>OY720361.1:11329067-16329067 GCA_963082945.1 Cerastis leucographa
AGTGGTGTCCTGAGAGTTATGCTGCATATTTTGAAAGAGTTTCAACTGAACCGTTATTTTCTTTGTATGTTCCAGTATCACGTGTATTACGCATGCGTGCGTGTGGAGGTGAAGCAGGTGCCCACTGATTGGAACGTGTGCCAGCGGCCTGGAGTGCCAGCGGCCTGGAGTGCCAGCGGCCTGGAGTGCCAGCGGCCTGGAGTGCCAGCGGCCTGGAGTGCCAGCTGCCTGGAGTGCCTGGCTTCGGAAGTCGTGTACTGTGTATGCGCATCGGGTGCTGTCCCGGAAGTCGCGTACTATGTATGCGCATCGGGTGCTGTCCCGGAAGTCGCGTACTATGTATGCGCATCGGGTGCTGTCCCGGAAGTCGCGTACTATGTATGCGCATCGGGTGCTGTCCCGGAAGTCGTGTACTGTGTATGCGCATCGGGTGCTGTCCCGGAAGTCGTGTTCTCTGAACACGCATCGGGTGTTGTCCCGGAAGTCGTGTTCTCTGAATACGCATCGGGTGTTGTCCCGGAAGTCGTGTTCTCTGAACACGCATCGGGTGTTGTCCCGGAAGTCGTGTTCTCTGAACACGCATCAGGTGTTGTCCTGGCAGGCGCAGTCCTGGTGAACTTGTATAAGTTCAAGTACGAGTATGAGTGAGATTTGATGTACGGGACGTATGCATACTCCTGAAAGCGAAGTGTTTTAATTTCAGTTGTGAAAGTGTATCTTTGTATGAGGGCCTTGTATGTGTGATGGATAACAGAATAGGCAACGGTGTACGTCGTCACGTATAATTAACCACTTGTTTCTCATACAGATTATAATGATGACGACCCTGACGATGTTGGCGAGCCTTCAGGTGCTCCTGCTAGTTCTACTGGTGCTTCGAGTACGGATAGGACCAAGTCCGACAGAAACGGCGATCAGACTCTCGCCGTACCTGCCAGTGCTTCGGGTGAAGAAGTCCCAGGTGCAGCCGAGGACGGTGCACGATCAGGAGAGGCCGTATAAGACAAACTTCTTGTGAGTAGTGGTGGTACTGGCCGGTTCTCATAAAAAAATAAACACGGGTGCTCCATAGAAGCTCGTTCTTTTGCTTGTCAGTCTTCGGACGGTAAGGTTATCAGTACCAGCGCTATTTTGCAGTAAGTTCGTTCCATATTTTACCACGGTGGTCTTCATTGTTAATTGCTGCTTACATTGAATATTACTTTGTGTTTTTAAAATTAACGGTTGTTTGTGATTGCTCGAGTTATGATGATTTATTGAGTTATTGTTAAAATTGAGTCATTTTATAATAAATTAGTTTTAGTTTATTTCAAGCTATTTCTTTTTATTTGTGTTTCACTTCTGGTCGCTAAAAGTATTTACATAATTAAGTAAGAATAGAGGAAGGCCAAAGAAACGATGGATGAACTATGTGAAGGATGATATGATAAGAGAGGTGACTGCTGAGATGATAGGTAATACAAAAGTATGAAAGAAGCAGGCATGCACCGCCGACCCCAAATAAGTTAGGATAAGGGCACGAGAATAATGATGAATTATATACAAGTGTTGTTTTGCATCCTCGTCAAATTCAAGGATGTAACTATGCTAATGATTCTCGAGCCGAATCAATAATAAAATGGGTAGGTAATTTTTCATTTTTTCTTTTTTACGGAAATCGGTAAGTGTGAAGCACCCGTGTTTTAAACGCCTGTCTGATTCTCGCCCTATAACCGCGCTACCACAATTACAAACAATCTCAAACGTTTATTCGATAATTTCTTATTCCCTAAACCACGTTAAGGGGGTTATTCTGAAATACTGACAAACATAAACAACCAAAAAATCAGCGTTTATTAATAATTAACAAGGTACCATAATTTTAATTGTTTATTTATGTCTCGTATGACAACCTCCTGAATTTTGACGAGGATAGCACCTTGTATTATTATTATATGTATTTACATATTTGATAAATTGGGAGGTACTAGGCAGGTAGTAGGCAGATGATAGGCATGTAGTAGGCATGCAGTAGGCAAGTAGTAGGCAGGCAGTAAGCAGGTAGTAGGCAAGTAGAAGGCAGACAGTAGGCAGGTAGTAGGCAGGCAGTAAGCAGGTAGCAGGCAGGCGGTAGGCAGGTAAGTATAGTGGGTAGGTGCATTGCAACGCATGCTGGGATCAGCTAGTAAGACAATAACAATGATTCGGGCATGTTTCAAGTTGTTGGGATGAGTACTAGATTATCTAGTATACTAGAATATCTAGTATGGAGTGTGTGGACTGTGTATTCTCGTGTGGACTTTAACCCTTTGATTAAAGTACTGTATATAGAGTAGTATTCATGATACATTGAGCGTTTATGCATTTTCGTTTAAAATATTAAAGGAGTTTGGAATAAAACGAAACCGTTTGAGACCGTTCTCAGTAAATATTTTGTTTGAAGTTTGTAGTTGCCCACAAATAATGACTGTTTGTCAAATTGACTTAAAATTAAAGGGTACCAAACTTAATATATTTTCAATTTAAAAATACACTATGCAAATGATACAGCCAACAAATAAATTCTTTAAGTAATAACATTACGTTAAAATAAAATAAAAATGTAGCTAAATTATCCAATATAATTAAAAATGTTTCTCAGAATAAAGCTAAGTGACTAAAAGAACTAGATAATAATAAAACCGTGCAAAAATTAAAATAGGAGACCTCCATTTTAATACGGAGCACGTACTTTTAACAATCATAGTGAATGCAAGCTGTTTATAAATAAATATTATATTATCCCCAACACTAAGTTCTACGTTTCACTTTAAAAAAAGGTAAAATACAAATTAAATGAGCGACAATGGATATTCATAAGCTTTTAATCTCTCAAATATATGGTTAAAGTTATTTTGATCAAATGAAAAGTTTGTAGACACATAATTCACAAACGAATGAGGTTACTTCGTGCTGAAATAAATATTATAATGTATGCCATATGTGAGCTTTTCACTCCATGAAAATTCAACTTTTATTCTAAACTTTGTTTTACTAAAAGTCATGTTAGACCACACTTTCGTAGCTAGGCTCAGTCAGATCGGGATACCTATCTATATATATAAAAGAAAGTCGTGTTAGTTACTTCACTTATAACTCAAGAACGGCTGAACCGATTTGGCTGAAAATTGGCAGGGAGGTAGTTTAGAGCCAGGAGAAGGACATAGGATACGGTAGGGTAGGGTAGGTAGGTAGGGTAGGGTAGGGTAGGTAGGTAGGGTAGGGTAGGTAGGTAGGGTAGGTAGGTAGGGTAGGGTAGGTAGGTAGGGTAGGGTAGGTAGGTAGGGTAGGTAGGTAGGGTAGGGTAGGTAGGTAGGGTAGGGTGGGTAGGTAGGTAGGGTAGGGTAGGTAGGTAGGTAGGGTAGGGTAGGTAGGTAGGGTAGGGTAGGTAGGTAGGGTAGGGTAGGTAGGTAGGTAGGGTAGGGTAGGGTAGGTAGGTAGGGTAGGGTAGGTAGGTAGGGTAGGGTAGGTAGGTAGGGTAGGTAGGTAGTAAGGGTAGGGTAGGGTAGGGTAGAGTAGGTAGGTAGGGTAGGGTAGAGTAGGTAGGTAGGTAGCGTAGGGTAGGGTAGGTAGGATAGGGTAGGTAGGTCGGATAGGGTAGGTGGGTAGTAAAAAGTGCATTGCAACGCATGCTGGGTACAGCTAGTTTAATTATAATAACCAAATTACGAATATTGAACACACATTTCAATCACAATTCGAAGGAAATTCCAAATCTTTTCATCATCATCATTATCATTTCAGCCGAAAGACGTCCACTGCTGGACATAGGCCTCCCCCAAGTGACGCCACATTGACCGGTCCCGTGCGCTTCGCATCCAGCGGATCCCCGCAACCTTCACCAGGTCATCGGTCCACCTACGTGGGAGGCCTTCCAACGCTTCGTCTTCCGGTTCGCGGTCGCCATTCCAGAACTTTTCGGCCCCATCGCCCATCCGTTCTGCGAGCTATGTGCCCTGCCCACTGCCACTTAAGTTTTGCAATTCTTCGGGCTACGTCGGTAACCTTGGTTCTCTATATATCTTTTGCTTCACTATAATGTTTGGAAAATTCTTCTCCCAGCAACGTAGATAACTAGAAGAATATTATTGAATTTTCAAAATGAAAACCATTAAGATTGTGAGTGCAACGATCAGGACAATCAATCAAAATCAATAAGAAGTTAAAACAATATTTTAGAAATTAAAAAGAAAATATTTAAAATATGTGACCAAAGTAGATACTTCGATCTGTATTAAAATTAATATAGCTTCATGTTTTATTCAACTTTGTTATCTTTTTAAACGACGATAACAAACCTCTTGTTTTAACAAAACAACTGAAAATAAATTCTCGATTCTATTCACTCCAAATCGTTATAAAAAAGGATCGTTACGGATAATTTCCCCAAAGGTTTCTCGTTTCTTCAATTTTGAGCGTAGACACAGTTATAAGTATAACATACCCTGAGGTGTTTATTACAACGAATTATGAAGCCAGACACTTATTTCGAAGGCTAAGCATATTACATAGAAATTATTAAACAGTGTTCATTTACAACGAAGGAGCTTAATATTTCAAAAGGAAAATGTGTTAATTTTCTATTGTTAGTCGAAAATTCTCATGTGTAACGAAACAACGGAGTAAATATATGGAAAATTGTCTTGAATTAATATTATATTGTTACGTATTCATCCCAATTTAAATTGGAGTGATCTTCGTTCAGCCAATTTACTTTTTAACAGCTGGTGACCTTGCAACAGTCAAATGAATCGTTTCCTTTTCTAATATGAGCACACTGTGGTTTGTGACTCCATTTGGTTAACACGGGTTTCGTGGTCTAATACCCAATCGTAGACCCTCCAAGATAATTTCGAAATTTGTATGGACATTTTGAAAACCTTGATTGATCACTCCGGCTCATTGCTCCCGGTGGATACTGAGTTATTACTGCAGCATATATATTATTAGGTAAGTGCGTGTATTCTTTTTTGTATCTTGTTAGGTATTAATTCAACATTAAATCATTATTAATATCATTATTATTTTGATTTAACATAATATCCAAGCATTAATTCTCAATGTCAAACCCGACCTCCTATTAAAGAGCTGATATATCCCAATCTTATTTATTTTGACGGTTTTGTGATTCGTAAATTCATAATCTGTAATCTGTAAAATGCTTCATATATCTAACAATATATGAAGCATTTTAATAATGACGCCTTATTATTTGTCTCAAAACAAATAACGGTAGCTGTTGCGTTGTGACGTATGTGTCGAATATACCTACTTGCCTCACAATATAGACCTACCAACATGATTGATGACCGACCCCATATCCGGGCTTACCCGAGCCGTAGTACTGCACTGCATATTGTTCTTAATTACCGTGTAAACACCATCTGTGTACCATTCAATCAAGTAATAAATTGTAGGCGCAGCCATGTACGATATACAGTGTATAGTTCCACTTGACATCGAAATCAATGAAGGCTGGATTCATTCTGTTTAACGAACGACCCAATTTGTAAAGCCTGGTTGAAATAAAAATCATAAAAATATAGTAGCATTTTTTCTTAATACAAGGTGTTGTTTTGCATCCTCGTCAAATTCAAGGGGGTAACTAAGCTAATGATTCTCGTCCCGAATCAATAATAAAATGGGTAGGTAATTTTTCTTTTTTTTCTTTTTTACGGAAATCGGTAAGTGTGAACCACCCCGTGTGTTAAACGCGGCCCGTCTGGTTCTTGCCTTATAAGCTCGCTTACACATACAAACAATCTCAAACGTTTATTCGATAATTTCCTAGTCCCTGAACCACGTTAAGGGGGTTATTCTGAAATACTGACAAACTTAAATAACCAAAATAATCAGCGTTAATTAATAATTAACTAGGTACCGTAATTTTAATTGATTATTTATGTCTTTCGTGACCACCTCCTGAAATTTGACAAGGTTGCAAAACAACACCTTGTATTTATGTAGAAATGTCAGAAGTAATTGGATTACTGTACATTTAAAAAAAATGTATAGGTAGGTACTGCGAGCTGTAAAGTGTGAATGTTTCAAATTTTTACGAAATATTGAATCCACATTTTTTTACAACAAAAAAAAAACACTTGGAAAACTGTAGGTTTTTCTTTCTAAATATAAGCGGTTATCTACTAGTAACACTCTGTTATTTTTTTGTGTTTTGTATTTTTACTTCTACTTTAGAAATTGTGAAAAACAAAATCAAAAGTCATTTATTCAAACTAGGCTGATAATCAGCACTTTTTGAACGTCAAAATTACAAGAGACAGTCCCCCAAAACGCCCGCCCTTCGCCACTTCCTAGTGTTTTAGCTGGGAAGAAGAAGTGGCGGAACAAACTCCCCAGCAACACATCTGTCTGTTAGGTTAGAAGAACCAGATTCTATACAAAAGGAGTAGGAAGGTAAGGAGTACAGGAGTTACCATCCTGTTTTGTCTACACAAATTGACAAGAATGGAGAAAATTGTGTATTTTGTAGCGTCCGAACGCTGCATAGGTACAGGTGGCCACTGGCCACTTTAGCTACTTGTTTTTTTCTACATCAAAGTGAGTGTAGTCGGGAACACCATCAATGTAGTTTGGATACAAGGTTTTACTACATTCTGAAATCCTCTAAAAAAGTACTATGTGTATATCGTGAAGATTTTTTTTCTTTCTATTGGGCGCAGTTCTGCCGTAATGAGCTAACCCACATACTCCTTTCGAATTCAGTTAAATAAGTCAAACTAATCAAACATTCGTTGTGTCCAAAAAGGATTTAAAATAAATCTGCGGTGTATATATGCAAAATTGTAACAATTACTTCGAAAAATGGGGTGAATTTTGACGTTGCAGAACTCGGTTCAATTTACCTTAAGTGCAAATAAAAACTGAAAAAGAAACATGTTTGGCATTGGCATTAAAAATGTGTTAATTTATAGTACTTCATACATGATTTCAAAGGTTTAATTATGCCTTTAAAAACCAACAATTATTGAAGTAAGTAGTAACTTACTTCAATAATTGTTGGTTTTTAAAGGCATAATTAAATCTACAACTTATAAAGTTTGTAGGTTCTAAACTATCTTCACCGTCATCTCTTTCTCTCCCCTGTTCCACGTAACATGTTATCAAAACGATTCTCAAAACGAATTCGATGAAGAATTTCATTGAATTAACCAAAACATACAATACAAAGTCTAAACCGCGTGTCCATTTTCCATTCTCCAACATTTACAGCCCGCTTCACCGCGACACTTCAAACTTTACCTTACAATAAAATTCACAATTAAGTTAAGTAATTCAATTCGCCACAAAGACAAATTGGATTAAGTTTGATAACGAGTGGAATTCGTCTACAGGACCTATTCCCAAATAATATCCACTTAAAATTTCCAATTCGACATTGTCTTAATAAGATGGTTACAAGTTTTCAACCTTGATTGACGAAGTAAACTAAGATGAGGGAAACTAGAAAATTAACTTTGGTAAGTAACACCCTGTATGTGCTGGAGGCAGTTTCATTACTTTCACACTATTCACAAGACCATGGATTAAGTTCCTCCATGTTTCCAGTTACCTATCTGCTTAAGCCCTTAATGTACGTCAGAAATAATTAGTACTGCACTGTTTTTAGTACGTCCTGTGTTTAATATTATGAAATAAAACTTAAATAAGAACTTTGAAATCATAATTCATTTGATTACTTTTTGTGATTATGTCAACTGTAGTGACAATATTTCACAATTAACTGCAAATTTTATGTTAAAAAACGTAATACTGCAGTAAAAAATATTGGAACACCGGATTTCCAAACAGCAGTATGGCTGTGACGACTTTTGTATACCTTACGTATATGACATACAATATAGGCAATCAACGTTTTTGTGCATACAATACAATTAATGTTCAACAAGCCCATTCCATGGCTCGCTTGTTCTAGGTATTCATCCAGCTGATACAAATGTCCAAAAAGGTAACAAACATGAAAATATTTATGACACAACATTTTGTTGTCATGCGAGCCCGTCCATCACTAGCTTCAACAAATGGTTTCACTTAGGACAACCCTAGAAATGGCGGGAAGTTTAAATTCGACGTGATTCTATTGTTAACATTAACCAAGCGATGGTGTTTTATGTTTGGGTTAGGAAGCTTATAATCAGAGATCGGAATAGGAAGAGTATATTTGCCTAAACTTTAAGGAGGTAATACCTCCACATAAAATTACGGAATGATTTTTAAGTGCCGAAATAAAGGCGTTAAATGAGAGGTAGGCATTATCCACAAGTTACTTACTTCCATGAAGTTTAGGTAAATTGTACTCCGCCTATTCCATCTGCTTATAATATAGGTAGTTTTTATAAAAACAGTTTAGCGAGGACTTGATCCTCGAGCTATTAACAATACTGGGACACATAACGTACCAGCTTCATTTTCATGGTCAAACTCTTGCAAACACCAACAAAACTTTGTTCTCTCCAGCCCTCAAACTACAGTTTAACGACTTGTGAAAAACATAATTAATTCACTTTATGCAGTAAGTAAACATCTCAATTGGGAACAAAACAAGTCGTAAGTATCAAAGTTCAACTATCAAAATTAATTGGAGTATGAACCATACCATCCGCAGTAACAGAGCTCGACTAACTCAAACATAACATAACATAACATAACATAACATAACATAACTAACTAATCATAAGATCTTGTGACCCATGAATCAAACTTATTCGTCGGAGAAATAACACATTGTAGAACATGGATACATAGATAGCGCGACAAGAATCTAAAGAGATGTTAGATAAAGATTAAGTCATCCGGTATGTGACCAAGGCGTCATCAGTTGCCGTGAAAATGTGCCACGTTATCGTGTGTCAGCTCATTATGTTGATAAGGTATTGGTACATTGTCGTCGGAGGCCGCTGATACACGACATTCTCCGCGCTCGACGACGTAAAACACGAAATCGATCGCACAACACCGCCACATTGAAGAACTAAAGACAACCTTAAGTGCATATATCCATTCCGATACCGTTCGTAATGGAAGCTTTCATCGTTCAACCAGCGGAGATAAATGTACTGTGCTTGTGCAATTTGCTTTTGAAGTTTGCCTCGTGTGTGCGAACACGGTAATGCACTAAAGCACTCGTCTCGCCAATAATTTAACCATTTAAATTGAGTCTATCAATCGAGCACTAAAATATCCTACGTGATGCACACTTTCAGCTGGCTTGTTACATATTCATATTATGTACATCTGTATGCACCGCCAGTCAACTCCTATTTCTACACTATGTAAGGCTTCTGACGGAGTACAGGCAATACCAAATTTGTAGCGATAAAAAAAAAAAAAATAGTTCACGCACTACATGTGTCACGTTTAATTTTTCCATTAAACGTGACACATGTAGTGACAACTACATTTTTTTTTTACGCTACAAATTATTGTACTATAATTGCGTTCAGTTTGAGAGAATAAACGCAAATAATAGGCGATTGGTCGCTAAAATATATTATGAACTAAGAAACTACACAACTTCATAACACAGACCTCTGAAGAAGCTTTTCATTTATTCACGTGTTTTGTCTTACACGTTCGCATTAGTTTTTCAAGTTGTACCAAGGATATAATGGAATGAATTTAATAAAAGCTACAAATTATATTCACTTGAGACTAAGAATTACCGGCCCGCCGCATTTGTTAGGTAGGTACTTTAGTACTTTACTATGTTGTTTAGCTAACAGTATGCAGTAAATAGTGCTGGTGCTAGGATTAATTTGTTGTACGACAACTAACTATACTTACATGTGGTACGACATTCTTTCATTTTCATACAGTGCGTAGACGATGTTGAAAATTTACCGCAGCATCTTTTGAGGTACGTCATTTTCAGACGTTTCAGAATGTTAGCTCAGGCAAGCTCAGGTAACGACTTACCTGCTTTTACACTTTTCCAATTATCCATGATTCTTATTAAGAAGTTATTTTGTACCAAATTAACGTATTTTTATTAATATTACATATGTACATTATTTACAGACTACAAATAAATATAAAATAAAAATAAAATATGTACAAGTATCAAAATTACAGGGCGTCAAAAAATTCTTCGACATCGCTGTCGACAGGAAAAGTGCCCAGAAGGCTGGCCGCATTGCCACGTTGGATGGCAATGCTGATTCTTTGACCAAAAAAGAGGCCAGCCCTCTGGTCCCGTGAAGCATCGACCAACCGCTTGGCGATATCCCGAAACACAAGATGGGCACTCGGGCCCCATGGCCCTAGTGTTTCGACCCCAAACGGCTCAAATACATAATTACCAATTAAATTATTGTATTTGCGCCGTTTAAGGTTTTCAGCACCTGCAGCAGCCGCACCAGCGCAGCTCACTGTGCTAGGAAGATGGGATGGCGCAAGGGTGTCGACGCAAGTCGCATCCCACACCAAAGGCCTACCCAACTTCCATGGCATTATGGTCATACCATCTGGTCTCTTCCCATCGACACGTGCCAAGCCATTGGGTTCTAAGACATCTGGCACCCCGGCGGTGGCAAGAGCACGACGAATGAGATCATTAATGCTAGCGTGCCGCGCTATCCGACCTGCGCTCTTACTGCAGGAAAGGCCATGGTGTCCGAGGCCGTCGACTGCTTCACCACATCGACAGCGATGTGGAGCCCCGCTAGGAGCGCCCAATCGCAGACATGTAGCGAGCCGGAATGTTGTGTCACCTAGCATAGTGCCTATGTTAGGTGACGGTAGTGCCTGAAGCCAGAGACCCGACTCCCACTCACCCACAGCCAGCAGGCGGGCACGCTCAGCAGTATTGGTAGACGTATTAATAAGGTTATTCCGTACCAACCTGCAGAGCGGCTCATCCCACTGACTCTGGGAGAATGGGTTCTCGGGCCGATCCGTGTCCGGGCAAGCCACTTTTCAGGCGTCCTCTGCGTCCGTCAAGCACGGCACTTCCGAATCAACCAGGGAGAGAGTTAAAATCTTCCTGGTTAGCTTTTCAGTGCTGTGGACAGAAGACAGGAACGCCGGTAAACTTATACTAGAAATTTTGCGGACGCCGAGGCCACCAAAACGAATTGGTAGGGTGGCTTGCAGCCACGCTCGGTCGTCCAAGGCCACATTAAGAATAGATGTTAATGTGTTGCGTATAATTTGATCAATTTTGTCCAAAAGTTCTGGTTTCGTCCAAAGAGAAGAAGAACGAAGAACATACATAAAATTTGGACCAAAACAACAATATCTGATAAGGGTGAAAGCCGAATGTAAATTAATTTTGGAGAGTCTATCCGAAATATCAATAAAATGTTTGATTTTGTCTTCGATGAAAGATGAAAAACTTTCTTCTAAAACAGGGGAACCTAGGAGATGCAGGGAACTTTTTTCTAAAATTTGGATGTGTGGGGCTATTGCATTAAATTTATCTATAGTTGATTTTCTGTCAGTCACGTCAGAGAGGTAAATTTCGCACTTTGAGGGGTTAAGGCCCAGGCCAATAGATTTAAATTTCTGTTTGAGGAGTTGTAGGTCATGCAAAACGGTGTCAACATCACCTCCTAGGGTTCCATCATCTAAATACCATACGTTAAATTTTGAATTTAGTTGTTCGATTATGGGATGAATAGCCAAACTGAAAATGACAGGCCCGAGAGGGTCACCTTGTTGGCAACCAACTGCAGATTCCAAAACATTTTCCTTGTATAATAATTTTGATGGATGCCTATAATATTGCCCGATAAAACCATAAATTTCGGGTAGATTTTTTTTAACTTCAGCCAACAAAGTGTCCCTATTTACGGAGTTGAATGCATTTTTGACGTCAGAGAATGACCTCACCTTTTTTTGCGTTGATAAAAGATGATAAGGCATGTACGGCAGCCTCACAGCCCCCTCTGGAACCAAAACCAAGTTGAAGGGGCTGGAATTTAGTTGCAAGCGATTCGCTGTATAGCTTGCAACAAATTTTGGCTGCCATACGCCTGTAGGTGCAACCCACGGCAATGGGACGAATGCCGCCGTCCTTCTTGCGCAGGGCACATAGGTTAGCCCCATACAAGACATCGACGACGGCATCGTTTACACCACCGGAGAGCATTAAGTTGATCAGAACCGTAAGCTCCTTCAAGAGCGACTCACCAGCTTCCCCGGCGCCTGAGCTCAACAGATCTTTCAAATGTTGTGGAGTCAGACCGTCGAGGCCGCCGGCAGAACCACTCCGGAAAGAGCCCACGGAAGTTAATGGATTTCAGGCTGGTTTAATAAATAATGACACGCTTACATTCCACATAATTAATTACAATACCTACACAAACAAGCAACTTTATTGAAAAAATCTGAAGCGGCATTATCAATATAGCTAAGTGAACAACATATATACATCACCCCATAAACGTTTGCCTCGCCACCTCAATCGCGTAGACACATCCTTATTCCGGTAAAGTGGACGATTATTAGATGCCACTTTATTCGCCGAGATCACAGTGTAGGTGCAATCGCGTTGAGACTCGGGACCGGGAAATAAATTTCAAATCATGTTAGTGCCTTGTGACACGGTCGGTGTTAGTTAATCGGAAAATATTTCTGTATCGCCCGTGGGTGCGAAACGGGCCGGCTCATGTGATTTTCTCTGCGCTTTTCACGGACGTGGTGTAGCGAATTTTAAAATTTTATTCGGTGTTCTTTATCGATTATTTGGAAAGAAATATGGATTGTAAAAACGTGTTAGATGAACTAGCTAGTTCTGTTGGAAGTTTACGAAGTGAGTTGTAGAAAATGTCTATCATTTGTGAAGATTAATTACCTTTTTATTAATCTTTACAAAAATAAATAATTACATCATCCGTCCTAACTATCTCTATCCCTATGTGAATGTAAGTTTTTTTGTTACGCTTTCACGCGAAAACTTCTCAACTGATCATCATGAAACTTTGTACACATATTCTTGGAGGTATTAGAAGTAACATAGGATATATATCATCACGCTACGACCAATAGGTGCGGAGCAGCAATGAAAATGACGAAGTTGCGCGGGACAGCTAGTATATTATAAACTAGCTGTCCCGCGCAACTTCGTCTGCGTCATATTTTCCCCGTTTTCACAACATTTTTCATTGCTGCTCCGCTCCTATTGGTCGTAGCGTGATGATATATAGCCTATGTCCTTCCCTAGGTTGAAATCTATCTTCTTGTCAAATTTCGTTAAGTTCCGATCAGCCGTTTAGTCGTGAAAAGGTAACAAACAAACAAACAAACAGAGTGACTTATCGCATTTATAATATTAGTATGGATATGGAAGTATGGATGCGAAAGTAAGTTTGTTTGTTTGATACCTCTTCACGCTAAAACCACTGAACTGATCATCCTGAAATTTTGCATATACTTTTGCACTTGACATATGTCAAGTGCACAAAAACAAACATAGGGTACTTTTTATCCCGAAAAAAAGTACTGTTCCCGAGGAAAACAATAATAACGTTTTTACGATAATAGATAGCGCCACGTGTCAGAGCCGGTTATTGTCAAATTCTAAATAAACGCGAGCGAAGCCGCGGGCAAAAGCTAGTTTTTTTTTTTTTTTTATTACTTATAATATCAAAACCTTTAAGTGAACAAATAGAGAATGCAGACCATTAATAAATAAAGTCTTCAATTGCATAATAGATCAGGAAATCTTTACGGACAACAATTCTATATCTGGGTCAGCAGTCACACTGCAGAGAAACTTTGATACCAAACTCGAGACAACTTTCAAAAGTAGGAATTATAGATGAAGACCTACTTTGTCGTTTGACTTGTTCAGTTTTGCAGTGGTCAGCGGCCCATAGGACTTGTTAAGTGTATCAATCATCGTCGCAAATGAGCAATTATATTGGGACACTGAATACATTTGACACGTACCTACAAATTAACCTAAATTTCAAGCATTTATGAACTGGGGCACCTGTATGACCCAGCTCTTTAATGCGACACATATGAAGTGTATAACATAAAATAAACATATTCATTTCACACTACTTTAAAGCTGCTTACTATTCCTGGAAACTTGGAATTAAATCTGAGCTACGTAGAAGATAAAATTGAGTTTAATATTTTCCTTAATTTTCGTTCTGGATATTATGTGTATCTCTCAAAGGTGTTATTCTAGAATATTATATGTAGAAATATTTAACAATAAGGAGGAGGAGCTCGTGACTAAATAATAACAGCCGCATGGGTCGATCTTTAAGGTTAAGCCATGCTTGCCGAGGTTGGTCCGTGGATGGGTGACCATAATTACATATCGAGTTTCCTCCGTGCCTTGGAGAGCACTTTAAGCCGTTGGTCCTGACTGTCATTTGTAGATCTTTGACAGTTGTTACGAATAGTCAGTAGCCAAAAGTCTGACATAGAGTCTTACCAAGGGGTACCGTATTATTTATTACCCAGTTACTGGGTTGTGGAGGTCAGATGGCAGTCGCTCCATTTAAAATACTGGTACTCAGCTGCATCCGATTAGACTGGAAGCCGACCCCAAGATAGTTTGGGAAAAGACTAGGCAGATGATGAAATATTTAACACTATTTTCTACGCAATATTTTATCTGCATAGAGGTGACCTTACATACATCAATCACGCGATGAAGGTCGATAGCTAAAAACAAGCCTCCAAAGTGAAGGTTAGAATGGCCGCTAGGGAATAGATTATAGTGCGGTTTTCAACACGCATGGTGAACCAAAAAATTGGGGATCATATACTTACTAAATATCGTAGAAAGGAAAGCAAGCCCGTGAAGCTATTACAACAAATGCCGGAACTGTAAAGCGGAGAATAACTTAGAGCTATGAATACCCCAAGCCAATTAAGTGCATTAGATAGCTATACAGAACTAGCGCTAAAGTTGCCAAGTGTAGAAGACACTTGGCAACTAACGATTCACACATGCATAAACATACGGCGCATGCATTAGCGACACGACGCGAATGAATGCCATCGAAATACCTCGATATTTGCACGGGACTCGTTCACTCTCACCCCCAAGGCGGGTAGATTACGTTCGTGTGATGCACACCATACCCTGATGCAGTTCGCGACTCACACAAAACATCCGATAGTGCGCACAGTAGACTGTAATTTACCTCAAGTGGGGCACTCGCAGTGCCAGCCTGCTCCCTGCTCCCTGCTCTCCGGTCCCCCGTGCCCGGCGCGACGGCAATCAGCCCACGAGTGTGTGCCCCATCGCTCCCCCAAGTCTGCCTCAAAAATAACATTAGACCCCATAAACACTTCGACGGCTATTATATAGACTAGATATATGCGACAAGTTTGGCGAGACGCGTCGCAAGATAACCTTGTTGCGATTGATTTGTACGAATAGGAAAGCCGTCAGTCCCTTGTAGAATAAACGAAGTAAGAACTGCTTTATTTAAATTCAATATCTAAGTAATCCAACATTTACCTATTATAGGAAGCAAAAATTAGAAAAAGGAGATTTTCCCTCGATGAGAATGGAAAATTTCTAATCAGCTTTCGAAACAAAAATGCCCGAAGCTCGTCTACTTACAAATTCCAATCGAGTTCCTACTAAGATCGTCCGTTTAGGATCAGAGGATTAAATAACAATCCAATATCTGAAACAGATCGTCTAAGTAAGTAATAATATCAATGAAATACACATTAGATACACGCTATTTCCACTGAAAATATAATCATTTCACCCCAAGAGCGGAACAATGATGGCATAAAAAAGAAATCAAAGAATCAGAGAGAAGAAAAAGTGGATTTTCTCGCAAAACAAGCTGAATCGCCGGAAGCGACAGGCACTACTGATTCCGATTTAGAAAACAATATAAAGCTGACGATGGTTTTCCGTCCAATATTTTTCCGATAATGATGTTTATATAACTTTACAGACGCGATGACTCAGTTACTCGTATGTTAGAAACCGTTCACACCAGCTTCAAAAGGGTTAGTTTCATGTGGAACATATCCAACTGACACATCAATGAGATAGCTAATTATATAACAGTTAGCAACGATTAAGGCAGCTATTAAAAACGCCTTTTACATTTCCAACAAAATAGCTAGTCGTGAGCAAGAAACATTTTCTTACACGTACAGGGGAGGGCATTAAAGCGGAGTGTCTAATTAAATTTGTTAGGTGTCAACATAAAGTTTCGTTTCGTCTGCCAGCGTCCGCTGACTTACATTTGAATCGCGATGTTGTGAAGGCGGCTCACGTCTCGCACTGAATCAATTTCGCGTCAGGCTGAACTCCCGCCCGACAGTATGTCGACTACTTCACTTAATGTCGCCGTGTTCGATGCTCGGAATATGCACAGAAATATATCAAGTAACGTGGTTACAAGTTTACGTGATCGGCTGTACTTTTGACAGGAATAATCTGAGACCTTTTTTAGGTACCCCGGTGTCAGTGATTGTTAACTTTAACATAGGTAGACTTTAAATGGGCGGTGGCCCAGTGGTGGCAGCCCCGACTTACGAGTAGTAAGCCGTGGGTTCGAACCCAGGCAGGCGCATTACTTTGTGTAATTTATTTCATCATCGCTGCTCTCAAAAACGGTGAAGGAAAACATCGTGAGGAAACCGGCATGTCCTAGAACCAAAAATTCGAAGACATGTGACATCTACCAACCCGCACTGGGCCCGCGTGGTGGATTACAGCCCACTCCCTCTCATAGGAGAGGAGGCCTGTGTCCCAGCAGTGGGAACATTATAGGCTAATGATGAATGATGATGAGACTTTAAAAAAGAACTTTTTTTTAAATTCTAGTTAGCTGCGGAATATAGAATTTTTTAAACAGCGATAATAATGATTTACCTTGCCGTTAAAAATATATCTGGTTTTGCACCTGCTATTATTCATTAAGCTAAGTAACGGATCATAATTTAAAATAATTACAACAAAATCTGAAAATTTAAAATAAATTAATTAAGTTATCATTAACGCGAGTTGCACTGAAGCCAGCCGGGATGCACTCGCCACTATAACGGGGCAATAAATTCCAAATAGTGCTACTATCTCGGGTAATGTAAACGTTCTTTAGTTAATCGGAAAATATTTGGTAGCTGTACCTGTCACGAGCTGAGAATGGCTCCTTCTAGAAGAGACATAGAGGGAGAATAATAGTCTTCTCGGTTAACTGCGAGATTTTGGTAAATTCAAGTAAAGACTTTAAAATTTCTAGATCTACGTATGCTTACGGAAACAAAATTAATAAAGAAGTTAATCACACAGACGATTGAGAAAAATATGCTACTAATATAAGAATAAATGCGAATTTATTTCCAGTTTAGTCTAGTTATTTTCCCCTCAGCGGAAAACTCCGAGCGCAACACAAAATACGTCAGCAAAAACCGTAAGTATTCTTTTATTAGGTCTCTAAAGTTAGCCGTAATCCGAACAAAACTGGCTTGGGTAAGAGTGTAAAATCTGCATATTTACGCGGCGCTTTAAAATGTTGAGGGCCCCGGAAATCTTGGGCCCCAAGAACGGTTTTATATTGATATCCGAAATCCTGGTTATGTATTAAGAAAACGTTTTGCTTGGTGAACTTAGGAATGATTTTAGTTGTCAATCAACTCAACCTAGTCCCCATCCAGTCTGACCTAGCCCGCTTTCCAATGTCAGCTATAAAATCAAACAAACTTCTAAATACTCTAACCCGAATATATTTTTGTTTGTGAAAATAAATAGGTTCCTTCCTATTCAAAACAGTACGATACATGTTGATGTGGCCACTTCCCTGAACATTTACCTGAGCAACATGATAACGTATATCCTTGTAGTGCACTAGTTTGTACTAAAGACTGCATTTGTGGGCCCCTGTGGAACTGTGGACGTTTTCAACCTGTGTATACGTAAAGCTTTGTCTTTATCTTTAGAGAATAGTGATGCTGTCTCAGTAAATTGTGTTTTATTTTTTCGCAAAATATCGATGAAAAATCTATTAGTGACGTTTAATTACTCACTATACAGTTCTACTAACAATCTTCGATCTTTTATTGACTGTAATTTTCATTTTCTTGACTTTGGCTTTTCAGTGTTTTTTTTTTGGCCAAGATAAAAGTTAACTGAAGACTGCAGGGCATAAAGCTGTCATGGCTATGGTGAAACATTTCACAGCAAGTTATCTGTTGGTAGATTTTTATAACATTCAGTTTATAATAAAGTTTACTTCGAAACATGTTTATGAACCATATCAAAAAGTTTAAACTACCTAATATTTCTCTCATTTCCCTTCATAAAAAAGTCACGCAGTGCCTCCAACCCTCTGCAGCTATCACTCAAAGTGAGGTACATATATTAAAACTATATAGTTGAGTTGTTATCGTAGTGCAGCACAATAAAGCTTCCCCTAGGAAATTCATAAGTATTGCACACGCGAACAAAGAGCACATGCGTGCTTACTTCTAAACAATGCACGTCATCGCTGGCAGCTCAAGTGTTAACGCCGATAATATGTCGCTGAAAGACGTTCTGCTCGTTTCGTTTGAGGCAATTTATTAAAGATAATACTGGCATCGGTAAATGACATTGTCTTATTGATACTTAGTTAGGTGACCTACAAAACTTCCTAAAAATATTAGGATCTATGTCTTCTTCTTCCACCTATCGAATTAGACCTTTCTGAAGGTTCAAGTCACATTGATGTAATTTTTACTTGCAAACCACTCATGTCATAAATCAGGATTTATTGATTTAGTACATATGCAGGCACCTATATACCTATCTCATCGTTTCTTACCAACACATGGAAAAAAATATCCCGTGTCATTGGAGCAACTCAGATTATTTTCCTAAATAAAACGCATCCACGATACTGTCATATTTGACAAGTACGTGAAACAAGAAAAAAAAAATGCCTTCACAAAAAGATTGAAAACATATTAAAACACCTCGTCGGAACGAGAAGATTGACTAATTGCAGTTACGTAGCTCCATTTTAGCGTTGCCCGGGAGTCAAACACAGGCCATGTTGGGGAGGCGGGCCCCTGACGCGATGCCGCGCTCAGAGTAGCCCACTTTAGGAAAATTAGCTTCTTCTGTAAGCGTAAAGAACACTATCGGATGTTTTGTGCTAGCTCGGATACGCCCCCCGTTTGACGTCCTTACATGAAAGGCAAGGGAGCAGACGAGTTGGTATCCCAATACACCTCGTTAATATCAGCCACAGTACATTAACGAGGGCTGCAATACATATACCTGTACTATTTGATAGGGTTAAAGAGGGTACCTTCGTGTTCTCTTTCTGTACGTGCATTGCAGTCAACATTTGTAATAAGGGGTGAAAACGTATAAATGTCAGTGTAAAGTTCGTACAATTTTACCTTTTCGCTGCAAAATAAAAGCAGCATGAAAACCATCAAAACTGCTTAGCGGCGCGAACTAGGAATATGATGTTAAAAGTTTTAAGTGAATTCACTCGGAGCTATAGCTCTCAGGCACACTGGAAAAGACCGTAGACTGCTTGAAAACAGAAGGATACCAGTTTCTAAATTGTGAAATTAACATCTTATGAACAGTAACGTAGGGAGTAGACAGAGGCACCTTACAGAGACTTTGACGGCACGGTTGGCGCAGTGGTTGAGTGATTGACTGCAGCGCTGTTTGTTGCGGGTTCGATCCCCGCACGGAACAAATATTTGTATAACCTACAGGTAGTTGTTCTGGGTCTGGCTGTTTGTGTATTTGAATTTAAATGTACGCAGCCGCGTTACAGGAGAAATTCGTGAAAAAAAAAACGTGATTGACATTTTAAACTTTTATTTAATCTTTTTGATACACCAACAGCAGTACCTACGAAAAATTTGAAGAAAACAAAAAAAATATATAAAACTGTTTGTATGTACGCCTACAACTGTATCTAATTTAATCATAGTTACAGTAATGACTATCGATTAAACACGTTACCAACCTATTTTATATGAAGAGTTGGGTAGGTAAGTCATTGAATATAGAAATCAGATACCTACCCGTATTCAAGCAGAAGACCTAGATTAAGAATTTGCTAACATCTACGAAAGTTCCTAATGGAAATTAGTTTTATTAGTTTCAGTTATAAATAAACCTTTACGAAACTTAAGTTCTGGTCAGTCTAAACTCTAGTCTACATAAACCCAAGTCCGGGGTAAGTAAGCTTTTAGTTAGAACCTTTGCTAAATAATACCAACGGGTTGAAGAACGTGGTGAGCGTCTGCGCCCACAAATGGCTAACTAGCCTGGAGACTTACTTACCTACCCTGACCCATTATGCAATGCATTTGTGCTCAATTTTATAAACTTTTAAAGCACTTAATTTGTTAAATATTTAAAGATGCGCTTTGTGAAACATTTAGCTAAAAGCAAGAAGAAAGTTGGTCTGTGAGCTCTGAAAAGATTTTATGATATTCAATGCGTACCTAACTACATATGTATTTATACAGAAGGATTTCCATGTAATATGGAAAGTTTTCAAAAGAGCTTAGTGAAGGAAACGTAGAGGATTATTTAGTACCTAACAAGTTCACGTTTGAAAACCATATTTTGGGATAAAGCGGCATATGTATAGCGCTATTTAAATATCCTCAGTACGAAATGTGTAAACTGCCAGAAAACTTGAGCACATTCAGTTTACTTTTAAACTTTGTAGGGCGGATCACGGCATTGTTTGTTGGTGTTAGAACTCCGGCAAATCCACATTTATAGCAAGCGCCTGCGATTCAATTACAGGCAAAGTGCGGCAGCGGTGCGTATTGCATCGTAAACTGTCGGCCGTAAGGCGTTATGACGGCACGCTGAGAAATAAAAGCTACGAGTCTAGAACTACCTGTGACCTCAATAACACGAGTTTGAATAAATTTTATAATTTCTAGGCTAGCGATAACCGTTTCATATCAGTTAGTTTTTATTGTAGGTTTCACCGCAGGAGCGTTAAGTTTAAGTGCTAAGAATTATTTTTACTCGTTGCAGATAAACCTGTAGGAACAAACTTAATATAGAACTCTCTAAGTTTTGATTAAACAAAAATATAAATGATTATAGATGTACCTATCTCTAACCGTTTAATTACATATACCTATCAATTTAAAATTGATGTCTTTCCAAATATTCGTTTGCCATTAAATTAAAATCCGTCTGGTATATAAAAATGCAGTCTAAGTCAAATCGCAAACAAGTTAAAATGGGCACTAACTCCGTTACATATTTCACATAAAACTACAACAGAAAACCACTCAAGACTTCAGCGTGGAAATTATACACCTGCATCGTAACTACTTTTATTTAATTTAATATGTTGCAAGTTACTAGTCGCGTGTCATGCTTTCAATGTTCCCTTTTCACTTTACGAGCTCCACTTTTATACAAACCAACAGTTTTAATAGCCTCCAACACATGAATATTAGGTTTTTCAAAAAAAGGAATACCAGATTTTATAGCAAAACTCATAAAAAACTTCCTCTTCATCAATAAAAATATTATTCCAAATTCAAACTACAACTTTTTCATAACAACAATATTTACGAAATTACGAAAGAGTTTCTGAAACAAGAAAGTTTTTTTTTTTTTGTAAGGCTTGTAAAATAAACAAGAGTGGAAAAGTTGAAGAAACCTTAATTTAGGGAAACTTACGTAGGTCGATAGGTATCAATAGGCTTGTAAAATCCAAATGTTATTTTAGTAACTATACAGTTACATTTCTTTGAGTTTTTTTTTATTGAGCTGATTTGTGTTTCCAGCCATTAGAGTGCCTACAATACCATCAATTCTAACTTAAGTACCCACTTCAACCCTGATTGCGTAAAAAGGGAAAAATATTAAACGTTTATCAAATCGCTAAGTAAATGGCCAACAGAATTACTTGAGTAATACCCGAATAAACGAGCAATACAAGCTAAAAGTCACGTTCTCCGGCCATCCGTGGCTCGTTCCCGGCTCCCGAATGACCTTAACATTGTTTTCCATATCGCTTCGCGAAAGGTCGGCATCGCAATAAATTATCAATAATCGTTTGGATTTTGTTAAACTTTCAGGATTTTGGCGCAAAGTGAAAATCCCGTTTATATTTTGATCGGTGCACGCTCCCGACGGAACCGTGCCTATAAACTGCTCCCATTGTTATTTTGTTTTGTAACAAAGTTCCCGCCTTTAGGTCGAGCCGAAACAAAAGTTACAACATTTACTAGACTACCAACAATTCACATAAATTCATAAGCCCCAAAATGAAATTTAATTCTTGCCGCCTTATCGCCGCCTCGTTTGGACTTGAATAACTCTAATGGCAGCAACTATTTATACGTTATTCTATCTTTACTGATATATGGAACTGAAAAGAGGAATATTACTTACATTAAAACGATATTTTTATTGCGATCTCGCATTTTTGATTTATTAAAATGAGCTTTTTGTTGATATATTTCATACAAATTGATCTATGATGGCGATATTGTATTTCCAAATACTGATCAAGTTAGAAACAAATCGAATCTCCAACAAAATTTAGGAGCAACGTTGTGAGCAACCAATGACGTGAAGAACCATTTAATCCTACGACGAATGTCCCCCGCTGGTCAGCGAGTGAAGTTTTAAATCGATTGAATAGTGCTATCTGTGTGTGAAGTAGTAGCAATTCGTCAACGTCCCGATATAATCCCCCCTCAATGAGTTCTAAGCCGGGCTGGAGGGACGTCGCGTCATCCATCACCGCCGAGCACTAGTGAGCTACCCGCACCGCGAACCGCTAAGTCATCGCACACAAACTATTAAGTTCTTCTAAAAAACTTCAGCACTAATAAATTACGGCTCATTCTACCTTCTGTTACGGTACATGGACCGATTTTACAGGCGATTGAGAAAAAGGTAGTTTTCAATTTCTTCCCAAGATTAAGTTCTCAAGAAGCTAATAATGAAAGTCACGAAAGTTAAGCATTTACTTCATAACGCTTTTGTGCAGATCATCCTCGTTAAGCCTAATAGATTTTCATGTAGACAATGCCACTTCAGTGCAATAAAACGGGGGCTTTATTAATGACAAGGCTTGAAATAAATGAACAAAGTATGGGGAAGAGTCTAGTCACTGTCAGCTGTTCATCAGCTGCTACTTTCGGTTAACTCAAAGCGTCAAGTCCATATTGTAGACGATAAAGTCATTGATGAATTTACAAAACCTTCATTCAGTCGAACGATAGGATCACAATATTTTGATGACGAAACTATGGCTACAAAACGGCCCCATGGGATAAGGACTCCCAACAACCTCCTTCCTGGCTCACGTCTCCTTTTTACGCGTACAAAATAAACCTTAAAAATAATAATGTCAAGAAAGTGGTCTATCTGGTCGTGTAAGTGGCGTGCACATCTGCTACCAAATCAATTTATCGTGGATACGTGATGTTGGCTCACCGAGCCTCCATACTCGAATCTGTGTCAATGAAATACTCCTACATTACTTATTACGATTTTCCCGATACCAATAGTGGTATTTATTGAATACTCTGATCATCTATCAAGTCATATTGGACACTTGAGGAAAGTTTGTTTGTTTCGTCAAATGAAATTACAAGACAAGTTCGCTGAATGTCTGCGTTGAGTTACGATCTTATGGTGTTGACTGTCCCGAAACTCGATCCACTTCCCAACTTTCAAGTGAGAAGTTGGGAACAAATAAGCGAGATTTTTTTATTCACCTCATTAACTTCGTCGTAGCGGGTTTAAGTTTTCCTATAACAAGGGGGAAGATCTATGATTATTGAGTAGGTATAAGTACCGACCTACAGAAGTACGTTACAACTTTATGAGAGCCGTCTGGTGTTTGTTAGGACAGGATGGAAAGGGGAATTAATAACAAAGTAAGCCTCGGGATTCGTTAGGGAGAGGTAAACCTAACTGCCACAATATATAAACGTCTAGACAGGAAATCAGGGTAAGCGTTAATCCTGCGAATAAATACAATGAAATCGAGCATACTTAATTTGAAGACGCACATATCCATAAACTACGAGAGTGATCTATGGTTGTTTGTTCGCTAGTTCATGGTTGTCAGGGCACGCCCACTCCGCCTACTTAACCTACCTGAAGGTGACTTCAAAATTCTATGCAACGCAAACAAGTACGATCAGAAAGGCAAATAAACACGTGAGGCTTACATCAGAGATAAGAAGGTAGCAAACAAGCTGACGTTCCGGATGCGCTCCGCTCTGTCAGTTTCCGGATCCAGCAAGGGCGGAAATCCACCGCTGGCATTAACGTCGTAAACATAAGAGAACTAAAGAAATGCCTTCGCACACGACATCGCATGTGAGACATCAGATCTATACTCTCCAACTGTTTTTTTGTTGCCTGAATGATGATGAATTTGTAAATCGTACGGAAAATTGTATTGGCCATCGTCATCCGCCTATTTATCGTGAACTGTCTTGTGAATGGCTGGCAATTTATTGGTACGTGTGTCCAACTGTTCATGTTCACGAAGCTTTTTGTCATCTATTCAGATGATTTGACGCAAAATACTGTCAGCATTAACAGCCACAATATAATTTGTCACTTATTGTAAACTATATATTTTTCCTTCAATACAGAAAAGAGAACATCTCGCTTGGCCGTAATCTCGCATAAGATTGGCGTATCTACTGGAACAATAGCTGTCTCGGCAAAGGAATGGCTGAACATAATACTTGTTACATGGGCTTTTAGCACGTTATAGTGCGCTCTAATATGGCAAGTCAGCGTGGAAATTTCTACTTTCCTTCCAGCGCTAGGAACTCGTTCGATTTCATTGTGAGTTTTATACCTGTCGAAATGTATATTACAACCCCAATCTCCCATTACCAAGGATAAAATTAAGTCACATTACCCGTGAAACGGTTACGTTTTATATTTTCTATTACATACAATCATAGCTGTTTCATAGAGCGTAGAATCCTAAAGCAATATGTTTGGATTATCCACTACTTTTCGCAGAAAGTTGCGAGGGAGGATTAGGAATTTTATCTCTTTAGATAGTATTTACTTGGTTGTGACTGTAAAAAATAGATTTATGTAGTCTTAGACGCCTGTGGGTAGTGTTTTCGATCGGGGTTTCAGAGTAGCAGTAACATTGTTGTTTTAACAGCGAAGCAGGGATACCGCAAATCGTTTAATGGCGTTTTATGGCCCATTACGAACCTCGGCTCTGTTTTATGAGTCGCTTGTCAACTCGCATTTATTGCTTTTCGAATAATCACTCGTCAAACTCATCTCCGATAAAGTTGAAATTAAATGCCATTAATAAAGCGGGATATAAAAAGTTATTGGGTTATAGAGGTCAGTAGGCAGTTAGATTGGAAGCCGACCTCAACATAGTTGGGTAGGCTAGGCAGATGATCATGATAAAAAAGTTATTGGTTATGTTACAGCAAGAAAACATAATTACACATTACTCAGCTACATCCGGTTAGACTGGAAGCCGACCCCAAGATAGTTTGGGAAAAGGCTAGGCAGAACACACTAACAACAAACAAACAACTATACGATATCATCATCATCATTTCAGTCGAAAGACATCCACTGCTGGACATAGGCCTCCCCCAAGTGACGCCACATTGACCGATCCCGTGCGCTTCGCATCCAGCGGCGGATTCCCGCAACCTTCACCAGGTCATCGGTCCACGATATAACTATCATCATCTGTCTAGCCTTTTCCCAAACTATATTGAGGTCGGCTTCCAGTCTAACCGGATGTAGCTGAGTACCAGTATTTTACATGAAGCGACTGCCTATCTGACCTCCACAACCCAGTAACTAGGTAATACGATACCCCTTGGTAAGACTGGATGTCAGACTTTTGACTTCTGACTACTCGTAACGACTGTCAAAGATCTACAAATGACACCCGGGACCAACGGCTTAACGTGCTTTCCGAGGCACGGAGGAAACTCGGTATGTAATTATGGTCACCCATCCACAGACCAACCTCGGCAAGCACGGCTTAACCTTAAAGATCGACCCGTGTGGCTGTTATCATTTATCCACGAGCTCCTCCGTTGTATTATGTTTATAAATATGCTTATGTATAAATATGTAAACATAGCCTCTAATGCTCATTATCTAAATAAAAAATTCTAATTTTCAAAGTGATATACAAACACGGTGTGAAAATAAAAAGCCATGTATGTATTCGTAAACGGTGACCACGTTAGAGCGAAGTCAAGAAGCTTTCGAAAAATATTGGCTCCTAACAAATTTGGTTTCCGTCAAATATGCGGGTAGAAACAAGATTTGTGATTGATTTCCTGGCGCATACGTTTTCTCAGTATTCAGGTGTTGAGAAAATATTGCCCGCGCACAGAGAATAAATAGTTCTTTTATTGAATCATAGTGATTGATGGGAGAGAGTAGCGTCTACACGATGGCTGCCAACTAAATTGAATATCAATGAATTTACTACCAGGCTTTGCAAAGAGGAGAGAAAGACTTTAGCTTGGCACTTGGCAGTAGCTTTTATAAACTGTGTAGTTCTCCGCTGATGTTGACTTTACTTAAGGCTAAAGTGTACTTGTGCAAAGCTCAGAAATTCGCAGCAAAAACAAAAGCAATTCATGTGTGCGGGGACCTTCGCCTTTTGACACCTTGGCTTAATTGAATTATTTGTTTTATTTTTTGGGAAAAGTTTTGTTTATTTTAATTATTTTAGATTTTTTCGTATTTTATTATATTTTACAAATTAATATTATTTTTAAAACTAGATGACTAAAATAACAACAAATTATAAATATTTTTTGGGTAACTTTACCGACTAATACTAATAAAATTTTGCACAAGTGCATACATGGTAGGTATATTCAAGGACGTAAAAAACTTTTGAAAATTCGACCCCTAAGGGGTTTAACTAGGGGATGAAGTTTGCATGACAGAACCTCATTTTTGCCAATCAAACACACAGCTTGTTTCATAATATTTTCCCAACTATAATAGAGCTAAATGAAATAACATTAACCTAAATTATTCGTCCTTCAACAAAACTGATACATTAGTAAGAGGATTGGTTGGTTTAAAATTAATGAACACCATTTTGAGGGATAAATTCTCATTACGGAAAGTGGTTTCCTATCTTTTAGTTTAATAATTTTACCAAAAATCTTTGCCTCTTTTTTATGTACCCACCTTCAAATATGAATGTACAAGCTAAGTGAATTTAAATAATTTTTATAAGCAGTCATTTGTTGGGTCCCAGGATCAAAAATAGCAGAATTAGTGACATCACGCGAATTTACTTAATCCCTTGACACCTGCCTGCCATGAGTCTTCCAAACCAGGTCCACCGTTCACTGCAGCTGTCTACACTACTGTCAATTAGTAATGTCACCATAGCCGTCGACTGCTCAGAATTAGCTGCTGAAATAGGTCACCTATACCTACCTATACAAGGTGTTATTGTCATCCTCGTCAAATTCTAGGAGGTAACTGTGTTAATGATTCTCGACCCGAATCAATATTATAATGGATAGGTAATTTTTTTTCTTACGGTTACGTTTTACATAAACAAGAAAAAAAATTACCTACTACACTAACGTGTGAACCACGCTTGTTTTAAATGCGGTCCGTCTGATCGTAGCCCTATAACCGCGCTTTCACACATACAAACAATCTCAAAAGTTTATTCAATAATTTCTTATGCCCTAAACCACGTTAAGGGGGTTATTCTGAAATACTGACAAACTTAAAAATAGTTAAGTAGGTACTTACTGTAATTTAAATTGTTTATTTATGTCTTTTGTGACAACCTCCTGAATTTTTACGAGGATGCAAAACAACACCTTGTATTACATAGCATAAAATAGTACCTATAAGTAGTAGTAAAGTTGTACCGGAATTATTTTGAGAGTCCTGAATTATTTTTCCTTGTCGGTTGGCGTAAAGTGAAGAATGCCACTTGTTACGATCATTCTGGTTTTCAGAATAAGCACTTGACCCTTTTAAAGGATCTTTTATCTAAAGTAACCCTTTCAACATTTCTGTTTACAATCAATACTGGAAAACTCCAAAATGGAAACAAATAAAATCATGAAATAATCACAGATTTGTATCTATAGGTGAAGTCATATATACTGCAGACAATCCACAACAGCCAGAAAGTATAAGTGCAACACTGAGCTCGCATTCGAATCCCAACAGAACTAGTTTTAATTAAATTGAGCTCTCTTACCTGCACTTGGAAACTCTTTTAAGTGATTTCGGGATAAACTTGGCAACAAACTGAAACAATACTTAGCCACTTACAATTGAAATAATATTCTTGTTGCTTTGCATTTTAATAAAATCTTACATTAGGTATAACAGTTTGTAAACTGCTCCTCCTTATGTAAAGTCAGTTTGTACATTATTCAAAGAAAACGGAATAGTTTTTCTTACAAACTGCGAGGAGGTTCATGTTGTTATGAAATCTATTTGTTTTGTATTGTATCAAGTAATAATAACAGCGCTTCTTCGAAATCAGTAAGTTGTATAAAAAATACTACCTTTCGATGCGTTCTGGTGACTTGTGTATTTCTAGAAACCTGTACTGTGACTTCGCTGTAAAAAACCATCTTTTCTTTTTCATGTTACTGTGAAGAAAATACAAATTAAAACGTTTTTTTTTATGGCTACACATTTACAAAACTTACGCGATAATACCCAAGTAGATACGAACACCCCAAAACACGATCGAATTTGCTAAAAAATAACGGCACCTCCTACAAAAATGTGGGAGTCGCGAGTGGCTAACATGTAGTTAAGCCAAGTTATGACACAAGTTCCGCTAGTGCTTATAGTTCTAATAAAATCCTATATAACGGAGCAAAAACCGTGGAGGCGGCGTAAAAACTGTAACACAATGTCGTCAAGCCACCGTGGCCGCAAAAACTTTAATGGTTTCTTTTATCGGCCATTTGTGAAGCGTAATGGTCACCTCCTTTTGTTTCTAGCAGCTGTAATCTTTTAAGTATTGCAAAAATTTCATGTAAAAATCAATGGGGTCATAAATTTACGTGTATGCACTTAGGAAACGGTGAATAATTTGTGGTAAGACTTAATTGCTTCATTTTCTGGTGGAAGTGTGGGTAATTAGCCACATCTGCCTTCGTTTATACACTCGGATACTTTGTTACTATTTAACGCATAGTAGTATCACTAGAATCTGATTTCCTTGTGACATATGCCTATGAAATTTGTAATTTTTTTGTCAAAAAATGCCGCGACTCTTTCTGTGATTTTTGTTATTCACAATGGGCCTGCGTGAGAGGATACTGCCCAAACTTTTTCTCAGAAAAGAGGTCTGTATCCCAGTGATGAGAACGTTTGCTTATACTTTCTGAAAGTATCTATTGTCATAGAAATCTTTCGGACTTGCAGATGAGCATTAGAGGCAGAAGATTTTTTCTCACCAAAGAATTTGCCAATTTCGCTTACAGTCCCAAAGGAGGCCAGGGGCTGATAATTCTCAAGAGCCAATTATTTCTTATTCGTCATTATGATCCACTAATTACACAACATTCTCAAGATAAATGAATAGCAAATAATATAATATTAGTTATCTTATACAAAATATAATTCAGTATTCGTTCCATTAAGAATATTGGGTATACTTCGCTATCCTATCTCTTAGGCAGACATTAACAATACCAACCATTGTTTATATTAATCTAGATTAAGAATCCTTGTACGACTGTTATTAAGGTTTCAGATGGAGAAATTGTTAATTAATGAAGTCTTAATGAAATTTTTCTTTGTGTAGGTTTGTCTAACAGGGTAATTTCAGCGTTTATTCTGAAAATTTCGCTTTTTGTGTCGACGCTGGCTAAAGGTTAAATATGGTTCTAGATTGAGGTTACCCGACATTTATCTCAAAATATATGAGGTTCTTCTTCATCGGTTCGACAATTCTTTATAAATGATCGACTTTAGCTTGAAGCTTCTAAATAAAGAGCAATAGGTACGGCCCCAAGGTAGGTAATAACAAGGGACTTAAATATAAGTAGTGAAATTGTGGGTGTACTAGGTACAACTCTGGCTGCCTGATCCTTCGGGAATTACAGGCGTGATGTTATGTTATACTAGTAGAAAGTTTGATCTATCAAATATCTAATTTCACCCATTCATGTCTCGTATCACACCAATCCCTTTCTTCATCATCAAGATATCAGCTTAAAGACATGCAGTGCTGGACATATGGCCCAGTCTTGTGTGACCAGTACATCTGTCCACGTTGTGGGAGGCCTACTACTTAATCCCTTTATTTACAGAAAACTTAAAGCTCTACTTAAAATATTCCACCAACAAAGCTACACAAAGAAACTGAACAGCACAATGCCGCAGTAACAGTAGACTCAACAAATGAAGTGTTCTAAGCAGACACTAAATTCCGGAAGCACATTTATCCGTTTCCCCCGTCAGTGTACGTTATACCATGACACGCATTCACTGGATTAAGCTTTGCATATTCCACAGAGCCGCCTGTACTACCGAACCTAACACTGATTACTTATGCAAGTGATGCAATAAATTGCCAAGTTAGCAACGGACACTTGCACTTGCTTTTATCTAGGAGTGTAGGTAATGCGGCAAGTTTAGCTGAAATTGTTTGGTTAGTAAACCCTGGCTATGATTTTTTATAGAGTTTCTGCTGAAAAAATCGTTTCAGCAGGATCAGGTCGCTTCAGCCGAGCGTCGAAGTGTGCTTAACGATCTCCGGCCACCATTAGGAGGGGCTTGAGAGGAGGAACTTAGAGTCGCCCAACCAGTCAGGTCCGAAGAGTCGATGGATAACGTTCCTTCATGGAGAACGTGCCGTTGCTGGCTGCACTTGGTTATGGGGTCCGCTGGGAATGGCGGGCTGATACCAATCGGGTGTGCGCGCGAATGTACATTCGCTCAACTTGTATCTCCCGGGCCTTCGACTTTTAGTCGTTTGGGTTTTTAGTCGGTTAGTGTCCAACGTAACCCTCCGCTCGTCCCATACGGAGGGTATTTAAGAGGATTTACCAACTCAAAAAAAAGGAGCAAGTCTTTTCAAGGAACAACGAAGGTTTTTGTGGTGTGTGTGATGTTAGGTGTTTAAGTAATAATAACACATGATGTTTAAACTACGCTTGCGTACGCCGCGTAACCTTCTGAAAAGCATCATGTTTCATAATTTACCTTGCTATAATACGAGGAGGATCCGTCTTAGGTATAAATTTCCATAGCATTTTTGCGCTATCATTCTTTGCCTCAGTCGATGTTGGCAGCAGTTGGCGTTTTTGTCTTGCAGACATGCCAAGTCCTTTTGTAATCTACTTTGATTTTCGATTTTCGCTTTTTATGGTTCAATCTGAAAAAGGTGCCGAGACAAAAAGGAAGTCATCTTTTTCTGCTGTATTAATCAACCATTGAATTTATGTGGCACTTTTACATATCTGGCTTGGTTAATAATGCCCTTTCCCTTTAAAAAAGTATAGAGGTATCAAGAACAGGGTGAAATGTTCTTCATCCCCCAAACAAAATGGGGCATACTCCGATCAGACGGGTATTGCGTCTGGTATTATCTGGTAGGTCCGACATATGTCGGGCAGTAGACCTGGGGTTTTTTTTAAATACTCTCAAGTCGCAGATAACTTTAACTGCGCGATTTAGAATTTTGTTGTTCTTCATTTGTGTCATAGATGGCGCTGCAGTACTTTTTGTACAAGGTTGCTGAAGTACTTTTTGTAGTGCCGCTACATACGTATAATTACTCTTCAACAATATATTTATTCTTTTTGTTCATCAATGGGTATTAATATAACATACACGACACGCACAGACATCAAAACATAATAACAGCCAGCAACAAATACCTGAGGTAAATACAGCGGTTGGTGTCTTTAACGTTAAAAAACCTTCAGTTGTATCCCTGGCATTAGATCCACGTGTGTGTCGTTATAAAGCACGATACAGACCATTTGAGCGCGCTACTTGCTACTAGGATAACATATTATAAGGGATACTGGCTGTTATTTTTATAGCAAGTGCCCCTAGTGGACTACAAATCAAGATAACAAGCGAAGATAGAGGCCAGACGGAAATATTTACACATTGTTCTATGTGTTTTATTCAGTACTGCCGAATAATCATTTACAATAGGTATCTACTTACGAAAAAATACTACATACAAGGCTCTTATGTGAGTAGAGTAAGACCAAAGAAACGACGTATGGACTGTGTAAAGAATGATAATTATGGCAAGAAAGTAGGCGTGTAGGTGTCTGATGAGATGACGAGTAATACAGAAGTATGGAAGAAGGAGACACGCTGCGCCGACTCCAAAATTAATTGGGATCTGGGGGCTTAGACAAAGTGACATCGCTTCGTAGCGAAACGATATCTAAATTCGTCATCGTCTCTGAGATAACGACAAACATTTCATAGCCAATGTAACATAATGGTCGCGATCGTTGTGTCGAATCGTTTGTTCGTTAAAAAACAAAAACATTGTTTATGGTATCGAAATTTTAGCTGTCAGTGTCAGTCAAGCAAGAAGTTCAAATCGGATCAAACCCGCGAGTTATTGTTGTTTTGAAATTTTAATAATAAGACTAAGTGAGTATTGCGTTTAATTGTTTTCAAGTTATAATAAAACAATATTTTTAAAGTGGTAAGTGTAGTAGAGTGTTCTTACTTTTAGATCGTCTCCAAAACTTAATGATAATCAAGATACTCATTTTTTTAAGTGACTGGTGTTCAAACGATGTTGGAGTAATCTATTTTAATTTTTAGTGATAAAACATGGAATCAAGAGTGCGAGCAAGTCCCGAACAATTGTCAACGCTGCTTGAATATATGGAAACGTAAGTACATTCAAGTTTTATTCATGAGTATGTAATATAAACAATGACGCGATCTTAACAATGAAATACTTATACTTATTGAATCTTTGTTTGTTTATGTTACAGTCATGGTGACCTGGCGAGGCCTCTTGCTGGATCTCAAGGTCGGGTACGGTCAGACCGACTGTGGACTGAACTGACCAACATGTTGAATGCTGTTGGTGGTGGTGTCAGCAAGACTACAGACAAGTGGAAAAAAGTAAGGATCTAATGAACATTTTTGGAAAGACTGATGTGATGGAAGAGTGGCTAGCAATCTTAACTATGTTCTCAAGAGTTTTGGACAATTGGACACACCCTTGCGGTTATAATAATAATAACCACTTTATTTCAAGCTACTTGGGCCAACCATAATAGACTAACAAAGCAAATATTTAAAAGAAAACTTCACAACTAAATAGTAACCGTCTTACTACAAAAAGTCAAACAAGTACAAGTATATAGTACAAGCTATGCTTTGGTGTCTGATGGCTATATGAGAAGATGCCCCGCATATTATTGTTATTTTTTAATTTATTTCAAAAGTACTTACCAAATTTTTGGCTTTTTAATCTCATTTACACTTATAACATACTTATAACCATGACTAATTTTTATTCAATAAAGGTGTGGGCAGATTGGAAGTCCAAGACAAAAAAGAAGGCATTGACTATAAGGCACCATGCAAGAGGCACTGGAGGTGGGCCAGCAAGCGGGCAAACCTTGTCAGCTAGCGACGAAAGAGTGCTGGCTATAATGGGTGCTTTAGCAGTGGCAGGTCAAGTCTCTGTAGAAGAGCTAGGATTTACTGTAAGTATTATACACCTTCAAGGCTCCTGCTCAATAATGAGCTATTTTTCTCTAGTAGGGAGATGTTTTATAAAACATTTCTATTAACATTGGTCAACATGTTAGTTAATGGCAACAAAAGTTAACCATTACATTTTTATTTTTTTATAAATTAGTTTAACTTGGTTAAACTGGTTATTAATTCTATAATTTTCACATAACTACATACTAAAAATAAATACACTCTTTCAGTAATAAATAATTACATTACTATAAATAACATTATTTTTTATTAAATCTACCACTGCCAATTTTTTTCAGAGACCTCTAAATACTGCACAAGATGATCCCGTCGCCCAAGATGATCCCGTTACCCAATATGAAATTGTAGATGGTAAGTCTAAAGACTTAAAATCTTACTTCTGACTAATATTATAAACGTGAAAGTTTGTTTAGATGGATGGATGTTTGTTACTCTTTCACGCAAAAACTACTGAACGGATTTGGATAAAATTTAGTACACAGATAGTTTATAACCCTGATTAACACATAGGATCGTTTTTATCCCGATTATGGGCGAAGCCGCTGGCAACAGCTAGTATCATAATATTTATTTGTTATGTATATGTATGTAAAATATAAAACTATCTAAAATTCCTAGGGAACCTCAGTTTTGCTATTTATATCTTATATCTGTGTGCCAATTTTCATCGAAATCCGTTCAGCCGTTTTTGCATGATTGAGTAAGAAACTAACAAACATCCAAACCTTCACATTTTACAATATTAGCAGGATTTGATTTAAGAAAACATTTTGAACAAACAAAGGATCCGTAAACTGTCCAAAATAACACATTTTCTTTTGCAGAAACTCCCCAACTGACGTCGTCACCTCAACCATCCACTTCACAGCCCTCAAATAATTGGCTTCCACCTTCCTCATACCACACACCACCACCCCTTCCGCTCGTGCTCACACAGACTTCGGCTCAAGGACGGCAGCCTGTTGCGCCAGCCCCGCCAGCCACACCAGCCCCGGTAGCGCAATCCCCGCCAACTCCTGCAGCGCCCACTACTCCGAGGCGAAGGCGGCCACCTGCCCCCCGCACGTCTGCTATTTCTCCATCTACCAGGCGTCGTCCGCGGTTGAGGTCGCCAGCGACACCGCAGTCTGCTGCCTCTCCCGACCGCCCTCGTTTGCGCGCCCGCCGTAGACGGGCACCCACCCCCTTCGAGAGAGCGGCAAGCGAGTTTACGGCCGTGGAATTACGACGCCTGGAGCTGGAGGAAGCCCGGACTAGGCTACAACACGAGCGAGACTTGCGAGCGTTAGAGGTGGAGCACGAACGGAACCAGGTTTTTAGCTCATTGGTAAACGTCGCTCAAGCTTGGCTTGACTATTATCGCAGTAGGGACAACACAGAACCGCTGAACACTGAGTAGTTCAGTAATTGTCTTGTCCCTATTGCTATAGTAATCAAAGGTTTTTTAGTATTTATGTCTAAGGCTGTTTAAGTTGGTATGTGTGTTAAGTTTGTTTTTACATAATGTGAACCCTATGGGCGAAAGAAGTGACTTCGTTAAATTACCTAATATGTTGCTTCTTTAACTGTCCAATTTTAAGACTGTAACTGTGAGACTGATTCTTGATTTTATGTTTTTAAGTTTTGCTTATATTACCTAAGATAATAGTAAAAAGAAGCCTTTCTGAACTGTGGAACACCAAAGCAGTTCACCTCGGTGTTGCATGGCTAACTTTCTGTACCCATGGTTCATCTGTTTAATTAACAGACAGTGTGTGACACACATTGGCATTTATTTTAGTTAATAGTGAATATAATATTTAAGTTAATAGAGATTTGTTATCCATTAGATCTAGCTTGCATGTTGGATAATGGCCTATTGAGGTGAGGCTGGTGTTGTGCCCAGCAGTTGATGTATAAAGGCTGATTAATATAATTATTATGTTTAGTAGAGATACTTATTAAATAAGGTTAAAATTTTATAGAGGGTATCAAGTGACTTAATAAAAATATTTAATAGTAATTTTATTTTATTCACCTATAAATAAAAAAATCAAAATCAAAAGTCATTTATTCTAACTAGGCTGATAATCAGCACTTTTTGAACGTCAAAAATACAAGAGACAGTCCCCCAAAACGCCCGCCCTTTGCCACTTCCTAGTGTTTTAGCTGGGAAGAAGAAGTGGCGGAACAAACTCCCCAGCAACACATCTGTCTGTTAGGTTAGAGGAACCAGATTCTATACAATAGTGTTCAAGTTTATATAAACAAGGAATCCATTACATCAAATTAATGTCACATGTCAGCTAGCACACACCAATAATAAAATAAAATATTAAAAAATATACTCAAGATTAAATAAAGCCTCCAGACAAAAAGGGCGTGGGCCCGCTTACAAGCGCATAAAGACGAATAAATATATTACATCCTACTAACTAAGCGATTACGCATAGCCCTGCCTCGGATTAACTCATTTTGGTTATCATTGGTGGAGGTGCTATATTGTACAGCATGATCTTCACTATCTTCTAGACCCCCAGCTGGCAAATCACTTGGAGGTGGTATTCTAGCATCTAATGCAATGTTGTGCAGCACACAACATGCATTAGTGATTTTGCTAGCCATGTCAGGGTGATAGTGAAGAACTCTGTGTCGAAGCATACACCTCCAACGAGCCTTAAGTAGTCCGAAACAGCGCTCAATGCGAGACCTGGCTTGGACATGACGTCGTGTGTACACCTCTTCCTGGGATCCTGGTTCAGCATTTAATATGGGCGTCATCAACCAGGGCCGCAGCGGATAGCCAGAATCCCCTAAAAAAAACGGAAATAATAGGTCTTTACCTATGAAATTGCCGTATTGCAGTACAGACTTTTTCAAACAAAAAAAAGTTTTGATTGGCTATGAGTTCTAAATTCAAATTAATTTTGTTTTAAAAATATGACATTCTATTTACAAAATCAGTCTTTTGTTTATTCATTAGCGTTGTATTTTCATTACATTTCAACATTTTTCCTCATAATGGATACTTTGAAATTTCGTGTAATTATGGAATATGAGTTCCGTCGTGGCACCAACGCGGCACAAACGACCCGTAACATCAACGACGTTTACGGAGAGAACTGTACAAACGAACGCACAACCCGTTATTGGTTTGCTCGGTTTCGTTCTGGGAATTTTGACTTGAAAAATGAACCTCGTGGTCGTCCGGAAACTTTGGTCAACAATGATGAATTAAAGGTGATTGTTGAAGCTGATGAAACTCAATCTACAGCTGAGCTGGCAGCAGCTTTTGATGTTAGCATTAAAACAATATTGGTCCATTTGCGACAGATTGGCAAGATAAAAAAGCTTGATAGATGGGTGCCCCACGAACTTAACGATCGCCAGCGCAACGTACGCGTCGAGACTTGCCTTGCGCTGCTTAACAGGCACAGAAATGAAGGAATTTTGAACCGAATTGTTACGTGCGACGAAAAATGGATTCTTTTTGACAATCGAAAGCGCTCAGCAAGTTGGTTAGATCCTGGTTCGGTACCAAAGCAATGTGCAAAACGAAAAATGACCCCTAGAAAGGTGATGGTCACAGTTTGGTGGTCTAGTGCTGGTGTGATTCATCATAGCTTTTTACAAAACGGCGAGAGCATTACTGCAGATGTGTACATTGAAGAACTGACCACAATGATGGCGAAACTCGCACGTCTGCAACCAGCTTTGGTCAATCGGTCGTCTCCACTGCTACTTCACGACAACGCGCGGCCCCATACTGCACAACAGACCGTCTCTAAGCTGCATGAGTTGGGTTTGGAAGCTCTCCCTCATCCGCCATACTCACCAGATCTTGCGCCTTCCGACTATTACTTTTTCCAAAATTTGGACAACTTTTTAGCGGGAAAAAAAATCAATTCCCGAGAGGCAGTACAAAACGCCTTTGAAGAGTTTGTTGTCTCCCGTCCAGCTGATTTTTTCAAGAAGGGCATCCATAAACTGCCACAGCGTTGGCAAAGATGCATTGATTGCAGGGGTGATTACTTTGAATAAAAGAAATAAACAAGTTGGAAAAAAAAAATACTTTAACGTTTTTCAAACAAAACGGCAATTTCATAGGTAAAGACCTAATATATTTAGTCTACTCCAGTTCTAATAAAGAATTGAATAAACATTGTTTATTTGTAGTCATGCTCACTTAAATACACGGTGTAAATCACCTCATCACGAAGCCGTCAACCAAGCATTCTGTACATGAAACTAAGTAACTTTACGCAAAAATTATTGCTGGGAAACGACTTTTTTTTGGGGGGTGTAAAATCATGTTTGTGGTAGAACTCAATGTAACGCACTCAAAACATTGTGCTGATGGACGGATTGAATAGTACGGGGGTCATGGAGAGGTTTAAAGTAAAAATCTTTCATTAAAAACTTGTATTTAAAAAAATACTTGTCAAAAAGTTGGAACTTTGACCCCTATTATCTCCGTAACTAGAAGGTTCCCAGGTATGGTGTAGAACAAAAAAATGATCGCAATGATAGGGAAAACCAGTACCTTTCGGCTTCGTTAAGAGGTGTTTTACACCCTTTATAGTGCAATCACTGCTTGGCATATAGGGCTATCTCAGATGTTGCACTATTTATAATACCTATACGGAACACCTTACCTAATAACCAAACATGTTCACCACTTTCATGAAGTCCTTGCATGTATGTGCCCACATGACTCGCAGACCATATATAGGAGTCATGTGTTGCTCCACCAAATTTTGGGTTCACATTTATTATGCGTAAGTCATAATCACATATCTGAAAAAAAAATGAAATAAAACTATAGGTACTTATTGTTTGGTTTCCACAAAGAAGCAAATTGCAAGGTGGGGAAGGGATTTTATTTCCAATTAAGGCACCTACTTACAAAACATTTAAAAGATATTTTATAGATTTGACTATGTATACAATAATAAATGTCCCTTTATTTTGCTGTGCCACTTGGCTCATAGGCTTCCTCTTACATTATCCATTAAGTTCATATTATAAATAAGGGTTATTTTATTTACAAATACATATATACATAGTTACAGTGAATTTTGTTAACCACATAGTTTTATATTATGATTAGAATTTATCCAGTGGCTTACCATTTGAACATTTAAGGAATGATATCCTTTTCTATTAAAAAATGCATGTTCTTCCTCAACCGGTCTTGTGATAGCAATATGGGTACAGTCGATGCACCCTATCACACCAGGCAAATTATGTGCCCTTTGAAATCTGTAAATTATTTAACAATTTTACAACAAAATATATGAAAAAGTAACTATTTAGGTATTTAGGAACCTAAGAAAATTTTTAATTAGGTATTTAAACTATTTAAAAATATATAGTACATACTTCTCTTTGATTAAGGATCTCTCGTGTGGCGTTTGTGGAAACACTATCCACCTGCTGACCATCCAATTGTGATTAAGGGCGTTCACAACCTCCCTGATGCAGCGACTTGTTGTCCGCTGTGTCAAATGCTGGCCCACACCCACAATCTTCTGGTACGACCCTGTAGCTAAAAAGCTAAGAGCACACAGCACCTGAAAAATATAATAATACATAGGTAGGTTAACCGATTTAGGTTGATGTGGTTTTATTTTTATTTACAGCAGTTAATAAAGTATTGTGTGGTACCACAATATTATTGTTATATAGTACCTATAAACTAAGCAGACGAAGATGCTTTAACTCAAGTTACAAAAGTGCAACAACCAACAACATTAAGTACCTAGTTGCCTACAATACCTCTAATTAAATTGTTCTAATTTTGTAAAATTTCTTACCTTTACTTCCAGGGAAATTTCAGGGGAACCTTTTAATCGGGCATGAGCTTTTAGGTCCTTGCATAACTTCCTAAATGCTCTTTTATTAAGCCTGAAATGTTGGATGAACAACAATTCAGGCATATCTTCTATTGTCTCCAATTGCCGTCGCTGTCTTAATCGCTTTTGGCGCCTTTCCCAGGTGTTCTCATTGTGTGCAGCCCACAATAAACGTAAAGAATGCATTTTATAATTTATTTGATCTGCAGTAATGCCTTTATCGCAGAATAAATACTAAGAGTATGTCATCAATCAGTGTCAAAAATCTGCTGATGAATGAAATCCGGCCATATTGTTTCAATATCTACAACGTTTTAGCATTCGTTTCGTTATCTTTTTTGGCGATCACGATCGAGGCGAAGGCGAACACTGAAAGCGCTGCTTGGCTACGCATTTGTATGGGATAAACACGATAACGATTCGGTACTTTATGGTTTCGTTACGAATTTATAACATTGTCTACCAAATTGCGATAACGATGTCGATTGACCACGTGACTTAACGCGGCTTATGTCAATCCTATACATTTTAGTCTTTTCTAACTTCGTTATCGTTTTGAAATTGTCACTTTGTCTAAGCCCCAAGGTCAGGAGAATAAAGATAACGATGATGTAATCGTAGAAAAATAATTTCCTCTCAGAAGTTTCTATCTAATCTGCCATAAACGCAAACTAAATGGGGTTTGGGTAAAAGTGGCATGATTATCTAAGTCCTCGGCCACTAATGAAAAATATTTCAGTAGTAAGAATACAATAAGACATTCATTTTCTTAAATGACAAATTATTTCTAAAATGCATCGGAGCAGAGATATCAACAGGATGAATTTTTCAAGTGGGTGGATGGCCAAATCTAAAACTATGAGGAATTGCAAAAAAAAACTCAAAGGATCACGAGCCGATTTTGATAAAACTAAAACTGCATCATTGGTTTTTTGAAAAATCAATATTCCTAGCCAGGAATCGAATCAGTTAATTTTGAAAAAAAAACACCCTGTATTATTACACCATTTGATAGTGTCGCCACTAAGGATCAAATTCTGGGAAGTAATGACACACTGCAAACGAAAGGAAATAGTTAATAAAATACATAACAGTATGCAAACTGTTAGTAGGAACAACACAACTTTAACATCAGATATTTCAGCTCCGATATAATTTTCGCCAAAAGTCTTTTAGGAGTAATTATTATCATATATTCCACTATACGTTAGCAACAATAATAATTGTGGCCGCTGTGAAAAAAAATCATGCCACTGGTCCATACAAACTTACCCAATGCCCTTTACTAGTTTAATAAGTACACTAGTATAATAACTTAATCCCAGTACCTAGAATCTGAGCTGATATCGGATTAAACCATCAGCTTTGATTTTTAATAATTTCAGAGTATAAGGATCTCGACCGGGAAAAAAACAAGATATAAAATTGTTAGTTAGTTGTGTTTTCTTTGAAAAGGAGACGCTTTTCTTACATCAATAACATTGAAACGATGACAGCGCTGCGGTTAGGGCGTGGAAACTTACTGGAATGCCCTGGGTTCCAATAATCCTGTTGATTTATGGGGGCATTCCAATCCCTAGAATGACTTTAAAATTTTGCAGGAGGGTTGAAACAATGTTTCTCCACATATATTTTGACATAAAAGTTCGATGTTTGAAGTAATAAACACGTTATTCCGGTCAATTGCCAAAATAGGATATTAGTGGTTAGCGTAACCACAATAGCTCCATTTGTCCGTAGCGTGACAGTTTAATTAGTTTGGACTAATATCACATACTAATAACGTTATTGACTACGAGTTTGTACCTGGTTGTTAATTACATACATTCATTAATAGTACATTATGATATACGTGCGGTAAGTTGAAAATTACAGCCGAGGCGATATTGCTAGCCCGAGCCGTAGGCGAGGGCTACAAGAAAGCAGAGGCTGTAATTATCAAAGCGCACGTATGTCATACGACGTTTTATAACACATTTGCGAGGAAATAAATAAAATTCGGATGTCATTTTCAAACAAAAACAATACAGCGTAAAGAGAAAGCGCGCGGAATAATTTTTACGCTTTTTTTTAAGGCAAAGGCACTAAAACAGCCAGTATTACTAACAAAGTAAATTAATATTTTTGTGTTCTGTTACAGATAAATGGTTGTAATTTATGGTCAAAATTGATTAAATTAAAGAATTAAATGTTTATTTATTATATTTTATCTCCCAAGTTAATTTTATTCATAAAATGTTGACCACTTTTCTGACATAAAAACTCTTTGCTAAGATTTAAAAAAGTACCGTTCGTTTTAGACGGATCATTTTGATAAGCCGTGCGTTTTACTTTACATTACCGCACTAGTGCGTAATGAGATACATTACGATACTGAACTTGGTGCAATAAGAGACCATTTACGAGCAAATGTGTTATAAATAACATTAAACACACGTCTATGTTTACAGTTATTTTTGAAGCCCAGTGTACATGAAATCTAGACTCCCGCGGCTGTTACCGAGAAACAAAATAACAATTTGCGAAGCGAACATCGAATCCGTAAATCATGATCTGACCATTCAGTAATTGTGTGACTACTTTTCACGACGTATACGCAACTTGCTTATATCTTCAAATAGATTTACTACCTTTTAGCCAAGACCAAATTACATAATAATATTTACAAGAAATAAGGAAAATAGCGGACATACTGTGACATAAGCGAAGGAAATAAAACAATAATTTTCCCTAATATCTATAAATAAATACAAAAGTTATTTCAGAGAAAATAATAAATGAATACTGTAATTTTATGCGACAAACTGATATATCTTCCACTCTCGTTATTTAAAAAAAACAGTTGGGGATGTGTGTTTGTTGGGCAAACATTGATCCATCGAACTCTCCCTTTGTTTACAATAGATATAAACAAAACAATGTCTATCTGTCAAGACAGAACGTTATTCGGCGAAAATTAATCCGATAAATATGGCTGTATACATTTAACTAATACTTTTATAAATATTGCTGTGTACTCTTCCTGCAACTTGTAAACCACGAAAGTTGAACAACGTCGTAGGCACCTATAATTCTAAACAGGTTCATGAAAATCTTTAATGTGCTGAAGAAATAACTCAGTGGGTAAATTCTTAAACACCTGTATAAAAACTGACAATAATTCAAATAGTCTGTTTTATGACGGATGAAATGAATACATTCAACAAATAGAAGAGATACAGGTTGCTCGTCTACAAAGCTTATTTGTGAAATTTTCATGAAACAAAAATATCATCTCTAATCATCTAATCATCATCATTAGCTTATAATGTTCCCACTGCTGGGACACAGGCCTCCTCTCTATGAGAGGGAGTGGGCTGTAATCCACCACGCGGGCCGAGTGCGGGTTGGTTGATGTCACATGTCTTCGAATTTTTAGTTCTAGGACATTCCTCACTATGTTTTCCTTCACCGTTTTTGAGGGCAGCGGTGATGAAATAAATTACACAAAGTAATGCGCCTGCGTGGGTTCGAACCCACGAAACATCTTGCGCCAGCCTAATTCGATGAACTGTTATAATAATATAACATGCCTTAGCACCAAAACAGTTCCAATAACGTGAGATGGCCACTAAAGCAACGCCAAACCATGGTTGGCACTAGTCATACTTTGGCTCATCTAAACTACGTAGTTACAAATATACTCGAATGTGTAAACAGTATAATTTTGATGTAGACTGGAAGGTACAACACCTTCCAAATATACGCACCGCATTTCTTCTCCTCATCTCAAACAATAAGAAGTGTGGGTTTTTTTGGGGAACAGTATTTTGTTATCCATTGGTGTTCAAAAAGTTCCGATTCTTAGCTTAATTTGAATACATATCTTTTGATTTTATTAGAATAATAATGTATCTCTGAAACAACCAAATTCTGCAAAAAGCAAACATACAATCGCCTTTAAGCTAGTACAGTGCCCCACACCATTACCTGACCCATCTCACAAAGCCAAAAAGAGGCAAATGGGTCAGGTAATGCTGCTCACTGACTGTACAATACCAGCGGCATTGCAGAGATGGATTGACTAGTATGATGATGAACATAACACTCAAGTTTCAAGGCGCCATAGAAAAGTTTGAATAAGAACACTTTTCAGTAGATTTTGCATTGAAATAATATTATTTTAAATATAATCAATCATAATAATTGAGCTACACAAGTCATTCGAGCCACAAGTTCAAAACAAACAACAGTCAAGTTAATGGTTGTTATTGTTTGCTGAGGGAATGTGTCGGGAGTTTTACAATGTCGTGTTTACTGACGGTAATTGGCTATTTGAGCGTGCATTAATATCACCGGCTGTCCACCGTCCCTAGTTATCCGGTAACGACGTCACATAATGACATAATACGCGACCTCTCTCGGTCGCCGACGTCGCGTCGATGCCGGCTCACTCTCTTGTGATTAACTTCTGAATAAGGCAATTCATCCAAAGAACAAGTTTATTACTTTCAACTTCTTCGCTCAATACGAGAAGGTCGCTGGAAATTCCCTCGCACAATGGGTCCAATTACAGAAATCGTATATAAAGATTCGACAAATTTCACCAGTTTTCATCGTTTTTCGACACTTAATCTACTTTTGCTGAATGTCGGATATAATTATGGAAGTTTATGAATGCCAGAAACATTATTGCTTGGAGGTATTTGTATAAGAACGGTAATAACGCGTTCACGTGTGTGCGTACAATATTCTGCCATTGCTGGCTTTGTGTAAACCCGTACAATAATTCTTATGGCTCATAAAGTTGTGCAAACTTATTATAGGAGGTAATAGCTTTGTTTACTTTTGTTTACGCATAGTTACCGCAAGTGCCGTTTAGCATGCAGTGGAAGAAAATTATAGTTATAAAGAGGATGTCTATGATGCAGACGTGCTTGGTTGTTGGAACTCTTTTCTTGTACAGCGAGGCCAGCCACAGGGCCACACCCGCCGAACATCGCCTGCGAGCCCGACACAATGTAGTTACAAGTTAAGACACGTCTTCTCTATTATTTATAAACGTTGTTTAAGCTTGGCGAACATTCGCCGTAAGAATTACAGCTGATTTAACTGGGTCGTTGGTAGTTTTCTTTTCTTAATAAGAATTCTTTGCTCATCTGGGAATAAAAAGGAGAGCTTATTAGTCGCTCATCGTCTTACGTGTACTTTTAATGTGTGGGATGGAGTAATTGTACTTGTAATTGAAGGTTCTTCATTATATTATAATTTACTTTACTTGGTATATTCGTAGAAACCAAGTCGGTTGTATTACACTTCGATATTTTCATGCGAAAACTACGTGTAGGTGGGTATATATATATTATTATGTTCTTTGCAAAAATTAAGGTTTTAAAAATCTCGTTGACCCATTTATTTTACTGTCTCTGAGGAACACTTCAATTTTTCACGATTGCGCCGGTACCGAAAGCTAATAATCAAAAATATAAGTTTATTACTTTAACAATAATTTAAAATACCTGTATTCCATTCTGTATATTCTCCAGATAAATCCAATCACCATTTCCCCGCTTTACTACCGCTAATATAATCGTGTAAACGGAACGTTAGAACAGTCGCTGCAGCGGAATATCTAATGAATCTGTCGTGATGAAACCGCTGGCTGTTAGGCGTTAGTCACAGAATATAGAGCAAACCAGAAGCCTCTGAGGCAAAAGGATTTTTAAAAACTGCTAATAACGTGAAATGTAAAAAGTTACAATTTTTACATTTCACGTTATTAGCAGTTTTTAAAAATCCTTTCTACTTACCTTTTTTTTTTCCGGATGGGAAATCATCATATGACTTCTCCCGCTCTGGGCGGAGCGGGAGGGAGTGTCAGACTTGTACTGACTAAAACCCACCCATGTTCCTTCTTCGCCCTTTGTGTTCCAGGGCTGCGGTATCTCTTTCAAACAACCCGCAGCTCTGGCAGGCATCGGCCCTTTCGGACCCCTTCTGGTTTGCTGACATCTCCTTGAGGCGCGCGTGGAACACGTACGCGCCGTCGACACGGCCTGTCGTCATGAGACGGACGGACGGTGAGCTAGCCCATTACTCACCGTCCACAGGCTCGCGCCTACGGTGGCCGGGGGCCACTGGTTGCCCCCCGACGCCCGGGGCGTCTCCCGCGGCGGCTGGGACGTGAGGTTCTCTCCCTCTCACGTTCCGCCACCTCCTTCGCTAGCATGACTGCTTCGCAGAAGGAGGTGACGGCATCCCATTCCCTCCGGACCATGGATTGAACCAGGGCCGGACGCGAGAGGTCGCCGCCGCCAATCGCCGCTACGAGGACACGGTGGTGCTCAGCCCAAGCGGGGCAGAGCTCCACGGTGTGCTCCACCGTGTCCTCCGGCCGATCCTCGCAATGGTAACACCCGGGCGTTTCCTCCCGCCCGATTCGGTGCAGGAACCTCCCGAAACAACCGTGTCCGGTGAGGACCTGCGTCAGGCGGAAGGTGAGGGCGCCGTGCCGCCTCTCTAGCCACTCCTCAAAGAGGGGACTTATCGCCACTATTGTGGCGTGCCCTGCACGTGGTTGCGACAGTCGCTGTCTCCATGTCGCCATGAGATCGTGCCGGAGGTCTGTCCGCTGAGCGACAATTTGCCGCGGCAGCGGAGTTTCCCCCGGCGTAGTGCCTCCGCGCGCCATTCATGCAGGCGCGCGAGGACCATCGCCTCCAGATCCCATGGCGGCAATCCGGCCAAGAGGCTCGCCGCCTCGCTGGCCGGCGGTCTACTTACCTTTAAGTAATGTTATTGATGTGGTACGTTTTTATTGTTATACCACAAGGCAGTATACTCGGTTTCTCACTGTTGTTTTTAATTTAACATGTAGCCAAAAGGAGGAAATATCTCAAAAATTGGTTCAAGCGATTCATCAAAGTTTATTTTGTGGTGGACGAATTGTGCGACACAAATTATGATTGTAGGTCGCCTTCTGGCTTATTCCATATTCCGAGGCATCGGTATTCACCTCGCTCGTTAACTTGACGATTGTTGTAAGCGCCGCGATTCCGTGCTTTGTTTTATGGCGCCACCGACGATGCTGCAATTTGTCAAAAGATTCAACTAAACGCTTATCCATTACCTTTACATAAAACGCTCATATCTGACGCTGCCGTTTTGATAATACGCCTGATGTAGATCCTGATGTACATCTTAGTTGTGCGGGATTGCTGATTCTTCGGACAATTGGAGTATGGGAAGAGGAGTATACCTGTCTTGGCTCACCTGTGTTGTGTCCTGGAGGTCTACTCTCTTTCTCCGTAACGTAACTTCGGCAACGAACGAAAATTAAAAGTAGTTACGTTTGTGACCCTCGGCAACGAACGAAAATTAAATGTAGTTACGTTTGTGACCCTACTCTATATAATTTGCGGACGCACACAAGAAGTTCGAATTCACAGACAACGAATGTATTGAATGTTATTCGGAGAAAGAGAGTAGACCTCCAGCATCGATTTTCAGTCTCGCTGAGATTGGTCGCCATAATCAAAATTTGATCAGGAAAACCAAATTTTGATCACTGCGAGATTTTTATATTCAAACTGTATATACATGTCGTGGATTGATGGCGCCATGGTGCAACAGACAGCGCCATCTAACAATTCGTTTTGGAATTAACAATAATGTCACTAGAAACGCAAGCGCGCCAAACGCTTGGACACGATCGTCGGTAGAGGGGATGCAGTGAACCCTAGCAGAGGGACGGACGGAGTGTTGGACAGTCTAACTCCAACAGTCATGGCAGACGCTCAGTACCAACGCACGTGTTTGTTTCTTGTACAACCGTTACTTTAAATAAAGTTATTGAGATTTGAATTTAAAAAGTTCTTTCGTTCGAGTACCCAAGTCAGTGCCCACATCTACCCAAAACTATGTCGGATCGTGAAGAAGACCCGATGCTTCGCATCTCAGCCACCCATGATGCGACATCAGAAGTCGGATTCACTCGAGCTGAAGAAAAATACAGAAAAAGGAGCGATGACGTCATGATGCGATGAGAATTCACTTGGCTTGCTACGAAATGACCACGAAGCGGTGGAGGTGGACAAGCAGTTCCGGAGCAGCGCCTGCAAAAGCGCCTGCAGCAGCGCCTGCAGCAGCGCTTGCAGCAGTGCCTGCAGCAGCGCCTGCAGCAGTGCCTGCAGCAGCGCCTGCAGTAGCGCCTGCAGCAGCACCTGCAGCAGCGCCTGCAGCAGCGCCTGCAGCAGCAGCGAGCAGTGAGCGATGCGTTGACGTTTGCTATGTCGGCAATCCCAGCGGTATGCTGATGAATACTGGTGAGTCGTACCCATTTTATTAAGATTCTGGTGCCGAATGCTCTCTCATCAGGGATAATGTTGCGTCACAGTTCAGTGGCAAGCGTGTAAATAACATTGTCGGGATTGGTCATGGTAGTGTGCAAAGTACCCTACAAATTTTATCTGAGGTTATGATTAACGATCTAAGATTAGAGACATTATTTAATGTTGTAACGGATAGTTAGTCTTAAAAATGGTATTTTAATTTGCCGCGAGATTTTAGATCAGGGATTTAACGTTGGTATGACGTGTGATAGTGTTGTTTTGTGATGTGATAAGTTTGTTAGGTTTTGTGATATTTCAAATATGCTCAAGAAAGATTCTAACTGTCAAATTGATTTCGATAAAGTGGATACACACATTCCGTCAGAATTTCGTTCCCAATTAATTGATCTTTTGACACAATATTCATCTTCGTTTTTTAGTGGTGTTTCTAGATCTCGTGTTACAACAGGACAGTTGCAAATTGGGCTTGTAGATCCTAGTCTTAGTTAATCGTCGCCTTTATAAGCTTAGTGCTAGTGAACGCGAGGTTATTAATGCTAAAGTTCGTTAATTAGAGGAAGCAGGTATTATTAGGCCAAGTTGTTCGTTTTTTTTTCTAGTCCAATGTTGCTCGTTAAGAAGGATAGTTCAGTTCGCATGTGTGTCGACTACAGGCAACTGTACTACAACATTGTCTGATAGGTTTCCACTGCCATTGATAGAGGATCTTGTATCTAGGTTTGGTAGTGCCACAATGGTTCGCGTGTCTTGATATGTTATCAAGCTACCCTTAAATACCAGTGCACCCTGAATCAACAGAGCGCACTGCAGTCGTCACACCTGACTGTCAGTGGGGATCTTTGACCATGCCCTTTGGGTTGAAGAATGCAAGCTCAGTTTATCAGCATGCAGCGATGAAAGCATAGGTGCCTTTACTTATAGCTGTGCTGTCACATAAGTCCGTGACATTTTAGTTATAGGATCATCTGTGGAGGAGAGTTTGGTCTAATCTATTAGACCTAACCCAAATAAAATTGTAGCTCTGTCTAAGTTTCGCCCACCTAAAACCATCACTCAGCTGAGACAGTTTATTGGGCTGGCTGGCTGGTTTATTTGGCTACTTATTTCAGGCAGTTTGTGCCACAGTTCTCAAAAACGATGGCTCTTCTGTTTCGTGTAACGAGTTGCAAGAATAGATCCATTGGTTGGGACCTAGCCATGAGGCCATTCGTCAGAAAATATTTTTTTATTTAACCAGTGAGCTAGTTCTAAAAATGTTTAACCCTGCACTTTCGATCGAGTTACATACCGATGCCAGTGCTGAAGGATATTGTGCCTTTTTTTATTTAAAAGATTCACAGGAAACATGTGGTTGCTTATTACAGTCTTCGCACGTCCCCAGCTGAATCCAAGTTCCATTCTTTTGAATTAGAAACATTAGCTGTCTTTAATACCTTAAAGCATTTTAGGCATTATTTACTAGGTCGTAAGTTTACCGTTGTGACAGACTGCAGTTCTGTTAAAGCCTGTATAAACTAGTCGTGACCTCTGGCAGGACGCATTAAGAGTGGTTCAGTTGGCTATGAACTCTACTGTTAATAGTGACTTATTCTAGTCCTCTCGAGTTGATGATTGGAAGGTTAGCGAGACCGCTTAGTTTAGTAACCGCTGATGATGATGTGACTTACGTTAATTTAGATGAGATCAGAGAGCATGCGACACAGAATATTGTTAAGAATGCAAATTACGGAAAAAAACTATTTGAACAAAATAAGGTTCAGGTTTCAAAGTTGGCTATTAATGATTGTTTTAATTGGAAATGAGGAAAGGAATCTGATAAAATTTGATCATAAATTCAAAGGTCCATTTAAAATTATTGATGTGTTAGAAGGGGATAGATACCTACTAAAGGCGCTTTTAGCGAACCTAGAGATACCCCCATGATTGTGTGAGTAAGATCCCCGATCACCAAGTTCCTCCAGAATAAGATGTCATAGTTGATGACAGTGGTAGTGAAACCAAATGATTAAGAATGGCTTGTGTACTCATACTCAAAACTCTAGACCGCACCTCATGAGTAACATGTGGCGATGGGTCTACAAGGAATCGTTGGTGCGATTCGTGTCTGTGTTGGTGCACAGAGCGCTTCATGTGTTGTAGCACATATTGCGCTAGATTTTTGAGGATCGTTGGTGCGATTCGTGTCTGTGTTGGTGCACAGAGCGCTTCATGTGTTGTAGCACATATTGCGCTAGATTTTTGAGGATCGTTGGTGCGATTCGTGTCTGTGTTGGTGCACAGAGCCCTTCATGTGTTGTAGCATATGTGGTGGCAGATTTGTAAGGAATCGTTGGTGCGATTCTGGACAGATTACCATGAAAGTTTGATGAGTTGAGTATGCATTGCTTATGAGTTATGATAAACAGTGAGAGAATTGTTAGAATTACTTCGTTGTAAACTTGTTGTTCGGATCTTTTCCAACTAATCATGTAGTGCAGGGAGCACTGTGTATGAAGCCATAAAAACAGGGCATTGTAAATCATGACAGTTGATTATTGTACTTGGATTTAGAAAAAATGAAGTACCATGGTGAATCAACCTTCTTTTGATTGGCAGGATAGCCGAGCTAGATTACTCTCTGAGCACATTTTGTCCACAGGTACTACACCCGAGGACGGGTGCTAGTCAGGGATGGCCGTGTCGTGGATTGATGGCGCCATGGTGCAACAGACAGCGCCATCTAACAATTCGTTTTGGAATTAACAATAATGTCACTAGAAACGCAAGCGCGCCAAACGCTTGGACACGATCGTCGGTAGAGGGGATGCAGTGAACCCTAGCAGAGGGACGGACGGAGTGTTGGACAGTCTAACTCCAACAGTCATGGCAGACGCTCAGTACCAACGCACGTGTTTGTTTCTTGTACAACCGTTACTTTAAATAAAGTTATTGAGATTTGAATTTAAAAAGTTCTTTCGTTCGAGTACCCAAGTCAGTGCCCACATCTACCCAAAACTATGTCGGATCGTGAAGAAGACCCGATGCTTCGCATCTCAGCCACCCATGATGCGACATACATATATACAGACCATTACCCTAATCTTCCATTTACGTAATTAACTGGTGTTGCTATCGCGATTACTACCACTGTAAGAAATGCATAACATGTATTTGACCTATATTTTTTGAATCCTATTATGAAAATTAAAAAAGAAAACCACTGATATTACCGGTTGAATTATTTAAAACTTGCACTCATGTGTCACAGTTACGGATACACCTAACTGTGTAGCTTTTAGTTTAAAATTCGAAAAAAAGGTAGAACATATTCCTTTTGAGGTCAAAATAAGCTACAAAACAGTCAAGTTTATTCGAATTTAATGTACACATTCAGTGGCTGTATGATATCCAGAAATTGATACCAGATTCCGGATTTGCGTCCGATGCACATTTACAAACCGTTCCCTACGTGTTTAAATTTCAAATGAAATCTCAATATTCAATTTGGAATTCATTCCGCTTATACTTACGTGTGGAAAACAGAAAAAGAGAAATTGCTCGCGTATGCAAAAATTCTTTATGCATTTCAAGGGCTCACCCTAACCACGGACCCGGTGGAACATGGTGGAGGAATTGAAAATAGAGCCCTTGTTATTTCGAGTACATGTGGAGTGGAATACAAAGGGGGACATTGTCTTTGCTTCGTCGTTATGCGCCGCTCCAGACGTCTGATAACAAACCGCGGGTTAAGCACTCGAGCATAAAAGTATTATTTTATTTGTTACCCAGTTAACTTTATTTTTGTGAAGTTGGAAGATTGCTTGTCGTTGTTATGTTAGGTATGCTTTTGTTTTTGATAGCGCTTGCACTGTGTGCGTTTATTCCCAGCAAACATAGAACTTTTATGAGCACGATTTTTGTAAAAGCTGACCTTTTCTGCCAGTATTATCTTAATGTATAAAAATCACGTACACGCCAATCTCCGCAACAACCGAATTCAAATTCAATTTTGTGAAAAATTATGATTGTTTCCAGATTTTGATCCAATTGGCGGCGCTATGCGAACTACCTGGGTTGTGGAGCTCAGACAGGCAGTCACTCCATGTAAAATCAGTATTTTATCTGTAATTCCAGTGTATTCAGCTGAATCCGGTAACACTGGAAGCTGACCCCAATAAATTTGGGAAAAGGCTATGCTGATGATAAGGTGGCGCCATGCGAAGTAGGGTCGCTAGTACTAATAAAAAAAAATCAAACACTAGCTTAAGATATACGCTAGTGTTTGATTTTTTTGCTACCACTTACGAGTGCTGTTAATTAAATTGTTATAAATAAATAAAAATAAAATAAAATAAAAATAAAATCTTTTTATTTCAGACATTGGTCCATAACTTGTGTTAGTAAAAAAACGAGTTCTTTGTTTCATTAAAATGTTATAAAATCACTAATAAATTAAACAATGACATTAAAAAAAAAAAAAAAAATACCGTTATGTTACCGTTAGTTGTGGTAAGGAAAAGACTACTCTTCAGGATTGCTGGTGGTTTGAGAAGATTTGAGTAGGTATATCATGAATGCACTGGCCTTTATTTTACTATACCTAGGTATTCAATAAAAAAAACTCACTTGGAGACGTATATATAATTATTATAATAACATAGCAACATATGTTATTGCGTCTGAGATCATAATCTATACTACTTATATTATAATTACGAAAGTAACTCTATCTGTAAGGACATAGGATTAGGTACTTATACTTTTTATCCTAGACGTAAGTTTCAGTACGTGGTGTAATTTCAGATCGCAGGCGAAATATTAAAAAAAAAAATGTTCTGTAATGGTATAAACCAAAATCACGTCAACTTGTCTGTAATTTGATCATCATTTTCATCAATGAATTTCAAAGTCATCAATAATTATGATTTATCATTTGATTATAAGTAGCCATGAACTTAAATGTAAAGACATGCATGAAGAGATTTTCACTGTGTATAGTGTACATAATCTATATCTCTAATCATATCATTCAGTTATCTGCAACACATGTAGGAAGATACTATTATGTACATGACCCATAGAAGCTATACACGTATATGTAAGTACCTACATGTGACATACATTGATCACAGATGTTGTATTGAAATCATTTCCTGTGAGTAATAGCTCGACCACCCTGTATTCCGCCCCACCTCGTATCGTATTATCCTGACAGTATGCAAGTAGTGATATAGCACTTATAAATAAGCGATATATCACTCATTAGTAGAATATTACACATGGGATGATGGTGTGCAATGAATTGCTGCAAATTCTCATTTAGGTATTATACTAGTTAAGAGCGTTTACGCCTAAGGGTCAGTTCACACCGAGACGCGACGCGACGTGACGCTGCGCGCACACTTTTAAAGAGCGATTTAAAATATAACTTTATTTTCTACACGAAAAGATACACATTTCGTTGTGAGAATTCAGAATACGTTGCGCCATGCAGCGCTGCGCCGTGCAACGCCTCGCGGCGTAGAGCGACGCACCGCGGCGTCGCGCTGCGTCGAGCGGCCTCGTGAGGTAGATTTCAGTAGAAATCAGAATACGTTGCGCCATGCAGCGCTGCGCCGCGCTACGCCGCGCGGCGTAGAGCGACGCAGCGCGAAATCCCCGAATGCCGAACCCCCGATGGCCTCTTCAAGTATCTTCGCGTCGCGTCGCGTCTCGGTGTGTGTATGAAATGCCGTAAGCTGTGAATGCTATTAAGGGGTAACCTGCAAGTCATACAATAAGTAATAGAGTCATCATAACAAAACATTACGCCTTTAATCCCCGAAGGGTTAGGCAGAGGTGTACCTATGATAGGTACGGTCAGCAGCAAAAGTTGCTTTACATATCTAAAATTATAAGACGTCTTAGTTTTAGAACGATCCATAATAACAGACTGGAGTAAAAGACATAACAATATTTTCATCAATGGTTACACAAATTCACAAAACAATATAACATCAGATGACACTGACCAGCACAAAACATGGTGTAATATTTATAAGTGTTAACCGACTTTTGATGCCGACTGTACCTACACCCACAATTCGCCAGTTATGTTTAAGTCCCATGTAATATGTGGCGAGCTTATTACCATCAACCGGGCACAAATCCAGACTCCGTGGCCGCTACTGAGAAGTTCTTGATAGAAAAACCCAATAAGCCTTTTCCCAACCTGAAAATCGAACAGGTCGGGAAAAGGGGGTCTGCTGACCATGAGTTCCTGCCTCATGGTCAGCAGTCGCGATTGCGACGTGTTTGTTGCACAAGTTATGTATGTATTTACGGTATCATTACTGAAGTTTTATGTAGGATAAGACATACATCTATACTAATATTATGAGAGCGGCGGTGGCCCAGTGGTGGCAGCCCCGACTTACCAGCAGTAAGCCGTGGTTTTGAACCCAGGCAGGCGCATTACTTTGTGTAATTTATTTCATCATCGCTGCTCTCAAAAACGGTGAAGGAAAACATCGTGAGGAAACCGGCATGTCCTAGAACCAAAAATTCGAAGACATGTGACATCTACCAACCCGCACTGGGCCCGCGTGGTGGATTACAGCCCACTCCCTCTCATAGGAGAGGAGGCCTGTGTCCCAGCAGTGGAAACATTATAGGCTAATGATGATGATGATGAATATTATAAAGCTGAAGAGTTTGTTTGTTTGCTTGAACGCGCTAATCTAGAAACTACTGGTCCGATTTAAGAAAGTCTTTCAGTGTTAGATAGCCCATTTATTGAGGATGGCTGCAGGCTATATACCATCACGCTACGACCAATAGGAGCGGAGCAGCAATGAAAAATATAGCGAAAACGGGGAAAATGTGACGCAGACGAAGTTGCACGGAACAGCTAGTTCTTGAAATAAAGTAATAAGGACGAGTGTGTTTACTTATTACAAATTATATCACGTAAGACAAAGCGAAAAATTCCACGCTATCCAAAAATATCGTTCATTTAGCCACTCATAAAGGTAGATCGCACCTCACAAAGGATCTTCTAGTGGCGTCCATAGTAGCTAATTACACAAAGAGGAGCTCATTACAAGCGGGATATTAACCGTGGCGTAATCAAAGCCTTGTTTAATATTACTACGTAGGTATATTGCTCCCTGTTTATACCATGTACTGAGCTTCAAGACATTTTGAACTCGGTTTTTCGCTCAAAACTAATAGAGTACGTCTAATTTGAAAACTAGGCTTAGAGATTATTATGACCTAGTTATAAGGCTAATATGCTCTTAATCTGTGGATCATGTACCTACTGTGATGGCTTTTGGTAAAATAAAGAATTAATTATTTATTAGAGAAGGAGAAAATTCATTCTCGGTTAGGTAAAATAATGATAACCGGAGCATGGCAACTGTACATTAAAACATCATGTTTGTATTGCTCGGGGGAAGCTAGTAAGCATTTTTAAACTGTTTTACAGTAATTTGCACTTAAAGTTCATCAAGAGTGATGTTCTTTGTTATTACAAAAACTATCACAGCACTCGGTCGGTTGCAAGGATATCCATTTTAAATTGCTCTTGACTCACTTGACACCATCTTAATTTGGCTTTAAAATGGTTTCTTGCCTGCCAGTGCACCTCATACAAAGACATTGAAATATTTACGAACGATAGCTGGGACAAGACAAAGAAAATAGTAATCCAATACTTGTTACTACTTAGTAGGTAACAAATCGATCTGTCTAATGTCATTCTGCTGCTTGTCAGGTAGCGTAAGGGCCTTTTCATTGTCATGCGTGTTTGCGCCCGCATGCAGGCCAGGCAGCCATGCTTGAAGCGGGCCGCTTGGCGCGCATGACAATAAAAACATGTATGATACGATAGGTTGCGGGCAGCACGCATGCGTGCCTAGCCTGCACGCGGGCGCAAACACGCATGACAATAAAAAGGCCCGTATTCGTGTATAGTATTAAAATCAAAAATGTTCTGGGCCGAAATGTTTGTACGAAAATATTCTCAACGTCCGCTCTATAACTCTTTAAAATCTCTCTGACCTGATATGACCTAGCTGGACTTTAATGCAAACCGTAGTTTGTCAATAACCTTTTTTTTACATTCTTTATTTATAAGTGAAGACTTGTCATTGGCTGGCAGTCTCACGTACTATTTTTTAATCTGTTTTGTTAGCTGTTAGTCTTCCATAGATGATAAATATGGTACCAATGACATCTGTCGTCTCGGTAACGGATAGTGCGAGTCAGTTAGGCAGCTGGTCGAGAACTCGCAAAGTTTGGGGTGCTATTTAAGACGTTATGCATGGCAAACCAACCAATATTCACGTATACACGACACTAGGTACTTACTTATTACAGGTTAGGGGACACTACGTATACAACCGAAGACAGAAAAAACTGGCCAAGTTCGAGTCGGACTCGCGCACGAAGGGTTCCGTAACATTATTGACGGCACGGTTGGCGCAGTGACGGCACGGTTAGCGCAGTGGTTGAGCAATCGACTGCTGCGCTGCGTGTCGCGGGTTCGATCCCCGCACGGAACAAATACATATTTGTATGGCCTACAGATAGTGGTCCCGGGTCTGGCTGTTTGTGCATGTGAATTTAAATGTTTGTAAACGCACCCACGATTCAGGAGAAATTCCTAAAAAAAAACATTTATGACAGCGATCAAAAAAATCATCTTTTTTGGATGAGAGCCCCCTTAAATATTTATTTTATTCTGTTTTTAGTATTTTTTGTTATAGTGGCAACAGAAATACATAATCTGTAGAAATTGCAACTGACTAACTATCACGGTTCATGAGATGCTGCTAGGTGACAGACGGACGGACAGCGAAGTCGCAGTAATAAGGTCGCGTTTGACCCTTTGAGTACGGAACCCTATTAAAAACTTTTTTTCACTAAAAAATAACTGACTTCCAAAAAAAACACTAAAAAGTTTTTATTTTAGCCTTTTCAGTTGTGGTATCTCACTTCCTAGTCAAGTATAATTTTTACATTGTAACTAGACACCAGCACATCGTCCATACATACGACAAAAGACCGGCCGGGCAAGCTTTCTATTTATTTATTTATTTATTTATTAAGTAAGGCACACCAACGACATATTTACAATAATTTTCATATAAAATTACAAGTCTTTGATGCTGTGTAAATACATCACTTACAGGCATGCACAACATTCATATTAAAGGGTAAGCAATTATTCTAAAAACATTCATTAGACATATACAAAATAAAATTACATCTTATCATGATTAAAATTACACACAATTGAAATTAAAATTACATATATCATTACATTACAGAATAGATTATAAAGAAACAAAACAAAAACATTATTGAATTAATCGATCGTTCCATGTCAAAAAAGATAAATAATATTTTAATGTAAAGTCAAATCATAAGTTAAGTGAATATTATGAATTAAATTGAAAATAAAATAAAAATAAATTAAATTGTTAATAGATGAAAATTGAAAATTGTTTTTTTTTTTATAAACATAGAATAAGTAAGTAGGTAGGCAGCTTTCTTCTTTTCTTTCTCTACCAAATGAATGAAAAGTCATCTAAATCGGTTAAGTAATCAAGGAGAAATAGGTGTACATACGTGAAAAATTTACATATAAATAAAATGTTAATAAAATAAAAACTACATGGCCAAACTAAATAAATTTTGTATGGGACCAAATGGCAACTATTCCACATAAAACTAAAGAAGAATCACGCAAATCGGATCATAAATCTCAGCGTAATCGGTGTACATCATAAAAAAAATACTAATCGAATCGATAACCTCCTCCTTATAGAAGTCGGTTAAAAAAGAAAAAAAACTTTTTTTTAAACTTATTAGTTGTACACCTGGAAAGTTCATACCGTTACGATTCCAACAAGTCCAAACACAGCTAAGAATACAACAACAAATAAGAGTCATGGCCTTGTTATGGAGTTCCGAAGCCTGTCTCTTGGATTCTTCATAAGATCTGATGGTAGAATGGTTCTTATTGGACGCAAATGTTTCACTTGTTGTAGAAAATACCAAAATCACTACGTTTTCCTATAAAATTTGAAGAGTCCCCTCGACTTCACCAAGATTCCATCATCAGATCCCGACTTGGTGACTATGGGACCATTTGGGAAGTATACCCTTTCCAACAAAAAAAGAATTTTCTAAATCGGTTTGCAAGCGACGAAGTAATGCGCGAAAAAACATTAAAAAAAAAACAAACAAACATCCGAATTGAGAACCTCCTCCTTTTTTAGAAGTCGGTTAAAAAGGGGTAAAGACCAGCATACTGCACAGGCACACTTATTCCCTTACACCAAGTCTGTACAATATTGCTTATGTTTTTTTCCAACATTAACGTAATAACTACATGACTTTGAACACATAAGTTGGAACAGTTTAAAACTAATGATAAATGGAACATGGGTCTGATCCAGGTTGATACACGGTACGAGCGAGCACGCAACATCGCGTTTTAGTTTGATACCACGGCCTCAGCTATGCTGTGTTTCTGGGTACTATTTGCAGGTGTAGGAATTCTATACCCATACTAACATTATAAACTCGAAATGAACTCTGTCTGTTAGCGTATCATGGCTGAATATTGATTTTTGGTATTAATTTACCAAGAGTATAACGTACGAGTAAGTAAAGATTTAAGATACCTAACTGAATTCAGGGAGGTAGTACGTTTCCTTGGAATAATCACCGCGTTCCACGCGGGCGAAACCGCGAGCAAAGGTTAGTTTATTCATTACTGTGCTATAATATCTATGAATATCACATTCAATCATTTCCCTATATATAATCAATATATATAATATATATTATAATCAATTAAAATAAATTCTCAACATACTTTCGCATAACGCCCTTTTTCAATAATCTACAACTATCATTATAAAATTAACGAAGTGCCTAATTATAGTTGTAAAATCAATTAGAAATTTACCCGACTCAATTTGGACCCTCATTATATGTTAAAACAACAGCTGGCCACTTAACGAATATAAGTGGTTATTATATAATTTCACATTTAGAATTAACATTATTAGCAAATTATTTAAATTGTTCTCACTGCTCTAGCAAAAATGTCTGCCTTATTTAAGCCTCATTTTGTTCGAGGTTTCCTGAGAAAATTACTCATATGCAAGGAAATAAATCATACGTATATTGTAACCACATGGGATCTTCGGCGACTCTGTATGTACGGGAAATTGCATCCCAGTCCCTTATAGTGATAATTTATTAATTTGTCCGCACACACGGGGTCACAAGCCCGCCTGATGAATTATTAACTGCTAGTGTCTGACAACCTGCCAGAAGTAGAGGAAGTAATGAAAGGAAGAAATTACATAAATCTCTTTTGCTTCGTTATTATTTTATTCGACTTTTCCTCGAATTTCTGGACATAAAAGATCAAAAGCGGTTGGCTTTTTCCTGAACTTTGATAAGACCACAGCTATTACGATCACAAATTTGAAATATTATTGTATCGAATAGACTACTTTGAGCTGATTGGCTAAAGAACGTCATCATCATGTGATCACAACCGTCACTAGACGTCATTTTTTTTAATATGAAGCTTATATTTCACAGTCTCGACTAAATAATCGACTCATAAAAAGTATTAAAGATTCCTAGTTCCAGAGTGACTATAATTATACCGCAAAGGAGCAGTCTATCGCGACAATAACATAAACAACACACTTCACTACGTATCAATAAGGTTTAGGATATAACCCGTAAGGCGACAGGTTACAAATCCCCAGCCTCCCCCGTAACCTCATAGGCTACAATGTGATCCCCGATCGACTCTCTACGTGTATTGAACGAGCTATGTTCTGCTTTGCGATTCCCGGTAGAGCAGAGAGGGAAAATTGTTCTATAAACTTGGCAACGTTTGAAAACTAAAATCATATAAGTCTGCTGCAGAATTCTTTCTGAAATAAAAATCGAAGACTAGAATGATATACAATTGTGCATTCTGACAGTTTAGAACATAGAAATTCTAAAAATACTTCAATATTTTATTTGCAATTAATAAAGGTTATTTTTCACATCCACATTTTGCCAGTTATGTTTTAAGTCCCATGTAGGGGGCGAGCGTATTACCATCAACCGGGCACAAATCCAGACTCCGTGGCTGCTACTGAGTGCCAATTTGCCCGACCGGGGAATCGAACCGAGGACTTCATGCTCAGCAGCCGCGCTTACGACCACTCAACCAACGAGGCAGTGAAAGGGTATATAGTATTTTTTGTTTAAATTTCAAAAAAAACTTGTTAGTTTTAATACCTACTATTTCAATTCTTAATTTTAACTTTACCTATATTATTTCAAAAATTAAAATGTTTAATTCTAACCCCGAGAGGTGATCTTTACCTCAGGATCTTCCTATTTCAGACACCTTTCTCTATATAAGATTTTACATATATGAACCAGCGCCTTTAATTCTTGATGTGGAGATAAATAAAGATTTATGATTATGATTACGATTATATTTCAGAAAAACTATAAATAAGTTAGTTATAATCAGCAATCTTATAAGAACAATATTGTTGGGCAAAATTTTCCTAAGTCAGTAAATATTTCATCTACACAATCTACCATAACTGCATGCTTTCCTAACAAAGTACCTTCCAAATAGCTTTCAGCAAGTTACAGTGTCGCACTCAGAGATTGACAGTGGCTTGTTAGCCTGAACCCTGAAGGCATGAACTACGTACGTAACTACTGCAAATGAACGTAAACACTACTGCGATGCCTGAATACAGTGCCAACCATTCACTAGCAGCTCTTCATACATGAATAAAGCAATTAGAGAGCATAAATTAAGTGTATTATGGAGAACTTCTATAGATGTTTCTGTTACATTACAAAGTTTGTCTATGCCTAGCCTAGAATGCAATAATTCTAGGCTAGGCATAAACAAAGGTCGAAAATCCTTTTGATTATAACATTCACTAGCAGTTGTGTTTACCAAAATAACATCAAAATAATTACATACCGAAGGGACCATTAATTAAAACCGCCAGACAATTTCATCAGACAAGTTCATATAATGGAAAACAATTATTTTGACGCGACGACTTTCAAAGGGTGACACGTGAAACATGACAAAGCATTGCCAGATATAATGCTGATGTACTGCATCCACATATATAATAAAACAAACAGCCTGGCGGACAATGCAGTCCTTTACAATGTAGCGTTCATTCATAGACGATATTAAATGAAATTGCAACGCAATACACTAAATTAAAACCGAGTTCAAACCGCGAGCTGTAAGCGGATGAAATTTTACGTAGGTATGTGGCAAAAATGAAATATACTAAAATATTTCCACCAGTGTAATGTATGATAGTATGTTGATAACTCAGTGATTAAAATATAATCCCGATACCTATTTGTTTTATCCACATCATGTCTCTAAAAAAAAAAAAAAATCCTTTTTTTCTTTTTTGCTATGAAAGGTGGTTTAAAAAGGCAAGAGTTTAGATCTAAAAAATACTACGAGAATTTGGATATAGCTCTTATTGTTAGTAGGTTACCGTACAATTAAAATCGTAGTGAAGCCCGAATTAGAAATAGATTCGGGACTAGGCAAAATACGAGTATAAGTGGCAAGTCAATGGCAGTTTCTCTCATGATGATATTGTAAATAAACACTTGATATCCCCACTCATTGGTATCATCTCGAACTATTGATCCCGCTCTATATTTATAAGTACTATTGAAAATACCGTAATAAACAGGAAATAAACTCTACGTAAGTCTTTTCATCAAATATATAATCAAAACTTTTTTAAAGATAGGATTAGACCACATCGGATCATGGTACCATATAAACACACTAACGTTGAATAAATGTGTTAGATCTTTAACTTATAGCACCTCTTTAATATCTCTAAACTTTTATTTTATTTAAAAAGAGAAGCGTGAACTATATTCACCCTCATTTCAGTTGGTTGGTTGACAATAGAATCAACACAAAAACGAGTCATCTTGAGCAAAATTAAGTGAAAAAGGCGGAACAACTTTTAAAAATGTTATATAGGATCGCAGGAATCAATTTATAACGTCAATTGGACAGTGCGGTGCGGTCGGGTCGTTGCGACCCAAGCCAGAGTGGCGGCAATCCGTCAATGTCCGAAGTAAAGCCCCTTAAATGCGTTCTTAAATACGGCAGGCCGCGGCCGGCCCGCAGGCCCACGGCCCAAGCCCACGCCTACGCGCTGTCCACTCGGGTGCTCGGGTGCTCCCCACGATCGATAACATCCTTCCCTATAAAACCTATGGCTCGCCTGTTTTCACGTTCGGATTATGGCATTAATTCAGGATACATCGTCATTTACTTTTTCTATAATTTTAAGGTTTCTTTCAAGCAAATTCCTTTTAAGGCCAGTTTTCATATCTCTTTAATATTATTTCCTTTCAGCATTGAGTATGTACAGAAACTTCTTCTGGGCACAAAACATCTTATATCAAATATTATAAGCAAAAGGATCACTTCAAACTTAGTTCGTATATTTCATTTCCTTCACGTAAAAGGTTACGGGAACAAATATTATGTAGGACGCTAGCTTTATTCTATTTACACAATCTTTATGACTTGTTAAGTTTGTTACCTAAAACTCATTCTTAAAAGTTTGATCGAATTGAACTCACCTTTGTTATGAAATCATCTTAAATTAATCTTTTACCGATAAAGGTACCAGTAGAGCAAAGAATATTCCGGTGTCTGTATTCCGAAGATAGGTTGTATGTGCAAGAAATGAGCAAATAAATCAATTACACACCGGCAGGCGGCGCCACGGGAAATAATTGGATTTGTACTCAAGCGCCCTGGGGGCCGATCGCCGGTTTATTGTCTAACATTCCTCGATTTCACGGAAAAAAACTGACAACGCTTGAATCACCAGATATCTTCGTGAGAAATTAGATGTCGAGTTATACGGAGAAACTGTTGTTTATTTGAAGAAATCTTCTTTGTTCTCGCAACATAGTCTATCTAAACAAATTCCCAGAGTTCCAGACAAACTGGGTTTACAACATCACAGTAAATTGTTTCATCAGTAATCACGGGAGTTATTTAATTAAAACTGTTTCATGTAACTCATAAAACTAAGCCCGAAATCTTTGTCGCAGACGCGCGGCCGACATAGCTGCGAAACTCGGCTCCAACTTATACCTACATTCGTTAACTAACAAGTGTAAAAGTTTTAACTACACTTCACGCGATTATGCCAGTGACATTATACACTAACTGTATTTTGGGTAGTAAATAGAAACGGTCGTCGTTTTTGTGTGGATTTAGGGTGGGCGCATTTAATATTTTACTTTTATTCATTGGAAGCCCAATGAAGATATTAAACGACCATTGCAAATAGCTATAAATTCAATGGAAAAGTCAAACAATTGCTTCTCAGTTCAATGATTACATACATAAAAACTTGATAAGTAAGTCGATAAATAAAGAATTTAAAATCCTGAGGAATAATCTTGAATACCCCCGGGTACTAAAACTTACTTGACACAGGAAATCCAGGAAAAATCAAGTCAATCTCTAGGCATCCTTACTTTTATCACTAACAATAGAACGAGAAGTCGGAAACAAACACGGAACCTCGTAAAAGTAGAATCTTTCGACTTTCTTATTCCTTTACGAAGTCTCATAATAGAAATTCTAAACTAGTCGAGTAGTTGATAAGAGCATATAGAGTTAACCGTAGTTTTCATACATCGTTACGTTTTACAAGTCTCCGGTTATTTCTCGAGACTGGAGGAAGATTCAATTAGTTTTTAACTGCAACTCATTAACATGCGTAACTGAGTATCTAACCGTGTACAGAGAGATTTCGTTTTATGTTATTTGATACAAGAAGAAATATTAAAATCCTCTGTTTATTCATTTTCACACATACTTTTCATATTTTTATTTTTTTGGGAAATTTCCACCGGCTTCGGGGACACGGTCCGAGCTACGGATGGTCATGGCTCTTGAGAGAAGAACCTCCTAACAATACGCCGTGTCCAGAAGTACTGCTTTCGGAATCAAGCCCTCGATCCAGCTGCCAAGCAAGAGCCTCCTCAGATGTTGCCATGGAGTTTCTTGCCGGTTCTTCTCCATAGGAAACGACCAACCCGAACCGCTTTGCTCCTTTTTGCCGACGTTTTATAAGTGCCCATGTAGGCATCTGTGAAATAAAAATATTTTGATTTCGGTTTTGTTGGTCGAGGCTTTTGACTATTAAGCCATTGGCTGACAAGACTATCGGCACAGTGACGGCTGAGTTCACATAATATTCTTATTCCAATTTTCATTAAACTATTAGACTAAATACAACATACACTTTATCTATAGCACACATTCAACCACTTGAAAACCCCACGATTCATCACGAATTTAAGTCCACAAATAAAAAAGCAACACATAGCATCTTTTTAAAAATAAATGTTAATCTTGCTTAATTACCCATCCAAAGAATATCAAAGTACAGTTTGCATGCGAGCCGAGACGCCATCTTAAGAAGACTTGCATTTTAAACGTTAATTATTTGTGAGTGCAATCACAAATTGGCTAAATCTGAATATTATGTAAATAAGTGGTGCGGGGAATGCGGGGATAATTATGTCACTTACGAATTAAGATACGCCGCACGTGTAATGAGGCGCATTACTTGCAGGTGGATTGGGAGAGAGGGGAGCAGCCTACATTGTAATGTAATTATGAAAAGAAAGAGTAGGTGAAGTGCGTAACGGCCCGTTCACGACCTTGCCGCTGTGAGCGGCAGCTAAGCGCGGGGCGGCGAGCGGTAAGATTAAAAGTATAAAAATGTTTGAAGCACGCCACGAGACGCCGCTCATAGCGAAAACGCGCGCGGTTTTCTCCGAGCGAATCGCGGCAGCGGCGCGCGGTGCGGAGAGCGGCAGGAACAAAAGTACAAGCGAATGAGTGCGACGCCACGAAACAGAGCGGCGCGGACAGCGGTGTAGGAGTGACGTACTCAGCGGCGTAGATTAAAACAAAAAAGTTTAGACGATTTTGTGGCGGTAATGGATACCGAGGCATTTATTACTGAAATTTTATTTTGGATATCAAAACTGTACTCATAAAACTTATGTGGATATTTTCTGTAATCTTCGTATAGGTCACGAAATTCGCTATTTCAATACCGATTTTTATTATTAAGAATATCTTGTTTTAAAAATGTACTGTTTTCTAAAAAGAGAAGGGATAATTTTGAAAACGCCATGATTTTGAGCACGTTTTGACTACCTAAATACGTCCACCGCTGCCGCTGCAACTAACCGCTACTGAGGGTACGTGGCGTGCAAAACGCACCGCTCACCGAAGCCGCCCTGCTCGCCGCGCCGCGCACCGCTAAGACCAAAGTCGTGACCAGGCCGTAAGGCCGGTAAGTATAATGTTTTTTGGAGTTTAGGTTTTTTTTTTGGTACTTTGACTTAGCACAAAAAAAAAGCATTTGTTTTTCTTTGAACTCAATCAAAATCACATTCGCAATAACCGATTGAAAATAAGGTTTAGTCCCATCTCAAATACATAAGCCTATTTTTATGCATTGTTTTACCACGATCGACGTCCTGGCTCATGCATAATTAATATCCGTTAATTACAACTACAGTACAGCAAGTCTCTAATAAGCTAATTAATGGAAAATTCCTCTGCACATTACATATATATCTAAGCATATATATATATACACCTATAACTTGCGTAGTTCTGTGTTTGGAGTGTTTACAACCATCTTGAATATTGACATTGTTATTAATTACAGAAACGCTGGCAAGCTGACCGCGCAAATGGAATTGCAATTCCGATCATAGACAAGATATTCAATACTCTTGAATACACTCCTACAAATTATAATATAATAGCCGCTGCTATTCGATAGCTCTTCAATTCTTGGTGTACAATATTAAGTGGATTAGTGTAGCCTATAGTGTTTAGAAAATTCTATAGTACGATCTGACTTTAGCCATTGGGGAAATTAATTATTGAGTAAATTGACATCCTACGCCAATTTTCGTTGTAACAGTCATTTCATAAAACATTCAAGAATAACAGTTGTGATTCAAATACAGTTGGTAGTCAATTTGCTTAAATATGAAGTTCCCTGACTTACTCACCAAAACCCTGAAAACTTCGATCAACAAAGCCATCCAATATAATACATTAAAACTATAGACAGCAGACTCCGTTTCCGTTTCTCTCAGCAAACTCCTACGTCATGAAAGTTATAAGTTGTTTAGTAGAAACAGAGAAGCAAACATAAAAACCTGCTGTGAACTATTAGCCAGTACATTAACGGCTCACGACACCGCCAGGAGTTAGTTGACTAACTGAAAATTGCGGCAACAGCAGGGCACGTCGACGGCTGCCAAACGAAGTGTGAAAATAATGGGTACACTGAAATGCGCGTCTTAAATCGACTAATGCACTCAACGCTGTGCCCTGACTGCTCCGCCATATTTCACCAGCAAACGTAAGCATCGACGTATAACTAGATTAGTGAACTGTTGTTGCTGTTTTGCCCTCAAGAAAGACAGACAGACTCACAAATATTGTGGATAGATGACTTATTTTTAACCCCCGACCAAAAAAGAGGGGTGTTATAAGTTTGACGTGTGTATCTGTGTGTCTGTCTGTGGTATCAAAGCTCCTAAACGGATGAACCGATTTTGATGAAATTAGTTTCGTTTGAAAGGTGTTTTAATCGGGAGTGCTCTTAGCTATGTTTCGATAAAATCTGATCAGCCGTTTGAAGGCCATCACCAATTTCCACAGGTCTGATCGATTCGAAATTTGAAATCTTGTCACTTGTCATCATGCAGGCATGGCATTGCCAGGGGCACTGGGGGGGGATGGGTGCTACCGCCCCCCCAGTTTTTTTTTTCATTTTTTGTTAACTTCACTATTTGAACGTTCAACACGGTGATTTAAAAAAGACGTGTGTTTTATACAGGCACTTTGAGTTACTTGATGTTTTAAGTTGGTCCCGTAGTTCGGTAGATTATCAAAGAATTCAGCTTTGAAAGTCCGATTAATTGTATTAGTTCCTAAGCGCTTCGTTCTTCCTTCATTCTGTCGTTTGTATCTTATTTACTTGCTAATTCATTAATAAACTGAAGTTTAAACAGTTTAAAAATACCGACGGAGAAGTGGTAGGGCAACAACAACTAAAAGTTTATTTTAATCTATATATATAAAAATGAATCCCTATTTCCCTTGGTCACGGCATCACGCGTGAACGGCTGGACCGATTTCGATAATTCTTTTTTTGTTTTGTTTGTTATTGTCAGGAGAAGGTTCTTAGGTAGGTAGTAGGTAGGGAGGTAGTAGGTAGTGGGTAGGTAGGTAGTAGGTAGGTAGGTAGGTAGTAGGTAGGTAGGTAGTAGGTGGGTAGGTAGGTAGGTAGGTAGTAGGTAGGTAGGTAGTAGGTAGGTAGGTAGGTAGGTAGGTAGGTAGGTAGGTAGTAGTAGGTAGGTAGGTAGTAGGTAGGTAGGTAGTAGGTAGGTAGGTAGTAGGTAGGTAGGTAGTAGGTAGGTAGGTAGTAGGTAGATAGGTAGTAGGTAGGTAGGTAGGAAGTAGGTAGGTAGTAGTAGGTAGGTAGTGGGTAGGAACAAGTGCATTGCAACGCATGCCGGGATCAGCTAGTAAGTAAATAAATAGTGGGGATAACAAAGAGGGTACAAATAAATAGGTTTAGACAAAATACACAGCTGAACCTACATTACAGCTGACAGGTACGACTTAGTAAATATGCGTTTAATTCTGCCCTTTGTCGCGTTCCGTAGAGAGTTGGCCAGTGTTTGCCCACCCAACTATTTCCTCACTGAAAACACTCCGGAAATTAAAACCAGAGAAAAGTCTCGCGGGACATTAACTCGACGAGAGAAAGGGATTTCATTTAAAATTTGTTTCGTGGCTTATATTTGTTTGCGGAAAGATGAATAAGTGTTAGTACTTCCCGGGCTTCGACATAAAATGCTTTCAGTGACGGTTGTTTAAAATATTCGCTCCTTAAAAGGCTACGAAATGAAAGGCTGTGCTCAAACAAAATAATTTATGGGAATTCTTTTTGAGAAGTTATTTTGTTTTTTGGAGGTGTAAACATTATAATATTATTTCTGGGAACATTTTATGGCATTTCAATTAAGTCGTTGTGATTAATTTCAATGATTCATCAATCTTAGTCTCCTTCTGCACTATATTTTAAACGGTTTGCAGTTAACCTTTTGCCATGAATCGGGCCCAAATCCAAACTCAGAGCTGCTGTGGGAAATTCCTGTAACAAAAACCTGGACGCCTAACCAATGTCTTTTTTTTCTCCCAAATAACGTTTTACATAAACTTAAACAGGGAACACAATTAGTCCCCTGGGGTCTTTCTTAGCATGCCATGGCCTGAGAGTTACAGTAGACCTGACAGTAGACATTGTGATAGCGCGCGTCTTCTGTCATAACATACTGATGAGAAAATAAGCTCTTAACACTTTAGGACCATAAACAGTTCACGTCAAAAGCTACAGTTAGCAATGTTCTGGCAGCGCAAGAGTTAATAAATCCTCTTTATTAATCAGACGCCGCACTGTTCCATGTCACTGCACTCAATTTCTTATTACCATCTCCTACTCGTAATGCGATTAGCAATTTTAGAAAATGGGATTGTTTTGGTAATCGAAAACGGTATTTTGAATCGTAAATTTACAGTCATTTATTATATTATATATCATATTTATTTATTTTATTTTCAGAAAGATTGCATGCAGCAGAGATGAGAATGTTGAGATGGATGTGTGGAGTGACTAAAATGGATAAAGTTAGAAATGAGCATATAAGAGGAAGAAAGATTGCGTCTGGTGTGGTAAATCCAATGATATTGTATCTATATACGTGTAGCTAGAAATAGTAACCAGTAATAATAAGGTACAAACTAGAACTAATAACCATAATTAATAGCTAGATTATCTTACCATGGGGTATCGTATTACCCAGTAGTAGTTGGGTTATTTAAGTCAGATTGGCAGTCGCTCCATGTAAAATACTAGTATTCAGCTGCATCCGGTAAGACTGGAAGCCGACCCCAATAAAGTTGGGAAAGGCTAGGCAGATGAATAGCTATAGATTATCGAAAACGACGCAATTTTGGCATCTCACTTTGAGCGGCGAGCGGTTTTTACGGTCGCCTAGCCTATTTTTTTAAATGATGGCATATCATCAAATGACCCCCCCCCCCCCCCACTCTGGGTGGAGCGGGAGGGAGTGTCAGACTTGACTGACTAAAACCCATCCATGTTCCTTCTTAGCCCTTTGTGTTCCAGGGCCACGGTTTTTCTTTCGAACAACCCGCAGCCCTGGCAGGCATCGGCCCTCTCGGACCCCTTCCGATTTGCTGACATCTCCGCCACCTGCTTCGCTAGCATGACTGCTTCGTAGAAGGAGGAGACAGCTTCCCATTCCCTCTCGCTCCGGACCATGGATTAAACCAGGGCCGGACGCGAGAGGTCGCCGCCGCCAATCGCCGCTACGAGGACACAGCGGTGCTCAGCCCAAGCGGGGCAGACCTCCACGGTGTGCTCCACCGTGTCCTCCGGCCGATCCTCGCAGTGGTAACATCCGGGCGTTTCCTCCCGCCCGATTCGGTGCAGGAACCTCCCGAAACAACCCTGTCCGGTGCGGAACTTCGACAGGCGGAATGTGAGGGCGCCGTGGCACCTCTCTAGCCATTCCTAAAAGAGGGGACTTATCGCCACTATTGTGGCGTGCCCTGCACGGGGTTGCGACAGTCGCTCTCTCCATGTCGCCGTGAGATCGCACCGGAGGTCTGTCCGCTGAGCGACGATTTGCCGCGGCAGCGGAGTTTCGGCGTAGTGCCTCCGCGTGCCATTCGTGCAGGCACGCGAGGACTTTCGCCTCCAGATCCCATGGCGGCAATCCGGCCAAGAGAAAACGGTCGCCTAGCCTTCCGTAGTGTGCTACGACTACGGCGTAGCATGCGTAGCTAGTATAGAAGTGACGTCATCATTGAAGGTTACGTCGTAGCAACAACAAATAGAAAAACTTTATTGCCAAAAATAATATTTCATCTGCCTAGCCTTTTCCCAAACTATCTTGGGGTCGGCTTCCAGTCTAACCGGATGCAGCTGAGTACCAGTATTTTACAGAAAAAAATAATATTTATCTACATATTATTATTTTTACTTCGTTGAGGTTGAGACATAATACTACCAAAGCGTACCTTTTCCACTTAATCATTTTGATGAAAGCAACCATTAAAGTTGGTCTTTGCAAGTGACATGTTTTTAATAGACATTGGTAGGGAAGCTAATCTTGGGTTCCGAAGAAAATATCAGACTTTTCAAATATGTGTTCAAAGTTTGGCCATGGTTTTCACAAACTTTAAGATCCTAAGACTTGCTAAATAATTAAAATAATGCCCGAAATTGAGACTTAAATTATTAACACATTCAATTCATTGATCTAAAAGTAAATAAAAGTTACAAATATTTTGTGTTAATGATCCGTTCAACATTATCACAAAATTTATAAGGAATATATGGACAAGAAATTTGGTAGTATTTAATTATTTTATCCATAAACTATTGCAACAAATTACATCAAAATATGTTTTATTATATCTAACTTCATATTATCAGATACAGCATTGTTAGGTAGAAATCGAATATATATAATTATTATATCCATATATCTTATCATTGAGTACTGCCATAAATATTGACATTAAGCAAAATAAAGTCATGGTGTGATAAATGGATGACTAGCAATAATCAACGATCATAGGATCATGGTGGTCACATTATGATAAGTTTGTGTAATCATGGTGAATTATTGTGTCATGTGATTTTTAATAACAACACCAAAGACGTCAATAGCTAACTAAAGGTCACTTAAAGATAAGAGAATCAAGAAAGCAAAAAAAAACAAAGTTAGTTGACGTGAGAAAATTGGTATCGACAGCTCAAAATAGTTATTTCGAAGATATCATAAAGAATTTGGAAAGTGTTGGTTTATGTTCATTTGATCAACGTTTTTTTATTCACTACTAGCTGTACCCGGCATGCGTTGCAATGATCCTATCTTATCTTACTCTAATATTATAAACACGAGACTTAGTGAGGATGAATCTTGTTGCTTTGTCACGCAAAAACTACAGAACAAATTTTGATGAAACTTCACATTTAGCTGTCCCCGGCATGCGTTGCAATGCACTTTTTACCTACCCTACCTACCCTACCTACCCTACCTACCCTACCTACCCTACCTACCCTACCTACCCTACCTACCCTACCTACCCTACCTACCCTACCTACCCTACCTACCCTACCTACCCTACCTACCCTACCTACCCTACCTACCCTACCTACCCTACCTACCCTTTTAAACCATCCCTAGACTATCACAAACCAGAAACAGCAATTGATTTTTATACGATAACTAGCTTATGTCCGCGGCGTCGCCCGCGTGGTGTTCGATAATTGTCCCACGGGAACATACTATCGGGATAAAAAGTATTCTATATGTTAATCCAGGTTATAAACTACCCGTCTGCCAAATTTCCTCCAAATCCATTCAGTAGTTTTTACGTGAAAGAGTAACAAACATCCATCCATCCTCACAAACTTTCGCATTTGGGTGCGCCAAAGTTCACCTAAATTTTCAACTCCGATAATTGGAAATCCGAAAATGTTCTTCCTAACATTTTTCATCCTAACAATCACAATTCCTAACTACTCTGTCTCTAATGTTCATAATTCCGAAGCATTCAACTTCATAATGTCAGTAGCAATAAACATCTATTATACTTTTATTTGTTTTCCTATATTTTCTCAATATAACCATCTTTTGCACTATTATTCAAAGTCATATCTTTTTTGTTTTTTTTTTATTAATTAAAGCGTCTTCTTTAATTTTATTTATAGCGGTGTGTACCTGCAAAGATATTCATAGGTTAGGTTAGGTTAGAACTGTGACCAACTACGCGCGAGCCGAGCGAGAGAAGCGAGCGGTGCCGCGGCAGCGGCCGGCGAGCGCTACCTCAAAATTGGTCGTGAAATTTTTCTAAGTATTTTTTCATAGTGGGGGCACTATAACTATCAACATCTACCCACATATATTTTTTATTACACTTGGTAGATGTTTCTTTCTGAGTATGAGTGAAAACATTATGGTAATTATGTTTAGGGTTATAAGCGTTATGATAAAAAACAGTACGAGTTTAAATATATTTACATTAATGATATTATTAATAACAATTTTCGGAAACATGAGTGTTATGAACATCGCCGGTAGCACTACAAATAGTATGAATTGAAAACTTTAGGATGAAAAATTTTAGGAAGAGTGATCATTCGGATCATAAATCATTAGGAAGAACAATTTCGGGTAAAGAACTTTAGGTGAGCCAATATGGACCCTTCGCATTTATAATATTAGTAGGATAAATACAAGGTGTTGTTTTGCATCCTCGTCAAATTCAAGGAGATAACTATCCTAATGATTATTCTCGTCCCAAATCAATAATAAAATTAGTAGTATTTTTTCTTTTTTTTCTTTTTTGCGTAAATCGGTAAGTGTGTGTCCGTGTTTTAAACATAGCCTGTCTGATTCTCGCCTTATAACCTCGCTTACACACAAACGAAAAATCTCAAACGTTTATTCGATCATTTCTGATTCCATAAACCACGGTAAGGGGGTTATTCCGAAATACTGACAAACTTAAACAACCAAAAAAATCAGCGTTTATTAATAATTATCTAGGTACCGTAATTTTAATTGATTATTTATGTCTTTTGTGACAACCTCCTGAATTTTGACGAGAATGCAAAACAACACCTTGTATAGAAACAGTACTAAAATTTCTTTTATTCAAAAACTGTCATTAATATTATGACAAAGACAAAGGATGATCTTACGTTACGGGTAGTATACCACCAATTGCATACGGTTAGATTGGAAGCCGATGTCAACGTACGCGATAAAATTTTCTAAAATGACTTTTAATCCTAATTCTACGGTATTATTCTGTAGTGTCATTTTTGTAAATAATCAATAAACATATTGTCAAGCAGTATTGTGAGACAATTAATATAATAACTATTTCTTTATCTTATCTTCATGTAAGCCACAAGTTTAGTGTTCATATTTAAATAAATTCATGGTGTGATGTTTTCTTTAAACTAAATGACAAGCAGTATTTACGGTTCATAAGTCAAGGGGGCTGACTTTTTTTGGCACGCGTTCATGGTGAAATATCATGCAATATGGACCAACAACATGAAACATACAGATAGCTACTTAACTTTTAGGTTGCCTGCCTACAGATACTAAGTGAACAAAGAGAGCAGAAAAAAAGTTAACTTTAACAAGCGGTCATTCGCATTCTTACAAACAACATCCCGGCTTATGGAGTAGCCTTGGAGTCTTGGAGTACTTACGCAAGTCGTCACACACCCCTAGTCAAGGATTGGTCCGCATGACTTTCACGCGGCACCCTCATAAAAGTCTCAAAGTCTCTCTATCTCGTCACCCTCTGCAGCCATATACGGCTGTAGTTGCTCTTGAGAGGCGACCGCAAAACGTGGCGTGCCGCGGTCTCGGGCCTGTGTCTGTTCAGCTAACAGACTCCTCATGTCTGTTATCCGCAGGTAACGCACCACTGTGATGGTAGGGAGATTGTAACCTATGTGACCATCACTTCCTCGCAAAAGGTGTGCAATGGTGTCCCACAGGCAATCGCTCCCGACAATGAACGGAACCATGGCCGAGTGCTGGAGCTTTTCCGCAGTAGTGAATGCTAGGCAAGCTGCTGCAAGCTGGGACGCCTCCAGAGTATGCTGCGTCGTGTTGTCGAGGCAGTGACTAAAAGGCACAGTACCTGTGTCTGCTGGATAGTAAGGGCCATACCGCCTTATCAGGCACTCCTTCATAAAAGGCCTTACCACCGCTATTGCGGCATGCCTTACGCTAAGTTGCAATTCGCGGCTCCCACTGCACTCCTACGACCAAGAGGTTTTGATATGCTTTACTATTTGAAACCATGAAGACGTTCGACGAGCGTTAATATTTTGGAACCCATTTGAATAACTTAATATAATTATGTACGTAAAAGAACCAAGTCAAAATTCATCGTCATCATCAGCTTACTTCAGTCCACTGCTGGACATAGGCCTCTCCAATCGCACGCCACTTAGCTTGATTCTCAGCAACTCTCATTCAGTTGCTACAAGCCTGCGAAGAAATTAAAATTATTTACGAGTTACTCAGTTCACATCACACGATTTGTTTTTTCAAATTAGGCCGGTGTATGAAGTACAACGTAATGAGAAACATAAAGGTCTTCGTATGTTATGACAAAAAAATACATAATCTGTAGAAATTTCAACTGGCCTAACACGGTTCAGGCTGTACCTGGTGACAGACGGACGAACGGACGGACGGACAGCGAAGTCTCAGTAATAGGGTTCGGTTTCACTCTTTGGGTACAGAACCCAAAAAAAGCGTTATTTCCAAAAAAAAAAAAAACTGAAACGTAAATTAATCATCATGCACACTTCGCATTTACTAATCCGAGGTTATGCATCCAAAACCGCTATCAGCCACTAATTATTTACAAAACAGCATTGTCATTATTTATCATATAATGACATAGGTACACCGATTAGTTGATACGATCGGTGCGAGTATATAATACAAATCTATAATCCCTTGTTAGCATTATTATATTGTTGGCTAAGTAGAGCCGGCTGTGTGGTTCACTTATTCTGCAATTTAACGAAGAATAAATTTGAAAATAATTTTATTTTTAATCCGTGATTGTAAGTTTTAGAGTTGTGTCGTGTCGCAGTTAATGTTTACGTCCATTTACGAGTCACATTAGTAATCGTAAGTAAAATTCTCATAAAATAGAATATAAATCTTCTTAATATTTTTTTTTATTTGGAACAACACACAATTACATAATAAGCATACAGACAAAAAACTTAAAATGAACTATTATGTAATCAACAGCGTTATTCACAGCATACAGGCAAAATAATAATAACACGCTTCAAAGAATAGTTCAAAGTAACAAAGATATAAATGAAAAAAAAAAACAATGAATTTAAAATTTTAAATAATAAGCAAGTGCAATTATACAATAAAATAATCTAAGACGAAAAGGATAAGATGTCTAATTCCTTGATTGCCTTGTGAGTCGAGTTTCGGAATCTACCCCGTGTATCACAGAACAAATCGATATCAAGGAAGTGTTTATTATAAGTGTCGACAAGACGTCGCAGCGGTGCTCGAACACCAGCATTTGTTCGACATGCTCTCACGGCAAACAACGGTTGCTTGCGCACTGCCCGCAAGTGTATTCTTCTGGGAACTAAATAACAAATCCTGTTGCAAATATCGGTACAGTCGTACATGTTTCTGCAGAGATCGTACAGGAGCGCGGTCTCCAAAAATGTCCGTCGGCCATTAAGGCTTAGAAGATTATATTTCCGCAATAAATCGACATATGGCGCAGAAGAGTGAAAGCACCTATAAGTCATAGACTTTAAAAATTTCTTTTGTACCATTTCTAGGCAGTTAGCATATTTAATGTATAGGGGATTCCACACCGCAACTGCATATTCTAATTGAGATCTAATTAAGGTTTTGTATAAATAAAGGTAGGTCTGAGGGCGCACGAATTCAGTGGCTGATCGCATAACAAATCCGTACATACGCCAAGCCTTATTAACAATTCTTCTGATGTGTACATCAAGATGAAGCTTATCATCAAAAATGACACCTAGATCGCAAACCATGGTAACCCTATTTAAAGTTACATCATTTAAAGAGTACTGGTATCTGAGGATGTTTTTGTTTTTGGTGATGCTCAAATAACAGCATTTAGGCACGCTCAGTTTCAGTTTATTACACACACAATATTCAGACAGCCTATCTAAGTCACTTTGCAAAGCAAGACAATCGTTATCGTAATATAATATAAATATACCAAAATCAGCTACTTCTGTGGCATTGTATGGTAGCAGTCACAACAGATTATACTTAATTGTAATTTTTACCCTAAATTAATTTAAAACATATTAAAATAAACATCTTCCGATCGTGTGATCGTTTAATTGAGTCTACCATTGTGAAGTGCATATTAAATTACTATAGTCGATATCGGCTCTATTTGATAAGTAAGTGAAAAAGCTTGAATCGAAAGTGATCGGTCAAAATCATGTTGATGTTCACTGTAATGGTGTTAAATCCTATCTTAAACACATAAACTACATAACATCACCCCTGTAATCTTCGATGGTTTGGGCAGAGGTACCTATTAGAACCCACATTGCGACGGTTGTTTTGAGTCCCATGTAATTTGTGGCGAGCTTATTGCCATCAACCGGGCACAAAACCAGACTCCGTGGCCGCTACTGAGAAATTCCTAATGGAAAAACTCAATAATATTTTGCCTGACCCGAGAATCGAACCCAGGAGCTCATGCTCAGCGGTCGCGCTTACGACCACTCGACTAACAATGCAATTAGATCTTATCTTATCTTACTCTAATATTATAAACACAAGAATTAGTGAGGATGAATGTCTGTTGCTCTGTCACGCAAAAACTACAGAACTTGATGAAACTTCACATTTATAAACCATACTAGCTGTCCCCGGCATGTTTTGCAATGCACTTTTTACCTACCTTTATACCCTACCCTACCTACCTACTCTAGATACCCCACCTACCCTACCATACCCTACCCTACCTACCTACCCTGCATACCCTACCCTAAACCTTCCCTGGACTACGATAAACATTTTAAAACCAATATCAGCTAAATCGGCCCAACCGTTCTTGAGTTATAAATTTACAACGAAAAGTGGCATTGATTTTTACATGTATAGATATATTCTCCCCATCATCGTCATTGCGATATTTTCTTGTTCTGGACCATACCGTATCATATCCGTAACTAGAAACGGAGCCTTATTGGAGGTCAACGTTCCAACTTTTTTTTTTTTAAGTGCTAGTTTTGAAGATTGCAAATTTACTTGAAATACCTCCATGAACCGTTTACTATGCATCCATCAGCACAATGTTTTTAATGCGTTACATTGAGTTTTACCGTAAAACGAGATTTTTCCCAGCAATATTTTATGCGTAGGGTTACTTAATTTGATGACCAGGGGGGTTACTATGACGCTTAAAACATTATTGTTCCATTCCTATTCCAGAGTGGGAAAGAGATGGAGCTAGATGACCTGTATAGCTCCGTCTCTTTTTCGCTCTGGAATAAGAATGGAACAATAATGTTTTAAGACGTCATGGTACGCCACCAGAATGCATGGTTGACGGCTTCATGAAGGGCTTGCTTACCTTGTATGATAATAACATTCGTAACCATAAAATTACCAATATTTGAAATCAAAAGTCATTTATTTAAATTAGCCTGATATTCAGCACTGTTGAACGTAAAAATTACAAGAGACAGTCCTCCAAAACGCCCGCCCCTCGCCACTTCCTAGTGTTTTAGCTGGGAAGAAGAAGTGGCGAGACAAACTCCCCAGCAACACATTCGTCTGTTAGGTTATTGTAAAACAGGTTTGTTTCTATATTGGTGTACAATAAAGTATATTCTATGCTATTATATAATTTATGGAGATATTGTGTAAAAATTAAAAATTTACACGGGTGAAGTCGCGGACGAATGCTAGTGCCTCATAAATTTATTTCCTGATTGTTATCTCTGCACAAAAATATTGATTATAGGATAACGCTAATTATGGGCTTGTTTGGCTTATTATCATAATAACAAGTAACTAGCCATCACGATTCATTTGTAGACACGGCAAAACATCAAACTTTAAGTTTCCAGTATAACATGGCCTCGCCTTATATAGTTTTTCTAAACAATGAGAGATCCGCATAAACTGGTTTGTATAGCTTGATTGGTCGTCGTGAGTACAACAAACTCGTATAATAATACCGTGGACAAAACATGCTACACCTCAACAGGCAAAATAAAATATTAAAAGCCCCTTTACTTTTTTTTTTTGTCGTGTAGTTAGTAGAGTTTTTATGCTGCTCATGAGCTTCAGGCAATCAAAAATCTCTCAGGCATGCTGGTTTCCTCACGATGTCATCTTCACCGAAGTGGCTTGGCTTGTATTATTTTGAATTATTGAAGTGAAACTTCTTATGCGACTTCCAACCAATTTGCGTTAAACGTTTAACGCTACCATGGAGGGGGAATAGAAAGAGACAGAGTGAGAGTGAATGCGTGGCACTCGAACGCATACGTGTAGTATTACGAAGTTTCACTTCTTCCGCGCGGAGGGACTCCACGCACTATTTTTTATTTATTAAGATTACTTCGGGGTAGTATCTTGACAGACCTCGAAGACTAGTAAGATTTGATGAAGAAAGATTCTGATGGAGTCTTAAATTAGGATTCATTTTTAACGAATCGGTACCAAGAACAATTTTAACCGCAGACAATATTTTTTTAATGATGTTTTTATGTTCCAGATTCGAAGCCATGTCTTACGATAACTTGAGGGTATCTGCTCCGAAGATAGTGGACCGCAAGTTTGTGAAGCCGCTGCTGTGTGGACCAGGACCCTGTGACTATTGGCCTTCCGTCGCGGAGGCTCTCAGCAGACCAATCATCACACCCAACTGTGATGAATTCTATAATGTAAGTGTTTTCTTGGGTTAGTAGGTAGCACAGTTGTTTTTATGAGGCTCGTGCTAATGACTTCTGTAAGAAATAAAATATCAAGTCATTACATTTGAATTGCTTATTTTAAACATAACTTTACGGTTACTTCAATCACACAAGCAACAATCTGGGGGTCTTCAAGTCAAGAGTGAATAGGTTTCTTCTAGGCAAGCGTGCTTCACCGTCGACCACATCATCGCTTACCATCAGGCGAGATAGTGGTCAAGCGCGAGCCTATTTATAATAAAAAAAAAAAAACTTATCTCTTCAATAAATAACCCTTTTAAACAAGGTGTGTTTAAAAGAGTTTCTCTCTATCGATAAGTTAAAAGAATACGTACCTAATGCAAGTTTATAATAAGAATGTTATAAGATCTGGTTTGCAGGAAGTTAACTCAAGCATTGTTTGCAGTTGACAATAATGTATTACTCTGTAGGTACTTTTCTATGAAATTATAATAAGAACCCCACTCGCAAGTATTTCCGTGATCAATAAATATGTTGGAATAACGAAGTATGATACTCAGAATTACTCTAACCATATTGATTTGGTTCTGAACCCCGAAAAAACTATATTGTTAATTTATTAGGTACCTAGGCATTCCTTTAAATTGGGACATTTTCAGCAGTAGCCAAGGGTTCGAGCCATGGGGTTTAACACCAAAATATGGGTATATTGCCTACCCCTTCGGATAATACAGCGTGATATTGCGATAAATCACCAGGCAGGTTTAATTAATTTATGAATAACTTCGCAGGTACTGGACGACATACGAGCAGGTTTGCAATATGTCTTCCAAACTCAGAGTAAGCTGGTGTTAGCCATGAGTGGGGCTGGCCATGCTGGTATGGAGTCCGTGATCAGTAACCTGGTGCCTCCTGGAGATACCCTACTCATCGCCTCCAGAGGTATTTGGGATCAGCGCGCGGAAATAATTGCCAAGAGATTAGGTAAAATTCATTTGATCTAGAATTTTGTAATTGAAGAAGAAGATTGATTGGAGGTTTAATCATTGTAAATGGATATCTTGGTGTGTAGCTTAAATCAGAACTAAAGCCTTCCTCTTTTATGTCAATACTATTTGCACAGGATATTTTACAAATGTTTTCCTAATTTCAATATTATTCAAACGAAAAAAACAAAACCATGCAACAATATATTTCTTCTTATCCTCACGTATAGCTATAAAAATGACAATTACACAGTCAGTAAATGATATTTATTTACTTTTACATTAATGTTTCCAGGAATTAAAACTGAAGTAACCAAAGTACCAATGAATTCTACCTTTACTCTGGAACAACTAGAGCCTGAACTGAAGAGATTGCGACCCACTGCCCTGTTCATCACACACGGTGACTCCTCGACCGGTACAGTACAGAAAATGGAAGGCTTGGGCGATCTTTGCCATAAGTATGTGAAGGTTTGACTCAGAAAAAAATGTTAACAACAATTGGTAACAACTTGTATTTTCCACTAATAAAATATCCAAATGACTTCATTCACCAACTTAAAACTTTTACTTTTTGTGAAAATTTGTTTTCTTTTTTTTGTTTCGGTTATGCAAACTCCTTGCTGATAAGTACTAAAAGATCTTAATGATGGCCATTGATCTCCACAAAACATAACATGCCATAATAGTTTTTATTTCAGATTGTTTTATTTTTTATTTTTGTGGCATTCGTTCCAATTTTGACTTTTCGATCGACCAGAATTTTTTGTCTTTTTTAATAAGGCCTAAAAGTATTGAGATGCCATAAAAGTTTTGAGTTTTTTTTTGTGGCATACATGTAAGTTTTGAAATCTTATAACCAGCAATTATTTTATTAATTGTACCTATTATATTCTTCGATCTTACTGACTGCACTAGTTTCCAAATAGAATTCATTCATAAAACTACGGGAAGTAATGCCTAGTCATCCTGCAGTCTGCCGGACTTTAACACACACGTTGTACACATGTACTATATGCAAATTAAAAACAGTTTCTTGTATTACTTTCAGATACGGCGCTTTACTCCTGGTTGACACTGTAGTGTCACTCATTGGTTCTCCCTTCTTAATGGACGAATGGGGAGTAGACGCAGCATTCTCCTCCACTCAGAAGGCGTTCAGTGGCCCAGCCGGGATAGCTCCTGTGGCATTCAGCGCCCGTGCAGAGTAAGATCACATTTTATTCCTCAATTTAACAATGTCACTACAGGCATGGCTTAATATTGACATAAATGCGCTGTCAGTAAACATTTTCGAAACTATCTGTTGATATTTAATTGGTAACGAATTAGTTCAAATTAATGCCACGCGTAAATTTAACCAGGCGGTACTTTAATCACCACTTAACAGCAATTTAGTCGCAAAACACATTTATTACACACAACACACACATTCACATTTATTTTTGTATATTTTGTAACCTTTAATTTGATTTCTTTCAGACAAAATATTAATAACAGAACCTATGACCCTGCTCCTTTCTACTTAGACGTCAAATTGTTAGCTCAACAATGGAACTGCTACGGTAACACAAGACAGTGAGTGTTATTTTTAAACTACAAGGCTTCTGTTTTTTATTCCCAATAATAAGATAAATATGTTTAAAACTCTAGGCACTAACAAAATGATACCAGGCCACTACTGTCGCACTGCAGCGTAAAGACCTCTTCTCGCACAGAGAAGCAATGAGCATTGATCACCACTATCGCTCAAAGGAGATTAGCGATTTCATACTTATGTCAGTAATGAGTTCATTAGCCTTACTACCACTGTAATGTAATCTTATTTAACCGTGTGAAAGAGATGGAGCCTTTGATGTCCTGTATTCTCTCTCTTTCCAACACTGAAGTAAGATTGAAACATAACACATAATTTTATTCAGATACCACCACACAATGTGCGCCCCAATGCTATGGGCTCTCCGCGCCTGTCTCCAAGAGATCACCAACGAGACCCCTGCCGGTCTCTTGGGCCCGCCACGCCGACAGCACGGCTTACTTCCACAAGCGACTCCAAGAGTACGGCTTCGAATTCTTCGTACCAAAGCCAGAAGACAGGCTGTCTACTGTTACTACCGTGGTACTTCCTACAGGAGTTGACTATATGGAGTTCGCGAGTTATTTGAGGGAAAAGTAAGTACTGTTGTAGGTATTTCTAATTGGTTATAAAGATTGGGCTATTAAAAATTGGACCGATGTTTTGTCTCTGCATCATGCCTGTGGTAGACTAGTAGAAAACGTCCAAGGCATAAAGTCCGCATTTTGTACGATTATTTTTACTTGTGCATTTTAAGGTTGTTATTCTGCCAAATCCCGACTTTTCTCTATGTTGTTTTTGGGTTTCCATTTTTTTTTTCTTACCACATTCTAATTAATTATTTTTTAACCTCAACAGATACAATATCCTGATCCTGGAGGGTCGTGGTCCGACGCTTGGAAAAGCATTGCGCATCGGCATCATGGGAGTCAACGCAAAAAAAGACGTGGTGGACGTACTATCCGCTGCTTTGGCCGAAACCCTTCGAGCACTTACTTCGGCAAAATGATTTATCTTTTTTTTTTAATTGTAACGTTTAGCAACGGCTAATCTATTGTGATACCTACTTGTTTGTATTGCTGTTTTTTACTATTTTCATAATTTTATTTAATAAATCAAAGAAATCAAATTATTCCTGTTTAATTCACCATGTGTTAAAGTACCCATAGTACACCGATATTTCGCAAGTTATGTTTTAAGTCCCATGTAACAGGGCGCGATGATGTCCAATTCAAAATCGCGTTATGGAACTAGCAAGGAGTTGGCAGGACCTCTAAGCAAAGCAGGATAATGATAGGTCCAAGCTGTGGCGTTTAAGGACTCGGAAAAAAATGTTGGTGGCCCAACGTCGAGATGTGCAGAAGACGTTGTTGCTATCGGGGGTAAAAAGTGGATGAGGCTGAAACAGAAAAGTGGTGTCACAAAGAGTGCCATGGGAATACAGGCTGTTCATGATTACGAAGATGAATGGGAGGGCAAGCATATTGCTATCTACCGGGCATAAATCTAGACTTCAGACCGCTATTGATTATACCTGATTGAAAAACTCATAAACTGTTTGTCCGACCCAGAAATCCAACTCGTGAAATCTATGTAAGATGTATGAAAAGTGCCTGTAGTGTTCCGCTACAGGGCAAGAGCCTCCCTAAGCTCCTATTTTTAACCACTGCTCTCCTTAAGGTGCAAGTTACTTTTATATAAGTTCAACTCACTTTGTCATCTCGCCAGGTGGACGGATGCGTCTTACGACTTTTTTATTTTGTCTATGATGATGCACAGTCCATCCATCGTTTCTTTGGTCTTCCTCTACTCTTGTGGCCATCTACATTCACACTCAACATTTACCTGAGTATATTTTCCTCGTAGTAATTAAATATGCCACAATTAGTTAAGGAAAAAATATTGCTAGAAAAAGTTCTCAATAAAAATAGGTAACGTAACTTTCGCTTAGTGACAACAACGATGTCTTATTCTCTCATATCTACGGCAGAGACATAGCGTAACTGTAAACTATTGTATCATTACAATATTATCGATACATAAACTAATGACCCACAATTATCGTCAGTTCTCGTTAGTCAGTGGTGAGGGACACATTGGCATAGCACATTATGATTAGAAGCAAACAATAAGCCAATATTCGAAATAGTGATCTAAAAGTGAGTTATACAATCTCTTTTATTTATTTTTTCGTTAATCTTTTAATTCTTTTAACTTTCTTCGTCCCCAATCACGTGTTATTTCTGATATATATTAGTTAGATATCATAACAAACATGAAGCAAGTGGAAATGTGTAAACAAATGATAACATTCACGCTGCATTCTGCGGCTGCAGCTCTGACAAGACGATGATATTCCTGCCGGAGCCGCGTTGTTTGTAAGCGTGAAGATCCCCGCGGCAGGTCTTTCGTCTTTCGCTCCGCTGTGTCCCGCCGGGAAGCCGAGATCGCTTCGACAGTCGCGATGGGAATCGAATCAATTTGTCGAGACAACATTGCGCTCGTTCGATCTTCATTCCACGTCTCAGTCTTATATAACCTCGGTTCTAGTTCGAAAACGTCGAACTATCATGTCAACAAGCGCGCTGCCAAATGCACTCTTGACCTCCCTTATCTGCGGCACGGTTAAACGTTAAAATACATTCGAGTTTGTTTTTTTTAAACGAAAATACCAAATGAATGGTAAACTGGGATATAAAAACAATTGTTAAACCGCAGGCTAGCAACGATAGCATGTGGAACAAATATGAGTCTGGCAAGTGGCGCGCGCCCCGGGCGCGGCGCACTTGCCAAATGTGCCATCCGATAGCGCCAGAACATTGTAGCAAATTTACAACCACCCTATTAGCACTAAATCTAAACATTAACCCGATTCCGGTAACCAAACTTCACGAATACTTGCGCCGAATATCGGTCACTGAGTGCGAGATAGTTTCACTCGAGACGAGCTTGTTCTGGCGAGCGAGCTTGTAATTGAACCTAACATCCTACATCTAAATGCTAATGAACGAAAAATTAAGGGTTTCAGTTTGAACGGCCCAAAACAAAAGGACCGCGGGCCATATGACTGTAATCAAAAATTTTCTACGTTCGAAAGGACCGGTGATATAATTATTTCTAAATTAATTTAAAAGGGACAGTCGCATACATTGTGATAGCCACATAGTTGATGAATTTTAACTATTTAAATATTTACTAGTTTGAAATCATAAACATAAACAAAATACATTTTCGTTACTGGTTGGCACGATTTCAGGCTAAATACCCAAAATTAGATAGGTACCTAATTGTCTTGAGAAGACAGTATTAGATACCATTAAATCACTCTATATGTTAGTATGTACTTTGATCTCTAGTGTTATCTCTTTAATGACCATAAACATGACCATTTTCGTACGATAAAAGATGGGGTATAAAATTTTCTCAACCACAACTCTAGGTATTAAGCGTAAAACAGTTAGTTACGTGAGTTTTTTATATTTTCTGTAGGATAATATTTTAAGAGTTTATTTTTTATTTTTTAAATGCACTTTCACTAAACTGTGAATTTCAGTGAAACCTACTATTAAGTGCAAGAATCTGTCAATTACTTTTGACCGATTGAAATTTCATTAACTATTTCTAACATTTCCGTAGAAACATATTATGGTGAGAAGATTTTTTGTTGTCCCCATATTACTATTTTTTTTCAAACTGACTTTACTGTAACACATACATACATTTGAATCGTCAACTTCTGACACAATACCTAAGCGTTGATATTTCGTCTTGTTTTATACCCACTTTGATTACCTATTTCAACTCCAGTTCTAACAAGGTTACCCAAGATGTCCTCAAACAAGTTCATAGTACCTCCTCCGAAGATCGTGGAGCGGGAGGTGGTTAAGCCGCTGCTGTGTGGACCTGGACCCTGCGACTACTGGCCTTCCGTCGCGGAGGCTCTCAGCAAGCCTGTCCTCACACCCATCTGCGATGAATTCTACAACGTAAGTAGTTATTTTTTTATTAAGTATAAGACAATAGCGTCAAAATTTCCATCTGCCAAAATTTACTTCCATAAAAATTTTCATCGCCTAATTAACTAAGTTTGAAACTGAACTTTAAAAAACCCTTCCTTAGGGCTTACTTTTGGTTTATAATAAACTCTTGCGTATGCTCTAGACCCAACGGTTTAGTGTGTGCGTGTGTGTGTCTTTCAGAAGATGAATTTAAGATTTTTCCGCTGGTTGGATTTTTATTCTCAGCTGTTGCTTAGCAATAACATGTTATGCTTAGTGGTAACATCTATGCCGACTTCAGACTTCTTAGATCTATGTATGTTTTATATTTTTACGTTGTAGTCAGTTCCTCGTACAGATTCCAACCTATATTCATTTGACAATTTGACTTTCGGCCTGTGGAAATTACGAAAAAGGTGTGTGACGTCACCTTACGGTGCTTACGAGAATACACGCCTGTTATGTAAAAACAAAACCTTGGTTTCTTATGTATTCAGGTGAAATTACATGAATAATAAAGTAAGGTCTCGCTCATGAGTAACAAGAATGCTGCACACCGCAATACTCCTGAGTGTTTTGAGGGGTAAACAACCTTTTTGAGTTTGTTCCCATTATATAAGGGATGGCAAACACACGGTCGACCAAGGTCAGCCCTTGTCATATCTCAAGAGTAAGCTCAAATATGAGTTGATGTTTTCTTTTCTTGTATTCGGACTTAATGACGCCTTCTTTCGTTGAATACTTATTTAAAATGTGATTTTGAATAAGAAGACTTTCATATTCGTTTAGATGTTGAAGTTGTTGAATAATAATTATCCAGATGCATAAGCAGGAACATATTCTTATTTCATTGCGACATAATTAACTATTTTCATTATAACAGACTAGAAAAGGCTAAGCAGATGATGACTCAAAAATAATCTCTTGTTCAACTCTCTCTTACAACATGCAGAAGAACGTTACGATTAAAAAATATGCAATTTTGAGTACAATTTTAGTACACTTTGCACTCATCATTATTTAACTCTGGAAACAACCACATTCATTACTTTGAGTTAACGTTTATTTTAACTCGGTATATAAAGCACAAAGGTTCGATCATCGATGTGATACAAATAAAAACAACACAGGCGGCTGTAAATGTTAAAATGCCGTTTTATATTTAAAAATAAAACTTAATGGCATCACATCATTAATTTGGGTTCATGTGGCCAGTAGCTTTAACTGTTTACCACGTAGGTTTCACAAAGGAGGTATTAAGGTCCATTTATTATGTGATCTGATATACAAAATAAATATTATGATGCTTGCTGATCTTCACATTAGGAAATCAGAAAATATAAAATACAAGTGGAAAGCTAGCTTCGTTTTAGTAAAAGTGGTCGTGTATTCTTTATTCCAGGTTCTGGATGATATTCGTGCTGGTTTACAGTACGTGTTCCAAACTCGCAGTAAACTGGTGTTGGCCATGAGCGGGTCTGGTCACTCCGGCATGGAGGCTGTAATCAGCAACCTGGTGGATAAAGGGGAAACTCTGCTCATCGCATCCAGGGGCATTTGGGATCAGCGCGCTTTCATGATAGCTAATAGATATGGTAATTTCGATATTTTTATTATTAACTATAGCTGTCCCGCGCAACTTCGTCTGCGTCACATTTTACCCGTTTTCGCAACATTTTTCATTGCTGCTCTTCTCCTATTAGTCGTAGCGTGATAATATATAGCCTATGTCCTTCCTCAGGTTGAAATCTATCTTCTTGCCAAATTTCATTAAGATCCGACCAGCCGTTTAGTCGTGAATAGGTAACAAACAAACTTACTTTCGCATTTATAATATTAGGTCTTTACCTATGAAATTGCCGTTTTGTTTGAAAAAAGTTAAAGTATTTTTTTTTTCGAACTTGTTTATTTCTTTTATTCAAAGTAATCACCCCTGCAATCAATGCATCTTTGCCAACGCTGTGGCAGTTTATGGATGCCCTTCTTGAAAAAATCAGCTGGACGGGAGACAACAAACTCTTCAAAGGCGTTTTGTACTGCCTCTCGGGAATTGAATTTTTTTCCCGCTAAAAAGTTGTCCAAATTTTGGAAAAAGTAATAGTCGGAAGGCGCAAGATCTGGTGAGTATGGCGGATGAGGGAGAGCTTCCAAACCCAACTCATGCAGCTTAGAGACGGTCTGTTGTGCAGTATGGGGCCGCGCGTTGTCGTGAAGTAGCAGTGGAGACGACCGATTGACCAAAGCTGGTTGCAGACGTGCGAGTTTTCCATCATTGTGGTCAGTTCTTCAATGTACACATCTGCAGTAATGCTCTCGCCGTTTTGTAAAAAGCTATGATGAATCACACCAGCACTAGACCACCAAACTGTGACCATCACCTTTCTAGGGGTCATTTTTCGTTTTGCACATTGCTTTGGTACCGAACCAGGATCTAACCAACTTGCTGAGCGCTTTCGATTGTCAAAAAGAATCCATTTTTCGTCGCACGTAACAATTCGGTTCAAAATTCCTTCATTTCTGTGCCTGTTAAGCAGCGCAAGGCAAGTCTCGACGCGTACGTTGCGCTGGCGATCGTTAAGTTCGTGGGGCACCCATCTATCAAGCTTTTTTATCTTGCCAATCTGTCGCAAATGGACCAATATTGTTTTAATGCTAACATCAAAAGCTGCTGCCAGCTCAGCTGTAGATTGAGTTTCATCAGCTTCAACAATCACCTTTAATTCATCATTGTTGACCAAAGTTTCCGGACGACCACGAGGTTCATTTTTCAAGTCAAAATTCCCAGAACGAAACCGAGCAAACCAATAACGGGTTGTGCGTTCGTTTGTACAGTTCTCTCCGTAAACGTCGTTGATGTTACGGGTCGTTTGTGCCGCGTTGGTGCCACGACGGAACTCATATTCCATAATTACACGAAATTTCAAAGTATCCATTATGAGGAAAAATGTTGAAATGTAATGAAAATACAACGCTAATGAATAAACAAAAGACTGATTTTGTAAATAGAATGTCATATTTTTAAAACAAAATTAATTTGAATTTAGAACTCATAGCCAATCAAAACTTTTTTTTGTTTGAAAAAGTCTGTACTGCAATACGGCAATTTCATAGGTAAAGACCTATTATTAGTTAGGATACAGTATATTTTTTTAAAGCTGTTCTAGGGGTTGCAAGTGCAAATACTCACTATGAGGTCCTGGGTTCGATTCAAGAGTCAGGCAATTGTTATTGAGTTTTCTATCTGAAATTGGTCAGTAACAGAACGGAGTCTGACTTTATGGTTGTTTATGCTCGCACCCTATTACTTGTACATATACAAAACTGGCAAAATATGAGTTTACATGTAGGTAAATTTCTACCAAGCCCTTTGTGGTAACTGGCGTGATGTGTTTTTACGTTTTTTTTCTTACTCCCATATCTTCACAAATGACCTTCAATAACATCCATTTGTAAATTATTCTAGGCATTAAAACAGAGGTGGTCAGTGTTCCAATAGACGCGACCTTCAGTCCTGAACAGCTGGAGCCAGAACTAAAGAGATTACGTCCAGCTGCACTCTTCATCACACACGGTGACTCCTCAACCGGGACTGTGCAAAACCTTCAAGGCTTGGGTGATCTTTGCCACAAGTAAGTAAAGTGCTGCTGATTATCTTTTGGTGCTTGAATAATATTGACAGAGTAAAATTTCAAGTGCCCATACTGTTCATTAAACATTTGTGAAAGTTGCATTGAAAAAATAAGATGACGGCGGCGTTCGGATTTGAGCACACGCATCTTTGTATAACTGTACCTACGGCCACATTTTACTCCTAGCCATTTCCTATAATATCTTCAGACCAAAACAAAGGCACGTAAACATAAACTTTGGCAGCAAACTTCATGTACATGTCGGCGCCTTTACAAAAAGGCTTCATATGATTCACGTTGCAAACTAAACTGTGACCACAGACGAGAGAGAAGCGGTCTACAATTCTCTCTGGCGGAACGTCAAGTTATTGCGTTGCGGGCAGCCATATTGACTTGTGAGGTTGTCAAGGAAGGTAGCCGGTAACAAGGCGTTGACGGATCGCCGACGTCTTTTTTACTAATCTAATTAAATCTGGTGCCACGTATCATAAGTAATTCCGATGTGGCGGACATTAGCCTTTATACAATTATATAGGTAAATAAAAAAGAGGTGTGTAAACTAATGACATTTAAAAAAAGCTGGCCGGTTCTGATGAAAAAAATAAAGAAAAGCCACTTTAAATCATTATGAACAAATTAGTGAAAAAGAAAACATTAGTTGCGTCACATAATTATTTTGAGCACGAATGGCCAGTTAGCACCGCGTATACTAACAATAATATATTTTTTTTGCTTTACCTTGTTCTACGTTTTGTAGTAAGCAACGACTTATTGTTGAGGCTACGCTGTCCTCCCATACTTAAGTACTAATGCTGTAACATTCAAATATTGTTAAACCGAATGATTTTAAAAGAGCAACCATAGAGTTTCTTGCCGGTTCTTTTCCATAGGAAAAGACCAACCCGAACTTTGCTCCTTTTGTTGACGTTTTATAAGTGCCCATGTAGGCCTTTGTAAAATAAAATATTTTGATTTTGAAATTAGAAAAGAGGTTTTACAAATGGGATTAAAAAGTAAAATGTTTACGTTTGTTTCTTACGAAACCGTTACTTTTCTGTAGAGTTCAAGTCTATATTTAATTTAATTGGGTCAAAAATATAAAAAATATATCTCTAATAATCAGATCATGTTTCGGTCAAAAAACAATGAAACTTAGGTACAAAGTATCTCTGTCTAAGTTTAACCTATTTACTTAAGTTCAAATTACTTCAAACATTGTCTCAACGTGAAAGGCAAAGCTCACCTTAAAAAAAAACGCGAGTCTGTTATTTGAACTAGTAAATAAGGGATAATAGAATCACCGACAATGCCTACCAACCAGTCTAGCTAAGAGAAAGGATAACTCCAATAGAATAGGTTCAGACGTTCAGTAGGTGCCACGTAGTTATTGAGTTAAGTCTAGGCCTGGCCAGTCAGCGCATCTCGGATTACTAATCGAGTGACCTAGAGAGAAAACACGTTTTACAAAATTTAATTTAAAGCCGATTGATTGCTTTTCAGGCCATTTTGAATTATTTGATTTGCGTTTCTGTAAAGTCAGGTGTTTGCCTATATTTGGCACATACCAAAAATACGTTAAATTGATTTCATAAAAAGAATCACTCCCGCTATGCCGATTCCCTTTACGTCGACTCGTGTTCTTTGTTGGTTTTGACACATTGTCTTTTGTTTCCACTCGGCGTGGCTGTCACAGAGTACAGTCATATTAAAAACGGAATACGTCTGTAAACACATCTAACCCAAATTAAGCGGTCACCAAACTTCAAGCGAAGGTCAGTTATCTATTCCTCCCATCTTTGCTCCCTGTCTGTCAACTTAACGAACTGTTATAAAAACCACAACCCGGGCTTTATCCAATCTGTGCTAAGCCATTCCTCCTGCGACCTTTCACTTCCAAATTAAAAAAGCAGCGAACTCTTGCAGAAAAACTATTTGATTGCCCGAGGAATAAGACTTGGACACGGGAACCGAACAATTTAATTACAGCCGTTGTCTCTTTCATTCCTGATCCTGACTTGGCTTTTTACTTAGATCTAGGTCTCTTGAATACGTTCGAGTTGAAAACTCTTTAATTGCATCCTGTGAAGGAGTCTGCAATTAGCATGCAGTGGAAAATACCAAGCGCGGTAAAAGTTAAGATAAAAAGTTTTTCGGTGATTCCGACCGATTATTCGTTTTCGCGTGCTTCTTTAAGCGTTTCTCTTGACTTGAGTTACTATCAACTTTTGTTATTCTTACCTGTAAAATGTCCTTTGAGGTTCTTAATTTTCTTTTCTTTTATCTTAACGAATCTCTCGCCGTTGTACATAAGTTTTTATATTGTAATCTCTATGTATATTTCTTTTTTAATTTGGTGTACAATGAAGAATAAAAATCTCCTTTCACAAGTATTGTTTCATAATTTTCCTTCATAAAAGATTGGACCACAACAGCCGTAATGAAAGTAGTGGAGGGAATCCTTCGCCCAGCAGTGGAACAGTATGGGCTGATAGAATAATAATAATAATATTTTCAGGTATGGAACCCTACTTCTGGTGGACACAGTGGTGTCACTGGGAGGAGTTCCATTCTTCATGGACGAATGGGGAATCGATGGTGTTTACACATCCACGCAGAAGGTTTTCAGTGGACCAGCTGGAATATCTCCTGTAGCATTCAGTGCTCGCGCCGAGTAAGATACTATATTACATATTTTTTACTTAATTGAAATAAATCAGCAATTAGGCACTATACGAGTACGAGTATCTACACAGAATCTGACGGGCAGAAAATGGTTAACATATTTTTAGCGAAGTGTTTAACTTGTTAATTTTTGGGTTTTCTCTTAGGGCAAAAATCAAAAGCAGGAAGCACGATCCTCCTTTCTACTTCGACATCAAGTTGTTAGCCCAACAATGGAACTGCTACGGAAATACAAGAACGTAAGGAGTCCTTACTAACTTTGGATACGCTATAGCGTTTTTTATAAGTAACATAGGCAAGGTTTGAGAACAGTCATAAACAAGATCCTCAATTTCTCAGTTATTTGATTGGATGAAACGATGAACTAAAACCTTAAATCACGGCCACGGGTCGGAAAACCTAAAACGAACCAGCTACAATCAATACCTAGGCCACTCATAGCTTTTCATGCTCTGGTTTCAATACAATTTTCCCAGTTCGTATTGCTTCGAAATTATTAGTACTCCTTCTATGCCTATTAATAAATTAATTTAAAAGAGCCTATGCTTGATAAGATGCATCATTGCGGCATCTTTACAACTAACCACTCATTTGATTGCATATCTTCAGATACCACCACACTCTGAGTCCCCCACTCTTCTGGGCGCTCCGGTGTTGCCTCCAGGAGATCATCAAGGAAACCCTGGCCTCCTCCTGGGCCCGCCACGCCGCCGTCACAGCTCGCTTCCACAAACGTCTTCGGGAGTATGCCTTCGAGTTCTTGATCCCGAAGCCTGAAGACCGTCTGGCTACCGTCACGACTGTGAAGCTGCCTAAGGGATATGATTACGTTGAGTTCGTGAAATATATGAGAGCGAAGTAAGTACCGGTGTAAAGGTCAATTCAAACATTTAAGCACTGCACGGGATTGTTATCACCTCACCTCTTCGGATTATCGTCAACACGATGCAATGAGGGTCATCATCATCATCATCATGACATTAGCCCGGAGTCACGCCTCCCCATTTTTTTACTCTAAAAAATCTTCTAAATTTACCAGTAATCAAGGATGGGGTAAATTAAGTTTCCTTTATTATACGCTATAAGCTATGTAGCTAGGCGTCATTTCTGATTGACTCGATATTTTTTTTTAATAAGTCTACAAAATATGTAATTTCTACTTCTTCATCTACAATGTTAATACCCAAACCGCGGCGCAGCCTGTTTGAGATCTTGCATTTTTGATTCCTTGAAGAACTACGGTTGCATCCGTTTAATACCCAAACTGCGGCGCAGCCTTTTTGAGATCTTGCATTTTTGATTCCTTGAAGAACTACAGTTGCATCCGTTTAATACCCAAACCGCGGCGCAGCCTTTTTGAGATCTTGCATTTTTGATTCCTTGAAGAACTACAGTTGCATCCGTTTAATACCCAAACCGCGGCGCAGCCTTTTTGAGATCTAGAATTTTTGATTCCTTGAAGAACTACAGTTGCATCCGTAAATAGTAAACAAAACCCTTACATTTTTACCTTTCATTTTATCAAACTCCTACCCCCTCCCCCCTGGCGACGCTCTTGATAACCACCTAATAAACCTTTTTTATCTTATCTGTAAGTGTAACAACTGTATAAAAACAACAATCCTTAAAGTAGATACCTACCTCCTACATAGTTATCAAAATAATCCATTAATAATTTAGATTACCTGCAAACATTGATTGTGGAGTAAAATCAAGCAAGTCAGTGTTTTTAAATAGATTGTTATTTATAGCAATGACATAAGGATGTTATCGATTTTCTAAATTTCATTATTATTTATTTCATTTTGTGTGTTGCGTGACAATCGTGACATGACTGTTATATAGCAATATCGCAAACAATAATTGCCATTATCGGTCAGGGCAGTGAAGTGTGACTGTAATTTACCCTGGTGGTTGAGTGAATGTCATGCTCACTTAAATGTCACGCTGATGGTGGCAGGTGCGTCGGGTCATTTAGTTCCCTTCAATATGGTTGAGTTACTAATAATAATTACTAATAATAATTGTTTATTGAAATAACGATTTACACAAAATTTTACAAAAATAAGGGCACTAAAAAATAAAGGTACATAATATTAGGATTCTACCTGAACTAGGAATAAACCTGTATCTCAGGTAACACACAGTTGAATGATGACTGATACATGCGTCATGTTCGTGAAAGAGCGCTGTCAGTTGTGACTGGTCATCTCTTAGCTGCCACGCTTTATTTTAATTACTTTATTTTTGAATTACTGATTTAATATTTTACTCTGGACGCTCTTAACTTGCCCGTATTTCTAAATCGTTCTCACATTTACTTGTAATGCTTAACATGAATGAGTTAACCAAGATTTTGTAACATATTTTGATTTAAAAGAGTGTCCATGGACTTTCTTGCCCATTCTTCTCCATAGAGATCTACGCTTTTTTTATTTTATTTTATTTTTTATTTGTTAACAAATAAGATTTTTACATAAACATAAACAAGGCACACAATTAGACCCCTGAGGTCTGTCTTAGCATGCCATGGCCTGAGAGTCAATCAATCAAGCGCTACCAACAGTTATGTTTTAATCAAGTTGATGTAATAATCTTTCAGCTTACGTTTTATGTTTTTATTGTTCATTGAGTCTCTAATGTCTATAGGTATCTTTGGAATGGGCTACTCAGTACTTCCACAAGTTATTATGCCTTGTGACTGGGACTGTAACTTCGCCTTTTTTTTGTTTTTAACTTTCAAAAGTGCCTGTAATGGTCTAATTAAAATTTGAATTTGAAATTTGCTTTGAGTTTGAATTTAATCCATAAGTATGAATGTAGGTAATGCTTAGTTTGCATGTTAGGAGTGTTTTTAGAAGCATGAAAACTTGATGGATAAGTAGGTAGGTCATGATGAGAGACCGCCAAAACTACATACAAAAAGGTTGCAGATGGAAGCCCTGCGGGCCCACTTTCAGAATGGAAAAGGACAAAATAACAATGGTACCTATATTAACAGACCTTTTTTTTTTTAACGCATGGGAAATCATCAAATGACTTCTCCCGCTCTGGGCGGAGTGGGAGGGAGTGTCAGACTTGTACTGACTAAAACCCATCCATGTTCCTTCTTAGCCCTTTGTGTTCCAGGGCCACGGTATCTCTTTCGAACAACCCGCAGCCCTGGCAGGATATTAACAAACCTTGGTTTTCATCTTACACCAAAACTACATAAACAGTATTGTATGTTTTACTAAAGCTACGTTACCCGGGGCCTAAATGAATAGGTGCACTATACGCACACTTCCTACCTTTCGCGGATTGCAGGTGCGATGTTATTTACGTCAAAATTATAAATTAATCCATGTTAACTTTAACAGGCATAATATCCTGATATTCGCGGGTCTGGGCCCAACAGTCGGCAAGGCTCTGCGTATTGGCATCATGGGCGTCAACTCCACGACACAGGTCGCTGACTCGGTGGCTGAAGCTATGGCCGACACCCTACGGGCACTGAAGAAGTCTTCACTTTAAACCACTTTTCTATACTTTATGAAAAAAAAAATGTGTGTGTGCTTTCAGCGCTGTAGCTTTAAAAGCAGACCCGCAGATATAAGGAATTAACTTATTTGTTATGCACTGTATCACTCAGACGGCTAATTTAATGTAATGAGTAATTAATAGACTTATCTTTTGTATGAAAAATAAATGCTTATTAACTCTACCATAGATTTTTTGTGCAAATCACAGATCCGTCGAGAACATTTTAAATGGTTCATGCTTTATGCATGTGCACGCCATTTTGAAGATAGTGTTCATCAATGGAGATAATGCTAATTATCTTACCCTAAAAATCTCTCTTGCAATAAAGTTTCACATATACTTATAACAGTTAAAACATGAGAAAATTGAAAGACATATTTGTTCACAGGTCATTTATTTCATATCAATGTATGACGGTTTACAGACTATTGACTGGATGCACCTAGACAACCCGAATTATGTTTTATTAATTATACCACAAATAATTTAATTTCTCAAAGAAGTTAACATTTTCGAATTCAATCTAAAGAGTTCTAAATAAAAATAAAATTAATATCATCCCTTTATAATACCTACCATTACAACGGTATTGAATGCAGTGATTTATTTTATAGAAAAACAATGCAATACAAGCGAGTTCATAGTATTCTTTATGGCTATTAGTTATGTTATTCGCAAGCCATAGGTGACTACTTTTCTATTGTTAGATTATACAAAAAATATATTAGAACCAAGATAACTCTTGTGCTTACTCGAGTGATATTCTCGTAATGTCAAATAAAAATAAAATAATAGCCAATGTAACATTAAAATAATACAACAACTCCTAAAAATTTTGACTGGACTAGAACCCACAACAAAATGTGAAAAAATTTAATTTACAAGATATTTTTGGCAAATGGACTCTCTCAAAACAAAATCAAATTGCTAAAACGTGCTATTACGGCACAATATTACCTTCGAGTCTCATCTCACGCGATGTAAAAACTGTAGCGCGTTTAAATAATCCAATAACAATTTGAAGAAAGCCGCCTTCAAGCGCCCGCGCAAACATTTGTAAAAGGCGTCTAACACGAGAACGTACCTACTTAACGCTAACGTTTTTACACCTAGTGACTACGAGGCCTCGGATACAACTTAAGAGTAATAAATTCCTATCATAATCAGTATTGAAAACAGACGTATCGCTAGCTACATGGCATTCATATCCATCACATCGAAACATTTGGACTAGCTTCCTTTATTACGTAACTAAACCAAAGTAATTAAACAAAACTAGTCACGAAATTTGCGTAAACTACACCTTATCTATATTGATTTATATCGGTACAATACGTAATAGGTATCTGTGTATACAGTACATATTGAAATGTAGACTCTAGAATATTAATATTTACAAAATTTTATTTAGACAAACGTACATAAAGTGTTACTCGACCAGTGATTATTGTTCCTAAAAGCATGCGTTGATGCATAAACCACTGGGATTACAGTTCATTATAATTATGTAATAATATCTTGAAGCAACATCAATTGCAATATATTGTTATCGTCTATGAAATAACATTAAATAGCTCCTCTCGCGTTCACTACAACTAGATAAAATAACACAGGTAATAGAAGTTACCGATCATTATGTGTAATGAAACTCGTATGGTATTAAATATAGATATACAAAACTAAAAGCAAATGCACAAACAAGGCGACCAATAAGATAGCATTTGTGATGGTTCATACATGATTACCTAAACGTGCGGTTATCCCGTATCATATACAATAGAGACGTAAATAAATATGCACATAAGTAGTATTATAATTTATATTTACATTTAAGAAAATATGGCACATCTGTTATCGACCGCACTCGCAATCCTTGTCTAACGACCGAGCGATCGAGCCCTACCACTAAAATAATACGAATCAGTATCGGATCATGTAATGCGCCTAAATTTCGGGTTACCATAATACCAATTAAAATACCGGTGGGTAAGTAAATATTCAACGCCGTTAAAATAATACACAGTAAAGCTACCGTCCGTCGTCGATCAACTCCGAGCCTCGCGCGGCCGACCGTCTACCGTCTGCGTCTACCGTCACGCCGCACCGCTGCACCGCGCCGCAACACTATCACTCCGGTGATGACCATAACCTCCAATTGGCCAAGCCTCGTATTTTTAATTACACAATTGAATTCATTAACTCAAATTTTGTCGGGTACACAACAGAGAAAATATAATTCCGTACATTTCATACTCGTGCAAACAAAAAACAAGAGTTGTGTCTTGTGCCGTACTGAAACTTTCAGTCAGCGTGTCGTGTCGCATCGCAGTCGTTCGGTCCGGTGCCGGCGCGCCACCGCTGACGCAATCTAAAACTAAAGACACATTCGAATCGCACGAGTACATAAAAATATGTCAGTCTATAGAGCTACGCGCTCACTCACTTAGCCTACGAGCAGTCTGGGGTATAGACGGGGTGGTCGGGCGCAGTAATACTGTGTCCGGGGAGGGGCGGGGGCGCGCTCAGCTGGGCGGCGGCGGCGCGGGCCGCTCCGTGCGCGGCGCGCGCTGTCGCCGGTGCCGCGTGCACGCGCAGCACGCGTCCACGCGCCGCCTTCGTGCGCAAGCCGCGCGCCCGCAGCGCTTGCGGACGCACGTCACCTCTCCATCCTGGAATAAACAGGAAAACACATTTAATCTTTCATGTGCCCTTCAAGATTCTTCTCTCTGACCTCTGACTTAAAGCAGAGAAAGTCAATCTACTCATTGTCCTTTTTTTATAGTGGCCTATAATACTGCGTTCAAAAGATTTTGTACATCAGTCCCTTTTTCCCACTGTTCTAGTATCATAAATTGGTATTCACCTTGCACCGACACGTGACGCAGCGCTGCTCCCCGTGCGAGTGGATGGACGGGTGCACCTCCTTGCCGTTGGGCAGCGGCCCATCAGGGAACTTGCAGCCACCCTCCGCCAGGATCTCCTCGGCGGTGCGCGGCGCTCCCTGGTCTTTTGGAGTCTCTTCGTCTGGTTTCTTCGCTTTTACCTGAAGTTAATGAACTCTTGAGCAACTGCGGTAATTTTTGCAGAATTGCTAGTGCTTGTGACTTAAAGATCACGTTAAATGACTTGCAATTTGACAGGTCTATTTTCAGCAGTAGTCTGTTCCAGGATGATGATGAGGTTGTGAACAGTTATCGTGAACAAATCTTTCGAGCATCGAAACGAGTGTCGGAGAAATGTTTCAGAATCTAATAAGTTCTATTCTCACCTCTGGACATACACGGCAGCAGGACTTCTTATCCGGCCTATACGCCTCCTTCTCGCTGCATTTCAACGGCGGACACTTCACTCTGGGGCACTGGATCTGGCGGGTGGCGAAGTTGCAGGTGCAGATGGCGCAGGTATCGTACCCGCCAGGCACCAGGTATGGGTGCCACGACGAGCCCGGGGCGTAGCTCTGTCCAGCGAGCACGCAGCTGCCGTTCTCTGACCATACTGCTGTCGTCGAGTCTGGAACAGAAAATTAGGTCTATTAAGTAGATGTTTCCGAGGGACAAGATTATATCCTGATGTGCCATGATGGTGCTGCTTGAGTGAAAATGTAATTAGAACTGGTTGCTGGTTATCATCTGCAGTTAGGCTGCCACATTCTGGTTACCTTATCTCAGATTGTTCTACTTTAAATCATACTACTAATTAAAGACCAGCAGATTCTACTAATATGGAGAAAACTCATATAAGCTCATACTCACTGGTACAGATAGGGCAGCACTGTCCTGGCGGCTTGATAGTGGGCACGAGGCAGTTGACAGGCGGGCACTGGACCGCCTCGCACTTCGGGACACCCAGCACGCACCAGCATTTTGAACAAGTCTACAATCATTGAACAACCCTTTGAAAAATCCAACCATTCATGAAACGTCGGTACGTAGTTTGTCATTAATGCATCAAACATACGGGTACATTGTAGTACCGTACCCGCTAGGTTACTACTTGAACCTGCTTGTTTGGAACGGGACGGTAACAAAGCCCATGTCGTCTAAGAAGAGGATATTGTCATTTTGGAATTTTTTTAAATATACCGACGTGGGAGACGTCGGTATCGTTTTGAACAGCGTTACCTAATGCAATTTTATAGTTCACTTTACCAAATTACCAAGACACAGAAGCTCGTTGCAAAAGTATTATTCTAACCTCAGTATCTGTCCAAGTTTCTCCAAGCTTGTAGAACTTATCTCTCTGCGTACAATAGTTGACATTGAGACGGAACAGCGAGTAGTCTGTGACCTGGCCCTCGAGTGGTCCTGGAGTATACTTGGCACTGAGCTCGTTGTCCGACGTGCCTGGGACTGCAGGCAAGCATGAAGGTGGCACGCTTATCTGAAACCACAGACAAATCTTGTTCAGTCCAAGCGTTTTTTGTACGATTTTTTTGAATTTGTTGCAATTTTTATTAAAGTATGTTAGTATTTAATCCACTCACCGATTAATTTTCCAATCTATTGCAGCATAAACAAATTGTTAGTCAAATTAAATATAGGCTATGTCTTATCTTGATTATAAAGGAAATTATGTTTTTTTTTCTAATTAGAACAGGTTTGGCTTATCTCTGTGGTTAGGATTTCGTTTTTTACATTCTTATCGTTTAATGGTAATCTAATGAACAAACTCGTAATAACAAATAGGACGAAGCTCGATGACCAATCTTATAAAAGAACAAAATTTATCAGCATGTCAAAAAGCCTACGCTCAGGGCTATTGTAAAACGTACCATCCCCACCTTAACCTAAGGCTCAAAATAGCTTTATTCACCTGTGGTACTCGCATGCGCAGGATAACAGTGACATTGTCGTGCGCGCGCAGCTCCAGATACGAGGCTCCCACATGCAGCGCGACCAGTTCAGCAGCAGTGGGTTCCAACACCCACCCCTCTTCTCCCCCCAGCTCTCTTGCCCCGCCCTCGGCACCTGCGTGGGACTCCAGCCACCAAGATGACCAGGAGCGAGCGTTGCCGCCCGTTACCACCGTCTAAAATAAAATCAATTAGTTATTTGATGTTAAAATACTATATTTTTTGCAACACATCCGGCCCTAGGGAATTCATTTATTTGACCGACTAAAACAATCAAAGCTTGCCATTGAAAGACTTACCTCATAATACAATCCACAGAGCGAGTCAACGGAGAGCCAAGCTAGACCCGCCATGTTAGCTGGTAGCCGGACCTGTCCAGTTCTTCGCAGCAGTGCGGGACCGGACCCCGCGGCATCCGGCAACATGCGAGATGTTAAGCGTCCATGGAGGATGGGCGGTCCTGGAAACGTAGAAAAAATCCATGTTTGTTAAATTGAACTCATAATCTGCTAGCCTCACATATCTCAATATGAAGTCATGTATAATTAATTATCCACTTATACGCATGTGAGTTTTACACTTTATTACAAGGTGGCAATTGCGGTCTCGTAAGAGGTAGAGTGGTTCTAATTGAAAGAAGTCCATTCAATACCAAATCAATTAAACCTCAACTCTAGACAAAAACAGTAATGGAATGGGGCCTCAAAAGCCGTCAGTCTTAATCTCCTTAATAGTTTTGTATCTTGCACAAATCTCTGTACAGCCTACGTTGTTAATTCAGACTATTTGCTAAACAAAGCTGGGCCAGATCTTAATAGGAACAAACTCGATCAAGCATTCATTTCAATTGAGTGCCCGACAAAGTACAGCGCAACATTCATTTTAATTATCCCGTGTTTTGTACATCTGACATAAAGAGGTATGTTCCCTTTTCGTAGAAAATCATAACGTAACTACATAAAATAACAACATGATTGTATTCCTCTAAGGGTAAGCAGAGGTCTATAGTACGGTTAACAATTAAAATTTTGCTAGTCAGGTAGATTGGCAAATCTCTTGTAACAAACCGGGTAGAAATACAGAATCTGAGATGTTACTAAGAAATTTCAAATTGAAAAAAGCATTTTTCTCAATTTGTGAATCCTACTTATACTTGCAATCATTGACTTTTGATCAAGATGCAATCTTCTGGCTATCAAAATATGTTGTGTAATAAACGTCTACTTGCTGGAAAATAAGTAGAAAGTCTTACCGGTATCAGCACTGATATGCACAGCAAGCTGGTCTTCATACAAAGGCTGGAAGATCCTGGCGCTTGGTCTAGCCAGCACTCCGATGCGGGTGTCCAGTATCTCCACTTGAGAGTGACGCTTACCCTGCTCCTCCACCAACGTGATCTTGGGATCCGTTATACCCAAATTGTCAACCTGAGGAGGAGGATACAAATCAGTTGTAGCTAGTTTGTTGCTTTTATACTTTATAAAGGGGAAATCTTTGATTGATTGACAAGAAGGGAAAGAAAACCGATGGAGTGCCGAACTCTGAACGGAACTGACACTTATTTATACTGGGTTATTGCCGATAAACCGTTCGGCATCTGTTCACATAGAATCATGTTCGTGTCGGGTTAGCACAATTTGAGTTAATCTGATCATCGATATTCAATTATGCAGTGCCGACTCATCAACTCATGTCGACACAAACAAGTTTACGCACGGCGATCAATCGAGCTATTCAAAACCAGTTTTTGCGGATATTTCATAGTACGACAAATCTATACAAAGCCAGTCCATGTTATAATGGAAGTGTATTGCTTGTATATCACCGTGTGTACATTATCTCCTATGATCTGAGGATACGTAGAGTGAAAGTAAAAAAAAAATGGATGAAATCGCAATTATATTTTTAAATATAATTATGATTTCATCCGCTTCTTTTTAAATTAAATCTTCCCTAATGAGAAGTAACCTAATCCAAACAAAATTAAATAAACCATTAACACTTGTGTCCAATACAGATCTAATAAATTGTACCTCTTAACGACCTCGAGTAACCTATTAAGGAGCCTCTTCAAGCAATTTGGTTTTAAATGATAAATATCATCGGAATCATTTAAATTCCTTTAATTTAAACGAGTTAAGCCATTGGAATAACGACATATTTTTTAATTGAAAGATAATATTGAGTGGAAAAAACGGTCAGATGGCGCTAATCTGAGAGTTAAAGAATAGCCTAGAACGTGTCAACATCCATTGTTAATTACTTTATGACACATACGGTGGCTTCAAGTTGTAAAGGTTTCTCTAAGAGATGAGCGTTGAATTCACAATCATTCATTACCTATAGTGTGTTGTATTACATTGTCATTGCCTATAGTGGCTACGGCTACCGTCTTGTGTTCTGTTGTAATTAGCAGTAGTTTATCCGCATGTGTGTGGGTGGAGGACTTTCATTGAATGTTAATTGGCGAACGGAATCTTTCAAATGATCAGGGTGATTTAAAGTTATCATTTTTTTTTATTTAATTGATTTAAGTTATAAACAAATGTGTTGGCTATATTTACCTGTATATCATAGACGAGCGATCCCTCTTTGTCGATGTAAAGCATGGCAAGTCCTTCAGGTGCCGGCGTGGCTGACAGTCTTTCAGAGACAAGTGGTGCGTTGTATACTTCACAGGCGGCCTTCTGCCTTACACTGCCCACAATCCTCCTCTCCGGAGTCCCAACCGCCTCCACAGTGAGGAGCAACCGGCCTCTTGCTAGAGACCTCAGTTCTGCGGCTGAAACTGGGGTAGACACCTCCAGGACATTGAAGTCATAATGGGGTTTGCTTACCCTCTGCACCTGGAAAAACTCATTAATTTACCCAAGACCTGAAACCATTTTTACTATTAAAAGCAAAGCAATTCTTTTACATTAAATAACTTTTTAATTGTACCAATTTCCCGAAAAGAATGAACGAAATTCCTGAGAAGAAGATATGCAAAAGTGCACACATACAGTTTCATGAGCTCTTAATACGTCGGACTTAATTTACGTTTATTGGTAGTAATAAGCCACTTAAGAACCTCATTAACAGAAGTCAATCGCTTCGTGTTTCAATTTGGTTACATCGCGAGAAACTAACTGAAGTACTTCATTTTGTAATAATAAGTATAGAATTTAATATGAATATACCTGATCAATGATGGTTTGATTTTTTTCGGGAAGTGTAAGTATTACTCTGACGAGATGTGATGTGACAGCAGTTTTGGGGAAGACTCCATTGAAGACCAGAGCCAGGTAGAGGCTGGGTGTGGCTCCGGCGACCGCCGTGATAACGACAGTGCCGCCCCACCAGCCGTCCTCGTACTCCATTGTAGGGTAGTCACGACAGGCACCCTCGCCGATGGAAGTAGGAGGGTGTTCCGGCTCCAATAGTGTAGTGAACATCTCTGATGATAAAGCTGGATACCTAAAAAAGAAAGTTTACTACATTTCCGATCTTAGCGCTAATTCTGGAAAAATCTCTTCTGTCATAGTGAAAAATTCTTGCGCCATTTTCCCCGAATCTGACCTAATAATTACATTTGCAGAAGTAAACTCCCGATACAATTATTTCATATTTTCCTTAACTTCTCTCTCAGTTAGATTAATTATTTGAAAAGCAGGTCAAAATCCGTTCGTTTTCCGAGAAGTAGAATCAAACCTCGCCTAGTATTTTCAAAACATCTACAGTGCCTACATGTGGTCAATGCATCGACTCTTTCCTAGATATCTCGGTAGCTCTAAAGCAATTAATAGTACGAATCAATTGAGTGTCCACTAACAGCATTATGGCCTGTCATAAAACATGTGTGTCTAGGTTTTTTCCCAGAATGAATTCTAATACTGTACCTAAAGTTTTCCGTTGTTAATCACGCGGTTAATTAAATTTAAAATCCAAGGCGAACAGTACTACCATTCATAGATTCCCAGGAATAATTACTGCAGTAATATTTATTACTCCGATTTGATAGGCTATTGGATATTACTGATGAGGTAATATAAATCAAGACGGCGGCAATTACAAAGTTGGTGTTCATTTAAAATTCCTATTCCTTACCTACCTGTCGATTCTGCCGCTGAGTGCGCTATCGATGGAGTTGTTCCGCGCGTCACCCCACAACAGCGCCACGTGCAGCTCACCGTCGCGCAGTAACGTCTTGTACTGGCGCGGCACACGGCGCCAGACGCCACACAGCTGTAAACATCACGAGATTCTTACGTTTACAGCCTAGCAAGTATTTAATGAGTGTTTACTTCAATATTTCGTAGAATCAGTCGATGTAGCACAAGAACCACTTTAATTACCTTATCGGTTTTTTCTTCATACGTTGCGTGAATCCCTGGTATTTTCTTGAGCGACTGTTCGAGTAGCACTCGTCCTTCCCTGTCGAGGAAGGCGACTGCTCGCGGCTGGTTCTGTATGGAGGGGCTGAGCAGCAGGGACCAGTAGAGGTGGCGCCGGCGGAACGTGAAGCGCGCGGTAGCCACCCCCGGAGCCACCGGCACCCCTGACATGTCATCACGCCGCACGCACAGCGGAGACCGGCCAGTCAGAAACGATGCGAAATCTGAAAGATGGGGTGAATTCACCAATGTATCACACACATACAAGGATATTCAGAAAACATGTTTACAGTTTGTTTTAATCCAATACTTACATTTCATGTTTTTTTCGTCTTCTTCAGTCGTAATGACAACTGGGCTATCTTCTTGGACGATATCGGGAGCTGAAACAAGGAAATGAATTTTCTCATATTTAATAATCAGAAGCTTAGGTTCAGATGTCTCTGGCCTCTGATGAACGAGTTTTCAGTTGCTAAAGTTTAAGCCAGTAGGCAGGAAAAGTGTAGCCCATCGTAAGCTAAGACAACGATGGCAACTTTAATTAAATTCAATAGCGCACTAAAATATTATGGTCGATATCAATTCGATAATATTACTTTCCAAGTAAACGATGAAAGGTGCTTAGAATGTAAGTATTCTATAAACGGAGATTTAGACTTGAAAAAACAAATAAAATTTGCATTTATAGGTACAATCACAATTGCGTGAAAACTAGACGGGAAGAAGTTATAATTTTAGGTAAAAAATTATGATTCTCTGTTAGGAATGGGTGAGTACTTTCTCCTGTTGACGATGGCTCATAAAAAGTCGTGTACAGTTGGATCAATTGACGGCGAGTGCGTCGGCGTCGCGGGGCCTGATCGCCTGATCGCCTGTTCGCAAGACCCCCCGACCCTTCCATTCGGGTTGATTGGATCAAATGTTATTCAATCGTAACAGGATCGGCGCGGGCGTCTAGACGGCGACGGTAGAATTTGCGTTTTGCATAGCTTTCTTGTTGGGTCTGCTATAGACAGAAATAGAGGGAGCACTGACATTTCGTGTGACACTTTGATTGGTACCCGATTTGTCGATGTACGCTCGTTAAATGCTCGTAAACCCAAATGCATCGGTTGCGTATTGTATTAATATATTTATTGTGTTGCCTTAACAAGAACTGAGTGCATACATTACGCGTTATTACTATCAAGTTTGGTTTAATAATGTGATGTAAGTCCTGATTGAATGCTTTTAGTGTTCCCGAGACTTGCAAGTTTCAAATAACTGAGGTAATAAGTTATTCAGCTAAACTGGTGCATGCCTAAGGCTAGAACTACTTCACTTGCTGCATAGGATAAGATGATTTATTTATTAAAAAAGTTTTACAAAAAGTTTACATTTAGGCACAGTAGTATTTATATTTAATATATATTATAGTATATTTATAGGTAATGGCTTAAGTTTAAGTTTTCCTGCTTCTCTTTTTATTTCTTTGCAGCATCATTTGAGAGTTTGTGGTTTATTGGATAGTGTAGTTTGATCGATCACAATCGAGCAACTCACTGGTTTGTTTCAAAATAATATATACCATTTACCTATGTGACTTTTTGTAAAAGTAACAGTAAGAATTGTTTCCATGGTTTAAAAAAGTTACTTTGGTCCATGAAAATGCATTCAGGCTATAAGAATCTCAATTTTCCATATTTCAGCCCTTTACTTGGTCATTATGTTATTGGACTTTATTGGAAATATAACCCTTAAATGATTTAGATAAAGCGTAAGAGCAGCGGTGGCCCAGTGGTGGCAGCCCCGACTTACGAGCAGTAAGCCGTGGGTTCGAACCCAGGCAGGCGCTTTACTTTGTGTAATTTATTCCGTCACCGCTGCCCTCAAAAATGGTGAAGGAAAACATCTTGAGGGAACCAGCATGTCCTAGAACTAAAAATTCGAAGACATTTGAAATCTACCAACCCGCACTGGGCCCGCGTGGTGGATGACAGCCCACTCCCTCTCATAGAGAGGACGCCTGCGTCCCATCAGTGGGAACATTATAGGCTGGTGATGATGATGATGAAAGCGTGCGTACGAGAGGATTAGTTTAAGGGGTTGTGTTAATTCCATAAGAGCAGACCTGTTTCCTTAAACTACCCAGCAGATTTGAAAATTTTAATTTAGTTTAAAAAAAAAACGTTATTCGAAAATATTTTTAAAATTACCCGTATTCCCTTTATTACATAACTTTTGATTACTTATTTAATGGAGCAGATTTTCCTGAGTAATCTTAGCGGAAATGGGAATCACAAAATTGCAGTTGCTATGTTTATGGTAGTCATGTACTTATTAGCTTATGAATAGATACAGGTGTGATTATTTATACCTACTCAACAAGTATCAATAAATAATTCTAATTAATAAGCACCCGCATTAACATAATGCACAATACGTGTATAATAACTAACGACTCGAACACTTTACATTTTCCAATATTTTTCCATAAATTTGAAATGTCAATTTTCAATAACTACCTGTCTTTAGAAATAATTACTTTAATAGAATAAGTGCTTCTAGTCTTAATAAACATGTAAATGTCTCATTGTAATATAATATCTATAATGGCATAATTATATTGCAGCTTGTCGATATCTGTGTTTAAGCGCATTACTTATACATAGATGTGTATGTACTACGCGGTGCGAGTTAGACTAATAAATCGTGTTATCTGATCATTGGTAGTGGACAGGGGAATGACATGATAAACAAGTATATAGTGCCCAGTAAACATTGTGATGAGGGGTCCTGTTTACGCGACTACGTATACACGAAGTATACGCGACCAGATTGTGATCTGGCACGCTCCGGCGCCGTTCATAATTCACTCTGTGAATTCATTACATATCCGAGACAGCCCTAAATTTATTTGCAAATGGCGCCAAGGCGGCGATGAGTAGCTCTAGGATATTTGCAAGCACAACAAAGAGTAGCGCGCACGGAGAGATGGCGGCGAGGGAATGTGCCGTCGATACTCAGGGCTGACGACGCCGAGCTCGGGTGTTACAGTTAATATTATGTATCGAGTAGTACTCTACTCGCTGCTGCTCAATTAATCTCACACGTTACAAAACTAGACTCTACTCTCTACTCTATTTTTTTATTTAAATTCATCATCCCAAAGTGAGTTACAACCCGTATTGTGCAATGTGTCTATCTAAATGTAGATCATAAACTTATTCTGTTTAACGCAATATTCTGTTTAACGCAATATTTACCAAATTAATATTAAAAGCAGTCCCAGTATTTGTGTAATCGATTAACAAACATTCCACTTTGGTATTTATACTATTGGTTAGAATATTACCAACGTGTTATATCTGAGCATAGAGTATGAATAAATGCAGTAAAATGTGCTGCCGGCCATTAAAATGCATTAACAGTGACAAATACCAGCGCTAGCGGCACAGTAGGACAACCGTAGACGTTTCTGTCTATGATTTTTTATTTGTTCATACATAATATCTTGTGTTTCTGGTGCCTACAAGTCAGGGTTTCTTTATTTCTTCTTTTGTAAACTGTCCTTGATGTACCGTCATTCACAAATCTACAGCTCTTCGGTTCAGTTGGCGTGTGGTACCAAAGTAAAGTATATTTAGTTCCGTAATAGACAGACTTTTCCTGTAAATCTCCTCATTGATCTAGTGATCTTGAATAATAATTCTGTGGTACAAGAATGCGGCTCGTGGCCAGCCCTGGTAGAGAGAGTGCGATCGTCGTCGGACACCTTTGACTCGGCCAAGCTTGGCTCACTCGACGCGCCTGTGCCCGTATGAATATTTATGCGCTTGCATAGCGCACACTGTCGGCTCAGCGAGTCAGCGCGGACAGAGAGACACGTAGCGTTTCAACCGATACCACTCATTAATGTCGTTTAGCGTAAGTTTAAACTTTTAAAAGCAACCTCGAAGCCGCTACGTGCGGCGACTAGAGCCGTGATCGCTTCATTTCTAGTCTGGTCGCGGACTATCGTTTAGTCTTCTGCGTCGCGCCGAGTTTTCCAATGGCATGATGTAACCCGGCGCCGCCGAGCCGCCGCCGCCGAGCCGCGCGGGCACAGGCGACGCCCGCACCGCTTGCACAGCACAGAAGCGCACGACGCCACTAAATCGGTTCAAAGGGGCCAGATATAAAACTCATTCGATGTCATATCACACAAACGATTGAAATTGTGCGACGGTTGCCAGATATGAGTGCCGGCCGGGCCGCAACAGACTCATACTGCTATATGACTTTCTGTCATTAATTAAGATGTATTCTAACAAGCATATAGGTGATCACAAAATTCTTTTATATTTTTGATGTGCGATACATCACTAGTTAGACCGTCTTAAATTTTTTATGATGTCTAGGATGAAAATGCTTTGAAATAAATAATATTTTTGAACATCGTAATTTTAAGAAGAACTTTGTACAATGATAATGCAGAAATAATTATGAAGTGTTGAGGCGCCGTATAATGTCGTAACTAGCCGGGTTTTGTCACCAGCAGACGGATAAGTGCTGACAACACGGCACCGTGGATCATTCTGTGCAGCCAGTTCAAACGATGATTGCACAACTAATCTTGTATATAAGACGTCTTGAAACAGCTCCATGTTTTGTACTTCCTAAGTAAGCGCCGTGCATATTTATCTGACGGTTTTAAGAGCAGATTACATAAATTATACAAATGCTTTGCATATGCCAGTGTAATTCGGTATCTACCGAACACATATCAAGTGTCCGCAAATTGATTTATTATGCATTACGCTATGACAGGTACATGGGCGAATCATTCATCAAAATCGATCGATTTATCGAATGCAGCGCTATGTTAAATATTTACAAGTTAGTTGAACATAGCATTGAACATTCAGGCGCGACCACTCATACCTTGACCTCGACTACACTGAAAAACTTCATTTACCGTGTGCCGTGTGGGGTCGCGCCGCACGCCGCGCGCCGCCGGAACTATTCTGAACAAAGTGACGATGCGTCTAGTGACGTCACGCACGACGCTCCACTGAAAACACCGTCGCTCATGTCACCTCGACATTTAAAACACGTACCTGTCACTACTTGTAACTATGCCAGAAACTTTATTCTACATTATTTTCTCCAAAAACATTGCACTGATTCATATCAGAGCATTAATCTAGTAGAATCAATACTACTTCTCAATCTTACACTAAGTACTCGACCTAATTAACCATTAACCTAAATGTTTGTCACACAAGCTCGTAGATAACATTGATATATCGCGTCACGCGTGCCATTGTTACAACTTCTACATGCGCGATTCTCTTATCAAGAGTTGTACGAAGATATCTAATGCGAATAAAAACACCACCGCTAATTGAATTATGTTAATTATTTATTCATTTTCAAACTTGTCTTAATTCTCAAAGCTAGTATAATATATTGGCTACAGATTGCATTACGTAACGGTACTAGAGCGGGAGGGTGATTGAAAAGGTATTGAAATCAAAGCACTTTAAGGTGGAGTAAACAAGTTACTTGCTCTGTAACAAAAGAATGTAATCATAACTCAAGGCTTATAAATTGTATTGAAGGCGCAAGCTCGATGACGAATCCGTAATGCGTTTGGGATCATGTTTGCAGGAGTGTTTAGGAAGACGCGCGGCACGGTACGGGCGCGGCACAGCTCTACCGAGGCTGACAGTGCTCTTGAGCGCACGGCCCTCATTGCAAATTCCCGCGACGGCGAGCGAGTTGTTCGCAGTCGGCTTTGTGCTAATTTATAGGTTATATTCGTAATGATTGTGGCAAAGAATGTTTATGGCACAAGGCGCGGTCTTATTGTTTTCGATAGGCACGCGGCGTGGTGCTCGCCCGCTCGCGCCGCCGCCGCGCTGCGCCGCACACACGCCCGCATAACTGTCGCGCTGTAAGAATGCAACGAGCGTTGGCTTCGATTCAACATCCATTTCCATAAAATATAATTTCCCCTCTGCGGCGGCGCTCTGGATGCATCTCGATGTGAATGTTTCGACGCGCGCGCCACTACATACATTAGTTGCTCGAATTGCGAAAATTAATGCTAGTGACGTGAACTGCTCTACATCCGAATGCAAAACAAATATTTGTTCCAAAGTTAAACCTACTACTGACTACGGCGGTCTTTCGCAGTGTTTTCAAGAATAACTAAAATGGGTGTTGAGTACACGTTTGGGAAGCATTGAACAAGGAGAAGGCGTTCACGCCCGCGCCTGCCATGTACGGCGGCGACGAACGAGCCATTGTACTGACCGGGGTATACCTGCGGCGGCCTATGCACTGCCGTTTACGGACAACCGTTTACCCAAAAAAGTAGAACAACAAACCACGTCCGCGCTGTTTACAAGACGCGCAACACTCCACCGCATTGTCCTGCGCTGCGGTGAAACGCTCGCCATTTGCATTTTACGCCTACAGCCTTGCTCGCGAAGTCGCCGGCAGAGACACCACATTGTTTTGCATTTCTCTCTATCTACACTAATACTTCCACTTACCTACAATAATAATGAATCAATACATACGTTATCTTCATAAAAAAATGAGACCCCGACGATAAGGACTATATCAAGAATGACTACACTGTTTCCCGATATAATTGCTTCCTGCCTAGCTGCTTGCGGTGCCAGTTAATCGCTCGTTAACTTGCACTCAGAGATAATAAGATGAAAACAAATATCGGAAACAGACACCTCTTTGCGTTTTCTCCGTCACATTTTAGTTAAGCACCCATAAAATTGTTTGTTCTTTTAACTGTATAAACACTCGAATGAGACACTCGAACACCCGACAACGCGAGTTTCTTATAGTTACTTTTAGATTTTTAAATACGTTCTAAATATTTTAGTACATCATAATTTTCAAGCGACGCGCCGGATAAAATACTGAAGGCATTATTTTTAATCTTACTACATATTAGTGCGCGTCCAACGCGGACAGATTTAGAAGGAAGTGCAGCTCTATACGCTACACAGCTTACATTAAAATTATGAAGTGCAGTGTAATGGCGGGCGATGGTCTCGTTGATGGAATTAATTAGAAATGAGGCGGACGAGTGCTGATTGGCGAATGACGACGTATCTATCATCGGAATATCGGCAGCGCAAGGCCGCGGCGGCCGCACGATCTGCTCTGAATATACAAGTTATAAAAAATATACCACCGTGCATCATTAATTACGAGAACCATATGTTAACGAGTCGTTGATACCATCTGTCAAAATCGTGATCTCCATTCATAGTATTGACAGGCCTTCTTTGAAGTACAAAAGGAATTCACGTGAGATTTTCCCTGAGCGAAATACCTAAGGTCGGGTACACGACCTGCCGCTTAGTAGGGAGGCCTGTACAGAGCAAAAACATTTTCTGCGTTTATACCTACGTCTTTATCAATTTTATTGTTATAAAATGGGTAATTCCTCTTGCGTAATTCTTGAGGAGAAACCAACGACGCCGATCGACACAGACTTGCAGTCTTCATAACATAGTAATTAACCCCACATAAAATATATTATATTAAATTATAATCACTACATTCATCTCAGTAGACTCTAAGACGACGCAGGAATAGGTAAGTATAACTTAACAATATAAAATACACGATAAAAATATTATTTTTATCCATATGTAACTTGAATGATGTTTAATGAATAAAATATTCCTAATATGAAAAACACGTAGTTTTATAGCTAGCGATATGGACAAGTACATGTAAGTAAAAGTATATAAAACATTAGTCTCGTTCATGAACAAGATGGAAACCAAAACAAAAATCAGAGTAGGTTAAAAGCTTACTTGCTTACTTCAAATATTGTAAAACCAAATGATTTTAAAAGAGTAACCATGGAGTTTCTTGCCGGTTCTTCTCCATAGGAAACGACCAACCCGAACCGTGCACCTTTTGTTGACGTTTTATAAGTGCCCATGTAGGCCTATGTAAAATAAAATATTTTGATTTGATTTGCTTATTGAATGTTGTTACCGAGATATGACAGTAGTAGGTAACCCATTTTTTCATTTTTCAATGTTTATGCAAATGTCATTGGTAAATCGTATTTTTTACCTGTGAAGGTCATCGCTCGCGCACATAGATCATCGTTATTTATGTGCTAAATGGCCTAACAGCCACAAGTATGGTACAATGAACTGATAAAGTAGGCTAGTACGTGAGGACATGCACATCGCTACGTATTGCTGTGATTTTCTAACAGTACTTTGAGCCTTCTGGTTTTTGTAAGCGAAGATAATACTGCTTATATCTTTCTTATTTTCATTTTGATATCTTAGTTACGTCCTTATCTTTTGACTTGGTTTCCCTTAGCCTAATTTAATGATAAATAAGTGATTTGTCCCAAAATACGGTTACAGTTTTTCGCGTAGCGACCGTAGATAATTGCTACGCGTAGGCCTACGCGTGTAGTAGTACGCTAATATTAAATTTTCAATAACTTTAATTTATGAAAACGTTGTTTCGTTGTTCTTATTAAACCAAACTTGTGTTAACTCTTGTATTATAAATATTATTTTGCAATTATAATTTTAATTGTTATGTTTAAAAAAAAAACTTGAGAAAACATTAAATCTTATTTTTTATTTATTAAATTTAAAATTTCATTAAATTTAAATTAAGATTACTCATTACTTAGACATTAACAGTCTGCGTGTACATTAAAACCATGCATAGATCTAGTCAATTCAATTAAAGCAGTCTTCTCTGCACTCAAAACACTGTTTTTCATAATTGTTCTCATGGAAAGATAGGCTGGGTCTGACACAGTCTGCCTTTAAGTAACAATGAAAATTACTAAGGTATCAAGATTAGCCATCGATCACTCCATTAAACAGCAATCAAGTCACCGATTAAAATAGAAAATTTATCACCACTACGTAATCGTTACATTACGATTAATAAATCAATTTATTTTTATTGCAACTCATTAACTAAGACCATTATTATTAGTGCTATTGGCATATAAACAACTAATTGTTTGCGTTATTATAACAGTTACGATTAAACATTACAATAATACTAATAAAAGGTAATATCCGGCCGGTGCTTGAATTGATTTTATTGTTTCTCGTTTCGTTGTATTTATGCGTTCTAATGTTGTTTTCACAGACCGATAGTTACTCTGATAGACAGTTGACTCAGTCTGTGCTTAGCTTAAAACGGACGGTGCACAGTTCAAATGGTAAATATTTTCCTAAACATATTGCACACAACTAATAAAATTTACATAAAATAAACAAACAGGCATCAAATAAAGTTGTTTAACAACTTGTTGACACAACAGAAAATCCATATACGGCGTGTATGGAGGCTAAAACGTTAATAATTAATAAACATTAATTAAGTGCAGTGTTTGTTGAGCAAGTCCCCGCTAAAGCTAATGACCACACGTGGTCTAAGTCATTCGTCTTCATTAGCGTGTTTATTTTAGAATGGACCAACACTTGTTATGCCTAACTAAGTCTGGACTCATTTATTTATTCAGCCTAAACTAAATGGAAGATTCTGTCTTCAAAAAGTTTTAGTGTACGAACCACGATGGTCGGTGATGAGCTATTTTACTGTCTCTACAGATTGATATTACTTGTTATTGTATCAAAATGTTTTCAAACTGTAAGCGTCTCTCTCTACTACTTAAAATAATTTTGAATGCTCCTGTGGCCTAGTAAATTATCAAAATCTAAAAGTATATTTACAAATTCCAAGTTCATTAACAACTGCTGCTCTTTCGCGAATTTATCAAATCGAATCTTTCGTCACTTCATTTATCACGGCAAGGGCCTACTCATACTACTAAGCCTTCCTTTTTGCATCGCCATTGTCAGATAAAATTAAAAAATAAAAACGTTACCATTAAGGATCCTTCTTATACAGTCGACCATGACCTTCCCACTGCCAAGGTCAGGCCGCGGTGCAGACTTCAATGGCGTGATTTACCGTCTGAATATTTCACACTTTAATCGTTGATGAACACATACGGTTAATTAATGTTGCCATTCTCTAGGGGTTTCCCTCTCAACAATCGAGGTTCTGCGAATCGCGAGGGAATTCAGTTGCTCCATATTTTGTAATAGTAAAATTCAAAGAAACTTGAATGAACACAATTGATGGAATTACCCAGTTTTCTTGCAGCACAATCGACTAGTAGCCTTTAGAGTTTATAAACAATACTTTTATTGGAACATATAAACTTTAAAAGGCGTTTGTGGTTTGGTTTGCATAAGTTCAAATTGCCAGTAAAAAATCTTAATAATTTCGTCGTCGGTAACCCTGGTACCACCCATGCGGAGCAGCGATTTAATAAATCACTGAATCATTGCGTAGGTACGCAAATGTGAGACACGAACATAGACAAAGGTCAGCTGAGATTAAAAACACCGCCGGGTCATATCAACAAAACAATGATTGGAAAACAAACACAATGGACTTTGTTATGGCTCGTCAAGATGAGTCTGTTGCAGATGTATTGTTCATTCAGAACCTAATTATAAATAAATGTGCCGATACCAGTTTGTAACAATGTGGAGCCTTCATAATTTAGCTTTGGTTCTCTACATCCGAATTGAGATATTAAATTATTTGTAAAAAAAATATTCATTCAGCAAGTATGTTGTTGGAAAAAGGAAATAAATGTAACGAATGAAAGCTTACTCATTGGTTATCAGTTATTTATTATGCTAATGAACATTTTTTTTTATAAAATATTGTTTTATTACACTGTTGCCTTTTTAAATTATTGCCTTTTGGAATGGAAATAAAAGCGTCCGTTCGAAACACTATCATCACAAAAATTTTATTTAATACAGCGCCTTCAAAGTTGGACTGTATAACTTTTAAATTGGATCGCCAACAAAACAATCAACCTTGATCTTGACAGAGTTCGAATACATTACACTAATAGCAGCGGGTGGGTTGGTTCCTGAATGGCTTCCGATGTGCTGCGCTTGCGTTTCCCGGATCCAAGTTGCGGCGCGCCGGCGGCCATGAGCCGTGGCCATCACCGGCCAGCCACCTCCGTGACCCCCATTCCAAACCACTCATCACCATTCCTAGATATTGTCTCTCACGGAGAAGCGACATCGAATAAATTAGCGACTGCCATTATAAAATACTACTGTATTTTATAGCTGCAGTAAATATTTTATACTTATGAGTATTTACTATTTATATACTGTAATTTATTGAGCGGTGCCTGCTCATCACATCATGTAGGTAATTACGAGAAACGATCACGAATGTCGTCACTATTGTGATACTTAATAAGGTGTGGTTCACGATCAGAGAAAACGCTGTATTGCGCAGATAGCACCAAAGTTTATATGTTCATGAGAAAATTTTAGATAGGAAACATTACTGTTTCTTAATTAAAAAACATTATTCTAAATAAATAAATAGACTTAAGTACACTTAACAGTTTCTGCACTCATTGAAGATACTACTCTGTCAAAGTAACCTTAAGTACCTACTGACGATTGGAAAATTCAAGAATATTTTCTGGAAAGTTCCTCAATAAAAATCACAACCATCCGTACTGTGCTTGTTATGTATCAATCTATGTATATTGCATGACGTAGGTATTGTATGTCATTGTAACGCATCACATCGTATGATTCTGTTTAAATTTAATCATTACATTATGTACCTACAAAAGAAATGACCCTGATTTATAGCCCAATTATATAATGAAAAAATAAGAAATCAGTGTAAGTTGATTATGACGATGTTATATCAAATATGTTTCAGTAAAATTTAAAGTCTGATGTCACTTCGAGATATCTTGCGTGATTATCATTTATTGTTGAGCTGTATTCTTAGTTGAGGCCTCTCTACCTAATACTACTAGGTACCTAGTAACGTAATTTATTTATTTATTTAACAATTTATGTACACACTTAGTACAGAGAAGAAGCAAGGAACAGAAAATAGGTACAAAGGTGATGCTTATTTCTAAAGAAATCTCTTACAGCATACCTGAAAGGCTATATTAAAAAAAGAGATGCAGACATAGTGTGTAATAGAAGAAGAGAGAATGGATTAGATAAAGCTAATAATAACTATACAGGGTGTAACGGAAAGGGTATATACATACTTAAGGGTGTGCTACAGACGATCAAACTGAACATGTTTCTCCATCGGACAAACATCGTTATAGCGAAAAAAATATCAGCTGCCCCATACATTTGTGTCGAATAGGTATTACAAATTTGTATTGGGCAGCAGATAATTTATTCGCTGAAAAATATGTTTAATGATGAGAAACATGTTCAGTTTGATGGTCTGTAGCACACTCTTCAATATGTATATACCCTCTCCGTTACACCCTGTATAAAATACAATATAAGAACATACTAACTTACGTATAAAGACAAAATATGTACCCATAACATAGAAACAATAAAATAAATACCTATGCAACTATGACGGAATGGAAATGTAATGACGTTATCTAAAAGAACATTGTTCTTTTACTCTTCTCGCTTATTTATTCACAAGAACTAAGATACATTATATCTTCCATTACTAGTTACTACAAAAACTGCATGTAACAAAAGTATACAAGTTACTACGCTTATGTAACGCATGTACCTGCTACACGAACTTGGCCAAGTTTTTATTTCTACATAGTAACTAAAAATATTTCTTCTCATGACGTCAGAATCTATTGATCATGATCTCCTGAACGATAATAGCCATAATAAATATGTAGTAGAATACTATTCTCACTTTATATACGATTCGATTATATCATAACTAGTGTACTTCAAGTGCTGTGGGCTCGATTTATGAAGACATATTTCTCGTTACTGGTTATAGTGACTATTGATCATTATGTTTTTTTTTAGTATCGCAACGAGGCCTACACATACAACACACATGATCGTATACAATTAATCCCTCAAAAAGATTAACTGAGTGTGAACAACCTCTTATTATATCATTTATTATAAAACAATTTTGTTGAATAGATAAATTGTCTTTTCGTGTTGAACGCACCTATTTCAACAGACGCTTGTATTAGTTTCTCAGGCCACAGGTCAAACCTGTAATTGCGAGAATCAATTGATTAGTATGAAAATTAATTGTCTAGCTTAGATATTACAACGATGCACATGAATTTATCGCTTCAATTATATTTGCCTATTTATTGATCTGGTGGCCTACCATGACGTTCTCAAACATTATTGTTTCATTCTTATTCCTGAGTGGGAAAGAGACGGAGCTATATGTATAGGGGGACTGGTAATGAGTGACCGATATTTAAAACCGTGATTGTGCTCATCATAACAAACACCTTTCCCAAATAAACTTTTTTTATACTCTTGCATTTTTAGCACAATAACACTACAACAATATGAAATTCGGGGTTGCGAGCCGTGCGGGTGCTCTGCCTACCCTCTGTAGCACGATACGATAGTAATGAGACCGAACGGCGTCACGGGGCTAACAGCTGATAGGTCACCAGCGCAGCGCGCGCGATTTTTATATGGCTGTTGTGTTATTGTGATAAAAGTGAACGAGTATAAAAAAGTTGCTGGTTATTAGTAACCGATAGGTCTTCTAGCTCCATCTCTTTCCCACTCTGGAATAATAATGAAACAATAATGTTTTAAGACGTCATAGTAACCCCGCAACCGGCGGGTAAAATGTGAAGGGAGCAGACAAAAACGTTGTTTAACTTTTGTAAATGAATCTTACCATAATCATTATAATGTTCAATCAATGATCCGTCAATTGGTTGCAGCGACGTCGTTATGCAACGTTAAATGTAGCAACAGTGTTGCAACTCAAAGACAATTGACGCCAGGCGACTGCGAGCTTAATGTTTATCTAAATATGTAGCAAGAAATATGCTTATCGACGGACCACAAGATAGTGCGACTGATATTTTGGTCAGATACTTCGCGATTTAAGCCTCAGTGCAGTTCTTAATACCAAACGCCGTCGAAATTGCTACTAATAGCCACTTCTAAACGTGGAATTAAATACCAAGATACTTATCTTCGGTGGCGACTAAATATCGGCATCAGGAATTCCAATATCTGACTATGATTTTGAAATTAATAACTAGTTGCCATTTATCTTGTAATTAACTAGAAACAGCTATTCAGGGCTTCTTTGCGTCTCTGCAAATTACCTTTGAGGAATTTGTGAACTAATAATACTACAGCAATAATTTGCGTTTGTTTTCGCGTTCACTTCAAAAGATTTCAAGAGAAAGTCAGACACATAGCGGCGGACATAAACGCGTATAATAAATTGTCACTTACAATATATTCTCGGCAAAGTGCGTGACTGTATCATGAAAACTTATTAGGGTTCCCCAGGATATTATATCGATCATCTCCGTCCGGATTACGGTCGAGAATTTATATTATGTTACAATTACTGTCAGATAATAATCCTATTATAGTCGTTATCTATTGAAATCTGTTCGTGTGACCGCCTATAACCCACTGTCAGAGCTATAAATCTGGTGAGACGTTGTGACCTATTTGTTAGACTTACCAGTCACGCTTATGTTTAATCCTTTTTATTTAAATAACACTGTCAAGACGTGTATTACTCGTAAATACATACGGGCATGTCTCTGAATCAGTTTTAAAATTAACATTTATATACAGTACGGATTTTGAACTCTGGAGCTTCGCTCGTGGCGATAACCTTATTTTTTATTGATTCACCTAAGTTCAAATCTGACTAATTACTTGGGCAGATTAAATATTTCAGTAGGTACTTATTGTACCAACACGTGTCTTTATCATTAGCCGTCTTAACATGTACGTAAATTAAGAAGTCAACTAGCGTATTTAACATTTAGACAATCGCTATTAAAAAAGCACATTACATTGTATGTAACATTGTAAAGTCATCAATTCTCAGAACGTACAAGTCAATTGTTGCTCGAGATACCGTTCGGTAAGTCTTAAGGATAAATCTCTCACCGCCGGCTCGCCATACACCGACTCGTGTAGTATTCAAGGCACAATGTTTAAATGTTTATAAATTCCACTCATCGGCCTTTCGCACTAACATAGTTCAATAAACATACATGCCATCGCTTCTGTCTTACTTTACATCTAATGTTTCAAGTTTAATTTGACACGCCATATGAAAGCCCGCGGCGTCCCCCACATGTTTATCACACAGGTAGCTGTGTACATTTCCTCTGGATTATTTAAAAGCACGATACCGCATCTACTTAAATCTCGATGCGACCTAATTCTCATTCAAAAATGGCTCATGAGTCAGTTATTCCTGATCGGATGGTGCACTTACCGTAAATGCGATTGAGTAATGCGATGTTTATTGATTCTGTCGATTCGCTTCCTACAAAGAATAACAGCCGAAAGCCTGTCATATTTAAGAATATTCATGAGAAGAATCTCGGAGCGCGTAAACAGACGCCGGTGAAATGTTAAATTATTAAACAGTTAGAGGATGTCGCGGTCTATTCACATTCAAGTGGGGTTTAAGATGCGGAGAGAACAGCGTTCGCGAACGACGGATCATAAAATTACATATGAACGAGTGACCGCAAGCCGGCGCCACATTTCTATGAACAATGAAATGGTATGGAAATGGCGCCAAACCCTCCATCATAAGCGGCGCACGCGCATGCCATAAAACTGCATGTATTAACGTTTACATTCCGTTTATGAGTTCGCCCGATTGTGTCACGTCCTTGGCTAATGACCAAGCTTTCAGATGTTGTGTTCGCAGTCCATACCTGCACCTTGCGTAGGCAAATTATTATCCTTCTTTAAATAAATATGCAAGTGTGCCTGCTTAACGTGAATGCAGCTCACTTAAGTTAATTTTAATTCTATTTCAACTGTGTTAACTGCCTTTTAACGATAATTTCATTAAGTGGATTATGAAACTTTAATCGAAATCCATGAATCAATATGTTAACTGCTGGCTTTATTGATAGGTAATTACTAACTTGTTATACTTAAATATGCTTAGGTAAACCTCTATATTCGTCATATTTATTACACGATAAATAGATAAGTATGTATAATTAGTGTGTCAACGAATTATAAGCTTATTGCACGGACTTGCCAGAGTATTTCCTCTATGCGTTTTCTCAAAAGAATTAAAAGGTTTTATCTCTTAAGAAAGCTTTTATTTACACATTAATAATGGTATGATTAAACCTGATTAATTTAAAATAATTTTCAACTACAAAATCGCACTATATTCTGAGCAGTTTAATATGAAAATTACGTAAAATATAAACTTTACGGCAATCTACAATTTATGGCGTCATAGAGATAAAGCTCCATCTTAATCAATATTAAATTGGGTATAGAAATCTATTATAGACAAGTAATGAAATAAAAGAACTGGCAGATACGGAACTCTACACAAAGCTCCCTTCTACATTTGACGACACGGTTGGCACAGTGGCTAAGCGATTGGCTGCTACGCCGCGTGTCGCGGGTTCGATCCCCACACGGAACAAACATTTCTGTGGCCTACAGGTACTTGTTCCGGGTATCGCTGTTTGTGTATGTGGGTTTAAATGTTTGTAAAGGCACTCACGATACAGGAGAAATCAAAGAAAGCAAGATTTGCCCCAAAGACCCTAAATTCTAGCCTACGACATTCTTTCCAAGTGAAGAGAAACACGGTATTGTGAAAATAAGAAACTCGCCAATTCGTAGGTACTTTCCTTTTAGAGCCGTGGCGCACGAGCAATCTACCAAATTTGCTTAGACCAGCCGCAGCGCAGGCGCCGGCGCCACTCCACTTTCCGAATAGCCTTCGCGTCTCGCTTGTGACCTTTTACGCACGTTTTACACGTCTTACGAGTTTGTGTTCCACTCCTAGCTCATAGTTTATGATATGATATCATGGCTTAAAGCGATAAAATATACAGGAAAGCTAAGAACGCTTCCACAATGATGTTACATATTAAGCATCTACGAGTACACCATGAAACCACATATTAAATAAAATTAGACATTTGAATAGCGTGATTGTAGCGCGATGTGGGCGCGTAATGTCAGTCATAAGTTAGTCCGAAGTGCATCGACTTGTACATACGTGGGCTAATCAATGATCAGCCAATATATTCAATTGAAGTGCCATTTAGTCGATGATTGGCGATTCTCGGAAATACGCTTTTGTAATAATACTCTCCGTCCGAGTTCTGCAGAGTACTGCGAGCGATAACAGTGGAGAATGTTATTACAGAATAGCAAGTGGAAGTAGTGTGATGCAATGCTGAAGATCTGCGACTACAATCCGGTTTTCCATCATTTCGTCGACAGTTTTCCACTTGTAGGTTTATGCTATATTGCGTTAGCTAGTAGTTAGTGTGTGATCAATTTACACTAGGATTCTAAAGTAAACCTAAACGTAAACCGATTAGTATTAACATTAGTCTGGCATTTAAATATTTGTCCGGAGTCAGAATGTGTGCGTATATATGCGATTTATGTGAGAAAGGGCAGCCATGGCACAGCCAAGCATAGCTAGTAATATGAAGCGTTTATTATCTCTTAAACTTTATTGACGCACTCTACTTGATATTTACAAGTATACAAGTCATGTCGTAATAGAGGTCATTACAAAGGGCCTTTAGCTATATTAATATGATTTAGCACTACATATAGTTCAATAAGATAACGATATTGGTTCGACGACACCGCCAATGAGTGAATGTCGCGAAAACCTTAAAAGTAGTATAAATACAGCATTAATACCGAATAAATTTCAATAATATGAATTAAATTAAAATTAAATTATCAATATTACATTAAACGGACCATTTTTATGGCTCCCGCTTAATCTGTCATTTTATGTTTTTAAAATATTATTTTAATTTGCATGTTGTATAGACAGATACAAGTTCGAAGTTTAATTTTACAAAAAGAACATTAGTTTTGTTAACAGATTTGAAACGTTTTCTTTATTTTGCAAAATTTTCACATGTACAATTTCCCGATTGAAACAGTTAACGTCAACATCTTTTTTCGTTGGATATTAAAAAAAAAACCGGACAAAAGCGAATCGGACTCGGCCACCGAGGGTTGCGTACAAATTTGTAGGTACATTATATAAATAAATAGTTCAGGAATCGAGACATTTTTTTTTTAATGATTTATTTACATGTGTAGTTTTCAGACTGTTCCCTGAACTATAGACGATATTACTTGCCAAATATCATAGTTCTAGGTCAACAGAAAGTGCCCTGTATTAATTTTGATTCCTATGAGTGGTGTCGAAATATACGTTTTTTGCGACATAAACAGACGTCGGTATGTATTTTTTACGTAAAGAAGTTGAAGTTTAATTCTTTTCACAGCTTCAAGGGACTGGAGACTTGAGTATATGGTTTTAATTTCAACCAGATACCTCCACGCTCACGAGATAAAGGATCTTGACAGACAGGCAGACGGACAACAAAGTGATCCTATAAGGGTTCCGCCTTTTCCTTTTGAGTTACGGAATCCTAAAAACAGCTGTTTCTTACAAAACTGCAACTAATTAGAAAAAAATACTGATTTTTTTTTATCGGTGGTCAGAATGATACGAGAGCGTACTGAATACGTGGTAACCTGTTTAACTGACGAGAAAATACATACTTACAGGTACAGGTCAACATCATTCATTCAGCCTAAGATAATGTAATAAATAAAATAATATAGAACACGCCCCGAAAAGCACGTTAAGCCGTTGGTCCCGGCTGTCTTTTGTTGATCTTTGACAGCCGTTAAGTAGTGAGAAAGTCTGACAACCCGTCTTACCAAGGGGTGTCGTATTACCCAGTTACTGGGTTGCGAAGGTTAGATAGGCAGTATCTTCATGTAAAATACTGGTACTCAGCTGCATACGGTTAGACTGGAAGCCGACCCCAAGATAGTTTGGGAAAAGGCTAGGCAGATGATGATGAGAGCACGCATATCGCACTCTCGTCTTTATTAATAACACTTTTAAGTGTTTTGAGCTCTCACACCGTACTCATATCATACAGTGTCGATGCAAATGCAAGCCATTATAGTGCCAAAGATAACCACCCGTACACCATCCACAGTTGAATATAGACAGCGAGTCAAACAAACCCAGACTTCAAGTAACGAACGCGGTGGCAATTAATAGCCCAAAATTTGTAACCGCCTACACACAATCAATCGACGATACAATACCGAGGTATTGCTTTTGTGATTTATTGCGAAAACGCAATGCAATTTTGATGTTTTGCTTCCTAAATAACCCTTGTTTTGGAAACATATGCGAAAGGAAATGAGTCAAACGATGAAACTGCTAGTAAGGTTGTCCTAAACCAAAAAAAATGGACAAATGAACACTAAAGACGTTTCAAATACGTCTTCTGAACAAGCTCCATTACTCAGCTTTAAACGATTCTTATAGTGATTAATAGTTGTTATTCAATACAATGACTGCTTGTTTTGAGCAAATTAAACACTTAAACCTGCCAGCTGAACATCCAAACACAAAGACAGTAACTTACTGCAAAAAAGACAGCACCGCGCGATTGGAATTCTAATATTCTATCAAGTTGATTTACTGCGTAAACCTGCCTAGTGTCTCATGTTGTATTGTGCGAAATAAAATCAAGAGTCGTGCTCACATTAACCCGCATATTGCTGGCGCCACTATCTGTCACTGTTTCCATTGTATCTATCTACTTAGTAATAACAATAACAATAATGATTAGATAAAAGGATTTATCGTACGCGTTGACATCACGACGCATCACTAATGTTGCGTCTTGATAAAATTATTAATGTTCTAAAATTATCTTGTAATAGCCAATAAACTATAACTTACGAAGAAACGCGTGCGCACTGTTGTCTGTTAGCGCAGTTTTGGTTTCATTTAACTATATCTTTGCCGCATCTCGACTGTCATAATTCAAGCAGAAGTAACGCTTTTAAAAAAATACAGAAGTATTTCAAAATGTCTACGCAAGCCTAAGTTTAAAACCTAAGGAAATCTTTGATGAAATGTAAGTAGTACGTACGCGTGATCTGATTACAGATGATGTTTATCGCCAGAGGTTGGGGGCCATTCAAAATATTGTAATTAGTGTAATGAAATAAGTATTCGCGTCGTAGATCGCGTGTCCTCGCGGCTCCGGCGCCTACAGCGGCGCCGCCGGCCCGCGCTGGCGCCGGGCGTCGCGACGCCGCCGCCCGCCTTGTTTGCACATCGCGTATGTTCTCTATTTACGCAAGTACGTTTTCGCATTATTTCAACAAACACGTACCAAATTACGAAAATCATGACGTCAACGAATACCCGATACTACTTGTGTTTCAGTTTTTACGACTCCGACCTTAGCCATCCGTTTAGCGCGGTGAGAGAAATTTAACTGCACAAACAGTTCCCAGCGGATCAGGCGAGGGAGCGTGGCCTGTAATTCGATAACTAGATATTCAACTGCCGCCTAGGTATACATAAAGAACTAAGCGACCCAGTTTAATCAAAAGATTAATGTTTAAGGTAATCAGAAAGGGTCTGGCGCCAGAACGCGAGGTGCGCGGTCGTCGGTAGGCACGCCGAGTCACGCACAGTTCGCACTCGCACCAGTAACCGCTCGCTATTACTCACGGTAAGCCTGCCCACAGCCCACAAACCGCATTCACCTAACACTGCCTCATTAGCCAACATTAAAATAATAACGGGTGCGCTTGCGGCCGTCAGCCATCCCCATTCAGAGCATTTAAGATAACGTCCGCCTGAATGTTGAGCCACTACAGAGGTAATCATATGTGTGTAGCTCGCGGTGGCGATGGCGGCTGGGATATATTTCGAATGAACGATCATCCGTGTCCACTCACGTCTGCGCTCGACGTTCATGCATCAGTGGCGCTCTTAATAAAAAGAGAGCACTTTGACATCAAAGCGTTTTACGCAGTAAACGGCGAAAAAGGCTCAAACAAAATTATGCGCCGAGGAATGTGTTGCAGCGAGAGACACCGATTTCACAAAAATAAAACGTCGATTGTGCTCGGCATCGTGCATCGGCGTGCACAAAACAAATTCCTTGGAGGCACTTGCTGTACACTGAATTAGATACACTCGTGATCCAGTGGTGAGGGGCGCGCTGCCCGCTGAACCGTGAACACCAACTGGCGCAGCGCGTCCCGCACGTCGCGCACGCTGAGCACGCGCGTTCACGCCGCGTGCGACGGCCTGGTGACGTCACGTGCGGGCAATACGCAAGCTTTCAGCCGTAATTCAGAGGTTATCTCCACATACAGCTTTTTTTAACCATACATATATAAATAGACGATTTACGATTATGTGACACTTAACCTTTGCATGTAACTCTGACTAATTAGGTCGTTTTACTGCGATATCAATTTAATATAGAGTACATCTTTTGCAAAATACAAGATAAAGTTATTAAATCAATGCAAGATTGTTATGAAACAGTCGATAACACATTCAGTTAATGTAGTATTTCTGATTTTATTAGTCATTCGCAGATTGTGCGTTTCTTTCGTTTTCAGTCGTTTCAGTAATGCATGGAGAGACGCGATCCAAAAACTAAGAGATGAAAACGGGGAAAATAGATGAAATGTGAAATAGTTAAGATGATACTACCTGCTAGTAATTTCTTCCAGACTACACTACATTTTAGGCTCCTTGTTGATTTTCAGGGTGGTTTTTAACCCGTAATTTTTTTTGAGTAACGCAATATTCTACTCGCATGTGGTTTCTTTTACCGTAGGTACCGTACGCATATGGTTCCACTTCCACTGCAGTTATACGTACGTTCGCGATACCTCCCTACCGGATAAGGTCGTCATGACGGAACTAAAACTTTTTAATCTTTGCGACTTTGCTTTAACTTATTCTGTAAGTAACTCTGACTTATTTATTAGCGCATGTAAACAAGCTATTCGTGCACAAATATGCTCATGTAGTTAGCAACACAAAATTATCTTCTGAACGCCAACACGAAACCGTCAAATCGTGGTTATACAATTCTCAAAACTAATAAATCAACACAATTTCTTTGAAACATACATATATTAGCTCAGAATAACTCTCACTTCACTGACATTGCAAACGATTCCCTGCTCGCTGATGGCGTGAAATTCATTTAGTTTATAACGACTACACCTGGCTGAGATTCAATTAAAAATTACCCGTTTTTACTGTCTTCATAAGGTACTAGGGATTTATTAAAAGCACGATAAACTATATTATTACGGGAACCGGCCGGCACATGGCCAACTGCAGTTCTCACAAAGGCAATGTGAATCAGATTTGATGCGTTTTATAGTTACGAGCCTCAGATAGAGTTTACGGTCGGCTTACAGTTCCGCCATAGCCGAGCTTTAACTGCTTATAAACCATATCGGAATCACAATTAATTAATTGTGCTAGCGTCGCGCGTCGGTCGTTTCAATTCGCTAGACATTGTGCAACCAGAATTCGAAGGAAATAGCTGCAGTAAATTCTTAAAAACATTATTCTTCCTAATAGAACAGCCACTTTTGTTTACATTTCACGCTGTAAGCTAAATGAGTCCCGACCGCGGGAAACCTAGTTAACGATGAAAGTAAAAACACTGGCGAGACATTTATTGGAGCGAATATATCACATTTTTTCTTGGAATATGACTTAGTAAATATAGTAAAAGAGCGCGTACGTTGACATCGGCGATATTTGTTCGCAAAAAATGTGTGTTGTAAGTTGTGTTCACTAAAAAGGCGAGCAGACGGCGTCGCGGCGACGGGTCGACGGCCGCGCCCGGAATAACCAGCAGCAGCAGCTATATTTGCAGCAGCGGCGCGGGCGCAGGGGGGCACCAGCGCGTGCCATTTCTGCACCACCGCCCGGTGCATCTGAGTAATGCCATTGTAATGCTCTCGATATAGTCGTAATGAGTGGACGCGGCCGGGCAGACGCGGCGTCGGCGACGTCGCCGCTGCGGCTGAGCCCGCAGCCTCCACGCCCGCACACTCCGCACCACGCACCTCGTAAATCACTATCTGTCGCCACTGGCTACGGAAGAACCAAGATAACGCCATGCCAATAATTTGACAGCATTATTGATGTTTTATTGAATTGGTTATGAATTTACGAGTAAGTAGAAGATGATGATGAACTGTGTCGAGTGCGTGGCGTGCGGCGTCCATGTGTGCTGCTATACCTAATGTATATTGATGAGAGCGCCGTGCTCGTGGGAGCCACTGCGCGCCGCTCAGCGCTCGCCGCTACACTGTCATTTGTCATCGCCAGTTCCTGTCACCGCGCATACGCAACGCATACTTTCTTATTTTCTGCAATTACCTTTAAAGTCGGCAAATTTGCCGATTGCATTAAAAAAATGTACTTAATGGGATGATGTGCGGCGACAATCAAGAATTACACCCGACCGTACGTTGATTTCAGGGCGACATTATAGAGACGGTAATGACTTAAATGTCATAATGTACTTTTAATGTTACCGGCTAAGTAGGAATAATATTTCCTTTGACAAACTAAAATCAATTTGGATTCAACTTTGGGCATCGAAAAAAGTAGTTAAGATCATTAAAAAATAATTAATTCGCTGTTAGGTATACCTACACATTTAACAACCTAAAATCGTGGTAGTGTCGCGTTACACACGCGAAGCAGGTCACACCAAAATGGCATATTAATAGCGGCCATCAAAGAGTCTACATTTGCAAAAAGTCCATAAAGTTATATGTCGTCCAGTCGATTTCCACATGTGTGGACAGTTCTCGCGACAGATGGCCCATGACTCACTAACCTGTTGCTGGTCAGATACGTTTCCAATGTTATCGAGATGACAATATTTATAAATCATTTTACACTAATATTAGATGAAAAAACAAAACGAAACACCACTATTAAGACAAAATTAAAGACTTTATTGGCCATTATACGACCGCTCCTGTTTGTTAAAGTTTAGGATATCAAATATCTAGTGTATAAGGTATGACATCAGCACCGTGTTACTATGAACATGGTTGAAAAAAATGACATCATTAAGTAGGAAATGAAATTATCCAAATCAATGTGGTGACGTCAGGGCAGGTCTAATGAGGCGTATATTCATTATTGGGTTTAACCTTTCGAGATGCGGTACATTAGAGATGCAAATCGTGCCGTGAAACTGGTCGCAGTGAGCACAGGTCCATTGTGGCGGTGCGCTGGCGCAGGCGCGGAGGTGTCAGGTGATCACCTCACTTATCACTTATTTCATTATCATGTTTACGATAACATTATCAGGGCGGGTATCTCCGCGCACGCTCCCGTGACGACGCGCCTAATTAAACAGTCGCCGGCCGAACTGCGCCCGCGTCATTAATATTGTTCAAGTCTCCGTCTCAGATTGGCCGCAGACCTATTGCTATCACGATGCTCTTTCACGGTAGCTACAATGCGATCGATACGAATTCTGAACGTATAATTCTGCTTAGCAGAATTACCTGTCGCATTTAAACAGGCCTGAGTAAGTATCTACTTAAGTACATTTCAGACGAAAAATTACTTTGGAGGTGTTGTGAAGTGATGAAGTGAGCACTACACAGCCTACGCGTCTATCTTCATACGAAATAAAAACATGAGGTCGCACAACATCTTTAATGTCATGTGTAAGATAACTTTTTACGACCTTTGCAATTTCAACCAATCATACATGCATAAACTCACGACTTTTCCTATCGGGGTAGGCAGAAACCATAGAACGCTACCTGCTATGATCCTTACATACTCCTTTTGCCTCATAACGTTCATACATCTGGTCATACACGCACGACGGTTGCGAGTACTGCGCATCTGACCTTTTGAGAACCTCACCAATGAGTTCTTACTACTATTTAACTAATCGGAGATCAGTTTTAGAAGTGACCCAATCTCTCTTAGACTTCCGAGAATATTTAGAGGACCATCGCGTCAATCGTGTGACTTTTTGACTCTACAAATTAGGAGAGCTATTGAAAAATATGCAGTGTCATTATAATGAGCAATAATTCTTACTAGACTGAAAAAACACAATAAATGACTTCAAGGTCTGTCGTGGTTATTGTTACGTACAGCTGTCTGTTGTCAAGGCGTCAAGTTTTTAATGAAAGTGGCGACCATTTTTCCAAGCAAATGGTTAACTTACCTCTGACTTTTCAGGACTTTGCACATTATCAAGGGAGATAAAAACATAGAGACTTATAAGCTACTTTTATTCAAATATCGAAAGAATTCCTAGGGTCCAATGGCACGCGACGATGGCAAAAGACCGGACGGCATGTCTTTCGTTGTTTCCTTGGAAGATGGGTAGGCCTTTAGTGTGGGACGCAACTTGCGTCGAAACTCTTACACCATCACATCTTCCAAGCTTATCGTGCTGTGCTGGTGCTGCCGCTGCGGCTGCGGAGAACCTCAAGCGACGTAAATATAGTAACCTTTGTGGTAACAATATTTTCGAGCCGTTTGGGGTTGACACTCTGGGGCCGTGGGGTCCGAGTGCTCAGAGCCAGCAAGGAAATTTCAAAACGCCTAGTCGACGCTTCCCGTGACCCAAGGGCTGGCTTTTACTTTGGCCAGAGGCTGAGTATTGCCATGCAACGTGGCAAATCTGCCAGTCTCTTTGGCACATTACCAGCTGACAGCGTTGAGGAGAAGTTTTTTGACGCCCTTTTGTAGTTTATTGTTATTTTAGTTATTTATTTGATTACTTTGTTAATCTTTTGTAATGTATACAAGGTGTAGTTTTGCATCCTCGTCAAATTCGAGGAGGTAACTATGCTAGTGATTCTCGTCCCGAATCAATAATAAAATGGGTAGGTAATTTTTCTTTTTTTTCTTTTTTACGGAAATCGGTAAGTGTGAACCACCCGTGTTTTAAACGCGGCCCGTCTGGTTTTTGCCTTATAACCTCGCTTAGACACATACAAACAATCTAACACGTTTGTTTCATAGTTTCTTAGTCCCTAAACCACGTTAAGGGGGTTATTCTGAAATACTGACAAACTTAAACAACCAAAAAAATCAGCGTTTATTAATAATTAACTAGGTACCGTAATTTTAATTGATTATTTATGTCTTTCGTGACCACCCCCTGAAATTTGACGAGGTTGCAAAACAACACCTTGTATAGTAAGGAAAGTTTTATAAAAAAAATATGAAAGCAACTATTGTGTGACTTTTCAAGTCTTGAAATTTTGTCTTGAAATTCAGTCAATACAGGATGGGGGATGAGGGTTATCCCTACTCGTGCATTTTATTCTGTATTTACTCATTTTGTTCTATTATAAATAATATTATTTTTAGTATCAACTGTTTGTTATTTCTCATTATTGGAAAATACCAGACGTTCCCCCCGCATTCTGGTCACTGAGCTAAAATTCCGGACATAACATCCAGGCAACCCTTTCACATAGGAACACACAAACAACATTGTCCTACCTAGCAAAATAAAAAGCACTCACAGTTCAAATCTCCAGGACACGTCTTGCAGCATCTGCCAGGCAGCAGAACTGGAGTGTCACAGGAAGGTTCAGGACACTCGTTCTTGATGTTCCGGCAGTGGACTTTAGCTACCACTCGCCTTTTCTTTTGGACCTGCAACACATCACTAGTATCAAGAAGTCTGGTCTTCTTGGATTTATGTTATTTATACTCTGGTCATTTTATGGTGGTTGATTTAACAATGCTTAATGCTTGCTTTGGAGTTGTGGTTTAGCAGAAATCGAAAATAGAATTCTTGAGAACTAATTCATAGACTATCTTGCATTTACTTTGTACCGCCAGGGAAATGAATAGCAAAGTAATTGGAAACCCTACGTCTTTTTGCCGCATTATGACCATTTATGGTCAAAGAACGACAGTCTGGATTTGAATACACGGACTATTTCAGTCGGTAGTCAATATCCCTAACTTTACCTATGTATGTTCTACCAAGTTCACTGATGGTCGACCACTTTTCAACCTTATTACTTAGAGCAAACGGTGAAAAGTGGCATACAGTCAGTGAACATGGTAGTACGCTTTGTAAGAAAACGCAAAAGATTATTTGTTTTTAGCATATTTGCCGTATAAACCATCACAAAATGAGCATAGTATATTTTGGCAATGTCTTGGGAATACGTACCGCAACACACTCACATTTGATGCAGTACATGACTCCGAAGGGCGGGCCCAGGTCCGCGAACCATTTGGAGCCGAGCTCCATAGCTTGTTTACCGAATAAACATTCTGTAACAAAGAGAAAGACCATATAAATGTGAAAATCGGTTGTTCGTAAGATAAATACGGTTGTACGTTGTTTTGTAGATAATAGTTTTATAAAATTATGTTACACATAAAAAAAATCTCTAATTATCATTTCATAGAATAATCAATACGTTGAATATTTATGTTTCAAATAAATATTAATTTTATAATATTCATATCATAAAAATAACAAATCAAATATTCTTTATTCTATTCTTTCTTCTTATTCAATATTGTTTATTAAGTATAAAACTTATTACTAAGAAAACATTTTATCAAGTGACAGTTTCTAAACGTTTCAATTCATACTTTTGATAAAATCCTCCCATAAAATTACAACACCGCGTTCACAAAAATAATGCGGATAAATTCTTGTCAAGCAGGAAAACAATCTTGTTATTCTCACTAATAGGGTCCATGCCTGTTGCATGTTGCATATTCGCTTGCATGCAGCATGCAAGCAAGCATGCAGCATACAAGCGAGCATGCAAGCGAGCATGCAACAGGCATAGTTTCAGTCACGGGTCGGGCGGCGCTGAGCTGCTCCTGCGGTCCCACGCGAGCTACACACCACCCGCTCCTCAGCTCGGGGACCGCCTCACCCGACCTACGAAACTTAAATTAAACTCTAGGGGTAGGGCAGACAAGACTACGGAGAGTCGGTTTTGCAGCGACTGGTTTCTGCCACTAAGTTTTGTAGCACAACATATTTATAAGAAAGATAATATTTAAATTTCAATTTAAGAGCGTTTACGCCTTACGGCAATTCATACAAATTTGAAAGTCCTTATTTTGTGAAATAACTTAACCAATTTTAATGAAACTTCATACGCACATAGATATAAAAAGTTACTGAAAAATACTATCGAAATGTCTTTTAAAAAAAAGCTAATTGTGAATTTTGTTCCTATAGATAATTTATACTCGGTCTAATTTAGCTGTAACACTATTTTTCGAAAATGTTTTTGGTAACTTTTTAGATCTATGTAATATATGAATTTGCTTATGCATATGAAGTTTCATTAAAATCGGTTTAGTCTTTTCGGAAAATAAGGACTGGAAAGTTTACATGTATGAAATGTCGTAAGGCGTAAATTTTCTTAAAGTTAAAATGGTATTTTGTAGAAATGGCAATTGTTGGCGACTGGCTGGAAAGTCAACTACCTTTTTTATATTATATGTTTTTTTGTTTTTTGCTGAAATTGATGTGTCACTTTGGCGGTCTTTTGTGTTCGCTTTATTTTCTTGGTTTGTTCTAGTTTAATTAAATATTATTAAATAACCACCATCACATCGTTTAATTCATCACCTTTAATACAGTCCACACGCTCACCAACATTTTTTGGTCCATTCGTCGCCTAAATTTACCATCCTTTTTAGTGTTCATTTTTACTTCATTTTCACACGATGGTGGTTACGCGTAGTCAAACTAGGTCAGTTGTGAACCCGACGGCACAAAATCCCGCTGAATCACATCGCGAAGAAAATACTCCAACCTCTCTCCGCGACTGTGCCCAGCCAACGCCGTGTGGGAGCGGAACTATTCGACCGGCCACCACGACAAGGGACTCACAACCAGAGGGAAGTATTACAAACATTGCACACCAGCAAGAAACAACAATACTCCCTACGAGCTCCGGTGTCAGAACCAAGCCAGTCGACAAAGGACACTCTAGACACAGCGCTACACATTCGCGCACTTCTTCTGCACATGCACAAAAACTGGCCATTGAGGCCGAATTTCAGCAACGGCACGTAGAGCGTGAACGTGAGTTATTTGAACGTGAACGAGAACTTTCACGTCTGCAACAAGAAGCAGACGAGTTAAAGTTACGTGCGAAACTCGCCTCCCTGGAGGGAAATTCTCATAAGTCGTATAGTAGCTCCTCTCGCAGTTCTCATAAAGAACGTGTCAAAACATGGGTGGGTATTCAAAAGACACCTAATCCTCAATTTGACAATTCCCCACAAGCAGCGACATACAACGTTCACACACCAAAAGTTAGCAACCCGGTTTTTACGTCAGCTGACATTCCACCTGACCCCATTTCACAACTAGCGAAGGCCATTTCTTCACTACCCGACCGCAAGAAAATACTTCAGCTAGTTCCTTTTTCAGGAAACATTAATGAATGGTTAGCTTTTAAATGTTCTTATGAGCGAACTAAAACTTTTTTTTCCCCTTCAGAGAATTTAGCACGTCTTATCACCAATATACGTGGTGAGGCGCAGGTTGCTATCTCATCTATTTTGTGGGAAGCTCAAGACCCGGAGGAGATAATGTCTGCGTTGGAGCAGAACTATGCGCGGCCTGAGCTGTTGGTCGCACATGAGATTGCTGGACTTCGGAGCTTAAAGATAAGTAGCCCAGAACTTTTAAATACCCTGGCTAACAAGCTCCGAAACTGTGTTGCTACCATTAAGTGGCTAAAGCAAACCGAGTACCTGTCCTCTATCGAGCTTCTTCGCACGGTGCTTTCAAAGCTTAGCGATAACACTAGAGATCGTTTTACTGACTATGCTGCCACACACAAACCTTTCGAGCCTACACTCACTAAATTAGAGCTGCTTTCTAGGTTTTTAGTTATTGAAGCGGAGCGACAACTAAACTTCAACTTTCTGATTGACGTAACCGCAAGCTCCTCGCAGAGTAAGGCCCCAAGCCCTTCTCACAGTAAGACTCAAAACTTATTAAAAGTCCATGCCACCGAATCTAAAGACAAAAATACTGAATGTACGTATTGTAAACAAGGTACACATGCAGTAAATAAATGTAAGGCATTTTCATCTCTTACTGTTGACGACAGATGGCACTGGGTGCGAGAAACCAAAACGTGTTATAGGTGTTTGAAATCTAACCCGCATACATGGAACAACTGCCGAGCTAAGCGTTGCGGCGTTAATAATTGTACCAGGCGTCATCACGCCCTTCTTCATGGCGATTCACCATCGCAAAATGATAGAAATAAAGCCTCCACTAATATTTCCAATTTATCACAGAACGCTACTAACAATATCCTTGAGCTTCACCAAGCTGGTGACGTCGTGGCCACTACATGCGGTGTAGCTGCAACGGGCGTCCGAGGACTACTCAAGATCCTGCCAGTCACCTTAGAGGGACCGCGTGGCACTTTCAATACCTTCGCGCTGCTTGATGAGGGCAGTACTGCTACACTTATCGACGGTGACATAGCCACACGTATCGGGGCAGAGATCACCGACCGACAACAACTACGTGTCACAGGTGTAGGTGGTATGTTCCTCGATACTGAGGTATGCTACGTGAACTTTCACATATGGGGACGGGACTTACCTGAACAACACTTTATTCAGGGCGCACGCAGCATCACTCCTCTACGCCTTAGTCCGCAAACTATAGATATTGACGAAATTTCAAAATACGACCATCTTTTAGATCTGGCTAATATGCTAGTATACCAAAACGCTGTACCGACTGTACTTATTGGAGCCGCTGATTGGCACCTGTCTTTGAGCCGTGAGATGCGCGTAGGGAGAAAAAACGAGCCTGTAGCGTCAAGAACGCTCTTAGGCTGGGTTCTGCACGGCGCTATTTCCACAGTTTCTAAGCCTGTAGATTTTATTCACGCTATTTCTGAATCCGATTACGCATCGCGATCTATTGATTCTCTTGAAGCGCTGGTAAAAAGACAGTACGAAATAGATTCTTTAGGCATTCAAAAGCATGTGACCAGGCAAAACAGTGATGATGCACGGGCAGTTAGTTTAGTTGAGTCTTCAGCTCGTAGATTAAGTACAGGGCGTTTTGAGGTAGGATTGCCTTGGAAAAAAGAGGCAACAGATAATGTACCTGACAGTTACCCTCAAGCCTTATCTCGCCTTAAGTCACTAGAGAAACAGTTAGATAAAGATGAAAATTTCGCGTCAGCATATAAAGATTTTATAGACGGTATCATTCAAAAAGGATTCGCGGAAGAGTGCGAATTGTCATCGTATCATCAAAATTATGTAAGGTGTTCAATCGGCGAATCTATAAGGTGGTACTTACCACATTTTGGTGTATACCATCCGCAGAAGCGCAAGTTGAGAGTTGTACATGACGCTGCAGCCGCTACTAGGGGTGTCAGCTTAAACAATATGCTGCTGCAGGGCCCTGATTTACTGCAATCTTTGTTGAATATATTATTTCGATTTAGGGAGGGGCCTATGGCATTTAATGCTGACATTAGAGAAATGTTTCCTCAAATAAAGATAAAAGAAACTGATCGAGATGCGCTTAGGTTTTTATGGCGTGGCGGCAACTCTCAAGATGTTGTCAAAGAGTATAGGATGTCGTCTTTAATTTTTGGTGCGGTCTCTAGTCCTTTTATAGCCGTATTTATAAAAAATAAAAATGCCAAAGATTTTGAAAGCAAATACCCTGAGGCTACCCACTCTATTATCCATGACCATTATATGGATGACTATATTGGAAGCGAATTTCACCTCGGCGATGCCACTCGTTTGGCTTCCGATATAGTCACAGTCCACAAATCGGGTGGTTTCGAAATGCGTTCCTGGACATCGAATGTACCAGAGGCACTAGCGTTGGTACCTAAAGAGCTGCATAATTATTCAGGATCCGATATCGATTTACCTCCAGATCGTGACGTAGGCGCTTTAGGAGTAAAGTGGAATCCTTGTAATGACACCCTAGGTTTTCGCACAGGCCACAAATTGATAGGTTCACAGTCACCAATGACTAAACGAGGTTTACTCTCCAGTGTAATGAGTGTTTATGATCCTTTAGGCTTGCTTATGCCAGTAGTGATTCAGGGCAGGATTTTAATTCAAAAACTTTGGAGGGAGGGTTCTGCCTGGGATTCACCAATTCCCGCAAAGTACGAAGCCGAATGTGAATCTTGGTTTGCACAACTTGCATCAGCAGATAGTCTCCGTATTCCGCGGTGGTATATGGGCATACCAGACCAGTGCGATACTCAACTTCATATCATAGCAGATGGGGGGGAACAAGCCTATGCTTGTGTTGCGTATTGGCGCTACACTTTTATTAATGGCTCAGTCAGCCTTGCTTTAATAGGTAGCAAAGCGCGTGTTGCTCCCCTGAAGCCACTTTCAATTCCGCGTCTCGAATTGCAAGGTGCTGTTATCGCGACGCGTTTTGCGCAAAGCATTATAAGTGCACACCGGACACAACCTTCCGCTGTATTTTACTGGACTGACTCCACTACGGTTTTGAAATGGATCCGCAGCGACGCACGTACATTCAAAGCGTTTGTTGCTCACAGGTTAGGTGAAATTTTGGAATTTACAAATCCATCAAACTGGAGATGGCTTCCAAGCGAACTCAATATAGCTGACGATGCTACGAAGCCAAAACGCGTAGAACTTACATCATCACACAGATGGTTTGCTGGCCCTTCATTTTTACTTTACCCTTCTACAGAATGGCCATGTGAACCAGACTGCACCCATGAAGCTCCAGGAATTTCTGAGTTAAAATCAGAGTTCGTGGGCCTTCTAACCGATTATTCCCAATAGTCCCCTCTAGCCCTGTCCTCCGGGGTGACAGCTGGGAATTGTCTTCCCAGTTGTCACCGGGGTGACAATTTGTGCCGACTGTTCCCTTTGAAAACTGACTAGAAGGGACAAATGGGAAGTCTGTTTCTCAGTAGTCACCGGGGGGGGTGACATTTGCTAAGATTCCTTATTTTCTTTAATTATATCCCAAGTACCTGGATGGAATCCCACAAAATACAAAACTGATAATGAAAAACCAGCTATGAGCGCCATCGCTAAAGTTTTTTCCATCTGTAATAGTGAGCGGATGTTACTATCATTTTAAAAAGGCTATTTGGCGTAAAGGACGCGAGCTCGAAATCACGATATCGAGCAATTTCACGATTGCTCGATATCGTGATTTGGCATTGAGCGCTGTACTCCCTTTAGTACTACCATCCGAAGTTATGGACGGTTGGTCATATATCACACGGAAACAAACCGAAGACGAGACCGTGATAAAGTTTCGAGCCTATATGGCAAAGCAATGGTTAAAAGAAGATTTTTTACAAACTTGGAATGTATTTGGAAGTCATAAGTAATAAGCGTTGTTGACATTATGTTAATTTTTTTATTTAATTCTATGTAGCATAAGAAATAAAAAGCTGAAAAGGTAATTACATTTTTTTTCTGGGAAGGAAGGAATCGTAGCAGATGTCACCCGGTGACAACTGAGAAACAGACTTCCCATTTGTCCCTTCTAGTCAGTTTTCAAAGGGAACAGTCGGCACAAATTGTCACCCCGGTGACAACTGGGAAGACAATTCCCAGCTGTCACCCCGGAGGACAGGGCTAGAGGGGACTATTGGGAATAATCGCTTCTAACGGACACTCCATTACTTGCACCACCGGTTCCAGATCCATCTCATTTTAGCAATTGGCTACGGTTATTAAGGGCATCGGCTCGCGTTTTCCAAGCCGTAAGAATTTTTATGTCTTTGTCTCGTTCACCCCGCTTAATTGCAAAATTTTCAGACGGTACCGCGTCACCTTCGCAACTTTCAACCGAGGACATATTCCGAGCGGAGAAAATGCTTTACTTGAGAGTTCAGATGGACAGTTTTGCGGAAGAACTGAAGACGCTAAGAGCCTCTCAGCCAGTACCTAAGAGTAGCAGGATAGCCGCGCTTGCTCCGATCCTTCACGAGGATGGTTTGTTAAGATTAAATTCACGCATAAGATCCGTTCCTGGTGTGAGTGAGAGTATGAAATCGCCCATCATCCTGGATGGCCGTCATCGGATTGTTCATCTTATAATCCTACACAAGCACTTCGAAGCTGGCCATGGTAACCATGAGATGGTGCTGAACGAACTTCGTCAACAATTTTGGGTTTTGACAGCAAGAGCAACGATTCGCAGCGTCATCAGGGGGTGTGTACTATGCAGGAGACAGAAGGGCCGCCTTGTGACACCACCTACAGGGGATTTACCACTTGAGCGCCTCGATCACCACAAGAGGCCTTTTACGCATGTGGGCCTAGATTACTTCGGCCCCGTAGAAGTGGCAGTGGGTCGCCGACGAGAAAAACGATACGTAGCCCTATACACCTGTCTAGTCACAATTGCCATACATCTCGAGATAGCTGCATCATTAACCTCAGATTCGGCGATCATGAGCCTCAGACGTTTGATAGCTCGGCGTGGGATTCCGTCAACAATATTTTCCGACAACGGAACTAACTTCGTTGGAGCTAGCCGCGAACTAGCATCACTCTATCATCAAGATGTCGAGAACTTTGCGACCAGCCGCAGAATATCGTGGCGGTTCATACCGCCCGCCTCTCCATTTATGGGAGGTGCGTGGGAGAGATTGGTGCGTTCAGTAAAAACAGCCCTACGCGCTACATTAAAAAACAGAGCCCCACGCGAAGAAGTTTTTAACACTTTGCTGATCGAAGCTGAATCCATAATTAATTCTCGACCGCTTACCTACGTTCCAAGTTCACCAGACGCCCCTGAAGCTATAACTCCGTTTCATTTTATCCTTGGCTGTTCATCGGTGGCTCCATGGCCAGTTAAGCTCTCGGATGCAGACCTACTAAGAAAATCTAACTGGAGACACGCTCTCAGGCTGGCTGACCACTTCTGGCAAAGGTGGCTTACGGAATACCTGCCTACATTGATTCCACGTGGACGCTACGCTAATAACGGAAACTATTGTAATTTAAGCGAAGGTGACGTGGTCGTGGTCGCGGACAATTCTATACCTAGGGGTCTTTGGCTCCTAGGTAGGGTAACCAAAACTTTTACGGCACCTGACGGGCTGGTCCGTGTCGCAGACGTGGCCACTAAAGGAGGTATCTTACGCCGACCAGTCCGCAAGCTCGTACCTCTAGTAGCTGAACCCCAGCCAGTTGCCACCACGGTTTAGTGTTCCACTAGGGGCCCGGAATGTTGGCGACTGGCTGGAAAGTCAACTACCTTTTTTATATTATATGTTTTTTTGTTTTTTGCTGAAATTGATGTGTCACTTTGGCGGTCTTTTGTGTTCGCTTTATTTTCTTGGTTTGTTCTAGTTTAATTAAATATTATTAAATAACCACCATCACCTCGTTTAATTCATCACCTTTAATACAGTCCACACGCTCACCAACAGCAATATTTATATTTTCGTCGAAATAACGTACCTACCATGGAAAAATATATCGAACAAACAATATTCTTTAAAAAATAATTCTACGGTTTGACAAGTTTGTTATATAAAAAAACGTTATTATAAAATTAATTGAATTGTGTTTCTGTGAATGAAATATGTTTAATTTAAGTAATTAGTATTTGAAACGATAATATTCGAACAATAAAATTAAAACACCAAATATTTTTGAAACTTTTTCTGTGAAACATAAGTCTATGAAATTTCTGTCAGCGTAACAAGGGGACACCGCTGAATACACAATGTATAAAGGCTAATGAGATTTCTATAAGGGACAACGTGGCTCCGTTCTTCATGTAAACACAGGTCTTGAAGTACATGGAAAATGTTACTTAAAAAGTCCTTGATGCTTTCAAATCAGCACATACTTACACACACATCATAATAGCTTAAGTTCCTATAATATTTCTAAAAATCACACAGTTGCATAAATCAAAAAACGATGCAAAACTAAGAATATCTCGAGATAAAGAAAACGGCATGAGTAAACACTGAGCAGACACGATTATTTAGCTTTCTACAACAAATACACAAACGTAACATTACCGTTCTTTATCTCGCATGTAAGTAAATAGTGATTTGCAGCTAAGTTCATACAAGTTTTATCGTCTGTCAATTTTTTATTTTATTTTTGCGTGTTGTCTGCCCGGAACCTGCCTGCGTAACACGCTACAGACTACGCGGCGTAGTTCTCATCTACACGAATACGTAGCTTCGGTTACTACGTACATATTTCGGGTTTACGAGCCCTTCACACTACTCCATATTATTTGATTTATATGTAAGCAGCTATGGTGGCGGCAAGCACAGGTTAACAAGTTACATTTACATACCGAACTCGTGAGCGAACATCTAAAAATAAAAGTTGCATCGTAGTGTTAAAATGAACGTAAGTAAGTTCATACGCGACACTTGTTTCTATGCGAGGGAAGATCTTGAGGTTAAAGTACTCTTTACTTTAAAATGTTTTGTGATACTTTTTAGCTGTCCTGACTGTGAACTGGCTTCCACAAAATCTTATGCCACTCTAATACTGTTTTTATACTTGATCGCGCTGTCTTATGCGCTTATAAGTCTTCTGGGATAATCTTTTTTTAACCCCCGACCAAAAAGAGGGGTGTTATAAGTTTGACGTGTGTATCTGTGTGTCTGTCTGTGGCATCGTAGCTCCCAAACGGATGAATTGATTTTGATAAAATTGGTGTCATTTGAAAGGTATTTTAATCGAAAGTGTTCTTAGCTATGTTTCAAGAAAATCTGCTAGGCCGTTTGAAGCTCACTACCTCTTTTCTAGTTGATGAAGGGATATAAACAACTTCTACGGGTCTAGTTAATTGGAAATTTGAATTCTTGTCACATGTCCCCATGGGCATCGCCAGGGGGGTAGGCTGCACAACCCCCTCCCCCTAAAAGCTCAAGTTATTTTTTTTTTAAATTCATATCTTTCCTTGTTTTCGTTAATTAGCGAGAAGAGGCGCAACACCGAGAAAAGTGGAAGGAATGGAAGGAGACCTATGCCCAGGAGTGGGACAGTCAAGGCTAAGAAAAAATAATTTAAGTTTAAAAAGCATGAAATAAAAATTAAATTAAAAATTTAAAAAACCCCTTGACAGACAAAACCTCTAAAAAAACAAAAATAAAATTAATCCAAGCGTCGTAGCGTCGGGGGTCCGCTTTGTTTAGTGTTTGTACTAACCGCTTAGTAGGGGGTCCGCTTTGTTTAGTGTTTGTACTAAGCGGTTAGTACAAACACTAAACAAAGCGGACCCCCGACGCTACGACGCTTGTTATAATTTTAATTGATTATTAATGTGTTTTGTGGCAACCTCCTGAACTTTGACGAAGATGCAAAACAAAACCTTGTAGTATTATAAGCCTATTTTTTTTTTTTTTTTTTAATACTTTGCCCCACACTAGGAATTTCTCCTGTATCATGGGTGCATTTACAAACATTTAAACTCACATACACAAACAGCCAGACCCGGAACAACTATCTGTAGGCCATACAAATATTTGTTCCGGGCGGGGATCGAACCCGCGACACGCAGCGCAGCAGTCGATCGCTCAGCCACTGCGCCAACCGTGCCGTCCCACTGTAGGGAAAAGGCCTCCCTTACGTCCTTCCACTTTTCGCGATGTAGTGCGATTTTAGGTCAATCCTTATTATTACTATTAGTTGATGTGAATGTTTTTGCAAGCTCTAGGTAAGGGTATATACAAGATGTTGTTTTGCATTCTCATCAAAATTCAGGAGGTTGTCACAAAATATATAATAATCAATTAAAATACTGGATAAAATAATTAAAGTATTGGTAACTTTTTATCTTGTTCTACGTTTTGTAGTAAGCAACGACTTATTGTCGGGCCTACGATGTCCACTCATACTTGAGTGCCATCGCTGTAACATAGAAAAATTGTAAAGCCAAATGATTTTAAAAGAGTAACCATGGAGTTTCTTGCCGGTTCTTCTCCATAGGAAACGACCAACCCGAACCGTACACCTTTTTGTCGACGTTTTACAAGTGGCCATGTAGGCCTATGTGAAATAAAAATATTTTGATTTTGATTTTTGTCAAAATTACGGTACCTAGTTAATTATTAATAAACGCTGATTTTTTTGGTTGTTTAAGTTTGTCTGTATTTCGGAACAGCCCCCTTAGCGTGGTTTAGGGAATAAGAAATAATCGAATAAACGTTTGAGATTGTTTGTTTGTATGTAAGCGAGGTTATAAGGCGAGGATCAGACGGGTTATGTTTAAAACACGGGTGGTTCAAAGTTTCCGATTTCCGCAAAAAAAAAATTGATCTACTAATTTTATTATTGATTCGGGAAGAGAATCATTAGCATAGTTACCTCCTTGAATTTGGCAAGGATGCAAAACAACATCTTGTTTAAATACAATAATCCATAAACTAGCTAATTCTACAAGCTGGGCATCAGATGTGGTTACTCTGCCTGCGCACCTCATCCCCGCTAACCCTGCCTTTTTTATGTCAGTTTCATGGCATCATAGAACTTTTACATCAACAATTATTACGAAACTACTAGAACTAACTACCTAGAACTACTAACTAGAAGATCGATTCAATGTTCTTATTCATCGATCGATATTCAGAAACAAAAGGGCTTCACAAGATTTGTGCATGAAATTGCAAAACCAAAAAGCAATGCACTTACTAAAATCTCAATATAAAAGTTAAGTAAGTTTATCCCGTAGCAAACAGACAGCAAGCGATTAGGTGTCGCAGATAGATTCACTATCAGATGCGTCGGGTCGATAAGGTGGCCTCTATATATAGGCGTCACTGTTATCTTCCTCTCGTAACTATTTAATTAACCTCACTCCCGACTGCACTGATAACGAATGAGACATGTTGCGTGAGAACATATTGCTCTTGGTGCCGTTTACAAGTAGTAACATTGTCGCTAATCCAGACAGAATTTAAAATTCAAACAAAGCTTTTAAAATGTTACAAACTCTGACATCTGTGGACAGTGACATGCGCCACATTTTACAGTAAAAATACAATAAGTGGTTACAGCGAATAATATAAAGTGGTGGAAAAGTCTGTACCGGAGCTAGGCGATATGGACATAGTTGTGGCAGGCGACGTCACGCGTAACGAGGAAGAGGGGTGACGCCAATGATGCGCCGGCGACCCATATTCCGGATGCAACGATCAATACGTGTTGCGTTACCGACGAGATTCGGCCAGCATTATCTCCATATTTTTATTACAGAACTTGCACAAGTACGTCAATTTCATTAAAATTGCAAATTATGAATGCAGCTCCAGAAGAAAGTACTTGTTTATTTTTTTTTCCCTTTCATGTGCTTCGAATGCCAAAAAAGCATTATTTACCGTGACACCTACTCGATCGTTAGGGACAGCTCTGGCGCAGACTGCCGACGAGCCGACGAACGCAGACACGCCGCGTTTACACACAACAACACCTATTTTATAAGCCGCGCGTGTTTCTGGACTTTTGAATGTATGTATATAAAAATATTATCTCTGACATGATTTAGGCATATAAAGTGTGGCGAGACATCGCGTAACCTTCCTTTCGTTTTCTCGGAAACGTTGGCGCTGAGCCAAAAACGCTTCGCCAGGGAAATGAAGTATTGGCGACGCCCGTCTTATGCTTCTTTCACGATCTGTTTATGGAATGTACTCGATACGACCCGCTGTTTATTTTGAATTTATCGTTCGCATATTGGAAATTTTCACGATTTCATGCTAAGTACATAAAATGCTATAGGATTATCCAGTAGCCACCTGCAGGTATGCGAATTCCATCTTTTGTTTGTAAATGTTTAAATCACATTTATGTGAGTGCATTTTAAGTTTAATCTGCAACAAGAATTAATCATCTAATTTAAACGTATCTCCATATTATATTAATAAATTCTGTCCCCTGTATGTGTCCACACATGGGTATCGTCTTGGTAATTTGTAATCTCCAGAGCGTGGCCTGTTCGGCCGGGCCCAGGGTTACCGTATTGTGTCATAGCAGCGCATAGATCACGATCAGTATGAGCCTCTTGTCAAACCAGAAGTATATGGTCGGCTCATTGAAGTGTGCGCAAGTCGCTTCAATAAATCCTCTACATAAAAGGGTTGAAAGAGGCGTGCGCCGTATATTTCAGCGCGCGTGGGCAGCGCATAAATTGTTCATTCTGAATTAGCCTTAAGCAGGATATTTTGACATTCGCTCTGCCGACACGCTGACTAGTTTACACTCGCACTCCGAGTGTGGAAATACTTCACGAGACGATACCGCCGCCGCCGCCGCCGCACAGATTACCATTCATCATCACTAATAAATTCAACAACATCCTTCGCATCGGTACCAGTTAACGAGCTGAAGAGTTGGCTTTCTTTTTATACATAGTGGTATCGTTCAGAATACGGCTCAGTATCGAGTAGGTAGTCTCGTACAATGCGCTGCACTGCACGGCTCGAGTGTAGGCGACTCGCCGCAGATCAGTCAATTTGCTTTGATCAGTGTATCATTAGATACACACACCCACACGCTGAATGATTGCTCATTGTGCCGCCCCTTGGCGTGCACTTAATATTACGTATACATCGGCTGTGACGCTATCATACCCAGCCCACGACTGCTAACTATAGCTGTGCTATGCTGTAGCTCCATACTTTTCTGTCCGTTCTTTATTTTGCGCCAAACTGAGACATACGCTTATTTGGTATAAACAATAAAGTGAAACTGTTTGTTACCTTAAACGACTCCACGTTTCTTTTCAATGTTGCCTGTATTAGTCAAATTACATGAACAAAGTCCTAGGAGCATATTACCTGTATTCCTTTTTCAGAAGTCAATGAGACGTTTTATTTTATGTTCATTGAAATGTACAAAAATAGACCGTCCCGTTTTAGCTCGGCATTGCTTTAGATTATTTCTGTGGGTCGGCTGACATCGTCTGATACATAATTCCTGACAATCCCATACAAGAGCTTGTCTGGTCTATAAAAATAGTGTGTGTGGCATGATTCGGTAGTCGGTAGGTGTGCTCGTCCTCACTCGTCAGGTGTTGACCGAGGCGGGCGGCGCGCGGCTGTGGCGAGGCGCGAGTATCATGTAAAGTGCGGAGTATCGCGTGTCACCGACAGGTGTCTATCGCCGCTAATAAGAATAACTGTGGCGCATTGATCTGATCACTCGCTCCAATGAATGAACTGTAACACTGCTATTACGCGTTTAATAAACACATCAGTAATCTCTATGAATCAACGGCGGTCACGCGTGCATTCCCGAGCGGGCGCGGCGCGTCCTACCGGTGCAACAAATAGCTTAATGTTGTTATAATGGACCGCGTTATTTAGAAACCTATAAACTACGCTATGTTCTTTAGTATTAGAAATACACGGTTTTTGTCGGCAGCTTGGAAAACTAATTATGTTGAACGCCGGCGAGCTCCTTACTAAATTAAATGAATGTAGATAGCTGCATACTTGGCTTCACACTACTTTTGTATAACGAGGTGAACTGCACAAATAATACAAAAACGGTTGATAAAATGTGCAAAAAGACTGCGGCGGCGCCTGACTGTATGTTAACATTATAGTGCGAATACAGAGTAGAGTACGAATATAATTATGTATTTTTATTTTTAGTTGATGTTCGAGATTGCACTGTTCCTCAGTTTTGTTATGTAACTGGTGAAGAGTGAGTCAGCCTATGTTTGTGATACTATGAATTGGTACCTAGACATCATCATCTGCCTAGCCTTTTCTCAAACTATCTTGGGGTCGGCTTCCAGTCTAACCGGATGCAGCTGAGTACTAGTACATGAAGCGACTGCCTATCTAACCTTCGCAACCCAGTAACTGGGTAATACGACACCCCTTGGTAAGACGGGTTGTCAGACTTTCTCACTACTTAACGGCTGTCAAAGATCAACAAAAGACAGCCGGGACCAACGGCTTAACGTGCTTTCCGAGGCACGGAGGAAACTCGATATATAGTTATGGTCACCCATCCAACGGACCAACCTCGGCAAGCACGGCTTAACCTTATAGATCGACCCGGGCGGCTCTTATTATTTAGCCACGAGCTCCTCGGTAATAGATAATAACGGTAATTATAACCTAGACAAATAACTAATTAAACTAAACACATAGGGAAGCAATCGTTACCTACTACAGTTCACTGTAACTGCACCAATCTATCGCCTATCGAGGTGATTTTGGCAGTAATTTGTGACTGTATTGATAATTTGGAGCATCAAGATCAGCCATGGAAGTTAATAAGAATTCAAAGTATTTAATTATTATTCACCATCTTTTACATTTAACTGACACACATAACAATATATTCGTAAAACAGAAAGTGTGACTTACATCGTCATTCCTTCGTTCCTGTGTGGCCATCAGTGGTCATACGAAACATAAAGTTACTTAATTAATTAAAAGTTGGAACAGACTCCGATAAATTATCTTAAAAGTGACACTTCATACATAAGCTTACAATATTGACAGTTTATCCATACATGTACAATTTTTTAGTGTAGGTAGTGTAGAAAAAGACAACATCTTGTAAATTAAAATTATTAATATTGAGGCGCAAATGACATCATCATCACACATTAATTAATGTTAATTTACTTTAAATTCGCCAGACTGGCCGGCGAGCTGTCTCGATAATTTAGCCTGCTTTGTCTCCAACACCTGCACTTAAGTTCTCAGGTTACATTCATAAATAAATATTAATTGGTCACACTTTTTCGTATGGTTACCAGAAATCAAATAATTAATTTTATTTAGGTTATGTTACAGCTGATTTCATCATTAATGTGCAAACTTCAGTACTTATAAATATGGTGAAGTTTGCACTGCACCAATGGCGAGATTAATTTCACGTAAAACGGTCTACTGCAAAGACAGTGCCTACTAACAATGGAGTCCAAGGCTTGAAAGGATATTGATAGGATATTAAGAAAAGCGACATTGTACGACGGGCCGAGTTTGATAATATTCTTTCACATCAAAGACATTGTTTCAGTATGTTACGCCAAACAGTGCAATAAGTCGGAATTTCTAAAAAAGAAACTTTGAAAATTATCATGTTCATGAACTCTCCATGTTTTGCAAATAAACCAGTAAAATGTTGATTTTTTTCATCATTAAACGTGTGAACTGATTTAATTAGCGTCGTTTAAAAAGAGTGGAAATAATTGTTGCAATAAAAATATTAATGTCAACTTGTGCATAGTTACTGCCGGTGTAGACTAGAGTCGTAACGTTCTATGAAATGAAATGAAATAATTTATTATGGTAAGGCAGGAAAATAGTTTGCGGATAATACCACAAAATATTGAATATGATCGTTGTTTTATTTAAACTCAAAACTCGAAAGCCTGTTCACGGAAATTGCGACCCAAAATTTCCGTTACCAATAATACATTGGAAACAGTGTTACAGTTCTAAAAAGAAATACCAACATGTTTTATTTTCAAACGTTTTTATTTCAGCTTTTTACTTGATAAATCGAAGTAAGACGCTGGGGCTTTCAATCAGTCTGTGTAGTGTTTAATAAAATGATTACACGCACTTTATTTAACGAGGCGCGAGTCTGACAGCATCAAAACAACGCGACGCGACGCGACGCCTGCCCCCGTTTAAACCTTTATAAAATGTCATAACTTGCGCTCCAACACAAGCGACTGACTAATGCTTTTATTTTATTCTCAGACTAGCTCGAAAAACATTCGCAAAAATAAAGACATTTGTTTTGCTATCAATTTTATTACGTATTAAAAAACCGGCCAACTTCAAGTCGGACACAGAGGATTCCGTATATTAATAAAAAAGAGCAAAAATAAACACTTTTTAGTATTTGTTGTTATAGCAGCAACAAAAATACATAATCTGTAGAAATTTCAACTGGCTAACTATCACGGTTCATGAGATACAGCCTGGTGACAGCCGGACAGCGAAGTCTCAGTAATAGGGTCCCGTGTGACCATTTGGGTACGGAACCCTAAAAACGTCGTACCGAAACAACAGTGAACAAAAAAAAAACTTTCATCTATAGTTAGACGTTTTCTCGATACTACTGCATGCAAAACTGTCAGTGTCAAATGATAAATGATTTATAAATTCTATAATAAAAAATGCCATAGATTTCGCGTAGTTAAATGCTCTTCATGTGTCGTCACTGTTGCTCCCGGCGAACAATAAATTATTTTTATAAAAACATGTGAACGCGATGCAAGAATAACAAACTGGCAATGCATAATTGTTATTAATAGATACTAAACGAGTTGTTACTACATCTTCAGTAAAAGGGTAGAAAATTAAATATAACATTTACATAGTAGAACCAATTTATCGGTATTGGATAAACAGCTTCTAAAGGAATCTCGATTTCATTAATAAAATACTAATTGGCAGTTTTTTAAGTAAATTTGTGCTGCATGGCGATCTGTATGACGGTGCGGCGACACCGAGGCGTCACCGCCTCTCGCGAAATCTCCGGAGATGTTATCATGGCAATAGGCCGTTTTATAGTTGTGCTCGAGTGTAATCGTCCTCGCTTACATTATGTACACGGAATATGCATTGCAAGGTTGACGACATCGGCGCCGGCGCGCCTTCCTGCTCCCACAGACATATCCATTCCCTTTACTGACAGGCCTCCTTAACTTCTCGCCGGTGGTCCTTAACGATTCATAACCGACTTTATCCTATTTAAATTAAAGGGCACATAAATATGCTCCTCTCATATCGAGTCTGCTATTATTGATAGCACCGCATATTTCTCGACGGCTCGGCTACGTCCAATACCAAAAATAAATTATATTTTTCAACATTCTTATTTAGTTGCGATGTGTTAAATAAATTAATATGTTTGATGCAGATCATTTAGATAAACTTATCAATTAAACAGATATTTAAAACATTATAATTCATTTAAAAATAAAACACGACGGTAGTAACGTTCACCAGTCGGTATCTCGGAGTATAAATTGTCCGTGTATTAATAGAGTCTCGTTTCCCTCAACTTTTATTTATTATTGTAGACTTCATTGACTGGGCCTGGCGCCTGCTTGTCGCAATTGTGACTGGTTCTTCTCGTTCTATATGTCCATAATTCAACTTATATATGTTTATTATCAGTGTATCCTGATTAAAATGCAAGAAGGCGACGTAAAGGCCGTTTACATTGTCAAACCAATTAGTAGAAACCATAAAAATCCTACAAATCATTCTCCTTCCTTATTGAGCGCTTTACGTTGTCCGGCGGTGTGATGTTTATTTGCTTATAATTTCGGAACACTATTATATTGCGTCAGTTTTACGAGGTGTAGACAGTTTAAGTAGTACAAGGTGCGCTTAATGCGATGCTGGACACCATATCGGGACCCAGGCGCGAGCTTCAAGTTTCAGCGCCAGCTCTGCTCATACAAATTGTGCGCAGCTCGTTAAACCGTTCGGATACTTAATGGCTTATTATTGAATATAATAACAAAAATGTCCAGGAGCGAGCAGTGGACGTGAGCCAACTTACTCAACAAAAATATCGTATATAATTTATTGGGTATCATTCTACGGATGCTTGTGGAGTGAGCGTGTCTTACAGTTGCACCTCATAAAAACAAACTTAAAAAATATTTTGCGAACATGTGTCGCCATCGAGCCACGGATTTAGCCGGCGATGCATATTATGTTTCTCATGGAAAATAATATATCTGTCATTTCGGAATAGTTTTCACAGAGAAAACAAATGACGGGACATTACTTTCTGTCGAAATAAAACGTCTCGTCCTTTATGTGTAGAAAGGTCATCTAATGAAATTGTGAGTAATCCGGATCAAAATAGCAGCGCGCGGATGGAGATACATCGCGAATTCACGATTGACATTACTACATACATTGAATCAGTAACTATATATTACCAGCTCGTTATGTTTTGTGTTCGATCATAAGTATGTGAGATATTGTTAAGCAAATATGGTTTAACAAGAAATAATTGTTATATCCTAATACACTAATGCGTCTACTCCACACTGCGACTACGACACTGCGTCTTCGCGGTGATGGAATCCTCGACAAACGCATAGTGTAAGTACTAAACATTGACTACAATCGTTCAAAAAAAAAGTTCTGGGTATAGCACTTTAGTTAGTGTCAACCCATGAATTACAAGCAGGCGCATGCGCATGGTCATGGCCGTAAAAAACATTGAATGGCAAATAGTTGTGTCTGCCTTCGGCTACGCCTACCCAAATCAAATACCGCCTCACTTACTCAACAGAGTTATCAATCAGACGCAAGAATGCAAATTTTAATTGTGGTCGGGGCTGGGTGTGTGTCGCGCGATATTATGATCGCAATTTATTCGCGCGAGAGCGGAGCGCATGCGCGGGGCGGAACCGCGCGCCTCGCCACTGCGGGGAGGGACCACCGCCAATTATGAATAAACTAGCTCTACTACTATGTTAATAAGACTTGAGATTTTTCCTCGACGATTTCACCAGGCGAGTACACTCATTAATGGTTTTGTGGCACCGTTATCAGACCTGGTAGAAAGCCTCATAATAATCTCTGAGTGATTATGCAGACTTACACTCTTGCGCATGCTTGCAAACATTTTGTAAAAAACGCGTCCAAAATATTGTTCGGCAGAAATGTGTATGTCTTATTAAGACCCTCATAATAATAACTAATGTGGCTAACTCACAAATTCCGGTGCCTAAGAACCCAAACGAGAGTATAATATTCTGAAGTAAATCGGTTGACAGATACAGCTGTGTAAAAAAAAAAAAATGTTCGTAATTTAAATCTAATTTAATGTTGTAAATAAATTGTTGACATTATAACATCTTATTTGAATTGAATTTCAAGATTAAACTCAATTAAACGCGTGGGTTGTACAGAGAGATACAAGTAACCGGCTAGCGTTCCTAGGTACACTGAAAGCGCTACAGATTGTATGTGTCACTTTTCCTTTAAAGCTCGTGTCAACTAGTTGGATATAAGATAACGTACTACTAGCAGCATTACGAAACGTATCTTTGAACTTTCACGAGGTTTCCAGCCGCGGTCCCACAGGGCGAGACATAGCGCCGCGTGGCGTGGGCTTGACCCCATTTCCTGGTCTAAATATAATTTTACTTGATCATTTAATTATATGGAGATTAATGGGCGGGCGGGGACGCCAGCATTCACGTTAATAAACAGTAACATGGCAAAGCGAGGACTACGACACGTCACCGCTACGCCACTGCCACGCCACCGATGCATACGTCACGACAACGTTCACACTTGTCTATTTTGTACGAATTAAACAAAACACGAGCGGCGCGAGCATTTATTGAATCCCGCTACACTTGCTGTTACGTGTGTAGTAAACAACGTGATTGAATATCATTACTCCCCGAAACTCGCACTGCTTACAACAGATCAACCAAAAGACATTGATTATTATTTGACTGCATTACTGGACTTTAATTTGCCACGATAAATGTCACATAAATCGTAAATAACGTTTTCGGTTTAACTGAAGTAGAATACCGATCAGTCTTTAATCCTTGGTAATTTATTGGCGACCGTGTATTTTAAATTGGAACATCATCGATTCTAGGAGTACTGGAGTATCTATAATTACAGGCAAATAGTATGACGTATTATTAAAGTATTAAGTCAAAAACAAGGTTAAATGGCTACATGCGAGCCTGATAATGATGGTGTCGACTGTACGAGGGCTACGCGGGTGGGCTGCTTATACACATATCCGATGCATAGTTGCAAACCATGTCATTTACATCTCAAGTAATCGTGTCACCGAGCGGCACCAACTTTAATTCGATTATCTTATCGATTTCGTTTTCATATTCCCACTCAAATATCATAAACTTAAATCAATAAAGGCTTTGTAAAGCTTAGGAGTTGGCGCTACGCAGAAAGGAATAGAAACGACAGTTTATTCAGTATTTACATTTGAATTGGATAATGCGGTGAGTACCGACTTTCCCCAGAGAACTGGCCACTTGTAGCACTTCGTCTGCATCTTGAGTGTTAACAATAATATATATTGGACTATCCTGATTAAATTATCTAAAGGAAAACTGTTATTTGCACTTAGGAATACATTTAATTGAACCGTATCCTCAATTCCATAGCTGTTAGGTTCATACAATATGAAATAGGGTAACTGGTAATTGGTGACCGATACTTAAACACGTTATTCTACTTATGATAACAAAGAACTTTCCCAGAGAAACCTTTTTGAAGTGAAACTTCTTATGCGACTTCCAACAAGTTTAACGCTACCATGGAGGGGGAATATTTTCTAAAACTCACTAAGAGATGGCAGTATTACAAGATTTGTGACTACGTAGTTCTACTAGGTACGCAAGATGGCGTGCAACAGTCATACATTTGACTCTTCGGTGTGACCAGCCTTCGCTCAATTTCCATGAGTAGAATAACCTCGATAAACTTATATAATAATTATGTAATAAAAATAATACAACAAGAAAACAACAAAATATTATTTAGATGCTCAATAAAATCAAGAGAGTGAATGCGTGGCTCTCGAACGCATGCGTGTAGTATTACGAAGTTTCACTTCTTCCGCGCTGAGGGACTCCACGCACAATTTTTTTTATACTCTCCTTGTTTACTAAAACACAACAGCCGTATTAAATTGCCGCGCGGGTGCTCTGCCTACCTACTATTGCACGGTACGATAGTAATTAGACAGAATGGCGTCACGTAGCTCACAGCTGATAGGTCACAGGCATGCACTCGTTTCATAAGGCTGATGTGTTATTATGATAAAAGTAAGTAGGTAGTAAGTAGGTATTGTAAAAAAAAAAAAAGTTTAAAACAATCACGTGTATAAGTATCGGTCACTAATTACCAGTCACCCTATATACACGGTGTAAATCACCTCATCACGAAGCCGTCAACCAAGCATTCTGTACATGAAACTAAGTAACTTTACTCAAAAATTATTGCTGGGAAATGACTTTTTTTTTGGGGGTGTAAAATCATGTTTTGTGGTAGAACTCAATGTAACGCACTCAAAACATAGTGCTGATGGACGTATTGAATAGTACGGGGGTTGTGGAGGTGTTTAAAGTAAAAATCTTACATTAAAAACTTGTATTTAAAAAAATACTTGTCAAAAAGTTGGAACTTTGACCCCTAATATCTCCGTAACTAGAAGGTTCCCAGGTATGGTGTAGAACAAAAAAATGATCACAATGACAGGGAGAACCAGTGCCTTTCGGCTTCGTTAAGAGGTGTTTTACACCCTTTATACAATAAGTGAACTATAAGACTACGACTTCTAGCATGTCCAGTTAACTGTCAATAAAAAACACAGCACTAGAAGTTTATCTAACAAAAATAAGACGGAGTTCTTCAAATATAACAAAATTAATATTTCGCCAAATTGTGCTACAAAAAACAAATCTCGTAGCTGCGTAGGCCTAGCATAGTTATTTTATTGCATGTCGTACCTTGCACTAAACTTGGTTTCTTTATAGGAACAGTTTTTATCTATTAGAAAAAGTACCATTAATTAGACTAACTACCTATTAACTACGTATATTACCCGAATCTACTGATATCCACGCTCAAGTCTACGAATCTCATAGTTCTGCAATATTTTAATTTTATTAAAACTCTTTAATTTACTAGAAGTGTGTATCCATAATCTGAATAAAGATGGTAAATATTAGGTGTGTTTTGGCAAACTCATTAATCAGTCAAGATAATCTGAAAACCAATAGTGGGTATCACGCTTTCCACTTTTCGCAAAACTCTTATCAATATAGTATCATGATAAGCACCATAAGGAAGGAAAGACCAGTAATATAATCACTGGAAACAATATCTACTGTATTATAAGATTACTAATAATTGTTATTAACTGAATGATTTATATTTATACCGCTTTTAAGAATCGTTTTGCTTTTATCATAATTATAAGAAGTTATTATTTGAGAAATGTGGCGAAAGAGTCACTCGGACGGTGAGCTAAAAGCGTTATTTATACGTGTTTGGTGACAAGGCGCTTCTCTGCGCCCGCGCCTCTGGCTGCCCTAATTAAAATTTAAATTTAAACCCGACTTTAGGATTAATTTAGGTACCTACCTTCCTTTACCCTATAAATACTGTCACTAAAGCAACACAAATCCCATTTTAATAAAATATTTTACGCAGAATCTAAACAAGATTATGAAGTTATTAAAATTAAATGATTATTCAGAAAACGATAAAACGAATTTCTTTATTGGTCGAGCTTTGTGTTATAATCTCATATAATTAAAGAAAACTGGTAATGCTTGAGATGCTTCTTGTCAACTCTACCGCATAGATCCAAGTTTTTAGAATGATGGGACAAAATTCGTAACTTTTCACGCTAATTTGGAACAAAAGCTTTAGAGGCAAAGACGAATTTGATGATGAGATATTTTCATAAATAGGTATCATAATATAAACTATTACAACCAGTCATTCTTGGCTTTATCTGGATATTCCAAGTTCTATACAAAGCAGAATCTAAAGAAACAGTATAAATGAAAATCATAATAACTTCAATGAAATACGACTGATGTCGACTGAAGTTCAAAAACATATGGAATAAAACCATAAATTGGCTTAGTAGATGTTTCGGCCGCTGAGTTTCGTCCGATCCGGTCGAAACAGGAATTTCATTATTATATTGTATTTATGTAGGTACTACATGAATAACCACATTTGTATGTACATCATCCTATTACAAGTGTAGTGTAGACTTGCAAATAGTTGCAATAAGCTGCAGCAGCCCTAGCGATGGCGTTGTGTGGAGTATCTCATGTCGGGCTCATGTTTCAATAGATGTCCTAGTGAGTGATACGTCAGCGGGTGTTAGGTGCAGCAGAGTGCGCGGGATCCCCGTCCGCTCGCATCAACAACGCGCATTACTTTACTGCATAAACGCAATGACAGCACATAAAGTCGCTTTCAGTTCTTATCAAATACACAGGGACACGTTTCCCTTTTCAGCTCCTACGACAGCCATGCGGCTAGAGAAAAACTTCTGTCACAAAAGTATTTTCTATAATTAGTTTATTGCTCAATTCAAAATAAAACGAAAAGGTGATAACAAATGGAGGGCGAAGGGCGTGTCGGCGAGTTTGAGTAATGGCCGTCGCGGGCGCTTCGCGTGTTGCGTCGCGATCGCCCCATGCGCCTGTGCTGGTGACGCGCCCGGATTTGAATACAATGCTGCGATACCTCAGGGCCGCCCGCGTGCACGCATGCATAATCCTTAGCAGTTTATTTAAAATCTGCCACATTCTCCGCAAGACTGATGGCTACATCTACGATTCTGTGAACAATACGCCGACATACACCCACTTGAATGCTTTTCGTATCAATTGACCTCCATTTGCAATTAATAGTGACGCTCGAACGTCGCGTCGGCTGCAGCGCGAAGTTATTGACTCCTCACTCGTTTTTATTGCGGCCTAAGGATTACATTCAAGGCTATGTAGCCACCATGACAGCGTCTGGTTATGCAGACCGTATATGACAATGAAGTCTCGGTAACCGCAGTTACTCGTTAAGAGAAATGCCCGCATAAACATGTCTGAAATGAAGATAAACTCCCTGTTGAATACTCTGAAATATTAGCTCGGCTCGAGTGTCGACTGTGGGTGTCGCTATGAACGCCAACTACACGGAGTCCACTCTTCTTGCTGCGCGCACGCACCGTTAATCTTTTGGAGGTAGCTCATCCCGAACCCTAACATTACGTGTATTATTATGTCATGTTAATGTTCGCAATTCGACGTTGCTCATGTATATGTAATTTGCATCATAGTGAAACATACTTCAGTGTTTATTTCGACTGCCAACGTCAAATAACAAAGGAACTGATGACCAATCGACCTTTAGCTTGGACAATTATCTGCAGTGACGCAATGCTCGCTCGGCAGTCGGCACCTAGACGTTCTGAACTCTGTGCGGACATCGGCCATGGTACAATATTGGTCATAAAGCGAGCAAAAAACTCGTAGACAATGAAAGGAGGCGAAGGGCCGGTACTGCGTCCTCGATAGCTGCGCGGTGGCGGCGGCAGCAGCGTCGGCCCGACCAGTGCCTATTTGGGAGCAGAGGGCTCCCTATTTGGAAGGCTGCGTTTCGAGTCGAGATCGATATCGAGCGGCGGCCGGCGCAGCGATGCGACGCCACCCGCCAACGAGCCATCACTCTCGCGCAACCTCTTTTAACGTTATTTTACATTACACCACTACACATAGACCACTACACCATATACAAACGGACGTTTTACCTCTTATAAATATATATTGCTCTCGCGTTCGCAATTGTTTCCATTCAATTCAGAAATATTTATGTTCTCTTAAAACAATCGATAACCGTAACCTAAATTCGAAGTAAGTACTCAATCCAGTTAACAACTTCGTAAAACCAATGCAAGTATAAATTATTTAACTGTTAAATGTATTAGAGATAGATATAGTACAGGCTACGTAACACAGAAAATACGTTAGAACAGCTTTGTATACGAGTGTGGATGATCTCAGGAGGTTGTAAATATACCATCACGAATATTATTTTTGCACCTTTGTGCACAGCACGACTTAACACTTCGGATAATAGGGGCTATAATATACAGATAAATAAATATATTAACTGCTAACTTCTAGTATCCATGAAAGGTCTGTCACTACGAGATCTTGATAATAATTTCTAAGATTGATTATTTTTGATTTATCACGATTAACTAATCATATTCTTAGATTATTGTGTATTGGATCATATCAACAGTCTTATCAAATTAAACAAACGTTATTTAGTGAGTCAAGCGGTAAATGAGCGAATTTGCAAGGCCGTTCATTATTTACTATCTTTGTTTGCAGTTGTAAAATGTAAAGGACATAATGGCAGCGATGTGTACAGTGTTTGTAAGTTCGTACGGACATGAGGCCACCCATCACTTCGTCTACAAGTGGGTCTACACACTAAATTGCATGTGATTAGTATGAGTAACTCTAATAGATGAGGGTTCATACTTGTATATCAACGTAACACTATTTCGCTGTGACCGAATTACACCGTCCGTCTTAACAGTTTTCAACGCATTCTGTTCTAATATCAAATACCTCGTAAAATGTCTGAGCATTCACGTAAAATGTGCTAATAAATTTATGGACCAACATACATTAAGTCGTTAAAAATCACACAAATTTCAAGACAATTTATTCGGTGTTGAAATAAAAGACAGTAAGCCTTCTTGTTTACTACTGCTTTCTGATCTTCCTTGAACGTCTGGAGTCTAGTCGCAAAAAATATTATTCTCGAAGCTTTGTTTGTTTACAAAATCATATATTCATTTATGCACGAGTTTTAATTAAAATATAGACTCAGCGAAGCAGAGCAGATTACTGCTCCAATATTAGAAATGGCTGTCCTGTTCACTAATAGTCGTTAATTACAGTCTAGTTTCCGCTGACATTACCAGAGGATATTTTATTAGCGCCAGCTACAACTGGCTACATCGCCGCTAGGAGGGCACGCCTCCTCGAGCAAACATGAATGGTCTCAGTGCAGATATTCGAAGCAATTAAATGCGTGCTCGCCCGCAATTTCATGCGAATTGTACTTTGGGTCGGTGGTTGGCAAAGCGAATTTCGCTAATGCGAGTGGGTATTAAAAAGCATGGTCATATTTATAACGTGACGTGAAACCGCGGCGGCGGCGCGGCGGGCGGCGCGGCTGTTGCGCGTGCGCGTGCCGTTAAGCTGAATGAGTGCTCGTTAAAAAGCAACCCGCCGTGTAATTAGCAGCCGGCACTACATAAGCCAATGAAAATAAAACAAAGTCGCCCTGTCCCACGGCCCCGGGCGCCTCGTGACTGCTCTCACGGATCCATCACGAAATTTTACACTCGCACTGCATCTTATTAAGTGTTATGAAAGGCCTCTTGTAAGTGACAGTGCCTTTTAAGGCAACCCAACGCCCTATGCGATACCGGCTGACCATTTATGCTGTATGCGGTTCTTTAGTACATGTAACTAAATTTTGTTCAAATTATTATGAGAAATGAACCAAACTACCAACTACCTTATCTCGGACTTTCTAGGTTTTACAACGGTAAACGGTAATGTGTGATTTCATGGAAAATTCGAGCGAAAAATGAGTAGAGCGATAAATAAAATCATACGGTCAGTGACTCGACAATTTTATTTTACTTTAAAGAGGACTTCTTTTCTTTTTGTCTAACGCCGGATTTCAGGGTAGGTCCTGCTGGTCAAACAATTTTTGAAACACACCAGACAAGCAATTTCTTAATAGAACTATAATTATGTACTTATAGATAATCTACTTTGAAGGTATTTTCAGCTGTAACATAAGATAATTCTTTAAATACTAGTGTCAGCTACCGGTATCTACAACAGCCAACAGCAAAAATACCTGCATGGTTTAAGATAACAATTCAATCAAAAGCTTGATCAGTATGCACGTTAAACGAGACGTAAATAGGAAAACGCAGCTGCCGGGGGCGGCTATTACCGCGTCAGAAAGAGCGAGTTTTATCTCTCAATTTAGTGATAATTTCATAACGCGGCGCGGGCGGCGCCGGCGCACGGCGTCTCGCGCCCGGGAGGTCCGCACTTGCATCGCTTAAGGTAACACTAATTGCAAACCGCTTTAAGGACGCTGATTGATAACACGATAATGTCTTTAATGCCGGTCTTGTGTCGGCTCTGAACATTACATTTTGTCTTGTCGACTCACCAAAATAATTATCACTTCTCACATGTGCCGTAACTTACATGCGCGAACGGTATGGGGCCCAATAAACGTGAATTTACTCGAAATACCGTCATACATCGCCGGGTCATTAGATTTGTTAGCGCTGTCAGCGCATAAATCCTAAGATCCTTCGGTTGGTATGCGACATAGCCGCTCGTTTAAGATGGAACTGATATGACTAAGGCGCAAGGTGCCGCGTGCCTTCACGCCCTTCGGCAACACTCAAACACGGACTTTTTCTGCGTATTTTTCAAGTATGTAACCATGTATAACCCCAAAGATTAGATACCCACATAATTTAGTACACAACGATTTATAAGTTTTATTTTTTAAATCTTTACAAGTAAAATCAATGATTCTCTAACAGACACCGAGCGAACAAATACAATACAGTAGTAAAAGTAACCGTAAACAAAAACTTCTAGGAAAAAATACAGGAATCGAATGGAGTTCGGTTAGAGTCAGATGTGAGGAAAATACTAAAGTCAAGGAGAGTGAGCATGTACCGACCGAGGACGACACAAAAAGTAAGACAAATTCTTGTGAACAAAAACTTACGAAACCTTGCATTTAAAACTGCATTTCAACGCAAGTTTCTGAATATCGTACAATTCTTTTACATAAAATGCTAACGACCTAAATAAACCCGTTTAATATGTACGTAATGTACGCATCTATAGTAAATCGCATGAGCGGGAGGCGTGAGAGCGTGGAACAGTTTAGCATGGCCGCAAGAGAGCACAAATTGCAACCAGTTGCATAACATGCATTATTTAAACGCGACAACCTTATAAGAAAGTATTAATGTGATAGAGACTACGTACGTCGCATGCGGTGAGTCAGAGCGAGCTCAATGACCCTCGCTCACCCGCCGACGCATACTATTCCTGTGCTGCCATGCACTACATTGCCTCATTTCGAAACATTAGCTAACTTTCAAAAATCACAATTAGTGTCAATCATAATCAGTACAATCCTCGAGCACCACTTCCTCCTTGACCCGGCTGCCAACACGAGCGGTCTGCACCACGCCGCGCCGGCTCGGCGCAGGCACACCGCCATCGACACTATTTATGTACAATTGTTATAAATGATCTCATCAAAGGTCTACGTACTCTCGTAAACAAAATTAGTTCAGGCGACCTTCGAAAAAAGCGTTTGCCTATTTATTATGTCCCGCACTACGAATTGTATCGTGAGTCATGAACTCATGAAACATTTCCCAAACTCTCGTCTATGATACGACATCGGAGGCTTATCGCGGCAGGCCTCGCGCGGCAACAGACGGACAGGATCGTGTCAGTACATCATTCATCAGCTGGACGCAAACGTGTTGCATAAGAGCACGAGTGCAGTCTTGCGGGCGTCGACTGGAATTAAAGAGGGTCGAGAGAGCCGATCTCGTGTCGATACTGTCACATGACTAATGGAGCAGGCGCCGATCACAGATATCGACAAATAAAAATATGGCTGGGCCACCGCCGCCGCGCCGCGCCGTGCACCGCCGCGCCGCGCTCCCACAGCGCGCCAGTGACTCACTGCGACACAACTTGTCACTTGCGGCCGACACGTTGACGTCTCGATCATTGTAACGGATCACACAACCACACTTATCGATATCATTATTTACCAACAACAAATTGACAGCAACACGATAGTGCTGAAGTCAGCTGAAGCCGGGAAGGTGACATATCAGGTGAAAGATTGAGCGCAACAAGATCATAATACTCATGATCAACAACATTTTTTTCAGTGATAAGTCTTTTCTGAAATATAGCATAACGACTGCAACGCCCACATAGATCACAGCCATCTAGGACGTGTTCTACGATGTATTACCTCACCATGTAACATAGACAAAAAATTGATATATTTATAATTTACCTTTGCAAGTGAACACGGGAACTTCAATCTATAATCTCTAAATCTGTACTCGGCAACACCTCTTGGTGACTGAAGTCGGTCCTATGCACGGCCCTACGGTTTAGTATCTATTATAAATATTTCAGCGATATTAAAATAAATCATTGTTGCGATTAGCCCCAATTTCTATTACCAATTCCCTGCCAAAGTTATTAATAAAAAATACTTAGGTATTTTCTTGACCCAAAATAAAACCTTTTCTTTATCAACTAATACATATTACGAATTAACGCGTTAATGCAATTCACAACGTGCGTTGGGCAGTTTAGTTGTTAGGCGGTGCACCTTGGGCGGGGGCGGCCTTCTACGGCGGGACGATAACTAGAGGTCAATGACTCGCTTCCATTTATCATTGTTATGCAACCATACGACATTCAGGTGTCAGATGGTGGAAATGTATTTATCTATTTACTCTGAAACGTTATCGCGACGGGAAAATTTATATCTAGCACTAATAGTTCCGAGAAAACTGTTATCTTTAAAAACAGTAAATGAAATGTAAATCTTTGAAACACTTTTATGTTACACATAAATTATGTGGTATAATATAGGTTTTTTCATGAATCATTCGCTAAATATTTTCACACAAAAAATATACCATCAAGTTTCTGCTGGGAAGACCGTCTTTTGTAACATCGCTGGGCCCGGTCTAATGTCTCAGTCATTTATCAGCGATAAGCAAATCAGATACTTATATCAAAGATACTTGCAGCTAGAAAGTGCTCGATGGATTCAGATGGTGGAAGATCAAGCTATCATAAAAAGTAATGAGCGCTGTCAACGAGCGTGGTTAGTAAAAGTCAGGCTAAAATGTAATGATGGAAACTGTTTACATAGTTAACGTCATTGTTTGTCAGTAAGGAGAGTTTGACGTACATGAGTAGGCAAGCTCGTGAGACAGATTACGTTTACGAGGTCGAGCGGAAACGCGTCTCGTACTTATGATGCGGCGGGTGTACGGGACCTTGCCAACTGTGAGTGCAGACGCTGGCCGGCCTGGTCCGGTGGCTGCAGCAGAGGCGCGCGAGTGACGGCGGCGGCGGCGGCGCGGACAGACGCATCCGCAGCGTCGCGTGACGCGCCATCACCACTAAATATATCGGCGTGACAATGAGACACTTCGCCGCCGCCCGCCGCGCGATAATTGCCTAAAACTGAAAGTGCTAAGCTTCTCTATTCGCCTGTCTTTGTCCGCCTTAATAAAAGGAGGTTCAACATACCCGCCAACAGCCGAGAGCACGAATGACGCCTAGATATATGCGGTATGCGGTTAATATCTACTGAGATCGAAATAAATCGCTAGGATTATTGCCAAGTGGAAAATCATTATACCTAATATATTGGACGCGTGGAATTCACTTTGACAATATTTTGACAGTGAGCGGCCGAGACTTTTATCATTATTTTTATTTTCTTAACGTTTTCTAATAGTGATTCATCGGATTCTGCTTAAGGATCTATTTTGATGTGGCTATTAATGTGACCGAGTATTGTTATTTTGGGCCTACTAGAATGCGCGTAGGTTAGAATAGAGATGAAAGTTTTTGTGCGTTTCGCCACATGGTGGTGTCGGCGTCGAATGTATTAGTGTCGTCAGAGTAGGCGTGCCTTTATCTGCGCTAGCGAGTGGAGCCGCTAGCCGCAGCGCTGCGCCGCCGCCGCGAGAGAAACGGGCGCCGCCGGTGCCCATCTAAGGAGCGCAACTGTACAACCGGACCGACTGCCCCCTATTCAGACTGATCAGCCCGTAATTTTGACTTGACATCTTAGCGCAGTCTCTCGTCTTAGCCAACTTTACGTGAAAATTAGCAACAATTATTGTTACAAAGGAATGCGTAGTCAAAGAAATTGAGTTATAAAAGCTATTTTAAGAAACTGCATCTGTTACTTTGTATTAGCAACTTCTAATAATGTTGGTTCCAAGTTCATATAACTACAACTTGCAAGTTGTATGATCAACTAAAGCTGTGTGCGTAAGTGTATTAGCATAAACATTGACTTTAATCAATGCTGCTGATACAACTCATAAACTAATATGTTGGAGAGGCATGCAGTGCATGTCTTGACAGTTACATGAAAACAGCAAATTGTAGAGTTACTACACAACTACTTCTAAATGATCTAGGTAAGGAAACTTTGTAGTTTACGAAAACGCTTTCGTTTGCAATTTGCAAGTGTGAAAAGCGTTTCCAACTTTCTGTATTTATGTGTTGATATTGTCGCATAGATACAATCACATTCAATATTCTGGTGCAACTCGATAGGCAGGTAAGTACTTCACGCTCGACGATTTGTTTTCAGCACTCACAAAGCATGTCAACATTATATTCTTTCTGGAACATCGAACATGAACATTGTAAAACAATGGTTTATAGCAGGAAAACATTCATCAAGCGCGAGGCTGTGCTTGCAGCGCCCCTGTCGCGAGGTCGACGCACTGTCATTACGTGCGTTATGTATGATATATGTATCACATACGCCAAACGCACTACTACAGATGTTCCAGTTTTTTCGCTAAGTAGCCTGGGAGCGAGCGCGACTCCGCGACGCTCAATTATCTCCACAATATAGGATTAGTAAAGAATGCCCTCGAGCTGCAGCCCGCAGACAGCGAGACGACCGTTGATATTCTACACCGCAATCAATCGCTCCTGTGTCTAACTACACACTACACGTGCACGCACTATTATGTACTCCGACACTATTATAAATAGCTGCGCCACGACAGTATTAGCTGCGGTCCAAATGACAAAACACTATCCTGATTGTAAACTATGCTATATTTACATATTTTAAAACAATGGAAGGATGATCGCAACTATTTAAATCAAATACTTGTGACAGATTGCCCTCGAAGTTTTTCATAAGCGTTCAGTTCTTATAGAAAGACGTATAGGTACATAATATCGACTAATATTAAAAGAACTTTACAGTGCAGAATCTGAAACACATCCCATACAGACTAGATATATGTAGTTTCCTGAAAGCCCACCGAAAAAGTAGTCTAATTAAAAGTGCTAACGAATAGAAAATATGAAGTGTCGTCTACTCATCTGACACGGCAGAAAAGAGAACTGATCACAACTCACAGTGCATACCTATGACAATCAATTAAGATGGCCTGCCTGCCTACTTCGCCGACACATAAACTCTATATACTTTACTTTGTATTAAAGTGAACACATACTCTCAAGTGTCATTGCTGTCAGGAAAGATAATAACGTAACTGCATACTTTGTGTTACAGCTCTAAGTCGTTTGACAACATAACTTAAAATACTCACGCATAAGGACATAGTTTACACACATAGGCACTTACAGGCTTTGCGCTCAAGAGCTTGGATATGAAAGTCACACTAGCATTTATCCAAACACGTTTCGCGACCGATTGAGAAGAGTGCTCGGATCCATTACGTGCTGCGTGAATAAACAAACTGTCGTCACTCGATTATCGCCATTAGTGCATCAGAAATAAGTGTGAGGATCGAAAGCTCGAGTACATACAGTCGTGTTTGTTGTCGACGCTCGAACAGCTCCGGCAATGGCCAATCTCTAGGAAATTGACATTCGGCGCCAAAAGGAGCTCTGTGAGTGATTGTGAGTGCACCATTTGGCGCGAACTGAGAGCGGCTTAATATTTATCGAGTCTGTTGGATTCATAAATGGCAGCGTGTTTGTACTTATTTCGAAATACTCATCGACGATGGATTTATACAAATGTTAGCGGTAATATAAAAACATTTGTGAAAAATTTAACACAGATAAGAATACTTTTTAATGAAAGCATGTTCTCCGACAAAGAACAGCCACATGGAAGTGATCGACCCGCTTTACATTTCATTCATTAATTCGTATTATTTTATCAATCCAACATAACAGTAAATGATTAGGCTATGAATGTTTACTTTTCCTGAACAAGAATGCCAACAGCCAGACAGACATACCGGCACGTCGACAAAGAGCTTTTATGAAAATATACAACTAATAAAGCAAACAAATGTGTACCAACAGCAGATATAGAAATAATAAAGTGCTCATCTTTTGTTTTCTCAAGTCAGTGCAAACAATTCTCATGCCAATTGGTACTGTAAAGAAAATTAACTTCTAAACAAACAATCAACAGTGGCACAGTCACATCCTGTCGGTTTTTATTTGCGATGTCTGTTTGTCTGTTTGTTTGCTACCAGTTAGTCAACTGTGTTATGAGTATATTTGTAAGAAACAAGGAAATTTTATTATAGGCATGTTTGACGGGTTTCAGAGCCTACTTTTTATTTGCCAAGGTGATACGAACGCAACGAGATCAGCATGAATGCATACAAAAAATATTTCGTCGGCTTTTTAATTAGCATCAATTTACATAGTAGCTTTTTAAACAACGCAATAATATTTTTAATCGAAATGATAAATTAATAATGGGCTTATGAAAGCTGTCTATTATTAAATAAAATAATTAAAGATAGGTACGTACTTATGGATTTTAAATTATTTACTTGATTGTTTTAATACTTATGTCGGAACGAAAGGACTGAAAAGAGAAAGTTATTAAAAATTGGCTCTCGAGATCGGATTCTCGAGAACTTATTTATAATTAATAATCCATAATCATAACCCTCTAAACTCTACAATGAGTTAAACTTGTAATGAATATTTAAGTTACTTAAATGTTTATTATAACGTAATAATAATAACGCATTAAGTACTGAACTTCGCAAATTTTATTTTTTATGAAACTAATATGTAGCATTTGCACGTCGTCAGCGCTAAGTTGGCCTAGCACACGCGGTTACACAGCGTCTGCGTAGCGACTGTGTTGCGTAGCGGCTACGCATCGAACTAATAGACGTAGCGTAACGAAGCGAATACATTTAGTATACTTAACTATAACTTATAAGCAAAAGCTAAGCAAAAGTTTTATTTTGTTCTACAGCTTTTAAACAACTGATTTGCGGGAGGGAACTCTGCATTGCCAATATAATTTAGTAGAAACTAAAGGCACAAAAATCACGCCTTTAATCCCAGAAGGGTTAGGCAGAGGTGTACCTAAACAGTGTACCCACATTTCCTCAGTTAAGTTTATGTAATAGGGCTAGGGCAAGTATATTGCCACGAACCGGGCACAAATTCAAAGTCCGTGTCTGCTACTGCGAAATTCCTGATGGTTCGGGCAAAGTCTTATTGGGTTTTTAATAACACTTTGCCCGATCTGGGAATTGAACCCAGGACCTCATGCTCAGCAGTCGCGCTTTCGACTACTAGAACAACCAGACAGCCATTCAATTAAATAGTTTTTGACACAGATAGAGTTGCGAAGAGATAAATTGATGCATTAGTGTGCATGTGCACAAGTGATAAAGCTATTTATGAAGGTAATAACTATTAGCTATCCAATACGTTAAGTGACTTAAGAATAAAATTCCGCTACATTACGTAAATTTACAGTTGAGTAATTCCTCGTCACACATCGACACGATAAGAACACCATTGCATTATTATAATTGATTGCTAATTTATGCGCGTGTATGCAGTAAACAAATGACGACGCATCGTCACACCTGCGCTCAATCGATTAACTTATAAACTCAATATTGCTCAACGATCAACTCTATCGAACCTATTGTCCATCGAGTATTAGATATATACTCCATGATCTAACCACAGTACTCAGTGTCCTAATTAACTCAGGTCCACGACGCACATTTATAACGCACGTTAGTTTTAACTCAAAAACTAAGGGTCTCGTTTTTCATTCCCCAGTATGAATAATTAAAATATTGCGCAGTGAACTCTGATGTTTACGAGACAAACGCATGCAAATTACTTACTCGTACACGAGTGTTATATGTAATTTGTATCATGTTAATTATTACTACAACTGTTCTTATCTTCGGGCTGATGAAATTTTATACCCTTGTCGCGAGCGCGCGGCCTTAAAGCCACGGACATTATTAGCTTTGCTTACATTCAAAGCGCCAGTGAAGGAATTTCAAAGAAGTTAAATTGTATGCGTCATAACATAACTAACTATCCCATGTCGGTGTCGAGGATTGGCAAACGCGCGGTGTTAGGTTGCGCTCGCTAGGCGCGAGTAGCGGGCGCGGCGCGGCGGATGCACGTGCGCGCCGCAATGGGCTAGCGTGCTGAAGCGCGGCTTGCACTTCCGACTCACATTCATTCCCGCGCCATTCATACAACTGCGTCATTCATTTAATTCAAGTTCATAACGAGACCCGTACGTGGGAGGAGCTCCGTAAGTCGGCCGACACACCCGCGCCCCGCTCTCAGCGACATATCGCATTATCCAAAACTTTTATTATCGATAAAGATAAACAGAGTCGTTTGCGGGATCCGGACGCTCCTCGCCGAAAATGTCAATAAAATAAATCGGATCGCTCAAAGTTCCGAATTGCATTTATCGTTTCTCCGTATTCAATCTCGGACGCTTTAAATTCTCCAAGGTGTGCAAAATTTTACGGGCTAAAGTAAACTTCTAATTAAATGCAGTGGTGGCATCTCCCACACCGTACGTGCTCCTAAGGGGCCCGGACAGCTACAAAATGATCGAATTTAAGGATCGAGACAAAGTGTAGGTGGCACGCAGCGCGGCATGAGTGCGGTGAGGCGGCGCGGCGGCGCGGTGCGGCGGCCGCGTGGCGCCGAGATGGTATCGCCGCGGCGTCCAGTCCTTCTACCGTGCGATATTTTTCTAACTTTTTGGTTTGGCGGGTCGCGCGGGGGCATATTGTGTGCAATTGTAGCACGCGAGGGCACCGCAGGCCGACGACCCGCCCGGGCTCGCTCCGTATAATCCGACAGCATTATGGGCGACCCGGCGCCTTTGTAGGCTACCGGCTTAATGAGGGCCGTGGGTGGCTTATGACACGTCAGGATCTGATCATAAAGGTGCCAAAAATTCTACCTGCGCGGACGACATTCCTATCTCACGCCTTTGAAAATTAATGTCTATTGTCTGCGGATGCTGGCAGGAGGCGTCAGGGATTAGTAATGACACGATGTTATTTATATCCAGAGGACACAGGAGTAAGTCTGGTTCGATTAAAATATATTGAATTATTTGGTGTTCCGATGTGGCGATGACTCCTGGCGTAGCGACGGGTTTAATTGAGATGTATGCACTCAAATTCTTTGACCCCAATTAATTTCGTGGAAGTGAGTTCGTCGGGCGTTAATTAAGTGCGCTAATATTTGTGCGCAGAACACGCAGCGGTCAAAAACCATGTTCATTGTTATTGTAGATGACATCTAATTCATTTGCACAAAAAGCACAGAAAGAGCTTTCTCTAATCAAGCCAAGCACTTCATGTTGGCCGTACACCTAGTGTACAGGCTACAATACAGACAACTTTTAATCCCCAATTGATTAACCACAAAAAAAAAAAAATGTAATCGTTTTTTATTTACCTATGTGTGCTCCCACACGAAACCTCTATATGTCAAGGAACCTCACATTTCGCACGCTAATTATTTTAACTTCTATAGATTTTGCGTTTGTCTCTTTTATCATCGGATAAAATTTTATGGTTTTATTCCGGTTTTGGTCTTGCACGTAGTAAAACAAATTGTGGTTGGGTAGTAGAATGATGTGACTTGTGAGCATGCGGTGCGATGATGTGCATGTACTTCTGTAGTCCTTGGGTAATGCAATTTGAGTGCAATGGTAATGATGTGACGTCAGTCAGCGGGTCGTTTGTTACGCCCAGCTTCGCTGCGGGGCAATGAACCAGCGACTGAATTGGACGTAAGTGTCCTGCGACGCTGCGCCCGCGCCACGGACATAACGCAACCCAACCACGATTTACGACATTACGAGTGACGCCATGCAATATGATTGTAACTTGCAAAATTAACTTTACTTCGACAAAGTACTGCAAGTCGGCAACGTTCACGTAAGGCTACAGAGGTACAGTCCTAATGGTGATGATAGTCTATAAATCTATCAATTGCGTTTGATGCCCATCTATACGAGGTAATAATGTATGGAAAACGCATTAAGAATGTACATACCGCGCAACTCACATCTACTTAGCTGCTTGTTTGGTATGCCACTTTTTATATCCATCTAGATCGGATAAGCACTTCGTAGGAACAAAGGTATGAACAGTTTATTCAAATGACCTACCGGTAGATTTCCGCTACGGGAGAAGTCGATTTTAAAGTAATACGAGTAGGTAAAGCGACAATTAGTGAACGATATCGGAGCGCGGCGGTTCGCGGGCACAGCGCGGCAGCGGTGTTACAATGAGGCGCAATCAAGCACGAGTACATTTTCATTCTGCGCGCGATGCGACTGCGTGCACGCAAACAATCTTATATAATATTTGCGTATAAATGCGCATTTAAAACATTCCACAAACAAGGGTTGGGTATCCGCTAATAACTCGCATACTTTACAACTTCACATTCTGCATTTGAGAGTTCAGATTGTTATCTAGGGCAATGCACGAGCATATGGCCTCTAACGTCCAAAACATGGCTAATTACGTATTTAATTGTTTAATTGTGACGATTTTTTCCTTAGATGAGGGAGTTTTCACACGAAAAACTGAATAGGAACATAATTTTAATCTTAATTACGATATGAGTCGCTTGACTTCATTGGTCATTATTTAAACCGTGATACAAAAAATGTGATTGACATCAAAAGTAAACAAAGAACTCCTTTATCTGACATTTCATTTCTTGACCGCAATGTTAGTCACCTAACCTATAACGTCATGGAAAAGTTTTAAAATGTAGCATTTGAGTACATATTTTAAAGATTCAAGATGACTCTACAAACTCCACATACATGTTGAATATGAGGAATATGTAATGCCATTAGAGTTAAAAATATATACATTTTTGTTGAATTTCATGATTGTCCGACAGATAGAGTACCCCAAGGTTTCACCTTTCCTGTTGACAGCGAATGTTCCTGTGGACGAATTTTTGATGCCCTGTAATTGAATTGTTTTGGAACTTGTACATATTTTATTATTATTTTATATCCCCAAGTTCTTTGAAATTGATCGTGGTTGGGGTTGAGTTGAGCTCCATGTTTACTGACACATGCCTGCACCGACTGGACAGGTCCACTCAAATGTTGGTTCATTCTTCAAAAGACCTTTTCAGACGCTAACCTGCTTGGTTCTCACATGATCTGACCAAATAATGTCTCTAGACTTTAAACGAAACTATGATGATCTCAGAGTTTCTTTCGGCTGTTTCTTCACAGAGTAGTCAGATAGATAGGAATCACAGATCTCATCTAGTTTGTAAAATTGATGTTTAAAAGGTTTTTAATAACCTCCTTACGATATTAATAACATCCATACTATCCATACTAATATTATAAATGCGAAAGTCACTCTGTTTGTTTGTATGTTTGTTTGTTACCTTTTCACGACTTAACGGCTGATCGGATCTTAATGAAATTTGGCAAGAAGATAGATTTCAACCTGGGGAAGGACATAGGCTATATATCATCACGCTACGACCAATAGGAGCGGAGCAGCAATGAAAAATATTGCGAAAACGGGGAAAATGTGACGCAGACGAAGTTGCGCAGGACAGCTAGTTTAACATAAAAAACATCGCGCGGCACGCCTGTTCCTTCGAGGGATTAGTCACAGGTGTTTCGCCAGATAAGTTTAAGTCCCATGGACTAGGGGAGAATCAAGATGGACAACGTATGCTCCCGATCCCGTAGTGACACTGAATCTAGGATCTAGCATTGTTTAATATGTTTAATGACGAATGGAAAAGTCTTCACAAAACTCATACAAGATCAGAAAAACATAAAACACACATAATACGAGTATTGTTCCTGCTTATTAGTATTTCGATCGCTTTCTAGAAATATAAAGCGTTAATAACAACAATAGCACTAAAGCACATCAGGTCATCATTTGGACTACGTCAATGGCTGCATTATAATGGGTAAAATTGGAAGAAGAGAATTGTGTTTCGATAAAACGTTTTATGTGGTGAAGTCATGGACAAACATGTAGAGCGAAACACTAGGACAAATAGAATCATCACAATAAGAAGAATATCTTATTTTTTACTGAGAGCTTCAAGCAATGTGAGTATATTGGTAGGTACTAACACAAACGACGTTATTATTCATTTCAGCTTTTAATAAAAATAATAATTTTAAGCAGGAAAGAAACATAGCAATCTAAAGGGTGGAATCGTTTTATCGGAAACTCGTGAATCGGGGGGCTGCGGCTGGCTAGACGTGTATAAAATAAAATAAAATAAAAAACGCCAGTATTTAAAGTTTACGCTTCTTACAATTTATTTTAGTGTTAGTTCATGTAGTTTAATCTATGTTAGTATAATTTCTCTTTCCTTTACTTAATTGTATGTGTACCTAAATTTCTTTTTTTTTTTTTTTTTTAACTCGAATCAAAGGAAACTCGTGAATCGGGGGGCTGCGGCTGGCTAGACGTGTAACACAATACGAATACAAATGACATCAGAACCCAAGGCAATCACCGGCACGGACTAAAAGTCAAAGTAACAACAAATTTCGAATACCTATCCGCTATCAAGAGTATAAAAAGTATTTTTGATGGCACGCCGCTCTCGGGTTAAAAGATCAGCCCGATAAGGTTCAATCATAGTGTTAAAAATAACAATGCGCGAAGTGTACTTTTGTTTTCATGTTTATTACCGACACATGATGCTTTGGTCAGCACTTCCTGTTGCTTAAGTTTTTATTTGGAACCTACAAATGTTTCTAAGTACAGTTTGATTCTGTAAAGCGCAGGATCGTCTCTTTTAGAGCAGTACGAGGGCTGTCCATACATTTCCTAAAAAGCAGGAAAAACCGAAATGATTTTTTCTACTGGATTAATTTCATGACTTTTAGTTGAACTTATTATGAAGAAGTAAATATTTATACTAACTACACAAGCTTTTATCAATTTGTACAATCTGGGTTGCATAAATACTTATTGTGTAGGTATATAAATAAATGTTAAGTACCTGTCTGGGAATTATACTAAAATAGTTGTAGTGACGAGGTTTTTTAACCCCCGACCAAAAAAGAGGGGTGTTATAAGTATGACGTGTGTATCTGTGTGTCTGTGTATCTATGTACCCGTGTGTCTGTCTGTGGTATCGTAGCTACTAAACGGATGAACCGATTTTGATAAAATTAGTTTCGTTTGAAAGGTGTTTTAATCGAGAGTGTTCTTAGCTACATTTTGAGAAAATCTGATCAGCCGTTTGAAGGTCATCACCTCTTTTCTAGTTGAAGGGATATAAACAACTTCTACGGGTCTGATCGATTCGAAATTTGAAATCTGGTCACTTGTCACCAAGGGCATCGCCAGGGGGGGGAGGATGCACACTCCCCCCCCCCCACCATAAAAGTTCGTGTTTTTTTTTAATTTATGACATTTCCTTGTTTTTTTAATCTTCTCGCTAGAGAAGAGGCACAACTCCGAAAAGAGTGGAAGCAATGGGAGGAGACCTATGCCCAGGAGTGGGACAGTCAAGGCTAAGAAAAAATAATTCAAGTTTAAAAAGCATGAAATGAAAACTAAATTTAAAATTTAAATACCCCCGACCGAAAATCCCTCTAAAAAAACCAAAAATAAATTAATCCAAGCGTCATAGCGTCGGAGGACCGCTAGACGCTAAGTAGACTGCTTAGCACAAGCACAAAACAAAGCAGACCCCTGTTTGCAGTCGGGGGTTTTTTAAGTTTTAAATTTAATTTTGTAACAACTAACTTCGCCTCTAACATTAATAATGATTAGGAAACCCATCTGACTCATAAATCGAGCCTATTGTCCGTAAGACGCCTTCCAAGAACACGCCAGGCTGTTGGTAGCATATAATATCAATCGTGTTTGCCATTTTTTTAACGCAAACGCAAAATATTGGTGGTCTGATGATAGATTTGGGCGTGGCAGTAAAGCCAAATAAGTGTAAACCAATCATCATCGGTACATAGCATCACCTTACTTACCGCCAATTTTATTCAACATTACGATCGATCCATTTAGCACAGATGTGAAGGACCTACTAGGCTTGCAAATTTGACGGTATTGAAGCTGGCAGTATCTTCACTTAGGTAATATTTTCCAATTGTTTTTATATAGTTATTTATTTATTTGCATATGGTTATAAATATATTTATGGTTTATGATTGGTATTTGTTATCTTCATATTAAATCCACAATTTTTCTCATCTGCACCTACCACAGTTTGTCTCTGCATCGCCCAAAGGTTGACTGGTATAGAATGCCTTTGGCATTAAGTGCGCCTCTGTGCAATATGTGTGCTTAAAGTATTAAATATTTATTTAACAGCATATTTTCTACTGTGCAGATATTTACAAAACAAACATATATTAGAATAGGTACACGAGTGTAATCTATCAATTATTACCGAATTGATAACCGCGTCACAATCAATCAGAAATGTGACATTCGAAGTTGTTACGTGACGAGCGGCCATTACTGCCGTTCCGCGTTGTTTTCTTTTGTACTACAGTTACGCAAGCCTCCAACCTGAAATTAGGCGCCCTTTCAGCCGACACCCACTGCCACCGCACGTCACGCGTTTGCGACGAATAACACTCCGTGTGTACTTAAGTACATATTAGTACTAATAACTACTTTACAGTTCTAAGAGTTTTTTTAAGAGTTTACCCGGAACCCGGCAGAATTATATAAATCGAGCCAAAAAGGTCGTCAAAATGTCCACAATGGTTTGAAAATTTCGCGTCACGTCACGTCTTGTCTCGCTCGCCTGTCTAGACATCACAGACGAACACAACTTTTTTCTCTTCTCGGTAATACAATTTTTGGCAGACTTGTTAATACAATCTTGGCAAACGTTTGTAACTTTTATCACGTCCGGAAAATGAATGAAAGCTGTCGCCGTGAGTCACTTCGGCATCGAGCGGGACTTAGAAAGTCCTTGCTATCTATTCCAATGATTAAATAATGACATCACTCGCAGACGCAAGGCTAAAGCTGTAAACTTAATTAAACGTGATCTTTTAATCCTACATCCATTAAATTATTTACGGCGCAATGACGATTATTCAAACAGCACAATAATCTTCAGTTGGAAAACGATTATTTTTAATGTTTAAAAATAACTTAATGCAATAGAATGCCTCCTTCAACTGCATGTTAAATATGGCAATAAGAGGAGACATAAATAGGTAATAAACTAAGAGACCTAAGCTAACATATGTACATAACATCTTAGGTGCGTCTGAAGCAATCGTCACAACACAATATGATAAGATTGTGAAATCATACGACATTGATATTCACGTACATGTGCTCCTTGTATCTGATGATGATATAACTATTGAAAGACAATACAACTTTATGAAATCATGCTTTATGCGATTTTATTTTTCACTTTCGACCTTGTGATAATATTTTGATATTACTCGTACCTACTAAAACCTTATCTGATTTGGGTTTAATTCATCATTAACTGTGACAAGTGGAAATATGAAAGAATAAGGTTTATTTAGTATACGATGTACTTCATTCAAATATTAGCTCTATTTATATTAAAATTGAATTTAGTTTTTTTAGCTTAAAATGTTTACTGTGGTATAATTAAACGTAGACGGTTGTTTCTTTCTAAAATGTTGTAAAGTAAAGCATTTTTAATCACATTGTGGTTAATACCTCATTATTAGTCAGAGAGATTATACCTAACAAGCAGCATTTTCCACTTTGTTCTAATTACAGATAACCCGCTTATCTTTCTACTTTCAGACTTATTATGCAATTTTCTAGTTTTCCTTATATTATTGAAACTACAGTGTGAAACTCATTTTTCATGGAAATATCGCCTCACAGGGGAATCGATGGTGCGTGGAAAATAATGTTGATGAGTTGTAATTGTGAATAAAATATAATAATGAAAGATTATACTTGCTACACAAATAGTTGTTTCAAGTTTATCACTAAGTCCAGTTCCGACTCCGCGAAAATAATTCAGAGCGATCCATTGACAGAATTTGATAAATAATAAATATTTTCGAGATTACAATTGACGAGTATTTGTCCGATAACAGATTATTCATTGTATCAGTCTCCGAAAATAGAACCTCTTAACAATTCTCTCAGTTTGTTGATATTGTTCACACGAAAGTCGGCGGCTCACGTGGTATTGTTTTTATTATCCCTGAGTACCGAAGCTGGTATCGGCACCACTGATAACGATACGAGCATCGATAAACAATTTAAAGCACAAGCGGTTTGCTAGTCAACTGTCTGATACTAATGCGTACGTGCGTTTTAATTGATCTAGTAGTTGGAGACCGATGCGGAAACGTCGGAATGTAATTATTTACATAAACACACGTGCCCATAGCCGCTCCCTGTCTCCCTAGGCAAGCGAGCGCTCCGCAGCTGAGCCGCGGCGGGCGGCTCGCTGACGCTGGCCAGATGAACAAGATCGATGTGCATTTAATTACGACGGGGGGCATCGTTGGCAGCGCGTGCAGTGTATGATGCACACGCGGTGTGGCACTCACCGGCGGGGCGGGTGGTGCGGCGCGCGGGCTCGTCTTCGCGCAGGTCAGGCGCGTGGCGGCGCGCGGCGGCCGGGCCCAGCGAGCCCAGCGCCGCCAGCGCCAGCAGCAGCAGCGCGCGCAGCATGGCGCCGCACTGTGTCTCACGGGTGGACCGCTCCCGGCCACGAGGTCACTATTTCGGCCGCGCGCGCTTGTTCGTGCGGAGGTGCAGCGAGCGCAGGTTCGCGATCGTAGCGCGCGACTTGGAGGCGTCGTCGTAGCGCGACGGCTGAGCCGGACTGAGACGAGCGTCGCGCGATTTCCCGGCTGATGCGGCGAGGGGGCCGGCGCGCCCCTCGTGGAAAACGCGGCAATAGCGCGGTGCGGGCGGGGAAAATGCAGCGCTGTCATCCGCCCGCCCCACCCGTCGCGCCGCCCGCCGAACCATCACACCATTATTAAGTGCCGATCATTATAACAACTTGATCTATGTTTTTAAACAAAAATATAATGTCAACAGATATTATCACAGATATTAAACTTAGAAAGACAGAACTAACAGACATTTTAAATAAGTGCATACATAGTAGGTACATATAGGATTCGTCCGAGCACTAAAAAAATGGAAGACCTCTATTAAACTAGTTTCTAACGCCAGCAACTGTTTTGAAGGAGAGCCATTAGTTTAAAAAAATCTGAATTTATAGCAAACTTCGTGCAAAAAACAACGTATGAATTTCGTAAAAATGTGTCTGTGCATTCAAGACATCTTAAAAATGTGTCTACGATGAAGAATGAGTAGAAGCCAAAACAATATGTTTCGCCAGTTTTGTCGGGGTATTCAAATACACATTATACATTAATGATACAATGTTAGTGAGATTTTTTACTCTCATTTGTTATCTTTTATCAACGTGCATCAAAACAAACATCCAGCAAGCTTTACAAATGTAGTGTAATGTTTGTAAATGTAGTACGAAGTTGCGAGAAACCAGTTAATGAAGTATTTTTGAACATTTTTACGATTATTATAATAATTTCTAATAGAGCGCATATTTTTGTGATCAACATCAACATTGGTCGTTATATTAAAAACAACATTTATTAATAGGTCTAATAGCCCTTATCTACTACCGTCTACAAAATAGTAGATGTAAATATAACATAAAATCTAAGATTTATCGAAAGCTTAGGGACTTTAAACAAATGTTTTGTTTCTGTTTGAATTTACTGTGGAATTGAGTTATCCCCGATTTTACGAGTCCACAGAATTAAACGTCTGTCATAAAAAAAAACACAAATTGTTATTGCTTTGTCTGAGATCCGCTGCTCTGTGCGTCGAAATCAGACATGTTGAACACATTCATAAGAATTTACAGAATTATTTACATATATTTGGTGCAGAACTGTATTTGGCAGCAGGCCCAACTAGTCGTATAATAAATATTTCATATCTTTAGAATATAAACGGGAATATCAATACCTGGTACAATACTACTGAATCGCTGTAAAAACTGTAAACGTCATGAGTGATGTGAAAGTTTATAAATAATTATTATGAGTATTATGACCTCGTACTGACTCCGGCGATATTGAACAACTAGGCGTCGGCGTAGAATCAGTTACCTAGATATAGGATAGACGAGTTCTGAGGCTAGCTAGAGACTATTCAAAAATATATGTCTGAATTCTGCAATATAAATCTTAACCAAGTACCTAATATTTTACAATCTGAGGGAATAATCATTAACTCTAGATATCTAATTTCAGCTGTTACCAAGTTGATACTAGCGTAAGATTTAGCATTTGATAGACAACCTAAAGTTAATTGTTGTTTAAGTTGTTAATTTTGACCGTCAATATATTGGTTCGAGTGTTGTGTTACTGCAACCATAAATATCATCTTGCAAATGAAATTCTGCGGCAGTGACTCACTGCAAAACGAAAGTATACTTTACTGTAAGTGCCTGATTATTGGCAAATCCAGATAAAACAGTAGATCAGCGCAAGATATTCCAATAAATTCTAGGATATTAAATAAATTAAATTATGAGATTGTAAATGCGGGAGTTTGGATATTGTTTGAATGTTGGTCGAGAAATAGCAGCCCAGAGATGAATGGCGGAAAGGATATGATTATTTATGGTTTCAAAATTAGATAAGGATGCTACTTAGGTAATAAACTTATTCAGAACAGCATAATATCAATGATTTTGGAGCACCAATACGCAATGATGCTATGCAAAGCAAACAAAAGACTTGAGACCCGCCATAAAATCACAAAAATCACATGAATTTATAAAAAATATAGGGACCGGTTATACCTACTTCTTATTCATATTGGCCACTTCTCTGGTCCATAACATGTACTTACACAGATTTCCTACACCTCCGCTATTCTTTTCTGATTAATTTTGTTGCGGGATCCACAAGACAATTAAATTCTTTTTCTGGGACTTCGTCGAGCTTCTTTGTCTCGGTGCTTTTCTGGTGGTCGCCACTGTTGATTCTGGCTTATAGGAGTTACAGTCGTTTGGGGATAGTGTGGCTTGTCCAGATAAAAAAAACCACGTGCCCAGAATAAATATTTTTATTGTGCACATGTGCGGGGTCACTTGTTCGCTACGCTACAAACTATGAGCTACGTACGCTACGCAGCAAACTATGAGCTACGCGCGCTACGCTACGCACAAGGAGCTACACTCTACGTGCTACGCTACACAACACCTTTCGCGAAGCTACGGCGGTCAGCCCGTCTACCACACCTACTTAATACCGACTTAGTACCAGTAGTAACACCCACACAAGGTTTCTACAACTCAATATTATATCGTATTACGACTTCTGACGTATATAAATGGAAATTTTATACTGAATGAGATATTTACCAAGTAGTCTACCTACCTAGTATTTGCCTATTTACGTTTGTGTTATCTTACGTTACACAAAGTTGTAGTTGATCGTGACGTCATAACAATGATATGATTTAATGATGTTACATTTAGGGCTCGTGTACATGACTAATCGTTTTATTGTTCGAAGTTGCGTTCTGTTTACCGTTTAAATAAATCTAATGTTGTAAATAGGTTTCAGATCTAGGATTGACCAATATGCCTTTGCCTACTCGTAAAGGCTGACGCTAAAACGGTCGAGACGCACTGCTTCTATATAAATCCTAAGCTACTACAGTATTTTTGGTTATAATTGGTTTTGTGTGAACGAATGGAGTTTGCATGAACCATCGGCGCACCTACATCGGTAGGTACAATCAAGCCGAACCGAGATATAAATCTCGGCGATGTGGTTTTTTTTTAATTTTAGAGTTAGGTGTATACTTAATGATTTTTATTATCCAATATTTAAATATAAACTAGAGTTTAATAACAAAATAAAAGTAACAGTATTTACATAAACTAACTAACTAAATATAAACTAAATTAAAAACAACAGTTAACTAAAGTTAGGTGTACACTTAATGATTTTTATTATACAATATTTAAATATATAAAAATCAATGCCACTTTTCGTTGTAATTTTATAACTCAAGAACGGCTGGGCTGATTTAGCTGATTTTGGTTTTAAAATGTTTTTCGTAGTCCAGGGAAGTTTAGGGTAGGATAAGGGTAGGGTAGGCCGTAGGTAGGGTATGTAGGGTAGGTAGGTAGTTCAGCCTGCGTTTGCAATATAAGCGGAAAAAATGTAATTAATTACGACATCACATTAGAAACCTCAAAAATAACAGTATTTCTCCAATATTCAATGGATGTTATTATGGTGTCACCTTGTTTCGCAGACAGAAATTTGACAGAATTTCGTTTCCCAGAAAATGTTTCACATAATATTTAGTCCCCGTATTTTTATTTCGAATATTTTTGTTTCGACTACTATTTACTTGAATGAAAAATATTTTACAGAAACACAATTCAAAGAATTTTACAATCAAATTTTTTTATTTGACCAACTCATCAAACAGCAGAATTATTTTTCAACGAATATTGTTTTTTCGATGTATGTTTCCATAGTATTTTATTTCAACGAAATTATTAACCTTAAATTAAAATATTGTCTTTAGAAGTCAATATGTTGTACTAATAAAGTTAGTGACAGAAACGAATGGCTGCAAAACAGAATCCACATAGTCTTGTTTGCCCTACACCTAGTGTAATTTAAGCCCGCGTAGGCGTGGAGGGATGGGGCGGCCCGCGAGTTGAGGACCAGGTGGTTACTAGAGATCGCCGCCGCGGCTGAGGCTGGCCAGCAAGCCGAAGCTGCGGTGGTGACCTTTAATACCATCTGCGACGATAAACTTGCGTGGGGCCGCCGGAGCCCCGCAGCGCCGGAGCCGTGACAGAAACCTTGCCTGTTGCATGTTACATGCTTGCATGCATGCTGCAAGTTGCATGCTTGCTGCATGCTGCATGCAACAGGCATGGACACCATTAGTGAGAATAATAAGATTGTTTTCCTGCTTGACAATAATTGACCCGCATTATTTTTGTGAACCCGGTGTTGTAATTTTGTAGGAGGTTATGCATTTTTCAAAGGTTTGAATTTTAGAAACTGTCAGGCGATTAAAATGTTATTCTTCGTAATAAGTTTTATGTGAAACAAACAATATGTGGATAAATAATATTTGATTTGTTATTCTATGATATGAATATTCTAACATTAAACTTTATTTGAAACAAAAATCGATGATTTAAATTTCTTCAAAGTAAGTATTCTGCGTATTGATTATTCTATGAAATGATAATATGAGAAACAATTTATGTGAAACAAAATTTGATTAAACAATTAGCGATGAAACAACGCACAACCATGTTATTATACATATAAACCTTCCTCTTCAAGCACTCTATCTATTAAAAAAAACCGCATCAAAATCCGTTGCGTAGTTTTAAAGATTTAAGCATACATAGGGACAGAGAAAGCGACTTTGTTTTATACTATGTAGTGATACTTATTCAGATCAATAATTTTCACTATAACAAGTTGTAAAAAATTAAATCAATCAGTAGTTCACCAGCTTTACTAAACAATATCCTCTGACAGTAATTATAAAATTATATGCAACACACATAGGTAATTTTTAAGTTTTATTTGTCATAGGAACAAAATTGCTTTAATAAAGTTGATAATGAGTTTAAATTAAGAATTAACTTCTTGGCACGCTATCCTTTCATCGCGCGTCTTCCAAAAACGGGACTATTTTGCGTTCCTGAGCTTTGTTTGGGGACATCAGGACGCGAATTTACAAAGGCTATACTATTTTAGTCACGAGCCAGACTCTAATAGATGAGCTTTTGTTTGTGCACATTACTCGCCAAAACCTAATCTATCTCAGTAAAAAAAATTACTCAAATAGATTAGCTTTTGGCCTGGATATTTTCAAAGAAAATGCACGGACAAAACCTAGAACTGTATCATACGTATACAGGAGAATTTGGCTGCAAGAGCGAGCGAAGCGAGCTCTGGACTTGGGGCACCCCGACCCGGACAGGTTAGGTTCGAAGGGGATGGCGGGGTCTAGTGAGCGAGCGGAGCGAGCGAACTAAGACCCCGACTTCCCCTTCGTGTTAGGTTACTGTAAACCCTGCAGACAGAAATAGGAGCCCCGCGTAGCGGGGCTACATCGACTATGCTTTATAAGCGACAATAATTTTTTTTGAGGTTAGGTTACAATAATTAGTTTTTCTCAAGAACGGTGCATTACCTTTTAACGGGAGTGGTCCCAGGGGAAAAGGGGTACACACCCCCTCACCCCCCTCCACCTGCCAAAGAATTCTAGATTTTTACCAAAATAATACCAATTTCCACGTAATTATCCGCCTATTATTGAAGCTAACGATTGGTAAATATCGGTATCAAATTGAATAGCATTTGTTGCTGCAATATTAGAAGGAATTTGTCTAACAAAGTCTACGCGATTTCGGTCAATTTCTGTACTAGAATGGATTAGGGTTTTGGCAAGTTTTTGTCAAACAAAAGCTAAGCAAGTTCTGTTTGCACTTTCACTCTAATGGTATAGCCTTTGTAAACACGCCAACAGGACAGGTGACCGAGAAAAGGAACAGTCCCGTTCGAAACGGGACGTACGGTCACTTTATCATGACGTCAGTGATGTGTCATTTGACATTATAATCTATCTGGCCTCCAATAAAATATGATTTAAAAAAAAAACACGGTAAAAGTTAAACTTTTTTTCACACTATAGACATTTAACTAAAAAATTTTGGAATAATATTCCATTAAAACGTATAAAACGCCTACCCTGCCCCCTACTCCGCGGCCGAGCGTCACGCGACATGCAACACATAGACGAAAAAGTTTGAGACGATGTAAAAAAGTTTCACTTTAAAAATATCTTATGATGCTTAAGGTGGTCACTCACCGGGAGCATTCGCGTGTTGTAAACAATGAAATTAACTTTTGAGCATTGCGTTACAACACCGCACCAGCTCGATTATCTGATTGAGGAGCATTTGCTCGAACTGTATACGTTCGTATGCATACCATCGATTCGGTTGTAGCGACATTGTAAGTTGTAATGATCGGTTTTTCGCACACACTGATGTACAGTTCGAAATAATGTTAGCAATACGAGTTCACTGATGTACCTAACGAACGCTCGTGCGTCGCGCGTCGTACCTGTAACTGTAACACGTGAATACTCCCATGCAGTGTGTGACCACCTTTAAGATGCGATCTTTGTGATGTCAATTAATAGTCTGTCGCGTAAGAGTAAATAGATAGTCCATGATTCCGCATTTTCAATAAAAGATTTATTTGTAACAGCCTTTTAGATTCGTTTGTGAGATTTATGTAGATTATCCTGTTTTGGACATAGGGTGTTTATATTTTTATGTATCCGGCCGACTCCGGCCTGTGTACTATGTTTTGAAGCTTTACATTAACCACGTATAAGGAATAATGGTTGAACACAATGACACTGTCCGTGTTTACATATTATTGGGGCTTACTGTAGCATGAAAAAGTACTTGGGACAGCACAACTAATTTAATTAATTGTTTATAAGATGCCTAGACTGCAGGGCCCGGGGGAGGCATCCTTCGGCTGAAATGGTGTTAGTTGGGTCAATGGTATCATTCGAATGTACCTACATAAGTTACATAATCGTAGGATTAGGCGCTTTAAAGTAACATCTCATAGAATCTATTTTTAATTGTGCAAAATCTTATGTACATGCATAAGATATGATCTAGGGACCTACCTACCTACGTTGTGCGTTCAAGATTTTGTACCGCAGGTTTGGGCCGTCAAGAAGAAGAAACTATTTCTCATCTTACTTTCGCTTAACTAAGTAACTAGTCTACCACGTGCTTTGGTCAAGTGGTCGTCGAAAGCGCTATCGGTGAGTATGTTGTGATTGCGATTCCGGCAGTGTTATTGGGTTTTTCCAACAAAAATTTCTCAGTGCAACCACGGAGTCTGAGATGGTAATACGCTCGCTCTCGTGTTGTTGTTTTACATAGGACTAATACATAACTGGCGAAATATGGGCGTAGGTAGGTACATACTATTAGGTACCTTTCCTTAACCCTGAGGATGAGGATAACATGCGTGATGTTTTTTTATGTAAGGTAGTCTACACTTATAACTTATCGTATCAACCTTTGCAGAGCAGCAGCTGGCAACTGTTGGAAATAAGTAGCAGACGACCATGTGAGGCCTATGTCAGGGGGGGGTTTTATGTGGGCTAATATAGGCTGATTTTTATTAAAAAAAACACACCCAGAACAAACACAATCGTGTCACTGACTCTGGCAGGGCCACCATCAGGGATTTTAATTTTGAAAACACAAAAAAATTGTCGCTAATTAGTCGAAATTTGTCTTGAAATATCAAAATTTGTCGGTCACTGGTTCAAAAGATATAAGGGTTCATAGGTGGCCGATCTGGAGAGACTCTCCCCAGCAGGGCCACATTTATATCTCAAAAACTAGGGCACCTAGCGAAGATCTGTTTTCTCCCATATTTTGTTGCCCATTAGTCGGAATCATTCGCCAAATATCAGAATTTGTCGGTCACTGGTTCAAAAGATAAAAGGGTTTATAGGTGGCCGATCTGGAGAGTCTCCCCAGCAGGGCCACATTTATATCTCTAAAACTAGGGCACCTAGCGAAGATGTGTTTTCTCCCATAATTTGTCGCCAATTAGTCGCAATTTGTCGCCAAGTCACAGATTTAATCGGGTCTTAGTTTAGGAGATATAATGAGTTCAATTAGTAAGGTATAGTCCAAGAGCTAGATCGAAGAGTCCACGAAAAATTACCAAGAAAAAATATTTCTAATAATATGTGTAATATACTTCTAGTTTTATCGGTCTAAAGTCTTTAGAAATGTCCGAGAGAGATAAATTCTCAATTACATTCATGTTTTTATGTTTTGAATTACTAGGTTAGAGTGGCTTCTTTGAAAACATTAAACCTTGCTCTTGGTCTATTTGGTGTCAAGATGTACAGTCGCATGCAACTGTTTTACCAGTTTACAATGTTAAGCTCTAATAGGGTTGCGGACTGGGTAAAGAAAACGACTCTATTTTGTCCGTCAGACAGGTAATACAAAAATATTAGACACGTATTTTTTGTTTTATCAAAATATCAAAAAAATACTTAGTTAAAACTCATTAAAGTTGGAGAGTGGGGGCTCACTACGTCACAAGTAGGTATAAAATTACCTACATGTGACGTCATGCGCCATTTCAACTCAATATATCTCCGTAATTTTATGACCACGTGAAAAAAGAAAAAATACGTGTCCAATACTTTTCAATAATCTACCCGACGGACAAAGAATAAAAAAATGTGATCATCCCCTATTAACGTTAGAATAATAAAAAAATACCGTACCTTTAGTGAAATGTTTAAAATACTTAAACGTTGAAAACGTATTGTCAATATTGTAATCAAATTTTATTTTACAAAAATAAAATTTCCAAAAAGTTCGTTAGATGTGTGCTGTCTTTGTATGTATTTTGAGGTGATTGTGAGTGTTGTGTTGTGTTGTGGGTATGGACGGGTTGAGTTTTTATTTTATCTTAATTTAGGTTAGAACTGGCTGACTTTAACTTACGTGCAATTCGTTCTAAGCAGCTCGTATGTACATGCGCATCTATCTCTTTCTTACTTACTGTAAATGAAACGGAGCGCAGCGATCTATCTGCCAGCGACTAAGTGGCAAGTGCACATTGTGTTAGATAAATAATTACATATATTTATTGTAGATTTGTTTATAGATAATGAATACAGCTTTCCTGTGGTGAGTTGAAATTATAGAATAAGTTTATATTTATTTAATTCGGACCAAACATTCCTCCATAAGACGTCATAGATACTGTCTAGAAACTATATAAAGCATTTTGTACTCGCTTGTACCACTGTATGGGGACATTGAATTTAATATCTTTTTAATTACACACCGACTAAATCTGTAACTTGGCGACAAATTGCGACTAGTTGGCGACAAAATATGGGAGAAAATACATCTTCGCTAGGTGCCCTAGTTTTAGAGATTTAAAATGTGGCCCTGCTGGGGAGACTCTTCAGATCGGCCACCTATAAACTCTTATATCTTTTGAACCAGTGACCGAAAAATTCTGATATATTTGGCGACTGATTCAGACGAATTGGCGACAAAATATGGGAGAAAACAGATCTTCGCTAGGTGCCCTAGTTTTTGAGATATGAAATGTGGCCTTGCTGGGGAGACTCTCCAGATCGGCCACCTATAAACCCTTATATCTTTTGAACCAGTGACCGACAAATTCTGATATTTGGCGACAAATTTCGACTAATTAACGACAATTTTTTTGTGGTTTCAAAATTAAAACCCCTGATGGTGGCCCTGCCAGAGTCAGTGACACAACACAATCCACGGCGATTGTTTTTGATCTGGGTTTTTTTTTCCCAGTAGTTAATTCCGTATGAGGGCTAGAGAATGGATCTCTAGCCCTCATACGGAATTCACATCCCACAGGGGGCCGTTATTTAGTGACCCCACGACCAATAGCATATTATTAGATCTTGACAGATTAGCGACCGCCCCCATTTTTGGTAGTCTTTTAAGAACAAGATTTATGATAGGCTCGCCATCCACCCAACCAATCGCAACCAGTTGGATAGGCTTAGCGTACCAAAACATGGGTACTGTAATCACAAAACCCTTCCGACAGATATGGTGAAAATGGCGTTTCGCATTATGTGATCAGATATGGTCTTCCATGTTTTTGCTCCACTCTAGAGCGAGTCAGAGTGGAGCACTTATGATACAGCATACAGTCCTGTAACCCGACAAAGAGAATGGACGGACAGATGGCATAGGATCCTACAAGATGTCAATACTGTCAATGTGTAAAATCGATGTTATTCGAATTTTGTTTCTTGCTGTACCTACCTTCATACCATCACTTTCTGTAAAGTTTCTAGTGCGATGTTATGAACTCTTGTGCCTGGATCATAAGATTTGCTATTGCTGCTACTAACCATTAGAAAAGGTTTATTTGCTGGCTTCTGTAGTTTACCGCATGTTAAAAGTTCAGAAATATTAAATCAAAAAATGAAACATTCGTGAGGATAAATTTTATTCCATAATACAGCATAAGATAAACCGGAATGTCACAATTCGCATTTTCATTATTTCTTGTTTTTCATAAAAATAAAAAAGAACCACCTTCCAACACACTTGCCACAAAGTTACTGTTTCAACATTTTTTTCTAAATTATTATAAAAATGCTAAGTTACAATTAATTGTGTAGAGCATGTACCACTGAGAATTCTGAGCACTGTTCCCTGTAGGCGGAAACACTTCTCAAAATGACACCGTTTATCTAATACATATTTATACCTAAATTACAAATTAATCTCGGTTCGTCATGAGAAGCTGTTGACTGTAAATGCAGGTCAATCACAACGAGCCGTATGAATAAGCGAGAATTGTACGAAATGGTTTTGGATGTAAAATACATAACAGCTTAAACTACCTAGATAACTTCCATAAAAATAAACTACCATCGTTATAATAGGTCAGGTGATATTAATGCACAAAACTGGTGACAATCGAACAGAAAATACTTGGGATATCAACAGCCCAGTCACAAAGCGATGTGTGTAGGACGCGTGCGGTGCCGAGCAGTCGCCGCGCACGGCCCGCGCCTCGCATCCCGGTGACCGATAGACCCTACGCTTCCGAACACTGCCTGCACTGAACCTACCTACGCAACGTAAACTGTAGGTCACTAGTATCATAAACTAAATAATTAAAGTCATCAATTGTGAATTAACTTTAAATACTTTATTGCGACAACTTATTCCACATAGTATACATATAAAACATGTTATGATGTGATTCACTTTATCACGAGTCAGCTACAAACCTATCCACATCACAATGCACGATCATTCAGCGAGTCTAGGTACCACCGTTTTGCTCCTTCGAATATTTTTATATTGAAAACAAATCTGCAATAATTTTGTATCGTCTTTACACACTATTTTTTTTGTTCAACGTCGTCAGGGATCGATCAAACAGCGCATTCTAATAACGTGGACCCTAACACCACATCGCTAAGTAGCGTGGTTTATTTGTACACTTACCACCCAATACCAAAATTAATTTTAAACGTTGTATGAACGCAAGTGGTTCGGAGTGAATGCGATGCTCGATCGGTCACCGGGTGACGCATATCAGTAATGCATTCGCAGGTTAACTCACATAATACATTGTATTCAATATTCAATAGCAAATAAAGTTAACATATCTTAAACCATAGTCTCTTTCAGTAATCAGATTTGTCTGTGAGTTGGTAGCGCACATGCGGTTAGCGGTTGGCGTTCTTGAGTTGGTTGGAGAGCCAGTCCAGGCCCTCGTACAGGCCGTCGCCGGACGTGGCGCACGTCGCCTGGATGTACCAGTTGCGGTTGCGCAATGAGTGCAGGCCCAGCTTGTCTGTTATCTCAGCTGCGTTCATTGCGTTTGGCAGATCCTAGCAACAGAACCTTGCATTAGTTCATATATTTTTACGACATATTGGCACACATGCTAATATTTGAATAATTTTAACCACTACTGATTTAATCACAAAAAAACATAAAATAGTCTGCTTTAAAATTAAGGCACTTTGAAATCTTTTAAAAAATATACAAAATGCAGGAAATATTTCGAGCAAGTGAATTGTTTCATAAAATATGCATGAGACGTACCTGTTTGTTTGCAAAGATCAGAAGTACAGCATCCCGTAGTTCGTCTTCACTTAACATTCGCATGAGCTCCTCACGTGCTTCGCCGATACGCTCTCGATCATTACTGTCTACTACAAAGATGAGACCCTGAAAGTTTACAAAACCCTGAGTTTACAAAACCGATATCGAAGGCGAAACATTCTTGCAAACGCACGAATGTGTAAACATTGATGCTAGTAACGCGGCCAGTTGCCGTCACACATTTGCTTCGCTAATCGTCTCGGACTTTAGTAAGCAATATTTTAATCGGATAAAGGTTTATTTTATGCCATACATCTCCCGCAATAATTCAAAATGTTATTTTAATGCACACCAAATCTTAAAAAATAAAACGCAGCTATGTTCTATCATAGTCTACATAATAATTAAGAGGCAAATTTCCATTTAACAATTTAAAAAACCGACACTATGTTCACCAGATGCCTTGTATGTTCTTAAATTTATAGATTTTTTTATTTGCCTAATTTTGCCCAAAAACCCAATATTTTAGATTACTCATTAAAAATGTCTGTGCAGGCGATTCTTATCACCTAAATATCGCCTTCATTTTATAATCCTATGAATAATAATTATCAAAACAATAAACGTCAAGGTTAACGCGTTCAACTAATATAACATACTAGACAACTTTACATTCGTTTTAACAACTCCACTATCATAATTAAAAAAGTCGTAATACGCATCAAAGTTTAAACTACGCGCAAAATTAAATACTTATTCAATAAATAACTCGTGGCTGCAATTAATTAAAATATTCAAATGTCAATAGGACACACAAACACTTGGATTATTATCAGTCTGTTCAAACTGGTGAGTCACCAAAATTTCAGATAGCATACTAATCTAGCGTTCTTCTCAGTTTAAAATTCGATTTATAAAATGCTTCTTGCTCAAATTACACCAAACATGTCGGATGAGTCCCATTTTACTAATATAACAGTAGTATAGGTCCTGTCACATAAAAAGAAAAACACTGCTCAAGTAAACATTTTTTTTTTTTAGGTCCAGCCGTTCCAAAGTGCTAATAAGTATATTAGCACTTTGGAAAAGTCTGGACTATTAAAGTAAAAATTATGATTAAACAATAAAACAATTCATGTTAAATAAATAAAACAATAGCCTTGTACTTTTGTACGCGACAGAATATGGTGCGCGACACATCCCCTCCACTGTCGCTCAGCGTTCTTTTTACGTGACGGGACCCATACCATAGTTTTGCATACACCTCCCACTAAAGGGATAACCTTGACCTGAAGTTTTTACCACCGCAATTATTTAATAAAAAAACATGTTAATTTCTGATTACTTGGGCAGTGTTATTAAAATGCCATAAGAAAGCTTCATCTATTAAAAACATCACATCAGCCATGGACCTAAACAACTTCTAATTCTTGAAAGCATGTTATATTATTCAGACACTAACTAACTTGACACAAAGATTTGTAACTTGAGACAGAGACTTAATATTAAATTACAGATAAAAACTTAGAAAACTTAAAACTTATGATAAAAACATAACAAAGGAAGAATATAGTAATTGTCAAAGTTCCTTGCTCATAGAAAGTTAAGCATTAAAATATGCTAGTATTCATCGGAAAAATTATAAGAGTGAGGGAGCTTAAGGTTTGAACAATACTCAAGTGAAATCAGCAGTAAGTTTTAGTTAGACACAATGACCTACTTTCACAAATGTGTGATTGTACACAAGAGGCACTCTCCTGGCACTCTTCATGATCTCATGAATCTCTCTGATGCAGATGAAGGATAATTAAGTGAAAGTGGCGAAGGGCGGGTGTTTTGGGGGACTGTCTCTTGTAATTTTGACATTCAAAAAGTGCTGATTATCAGCCTAGTTTGAATGAATGACTTGTGATTTTGATAAAAAATCCAACAAATATTAAGTTTTCTTTTAAAAATCCAGAAGAGCAACTGGACTTCGCTCAAACTTGTTACCTAAACCCTTATATTAAATCAAATTATTTGTCCTTATTCAGTTTTACCCCATGCTTGAACAAGTCATATTAATTTATATGTACCTAATTGTGACAACTCATAAAAATCACAATGATTATTGATGACCACCTAAATAAAACATATTATTTAAGTATGATTTTTTGGATTGATTAAAACTGTTTTTAATGTAATTAAGAGTAAAAATAGTAAACATTGCACTGACCTGTGTGTTCTGGAAGTAATGCCTCCACAGTGGCCTAATTTTGTCTTGACCGCCAACGTCCCAGACAGTGAAACTGATGTTTTTGTATTCTACAGTCTCCACATTGAATCCTGGAAACCGAATAATGAAGATGATGAAATACCAATCACTGATCACACAATTGAGAAAAATAACAAGAAATTCCCGTATATTATCTTTTATGAATTAACCTAAACTGTAAAATCACAATTATGTAACACCATATTACATACTACATGATTTTAATGGTATAATAAAGTTTTTATTGATTGTACTGCAATTTCAAATTTGAATTATAGTTAGTCTACAACATAATTTTCCTTAGATTGATTTTGTAAAAGCATTTCAATACAATTTTCTAGTTCTAGTTATCTGGGTGTAACAAATTGGTATGAATCATTGTTGAAAATACGAAACATCAGTATTACTCAAATATTATGTTTTGCTAATGCAATTGAAGTTTTAAAACAGAATTTTGTATCAAATATTGGAAATAGCGAGAGAGAGAAAAGGCATGAAAAACATATAATTTTAAAAATGCTCACAAGTTGGAAAAACTTGGTTCATAAATAATTTTATATTCCATCTTACACCAAGATAACAAATAATATTAACACAGAGTTAAGTAATTAGTTATCTTTGCATTATAACAGTATTGAACAAAATTTAACAAGATAAAAATCAATACAAAAGCAATTAGCCATATTGTACTGCCAACATAGCTAGTTACAAATTTTGATAGTCATTAGGCGCTCCATAGGATCAGAGCATTTCATTTACTTGCAACATACGGATAATAAAAATAATAATTAAAAGAAACTTAATGACTAAGTGTCATCTCAAATGATGAAATAAAACAAAGGCTCTAACTTTTAAATCTATTACAAATCAATTAAAAGCACATCTAATGTAAACATTAAAACATGAAATACTCACCAATCGTGGGAATAGTCGTAACAATTTCGCCTAATTTAAGTTTGTATAGGATTGTGGTTTTACCAGCAGCATCCAAACCGACCATCAATATTCTCATTTCCTTTTTGCCAAATAGGCCTTTAAATAAATTCGCAAACATATTCCCCATTTTGAAGCTTTGCGGTTAGTCTGAAATAACAAAATAATATTAGAAATTCAACATTTTATCCGTACTGAGTCATCCGTCAAGTCTGCACGTTATTTCAATCAATGATAATGACATGGCAGGTCCTTACTGAAATTTGACGTAGACTGTTTTCTATCCTAGTTTCTTACGAAGACAAAACTTGGATTGTAAATGATGCAACTATTCAATTACGACTATTTTGATTAACACTAGCTACAAATACAACAACCAGCAGGTATGATTTACAACAAAGATTGACCGACACCGCTGTTGGTCTCTCTTGCGGTCACCACCCTCAGTTTGTAAAGTATACAAAACGCAATTTACAGCTTTATCAGGGTAATCCGACATAAAGGACGGTTAATATGTATAAACAGTTATAATACTTACATTTTCTGATACCAATTTCAACACAATCAAGAAAAAAAGCTTTAAATCAGTAGATTCTATACAATTCGCTCGATGTCAAAATGGCGGCGAACGTGGAAGTTGTTCGTGCCTATGCCACGTATTGGAAAAAAGTGGCCAGTGACAATAAAATATAACAAACTTCACATTTGTAGAGATCTATGATAAAATATAATTTTTTAAGTATTTTTCACCAATGCAATATATTTTATCGAGATATCAGAAAATGATGTTTAAACTGAGCGGTTTAGGTTTTATTGTACAGTATCGCGTTCTTACTGGCGGAGTATCGTCACTATTGTATGAGTTGAGTTGAAATTACCGGAGCACTAAAAACACAGTTTATTATGACTTTTCTGAGTTTTGAAATGCTCTTTATATGCAGCTTCTAAGGATACGGTGACTAACAATGACGTGGTTTGAAGACAGAGTTCCTTCCACCATCATCATCTTATGAGTAACAAAATCTTATACGCATTTTATGCAACGTGGCCTGGAATAACGGAAAGCTTGTGACGTATTTTTATTATAAAATGAATGCTTTATCGTACCACTTGTTAGCCCTGCCCATGATTGATATAGTGCATCATGAACCTATACTCTTGCCGTCCTTCTCTTCTCTCTCCTAAGGATATGAACCATAGTTCAGTCATCTATATAAATAAAAAGAGAAGTCCTGACTGACTGACTGACTGATTGACTGACTCATCAACGCCCAGCCCAAACCCTTGGACTAGAAAGCTGAAATTTTTCACAGAGGTTCCCTTTATAATGTAGACAAGGAAACCCCTAAGGGACTTAAATAGGGGATGAAAGTTTGTATGGAAAATCGTCATTATAAAAGTTAGAAGGCTGAAACATATACAAGCTTCTGGTTAGAAATAAATAAACACGTGTGAGATTGGGGTTCAAACTTTATGCGGAATCCATCATTTTTGACGTAAGAAGAATGACATTAAGTATTGAAGTTTCTGAGCAAAAATAAATGAACACGGATTTCGTCGTTTTTGGAAATTCAACCCCAAAAGGGAGAAAAGGGGTTAAAACATTAGTAAAACAAAAATGGTCTGCACAGCTTGAAATTTACTATTTGTGTTTCTCGATTGAATTGATAAACACGTATCAATGTTTTTGGTAATTCCACCCCTCAGATTATAACAGGGGTGGCATTTTTTTTATTATTGTTTCTTAGTGTTAGCACGTTTGTATGGACTGAATGAATACGCTAAAAGAACTTCAAATAAGTACACACTTCTAGGGAATGTGGGTCATTTGTGCGATGGACACTTTGGGTTCCCGCTATTTACGCGAAAAGGTATTTGCGCGCATGGACACTTGCGCGACTCAATGGCCTCATGGGTGTCGTTTTCGTGGTATTAAATAATAATAAATAATAAATCTTTATTCAAAATTTTAAAAGGTAAAATACAATTCGAATCCGAAAATAATGATTTAGGTATAATAACTAACTAACTGTACTAAGTATGCCTGTATTAGCGAGTCGCTGGCAATGAAAATGAAAATCCGAGATGGCGCCAAGGAAAATTTCCTGTTTTTCGTTCATGGGTGTCGTTTTCGTGCGTTTTCGGGGTCGCTGACCAAATTGACGCCGAGGAAAACTTTCGGTTTTTCCTTCACGGGTGTCGTTTTTGTGGAGTTCAGGGTCGCCGATAACGAAAATGATGACCGCAATTTCTAGGTGCAAATAATAAAATTTAAAATACGCAATGTCTCAATATCCTCCCCTAGGCTATGGCTGGCATTGATTTAGGGTCAGTTCACACCGAGACACGACGCGACGTGACGCTGCGCGCACACTTTTAAAAGAGCGATTCAAAATATAACTTTATTTTCTACACGAAAAGATACACATTTCGTTGTAAGAATTCAGAATACGTTGCGCCACGCAGCGCGACGTCGAGCTGCGTCGAGCGGCCTCGTGAGGTAGATTTCAATAGAAATCAGAATACGTTGCGCCATGCAGCGCTGCGCCGCGCGGCGCCTCGCGGCGTAGAGCGACGCAGCGCGAAATCACTGGCCTCTTCAAGTATCGTCGCGTCGCGTCGCGTTTCGGTGTGAACTGACCCTTAAGTGAGAACTGTTTCTCACATGTGCAGTTTTATGTTGCGTGCTCCGGAGTGAGCTCTGCGAGTAAGTTAGTAATTTTAGCCCCAAAAGAAAACACCGTAAAAGCCACTCGGGCGAAGCCGCGGGCAGAAGCTAGTTTTACTATAAAAGGCTCCTTCCTATCAGAGGGTTGGTGGGTGTTTTTAACCCCCAACCAAAAAAGAGGGGTGTTGTAAGAAAGATTCTTAGTTCACCCGTCAAACAATCGGTTAGTCTGGGAGGAAGGAGTAAATACCCAGTAGTCAGTGTTTAGGTGGCAGGCTTCCGTAGTAGCAGGGTAGAGGTCGGAGAAACGTTGAATAGCTCAAGATTGCGTACCTATATAAATAATATCATTCTACAAACGACTGCCTTCTTTTCTTTCTCTAAGAATAGTGTACATACCTGCTTGTACCGAAAAGTTCAAAGAACATTGATAAAGTCATGGAAGTGGCAAGTACATTAATTTTTAATGTCTTGAAAAGGGTAAAACATTGCTGCTATTTTCATTTTGTAGAGGGAGTGACCAGCGGTTTAATTGTCTTAATTTCACTTGTCAAAGGCTTCTAATCTGTGCCTGTGACTTGGTCGACCTCCTCAATCTGACAAGTGACAGTGAGGATGACAGGTGTCGTTCCGTGCCCCTGGCAAAGTCAGTGAGTGACGTGCATAGACATATAAATATATGACATATATGTCTATGGCAAGGAACGTCTATGGTGACGTGAGTGCAAAGAGTATAATAATAATACGGGAGCGTGAGTGTCTTTGTGTCTGACAGTCATAAAACAACAAACCCAGGCACACTAATTTAATTTTTGTCCCACAGTCACAAAATAGTTACTGCAATATTTTACTAATAAGAAAGCACGAAGCCTTAAATAGCGGTGTGTCGGAAGAACACTATCATGGAAATTCTAGAGGATATTTGTATGAAAGCTTGGTTATCGCAGCCTCCAAAGTACACAACCTTTAGGATAAATAAATTAAAAACGTTTGACGTCCATATTCTTCAAGATTTTCTATCAGCTGTAAGTTAGTTTAGAGGGTCATCATATAGCTACTTATAATTTCACATTTAATCAAAATTGGAAATTTTGTCTGTACACTGGATGATTTGGTTGACACTGCTGACAGTAACTGATCCGAAATCCGCCCCTAAGACGACCAACTGACCCTGTTTTTTTTAAATTCACAGCAAAGAAAAGAGCTTTATGCAACACACATACCAGAATATTATTTCATAAGGCCAGATTGTCTCGTACTTGGGCAATGGCCTGATGATGTAACTTTAGAAAATACTGGAAAGGAATGCATAGTGGATGCTCTGTGTGCAGCAGCAGTATTGAGAGGAGCTCATGTTTTTGCTCCGGGGGTCATGGGTCTACCTGTTAGTGAGTAGTCTATGTCTAGTGTAAGGAAATATATTAAATAAGCAATAGCAAATTAATTTCTGAACTTTACAAACGGTACAAAATTGAATGGAACGGTCCATCTTGAATTAAATTCACAAAATTAAATGATAATAATTTTGTGAATTTAATTCAAGATGGACCTAAAATTCTTATTTGGTATCTATAAGTGAGAAGAAATATAGAAACAGTTTTTTTCTCTTGCCTATATTGTCCTACTACTCAGCTTTCCAAGGCTAGCTTTAGATTTTGTTTTATTGTTTACAGACTGCCAGTTAGGAGACAGAGTTGACATATATGGAGACTTAGAAGGCCACTGTAAAAGGGGTCTCAAAGTACAATATGAAGGCAAAAAGATATATGTGGGATCAGGATATCTGAAAATGTTACGAGCAGATTTATTTGACAATGGTGTTCAACCCAGGTATACAGAGAAATATTGCAAGACTAAATAAGCTTCTATATGCAAGTATTTTTTTTTAAATATGTTTTGCTCCTCGGCCTGGTTGGTCTAGTGGTTGCAAAGACATGAGCATGAGTTCCTGGGTTGGGCAGTGGTTTTGGATTTTCTATCAGGAATTTCTCAGTAGCCACCACAGAGTCTGGATTTGTGCCTGGTTGATGTCAATAGGCTCATCCTCTATTATATGGGACTTAAACATTACTGGTGAAATGTTGAAGTATGATTGGGTACACCTCTGCTTAACCCTTTGGGGATTACATACAGACAGGTATTCTCTTAAAGAGTATTAAGTAAATGCTTCCACTAAAATATAGCCAGTTTAAGCAAAATGCATCTAACATAACATGAAACTATAATTTCAGTGGTATAGCAGTTCATACTATTCTGCCCACATCAAAGTTGCCAGTAGTGAATGAAACTATATATTGTAAAGGAAATGTACTTCTTCAAAACCTGCCTTCGATTATCTGTGGTTGGGTTGTGGATGCTCAGCCCAATGAATATATTTTGGATATGTGTGCAGCTCCAGGCAATAAAACTACCCATTTAGCAGAAATGTCTAATGATCAAGTGAGTATTTTAACAGCCCCATGGACATGTTATTAAGATAATAAATGGCTGTGTTGCAATGAAATTAACTTACCTATTGATGTCAATTTCAGGCATTTATAATAGCATTAGATAAGACACCACAGAAAGTTGCCAAAATCAAGGAAAGCTGTGAAATCCAAGGAGTGTCTTGCGTTACTGCATATGCTTATGACTCAACTAAGTGCTGTTCAGAAGACAGTAAAGGAGTCAACAGTGGACCCCCATTTCCACCAAACAGTTTTGACAAAGTGCTATTGGATGCCCCTTGCAGCGGATTGGGACAAAGGCCACAATTAATTAATAAAATGACTCCAAAAATGATAAGTTCCTATAAGTTTGTTCAACGGAAATTATTTGTTGAAGTAAGTGTATATTTCCTTCAAAAATATGCATAGATTGTACACAGCACCCACTCTAAATCATCAGAACGTGTGTAATTTTTGTAAATCACTTTACAGGCAGTAAAAGTATTGAAAGTGGGTGGGTTATTGGTTTACAGTACATGCACTACCACAGTAGAAGAAAATGAAGGAATGGTTGCATGGGCACTTGAAAAGTTCCCATGCTTACAATTAGTACCTGCCAAACCAATCCATGGTGGACCAGGGTTACCTAGCAAAGGTCTTAATGATGAACAAAGGTTGGTTAAAAATATTTTTATTATTTAAATTAGAAATACATTTCCTTAACAGTATTGGCAAGAATATTTTGTTCACTGAGTAAATTTATAATAATAACCTTTTGAACGCCAGAGTATATACACACGCGCGTTTCTTCCACGCTAAGCCACAAATTAACCGCAAGTACTTACAAATATGAAAAAGGGATTTTAAACGTATTATTAACTTATTTCCTGATAAGACATTTAATATTTAAGATATACAGGCTGACTTTGAATAAAAGCGACAAAAAGAAATGGGAGCTTCAGTTACAGTAACATAGTAATTATAAACTGTTTTTTCTACAATCTAAATCGTTAAAAAAAAATACGTGATTATCGCTTTAAAATGGTCCATTGATGTTATTATCTTTATTTAAGTACGAATTATCGGTACTCCAGCAAAATAAATTAATATGCAAAATAAATAAAAAAAATTAAAGTATCAAAAAATCTCGTCCTACTCATCGCAGTGCACAATAATCCCGTTGCCGTTCATAGCGGTCATTTACCTAATTTTGCCTATTTTCTAGTGTAAGTATCGCGCGACGTTGCCAAACCTCGCATGAGCGCCAGCGCCACATCCCTTCCCGGCGACCGCCCCGCCCGCCGCCCACCCTGCAGTGGCGTAGCTAGGTAACCAAGGGCCCTGGGGCAAATAAAAAAATGGGGCCCAAGAGCTATTTAAACTGGTTAGGTTTTATCAAGTAAAAATGTACAAATACTTTAAAAATGCTAAGCTACTTTATCATCAGCTCTGGCCTCATATCAAGAATTTGACGTTTTTCGTTATCACTTAATATTTTGCTCGTGAAGTTTCCCAAGTCATAAGAAGGTTTATCGTACACATTTTCGAAAAATGTAGAGGTCTGTGGTTCTCCTCCAAATCCTCCGCTCTTATGTGTGCCATGCAAACATCATCTACGTTCACATGATCGGCGGCGGAGGTATCTCCAACTGCAATAATTGTCGAATCTTCTTCAGTAGGCTTCTCAACGAACACTGCAGATACCACATTATTTGAGTCACTATCAATAGAAATGTTTTGTCCAGAAGTACTTGCAGAAGGCTGACTAAAAATTGTAAATTTTGGGTAATTTTTATTTACTATCTTCCCTTTCTTGGCGTTGTTTGCCTTTAAATGCACCACTGGGTTTCTTCTTTTTGTCCATAATTTTAGTTTTCTAATCTATTTATGTAATATATTTATATTTATTTAATATTCATATTAGATTGTTTTCGAGTAGGTACTTACTGTTTACTGACGACGGCGACGTTAAAAGTAAAAGGAAGGAGTAACGTAATGATACGCTACAAAACGTCGTTAGGGAACCCCTGGCAAACATTTTATCGCCGGTAGTGTTACCACTTTTAACGGTGGAGACCAAGAACGATCGAACTACCTGCATTTTTTCACGATATTTCACGTTACACAGACATAATTTATTGACGTAACGGACATCAATATGAGTGGTACTAAAATCAAATAAAATTGAACCACTGTATTAACCAGTACTAAAAAGTTATTGACATTAGCTTACATACTCCTGATACAGCATTAATATTATTCTCTAAAAAAAAAACTTGACTCGATTTCACAAAAAAAAAACGCACATCGGTGAATAATAGAACACACAAATCACTATCCGTCACATTGACAACACTGCCATCCCAAAGAAAGAATTTAAGGGAATTCCCTAGGTCATCATCATCATCATCAGCCTACCGCAGTCCACTGCTGGACATAGGCCTCTTCAATCGCTCGCCACTTAACCTGATTCTCGGCAACTCTCATCCAGTTGCTACCAGCTACCCTGCGAAGATCATCGCTCCACCGAGCCTGAGGGCGTCCCACCTTACGTTTGCCGATTCGCGGTCTCCACTCAAGAACACGTCTACCCCAACGGTCATCGGTTCTACGGCTAATATGGCCGGCCCATTGCTACATCAGCTTACTTATTCTGTGGGCTATGTCGACTATTCTGGTTCTCTGTCGGATCACCTCGTTCCGGATGCGATCCCTCAAAGAGACTCCAAGCATGGACCGCTCCATAGCTCGCTGAGCTTGCTGACCTTGAGTTTATGGACCAACCGTACCGTGAGTGTCCACGTTTCAGCCCCGTAAGTCATTACAGGCAGGACGCACTGTTTGAATACCTTAGTCTTTAGGCTCTGTGGAATACGCGACGAGAAGACCCGACGAAGCTTCCCAAACGCTGCCCAGCCCAGCTGAATTCTTCTGTTAGCCTCTCTCTCAAAGTTGTTCTTACCAAAATGCAGAGTTTGCCCGAGATAAACATATTCTTGAACAACCTTGAGAGGAGCGCCATTGACAACAAAAGGGCCTGGGGTGACGTGTTCGTTGAACAAAACCTTCGTTTTGTCCAAGTTCACCCTAAGACCAATGCGTAGTGAAGAATCAACTAGGCCATCCAGCATCTGCTGCAAGTCGTGCAGTGATTCAGCCAGTATGACGATGTCATCTGCAAATCTCAAGTGTGAAATGTATTCGCCGTTGATGTTAATGCCACGTCCTTCCCAGTTCAGCGTCTTAAACACATCCTCCAGTGCGTTGGCGAACAATTTCGGGGAGATTACGTCCCCTTGCCTCACTCCCCGACGCAATGGGATACCCCCTGTTAGCTGGTTCTGAGTTTGGACGGTCATTGTGGCGTTTTCGTACAGACTTCTCAGCACTTGGATATATCGCCAGTCTACTTGGCATCGCTGCAGAGACTCCAGAACTGCCCAAGTCTCGATAGAGTCAAAAGCCTTCTCACAGTCCACAAATGCAAGACAGAGGCCGTTTATACTCTTCGGACTTCTGTATAATCTGCCGCATTGTTTGAATGTGGTCTATGGTGCTGAATCCTCCTCGAAACCCGGCCTGCTCCGGTGGCTGAAAATCGTCGAGTCTTCGCGCTAGACGATTTGTGACGACTCTTGAAAACAGCTTATATACGTGGCTAAGGAGCGAAATGGGTCTGTAATTCTTTAATAGGGTCTTGTTCCCCTTTTTAAAGAAAAGAACGACCACGCTCTTTCTCCACGCTTCTGCAGTTCTCCCAGAGAATAGGACCCATAGGAGGAATTCCCTAGGTATAACTTTCGAATTTCTCTCAACTGAGTTGCCATGATTAAAGTCCTTTGCAACCTGTCATATTTATTATGAAAACGGGAGAAATTTTAAATAGTTCAGTTCGATCGAGATTTTCTGGTAAGGATTCGAGGGCCCCCTGAGCTGGAGGGCCCCGGGGCACTGCCCCGCCTAGCCCCTAGGTAGCTACGCCACTGCCACCCTTCCTTAGTTCATTAGTCGTCCTAAAACGTTTGTAGGTCACGGTCGCGCGCGCATTCCGCAAATCCCACTTTACGTATTGCGAATAATTTGTATTATTGTCTTGTGTTTGTGATAACAATGCCTAGGACGAGACGAAATAGTTGTGAACCGTTAACAAACGTACAGTATCTTGATATTGTTGTGTGGTACAACACCGTAAGAAATCTACGTGAAACGCAGCGAAGATTTCGGCTAAAATATCCTTATGTCCCACCTTCATTGGGAAGAATTCTAAGAATCACTCAAAACATGCTGGACAGACGAGCTAAAAAACAAAAATCAGGAGTGCATTCGAAACTGTAAAATCACAAACTTTAATAAAACTCAAGGACAATTTGCGGCGCCGTGCTCAATTGTGTTTACAAAACTGAGGTGGACATTTTGAACAATTATTAAAATACACGTAAGTGTACTGATTTGATTTAGTGTAAATACTTACTAATTATTGTAAATACTGTGATTCCAACTTTTTAAATACGCCAAAAATACAATAATTTATTTGTTGTTGTAACAAACATTATTCAGGTTATACATCTTACTAAAACATTGTTTTACTATTTACTTTTATTGTATTTTTGATCGTCCTCAGCCGACAAAAGTATGAAGGGAAAGGTTTACAAAATTTTTATTAATCGTGCGCGCGGGAAAGAGATGCGCGGGCGGCCGGGCGGACGGGGGCGGCGCGATTCATTCATAGCGAGAATGTATACCTAAATCGTGCCCACTACGCGAAAATGGTAGTACGCGAAATTCTTTGATACTTTAATTATTTTAACGTTTTTCGTAACACTGTTATATTCTTTTTTAATTTTACATTTGATATGTTCTAAATTTTGTTGACAACACGTATTATTGTATATTTAAATTTGTCGCATCTGTTCAATTTCACCCCGTATAGATCATATTTTAAAGATATATAACAAACACACAGATAAGTAATGATTTAAATTTCTTATTTCGTGTTATAGTGGACCACATTTTTTGTTTATTGATCGAAGTTTTTTGTCACATATTTGTGGCGTACTTGGCATGCGCTTGTCTGTCACGTATACAAGGTGTTTGCTGCATCGCCGTCAAAATTCAGGATGTTGTCACAAAAGACATAAATAATCAATATTAATTACTTGTATACAACCTATTTTTTTTTATATTCCATAACTCTAGGATATGATTGAGACCATATCAAAGAAGTAACTGGCATATGAATTATGTTTCAATCGTACTTTTTTTTTTTACTGTATACAATTTTTGTCCTGATTTAATTATGATTGATGATATCTCTGAAACTATGCATTTTTGGACCTAGATTCTAGGAGTTTTAGTATTATTTTACCTACAGAATATAACCCTAGAGTTATTGGATATAAAAAAAAAAACAGGTTGTATAACAATGGCGTTCAAAAAGTTAACTAATTATTAATAATATTATCAACAATAATTTTAAGTGTAAAAATAACAATGTCTTTTGTTACCGAGTGTATCTTACTGGCACTAAACTTAGTACTTATCACAATATTTACTATTAATTAAGGCAACTATTATTTTCAGATTATTGGTGCAAAGATTTGGTCCAGGAAATGATGAAATTAGACCAGTCGAACCTATATACAGGGATTCAATAGGTTTCTTTATAGCCACATTTATAAAACTACCATGAACAAAAATAAATATCTAAAAATTAATAACATCTTTTACTTAGTTTCTTATTCTAAATATTGAGTGATACTTTTAAAAATGCATTCAAAATAACTATCGGTCATAGACATCATCATGCCAATTTTATTGAAACCTTTTCTACTAAGTATACTTAATAATATTTTGTACTTACCCCACTAAAAGAAAATTTAAAAACGTTTAAATACTGTAGTTTTTAAAAGGTACTATTTGTACTTACTGGTACCATGTTAATCTTTTTGATTAAAAATTAAGTATGTTAATATGATATAATATCTTCTTATTTACCTATAAAACATTGAGTAGGTACTTAAGATGTTTTATAATTTATTTTTATAAAGACTTGTAACAAGATAATGTCGGCTTTTATGAGCAACTTCGCAAGAGTTTCCATAACCGCGACAACATAATAAAAAAATGCACATATTTTGTTGACATAACCTTCTCTTTATAAAATATATTCACGTAAATCTTTAAAAAGGTATTTGAACATTTTGGTTAGGAACTGTCTACATTATATTGAGTTGATTGTACATTGAATCACGTTTGATAAACGCACGCTATACCTAGACAGGTTTTTTTTACTACTTATGGCCACAATACAAAACATTCAGGCGAGTAGCGGCCAAATGCCAGCCTATTTAGTATAAAAAAAAACATTCGAATTAATAATAACCATATTGGTCGCGCCAAAAATTAGTTATGGTAATGGAGTAGGTCGTACTTTATAATGTTTCGATGCGAACCCATATACCGCCCTGCGCCTTCAGCAACAGAGACCGCTTATCAAACTGAATGGGGTCAACCGTCTTCTCACACGTGTAGAATTTGAAGTTCTTAATGAGTTCAACCATCGCCAGTTTCGCTGATATCATCGCGAATCTGAGACCTGTAACGAGAAGATAAGAAAAAGTCAAAGCATTTATTTCAATTAGACTAGGCACTTTTGAAATTCAAAAAAAAAAAAAAACGCGAAGCTACAGTCCCAGTCACAAGGCATAATAACTTATGAAAGTACTGTAGTTGCCCATTCCGTAGCGTAGATCTCTATGGAGAAGAACGGGCAAGAAACTCCATGGACACTCTTATCTTGGTTACATCATTCATGTTAAGAATTACAAATATGTGAGAACAATGTAGAAATACGGGCAAGTTAAGAGCGTCCAGAGTAAAAGATTAAATCAGTAATTAAAAATAAAGTAATTAAAATAAACCGTGGCAGCTAAGAGATGACCAGTCACAACTGACAGCGCGAAAATGTAATAACTACTTTATTTAGTAAATGTAGTTGTTATTACAGATATGCGTGTACAGGAAAGTTGATGATCTGTCTAGCATGCGCAGTGCCACATGTCGCAATATTTCGAGCGGAAACGAATAATGATTGTTTACTGGCCGGTTGGAAAAAAAAAATAGGGTTGAACCTCAGGCATCACGGAATCGCACTTTTCCATTCTCCAATCCTTTTCGATCGCTCCAGCAAATGACGGTTCTTCATTTGCTGCCACCCTAGCATGACCGTTCTATCTCTATTCTACCAAGAAACGACAAGAAATCTTTTCTTACAACTTGACATTTCTTCTGGCCGAGCATGGCGCGCCCCGCGTTTCTACGAAGACATGGACAGAAATTCTTTCCATCGCAACGGGGTCGTATCACGTGATGTTTATATTCCCTGAATATTATTACGTTTAGTTAAAAAAAATAAGTTGCCAATTGCACGAGTTTTTCATTTTTCGTGGGTGGGATGGTGTTGCTGCATCCTGGATCCAGGCCTGGATACTTTTCGCGAAATTAAACCTAAATATTTTACATAACATTTCAACCTTTTGAACGTAACTCAACGCAACCACGAAACGTATTTTTCGTATTTAGTTTTTAATAAGACTAGTTTGACATTTGTCAGAAGTAATGTTTCTACCCCCAAATGTCAAAAGAACAGAAAATATGGTCGTCATGCTCGACGTTGTAGACTTGTGTGGACTGAAGAAAAGAAACATTTCTTTTCTACATTCTTAATATCGCCATGCTTGGGACGATAGAAATATCTGTCAGTTTGTCGATTCTTCCGTAGACATAGCCCGTTTCTACGGCGGTCATGCTAGGCCAGCTGGAGCGAGTTACAGAGCGGGAAGGCTCACACAGCAGCATCGGCGATGCGATCGGCAGCATGAGGTTCAAGCCTTAATTAGACTCACATACACAAACAGCAAGACCCGGAACAACTTCTTGTGTAGGCCATACAAAGTGGGAATTGTAACCGCGACACGCAACACCACCCATTTATACTATAAATACCATGTTGATTGTTCTCAAGTAAGACAAGACAAGTTATGTAAGATAATAAGGCTGCTTATTTTTATGCTTACCAATACAATTTCTGGGACCTACACCAAAAGCCAGATACAAATGAGATGCTCTATCTTTCTTGTCTTCATTCATGAAACGTTCCGGCCTGAACTCTTTCGGCTCTGGGTAATACTCTGGGTCCATATGAATACCGTACAAAGGTATGGCAACTACATTACCAGGCTCCAGCTTTATAGATGATCCAGGTATTGTATAAGGCTTTGTACAGACTCTGTCCACTCGGGCTAGGGGAGGAAATAAGCGCAATGTTTCTGAAAAGAAAAAAAATACATTAACTCACACTTCCGCCTTATAATGCTAAAGTCAGTGCGATTTTTTCATGATGTTTCATCTAATCTAATATACTAATAATAAAGCTGAAGAGTTTGTTTGTTTGCTTGAACGCGCTAATCTCAGGAACTACTGGTCCGATTTGAAAAATTCTTTCAGTGTTAGATAGCCCATTTATCGAGGAAGGCTATAGGTTATATCATCACGCTACGACCAACAGGAGCGGAGAAAATATGACGCAGACGGTGTTGCGCGGGACAGCTAGTCAACAATAAAATAGGTAGGTATTTTTTTTTCATTTTTAGGGGTCCGTACCCAAAGGGTCAAACTGGACCCTATTAATGAGACTTCGCTGTCCTTCCGTCCGTCCGTCTATCACAAGGCTATATCTCATGAACCGTGATAGGTAGCCAGTTGAAATTTATACAGATTATGTATTTCTGTTGATGCTATAACAACAAATACTAAAAACAGAATAAAATAAATATTTAAGGGGGCTCCCATACAAGAAAGTGATTTTTTTGCACGTTTTCTATAAATAAGGGTACGGAACCCTTCGTGCGCGAGTACGACTCGCACTTGCCCGGTTTTTTTTTTCTTTTTTACGGAAATCGGTAAGTGTGAACTACCCCTGTTTTAAACGTGGCCTGTCTGACCCTCGCCTTATAACCACGCTTTCACGCATACAATTCGATAATTTTGTATTCCCTGACCACTGTAAGGGGCTATACTGAAATACTGACAAATTCAAACAACAACAAAAAAGCAGCGTTTCTTAAGTAAAACTACAGAGAGTGAAAATTATTTGCAACCAAGCTTTTAAAGGCAACAAGTGACTGAGCTGAAAAATCTGCATCAAATCTAGTATTTTGCATATAAATAGGTATTTGCGCGCGTAACGTTAGATAAAAGTAGGTCTTATTATCTAGAACATACCAATGACATAAGAAATGATACATAACTTATCTTCAAGATGTTGTATCACAAATCTAAGTAGCACGCACATGTAACATTGTTTATTTGGTGCATAATTGATAACTGTACGCATTTAGAAATGTTATTTACCCAACAAGAATCCTTCAAGGTAATGCAATTGCGCAAGGAGATCGTAGTCCAATTCCTTTCCATCAGTCATTTCTTTGACATGGGTTCGCAGTTTGTCCTGGAGTTCAGGCTTTGTGGCCAGAACGTGGATGGCAAAGGACAGCAACGTACTTGAGGTCTCATAACCAGCGATGAGGAACAGTAATAACTGCGCGTCTACGGTGTCCTCATCAAGATCTGGAAATGTTGTATAGTATTATTGTTTAGTTCCTGCATTCACAAGCATCATTGTAATTAAAACGAGCGCTTCCTCGTCTACCTATTTGTAAATTATGGTACTTATACCTACTTTATAAATACACCTGTACCCACGTACAGGTTTTAGGTATACATGACAGAGTATATTTACAATAAAATAATAATGCATTTGCATTATGATACTACTTATTGTGCGTGTTAATTATTATAAACTAGCTTATACCCGCGGCGACGCCCGCGTGGAGTTCGATAATTGTCCCACGGGAACATAATATCGGGATAAGAAGTATCCTATGTGTTAATCCAGGTTATAAACTACCCTTGTGCCAAATTTTATCCAAATCCATTCAGTCGTTTTTGCGTGAAAGATTAACAAACATCCATCCATCCTCACAAACTTTCGCATTTATAAAATTAGTAGGATTAAATTAATGCATAGTTTAAATAACTGTATGAAAAGACATTTTAGATAATTTATCATTCAATCTTATTAAGTACGACAACATAAACTACTTACGAATATTAGAATTAGTTTTTTCGGCTTCATTTCTTTCCTTCTCCGAAAAATCAATCAAGATTTGGAGAAAATCACTCTTTCTGAAAACAAATAGGAGATTTCATAATTAAATAAAGCAGTTATCCTAACAAGAGTAACAACATATTGGTAAGTGTCATTTTCTTAAGATTTTTGACGTGACAACGTCTTATAAATTGGTTTGCCGGGTGACACTTCAAGAAACTGCGTTACGCTCCGCTCACGTTATGCGCTCACAATGAGAGCGAGTGAGAGGCACGCGTCCCTATAGCGTTGTCACGTTCAACTATCGTCAGTAAACCGACTTTACAGACAACCAATTTTTTTGTGAAGAAAAATTTCGATGGGAAAAGCACCAAATCCTAGAACTATGACGAAATCTGACATGAATAGATCTCGACTTTACCGCTGCCTGGTGGCTGGTGTGCTAGTGGACCGGTTCTCTCTCATAGATGTTGATTATATTCTAAAAGGTTATATTTATTCATACATATAATAGTTACTTCCAATATTCACCATTAAATAACTTACTTAACGCCAGATTGTCGTCGTTCAGCTTTTGCCGCTTTCAAAATCCTTACTAGCTCTTTTGCAGAATCCAAATTCAGAAAAGAAAAGTTTAAAAACTTAATCATTTTCGGCATAAATATTAGGAAGAAGAATAACATCAGTCTTTTGTACAGAGGCATGTAGTCAAACTTCTCAGCCACCTAGAAATATATATGTCTAACATTAGCTAAGTACAGAATGACTATCAACCTATCAAATATTTAAATTGGTCTTTAAATACTTTAATGGTGATAATTAATAAACTTCGTCTTCTTACAATTTGCACGGACATTTCATAACATTTCTTAATATTAATAATTTAAGTACTTAAGTGCTAAAAAACGACAATATCAAAAAGTCGCGGGAAACACCAGAATAAGGGATGCACAGAATCGGGAAGTGTGGCAAAAAAAAGGGAGGCTTATATTATAGACTGGGTGATTCCGGGCTGACGTAATGATGGTGGTGAAGTGCAAAAACGCCTGAAACAGTCATGTTTACTTACATTGAAAAAATGTGCATTCTCATCGGACAAAGCATCACACTTGATTCCAAATGCACATGCCCCAATTACTTCTAATGTGAAGTGCCCTATTGTTTTCTTCATTTCAACGTCTTTCTTATCTATAAATGATCAAATACATGAAGTTAAATAATGTTGTTTAATGAATATGACGTATTCTTAGTAAATATTTAATTATAATTCAATTATGGGTGTTCTGTAGTAGACGTAGTATATCTTGCACTTAGTATAAGCATGCATCTACGAGTACATAGGTCTGTTTCAATTGTACAATATTAAGCTATTTTAACCTCTATTCTCTACTATTACAACATATGCGAAAGTTTGTGAGGATGGATGAATGTATGTATCATGCATGGAAGAATGTTAGTGACTTTTTCACGCAAAAACTATTAAAAGGATTTGGATGAAATTTCGCACACAGATAGTTTACAACCTGCATTAGCAAATGGGATAAGTACCTACTTTTTATCAGAAGATTCCCGATAATCACCACAGGCTTTTTCACCAGTTGTGGACAGCGACACAATGTTTAAAAATAATCCTCGCCACGAATTTTATTATCGTAAATTGTAGATAACCATATTATTCAAATTAAGCAAAGAATTGTTTATGCCATAAAAAAACACATTTTTGTACTTTTTTTTCATATTAATTTTAGGGTCAGCTCACACCGAAACGCGACGCGACGCGACGCTGCGCGCACCGCGTGAGAATTCGGAATACGTTGCGCAACGTATTCTGAATTCTCACAACGAAATGTGTATCTTTTCGTGTAGAAAATAAAGTTATATTTTGAATCGCTTTTTAAAAGTGTGCGCGTCGCGTCTCTGTGTGAGCTGACCCTTAATGAGTGGAAACTTTTATTAAACATTGATTTGAAAATATGTAATTTAGATTTTTCATTTTAATCTCAGCATCGTACAACAAAAATTATTACTTACTAGTCTTCAGATAAAGTATAAAAAAATACTTTATAGTTGTGTTTACAGGGAATAATATTAATAAGTGTTTTTGGACAAAGAGAATACTTATGTCTAAAATTGTGTCGTTTTCCACCAGTATAGACTAACGGAAACAAAAAAATTGTTGTGTTATTGTCCCCCAATGGTGCCTGGGGGGAAATGTTTAAAAGGTTGTGTCTATGTCCACTATCTGGTGAATAGCGAGACTTATTTCAAAAATTGTATTGCTGTCCATCTCCGGTGGACAAGCCGGGGGTGGACATCGAAAATTATCACATTCAGCACTTTTTATCCCGGTACTAAGGTCCTGAGTGATGGAAGATAAAATGAACTGTTATCTATTCTTGTTGGAACACAGGAAAGTTAATAATTATGTCAAAGAGATAATGTTCCTCGTTATAGACAAAGTACACAAGATAGCATTATGCAACCTAGAAACGTAAATATTTGTGTTTATTTTAACCTATTTACTTGTTTTGTTTGATAATTATGCAGTGTGCGTTAGTTAGTTGGAGTAAAAAAAACAAAAGTGCGAGTCGTAGGTACTCACACGCACACAGGGTTCCGTAGCACGAAACAATATAATACAAAAATTTCGAAGGCTCATTCATATGTTGTATTGTATTACATTAAACAGCAAAACTATATTTTTTTTCATAGTGTTTTAATGAAACACAACGTTACTCTCGGAGTTTGATGAAAAAGTCCCATATATTATCTCAAAAACTAAACATCAAATCTTATTACTAATTGTCACAGTTTTTTTTTACGTTTTAGGAACCTACTTTTTTTCAGAATTTTCCTTGGTTACCCAGCAATTTGGAAGTGCCTCTCTCTCAAATGATTGACTTTGGGCAAAATTGTTTTAGAAACCTCTATGTCATTTTTAAAGACTTATCTATAGACAGCACATATATGAGGTTTGATGAAAAAAATATTTTTTTGTTTCATTTTCATGTATGGGGAGCCCCACTTTATTTTTTTATATTTGTATGATAATTGTAAAGCAGAATACATCCACCTACCAAGTTTCAACTGTGAAGACCTAATAGTTGCGGAATAAAGTGGCTGTGACATACGGACGGACAGACAGACATGACGAATCTATAAGGGTTCCGCTTTTTGCCATTCAGCTACGGTACCCTGAAAACCGCGTAAGCGTATACGCTTAGCGGCATAGGGGCACCATGAGCAGCAAAATAACAAAGAAAACAAAAACATAAATTGCAGGTTAATTATTTTTTTTATGGAAACGTTGCGACGTAGTGTCATGCTTCTCAGACTCTGGTGGTAGTTGGTGGTGGTGTTTGGTTGGTGGTTGTGTTTGGTTGGTGGTGGAATGGTTTATATGGATAAGCTCAACCTGATACTGCACCAAATATAGGAAAATTAAAAAGAAACCGAGGAACCCTACTTCTCGGAAACGGTGCGTCGGAAGTTAAAGAGGTTTTAATAGAAAGGTTAATCACATGGCTATATTGTGTTTAAATTCTTTCAGTGATGACTTTGCAGGAATATGTTTTAGAAAGTTCCACTTTTCATGTTATTTATTTAAAAAGATGATCAAGACATAATCAAGAATTAATTAATTTCATTCTGCAACCGAAATACTCTTTGTCTCATTCATTAATGCTAATACTATGTGTGCCAGATTTTATTCAAAGCCATTCAATTTATAATACATTTACATACACTTTCACATTTTAAAAATAAGTATAGGTTGACCCAATGGCCCTGTATATGAATTTCTTAAACATACACTTAATTAACTTACCATATTGCTTCAAAAATTCAACCATTTGCTTTGAACATATCTGTATCAGTGGCAGCATATTTCTTAGACGTGATGAACTGAATACCGGTGTTAAAGTGCTGCGAACACCTTTCCATTCTGATCCCTGAAAAATGGAGATTTTTTAAATTCCAAATTTTTTATATAAGTAGTATTTGTTCATATTTATTTATATCTTCGGTTTTTGTATTTGTTCATTTTTATTGACTTTTCAGCCTACAATATTATGTCTGTATTTATGAAATAAACTAGGCAAACAAAATTCTACAGATATGAACTCAGTTGTCCGGCCTCAATAATTCAGGTCATGCAACAGGTTTTTAGTTTATACAATACATTGTCTTCTTGTATAGTTATGAAAAGGTATTAAGAGCGTTTATCCCTTAGCTTTTCATACAAACTTTCAAGTCGTTTTTTTCCGAAATGACTGAACCGATTTAAATGAAACTTTATACGCATAAGCAGGATACATAGGTCTAAAAAGTAACTAAAAAATATTTTCAAAATGTGTTTTAAAACAAGAGATAATTGGAATTTTCTGTTTCTATAGAAAATTTAAATTCGGTCTAATTTAACTGTAACACTATTTTTCGAAAATGTTTTTTAGTAACTTTTTAGATCTGTGTATCCTGCTTATGTGTACGAAGTTTCATCAAAATCAGTTCAGTCATTTCGGAAAATAACGACTTGAAAGTTTGTATGAAATGTCGTAAGGCGTAAACGCTCTTAAGAAAGTTATAGAAATTATGAATATGGTTAAAAACCTTTAAGTTTAGAAGTGAGCGACTCCAGAACTTGGGCTCTATTGCATTCAATGAGATCCGATCAGTGAAGTAATCAAAATCTCGTATTGTTATTGCCTTGATTAGATCTGGATCCATAATAGTTAATAGAGGCCTTCTTCCTTCAAATAATCCTGCATTCAAACAAAATGAGATTTTAAAGTAACTACATAAATTAAAAAAAAAAACATTGTTATGAAATAAGTAGAGGTTTATTTTAGTTTAAAGCACTGAGAATACAGAAAAATATTACTTCAAACAGTAGGTTCTCTCAAACAAGTCATTGCAAATAGTTTTTTTTGGAACCAATCCTAAAATATTGACAAAAATTTGGAGGAAAAGTGTAACTATTTTGCTAACCAAGGAGGTGGCAAAACAGATTTGCAAAATTACAAAATTGTGTTTAAGTCACAGTAGCTCACAGTACAATTGAACAGAAAGCATTATACAATAAAAATCAAAAAGAGATCTCAGAAATAGCTCAGAGTATCATGTACTTAAATTATATTCCGAAAAAGCCTTGCATTTTCTTGGCACCTTTTTAAAATGTGGAAACCTTTAAAGGTGCCATTGAAACACTACGAGGAATCGAAATGATAGTTCTCATATGATATTGAAGCTCAAACTTACCTCCATATCGATTTCCTTTAAAGTCATTGTATGCTTCCAATTGAAATTCATGAAATGATTGTGTGCCTCTTAATCTCGGTCCCAGATTACCTAATAATATAACCGGTTTCCTAAATGGGATGCCTTTCTTTTCGAAAAAGTCAAAAGTGCTTGTATAGTAAAAATATAAGCAAAATAAAATAGTAAGGAATAAGAGCATTTTCCAGTCTTCTAAAATAAATAATAACAACTTCTTGGAGCCACTGAAATATTCCATGATGGTAGAGACTACTTCTGAACTCAATCAAGTCGAAAAAGCCTGGAAATTGTCAAAAGACAAATCACTAAACTGTGAACATTTATGAGTTGCACATGTCGTATGCAAACAAGACAAGAATAGAATAGAAAAAGCCGAAATAGGATAACCGACAAAACGCTCCTACGAACAAACAACAAACACAACTGTCAGTTTAGTCTTGTCAGCAAAGAGTGTAGTAATATCTTTTCAGGACACGAAAAAAGTATCGATACTTTGTGGTATCGAGTACATTTCCATTCGATACCGATACTTTTGTACTCGATACTTTGCATCCGATACTTTTACTCAATGAGTACTTTTTGGCAGGTATCGTATCGAATAAAAAAATAAGTTTTAAATGGGTAATCTTAGAAATTACCCATATAAAACTTACGACCTTACAGCTTATGTTTATGGTTATGGCAACGCCATCTAGTTCACTCGTTCTGAACCTTCTAAAAAATTACATCGATCTTTGCTCGAAATCGTTTCTTCCGTTCACAGTTAAATTCCTAACCTTTCCTTCATTTGTTATTATTTTGTATTATATTGGTATTATGGTACTTGTTACGCAACGGTGTGACATAGGGATCGCTGATATTACGATTCGGTGTTACACATGGACTGTGGACAACGTGACCTCGATATTGCGCATTGCAACGAACTGCACGTGGTGCCTACGCAGCATTTCGCAACCGTGGGACCGGACATCGGCAATGCCTTCCACGATTCCATTTTTACAGGCATTCTTGGTACATCCATCGACCAATTATCACCTACATAGTTTAAGCTATAATTTGTAATTGCATTATTTCTTTTAATAAATTAGTCTAAAGTAAATTGGTTTTTTTTGCATCCTCCGGCTTCAGCTAACGTAATTGGCGCAGCCGGTAGGATACTCGCGGGCCGGTTCGCGAGAGTAAATTCATAGGACCGACTTTAGGTTCGCGACTCGCGAGTCACCCGGGTGACTATCAAGCACCGTACGAGTATCCGGATCTTAAGAAGCTGTCGTCAGGAGGAGTATCCAGACATCGATACCGCAGAGGGACCAATTATGTTCATGTGAGTACTTTAGAATAGTTCTTGAGTTGCTCATCCTTATCCTTAAGTGTTAATCATAAGAATCCAAGATTTTCCATCCCAGGCAATCGAGGACCCCTAGGTTAGATATATCATCCAGATCATCGTTATTAGATTCATTTAGGCAATTAGGAAATAGAGAAATAACTATAGAAATGTCGGCGATAGACGAAATTTATAAGGCCTTACGCGTAGTTCCCGAATTTGACGGAAATCCTAATGTTCTCACTAGGTTCATAAAACTGTGTGACCAGTTAGTACAGGCCTATGTATCAGCTGAACCAGGGCGCGAATTAACAAATTTGGCTCTTTTAAACGGGATTCTTAACAAGGTGACCGGACCCGCAGCCCGGTTAATTAACACCAACGGCGTACCAGAAACTTGGGATGGCATACGTAGTTCTTTAGTTAACAACTTCTCTGACCAACGCGATGAGACCTCGCTTTATAACGACATGGCTCTGTTAACTCAAGGCTCTTCCACACCACAGGAATTCTACGAAAAGTGCCAAACTCTGTTTGCCACTATTATGACCTATGTATCACTACATGAAACCGTTCAAAGTACAATCGCTTCAAAACGTTCGCTTTATAAAAAATTAACTTTGCAATCATACTTACGGGGCCTTCGTGACCCCTTAGGCTCACGCATTAGATGCATGCGGCCGGACACGATAGAAAAAGCACTTGAGTTTGTTCATGAGGAGATGAACACTCTCTACTTACAACAGCGAAACGAGCATACACCGGCTAAAAAGCCACAGCCTCAAGCACCGACCGATCAAACCAAATTATTCAATTCTGTCATGCCGCACATTCCTATGCCCATGCAGAGGCCATTTAATTTTAATATGCCCGGTCCCTCTCGACCAAATATAGCTATGCCGCACCCATTGCAACGTCTACCGCAAATGTGGAGACCAGGCTTTAACCAGCCACAACAGTTCCAGCGGCAAGGTCCGTCGCGTACGCAACAGATATTCGGGGCACGTCCTTCTAACTATAATCCACAAAATAATTCATCTGGCAATAATCAATTTAAAGGGCCAAACACAAATGATACACCAAAACCAATGAGCGGTGTATCTCATTTCGTACCGAGGCAAATGCCATTCCGGGGTAACGATTGGAATAGGCAAGGGAACCCACCACCTTCTAATTATTTTAAGACAAGAGAGATGAATTTCAACGAATGCTTTGAATATCCATATATGTTTGAACCTTATTGGGATAACTTCGATGGTTACCAGTATAACTTCTTTGAACAGCCCGACTATTTTTACTATGAAGCTTTAAATGCATACATGAACCAACCGTTAGGCTCGACCCCAGAGGTAAGTCAGGCGACATCTGAGGAGAGATCTACTGAGGAGTCAGCGTCTTCTAACCAGGAGAATTTTCAGAAGAGTCCGACTACAAACGAATCAAGATAGAGGTCAACCTACAAACCCAACGTTACCTACCATATATAGTAATTTCACACCCTCCATTAAAATTATTAATCGACACAGGAGCAAATCAATCATTTATCAGCCCTGAAGCTGTTCAAAAGTTTTATCCACATTTGCCATGGAACTATGACCCTTTTGAGGTAACAAATGTGCATGCAACTAGCCGTAATGACTACTCCATTAACTTACCATGTTTTCAGGAAATAAACGACAGTAATGATTTAACATTCTACATTTACAGGTTTCACGATTACTTTGACGGTCTTATCGGTTTAGATTTGTTAAACAAATGGGAATCAAATATTGATCTTAAGAATAATAAATTAATTACAAAAGCCGCAGTCAACCCAATAGTTATGTACAATTCGCGCAACAGCAATTTATATGAAGATATTATCCCAGCAAATTCCTCAAAATTAGTCAGAGTCCCAGTCAACATCAAAGATGGTGATGCTTTAATTCCGGATCAGAAAATTTCAAATTGTTGCATAAACGAGTGCATTACGAATGTCAAACATAATCGAGGTTATCTAGAAATTTTCAATCCAACAAATAATGACATAATTTTTTCCATGGACCAACCTATTAAAGCGGAAACATATAATCTAGAATGTTCTCACCAATCTCCTCAATCCCGGGTAGAGGAAGTATTATCTCGGTTACGCATGGATCATCTAAATGAAGAAGAGCGTGCTAATCTAAAGTCTTTGGTTTCGCAATATGCCGATATATTTTATATAGAAGGAGAACCACTTACCTTTACCAATAAAATAAAACATAGCATACGTACTTCAGATGAGGTACCAGTTTATACCAAAACTTATAGATACCCATTCGTACATCGCGAAGAAGTACGCAGTCAAATTTCAAAAATGTTAGAACAGGGAATCATCCGACCTTCAGAATCGGCTTGGAGCTCACCCATTTGGGTAGTCCCAAAAAAAAATGATGCTTCTGGTAAAGCCAAATGGCGAATTGTGGTGGATTTCAGGAAACTGAATGAAAAAACCATCGACGACAAGTACCCTATTCCCAACATAACTGATGTGTTAGATAAATTAGGCAATTGTCAATATTTCACAACTCTCGATCTCGCTAGTGGCTTTTATCAAGTCGAAATGAACCCAAATGACATCCCAAAAACTGCATTTAACGTGGAACATGGCCACTTTGAGTTCCTACGCATGCCAATGGGACTGAAAAATTCACCATCAACCTTTCAAAGAGTGATGGACAACGTTCTTAGGGACCTCCAAAACTCCATTTGTTTAGTATATTTAGATGACATCATCGTGTTCAGCACTAGTTTACAGGAGCATATAACAAATTTGGAAAAGGTTTTTAAAAGACTCAGAGATTCGAACTTTAAAATACAAATGGACAAGTCGGAATTCTTAAAATTGGAAACAGCGTATCTCGGACACATAATCAGTAAAGATGGCATTAAGCCGAACCCCGATAAAATTTCAGCTATCCAGAAATTTCCACTTCCCAAAACAGCCACGGAAATTAAAAGATTTCTAGGGTTACTAGGGTACTATAGAAAGTTTATTCCCGATTTCGCTAAGATCACGAAACCAATGACCCAATGTTTAAAGAAAGGCTCAAAAATAACTTGCAATGATGCCAACTATGTAAATTGCTTCGAAAAATGTAAAACACTACTTACCAACGATCCGATATTACAATATCCCGATTTTAATAAAGATTTCCTACTCACGACAGACGCATCAAACCTAGCCATAGGAGCTGTACTCTCACAGGGGCCCATAGGTTCAGACAAACCAATAGCCTATGCTTCGCGCACGCTGAACACAAGCGAGATCAATTATAGCACGATAGAAAAGGAGCTCCTAGCTATAGTTTGGGCAACCAAATATTTTCGTCCATATCTATTCGGACGTAAATTCAAGATCATAACAGATCATAAACCGCTTCAATGGATCATGAGCCTCAAAGACCCTAGCTCGAGACTAAATCGGTGGAGACTCAAGCTCAGTGAATATAATTATTCAGTAGTTTATAAGCAGGGCAAAAGCAACACAAATGCCGATGCTCTCTCGCGAATCGAAATTAATAATGAAGAGACGAGCTCCATCATAGTTAACGTATCCGAAAAACCACCTTCTGTAGTGGGCTCGTCCACTCTTACAGCTCATACTAGTGCCGAAAGTCCAATATTGGAAATACCGATTTCAGATGACCCCTTAAACAAATTTAACAGACAAATATGTTTTACAGTAGTAGGCGATATAAAGAAACGCCCAGCAGTTTCCAAGCCATTTGAAACTCATACCCGTACCTCCATCCAACTTTCCGAATCGAATCTAGAGGAGGATGTAATAAACGCAATTAAAGAATTCGCAAACCCGAAAGTTAAGACTGGCATTATAATACATCCCCCATTAGCTATGTATAAAATAGTTCCAATAATCCAAGAAAAGTTCAAAAGCTCCGCTATGAATCTTGTTTTGACTAAAACCGAAGTAGAAAACGTAAAAGAATACCTCAGACAGCAAGAGATCATTCAGAAATACCACGAAGGCAAAACTAATCATCGCGGTATAACTGAGTGCTACCTAGCCTTATCCCATAGATACTATTGGCCAAAAATGAAAGACCAAATCTCAAAATATATAAATGAATGCAATATATGCGGGCAAGCCAAATATGATCGAAATCCTATAAAACAAAGATTCTGCATAGTACCACCACCAGCAAAGCCGTTTGATGTAGTCCACCTAGATTTGTTTACGGCCCAAAACGAGAAATACCTGACCATCATTGACGCTTTCTCTAAATACGCTCAGGCATACCATCTTAGAGATGGCACAGCAGTTAGTGTAGTACAAGCCTTTTTAAAGTTTTGCTCCCATCATGGCGTTCCGGTATCAATAGTCACGGACCAGGGACCCGAATTCACTAATCAACTATTTACCGAATTCACGCGTGTCCATAAAATTCACCATCATAAAACCTTGGCCCATACTCCCAACGATAATGGTATGGTGGAGCGCTTACATTCCACCTTACTAGAACACTTGAGAATTCTAAAATTACAACACCGTAGCGAAGCGATTGTTAACTTAATGACATACGCCTTATTGGCTTACAATAGTAGCATACACAGCTTCACAAAATGTAGACCACTCGAGGTAGTTACCGGTCATACGGATCCTCGTGATCCCCTGGATATAGACTTATCTGTGCACCTGCTGCAGCAATATGTGCAGGAACACCGAAATAAAATGTCTAAGGTATACGAGGCCATTAACGAAACGTCCCTGCATAACCGCACAGAATTAATCGAAAACAGGAACCAGGATAGGGAACCCGAAAAGGAATACGAGCCAGACCAACAAGTATTCGTTAAGAATCCACTAGCTAACAGACAGAAACTCGCACCTCGTTACACACATGACACAGTATTAGCTGACCTGCCCATTCACATTTATACAAAAAAGAAGCGTGGTCCCGTTGCCAAATCACGTCTTAAACGAACACCTAACACGAAACGATTGTTGCAGAATACCACTGACGATATTGCTACACCTGGTCCGAGCGGAGGACATATTACTTGAGCCCCTAGAAGACGGACCCGGATTACTCCCCTTCAAATTGGGACCTACAAAAATCGTGTCTCATTATCATTCCTTCCTCCTTCACATTGATTTAGAAGATGTTCAGTCAAAAGTCGATTTAGTCAAATTGCAATTAAGTGAATTTAGGCCAGTAATTAACAACAAAACACTGTCACTCTTTGAACCCCATCTGAGTTACCTTGGGGACAAACTTGAAAAGATATCTTTACAATTAGAGAGCTTTAAACCTAGTCGTGTTAAACGAGGACTCATTGATGGATTAGGATCAGTTATAAAAAGTATCTCGGGAAACTTAGACTACACAGATGCAATAAAATATACTAACGCCATCCAAGTTTTAGAAGGTAACGACAATAAGCTGGAAACGGAACTTAACCGTCACATAAGTTTGACTAAGGAATGGATGTTAGAGCATTCTAATGTATTAAAAAGTATAGTAGACAACCAGAACACTATTGCTAATAAACTTAACCAAATTTTAAAACAAGATGCATCCAAACAGGCAGACCTAGTAACGTATGCCCATTTGGCACAACACCTACTTATTTTAAATGATAATATAGAGACATTGTCGGATGAGTTAAATAAAATAGAACTTATGATAGCTTTTATGCGTGCTTCCAGCACTACCCATTCCATGATTAGTTTAGGTAATCTTAGAAATATGATAAGCAAATTAAGGTTACTATACTCAAGAGACGAAATCATTGATATCGACCTTCGAGAGTACTATAACATTTTAAAATTAGGATCGTATTATATTGATAAGAAAATAATTATAGTTATAAAGGTGCCGATTGCCTTACCAAGAACCTACATCCTATATAAGTTGTCCATAATTCCTAACAAAAATAATATGGCCCTTATTCCTACCTCACCTTATATAGCAATTCATGGATTATATTCTATGTACATAGAGACAGAATGTCCGAAGCTTAACTCATGGTACCTCTGCGAAGAGAAAGTTGGCTTCAAGATTATAGACAAGCCGGACTGCGTGCAACAGCTCATAACTCAACAGCATCTCAACTCCTGTACACTAACGCCAGTCGCTCTACACAAGCAAGCTCTGGAACAACTTGACGAGCAACATTATACACTAAGCTTCCCGATACCTGCAAAAGTACAGATGTCATGCGGACAGGAAGAATTCAGAACACTTCAAGGAAGTTATTTGGCTACAATACCGCAAGATTGCCTGATGAGAACCACCGAATTCACCATCGCTAACATTGACAACCGAATTAAGGGACACGTACTTAGAATACGAACACTATGCGACCAGAACACTACATCAAAAACTGAAGAATCATTGATACAGCTTAATTCAATCAACCTCGAGAACCTCCACGAGAGTTACAAGAAAGTCTCAGTACAGCCTCCAGTAAGACTTAGCAAGATACCAGATGGAAGCCTCTACCACACTACCATACCTGTATACCTATTACTATTTAGTGCAGCTGTACTTGCCATTGCTCTTAAATACCGGCATTGGATGGGAAACAAGGATAAGAAGATCGACCTTACATCTATAAAGATGAACGCAGATCAAGACATCTACGCTGAAGCGGAACCAAGAAGGAATATTCATCCAGCTGGAATCAAGATGGACCCCAGTCATCTCACAGCAACATTTTCAACAACAGTTAACAAATAGTTGCTGTTCTACGGGGGGAGATGTTACGCAACGGTGTGACATAGGGATCGCTGATATTACGATTCGGTGTTACACATGGACTGTGGACAACGTGACCTCGATATTGCGCATTGCAACGAACTGCACGTGGTGCCTACGCAGCATTTCGCAACCGTGGGACCGGACATCGGCAATGCCTTCCACGATTCCATTTTTACAGGCATTCTTGGTACATCCATCGACCAATTATCACCTACATAGTTTAAGCTATAATTTGTAATTGCATTATTTCTTTTAATAAATTAGTCTAAAGTAAATTGGTTTTTTTTGCATCCTCCGGCTTCAGCTAACGTAATTTACTATATTAAAACGACTCAAAAAACTTCTATTCTTAAGTGATTGTACGAAGGAGGAATGGGAACTTTAATTTATATGCAGTACCAAATAATTTAATTTTGTTTCATTTTTTAATATATTTGAAGTTACAGTTGTATTTTCTATTATTGTATTAAATTTGTGTACCAATACCATGTGTTTTTTCATGTCCTGCCCAACTGAAGTTAAACTGACGTTATTGTCTGACGGACATTGACCTGTGCTCTTTGTGCACTAGGCCCTGAGAAAAGTACTCGATACCTTGAAGTATCGATACTTTTGTTTCGATACTTTTATGAGTACGATACTTTTTTTACGATACTACTCATGAGTACAGTATCGATACTTTTTATTCGATATCGTGCCCCTAAGTTGTCAGCATAGACATATAAATCATACATAACACCCAGTGACAAGTTGTCACCGGTGTCAATGTCCTTTTGTCTATGAAAAAGGATGCTGCTGATTACCAAAAAAAGCCCGCGAAATTTAATTTTTCTTTAATTTTTCGCAATTTGCAGGTCAATGTCAAGTTGTATGTTGATTAAAACATGATTCGCCACCGAAAAAATAAGGTTTTATTGAGTTACAATCATAAAAATCACCAATACAGCCCTCAAAGTTCATTTAAGCTCATTGAATGACTTTTTCATGAAATAGTGATAGTGAATTGGGTTAAAAGAACATACGAGGGTTGTTTTGATAATTTTAACGATTATAATTCTGTAAACAAATACATATTACGTCCGTGAATTATATTTTGTTCAATGTATAACCCGACACTGACCGGCAAATTGCAAAAAACGTCAGAAAATTTGAATTTCCCGGGCTACCCAGGCGCTTCCACCTTAATGTTTTCCATGAAAACAAACAAATAAGGATGTTTTCTTATTGCATAGACGCCAGCAATGGCCAGCATATCAAGCTACAACATCTGTTGTATCAAATCGCAAAACTCATAGCTAAATTCTGGAGCTGATACATTATAAATTGCGATGGACATGTTATCGCTAAAAAGATGAGACACATCAACTTAACGCGAACATAATAATTCATGTTTTGTTGAGAGGCTAGAGAAGGTTCAGAATGATTGGTCGGTCATCTGGTTCAAAGGATCATTTTTGGGTAACACCTTCTTATAGTAAAAAAAAAACATAACTGTCAGGCCAGCTGTCACTGTCAATGTAACAGAGCCCTGAACTCCTGCTGTCCTGACGTTCCTGTCAATCAACCTCTAAGGAAAACCACTCTGCAAAATCCGGATTGCGATAATAATAACGATATTAATATTGTAAAACAAGCAAAGATGGGCAAAACATCCAAAGATAAAAGGGATATATATTATAGGTTAGCTAAAGAAGAAGGCTGGCGTGCAAGAAGTGCTTTTAAATTATTACAAATTAATGAAGAACACAATATATTCAACGGTGTAACACGCGCTGTAGATCTCTGCGCGGCTCCTGGCAGTTGGAGTCAGGTACTAACAAAAAAATTGCGTCAAAATGCCAGTAGTATTGACGATGTTAAAATTGTTGCTGTAGACCTACAAGCCATGGCGGCGTTACCTGGTGTAATACAGATACAGGGTGATATTACAAAACTTTCCACCGCCAATGCTATCATTCAGGAATTTGAAGGACTGAAAGCTGACCTTGTAGTTTGTGATGGAGCCCCAGATGTAACAGGACTACATGACATTGATGAATATGTACAATCACAGCTGTTATTAGCAGCACTCAATATTACAACTCATGTGTTAAAGATTGGAGGTGTATTTGTAGCCAAGATATTCCGAGGTGAAGATGTTTCTCTCCTATATTCCCAGCTAAAGCAATTTTTTGAATATGTAACAGTGTCCAAACCAAGGAGTTCGAGAAATTCCAGCATAGAAGCTTTTGTTGTCTGTCAAAACTATCAGCCACCTGAAGGATACATTCCAAATATGGTGAATCCTCTGTTGGATCACAAATATTGTGATTTCAATCAATTCACAGGTCCTAACAGGTTCATAGTACCATTTAATGCATGTGGAGATTTGAGCGCCTATGATTCTGATACATCATATCCGCTGTTGCTAGAGGGGCAAACAACATACGAATACAAAGAGCCTGTACAAAGTCCTATAAATCCTCCATATAAAGAATTATTAGAAAAAATTAAAAAGGTGGACATAAAAAATCCTCCTGGACCCTCAAAATAATTGCATTCATCAAAAGCATTATGTAAACATAACTGATCTTACTTCACCTTAATGTTTGTTAAGGAATTGTACATCATAAGTGTAGCAATTATATTTTACAGATTATGTTAATATAAACGAATAGATCCTTATTTATGTTTTATTTCACTAATAGGGGTGAAGACTGGGTAAAGAAAACGACATTCTATTTTGTCCGTCAGACAGGTAATACAAAAATATTAGACACGTATTTATTGTTTTAACAAAATATCAAAAAAATACTTAGTTAAAACTCATTAAAGTTGGAGAGTGGGGCTCACTACGTCACAAGTAGGTATAAAAATTACCTAACTGTGACGTCATGCGCCATTTCAACTCAATATATCTCCGTAATTTTATGACCACGTGAAAAAACGACACGGTTTGACGACACGGTTGACACAGTGGCTGAGCGATCGACTGCTGCGCTCCGTGTCGCGGGTTCGATCCCCGCACGGAACAAATATTTGTATGGCCTACAGATAGTTGTTCCGGGTCTGGCTGTTTGTGTATGTGAGTTTAAATGTTTGTAAACGCACCCACGATACAGGAGAAATTCCTAGTGTGGGGCAACGTTTTAAAAAAAAAAAAAAAAAAAATACGTGTCCAATACTTTTCAGTAATCTACCCGACGGACAAAGAAAAAAAAATGTGATCATCCCCTATTGCAGACATTTAGAGTCCTTAAAAAATTTGGAATCATTCTTCTTAGGAGCTCCAGACATGGAGCCAGTTTGTGAGTCAGTTCAGTTGTTGGCCTTGTTTTGTTGCCTAGTAGGTATATTGAATTCAAAACCCTAAATGTGAACTGTTAGTCGATGGGGTTCACTCTCAAATGCATGGTGTTTTTGTTTCTTCACTCAGCTAAGTCACTACACTTGCATGCCACGCCGTAAGGCGTAGCCCATGGTGAACGATGTAAATTTATGCGTTGTACCCTGTAGGCCCGTAGTACAAAGATAGAACCGTAGAACGATACGATGCATTATTAAATATGTTTGCCGTTTTACGTGGCTACGCCGTAGCTCGTGGTACTACGCTCAATACATACTACGCCGAAGCCCGTAGTAGGCGATGTTATGCGAACGTTACATAACGGCAAAGTTCCCCTATGGTCGCCCAAGCTAGTTAAGTGGCTTCTGGCTAGTCCTTATAATGTGTCCGTTTCGAGACCGCAGCCAAGGCGTTTTTGTAAAAAAAACTTTTCCATTATTTCGTTATAATTTGTAAAAGTTGATTCCCAAAACCATAAATTTGTCAAAGTTATGGTTAAAAAGTTACATGGGTTTGAACGTGGCCGCGCCATTGAAACGCGGAGAACCGCGCGGCCACGGAGATCTTTAAAACTACGCGTTGCAGAGACCTGAAATTCAGGTAAATAATAGATTGAATTTGTAAAAATATAGAAAAAATCCTAGGTTTATATTTTAGGATCTTTAAGACTAAAACCTCATGGCCGCGCCATCGAAACGGTGACCAACACATTATCGCCGATATTTCGCTGAAAAAGCGTAACCGACGTCTGAAGTTTTTTGTAAAATGCAGATTTGAATTTTTCAGAATTTGTAAAAATACAATGAAAAATCCTAGGTTATATTTTAGGAGGGTTCCTAAAATATAACCTTGGATGGCTCATACCGCCCTTGTACAGCACCCTCTCGGCTCCGAGCGCATCCGTCCGGCTCCGAGTGCATCCGCTTAAAAACAGTGCTCTTTCAGCCAGTTTATGTGAAACGGCTTTCGACTCCAGCCAGTTCCAAGCGTATAACCTGCGCCGGTCTGTGTGAAAAGAAGAGTGCCGGCCGATACTTTTCGAGCCGTTCTGTGTGAACGGCTGCCGACCAGCCGGGAAGCGTAAAAAGAACATGGATTCGGACATCCATTACGGCCTCAAATATATTAAAACTCCCTATAATAATTCTGGCAACATAAAAAAATACTGCTATAGACAGCACCAAAGAGTAAAATACTATTCCAAAAGGACACCACTATGGAATGACAAGTTCCAGATTATTTTGATAGATTTTTTGATTTCCCAAATTTTTATGTTTAACTTTAGCGATATGTGTTAGTTTATATTTCAGAATTTAATCAAATAATTATAAATTTTTAGTTATCCAAGATGGGGAAGTATGTAATGCCATCAGTTAAAAAAATACTGCAGACCAAGGTAGGTAGTTCATCGTTTTCATCTTCGCTATTTGCACTTCTCGTCTCCGATTAGCTCTAGTAGAAACGGTTGAGCTGAAAGAAGATTCGTCTCTGGTTTGGTCGAGTCTGGACCTAATCCATACATACTAACACAGGACACTCCTCGATCCCATTCATTTTGTAAGTCAGAAAATAAGTAAGGTCTAGCGGCCCTGGGTTCTTGCTCTTTAATGCCCTGTTTGGAGCTATGACGAGCATGACATTGCTAGTTATACCCTGCTATGGATGCCTCATGTATCTCCCAGGAGTTACATGTTACCTCCACTACCAGCAAATTCGTATGTACGCTCTAGAGTATTAGGTACAAAGAGCTTCAAGTAAGTATATTTATATGTGTTTGGATTAGTAGGTAAAGCACCGAATTGACGGACATCACTGATTTAACGTAAAAAACAGTTAAAGGCTTTTGACTTAAAAGGGGTTTGGGTAAAAGTGGCATGATTTTTCTAAGTCTGCGGTCACTAATGAAAAATGTTTCATTAGTAAGAACACAATAAGACATTTATTATCTTCTATGAATATTGCAAAATGCATCGGAGCCGAGATATACAGGGTGAATTTTTCAACTGGGCTGGGTGGTATGCCAAATCCGAAATGATGAGGAATAGCGAAAAACACTCAAAGGAGCCACGAGCCCGATTTTGATAAAAACTAAAACTGCTTCATTGGTTTTTTGAAAAATCAATATTCCTAGCCAGGAATCGAACCCGTTAATTTGAAAAAAAAACAGCATTCGATAATCTAATAACACCATTCGATAGTCTCGCTGCTAAGGATCAAATTCTGGGAAGAAATCCAATACGGCAAACAATATTACAGGAAATAGTTATTTTTTGATAAAATACATAACATAATGCAAACTGTTAGTAGGAACAACACAACTTTGACATCATATATTTCAGCTCCGATATAATTTTCGGCAAAATTATTTTAGGAGTCATTATTATCATTTTTTCGACTATACGTTAGCAACAATTATATTTGTGGCCCCTGTGAAAAAAAAATAATGCCACAGGTCCATACAAACTTAGGTACCTAATGCCTTTTCTTTCGAATTATACCAAAGAACTTAAAGATCTAAAATCACCTCGTTTTTTCTCATTGTGACAAACACATGGAAATTCTGCACTTTGAAAAAGCCGGTGAAGTCAGTTCTTGGGGTTTATACTATCCTTACCTTTAAAAATATACCGAGGCCCACAACTAAGTTAGGTAAGTAGCCTAGTAGTACCTAATAACATAACCAGGATTATACTTGACAAAGCTACTTTCATAACTATCAAAGTTATGAAAGTAGCTGCCTCTTGTAAGTAAATATATTTATATTTAGATATAACTATATTTATATTTAGGTTAAGTTAGGTAAGGCACAATAACTCATTTTTTCTCTTCCTTCTTTCACACACTATCGTCTACATTTCTTTTTCATCTCTCCTTTCGCAGGTCTGCTGGCAGAAATTTCTTATGAAATAAGCAGTACCTTTGTACTCTAATATTTTATGTTTTTTCCTATGTTGTCTATTGTGTGTACATAAATAGTAAAATAAATAAATTCTTAAATCATTTAATTCTAGACCATATACGACAAGAAAGATCCTATATGGGTTACTCTCGAAAGGGAAATGCAAGAACAAATCGCCAAAAAACCATACAACGAGAAAGTAGGAAAGTGGCTTAAATTTCTTAAGGATCTGAGATATCATTACTATTGTGAAGGTACGTTGAATCTTGTACTAACTTGCTTGTGGTGTAGTTAGGTACTTATGATGATATCCATGATAGAACACACAAGAAATCCGCACGCGAAGGAGGGAGCGGGGGGGGATATACATATTTTTATACTCATTTACTTTTATCACAATAATACAACAGCCTTATGAATTTCGCGCGCGCGCCTGTGGCCTATCAGGTTGTGATAAAAGAGCATGATGATAAAAGAAAAAAAAAACTTTGAGAAAGTTGTTTATCATGAGTATAATTAAGTATCAGTCACTAATTACCAGTCACCCTATTTAAATAACTTTTCCTGATGCTACAGAACTAGCAAGTACGTATAAATTGTAGCGTACATTATAACCATACTCTCTCTACTTATTATATTTTTATGGCAAAAAATGAGCCTCTTGAGTAATCATACTACTTTAAAAAAGTTACAATATTCTTTGAACTAACGCTCGTTGTCCGTATTTTGACATTGCGGAAAAACTTCAGAGGCTCCTTTTTTCTTTCCTCTGGATTGGCTGGGCACTCCTATGGATTTTCGCATGATCGACCAATATAGACAGAGGTTGGAATAAACTTATCGAGGTCTTTGTACATCTCTTAAATCATAATCTGTGTAAATCGACACATTAAGTCCTATTTCTGTTATAATTGGATAAACATAATTCTAAAACCGGTACCGATCACCCCAACCCGACATTTTGGTACCACCTCGCTCAAGACAAGTAAGACGAAAATATGACATATCAGAATAAATATTTTTATACTTCCTACTTTTTAAACTGCTTCTCCTGCCGTGCGTAATCGCCGCGCCCCGTAGTCCTACCTTTTTTATTTTTTATTTACGGATGGGAAATCATCCCGTAGTCCTACCTTAAAATGAATTCTAGCTAAGGCTTTGCGTGGAGGAGCATTGAACTTTGTGCAGGACTGTCCTTCATTTTGGAGGAAGTCGGGTCTGCCGTCGCAGCGGGGCTGCCTAGGAACCAACAATTCACATACAGGCCTATTGGCACTATAATTATATATTTATATAATATTAGTTTAATACATTTTAAAGGCTTGTGATCAGTTACGTTTCTACTAAAAATGTTGTTTATGGTTTTGGTGTTTGTTATTTGTGGTTTACGGAATTATAAAAGAGTAATATACCTTAAAAGGGTATGAACAAAGGAAAGGGCTTTGAATATATCTAATACAATATTTTCTTGCAGGTAAAAGAGCCGAAAGAAGGCTACAAAAGGAAGTTGGGCCTCGATGGTACGTCGAACTCTCGATTCAGCAGAAGGAAGTTCTAGCACATGTGAAACCGGATATCCACCAGGACTTATTAGAAGACATACCTCGTCGCATGCGCAAGAATTTATCAGATCTCGGAATAACGCTTAAGATTCCGAGAAACGTATTGATGAATGCGATGAATGACTGCGTTCACGATCCCGGCGTTTTCTTTTGGAAACTGTACGAAGCGATTTATAAGAAATCGCCGAGTGAATTACTGCCAAGTTCGTCAATACAATGCCACGTTTAGTCGAGTGCAATTAGACTATTAGGTGGAACGAAGTTTATAGTGGTCGGATTTTCATGGGACTTTTTTGTTGAGTTCCTAGAGGAACTTCGTTCCATATTTAGTGTTTTTTTGTCTAACTGCACTCGACTAGTTGTAGATAGATGCTTATATTGCCAAAGTTAGACACACTTCAGACTGCAGCTATGGCGTGTATTTTAAGTAGTCGACAGTTCGTCACCAGCATAGTGCAGTGCATATTTTGAGCTAGGTTTAGTCTGTCTATTGACTGATGAGCATCTGGTTATGGGTTCGATATATGGTTCCAAGTCGGGTCGGTTTTTCATTTAGGAACTTCTCAAAAGCAGAATCAACATCTGCCTAGCCATTTCCCAAACTATCTTGGGGTCGGATTCCAGTCTAACTGGATGCAGCTGAGTACCAGTATTTTACATGAAGAGACTGCCTATCTGACCTCCACAACCCTGAACCCAGTAACTGGGTAATACGATAGCCCTCGGTAAGACTGGATGTCAGACTTTTTGGCTTCTGACTACTCGTAACGACTGTCAAAGATAGATAGAAATGACAGCCGGGACCAACGGCTTAACGTGCTTTCTGAGGCACGAAGGAAACATGGTATGTAATTATGGTCACCGATCCACGGACCAACCTCGGCAAGCACGGCTTTAAAAATCAGCATGCGGGTATTTTTTTGTACCCGACTGTTTGCAATAGGCCCTGCACCTATTACAAGTAAGAATAACATAGCGGAATATACGGAAAACTATCCTTGTTATCCCTAAAGGTTATGGGAAAATGTACCTTGACAGTTATCCTATTCCTTACACTCACATTATGTTTGAGTCCCATGTACAAGGGGGCGACCTTATTGCCACCAAGCAACTAATAACGAGTTTATAGGTGCACCAAACACCTGCGTCTATTCCTTCGATGAAGATAGGCGTGATGCTTTGTTTTATGTACTGTTGTCTAGATGTTATTAATTTTAGAGTACGACATGGACGCCAGGATCATCATATCATGCTTAGTGTTCATTGATATGGAGGAGTGTGTGCAAACACTAGACCGTGTGACTTATCACAAAAAACCTATACCAGTAGAACCTGTAAAAAGTGAGTAAAAGTTTCTTCTAGTATTTCAGACTACGTACAGTCAGCCCCAAAAAGATGTAGATGAAACTCGGACAAGGAGCCATTTCATGGTCATAGGGTGTTCATATTATTTTGTATCCGGTCTGAGTAGGATGTTTCAGTGACATGAATTATTTTCTATGTTTTGTAGCTTTATATTGTATACCTACACAATTGTGGAATAATGGTTGTAGGTCATAAAATGGATCCTTGTCCGTGTCTCTACCAGGTACGTTACAATAGTGTTTTCAATGTATTCGTGAATACCTACTATTTCTGTAAAACAGTAGGTACACAGAATTGTTCTGGAAATTGATCTGAAGGATTTGTACAAAATAGTAAAGGAGCAGTGGCGTAGCTAGTAGAAAAAAGCTAGTATCTAGTAAAAAACAGCTGTCCCGTACATTTGAATGTGTAGGTATTGCACTTTTGTAGGAAACAGCATTGAATATTACTAGCGTATAGAACAGACACGCCGAATCAAAGGTTTGCTCCATTTTGGTAAGAGTTAGAACTACAGTTCGCTGCAGCGCTAAAACAATAGTTATGTCATCTAACCAAACTATTAAAACATGCTGCGCTAGATCGCATAGAGGGAATAGTTTTCTCGCGACCAAAACGTCATAAGCGCCAGGAATTTTATGGCTCTTACGCGTTTCGTTCAACTTAGTGTAACTGCAAGTCGTTTGTTGTATTGCAAAATGGCTGCGCCCGGGAACCCGATTCTCGTGAGCATTGTTACATCGCGAAAAACTAATCAGAGTTTTAAACGTTTAAATGTCTACTTACCGATGAAATGTTAACCATCACTTTTTTTTGATGTTCTGGAGTGTTTACGGCAGTCTTTAGGAATACAACCAGGCATTTTGTTGTTGTTATTGCGAGCCAAACACGACTTGTCTCTACGGGCGTTGGATACTCACTGGATAGTTGCGGTATAGCGTACCGCAAAGCGTGGCGCAAAATCATGCACCGAGTTGTCTTCTCTATACGAAGTAGTAATACCTCAGTGGGAAAACTGTTTTTTTTTTTTTTAATTTACAATTAATGAAAAATTTATATGTGGGTTTAGAATGATGTACAGATTACGTGGTAAGCATCGGTATCCCTTGCACCCTGTATTGTTTCCAGAGGTTTTGGTAGAAAATGTGTCCAATCTGGGTAAAGTAATTTTTATCAGTATTAGAAACAGGATCGATTGGCATCCATGTTTTTTGTGTAAAATAGCGATTTTCTTGGGAAATGGAAATTAATTAAAAATTGGTTTAAAAATTATGGATAATCTCTTGAGATCCTTTTCGTGTAGCTGCAATGTTAAAGTTTAGTTCCACTTACAGTCCCGTTGAAAGTTTCCACCCTGTATACCAAACACCACGGTATCTACTCAGTTGTTTGCTAACGAAATGGTTTTAGGACTTTTCCACATCACTACGTCTCACGACGTCGTTAACGTGAAACGGTGCGGTGTCACGGCGCGTCACGTTGACGTGACGTGCTAATGCTCGGTACAGCAACGTTGCAGCCAAATACTACAAATCGTTTTTTTTTTATTTACATTATATCGAATTTGGTGTTTCGCCAAATACATGGTAACGTAAATTTGCACGTCTCGTCAACGTGAGACGCCGGGACACCACACCGATTTTCATTATATCGAGTTTGGTGTTTCGCCAAATACACGGTAACATAAATTTGCACGTCTCGTCAACGTGACACGCCGGAACACCACAGCGTTTCACGTTAACTATGTCGTGACGTGGTGATGCGGACAAACTCTTACTGAGAAGGCACAATTATTGATTATAGAAAAAAACAAATACTATCAGCCGAATGTGAAATACGGGGAATACCTACAAAAGATTTACGTCCCGTTATACAGTAACCATAAACCTAAGAAGGTGCAAAAACCTTTGCCTCTTGGCAATAAATTGAAACTAAGGAGTGAAGAGGTAAATTTTTGCGCATTACGAACATAAGTATTTTGGAGCCCATAGGAATCTATCTAAGTATTTCGAAATAGTCCGTATCTCAAAGTAGCAATTGTTTTTCTATCTACATTACTTGTACTGCAGACTGTACCAGTAGGTATTTTTTTATTATTGAGTGAACGGAGTAAAACAGATTTTGTTAGTACTTTATTCATGTTCAAAATATAAATATAAAAGGTATAATTCAAAATAACAGAAACCCGAAAACGGGATGCTCAATTTGCAACATTTGCTAGCAGAAAACATATTGAAGTTGACCAAAACCCCTAAATTTAGACGACTGACTTATAGTACTTACTCTTGAACTTGTTTGCTATTCAATTTCACGATACTTTATTTGTTTACAGAGTTATGAGAAGTTGTGCTTAAATAGCGATTTCGTGAGTACATGTCTAAATAACGGTTTATTACAAATGTTTTTTTACAATACCATTGAAACTTTTTTAAAATGACATAATAAACTGATTTATTTCATCTCATTCATAGTTGGCTAAACGTCAAGAAAGAAATAAAAAGGAGAAACAACAAGAGAGAATTTGTAAATATAAATTTTGGGAACCACCAAGTACTTTGCGTTAGTACCATTTTTTTTATTAACTTTCTTCCACATTTGTTAGACAGTGATAAAATGTTTGACCCCACATACTTAGGTAGCCTAGGTACGTAATAACTTCATAACGGATATTCTATTCCAATTTGAGGATCTTGCCTTGAAATACCTACAGTAGATTTTAAATAATATTAACTATGATTTTCTAGGCAATACCGACCCGAAGATGGTTGCGTATGAGAATAAACTGCGCATGTTAAAGATTAAAGCGAAGCGTCGGTACGTTGCCCCATACGAAAACGTGCAGTACCTGATCGGAGGCGTCAGTTTTTCAGGAGGAAAGCCGCGTTACCTGCTCACCAGTAAGAATTCTCTCAGCTCTCAGCCACGCCAACGCATATGTCATGTCACTGTATTTAATCTGCCCACGTTAGCGCTGCCACAAGTCTTGTTACACCCACCGTGACATGTCCTGGTTTGTGTCCCGATCAATTAGGTATTCGTCCCGGTATAGAAATACGACCATTGTATGACACGGTTATTTAACTAGGAATTCTTTCGCGGGCTACACATCGGGTTGCTACGGTTTTCGAGCTCGTTTCCCTATAGGTATCACGTTTCTATATGTATGATCAAAAGTAAACATAATTGGCGAAAAAAAATCAAGCGCGCTAACCACCTACCGTGTGCATGCCTTAGTACTTTTTTGGTTATGTCACCGTTGGGCCCGGAGTCCCGGGCTCCACCAAAACGGAGATGAGCGGAGCAAAGAGGAGACATTGGTTGAAATGGACCTAGCGTGTCTCGCCTCCTCTTTCATTGGGCCATTCTTAAACATCTTTCCGCTTTGGTGAGCCTGGGCCCTATTTTGATATATTCTACAAACTTATATTTTTCAGAATTCTAAAACAAGTTTTTGAGATATAGGTTTTTTCATCAAACTGCAGCAGTAAATTTTGTTTTTGCTCCGAAACTTAAATATTTAATTCCGCATAATAATATAATCTTTCAACCCTTAACCCTCTTTGGGGGTAAAATTTCAAAAACTTTAAGACACGTATTTATTTATTTAAAACTTCTATCTTTAAAAATAACTGAATTCCATACAATCGTTTATCCTTTATTTTACCTCTTATGAGTGGAATTTCTAAAAACCCTTCCTTAGTCCTTGTCTACATTATAAGGGGAACCTCTGAACAAAATTTTAGTTTTCTATGTCTAAAGGTTTGGGCTCGGCGTTGATGAGATTTAGTCAGTCAGGACTTTTCTTTTTATTTATATAGATTTAATTGAAGCAACAAGACTCGTAGTGTTAGTAGCAATGTACTTACAAACGATGTTAGCAATAGGTACAGTTACAAAAACAGAAACAAGTTTAGTTTTGTTGATGAATGTATATGTATCCTAATCCTAACTAATATTATAAAATTAATGCAAAAGTAAGTTTGTTTGTTACCTTTTTACGACTAAACGGCTGATCGGATCTAAATGAAATTTGGTAAAAGAAGAATGGAAAGAGAAAGAAGATACATTTCAACCTGAGGAAGGACATAAGCTATATATCATCACGCACGCTACGACCAATAGGAGCGGAGCAGCAATGAAAAATATTGCGAAAACGGGGAAAATGTGACGCAGACGAAGTTGCGCGGGACAGCTAGTATTTACATAACATAACATCATTTATTTCAGGCTACAATGGCCCATAGATATACCTTATAAACTAACATAATATAAAGTAAATACAAAAATTATGTTAATAAATATGACTTGAAACTATGTTAGTACTTCACTTCACTTGTTCACCCTTCACTTTTGCTGGCTGACTAGTAGAACTTGTCCGTGGAAGCGACGGATCTCCACGTTCTGCGGGCAAAAGTTGTCCTGCATCACGATGGGCAGATAAAAATTCGGTACTCGCACCACGAACGCCTTGAAGTTGACGTTGCGGCGCGACTCCAGTAACATAAGAATGAGCGCTTATTATTGGAAGACGGTTATTTTTTTTTAATTTTAGTAGTACCTAGTAGTATTTTATAAATCTTGATTTGTTTAGACGTTGCTGTAATGCCAACGGGTCACATCGCTATTAACGATGGTATAGCTGTCTGTAACGGAGATAACGTCACATGCATAGACGGCTATTGGAAATATCCGAGAGATGTGATAGACGAATGTAACAGCAAATGCGACTGCATGGTCAAATGGTATTTACAATTTTTTCTCGTTTTATACTTTCATGCTTATTTTATTCATGACCTGCACGCGCACTGCGATGGCTGGTTCGAGGTGGCGATGGCGTACGAAAAGATATAGGGGATGCCTATACCCAGCAATGAGACATTAACATCTATTATAAAAATTAATCTTTTTGAGTACCTGCTAAATAGCGTTGGCAGACCACCTTCAAGGTGGACCAACAACCTGGTGGAGGTTGCGGTAATCCGCAGAATGAGAGCAGCGCAGGACCGGTCGTTGTAGCAATCTTTCGGAGAGGCCAGCAGCGGACGTCTTTTAGTTGAAATGGTGATGACGTTGGTGCTAATATACCATAAACCTCATTGATTTAAACAACTGCGTAAGATATTCTTACTTACCTTAAGGCACTTCCACACTTGCAAAGTACAACAAACGCGCCTCTGTTCAGGTGTGTCCCGCCTTAATATTTTCCTACTTACCAATGACCTGCAATTTATAGGGAGCCCGCCGTTATGAACTTTTTGAAGGACTCCAAATGTAAATGTGGCCATTTATATGATTTCTACAACGAGCAGCTTAGCAATAAGGAAAAGTATTTCCATCCGCCCACGAGACATGCACCGTTGTGGATAGATAGAGCTAAAATTTTTCAAATGGACCCCATGGAAGATTTCATCAAAGACACTTTTGCCGTCGCAATTAAATCGACTGAGACTACGGTGAGACCTTCCTATCAATACCTACATAATACCATGACTGAATGACCGAAGTCGGTGAATATTAAGATGCACCGATCAATGTCATCTCATGTTTATTTATTCGTGGTAGATACTTATTCCATTACCTACTCTTAACATTTTTTTACAGCCTGTACTATCAGAACCCACTTTAAATGCATCTGGATTGAAGAAAAGCGAGCTCCTCGCGGTATGAGGATTATTTAATTTTTTCCTGATTTAACATTTTGCTACCCCTTATTAAAATTACTTAAACAATTACAGGCGTTTTTGGCCGATCTTACGGATACACCGCTCATGATTCCTCACTTACCTCAAGCAAATCTGCTGAACAATCTGCAGGAGTGGGCCCGAAGAAGAGTGAGAGGCAAATTGAAACAAAAGAGCCACAGTCAGTTAAATACCTAATTATTTATTAACACGTCTTAATACCTTTTTTAAATAGGTAGGTAGGTAGTTATAAAGACATAGGGTGTCATGATTTTGATCGACACATTTCCCTGTAAGGATCATTTCATTGTATGAGCACTTTACCAAAAAATAAATATACCAAAATTGTTTAAAAAATAAAGGCTTTTAAAAAAGAGTTCAAATTTCCTACTAGGTTTGTTTCCCGGTATCCGGATTTTCCCTTGTTTTCTAACATAAAAAAATCACTCGGTATAACTTGCTGGTCTGTTTTTGATAAACATGTGAAGTTTTTTGTTGAAGTGAAACTTCTTACTATACGACTTCCAACAAGGTTGCGTTAAACGTTTAACGCTACCATGGAGGGGGAATAGAATGAGACAGAGCGAGAGTGAATGCGTGGCACTCGAACGCATGCGTGTAGTATTACGAAGTTTCACTTCTTCCGCGCGGAGGGATTCCACGCACTGTTTTTTATTCTACAGAACAAATGGTGCTACAGTCGCAGCGGCGATGGCTCAACTTGAAACATATGGACTTCAGAGCCCGGGCATTCAGAATACCGTTCACTATAAAGCAATTGAAGAATATAAAATGGTCACATCGAAAATCAATACAGAAATTGGTACAGATATTTTTTGCTTAAAATTTCACCCCGCTTTTCACAGGGAAGGTAAATCCGGGGTTGGTGCCCAACAAGACGTGTCGAAACTACTTAAAACCTTCCCAACTCCCAAACGAGGCTCGTACCGTAATGGATTCTAATACTTTAATTTTTAAAAGTTATTAGATACCTACCGGGGGTCTCACTAGATTTCTAAGTGGGAGGTAGTAAACTGGACGTAGTTAGGGTCAGTTAACACCGAGACGCGACGCTGCGCGCACACTTTTAAAGAGCGATTCAAAATATAACCTTATTTTCTACACGAAAGGATACATATTTCTTTACAGGCGTCACGCGGCGCAGCGCTGCGTGGCGCAACGTATTCTCACAAGGAAATGTGTATCTTTTCGTGTAGAAAATAAAGTTAAATTTTGAATCGCTCTTTAAAATGTGCGCGCAGCGTCGCGTCTCGGTGTGAGCTGACCCTTAGGTTAACAATATTAACTTTTTATTTCAAAACGAACAAGGTGTTAATCATTTAGGTACAAGGATAGAATATGAAAACCTCTTTGTTTTTACAGTTTACAATTTTGTTGGAAGATTTTTGTTCGAGAAATAGGCTGAGGCAGGTGGAACAAACACGACTTTGGTGGCCTACAACGAAATATGACTATTATCCTAACAAACGGTTCTTGTAAGTAAAATAATTTTAAATTACCTACCTCGTCAGAGTAACGGGAGAATGGGATCTGCCTTAACCTACCTATCTACAGGGTGTAACGGAAAGGGTATATAAATCCTTAAGGGTGTGCTACAGACCACCAAACTGAACATGTTTCTCATCATAAAACATGTTTTTCAGCAAAAAAAAATATCTGCTGCCCCATAGAAAATTACAATACCTATTCGACCCAAATGTATAGGCAGCTGATATTTTTTTTTGCTGCAAAAATTTTTTCTGTTACACCCTGTATACAAATAAATAAAATTGAAGTGTCTGTTTGTAATATTAAAATAACCGCTTTTTACTACATGCATATGAATGTATATACGGTACATATACCAAAATAACATTTTTTACATTTTTTTTTCTGTCTGCTTGTCCGGCTAATCTCTGGAACGGCTGGACCAATTTTGACGAGGGGTATCCTATTACTCAGTTACTGGGTTGTGGAGGTCAGATAGGCAGTCGCTTCGGTTAGACTGGAAGCCGACCCCAAAGATGTTGTATGTTTGGGAAAAGGCTAGGCAGATGATGATGAGAGCACGCATATCGCACGGTCTTTATTAATAACACTTAAGTGTTTTGAGCTCTCACATCGTACTCATATCTTGCATGAGATGATGTTGTAGGTTGATATACTGGCGTCTGTACAAAGAACTTTTGACAGGAATTGTTTTGAATAAAATTTAATATTGGGATTAAATATAATGAGCACCAAAAAATACTTTGAGATCCTAAGCTACGTTACCCAAAAAAAAATACTAAACACCAAAAAAATTGTATTCAAAGACCAAATATAGTAAATGATCACCAAATATAGTAAATGATCACCAAATATAGTAAATGATCACCAAATTTTGTGGCAAGAAGAACTTAGGTTAGGTTACTTTAAACCCTGCAGAGAGAAATAGGAGCCCCGCGTAGCGGGGCTTCGTCGACTACGCCTTAGTTCGTAGCTGTGATTTTCAGGTTTTTAATTCTGGTGATCATTTACTATTTCTGGTGATCATTTACTATTTTAGGCAGTATAAAAATGTTTTTTAAGGTTATATTTACTTTATCTGGTGTTATGTTAAACATAAGCTTTTAATATTTAGCATTTCAGATAGGTTGGGACTTTTTAGTGAAATTGCAGCAGTAAATTGATTTTTCTAAAATTACCTATGAACGAGCTTTAAAAATATTCTTATATAAATTGTTTGTTGCTACATACACTTTGCGCGCGAGGCCGACTCGCTCTAAACCGGTTTTTGTTTAAATTAATTAATTTTTGGTTTTCAGGGACATATTCTTCACATATATGCCAGGAAGAAAGAAAGATACCTACTGGATCAACCCCTACAGCTCGGATACTACTCCTAAACATGGAGGTAAAACGTGTCCTTTGGGAAATTAATCAAAGACTGCTAGATACTGCAGACGCCCAGTAAGGCATCAAACAGTACAAAATAATCGAATATTCACAATCGCATTTCAAACCAGTGCTCCCTTTTGCTTTAAGATAAAAGAAAAAAAGTTTTGGCAAATGAGCTTGATAATATGAAGCATACTGTTACTGATTCAAGGCACCAAACCTCCCCAAGTTTTTCGAATAATATTGACAATAACCTACCTAAAAAAGTTGTTCGAAAATTTGCAAATTTAGTGTCATCGTATGAGTTAAGTGTATGAGTTCCAAAAAACAAAAATATTAATCTTTTATTTTTTAATTTGAATTCGTTGTTTCTCTGGGCTGAGTAATGTTTTGTAATTTTTTTAAATGTAAATAATGTTGTTGGTTTTCAAATCAAACTATTGTTCAGTCGTAAGTATAATATGTTTAAATAAAAATAAAAGAAATATATATAAAATATAAAATGCAATTCATATTTTGATCGTTATTTTATGAGATAAACAGTTTTGCTGATGTGGCCTAAGGGCCTTTATTGTCATGCGTGTTTGCGCCCGCGTGCAGGCCACGCACGCATGCGTGCTGCCCGCAACCTATCGTATTATACATGTTTTTATTGTCATGCGCATAACGCGCGTGGCGACAATAATCTGCTCTGCGTGCGGCCCGCAACAAGCATACGTGCCTGGCCTGCACGCGGGCGCAAACACGCATGACAATAAAAAGGCCCTAAGTTTCTGTGAAAAATTGACCCCACCCCACCACAACTCTGCCTTGATCCAAGACTTCAACCCCGCCACAACTCTACCGTGTCCGTTTCGACCGCGCGGCCACGACGTTTTTTTTTTCAAAAAAAAAACTATCATGATTTTGTAATAATTTGTAAAAGTTGATTCCCAAAACCATAAATTTGTCAAAGTTATGGTTAAAAAGTTATAAAGGTTTGAACGTGGCCGCGCCATTGAAACGCGGAGAACCGCGCGGCCACGGAGATCTTTAAAGCTACGCGCGCGTTGCAGAGACCTGAAATTCAGGTGAACAACAGATTGAATTAGTAAAAAAATTGTATAATATATAAAAAAAACACCTAGGTTTATATTTTAGGAGCTGTAAGACTAAAACCCCATGGCCGCGCCATCGAAACGGTGACAAACACATTATCGCCAATATCTCGCTAAAAACGCATCGCCGACGTCTGAAGTTTTTTGTAGAAACCAGATTTGAATTTGTCAGAGTTTGTAATAATACAATGAAAAATCCTAGGTTTATATTTTAGGAGCTATAAGACTAAAACCCCATGGCCGCGCGATCGAAACGGTGAAAAACACGATATCGCCGATATCTCGCTGTAAAAGCATCGCAGAGGTCTAATTTTGTAAAACCTAGATTTGAATTTGTCAAACAATGTAAAAATACACAAAAAAATCCTAGGTCTATATTTTAGAAGCTGTAGTACGGATTCGCGTAGAAATTAGTCGGGATTATCTATCGAAGAAAGTAAGTAATAGCGAGTGTTTTTTTTTTTGTGAACAACACATTAGAGAAGAACTACCGATAATTGGCAAAAAAGTTTTTTTTTTTCAGAACATCAAACCTTTAATACGTTTTGAAAGTTTCGATAGGGTGACCATGGCTTAGAGTTTACAGAAAAGTCTCAAGTTTTCGTATTTAGTTACCACAGTATTTTCAGCTATCAAGCAATGAAGGGGCATTGCTGGTACTCAGAACCACAGTATTTTCAGCTATCAAGCTGAAAATACTGTGGTTCTGAGTACCATAACAAATAACTTTGCACAACATTCGTAATTCCACACACACAGTTGTTTGGAGAGCGTTCTATGAACCACTACACAAATATGATGTGAAATAATTATACATGTAACAGAGGGTTGAAAAAATTACGTATATAACTGTGTGGGGTATCAATCTCTGGCTCTTAAAAAATATATACTTTTTTTCTTAAGTCTATGTTAATGAGATATTTGTTTCCAAAGTCGTTAACGTTGTGTGTCTCCTTAACTTCTGAAGTAAGAGTAGGATTCTGAAAAAAAAAAAAGGTTTGTAGAACGTAACATTGTTTTTCATAAAAATACTATGATGAACAAATTTTGTTTTGCAGTTGAGTGTAAATTTAAACATTCAGCGTTAAAAATATTGTTATTATATTTTATGGTGCTACGGAACCTTGTGTGTGCGAGTACGACTCGCACTGGTTCGACTATTTAAAAGTGCCTGTAACTGGCCTACTTGAAATAAATGATTTTGATTTGACCGATCAATCTTTGAAACACCCACTTACGCCGCGCATGATAAGACTTATCCTTGTGTAACTTGATGTAGGTAACTGTGTATCGTAAACATAGCACCTAAATAAAAAAGTCATTGTTTTGAATCCTTCCTAAGGATTTGAAATTAAAAAAATATGTTATGCCAGAAATAACCCCTGTAATTAACTCATGTATCCCAACATCAATATATCCTGACGAACGCCAAGAAAAATAAAAGATGTGTTAAAAATATAATTAATAAGTTTTTTTTTTTCATTTTGGCTTAATTAATAAGTTATTTTGGATATGAAAGATACTTAAAAAAATCGTCATTGTCTTTGGGCGATTTAGAATCCTTGAGATATAATATCTAATACAATACTGAAAAAATACTTACATCCATTTTGTTTTTAACTTTATATTTTATACCCAAGCACGCAACAGTCAACATTCCTAGAAAACTGTTGAATATTTGAATTGGAGAATAGTACTTTTTTTTTTTTTTTTTTTTTTTTAATTGGCAAGTCGCTATTTGCGCAATGCCACATACAAAAACGGGGAAACTTGGTAGAAAATATAATTTAATTTAGGATACGGAATTTGGATGGATATTGGACAGGATTATTAGGAACGATAAAAATAAAATAACTATTATATACGTATATTATTAAGAGTGATAAATGAAGATAAATACATGTATATTTTGAAATCATTAGTTGCAAGTAAAACAGAGACAGACGTAGGAAAAGGAATTTTATAGCAAAGTAGACATGTAATTAAAGGATCATGATTAAAAAGAGGACAGGAAAAGAAAATGTGGTTTAAATCACCCACCTCACCACATTCGCACAGGTCGCTAGAAACGATCTGCAATCGTGCAAGGTGGACTCGGGAACAGTTATGACCCAATCTCATGCGAATAAGGCAACTGGTAGCAGCCTTACCGAAGTTAAATTTCGAATACCATGGTTTTTTGGGAATATATGTCTGAATACGTGAATAATAATTTCCTTTTGGTAACGCTGCTATCCGCCCACAACTTGCTCCAAGCTTCCCAAAGAAAGATGGTAGGCAGATTCGCCAAGTCGTGGCTAAAGTTGATATAGGGACACAAATCACCGCAGTCTACAGCCTCATTAGCCAGGTGATCGGCTTTAACATTTCCCGTGATATTACAATGGCCAGGTATCCAAGCGAAAGAAATTTGAAGACCCAATTTTACGCATTTGTACAAAAGGCTTCTAATGAACAGAACTATAGGAAATATTGGCTTACATTTAAAAGGATTTCTTTTAATGGCTTGCAATGCGCTTAAAGCGTCGGTAAATATTATTGTTTTTCCCAATTTCATGATGTAAATATATTCTAAGGCTTTGAACAGACCATAACATTCGCCAGTAAATACTGATGACTCAGGAGGAAGTTTAATTTTTTGCACTATATTGTATTGTGAGTGAAAGACTCCAACTCCAACATTTCCTAAAGAAGAGTGTTTGGAGGCGTCTGTATAAATATGATGCCAATTCTCCCAGTGCAAGTCTTTGGAAAAGTTAAACAACTCTTTTACAAAATCATCGTGTTTATTAATACCTAAATTAAAGATAACATCCGGAGTGAGCACCAATGATTCATAAGAATGATTAAAGAGTGGATATGTAAGTGACTGGTAAATTGGGGCTTGCAAAGCTATAAACTTTTTATAGCTTACAACAAGACAGGGCAGAGATTTGTGAGACCAATAATTAGAAGAATCGGTTTCATCTAAAAGAGACTGAAGTTTTGCACGTAAAGGGTGGTTGGAAAATTGTAATGAACGGAATAGAAATTTGTCAGAAAGATACTGACGTCGAAGAGAAAGAGGAGGATCTACAGTTTCAACCTGTAGGGCATTTATTGGGCTTGATTTCATAGCTCCCGTCACTATTCGTAATGCTTTGGACTGGATACTATCCAGTTTCTTTAATGCGGCCAAATTACAAGGTTCTAATAAAAATGTTCCATAATCAAGCACACTTCTAACTATTGCATTATAGATTAATTTTAATGAAAAGGGATGGGCACCCCACCAAACCCCTGATAAACATCTTAATATATTCAATCTCTGTTCACACCTTGCCGCTATATACTCACAGTGTGGAATCCCAGATAGTTTACTATCCAAAATCACACCTAAAAATTTTACCGAAGATTTTACAGGAATGGGAGCATCATCATAATATACAGTAACAGGAGGAGTAAAGCGCATTCTAGAAAAAAGCACAACTGTACTTTTGGAGGTAGATAGCTCAAGACCATTGCTATCCATCCATTGTTTTAAAAGGCTAAGGGCCGATGTCATTGTAATGCAAGCCGTTGCAATAGAGCTATGGGGGCAATATAAAAGAAGATCATCGGCGTATTGAAGCACTTTTACTTGATTGTTTAAAGAAGATTCAAGATCATAAGTGTAGATGTCATATAATAAAGGACTAAGAGGTGATCCTTGAGGGAGGCCTTTCCACACGAGTCTAGATTCACATGTAGAATCCTCGAGTGTAAGATTTATACACCTCTCAGATAAAATATTTAAAATGAAGTTTATGAGTAAAATAGGAACATCTAGCTGCTGGAGTTTATATTTTAATGTAGATATTTCCACATTATCATAAGCCGAAGTTATATCTAGAAAAGCAGAAACTACGGAATTATTCGAAGAAAATGCTAACCTTATATCAGTAACAAAGATACTCAAACTATCTAAAGTACTTTTACCTCGCCTAAAACCAAATTGACTGTCGCTGAGTAGTTTTTTGTTTTCTAAATGCCATTCTAACCTATTTTTAACTAGATGTTCTGTGATTTTTAACATTACTGAAGACAAAGCTATGGGTCGGTAGGACGTGCTGCTAGATGGATTTTTGTTAGGTTTGAGTATCGGTAAAATGTCTTGGGATTTCCAGGCATTGGGAATATTTCCAGTTAACATAATTTTATTTATTAGTTCCAAGAGGTACAAAAGAGATAAGATCACTCATGTTTGAAAAAAAAGAATAAGGAATTCCATCCGAACCTGGTGCAGAGTCCTTCATATGACATACAACACCTTTAATCTCTTCGAGGGTAAATGGATTATTTAATTCACAAAGAGAATCTACCATTGAACGGGGAATGGAATAGGTAGTAAAATTTTCTGGGACATAGGCAGGAGCCAATTTATTTAAAAATTTATTTACTAACTGAGATGGAAGAAATGCGCTCGATCGTTCAGTGAATGCTGATCTGAACCTTCTGATATTGCACCAAACAACAGATGGTTGAACATCTGGAGAAATAGAGAAGCAAAATGACCTCCAACCTTCAAATTTCTTTTTTTTTAATAGTTTTTTAGTTTCTGAAATAACTACGCTCAATATGTTGAAATTTTCTTCGGTAGAATTTTCAAGGTAATCTAGTTCACACTGCTTCCTTTTTAATATTGCATCTGTGCAATCTTTGTCCCACCCCATGGTGGAGAAGGAATTTTAATAATTTTATTTTGTAGCGATTTAATAGGAAAAAGTTTATCGGCTGTTTGTATCATGGCTTTGGATAAAGCTTCGGTACAAGACTGTTCATTACCATACTTAATTTCAGGAAGAACAGAAACTATTTCATCTAAGTGTTCCCTAAAAGTATGCCAGTTAACGTCCGCCAGTTTGTACTTCAACCGCGGAGGGCGATTGGAGTAAGGTTTTTGACAGAAAGGAAATGATAAGACTATAGGGAAATGATCGCTACCATAAGAGGAAAGCATAACTTCCCAACTCAAACGCGAAGCTAATTTATCCGTGCATAATGACAGGTCAGGTGCACTAGCTCCTTCATTTGGAGAAGTGCGTCTAGTTGGGGACCCAGTGTTTAATATACAAAGATTGAGGTTATCTACTATATCTAATAAAGTGCTACCATAGTTATTTGTTGACGAACTACCCCAGACTGCATGCTGGGAATTAAAATCTCCTAAAACTATAAATGGCTTAGGAAGAATAGAAAAAATATTTACAATTTCATTAAAAATTACAGCAGATGGACGGGGAATATATACAGAAACAAAACAAATGTTATCTACAACAGCTGCAATAACAGAAAAATCAGTATTATGAGGTGGGATTGTGAAAAGTGAAAATGAATGATGATGTTTAATGAGTAAAGCGACGCCGCCATACCCATCAGAGCGGTCTTCTCTAAGACAAGCATAACCAGGGATCTTAAACAAAGACCCTGGTTTAAGCCATGTCTCTTGAAGCGCAAAAACAAAAGGTTTATATTTATTTACAAGATATATTATATCAGATTTTTTACTTATTGCGCTTCGGCAATTCCATTGGAATACCTTGGCTTTGTTGTCCATTATTAATATTTGATTCATTAACTGCGTTCAATACAGTGGCAGCGATGGTCGGTGAAAGATGTTGACTTTGAGTTAGTGATTTTATTAAAGCCATGATTAATTCATTTATAGATACAGTCGACAGGTCATCTCTAGGGATGAGAGCACAGCCATCTTTTGGTTGAGGCATGCCCTTGACAATGTCCCGATGGAATTGCTGATCATAACCTTTAGAAAAGTGAGGTGGGGAGCGAGGTTTAATAAAAACTGTTTTTTTATATGAGGAAGTTTTATTTTGTTTGGAAGGAGAGTAATCTTGAGGAACAGAAGCATTTATATGGCTTGAAATTGAGGGTGAGGTTTTTGAAATAGTAGGATAAAGCTTTGAAGCTTCAGCATAAGAGATGCAAGATTTGGCCATTGATTCCTTAATATTCTTCTGCCTGTCATACTCTAAACATTTTTTACTTGTAGCCTCATGAAAGCCTTTGCACAGACAACAAGATAAATTGTCCTTGGAGACGGTGCAACCATCCCCAGAGTGACCTTGTCCACACTTGAAACATCTAGGTTTAGATCTACATTGATTTTTCATATGGCCATATCTGCAACAATTGTAGCACTGAATTGTTGGGTAAATATATAGGTCCACAGAAAGTGCTGTATAGCACATGTACACGCGCTTGGGAAGAATTTGTCCATCAAAAGTTAAAATTACAGTTTCAGTGTTTTTAAACTCGGGCTTATCCTCTACAAAAATTTTCCTTCTTATACGCCTCAACTTCAATATTTTCCCACAACCAATTGGGACGGAGATGTTATCTAAGATTTCATCATCTGCCCACTCCATGGGTACGCCTCTGACGACACCCATGCGAGTGACGGAAAATGAAGGAATAAAGGCTTTGTATTTTTCTTTTTCCAAAAACTTACTATTAATAAAGGAGTTGGCATCTTGATAATTGGAAAAAGATATAACAAGTCTGTTACGTCCTATTTTTTTAAGACTACCATTCACGATGTTAGTAAAAGAATTCCTTTTTAAAAAGCGCCCAAAAGAAATCGGATTTAGATACGTATTTTCATTAGAAGCAGTTTGCTCTCTTTGAATATGGACTAAAAACGGAGCCGCGTCCGAGGAATTGTATGTATCTCTAGTAACAGTAGTAACTGGTTGATGCGGTGACCCGTTCACCCCAACAACTCCAGCCCCCAATGTAGAAGTAAGTGGAAGATCCTTGGTTTCAGTCTCCATTACCACATTTTCCATCTCGCCACAATCACAATTATTATGGCGTTTCCCGCCACTTTTTCGTCTTTTTTTATTGCAATGTTTGCAAATTGTTGGCCGAGCAGAGACCCTTTTACGCTTAGAATTAGTAACTAAACTTAACGAACCATCAGTATCAACACTGGTATCGTTATTAGATATTGTGACATAGTGACCTATTTCTGAAGATGGTGTTCCTCCGGGGTCGTCCGGAGGATCCATGGCTAAAAACTATAAATACAAATAAAAACACTTTCCAAATATAAAAACAACACTAAAACTAACTATAGTACTAAATAATAAGATAAAATATATACAAAAACTTAATCCAATCCAATACTAAATTAATTTTAAAAAACAGTCGAAAAAACCACGTCCGCCAAATTTGAGGTTTCCCGCGCTTTTCGAATAGTACTTTTTAGCATTGACGGTTTGACATTAAATTGAACTTTACAAAGCAAGTTTGTCAAAAATCTGGTAGACTTTATTTATTAAAAAAAAAACAGTATTTGCTGTTTTTTGTGTTTTTTGTATATGGTTTAGAGATGAAACGGATATCCGGTAACTATTATCTGGTATCCGGCCAATCCGGCGGCCTAAATACTATCCGGCCGAATACCGGATAACTAGCGTCTATCCGGCCGAAAACTGGATTGAAAAAAAAAAAATGAAAAAAATTGGTAATTAATTTATTTAGATAAAATACAATCAGTAATCAAAACATAATTCTACAACTTAGAAAATGAATTAGTATTCATACTGCACTAAGGGCAAATTATGGTGAATGAATACTAATTTCTCTGCATTATGAGGTTCAAGCAGTTCTGCTTGTCTTCGTCATTAAAGGCCAGCTTCAGAAAAAACTTTTTCACTGTTCACCCTGCTGCAAGGTGATACCCAAATTCAACAAAGTTTGCCAAATCTATCTTAGAAAGTTTGCCAAATCTAAGATAGATTTGGCAAACTTTGTTGAATTTGGGTATTGTTTAGCACTTAGCAGAGCGCCGCCTACGCAAGCGTGCTCCGTGCGATGCACCAACCGGCAACATCCGTCGGATATTCGGCGGCCGAATATCCGGCTATCAGGCCACAAGGTTGGCCGAATATCCAGTTTCCGGCTGAACTGCTATCAGTTCCGGCTGAACTGCAGTCAGTCGCACATAACGAAATCCCCAATAATTTATTTGATTTTAAATCTATCACAAACTATTTTGACCATTTTGCAAACATACTTGCAACGTACAATAATAAAACATCGCTGCTTGGATTTGTAAATAGCGTTTTGCCAGTCATTTGATTAAAAATTCTGATTATCGAACAAGTGTTTTGATCCGATCAATTCGATTGCACAGGTTAATAAAATTGATAGATTAGTCGTCTAAAGGCGGAAACACACTTACGTGTCGTGGCGTGTAGTGACGCGCCAGAAGCATATCGGTTTCATACATCGTTGCGACACGACACGCCATGCAAATATGTCCCTAACCATATTAAATGTATGAAACCGATTTGCTTCTGGCGCGTCAAGTATATTTGCTTCTGGCGCGTCATGTACGTTGCAAGTATGTTTGCCTTAAGAAAAGGGAGACCCTTTTGTTTTGCATTTGGTTGTGACTTCATTTTTATTGGTAAACTCTTTTTTATGCTAGTAATCATAATGTCTTATGTCAATGTCAAATTAAAGGTCAGACTGAAAAATTGACATTGTCAAAATCAAAACATTTCGGAATTACGACGCGAACGAGTGTACAATTATTATTGTTAGAAAAATGTCGGCGAGGCAAGCCATACAAGTGGGCACAAAGACCGTAAGGCCAGTACTCTCTCTAAACCATGGGGAGGCAAAAATGAGAGTGCTGAACCTGTATAAGGCCTGGTATCGCCAAATCCCGTACTTGGGTGAGTGTTATGTCATCAATGCTGCTTCTTACTGTCTAGTGTTGGCTGTGGAGTTATAATCGTCCTTTTAAGAGTTTTAATGAGTTGTTCTTTAGCAGCAACTGCTGCTAAGTTGATTTGGTCGTCTTAGGAGTAAAGTATGAAATGTTGAGAAGTTACTTGCTTAAATATTGTACTTAGTGTTTCTGATGGGATGGACAGATCTGTCTTAAACAATATTCTTAACTACTTTATCAGAAACTCAGAAATTACTGCAGTTGAATTAATTTTGTATCTACCATTTCAGTTATGGATTATGATATTCCAAAGACAGAAGATGTGTGCCGTGCCAAGCTGAAGGAAATGTTTCTAAAAAACAAAAATGTGACTGATATCAGAGTTATTGATATGCTGGTTATCAAGGTACATAATCTAAAATTATTGTACACCAAAATTAAAACACAATTACCGTTATACTATATTGCTAATTCTATAGTTACAACAGTAGTCTTATTGCTGATAGAGATATTTAGAAGTTGTACAATATTGTAGCAACTGTTTGCAACTTCATGGTGTACGGGGCAGTGGTAGATGGTCCTGTCCTACTTTAGTTGTCTTCTGTTGGCAGATTCTTGGGAATGAGCGAGGATTATTTCAGGGTGTCAGTTTGAGACTGCTTTGGTTTTGCTTGGCCTTGAATCCTCTGAGCACACTGCTGGAGGATTCAGGTCTAGGCTAACGCTGAGGAAGCATGGCCAGGTTATATCTCACTTCCTTTACCTGGAAGTACTTGAAAATACTTCTCTGTAGCAGCCATGTAGCCTGGATTAGTGCCCGGTTAAAAGCAATTATTGCTTGCCTTTATTACATGGGAACTAAACGCATTTGACAACAAGGTTGGCGCAGTCGCTAAGCTATTGACTGCTGTACTGCATTACGCAGGTTCAATCCCAGCACAGAACAAATATTTGTAAGGCCTTTAGATAATTGTTCTGGGTCTAGCTGTTTGTGTATGTGAGTTTAAATGTTTGTAAACACACCCACGATACAGGAGAAATTCCTAGTGAGTTTCAATAAGAATAATAATAATGGCAAAATGTGTACTTTTCAGTACACCTGTGCCTAACTCTTTAGTGATTACATGCGTGATGCTATGTTACATAATTAAGTATAATTAATTTTCAGGGCCAAATGGAGCTCAAGGAAACAGTAGAAATGTGGAAACAAAAGGGCCACATTATGACCTACTTCAAGCCTACCGAAGAACCCAAACCCAAAGGTTTTCTGTCAAAATTCTTCAATGGAAATGAATAAACGAATACGGAATATGTAAATAGTCAAATATGCACTAAGTTATAACAATATGTTACGAAATAGAGAATTCAGATTATGATTAATGCAGTTTTAATTCAGTTCATTGCTTGAATTACTTATTCCCCTATAATTTTTACCCACTTCAAAAAAAGGAGGAGGTTCTTTATATTTTTTATTTTACTACAATAAAATAAAAAATATAAAGAACCTCCGTTTTTTGGCCAAGTATAATACTTCGCTTTATATTATACATTACAGTTATGGTAATGTACACATAGATCTGGTGGTAACAAGCGTAGCCATTGCTGAGTTTGCGGAGGGTTCTATTCTGGGTCAGACACAGTTCTATCGGATTGTTCCGTTAGGATCTTCTCAGTAGCAGCCAGGTTTTCTTGTACCTGGTTGAAGGCTTGTCTTCCATTAGGTATGTAGGCCTTGGTCAGTGGGTCGTCTTAGGCTACATACGCATTAAGCGGTTAGCCGCAATGCGGCCAGCCGTCCGGCTGACCGGAATCAAAAATTTTTAAGAGAATGTAGTTTTAATACGCACTGCGATGCGGCTGCGGGCCGACCGCTACGGTCAGTCCATATACTCTTTGGGTCGATCTGAGTGCTGCGGCCCGACTGACGGCCAGCCGCATGGTTGTTATACACTACGCGGATGGTGCTAGCACTATTTTTAACTTCAATTCCGGCTTAATGCAATTAAGAAAAAGTGTTTATTTCTTTGCTATATATTGGTTTTTAAAATGCTTAAAAGTTCTTCAAATGATTAATCTCCATACTTTTTGAGCTCTTCGAAAAATAATTCAAAATGCTTGCTCTCATTTCGTGTTTGCAAATAAGGATGCACGCAGTACCCTTTTCTCTGTTTTATTTTCTTTATACAACGTGTAACGTTAAATGCGGAAAATCTGAAAATAGTTTGATCAGAATAACGAGCAGAATCAATTGAACCACTTTTTAATATAGTTCACATTTTTAAAAGAAATCTTCCTTAAAAATGTTGCCCTGTCTATTTGTTCATAGGTCAAGCCATAACGTGCGCAAACCCGCCAAAATAGGTAAACAAACACAAATGTTTGTCGTCCAATTTAAATATTCTCATACGCGGGAAAAAAAGAAAGAAACAATCAGAATTTCCAGTAAAACTAAAACAGCCCATAAAACCTTTACGTTTTTTTTAATGATTTTTTTTCTCTCAGAATTAGGTTAATTGAATTAAAAATTATTTGGGGTGTCAGGTTTTGCGCATTTAACGTTACACGTTGTATAACGCGAGTATATGTAGTAAAAAGCTGCGACTTCTTCGACGTCCATCTTGGAAATGAGTTGATCCAACCGTAAACCACGACGCTTTCTCAACCGCACGTTCCGTTTGCGGTTGCGGCTAGCCGCCACCCGGCTAACCGCAAGCGCAACCGCATCCTGCGGTCTACCGGACGGCTGACCGCACTCCGGCTAACCGCTTAGTGCGTATGTAGCCTTAGGGGCGGATGCCTTTAACAAAACTGATGAAACGCCCAGGTACTAAACTATAAACTATGATTGGATATAAGATTTGAGCAAGATTTGGTAAGATTTGAACCGAAGCCGCCATCTTGTTGTTTACTTATTAAATCCATACACGTCAATGTACGACGTACAGCGACACAGCGTTCCCCGACGCGCCAAAAGATCCATATAGCACAGTAAAACAAAATGTAACTGTCAGCCCACACGTGTAACAGCGAATGTCAGTAAATTAGCTGTTGTTTTCAAAAAGCTACGAAAACCCATTAATCAGCAAAATGCGTCCACAGCAAGCAGCTTTCAGATGTGTGAGACCGTTGATGTCCAAGGATTTCGCTGATGCTCACAGACGTGCAATTGGACTATATAGGGCTTTTTATAGATATATTCCGTACATCAGTAAGTAATACCTACTTCTACTCGACTGAGCTCGACGATTATGTCTACCTGGGACAAACGGTCCAGTTGGGTAGTAGGTCTAACTTCGAGAAAGAGGTCAATCGCCGTATCCGACTCGGCTGGGCAGCGTTCGGCAAGTTGCGTAGTATCTTCCCGTCCAACTAACCGCAGTGTCTCAAAACGAAAGTCTATGACCAGTGTGTATTGCCAGTGATTAGGTGATACGGGACCGAAACGTGGTCGCTAACAATGGGCCCCATCAGAAGGCTTAAAGTCACCCAAAGGGCAATGAAGAGGGCTATACTCGGAATTTCCTTGCGTGATCAAATCAGAAATGAGTCATCCGCAAGAGAACCAAGGTTACCGACGTAGCCCGAAAAATTGCCAAACTTAAGTGGAACATTGCTCGCAGAACGAATTGCCGATGGGGCCGAAAAGTTCTGAAATGGCGACCGCGAACCGGAAGCCGATGCGTTGGAAGGCCACCCACTAGGTGGACCGATGACCTGGTGAACGTTGCGGGGGATCCGCTGGATGCGAGCTGCACGGGACCGGTCAATGTTCCGACACTTGGGCGAGTTCTATGTCCAGCAGTGGACGTCTTTCGGCTGTAATGATGATGACGACTCGACTGAGCTAATGTGTTACTTTTATAACTACTAGCTACTTACGTTGTAGCACAAGGTCATTGCTCTGATATGAAGATGCTCTGTGACTCCAAGGCCATAATTGACAAGAATTTGCGAAGCACTCCTTGCGCGTTATCGAAAGAAATGTACCTACTGGGGAAGGCCCTTGTCTATACAGATGTGGGATAATACCTATATACCGACCTAGGTACCTATACCTACCTGAATAAGAAATTGTCATAAATCGGATCATCCGTATCCGGATCTCAAAGAGACGGATGACGCATAGGTACATAAAGGGTGTAAAACACCTCTTAACGAAGCCGAAAGGCACTGGTTCTCCCTGTCATTGCGATCATTTTTTTGTTCTACACCATACCTGGGAACCTTCTAGTTACGGAGATATTAGGGATCAAAGTTCCAACTTTTTGACAAGTATTTTTTTAAATACAAGTTTTTAATGTAAGATTTTTACTTTTAACACCTCCACGAACCCCGTACTATACAATCCGTCCATCAGCTCAATGTTTTGAGTGCGTTACATTGAGTTCTACCACAAAACATGATTTTACACCCCTCCAAAAAAAGTCGTTTCCCAGCAATAATTTTTGCGTAAAGTTACTTAGTTTCATGTACAGAATGCTTGGTTGACGGCTTCGCGATGAGGTGATTTACACCGTGTATACTATAGCTATACAATTTCACTTTTAGTTAAATTCTTCGACATTCCGAAAAATGAAGAAGACTGTAAATGGAAGCTGAGGGAGTATTTTTATAGAAACGCCTGCATCACTGATGTTCGAATCATAGACTTGCTGGTGATCAAGGTAACCTTCATATAAATATGTATTAATGGTGATGCTTTATTGATTTATTTATCTTTCTTACATCCTATCAAAACGTGCTTGTATGTATGAAAATTGTAGGTGTGTAAATTGCTTGTATTACCTAGATATGCACTCGGTACCTACCTATTTAAGTATTTACTTGTATATAAAAAGGTAGGAAGGTTAATGAATATATTGGAAGAGTGATTGTATTTTTTTTTCAAAAGTTTCGTGCTTCTTTATTATAAGTATTTAACTAGGTATAAAATATGACTTAAGTCCCCTCCAGTGATTAGACGCAGGACTGACGGCATTAGGAAAGGATCAAAAATTGTTTAAGTGGCCCTAGACTCAGGGCGGTAAAACGGCGGCCAAACCGAACAAAACCAAGTCTAAGTAAGACGTCGCGCGTCGTGAGGATTTTTTTTTTTCTTAAAACCAAAAATTCAAACCCGCACTCGGACAAGCTTATGCCCGGGAGTCGAAGCCATGACCTCATGTTCCGTGTTCTCTCAAGATAGCTGGACCAAGGAGGCAGTGACATCATTAAGTAGGTACAAGGCTGGCGTGCAGCGAGTCCAGTTTCAGACAGAACATCTTGCCTAGATTTACATGCCGCGTGAGGAGCTTTCTGCTTTCAGTTTCGGGCTCTTTATCCAATAAAAATCAGATATCCTACATAATTATATTAGATCAAAATTAAATAAACTCTGTTTCTTCCACGGTGTAGGTATAACTAAACTTACCTACACTGTCACACGGGATGGCGTCGGGGTCACACGGGGACCAATGTTGTGTTCACTAGTGACACTAGTTAAGGTTTAGAATAAAACCACCAAATTATCAGTAAGTAGTGAATGACTTGGGGGAACGTGCTCTCGCTACCCTGGTTAATTGTTGACTGGTTGAGACGTTACCTCAAAACAAACGCTACGTTTATTAGAATACCACATCTCTTCCTTTTTATATGAAAATATTTATTTCAATTAAGCACATTTCTTTTCCCATTCGCTAAGGTAGTTTGTATGGAGAAGAATGGGGAAGAAACTCCATACTTAGTGCTATGAATAGTCACCCGACGATCATAAGTGATAGTGTATGTTTGGATCAAATGAGTTAATAACAGACTGTTATTACCTGATTTAATTAAGATAAAACTTTTATTAACAGTGTTAACTAACGATTACAGGGCTACATAGAGCTTAAAGAAGTAACTCATCAGTGGCAGCAGAAAGGTCACTTGATGGCCCACTGGAAACCAACCATTGACCCTAAGCCGTGCGACTTTCTTTCCAAATTCTTGGCCGGCCCTAACTAAAAACTATAAATAAATAAATAACTAACTCAAGATTTATTAATGACTTTCATTCCACATAACATGCCTTTCAAGGCTCATCCAGGATATAAATAGGTAGGTAACTATTTTAATGTGTACCTTTACGAAAGTATGTAGGTATTTATTTTACATGGCTGAAAAAGTAGTTACAAGTTGTATTTAAATATAGTACTAAATAATGACTTAAGTATGACCAACCTATAAATACCCATGTACGACATTTTGATTGAGAAAGAGTGTGTAGGTTCCTATCAATTTATGCTAAAATCTTTTCGTACTTGTCTGGTAGTCCTCTAATCATGGCGGTAAAAATGGGGCATTTCGTGTAATTTTTTGGTGGTTTTTCATGTTTTCTATTTTATTACTTGCTGAATAAAGGAAATTGCAGGGACGTGTCTACAGCAGACCTTGATTTTATGAAAAAATAAAAAAAGTTGCTCTAGAGGCATTATTCAGGAAGAAAAAAGTGGAATACATTTGTGTGGAGAATCGCAGCCCCTGTTCCCTCTTAAGTTTGGCACGCGAAGTAGGTGCTCTTGTGATTATCTAGGTATACCTACCTATCCTATCCTATTTATTAATTATTATTAAGTTGTTGCCATCAAGAAAGTTGTTCAGTTTGATGGTCTGAATCATACACTTAAAATTAAATATGGCGACACCTTTCTGGTACACGCTGTACCTAAAGACCTGCACCCACATTCAGTGAGGTGGGCTCAGTTACCCACATATATTATTTATTTAAGTATAGTAAAATGTAAGCTATATAAAAAGTCAATACAAATTGTAGTAGACCTAGACAGCCTGTTCTTAGATTTGAGTTACTTATTATAGTTATATGGTTAGTTAGATAGTTATATGGTGTACCTAGTTACTATATTTTCACAACATCACATTAGTTTTCACGTCCACGTAAACTAAACCAATCTAAATGTATGGAAATGTAAGTATGTAGAGGCACCTATTGCATGTCCGATCGATCGGACCAAGTGTTCTTAAATGACGACAGACCTCGTGGTCCGACTCCTTAATCGGACCAAGAGGAAAACAAAGTTCACGTGGTCCGATTGATCGGACTAAGCAGTCGGCCCAAGTGTTCACAGGGCATTTCTCGGTGGACCTGATGGTGTGCAAACTAGAACTACGTTAGAGTCTGTTTCAAAATTAATAAATATATCAGTTAGGTACTCATACCACTTTAATTCATAAATATAACAATTCTGGTGTAACTTATCATTCACAACCATAAAATTACAACATTACTTTATTAATATAATTAATGTAAGTAGACAATCTGCATTCCAACATAACATTTGTAAGGGTAAGTACCTGAGTGGGCGTTTCCATTCTTCTAAAAGTAAGTAAATAATCGAATTTGAAGTAGGTCTTATCTTCCATTATTTACTTCATCCAAAATGTTTTTTTTTTAATGGTATCGGAGACCATGAATTATTTTATAAATAAAATCGACATAGGTACCTAAAGTCCTACTAACTTGCTAAGGTCTTAAAGCTAAGTAAATAGTATGCAATATATGTTTTTACAAATATTTTAATTAGTTTAGCAGTTCAATAAATATATACGTAAATATTTGTACTGACAATTTCTTTACTGTTGAATCAAGTAGGTTTATGTACATAAAAATAGTTCTCTGTTATGTTGTAATGTCTTTTATTACAAAGTTTATGATATAATTTACTTAGGCTTTTTTATTATATTCGACAAACAAATTACGTATGCAAAATATAACTACTATAACAAAATATAGTTACCTTATCATTTGATATATAAATATTTAATTATACATAAAATTGATATCCTACATTAGTTACTACATTAGATATTTGTTATTTTTATTAATTACAAAATTACTGCTATTTACAACAATTTAAACAGGTGTCGACTGCTGGATAGTTCCTCTGGGTCTGCGAGCATGTCCTGTGCTCGTGAGTACAACTCTTGGCAGGAGGTAAGGAGGCTCCTCCCACCGTCACGAAGGCATCGTCGCCTCAGCCGACTCTCGCGATCAGATCACGACGACTCGGCGCCGGCCGCACATCATTAACGCTACTATTATATCTAGTGAGGTCTTGTTCAGCAAGCTACACGTTACAACAGCATCTTGACAAATTCTGGAATTATAACATTAAAGCTATTAAAATAAGCCTGAACCAGAAAATAATTAGCTTCAATCCAGCTTCCACCTTGGGCCCTGGTCACTTTGACAGGACTCGGCATTGCACCTCAACGACTGAGGATGAGGACACATTCTTATAGGTAACTTACCTAAGTGTGAATGGATAATGATTTTACCTTGGTTTGGACAGATTCTCAGAGTAGAAATCATGCCGAAATGAGAAAATAGATAAGAATAACTATTGAAAAGTGACCAGCAGAAAACGGATTATTTAGATATGGTTTGCAACAGTCTATGAGCTTTTTGGGCTCTTTTTTGGAGCTCGACTATAAAAAAAGGTAAGGTACCTTCGTAGTCGATCCTGCCGTCGTGGTCGATGTCCCCGAGCGCCAGCACCTGGTTGAGCTGGGCATCGGTCACCGGCTCGCCGATCATCTCCAGCGCTGAGCGGAGTTCATCCCGGGTTATGTATCCGTTGTCGTCGCGGTCGAACACCCTGGAACAGTAGCAAGAAAACTTTAAGATGAAGATTCATTGTGTTGGTGCTGGACACCAAAGCTCTTAAGCCTAAGAAGTAATCGCTGTGGCCAAAATCGAAAAAAATGAGGTTGGAGCTGAGGTGGGATGTTATTCCTTAAAAATAGGAGAGCCTTCAGACCGGCAGATGAAATTTTATTTCACATAGGGGGCCTACATGGGCACTTATAAAACGTCGAGAGAAGATGCGGCGGTTCGGGTAAGTCGTTTCCTATGGAGAAGAACCGGCAAGAAACTTCATGGTTAATCTTTTAAAATTATTTGATTTTACAATATTTTTACGTTTGATTTTTCTTCAGTCCTATATTTGTTTTCGGCAGCAGGTTATGATAGGTTTGTCGCCCTCTGTTTTTGCATGGAACTAGTCCTAGACTCCTGGCAGAACAACAAAGGTGAACCTAAATTTCTGTAGTCTCAACGAATACAGGCGTAGCTAATATAATGGCATCTGGTTTTTCAGATATTAGAAATACCTAGGTAGCCCGATTCCAGAATCATGAAATTGAAGGAGATCACGTATGCAGTACCTACTATATACTGCTACTACGTGATTGCAAGTTCGCTGGCTATGATTGCATGAGTAGGTACGCAAAGGTCAGACGTCTGTAGGCAATCTCTTCCGTATTTTTTTTCATCGCCGTTATTACACATTTGTAGTTCAAGTAGCATATTTGCGTTACTGAAACGTACCTTCTAATGCTCGTCTTTGAAATATGTATAAATATTAATGTTTTTTTTTTTAAAATAAGTATGTGGTCTATCACTCCATTGATCGTTTTTAAATGTACCGCTTAGAGACCCTACTAACTATACCTACATAAATAATCGTACATACGCTACACTCATGCCTTTTTTCAATAGCTACGAGTAAGTAGAAACTACTTACAGAAAACCACCTGCTTCGTTCCTTTATTTTGTCTTCAGCTCGTTTACGTTCGTAGCTACTTTGTTTGCTTTTTTTTTTAAAAAACTTTGCGCCACACTTGGAATTTTATTTCGGTTAAGTTTGGATGTACCTTATTTTCGGAACTTCTGGTCCAATTCCGAAATATCTTGCAGTAATTGAAAACTACCATTTACCCCGACCCGAGTGTAGCCTATGTATTGAAAACGTTCCCTTGGGATAATTTTAGACAATAACGCGAGTTAAGCCACGGTCATAAGCTAGTAATATGAATGGAACTCACTTAAATGCTGCGAGTAGGTCTCGTGTGATCTCTTCCTCAGAGTCACCACCACACGTCGTCACGTCCATGCCTTGTATTGCTTGTATCTTCGTGACCCATTGCATGAAGTCGTTTTCATCTATTAGACCATTACCTGAAAATAAAACAATTAAACTTTTATGTTGGAAGCTCAATAAAAGCCAAAAACCACGTTGTCACAATTCGCTGCCATGAAAGCTCAATACATGTTTATTTTTACTTGAAATGACATCGTAATCTCATGTAGGCACGGGATTTGGGCCATTCCTGCCTATATGATGGTTTTAACAACAACTAGAATGAATTCCTAAGCCATTATGAACAGAACCCGGTTGCATTTAGGTTTAAAATACTCAAGAAAATTTGCAAGAGCGTGACAGCCAGCCGTTTCGTGAAAATTACGACGAACATAATACGAAAAACGAATACGATACTGGTGTTTGGTGAAGTACCTATATATGTATAGAGTTAACATCTTTGTACCAATAAGAACTTTAGGTCAGTCAGAGGTCATAGAAGATCAAGCTACAGATTGATTGATTTTAATATTGCAACAAAAAAAATAAGTTCGAAAACTAAAACCCGACTACTTAAAAATCACGCTCTAAAAAGTATGAAACAAGAAAATATTCTAGGATAGCCGTGGTAATATGCCAATTTGCCCTAAAGTTTATGGTGCCAATGGCATACGATCACGGCAATCCTAGAATATTTTATTGTTATATCACACACGTGATGATTATCTCAGTTTAATTTTTTCGAGGCTAACCTCGAAAAAATTAAACTCTTCAATCTTAGGTTTAAATTCTGTCATATAAAATTTATATAGCCTATGTTACCCGGGCCATTTTTACGAATCTATTGACACCTCATTCATTAAAATCGGTTAAGTAGTTTAGGCGCTACGGTGGAACATACAAGCATAACTATATACAGGATAGCTGTTAATGTTGTTTGATATTTAACTATATAATAAGTATATAGAATGTAGATATCAAAGAAAAGTTAAATAGTATACATTATATTTATGGTAAAGAATAGATTGTAGTATATACAGGGTGTAACGGAAAGGGTATATACATACTTAAGGGTGTGCTACAGACTATCAAACTGAACATGTTTCTCATCATATAACATGTTTTTCAGCAAAAAAAAAATCTGCTGCCCCATAGAAAATTACAATACCTATTCGACCCAAATGTATACATTTGGGTCGAATAGGTATTGTAATTTTCTATGGGGCAGCTGATATTTTTTTTTGATGCAAAATTTTTTTTATGATGATAAACATGTTCAGTTTGATGGTCTGTAGCACACCCTTAAGGATGTATATACCCTTTCCGTTACACCCTGTATAGGCATAAATTATTATAGTAGAAATTAAAAGCAATTAAAGTAAATAGTAATATAAGTGGCAAACAGAAATTTTAAAATATTTACAATAAAGATAAAATAGTATTAGTTTAGAACAGGTTTTAAAATATATGAAAAGCATATAAAACAAAAGAGTGTGGTCTCCTCGGCCTCCAAATATTCTCTGATAGACAAGGCAAAAACCTCCGCAACAAAGGGCTCCGATCATGTTGGAGGAACACTGGCGGGGCAGGAGTGTGGTTTATAAAAAAAAAAAAAAATAACATACAAGCATACATAGACTGCCAAAGTCAATACCATGCTGGCTAAAAATGGAATGTGGGAGTTATATTTAAGTACGTACATACATAAACACGTGACCAAGAAGAAAACACTACCTTTATTTTGTAAGGTGGTGCAAAACACGCTTATAAAACCTTTATAAAGTATTACAGAATAAGTAAGAAACAAAAAGCGTGCCGTGTTACCCCACTGTAAAGCCCTACAAAACAAACAGTTACACGTTTTAACGACTTTCTTTCGTAATGTGTTCCGTCATACAACCCGAATAATGTTGCCTTCCTACAGAAACCTTTTTGGGGTCACAGATAAAGATTTACGAGAAAATAAACGCATACGCCAGCCAGCACCATATTATTAAAACAATATTAAATCGTGCCCAAATAATATGTAACAAAATGTTATGCGACAATTAACAAAAGGGCTTTAAGTCGTTAAATCTTAATTAACGCGGTGGCAGGAAGAGTCGTTAAAGTGATTACGTCAGCGGTTCACCCCTGCTCACAGAGCACAGCAATAGCTCCAGTTAATTATAACAGTCATTATCAATGTTTAGTCATAAAGTCAGACTTCGTCATTCATAAACTTTTTTACTGTCGGCAGTCTTAGGTTCGTAATATATTTTTATGTTGCTTACTAAGATTACTGTACATTCGTGCTAATAAAGTAAAATAATTATCCCTGTATTTAATTCGGGTCTCATTTAGAACCTGTGTGTACTGAGGTAATTTATTTAAATTTATACAAAGCGTGCCAGATGTGCAAGCACTTTTAAAGGCAGCGAGGCTTACGTAGACAAGAACGAGGGAATTTAGCGCCACCTGTGGCTGCGCTGCACCTTTATTGTCTAGAATTTGTCCCGACGAAACCTTTTATATAAAGTAGGTATCTTGCTTAAAGAGGATAGCATTATCCCGCAGTACATGTCTGACTGGCTCAAATTTAAATGTTCATGAATACAGTTAGCTTGATTGACTGTAACGATATTTATAAATCACAGCTCAGAACGTGACTTATAGCATTAATGGACAGGTTTTGTATCGTGTTCAGAATGTTAACCTCGTGGAGGCTTGGATACGATCTGATTGGATCAAGAGATTATCAGGGTGCGATGCTAGATAGTGCGGGCGTGGCGTGGGGCTGCCCCACTACTGCGATAGCAGCTCGGAAGCCCTGAACTGTCTCCAACTAATTTAATATGTTTTACTTGTTTCCATTCTTATCTTGAATAACTGATAAGACTATCGCTAATTTCAGGAAATAATGTCGGACTTCCCAAAATTTCGTTTCGAGACCGGGACAACAGTTTTTTGTTGAAACAACATTTGTGTGAGTATAGGCTGGTGCATTTGGCACGATGTTCGAATCTAAATAATAAATCAATAACCCTCGTGCCATACAATGTATATTGTTTTGTTTATGTACGCTTTGTACACCAAGAAAATAAATAGTGAGTAGATATTGCGGTCTTTAAGAGCAATAAAACCAAGACCATGCTTTATTTATAAGTTTTGTCAGCCACCATAAAGCCGTCAATCACTTAGCTTACGACGCAAGTCTGCAATACTAAAAGTTACTGAGTATTTCTGGGGGCACGCAAAGTAATGAAGCAAGTTATATAGGCAATTAGGCACTCCAGTGGCGAGTGATCAAGGAGAACTTTATCAATTACGTCACGAAGACGTGGAAAAGCGCAGGTACCGTAAGCTGGGTGAGTGCCGCGCGCGCCGGAAGACGCCCGCCTAACGCGCGCACGCCATTTTACAATAACCCTCTAAATTAACTGCCTCATCGATTTAATCAGGTTTTGTTTATTCATGCTGTTACATAAAACTTGCTCACGCAGTATTCTAATGAGGCTAATAAGTAGATACCAAAAGTTTTCATAGTCCCTGAAAATTTCTACGCCAACATTCTTTCAGCAATTACTGTATATGACGCGATATATTAACGTAATGTATACAGCTTTTAATGTTACCGTCTGCTGCTCTTTGTATACTTTGTAACTAGCAATTTGTAGTCACAGTACATTTACTGACATAAAACAGTGCAATATCTCACGAGAGTTTATTATATGTCAAAAAACATGTGCTATGTTGGCAGCAATTCAATGTAAGTAAAAACAAAATGTATTTAGTTTATGTACCTACATGTCTAGTTAATTTAGATCCATGCACTTGGATCTAGACACTTTACGACATGTTTAAAATACAGTATACACACCACTAATGAGATCGTAAAAACCGTTTATTTCCTAAAAACACATTCCCATCCCCTTTGCAGGGTTCTAAAGCTAGAAAGCCACTAGTAATTTCTACTCCGTCATGAATTCGTTCCAAGGCTACGCGAAGGAAATTGCGCGTAGATAAATGACATTATCGTCTCGAATTTCCATATGTAAGTCTCCTTAACCGCAACATAATGTACGATGCTTGCGTGCCTCCCCCACAAATGATATTGAGTTATCATAAAACACGACGATCGTACATAAATATTTATTTAAGCGTATAAAGTCAAATCAACTTGTTAAAGAAAACAACTTGTTGGGAACAGTTTAGTTTGTGTCTGGAAAAGGACTTTAGCTTTTATCTAGGTGTAGGTACTTTTTCCTTACGGAATTGTAGGAAAACATAATGGATTTCTCCAAAACAACTTTGCTGAACATGATTATGACCCGCTAAATCTTCCCTTTTTAATTGACTTCTAAAAAGGACCTTTAAAATCCACCAGCACTTCTTTTTTGTACTCTTTAATAAGTACCTAAGTAAGGATAGATAATAGCGACCGTGTCTGCCATGATCGACAGGCTGGTCGGTGGCATGTCATTTGCGAGCAAACGGCACCGATTTACGCCCATCGCCATCGCTCCATTACCAAGTTTGATGGACTTCTTGCATGCGACCTGAGCGTGGGACGTAATATTCGTGACGTAAGCTGCGTTGGCTAGCCAACGGCAAAACACGTTAGAATAGAAACAAAAACTGTGCCTTGACAATGTCAGCAATTTAGAAGATTGATTACTGCTTTACTCTTGCACTAGTTATAATAATAATTCATCTGATATATTAAGATAAACTTAGTAGAGTTTACTGTCAAGGCTGCGCCCGACGTATTTAACACAAACTACATACCTACATTCAAACACTTCGGGAGGTAGGAATTTCAAACCAGATAAAAGAGTTATTCTAAATGGAAAAATAAAGTAAATTATGTAAGTAAGGAAGTGGAGGAAATCAAATGCAGAATAATAGGTAAGTACAGGTACTAAGTCCTCACTCAAATGGTCAATAGAAATCATACAAGGAAGGACAGTTTTTCACACGCGGCTTAACGATACACCTGTGAGGACGCGGTGTCAATATAATCGTGGAAGTACTGACCAGTTTTGCTGGCGTCCTTGATGAGCTCAGCGATGAGGTCGTCATTTACGGTGATGCCGAGGTTGCGCAGCATGAACTGCAGCTCGGCCGGCGTCACGTGACCGTCGCTGTCGCGGTCCAGCAGACCGAACGCCGTGCGCAGATCTGGAACAACATATTTGTCAGTTAGTCACTCCAACTCACAACTCCAACCTCGTTAAGTGGGGCTTGGGCACCTCAATGAAACAGCAGCGGGGTGTAGATGTGGAGCTGTGTTGCAAAGTAGAGCCCTAGTAGCCCAAAAATATGCAGCGAAAATAACTTTTGTACAGCCACCGACAGCGCGGTCAAAGTGGCGGAGTGGGGTTTGGGCTAAAAATTGTCGTGCCACCAACACGAAGAAGAAGAAGTTAGTCACTTGATATTATCGGCTGTCATAAGACCAGTAATGGACCGTATGCAGTTTAGTGCCTGGCGCCTTTTCCCCACAATCTACGGTAGAGGGGTCTGAATGCCTACGACGTCTTAAGGCAGTATTGTTTCAATCTTATTCCTTGTGGGAAAGTGACGGAGCTATAGAGGACGTCTAGCGGCATCTTTCCCACTCTGAAAAAGATTAACACAATACTGCTTTAAGACGTCATGGTAGACATTCAGACCCCTCTACCTAATAGGTATTCCCCACATAATCTCCCCAGATTATGTGAGGAAAAGGCGCCAGGCTATGATAGGTCACTGACTGCACGACTGCACGTTAGCATTTCAGCAGTGGATTGTAGTAACCTGAGTTAGGATTATTATTTTTCAAATAGCTATACTTTGTACATGTCTAAAAGGTGTGCGTGTGGATTGAGTGCTTGATCCGGGCGAGATTGATAATGACGGAAAGCACGGTTATTTATTAGTTCAGCGAGCTATAAGCGGGTTTTGAGACGCAATATTTCATAATTATCAAGTATGAAAGCGGCAATCATTCAATTCAATTAAAACACTCAAGATTTCAAAATATAGCTCAAGCTTCAAGTAAGTAGGACAAAATATCTCCTATGATGTAAGTGTTGCGTAACAGAATCACGAAAATGGAACAGCCATGTAAAAATATTGTAGCTCGAAGCTATTATGTCACAACCCCTTTTTACTTGTTCCGCGTCGGATCGAACATTGTAAAAGTGTTTGTAAAAACCTATTTGCAAAATAAACATCATTTATCATTTACATTTTTGGCTGTATTGAACGCAACAACTGTAAATGCTGAAGGTGTGTATCTGATACTCAAAATTTTATGAACTTTCCATGTATTGAATTCGGGCCTTGGTACTATAATTTTACAGTTATGTGCGTTCAATCCAATAATGCACTTAATCTGCTACGGCGTAGCAAGATGTCTTTTCATTTCAAGTAACAAAAATGCTACGGCGTAGCGAGTCCCCTTCACTTGTAGTTGTAAGTTACATTTTAAAGTAATGTTATGGCGTAGCAAGACTCCTGTGTGATTTTCGTACGATTTTAAGTATCAATTAACACCAGAGGAGCGTTAACAATGTAACGTACAAGTTCAAGCTTCACTGGTGGCAAATCTCAACTCGCAAATCAGCAACAAAACGCAACCAAGCTATTTAATATGCGCTTGAAATTATATTTCTCCAGACTTACGAGTCCTCTCGCAGACAACGTTTGAGATTAGCTCAGAATTTTCAGAGAGGTTGCGAAAATAAAAACGTTACTTTTTGACTGTCGGTAAACATGCCAAATAAAAAAGTTAAGGTTACATTACTAAGAAACCTTCATGACACGTGTACAGAAATACGTGCTGTTACCACGACACAACCGAAGTAAACATGTGTAATGTATCAAATAACACGAAAAAACTCACATAACAAGATAGAAAAAAAAAGTAAAACTCATCAGATACTCACAGAAATCATTACCCTTATTCAAAGCCATCACAGTTACAATATTCGTTATTAAAATTAGTTGATAATTCACGGGCTCGTTATATTTTGTTGCTCGTATTTCGGGCACATCTTACGGTTATCGCCACTTTTATCTAGATGTGCCCTACCGCTATCTACAACGTGTTTTTACTAAAGTTGTCGTCTCCTCTCGTCATATACATACCCGGCAATATTGACAAAAGATTAAACAACGTTGTGTGTACCTGTTTTATCTTAGCATTAAATTATTTTGAGCCATCGCTATCTAGATAAGACTTTAGAAAAGAAAACATCAACTGACACTAGACACATAGAGAATTTACTTAGATGAAAACTCTTACATGAAAAGCGAAATTGAAAATTTGTTGTGAAAAACAACCGGTAGATTTGTACTGGATATTTGTTGTGTTAAACATTTTAAGTTTCTTTAAATTCGAACAAACACAATATTAATTCCTTACCAGCTGTTCCCCGCGATCTTCGCCCGCGTGAAATTATATAAAATATTACTTCCGTTTTTGAATCAGATTTCGTTAACAATTTCAAGAAATATTTTTTTTTGCATGGAACCCATTATTTTTTTAAATAGATGTAGACTAAGTTACTCCTTAAAACATCGCTATCTGCTAGTATGGGTCCGTTCCAAATTGGCCCAGCCGTTTTGGAGATTAGCCGCAATAAACATATATTCAGACAAAAAATTTATAAAATTGTCTTTTTGTCGTAAGTACAATTTTTTGAAGTGAAACTTCTTATGCGACTCTCAACAAGTCAAACACTACCATGGAGCAGGAATATTTTCTAAAACTCACTAAAAGATGGCAGTATTACAAGATTTGTGACTACGTAGTTCTACTAGGTACGTAAGATAGCGTGCAAACAGACATGCATTCGACTCTTCGGTGTGACCAGCCTTCGGTGTGAAAGTTGCTCGACATTCAAATTAAAATTAAAGTTGTTTTTATTAAATCATCAAAATGAATTTCAAGATGTTCGAGCCGACATGTCAGCCATTTGACACACAACATATTTTCTATTATTTAGGCAGGTATATCATTGTTATAATCATATGTTTTTTTTAAATGATTATTTTTAATTAATAATTATACGTACGTAATTTTTTAAAGTTTATACGTTCTTCAATTTTACCAATGTTTATTTTGTTTAATTTAATCAATTTTATGCATTCCAAAACTTTTACGTTTTATCAGTGTATGTCATCAATTTTAATTTTATTATTGTTATCAATTTTTTTTATTTTTTTTTTTTATTTTATCATTTTGCTTTTTAATATTGTCTTTTGTTATTATTATTATTTAATGGGCACAGTATTTTTTTAAAAATTTTACACGTTAATCAATTATACCTATGTTATTCACTTTATAATTTTTACTTCTTATTGATTCTTTATTTATATATTTAAAATAAAATATAATTCGATTGAAATTTGTGCAAAGCTTTAAATATGTGTTTGTTTATATTTTCGAGCGTATGGCACTCGTGGGCTGCAGCTGAAAATCAGCGTCAGGTGGTACACTTTGTGTTGCCATCTGGCATTATGCTGAGCTGAGGCCCTTTTGGCATTATTAGTCCTGTCTGTTTATTTATTTTGTGTAACTTTTAAAGTGTTATTAATGCCAAATAAAAACAATTTTCTTTCTTTCTTTCTTTCTTTCTTTCAGCCTTCGCTCAATTTCCATGAGCAGAATATCCTCGATAAACTTATGTAATAATTATGTAATAAATAATACAACAAGAAAACAACAAAAGATTATTTAGAAGGTCAATAAAATAATGAGAGTGAATGCGTGGCACTCGAACGCATGCGTGTAGTATTACGAAGTTTCACTACTTCCGCGCGGAGGGACTCCACGCACAATTTATTTTTAGTATAGATATTGCCATGGCTCACAATTAGTGTTAGCAAGGAAAGATATAACGAAATATACCGTGACCAAAATACAGTTAAGTTTATTATTTCTATGAAACGTTGAAACTCTACACATTATTCAAGATCTTCCTCAAATCACTTTGTATTTTTCTGACCGTTCTTTAATCTTGTAAGTAATTTTAGATGGCTTGTTACGAGCAAACAACATGATGTCATTTCCGAATTTGGCGAATTCTAAGCTTAAAGTTGCTGCATTTTAGCATGGCAATGGCAATAGCGGTCACTGCCCTTCCCAAGCAACAACTATAGCTATATTTAGCGGAGGCATCTATTAGACTGCTCTTCATTTTAATGTCTCTTTACTACGACGTTTCTACCCGGGAATCGGATTGTGAAAACGACTCAATCTTTATGAGAATTAGAGACGGCGACAGTAGCGCATTTTTTACTCGATATACTATAAAAGTTTAGTTCATGTAAATTATTATTCTGCTGCATACACTTGACAAGTCTTCAAATTGAATATTAAGAGCATAGTAAAAGTTAATAATCTATGACCGCTTAGCAACTCGTTAAATTAGAACACATTATGTAGGAATGTTGGTGATAATGACCAGCGAACACTAAACACCGCATTATTCCCAGCATATCGCCCTGTTCCACAAATATCACCCACCTATTCGATGTTCTACGAAATGAGATTTTTTCGTGACTCCGACTCATTTTCTTTGAATTACTTGATTATTTTAAAAGCTCCTAGCATTGCAGATGCTAGTGCTCGCCGTTGTGTTACGGAGATAAAGATGATGAGAACAATAACATTTTATTAACCTACATTGATAATTGGTAATAGGTGTAGGACCTATAATCAAAGACATTCAAATATTCACGAACGACCTATAAAACATCCGATATAGCAAAATAAATTGAAGTAAAATTTATTGTGTTTTATTTATCGCGAAAGATCATTGAATTCGAGGTATAGGTATAACCATAATTAGTTATAGCTATTAATAGCTGGAAAACACAATACATGCAACAATACCACGCCTATTTTTCCTCTACGAGTTAGGCAGAGGTCATCTATAATACACCTACATTTCAACAGTTTTGTTAGAATTCCATGTATTAACGGGCGAGTGTATTTGCGTCAAATTAATCCTCCTGTCTTTTACTGAGGGGTTCTAATGGAAACCCAAGATTCTTGGAATCTTTTGTCTGACTTGGGAATTGAAAGCAGGCAGCAGTTTGACTGATAAATCCCCAGCGTGATCAGTTTTATCGTCAAATCCTATGTCAACAAACTTTTCATTTTAGTCAATCCAATCACAAAAGAGAATTAACAGTGGATTTACTAATCGGAGACTTGATCAAGTGTTCTGTAGACAGGATTACGGCTGGCATTGAAATTAGAAGTCAAATACAATGTACCTACATGTAAACCATAATACCTTGGGCAATGGACAGGCATACAAAATATGTTTGTGTGTGGATTACATGTTTATCTATAAAATGTTTTCATGGTAGAAATGTTGTTGGATATCGGGTTTACTTGTATAGACGATAAATAGCTAACGAAGCTTTGTCTTTTGAGTTTTGGATTCGGAATGCTGGAGGAATTCTAAAACTTCCGGGATTTCCAAAAACGTCTATGATAATATTAAAATATTGTTAATGAAATCAATATAGGAAACAATTATCAATATCACTTGCTTGTTTAGATACATATAATGTAAGTAGTTTATACTATTTTGAGAATACCGCAATGCTCTGCAAGAAACCTTTCTCTATTTAATATATCGATGTTAAAAAATAGTAGGTATCAAGTTATACTGCAGAAAGAAAAGTCCGGAATTTTCCCCTTAAATCTTATTTGTGGATCTGGGAACCATAATGAAATGTTTTAGTATTGTTATTGTGTAAATACTGCGTTACATGTAAACATGTAGGAAATGGTTATAAATAAATACACACTGCCAGCAGTTTGGACACGTAGAAATAAACACAAGGATAATTTCGCCCAGGTTGTCATGATGAGAAATAGCATGCCCAGTATATGTATAGTAGATTTTATGGAAAAATCTGAAAATTTCAAATAAAATACCTATTTTGTATCGTAAGACGTAAAACAGGCAGATGAAGTAATACAAAATTCTCTTAACATTAGGTAATACTTTTGTTAAATTTTCCGTGACGGTAGTTCAGACCGACAAAGCGAGTTGACGGAGATTTAGTAAAGTCAATTACTCAATGCGTCAACAAGCTGAACTGAGGTGCCGAGAGATAAAGGATAAAACGTAAGAACAGTAACTAACCATGCCGAGAGCAGACAAAATCATTTTCAGTTTGAAAATATTTTCTTAACTTCGTTGTAGCCATCGGTATGAGAAAAATGGGCTAATCATTCCAAAACATGATATCAACGAAGAATGATTCTGTCGTCGTTCATAACGCTCATTATTTGCTACAAGACTCGTATCTAACTAACCTAACAATCCAAGTAGAAAATAACATGATAACCCGCAGGTTATTCTGAAGCATGTCCATACGAAGACATCACTATAATTGGCAACTCGATTACCGCAGAAATGTTTCACCTTTGAGAACTTCTCCAGTTGCTAAGTCTCACTTTGTGACAGCGAGCGACTGTGATACCAAGCAATAAAAATAAAAGAATTTAAAAGAAGCAGCAAGTACTATCTTCGGGACTAGAAAGTTAGCACCATAAAAACAGTTTTGAAAATCTCTCACGCTTTATAATTTTCCGCATAATACGAGTACCAAGCCTCTTGAGTAATATACCTATAGCATATCAAGTGTTATTGCGTATCAGACATAATACTTGAAGTGATATATATAGAAATATATAACGATTAAACAAATAAACATACTTGATAAAGTACCTGTACTAGTTTGCGACACGCACGTGGTATGCACGCATGCATTCACCCTGACCACATTAGGTATATTAATATAAGTTTTTAAACTGACATGGTCACTAACACTATTAATAACATTTACTACGGGATATTTACCGTATTTTTTTTTTTTGGTAAATATCCCGTAGTAAATTTTATGAATTAGGTATATTAATTTTAAATGTAAAATGTTCATATAATTCAAAGTAGTCCGCATTTTTATTAGAGTCATAAGTTAATCGAATCGTAACTACTAATTTATAAAATCAATCCTTGTCGAATTTAATATCTTTCGTATTCAAATCTGCCCACCCACTCAATCATTAATCAGGGTGGTTAATCGTTGATTACTATAAACAAAATATCTGCATTGACGTCTCGTGACTTGGTAGGTACCGTTTATGTTCAAATAAATCAGCAATTAAACACTGTCATGATTAGCTTATCTGTTCATTGCTGATGAGATGTCTCTATAAAGTAATTGAATGTTTCAACAAACAATAGATAGCAAGCTCGTATTGTACGACCATCAAATTGATTGTGCGTCATTCTTCCTCTTGGCTTTGCAACAAGATAAGATTCGTTGATCACCATGTCACAACTTTTATCGACCAAAGAAAAGTAAAAACCGATGCACCGAAAATAGCTGTTTTTTATCAAAACTTTTAATTTAGGTACATCACTTTCTTCTGCAGTTAAATGGGTTTTTATTACCAATTACTTGTATTCATATCAAAAGCATAGTACTACAATTATTTTGATACTACATGACTCGACCACTTTTCATAAAGAAAGTAACGTAAACAAACAAAGAAGTAAAATGTAACCAATGTAATGGACGTTCATGGAAGTGACGACGATAGTTCTGATTGATGTCAAACAACACAAAGGTAAACAACAGCTTGTCACAGACACAGTGCCACACACTGCTACACACCGCCACCGAACTGCCAACTAGTGTGGGTGGATGAATCGATCATACAATTAGCCCAAACCCACAATTTCAGGTCAATCCATCAGGCGATAAAATGTAAACATCAATTAAAATATCAAGTTATGACTAGCTTTTAATCAAAACCACTAAAGATATAAATAAGTACGTATAAAGTATCTTTTTACGATTTTTTTTAATTAGAAACAGGAAACATATATTTTTAAATAAAATCTTCGGAAAATGTCATTGCGAGTAAGAGAAAATTGTAGAATGAACACAAATTCATCTGAAAAATGGGAACTTTTTGTTTTGAATAATATTCAAACTTTTGAGTAATGATCGTTATTTACAAAGTTCTGTCTTGCCGTGTCGCTGTTGAAACTTCAAGAATGGGTGATATGATACATTAGTCGAAAACTGAATTGAAAAATTGATAGGTAACACTCACTGTTGAGCATAGCTTCGCTAGGCGCGGGTACTACAGGCCGGTCGTCCACTGGCGACTGTTTCTTCTTATTCTTTTTCTCATCTTCCTGCTGTGAATCAAACAGTGCACTGTTATCAGACATACACACGATTATGAACACTATCTCACAATATATTTTCTACACAATCTAAGTGCACTGCCAACGCGCAGTGTTTATTAACAAGTAATGTAAAAACATAATGGTAACTGATACTGATTTTTTTTATCAATTTGCTGGTGTTATCAATCTTGTCATTCGTTTTATCAGACTATTGTCTGATCAATAAAGCGTGCTTATCTAGTGAAAATAATAATAAGTTTGTCTACACAGTCATGGCGTAAAATGAGTGATTTAGGGAAGAGTTATGGTGTATGGTAATGCTAGTGTTGGGACGTACATGACTCATGCTCGGGGAGATTATAGTTACGTCCGACGGGCAGCGCCTCTGGATGTAGTCGACGTAGAGAAATGGACTGTTCTGGCGATGGCAGACGTGCACTATTTATAGGAACATGTCATTACCATTGTGATCTTTAAATGTAACTCGTTACTACTGCATTTGGCTCTCAGTCTACCTGCCCAACTAATAATAGGTACTTGCCTACCTATGCTTCCTACATACAACATTAATAGACACGTAACGCCTACTTTAAAAGCGAAAATAGAGTCCTTATTGATTACCAAAGCTTGGTGGTACAATTAGTAGAATGAATCTGCCAAAACAGTACATAAATACGATGTTTCTTTCTAGTTTTTCAGAACGAATGATTGCTGTCTAATTAAATGCCACAGAGAATATTTGAATACTTGCATATTATTGGGACTGCAGGCATTTTAAAACATGAAGCTATGAATACATTATGTAGCGCCAATAAATGATGAGCCTTTGTCTACATTTAATAAGAATTAGAGCGGATTTCGTCAAAACTGAACGCGATCAGAATTGAAGAACGTCCAGTGCACTTTTAAATATTCTATCTACTTACAAACGCATTGTTAGTTATCCTTTCTTTGTCTCTGTGGGTTTCCACAAGATTCTCGCTGTCTTGATAAGATATAATATGTCTCATGATAATTCTAATTGAATCGTGATGAAAGGAAAGGGAGACCTATGCAGCCTTGAGAAAACATCTCTTATATGGATGATAACTACCCAAGTTACCTAAATAGACCTCTGGGCAAAGATTTGGTCATGCATACCTAAAATCTTTCACGGACTTTACAAAGAGAGAACGAGAGAATGTGTTGTTCCCGAAATATTTAGTAGATATAAATTACTGTGAAGCTATAAAGTCAGAAGTAGGTAATAAAACTAATGCAAGTGGCCATTATTTACGATTAAATAGTGCATTGTTGAGGTAACATAAGCATTTTAAATACTATGTAGTTGACTACTATAATAAAATTAACGTTGAAAAATATATAGTGGCATTTAGGGCAACGTCGATCTCTGCCCCCATTCCCGCCATTATTAATTAATAATTTGTGTGACCTGAAATGCCTTCTCACCAACTACGATAAGCAATGAAGAAAAGAATGTTAAAGCAGGATTGGTTGTACAAAAGAAAATATACGCACTTCACTCCACTGAAACAAACAGTTTCTGTCGTGAAAATACAAACACGTTTGTTTTACTGTTATGGGATGGTATTTTCCATTTAATCTGCATTTAGTGTAATATTTAGAATTATCAACTATTTATAATAAATTAGAATTAGGCATTCCATGTAACCTTGACATAGCGTGCGCGTGATCACCGTTCCTCATGCCAATTTGTTCATATTGGCTGATAACCATGCCAAATCGTAGTAAGTGACTTGTGGCGACCCAATTAAATACAAGTTCTGAATACATCGCACTCAAAACTATGAGAAAATATGCTTTTGTAAACAAACTAACACCGAATAAGAAACTGCGCTCGCGCTCTTCAGTTTTTATTTTTATTTGGATATTACGACTTCAAAATTATTTACGAGCAAATAATATTAACCGTAAATCATAAGTACGGATACAAATAGCAATGTTTTAACGAAAGCTCACCTAACATTGACCTCAATCTTTACCTTCATGAATGTGCTGCATGAAATGAGATTTTTCATAAAGGAAACGTAGTCTAAATAAAAATAAATGTGTAATGATTGATATTAGTGGCATAAAGCATGGTGGGGTGCGATTGCGACCGAGCGGAGTTCACATTGAAATAACTCGTGTCGCGTTTGGCACGGCGTCAACTTACGACGGGCCAGTAAACATCTAGCGCTTTGTGAAAAAATGTGACATGCTCAAATCTCTGTAGGTAAATAAACCGAAGCTGTGATGTATCGGACTCAAGATGAGTAGTGCACGCGGCTTCAAAGAACACGTTAAATCAACTCGTTTCATTGTTAAACAAACTCGCATTGAAACAACGCGATCCTAAAATTAAAACAGTTTTCAGAAAACATTACAGATGCTAGATTGCGCACGAAAATAATTGTACAAGAATAATTATAACAGTATGAGGTATTGAGCCGCATTGACCCAATTGTACGAAGTTCACAACAAATAGACAAAGCGCCTTGAGTGCTGGAGCTTTCTGATAATGAGAATTCTTATTTGATTTGGCATTCAGTGTACACGCCAAACGGCACTCCATTATACCCACGTTTGCTAAATTAAACGACGAGCTTGGCAGTTACATGAATACACCGTTTATCACTTGCGCCGAAAAAAAAGAATTTTTATTAATATAAAAACATTGCAGTCGACCTTTAACTTGACTGTCATACGGCCAATGACCATAGATACGTAGATACATCTAGGTAAATGGAAGGCTGGCATCACTAAGCAGTTCGTAACTCTGGTTCAGCACAATTAACATGTTTGACCCTTTGTAACAAGGTAGCACTGAGCGCTACATAAGCAACTCAAAACGTTCAAATAAATGACCAAAGCCGGAGAGGAATGTTTCAAATTACATACTTGTAAAATGTTCACAAACATACGTTGCATACTCCGGCCGTCGGTAGCGGTGGTGAGCGACGCTTTGAAAGATTCTTAACATTTCAGGCGAAAAGACAAATGTCATAGGTATGTTCTCCAGGGATTCTTGGCGAAACCGCACTAAACATTAAAATACGACTGTGACGTTGCCAGTTTATTTTGTTCTTATTTACGTTACGCAGCTGTGAAAGACCTTCGTTAAAGTTTCACCTAGAAAACAAACGCAGTGCAGAGTAGTCGGGGTTATACTATTACGGGACGCAGCGCACAATTTTTGCGAGCAATTTTATACCGAATGAAGTTCATTTCTAGTATTTGTTTGATCCAAAAAAAATGTTATAGATCCAAATGAAAGTCAGCTGGCGCACCCATGTATAATGGGAATCCATAGTTACAGCATGTCAAAGTTGTTAAAAAACAATATATAAAATGCAATTGCATACTGCGCCAAAAATATATATGGCGATTATTGGGTCACCTTCACCGTTAAAAGATTGTTAGCTGTAATGAACTTGGGATTTTGGAAGGCATATTAAACTAGGCAAATTCTAAACCATGACTTAGATTTTGAAAAAAGTACATTTTTATATTTTTTGAACACATTTTGGCTGAACCAGGAATCGAATCCGTTCCATAACTAAAACTTCACCCAATTTTATTGCACTAACCGATATTGTAGGTGATCTAGACCTAGATTTGGTCTTGATCACCTACAAAAATTGCGGTGATGGTTTCTTTCATCACTTCGTCGTAACCTATAGTTTCGTATTTAGCCAAATGTACCATCGAAAATTAACTCGACGTATGCAGCTGACGTTTATTTTCCCACACTTACATGCAGCTGACTATTTTTTTTAGGTTAAAAGTCGGGTTGGTAGTCTTACAGTTGGTTTCGACGCGATATGAAATTACTACTTTTTTTACACCTTTTACTTGCTGTTACTTTGGATTCCGCCATTTCAGGAGCAGGTGACGCTCAGATCCCTGTTGCGCTGTGATTAAACTTATTAATTGATGTGATTTTCAGCCGGTATAAAAGATCTTTGTCAGATTAAGGATGCCTCCTGCACTATTACGATATTACTGAAAATCTTTTTTGAATCTACCTACTTATGCTCAAGAGATTTTGTATATAAATAATTGACAGTGTTAATAGGAATGTATGTATGGATCTACTACAAGTTTAATAAAATCAAATTTAAACTCACTTTTCTTCTGCTTCGCGACGTAGTAGCCATGCCCTGTAAAGATAGAAACAATGACATTAACATTAAATAGTCTCTAAGATAAGTTCCATATGCCTTATTCTTGACAAAAAAATTCTCACTTCACACTAAAAAAGTTCTGACAAATTAAATTGGTTTCAACGCAACCGTAAAACGTCCACCAATACACTTAAACTACTCTACCAAAATGTCACAAACTTACAACTTACAATAATTACTGGAATTACACCTGTCCTTATCAACCTAATGAGTGGATGAGTAACTATCTTAATGGGTTGTCCGTTACTTACATAGTTACAGTTCTTGGACTTGATTACAAACTCTTTGAACCACTTCAATTACTAGAGAAGTGATTTGATACCTTTATAGCGCACAAATATCCTGGTATCCGTATTGTGCAATATCAATTATTCTCGGAAACTGTGTGCTCTCGGAATTTTTCATTTTCAGGAATACGTGCTTGACGTCCACAGTAAAAAGTTAAAGCGAAACGGGTACCACGGAGATTATAAATTTCCAAAAACAATAATATTTTGTTCGATATTACTGAAACCACTGAAAACTGTAAACAAATTACGTTTTTAACAGAAAGGTTTTTATTTGTAAAAGCACTGTTTTACTGAAAAAAATTCTTGTACCTTTATGTAATTATAAATATACTACATTATCGATTGGGTAGAGCAGTTTTCAACGAATTAAAGCTTATACAAGGAGTTGTTTTGCATTCTCGTCAAATTGAAAGAGGCAACTATGCTAATGATTCTCAACCGAATCAATAATAAAATGGGTAGGTAATTTTTCTTCTTTTTTCTTTTTTACGGAAATCGTCGAGTGTGAACCACCCGTGTTTTAAACGCGGCCCGTCTAATCCTCGCCTTACACACATACAAAAAATCTGAAACGTTACTTCGATCATTTGTTATTCCCTAAACCACGTTATGGGGGTTGTCCTGAAGAACTGACAAACTTAAACGACGAAAAAAGCATTGGTTTTTTTAATAATTAAGTGGGTAGCGTAATTTATATTGATTATTTATGTCTTTTGTGACAACATCCTGAATTTTGACGAGGATGCAAAACAACACCTTGTAGAATAATTTAAGTTAAATATTTACAAAACTAGTTTTTACCAACTAGTTTATATAAAATGAACTAACTAAATATAAAGTCATTATAATTTTCTTATTATGATATGTATAATCATTAATCTGTTATTTATAGCAGACTAAGCGAACAAACTTATTTAGCGTTTAACGATCAGTTTTAACTATGTTTATAAAATAACATTAATCGGTACAGCAAGCTGTAAATTGCCTTATAAACCACTTTTATTGTAAATTGAAGTGTCACTAAATGCTTTATTTTCAGTTATTCAGGTAATTAGCCAGTCCCTTTCAAATAAACGGCCTATCTAGCAGATATTGTTCACTAATGTTTCAGAATATTCCACACAATGTTATGGAGAAAGCTTTTAAAATATTAAACGACCGTTTTACTAGATATTCTTTACATACAGGTTAATTAAAATGATTGATTGTTTGCTAAATTGCTTAGATAAATTCTGGAAATCATCTTCATTACGTAAAACCTAATTTCTTAAGGCGAAGTTGTAAACGCCACTGTTATGGCAGGTTACAATTTATTGGTTAGGTAACCTTTCTCCATGAAGACCGTGATTCCGCTAGTTTTTAACAAAATTTTCATAGCTACTCAGGTTGTGTAAATAATATCCTACCGTGTCATAATTCATGGTAGGTACCTTACTTTTTAAATTGGCCTTTTTCCAAAATAAACTTTAGAATATCATAGGTATAAGATGCGCTACCTACAGCAAAGCTGCTCAGTGTTTATGAGATTTCTGATTTATTACCTACACCTAAAACTCAAAATTCAAGTATATATAACTTTTTTTAAATGTACTTTAACTCGTATAATATCGAGTTTACTAGAAGACGTTGCATAAGTTTCCACTTATCATTGTTTAAAAGATATTGTCGCAAGCTATAACACGTCAAACATATTTGTGATCATTAAAATAGCGCCACACGTGCCAATATTAGAAGATAGGTACTCCGGCTTCCTGTACAGACAGATGTCAAAGACCTTCTATATGTAGGTCAAGGTTATCAAACAAGGAATCAGATCATTGCTATTCAGATAAGTGGCGCTCTCCTAATTGATCGAAGTTATTACACCATTGGTATTCCAAAGGCTTTTGAACTTTTACTCGCACCAAGATTACTTATCGCGTATACCATATGAATTTTAAGTACTTTCACTGTAAAACTTTTTATGACAGAGAGCGAATTTCATGCAAAATAAGCTGCAAAAAAATAAGCCGAAGTGTTTCAGTTTTTGTAAAAATGTGAGGAGAAAAAACTTACGAAATTCGCGAAACGCTGTAACCCGACACGAATGTTCCGGAACAAGACGTGCCCCCAATGACAGCGCACATTCATAATCAACCAGTTCCGTTAAACCTGGCCGTGTTCTTGATTTCGGGACAAGTCTCAATCAGAAATAGCAGGAGCAGTGGCCGAGTTCCCCGATTGTGTTCTCAGTTTTCTATTTATAATGTTCCAAATGTACCGGCTGATACGAAACACTGTCCAATGCTATTCCCACTGCACAACCGGTAACGACTTACTAATACAAGTTATTTATCTTCAGTTTTACAGAGACGCGTGTTTCTTTCTCATGCGACCAATTTGGATTCGGCTCAACATAACAAATCCTACGCATTTTTAAAAAGGTTCATCCACACGTATGTAGTGAGGCCGAATGAAAAACTCTTCACAATATCTGAAATCATAATTTAAATACTAAACAGATGGCACAAGCTTTAGAGTATTGCCACAAAAAATAACGGCCAAGTGTGAATTGAATGATGCGCTAGTAATGCCGTAGACTCTATGGACCCTCTACGGCGTAGACCCTCTACGCCGTAGACCCTCTACGCCGAAAGGGTGTCTACACCGTAAGCTACGACAGACCACATAGTAAACTATATTTTTTATTCGTTTGCGCGATACAAGCAATTATAGATTTAACTAAAAAATTGAAGAAATCAATATTACATAAATATTATATAAATCACTCAATTTGTTACTTACAAGTGGTGGTTATTACACCGCTTAGATTTGGATTTTTATAACAGAAAAATTAAACGGCATTGCATTAAACCAGTATATAGAAACCCTCTCAGTTTCATAAATAGGGTTTCTACATTATTTGCACGCAACCCTAAAACAGCAATCCGCAACGTAAATCACTTTGATTTTAGAATGCTTTGATGCTTTGAGACATCGAAAAGGAATGCGGATAAAAAGACACTAATACTTTTTGCTACTTTCTCCTTCACTCATTTACCTAGAAGGAGAAACGGCAGAGGGCAGGTTTGTTTCGTAGCAAAACACCTTTTCGTAGCACATTGTAGTCCCTAAAAAACCCTACGGCATATGCTACGCCAAACGCTACGCGCTACGACTTATAGATTATCCTCTGAATGAGTTAAAATAAGCTGCAGTGCTATTCTCTAAGGATACAGCCTTGAGCGCAGCGCTGTGCCAGCGACGAAACTACAGTTTGGTATTCGCTAAGCTGCAAATAGCGACACTAGCGCTCTAAGCTGTGACGGCCGCGAGTTAGAACTACTCAACGTCGAGCAAGTTGACAGTTCTTCATACATTTTGGTATTCCGTAAGAAAAAACAGCGTCGAACTCGCTGATAGCCTCACTCACAGCCACGACTTTGTCTGTCAAATCCAAAAGCCACTATTTTAACGCTTAAATTCTTGAATTAATACCTAAATAATATTGAAAATTGCTGCTCGGTTAATTATAAAGATAAATTTATTAGAAGCTAAGAAAGGTGATAATTTAAAAAAGCATGACAGGCGAGAGAATTAAGAAAGCTAAATACACTATCCCGGGATAGAGATTTTATTCACATTTACATGCCTTCTGAGGATCTAATTAATATAAACATATTTTTATAAAATAAATACCTAAATATTTCATGGACAACAATAATATTGTGTCATGAGGCAGCAGTGAAGTAAATATATAATACTTACCTTTCACATAGCCACAGAATTAAGTTTAAAACAAGTTATTGCTTTGCAAGCACATAGATGTTTTTAAACTTTTTAATAGATTAAAATAACAGACAGAATAACATAGCATTTATTTATTTTTAGGCAACCTTACAGTCTAACATACATATGATAAAACTAGCTGTCCCGCGCAACTTCGTCTGCGTCACATTTTCCCCGTTTTCGCAACATTTTTCATTGCTGCTCCGCTCCTATTGGTCGTAGCGTGATGATATATAGCCTATGTCCTTCCCCAGGATGAAATCTATCTTCTTGCCAAATCAGCCGTTTAGTCGTGAAAAGGTAACAAACAAACAGAGTGAATTTCGCATTTATAATATTAGTATGGATATGGATACAATTTGTGTTAGTAAATAAAACCTTAAAACAACATAATATGTTAGTAACACTTCACTTGCACACTACGTCACTGTGCGTTCATGTGGCACTTGCCCGCTTAGGCAACGGAACACTACTCCCTGCGGCCAAAAGTCCTCTTCCAAGACGAGGTGCAGATAACAAGTTGGTATTCGCACCACGAACGCCTCAAAGTTGACGTTGCGGCGCGACTCAAGCAGCTGCACTCTCGCTACGTACTTGGTCTTCTGTCGCACGTCCTCCACGATGTCCTCCGCCGTAGTGGTGTAGTGTAGGCGGGAGATGTAAACCGAAGTGTTCGGCTTCGCGGCACTAATAGGCACGTTGGGCTCCGAAGGATCCTTGCCGCAGCGGTTCTTGTTGGTTCGTTGACGGCGCTTCCTCCTCAACACCGTCACGAAACCATCATCAGCCCAAATCGCCTTTGGGATGCATCTAACTTCTTCTGCACATCCACTAGACTTGCCTTAAGAAGAACGATGTCCTTCAACAGGCTAGTTCTACGACGTGGTCGAATGTGATGGGAGGGAGCTTGTGCAAGTCCTTCGCCACGAACGTCGGCACGTCATCAGGGTCAGTCACTTTTAGCAGCGTGATGTCCTGTTTCCTGTTCTTAGTCCTATCACGCCGGCGAGACACCATCCGGTCACTTTTCATGAGCGACCGGTACAGCAGCAGTTTCGCAGCAGCAATGTCGTCTTCACTGAAGTTCGTAGCGCAGATTTGGACTGCGGACACCTCGTCCATCACATCCAACTTCTGCTGCAGGAACGCCAGTAGTTCATTTGCCACAACTGGTTGTTCAATGGCGATTAAAATCATTGCCGACTCGTAGTCACACCAGATAACAACAGACAAAAAAAATGTGAATTGACTGCGAGTATTGTGTACGTGACAGGACAGCCCGTTGCTTAGTTACGAAATAGGCAAAGGAATTTAATTTTCATTCAGTCATTCATGTAATTATAAAAATGCATTATTTAACCTCTTGTAATTATGAAAATCGTTAGTAGTTTCACTCAATTCCTTAAAATACTTAAAACTAGACCTATATTATACATTTTAAGCCCATAAAACTCTCAGTCGAGATTTATTGATTATAATTTAAAGAATTTGTTTCAAGCCCTAATTCGTCGTCGAAATGGTGATGGGAGATGTCAGGCCTGGAGTTCGTCGACGGCCATAACTGCGCTAGAGAATACCGTTTGCATCAGCGCTGCACGATCGGTCGATCTCGAGGCTGTCTCGCTGACGAGTTCGTCGACGAGTACAGCCAAGAAACTGTCTCTTAGGGAATAGCATGGCTGGATACGGATACCATTTCAAGACTTTTATAATGATAAAAAACGACCAATTCTAGTGAAACGTTGAAAAAATCAAAAGGATGAAAATTTTACATTAATTAAACATTACATTAATTAAAAGAGCTAAGCTGAGTTTTTCAAAGTGCAGCTATTTCAATTGGATAAGTAATTAATACAAATACTACTATATATATAATATATAAGAGACAGAGGAAATGATTGGACAAACATAATATATGATCAACTAGTTACAATCATGGTTGTTAGGGGCGATTAACTCATGTAAACATGAACCTTATGTTGTCTGAATACCTTGCAATTTGCTCGATAACAGTTATTAATAGATGATGAATACTCAGTGCATCAAAATCTACTAAAATTGAGTAGGTTTCGTGGTTTGAATTTGATATATTTGCATTTGAGCAGGTAAGACATAAAAAAGAAAGTTAAGCATAGTAGGATCCTGAATATAACTATTTAATACTTGATAATATCTACTAAATGAAATATTTTTTTTTTGTAAATACCTTAACAAGAGTCAGCATTTGGCGGCAACATCGAAAAAACAAACCAAGATTCACAAACCACTCCACTATTGGCGACAATTATATGACACACTGCGAAAATCAATCGATAACTACAAGAATATTCTGTAAATAGACATTTCAGTGTTATAAACAACTTTAATACAAGTTCTATTAACATACAAACTGCTGTACTGCGCGAAGTCGCGATAAAATGAACCTTTTTATATAATGTATATAATTATCATGAGTGTTCGTAGGCGCCAAGTTTATGGTTCTATCGGAAGTTCTTTTTGTTGATTGAAGAAAGCGCGTAGCAGCTAGCGGCACGTCACCGATCGATGCGGTCAAACTGTTGGGCCAACCTTGCACCACGATCAAACACATAAGTAGACCTTCGTATATTGACAAATAGTTGTACCTACTTATACCTAACAGGTACCTCCTTCTGAACATTGTCTTACATAGTTACACGTGCCAATTATAATCAAGACTTCTTTGATAGAACTGAATAGGAAGATTATTTACTAACATTACCTCAGCAAAATCACTGTCTTTTATCCACTAATTTTGTATGTGAAGTTGACGTTTTTCTTATATGTAATGAGGTTAATGTTTAGGTTTTTAGAACAAGAAGAAAGTTTAAGTTTTTCAGATGGTTTGGTGCGATTTTTGCCGAGTAAGCAATATGCCTCAAACTTGATGCAATTCGGTTATATTTTAAAATTAAATGATCGAAATTTAAAATTTAATTATGAAAATTAAAATTAATTATGAAAATTGAAATTTAATGTTGAAAATTAAAATTAAAATTGAATACGAAAACAAATATCACACCTCTACTATTTCAAATAGCTTCGGTCAACCGGCACTGACACAGACACCGGCTCACCGGCCGCCGCATCACAACTTATAAACAAACCGCACTTATTGCAGGAAGCCGACAAACTATCTCAACACAATATCTTCTGAATAATTCCTCAAAACTTTAATTTCGTCCGATGCTTTTCAGAGAGCCACAAACACAGGATCACAACACAGGATTTTCAAAAAAACACCAACACTTTCAAATATCAACGACTCCATTTGTTATTTGTGCAGTTTAGTTGTAAATACGGAAATGCCATCGGTTAGATTAGCAAGTGATAGGTTAGTTCTGTACCTATGCCTTGTGGTGCGGAGTGGAGCGAGCGGTGGCGGCGCGGCGCGGTGCGGTGCGGTGCTGGGTGTCGGCGGCACGAGTGGTGCCGGTGGTGGCCGCAGGGTTGCTGAGGAGCACGAGCCGGTGTCGCGCGGCCTTTGTACGTCGCACCAGGCGGTCGTTTAATGCGCGGGTATTTCTGTAGATCACAGGCATCGGACAAATCGCGACCGTGCGACCCAGCCTCAACGAGCACTCTAATAATAAACTTGTTTATATTTTTTATTCCCTCCATGACTTTTATTCTGATTCCACACTGATGTCCAGCGGCGGACGCCGAGGCCTCGCTCCTCGACCTCGGGGTCCACGTGCTCCTCAAAATAGATCGCAGCGCGACACTCATCTTCGATTCTCGTAATTTATCGAGAACGGATTAAACATTTCGGCGCCAAAATACGTTTTGGACGACGACGGCGGGGTATCATAAAGAATAAATGGCGAGTAGGTGTGTAGGTGTTGGATGTTGGAGTGTGCGGTGCGCGTGGTGGGTACGTACCGAGAGCGTGTCGGAGAGCGCGGAGCAGAAGGCGCTGAAGCCGGAATGCGGGGGGGGGCTGAGCGGCGGGCTGCCGCTCGCCCGGTCCATGGCGTGTGCGGCGTGCGGCGTGGCGGACACTCGCCCAGCACTGCCGCCGCCGCGCACTATCGCGCCCTCGCGTTACATAAACCTCGCGGCTTGCCCGCTGCCCGCTCCCACCTGTCTGTTGTCGCTACGTCTTGGCATCACATGCGAACCACAACAATAACACTAAATAATTATAGAAATACTATTTTAAGCTCACTCAACGCCGACTCAGACTAATTTGTAGTACTTTATCTTAACATAGCATTTGATTTTAAGCAGACACGAACACAGACTTGGTTAGTGATGTTACTCTTAGATTTACACGTTACAATTCGAATCACTTCGGAACTCCCATTAATTTCTTCGTTTCATAGACAATACACCAAGGTTACAGTGGTTGGTTCCTATCTCCATGATATGGATAGGTAGGTAGGTAGCCTGCCTGCGTGGGCTCATAATGAGTAATGACTTTTCATGGGTGACCTGTGTTCGACCGAACATTTGACTTTAGCATGAAACCGCCTTCTTTTATACCGAAAACGTAATTGCCTTTTATCGAAGGTATAATGTTTAATGAACTCCTACCAACGGTCCAGGACCCTGAAAGGTCACATCGAATGTCAAAAAGCATACTTATGGCTGCTTAATTAATATCAGGGTTTCTCGGAAAATCCAATGAGCATCCAAAACACCCAAATGTAATAAAGCCATACAAAAATTAAATAAAGCCTACAATCTGCCTACAGCTGAAAACGAGAATAAGCTTGGGCTACGGCGACAAATTGATATCGTGTATTCCCTAGCGCTGCAGCCCTGATAAAGAACATAACAATAACATTAGGGTGGCCTTCGACCGCGAACCTTAATTTTAATCAGGCTTTGAACACAATGAAAACTGCTTTCGTTATATTTTATTGGTAAATTATGCCGTCTCATTGGGGCAGTTAGTTTACCCGTTTTGAATTATGAGGTCACGGAAGAACCCAAATAAAATGCGACTTTGTAATGTGATTTGATTGGTTTTTACACTGGAAATCATTTTACTTTGAGCATGTTTTGATGGCTTTTTATTTAGTGTAACTAAAAACTGGAAAATCAAATCGAAATGGTTGCGAATGGCAGCTGACCTTATGTCCGCCACCAAAATCCAAAGAGGAATAAGCGTCAAAGCATTTACTTTTCACATAACGCCTTTGTAGCCACACTCTTGTCCAAGTGATTTATCATACCCCTCAAGATAAACAAACACTCCATAGAAAAATATTTGATTTCCAGCGCGACTGCTGTAAATGTTCGGTTAAACACCTGTTTACATACTTCGCTATTGTTTTATGTCGTCACGACTTTCCACAATAGTTTTTACGATCTTCTTTAATGGTCTTACATTCATATATTAAAATTTATATTTTTTGGAAAATTGTTAATGTTTTAGATGAGTATTTACTAACTATTATCTAAACAACTCTCGTTAATTATGTTAAGTGGCATGTGTTGTGTTAAGAATACGATAGTTTTTATTGTGATTCTTCAAATAGTTTTAAATTTTTGTTTGTTGGCACGATGTGGGAGAGTGAAAAGAGTGGTTGGAGGTACACACGTCGACTGTGGTATAGCACTTTTCCTTTTTCGTATTCGGGTATTTAGTATCTAGATCTACCCATAGTGCTTTTTCTCCCCCGATTCTTCATATTCCTCTGCCCTTATCCCTTTATTCGAGGACTTCTTCTTCTATATTTATCTATTTCATCACCTCATCGGTCACCTCCTTCCTAGCCACATTATCCTTCCTAGATTAACAACCGAAAAATAAATTCATCAGAAGTCTTCCTTTAAAATGTTAGCGTTTATTTTATTTTAGCAAACCGATGAAAGTCCTTTGTCTCGTATCGTAGTTAGATGGTATGTTTTGAATTACCCTCAGTATTCAGGAAGGTCTTTAAAAGCTTCGTGCTTATAAAATCACCCCGTACTTCCTCTCCGATCATATCACGTTCACGATTTGAAATGCTTGTCGTTTTTTTAATCGACTTCAAAAAGGCGGTTACGTTAATGATCCAAAAAGCCAGAAATAAACTGGTGTGTAACTTTACGTAGAAGTCGTAGAACCTACAATAGACATAAGAACCGCAAAAGCAAGAATAGATTATTAGACATGGGAATCGAATCCGAGACCGCAAGGTTAGCAGCCACGCTTACACTACGTGGCACTTAGAACACGATACCGGATAGATTTACCTTATCTAATAACCTCTTGCATAAGTATAAAATGTTCAGTAACGTATATATAACACGAATCTTAAAAGTCTTGTAAAACTAAGTAGGTAAAAAAACTTTTTCATATAAAATCACCCCGTACTTCCTCTCCGATCATATCACGTTCACGATATGAAATGCGTGTCGTTTTTTTAATCGACTTTGAAAGTCTAAAATTGGACATGAGAGGAAAAGCTTTGAGGAACGCTTATTAAATTCAACCCCGTTCATTCTTATAACATTTACGAATACGTAGTATTTTTTGTTGGAAAATTCCTACTATAAAGACTTCATGAGTCATGAATAACTATTTTATGCGGCCTACCCAAATGTCGTTTCTTTGGTGTTGTTAGTCGGGTCGTTGAGCTCCTAAGTCCTCCGAGCTCAACGTTTACTGACACATGCTTGCAGTAACTGAACAGATCCGCTAAAATCTTAGTGGATCCTTCTTCAAAACCATGTCAGAGCAGAACCTGCATGGCCCTCACATGATCTGGCCAAGACAATGTCTGGACTTTAAAAGAGACCTCTGACCTCTGAGTTTGTTTCGACCGTTTCTTCAGAGTAGTCAAATAAGAAACGGCAACCTCATCTGATTTGCGAAAACCATATCATGCTCAAGTGTTTTTAAAAACCTACTTAAAAATATAAATATGATTTCATTTTATCACTTATCACTTATAAGTTTTACTTTCTTCTGCAGCTAGTCTCGCTTACCATATATTACTAGGCAATTAGGCATGTGCTTTGTTAACACAAAGGGCCTTAAAGCGTATTTTATTTACCTCAGTACTACCTATAAACCTTGCACTGATAAGACTATGTTAAGGAAAGCTGATTTCCCTGAGGAGTGCAGAGGTCAGACGGTAAACACAGTATAACAAAAAGCCGCAGTATGAAAGATAGAGGATCTCACACTGTGTTTTTTAACTACCAGGGGTTTCAAAGCAAGGATGAAAATGACTGAAGTGTAGGAATATTTTAGGAACTAGGAAAAATCAGATAAAATAATGCTTTTATGCTTAGCACGCAGTCACGCACTGCGACGTAGCGCTGCAGCTGGCGGCTTTGATCCGAATGTGCTTAACGACGATTTTTGAAATGGTGATGAGACGATTTTACTAATCCCTACTAATATTATAAATGTGAATGTAAGTTTGTTTGTTACGCTTTCACGCGAAAACTACTCAACCGATCATCATGAAACTATGTACACATATTCTTGGAGGTATTAGAAGTAACATAGGCTATATATCATCACGCTACGAACATTAGGAGCGGAGCAACAATGAAAAATGTTGCGAAAACGGGGAAAATGTGACGCAGACGAAGGTGCGCGAGACAGCTAGTATATCATATTTAATTTGCGGTTGACTCCATTAAAAAAAACTCAAGGTGTAATGAAAACGGCTAGAAACCTTTTAATCTCCCCCAAATCTGGTCCTACTTACATATCATATTCATCAAGTAACAATAAAACATAGTTTATTCGGATAACTCGACAATATACGGAACAGCTGCTCTTTCCCGTTATGTATTTGATATCAATTAACAGGGAAAATCTCTTATTCGCACACCCGCGTTGCGTTGTATTGCGTTATCTTACGTAGTAGACCCGTGGTTACCCGTTTTCATATGTATATTCAGAATACCAAAGGCGTTCCATCGCAGTGCATACTTTATACTAAGCCTAAGTGATTGGTCGCTGTGCTACGAATCCCGGCTTTGACCTTGTGTATGGTGCATGTGAGATAATGGTATATAAACACATCTGAGTTCTTTGTAGAGTAACTAATACAATGACTTATGAAAGTCACGCCAACAGCTGATTCAGTTTGGCGATAATTCTATCGTAAAACTGAAATCAGACATCGTAACTAATTTAATTCACGACGACTGAATCGTTATATTTAAATTTCATGAAAAATATTTAACTATCTTCAGCCCGCGACTTCACCCGCAAAAAGTTTCTTGTTATTAAAGACCCTCACTACACCGTAACATACCATGACCGTCCTATGACCTTATGGGGCAAAACTATATTCTTTGTTATATTGAAAAGTACAAACTTGACTTCTTACAACTTTATCTCTCTTTTAAAGATAAGGTAGTATAGACAAAACTCTTAATATATTTTTTAGGCACGCAACCCAGCGTAGCATCGCTACGGAACTCAAGCAGTCTGCGCCACTTATGTGGAGCCACGCTTCTGTCGCCACAGTATGCCCTGACGGCGGCCCACTGTGTGCTGAAAGATGAAGGCCAGTATGTTCTGCAGCTGAACAACTACTGCGTCGAGGGTGATGACCCACCGCCTAGAGCCGAGGTGTTAGAGATCTTCAGACACCAGCAGTATGATTCGTAAGTGATCAATGTGTCGTTGTATAAGAAAAAGGGAGACGGACTGGGTATTTAATAAATATATTTAAGACTGTTCTAGTCTACTAAGTTATGCTAAGACAGGTAAAACGGTTCTCTATTGTGTCACCTAACTTTTTTATCCATAATTTAAAGTGCCATAACTTTTTTTGTCCTAATCATAATTTGTCCGATTGATAATTCACCCGAACTTAATATCACATAATATCACATGCCATAAAATTGAAATCCCTAAATATAATATGTCCTAAATCCGTTTGTCATAAATATTACAATCAATAATATACAAAAGACATAAAAATGTTTTCTATAAAAGTTATAAGTCCTAAATTCAAATTACATAATGTTTATTTATAATAATATTCTTAGAACATTTTTTTTTATTATACATAAATAAATATATTATACATGTACTCAATAAAGCAGTTGATTGTGAACATGTGGTTTTTGTAAAGCAAGCAAGCATGCAGCATGCAAGCAAGCATGCAGCATGCAAGCAAGCATGTAGCATGCAAGCAAGCAAGCAATCATTCAAGCATGGTTTCTGTCACGGCTGCGGTGCTGCGGCGCTCCGGCGGTCCCTCGCGAGTTTATCGTCGCAGATGGGTTTAACGCTCACCACCTCAGCTTCGGTTTGCTGGCCGGCTCAGCCGGCCAGCCTCAGCCGCGGCGGCGAGTGTAACAACCACCTGCTCCTCAACTCGCGGGCCGCCTCGCCCCTCCGCGCCTACGCGATTTTAAATTACACTCTAGGGGTAGGGCAGACAAGACTGCGTGGAGTCGGATTCACAGTGATTCGTTACTGTCACTAAAACCTAAGTTTTAGCAATTATGGTTTAGGACTAAAAAAAATATTATAAATGAACATTCGGAATAATACACATTATTTAACACAGACTTAGGACATATGACTTTAGGTCTTGTAAAATTAGGAGATTCAATAATTATAGTACTTGATATTATGACAGAATACTTTTAGAACTAAAGATAATTATGTTAAACAAAATTTCGGTTACTGAAGTTTATAGCAAACGTGTTATGGATAATGATTTTCGGACAAACAATTTTAGGAGAAGAAAGGGAGTACCAGGTAAAACTCCGAAAGTAAGTATATAAAACGACATGCCTTTATAGTACCTAGACATACCTACCTGCAAAGCAAAGCACCGTGCTACGCCGTTTTCGTAGCAAAAAGTAACATGTTTTAAAAATCATAGTACCTAAAAGTTGCATAACGGCAGATGGAATCAAATCTAAATCGCCTTACATGGTACAAAACAAGTACCAATAAAAAAGTGCAGGGGTAAAAAACGGGTCCCGCTGCGCAGCGGGATTATGATTGGAGTAAATCCACGTCAGCGCTTCAGCGTCACGTTTGTCACGTTGTATGGTTTCAGGATCACGAGAGGGCACGATGTTGCTTTGTTGCGGATCGCACTACATCTCGATGACGTCACCTGGCTTAACCGCTCGCTCTTGCCCATATCCTCGTTCGGGATATCAGGTGATTTGTTTTTATCATGCGAATGCTACAGATAGAGTTCATCAGAACCATCCGTGTTTAGCGCTGTTCTTCCGCGTTCTGCGCTGTTCCGCCACATTCAGGGCTGTACGCGGTCACAACTTGTCAACAAGGAGTCGGGAACAGTCCACGTTCAGCGCTGAACGTGGCGGAACAGCGCTATACACGGATGGTTCTCGACTCCTTGTCGACAACTTGCGACCTGCATAGTTTAGTTAGGTACTGCATAGATTTGGTTAGTAAAAGTATGTAATCGCTTCTCAAAGATCCAGCGCCGTACGCAGTAGATAGAAGCGCTTAAGCGGAGATAACACGTTATGACGGCTTTCTACAATATTACAATGCTGTACGCGGCTGATAGAAGCTAAACTGTATTAGTGTTACCAAAATCGTTCAGCGAAACGCGAATGGAGCTGATGTAGTTAGTCCCTTAGCGAGCGAAGCGAGCGAGAAAATATAAGCTTTCCGCCTCGGATTGGTTGGTTTCTTTATACTTGATCGAAATTTCGGGGTTTAAGGGTTAAATCCCCCACTTGCCTACGGGCCTATTTCTGAGATGAGTAAGAAGAAGAGATCGCAAGTGCGACCGAAGCGAGCCCGGCCTCGGATGGGTAGGTATGAACCCAGGGGGATTCATGACCCCTGGATCCGTTCTAGTTACTAATAGAATGCAAGAGCGAAAGCAGCCCGCCTCCGCGTCGAATATTAGGTTCTTGTTGTTTGTTTATACAGAGATGAAAATAAAAGTAAACTTATACTTACAGAACTAAAAAAGGCCAGGCAATGTATAAGCGAGCGAAGCGAGCTTTAAAATTTGTTGCATGCTGCCTCGTAAAGCTTAGTTTCTCTTGCTAAACGATTTAAGGAGGAAGTTCCTATTTTATACAATTTCGAATATTAGCTTTTTGTCACTTTTTTCCTTTGCCTCCCCCAAGGACCGCGCATGGTATTCGTCTACCGAGCCTGATTTTTCCGCCCTCTGAGTTTGTCGCCCGGGGCGTGGGCCCCAGTTTACCCCCCTAGATCCGGGGCTGCGTAGACCACGCGTAAGGAAGTTTATGTAGCTTAGAGGTCAATAACATAAGTAGGTTTATGTCGTAAAAGGACAATCAAGGAGGAATTCCATTTGAATATTTACAGTATATCTTTTGAACTCAAATGCTAATGCATCAACTTAAATTTTATTTATTATTCAGCTCTCTTTTACACTTTCGGAGAGCTTTTCGGGTGTAACGTCCAAGGGCAATAAATGTATAACGATTTTTCAACCCGAAATTGTAAAACTAAAATATTTAAATACAGTGTGTAAATTTCAATTTAATCCTACTCTGCGTTGTATTTAAATATAAACCACCTCTGCAGTTATTAGGATAGGATAAGGTCACATTAATATTTAGATCGTCTAGTTCAGATATTATTGGAGGCCATCGACCACTTTTCAGGTGAATGTACAGTATACGGGTACGGGTACAAAGATATGGATATCATGGAAACTTCGGAGCGACTGTTGGCGGGCACGCTCAGGATAGTTTCGTTGGACGAGTGCACGGAAGCCCTGGGCGAGCACCTGGCTCCGCGACACGACGGCGGGATGATGTGCGCTGTTGGCGACGGCATCGACGCCTGCCAGGTACCGTCAGGCCAACTAATTAACTCAATACATCTTCATTACTGTTCCTAAATGTAAATACAAGTGCAGTAGCTATCTTATTATAATCTACCTAACAAATAATAATTATTATATAATATAAATAAAAAATAATAATTTTGGGAGGATAAACACATCGGATTTATTTATCACTTTTGTCACCAATACCGAAGTACCTACTTTGTGTGCGTAGCGAGGGCGTCATTAACCGGTAAAGCCTATACCTACCTACCTAAGATATACCTACTTTAACGATCATATCGTAGGTAGTTACTGTAGATAACATTTTGGTGGATTTGTGGCTGGAGTAGAGACTTAAATATTGCAGGTACCTAGGTAGCTAGCTATATTTATCTATGTTTAACTATTTACTATTAGAATATGCAAAACGTTGCAAAGTACCCTTGCCGTGCCGTCGCGAGCGGCGCCGGGGGTGGTAGGAAAATGTCATTAAACGTATTGATGAGCCGGGTGAAAGGCCTGAAAAGTTAAAAACTCAACAAGATTGTACCTACTGTTGAACTTTACCCTTGTTCTGCTACATTGTGGCTTTACTGACTAGAAGCAGTAAATTCAACGTTTGTTTCTATTTATTTGCCAATTTAGCTACCCAAACGACTGGGACGGTAGGATTAGCCAGTTTCAAAGCTCAAGTCAGGATTGCGAGCATTTTGCGAGAGTTTATCGAAATCTGTTTCGACTTGAGTTTAGATATTTTCGGTTATAAATTTTATTCTTAAGGGCTCTTACACACCACATTTTTTCAGGCGCCGTCGACGCGCGTCGCACGCAAATGTAACGCGCTCCAAACGCGATATTATCGCAACCATTTACCTAATCACACATTCATAAAATTGTAGTATGCAGACGACGACTTTTTCGCGTGCTGTCGACGCGCTACTAGCGCGGAGTTAAGGCTGATATAGACACGGTAAGTACCTAAACGGGTCAGTACAGGCGTCAGTGCTGGCGCCGAGAACCGACGACACTGTAACAGTGTCACTGTTTACATGTCATGCAGTCAGTGGTCGTGGATTTCTTCACAGTTTAAACACATACACGTTACGTTAGTCAGTGGGTAAGAATAAACTACTATTTCATTAATTGCTTAAAATATTTCCATTCTGCTGTAGAATGAGTTGACAGAAATATTAGAAAAATAGATATCTAAAAAGAAACGAGTTTGGATACGAAAATGGTTAGAAGACAGAAAAGAAACTGGAGGCTCTGCTTTGTTGTTAAATCAATTAAGATTTGACGTCACCCCACAACGCGGCGCCAGTAACTGACCAAGCACTGACTTAACCGTTTAGACTAAGTCAGAAGCGCTGCTGCGGGTGGCAGAGGTGTCAACTGACTTAAAAAATATTCAAACTGGAATATTGAAGTCGGCACTGACGCGACAGCGCTGTACTGACTCCAAATTTATTAACAATAGGTAAATATTAGGTCAGCACTGACTTGTTTCGAGTTTGGAGTCACTTACTTATCCTGTCTAAATCAGCCTTTACATCGATAAACACGCGCTGTGCCAGCGCGTCTGTCTGAAGCACAGGCCGTGTGCGCCGCTCCTGCGCGCGCCCTATTCCAGCGCTATAAAGGCTCGTACGCGGGCGTGCTTTGCTCGTTTTACTTTGCAAGGAGAGTAGCTCAGTCTCAGTTCATCAATATTACTATACTCTTTGGCAGGCCCGAAGGCTCCTAAGAAGCCGATTCCTGCCGGCTTCCCTTTGGGAACAAGGCACTATACGTAGTGTCTAGTGTCTACTGTAGTCAAATAGTAAATTATGTACACATCTGAGGTTATCACATCACAGTACAGATATTAAATACATCATAGGATTGAAAACATTACATAAATGCCAGGCATTTTTCATGTCAACAAAGAAAGCAACATGTGGCGCCAGTAAGCCGACGCTCGGGTGTCAGAATTCAGAACTAAATTCGTATGAACGCGGACACGTGACTTCGCAGCTATCAGCAGCGTTTTGTAAGGACTAGGTAAGCCGAAGATTTTCGAGTTACGACAGGGAACTTTCAATGTTTGTATGTATTGCAAGCTAAATTAGAACCACTTCCCGATGCCCGATTGAGCTGAAATTTAGCGCACACCTTTGGTTTTAAGAACAATACATTTTTATGACAGACATAACTTAATCCTGCAGCCAGGATCGTCTCCTCACGAGGGAACTCCTCAACGTTTAATAGCACAGACACGAAAATTTGTGTACAAGTTCATATTTGATGGATAAACATGAATTCTATCATGATCTCATCCTGCAGCCAGGATTGTCTTCTCACGAGGGAACTCCTCAACGGTAAATAGCACGGACACGAAAATTTGTATGCACGTTCATATTTGATGGATAAACACGAATTCTATCATGATCTCATCCTGCAGCCAGGATGGTCTTCTCACGAAGGAACTCCTCAACGTTTAATAGCACAGACACGAAACTTTGCATACGAGTTCATGTTTGATGGATACACATGAATTCTATCATGATCTCATCCTGCAGCCAGGATTGTCTTCTCACGAGGGAACTCCTCAACGGTAAATAGCACGGACACGAAATTTTGTATACACATTCATATTTGATGGATAAACACAAATTCTATCATGATCTTATCCTCCAGCCAGGATCGTCTTCTCACGAGGGAACTCCTCAACGTTTAATAGGACAGACACGAAACTTTGCATTCGAGTTCATATTTGATGGATGATCATGTTTTGTATCATGAACTTATCCTGCAGCCAGGATCGTCTTTGCACGAAGGAACTCCTCAACGTTTAATAGCACAGACATTTTATCCCTGCTCCACGACCGATCGTCACGCGACATGCAACACACAGACGAAAAAGTTTGAGACGATGTAATGTAGTTTCACTTTAAAAACAAAATTAATGATCTTATTTTTTTCGTCGGCTTCCCCTTACAAAATTTTGACCCTTCGCCACTGCTCTTTGGTCTCAGTTTAGCAGCGCCGACAACGCGAGTCGACGGCGCCTGAAAAAAACGTGGTGTGTGCTTAATGTGGATTTAATGCGTTACGTCGTTTGGTAGTTAGTAGCCACTAGCTAGACTAGGTACTAAGTCGGGACCTGCCTACTGGGTGCCGTGTACACACATGGTTTCTTATAGGGTGTAGGTAGGTACGTTAATGAGTACCTATCTGTTGGTTAAGTAGTTTGTCTTTAATTTCTAGGGTGATTCGGGGAGCCCACTGATTTGCTCCGGAGGGGTGATCGAAGCGGTGAGTAGTTACGGCACGAGCTGCGCAGTGCCAGGTCTTCCAGGAGTTTACGCTAGCATCGGATCGCACTTGCCTTGGATACGTGCACTGATGCAACAAAAATGATTAAATGCTTTTATAATTTCTACGTATATTTTTTATAAAGAAGATACAAGGTATTAAACCACGGACCCTTCACGAAGGCACCAAGCATTCTGTACTTCCAAATATTCTTTCTGTGGAAAGTTTTTTAGAAACATTGTGCTGATTGATGCATTTAATAGTACGGGGGTCGTGGAGGTATCTAAAGTTATAACATAAAAAAGTTGGAACTTTGACCTCCAATATCACCGTAAATAGAAGGTTCCCAGGTAGGGCCTAGAACAAAGAAAAATATCGCAATGACTTTTACACCTATTTTTTGTTTATTTTTTTGGTTTAAACGTTGCCCCACACTAGGAATTTCTCCTGTATCGTGGGTGCGTTTACAAACATTTAAACTCACATACACAAACAGCCAGACCCGGAACAACTACCTGTAGGCCATACAAATATTTATTCCGTGCGGGGATCGAACCCGCGACACGCAGCGCAGCAGCCGATCACTCAGCCACTGCGCCAAACGTGCCGTCAATTATAATCACTACAATACTATAACAACAATATTATAATAAAAGTAATTTAAAATTGAGGCCCAAGGTGTAAACTTTAGCGCTCTTGGTCACACGTTTCATACGGAAAGAGTTTTGAAGCGATCAATCTATACAGTTGGTACAAAAATTAATAGCTCTGCAGTACACGGTAACTTGCCACATTTCGGGTTCACAGGAAAGGTTAGTTTGATCGTTATAAGGAATAGGAAGTTAAATAAAACCAATATCAATGAGAAACAATCATTATATTTGATCGACAACACATACGGAAAGTTACATTTGAAACATAACTCGCAATAATATGCAGTATTTATAGCCGTTTGTGACCTAATAATTCCAATTTAATGCACAATATTAACGATAACACTAACTTTTGCGGACGCCATAATTTCAATAGTTTTGAGGATAAATAAACTTCATAAGCATTGACAGTACAAATAATAAATCTAAGACCGAGCTATCAAGCGTATTGAACTAATAGAGACAAACTTTTAAACACAAACATTAGTCAAATAGCCAGCCAACGCCAACGTGTGAAGAACCGAACAACTCACGATTTACTAATCCATGACGTTTGACCCTTCGAAGATTATCTTTTAAATCTATAAACTTCAATGCTAACTAGCACCTCATTTAACACTTTCGGTGGTATGCACCTAGCATACGTCGTCGAACAGTAATTCGTTCGTGTGCCCACGACCCTTGTCTCGAGTCGTCTTTATACGTAGCTACAGATTTCGGCATACAAGTAAAAATGGATAATTTGAACTTGCCAGCCAGTGTTAAGGTGCCGTCACCGAGCGGACCGGACTACGGACATCAGACTTTTTATCTGTGACTTGACTGTCCAAGTCTACAGTTCGCAGCCCAGTCTGTAGTTTACTCCACTATATTTGACCGCACCTTTATCTGACTAATTAGATTGAAGCTATAAACACGCGTTGGCTGATGTTGGCTGGCACATAAAGATGGTAATAACTTATTTTGTACTTAATATCTCAAGAGTATAAATACCGTTCTCTCAGCAAGCAAGCAATTACAATAATAAATATTTATTCAAGGTTCAAGCTCAACTTTTATTAAACATAACTATTATTACCTCAAGTCATATTTATAGCCATCTAATGTAGAAACCAGTATCTTTTAGAGAACTTTGGTCAATAGTTATTTCTAGAACAATAAACCATATATTGCACACATAACACGCATATAACTACATCTTACAACACATAGTTTTTTATTCATATCATCACCTTAGATGTAAATAAGATATTTGTCCAGCTTATTCGACATACCCGTTTACTTCTTACTTATTACAAACTTCTGTAGATAATTCGACATTGCTTAAATACAACCATTTTCTAAGTAAAGGCCTTTTCAAAGGTTTCTAGTTGACACACAATAAAGACAACATACTAATAACATCTATAACATCGAACATAAAGTCATCTAAAACATACATTAACATACATATATGTGAAGAATTAAATTAAAGAATGTAATATAGGAATAGAGCTCCCCTGGGGGTTCTCACAGTCAGATTAGCAAGAAGTTATGTCAATACATCACTATAAAAATCGCCTCAATATTTCAGTATACTTGAGGCCGAAGTCTTCGTTCGATAATTTTGTTAAATCAATAATAATAATTGAAACAAAATACAGTAATATACCTACATAGTCATATGGCTATATATTGGGAACAATTTCCCTCTCCCAAAGTCAATCTCAAAAATACAACAGTACATCAATAAGTATAGTTTTTATGTACTACTTGACTACTCTATATCTAAGGTGCCTTTCTTCTGAAATCAGTACACATAATATACACGAACATAGAAAAAAGATACATTAACTATTCGAGATTTTGCAATAATTTTATATTAGGGGGACACTGGGTTTTAAAAGGCACCTTAAACCGACTACCTCTTTTTTTTTTCAGTGTCATCTTCCTCACACTCATTTACCATTGCAATGTGCTACATACCATTCTTACAACACGCAGGGTACCAGCTATATCTCCCTAGAATAAGGTATCCCTTATGTCATTAACTTTTATTAAATAATATTGTCTAACTAACACCATTTTGAACATGAGTAATAACTTACATGTAAAACAACTAGGAACAAAATTGTATCTAATTAATTGTAAAATAATAAAGAAAGACCGTAATGGAAGATATAACTTCAAGGCAATAGGTGAACACATCAAGTTGACAAAATCAAACCTTGTCGTGACAGCAAGATGAGATCAAAAACAAAGTTATTCTAAAGGGCTTGACACCAGTCTCATACATTAGCTATTTAGGCATTTTCAAGCTAAGGAATGCAGATTGAACTAGATATATTAAAATATTTTGTTCTACAACTCCAAAAGAACCTTGTCGACACGTCAAGAATATTGTAAACAAGGCATAAGAGGGATAGCAATTGACTAAACACTGACCAGAGTTCAAGCCCTTCTTAGCAGTGGAACAACTTAAGACCAGTTGAACCACGTCCGACCTTCAGCTCCTGGAGTGCTGCTCGTACTCTTCGGCGATTTAGGGGTCTTAGGTGTTTGTGGTTTGGAGGAATCTGAGTTTTTGTCTTCATTGGACCCCTCGACTGCCTCTGTACTAGATTTCAACTGAAACAAATTATTGAGGATGTTATAAAATATTTTCGTTTTTGTCTGGTCGCAAGTAAAACTGCTGTTAGCGACGTTCAGTTCCCACTCAGGTTGGGCTTAGTGGTATTGGTTCATCATCATACCACATGTTATTTAAAAATAACTCTGCCTACCCCTACTAGGAAGTTACGTTACAAAGTGTCCACGCTACCAAGTTCATTTAATATCGCCATCCAGGCGAAATATGGCTGGTAATATTTGCAGTTAACCTTATCTAGTACTAAAATGAATAGGACGTAACACATATTTGCTCACGCCCGCCTGATAACGTACCTTCATATTAGTTTTCGCTTGCATCTCCCGTTCGTAATCCCTGACGTCATCTAAAGTCATGTTGAACCAATCGTCCATCCAGGCAAACGCCTGGCGATGACCAAGCAACAGAATTTCGCGAATCGTCTGAAAAACATATGTACATACATAAACTCAAGCTTTTTTTTCCCATGGGGACAGGTAGAAACTGAAGCCAGTAAAAAACAATAGAAATTGCAAAAAAAAACAAACCATATTTTACAAACTTGGGGCCACTTTAAATTGAATTTATTTATCTGTATAGGAATAAGATTCACAAAATCATCTGAAGCTGCCGCATTATAATTATTTATCTTTTAATATATAAAATACTCGTTTCGTTGTTTTTGTTACCAAACTCCTCTGAAACGGCTGTACCGATTTTTTATGAAATTTTGTGTGCATATCGGGTAGGTCTGAGAATCGGCCAACATCTATTTTTCATACCCTTAAAACCCTTCAAAATGTCCACGCGATGAAGTCGTGGGCAGCAGCTAGTTAAATTATAATGTTCTCACTTTCAATAATTTTACGACTTGTTTATGTATTAAAGTCACGCGCATCTTCAATCTACTTGTGCTATATTGGGAAGACGTACCGCAAGCCATGCCAGGTCTCAAGCCTATGAATTACATTAAGGGATATATTTCACCGGGACACCATGGCGGCGCAACCAGTCGCCGCTACCAACAAAATGTATACAGCTCTATAGAGAGTAAACGGACACCAGGTGAGTATAGAGCTGTATACATTTTGTTGGTAGCGGCTACTGGTTGTGCCGCCATGGTGTCCCAGTGAAATATAGCCCTTACACGTTGGCCACCAGACAGTAGGCACAAATGAAAATGTATTTTTTGAGGTCACCGGTGACCAGAGCGGTGGTGAAGGTGTTAAAGAAATCTAAAATGAACTCACTCCTTGAACATACTCCTCAACCCTGGTCTGCAGGCCCCACACCTCGAACTTGACGCTGACAGCCTTGTAACAGCACATAATAGGCTGGTGGGTGTCCCTCCAACCCTCCACAAGGGGACCTCGGCCAGTCTTCTCCGACTTGAAGAACTTTGGGTCTTCCGCCTCCTTGTAATGATGCGGTTTGATCTCATCATATGCTATGTCTAAGAAATCAACCTCTCTTTGTTCTAGTTCTTCTGGAGTCATACCCAGACACTAGAAAAGAAAAAAAAAAATGTTTTCTAATCTCTATGAAAAACTTGTCTTTGATAGCCAAAGTTCTGGTTCAATAACTTACATTTTCTGTAGTCCCATTATTGTCTTCATATCTTGTTTGAATTGAGATAGCAAACTTTGGAATAAAGGAGCACTGGAAAAATAAACATGTAAATTAATAAAATTATTGGTTTGAACTATTTATACTAACAATTATAAACTCATTTTTATAAATTGATATTATAATTAGAAACATGGAAATAAAATACTTACTGTATATTCTGTTAACATTCAGCAACATGAAAAAGAAAAGGTTAATTAACTGAATGATTTCTTTAATAACCATAAGGATTTAAGTAAATGTATCAGTTCTTATTTCAATAGTTATTTTAAAACTAATATAACAATATTCTATTATCATATGTAACTTGGCTTCATTCAACAAAAGATTATGTCAATATGTTATAAGGAAAAATAATAATTTTTATCATCAATATTAACATGGGGGTAAACCATATAATGTAGTAATGGATAATATTGTTTAAGAAATCTCATTTACCTGTAATAGTGTAAGGGTAATAATTCCATGCTTTTTCAGTGACATAAAATATTTTTGGTATCAGAGACTGGACCCAATATGGTAAGTGACTGTAAAATAAGGAAATAGGAAATACTGTTAATTTTGTTGGAACCATTTTAAGCAGATATTGTGCATTTATGCAAGAAATTAAATATAGTTTAAGTTATACATTAACTTCTATTATGTAACACCTTGTAGGTGAGTTTAAAAAAGCTTTCTAATATTGAAAGAAAGTGTGTTACTTTTATTGACTCTAATGTTTATCATAAAATAAATTGAATAAATGCAGCATACCACAGTGATATATTCATAAATTTTAATCTAATCTGACCAAGATTAGATAAAAAAAATAAAAGTGTATTTCCGGATTAAGTACTGCCACACCTAGTTTGGATTTAAGGGATAGGTTTTAGAAAGATCCAGTAAGTGAATATAACAAATATATTAAAAAAAAAAAAAAACTTCACATAACATGATTGAAAATGTCTTGATGAGATTAAGAATAAAACCTTGTATGCCAAAAAATTTGACAAAAACACACACCTAGACAAATGTATTCTCTTCTCAGTGTACTGTCCCACTCCGTTGACTTCATCAATGACTTGCTCGTTAGCAACTACCTCCACTCCTTCACCGTTGCTGGACTGCTCAAAGCTATGTCGCGCTATCATGTACAGCTGACCTATGCGGTACTAGAATAAAGTATAATAGTCATACACATGTTTTGTAATTTCTCTTTATGCTACCAGACTGTTTACATAACTTATACCTATGAACTTTAAGCCTCAGGCTTCCACGAGTTGCAATTAACGATAATATGTGATCAATTAAAATGATAATAGGTTGAGCCGATAGCTGCGCCCTACAGTTTACAGTCAAGTGAACTATGTGAGATAGTACAAAAACTAATACGCACTGCAGACATGAATCTGCAGCCATACATAAGCAATGTTAAATCAAATACTAATCTTTCCAAGGCCGTTTTTGTCGTAAATACAACCTTTAATAACAAAAAAATAATAATACAACATTGTATGTATTTTAACAGGTAATGTATACAGTTGGTTACGCTTTCATTAAAATTATACATAAACGAATACAGTTTCTTTAATAAAATAATAATCCTGCGTATCACAAAATCGCAAAAATAAGTTGAACGAGTACCTCCTCCACTGTCATCGGCATACAAATTCTGAATTCCTTTGTTAACACCATTTTTTTAACTAGATCAAATAAAACAAAACACAATTTTTTTAAATGATAACAAATTCCGATTCAATATAACGCACAAATACACAAATTACTAGATTTCGAATATATAATCACAGTTCAATGTAGTTGACAATTTATTGACGTTGACATTTCTCAACGAACATTGATTGACTGGTTTATGAATGAGAATGGGATGTGAGCTGTGAATGATTGAAACAAAAAAAAAACACTAACGCTATTTCCACAATGACGCAGACACGTGTCTGCGTTTGGAATAAATTTGTCGATATAGGTGTTAGTAAGTATACAAGGTGTCCAGTAAATAGTACGACATACTGCGAGGGTGATAGCTTGGGTCAATACCTACCAAGACTACACAATATGAGTTCCGCAATATAAAAAATACGTAGAAACGGATTTTTTTTTACAAGATGCTAGATTTTGAATTCCGATTCATGGTAAAGATTTTTCGATATTTTCGAAAATTTACTATAAACTGTAACTTTTCATCATCTGCTTAGCCTTTTGACACGGTGGAGCACACCCGTGAGCACCGCCGTGTCCTCGTAGCAGCAATTGGCGGCGGCGACCTCTCACGTCCGGCCTTGGTTCAATCCATGGTCCGGAGCGAGAGGGAATGGGAAGCCATCATCTCCTTTTGCGAAGCAGTCATGCTAGCGAAGGAGGTGGCGGAACGTGAGAGGGACAGAGCCTCACGTCCCAGCTGCCGCGGGACACGCTCCGGGCGTCGGGGGCCACCCACTGGCTCCCAGCCACTGTAGGCGCAGGCCTGTGGACTGTGAGTAATGGGCTAGCTCATCGTCCGTCCGTCTCATGACGACAGGCCGTAGTATAACTGTAACATTTTCAACATCTGCATAGCCTTTTCCCAAACTATCCTGGGGTTGGCTTCCAGTCTAACCGGATACAACTGAGTTCCAGTATTTTACATGATGCGACTGCCTATCTGACCTCCAGAAACCAGTAACTGGTTAATACGATACCCCTTTGTAAGACTGGATGTCAGACTTCTGGGTTCTGGCTACTCGTAACAACTGTCAAAGATCTACAAATGACAGCCGGGATCAACGGCTTAACGTGCTTTCCGAGGCACGGAGGAAACTCGGTATGTAATTATGGTCACCCATCCACAGACCAACCTCGGAACTGTAACATTTTGCGGAACATTTATATTGCGTTGTTTTGATAGACATTACGGAGGACATCGCCTAACTTAAGTAGGGGCTGGAGGATAATTTTTAGAAGTGTCTAACAATGGTGGCGATAACGCCACTATTGTTAGACTCCCTGAAATCAGCCGTCATGCGGTCGGCTTCTGGGGTGACTAACGCTGTTCCTAAAATTAAATTAGGAGAGGATTCCACGACCGTGGGGCCGGGAGGCGCGAGGTTAGCGGGCGCGGTTGCCCTCGCTTGGGACGCGGGAATGGGGACAGGGGTATCTAATAGCCCAGGGATGGGGTTGGACTTTGCTTTACCGAGAGCCCGTAAAGCTCTCTGGTGGTCCAGCGTGGTCCAGAGAGAGGGCCTCTGAAGGCTGAGTCTCTCCGGCATCTGTATAGAGGGTAGCCTCATAGATGGGCTTTCTCTCTGCTGGCGGGGAGGCTTTTGGGGCTTTCGGGCAGCCACGGTAGTTAGCCGGGTGACCCGACTGGCCGCAGAGCACACAGCTCGGTGGCTCCATGCACTGGGAGATGTCTTTAGTCGCCTAGGCACTTTACGCACCTGTGCGGTGCACGACAGTTGGATTGACTGTGTCCGTACAGCTGACAGCGGTGGCACTGCCCGACTACGCTCGAGCGGTAGGGCTTCTCTATTGAGATGCCTGTCAGGGAGCATACCGACTTCCGTTTGTAGATCGGGTGGTGCCCTTCGATTGGGTCACAAATGACCCGCACTATGTCGTACTAGTCGCCTCCTCTCGTCTTGTGAAGGCGGAGGCGGTGGACAGCTGTGACCGGGATGTCCTGGCTTTGGAGGTCATCTTGTATGATATTGATTTATTATCCTCCGTGGGAATTTCTTCAGGGATCCGCCTGATCACCACTCGGGTGGGCTTCTCCTCAGGAAGGGAGTAAGTGTGGAAGGCCATGTGCCTTTCGATCAGTTGGCGGGTTAACTCCCTGAAGTCGGTGGTCGTAGGAACCACCACTTCGATGTTGGGTGCTTATAGCGCTTGCGTATTGAATTCGGCGCTCAACACACAACTTGGACACGTCTGTCTATTTCCTTTTGTCCTGAATGAACCATGGGTGAGGGGGCTTAAGCTTCTTGGAAGAAGCGGTCGATGGGTTAGCCCTAGGGCTGACTGGCCTGCTGGTATGAGCAGCGGCGGACGATAGTGCGGGGACCGGGGAGGTGTGGCGGGAGGCCACGGGAGAGGGGACCAGAGGGACCAAGACGATCTTTTTGGCCAAGGTTGCCTGCTAGATTTTGCCCGTCTTCCTTTTGCCCTTTCCGACGACTTGGTAGTCGTCTTCGGAGGACGAGGAGGCAGAGCAAGAGTCTTATACCGATTCTGAATCGGAGAGTGGCACTGATGTATCCATTTTCTCGGAAACAGGAACATTGGGCGCAGGTGCGAAACGTTCTATTGTTTGCGAAACTATGGATTTCGAAACAATAGGTTTCGGTTTCGTAGGAATGGCGGCGGGTACAGACGGCGGTAAGCCTTTGTCGGCAGGTGGGGGCGTCAAAGGTCTATCGAACGCGTCACTGAAGTCAGCGACGGCATTGTTGATTTGCTGTAAGGCAGCGACTTCGGGGCAATATTTCTCTTTGAAATATGGAGAACGTGTGTGTAAAACTCCAAAACGAGTCTTTCATTCGCATTGAGGAACATATTGCCTGCTAAAAGTTAGCGGACATTTGAAGAGTGAAGCACCTAACGATCTCACTCCCCGGGTCCGAGGGTCCCGGGGGTGAGTGGTTTCCCTGCTAGGTATGGACAGGGAGGTGTGTACCTACTGGTATGCCCTAAGCTTGTGAACCTGTTGCCAGTCTTATTGTGCGACAGGCATTACGCCTACAAGGGGCCTCTAGTGCGGGTTTAGGCTTGACTAGGGCAGCCCCCAAGGCCAAGCCCTGAAGGGGTTTGGTGGGTTGGATTGGGTCACTACCCTCTTGGTTTCGTTGGCACCGTAAGGTTTCCACCAAGAACCTCGAAACTGAGGACTTTTCCCTGCAAGCGGTATGTTTTGGCAGTATTTCCGAAAAATAAATAGATGACTTATAGATGATTACTTTAATTATTACGAATTCGTATGTCAAAGGGCAAAACTTCAGAGCGAAATAGCCTTCGAGAGTGGATTGCGTCCTTGTCTAGAAATCACGTTGATATTTTACTCTCTACCTGGTTTTATTTTAATTCGCAACGATCGTACAGGGAAAAGAGCCGGGGGTGTCGCCATTTACCTGCGCAGTGATATCCCCTACAAAATCTTATCTTCTTCATCCCCAGTTTATAGTGGCAACCCTGAGTACTTATTCCTTGAAATTGTTGTTAAAGGGGTTAAGGCCGTTCTAGGAGTTGTTTATTGCCCACCTGCCATAGATTACTTCGCCACTCTTGAATCTCTCTTTGAATCTATTTCCTCAGAGCTCAAACATCTCATAGTCATGGGTGATTTTAACACTGACCTCTTAAAGGATAACCCTAGATCACGTAGGCTGAGTGCGATCCTGGAGTCGTCGAGTTTGTCACTCCTTAAACTTAATCCGACTCACCATAACTTTGACTCAAGCGATTCCTTGCTCGATCTCATGCTTGCGTCTTCTGTGGATCTCGTTGCCAACCATGGTCAGGTCGCTGCACCTGGTTTATCCAGACACGATCTGATTTATTTGTCCTACAATATTAAACCCCCTAAGCAGCGGCCTGCTATTATTCATCTCCGGAATTTTGTTAGATTGGACAAAGAAAAACTCAATTCCGATGCAGAGGCACTTAATTGGGTAGATATTGCACAATCATCATCAGTGGATCAGAAAGTGGAAATATTTAATAGACTTGTACTCAAGCTCATTGACAAGCATGCGCCACTGAGGGCCGTTCGTGTCAAGCGTCCCCCTGCTCCTTGGATTACCCCTGGAGTTCGGATGGCAATGAGACGACGTGACCGGGCTTTTAGGAAATATAGGCGGGACCGCAGCGAGGAACACTGGAACCTGTACAAGTTGGCTAGAAACCGCTGCAACCAGATGGTTCGAGCATCCAAACGCCGATACATTTGTGAAAATGTCCTCAATTCTTCACCGGCTGATATTTGGAAGTTTCTAAAATCACTTGGCATATCTAAGTCCTCCTCTAGTGTTGTATCTCTTAATCTGCCTTTAAATGATCTCAATAAACATTTTTCAACGTCTGCTTTGCTTGCGGATGACGTGAAGAATAATACTATTCTTGGTATAACTTCCAAGCCAATGCTTCCTCCTAACTCTTTTTCTTTCTCCCCCGTGACTAACCTTGAGGTTCTTAAATATTTTACATCTATTAAGTCTAAGGCTGTTGGCTGTGATGGGGTCAGTCGAACTATGCTATCTTTTATGATTGAGAACTTAATTCCAATTATTACTCACATCATCAATTCATCTCTGGAAACTGGTGTGTTTCCTGCAATGTGGCGTAAGGCTTACATTATCCCTCTTCCTAAAATTTCCAACCCTAGTTTAGCCAATCACTTCCGACCGATCTCCATTCTCCCTTTCCTTTCCAAGATCCTAGAAGCAGTTGCCCTTAAACAGTTATCTTCCTACGTATTTAAGAATCACCTCTTGTCCAGTTTCCAATCCGGTTTTCGGCCTGGCCACAGCACAGCCACAGCTCTGCTTAAGGTTACAGAAGACATTAGGGATAACTTGGAGAATTCGAAGTTAATGGTCTTGGTTTTAATAGATTTTTCCAATGCTTTTAACACCGTTGACCACGACATTCTCCTAGCCATATTGTCTCAAATTGGGGTGTCTTCGTCGTCACGAGATTGGTTCTCATCTTATCTTCGTGGTCGCCAGCAGGCAGTTCATGCTGATCAGGATTTCTCTGATTGGTGCGACCTGGTAACTGGTGTTCCACAAGGCGGTATACTCTCTCCTCTCTTATTTTCTTTGTTTATAAACTCCCTTACTGCTTTCCTCAAATGTTCTTACCATCTGTACGCTGATGACTTGCAACTATACGTTCAATCAGACATTGCCAACCTTGACAATTGCATTTCTTCACTCAATGCGGATCTTCAAACTATCGCAGAATGGTCCGGCAAATTTGGGGTTTCTGTAAACGTCGGGAAATGTCAGGCCATTCTCATTGGTAGTTCGTACTATTTGAGAGTTGTGAACACTGGTCAACTTATGCCACTGATGTTCGAGAACTCCGTCATTTCTCTTTCAAAACACGTTAAAGACTTAGGTCTGTACATTGACGACAGTTTAAGTTGGAGTAAACACGTGGCGCAAGTGAGCCAGAAAGTCACATTCTCGCTGCGGTCGCTCTATAGATTCAAGCATTTTCTCCCATCTAGCACGAAAATCACTTTGGTCCAGTCACTTGTGCTTCCCATTATTGACTATGCTGATGTTTGTTGTTCTGACCTATCCCAAGAACTTCTTAATAAATTGGATCGACTACTCAATAATTGTATTCGCTTTGTTTTTGGCCTTCGAAAATACGATCATGTTTCTTCCTTCCGTTCTCAGCTTAAATGGCTGCCTATCCGACTCAGGAGATCCCTCAGATCTCTCTGCATGCTCTTCACTATATTGAACGATCCATGTGCTCCTGATTATCTGAAAACTTATTTCACAGTGTTGGGCAGTTCTCATAGTCGTAACCTTCGAGCTTCCAAAAATCTACTTCTCCAAATTCCTTCTCACCGCACTGGTTTTTTATCTAATTCTTATGCTATCTCGACTATAAAACTCTGGAACGCGCTACCCATTAGCATTAAAAAAGCAGAAAGTAAATTCACTTTTAAAAAGAAAGTTCGCACTCACTATTTAAGTCAGACTAAATAGCTTTTCATTTAAAGTCTAGTCATAGTAATTATTATTAGGTTTCTCGTTTTTATTTTGGTATTTGTTATAATATATATTAGTATATTTATTTGTATAATGTGTATTAGTGTCTATGTATTTGTAGGTATGTATTTTCGTAAACTAGTAGTTGATTTTTTTATATATTTTGTTTTGTACCCTATCACAAAGTTTTCGTATTTTACCCAAAGGTTGACTGGTAGAGAATGCCTTGTGGCATTAAGTCCGCCTATGTACCACTATTGTACATGAAGTTTAAATAAATAAATAAAATATTTTGACACCATACAGGGTGAAATTGAACAGATGCGACAAATTTAAATATACAATAATACGTGTTGTCAACAAAATTTAGAACATATCAAATGTAAAATTAATAAAGATTCTAACAGTGTTACGAAAAACGTTAAAATAATTAAAGTATCAAAGAATTTCGCGTACTGGCGTTCGCGTAGTGGGCACGATTTAGGTATACATTCTCGCTATGAATGAATCGCGCCGCCCCCGTCCGCCCGGCCGCCCGCGCATCTCTTTCCCACGCGCACGATTAATAAAAATTTTGTAAACCTTTCCCTTCATACTTTTGTCGGCTGAGGACGATCAAAAATACAATAAAAGTAAATAGTAAAACAATGTTTTAGTAAGAGGTATAACCTGAATAATGTTTGTTACAACAACAAATCAATTATTGTATTTTTGGCGTATTTAAAAAGTTGGAATCACAGTATTTACAATAATTAGTAAGTATTTACACTAAATCAAATCAGTACACTTACGTGTATTTTAATAATTGTTCAAAATGTCCACCTCAGTTTTGTAAACACAATTGAGCACGGCGCCGCAAATTGTCCTTGAGTTTTATTAAAGTTTGTGATTTTACAGTTTCGAATGCACTCCTGATTTTTGTTTTTTAGCTCGTCTGTCCAGCATGTTTTGAGTGATTCTTAGAATTCTTCCCAATGAAGGTCATAAATCATAAATCATAAATCATAAATCTTTATTTTATCTCCACATCAAAACTTTAAGGTGCTGGTTCACATTTGTACATCTTATATAGAGAAAGGTGTCTGAGATAGGAAGATCCTGAGGTACAGATCACCTCTCGGGCTTATAATTAAACATTTTAATGTTTGCAAAAATAGAAGTAAAGATAAAAAAGAAGAAAATAGTAAAATTACAATTTTAAACAAAAGTAAATCAAAATAAAATTGACATAAAACATAAAATTACTGAACATACAATAGTTCCAAAGTTGTACTACAGTAAGAACAAACATATAAAAGAAAGAATTATTATAAATTATGCTAGCAAGCATAATAAAAAAAAAATAAAAAAAATATATAGATTGAACAACAAAGTGGGTTAGATGTTCATAAGACTACATTTCTAAACAAAAGGATGAATGAAAGTGAAAATGGTATGTGTGATGAACGTGCATGTGTGAAAATGAGTGTGCGAATGTGAGTGTGTAAGTGTATATGTGTGAGTGTTAAGACACAGGTTTAAGTAAATTTTCTGTGGAAGCGTAGTCAAGACTTAATAGCCAGGTGCGCAATTTTCTTTTACAAATAGCTTTAGTATGTGTGTAGATAGATATTTTGTTATTAATTAAATTATAAAGAAAAGTGCCAAGAAAACCAAAAAATTTTTGGGAAAAACTGGTGTTAAAACGTATGATTGGACAAACATTTGCTGATCTTCTATTTTGAGTCAGCAAATCGTGATCTATGGGAAGTTCAGAGTGTTTTTTTAATACCGTCATGAGTATGAACAACTGCCGGACCGTTAGAACTTTGCAGTGTTGGTAAAGATCAAAGGTCGGATAGCGAATTGGGAAAAAACAACTGACTTTTAATATAGCTCTTTGAGCTCTCTCTAAATTAATTAAATATGATTTAGAGGAACCACCCCAGGTAGTGATGCAGTAGACTAGCAGAGACTGGCATAACGCGAAATAAACTAATTTAATTACTGAAGTATCGGATATATGTCTTAGATTTTTAAATATGTAAATTAATTTGCGGATTCTTTTAACTAAAGTTTCAATGTGTTGTTGGAAGCTGAGACGGTAGTCTATAATTATGCCGAGATATTTGATTGATTCAGTTTTTAGTAAAACAGGACAGCAGCAAAGGTTTGTGTTTAAATTACATGTGTGGGCTTTCAAGTTGAAGTTTGGTTGGTCGTGCCGTCTAAGGGAATATGTCATGTACTTCGTTTTATCTACATTTAGGGTAAGTAAGTTAGCATACAACCATTGATACACTGTATCGAAGCCTTGTTGGGCATAATGTTGAACCTCTTCCCACGTATCAGCATCGAATACCAATGCAGTATCATCCGCAAACGTTATGATCTTTCCGTTTTGCAGCTTAATATTACATAAATCATTAATATAAACTAAGAATAACGTTGGGCCGAGGATGCTGCCCTGAGGAACGCCGTATTGGTTAGGTAGTTCATCACTGATCCAATGATCTATTTTTGTAACTTGCGTTCGGTTGGACAAATAGTCTATAAAAAGTTGAAGTGACTGACTTCTTACACCCATATTTTCTAATTTTTTTATCAAAATGGGAACAGATACTGTGTCAAATGCTTTAGCTAAATCGAGGTAAATGGCTAAGGTCTTTTTTTTACTATCTAGTTTATTGACTAAGTGATCAGTTAGTTCATGGACTGCTTCAGCTGTTGATCTACCAAAACGGAAACCAAACTGTGATGGAGATAAAAGGGAATTTTGTTCAAGATAATTAGTTAGTCTGGAATTCATTAATCTTTCTAATATTTTGGATAGCGTTGGGAGTATAGAGATTGGTCTATAATTGTTGACACAGTATCTGTCTCCGGATTTAAATATGGGTACAATTCTGGATTTCTTGAAGGCACATGGAAATACCCCGGAGGAAAAAGAGAGATTGCAAATGAATGTAAGTGGAGGAACAATAATATCAGCAAATCGTTTTAAGAAAAGTCCGGATATATTATCGACGCCAACTGCACACTCGTTTTTTAAATTAAGTATTAACGACCGTATTTCTTCTTCGTCGGTAGGTAGAAGAACTAAAGAATTTTTGAAAGAAATATTTGGTTGACTATAGGGTTCTGCATTGGGAAAATTATGAATTTGTGAAAGCAATTTATCTGATAATTTTTTACCTACACCTGCAAAAAATGAATTTACTGTATTAATTGAGTCAGTAGGATTTTCTGTTGAAATGAGCTGTGTGGATTGTTGTTTGGTTTTATTTGTGTATGTAATGTCTTTAATTGCTTCCCAAAGTTTTTTGTTATTTTTCCCTGCTTTTTTAATAAGGTCTTGCTCGTAACTTTGTCTAACTTTCTTTAAAACATCGTTGCAAGAATTCCTATACCTTTTGTAAATGCAAAGTGCTACTTCATCATTTGGATTCTTTAAGGTTTTAACATGTAGTTTATCACGATTTCGCATGCATCTAAGTAAGCCTGGTGTTATCCAGGGTTTCAAAATAATTTTACGTCTAGGTGTCGGGATTTGTTTTGTGTTATCTTTTATAGCTTGCCCTAGCGAGTTTACAAAAAAATTTGTTGCCTCATTTACATCTGACATGCTGTAAATCTTATTAAAGTCTATGTTCTTGACATCTGTTTCAAGTCCTTCGTTGTCTAATCGTTTAATGGTTTTGGGACCTTCGTTTTTTATTGGGGTGCGATTTAAAAATAGAATGACGCTATTGTGATCTGTAACCGTAGTTTGAGCCACATAACAGAGCGCCGATAATCTGGTCTTTAACATTATGTGATCTAGGCATGTGCGACTATGAGTAGGAATCGTGTGAGCTGGAAGCATACCATGGGAAGCGATTAGGTTAAGATATAGGATCAGATATAGGATAGGATATAAGATACATAGGATCTATTGTCTTGAGAATTATCCACAATATCAATATTAATATCGCCAACTAAAATGATATTTTGAAAGGACGATAGCTTACTTAAACAATCATTGAGGGATAATAAAAAGTTATCTATATTTTTATGACTAGGGGGTCGATAGACAGCAACGATTACAGTGTTTGTGTTTATTTTTAAAGTAAGGCAATTTGAGTCCGCCATTTCCGGTTCATCAATATTGTACTGTTCTATATTTTTATAGTAAATGACCACGCCTTCATTTTGAGTTTGATTATTGGTTGTTGTGAATGAAACATAACCATCGAGTTCAGGTACGTTAGCAGTACGCTGTAACCAGCATTCGGTTAGAACAATTATATCCCATTCAACTTTTGACCTAGCGAGTAATGTTTGAAAGTTGGGTGTGTTACAGTGAATACTACGTATATTTTGAGTTAATATTTTTAGAGTATTTTGAGGATTGTTTAACAAAACATGGCAGTCTTCAATATCACAAGTCGCTGATTGAGCTACAGTTACAGAATCTAATTCATTATTTAATATCACGTTAAAATTATCCATTATTCAAGAAAATATTTTTATGGGTGCAATTTAAATTACCAAAATATTTTAATAACCAATAAGTAACACTACATTTTACGCATGAAGTCTCAACAGAAGAGAATAATGTATTTAATTTATTAAGATTTAAAGTGTTTGTGTGTTCATATTTTGTGTCAATGTGTGTGTGTGTGTTTGTGTGTGTGAATGAGTGAAGTGAGGTGACAGAATATTTTTTGGAAAATGTGGAATATTCATAATGCAAGGCATTTATGGTAACAACAATCATTTTTTTAAAACTAATTAAAATCATCAATTTAAAGTATTGACTAGTCATTAATACGTTTTTTAAAGATACTAACAAAATATTAAAATCTAACATGAGCAAATACACATAAAATTTAATAAAAAGCTTTAGCAAGGAAAAAGTGCCTAGTCAGAGTTCAGATTCTAGTTTTAGCTTATCTATATCTGCTTCCGAGTTAATACGTATGCGATTTTCTCCCTCATTTTTCCGAATAAATATCTTGCCGTACGCAGCCCAACAATATGCAAAGTTATAGGTCTTGGCAAAGTCACGCGCTAAGAAAAACAGCCTTTTGCCTTTGCTTGTTAGATTCTCTGCTATGAAAATTGGCTTACTGGAACCATGGATATGTAGATGAGATGTATTCAATTTATTTTCTTTATGTTGCCTGTTGAAATTCTTTGTGTGTTCTATAAACTTTTCCTTTAGTAGAACTGAGTTGAAGTCCAAGATAATCGGTTTGTTTTCTTCGGTTTTAGTATTAATTCGGAAGACATCTTTGATATCACTATTTTGAATAGGAAGGTTTAGAGCTCGACCGACTGTATTAATTAACTTAGCCAGATCATCTTTTGTTTCACCTCTCTTCGGGGGAATATTTCTTATCTCTATGCTGGATTCTTTGCGCATTTTCAAGGTTTTCAATTCTAGTCTCTAGTGTGTAAATATATCGTAAATTATCTCGTTTTTCCTTTTCGATTAACTCTAGCTGTTTTTTTAGATTATTATAATCTTCAGAAAGGTGCTCGATCGACTGAATTATTCCAATATTTTGTTTTTTAATATCGCTAATCGTTGTTTGGAGAGCGTCAAGCTTACTGTTTTGTTCATGTTTAAAATCGGAAATTATGTTCCTTATTTCAGACATAAAGTCCGTATTCTCAGAATCAGGAATCTGCTTACGCGATCGAGTACGACTTGTTTCACGCGTAGCTTCCGTATTGGCTCCGCTAGTAATGTCAGATGCACCGTTTTTTGACATCTTAGTCGTCTTAGGTGGTGTCCGTTTAAGAGGCATTTATACAGCGACGGAATTTTGTTATCTAAAATTATTTTATCAAATATTTTTGTAGGAAATCGCTCAATTCAATATTATTGATTGAACAGAAATATATTCTGTAATAATATCATTACAAAAAGTGAAAGTAGTTACTGGGGTTTGAACTCGGGCACTCATGTATGGAAGGCGCGCTCAAACAATCCGCGCCACATATGTAATTACGTGAAGAGGTGAAATTACGGTTCTCTAAGTGATTATTTTTGCAAAAGTTCGTTGGAAAGTCTGTTATAAAAAAATTCGATTCAAAAACCGACGCACTGTTCGAAAGTTTTTGCACTGTTTGATTGAGTAATTATATTAGTATATTGCTATTAAATCTTGCCTGTTTATGTGGAACCTGGGTTAATACTGCAGTTTTAAGTCAGTTTATCAGCACAAACACTATTTTGGGATGGAAACTGATCACTTTTGCACTGGGAATGTTTTTGTAGGTTTAAAAAAGTCCACAGAGTTAGTTAACTTTAGATAACACTTGACATGGTTTACAGTACTAAAAATGTCATAGTTATGATGAATTCAAGATGAAAAAACGATTTAAAACATTTTTAAAGGCAAAAACTAACGGAGCGCGATGTTTACGTGATGGCAGCAAGGTGGGACATTAGGATATTTTAGCCGAAATCTTCGCTGCGTTTCACGTAGATTTCTTACGGTGTTGTACCACACAACAATATCAAGATACTGTACGTTTGTTAACGGTTCACAACTATTTCGTCTCGTCCTAGGCATTGTTATCACAAACACAAGACAAAAATACAAATTATTCGCAATACGTAAAGTGGGATTTGCGGAATGCGCGCGCGACCGTGACCTACAAACGTTTAAGGACGACTAATGAACTAAGGAAGGGTGGGCGGCGCGCGGCGGGGCGGTCGCCGGGAAGGGATGTCGGCGCTGGCGCTCATGCGAGGTTTGGCAACGTCGCGCGATACTTACACTAGAAAATAGGCAAAATTAGGTAAATGACCGCTATGAACGGCAACGGGATTATTGTGCACTGCGATGAGTAGGACGAGATTTTTTGATACTTTAATTTTTCTTATTTATTTTGCATATTAATTTATTTTGCTGGAGTACCGATAATTCGTACTTAAATAAAGATAATAACATCAATGGACCATTTTAAAGCGATAATCACGTAATTTTTTTTAACGATTTAGATTGTAGAAAAAACAGTTTATAATTACTATGTTACTGTAACTGAAGCTCCCATTTCTTTTTGTCGCATTTATTCAAAGTCAGCCTGTATATAAAAAATATGGCCGATAGACTTTCGCGCTTAATTCGTATTTTTGCGACTGCTTTTTATTGTATTTAAGTAAAATCTTCCACTTCAAAAATGGTAATTTTGTGTTGTGTGAAGGGGTGTAATAGTGAGGGGTTTGATATATGTGGAATTTCTTTTTTAGGTAAGTTCTTTTAACTTTGTTTACAAATTACGACTAGGATGACAATGTTCTAGACCTATAAACGGGATCATGAAAAAATTGGAAAGAACGCCTTTTCTAGTGAAAAGGCGATATAATACAGATATTAATACTAATCAATATCTGTATTTCTAATCTTGTGCACATAGGCACATATTTAAACAGATGTAAAAAATTAAGTAAGCAGTTTCTAAAATTATTTTTTTCAAAATTGCTCATCCTTTGATGAACAGTCCGACGTTGATATAGCAAGAGGATTGCTACCACGGCGGTGATCGGACGGTATCTCCTCCTTATCTAATAAGTAGGTGTCAGCTTCATCAAGTTTATTACACCCCTTTATTTGAATAAACTACTAGCAAGTTATAATACAATAATAACTGTCCCAAATTTAAGTACAAAATAATGGATACTATATTAGAAAAAGATGACATCCACTCAGTTTTCTCGCTCAGAACGCTTTTGTTGAGTTGCTCGTACTCATTCGTTAGCAGCTAAGTTTCTTGACCCATCTTAGATCTGAGTCTGACCATAGACATATTCCAACTAATGAAGGGTGACAGACCATGGCTGTTGTATGACAGCCTGACGATGACGTGACATTGACAACAAATGAAATGACATCTTGACAACAATAGTGGAATACTGGAATCACGCAAATCGATTGACGATTATTGCTACGAGATATTTAGTAATTTAATAAAACTTAATTTACTGCTAGTAAAAGAGGGTGATGCGCTGCATTGGTACCATATTGTTGTGTTTATTAACTTGAACTATAAAATGGATCCCAAGGAAGTGGTAGAGCATCTAGTGGCATTAAAAGTGATGAGGTTGACCAAACCTGCTTTAATAAGCCCAAAAATCGTAACTTGCGATTCTAAAGACTTACCAGGTAATATATTGAACAATTACCTCAAAGACGATGCCACTTCTGTCAACCAAATGGAAACTCTTGCTGCAGGCCAGTTCTTATTACTTCCACAAAGTTTCGGGAACATTTATCTTGGAGAAACATTTTCATGTTATGTTTGCGTACACAATGAAACGAATAATCCTGTACAAAGTGTGTCCATAAAAGCTGATTTGCAGACAAACTCACAAAGAATTTTACTAACTACTCAACAGAACCTCTCTCCTACAATGCTTGATGTAGATGAAACACTAAGTGATGTCATACACCATGAAGTCAAGGATCTTGGCACACATATTCTTGTTTGTGAAGTAACCTATATGTCTAACTATAACACACTAGCATCATTTAGAAAATTCTTTAAGTTTGAAGTCATGAAACCATTGGATGTGAAGACTAAGTTTTACAATGCTGAGTCAGATGATGTCTATCTTGAAGCTCAAGTACAAAACATAACATCTGGAGCTATTATATTAGAGCAGGTCTCTTTGGAAAGCTCTCAACAGTTTAATGTGAAATCATTGAATGAAATTGATGATGGTGTTTCTGTATTTGGAGAAGTCACTTTACTTCAACCACAAGAAAGCTGTCAGTATCTCTATTGTTTGACACCAAGAGAGAATATTTCAAAGGAAATAAAACTATTGGCAGCTGCTAAAAATATTGGAAAACTGGATATTGTGTGGAGGTCTAACTTGGGTGAAAAGGGGCGGTTGCAAACTAGTCAATTGCAGAGAATGACACCTGACTATGGAGATATAAGGCTTACATTTGAAAAATTACCGAGTAAGGTGTCTGTAGAGGAGCCTTTTGATTTCCAATGCAAAATAGTCAATGCCAGTGAGAGGACCCTAGACTTAATTCTCAAACTACGCTCACTTCAGGATTCTAGTCTTCTCTGGTGTGGCATTTCAAACAAGAAGCTTGGACCATTAGAACCTGGCCAATCTTTATACATCAACTTAACAGCCCTACCAATAAATACAGGTCTTTGTAATATATCTGGAGTATCTTTATTAGATTTATTCCTGAAGAGAACATATGATTATGATGATTTAGCATCTGTTTTTGTCTATTAAGGTAATGTTATATTAAATACATATTGTATTGAATCAATTCTTTTATTTTGATATTATAGGTCTGTAGCCTTGAGCAGAAAGAATTGTAAATATGTTTCTCTGAGCTTAGATAAGAGTTGATCACAAAACTACCCAAAATTAAAACCCTGCGTTTGTTACTCCATTCTATTACTGACTGTCAATCATAGAGGAAATTAACTGTCAATGATAGAATACAATAGAAATAAAATTTCTACTAGGGGATTACGAAACCAAAACTTAGATGTAATTTTAAAACTTTTGGTAGGGGGCATATTTATATTGTAATCTTTGGTAGGGGGTGGGGCGGGCGTCGGCTTTCCCAAAGAGTAAAATACCTATACCTACGTCCTTCCCGACATATTACTTTTCTCTATGGTCCTGCCCACTGCATTTTCGAACCATATGCACATGGGATGGGGAGGTTTAAAATTGGACATAATAATAAATGGAATGCCAGTTTCTCGTTTTTGTAGTCTTCGGAATTGACCCTGAACAAAAAAACAAGACAACTGTATTAAGAGGGCTAATAGTAGAGGAATAAGCTATAGAGACGGCATTACTGGGCCTATACCCCTGCCAAAATACACTGGCCTGTTGAACATAATTATACCTTATATAAAACTAGTTCATTCGCCGATCACGGTCATTCGTGTCTCAAGACGGCTCAGTCCATCTTGTTATACTATTAGTTATACAATGTGACCATGTCCACTGTCTAAAATAGTTGCGCAGCTACTACACATCTGCCTAGCCTTTTCCCAACTATGCTGAATACCAGTACTTTACATGGAGCGACTGCCTATCTGAACATGGACTACTAGTTCTATAACTCAAGCATTAAAGAAACTAACAAAAAATAGTGCGTGGAGTCCCTCCGCGCGGAAGAAGTGAAACTTCGTAATCGTAATACTACACGCATGCGTTCGAGTGCCACGCATTCACTCTCGCTCTGGTTCTTTCTATTCCCCCTCCATGGTAGCGTTAAACGTTTAACGCAAACTTGTTCGAAGTCGCATAAGAAGTTTCACTTTAAAAACCGACGGTCTTCTGAATATACAATCTGTAAGTTTGACAGCAATTAAAGGCGGAAACACACTTACATGTCGTGGCGTGTCGTGATGCGCCAGAAGCATTCGGTATCATACATCGTTGCGACACGACACGCCATGCAAATATGTCCCTAACCATATTAAATGTATGAAACCGATTTGCTTCTGGCGCGTCACGACACGCCACGACATGTAAGTGTGTTTCCGCCTTAAGGCGGAAATATACTTACGTGTACGTGTCGTGTCGCAACGCGTTCTGTCGTGGCGTAGGGATGTCGGAAATGCAAAAAAGTATCAATATATATCGTATCGATATTTTTTGAAAATATCGATATTGATATTTTTATTAAAAAATATCGATATATCGGTATGATTTGACAGAGAATATTCATGCTCTAAAAATTAATTTATTTGGCCTAATCTACTAAATAATCATAAAACATTAATAAATCAAAACAACCATTTTTTTTAATGATTTATTCATCAAATCAATATTTATCTAAAAATTGCCTGTCTGGCGTCCGTATCGTACGGACGCCAGACAGGCAATTGAAGTCATTTGAAGTTGAATTTGACAAACAGAGTTGCCAACCAAATTATAAAACTGTAAATCGAGACGACCAAAAACAAAAAATACATAAAATATAATTTGTTGAAAAGATGTTAAAAAAAAGTAATTCTTTTTAGGATTTTTTAATCTTAAAACTTACAAATGTTTATTGGTCTGAAAAAAAAAAAGCTATTTTTATACCTTTTCGATACTTGGAATTTTATATCGATTTATCGAAATATCGCTCAAAAATATCGATATTAAAATAATATCGATGTATCGATATAATTTCAACAAGCCTATCGTGGCGCCGACTGCTCACCACCGATTGCGCCAGAGCCGTGTTATGACGCGACACGACAGAACAGGCAAATGTGTCTCTATACCGCGTGGCTCGTGGCGCGAAACTCTAGCGGACATTTTTTTAATGTGATTATTAAAAAAATGTCCGCTAGAGTATTATATTTGCAGCATGTTTCTGATAAATGTCTGACGAGCTTATTGAACTTGTATGTCAACGAAAAGTTTTATATGACACAAAGTGTAAAGAGTTTAAGGATCATTTAACCAGAAATATTATCCGAATTCGAAGAAAACATCATGTACGTTCAAACGCTGCAAAGGTTCGAAATGTGTTGTTCAGAAAAAACGCCAGAGCACGCCACGACACGACACGTTAGTGTGCACATATTCTTTGGTGTGCACACTCACCGTCACGACAGTAAGCACCGCGACACGCCACGACACGCAAGTATTTTTCCGCCTTTATTCACACACAACAGCCAACATGGCTGCCAAAAATATGGCTACCGCGCATTTTTTGGAACAGTCTTTGTTTGGAACTAAAGATGACACAGGGTCTAACAAGTAAGTGATGTGGCATAGGGCTGGGACAATGGATGCACCAGTGTGTGATAGTGTTGGTCGGTGGTTCGCTCCTTGTTCCCTTTTTGGGGCTAATCGAAGGCGTCGATCATTATAATTTTGAACGAAGACGTAGACCATGCTTTAAATTTAGCATTGCCAGATTGAAAAATAATTAGATTTAAACGTGTCTGTTTTATCTGTCATGTCACCAGTGGTCTGTCAATTTTCTGCCAGTTTAGAGTATGTAGATTTTGGGAATTTTCAAGTTTTTGATTACTTCTTTCAATTAATTCGTCAATGGATGATTGTGAACTACTAATAACATTTACTCCACTGAATGAAATTTGTTTAAGGGAAATGAACATAACCTTTCGCTCAGTATAATAAAATTGACTGTAATCACACCAACGAATGTTCCTATTGTGAACAATTCTGATGTGGCCCAATCATGTCGATTCGAACTGGGACTTTGTTATCTTAGCTAATTTCCTTTTGATCGTTGAAGTGTGAAAACGGAAACATAATTGTACTGAAAAATGGCATATCAGACGCTTCTCCAGGAGTACATGCTCATACCTCCAGTGACCAGGGCATATACCACGGCTTGTGTTGTTACTACATTAGCAGTCGTAAGATTCTTATTTGTTTGTTTTTTTAATTATACGTGTCATTTGCTGAGTCATTATTTATAACTTTTTGTATGAACATTTAGGAACACTTTTAGGATAACTTTGGTGAAACTAATGATGATAACACTTTTTTCTGTTTCAGCAACTGGACCTAGTCTCACCATTTCAGTTATATTTTAATCCGAATCTTATACTCAGGAAATACCAATTATGGAGGCTAATAAGCACATTTCTTTTCTTTGGGAATTTAGGTTTCAACTTTTTCTTCAATATGATATTCACCTACAGATATTGTAGAATGTTAGAAGAGGGCTCTTTTAGAGGAAGAACTGCTGATTTTGTTGTTATGTTCGTGTTTGGAGGTGTCCTCATGATTGTATCCTTTTTATTTAGCTATTACTTTATTATTTAAGCCATTTGGCTGATTACTGGAAGTTCTTGTTTGCTGTTGCATTGGTAGACAGTGTAAAACATTACATGTAAGTCAAAGACTTATAATCCAGGCATGTTATTAAGTTTCAATATCAGTGATGTAATAGTTGGCTCACAACTGTATCATCATTGCCAATTAGAAATAAAGGATGACTGTTTGCCAAATATTTTAAAATTCCCTTAACAGAGTTTATATCAGCTATGTGCTTTCTTTGTGAATTTATTATTTTTAGGACAAGCATTTACTATAATGATTGTGTATGTATGGTCAAGAAGAAATGTCTTTGTGAGGATGAACTTCTTTGGTCTCATGAACTTTCAGGTACTGTTTATGTTCACTATTTTAATAATTATTTTTTTTGGTACACCAAATTACAGCTTTACAAGTGTCTTATAATCTTACTGAGATATTTTTATTGGTAACACAAGTTTAGTCACGCAAGGTAGTCTGTTTCTACACACAGAATCAATAGCTTCAAATTTTTTCTAAATATTTTGTCTATGAATTGTTCTAATTTAAATGTAACCAATTTTGTTTTCAGGCTCCATACCTTCCCTGGGTGTTACTGGGTTTCTCTGTGCTACTTGGTAATGCAATATCAGTAGACTTAGTGGGTATGGCTATTGGCCACATATATTTCTTTATGGAGGATGTACTACCAAGGCAGAATGGGGGTCAAAAAATACTGAAGACACCAAAGTTCTTGTAAGTGGGGATTTTATTTCAAAACTTTGTGTCTCATAATTTTAGAATTTATTTTTATGCATTGTTTTCAATAACTACTGATTTGAAAAAGGAAACATTTTGGATACCAACACATGCATGCCTACTGCTTTCAGGAAAAAGTTATTTGATCCTGCCCCAGAGCCAGACTATGGCCCTCTCCCGGAGCTGGATAACTTGCGACCAGGAGGTTACGACTGGCGCCGCCGTGATAATGAAGATGAGGATGCTAGATAAGCTACCTCTTTGTTACTGAGTTAAGATGCAATTTCGAAGCCAAAATATTTATTTAAGAATTTCTAATGATTTCTACTGTCTTTTGATGTATTGCTCTGTATAAATATTGATGATATTTTCTGTATAAATACAAACAACCCCATAGTCATTATTGAGCAGAACCTTAAGGTTTCTATGCTCTGTTTTCCTACATCTAACAATATTATTGTATGAAACCTAACATTCTTTCAAGTTATTAGGGCAACAGATATTCAATTTGCAAAACCAAGCAATTGTTTTTTGGGTTGTGGTCATTCGGCCCAGTATGGAACTGGGACCGCAGACCAGTTAATCCTTTAAAAAAAAATGGTTACCTGGGCCCACATCAGTTTTGCTTTCAATATTATACAATAGATGTTGTACATGATGTATAAGCATTTACATATTTATGTACCTACACCACCCTTGGCTTGATTGAAAGCAAAACAGATGTGGGCCCAGTTAACCATTATCAATTTGTAAAAGGGGTAACTGGTCCGCAGTCGCAGTTCCATAGTAGGCTGAATGACCCCTAGCACTGTTTTTTCATGGGAAATGGATTATTGTTTATTATACAGTGAAAACGTTGTAGGAATTTGTACAAAACGAACGCCGACATGATTACGATTTCGACGTTAGCATTGAATCAATATAAGGTATTTTGTGTAAAAAGTTTATCGATAAGGGTCTGTAAATTGTGAATACAAATATTTGATAAATATTAATATTTGTTTTATTTTAGTAATCTACAGGTGTAAATCACCTCATCACGAAGCCGTCAACCAAGCATTCTGTACATGAAACTAAGTAACTTTACGCAAAAATTATTGCTGGGAAACGACTTTTTTTTGGGGGGTGTAAAATCATGTTTTGTGGTAGAACTCAATGTAACGCACTCAAAACATTGTGCTGATGGACGGATTGAATAGTAAGGGGGTCGTGGAGGTGTTTAAAGTAAAAATCTTACATTATAAACTTGTATTTAAAAAAATACTTGTCAAAAAGTTGGAACTTTGACCCCTAATATCTCCGTAACTAGAAGGTTCCCAGGTATGGTGTAGAACAAAAAAATGATCGCAATGACAGGGAGAACCAGTGCCTTTCGGCTTCGTTAAGAGGTGTTTTACACCCTTTATACAAATAGATAAAATTGATGTGTCTGTTTGTAATATTAATATAATCGATTTTTAATAAATGCATATGAATGTATATACGGTACATATACCAAAATAACATTTTTTGCAAATTTTGTCTGTCTGTCTGTTTGTTCCGACTAATCTCTAGAACGGTTGGACCGATTTTGACGGGACTTTCACTGGCAGATAGCTGATGTAATAAGGAGTAACTTAAGCTACTTCTTAAATTCCACGCGGACGAAGTCTCTGGCACAGCTAGTAGTAGATAAATAAAAATCCATAACTTCATATTTTGTTCATAATAATACCAGCCTATTACTGTTTCATGGCTGGGACTCTCCTCATACAGAGACTTCTCATAGTATCGTAAAAGTTTTGGTTGCTTAAACCTGATTTTACAAAAATGGTACTTGAACTTCCTACTCTAAAATAAACATGTATACCTATTGAATTAAGTACTTACTATTAATGGTTTGTACCTCCTACTATGATATATGTAAAACTAGTTGTTGGTCGTGACTTTGTTCGCGTAGAAATTAACGTGTAAGTAAGAAAAAAAAAAGCAAAAAGTTGCCCATGTGCTATTCCAGACTAATTCATCTCTGTGCCAAATTCATCCAGATCCGTTTAGCCGTTTTAGCGTGATTTAATAACAAAATTCATCTGCCCAAACTTCCGCATTGTTAATAGGAGTAATATTATGTTCTCTTGTAATCAACAGCAGCTTTTATCGTTGAATTATCGCTCTCGTTGTATAGTCATTCATTTTAATGAGAATCTAGTGTGGTGTTTTCTGCAACCTATAAGCTACATTTTTTGGTAACAGGGATGGTTTTATAACGGGTGATGTAATCAAAGATAAGATCTTAATCAGAATTGTTTATTCTACATTTACGCAATCTCACGGTGAACTTTAAAAACACAATTACAGTTGTTATGTCAAGTCAAAAAGTAATGATAAGCGTTTGATCAATGACTACTTACAAGCTAATACCTTGACATACTTTGTAGAAGTGTGGTAATCTACTATCAAGATAGCTCCCTGCTACTGAATTGTATTTACAAATTGTAAGCTACGTCTAACCTGGCTGACCAATTTGGTACCTCAAAGAAATCTCACTCAATTGGCTACACGACGATTGAACAATCAAGGTCACGGCTAAAACGAAACTTACAAAGCCCAACTAACAAGTCAATGGGAAATCGAAACTTTTTTACGTAAACTTTGTTGTGACTTGTCTTTCAATTCAAGCAGTATCTAGAAATATCACAGCTCGCAATAAACTAGCTAGAGCAATGAATGAGAGCTCCACTAGTTTCGTTTTACCTGCAACGTCATTTCTATTATTAAAATATACTACAAAATGCACTTTACATTGAATGATTTCGGTTAATGATTAACTATGCTTCCTAATAAAGCAAGTTATTACACCCAGAGTGTGTTTATCGTGTCATATTTAATAATAAAAGCTGCGACAATGTTTAAATTAACGTTTGAAAAAAACAAAACATACAATCATAACTCATATAATTTACATAAAAATTTATAAAAGAACATAAGTGTCTTAGAATAGAACCGTTAATTGTGATCGTTTCAAACATAGTTTCGTAACATTATTAAAACTACTAGTAACAACAAGAACAGTATCTCTAGTTGTATTCAGTCTTCATTCAAACTCTCACACTCAATTCCAAAACACAGTTGATTGTGAAATAAAATATTCAAGGATATACTCATCAACTTTGTAATCAATCACACAATAAAAAACTATATTCTACTATTTTACAATTGGGCCAACAAAATCAAAATTAAAAAGGCGGCATGTTATTTTTCACGTTAAATACAGTTTGTTCTTTAATTACATCTTCAGGAAAAACATCACAGTTATCTAGTACACAATGCGTTGACCCGTACTGAATAAATTTCAGTGCTCTTACAATGCGTATTATGGATTTCTACAACACCTCCCGTTTTTAAAGTGAAACTTTTATTACATCGTCTCAAACTTTTTCGTCTGTGTGTTGCATGTCGCGTGACTGTACTCCGCGCTATAGTGTGAAAAATAGTTTCACTTTTACCGTGGTTTCATAAAACCACACAATCCTTTTTACTAATACCAGCAACACCTTAGTAAATTCTTAAATATTAATGCACTGTGTGCATTTAAACTCTTAGCCCTGAGCTGAGCCTTTAAAATACAACAGAGTGCCTTTATTTGGGCACACATTTAGGTGGCGCCTATTTTTAGTGAAGTTAAGTTTTCCATGAATGCCTGTTGCAATAATTGATTTCTGAACAATTTAACAGCCAGTATTTTTTACTCTCATCAAGTAAATCAACAGTACATACAGTCCAACGAAACCACGACCATATTTTTACGGGATTAAAGATCACTGTGATTTTGACAGCGGATTAAAGTCAGAGGTAAAATATTTCAGAAAGGACTAGGTAGGTATTCTATCAAATTAAGATTGTGTCGTAAAATAAAAGATAGTCGAAGTAGGTCTGTTGTTTTAAAGATTACTAATGTCGGTCACGGATAACTTTCGTTGACCCAAGTACACTCGGAATTCTTGCGAATCTTACACCAAATAAACGGCACTTTGCTGTCTTCAGCATCACAAGATTACAACCACATCAAGCAGCTTCATGTAAATCACAATAATTTAGAAGCAAAACATTCAGATCAAGGCGTCACAGCGTGATATCTCGGAATAAACAATTCTATTTGACAACAAACATAGGTAGACAACAGGCCCGAAGGCTCCTAAGAAGCCGATTCCTGCCGGCTTCCCTTTGGGAACAAGGCACTATACGTAGTATCTAGTGTCTACTGTAGTCAAATAGTAAATTATGTACACATCTGAGGTTATCACATCACAGTACAGACATTAAATACATCATAGGATTCAAAACATTACATAAATGCCAGCATTTTTCATGTCAACAAAGAAAGCAACATGTGGCGCCAGTAAGCCGACGCTCGGGTGTCAGAATTCTGAACTAAATTCGTATGAACGCGGACACGTGACTTCGCAGCTATCAGCAGCGTTTTGTAAGGACTAGGTAAGCCGAAGATTTTCGAGTTACGACAGGGAACTTTCAATGTTTGTATGTATAGGAAGCTAAATTAGAACCACTTCCCGATGCCCGATTGAGCTGAAATTTGGCGCACATCTTTGGTTCTAAGAACAATACATTTTTATGACAGACATAACTTAATCCTGCAGCCAGGATCGTCTCCTCACGAGGGAACTCCTCAACGTTTAATAGCACAGACATGAAAATTTGTATATAAGTTCATATTTGATGGATAAACATGAATTCTATCATGATCTTATCCTGCAGCCAGGATTGTCTTCTCACGAGGGAACTCCTCAACGGTAAATAGCACGGACACGAAACTTTTCATACGAGTTTATATTTGATGGATACACATGAATTATATCATGATCTCATCCTGCAGCCAGGATTGTCTTCTCACGAGGGAACTCCTCAACGGTAAATAGCACGGACACGAAAATTTGTATGCACATTCATATTTGATGGATAAACACAAATTCTATCATGATCTTATCCTCCAGCCAGGATCGTCTTCTCACGAGGGAACTCCTCAACGTTTAATAGCACAGACACGAAACTTTGCATACGAGTTCATATTTGATGGATGATCATGTTTTGTATCATGAACTTATCCTGCAGCCAGGAACGTCTTTGCACGAAGGAACTCCTCAACGTTTAATAGCACAGACACAAAACTTTGCATACGAGTTCATATTTGATGGATACACATAAATTCTATCATGATCTCATCCTGCAGCCAGGATTGTCTTCTCACGAGGGAACTCCTCAACGTTTAATAGCACAGACTCGAAACTTTGCATACGTGTTCATATTTGATGGATAATGACGATTTGTATCATGAATTCATCCTACAGCCAGGGTCCTCTTTTCATGAGGGAACTCCTCAACGGTTAATAGCATAGACATGAAACATTGTATTTATACGCGTTAATTAATTATCTCATTTTTTTCGTCGGCTTCCCCTTATAAAATTTTGACCCTTCGCCACTGGTAGACAATCAAGCTTAGGAGGTGACCTATCGATGTCTTTACATGACCCTGGCCTGTACCCTACAACAAAGCATACAACAACTTGTGAGATCATACAGAAATATCTAGTATAGCGAAAACTGAAATTATTATAGTACAAAAAGTATTTATACACTACTATGCACAATGTAATAATCAAATGACAAATATACATACAAAACAGATTTTCAGAAACACATCGGTCTCATAATTTATAGCAATTAAACAAATGAAGTAGGCACCTCCTACACTTTTAACCAAATACATCCACAAATAATTACAGATCAATTACAAAAAAAAGTCGAAACTTCAATTATTTTGGCTTCGTTGTTTATCACTATTATTTAACTAAATTTTGTAGTAATCTTGAACAAAAATGTACCTAGAATCTAGCTACATAAATCACATGGGGACATTTTCATAGCGCTACAATAGCAAGTAGCACCGTTATGTCGTCCGGTTTTCCACCTGCGAACAAAATATAGAATTAGTTTAAGTCATTCACTAGCTTTTATTTTATCTGAAATAATAAAAATCAATTAAGATACCAAATAATAATATTACAAATATTTAGATACTAGCTGTCCCGCGCAACTTCGTCTGCATCACATTTTCCCGTTTTTGCAACATATTTCATTGCTGCTCCGCTCCTATTGGTCGTAGCGTGATGATATATAGCCTATGTCCTTCCCCAGGTTGAAATCTATCTTCTTGCCAAATTTCATTAAGATCCGATCAGCCGTTTAGTCGTGAAAAGGTAACAAACAAGCAAACATACAAACAAACAGAGTGACTTTCGCATTTATAATATTATAAGTATGGATTAGTAACACAAAGTTTCGAATTACTTTAGATCGAATTTATTTAGCAATCACTCTCTACCTCTCTTACAACTATTTCACACGATTATTTGTTGTCACTCACCAATGGCATCGATCCCATTCTGTCGTGCGCTCTTGGCGAAGGGCGACATGTAGCAGCCGTCGAAGGACAGGTTGCGCGCCATCCAGGCGATGGAGTTGGCGACGGCCTGCAGCCGCTTGGTCTCACCGGCGAGGCTCTCCGCGCGCCTCATCTCTGCCACCAGCACTGGTTCGGGCACGTTGTCGAACACGCCATCCGTCGCCACCAGAATCACGTCACCGCACTCCACTGTGAACTCTGACGTCTCCGCCGATTCTGGCCTATAAAATGAAGAGGCCCTGAATCAATAACACAGCTCAAAACAATGATGCCGATGACACATAATGTTTTAATAGTATACAATGGACCATTTGGTGCTAAGCACTACATGTTATCAAAAATTTGATACGTTGTGTAGTGGAATTATGATATAACAGTATTTTAATCGCAGATAAATGATACATTTTTCTTCCTATCCTTACTGGCTTCCTCGAGTTTGCATGATATTTAAACATGACAGGGTAGTGATACTCAATGATGACTGACACCATTAACATATATCTTGTAACCCTCAATAAATAAGAGTAAAAGTGGTCCGATCCCTCCACGCAGTAATGTAATCATGATCACTATGTAAACAACGCGCTTCGAATGCAGTGATAATGAGTATGATGTTGAATGTACACTATTTTACGTGGACAGTGTGGATGTTTATGCTATGACGGACCTGTCGTGCTTATGCTTACTGTCGCAGCAAGACTGCGTGACAAACAGACCTTACATCCGACTAATTTTAGTAACTTCCCTAAGAAGTGTCCAAGAACTTATCGATGTCTTTTTCGCAGCTCCATATATTAGAATGGGTCCAGCAATTGCGATTAGTTCAGTACTGAAAGCCATGGTGTTGTATGAAGAAACTTGGCTATTTAGCAAACTTAACTCTGCAATATAGCTTTACTTTTACTCCGAGCTTTAAGATGTACGATAGGTATATTGGAAACTATTGATTAGTATACACGCATAAGAACTATATATATATATATATCTACACATGTAGGTACTCTACCCGTTTTTGTAACTACATAATGCTTCTAAAACGACGCAATTTAGAATAAATACATAACTAAATAAAAACGAGAAGAACGACAGAGCACCTCGCCAGAGTAAAAAAAACATTTGACTTTATTTTTGTTCTCTTATCTACATAACAGTGAGCGTAGTACATAATGATTGGGAAGACGTAACCACTCAATTCTAGCATGTATGTATCATGTAGGTAGGTATATACAAGGTGTATAAAACAATTAAAGTTTATAAATATAATAGTGACGATCGTGTCGTTTATTTGATGTCAATGACGTAATTATATAATAGTGTCAACAACCTCACAGGTATTCCATTCTTACATTGTGACGTCATTAGAATGATCGTGTGATTATGGTTACATGTCCAGATTTATTTTAAAAAGAGTTTAACAAATTCTTTCGTTTATAAACAAGTAAACACAATTCCTTAAGAGAATGCGCAAGTTTAAAGACCTGGCAAATATCCAATGAGCTAAAAATTCTAATATTAGTGCATACAGAAATACAACAGCTGGATGTGGAACGAGCACATGACTACTAGTCTCGTGGTCGAAGCATAATGAGTCTTATGACTGCGCAGACTAAATCCGGATGAGATTAGATGTAACGTATATTTCATGCTTCCTAACTGCTAATTATATTGATAAGGAAAACCTCACTTTTAGTCAACTAATCAAGAAGAATTTTAATGCGGCGTTATTCGATATTTTAATCTCTTACCCGCAAACGTGATTGTACAAGGTCATAAAAGTTAATTAATGTGCTTCTCATTTATAATGAGTCTGAATAAAACTGTTAATTGATGTTGACAGTGTTTGTAAATAGAATTTGTTTGTAAACTTTTACTTCGGGTCTTCAATACAAGTTTACAAACAATCAATTGCCAATCGATTGTATGCTTAAAATAGAGACTTATAATTTATACATTTAAAGCCCAGTATCACTTGATAAGGCTTAAGTATTGTTACTTAATGTCATCGTCATCAACTGACTGTCATCTTGTTCTTTCTCAACGTTTTCGGACAGTCTAACCGGACGCCGGAACCTCTGAATATCAGTATTTTACATTGAAACATTGGTAGGATAAAGACAGTGGTCATGTGACATGATTCATAGGAGTAACTTCATCGTTGTATGCATCATGTTGGAATAAGCTGCGCTAGACAATGAGCTCACAATGTTACTCAATTACATAAACTGCTTGGTGCCAGCTACATAACAGCCGTTTCTCTAGTTTACACTGCTCCATAGCAGTAATTCGGACAGATGATTTGAAATGTGAATAGGGGATGATCACATTTTTTTTTACTTTGTCCGTCGGGTAGTTTATTGAAAAGTATTGGACACGTATTTTTTCTTTTTTCACGTGGTCATAAAATTACGGAGATATATTGAGTTGAAATGGCGCATGACGTCACATGTAGGTAAGTACCTACTTGTGACGTAGTGAGCCCCCACTATCCAACTTTAATGAGTTTTAACTACGTAATTTTTTGATATTTTGATAAAACAAAAAATACGTGTCTAATATTTTTGTATTACCTGTCTGACGGACAAAATAGAATGTCGTTTTCTTTACCCAGTCCGCACCCGCACCCCTATTATTCTGGAAGGAGGACGAATACAGCAAAACGAATTTAGGTACAAAGCTGCAGCGTTTTAATAACGGTGTGCCGTTTCGAAAAATAATTTGGCACGGCACCACATGAAAACTGTCAACAATACGCAGCGACGAGTTTTCTCTCAAACTATCGTAGAACGTCCGACATTCTTATGGCACCAATAAGCATAGTGTGGTTTAATATCGTATCGAGAGGAAAGATATACTGAAACAAGATTGAGTTACCCATAAGACACATTAAGCCTTCAGTAGTATTTACACTATTAGTGGTATTATTGAAGTAACCTTTCGCTCTAATTCTGATTTTATCATCAAGAAATTATGACGCACTATACTTCTTTTATCAAGTATGTAGACGCGAGATAAACATATAAATAACAATCCCTGGGCATTCAGTACAATGTAATTTTAAAATAATCCTTATTTCATACTAGCTGTCCCGCGCAACTTCGTCAGCGTCACATTTTCCCCGATTTCGCAACATTTTTCATTGATGCTCCGCTCCTGTTGGTCGCAGCATAATGATAAATAGCCTTTAGCCTTCCTCGATAAATGGGCTATCTAACATTGAAAGACTTTTTTAAATCGGATTAGCAGTTCTTGAGATTAGCGCGTTCAAGCAAACAAACAAACTCTTCAGCTTTATAATATTAGTATAGATAAATATCACCATCTCGCGTAGTTTACCTCAAATATTGTATTAAGAACGATAGTTAATTTAATTTGTCTTCCGTCAGCTCACACCGAAACGCGACGCGACAAAAAAAAACTCAAAATTTTCAAAATTTAACTTTATTATCTACACGAAAAGATACACATTTCGTTGTGAGAATTCAAAATACGTTGCGTCACGCAGCGCTGCGCCGCATGACGCCTGTAAAGAAATGTGTATCTTTTCGTGTAGAAAATAAAGTTATATTTGAATCGGTCTATAAAAGTGTGCGCGCAGCGTCGCGTCTCGGGTGAGCTGACCCTTATTGAGCTTTTCCATCAAGCATTTCAAAGAAGCAGCCCGCATTCTCAATCTGTGCACGATGGCAATAGACTCGGCCTCTATTACATAGGACTTAAACATAACTGGCAAAAAGTGGATGTACAAAGATACAGTTCCACTTAACATTTCGAAGATTAAGTATAAGCGTGACCATAAGTTATTTACTTTTACCAACTTAATACGGAGAGTACAACAGTACTGCTATTGTATGAAAAATAATCTAATCTAATTGTATTCAATAACAAAGACATAACAAACTGAAGGTTGAATGGCTTATGTAAACTTCGTGCCGCAAAAAAAAAATCCTACCGAAAATGCGGTGGTTTCACATGAAATTCGTGTCATCACTTTCCTTACACTGAATGTTTTCAGAAGTGATACTTTCAAATGCAAATATGATTTCCCAATACAATGTAAGGCACTGTTATGTTATGGTGAAATTTTTGTAAGTTTACCTATCACTTAGCACATTCCGGTCGTGGCCGGGCGGCGGCAGGCTTAGCTGGTAGGGCGTGTTGAAGTAGTGCTGCTGCTCATGCGAGCGGTGGACCACTCTACCACCGCGCACCACCATGTAACCGCTGTCACCGATGTTGGCCGCGCGCATCACGCTCTCCGAGCGGTCTAGGATCATCACACAAGCTGTGCTGCTTCCTATAACAAACAATGTGCCAACATGAAACTACACTAATACATGTTGGATTATCACTTCATTTTCTTTATGTGACATTATTATCCAGTCAATTCTCATTCTCATTTGTTTTAAGTAACCTTGGCATGAAATTATAACCTAATTTATTTTTACAAAAAAAATGAGTAATATGAAAATGGTAAACAACAAGATACAGAAAGTCAAAGTACAAATAAAAAAAATAACATGAATGTAGCTTCATATAGGTCCAGCATTTATCAGTAATTTATTTTCTTGAGCACAGCTACAGATCATTGTTTGCTACGTAACTCAGGAAAATAAAACAGGACTTTGTATTGTTCAATTGAGACAGTTGTCTGCAATATAAATATGTATTTAGTCTTGAATACATCTGTCATTAAATTCTACATATTACATACTGCAAAAGCACAGTCTATCTGTCTGTATTTAAATTGGTCAAGGTGAGCCTTTTCTCAGGCCAGTTATGCTTGGCTAGAAGAGATAACTAAGAGCTTGTAGAAGAAAACCAGATAGATATCAGTATTTATTGATAAGATTGTTATGTTAATGCGCCTGCATTCAATATGACTACTGATTATGGTTTTCTAAACAATCAGTGTTTGACTTTTAAAACTTGAATCTTACTATAGATTTGGATGTGCTTGATTGGTATATTGAGAAGATAGCTAGAGTTAGTCCTTTATAAGTAGCATGATATTATTTGTAAATGTAAATATTCTCAGCTTTCCATTATGTATAAAATCAATTTTATTTACAAAATATTGATTGTTGTTTTTCTATGTTTCTGAATACCAAAAGTTTTTACAAACCTAGTATTGGTTTCTTATGTTCCAATAATTCGTAATAGGACTTGGCCAGCAGGTCTCCTGGCTCTGACATCTTGAAGTGTCCCATCTGGACGAGCCTCTCGCACGTCCTCATGAGGTACGAGGAGAACTCGCCAGGGTCGATGCCGTAAGCACGCCATCCTCCTACGCCATCTGCCACACCTATTCAACATAATGTGTTAGTGTTATTAACTAAGTTATTGAACAAAAAACATCAAAAATGTTAAAGTAAATAACATTTCTGTTTTACCTGAGATACCACAAAAAATAAGAAGCAACTAAAAAGAGGAATAAAACTAATACAAACATAATATGTGAGGTCATCACATATTTTATGTTAGTACACCTTCAAGATGGTATTAAAATAGAATATTTGTATGGTACATAAATAAATAAATACAATAGTTTCCTCTTGAGGTGAGCTCATACAGGTGGGTTTTATCAAGTTACACTGACTTGATAAAACCCTATTGAGCTCACCCAGACAGAAACCTTTATGCTAAGTACACACTTAAAGCCAGAGCATAAAGTTTGCTTTCTCATACAATTGTTTTTGGTAGAAATAGGTAACTAAGCAAGCCAAAACAAATAACCAAAGTTGTTGTTGACTAACATGCAATTGACAAAAATTAAACTATGTATGCAACAATATGATATAGAAATTCTATTGAATTCATACACATCAACAAACAAATGAAATTGATTGTTAGCATTTGTAGACACTGCTAATTGTCTTGTATATTTTGTGTCTAAAATTATGACTCACATAATGAGGTATGGCTGGTCCTCACATATGAATAAGATGGTGGTAGAAGATCCTGAGGCCCAGAGGATCTCATAAGTGAACTTTCTCCTATGTATTTCAGGGTCTCCAAACGACCATGTTTTGTCATATGAACATATTACTCCACATATTATTCCCTCTTTTATTTGGAATAAATTGAAACATGGTCTAGATGTTTGAGAAAACTATTTTTAGTTTTTGGAAATGAGCTGAATTTCATTTGTGAAAAAGTATATATGTATTTTCTATACACAAATTATTGTACTAAGTGAGAGTAAGGATCAATATTAAATTAGTATAGGTAATGTGAATAGCACCAAATAGGAACATTATTAGTAATTTTGGCATGAAACCTTCAAATTTTCTCACCTAATCACTTGGCTATAAGATTGTATTAGATGAATTTTCATAAGGATAATCTTCTCAACCTTTATTGTACATAAAATTAACCTTAAATTCACAAATATTTGTCTTGCAGACCGCGCTAAACATAAAATTGCTAACAAAGTATAGAAAAGCTTCACTCGGAAAATGTCTAGTCTGTGAGAGGAATGACAATGAATAGTGTTCCATTTACACATGTTCATGACTGTAGAGTTAATATATATACAGAAACTGCAATAATATAGCATAATTATGTACATTGTCAAGTTTAACCCAGAATTGGATTTTCTTACAGCAAACCTTACTTCGATTGTGAGATTTGAAAAAGAGGATATACCAATGTCTTTTGCTCATTCTGCAGATGACTTTTTGTTTAACATTATTATATATTTTTATACCATGATCACTGAACTGTTTACTTCTTATCAAAGTAGAACATGATTTGTCACAAACACTTTAAGAATAAAATAACTTGAGACATTTATCATCCCACTAGTGCAATAAATTATTTATTTACCAAGTGATTATTTATTTATGGTATAATCACAATCAAGCATGTTATATTCTTATTTAGTATTATGGAAGTAAAGAATTATAATAGAAAAAAAAACCACTGTAAGTGGTTAGAATTAAAAATATTGGCAAATTAATAACATGCAGTAATGTAGTATTGTTTTTTTTTATATTACCAAAATTCTGATAACATATTTTGCCTTGTTAGACAACAAAGTATTTGTTTGTGATATTTTAGTTGTATTTTCATCAGTTACTTGAATTTAGGAATCAATTTAGCCTATTTGTAAAAAACCTAAACAAAACAGGAAATCAATTTTGAATAGGTTGATGGTTAAAAAAGCTACAAGTAGAACGTAATAAGTTTTTAGAGTATGTTATAGCTTCATGTTTATGATATTTAGCGAAAATAATCCGATACGCGATGTTAATACGTTCATAAAATAAACTTAATTGTCTTACCAATAACATCCGCGTTGCTGGAATTGGTGGAGAACCATGCGTCGTCACCGAACTGTCCTTTGCGCGTTCTTCCATTAGCAATGTCTTTGGGAAAACCACACACAACTGATACTAAATAAGGGTGTTTTGTCGTCGAAACATTTAATTCAGTAGCACTTGAGAAATTCGAAAGTCCATTTCGTAAAGCACGTGATAGCAGTCTCCCTGTCCAGAAAATAGACTGCATCATTCATTAGTTGAATCGTACTTTGACACCAGTCTTTCACAAGAGATCAGATGAAACTAACGAAACCATTTTTAGAGAACAACAACACTTAAGAGTCATATTTATCTACAACATAAATTTAAAATGAAGTTTTGTAAATTAGACGTATCTTCAATTTTTATAATACATTTGTCTCGTGACTGAGGAAGAGGAACGATCATGAACATTGGACAGACAGGGCCCATAGATACGCCATAGAGTAGAGAAGAATGAAAAGGAAAAAGAAAGCAATTGGACACATTTTCTGCTATGGCAATGTTTATGTTTTTGTTACTCTTGCTTTGATCACTTTTATGATTTCGGTCTTCGTAGGCTTTACACTATCGACAACCAGGCTAAAATGTTAAAAAACAAGGATAGTTTTAATCATAAATTAAAATGACATACTGTGAAGGCAGATTTTGATGTATTACTAGCCTTACTTCTTACGTCAAAAGCCAACCCGAACCAATTTAAACTTTATTGGTGTAGACTTAGCAGCTATAAACGCGTGAGCGCCCTTTGATTGGCGTACAATATTGATCCATAAACAATAAGCTTAGTCTGACGTTTCAAACGGATCTATGGAAAAGGAAGGCGTTGTAGAACCATCAGAAGAAATCTCATCTTTTCCGAATAATTGTAATGACGGCCGCTAATTGATTAGTTGTAATTCAACGCCGATTTACAATTTATTCGTCTTATACATTAGTGATAGTATTTTGAAGACAGCATTTCCAATAAAAGTGTAAAGAAAAGGCATAAAACTGGTGTTCGATAAGTCACTTGGCAATATGCCTGCCGTCAGGGGAGATGGAATGCGAGGGCTCGCAGTCTTCATATCAGACATAAGAAATTGTAAAAGCAAAGAAGCGGAAATTAAGAGGATCAACAAAGAACTGGCCAATATAAGAAGTAAGTTCAAAGGTGACAAAACCCTTGATGGCTATCAAAAAAAGAAATATGTATGTAAACTTTTATTTATCTTTTTGCTGGGTCATGATATCGACTTTGGTCATATGGAAGCAGTAAACTTACTTTCATCCAACAAATATTCCGAAAAACAAATAGGCTATTTGTTCATATCAGTACTGGTCAATACCAACAGTGATCTAATTAAGCTTATCATCCAGAGCATTAAAAATGATCTGCAGTCACGTAATCCGATACACGTAAACTTGGCTCTGCAATGTATCGCCAACATTGGCAGCAAAGACATGGCAGAAGCATTTGGCACAGAAATCCCAAAGCTTCTTGTCTCAGGAGATACAATGGATGTGGTGAAGCAATCTGCTGCTCTTTGTTTGTTAAGACTGTTCAGAAAGTCACCTGAAATAATTCCTGGAGGTGAGTGGACTTCTCGCATTATCCATCTGTTGAATGACCCACACATGGGTGTTGTAACAGCAGCAACATCTCTTATTGATGCCCTTGTTAAAAAGAATCCAGATGAGTACAAAGGTTGCGTAACACTAGCAGTTGCTAGACTGAGTAGAATTGTTACTGCCAGTTACACAGATCTTCAAGATTATACATATTACTTTGTGCCAGCCCCATGGCTTTCGGTCAAACTCTTACGCCTGCTGCAGAACTATACTCCACCATCTGAAGAACCTGGTGTCAGAGGTCGCCTATCGGAGTGTTTGGAAACCATTTTTAATAAGGCCCAAGAACCTCCTAAATCTAAAAAAGTGCAGCATTCAAATGCTAAGAACGCAGTATTGTTTGAGGCCATAAGCCTAATTATACATAATGACAGTGAACCTAATTTGCTTGTTCGGGCATGTAACCAACTTGGCCAATTCCTTAGCAACCGTGAGACTAATCTCAGATACTTGGCTCTTGAGTCTATGTGCCATCTTGCTACATCAGAATTTTCTCATGAGGCTGTCAAAAAACATCAAGAAGTTGTTATCCTATCCATGAAAATGGAAAAAGATGTCTCGGTTCGACAGCAAGCTGTGGACTTGCTATATGCAATGTGTGATAAAACAAATGCTGAAGAAATTGTTCAGGAGATGTTAGCTTATTTAGAAACCGCTGACTATTCCATTAGGGAAGAGATGGTTTTGAAAGTAGCCATTTTGGCTGAGAAATATGCTACAGATTTCACCTGGTATGTGGATGTGATTCTCAATCTTATAAGAATTGCTGGAGATTATGTTTCTGAAGAAGTTTGGTACAGAGTCATTCAGATTGTAATCAACAGAGAAGAAGTTCAGGGCTATGCTGCAAAAACTGTATTTGAAGCACTACAAGCACCAACTTGTCATGAAAATATGGTTAAGGTTGGTGGATACATACTTGGAGAGTTTGGCAATTTGATTGCTGGAGATACAAGATCCTCACCTCAAGTTCAATTTGAGTTGCTACACTCGAAATACCATTTATGCTCAGCAGCAACAAGAGCACTTCTGTTGTCTACATACATCAAACTTGTTAATCTCTTCCCAGAAATTAAAAATCGTGTTCAAGAAGTATTTCGTGCTGACTCCAACTTACGTTCCTCTGATGTTGAATTACAACAAAGGGCCTCTGAGTACCTACAGTTGAGTATTGTAGCTAGTGCTGATGTTTTAGCAACAGTACTGGAAGAAATGCCTGCTTTCCCAGAAAGAGAATCTTCTATTCTGGCTGTTTTGAAAAAGAAGAAACCTGGGCGCATACCAGATGATGTAAGAGAATCTAAGAGTCCCCAGCCCACAGCAGTCCCCAATGCAGTGATTAACTCTACAAATAATACAAACAGCTCAAGTGCTGATTTGCTAGGATTGTCTACACCTCCAGGAACTACAGCTCCAGCAACTGGGAATGGCTTGCTTGATGTACTTGGAGATTTGTATACGGCCCCAAAAATCAGTCCTAGCACTGTACAACAAAACAACATCAAAAAATTCTTATTCAAGAATAATGGAGTCCTCTTTGAAAATGACCTAATCCAAATTGGAGTCAAAAGCGAATTCAGGCAGAATTTGGGAAGGATTGGTTTATTCTATGGCAACAAAACTCAGTTCCCCATTCAAACTGTGCGTCCTGAACTGCACTGGACTGATTTGCATAAGCTGAATGTGCAGATGAAGCCCATGGAACCAATATTAGAAGCAGGTGCCCAAATCCAGCAAATGCTTACTGCTGAATGCATTGAAGATTTCATTGATGTTCCAAGTATGTCTGTTTCATTTGTGTACAATAATGTGCCCCAAAAAATTACTATGAAACTACCACTCACATTGAACAAATTCTTTGAACCAACTGAAATGAATGGTGAGTCATTCTTTGCCAGATGGAAAAACTTAGGAGGGGAACAACAGCGAGCACAAAAGATATTCAAAGCTTCAGGTTCTATTGACATACCCGCGACACGCACCAAATTGGCTGGGTTTGGTATGCAGTTGCTAGATGGAATTGATCCAAATCCTGATAACTTTGTGTGTGCTGGTATTGTTCACACCAGAGTGCAGCAAGTAGGATGTCTTATGAGATTGGAACCAAACAAACAAGCTCAAATGTTTAGACTGACTGTAAGATCTAGCAAGGAAACAGTCTCACATGAAATTTGCAATCTGCTTGCAGATCAATTTTAAGTTTAGTTTAAAGAAACCATGAAATATGAAAAACATTGTTAGACAATGAACTTGGTGTAATAGTTGCCTAGAAGTTCACAGTCACTTTTCATGTAGAGTTGATAGTATAATAATGCGTACAATTCGGAAAATATTTGATGCAAAACACTTGTGAACTTTGCACGGAACTTAGAATGAAATGAAATCTCTTGTGTACAATTTTGAATTTATTTTATTGCTAATATAGAGTTAGGTGTTTTGTAAACCCAGATTTATTTTAGTTAACATTGCGATTTATAAGATTTGATAAGATGTTCAAAAGACAAGGAATACTTACTTTCATTACAATAATATATTCAATATTATATGCTAAGAATTTACCTAATTCATCGTGTTATGTAAATCAATACAATCCCATTCGTAAAACCTAATTTGATATTAGTAATAGTTTAATAAAAAATAATATATTGTTTGTCATCTGTAAAAATGTGTCATGATCAGCAGACTGCAGCATGATGAATTTTAAAATTTGTTTACATGATATTTTATGTGTGTTTTAACATCTGCACCTAATACTGCTTGTTTTGTATATATAGAGGATAAATGAGATTCTCATGCATTACTTCATGGTTAATAGTGTCATGTTTGGGCGATGAATAGGTAGCTATTTAGTGTCACAGATTATACTGTTGTCTCGCATATTTCTAGGTATATTCAAATGTATTTATGGTATAATAATATAGAAAATTATAATTCATACCAAAGTAACTATTTGGCTGTTAATGTCATCATGTATCAAAATTTCGATTGGTTCAGTTAGTATTATACTCATCAGTAGCTTTGCTGGTTGGTGTAAAAAAAAGTTATTAATCAATATAACAAAAATTGCTTATTCAACTATTAGGAACTAATACTGGTGAGTATAATATTTTTGTATGTAAAATTATCTAATGTAACTCATCAAATATTATGAAACATAATATTGTTTCCAGGTAGCCTTGTATGTAGTATTTAACATTCATTGTTACACTATTATATTCATTGCAATTGTAATACAGACCCTCTTTATTTTTCCTATAATGTTCCTGTTAACTTATAGTAAATTATATAAATGCTAATAATAAATCTCTCCAAATGGAAGCTGATATACAGTATCAACTTTGATTATAAAATCCTTTTTATAGTAATCTTCATCAGTCATCTTATGTTTTTTTATAATGTTACTAGGAACAGGATTGTTAGCCTGGGCCTTTCTCTAATATACCTCTAATACATTTTCCATGCATTAGTCTCTTTTTTTGTACATAAACTAAAATATAAAAACCCAAAAGTAATTTTTTCTTTCCTATATTACACTACTCAACTCGCCATTTGAACTTTTAAGAACTTCATTAGCATTGTAGTAAATACAAGTCATCTGTAATCAATATTGCCATCATGACTGGTGCTTCTCAACAAAATATTATAATGTACCTACTTCACAAACATTCCTATAAAATAGGCCTATTTTTATTGTTTTAAAATAATTGAGTATTTTTTTGAGTCATTGTGTTTAATGGCTTTTTACTACATTATAGCTTATTTTTTAAATATTATCCCAGTGAATATTGAATGGTACCAGTTTTTCATTTGAAAACCAATGCTGCAAATAATTATACTTGTGGGTTAGTATATCAGCTTCATACTCATGACATCGTAAATGTCCTTGTTTGTTAGAGATTAATTAAAATGTGTTGGTGTGTGTCTTGAGTATACATGTTTTGAGTCGATAGTAGGAATCTCACAAACCTAGAAGATTTTATTTTCATATGTACCACAAAATAGAGTTTAGATATCTAGGGACTTTAGTATTATGGACATAAAATGTTGTTATAAATTTATTAGTAGCAAGCATGCTAAGTTTTCTTTGCATGGTAGGTTTGTTAAGAGAACATTAATAATAAATTAATATATCATTATAAACGTTTTATTAATCTTGTTAAGAATGTGGTACCTATAACATTGTATGTATATTATGAAATTTAAAGAATGTATATGCTTATTTGATACATGTACACTTCGTATATATGTGTGTTTATCAAAAATGTAATATATCACAAAGTGGGTGTGATTCTGTAACAGATAGATGTTTGTTCTTGCGCTTCAAAACCCATTATTGTAACTCTTAAATAAAATATTTATCCAATACGTATTTTGTGCGTTTTTATTTAATAAAGTATACGGAAGTCCAAGCAGTTTTTAATGTAAACATAAAATAATAAGTATTTACTTATCTGAAATAATTCTAGGAGTACCTACACTTAAATAATATTAACTTTTTACTAATCAAACCATTCTTCCACATTTGGTGAATTCTCCAATACATCATTTGATTCACTGTAACAAATAAGAAAGGCATGAATTATTGAGTAGGTACTTACACAATTATTTTTACCCCTGAACTGATTATTGTGAAAGTCACAATGAAGATTCTCGAGGCAGCCCAAGAAGTCTCCAAATTATGGTATGTTCCTGAGAAGTTACTAGTAGAAAATTCCAAAACCACTACCAGACCTGGGAATCGAACCCAGGATACCACGTTCAAAAGCCGTGCTTGCAACTACGAGACCAGTTGGGCAGGGCAAATAGCACCTATTAGCTAGCTCTTTATTAACCGACTTCAAAAAAAAGTAGAACATTCTCAATTCCGTCGTATTTTCTTTTATTGGCTAAATGCACTGGAAAAACAGTCCATTAACATGGACACATTGATTCAATTTCAATTTATCCTGAAAACTCTTTTGTTGTGGTACTTTTATTGATATTCATTCCATTTCCTGGGTTACAGTATATGGTCGGAGTTCAGTGTGACTTTTAGCAAAGGCGTCCTCTAACAATTTCCATTGCTTTCTGTCTTTTGCAACTCTACTCCAGTTTGGAGCCTGCTGTGAGCTCAATTTTGTCATGTTTTGCGTTATGTACAGGATACGATGAACTTATACTCGATTCGACAATTTTCCGCTGGGATAACGCACTCTTGTCTGGACTCAACCCTGGGCCCACCGGCCAGGCTGTGGGGGACTTTAGAACTTGCTATCATATAATTACACGCGTAGGTATACAGGGTGTAGTGTAAGGAACTTCACCGACGCACAAACGGTTAACACGTTTTCAATACATCATTCCGACCAGGCCGCAATTGGTGGATTTTGTAGAAAAATGCTACTATAGGATCAATGAGAAGCCACATTTAAAACTCGTTGGTGGACTTAGCTTATAATTATGAGACTTTCCCCCTGAAGCTGAGGTTGTGGTAAATTCTTGTTGCCTTCTAGAGAGAATGTATTCCTTTAGCTTTGGGAGTTAACCTCCACAGGATGCTTCTTGTTTCACACTACATGAAGATTTATTTAATTTGGTTTCCATTAGAGCGAAGGAATCAAGCAAAAACTTACATTTATGTAAAAATAGCACACTGTTGGTATAGTGGAAGAAAACGGCTATATTTATTATAATTTTCAATTTTAACAAGTATGTTTAGATCGCAGATTCCACTGGTTACACCGTTACACGAGTTAGCATAACTTACATAGTATAGTTTTTAAAGGGAAAATTGAAAATAAATGATTGCTTGTCATTATTCATACTAAATACAAGGTTTAACGAACCCTGCACGAAGCCGTCAACCAAGCAATCTCGACGCAAGAATAATTTATTGCTGGGATGCGACTTTTTTTTTGGGGTGAAATATCACGTTTTACGGTAGGACTCAATACAACGCACTCAAAACATTGTGCTGAGGCACGCATTGAATAGTAAGAAGGTCGTGGAGGTATTTAAATTAAAGTTATAACATTAAAAACTTGTGAAAAGGTTGGAACTTGTACCCCCAATATCTCCGTAACTAGAAGGTTTCGGCCCCCTATTCACAAACGCTCGGATTCGATTTCGATTCGATACGTCGTATGTCTATCTTGTTTTGGCATTACGAAAGCGAGCGAGATAGACATACGACTTTCCGAATCGAAATCGAATCCGAGCGTTTGTGAATACGGGGGCAGGTATGGTCTAGAACTAAAAAAATATCGCAATGACGGGGAGAACAAGTGTTTTTCGGCTTCGTTAGGAGTAATTTTACACCCATTATGCAAATGCGATAGTAGCAGCTTTTTAGCTAAAAAAAAAAGGTAAGCAAGATGAGAAAAAAATAACGGTTTTTTTAGGGGTAAATTTACTATTTACGAAAGCAGCTGAAATTCTACTAAAAATCTTAAATACAATAGCCATTCATATAGAAGTTACTGATTTTTTCAACTTGAAAATTTTAGGAACTAAAAGAAAATGTAATGTATAATTTTATTCAGAAATAAATGTTACTTAAATTACTTAGGGAAACACTTTGTAAAACAAATGATGTAAGGTTCGAAGAGCGAGCGAAGCGAACTCGAAAATTTTAACACCCCTGGGCAGGTAAGGATTGTTTTGAACCTTCAAACAGGTCCACGTTCCAAGAGGAAATAAAGAGCGAGCGCAGCGAGCTCGAATTTTTTTACACCCTAGGACAGGTTTGAACTTTTTCGATCCTTAATACTGCAGTTACTTGGTCAACTTTTAGACAAAGTCAAGATTCAAGAGATTGTAGTCAGAAAAAGCAAGCGAAGCAAACTCAAAAAATGTGAAGCACTTCCTTGGAATAGTTCCGACTCTTTATACAGGAGTTACATGGGCAACCAAAGTTGGATATCCTAGCCACTTGAGAGCACATGAAAGAGCAGCAAACCAAAGCTTTTTTAACCACCCTAGAAAGCCATCATATGCAGTTGCTGAGGCCAAAACCAAGTTAACACTTTTAGACTAAGTCTAGATTCAAAAGGAAGTTGTAGTTCGTGAAAGTAGTAAGATTTTTCAGAGGCTCTTTTTAATAGTGAGAATGTGGTTCTACTGTACGTGTACGCTACAGTTTTTTACGTACAGTTTACTTATTCTGTGGGCATCAGGCAAGAATAGTTATAACTTTAAAAAAATCTTGAGCCTCTATGGCCCCCCCTGGCGATGCCCGGTATAGACGATGGCCAGTATGGGCCGACCTTCATGTGGGCGAAGCCACGGTCAACAGCTAGTCATACCAATCAAACTCAGATTCTCAGGATTTGAATAATTTTCAAATTGAACAAACCATGTTTCGAATTACCTGTCAAGTGATGGATCATTGCTAAACATCTCAGTTGGCACAGTAGGGGGCGCGCGCTCTGGTAACAGTTCCATGTACGACTGCCGAGACTGTAGGTGGCGCTCCACTTCCTCGGGAGTCATGTGACCATCACCAGCAGACAGGCCGAAACCCAACGCCGGTGAAACTTTCGACAGCATTGAACCACTAGATTGGTGCTGGAAGAAATTACAAGGATTTCAGCATTTATTCTAATTGTATTTTTTTAAATTAATAAAATAATCTTGTCTAAAGCACATTGACGGAAAAATTGTCGGTAAATTAAATCTGCAGCTGTCATTCTCTGACAACTGTATGAAATTACTTTAACTGAAGTAGTGTGTAAAGCTGATAAACAATTAATTTCCTTGACTGTACATCATGTAAATCTTGACAGCTTGGAACAATTTTTACCAATAATGACTTGTTAAATATTGGTACAGGACTTACAAGATGACTAGCATTGGGTGGCTTCTTTGGAACTGTTGCCCTTTTTCTCTTTATTGCACTACCCTTAACTGAAGAGCTTGCTGACATATTCTGGTTGGCAGCATTGGCTTCCATTTTCTTTCTGTGAACACAATAAAAAATATAACACTCCATGTACTGAATGAGAATTTATAAAGGTGTAACATAACATTTTATAAGACATGGTAATTCAAAATTTTTCACTAGAAAGTTCAGCAATGTATTTTTATAATGTTGAAGAGTTTAAACAAAAGTTTAGTAACATGTTAATTAATCTGAATGCAAACTAAGAATGTTACCACACCAAACAATTGATTGTCGATTGATGCCATTGATTAATTGTAGAATGGGTTAGTTGACATCAATGGGTAGTTTCTACTAGGTAAACCTATTGATTGATTGTCCACTAATCCATTCTACAATTGATCTATGGCATCAATCAACTATCAATCAATTTGTGTGGGAACACCCTAAGAAAGCAGACTTGGAATCGCCACAAAGATTTTCTGCTAGCCTACTACAGTGTTAACGAGAATAGTAAATGCATTGTTCCAAGTATCTGGTGACATACATACCATGTTGTGCCAGCAGCCATTTCCTATTTAAATGAAAGAGACTGCAATACTGTTGTCTCAATAATTTAAAATATCATTGATGTAATAATAACCAGTGATCGGATAATCGGATGCATATTTACCTAAAGTTCATTTTTGGTTAGGAAATTATGGAAGTGGCTTCTTAAAACATATTTTTTAAATATAAATCCCGGGATTCCAGAAAATTCGGGAATGTGAAACTAGTCTGTAACATGGTGAAGAAACGTCGTCTTTAGCATGTGGTTTATAATATTTAAAAAAAAACAGGGGATTACATAATTATTAATGTATATTTACTTGAAGTTAATTTTAAGTTCATTAATTATATAAGTTAATTTTAATTAATAAGTAAATATACCTACACCTGATTTGATTCTATAATAAACACAGTAAAGTTGTTGAATCTGAAATCCCGGGATTTTTTCAATACAAAAGTGCATTTCATAATAACCAACACCTACACTTTACGTAAATATGCATCCGGTTATCCGATCACTAATAATAACATAGAGGACTAGTAGAATATATGGGAGCACTTTGCTCACCAGTGGGTTAAAGGTAATTAAAAAAACATTATCTATGTCTACCTTTTAACATCCATGCGATAGTATTCAGGATCATCAGAAGATTCTGTGTCTTCACTGTCTGACGTGGTACTATCTGGTTTCTCATACTGCAACAAACGGTCAAGAAGAAAACTGCGGTCTCTTGATACCTTCAACAATCTTTTCTGACTACATCTCAGAGCATCTTGAAAACATTCATTCTCCTGAAAAAGAGACAAAACCAGTGGTTAAATTATAACGTATTATTAACTACAATAATAAGTATGACAAATAATTATAGTCCAGCAATAATTTATAGACTGGCAAACTACATAGTTGCCATCTGTAGAAAAACCTGGATAGGCAAGTACAGGAACGTGAAAATGGGCACAATAAAAAAGAGGCCTATACCCAGCAGTGGGTGAACCCGGTACCCGGGTGTGGAAGATGATGATAAATAATTTATAAAATTTTAACAGATTCTTCATCTAATTAGTATGTTATGGAGAATGAAAGGTATCCAACCTTTTCAACACCAGAGCATAACCGCACGCGCATGCTCTCCACGTCAAGCCACAAATACACCGCAATTACATACAAATTAAAAGAAAAGATTTGAAAATTATTATTAACTTATTTCTTGATAAGACATTTAATATATAAGATAATGATTTAAATTGTGTATTTGGTGTTACAGTGCACCACATTCGTTGTCACATATTCGTGTCATTGGCATACAGGGTAGGCGCTTGCTTGTCACGTATATGTGACAATGGTGTTCAAAAGGTTAAGGTGTGGGTGTCTTTATAATTTGGGTTAGTTGATAAATTACGTTACTACATATTAATCACTGAGCTTACATAAATGAGATATTTGAGTTTCTTTTTTAATGCCATGTACTGCACCCTGTAGTTGGGTTCTGGTTCAGGCTCACTGCTGCTGTCACTCGAATATTCCTTGTGAGAGTCACGCGCCTGCGGAGGCTCCGCTGGAGCATTATTGCTCACACTTGCCTCGTTTGCTTGCATGTTTGCTATAGATCGGCAGTACCACCCGTCTAGCATTTTCTGTAATAAAATATATCAACAAATGTTTAGACAAACAATGTCAGAATTGATAGGATTAATTCAAGTATCATCTTCCTCAATGATTTCGGTTAGAAATAATTCGTTTGGTGCAGTAATTATTCATATCAGGCGGGTCTGTTGCTTTCTCTCCGGAAAACAAACAAAAGCATATCCAATACAAATGACTGATTGTTTTAAAACAGCCCAGTAATACAACCTTAGAATAATTTTCCGACGCCAGTATAAAAACTGTGGTAAACACCTAACAAAATAGTTTATTTTCCTTACAAAATTGTTTTTTCAATAGAATATTTTGGTTACGTTTGGCTGTTGCTTTGTTTGACATTTTTATAGAGGTTGCCAGTATTCGAGAACGTCGAAGAAAAGTAGAAAATTATGTTTGACACACGACTTGACGTCTTTGACATTCACGTTTACATTCGGTTTTAAAGCGCATGCGAGGTTTACAAAGATTCACAATTCACACACCTTAAATCAAGACCAAATCCAAGACTTTTGAGAATGCTAAAGTGAGCTCAAAAATTGGAGCATGCTGACTCGGGTAGATTTCTGTCTGTGTGATTTTACTAATCATAATCTTTTAATCTCGACATCAAGAATTAAAGGCGATGGTTCACATATTATGTAAGTACAATCTTAAGTAGAGAAAGGTGTCTGAAATAGGAAGATCCTGAGGTACAGACCACAACTAGTATCTTATCCACTCTATCTTTGAGATGGTAGCAGCAGCAGCTACAGTGTCGCAACCAAAGAAAAAGGTGTAGCAAGATAATTATGTACAAGACGGGTCATGTAAGATGGGCAGGATCCTCGGCACCACTCTGCGTCAATCAATCAAGCACTGAGCACTGGTAGACAGAGTTTGAAGTACACAGTAAAAATCGGAAAAACCTGGACCTCCAACATTTTTTATTTTTTTATTGTGAACGCTTCGGAAATGCCATCAAATAGACGTCATTGATTTAAAAATTGGATGGTTTGCCGCTAGATGTCTCTGTTGTAGGAGAGGAAAATAAAGGACGTACAAAGTTACTGATTCAATATAGCTTGCTGCGTATTCATCAAAACGTCAAACATCTTCTTTGATATAGGCAGCAACGTATGATGAATTACAGTCGAATGTCATATTGTGGAAATGACGTTTTTTCTCTAGTACGACTACACTATAAACCTATAATATTATGTAGGCACAACACTATCTGAATATTTGATAAGAAGTTGTGTACTTTAAATTTTGACGGGTTATACTGAATTTCAAAATCTTGTTAGTCCAAATTGAACCTTAAGTCTACCGCATGTGTTCTTTCAGCTGAGCGGAGCCGTGTTCGTTGCGGTCAATCTGAACCGGATTGATTCCTCGTGTTGTGATGGCTCTCGGTAGTGAAGTGAATGATAACTCCACAAAAAATGCTCCTCAAAAAGTGAAAAAATGTCCAGCGAACAATACCGTGAGCGACAAGAGTGGCAGTGGTAATGGTAACAATGGTACGTATTAAATGGTCATGCCCTCAGTTATGTAACATTGAGAACGGTTTTTAGAGCTACTATCAGTTTTCCATGTTAAAATAATTGCATTGCATTTTGGTCATGTGACTTCTTTGGATAAATCATGTGATCCATTGATTTTTACGAAAACGCTATGCATTTTCCTGACATGCGTACAACTGTGATTTCATTTAATTGTATGCATTTAATTTATCAATAAATCTATCACATTGGTTTTGGCCGTAGGGATTATAGTACACGAGACCTTGGTGCACATTGTTTGAAATGTAAATTATTACACAACTTCTCATTAAGTTACTTAATCATACAAACTATGTTTTATGTTGGCATTGTAAGTCCACTTACCCTGTTCAATATTGTCATTCATAGTATGTCTTGTTATCAGCTAATTCTTATTGGAAAGGCAAATATATGAATGTTTCTAGATACTTTGATATTAGCAGAAGGAACATTACTTCTATGCTTAATTATGTATTCAGGCCTAAACCATGTCTAATGGCATTATTCTCAATAATACAAACTTAGTGACCTATAATGACCTCCACCACATATTATTTATTAACATTTTTGGTGACTGTGTTGTGTTATTTTGTATTTTTTATTCAACAAATCTCTGATAATGATTATTTATTGTTCAGGAATAAATTATACTTTTTACTTGACATATTCATACAATATGAATGTTGAAACTAATGTTTAAAGTAAAAGAATAAAGTTCTTTGATTTTTTTTCATTTAATTTAATTGACTAACTGCTGAGAAAATAGTTTTATGGGATATGAGACTTTTAAGAAAACCAAATAATAAATAACTTGGTGTTAAGAAATGCTATTTATCTACAATGTTTTATTTTGTAATTTATTGTATCACTCACCAGTGAAAAAATAAATGGAAGTTTAATGTGAAAAACATATCTGATAATATTATTTTTCTAACCACTACAGAGATAATGCTACACAGAAATAAATAGGTACATATAGTTTCAGTTACTGACCTCACCTAGTTCTGTGAAGGCTCTGGGTTATCACATTGGGTTATGTTCATTGCTTTAAGGGCAAGTCTGTTAAACATGCATTGATTTATTTACTCTTGATTATTAAAACATGCTGTTTGATTGAATAAAAAGTTCATTTTAACTTAAACATATATGAAAATCGTTGCCTTTACAAAGGTGAATAGATGTGCAAAAAAAAAAAACGCAAAAAAAAGAACAAGATATAATTTGCTTCTGCTTTTGATGTAGATTTTCATTAAAAAAACATATTGTAACATTTTAGAATTTTTTCTTGTTTATTCTGTAGGTAGATTAACATAGAGATAGTGTCTTGCACTTATTTATTACTATATGTATGATATATGTAAGTATATAGTGTGAACTGCACATAGTGTATGTAATCTTCATCTAAATTGACCTAGTTTCTTGACAAGTACAAGTATAAATATTTTGTTTAGTGTAAACAGTTAAATGTTGCTCAGGCATGAATTCTTTTTGTCATTGATTTTTGCACTCATTAATCTAGTTACAGTAGGTATAGAAAATATATTTTTTGAATAAGTAAATCTATGAATAACTTACTACTCATTATTATCATAATGGCTCTGCTTGTGGTTTATTTTGGATACTTAGTGCTAATTCAGAAGTCTTTATTTCAAAGTTGTGTAAAGAAAGTTCTACATTTATAATTCATAAACATCTCATGCACAAGCTTATATACAGTCACATTTTATAAAGAATGGTAAAATGATCAGAGCAAAACATGTCATTTTTAACCCCCCACCAAAAAAGAGGGGTGTTATAAGTTTGATGTGTGTATTTGTGTGTCTGTCTCAGGCATCATATCTCATTAAGGACTTAACCGATTTTCATAAAGTTGGTTTCATTTAAAATGTGTCAATTAATTGAGAGTGTTCTTAGCAAAATTTTTAGAAAATCTGCTTTGCCGTTGAAGATCATCACCTCTTTTCTAGTTCTCATACATTTAGCATTGACAACATTTTGAAGGCAAATAATATACTTACACAAATTTACAAAACAAAGCGAATTTAATTTGAAAAAAAAAAAAAATACCCAATAAGAATTCTATTAACATTACAACAATTAACTTGTTCATCAATCGACATTCAATTGGGGAAGCCCTATGTTGGCGTGATCTTGCCCTACTTAAATAGATGTAAAGCATAGTACGTAAAAAAGAATAAGGGTGTGGTGTAGACGTATTACAGATACGCAATATCGTCATGTCGATGACGGAAATATTAAATTTGGACATCAGCATCGACCTGTTTTTCTACCTTGTATTTTTTTGTATGTAAAAGTTATCTATATTAGATAACTTTTATCACAAATGTTAACAGAGAACATTGGAAAGATACATTAGTAGTAAATATACGTAATTTTTACCCTTTTTATTTAAAGGTTGAAACCTTTTACAGTAAAGTAACTGCAAAAAGTTTAAACCGTTTTATTATTGAGTACTACTGTAAGGAATATTGCTCGAACGCTAAACTAGAAGTTAACAAATGGCACCAGCAGTTTTCTCGACATAACTAACACGAATGTTGGTTTAAACTCCAAGAAGTCTGCTTGTACCACAATAAAATTGAATATAATATTGTGCTTGGCCCCCATTTCGATTTAAGTATGAACTGGTGTATAAGCCACATAATGATGCCAAACAAGTTCGTATATTATGCTCAATGGAAAAGATTGATCTAACAAAAAACAATTCGTCAAGATAGATTTTGTTGCGTCTGACGGAACTTTCGAGGCGAGAGACCAGCAGCTTTAAATAAGGAACGGTCATTTAAGAGCCACGTTGTCAGTTACTTATTTTTCCGAATCATTTCACGCTTGCTTCGAGAAAGCTGGAAGAAACTCACTGGAAGCTCGTAAATTCCTAGGAATAAGTTACCAACCCAGTACACAAACGGCTTCGACAGGGAGCTCCACTCTTCAGGTATCTGTAATACGCTTAGTGAATGATTGTCCAAAACATTTCGTGTGTTATTAAGTGTGGGTAGTCGTACGCTGCCTTTACCAATGATCCGACAGCTACAGCGCGTGTTAAAGCTTTTTTTTTCAGATTAAATATTAATGTCGACAGTTACGCCCGAAGTACGATAACCGAACTACTTCACTAATACGATTTGCCTGTCGAAAGAGAACATAGATGACGTGTCAGCATTTGGCATATTTGGCAGAGTTTTATCATATGCTGTCATGTCAAAACCAAAAAAAATTGGTGAATTAAAAGTAGGGACTGCAGCATCGATATTTGGATTCGGTTCACTGAGCGAACTATGTAGCTCTTTGAAGCGAAAAAAGGTACAGCGGGCAATAACTGCTATCCGTTCATCATCATTCATCATCATTTCAGCCGAAAGACGTCCACTGCTGGACATAGGCCTCCCCCAAGTGACGCCACATTAACCGGTCCCGTGCGCCTCGCATCCAGCGGATCCCCGCAACCTTCACCAGGTCATCGGTCCACCTAGTGGGAGGCCTTCCAACGCTTCGTCTTCCGGTTCGCGGTCGCCATTCCAGAACTTTTCTTTTTTAAGTTTGGCAATTCTTCGGGCTACGCACAGTGGAACGAATGTATGGGAGCGGTTGGACGTAGACATGTCCGAAAAATAAGAGTAAAATTATGACAAACTAATGATGCCATCTTATTCGATTACTTAATGCCTTCATAAATTGTGGTGATGAATTTCTTCATAACTCCCATATTTCGGGAGTAATTTGAGAAAATGTGAAATTTTACTATGAAAATGAGTGTATCGAGCTCTCTCCCTCCTGATTCCGGGCTTGTTTCAAGTAGCGGTCTCTAATATCATAATGCTATTACTAAGAGCTATATTTAATACTAAGACACATAGTGCGCCAAATGTGCACTTTCTGGGATAAAAGGAAATGAAAATTTAAAAAAAAAAAACGTTTTTTCCCCATTTGTATTTACTTTAAACCGCAGACAGACTTATTAAGAGGTCTATAAATATATTATATATATACAGAAATATATATTAACAAAAATATTCACAAGAACTGATGAGAGTATGACTTTTAAGTAAGTTGATAATAAATTACCTAGTTTCATTAAAAGTACAATAAATAATTAAGATGTAAGCTCTAATTTACTAAGTTACACATTTTAAAACAATAACATCATTTAATTATCTTCGTCATCATCATCATCATCAATTAATTCAAATTCAGAATCGATGTCCGCTAAATCATTTATGTTAACAAATTCGATATCACTTTTCTCAGAATCCGTAAGCTCATAAAATTCCTTAAAAGAAGATTTTTTTACAAACTTATTTCCTTTTGGACGGATACTTGTAACAAGTGGATCAGAAGACAGTAAAAGATTGTGCATAATATCTTCATTGCATGAGATACTGCTATGCTTTCGAGAATGCCCCTCTCTATATTTTCTAAAATCTTTATTTCTAGCCTCAGATGCCTCTTCGGATAGAAAACCAATGGGCACAATTGACATGTTCTGAACTATGTCTGGCCCATGCATTAAAATTTTATGAAGTGAAGAAGGCATATAATACCATGGGTATAACTCCACGTAAAGCTTAGCAGTATCAAAGCAGAACTCTCGGAATTTAGTTACGTTGATCTTCTCTCCTGATGAAATACACTGCAAGATCACACAGATTTTTCTTAAAAGCATAGCATCTATTCCGGTCAGTTCAGCAGATTTAGTGTAGTTTTCAAAAAATCTCCTTGCCGAGTTGCCATTGTTGGTGGATCCACTGCCTTGTTTCACAACATCGAGAAGTAAGCCCGTTTCTCTTCTTACAGCCTCTTGAACTCTTTTCTTCCTGTCATCAACTTGCCTTTTTGCTATATCACCCCTTACTTGCCATGATTTTATGTCTAATTTGTAGGAAATGTGTAATAAGCATTCCATTGAGCGAATCCAAGCGTGAAGGGTGCTTAAGCTATATTTATACATGTCCTCGTTTGCGTGTTTATCTTTGATTAACTCTAAATTATTCATTTCTTTAGGACAAGCCTTGCATATGTCACACACTGAAGCTGCTGTATTGGATATAATGGAATGAATTTTACCATCAATCATTGTCAACAGCAGTTGGTGTTTGACACTAATTCCATCAGTGATGGTGGATGGAGTTAAGGCTTCAATCTCTGCTTCGATTTCAGCCATCTCTCTCTGCACATTTTCTTTGGTTTCCTTTATAAACTTAAACAATATTGGCCGGCAAAATGAAGTGGAAGATGGTCGCTCGTTTTCCCAAATTGTTACACCTTTTGAGACGAGCCGCAGTGGTACAAGACTAATCATAAAATTACTAGCAAGATCGATTTGCTCATCTTCACTCGTCCTTTGATGATAAATGCTTTGGCTAGATGATCCGTCAAAACCCCATTTGCTGGTCAATACGAGCTGTTGATTGGGATCAACAGGGGTTTCTAACGACCTAATAAGTCTTCTTGAGGTTAAATCCATCAAGGCTTGTAATTTGATTTTTGCAGAGCTCTCTGTAACTGTGAGATCTTCTTTGGCCGGATAGCACTTAATTTTTTCTTTAACCAACATGTAGTAACTCGGGTATTGAAGAGCTCCTTCTTGAGTGTTGAAATCCCGAAGAGTGTTATAGCGCCATTTCGATAAGTTCATCGATACATAAAGAGCCAATGCCTTCAAAGGGGATATTTCCCGTACCTGAATTGATTTACCTTCAATGAAGGCTTTGATTTTTGAGGCCTCTTCTGGATTCTCCGTCAAGTATTTCATAACATAAGCTGTATCGCTTTGTCCTGCCTTTTGAAGCGCCCTTTCGGCCGAAAACATAATTTCAGCGCTGCTACTGCTGCATGAAAGACCATCTTCAGTGCGTCTTCTTTTTTGCCGGTTACTAAGGTCCTCAAAAGATTTACGAGGACTAGGATGTGTACAAGTTGAAGCATTAGATTTAGCAGGAGAAATTATGGGCTCGATGACGTCACTTATATTTTCTGTAGAAGGTTCCATATTTTCATTCTGTAATTCCGGCCATTGAATTGCAGCCTGTAGCCAAATCTCATGTTTCTTCCGAAACTTATCTGTGCTTCTTCCAGACTGTGTCCATTTTGCATAAATGCGGTAGCAAAATCGACGACACCAGTCTTTTAAACTTGTTTCAGCACTTTCACATAACTGAACACAACTGTTATCTTTTAAAACACTGAACAAATAGTTAAAGTCGCGTAAATCTTTATGTGCGCGTGCGCATAAAGCAACGTGAATATCAAGATTTGTATTAAAATTTGGAAAATACATTGCGAGATTAGCTTGGATACAACGAGGTGTAAATCAACACTGATTTTAAAGTTACTAATAGTGACCTATTTATATAAAATCCAGGTATCCCAGGTATCCTTTGTTAAATATTGCAAGGTAATTAGTTATTGTGATAATTAGTAAATGATGCATGCTAAATTAGTGTATTAAGAGCCATTTAGTAATTAAATAATAGCAATGTTCTTATCAGTAATCATTAGTGCATCAGTTTTATATGTAAACCTTAAGTCCCTAATTATATATCCTAATTAGCTTATATCTTCTCTAATTGGCTGCTCAGAAATGTTATTGTAATAAGGTAAACCTTTAGAAAAACGGTTTTAATCAACAAAATAAACAAAAAATAAAAAAATTGTGTTATAAAATAAACATCACTCTTTATCCCAGAAAGTGCACATTTGGCGCACTATGTGTCTTAGTATTAAATATAGCTCTTAGTATTAGCATTATGATATTAGAGACCGCTACTTGAAACAAGCCCGGAATCAGGAGGGAGAGAGCTCGATACACTCATTTTCATAGTAAAATTTCACATTTTCTCAAATTACTCCCGAAATATGGGAGTTATGAAGAAATTCATCACCACAAGTTATGAAGGCATTAAGTAATCGAATAAGATGGCATCATTAGTTTGGCATAATTTTACTCTTTTTTTTCGGACATGTCTACGTCCAACCGCTCCCATACATTCGTTCCACTGTGCTACGTCCGTATCGGTAACCGTGGTTCTCTTGCGGATGTCCTCATCCCTCTCCATTGCCCTTTGGGTGACTTTGAGCTTTCTGATAACCACGTTTGCGATCGACCACGTTTCGGTCCCGTATGTAATCACTGGCAATACACACTGGTCATAGACTTTCATCTTGAGACACTGCGGTAAGTTAGACGAGAAGATACTACGCAACTTCCCGAACGCTGCCCAGCCGAGTCGGATTCGACGATTAACCTCTTTCTCGAAGTTAGACCTACCGAACTGGACCGTTTGTCCCAGGTACATAATCGTCTACTATTTCGATTGTAGTCTCCGATCTTGATAGGAGTGGGTTTTACATGGGCATTCAACATGACTTTGGTTTTGGTCCATGTTAATTTTAAAACCCACTCTTCCGCAAGCTCTACTGAGGTCATCGAGCATTGTACTGAGGTCCTCCATGGTCTCAGCCATGACCACTATATCGTCGGCAAATCGAAGGTGAGAGATGTACTCGCCATTGACGTTGATGCCTAGCCCTCTCCAGTCCAGAACCTTGAAGACATCTTCCAGTGCAGCAGTGAACAGTTTCGGAGATATGACGTCTCCCTGTCTCACACCTCGCTGCAAAAGGATAGGTTCCGATATCTGGTCCTGAAGTCGGACTGACATGGTGGCGTTTTTATATAAACACTTCAACACCTCGATGTACCCATAGTCAATTTGGCACCGTTGGAGAGACTGCAGTACAGCCCAAGTCTCGATCGAATCGAAGGCTTTCTCGTAGTCCACAATCGCTAAACAGAGAGGCCGGTAGTACTCTTCGGTCTTCTGTATAACCTGTCGCAGCGTATGTATGTGGTCTACGGTGCTAAAACCTTTTCGAAATCCGGCTTGTTCGGGATCGGGAGGCAGAAAATCGTCAAACCTGCGCGCGAGACGATTCGTGATGTCTCTTGAAAACCACTTGTAGACATGGCTTAGAAGTGAGATGGGCCTATAGTTCTTCAATCGGGCATTGTCGCCCGTTTTGAAGAAGAGAACCACCACACCCCTGCACCATGCCTGTGGCGTTTTCCCCTCGAGTATGACGGAATCAAACAGCGTCTGGCCGTAATTCCATCATCACCCGGTGCCTTGTTGTTTTTAATCTCGTACAGGCTGATGTCCGGGATGTCTTCGATAGAGTGTCGGGTCAGTCTAGCTCTTGGGTCATTCGCTAGATTTCCAACGGGATTACTGGTTGACGTGTACAACTGCCCATAGAATCTCTCCATCTCCCTCAATAGCTCCGGTTTGGCGGATACGATCCTGCCATCGTCGGTCTTCAGTTTCGTGAGCTGGCTCTGCCCAACAGCCAGATCTCTTGCAAATACCTTGGAGCCTTTATTCCGCTCAATTGCATCTTTAATACGCTCGGTATTAAAGCGGCGGAGGTCGCTCTTCAAGGATTTAGAGATCCGTCTATTGAGCTGCCGGTATTTCCACGCGTCTTCTGAAGACTGCAGGATCATCTCACGCTGTTCCTTCATGAGCTTGAGAGTATGATCAGAGAGTTTTTTGTTCTTCTGTGCACGACGTGTCTTGAAGAACTTACGACCCTGTCGTATGGACAGTTTCCACGAATCCATCGTTTTATTCGTCCACTGAGCTTCCTAGGCACTCGAAACGATTCTGGAGTTCGAGCTGAAAGCTCTCGGGGTTTTGGATCTGGATCTGTGCTGGTCGGAGCGTAGACTTCATCAGTCGGGATCTTTCAAGCTTAATATTAATGTTCAATGTGCCTCTTACCATGCGGTGATCGCTCCCAGTTTTCACCGAATTGATCACAGAGACATCATTGAACATTTGCTTCTTGGTTGACATGATGAAGTCAATCTCATTTTTAGTTGCACCATCAGGGTTCTGCCAGGTCCACTTCCTGTGCTCACGCTTTCTGAAGAAGGAGTTCATTATACAGAGTCCCTCCTTCTCCATAAAACTAGCCAGTTGATGTCCCCGGTGGTCCCGACATCCAACCCCAAATTGCCCCACCTGCAGCTCATACCCGTCTCGTTTGCCCAGTTTCGCGTTGAAGTCCTCCTTTACAACGGTGAAGTGAGTTTTGAAACCATGCATGGCTTTGGAGATATCCTCATACATGGTCTCCACTTCGTCGTCGGGGTGTGCCGAAGTTGGGGCGTAGACCTGTATGACCTTCAGCGAATATCTTGAGGATATTCTGAGTATCAGGTACGCCACCCTGGTCGACACACTCTCGATTTTCACCACGTTATTCACAAGGGACTTGTGGACGATAAACCCAACACCACCCCGGGACTGCCAGTCACCCTCTCGAAAATAAAGCAGGTTGCCGGATTTCAGGATCATCGTGTCCTCCCCCTCTCTTCGGACTTCAGATAATCCCACAATACTCCATCGCAACCTGCTCAATTCCTCCTCGAGTTCCGTTATCTTCTCGTCGGTATAGGCAGCCGGATCCCTTCCGGAGATTCTTTGCACCCCTTGCCACGCCGTAACCTCGACCGCTACCATAGTCGAGGGTAGACGGGCTGCCGGGTACTAGGGGCCATTTTGATATTGCGCTCATAAGGGGGGGTTTTGCCATTATCGCCACGCTTGGCAGACGGGTTGGCGATCGCAGTACGGTTGTTGCAAGAGCACAGGGAACGCTGCTGCCCATTCTCTGGCAAGCCGTTAGAATGTACAATATTGGAGACGTGGTACACCTCTCTAGCACTAATAGAGAATTAAATCTTCTATTGGTGCTATGAGCGATAAGCCTACCTAATCGGGATGAGTAAATATCGATGTAAGAAAAAATAATCTTAAGGCGAATTAATCTTTGATTGCGGACTGGCAACTGGCAACTGAGCTGTGGTCGAGTGTTTTTCATTGTTCTCATTTCAGTCTATGTTAGTGTCCGATATATGGTGATAGATTTAATGACCAGTGTCATCAATATGCTGGGTACAAATTGGAAGTGGTTCTCTTCATCATTCATTCGGGTCTCTTTGTAATTTGTATCTTCAACTAGTTAAAAGTTAACGATACATTATTACAACATAGCTAGAGACTGAGATTAGTCTAGCATAGGTCACTAGTACCCAACGACCGCGACCGCCATGGTTTTCGGGGGTTGACCAATTTGTAAAAGGATACGAATTCATGCGACCACCTTTCAGGAGTGAATGGGTACTCCTGAAAGATATTAGTAAAATTTTGGCTGATCGAGATCAATGGTTTGAGCAAGGTGCTTGCCAAGGTTCATGTGAAGACGAGGAAGACAAGTTGAATTGAGAGGAGAGAAAACTCGACGTAATGGCTTTCTCTTAAGCAATGACACATTTTCTAAGAGTTCTTATTTGGGGATGCATCCTAAAACGATGCTGAAGTCATCACCATCAGTAACTCTTCAGTGTTTCTATTTCGTCATTAAGGCAAAAAGTTGCTGATTGATGTCTTAACGAAATACAGATTTTTTTAGTTACAGTAAGTAAGATGGATATGTAAACGACCTCCACTGGGGCCGTCTGTCATTGTGTTATTTTTTGTCCGTAGAAAACGGGGAACAATTCACTTGGTAGTTCGAAAGCATGAAACATGTGTATGTCATATGCTGGTGCTGTCTGTTACAGTGGCAGGTTATGCGAAGTATAATTAACTATCTACCCTTCAAGCGTACGTCGTTAACATGATATATAGGTACTCGTCTACATATCTGATGATAGACGTACACCGTACTTATATCGATCAGAGAATTTATGAACAGCATGCTCGCCAACGATTTATTCTTGCGTAGTCTTTTAGGGTTAAGAGGTTAAAAAAAGCATGATGCCATAATGTAACCTTATCATCACAACGTATTGCTTTATTTTCAGCTGTTACGACGGAAAAAATACGTGAGTGTGGTTATGATTGATCCATTAGTCCACAAACGTACGTCTTGATAACGGTTTATGTGATTTCTGCTCAAAGATAAGAATTACTATTGGCTGATAGATAAATCCTAAGCTCATGCCCGTTTTCACTAACAGTGGGCGTCACTTAACAATGCCTAAAAGCGCAGTGTTGGATTTTTAAAAGACGGCTCAGCGCCCAAAGCAATTACAACAGTAACTTGTGCAAACTGCATAATTAATCATGCACTATTAATACCTACTTCGATAACTAGTTGTTTACTTACGTGTTGTAGTTAACCATGCCATATCGGTTGAGAACATAAGGTTCGAGAAGACGAAACAATGTTAAGCCAAAATAACATGCAGGTACGGATGAGATTTAAAAAGCTCCTCACTGGTAACTGTTTAGTGATAATTCGTGTCCGGTTACGGAATTTGTATGTTGCCTCAAACGTTGTCGTGAGCTCCTAATTTGAAGTAACACATTGCTCAATAGTAGCACCTTCTGGCAGTATTGTTGACTCGAAATTCGTATTGGTTGAAATATTACATCGAAGTCTTAAAATAGGTATTTGGTTACTTCCGAGCTAAACTAGGGCTTACACGAGTTCCCGCCCTGTTGCGATATAACTAAGAAAAGTAATCAATGTATTGTCGAAAGCTGTGCTATGGCCTAAACAAATGGGCGTCTACAAGTGGCAGTATGTTTGTTTAATAGGTGCTTAATGAACACATCAGACGTTTAGTTAGTTTAAATTAAACTGTTCCGTCAATTTCATTCAGAAACGCCGGAAATACTTTAATGCTTACGAAATGGAGCAAGACGAGCAAGAGAGCCGAATAAAAAGTTGATTTAGGTCTACATTTTACGGCAAATCTTTTTCGACGAAGGTATCCTGCTGGTGTGCCAAATATCTATCGATAAAACAATTGTAGTTTTAGTCATTTATATTCATGAGTTACTGCAATGCTGTAGGAACCGTGTATAATGAAGGAACCTTAGAATAATAACGCAGAAGGAACCTATAAACTGCACCCTGTCTCATTTATTGATCCTGTATTACAGCATAATTTGATCATTTGCACGTGTTGTCCCTTACTCACTTACAGTTCAGAACGAACGAAATAATTATAAATTCATAATAATACCAAGGCAGCTTCTACTTTCTATTCTTGACACCACCATTTGCATTTTGTAAAATAATAGGACTGTAAAAATGGATCGCTCACGACGCGACGTACCTATTCTTGTTTCTTTCACTATTTGTGGAAGACACAAGCTTTATTTCTATTTATACTTTTATTCACATGGTAACGAAGTTCAACCACCTTTCAGAATCCAAAAGGGTTCGTGATTTCGTAATGTTAGCATAGATAACGTAATATTGATTAGGATTACATTATGTACCTTCTTTGTAAAAAGACCGGCCAAGTGCGAGTCGTACACACAGGGTTCCGTAGCACCAAACATTATAATAACACTATTTATAACGGTCATTCATAAATTAAGTATCATTGTTATCTGACATTGAAATTAAAGTAAAATTATAAAAAAATATACGCTCAACAGCAAACAGTTTTTCGGGTTCCGTACCCAAAGGGTCAAACGGGACCCTATTACTGAGACTTCGCTGTCCGTCCGTCCGTCTGTCACCAGGCTGTATCTCATGAACCGTGATTGTTAGCCAGAGATTGAAATTTCTACAGATTATGAACTTCTGTTGCCGCTACAACAACAAATACTAAAAATAGAATAAAATAAATATTTAAGGGGGCTCCCATACAAAAAAAAGTGATTTTTTTGCTCGTTTCTAGGGTTCCGTACCCAAAGGGTCAAACGGGACCCTATTACTGAGACTTCGCTGTCCGTCCGTCCGTCTGTCACCAGGCTGTATCTCATGAACCGTGATAGGTAGCCAGTTGAAATTTCTACAGATTATGTATTTCTGTTGATGCTATAACAACAAATACTAAAAACAGAATAAAGTAAATATTTAAGGGGGGCTCCCATACATACACATATGCTCGTTTTTATAAATAATGGTACGCAACCCTTTGTGCGCGAGTCGGACTCGCACTTGGCCGGATTTTTGATGTTTACGGAAAACAAAGTTACTGCTGCAGTTGGTCGAAACGTTCCATATCACAAAAACTAATTATCAAATCTTATTCAAACCATATGCCTTGAAAGTTGTTTTTACGTTCTACACACACTTCAGAATTTTCCTCCTCTTATTTTAGTAATTAGAGGGGGAGACAAGGGTTTTACGACAAAAGAAAATATTTTATCAACTTTTAGTGCTCATTTACGCAGACGCGGCGCGACGCGCGGCGCTTCGGGCGGCGCGGCCTGCTTTAAATTCAAACATGGCGATGTATGAGAGCGTTTACGGAAAAGCGGTTTGACGCCTGTTTGCTTGAGATGTAGGCAGCCGACGCGGCGTTATGTCACACGGACAAATACAAGAATACGGCAGTGCCCGGGTTCGATTTCCACACGGAACAAATTTACGTTTTATCCAGAAAGAATTATTTGGTTCTTATTATAGGTGGTTTTTTTTTTTCGTAAATTGGTCAATTTTGACAATTACTTACCTGCCTTTTGAATCTTTCAAAAACTAAAAGTATATATTATTTAACTACATATTTTATGATTGCACATACGTAATGCATTAACAAAAAACAGTATACCCAGTTACAAAAAAATATATTTTACAGCATAAAAAAAAAAAAAAACAAAATAAACACAAAAAGAAAATTCTTACTGACTGTGATTTGATCCTGCAACATCTGATAAAATCTGATTTGCAGTCCGGTCGCAGTACCACCAGGCTATTTACATCATTGATATTAATCTAAAATAGATGTTAATACAAATGCATGCTGTGACAGTTATCAAACACTTTACAAGACAGGCCGCGGGCGGTCGCCGTGTCTCCGTAAACGGAAAATACTCCCGACTAGTGATGGTAAATTCCCGAGAATATTCTCCTTGCGAGAACTTTGCTGTTAAGTTCTCGAGAATATTCTTTTGGGAGGGAATTTACGAGAATTTAAAAATTGAATAACTCTTTTGTGTCGATCTAGTTTTAGAGTAATAGTTTTTAGTGCATTTGAAAGTTTTACGAAGTTTAAGTTAAAATAATCTACTCCACAACTTAAATTCTCAATAAATTCTCTTGAGCAAGAACATTCCCGAGAATATTTCCGAGAAAATTTTCATAAATTCTCTTAAAGTTCGTAAGGTAATAATGTTAAATTAGGATTTATGTATTAAAATAAACTTTGCGAGTTATACAAATCATCAGCTTTAATAAATTTATAAAAAAGTAACATCATAAAAACGGTGTATGGTGTGGATAATTAAAAACAAAGTAAAAATCACAATCTTAACAATTGTTTAAATCAAATCAAATTGCTAATGCAGTAATGCTATTCGTCCATTGATAACGATTGATCCATGCCATCTAAGTTGATGTAGTCTGTTTCCACCAAGATTACTGGCTCATCCTCTACCTCTTCTTCAGATGTGCTCTCTTTAGATTCGTTGTCTAAATTCATTGTAAGCTCTTCTCCTTCGCTTGCGTGAGGCAGAGGCAGTTGGATTTGATTCTTCAGACTCTTTGTTTAAACGTTGTGGTTAATTCATAATTTTCCAATTATGAGCAATCAGATAAATTTTGCCTGCGCTTTCAGTGTTGAATTTATTATTGTTTTGGTATGAATGTTTGAAAATGAGGAAAAAGAGCGTTCCACATAAACCAGTGCCACATTTATATTCAGACGTTTCTTCGAACAATTGTTGAACTGAAATACTTTGTCTTTCAGCCAAGCTATGAACGAACTCCCATCCATGTTTTCACTTGATGTCATTGTTGTACCACGATTTTGCGGGTTTAATAATACCACAGCTAGTACATTGGCTTAAGCGCTGTAACTGTTCTATTGCTGAATTTCTGTTTTAAATGATGGTGTGCTTCTTCGCCTAAAATTACAGCTACGATAGGCTTCTCTACCAGTTTTTTCAATTCGCCGAATTCCGTTTGTTTCAAATGGATAGAATAGTAATCTCCTTCAAAGTTTGTTACCCAACCTACGATTTCTTTTAGTAAAACTAATATTTTCAAATTTCATCCACTCGTTTTCATTTAAAAGTAATTTTTTATATTTCTGTACACCTGGTGAGTTTAACGGCATATTTTGAAGAACAGATTTGCATTCCAATAGACTACTACTACTAACGCAGTTCCCCATCTTATTGTCTCTGGTAACTCTAATGATTTCGTAACTCCCTTTTCCCGTTCAATTGATTTAAAATCTTCTGACAGAATATGAGAACGCTGAATACACTACGGTTACTTGTTGGTTTTTTTAATATATCGCCGATTATTAGATGCAACGTGTGAGCTAAGCAGCCAGCCCACTTCACATGGGGATATTTTCTTTCCAGCATTTTACCACATTTTACCATGTTGGTAGCATTATCTGCTCTATTCAGCATAATTTTATTGTGGCACACATGGTGTGCTTTCAGCCGAACGTCAGGTACAGCAGTCAGTTAATCCTATTTTAAATTCTCGTAAATTCTCCGTCGAAAAGAATATTTCAGAATATTGCAGAATATTCTCGAACCGAGAACATTCTCCGTGGGAGAATATTCTCTCGACCCATCACTACTCCCGACGCGCCACGCGACTCGCCGTGCACCGCGCCGCTCGATGCGCTGCGTCTGCGTAAACCCTTAGATTTAAGTAAACGACATCATTTTTAAGTGCTATCCATAGACACAGTTATATACGTAGATATTTTTTTCACAATTTGGTATCCTATTTGTGTAGCGTTTCATAGAAGGCACCTACTCTTCAAATTCCAACTTTGTGGTGCCAATAGTCTTGAAGTAAAATGGCTGTGTGACATACGCACGGACAGACAGACTGAAGGACAGGGCGAATCTATAGGGGTTCCGTTTTTGCCATTGGCAACTGAATTCTAAAAACAAACTTGGACGTTATTTAAAAACCACTAAAAAGTCAAGGCATAAAATAAAAACTAGTAACAATGTCAAGGTATATAGCACTGCAACTGTCAAATTATTTCTTGTAGGAGTGTCTGAAAAAAAATAACAAGGATTTTTTTGCAAAATTCGTACTGCGGCAAATATGTATATTTGAACGTAGCTGTGCGATTATGTTTAGAGATTGCCTCGTGAGTATACCATAGAGGATACAAAGGTAAGGTCAAGGAATGAGAGCACAAAATAATCGATGATCTGAGGTTAAATATTCAACGATCGTCGCCGGCGCTGACGAGCTTGTTTCTGTTTGCATAATTCATTGATCGATTCAGTTCAGTTGCTGCTCGAACCGTGGCCACCACGCGGTGTTTATCTGAATTTGAAATCAACATTGCCGCCGATGCGCCTTGAAGTCAAACTAAACACTAGTATTTTTATTAAGTCAGGGAAATTTATTTTTAACCAGTGTGATTACCAACTTGAATGGTCCGTTATATTCAACGCATAATTGCAATTCTTTGACGGTTGTTTGAAGTCGTTGTAACACGGTGAATTTATGTGAGCTCCACACTTTGTGTAAGTATGGAGACTTATCATATCACACACCAGTCTCATAGTATTCTACACAATCGTCAACTGTGCAAGATATTTGCGCATCTATTTTGAATCTTTGTAGTCGGTGGAATTCAGGATACAACAATTATTCGAACAGACAAATCCAATGCCTAGTAAGTAGAAATACAGTAGGCTGATAGAAGTAGTAAAAACTTTGTGGTTAGAAGGACTTGTGATTCTAGATGTCATTTTAATGTTTGATGTACGATGTATTTACGCAGCATGTCTTCTTTTTCCATACGACTCTATCATTAGTCGGCATCTCCTGAGTCGTCTCCTTATAAGCCATATCATCTTTCACACAGTTCATCTATTGTTTTGTTTAGTCTTCCCGTACTCTTATAGCTATCCAGATTCATACTTCAAAACATTCCTACCGACATTTTCCCCATTTCTCAGTCTCACATGCCTGTAACTGTGATTTTTTCTATGATTATAGTAGTACCGAATGATAATTTTAACGTGAGTTTAAGGACGCTGAAACTGAAACGTACTACATCGGTGTCAAGCGTTAAGTTTGTTCGAAATATTCAAATGTATTCGTATTCGGGTTAGCTGAGACACTTGATCACCTCATGACAGGCATAGGATGTGAGACACATGTTGTTGAACGATAGCAAACGAAAGAAATGGTGTCAAAGGCAGTTTATCAAGAATTTTGATTTTCTACTTATCTTGAGTCACCAGGCGCTATGTTGTTATCTTGTTTGGTAAAGGTATGGAAGATAACATCATTTCAGTGATAAAATTTATCTTTCCGTATAAGAAAAATATTTTACTACTTTATAATATTTTCTGTTTAAAGCCTTTTACAGATAAAAGTGATCAGGTCTTATAAATAGTGCGATAAGGTTCATTCGAGTGCAAGTGCATTTAACCACATTTTTACAACACGTAAAGAATTTTGAAATTCATCTTTTTTAATTTAGGCGTTGTTATCAGCATAATGATAATTACGGATATTATGCTAGTGTTATCACTGCCATATGAATAAGTGTGTCAAAAAATAAGTGTTAATAGGTCAAGCTAGTTTGTAATATCTATGTGAGATTGTGTGAGAGTAACTGCGTTCACATAAGGATGTTGTAAAATTTGATCGAATCATACACCGCCTGTAAACCTATCTCGTAACGCAACAATTTATCCTGCATAAAGCATGTTTCTAAGCGCCTCGTATTACTTACCTATTTGCTAAATTCTTGGCTCTGTAAAATAAATTGCATATATTCTTGCTACGGATATGTGGGAACATACGAGTTACTATAGTAATAAATCGGTCTCGTTCAAGAGATAGATAAAAACAAATACGCGGTCAAACTGAGTTTGCGCGTAAGTTGGTGTTGCGTATGGACAACATCGATGGCGTCTATTGTTGGCGGCATCCCGTTGCCATCTATTATTGACTCGACGCTGGAGATAGTTGGCGGTGCGCCAGCGCAGACCACGTGTGTTCCCGTCACGGGACGAGACATGCGCGTTTGAGTCCAACCAGTGCGCTCGCCCCCTGCGCGCACGTCTCGCTCCCGTGTGCGCTTACTACCGCTGTTAGCCTAAAAACCTGTTTCGATGCCTGTTTTTACACAAGCAATCCACGGCAGCTACGGTTAAACATAGAAATAACGAGTACATACTCAATTTTTTGCTCTACATAAGAGCACTTAGTGCTTATTATAAACTAGGCTTGCCTATACCCTCGATTATAATAATTATGATCAGCATAGCAAACTATAAGATGCTAAATAACTGTCAAGTTGATTTTGAAAGATAATTACCAAGGTAACAATATTTCCTTGTTGTAGCTGAAAAACAAGATAAACAATCGGCAAAAATGAAGAATGATAAGAAGGAAGTTTGCGTAAAGCCGGTGGTTTGTAGTAATGGGCACGCGAGTACGCCTAATGGGCGAACGGAAGACGAGAGCGATGGCGGCAGCGCGCCGGCACCACGTGTGTCGTATGCGGCTGCGGCGCGCAAACCACCCTCGCCACAAACCAACAACACACCCGCGCCCTTCCCCCCTAGTACAGGTTACTATAACACTTGACAATTCATTCCCGTTCGATGTGTCATTTAATATCTGAGGGCATTGCATGATTCTATACTAGCATATGCAGCTCTTGTATTTTGACTTGTTACTCTAATAAATGTAATAACACTTTACAGATTCACAGAAGATAAAGACTAATGGTGAGAAGTTGTCACAACCGAAATCAGGAATTTGTACAATGAAAATAAATGGAGAAGTTCTAACGCAGGCGTGCTTAGGCAGTAATGATAGTAAAGATGATAAAATAGGTACCAAAGAACCAATAGTAAACGGCACAGACAAAACTAATGCCATTGTCAATGGTGAACCACAAAAAGAATTAGATTGTGATATTAGTAGTAGTGATAATACTAAAGTAGTTTCTAATGGAATTAACAGTGAATCCGATGATCGTAAAACTAATAAGTCTGAAGAAAAACCTGAAGTAATAAAACTGGTTTGTCCCAATAAGCCCGAAGGAAAACAAGCATCAGAAAACAAGAAAGATAAAAAGACAAAAATGGCGGATAAATCTGGTGATTCGGAAAAGAAAAAAGAACCTGCAAAAGACAAAAATACTGAAAAGAAAAAGGATACAAAAGACGAAGCCACTGTAAATAAAATTGACGGCGCGGATAAAGTAAATGGAGAAAGTTGTAATAAAGCATTGAATGTAGACGGAGACAGAGAGTCTTCTCCAAGTGAAGACGGAGATGAGAAGAAGCGAGACGCTGAAGTTGTGTTCATTCAGGATATGGGCTTTACTGTGAAGATTGTGAGCCCCGGAGCCGAGCCATTAGACATTCAGGTGAGAGCTTCTCTGTTTAAAGAAGGACATTAGTAGGTATACGTTTAGTAGTGTTGGAAGATATTGATTTATTATAATTCTATTTCATAGGTTTCTAGTATGGAACTCGTACAAGAAATCCATCAAGTATTGATGGATCGCGAAGACTCTTGTCACAGGACTTGCTTCTCTTTACAATTAGATGGCATCACTCTGGACAACTTCGCGGAGCTAAAGAACATCGAAGGATTGAAAGAGGGATCTGTCATAAAAGTACGTAGTAATCTTAATTTGTCTTACTAATTTTACAAAATTCCTATATTCATGTCTTATATTTAAGAAGTCTTAGATTCTTAAAACAAAAGTTGTTTTTTTGACGTGACAACGTCTTATAAATTGGTTTGCCGGGTGACACTTCAAGAAACTGCGTTACGCTCCGCTCACGTTATGCGCTCACAATGAGAGCGAGTGAGAGGCACGCGTGCCTTTCACTTTTTATGTCTGTCTCTCTCGCTCTTAGGCGGGCTAACCATGCCCGAGTGGAAGGGACGCGTGCCTCTATATATGTATATTTGTATATAAATACGTATGTATGTGTAAAGGTAAAAATAAAATTTTGTTAATATGAAATTCAGTGCGAGATTCTTTGTATAAATTAATGTTTTAAATATAATTCTTTGTATAAATAAATGTTTTAAATTGTTACTATTATTTCATCCTTCTTCCTACTATACGAATGAATATTCACATTAAAATTATTTTACCACTCAGTCGTTGTCACGTAAAACTTTCGCCCGTATACCGACTTTACAGGCAACCAATTTTTTTTTGTAGGTGGTTGAAGAACCATACACAATGCGTGAGGCTCGCATCCACGTCCGTCATGTCCGCGATCTTCTCAAGTCCATAGACTACACAGATGCTTACGCCGGTCAAGAATGCAGTTCCTTAGCCTTCCTCACCGTCATTACACAAGGAGACATTTTAGGTAAACTTCAAACTAGTTTTGTTATTAAAAAAATCTTTTTGCATATCGATATAAAAGTATTTTGAATATTTATATATAATATATGGTTAAATTATTTTAACCGAGACCCTGTATAGTTGTATGGCCAGTATTGTATTAGCACATAATACAACGGCTTTATTATTCGTCATATTACACTTACGAACGTAACAGTGCATTTATCACGGCACATAAACAAACCTTGCATATAAAATATAACGCATTGTCTATTGATGTTAAGCAAACTATTATGTCAGAGTGTATTAAGTTTAATGTTGATTATGTTATTGTTGTATAGAAAAGAAAAAATCCCGTCCTGAGAGTGTAGATTGCACTCCCCCAGACTACATAATGCCGGGCAGCACTGAGCGACCACTGCTGCCACTGCATCCAGGCCTTACCAAAGAGAATAAGGCTCCACAATGCTTGAAGGTAAATTTGTGAAATGGAAATGAGCCTTGGCAAAACGAGAGAATTTTACAACGTAACAAAGGTATTCAATAGGAAACCATATAGTGGAAATTCGCGAAACCAACACTGGAAAAACAGCAATCTATTTCGCAATTGTCTACATACAATACTCTATAGGTACTTTTTACTATGAAAATGTTTTTGTTTTCAAACAAATTTAATCCCAAGTTCCGGTGCTGCGTGTTGACTATCTACAGACGTAAATACTACTAACGGTTACTAATATTATTATATAAATGATTAACTGCATGACGTTTTATGCCAGGTCCTGACAACGTCGGGCTGGAACCCGCCGCCAGGGCCGCGAAAGATGTGCGGCGACCTGCTCTACCTGCATGTGGTCACGCTCGAAGACCGCCACTTTCACATCACGGCGTGTCCCAGAGGATTCTACCTTAACCAGTAATAATTACATCATTTTAAGTAATAAACACGTGGTTTTCCTTACCACGAGTAGGCCTTGGTTGCCGCACTCTCAATTGGATGGCAACAAAACTTGACTTTGTTATTAATTTATGGACATTTTATTCCTGCATTTTGGATCGTAGTGGCGGCCACATGCTGCTCCTGAAATATGTTCAGATAATTTTTGAATCAGCTGTCTGGCTGTGACGGGATGCCTTATAGTACAACTTACCTAATTAATCCATATTAAACACGTACGTATCTCAATATCTATCAGTTAGAAGATAACACACATCCCTGGTCAAATTCCATGTAGATGTTATAATTTGTCTGATGTTATCTAAATAATCCCATGCGGTGACTGATTAAATTGAAGTTGATATTTTTTTATGGCTGCGTCATGATACTGTGGTATTTGTAAGTTAAAATGTTTACGTTCCAGTTTAAAAATGGTACTCTGCTATCTTAGCATTTGTAAAATTTATGCTCGTTTGGCGATAGCAAACAAGTTACTTTTAACATCGGCGATTTGGCGACTGCATCATGCTTATTAACAAGTACAATTTACGAAAATACGGAGGTTTGTCCTTGGATATTACAAGCTATTATTGGATATTAAATATTGTTTGGGTCCCGATATCAACGTTAATCCTGTTGGTCATTAGACTTCTATTCAAATGAAAGCACTTGGGTCGACAGCTGCCAGCATTGTCGTTAGCCTATGTCGTGTTTTACGACAACAGTAATTTAAATGTACTAATGTACAGGTCTACAGAAGAAGTGTTCAGCCCCCGGCCAGCGACGCCATCGTTGCTGTGTCACTCGTTGATCGAGTTGCTGAGCATAGTGTCGCCGGCGTTCAAGCGCAACTTCGCGATGGTTCAGAAGAAGCGCATGCAGAAGCATCCCTTCGAGAGGGTGGCCACGCCCTACCAGGTGTACCAATGGGCCTCCCCCATGCTTGACCACACCGTTGATGCCATTCGCGCTGAGGACAGTAAGTAAACAGTCCGACAGTTTTATTAAGCTACTATCATTTGTAATCCGCGTGTTGACTCCCCTTTTAACAAATCGCTTTGTGAGTCTTACACCAGAATAAAAAGTAGGTACTTTATATATTATTTCAGATCATGGTTTATCAGCATGCCATATCACGTCTAAATTCGGTGTGCCAAGTATGAGTGATGAAATATCAAACTTTGTTGCAAACTTTCACTATTTTATTATTAAAGTGGGTTTTTTTAAAAATAATTATCATTGTTCGGAATAGGTAGAGTATGTTTGCCTAAACTTCAAGCAGGTTAGTAACATGTGGATAATACCTCCGCATAAAATCACGGAATGATTTTTAAGTGCCGAAATAAAGCTGTTAAATCAGAGGAAGGTATTATCCACAAGTTACTTAGCTTTTCGAAGTTAAGGCAAATATACTGTACCTATTCGGATCCCTGATATTTACGGAATAAGCCCAGGTAATTTTTATTATTTTCGCACGCATAAGGAAAATTATATATATTGATGTTCTGCTGCTGGATTTTCCTTCCCTAAATCCCGTTAAATTTTGAATGGAGCAATAATAATAATTCACTTGCTTTATCTATACCTACTGGGTGTTTTTCTATCGCAAATATATCCTTGTTATACAGCAAATTAATTCCATGTTGTGTTATCTATCGGGAATATTTCAGTGACTGGGGAATTCTTGGGTACAGCAACACATACATACACGTCACTACAACACACGAATGTAGCAAACACACTTATTTCAGGTCGGTATGGCCTGAATTTATGTGTTTGCCTGGGATGCATAATAGAATATAATTATGTTAATGTTATTTTTTGGAAAACATTCTTCCTACAGGCGTAAAATCTCAAAACATGATTTACATAACCAAAAAACACTATGGGGAAATAATTTGAAAGCCAAATAAACCGTCATGCATAAACGGACGCAACTAATTTCCGTAATGAAAATGACATTGTAATGCGCGGGAATAGAATAGCTCAACATATTTACATGAACTTTGTTCAGCGGAGTCTATGCATTATTATTTGTATGGAGTATAATTGCATGTTGCTGCGTTCAAAATGCAGTGTTCCAATTAGAAGCATGTTTAGCTTCCATTCAACTTGTCATGAACAAAAGCATATAGTAAGTACTATAATGTTTCTTTTGCAATTGTTTGGTGTACATTATTCCATTTCTCATACACAAAAGTTGACAGTCATCGTCAATCTTATAACTAAAACGGTGATTAAGTCTAATACCGTCTTACTTAGTTGGCACGAAAATTTACATGGACAGAATTTATAAAGCTTACAAAATGAATAAAGATTCTTATTTTAAATAATCTACAATGAGTCATATGTAATATTTCTTTATTGAAGGCTCATCACAAAGACATAGAAGTTTCTGACTCATGCCACTGTTGGGCGTATGACTTCTATACTTATTTCGTTAATTTGAACTAATATTTATTATTTTTGTCCAGCACGACCTACAAATAACGTGCCATGTATTATTAATTTAACATTGTCCCTCAGCATTCTCCTCAAAGTTGGGTTACGAGGAGCACATCCCCGGTCAGACCCGCGACTGGAACGAGGAGTTGCAGACAACGCGCGAGCTGCCTCGCTCCACTCTGCCGGAACGCTTGCTGCGCGAACGAGCCATCTTCAAGGTTAGTGGCACACTTGTAATATACTCATTACACACGCGACCAACGCACGCAACTTGTTAAATAACTTTCATTGACAGATTCATTATTAATGACGTCCACGGGTGTGCTGTTTAGTTTACAGTTGCATTAATAACCGTTGAGCATGCGAATGTATGTTTACTGGTGAGTTGTGAATGTTTAATTTTGACCTTTCAGACATTTCAATATTTATTTTTCTAGGAAAAATGCAGTTTAACCTCGGGATCATACATTTAATAAATTATATAATTAATGAAAAAAAAATAAACATACAAGAATAGACCTAAATATGTCATAAACAATTTAATTCCATCCATAAACGCATATGAAATGGCCATTTAATCTACGGTACTAAACTTGTTCTATGTGTGCCCAAACAGTCAACATGGGTCGGTTAAGAGCGTTTACACCTTGCCCACATTTCATACAAACTATCAAGTCCTTATTTTACGAAATGCCTGAACCGATTTTAATGAAACTTCATACGCATAACCAGGATACATAATTCTAAAAAGTTACTATAAAACATTTTCGAAAAATAGTTTTACAGCTAAATTAGACCGATTTTAAATTATCTATAGAAACAGAAACAAATTTCCAATTATCTTTTTTTTTTAAAGACATTTCGAAAATGTTTTTTAGTTACTTTTTAGACCTCTGTATCCAGCTTATGCGTATTAAATTTCATTAAAATCGGTTCAGTCATTTCGGAAAATAAGGACTTGAAAGTTTGTATGAAATGCCGTAAGACGTAAACGCTCTGTATGCGTAATAATGGCAATATTATTACTATTTAACTGAAAAGTCTTGATCAGTTTTAAACGGAGTGCAATACACTAATATCAAATCTTGTTGGCACCAAATCTTAGGAGATTTTAAATAAGACGAGTTCCAGACGGCATTTGCTTAATACCGTCAATATAACACAGGTGCACAGTGACTTCGTAGCGGCTGCGACCCGCGGCGCGATGGCCGTGGTGGACGGGAACGTGATGGCCATTAACCCCGGCGAAGAGCCCAAGATGCAGATGTTCATATGGAACAACATATTCTTCTCTCTTGGCTTCGATGTTCGTGATCACTACAAGGATCTAGGCGGCGACGCAGCGGCCTTCGTTGCCCCGGTAAGTTCTAATTATTGTACAATACTTCTTTCAGAAATCGATATTGAAAACTGTTAGCAAGTTGGTAATGGAACACATTATGTTGCTTGCAGAAGCTATTTGAATGCAATTTAACAAGAAATACATTATGCATTTTAACAACATTTTTAGACGTATTCAGACACCTGTATTGAATGTAAAACATAGTCGAGTCTTAATTTGACCTTTTACATTTAGTAGCATAGAATTTATTATAATGTAGAAGAAATAACAGTTGTAAAACAACAAAAAAAATGTATAAAACATCTTTATCACATGTAATGCAAAACAAAGGTGACCCTAGCTACCATTTTGAATTTTAATGCAAGATTCTAAATACGAGAACGTGTCTGCGCAAATAATGACGGCATTAAGAATTATGGGTATCAAGTCGATTTGCATTTTGAGGGTTTTAAAGTCACCATAACTCTTCATGCGTGATCATTATCTTCTTGCCCTTATCAAGGGGGGTGGATGTAACATATTTTCCTTCCATTCTTCCCTGTCAGCCCTCACACTACACACTTACTACATCATACATTTCATGTTGTTTTATTGAACACAGCGGAACGATCTCCAAGGGGTCCGTGTATACAGCGCTGTGGACACGGCCGGGCTGCACACCCTGGGCACAGTGGTGGTGGACTACCGCGGCTACCGCGTCACTGCGCAGTCCATCATCCCCGGCATCCTGGAGAAGGAGCAGGAGCAGAGCGTCGTGTATGGCAGTATCGACTTCGGTACCACGGTGCTGTCGCACCCCAAGTATATGGAACTCGTGAGTATTCATACGAACTAAGAACAGTACTGGTTTGATCACACTGCTTATAAAACACACTATTCAAAAATAACATGAAGAGCCTACTGCTAAAAATTTGTCCTGAGGTTGTCTGCAAACGACTTCCTGGTTAAACCAACCGACTTCTGAACGTAAGCCCTAACAAAGGCAAACTGACAAATATTTTTTTTTTTTTTTATGAAAGATAATAAAATGGAAAATTCGTTCTAAAAAAAAAAAATGATGTTTAAAATATTTGTAATAAAACATTTTGCTGATCCAGATAGAGGTGTCGAAACGACCTGGACGCATACCGCTAGTGGTAGTTCTTTTTTTTGTCATCAAGCCCATTCTGGCCGCGGCGATCAGAAAAATAATCTTATTTCTTTTTCTAATCATCTCTTTTTGTATAGCTAAGCAAAGCGGGCCAGCAATTGAAGATAATGCCGCACTCGGTGATCAGTGCCAATGGAGACACCATTGAGTTATGCTCCAGCGTCGAGTGCAAGGGCATCATCGGCAACGATGGCCGACACTACATCCTGGATCTGCTGCGCACCTTCCCGCCTGATGTCAACTTCCTTCAACGTGAGTAGCATTTAAATCTATGAATAACTTGGAAGTTACTGGCCAAAGCAAAAGGAGGATGTAAGGTTCCTAGCAGATGACGTTGTGTAGTGCCTGCTTAACCCCTATTGGAAAAAGTCGTCAGTTTCGTTCATAATAACGCATAAACGACGTAACTCTAGCGACCAGTGGCGAAGGGTCAAAATTTTGTAAGGGGAAGCCGACGAAAAAAATGAGATCATTAATTTTGTTTTTAAAGTAAAACTTTTATTACATCGTCTCAAACTTTTTCGTCTGTGTGTTGCATGTCGCGTGACGATCGGTCGTGGAGCAGGGATAAAATGAAAGGCGCTCGTTAGAGCGCCTTTCACTTTATCCCTATTCCGCGGTCTACTCCGCGCTATAGTGTGAAAAAAAGTTTCAATTTTACCGTGGTTTCATAAAACCACACAATCCTTTTATTCGTCATCGCATTTTTAAATTTCATTTTGATTGTCAGCGACCCCGAAAACCACGAAAATGTCACCCATGATCAGTATACACAAAAATTTTCGAAGGACCCAACTTGATCTTTTTCATAAAAGTGAACGCGTATAAATACAATGTTTCATGTCTATGCTATTAACCGTTGAGGAGTTCCCTCATGAGAAGAGGACCCTGGCGGTAGGATGAATTCATGATACAAATCGTCATTATCCATCAAATATGAACACGTATGCAAAGTTTCGTGTCTGTGCTATTAAACGTTGAGGAGTTCCCTCGTGAGAAGACAATCCTGGCTGCAGGATGAGATCATGATAGAATTCATGTGTATCCATCAAATATGAACTCGTATGCAAAGTTTCGTGTCTGTGCTTAACGTTGAGGAGTTCCTTCGTGCAAAGACGATCCTGGCTGCAGGATAAGTTCATGATACAAAACATGATCATCCATCAAATATGAACTCGTATGCAAAGTTTCGTGTCTGTGCTATTAAACGTTGAGGAGTTCCCTCGTGAGAAGACAATCCTGGCTGGAGGATAAGATCATGATAGAATTTGTGTTTATCCGTCAAATATGAATGTGCATACAAATTTTCGTGTCCGTGCTATTTACCGTTGAGGAGTTCCCTCGTGAGAAGACAATCCTGGCTGCAGGATGAGATCATGATAGAATTCATGTGTATCCATCAAATATGAACTCGTATGCAAAGTTTCGTGTCTGTGCTATTAAACGTTGAGGAGTTCCTTCGTGAGAAGACGATCCTGGCTGCAGGATGAGATCATGATAGAATTCGTGTTTATCCATCAAATATGAACGTGCATACAAATTTTCGTGTCCGTGCTATTTACCGTTGAGGAGTTCCCTCGTGAGAAGACAATCCTGGCTGCAGGATGAGATCATGATAGAATTAGTGTTTATCCATCAAATATGAACGTGCATACAAATTTTCGTGTCTGTGCTATTTACCGTTGAGGAGTTCCCTCGTGAGAAGACAATCCTGGCTGCAGGATGAGATCATGATAGATTCATGTTTATCCATCAAATATGAACTTGTACACAAATTTTCGTGTCTGTGCTATTAAACGTTGAGGAGTTCCCTCGTGAGGAGACGATCCTGGCTGCAGGATTAAGTTATGTCTGTCATAAAAATGTATTGTTCTTAAAACCAAAGGCGTGCGCTAAATTTCAGCTCAATCGGGCATAGGGAAGTGGTTCTAATTTAGCTTACTATACATACAAACATTGAAAGTTCCCTGTCGTAACTCGAAAATCTTCGGCTTACCTAGTCCTTACAAAACGCTGCTGATAACTGCGAAGTCACGTGTCCGCGTTCATACGAATTTAGTTCTGAATTCTGACACCCGAGCGTCGGCTTACTGGAGCCACATGTTGCTTTCTTTGTTGACATGAAAAATGCTGGCATTTATGTAATGTTTTCAATCCTATGATGTATTTATTGCTGTACTGTGATGTGATAACCTCAGATGTGTACATAATTTACTATTTGACTACAGTAGACACTAGACACTTCGTATAGTGCCTTGTTCCCAAAGGGAAGCCGGCAGGAATCGGCTTCTTAGGAGCCTTCGGGCCTGCTAGCGACTCAATAATGCATGACGGAAATATTTCACAATGCGAGCTACACGACGTAATTTCGGCCTGATGTGTAACATGTAATTTGAAATCAACCTATGGTTGACTGGTAGATAATGCCTTGTGGCATTAAGTCCGCCTATGTACCACTTTTGTACATGAAGTTTAAATAAATAAATAAATCAATAGCTGACGTAAACATCGCGGAATTTCCGTTGAGTATTCTTTTGTTGATTTGTCACAAGTACACAAGATAACTAATGTCTTTAATGAACAGTCCATTTTTTTTTGTAGAAATGTAGATCAATGTAACGTGTTTCATTTCGTTTCAGTGGAAGACGACGAACTGAGGGAGGACATCAAAACTATGGGCTTCCCAATCATCCACAAGCACAAACTATGCTGCCTTAGACAGGAATTAGTAGATAGTTTTGTCGAGTAAGTCATATTATACCACCCGAAATTGTAAATAAGGTTTTATACTAACAAACACTAACAATACATGTGTTTCAGGGCACGTTATTTCATGTTCATCCGTTACGCCGCCTTTCACTTACAACAGTTGAGTGCGAAGCGTCAGCGGGACACTGCCGCACAAAAATCGATAGAAGGCAAGGACATCGACACCAAGGAGGCTGCCAATGAGACTGAAACTAAAGAAGTAAAGCAAGACGCCAAGAGCCAGGAAAAGGAGGTTAAGGACAAAAAACAAAAGAAGGAAGATAAGAAAGAGAAGGAAAGTGACAAAAAGGAAGCAACAAAAGATGCTGAAGATGATAAAGCAGTGGAACAAAGTGAGAAAAAAGAAGATGAGTTGCTTCTGAATGAGAATTATTCTGAAATAGACACTGATGTCGCTCAAAAAATTGTAGAGAGTATAACAGATTCTATCTGCAGCGGAGGAGATAAACAAGAAACTGATTGTAAGTATAATTACACCTACCTACTTAACCTGATTCCGACGTTGTTTAAATGATTAGTTGTTATTTATGTAGGGCTTAAGAGGTCAGAAACAGGGTTTCACTGTAAATTCACTAGACTCAGTATCCATGTAACCTCTTGCACCTCAGCAGGCGAACGTTCCCGCGCAGTAGTGGCGGCGGCGGCGCGCGCAGTCGCTTCGCTCAAGGAGTCCGAGTTCGACGTGCGCTTCAACCCCGACGTGTACTCCGCCGGCATCAAGCACGCCGCCGAGCCCGAGCAGCTGGCCAAGCAGAGGCACCTTGTCAAGGAGGCTGCGGCCTTCTTGCTTACCACGCAGATACCGGCCTTTGTGAGTTATTTTTACATTTTTTCTTCTGTAAATTCTAAATTTGAACACTGAAGAACTGTTTTTAATCGTTACATTAGTACTTTTAGTATTAGTCGGTGTTATGTCTGGTGGGTTACTACCCGACAGGTTGTTTTTGGGTTTTCCTATACAAAGTGTTGTTTTGCATCCTCGTCAAATTTCAGGAGGTGGTCCCAAAAGACATAAATAATCAATTAAAATTACGGTACCTAGTTAATTATTAATAAACGCAGATTTTTTTGATTGTTTAAGTTTGTCAATATTTCAGAATAACCCCCTTAACGTGGTTTAGGGAATTAGAAATTATCAATTAAACGTTTGAGATTGTTTGTATGTGTGTAAGCGAGGTTATAGGGCAAGAACCAGACGGGCTGCGTTTAAAAGACGGGTGGTTCACACTTACCAATTTCCGTAAATAAGAAAAAAAATAAAAATTACCTATCCATTTTATTATTGGTTCGGGACGAGAATCATTAGCATAGTTACCTCCTTGAATTTGACGAGGATGCAAAACAACACCATGTATAGTCTTTAGTGACGAATAATTTTAACTGCGCGATGTAGGTATTTGATGTTAGTTCTTCAGCTGTGTCATAGATGGCGATGTTTTACTATTTATTGTATGTTGCTGTAGTACTTTTTGTGCCGCTACACTATATTAATAAAGTCCAATGTGTCACATTCTTTCCCTACGTGTGAACTTGTAAATAATAAATCACAATTTGGCAGGTCCGCGAGTGCCTGGAGCACACGTCGGCGCCGATGGACGGCGCGGGGCTGACGGAGGCGCTGCACGCGCGCGGCGTCAACGTGCGCTACCTCGGCCGCGTGGCCGCCGCACTGCGCCCGCACGCGCCGCTGCACTACCTGCACGCCATCGCCGTCGGCGAGCTGCTGCTGAGGGCCGCCAAGCACATCTACACCGCTTATCTACAGGTACTACATGATGCGCATTATAGCAGTGCAGTTGTGACACTTGCTGTATTTATGAAATTACTAGCTTATGCCCACGGCTTCGCCGGCGTTTTGTTCGGTAATGGTCCCACGGGATCTTACTTTCGGGATAAAAACTATCCTATGTGCTATTCCAGACTTATTATCAATCTCTGTGCTAAATTTCATCCAGTTCCATTCAGTAGTATTTGCTTGAAATAGTAACAAACATCCATACATCCTCACAAGCTTTCGCAATTTATATTAATAGGAAGTAAAATTCGGGTAAAATCTTTAAGAGGGCTATTACAATTTTTCTTGTATTTGATTGTTGTTAAGGTTTTTACTAATGTATGTACACAAATTGAAATATTTATGTAGCAGGCTCCCTAGAGGAATAATCTAACTTTCTTGGGCATATATTTTTTTAAATTTTGTGCCCATACCTAAACCGTTAAAACACATTAGAACTCCCTAGTTTTGATGTGTTTTTGTTAACAAATATACCAATAAAAGGGTCAGCTAGGACTAATACTTGCCACAGGGCTTCAACCTTTTCGATATGCAGCCTCAAAGCGTTCGTAGTGTTATCTCTTTTCAATAGTGACATATGAATGTTGTGTCGACAGGGCTGCGAGGCGATGTGCATCGGCGCGGGCGTGGCGCACTTCCTGAACTGCCTCGTGGGCGCGTGCGCCAGCCCGGCGCCCAGCGCGGCCGAAGGGCCCGGCGCGGCGCGCGGCGCGGCGCGGGGCGGACGCGGCCGCCGCGCGCGCCGCCACGCGCCGCCGCCCGACCCGCACCCCGACTGGCACAACCTCACGCCCAAGACACTCTTCACGCAGATCAAGCAGGAGCTTAAGGTAAGGACCATCATCATTTCAGCCGAAAGACGTCCACTGCTAGACATAGGCCTCCCCTGAATGTCGCCACATTGACTGGTCCCGTGAGACTTTCAGCGGATCCCCGCAACCTTTGCCAGGTCATCGGTCCATCTAGTGGGAGGCCTTCCAATTCAACGTTTTCCGGTTCGCGGTCGCCACTCAAGAACTTTTCGGCTCCATCGGCCATCCGTTCTGTGAGTAATGTGCCCTGCCCACTGCCACTTAAGCTTGGCAATTTTTCGGGCTACGTCGATAACCTTGGTTCTCTTGGGGATGTCCTTATCTCTGATTTGGTCACGCAAGGAATCTCCGAGCATTGCCCTTTGGGTGACTTTAAGACTTCAGATGAGGCCCATTGTGAGCGACCACGAACAATGTTGAAGCTAGACAACTGATGTTACTCGTTACATATATATGTATATGTGGGAATACTTAATTTAACAATCTTTTTACAGGCATATTGGGGTTACGAACTTAACGCTGACAGTATGGATTCTGTTATCGAGAAACATGGCTTACAGAAAATTTCACTTCTCAGGTAACTTATTTGTTTCAGATTTTGTTAAACCTGTTAACTCTTCTGCTGCATAGTTCAAATTTAAATAGCTTTAATTCATTTTTATTACAGATCTTTCGCGCTCAAAGTAGGCTTACAGTTGATGTTACGCGAATTTGACTTTGACAGCAAGAACAAGGCGCCTTTCACTGCTAACGATATCATGAACATTTTCCCAGTCGTCAAACATATCAATCCACGAGTAAGGAAAAATATAATACAGAATTCTAATTAACTATATATGTATAGTTTATTAGATGTTTCTCAACGAAATATGTTTTGCAGGCCTCCGATGCTTACAACTTCTACACGACCGGTCAGAACAAGATTCAGGCAGGCGCGGTATCCGAAGGTCACGAGTTAATCGCTGAAGCGCTGAACCTACTCAACAATGTGTACGGAGCGATGCACAGCGAGATCGCGCAGTGTCTCCGCATGGTGGCGCGACTGTGCTACGTCACTGGAGAACATAGGGACGCGATGGCATACCAGCAGAAAGCTGTGCTAATGTCCGAGCGGGTGAATGGAATTGATCATCCGTATACGATTACTGAATATGTGAGTAATGCTCGATATTTACTTTTATTTACTTCCACATATCGAATAGACGTTCAATTAGTGAACCTATTTATATCCTGACGTATAGTCGTATTACGATCACATTCAAAATCAGCAATCCCATACATTTATGTACCGAAAAACTGCAGTGTAATCCATACAATAATGTTGCCCCACTGCAACTACTGCAAGTTACTAAACAGGTGTGCTATAAGTATTTTTTTGTTTCCAGTCGCATTTGGCGTTGTACTGTTTCGCTAACGGCCAAGTGAGCACAGCGCTGAAGCTGTTGTACCGCGCGCGTTATCTAGCACTGCTCGTCTGCGGCGAGAATCATCCTGAAATGGCGTTACTTGATGTAAGTTTGTCAAATTTTTACTTATTTCATCAGCAGTAAGGATCAAGTTAAATAAATGATGTAGGTAAATGTATAAACGAAATAGAAAAACATAATTGTGCCGACCGCGGACTTCGAGTAATATAGGATCAAACCAGGGTAGGAAAAAGAAATCGCATACACACACATAGCCATTGGAATTTGAGCAACGCATGTACTATTGCACACATCTGAACACCTCTCTCGGTGGGTACACAGTTTATGCTTACAAGCGTTTGTCTCGTGGCTATTCCTAGCTGCTGGGTCGTTTCTAATAAGGTGTTTGTGATTTCGCAGAGCAACATCGCGCTGATCCTGCACGCGGTGGGCGAGTACGAGCTGTCGCTGCGCTTCGCGGAGCGCGCGCTGGCGGTGACGTGCGCCACGCACGGCGCGCGCTCGCTGAAGGCGGCCGTGGCGCGGCACCTGCTGGCGCGCACGCTCTCCTGTCTCGGCGACTTCCGCGCCGCGCTGCAGCACGAGAAGGAGACCTACTCCATCTATAAGCAGCTGGTATGTGCCAGCATTTTATGTCTTAGCCTTGCAGATTAATTTATTTGGCATCCTACCCTACCTCAGGAGACAAACCATGCGCTGAGATAGGGGGGGCTTTTGGCTATGCACAATTTTTTTTTAAGTCCCTATGTAAATGGGTAAACGGACATCTCGCCATACGTATTTTCCTTTTTTTTTTTTAAACAACGATTTATTCTAAATGAATATGCTTCATGTTTATGTAGCTGGGCGAGAAGCACGAGAAGACCCGCGAGTCGTCGGAGTGCCTGCGCCACCTGACGCAGCAGGCGGTGGTGCTGCAGAAGCGCCTGGCGGAGGCGTACGCGCGCGCGCCGCACGCCGCGCCGGCGCCTCCGCCGCTGCACATCCAGCCGCCCGGCATGGCCTCCGTCATCGACATGCTCAACCTCATCAACGGCATACTCTTCGTGCAGATCAGGTACGGACATGCTTTACTATTCTGAACATACCGGAAAGCAACGTGGCTCCAAAGTGGCGGTTACAAGACTGATGTGAGGACGCTAGGGTGTGGGGCTATGCCTAGTGAACGACTTATCACTCACATAAACATAATTTAAGGAGACTAGACACAGTAGCAAATCATTTTCCATCTAATCGATTCTTATATTTCCCAGTCCGCAAGACATCGAGCAATTCAAGGCAGAAATAGAGAAAAGACAGCTAAAGGAGCTGCCTATCCCCGGCGTGCTGGGCAAGGCGTCGGACGAGAAGCCGGCGGAGACGCGCGACGCGGAGAGTTGAGCGCGGGCCCACGCCACCTCATGTTCCACTCATATTGGACATTTAACTATATACATTGTTACTTTAATATAATTATTGATTGATGATATTGTTCCTTATCTATGAATGTATGCGGTAGTGAATAGTGTGCTAAGGTTTGATGTAGATTTTTTTGTTAGTAAATTTTGAGGATATTATTTTGATCAAATAATTAAGTGTTATTTGGAATGAATTCTCGCGGAGTGCGGTAGTTGATGCATGTGCGTACATTTCGCTCAAATCACGCAGATCTAAGTTTTAATTTTACGCTTCCGTTTGGAATTCACAATTTTATTCTACACCCAAAGTAGTGCAATTTCAAGTAGTGATAGTAGCAATAAGTTTTGGTTGTGAACCTGAGACCGTGTGCGTCGCTATGTTATGGTAACTGGTGCTACTGCCAATTTGTCCTTCGTATATATTTTAATGGTTTTATGAATTGTTATTGTCGAGTATTATTATTATTTTTTAACTAGTACGGGAGTATATTGTTGAAACACCTGTAGCAGTAGACATTCAGTTATATTGTGATTGAAATGTAACAGGACTTGAACGGCTCGAGTCAGCGACTTGGAACTACGAAGTCACTCCAATGTCCACGAACAAACTGCATACAAATTGGATTAGTTTATAAAGAACAACTCGAATGGGCTTTGCTCGATTCTTACAAACACTGCCTTAAATGTTAACATTTTAGTTTCAGGTGTAGTTGTTAGTGCCATAATAAGAGTGTAGTGCATGTAAGTTTGTGTAATTGTTTTTTTTTTGTCTGTGATAGATATAGCATGTTTATCATCGAGTGACTTGCCTTTTTATGCAATAAATTGTAACTGGACTATATAGTTTCGGCTTCCATGTCTGTTTGGTACGTAAAGTAAGATCTAATCAACAAAGTGTAATATAATTAATTATGATACTAATAATAAAATAAAATGTCGTCGATATAATGTAATATACGAGCCTTGTGAAACACGTAACTACGGTGTATTCATGTTATACTTCTATAATATAAATCAACTATTCTTATAATGGTATTGATATGTTGTCAGTGACGCCAAATGAACAAGTGTTTTTGAATGAGTGTTTGAAAAATGTATTTTGTGACTTTGCCTTTCGATATTAGCAGTCGTTATTATTGTCACACAGTGTCCGCCACATATCCGATTGCTTTGTTGAGTGACTTAGATTACGTCAAACTGCACTTAAACCATCGAAACATTAGCTTTCAATAATCATTAGATGTCTTTATTTGTGTCAAATATTATATGTAATTTATAGTCAACAATTATTATATTATAAGATGTCAATAACTGTTGGCAATAATCGTGGTTAATTGTTAACTGTTCATGTTGTAAAAACCTAATCTAATGGCGTAACTTATGGGTTTTCATAGATTGTGCTTGAGTCAATTCTGCCAATTAGGTTACATTTGTATTCTAAATATTTCGGGCCATACTTTGTGTATGTGAAACGTATGCTACTGATATTGTTACCACTCACTTTTATACTAATAGATTCACGTTATTGCGTATCGATAGAGTCGTTTCCCAAACCAGACTATCGTCAAAGCCATGCCTGTTTTAGATGTGAAATTCTGTCGTTGAACATCACTAACATTTATACATATTTTATTAATATATGTGAAATATCGATATTACATGTCGATAGAATGATATGTTGTCAACCAAGGAGAAGGAATGACGATAAGTTTGCACATGTATTTAACATCTGTCAAAATCAGAGTGATTTATTTTCTTGCTACAATAAGTTTGCTATTTGGTTGGTGCTGTCGGAGGTTAAATACTGAAAGGACTATTATCGATACGCACATCGTACTGTGCTCGTTAGCTAAATATATAAGAATGTTGTTCGATGAAGTACGTGCCTAAGCAAACAATAATCAATCGTTGTTACATTTCTTTAACAATATGATGACCATGTAAATACGGCGCTGTTCGTAGTATGATAAATAAAAAATCGTTTTTAAAAAAAAACTTCGTTTTATTTATTCTTATTTTACTTGTAACAAACACGGCAACAGCTCTCCCAACAATGATAGGCGACTGGCAGAGTTATACCCCCCTCCAATGATCGTAAGAGGGGTAAATTTTTAGGTGTGCGTAGTCGCAGCGGAAAAATGTCGAATTTCTTAATTTCAGTTAAGCAGATATTTAGTGTATGACCTCGTGTAATTGTGTATGGTAAGTACAGATTTGTGTATCCAGCCATTGGGGAGCTATTCAACAAAAACTGTTTCCGCTGGAACTACGTCATCCTAGCGGCACTTTTTTTATCCTATGCACGTACATGAAAAAAAATACATTCAATAATTAGTGTATAAGGAGAGGTAAATGTGTATGCTTGAATGAAATTTGTGTGTCATAAAACTGCGAAGATAATCAAGTTTCCGCTGCGCTGACGTTTGGCTATTTGATGAAAATCATATAAAACAGCTTAGTGCAGAGTTGAATTTTTTTACGCACCTTGCTTTGAATTTGTGTGTAATGTTTGTGAAAACAGAATTTGAAAAAAACATACCGTTCAGAAGATATACACGTAAAAGTAAAATAAGGTTATTAGGTCCAATTACTTAAAATAGGAACTCTAGAGCCTAACTTATTACGTTTACTTGTATCTTGTAAGGGTCTACAATGCCTTGCCAAGTTTCATTTATGTGGTCTTAGTAATTAATGAGCAATGGCATAATTTACTACGACTGGACCACTATATTGTATGACATCGGATTGCAGGACTTTTTATTGGTAAAGCAGACTAAACTTATTCCGATAGTTAGTGTATTAATGCAACTATTGACATGTAAAATTTCAGGTCATTTCACTAGATAATTAAAGAGATGGAATAAAAATACCAGAACAACCGCAATTCATGAAAAAACCGACCAAGTTTGAATGGCTACAAAAAAGCGGCCGTGCAGTATATAGAGCTAACGTTCTAAAATTTCCAGTGTTGTACCATAATTGGATTGGTACAGGTGGGCACACAATTCTTAAACAAGTAACAAATAATTTTCGTAATAAAAATAGTAGGTCTGTTGTTTGTTTCTCAAACTTAAAAAAAACAGTGCGTGGAGTCCCTCCGCGCGCAAGAAGTGAAACTTCGTAATACTCGAGCGCCACGCATTCACTCTCGTTACTTTATTGAACTTCTAAATAATATTTAGAAGTGAACTTCTAAAAAAAAAGTTTTTTTTAATATTTGTTGTTTTCTTGTTGTATTATTTTTATTACATAAGTTTATCGAGGTTATTCTACCCATGGAAATTGAGCGAAGACTGGTCACACCAAAGAGTCGAATGCATGACTGTTTGCACGTCATCTTGCGTACCTAGTAGAACTACGTAGTACGTACTACGTAGTCACAAATCTTGTAATACTGCCAGTGAGTTTTAGAAAATATTTCCCCTCCATGGTAGCGTTAAACTTGTTGGAGGAAGTTGCATAAGAAGTTTCACTTTAATAAGAATAGCTTCTGTATCACAATATTACAAAAAAATGTTACACTTGGTAATTATTAGGTCCTTCCTTAATATTCTGCTGCTTCCAGCGTACAAATATTTTGATGATACTCGGTATAGTTTGAATAAATGAAATACTAATAATAATTATAAAAATTCATTAACACCAGTAGTTATTTCAGATGTCGAATTTAAAAACTGATCGGTTTATTAGTGAATAATCTAAAGAAGGTTATTCTAACTCACTAAGATGGTGGGTTGGTTTTAGTCGTGTGTGTAGTGCACATGCACATTGTTTCTGTGTGCGTAAAAGCTCGAACGAGAAGACTAACTCCCGAAAAGTTAGGTGCTAGTACAAAAACCTAAGATTTACTTAAACATGTAGGCTTTTACAGTAGGCAATATATTAGTTATTTATTTTTAGTAAAAAACTGATTCTTTATCAATGCTATTATTACCTACTTTGCTAATAATGTGGCTTTTTTTCATTTTAATTAGTCATTATTAACCAATAAATATTTTTAAGATTAGGTATAAAGTTAATAAAGTTGTTTTATTTTCTGCTAAACAATTGTGTACGCACCTGTACAAAACAATTACACACAATGACGATACTATACTGGAAATTTTAGAACGTTAGCTCTATATACTGCACGGCCGCTTTTTTGTAGCCATTCAAACTTGGTCGGTTTTTTCATGAATTGCGGTTGTTCTGGTATTTTTATTCCATCTCTTTAATTATTTAGTGAAATGACCTGAAATTTTACATGTGAATAGTTGCATTAATACACTAATTATCGGAATAAGTTTAGTCTGCTTTACCGATAAAAAGTCCTGCAATCCGATGTCATACAATATAGTGGTCCAGTCGTAGTAAATTATGCCATTGCTCATTAATTACTAAGACCACATAAATGAAACTTGGCAAGGCATTGTAGACCCTTACAAGATACAAGTAAACGTAATAAGTTAGGCTCTAGAGTTCCTATTTTAAGTAATTGGACCTAATAACCTTATTTTACTTTTACGTGTATATCTTCTGAACGGTATGTTTTTTTCAAATTCTGTTTTCACAAACATTACACACAAATTCAAAGCAAGGTGCGTAAAAAAATTCAACTCTGCACTAAGCTGTTTTATATGATTTTCATCAAATAGCCAAACGTCAGCGCAGCGGAAACTTGATTATCTTCGCAGTTTTATGACACACAAATTTCATTCAAGCATACACATTTACCTCTCCTTATACACTAATTATTGAATGTATTTTTTTTCATGTACGTGCATAGGATAAAAAAAGTGCCGCTAGGATGACGTAGTTCCAGCGGAAACAGTTTTTGTTGAATAGCTCCCCAATGGCTGGATACACAAATTTGTACTTACCATACACAATTACACGAGGTCATACACTAAATATCTGCTTAACTGAAATTAAGAAATTCGACATTTTTCCGCTGCGACTACGCACACAATTTTTAGCATAATGTACCGATGCGACACGGTTCGTATTGCGCTCGTATAACGTCGACCTCTTCAGCATGGGCAGAACGATGAACGAATGAATTCCCAAGCAGAATGACAAAGACGACAGTAGTGAGAAGAGCCTGCCTTGAGTTTGGAATGGATAGCTGTGTGACGTCACACTTTGTTACTCGCATTCCACATGTTGGAAATTTTGTAAACGAACTTATTACAAGTGGGAACGCTGATAGACATAATTAAACAATCATAATAAACTACTAAAATACTGCAAGATTACACCAATCTTAAAGATATTTGATGTGAAAGTAGTCCTGCTACATGTGTGTAAGACAATAAATTAACATCGGTGATCTGGTAAGCTGTAAATGATTACCACTATAAATAAAAAAGATTGTACTTATATGAGTACTTAATTTAGCCCAACAAGGAAAGAGCTTGCACAAAGCTGTAGAGCAGAAGATTATTTTCTCGGTTTTGAAGCTAACGTCGGGCAGAAATAGAGTTGTTGATTACAGACCGACTTGTTTCAAGCAAAGTTATTCATTACCAGTAGATACTTGTAACTCCTCCATCTAAGCTTAAAAATGGTTTCGTAAGAAGTAGATTTGCCACAACAGCGCAACTATCACAATCAGCGTATCTAATACAAGCAACAGTTGCCATGCTAACTATTTCCAACACACTCTAAATCCCTATGCTTTTTAGCTGCCCAATATTGCATCTCCAACATTCGGGCATGTTCGGTAATGCGTTACTTCCGCGCGCGTGGCCTCGGTCGGGGCCGCGCCCGCGGGCGAGGCCGGGGCCGGCGCCGGCGTGCGCGCGACGAGCGGCCGCGCTCCAGCTGCGCCGCCACTAGCTCCCCCAGGGCTCCGCGCTCCGCCAGCATGGATAGGAACGTGCAGATGAACTCGTCGTAGTTGTGTGTGCGACGGCAGTCGTCCACCTAGAAACACAGGCATTTATAGAGTTGGTTGATGTCACGTAGATCCAAAATGTGTCTTAGCTGGAAAAGAAATGAAGTGGCAGTACTGTCTTGTTTTAAGAGGATGGCTGGCATTCCAAAGGTAACCGATTGGTTTTAGAAGTTGGAGAGCTATCAAATATAATTAAAAGCTTTTATTTAACTTGTCTTGTTAGTTAGTGATTTAGTATGTATTGGCCAATCTTGCAACTGAATTTCATACCAGCCGATATTGCTGAAATTTTACATACACCTTTGATTCTGGTGACAATACATTTTATGAGAGACTTGAATCGATCGATTCTGCAACCATTGGCTCCCCACTTCTCAACGATTAATAGCATGGACACGGATCTTTATATACGCGTTCAATATTGATGGATAAACCTAATCTTTTTCTTTTCATTATATTAAAAGCTTGTTTTTTTTTTTACCGACAATAATTATTGTCGGTAAACACAAAAAGTACTGATAATATCTTACTTTATACATATCCCTCTTATCATTCTCATCATTGAGTGCCTGCTGACAAAGCTGCACCTCATTAACAATGCTGCTCATCAATGCGTTCATTTCAGAGTGTGTCAGCAATAGCTTCCTTAGTTTGATTGGCTGATCTGGCTCAGTCTCACAACAAACTAGTATGGGAGAATCATTGCTCTTGACCAGGGCTGTGATGGATGTGGGGTAAAGCTGAAACATACATCAAAAACTTTATGATGGAACTCGAGACTGAAATAAAAGATGTGAAAGAAAATGTAAAACCACTGGATTAAATGACTCGAAAGGGATTAATGACTTTAATGGTGGACTGACCAGTACCGTCTTTCAGGCTATCTTTTTAGGAAGCCTTAAGAATGGCCTATTCAATGTATGCAACATGTTAGCACAGACAAATATGGCGCGAAGCCAGGACAAGACATCAACAATTATATATGTCTTGACCCTTGGCATTGAGGGACTGAATTTAAAGATAGACGGAGCAATTCTCTCTCTAAAAGCACACTTACATCTCCAACTATTTGATTGTCTCTGTTGATTGTAATGAACTTCACAATTACACCCTGCTCTACAGGATCAACTGAAAACATACATATTTTTGGATGATAAAATTTTGATTCCAAAAGGAAATTTAAATAACATTTTAATGTCGACTACCTGAAGAAGTCAGGTAGTGAGTATGTTTTTATTAAATTTAATAATGAATTGACTGTGGACAACTTAAATATCAAGTCAGATAGTTACCTAAAATAATGCTGCTGTCTTGGTGTGGACGATCATTAGCTCCAATTTCTATGGTAATAGGACGAGTGTAGTCCACATCGTACAACTGTAATTGTGACGACTCTAAGGCAGTCAGTATCGTTTCCTCACTAATCTGCCCTAAGTTTTCGTTGAGGGAGTTTTCATTGCTGCCTTCTGACAACAATTCACCATGTTCTGTAGAAAATTAGATAACTATTTGATATTGAACTAGACTGTACAGGGAAGATTATAAAGTCAATAGAGGTGGTTCAGACCATCAAACTGGACTATTTTCCCTTAAGAAATAAAGTGCCATAAGTCCTCATCAATCCCATGTGTGCTAAAAAAGTTATTTAAGATCAAAAGGTTATAATTTTCGGTTATTTGGATTTTTCTCGAAAACGGCAAGTTTCATCAAAAATAAAGCCAAGACAAAAATTGTAGATAGAAAAATTATATACAAAATGGTCTTTACTTTTTTCCTAAGAATCACCATTCCTAAGATATTCTAAAAGCTGAAGGAGGTAAGTACATTATATTTTAACATGGTTAAAAATGCAATGTGTGTGTACAATATGTTTATGTGAAAACTAGCTGTCCTGCGCAACTTCGTCTGCGTTACATTTTCCCCGTTTTCGCAACATTTTTCATTGCTGCTCCGCTCCTATTGGTCATAGCGTAATGATATGGTGATGATGCCTATATATGTCCTTCCTCAGGTTGAAATTTATCTTCTTGGCAAGTTTCATTAAGATCCGATCAGCCATTTAGTCGTGAAAAGGTAACAAATAAACTTACTTTCGCATTTATAATATTAGTTAGGATACTGTATTCTATTTCTACTGGTTTACCCAAGGTCTATAACAAAATTCAGCTCTGTTGGAGTTTTTGGTATTTGAAATGTCTATTTTGACCGGGCTAATTTATCTACATTTATGTTTATGAAATGTATTTTTTTTTTGGGGCAACAGTCTTATAAACAAAATGTTGTTTATAAAGTAAAAAACAGCAATAAATAAAATAGGTTATTTGTACCATTAATTTCTCTGCGTTTTGATAACAAATGACGCATATGTTTGCCGATCTTTGAGATTGCTTCCTTTAGCCTCTTCTGATTCAGTTCAAGTGCATTGAGCCTCTGTGTCAGTGCTAACCTTCTGTCAGGCACAACTGCCATCAGGTTGAACCTGTAATACAAGAATGTTTCACCCTTATTTTGAAATCTCTGTTGTTTTGTCGCCTGTTCCGGGGCTTTAGTTGAATTACATCTTACGAAGAGCAAGTTGAACTGATGGGATGAGTCAAAGCAAAAATAAATGACATAGAAGGAATAATATTACATTGTTATTGGTCTCAATTCTTAAGGACTATTTATACTTGGAAGCACAATGGAATAACAATGTTGGACTCCAGTTGAAGTAATTATTTTCAAAAAGGAATTTATGTTTTTAATTGGAAAGCTATCTTAAAATGCCAAGACAACAATTACTATAAGGAACAATTAAAGAATTTTCCAATTTTATCATACCTTATATCATGGACTTGTTCACCAGCATCTCTGCCAAGCCTCTCAGCCATCACTCTCCTGAACTTATCAGTCCAGTCCTCATCAGATGCCCATGGGCCATGATCGGTGGGATATGGTTTCAGGCCATCCAGCTCAAACAAATGCCCATTGATAGGCACAAAACAAACAAAGTGGTAAGCTTCACCTGAAAGAATGACAAAATCATAGACTTCACCTTCAATAAATAAAATTAGTCTCTGAGTTTGCTGCATTTAAAATTGTTTAAGAAGTGTCCAGTCAAAGATATTTTTTTTCCTATCTACTTACTTCTCTTTTATTTCCATAACAAATAATCTTTTGTTTACACACCTGTAAAGCGTCCAGTGGGAACTCCTGCATTTTTATCAGCTTTCTTCCTAGCTTGTGGTATGGCATGTGAGTTGTGAGCACAGGCCAACTCTGGGGTGTTCCCAATGGCCCAGCCTTTGTTCTCAGGGTTCATTCCAAGGGTGTGGTGCTGTTTAGTCAATGGATAACAAAAGAGATTAAGTTTAACACAACAATGATACATTGGCATTGTTTGAGAAAACAAAGATTATTTACCTTTAATCTGCTTAGTGTTTCTCCTAAATGAAGATTAGGATAGTTCAATAATATGGATAGCAAGGCATGAGTTGCACAACTATTTGGAACCATTTGCTGTGCGAAAAATATACTGTTAATAGTCTCCTCATCGCGTACGAAACTTTCAATCTGTTCCACGAATTTTCTGCGGGAACGTCTCTCTTCAATCCATCGAAATAAGAAGATGAACCCGTAGACTGGACTTTCAAAGGGTTTGTGTAAGTCATAAATCTCTTCTACCTGAACCCCTTTTACTCCGAAATCCTCCAACAATAGGGTAAACAAGCCCGGGTCGCTCTCTAACTCGAGCCATCCCTCTATCAGACTGTTTATCTCTACCGGCATGTTTTTCATAGATGACGATTTTTTGGACGTAGTTCAGGCAAATTGTTTGTTTATTATGTTTTAATATTTGATAAAACGGATCCTCGCATCAAGGAGTTCATTGTTGTCGTTTGTCAAGTGTCAGTGTCTGGTGTCATGTCGGCCGCCGTCAAATGTCACAAAACTGTCATGGATAGGGCGCGACTACACGTCAGTGCACGGCGAAACTAAATGGAATCGTACTAATTAGAATAATAGTCTCATTAGTCGAATTAGTTCCAATTTTGGTCACGAGCTAAAATATCCCCAAGCACAAAACACAAAGGTGTATTAGAAGTGTTATCGCCCACATTTATACACCGCACTCCCGACCCGTCATATCTGACCCGCACCCGTTCTCTGCGTGTTTTGCGCTTTGTGCCTATCAGTCTCAACGAGGCGATAAAACAAATTGCGATGGCTTCGTACCCAAATGCATCGCTAGCTTTGAGCCGGGGGGTGGGGGAGGGAGTAGTAGGATACGAGACAGATTTATAAGGGTTAAGTTAACTATTTACGGATGCAGCTGAAGTTCTTCTAAAATGTCGAATGCAATGGCCACTTATATACGGGAAATAATAATGGTTCCGAAAAACCAATTAATCTCCAGCGATCTGTGACCAACTATTATTCTAATTAACAGCGTTATAATAAATTACCGACAAAAAACCCAAAACATAAACGAAAAATAATATCCATTTTAACAAACAAATAAGAGCATGTCCAAATTACATTTCACTCCTATAAAACATTAATATTCGAATAACAAAACTAAACTTCCGAATAGAATACTGAACCTCCGACAAAATTACTAAGTTACCGACAACAGAGGTTTTGTCAAAATAATCACATTTTTACAACTTGCATGCAGTTTTAATTTCTATTGTTGGTTAGCAAATTTATTTTTTAACTCTCATTAATGATGTAAATACTTCAACTGTTCGGCCCGCGCGATCGGGTTCGGGTCGCGTTCGGCTGTTTTCGCTTGGGAGTTCGAAAGATCCGAGCACAGCGCGTGACAGTGCGCTCAAGGACCAGTTCTTCCCTTTCTTTTTCGATAGGGGTTAACTGGTCCCACTTCGAAACTGCGACCAGGAGTTTGTTCCCGTTGAGTAACACCGTTTTGTGTTACACTTTTACCCATTGGGAAAAAATTACCGATTAGTTACTATGTAACTCAATGCCACGTTTTTTTCCCGTTAAATAGGCCACTGTTTTTATGTGTGTACAATAGGTAATGTTACTTTTGCTACCAGGAGAATTTGGATGCAAGAGCGAGCGAAGCGAGCTCTGGACTCGGGGCACTCCGACTCGGACAGGTTAGGTTCGAAGGGCATGGTGGGGTCTAGTGAGCGAGCGGAGCGAGCGAACTAGACCCCGCCATCCCCTTCGTGTTAGGTTACTGTAAACCCTGCAGACAGAAATAGGAGCCGCGGGTAGGAAAGTACTATAGCAATAAACAGTCATGTTTATTTTTGGGAGATTTCAGTATCTCATTCGGTCGTTTCGTTATTTTTATTCGGTCAAAAGTAGTCGGAAAGTTAGTATTTTAGGCAGTAGATTTAATATTTTGAGTAAAGACAATAGGGGATAATCCATTTTTTTTTCTTTGTCCGTCGGGTAGTTTATTGAAAAGTATTGGTCACGTATTTTTTCTTTTTTCACGTGGTCGTAAAATTACGGAGATATATTGAGTTGAAATTGAAATGGCGCATGACGTCACATGTAGGTAAGTTTTATACCTACTTGTGACGTAGTAAGCCCCCACTCTCCAACTTTTAACTAATTTGATATTTTGATAAAACAAAAAATACGTGTCTCATATTTTTGTATTTTCTGTCTGACGAACAAAATAGAATGTCTTTTTCTTTACCCAGTCCGCACCTCTATTCTTCTTTTTTGTCGGAGCTTTTATTACTATCCCTTATATACTATATATACTCGCCATGGATAGTTTAGATTTTCCATACTTGTTTATATAGAAGTTACTAATTTTGAGGAGTTATTTGGAAAGTCATGGAACTAAAAGAAAATTCAACCTCTCCACTGCAGACGAGTTCGCTTTTCTGTTGTGTATATTCAGAAATAGATGTTACTGTAACTAAGGCTCCAAGCTCGAAAATATTACCACCCTGCCTTGGTCAGGTTAGAATTGGTTTGACCTTATAGTTCAGTTAGTCGACTTACACACAAAAGTCAAGATTCAAGATAAAGTATTGTGAAAAGCGAGCCAAGAAAGCTCAAAAATTTTAACACCCTGCATACCTTGGACAGGTCAGAATTGTATCTACCGGAGTTGAAAAAGCGAGACGTTAAAGAGAATTTAAAGAAGCGAGCTCAAAAAGTTTTACATCTTGCCAGATATGTGGAGATCAAAAGTCTACATGCTCCATTTTTTGCAACCTTGTGTATGTATCACATAATCGCCTGTTATTAAAGCCTCGGGGCAAAGGGCTCCTAACCCTGAAACTGCAGATATACATACAATTGATGAAGATGAGATTGGGTCTGCACGACAAGTAGGTACCTACATATGAAATTATTTAAGATTTGTAAGCAAATTAAGAAACAGTTACACAGCCTATTGAATAGTTATTAACCTATTCTCATCTTTACTTTCCATTTACAGGTCTGCCCTTTATCTGCATCCACCTACCGCATCTCCGATCCAGTAAATCAAATAAGATTGGCACAGGTATCGTATTAGAGGAGGAGCAGGAGGAGCTCGTGGCTAAATGATAACAGCCGCACCGGTCGATCTTTAAGGTTAAGCCGTGTTTGTCGAGGTTGGTCCGTGGATGATTCACCATAATTACATACCAAGTTTCCTCCGCGCCTCTGAAAGCACGTTAAGCCGTTGGTCCCGGCTGTCATTTGTAAATCTTTGATAGTCGTTACCAGTAGTCAGAGGCCAAAACTCTGACATCCAGTCTTACCAAGGGGTATCGAACCTATTACCCAGTTACTGGTTTGTGGTGGTCAGATAAGGCAGTCACTTCATGTAAAATACTGGTTCTCAGCTGCATCCGGTTAGACTGGAAGCCGACCCCAAGAAAGTTTGGGAAAAGGCTAGGCAGATGATGACGATATAGATATAGGAAATATCACAAATAAAACATTTTTTTCTCTCAACAACATTTATTTTTTTATTTATATACACTCTTATCTTCCGAACTTTGTACAATGTACAAATAATAAATGCACAACTTCAGCATTGTAAAATCCTCATAAAGACTTGCAGGCACGCGCTATTTGAATCAATTATTATTAGCACACGATTTAAGTTTAAGTTATTTGTAAACAGTATTGGTCCCATTTTATAATCATTCGAAAGCACTCGGCTATTAATAACGTCAATGATGATTTTATTATTGTTTTTTGCTTTTAATGCAATTCTAAACCTAGAGTTGTTAGGCCACGAGATCCGGTATGAAAAATAATCTCGAGTCTTTTAAAATCTACATTCTGAATCGACTATCAACTCGTTAGTTTCCGATCAAACTGATTTCGATTTCGTATCTTGACTGCATTATTAACTTCGAATCAACTGCAATTAACACGCCAATCGTCAATATAAATACAGTATAATTTTTGAGAAGTTTGACATATTGACTAGCACATGAAGAACTTGATGATGCATGTGTCTGTCTATTTGAATTTACTAAGCACTTATAATGAGCGTCACTTTGTTCGAAATCTTTAAGTTGTGCAATCAGAACATGTACAAGTTACAAATTATTATGCATGACTGGATGATCTAACAGAATATTTTAAGTAAATATGCTTTAATTTGAAGACTAGAATAGACAAATCGGAACAGGAAACTATAATACCTCCACTAAGATTAAAAACGCGATAGTCAACTAAAACGATGATACTAACGGTCTTACCACAACGACAAGCTAACAATCAGTTGAAAATATCAAATCTACTAATTTATTATTCAAACATCATTGTTCCGACAACATTTCTAATTCGTCAGATATTGTAAGGTTCATCTATCAGATGATTGTGTTTGTGTACATTCTTTTGCGTCAAGCAAAGTGATAGTAGTGTGTCTTATATCTACTGGCTCGTGAGCAAACTATAAGCTAAAGAACAGCTGTATTTGATAACAACTGATGTGCACTCACACCAGTGGGAACATTCAGAGCTCCTGAATAAATGGCACAGTGACGTAGGACACTACTACTGCTTGTATACTAATAATTGATAGTGAACGTACGGCGCTCTCGTCAGCGGGCAGGCGGTCCGGTGACTTATTCTACTTTACAATTATTTGGAACCACAGAGGTGCTCTGATTGGAACACAATTTATAAAATAATTATTGGAAGAGTTTTTACTTAACTGGCTATCTATAGGTACATATTTAACAAAAGGCTATTTTACAAAATTTCATAATTATGTACAGAGCAGGAAATAAGTAACTAATAATAACTTCCCTATTATCACATAAGTACGCAACGCTCTTACTCGACCACCTACATTCAATAAAAACGATAGTTTCATGTTAGGATATGTACGTACAATATAAATATAATACCATGACATTGTTGGGACGTCAACAATGTGGACTAATTGCTATATACGAGTCTCATCACATGAAACAGCAGTCGATTTAAAGTAACAAAGTTGTCCGGCCGGGCTTTCATCTGATGGCGTGTGTCGGGTTGTATGGCGGCGGTGGCGTCTTGGGGACCTGCGACCGGTGGATGGGGGCGATGGCGGACAGTGGGGTGGGGGGCAGCTCGTCGGGCTGGCCGGGGATGATGGCCACGTCCGTGAGCAGCGGCGGCGGCAGCTCGTGCCGCGCGCTGCTGGTGGCGGGCAGCAGCCGTGCGGGGTTCAGCTTGATGGCATCGTCGTAGGTCGGCGGGGCTCCCGCCACCGTGTCGTAGTCCGGAGGCTTCTGCTGCATTGTTTCCTCATCCGGCATCGATATTACGTGGATGGGATCATCAATCTGAAATTGATAAAATAATCGTTAAATACTGTTAGAAATGTAATCGGTAACTTGCTGGGTATAAACTTTAATAATTTGCCACGATTGGATTGAACTTAATTGAAATTCTAATTTAACACATCTACAAAATACTATGCAACGCTACACATTGCTACGCATTGCTATTTGCTACAAGTGCGCTTGCTACGTGATGCTACACGTTGCTACGCGGTGCTACGCGACGCTACGCTTAGCTACGCGAAGAGCTACGGCGTGTCTCCCATGGGTCTGGATTTGTTTATTTTCAAACAATTATGTATCTAGGTAAGAAATTGCAAAAGATGACTCACTTGGTGTGTGTCAGGCGAGGCGCGGTCTGTCTGCGGCTGCCTCGCGGGCGACTGCAGCCAGCAGCACATAGCGGCGCAGATGAGCAGCGCTCCTGCCACGATGCAGGCCACGCCCACGTAGCGCACGGGCTCCGCGTAGTCCTCGGCCAGACCCAGCCAGTTGATCAGCGCGCCGGCGCACAGCAACACCATGCCGTACCTGTACGGCCTCTGTGATTGTCTGCCTTCGTCTAGGGACATGCCTGAAAAGGGAAAAAAAAAAATTAATTATTTTGTATTGTGGTACAAAATATAGGTGCTATGATTGCACGCTGTTGAGCTCGACTGAAAGTGGTGTAGCCTAAATACATTGTTTTGTTTTTTCTGAGGCAGTTGTGAGTGAATAACTTTCGCTTTTGTTTCATTTAGCGACATTATGCTGTCCGTTACAGGAAGTAGGTAGTTCCGGAAGCTCGAAACTGTTAACTCATCAAATGGTGGAAAGTGTATGCATGTAGTTTACTGGGGCAATGACACGGCGTAATAACGGGATTCTATATTCCGGTGATCGAAACGAAAGTTGGGAAAGATCACGATTAGATGACACGAAAGGTGGATTGTTCTTAATGTGGGTTCTAGAAAGATCCGTGATTATGAACAGGTCATGGAAGAAAACAATTGTTTTTGCGAGGTGGCGTTGAGGAATACTTTATGAGAGATAATTTCGAGGTGGTCGAGCGTCGATGATCGAGGTTAGCGTGAAGACAATGGTCTCTCGAGAGAAGTGGGTCAAGTTCGCGACGTGCGCTGGAGTGGCGCCGAGTGGTCACGCGGGCGGGGGGCGTGGGGGACCGGACCAGCCGAGATCACACGCGTACCAACACATCAATTCATTTATATGGCCATAAATCGTCATTGGCCAATGAGATCTTTATTGCATGAAAATGATGTACTTACATATGGAAAACGGCTAAATTCGAGTTAGTTGACATGAGGATGTAACTAGATTTCGTCAAATTGCAACCTCAAAATCTTGTATACCACATTAAGCCTAGCTTTCTCTCCTTAAATTATTCTTGCTTTATAAAGATTTGTACGGAAACATGTCATTATTTCATTTGCGTTGCTCACGAGGCGGAAGCAAGTTTCTAATTACAAAACATATGTTTCAGAAGAAGAGGAATAAAACATGTCAAGAATAAGTATGTGAAGGTATGATGACGATTTGACAGTCGAATGAGCGGATCATTTGACACTTGGTAAAAACATAACGATACGACACGTAAGGAATGTTTTATGGGTGTTGACAACCTTATAATAATGTAGCAATATGAGCAGTAATCGTCTCCTAATCGTGTGTACGATTGTATTGGAGTGTTGCAGTCATGCGAACTGCAGGTGATAAGGCTTGATTGCTTTATGTTATTGCGTTCTCAATTATCAAAACCGTACCTATATACTTTTACACGGTGTAACGATATCGGTTAAAAACGGTCGAATGCACCCACTGAATCATGTCTTAAAACGTGCGTTTGATAAGTGATAATAACCATTGTAAGTACATGGCATAAGGGTTATTCCAGAAGTATTGAAGATTGGATATTACTTAGATAAATTTGGCTAAAAGAGGTCAACGTACCTATCTTGTGAATTGATTAATTGATATAATGACGGATCATAGGTCACTGAAGTTTATCGCGTAATAGGGTTAGTTTTAGTAATTATATATAGTTTATTAATTATATTAGTTTAGTTATATATTTTCTTATTATGACTAAATTACTATGATTAGGCGAGAGCCTTTTTCTAGTTTTTAAAGTAGTTTATATTAATGGGAATACTCACAAATGGCTGATTGTCCTCTGCCTCTTAAGTCTGTTTCGTAGGGGCCGTACGGATATATTGTACCCAAAGCCATATTTCTTTATTGTTTGTTATTTATAGCTAGGTAATATCAATTCATTCGCAATCCACTTATTATACAATAGAACGCAAAATTCTTTCTTGTTCTATATCAATGCGACGTCACAATTGTTTTTCAAGTAGAAAGTTATTTTTTATTTACTTTAGATATGTAAATGTGCACTTCATCTCGATTATCAGATATAACTGAACAGAAATCACTAAGAGCAAGCAATCTTATCGGTTATTCGTCGTCGGATGATGTCGTATGATTGTAGGTCAACATCATGACAGTGAAATATTTTGTGTAATGGCCTGTTAACGACAGCAAGTCGAGATGCAATATCCTTTTTTCTATGGAACCTAAGTCAACAAGTGAAAAGAGGTAAAAAAGGTCATGGAAGGAATTAGGGGAGGTATTTAACAAGCAGCCCAGACAGTACAGGCTAAAAAGAAAACAACTCATTTGCTGAGGGGGTATAACAGTTTAATACCTTTGGCAATGTCGAAGTGAGGATAACCCTCTTACTGAAAGGTTGTTAGGTTTCCGATTATGATAATTATCGTCAGATTTAATGTATCAGGCCACTGCAGCCCGGTAACACTTGTAAGCGGTCTTTTCGCCCACTCGCGCGGAGTAGGGCTTCAGTGGCGGCGCCGCGGTCGCGCCATTTCATTAAAGCGATAATATTCGTTAAATGGATTAAGCCTACACAATGGTTGAGTAACGGTGTTCCTACTATTGTTATTTTATAATTATAGAAATGACACTATTGAAACATTCTATTGTTGCAGCTATCTATCTATTTACATACTCTACAAAGATTGTACAGAAAAAAACAAAGTTCCATTATTATCATTGAGCGCATTACTGAAATTTTTGTTTGATAGAGAGTGGCGTGGTTCTTACATAAATCATTGGTTATCTTATCAATGAAATGTGCGTCTCTTAAATGCACTAACTAAATGTGTATAATATGTCAGACTAGTTGAAGGTAACATAAGTACACGCAAAAAATAATAATATGCACGGCCGGCGTCTAATTTTACGCATTCATACATTTGCAGCTTAGCAAGGTCTCAGCATTTTTTCAATAGCACACGCAATTAACGATCTACCTACCAACCTACTATTCGTTTCTGGTTTGCTTTATATTTTTTCATTAGAGGTTATAGTTGCAATAATTGCAAATATTTGAACTAAATTTTGAAGTAATCTATTTATTGATGAATGATAATCAAAAAGCCTGCTAAAATACTTAAGTACACATTTCCAGCTTGAATATTTAAAATTCTGGGTTTCCGGCCTCGTCTTTAAGGAGAGGAAGTCGGGGATCAAAACCACTGGCCCAGTGTGTAGTTTTTTGTTTGAAAGCTGTAATAACGTAGGTGCGGTAATCCATTTATTTCGGCCTCGCACTAATGTTTGTTCCATCGACTTGTAATGAATCTACGATATAAATAAACACGCTCAAGTAGAAATTGACCATCGACATTATGTTGTTTGTCATTATAATCTGAAAAAAAAAAATGTAGTGTTTATGTTTTCTTTGGGAAATCCCAACATTTCTTTGTGTAGGAATGTTTCTTTCTACGTTCGAACATTCCACTCTAAGATTATATTTGATTTCTGTCTGCATGTCTAGAGATTAGCTTCGGCCTAATCTGTATAAGACACATTTGAAATTGTTTCATCACTAATTGAAACATGATGGCAATGCTTTTCCGTCATTTTCAATTTTAAAAGCTTTTATTTATTTAAATAATCTACTTAGCGGGCCCTATTGCTAATTTGTAAAACGATAAGAAACAATAAGTCCGTTTTCGTTTTACCGCTGGAAGCTAAAACACTGTTCCCTGTTTTTGAAACTCAATTCAATGAAATAATTTTTCAATGATTTGATGGCTGTTCTTACTTCTGTCAATCAATCACACTAGTTAACGTGACGACAGAATGTTAGTTTATTGTTGTGTTGAGCTTATAAACCCGTTCAGAAAAGTTGTCAGACCACCACGCAAAGACCTAAGTAGCATTAAACAACCTAAGCGTAAGACGTAGGTACAGGTAGGTATTGCAATTATGCAAAGTAAGGCTATCTCGCTGATTGTGATTTTTTCATTCCCACGACTGTCTATCCAATGACATGACAAAGTTATATTAGTTATCGACCGATGCATAGTTTCGCGAAATGCTTTGTCATCTATTTAAATATGCGCTGCAAAATTGCCTACGTTAAAGTGATATGGAGGGCTTCTAGCTAGTCCGGATTCTTTTTGTAGGTTGTTGTTGTGGGTACCAATCACGTCTTTTGATAAGACATTAAAATTCAATAGGAGTGATATATCGTTGGCCTACTGTGTAGAGAAAATAAACGCCGCAGTCCTGTGAGAATTAAATAGTGAAAAAGCCCTTATTTGTTTACAAAACTCCTATTTAGGACCTTAAGGTTTATATTAAATCTTCGTCATGTCTCTTCATCCGTAGCCGTCGGTCTGTCTGTCATTCCCATGTTATTCAATAAAAGCTTTAAATGTATCATTAATTTATTAATAGAAACGCTTTCATGTGGATTGGTTATTCTTGTTGGACCAAATAAAACCAGTTGAAGAAGTCGGTTATTTCTAGTTTCAGGTTAATGCTATTTTTATTTAGCATCTAGTTTCTCTATTGGAATAACATTTAGCATTTTCTTATCATGCGTCCTTCAGATTTGTAATAAACTGACGTGCAGACTTCTTGTTACCAGGACAAAGAAACTCAAACTTAATACGTGAAATGAAATTTTAAATTTAAACAGATTATAGTCTATCTAAGTCCACCTTGTATTCACCTACAACGGCTGCATCATAAGAATCTTTATTTAGATAAAATAAATTCCTATTGGAATAGATTAGATCATGCTGTCCGTAATCAACTTTAAAATTATTATGTAGAAATGACGAAGTGTTGGAAATAACTAAAAACATGACAGTGTTTGACACTTCACGGTCAAAACAGCTGACTTTAGGATTTGAGATAACTTTCTCAATGCCAAAAACATTTTATTTACAAAACTAATTTATAAACGTAACGATTTCTCGAATAGATCTTTTCGAGTAACGAGTGTTCGTTTCGAGTTTTGGCGGTATTCATTCATTTAATTTCAATTCGAGTTTAGAGGCAAAAAACATTGGCCAGTGAGAAGAACCATAATGTGGTGATTGATTTAAGAAAAATATTTAGTGCATTGTGACAATGATCTGCAAACCATGTCGGTGATCGGCAGTGACCGAAAAGTTCAGTGAACCAACACGAAAAAAGTGGACTATTTTAAAAGTCAACCAAGATAACCACCTACCTAGTTATTTACTTCACTTTTGGCTCAGCGTTCTATCTCAAATATTTTAAGCTTGCTTTGTTCTGCTAACATTCAGTGTTAAAATTTAAAAAAATTAAATGTTTGTCCGTCGTTCTGCTTCTGCTAATCTCCGAAACGGCAGGACTAATTTTGACGGGAATTTTACAGATTGCTGATGTTATATGGAGTATTCTAGGCTACTTTTATTTTCAAAAGAGAATTAGGGTTTCGCTCCGTGCAAAATTATGAAAACCTTTGAACTTGCTAACAAAATCCCGTTCAATTAGGAAAGAAGTTCGCAGCCAACAGCTAGTTTATAATAAGAAATAGGAATGCGGGAATACCCAGTACCTAACTAATTAAAGAAGTCTGGATAAACAATAAACTGTACTGAACGACCGCGTCTCTGGAATTTTTAGTGCGTATTTTCATCATTTCGGGTTTATCATGATATGCGAAAATATTATTTTAAGTATTTCTTTTAAATATCTGACGTAGATATTTGTGAAGCCGATGCTTTTATGTAGATACTAGCTTCCGCCCGCGGCTTCGCCCGCGTGGTGTGTTGATAAAAAGCGGCCTATTGCAAAAATAACAAAATCAAAGAATAAATAAGCTTACGTCTTTTTAGGGTTCCGTAGCCGAATGGCAAAAAACGGAACCCTTATAGATTCGTCATGACTGTCTGTCTGTCCGTCCGTATGTTACAGCCACTTTATTCCGAAACTATAAGAACTATACTGTTGAAACTTGGTAAGTAGATGTATTCTGTGAACCGCATTAAGATTTTTACACAAAAGTAGAAAAAAAAACAATAAATTTTGGGGGTCCCCATACTTAGAACTGAAACTCAAACATTTTTTTTTATCAAACCAATACGTGTGGGGTATCTATGGATAGGTCTTCAAAAATTATATTGAGGTTTTTAATATCATTTTTTTCTAAACTGAATAGTTTGCGCGTAACACACTTCCAAAGTGGTAAAATGTGTGTCCCCCCCCTTTAATTTCTAAAGTAAGATGGCACCCCAGACATCGCTGTTGTGCCCTTTCAGCAACAGCGCGTCTGCGAGATTCAGCTGTTTCAACAGTTTCTGTTGCTCTTTGAGATGCCATGCAAGTTGCCTGCTGGAGACGCCGATCTCGGGTCTGATCTGGTGTCTCAGCAGCACGTTGGGATGCCAGATATTCAGCGTTTTGTTGACGTCGAGCTTGGGACTGCTCTGGAGTCTCATTAGCTCGTTGAGATGCCAGATACTCAGCACGCTGTCGACGCCGACCTTGAGACTGATCTGGTGTTTCAGCAGCCCGTTGAGATGCCATATACTCAGCGTTTTGTTGACGCCGAGCTTGGGACTGCTCTAGAGTCTCATTAGCTCGTTAAGATGCCAGATACTCAGCATGCTGTCGACGCCGATCTAGAGACTGATCTGGTGTTTCAGCAGCCCGTTGAGATGCCATATACCCAGCGTTTTGTTGACGCCGAGTTTGGGACTGCTCTAGAGTCTCATTAGCTCGTTGAGATGCCAGATACTCAGCATGCTGTCGACGCCGATCTAGAGACTGATCTGGTGTTTCAGCAGCCCGTTGAGATGCCATATACTCAGCGTTTTGTTGACGCCGAGCTTGGGACTGCTCTAGAGTCTCATGAGCTCGTTGAGATGCCAGATATTCAGCATGCTGTCGACGCCGACTTTGAGACTGATCTGGTGTTTCAGCAGCCCGTTGAGATGCCATATACTCAGCGTTTTGTTGACGCCGAGCTTGGGACTGCTCTAGAGTCTCATTAGCTCGTTGAGATGCCAGATACTCAGCATGCTGTCGACGCCGATCTAGAGACTGATCTGGTGTTTCAGCAGCTCTGTGAGCTGCCCCACGCACCGCCTGTTCAAGCCTTCGCAGTTCAGCTTGTGGAAACGTCTCGTTAAGTCTAGTTACTTTCATAACTCGAGCTCGATTAGAGCTTTGGGAAAGATTAGACTTACGCTTTCGCGGCATAATTCTTAGTAGGTACCTACTTTTCTACACTTCCAAAAAATACAATATTGCCTATTCAATTAAAATGACAGCAATACAATATTTTTAATTTGCTAATTGTAAAACAAAATCACGATGCCGGTGGTATTATCACATAAATATAATATATTGTTGCCAAAAACAGACAATTACCTATCTATGTATAACTGTTCAAGTGTCCAATGAAGATAAAAACAAAGAAATGCTTATCTTTAACAACCACAGACAAATTACGTTTTCGTTGTTTTGTTATGAGTAAACCCTATTATTATTAATACCAAAAAGAAAATCAAATACTATAACCTACGTAATAATAATTAAAAATATAACTGAAGAAATTCTTATAATTAACTGCTAACCACAGACAAATGACGCTTTAATTTTATTATTATCAATACCAAAAAAAAAAATATTAACCTACGTAATAATTAAAAATAAACACAAAGTAATTCAATTATTATTATATTACCTTTATTCTTATAAAAACAAAAACTGATATTATTTAATTATTAAGTTTAATATATTATTAAACGGTTGTTTTACTGAAAAAGAGGCCCGCCAATACAATAATAAGTACCCTACAGTGCTTTTTAACAAATTGCTAGTGCCTTGAAAATTCACGTGATGGACACAACCGTCAACGACGTCTGCCCTCACGCGTCTGCCCGCGTTTGGGTCGAGCACTCAGCGATGAGCGACTTGATCCCCAAACAACCCCGCCCGCGCGTGCCAGTCTAGTCAGTCAGCGACATGAAATTATTTTTTTGCGCGTTATTTGATTTTGCTATATCTCCTAAAGTATTTATTTAATTTGCATGGTGTAAAGGGAAAAAAAAACTTGAGAGGTGTCAAGGGACACCCGGATGGAACGAAGTTCCTTTCACGTACATAATATCAATACATTTTAGATTTAAGTTAGTGTGCGAAAAATAAAATATTTAATTTAAGGAAGATTAATCCTTAATTCGAAGCAATACGTCTTACTTAACTGCACAACCGAATTTGTACTTTGTAGTTCGGTCACTCAAAATAATAATCATATCTATCCTTACTCACATACACACCCCAAGTGTACGTAATTTAAGGAAATTTCAATATTCTTTTTTTTTTTTAAAGAAATAAAGCTTACAATAGCTTACTATAGCAAAAAGTGTCGTGACAACTTTTCGTAAGATTTTTTTCCGTCTAGCCCCCCTTTCACAACGCGCGATAAGGAACATCGTTCCAATAATCTTCATGAAATGTTCAAGCCAACCAATCTATTTAAAATTATAAGGATTAATAACGTATTTGTATACTTTAGCGTAGCTTTCCAAGTTAGCACTTTATAATTGCCTATTTTTTTAAGTATTTAAATGGATATAGTATGTTATCCTTAAGAGCTGGACATAATGGTATTGCGGACTTTTCTGTAGATCTATATAAGATACACAATTACACTATACATTATTTTGTTATATCTTAAAGGGTTTAGGCAGCGTTTTCGTTGAAACCTCCCAGACAACTTATTTTTTTCCGTCATTGTCAAGAATTATCGTTACTTAAACGCTTTCACCCCTGTTGACCGGGATAAAAAGTAGCCTATATGTTAATCCAGGGCTATAACCTATCTACATACCAAATTTCAACCAAATCGGTCCAGCCGTTTATGCGTGAAAGAGTAACAAACATCCACACATCCATACATCCACACATCCATTCTCACAAACTTTCACATTTATAATATTATAAGTAGGATGCTAAATATCGGTATTTGTAGTAATGACTAAATCTGTCTGGGACGTCTTATTTACATAATAAGTAGGTACTCGTATGTTTATCAGTAATGTGTCTAATACATATATTCATAATTCTTTTCACTTATCATTCTTACAACTACAAGTAAGTATTTATGGCGCAAGTTTAGTTTAAAAGTCGCTGAACTACGGTTCGTTGTTACAGAAATGAAGTTTGTGTCGAGTCTGGCGTATTTTACGGTAAAAATTGTCACTTTCTCACACTTTCTCTTTTAAATGTCTACGTAGATATTTAAATTAGAATTGGAAATTGGCGGAAAAGTTAGCACTATATTTCCAATCGTTGAAATCAGTTTATATCCTATAGGTGTTATCTATTATCACCGCAGTGATAGCCTAGTGGTGTGATCGTCGGACTGCCAAGTCATAGTCTCGAGTTCGAAACCAAGACACGCATCTCTGATTTTTCGGATTCATATGTGCGTATTGTATAATTATCACTTGCTTCGGTGAAGAAAAACTTCTTGAGGAAACCAGCATGACTGAGAGATATAAATATGAGTTAAAGAAAGAAAGAACCGAAATTTGCAAAGAGAGAAGCTAGATAGGTACATCATCTTTTTAAAACTTAAGTAAATCCTGAAGTAGAACATAACTAGTAGCAGACGGATACAGGGACACTGTATCAGAAGGTAAGTATACGCACTAGTGCCTTGTACATGACTAGTGGACAAGGTTTCCACAACCCTCGGCATACCACAGCATATCGCATTACCGCCGGCGACATGTGGTCTCGATTCATTACGTGTATTATATACCGCGGTTGCGCTCGCCACCGCAGTTGTGTACTATGATATACCGGACCCAGGTATATGGGCGTGTAATGAAGTAGCTAAATGTTGTTGTTATTGTAATAATTGTTGTTGTTTTTGTAATTGTTTACCTTCTATTGTTTTATGGCGCTGCACATCGCGAAAGGAAATACTTGGTATATTTGTAATGAACGTTATTAGAGTTTAATGAACAAGTTAATTGAGGTATTTTTCTTTTATAAATGAGTAAAAAAATGTAGTTTATGATTAGTCTCTCACTGCGTTTACTTATCAATTTTTATAAGGTAAGTAATAAATGTATAGGTATATAGTTAGTAATAAATAATATTTTCTTTTAAAAAATATCCACACCGATTTATAACTTGATTTTGACTTGCAAATAATAATTTCATTACTAAAATATGATGTGAAAAAAACCATTTATGTTATTGCTAATAGTTTCTTAAAAAAAAATGTCTATTGATTAATTAAACACAATTATTATTGTAACCGTATTTTTTTCATTTTCAATTTCTCTTGACGTGTTTGGATACGCGTAGCGGAAACTAAAATTTAAAAGTACTTCAATTTATTCCCATTTCATTTACCTAATTTTGCCTGTGTTTCACCAAATATACTGAATGTGCACCAAAATATGTTCATTAAAATATGTCATAACGATTGCAAATTTGTAAAAATAGTAATACACCTAATTTTAAAAACAAGCATTTATTTTTTTAGTTTTACGACGTAGCCCCGAACACGAAGGGGATGTCGGGGTCTTAGTTCGCTCGCTCCGCTCGCTCACTAGACCCCGCCATCCCCTTCGAACCTAACCTGTCCAAGTCGGGGTGCCCCAAGAAGTCAGGAATATTTGGTGCACGATCAGTATTTTTCGGGGAAGAATAAAATAGTTATTGTTACAATAGAATATTTGCAGCGCACTACAATAAAAATGTGTTATATCTTGGTGTTAATTTGGAATTTGTTTGATGTAACATATTTTGTTGGCCGAGTAGTTTAATACATAACAATGCATACATAGATGTACCTTTAGATTTTTGGTGAACACAAAAATATTATCCGTTTTATTATAACATTATTATGATTTTTGATTATCAATGATAAGTAAATCATTTTATCCTTGATATCGGTCTAGATTTTTCCAGAAATATTACTAATAAACAGAATAAACGTAACAAAACACTGCCAGTTGATACTCAAACTCCCAACGCATAATAACTGTTACGATATATCATACTTTAAAATTCTAATTAGTTTACCAGATCTCACAATTGATGTATACTGTATTACTAGCATTAGGACCTTTCATAGTTTTTACATTTTTTTGTTTAATGTTTACAGTTTTAATAGAATTAAGATTACATATAGTTCTAACTTTTTGATGTTTGTTTCTTACTGTTTTACTAAGATTTTGAGTTTAAACAGTTTTTACTTGATATTGTTTGATGATTACAGTTTTACTAGGATTAAGATTCTACATAGTTTTCACTTTTTGTTGTTTGTTTATTACAGTTCTACTAGGATTATGTTTTTACACAGTTTTTACTTTTTGATGCTTTATTTTTATAGTTCTACTAGGATTAGGTTTTTACACAGTTTTTACTTTACGATGTTTTATTTTTACAGTTCTACTAGGATTACGATTTTACACAGTTTTTACTTTTTGATGTTTTATATCTGCAGTTTTAATAAGATTATGTTTTTAAACAGTTTTTACTTGATAATGTTTGATGCTTACAGTTTTACTAGGATTAAGATTTTACATAGTTTTCACTTTTTGATGATTGTTTATTACAGTTCTACTAGGATTATGTTTTTATACAGTTTAAAATTTTTGATGCTTTATTTTTACAGTTTTACTAAGATTATGATTTTACACAGTTTTTACCTTTTAATGTTTTATATTTGCAGTTTTACTAAGATTATGATTTTACACAGTTTTTACTTTTTGATGTTTTATATTTGCAGTTTTACTGAGATTATGATTTTGCTCCGTTTTTACTTTCTAGTGTTCGATTTTTACAGTTTTACTAGGCTTATGATTTTCATTCTGAACTGTTTTTACTTTTTGATGTTCGAGGTTTATAGTTTCAAAAAGATTAATATTTTATGTAGTTCTTACTTTTTAATGCTTGGGTTACGCACTGAATTTTCAAATTTTAGCTCATTTACACTGCATAAATATACCTCACCGAGGCTGCTATTATTATCATTCAGTATTTTTTCAATTTTAACATGTCTACTCGGCACAAAAAATATCTTGAATTTTAAATACAAAATATTACATTATTGTAAACCGGAGTTAATTTTGTTACCTGTCATGAGCTTGGCCTACTGTTTAACTGGAAAAGAAACATTCTTCAATGTTATCTTTATGTCACAATATTTATCATTAGTTAAGCTTGGCATCATATTTTTATTTACACATAATATTAATACTTGTGGATGTCCCACCATTACCAGTGACCGATAAACACTTAACCATTTATTATCAAAATTGTAGGGGTATCCGTACGAAACTGCGTGTTTTACATATGAACATTTTAACGAGACACTATGATATCATAATACTGACAGAAACATGGCTAGTGCCTGAAATTAATAACAACGAATTCATTGATCAGCGTTACACTGTATACAGGTGTGATCGTGATCGGGCCAGCACAAATAAACTCGACGGCGGCGGTGTACTAGTGGCAATCTTGAAAAGTCTTAGACCTATTGAATTAGACTTAAACACTTCTACTAATATCACTCCGCTGCACAACTACATCGAACAAATTGCTGTAGAAATACCTAGTAGTCTAAATCGAAAGCATCACGTCGTAGCTGCTGCATACGTACCACCGAAGACTCCCGCGCATGTATATGAAAAGCACTTCGAGTTACTTTATGAGGCTATGTGTAATCCCAGTGTCGATTTGTTCTATTTAGTTGGAGATTATAATCTTCCAGAAGCAACATGGCACATTTCATCTGCCCTAAATACTCCAAAAAATTCCCCATTGTGTTCTGGCTCAGCTATAACCTGTGATCATCTGAACAACTTTATGTCGCTTCTAAGTGCTTCACAGTATAACGGCATACTTAACTCTAAAGGTAAAATATTGGACCTTTTAATTTCCAACGGCCCCTGTGATGTGCAACTAGAGTCCTCCCCTCTAGTGATGCCTGATTTATATCACCCCCCACTTGTTTGTGAAATAATTATTAACGTTAAAACTCATTCTTTGGACAGGCAGCCGCTACAGAAATACAATTTTTACAAGGCTAACTATGAAAAAATAAATGATATTTTACAGAAGACTGATTGGCCTGCACTTCTCTCACATGAAAAATCTGAACAGGCTCTTTCATTATTCTATGACAAACTAGACCACATTATCAAGTTACACACTCCACTCACTAGCTCTAGATCTTCACATTTTCCGGTTTGGTTCTCACGTCCATTGATCGGTATATTCAAAAAGAAACAGAAAGCTTGGATCAAGTGGAAGAAGTATAAAAACATATCGGATTATGAAGCATTTAAGACACATAGAGCTAGTTTTAAGGAAATATGCGAAAAATGTTTTTCAACATACATTAACTCAGTAGAAGATAGCTTACAAACAAATATTAAACACTTCTGGACATACGTATCAAACCGAAAAGACACACCGTGCGTTCCAGCAAAAGTGCACTACAAGGATACCCAATCCAGTGAGCCTGAGGTAATTTGCGATATGTTTTCGGACTTTTTCCATTCAGTGTACGAACCTGCCTCTCCGCTCTTACCTCAATGGCAGCCGCCTGCGGAAATTTCATCAGCTAGCAATATAATGTCTAATGTGTACTTTGACGAAGCTAAGATCTTAAAAGAACTTAGATCTTTGGATCCTGCCAAAGGTTCTGGACCTGATGGCATACCCGCATATTTTCTACGGTATACTGCTGCTCATGTTTGCAAACCACTGACAATAATTTATAATAAGTGTGTTGCTGAGGGGGTATTTCCAAAAGAGTGGAAACGTGCAAATATCACACCTGTACACAAGGGTGGCTCTAAGGGTAACGTTGAGAACTATCGTCCAATCTCTATTCTCTCCACGTTGTCAAAGGTTTTTGAGAGACTTGTTCACAACGAAATATATCCATTGTTGCATAACACTATTATACAGCAACAACATGGCTTCGTTAAACAGCGATCGACTACCACAAATCTTCTGTCTTTCTCCAGTTTTTTGTTTGATAGCTTCGATAGTGGCCTGCAAGTAGATACAGTGTACACTGATTTTTGCAAAGCCTTTGACAAAGTGGACCATAAACTGTTGCTTGATAAAATTGCCTTCAATGGCATACGAGGTAACTTATTGCGGTGGTTTGCCTCATATATTTCTAACCGCTGTCAAAGGGTGGTAATCAATGGTTACAGATCAAATGTTATCGAAGTCACATCTGGTGTTCCACAAGGCTCTATTCTTGGGCCGTTATTATTCAACATATTTGTAAATGACATAGGTTATTGTTTTCTCAACACTAAGTTTCTAATGTACGCAGACGATCTGAAAGTCTACAAATCAATCAAAACTGTTGAAGACTGTATTTTATTTCAGCAAGACCTAGACAGACTGACAGACTACTGTCATAGAAACAAACTTAAACTAAGTTTACCGAAATGTAATTACCTTACTTTTACAAAAAACAAGCATATTATTAATTTCGCCTACACTCTTTGTCACGTTCCTCTCACTAAATTAACTTCAACTCGCGATCTCGGCGTTATACTAGATTCCAAATTATGCCTAGACTTGCACATCGACAAAATTGTCAGCAAGGCTTATCAATTATTTGGATTTATCATGCGATCCACCCTTGACTTCAAAAGAACCTCTTCATATCTGTGTTTGTATAAAGCCCTAGTTATGTCACAATTAGAGTATGCTGTGTCTGTATGGAACCCTTTCTACAAAAAATATTCTGAAATGGTCGAAAATGTACAAAGTAAATTTCTGCGTGCTATGCACTACAGATGCCATAAAACCTACCTACCTTACACTCAGTTACTCATCAAGTACAAGCTCTTGCCCCTAAGCTCAAGACGAAACTACCTTGATGCCATTATTTTATATAAAATTATCAGAAACAGGTTCAACTGTATAAATCTGAACAACATGATTTGTTATGCTGTACCAAGAACCTTTCACAGGCGGCAGGTACGCGCAGGTACTCTTTTTGCAACTAACACTTGCCGAACTAATTCTGGTCTGCGCTCACCTATCCGCCGTATGATTGACACTTACAATTCAAAATTTGAAAATATTGACATCTTCACTTGCTCTTTGAGTAGATTTAAAAGCCTCATCCACCGTTCATTGTTACAGCATTAAAATTAAGTGAAACCAGATAAATTTACAAGTGTTTTAGACTGTTTAATTTTACTGTTATATTATTCTAATTTTAAGTTATATTTTTATTGCTTATATTATATTACTGCACGTACTGTTACTAAATCTCCTAGCGATTTGAATTAATTTAATTTTTTTTCTTTCTTATATTTTATGTCTACCTGTGGACAGTGTTGTGGGTTGCATTATAGCCTATATAATTGTTTTTGTTAAACTAGTTGTAAGTTCTCCATAATGTAACTGTTTACTGTTCCTTTCAATAAAAATAAAAATAAAAATAAAATAAAATAAACGTCCTTCCTTCTTAAGAGTTTCATTTAAATTTGATAAACGAATCAAATTTGCATAATTTTATAATATATTAACATGTTACATAATGTTACATCGTTGCGTATCTTACATAGTTTGTTTACATCAGGTTTTTGTTATTGTTAAATACTCATAGTAAAATACCTCTAAATACGTGACACAAAGAACTATATACGTAATCATATATATGTACATATAGGATTAGGTATATAGTTCTTTGTTCCTACAATAAAGATAAATGCTAGTATTGCGTCAATGTAATCTGGAAACTGACTGTGTAAACTTAATCCAGGTGGGTAGGTACATTTGTATTATCATCGTGAATATTCATTAGTGAGATAAACTTAACATGCTTCTAGATACGCACGATTAATCGCAGGCTGCTCAAAGTATATACAGCATGTTTTAAAATGTTGTGGCCATATTAAAGGCTGTGGTTCAACTTTTTGTTTAGACCAACGATCAACATCCAAACGCGGAAAAATAATCTCTGTCCCTTTATCATACTCCTACAGGTAGTTGTTCCGGGTTTTAAAAGTTTTTAAACGCACCACACAGGAGAAATTCCTAGTGTGGGGCAAGGTTTACAAAAAAACACCGACCCAAACACACGCTGTAGCGTGAATCAGAATGATTATACTTATAGAGTTTCAAACTAATTTATTTTTATAACAAAAAGCCTTTGTTTCGCTGTTACACTTCCAACGGTTATTTATAGCATTGATTCCTTAATCAAAACAATAAACATCTCGAATTAAATACAATTATAAATATACAATTATCGCTCTTAAAGATAGATAGATACCTACGATATTGGTAGACACAATACCGATCAACATCTAAATTCAGAAGCGCACTGATAACAGAAGGCTTGCCACTTGACACCGTTACATTGTTTTGCTATCGATAACCTTTTATTCACGTTTTCAATGAACCTGTCTAAGGGGGGCCTCCCCTAAACATAGCCGGGGCTTTGACCGCTCCTGGTTTAGAGAGCCGGTTTGCGAACGCCTCTAACATTAAAACTCTACACGGGTTGGTGTTGGTGTGTTGTGAACCCATGTTTATTTGTATTTATGGGAATAGGGTGGACTTGGACGGAGCCCTTTTTCATAGACAACGCATTTTGTCTTAGGGTTCTGTTTCATAACTTTATTGATGGAAGAAATACAGAATGACAGCTATTATTTATAGTTCGTTTACGGATGTCAGTTTTATGAACGATACATACTTAACCCCCACAGTTAACGTAAATTTGCCAAGCCTATTCTATTCACGATGGCATTAAATAATTGGAAGCTTTTTCTTACTTTCTAAATCTTTTTTGTTCGGAGGCTCTGTCATTTTTCATGCATGAAACGCTAATGTAATCGATTAATTATAATTCTGACATTTTTAAGAAAGTTTTTTGTGTACTGGATGCAAGCAATTTTTAAGCCTTGACAAGTTCCTCGTTACTAAGTTAGTGATTACCCGGAACCATATTCTCGTAGCACGGTCTACGAAATAGGACAGCGTAGGCGCCGTCTGGTCTACGAAAAATAGGACACTTATCTTTTAGCGTAGGCGGTCTACGAGAAACGACACCTTATCAATGCCACGTGGGATAGATATTGACCTAATTTGGGAGTTTAGGGTGTAATGTGGATATCATATTTATTATTTTATCAATATATTAATAACACTACTACAGTGTATCAGCGCTTATAACTTTAGCGATAATTTCTGTGTATGTCACAACTTGTATTTACGTATCGAAGGTACTTGATAAATGTGTTTTGTCTCACTCTTTATGTGGGCAACCTAGCAAATGAAATGTAGGTGGACGTCTACTGGATAAGGAACCTAGATCATTTGCGTATGAATGCGTTTGCGCAAATGTCAGATCAACATTCTTGTGCGTAGCTAACAAACAGTACGAACACGGAAGTTTTTCTATTCTGAGATTTGGCTGAAAATACCATTTGAGATTGTTCATAATTATTTAGATCCTTTTAGTGATAGGCAGTATTTATGGCGAAGTATGTGAGTATACTAGTTTAGTCTTAAATACATACTTGTGTATTTGCGCATTAAGTGTCTCTAATAATGACTATTATGAACGTGTTACTAAAGGTCGATGATCTAAAAAACAAGAATGTTGTTTGGCAAAATGTTATTTGGAATGCCACTTCAAATATATACTGTCTGTTAAAAAAAATACATAAATGCTGTCAGAAATCCGTATTTTTATTTGAATTGGGTCAGGAAAATCATTAAAAATATCGAATGTAAAATGTCGTCCATTCGTACATACTTTAAAATATTTTGCCCCACGTGGCGCTAAAATATTACACTTTAATTAATGGCAATGTTTCATTATCACCAACGAGAAAGCTTTTTTAAGATTGATCAATTTAAATAGTTGTCCCAATGTCCATCAGGGTTGTGGGCTGCGGGCTTTCAAACACTCCAACGCCTTACCAATAGCCGTACCTACATTAAACGAGTGATGTTATGAAAGTTTTTTGTTCCCCCCTTGTCCGCTCCACACTTCATTGCACAGTTTAGGCATATCTTACCTGAAACAAAAGAACAGACACATTAATATTTCGTCAGGTTGCACATGATGTTTTGTAACAAAAGAGGTGGTATTACTATTAAAACGGTGGTTACGCCATATTGCTCCGTACAATGGCGGTAGGGCAATTTGTGTGGGCTGTGGGGTCGCAAGGGATTATGCGCGGCCAGCCGGCGCGCGCGCCGTGAAACTACAGCGTTGCTCTGCGCCGGCGCATCCGCCGTGACTCTATTATTGTGATTCTAAAAGCTTTTGATGTCTATCAGCACAACTATACATTTTCTTTTTTAGATGTGCTTCTAAAGACTGTAGACTACATTGTATATTTATCATCGTAAAATTTTACATAAAATCTTGTTTATTAAATTACGCATTGTTGATAAAAATTGCGCGCTTTGTTGCGGTCTTGTAGAAGCATAATTATCTTCCACTTAGAGTTGAGTGATTCTTGGAATCTAATTGGTGCTTCAAGTATCATTACAGTTTAAGTAGGTAAGGTTTTTTCTATTATGGTAAGGGTACGAAATTTTAAAAAGGCTGCGTTTTTCACGAAGTATCCAACGAATATAATTTAGTCCTTGGACTTGTTATAAAGTTGATTCAAATAACAGCAAACAATCAATAATGATTTAATATAATTATCTCAGTAAGTATACAGCTTGCATTTTAATTGTTTTTTTCAAAAACAACAAAAGAAAACTAACGAGCTTTTAAAAATTCTTACTTATGTGACTTGTTTGTATTAATTAAGTGCCTAATTAGTTAAAGGAGTATGCGTAATTAAATTAGCTCCCACTTATTGTTATTTCCTTACTTTCAGTAATTAGGTAAGGTACCTACTCAGGTATAATTCTGAAACAACATACTTATATAGAATATGTCTTAGTGATTGAATAACGTGTTAAGTACACCACTCAAGCAAAGTTTCATCATGATTCGAGTAGTTTCTTCATAAAAGATATGAGATAGGTGTCGCCTATACTTAGATTTGCTACGATAACAGATGAACAAAGGTCAATCGCAAATTATTTTGTGAAAACAAACATGATATGGGTTTTATTCAGGTTTATGGCAATACGGACGTACCTACAGCGTAAACAAAGGATAATAAATTAAAGTCTTTCTTGTAAAATTCATATAACTTTTTGTTTGTTTAGCTGGCCCTGTGACCTTCTACTTTAGCGATGTCGCAATGCTCGACTTTATACCGACACCCGCCATCATGTCGTATGTTGCTGAATGAACACCATATTAACAAATCTGAGACATTCGACAACCTCAGTCGTATAAGCACAGGTGACAATATTTGCGTAGCTAACAATAGAGTGGAGTGATCGGAAATATCAAGTGTAAGTACGTGATCGTACCTACCTATTGTATTATTTTCTAGAATTATAATTGATAAAAGCGGTACTTTACTGAAGGGAACAGAAAATACATATTTATCTAAACATAAAAAATATTAATCGCTGACTTATGGCATGTTTAACCACTAAAATAGCTTGAAGGCGTGCGCAGAGCCGTTGACCTTTCGACCCGGAAACGATATGTTGCCTTAACCTTCGCTGTGGTCGCAAGCCCCGAGCCCGAACTGCTTGTGAACTGTTACTGCAGCGTGCAGCTACAAGCCGCGCACGCGCATCTGTGCTTAACGCGCATAACTCCGACGTAGACGCAAAACAGAACGTGCTTCCGACCAGAATGATACGTAAACATTCTTACACGTACTTAAATAACACATTATTTTGACTGGAGCCAGTCAATGGGCTATTTGCTACAAGTTTACATTATGGACCAAGTCCACTCTGTAAAACCAGTTGTCGGCGAGTTACTTTCTACACCGGGAGCACATTGTGTCGGCGAGTACTACGTCATCTAAGGAGTCGGGAAACTTTGCACTCTAGTGCGGTAAGGCGACCATTTATCTTATAATGGCCAGGGGCACTCCGCTTTCAGTGGCCGCTGAGAATATCAATGGCATCATAAGCATAATGGATTTAGTCTTCTGCGCGCGTCTCGCCACCCATAAATGGGGTCTGCCACTTTCACTTGAATTATGATGTCCTCCTTTTAAGGATGCGTTTGTAACGACAAAGTTACAAATAGCTTTAATATTCTACACAAAGTGAGTAAAGTTCGCATGTTTTTAGGTTAGAGGGAACAAGAAACACGTACCTACTAGATAATATGATTTTCATAACCGTAACTTTTCATTTTGTGACTCTAAATATTTTAATTTATTGCAAATATAATAATTTATAAAATATATATAATTTACGACAGATTAAACTGGCACTGGGAGTCGTATTAAAACCTTGAAAACTGAACTCTTTCCTAAAAGTTGAATTTCGTTTTTTGCTCCCGATCGTAAGTAAACTATAGCTTACACGAGTATTTCATTTAATGATTTCGGTGTTGGCACAAAAACTGTGCTCACAGCGATCATAATAAAAAATCACTGCTTTTCAGAACACAATGCTGTAAAAATAGATTGAATCTGCTTGGCGGCAGTTTTTGCCACTGATCCGATTAGATTGAAGGTAAACAACATCACCTTGACAGAAAGAGAGGCGGCGGTGAAAAATTAACTTTGATTACACCAACAAAACACGAACTCGTTAATTTATTAGCAAACTAAAACACTGTGATTGTTGTTCGCACCTACCGGTATTGTCTTCCTCCAGTAAAAACCTCATAAGTGTAGAATGGAAGAAAACTAAGTAGGCGTACGTGTTATTATTATCTTAGTTACATTTTATCTTTTTTTTTTTTAAACATGGGTATCTTATTTAGTTCTTTTATCCGCAATATTTTCCTGAATTCATCAAAAACGAAACAATAAACATATACCTACGTTTGAAATAGGAAATAAAACGTGTAATCTGAAGTAATAAATAAAAAATGGCACACATAAATATATAAATTGTACATTTATAGTCTGATGTCTGATAAATAAAAGTATACTACCATTTTGATATGTCTTTTTTTCTAAACTACTTTCCTTAATTTTAAAAATTAAAAACTGGCTCTAAGTACGTTGACTTCTTAAATTACCTTCTGATTCACGAAATATTGCGTAATTTTGCTACAACTTTTGGTGACTAATGTTAAGTAAAAACTTAATAGTTTTTATACCTGTGTAATCCAAACCGTTCCGGTATGCATATACTATATTGATTATTTAGCTGATTTCTAAGCGAAAAACTTAGTTGATCGTGCTGCGGTCGTTACCTCGAATGAACTATGTAGGTGCATAATACGTCGATATTTGGCTCATACAGCTTACTAATACTAATACAGCATTAGGACGAAACAGGCGCAAGCGCACCGCACGCCCGCCTCACATCCGGCACCGGCTCAAGGAGAACTTTCCACCAACCATATGTCGACAATAACTACTCGATATTCATTCTAACATAAATATAATGGTAGTATCGTTCAAATAAATGATTGGAACTGATAAAGTGTAAAATAAATCGAACTCTTTCCAGCACGCGTAGCATGACCGCCGTAGAAACGGGCTATGTCGACGGAAGAATCGACAAACTGACACTTTGTCATTGTCTATCTGCCATTATGTTGATTCTTCAGTAGACAAAACTCATTTCTACAGTGGTCATGCTACGCGCGCAGATCACGCATGTTTGGATGTCTGCCAAAATACTTGTTGTGTGGTGTTTTTATTCGAGAAATCCCGAGACTAGTCATCTGTTTGCCTACACTTAATCGGCGTTTTATTCAACCACAACATCCCATTTATACATTCTATGGTCCTGAAAATCTATGACAGGCAGTTTCAAATGGCAGGCCTTCGCTTTGCGAATCTACTGTTCTACAGTGGGGTAACATGCTACAAATTCAGTAAGACCGTACAAAAACCGAGCAATATCGGTACCGATTATTATGTATTACAGGTTCTATTGTTTAAATAGCTAACTTCTGAACTGTGTGGTGCTTTATTGTTGCACATGTGCAAGAATACAATCTAAGTTCGATTCGTTACATAAGCATGTAACAATAAATGATACGCATGCGTTGCGTAACTAGTGACTTTGTTTTGGTCTTTGTGACGGTCGAAACGAGCGTCCATAGTTACCGATAACGTGTGCAAAGTTTTGCATTGATTGCAAATATGATTATTGTGTAATGTGTAGTGTAACAGATTTACTTCTTCCTCGAGATGAAAAGGAAATAAGCAGACTTGTACATTAAAAAAGTAATTAGGGGAAAATGAATTTAATAAATGATGATATGAAAAATACAATAAATTAATAAAAAAAATGAAGGGCAGGTTAACCGGGAATGATTTGAATGTCTCCGCAAATCTCTGAGCGTGATAGTAACTGAAGACAAACATCCAGTTGTAGAAAGCTGGCTTGATCAAGATGAGCTTGACTTGTTGGTTTTTGAGCCATTTAGGCAGGACCCACCAGCAGACACGTACCGAGCCCCAGTGTCAGGCTCGTCAATTCGCGGAGTAGCTTCCTCACAGCAGCTAGCAGCAGCCACGACAGCACCAAACCATGACCGCTTCTTGACTCCACTTAGGCTGTGTTACGGTTATTAACAGAGGCTTTGTGAATATTTGGACAACCTTATGTTTGGTTTTTCTGTGTTGACAAAGACAATAAAGGTATCGTGTCCTTATACAAACAGGTGACAAAATTGGCAGGTGCTAAATTAAAGCATTTGTCGTATAGATTTTAATTATAAAGTTTGACGCAAATATTCGTAGCTTAGTGGCTCTAAGGCAGTGTTCCGAAAAGTGGAGATAGTACCTCGAACACAAAAAATTTGCAGAACACTGTTCTAAGTTCAAACACATCCTAACTTCTTTGCTTTCATTTGGTTTCTGAAGAAAATGACAGTCACGACATGCGAAAGTTAAACCAGAGTAGAAAGTGTTTGACTTAGTCATACACATCGAGGTCTGCAAAATTTTCTCATGACACCAAAAGAAGCGTTGGTGATTACAATAATAACTGTATATTGAAAAGGCTCAATGGTTCCCATGACAAGTACTGAAAATATTCTTCAACCCTCGCAGTTTCCTACGGATATAAAGATGACTTTGTATCACCATCATCAAGCAGGTAATCAAAGAGAAAATGCGTAAAATCAGCCATGAGGTCAAACGCCATAATGATGGACACATTGCACAACGCGAAAAATGTCTGTCGTAACCTTAATCTACAGGTAATGTTCTCCAAAGTATCCGTTATTTGAACAGCATCCGTAACTGTCGTTTTTTATAATGTCGGTATGATGATTCATATACAGGTAAGTTCGGGGAACTAAGATGAGAGTAGCCGGAAAACTTGTAGCATGAGTGTATTATCTGTACATATTGTAGCGTAACTGTTTAAAATAAATATCTGTGAAGCTTCGAGAATATTTTTTTGGTATTATAGTAAATGCATAAAGAAAATGAATGATGTGGTAGTTTGTAAGGAAAATCTGTTCGATTATTATGTTTAAACTTTTAAAATGTCTTATAGTCGTTATGATATACTAAAATTAATAAAACCTGTTCTAATTCTATAATATTCAGGTATGATAAAAATATTCGAATAGTCTAGTCTAGGTACCTGTTGAATATCCGAAGGCTGTTTCAATATGCTGGTCAATTCTTATTTCTTCTTACAATCACTACAAATTCCACTTTTAACCACAGCAGTAAAGACACTAACTTCTCTAAAATAACGTTACAATTAAAAACTTAGAATTGTGACGTCAGAGAGCACTTATGTTATTGGCATATATCAGTTAATTGTGTTGATAAGGAGCACTAGACATTAGTAGCGACCGGTTGTGACGGTTGGCGAGATACGTATGGAGGTGTGTGGCGGAGCTCTACACATTTGTACCGCATGAGGCTCGCCAGCTGACAGCCGGCAACGGCGCCAGCATCGTGACGTCACGCGTGACGCGCGCACTAAACACCCCCCAAAGTTTCACCAAATTACGTCACAGCACACGTTGTGGATATCACCGGGTCTGTCTTAATCTACCACTTCTGGGTAAACAGACCTTTACATATAATTAATGAATATATATTTTCCTAAACGAATAATATTTTTCTGTTTGATTGTACCGGCTCTCAATATTCTGTGGTTTATTTTTTGCGAGAGGCCCCAAACTGGTAATAACAACGTTAGTTCCAGTCGTCTTATGCAAAATTTTATGTTCGCTGATATACGTTTACTGTATGAATTCCATTTAAAAACGGTCTTTGTTAGGATTGTATATTTTGCACTCTTGTGAAATTAATGTTTTTATTAATTTGATAAAAACATTTATTTCAGGCTTTTCAGAAAAATAAACCAGCCGGTAGTGAGTCGCCCGTAACTATGTTACATTGAGAACACTGTCTTTGGTTTTTGAGCCATTTAGTCATTAGTCATTTATTCATATACAAGTAATTTGTATCAGAATTTAAACAAAAATATAACACCATTGTAGTACATACCTACACTAAAATAAAGTACATTAATTGAATTTCATAAATTACATCAACAATTTAAAAATAATAAAGTCACTTTTCATCAATGTAGTATTTCGACATGTAAATTAAACAATATAGCTTTCCTTATAATAATGCACTTAGGTACATAAGGGTATGACATAAACACTATTATCTTCGTTGTATCTATTCAAGAAGAATAATGATTAACCGTAATTTCCTTTGAGCAGTTATTGTTCATGCACTTAGTCACGTACCTATTAGCGTAGCTGTACATAGGTACATATCCTAACTAATATTTTAAAGCGAAAGTAAGTTTGTTTGTTACCTTTTTACGACTAAACGGCTGATCGGATCTTAATGAAATTTGGCAAGAAGATAGATTCCAACCTGAAGAAGGACATAAGCTATATATCATTACGCTACGACCAATAGGAGCGGAACAGTATTGAAAAATGTTGCGAAAACAGGGAAAATGTGACGCAGACGAAGTTGCGCGGGACAGCTAGTATTTCTATACATACAGGTCCAAGAACATTCAGTTATAACGGGATTCCCCGAGTTCTTATATTTCAGAAATAGTTTCATCAAACAACATATTATAATGTAACCTCGTTTGGATCCTACGTTTCGAACTACTTAAAGTTCAAATAATAATCTCTAAACCTAATATGTAGGAAGCTTTGATCTGTTAATTGAACTTTTATCTAATCTAATTGAGAACTAGTACTTATGTAATTGGGGCAAGTTGTGTTGTTTTCATCATTGAGACATGTACCTACTTGGTGTTGTTTTCTTGTGCAAGTTGTTGATAAGCTGTGGGTTTTAACTACTTTTATTACCTGTTTATTATCATAACAATTTTCCGTACTTATGTATCTAGAACCTCGTATAGCACCTATATAAAAGATTTTCTATATAAATGTTAAGCACTAATTCGAAACGTAAGACAAAGATATTTCCACAGTTTTCCTCTCAGTTTCTTTTAGTACCTAGATAAAATATTTCAAACGAACTCAACAAGAATTTCCGTGAATGCGACGTAATTTTACGAGAGCCGGTGTTGTCATCAATCTACATGTATGTCCACACGTAGTTTTTAAACTCACAAGCTTTATTAGAGCTAGTAAACCGTTGAACATTTAGTTTAACTAATCTAAGGTATGTCTATTCTAATCTCAACATAAATGTTTACTTATCGATTGATGTGTACGCAGGAATGGAAACAATTAGGTACTTTGTAGCAGCAAGAAAATGGAGTCAAAACAAGTTGTTATTATGGCACTAAAGGACAATCTAAGTGCGATTTCAAGTACATATGTCATCCACTTAATCTGTTTACGATATAATTATACTTTGACTCAGAATGGAAATTTTGCGAAAATTCTATTTTGGGACGAAATGTGCTAATTTTCAGGCGCCTAAACCTCACTTTTTACCTGATACACGCTAATAACTCAAATCAGTTTTATAACTTGTATTATAAAATATAAAAATATACTTGGTTATTTGCATACCTTTTCATACCATTTTGGTTCCAAAAATAGGTTTGGAATTTTTTGACATTTACTGAATGTGTCGTTAATTGGTTTGGATGAGTTTCCAGTCCCAGCACGTTGGCTCGAGTCAGTGGCAAATAAAATTAATTAAGAAATTGAGATGGAATTATATAAATAAAATCCTGAAGTAAAAAACCCATTAAAGAAGACACACATATAGAAACGCACGAAAATGAGCTGGCATCACGATATACTCATGTTCTTGTCTGTGGTCATGATTATTAGCGTAAATAGAAATATATACTTGAAATGTTTAATAAATAATTAGCGGGCTAATGGTGACGTGACGGGAATGGCGGGCCTGCTGTCGATACTTGCACCTCAGACGTAAGACACACCAGGCCCACAGAGCGCGGTGCGTGGACTGCGCTGCACAACACTACTCGGACACAGCTCTATTTCTGCTCGTGTTAATGACTTCATACAGATACACTTGCCAGTTGACATTTAGGTCATTCTATTACGGTTTTATTATGTTTTCTATATTTTTCACGTATGGGAGATAAAGAGGTTAAAGCCCCACGCGAATTAGCGTCTGCGTCGTTGTCAAAGTCAATGTAAACAAAACCTAAATGTAAGTTTCTCCTCGGCTGTCCTAACTGCGTTTCGTTTGAGGTTAGTGCAGTGTCACTTTGCTTTGAATCGGTGTTAATATTATACATACATAAAGAATAGAGACAGGTGGGCACTTCGCGTACGATCATGTGAATGAATACACTACATTGTTAGTTTATAGCCTGTTCCGGTGACCCAGTTCTTCAATATATAAAACCGTTGTCGTTCTTACTATATAACTCAGCTTTTAAAAAATTTCTACTCGTAGTTCTTATGTAGAAACTATTGTTACCTGTGTATATTTGATTAACAGAACTGACGTTGCCATTAGTTGCTGCAACGGAGGCCTGACTGTCAGAATTGTCTCCCTTTAGATTCTGTTTTACATTTATTTAGACATCAACCTGCTGCTTTTAAACACGATAAAAAAAGCATAGTATCTATAGTCATAAATGAAAAAGTACACGTGCATGAGTGATTATAATTAGTACCACTGTAGATATACTGAAAAAAATGGCCGCAACGTTAAGTAAAACAGTGCATGCAATGCGGGCTCAGTAATAAGGCTATTAAGAACATCGAGCACTTAAACGTCGGGTCGGTAATTAACGATAAGTAAAGAGTGTGACCGACTTCATTGAGATATTCAATGATTAGCAACATTGACCTAAACTGCCCAGGTCCATATGTAGAGTTTGATTTCTCTGAAGGTGAATTTTTCATGTACGTGAATGAGAGGATAGAACCCACAATCAACATAGTGGGTATTGGATGGACCATTAACATAATAAGTCATGGCAGGAGAAAAAAGATCATCATCATCATATCAGCCCAGAATCACCCAATGCTGGGTACAGGCATCCATTTTTTCTGCCACATTTCCCGGAAAAAAATCAAGTAAAAAAGGAAAATCAATGTTTTAGAAATATGTAAGTAAAAAAAGGCATAGTGATTCATTGTCAGCTATAAAACAAAGAAGTATGAATGACCTCCACATATACCGTTGCAGTTGGAGATTTCGCAATCTCTTAGTTTAGGTCATTCCCAGGATATTCACTCATACGCATAATGTTTTTGTATCAATTCAATTCTTTACCTGTAAGTACATTAATACGCCTAAGCTTGGAGCCGAAAACTTTATGAACTATAATAAATCATTTTGTGATTTGTGATTTTCTTTCGCTGGCTGTTACTAAAGATTATTATTTCATACGCACGTTTGTGTCAATGGTTTAATACGAGCCGGCAGTCCAATCGATATCGTGTCGCATTAAAAATGTATGCCAGGAGTAGGTAATCAATCGATTACTTGTTGGAGTCCGAAGGCGACATAAGACATGAGCATTAGCACATAATGGTGGTGTTTCGTAGCGACAACTACACGCAACATAAGATTCAAAACACACTGAATTCGAGGATTTAACGTCTGAAATTATTAATTTAATAGGCTAATCAGGCTTTGATGAAATGGTTTGATAAATTATAGATTAGATTATTAAGGCAATAATAAAATAAATAATTACGTGAATGACATACAATAACTTTTTTCAGAAAACAAGACGCGCCCGGCCCTACGACTCTGAAAAAGTTACCTAACATGTAGGTAGATCTTTAGGATTTTAGTTTTTCTTAAGGGCTCCTTGTGATAACCTATCGGATCAGACACGCACATGGATAATAATTGTTCATTGTTTCAAGTTAACGAGCGTGTGCAGTAATCAGTGTCCATCGGAACGACTTCAGTGGTCACATTTTGTAACGCGCAGGTATTTAGAGCAGTTGTTGTCGATATATAGTGAATTATGAAAACCTTATTAGTGGGTTTTGTTGTTGGTGTTATATTAATATTGTTAAACGGTTTGTATCGCGCCATTGTCTATAGTATAGGTATCGCATATTTATTCTAGTTGCATTCCTTGGCTCTCATTGTATGCAGGGTAGTAGGAACTCCGACGCGGAAACGGTTATTCAGTACACCATTCTGAGCCACACATATAAATTTTTCATCGGTTACTAAAAAGATACAGCTGTTTACTACAAAATTGCAATACCTACACGATCAAAATATATGGAACAGCTGTTTATTTTAAATAAACGACGTAAAATTTCTATGCTCAAAATAATGTAATGTTATGTTTGACGGCACGGTTGGCGCAGTGGTTGAGCGATCGACTGCACGGGTCGATGCTGTCGCGGGTTCGATCCCCGCACGGAACAAATATTTGTATGGCCTACAGATAGTTGTTCCGGGTCTGGCTGTTTGTGTGTGTGAGTTTAAATGTTTGTAAACGCAACCACGATACAGGAGAAATTCATGGTGGGGGGCAACGTTTAAAAAAAAAAAAAAAACAATGTACAGAATACGTGGAAACCGTTTACGCATCGGTATCCCTTTCACCCCGTACATTTTGACGTTCAAATCGTGCTGTTTCCAGCCTAGTTTGAATAAATGACATTGATAGTACATCAGTACAATGCTCGATGACCTCAGTAGAGCTTCCGAAAGAGTAAGTCTTAAATTGAACATGGACAAAACCAAAGTCATGTTGAATGACCATGTATTAGCCACTCCTATCAAGATCGGAGACTCTACTATCGAAGTAGTAGACGATTATGTCTACCTGGGACAAATAGTCCAGCGGGCTAGGTCTAACCTACCTATGTTGAGACCTATGTCCAGTAGTGACGTCCACTGAAATTCTTGGCTGAAATTATTTCGGCTGAAATGGTGATGATGATGATAAACTTATTGATTAATTTTAAAAATCCGAAATGCCCAAATTACCACCATTTCCCTAAAATCTAACAAACTTTTTAAACGTGAGAACACAATCTTGGGCATTAGTATGTTCGATCGTCAATTGTTTTTTTATAACGTCACTATATGAGAAGCGACCGGAGTGTTATCCTGTGTTTCCATGTCAGTTTTCTCGTTTTACTACATTTTATTTAATTTTGGTCAGGGTATTTTTTACTTGTTATTAGGACTTCATAAATAGAATCCAATCTGGATACCTACCTAATAAATAACACCCTCGCGGAACGGACTTTTTTTTTTAACATATTGTGTACAAGTCTAGACTATACTTAGTCCGGTTTTATTAAAAACAATGATGAACTTCAGTTTCAGAATTCCATGTGACCAAAGGTCAGTATATTCATGACATAAAACAACATTTTAAACCAATTGAAATGGAGACAATAGTCCGTGGACAATGGAACATCTCAGGCTGCTTAACCAATATGCTGAATTGCTGGGAACTTACCAAGTTTGTTTATTTTACTATTTATTTAAAAAAAAACATAGAAATATGTGGGTCACTGGTACTTAAACACGTGATTTTTCTCATGATAACAAACAACTTTCCCGTAAAAAATTTACTCACTTGACTTTATCACAGCTGATAGGCAACAGGCGCGTGCGCGCAAATTTCATACGGCTGTTGTATTATTATGATAAAAGTGTATGAGTAAAAAAAATTTTTTCTTTAGGAAATCTGTTTATTATCATGAGAAAAATCACGTGTTTGAGTATCGGTCACTAATTACCAGTCACCCTATATACCGACCGCCCTATGTGCCGACCGGTACAAGGAACAGTGCAAACTACTCGTGATCCGGCTCCAGGGAGAGGAACCTCCTAACAATACGCGCCCTATCCCGAAATACCGCTTTCTGAATTAGGCCCACGATCCAGGTGCCCAACGAAAGCTATTGGTCGAAGGTCTTGGTAATTAATCCATTAGGCGTGACGACGTATTTGGTTTTTAACTAAATAACATTAGGTTGAAAACAGAGAATCATTCCTTAATATTTGTATTCAACATATTACATCAAAGTGAAAATTTATTACTTTAAAGACTTTATTTGGGTGTCTTATGTTCTTGCAGGGCTGATATACTATGCTCATACCAAAAATATAAACCATCAATTTGTGATTTCTGGAGAGACAATTGTCACGACAGTCACGGACGACTTACTGGTAAGTGAATTGTTTATTGCAGCACTAGCACTCCGGCCGCGACTTAAATCCCATGTGAACTTCGAAATCTCTCAACTCCCTTTTAAGGGTAGCTATTGAAATTTATCAATACGATTTTTATTATTTTCCTATTGTTCCAAGATTATTTTTTCTAAACCGAACGTATAAGATCTTTCATACAAACTATTTTCGCATTTTTAACCCTGATAGAGGTTGATTTTTGAAAAACCCAACCCGCCCCTTAATAGTTTCGGTTACCTGGTACGCATTTCGTGGGCGTCTTTGTTTTTTGTGCATTTTGATATTTGAAAAATAATTTCTACATAACTTTTCGTTTCATCGGGATGGTGTTAGATTATTTAAAATTAAAAGTTTAACATACCTGACGGCTCATTTTAAAACTAATGGTTTAAAATATTTATGGTTCTAATGGAAATGGTGGTGAAAGTGCAAAATGCCCCCGATGACATGGTGCTGCTGGTTGATTACATGGCGGTCAAGCACTGTACATTTTGCGACGGTGTGTTTTCAAAGGCGTAGTCGATGTAGCCCCGCTGCGCGGTGCTCCTTTTTCTGTTTGCAGGTTTTAAAGTAACCTAACACGAAGGGGATAATGGGCTCTTCGTTCACTCACTTCGCTAGCTCGCTAGATCCCTTCATCCCATTCGAACCTAACCTGTCCGAGTCGGGTTGCCCAAAGTCCCGATGTTTTTGCCAGTCGTTGGTTGTCAAATGAAAATTAGTAAATTATTTTTTGAAGAAAAGGCAGGTACAGAGTGTTTGACATGTTGTTATTTTTTCAGACACGTGGGGAGGAGAATTTACTTTGTTTGAAGGTTTTTGTTTCAACGATGGCTATTCAACCTGGACTTAGAATGAATTTATTATGTCACCTTTGTATTTATTAAATATATAAATAAAACAAAATATCACGCCTTTTTCCCATGCGGGAGGCAGAAACCACAGAACGCCACCTGCTACGATCCTTAATTATTCCTTTAAAAAATGTGATCAAAAAGTAATATTCATAGTTACCTATGTCTGTTATTTTTTTACTTTTTATTAGTTATCTAACAAAATAGGACCATTGAACATGAGTGTAAGTAAATGTCGGTGAGGATAGTTCTGATTTAGGATGTCATGACATCGTGACATTTGTGTAGAAGGGCACGATCAGCTGGTTGACAGTAAACACAAGGTTATAATAAGGGATGATTTTTAAAAACTGTCCGTGGGAAGAGTTCATTATTCATGTGTAAATTAATTATTCTGGCCTTGGGTTATCCGTATTTGTATGGACATGGCCGGCTTTTAGGATTTAATCCGGTTTTGCCATTTGACTGGACTTTTGAACATACGGGGATTTAAACAAAATTAAAAAGTTCCCCTTTAATTGATGTTAATTGCAGTCGGGAGCAAAAGTAGTTTTGACTGACCCGTAGCCGCTGGTGGGTATACAGGTATAGTAATTCAGTGAGCTCCGTACCTACTGCTGCTATGAAATATTTATTTATCTTGTTTCAGCCGTTTACGCGGGTGCTTAACAATACACATACAAAGACACAATATGTTCGCGGAAATGTACTGTTTGTCTTAAGTTCTGGCTACAATCAAAGCGAAGTAGATATATGTACTTACACACCAGTACATCAAGCTACAACAATCTGTCAAATTTCTTTAATAGATTTTCAACCTTATTATTAATGATTAAAGAATTAGGTTCAAGGATGATTGGGAAAAATTGACAGTTTTGGGTAACTTGATATGATGGCGTCTGCACTTAATATTACTAGTCACGTCTGTACTTACAATCAGTATTTGGTAGTGTAGGGAATAACCTGAAAATGGAACTGATTTTACATATCATGTGATTTTTTAAATTAATGCTACGGCGGTGCTGTGAGTGTACGTACACCTTTGCAGCGATGGATAAATCCTTCAGCTTAATTTAATTCTGGGATAAAACACGGCTTCGACGATGCGTAGTGGACTAGTGGTCACGTAATGCCTTCAGATGGCTTCACGTACGAGTGTTGTTGCTGCTCATAACCAATTATTAGTTATAGATAACGTTAACATTCTCTTTGCTCTCATAATGTAAGTATAGGCAGCAATACGCTGATCTATGAGCAACAGTAGTATAAGTAATCGTTGTAGGGTATGTAAAGTATTGTTGCCCGAAAGATTCGGTAGGATTAGGAGGACTAAGGAGCAATTTATGGCAGTTTTAAAGCCTTGCTAATACAGCTGCCTAATTTTGAAGCGCTTCGTTGCGACTTGGCGAGGGCAGGCCGCTGCTGCTGCTTCTGATGGTACATGGACAACTTCAATATGAGAATGCTTATCGTTAACATCTCGGAGATCATATGCGACAGTTAGCAACTACCTTTTTTTTTTTTTTTTACGGATGGGAAATCATCAAATGACTTCTCCCGCTCTGGGCGGAGCGGGAGGGAGTGTCATACTTGACTGACTAAAACCCACCCATGTTCCTTCTTAGCCCTTTGTGTTCCAGGGCCGCGTTATCTCTTTCGAACAACCCGCAGCCCTGGCAGGCATCGGCCCTCTCGGACCCCTTCCGAAAAGTTAGCAACTACCTAAATAAAGCTGTATATCATGTAGATATTATAAATTAACATACACCGAAAGCAAAGTTGTTGGAAAGATACTAGGCTTCAGAATGCAAAGCGGATTATAGATAGATCATATTGTACGTTATAATTAGCAGGACATTGTGAAAAGAAATATGTATTTTTAGCTCGTACTAATGAAGCGATGTCGAAAAGCAAATTGTTGAGAGTAATTTTAGATTTCGAAATATTTTGTGTAGGTAAATAAAGTTAGTATACTTAGTTAATAGAATGTATTCATCAAAACTGCTAACCAGTAGACATGAAAACTTACAGTTCGCAATCAGTGTTAAATATTGGTTTAGTAGACGTCGACGTGTCTCACTGTGACGGTGGTAGGTAGGAAATAATCACATAATGGAGGAATCGATCGGACGAGCTCGTCTATCACCGCGTGTTGTAGTTTCGCGTCATTAGAAATCAGGACTACGTTTGTACACACAGGTAAACTTTAAATTAATTATTTGTAAAGTGACCTTTCAAATTCTTGTTTTATCTATGTATTCATGTACTTATCTACTACATAATATATTGTAAAAGTAGGTGCCAAAATATCTAGTTATTTTTAGTCCGAATAAAACCAACAATCTATCTAAAACGTGTTTGAACTATAATATAATGATAACCATCAGAGTCGACTGTTAATACTTTGCGACGAACTTATTGTACTATGATTTTAACAGTCGCCGCTGCGTTCATACAAATGCAACGGGTGAAGTTCAACGTCCTAGAGAAAGTAAAATTTTAATTCAAATTTAATAAAAAGAAAAGTTTTTTGGTTCACTGTTTTCATGACTTTTTATTTGGATTCGATAAGAATATTAAATTAAATTTTTGTTAATTATGTATTAGGATATTAATTTTAAAATTTAGCTGGTCATGAAAACTTACCCTGTAAACCTACTGTATTTTAATTTAAGAAATGCACCTAATCAGATTAAACATAGGTAGGTAGCCTGAACCGTTAACTATATACCACCGTTAATATATTCTCGCGATATTTACACTTAGGTGAACAATTTAAATAAAGTGTAGTTGAAACCGGGTTTCTGAAACTGTGTTATAATAATAATATCTAGAGATTTATGATAAAAACCGTTGCAAGTTAATAACGATGTATTCTAATTTGGCCTCAATCAATCAAAGATTTTACCCATGACCTATATATTTTGTGAATGGGTTAATTCAGGTCTACATTAATAACCGGGAACACTTAAATTGAACTAATAATTTATTTAGATATGCCAAGAACCCCAATCACAGGCTTTCAAAGAGTACAAAGAGTAGCTAGGTATCTTCTTGTAGCAGTAATGTCAGCTATTAATTTCAACCAGCAATTTGTTCATTAAAATGATTTTCTTAATCTGAAGTTTTTGCAAACCATTGTTCTATTTTATAATTGAATGAAAGCTGCTGTCCTTGACTTGATTGAAGTCGGTGGTCTGGAGAGATCCAGCCTATTAGAGCAATTTACTGCAGTTTAGCAGAATGGGTCATAGGCCAGACAGATGCAACGAGATCATGGGGCGAACAAAACTAACAAGCACCGTATTGTATGAATCAGGACATTGAATTAGATTTAAGTTGCTTTCTTTGGTTTTTGTGTGGTTCAGATTTATTATGCTGTCTATGGGTCTCTGACTTGACTTAATTTAGGTACATGCCGTCGAGAAATATGTCTCAGGCATGCTGGTTTCCTCACGATTTTTTCCTACACCTTTTTAATTTTTTTATGTTGTATAGCATAGCGTCCTGTTCGCATAACAGTGACGGGTTTGACATATTGTTTAAATTGCTGTTCCTATGGGGGTCAACTCATTGATAAATTATAAGCGATGGTATCGACTCTTTGTGTCCACAAGTCGCGGAACTAGACAAGACGCAAGAGCAGTCGTCGCTCACCTTCACACGGTCGTGTCATTTACAAACTTGATTTCATACAGCTCATTAAAATTACTAACATAAGTGCCTCTACAGGTTGGCCCAACGCGCCAACCAAGCGATAGAATCTTCTTCATTTTGTAAATAACAAACTTTTAACGACGCTCTTTAGGAATAAAGCGGTCGAAATGTTTCGTTGCCAATGCAAACGGCGTGAAGAGCCACCACTAAATGTTTTGCACCAATATTGCACCCACGCTTGTACCGCATGTACTGAGCTCAATTACCCGTCTGAACCACGTGACATTGACATAAATCAGATAGTTATGTAACAATCAAAATGCTCCATTGATTATGATTACTTAGAGCGCTCAAACAGCCTCACACATTCTCCGCGCGTCCACTAGTACAAACAAGGTATTGTTTTGTCTTATGAATGAGACATCATTTTATTATAATCAATATCAACCATTTGAATGATCGCTGCTTCGTGTGGGTACCATTATTTATTAGTCTAAAACGAAGAAGTGCCTAGTTGTGGTTTTAATATTTTGGCTTGAACGCTTTTACCAAAAAAGAGGGGTGTTTTAATAAAGAAATAAATTTTCCGCGATTTTTTTAATGAAAGTTAAAAATATGTGTGTACGTTATGGACCCCGTTTATTTCATAATTTCTATTCATGCTTAGGCCCGCTTGCACCACATATGATTAAATGCGTTTAGTTCTTCAAATATTTATACCTTTTTTTCATCTTGAATAGGGTGCCTATTCATACGATAGAAACTCTTTATATTGTGTTGCAAGTGGGCGATAATTTTAAAACACCTAAATTAAAACGTTCTTTGTTTGCAATAAAATATACATAGATCTAGTTGATTAATTCAAACGTATATACAAAAAAAAAGAATATTTTTAATGAAAAATGTTTATTTGTCATTAAAAATATTCTAGTTAGCTAAACTAATTGAATATAATCAAGAAGTGACAATATATACATTAATCAAAATTTGCATTTAACACATCGATCTAAACCTTGAAATGTGCTTCCTGAGACGTGGTCAGATCGTCGATTGGTCGTTCATTTTATGGTCATCTTAAAATTGTATTGCAACCACATTGTCTCGATACTGACGTCACTTCAAAACCGGTTTAACAAGTTTTTGTGATATTATCTGAGATTAGGTCATTTTTTTGCAGTCATCGTCTAGAATTCTAAAACTCTAGATAACCCAAAACTGGGTTGTCGATCAAAACCTAAGTTTAATAAGCTTAGTTACCGTGGATGTCGAGCAAAGGTTAGGTTTTGGTCGTCAACCTGCTTTAATATCATAACGCATCAAGCTAAGTTTGGGACGGTTGACCGGCTCAGCGGCGTGGCAGCGCAGACGCAGTCACGAGCGCGCAGTGTGACCAATGAATCCGTCGTGGTGACGATTTCGAATGAACCGATCGCCTGTGACCGATTGCACCTGATCAGAAATAATAACGTTCATGACGACATTGTTTGAAGTGCTGAAAGCGATATAATCAGCGGGTCAAAGCAACTCTCGTAAAAGCTTTTAATTACAAGTTTACAACCAACACGAAAGGTTACTTTGCACTGTATACACTATAGAGTACCTGGCTGTTCTCGGTCATAGACCTCAACATTAAATAACGTTAATCTTAATTTATGGTGGTAAGTAATTTATAGCGAATCACGTTTTTAATCAAACAAAAGAAGATTACTTTTAAAAGCTCGAATTAGGTGTAAAGATGCGTTTAAACCGAACCAACGAAAATTCATTAAAATCCCGGTCGAGTACACTTAATTGGTGTAAACAGAAAGCGTCATACGTTTTTTTTTATCTTTCATAATCTCCCATGCTTGTAATAAAGATGATGCTAGAACAATAAATGACTAATATCTGAATGCGTATCATGATGACAACGAAGTTACCTATTATGATACTAAAAAGTGATAAATGGGAACCCAAGAGTTTTAATGTCAATGATATAAACAGGATTGTCTAATTCAGATTACAACTGCAATTAAGGAAATTGCCGGCTTTTCTTAACAGCGTCGTGGACTCGTGACTTTTTATCTTTACTATCCCTACTAATATTATGAATATGAATGTAAGTTTGTTTGTTACGCTTTCACGCGAAAACTACTCAACCGATCATCATGAAACCTTGTACACATATTCTTGGAGGTATTAGAAGTAAAATAAGCTATATATTATCACGCTACGACCAATAGGAATGGAGCAGCAATGAAAAATGTTGCGCAAACGGGGAAAACGTGACGCAGACGAAATTGCGCTGGACAGCTAGTTAGCTATAAGCCAACAGTATACAGTAGGAGCTAGTGACTTAATAATAACAGCCGCTTGGATCTTCAGGAAAAGCCGCGCTTGCCTAGGTTGGTCCGTGGATGGGATACCACCCATTACATAACGAGTTTCCTCCGTGCCTCGGAAAGCACGTTAAGCCGTTGGTCCCGGCTGTGATTTGTAGATCTTTGACAGTCGTTACAGGTAGTCAATGGCCCAAATGTCTGACAAAAACTTTTACCACGGGGTTATCATCGCATTATCCAGTACAAACTTTGTTGTGAAGGTCAGATAGGTAGTCGCTCCATGTAAGATTCAGATATTCAGCCGCATCCGGTTAGACTGGAAGCTGTTCCCAACATAGTTAGGAAAAGGCAGAAGACTTAAAGAACTTTAGTTTTATAGAGCAGTCTATTCCTATACACTTTGAAATGAATATTCCATAGAGCGGATATTACTCCTACAGGATCTCATTTGAAACGCTTCCGTGTGAACGTGAGTCTGGCATCTACGTGTGTACATAGGTACCTACATTCTAAAGTATATCCAGTACCTATTTTTTTTAAAAGCAATTTCTGAACCACATAGTAGATTTTTAACATACGAGTACAATACTAAAAACAAAGAAATCTCTGTCGATGCTTGTTACATTTAAAATATTTAATAGTATATTGCATTGAATGTGTTTTCAATCTCCATTTGAAAACAATTTCAATGCAATTTACTAGGTAATTAATCTTAGTTATTCATTTCAATAGATAGCATTGTTACACGTTACAAAGTGATAGATAAAGGAGGAAACCCCAATATTATTGTAAACTGTATCAGATAAGGTGTTCCATATCAAGTAATGCAATAAATCATGATCATCTGCACAGCTTTTTCCCAACTGCTGGGGTCGGCGTCCAGTCTAACCAGATGCAGCTGAGTACCAGTATTTTATGGAGCGACTTCCTAACTGACCTCCACAACCCAGTTCAGTACTAACTGGGTTGTGGGTAAAACGATACCCATCGCTAAAACTAGTTGTCAGACTTTCAGGTCACTTAACTGTAACGACTGTCAAAGATCTACAAGTGACAGCCGGGACCAACGGCCTAACGTACTTTCTGAAAAACGGGAGTAATGCAAGAAGTGTTCATACTAATCAAAGATTTACCTGATCACCATTCATCACGGACAGTCAATCGTCTGTTCCCGTCAGTTGTGAAGCTTGACATACAGCTGGCCCAGGTGAAGTATGCAGTTTCAATATGATTAGTAGCATAACAGGCCAGGTTACACTGGAGTGCATATCTTCCTAGACCTCTAAAAACTGGCTGGGAAAGACTGAATAAAGAAAGCGAGGGACAGGTTGTCCTCAGCCTAGGAAAGGTCTATGTCCAGCAGTGGACTGCAATAGGCTGATTTGACGGGGCATTTAATATAAAAAGATGAAAAATCCTACTATAAAATGGTGTACGATGCATTGCAGGTATATTTTATTTTTCCTCAGTGCTTATAGTAAACAAATGTTGGTTAGATTATTGAATGCATAAAATCATACATTTTAATAACCACAGCTAACATTACAATATCTGGAAAAATTAATAGCTAAGTTGTTTGCGATAAGAATGACGACTTTTATGGATAATTTTCAGTTTGATTGAATGAAAAATATAAATAAGACAACCCTTAATGGAAAGATTTTTTACACCATGCTCACAGACATTTTTTTATCTGAATAAAACAATATTTGTATGAAAATAAGACAGTTTACACAACGACCTACATAAATTCTCTGTCAAAAAATAAATATCTGTTATCTATCACTTATCATATAGATTCATGGAAGAACAATTATTAAGATCAACATGACGAAAAGCCGTCACTGCAAACTACAAGTATCTTGCATTTGTGTTGTGCATAACGCGCAGAATAGATTGAATAACAATGAGATTAATATTTATATTCAACAATTTACTGCAGTTAAGTTTACCACGATACACAATCAAGATGAAAAGAACAATGCTTTGGTATGTCGATTACTAATTACAGTGGAGAAGCGTGATTGAGTTGGTTGATATAGATATTTTTTGTCTCGGTGACGAAGGTTTACCTAAGAAATATTCATACGAGCCAATACTTAAATAAATATTTAAGAAGTATAAATAAGGGACCTCGGCCACAACCACACGAACAGCCGCAATCCAAAGCAAAACTGGTAGGACGCACGATCGTGCGACCAAACTGTCTTTCTGGTTTCGACCAAAAGTCGCTTTTCTTAGTGCGCGAGGTCCCTTAACAGTAAGTGATGAGAATGTTCAGAAGACTTAATTTTTTCGAGCTGTTCCGTTGTCGTTTCATGGTTTTCTTATTAGAAAATGCCATCTAATTGGAAAGCACAGGAGGTGAAAATCGTATAATAAATGAAGACAGAGTTATTTACAATACAATGTCACAAGTATTTGGAAATGTTGGCACGTCCTCAAAGCAGGAGAAATCGTAGGGATCGACACGCACCTCTGCCTTGACGAAACAGTGGGTACGTACAGTTTCCCGCTACTTATTCCGCTAGGTAAAAAAAAGGTCGCTGTGATACTTCACAGCGACCTTTTTTTTACCTCAATTAATTACTATTAACGATTAGTAGGTTATCGTCGCCTTGAATGATAGATTTCAATAACCTTTTGTTTTTTGTCAAAACCGCAACATATCGATTTAAATAGTGATAGGCTTTTGATGCATCACGACACGATATTAACAAATCAAAATTATATAATCTACCAAAGTATGTCCATCTATTCTTTGCAAATATTTTGGATCAAGAGTTTACAAGGTTTTGAGTCTCGATCCCAAATATTTGCAAGACAAAAGTGACTTAAGTTGTTTTGAAAACTCATTAAATAATCTAATGAGAAGCTAGCGAAGTTAATTGATTCTTAGCACGTCCTGTGCCGGATGGCATTGTACCACAACATGCCAAACATGCTTCAATGTTACCGCACAACATAAACAAAGCTCCTTCTACACGGAGATTAGCTGCGGGAAATAATTGCTCACGTTACGTCAACGGCCCACTTTCTGACAGGGAAAAGTCGGCCCACCTTGCGGACTGTTGATAAATTGTGCTGCATTAGCGCATCATCAACAGGACTTGTATTTTTAGCGAGTTATACGACGCTTTTATATATTTTAATAGGCGAAAGCTGGGTCGACAAAATAAGTAATATGGCAAGATTTTGTTGAATATCTCAGTAATCTTCAACCAGTAATTTCCTATGATTATGTTATTAAAAATATCCCTGTTCTCCATACATTCATGCTGTTTTTCATTTAATTAAAACGTTTGCCATTAAATTAAACTAATTAAATGACAAATGTGTGTTACGGTAATATAATTAAAGCATAGGTAAAGTAAAACTGTGTGTGCATGTAGGTTTAACAAACTATGTTGTTCAATGTCAAGGCGTTACAATGGCAATGGCAACAGTAAAGTAACCTTATCGGAATTACCAACAAGGGTTAAATGTGAGGGAATCTTACTTCAAGACTAAGTAATGATTCCCGCATCGTCAGAAGAAAAGACGATAACTAGATGAATCATGTTCATGATAAGAGACAGCCTTTCCGCGAACAGTTGGATCAAGTGTGTGATAAAGTATCGTATAAATATCTGCACTGAACACATTATGGCTTCATTAATGAAGATTTAATTATTTTTTTTCTTATTTTGTATAAATACGTTTTCTGTCAATAATACACATTTATGTAGTGTGAATTTTGTATGTGTAAAACAAAACTATATAAAACTAACATGCATCACGTGTGTTCCCAGATTCTCAGTCCTATCCCATGCAAGTAGGGTGGCGAATACAAACGAGACACATCGATCAACCTGCGACAGTCAACGGTGTTTTATATTGTTTGCAGGTTACAGGTTAGCAAACTGTCGTTTAACACTAATTAACATTTAATCTGGCTAATTTGTAGCTGCATGAGGCTTGGACATGATTTATTCTAATTATTGTCTATCTGTGCGGCTGTGGTTCATACAAAAGCGAAAATGGTGGTTTTAGAGTAGAATGGAATAGAATATACTTTATTGGACACCAAAATTGAAACAACAGTTTTACAATATTATTAATTCTGTGGTTACAATATGCATATAATACAAGTGTGATTGCGTATTTGTATTGGTTATTTTGATTTATTCCCTTTATGTCGAGTCCCGTTATGTCGAGTCTGGAAGTCTATTGTTCTCCAAAGTATTGATATTTTACGCTTTCCATTACCTTTATGTCGAGTTTGGTGAACAGGTACAGTCAGGGATGTAAATTAAAAGCCAATGACTTAAAACATTGCTTTTTCTTATTGTTCTATTACTTACTTTCATAATATAACCTTTCTTAATCTAAACATATAAATCACAGTATAATCATGACGTATATAAATAATTCTTCTAAAAAATAACTTTCTTAATCTAAATAAATAACAGTATAATCATCACTATTGTTGCAAATGTTAAACAGCATATATATATATAGTTTTACCGCTTCCGCCGTCCGCAAATCAACTATATGGAAAAACTTTTTTAATAGCGTTTATTGCTGCAATCTCAAAATCGACTTCGATTTTTTTTGGTTGGAATTCTGGAATGTTATCTTTTGGCATTTCAAACATATGTGCATTAGGTCGATTGGCATTTATCAGGTAACAGCACAAAACTGATCGGCACTATTACGATTTTGTCTGCGGTACTACCAATGTCGGCCATGTATGGTATACATATAACTAATAGAATGGTCTGGAAATTGAAAAGAATATTCCATCGACAAAGAACAGATTCATGGACTGCAATGCATTTCTGCAGTCATTCAACATAAATATCAAAATTTTATTTACCCCAGCACTTTCTACAACCAGAAAATCTTTTGCGATCACTGGTTAGTAACATTTAAAAAATTATTCTTTGAACGGTAGAGTGCATTTTAAACTCGCCATGGACATTGCATACATAGTGGGTATGGGTTTCAAGTCTGTCCGTACGTCTTTTTTTCAAATTCTTCTTTTAATTCTTTTTTGTGTAAAAATTTATTCTAAATTATGTGCATGTATGCATTTCGTTGGACGTGACTGTACTTCTAAAATATGATATTATTTAACTCGACATAAAGTTAATAAAAGCGTGGTAATTAAATAAACTCGACATAAAGGGAATAGAAACGGGACAGAAAACTAAGCTCGACATAGGGGTAATAGAAGCGAGACAAGGTTTTCGGCTTGACATAACGGGACTCGACATAAAGGGAATAAATCGTTATTTTATGGTTTTATTTATTTTTGCACCATTTTTTGCAGAGATCAAGATTGATAAGCTGTTCCACCCAACAAATTGATATTTGACAGCCGTTCTTCCTAATAAGACTATCTGCAATTATAAATATGCCGTTGCGCTCATTGCGAAGTCAAACTACTAATAAACTGTCTGTCTTATTGAGGTCGAGAAGTCGAGATTGAGTGATGAGCCTGTTAGTTGTAACACTAACATTAAATTAAAACAACCGTGGGGCCAAGAGCTATTGTTTTAAGAATTAATCGAGTTTATGAGAACTCACTGCAATGTTATATTTTGAAGGTCACTAGTGTTCTTATTATAACGCTTACCGTTATGACTAAATGTGTTAGTAGCATGCGAGTTTCTTCATTACTGTATCTATTGTAAATCTGTTAACAGGTTGTGTTTAAAGTACGGATTCGCGTCAATGGAAACCAGTGAAAAACTACGTCATCTCTTTACTCAATTAATGAACCAATTCTTCTATTATTAATTTATCTATTTTATGGCACATGTCAGGAAGCAAGAATATCGGGGCCAACCCTATCTTTATTTTTAGAAATTTTCCGAAACATTGCTTATACCTACCGAACACATAGTAATTATGACATTAAAGTAATTAAATCTTACCCCAACTTTAAAAGGCCATGTCTCATTCCTTAACCGTGATAGCCAACTGCTCTCGTTTCTGTTGAGCGGCCAAGCGAAACCGCGGCCAAATCTAGTCTACGGCAGACCGTTCAACTTATTTTGACCTTACTATTGTGACATGAAAGAAACAAAATTTACATATATTTCTATGGCAACGAAGAACCCAACACTATTACAAGTAATGGTTCGTCACTTAAATATAAGTAAGAAATCAAAAATGTGATATTAGATTGAATAAAGTTCTATTTTAGCCCGACTAACGATGTTTGTACGGCATACATTTATGATTCCCACGCGTAAAACATCTTGAATAAATTAGAAAAGTGGATTTACAGTTTTGGTCTATTGCTATAATGTAAATGTGAGCTAGAATATTATAGGATAACCGCATACAATCAAGGCCACACTAAACAATTAAGGCAAAACCAGTAGCATGCTAGTCAGCCAAAACAATCTTAATTATTTTAAAATCCTTATTTAGTAGTTAAATCTTTGCACAGTAAACTTTTAGGATTCGAAGCCTTGTTTAAAACACACAACTGAACCGCCAGACAGTAAAACGGCGCCACGTGCATCGATAGGATACATTTCTCCATCTGGCATTTTACTAGGCAAAAGGTTGACCCTGAAAATGAGCTAATCAAGAAAGAAATGTCAAAGCTCGGAACAACATTTTTAATACCCATCACCTACTTTCAAAGATATAAACGAGAGTTCACTGCTTCAATGCTTGTAACCTTATTGTTTGCGAAACATACTGTCAATGTGGGAAATAGAATATTGCATTCATATTGGATTACTCTGGCAACAGTGTCAAGGTGTAACGTGATGCTTAGGGTCAGGTCTTATGGTAAACCCGTTCAGCTAACCAGACGTAAGCCGTAGTTACTACGTCGAAGTTCAGCACAGCCAGATACGCGTGACGTCAGAAACCTTGAGAGTATCAGAGTACATTCACTTAACTAAATCCTTCCGAAGCCAGGAATACCCGGACGTACATACATATGTATAGGTACCTTTTGTATTATAATAATGGCGATAGTGATCAATCGTGACGTGACTGTTGTTCGTGTTGTGAAATGTATGTGAATGTACTTTTTGGTTCACGATTTGACATTAAAACGGTTGTCTGTTATCTTTTCATCGAATAATTATATGTATGTAGCTAGCTACCACATGCAGCTTGAACATATGTATGTAGCTAGCTACCAAAGTGGTTGAAAGCGGAGCAACCATTCGTAAGTTTCCACTTTCGATGGTCGCAGGGGGCGCAATATGATTATCTACTGTCAAGAACGTTTTAGATACAATGATCAAGGTTGGGATAGAATTAATACTGTCTTAACATCCAATCTAAATCTCAACTTTTTTAAACCCTAAAAAGGTTTTGACGAAGACTTCACTTAGATTCTTTCGATTACTAATTACAAGGTTGTGCTACGGAATATTAAATACCAAATGTCATTAAAACCTTCATACATGAGAGACATGATCACATTATCATTCATACCGAGTTCCTCTTTATTATTGTGTAGACAAACTACTGATGCCCTCATCGCGTATTACCTTGGCAGCTTCGCTTGTTTACATTTTTCGATAACATTAGGATTGGAAATGTTTTAGAAGCAAATTAATCATAAATTGTATTTAATTTCCATGTTCTGTTAATGAGGCTGCATTTACGACTGGCTGCTGTAAAAATGCGGGTACACAAGTTCAGTAAACAAGTGATCGTTTACTTGGAATATAAAACCGCCTTTAAACACGTAGGCTGCTAATTATTTCCTTTATTAGGTGCATAGTTAGCATATTATATTATTCAAGCCTCGTTGATTCCTTAAAGTAAATCTTGCCACACAACTGTAGCTAATCAAGCCAATTTATGTATGGGCACGGACCCAATTAGTTTCTAATACACTAAGGACGTTGACGCGTCTCTTAATTCAGACAATCTTTGAGATTCAATCGGTTTGATAGTCTCTTTTTGAAATAACGTCAGCATCCGAGCATCGTTTGTGGATACGATTTCACTTTATATTGTCAAACAAGTTTAGTAAAGTTTTTGCCAACAGTGGCGGTTTAGAAAGGAATAGGGCGCTTGTACACGATCGGCAGGCATTAGAAAGTAACCGAGGATCTCACCTGCTCCACATGAGTTCTTCCAGAAGTCGCAAAACTGGCTGCACGCACACATCTCGACGTACGTCACTTTGCACTAGTGCCAATGTATTTTTAAACTTCACTTGTACAGTTTCGCAATCCTTCAGCCGGTGCGCATTCACACGATCGCGTTAATGTAGACAGCTGAGAAAAACTTTATTCATGTTATAGTAAACAGCGGCGGCGTAAACATGTCAGCTAGCGGCTCAGATGCTCGCTTGTGTACCGTTGGAGCGTAGAAAGCAAGCGCGCGTGGTCGGGGCCACGGCGGCGGGCATCGTCCGGGCGAGTGAGTGGAGCAGAGCGCGACGTGCGACCGGTGCGGGCGCCCTCGTGCGACTGCCGCCGCCGAGTACAACCGACCGGAGCCCCGAGCCCACCTCTAACCACTTCACTCGGATATAATAAAACCGAGGAAATGCACAGATTTCGCGAGCAACGATGTGATTATTAGCGCTCATTGACAGAATTGATTTGACGAAACCAAAAGCGCTGAAAAACGCGGAAAACCATACGTCCACACAGATGGTTTACATAAGTAATTTCCGTGCGTAAGCTAGTAGTTACTAATTTGTCGTACAAATTGTTTCTTAATCAGTTTACCTACACTCGATCGCCGTATCGTTCGCTTATCACAAGAAGTTGAAATGAAATATTTTTACGGGATTTATTTTGGGTGTCGGTATATTAGATATAGTGAATGTAAACAAGCAATGACATAAATTACGAGACAATAAAATCTTGTCCGAATATTGTGGTACAAAAGAGTTCAACGCTCCACGAATGTCTACGACCGTACGTGAGTCCGGAAGCGTGATCACAATGCCTAATATAGGCACCGGTACATTATTCTATATTGGGCTTTTATTTGAACATTCTTTACATATTTACCTTCAGCATTTTATATAAAATACCGTCAAAAAATGGGGAAATGAATGTATTTTATTTTGTACGGAAATTCCGTCGCGTAACTGTGATTGATTAAGTTAATTTAGGAAAGGTAGACGTGAATTATTATAATTAATATGCAGTTTAAACCTATATCGCATTTGTATCCGTCTGATCAACAGATGGGGTACGAACACTTTTAGCTCCGCAAGAACATCATTTCTACTACAATCACCAGGTTTTCCTCACCTCTAGATCCACTTTTCATCGACACACGGATCCGTAGATCGAGGTCTGTACCGGTTTTTGTGTCTCGGTCAACAACTGATCGTCCCACGCACATCTGAGCGATCATCTCTGCTTACCTTCCTCCCTCCGGCTCCCCGGCGATTAACGCCTCCCTAAGAGGTGATCTCGGCTCGCTTCTTGGCCTCAGTGACTCCGTCATCCTGGCGGGTGATCTGAACGCCAAACACCCTGCCTGGAATTGTCGCGTGACAAACTCCAGAGGCAAAATCCTGTTCGACCTCAGCAGTCCACTCCACTTCGATGTCATCGCTCCGATGCATCCCACTCACTACCCTCTCGCACCCAACCAACTTCCCGATGTGCTCGACATCGCCCTCCTCAAGAATGTCAGCCTACGGCTTCATTCTGTGGAGGCGATCGACGAGCTCAACTCCGACCACCGTCCGGTGATCTGGGAGCTAGCTCCCAGACTCGGTCCCTTCGACCCCTCTCAACCCCCTCCCACCAAAGTGATCACGGACTGGGGAAAAGTAAGCGAATTGCTGAAATCCACCAATTCTCCGCACTTGGACCAAATCCCCGACAATATCGAGTCCGTCGCTGACACGGAGGCCGCGATCAACTTGCTCACGGAACACGTGCAATCGGTCCTGAACGAGTGTTCAAAGGAGGCTCCAGCGACGAATGATCGTCGTTGGAAACTTCCGGACGATGTGCGTGAACTGTTGACCGAGAAGAACGCGGCCATCCGTGCCTTCAGAGCCTTTCCCTGTGAAAGTAACAAAGCTTTTATGCGTAGCTTACAGCGTAAGGTAAGCAAACGTGTCAAAGAGCTGCGTGATAATCAATGGGACAAGATGCTCAGCGAACTCGAACCGACCCATCTGGCTTTCTGGGAATTACAGAGGAAACTACGCACCTCTGAAGTCTCCGGTATGCCTCCTCTCACCCGCCCCGACAACAGCGTCGCTTTCGACGACGAAGATAAAGCCGAATGCCTGGCCGACAGCCTCGAGTCTCAATGCTCGCCCAGTTCCCAACCAGTAGACATAGCTCACCTTACTAAGGTGGATGCTGAAGTCGAACGTAGGACCTCCCTCCCACCTGTCGAGGACCCTGATTTCCCCCTTGCCCCCGTCACTCCTGACGAGGTCGAGGAGGTAATTAAGAACCTCAAGCAGCGGAAAGCCCCTGGCTCTGATGGAATCAACAATAGGGTTTTCAAGTTGTTTCCATCAGCCCTCATCGTGCTCATGACCGCCATCTTCAATGGCGCCATGACGCACAACATGTTTCCACAGTCGTGGAAGGAGGCCACTGTCATCGGTATTCCCAAACCGGGCAAGCCCAAGTCCAACCCCAGTAGTTACTGCCCCATTAGTCTCCTCAACGTTCTCGGCAAAATCTACGAGAGGCTTATTTATAAGCGTCTCAAAGATTACGTCGAAGCGAAGAGTCTCATTCCCCAAGAGCAGTTCGGATTTAGACCCCAACACTCTTGTGTCCAACAGGTTCACCGCATAGTCGAACACGTCAGCGCCCGCTACCAGCGTGGACTGATGACTGGTGCCCTGTTCTGTTTCGACAAGGTCTGGCACAACGGGCTGATATACAAGCTGTACCAGCTCGGTGTGCCTGATCGTCTCGTGCTCATCTTACGGGACTTTTTGTCGAACCGCACCTTTCGGTATCGCATCGAAGGTGCGCTTTCCTCCCCCCATCCTATTCGCGCCGGAGTCCCTCAGGGCGCCGTTCTGTCCCCACTCATTTTCACGCTGTTCACCAGCGACATTCCCAAGGAGGCGAAAGCGGAGTTAGCGCTTTTTGCCGACGACACAGCCATCTACTGTTCTGGCCTGAGCCCAGACAGTATCGCTCGTAAACTCCAAACCTCCGCAAACGCCCTAGGCGATTGGTTCCGGAAATGGAGAATAGAAGTCAACCCCGATAAGAGCCAGGCGGTCCTCTTCTGTAGGCCCCACCACGCCCTCCCACCCGACCCCATCCCGATCACCATGTTTGACAAGCCGATCCCTTGGGAGAAGCAAGCCAAATACTTGGGGGTAATCCTCGACCAACGCCTTACCTTCGGAAAGCACATAAAGTCGGTGCGTTCGCGCGCCGCTTTCGCTCTCGGAAGGCTCCACTCCCTACTCAACTCACGCAGCAAATTGTCACTCAAGTGCAAATTGCGTATTTACACCGCGTGCATTCGTCCCATCCTGACCTACGCTTGCCCTGTATTCGGGCAAGCTAAGGCTTACCAAATCCATAGGATGCAGACCCTCCAGAACCGGTTTCTCCGAAAGGCCACGGGAGCCCCGTGGTTCGTTAGGAATGAGCGACTCCATGTCGATCTTAAGATCCCCACCATCAAGCAGGTCATTAAACGCCTTTCAAAGCGCTTTCTTGACTCTGCTGAGAAGCACCCCAACCCACTAGTGGTGTCGGCCGCCCGATACGTCCCCACCAAGATAGGGAAGATTCGCCGTCCTAGGCATATCCTCACGGAACCCGACGATCCCACTACCCTCCTTCAAGAGAGCAGTAGGGAAACCAGCACCCTTAGAAAACACAAAAACAGAACCCGATCCGTATACCGGCCTCGCCGACGAGGCCCGTCGCGACGTCCCAGTAATGTTACTCCCCGACCCTTGCACGACGAGCCAGCCCGCGCCGCTGAGCAAGTAGCTTTAAATTCCCTTAATAATAATACGACCCAGCCTGTCCCTTGCTGTCCACCAATCAATGACGCCCTAAAGCGAGCGGTCATTTAGTTTAAGTTTTTCCTAGTTTGTAAGCCCTGGCTGGGGGCCTTAAATTCATTTGAGGTCACCACAGGATAGTCCGGGTTAAGCAGTTAAAACCTTCAGAAGGTTGATCTGCGAGTGGCCATAAAAAAAAAAAAAATAAATAAAAAAAAAAAAAACACAAAAGTAGTTAGGTACAATTTATCATAATAGTCAGAATTTGGAATCTGATGTGCGAATTCTGTTCGAATGTAACGTAATATTATTATTAAACTTTTCTAGTCGTTTAAAAACATGCGTCCATTGTTTTTCTCTCACGAATACACGTGGTATTTCTGGCGAATTTTTGCACCCTTCGTGTATCTATTCGCCTGATAACCACGTAGTGCGTAGCAGATGCCTGGCACAATACCCGTAGCAAACCGTTGCAAACTACGCGTAGCAGGTCCGTAGCCGACTTGTAGTCTGTAACGCGTAGCAGACCGTAGCACACTACGCGTAGCCGACTTCGCCTGTAACGCGTAGCAGACCGTAGCGTGTAACCCGAAACAAACTGTAGCGCAAAACGTGTAGCAGATCTCTAGCACAATACGCGTAGCCCACCCTCGCGTGTAAGTTGACTACGTGTTACTCGCTGTGGTTGGCTACGCGTGGTCATAATACCCACAACCGAAAAAGGAACAGTACAATACCGGCCTACAATTCCCTTCGTTTAGCAATGATACCAGCAAACCATTACGCAGAATCAGTCAACAACTACGTCACCTGTGCCATCACGTCTGCAATGAACGATGTAAAAATCAGGTGGCATCAGCTTGTGTGTGTTTACTAACACTACGATGGTCCATTCATCGTGGGTGACTGTACTGTGCGTGGGATGAAAACAGATGATACATTTCTATGGCTTTTTTCCTTATCTACAGTTCGAAGAAACTGATTTTCAGTGATACTAATTCCATGTTGTTGTTCCAGTGACGATCGGCAATTGTGTAATGGTAGAGTATTTTTAGTACGTACACCTGTTTATATGAAGGGCACCAAAATTAAGGAGCGCCTATTAAAAAAAAAAGTTCTTGTTTTTCTGTTCTTCGTTCTTGTTTCTTCTAAGAAGCTCATTAGGAAGACAATAGTGGATGTAAAAAGACCCTTAAAGAAGCCGAAAGGCACTTGTTTTCCGCGTCATTGCGTTTTTTTTTTTTGTTCTAGACCATACCTTGATATTGGGGAACAAAGTACCAACTTTTTAATGTTAAAACTTGAACTATTCAATGCATTCATCGGCACAATGTTTGGAGTGTGTTACATTGAGATTTCCAGTAAAACGTAATTTTTCACCGAACAAAAGAAGTCGTTTCCCAGGAATAATTTTTGCGTCATAGGCTTACTTGGTTTGATGTACAGAATGCTTGGTTGAAGGTTTCGTGAAGAGTCCATTTACACCTTGTATAATGCTGGATTTTCCTCAACAAGTCGTGGGTACAATTACAACATGAAAGTAGTCGGTTAAAAATATATAACAATACTCCTACAAGGCCAAGTAAAACAAAATCGTTTGTAACATGTGGTTTATACGATAAAGTGATATTGTTCATAACATAAATTATATCACGGAAGAAATAAACACCACTAATTTTTTAACCGACTTCCAAAAGGAGGAGGTTATCAATTCGTCTGTATGTATTTTTTTTGTTTTAATAGCATCACTTAAAGTCGAAATCAAAAGACTTCCGTATTTTTTACTATAAATAACTGAGTTTAGTATAATCGACAAATTAATTTTACGTGAATGAATGACCAAAAAAGATAAGTACATATTGCACGACATGGCGACAGTATGAGTCAGTTTGCACTATGGTAGTAATTTAGTCGAGCTATAATGTAGGTAACTATGTTACAGCATGACCTCTGTTTAAGTTTAAATTACAAGCATTTACTTGAACTAAGGTGAAACTAACAATTAACCCTCGTCAGCGGTCAAGCTTCTGATCCGTTAAACTGCTGGCAAAATATCCCATTTGACATGAACGTGAACTTTAAATAAAAAAATTGCAAAATTTTGCTTTCGATTTTGACATACGCGTAAGAGTCATATATTAAAAGGTTTTCTTAAAACTGTTTCATGGAACAGGTACGAATTATGATAAAGAAGTATTATAGATTCACGTGTCAGTAGTTGCACGGCTTCACGGGTATTGAATGTCTCCTATGCCAAAAGATTTTCTTTTAAATTAACTTAGGCAAACTCGATGCACGTTTCTTTAAGAAAGACTTATATGTTGGTCATAATTGGACCTATAAAAGTCTTATACTTAATAGGTAAAAAACCTCAAAAATTATATTTGCGGTTTTTAACCATTCCAATTATGAATTACATTTGCTTCCTGAAAACATATTTTCAAAAAGATATAAGCTACACCCCTGGCACTAATGTGTATTATAAACAATAATATGAAAATTCATGGAGGACAGTAATTAATACGTAAAAAAAGAAAATCATATATGAATCGTGTGAAATGCCCATATGTCACCGCTAAAAATTTTTGTTTGTCTAATGCGATGGCCCAAGGCAACAATATCGCTAGGGAAATTATAATTATTTAATTAACAGATAAGACATACTAGCCAGACGTGTACTATATTAACAAGTTATATGCAGAATATAGCTAGTAAGTCTACGTGTATGTGTATTGTGTCGATCGAAGGCCACTCCGTCTCTTATAGAAATCGGGAAGTGTTCTCTGATGACGTAGTGCCTTACGACTGCCTCGCAACAGACGGCTTTAAAACTGTTAATAAGCTTGATAAATAAACGCTAATGAATCAATGAGTTTACATCCTTATCCTCAGTACTTACTGACTTATATATTTATATTTATTTATTAAACAATTTTAAAACAAACTTTTATTTAAAAACTAAGCCCCACAAAACCGTTTTCACAGTTTGTCTGTGAATTTGAATGTGACTTATTTCAATAATTTATGTTACCGAGTGAGTATTTACTGTGTACTTGATTGTCTTCTTTATTATTCTTGCTCTTTGCTTCCATATCTTGGCTGATTCATAAATGGTATCCGCATGTTAATAATACAAAGAACTAGCAACTCAATTTATGATTAAGGCATTTATTTTAATTTTAAACAGTGATTTTAATGTAATATTCAATATTTAAATGCCATTAAATTTGCTATTATTGCATCACAATACTATAATTTTAGTATATTTATTTAAAACCAATTTAAAGTTGAGGCTATGGATAAAATAACGAAAAAACACACTAGGCTTAGTTTTAATTTAATTCACTCAATTATCAATTCAAAAACCTACTTAAGTTGTTTGCATTGATACAATGTTGAATCTCTGCAGACTGTTATACATAGATCGTATGTTTTATTCATATTTATTTTTATCGGTCGAATGTCGTGAATGAAACCAGTTATGTCTGTTACCGGTATAAAACTCTGTCTGTAATTGGAATAACACACCGTCCTACGCATTTATCTTAAGCAGCAACACAACATACCTTAACTGAAAGAAAAAAATAATCGCTGGCCCTGCCAAGGTTAGGTAATGATCGTTTAATAAAAACATATTATACACGTAATTTGTGAGGTTTGGCACGATTTTAAACTTATATAAGTAAACCTTTCAACAACAGTTTACTTAAATAAAAGTTTGCAATTTATCACAAGGATTTTGTCCCTTTTTAACCCATGTCATATTAAATGCGTGATACCCAAATGTCTTCACAAAAGGTATGTTGGCAAAGAAATTTCAAGAGCTCAGCGACCACCTTGGTCTCGGTTGACGATAACCTCTTCATACAGAGGTTCAATGTCGTCACATTAAACGTTGTGTACTACAATCGTACTGATATCTAGAAAGCCGGAGACAACCCCGACTGCGGAGATAAGCCCGAGGTATCAGGAATGTGGGAAGAGACAATAATAGTTGACTTTTATAGATATTTCCATAGGTCATTTACCTCTACTAGTATAGCAGCTGCGAGACGCACTGAGCTGCGCTGAGAGCGCACTGTTTACGTTCGATTTCCCAGGTTAATATTATTAAATTTTGAATATGCTTAAGAAAATCTCTGTAGCAAGTCGTCTGTTCTGAATAGCAAGTGGTTATGAAACTACTGATTGAGGACAGCTCAGTCTGACACCCCTACGAACACCACACTACAGGATTATCTTATACACCGTGTAAATCACCTCATCACGAAGCCGTCAACCAAGCATTCTGTACATGAAACTAAGTAACTTTACGCAAAAATTATTGCTGGGAAACGACTTTGGGGGGTGTAAAATCATGTTTTGTGGTAGAACTCAATGTAAAGCACTCAAAACATTGTGCTGATGGACGGATTGAATAGTACGGGGGTCGTGGACGTGTTTAAAGTAAAAATCTTACATTAAAAACTTGTATTTAAAAAAATACTTGTCGAAAAGTTGGAAATTTGACCCCTAATATCTCCGTAACTAGAAGGTTCCCAGGTATGGTGTAGAACAAAAAAGTGATCACAATGACAGGGAGAACCAGTACCTTTCGGCTTCGTTAAGAGGTGTTTTACACCCTTTATATAAAATTCTCGTGTCACAATGTTAGTTACCATACTCCTCCGAAACGGCTGAACCGATTTGTATGAAATTGTGTGTGCATATCGGGTAGGTCTGAGAATCGGCCTACATTTATTTTTCATACCGTAAAAAACCCCACGTACGAAGTCGCGGGCAGCAGCTACTTATTTTATATTATTTAACATCGAATCGGTCATCGATAAGACGGAACACTGAGACTGTAGGAAGCACTCTCTACGTAGTCCCTCACTACATAGAGAATGAAGGTGTTCTCTTAGCGGTCAAATTCGCTTTCTAACTCAAAGAATAATAGTAATGGCTGGCTCACCAAGGGAATAATACCTACGTCACGGGAGCGAATTTTGAATAACGAATGGAGCGATGGTTGCTAGGGCACTCTATGTTGACTCCTGCGCGAACCAGAGAGCAGTGAGAGATTAAAACTCGACCAAGACTAAGACACCTTTATTCCCGATGAGTTTAAACTCTACCTCTCACAAATGGGCAATGGGCAGTAATGATTTGCTTTACTTTAGGTTTGCATGACCATTGTTTGACATTTACGAGCAGGTATTGTGATCAAAGTATTACTAAATTTTGTATGTTAGTTGTGGCGAAATCAGGGTCTCTGTAGTTTTTAGTACACCTCTGCCTAACTTTTCGAGGATTACAGGTTTGATGTTATGTTAAGTTTGTATAAAGCTTCGTCTCCACAACACGACTCACAACGAGTACGCTAATATTATAAAAATCTGCTGTGTTACGAGCAATGCATAGTGAGCACGTTCGAGTGCTATTACCGGGCGTACGCACGTACAATCAACGGCAAAAATTGCTGATCGTTTTGGAATTTTAATAATGCATATTTTAGAATCCATAATACTTAAATTAATCATTGTTACAAGTGTAATCCTACTTATATGTATTATAAAGCGGTAAAGTTTGTTAGTTTAGATCTAGGGGATATCTTCGGAACTACTCATTTGATTACGGAAAATATTTCACTAAATGGCAGGCTACATTTTCCCAAACAGTAAGACGTTGCTAAAACGTTGCCAAGGGCTTCCAAGTTCCTATTCCGACCATAACGCGTGCGAAGCTGACAAAAGCTTCATAAAGATTTTTCAAAAAGGTACTAGCTGTAAATAGACGCCCTAGAACGAGCGCGCGGTTTAAATATTAAGTAAATACAATCATAGCATTTTATTTAAATTATTAGCGACAAACACCACCAGTGGAAATCATCAATAACGAAAATACTATATGTAAAACGATTGTTTTAAGTTTTGAAATACAACGTATTTCCTTAACGTTTTCACCGCGCGCTCGTGCCAGGGCTACACAGATGAACCATTGTTCCACAGCTTTATAATTGACTCAAAAGAGTATCTGCGTATACTTTTTTGAACGTTCAATGAAACGAACATTGTAAACAGGATTAACATTTTATAACAACGAAAATAAATAACACGTTATTTAGTTATTTTAAGCGGACTTTGATGAAACATTTATTTAGCATCTTTGTTATTGAAGCTGATTCATTTAACCTGCAATTGTAACTTGCGCTTTAATGTTCCATTTCTTTTAAATACTGTATCGTTGCTTTGAACATCTATACATACTACATACACAAATAAATAAAGTTGAAGTGTCTGTTTGTAATATTAAAATAACCGCTTTTTACTACATGCACATGAATGTATATACATACGGTACACATGCCAAAATATTTCTTTTTACAAAGGAGATGTTTCATTTTCGGCCATAACATGTACATTTATTGAAAAAGAGGAAAAAATACCACGAACTTAGGAAAAATATTCTTTCGTGAATTTAAGCCTGATTTACTGTGCACAAAAAGTAATAGTTTTTCAATTATCGCCCCATTCTATTCAACATGGCGTCTTCCAGTTTGCAGTTTGCTTTCGTTCTGAAATCATGTCACACAAAAACATAATATCACATGGACGTTAAATTATGAAAAGTATGTGTTTTTGTAATTCATTATTATTATTGGTCTCTTAGACATAATTGTCAACTAATTATAAGCAAGTATGGTGATTTCATCGTTAAAAACTATATAATAGGTACTACTTTTTTGGAGTGTACTTCTGAACGAAAAATTCAAAATGAGATTTTGTTTTGACAAGTGACAAAACCCATCAGTGTCAGTCAGTCAGTCTCGTTCGTCTCGTATTGTCTAACGTTTTATGAAAACAGAGAACAAAACAAATATGAAAGCATCGAAAAATCAGTTCTGATAAACAATTATTATCAAATAACAATTTCTAGGTTATGTAAACGTCATCTCTACAACCTGTCATGGCTGTCATAACTCTCGCGACAAACGTCAAACATTTTTAATTTTTATTATGTGCATAAAAACCATCTATTACTATTTAAAAAATGTTACTTTATTCTATTCAGGGGATTGTTTCCCACCTTTCCTGAAAGGTACAGGTCATGGCCGGAGTCCCATACAAAAATGAAACATCTCCTTTGTCTGTCTGCCTGTCTGTTTGTTCCGGCTAATCCTTGGAACGGCTTGAACGATTTTGACGGGTCTTTCACTGGCTGATAGCTGAAGTAATAAAGAGTAACTTAGGCTACTTTTTAAATTCCACGCGGACGAAGTCGCGGGCATAGCACGCCTTGTTAATCCCCGGAGGGTGAAGCAGAGATGCGAATAATAGAACACCCACATTTAGCCAGTTTTTTCTCAGTCCCATGTAATATGGAGTGGTTCTCAGAAGCAGCCAGGAGTCTATATTTTGTGCTCAGTTGATTGATTTACGTCATTAATTAAAAATAATTTAAGAACAAGCTAGAACAACTTAGCTAAGAAAATCGCAAAAAAAATAAGATATACATACATAAGGCATGTAATTTGGAATAACTATAAATACAATTAAGAAATCACGGGTTGAGGTCACAATAAGGTACATAAATATATTTCCACTTACTAAAAGATGTTTTGCATATTATAAAATTAAATGATATGATTGTAAATTGTTATGCTGCGTATACCAAGTAATTAAATCAACTTTAGTTATAATGATTTTTTTTTCTAGTCCATTTTTTAAATATTAATGAGTTTATTTCTATATAAGCTAAAACTAAGCCACTTAATATGTAATTATGATAGTTTAGTGTTTACCAATAAACAATCACAAATTCAATCATTATAAACCAGTATTTGTATAAAAGACTATATTAATTACTTCCTCCATCTTCCGTGTACATGATTATGTACGGAGGTGTACATAAACAAGCCAGATACTGATTAAATTAACACACCTACCTAGCATACATAGCTAAATGACGTCATAGATAATGGTCTGTTAATTGAGTGGTTTACTTGTAAATATTGGAATAGAAAATTGATATGTAAGGCCGACTGTCTACTTGAAGATGTACCTTCTGTTTTAAAACATACAGTAACGTATGAATTTTCCCAAAGAGGTTGTTACCAGGGGCAAGTGATAGTACTGGCTCATTAAGTAGTAGTTAGTATTTTCAAAGTATAACAATCCATAACATCCATACTAATATTATAAATGCGAAAGTAACTCTGTTTGTTTGACCTTTTCACGACTAAACGACTGAGCGGATCAAAATGAAATTTGACAAGATAGATAACTTCCTAATAATAATGTTCTACCTTCGTCAAAGAAAAGACGGGACTCTAACATTTTATTGTTTTTTTTTTATATAAAGTTAGTTAATAATAGATTTTTATAGCTTTAGGAACACGTTTGACTAGCGTCTACCTGCGTCATCAAAAATCAAGCTAATAAAAACATAAAAAATACTGCACCCATTTACCTGTTATCGATTAGGGAAGTAAAAGGCAGAAATCGATAGGTTTAGATGTTATTTTTCCGCAAATAAAGGAAAATGATATCATCTCTCTACCGACGTATACACCATTAGTTAATTTCTTACAATAGGCCAAGAGGTTTTTCCCTAGTATTGATTTTGTATCGCATTGATTACTTTACTAATTTTCCGATATTTAAACCTCATTATTCATAATCACGGAGTCTAATGTTTAAATATTTTTGTTATGTGTCTCATAGATTATTACGTCAAGCAATTAGTCGTAATTTTATTTAAATACTAGCTGCTGCCCGCGACTTCGTTTGGAAATTTTGGTGGGTATAGGGGTATGAAAAATACATGTTGGCAGATTCTCAGACCAACCCAATATGCATACATAATTTTCATACTAATCGGTTCAGCCGTTTCGGTGGAGTTCGGTGACAAACACCGCGACACGAGAATTTTACATATTAGAATAAAGAAATTTGTGAAAGAAGTTATAGGCACTGATAATTAGTAGTAACAGCAAACACGGGAACGTTAAAGAAATTGCAACTTACTAAACTAAACTGACTAATGCGAATGTGGTTCATTAAAGAGCATCTAATACGTCATAAATTTGTTTGGCGCACTACTTTAAGTAGGTATAAGTTAAAAAAAAAAATCTTAAGCAATCGTCTACTACATAAGTTACTGTCCTATAACGTGACAAAACAGACAAAAAATGGCCTTCACATTCACAACTCGACTTATTAAATCGATACGTTGATTTCCTGCTAAGAGCTAGTCGTAGCGAATAAATTTATAGATCTATTTTTTTATAAGGCAACCCCATACGTCGCTCACTGCTTCCTACCACTCAACTTTTACAAGAATCAAAATTGGCGAGATTCAGAAAAGCGCCTAGGCAATAATGGCATCACGGAGTATTTTTTTTTAATTTTTATTACTGCATAGGCTTGCGTTTGGCCGACACTCGCCTGATGTGAAGCGATGATGCGGCCTAGGTTAGACCACGCTTGCCTAGAAGAAACCCATTCACTCACTCTAACTTTGCAGAGATCCAGATTAATGCCCAGTTCCTATATTCAACGGATCGTCAATGTATAACATCTACCACCCGTTTCCAACTTACTGATAACGAGGCGTAACTTGGTGTTCCTAAAAGTTTTTATCCAGCCTACCAGCTACGAACAGTCGTCGGTTACTAGTTAAGCGATGGTCCTCAATGCTCCTCTTTGCGTTTCGTTATTACAAAAGATATGTAATGGGTAGTTCAGAAACTACGACTTCATCAGAAACATTATGAGATATTTATATACTAAATAATGTTAACTTTACTTATACTCCGGTTTTTAAGCTAAGAAAAACAAATTGACTTTTACAACTTACATTTTAAACATAATTGCTATTGTTGCTAAAGTGCGAACAAAACGCTATATATGACGCCGAGTCTACCGCTCGCCCCGCCCGCGCAAAGCTCAAAGCTGTCAATGTGTCAATTTCAGAGCGTCGGCTTCGTTTCGTTTAATTTCATTTTTGTTCTTCCTAATTCTATTAATTATAGGTATAATCTTTAAATCAAAACTAGTAATCACAAAAAATGGATACTACACCAGTAAGTAATCTTGTTCTTGTTATCTTTTAAATAAGACATGGCGAAATTGTAGTGAATATTGTATTTAATGTGTGATTTGTTTTACCTATTTACAGAAGAGCAAAAAGCCTATGACGAGAGATGAAGTCTCTTATTTTGTGGAGTTAATCCAAAATTGTCCTATTTTAACAAGTAAGGAAACAAACGCCTCATCAAACAAGTTGAAAGACGAAGCGTGGGACTCCTTGGCAGCTGTGTTCAACGCAAAATGTGGAGGTTTCCCAAAACAAAAGGAGAAACTTAAATGGGACAATTTAAAAAAGGCAGCCAGGAAGAGAACGCAACAAATTCGCATGAATAGGTTGAAGGTGGAGTAGTTAATATATAGTTAATAGTTAATGCCCATGGAAGATTTCCTTCCACGTACAAATGAAGGTATTATTATGATGTCTAATTATATCAACTTTTGTATATTGTAATCCATCCATCTAAAATTTGGATTATTCCACTGCGCTACACATACATATGTGTTAAAAAGTAAAGTGGTATAGCGGAGATTGATTAGTAGCTCTTATAACATAATTTAATTTTTCAGTTAAAAGGAGAAAATTAAATATGTTGACACCGGAAGAAGGGGTTGTAGAGGGCAACAATCCAGGAGGACGATTTTTATATGGAAATCCTACAATGTCAAAAACTCTTCAAAACAAGGGTACTTATTTATATTTTATCACTTATACTTTGTCTTTCTCTAATGTTTTATACCAACAACAGCTATTATAGTAGGTGTAAAGTATTAACACAAATATTTTTGAATTACAGCCAAAAAGAAAAAAGTTGAAGATGGACGCCTGGAAAAAAATGTTGCTATAGCAGAATATTTTAAAAAGAAGACAGAAAAATTAGATTTAGAGATAAGATTGTTAAAGTTAGCTAATAAGGAAAATCTTACTGATATTTAGGTTTTAGATGTAAGTATACAATTTGTAATTTGATAAATTAAGTACGTATGTAAGAAAAATAAATGACAAATAAAACAATTAGTAATCCACATTTATATTATTTTATTTTAAAAACATGATTTAGGAATTTAAAATTCTATTATGTCTCACGAGAGTTTGTACACTTTTTTTTCATTAATTGAAGACACTATTTTGGCTTCTTTTTAATTTTTATGATCTTGTGTCACAAAAGTACTTGTAAAGATGATTGTAATATTTCTTACACCAAACTGAAAATAATGAAAAGAAATCTTTTAAGTAAGTACACATGACTTGTTAGATCTCTGCCTCTGAGTAATTTTATTTTATTATCTACAAACCTAAGCAATCATGCTTGCACATTTGCACCATTCAGGGACTACTATTTAGGGATTAGATCAAGGGCCCCTTTATACATAAGTGTCAAACCATTCCATCAAGTGCACCAAGAACTCGTGGAAATCGAGACACAGAATAAAAATCTTGCTCGGTATTGATGTGCATGTATATATATCTGTTATACAGCTGTGCTATAGCATAACTGACATCACGTACAATACGACATGCAGATGTTTTCGACACTCCTATAAAATCTGCCGCTGATATTAACATTGTTCCTAGTGCATAGAACCTTAAAGTTAATAATAGCTGGTGTATTGGGGCTACTCCATGATTCCTTAAACAAACAAAGGTTTTTGTTATATTATTCGTTTAAACGTGTCTAGAGTTCAAGGTAGCACTGGTGGAATACAATGTATGCCAAACAATTCTTCGTATTATGTAGGCACCTAACTAATTAGGCACCTGTTGATTTACTAACCTGGCTCCCGTTATTCTTAAATATGGATATATTTCAAGCAGTAATTCTTGAATGACGGTTTATCAAGTCGAAATCTCAGCTGGAACTCAAAATCATCCAACGTAGTTAAATAGTTCACTCTTTGTTTGTAAACTCTAACACGGTGATTGTTTTCTTCTGAATCAGAGTCACTGGAATCCGAAATTATTTGTAACATTTCTAATTCACTTTCTGAACTCGACATTTATAATAATTTTAACTTTACACCTGAAAAATACCACACAACATTCGGTAACCGTCCCAAAGCGGCCGGTAGCGAAACCAACTACGAACAGTATATTTGACAGTTTGACTGACGTTTGATATTTATATAGGAACACCACAGACCATCGTTTCCATACTTTGCGCTTACGGATCGTTATTGCTAATCCTCCCATCCGTACGTAGCAAGCCAACGGTAAGTTCGCTTACGAAAGGTTTATTATAGGAACGCTTTAGGGTTACGCCTCGTAGATAATTCTACCATCCGTAAGCAAAACGAATCGTTTTTAAAATATAGGAACCGGGCGTAAAACGATCACAGTTCTATATTCTAGTACATACCTAGCTGGCAGACGTGGAAGTGTGGTGTGGCAGCCATGGCCCCACCACGCATACTATCCAGACTATCAGATCTGCGTCGCCAACTTTCATCACTTACCTGAAACAATATCATTAGAACATTATAATGGGTTAATAAATATGATTGTATGAAAGAAGAAGACTGATGGAATTTCAAGTCACAGGCGCTGAACCCAACGTTGTAAATCAAGTGGAGCCTTTTTATTTAGGCGTTAATTTAGCTGTCACCGCTGTTGTTAGTGAAAACAGACTACATCTGCCGAAATAACTCGACAGAACGTTTGGCGGTGCCTTTTAGATTACATTTAACATTAAAAAAAGTGATTTTCATTTAAGACAAAGCACGTGGGTTTTTCGGCACATAATGTTCAGCATGACTTCCTAGATAAGTGGCAGTCACCTTTTTTTTTTTTTTGCGGATGGGAAATCATCAAATGACTTCTCCCGCTCTGGGCGGAGCGGGAGGGAGTGTCAGACTTGTACTGACTAAAACCCACCCATGTTCCTTCTTCGCCCTTTGTGTTCCAGGGCCGCGGTATCTCTTTCGAACAACCCGCAGCCCTAACACAACCCGCAGCCCTGGCAGTCACCTTCAAAGCGTGTTGTATTTCTGTAACGACACTCAACACGATCGACATAAGATTTTTGGTAGCTTATGTAATTTTTGATAGTTTCAAGATCGTTTTTGTTGATAGAATGTCACTTTATCTTAGAGGCCCCAGCTTTTGCACTGGTTTTTGAGAAAACTTGTGAGATTTATTATATAAATGCCGTATATAGCAGACGATAATTTCATTCCTTAATTTCATTCCTTCCATAACTTGTACGTGTCGTGTAACTGTTAGTATAAGTTGGTTATAAATAAATAAATTCCTATACAGTAATTTTCATCCCCTAGTGACCCAATTATCAATTTAAAATAGTACATTGTGTATTAAGGGCGGTAAGTAAGGAATTACGATCGAGGCTCTAGTAGAAGCCTGAAGTCGAAGACTGAGGGCTTTCTGAGTCGAGGTTCGTAATTCCCGTACCGCCCGTGAAACATACAGTGTTTTTCATCACATTTGCGAGTTAATAATTATGAATCTACACAAGTCAGCACAAATATTATTACGAAATACCTTAACTGATTTTTAAGCGGATGGCGGGCTGGTTGCCCACACCACAGATTATACAAATGTTTTGTTCAGAAACGTGACGGAGTGTAAAAAATAATAAAATAATTTCGACGTTTTGATACAAAAAACTATCGATTATTTAGATTTTAGAACATTAGTTGAGAAATTAAATAACATGTAGCGAGATTGAATGAAATTCCTGTTTAGAAACATTTTAAGACAATTTTTCAATTGCGTGTTAACTCCTTGCTTGAACTTGCATAACCTGTGTGCTGTGCAGTAAATTAAAAAAAAATACTTACCGCCCTAGGGTTTTATATGGGGCATTACAGCCAAGTTAACCTGTAGGTATGTTATGACACTGTTTACGTGCAAGTGTGATGAAAAAGAACTTTCTGAAACTTGCACTTTCGTTACAACTCATCTGCATAATTGCATGCTCCTAGACCCAATGTGTAAATCTATAAATACAAATAAATAAAATTGAAATGTCTGATTGTAATATTAAAATAACCGCTTTTTACTGCACGCATATGAATGTATAACCGGTACATATACAAAAATAACATTTTTTACTATTTTTGTCTGTCTGTTTGTTCCGGCTAATCTCTGAAACAGCTGGACCGATTTTGACGGGACTTTCACTGGTAGATAGCTGATATAATAAGGAGTAACTTAGGGTACTTCTAATTTAGAAAAAATCTAATTCCACGCGGATGAAGTCACGAACACAGCTAGTCGTATCTACATGTAGTCTAGTATTATTTTCCAGAAAGAAAACTCGAATACGTTTGAATGGACTAAATGCCGTAAGCCTTTCCTCTTAAGAGGTCCTTAATACCTACTGTCCGGACCACCCAAGGGTGAAATTTTCAATAGCTCAGCACTGTGACATGTACCTAGTCTTCAAATAAAAGTAGGGATATTTAATCCTAGTAAAAACTCTTTTGAACTGTTCAAACAGGTTGCCTTTTATTTCTTGCGTTAAAATTCTTTACACATTTTGCATGCCGTAATTATTTTTTTCCGATTTTTACATTATTTGCTAAAATCAGTCATGAACACGTCGACACGACGTTTTGTCCCCTACTATAAGGAACTCTTTACCGCCATTATAAACAAATTTAAAACATTGTAGTACTTATGACTCTCGGGGATTGAAACAAGTGAGATATTTATATATTATACTAGCTTATGCCCAGGGCTTCGTCCGCATTTTGTTCCGTAGTTGTCAATCGGGATCTTACTACGGAGATAAAAGTATCTTATGCGCTATTCCAGAATTTTGTCTATGCATGTGCCAAATTTCAATCAGATCCATCCAGTAGATTTTTCGTAAAAGAGTAACAAACATCCATACATCCACACAAACTTTCGCATTTATAATATTAGTAGGATTATGATGGTAGTTACCGTCAACTTCTGAAGAATCCATTATTCAGTGAAGGAATCCGATTTTGTCAAACTAGCATTTTTCCACAAAAATGTTCAGAATATACACAATCACGATTTCGCCACATTGCACAGCACAATGCACGCCACCACTACTTCAAACTAAATGCGAACTTAATGTATCTTTGAGCAGTAGATATTAAAAACCTGTATTCGTGATTCAAGATTTTGACCTTCCTTATTGAGCGATACCTAAATGTTATTGGTTTAGCCTCTAATTTTGGCCTCTAATTAATAAACGCGGATTTTATGTTGTTGCCCTGAGGTAGGCCCCTAACTTTTTTTAAATAGGTTAATAATTAAAAATCTTAGTGGGCTATCTCAGGCATCAAGTTCAATTCGCGTTTCATCATTTCAAATGTTATGTTTTTTTTTTGCAATTTGGAGCTCGGCTTTTAATTAAATAAAAAAATATGGACATACACACAGCTGTACAGAATTTGGCCCAAACATAAACAAACCGATAACAGGCGATTTTGGTAACGCGTATGAAAATTTCAAGTGGCAGTTTGTCATGACATTATTTTGTTTTTGTTGATTTAAGACGTAAGCACAAACGAAAGTCCACTTTTTTAATTAAAATTCCATTTAGAATTACAAAGTTGGAGTCGCCAGCACGAAGCCCACACATGAATCCCATAGAGCACGTCTGGGGCATGCTTAAAAGACGCATCATATCCAGTCCCAACCCTCCAGACGCCATCAGTCAGTTGAAAACCGCTCTGGGAAGAAATATGTGGACATTAAAACGTAATCCATAGCTTGCCTGATCCCATGCAGGCGGTCATGAGGGCCCAAGGTGGAAATACCCGCTATTTATTTTTAAATATCATAGCTTTATTCTGTAAATTTCATTCAAAAACGTTTTCTTAATACTCAGAGGTTAATGTCATTTAGTTAAATTGTAATAAAGTTAAGTTCTTTTTCCTTAAATTAATCTTTCGCATTTAAGATTCAAATAAACATTTCAGTTTTACAACAAAAAAAACCCTGTTTCCCGTTTCATTTTGATAATAAACGACTTCACGCCTGGGCCAGTTTCCGTGCTGCTGAGTGTATTTATACAAGGTGTTGTTTTGCATCCTCGTCAAATTCAAGGAGGTAACTATGCTAATGATTCTCGTCCCGAATCAATAATAAAATGGGTAGGTAATTTTTTTTTTCTTTTTTACGGAAATCGGTAAGGTGTGAACCACCCTTGTTTTAAACGCGGCCCGTCTGGTTCTTGCCTTATAACCTCGCTTACACACGTACAAACAATCTCAAACGTTTATTCGATAATTTCTTAGTCCCTAAACCACGTTAAGGGGGTTATTCTGAAATACTGACAAACTTAAACAACCAAAAAAATCAGCGTTTATTAATAATTAACTAGGTACCGTAATTTTAATTGATTATTTATGTCTTTCGTGACCACCTCCTGAAATTTGACGAGGTTGCAAAATAACACCTTGTAGAAATAACAATAGTTTTAGCGTTTTGGCTATTATTTAGAAATTCTGCTCAAACTGCTACGGACCATTTGTCACAAATGACTGGATTTATTTTCTAGTATTGAAAATAAATCCAGTCATCCAGGCTTGGCTTTATAAGCCAAATATCACTGCAGACACTTGATACGTGAAGTAAAATGATCGGCGCTAGCTTCGCCTACTACAAGAGACTGGTAACCAGCCAGGGTGAGCAATTGTGGCGCTACTAGCTAGAAAGTATTACCATACTAGGTAATGCCCGCGGCGCCGCCCGCGTGATGTTCGATAATTGTCCCACGGGAACATACTGTCGGGATAAAAAGTATCCTAATATGTGTTAATCTATCCGTGTGCCAAATTTCATACACGAGGCCAGAGTGACTAGCTTGTTAGCTTAATAACACGGTATCTATCCTAGGTTCAGCTTCAGCCCGTGTAACCAAAAAAGGGGCGTTAATAATTTATCTGGGGCCCTCGGGTCCAAGTGCTCTAAGTCTGTTTATGGGTATTTCGAAACGCCTAGTTGACGTTTTCCGTGACCCAAGGGCTGGCTTTTACCCTGGCCAGAGGATAAGTGTTGCCATACAACATGGCAACGCCGCCAGTCTCTTGGGCACATAACCAGATGACAGTGTTGAGGAGGAGTTTTTTAATGCTGTTTAAAAAGTTAAAGTTTAAAATAGTTTTTATTTGTAATAGTGTACTTACCTATATAGTTAGGTATCGAAGATAAATAAAATTGTATTATTTATACAGGGTTATTGGAAAAACACCAACATCGTCTTAAGAGGTCATTCTACTAATCATTATGAACAACTTTTACTATGAGACCAAACCCGAAAGCGTGAAAAAAAAAATCAGCTGTTCCCATTTTGACGAGTTATGTGAACATAAAGTACGGAACAGTGTTTTTTTTTTGCGATTTCGGGTTTGGTCCCATAGTAAATGTTGTTCATAATGATGAGTACAACGACCTCTTTAGAGGTTGTTGGTGTTTTATCAATAACCCTGTATATGTATAAAGTTATCTTATGTAAATCAATGAGTGTTTCTCCCACACAAATACCAGGTTGACATGAATAGTGAGGAGAAATAATACAACACCTGACCACTTGAGTTCGATAACAATTACTAGCAATGTGTAACGAGAGCATGCTCTCAAGTATTACAATGGTGGCGTAATTGCTTAACGGTTACCTTTTGTTTTTACAGCATTCAATCATGTAATAAATAAACTGTGCTAGTATATATGGAGGACGCAGTTTTCTTTGAAACGTTATGTAATATTGTTTTACAATCATTTCTCGTGACGTGTCAGTCATAAAAAGTACCTTTGATAAGTAAATGACGTCATTGTTAATTGTGTGACTTCGGGATTTTTAATTAATGAAAATGTATGTACGTCACATGATAACATGATGACGAATTTTATTTTTTTTCTACCTACACGCGTCGTTACTTTTGGTAAGGCATCTTTTATACTTCTGTCAAACTAGTTAAAGAGGAAACTCACTACCTTAAAATTAAATAGGAAACGAGGACTCTTTTCTGCAATGTCGCCTTGGTGGATGGGCCGCGAGAACTGCTACGCATGACATCATTAAATGAGTGCCTTATTTTTGGGCCAATAAAAAATAGACAACCGAATTGAGAACCTCCTCCATTTTGAAGTCCGTTTAAAAACATAAGGTCGTGTCGAAAGAAAAAGAGATTAAAATACAATAAAAAATAAAAACTTTGTCAAATTTACTTATTGAGTTAATCAGAGGTCCTCAGTAACCTGTACAATAAATAGTAATGGAAAATGATAGAAATGAATTGGAAACGATTATAAACAATACTTTCCTTCTGCTGATTTAATTTATCGAGTTTTCTGGCTTATTTTATTAATTTTGCGTTTGAGTACTTACCCTTTTTATAATTAAAGACAATCGAACAAGGTTTTTCTAGGTAATGATTAAATATAAATTTAATAAAGTCTAGTAATTACAATATTGTGAAACTGATCACAAGTCTACGATGAAACTTAATTAGGTGAGCACCTCATCATCTGCCTAGCAATTTCCTAAACTATGTTGGGGTCGGCTTCCTGTCTAACTGGACCGGATGCAGCTGAGTACCAGTAATTTACATGGAGTGACTGCCTATCTGACTTCCACAATCCAGTTAGTACTGGGTAACACGATACCCTTTGGTAAGACTGCTTTTGGACTATCGAGCCACTAAGTAACGACGGACAAAGATTTACAAATGACAGCCGGGACCAATATGGTGGGATCCGTGGTCATCCATCCACGGATCCATCAACCTAGGCAAGCGCGGCTTAAACATCAACCCAAGAAGATTATTTAGCCACGAGCACGTATTTACACAAAACATCATCAATTCGTATACATATAAAAAAGTTTTGAGACTGACTGGCAGACAGAAAATGCACATTGCAGCCACTGTGAAGATAGAAATGTTTTCAAAGAAAGTTTTTCACCTGAGCGGGTTGGCAAACGAAGGCGTGGTCGAACGCAAAACAATCGCTCGGTGGATTTGATGTTTTACCTCTAAACTTTACTCTATCGTTCTATATTTTTAAAAAGATGTTAAAGGACATATTTGACATAGTTAGAGCTAGTCTTACAAAAGGATACGTAAAAAAATACATCCCCCATTATGACGTAAATGCCACTTCGAAGAACTCACAATCGAAAAAATCGTAGAACAAAAAACCAAGCCATGAAGTATCCAACGTGACTATCTAGTATCAACGAGTATCTCCACATGGTGTTTTCGTGTAGTTTCCTAGTAAAAGCCAAACTACCTACGTACCAGCTATCGGGGAATGTTGTTTATTTATAAAGTCGGGTTAGAGCGATGCGTTCAACTGGTCGACTGCAAACGAAAACCTTGACTCACTCTCCAAATAGATAGCATGTGGATAGTTTGAACTCATAAACTTTATAGGAGCATCGTATCTGGTTGAAATCGGTGTCGAGTTCAATAATATCTATTGTCGAAAGCTTTGTTGAAGTGGGTTTCAATTTAATGACTTTGATAAAAAAACAAAACAGTTATCAATCTTAATAGGTCCTTTAAAGTGATCGTTGCCAGTAGGTCAAGAAAAGACCGATCTAGATTGATAAAATTACTGCTAATTATAGAAATAGATCGCATAATAAGGTGTTGGATTTGATTGTTTATGAAGAGTTTACAGAAACGTTCCGAAAAAAAAACTGTAACGACTATGGGGGTTCGGAAAGCGCTCGTGTGACAAAGGCTTAATTCCTAGCATCGTATCGTACTCTAATAGAAACCATTATTTAGATTAATTGCTATTTCGTAGGCAATAAAATAAAAATTAAAACGTAATCAAATGCCATTCACATATCGTGGTCATGGTACGTCGATGCTACAGTAATGATCATAGTTTTATCTATGACTAGCTTTTCCACGCAACTTCGTCTGAGTCAATTTTTTCCCGTTTTCGCAACATTTTTCATTGCTGCTCCGCTCCTATTGGTCGTAGCGATGATATAGCCTTCCTCGATAAATGGGCTATCTATCACTGAAAGAATTTTCTAAATCGGACCATTAGTTCCTGAGATTAGCGCGTTCAAGCAAACAAAAATAAGCAAACAAACTCTTCAGCTTTATTATTAGTATATTAGATTATTATTAGTTTTAGATTAGATACGGTGTAAGTACACGGATGTCCACTTGTCCACTGATCGAATGCACTTAAAACATTATATAATAATGATAACCCTTGTGTATCTGCATCGGAGTTAAATAAACATCGAACTTTTTCAATTGAACTACGTTTATTGCTATACCTACAACTTGCATTAAGTGTCTAATAGGTTAAGAAAGACTTTGTTGTGTGGTTCAAATAACAAGTTTGTTCTTATTTGAGCACAAACATAGCTGGGATGTACTCGACTGCTTATTACACTGGAAATTTATTCAATTAAAACATTTACTTAAAACCAAACCGAACTGTCAGAAAAAGACATTGTTGCTAAATAGAAAAACGAAAATTCCCTCTGTGCATGTGTTTAGCATGTAGAGGTAGATGATCCTAAAGCTATATTCTGCGTTAAATAAATTAACCAACTGTTAAAATAAAAGTGATACCAAGCTGCGCCTGCATTTCTCAGGCCACCTAAAGTCTATGACCTGCAGTGTACTAACGGTACAGTTTCGATGGCCCTAATAATAACAGATGATAATAAAGACTACATAAAAAATAAAGAAAAGCAACCTATAAACACTAAAGAAATTCCTGGCAGTTCAGGTAGTGACATAGGGGCAAAATTGCTTGGACAACTATTGCTCACGAATGCACTGAAAAATATAACGACACTGAACATAGTGTAACAGGGGTCTCTCCAAAATATTTATTGGAAGGGAAAAATGTTGACATTCTACCAGATGAACTAAAACAAAATGTAACACATAATCATCTATTGCGAGACCGAAAAATTGCCTTAGAAAATAGTATAAAATCTCACAATAGGGATGATGACTGGGTAAAGAAAACGAAATTCTATTTTGTCCGTCAATCAGGTAATACAAAAATATTAGATACGTATTTTTTGTTTAATAGAGTTAACAAAAGAATACTTAGTTAAAACGCATTAAAGTTGGAGAGTGGGGGCTTACTACGTCACAACTAGGTATAAAATGTACTGAGCCGTGACGTCATGCGCCATTTCAATTCAAAATATCTCCGTAATTTTACAATTACGTGAAAAAAGAAAAAATACGTGTCAAATACTTTTTAATAATCTACCCGATAAACAAATAAAAAAAATGAGTCACCATCCCTATTATAATAAACAGAGATTTGATAGAAACAAAAAACATTATGAACTAAAAGTCGGAGATTCTGTATATGTTGAAAACGGAAACCGGTTAAACCGAAAAAAACTAGATGAATTGAAAATAGGACCATATCAAATTATAGACAAAATATCCAATTCAATTTACAAAGTGAACACGGGTCACAAAAAGTCTGAGTCGAATCTCTTCCATATCACAAAACTTATTCCAGTAGTAGAGTAAAACAGTAAAACTTTGTATTCAAGAATGGGGGGGGGAGATGTAAACAACACTTTATTTACATCTCCCCCCCCCCCATTCTTGAATACAAAGTTGTGACACTTTGTATAGTTTGTATTTGCCGCGTAATAACTTTGATGTATAATTTATAATCTGTGAACTTGTTTGACTCTATGGGATACAGATACAGTAAAACTGAAACCCAGACACACACCGGTTGCTTTGAATTAACCTGTATAGCCGAGACTTTAAAAAAAGGAATTTTCAACCAGACAGTATTCTGTTTTTGTAAAAAAAAATAGGTACGTACAAAATGACATCAGCCCATACTGCACATATGATGGAACGAATAAGCAAACAATAGAAACCACCTAAATGTCCTTTCGTTTAATTGCTCATCACCCACTTATACCTTTAATTTACGAAAGCGAACTACGCTGGCGAGTGAGATAGGAATTCAATCGGCTCTGTTTGAACAGACATTTTTCAATTAAAAGCACTGCGTTACTGCGATGAATATTTCTAGTCCCCGCATCACCAGCATGGCTGGCATCGCCCGCTCCACAAAGGAATAAATTAAATAGCCTCGCTAGGGACCTGTCTACTGACAATAACGTATATTGAAACCCAACTATTACCTAAATCGATAGTCGATATTGGTTCTTTAAAATAAAAAGAACTTGTTTATTCATGCACCAGATATCAGCCGTACTCAATTACCTAAGTAACAAAAGAACAGTTTCACTAAAGAGATCGTCTACAGTAAAGTACGGTGGTAATGTTCCCATCAATAGGATTTATTTAAAGGTAATTTTCGGAAAATTTTGTCAGTCATTGAACCGAAACTGTGACGTGCTTGCGGTCAAAAGAAAACGGAGCGGTCTTTGTTCTTTACTATTCCAATTTAACGTCCACAACAAAGGAAATGATTGGTTGATTTGATATCCATGGTTTAAATAATATATTGTAAATGTGCGACAAATGGCAGGTGTGTTGTTATTACAGAAATATTATTAATTATATCTATGGTTGTTATATTTGAACTCAAAGTATCGATGAAGCTTACTGTTGTAAATTACTTTAGTAAGGTCAATGTGGGGAAGACCGTCATACTTTTTTGATAGTTACATTTGATTGAACCTAATTAATGGAAATATACATTCTGGGGCTATTCTTATGGTTACAAATGATGAACAATATTGTCTTGGCTATTTTAAAAACACTTGAATTGCTTTAATGTTAAATAACGCTTACATGTACAGGACTTTTTTTTTAAATTTGGTGTATAGACGGACATTCCTTGCTGTTTGAGGTAAGTCCGTCTAGTCGTCATTTAACACTCAATTTGATAGATCTTACAGATGGGAACTTTTTCTTTCCATACGGTAATGTATGGCCTTGGAATATGTGCTTTATGAGCATACCTATAAGGCTGTAATTCATTCAAATAAATATTTTTCTCATTCTTGAGGTAAGACCGTCATACATTTACGTGATGGAGTAGTAAACATTTTCGATAAAAATAAAAGGTAAACATAAATTCTGAACCATTCTTTATTTTCTCATTAAAAAAGGATAACAAATCACAATAAATCGACTGGAATCAACAATCTTCTTATAGGGGTGGGAGAGACACCGACGCTTAAACGATTACCATGTTTTATCGTTGGTTATTAAAAAAACGGGCCAAGTGCGAGTCTTACTCGCACACAGGGTTCCATAGCCCCAAACAATATAATGACAATGTTTTGAACGGTCATTCATTAGTAACCTTCACGCAACCGCAAAATTAAATTTGTTTTTCATAGTAAGTTAATGAAAAACAAAGTTACTGCTGCAGTTTGGTGAAAAAGTCCCATATCTCAAAAACTACATATCAAATCTTATTCAAACCAATTTTCGTTGAAAGTTTTTTTTACGGTCTACATCCCCATATTTTTTTCAGATTTTTTCTCCTGTTACTTTAGAAATTAGAGGGGGGGGGACACTCGTTTTACCACTTTGGAAGTGTCTATCTTTCAAACAATTGACTTTGAAAAAAAATGGTTTGAGGAACCTCAATGTCATTTTTAAAGACCTATCTATAGACACCCCACACGTATAGGTTTGATAGTTTTTTTTTTTTAGTTTCAATTTCATGTATTGTGGGGATATCCTTATCTATATTTTTTTTTAAATTTTGTACAAAAATCATAATGCGGTTCACAGAATACATCTACCTACCAAGTTTCAGCTGTGTAGTCCCAATAGTTTCGAAATAAAGTGGCTGTGACATACGGACGGACAGACAGACAGACAGACAGACAGACATGACGAATCTATAAGGGTTCCGTTTTTTGCCATTCGGCTACGGAACCCTAAATAAACAGCTGTTCTCGGTAAAAATATATGGAACAAGTGTCTTTTAAAAAAAATTACAGATTAAAAATGTATATGTGCGGAGGGGGTACCAAAATTATGTACTGAATACGTGGTACCATTTGAACGTTTTTAAGTTTAAGTCTGCATAATAACCACAATGATAACATCTTCTAGACAGTATAAAATGTGTCAAGTGCCACGGCCATATGTGCTGGTTTAAAAGCTCGAAATCATTTCTAGATAAAAATTATCAAAATCCAAAGGCATAAATTCTGGCATATCCAATTTTCTTAAATATTTCTGAAAAAAAAAAACACTTTTAGATTTTTCTCGCATAATTACTATACCAGTACGAGTTTTTTTTTTAAATTATTATATAATGTAAACGACGTGCAACCTGCACCACTGGATTACGACAAATCGACCCTAAGGGTTTCAAATGGCGTAAAATACTTTTACTGTTAGTAATTATCTAGAAATAAAATAAAATGAAAACCCTTTAAAACCTGAGAAGTTGAAATATCAGGCTTCAAGTGCGTATAAGCCACAAAAAAGGTTGATGATCTGTGCTTCGAGGCAAGACCCGGCACATGACGGACTTACCTCGTGCATATTATACGGTCTTCCCAACTATTGTATTTTAACGTCAGATATGTATTTACTTCTCTTAATATTACAAAATTCTGAGCGATATAGATCAATTCAATAAAATAAATATGTAGAAGGCGTATTCAACTACTTACCTTACTACAGTCGACGCTTCAATTCTTTTAATTTGGCACTACTTTTTCTTTCTTTTTCGAACACGTGTCACTCGACATTGGAGTTCACAACACGAGTGAAGAAGGAAGTCAATTTTCTTCCGCAGAACTTGTTGTAGCGACATTTATGATTTTTAATTTGAACTAAATCACTATAATGTTTAACCGATCGAGAGGTGGGCTCTATAGATAATCAAAAACGAGCGTAATGACGTGTAGACGGAGTTGCCTTGTATACGGTCTTCCCAACATTGACCTTATTGTTTTTCGTGTTTATTAAATGTGTTGTTGTTGCAATTTTCACAATGATGAACAGTAAACTGTCATTTCTGTAACTGAGGAATCTTGTGTGCGTAATAAAACATTAGGCCCATAAACGTTAAAACATGCGATATTTTTGCTTTTTTTCTGAAGGGAAAGAAAAAAAAAACAATAGGTGAAAACCTAATAAGCATTCCATATGTTTTTTTTTTGTTTTTCTTTTTGTATATTGGCACCTTGTTTTTATATAGGTATATTTATGTAATCTGTGTCATTAATTTGTGCTTCTGTGTGTTGTGCTATGTCTTTTCTGTGCACTGAATAAATGATTTATCTATCTATCTATCTCATTCAAAAAATGTGTTTATTTCGACATAATATTTACTACCTACTACTGATTTCCCGGACCCTACAGAAATAGCTTTGATGTCGCCATTACAATTTTTACGTAACCTAAATATGACTAACATTTATTTTTGCCATTTTATTAAAACGTGTGTAGGCAATAGAAGAAAAATCTTCGGGAAATACAGTGCGATACGAAATAAAAGGTAATTTTAGTACGACATAAGAAGAAACTCGTTAGTTCCGTCGAGGATTGATTGGAGTCAACCCTCGCCACTCAACCCTACCGGCGTCGGGGGTAACGTACTGACCTGAATAGATTTTCCTCGACAGTTGGAGGGTTCACTACGGCCTTTAGCCCTTCAATACTAGAACGATCACTTTTGATATACATACATATAAAGGAGATCAATATCTGTTATTATTTAATTAAAAATAGATATACAGTGAAAAGAAAAACTCACCTTCAATGATAAAGCAAACTTAAAATAAATCAATAGTTTGTAATAATGATAGACAACTCCTTACTTCTTACTCGTGCTGGATAAGGTATCAAAATATCACCATAATATGGAACGTTAACAATGGATATTATTGGAAGAAAAAAAAACCTTTTTTTGCTTAGGTAGTAAAAAGCGTTCATTAGTACCCCGAGAATAAAAATGATATTTAGCTACAGTTAATGTGGAAAAACTGTGAATATAAATTGAAAATTTTTCGAAAAGCAAAGAAAACGGTTAGCTTAGTTACGATATTAAATTTTACTTTCTAAAATATTTGGAACTGAATGCTAAGTACGTACCATTACAACAGACACCCACTACCACCTAATTTAGCACTTTATTATGTTTTTAAGTAAACATTCACAGATAAAATCTACAAACCAACAGATTTTTCATTACAAACAGATGAAAATGAAGACAGCGGTGCGGAAATGAAAGATACCTACCCCAGACGTTTTACCAACTGACTTTACGAACGACTAATGACAAACTTGATGTTCTGAAGTGTTAATGACGAAAGAGATAAAAACACATGATTAACTATGATATTTATGTCAGTTACGGTCAAAACTGTTAATCGGACTAAACCACTTTTGACAGGTTAAAACCCTTATTAAATTAAAATTCGTTTTCTCCATTAAGAATATGTCGTTTGAGAGCTCCTCACTTATATTAACCTAAAATTACTACTACACCATATTGAATAATTCAAAGAGTCACAAAATTAAACCAAATAACCTTATAAGTTTCTAAGTAAATGTTACTTTTTTGTTATAATAGTTTTAACCGCTCAAAAGAAGTTTATAGTTTTGACTGTGACATATAGCTGTGGCATAGAGATGTGGCATAGAGGTGTGGCATAGAGCTGTTCTTCCTTAGTCATTTCAGAATTTACTAGTCATTAATGAAGGACATTAAAACTTCATCAGAAGCCAAGTGCATAAAGCACTTGGAATCCGATGGTTCCCTGGTAGGTAATAGATTTGTTCATTTTCAACTTCTGCTGTGCTTCAAAGAAGAAAATTATGTAACAACTGTGTTTAATCTGAAGATAACATAGATAATAAGTATATTATGTGTATTCATTTAAAACTCAAGTTAAATATTTTTGCGGGTGTTTTACAGACCCAAACACCTTAGTAATTAAGATAAAGTATCCAATTTCAATTAAGAGCGGATGTAGATGTCTGTTGCCTTTATTTAAGGCTCTATACAGGCTGGAGCAGTAAACGGATCAATGTGAATCCGTGCACATGACTGCGGCTTTCACCAAACTTACAAAGCAGGACCTTTTCTAAAATTATCCCGACGCCCAATCGATATACCCTCACTTCCCTGTGCCGTCTAGACAGACGTATGCACACCTACTCTAATATTATACTTTTTACGCCATCTACAACTAGTAATTGTGTGACATTAACGCAACAGACTGTATATCTACCTACGCGTTCCGTGTTGACATACGCGAACAATATTTTCTCCTAAGATAGTGTGACATATAGCCTAATTGTGCTCCAATTTTGGAGAGATAAGAGACGGTAAACAAAACACGTTCCATACGCTAGTATTAACTACGATTAACTTTGGAATTACTGAACTGTGTAGAGTTAACTTATAATAAGTGTAGAGAGGCGAAAATTGCAGCTGTTTCTATACGAATAAGGTATTAAATGAGTTAGCTGGCAGGCTCTTACCGTTAATTCGCCTGTCGGACAGTGTATCCTCCTCGTCCCACCACGGCTGGTCTAGAATCCTGCGCGTCGGCGGACGGTCGAAGTTCCCGTAATATTGAAACTCCATTTTAAACACTTATCGTCTATGTAAACACTACTTTCTTCTGCAGAATTTTAATTACACAGACACTGTAGGCATACACAAACACCACGCCACTTTAAACGCTTATGCGATACTGATTTGTTATTAAGTCTTCTCGACCAGACACAAATGAGATAAACGATTGACGCTGAATATTAATAACACATAGGGTCATTATTATTAACAATAGTACGGTAAGTCGCTCGTTTGTCACCGACACGTCGCGCGTCGTGATAACGCCCGCCGCACCGCTGTTGTTCTCTCTCACCTTCTGTGTAGGGTGTCTGTGTGTTTGTCGTGTGAACAACCGCCAGTAAACACTACACCACCCACTTGCACAAACTTAAGAAAAGGAGATGTGAGACAACCTCTATCGTCGCTATGTTTTATTGAACGTGAATACTTATTGCGTTTTATCGGATTCTAGGAAACATTTATTCAATGTTTTTATAATTAGTATGAGAGCTGGATGTTTTAAGACCTGAGTGACGGTGTAACACTTTTTAATTGGGTGAGTATAGTTATCTTGTGTGTGCTTAGCTCACTCGACCTTAATTGTCACATGAAAATCGGCCACGCGTGAAGAAAAATGATAAGGGAAAATGACTCCTCAAATTTAAAAGTTCTTACTACAATTAGGTCAATATCGCGCTCTACATAGGTAACTAACTCTCTATTTAAAAAATATGCTAGCCTCTCTTCTGATTGTATTGTAATCATGTGTCCCAACATCAGTAGATAAGGTAGATAGGGGTAGCCACATGACAGGTCTTCCATATGTTTACAGCTTACAACTGCAATTGATTGAAATTGTCATTTGACCACTGCGTCAGATCCGGTAATCAGTCGACAATAAGTATTTAGCGCAATTTATAAAATCTGTCTGTTTATAGGTTCAAAAATGTATTGATTTCAGTAATATAATTCGATACGTTTTTCTATGTTTTTCGTATAAAATATCTAGAACAAAGAGCATATGAATTTGTGGCTATGAATAGTACAATTTCTTTTTTCTTTGTATTTGGTTTTGAAATTGAAATTTGCATTTGTTTAGGTCTATTCATGCAGTTTAATAACACTATAATGTTATATTTTAACTGAAGCGTTTATGATTATTATGTAACCTCCCTTCTTAATAAACGCGGATTAAAATAATGATTTTTAGATAAAGTTTATTCCGCCATATTACTCGAAAAATAAATGGTTAATCTGTAGTTTATACTCAACTTCGTTATCATCTGCCTAACCTTTTCCCAAACTGTCTTGGGGTCGGCTTCCAGTCTAACCGGATGCAGCTGAGTACCAGTATTTTACATGAAGCGACTGCCTATCTGACCTCCACAACCCAGTAACTGGGTAATAGTACAATACCCCTTGGTAAGACTGGATGTCAGAATTTTGGCTTCTAACTACTCGTAACGGCTGTCAAAGATCTACAAATGACAGCCGGGACCAACTGCTTAGCTTGCTTTCCGAGGCACGGAGGATATTCGGTATGTAATTATGGTCACCCATCCACGGACCAACATCGGCAAGCACGGCTTAACCTTAAAGATCGACCCGTGCGGCTGTTATTATTTAGCCACGAGCTCCTCCTTGTAACTTAACTTACCGTCTAATAAGAAGCGGGTAAAAGCTCAAGAACCTAACATCCTTAGAACGTAAAGTAGAACAAAGCTCACAATTAAGTACATTCTGTATTTGATGACAATTTTACAGAAACGTCAGTTAGTTTCATTTTATTTGTGGAGCTATTGTGACGGGACACGCCACTTAACACTTCAAACGCATATACCACTATTATTGGCGGCAATATGCTAACTACATGAACTTGTGCACAATGTGTTGACATACTCAATTTTATACTTAAGCGATATCAAACGCTTCAGTTTGGCCATTTATTCGGGATCTTTCTCTTAAAGTTCACACAAACTAACAAATAAAACTAAAGTGTGTGTTGAAAATCTTTCTGTTTTTGTCAATTCAAAAGTGCCTGTAATAGGTTTATTTAAAATTAATGTTTTGAGCTTAGGTTTGAGTAAAAAGTAAATTCATTAGTAAACCGATCCAATTGTATTGGATTTCATAATCTTCCACGCGCATAGAAATTATAGTAATAGGAGCACCCCCCCTAGCATGACCGTTCTATCTCTATTCTACCAAGAAACGACAAGAAATCTTTTCTATACAACTTGTCATTTCTTCTGGCCGAGCATGGCGCGCCCTGTCGACTCGCGTTTCTACGAAGACATACAGAAATTCTTTCCATAGCAACGGGGACGTATCACGTGATGTTTATATTCCCTGAATATTATTACGTTTAGTTAACAAAAAAAAGTTGCCAATTGCATGAGTTTTTCATTTTTCGTGGGCAGGATGGTGTTGCTGCATCCTGGATCTAGCCCTGGATCTTTTTCGCGAAATTAAACCTAAATATTTTACATAACATTTGACATTTGTCAGAAGTAATGTTTCTTTCTACCCCCAAATGACATAAGCAGAGAAAATATGGTCGTCATGCTCGACGTTGTAGACTTGTGTCGACTGAAGAAAAGAATCAATTTTTCAAATTTCTTTTCTACATTCATATTCATTAATATCGCCATGCTTGGGACGATAGAAATATCTGTCAAATTGTCGATTCTTCCGTAGACATAGCCCGTTTCTACGGCGGTCATGCTAGGCCGGCAGATGAACGTTCATTCCATTCAACCATTCACTCGAGTGAGGCGTCTGATATCGGCTTTATATGCACTACGAACGCCAACACAGTTAGAACTATTAGAATAGAATACGTCAGTTTGCTAAAACAATTGCTACAAAAATAACTCTACAATCGAAATTGCTTTTTCAGCACTAATTAGACCGTGTTTGGATTGCATAGCACTTGTCTGTATTCTATTTACTATGCATTGAATACAAGGCAAAACAAGAGTTAGGTTCCCAGACTATGTTTATTTGATATCTAAGTTAGATTAGAAGGTCGTATTTTTTTCAACTTGAATTCGATCAAGTCTTAAAATAATTACTATTTCTGACTTTGGTGAAATAAAACTAATAATAGACCATTCATATTGAATGCATAAAGGAGAGGTCTGTCATTCATCTCCGAGGCGACATTGTCATGTGAGAATTTCCATGGAAATAACAATGTTTTCTGATTACTAATATGGTCGTCGATGTTGATCACCTTTACCAACCTTTCCTTGTTTGTTTAAGAGGTTCGTTCAACCGAGTAACCGAGAAGGAAATCTTATAATTAACTGACGAATAAGAATGTAGATAGATGGTTAAGAGAGAAGTTTATCTTAATGCAGTTTTACAACTATTTGCAATCTTATATACTTGATTCATTGTCTGTGTCTGTACATAATGTGCAACAATTGTTAACAGTATTAATTAAGCTACGTAGCAAGTATTTAAGTTGCCGTTATCATTGATAACAATGACGTTTTTTGTGGTTGTATTTAATTAATTAATTCCTCGATAGTAAATCACAACGTGTTGTCACGTAATTGTGATTTGTTCTCGAAGGATCGTCACTTGTTTATCGATGTTTGTAAATAACCTCTAATTACCTATCTTGAAGTTTATTCTTACTATCTGATCTCTGACAGCAAACATTGTTAATACGCGATTAGAACTGTACCACCCATCCTACGTATATGTACCTACCTCATTAAATAAGTTAATAGCACATAAATTAAAAATAATGTATTTTATTAATACTTATATTCATCTTAATTACTCAGGTGACCGTGTTATAAAGATTGCGCCTTTGTATTGCTGTATTGCCGCGTCACTAGTAATAAAAGTTTAAATTTTTCTGAATAATATTGAAATCATTTATTAAGTTATTTAATAAGAAAGACAATGAAAGCGGTCCATTTATATATTACCGTAACGAATTCCTTTTCAAGGAGTTTAATATCTTAAGCTAGATATATATCCTCTCACGGCCTTTTGATAAGAAGAGACACGCTTAAACTGAATTATATTAATCCCAATACTTTGACGTTAATAAATGAATTATCGATGAATGTAATATTTATGACAGTGATCATTGTATTCGGCTATCAAATAACACAACATGTTTCACTTCGAATCTAGGCTTCGTTAATATTTTATTAGCTACTAGATACTTACTACCTTTAAGGTTAAACTCGGTTGGTTAAATATACGTGGCTAAGGGCAACCAGTTCCACCAACCTCAATAGCTTAATGGTGTCAAACAATTTACAGCACATGTTAAAAACTAATTCCTCGAGGTCTTATTCTACTTAAACGAGAATTATAGGGGCCCTATCGTTGGATTCTTTTACTTTATATGCATTTTTTGCAACTAAAGTATGAATTTTGTTATTACTTTTTGTAATTTAATTCTATTTTTTTTTACTAAATAGGAAATTTCGTGTTTTGCATTTATTTTCATACGGGAATAAATGTTTTGTTATTTTATTATAATGTCTACCATGTTGTTTACTTTTTAAATCTAATTCTGACTAATTTCGTGTAGTTTTACTAGTTCTTAATGTTCAACCATTAACTTGTACGTGTAACTGTTACTTTAAGTTGGTTATAAATAAATAAATTATTGATAAACTATTAGCAAAAACGTGTGAGCATGAATGACTGTTTTGTAAGCTAATTCGTACAGTTGTATAAGGTAATTGTTACCAAGAAGGATAGAAAACACAAGTAGGTTAGTTACGAGTAGTAGGAATTAAATGAATAATTGGAAACTGTTCGTAACTCCTGATATCTTTTTGGCAATTCAAATGTTTGACTAACTTGTTTAATGAGCCAGAAAAAGCTCCAAAAAGCTTACAAAAATATTAAAGGAAGAAAATGATAAGACGATAAAAGTGCGGGAAAAATACGGTAATACATTCAAAAGATAACAGCTACTTTTACATAATTATTCAAGTCACTGAATATTTTAAAAGATAACCGTAAACTTTTCTTTAAGTTGGAAATAATTATTTAGATTTAAAGAAACTGTGTGTATTTAAAGTTTTTGCCGATTATTAACGAAAACGAAAATTAGTGACACGGATTTTCATGCGCTCAAATCATGCATTATTTGAAGCATCATAAAACATAGTACTCACGATGGCATTCCTACAACCTCCATACATAATATTGAAGACGCGATACACTATCACACCGTTTTAATTTTTGCCGGCATCAGCCTAGCGTTGGTTCGTTGGTCGTTCGTTGGCGCGAGTTTGGCTACTATAGTCTATAGAGGAGCTACCATTCTAAGTAACTTCGTAACGTATCTAGCTCCGTTCTCGCGACGGACTTGCGACCGTGTTCCGTTTCACACAACTGATGAATTTTTGCGGACAGCGAACGCGACTCGTTAAGTGCCTAATTCTATATTGATAAGCAATATAAACTGAAATTCGTGACAACGACAAATGTTTTGTTTCAAAGTAGATCCGGCCGGTTTTTTTTTTCGTTTTAGATATGTTTCTTTCTAACTTAGCAAATTGTTGAATTTCGTTCGTGTTTATGATACGATACGTTTTTCTTGAAGGAAAATAATAATTTTCATAGATGAGACGTTTGTAAAAGTTTATCAGCGCTTGGTGACAAAAACGTATCAAAAGCTATGAATTATCCTAGAAAATAAAAAGCTAAGACGACGTAAAGTATGCATTTAATTTTAAATAAATTAAAGTTTTATTTTCGCTTGAACCTGATAGAAAAATAATCTATGCCCAACCCACTTGATGAAGTAATTTTGTTAATTTTACATGTCTGTTAAACTAATACAAATAATAACATTTAACAAGATATACAATATCACTAAAAAAGTGTTACGCCATTGCTAGGTACGCCTCTACAACGTTATTTGATTGAAACATCAAATCGCAAATTGAACAAGTGACGCTAGTTTACCGATATAATTACGAATGTGTGCACAAAGTGTAATCAAACACCTAATATTTAATAAAAACACCCTTATTGACTCCTCGTGACAAGCGTCATACAGGTGCGAATATCGTTCCGTATGCAATGTGCGAATTTTATCAGAATAGAACACAAATGTAAATGACTAAAATCTTACAAACTTGTCATCATTATTATTATTGATAATGCAAATATTACTATGTAGTTATAACCGCAAATTTGCGCAGTAATTGTATAATTTATGAATCTTAAACACGTTGACATTTATATTACTTGAACATCATTGATTACTTGGCAAAACAGTTGTCATTTGAAACTCTTGGTTCATGCAATTCTGATTTTGAAAAGTATACGTTGTTAGTGACATATTTTATGATTATGAAGTATCTACGTGTTTGTACGTTGGTAGGTTCATATTAAGTATACTTTAGATCCGGTGCATGTATACTAACTTTTACTACTGCCGGTGTCGAAATCAATAAAAAAAGAGTATCCTTACTATTTTGTTAAAAAATAAAATTTATCGCAGTAAACAAGATCATATGACAATCAAATGGTGACACAGTGTGTGCCAAGTGACTACAAGGTATACAAATGTAGGTATCATAAAAAAGTCATACCTAACTAAACTAGATTTCAGCAACCTCATTAAATCTAAGACAGTTAATTGTTTTAAATATTTACTTTACACTTTATCAGGATACGCAAAGCGCAGTGGAATTATTTTTTGCGTCACAATATATACTTAAGACTTGTAAAATATATAGCGGAATCTCTGTATATAAGTATTTGATCTTAAATTCAACAAGGTACACGATAAGTGAACAATTATGGAGATAAGTTATCTATTAACTTTTTATTGTAAATAAGGAAAATGGCTGAGGAGTAGGTAAGTACATTGTAGGTACCTATGCACTTATAGGTAGGTGACGCGAATGGCAGAGAAGGCTCTGCCATTCGCGTCAAGTTCAAGTGTAGTCTACGATGATATAACGATTCGGTAATCGTTATAGCAGTATATCAGTATCGGTATACTTAAACACGTGATTATACTTATGATAACAAACAGCTTTCCCAAAAAAACACTTTTTTATACTTATTCCCTTTTATCACAATAACACAACCGCCGAATGAAATCCGAGCGCGCCCGCTTTGGCCTAACAGCTTGTGATAAAAGTGAATAAGTATAAAAAAATGTTTCTTTGGGTAAGTTGTTTGGTATGATGAGTTCAAGTATCGGGCACTACTTACCAGTCACCCCATATACACACATGAACACAATAGCCCTGCCGGCTTCATGAAAATTTCGTAGGAAAACATTTGGAATTGTCTATGGAGGAGTAATTTATATATACAAGCATACTCCTTTCCTTTCATGGAAATGTATACCAATAGTTAAAAAAACCTGTTGATAAGTAAGTTATAAAAAAAATATTAAGACGATTGATTTCTAGACAGTCTTAAAGTTTAGAGGTTTTCGCGCGAACCTTAGATTATTTAAGAAAAAAAAATGTAATGTTGTACATGGTAAAATTTTTTTATATACCTACAGTCACTGTCCGCTTTATTTTACCACTCTGTACCACTGGGGCACTATCTAGGAAAGCTGAGAAAAATCCCCATGGCTCGGCCATATAATTATCCTTTAACTTACTGCATTTCATTATAGTCTTTGAAACACGACCGAAATATTGTTTAAGGAAAAACACGCATGTAAACGTAAGAGTAAGGCCGAATACACATTATCACACTGGTCACGCATGGTTGACCAATTTATGTTGAGGTTTCTATCCAATCACGCAAGATTGGCCCGTTTACACCTGAACCATTGTGTGTGGACCCGAGAAAATGCGAGTGAAGCATTTGTAGGCATGGAAATCCATGTGGGCAACATACCTTACTTTTTCATAACATAATATTACGGCTGTAATCTCCAAAGGGTCCGTCAGAGGACCTAATTGTACACCCACATTTACCCGGTTTTGATTTGAGACCAATGCAAAAGTAATAGGGGGCGCGCCTATTGCCATTAACCGGCACGAATCCAGACTCTGTGGCTGCCACTGCCAATAACACTTTGTCTGACCTAGGAATCGAACCCAGGACCTCATGCTCTGGGTGTTAATTATTCTCACCAGTCGTTAATAATTCAAAATACTTTTGAAATCATCAGGTTTAAGCGGACATTGCTAAATGAGCTGGACTCCATCGATGAACACTGTTTTTTTTATGTATGGCATCTTGCAGTTCAGCTGGGTGAGGCTGGCTTCTGCTTTACCGGTCAATCCTGTGGATGCCTAGAATTTAAGGCCTCCAACCAGGGCAAAAAGCTTCTAAACTAAGCGACAACATGCTAAGGGCACCCCTTGCGGGGTACTGACCTCGGCTTAGGGCGTCGATGAACACTGGTCCCAACTAGATCTAGATAAAGAAGTGGCAGGGGAGTACGGAGACTTTTGCCTTGTAAAACGAAAAATTAAGCCTAATATTAATAATTAGGAAACTGAAAGCAACGTAACCGTAGCTGGTGGCTTCCGAGTTCTGCCAATCACAGAAAAAACTTGTGAGTCTATGAATGGATGTGTCAGATTTTTTTAGTTCTAGGACATGCCGGTTTCCTCACGATCTTTTCCTTCGCCGTTTTGAGAGCAGCGGAGATGAAATAAATTAGACAAAGTAATGCGCCTGCCAAGTTCGAACCAGGTCCGAACGGCATACCTACTACTTGTAAATCGGGGCTGCCACCACTGGGCCACCGCTGCTCTCGGTCTATTTACAAGATAGATGCATCGAAATTGTTTTTTCTTTGTCAGGTACTAACACAGTCCATTTTTAATTTGCCACCTAACAACTTACTGCTGCAGTAGTAACAGCCAATGGAAGTACCCGTATTACTAATGGTAATTGAAACTAGCTACTTGTCGAAATTTGTAATTGACAAAAAGGGGCGTGAGATATCAAAAGTGTGTATTTTTCAGTAGAGTTGAACCCCGAAATAAAGAAGACAAGAGGATACATCCTTATACTTACTCCTTTTGCCTCGTCCACGTTCAAACATTTGGTCTCGTGGAGAGGATGAGTAAAAGGCGACTAACAAAAGGTTTATACAAGGGCAACGCCAGGAGGCGATGCCATACACAGACCATAGAGGACATACACTGACCTTATTGGTGAGGTTCTTCAGAAAGAACACGCATTCATACACGCACACCGGCATTACCTAATACACACCTAGCGTATTAGGTAATGCCGGTGTGCGTGTATGAGCAGATACGTATGAACGTGGACAAGGCAGAAGAAGTATGTAGGTGACCACTGAAAACCAGCGCTGTGCTGTGGGTTCCTCCATGGCACAGCATTATGCCGAGTGGTAACCTGCTTTTCGCAGTCACGACGTGCAAGCCGTAATCATTTTTTATCCGTCCTGTTTGTACTTTTCATATTCAAATCAAATCAAATCAAATCAAATCAGTTTATTTGCGATAAGTGTTGGTACAATTTCGGTCTTAACATAAATCAATATAGATCCAGAACACTTAGTCATAATACTGTGACATGCAAACATTTGGGTTTATACGTAGTCATATTATAATGTTCTTATATTTAATCCAAATAAAAATATAAATTGAGTAGCAATATTATCACATACATTTAAAATATTATTGATGTCAGAGAGTAGATGCTTATTTATCTTAGTATTATATTTAATTGCTATTTATTTTAATCTCTTATTAAATATGTCGCTTACTGAGTAGAAATTCTTTTCCCTTAACCATACCTTAAGACGCCCTGTAAATTTATGTGCCGGTAAAATTTTTATGCTGTCAGGTATAGCATTAAATATGCGAACACACATTGCATAGCTATTTTTACTGTTTAAATATTATTATTATTAAAGTGAAACTTTTATTACATCGTCTCAAACTTTTTCGTCTGTGTGTTGCATGTCGCGTGACGCTGACGGTCGGCCGCGGAGTAGGGATACGCTCTGACGAGCGCCTTTTACTTTATCCCTACTCCGCGCTATAATGTGAAAAAAGTTTCACTTTTACCGTGGTTTCATAAAACCACACAATCCTATTTTTTCTTCTTCTTTCGTTGTACCTACCTATGTTTATTGTTTTATTTTATTTTATATGCAGGTCATGCCCCTGCGACAAATAAATATATTTTCTTTCTTTCTTTCTTTCTATGTAAGGATCGAAGCAGGTGGCGTTCTGTGGTTTCTGCCTACCCCCATCCGGAAAAGGCGTGACTTTATGTATGTAAGTCGAGAGGTTGCTTAATTAACGAAATACAAATTGATGACTCAAAATTTTCCTCAGAAACACAGTTCAGCGACCTTTATCATAATGGTATTCATATTTGTTATTTACTTTTTACCTGATTGTACTTATCTATAAAAACTAAAAACGTTTTATTGCATTGCATTAGTGATATATAAATAAACATCATCCTTTAGCCTAGCCTTTTCCCAATTGTGTTGGGGTCGGTTTCCAGTCTAACCGGATGTAGCTGAATACTAGTATTTGGAATGGAGTGACTGCCTGTCTGACCCCCACAACCCAGTTAGTACTGGGCAATACGAAAACCCTTGGTAAGACTCAGTGGCGTAGCTATCTTGGGTGGCAACAGGTGCGGAAGTTGGTGGTGTCACCCCAATGAAAGTTAAAAGCAAAAAATATATATGATAAACGCCATTTATCATGTATTATTTAAAATATTTAACAATAACAACACAATAAAAACTAAAACACCAAAAAAAAATCTTATTCAAATCTCTTCTTTCTAGCTTTGACAACTGCAAACTCGGAAAACACTTCTTCAGCAATTTATGTTTTGTATTGCCTCGTGTTCTTTGGCTAATACATAAAGATTGCTAAGCCGCGATTGGGTCATTGTTGCCCGACAGTAGTTTTTTAATAATTTTAGTTTACTGAAACTTCTCTCACATAAAGCTACGGACACACAACCTGTCATAAATCATGTTAGTGCAATCATAAAATTTGGAAGAGATTCTGTAAAATCCCATTCTACAATAAACTTTAAAAAGTCCAGAGAAAGCGAATCAGAAACTGTAAAATTAGCGGCTTTAAGTTTTTCCGAATTATACATAGGACTGGCTAGTGTTTATAGGGAATCCCCGAAAAGACAGCTTTGCTACTTTGCTAGGCACTTAATGTTTGTATTTTGCTCTCGAAATTGCCACCGGTTCGGCCCGCCCCCACCGCCGCCTCCTTGCTACGCCACTGAAAGACTGGTTGTCAGACTGACGGACCACTGATTACCTGTAACGATTGTCAAAGATCTACAAATAACAGGTCGGGACCAACGGATTAACGTGCTGTCCAACTCACGGAGGAGACTCTGTATGTAACTGGTGGTCACCCATCCACGGACTAACCTAGGCAAGCGCGGCTTAACCTGAAGATCGTTCCGAGCGGCTGTTATTATTAAGCCACAAAACAACTCGACATAATCATGACACATGCTTTCTTTGTCCGCAAGCAAGGTCTGCAAGAGACCCTGTTATTGATCTTAATCTGATAAACGGTCAGTGTCGTGGCCATGAGAACGAAAGTGCTAAATTAGTGGCCATTAAATTCACCTGGCCTTCACCTCGGGCTGTACCGAGATTGGAGTTTACGATACGAATAAAAGTAACTAACCAAGTCCAAGTAAATGTGCTCACGCGGGGACCACGACAAATATATGTACTTTAACTGACAATTTTATGTCTTAGACAATAATTCTAGCAGGGTGTTAGGGCATCGATGCGCAAAGTATTCCCAAGAATTCAGTTCATTAAAAAGCAGCTGTTTCATACATTCATCCTACCTGTGAAAGTATTGAACTTTTGTATGAAACCGCATATTGGTTTGCATGGAAGCAATTAAAACATAAGCTCCTTACATCGTATATTAACCATATGGTATGTTTAGATAGAAGGAGAAAAGTGATGTCGGGCGGAAACCTTGACAGATTTTATACCATCGAGCATAGAAATCTTGTAGTTACAGCATGTACTACTACAAAAAGAGAATTTTAAATTCACCTAAATCCTCTTAGTGACAAGTTGATGCTAGCTGCTTTAAAGCAGATTCTTACAGTATGTACGAGACACACGAAGATTGTGCACAAGGATAAAATCATTAAAATGAAGTACCTACCGACCTACGTACGGTCGATGACACGGAGCTTTAGTACGATTGCTTTACGGTAAAATGTTGAGATCCATACGTGGATATTCTACAACTACAGCTTCGTTGTTCTAGTGGTCCAAAGCACGACTGCTGAGCATAAGGTCATGGGTTCGATTCCCGGGTCTGCAAAAGTGTTATTGGGTTTTTCCATCAGGAATTTTTCAGTAGTAGCCACGGAGTCTGGATTTGTGACCGGTTGACGGCAATAGGCTCGCCTCCTACTTAAGTTCCATGACTTAAACTTAACTGACGAAAAGTGGTTGTACTTCATATTACAACCAATTTTCGGTACACCCCTGCCTAACCTTTCTGGGATTACAGGCGTGACGTTATGTTATGTTACTACACTGTCCATGCCGTGTGCCGAAAAACAAATGCAATGTGACTGTCGGGTGATTCTGACATTATAATTACAATTAGTTCCTATCACGGTGATCAATGATCAATGGTTTAAATTTAAATCGGGAATCCTGGCATCTCTACGTGCTATCAAGTCTCCTGATCAAGTCAGTGGTCCAAAAAGTTAACTTCGTTTTTATCTGTATTCACTGGTCTACTACTGTTATGTTTTCCGTTTTATTGTATGTATTGGATGTATTGTATGTCATTGTTTTTACATCGAGTACTCTTTGTAGATAGTGTATAAATAATCTTGTGTCAATGTTGTGTTTGCCCGTAATTGGCATATATATATGAATATTACCATAAGACCCAATGTATCTATGTCCATATATATGCTGTGGGTGAACCTTGAATAAATAAAAAATAATTAGGGGTTAAAGTATGAAATTACCGATGTGTACTGAAAAATTGAAATTAGTTTTTTTTTTTTTTTAATATTTATTTAATCAAAATAATTACCATTATTATCTATACATTGCTGCCATCTAATATGAAGGTCATTTATGCCTTTGTGATAGAACTCTGGTGATCTAGATTCAACAAACTGTGTGTGTGAAAGCATTTTGTACTGCCTCCTGAGATGAAAACTTTTTATCACGTAGAATATTGTCCAAATCACGAAAAAAATGGTAGTCAGTTGGAGCAAGGTCTGGCGAATATGGAGGGTGACGAATAGTTTCTAATTGCAGTTCCTGTAGTGTTAAAACGGTTTCTCGTGCTGTATGAGGTCTCGCGTTATCATGGAGCAATAATGGTGAAGATCGATTCATGAGTCGGGGCGGTTTCACTGCTAGTTTTGCTATCATTGTTCCGAGTTCAGCACAGTAGACATCTGCCGTTATTGCTTGACCAGATCGGAAAAAGATATAGTGAATAACACCATGCTAAGACCACCAAAAAGTTATCATTACCTTTTTATTGGTAAGTGTTGCTTTAGGACACTGTTGCGGCTTTGACCTGGGGTCAGCCATTGCATTTTTCGCTTACGGTTATTGTAAAGAATCCACATTTCATCACATGTCACAATTCGATCCAATATTCCTTCATTTGTGTATCGATTCAACAAGGCAACACAAGTTTCAACACGCTTTTCTTTCTGCAGATCAGTCAAATCATGAGGCACCCATTTTTCATATTTTTTAATTTTTGATTTGACGCAAATGATTGACATATTGTTGGTAAGGTAACGTTAAACCATGCCGCTAATTCCTGTGTAGTTTGGCTCGGATCGGCTTCCACCATCTCTTTCAATTCATTGTTATTCACCTGTGTGGGTGGTCTTCCACGTGGTTAGTTCTTCAAATCATAGGTTCCATCACGAAAGCGTTTAAACTGAAATTGCACGGTGCGTTCATTAGCAGTCCCCTCTCCAAACGCAACATTGATATTGCGAGCTGTTTCTGCCGCGTTAGTTCCGCGTCGGAACTCTTATACAAAAATCACTCGAATTTTCGAAGTATCCATCTTTCTTGTCTAAGCTGAATAAAAAACAACTGAAAGTCGATAATCGAATCGAAAAAGTTGCACATTTTTTAAAAAAGTTTCACTGAAAAATCATTCATCAAAGATTTCAATCATTTCATGAAAGTTTTATGTCAATTCGAAGTACTTATTACAATAAAACGGCAATTTGATACTTTCACCCCTTTACTTAGTATGGCTTACAAAAATGTATGTTCGTGAAAACGTAAAAGGTTAATCAATAAGGTACGAGAAAATCACTTTTAAAAGTAACTTCATGTAAAAAGATTAGTGTTCGTGACTGTACCCAATGACATCTTTATCTACCCCCTCGGAAACACTGGTGTGAAACCATGTAAGTGCATAATTGAACACAGCTTAGTAGAATCAGGCGTGAGTTCTGTAGTCGACACCATATATTTTTAGGAGCCTTTGAGTGGAGCGTGACATGACACGTCGCACTCCGGTCGAGGCAGCATGTGCTATTTCCGGAGATAACAGCTGTGACATTAGGACTGACAGGCTGAAGCCCAAACTGAAGCCTTTCCAAAACTGGTCGTGTACGAGTATTTGCTTGGCATGACGACATATTGCACTCATGGTGCTACAGATATGAGATTTTGCGGATCGTGTATCCTCATGACAGTAAAAAACATAGTTCACATGAACCAACGAACTCATTACATAAAACGTTTAACTCTATCGTTTCGATCGATCGACCACCTACCACACGTCCACTAAACATACAGACACATCTAATTGAGAACCAATATGCACAACTACGATAATTACTTCGGAACCCAGTAACGTAAACAGCTGTGTATTTACATCTACCTAAAAATACTTTAAAATAATATTAAAATCCTTACCTTCATCGTCCTTTCCCACGCCAAGCAAGTACGCACTCCTCAAGAGGTGACCCATTGTTGAAGATTTACCTTACGATGCTGACTTTGTGCAAAATTGTAGAGTGTGCAAAAATAAATGAATATTTACATTTAATATACTAATAACACAATAAGCACGATTATGAACTTTTAAAAGGATAATAAAAATACAAATCTAAAATCTAGGCAAAAAGATTACCGCGCGAGTCGGTGAAAACAATAAACGGCTACATCTCTGTAGATATAATAGATTAATTCGCTTTCGTAATAGAAGAAAGCCAATGAATGTAGTTAGTAGCGTCACCACTCCACAAATGCTGTAAACTGAGCGCTAACCGAAATTATAGGTTGAGCTAAGAAAACGAACAGAGAACGTAATGGAGTAGCAACGACGAAATCTATTTTGCATTAGGTAGGTATAGGTATCTTCATCTTTGTTATGTTACTTGCCGAATTATAGTCTTTCGGATTGATTACAACAAAAAACATCTTAAAAATAAAAAGCCAAATGTGTCTTATGTATTTAAACCCCTTACTTGAAGTTATCGTTAATTTCATGTCAGTATAAAAGTATAGGTAGGTGACTATATACATTATACTATATTGTCCACTTTTATTCGTTCCTTTTTATTTTAATTCCGGATAAATTAGCTGTCAACATACATACAAAAGCATACCAAAACTCCTAACTACTTAAATGACCTAAAAGTTAAAATAAATCTTTGAAAAAAACATCCGACACTTCTGTCATCATTTAATAAATAACGTGATCAAAACATTTATATGTATTTTGAGAAAACCATCATAAAAATTAAAATCAACATGACCGATTCCACAGTAGCCGTCGTTCCGTCGTCAGATGTTGACATAAGTAAGGGAACAATGAAGCTATCTGGCATGCGCGGGCGCAACCGAGCCGCGCATGCAAACACTGCTACTCCGAGATATCAGTGCGAGCTATAGCGGAATTTGCTACTGAAATTCGGCAGGTAGGTACGAAAAACCTAAGGTTTTCCTTTTTTTTAATTCCTTACTCCTTTGAAAGGAATATGCAATTTCTTGACTGAAATATTTCAGACTTATTTTATAATAGAAGGCTAGGGTACAAAGACAGAGGGATGGACAGTGGAACCTCATCGTGCACATACCTGCATACCTAACAGTAGAATTGTGCCTGGAGGGACCTCTTGATTTACCTCTTGGTTTCTGAATTATGTACTTGCAGTTGGAAACATGTCAAGCTCTTTTTTATCATTTGAAAAAATCGTGAAAGCTAAAGTAGAGTTTGACAGGTTCTCAAGTTCACATACTGAAGCTATGTATTTTTTCAGTTACCATAAGATTACCTACCTTTCGATTCGCATTGTTTTGTCGATCAATTTCATGACTTGTGATAGTTATGTAACCCGTTCGTAACAAATACTAAATAGGTAGGAATGGTCTGCTCAACGCTCACTCGCTCAGCTTGTCACTTGAACCGGCGACTTATGTACACACTACCATGTCTCTAACATTTACAACCAGCCATATACTTATATTTATTAATATCTTAGGACTCCCCCAAGGTCGCCATCTTTAAATAAAAGGTTACTTTAAAAAAATATTTGTGTCCTCTACTAAGTACTTAAATACTATATTATGATTGATAATACGTAACTTTTTATAATGTAAGTAGTTGTTATGTACTGTTGTTATGTGTATGCATGATGTAGTGACATTTCCTAAAGTGTCTTTTAAAGGGTGTAAAACACCTCTTAACGAAGCCGAAAGGCACTGGTTCTCCCTGTCATTGCGATTCCATTTTTTTGTTCTACACCATACCTGGGAACCTTCTAGTTACGGAGATATTAGGGGTCAAAGTTCCAACTTTTTGACAAGTATATTTTTAGATACAAGTTTTTAATGTAAGATTTGTACTTTAAAGACCTCTACGACCCCCGTACTATTCAATCCGTCCATCAGCACAATGTTTTGAGTGCGTTACATTGAGTTCTACCACAAAACATGATTTTACACCCCAAAATTTTTGCGTAAAGTTACTTAGTTTCATGTACAGAATGCTTGGTTGACGGCTTCGTGATGAGGTGATTTACACGGTGTATATATATATATATATATATATATTTTTTACTTTTTTCCATTATTTTTAATCAGATGTTTTACAATAGCTTCTTTTTTTTTTTGTATAGACTCTTTTTCTTATTTAACGATTGTTTGTAAATGTGTGGACATTGTAGGCCTTATAGATTCCTAGATCCTTGGTAACTTTTTATCTTGTTCTACGTTTTGTAGTAAGCAACGACGTATTGTCGGGCCTACGATGTCCACTCATACTTGAGTGCCATCGCTGTAAAATAGAAAAATTGTAAAGCCTAATGATTTTAAAAGAATAACCATGGAGTTTCTTGCCGGTGCTTCTCCATAGGAAACGACCAACCCGAACCGAGCACCTTTTTGTCGACGTTTTACAAGTGCCCATGTAGGCCTATGTGAAATAAAAATATTTTGATTTTGAGTGGAGTTGGATCACAAATGCCCGTTTTCACAAACACTAAACGCTACCTAAAAATGCTTATTTACTATACAGATTTACAATTTGGTTGTCAACTATTTGACTTGATCTCTTCTTTGAAATTCATAAGGCCGCTTTCATTCTGCCCATAACATTGACATGGTGCCTAGCGTTATTGAAGATGAGCATTAGTTTCAATTTCCAAAGCAAAATCCTGTCTTGTTTCTATTCTGGAAATTTTCAAAATCAGATTGGGAGCCGCGTTATTAGCGCCACTAGGTAAGTATGTAACTAGCTTTTTCGAACAGTGAAACCGTTTGTTTCCTAGGTGACGTCTCAGAAAATAAAAATGTCATAATATACAGTTGACATTACGTGATAAATTCACCCAAATAACCTTGTGGTACCTATGTACCTTACGAAGTTACGAAATCGACAAAATAAATATTGAGATACTCTAAACTTGCGTAATTAGTTTGTCTATAGAATATTCAACTAGACATTCTAGCATGTTCATCAGTTTTGCATTAAGAAACCTCTAGTGGTTGCGGAATTTAACTTAACTTACGAACTTGTGGTTCTAAGTTCGATTACCACAGGTACTACCTAAGGTACTCCATAAAATTGTACATAACATATAACATCAAGCCTGGATTATAAAATATAATGCAGTGGTACCTATACACACCACAAAGTACACCCACCTATTGCCTGTTATGTTTAAGTCCCAAGAAGTAGATGTCGTGTGTTAACAGTGTTATTCGTAGAAGTGGTGGTCAAGCCTTTTACCGCCAACTGGCCACAAATCCTGACTCCAGGTTAGATAGAAAACCAGCCAAGTGCGAGTCGGACTCGCGCGCGAAGGGTTCCGTACCATTATTTATAAAAACGAGCAAAAAAATCACATTTTTGTATGGGAGCCCCCCTTAAATATTTACTTTATTCTATTTTTAGTATTTGCTGTTATAGCATCAACAGAAATACATAATCTGTAGAAATTTCAACTGGCTACCTATCACGGTTCATGAGATACAGCCTGGTGACAGACGGACGGACGGACAGCGAAGACTCAGTAATAGGGTCCCGTTTGACCCTATAGTTACGGAACCCTAAAAACCAATAACACTTTGCCCAACCTGACAATAGAAACCAGGACTAAGTAAATGCTCACAGCGTTTGCGAACAATAAACCAACAAGGCAGTATAGTAGGCAATATCATCCGTAATGAAGGCATGAAGTTCACCTGTCCTTCGAGGCACTTACGAGTATCTACGTTAATTGGTGCACCACCAGCAACGCAGCCGTCTGTAACCCTGCACATAAGTAAAAATATGTTTTTTATTGTATTTTTTTTAAGATATTGATATTATATATTAGTTTGTATGGTACTTATCTATCGGCCAAAGTTGCCTGAAAATAAATGAATGTTATTTTTATGTTATGTGTTAATCCTGGATTCATTATCCTATAATGTTCCAACTGCTGGGACACAGGCCTCCTCTCTATGAGAGGGTGTGGGGTGTAATCCACCACGCGGGCCCAGTGCGGGTTGGTAGATGTCACATGTCTTCGAATTTTTAGTTCTAGGATATGCCGTTTTCCTCACGATGTTTTCCTTCACCGTTTTTTGAGGGTAGCGGTGATAAATAAATTATACAAAGTAATGCGCCTGCCTGGGTTCGAACCCACGGCTTACTGCTCGTAAGTCGGGGCTGCCACTACTGGAATCCCGGATTAGTTAGGTACTAAGTACAAAGGAATTAAACGTTCACTCATAAGGAGTACAACAGTTCGTTTCATTCGCATTACAGTGGAGGACCAAGCTCTTTCCAAAACCTTAGAAGACCTTTTACTAACATTAGCAACGCGATACAAAATGCCTACCTAGGTACTGCATAAACAAGCACAAATGGATAAATGTGAAATTTTCGAATATATCGTTTCGAAAATGTGCTAAGCAGAAAGTAAATTGAGCGTGAAATGACAGCCGGGAGCACGCGGCGCCTTGCTTCACGAATTTGGGTCAATTTTCGTCAGAAACAGGGATACGGCACCCGGGCCCTTCCTTCCGTGTTCTATTTATACCTGTTAGCCGTAAACTGAAATAGGTGTTATAATAATAAATATGCACGTCAATATAGCTTGACAGGTTCTTGCGTAAAGTTACAACGTGCATATTTTAGGATGACATAAAGATTTTATTGTGCTTTCGTAATGTCGTATCCTTGTTTATCATCTCTCGCATTGAAGATTGCAGATTTTCATGAGAGATTCCTCAGCCGAGACTCTAATAACCCACCACACCTTGAATATCGCTGATCGCGACATATCATCGGATTATGTATCTGCCTAAAATTATTGACGTGATTCCTACTTTAGTGAACATTTTAAGAGGTAGAAAGCCTAGCTTCTAACAGAGAGTAAGGAATCATGTATAGTAAACTTTCTTAGGCTGCCAGATAGACTACCGACTACCTAGTCGTTACACTATCTGGTAAATAAGGAGTATCGTATTACCCAGTTACTGGGTTGTGGAGGTCAGATAGGCAGTCGCTTCATGTAAAATACTGGTACTCAGCTGCATCCGGTTAGACAGGAAACCGACCCCAAGATAGTTTGGGAAAAGGCTAGGCAGATGATGATGACACTATCTGGTAAGTATAGAGTACCTACCTAGATTAGGTAGCCTAGATAGGTACCACCTAGATTCTAGGAAGTACCTACTTAGATAAGTAGATGATAATTTGGTAAGTATAGTTAAGTATACAACTATAAGGTTAAGATTATCCGCGTTATTTCATGACAAGCCATAAGTTGCAGTATTTATAATTAAGTTTTGTTTTCACTAGCGGTAAGCAGAACCTCAACTAATTCCTAAATATTACACTCACGGGCTGACCCAAACATTGAAAATCCCTTTTATTTAGTCATTCAAGTTTGTTCATAACGGCAACTCCAATGCCTCCGCTATAATTTCCTGAAGCTAATGATGGTATCAACATAATGGACACTGGAAGTTTTAAGACAAGAAAATCCAACGTGTATGATAATACACGTTTGAATTTTCTCTCATAAGAGAGATTTTCGATTGTAAATTGTTAATAAGCACTATGCAACGTGTAAAAGAAAAGAATAGGTATATGCGTTACGGATAATCCTCAAAGTAGAAGAAAACCTAGGTTTACCCGGGTAAAATTAATATTACCCAAGTTGTTTGGGTAAACTCCGAAATTTACAATTATTTTAGTGATTAGTCTGGAGGTCTGTACTAGCTTTATTATTGCTAGCTATTTGAAGCAACCAATTTGGATGTAGCGCTCGCCGGCCGCCCCATTTGGTCGGTGTTCCCTAGCTTGTTTACTGCGACCATCTCGACTCGCACATGGTTGGTCTTTTGTAAACCTAGTATGTCCCAAACTCTAATGGAAGGTACCTAAAACCATGAAAAATCGTCTCTTTATAAAATCCTTAAGAATGTACCAACGCGTGTTGGCAAATCGTAAGCTTTACTTGTCTTAACATTATTTACCATATACGGGCTTTTACAGAATTTGCAGTGACATACAAAACATTTTTAATACACGTTGGTTGTATAGTCGTAAATAGGTGTTTGATACTAGGCTGATAATCTAAGCTAGACTACACTTATCGGGCTTCAGAGAATATCCAGGTAACAATTTGCGAAACCCAAATAAATGTCAGTGACATTTTTGTCTCGGGCTACTTAAGTGGATATTACAGTGGATATTTTAGGGACATAGACGCGCACGGTGCAACCTGTTATTTTAAAAACTAGCTGTTCCATAATCTGTTTTATGATCCATGTTACACTTTTTTTTTCTTGATCTTGTTCTACTTTTTGTAGTAAGCAACGACTTATTGTCGGGCTTACGCTTCCTCCCATACTTAAGTACTAACGCAGTAACATTCAAATATTGTAAAACTAAATGATTTTTAAAGAGTAACCATGGAGTTTCTTGCCGGTTCTTCTCCATAGGAAACGACCAACCCGAGCACCTTTTGTCGACGTTTTATAAGCCCATGTCGGCCTATGTAATATAAAATATTTTAGTTATACATTCTCTGTGTATATTTTGATCGTGGTAGGTAAATATTGCACTTAAACAGCCATTTATTTATTTTTTCTAAATAGATGGAACTACACTCCGTGACTCCCAGTACCTACCCTGTGTTCGTGCATCAGCTACCTACCACCTGCACGGTTAAAAATACATCACATAACATACATCACGCCTGTAATCCCCGAAGGGTTAGGCAGAGGTGTGGCTAATAGGGGACCGGACTGGGTAAAGAAAACGACATTCTATTTTGTCCGTCAGACAGGTAATACAAAAATATTAGACACGTATTTTTTTGTTTTATCAAAATATCAAAAAATTACTTAGTTAAAACTCATTAAAGTTGGAGAGTGGGGGCTTACTACGTCACAAGTAGGTATAAAACTTACCTACATGTGACGTCATGCGCCATTTCAACTCAATATATCTCCGTAATTTTTTGACCACGTGAAAAAAGAAAAAATACGTGTCCAATACTTTTCAATAAACTACCCGACGGACAAAGAAAAAAAATTGGATTATCCCTATGGTACACCCAGTATGTTTTAAGTCCGATGTAACAGGGGGCGAGCCCCTTGCCATCAACACGGCACAAATCCAGACTCACAGCCGGACAAGGCGAATCTAAAAAGATTCAGTTTTGGCCATTTGGCTGCAGAACCCTAAAAATTAAAGATACTTATTAGTAACTCAGCTTTGTAAGTACCTATCAACAGTATGGTAAATTGTGTTTGACTTTCTTTCAACCATTGTTTGTTTGTTAGTAGTCGCCATGACAACGAACCTCTTTGCCCTCAAGACAAATAGCCTTAGGAAAATTAATGGTAATGCCGAGGTCATCTGCTATTACTCGTAAAGACTTACATTTTAAATATGTAGGTAGCGAGTTTGTTTTCGAAAGGATTCATAAAATGCTAAGATTCGATCAAAATAATATTTGAATTGGATTAGTGTACCTGCCTATCCTTGGATCTATTAGTCTTGTTTTAGTAAACACAGGACAAGATGTGAGTTGGGACTCTATCAGGGTTCCCTGACGGCACTTGACGGCCTGACGCCTGCCCGAGTTGTAGTGTGACGCATTAATTTTCTAAAAATAGAAAATAAAACCCTGTACATCCTAGTAAGTATAGGACTTACGATATTGTATCTTACTCTGTGGATAGATAGGTACTTATTTTATAGGTGGCTGCCAAAACCAGTATTTATAAAATTACGGAATGCAGACTTGCCAGGTCTTTGTACAATATGTGGTAAAGAGATGCGAGCTATACAGGAGTAAGATTAAAAGAATGAGAGATCATGGTAGGTAGGCTTTTAGATCCCTAAAAATAATAAGGCACCTTTTTGTTTGTTTTAATTATTTATTAAGACTAACAGCACAGTCTAAATATAGTTCTAGACTGTGCTAGTAGCTATGCGCTGTTCTGCGCTAATTGTTACATTTCGTGTGAACAAACAGACAGCAATTATAATGTTTACATCGAATAGACACAGGATTAAATATTATTTCTATTAATGTATCACCGCCTGAATAATAATTATTATTTACTTCATACACAGATCCATATTTTGATACAGAACCTTATATAAATAAAACTTTAGTCTTGATGGTTTCTACCATCGAGAACAAAGCTTCCCGTGATATCAAGTTGTGTAACTATCCTCCGACAACAGTCAAATACAAAAAGTTATATCTATCCTCAATTCTACAGAGAAACCAAAAAGCCAGATACCTAGACCAACAGTAAATAACAAATACCGGTTAACGATTAGTTCACAATGTATTCCTATCGTAAATACAAAACTGGCAAAAACGAAAAATCAAAATATTTAATTTTACAATATTTTAATTTTTCGAAAACGTAATTTTTATTTTGTATTAATTTTGGTTTCCTATCACAATGTTGTCTTATTCAAAATAAAACAAAGGTTGTTGATTGATAGAGAATGCCCTGTGGCATTAAGTCCGCCTATGTAAAGTCACAAGGACTAATATACATATTGCAACTTTCAGAAGTGATTTACTTCTATGGTAAATTAGATTATGAAATCATATTTCAAAATTTTAGTCAATATTTCAAGAGAAAATCGCTTTTGAATTTTGATACACAATAACAGTTTCCACTTGTTTTAGCCGGATATACCAAGGTGCCTTTTTCATCTTGCGATCGGTTGTAAACCTTAAGCTTTTTGTGCGGTTATTGACTGTTGAGGTCCATTCTTCACGAAAAAAAATGTGCCTCTCAAAATTATTTAGTTTGCTTTATTCTATGAAGTCCCATATGTATGGTGGTGTTTGAGCTTTTTCGTAGTTATTGCATCCACTAGGACTATGGCTAAGGTTGGTACATAATATGTGACTTTATTTGGTATTTTTATGTCTTTCGTTAGTGTTCTACTTCCTCTTGTGTTCTACTTCCTCTTTTATGGTTCTGATTTGTATACGCTCGTGTAATATTGAGGTCTTCATAAACCAAGGAGCATTTGATACAGTTCTAAGAACTTTATTTTGTAATCGCTGGAGAATTTCCACATTTGAGTTTCTCGCAGAGATTTTAATACTGCTTTGTAGATGAGCACTTTGTCTTCTAGTGAAAGGTGTGATGTTCACCCTAAGAGTCCGGTCTGTTTTCAGAGCAAGATGTTAAGCTCATCACGTTTCCTATCGAGATGGACGCCGAGGTACTTAGCTACTGACCCGTGTGGAAGTGTTTCAACTCCGAGTTTAACAGATGGGCACTCATCTTTTCTGAGAGTAAACGTCACATGCGTAAATTTGTTGGCGCTAGCTTTTATTTTTCATTCCATCATCTATTTGTGGACTTCGACGAGGTGTTATTGCAGCATTAGTGAGGCCATGTTAGGGTTTTTATTATTGCACAAGGTAGTCGTACCGTTTTTTTTTTTTTTTGAGATTGTTAAGTTTACTGTGTTTATAAGGTAGGACCTAAGAGCCCTGGGGTACTCCAGCCTGTTCGTAGAATTTCGAGTACAAATCATTAATATTTACCCGAAAAATTCTGTCTTCTAAGTATGACTATGGTCTCGCACCTAGCTATAGCCGGCTAGAACTAGGTGTAACCGTATTTCGGCTGTTAGACGTAAGATACGTATACATAAATATCATTGCTTGTGACTATACCACTACTGTACTTAAAATTTAAATAGGTTAAAAAATCACTTAGAAATATCACATTTAACTTAATTATATAAAGGGTAAACCAGCTTCCGCAAATAAGAATGCAGATTCAGTTGCGAGTATTGGAGTGGGCACCAATGAAGCCCCGTAAACAGCTCTATTATCTTCATCTCGGTCGTGGGCAACGTTTTCTGAAACAATAAAAATATTACTATATTTAGGTGTGTAAATATAGAAATTGATATAATGCATATACAAGGTGTTGTTTTGCATCTTCGTTAAATTCAAGGAAGTAACTATGCTAATGATTCTCGTCTCGAATCAATAATAAAATGGATAATGTAATTTTTATTTTTGTTCCTGTTTACGAAAATTGGTAAGTTTGAACCACCCGTGTTTTAAACGCGGGCCGTCTGATCCTCGCCTTATAACCGCGCTTCCACACATACAAACTATCTCGAACTTTTATCCGATAACTTCTTAGTCCCTAAACCACGTTAAGGGGGTTATTCTGAAATACTGACAAACTTAAACAACCAAAAAAATCAGCGTTTATTAATAATTAACTAGGTACCGCAATTTTAATTGATTATTTATGTCTTTCGTGACCACCTCCTGAAATTTGACGAGGTTGCAAAACAACACCTTGTATAATGCATATATAACACTAATCACCCGAGACCTGCATGAAGTCCTTAATAGGCTCAGGGCAGAGAGTTGAAAATCCACCAGTTTTAGTGGAAAAAGGCATAAGTCTCAAATCAAATCATTTATTTGCTGGTCTCTATGCCATCACACTGTCACACACAACCTTCTGCAGCTTTCAGGATATTAATGAAAGCAATGACATCTGTTCCATTTCGAATTTCAAGCTCCATAGGTACCTATTAGTGAAGCAGAATACTTGTATTTGTAAAAACAGCTGTTTACTTCAAAACTGCAATACCTATCATGGTCAAAATGTATGGAACAACTGTTTTTTTTTTTAAATTACCAATGAAAAATTATTATGTGGGGGATCAGAATGATGGATTGGCTATCCACATATTCAGATATGTGGATTACGTGGTAACCGATCTGGTCAGTAAACCTTCCATCTTGTATAGTATCATCCTCTGGGATGGGCAGGTATTGTACTTATAAATCCTTCTAAAGGCCGACAAGTAGGTGGTATTTGTATTGATCCTAGCATTTTATAGTATTTCTCTGTATCAATAAAAAAAAATACGGAGTATTGCATCCTGCTTTAATGCAGCTGTTAAGTATCAGATTTCAATAGAATTTATTGGTAGGAGAAAGTAATCAATTACAAAAACATGAGAAAGAAGTTTTTTCAATTAATACAAAAACATGAAAAAGAAGTTATTATGATACAAAGAGTAATTTTTCCTATTCTTACCATAGACTTTTAGAGTTATGTATAAATACTGCTTATATTAGCATCATAAATAAAATGTAAGAATTGATGGTTTTCAAACTGATTGTAAAATTTAAAAAAAATCTGTGACTGTAGTAAAGACTCACCTACTCAAAAAGGCAAAGGTACCTTGGCCCATACTGCTCCATTTCAATCATCAGTAGGAATTCTATTAATATAATATAACATTTATTGCAGACATGCAGGCATTTTGATTCTGCCATCAATTCTAAAAGAAGTTCTTAAGAAAAAAATAATACAAACCTATTATTGTCTCCAATAATTGATATTCTTTTTTCAACAGTTTACACAATTCATTCATTTTTTCTGCTACCATTTTGACCGACCATGTTGTCAGCACTGGGTCATCATTGGGATGCAATTTTGCTAGTGCCTGCAGCCGATTTTCCAACTCTGTCACTTCTGTAACCATACATAATAATGTGTTTATGGCAGATTTACAGAGAACTAGCTTCTGCCCGCGACTTCGTCTGCATGGACTTGATTACAGACATAAAAAAATCCTATATGTTGCAGGCTGTGCCAAAGGAGATTATTCAGGGCCTGTATAAAAATACCAAATCCAAAAAAGTTTAAAGTATTTCAAAAGAAGGCAGGAAGCTGTACAACCAATACTAGCATTGTTTTTGAAGATTGATAATGAGAATTTTCTGTAATAGTCCAAAGTTCTTTAATTTTTTTGCAATGCATCATATTTTATTTTACTTTTTTAAAGCTTATTTATTTTATAGGTATTTTTAAACAATTATTTTATTAGTGGATAGAGAATGTCTCCAAGTTTCTCACATTTAAATATGGTGATGATTAGATGAAAGATTCTGGAGCTTAAGATTGGAACTCCTCAAGAGATGGGAGCAATTGTACTGCATTAACATAGCTCTTAGTAACATAGCAAAATCATACCATAATTGACTGTCTGAGGGACTGACAATGTCTCTTAGAGACAAAAAATGCAACTCCTCACCAGATGGGAATATTTTCTCCATGTTTGAAGATAAGCTGTTGGTAATATTAATATTTGAACATATGAGGATCTGAAGATGTCTACTGGAGAAAAACAAGCAACTCATTGATAGATTAGAATGAACCAACCATTCGGTTCTAAAACTGCTGGTACACTGGCACTGGCAAGGGCTTGATGAATAATATAGTAAATGATGCAGTGTCGTGCAATGCGACCTGTGCTCCTGTAGCAGGACAAGCCACAGTTTCCGCAGCTGTCAACAGCATTACTGCAGTGACACCGATGCGAAGCAACACATGGTGCGCCTAAGAATATATTTGTAACATTTGCATGTTAATATTAGCATTTAATATTAGGATATCAAAATTATAAGAAAAGGTTACAACAACTCAAGAATATTCACAATGGATTCCAAAAAGTCAAAGACTTTCTTATAATTGGAATCTTAAAGTTGACTAGTATGATTAAAGATTGAAATGATTACTTACCCTCAAAAATGTCCCCCATATCACCCAAAATCTCCATTAAGCTTTCCATTAATGGTTGTAGCTCTCGCGGAAAGTACTCTTCCTCATATTGAGGCAAATTTAAGTGATAGATCGCTATACCGACTTTGTAACTTTTGCCTCGATTTTTTTTCCAGCCCTGTATTAAAAGGTGGAATCTAGCGACATGAGAGTACACTGTCCTGGATATTTCTTGTTGCTGAGCCGTTTTTGGTGTTTCTGAAATGATAAGTAATTTCTTTTTTTTTATTTTGCTTGGTTGTATAACTGTATTTTCAAATTCAAAACCTTTATTTCGAGTGGAGGTAATGTAGGGTTAGTAACATAGTGTTTAAAAACGAAGTGTTGGTAAACAACACGATACGATAACTAAGACACATGTAGCCGACAGCTGTAGATATGGATAGTCCACTCTGTCAGCAATCATTTCAAGAATCCTGTTAGGGCAGGCCATGGTTAGAGCTACCATCGATCTGCGTAATTTCCACCACCGGTGTTTTATCTAGTCCTGATAATACATACCTCTAGGTGTGAAACTAGCTGTTGTTGATGTTGACGTCTCCGGTTTGGGTTCGGGACGTTCTGCTTCTAGTTCAGGAGATTTGTGTTCATGATTCGGGGGTTTAAAAATTGATTTAAAAATCGAAGGCTGAATCGCAGACATTATTCTATTCTTTGTTTATAGAACTCTGGGAAAACTTCACAATCTCAAGATTCACAAGGAGCTGTCCTACAGGTGAGAAGCGTCGTTTAATCGCGTTGTCTATTGAATTATTGATTTTTAAATAGTTTATTTTGGTTGGTTTGTTCAGTCTGAATGATGGCACCATTGGCACCACTGATCACCACTAAAGGCCATTTACAAATTAGTTTACCGTCCACTCATAGACATATAAATTATACGTCCACTACGCCGTCCACATTCATAAATTTTAAAAGTACTTCACTAGACAACAAACAAACAACCCCACAGACTAGAATAATATTTGTATGCCACAGACACAGAAATCTACAGCTTTTGACTCTTTTGAGTTGATAGCCGGCCTCTGACACTCAATCATCAATGAGAGACAGAGAGTATGGTAATATAGATGGATGGAAATGGAAGATAAGGGACTTTTTTCCTTTTTTTTGGGAAAACCAACTCGTTCTAGTCTGAGGATTGACCTTTTTTTAGGGCCCAAGCATAACAGTCTGTAAAAACTAGGAAATCAAGATATCTATTACAGAATTAGTAATTAGTAATGATAATTTGAATATGCAAAATGCGGGAATGGGCTTCACAGAATTTCATGTTTAATTTTGGCGATTTTTTTTAAATAGGGAATATTCACCAACTTGATCTAGCAACTTTAAGTCAACTGTCACACAAGAAACGTCCAAAACGTACGAAAACTGCCTTGCCAATGCCAATCGGCGTGAAGCGATTTTTATATATTTATCAGAGAAATTCACAAGATTTCTTGTATAAACATATAGCCTGTAATAAGTAGTAAAGAATTTACTTGTATTTACTTCCATGTAAGCTCAATTTGCACGAGTTTTAAGTGCGTTTTTTAAATTATAAAACGTTTTTTCAGCTTCATCTGCAGCTTATGCTTCCTTTTTTTCGTAATGGCTGGACCTATACAAGACGTGGTAGAGGAAGATGCAGCAGATTTACAGTTTCCCAAAGGTAAGACCTGCTGTTATCTGTAAAACATTCTCCCTCTCACATCCAAACATACATACACAGTCTTCATCACACCGTCACACTCCTTATCACACCCTCCCACACTTCATCACACCCTCAAACTCACACTCATTTAAGCGTTTTTTTTTCGCGTGATAATAGTCTCATGACCTATTTTTTATTTATAGTTTTGAGAAGAATTACTTTTTTATGTTTTCCGCACCAAATATGTTGTATTTTTTTCCAATGGTAAACCCTCAATCTGTATTGGTGCCCAAGAAACAGGTTTTGCCTAGTTTGGGGCCATTATAAAACTTTTTTGGAATATTTATGGCAATAAAGTTTTTGAATTTGTAAAACTTTGTAAACAAGGCTATAACAAAACTTATACTACAGGTATTGGAGTAAAGAATGGAAACAGTAATTAAATAAAAATATTTCACAGTAGGTTTCATAAAATAAAGCGCCTTACTCCTTATTTCAGAGTTTGAAAATGCAGAAACATTGTTGATATCAGAAGTTGACATGTTGCTAGAACATAGAAAGGCACAGAATGAATCCGCAGAGGAAGAACAAGAATTCTCAGAGGTGTTCATGAAGACCCTCACATACACCAACATGTTCAAGAAGTTTAAAAACAAAGAAACTATAGCCGCTGTTAGAAAGTAAGTATTTGAGAAACAGGGTCAAGTTTCATATATAAAATGTTTTCAAGACTGCTGATGGGCAATTTCATAAAATTAATCTTATCAAGTATCTTGACTTAGGCTCATGAGGTTGTTGATGGCTTATTTGTCAAGAGCCTCTATCAACACCTGAGGAAGCTCAAATTTTTTTAAGGTTTTATTTTTTATTCCAATATTTTAGAATGTAAAAAGACAAATAAAGGAAAGAACTTTGTATAAAAATTTCAGTCTTCTTCAATCCAAAAAACTACATAAATTTGAAGTGGCAAGCTTAGCAAATCTTTGCCCCGAGACACCCGAAGAAGCCAAGGCTCTAATACCATCTCTAGAAGGAAGATTTGAGGACGAGGAACTCAGGATATTGTTGGATGATATACAAACTAAGAGAAGTTTGCAGTACTAGTTTTTAAGAAATATTAGTATTCCATTATGAATTTTTATCTATTATTTTCAAACACTAAGACTGAATTAAATACAATTTCAGATTTAGTATACCTGCATTTTACTTCTATGTATATGTATATCTAATTATTTATTCTAATGAAAACCTGATATTGTGTGACCCTGTATCCTAACCAAAGTACACGCCGACGGCGCACTTCACGGCGCCATAAATGCATATTGTTGCGTTCGTATCCATTCTAATGCGCGTACGAGTCGATACAAACGTGCGCGTCATTGCGCCCAGAACCTAATGTTCCCACGGCTGGGACACAGACCTTCTTTCTATTGCAGGGAGCCAGACGTCTGTGATACATCACCTGGGGTCAGTAGATGTCATATTCTTCTTTATTTTTTCGTTCTGAATGCTAGGTTTTTTTGTTTGTTGATTATCTTTTGAGAAACTGGAGTGGTGTGCTGGACAATAAACCTGTAAATTAGGGGTTAGTGAGAAAGGTTTGTATGGATGAAGTCAGAATAGCAGTTTTGTGGTGGGCTCTTAAAGAGAAAGGTGTGCCTGGAAAGTATGTGCAGTTGGTCCGAGCAATGTACAGTTGATTTAGAACCCAAGTACAGTCTACAGCGAGCACTACCAGCAGCTTCAATGTGGCAGTTGGCTTGCACCTAGGGTCGGCTCTAAGCCCTTACCTCTTCCTTGTGACAATGGACGCTCTTACGTGGGCATTCAGGAAGGGGCTCCCTGGTGTATGCTATTTGCGAACGACATTGTGCTAGTTGCCGAGAGTGGTCTAGAGGTCCAGAGCAGATTTGATTTGTGGTGGCAAAGACTGGAGAAGGTTGGCCTGAAACTAAGTGGAACCAAAACGGAGTACCCATACCGATCTGCTCCGATTTTCGGTACCTCAGGTCGCTTGTCTAAGGCGATGGTGATGTAGACCGGGACAAATCGCACCGGATCAACTCCGGATGGATGAAATGGCGACAGGTCACTGGAACAACTTGCGACCCACGGATGCCCCTCAAGTTAAAGGGGAAAATATACAAGTCCGTGATACGACCTGTCGTACTGTATGGATCGGAATGCTGGGCAGTGAGGAAAACGAATGAAAAAAGATTGCATGCAGCAGAGATGAGAATGTTGAAATGGATGTGAGCAGTGACTAAAATGGATAAAGTTAGAAATGATGTTACAGAAAAGATGAAAGGGAGTCGCCTGTCTTGGTATGGACATGTGATGAGGAGGGATGGAACACATGTGACTAAAAGAGTGATGAATGTGAATGGATGGGAGGATTGGGAGGGAGAGGAAGACCGAAGAAAAGATGGATGGATTGTGTGAAAAATGATATGAAGGAAAAAGGAGTAAAGGATAGCATGACGAATGACAGAGGAGAATGGAGGAAAGAGACGTGTTGCGCCGACCCCAAATAAAATGGGATAAGGGCAGGAAGATGATCATGTTAGACATGTACTTAAATTGATCAAAAAATGATTCGTGATTATTTTCACTGAATCACACATTGAATCACTATTTCATGAAAAAGTCATTCGATGGGGTTAAATGAACTTCGAGTATTGTATTGATGATTTTTATGATTCCGACTCAGTAAATCCTTGTTTGTTACGGTTGCGAATCATACTTTAATCAACATACAAATTGAATTGCAAATTGCAGAAAACGTAAGAAAATTAGAATTTTGCGGTCTACCCTGTCGCTTCCACCTTGAAAGTCCGACCGTTTAAATTAAAGCGTGTAATACGTGCTAATCAGTAGTACCTACCTATAAAGAGCATGCTACTTTTGAGCAAATGCCACTGAAGCATTTAACTAGCTTGTGTATACCAAAAGTGCAAGAGAACTTTAGAGCATGCTAATTTTGAGCAAATGCTACTGAAACATTTATCTAGCTTGTGTAAGTATACCAAAAGTGCAAGAGAACTTTAGAGCATGCTACTTTTGAGCAAATGCTACTGAAACATTTAACTAGCTTGTGTATACCAAAAGTGCAAGAGAACTTTACAGGCACACAGAGAGCAATGAGAGCATGGTACTAATGAGCATGACTATTGTAGGCTTAAATCAGACATTTTCTGAGGTAGAATAGAATAATACTTAGTAGCTGCACGGTGTGGGTGGGGTGGGGCGCTCAGTTAGATTGCGGTCTTCAGAATTTTGTGCTAGTGAGATTTTGGTGGACTGGACAGTGCTTTGCAAAAACGACACAAACCAGACTGCTTTCGCTAACATTTTGAAGACCTAGTTTTAATGTAATTTTTTACTTTAAACACCTCCACGACCCCCATACTATTCAATCCGTCCATGAGCACAATGTTTTGAGTGCGTTACATTGAGCTCTACCACAAAACACACGACTTTACCGCCGGATCACCTTCAAAGTCGATTTTCTCGAAAACTACTAAGCTACCAATTTTGTTGTTGGAGAACTAATTAGAACCAATTGAGAACTAATTATTTACCAAATATGGGAGCGATTGGCGTTGGTGGTGCGGCAGTAGCCACGGACATAACTATTTGAGATCAAACAATCAGTACACACTGAAGGAATAAAAGAACGATAGTTTAAATCAGTCTGTATATTGGATATGTCTGCAATATAGCAAGATACATTACAGTGAAAACAGATAAAACTGATAAAATATTGGAAACAAAAATAGTAATTAGAATTTCTTCTCTGAAACAAAACTATAATAAAACCATTCTTATTATTACTTAAAAGTAGATGCTATTAATATTGATGTTAATTAATGCCTCTAACTAAACAAGCCCCTTGTTGAACATTATTTGTAAAAAAACTAAAGGTTTTTTTTTTTTATCAATAAACCTCAACAATTTTAGATAACTTAAAACTCAACAATCCTTCGATAATTTTTCTTAATTTCTAATTTTGTTGCCTAAACATTATTTTTAACAGAATGCCGAACAAAAGGCTTGCTTAAATTATAAACTTATCTCAATGGGCACTTTTGGTTTAGTTTAAATGTTAGTATTTAATCTAATATTGTATTAATAAAAATTACAAACTTATCATTCATCTAAAAGCAAACTTTAAAATAATATTAACCATCTATAAAAGAACTATCAAATCTAAGGTCCTAGCCAATTTACTTTTATGGTACAACTTATCTTTCTCCTACCCTGAACATATAAAAATATCTTTATGTACTTTAAAAACATTTCAAGTCCTTAAATAAAGATGTCCTTCGGAATAATGTGCTCCAGCAGTCTAAATAATAATGGTGGCAATACAAACATCTTTATTTAGGAACCTCTGTCCACTTCCAAGTGGTTACTTTAAATTAAACAGTAAGGGGACCGTTTTATAGCACACATTTATTAACAGCTAATAATTTTTCGGGTCCTTTACTAAAACTTACTAAACCTTAAATTAGGTAACGACATTGGGAGAGGCTTATATAAATCCTAAATTACAACCTGGACCTGTGACATAAGTCTATTTATTAGTAAAGCATAATATTGTTTTGGATTCCAAGTGTAGGGAGTCTAGAAGCGACATGGAAGCTGTTAGGAAGCAATGCAAACATAATCATGAAGCTTACTTTACAGAAAATGTGTTTCCACAACAACGACCGAGCAACTGAAAACGTGGGTCAATGAAGGCATGAAGACAATTTGTAAGAAATAAAATATACATACAACCCTCAAAATTTATACTGTAAAATTGTTTGCTTGTATATTTATTTGAATTACAGCTATTTAGTGCACTTATTTCAGAAACATTTTACACGGAAATCCGGATTTTAAATATTGGCTCGGCTCTTCTTCCATGTTAATGTTTTTGCACAATATATTTATTCACTATTAAAAATGTTAAATCAATAACGACTGTAGTGGCATTTTATACAACACACTAAAATTCTTAACGTACACACAATCGGTATTGTGTTAAAATTAATGATGATAATACTTTTTGTACATTTCCCAAATGTTTTCTTCTTAGCGTCAGATATTGGTTTTGTTTGTCACATTCGCAGTCAATTCGAAAATGATCTCTACCGTCAAGTGCGATTGCTTACATAATTTAATCGCATCCCAAACACCCTGCTCCTTTGTCACAAGTCGGTTAGTCTGTACACTTATAGTCACTACGCAGCACCTTTCGATATTCTTCACAACTTATAGATACTGTTCATTTTGTGCAACATTTTTAAACATGATTACAGCACTAGTACACGCCAGTATCGAAAGTTGTCAAGCCACGATCAACATTCAGATTCGACCGTTTCTCTTACATTATCACATTTGTTTATTGAATAACCAATATAATCAATAGGTACTAATTTACATCAGCAACTGGAAATATTATAATCACTAGGTTACATTTTCAAGTGTGGCTCTTAATAAAAATTTTGTTTGAGCAATGATAAGATTTAAAATACTATATTCCCAAAGGTGAGCCATCCAAAATATATATTTGCCGTCGAATTTTAAAAAAGGTTAAAAAATAATTGCGTATGTCCAAAAGCAGATCTAACTATGTTTATGTGTAAGTTGTCAACATTCTACATTATCAGTCTCGATGATAAAAATGCATTTTGGCCAAAATGAGAAATCCAACGAGTGCTGTCCAAACTTCCCTAAACGAATGTTACGCGAACAAATGCCTCATGTACCTGATACAGATATTGACGAAACTTATTAAAGATCAAATTTTAGAAACAAAAAAGGTACTAATGAGTTACAAAATTATAAATTGGAGAATAAACAAACAAGTAAGCATGTCCATAATAGGCACTTTATGGTACACTACACTACATAACAAATAAAGTCAAGTTACCTGTATCAAAGTACGAGTAAAGTTTAAAAATTCAGTCTATTTTCTTACTTACATTTTCTTTTCAAATCCCACAAGTTAAAGCTCTTTTGCATTAGAAAATCGTTCTAGCAACCGATATATCCATTACCACAATTAAGACGATCTGGCCCTTTCCGAAATTTGGTCCGAAGTAAATTTATCTTCAATTATTAAATTAACAAAACTTATGTATGTTGAAAATAAAAATGACTTATCATACTATAACACTTTAAAATTCTATGCTTGCAACATGTAGTGTTATGTACATAATTTTAAAATAATACATAAATGAGATCAAATATATATCCAGTCATGTAAACAAATTAAGCTGGAGCAGTGAGTGCTAAAATACCTAATTAACATTTTAGAAAAATAGCTCCCTCATTACCTAATGTATTCATTAAAATAATATCAGGACAAACTAACACATAATATATATGTACTCATAATTAACATGAAATATTTTTGCCATTTGTTTGGCGTCGTTCTAATGCTGCGGTTAAATTGCTTTGGTTGCTCTGTTTGTCAAAGTAGTAATTTGTGCAAAGTAATTGCAAGTCTAAAACAGATTTAATTTATTGGGACATTATTATTCCATACTCTCACTCGAAATTTGATGGATATTGACAAATATTCAATACTCCGTGTTGCAAAGGACATCGTTATTACGTCACAATTAATTTAAAGAATGTTTATTATTGTCACAACAGATTAATTAAAGACATGTATTAGGTGATTAAACTTTGGATGCCACTAACATGTTTAATTTCTGTAATAAAGTAATTGGTTATAGCATTTATGCAGTGCTATGGGAATAATATTGCTATCGTACAAATGAACCACTAGCTCCACAACTTCAACATACTGTCATATCATAAGTGATTGATTTGTACGCCACAAAATACAATAGCAAGGTCAACCTAACGTGAAATTGAAAATACTTTGTAATTTTCAACTTCGACTAAACTAGGACGTTTATTAAGAGGGTTATTTGAACGCAATGTTAATGAAATGTCAAGTTTGGTGGATGAGGAACCCTCTAGTCTGTGGATTGGGCACAAGTGGGGTGCGGGTGCCGGTCGGAGTGCGATCAGTGCGAGGAGGCAGGCGGGGACGGCGGCGGCGCGGGCTGCAGCGGCTGGAACGCGGATCCCAGGGACGGCCGGAGCGTGAAGCCCGGTATCGTCGGCTTCATTACAGACACTGATTCTGAGAAAGCTCCTTCGCCCGCTTTCAGGTTCACCTGCAAAATCAACGTTAGGCTCCATGAGTGTTACAACTAGAAGTAACATACAAGAAAATTAACTTTGGACACTCTGAGAAAGAGAGGTCTGTAGCAGTAACACTTAACCATAACATTACACTATGTTTTTTTTTTATATTTACCTTTTCACAACCATCCGGAGGTTCACGAGCTAAGAAGCGATTTATTTGCGGCGATGTACCCAGTTTAGAGCCGTCAAGATCCGGAGACGAACATACACTGCCGCCTGAAATGCAGAACAGTTATTTGAAACAGAAACTCTTACACTATACAGTCATTGGAACTAATCATTCAATGTTGTTCTGGATAGCAAACTCAAGAAATTCAATAGTTACTACTTTTAGTTTTATTCTGTCTACTGCTATTGTCTACTACAAAACTGAATGATTCCTATAAAAGCAAATAAGCAAAGAATTATACAAAAAACACATGCTTGAGGGCTATCAAACCATTCTGTTGTTTGTGCATTTCAACTAATAATTGCGAGGAGTTGTCTAAAAGCTATAGTTAGTTATAGACCTGCGGCCAGTAGCTCTGAGGACCCACCGCTTGAGAGGGACTCCCGGGATGGTGGATCTATGCCCACAATGTATTGTTTAGATACATTCATATTTAACTAATATTTGAAACAGAATATTGAAGTAGTAAAAGTATACTTCTACTACTTCAATATTCTGTGTGTACAAAATGTACAAAAAATTGTAATTCTGCTAAATAACAAATATAGAAGTTGTTAAAAAAGTATAAGATAGTAAACAACCTATTAAGAGAATATTGAAACGTTTTCGCTGCGCTCAGAGAACGTGTCAAACATTCAGAATTATGACAACAATACTCGGTACTGGTTAAAGGATATTACCTGATGAATGAGCAGTGTGACACAGATCGTGCGGTGTCTGTGTGTTGACGGAACGCCTGAGGAGCTCTGCAAGGGGCGCCCTATGCCCTTCTGGTGTAACCTGTAAATAGTAAAGCTAGTTATAGCAGTCTTTTCACTCCAGTCCTTTTTACATTAGTGCATGTTGTAGGTGTCATTTATTTTATTTGGCACAAGCTCTCCACTCTAATTCTGACTACTGCAAATCCTGAATGATAGTGAACCGTGAATGTGACCACCAGAAATGCAACGGAACAACAAAGCTCCTCGAGTTCTGGAGAAACAATTCAACTTCTTGGATCCTACAAAGAAATTGATAGTAAAATATATCATAGGCACAAAGGTGCGTTTATAACTAAGATAAGGTCAATTACCATTGATTAAAAGTCACACTAAAGATGAATGTGAACAATATTAAAATTTATGTTTAGCAAGTATTGCACCTAGCAAATATTTGTAATAAATTGTTCCATCCTAATTTACAAAATACCAAACATTAGCACAAAAATAAAGTGCATTTCTTATAAGATTGTTTTGACTGTTTATAATAGAAATGAGGATTTTATTGTTCAAACAAAACTAAGACAGCTAATAGGCCAAATATGTTGAATTCCTACCAACATCAATATATATTTTGTTTAATTACACAGCAAAGTTACCGGTAAACTAGGGAAACTATAAATAAAAATGTATGGTCTTATCTTGCAAATACTCAAATAGGCACATGAGTGAAGCCACAAACATGAACATCAGCATCATACATTTTTATTTATGTTTAGAAAATTAGGAATAAACATCAATGAGTACATACTTTATCTCTTAGTCGGTCCAGGTGATGAGTTTGAGTACCGCTTGCTGGATACAGCACAAGTCTCTCTATCTCCTGATTGAGACCTTCTACTGATGACCGCGCAGCTCTCAGCGGGACACTGCTGCCTCCGAAACGGTTCCCTGGAGTTTAATTACACACAATAGTTTAGCTACTTGTGATTGGTTCATGAATGGCTTAAATTAGCTTGTTTTTGCTCACCAAATTTTGTACATCCCACCTTATGCTTCCGATGTGTTTGAGACATGTTATGACACTTTTTTTCTGGGGACATTTATTTTTTAATAATAGCCCTATAGAATTACATAGTTTAATGAACCGGTTTCCTGTTATAACATAAAAAATATGTATGTGTAATACTTACAAAGACTAGTGTTCATAGTTTGGCTGGAGTAGTCCCCAGAAGCAGATGGTTTGTGTGTGTGTGTTCTATTAAGGCGACTGCGCAGGAAACGATCAAGTTTGTCTTCTTCAGAACTACGGGAGGAAGAGGAGCGGCCTGATCTTCCACCTTCCTCTTCAGTCTGTTCAGAATAGGATTAAATTATGAAATGCTTTTGAACAGTTTTTTTTTGTCCTTTAAAATATTGATTATCTTGCTAAGTCCATTTTTTTAAAGTATTTCTAACCATTATTTCTAGTTCAAAAAAGTGTACAAATAAATTGAAATTAATAAAAGTGATTGTGTTTTTCAAACTAAAATAAAATATAAAAGGTTTCCAACAACAAACATTTAAGTACTTTTTTTTTTATGTTGTCTTATTTTTTTGTTAATGCTGGTGGACCAGTAATTAGTAAGCCCAGGACAGTAAAAACCTTAATTTCAGATAAGTTTGTACATAGAAGCTGTTGGTGAACCTATATTAATAAATAAATAAATACTTTGTTAAACTAGGAGTTTCATAATCATCAAGCTATTGATAATTTCAGTATAAAAATAGCAACATACTTGTGTGGACTTATCAACTTGCAAATGGCCAGCATGTAGATAGTAGTCTCTGGACCACTGTCCTTTGTGATAGAGTGTGTCAAGTGATGCCGTGCGCCTGATGACACTGGCACCGAATCTGCCCTTGCCTGGAAAATGCATCAATTTTATGAATACTTCTTTATCTTATTTCAGGAGACCGTAATGCCATCCATAAATAGATGTATTGTATGAAAGATGACATTATGATGAGAAAAAAGGGTTGAAACTTATATATTGCCGATTAAGACATTAGGATGTGCGGCAACCCCTGATAAATCAAATTAATCAGCTGTTGGATCTAGATCAAACCTTACAATTGCTTATGTATATGTATTTCAATCAGTCAACTGCTCTCCAAGCCTGTCTACTGTGGATGAGTGAGAACTCTCATTCTGCTGCTACCACCTAACTTTCGGAGATTATTATGTTCTTTCTTTTATATTTATTTATTTAAACTTTATTTACAAGAGTGGTACATAGACAGACTTAATGCCACAAGGCATTCTCTACTAGTCAACCTTTGGGTCAAAGAGGACAGCATTTTAATCTATCTTTATTCACTTTTCAATACACACAGGTCACAGAGATCAAAGATTGTTGTTCTACCTACCTAGCTGGCTGTCCCACCTAAAGTTTGAAGTTTCAAGCAAAATGTAGGGAGAAGAATGTTGTTTTTTAAGACCTACCATTCCTGCTGACACAAAACAAAAAATATAACAACACCACACCTGAATCCCAGAAGGATTGTACCCTATAGTTAGCCAACATTTTGCCAGTTTTGTAAAAGTTCTACTGGTGCTGCTACTCAGTAATTGCTGACCAAAAATCTCAATAATGCATTTCCAACCTGACAATTTGATCCCACAAACCTCATACTTAGCAGTTGCACTATTTTCAAATCTTAGAGGATGTACAGTTGACTTGCAAATGATTTCCAGTCTCAAACTACTATTACCCCTTCATCAATGTATCTAGCTAGATTGTAACCAACCTCTGATGTGTTCTTATAGATTATAATTGATATTATAGGTTTGCAAATCACATAAACATTGTGATTCATGTGTTTAATTAACAACATGAGTATTTTAGGTTCCATTATTTACTTTTTTGTTACTTTGTCTTAATGGGTGATAGGTAGATTTTTTTAATGAAAATAAGCTAATGAGCAGTCCGTGGGTCTTACCTTTGTAATTAACAGCTCCAGGGCTTCGTTGTCCAGAAAGGGCGTGATCTGGTGATATCCGGCGCCACGCATTCGTGGGCGACAGAGTTGGGCTGTTGCTGGCGTTCTTCTTGAGCCCGCCGCTCTTCATGACGGATGACACCGGCAGGGTCGCCCGCATCGGGCCCTGCTTGCCCACCGGACAGTCCGACTGCTTTCTTACCCGGCCCGACATCTTCGCTTCCTCTCACACTTCACTACTTTACAAACACCTTTATTTCTTCATCAAACGCCACACTCAACCACTCACTGCGCAAGAAAAATAATTATTTCATTCGCCGACGCCGCACCAAGCTCTTTGTAGAGGGAATAATCTTGGGCACGGTAAAGCAGGCTCCGTTGTGGTAATAGGACTGTTCTTATTATGCAATACGGTAATCAACACTTTCGTTAATGTAATGGGATGTAATAATGGGTGGATATAATATTTAACTAGTACTTATTACATAAAAACAAAATTACAAAGCGAACAAGTCACATTTTTTCTGCACAATGGATGAATGAATGAAGCTGACAGATGACAAGGGACATCGCGCCATTCCTTTTTTCTTACAATAATTTTTAAATTACTCTAATAAAAATATGTTTAAGTTGCATCGTTGGAATCTAAAGTGAGTTAAAACTCAATAAAAATACTAAACTAATTATTACCTACTAGAATTATTTCACTTATTCGTAAGCATTGCAATTAACAGCTGATTATTCCGCCATGTCAACTAAGTTGTAGTGATGGGCTGAGTGATGATTTTTCTGTATCGGTGACTGCATGACAATGACAAAAAAATATCGGTGACGGGAACAATGACAAAATCATCAATGATTTTTATTTGAGTATTAGATCTCGTCACTTCAATTGTGAGTAGATACTGAAATGATCGCGGAACGGCTTAGTGAAATTATCATTAGTTATTTATGTAGGCATGGGTCGAGATTGTGACTTAGCCGCGGAATTCAATTTGGCATGGCAGGGTATTTTAATGCAGCACATGTCGCACGCAAACGTAAACAAGTGCAAGCATTATTGCCGTTCCTTGCGCCAGTCCCGGTCATTGTCATTTTATCGAAATATGTGAGTTCTGTGACTTCAGTATCGCCGATCGCGCAGCATCGCAAAGTCGCAATTCACAATTTCACACCGCAGCGCCCCCGAGACCGTCCGATCCGAATCACCGAAGTTCGCGTTCATTCTAATAATGATTTAAAAGCATTGATGATTTTGTCTTTGTCATTGCATGATGAAATGATTTTAAAATATCGATGATTTTTACATGTGACATGATATCGGACTCATCTCTACTAAGTTGTCTATGACTCTATGCTCGTTGTGGAAGAGTGTTATGGCCTCCTCCCCGTTTCACGAAATGAAATAAAAGTGGAAATACCATTAAAAAGCTGTATCATTTTTAATAAAACGTAACATCTTTTGATAAATGAAGAAATTATGTAGCAGCAATGGTGATGGTATTGGGTATAATACTTTACATTTCAGTACCATGATCATAACATTGAAATCAAGGTCAAGGACGCACAACGCGCTCCCGTTTGACCAACCCATCAACACAGATATAATTGAATGTGGATAAATGTTTGATAAAATTCTAATAAATTGAATAGATTAAAGAACCCTAAAATCAAAAACCAGCCAAGTGCATGTCGTACTCACACACACAGGGTTCCGTACAACAAAGCAATAAAATAAAAAAATATTTTTAATATTATTAAATTATTATTTTTATATGTAACAGCAAAACTTAATTTGTTTTTCATAGTACGTTAATGAAAAACAAAGTTACTGCTGCAGTTTGATGAAAAAGTCCTATATCTCAAAAACTAAACATCATATCTTATTCAAACCAATTTTCGTTGAAAGTTTTTTTTACGTTCTATAATCCTAAATATTTTCAGAATGTTCATCCTCTTACTTTAGAAATTAGGGGGGGGGACACACCACTTTGGAAGTGTCTCTCGCGCAAACTATTCACTTCAGAAAAAAAATATATTAGAAACCTCAATATCATTTTTAAAGACCTATCCATAGATACCCCACACGTATGGGTTTTTTTTTGTGTTTCAGTTCTAAATATGGGGAAACCTCAATTTTTTTTTCTATTTTTGTGCGAAAATCTTAATGCGGTTCACAGAATACATCTACTTACCAAGTTCCAAACAGTATAGTTCTTATAGTTTCGGAATAAAGTGGCTGTGACATACGGACGGACGGACAGACAGACAGACAGACTAGGCGTGTGTAACTCTTTACGGAACCGACTCACTGATCCGGATCACTGAAGTGATCCAAAAGATTGGTTCACTAGCAACGTTTCAAACGCATCATTTGGATCTGAAACATTACTTTGCTCTGTGCACATTTCGCGCGACGCGTCGCTCGCGAGGCGACTGAGCCGCGAGCGAGAGAGACAAATTGAGACACTGAGTAGGTAACTTAACTATTGACTCGCGACTCGCGACTGGCGACTGGCGAGTGAGCGGGTGAAATAATTACAATCACTACAAGTCAGAAAGAGATAACAAATGAGAAGTGTATCACTCAATTCAACTCTATATAATCGAAACATTTTGTATTTTATATCTTTTGAGTCAATGATCCAAATGAGCCAAATGAAACATATCAGTGTTCCGGAACATTTCAGTGATCCAGATGCAAATGTTCCAATCGCAAAAATGATACACTTTGCCCACCTCTAAGACAGACAGACAGACATGACGAATCTATAAGGGTTCCGTTTTTAGCCATTCGGCTACGGAACCCTAAAAACTCACAATGAACTAAGAAGAGCTCTCCTCGTCATAGGCCAAAGTGACACCGATAATGATTTCATAATTTTTATGTTAGCACTTTATTGCTGTTCGAAAGCTATTTTTCCTGTATTGATGGTTTTCCTATTGAAGGCTATCAAGCAAAAGAAGGTTTTGTAGAAGGTACGAATAAGATATCCGGCCCTCATAAAGAACAAGAACCCCATAATTATGTCCAGCTTTAGAACCAAACTCATCATCCTCCATTAATATACTGTACGATTACACAGTAGAATACGGATTCTGAGCCCGCCGTATAGGCAGAAAAGTCGCTGAAGTGAACATACCACTCATAGAAATAGATATACCATATCTGATGCCACCCCAACCGTTGGTATAAGTATTCTACTCTTTGAAGATCACTATTACTCTTTGATGATCTGTGAGAGTCACTCATCATGGGCAGATTTTTTTGCGAAATAGGATGTTTTCACTTCTGCTTTCATGCATTAATCAAAACTTATGAGTCGACGACGTCTCGTAGTGTTGTTGTAAGACATAAGACGAATGAGATGGATTTGAGAAAATATTAAAGCAGGCTGAGTTCAAGAAATATATTAATTACATCTAATTATTTTTATTGCACTAAATCAAACACAGAACATAGTAATTTATCACAATATAAAGGATGGTACAAACTTTCATTTGTAAATCAGTACCTACCTACCCAGAAATAAAATGCACCCAATTAAATCATTCGAATTAAATACGATAAATTAAATTGAATTTTTTAGAGGACGCAAACAAAAAAAAAAAATAGAATAAACTATATAATATATCACTGCAACTGATATGTACCGGAACTTGGATAACTAACTAAAATTTACATTAATTGAAAGATAACTAATTAAATTATAATACAAATATGTTTATACTTGACATAAACCACACAAACATCACATTTATCAAGCGCCTTATATAATATGTATAGTATTGCCGTCAATACGAAATCTACTGTCTAACTAAACTAATCTACATTATTATACTAGCTCGCCTAGTAAAATATACAAAAACCTATAATATATATTTGTCTTTTATTCGCTAGTGGTCGGGTTTTGAGCAATGTGCTTCTGCTGAGCCACCCACGCTTGGATCCTCTCTTTGAGTTCCGTGTTGGACTTTACTTGATCCATGGAAAGCGGCGAGCGGTTGAACGGATCCGATTGATCACTCAAAAGATGTCTGAAACAATTAAAAAACAGTTACTTAGCTACCATGCATTTGTATCTTGATATAACAGAGATAGTCCTGGGAGAATAACAAAGGGGATTATTAAATTTCCATCATTAAGAGATCAATCTGGACTGGACAGACGATTCTGCTCCAAATAGGTCCACACACAAGAAATGATAACACAGCCTTCGTAGGCGATCTCTCGAAGACTTTGAAACCATAACAAGCATTATGAATCTTAATCGAATCGAACAAAACTGAAGGTAGAATTGATTAAGTATGTATAGTAAAAAACCGGCCAAGTGCGAGTCGGACTCGCGCACGAAGGGTTCCGTTCCATTATTTATCATAACGAGCAAAAAAAAATCACTTTTTGTATGGGAGCCCCTTTAAATATTCATTTTACTCTGTTTTTAGTATTTGTTGTAATAGCGGCAACAGAAATACATAATCTGTAGAAATTTGAACTTGCTAACTATCACGGTTCATGAGATACAGCTTGGTGACAGACGGACGGACGGACGGACGGACGGACAGCGAAGTCTCAGTAATACGGCCCCGTTTGATCCTTTGGGTACGGAACCGTAAAAATCAGTCATACCTTGCGATGGTTGTCCTATCAACAGTGGTGCGTGAGCTGGGCAGTATGACTGGGTCCATCATCAGGGTACTCATGATGGGGTCGAGGAACTCCTCAGGCGCATTCGCGAGTATCTCTTCTTCTCGTTGTCGCTGCACTGCCAACCCTTCCACGCGAGTTGCCACTTCTCGTAGCGAACCTATTAGGCCTCCGCCCCCAATGCGCGCTGAGGAATAATGTTGTGTCATTAGTACGTTTTTAATTATGCTTACAACTCTCAAATTATATTGGTACAAACTCGGCTAAGAAGCTTGCATTGTTGCACTAGAGCGAGGGATACTTGTAATCTTGGCTTGGCAAATCACTTTCGTAAAGGTACTGTCGTCGATTTTCGTCGTCGTTTTTTTTGTCGTCAGGAGAGTAGCACTAGCTATCTGGCACCCTGTTATACCGAGGGGCATTGCATTCTCATCCAGTCGGATGACAGTAGCCGAGAGTCACAAAAAATCGTGAGTGAAACACCGATCAAGGCTTAGCTCATAGGATCAGGCTTTCAATAAAGTGACTTACCTAACACGGCCTCAGCCAGTGTGAACAGTTGCGGCGAGTACGACCGCCCGTCGTCCGATACGGCGGCACAGAAGCGCTCGTTGTTGCCCAGCTCCACATACATGCGGCAGATGTCCAGCACTGTGTTGGCTGGCTCGAACTCGTAATCTTTCATGTCTTTCACCTGGAAAGAAAAAAAGAGGTTGTAAGTGTAAGCATAGACAAGTCAAATGGATTTGGGAAGTTGTTGCTGGCCAGTTTTTTATTTCAGTAGAGATTTTTCTAGTTAAAAAACTAGATAGGATGGAGAGGGAGCAGAATTTCGAAGAAAAGATGGATGGGTTGTGTGAGGAATGATATGAAGGAGTACGCTATAATCGTAACGGAAGAGAGGGGAAGAAATACTATATTTCAAGCTCGAGCTCACAAATAAGAGAGGTGGTTGAAAATACTCGGTCATTCGTGCCGCCACCCCGGGCCATAGTTATTGGTAATACCTAAGTGCCTTGGAAATCCAATCACAATATATGGAGCACAATTATTGAAATAGTAGTCGAAAAATATTGATATGTAACTCTTCACAACAAACAGCTTGTTCGCTCGCGTCTTGATCGGAAATTATCTTGCGGGAACGGGCGATGACGAAGCCTATGACACTCGGGAATAATTTGGCTTCCCATTTAGTGAATGAATTATAGGAACTGGATCAGCAGTTTCGAAGATTACCCTTTACATCCAAACATCATCATCTGCCTCTAGCCTTTTTTCTACTATGTTTGTTCAGTCTAACCTGCTGTAGCTGAATACCAGTTTTTTTACATGGAAACATTACATCTTTATTTCTGTTTGGACGAGACCTGCTGTTGAGAATAGTCTTTTAGATGAAGAAAAAGTATCGGTTTATCGGAAAAAATTAATAACGCCGATTCCGATATATGGAAAACTTGCGATATCGCCGATAGATCGGTAACGGTATCGGATACGTCCCTAATGTTAATCTATACTAATATTATAAATCTGAAGAGTTTGTTTGTTTGCTTGAACGCGCTAATCTCAGGAACTACGGATCTACAGACACTGATTTTAGATAGCCCATTCATCGGCTACAGGCTATAAATCATCACGCTACGGCCAATAGAAACGGAGCAGCAATGAAAAATATTGCGAAAACGGGGAAAATGTGACGCAGACGAAGTTGCGCTGGACAGCTAAGTAAATAGATAAGGCAAGAAACCATGGGTCAAAAACCTCTGAGTCACCTTAAAATTCTTCTTATTAGGGCCAACAAGATGCAGCAGGAAGTAGTTGAGCATGGAGGCGATGCGCTCGACGAGCGTGGGGTGGCAGAAGACGTAGGGCGCGTGCGCGGCCAGGCGCGCCAGCGTGCGCACGGTGTCGCGGCCCAGGATGTTGTCGAAGCGCGCCAGCGTGCCCGCCTGCGCCAGCGCCGCGCCCGCCGCCGCGCGCTCGCTCGCCGGCAGCCGCGCCCACGTGCCCGCCTCTCTGTGGGCAACACTACCTGTAGCTTCGAACGGACGACTATGCCATTTTTTCTTTACTTAAATCAATTAAATACAGTACTAACAACCCAAGAAAAGTACTAAAAGATAAGTTCTGCTGCTGCATCATCTGCCTAGCCTTTTCCCAAACTATCTTGGGGTCGGCTTCCAGTCTAACCGGATGCAGCTGAGTACCAGTATTTTACATGAATCGACTGCCTATCTGACCTCTACAACCCAGTAACTGGGTAATACGATACCACTTAGTAATACTGGATGTCAGACTTTTGGCTTCTGACTACTCGTAACGACTGTCAAAGTTCTATAAATGACAGCCGGGACCAACGGCTTAACGTGCTTTCCGAGGCACGGAGGAAACTCGGTATCGATCTAATTATGGTCACCCATCCACGGACCAACCTCGGCAAGCACGACTTAACCTTAAAGATCGACCCGTGTGGCTGTTATTATTTAGCCACGAGCTCTCTTCAAATTCTGCTACTACATGTCGCACAAAAAAGAAAAAGGAGTGACAGTTCAAAGAGTTCAAACGTACGGACGTTTGAACTGGCGGCAGTCCCGTCAACAACCAAAAGAATGTAGAGGCCATTCTTGTCATGGTATCTGACGTCACTTACCTCAATCTGCCTCGTAACGTTATTTTTATGCCCTTAATAGAATATTATATTACTAATTGTATACACTTTATTCAGCTAAAAATTGCAATTACAATATTATAATAAAATTGTAGTCTTTTAAAATAAAATAACATGACATAATTAACTTTGTCTAAGTTTTTATGTAATAAACTACGTACTGTGCAGCTTGCATGGTGCGTATTTGCGCCATGTTACCGAGTGCTTCATCCAATAAGAAGATGGCGTCGTTCATGAGAAGGTTCACGAATCGCAGGTATATCGGAGGGTGTACCGCCTCCATGTTGGATTCAGCTTCTTTCGCCAGTCGCCTGAAAATGATAAAAGATTGATAGCAACAACATACAAAAGGTCTGCCAAACTGCAAAACAGTTTGTCGGCAGTTGTTCTCGTTTCACAATATTAAAATACTAACAAAATTTGAATGTTATTGTAAACAAAGTGCAAAAAAAAGAAAGTAAGGCTACAGAAAAAAGGACATTTTCACATTTTACACCCATGGACAATGACATGGACATTCCCATTGTCCATAGATACAAAGTTAACTATGGGCACAATGAGGGGTAGTGTTTTTTAAGAACATTTTTGAGTTGATCTTTAGATTTGACATGCGATATCAATTTTGGGGGTAGCTCATTCACCAACGTCGGTACTACATACCTTCTTGTGCGCTTACCAGAGTAGTTTCTGACTTTAGGAACAGCAAGTGTCTTCTTTTTAGATAACCGAGTTGGGTACATATACCTACGTTCCTCCTTGTGATTTTCAGTATTAAATTGTTCAGTCAAGATATTAACCTTGGTTTTAAACTGTACCGGAAGTATTTTACAAATTTTGAACAGCTTTTCATAATTTTGATTCAGGCTTTTTTTCGTTTCTTTTTTTATCTACAAGTAGTTTAAGTAGCCTTTTTTGCAGGCTATTGATTTTATTTAGGGAACGTAAGGCCATATCCACCCAACCCGTATTCAATAACTGATTCAGCCAGCGCATAGTATAAAGTATACAACACTTTTCTGTTGACAGCATGTTTAAGAGTCTTTAATTTACCCAGAATGGATCGTAGCTTATTGCAAACGTTGTTGACATGCAGATTCCATGTGAATTTGTTATCTATTACTAATCCTAGGTACTTATAAGATGTAACTGTTTCTAAGTATGAGCATTGAATGCAATTAAATACATACATACAGGTTAGACAGGTAGGCTGCCTGCCTAACCTGTATCTATTAGTACACCCACATTTCACCAGTTATGTTTGGACTCCCATGTAAAAGGGGGCCAGCCTATTGCCATCAACGGGGCCAGCCTATTGCCATCAACGGGGCGCAATTCCAGACTCCGTGGCCGCTCCAAGGAAAAACCCATGCCACTATACTCGACCCGGGAATTGTACCCCACGAAAAAAGAAGCAATTTTTATAAAAACTAGCTGCTGCTCGCGACTTCTTTCGCGTGGAAATTTTGATGGGTTTTAGGGGTATGAAAAATAGATGTTGACCGATTCTGAGACCTACCCTATATGGACACAAAATTTCATACAAATCGGTTCAGCCGTTTCGGAGGAGTTTGGTAACAGACACCGCGACACGAGAATTTGATATATTAGAAGATATCTTCAACAAATTGAAAATTAAATATTTTTTTAGACAGAATTGCGGTTCATGGGTTTCAAAGATAAAGAGTTTAGTCCTAAGTTCCTAACGCATAAGCAACCAACGTGAAAAGTAAGAGGAATCGGCATGATGCGGCGTTGAGGTCGCTGCAATAAATCTTTCGAGATATGATATGCGGAGATACACCCTGCGGTCGGAAAAATGTTTCCGTAGTGTTATTTTCCTGAAGCAGTCAATATTCTTGAAATGCGAGGCACGGTTCCTCTTCATCATTACCATTCTGCTGCCCTTATCCCAATTTATTTGGGGTCGGCACAGCATGTCTATACATACTTCTCTATTACTTGTCACCTAGTTCGGGCAGGTCGCTACCAAACATCTGCATTGAACTATCATTACTTGCCTTTTGAATATGTTTTAGTTATAGTTTACTTATAAGTACTAATTATACCATTGTATGAAAAAGAATACTACTATGCATAAATGTACACTTTTTGTAATACTTTTTAAATAATTTTTATTATTATTTATTATTATTATCTGAACACCTCTTTTCTTGAAATATCATCCTTCACACAGTCCATCCATCGTTTTTTTTGGGCTTCCTCTACTCTTACATCCATCCACATTTTTCTAATTCACAACTTTTTTCTCATTCCTCCGCATCACATACCCATACCAAGCCAACCGATTACCACAATTTTTAGTTACCGGCGCCCCTTTCAGACTTCGTCTTATATACTAATTTCCTTAGATCCTTTTGTCGTGGTTAAATGGCAATGAAAAGAAATCTATATAGTGACTCACGTAAATGCCTCTCTATGTTCCTCCATCTCCCACAAGAAGTCCATGACGAGGTACATGGGGCGCCTGTAGTTGAACTTCTGCTCAAACTGCACGCTCTGGCCGGTCATCTCTATCCCGACAAACACGTCAAGGAGACAGGGAACTAACTGTAAGATTGAAGAAAAAAAAAACACGCGTTATGCATACGTTTTGTTAGTTGTGTTGGAACGTCTCTGCGCATCATATTGATTGATTTTAAACTTTTGCTTCAAAGACGTATCAGCAGTCACAACAGTTGTTATTTTCTGTGTAATAACTCATTGTCCTCCACAGGTAAAATCATATTTTCACGTAAGGATCAGCGATATTGTATATATCTATCTTATTCTGTCGTTTAAACGTGACATTTGCTGGATCAAGAAGCCTGGTGCATTCGCTTTGGAAGCCCGTTTAGAGTGCGGCTTGACCTCTCACTCTAGTGAGTTACATCTAAGTGGTAGAAATTTGTCAGTGCGTTTAAAAGTGATTGCACTCTTATTATATTGGAGAACGAGGTGTTGTGACGTAGCTTGGAGCTTGGGAGAGGCCTTTGTCAAGCAGTGAACTGTGTGACCCAGCCGTGTTGAACCATTGTCTAAAGTAGTCATACCTGCAACCGATGTGGATGTTCTTTGAACAATTGTTCCCTGTAGAAGGATGCTAAGCTGCTCAATGGTTGCTGGTCATCCGGGTGATTCGGTAGCATTGCCTCGAGACATTCTGCTAGTCGAGCCCTGGAATAAAAATCGTTATTAGTAATTTATTATCAGTTATTAAATCATACAGCGAGCCACTATTATCTCTTGCCTTATGTAAGAGACGATTATGCGATAAAGCGACAAGACTAACAACACCAGATTCTCTGTACAATCACAGCTATTAACTTTTTCTTTTTTGCTATCCTGCGTAGTGTCCCACTGCTGAGTTCCATTCCTTCCATACCTCTCTATCCTGTGCGATCTCTGGCCATGTTAGCCCCGCAAACAGGATCAGATCGTCACGCCACCTTCGCCGCTGTCGAACTCTACGGCGCTGTCCTTCCTCAGGCGTCCAGTGTGTTACCATCTCTGCCCATCTCTCCGGGTGCATCCGTGCTACGTGGCCTGCCTACTCCCACTTCAGCCTGGCTGTTTTTTCTCCAACATCAGCTACTTGAGTTATGGAGTTATGGGTGTTTCTAACCGATCTATTCGCTTAACACCGCGCGCGCCATTGCTCGTTGGCAAATCTTGAGTTTGGACTTCTGTTGTTCAGTCAGTGACCAACTTTGTGCACCGTAGGTTAGGACGGGCAGGATGCACATGTCGACGAGTTATCTTTCAATGTAAGTGGAAAGCTTCCCTTCATATGTTCAAATAAAATGTTAAAGAAAACTTACTCAAAGACATCATTTACTACCGCATTTTATGTCCCTACATAAATCGACTTACCAAATAACTTAATTTAAAGGTTTAGGAGTTATCAAATCAGGTTTTTCAACTCGATATTCTGATAAAGTTATAAGGGCTATCAACATGAAAAAAATATCACTCACAAGGGGATTCATGTTTATTATTTTGTCTAGTCAGAATTTTATTTTATTAGGTATATTTTGAATAAAAAAATGTCTTTCAAACGTCTATTAGCCCGCAAAATATCGGTAACAAGAAATGCGTTTTAATCGATTCTTACACTCAAATATAGGAAATTTAAAAATATGAGAATTCTCTTGATAACTTTTTTTAGTTCGTCTTTTTATTAATAATTTGTATTATTTGAAATACATACGCAAGCAAAAGCTGGCAAGGAGTACGTGTCAGTGTCATTTTATTCTGTTGGGGCTCCTCGTGACGGACCACGCGCGTGTTGACAAAAAATAATAATTTAGATAAATATCATTTTTACTCTCTTTTCAGTTCTTCTTTTAAATTAAAAACAGTGTAATATTGAATCGTTCTAGATTAAATAAATTTTTTTACATATTTTGCGCATTGGTTCAAATTTTATCGTAATCTTTGTGTTCAGTATTTTTATTTAAGTTGTCATAGACTAAGCAATTTATCTGTGCAGAAGAGCCCGAACACCCGATTCACGTAGATTACGTTAAGGAACATACTATTTTGTTGTTGTTTTGATTATTTGGTGATTTCTAGTTGTAGTATCGTTTGTAAATTGCAATTAAAAAGATATGATTTTAAATTAAACAATGTACGAGAAGTTAATAGTAAAGTAGTATTAAAAAAATGAATTATTGTGTTTTATTTTTTAAACTATTCATTTACAACAATAATTAGCTAGGTAGGTATTCGTATTAGTCGAATGGTAAAATAATTATTCTGATTCGTTTTCGTAAAAGTAGTATTCATTGCTGCATTAACTAACATATCATGGGTATATTCTAAGTACCACTGTTGTTCTTATAATAATAATATTCTGGTAATTGCTAGTATTGTTTTAGTGATAAGATATGTGTTTTTAAACGATACTTACATGAAATTATTTGAACATCAAACTTATATTTTTTACGATCCCATGAGCAAAATTACAGAACAAAACGCGGGATAAGTCGTGGGCATAAGCTAGTTTATTATTACAATATACCTGAGATGTGGACTAAAAGTCCGTGAAGAGTCCCCCATAAAGGTGAGTACAAGCGTGAGCGCCGGCCGCAACACGCTGGCGATGTCGGCCTCCTCGGTGATGGCACCCGGCGTGCGACGCGCCATCGTAATCAGTACCACCACGTTCTCCAGCACGAACTCGGGGACGCATCTGAGGATCATTGAGTACAAGTGGTTAGCTTTTTGAATATTCTTTAGTAGGCTTTGTCTGCTGCATGCCCAATGAGCTGTGGGCGAAAATAACAACTTTCTGGAGCTCTGACACAGCCAGAAGGCGTCGCGGCAGACCTCTGAGAAGATGGCGGGACGAGCTGGACAAGACCAGCGACTGGCCCTGGATCGGAACAATTGGAACATGTTTCATGAGGAAAGGCCTGTGCCCAGCAGTGAGATGACGAGGACTATAAGTATCAGTATGCTTTGACTTTAAAGGATTTTTTTTATGCTAGCCTCTCAAATGTCGCGCTGGGCAAAGGCCTCCCCTTTCTCCTTCCAAACCTGAGAGTATATAGAAATAAGACAGTTAAAAACCCAAGTTCAAATGGAAAAACCAGACAAGTGCGAGTCGTACTCACACGCACACGAAGTTCCGTCGCACCAAACAATATAATAAAAATATGTTGAAGGCTCATACATATTTTGTATTGTATTACTTTCAGCAGGAAAACTAAGGTTGTTTCTCATAATACATTTAATGAAAAACAAAGTTACTGCTGCAGTTTGCTGACAAAGTCCCATATCGCAAAAACTAAACATCACATCTTATTCAAACCATTTTCGTTGAAAGTATTTTTTACGGTTAAGCTAATGTTTTTTTTTAACCAGGCAAATTATTGTGGTTCGTATGCCAACCCATTATAGGACTAGATCTAGAATCTTTATAGTGTATTACAAACAAATCAAAACTGTAAGTACCACATAAAAAACACAATATAATCCACCCCAACGCCCAATAGCGACAAGGAACTTAAAACAATTTCTAGAATATAAAAATAAAGAAATTGTATGTACTTTAACAGAAATAATTCCCGAAATACAAACCTCAAAGTATCCGGCGGCGGTGTAGTAACAGGCATCTGTATGGGCACCATGTTGATGGGCGCATAGCATGCCTGAGGCGTCTCCGGGTCCGGTCTGATGGCCACTTGCACTAGCCACGTGCAAGTGGTTGCTTGCAGGCGATTCAGGTTCGTAAGCATCTCCTTCTCCAGTAACGCGCAACGGAGACTCACGAATCTGTGGAGTACGTGGTTGGAAGTTGGTTAAAAACGTAGTAGGTATGTCTTTGGCTCAATTTTTACGGTTGGGGCTGATCTCCCAAACAGTTCTGTACTGACAAATCTGCCACCGGACAATTTTTTTGTAACAAGCCTATGAAGCGCGAGGGTTGGTTCGAGGCGGTACGGGAAAACAGCTTGTGGAAGGATTTGGCGGAGGCCTTTGCCCAGCAGTGGGACAGTACAGGCTAGTAAAAAAAAGCCTATGAACCACTGTTATTTTGACAGTAATGAAAAATTTGAGTTTAAATTACTGTGCATGACTGTAGTCATATAGTTGGGGCAACATGCAAAAGAAAAGTTCACAAAGATGGTCTTTAAGAATGTACCTTAATTGCGTAGTTACACACTAAGGAATTCCCCATTATGTATTTGGATCTGGATTTTTGCCCGGTAGATAGCAGTAGACTCGCCCCGTTTAAAGGGAATCATCATACTATAAATACACCCTACCCTTATCTTATCTACCACTAGCGACCCGCCCCGGCTTCGCACAGGTGCAATGCTGATACTAAATACACTACAGAAAAACTGTGAACGTTGTATATAAAAACAGCGGTCCGCTCGGCTTCGCACGGGTATAAAATATATAGTTATAATACATATAAACCTTCCTCTTAAATCACTCATATCTATTAAAAAAAACCGCGTCAAAATCCGTTGCGTAGTTTTAAAGATTTAAGCATACATAGGGATATAGGGACAGAGAAAGCGACTTTGTTTTGTACTATGTAGTGATAGTGATACCCTTCAGAAAAACACAGGCGTGATATTATGTTTAAGTTACTTGGCCATTAGATGGTGTGCGCGCTGCCTCATGGGTTCCACAAGATGGTGTGCGCCGGCGGACACGTCGGCCAGTGCGCGCTGGGCCTGCCCCAGCTCCTGCCCACACCGCCACAGCTTCTCAGCGCAAACGCGGACACCTGAGGATACGAAAACAGGAGTTTAGTTTAAAGAGATAACTAAGTATATAATATTCAGTCCCTTACCTACCTTAAGGTAAGGGAGACAGATCACGTAACATTATTTCAATCATTGAATAGAAAAGAAAGAAAAAAATACTTAGTTCTATTCTTCTTCTTTTCGAGTCAATGACAAACGTTATATTAAAAAAACCGGCCAAGTGCGAGTCGGACTCGCGCACGAAGGTTTCCGTACCGTTATTTATAAAAAACGGGCAGAAAAACACTTTTTTGTATGGGAGAGTATTTATTTTATTCTGTTTTAAGTATTTGTTGTTATAGTGGCAACAGAAATACATAATCTGTAGAAATTTCAACTGGCTATCACTATTCATGAGATACAGCCTGGTGACAGGCGGATGGACGGACGGACAGACAGCGAAATCTCAGTAATAGGGTCCCGTTTAACCCTTTAGGTACGGAACCCTAATAAAAAGAAAGAAAAAGTATTTATTGGACTCACACAGACGTGGTGGACAGTAAGTGGCAACCATGTTTGAATACTCTGAACACTAACAGGTGGTGCGTGGTTTGTCTTAAACACATTATTGGCTTTTCAGCAGTTCAGTTCTTGCATTGGCTAATTTGAGTCTGCAGTTGGCTGATTATTTTCAATACATGCCAAGGTATATTTTTATAAAAGGTTAATACACTCACCCAAATCGATACACTTCTGAGTCATGAAGAAGCACTCGGTCACAAAGCTGTAAGTTTCAGCAGTGGGCCGCTTTACTGACTGGTCATCCTCTGTTACTTTCATTGGCAGTAGACAAGTCTCACTGTGCAGACAGTCTAAATGCACAGATTTGGCTACACATTCTTCAGGCTGGAATAAGAAAGTTTTATTTGCAAACATATTTCGCAACTAACCATATACCAGTACTAACTGTTGTTTGACCTTTGTTATGATAGAGATACTTTTATTGAGATTATTACACCCGTTTCCACAAAAATTAAGGTACACCTAACCAAACCTCCTTAGGGCTTAGATTATTGTACTCTCAGAGCTAATCACAGCATTAAAAATCCTATTGTATTACATAGGCATGCAAATAGGTGTCACATATGAGGATTATTCATATGTTTATTTCTGCATTCTCCAAATGCAGGGTAAAGAGCCAAATTATCAAAACAAAATTGAATGTTTTTCCATTGTCTAAATGCTTACCAGTACCGCTCCATATGTAGGATCTATTTTGAGTGCCTTAAGGTCGTCAGCTGAGTTACAAAATGGTTGACACAGCTGCAGCAGCACTGCACCCAAATTTAACATAAAGCCATCCGGCACGGAACTCAAAGATGCCGCACTGACCTCGCCATGCTGAAATTGTAACAAAGAAATTTTGTGATTTCTGCAAGTAATATGACAATACATTTGTTGGACTACTGCCAAGAATGATGAGGAAGGTGTTGATGTTATCCAGAACCAGCTAAAAAGGAATGACACTCAAATAATATAAAGTCCTTTGTATTAATCTCTATGTATTTCTGTCTTTGAAATATAGTGGCATAACATTATTTACTAGCTCAACAAGTTAGAGCATTCCATCAGCAACACAAATCCCCATCAAAATCCAAAAACAAAACCTTGCACCTATTTGGCTTTTAAAAGAAATTTGCTTAAATTTTCTGGTAGAGGTCAGTAGGTACTAACACTTGTTTCTAAGTTGTGTGTAAACTATTCAAATGGACTTTGTATGAAGTAAAAGCTTTTTATTTATTTAAGAAAAAATTACCTGCACATTCCAGAGTTTTCCTCTGCCAACATTTGATTTTAGACACTTTCCAATCCAAGATAGTAACCGGTGCCTCAAATATGGTCCGCCCTTAAGGATAGTTAGAAATATTCTGTGCAAGTTGTTTGTAAGGTGAGACGATGCATTCCAAACCGATGTCTCTATCATTGACGTAGCTGCCTGTAATATTCAAGTAAATCTGTTAATTTCATTTTTTTTTTCTATATCTACACAACATTACAATTATATTAAGTAACTTCCACTGTAGGCAAAATCCATTAGTTTTGTAATAATAATTATTACAAAACTAATGGATTTTGCCTACAGTTAATTATTTTAGCTTTGTAACAAATGGACAAATAACTAGTAGCCACTAAACTAGACTAAACTAGGTTAGACACTAAACCAAAACTTTCCAAATTATGAATAAGTATTTAGAATGTTAAACTTTACCTGATCCATAGGGTTATCGAAAAAGTCATGTGGTAATGAGGAATTTCTAGGAAGAACTGAGAGACTTAGTAATGCACCAATGATTGAATCCTGGTAGACTCTCCCATTGGTCTCATTCTTAGGTTCACATGCCTCCAATAAAATTGGGGCTAACCATTGGTTGGCTAAAATAAACACATGATTAAATAATCTTTCATTTTTACCTGTTCGGACATACAAAGGTGTGATAGTAATTACATAGAAAATATACTATATGTTAAAAAAATATCAAAATGTGGTCACTTACCAGCAAAAAGTTGTAAACATGGCAGCACATAAATAGGCAAATTAATTAAGTTTGCTTTGTGGACATCCATGTGGATCCTCTGCAAAACAGGAATCATTGTGTCTCGTAACTGTTCCTGGGAGCTGGGATCACCTAACAAGGAAAAACAATGTATTTTATCAAATATATGCATAATTGTAAAGATTAGACAAAATTGTAAGTAATAAAAAGATAATTTACCATCAGACATAAATGCTCTCACTATATCTATAAAAAATGAATGACATTGTGGGTCTACATGTTTTAAAAGTTCCACAAGTTGTACAGAAAAGTCTTGTCCTTCAAACAATGCCGGCTGTTTCAGAGCAGTCACTGAATTTCGGAATATTAGCTCCTTCATTCTTTGTACAGCAGCCTTCACAATAGGGGACGATGACTGCTCATAACTTTGTAAATTTTGAGTACAACTGAATAAGTATGGGAAGATTTGCTTTTGAACAACATGTTCCATGTAAACTCTACTTGTTTTCGGTATAACACATTTTTCAATGTCTATAAGAAGTAACCGTTCAAACAAAGCTTGCTCTAAGGCTTCTAAATCTAAGAACACTTGAGGCTTAGTGGCTTCAGCCAATTCCTCTAAGAAGACCAGTTGTCTGTCGCCAACTGGGTAGCCTTCTCCAGCGTTGGGATTAATTGTAAAGTGGAAAACATTTTCCACTATATTATTTATTGTTTCGGTGTCTTCGGTCCCTGGCGATATTTTGGAGGTAGTTTGAAACGTTGCATTGTCGTCAACACGAGCTGATTCTACTACAGATGATACTTCAGATGCTCCTAACAACCCAGCAAATGGATTATTTGGTTCCGACATCCTAAAAATGTCTACGAAACTTGACGAGCACTAACAATATTCAAGTTATTTATTAAAATTTACTTATACACAGTCACATTCAGCGTCTAATCACATTTTGTTTATGAAGAGCTAAGTATGTATTATTGAAATAATGCGAGAGGATAGCAACTGCACGAAATATAAATTTTGTATTTTCGTGAAATGCTGACTTATCACAAAATTGATAATAAAAATGACATTACGATTTCAATGATCATGGTGACATTTACATTCGGTTTTGAAATACAGCTTTTTCAGATGTTTTACAAAAATGTTCTATTGTTTTATTTGATAAGTTTTATGTGAATAAAAATAGACTTTTTTTTATTCAATTTAGTGTTTGTATAGAAAAAATTGTAACAAATATAAATATGTTGAAATATTTATGTTGAATGGCTTTATCCATCCAATGATATTTTTATTATTGCAACATTATGTTTGAGGGTTTAGTTACTTTTTTCTGTTTGTTTAAAATTAAGGCATACATTGGAGAATAAATAAAATGTATTATAATGATAAATCTGAATATAAAATTTACGTAGACTTAAAAAGACATATAATGCATCAATTTGGTAATATTGATATAAAGATTTTATTCCTGAGCGGAAATGTCGCAGTCATTTTAGGCCCCACAGAGGGCGCGTTGCTGCCGCATTACTAGCGCTTCCATATCCTGGGTGTTGAAATTTAAAACTAAATAAATTTTGGTCGCCGCTTTGTGCTGCAACAGTCGTCGTTCGATATCATTATAACGTACTCGAATTGTTACGTCTTTATGCAGGACATGACCGAGAAATTTACATTTTATATGGCGTTTAGTAGTCGCTTATAGTGATTCGTTCATTAATGTAAGATTGGTAACAATTAATATTATTTACTCGATAGGCCATTTTATGAATGCGTGTCCCCTTTATCTAAGTGCTTGGTCAGCTAAAGGAATACCCATACACGTGCAACATCCATCTACGTTACACATTTTTGTTTAGACGCGTTTGAAGGAAAAATGCATAGTATTTTGCAAATCGGTAATCGTATCATTCGTTATTGATCAATATAATACATAATATTGCTACCTAGGCCAATATGGCGGCTGTTAAAAAGCGATACATGTATCTGTTTGCTTGGCAGCCATGGCCGACCGTACACAAGTACAAATTATATGAAATTTCAATACCTATCTTATTCCTGAAAAGACTTTAAATTTTGTGCATGATATTACTTATTACTTGCGGTCTTACCGTACCGTACTTATCATATTATTTTTATTATCAATATTTATGTGTACGCAAATTATTATTTACGCCTTGAAAGGGTTATTTGGTGTCGGTAATGTGAATATTCTCATAATTTCTTATATACATAGATTCTCTTAATTTCTTGCACAGAACATGTTATTTTTTCATTTTAAACATAAGTCTGCATTCTATGTTCAAAATTTGTATTATTATAATGCTACCAAATTATGATGGCTAAGGTAGGTGTATGTAGGTTACACGCCATATTTACATGTAGGTATCTACCACTACGATATTGTGCTAGTGTGTGTGAGCGTTATACGCCTCGTGACCTCGATGAAAGGAAGGACAGATTATGCCGTTCTAGAAGGCTGACGTCATCGTCGTCAAATCGTAGCGAGAGCGCAGAGCGCAGCTAGATATTGTGAAATGTGAACGGCCACCCACTGCTTGCTTGGCTTGGCTGTATCTACCTAAATTACTCTTGAAAGTAGTGGCTAAGAACAGTTATGGTACTGACTTCTGCCATACATGTTGAATTTCGAACTGCGCAACACCTAAGTAATATTGTGATTCCTGGAGATACATTCCCAATGCTAATTGTTCCAACGAATATTAGGTATAGTATTTGAAGGAAAATCGAGATTTATTCTCGTCGACTAAAAGCTTATTAGTTATATAGTACACTTAATTAATATCCAGCAAACTATTACTCAATTTTTTTTTTTATTTTTGCTCGGTCACAAAGGGCGTGATTTGTACGTGCAATGTGAATGTTTTAGTGTGAGTTTCCTCTGTAAGATTTTCTTTTGTTTCCAATCTCTTTATTTTTCTGAGAGTTTAGGCTAGTTTTGTTCTCTCTAATTAAATCCCTGTGACGTGTTCTGTCCCTTAGGTTGTTAACATGTTCTAGCAAAATATCTGTCTAATTTGGCCGTATTATATCTACGGTAAAAATGGCGAGTATGACATAGTAGATTTTCCTTGCATGACGTACCTATTCGCTGTTTCACTCAAACTTGTTAGTATTTTTAACACTATTGCTATCTCTTTCTCATGAGCCGTAGAATTCGGTAAGCTGTCATGCTAAGAATACGACGTAGTTGAGGCAGGAACGCAGGTAACATAGATTTGACCATGACTCTTTATAATTTACAGAGAATTCGTGTTTGCTAGCCATATTACTCATATCTCCATTTGATAACACGGAATTACTCAAAAACTACTCGGTTATACAAATTTATCACGTGATAACGCCCGCCGTAAACAAATCTCATAATTTTAAAAAGTTGATGTTAAGGATAACATTTTCAAAATTTTTAGTTAAAACTACTATTAACTAAAATAATCTTGAGCTCCGGTACATGTTTATAGCTTTCGTTAAGATTTTCGCTTTTACTGAACTTAATCCACGTTTCATTATTTTATTATTGACCGACAACAGGCTAAAGTCGAATGAAGCAGGGCTTTACAATACACGAAACAGAATTGTTTTACATAAGTAAATTTAAATCAACTTGTTTTATTCTTTACATTGTTTTTTTTTTTAAAATTCTGCATGCTCATCATGGTAGATATTTACACAATCTAGGAAAAAGTGGATGTGCGATAGTAGACACCTGCCTACCCATTTTGATATTATTAGCGCGACGTACATGTAAGTGATTTAAATTGCGTACAAGCGCCATCTATTTTCTTCTCAGTGTAACTATCAGAGTTTTGCGAACTAGGTAGTCTATCTACCCGTAAATAGCTTATCTAGTGTTTGGACGTAAAATGACGATAAATAAAACAGTGGTATTAAAGCGAAATAATATTATGCACGTATTAAACATAATATGAAAATGATACTCGCATTCAATCCCAAAGGGTTTTTTTTGGATGTAGGATATAGGTATTTATATAGTAGGTAGGATGTTAAACAGTAATAATTGATATTGTTTTCGCAGAAATATTTACAGTAGGTATTTGTTAGGTTTTACAATGGACTATCGTATAGGAATAATACGAAGTTGTTTCTTACAAGTCAATTAAAAACCCCATTTCGAAAGATATAATAAGAATTACAATAATTGACACAGTAATTTTATTTAATTTCAGTGACACTTTTAAGATGACTGAAGCAGTGGTGAACGCAGAAGTAGAAGACTTGGAAGATGGGGAGATAGAGAGTGAAGGTGAAGAAACAACAGAAGTGACAACTGAGGAGAAAGGTATAGAAACTGTGCCGACTATCGACGATAAAGTACCACTAGAAAAATCAGAATCCCAAGATTTTTATTATTCAAAATCAGGTAAGAAAAAGAAATCAAAGTCTAATAAGGAACAAAAATATAAGGATAAAAGTAAAAAGAATCGCAAATATTCTAGTCCAACAGAAGATGATTTTGCTGGTAATATCGAAAAGGCTATCAGAAAGGCTATGAACAAAAATGATGGTGTAGAAGGCTACAACGAAGACGACGTTGATGAACGTCGTAAACCTAAAAAACGGAAGAAATACGAAAGTAAAGATGGTCCTGGTAAAAAACGTAAAAAGCAGGAATTTTCAGATGAGATGGATGAAATTGAAATGATGTGTGTAAGGGGCGCTTCGCCTGTTCATAGGCAGTCACCTGTTGATGGATATGCTGATGACGATAGAGATTCATACGCGTCTGACAGTAGCCAGGAGTCCCGGGGTCAGCAACAGCACCATCGGCAGCAGAGGAATAAAAACAGACAGCGTGATCGAAATAAACAGAACAAGAACGATAGGAGAAGAGGTAATCATCCAATGCAAGATCCTGACGGCGTTTGTTTATATTATATGCAAGGTAAATGCCATAAAGGTGATGACTGCGTTTACTCACATGATGCACAACCTCCTAGAAAAATGGAGCTGTGCAAGTTTTATTTAATGGATTGTTGTGCAAAGAGAGATAAATGTTTATACATGCATGCTGATTTTCCATGCAAATATTATCATACTGGGCTTCCGTGTATATACAAAGATGAATGTAAATTCGCACATGGTAAACCGCTCAGTGATGCTTTAAAGAACATACTTTTAAAACACATAGAATCGGCTCCTAAAGAAATTTTAGGTGATTTCCCAAGACTCAACAGAGAAGGGGCATTAAAAATGTTACAAACGACTCAAGGAAAATTAATACAATTATATTCCGAAGATCAAGATAGTAATGAAAAAAACATTCCGTCTCTTTTTGAATTAACTATACCAAACCCTCAAAACTCAGCAGACTCATTACAAGGAAATCAATACAATATGAATGAAAGACAAAATAAAATATCACCAAAAGTGCGGCAATCGAGGTGGCAAAACGATTTATCAAATAATCAGAATGCTAACTTATCGCCAAATAGTAATCCTAATTCAAGTAATGTACTTAGCATCAAGAATCTTACTGGAGTTCTGACACCGCGGCAAATTGCGGATCTGGGAAAAATGGGTATAGAAAATTTAGATCAACTTGGTCAATTGACGGTATTACAACTAAACAGCATTGGATTGTCCTTAAAACAAATTACTGAAATCCAGTTAAATACAATGAATATACAAAAATTAGGTCTCATAAACTCAAACAATGAACCTCAACAGTTCATGACTGGTAGTAAAGATTTGGATTTGAGGGTGCCACCTATACCAGTGCCTAGTAATGCAGTGGCGCCAGCTGATTTCCCAGGTCAAGATATTGACATGCGTTTCCAGCCGTCAGTAATGCTTCCAGTACCTGAAGAAACCTCTGCAAGTAAGAGCATTCAAAGAGAATCACAGACCACTAAGGATATGATAGATATAGATCAGTATACAAAAGATGCTTTAAAATTTGCAACAAAAGATAAGGAGAATATTGATATATCTAACGAGTCGTTTGACGCCGAAAAACCTATTGTTGCTAACGAGGCGAAAGACGTAGATCACAGAGTTATTCCTTTTTCGGACGATGGTCCCAGGATTCTACATTCGACGGTTGAAGACAATCACGGGAGGAAAGAATGTGATACTGATATTAGATTTCTTCAGCCAGAACCATTGTTTAAAAATCCTGAAAAGAGACATCGACGCTCGACTACTGATGACGAAGACAACAATTTATTAATAGATGAAAAATGGTATTCTAGTGATGAAGAAAAAGGAACGAAAAAGAAGTCACCAGCTTCATCACCGATACAAAAATCGCCCTCTCCACCGTCTTCCACTCCACAGATCATAGAACCTTCCGCTGTTTTAAGTAGACTTGGTGATCTTTCTAAAATAGATATCAGTGAAGAGGTAACGAAATTGCTGAACACAATGAAAAATAATCTACATGAAAACAAAGTTGAAAATAGCTCCGAGGGTGCGATATCACCACAGAATAGACCAAGGGATCCCCGAGCTAGACGATCTCCTGAAAAAGTAAACGATTCCAATAAGACTATTAAAAAATCTAGAGTATCGATTTATGAATGTATAGATGGTGAGCCCACTGACGGTAGGCGAAGAACTGATGTAGATTTGCGGAAATCTGATTTTAATCTTCCTACTTTTGGCGATACCGATTTACGTCAAACTAGTGGAGATATTGATTTTCGTTTAGGTTTGCCTTTTAAACCTCTACCTAATTACACACCTGCATCGGAGATAAACGGGTCAATCAATAGCCATCCTCCTATTCCATATAAAGTAGTTCTTATTGACATACCCCGACCAGACTACACAGATATTAGAAATAGTACTGCTAAGTCACAGGCATTAGTCGATCCTAGACTTAGAAAAGTTTTTAGACTATCTGTCGATGAGTCTAATAGTGATAGTGAGAAGTCCACTAAGACATCGACCACCACTACCCCTACTGGCCCTAGAGTCGACCCTCGAAGAAAACCCAAAGATGCCGTTGATACTATTGTTCAAGATCAAAAGTTGAATTCATTGGATTTGCAAACTATACTACAAAATTCCAATTGGTACAAGGAAATGAGTTCGACGCAAAAAATATTTGTAAACCAAAATTTGGCACCAGTGACGCAAATGATTAAACAGTATCATCAAGAAAAGATGCCCGGAAAGAAATTCGATCTAGCTCCTATTCAAGGTAATAGTGTGTTGTGTAATATACTTAACAACTTGGGTATCTCCTTGGGTGAAAATGGTGAGTATTCCTATTTACCAAAACCCAAAGAAGCCTTACTCAAAACACCTATTAATTTTAATCAAACTGCATTTGGTATGAACAGCAATATGGGCGGGCCTCCGGGTGCAATGGATGGCGGTAACATGAATATGATGAATATTCCGCCAATGGGTATGGCAAGTATGAATAATATGAATTTAGGTAACATGCATGCATTCAATCAATCGATGCAAGATCCGCGGGGAGGACCGACGCCTGGACTACTAGGAATAGCTCCAAATATTCCACACAACTTTAATAAGTTTGGTGGACCTAATAAGTTTGGTGGACCTAATAACTTTGGTAATATGCCATTTAATGGTCCGGGCCCCGGGAACGATTTTAACTTCATGGATGGCGATCAAAATTATCCAAGGTTCCCAAATCGAGGAGGTCATCGAGGACGCGGCAACGATCGTTGGAATCGAGGAGGTTCTGGCAGAGGGCATAGAGATAGAAAAAACTTTAATGATCGTGGAAATTGGAAAAATGATAGAAATTAGGTTTTGTATTACAGCTTATATGCTTCATTTACCATAAAGTTAACGTAATAAATTATTTTAGCTAAACTAGAGGAACTCCTTCCACATGCAGCAAAATGTGATCAAGGTGATAATATTATTTATGAAATAATGATTAATGACAGACTTTTGTAGGTACGTTGTATTTTAATAGTTTAGGTAACGTTACGTTACGTGTAAAGTTTAATGTACAAGGTCCCTTTATATATTGTAAATACGTTTTATGTAGCTGGTAATTGATCAATTTCAGTATCATTATCTATGTAAATTAATTTTATGAAATACTGATTAAGTTTATTAAAAATAACTCATTATAAGAGCCAAATGTTTCAAGACTGAGTGCGTGCGTCGATATTTATGTTTCATTAATTTGTTTCAATCCTTAATTAGCAATCAAACCAACTGTTAGTTTTGTATTAAACAAGTGTGATGGAAGAAACTATGGTCGGTCATAGTGGTGAGCAATATGAATATACCTCTAGATTGTTGAACTATTAATGTTGTGTGTTAGGTAAATATTGTAATGAAATCAAACAGACGGGCCTACTCAACTTTAAAATAAATTCATGTTTATATTTTATCTATGTCTTGATTTTCATACCTTTCTTTACATGTTTTATTTATTTGTGTATTATACTTTCGCACACAAACAAAACAAAAACTAGTGCGTCGAAACTCGCGTCTTGTCTTTTGAAAGGGTCAGCACGGTCCGTTGTTGAAAACTGATGTGTTAAAAAGCTAAGCTAGGGATGTCCTAGTTATATGCAATAAAATTGTACTTAATTAACAATGGTTGGTACTTTTATGTCACTGCATGATTACTACTTAAGGTAATAAAGTAGGTATCAAGTGCTTACCTAAATTACCTATTATCTAAAAAGTCAATATGATTTGTTTAGGTCAACACGAAAAGTTAAGACTAACTTAAATAACAATAGTGAACATTTTCTTCGATGAAGTAATCTTTTTGACACTTAAACTGACGATAACGATGTACCTACAAATTAATATCGGTTAATATGAAGTACTGTCGACCGTTAATAACTTTTACTTTTATAACCATTTGATATCAAGTTAAATACGCATAAAACGTCTTATTGCTTCTCTTTTACGGAATGTTAATAATATTGGCTCTTTAGCTCCCTTCTTTGAAAGCCTGAGCAAAGTCCTGAACAGTAAATATGTCGTGTGTCGTGTCGTGATGTGTTAAAAGTTGTTCATGTCAACGTCATCCATACATAAGTAATAATCCAATTCCAAACTCATTTATCGGAGGGTGGATGTTTAGCGAGCGGTCTTGAGTTCGATCCCCATCCGTTGAACTCAGATCACAAGCGTTTAAGATTAGTTATACAATAATCTTATTTGTTGTGTAACTCTTATTGCCAATAATCTTAAGAAATAAAAACAATCATGTATTGTGTCCTTTTTATAATATTTGACAACGGTTTAAAAACAGCCTTTCAGAAAATGAAAGGCTTGTTGGAATGTGTTTTTAGGTGTTTATGCATTTTTTAGAGAAGCTGGTATGTGAAGGTCGTCCGTCAATGATGAATTTAATGTATTCTAGTTATCATCGGTGAGTGGTGGTGACGTAAGTATGTATGGAGTGGAGAGAAATCAAAGTCATCGAGGAGATAATATTATAAGCTATCTTTATTTATTGATTGAAGAACTGACGTTATATAGCTGGCAAAGTCTATTTTCAAACGGCTGCCACCAGTTTTTAAATTAATTGCAACTTGAGAGACCTTCGAAAATGTTGGAGCTGAAAGAGAGTAGGTTAGGTAAGAACAACCAAAGAAAAGGCGTGTAGGAAAACTGAAAAATTATTAAAAACTTACAAAGGCTCAAAGAATCCATTTCTTCCTGATCATCAGTGCAGTTATAAAACAAAACGCACTGTTTTGCAGATAACTTAAGCTGCGAAACGAAATAGTTATAAAGAAGTTCCATTTCTCTTGCTGCTGCTTGGGCCGTGTTGGGAGAACATACCAATATGACTCCCTGAACTCCCAGCCTTAGCGCCGGCCAACATGATTCAAACCTGAAAATAATGGGCAGTCATGAGCTTTTAATCTTATTACTTATAATTATCAGATTATAATTACACACCTAACATCGGAGCAGCCTAGTTATGCGATTTTCCTTACTTTTGTAGTTAGCGACTTATCAGAACAGCCACATATAATATAATAATCAGTGATCGGAAAAAGGTGAGCTAATGTACGGTACCTAAAGTTCAAAGAACAGAGACAAAAAAATAAAAGTAGAGACTTATTCTTTACGATAAAAATATTTTTTCGGGACTGATGTTGTGGTTTCGGGGCATCACCTATGTACATTTAATATTAATTTTATTAATAGAGTAAACTAATTGAATTCATTTTCCTTTTTAATCGACTTCAAAAACAAGGAAGAATTTCTTAAAAAACCAGTAGATACGTTTTCTATTGTTATTTAATTTAGGTAAAGAAAGGGTCAGCCTCACGTTTTCGTTTCCCAGAATAGCAAAAACTCGATGTGTCTTTCTATCTTTTGTTTGTCACTAGTAAAGAATGGCAAAAGGGTTGAGAGGTAGAAGGGTGTTTCGCATTGCAAGCGGCGTCGTGCGCGCATCACTCACTCCTGTAGTTCCTCAAGTTGTGTATAGGCATATTTTACGAAAAGAAGAAATCTCTGGACGAAGTTATTACATAATTTGTCTCATTGTTGACAGTAATTTTGCTCTCTCATGGCTATTAAATGGCGATCAAACCTACCGAAGGGATTGTTAGTTATATCATTATTAAAGCTGGTATGTAAGATGTATGCGATAATTAGGAGGTTACCTTTATTTATTTTGTAACAAAAAAAAAATAGGGCATACTCTTTTTTTTTTAACAGAAACAGTAAAAAAATTCGATAGTTGTTTTACTTACTTAATTTTAATTGTAGTTAAGAAATGTTCCGACACCCGGGACGTTAATCCCGAAAAAATATTTTGTGGTAAGGCGTCTCCACTTTGTCTCTGTTCTTTTTCGAACTTGCATTTTAGCTCACCTTTTTCCTGTCACTGATCATAATATAAGCTCACAACATGAAAATCTGATTGGTATACCTACCTACCTACCTGCCTTTTTGTGTAGGTACTTAATTAATCCAAGCGAATAAAGTGAAAGGATACGATGTTCGGCCGACTGCCGTCTATTAATTTATTACCAACTTGTTGAGTCAATGCACAGTTGAAACCTTCCTTCAATGGATGGCGCTTTTTGTTAAATTTGTATGCTGGATTTACAACGTTTACCTTGTAAACGCTGTAAATCCAGCATCCAGATAGATTGTCTTTTTAGACAGTACCTACCTAATAATTTAATGATGATATCATACCTATGGTCACCACTGCAGTCCCAAAGTTCTATATCAATGCTTGTTGATTTCCCATTGATGTTCAGATTGGGAAGTTCAAACTCCACTATTCTGACGCCTTGTGTGGGCCGAGGAGGTTCAGCTTCTTCGACATTAATTGAATCTGATATAAAGTTGGCTATTCTTGTTTTACCACTCTAAAATAAAACCTTTCATTAATTTCACATACCTACATAACATACATGCTTAGAAGTAGGCAGAATACATAACGTGCGTTCTTCCTAATTGTTATGTAATACGTAGCAGAGATAGAAAAAAAATGATATGAAGTAGCTAAAGGTATTGATTACCTCTGACGGTCCAATCATCAAAATCTTCAATTTATTTAGCTGCATTTTACCTATAGGCACGGTCTAGGGTTTCTTTGAATTCTATCTAAGTATTTCTACACATACACATACGAGTTCACTTATTATGTAACACACTCTCAAAGCTTAGCACTGACATTGTTGTGTTTGCCTACCATTACCCAGGCAACGAGCGAGCGTAGACATCCTCTATGATATGATATCGATTTCATTAGAAACTATTCTGCGGCTTCGCTGTTAAAAAAAATATGATATAAATTCAAAATTAATATGTCAAAAATAATATTTTAAGTTTCGTCGGTTGTCTATTATTTGGTCCTGGAATGGTATTAACTCAAACGTTAAACATTGTCGAAAATGACCGACCTCTATAAGATTGAATGGGGTCATGACATGATGTGTGAAAGCAATTATTAGCTTATAATAATCCTATAATACTTGCACGGATCCTCGCGTACATAGGTTCGGATGTCTTTGAAAAACCGACGACACCTTTCTTGTCCAACCTACCTTTATGAAAATGATCAAAACTAGTAGGACTACCCAGTTGAGTAGGTACCAGGCAGTGTTGCCAGGGCCCTTAAGTCAAAAGTTACGTTTCATTTCCTGAAATTTTACATTTTTGCTGCAAAAGTTACATTTTTTTTTATTTCGTGTTTTTGAGCTCGGAGGCAAATAGATGTCAGCAAAATGGTGGAATATGAAGGAATCTATGATGACTAATGGTAGAACTTTTCATAGAGGGCAAAATCGCCGCAATGCAAAAAAAACCGGCCAAGTGCGAGCTGGACACGCGCACGAAGGGTTCCGTACCGTTATTTATAAAAACGAGCAAAAAAATCAATTAAAAGGGGGCTCCCTTAAGAGTATAACGTTGCGTAACGCAACATTCAAGAAAACAAATCACAAACAGCCATGTTTTCTTTTTCGAGCTAAGTAGTACCTACGAAACAAAACGGCGCGAATTTGCAAAGTAGGAAATGTACGCGCACACGCTCAAGCAAAAACAAGATTTAATTTCTGGGGAATAAGTTTCATTTTGTCATGGCGCGTTTCATTCAGTGCCATCTCTGAGTATGATTTGGAGTGAAATACTTTTTAGACGCGCCAGTTTTAGGTGCGTTCAATTTGGATGCGTTCGTAAACTGTTAGCAATAAAAATCTAGTATAACAAATCTCGTTGTTCTCAAAAGTTACGAAAATTGCATTAAATATAAAAATTACTTACATGTTACGCGAGGGGTTCAAAAGTTACGAAAAATGTAAGAAATGTAACCTTCTGGCAACGCTGGTACCAGGTCGAACTGAATTTCCAAAAACTAAGTTATGTATTTCTGGAAAATTCACACTGGTATAACCATAGATATAGGTACAGGGATAACTAAAGCCTAAAACAGGTATGAATAGATTTGTTAATAGAAAATACTGCATTGCTTTTACTAAAAGGTGGTACACCTACACAGCAGTAAAAATGCAGGTCCCACCGAGATTTGAACTCGGATCGCTGGATTCAGAGTCCAGAGTGCTAACCATTACACCATGGGACCACTGGGAATGGCAACGAAATTGGGGTCCGCTATCGTCTACACAGAACTTGGCAGAGTAATGAAAACTGCAGCTACACCTTGGTTTCTAAAATTAACGAGGCCGAATGTGTGTGCATGTGTGAGACACTTGGCATTTATTTTTAGTTTCTGTTTTAGTCTCAATCATGTGTAGGTCTGCTAACGCTCTGTACTAGTTAATTATAATTGGCACAACAATAGACCTAATTATTTCTACTAGGAATAATAACAGAATATAGTCTATTATATTATTATACGTGTTGCTCTCCACTACCCTTCCTTGGCTGGTAGACACTGCCTAATGCATTAGGTCCGCCTTAGCACATTTTTTTTTTGTTTTTTCACGAATTAAAATGTGTACCTATGTAATGAAAATTGGAAAAGAGAGGGTAGGTATTTCTTTTTAACGTTAATATTATTACGTTAATACTACCTATGGTTAATTGAAAAAAATATCCATACCATGGAAGAAAAAAAAAGATTATGTTTTCAAGTTTTAAAGTAGAAGTCCGGGGCTTTTAGATTTGAAGCTTGCATTAAATATAAAAAACGTTTTTTTTAATCGGTTTGTGTCCAAGAGGGATGCTCTCGGACAACGGATTACGAACTCATCTTATAGGTTGTAGAACATAGATCAGGCTTAGGGAAATAAATTAATTTTCTCTGCATGAAACTTCAAGTGTTTAACAAACAAAGCGTGCACTTTTTTTACTGGAACACCTGCCAAGTCATTTGGGAACATTTCATTATTATCATTGATAGTGAGACCTTATTTTTCCGCGGCACACGAACTTATGAGCACGGTACACCAGAGTGCGGCGGCACACACTTTGCGGAACACTGCCCTACACATTCAATGAAAATAATCGCTGCTTTTTATTAATGCAAAGTTGGCCTATTATTCGGCGTAAATTCCCCGGACTATAGGGTTTTCTTTATGTTGGGATTATGAGCTATTTTTGAAAAGGATGTTTGGCACAACGTTTTATTTTCTCTGTAATATTTAAAAATACTTGGCGCTTGACTGCGTCGTTGGTCTAGTGCGAGCAAGCGCGACTGCTGCAGTTTATGGTCCTGGGTTTGACACACAGAGTCTGGATTTGTTCCCGGTTGATGGCAATAGGGTCGCCTCCTATTATATGGGACTTAAACATAATTATTGAAATGTGGGTGTACTATGAAGTACACCTCTGCCGTGACCCTTTGAATTACAGGCGTGATGTTATGTCATTTGTTAAAAATAGTCAATCCAACCGTGATACAGTCATTTCAACCCTTATTTAGTAACATGCACCAAGTTGTTATAGTAACTTTAAACCGTCTTCCATGCAGGAAATCTTCTAGTAAGGACGAGTGATGGCACAAACAAAAACCTGTGGGGTTGGACGTCTAACGGTAGCGACTACAGACTAGAGAGGTTCTTGGCTGATAGTTACTTAGTAACTGTTTCTAACAATCCTAACCACTGGGTCCAGGCAGTGAAATAAAAAGTGCCATAACCTAGACCAGGCATTCGTACATAAGTAGTGAAGTGGACCCGTTACGTAGGATTACATACGGAGTATTCCTCATGGCATGCGCCACATTAACTGACGTGCTAATTGATCTTTGCTTTTTATGTTCATTCTTTCATTTTTAGGGTTCCGTAGCCGAATGACAAAAAACGGAACCATTATAGATTCGTCACGTCTGTCTGTCTGTCTGTCTGTCCGTGTAGTAAGTAGTAAGTAGTGTCCGATGTAGAACGTAAAAAAAAACTTTCAACGAACCTAACGGTGTAAAAAAACTAAATACAGACCAGTTTAAGAAAACATTTAAAAAATACTGACAGAAAAAGCTTAATAAAATGTGAATGAATTTTTAACTGACAAATCTATATACTGAATCTATTCTATGTAATTTGAACTGCTTGAATATTTGCCTATTTTTTTAAATTAATATTATTATTCTTTTGATTGATTTATATTATTATTCTTTGTATTTGTATTTTTGTAATCTTATTGTCTTTCGACCAAATTTGTACACCAGCCATGGTCAAACATGTTGAGCCAAAGAAGACCTTCTGACACCTATAATAAGCATCATACTATGTATATTATCTACACATGTTTTTGCAAATAAATGAATCTTATCTTATCTTATCTTAACGAAAATTGGTTTGAATAAGATTTGATATTTAGTTTTTGAGATATGGGACTTTTTCAACAAACTGCAGCAGTAACTTTGTTTTTCATTAACTTACTATGAAAAACAAATTTAGTTTTGCGGTTGAGTGGAAGTTTACTAATTAATGACCGTTCAAAATATTGTTATTATATTGTTTGGGGCTATGGAACCCTGTGTACGAGAAAGACTCGCACTTGGCCGGTTTTTTTTAATTGCCCCGCACTAGGAATTTCTCCTGTATTGTGGGTACGTTTACAAAAATTTAAACACATACACAAACAGCCAGACCCGGAACAACTATCTATAGGCCATACAAATATTTGTCTCGTGCGGGGTACGGTTTACCTATTCATTATTCGTGTACTGATAGATACACCCTTGTCTGCCCTGTCGGGAATTACAGGCGTGAAGTTGTTCCTGTCTGTTTGTTGTTTATTTATAGGGGTTCTATCTAGTGCTCCTTACTATGTAGGGTACCTACTATTGATGATCGTGAAATTAGTTCCCTACCTAAGGTGATTATGATATTAAGACATTGAGTATAATCATAGAAATATAAAAATTAGGGTATAATGGATATCTAGGTAATGTTTTTTTCTGTAGCTGGTCAGATAGGTCCCTAAAAGCCTTTCAGCCTTGTCAGTGTGAGAATGTACTAGAGAAGAGCGACTTCATCTCAAAATACAAATGGTAGGTAGGCACCACCGCGCTCTCTGATGGTTGACCACTTTCAACATTATTACTCAGGGCATAAGGAAGCAAAGTTGTCGACCGTCAGTGAACTCGGCAGTACCTACAAAAAAAATCTTGTTCGATTTACAGTTGGACGTCTTTATTATCCTGCATAACAGTAGGCGCATGAAGTGTTTGGCTTGGTCTTGTACGGCATGTGGTTAACATAGAGGTGGTCAAAGATACCTAAGAACTTATTTTAAAGAGATCTGCTTCTGAACTCCGAACCTTAGCAACAATAAACATTGAACAGAAGTGGATACTGATGGAAACCGGCGTCGTTTAAAAAAGACACCCTGCATCCTTGCACAGGAAACCAACGTCCTCAAACTGTCTATTTAGTAACATTAGATAACGGGGAGCGACCTTGCGGTCTGCTGTCACTCCCCACTGCCCACAGCCTCCAATACTTTGCATAATCCTGGTGCATAGTCCACAGAACAGCCGTCATTACCAACCCGTTATAATGTCTGCGATGTATAAGTTTCTTGCTGTCATATTTAGTAACGGAATTCTCGAGATGTGGTTTGTTATCGTTAATGTGGATCATAATGTAAATGCGCTTGCGTCGTTGACATGACATGCAGGTTACGTGTTCCGAGTTTGAATTTATATTAGTAGTGGTTTGGGTACAGTTTAGATTTTGGACTTATTTTTTTTTACTTTTGAATTAGTCTCGCCCCCAATTATATGGCACCTAAATATAACTGCTGGCGTGATATTTTATAATGGTTGCATTAGTAAAAAAAAACTATATAACTACAGGAGTTTCGGTACCAAGTTGTTGCATAAAAATACGTTGAAGGTGTTGTTATATGTATAATCCAACCACAGCATTAGATTAATAGCGTGAAGTAAGCTGATCTTAATTAATCTATCAACCATAATTATCTCTCGATCTAGCGATTAGAATGTTCTATCTTAATATCAAGAAACGATTGCAGTAGCTGTGGTTACGTAACCAAGTAGGGAAACGGCGTTTAGTAAGAACATAAACAAGTCTCATTCAGTGACTGATGGAATAGACATTTACCTTAGCTGACGTAGTTAAATGTTTCCGGTAACATTGTATGTAGTACCTACATGGTGTGGGTAGTATTAACATGTATTGAAACTGTAACTGTACCCACACTGGCCCACGCTGGTCCATACTGGTCCAAACTGAATAGTATTTGCGACGCGCGTCTCTTAGTCTTAGATAAAGACATTTGCAAGCGTTGGTTTCGAACTAGCTTGACCATATTTTGGCAAGATACCGCCACGTTGCCTTCCCCAATCGCTATAATGATGCTTGGCTTATTTATGTTTAGCCATACTTATGACCTTAAAAATCGGTTTAAAGGTTTTTAGGTTAAGGTTGTTCAAATTCATAGATAGAAAATGTTTTGAAGTTACATCTTACTTGTACTGTAGGTACATCTAAACCATCGTTACCTGTTTCGTTAAGTTGTTAATCAGACTACACAGGAAATGGAACCTTGTCCTTATTAGTTGCCTTTATACTTTCATTGTAATGAAGAAGGAATATACCTTTTTTGTTTTTTTTTTTTTGCGGATGGGAAATCATCAAATGACTTCTCCCGCTCTGGGCGAAGCGGGAGGGAGTGCCAGACTTGACTGACTAAAACCCACCCATGTTCCTTCTTAGCCCTTTGTGTTCCAGGGCCGCGGTATCTCTTTCGAACAACCCGCAGCCCTGGCAGGCATCGGCCTTTTCGGACCCCTTCCGGTTTGCTGACATCTCCTTGAGGCGCGCGTGGAACACGTACGCGCCGTCGACACGGCCTGTCGTCATGAGACGGACGGACGGTGAGCTAGCCCATTACTCACCGTCCACAGGCTCGCGCCTACGGTGGCTGGGGGCCACTGGTTGCCCCCGCCGCCCGGGGCGTCTCCCGCGGCGGCTGGGACGTGAGGTTCTCTCCCTAGAAGGAATATACCTACTGTACTATAATCAGCAATGGGCAACCCATTGGAAATTAACATGTCCAAAGGTCCTATCCTTCCTGTAGGTACATAATGTAGGTACTCACGTATTCATTGCAACATTATTTTATTTCATCTTTCAGTAATATTTCTAAGATAGTCTTTCAGGCTAGTGAATGTGGCGTGGCATGGAATACGAACGGCATTCATTAAGGTAATAGCTTTATGTGTATGCCTCAGCGGTGCGGTTGTCAGCGACAACAGTTTGCACTTCCGATTCGCTAACTTCTATGAATGGCAGACCCTGGTTATGCATTTAGAAGTTAGTATAAACGACTAAGATTGAAATCCTTAACAGATGTCTATTTGTATCTGCGCTTTAAAACCAGTGCTGTTACCACTTTTTTTTTAACCACACCTCGCATTGTCTCTGAAAAGTTTTATTCCATTCTAAAATAACGTACGAAGCCGTTTTAAAACCCGCGATAATAAATCTGTCTGTCCATCGTCTGGCTTAGCCTTTAGAGCGTGTAGGAAGGGTCCGTGCATAAGTATGGAGCCTAATGAAATAAAATACTAACGCCGACGTTCGGAGGCGTCAACTCCTATTTCACTTAGCGCAGTCCGCCCACTCGCTGGGGAGATACATTGTGCAGTTGTGCTCACACCACGGCGAATATAAGTGCATATAATACCTTGATGTATTGTGTGCTGTGTTGATGTGTAGGGTTGGTTTGAAACGCTGTACACAACCCAAGTTTAATACTGTGAATTTGATTCATAAAAGGCTTTCAAGTTAATCAAATTGATCAGGCCACTCTACTGCAAATCGTTTTGCATCAATCCCGAAGATGTGTTAACATAACCTAGGAGAAAAAGTCTTAGAGATAGATTTTAAATCCTCATTCAGCTTAAGATTTATTGACAACCTTAACTAAATGAAGACTGTGGGGTTGGTTCACAAAGAAGATTCTCCTCTGTTGCTTCAGATTCGATATACTTATTTTCTCAGTAAGCTAGATCACAGTAAGCTATCAGCCGTCAATGTTCGCTATAGAACATGGACCTCCTAGTTCGCTTCGCGTGTGTGTATCTATGATAGGCCTGATACATGAGCTCATAGTAAGCAACATTGTTCTGTTAGTTACATTGAACAGGGTTCTCCTAAAGCGTATATTGTTTAGGAAAACAAAAATCTGCAAGATGTCTTCTACAAAACCCAGGACCTTTTGCAGTGTTTATATATTATTTGTATATAAGGACAGCTTTTAAGACTTCATTTGCGTTGTTTATCAACAGCTTAGTGACAATTTTCAAACTCAGTGCTCACATGAAACACAATGGTATTCTAAAATACAAATACCGGATTGAAGTAATAAGAATTAGCTCGACAAACACTTCATGTTTAATTTAAACGGTTCCATTCCCAGATCAAGTGATGAAAGAATAGTTAGCACTTACAATAGACATAGAACAAGAACTACACCATAGACTATACAGACGGGCGGTGGGACTAAGCCAACCAATGAATCGAATACAATCGTGATAAAGTTTTAATGTAATTTTATTACTTTTCTCATACAGCGGGCTAAAGAATGGACGTAATATGTAGTTATGTGGGTAGATACTTTTTCGCTTTGTGCCTCTACTGATTTCCAATTGTAATTTAGTTTGGCATTATAATAAAGGGTGTAAAACACCTCTTAACGAAGCCGAAAGGCACTGGTTCTCCCTGTCATTGCAATCATTTTTTTGTTCTACACCATACCTGGGAACCTTCTAGTTACGGAGATATTAGGGGTCAAAGTTCCAACTTTTTGATAAGTATTTTTTGAAATACAAGTTTTTAATGTAAGATTTTTACTTTAAACACCTCCACGACCCTCGTACTATTCAATCCGTCCATCAGCACAATGTTTTGAGTGCGTTACATTGAGTTCTACCAAAAAACATGATTTTACAACCCCCAAAAAAAAGTCGTTTCCCAGCAATAATTTTTGCGTAAAGTTACTCAGTTTCATGTACAGAATGCTTGGTTGACGGCTTCGTGATGAGGTGATTTACACCGTGTATATAATAGCAGGCAATAGCTATTTGCGAATTAAATTTACCGAGATTTAAATTTTTTTTTTGCTGGGTTGCGAAGTTACAAGAGACATGTCATGTCGTGATGCCTGCTTTCATTTCATTATGAGCACAGTTTGATAGATTAGCGTTTTTATATGTTTAGGATACACTGAACATTAAAGATAATAAAAATTTCCAATCGGGTTTTCGCTCGGGTCATAGTACTGTAACTGCACTTTTGAAAGTAACTGACGATATCCGCTGGGCTATGGAGAGTAAGTCACTTACCGTTCTTGTATTGCTTGACTTCAGTAGTGCCTTCAACTCAGTGGATTTCGACATTTTGCTAGGTATCCTCAAATCTTTAAATTTTTCATCTTCTACTTTAGCCTGGTTCAATTCTTATCTTCGGGGGCGCTCTCAGTGCGTTCGCCTTGATGAGACTTTCTCTAATTGGTGTAGCCTCACCGAGGGTGTCCCTCAGGGTAGCGTTCTCTCTCCTCTTCTTTTTTCAATTTTCATTAACATGGTTACCAGTGTAATCGCTTCTAATTTCCATCTTTATGCAGATGACTTGCAGCTCTACCGGCATTTTAATGTAGCTGATGCGGATTCCGCTATTGCTGCTATGAATCATGACCTGGCTTGTGTCAGCGCTTGGGCTAAGTCATTTGGTTTGCAAATAAACCCGACAAAATCTCAGGCCATGATCATAGGCAGCAGATTTGTCCGAACTGCGGCTGTTGTTGCTTCTTTGAAGCCTTTGTACCTCGATGGTGTTCGCATCGACTATAAAGATACTGCCAAAGATCTGGGTATTACTATAGATTCCAATATGTCGTGGCGAGCTCAAGTCAACGAGGTCAGCCGTAAGGTACACTTTTCTTTACACTCGCTGAAATGCCTTCAGAATCTCCTGCCTTTGAAGACTAAAATTTCTTTGGCACAAACGCTTATTCAGCCGATTATAGATTATGCCGACGCCTGCTACTTGGATGCTACTGAGGAGCTATTAAATAAGCTTGAGCGCTTGCAAAATTTAAGTATTCGCTTTATTTTTGGTCTCCGTAAATATGACCACGTTTCTCACCTTCGCAAAGAACTCAAGTGGCTCCCAATCCGCCTTCGCAGGAACACTAGGATTCTATGTCTCCTCTTCAATATCCTACACAACCCGTCCTATCCTTCTTACCTGCGCGAGCGTTTCTCTTACGCACGCCCCAGTGACGTACCTTGTAGATCGCACCTTAGATCCATCCTTAAATCCCATCCTCACAAATCCAGCTATTACTCCTATTCCTTCTCTATTCATGCTGTAAGGTTGTGGAACTCACTTCCGCCTAACATTCGTGACTTAAAGACCATTTCGCTATTCAAAAACCGAGTGAAAGAGCATTACCTTTCCTCTCAAATCTGATTTATATATGTATTTATATTTGTTTATATATCTTAGCATTATGTATTTACATTTAGTTATATGTGTATTTATATTTAGGTAATAGTATAGGTTAAGTTAGGTTAGGCACATAAACATATTTTTCTTTTCATTCTCTCACACACTATCGTCTACATTTCTTTTTCATTTTTCCTTTCGCAGGTCTGCTGGCAGAAATTTCGTATGAAATAAGCAGTACCTTTGTACTCAAATGTTTTATGTTTTTTTTCCTGTGTTCTCTACTGTGTGTACATAAATAGTAAAATAAATAAATAAATAAATAAATAAAATGCATTACCAAGACTCGTTATGGTAAGTCTATGTCTTGTGTCATATCGGGTGCATTGCCATGTTATGTAAAAGAGAATCATAAATGCATACTTTCTCGTGTACTTTTAGCACAAAATGTTGTAATGTCTGCCACGATGTATCCGCTGTGTAGCGTACTAAAACAATTTTCAGTTATTATCAAGAGAGAGCCAAATGGATCCCATTATTATGTGAAACGAGAGGTTGTTCCTAAATGCGGCGTTTATGGAAATGTTCTGTATAAGAACATTAACCATTGATGCATTATGGTGGGCTCCGTCCATTATACAGATAATATTATAGAAACAGATTATTTACAAAGTATAATGAGTGGTAGAATAAAATCTTACAAAGTCTTTGTTTTGAAATGAGCAATTTGCAATGGCGTTGTTTCTGAATAAATGTTTTATTTATCTTGTTATTTAAAAGTAAGATTTTTTACAGGGTTTTATAGCAAGTAGGAAGCCGGAGATCTGTCTGTGTACCTTTAGATCTGTATTATCTGTGTACCTTTGCAAAGGTAACGTTTAAAATGGTTAGTTTATAATGAAGATAATTTTGTAATAAAAAAATACGAGTTTTTTACTCTGAATGCATAGAAAGTATATACGATACATATAAATTAAAGAAAAAAAACTGTCTCTGTTTTCCGGCTAATCTCCGAAACAGGTGAACTGGCTCAGGCTACTTTTGTTTTAGAAAAATAATTAGGTAGGGTTCGGTGCAAATAAAAACTCTTGAAATTGCATAATAATTCCGATTTAAATAGGGAAATTTTATTTATATAATAAATTCATGCTAACAAGGGTCGCAGGCAAGATCTAGTAAATAATAAGCCAGTTAGCCAATATTTTGACCTAAAACACAGCCAGGAATACTCTTAGTATCACTTATAATTTGTGTAACACACAAATTATAAGTCACTCCTGCATTTCAAGAGTGATAATCCAGAGTGGCACCTACATTGGTAGGTACTGTTGGGCAGGCTACTTATATACCAAATTACTCAATCACGAAATCCCGGTTAGTCAGGACAGGACCTCTTGCTAGTCACCGTCAATACAAGCTGATGTTTTGCAATCTCGTCAAATTCAAGGAGGTAACTATGCTAATGATTCTTGTCCCGAATCAATAATAAAATGGGTAGTTAGTGCGTAGTTTTTTTTTCTTATTTACGGAAATCGGTAACTTGTGTGAACCACCCGTGTTTCAAACGCGGCTCATCCGATCCTCGCGCTATAACCGAGCTTTCACACATACAAACAATCTCAAACGTTTACGTTTCGATAATTTCTTATTGCCTAAACCACGTTAAGGACGTTATTCTGAAATACTGACAAATTTAATCAAGAAAAAAAAGCAGCGTTTATTAATAATTAACTAGGAACCGTAATTTATATTGATTATTTATGTCTTCCCTGACAACCTCCTGAATGTTGACGAGGATGCAAAACAACACCTTGTATAGTAATGTTTTCTTGGCAAGATTACACCCGTATCGCTATTGTGTGTTATAAAGGGTTTAAAATATAGACCCTTAACGAAGCCGAAAGGCACTTTTTCTCCCCGTCGCGCGTCGTTATGATCGCTTTTGTTTTGGACCATTCCCGGGAACCTTCTAGTTACGGAGATATTGGGGGTCAAAGTTCCAACGAATAGACAAGTTAAAAAAAAAAAGTTTTAACTGTACTTTATATACCTCCACGACCCTCGTACTATTCACTGCATCCATCAGGACAATATTTTGAGTTCGTAACATTGAGTCCCACCGTAAAACGTGACTTTTCACCACAAAAATGCCTAATCTTTAAGCATAGACGTTTACGATAACACGGTTATCGCTCAACGTACAGCCAGAAATTAGCAACAGAGGAAGGAACTGAAAGGGACTCGGTTGAGTCAGTCGTGCGTGTCCTAATGATTGTATTCGTACGTGTATCGTATATGTTCGCGCATATTACCGGTTGTTCGGCTGAGAGGAAATCAATTATTGTAATAATTATGCTTGAGTCCTCGTCACCTGTCTGCTAGACTTCGTACGTGCTTCTTAACGCTAAAATAATATATTATCCAGAATATATTATATCAGAAGTAAATATATTAGTAATAGTTAACATAAATTAATCCTGTATGTGTACATTACGTAAATTTAAGTTACGGAAGAGTGGAGTGTCCTAATATAGGCATTTACTTGCTTAAAAGGACACTTCTATCACTAGCTATGTAGTACAAACCTGTTATAGAAAAATAAAGGATTTGTATTGTATTTGTATTTGTTGTATCCAATGGAAGAAAATAGATTGTCACTGTTAGTTAGACTAGTTAAGATCTTGTTGACTGACAACAAAATAAATTAGTTTACTTTGTTTATCATCAAAGTTTACTCACTTAAAATAAGATTAGAGGATCTCCTAATTGTAGCAAATAAGCAATCAGGCCTCTCAATTTGTTTACGAACGCTCTGCTAATGTGGTTCGTTCCGTTCTTAAATGTTGTAGCATAATAAATGTAAGGCATCCGGGTTCGTCGTGCTATCCAGCCCGCGCACCTAAACTGTACCTACCGACCTAGGTATCCTAACGCCGTTCCTAGGTCGACGACCCTTCCTAGCCTCGGAGGCGGTAGATTCGCAGGATACGATAAATTTCAATAGTGCATTGACTGCATGTACCCAGTCCAGTCTGGATAGACAGCAACTGCAACGCAAAATCATATTCATTAATGTCTAATCTTAATGTTCAAAGAACTTTATTACTGAGAAAGTGTCTTTTTTATTTGAAATTAATAAGTAAGTGAAAGAATCATACTGTAAAATTACAAAAGGCTCTGACTTTTTAATATTCTTTCTCAACTGTTAAAACAATTAGCGATACGTAAAAACTTTTCCTTTTTCTTTGACCGGGAGGTCCGAAGATGACAGTGTAAATACTCCCAGACTAACCCAAGATCGTAATTCTCAGTCCGTGGAACGCAATCAAGCATGACTTGACCATTAGCGCCTTGTCATTGGAACTTTGATGTGTTTATTGAGTCGCTGTAAATGTCCTCTAAGGCTGTAGAAGTGCTGAACTGCAAATAGAGAAGCAAATGTTAATGCGAAGTAACAAAATTACACTTAGTATACACAAACGGGTAACGTTAACTGCTAGGAGAAGGTACGAGGTAATTGTTTAACAAGCCTTAAGTTTAGTTTAAAAGGTGCTAGTTGAATTATACGACCCTGTATGAGTTGTGAAATCAACTACCCTGGTTTTATGGTGTCCAATAGACTCATGTAAAGTTGTAAACTGGCTGTTTCGTAATTTTAATGTCCTATGGCTAGGCTTGGAGTGAGGCAACCTCTCCCGGGTGTCTGCCACTTACGTGCACACATACCACCTGAATCTTCACAGTAGTTGTTACTGCACTATTGTAAACTGGGCTGGTTTTTTGTAGGGTGTAGTTAAAAGCGTTGTCTAACAACGACATTTACGGCGGTTGTCTACTATAATAAAATTCAGTTTAATGCCGACTCTAAATGCAAGGGCTAATATAACTCGGCGCCAATTCGTTATTATTATAATAAGCGAATTAGCCTTTTATTTCTTTTTCATTTTGATGATTTTATGATCTTTTATAGCATGACAAATTGGAAATGCATGTAGTACCTAAGGATGCTGATGCAGTTTTTATTTTACTTTCAATAAAAGTAAAACTTTTTATAATGCATTTCAACTTACTCTTTTTGAGATGCACTAAGATTGGAAATTATTCTTTGTCCTTTATGCAAATTGCTATAAAAATATAAAGCTGTAAAAATACGCTCATGTTTTGAAGGGCCCTCGGTAATTATGACGAATTTAATTTGCATTTTACACAAAACTTGTTAAATGTTCAAGGAACTGCCGACAACAATGTAATTATGTTATTATGTGGAATTACGGAGCTGTGAGGGTGAACTTCTGAGTAATATCTGGAGACAATTGTCGGGAGAGGCGTGCGACGCGAACGCATGTCTCGCCTGCGCAGGAGTCGGGACGTGCCACATCGCATCATTAGCGTTTTTGCCCTAATTAACTGCATGACGTGTTCAGTACTACAGCCAAATTAAATATGAATTATGCAAATAAATGAGCCTGTTCTTATTAAAACTTAAAACAATGCTATTTACAATTTGACTTCAACGACAGGGCTAACATTTTATTGCCTCGAACATTCGAAAAGTGCATTAGCTAAAAAACATTGTCACATTGAAATCCATCTTCCATTATATCGTAATACGAGTACCTATCTATGTGAATATAGGCAGCCACCTTTACAGTCGAACCATTAGATTGATGGTCCCATTGTGACATTGCAGGCGCAAATCCATTCGTTCTTCGTTTATGATGTATAGTAGATTCTGTTTCAGCTCAGTTCAATATGGAATATTCTTATTAAAATGAATTTAATCTACGTAGGAGCTGAGATTGCATCCAGTCAGTCTGGTCTTGTCGCGTACGTCATTTTCTTAAAGTTTAATACTCTAACTACTTGAAAGATGTAAAGTGCGACATCGAAGTTTGTCTAGCTGAAATTTCATAACACTTAACTCAACTTTATCCCGACAAACGAAGGTTCAAATTAGTATGAAAGGTTCCTTCTCAAAATATCGCCCTAAGAAATATTAATAGGGATCTGTCAATGTAGGTAAGAAAGATAATTTAGTACTTGTGGCGGGAGACACTTGGTATTCAGCGCGAAAGCCTGACTCATGTCTGCGTCGTAAATCAATCATTGATTGGATGTGAATGATGTGGTAGCTCCTAAGTCACTTTGTACTGTTACTTGCATACATAATACAGGATGTATGCATGTGACGTACAATAGAGAAAGCGTATAATAATTTGAATAGTAAAGTGAATACTACTACTGTATGTATCGTTATATTTTATTTGTAAATATTCTCTTACCATTTGTTATGCTGCACCTACTATGTTTTCTCTCTGCATCACCCTTTTTTTTTTCCGGATGGGAAATCATCAAATGACTTCTCCCGCTCTGGGCGGAGCGGGAGGGAGTGTCAGACTTGTACTGACTAAAACCCACCCATGTTCCTTCTTCGCCCTTTGTGTTCCAGGGCCGCGGTATCTCTTTCGAACAACCCGCAGCCCTGGCAGGCATCGGCCCTCTCGGACCCCTTCCGGTTTGCTGACATCTTCTTGAGGCGCGCGTGGAACACGTACGCGCCGTCGACACGGCCTGTCGTCATAAGACGGACGGACGGTGAACTAGCCCATTACTCACCGTCCACAGGCTCTCTGCATCACCCTAAGGTAGACTGGTAGAAAATGCCTAAGGCATTAAGTCCGCCTTTGTACAGTATTTTTATACTTGTGCATAAAGTTTTAATAAATAAATAAATACTAATAAAGATGTGATTGTCAGTTTAAAACGATTTTTACATATCTGCCAACAAATGCGTTTTTGTATTCTGAAAGTTCGCTGATGAGCAAGTAAATAAGGTTTATAATCTAAACAACTTCGATCAACCTCTTCCTTTAAGAATTTATAGATCAACCTTATTTTGTAACAGCCAGCGAGGCACGTGAACAGAAATTAATATTTTCCGGTAGTAGTGGCCACCTAGGACCAAATAATTATAATTTAACATCTGACCAGCGGTCCACATTGGCCCTGGATCGAGACAATTGGAAGTCATGGGGAGAGGCTTTTGCCCAGCAGTGGGAAGACGCAGGCTAACAGTATCAGTATCAACGAAATAAAAAGCTCATGTAAATAAATTCATAATTTTCTTTCCTCTACATAACTTTACATACATCCGCATGTAGCATGTACGAGTATCTAAGTTATTCAAATCTAATACAAAAATAGCTCCTGGCAATAGACAGGCCACCTATATCGCAGCACGTCGATACATAGATTACGAAGCATTCATCACGGATGACTGACACACCATTAATGATCCAACCCCAGGCTTTCCCTCCATAGCTACAACTATTTTAATGATGCCCAGATGAAACTCCATGAATGATTAGCTTGTTAATAATGCTAGAAGGTAGGACCATCAATTTTCTAATACCATTTTAGAAGTAATAGCTATTATAGGGTCCCTGGATTGCTTGTTATCATCAAATAAAGCAGAAAGGGGCTATACGTCTTGATAGTCAACATTAATTCCCTCTTTTTTGTGCTTATGTCTCTAGTTTTTATTCGTCAAAGTACGCACGACGACCAATCAGCCTATACAAAACCAGTTGATGCGGGTCTCTCATAGTACGAGGAATCTACACAAATCGAGGTCATGTTATACTGGAAATGAAGCTTCCGTGTGTGTCTTGTTAAGTCTGAGTAAATACGCGGTTGCGTCGCGAAATACTGCTTATTACCTTTACGTTAGTAAAGAGATTGTATCTTTAAGTTGATTGTGAATCACTGCTACTTGTGACTTGCCCTAAGTGGGTGCATGCGTCGGCGAAGAAGAGCCCATGCTCATGCTAATGCACCGAAATGACATCACTAAAATGCAAAGTATCGTAATTGTAATGGCCACCACTGACACTGCACTATCTACAATCGTTGCAAGTAGTAAGTAAACTGATCCTATCGACTACTATACAATGAGCCACATCACTACCGGCTCTTTCATTATCGATATATTGCTAGTATTGTTTCACATATCGATCTTATCATTTATTTATGTGTTTCTGACCATCGACAGGTTCACATTCTTATTCATCATTAACTTGCTCGATCGATACAAAGAAAATGAATAGTCCATCAAATGATTGCCTCAGTTAAAGTACGTGAATGCTATTTTCGTAAAAGCAAATGATAGTCTATCGACTGCATTCATCTCTGACATCTAATTTGTGTAAGATCTCAACGTCTAACCAACCATTTGAGTCGCATGATTGACGGGGGTGTCGAATGAAACACGTTTCAATTCCATAAATACCGTTCGGATGTAGTTTGATGATGGCTGTGATGCTGATTACACCAGTTGTAGCTCTATGATTGATAACTTCCAAGCGAACGACACCTAAGCTAGCCCGTCGACTGTTATTTACTCTTTTCTATACTTATTTTCTGTAACCTACTTGTAAGCGGCGCGTCAAGAATCAAGACGCATTAAAGCAATACAAAAGGATATAAATTAACTCTCAGTTCAGTCCTAAATAAACAAAGTAAATTGAATATAATATTTAAAATTCAATCGCAGTTTTATCGTGCATCTGTAAAGTAACGAGTGTTTAATTTTCGCGGCGTCGGGAGCTGCAATAAAAATGTTTCACTATTGAATGGGAGCGCGTAGGTAGGCGGTAGTAATTGATTACTGTGGCGAACACGGTATCAGCTTATCGCTCCATCGCAACGTACGCACAATGTCCAATAAACTAGATGATGTTATCTGTCGTTGTAAATGAATCAGTTCAGCTCAGCTCGAAACCCTAGACGAGGGACGAGGTGACGGCTCTACTCGCTAAAATACTACAGGCAGCCAGTTCATCTTATTGTTCCGCTCGAGTTTATTCCTGACCTTTGGCTGAATATGTTTCGTATCCAGTTGCATGAACGGTCGTTACGAATCACTGAGTAGTTGAATAATGCTTACTTAGTAATTCTGATGTTTCTTTTGTACCTACTGGTTTGAAGGGATTGAGATTTATTCCCCTCCGAGTCTGTAATGTTATGAATTCTTTACTGTGGCATAATGCAACATGCATGCATGCCATTTTATCGAACGAGCTTATAAAATGTTAATGTATCCCTAAATGCTTTTGACGCCTCAATTCAATTTAATAAATGAGTGTACAAGCAACTTTTTTTACGCCGTATGTAAAGATAAAGTGATCATTTAACTTCAATAAATTGCCGGAGCTTTAGCGACATTTAAATCGCACTTCGACTGAAACGCTTTTTATGTTGATGTGATTTTTAACGTTATTTTACATTCTGGAAGCAAACATGGCGACCGAGGTGCGTAAAGTGTAATCCTAGAAACATATATACGACGGCATTACGCAAGGCGTATACTTCCAGTGTGTGCTGCCCGGCACAACGACGTAGTATTTACGATTACATATGGAAAAATAAAAGCACGAAGAACTTTTATTGAACTTTTCCTATCTCTAATGCACATAAAATGTAGAACGTATCTTAACGTGGTCCGTGAATCAATTCCTTAAACCGAATTTGACAAATAAAAGATTTTTAAAATTCTCTTAACGGTAATGTTAATAAAGATTTGCATTTCGGTAAAGCGCTTTTGTGGCCTGAAGCTGACTTTGATTAAGATATGGATGTTGCTTTTGCCAGCAATTTACATAAAGGTATTTCAGGCTAATGGGCGTTTACCGTATGGTCCTTGTGAAGTATGATAGACCGTAGCGTCACGTACCATCTGGATAATGCGGCAGGGTGTGGCGAGGTGGGGACACGTCATTACAACCATATTACCGATTTATTTCGTCACACACGACTACGCACAGACGTTACTTCTTTTGCCTGACTGAGCACGGAGCTACGCAATATGGTAAATCATAAACATTTACGCAAAATTATTGTGATTTAACTTAGTTGCAGAGTTACGAATGTTTAGAGAGGTATTTAATTGATTATTTATTTCCTATATTAAGTTGGTCTGCCGCAAGCAGGCCGGTCAAGCTGAGGGCCAAAATAGCAGGAAAATGGAAGGAGGACGAACGGGTTCGCGAAAAGTGGAAGGAGTGGAGGAAAGGCTTTGCCCAGGAAGGGGACAGAGCAGGCTAGAAAATGTAATAAATAAAAAAGTTTGTTAGTGTCAGCCTGAATTATTCTGCGGGTCTATCCCATGACTTCTAGCATAGGTGCAATTCTCGTGCCTTACTAATAAACAGTGGTCTACCTTAAATTTATTCTACCTCGTCCCGCCATGCGTCATTGTTTACGTGGTCCTCAAATTACGTTTTATAAAAAACTTAGCCCGCGCAACTTCGTCTGCGTCACATTTTCCCCGTTTTCGCAACATTTTTCAATGCTGCTCCTCTCCTATTAGTCGTAGCGTGATGATATATAGCCTATGTCCTTCCTCAGGTTAAAATCTATCTTCTTGCCAAATTTAATTAAGATCCGATCAGCCGTTTAGTCGTGAAAAGGTAACAAACAAACTTACTTTCGCATTTATAATATTAGTTAGGATTCATAGTTATGCTCTTTAGCCAGGTTTTGCGCGTCGAAGCACTCTAAAACCGGTAAGTCATTTATATTTGAAGCATCTGTTAAGAAATAAAAGCTGTGTGCCTTCTAGCGCTAGGCCTAGCAATTTCCGGGCAGTATTGGACCACATCCTTTGCAACAGAGCGTCGTTAAAGGTGACCAGTATTTATTGCTAGGCCATAGAGTACCCCTGTGTTATTCTTAATAATAAATACAATATTGAGATCCCATAATCCGTCAAATTTTTCTTCTATATTAATTAACTATCATACCTTTTGCAGTATTATAAAATAAAACTAAAGGTGATGATGGGTGGGCTAATTTGTCTTTTGGGCTTGCGGTTTTTCTCACTCGTGAAGAATATAGGAAGCACCTGCTCTATAGTCGAGAGCTATACTAGATGTGAAGTAAACCTAGGTACCCTATTAAAAAAAAAATAACTTGGTTCAAGACGAGAGAGATGATGTTTTTCCCTGAGCTGTTTGATTTCAACATTCACCATTCCATATTTATCTAAATCAAAACCCACTAAGTCCGTTTATGGTCAATCCGTGAGACAGTGCCATCAATCTTGTTTTACATCTGATATAGACCTTCATAGCCATCTTTATAAATATTTATGAAATACTTTTTGCATGTACAGTGACAAGCATCAATATGTATAGGTAAACTTGCCTTAGGTCAAGCTGACTTCTTGTGAAGAAATGATTATACCTGTTACCACGCATTTACTACATCATTCCGTATAATTTACTAATAACTTTAAATAAAAAAATTAAAAAAAAATCATTTCTTCATAGGTAATTAAAAAAAAAACTGCTGTTTCTTATACCTTAGTAAAAGTGAAATACCTACAGAGCCAAAATTTAAAGAACAGCTGTTAGTTTTTAATTACTGATAATCTATACAAGCTGTTGTTTTGCATCCTTGTTAAAATTCAGGATAATGTTAAAACGAACTAAAAAAATCTATGTAAATAACTGTACCTAGTTAATTATTAAAAAACACTGCATTCTTTTTGTTGTTTAAGTTTGTCAGCATTTCGGGATAACTCCCTTAACGTGGTTTAGGGAATAAGAAATTATCAAATAAAGAGTTTGAGATTTTTTGTTGTGTAAGTGAGGTTTATCAGGCGAGGATCAGACGGGCCGAGTTTATAACACGGGTGGTTCCCACACCGATTTCCGTAAAATAAAGAAAAAAAAAAAAAACCTACCCATTTTTTCATTGATTCGGGTCGTTAATCATTAGTATATTACCTCCTTGGATTTGACGAGGATGCAAAACAACATCTCGTGTATATTATGATTTATATGCCTAGATAGATAGCTAGATAATTTCTATGTAGTGGGTTTCGGAATGATGTACTGGATACGTGTTAATCATTTGTGCAGCATCGATGTCCCTTCCACCCTGTATAACTTTGAAAATTCTCTGCTATGCAGTTCAGGCGCTAAGGTGGAACATAAAATCATACAAACAAAGCAAACATAGCCTGCTTAAATCATAACCATTGCTTTTTTCTTTGCCTTAGTCGAGTAAGAACACTTCTTCACATGTGTCCCAAAATGATCGTACTATGCTCGTAATTACATGAAATTGTAATTAAAAGAGTAGGAACAAATTACTTGTGCGTTGCTAAGTGTATACATTTTGCTGTTCGTGACTGTACTATGAACCACGTGCCAGTAGGCGTACAGCTCTATATTTAAAATACTTATCTGTTATCCTCCCATATTGGGAACGTCCAGCGTTTTGCATAATACATGCATTTGATCCTGTGCAGTTAAGTGCCTGTGCCTATTTATGCATCTATGTGTTTTCATACAGTGATTTTATATTTTGCTTACAAATTGAAATTTGAGCAAATAGAGTTTAATTTTCATGATGCCAAGTGTATGAGGACATAGGAAAATAGGGGGGGGGGGGGCTCTAGTTACTTATTTAGTTTTGTCGCAAAACCAATGAAAGGGGTTTCTTTTAATTGTTTCAAAAGGATCATTAAACAAGGAAAAAAGTGATTGAATTCTTTTCACATCTGTATCATTTAGCATGCTAACAATGTCTTGTTGAGACCTTAACCTGGGTTCCAGTGATCTCCAAAGTTCACTTTAAGGAAAGTGGATGCAGCACTTTCCAACAATCCTAGAAACCAGCACCAAATGAATAAAGGTTATATACGAAAATGAAACGAGTATTCTCAGATAGCATTTATTCCGGTGCAGATGGCGTGAGCAAGCATGCGCGTGAGTCGGCGTCGCAGGCGCAGCGCGGCGCGGTCGAATCGCGCGCGCCGCGCGTACCGCGCGCACTCGACCACCACGGTCGTGTTGCACGACTCCTGCGCAAACGTGATTATAACCTCACAACATGCCCTTATTTATTAGAGAAATATTTGAAAACGTGAGCTAAATATCCCTCGGTATTGCTGGTACAGTTATTTGTGAATGCAGAGTAATTCTTAGCTCAAGTCATACAAAGTTGTGGCCAGCTGCTGTTCCAACTCAGTTACTTATTTGGCTGACAGTGTTTGTATATCTGCTATGCTAAAAACCTGACTAGTTGATTCATCACACAGAGCTTTAACTAGTAAAGATGGAAACTTAGGACAGTAGTCAGTCATGTAGCCTCGTAGGCATCTAATAAGAAAGGATTTTTGGAAATACTATTTACAAACAGGAGATGAAAGGATGTATGCAAATGCGTTAAGTTGAAACAATAAAATTAGAATTATGTATTACGTGAATGAGGATTTTCAAAAATGTACTACATTTACTACATTTTTTGAAAATCCTGATCCTGATATGGTTATGAAAGTTTGTATGGGAAAGTTCGAACTGTAAACCGTACCTACAAAGGTGAAATCACTGGCTGAGTGCTAGTTTATATAAATTTAATGCACTTAAGAAACATATTGTATAATGAGATTCTCATTCCGGAAAACTGGCTTTTCTCGCGTGTGAAGCAATTAGCACAGTATATTACCCTCTAGACATCAGTAAAACCGAAAGTAATAAAATTGTACTTAATTTTATATCAGTTCTCACCTTGTAATGATTGAGTTGCACTTCACCAAAGGGCGCTGACCAGCCAACGGACCCTGACGCCCCCAGGCTCTTCAAAGGGTAATGGTTGAAAGCTGTTAGAACCTTTTTAGTCAACATAAAACTCTTGCTGTAGTAGCCCATAGGACTGATCACCGCCGAACTTACTACGTGTTTTACCAATTTTGGAGTAGGTAATTTACTACCACATCTAGATTTGTACTTCTCATTTATCACTTCATCATCTTCACTATGATCTATGACTTCATTGCTTAAATTATTTTTATCTTCTATTAATTCTATTTCATCTATTTCTAAATTGTTATGCTTTTTAATCCGTACATCGTCTCTTTTTACGTAAACTTTGCTCTTTACTCCTCTGCTATCCATGCCGTATTTATCAATATCTTGCATGAAGTCAAAGAAAAATACATTTTGTATCATTATAGAAGAACGTTCTGAAGACTTCCAACCGTAATTATTTAGACGATTGAGTAACTCTGGCCACGTATCTGCAATTTTTGGCAAAATTACTTCGTCAATGTCCAGTGGCACAATAAACTCTGATTCTTTTATATTTCTATATAAACAATCATTATAAGTTATAATATGATCTCTTCTTCGTTGCCAAAGAGATCTTTCCGACTTATGCTTAATAGGAACACGGAATAGTCTAACAATACCCTTATTTTGATAGTGTTGTAGAACTCTCTTTGTCTCTTCTGTGACTTCATCTACATACATATCTATCAAATCTACACCAAGTATTTTATTGATTTCGATCCACTCAACTAAGCTTTGAGATATATCTTTATCAAAGTCCATGTCTTTGACACAAATTGTGAACATTCTTTTACTTTTATTATTTCCTTTATCGGGTTCCAATCGGAAAGCATTCGTGGGGTCATCACAGGGTTCTGTTACCACCGATACGACTGAAGGGCCATGAAGAGATTCAGTAAGAGGGCAGGACAGTAGCAACGGGGTATCAACTTCTGATAACGCAATATCCCACTTGTGCCACCATATTTCCAGAGGCTTCGCTGCGACCACTTCGACAGTATCTTCAATTAAATCTCCGTTCCTCGAACGTGTTTGACAGAACAGCGTATCTTCTGTTGAATAATTACGCCCTGTTGAAGAAATACAAATGTTAATAAAAAATAAGAAACTAGACAACATGCTGTCTCAAATTGATTTTAAGGCTAGAGCAAACGGAGATAAATATAATGATTATATATGAGAAATGAAATGATTCCTACAGTTAAGTGAGATGTGAGTGAACGGAAAGTGCTCGCCGGCACCGTTTCAAGCATCTTCCCGACACTTATAATTTATATAGAGAAACTCCATTACTTGGACTTATATAATAGTAATTTGTTGAAATGATTTCCTCGGGTACACTTGCGGTGCTTTGCGAGGAACTGTCATTAAAACGGTGCTTCAATTACAGGCTTGCCTGATCAGGATGGTACGCCTTCCTAGCGGAGACGGCCACGAAAGCAATTCCCTTTTTGTTGTGCCAACGTTTTTATAGGTGTACGGGTTTTACAGTTGTCTGATTTCTAGGTAGTATTAAAGTTTAGAGATTTTCAGGTCAATCGCAAAATTAATGATGGGCTCACGTAATGGTTCCTAACGGGCAGATTTTCCAAATGAAACATGTAGCTAATACAATTCAATCCAAAAGGCAAGAATTGAATATCAATCTAACAGTACTTTCGAAAGTTTAATATTGCAAAGTAATTTAAAATAAAACGTTTAAGTAACAAGTAAGTTGAAAGCCAACCACTGAATTCTTTAGGCACGTTTATTTTTAACCGCAAAAGGGAGCTATAAAATCGACAAACAATCTTTCCAAACCAAATACAAAACGTAAAAGCGAAAGGCAGCGGGAAGGGCCAGTGTTTAATCCGTCTCTCATTCCTCACCACAACATAGGAGTTGGGTGGGTTTATCTCGGCCGGGAAGGAATTTACACGACGCGTACGCTCGCCTCCAGTGACAAATGAGTGTGAGCTTATCGCGCCGCGCACTGTCGCCGGCCCAGCACTTTCCATCCAGCTTTTGTTACTTTAAATCCTTTAATGTGTTATAAAAATACATCTACAAACTATACTTAGTACTAGCACCATTTTAATGAGACATCCTACGTGACTTATTGGTAGCACATATCTTAAAAGAAAAAATCTCTTCTCTTGATTAAGTTGCGAACGTTAACTTTTCGTTTTGTATGCAGAGAAAATAAGGACTGCCGATCGGCTATCACAGACTCCGGTAATTATGGCGTTGGTTTATCAGTGCTTGAGATTTTCCTGATGTCTTTATTGACCGAGATAATTTTGTTTACCTGACTTTATTTACTTTTTCTGTAAAAGTGGGCGAGGCAGTAAAATCTTTAGTGAGCTGTCTGTTTGCGTTGATGTTGAGAATTACTGGGTGGATTATTTGATAGTTTTTAAATAAATGTGTATTATAGAGGATAGATTAAGCTTTATATGAAATGTTGTTTGTAAAAGAGAATAAGAAGTTGTGAAGTAAAAACGCCCAGGGTGTGAAATTATGGGGCGTGTTAAATAAATTCTGCATTGTCCGATATATTCGCGCATGCATGTTTATGTCATAAAATTTTATGTAGATAAATTTATTTTTAAATTGATTCCCAAGAATCTAGAGTTGTTTGCATATTTCAATATGTGTTTAGGGTAAATTTATATAATCGTCTTGAATCGTTAGGGAGGAACGTATGAGTAGGAAGAATATAATTACATGCGTTTGCGCAGGCTGGGTACTGGGCAGGACGGGAGGACAGGAGCGCTCGCGGCGACGCACGTGCGATCCGCACAAACAAATTTAACTTAATTACTGATTAAGTTTCTGTATAAATATTAAAACTTTGAAAGCTTGAAGTTCACGATGCGCTTGCGTGGGGCGAGACAAGATAGCATCTTGTAAACGAGAAGAAATGCAAAATCTGATGGACAAGCACAAACTTAACAAATATGGTTTGAACACATTTGACATCTTAAGTGGTTTGTGTGCTCTTTTAGATTTCTTTACAGTTTTTTTGCATTTGCATTTACGTATCTAATATCATAAACTGCCAAGCCTAGCATGTGGGCTTGATTCAAGTTATATAACCAGTTTAGTTTACTACGATTATGGAGACTAATTGCGAAAAAAGGGCGACGTATGGAATTTTAATAATTCATATAGCGTACGTAACTTTTAATTAAGTGTCACTAACCCTTTGCATGTGACGATGTCCTGTCAATTATGAGGTCGTTAATGTTTTGCTGCGTACCAACAGAGATGCAGGAAGATTAGTAGTCTAAAATGTACCACAAATTAGATGCACTATGTCGGTAATAGGATGTGCAGTTTGCTACTTATTATTTAAGTGGTAGGTAGCGGGTATTATGTAACTTGCTTACTTAGTGGTTAAGTATAGGGGTTTACCTCAGTATGTTTTACAGTTCTGTAGTGGACCATGAAAACATTTAATTTCTGCATAACCGTTAAATTCCTAGCTATCTAACGGTAGTTGTAAAATTATTTAATTTTGAAAAGTAAATAACTTTGAAACATATTACTGCTAAGCGAACGTTTAGTTTAACATCGAGCTCAATAGATGGCCTTACTGGTCATGTCGGCCATATTTTCTTTCACACAAACATTTATCTAATTAATTTTAAGAATGTTCTAAGTAGTTGGCTGCAGGCTTCACCCAAAATTTCACCACCATACGTGGTTTTATCAAAACTTTCTCATTCTTTCGGGGTGTTCCACACCAATCGATCGATCGTCGATCAATGCTATCGATCGATGGTAAAATGATCGATAGTTTCTGGTTGTGCGTTGTTTCATCGCTAATTGTTTAATCGATTTTTTTTTCACATAAATTGTTTCTCATATTATCATTTCATAGAATAATCAATACGCAGAATACTTACTTTGAAGAAATTTAAATCATCGATTTTTGTTTCAAATTTAATGTTAGAATATTCATATCATAGAATAACAAATCAAATATTATTTGTCCACATATTGTTTGTTTCACATAAAACTTATTACGAAGAATAACATTTTAATCGACTGATAGTTTCTAAAATTGAAACCTTTGAAAAATACATACCCTCCTACAAAATTACAACACCGGGTTCACAAAAATAATGCGGGTAAATTATTGTCAAGCAGGAAAACAATCTTGTTATTCTCACTAATGGTGTCCATGCCTGTTGCATGCAGCATGCAGCAAGCATCCATGCAACTTGCAGCATGCATGCAAGCAACCATGCAACTTGCAGCATGCGTGCAAGCATGTAACATGCAACAGGCAAGGTTTCTGTCACGGCTCCGGCGCTGCGGGGCTCCGGCGGCCCCACGCAAGTTTATCGTCGCAGATGGTATTAACGCTCACCACCGCAGCTTCGGCTTGCTGGCCGGCAAGCCGGCCAGCCTCAGCCGCGGCGGCGATCTTTAGAAACCACCTGCTCCTCAACTCGCGGGCCGCCTCATCCCTCCGCGCCATCGCGGGCTTAAATTACACTCTAGGGGTAGGGCAAGCAAGACTACGTGGAGTCTGTTTTGCAGCCATTCGTTTCTGTCACTAACTTTTGTAGTACAACATATTGACTTTTAAAGACAATATTTTAATTTAAGGTTATTAATTTCGTTGAAACATACATCGAACAAACAATATTCGTTGAAAAATAATTCTGCTGTTTGATAAGTTGGTCAAATAAAAAAATGTGATTGTAAAATTCTTTGAATTGTGTTTCTGTAAAATATTTTTCATTCAAGTAAATAGTAGTCGAAACAAAAATATTCGAAATAAAAATACGGGGACTAAATATTATGTGAAACATTTTCTGGGAAACGAAATTCTGTCAAATTTCTGTCTGCGAAACAAGGTGACACCATAGTTTCTACTAGGTAAACCTATCGGTTGATTGTCGACTAATCCATCCTATATCATCGATCCATGGCACCGATCGACGATCGATCGATTGGTCTGGTAACACCCTAAGTGACTTGATAGCTGCATACTTCTTTTAAAGTAAACAATTACATCTGCGTACCGTGAAAGGTTGCGAGAATGCGGACGTAGCGTTGCGGAGCTCGATCATCGTAGTACGCGGCGTACAACGATACGCGCGTACCAGCTACGTGCTGCCACTCCTGTGCACTACGCCGATCACCTGGCCAGCGTCGGTCCTGAAACAATGCCATATATTTCTAAAAACACAACATCACAGTGGTAAAATGTTAAATTAAAGGTTTGTAACAATATGGGTTTACCTAACCACATGAGCATGGTTAAAATTGCTGTTTGTTATGTAAATAAACATTTCACCACTATTCCGAGATGGTTTTGCACAATTGGCAGAAGGAGAAGACTTTACTCACGATTATAGCGCAAAGTTAATTTTATCATAAATCAGCCTAGAAAACGTTGGCGTGGGGACTTAGAGGAGTTTGTGAGAGATTGGCCGGAGACAATTACAGAAGGAGAAGAGTCGAAAGCTATGGCCTTTGCTCAGCAGTGGGATAATATAGGCTAAGGAAAAGAACAACCTATAACGTCCCAATACTGGGACACATGCTTTATGAAAGTATGTTTTTCATAATGCACCAGGCACATAAGCCTAGTTCGGGTTGGTACGTCCTGTTTATTCAGACCGTATGACGTCAAAATTATTTTAATTGAACGTTAAGTATTCAAAGGGCAATAATTCATGTAACATTGTGACCTAGTAGCGACTCACGCGCACATTGTAAATATTTATGATGTAATGTACATGTAAATATGGTAGCTGTATGTATATGGCCTATATGCGGTTCATTGTGCTGTAGAACTTGTTGTTCTGTGGTCGCAAGCCCGACTGCTGAGCATAAGATCCTCGGTTCGATTCTCATGTCGGTAAAAATGTTATTGAATTTTCCATCAGAACTTTCTCAGTAGCAACAATGGAATCTGGATTTGTCTGGTTAAGAGCGAAATGCCGTGAGTTGTTAACACCTTGGGCATGCTTATTGCCATTAAGAGCGTTTACACGTTACGGCATTTCATACAAACTTTCTTTCTAAATAAATGCAGATTTTTCCTAACGTACTTACATGATGTTTTCATAGATGTATTGACAAGGTACCGTCATGATGTTAATTCCCTTAACAGCTCTCTTAGAGAATCGCGCCTACGTAGATTATAATATATGGCTCTGATAGCTCTTTTCTGCAGAATAAATATAGACTCGATGTCTGCAGCCCGTCCCCATAGTAAAATACCGTATGACATAATAAAATACAAAAATAACTAAAATACATATAACATAAGCAGGATACATAGGTCTCAAAAGTAACTAAAAAACATTTTTGAAAAATAGTATTACAGCTAAATTAGACCGATTATAAATTATCTATAGAAACAGACATTTCCAATTATCTTTTTTTTTTATAGACATTTCGAAAATGTTTTTTAGTAACTTTTTAGAGCTATGTATCCTGCTTATGAGTAATAAGTTTCATTTAAATCGGTTCAGTCATATCGGAAAATAAGGACTTAAAAGTTTATATTAAATGTCGTAAGGCGTAAACACTCTTAATGGCAATAAGCATGCCCATGGAACTTAAACATAACTGGCGAAATGTGGGTGTACTCTTAGGTTCACCTCTGCCTAACTCTAAGAGGATTACAGGCGTTATGTTCTTCAATACGTGTAATTCTGGTAGCTCTATGTACATGGCATATATGTGGTTCATTGTACTGTATAAGTTTAGTGTGTAGGCACAAGTGTTATCTTTCGAGCATTCTTTATAACCTAGTTTGCCTTTTCATATCCAATATGGCAGTTATATAAAACTAAACTATACTGTTAGGGAAGAATTTTTGTAACGACACTTTTACTTAGCGGTTTAGCTTGTATTCAAATTATATTATTGCGGGATTATAAACTGATTAACGTAATTAATAATATTTTACTCGATTTTTCCAAAACAGGATTTTTAGAGAGAGTAGATTTATTATGTTTTTTATGCTTATGCGGATGTTACATGATGGTGTGGATTTTGTGATGGGGCCATAATAATGATTAGTTTTTTACTGCAATGGTATGTACAAAGTTCAATATCATAATTAAATACGGTTAAAAATTCGCTTCCACGAACGGTTATCCAATAACTTTTTTGATCGCCATGTTATTACATATTTTACACCGTCTGGACATGTTTTAAATTAGATAATTAGGTTGTGTTCGATACTGTCGATCAAAGTCTCTTATTAGTAGGTGTGTGACCGGATGGTAAGGATTCTTCACGGTGTACCTCGGCATCGTTACTAATCGTAATTAGTTTCCTAGGACGCTCTTAATTGGTTGGATTAGTTATTCTGTAGGCATTTGATTGGACAGTTTTGTTTGGAAAAATGTATGATTAGTTAGCTGAACGCGTTGATGTCTAATACAGGAATCTAATACAGGTGCAGAGTGTGACGAATTAGATGCTTAGCTGGGATGCAAGGATAATTATTTATCTGTTTACGGTTGCTAAGATTAGCTATTCCTTTCGGTAAGTAAATTCATCATTGTACTAATTACCTAATACACGGTGTGAAGGACAGCGCGGAAGCTGGTACAAGGAATTCAGCACACTAACATCCTGAATTAAAAAAACGTGATTTTTCAGCAGTTCCAAAAATTTGAATAAAATCATTTGAACAACCTAAAAACCTGGACTTAACCATGAGGTCATTCATGCCACCCAAGAAGTACTAACAACTTCAAACCAAATTGTTGTTTTGATAAAATGATCGTTCATTTTATTACACTGTTTGTGTGTATGTTACAGTGTAAGTACAGCGCTTATCGCTAGACCTGTGCAAAGTAAAGTAAAAACAATCGGTGTTGAATTAAATTCTCACAGCACCTACGATTATTTGTGTAATGTAACGAAGTCAGTGTGAACAAGGCAATAAAATCGGTCCATGTGCGCAAGCGCAGCCTCATTGAACACCATTTATTTTATAAGTGCGTTTGAAATACGACACATAAAAATTTATAGTTTTTAGAACATTGAAGTTATTATAAAATGATCCCACTAAAAGTTTAATATCCATATTTTAATCAATTAAAATTGTTTAGTTTGATAATAATTCATGTTTTATACTTCCTATCGCGAGTAATAACAGGGCTTTTTAATGGAACATCTTTATTACTGCCAGACGATGTATACTTGATTGCAAGTTTTATGGGAAAGTAAGGTAGCATTACTGTCTATAGAAATTGCATTATATTTACACTGTGTATCAATTTCAGGTAAAAAAAAAAACGTTTAAAAAAATCATTTCTCAGATTGTCTTATTCAGTGGAACGTCAAAACAATAGCTAATACGCATTTTTTGAAAATTATGACTCGGTTTGTTATCTTTGGTTTAAACTATAATTAGATCCATGAAAGATTTATTTGAGAACATGACATAAAACTTCGAAATGACGTATTTTTTTCTGTAATAAAACGCTTTCCCACGATTTTTGATGTGTTTGTTGTTACGATTATTGGCAATTACACGGCCATAAATCCATAAACTTCGTGGTTCATTAGTGCAATACCGCAGCTGTTACCTGGATATTACTTACACGACCAATATCTGTAATAAAACATATTTCACACAACTTATCGTGTCTAACTTTAACTTAGGTTTCAATAGTTAGCATTCAAACAGAAACATGAAATTACAGTAAAGTCATAACATTTACGACACAGATAACTGTAAGCAAATATTTAACACAGTAAATGAGCTGATGTGAGGTAAACCTCTCTGAAGGAAATGCTAAAAGAAACACTAAACGAGATCGCAATAGTGTGATATGAATAGTCATAGACACGGTTATCGTGCAGAGGCAGGGTTAAGCACAATTGTGCATAAATACTCTTCGGACGGCACTCTACAGCGAATAAACTATCGCGAAGCAGTAAACGCTAAATTATAATAAGCCATAAAGCTGATTTAAAGTTAGCTTCAATTCGACACTGAGTATCCGTCGGTTTAATTTGCGTAAGTCTAAGCTAGCGGCGTCCCACGGCCGACGTATGGTTTTATTGCCAGCACTGATTTATAAGGGGAATGCAAGCGCAAGCCCTGTGCCACGCCAACCAGAGTGGAAGTCTCTCGTGCTTTCGACGCTCAAAAAAGAGAAATATTACTTCCACTAACGATGCTAGGTGTAGGTCCGCTTTAGAAACTCCTAGTTAAACGCATATAAAGGTATAAAAACATTTTTTTATGGTAATTTTAGATCTCCTTTTTAGCTCGCGAACTGAACTATAAAACATTTAATGATTTGCAGCAAAAAACGGTTCGGAACGGCCGAAATGGTTTTGAAAAGTTGTGAGTAAAATAAAAATAGGATTGTCAATTATTTCAATAGTACCCAGAGTAGCCCGATCCCCGAGGCACCCGTCCCGGAGGACGCGATTTATTTTTATCTTACGAACACAATTAAAAGTCAGTTTAGATTAAAAGTAGCAGATAATTTATGTTTAATAAAATACTTACTCAAATTATGATACTTGAGCTTAAGGATCAGGAAGAAAGGTTTGCTTGGTTAAAAATCGTTATAAAAATAATGTAATAATTAGTTTTAAAAATAGTATCAAAATAGGCAAGTATCAGTTCTAAATGACAGTTATAAATAATTAGTAACATTTTTTTTTTAATCTACACCTAAATATACATGTTCAATCAGTCTTTTCAAAACAAAAAAAAATCAGTGTCATGTCAAATCATTCTTCTCACATTAATTTGATTATAAATATCATCTGCTGACAGTACTTTTAAGCTTTACATCGTATCCACGATTTAACTCAAGTTCTGCATGCTCTACTGTTCTACTAAAGAAATAAAACTGTTTTCAAATATAGGCCAATCTCTTCACCTTTGTAAATACAACAGGCAGAGAAAGTGTTAATAAAAAGTTCCTTTGTGATTCATAACGGGGTTCACGTTACTATAGCACCGTATTCCGTCACGTACTATGAGATTCTATAAGATACTTCCTTGCTTACGTGACTTGATAGTTCTGGAGTAAACAATGATTAGTTTGTACGTGTTGTATAAACATTCAATTAAGCTGCATCGTCTTCGTGCCCTTGTCCTATATTTAGGTCTTTACCTATGAAATTGCCGTTTTGTTTGAAAAAAGTTAAAGTATTTTTTTTTTCGAACTTGTTTATTTCTTTTATTCAAAGTAATCACCCCTGCAATCAATGCATCTTTGCCAACGCTGTGGCAGTTTATGGATGCCCTTCTTGAAAAAATCAGCTGGACGGGAGACAACAAACTCTTCAAAGGCGTTTTGTACTGCCTCTCGGGAATTGAATTTTTTTCCCGCTAAAAAAATGTCCAAATTTTGGAAAAAGTAATAGTCGGAAGGCGCAAGATCTGGTGAGTATGGCGGATGAGGGAGAGCTTCCAAACCCAACTCATGCAGCTTAGAGACGGTCTGTTGTGCAGTATGGGGCCGCGCGTTGTCGTGAAGTAGCAGTGGAGACGACCGATTGACCAAAGCTGGTTGCAGACGTGCGAGTTTCGCCATCATTGTGGTCAGTTCTTCAATGTACACATCTGCAGTAATGCTCTCGCCGTTTTGTAAAAAGCTATGATGAATCACACCAGCACTAGACCACCAAACTGTGACCATCACCTTTCTAGGGGTCATTTTTCGTTTTGCACATTGCTTTGGTACCGAACCAGGATCTAACCAACTTGCTGAGCGCTTTCGATTGTCAAAAAGAATCCATTTTTCGTCGCACGTAACAATTCGGTTCAAAATTCCTTCATTTCTGTGCCTGTTAAGCAGCGCAAGGCAAGTCTCGACGCGTACGTTGCGCTGGCGATCGTTAAGTTCGTGGGGCACCCATCTATCAAGCTTTTTTATCTTGCCAATCTGTCGCAAATGGACCAATATTGTTTTAATGCTAACATCAAAAGCTGCTGCCAGCTCAGCTGTAGATTGAGTTTCATCAGCTTCAAAAATCACCTTTAATTCATCATTGTTGACCAAAGTTTCCGGACGACCACGAGGTTCATTTTTCAAGTCAAAATTCCCAGAACGAAACCGAGCAAACCAATAACGGGTTGTGCGTTCGTTTGTACAGTTCTCTCCGTAAACGTCGTTGATGTTACGGGTCGTTTGTGCCGCGTTGGTGCCACGACGGAACTCATATTCCCTAATTACACGAAATTTCAAAGTATCCATTATGAGGAAAAATGTTGAAATGTAATGAAAATACAACGCTAATGAATAAACAAAAGACTGATTTTGTAAATAGAATGTCATATTTTTAAAACAAAATTAATTTGAATTTAGAACTCATAGCCAATCAAAACTTTTTTTTGTTTGAAAAAGTCTGTACTGCAATACGGCAATTTCATAGGTAAAGACCTATTATATAGTTTTTTGAAGTGAAACTTCTAATGTGACTTCCAACATGGTTGCGTTAAATGTTTAACGCTGCCATGGAGGGGTTATGAAAGCACTCTTGCGTTAAACGTTCAACGCTCCTGGGGAGGGGGAATAGAAAGAGACAGAGCGAGAGTGACATTTCGTATTTTACTTTTGTTATCATGATCCCATTGTAAATGTTATAGATTTGGATATTTCTCCACTCGAAAATGATAATTAAAAGATGCGATCAATTGTGAATTGTAAGCAATGTTAATAAAGTTTGTCTTAAAGAAACAATATGATTTCACTAAAAATCATTTTCTACCCCTTCCTATTTTCATTTCCCCATTACGAAGTTTCACTTCTTCTGCGCGGAGGGACTCCACACACTATTTTTTTTTCTTCCAACCTTTCCCTTCGACCGTCACGCTATCATCTATCTTCTCTCCTCCTTCTTCTTTCATATCATTCCTCACACAATATATCTATATTTTTCTATCTATCTTCATCTCCCTCTCCAAACATCAACATTTATATTCACCACTCTTTAGTCACATGCATTTGCTGTATTGCATTAATTTTGATGATTAAAGTGCTCAATCCTGAGGCCTTGTAGCTAATTAACACTTCAGAGGTTTTAAGAATGGAGATACTATATCTATATATCTATCTGATGTCTGCTGATAGTGGCTAATTAAGTGATTACCCAATCTGTCCTATGTATGCCACGGTGAGTTTTAGAGAAAAACGTCACAATCTGTCTCTAACTAAGCTGTGAAAGTAAATATTCTCTAATTTTTTTTCATGTCGCAGATTTGGTCGCACACCAAAATTTGTTCTTTTATTTTGAAACTATATTGTCGTCATTTAATCTAATACGCCATATTTATATAAAAATGACAGTAGAAAGATGTTCATGCCCTGTTTTGGTCAACTATGTAGATAGCTTTTCATCACGACATTAGAAAAATAAGCATTGGTTTGCAAATATTGCCACTAATGTTATGCTCTGATGACTCCATGGTTATTATTAGCTCTTGCTTGGTAGGAAATGGGAATTTACATTTGGTATTAGAAAAGGTTTGCATATTGCTGGGTATTTGCGTAATTATAGACAAGTCGTCACGCTACTAGTCTTGAAGGTGTAGGTCCTATGATTGTAATTGTATGTTTCGCTCATCAAGTCCTGTGTGATAAGGTGGTTCTCTGGCTAGAAATAAATAATGATGTCTTCCTGTATTACGACTTTAATTTTAGCATCCTAATGAAATGTGGATTTAGATTTTACTACTTACAGCCTCGATTTGATCACTCAAGTGATCACTCAAGTAAAAAAGTGATCCAGAAACTGCTTCTCTCCTTACCTTACGATGAAACCGAAGACATTATCAGTTAACAACACCTAATCTGTGCTAAACCTTCACCACACATACCCACTAACATACAGACACACACACCCATACACACACACATACACACATCATTCCTAAACATTAGAATTGTTCTTATTTTATTTTATTTTTTTATTGTCTCCTAATTTTCTGTTAAATATCCAATTTCTGTTAATCCAATTTATTAAAATATTTTGTTATTTTCCAAAATGTCTAATTAGCATAACTACAAATAAATGTTTTTAATTTAAAGTTATCGCAACTCCCGCCCCCAAGATACAGGCACAGCCTAGTTTGGGGTCCACTGTTATCTAAGTTTGTTAAAATAAAACTTGTTACCGATATCCTTAATGATTTTAGACTAAGAAAATTATTGTAACTATGGTTTAATAAATTTATTCTTTATTATTTATAATTTAAACCCTGAAATCGATCGTAACATTGAATAGTTAATACAAAAACGAATGGTTATTTATTCAGCTCATGAATGAGATTGTAAGAGTTAATCTTCTTGAATAGGTATCATTCATATGTCTTTATAATATTCTATTCTATTTATAAATGTACATAGGTACATTATGTCAGTATGTAGTTTTATTGTCAGGACTTGCCACATACATTAGTGTGAACAACATTAAACACCATTGGTGTTACTACAATAAATGAAACAAAGAGAGCTCATAAAAAGATAATGACGGCAATAAAATGTAATAATACACCGAACGCGAACTACGTGGCCTTATTTTACATGGACCAAATATCGAACGCATCTATACAATCTCATAGTACCTTTAAAACTAGGTAATAATATGTAATCAATTCAGTTCTTCACCCAAACAATTTACCAAGAAATAAGTCCAAGGTGCGATGTGTAAATCATATTTTTATAACGAACCAAAATTGTGAGCTATTATTATTTTTTTGCGGAATTAAAATTCATTTTTGTTCTAGACATTTTCGTGACAGCAATGCTTAGGTAGATAATGATAATCTTTATTTGTGATCGTCTGCCGCAGCACTAATAAAGTTTTTGCAGACTAGTCTGGTCTAGTTCGTGGGAGATACGACGTAGTGTTATGCCAGTCCAGTATCGTCCTAGGTTTTTTTTTTAAGAATTATCATTTTAATTACCATATTAAACCTAGGTTCTCTAGGGTAAAGTTATTTATTATATGAAAAGTACAAAGAGAACATAGCAACATAACAAGTTTTGTCTATTAAGAAAAAAAGGGTTTGGGAAGCAAACATATTTTGTGTATTCTTCCCATTATCACATATTGGAAGAATGTGACATCCGTACCAAAAATTCCCGATTTTTATCCGAAAAGTTTACTTAAATTATTAACAACCAGTTTTAAAGAAAACCGAGAACTAGTTTATGTTTGTGTGGTTTCAATAGATTCTAGTTTTGGTTTAGGTGTTTAACTTGTTTACCGGACATTTTTATCTATGTAAGAAAAACTAAAGTGAATACTTGCATAAACTGCAACAAAACTTGTTAATGCCACCAACCCTGTTAATCATGAAACACGTTTAGTAATTGCAATGTTTTGAAATTGCTTATCATTAGATTGGATTAATCTGATCACTTGGCTCTGGATACGGTGGCATGTATTAATGGACGATGTTAATGCCGACTTACTAAAGCACCAAGTGCAATAATCGGCTGGTGACGGCGACGCTCCTTCGCGCACGTTTTTTATCCAAAATATGCCATCTGTTTTCTTAGCGGCCAGTGCTTATAGCGCATAGATTATTGTGTTTCTTTATATGTGATTGGCGAAGGAATGAAACGAATTATTTATGAATGGCATTCACTTGGATTGTGTAGAAATGGTATTCATCCTATTGGTGCGGGCGCAGGAATAACATCTCATCTAGCGAATAAAAGCTTCGCTAAATTATTTGCAATATTCGCTGCATGCGTGAGCAGCTCTTTTGACTCCCGTTTGTTACTTCTATGATAGGCAAAAATATTGTAACGATAACATGATCAATACCGTACGTTACGTATCTTTCACAGCTTACAACTATCGTTTGATTATTATTGATTCCTTTCTTTTATACACTCTGAATTTTTTTGTATGAATTTGACATTTAATGATATTCTGAACATTTTTTTGGAAAGTATTATTCATTTTGTTTAATTTTGTGTGAATGTGACGCCATGAGGGAGTACCATTTTTTCCCCTTTGGTCTTAACGATTGTCTGGCAGTTTGGGTAATATAAGCGACCTACACAAATACTTCGTCGTTATGATGAGCTCAGACAGGACAGGTCCAATCAAATCTGTGTGGTGCTTTCATTAAAAGCCCACCTCAGTTGGCCAAGATTATGTCTGGACCCTAAAAGAGACTGTGATCTCTGAGTCTGTTTCGTCTATTTCTTCACAGAGTAGTCAGGTACGAAACACTGACCTAGTCTAGTTTTAAAAAAGACGACGTGTAAAATTGTTTGTAAAAACCTTTTTGCAAAAATAAACATAATTTCATTTCATCATCCTTTCTACACGCCAATAATTTTCCAGTTCCCGTTAATAATTTCTGCCTTCATACCATATTCCTCGATATGCAGATTTATGCATTGTAAATATTCCCAGTAAGAAATGATGCATGCACGAGCACGACGGAGATCCTGCCTATAAGGCAAGTGAGGAGTTACCGACCTCGTCCGATTTACCGGAAATGGGTATCTGTTTCTATTTCTATTTATGCATGCAAATACGTTTGGTTACCGTATCGGAACTCTGCAACTATGCCGGCGGTATCTGGCCGGCTATCTGCTTATAATATCTGGCTATAGGATATGGAGCAGGAGTCAGCGTGCCAGTGGCGGCATACTATTAGAAATGCCCGTAGAGGTTATTGATTTCGATTTATTTTCCATTCGTGACCAGCATCGGAATAGATTATCGCTACACAAAACGAGTTGAAATAAAACTACGGAGTGCTCGCGCTGCGCGGAGGCTATCGCCGTTTGTGCGATACCACTCGATTCTTATCGTCGACAATTTGTTTATAGCAATCATTTTGTTTAGATGACGTGAGAAATAAGAAACGATATGTTTTTATGTCTATCTGTCTGTAGGTGGACGCGGGCTCTTTTGTATCTTTCAGTTTTGTTCCACTGTGTTAATAAATAAGAAAAGCTGTGCAGTTAACGTATGAGAATGGTGAGCTTTATTATCTTGACGTCAAAGTTGACGTTTTGAAAGATCTTTGTTTGTTTTGTCAACTTTTTACATTATTTAGCGTAGGAGGTTTACTTTTGAAGCCGGACGACGTTTTCAAAATACCTTTTAAGGTATAAAGATATCAGATTGTTCATTAAATATAAATAAAGTTGAGTGCTGTACAGTTTACGGCAAGTTCTAAAAATAGTTTGTGGTGTGAGTTGGCGGGAACAGGAAGTTTGGCTGCATACAAAGTGAACGCGACAATAGATCGTATTTTCTCGGAGATGTGTTTTCTCATCCGTTATAGTCCGAAATATTTGCATACGCGACGTGAGGTGTGCCGACCGGGCCGTGTGCGGCCCAATGGGCTGTTTACTTTATTTACCCTTTTACGGCTTTATTACTTGAAAAATATTGTTTGGGACATAAATATAGGCTAGCGTAGTATTGTACTTAACTTAAGTAGTTTATTAATTCTAGTGTACCTATGCATTTTTCTAATTGTTTGTTAAAATTGATTGATTTGAATTCGGATTTCCCAAAGAAGTAAGGAAATAATTAAATATTGTTTGTCGACATTTTTACACTGTTCAAACTGCCATAAATAATCATCTGCCTTAGCCTTTTCCCAAACTATCTTGGGGTCAGCTTCCAGTCTAACCAGATGCAGCTGAGTACCAATATTTTACATGAAGTGACTGCCTATCTGACCTCCACAATCCAGTAACTGGGTAATACGATACCCCTTGGTAAGACTAGAATTGACTGGATGTCAGACTTTTGGCTTCTGACTACTCGTGACGACTGTCAAAGATATACAAATGACAGCCAGGACCAACGGCTTAACGTGCTTTCCGAGGCACGGAGGAAACTCGGTATGTAATTATGGTCACCCATCCACGGACCAACCTCGGCAAGCACGGCTTAACCTTAAAGATCGACCCGTGCGGCTGTTATTATTTAGCCACGAGCTCCTCAAAAAAACTGCCATAAATAATGTGACATAAATATTATTTATCGCTTTATTTATGGGTTTACTGCCGTTTTATATTATTTTTGTGATCTTGTATATTTTCTAACTGCAATACTTAATAAAAATACTACTAATAAATAATACTTAATACCGGATGCTACAATTTATTTGTAGGTTTTCAACAAAAAAAAAAAGCACTTTAATAAAGTTTGCTGCTCAACATATGTATTTCGCGAAATTATGATCATAAAAAAAACATAATTAAAATGTGGTTTATCTCCTGGTGTGGCTCATAAAATGTAAAATATCTGTTAATTTGTATATATTTCGCATCGTTTTTTTTGCAAGGATTATACCTGCTTATAGATTTATTTTTTGCACTCACAACGAATAATCTAGCATTTTACGAGTAGGTAGTCGTTTTACATATTCTAAATGTCTGACTGGAATTAAAAAAAATTAAGTGTGCATTACCGTCTTAGATGGTATAAATTAGAATAAATGGAAAAGTACTGAGTGAGAACTAACAATATGGGATAACTTCGGGAAGACTGGCAAGCTGTCGCAGGTGAGTGGTGTGGGGCGGTCCATCTCCGCCTGCTTGCCCTCTGAGTAGGCCACGATGGTCCTCATGGTGGGCATGGCAGCCAGGTCCCCGCGGCTCCCGGGCCACTCGCTCACACACGCCAGCCAGCTCACGCAGGACACCGTCACACCAGCCAGCAGGTACTTCACTACACGCGCGAACTTCCGTCCGTTCACTGGCATCGTACTAATTATGCCATTACGATAATTGATAAAAGAGTCTCATTCATGAACTGTCGGGAGGTTGCCGAGGTGCGCGTGCGTGGTCGCGTGGTGGTGGCGGGGAGACGCGCGCATGCGCTCTGGCCGCGCTACCATGGCGGACTGCGCGCAATCAGCTGATAGCGTATCAACAATGCGTCCCTGCCGGCTAATCGTTCTAAACGCCACGACGGGGAAATCTAGTTTTCTATACCAGTTTTTACTTGCAATTTTTCTTTTGCGACTACGCAACGTGAACGCACTTCTAAACGCGACTAGTTTTGCTGTAAAAAGATGAGATTGTAGCGATCTCACGCGGAACAAGATATTTTATGGCAACTCAAGGGACAGGACTCGTTCTATCTGGCCTTTTGTTAATTACCTTAGATCGATTATACACGGCTAGTTATAATTATGGATTGACTTATGTGTCCGTGGGACTGCAGTTTACACGGATGTCACATCGCGTGGCTCGTCCAAGTTCACTCAACTTACTCCTCAGCGTCATTTGAATAATAACAACGATAGAAACCAGAACTTGAATTAATAGTAGGTACAATATTATTCTATTTATTCCCAGTGTGAGAATAACCTGTAATATCACGAAGTCGTAAAACCAAACTCGTGCATATATTTGATTGCCTTTTTACCTTAATTGCGTGTACATTACAAAACAGCGGGGACATTACAAAAAAGAACCTTATATTTCATGCAGAAAATTAAATTACAGTTTAGTTACATAAAGTGAATTCATTCATATTTAATCTACAAGAATCCCTCAGTAGGTGAAGGCCTTCTCCAAAGAAGCCCATCTCTCTCTATCTTGGGCTACTTGTAGTCAGTGAGAGCCAGCCGTTTTGGAAACGTCATCATCCCACCTCATGTGGGGTCCTCCTTTAGGGCGTTTACCTTTTGGGCTATTCCACGATGTTACTTTTCTGGTCCATCTTTCGTCCTGAAGTCGCGTGACGTGCCCTGCCCACTTCCATTTTAGCTTCTGAGCATAACTTAGTGTGTCGTTGGCTTTGTGTGCCGTATTTTCTACATTTTTTTAATATTGAGCATACTGCATTCTAGTCCCCTTTGGCAGATAATTTTTGGTTAGGTAATGATTTTATTGTGAGTTTTAGAATTGTATTTCCAAGTTTGGCATGCGTATGTTAGGCACGGTAGTAGGCATTAGGTACGTCATGACTTTAGTTTTGATGCTGATTGGCAAGCTACTTTTAAATATTTCTCTCAGGGTCCAGTACTTTAATATTTATAGTACGTCAATAAACCAGAATATTATTAGACAACATTAGTTTGCTGAAACATGAAGACACATTTGCATCTTAACTTTTTCTATATGTGTCGAATAAAAGTGAAGTCACAGCTAGAATAAGCGTGTTCTCAATAATTATACGCGACGCGACGACTTGCACGCTCGTAAAAGTCGTAAATAAATACGACAATTTAATAAACACATCAAGTTTTAAACGCTTTTTCAATAGCTCCTGATTACATCTGTAGTATTAATTTGACAAGTGGCACAGCTACTGTTGCTCATTGTAATTGCTGATCGTATTTATACCCGACCGTCGCTAAACCTGCAATTAACGGGTATTATGAAGATTAAAGGTACATTTATTGTTATCCGATGTTCTGTTTGACTTTAAAGAAAACTATTATGTCGTCAACTTGAACAAATAGATATGCTATTCTTTGTTTTATTTAATAACATGTTTAGAACAAGTTGAGTCTTACCTATAATCAAGGAAATCTTCGTATAGCAAGGGATTCAACTTCATTTGTTATGAGTATTATCCTAATACATACTAATGCATCTGTTTGCATTTTGATTACTGCGTAATAACACGCTATTTGCAGCTACTTTTATTGCGGTTGAAGGATACTTCTGCAGTTACCCTTTGAGCGTAATCAAGCGGAGCATAAAACGATTTCCTGTGCAATGGCAAAGAACAACTTGTATTCCCACAAGCAGCCGTCTGTTGTGACCTAAAAGAAAGGTTAATTTAACATTTTGCGGTTTCAATTCAGGTGTAAAATAAACCAATATAAGTTCGAAGAAATCATTATGTATTAGTAAAATAAGTAGCCTGTTGGATAAAAGTAAATAAGGCAATATCCCTCAGTTCAGTCTTTTATTTTTATCTTTATAAAGACAAGTAATTTCTCAAGCTTCGCAAAGTGATTGATGCTGCATCTTGACATCGGTTGAACTCTTGTAATGAATATAAAAAGAACTCATAAGCTTTTAACTCTTTGGAATGTTGAGTGCAAATAATAGTGTCATTGTTAATTCAGATTTATGCGAGCAATAGCTACAAGGTGTTAAATTTAAGCAGATATACCAACCATACGAAAAAATAACAAGGATTCAGATGTGCAAGGAAGTACGACCACATAAAAAATAATAAAAACAAAACAACACAAAGGTCCTCATTTTCTAATGCAGCACAGTATCTTACACAATCGCAATAAATATGAGGGCTTAGCACGATGCCGATGCTGAGTGCGAGTGTCACAGTACAACGCATGCACTATTGAAATGCAGGCTTTATCGGCGCCCGCGCATCTCGTTCGTTAGTCGCCTGGTCGCTTGCGCGGACGCCGTCTATTGAACCCACTATCGGCGTTAGAGAGGCAATAACCAGCCGAGCTGTGCTGTTCCCACTTTTATTTCACTTGCAAATGCTCAACGAACTTTAACATGCGAATTATAATGAAAGTTTCTCATTAGTGTTCCAGTCCTTAGCACAACGTGTGAAAATACCGAGAGGTTCGCTATGCTAAACATTTTACGTGTTAGCACTAAGCATTCAAATTGTCTTTTTGCATTTATTTCTCGTGTTACCGTGTTATAAGGTGAAGAATTGGCTTTAGAAATTGGAATTTAAATGCATAAATGAATCCTTTAAAAATAATATACTTAAATGTTACATGAACTTTTGAAATCATTTATTTCCGGGACTATAAATGACTTTCGTACCCGCAACCTGGATATTAAATCACTTTTTAAAGCAAGCTAAACTCAACATAATACTTAAAAGGTTTTAACTTTTTTAAGTAAGTGCTCTGCTCTCCCAGAGTATATCAACTCTATTAGATGTAAAATATAAATAAGCGACTAAAACTCCCTACAAAGTTTCTCTCAGCATTACCTGTCTATTGCGGGTTTAACGAGCGGATCCTTGCAGATCGAAGCTTTATTTTTAAAGGCTAGAGTACCTACACTAGTGTTCATGTTAAAATGCTATAGAGTATGTATCAGAAAGGTGTGATAGATACCTACAAAACTAAGTCATCAGCTGACCCTATATTTGGGTCGAGTTACGGTTTTAGTCCCAGAAAGTTGTTCTGGATGGTGGTCTGCTTTGAGGCTATCTGATATTTTTGCTGTATGTACTCTACACGTCGTAGACCGGCTGCAGACCTCGTAAAAATGCACGTGTAAGTCACACATATTATCGCGATTGATGATTGATATTACCTCGAAGGATTAGATAACTGTCTAGTAAGAAGGTAGGCATATACTTTGCCAGTAATGTTTTTAATCTCCTGTTCCCATGGGATTTTGGTCGAGTCTGTTGCAATAGGGGATAATCCTATTTTTTTTTCTTTGTCCGTCGGGTAGTTTATTGAAAAGTATTGGACACGTATTTTTTCTTTTTTCACGTGGTCATAAAATTACGGAGATATATTGAGTTGAAATGGCGCATGACACTCACTCACACTCACAGGAAATCGCTACACCCCCGCAGGGGGGCGCGCGGTTGGCGGGGTATGGACTTGGTCCTTGGTCCCGCGGGATCAATGGTGTGCCCGCAAATACGGGCACCCTCAACTTGGTTGCCATCTAGGCTGGCGCATGACGTCACATGTAGGTAAGTTTTATACCTACTTGTGACGTAGTAAGCCCCCACTCTCCAACATTAATGAGTTCTAACTAAGTAATTTTTTGATATTTTGATAAAACAAAAAATACGTGTCTAATATTTTTGTATTACCTGTCTGACGGACAAAATAGAATGTCGTTTTCTTTACCCAGTCCGATCCCCTATTCACCCGACTGATATCTAAACTTTGGGATTGTGGAAAACTTCAATGACATGATGATGCCCGACTTGGAGCATGAATCCAGAGAGCCTAAAAAAGTAACATTCTAATAACGGTCCCGATGAAAAGTCATTATTTTACATTTATTTACCCTAAAAAACGTATGTCAATCAAGTTTAAAGTCACTGGAGAAAACGCTTTGTATTGATCTTTAGGACCAAACATTCACAACGTTTACCGTCGATATCGTTTTAGTGCAGTTCATTGTTTTCACTGAGCGATAATCTGAGTAAACACAATCTTGACTAAGTCTGCGCACATCCCTAGCGGCGTAGGTCAGAGTCGTGGCTCTTCGTTTCATTGTTAAAAATGTATTTAATTGGCGTCGTGTGTTGCAAATTGAACGCGCGTGGTGGGAATGTTGCAATCCTCACGTTCTAACATTGGAGCCGACACCCCGACACTAAGGCACCAGGCAGCTATCATTCTGACACGTTAATTGGAAGCTTTAGGCGTAAAAAATATTATGTGAAAAAGTTATTTTTTTGTAAGTTTTTATTTAGGTTCCCACGATGTGTGGTGGTGGTGTTTAATTGGCAACATACAATTTTGCGTGTTGGTGTTTCAATGTTTTAACTCAGGGATAGTACGAGTATGAAAGTTTCTCCATGAATTGATTTTGTTACTATCAAACACACTTTCACAGTAACAAGAGTGAGTGATTAATTCCATAGATTTGAATTGTTTTTGGTAGTGGTGTTTACTTAGTGGTAGGTAAACTATTGGACGTATTAACTTTTGGTCCTCACTGTTTATGAAAAGTAGATGAAGTGTGTTCTTTTTCTTTATCTTAATAAAACTTTGGATAAACACGAAATAGGAGTGTTAGGCACTATTTAAATATCTTCTAAGGAGATCTTGCACGAATTTAAAGATAACTATGGAAATAGGCACTAAATGTACTACTAAAAAGCTCATAGTTAGGAAGTGCCTACCTAATTATACAATTGCTAAACTCATTAATGACTAATGCATGCATAACTAATGACATTTGCCGAACACGGCTTCTGTAAAAAAAAAAAAACTAGCTATACAAGGTGTTGTTTTGCATCCTCGTCAAATTCAGGAGGTTGTCACAAAAGACATAAATAATCAATTTAAATTACAATACCCAGTTAATTATTAATAGAAACTGATTTTTTGGATGTTTAAGTTTGTCAGTATATCAGAATAACCCCCTTAACGTGGTTTAGGGAATAAGAAATTATCAAATTAACGTTTGAGATTTTTTGTATGTGTTAAACTGGGGTGCGCCAAAGTTCACCTAAATTTTCAACTCCGATAATTGGAAATCCGAAAATGTTCTTCCTAACATTTTTCATCCTAACAATCACATAAGTTCATAATTCCGAAGCATTCAACTTCATAATGTCAGTAGCAATAAACATCTATTATATTTTTATTTGTTTTCCTATATTTTCTCAACATAACCATCTTTTACACTATTATTCAAAGTTGATCTTTTTTGTTTTGTTTTCTTTTTTATTGATTAAAGCGTCTTCTTTAATTTTATTTATAGTGGTGTGCACCTGCAAAGATATCCATAGGTTAGGTTAGGTTAGAACTGTGACCAACTACGCGCGAGCCGAGCGAGCGAAGCGAGCGGTGCCGTGGCAGCGGCCGGCGAGCGCTACCTCGAAATTGGTCGCGAAATTTTTCTAATTATTTTTTTCATAGTGGGGGCACTATAACTATCATCTTCTACCCACGTATATTTTTTATTTCAAAATCAAAATATTTTTATTTCACATAGGCCTACATGGGCACTTGTAAAACATCGACAAAAAGGTGCTCGGTTCGGGTTGGTCGTTTCCTATGGAGAAGAACCGGCAGGAAACTCCATGGTTACTCTTTTAAAATCATTACACTTGGTAAATGTTTCTTTCTGAGTATGAGTGAACATATTATGGTAATAATGTTTAGTGATAAAAGCGTTATGACAAAAAACAGTAGGAGTTTAAATATATTTGCATTAATGATATTATTAATTACAATTTTCGGAAATATGAGTGTTATGAACATCGCCGGTAGCACGACAAATAGTATGAATTGAAAACTTTAGGATGAAAAATTTTAGGAAGAGTGATCATTCGGATTACAAATCATTAGGAAGAACAATTTCGGGTAAAGAACTTTAGGTGAGCCAATATGGACCCGTTAAACTGCGGTTATAGGGCGAGAATCAGACGGGCCGCGTTTAAAACACGGGTGGTTCACACTTACCGATTTCCGTAAATACGAAAAATAAAACAAAATTACCAACACATTTTATTATTGATTCGGGTCGAGAATCATTAGCATAGTTACCTCCTTGAATTTGACGAGGATACAAAACAACACCTTGTAAGTGCTTGCACGTTTAATATTCCTGTTTATTCAAATTCACTGCCTGCTATTGTCTATTTGTACAATATGCTGTGTTATATATCTTTTTATCACCAATTCATCTTCTTATTATAATTTGGGATTTTGTATTTTATTAATTAAATTTAATTTTGTACAACTACGGGTATCTGAAATCCTACTAGGATTTACTAGGACCTTCATTCTTAAAGAAACTTGCATTTGGTTTTCGAGAAAAATGTTTGAATTACATGGAAATGGAAAATAAATGAAACCAATGTATTTATGTTGAATCTATCCATACTCTATAATTATTGATTGCGTATGATAATAATTTAATTGATTATTCGCGAGCAAACTAAAAACAAAAAAAAAACCTGTAATACTGCAAGAAACAATGCAAAGGTGTATGCACACCAATGAAATTCATATACTTGGAGGGGATGAGACAATCAACATAAGAGTATTTCTTCTTTTTTAATTACCAGTGCCATTTGTACTTACAAATAGAAATTAAAACGTCTCTTACTATTTGTTACCAACATAATCATTAGTAAGAGTGTCGACTTTCAATTTACTGAACAAAATAAAAGTTGTGTTAAAACACAGGGGACCAAAACACAGCATAGTTATTTGCACGCAATTCAGAAATAAATAGCTTCGTAAATAGTGTGCAGGGCAACATTATGTCGGAGTTACCGGCGTTAAGAGAGAAAATGCCCTGTGGTCAATATAAATTGAATCTACAATGCGGTATTGAGTGGTCGTTACGGTGATATGTAGGTGCACATTCACTTGGAAACATTTTCAACAATACTCCGCACGGTACTCACAAATTACAACCCGAAATTAAAAGAAAATAGCCGCATTTTCTGGCATGTATGCCACTTTCAGTGCCTGTACAACCTAGATAAAGTTTTATTAAATTTCAACGTTGCCAGTGAATATGAACATATTTTATGATCTTTACAGTGTTGCACCAGATCCACAGTACAAAGTTTTAACAAAAACTGCAGAAATATTGAACACGAATCAGAAATCTGTACTGTTATTAAGTTGTTAAGCGTACATCAACATCAAAGGGCAACTTTTTGCTCATCACGTTGATTGGCTAACATTGGTCGTAGGAACAAGCGAACTATGTTGCTACCCATAAAAATGCCCACGGAACGAATGTTTCCAAAGCGTTTTTCTATTTAACGATTGCAACTTGATTATAGGACATATAATTCGGAGTAGAAAAAAGGGTTTAAGGCGAGGTTCAAATCGGGAGGTAGCTTTTTGCGCGCATCGCAGTTGCAATCTCAATAAACCAATTTGCGACGGGTCTCGGCACTGTGACGTTACTTATAGGCTTTTGTTTCGGCTGTCCCGACTTGCTACAGGACCATGGTCCGACCATCTAAGGACTCAACTTGTTATTTACTTCATTTGAGACCACTCAGCTTCTCCTTTTGGAGACTCCCAGGGAATATCTATATCTAGTGTTCTCTGTTTATGTTCTCCAATTGTTTTATGAAAAATATAAAATCGTAACATTAAATTTTCTGGAAGAGTGCTCAAATCTCAGAAATACGACCATGTTCCAGATATCTTTATAACATTTAACATTGAATTTAAGGACAATAGTAAAAATATATTGCGTACTAAACGGTTATTACGCTTCGTGTGCTCGTGACGATATACACAAAGTTCCAACTTTATGCGTTACGGTGTGTCTAAATGATCATACAAGAAACTTTTTACTGCATTAAGATAAATATCTGAGTGTATCACTTTTGAGGAGACGATTGTGCGAGCGTTTACCAACATCAAAAGGCGGTAAACGTTCCTAAGAGAATAATGATACGATGGAATGGGAAACGAGTCGTAATGAATACCTTGGATATGGGGGGAAGTAATTTTCCGCGTGTCATCATGGTTTGAAGGGAGAATGCTCGGCTAAGTAAATATTAGGAGCGTGTGACAATAACTGTCGCCATTGTTGCATTGTGGGTTACTCGCACAGTTAGTGCTTCACGCCGTACGCCATTTTACTAAACAATGTGTGAAAATTTAACTGTTTGAAGAGAAGCAATTGTGCTACATGTGCGAGGTACAAATTTTATGGTGTTTTGTAAGATTTATTGGCTCTATTTATCACTATGTGATGTTATGTAACAGTTATGTCGTATTTTACAACAGACCATCATTCTTGTGCTTTAAAAGCTTTAGAACGTAAGTTGGTCGGAAAGACCGTACCTATTACTACCTAAAATGGTTATCTAAATACAGCATTCAAAAAGTGCTGATTATCAGCCTAGTTTGAATAAATGACTTTTGATTTTGATTTTGACAGCGAAACCGCTGGTGGTCTGAGATTATTATTTGGGGTGCTTCATCTTTCTCTACTATTCTTCAATAAGTAGACTTTGAAACTTATGTTTTGAATGTCGCTTCTCCAGTTTTATAAAATAAAAAAGCGTAGAGACTTTGGCCGTTATTAATAGAATAGAATAGAATAGAAAATTTTTATTTCAGACCGGAGTCCATAGGGTTAGTAACAATTATACTTAAATTCTAGTGTTAGTAGGTTACAGACAGATGAAAAATACACAATTAAAATTCAGCGTGAAGCCGCATCCACCTCCGCATCATCGGAGAATCCCACCGATCAGCGAATACACTGAGAATACTGTTGGTGCTGCCGCGAACACGGGTCATCAGGGATGCACACCTATTCCTAATAATTGCGGCAAAACTATTAATATTATTTTCTGCGAACATCCCTGACGCACTGCTACGCCAAGGCAGCCGCAGCAGCATTCTCAGTGCATTATTATATTGAACGCGTAGGTCGCTGTATGCCCGCTGAGTGAAGTTGACCCAAAGGCTGCACGTATAGAAAGACTGGCAGTAAGCTCTGAAAAGCGTTACTTTAACTGGTTTCGTACAACGTGCAAACCTGCGGGCCAGCATGTTACAACGGACAGCCAGCGACCTACGTTCCCTTTCAATGTCACAATTATCTTTAAGATCTTCAGTGATCCAGTGGCCCAAATATTTAAACTTGTCCACTCTTCGCAGTGGTTCACCACAAAGTGCGACAGTAGGAATACACGAATATGTCACACTGCCTGCTTTAAAAACCATTAGTTCACTCTTTGTGACGTTATATTTGAGCCCATGATTCACCGCATAATATTCACATATAGCGACCAGTCGCCTCAGAGCACCGATCGATGGGCTCAGCAACACCATATCGTCAGCATAACTAATATTGTTAATGCACACCCCATCAATATGACATCCGACATTGGTGCTGCTGAGCTCAAGGATTAGCTGGTTAATGTATAGGTTGAAGAGCCGGGGTGAGCTGAGCCCCCCTTGCCTCACCTTGCCTTTAATAGGCATAGCTGTACTTTAAGTAACATTGATTAGTCTATCTATCTAATATATAAAATTCACGTGGTGCGGTTTTTGTTACCAAACTCCTCCGGAACGGCTGAACCGATATTATGCAATTTTGTGTGCATATCGGGTAGGTCTGAGAATCAGCCAACATCAATTTTTCCACTAAAACCCATCAAAATTTCCACGCGAATGAAGGCGCGGGCAGCATCTAGTATTTATATAAAAATTAATCCCTATTTCCTTGGTCACGCCAGATCGACATAACCGATTTAATTCTTCTTTTTTTAAACGTTTTCCAATACTCTGTAGGTAGGCAGGTAGGTGGCAGGTAGGTGGCAGGTAGGTAGCAGGTAGGTAGGAACAAGTGCATTGCAACGCATGCTGGGATCAGCTAGTTACAAACAAGTTTGTTTCAGAGGTTCCTCACCACCATCATCTTGGTGCTCTTGTTCCATGTTACTTGTGGTCAGCGCAACAAGTTATTTTCTTCCATTCTCCCCTGACAACCGACACGTAATAATTTACCCATTTATTCAGTGGTTTCTATCGGTAAATATTACTGCTTCTGGTTATGCCATATCAATAAATAAATAAATAAATAAGTAAGTAACATAACATCGTGAGCATGACTATGTTCTTCAGAGGTGTGGGCAGTGGTTTAAATAAAAAACACATACGGTCTTGTTTCATTGAATTGGCTCCAGGTATTTTCTGTTTTATTCATACAGATTGAATGATTTGATTGGTTTAGAAAGAAGACAAAAATAATCATATGCATTTTCTATTCTGAGTGCTTGTTCCTAGTTTCGTTTTTATTTACTGGTCTTATATCAGTAAATAAAAAAGCCTGAAGCGACACACAGGATTAAGTACTGTAATAACTAGTTTTCTCGTGAGATACAGAAATCTTTATACATGTATGTTATAAAATTATAATTATCAACTAATTTACTATTCTGGAAACGTGCATTCTGAAACACGTTTCCAGAATAGTAGATATTTTTGATTAATAGGTTTTTTTGATTAATTAAACCAAAATTTTCACACAGAAAGCGACAACGCAGTAGGTCCAGAAGCAGATGGCGCGGGCGTGACGAATTAGTCCTAAATAAAGAATTGACCGGGTGACAAATACCGAAATATGGAGATGAGCAAGAGTCACGGACATAGTGGAAGTGATAGCAAAAAGAAAGTGAAAGTGGGCGGTCCATATATGCCGTAGACTGGATAGAAGATGGGTGAAGAAAATGCTAGAGTGGAGACCACGGACGGGACGGAGGAATGTGGAAAGACAACCGACTAGGTGGACAGACGGTCTCATTAAAGTGGCCGCAAGAAACTGGATAACCATGACACATGACCGCCAAAAGTGGAGAGATTTGGAAGAGACCCACACTCAGCATTGGGTGGCCAAGGGTTGAAGAAGAGAGAAAGACAGAGAAGAGAAAGAATTGGGTGAAAATGCCAAAATAAAGAGAAAATGGAAAGAGTGGAGGGAGGCCTTTGCCCTATAGTGGGACAGGCTCACAATCAGTATTAATAATAACATTTTACCACTCAAATGTTCACATCAACAAACCATAGTTTCACGACACTTTAATACAGCGTGCAAAAACAAAAGGTAATTTGGAATACGTTAACGTAATTAGATATGATCTTGATGGATGCTGTAAGAACATAACGTATTACCGGCCACACAAAAAAGGTTCGCATTGGTAAATAATTTTGAGGTTATTGATCTAACTCGAAATTGGTTTGCCGGGTTGTAATTGACTATTGGATTCGATGATCTAAATTGTTTTGGGAAGGAAAACAGGGGTTTTTGTTATTCAAAAATATGTAACTTAAGAGCGTTTACGCTTTACGACATTTCATACAAACTTTCAAGTAAGTAGGTACTTATTTACCGAAATGACAGAACCGAATTTAATTAAACTTCATACGCATAAGCATAGGTCAAAATATTAAAAAAAAAACATTTTCGAAAAATAGTGTAGCTAAATTAGTCTGATTATAAATTATCTATAGAAACAGAAATTACCATATCAATTATCTTTTTTTTTTAATATTTCGTAAATGTTTTTAGTAACTTTTAAGACTTAGAGTCAGCTCACACCGAGACGCGACGCGACGCGACGCTGCGCGCACACTTTAAAAGAGCGATTCAAAATATAACTTTATTTTCTACACGAAAAGATACACATTTCGTTGTGAGAATTCAGAATACGTTGCGCAACGTATTCTGAATTCTCAAGGTGCGCGCAGCGTCGCGTTGCGTCGCGTCTCGGTGTGAGCTGACCATCAGGGTCAGCTATTATACTAGACCATAAGGGTCAGCTATATATATAAGGGTCAGGTATTATGCTTATTCGTATTAAGTTAAATTAAAATCGGTTCAGTCATTTTGGAAAAAACGGACTTGAAAGTTTTTATGAAATGCCGTAAGGTGTAAACGTTCTTAACTTGCGTTTATACTTTTGGTTCTACCTAACCACTAATCCGTAGGTATTATTTACGTATTGGTAAATATTACCAATATTATTTACCAATAGGTAAATAATACCTACGGATCCTACCTAACGTGCCTGTAAAGAAGGGACATATTATTTTTCGGATTACTTTATCAATAAAAATACTAGAGTACAAAATCAACCCTTTAGCTTCCACTGTTTTAATTACTGAAATATTAAAAAAAAAAAACTAGATTAATCAGTAATCTCGTTCAATAAATCGCATTGCAAGAAATGAAACATCCAAGCTTATTAATATACGTTCAAAAAACGACAAACGCAATTCATTTTATAATGCTAATATAATTTTTTGCAAAAGACATAGACTTATTACGAAGTCAATGTGCAAATGTGAGCTCGTTACATCGATAAAGTGGTAGTAATCAATCGTGTACATATTAAATCAATATCTTATTCACACTTCTATTAATAACAAGCAAGTACCTACTACTGTTAAGTACATGTCAAAACAAATTGCCCAGTCTAATCAGAGCTTACGATCACAATTTGCGTTGCCCAGTAATAACCTGAGTGGTTTTATATTATCATTTTTTTTTCAAGTGCTTTTTTAGTCAACATTTTATATCTAGTATGATATATTTTGTTTGTCTGTACAGCTTTGACTTGAAAAGATTTTATACACGTCAAGACTTTGAAAAGTCTTCTAAGGAAATTATGCCTTTGAATGTTTCATTTGATTTGAAAGCGGCTTTTATGTTCATCAGTCAGGAGAACTGGAAACTTTACTGCTGTGAAGATATTTTAATTTATGACTGTCGTTTCTTCCTTCATGCCTTTTATTTTTTAACGTTATTCTTAATTACTTATTTATATCTCGAGTTACTTTCACTGAAAAAGTTACTTATTTTACTAAAAGATTAAAGATTTTACTGCTGTTGCTCGTTTATCGGACTTTGTCTACGAATAATTAGAAAATCTTTACGGTATTAAGTAGTGACTAGGTACTTACTGTTTGTCAGATTTATGATGATTATCTGTGATAAAGATATCTGTTGCAGTAAGAACCTAGGTTGTGTGATCGTATACGGAGGGATGAATGTTTCCCAGAACTAATTATTATTGATTTCACACTGTAAGCTAAGTAAAAAGCGTGGGAAGTTGCTTTGGATGTGTCATGCAAATCATCATAAAAGTAGAGTTAACACAGCATAACAGTAACGAATAAAGGTGAATGCACACTTATAAGTACCAATATCACGTTGACTCCATGGCTCGTCGTCAAAGTAACGTAAGCATGTAACCGAATTGGCTCAGCATCGTAGAGGTGACAATGTGTGGACGTGCCACTTGCAGCTGGTGGACGCTACGCTTGCGGCTAGGCATCCGAATTAAGATCTTATGTTAGAAAATCGACGGCTTGCCGTAAGCTAGTGGTCGGCCGGGGTAAGTTAGGTGTGGTGTCTGCTGATTCCTAGCTGATCCAGAGCCGATGGGATGCTGTTACGCTGCTAAGAAGTGTGTAATGCAATATGGAGTTTCATAAAAATAATCCGAACCACTCGTGTTAAGGCGACACAGATCCGGTCAACCTCCTTAGGCTGAAATAGGAATGAATATATACTTTATTGTACACAAAAATCTAGGCAAATTTAGGCTAGGTGGAGCGACGATCTCTTCAGAGTGGCTCGTATCAGCTGGATAAGATTGTCCAAGAATCGAGCCGAGTGGCGTACAATTGGAGAGGTCCTATGTCCAGCAGTGGACTGCTTCTACGTGTGTGCGTTGGGCTTAAAATGCATTTTGTAGCTGCATTTTCGTGCATATACTTAAAACAGGTAAGTTATGCGTACACGCATTATCAAGATAAGAATCTCTTCCCACGCCGCAATCGAGGTACTTTACAGGCTTGTAAGTAATATTTCTTTCAATTTGGAGCTTAACATTTTATTTTTAGCGTTTTGTGGTCCGATTTAATTTTACTTTATCTCCTGACATTTGCAATGGTATTGTATCGCCCACGTGCTGGTTTTAAAAAGCAAAAATGTATGTCGGAGAATTGAAACGCTAATACCTACGTTATTTTGCGAAGGCTTGGCTTTCCTTGCTGTTCGTACTTTCAAGTTTAGTGTGTGTTCATCCAACTTGAAATCTGTATCTGTGATCTTACCCCATCATTGATCTAACAACTCAACTATGTTGGGGTCAGCTTCCAATCTTACCAAATGTGGTTTAATATTATTTTTCTTTACTTTTATGGCGTTGTATTCGCAAAACATGAAGGGTACAGTCGGCATCAGAAGTCGGTTAACACTTTTAATAAATAATAATTACACCAAGTTTTGTGCTGATCAGTGTGATCTGATGTAATATTTGTTGCGAATTTGTGTAACCATTGATGAAAATATTGTTATGTATTTTACTCCAGCTTAAGACGTCTTATAATTTTGAAAATGTATAGCGACTGATTGTTGCTGGCCGTACTCATTGCGTATGAGCTAGATTTAGTTTTCAGGCGCCTCATTTGGCTTTGGCTTTGCATCAATGCTGGAAGATAGTGCATGCGCCAGTGGGGGAGGCCAGTGCTCGCGCCAGTGCTGGAAGCAAGAGCTCGCGCAAGTGCTGGAATCAAGAGCTCGGGCTGTGACTGGAGACCAGTGATAGCGCCCTTGCTCCCACAAGTTCTGGAGTCAAGCTCTCGCGCCAGTGTTGGAAGCAAGGTACTCGTGCCAGTGTTGGAAGCAAGAGCTCGGGCCAGTGCTGGAGGCTATTGGCCATTTTACCAATGTAAAGATTATAGCAGGTGGCGTTCTGTAGTTTCTCCCTCATGGAAACGTAAAATAATAATCAGATAATCGAATCTTACTAACCGAGATTAGTTTTAAATGAACTTGAATGGGACAAACAGTATTTTACAGAGCCCCTTGAGAGTGCAGTCGTAAAAAACTATGGTCAAATGAGCATCCTTGCTAGTCGCTACTGGAAGTCTCTAGTGACATGTCGCCCTTTCGGTGACAGTTAAGGACTCTATGAAGTTCCTAGTTTATGGCCTGTGATCCTAGCAGTAATGGTAGGCACCAATTTTTCCGTTATCTCTTTCTGTTAGGCCAATTATTGTTAGTAATTGGTCCACTTTGTTCGGTAAGTTTTATTTGCGCATACAATTTTAATAAATTACCTACCAAAGATATTACTATATAAAATAATTATTTTCGGGTTAGGTTAAGTATAGCACATTACGAAAATATTGAAACTTCATTTGGCAAGACAATTCTTGCTTTATGTTGTTCAATCTAAACCTAGAGATATCTAACCATACACTGCAAAATTATCTACTAAATAACACCCACAGTACCTAAAGTAGTGAGATAAAATAAAATCCAACAAAAATAAAGAAAAACACACAGTCACAAATACACTCAATGGACGTCATAAGTCTACTTTAATAGTGTTTATGTCGTATGGCAGCAATAATGTTGTAAAATCACAGTGACCATTACCATCGGTCGTTCATTCATACTTGTAGCATTTAGACTGTATTTCTCGATGTGGAATCACATCTCAAATTGAAAGAGTCGTGATTGTCCGCGGGTGGTGTGCCCGCAGCCTCCAGTACCGCGAGTCTGCAACCTATCGCATCTACCGCCATCTCCACACAAACCCTGCTATAATAAATTAAGAAACCCGAGAGCACCCAGCATCCATACATGATTTAGTTGACATCGAAATTACTTATTTAGTTTATTCTATTCATAACGTCGGCGTTGGCTGCGGCTGTTATAATAAAATCTTAATTGTTTCCAACGCTCATATTTTTGCGGCGCTCATAAAAGCAACGTTTAATGAAATGCATTGTTTTTATAATTGTAAATTGACTTTGCGGATCATAAAGTTTTGATTCTGAGCGCTACTTTGATATTATGCGATATATATTCGGGCAATTAACATGAGATAAAAGATAAGAGAACGTGGGTGTAGAAGCTGCCTTATAAATCTTCATTTGGTCTGAGTATCGATTTGTTTTTTAAATAAATGGTTTAATTACGGAGGATAACTTTCGGCTCTCGCAGACTTTTTCGTGTGTAGAATTCAGAACGGTTCAATATAAAAGTCAGAACTCATTAGGGAATCAAACCGGTCTCGCATAGAAAGTTGGGAGTCGCCCACCGGCACGTGCCGAACGTTCTTTTTTTAAACTTATCTCTCCGACTCACATGGCTTAACGATTTTGTTTGTTTTTCATTGAAAGTTATGAGAGTGGGCCGTGGAGCAACAGAGACAAACTTTTACTGTAAAAGGTTTTCTACTGGAATGATAATAAGGACAATTCGTATCGGAATTTGCTTGGAAATCTTTTGTGTATCTTGTCACTTTACAATCACATGCATCAGCGCGAATCAATTGGAGTGACGGTCGCGCACGCGCATGGCCGCCCCTGCTCCGACAGCTACCATTTATTTACCAAGTGGTATGGAGACTCGCCTATTCAAATGTCCCGCACTGATAAATTGCTCGCGATTTGCATATAAAAGGCGGGGAAAAAGAAATTAAAGTTCAGAACCTAACTTTGTCTTTATTGAACCCGTTTTATGGAACATCGATTCCTTCTATTGGCATAAAAACTAAGAGACGTGTCCATTTGAGATATTGCCATGTGGGTTGTGGAGCGCGGAATGAATTATTTCTGTAAAGATTACTGTATTGTTTTATTGAGATTGTATTGTGTTAACATTCGATTACTTACAGGTAATTAAACGTTAATTGGTCACGAAATGTTGTAAAGAGATTTGTTTGGTGTTAACGCAGCTTGATGAATGCACGATAATGAAACATGTGAAAAATTTTAAAATCTTGATTCGAGAACAATAGTTCACGACCTAACTCTTTATATGTCGGTGTTAAAAGATTTTTAATTTAGTAATATTTAAGCAATCAAATCAACAATCCCTAAAAAGGCCCCACAACTTTTGCTCCATTTGAAAATGTTTTAAAGTGCTAGGTTTGGGAGCTCCTTAGAATTTGGATGCCAATATAATTTTAGTCGGCCAAGAATTTGGCTACGAGAAGGCTTAGAGATTTAATGTAAACCTATTTTCACAAATACGCATGACTGCCTCGGTGGTCGAGTGGTCGCAAGCACGAATACTAAGCATGAAGTCCTCGGTTCGATTCCCAGGGCAAATTTTTATAGGTTTTTTCCATCAAGAATTTCTCAATATCAGCCTCCGTAGTCTGGATTTGTGCCCGGTTGATGGCAATAGGCTCGCCCTCCATTACATGCGCCTTAACGGACCTAACTAGAGAAATTTGGGTGAACTATTTAGGTAGACGTACACATCTGCCTGAACCTTCTGGGATTACAACCGCGACGTTATGTATGTATAATTTATGTGCAAACTGAATCCTGTTGTAAACAGGTATATTCCTATTTCTCACGATTCTTAACACCTTATTTGCCGCTACTTTACTAGCATTGCGATACACTGAATTAATTATAATTAAAATTATGATACCTGTTAAGGCTTTATTCAGGTAACATCTGCTGCATCGTGCCTTCCGTTTTATAGACCGACTATTGAACCATCCAACCCTTGATAGGATGACCAGTTTTTACTAACTCCCTGTCTTGCGTAACTAGCTGTACAGCATCAACTTTTTGTCCTAATACATAGCTGAACGGCTTTCTAGTCACATATTTCTAGCTTTACAAGCCAAATTGACCTCTACGGCTTTAAAACAGGGATTGCATACAGCGTTTTTTCCTTGGTTTTATATTTAGTTCTTGTATTAATATGCAGTCGTCACGCCGACCCTGGGAGAGATTGAAAAAAGCTGGGCAAGCGACGATCCACGGGAGAGGAGGTAAAATTCCAATAATAAAATTAATATTCGCAATATTGAACGAGTATGGTTTATCTTCGTATAAATTATAACAAGAAATTGTGTTTAATATTGATTTAAATTAGAATTAGGAATTATGGATGATAGCTAGCGTACTTATAACTACTGCATGTATTATATTCATGTTTACTCGTCACATAAAAACTAAGAATAAGGATGCGAGTCTTGGTTTTATAATGTTAGAGATGTGATCTTGAAAGGTCTAATGTTTAAAGGTAAGTAATAGATTTTTTTTTCTTCAGATTTTATATTAAGTATTGGGGACCTTATAGAAAAAAAAAACTTGTTAAATCTCTATGTGTGTAAACACAAACAAGAATTACACACTCTTTAATGATTTTATCGAAAACTGAAGAACTATTTAGTTCATTTTATAAAATGCCTTAAACAATAAATTGACACATAAAATAAACTACATACTAAAAACAGTAAAAAACCTCAAAAAATATAAAAGGCACAATTATTTCAACACGAGCATTTACCATATTTTCGTAAGGAGGAGGCGAGGGCGTGCTCAGCGCTTTAGGCTAGGAGGCTGCGCGGGCGCCGACGTCCGTCATTGAAATACGTTGCCATTGTAAGGCGCTGGCTGAATAAATATTTTAGTTAGCGTGCCACCCAGGACGGCGGGCACAAAGACCACATTCATGATTGATCCTTGAAGGGCAGAATTAAATTTATCGATGCAAAGTCAGAGACTGCCGCGGACTCTATGCTCATTTGTTTTTATTGGGACAACGAAAATAATCATTTATTGATTGCCTGTGATTGGCTAGCTCTAGGCGGCTTTGCGGACCTATTTTTATTTCTTGGACTTTCAGTTCTATTTGAATCGAACTGGAGATCTTTTTGTCGTATTTGTTTATATTAAATAGGAATTTGATTGGTTTTCTGATTATACCTGTTGGAATTTCCTTTACTTCTTCAGGTAAGCAAATAGTCAACACTGGAAACTCTACTCGTGGATCCTAGTTACTCCAATTTCTTAATAATAGTTTGTCGACTCAACTGGAAAACAAAAGAAAAAGCTTTTCTTTTGTTTCAGTGAAGTTTCCTTTTTTGGATCGCTTGTCTGTGTACTGTGCAAATATGTTTTGTCGGAGTGGTTGGCTGAGCAATTAGCCCTCTCAATAGTTCTCAAATATGTGCTCTGTTATTAATAACACTAGAACCGGGATATTTACCATGTGTATTAATTGTTTCAAGTTCCCGATATTTTTATTTTTTTTATTTGGTAAATATCCCGGTTCTAGTGTTATTAATAGTATTAGTGACCATGTCAGTTTAAAAACTTATATGTGCTCTGTTCTTTTTTTCTGTCTTTTTAGATGTCGTACGTAAGTAGGTAAGCAACTCAAGGTGGAAGGGACAGAGACGTTAAAACGGTTGGCACGCATTCATACATAGGAATGTTCCATACATTTTGACCGTGTAGGTATTGCAGTTTTGTAGGAAATAGCTGTCAAAATAATGGACGAAAATTATCTATGTGGAGGGGGGGGGGGTTAGAATAATTTACTGAATACGTGATAAACGTTTTAGCGTCGGTGTACCTTCCACCATGTATTTTCGTTGGCGACATCAGAGCAGCGGTGGCCCAGTGGTGGCAGCCCCGGCTTACTTTCGAGCAGTAAGCCGTGGGTTCGAACCCAGGCAGGCGCATTACTTTATGTAACTTATTTCATCACCGCTGCCCTCAAAAACGGTGATGGAATACATTGTGAGGAAACCGGCATGTCCATGAACTAAAAATTCGTAGACATGTGACATCTACCAACCCGCACAGGGCCCGCGTGGTGGATTACAACCCACTCCCTCTCATAGAGAGGAGGCTTGTGTCCCAGCAGTGGGAACATAATAGGCTGATGATGATGATGAATGATAATTGATAATCATTATTGCAATTTAGAACTAATCCTAAAATTGATCAGTCATAAATTCACACCTTTTTCCCATGGGGCCAGGAGAAACTAAAACGCCAACTGTAACGCTACGGTTACATATTATTTAACACAATATAACGGAAATATGTTTTTTTTCTGTTTTTTTTTTTTTTATCATTCCTGTTTAATTGTCCACGCAAGCTATAAAAAAACACGATACCTACTGACGATATACAGAATAAACTGCCAAACTTACCAAGAAACTGTTATAAAAATTAACCTACAGAACACAACCGAGTCCATATCCAAAACATTACTGTACGTCTACCATGAGTTTTAACAATCTATACTCGCTAGCGTCTGTAGTTAAAAAAATGTATGAAAACTTTTACAGCGCCTCTAGCGGATAGTTGGGTACTAAAATGCGCAGTATGAGTCACTATAGTTATCTATCCTACGTCACTGTGTAGTAAACTATACTACAGCGACTGCAAGTTTGGGCTTCATTTGCTTAGAATTTGGTAGTAAGCACCAACACAGCTCATGGTACCATTGAAAAAGCTAACTATAGTATTTGCGTATTGACGGAACTATTGCAGTTACGTCAAGCGATCTAACTATGACAACTCATGGTAGACGTACTGTATCCAGATTTTCAGAATAGTCTGTAGTCTTTGAACCTTGTACGTGAGTCCAGCCTGTTCTAACGCACATTATATGCGTCTGCGTATTGTGTACGGAACAATGATAGTGAATAGAAAGCAAATAAAGCTGCACTTGTGGGCTGACCCTAAGTCCAGGTCAGCTTATTGTTCCAGGGTAACAACTGCGAACCGTTAGGCTGTTCTTATTATTAGTACGTGTTTGGAGCTAGACAATAGGAGATTAGACTATACATAGGCTGCCAATAACAGAGATGTAAGGTGCAGTGAAAATGGATTATTAAAATTATCGCTGTTGTGAATTCACCATACGTATGTATTGGGAGGTATTTTTCTTATCGATATCATTAGCAAACATCGGGAGGCAACCTATACTCTTATAGAGACTAAAAAGCATTACCTTGGTTAGTGTAAAAGGCTCTTATTTGTCCACTAAATGGCGCAAATATTAGCGTCAGGAGGTATCCTTCATACAAACAAAACAGGTATCGGCACATCCTTTGTCCGATATTATTTCGTTTTATGCATAAAGTTAATGGAACTTTACATATCTTATGTCTCCGGGCACTTCATTAATAATGCACCTGATTTCTTAAACATTGTTGGTTCTTCGTATTCGGGAGGGCTCGGCTAAGGTCGGCGAGGTTGTTAGATGGAGTTTCAAAATTTCCTCATTTTCATCTTTTTTTTACTCCGATATAATTTGTGTTGTGACTTTTTCTCCAATCCATTTTTCATACATGAAAAGAAACCTATGACCTATATAGATTTAAAACTATGTTCATTCACAAAAGCTACCACTAGGTACCGAATATGCCACGGATGTCCCACTGTTGGGCAAAGGCCTCCCCGATACCAATTCAGGTACACATTTCGTGCGCCACCTCGAACCAGCCATCGTAGTTATAATAACAAATTACAAAGTTTCTCTTGATTCTCTAAATTTTATCGTATACTTTACCTATCCTTGGGGAAATTTTCAAAATTTTCCCCTAAAGCAATTCTTTTCCCCAAAAATGGCAAAGAATCCCGAACCTACCAACACTGGAGTTCGTCATCCATCGGGGACGTCAATCACCCTGTTTTTGCCGGGCTGCGGCAATAATTGCACGTCATAAATCCTCATTGTTGACACGACATGATAAATGTAAATATGGATGGAGTAGCTAATGAGCCAACGTATGCACTATGCATGTGTCCGTGTGTGTGGAGGAACCTGTATTCTGATTAGAATCCGCTGGGAAATTGATGGTGGATGATAATGGGAGTTAATTACGAGTCTAATGTGCAGTAACTTAGTGCTGGAAGGTGTTGTTATGGGGGAGGCAGAGGTTTGGTAAAAATTGTAATTGCCTAGGATTCTAGGATGAATCTACCAAGGTCGTCACAAAGTAGTCTCGAGACAAGAGCGGATCAATTGAAATCGGCACAACAGTGGAGGGCCCACAGGAATAGAAGTTTGATAACGAACTTAATAGGTCAGCAAATATATTCTATGTAAACGCAGAAAGTCGAAAATTCAGCACTTAAATTTTACCTTCTGTGAGACTAGAATTAGCAAAAAAAATCAAAGCATTCAGATGGGGAGGGGACAGGTCAATATCGAATCGTAATTATAAAACCACATTCATTAATAAAATAATTATCACTGACTGAAACTTACTGAAAGTCTAAATTCATGAAATGATCTTCCTATACAATTTCATTCCTTGCTTTGTAAAATTAATCATTTTTTACCCTTCAGTTACACCTTTTATTATTTGAGTACGATCTCCTTACACATTTACAGCCACTTAAAGCTAATGTTAGATCTGAAACTCTATGATAGAACCTATTCGATTAAAGTACCTATGATCACGAGAATGATTGAAAATTCGCATCATAAACACTTTTATTAAACTGGTCATTTTTTTTGTACACTCGGGTGCTTTAAAATGGGAGCAATTGAAGCATGCATTTAAATGCTATTAATTCTATTGCGGATAATCACTACGGACACTGCAGCGAATGATTACAGCGAAAATTTATAAACTGCCCACTTTCATGCTTTTATTTGTTTAGTGAGAAAGGATGTGGTAGAATTAACCCAGACATATTCCAAGCTGTTTCATTGGTTTTTTTTTTTACAAATTGAAGATGTAGAATAGATAGAATACTTTGTGGGACACCAAAATTGAAACATAACGGTTTAACAAAACCGCTATACATACATTAAGTTAGAAAATAAATAAATTATTGCAGACTACAGCCGTTGGAATTATTTTATGAATTACGAAATTCATACGTGGAATTTTACGTCTCGCTTTCGCAACATCACTACTTAGTCACGTCACGTTATATTGAAAGCTACCATTTCAAAATAACACATATCCGACACGATCTTGGCTGTTTATCTTTTAATAGTTTTTATTTACCTCTTTTAAACAGTTTCCAGATTACGAATCCACTTAACAACGACGTATGAATCTGTTCTCATTAAAAATAATGTTTAAAAAAGCTGCTTTTTTACGTAAACCATTTAGTTACAGGATAAAATGTACAAGTGAGACGGACCTTACTTTTTAGCAAAAAAAGTGTAGCGTAGTGTGCGAAGCGGGAGAAATAATGGGTTAATTTGATGCATTTTGCCATGAAATAACTATAACGAGTGACTGTAATTAGACCACAGTATGTAGCTAATGGTTATACACGGTATTCTAATGATGGTGTTCGGAACAAGACCCAGTGGTACAGTTTTCGAAGACCTATATATTACTTGGCCACAAAAACGGAGGCGATCCTGTCAGTAATTGCGCTGGCGCAGGTTTCGCAAGCGATGTTTTTGCGCAACGTACCGCATCGTTGGTGTCACGCACGTAGCTCGGTTTGCTTGTAACACACTAAACCAATTAGCTGCTGTGCTTCTTTTTCACAAAGAAATTCGCTTTTGTTCACCTTAATGCCATTTGCCTTCTTATGGGCTTGGGCTGATTTTTATCATTATTTAACTTTAGGTCTCCACTGGAGCCTGTGTATTTGAAAGTAACAGGTCTGTTTGAACAAGAAACTAATAGCTATTTTTTAGATAAATATATTGATCAGTGGTCCGATAGCACGCATGAGAAGTTCAGTAATAAACCACATAAAAGCACTTGTCAGCCCGAGAACTCTCATAACTAATACTGTTCATATTTTTTGCAGAACGCATACAATAGACATAGGTATTGATCGGGAGATAGTAATTCTAATTATAATACTAGGCTCCTGTTGTAGCTATATTGCACACTCGCACAGTTGAAGCAAATAAATTAACGAATGGACGAGTTTTTCTGAGGATTTCCTTTGCCGGGTGGACCTGCTGCGTATTGAATATCGAAAAAGAAACTGGGAAAAAAGGAAAAGAAGAATTAGCTGTTGGAATTATTTTATCTACATACGATATATAAGAAATAACATAAATAAATAAATACACAGACTGTATCTACCTTTGTAAGAAAACTAAAGTCAGTGTGTATAAGAAATAAAGAATACTGTAACAATATTTAAACTTACCATACGCCATACAGGAGGCTAATAAGATTTTACAAGCTATCGTAAAAACGTCCTTTGCTTTTTTAATCACACAAAATCTTCGATAAGTACCATAAACTATGTCTACTTATCGGATATTCTCTAAAGATATCTGACTAAAAATGAAACCGCAGAATAACCCGCCACTACATTGCTCTCCAGTAGGATTTAGTTTATGGAAAAGTAAGGCTGTGTGTAGACATGGGTCCAGATTGTCTATAGACATACCATCGCTCTTTGAAAAAAAAGATGGCGAGCACGCACGCAACAAGATAGTCTCACATTACAAATTTAATGAGGACTCTTTTTGGCTACAAATCAAAATAGTTCTATTTGCAGCAGAAAAAACTATTCTGCCTTCGGTGTGCGCACAGTCTTAGCTAAGATTTACATCGACTCAAAGGTCAAGTGCGATATCATAACGCTTTGAATGAGAATTATGAGTGCAGGCAGACTGCAATAAAATATATTTCTGACACACGCCTGATGTAGGGGCAAGAGATCGCATTGTAGACTTAATCTCTCGATTTCTGAACCGGGAATAAATCAGGGATCCCGTGTATTGTCATTCTCGGATCCGGCACTTATTCTGAATGAACCAAGGGAATATTTAAGATTTATAGGCTGAGCATGATATATGATAGTCAAGCCTTTTATTATGGCGTTGGCTGCACGCTTCTTAGATGATTAATGAAGTAAGAATGAGAGTTATTGTTTTAATTCTACTGTGCTTCGACGCTTGATCTTGTTTTGAACGTTGGTTTAAGATTTGTTGGTAACAGAATATTAAGTTGCTTTGCCTGGGTTAAAAAAAAAATAATGTGTTGTTTAGTGTGGTCATACTTTCTTTATGGGAAATATCATGACATTTTCTTGGTATTAAACATGTGTGGTTTGACCTCAGCGGCTCATAACCTGACTTGACTGCCGTAATGGCGACACTTTGCCGTCATTTTATAACAATTATTATGTAATCAGATTATTTGTACGGCTGATTGTCCATCTACATGGATCTTTCTACCTAGGTAGAAAGATGTATAGCATTGTGATATGATTGAACAATACAAAGCAAGATATCTGTTCTATTGAAATCGTATAAATTGCACAAGATGAAAAGACGATACGCTTCGTACACTTTATGTTAGGATCAACAAGATCCCCGAGTCAGCATGAAAGTGAATACTCAGAATAGATGCAAAGGTAACCTTTATTCAGTACGTATGTAATTTATTGATTGCTTTTGCATGCGATACTTCAGAGATACGTCTCTAACTAAAGTTCTTTCGAAATCGTCCAGAAAGAAACTTTTTATTCCATCTTGAATATCAGATAATACTACAATCAGATAATGAGTGAAATTGAAATGTTTCGTCCTTCTTTTTTTCATCATATAAGGATTATAAGTAATGTACACACACGTTAGGCCAAAGAAACCAGGGAAGTCCTAAAGCTCGTTGGATCGACGACATCGTCAAAGTCGCGGGAAACATCTAGATAAAGGACGCACAGAACCGGGAAGTATGGCAAAAAAAAGGGGGGGGGCTTTTCCCAGCAGTGCGGGATTTCCAGGTTGATATGTTGAAGATGATGATGATTATGACACACATGTTTGGGTTGGCCAGATTCGTTATAGACAGCGGGGTCGCACGATCCGTTCGGTTTTGACCAGAGCATGGTTCAGCGAATGTAGTGCCCAAGGAGGTTTGTTGATAGCGTAAGCCGAGGAGAGCAGCGCCGCGGCCCAGTGGTAGAAGGCAGGCGCATTACTTTGTGTAATTTATTTCATCACCGCTGCCCTCAAAAACGGTGAAGGAAAACATCGTGAGGAAACCGGCATGTCCTAGAACTAAAAATCCGAAGACATGTGACATCTACCAACCCGCACTGGGCCCGCGTGGTGGATTAGAGCCCTCTCCCTCTCATAGAGAGGAGGTCTGTGTCCCAGCAGTGGGAACATTATAGGCTGATGATGATGATGATAAGCCGAATATATACATTCGGGATATAAATTTAAAAAAAAATCAATTACGTTTATAAAATGTTCTTAGGCTTTATTCTTCAACAAATATTGATGAACCCAAAGTAAAAAAATGTGTGGCACCCCTACGGCGAAGGTAACTAATAAATGAAAACTTTCCTTTGATTGAACCTGCAAGGCTGCACACAGGATAATAATGGTATTACAACAAAGATTTGCGGCTCTCCTAATGATGGTCATTATGGTCTAGCGAGCCATAAGTATCCATTCGTCTCTTAGCCTAACTGCCCTCTGATTGTGAGGGCCATACATCTCTTGTCCTATTAGATATAATCTGCGCAGTGACTGATAGTCGCCAGGATTTTAAGGTTGGGCACACTGAATGCAGTGGGCAGAAAGAGTAGCGTTGGCGCATTTTAAAAATGTGGTGAGTGTTTCGCAAAGGAGTGTTAAATTTTTCTTGTCGATGGCAGATAATTTTAGAATCTTCCGGTTAATATTATTGATTGTTTATTTCCTTTTTCTCGTATATACCCCGGAAATATGAAACTAGAAATGCTTTTTTTTGGTGAAAATAATCATTATGTGATATGATGTGTGTGTGTGTGTGTGTGTGTGTGTGAGTGATGTTTGTGTGTGTATGTGTGGTGTGGCTTTTCTTAAAGCAAGTAGGTGATTAAAACTAAAATAATTCTGTGTTTTCTGAAACCTATTAAAATTCCTGCAGTATCCACTCAACGTCTGCATTTGATGTGAACCGGTCCCTTACGATCAAACGTAAATATAGCTCAATACCGGTCTCCATAAAGGAAGGACTGATACTTATTACGACATAACATAAAAATATGGTCTAGTAGCAAATAGACACTTTGTTAGGACATGGTTTAATAAAGGGCCCCTCAGGCAGTTCATTTGCGAAGTAATTAGAAATAAATATCATAATATATATATAATAACATGTGTACCAACACCTGTTACTTGTTTTGCAATAGTTAAGTAGATAAGTGAGTATTATTAACATATTTGATAAGTGATATTAATAGTGAACATGACTATTAATAGGTATGAAATTATTGTCTATAATATACGAAAAAAATATCCAATTAAGGACTAGACTAGGTGGGTAGAAGAGTCTTGGAAAAGCGAAACCATTTTCTAAACTTATTGGAACTGGATGATAAATATGCTAAAACGACACCATAGTCTTTGCTCCAACACCACAAAAAAAAAAAACAAAAACACATCAGCGTAGGCGCGAACTTTCGCGCTCATAACGAGGGCGCACCTCAACAAGCACGAATACTTGACACGAGCTTTTATCTTTCAACCAGTCCACCAAGCAATAGCATTAATTTCAACTGACAGCTCAATTACCTTCGGACTCTCCATCTCATACAGCACCCAGTTTGATTTGTGCATTACAGATCGCATTACAATAATTTCATCCTGTCTTCTTTACGTCACACGCGTATCATAAAGGTACGTGAGTGTGGCGGCCATTTTGTCTCTTTATTGTGTTTGTAATTGCGTTTCTTTGTGAACTTTCGCTTTTTAATGTTGTTTTTTTTGAAGGGTTGATGTTTAAGTATGGCTGAGATGGGTTCATCTTTGTATAGATTATTTTTGTTATTTTTTAAATAAAACGTTTTGAATTGCCCTGTCAAGACATGACGTAATAAAAAGCAGTTTCGCGGTTTAAATAAACAACACCTTTACTTATGTATGAATCAATGCAGAAGGTGATTTGTGGTTTCTGCATAATTCCATTGGCATGCGTGAGCTTATTTAAAGAGTAAGTACCTACTAGGTACTACAAGTAGAGCGCCGATTCGAGTAATTGAAATGAAATTAATACTTTTATTGTTGCTAGTCGGCCGATTATTCGACCTATTTGCAACCGAATAGTGGGCCAAAGTCGTAGTTGGTCCAATTTTAGATCTTAGTAACAGGCCTCCAGACCGAATATCGGCCCCTAGTTTCCAATCTCAGCGGGTCTCAGTAGCATTTTCTCTGCGGTAACTTTCATAGTCCGATGAGATGGCAATACGATACAACCGGAGAGTGATCACGAGCAGGCCCACCGGCTTAACGTGCTTTTCTTTCAAACTTCGGGCCGATACTGAGAAATTTCTAATGGAAATATTCAATGACGCTTTATGGGAATCAGACCCTGGACCACACTCTCAGCTGTCTCGCGCTTCGACCACGAGACTAAAAAAAAGCGTTGTAAAGATAATTATGTTAGCAATAGGACGTAGTCTTATGTTATCTGTGGCAATAGGAAGGATGTCTGAATAGAGTTGTTACTACACAATGGGCAATTAGCTATCTAATGGAGCGTTTGTTGAGCACTAATGCCGTAATTGTGATTAAATTGGGCCTGAATCCACCTGTGTATTACTATCGGTTGGCCATTGATGCATTTATTAACTATAAATAAATAAACTACTTAAATGTAGGCAGTATAATATTACTACCTAATATAGGTACGAGTATGAAAATATTCAGTGATTTTGTAAGTAATTCAGGTGATGTTACTGGAGCTGCGGAAACAAGGTAATAAATATAGTTTTTTTTTATGTCTGTAAAACTTATCACGTCAGTTTAACCTCATGGGTTATGAGAAGATAACGCAAATACAATAAAATAAATAAAAATAAATAAATAAATTAAAGTTTATTTCAGAACACGGAATAAACACGGTCAAGTTATATGTATTTTATTACTTGCTACAAAAAAACAAATACAAGTGACTTTTCAACAAAAGCGACATCTTTCAGAATTGTACAGAACTAAAACTGTCCCAACCCTTACAATACAGCGAAGTGTTCACATGCCTCAGTTCGTGCTCCTTTATACGAACTGTGGTTCCACAGATGCTTTGTAGAGGGCGCTTAACGCTCGTGTAGTTACAAAGAAAACCGTATAGAATAATACCAAAGTTAGGCTTCATTAAATTCCCAGTTCCGTATCAACTCAAATATTATAAAGGAACAGATTACCTTAACACGATGAAAAAAATATAGCCCTTAATAATAATGAAAACTTCGATGAAATCCATCTAGACGTTTTGTTTTTTTTATTTACTAACCACGGATACGAGAACAGTCGAAAAATTATTCAATAGGATTTCCCGCCCGTCCGGTGCAGTTTTTTACGTTTTGTTTTACCGGTTTTACCCCTAGAAAAGTAGCCGTTACCGTACTTTTAGTTTATTTTTCCGAAACCCGATTTGTGTAGGTTTATATTTCGGATGAAAATAAACTTTTAAAGGCCAAAGCTTTGAAGCATTTCACATTTTTGGAGCCTTCGTGGATGGCATAATTTTTTATGGATAAACTTTATTATAGCAAAAACAAGTAAGGTGTAAATTCTAACACTCGTTTTTAATTATCTTTTTGTTAAGATGTTAACTGAAAGCCTAAACAAGCAATTGTTCATAGAGAGATTTATCAGCTGTTAAAATGATGATAATCTAAATAACCTAGGCCATTACGGAGCTTAATGGCTGACTTTAAACGAGATGAGCAGACGAAGTGAATTATGGTGCATTCAGAAATGTGTCAAAAGTTCTGTAGGAAATACCATATCCAGCAGTGGTATAATCTGCCAGGGCTGCGGACTGTTTGAAAGAGATACCGTGGCCCTGGAATACAAAGGGCTAAGAAGGAACATGGATGGGTTTTAGTCAGTCAAGTCTGACACTCCCTTCCGCTCCGCCCAGAGCGGGAGAAGTCATTCGATGATTTCCCATCCGAAAAAAAAAAGCAGTGGTATAATGTTGGCAAACATAGCTAATTCAAACTCAAACTCAAAGCATTTATTTCAATCAGACCATTACAGGCACTTTTGAAAGTCAAAAAACAAAAAAAAAACGCGTAGCTAGAGTCCTAGTTACAAGGCATAATAACTTGTGAAAGTACTGTAGTGGCCCATTCCAAAGCGTAGATCTCTATGGAGAAGAATGGGCAAGAAACTCCATGGACACTCTTTTGAATAAAAATATGTTACAAAATCTTGGTTACATCATTCATGTTAAGAATTACAAATATGTGAGAACAGGTTCTCTATTGTGTCACCTAACTTTTTTATCCATAATTTAAAGTGCCATAACTTTTTTTGTCCTAATCATCATTTGTCCGAATGATAATTCACCCGAACTTAACATCACATAATATCACATGCCATAAAATTGAAATCCCTAAATATAATATGTCCTGAATCCGTTTGTCATAAATATTACAATCAATAATATACAAAAGACATAAAAATGTTTTCTATAAAAGTTATAAGTCCTAAATTCAAATAACATTATGTTTATTTATAATAATAATATTCTTAGAACAATTTATTTTTATTTTTTATTATAAATAAATATATTATACATGTACTCAATAAAGCAGTTGATTGTGAACATGTGGTTTTTGTAAAGCAAGCAAGCATGCAGCAAGCAAGCAAGCATGCAGCATGCAAGCAGGCACGCAGCATGCAGCATGCAAGCAGGCACGCAGCATGCAGCATGCCAGCAGGCACGCAGCATGCAGCATGCAAGCAAGCACGCAGCATGCAAGCAATCATGCAAGCATGCAACATGCAGCAGGCATGGTTTTTGTCACGGCTCCGGCGCTGCGGCGCTCCGGCGGTCCCTCGCGAGTTTATCGTCGCAGATGGGTTTAACGCTCACCACCGCAGCTTCGACTTGCTGGCCGGCAAGCCGGCCAGCCTCAGCCTCACCTGCTCCTCAACTCGCGGGCCGCCTCGCCCCTCCGCGCCTACGCGATTTTAAATTACACTCTAGGGGTAGGGCAGACAAGACTGCGTGGAGTCGGATTTACAGCGATTCGTTACTGTCACTAAAACCTAATTTTTAGCATATGTTTTAGGAATAAAAAAAATATTATAAATGAACATTCGGAATAATTATACACATTATTTAACACAATACTTAGGACAAAAGACTTTAGGTCTTGTAAAATTAGGAGATTCAATAATTATAGTACTCGATATTATGACAGAATACTTTTAGAACTAAAGATAATTATGTTAAACAAAATTTCGGGATTTTGAACATTATGGTTACTGAAGTTTATAGCAAACGTGTTATGGATAATGATTTTCGGACAAACAATTTTAGGAGAAGAAAGGGAGTACCGTGAGAACAATGTAGAAATACGGGTAAGTTAAAAGCGAATCATCGATAAATTACAAACTTTACTTACCACTCTGGTGTTCTCGGTTGTGCAGTAGTGCTTTCGCTGCTGTTGAGCTTGAGGTTCTGGGTTCGATTCCCGAGTAAAGCAAAGTTATTTTCGGATTTTTCAGGAATTTCTTATTAACAGGTCGGAGTGGATGTGTGCTCGGTATAAGGCCGTAGTGACTTAAACATAACTGATACAATATGGGTGTACTATATGCACAATTGCTTCCCCCTTCTGAGTTTACAAGCACGATGTTATGTTATTTTAACTACCACACAATTCCCCTACATCACCTCCACACAATAGTAATCACAAAGTTACTAAAACAAAATAAATGATACAAACAGAATTCCCTCATACTCTAGCGCAATTTATAATTAGGCTTAATTAAAACAGCGGTGTTGGCTTGTACACCGCCGCTACCGTGATCTATTTAAAATGAAATAACCCTTGCATCCCCCGAGCGGTTGGCGCAAGAAATTTCTTGCTTTATTTATTCATAAGCCTCACAAAGAACCGGTGTAAGTAAAGAACCTACGGGCAGAATTTAAAAGCTCTTTCTTAAGAACGTAACATAAGCAACGTGTATGGTTAGATCATGTTTTTATTTTAATGGATGACCTCGTTTTTAAATAATAATAGCCGTCCGGATCAATCTTCAGAATAAACTGCGCTTGCCAAGGTTGGTCTGTGGATGGATGATCACCCATTGCATACCGAGTTTCCTCAGTGCCTCGGAAAGCACGTTAAGCCGTTGGTCACGGCTGCCATTTGTAGATCTTTGACAGTAGTTACAGGTAGTCAGTGACCCGAAAGTCTCAAAACCAGTCGTACCAAGGGGTATCGCGTACCCAGTATGTAGTTACTGGATTTTGGAGGTCAGATAGGCAGCCGCTCCATTTAAAACTACTACTGGTATTCAGTTCATCCGGTAAGATTGAAAGCCGACCCGAACATAGTTGGTAAAAGGCTAGGCAGATGATATTCAATTAATGGTTTAATTTTGGCAAACAAGGATCTAAAGTAATGGTGTCTCTGAATTTTTGAGTCTCCATAAACTTACTGTTTTTTTTTTTTTACGAAAAGTACGTCATTGCGCGGTATCTTCATTGAATAGTTGAGTCTAGAGGATCTTCGTGGGTTTGTTACACCACCTATAAATAATAACACATATTACACACTTATGTAAACTTATCTATGCATAGCAGTGAGAAGAAGAGTCGAATTTCTTCATCAAAAAACCTTCGATGAAATCCATCTGGACTTTTTGTTTATTTTTTATTTACTAACAACGGATATGAGAACAGTCGAAAAATTATTCAATATGATTTCTCGATTTTCCTCTCAACAGAGCCGTCCGGTGCAGTTTTTTACGTTTTGTTTTAAAATCATATTTGTGAATTTTATGCGAATGGATTACGCTATTAGACACCTTCATATGGAGAGGAAGAATAGAGGTGTCTGATGAGATGACGAGTAATAGAGAAGTGTGGAAGAAGAAGACATTCTTCGCCGACCACAAATGAATTGGAATTAGGGCAAGAGAATGATGGATTACACTATTACCTTGTAAACATAATAATTGGCAAATTATTTATGAGTTCAAGAACGAATGAAGATGTAGATTAAATTTCAGGTTACATATTTCCAAAACAGGAATAGAATAATCTAAAATTGCACAATATATTCCTGGAGCTGAATCTGCAAATCAATCGAAGCACTTCTCCTGACACAAGACGTATTAGAACCGTCTCCGAAGCTCATTGCTTGCTTGGATAACTCGATAAGTGGGTCACCGTATATACTGGAGCCAGAATTCTGGGAACCGTTCAAGGAAACTGCTGTTTGTTTTGATTCTGGCTATTTTGCATGTGCTGCTTAAGCGATTCAGCTTTTGTTTTCGTAAACCTGTTTAAACTTGAAGGTATTTGCTTTCATATTATCTTTTGGTGCATGTGTGGTGTAACTGTGTAACGCGAATGGATAAAATAAAGAATGAGTATAAGAGGAAGTTTGTAAGAGGCTGACGCGTCACGGTGAGGGTAAGGTGACTGTTTTCAGTCACCTTACCCTCACTTTTTTTGTGAAAACAAATTGGGGAAAGGGAGAGGGTAACAGCTAGTGAATGATGATGATTGATACCGACATGAGACAGGTTTGCTGGAAATAGAGTTGCAATTAAAATGCTTGAAGCGGAAAAAAGCAGTCCGTAATTTTATATTTCTAGTTTTATATGGCAGCCGTCCCTACCTAGAACTCTGACGCATCCTGCAGTTGTTTCGTATTAACTAAAACGAACCATTACTCCGAAAGAAAAATATCGTGAGAAATATACCTATTGGAGAGATACTATCTACCAACTTTATTGGCTTTTTCCAAGAAAAATGGTTCGCAATCTATTTAAACATTCTCTGAAATATTTTGAAATTTTTTGGATTCTCAGAGCTGCTTAAGTATTAAATACGTTGAACTGTTAAATACTTTTAATAGAATGTAAAATTATTAAGCAAAAATCTATAATTAAACAAAAAACTTTCATTTAGTAGTTCGCGAGCAGCTTACGAAATATTTGTAGGTAAAAACAGACGTGGGGACTTAAACATGTGAAGTACGTAGGTATATACCTTACTGGAGCCCGGCAATATTATAAAGAATAGCACAAACTGCTATTAAAAGTTGCCAACTGCAAATGAAAACAAGCTGAAGCTTTATAAAAAAAACCCGTAACGAATATCCCGTGGCAAAATTCATTTCAATTAAATGCCGTGGTGCTTGTATGTTAGTTGTTCCTGAATTTCGGGCCAACAGAAATATCCCGAGGCGGTGATGTTGGAGCGGGGCTTAGACGCGGTGTGTATTCGCTGGCGCTCCCGCTCCCGCTACCACTTGTGTCTGAGTGAATGGGGGAAACAAATCGATATGCATAGTTTCCAGCGTTCGTTTTTAATTTCGTCGTTCGTCATGTCCAACCGACCGATGCAGCGCTCTACAAACGATAGATTCGATTTTTTTACAAATATACACTGGTTTTCATTGATGTTACCCGTCAGTCTTATCTATGTTCGTTTGGTTTGAAAACTTTTATGGAACGTGTCCTTTAAAATATACTGTAATATTTGGAATTGGAATATTGGGCACTTTTGAAATTGGAATTGGACTTGGATTGAACTATTTTGCCCTTTTTTAATCAAATTGAAACAGACAGGTAATAAACTAATAATTCATGAAAGCTAGTCTGTAAATTATTACCTAGTTTCCTCAAAATAGAACCTTTTTTGATTTGATTAGTGTTCTTTGTTTAAAATCCGTGAAATGTTTTGTCTTTTTCGTATCACAAAGCGATTCAGTTGTTATTTTTATTTTACCAAAACAGTTAATATAGGTACGCATCGATTTTATGCTGGATCAGTTTCTCCTATAGCCTGTCACTTGTCACTGCTTACAATAAAAATGCAACTTTACAAATATAAAATCCAGCTTTTTTTTTCATACGGTTCAGCCTCGACTGAGCTTATCACAAATTTTATTGGCAGCAGTTTAAAAAAAAACGACTTTTTTAACTGTGACAACTTTGTATCTGACTTTGTGAATTACGTAAAATGCAACGACTGTTATGTTGATGTTATAATAAAAAATAAGTTAAATAACTAGAACCCGGCGACTGAAAAAACACGCTCTAAACAGTATGAATCAAGAAAATGTTCTCGTTCGAAATTATTATGTACCTATAAATCATTTAATATTTATCGTCTATATAATACATTCAAATTCAAATATTATGTTTATTAGTGACACATAGGTAAAAGTAAGTACAAGGTTTTATCAATAAAGTTATGTCTCAGTATGTGCTGCCATGCAAGGCGTGCAAAATAAAATAACATAACTTACACGTTATAATATTGTATATGAATTTTAATGTATTAAATAAATATTCATATTAATGTTCAAAAAAACAATGAATATTGTGGTATTCTAATAAACGTAGTATGAGCTTTAGGGTTGCGTGCCAACCAGTCCATGCTTAACTCGGGCAGCGAGAGCACGTGGGCCTAAAGTCATTCATCTACTTACTGATAATTTGGTGGTTTTATTCTAAACCCTAACTAGTGTAACTAGTGAACACAACAAATATCATGATGGATTTAATAAATCTCGCCGTAAAGCATCTTGAAATCTGTAAGCGAATACATATATATTACATAAAAATTCAACATTATTCAGTCACTCTTCCTTACCTGAGATCCGGATAATAGCCCTTAATCGTCTTACGTTGATATCTCCTCTATTCTTACTACTTCGAGGTGAATTATGATAAAACCCGGTACAATTATGCTGAGGTTAATTTCCCTAGTGAGCTGACTTGATTGAGACAAAGGAATCGTAGAAAATGCCCCCTTTTCTCCTCGGAAATAGTGGAATAAATGTATTGCGTGCAATTCATCTTAAGTCGGTCAAAGTTTTACGATTTAACGCTCTCAGGTCGAAGTTAAGGAGATTTACGAGTATATTTAAAGTTTAAACTGAAAATCCTCATGTATAAGCAACTATTTTAGATTTAGGATACTGATATGCAGGACAGATGACTTTTGCATGGCGTTTTCTTACAGGAGGTCTAGATTAGTATCTATACCCATTGAATAGTATACGTTATTGATTAACGACTTAGGTTATGTGTATTTTCTTTATTACTGTGTGAGACCTTACATAAGAAGCAACGTGCTATCTGCACCTTGCCTTGGAAGAGGAGTTTGGCCGCAGGGAGTGGTGTCCCGCATCTTTGCACGGGCAAGTGCCACATGAACGCACAGTGTCATAGTGCAGTGAAGTGTTACTAACATAGTTTTTAAGTTTCTGTTTACTAACACAAGTTGTTATTTTTACGATATATATGTTAATCTGTAAGATATTCTTTATGGGCCAAAGTTGCCTGAGAATAAATGAATGTTATGTTATGTTAATATAACCAGGTGTGTTTTTCCCGATAACTTTACCACAACATCGCAATGGCAAATGCACAACCGACTCACCACCAAGATGTCAAACGGATAAGCACTTATCAACTGAAAAGGAAATTGCAAACCATTTTATACAACTAAACAAAATTACTTTTCATCTTTCTAGTACCTACAGCATAAGTAGAGTAGAAAATACAAACCGTAATTTTCGAGTCAGCTTCTGATATTGCGAGTTGAAAAAGAACCAACTTTCTGAATCAACTTTAAATCCAAGTTCCATCATTTTTCGTATCAAGCACACGGCGTTTTGAAGACTAACTGCATTACAATAATTTGCCACGTTGTTAAATTCATATTATGCCTATTACTAAATGTAGATCATCGTCTGCTCCATGCGAATTCAACGTAACAAGTTTGAACTAGGCCGACAAACAAGTTCACAAATAAATTAGCGAGCACCCAATTACCCTCGCAGGCACCGTGTGAAAGAGTTTCAGGTACATCCACGACACTTCATTATGCACAAGCGAGGCCTTCAAAATAATTCAAATGGCTGTCGGAGGACGATTCCCCTCTAAATAATTCATAAGGCTTTGGGTTATGTCACAGCTGCCACTACAACCTTCTGATAGAAACTCTAAGTGGAAGAAACGGAGATAGTCTTTGATTTCATTTAGTTCGCTTCGCCGAACATGACCCTCCATCTGATAATTTATATCAAAGGATTTGTCGCATCAAAGAGTTTCTTTAAAGCTCATTCGAGACATATCTTGTTTCCACCATAAGCTTAAAATAAAGAGGCGACTCCGTGGTGTTAAACGTCAGAAAGATTCCGTTTGTTCGCTGGAAGCTTAATTAAGTTGAAGTTGTGGAGCTATTACAGCGCACATAAACTGTATAGTGTCGGTAGTTTGCTTCTATGTAGCGACCAGCGTATGTTAGAAAACTCATAAAACGCGGTGAATCACCTGCTCAGCTTTAACAAAATCTGTCTGGTTTCTATATACAGACATTCTGTTGTAAGTAAGTGGAAGGCTTTTTGCAGAAGTTTCTAGTAGCGAACGATGTGAAGTTCATCGAATAGCTGTTACAAAGATTAAGATAGGTAAAAGTGAGGTAGACGTTTTACGAGTCGGCGAGTGCGTAGATATATCCTCGAGAGTACATTCGCACATGGGCGGGTGATAAAATCAGCATAAATTGTGTCGCGCTCGGCTCCCGGCTCCGGGGCTGCGGCGACGTAGCTACTCTTACATATAGGTAATGCGTGTAGAAGTAATGGCTCCTAGTTATGCTAATACACATTTACGTCAGCCAGCCTATTCATCATCGTGTGCGTAAAATTTATAGCTTTTTCGTCAATGATCTTATAATCATTATACAATCTACGTTTAATGTTGTACTGAAACATCGGATGACCGACTGATGTTTGTACTGGATGACCAAGCTGTTATGTATTTTACTCCTCATTCAATAAGAGTAGCAGAGGAACTAGTTAGCTCACATTAATATTATTGCAAGGAAATATAATCGTTTCATAGCAATTTCTAAATATGGAATATACAAGTTGTTGTTTTGCATCTTCGTCAAATTCAAGGAGGTAACTATGCTAATGATTCTCGTTCCGAATCAATAATAAAATGGGTAGGTTTTTTTTTTTCTTTTTTACGAAAATCGGTAAGTGTGAACCACCCGTGTTTTAAACGCGGCCCGTCTGGTTCTTGCCTTATAACCTCGCTTAGGTACACACATACAAACAATCTCAAACGTTTATTTCATCATTTCTTAGTCCCTAAACCACGTTAAGGGGGTTATTCTGAAATACTGACAAACTTAAACAACCTAAAAACAAGCGATTATTAATAATTAACTAGGTACCGTAATTTTAATTTATTATTTATGTCTTTCGTGACCACCCCCTGAAATTTGACGAGGTTGTAAAACAACACCTTGTATAGATAGAATTCAAATTGCCTCGGTACACGAGCGAAACTAGTATTGCTTTTAGAGATTGTTTTGTTATAAGAGATGTTGGTTTAAATACTGGCTCCTGCAACATAGTTTCAACTATCGCTGGAGAGAGATTCCCACATACCGTGTACAATGTTTTTCATGTCAATAATTTTTTTTTGTTTAAATTGATTAAAATGCACATGTTACAATGTACGAAAATACCTAAGTGGTTGTTTCTCAGTGTCAACTGTTTGATTAAATCTGCACTGCCTGTATGTACCCCTGTGAACACTTGGTCCGACCGCTTTGTCCGATCAATCGGACCACGTGAACTTTTTTTTCATTTTAGTCCGATTCATCGGACCAAGTGGAATCACAAATTCTCATAGTCCGATCGATCGGAAAACGCATTATTTTCTTTCCTTTTGGTCCGATTCATCGGACAACGAGGAATTATTATTCCTTCTAGTCTGATCAAATTAGAGTCGTTTTACCATTAATAAATAATAAAAAAGCTAGCCTTCTTAGAAAACGAATGTCTCTGATAAATCAGACTGATGCCAATGCACAATTTTACCTGTACACTTATGCTATTATGTATAATATGATAATAAAAAAAAATATGATAATATTACAGTATCACAATAATATGTCGTGAATTCTATGTAGGATCCTATTTTTAAATATCTATTTCTAGTTTATTGATAGGCACTTACTTGAGAACGGTTGAACCAATTTGGTTATGTTAGTAAAAGTCTGAAAAGGATTTTATTTAATGAAAAATTTAAAATTTAATTGAGACAGCAGAAGTCATTCGGTGATGTCTACTAAGTTATAGATAGAGTTAGTAGTATAATATTAAAATAGTTATTTGTGCAACAAGAGAGCAAAGTTGTTTTTTGCTGCGAGTGCTGATTTTGAATCCTGAGCAAGCGAAGGATTCAACGATTGAATCACGAGCGTAGCGAGTGATTCTAAAGCTGAATCCTGAGCGTGGCGAGACATTCAATGGCACGAGATGCAAAAATCTTTGCTCTCGTGTAACACACATAACTTTTCGATTCAGCAGCGAGAACACTTTACGAGATAAAATAATAAACAGGAATTGATTGAAATAACTATTTATTGTGAATCAAAATAATTAATATTAGATGATCACCTCGTCTGTGATAAATCTAAAAAATAAGATAGCAACACCGTCTCCGAAAAACTGCTTGCGCCCTTTGTAAGTCTCGTTGAAGACATGGTATGCTTTCAGATATTTCTTGCGAGATTTCTCAGGTAGGAAACTTAATTCTGCATTAATGTCTTGTTGTTTTAACTCTTCCGGTGTTACAATACTGTTCTCGTCGCTAGTTTCACTCTTTTACGAGTATTTTAATATTTTTAACTTATTCAACTCTTTACGCCAGCCACGTATTTTTTTTCCGCTCTTTTATTTAAATTAAGGCGTGTTCGGAAATAGCACCCATGATATTTTATTATTCAAAATATATTACGTAACATTATTGAAACTAGAAATAAATATTTACAGGTTAAATATCAGTTTTATTTGCAGTAAATACTTATTTTCGTTTAAATACAACAATAAGTTAAAAATTCAATAAAGTACACTAAAAGACATAATTTTTGCAAAATCTCTTTAGTACGAAATTCCGAACGTGTTCGAATTCAAAAACAGAACTTCGAAAGGGCTGGTCTTTGTCTCTCTCTCTTTCTAATGGGTGGGAAAGAGATAGAGTGTGGATGTTTCGAATTGTATGATCAAACCCAAGGCTGAATAAGATATTCGGGGCTTTCTGAAAAAAATAATTAAAAAGTTACTTTGTCTCACTCAGTGAGCAAAATCGCATTTTGCTCACTGATTTCAGGCAGCGAAACCTACATGTTTGAGCTACTGAAGTGAAAAATATAATTCAGAAGCTCGCAGTCACTATCATATTATGTCATAGACCTATAACCATAGAAGTATGATAGTGGAAAGTCCTCCTCCCTTAAAACCTTCGCAACAAATAATACTGATGACGTCATCACTCCGCGCCAGTTGCGTCGGCATAATGCTATTCTATAGCAAGATTGGAATTCCGAATCGGGAATCCGGGCCATGTCCACCGCTTGATTGTGCGTTTGTCGGCTATTGAATGTCAGGGTTTGGGCCAGCAGGCCAGCGACATGCCAATTTGCTGCTAGACAGCGATAACGCGATTTACGTTGGCGCTATTTGATTTTTGGAGCTGCGGTGTGAATGACTAAGCCGGTAAGCTGGTCCGAAAGCGCTATTGGTAGTAGTGTCATTAGAGCTCTTTGTCTGCCTTTACGGGCAGTAGTCGCTAACGCTGAGCATGAGGTCTTGGGTTCGATTCCTAGATCGGGCAAAGTAAAGTGTTATTGGGTTTTTCCATCAGGAATTTCTTAGTAGCAGCCACAGAGCTTTGATTTGCTCTGTTGGTGGCAATAGGTTCTTCCCTATACTGGTGAAATGTGGATGTAATGAGTACATCTCGGACTAACGCATCGGGAATTACAGACGTGAATTAATAATGAAGCTGTCATTTTTTTTTGTAAGCCTCTCATGTGTCGCCCTGCTGGGCAAATGCCTCCCCTTTCTCCTTCCAAACCTCTCTATCTTGTACGATATCTGGCCATGATCACCCGGCAAACAAGATCAGATCGTCACACCTCCATCAGGCGTCCAGTGAGTGACGATCCTTGCCCATCTCTCCGGGTGCATTCGTGCTACGTAGCCAGCCCACTCCCACTACGCTACGCTCCATTGCCCTCTGGCAAATCTTGAGTTTCGACTTCGGTTGTTCGGTTAGTGACCAGCTTTGCGCACCGTAGGTTAGGACGGGCAGGATGCACATGTCGATGATGATGTCATTAGGGCATGATTATAGTCATGCCATTCAAAGGGTATGATAGCGTAGCAGTTAGCTAATGGAACAAGAAAAAACATTTTTGGAAAGAAGTAAAACCGACTTTATAAACAAAAATGTGAAAAATATCTTTAGCTTCAGAAGTCGGTGACTTTTGTTTCATTGATTCAGTTTTATTTCTAGTATTAGTTTACCTGCATTCATATCCTCGGTCTACGGCACTGAAAAATTAATCAGGAGTATCCTGGCTTCCACTCTGATTGATTTTGATGTGCCGTGTTTCTCCGAGGCTATCGATGCTTGGAAACTCGCTTGCCGTAATACTGAAAAACCCGACAATCCATTATCCCAGAGACGGTGGGACGAGCCGCTCTGCAGAATAGTTCAGGACAATTTACTCAACACGTCTGCTACTACTGCTGAGCGTGCGCGTCTGCTGGCTGTGGGTGAGTGGGAGTCGGGTCTTTGGCTTCTCGCACTGCCATCGTCGAGCATAGCCACTTTGTTCGACGACACGACCTTCCGCCTCGCTGCTTCTTTACGTCTTGGCGCCGCCTGCTGCTCTCCTCATCGCTGTCACTGTGGTGAAGCTGTCAACAGCCTCGGACACCACGGCCTGTCATGCAACCGAAGTGCGGGACGTTTTGCGCGGCACGCGAACATAAATGACATCATCCGTCGAGCTCTTGTTACCGTCGGCGTTCCAGCTATCTTAGAACCCAATGGCTTGGCACGCGACGATGGCAAAAGACCGGACGGCATGTCTTTGTTTCCTTGGAAGATGGGTAGGCCTTTAGTGTGGGACGCAACTTGCGTCGATACTCTTGCGCCATCACATCTTCCAAGCTCATCGTGCTGTACAGGCGCTGCCGCTGCGGCTGCGGAGAACCTCAAGCGGCGTAAATATAGTAACCTTTGTGGTAACTATATTTTTGAGCCGTTTGGGGTTGAAACTCTGGGGCCGTGGGGTCCGAGTGCTCACAGCCTTTTCAAGGAAATATCTAAACGCCTAGTTGACACTTCCCGTGACCCAAGGGCTGGGTTTTACTTTGGCCAGAGGCTAAGTATTGCCATACAACGTGGCAACGCCGCCAGTCTCTTGGGCACGTTACCAGTTGACAGCGTTGAGGAGGAGTTTTTTGACGCCCTTTTATAATTTATTGTTATTTTATTTTAGTTAAGTATCTAGTTTTAAAAATAATATTAATTTGTAAAATATAATAAATAATTCGTTAAAATTTTCAGTTTTTGTGCCACCGACTTCTGTTGCTCTCGATTTCCCTAGGATCTCATCATCAGATTCCGACTTGGTGACAATGGGACTACCTCAGGAGTATTAACCTTTCGAATAAACAATGAATTTTGAAAATTGATCCACAATTGGCGGATATATCCGTGAACATACATAAAAAAAATATAAACGGTCGAATGTGAACCTCCTTCTTTTGGTAATCGGTAAAAAGGTATTGAATCAACCCCAAGAAGCATAATAATAGACAGGAACATGATGATAACATTAATTCACCAAACTGACTTATTAACTTCAGAAAGTTTAATGTATGTTTTAGTTGACTGTGTTTTTGTATCTCTCAGTATTGAACAGCGATAAGAAAACTGTTCAAAAGTTACAAAGAACATTTTGTTTTGTCTCCAGAGTAGTGGAGTCAATGGATTGCTTTTACTTTCGCTTTTATCTGAGATTCCGATCGAGTGGAACTTACCTATCTATAGGTTGGAGCACAAAGGACATAAAAGCTGAAGCTGAAATTAAAACGGAAAGTAAAGAGAACTATACTTTGATTAAAGAAAGTTTCATTTATTTTGTGCTGTTTTTCTTTTAAAGTTGGGAGGAATATTATTTGTAGAAAACTCCTGACTAGTAGAGTCTTCAGATGCAATTTATGAGAGACTAGATTTTGCGTTTTGTCCACCCATCTTCACCCAGCACCGAGCAGGCTGGAAATTCACCCGCGGGAAAGTATTCTATATATATAAAAGAAAGTCGTGTTAGTTACTTCACTTATAACTCAAGAACGGCTGAACCGATTTAGCTGAAAATTGGCAGGGAGGTAGTTTAGAGCCAGGAGAAGGACATAGGATACGGTAGGGTAGGGTAGGGTAGGTAGGTAGGATAGGGTAGGTAGGTAGGGTAGGGTAGGTAGGTAGGGTAGGGTAGGTAGGTAGGGTAGGGTAGGTAGGTAGGGTAGGGTAGGTTAGGTAGGGTAGGGTAGGTAGGTAGGGTAGGGTAGGTAGGTAGGGTAGGTAGGTAGGTAGGGTAGGTAGGTAGGGTAGGGTAGGTAGGTAGGTAGGGTAGGGTAGGTAGGTAGGGTAGGGTAGGTAGGTAGGGTAGGTAGGTAGGGTAGGGTAGGGTAGGTAGGTAGGGTAGGGTAGGTAGGTAGTAAGGGTAGGGTAGGGTAGGGTAGAGTAGGTAGGTAGGGTAGGGTAGAGTAGGTAGGTAGGTAGCGTCGGGTAGGGTAGGTAGGATAGGGTAGGTAGGTCGGATAGGGTAGGTGGGTAGTAAAAAGTGCATTGCAACGCATGCTGGGTACAGCTAGTTAAGAATAAAAGTAACCTATGTAAAATTCATCCATTTTTTTTTTCGGTAATACATGGTGTTGTTTTGCATCCTCGTCAAATTCAAGGAGGTAATTATGCTAATGATTCTCGTCCCGAATCAATAATAAAATGGGTACGTATTTTTTTCTTATTTACGGAAATTGGTACCTAAGTATGAGCAACCCATGTTTTAAACGCGGCCCGCCTGATTCTCGCCCTCTAAACGCGCTTCCACACATAAAAACAATCTCAAACGTTTATTCGATCATTTATTATTCCCCAAACCACGTTAAGGGAGTTATTCTGAAATACTGACAAACTTAAACAACCAACGAAATCTGCGTTTTTTAATAATTAACTAAGGTACCGTAATTTTAATTGATTATTTATGTCTTTTGTGACAACCTGCTGAATTTTGTCGAGGATGCAAAACAACGCCTTGTATATTTATTAATTTTTGTACATTAGCAAAAAAAAAACAAGATATATTTCACATGTAGGCAGTAGGTTGTACAATCGAGTATAAAATTATTGACAGATTTCCGGCCCCTAAACAAGGTACGCAGACTATCTTATGAGTTGGAAAAAGTTCAGCCGTTAAGGCATTCTTTCTTCTTTTTCGTGTGGTTAATGTTTAACGTGGAGTAAGAGTTTTCATCTAAAAAAAAACTCTCAGGCACGTCTGGTTTCCTCACGATGTTTCCTCTCACTGAAGCTAGTGATAGTTATATGTACATTATGAATCCAAAAAATCAGACGTGCGTGTCTGGTTCAAATTTGTGACCTATGACTTGGCTGTCCGACGGTCACACCAATATGCTATCACTTTTAAGGCAAACAGACACAAACTTTCGTATTTATAATTATTAGTTTGGATTCTTGTATCGTCTACAATTAGGCCGTTGCAGACAAACCTGTGGATTATGAATAATATATCAGTGAGCTAGTAGGTGGGTTCACTACGATAACAGTCTTCTAGTTTTTACGATTTTTGCCGCACTACCATAAAATTTACCTCAGACAGACGACCATTAAATCAAACGATGCAAAAAAGACGAATCTCGGTCGTTTCGAAACGTCCCTGGAATGGCATTACTTTTACAGGTGTACCAAGAGGTAGGTAGGTAGGATGGACTGCAAAGTACGTGTTGTATTAAACATAATAGGTATCTAGCGTTCTTCAGTGGCTAGACTAGCTAGCAGAAAAAGAGTACCATAGTGCACTACCTACATCGATTGCGGGTTCTTTGTGTAGCGAAGTCAAACCTTGTTTTGTTTCCCTTTTTTTTTGTGCCAAGTCCACGAGTCAGTAAGGATTTAATCAAACCGTGATGGACTTGTAATCGAATTGAGAAACCTTGATTTGATGAAGTTACGTATGCTTACGATTGCTCACATTCTTTATTTGCGTCTAGAATAACATATCTGAAGAAGTAATTAAAAGTCTTTCTTTTAGAGACTTATTAATGAAATCATAATTGTAATTGAATACGCGTACCTACTTTGTAAACTGTAATGTATCTGTCTCAATGGTTTGTAGATTTTTGTTACCTTTAAATTCGTTATTGGATAGCTGGTAACATTAATAAAAGTGACAGCTGCTGTAAAAGTAGCTCTAGTTAGTATATCGAACTGGACTTCGAAAACGTTAAACAATGATCTAGGAAATGTTAATTAAATTGTGCTAGATTTATGTACATAGATTATTTACAATTCCAGTTCACTTGCATATTGTATAGCAGAGTGATTAATCCCAACATTTCATGGAATGTAGCTCGCCAGAGTACATGAAGGCAGAGTGGAACACAATGTCAGGGATGACAAGCATGTTGCAAGCTGTGGGTAAATCGGGGTCGCTTCTCCCCGCACGTTCGATGCTCTAGATTGCAAGGCGTTCGTCGTCATTGTCTACGCTCCGGGACTGTAAATATTTTGATACTTTCCTTTCACTAACAATAACAATTCAAATACCCACCAGCAATAACTTCAGTTTGGTGATCATGGCGTTAGCAACAGCGCCGAAATATCGGGAACTCAAAACTAATATTCAACATGGTAAATATCCCGTTACAAGTGTTATTGATAGTGTTAGAAACCATATCAGTTTAAAAACTAATACTTTCCTTTCAGTTTGTTTCTAGATTTCCGCTTCTGTATTGCGACAGAATAAGGAAAAATGGCCGGTTTTTGTGAAAAATTAGGGGTGAACGGCGCTTGAATTCAACGTGTACTTAGATATGAAAATACAATGGGGTGACTTCACAATTTGTTATACATTTTTAGGCCTGATGTTAAGGCTTTTACAACATTAATTACAGCATTTTCTTTGTGTATCTTTTTCAGATTATTTAATGAATATAAAGTGTATTATACTACCCTAGAGACTTTTAATCAAGCGCTGTAAAGGCGTCCATATATCAAAGTCATTGTACCCGCCAGCAATGCATAAACGAAGCTCAAGAACTTTAGCCAATGATTAATTAAACTTTTTTATATAATCCTCTTTGGTCCCGATTTCTTTAAAATTTTCTCAGCTTGTTCGAGCATAAGTTTCTCAATAAGTGGTGACCCGGACTGGGTTGTGGTGGTAGGGCTGTTTTCGCCTAATTCTAATTAGTTCCAGGTCGGCGCTACATCAAAGTTGGGATAAGTTCTTTCGTTTAATTGACCGTAAACTTGAGGCGACGTGGATACATCCACCTGGAAGGGCTCACTCGCCTCCCGAATGATTAATGTCTTTTTTGTTTCAATTATGTCCCATTTTTCCTTCCTGGTACATTTTTATTTAATGGACAAGGAGATTAAAAAAGCTTAATACGAAATCTGATTGGGGCATTCAAATTGATTAATGGTTTTGCGGACAAGTTTTTTATGCATTTATTAAACCAATTAATAAATGAAAATAAAACTGAATTCTAGCATCTGCATTACATTTTGTGAAATGTGTTTTGAAGCGCAAATAACATGCAGATAATATTGCAAGACAAAGCCGAGGGCTGCAATTATAAACTTGTCATGTTCAGTTAAAGACCATCGACGACGTTGGAATAAAGATGGTTAAAACTTATTATCCGTTTTTGCGAGTTATTACGACCAATGTTTTTATGCATAGGTATCCAAGCGCTTCGACAATCACCTGCAAAGGTTTTCTTTAAAAAAAAAAACTTTTTTAATAAAAACTTCCTCGGTATTTAATCTAGCAAGAACGTCATAGTTTCCGTCCAGTTTCCCGCCATCTTCGTCGGCATCAGTGGGATTGTTCGTCGGAAGCTGGCAACTCTTAGCGAATAGTTAAACTTAATGAGGCCGACCGAATGTTGCCTACTCCTCCACTCAGATTGTTTCCGGCACAAGAGAGAAATATTTGAGGATAAATGAAAATGAGTGGTACTGATTTTGGAAGAGTTTAATTAGAGCTTCCAATTTGTGCTAGGTTTTCTTGAATCGATAAAGAGAGATAAAGATAATTTATAAAAACATGCGTTACAACAATACAACACAAAATTGAAGCGTAGGTAAGGTTAACCTTGCTATTTCTGGATCAGGGAGGTAATGTTCAAATATGACATACTACTTGTAATTATTTGCGTGTGATTAATTTTCAGACAGCAGCTTTCAAGATTCAGACTGTAACAGGTGAATGTCAGGTTCATATTATCCATATTTTCATATTTTATGTGGTTAGTGATTATCCCAGTTTCAGAGTTTTTATGCTGCCAATGGGCCTCTGGCATGCTGGTTTCCTCACGATGTCTTCCTTCACCGAGTAAGTAAGTACGCATGTAATAATTATACAATACGCAGATGAATTTGAAAAATCAGAGGTGCGTGTCTTCAGTGTCTTGGTAGTCCGACGCGACGGTCACACCTAATTATGCCATCATTAGTTTGTGTTATTCTATTATGTTATACATAATACTATAATAATCTGGACGGGACGGTGGACGTGTGTCAGGCATGCCACCGTCCGGGTGAGTCCATCAGACATATTATTTCTGATTTTTCTCGTCTGGCTAACGGCGAGTACTTGCACAGGCACAACCAATTGACCAGGATTATTCACCAGCAACTTGCCTTGAAATATAAACTTGTGGAATCTGAGGTACCGTACTACGAGTATGTGCCCGACCCAGTTCTCGAGAAAGACCATGTCACGCTGTTCTGGGATCGGCTTATCATTACTGACAGGACTATTGTTGCCAATAAGCCTGACATAGTGGTGATAGACCGAACAGCGCGCCGCGCAATGATAGTCGATGTTACCATCCCGCATGACGAAAACCTCGTGAAAGCTGAGAAATTGAAACAGATAAAATATCTTGACTTGGCTCACGAGGTTGTCGATATGTGGAATGTGGACTCAGCTATCATTGTGCCGATTGTCGTAACGGCCAATGGCCTTATGGCCAAGAGCCTCGACGAACATCTGTCGAAGCTCTCAATTGGCAGTTGGATCAAGAGCCAGATTCAGAAGGCAGTACTCCTTGATACTGCCCGCATTGTGAGGAGGTTCCTGTCTCTGCAGCCCTAACCACTGGTAGCTTGGACCCTGCTCCCGATACCGGCGGAAACCTGTTTTTTATATTTTTAAATGTTTTTTTTACCTTTTTTGTTTTTTAAGAAATATTTAAAAATATATAAAGTAAGATGTAAAATGAATAAAGAAATAATAATCTACTAGTGCTTTTTATTAAGTTTTACGTTAATTTCAGCTAAACAAACGAATGAAAGTAACCTACATAGCTTTAACATAATATGAAACACCTCTACAGCTACCGTTTGAACACAATTTGTAATGGCTACATGTACACATCTTACGAAGGTACGTGCTTAACGCGTATACCACTTGTGGTTTATTTTTATGAAGTCCGTTGGATTTAGCTTTAGTAGTTAACACGAGTAGAAGGCAGTGAGGTGTGATTAAGTTTAAAAGAGAGCGGTTTTGTTTTATATGGCACTAGCTGCTGCCCGCGACTTCGTTCGCGTGGACATTTTATGTGTTTTTTAGGGTTGTGCGTTGTTTCGTCGCTAATTGTTTCATCGAATTTCGTTTCACATAAATTGTTTCTCATATTATCATTTCATAGAATAATCAATACGCAGAATACTTACTTTGAAAAAAATTAAATCATCAATTTTTGTTTCAAATAAAGTTTAATGTTAGAATATTCATATCATAGAATAACAAATCAAATATTCTTTATCCACATATTGTTTGTTTCACATAAAACTTATTACGAAGAATTGCATTTTATCGAGTGACAGTTTCTAAAACTCATACCTTTGAAAAATACATACCCTCCTATAAAATTACATCACCGCATTCACAAAAATAATGCGGTTAAATTCTTGTCAAGTAGGAAAACAATCTTTTTATTCTCACTAATGGTGTTCATGCCTGTTGCACGCAGCATGCAAGCAAGCATGTAGCATGCAAGCAAGCATGCAACATGCAGCGTGCAATCAAGCATGCAGCATGCAACAAGCATGGTTTCTGCCACGGCACCGGCGCTGCGGGGCTCCGGCGGCCCCACGCGAGTTCATCGTCGCAGATGGTATTAACGCTCACCACCGCAGCTTCGACTTGCTGGCCGGCAAGCCGGCCAGCCTCAGCCGCGGCGGCAAGCGATAAATACCACCTGCTCCTCAGCTCGCGGGCCGCCTCATCCCTCCGCGCCTACGCGGGCTTAAATTACACTCTAGGGGTAGGGCAGACAAGACTACGTGGAGTCTGATTTGCAGCCATTCGTTTTTGTCACTAAATTTTGTAGTACAACATATTGACTTTTAAGGACAATATTTTAATTTAAGTTTAATAATTTCGTTGAAATAAAATACCATGGAAACATACATCGAACAAACAATATTCGTTAAAAAGTAATTCTATTGTTTGATAAATTTGTTAAATAAAAAAATGTGAGTATAAAATTCATAGAAGTGTGTTTCTGTAAAATATGTTTCATTCAAGTAAATAGTAGTTGAAACAAAAATATTCGAAATAAAAATACGAGGACCAAATATTATGTGAAACATTTTCTGGGAATCGAAATTCTGTGAAACTTCTGTCTGCGAAACAAGGTGACACCGTTTTTTAGCGATATATATACATATAAACCTTCTTCTTTATCATTCTGTCTATTGATGAAAAACGCATCTATGTCCGTTGCTTAGTTTAAAAGATCTGAGCGTATATACAGACGGCTGGAAGCGTCTTTGTTTTCTGTTATGTTAAGATGTAGAAGTAAGTACTTAGGAGTCAAAAAATCTAAGGTTGTTAGAACAAGTATTTTGGAAAATAAAAGTACCCTTACTGGTAAAGCTCACGACGCTTTATCAAAATAATATGCCAGATAATTTTTGACAAAGGGTTATCAAGTGGGTGGATCTACGTCGGTTATCCCTAGAGACTTTTTTAAACAACTAACCATTAATGAAACATAATAGGCATAAAATATTCATGAAAACAAACAAGTAATTCATATTTGTGATGAACAAATCCAGCTTATCAATTAGCAAACACAATCCTCTGGGACTGTCATTTAATTGATTGTCAAAACTAAATCACTTCCAATTCCTTTGAGAGTAAATAACTAAACAATAAAATTAAAGTAAACAGGCATACTGCCCGCCAGGACGAAATGAAACGTCTAACACCTGGTTTTGAGCTAACTTTATTACTTGAACGTCTGGGAACGTAACGCGGACGACGCGTAAAATATTTTTCCCTGGGAATGACGCGCTCCTTCGGTAGCTAGTCGTAAACTCCGACATTTATTACGTTTGATATCGTCAGACGACGCGACGTCTTTACTGCGTAACGTGTTCCTCGAACGTTGCACGTGGCAACAAGTTGCTGTAACAAGGTATTGAGCTGTGCGTGCAAGTGTGAACATTGTAAGTTCTGCTCTATAGCGCATCTATATGTAGTTCAAAGTTGAGATCTTGTTGAGATATTCTATTTGGTGGAAATTTTTGTACAGTTCAGTTGGTTTCATGCATTTTCCTGTATTGTGCGATATTCGCGATAGGACTCAAACACGCAATATCTACTACGCAAATTATTTATAGATACAATCTGTTGGGTCGGAATGAATGATTTATCTCTCAGCATGAAATAATGCATGTAGGCTGTGAAAACGCATGCTAGTGCTATTTATTCGCTGCTCTTGTAAAAAAAACTTAATTGAGCCATAAACACATGTTCCACATTTGATTCTAAACACAAACACTCGTCCTTTAAACACACCTAATAATATCGGTGATTCAAGCAACATCGAACAAAGACATCACAGCATCCAGCATTGAATAGGGACCGCCAAAGTGACAGGCGCCCTTTCAAACGCGGCTTACACAAAGAAAACAAAACTTCCACCATCGGATTTTCATGTCAATCATCTGGGAGTTTTTTTTTCCGCGCCAAAATGAATTCCATTTCGACAAACAAATCACCACAGATCCAATCAAAGGCGACGACAACGGCCAGTATTTTATAAAAACAAACTTGTTGATCTTATTTCGTGTATTCCTTTCTAGTTACATAATTAGCTTTTCTTTTTACTAAAGTTGCGGTTTCTTTTTGTTTAGTCTTCATGTTTTGCTTACGAAATTAGGGTAGAACTTTGTTTTAAAAAGACTAAGTTTTCCGTCTTTCTTACTTTATAAACCTTATGTAAGTTTACGACATTATAATATCTTTTCAGGACACGAAACGTCTGCAAAATTAAAGTGTTTCGATATACTTAAGACTTCAAGTTTGTACTAAGAAAATTTCGTCAAAGTTATTTAGTAATTTCTCAAATGATTCTACAAAGCCTTGAGCACTTAAGTATGATTGGAATCTTATTGGAGAGCTTCAGGGCGGATCATCTCATCAATACTTTGATTGAGGCTCCACCACGTCGGATGAAGACTCGAAGACGGTTTTAAGTGGAAGATGGATTTTCTAGTAATTTTCAGACATTTTTTTGGAGTATTTAGAATTGGTATTTATTGCAATTTCATAATATACTTTTGTCATAATATATTAATCTAAAATTACCAAGAAAATCGATGAGCTGAAATAAATGTTGACATGTGAAAAACATGATACACTATTGTCTCTCTAAAAGTCCCCCTGCCATAAATGACATAACAAGGTTCTCGGTAGTTCCCCTGCCGTTACTAAATCAAAGCATACTTATGTTGGCACGTTTACAGAATAACAATTTTCCTCGAACGCATTTCATGAATCTTATAACAATTTGACGTTTAGGCACACGATAGACGAACGACTTTTTATAGATCCAAAGTACGGTTTACCTTGAATTTATTTATGCTTTGTTGGTCACCGAAAAGTGTTCTATCCAAAAGCTCAGTGTGTTCGAAAACTGAACGATTCTATGTAGAAATCTTGGTTTTTGTTTTTATTCAAGCGTTGTATTTTCCACGTAAAACTGGCTACAAAATGTCGGCCGTCTACGTTCGAACAAAACGTGCGTAAGAAAAAAATCTTGTAAACAATATCGTACCGAACTATTCCATCGCTTAATTCTTGCTGTAGTTACAGCAAGTCCGAGATTTGATGATACAGCACGTCGCGTGGTCCACCACACCGCCTGTTGGCCGCTGTTCATACTTAATCAATGTTTATAACACTCCGCAACTTTTCCTATCATTGCTGTAAGAGCTTATGAATATTTAACGATGTACTGCTTGTAATAGGAAGCTAATTTCAAACTTCGCACTAGTTAGGAGTTCGAGTTCTGTTGCTCGGAGATGTAATTACAGATTCAATTTTATTGCGTAATGAATCTAAAATTATTAGGTTCTAAAATAGATTCTTGGAACTTAATAGTCTGTGTGAGAACCACGTCGTCTCAACTCATCCGTTGTTGAACCGTGATTGAGGTATCCGTGTAAACGATTACCTGTCGAATGCCGACTGTAATAATGACTAAAGTTTGGCCACGTTCAATAAGTTTTGGCTTCCGAATGAAAAAAACTTTACCTCAAGATTGGGAGTATACATTTTTTTGATATTGGCTTGACTTTGTTGGAGACGTACCGTGGTCGGGAGAATTTCCAGAGAGACTGCGGAGGCGGAGGTGGGCCAGTCGGCCGGAATTCGGAGAGTCTGCAATCCGCACCGCTTGGCCGGAGTCCGGATATTGAAATAAATAAAAGGCGGCTGATTCATTTAACTGCTGTGCGAGCTTGTCTGCCTTGCAGGTAGCCACATTATATTTTCGTCCAGTATTTACTGGCTTTTACGCTTCAATTGCGTTGCAGACCGGTTTGTGTGAAAAAATATTTTATTGTAACATCTGTTAATAACCTGGTTTTTGATAAGGTACAGGTATCAAGTAGGTACAAGCTGGTGGACGTGAAAATATAGTTAGTGCCATCGTTGTCTTGTGCTTAGACTCACAAGCCCGAAAGGCAAAAACAGGATTTCTTAGTTTCCGAGTTATTTAATTTATGAAATTCATTTTCTGGACATTGTTATTGAATCAATTAAAGTAGTATTTAGTAGTCTAACAGCGGTTTTAATACTTCTGTAAACTTGAATAAATATCTGAGGAGGTTTAAGTGTCGTCCTAGCTTATAGGAACGTATTTCTTCTAGAATGAAAGCTTCCCAAGAGACGTTAGTACTTGCCGGGAAAACGACTCGAGTTTATTGCATGTATGCCTTTAGTGGTGGCGCGCTGCTATTACATCTGTTTATATACTTCCCTTAGCGACTCTCACTTCCGGGAAAACATTTGTGCATATGTGTTAAGTGTACTGCTTTAGTTTTTTTTTTCTTATACAAAATGTACTTGGCCTAGTTTTTTAGCTGAGGGAACACTCATACATATGTTTGGAGAATGATATGATGAACTGTACTAAGAGATAGGGATCATTAGTTGTGTTCCTTGTGTATTGATGTTCAATAGTGGACTGATAAGAGCCGTGGATGACGTTAATTCATAAATTAATAAATGAGTCTGCCAATTCTTCATTACTGATGATATCAAAGCAATGTAGGCCTCGTTTATCTGGAATAGATTAACGCGAAAACCTATTCCAAAGCTGTACAATCAACGACTCAAAGCGTTTTAATCACCACATTCTGGGTCATGTACAATTTCCAAGTGATCAGTCCACCAATCAAAGCTTCGCACTAAATATTCGGGCTCGGAGCGTATCTGGTGAGCTCCACAAATACCTAACCGGTCTATTTGACGGCCGCCTCCTCTGTAAACACGCCGAAATTGATTTTGAAGCTTATCGTACTCGAACCGCAACTCCCGCGTGGTTCCATGATGGAATTTTGTAATTCGAACGTTCCATGTGTGTGTCTATGGTATTTACGTCATTACCTGTTTGATGTTGTTTTAAACTAGGATTTAGAATTTTAGGCGCGTTATTAAACCTACTTTGTTGTGCAGGCCGTATAGAAATTGACTTTGAAATTAGAATGTTCTCCTGCTTTTCAAATCAAAAGAATCTAGCAATTAGTGAATCAAGTAATAGTCTTTGTTGGTTGTAGGTTGTTTACCATTAATTTTTATAATTGTCTTAGTAGTTTATTGTGCTGTTGGTATTGGAGAGTCAACAGAACAAGAAGAATTTGTGTTATTATTACTGAAATGAACATCTAAAGTAAAAGTACGTAGTTAGTACTTGAACCACAATGCGAGAAACAAGAGCGAACATACTGAAAATCTAAATTATACGGCGGATGAAGTTGCAAAACTTCCTGGTGTCTTCAAAGGCGCATGTTAACTCCATAATTATACCTTAGACAGTTACCGAACTTAACATTCGTTTTGAATTGGAATAGAGAATTTACACGGGGAGAATTTCTCGGCCGTCAGAGAGGAGAAAATGGGTGTTTTTCAGTGGGAAATGTATGAACTAGAACCGTAAACAAATAAGTATTTACAAACGGTGGGACACTTCATATCGTGTCCTGGCTGTCCTAATGTTTGCACAGAAACTGATGGACGCTACTGAAAGTCCAAAATTCGTCGCCAAATTTTAGGGTTACTCAAGTTAAACGGTCATCGACACTCTATGAAGAAGAAGTATTTATTTACTTTTGCTACCTTCTGATGAAGTTGACGTGCTGATACTAGTGTCACTGAAAAGACTCTTATTGTTATATGCGAGAATCGAGATTCGAAGGACAGACTCGTCAGGCTATTATCCCAAAGCGAGAAACCAAACCCCAAAATGCGTTTTATTGAGCTGTCAATCTATCAATATCTACATAAGATTAGCGTTAGTAGCTATAAACCTTATTTGATACATTATAGAACGCAATAAATGAATATGAAGACACTGTTTACATATTTGTGTAAACGGTGTCTTCATATTCATTTTAACTTTTGTCTCCCTTCAATAATCCATGCAAGAAACACTCCCTGTGTAACCGGCCCATTAGAATCGGGAATACTTCGAAAGTTTTATACAGGTTGTTCGTCAGCTGCCTCAAACGCCCTCTTAAATAAGGCGAGGGCTTCACGAGCTATTAAACAGAAGATTAGTTTCAAGCTGGAGTGAATAAAAAGCGTAATAGTTGCTAGTTTGCTACGGTTTGCCACAGCAGCTGCGTATAGAAGGGTAAGCTACCTAGGTTGTTAAGCTATTAAGATTGATGGTGCTTATGGTTATTTGAGAGAGCAAGATTGGAGAGAAAATGTGTTGGAGAAAGAAAAGTGGTTTTCAAAGTAAAACTGTGTTTTCTTGTAATGTTACTGCGCTAATGATTCTCGTTCCAAATCAATAATAAAAAGGGTAGGTAATTTTTATTTTTTTTCTTATTTACGGAAATCTGTAAGTGTGAACCACCCGTGTTTTAAACGCGGGCCGTCTGATTCTCGCCCTATAACCGCCCTTCCACAAATACACACAATCTCAAGCGTTTATTCGATAATTTATTATTTCCTATGACATGTTACGGGGGTTATTCTGAAATGCTGACAAACATAAACAATCAAAAAAATCTGAGTTTATTAATAATAAACTAGGTAGCGTAATTTTAATTGATTATTTATGTCTTGTGTAACATCCTCCTGAATTTTGACGAAGATGCAAAACAACACCTTGTAGATTTGTGGTATTTCAGTTGAATACCCTTTTGGTAGATGATATCAACGCACTTTTGCATTCATTTCTATTCCAAGGTCAACAGGGCGTTAAAGGGGTTAAAGAGCGCTTCTAGTATTTTACTCCAAGCAAAAATAAGCTTAGTGGTGATCAGGCGGGAGTGTCCGCGATAGTACGTGTGATTTTACTTTCAAAAATGACAAAGATAGACCCATCTACTTATTACCTTTTTAGATTGCCTGCGTCGTTCTACATTTTATTATTTTCACTTTTATTTGTAAATGCAATTTAGAGTACGAAACTAAAATCAACACTTTGCAATCATAATTCCCGCTAATAATTCACTGCCCAACAACAGATAAAGTTATAAAGCCATTAACTATGCACAAGCCACCACCAAATCTATATTAAAGTCTTAATTGGTAGATAATGTGTGTTTGACAGTTATTTGTGCGCAATCCCATGCGGAGTTAATTAAGCATGGTCTTCGCCCGGGGAAAGATTTCAAGCTCATATTTACCCCGGCAGCGCATTTACAAAGGCTCGTAGATTTTGATCCAACCTTAGAATCATGGCAGAATAGTGTTGGTTTTACAAATATTCTACAAAACCTATGTGGCTTCAGTTTTATACAGTTTTTAAGGCCATGGAGAACAGGGTGTAAAGTTCCACGATACTCCTTAGAAATGGGAGGATCCTCCGACTAGACAGGTGCTATGTCTGGTGGGCAACAGTTGTTGTCGGATTTCTCTACATAGTTTTAAGTCGATGTAAACTTTGCTTGCGACTTGTAGGATATCGATGCAAGTTCTTCCGTCGTGTCATAGATAGCGCTGTAGTACATTTTGTTATAAATTTCTTATTATATATTATAAGACAAACTTCTTGTGAGTAGTGGTGGTACTGGCCGGTTCTCATAAAAAAATAAACACGGGTGCTCCATAGAAGCTCGTTCTTTTGCTTGTCAGTCTTCGGACGGTAAGGTTATCAGTACCAGCGCTATTTTGCAGTAAGTTCGTTCCATATTTTACCACGGTGGTCTTCATTGTTAATTGCTTCTTACATTGAATATTACTTTGTGTGTTTAAAATTAACGGTTGTTTGTGATTGCTCGAGTTATGATGATTTATTGAGTTATTGTTAAAATTGAGTCATTTTATAATAAATTACTTTTAGGTTATTTCAAGCTATTTCTTTTTATTTGTGTTTCACTTCTGGTCGCTAAAAATATATATGTCGCATCATGGGTGGCCGAGATGCGAAGCATCGGGTCTTCTTCACGATCCGACATAGTTTTAGGTAAATGTGGGCACTGACTTGGGTACTCGTACGAAAGAACTTTTTAAATTCAAATCTCAATAACTTTATTTAAAAGTAACGGTTGTACAAGAAACAAACACGTGCGTTGGTACTGAGCGTCTGCCATGACTGTTCGAGTTCGACTCTCGCAACACTTCATCCCTCTGCTAGGGTTCACTGCATCCCCTCTACCGACGATCGTGTCCAAGCGGTTGGGCGCGCTTGCGTTCCTAGTGACGATATTGTTAATTCCAAAACGAATTGTTAGATGGCGCTGTCTGTTGCACCATGGCGCCATCAATCCACGACATATATACAAGTTTAAGGCTAGCTTACACAACAAATCACTATTACTGCTAAACAATGTACTCTAAACGAATTAAGTGGTTTGTGTGCAAGCGAGCCTAAGAGTAGGATTTATTAAATAAATAGTTCTAGAACAAGCCCTAATTCAGCATGATTCCGATATTACATCGCATTGGAGTTTGTGAATGTGCAGCCCGGTAGCAGCAGAGGCCGCCGCACTTTATCGTCCTACGAATGCCTACGATCATTCTTGAACTATTTATACAACAGGAACGTTTTGTTTTCAAATATTTTTAATTATGTGTTTCTTTGGTCATATTTACCCTGGTCTGCTGAGTTTGCTGCTGTTTACTCGACTGCTGAAAATGCGGCCATTGTTTTGATACCATGAAATTTCTTGCCGGTTCTTCTCCATAGGAAACGACCAACCCGAACTGTGCACCTTTTGTCGACGTTTTGAAAGTGTCTAGATGTTTATTTTTATTATGTTTTTTTAAAGTGTTTAATATTATTAGTGTTTTTTTGGTTAGGTACATCATGGGTATTGTAGACACTACTGCCCTCTACGATGTAGTAGACAGTACAGCGTAGGCGTTTCTTATCATGACTAATTTTTATTAAAACTCCAAAGCAAACTGTCTAGCACTGTCGTAGCGTTTTTCAATCAATAAAGTTATTAAATTGTAGCAGAGGCAAAAGGCTCGCGTGGTATTACATGAATGGTATTAAGATAACTGGCAAAATGAGGGTGTAGTAGTGTAGAGCGGGTATATTTGCAAACCCCTCGGGGAAATGCAGGCGTGATGTTATATTGTTATGTTAATTATTTCTGACATCTGGCTCACTACATTGTTCATGATATTTGCGTATTTAAGACCGGCCCCCGTGTAATATATATTCGTATCTATTTAGAGTTCGACACATACCTATATCGTGAACAATTCCGTTAGTACGCCTTGCATATAGCTCTTTTGGTACTGGGGGCTAATTTTGAATAATCAATATAATATACAATCACGCAAATGCATCTGTCATGTTTTGGCTATCGGCTATGAAATAGTGCAGGTTGTTGAAATTGTGAGTTCTTCGCACAGCAGATGCTATAGATTTAGTCGGTATATAGACTTATATAATTAGCTGTTATTTGCAACTGTGCCTGCGTGTATTTTTTTTTTAATATCCATGATGAAAGCCTATGTCCTTCTTCAGGTCCCAGACTATCTAAGTACGTAGGTATCTGAGTTCAGTGGTCAAAGACACACTAACGGAGTTGAATTAGGCATTTATAACGTTATATTTGTGTATTACAATTTTATGAAAATCCTCAGTTCGTGAGTAAAGTGCCTGCTGCTGCTACAGTAGCTATTGGAGGTTTCATACCGTATAATTTGAATTTATTACAGACACGCGACTGTCAGAATCTGTCGGATTTCCCAGTAAATATTTCCACAAAACACAACAGTACCTAGGTACTGTATTATTGTTGGATTAGGTATGCGCCTTTTGTTTCAAAAGTCAGTCAAATCAGTATAAATCTTATTTGCCTGATTAATTTAACTGATAAATTTCTATGTGGTAATCGTTTTAGCGTCGTTATACCTTGTATATCAATTATTGCGAAGGATTAAGCGTGACTTGTCAAAACTCATTTGGAAATGACCCTTCTACATGTCGAGATATAGGTGAATCGTTGAGCGCGGTACGTTTAAGCTGATTGCAAGCACATAAATCCGGGTTATGACGGGGGAAAGGGATGGCCGCGCTCGACTTTTGACGCGTCAACTTAGCCAGAATGGACCTGCCTGATTATTCTAACGAGGGATGTTAAAGATGTTACCGTTAAATAGGGATGGAACACGTTTGACATCTCAATATTCGATAATATCCGGAAAATTGGGCTAGGAATTAGAAAGTACAAAAATCGTTTTTCAAGTAAAAATTGCTTCCATCATTAACATTTTACGGCTCATTGAGTGCTGCTATTTATATTTTTATTTAAATTTTATAAAAAGCTCCGCTCCATTCAGGTATTTATTTATTGGAACCTTTCAAAAAAACCTTAAAAAGTTAAGTTACTAAAGGCTTTCAAGTTTTTTTACTGAAAGTGTGTAGCGAAGCGAAGATCCGTGTTTTCAGTAACCTTTGTATACTAAGATCCTTTATCAACCTCCGAAGGAATAAAATACTTTTGGGAGCTATTTCAGGAGAGGCAAGTTGCACCACTTTTTATGACTGAGACGTTCCTTTGGAGCATCCGTTAATTTTGTTTGCGGATAAGTATAAACGACAGCTTCTTTTTAGGTAGTCTGTTTTCTTTAAGATCTTCAACACCCATATTCTAAGAGCCTTCCCAAATCTACTTTTTTGTACTTTTTGTACTATCCGGTATAAATACCTTTGTTTTGTAAGGCAAAACAATCGTAGTAAAGGCACATTGTTTCGTAGTATTGAATTGATTGAGGCTAGAAAAATAACGGCTTTTCATACGGAAAACAATGTAAGCCACAACTTTACCTGTAATGACTGGAGACGGTTCCACCTGAAACGGCCGTTGATCGTCCGACGTGGAGTCGCTATACTGGGAGCCTTGTTCAAACCATAGGTAGTATGTAGGCACACGTTACGTGTTACATCCACTATGTAGAACAATAAAAGTAATTTACTATAAATTAGCATAGTAATCGGTTCCAAATAATCTGGAAATAATTCCATGTTTCTCGCAGGTCATGAATATTGTAATGGAAGACCCACGAGGGCGTTTGTTCGTCACGATGACCACGACGAAACTGTGCTTTTACTGGAATCTTATGAATACATTATTTAAAATATGGTTCGGCCTGAATTATGTGACCACGTGTGTTTTACATATAGATAGGGTTCGTATTAAAATGATAAATTCACCTGAGCGGCCGAAATGTGATTTATCCCATTTTCTTATAACAGTCGCTTTTATTTTCGTGTGGCTTTGAAAAACATGAGGCGAATAAATAAGAAAAAAAACTAATATGATTGAACAGGTTAAGACCGTATACCTTGAATCGCATGTTGCTGTACTTCAATAACCAAAATCAAACAACATGGTCCATGTTCACTTATTCAGTCGAATTACAGTCCGTAATATTTGATGGTAATAACACCCTACCTAGTTTACAGAACAATGGTTGAAACGCAGCAGTTCGACGTAAAACAAAGTGCGGGTAGATATGTGAAACAGGTAGATTATCGGATTATACCACGTCCGCTGTTTGCAGTTCTCAGCGGGCACATCGGGAGCACGTAAAATCGTTACGTTTCGATTCGGACCGAATCCTCCGCCGACAAACATTTGTGCATATTCTGCGGTAGTAGGGTTTTATCCATTTTCGAGAACGGTATTTTTTAAACATTGCCATGCACTATCCTGTATCGTAGGTACGTTTTCAAACATTTACACTCACATACACAAACAGCCAGACCCGGAACAACTATCTGCAGGCCATACAAATATTTGTTCCGTGCGGTAATCAAACCCGCGAAACGCAGAGCAGCAGTCGATGGCTCAACTACTGCGCCAACCGTGGCGTCAAATGATACTTTTTTCAGTGCTTATCTGATATTTTCAGTAACAATTTTACTTTTTTTCTGAATAAGCTATACCTACCCATTAACAATAGTAACTTATAACAAAGCACTATGCCGAAATGACGATAAACAAACCTGACGAAACCGAAATTAAGGAAAAAGGTAGAAACCAAAGTAAAATTAGGTCGCTGCGTCAAACAAAGAAGCTCAATAGAAATCGATTCATCGGTTTTCGAACAAAGGCATGAAATTAGTTGCAAAGGCTTCCAGAGCATCAAAGAAACAGCCTATTTAAATTCTACCGCTTTTGCTCAATACCTATACATTTTCAAAAGTATATTAACAAATGTAAGCTCCTGACTTAGTAATCACGTCATTATCATGTCAGCTACCTCTCATCAACTCTTGGACGCAGGCGTTCCCCCAAATGAGGGATATTTCAGTAATGAGCTAGCGCGGCAGGGGAGTCCCAATCGCGGTAGGATGTTATTAGCTCACAGGTGGATCCCTGCTCATTCCCCTGGTATAATCTCTTACGACGCCCCGGGGAATCCAGGGGGTCTTGTTCCCGGAACCTTTCGGAGGCTAACTTCCTGGTTACAAAATGTAACTAAGTTTGACACAATTTGGTACACGGATTGATCGATTTTATCAGTTACTAGCTGTACCCAGCATGCGTTGCAATGCACTTTTTACTACCCACCTACCCTATCCGACCTACCTACCCTATCCTACCTACCCTACCCTACGCTACCTACCTACCTACCCTACCCTACGCTACCTACCTACCCTACCCTACCTACCTACCCTACCCTACCTACCTACCCTACCCTACCTACCTACCCTACCCTACCTACCTACCTACCCTACCCTACCTACCTACCCTACCCTACCTACCTACCCTACCCTACCTACCTACCCTACCCTACCTACCTACCCTACCTACCTACTCTACCCTACCCTACCCTACCCTTACTACCTACCTACCCTACCCTACCTACCTACCCTACCCTACCTACCTACCCTACCCTACCCTACCTACCTACCCTACCCTACCTACCTACCCTACCCTACCTACCTACCCTACCCTACCTACCTACCTACCCTACCCTACCTACCTACCCTACCCTACCCTACCTACCTACCCTACCCTACCTACCTACCCTACCCTACCTACCTACCCTACCTACCTACCCTACCTACCTACCCTACCTACCTACCCTACCCTACCTACCTACCTACCCTACCCTACCCTACCTACCTACCCTACCCTACCCTACCTACCTACCCTACCCTACCGTATCCTATGTCCGTCTCCTGGTTCTAAGCTACCTCCCCACCAATTTTCAGTCAAATCGGTTCAGCCGTTCTTGAGTTATAAGTGAAGTAACTAACACGACTTTCTTTTATATATATAAGATTTGGCAACGTTGTTGTTGTGATTCAGAATATGAACTGAAAACTTGTATTGTGTAGTAAATACTTAGTTGTTTACTTGGAACACAGGTTGTCTGATAGTTGGACGGAGATTGTTGTTCACCGCTGTGTTTCCAACGTAGCGTTAGGTTTAATTATTAAGCTGGTGCTGCAATTATTAACTGGAAGTAGACAAAGTAAGATAGATACGGTACTGTAGTCCTCAGCTTAGGTACGTTAGTTTGCAAATTATAGGACATTTTATTGGCTTATGGGGTCCCATGAACATAAAACATGTTTCACCGAACTCAAGTCGAACTTAAATTCGGAAGTGAAATATGTTAATCCATCGTTTCGTGATGCACAGGTGCGGCCAACAAAGTTCCGGACAGGATAACGTTCATTGTTCGTTCACAATAAGAACAAACAAAGTAGCGAGTGCATGAAGGAGCTAATTCGCGTCGGCTTACAAGCCAGCTCTTTGAGCCCGAGTGCCACGGAAAGCTTAAAAATCAACCAACCGACTCCATTCATTCGGAGGTGTTACTTGAATGCAGCGTTCGTTCCTCAGTTCGTTCATTCTCCACAATTGAAATGGTAATGTGGCTCCGCTCCAGTTCTAATTGCCATGCAAATGTTGGAGCCCCGTATACATACTGAAATGTTTATACCTCGGCAAGGAAGTCGAATCCTCGGAAAGAGGTGATCATGCTCGAAATGGTTCTTTCACTTGTCACTAAGTAAGCACTAGTAAGTCACTAAGGAATGCAATCTAGAAGGTACTAGTTCAGCGTAGGTACTATGTTACACATGAGGTGCTTGTTGTATATTAAATTAATACAGTGTGCACTTTAGTAGTTGTGCTTCAAATATTTCTTGTTAGTCTACTAGAAGTTATGTTGCTAGAGCGAACAGAAAAAATTAACATTGATTAAAAGTTAACTGTTTCTAAGGAGATATTTCACAGGAATATTACATTATTTGACATTCAGACCGCGATGGGTTCAGTTGACTGGAGCTCTGCGTAATATTGCTAAATGTGTACCATTTCAAAGCTACACCATCTATAATATAAATAGTCAAACCGCATTTCGACTATGCAATACAAGTATGGGGACAAACTTGTTGGTCATGGAGATGTGTAATAGAGGCTCCTATTACACATCCTGATGACCTACAAGTAACGCAAACAAAGCAATCAAAAATCCCTTTCAAACGCAAAACTTACCACTTCTACTTACGCTAGGTAGGAATAAGGATAGTATAGAACTGGCTTCAGTTAGAACTTTGTTGTACGAAAGAAGACCTACATAGGAGAGGAGGCCTGTGTCCCAGCAGTGGGAACATTATAGGCTCATAATGATGATGCTTTAAAATAAGTTACAGAATGAAATAAGAGATCTATCATCGGTGAACATTCAAAAAAATTGGTTAAAGTATGTAATTGTGTAATGTAATTTGGTCGACCAACAATAAATCATTACCCACTCAATAGATCGAGCTACAGCTAGATATGTTAATTACTAAAGATATTTTTGATAACTTATTCATATTTTAGTGAACTGTGTCATGTTCTTTTTGAGTAATAAATTTCTTTAAACCAATTTCTCTTTACTTAAACCGTTTAAAACATTAATTAAACATTGATAAAACATCTCTTAATTATCTTTTCCAACATCGGAATTAGCGACCCTTTATTACTAATCCATTCGGTTGGTTTGGTCCCCATTGTAAACATTTAGTCTAATTTTCGTAAATTAAACCGATTCCAGTAACAATCGCAGCCATCCAATTATAGTAACACGCTAAACGACACAATGATCCAATCCTGGAGAGTTTTGTAAAACTGTGGCGTTCGAACCCGGCTCATAATGAGTGAACAATGTAAATACGCCGTATTGTTTTTGATAACTATGTATACAAACCAATGCTCTCACCAACAAAAGGGATTTCAACAAATAAACTATTCCATGCGTTAAACTAAGTTAGGTTAAACTCGACTTCCGTTGTGTAGTCCGCAGCGTTGGACTTGTCACAACTACTTGTACACAAATAATAAGCTATTTCTACGAGCGTTTTCATAGAATATGGTGCAAATAGAATTTTCAATATTTACCTTCCCATTTTATCCCTACAAACGTTCGGTTTTCAGTTACTTTAAAGTGCTACTTGGCATTTCATTACTTATTCATGTGTTTTTATAAGAGACTATGAAAGCAGATACCTAGTTTACGAGTAAAAACCGCAACAGTCACTGTTTAAATATCTGAAGTAGCAGATATTTTGTGGCGACGATTCCATATTAGGAAAATGTTCAATTTCAATTTAGAAAATCATCATGGTTCTTCTTCATTATTTTCTTTGGGATTCAGTTTTTTACTTGTCGACTAATACACAATTTTGGATAGCCTTGTTTGCTCCTTTATAAAGGTACATGTTTAAAAAAATAAAAGCAGTATCCTACGTAAATGATAGACTTCATAAAAGTATAATGCAACTTAATGTAGTAAATGTCAGGCAGGTAAAGACCAATACTGTGCTAAAGTTTGGTCCCACTGGCGCGACGGGCATGCTTTACGCTGCGATACGCTCATACGACGGATATGTCGCTATCCTCCGATACATCATATAATATTCCTACGTGTTCATCCAGGAATTTCGAGTCCCTCGATATGAGCTATGTGTAATAACTTTGAGTTTGAGCTGTGAATATTACAGACGCTTAGAATAACGAAGGCAAGCCGGGAAAATATACAGCATTTCAATTTGTTATAATTTACTGAATATATTTTTGGAAACAATAAAACAAAGCCTTCGAAAGCGATCAGTGGGATCAAAACACATAATTACATAAAATCATAATAATTGTAATCATTGTTTTGTATTGGAAGACAATGGCCAGTGGTTGTCTTTATTGAGCCTTCGTGGCACGTTATTTTCTCAAATATGCCCCTCGTCTTTACTGCATGTTCATCATCTTGGATAGTCGTGTCTGCAGGCTGTAATTGTCTGCGTCCATCTCTCCTTTTACCGAATATTTTTGTCACAATCGGGAGGCCCTGAACGTCCCTTCGATTTCTTGGCAACGTCCTGAATTGAGCATAATGGGTAAGTATTTTGTACAGACCCTTCCTTAGGTCTTCAGGGATTGTTTTCGCGGGAAGAGTTCTTAATCTGATACCTTTCCACCAGTCTTTCTTATGGTCTTTCTTTATGTGGCTGGATGAATGTGTTCCGTCGTCAAATATTTCGGCAGCTGCCATTGTGAAGAATACCAGGAGTGGAAGCGGGCGCATTTTTGGCATGCACTGCAGTACTGGAATATAAGTTTTATCTAGTTTATTTTTGTGAAACCAGTTTTCGTTGTTAGTCTACGGATAAGTGGTTTTGGATTCAAAAGACTTTACAGTTAGAATTTTAGAACACTTAAAAGTAAAAGCCTCCGATGACCGAATCCTAGGCTTTTAATCAGTATGCAAGTTTATACTCCTTTATCAGATTAACTGGTGCATTAAAATGAGGTTACGTATTCTATCATGCGTTCTAAGGACCCGGAACATACGAATAGATTACGGACTGGAAGCACACCGGAGTTTGACAGATAACGTAGGTACTGACATGTCTTTCAAACACTACACAAAACAAACACGAAAAGTTCACGGTGCACTTAGTTGTATAGTTGCAAGAATATTTTCATAATTACGGTGTACCTCTTTTTTTTTTTTTTTTACGGATGGGAAATCATCAAATGACTTCTCCCGCTCTGGGCGGGGCGGGAGGGAGTGTCAGACTTGTACTGACTAAAACCCATCCATGTTCCTTCGTCGCCCTTTGTGTTCCAGGGCCGCGGTATCTCTTTCGAAAAACCCGCAGCCCTGGCAGGCATCGGCCCTCTCGGACCCCTTCCGATTTGCTGACATCTCCTTGAGGCGCGCGTGGAACACAAACGCGCCGTCGGCACGGCATTACAGTCTACCTATGCTTCAACAGAGCTTACGGACCGACGGCCCTATTCTGGAAAGATTGTCGGTCAAACATCAAGATTTGTAAAAACTCTTTCAAATTATACTCACATCAAGTCTGGGTGCTGAGATAACCTGCATCTACGAAGCTTCTGGGTTATTGCAAATGTCGATGGGTGACCACGAGGTATAATGCGATATATATGCTTGTTGGCCACTTAAAAACATACTTTTATAACAGTCGAGTCTCACCTGGCACGTATCTCTTATGACCTGACAAAGATTATATGTCGATTTGAAAAGAGACGGTGACCTCTTGGTTTGTTTCGGTGTTTCTTTTTAATATAGCAAACACCGGGCTCATCTAGTTTTAAAACATTATTTATTGCGATGTTTTTTAAAACCAACTTATATGATTCTCACACGACACCGCTCGTCCGCGCAGTCGGGCGGAGGCGGCGGAACAAATGTCGTGTGAGAATCGCCTCACAGAAATAAATATAATTTACCATCTAAAAGAAATAAATTCTACAGCTGCTTTTTCTCGTTCTAGAATATCGACCTGATATAGAAATATACAACCATGAAGGCATTAGTTTAAATAATTTTATTATTTACCTTTTTATTTGCACGTGCTACGCTACGTTCGACGACCACACTGATACTGACTGAATTAAATACTAAAGGCATTTATTTTAATCACACATATTTATTTTTCCTTAATTGAATGTTATTCTAACAGCATTATAAAAAACCGTACGGGTTATATCAGTGTCTATTTTGGGTGATGATTAGGATATGTCTATGGAGGAGCTCGTGGCTAAATAATAACAGCCGCCCGGGTCGATCTTTAAGGTTAAGCCGTGCTTGCCGAGGTTGCTCCGTGGATGGGTGACCATAATTACATACCGAGTTTCCTCCGTGCCTCGGAAAGCACGTTAAGCCGTTGGTCCCGGCTGTCATTTGTAGATCTTTCCCAGTCGTTACGAGTAGTCAGTAGCCAAAAAGTCTGACATCCAGTCTTACCAAGGGGTCGTATCGTATTACCCAGTTACTGGGTTGTGGAGGTCAGATAGGCAGTCGCTTCATGTAAAATACTGGTAATCAGCTGCATCCGGTTAGACTGGAAGCCGACCCCAAGATAGTTTGGGAAAAGGCTAGGCAAATGATGAATGATGATTAGGATATGTCTCTATAAATCAAGTAGATGTCTGAGATGCCCGCGGCTTCCTTCGGAATCGTACTACCGGGATAAAAATGATTCCTAGGGTCTGTCCGCCAAATTTCATCCAAAGCGGTTCATTAGTTTGTGCGTGTAAGAATAACACACATCTATCCATCCATTCATCCTTCCAAAATTTCGTTCCGTTATTGATAATCAAGTTTATAGGGTGACTGGTAATTAGACAAGTTTCATATGAACTTCGGGGTTGCGAGCCATGCTCGTCGCAACCAAGAATTTCATACGGCTGTTGTGTTTGAGATAAAAGTGAAAGAGTGAAAAAAATGATTTCTTTGGGAAAGTTGTTTGCTATCATGAGTACAATCACGTGTTTAAGTATCGGTCACTAATTACCAGTCACCCTATATAACTGGATATAGCCAAAACATGATGGCTGAAACATATAGATCCGTCATAAAGCAAAAGTTTATTTAGTACTTATATATTTTTTAGCTATTTAAAAAAAGTAAAATATTTTTTTTGCGACGAACAAATAATAGCCAAGATTCGGTTTTATTGTATTTATGTGATGTGAGCAGTAGTTTACACCGTTATCTGTTGTAATCGAATATCGGGAAAATTGTACCAGGAAAAATTTGATTTAGTATGCGGACTATATTTTTGCTAGTAAATGATAAATTGCAATTTCAAATTGATCGTGTTATTTTGCCAAGTGTTTTTATATTGTCTAGATTTTATCGAATCAGCTTTTATTGGATCATTGATTTATGCCGTAAAGACAAACTTATTTAAAATAAAACATGGAAAACATTGTGCATTAACATCCCGAATTTTAGATGCTAGGTATATTACCTAAGATACAGTCTTTAAAATAAATTCATACTTCGTGTGTGATTTAAATGCAGTCATCAGTTCAAGTATAGCTATTCAGTTCAAAATCATCATCATCATCATTCACCTGCCAATATTTGGGGTCGGCGCAGCATGTCTTCTTCTTCCATACTTCTCTATTACTCGTCATCACAGAAATACAGTTCAAAACGACGGGATAAGAACATCTATTCAGTCAATTTCATTTTTCTTCCTCGGTAGTAAGGGTTTCGGTAGTAATGCTTCCACTTCCCGTGGTACACCTACTTAGTTATATTCGGTGCGTACGATTTTCATTGCAAATTGGACAAGTAGATTTTTATTCGTTGCGTGAATATAACCATGCTTCAACTTCATTTCCGAGCTCATAGGAATATTTTTGCATATTTCCTGCTATCACGGAGCGTCGATTTACTCCAGTTTCTAGATTGAATTTTCGCTGACAGTATAAAATGCGTGGATTCCATGTCTCGCCCACTCGAGTGCGGCAAGCGAGCTTTCTCAGCAATATTGAAACTTAATGATGCGTTCCCCAATAGTTACGTGACTCAAGAAAATATTATTGCGACTTTATTCTGCCTAAAATGGGTAAAGGTTATCATTATTGAGTCGTTACCAGATTCGAGGTGGGGCTTTTTCAATAAGTGCGCTGTTAGATTTTACTGATCGATTTTATCAACTTACTTTACGTACTTCGCTTGAAGCAACACAATATATCTCTACACGTGTTGAAAAAAAGTTTTCTAAATTTAATTAGAATCTGCAAGGCAGTCGCGGTTCTTGCGGGCGTTTTGTGAAATTGAAAAGAAAAGTGCAGTTTGGCAACTAAGCTTGGTTAGTTGTAGACTTGAGCGGGCTAGTGAGCCGGGTCCGCGCGGCGCCTGCGCTGCCGCTAACGACACCTTGTTGCTGCGAACCTCATTCGAGACTTTCAAGAACGAAGGCTCCGCACAACTTTTCCCAGTTCATAAATGGAAAGTTTGCACCAATCGGTAAAGAGCCCGCCATTCAGAAATGACTTCGTATAATAAGGTTATTTTTAGAAAAGACTCTGTGTTAACGATGTTGTCTTAGTTTTGAAATTGAAATTAGCTTTTGAAGTTGAGTGCTTTGAAGGAAAATGTAGTGAAGGTAATGTTATTTTTTTTGTTTTATATACGTATACCTTCCGTGATAGTGTTGTATTTATTATATGCGCTATTTATAAAAATATATTAAAATGTATGTAGTTTCCTACAATGCATGAATCAGTTATTATGGTAGGTACGGGTCGCGTGAAGCCAATATATGTGTATGAACCAGCGCACTAGGCGTTGAGTATCAATATTATGTGTCCCCGTTATTGAGGATATTGTGAAATTTCTACTGGACAAAGCTGTTACGAATTAACTCATGGGTACATGATAAAATTTAAAAAGTTTCAGCGCGTGGTGGTTACATTATTAATTCCTTTCTGATATAGGTATATTTGGGAACTATTAAGCTGTTGTTTAAATATTCGAGATGTTATTATGATCAGTTGGAAAACATATATTGAGCAGTTATTTAATTTAATGGCAGTTGATTAATTATTGCGACAGTAAAACATGGACAGTACTTAATAAAAAATCAATTAGTCGGTTATTTTATCATACAATGTCAATTCTAAAAATAATTGAGCAGGCCAATAACTGAATGAGCGGTAAAAATGATGGAATGAGCGGTTCGATAAATAGTTCGGCAGATCTGTTACTCCTACAACATTATAATTAGCAAATTTATTCAAAAATAATTGTTAAAGAGCGAGCGAAGCGAGCTCTGGACTTGGGGCACCCCGACTCGGACAGGTTAGGTTCGTTCGTAAGACCCCGACATCCCCTTCGTGTTAGGTTACTGTAAACCCTACAGACAGAAATAGGAGCCACGCGCAGCGGGGCTACGTCGACTATGCTTTTAGGGAAATATGAGTAAATTAATATTATTAATATAAGATAGTTTATCATGAAGTAATTAAATAACAAGTGCCGAGGTCAATGTCATAGTTCAACTGGCCGAAATAATAACAAACGAATGTAAACTATGATGCAATACACTTGTCTCGCTCTAACTGCTCCATATTTGGCACAGGTTTATTCCTAGACGCCATACTTTCTTTAAGGGACAATCATGTTGCGGTATCGCGCGTAGCTATATAAAAGTGTTGGGAGCGAACATAATTGTTCTCTTATCTGTTGCAAACATATGAGGGCCAACCAAAACTGTGCGGTAAAAACCAATCAATTAAGGTGCTGGGTCGAAACAGATTTGTATGGTTGTTTTCAAAATTGTGCAGGACAATGTCTGTGTACTATTCAGTACCATCCAGTGTTGGCTCATATACAGGGATTGGCTTTACGCGTACGGGTCATTTCTATACATATAGATTGGTAATTTAATTTATGAGGATAAATAATAATAGATAAAAGGCCAGTGCTTAATAGATAAATGGTTCCATTTACCAGGTGCCTACTGCAGTTGTAGAAATACCTTTAATAAGTAAAGACATTAATGGCTGCAAATATGTTGATTGATTTATATATTTTTTGGTTGAATCGAACTTATATTTTAGTTTACACGCTGGAAATCGGTAAAAGATCAACTACTATTGACCTCTGCAACCCAAATAATGCGGGATACTGTCATTCCGGAATGGTAGCAGAGGGTATATACCTATAGCCAGTAGGGCTATAGATATATTGCGTGAACAAACACCGCAATACCGCGACGTCCACGGCGTAATGATAGAATGTCCCCCGGCGTTGCACGTGATGCGACTGCCAAGCTCACCACGACTCTGCTTACATCGCCAGTCACTGTTTTATAACCCCTCTCTGTATTGCCACTGATATTGGTTCTTTTGTCGGGTTTCCTGTATGGGGAAGAAGTAAAATAAAACCGCAGGAGGTCTTATATTCACTTATTGTAAACAATATCTGAAAAAGGTTATGAAAACTAGTTTGCCTTTGAGAATCGAACTAGAAAAAGCATTGTTGATTAGTTTATGCTTTGATTCAAAAGTTTAAATGATGACAATAACTAAAAAACATCCAATCTTGTAGCATTTTGGTACCACGTGCAACAAATATCATTCTAAAATTATAAATTCTAAAAGTTCAACTTTGTAAAGTTGAACTTTTAGAACTTATAACAGAATTCACATCATCTACGATCTTCTAACTAAAACAGCTTATCAAACTCATTGGCTCTAACAGGAGCTCTTCAGAAACATTTATGAGCATCGTATGAAGCGAACACTTCGCATCACGTCACGACCGACGCCATAACGAACTTTCCCCGGCCGAAAGCCGACAACTTCTATAAATAATTGAACAGCCAACTTCGCTGGCGACTTCAGATGATAGCTCCTGCACTATATTATCGGAAGAGGAATCGTTTAAGTGTTCCTGAATATTTGTCGGCTCCAGAAATTTTGTCTGTAATTTAAATTTATATTTTATGAGCGAATAAATTATACGTTTATACGTAGCCGTAGTGGTTGTACGTCGCGTATGTGATAGTGAGGCGTATGGTTTCTTTTTTGTGGACATGCACTGTTTATTTTAGTTTTCGCTTATTAAAGTAGACGTGAGGAAATGAGGCTTGTGTAATAAGCTCTAGTTTTTAAAATTGTCATGATTTCTTAAAAAAACATACCATATCAATTGTTTCATTGCGTTCGGAAACTTTTCAGAAACTATTTACTTTCAAACAGCTTCAAAGGGACACACCCGCGTGTTTCCGCCATTGATATTCCCGAAAACTTTAGCAGTTTCTTTTATCAGCCTCTTTGTAGATCCTTCGGAATGAGCTATTAAATAAATAGCTAGTGGCCCTTACCGCACCGAATAAAAGAACACGACCTTCCCTCTATCGCCAACAATGTTCGCAATTGAAAAATAAATCGGGTTCCCTTCGAATATATTTGTTCAGATATTTTGACTGAGACCCTCATCACATCCTTTGTATTCTGTAAATAGATTCACCATCCAATTTCTTCAAACAAACTTTTAAAGGTGAAAATGAAACTAGCAAAGCAAACTAGAAATTTCACAAATTCTTTATTTTAAAAGTTTTTAAAAATTATAAACAATAAGTTGGTAACTCAAAATATCACAAAATAAAAATCACGTACTAAAGTAAAAAATATTTTTTTCAAAAACAATTAAAAAATAACAAAATTGAACACACATCAATATCAAAAGTATAGGATTCAAGCTCGATGGGAATGTGTTACGTAATTCCTATGTATTTATGTACTTGTATAATCGTCTAATATGTACTTTGATATAAAATACTGAAGTTAAAAGCTCTGGGTTTATTCAGCGTGAGAATATTGCGTTATCACAGTGTCCGGCAAGTAAATACAGCGTGGTTAGTAAACTGTTACAATATAAGCCATTTTACTTATAAAAGTCTATATTACCTACTACCTAAAATTTGGTTGATCAAAAACGACGATAGACCGCTTAAAAATTGTATTGACTAGTTTGACTACTGAAACTTTCATAAGTAAAATGGTCAGTGTGAAAACTTATTCGAAAACATTTAAAAGTTACACATAATAAACTACTATCCTGTATATAGGGTGACTGTACTCAGGATAACAAAAAACTTTCCCAAAGAAAAATTTTTTTCACACTCATTCACTTTTATCACAATAATACAAAATTAATATGAAATTCGCGCGCGCGTACGCCTGTGACCTATCAGCTGTTAGCCGCGTTACGCCGTTGTCACGTTGTGTCACATTACTAACGTTCCGTGCCACAGTGGGCAGGCAGAGCACCCGCAAGGCTCGCAACACCGAATTTCATGTGGCTGTTGTGTTATTGTGATAAAAGTGAATGAGTTTAGAAAAAATGTTTCTTTGGAAAAATTGTTTATTTCAATGATTACAATCACGTGTTTAAGTATCGGTCAATAACTACCAGTCACCCTATATTGTAATTTGTAATACTGAATATCATAAAACGATCAATTAATGTTAAACTATTATTATTCTTAAAACTCAGTCTATTTGCTTCCACAAATTCATTTGACAGTTTTTGATATGCGTATTTGTCCAAATGATATTTGCGTCCGCAAAAACTTTGGGTTCAATATTGACATATGATATTCCCTTTCATGTAAACGTTGTTGTGGTTAAAGCTACCAAAACACGGGTCTATTGAGTTCCACTGACTGATTGACAAAATTAAAATGTCAGTTTGGTCCACAAAATTTGCTATGATTGAAACTGGATTTTATATTCGAGCCTCAAATTACTTTAAGTCTACTGCATTATCAAAGAGCTTTGTCTATGTTTCCTACGTACAAGATTGTTTCCACTTATTTCAAATATCACCATAATAAAATTTAGTGATATTTTTACAATTACTAGGTAAATTGTCTTTCTATTCTGGACCTAATGATACACGTTGCTCCATTATAATTTTCTAAAACATTTCCTTTACAGCGTTATGTTCAACTACCCAAAGGGTCATGACATTTTAATTTTCTATTTCAATAAGTTGTAGTACAATTGAATATACAAAAGGAGGATTCAAGATGAGGACAATGGGATTTACATCTCACGAAAGGAACATGCTCTAACCAAAATAACATTTAGGGTAAAGGACACATTTAGAGCCTTGTCATACAAGCGATGTCTGTGAGCTGACGACGATCGGACATTGTGCCTAAGCCTTTCACGTTTCAGACCCGATATTTATGATTCAAACCAGATATATTTGCATTATGTTTGGAAAGAGAAAACGTAGGACTAAGGATTTATGACTAGGGATAGGTTGCTCTAAATCTTTGGCGTATTTTTTTTCCAGCCCATACATTTTCGTCGCCCGCTATCATTGGTTGAAAGATTGCTTCAATGACAAAGCTCCAAACATAATTGACGTATAGGTTACACAGGCGCCTTCGTGCAAGCGTTGATGTCCCCGATGCTCTTGACGCGTCGGTGTCGCTTCTGCTTCAACAGAGCGTCGTCTGCCGACTTGGCCGGCAGGGGCGAGCTCACTCGGTGAGCTTGGTCCGCTTTTTGTCCGTACCTTAAGAAAAAAACGTCAAATTTCAGTTCAGTTTCAAAGTTAGTTTCGTATCGAAACTGGAAAAACGAACGTATACCTATAAAACAGGTACCTATTAAAGACCAAAAGCTAGTGACAAATAAAGGGTGTCAATATACCCTTAACGAAGCGGAAAGGTACTTGTTCTCTCCGTCATTGCGTTATTATTTTTCTTCTGGGCCATGCCTGGGAACCTTCTAGTTCCTGAGTTATTGGACGTCAAAGTTCTAACTTTTTCACAATTTTTTTAAACTAGTTTTTTTTTATCTGTAGTTTAAATACCTCCATGACCCGTTTACTATTCAATGCAAGCATCAGCATAATGTTTTGAGTGCGTTACATTTAGTTTTACCGTCAAACGTGATTTTCTTAAAAAAAAAAAGAGGTCGTTTCCCAGCAGTATTTTTGCGAGGGATTACTTCGTTTGTTGTACAGAATGCTTGGTGCTGGGCTGTTTACACCTTATATTTACGGTTATAAAAACGACATGTCGAAGATGACCAGGTATGAACGCGCAAATTCAGATATTCCCCCTGTCTTAGGCATAGGAGTAATTTCATTGTGATAACAAATTCAGGATTTTCTACTCCGAATATATAAGCTAATAAACCCACTAAATAAGACAAAACCGTCTAACTTATTTTATTACGCCTCACCCAAAATGTAAATTTGTGAGCCTAACAAGGTTATCCCTAATAATTGAAGTAGGCGTATTATCAAACACCTGCGCGACTAGAGTGTGCTACCATAGAAGTTAGATTACCCTGGAAAACAGCAAACCTTTGTCTCTCACTCTTGTAAACTTAATTTGGTCATCCAATTCTGTTGGCTTTAAAACACGAGCTGTATCTAAAGAAATAAAACAAAAGAAGACCGGCTATTGAATTCCCGCGATTTCTTTCGCGTAAACTTTTTTGCAATCTATAGAAATGTGGACTGTTGAAAAATTCCGTGTTTTGTGAAAAGCTAACATGAAAAACAAGCCAAAGTTTTTTTCTTCGATGAAAAACTGCTGCTTTTTTACTTTATGGAAAGGAATTCATTTAATCTTAACTATTTTAGCAATTTTATACGGCTGAAATTGTTGCTGAAGAGAAAATATTCTTGGAAGGAAATTAACTCAGCGTTGTGCTAGTTGAAGGCTCCTGTGTTACTTCTGATGCTGAAGAAGGGATGTTACTGGTGACTATATATTAATCGGGTGAGCCTTAAAAACTTTTTTATCGGCACACTTACCTATGAGTAATACTAGAATTCTCCTTGATATCGTTCAGTCTTGTCAGGCTGTCCCTCGTCGACACGCTGGACTGCGAGTACAAGCTCAGCGGCGTGTATATCGGCTCATACTCCTGCAGGGTCGGCGGCGGCGCGTATGTCATGCTCAGCTGAGACAGCGTGCGTACGGCTATCGGCGGTGAGTACGAGATCTGATACGGCTGCGTCAAGCTCAACACGCTGGAGCTCTCGCTTGAGCTGGACGGTGACGTCCGCTCGTGCTTCGGTTTTAGGACACCTAATGCTCGGGTTATTGAGCCCTGGAACGAATTCTATATTAGTGGTCGAGTCCGATGTTACCAGTCGACAACTAGATATGAAATTGTAATAAAACCAATTATCTTACCCTCAAACTATGCCTCCTTGAATCCCCACTAAGATCGATGCCTGGTAATCCAGTAGCAACCGACCTTGAGAACGGTCTACCCAACATCCTGATTTGGTGACCAAACAAGTTTCTGAAAACCAATTACAATGTGATTTCACTACACAACGGAAGCAGTACAAATTTGAGACCACATATAGAAGCCAGGCAGAGCGTAGTTTGCGTTAGTCATGGTCGCTTTAATCTCAAATTTGCACTCATTTGTGTTTAATATCTGCTAACACAAAAAGCTCACATGCAAATTCTCGTTTAGTTATATTTTACAGTCGCGATGTTGGAGCTCAATATTGCATTTTTTATTCCTAACAGAAAAAAATAATGCAAACATTTTCATATTCACAGATTTATGTTCACTGGAAGCTACGAGAGACAGTTAATAAAAAGTGAATGTAATTCAATAATATTTTGCATAGACATCAAAAGCATGATGCACTTTGCTGGAAATGATACGAATCATGCTGATTGTGTACGAATATATGGATATAAATAAAAAGAAATAACACGAGTAAATATTAATGGATTGGATGACAACGAACAGTACTGGATCCAATATCGGAATTGGAAGCAAATGTTTTGAAATAAAGTGTTTGTATCTAGCAGTACTCTTCCTTGAACGCTTGAATTAATAGAACAACAACAATACAATCAAAATGTTATAACTAAATCCATCAAGCACGAAATGTCAACGTGTTGGAAATCTGTACAAAATAAAAAGGAACGTTACATGGAAGGAGAAAATGTGGACAGAGTCTGATTATTATGTAGTGCGGTCTAATGATGATGACAGAGAGGCATTCATGATGTATCGATAAAATGATCGTTACCGTTCTGTCTCGATGCAAGGATCGCCAAGTTTAGGGTGATGGATAATAAAAAGAAACTGACTCGATGTCCCTTAGGTTTATCTTTTTCATCAGGATTTATTCACATTTATAGTTCAATCGATATCGTTACAGGTGAACCTAATATACAATGTTGTCAACTTTACAGTATGAATGTATACAAGTCAAAAACATAGTTATCTTACAGTATTAGTAAATGCTATTATTGTTATAATCCTAAAGCTATGGTGATGGTTCTGTCTTTACACCTATGAATATTCAATTATAAAGATTTTATTTTTAATCTTCGACTATTATTACAATTATTCCAAAACGGTTATTAAATTGAAATGAATCCTTTTCAATAACGTTAGTGAATGCAAGTAATGGGATATGAGTTACCCCCTATGAATAATACGAAGCATTTCATGCTTTATCTTTATAATATCAACTAAGTTGTATACATTTACTAGTTTACCAAATTGATCAATCTCGAATTAACATTAACGTGACGAATCTAATCTACGGCAAGTTCGGGACTCTAGGGGGTCACAATGTCCAACATTGAATCTAACACTGACGAAGGCGAAGAAAAAAAACAAAATGACTGTGAACGTGTCCGATCGTTCCAACTTCTTGATATCCTTTACTTACAAACCACGATCTCTACGATAACTTATCAGTCTTCACCACTCGTAAAGTATTCCATCAAAAAAGTTTCAAAAAACGAGCAAGTTTGACGGTAGGTAGATACAAAATTTTCTTTCGCAAAGAAAATATTTTGTGTAAAAATAGCGAATTTACAAACATTTTGATACAGGAAATTTTACATAGATACAGGTTTGGGCACCGAAGCGATAGTTTATTTTTTGAACGAGAGTTTTTTGATTTTCGTTGGTTTATCTTTGTTTTGTGGACAACATGGATGCTCGGGCAGCCTCCACTTGCAGTTCTTCCACCTGGCAAAATATCGTATACCTGCAGGATTGCACCTCACATTATAATCAACTACAGATGCGCACGTACGGGAGGGGACTGTCTGCTCAGTGCCACAGTGCAGTGCACCTTGAGGGACACCGGTGGGCACTAGGTCACTACTGAGTACTCAAACAACTGGTCGCATGCACTGTGCGTCTCACCACAACATCGTTGCACTCGGTCGCCACTCACATACGTCTTAGACTCATTTTAACAATGCACTTGGGACAAACAATCTAAGAACTTGGTTATGATATATAATAATAGAAATACTGTGCTCATTGTCACCAAACAAACTGCTAGATATATTCAAGTATATATAATTTTATAAATACATAATTCATTCATATCATGTAAAATAATAAGAAAATATAACATTCACATGGATACATAATACGGGTGGTGCGAAAAATATTACTCGCAAGTTGATTGATGCGACATAGCTCATATAAATATTAACCGGATAGGTGTCTGAAGCAAATATTATATTTTCCTGGATTAGTAAATAAATGAGTATGTGGTTGACTCACCTGGCTGGTATAACGAGAGCATCGAATTCAGCGACCAAGTGTCTTCTAATAATGCTCTTGGATGGGGGAATGCCGAGCGCGGTCGCCATTGTCTCTCCAGTGAACGACGGCTCCAGTACGACGAGCCCGCCGTGTACTCCACTGTCTGTTGTAACAAGATGATCAAGTACGTGACCGCCTGTTCGAACGCGGATATCATTAGCAAATAGATGGTATCAAGCTGGGAGAACAAACATACCTTTCAGATTATCCGCAAATTCACCTAAATCAATATTATGAGCCCATCGCATAAACCTCTGATTGGTCCAGACTAAGGGGTCGGCGTCGACGTTCTCGCACTGGTGCCGCCTGACAGCCAGCGCCTACAACAAACAAAGATGTTGTAAAAACTTAACGATGATTGATCAGCTAGGGTAATTTATAACGTTGGAAATAAGAAAGGAAATAATAAACGTGATGTAACAGGTTTTTAGCTAACTGTCGAGCTAGCAAGAGCGGAGTGCACGATGATTAATGGGTGTACATTACGGGGCAATGTGAGACGGAACATTTTGTTCCAGCTCATTGGATAATCGCTCATTTGCTTTTCGTTATCTCACCCCACTTATCGGAAGGGACGTGGAAAGGTTTCTCATTTCGAGCCACGCAATTTGTAAATGAGATGAATTTAAGAGTGTAATTTATGTCATTGTCATCTTTAATCTATCCTTCTTTCCTTTTATTTATCTTTTCTTTGGTAATACTTTTGCCGTGTTCAAAATTGATTAAAATAAAATGAACTCCTACTTCTTCGTTATTTTTCTCCACCACTTATTCTCTTACAAAATCAATTTGCTATTTCCACTCACCTGTCGATCGTATTTCATTATTCTAAGCAAATGTATGCCGTGCACGATGGAGGCTTGGTGGAACTTCCTCGTCACTCCGAGGTACTTCTCCAACTCCTTCTTGCTGATGGTATCCAACATGCGTGCATCTACTAAGTTCGCTAGGAATGACTCTGCGTACTGTTGGACAAAATTAATTTAATATATCAGTGTGTTTTCTGTGGACCCACTGGGTCAATTTTGATGAGAATTTTCACTGATATCAAAACTATGATGGCAAAGTTTGTAGATAGAAGAAAAACCAAGACAAATATTAAACTTAGTGGCAGTTAAAAGTATATCCGTACCTGTGACAGTCCCAAATCTGGCAGCCATTCAGCGGCGACCCAAGCGTGCGTCAGCTGGCCTATACTGGGGTTCCTCACGAGGTCTGGTCTCCTGCGCTCCTCGATGGCCAGCCGCAGCTTCTTGCGGTGCATCGGCTGCGAGATGCCCAGCCCCACCTCCAGGTCCGCGTCGGACAGCTCGAGCAGAACCTGCCCATTCAAAGCACGGATCTAGAACCAACCAGAACACAATATTTGACGCTTAATGCGCGTCTCTCGCTCTACTACATACATCCCTACCAAATATACTTCTTATGAATTTATGAACCGATCACGACATGAATAACTTTGATGTTCGTGATTTCCCTTTCATGTTACAAGACTGAAACGCCTACTGAAAAGTCTGATATCAACATATAAATAAGCAAATTCTGCGTTGAATTTATCTGGGGGAGGTGTATCGGTCCTCGATTTCCATACAGATCTAATAAAATGAGCGCATTCCGAATAATGAATGGATTTGCGGGTAATGAAAATGGTTTTTTTATTCCATTCGTTACATACGAAAATATAATGCGCGTCGTTTTCATCGAGAGTTATGAGCGGCCGAAATGTAAACATTGATTTTAACTTTCACGTAATTCATGCTGAAAATAACAATTTCATTATTAAAATTTCAACAATGCACATTGTTTTAACAGGTTTTTCACATAAAATATGTATTTACGTTTATTAAGTATTGACGCTTTTCTACTTGGTTAAATAAATAGAATACTAAGCGGTTAATACGATTTGTGTTGATACTGCTTGAAGCCTCATATCTACAGTTAAATGCAACAGAGCATAAGTAACCTCGTTTTGCTAACATATACGGACACTAGGTTAATATTGGCAAGTGAGTTACTAAGACTTTACAGTGTCCCACTTTCATATTGTGCTTACCTGCCAAAAAAAATCTTAATTTATGCCGTATTTAAGTAACTTGGTGTTTTTCTGAATGCATTAAGAAGTAAAATGTCGTTTGCTTTGTTGTGGCGACTACAACGGTGTACAAGCCGTGACATAAATTCAACACTTTCAGCAGTACAGTCTGTTGTCAAAATTATCTGACCCACCCTAAAAACAAACGAATTTGGTCTGTAACATTAAGGGCTCATTTACGCAGGCGCGGCGCGTGGCGCGGGGCGTTGCAATAGGCGTCGCGCGGCGCTTCTGGCGTTTTTGCCGTTTACGGAGACGCGTCGAACGCTTGAAGCCCAACGTGGGACCATTTGATTTGTTATGTCACACTGACAATACAAGTCTAAAGCAGTGCCCAGGTTCGATTCCCATACGAAACAAATTGACAATGTCGTACTTTTATCCAAAATACTCATTTTGTATTTATTTTAATTTTCTTAGTGTTTTTTTTTTCGTAAATTTGGTTCTTTTTTTATTTGTTATTCACGATTACCTAACTGTTCTTTGAATGGTTCACAAACTAAAAGTATATATTATTAAACTACATATTTTATAATGATTTGAAAATCATACAGATGCATATAAATAAAACAGTACACCTAGTTACAAAAAGTAATATTTTACAGCTTTAAAAAAAGAACAAAAAGAAAAAATACCAAAACAATTATTTAAACATCTGTGATTTGATCCTGCATCATCTTAATCACAGTCCGGCCGCAATACCACAAGGCCAATTACTTCACTGATATCTGTGTAAAATAGACGTTCTATTCTAATACATGATAATTGACGGTTGTCAGTTTTCAAACAATTGAAGAAAATGGTCCCACGTTGGGCTACAAGCGTGCGACGCCGCGTCCGCCGCGGCGTTATGTCAAACGCTCAAATACTTGAAAGAAGTGGTCCCACGTTGGGCTGCAAGCGGTTGACGCGGCGTTATGTCACTCGGACAATACAAGCATACGGCAGTGCCTGGGTTCGATTCCCATATGAAACAAATTTACAATGTCGTAGTTTTTTCCAAAAATAATCAATTTGTTTTTATCTTAATTTTATTTGTGTTTTTTTTTCGTAAATTTTGTTCGATTTTTATTTGTTATTTACGACTATCTGTTTTTTGAATGGTTCAAAAACTAAAAGTAAGTATATATTTTTAAAATAGATATTTTATAATGATTTGAAAATCCTACATAATGCATTAAAATAAAAGAGTGTCCTAGTTTTAAAAAGTAATATTTAAACATTATTAACAAAAAAAACACAAAAAGAAAATCCTTACTTGTTGGGATTTGATCCTGAAACTACTGATTCACAGTCCGATCACAGTACCACTAGACTATGTACTTCATTGACACCTGGTTCGAAATAGACGTTCTATTCTAATGCATGATATGAAAATTGACAGTCTTCAAACAGTTGAAGAATATGGTCCCACGTTGGGCTACAAGCGTGCGACGCGGCGTCCGCCGCGGCGTTATGTCAAACGATCAAATACAAGGAAATGGATCCAGGTTGGTCTGCAAGCGGTCTATGCGGCGTTATGTCACACGGACAATACAAGCAAAAGGCAGTGCCCGGGTTCGATTCCCATACGGAACAAATTTATAATGTCGTAGTTTTATCCAATAAAAATTATCATTTTATTTTTATTTAAAAAAAAAAAATGGTGTTTATTTTTTATCGTAAATTGGACAATTTATAATTGTTATTATAAGATGAATGATAATTTCATCTTAATTTACAATCCAATGTAACCTAATTACGTAAAATTTCAGGCCTGTCTTGTTATCCATGCTGCGGAGCATTTGCACAACTCATCACGATATTTAATGATTTTGGGTCGCTTACTCTTTAATGATCAGATAGGCAGTCGCTCCATGTAAAATACTGGTATTCAGCTGCATCTGCATAGACTGAAAATCGACCGTGTGGGTTACATACCACTACACCAGCATAGCTGGGAAAAGGCTAGGCGTCTGCCTAGCCTAGAAGAACCACCGCCATATAGCGGTGATTCTTCTATGGCGTAATTACACTAGTCATCGCAATGGAATACATAGAAGCTTACAATAGTGGAAAAAAAATGTAGTTGGACGAGTGTGTTCGCGTACTCGGCCGCGTTCATTTACACTTGGTCGTTTGATGAATTCCAAAGGCAATCGAATTCGGGCAACGACCAAGTATAATTGCGCCATGGACTAGGCAAAAATAAAACATGAATTACGAAGTTTTATTTAACATTTATTTTAAGCAGCATATCATTGTGAACTTATTAGAACTTCTTCAAATAAGAGAGAGCCCGGCGTCGCGGGCATTCTATCAGCATCGGCATTACCATATTCCCCATAGTATGGGAACATCGTATTACGATGTTCCCCACACATGCTAGCCACAACTGTAATCTTTGGCATTGTTTTAGTCGCCATCATCTCTGCACACCTTAACATTCTCGTGTTGTCTACTTCACCACGAAACAAATAAGACGGGTAAATAAATAATATGCAAAACTATTCACAACAAAACCAAACATTACGATTTTAATTGATCAAGACAGAGAAGTGACAATATTTATGACAAATATGGTATTTTTTGTTTTGATTGACGATGAATGTTGCCATATTAGCTAAATTCTCGAAAAAAAGTTTCGTTCGTACTTTACGTTTTTATCATCAGCAATCACTAGTTAATAATTTCAGTGGCCCGAAATTCTGACAACCAGTCCTACCAAGGGGTATCGTATTACCCAGTACTAACTGGGTTGTGGAGATCAGATATACAAACGCTCAAAAAAAAAAAACTTTTTTTTTTTTTTAAATAAAAATGAAATGATTATTATTGTATAAAACTAAGACATTATAAATTTGTTCCGGATGGGAATCGAACCCGGGCACTGCCGTATGCTGGAAACTTGTCCGTGTGACATACCGCCGCGGGGACCGCTTGCAGCCCAACGTGGAACCATTTTCTTGTATTTGAGCGTTTGACATAACGCCGCGGCGGACGCTGCGTCGCACGCTTGTAGCCCAACGTGGGCCCATATTCTTCAACTGTTTGAAAACTGTCAATTTTCATATCATGCATTAGAATAGAATGTCTATTTCGGCTGAAGTGTCAATGAAATATATAGTCTAACGGTACTGTGACCGGACTGTGAATCAGAAGGTGCAGGATCAAATCCTAACAAGTAAGGATTTTCTTTTTGTGTTTTTTTTTTATCATGTTAAATATTACTTTTTAAAACTAGGACACTGTTTTATTTTAATGCATTATGCATGCATCATTTTCAAATCATTATAAATTATCTAGTTTAAAAATATATACTTTTAGTTTTTGAACCATTCAAAAAACAGTTAGATAATCATGAATAACAAATAAAAATCGAACAAAATTTACGAAAAAAAACACAAATAAAATTAAGATAAAAACAAAATGATTATTTTTGGATAAAACTACGACATTGTAAATTTGTTTTATATGGGAATCGAACCCGGGCACTGCCGTATGCTTGTATTGTCCGAGTGACATAACGCCGCGTCAACCGCTTGCAGCCCAACGTGGGACCACTTCCTTGTATTTGAGCGTTTGACATAACGCCGCGGCGGACGCGGCGTCGAACGCTTGTAGCCCAACGTGGGACCATATTCATCAACTGTTTGAAAACTGACAATCGTCATAACTATCATGTATTAGAATAGAACGTAGTAAATGGCCTGGTGGCACTGCGATTGGACTGAAAATCAGAAGTTGCAGGATCAAATCACAGGCATTAAGAATATATTTTTTGTGTTTTTTTTTTGTTGTAACATTACTTAAATTAAACATTACATAAACGATAAAGAATAGTTTTCACATAAGCTGGTCGCGTGAATGGTAAATGCTATAAAAACTATCTTTTATCGTTTCAATTTACTCCAAGATTAGATATCTTCTTTTCGGTGCAATATTATAAAAGTTTGTTTTAAACTTTTTTGATATTTGCTGTAATCGTTTCTGTCACATCATTATCGCAACACTTTTTTCATATCCGTGCTATTAACCGTTGAGGACTTTTGAGAAAAAATCCTGGTCGTGGAAACGACAGGAATTATGTTTATTCAACAAAATGGAACACGTATCTATACAAAGTTTCATGTTTGTGCTATTAACCGTTGAGGAGTGCCCTCGTGAGAAAACGATCCTGGCTGCAGGATGAGTTCATTATACAAATCGTGATTATCCATCAAATATAAACTTGTATGCAAAGTTTCATGTCTGTGCTATTAACCGTTGAGGAGTTCTCTCGTGAGGAGACGATCCAGGCTGCAGGATTAAGTTATGTCTGTCATATTAATATTCTGTTCTTACAACCAAAGGTGTGTGCAAAATTTCAGCTCAATCGGACATCGGGAAGTGGTTCTAATTTAGCTTCCAAGATTCTACCCAAACAAACATACATACATACATTGCAAGTTAAATAAAAGCTAGTAAAAACTGAACAATTTACGAAAAAAAATCACTACAAAATTTAAAATAAAAACAAAATGATTATTTTCGGATAAAACTACGACGTTGTAAATTCGTTCCGTATGGGAATCGAACCCGGGCACTGCCGTTTGCTTGTATTGTCTGTTTGACATAATACCGCGTCGGCCGCCTATATCTCAAGCAAACGGGCGTCAGACCGCTTCTCCGTAAACGCTCTCATACATCGCCTTATGTTTGAATTTAAAGCGGAACGCGCCGCGCACCGCCCCGCTCCACGCGCCGCGCCTGCGTAAATGGGCACATAGGCGGCCGACGCGGCGTTATGTCAAACAGACAATACAAGCAAACGGCAGTGCCCGGGTTCGATTCCCTTAAGGAACGAATTTACAACGTCGTAGTTTTATCCGAAAATAATCATTTTGTTTTTATTTTAAACTTTGTAGTGATTTTTTTTCGTAAATTGTTCAGTTTTTACTAGCTTTTATTTAACTTTCAATGTATGTATGTATGTTTGTTTGGGTAGAATCTTGGAAGCTAAATTAGAACCACTTCCCGATGTCCGATTGAGCTGAAATTTTGCACACACCTTTGGTTGTAAGAACAGAATATTAATATGACAGACATAACTTAATCCTGCAGCCTGGATCGTCTCCTCACGAGAGAACTCCTCAACGGTTAATAGCACAGACATGAAACTTTGCATACAAGTTTATATTTGATGGATAATCACGATTTGTATAATGAACTCATCCTGCAGCCAGGATCGTTTTCTCACGAGGGCACTCCTCAACGGTTAATAGCACAAACATGAAACTTTGTATAGATACGTGTTCCATTTTGTTGAATAAACATAATTCCTGTCGTTTCCACGACCAGGATTTTTTCTCAAAAGTCCTCAACGGTTAATAGCACGGATATGAAAAAAGTGTTGCGATAATGATGTGACAGAAACGATTACAGCAAATATCAAAAAAGTTTAAAACAAACTTTTATAATGATGCACCGAAAAGAAGATATCTAATCTTGGAGTAAATGGAAACGATAAAAGATCGTTTATGTAATGTTTAATTTAATTAATGTTACAACAAAAAAAAACACAAAAAATATATTCTTAATGCCTGTGATTTGATCCTGCAACTTCTGATTTTCAGTCCAATCGCAGTGCCACCAGGCCATTTACTACGTTCTATTCTAATACATGATAATTATGACGATTGTCAGTTTTCAAACAGTTGATAAATATGGTCCCACGTTGGGCTACAAGCGTTCGACGCCGCGTCCGCCGCGGCGTTATGTCAAACGCTCAAATACAAGGAAGTGGTCCCACGTTGGGCTGCAAGCGGTTGACGCGGCGTTATGTCACTCGGACAATACAAGCATACGGCAGTGCCCGGGTTCGATTCCCATATAAAACAAATTTACAATGTCGCAGTTTTATCCAAAAATAATCATTTTGTTTTTATCTTAATTTTATTTGTGTTTGTTTTCGTAAATTTTGTTCGATTTTTATTTGTTATTCATGATTATCTAACTGTTTTTTGAATGGTTCAAAAACTAAAAGTATATATTTTTAAACTAGATATTTTAGAATGATTTGAAAACCCTACATAATGCATTAAAATAAAACAGTGTCCTAGTTTTAAAAAGTAATATTTAACATGATAAAAAAAAAAACACAAAAAGAAAATCCTTACTTGCTAGGATTTGATCCTGCACCTTCTGATTCACAGTCCGGTCACAGTACCCTTAGACTATATACTTCATTGATACTTGAGCCGAAATAAACATTCTATTCTAATGCATGATATGAAAATTGACAGTTTTCAAACAGTTGAAGAATATGGTCCCACGTTGGGCTACAAGCGTGCGACGCGGCGTCCGCCGCGGCGTTATGTCAAACGCTCAAATACAAGAAAATGGTTCCACGTTGGGCTGCAAGCGGTCCACGCGGCGGTATGTCACACGGACAAGTTTCCAGCATACGGCAGTGCCCGGGTTCGATTCCCATCCGGAACAAATTTATAATGTCTTAGTTTTATACAATAATAATCATTTCATTTTTATTAAAAAAAAAAAAAAAAGTTTATTTTTTTTGAGCGTTTGTATATCTGACCTCCACAACCCAGTTAGTACTGGGTAATACGATACCCCTTGGTAGGACTGGTTGTCAGACTTTCGGGCCACTGATATTATTAACTAGTGATTGCTGATGATAAAAACGTAAAGTACGAACGAAACTTTTTTTCGAGAATTTAGCTAATACGGCAACATTCATCGTCAATCAAAACAAAAATACCATATTTGTCATAAATATTGTCACTTCTCTGTCTTGATCAATTAAAATCGTAATGTTTGGTTTTGTCGTGAATAGTTTTGCATATTATTTATTTACCCGTCTTATTTGTTTCGTGGTGAAGTAGAAAACACGAGAATGTTAAGGTGTGCAGAGATGATGGCGACTAAAACCATGCCAAAGATTACAGTTGTGGCTAGCATATGTGGGGAACATCGTAATACGATGTTCCCATACTATGGGGAATATGGTAATGCCGATGCTGATAGAATGCCCGCAACGCCGGGCTCTCTCTTATTTGAAGAAGTTCTAATAAGTTCACAATGATATGCTGCTTAAAATAAATGTTTTATTCAACTTCGTAATTCATGTTTTATTTTTGCCTAGTCCATGGCGCAATTATACTTGGTCGTTGCCCGAATTCGATTGCCTTTGGAATTCATCAAACGACCAAGTGTAAATGAACGCGGCCGAGTACGCGAACACACTCGTCCAACTACATTTTTTTTCCACTATTGTAAGCTTCTATGTATTCCATTACGATGACTAGTGTAATTACGCCATAGAAGAATCACCGCTCTAAGGCGGTGATTCTTCTAGGCTAGGCAGACGCCTAGCCTTTTCCCAGCTATGTTGGTGTAGTGGTATGTAACCCACACGGTCGATTTTCAGTCTATGCAGATGCAGCTGAATACCAGTATTTTACATGGAGCGACTGCCTATCTGATCATTAAAGAGTAAGCGACCCAAAATCATTAAATATCGTGATGAGTTGTGCAAATGCTCCGCAGCATGGATAACAAGACAGGCCTGAAATTTTACGTAATTAGGTTACATTGGATTGTAAATTAAGATGAAATTATCATTCATCTTATAATAACAATTATAAATTGTCCAATTTACGATAAAAAATAAACATCATTTTTTTTTTTTAAATAAAAATAAAATGATTATTATTGGATAAAACTACGACATTATAAATTTGTTCCGTATGGGAATCGAACCCGGGCACTGCCTTTTGCTTGTATTGTCCGTGTGACATAACGCCGCATAGACCGCTTGCAGACCAACCTGGATCCATTTCCTTGTATTTGATCGTTTGACATAACGCCGCGGCGGACGCCGCGTCGCACGCTTGTAGCCCAACGTGGGACCATATTCTTCAACTGTTTGAAGACTGTCAATTTTCATATCATGCATTAGAATAGAACGTCTATTTCGAACCAGGTGTCAATGAAGTACATAGTCTAGTGGTACTGTGATCGGACTGTGAATCAGTAGTTGCATGATCAAATCCTAACAAGTAAGGATTTTCTTTTTGTGTTTTTTTTTGTTAATGATGTTTAAATATTACTTTTTAAAACTAGGACACTGTTTTATTTTAATGCATTATGTAGGATTTTCAAATCATTATAAAATATCTATTTTAAAAATATATACTTGCTTTTAGTTTTTGAACCATTCAAAAAACAGATAATCGTAAATAACAAATAAAAATCGAACAAAATTTACAAAAAAAAAACACAAATAAAAATAAGATAAAAACAAAATGATTATTTTTGGAAAAAAACTACGACATTGTAAATTTGTTTCATATGGGAATCGAACCCAGGCACTGCCGTATGCTTGTATTGTCCGAGTGACATAACGCCGCGTCAACCGCTTGCAGCCCAACGTGGGACCACTTCTTTCAAGTATTTGAGCGTTTGACATAACGCCGCGGCGGACGCGGCGTCGCACGCTTGTAGCCCAACGTGGGACCATTTTCTTCAATTGTTTGAAAACTGACAACCCTCAATTATCATGTATTAGAATAGAACGTCTATTTTACACAAGTATCAGTGAAGTAATTGGCCTTGTGGTATTGCGGCCGGACTGTGAATAAGATGATGCAGGATCAAATCACAGATGTTTAAATAATTGTTTTGGTATTTTTTCTTTTTGTTCTTTTTTTAAAGCTGTAAAATATTACTTTTTGTAACTAGGTGTACTGTTTTATTTATATGCATCTGTATGATTTTCAAATCATTATAAAATATGTAGTTTAATAATATATACTTTTAGTTTGTGAACCATTCAAAGAACAGTTAGGTAATCGTGAATAACAAATAAAAAAAGAACCAAATTTACGAAAAAAAAAACACTAAGAAAATTAAAATAAATACAAAATGAGTATTTTGGATAAAAGTACGACATTGTCAATTTGTTTCGTATGGGAATCGAACCTGGGCACTGCTTTAGGCTAGTATTGTCAGTGTGACATAACAAATCAAATGGTCCCACGTTGGGCTTCAAGCGTTCGACGCGTCTCCGTAAACGGCAAAAACGCCAGACGCGCCGCGCGACGCCTATTGCAACGCCCCGCGCCACGCGCCGCGCCTGCGTAAATGAGCCCTTAATCTCAAGCAAACGGGCGTCAGATCGCTTCTCCGTAAACGCTCTCATACATCGCCTTATGTTTGAATTTAAAGCGGAACGCGCCGCGCACCGCCCCGCTCCACGCGCCGCGCCTGCGTAAATGGGCACTAAGGTTTATTCAATTTAGATAAGTTTATCAGACACATTGCTTGAGGAATCAATGAACAAATACAATAACAATACAGACACGCAAATTTGATCTTTAACACGTAACGTTAAGGTAAACCCACCCAACATTGTCGGAGCAACCGGCATTAAATATCATTTTGTTAAGCTATTTTAATCATTATCTCGTTGCCATTGAAATTGAAATGCTTTTAAGTCACACTATACAGGGTGTAACGGAAAGGGTCTATACATACTGAAGGGTGTGCTGCAGACCATCAAACTGAACATGTTTCTCATCATAAAACATGTTTTTCAGCGAAAAAATTATCTGCTACCCAATACAAAATTGCAATATCTATTTGACCCAAATGTATGGGGCAGCTGATTTTTTTTTTGGTATTACGATTTTGTCCGATGGAGAAACATGTTCAGTTTGATGGTCTGTAGCACACCCTTAAGTATGTATATACCCTTTCCGTTACACCCTGTATAATTACAACCCAATCTTTAATTTCGCGAATTCCCAACAAGTTCTTGTGGCTTAGCGGTTTAATGCAGGATTGGCGACGAACAACATGTGGGTTCTGTTACATACGTGTGTAGTCAGTACGCTAACAGCAAGCAGTGGTTTCACTTGTCCCCGTCTCACGTATGTATCAGGTTCGAAAACACAGGCCATCTATTATCAGTAACTTTTTTAATTTGTTTTCATTTCTACAATATTGCTTGCATTACAATATGACTTACCCCTAATAACTTATCTTGTAAACAGGTGGGTAAATTTAAAAAAAACTTTTTATAATTAATACGAATATTTATTTTTCAACTACCCACTTATTACAAGTTATGTGAAAATATTACCATTTTAAAAAGTTTATATTTGAAGATCATCCATAAACAGTTCTTTACAATAATACAAGAAATAGTTATGGAATAAATTTTAAATTGAAAGGAAAACAATATCTTCGTCGCAGGATTTGATATCGCAACTTGTTTTCCTCATTCTTATACACAGACCACGAGACCAGAATTACTTGAACATAATCATTAAAATAAGCTATTACACTAATTATATTATAAAAAGTAGTTATAACATGTAACCTAATGCCAACGTTATAAAGATCAAATTTGCGTGTCTATTATTGTATTTGTTCATCAAGTCCAAATGCACTCGTCTGATAGGCTCATAAATATTGAATAAAACTTAATGTTACAGGAAGAGGGTCCAAATTCGTTTGTTTTTAGGGTGGGTCAGATAATGTTGACAACGGACTGTACTAACGACTTTTAATTTTAAACCCTCCAACTGAAAAAGTCCTCTGTAATATGCTATGATAAGACGTGTTATAAATTGGACTTTGGAAGCACCCACCCTCAAAATGTCGCTATAGCTGCGAAAAACCGCGGCATTGTTTGCTAATAAGAACTAGCTCAAAAAAGCCAAGCAGTGTTTGTGGAGGCATGATGGCACTGTGAAGAGCCTAGATTCTAGAATGATACATACCTTGCCACTCTTGACATTATCAGCAACAGCAGCCGCATATTGTGGCATGCCGAGCGCCAGCTCAAGCCACGCGATGATAGCGGGCGCGCGCCATCTTGACAGTGGCAGCGACGCCGCTTCCCGCAGCGCAGCCTCGCTTCCCAGCGGCGACCAAGCGCGAGTGCTACCAGTACCGGAGTAGATCGGCTCTGAACAACAAGCTATATTGAGAAACATTGAAACATATTCATTTGTGACCTGAACAGGTCCCCTGAAGGTTCCCAATGTGGTTGGTAGCTGTCTATAAGTAAACATAAATCGATTATGGATAAACAATAGGTAAAAGTTGAGAATTTAAGCGCCAATTCGGGTCTGTGCTTGGATCAGTTCTAGAATCAATTAAATCTAAACTAAGAAATTCTTGACTATTTAACTTTTTAGATGGAATAAGGGGACTTCAATTTTGAAAAAGGTTGGCATACTGATTATATTCTAGGTTTGAATACTCACCACTCTCATGGCCGCTGATGGCCGCACTGCCGGACTTGGTGCGGTGCCGCGAGCGCGCGAACACGCGAGATATGGAGCCCCAGGCCGAGCCACGTCCGCGCGCGCCCTTGCTGCCGGCCCCCGCACGACCGCGCACGCCACCTAGCAGAGCTGCCTCACACTCACCTGGACTGGAAAGCTGCTCCACTGACCTATCGGGAGCACAGGAAGTATTGAAACGGAAACGCAAGCTTTTTTTTCTATGTTTCAAGGTAATGATGTAACGTAGGTTTAAGTGCGTTATGGACACAGTAGTTACATTGGAAGTAATGAAAACTTTGAAAATGTTTCTCTTTATGAAACCTGTAGAGACACATCACAGACAGAGACACAAAAGTTTGCTGTTTTGTAAATAGCAAAGTTGTGACAATATCTTTTCAAAGCACCTAGTAATAACGCTATACAAACATTGTTGCATTGTGTAAACACTCACTGTAAATGTTCTATATTATTCAAATACTTGATCAACAGGATGAGCACTAAAGAAACCATTAGTTTGCATCAGGTGTACGATCTCTATAATCACTCAAACACCGAATCAAGATTTGACACTCAATCAGTAAGCCGTCTTTTCACGTAGCAGCATTGTTCCGGCTTTTAAAATATTGCAAGATGAAAGATATAAAAGGTAGCCTGAGCGAACAGTTGCGGAAAATGAAAAAGAATTAAGCCGGAAGAAAATGTAATTTCGAACAACTATTGCTGAATCGTGGACCGAATCGCGTAATGCTCGATAAATTTTACTGTCAAAATTCGATAATATCGCCTGTAGAAATAAAGTGTCCCGTAAAAGTAATAGAATGCTAAATGTTATCGTACCATTTCCTATTAACTTTCAGAGGGCTGTAATGTGCAGCAGGTGAACGATCTATGATTATTACAACTTGTCAGAATTACATTTCACATCTAAATTGCGGACATACTTTTTATAACAGCCTTTTATAACAGCGATGCGACAGCCCTTTTTAATATTGCAAGACTAGACGAAAGATATTAAAAAGTAGCCCGAGGAAATTTAAAAGAATTAAGCCGAAAGAAAATGTAATTTCGGACAACTATTGCTGAAACGCGACCCAAACCGTGTAATACGCGATAAATTTTATTGTCAAAATTCGATATTATCGCTTCATGTAATAAAGTACGCAGCAAATGTAATAGAATTTTATCGCCCAGTTTCTTATTGGCTTCTAAATTTCCGCTATCAAGTCTAATAGACCGCTAGGCTATTTGCAAGATTGTGCTAATGTCAGCAAATAAAGATAGGACCTCATTTGCAGTCAAATAAGTTTTTGCAGGCATTCAGATTGAATGAAAATGATTAGGTGCCTTAGCAGTAGACCCTTGAACTGGTAATAAAAAAAGTTAGAAAATTGTAAAGAAACTTTTCGAGGCTATTAACAGGATTAACGTCATTTTTCCGCTAAAGTTAGCACCTAAAAGGATGTCTCCATAGAATGGCTTGAGAGAAAGTTGTAGAATTAGATCATGGTAATGAACATCTGCTCAGCTGAATACTAATATTGTCGGGTCCATTTGTAACGGCCTTGTCGCTTCCCACAACGGGTTATAGCCCACGGGAAGAAATCAATGTCATAACAAGAATAGAAACAAATTTTTAAAGAAATGTTATGATATTTTTAATGATCGACTTATTGTGTGGTGGTGGCTGCAGACAACGAACCTTGGCAGATAACGGTGGTACAGAAATATCTTTCAGTATCCGGTCAGCAATTTGTTCATACCAGTTTGCTTGAAACTTAAAACTTCTCACTGTAGCTAGAATACCAACCTTGACAGTGATCCCGCGTCGATGGAGCGTGTGAAGGGCGAAGCACTGTTGTGTGGCGATAAAGTCGGACTGCAGTCACGAGGTGTGCTCACTAAGAAAACAAAAGAAATACCTACAGTATTTTTCATAAGTAGATTTGGATTCGTTTACCACGTTTCTGTCAAATATATTTGATAAAATGTACTAAGGCTTTAGACTAACGATGGAAACTTAACGTTCGGTAAAGTTATCGAATATACGTTTAAAAAGCTTAAAGCTTACCAACCAAAAAAAGTATCGAAGAAGATAAATAAAATTCCATATCAAAACTATGTGCGAATGAAAATGGAAACTGAAAATGCCTTTCACAATTCTCTTCGTATTGAACCACGCAGTATATTGTCGCCATCGAATACTTAGCCCTAATGTTACATAGTATATGTAGAATAGGCGAGGCTTACAAACTACTTTATATTACTCAGGGTTTTATCCCCGGGCGGGATAAAATGTCCCGATGCATCTATCGGAGGCTCGTGTAAGAAAAATGTGTTCGTCGCAAAGTACTGAAGCGTGGAACCAGTCTTTTTTTCCCAACACAATTCTCGCAGTCCTGTAATTTGGAGTAGTTTGAATGGAAACTCGACTTCCTTTACGATTTTTCGAAGCGTCAACAGAAATATGCACGTTATTTTATTATTTCCTCCACGATAAAGATTTGAAGTATGCCAATATTACACAAGGGGATCGTTTGATACCACATAAAGCTGTATAATATAAATAACGGGTTTAAAGATTGTAAAATAACAAGCTGCAGACTCGGGCATTTTTTACGAGCAATATCCATTTCCTGCGGTTGGTTTTTGACGGTTTACGCGAGATTAAAGGCAGTAGACATTATTTGTTCTATCAGATGTCAGTATTTTACGGTAAAAATTTGAAAATCTATGTAATAAATCTAAGTATGTTTCTATCTTGAATATAATTTAATTACTATCAATCACCTAAGATAAGCATAGCGATAGAAAACAATGTTAATAACCCCATTTGTCTTACACTGATGTAATTGTTTTTTTCTAAATCCAATTTCTTTTTATTCCAATCGGTTTTTTCCATTTGCAGATATACAAAAGAAAATCACTTCAGACATTACCAAAGCATATTGTGTAAAAGCGAACTCTAATATTGGAAATAAAAACACAATGAATTTGTTCCGGTTATATGAAAAGAATGAAACAAAAAACATGGTAAATTCAAATGGAATGAAGTTCTGAATATCCAACCAGTCGTTTTGCAGTACCAACGTAGTTGTCAGGAGTTTTATTGTTTGATGTACACTGAGCATGTTTCGTAAAACAGTGTATTATTGACTGCTGCCTCCAGCAATTTTAGTTGTTAAACTGTGCACAATTTAGAATGCAGAATACGTTGCAAATTGTTATTTAGCATATTGTGGAGTTCCGTCATTTGCATTTAACAATGTTTCAATTCGCTGCCATTTTTTGTTGAATATACAGAATTAATTTTATGCTACCAACTACAAATAAAAGCTGGTAGAAAGTTAAATTTTACATTTGAAAATGCAAACGACAATAATAAAACTTGTACAAAAGTGGCGATATTAATTCCTAGGGCAGTAACTGTGTGCCAATGAAGAACTAACTCGTTTTCTAGTCAATTGATATAGAAACCTGACTTAATCGAGTCTCCTAATTTAAGGTAGTAAGTGAGAAAATATAAAATAAAACCCTGCAGACTGTAGACTGTAGGAATAAAAGACTTTTCAATAGTAAAAGGGGCGCTTATATTTTAAAAGAATTATGCTTAAAAGCACAAGCTTATCATTCATTAACTTAAAGCAACGATTATTATAAACAAAGCCTTTTGTCTGCGAGTAAAAAAAACAGAGGATGAAAATTAAAAATGAAACAGTGAGGTAATTTATAAAATAAATACATGTTTTCGCTCGACATTTATCAGTACTTGATGTCGCACAACTTGTACGAAACAATTTGATTTCATCGTTGTGAAAGTTTTTACTCTGTAATAAAAAACTCGTTTCACCCGCGGAAATTTTTGCTGTTTCACTTTTCCTCGATAAGAATGAGATGGCAAACTTTGTTATGTATACATAGATGAGATTTTTTTAATACTCACTGCAAGAAACGTCATCTAAATGAGTAATTTCTGTGTAAAATATTATTCAGAATGTAAAAGTTGAACGTTTCCACACAGCGATAGATATCATTATACTTATTTTCAACATGAGCGAGTTGCAATCCGCTTTATTTTCCAGCTGAATCATGGAAATCATATTTCAGTTCATAACAACAATGCCGCGAATGTAACAACGTTAAAAGAGATTCGTTTAAGTTAAATTCGTCAAAAATTAACGACGAAAATTCGACATTCGGATTAATGAACGTGATTTTCTGTTTAATTTGTAAGAATTAAATTATTGGGCCGCATCGTAGCCTCAAATTGTCGAGTCAAAAGAGACAATTTATGTTTTGGTAGAGTAGGTAAGTAATCGGATTAAAATAAGTATATTATACTTTTGATGTGTATTATGTTCGGCATATTGTTTATCGGACATATTGGCACAGCAGGGATCGAGTGTCTCTATACACTACATAATAAAAGTACTTACGTTGATAGATATGATGTGCAGATGAGACAAGGGACGCGGCGTCCGTGTCATAAGCGTCAAGCGTGGGTGGTGCGCCTTCCGCTGTGGAGTCGGACAGGTTGCCGCCGCACACTGACGTGGCGCCACCGTCGCTGCTACCTGTCACCGAAGCCATGGGGACAAGATTACCTATTTTGGCTTTAATGAATTCTAAAGAACTGTTTAGTTTCCACAGCCTAAAAAAACATAGAAAACAAAATGTATACTATTATCTCATTATCTACTGCCTGAAAAAATAGCCGGAGTTACGGAAACAGACCATCACTAACATGTGATTGGTATATGACACTTATAGTCACAGAGATGTCTGGAAGAAGACATTGCGTTGATTCTAAATAAATAAGAATAATGTCAGGAAGGATTAACTTCAATACATACCTCTAACACCGGAGTCGGCACTGCAGCTTCCCCTATCGCCGATCAAGCCGGAGGGTCCTCCCAGCATCATCGGAGGACCCATACCGAGTGAAGCCACACTCTCACCTTCTGACAGGCATCCTGCTGCTTGCAGCTGTCTTCGAGCCTAGGAAAAATGTAAACATATAATATTATAATGACAAAAAAGGAAAAAAATTTAAAACTTTTCCAACTAGGTTGCAATTAATCGATGTCCCTTTCGATATTATTGTTGATCGCATCAAATTAAGTCTCTTAATATAAATATCATAAAATATCTGGATGTCATCAATATAAGTCGATCTTAAGTAGATACACACTTCCATACATGATAATTAAAACTATATGTTAATCAAAACTCTGAAAGCCTAGTCTTACGACGAGGCTTAGAAAATATGTGAAAACTTTTGCTTTCAAAGGTAATTAGTACCATCAAATTTTTCGCTCGATTATCAACAGGGCAGCAGGGGGTATCAACTTCATTTTATGAGCCCGTAAATATTTACTGCGGAACATTCTAGCTGTATACGGAATCTTCCAATATTTCGCCAATATTCGGTAACTGCAACGCTTAGAATGCTAAAAGCATATTTACATTATGCTCACAGCATAGTCACGCAGGTGGGTTCAACTGGCCATGCCCCCATGTAATCCCCCCCTCCAACACCTTGTACAACACTCGTGTTCCCAAGTTATAACCCGATACGATCCAACATTACATCCAAAATACGATTATAGTTATACCTCCATCGAAACACCCTTTTAATGCTTCAATTAATTTCGATTGGGGCTTTAATTTGGACAGGATTTGTCCGCTCGAATGGGACATCCCGTTGCGAGCCCGCATCAACGTAATGGTATCGAATGTTCCGCGGTCGCAGGTTAATATCCGGATTATGCGTAACGGAAAATCGGGTAATAACAACCGACTTGTACGTACTAAGTCGAGGAAACAGTTGCGTTTAATTTTCCCGGCGATTTAGATCAGATGGAGCAATTTGAAATGGTAATTAACACAGGCGAGTGATGGATGGTCTTGGTTCGAGCGCACATCACGCCACCTAGTCATCATAGCACTGAGCTGTCGATAAAAGTTTATTTATTATTGGTTGAAGCACTTCATCACTGAAGTTGTTTATCAAAAACAATTTTGTATAATATCGATGTAGTTCCGCTTCGGAATGGACAGGTTTTGAATGAATTAATCTCGTGAATTGTTTTGGTTATTTAGCAGTCGATAAAAGAGAATGTTATTGAATTTAAGCATTGTGATTGTTTTCATAAGTTCATTATCATTGTTTAATTAAGCTGAACATCAAAACAGAAGTAAAATATAGAAATACTACTCAATGCAGCATAGGTAGTATAATAAGCTTTAGTAGCTTTAATTTCTGAAAACACGTAGGTAGTCTACAATAGTTTCAAAGGCACCATTTCATTAGTTTAGTAAGCCTACCTCAAACAGTTGTTCCCTGGCATGTCTAAGCTGTGTGTCTCTCGCACTGAGCGCGGCCGCAAGTTGAAGCGACCGCTCAGCTTCGTCGCGAGCGTGGCGGAGCAGCGCCGCTCGTTCTCGTTCCCGCTCAGCTCGCTCCGCTCCTAAAGCGGACGACGCGCCACCTCGAGAACGCATCTGTACAAATGTGGTACTATACTATAACAAAAACAGTAAAAAAAGATGCAACATCAACTTTTCGCAAACATTATCTGAAAAAGAATGAAGTGTTGTAAAGGTGAAAAAGTCATAAATAAATCACATTGAATAGTAAGTAAGTATATTCTAATTCAAAGAGAAATGTGGGAAAGATTATTAAGAACGTATTTGGACTTGATGCGTTTCTGAAGACTTTATTAAAGTCAAGACTCATGAATAATAATTAAAAAGTTTGAACTTAATAAAAAGAAAAAGGCTACCAGACTCCGTAACTGAGAACACTGTAGGAAACTTATGATGTGAGAGCATTCACCGAGAAGTTTCTGTATGTGTAAAATTCTATAAGCTGGGAAAGAACTTGGCAAGTTCTGTCTGACCTAGATCCTATCCGAGCATAATGAGCCTAGCAAACGTTGCTAGATCAAAAGATATGGCATAATAAATTGAGTGACCACAATGTTGGCTTCACACAGTAATGACTACGTTAATGATACTGGATATTTTTGAACAAAAGGCCTACCCATCTATTTTTTAATTTTATAACCCTGCCTCGGAGGTAAAATACCCTTTTACGTGACAACGCATTTCCCTCGCACCGTCTAACAACATTAATGGATTACTTGTTATGCTAATATTCGCTTTCATAATGCAAAATTATTAAATTTAACCTGTTCATAGTTTCTTATGAAGTCTCGTAGCTCTTTCTCTTTGTCTTCGAGCGTGGCGTAGAGTTGTTTCATTTGGTTTAGTAAATCAAATTTCTCTGCTTTCAACCGCTTTTTGTCTGCCTTCAAAGCTGAAACAAAGTGTTTGTACTTTATAAAAAGTCAATGTTGGGGTTTTATTACGTGTACCTAAAGCCTAATAAGAACATGAAAAGAACAGGGATTTCTTGAAAATATTTGCTATGAGCGAAGTTATCATTCAGAATAACACATAGTAGATTTGTTTTGCAATACAACACAAGCCTGTATGTAGAGATGCACTAAGAGAGCCATGCCTCAATCTCGAGTGATTCAACTCTTTGAGCGAAGCTGCTTGGGACCATGTGTCCTTTGTCGCTCGCTCTCTATGCAGATCCCCTCAACTCGGACATTTGTACGTTTCCAACGTTTGATAGAAAAATAAAACGCATCCGAGATTGATCTACATTTTACTGTTTTTGCAAACGATTCTAGAGAGACTGTCGATCGTTTTGACGATTGCCATCACTTTGGAAGTTTTGAAATTGGATTTCCGTTCCGGGCTCAGATTTCATTGGCAATCATAAAGTTCATGAATTTTTGAGTTTTTGTACTTCCGGGAATCAGTCAAAGGTTCTCCTTCAAATACTTTGACGCTCATTTGACGAATGATGACTGACGAGTGACGTAATAATACGTAATAATCTTTTAAAGTAGGTAGGTACGTTGCTTAAGTTAGTTTGTGGATTAGTGCGGTTTGTGCGTAGGAAGGTAACAAGCCTTGGTTGTGGTTTCATCGATCACGTGGAACAGTTACATAAGGTAAACATTAGGTATACCTTTGTTTGTAGATTTTAGGGCCAACTCAAATATACGGCCGTTTGTTATCGTTATGTGTTTGTTTGCTTATGTATGACCATTTCATGTGTACAGCGTACCTATTTTATTTTATTTCTTAAGAAAACTTACAGCAGGATACAAATAGTAGACAGTGAAAGAAGGCCAATTAAAAGTTTTCACTGACAATATGAGGATAACACAAGAGATAGGAGACAGGCAAGAGAATGTTAAAAGTAAGCACTCGTAGGGAATTATGATAAGACTAAATAAGTTTTAGGAATCTTCAAAGAATAAGTTTTTACGTAATATTTTTTTAGTTTAGGGACACTGGTAGAATAAATCGATATCATCAACACTCTGACACATTGAGTATGCATTGATAGCTCTTATCGTGTAAGAGTTTTGTCTTTAAATGCACCGCACAGAGGAAACATACAGAGGTTGGCGATTCCTTCAGATGAAGGATGGAACACGCAGCCCAATTTTGCTTATTATTTCAGGGCAGTCGGTTGAACTATTAGCCAAATTGAACAAAAATAGGGGGTTGGCTAGTTTGTAACTGAATAGAATATGTTTAGGCTTGCGAGTCAAGGTACACATAACATTTGAAACATTTAAATCCAATCGGTTGGTTATACAATACTTTTGGAATCTGTCCATGTCATGTTAGAGATGTTCATAGGATTTGATTTCACTTAGTTGTCGAGTTCAATTGGGCAAAAAGGTGGAACGAAGTTCTTCCTTTCGTTCCACCTTAAGTATTTTTTGACCAATTGAACTCGGCTATAGAATCTTCATGTTATCCGCAATCAAAAGAACTGTGAGTAAAATAACTATGAAGAAACGTAGAGTTACTTCAATAAATTTGGTCTAAATAAATGTCAGAAACATTAATTATTTCTTACTTAGAAAACTGACTAGAGACATAAACATAACTATCCAGGTACGTTTAAAAAGAACTAGAAATAACAGAAAACTGCCATCAGAGAAAATTACTTCGTCCAAATAAAAGTAAAGTTCGGTACCTATTCGATAATGAACGAAGTTTGTGACTAGACCGAAGTGTACTGCTTATTTACTTAATACAACCACTGAACGTGACTTCGTTATTTTGCTTGTCTTCCATCGATCGACCACGAAGAGACGAAACAGGCTCAACCGAGGTAAATGATACTGTCTAACTTGGCATAACATTTCAAATTATGATTGAAACATTCATTATTTTGACTTGCTCGCTGAAATTGTTCTGGTGAAGTTCAATTTTTTGTAACTACTATTTGCAGCCATTTTTTATATCCTCGGTTTTACAACCATTTATGTGTTACGTATGGCCAAAGATTATTGGTACAGTGACCTACTTATCTTATTATCGTGTACATAAAATGAGAGCAATGGAAATTCAAATTGCAGAATGTAATAAAACGTATAAGATTCAAAACTGTGCTCTAACTTAGATAAATTGCAGAAGTTGCTGTCTAGCTCGTTAAAAACTTTCGAAATAGCTTATTTAAAGCTATTTTCAGTAAAATAGTTATCAAACTTCGGAGTCATATTGACATTTAGAATATTTTTAGCCTACGATGCAAATGAAGACTTTGTTATCGTTAAAGTAAAAGTTCTAGTCATGGTCCATAATTGGTGATTTGTGAATTCATGTTAAACATAATCGATGCAATTGGAATAAGTTACACTAATATACAATAAACATTATAACATAGGTACCTATATGTTATAGCTATAAACGATACAAATTATTTATCCTTATCTGACACTGGATAAACAACATATTCATGTAATTGACACTTGTTTACCCACGAGGCACTTAAACGTAATGAATAACGAATCCAACACATGGTACCAGCTGCCAAAACATGGCCGAGGTACGTCTGACAACTTTCGTCAGCATAATGACATTAGTGAAAATGTCAGTCCAAGTTACAGCAGCACACCCTTACAGGGACGTGACCCGTTTACTGATTTGGGTCTGTAAGGCAGTCCTTCTGTACCTTGCGAGATATTATGAGCATAGTTTATCAAAATGTCGGCTTACTCACGCTTCGTTCGCATCGGGCGGCACTCAACAAATTGCCCACTTTTGTGGGATCGAATCGGATTATTGAGATAAAGCCACTGTAGGTGTAAGTTCTCTATTTATTAGAATGTTCTATTCAAAGGTATTCTGAATAAAACTTCTAGCATTGTCTATGCTTGGATAAATTTCGTAAAGTTCAACGTATCATCATCATCAGCCTATAATGTTCCCACTGCTGGGACACAGGCCTCACTCCCTCACATAGAGAGGCCCTCTATGTGGGCTGTACGTGGTGGATACCACGCGGGCCCTGTGCGGGTTGGTAGATGTCACATGTCTTCGATTTTTTTAGTTCTAGGACATGCTGGTTTCCTCAAGATGTTTTCTTTCTCCGTTTTTGAAGGCAGCGGTGATGAAATAAATTACACAAAGTATTGCGCCTGCCTTGGTTCGAATCCACGGCTTACTGCTCGTAAGACGGGGCAGCCACCACTGGGCCACCACTGCTCTCTCTCAAGTACATAATATGTTATGTTTATTTAGTACCTATTATACTGTTAAACAACTTTAAAGGGTTTTCTACGAAAGTTCGGCTGTATTGATTCACTACTAAAGTAAGCAAAGTTTACCAAATATGACAGTTTTATTCACGTATGATATGCGTACTTATCGTTTTGAACGTAAATGCCCCTTCAGCTTTCATGATTCGACATTTTCTACGACAAGATTTAAAATCCAGCCAGTAAAATTGAATAGATTTATCAATGTTATAACTTCGTAGAACTTCACACTTTTAAAATTCGTAATGGCTTTTTAATATTGCTGATCCATAATAATTCGATATCATCAAACTTCACTTTTGACTGTAATAGCTAAGTTTAATACTCGTATTAATGTCTTTACCAAACTAATGCTATAAAAATATAATGGGTAGTGTAATGTCGCCATTAATTTCTTTAGCAAAGTAATACCCGACATAAACCCGACCATTATGTTTTTGGGTAAGATCTAGTTTGATATAGTATGTTTAGAAATGTTTTCTCTGGGATAATGGGAAAGTTTCTGGACGTTGTATAGTGATAATCTTATTCGCAAACGGGCAAAATGGACGTTGTTTGATGATAATTATTTTTTCGGATTAAAGTCAAAGTCAAAGTCAAAGCATTTATTTCAATTAGACCATTACAGGCACTTTTGAAAGTCAACAAAAACAAAATAAAACGCGAAGCTACAGTCCCAGTCACAAGGCATAATAACTTGTGAAAGTACTATTATTTGATATTGTACCAGTATTTTTGATACGAATGTTAATTGATAGTGAAAGAGCTGGTTCGGTGTTACTTGATTGCATCCCGTCTTCTACGCTACAGTCGTAATGTAAAAAAAGAAAAACGTTAAGTTTTTACTTTCATAACTGCAGTAAGAAGTAAACCTGACTTCAATTTATGTTGCGGATAATTCCCAACCGAGTCTACGTAATGGTCCTTCGAGCCGGATCATTGCATAGACTCGGCTGGAAATTTATAATAAAATTGCACAGTATTAAAATAGGTGTAATCCGATAGCTAAATTTTACAACGTGTGTGACCGTTTAAAGATATGACCGGAGTGGTCCGCGACTGTAAGCTGAGTGAGCGGAAGGGCACAGCGCAGCCTGGGTTTGAGATGTCCATAAGAAAAATGACAGTTAATAAAAAGAAGTGTCACTTACAGTTCACAGCTTCTCTAGCCAGCAGTAGTTCTTTCTCAAGCTGTTGAGGGTCCAGTTGCGGTCCGTCCTGGGTGTCAGACTTGGCTCGTTCCAGTAATGCGCTACCAGCTTCTCCTCGTTCGGCGGCCGCTACCAATAGGCGACGTACTCGGGTCAGCTCCGCCTGGACATAAATGGTATACTGTACCTTCAAAAGAGACTTTAAAAATATAGTTTTACTTGTGAGTACTAGATCGTTTTCTTTTGCGGCAAGAGCGTTTTACACTGAAATTAGTACCTACCTAGTCTTATCAAGATGCTGATTAAAGCATTTCGTAAACGTTTCTAATTTGTTTTAAATTTCAATCAAGATTTGAAGTATGTGCATATTTTCGAATATATATATATATATATTAATACATATTATGCAATAACTGTATAGATTATGACCTTGCTAACCCTTTGAGTTTGAGATATCAATATCTAATCCTCAGTATAAACAAAACCCATGGAACTGACACCAAGTGGGTAATCAGTATCCAATATCTTATCACACGAGATAACGACCAAAATCAAGTATCAGAAACTAATAAAGGTTACAAAAATATGTTCTCTTCTCACGTATTCTATAAAGACAGTCGAATATCATGAAATAGTTATGTATTAACGTAATCGACTTCCCAAAGGTCCATCGAGAGAGTAATAAAGCCACGGTATCTTATTTAACATCGGCCTAAGTCCGTCCGAGTGGAAAAAGGTTAAGTAAAAAATTGATCCTTGAACGCTGGCAGAATCACTAATGACAGTTTATTGGAGAAATATACCTTTATGGCACTGCCTACCTTTTCTGCCAGACTTGTAATTTGGAATTTTAGGAACATCACGCATTCAGGGTTTCGTTACCTTTATAGAGAAACGTAACTATAAATATGGACGAAATAACGATCGACTCAAAGGCAGCCAATGAATAGGAAGCGTTTTTTTTATCACACATATGTACAGAAAATTCATCAAAGCTGATAATTGATGTATCGAACCCAGAAACCCAAAAGCGTAAGCTCAAAAGCCGTTCTTACGGAAATCTAATCAAACGGCAAAATACTGAGCCGATAACCCAAAATTGGTTTGTGTATAAGCTTATTATACCTCTACCTGTAATCTTTCATTTTCCATCCGGAGTCTCCTGGCCACTTGTGCGGCGGTGAGCATCCCAGGGGACGCGGGGACTTCCTCCTGCCGCGACCGGTCAGAGCGACCGCCTGGGGATGCCGCGTCTGTGTCACGAATTGTACCATTTGAATGAACGCCTTATCTGCGTTAGGCAGGATCATCTAAGACTATTCAGATTTAATCAGAACAGTAAAAACTGTAAATTTGCAGACGTGTCCTAATCTTACTTTATGTTACATAAAAGAAAAAAATCTCTAGTTAGTTACAACTGTATCGTGAAAATTCCACTCTTTCAGCAAAATGTCCCAGCAGTGTTTGTTTTTACCGTCACACAATGTCAAACTTAATTACCGAAATGACATCCCATTTTAAAATGATTTCGTGCCTCATATGAGAAATACACGGTGTAAATCACCTCATCACGAAGCCGTCAACCAAGCATTCTGTACATGAAACTAAGTAACTTTATGCAAAAATTATTGCTGGGAAACGACTTTTTTTTGGGGGGTGTAAAATCATGTTTTGTGGTAGAACTCAATGTAACGCACTCAAAACATTGTGCTGATGGACGGATCTAATAGTACAGGGGTCGTGGAGGTGTTTAAAGCAAAAATCTTACATTAAAAACTTGTATTTAAAAAAATACTTGTCAAAAAGTTGGAATTTGACCCCTAATATCTCCGTAACTAGAAGGTTCCCAGGTATGGTGTAGAACAAAAAAATGATCGCAATGACAGGGAGAACCAGTGCCTTTCGGCTTCGTTAAGAGGTGTTTTACACCCTTTATATTGCTTCACACGGATTTACCGCCGGAAGCTAGTTAATTAAAGCCCAACTGTTTGTACCCTGACTTAATTAATTTACGAGAAAACTTTTTATTAGTTGCACACGCACGTACTTAAGGTTCTATACTTAAGGTAGGACCTATATATCAAAACAATGATAATTTGACGTTGTTATTTTTACAGTCCGTGATACACGGCATCCTAATTTGAACCTCGTTTACCCAGTATCATTTCTATGTTTATAGCGCTACTTCTACAAAGTTGAATCCTTGTTTAGCGTTTAAGGGCTCACGTTGTAACCCTCATTATTAGCTGTCGTACTATAATATGAAAAGTTTTGTAAAGTACGGTGCTACCGCAGTCATATAAATGGAATTGGTTATAGCGACAAAAACGTTGTAATAACGCGTAAGTTTCCCGAGTCACGAAAGCCGCGACTCTGGCCGGTCCAGACAAATCGATTGCTCGCATGTAACACGCGTCACAGGCGCGCGGCATACGGCACGGCGGCAGGTGTGCGCGACGCCTACTTTATTGTGCCATCGCTCTTACAGTGACTTATTGACTTCGGAAAAATAACGCCTTCCCAGCACCATGTAATTATTCTCTTCCAGACAACCTCTAATTCCTCGGAACAAATAGAGTAAGAAAGCGCTCGAGATCTACTACCTCGCATTAATAAACGTACGAGCTCCGCACTCGGATGCGAGGAAAAAGAAATAATAAGCTGAAGGATTAGTAACAAATGGAGCAGTGGCAAATTGGTCGCTGAGCGCCGGCTCTATCGCGAACAAATACAGACAGATTGCAGATAAATTATGCTCGGGCGCACATTGTCCCAATGATCCTATTATCCTGCTTGCTCTGATAAGTCAATACGGTGAGGCATTGCACAATTGTCTCCGGGACCAATTGTTACGGATGAATGCGCAAGTTGCCTCTTATAACCGGCTGTATAACAAGCTAAGTTATGGGCATGAGATAGCAGTCGTTACTATCAAATAATTATTAAAGTAATAACTGTAAAATAAAACGACTCAAATAGTAACTTAACTAACAGCTTACTAATTAGAACACTGAGAAAGGAATTAAATGACAAATTGCAACATCAGGCGGAAAGTTTCTTTCTGGCGGAGTTGGCTGGCTGTGCAGTGTGCAGTTAGTCGGCAAATGAGCTTATTCCCCAAGGCTGCGCGCTCATTAGCAGCGAGGATATTCTGCAGAGAACGGCCCGCACAATATATGGATGTTTTACCAACACATAGTTCGTGTCACCTCCTCAGTCGCGATGAGGGAAATATTAATTTAGTTGCACTTGTGCTTAGTAGCTTTTAACAAATTGACTCAAACGACAATTCACGGAAAAGCTTTTGGATTACGGTACAAAGAGAAAGTACGCAGTTGTTGTTTTCTGTTTATTATAACGAGGAGCGTGGCGTCCAATAAATTTTGTTTGTAAATTCATTTTTAAGGGAACTTTTCAACCAAATTTAAATGCGAGTCGAGAACTATAACTTTTCGTAAGTAGGTACTATTTATTTGTTCAATAGCTTTTTACTAAACTACGACGTCAACATGGACGTGTTCTGTGTCGTCTATTATAAAGTAAGGGGCCTGTAATTGTATTCAGCATGTGTAGTCTAAGACAGAGTTGAACGACGCTCATAACATTCTCAGCTTGTAGCAGCACCTATGAAGAATTTCAAACTAACTCTAACTTACTTCATCAACAAAACAAACATGCCGTCTCGACTAGTTACGAACTATTATCTCTTGGATTACAGACTCTTAAGACAAACTCTAGCTGCCAAGTTTACCTTTTCCCCAGCCCGCTTTGTTTTATTTCATAAATAATTGAGATAAATGTAGATAGACGTGAATTCGTAGTCGCTTTTATTTATACGAATTTCGTTGTGCCGAACAACCGGGCTTACAATGTTTTGACATCGACTGACAAAATGACAAATATCACTCCGAAAATGTGTAACAATAAACTACGTGCTGTGGCTGCAAAAATCGTCCTTTTATTAAAAACCATAAATAATTATACAATCGGATTTAAATCAAAATAAATGTTTGGCATACCTCCTTCCAGTGTGGCGGTGATATCAGCTCTAGGCTCGGGTCCATCGCTACTCCTCCCCGGTGACGTAGCATCTGGCAGAGGCACTTCCTCCTCTGAACTGTCTGCTGGGTCCAAAATGTTCCTTTCACTGGCATGACTGTTGCCTCCGTTGCCGATTTCAGCGTATGTTCCACTATCGCTACCGTTTTGTGTTGACCATTTCACAGGGGATTCTAGCTTGCCATTCGCTTGGTTTTCTTTATTGTCATCGTCTAGAAAGGAAATAAGGATTTATATGATTAAATTTTTTATACTATAAGGGTTAGAAAACTTTCTTGTGGCGAAGTTAGCATAGGATGATTTCAATCTTTATAAGGAGCCTGTGAGTAAATTTACAAACTTGCCGACAAAAGTTAGACGCTAAGGAGGTCACGGTCATGAAATACACAACGATAAAATATATGGAATTGTCCGGTTGGGTAGACTACCTGATAATAATAAATTGTCTGTGTAACAGTGGCTGTTATACTTTGGGAATACGAGTCCGATACAAGTGGGTTTTCCTTAAAATTCTGTGTACTTTCTTATCTACATTTTCCGTGTTTTATATGGCATCCGGATTATTTGGTCGGTTGTGCTTTATGGCTGATTGATAAGAGGTTTTTTGTAGGATTGTTTTGTATCACTGAGATTGCTAATGCCAAGTATCGTTAGTCCTTCCTGATATTTAAAAGGCCTGCTATATGCTTCCGTGTCCGTGTACCTACACATTTTGCAGAGCATGATTGCCAAAAGTTTTTATTGTTCGATTACAACAATCGGTTTGCCAGTAGCGTCAATGATATCGCAGGCAAGAGAATATTGCAAATCTTACTCATGCTCCTTTTCTCAACAGACAGTCAAGCTATCAAAAATAAAGTGACGGTCAACTATGTGTCTACAAGTCTTACCTATAAAAGGATTATCCTTCCCATTCCTTATAGACAGCCTAGTGGTCCTGTTGAGCGTACCCTCGCCGACGCTGAGTCCCCCGTTGCGTTTGTCCAGCGTACCGATGAGCAGGCGTCGTTCGGGCGGCACGGGTCGGTCTAGTTCGGGCCGCTCGAGTGCCGAGCTGGCTGGCGTGATCAGCGGGTCGGCGGGCTCCGGTTCGGCATCCGCGTCAACCCGAGAGCTGACTGATACTTGCTCGTCAACCATCTTGCGCAGTTTCGCCTGGATGAATTTGGTCAAGGTACATTTTACATCCTGCGTAGAAGACGGTGAGTTATGATCTTATTAGGATTGCGAAAGCGTTTATAGAAGTGTATAGAAGGTCTTAAAGGGTTATTGCACTGATCATCAGAAACAACGTTTTATACGGAACCAATCATAAATTGGAAAAAAAATTGCTGTCCCACAATGACATGTTTGTGCCATCAATCGTTAAAATGTAGGAAATAGCAGTTTTCTTTTCGCTATTTCAGTATTTGTTCGACATTAAAAGATGATCCCCTCAGAGGTTTAGGGTAAACAGAAACTTAGGTTGTATATTATTTACTTAAATATAAACCAAATCTAAAATAGTAAAGGTGGAATTGTAGGTAGAGCCTAAGGCACAGGTTAATTTAAGTACAAAAAGTTTCGATACTGAAAAGTGTAATTTTAGCTGACTGTGTGTGGAAATACTTGGAGAAGTGTTTGTTTGAGATCCAAACGAAAAAGGTGCCCTTAGCGTGGTTATAAAACAATACGAAAACTATCAGTGAATTTTCCACGACCCACGTCCACACTCAAACACTAGTTAAAGTACTACATAACAACCTACGAGCCTATCTGTTGTGTCGCTAATTGGTTTAATTAATTATTTGATGCGTGCTTCAATCATTCCACATTTACATCCCACCGCAAACTATGTGCTACCATGTCATTATGCAGTAACTTTCAACTTCATAATGTAGGTAGTAATTAAAGTACCAGTAATCCAGTTTATTTATCAACACGCTTTGAGAACAATAGCGATATATTTTGGGCATCCACGACGCCATATCTGTAGCTATTAATCTGAGCAGACCCTCTCGCTTAGTTAATTCACCTGCTACCGTTTGATGTAATAGTCGTTTAAGTCTGCTCGTCGTGGTGTGCGGCCCGGGGTGGAAACCGAACATAGCAACGTCGCCATTAGTGATAATACTTTCGTTTTAATGATACTGAAAACATGTATCCTTAACTTCAAAATTGCAGGTATTATGTAAAATGAAATTGATTCGTAGTTTAGGTTTCTAAAATATCAACGTCTTAATAGTGCCACAAATACAAATATCCCCATTTGTAACAATAAACTTTTGTTTGCCAACATGCCATAATTTTACCTACTTAGTTCCATTCAATTTACGACACAAATAGGTAGTCGCGTGTGTAGCGGCGTCGTGTTTTGCGCACGCTACCCGCATGTCATGTAGCAGGATGTTGTGAAGAGTTCCCGTTAAACGGTCTAACAATGGCTTGTCGAAGTGGCGGGCGCTAATCGTGCATGCGGTGATGCGGTCCTCACCTGGGCGTCGCCTAGTATGCGGCGCACTAGCGCCATCAGGCCGCCGTGGCAGGCGCTGTCATGCTACCCTCCCCCGCCCCGCTGCCTCATTGTCTCCCGCGTGACACCTGCCACACGCTCGTTACACTTCCTATTCACCACTAAACTTTCAATACAAATTGAAACTATTCCACTTTGCCGAGCGCCGCCCTTTGTCTCAGCACTCCGATGACAGCCCGGAATGAGGGCGCTTCCCCGGAATTATCTGAAACAAACATATTTCATTGTTAACTTCATGATAGAGCGGCACACTTGTTACAGTTTCAATTAACTATCTCGCCTTCGTAATTGTGTCGTAGTTATGTTAGGTCAGCATATTGCAAAACGATTTTTGTTGGATGATAGGGTAACTTTCAGTTCCTAGCAATATTCAGTTTCATTTTATTTATTCACAGACATTCCCAGTATTTCTATTAGCAAGTTTCCACAAAGTCTTAGTAAAAGTTTGTTCAAAATTAAAAACATTTTTCTGCTACGGAAGCCTTTTGAATCATCGTGCGAACTAATTACTACGTCGTCCACCAAGAAAAATACTAAAGGGCTCTTAATTGCCTGCTAAGTACGAACCGTAATAAAGTTCCGTCAAAATACTTGTGAAACTCATTATTCAGGTCGACGCCGGCGTCTCCTGCGGTACTAACGGCCCTCGTCTTTGACGTCAGCATCTGATTCTTTTTGTCAATGCCTGCTCACGCCGCCCGCGCCACCGGCACAAAAAGGAAAGGGTTTCTGTTCCCTGAAATATAGTCGGCAACGAGAAAATAGTCGATGCCACAATAAAAAGCTGTTGTTTATTGAACACCGGAACAGCTGCTGTCGTTGTTACTGGCGACTAACGCAATAACAAAAACGCGGAAAGCTTTTGCAAACATGAAACATTTTTTTAATGTAATCGAGCTTGTTATGCAAATTTGAAGAACGAACTCTGTGTTTTTAATTTAGGAGCTTTAGTAATGAATATAGTCCAAGCAAACACTTTAAGGCGGTAATTTGCGAAGTGCGGCTTGTTGAGCCCGCCCGCTCCAGTTATTGGCCGCAAAATTGATTAAAATTCCAGCTGCGTAAGGGAGTCTCATCTACTTTTTTATTAGATTGCGCTCACTGAAGACTGTTTTAGTAAGTTTCTATTTTCTTGTTTGGCCATTTGATTCTACCGAGTAATCAGATCACGGTGTCGTAAGTCGTGGAATCAAGCGGCGAGATTGAGCTGCCCTGTAATGGAAATAAACATCGTAAAGTACCACCCGCCGCTTGTATTTTTTTATGTTTTAATTTAGTACGAATAAAAGCGTACCTGAGTGCTTCCTTTAATGAACATTTTAAATTTACTGTGGGCTGCGAGTACTTATATATTTAATATAAGGTGCTGTGAGGCAGCCATAACATTACCAAAGTTATAAATAATTATGTACTTTTGAAAATAGCCCAAAAATTTATGGAGGCTGGGTGATCTCCTTTAGTTGGTGACATTTCCATTTAAGTCTTTAGTAAAATATTATTCTGTATTTTCTCGCCTCAATTTGTATTTATTTATTTAACAGCATCCTTCGTTAAAACGATTTGTTGTTCTCTAATTTAAATCAATATAGATACCTGGCATTTAATTTAGATTTACCGTTCCCCCATTCTCACAAGGGTCGTCACGTCACGAGTGCAGTATTCATCAAAGTAATTGCGCTGTTTCATTAAAAGTCTCGGCACATCCTTCAAGATTTGCATAAAAAGGTCTCCAGGCCTCCCCATCAGACCTCCCTGAGGCCTCCCCTCGACTTAACGTTAAACCAATTTTTAAATGTCATTTACTTCTAAAAAACGTCACGTTTGAAGAGCAGTGTCTGTAAACGGAGATGGGCAAAGAATTTGTAGTGACATTTTAGAATAACTTGAAAGCTTGGCAGTTTTCACAGTAAATTGCGTTGGTCGTTTGAATTGATCTCCTTTCAATAAATAAATGAAATTACATTTACAGCAAAATTCGTTCCATTCGAACAAGTTTCAATATAGTTTATTTAGTCATTCATCGGAAAAGTATTTTTTCCAGTGCTTATTTGATGTCGAACATTTTACAGGAAATTTATCTATGAGACATCCGTGGAACTAATCTAAGGAGTAATTACCGTGTTCTTAAAAACGTTCATATTCTAATTTCAGTCCCAATATGCCAAAAATAATCTCTAATTTACCTTTTTTTTTTTTTTTTCAAATTTTGACATTGTGAGTTGCTGAGAATTTCATACGTTTTTAAATACGAGAATTGAACTGCTGTTATTCTAAGATGAACCAGAAACATATAATGTTTAATTTGATAAACAACGCACTCGTCGAAAACAATTCGCGAGAGGATGCGGGCTGGGCTGGGCTCAAAGAACTCGAGTTATACAGAAGTTGTACCTGATGCTACGAAAACACGTAATCATGTGTTCGTAAACTTTGTTTTGCGGTGCGTTTTTCGTTTGTATGTTTTAGGAATAGGGTAATTAAATAATGTTGACAGGCACTTTGATGTTTCTATTTCACTGCGTTGCCCACAATTCCGTTCGCGGGAAACAATCCATCATTAGACCTCGATTCAGATTGTCACTAACGTGGTGTCCTGCGTGAGGGACGAATACGACGCGACGCGACGCTGCGAAAGCGACCAACGCGATCAACTCAACGGCATACCGTGCTTGCGGCCTATTTGACAGTTTGCGGTGAGACGCAATGTAACGCGTACTTCTTTTGAGGGCACCCAGACGCGTCACCACGAACTACTACTTTAAATATGAACTTTCGAGCAAAATCTTACTGTACTTTCCCATTTCTCGAGAAGTAATGACCGAAATCACGTAGGACATTTGTCGCGTGTAGTATCGCGACGCATTACGTGGCGTCGTGTTGCGTCGCGTCGCGTCGTGTTCGTCGCTCACGCAAGACACCGCGTAACCCTTTCTTTATACTTACATGTCAACTAACGTAAACTATTATTATATAACTTTAGAACTTCATGTCTCTACCTAATTAATTGACCCTCTAAATTTCATTGAAGTTGTGCGTTGTCTTTCAGTCAATCATCAAATCGGTGTTGAAACTATTTTGTCTTAATAATATCTCGTTAGAAAGAAATCAATCTTCCTACTAGAACATAAATGAAAATAAACTACTTTAATTTCCATCTTCATAATTTAACTAAGCTGTCTACGAATAGGTATAACAATAGATGCAAAGCGTACAAAAATAGTTTCCCAAGCCTCTGAGCTCAAGCCACGAAACTGGCGTGGTCCGAACCGCTTCGCTAGATGCCACATATTCAGCCTAACCGTTATTCAACCTAAACTACAGCCTAGCTATATTTCTAGCTATAATTCTACGGAGTGGAGCACTAAGCCTCGTTATTACAGCCTTTGAATACTTCATACTTTAATTAAAACGTAGTCGGAGGGATTTTGTTTTCATGCAAATAACAATTTTGAGGTTACTGATACGTGGTTAGCTGCTTAGAGTGTTTTGATTTTATTTCAGAGAGATTGTAAGATGTTTGTTTGTTACATTAAAGACTATTCACTGAAGTTTACATTACTAACACGACGTATTCAATACAGATATAAAGAAGATACAAGAAAATTAAACAAACTATTTTTAGTGTAGACATATTAATATGTAGTATATAATGTTATATAATGCATTATAATGTTAGTCAAAAAATATTATCCTACTTACATGAGTAATTTTCATGCTTGTGTTCGTAGAAATATTTTACAAAGGTAACATTTTTAAAAGAGTTGAACTATTATTTTCCGGCCCCTTCGTCACTGCATAATGCTGCACAACATTTTATTTCTAACAAAACTTGGGCAAAAGTAATCTTCATACAGCTTACAGTTCAGTTTTTACTAAGAAGGGTAAATTAAAATAGTTGAATATGAAGATAATCAAACTGCATACTGTTTAACAAATATTATTTTTAATATAGTAAATTTTCTGCATCCTTAATTAAACAATATTTTAGAACAAAGAACGGATTTATGAATATTACTTTTTTTAAAGCAGACGGCCCGAGCACAGGTGACGGGAATCATCCAAAATGGCGGGGTCGCACCGAGACTATTATTTACGGCGAAACTTACACGACGTGCCTCCAACTGTTCCATTATAATAGACACATAAATAGCTGAAGTTTAAATCTCAACATTAAACTATTTCATTTTAATCTCATTCTATTGCGTGATCGGACTATTGCTATATTGGTTACAAACAATTAATGTTTCCTCACCTAACAATTTGTCTGGCGGTATACAGCCTTTTTACACTGAATATTTATTTGCTGCTTGATCACGTGAAAAAGTCGAAGATGCCTTAATGAAAAAAGATCTTTATACTTTCACCGCAATTATAAGTCATTCGCATTTGTTTTACATAAATGTGCCAGTGTTCCTTGTTACATCAATTTTGTTAAATACTTTTTTAATTAGTTTCCATTGGTTACAGTCTATGCAATATTTTGAATAAATAATAAATTTGCTGGCTGTTTGTCGTGAAAAAATCGAAGATGCCTTAATAAAGAAAAAGTTTTTACTTTTTTCACAATTTGATGTCATTCGCATTTTGTTACTTAAATGTATGCACCAGTGTTTTAGTCATTGAGTCAATTTAATAAATACTTTTTGTTTCATTATTACTGCAGCTAGGAATTATTCACATATTGTGGGAATAATTAATGTTATGTGATAAACTTTAAATTTGAAAAACTAATTGGAAAAGGTCTTATTTATCCACAAATTAGTGCGCAACTATTCATTTTGTATTTTTAAATTCCGTCAGACAAGCCAACTAAAGATTGTCATTCACCCTAACGCTATTAGTATTATGAAACATTACCGGTTAGTCTACAGGTGTTTACCAACAATAGAGCAACATTATGTACAGGCAGGCCATTCAATTCAAAATTTTGGAAGCCGTATAAAGCTTTAAAGGTCCCGCCCCATTACGCGCGAACCGCCCTAAGGCTTCGTCCAACAAAGCGAACAGCATTAAATAAGCCATTAATAATACAATCTAGTTATGTATTAAATAAACTCTGTAGTGCGAATAATATGGCCTGTTATATATTCATTTTGTGGAAATTCCGCGACATGAACCGACCTCGTTAATTGTTTCTATAATGAAGATATGTACGTATTGCGTGCGACGTCTGAATACTAATATAATTATGTCAGCAAATAAACATAAGAGACAAGCTGGTCACATAAACAATAAAAGAAAATAATTATAATTTACGCTGCGGTATGCGCGTCCTTGTGTCCGAGGTCGTCGCAAATAGAGCAGAGTCTTTATTTACACTTTTCTCCTCTCCCGACACTCGACGTTTATATGAACGGAAAATATTCCTATAAAGACAGTCTATTCTGGGAAAAAACTATTTCGACATCAAAGAAAAAGGTGTCAAGAGGAAGTAAATGGAATGTGCTGCAAGGTGAAATTACCGAGCTGACAGTAAAAGTAGTCTATGTTTTATATTTCACGAAGATAATATTATAGTTGTGTTAAGATAATAATATATAATCTAAATAAACTAGGCGCCACATTTCTCCACCGAAGCTAATCACTTTAAAGTTTCCCGGAGACATTTGCCAGACACTACGAGCATATAGTGCTAAGCTAGCAAAGGCCAAAGTCGCTAACTTAATCCGTAGCGGTCTCTAACCAACCAGTATCTCGCATACGGATGGCCTGACGAGCGACGGGTGGCAAGACGCTGACCGCGAGTGACCTACCCTACGAATACATTTACTTATGCCTCTTGAATCTACTAACAGCCTGGTACATTTGCTTCCTCGTTTCGCTGAATTTATGGTTGAATCATACAAACAGTTTGCATTCTAGTTTAATGGACAAGCTGTTCCAATTTATGATGTCCCAGTGTCATGGAGGTATTTGGAAAGCAAAGACCGAATTCTAGTAGTAGTGACATTTTTATTTATTTATTTATTTAAACTTCACATACATTGGAGGTACATAGGCGGACTTAATGCCACAAGGCATTCTCTACCAGTCAACATTTTTCACACTGTCTATTAGAGGAACCTAAAATGTACTTTAAAATGTGCACCGTTCTGTACGGAAAACACATAAACTACCATTTGGTTTCAACATTGAATAAACCATCGGCTCTTGGGAGTCACAAAACGCGACTAAGGAGGCAGTTGCTCCCCTGTGCGCTATAAACTACGATTCTAGGATGTATAGTAGTATCCACGAGTTTGTTATTAATATAAGTCTGCTAACATGGAACAGCTTGCTCGAAATAGCATGGCCATAATTGCATTATCAAATAATAATAAACTTGCTCCTTTATTTTGTTTTAGTCAGGATCGGATCCCTCAGCTGACCTATGCCGCCTATAATAAATAACACAGTGTCTGTGAGCATTTCACCTGTAAAAGTTATAGGTTTTTCCATACTGACCTATTTAAATCAGACCTAAAATATAATATACCGAACACCCTTCTATTTCAGTAGTGTGAAATCGATACGTCATATGACTGATAGTAGAAGGATATAATAAAAAATGTTTCCAACTTAAAAAAGGAAAAAAGCGTTACATCCGACGAATATTCCATTTGGCTAGTGTAACCAACTTCATAGATCCGAATGTCGCGCTTCGTGGTTTGCACAAGCCTACGTAAAATGTTTTCGTTTTAATCGACGAGAACGTTCCACGCACATCGCTGGGTTTTCCGATGTCGATTTTTCTTGTTGGTTTTTGGAGAACTGTTTAAACAAAGCCACAATGCTTGTGTAGTTGTCAAGGGAAGTTTTGTCATTGCTTATTTATTTTTTGACTTCAAAGAGCATGGAAATCCAGTTTCTTTATAGTATTATGATATGTTTTTCTGCAGCAGTTAACTGCTTTAAAAAGGTAAACGAATAGACATTCAAAGAATTTAAATCACTACAGTTTTTCTAAAAAGTGTCGACACAGGCTTTCCATCTCAATACAAAAAACTTTCAGTTTTAGTCACACTTGAAGCCTGAATTATAAATACCAGCAGGTGCCATTTCCGCCGACGAAAAATAACTTTCTTGACAGTTTGACGCAAGAATTTATAAAGTGTGCCAGGCAGCGTGGTGGTGCCTGTAATAATGCGCGGTTCAGTCGCGTCAGCGGGAAAAGTTGGTGCAAGTTCCCTCCGGAGGCGACGTCGACAGACCTACAAGTTCCACTTCACGCAAACTCACTAACTAGATAGGGGCTTGTCTCGAAGTCCTTCCTAGTTAATTATAAATAAATATGACGTATTCCGTTCCCGCTTGATTAGTTGAACAAACCTGCTATGTCAACTATCGGAATTGGGGATAACTTAACTAAACTGTTCCCGGAAATTAGACAAGTATCGGAGGCTGTTACAAGTTACGATGTAATCTATTGTAATAGATATGGCTATTAGAGTAACCCCATATTGCAGGCTTTACAATAGATTGCCGGAATGGTAACACTGTTTCGAATTTTGACAAACGTTAAGTAATAGTTGTTTATCTGAATAGGTCGCGTTTACCGTGCTAATGCTATTTCAAATGAGATAGCTGTCTAATCTATAATACTGATATTTAGCCAGTAGCTCCTACACCGAGTAGAGAGTTGTATTTAGAGTTCGCAATTGTATTTTTTTTTACAAAATATCCAGTTCAAATGTTTATTTCACATCACATCGTATAATAATTTTCAGTAAAGAATAACAACTGACGGTAACGTAAAACAAAACAATATTTCATGAACCATTGACAATTTTCGTCGGAGCGACAAAAATAATATTTATATGACAAATATCGTGAACTGTGTAGCATGTAATACATGAACGTAAAGGTACAAATTTACACGTTTATTTACACCTCCATGAATAAGGGTCTTATCCTCTTTCACCGTATTGTACCTTATTATGTTTGCGACGAATGTGTCATTTGAAAATAACGCTACCCATCCTTTTAACTCTGAATATGGTTATTATTATCACCAAGTTACCTGTGAAACATGGTTATAATGACAGAATACAAACAAACATTATAATTTGCTACTAAGGGATATGAAGAGACCCCTTTCTGAGGATGTTTATTATGAGCCTGACATGTCAGAGGGAAGGAAGCCATTGCTTCAGTATTAAAATGTAAAATATTTTTGTGAAGGTTTTTAGAGATATACAGCCGTACTGCTACAACCTCATCATCTGCCTAGCCTTTTCCCAAACTATGTTGAGGTCGGCAACTTACTTACGTACAACTTACTAAAATGTGTTAAATTACTATGTAGCTAGTTATGTCCTTTATCGGGCATCTTTGACTGTGTTTTTGGGTTAGAGGCGCTATATATATCATCTATTACCGTTTCGCAAAATCAATCAATTGAAAAGGTCTATTCAACAATGAACATTAAAATCCACATCTCACTGAAACTTAAGCAATAAAAATAACAAACTGAACAAACTCCGCCACGCAACAAAATCCTTTTCACATTCGACTGAACCGCCATCATTATAGGCATCTAATAAGGCCCGCCGCACACACGCATGTAAATGAGCCCTCTTATGAGCGAATAACTGTAATATAATCGTTCTCATACATCCGTGCGTATAATTGAAATGTCAGGTGGATCTCGCTGTAATCCAATAAAGTCGCGCGTGATCATATCATCCGTACCTCTACCTACATACCTGCTACTCCTACGTATTTTTATTTAGAACGAGGATTTAAGCTGAATCCCCGTGTTGATATTTAATTCAGTTTATGAAAAACATTTTCGTAAAATGTTTTGAATGTTTTTCCGGCCACTCTCGTAAAATTGTAGTGCCAATCTAGAATATTTTATCTCAATCACTACCAACATAAATTCGTTTATTAACTTCACATACGATATACAGTTTAATTTCCTCCAGTAGATGAACAAGTACTTTCAACTTAATCCATTAGTTTTACTTAATCACAACGATAACTTAAAGTAACCATTTCCCAAACCCGCCTACTTTGCGGCTAGCAATATGAAACAGATTGAAATTAATATCCGCAGAGGCTTACTAACTTATGACAGGAGCAACCTTTGATATATTAATCCACTTAAGTTTCAAAATTCCCTTAAAACCAATATTTAATAACCCTAGTGACGTAAATCGAGTTTATATAAAACCTCGCTTAGTTTAGCTGTATAAAGCGAAGCAGCAAGGGTACTGGAGTAGATGAAGATGTTAATTTCCTATGCAAACCTCGCTGAAAGCGCTTTGAGCTCAGGTGCTCGACGCAGATATTGTACTGGCCGGCAACACAATTATACGTATAGACAATCAAAACAATGTTGCTTTTCATTACAGAGTTTAGTTTTTGAATTAAGTTATGTTACGTTGTCGTTATTGTTTAATATTGAAACTCGTATCGTTACTGTCTTACGTATTACATTAATTGTAGTTTCATAACTTGCCACGAAGACTTTTTATGAAGTAGGTGAAGCATAATCAGCTTGTAATATTCCAACTTCTGGGACACAGGCCTTCTCTCTATTTGGGTGAGTGGACTGTAACCCACCGCAGGGGCCCAGTGCGGGTTGGTAAATGTCACATATCTTTATTTTTTAGTTCTCAAGACATGCTGGTTTTCTCACGATGTTTTACTTCGCCGTTTTTGAGAGCAGCGCTGATGAAATAAATTACACAAAGTGCCTGCCTGGGTCCGAACCCACGGCTTACTGCTTGTAAGTCGGGGCTGCCACCGCTGGGATACCGCTGTATGCAGTATGGGCCCTTGCTTATTTGAATTAGCATGTGTAATTCAAATAAGCAAGGGCCGTTACCAGTAGTCAGAAACCGAAAGCCTGACATCCAGTCTTACCGAGAGGCAGTTGCTTCATGTGAAATAATGATACTCAGGTGCATCCGGTTAGACTGGCAGCCGACCCCAACAAAGTTTTTATTTTTTAAGAATAGGCTAGGCAGATGATGATGTGTGCTCAAATATGTCAAAATGTGTCATCGCACATGAATGTTTTTAACAATCTTTTGTAATACCACCTGTTATTCAAATTATCGCCTATAATGCTTAGTGCATTATAGGCGATAATTTGAATAACAGGCATATAAAGAAAACTTACAAAAAGCTCTAAAATAATACTTTACTAACTACTTCACTGACTTCATGGACTTCTAAACTGGACTGCCTCTTTGGTCAAGTGGTCGAAAACGCGACTGCTGAGCAAGAGATCCTGGGATCGATTCTCGGGTCGGGCAAAGTGCTAAGGAATTTTATAATTACTATGTTGAAAGCATAAAACACCGTTTATAAATAACGATAAAAATATAACGAAACTTGAAAAACGAGGGTTTCCAATTAATAAATCCGTTTCCGTGTTTATTTAATGAAACGTTATTAATGAGAGGTATTTCGGAAAGTTTCAGATATGGAATAAATTCTGTTAATGACTCTTGTTTTAATGTTATCGTCAAAACGTTCACAATGAATATTTGATTAAGTAAGTATTAATTTAATTATAGAAATCGACTTATTGGATTTCTGGATGGAATAATAAGATATTGTAAATTATAAACAATTTTGAAATTACTTTAACGTAGGTAAGTACATAAGTTCCATCCAGAAAAAAATACGAAGTGATTTCTATTTCTTTTATTTATGTCAAACTAAATATAACAACAAATTCGTACATCTATGGGACTGAAAAGGTACTATTTAATCCACTACACAAGACAGTAGTAGTCTAGCCTACCCAGGCTACATAATAACAGAGTTAATCAAACAAAATGGCGTCCACCGAAATTGTTAATCCCTAACCAAATTAACGTACACGGTGTTCAACTTATTTTCTAACCTTTAACATTATCGTAAAGGCTTAAAATAATCCTGGATCCTTTTTTAAGGGGCAACACCGTTTGGACCTCTTTACTAAGTAATAGCTTTCTAACCGAACGAATGACCACTAATTTGTTCGAGCGGGCGTGGTAATTAAAATGTTGCTCGTGAGTCTATTCTTAGTCGCAAACGCGACTGCTGTGGATGAGGTCCTGGGTTGTATTCCCAGATAGGGCAAAATGTTATCGGGTTTTCCCATCGGGAAGTTCTATTATACAATATTCAAATTCAAATGTATTCTATTTTGCAAATAGGTTTTTACAAACACTTCTTTTTTTTTTAATTTAGATGAGGCCGGTTTTTCGTACTTGACTACCTTGAAAAGAAGCAGCCGAAACAAACTCAGAGATCATTGTCTCTTTTAATGTCCAGACATAGTTCAAGTCATATGAGGAACATGTAGATTAGCGTCTGAGATGGTCTTTTGAAGAAAGAACCTCACAGATTTGAGTGGAGCCGTCCAGTCAGTACAAGCATTAGTCGGTGATCGTGTAGCTCGACTCATACACCAAGGAGTACAACGACACGACGAACTACCATAAATAAAAAATACCATAGAAAGGACGTTTGGGTAGGCGGCATATAGTACTCAATCTAACTAAACTAGATCGAAATAATATTATGGTAATAATAGGCTCGCCCATATTTTGTAGGGCTTAAAGACAACTGTCGAAATGTGGGCGTCCTACTAAGTGCCAACTATATGCATATCCCTTCGAGGATTAAAGACCTGATGTTATTTTATCCTGAATCTTTTTAAAGTGGGCAGCACTTTGGACCTCTTTATAAATAAAGTAATAGGTTTCTAAATGCGCGTCGAATGGCCACTAATATGTTTAAGCGACGTGGTAATTAAAATGTTGCATGTCGCCTAGTAATATCTACAATTTAAATGGGTGATTGTTTTAAAATGAGGTGGTTTATAACAATAAATTGATATAAATTGTGTTTAATGATGCTTGTTATGTGTCGTTAAGCGTCACTTGTTTGTTACGGGATTAAATATAATGAGCACCAAAAAATACTTTGAGATCCTAAGCTACGTTACCCAAAAAAAAATACTAAACACCAAAAAAATTGTATTCAAAGACCAAATATAGTAAATGATCACCAAATTTTGTGGCAAGAAGAACTTAGGAAGCAAGTGCGAGCAAAGCGAGCTCGGGATATTGGGCACCCCGACTCGGACAGGTTAGGTTCGAAGGGGATGGCGGGGTCTAGTGAGCGAGCGGAGCGAGCGAACTAAGACCCCGACATCCCCTTCATGTTAGGTTACTTTAAACCCTGCAGAGAGAAATAGGAGCCCCGCGTAGCGGGGCTCCGTCGACTACGCCTTAGTTCGGAGCTGTGATTTTCATGTTTTTAATTCTGGTGATCATTTACTATTTCTGGTGATCATTTACTATTTTAGGCAGTATAAAAATGTTTTTTAAGGTTATATTTACTTTATCTGGTGTTATGTTAAACATAAGCCGTTTGTTACTGTGTCTTGTAGTAGAGTTTTTCTTGTATCGTGGTGTGTTTATAGACAGAAAATTGCAAAAACACCTTACACTTTGATATCTTCACTAACGTTCTATCCAATTTTAAACAATTAAATTATTCGTTTATCCATTAACGTAAGTTTATAATATGTCAACATCGTAATAAGTTCAGAACTTTTTAACATAAATTTATTTTGGTCAAATGAACATTACCACATCCACTCCAAGCACTAAATCAACATTTATAATTGATTTTAAAAATTGTCTGTTACGTCATAATAATTGTCTTTTAATTATACTTATTTTGATCAGATTCTTCCAAAACCAAAGCAAGTATCATTTCCTAGTATCACTGCATATACTGTCCAAGTTTCCAAGTTGAAAATACTAAAACCGGCAGCATAAAATATAACCTTTTAAAACTCACTGCCAAAACTATACGTGTAACACAAAGTTAAGACAGCGTGTACGGGTTAAATTTTGAAGAAATCCTGAGTGTATGCTTAGCAGGGCGATAACCCTAGAATGATGATGTCAAAATGTTAATTGCACATGTAAAACGGTCCCAGTGCGCTAAGGGTCACGGCCTAGGGTGGTTGACCTGTATATAATAATATTGAGAGATGTTGCGCAGATAAGATAGTAGGTACTAGCATAACGTTGGTAATAAGATGAATAAATAATTATAATGATGTGTTGCAATTGACGTAGTAGGTGTAATAACTTTTGTTTATCGTCTCTAATTCATCATCAGTCTGTTTATTAAGGTCTAATTGTTACAAGTAAATAGATGAGCTTAATTATTAAGCCCTACGTTCATTGAGATTTCCCATGGGCAAAAATGTCAAACTACGATGTAAACTTTCATCCCTTATTTAAACCCCTTTAGGGGATAATGTAACAAGAATTCTTACGACATCATATTTGTAAGGAATTTCATGACACAGTAGCTTAGGCTTTGCGCTGTCTGACCGCGAATGAATAAGGTTTTACGTTTTCCTGTAGATGAAAAAGCCCTGAATGACAACCCTTTTTAAATACAATTTTTGGTAAACCTGTACTTTATATACTACACATGAGAGGCATTCTTATAATTAAAATATCACTCGTGTAAATAAATAGTATATTGTGTATTAAGGGCGGTAAGTAAGGAATTACGATCGAGGCTCTAGTAGAAGCTCGAAGTCGAAGACTGAGGGCTTTCTGAGTCGAGGTTCGTAATTCCCGTACCGCCCGTGAAACATACAATGTTTTTCATCACATTTGCGAGTTAATAATCATGAATATACACAAGTCAACACATATTATTACGAAATACGTGAACTGATTTGCGGATGGCGGGCTGTTTGCCCACACCACAGATTATACAAATGTTTTGTTCAGAAACGTTAAAGGCAAATACTTACCTAGGTATACAGCCATGACGGAGTACTAAAAAAAAAAAAAACGACGTTTTGTTACAAAAAACTATAGATTATTTAGATTTTAGAACATTAGTTGAGTAATTAAATAACATGTAGCGAGATTGAATGAAATTCCTGTTTAGATAACATTTTAAGACAATTTTTCAATTGCGTGTAAACTCCTTGCTTGAACTTGCATGACGTGTGTGCTGTCAAGCTGTGCTGTAAATTAAAAAAAAATTACTTACCGCCCTAGGGCGGTAAGTATTTTTTTTTTAATTTTCATCACACTTGCACGTAAACAGTGTCATAACATACAGGTGAACTTGGCTGTAATGCCCCATATAAAACCCTAGGGCGGTAAGTAATTTTTTTTAAATTTACAGCACCGCTTGACAGCACACAGGTCATGCAAGTTCATCAAGCAAGGAGTTTACACGCAATTGAAAAATTGTCTTAAAATGTTATCTAAACAGGAATTTCATTCAATCTCGCTAAATGTTATTTAACTACTCAACTAATGTTCTAAAATCTAAATAATCGATAGTTTTTTGTATCCAAACGTCGAAATTTTTTTTTTTTTACACTCCGTCATGTATATACCTAGGTAAGTATTTTGCCTTTAAAGTTTCTGAACAAAACATTTGTATAATCTGTGGTGTGGGCAAACAGCTCGCCATCCGCAAATCAGTTCACGTATTTCGTAATAATATGTGTGCTGACTTGTGTATATTCATAATTATTAACTCGCAAGTGTGATGAAAAACATTGTATGTTTCACAACTGTTTCCTTACTTACCGCCCTTAATACACAATAGTATATTGTGTATTAAGGGCGGTAAGTAAGGAATTACGATCGAGGCTCTAGTAGAAGCCCGAAGTCGAAGACTGAGGGCTTTCTGAGTCGAGGTTCGTAATTCCCGTACCGCCCGTGAAACATATAATGTTTTTCATCACATTTGCGAGTTAATAATTATGAAGATACACAAGTCACCACATATTATTACGAAATACGTGAACTGATTTTTAAGCGGATGGCGGGCTGTTTGCCCACACCACAGATTATACAAATATTTTGTTCAGAAACGCTAAAGGCAAATACTTACCTAGGTATACAGCCATGACGGAGTGTAAAAAAAAATTTCGACGTTTGGATACAAAAAACTATCGATTATTTAGATTTTAGAACATTAGTTGAGTAGTTAAATAACATGTAGCGAGATTAAATGACATTCCTGTTTAGATAACATTTTAAGACAATTTTTCAATTGCGTGTAAACTCCTTGCTTGAATTTGCATGACCTGTGTGCTGTCATGCGTAAATTAAAAAAAAAATACTTACCGCCCTAGGGTTTTATATGGGGCATTACAGCCAAGTTCACCTGTATGTTATGACACTGTTTACGTGCAAGTGTGATGAAAATTAAAAAAAAAAATACTTACCGCCCTAGGGTTTTATATGGGGCATTACGGCCAAGTTAACCTGTATGTTATGACACTGTTTACGTGCAAGTGTGATGAAAAATATTTGACTGATAAAAAATTAGAAGAGGGAGTTGCAGTTAACCTAATGCGGAATATACACACAATACACAATTAAAAGTGCGTGTACATTAAAAACTAATTTACCTTCTAATAAAACATGGTAACAAAGAAAGCCCGCAATAAAGACAACAGGTAGATCAGAATATTACTGTATATTGTACTGTATAGTCAGGTGATAAAGTTTATTTTAACGAGCGCAACACCCTTTCCACCCGATGTTACTAACGTTTTAATGTACCACAATGTATGTTTCATTTCACACAAACATGAATAATGTTGTGCTTTTAACTTAAATACTGCAATGTGATGGCGCAGTAGGACATTTTTTTTGTTCCGGGGTGAAAAGTCCTCATTGATGTCTGGGTCTGTCAGAATCTAACACACTAAAAACCACCGCTGCAGTGTTACACTTGTACCGGGAATCATGGGGCTTACATACGAATTACAGCTGGCCTACACTGACGTCTTAAAGCAGTATTGTTTTACTTTAATAAGAATGTTTTCAGACGTCATATAGTAACCCCCCAGGCACTTTACTTTCTGTAAAGTGCCTGTCAGTCTTTAGTGTCTGTTGCTTTGTGTCTCTCAAAACGGTGATGAAAAACATCGTGAGGAAACCTGTGTGTCCTATAACCAAAAATTTGTAGACCTGTGACCTCGACCGACCCTCACTAGGACCGCGTGGTGAATAAATGGCCCATCCCCTCAGAGAGGAAGCTTGTGATTCAGCAGCGGACGCGTTATGAGCTGATCATGGTACCTTAAACAAGGTAAGTAGGTATAACAAAACCCTTACGATTTTCCCATTAGGAATTTATCACTATAAGCCGCAGAGTCTGTATTTTGGCACGGTTGTTGAAAATCTGACAACCAATCAGGGGGTCCAATGGCATGGCACCATACCAAGGGGATTACTGTTTACTCAGTATTTGGGTTGTGGAAGTAACATAGGCAGGAACGCTACTGAATCCTACCTCAACATAGTTGAAAAATAATCGAGCAGATGATGCGATATTTTTAAGAGATCGGTACTGTTTTCTTTGAATTTACAATATCATTTTAAAAACAGGCTAACCTTTTTAAAGTACCTGCTCATTTATTCTTCAGTGGGTGTCGTGAAGAGGCTTCAGACAAGAAGATTTAGATTACTCTCTTGTTCTATGTCTAACGTAGTAAAAATAGCCTTATTAATCCTCCACAGTTGAACAAACTCGACAAAACCTTTTTTCCATCATAAATTATTTCATGATTGTCTTGTAGGAGCTATATCTTTTCTGCAATTTACTGGACATTATGTTATACACCCCAGTTTTTTTAAAATCTAATAAGGAAATTGTCTATCAAATTTATGTAAGTAAAATGTGGGCGTTGACACAACAACGACCATCCTGCTAGTGTTCTATATTGACAGCTTAACAACAGATAAAATTACCACAGACACCAAAGAATAGTGTATACTAGTAGACAATTTATATTTCAACGTATTTGCTGTAAACCCACTAATTAATACCACAAACACTTTAGAAGCAGATTGTCGAAGAGCTTACGAAATAAACTGTGGAAATAAACAGTGTTGTGATTCAACAAAGTAAATAATCTCTTAGTAATGGAGTTGTTACCTTCTAAGAGAACGTTGTTAGTGCGGCTTTGCCGTTCGTTCCCCTGTGTTCTACAGCTAAACATTGTGTACTAAAACTAAAACTAAAGATAGAACATGTTTCGGTTTGATACAATTTTGTAATCTTTTTATCAACTTGCGCAACAAGTTCCAGTTTGTTTACGTACTTAAGTAATCTTCTTGGCAAGCCGAATATCTGAGTTAACAATACACTGCTCCGGCCAGCAAAAAACAAAGAAAGCACTTTTTAGGGTTCCGTACCCAAAGGATCAAACGGGACCCTATTACTGAGACTTCGCTGTCCGTCCATCGTCCACCCGTATGTCACCAGGCTGTATCTCATGAACATGAGTTAGTCAGTTGAAATTTCTACAGATTATGTGTTTCTGTTGCCGCTATAACAACAAACACCAAAAACAGAATAAAATAAATATTTAAGGGGGCTCCCATACATAAAAGGTGATTTTTTTTGCACGTTTTTATAGGTACGGAACCTTTCGTGCACAAGTTCGACTCGCACTTGGCCAGTTTTTATTTTAGTTTTATATATATATAGCTTACGCACCAGAAAAACTAAGTCAAATATAATAATCTTGATTAAAGTAAGCAAATATTAAAAAAAACTCAATTTCTAAGAAAATATATTTAATTCGTGGTAATAAGGTATTTAGACGTAGGTACTACTTTTTATAATATATACACAATTAAAATACTGCATACTATGTATACCCACTATAAGTGCTCATTTAAGCAGACGCGGCGCGACGCGCTGCGCGTCGAACGACGCGGCCATATCTGTTATATAATAAATATAATATACAAGCCATGTAGGGACAGCGTAATAGCTGTCGTAGCTAAAATGCTACGCCACTCGTAGCGAAGGCTACGACAGTTTCGAGGATTTGCTACGGATAAAAATCTTTCAAAACGACTTAAGACCACTCTTGAGTATTTGTTATGCCTCTACCTTTCATGTTGCATATAAATTATTTCATTTGGTTGATGGACCCTACCTATCCTTTAATAGGGATGATGACTGGGTAAAGAAAACGAAATTCTATTTTGTCCGTTAATCAGGTAATACAAAAATATTAGATACGTATTTTTTGTTTTATCAAGTTAACAAAAAAATACTTAGTTAAAACGCATTAAAGTTGGAGAGTGGGGGCTCAATACGTCACAACTAGGTATAAAATGTACTGAGCCGTGACGTCATGCGCCATTTCAACTCAAAATATCTCCGTAATTTTACGATTACGTGAAAAAAGAAAAAATACGTGTCAAATACTTTTTAATAAGACAAATAAAAAAAAAACGAGTCACCATCCCTATTGAAGACTCTGTTCAAAGCTTCGAGCGTTACAACTTGCAACACGACTCACTGTCACTTGTTTGTTTCGCGTGAGTACCGTTGCTTCACAAGATGCGTTGCAGTGGCTTGTGGGATGCCCTAAAGAACTTTTTCATTTCATCGTTCCGCAGTCGCGCTTTCGCATGGACGAGTAACTCGTGGCCGACGACAAAATGCTACAAAGCTAACCTTACTTTAATGTTCGGGAGAGGCGTATGGTACAATTAAAACTTTAATTACATGTATAAATTAGACCCTTTAGTACGTAACACCACATCCGTAATAATATTTTAACAGTCAAAGTTAGAATTGTTACAATTACTTGGACTATAAACATTTACTACGTATCTTGGCTGTCTAGTGGGACACTAACGCGGCTGCCAAACGATAAGTACTGGATTCAATTCCTGGCTCGGGTTAACTATTAATGAGCTTTTCTATTAGAAAACTTTTCTGTGGTTTTTTCAACCATGTCTTCTGTTGTTTTCGAACTTTTAATGTTTTACTGTAGTAAGTACGATACGAGGAGCTCGTGGTTAAATAATAACAGCCGCCCGGGCCGATCTTTAAGGTTAAGCCGTGCTTGCCGAGGTTGGTCCGTGGATGGGCGACCATAATTACATACCGAGTTTCCTCCGTGCCTCGGAAAGCACGTTAAGCCCTTGGTCCCGGCTGTCATTTGTACATCTTTGATAGTCGTTACCTGTCTTACCAAGGGGTATCGTAATACCCAGTTACTGGGTTGTGTAGGTCAGATAGGCAGTCACTTCATGTAAAATACTGGTACTCAGCTGCATCCGGTTAGACTGGGAGTCAACCCCAGGATAGTTTGGGAAAAGGCTAGGCAGATGATGACTCTAGCAAGTACGATTGTCAGAAGAAAGAAAAAACGTTATCGGCAATGTATGCGATGGTGGAAGAAATGGTGCTGAATTTTTAACATACCTAGCAGATGTTAGAAGTTGTCATCATCATCACTTACATTGAATCAAGGGTATGACGATGATTATGATGATGATTACATAATTATTTCTCGATAGGTAAATTGTTTAGGGGTTGTTATTAAACACACATACCTTTAATAATAACCAGTACAAATCACAAACGAGCAACAAAGGTGACCTATCAAAAAAAGGTTGTCACACATTTTTTAATACATTGTCGCGTTCGCAATAAAGTTTTATTGTGATACAAAACATTAATTTCCTAAGGGACGACACCCAGGTGACTATTATTTTCGCACACATATACTACATACGTGCAGTACATACACACACACACACATACACACACATGCATACATACGCATGTTACACGTGCGCTTCAAACGCACATCATGAATTCAGCTTGTGTGGCTTTTAGGCATTTCAGGAATAACTGACGTATTTACACATTCTTTTAAAATTCCGTTCGAAAATTTGTGAAGTTATCTATAATGCGGTTTTAGTTTATACGTATGTTTTGAAGGGTAAACTTCAAAGCATAGCCAGCTAATGAGCATAGGCATGTTATGCTAACTTAATTCATATGGAAATTCTTCAATATTTACTTCTTGTTACCTATCTGGCAGAAAAAGATGACGTGCCAGACCCAGGAGATGGTGGGGTAAGCTGCACTTATTTTCCTACCTTTGTTTTGCAAAGGGAAAACATGGGTTCGTATACTGCTTGGCGTAAATTAAGCCGTCTATAAGCTAAAAAAGGCTGGCAAAAAAGACTTTTATAAACAATTGAATACAGACGCCAGCAAGTGAAGCTACAACAATCCGTCAAATTTCTTTAATAGATTTTCAACTTTATCGTTAAAGAATTAGGTTCAAGGTTAATTGAGAAAATTTGACAGTTTTGGGTAGCTTGATATGCTGGCGTCTATACTTAAGACCCAGAAAATAATAATCTTATCAAAAAGTCCAAATCATTGCAAAGAGTTCCGATAAAAACAGTCGGATAAAATAAATTACGCTTAATAAAAACGACAAAACTGTTTATAAAACTACACGAATCAAACAATTAAAACACCTTAACCCTCTAAAAATAAACTTCTACGAACACAATTTTCCTTGTAAGAAAATAAACTTAACGGAACTAGCGATAAACACCGAATATCACTCCAATAGCGACTCCGATATCTTTCGTATCGTGCATCGAGCTCGTTAAAGAGTAGGGGGCCGGAATAAACACACTGCTTTTGATAGTGAGCCCACGCGGTGGGGGGAATGGGGGTAAAATGCGGGTAAATGGGGGAAAATCATGTCTCTAACAAGCGCCATCGGAAAACAATTGGAAGGAGAGACATGGTTTTTTGCACTAATAAGTAGATTTGCGATTTATGTTACACGATGTTTATAAAGCACTGGTAGCTTAAAATGGCTAATAATTTTAGGTGGCCATCTTAATGTTTTATGAATAAAATTCACATTCTATAGTACCAGTGCTTAAACACGAAGTTATGAGGCAACTGAATTGAAAACCTCCTTCTGTAAAGAAATCGGTTAAAAAAGGCATGAGTATGAGTTAGTATCTATGGTATATTAAAGTGAAACTTTTATTACTTCGTCTCAAACTTTTTCGTCTGTGTGTTGCATGTCGCGTGACGCCCGGCAGCGGAGTAGGGATAAAGTGAAAGGCGCTTGTCAGAGCGCCTTTCACTTTATCCCTACTCCGCGTTTTATACCCTTAATGGAATATTATTCCAAAATTTTTTAGTTAAATGTGTATAGTGTGAAAAAAAGTTTCACTTTTACCGTGGTTTCATTAAACCACACAATCTTTTTTACTATAGAATCAAATGGTTGTAGGAATATTTACTTAGTTTAAGGTGTCGGATAATATTATGGAATGCACTTTTGTATCGAAAAAATTGGTTGTCTGTAAAGTCGGTTTACTGACGATAGTTGAACGTGACAACGCTATAGGGACGCGTGCCTCTCACTCGCTCTCATTGTGAGCGCATAACGTGAGCGGAGCGTAACGCAGTTTCTTGAAGTGTCACCCGGCAAACCAATTTATAAGACGTTGTCACGTCAAAAATCCCGGGATTTCGGATTCAACAAATTTACTGTTTTTATTATAGAATCAAATCGGGTGTTAAAATGTTAAATAAATACCACATGCTAAAGACGACGTTTCTTCACCATGTTACAGAATAGTTTCGCATTCCCGAATTTTGTATAAATCTTGCTTTTCTTATATCAATGTGCTCTGCTGACTTGGTTTTTGTAACATTTTTTTATCTATATTATGGCTGTGCCCTTGTCTTGCTTGTTTTTGATTGTTATCATAAGCATGTCATTATGAGCCAGCAATAGACATGCTTACATGGTTCTAAAACGTTTTCAAAAACGTCAGTATTTCTCTTTCATAACTTGGAAATTAATAATAATAATTAATAATTTCTCAATTTCTTGTATGAACGCAATACGAATTGTGCTATGAAAAAATCAGAAGAATTCATCGCAATATGGTAGGCTACAAAAATGTTTCCGATTTGATAAAAATAACTACATAGTAAAGACTGATACGATATTAGGTCGGATCATGCTATTACCCTAAGTATTTATACCCTTTAGCATTGTTTTTCCTATTGGGATCTTAAAATGGCCGTACATAAAAATCATGTAAGTACTAATATTATAAACGCTAAAGTAACTTTCCCTCTATACAGAAAGAGTTTATCCATCGGTCTGCGTGCTAGCTTTATAACGGACGTTTATTCGGTATTTAGGAGTATGAGGAACAGGGTGTAAAGTTCCTCGATACTCCATAGAAAAGATGATCCTCCGACCAGACAGGTGTGATGTCTGGTGGGCAACTGCCCGACAGTTGTTGTCAGGATTCTTTATGTAGTCTTAAGTCGACTTAAACTTTTTTTGCGAGATTCAGGTCATATTAATTCTTCAGTGTTATCATAGATGGTGATGTAGTACTTTTTGTTATAAGTTGCTTTTTAGAGGTTGCTATAGGCACAAAGGTATACCATGGTGGGTCAAGATATAGGATACTTTTTATCTCAGTTGCAAGTTCTCATTATTTCTGATATCAACGCAGGTGAAGTAGCTGGTGAAAGCTAGTATTTATTTTTATTGTTGTTTCTAAAATGCCTTTTGAATATATTGCATATTATGGATTATACTACTATTCCTACTTTTACTACAATTCCTAAACATACAATAAAAGGGCTTCAATCATCCTTTATTATATAAAGGGCTAAAAAATACGATTGCCTCAAAGTTCATACATTTGATCTTTTTACGAGGGACCAGTTTACTACGCGATATTTTGTTTATTTTCGTAATAATAAAAAAAAAAAAACATTTTAAGTAGGTTGTAAAATAAAGCATTAAAGACTCTTTATTTTTATTGGGTAGTTTGCCAACATAATATTAGGTTAACAATATATTGTAGGTAATTGTTTGGACATATAATTAGGCATAGCTATATATTTAAATCCAAAAGGTCAAAGAATCAGCATTCTTATATAGTCTGTTTATAGAATTTTGGATGTCTGAATATTTAGTAAAGGGTTAAACCGGACGGTGTAGTTGCGGACGCGTCACCGGACGCCCAACTCTGTCAGCTAGTGTACTGTAGTATCTATCCGGACACCGCAGTCGGTTCGCAATTATCCGTACTGGTTTCACTGTACCTTAAAACCCTGTACATACGGCAATCATAAGTACTGTGTTTTATTCTTCTTCGTCGTGTTGATGATTACCATTTTTATAATAAAAAGAAAAATTGTTTTGACCAGAACTCGGCCACCTCGACGGCGTTGGTGGTGCGGCTTCGGACAGGCCCCTCAAAGAGAAGGTGGAATAACACATTAAGCAGGACTGGAGGAAACATTAGGACACAGTCAACATTATACTATTAAAATACAAGTGCAGCGAGAAACTATCATGTGGTTCAAAAATTATACATTGAATATATCGCACAATTTTTTATCTTTTTTTGTGAATGGCATCTCGCAGTTCAATCTATGAGGTTGTCGTCTGCTTAACCAGACTATCCTGTGGGTGCCTTAAGAGTAAGGCCTCCAGCCAGGGCATAATAACTTACAAACTAAGCGACTGCACGCTAAGGGCACCCCCTGTGGGGTACGAACCTCGGCTTAGGGCGTCGCTGGGGGAGGACTGCATGGGGACAGGCTGGATCTGAATGGTATCATTATTTAGGGGCTGATTTAAAACTACTGGAACAGCATCGCGGGCTGGCTCGAGCGAGGGTCGGGGAGGGCATGAACCGGGACGTCGCGACGGACCTCGACGGCAAGGTTGGAAAGACGGCGGTTTGAGTCGGAACTTTTTAAGAGCGCTAGTCTCTTTGCTACTCTACTGGAGGAGGGTGATAGTATCGTCTGGAGTGACGAGGGTATGCCTAGGACGGCGTACTGTACTAATGCGAGGGTTCGTAACGGGCGGACGCTGCGATCAGGGGATTACGGTGCTTAATGGCGTTATCGAAGAAACGCTTCAGAAGGCGGTTCATAAACTGAAGGACGGTGGGCATTCTAAGGTCTACGTGTAGACGGTCATTACGGACATAAAAAGGGTCTCCCGTGACTCTACGTAAAAACCGGTTCTGCAAAGGATGTACTTAGGCTTGGTGTGAGCGTACACGACGCAAGCGTACGTCATAATGGGGCGGATCACCGCGGTATGAAGGCACAACTTGCACTTGAGTGACAACTTGCTTTTCGCCGAAATCATGAAATGAAGCCTACCCATAGCAAAGGCAGCTCGGTCGCGAGTTGCTTTGATGTGCGCCGCAAAAGACAGGTGGTTGTCAAGTAAGACTCTAAGTACTTGGCTTGCTTCTCCCAAGGGATAGGCTTACCATACATAGTGATCGGGCTGAGCGCGGGTGGCTTAATTTTACGCTGTTTAGAGAAAAGAACTGCCTGGCTCTTGTCGGGGTTCACCTCGATTCTCCATTTCCGGAACCAAGCGCCTAAGACGTTGGCTGAGGTTTGGAGGGTGCTATAGATAGCGTCGTGACTGCGGCCAGTGTAATAAATGGCCGTGTCGTCCGCGAACAGGGCTAACTGAGCCTTCTTGCTCTTGGGGATGTCACTGGTGAACAGAGTAAAGATAAGGGGAGAGACGACGGAGCCCTGAGGGACTCCGGCTCTAATGACAGTGCCTTCCCAATGCGATAGCGGAAGGTGCGATCCGACAAAAAGTCTCGTAAGATGAGCACGAGACGGTCTGGCACTCCCAGTTTGTACAGCTTATATAATAAGCCGTTGTGCCAGACTTTGTCTAAAGCCTTTACTATGTCGAAGAACAACACACCCGTCATCGCTCCACGCTGGAAGCCAGCGCTTAAGTGCTCTACGATGCGGTGGGCCTGTTGTATGCAAGAGTGTCCGGTCCTGAAGCCGAACTGCTCGTTGGGGATGAGACTCTTAGACTCAGCGAAGTCTTTGAGATGCTTATAAATAAGTCTCTCGTAGATTTTGCTGAATGTCGCACTAATTAAAGCCATGTGAACAGGCTTTAAAGCTTCTCAAGGAGTGACTGACAGCAGTTAACGCCAACGCGCTCACCCACATTATAACCTTTTAGTTTCTTATGTCAAAATTAAATTACACTCCTACGAAAAAAACAATATTGCAGGAATCAAAAAACAATTTGTAATAAAGGGGTAAAATATCAATACTTATACAACTTGGGCAGGTTTTCTAAAATTACTTGGAAAGGAAAATACAGGTATGCTTACCTATGCCCACCTCTACGGGAAACACGTCACGTCTTCGCCTTTTCTGACGAACTTTGATCTCAAAGAACAGATTCAAACATTAAATAGCAAAATATCTAAAGAAAGCTCCAACAAATATGGTGGTGTACACTTCAGCCTACTGAAGAGATCTGTTTTACACGAGTGACAGCAACATGGCAATACTTTTAATGATCTGTCTGTTACTGACCAAAAATAAAGGATGATACCGTTAGCGTTTGAATAATCAGCCTGTAATATTCTCACTATTGGAACCCAGAACTCTCGATGAGAGAGAGTGTGCTGTAATCCACCACACAAATGTCTTCGACGTTTTGGCTCTATAATTTGCGGTTTCCTTACGATATTTTCCTCCAACATTTTAAATAAATGATATGAAGGAAAAAAGAGTAAATGATACCATGACGAATGACAGAGCTCACATACTTCATCTCTCTCTTCATCTGCTACCAATGCTCTTGAATACTCTTTCACTCTTATCTCTACTCTTTGATACTGATCACTCATTTAAAAAATCAAAAAGACACAACTCATCATCTGCCTAGCCTTTTCCCAAACTATCTTGGGGTCGGCTTCCTGTCTAACCGGATGCAGCTGAGTACCAGTATTTTACATGAAGCGACTGCCTATCTGACCTCCACAACCCAGTAACTGGGTAATACAATGCCCCTTGGTAAGACTGGATGTCAGACTTTTTGGCTTCTGACTACTCGTAACGACTGTCAAAGATCTACAAATGACAGCCGGGACCAACGGCTTAACGTGCTTTCCGAGGCACGGAGGAAACTCGGTATGTAATTATGGTCACCCATCCACGGACCAACCTTGGCAAGCACGGCTTAACCTTAAAGATCGACCCGGACGGCTGTTATTATTTAGCCACGAGCTCCTCATCAATAAGACACAACTGCCACCCGAAATCTGATATTACTATCATCATATGTATTAATATATTTTGCTATCACCCAAAAAAAGCCAAGCTACATATAAGTAGTACTCGTATAAAGGTAAACGTTACCCAATATGTCGGGAGGGGTCAGTCGTAAAGATATATGGAAAAGTTGAACAGAACCATTCAAGATGAAAGAGAAGCCGCTCAAGTGTGAGGTACGCTTTGCTTCATCCGAAGATTATGCGTAAGTATGTTTACTGAAAAGGTTGACTTTGACCTGCGTGACACAGAAATGTAATCTAAAAGAACAGTTCTGCTTCACTTATGCGTGTCTCGAAAAGAAATCGTTTTATTCAAGGCAAAAAAAATCTTCACTTGAAAAAATGACTCAGTTATTTTTTTCAAATCAACCTCTAAACAACCTTCCAGTTTTTGTTATTATAGGAAAATACACACTTGTGTTAGTGATATAAACATTTCTAATCTTGATACTGAGAAAGTTTTGGTACGGTCTATAACTTCACGTAGGCTTGAAAGCATCTGTAATTTCAACTTAAGACCAAAAAACACCTTGGGGAGTCGTAAAACAAGACTTATTACCATAATAGCGAGTAGGTAGAGTAGTAGATAAGTACTAATTAACATAAAATCTGTTTTTTTTTTTTAAATAAACGTTGCCCCACACTTGGAATTTCTCCTGTATCGTGGGTGCGTTTACAAACATTTAAACTCACATACACAAACAGCCAGACCCGGAAAAACTATCTGTAGGCCATACTAATATTTGTTCCGTGCGGGGATCGAACCCGTGACACGCAGCGCAGCAGTCGATCGCTCAGCCACTGGGCCAATCGTGCCGTCTAATTGCTTCATTGACCGATGCGTAGACCGCTTCGTAGCACTTTCGTAGCAGCGCGCTACGCGCTACGAAAGGAGTTTAGTCTGTTACTGATTTCATAACGTTAATTATTGCGATATAAGTTTTGTAAGTTTTTTTAATGAAAGTCATTTTTTTAATTTAGGCTGCTTCAGCACCACCTTATTATAAAAAATCCAACTTCACAGAATTTTAGTCAACAAGCAATTTGACCTACGTCGCAAGTAATCCTATGGAGGTTCGATACCTACTTGACCTATAAAAAATTGCTGGGATAGTATTTAAAACTGTTCTAATTATGCTTGAAATGCATCTTCTTACAGACATACTTTCAGTGCTCAGTATACTCAACCACTAAATTGTATCATCATCAGAACATCAACTTGTAATTCAAATTGCTCGAAAACATTCAAAATTTCTAATACTAGAGTTAAATTTATTGCAGCAAACCAACCCGATTGATCGATATTGCAATTCCATTTAGATAGCGCCACTACCACATCTGCAATATTCATGACATACTCAGTGTATACCAATATCGTTTAGCATAGTTATTGAAATATGTTGCACTGTCTATGAATAACTAAGTATTGAGAGAATATCCAAGTTTATGATGGCATGAATATAAGTCTCAAAGCCTTGGATTTTGTGAAGTAATAACCCCTTTTTTTTCGGCTTCATTGAATAAACTTTTGGTGTTTATATTTTTGTGGAGGGTGTATTGTAGAGTACACCTCTGCTGAACCCTAGAAAGACATTACATAACGATAGTCCTGTAATATTTAAATATTACAGGCATCTCGTTACGTTAAGTCTATGGATAAAGTTCGGATTTTCGTTTCTTATTTCTACAAGTATTTTATTTCTTATAACTACAAGTATAATTTCTGTTTGGGCTAGACTGTTCAGTGATTTAATAAACAAGTGCCAAGGATTCGATCCTGAAGGGTAAAAGGACGTGAGTTATGTCCTGTTAAATTTATTACATAATAAAGGGTGTAAAACACCTCTTAACGAAGCCGAAAGGCACTGGTTCTCCCTGTCATTGCGATCATTTTTTTGTTCTACACCATACCTGGGAACCTTCTAGTTACGGAGATATTAGGGGTCAAAGTTCCAACTTTTTGACAAGTATTTTTTTTAAATACAAGTTTTTAATGTAAGATTTTTACTTAAGACACCTCCACGACCTCCGTACTATTCAATCCGTCCATCAGCACAATGTTTTGAGTGCGTTACATTGAGTTCTACCACAAAACATGATTTTGCATCCCCCAAAAAAAAGTCGTTTCCCAGCAATAATTTTTGCGTAAAGTTACTTAGTTTCATGTACAGAATGCTTGGTTGACGGCTTCGTGATGAGGTGATTTACACGGTGTATACTGACTTGTATATTATGTTATCCTTACTAATCCTAACTTCCTAACTAATATTATAAATGCGAAAGTCACTCTGTTAGTTTGTTTGTTTGTTACCTTTTCACGACTAAACGGCTGATCGGATCTTGATGAAATTTGATAAGAAGATCGATTTCAACCTGGGGAAGGACATAGGCATATATATCATCACGCTACGACCAAGAGAAGCAGAGCAGCAATGAAAAATGTTGCGAAAACGGGGAAAATGAGACGCAGACGAAGTTGCGCGGGACAGCTAGTATTATAAATGCGAAAGTAAGTCTCGTGTTGTTACCTTTTCAAGAATTAACGGCTGATCGGATCTTAATGAAATGATAGATTTCAACCTGAGAAAGGACATAGGCTATATATCATCACGCTACGACCAATAGGAGCGGAGCAGCAATGAAAAATGTTGCGAAAACGGGGAAAATGTGACGCAGACGAAGTTGCGCGGGACAGCTAGTCTTCTATAAACCTAATACAGTACCCGCAAGTGGCACTGCATGTAGTATTAGGTCCGATTCCCAGGCCGGGCAAAAAGTATTATAGGGTGTTTTCATCAGAAACTTCTCAAGTGCAGTCTGGAAGCACTGTGCCCGTTTGATGGCAATAGACTTGCCCCTTATTTTAAACTTTACTCTTTTGCCTAACCTTTCGGCTATTAAATATAGGCTGGGTAAAGTATATTTATATGTAGGTACATAGTACAACGAAATGATAACTAACCAACCTAAACAACCACTATAACTACAATTCGCGCATACATCACAAGATAAGAATTGATTGCAGAACGCACAAACAATCGTATTCCCCGCGTTTACCATAGAGATTAATTAAAAAGCTCAACGTTCAAGTGGCCAGTAATAGGGCATCACAACACCGCTCCCCACGTGCTGGCAGCTAGTACTCGAGTCGAGTACTCGCTTACTTGCCTACGGTACTGTTGTGTTAAGGGGAGTAATCTGTATCTGAAGCATGACTTGCAAGCAGCGTAAACGAAACGGGAATATAATAAATTGTAAGGTATGAGTATGTGTGAGGGACAAAAATAAACGTACAAAAAATGTAATGTTGGTTTTTAATGGGTATGCGTCTGTGCTTATAAAGCGGACTACATACGGAAAGGACTGAAAGTCTCGTCTTCTCCTAAACTGAATACAGTTTCAGGGAGGAATTAGTGTCAATTTTAAGAGCGTCACCTTACGGCATTTCATACAAAATTTCAAGGCCTTATTTTTCGTAATGACGAACCGATTTCAATGAAACTTAATACGCGTAAGCAGGATACATAGGTCTAAAAAGATATATAAATAGTAAATTTGCAAAAATACATTGCAGTTACTATGAAAAATCTTTACATTTAAGCATACAGCGGCCCGATAATGTTCTTTGCTAAAACGGGGCGAATTTTGCAAAAATAAAACTCTTTAATGTTTCAGAATAACGGCTCGTAAATTCAATTTATTTCCCGATTGAATAGAGGCACAGTGATGCGGGGTTTCCACACAAAAACGCTTTTAGCACCGGCACTGTGGCCCCACAGTAAAACTCAGTTCGAACATTCTTTGTGACCATAAAATGAGAAAGGGGCAACGTGTGAATACCTCTAATATCACGGAAGTTATGTTCAAGTAAAATTATTTGCTCCAGAATTTGTGTAATTGCACCTCGGTGTGCGGAGGCTTCTTACGAAATTAGTAATTTTTGAGAGATGTGTGAAATTATGTTACAGGTATATTGTTAAATGGATTTCTCCAGTTAAGCAGAGTATGAAAACATAAGACTATTTCTTTGGCCCACTTTGACTTGACGTTAAGTGAAAATAATCTAACCCCGACGGAATGACAAAGTGACAAATTGAATTTTTAATGTCCAGTACCTTCCGAGAAGGAAGAAATAAAAAAGAAAGCTATACTTTAATTAGCCCGACGTTAATTGGTCACAAAAACAGAGGCGTGACGTAATTTCTTTAATACCTCGCAAAGGCAACTGGAACATTTCCTTTTTAATCAGTGGGTCCTTCCCGCGCGGGATTTAATTAACGCTCCTAAACATTTTACATTGGCAATAATTGTGCCCGAGGAAATTACAAATCTGTTTGTATCAATTAACACGAAGTGGTACTTGTTATAAGCATCTGGCGACATTCAAATCCGAGCACTGATTTTGTATTTATTTTAAACATAACTGTTTAATGACTGCAAATATGTTCGTTTGCTATGTATATCCACAAAACAAATGAAAATGGTGCTGAATATTATAAATGTCAGAAAATTTTATTAAATTCTCATGTTACACTAATATGTTTGCAGTTTAATTTGAACGTTTTACTCAACCAAACGTGAAATGCGCGTATTGTTTCGTTCATCAATAAATATTTTGTTTTCATTTTAATGTTTTCCATTAAAACCATTTTAGTAAAACAAATAGATGGAATATTTGGCAAACAAGAGACATTCGCGGAATTAATGAGATCAAAAAAGGTCAAATAAACAAGCCACAATTACTCTGGGGATGCCTCATTTTTCGTCGAAAGAAAATTATATTCATAAAAAGAATGGTATAAGTACTAAAACCCTAAAGTGCTTGGTGGTGAAAGTGGAATATAAATTAAACAAAATGCCATCATGGCCACGTACGCGTGGGCGCGCATTTGACTTGGTTTTGTGAAAGTTTTAATGACAGCTAGCTAATAAACGCAAAGCCGAAGGGGATTAAAGAATAAGTGAACTGTAAAGCATTGAGAGTTACAAATTGTTGCTAGTGAACACTGGAGATATTAATATAAGGGTGCTTGCACAGAGAGCAAGGTTTTGATCTCGCCCGATTTATGATTGCTGGTTGAAAAATTATTAAATCAGATAACATTAGATCGGAGATTTCAAAGAAAAGGTTTTATGTTCAGAAAGTTCTCAATATTTTTTGACATGGAATAATACTAACATTGTTGTATTGAATCTGGTTCTTCTAACCTAACAGACTGATGTGTTGCTGGGGAGTTTTTTCGCCACTTCTTCTTTCCAGCTAAAGCAAGCTATAAGGAAGTGGCGAAGGGCCGGGCGTTTTGGGGGACTGTCTCTTGTAATTCTGACGTCCAAAATGTGCTGATTATCAGCCTAATTTGAATAAATGACTTTTGATTTCAATCACAGAGACGTGGTTTGCATTCTTAAGTAACTTTTCGTGTAGTAACTTGCTTTCCTCATAACCCAGTTATTACTGGATAATACGACACTTCCTGGTAAGACTGGTTGACACTTACAGGCCACTCAATACCTATAACGACATGTTAAACACAGCAACAGCCGGGACCAACGGCTTAAGAGGAGTAAACTCGGTATGTAATGGGCGGTAACCCATCCACGGAGCAACCTAGAAAAGCACCGCTGGACCTGAAGATCGACCCGTACGGCTGTTATTATGTAGCCACGAGCTTCTCTACTCAGATAAAACTAAACCTTTTGAAATAGCACCGTCCATTTATCTGGAAATGTAAGTATGCACCCTAATTCAATTGTTCCAGCTGCGATAAGTTCGTTCCAACCCGCTTAAGCTTTGTCACTGCTGGTATTAGAGAGATTAATTATTATCATTTCACTTTCTCGTTCTTAGTTGAACAGAACTCTCAGCTACTATCCATGAAATTCATTGCCACATTTTAGTTCCAACATATTATAAGTTAATTACTAGCTGTCGCGCGCTATTTCGTCTGCGTCACGTTTTCCCCGTTTTCGCAAAATTTTTCATTGCTGCTCCGCTCCTATTGGGCGTAGCGTGATGATATATAGCCTATAGCCTTCCTCAATGAATGGGCTATCTAAACTAAAAGAACTTTTCAAACCGGACCAGTAGTTCCTCAGATTAGCTCGTTCAAGCAAACAAACAAACTCTTCAGCTTTATAATATTAGTATAGATGTCTCGGAATTATTATGTTCAGCTTCTGTCGAAAGCATTGCAAACTTACATAAAGCAAGGCATGAAACAGATCCATGTATATTATACACACTTCTTCTGCTACCTTTGTTCACAGTTAACTCCCCACAATATTCGTGCCTGGTCACAAAAAAGTCTTGCAGTACTTTAACCCTACAAAAACCGGTCACTTTTGAGCGCAGCATTAAAGCGGTTAGCCCCATTTAACCCGTGTGTGGCACAACAAACACTCCACTATTCACTGCGAGGCCTTCAAGAGATAAATTAAGATGGAAGCGGCACCCGGGTGCAGTCTCCGGTCGCCGTCGCTTGCCGCGTAGATTTATCACTTTACCTCCTGACCTTTTGAATAAGGACAGCCTTTGTTTTATGATCATGTAGAAGAGAAATATATTGGTATTGGACAGTTTGTTTGCATAGTGATGTGATGTTGTTCTTACGTTGTGACCCCTACATCACACGAAGTATGCTTTTCATGTGTAGGTTTCATGTGGTTCGTAAATGGTGAATGTGAATTAAGAGTTGTAGTTTCGAAAGTGCCTGTCAGTGTCAAATTCTGTCATGCCATATAGTATGTAATATTTACCTATGTTCCTTAGTACTCGTACTCTTGTTCTTCGTCCATTCTATTACCCTGTAGAACGCGCTTCCCCAGTAAATCAGGATAGCAACTAATCGTTTATCTTTTAAAATTAAAGTTCGCGAGTACATTTGGAAGAAGCTAGCAGTATCGTCACAAAGTTGATATTTTCCTCATGTTTGTCCTTTTATTTCAGAATTTATATATTGATATATATCCATAGTATGTCTTATTAAATTATTTTGTACAGATAGACACCTACCACTGCTTGTCTCTGCATCACCCAAAGGTTGACTGGTAGAAAATGCCTGTGGCATAAATCCACCTCTGTACATTGTACTTGAAGTGTTAAATAAATAAATACTCCAGTTCCATTTTTAGTGATTTTTCATAAAATTTTCTCTAATTAAAATTATCATCTAAACGTTAACTGATCTCAAAATTTAATAACCTGTAACTAATTTAATAATGAAGGTTATTCATGAACACTTGACGTTTTAAACGATCTAATTTAATAAAGTCGTCAGGATTGCTGAGCCCATCGAATATTTCACAAGATTAACGTTTTTCGATTAACTTGAAAGCGAAACGGGTGGATCTGTCCGACAAATTATATTTATATTGCAATAACATTCGGAGGGGTGCTTTAAGAGCACCTAAGGGGAAAACATGTGAACGGCACCTTTTTATGTCAATATTTTTTGCTGATGTTGTTTTCGATTGCAAATCTCTATTACTGGGTATATTTTTTTGCTAAAATGTGAAAAAAATAAAGGTGGTTAGGGTAAAATCTCTGAAAGAATTAAAAGTATTCGAGTGCTATCTTTAAAACAAACGTATCTTTAGCTTAAATATACATGAAGAGACTTCAGAGAATATTTACATAAAAGATGTTTGCCTGCGTCAGTCTGCATTTTTCGTCTAATGTAGAAACTTTCTTCTTTTAAATTACTGCGCTTTAGTGCGGTGCACTACATGAAGTAGTTTCTAGAAAAGAGTTTTAATTTTACGCGTCAAGCTACTGGCGTTGTGTGTTCTGACAACCACTGGCTGACTGCCAAGTCTGTAGAGTCTGCCATGATTGAATAAAATCCTATGGTATACCTAGACCCTAGTACTACCTCAAAGTAATTGCTATAAACAAAAGGAAGCCTCCTAAGGCTTCTTTTTGTCAAAAATAAACAATATAATGTTCTGACATTATATTGTTCATTTTTGACTGTTTTGTTTATCTTGTTACTGTAAGTATCTCTTATTAAACGGATTGGTGAACATACTGTACTAATATCATATAAGAAAATATGTCTATCAATCCTTTTGTCAGGACATAATTGGGTGTTATTCATAATAATTGTACGTAACGGATATGAACAAGATATGAAAATAAATTTAATGTAACAGACAAGATAACAGATAGGAATTGTAAGGACTAGTACATAATACTACTACAAGTGTATAAAAATAAATATTAGTTTTATTTAATGGGTCTTTGGGCCATTCATTTTATCCAGGAGGTAAATAAAAAGCTTTTATTTTGATTGGCTTATAATATTGCTTTATTAAGTACGATTATTTTAGGAAAGTAATTTTTAGGAATCACATATTAATAATTAATATAGCATCCCAGCTTAGGATTTTATGGTGACATCGATATTTATCAATGTCAACAGTGTAGGAACATAACATCCTTATTATTAATCAACTCCTTAAATTTCTTTAGGTAGTTTTTGTAACATCTTATACACGCAGCTTTACCTTTTCATATCTGTTACGTATCAGAAAAAAGTAACGGAGAAATATCATATATGAACAATTAGCACGTGTCTAACCTACAAAATATTTTGTACAGCCGTCATCAGTTTAAACAAATTACTTCTACTGATTTCACTTCTACAACCACGATTCTTTTCTCATAATTATATAAAAACCTGGAAAGTATTACCGAATTCAAATATACCACGAAAACAAATGTCACAAATAAATGTCGAATTATAACGTTACGCACAAAATTGATCGCACTGAGTGAAACAACAAAATGGCGAATCCACAGTCACGCCATCTGTTAACAATGTTTGTTGCGTAATGTTGCCAGTAGATAATTTTATTTCCATGTTGGAAATAATGTTGTAAAACACTGTAACCGAGATGAAAAACAGAGATGAGTATAATATTGGACTGCCATTTAAATATGTAAATTATGTATTAATTACTGTTTGTTTTATTTATTTTAAAGAATAATCTATTGTTATGGATATAAGCATACTAAAAAAACACTAAGTTTTAGACTAACACAATTCGATTATTTTTAAAGTATTTTTAATGTTGCTTTAAGTAAAAATGGACATGATTTTTATTATGAAATTTCTGTGAATACAATTTTAAAATTTTAAATATTATAATATCTTGCTTTCTCTTACTTACTGAGTATTATAAATTGTAGTTCTGGATAGTTTTAGAATTAGGGTGAATAAAATAGAGCTATTATTGAAGTGGAAAATAAAAAATAATCGAGCTGGACGCGGAGAGGGAAGCAAATGTACAATTTTCGTGAATATCACCCAATTATGATATCTCACCAACATTGGACAAAAAAATATTACACAAGTGCCGTAATGTACCGATGCATTTATAACGTTTGAATAGAAAACTTTGGTTTCGTTACTATATTTTTTTTGTGCTGATGTCGACCAATAGAATTGTGAACTTACTAAATTCAAAACAGAATAACGCTTCTCACGAAATTCTGTGTCACAGTTGTCACAAAAATCTAAACCAGTTCAATCTGAATAAAAATCAAAATGACGACTTCTGAAGAAATACATCCAATAGAATTTCCTAGTAGCACAGAAACATCAATGTTTTCAGTTGTCTTTTATTTTCTGCATGCTGACAACTAGAAAATATAGTGGGCCAGCCATAGTTCATAAATTCTAGGCAACATCTGCGATTTATGGGTAAAAAGCGGTTATGTAAGCGATCATAACTATAAAAAAAGGTTTATGAAACTGTGTACTGAAATCTGCGTAGAAAACAATTTTTTCTTCCAAATTTATAAATTTGTTCTAGTCCATAATTCATGGCAAAGAAATAAGGAGAACAATAAATGGTCGAGGTTTGTATAGTGGGCATGAGATTCATGTTGATGCCTAGGCCAGCCAAAATCGTGTAATGGCCACCACGAGTATTTCAATTTCACAGAAGTATGCATAATCTTGTGAGCATACAAAATTAATAATATCATAACGGCATTTTCTTTAGTTTTAGTTTCACGATCTTGCACTTGGTATATAATGGTCTGAACTGAATACTTTCAGGTCACAACGACATTTAAATATCTTGTATATTTAAATGTCGTTGTGACCTGTTGTTTTGCATCCTCGTCAAAATTCAGGAGGTTGTCACACAAGTCCAAAATAATCAATTAAAATTACGGTACCTAATTAATTATTTATAAACGCTGATCTTTTTGGTTGTTTATGTTCGTCAGCATTTCAGAATAACCCCCTTCACGTAGTTTAAGGAATAAGAAATTATCGAAATAACGTTTGAGATTGCTTGTATGTGTGGAAGCGCGGTTATAGGGCCGGAATCAGACGGGCCGCATTTAAAACACGGGTGGTTCACACTAACCGATTTCCGTAAAGTAATAAAAAAATAAAAATAACCTACCTATTTTATAATTGATTCGGGACGAGAATCATTAACATAGTTACCTCCTTGAATTTGACGAGAATGCAAAACAACACCTTGTATATACAAATATTATAAAGAGATAAACCTTGTACGTTTCAATGTAGGGGGTAATCTTCAGAATTACAGATCCGGATTTTAAAAAATCTTTCAGTCATGGAACCTGAATTATCTTCGAGTGTCTTAGGCTACATTTTAAATGTTTTCGTGGGATAACTTCCGATACTAACGTGAACAAAAGCTCATAATATAATTACGACGCTATTTAGAATACATAACAAAATAACATCTCTATTTACTTTGCACCGTACCACGTCCACTGCAGCATCTACAAACAAACACATTACATAGTTAAGGCAATAGAATATTCATTTGATTTCAAGTTTAGCCCATTAGTGTACTCACGAGTCCACAAAGTTGTTTCACAAAACCTTTTACTATAAATTATAACGTTGTTGTCTGAACATATCTATCTATGCATTTTAGTGGTCACAGAAAGAGCTTTCTACTTTGTTACTTTTGTTTGTACGTAAATGTACATATTCAAATGGATACGTAAACCCTTTCCAAAACCTTCTGTCTTTTGAATTTTTTATATGCTTGAGTAGTTTAAAACTTTAGTTAGAATTCATATTTTTCTGTTTTATGTTTTTCAGTCGATTTCGGAGGGAGGTTTACTGTAACGTAAAAGTAGATCGTCGAATATTTTTCATGGCATATATTACTCTCGGATCATTAAATGTACCTATCATGTCCTGTTGGCCTACCATAACGTCTTAAAGCAGTATCATTTTAATGTCATTTCGGTGTGGGAAAGAGACGGAGGTATACAGGATGTATAGCAGACATCTCTTTTCTACACTTGAGTAAGGTTAAAATAATACTGCTTTAAGACGTCATGGTACTATTACCTGTACGTTAATAGTCATTACGGTTCTGTAACCTGTATCAACTAGCTTTTCTAAAAGGCTTGTAATATTTTAAAATACAGTTTTAACATAGTCACAGCTCCGAACACGACATTTTATTTATGAAAGTTAAATAATCGATAAAAAGAATATTTACTTAACGTCCCTTCTTAACTTTCCCCACTATAATGAACTACAAGTACATAAAACAAAAAAAAAAACAGTTTTTCAAAACAATCTCATGGAATTTCACACCATCAAAACTACATGAAAATGTACAATATTTGCTGCAAAAGGTCGTAATTGCCATAAAACATAGGGTCTAAAGTGGAGAATCCTGCAGTACCACGGATTCATTACTATAATCCCAGCTACTATAAACCTGTCGAGCGCTAAGACAATGGAACTGTATCGAACCGAACGTCCCACTTCAACGGCTTTTAAAGGAATTTTCTTACAATTGGATTAACTAGGTTTTATTGGCTATGCTGTGGTTATTCTGTTCTGTGATTGGTGGTAGGATTAAATATACACAAATAGTATATAGGACATGTAAAAGGTTCAAAAATATATTCTACGAAGTTCTTTCTCGCGAATTTCGTGGCTTGGGAAAGTGTTACTTCGATAGTAAGCTATCTAATGGCCTTAAGGGTCATACCATCAGCCGGTAAGGCGCGGGCCACACACAACCATTCCTACAAATTTTTTAAACAAGGTTTTGTTTTGCATCCTCGTCAAAATTCAGGAAGTCGTCACAAAAGACATAAATAATCCATTAAAATTACGTTACCTAGAAAATTATTAATAAACACAGTTTTTTTTTGTTTTTTAAGTTTGTCATTATTTCAGAATAACCACCATAACGTGGTTTAGGGAATAAGAAATGATCGAATAAACGTTTGAGATTGTTTGCATGTCTGGAAGCAAGGTTATAGGGCGAGAATCAGACGGCCCGTGATTAAAACACGGGTGGTTCACACTTACCGATTTCTGTAAATAAGAATAGTAGAAAGTAAAAATTATCTACGCATTTTATTATTGATTCGGGTCGAGAATCATTAGCTAGCATAGTTACCTCCTTGAATTTGACGAGGATGCAAAACAGCAGCTTGTATTTATAATAACAAAATTTCCAAACATTAGTTAGAATTAGGATTCAGGGTGACAGTTTGAGACTTGGCAAATAAGGGCGGCTACCTGAAAGTCCGCAGAATTTTCCACCGAGGTGTTCATCATAATACTGTGAAAATTTTCTAAGGCGTAAGTAGACAGACGTTAATCCGCTGTAGGACATTTTATTTAAGGTAGGTAAAGCCTACACGAGGTGTGAAATTTAACTCAAGTGTATTTAACCTTCTTTGTCGAGAAAGGTCAAGAGACTAGACTGAAATGTCCTTTTCATATATGTCCGAAATTAAATACCTTATTCTATATTGGCTTAAAACTTTTTTTAGAAGCTTTAGACCCCGGCTTCGTTTGCATGGAGATGAGAAATTCTTCCAAGGGGACTTTCTACTAGCATAAAAAGTCCTTGCTATCCTATGTAAAAAAGTTAGCAGACACACGTATAGAATTACTTTTGCAGTTATAATATTTAGTATGAAAGTAAAACAGCTCTAGGATTAAACAAACAGATTCTGTATGTTTAATAATTATGGTTATTTCGATTTTGTTTTAAACAACAAACCATAACTATCACAAAATAAATAATATCAAATCACATTACCACATCTCCCTATTGTTCAGAAATCACGCTACGTTAAACGTTTATTTAATTTACTATTTAAACATTGAATGGCAAATATTTTAACATAAAGCGAAGCTTATGAAGCGCTCATTATCTGCGATGGCAGTAATTATAGACAGAATTAACGGTAGTAATATTTACCGATGAATATTTGCTACATCGATGGACGTATACTAAAGTTAAAGCACCTGAATTAATCAATCGTAATATTTAAATGAGTTCAATATGATTTCGTTCATCGATGTGAATCCTTATCAGGAGATTTACCTATATGAGTACATTAATATTAATGAGAAGCTCGTGGCTAAATACAGCCCTCTGGTTAAGCTATACTTACCTAGATTGGGCCGTAGATGGGTGACCACCCATTACATACCGAGTTTCCTCCGTGCCACGGAAAGCACGTTAAGTCGTTGGTCCCGGCTGTCAATTGTATATCTTTGACAGTCGTTATAGGTAGTCAGACTTTCGGGCCACTGATTAGTACATTTGGATGGAGCATTTTGGAAAAGTTACCAATCTCCACTGCAACTACACCTATATAACTGTGAAAGAGGTATGTTGATGATGTCTTTGTTATAATTGAAGGAGATGAACAGGAGGTAGAAGTAAGCTTGACACACGTTACCAGCGTACATGGTAGAATAAAATTCACGTGCGACCTGGAAAATGAGAGGGCAATTCCATTCTTAGACGAGAAAATACTGACTATGCCGCGGGTAGTCAGTGCACGAAAGTCTGATTATTAGTTTTACCAAGGGGTATCTTATTATTACAGAGTCATGGGAGAATCAAATAACATTGAACAAGGGCAAGAAGATGATGATGATAGTATTAAATGCATCAAAACTATCAAAAGTCACGAGTCAACTATATATACATAAAGGGAAATCGGCGTTGCGGGAGTGATTCTTATTACCCAGTACTAACTTGGTTGTGGAGGTGAGAGCAATTAAGGTACATCGTCTGCATCATCATCATCTGCCTAACCTTTTCCCAAACTATCTTGGGGTCGGTTCCAGTCTAACCGGATGCAGATGAGTACCAGTTTTTTACATGAAGCGACTGCCAATCTGACCTCCACAACCCAGTAACTGGATAATGCACAACTATTGTAGAACTTTACCAACACTTAAGTAACTACATGCTTGGTTTATTTTTTTTAAACATAGGTAAGTACATCAGCAGATACTGCCCTCTAAATGAGACTCAGACCTTCCTGTGAAGAGGATTCGTTTTAAAAGTTTGCAAAGCCTTTAGTCGAAGTACCCTAAGCCTAAAATAGAATGTGCGAACGTCTCTAGAAATGTCTTCGTAGATTTTATCTCTAGAATTTCATCCAAGTTTAAACCACTTCACCTTGCTAGGAGTATTTTCAGTTCAGTTCAAGGTCGTATTGAGGCAAATCGAGCTTAGCCCGAGAAATTCAAATTTTCTTACATTTTTTTGGAATTAGCGTAGTTTCAGTTTGTATATTGATTAAAATATAATTCGCGGCCGTGATAAATATGGCTTTACAACGTTATAATCATTAAAATTATCAATGCAACCCCTTTAAGTTCATTTAATCCCATTAAATGACTATTTCATGAAAAAATCATTCAATGGGATTAAATTAACTATTAAATCGTTAATATTGATGATTTTAATGGCTATAATTTTCTAAATATAAGCGTGTTACGTTCGCAAATCATATATTGTTTAACTTACAGCCTGCCACTGACCTGCATATTGTAAAATCTTAAGATAGTTTGAATTTGGCGGGTTATGATGGCGCTTCCCCCTTAGGGCAAATTGAGCTTCAGAGATGTCACACTGGTATGATACTTAGCTATACCTACAAAGCAAAATCGTTTTCTTAAACAAAATGAGCCCTATTATCTGCTGGATAGGTACTGTAACTCTAACAAATTGGCACCACGTACTTCTTAACACTTCTAATAGTTCCAATCCAACGCCATCTGGTGCGAATTGGGAGAACTGCCAAAACAAAGTAACTGTTAAGTTGCGAGAAAATCGGATACCAACTTGAGGAACGTACTTAAAGGAAGCCAGCTTACTGTCAGTCGGACATTATTTTGTGAAATTATATCATTAACAGAAATTTGTGAAATCATATCCTGACTGCCTCAGATTGGTTCAGTGCTGAGCATGAGGTCCTAGATTCGATTCTCAGGTCGGGCAAAGTGTATCAGGAATTTCCCAGTAGCAGCCACGGAGTCTGGATTTGTGCCCGGTTGATGGCAATAGGCTCGCCCCCTATTACATGGAGCTTAAAACTTCACTGGCGATATTTGGTTGTACTATTTAGTACAACTCTATCCCCTTCCCCCTTACCTTTCCTTATCCCTTCTGGGATTACAGGCGTGATTTTTTTGTAATATCCTGAACTAAAGTCAATTATATTTTTAAGGAAACTAGGTACAGCACACGTAGCATGACCACTGTAGAAACGGGTTATGTCGACGCAAGAAACCTTAAATGACACATTGTCACTGTCTGTCATTATGTCGATTCTTCCGTAAACAAAACTCTTTTCTACAGCTCATGCTACGCGTGCTGAGCAGTAGACTTTTCTCATGGAAAGATCCACCACGTTTGCTCAATGTTCACAATCAAAATATCAAGTCCTCAATCATTCCGGATATTATGTGTCGAACTTAGTACAGAACTAGATTTTAAAGAAGCTGAACAGCAGCGGTGGCCCAGTGGTAAGAGCCCCGACTTACGAGCAGTAAGTCGCAGGTTCAAACCCAGGCAGGCGCATTACTTTGTGTAATTTATTTCATCACCGCTTCTCTCAAAACGGTGAAGGAAAACATCGTGAGGAAACCGGCATGTCCTAGAACTAAAAATTCGAAGAGATGTGACATCTACCAACCCGCACTGGGCCCGCGGGGTGGATTACAGCCCATTCCCTCTCAGAGAGAGGAGGCCTGCGTCCCAGCAGAGGGAACAATATAGGCTGATGATGATGATGATGAGATTTTAAATTAAAAAAGTCACAATGATAGTTGCCAGGATTGGCACGGCTTCAAACAAATCGTATTTCCTCTCCTTTGATAACAAAGAAAACTGTAATCTATAAAGCTCCTGTCAAACCAACAAGATCGAAGTTTTTGTATCCACTGTCTGTAAAACACTTCCGGGAAGATTTTGCAAAGAGAAAAACGGATACGGTTCGAAAGAAAACTTGTATTATAAATCTTAGATTGCTACCGTCAAACTGCCAACTTGAACATCTATCAGATGACCGCGTTAACACTTCCGGGTCTATCGTAATACTGTTTTTAACAGTTGTTTGGTCCAAAGTTCTGGTTAATACGACATTTTTATATGAAACTAGCTGTCCCGCGCAACTTCGTCTGCGTCACATTTTCCCCGTTTTCGCAACATGTTTCATTGCTGCTCCGCTCCTATTGGTCGTAGCGTGATGATATATAGCCTATGTCGTTCCCCAGGTTCAAATCTATCTTCTTACCAAATTTAATTAATATCCAATCAGCCGTTTAGTCGTGAAAAGGTAACAAACATACAAACAAACAAACAAACAGAGTGACATTCGCATTTATAATATTAAGTATGGATTTGACGTAAGGCTGACAACACGCGTTGATAAAGTGTCTAACGTAGTTCAAAGCATGGATTTTAACACTCGTATCTATAACGAAGACAATCACTTCTGATTGTCTGATGAAGTGATCATAATCTGCCTAGCCTTTTCCCAAACTATCTCGGGGTCGGCTTCCAGTATAACCGGATATAGCTGAGTCCCAGTATTTTACAGGAAGCGACTGCCTATCTGACCACCACAACCCAGTAACTGGGTAATACGATACCCCTTGGTAAGACTGGATGTCAGACTTTTGGCTTCTGACTACTCGTAACGACTGTCAAAGATATAGAATTGACAGCCGGGATCAACGGGTCAACGTGCTTTCCGAGGCACGAAAGAAACTCGGTATGTAATTATAGTCACCCATCCACGGACCAACATCGGCAGGCACGGCTTAACCTTAAAGATCGACCCGTATGGCTGTTATATATTAATTATTTAGGATAAAATTTTTACGATGTAATTTAGTAATTGCTTTAAGTTAGAATAGGGATGGTGACTCATTTTTTTTTTATTTGTCTATCGGGTAGATTATTAAAAAGTATTTGACACGTATTTTTTCTTTTTTCACGTAATCGTAAAATTACGGAGATATTTTGAGTTGAAATGGCGCATGACGTCACGGCTCAGTACATTTTTAACCTAGTTGTGACGTAGTGAGCCCCCACCCTCCAACTGTAATGCGTTTTAACTAAGTTTTTTTTTTTTTTAACTTGATAAAACAAAAAATACGTATCTAATATTTTTGTATTACCTGATTGACGGACAAAATAGAATTCCGTTTTCTTTACCCAGTCATCATCCCTATTGTCAAAAGTTAGAATTCTTAGCTTTGCTTTCTTTGACCTTTCTTACTTCTTGCTAATTCTTGCGTATTGCATAAAAATTGCGGTAAATTTAAGTGATTACTTTAATTTGACCATAGATACCAGGGTAAGTGTATTCCTTCTTCACTGAAATTATGGATAGACTTGTTAAAGAAACAATTGTTTCCCTTTAGTAGGCATACACCACAAATGTTTGCTTCCAAATTGCAGTGAAAATATCTCACGTAGGTCACTGCAATAACAATAAGCTCGCTGCCTACTAAAGTGTAAATTATTTTCATACTTATTGGCATTCTTGTCTTCACCATTGCCTCTTGGAACAGTGTATGAATCATATAATAATATCAACCTTGGCATATACAGGGTGTAACGGAAAGGGTATATACATCCTTAGTTTGATGGTCTGTAGCACACCCTGTGCTACCATCAAACTGAACATTTTTTTTTGCTGCAAAAAAAAATCAGGTGCCTATACATTTGGGTCGAATAGGTATTGTAATTTTCTATGGGGCAGCAGATATTTTTTTTTGCTGAAAAACATGTTTTATGATAAGAAACATGTTCAGTTTGATGGTCTGTAGCACACCCTTAAGGATGTATATACCCTTTCCGTTACACCCTTTATAGCGTAATATGGGCGTACTATGGTAAATTATATCTGACGCAACGAAAAACCAGCCTACTCTGAGTACTCTGTGTCTTTTATAAACTAAACGTACTTTCATTCATCCGTACTCCCACACAAAAAAAAGATTTATTTTTGTTTCAAAAGGCACGTATAACGCTCCATTATTAAATAAAAAGTCAGGTGAGGCTACGTGCTCATATTTTTCCAACTTCCAACGCCTACATACAACTTTTTCCCCTTTTCCTTGTCAATACAAATTTGAATTCGTCGTAGATAAGTACGACGATACAACTTTTGCTCGCGGAAATCAACAAGAAAACTCAGCGACCCAAAAGTTATATTACACCTATATCAAGTTTCGAAGAACAATAAAGCTTTTTGGAACTTGTGTCAATCAAGAGCGCGCCTTTCTTGAGCGCTTACATTAGTGTGGAGTAGGCGTTCCTTGAAATAACACTTCAGGGAACCGTTTTCATGTACAAACACATATAACGTGTCATAACATTTCATTAACACAAAGGATATATGTCTAACTACGAATGTCAGGTCCAAAGCTAACTACTCTTGTTCTGCTTATTTCACAACATTCAATCCTAAGATTGCCTGGAAACAAGAACCTTGGAGTAAACCCCTTTAATTATTCTCTAAAATAATAAATAATAGTCTCACCCATTTTATTTAGAACGTGACCTCTAACAACATGACCTCTTCACTCGAGTATTGACTGAGGTTGTTGTTATAACGTCATTATTTTCACATATTAGATCATTGTAAGTACATTTAAAACATATACACATTAAATAAATGAGCAGCTTTGTCTACATATTATGTAGACAAGGCTGCTCATTTATTTTCAATCAAATCATTATTTGGAATTATAGGCGAGAATTATTGATTTATTCCGAAAACAATATAATCAATACAAAACGTAAGTTGTATTCAATGTAAAAAAAAATAACTATTCTGAAAGTGAAGTGATTTAATTGTGCCTTAAGTTTAAAATAGTAGGGGTAAAATTGTGGGGCAACTTAGTACGGCTACGTCTAGCATTGAACTGCGGTAGCTTTAGATAAATCATGATAGATTTTAGGTAGGTTGGCCAAAATATACTTAACACAAGCCAGCTAACACTCACTCCATTTATTAATAAATGCGCTTCTATCCTCCCATCGCAAGACAAGTAATGATTACGGACTCCGCTTCATAATAACATAAAAAAACCTTTTTAAATTACGAGAATTCTCTTCCGAAATGAGAAAAAATGGCCTCTGGAGTTATAATAATGCCAGTGAATTAGGTGCGTGGGTAAGGAATTCTTGATTCAAGATATAAACGAACTCAAATTGGAGAGAATACCTAACTTAACATTTACGTCCTAAGCAAAATTATACAATCTAAGTTGCTGTGTGATTTCAGCCCGATGCCATCTACAATTCAACATTCATATGTAGGTATGCTAGGTATGTATCTGAGTACAAAAGCATGCTTGAACAATGTCATTAAAGAATCGACTGTAACCACAGAGATAAGAAAATGACAATCGATCCTCAATATCCCGATGTTGGTCAAGATTTATAGAAGCCTTTAACGCATTTCATATGGCTTTCTACGCCTGGCAATCCACGAAAACCAGATAATTTCATCGGTCAAACATAGGGAGCTTATCGTCAGAGAGCTTACAAGGAGCCCCTTTCTGTTTACCTTGAGCTGTCCAACTAAAATTTATTTAAGCTAGCTCAACTTTAAAATATAAACAGCCATCAATCTCAACTGTAAAACGATTCCAAGTTTACCAAACAACATTAGGTAGAAAGAAAACTTATAAATAAGCAACAAAACTAAAGTTACGAAACTAAACTGAGCTTAATATGCGTTCAATATTGCCTGTCGTATTAAACCAATTCCAATCTGTTTAGCCGGAGCAGTGCAAGAGCCACTCAGGAGCTAAATAATACCAGACATACTCCTAAATAATTAAAGAGGAATTAAATCGGGAGTGCGCCCTCTCGCGGCAATCTATGTGGATATGGATTCACGACATCAATAATCCGTCGGCAGTGTAAGATACTGCTCCTCTCGTCTCGAGGCTAAATGAGATTTCTAAAGCTGTAAGCCTACAATTTCATAAGACAAGCGTATAGCATTTTGTGTCGTATACAGGTTGTTGTATTGTGGCTTTCGTCTGCTTTGTTGGCAGGTAATTTGGAAACGGTTTTTGCTAGATGGTTTTGCTGAGTAGTAGCTACACTAATGGGTTGATAAAAATAAGATTATAGTAACAAAAATGCTTTTAAAAAATGCTTACAATAATAACTAGTCCGCCATCTTTGTTTGGCTACCAATATGGATTTAGAATGACGTCACATAGCTAACCATTCATTGTTAATTTTAAGCAAAATTTCAGCTCAAACGATTGGGGTTATTTCAAACCACCATACAACATTGCAAGTTAAATGAAAGTTTGTATAAATCACTACCTATTTCGTTTAAACCTTCGTTCTAAAAATGAGCTTACTGCAATTTAAAATTCATAAACTTAAAAAATGTAAGCAAGGAATTTCGGGCCTAATCAAATTTTCTCATCTTAAAATTTTCCGCTCGCAACACTTGATTCCGAACTCAGAGCGCATTCTATGTTAACTTGTGTCTCTCAAATTCAGATCTGAGAGCGAGTTTACTGAAAGTTACGCGCCACGTGAATTATAAATGAAAGCAATATGTTTAAGTAGGCCAACCCTTCAGATTCGAGAGTACATAAAACTTTCATAAACACCTATTCAAACTGAATTTATAATTGATGTAACAATAAGGCTAAAAGCGAACAAGTTTCGAAATCTCTTTGTGATGCCTCTGAGTTTTCCTTGTCAATTATTTTCTTGTCTATCAGATATTTTGTTTGTAGAAATCAATCATTACAAATGAATTAAAATGGTTCAATTTTCAGTAAATTAAGTAATTGACATCAATGCTTTCAATAAGAATCATTAGTTAAACATAAGTAGCACGTAACAATTTATAATAATAGTTGGGCAAAAGCTAGGCAGGCGATGAAAAACCACATTAGATCAACTGGAGTTATTTTTTATATGCGCATCCTTCAATACAAGAGAGTTAGTGAATTTTCCCATTAAAAAATATTCACCATTTATCCATGTCATTATGTTAACTGGCGCTGTTTTGTGAACTAAAGTTTCCACAGAGTCAGATACCTTTCTGTTCTGCACAACAGATTTAATTCAAAAATACACGACGACAAAAGATCCTTTCTATTGACTCTAATTTCTTGTGTCATAAGAATCAAGTTCGCTCAGCACATTCAATGTCGTTTTTAATCAAAGACCTTCGAACTTCTGTTTTGTTTTCTTGCTTGTTTTACGTTAATAGAAAAGTTTTTAATTGATACCACTCTTTGTTTATTCTGCGCGGAAATCGATAGGCTACCTGAATTGTGAAGCTTGAAGGGTCTGTACCTTTGCAAACTATTTTATGAAATACGAAAACAAGTATGCTTTGTTTGAAGTTCAGCGAATTTTCATCCTGAATTTCCTGGCATTAAATTGATAGAGGGAATTCGTGAAACTTAGTTCGCCTAAATAATGAGAGATAAAAGCAAATAAATAAATATAAATAAATAAAGTTATTTTGTCACCAATTATTTCATCTAAGGCGCAGGTAAACATTTGTGAGAGACTGGTGCCCGAAATAGGCATACAATACCTGTGTTACGGGTCACCAGGCTTCCAAGACTTACAGGTTTAAAACTAAATTAAAATAATAGATAAACAACTACTCATATGTGATTAAAAATAAATTAAATATTTATTAACGTCATCAACACTGCCTAAGATTATCATTGTTGGACAGAGCTGAAGAATGGTCTGACTTTTTGTAAGAATTACATATGCTTTTGATAGCATCCCACAGCTTTTTACATTTTATTTTGGACTTGTCCATTTCCTGTTTCTCATAAATTCTCTTTTTTTTCTTTAGTAGAGCGTTGCAAAAATTTCGATATCTTTTGTACGTTAAATTAAATGCTTCGTCATGGGGATTTCTTTTGAGCTTTTTGGGCTTGGATTAGCTCTATTTTGCATGCATGGCAATAAACCAGCAGTAATCCATGTTTTGTTTTAATGAGTTGCTCGTTAGCAGCGTTGGCATCACTAAGTCAAGTATAGGTTTAAAATTGATTTCTTTAATAGTCTTATCTAATTCAGTAACATTGATATGTCGCAGAGATTCGACAACAAAGCAGGTGGCTTCCAATATAATTTTGGCTATTATATGATCCAGACAAGTGAGGCCATGAGTAGGTATGTTAAGAGCGGGAAGAATACAGTGACTAGCCAAGACGTTGAGGTATTCAAAGGTGCGCTTATCATTAGTGTTAGGAGTAATACCTATATTAATGTTTCTACAAATAATTATATTTTTATAGTTGGATAAGTTTCTCAGCACTGCATCCAATGAATTACAAAAAGCAGTTGTGTTACGCTGGCCTAGAGGGCGGTAGATGCCGATAACCCATCTATCAGAGCTAAATTTCAATAAAAGACTATTAGCATAGGTGTCACTTACAATGTAGAAAATCTGTAACATATCTGATTTTGTAACAGATTACAGACATTATTGTTTCGATTCAGACATTTCTATTATGAATACAGAAATCCTCTCTATAATTCCCAACACGTACAACTAAGAACTATCTAAAACAAATCACTAGCTCACAAACGTTTACAGCCAATGTTTTTATCTCGCCAGGCCAAGGAGCAACCCATTTCAAAACAACGAACAAAATACGGCACTCCCAAATAGCCCAACTCACCCTTTTCAGTATTCAACAAGCACTTTAAAAAGTTTTGGTGAAAATATTCAATGAGGCCCAGTCGCCTCAGTTCATATGTGGGCGTATACGTGCCAACAACAGGCGAGGCCCGGGGCTGCGAACTCCGAGCCGAGGTGTACTCGCTAGTCGCTATGCCCTGTTTACATACGACTTGCTTATCGGTCTCACGCATTGAAGAAAGCTTAAAAGAAAATGGAAAGGTTTTGTTTTCTGATATTGTTTTCGCATTCACATTAATTTGAAGATCAGACAGAAAGGCTTAAAATTAGACAGAAATAGGTTGATATTCTTCTTAAATCAAATAACAAATCAACTAATTAGCCCTTTCAAAATTATTCAACAACAAAGTCTGCTTGCTATTCCTAATTCTAAGAATTTGCTCTATTGCTCCAATCAACAACACAACTATGTAATAACATAGATTGTTGGTTAAGGTGTATGCGCCAGGGTAGGCCGCGAAATTCAAATTATCTTACTTTTTTTCAGGTCGTTTGCAGGTCGTTGTCGGGTTGTTTGATGATAAAAATATGATTTCCGGCCGTAACAAATATGGCTTTACACAGTTATAAACATTGTTATCATCAACACTGCCCTCTAAGTTCATTTAATCCTATTGAATGACTTTTTAATAGACAGGAATAGTGTTCAGATTTAGAAAGCAAAATAATTTTAAACAAATACTTAAAACTAGCAATTCTTCAACTTCGTGCAACTGATTGCAAAGAAGATTTTATCAGGCGTTCTTAGTGCTGGTTTATTAGTTTTAATCTACCTACATATTTTAATGTGTCTTCTTTATTTTTGGACTACGTACGCATTCTACAGCTCTAGTTTTTAATTTCAATATTTCCTGCCTAATCACACATCTTAACAAATAGACATTCGCATAAACAAACACCAACACAAACATACCTACGCAACTCTAAGCAATAATAAAGTGAATAATTATAAACATAAAGTTAAAATGTTACATTCCTGTCAAGTTACAGCATGTTTATTTATCAAAGCATAAAACTAATGTTGCCGCACAACTTCTAATGCAGTTTGTTTGCGAGTGTACACAGAGTTGCGCCGACACAGACTTGTTTGCCTGGAGTTTATGCACGAGTGCGGGCGGGTACAGGTAGTCACACAACTCAAACTACAAAATCTCATCGCTCACTAAACGACTTTGCTGTAGGGACATAATATTTCTGTGAACGGTTTAGTGAGTCGTTGAAATACCGTATACTGCGAGGAGATTAAGGCTGGCAGAATCAATATCAGAAGCGTGGATCTATTCTTATTTGGCTTCGAATTTGAAATCTTAAGTTGGTTAAGTATATCTTTACTCTTCGTTTAGAACCTACCTTTATAACAATTTTACCTCTGATTTTGTATCACTGTAAAAATCTTTATTTCAATAGAGATAATGTTGCTTTTGGATTGCTGCCAGTAACACATCCATACATAAAATCAAATAAATATGAAGTGTCTGTCCGTTATTTCAAAATAACAGATTTTTACGGAGTGTTTATGAAAGAATATACGGTACTTTTTTTTATTTTTGTCCTTCGGTCTGTTGGTTTGTGACTGCTGATCTCCAAAACGTATGGATCGATTTTGACGGGTCTTTTAATGGCAGATAGCTGATGTTGAAAAGAGTAACATAGGCTAACCTACATTTATTTTAGAAAAAACCATTAAACTATTAACAAATCCGATTCTAATAGGGAAATAATTTTTTTTTATATAATAATTTCACGCGGCCGTTGGTCGCGGACAAAAGCTTGTCAATCATAATCACAATGATCTTTACTTACGTTACAATAAGGTTGAGACTGAGTAGCTTCGGCGAAAGTTAAATAACTGTAAGACGTTTCATCTGTCGTTGAAGTCATTTCATACGTTTTCTTATTAGAAAATTTAAGTACCTTAAAATTCATATTGGAATAAATAGGACCTTAAAAGTTCATTTTAGAAGACATGTGCCTAAACATGATAATACTTTCGGTTTAAGGCCTCAGATTCTTGATGAAAGCTTAATTTACCATATTTATAAGGTCTATTTTACGATAGAATTGGCAACCCTTGTCATGTGCTGCCACGCTTGAATTTTGTTGCGAAATTTTAAAATGCTGAAAAGGATTTTCATTTTGGTCACGGCATGGTAAGCCTTGTATGCTAATATTTTGGAGATAAATGTAGCTGGCCGATAGCTTTCATTTGAATATCGGAAGACATGTATAAGAAAAACTGAGTATAACTCACGTTTTAAGAAGATAAGAAGCAAAAATCAGCAGACTTACGTATGAAGGCGAAATACTGCTCAGAAATGAGCTTAATACATGTCTTTTTTTTATTATCTTCAGCAGTGCGGTAATACTGACCTGAAAAAAAAAGAAAACTTTTATTTAATTTCAATACAATTTGAAAATGACTATTCTCGTTAATCACGCAATGACAAACAATTTATTGAATTCGATTTAATGGTAACCTCAAATAAAATTTATAATTAATTACTTAATAGGGGTGCGGACTGGGAAAACGACATTCTATTTTGTCCGTCAGACAGGTAATACAAAAATATTAGACACGTATTTTTTGTTTTATCAAAATATAAAAAAAAGTACTTAGTTAAAACTCATTAAAGTTAGAGAGTGGGGGCTTGCAACGTCACAAGTAGGTATAAAACTTACCTACATGTGACGTCATGCGCCATTTCAACTTAATATATCTCCGTAATTTTATGACCACGCGAAAAAAGAAAAAATATGTGTCCAATAGTTTTCAAAAAACTACCCGACGGACAAAGAAGAAAAAATTGGATTATCCCCGAACAAAAGTTCTTCGAATTCTGGAAATAATCTCTAGGCTAGGCAGAGGCGTACCTAATTGTGCACCTACATTTTGCTAATTATGTTTAAGTACCATGCGAGTCTATTGCTATCGACCGGGCACATTACCAGGCTGGTATTGAGAAACTTCTGATTGAGAAACCCAATACTTGGCCCGACCTGGAAAAGTAACCTAGCATTATTACCTTTTGAACGCCAGAGCATACACGCAGGCGCGATCCCTCCACGCCAAGACACAAGTTCACCGCAAAAACTTGCAAGTAAAAAAAGGGATTTCAAAAGTATTGTTAACTTATTTCTTTAAACGACATTTAATTCTAAATGATTGTATAAATAAACACACCCAAAAGTAATGATTTAAATTGCTTATTTCGTGTTATATAGTGCACCACATTTTGTGTGACATATTTGTGTCGTTGGCGTACAGGGCAGGCGCTTGTTTGTCACGTATATGTGACAATGGCGTTCAAAAGGTTAACCAGATACCTACATCGCTTGTTTGTCACGTATATGTGACAATGGCGTTCAAAAGACCAGATAAAGGATACCTACATTATTCATATACCCAACCAGCACGTCAAACAATAGCCAAATTACTTTCATGACACCACTACACATAGAATACACAATCTTCACATACAATATTACATGTATGTATACACGGTGTAAATCACCTCATCACGAAGCCGTCAACTAAGCATTCTGTACATGAAACTAAGTAACTTTACGCAAAAATTATTGCTGGGAAACGACTTTTTTTTGGGGGGTGTAAAATCATGTTTTGTGGTAGAACTCAATGTAACGCACTCAAAACATTGTGCTGATGGGCGGATTGAATAGTACGGGGGTAGTGGAGGTGTTTAAAGTAAAAATCTTACATTAAAAACTTGTATTTAAACAAATACTTGTCATAAAGTTGGAACTTTGACCCCTAATATCTCCGTAACTAGAAGGTTCCCAGGTATGGTGTAGAACAAAAAAATGATCGCAATGACAGGGAGAACCAGTGCCTTTCGGCTTCGTTAAAAGGTGTTTTACACCCTTTATAACACTTCAGCCCTAACCATTGATCTAAACATACTCGTAAAGTTCAATGCCTCTGTCAATACATCACCTATGTATTGACAGGGGCATTGAACTTTGGTATGTGACAAAGGTGACATGAGTCCATTGGCTAGTCAGGCTAGTGAAGCGGCGGGCTCGAGCTCGCTCCAAGAACTTTATTGTCAATGGAACTGCAGTGGTTCTAACGAAATTACTGACTCATAACTGAGTACCAGTATATTATTACAGGCTTGTATTTATGCACACACCTTTAGTTCTGGTGACATATTAGCACGGACATGAAACTTCGTATAATTCGTTCAATGTTTATAGGTAAACCAAATTTTCTTCTTTTCATTTTATTAAAAGCTTGTTTTTTTAAGTTTATTTTTTATTAAGACATGGTTTTGACTTACTCATAAATAATCTATTACTTCTTTTGTTGCCCACCTGTTTTAAAGTTACCCTTTTACAAGGCAAAGATACATATAATATGTTATTATTGTATGTCTCTACCAACAAATGATTGACAGTTTGGTTCTTGGGAGTTATTAAAAGACGGCAATGGTGTCTTTACCAGTTTCGTTCTGGTGATTCAATATGAATGTTTTGTACTAAAATTTAAAGCTGCCTTGGGATTAAACCGACGTCGACCCCTCAGACACATCCATCCATGTCTTAAATTTAGTCCCAACTACACAGAAGATTTAGCAGATCTATAAAGGTGTATCAAGCAACTTTTATATTCAAAGTGTGGGTTTTTATATAATTGACGAAAGTAACTCTGTCTGTCGGTCCATCTGTTACCTTTCACATCTTAACGACTGAACAGATTTTGATGACATTTGGCACATACTCACGTAGACCATGGAACTGGGAAAGGATGCAGGTGATGAATACTTTTATCCCGGTAGTATGTTTCTGTATGATAATTTCCAACCTACACGTGAGCAATCCCACGGGAAAATCTAGTTGTTTTATACAAATTGGGGTAACTCATACCCAATTTGTACCAACATAAATATGTTTTCAAACAAAACAATAACCATTCAACGATTCATCATGATAGAGGTTCAATGTGTTTTTTTGTGGTTCAATTTATGGCAGAATAATTATAACATCGTTTAATTACATTACTAAAATATGATGCAACGATTGCCCAAAACACAAATGTAATTAGTTTTGTCGGTGTCCTAAATTATTATTTTCGTTCATTAAACCAATTTGTAGCATAATTTAATGCATTTATATTACCCATCTGTTATTGAAAAAGCCAGTAATAGTTCACAAAGCAAATAGTCGTTAGTTAATTTTCCTCAAAAGAATCTTTATTAAACCGTAAAATACCAAGCTCAAAGAAAATGCATTGTCTTTTGTAATTCCATAAATTTTTCTAAATAACAATATCTGCATAATTGCATAAATACTTACTTACATGTTGTAGATATGGGTACCGCATGGTACCTACACAATTAGGTAGTGAGAAAGTTTAAAGTATTGTAGCGACCACAAAAAGCAACATACTACAAAAAGTACTTCAGCGCCATCTATAATACGACGGAGGAACTAACATCAATTTCCTACAAGTCGCAAGCAAAGTTTACATCGACTTCAGTATATATAAAGAAACCCGATAACAACTATCGGGCAGTTGCCCACCAGACATAACACCTGTCTGGTCGGAGGATCCTCCCTTTTCTAAGGAGTATCGAGGAACTTTACACCCTGTTCCTCATACCCCTAAAGTATTTATTAATTCACTCATATTATTTTGGACACTAGAGGAGCTCGTGGCTAAATAATAACAGCCAAAGGGTCGATCTTTAAGGTTAAGGCGTGCTTGCCTTGTCCGTGGATGGGTGACCATAATTACATACCAAGTTTCCTCTGTGCTTTGGAAAGCACGTTAATCCGTTGGTCCCAGCTGTCATTTGTAGATCTTTGACAGTCGTTACGAGTAGCCAGAAGGAAAAAGTCTGACATCCGTTCTTACTAAGGGGTATCGTATTACCCAGTTACTGGGTTGTGGCGGTCAGATAGGCAGTCGCTTCATATAAAATACTGGTACACAGCTGCAACCGGTTAGACTAGAAGCCGACCCCAAGATAGTTTGGGAAAAGGCTAGGCAGATGATTATTTTGGACACCAAAATCCAATCTCCGATGACAACATTCGAATCAGAATCTCTCTATTTTTTTTTTAACGAAAGTTGCCACTCACTAGGAATTTCTCCTGTATTGTGGGTGCGTTAACAAACATTTAAACTCACATACACAAACAGCCAGACCCGGAACAACTACCTGAGGACATACAAATATTTGTTCAGTGCGGGGATCGAACCCGCGACACGCAGCACAGCAGCCAATCGCTTAGCCACTGCGCCAACCGTGCCGTCGAATCTATCGTGCACACAATCGTCCAAACTGTATTACAAAGAAGAGATAACATGGTATCTAAATACATATTCTTAGTCTTGACTAACCGACGACGGGGGCATTAGTCTCAGCTTAACACGCAATCCTCTCATTTCTGGCTGCACTATAAATATTTGTTTGTTTAGACGAGACGGCCTGATAAACTCTTATTAATTATTAAGCGCCAACACTACAAGAATATTATGAGCTTTTTTAATTTTGATAAATAGTTCGCTGACAAAAACTAAGTAAATGAAAGTTACCGGCCACGAATATTTATTTTTCGGTATAACAAATGCATGTAAGAATTTAGATATTGCATGTTGTTGTGAACTAAACATTTCTTTTTAATTATTATTTCGTGCTTCTTATACTTTGTTAATTGCTGAAATTACAAACTCATGATTAAAATAAAAAAGGTCTTTCAAACAATTAGGTCTTTGTATGAATAACTGAAACGCTCATTACGGGTGTTCTAACTGAACTCACTGTCTATTTCTTTATGTAGATAACAGACTAAAGAGTATTCTTCCAAACTCAATACTTAAGGAAGGCTCTAACATTTCGTTATTAAACTGTCGAATGGATCCGGAGGCAAAAACTGATGTTCTATTAAACTTTTAAGTAGAAGATACTTATAAAGAACGGGAGCACAAATTAGATTAATACAAAATTTTCAATTAAGAATCCCTTTAGCCTACTTAGTTAATTGTTTCGAAAGTACCTACTTTAAGGGAAGTAGGTTGAGTGGGGCGATGTTGAGGAAATATCGAATCTTATGGAGAATGTAACTCGAATTGACTTGCGACCTTGCCATGTCAGCTTATGTCAACATTGACATGCTATGTTGTAACGTTATCAGCTTACGATAGGAGTTTCTGTTTGTATTTCAAACTCGTCGGGAAATCTAGAAACATCCAGCATTTTCTATGAGTTAAGATTTCCCCAACAATGTTGCTTTCAGTCAACCGCATGCGGCTGTATGTAAGAATTTTACATGGAGCGACTGCTTATCTGACTTCCACAGCCTAGCTAGTACTGGGTAACTAAGTAAGACATGGTTGCCAGCCTTTCCGACCACCTGACTGCCTGTAACGACTGTCACAGATATACAAGAGATATCCAAGACCAACGGCTTAACGTGCTTTCCGAGGCACGGAGGAAACAACGTTCCTAAGTTAAGTGATATTAGATAAAAGACTCGCTGCAACATTATTAAGTTATTTTGCTGCGCCCTGACAGGGCACTCTCAAGTTTTAAGCCCAGTATGTAACTATGATTATGTACATTTTGCATTAAATAAAAAAACATAAACAATGTAATAAATTTATTGTTTTGCAAAACAGACTTTAAAGATAGAACCAAGATTTAAAAATCAGACGTACCGTACAGTCAAAGAACTATCCATCATAAACCTCATCACCTTTCCTCTTTATCCCATCCCATTGAACGGAGTAAAAAAGGAAAAATGTCAAGTAACAGATACGTAATTGGAAATGTGAAAATGCAAAATGTCATACGCGATAGAAATCGTGCCCTGCCTTCAAATATCTGTAACGAGTGGTCACGTACTGGCTTCCATTTTATACCTGTGACTGCGAAACTGTTTCATACTCAACTAAAGTAGAAAGGTCATGAGCTTCTTTGTTATCTTGGACCATGTGGTTTCATACCATCATCATCATCATCATCATCAACCTACCGCAGTCCACTGCTGGACATAGGCCTCTTCAATCGCTCGCCACTTAACCCGATTCTCGGCAACTCTCATCCAGTTGCTACCAGCTACCCTGCGAAGATCATCGCTCCACCGAGCCTGAGGGCGTCCCACCTTACGCTTGCCGATTCGCGGTCTCCACTCAAGAACACGTCGACCCCAACGGTCATCGGTTCTACGGCTAATATGGCCGGCCCATTGCCACTTCAGCTTACTTATTCTCTGGGCTATGTCGACCACTCTGGTTCTCTGTCGGATCACCTCGTTCCGGATGCGATCCCTCAAAGAGACTCCAAGCATAGCCCGCTCCATAGCTCGCTGAGTGACCTTGAGTTTATGGACCAACCGTACCGTGAGTGTCCACGTTTCGGCCCCGTAAGTCATTACTGGCAGGACGCACTGATTGAAGACCTTAGTCTTTAGGCTCTGTGGAATACGCGACGAGAAGACCCGACGAAGCTTCCCAAACGCTGCCCAGCCCAGCTGAATTCTTCTGTTAGTTTCATACCAATATTTCCAATATTTTATTGTCAAACCTATACGCTGTTAGTCAGGCTGGCTAGCAATTTTCATTACCCTTTCTGTAATAATAATAGTGCCATTCCAATTCTAGCGACTGTAAATATTACTAAATGCCGGGTGTTCATTCTGCCAGTATTGCCACATTGCTAAAATATGAATAAATGCCAAAAACCACTAGCTAGTAAAGTTTCGTGTCTTTGGGAATTGGTAAACTTTTAAGGCATTCGAGACAAAAAGTTTCATCATTTAATCAATGCTAATTACGATAAGCAGGCCCATTGTATTCCCCTATTTATAAAATACACTGGTATTTATTTTCTTCCTGAAATGGTTTGTTATTTTTGTGTCAATTTCTGAAATGATAAATATCCCAATGTAAATAAAAGCAATAACTTTGACCGAATTTCAAATGATGTGGATGAAATCATTTCAAACTAATATTCAAAAGCATCTGGCTAGGCTTGAAACCAACTCCAATAAAGTTCAGAAATCTAGGCAGACAGTGATATTAAACTAGGCCAGCAGAACTCTAAAACAAAGAAGAAGATAAATTAACGCAATTTGAGTTCTAACACTAATTAGCTGGAAGTTTGCATATCTAAAGAGATTTACTGCAACAACTTGAAAGTTCAGTAGATTTATCTACCACTTACTAACTTAAAATTTTATGTACATATGCTGATGTAAAGTAGGTACGTGTTTTAAAAGCCCTGAAACTTTGTAACACATATTTTTGATTGCATCAACCTGAAAGTAGTGGATTTTAAAGGTTAATTATAAGCATCAATATAGACCTCTAAGTAATTAATTTTAACTCTGTACATCCATATTCTTTACGGTCGTGACTCATATTTTAATAAACATACAACCTGATACTGCAAATTTCAAGAAACGTATGAGAATTCCAAATTAGTGGGCTACTCTGGAGCAAGTCAAGTTCAGTTATTTGTATGTTGGCTTAAGGTTTTTACCTTAAGCCAACATACAAAAAACTGAACTTTCCAATGTGTGGTGGGATGTACCGGTTAAAAACAATTTGGTGCAATGACTAAAGAATACAGTGTCAATTCTTTTCAGGAATTTCATTGTAATGGACTTCTGATCTAATTCCACATTATAATTTGGGCAAGTCTATGATTTTGTCGATGTTTTTCACCCGTCTGAGAGCAACAAGAAAGTACGTACATATTTTTATTATTTATTTAAATTTCTTTTATTATTTGAAATATTAAGCGAACATTTATATTGCCAGAGATAAAGACTCATCTTAGACTTCTTCATTTGAAGAAACTTTTCCATTATAAACTCTCAACTATTTAATATTTCTATCAATCTCAATTTTCACAAGTTTTAGACATCTTCATTAACAGTTTCAAAAGAAAAGATACTTGAATATTGAAACTACAGACTTTATTTAAAGTACTCTCAATCACAAGAGATTGTCATCGAAATATTTTCAGACAGTTATCTATTTTATTGTTTTCTGTTTTTCAAGAATTTCGCAATAAAGACTTCGCTTTAAGTTTTCATGAATAAGAGGGCCTATGAGGGCGATGGGCATCAAACAAATAAAGAAAAAAAAGAGGGCCTAGACTAAAGCCTACCGTGTACCAAGAAATTGTAATATTCTATCAGCAATCCATACTTCCATACTAATATTATAAATGCGAAAGTCACTCTGTTTGTTAGTTTGTTTGTTTCTTACCTTTTCACGACTAAACGGCTGATCGAATCTTAATGAAATTTGGCAAGAAGATAGATTTCAACCTAGGGAAAGACATAGGCTATATATCATCACGCTACGACGAATAGGAGCGGAATGAAAAATGTTGCAAAAACGGGGAAAATGTGACGCAGACGAAGTTGCGCGGGACAGCTAGTAAAATATAAAAAAAATAACGATGACGGTAATGTCAAAATGTTAGAAACTGGCATCATCATTCTCCTGCCCTTAACCCAATTTATTTGGGGTCGGTGCAACATGATTATCTTCTTCTTCCATACTTCTGTATTACACGTCATTTTATCAGATACAAGGAACTGACATCATCATCTGCTAAGCCTTTTCCCAAAATAATGTTGGCTTCGGCTTCCAGTCTAACTGGGTGCAGCTGAATACCTGCAGTATTTTACATGGACCGAGTGCCCTCGACCTCCATAACCAAGTTAGTAGGATGGGGCAATACGGTACCCCTTGGTATGATTGGTTGACAGACTTTCGGGCCACTGACAGCCAGGACCAACGGCTTAACGTGCTTTCCAAGGCACGTAGGAAACTCGATATGTAATGAGTGGTAAGGAGCTGACATTTAAACTACTGAAAATCTTAAGTCTATCTAGTTGAAAGTCGCTGCAGAAATAAGTAGCACAAGGCAAGTCGAAAAATCCTGAAAAACACCACACTTATAATGCAGAAAAACAATAATGTGTTGGTGTACCTAAAGTAAAAAAATACAGCCAAGTGCGAGTCGGACTCGCGCACCGAGGGTTCCGTACCTACTTTTAAAACCGTAATTATTAAAAATAATTTTATTAAATGATATAACTAAACATTTACGGTTTTCGCAATTTTTACTTTATCTGTGCTATAAGACGTTGCTTCATACAAAATTTCAAGATTCTGAGTTCACGGGAAGTACCCTGTAGGCTTTGATTCCCATGCGAGTGTCGAAAATTTGCTGCATAAACGGCGGTATCTTTTGATTGCGTTGGCTTAGAAGTTTGATTTAACTCTAAGGGACAGTAGACCTGAGTATTTGATATAAATTCCAGCTAGATACCTCCACGCATTCCTGAGAAAAAGGGTATTGACAGACACACAGACGGACGGACAACAAAGTAATCCTATAAGGGTTCCGTTTTTTCCTTTCGAGGTACGGAACCCTAAAAACTTATCAATTCTAAGAAAGCTTTTTCCAATAACTGGCTGCATTTAAAAACATAGGCGCTCCGTAAAGAGGCGTGTTCGATTTTGTGCATGACCTGGATCTCATGAACTAGGACCCCTTTCTAATCTGAAAGCAATCGCGAAAACCCAAAATAAACAAGAAACTTTTAAATCATTGACAGCAACATGAGCCACTTTGTACCTCAAAACTGAAATACATAGAAATAAAAATGTGTCACGAAAGTAACAATGTAAAACCATATCAATTTCAAGAAAAGGTTTCCCAACAATTGGCTGCATTTAAAAACATGGGCGCTCCCTAAAAGGCGTGTTTTCTATAGTGCAGGTAAGACGGGGGAGCGGCGGGGTCGCGTTACATTTTATTAGCCCATCAAACGCCAAAGCGCAGTCAACCGGAACTTAGGAAATATTATGTAATAGCTTACCGACTCACTTATTAAATATGTGAGAAATATTGGGTAACATATAAGACATGTTTTTGTAGAAAAGATATTGGTTTATGTTTAGGTATGTACAAATTCAGAATATCATGTATGGAAGAATAAGTCATGTTGCGCCGATCCCAAATAAAGTTAGAAAAGGGCCGGAGAATGATGTTGATGATATTCAAATCATGTCATTATTTGCATTACATAAAGTTAAGAAGATCTTAAAGCTAGCTTGGCTTGAAGCTAGGGTACAAAACTACTGGGTGAAAATCGTGAGAATCTTTTTTCAACCAGAATTTAGGTATCGGTAATTTAAATACTGTTTGAAGCTTTCGCGGTTTATAACGGGAAATATCGATCGAAATATCGATAATCATTTGCCTTGCCTTTTCCCAAAATATCTTGGTGTCGACTTCCAGTCTAACAGGATGCAGCTGAGTACCAGTATTTTACATGAAGCGACTGCCTATCTGACCTCCACAACCCAGTAACTGGGTAATACTGGATTTCAGACTTTTTGGCTTCTGACTACTTGTTTCGACTGTCAAAGATCTACAAATGACAGTCGAGACCAACGGCTTAACGTGCTTTCTGAGGCACGGAGGAAACTCGGTATGTATGAATGGTCACCCATCCACGAACCAACCTCGGCAAGCAAGGCTTGACCTTAAAGATCGACCTGGGCGGCTGTTATTATTTAGCCACGAGCTCCTCCGATCGAAATATCGATATGCAATAAATAATTATCACGGGAGATATCCCGTAAGTGACAGTGTAAGTTTAAGTAATAGTTTAAATATTTTTAAGAATGATGATGGCTTTTTCTCTTTAGAACATATTCAAATTCAGTTACCTATACAAATATTATAACGCTGAAGAGTTTGCTTGTGTGCTTGAACGCGCTAATCTCGGGAACTACTGGTCCGATTAGTACTGAAAAATTCTTTCAGTGTTAGATAGCCCTTTTATCGAGGAAGGCTATAGACTATCATCACGCTAAAACCAATGGAAAAAAAGGAGCGAAGCAGCAATGAAAAATGTTGTGAAAACGGGGAAAATATGACGCAGACGAAGTTGCGCGGGACAGCTAGTGCTTCAATAAACCTAAAACATACAATTGTCTGAATATTTGCCCTCATCCTTTATGTTTTTGCTTAAATGAATTTCCCCTCCCTCTCCCCCTTTACAAGAGACACATAACTAAATATTGCATGTTAACATTTCATAACATTCAATATCACGAAATATAATAATGCTTAAAAAGGCAGTACCGCACTCGGTACTATAAGATAAATCTTAAAAGCCTCATCGCGTCGCGGAATTTTCCCATTAGATTTTATGGATTTCTCTCTTGTCCGCGCATTAAATTATAACCGGAGGGTAAACTGTAATAAGGAACAGAGATTGAAATTTAATTTCACCATTCCGCAGAAAAACATATTTCACACTGAGCGGCGCAGACAGTGATTTCTGTTTACCTGAATTGTTTGTAAATATGTAAATTAACCAGACCTAAAACACGCCTAAATCCATTAGGAGATAATGTAAACATTGTGAATACAGTTCCACAATACGCAGTGCTAACAAATCTCGGTCACGCGAAGCTTGGCGAGTATTTCGCGAAACAAAAGACTTTATTTATTTAAGGAAGCACTCAGCAGTAATTATGTTATGAGGTTGAGCAAGGTCAGGTCGGGTAACGAGCGACGACGCGGGGCAAAGCAGTGTGACCGGGATTACTAAATGAGAACCGATGGTTGCATCTCTTTAGACGGGATTATAACAATGTTACTGAAAGTCTTTCAACTTAACGAAGGTTTTAAAGTGTCTTTAATTTAAAAGGAAAGCACTTAAGGCAAATGTCTACTTACGTTTTTAAATTTGAGATGTACCTACTCTTCAAATCGTAATTGCTTTGGATTTTTTTTACTGTTCTTTGAACAAATATTTCGAAGGACAGTCTTCAGTAAAAATGAATCAAAGCAATCTTGGCACACTACGATAGGGGTGCCTGATAAGGGGAGTGCGATGTTTGAAGCTGGCCACTTTTTCTCGTCTCAGAAATGCAGTCGACAAACAAATTCCAAAAGTAAATGAAAATTTTCATGCAGCCGTATTTACAGAAATTTAATTAGAGTCGCCCTCTTGAGGTGCCCTCGGCATGATTCCACGCATTTCGTTGATGTTTTCCTGCATATTTCCCCCTTTTCATTACTTTCTGAGCGTTCTTTGTTTTTGCTGAAATAAAATATTCAACTCCGAAAGAAGACTTGAATAGTAAAATAGGTTTTGTAGAACTATTACGGCATAATAGGGGTTAACTTTATTTAAATTAGACCGTCGGGTAAGTAGAATAGTAATATATTTTGGATGGTGGATTGGGTGTTCGTCAGTCCCTTTTAATGACGTTATTCATGTAGACGAATTGTATTTATATGTTATTCAATTTAGTCTACGTTCTAAAGCTAGCAGATCAATAGGATGGATCAATGGAGGCTTGGGACATAACAAATGCTAACGCCCACGAGAGTTGGTCAGGGTTTGGTCCCTTTGTCAATATAGGCTGGTCGGTGTAGTCCCATGGGTCTACGTAAGACTCTCTTCTCTTGGCTTAGTGGGAGGGTCAGAGGCGCATAAGCTATTTGTTTAGGGTTAACAGTACCTATGATCCTTTCAAAAACATACAAATACGTTGCCAGTGTTCAAAACGCGTTTTGTGAAGCCCCTTTTCGTTGTATGTCGTATGCCAGTTTCATTGATGTTATTGCCTAAGGCCTGTAGGTAAAGTAATTTAGTTGATTCATCTCGAAGTGAAGTCTCGAAGTCTGTTCATTTATTAAAAGGAGGGTCGGGAAGCCATGGCCCACTTCGATCAATACAGCCTATGTTTCGTGAAAAGAGCATGGAGGTTGAATACCTATCCCAGAGACACTTTTGTATTTCTAAAGTTATTGTAAAAAAATCGTATGTAGTTTAAAGGAATCTCTTTTTTGTTTCGCCAACTCTCGTACTCATACCCACATCCTGATAGCTAATATGAAAGAAAAACAGTTCCACACAAAAAATCCCACAATTTTATTATCATTTACAAGTAAAGCAAATGTTATTTGTACAACCCTACCTCCGCAGTAATAATTTTTTCTTGCGCTTTTAAACGAGGTCAACAGCGCATTTAAGGAAACGTTTACTTCGTGGAACAATTAAAAATGATGAGTTTTACAAGTCATCGGGAAAAGTAATTAACCTAAATATTTCTGTGCAAGGCTTATACAGCGTGTGTAGTACAAGGGATGTACAGGCTGTGTTAAATTAGCAGCCTTGATGGTATTGTAATAAATTAATGGGGTTTTCAACCTTATGTCAAGGTAATAGGGGTATCTTTGAACAAGGTAAATGATGTTGTACTTACACGTAAAAAGGCTTGGTTTGACTCGACTTGGACTCGGCAGAAATTTTCGTGTTTTTCACAAAAGCTTTACGTCTGCAATGCATTGGTAAATATAGCCCGAACACAATGACATGTAATCCACAAAGGGTTATGCGGGGATTCCCTTAAATCTCGGTTTACCGATGACGGTATTATCGCTGACACAAAGGCGTTGGCCAGAATTGTGAAAAAAAATTGTTTCAATAGAGAAACTTTATTGCACCAAACATAATTTTTTATTAAGAGTACTTACTTGCGTGCTTTTTCATTTCAGTTTGAATCAATTCTCTTTGGTTTCCTATTTTACTTTTTTTTTTTATAAGAAACGTTGCCCCACACTAGGAATTTCTCCTGTATCGTGGGACAAAAAGCCAGACCCGGAACAACTATCTGTAGGCGATACAAATATTAGTTCCGTGCGGGGATCGAATCCGCGACACGTAACGCAGCAGTCGATCGCCCAGCCACTGCGCCAACCGTGCAGTCAATTTTGTGTGTTTTTTTAACAAACTTCAAAAAGGAGGAGGTTCTCAATTTGATTGTTTTTTTTTTAGTATATTTAATTATGCATTTTATACATTATTACCATCATGACCGTTCATGAGTAAATCATGGCGAGGAGGCCTTTGTTCTAGCCGTTCCGAGAACGTTGTACGCTGACTATGTAAGGCACATAATATGTATCTGTATGTGAAGCTAATAAAATATATCACAGTTGCAGTCAGTTACTAAGTTTATAAATAAATTAAACGGCAAAAGAAGTACTGGAACACAAAGTCGCAAGTATGTACACAAGCCAGCAATCACTTAGAAATACAGTTCGTGCCTTTCTATTTATTTATACTTTCCTCAGTAAATGATACAAACGAGTCTTATTAAATTATTTATCATCACCAGCAATGTAGGAACGGTTTTTAATAAAAGGCGACACGGCCCGGCCAACGTTATAATAATTAATAACAGAACATTATATCGTACTCTATTAAAGTGCAACATCTGTAGTTAGACCTGTGTTTAAAGAAAAATGAAGAACAACCTTCTTTAAACAAAAATGTTAATGGAACAGAAACTTATTACCCCCTGGATATCAAAAATGAGGCTAAGAATGGAAACCTTCCTTTTTGGGGATACATTAAGCCCCTCCACTAGTGACAACACAGAATGTTACCAACTTTGAGAAGGGTCTAACCATGGTAAAAACATTATATTATGCTTGATAAAAACAGCTCGGGAAGTCGAACACTCGGGAAGTCTGTGGCCCGAAAATCTGACAGCCAGTCTTACCAAGGGGTATCGTACTACCCATTATTAACTGGGTTGTGGAGGTCAGACTGATAGGCAGTTACTCGATGTAAAATACTGGTATTCAGCTGCATCCGGTTAGACTGCAAGCCGACCCCATAGTTGAGAAAAGGCAGATGATATTATGTGTTAATGTTATTTAACTTACACAGAATGCAAGAGTTAAAAGTCATTTTCAAATGTTACTTTTATAAAGTACGCGTTAGGAGCCTACACACTAATGTAACATAGTCGCTTCATGTAAAATACTGGTACTCAGTTGCACCCGGTTAGACTGGTAGCCGACCCCAAGAGAGTTTGGGAAAAGGCTAGGCAGATGATGATGAGGAGTCTAATATGATATAACGCTACGCCATTGAATTTCACCCCAAGCTACATAATATTCTACACGCAAGGCTTGAAAGCACTGGTGCCTAATCATTTTGTTAATTACTTCTCCTTTCTAGAGCCTGAGGTGGCTCTTCAATATCTCATTATTATTTTATGCACGAGTGCCCATTGAAATGGAAACACGGTGAAGCTTTAGTTACCTTTGTGCAAGTACTTGACAGTCTGTGGGTTTTTATTGAAAACAAAATTCCTTGAAAAACGGTCGATGCAAATGCGTTTATGGTTACCTGCATAGACAGGGGGGTTACTATGACGTCTTAAAACATCATTGTTTCATTCTTAGTCCAGAGTGGGAAAGAGCTGGAGCTACACGACCTGTATAGCTCCGTCTCTTTCCCACTCTGGAAAGAGAATGAAACAATAATGTTTTAAGACGTCATGGTACGCCAGCAGATGTGCACACAGACCAGGTTAAAGCAATTAACTTGTAAAGTATTAGAACATAGTAAGTCAGTTCTGCACTATTAATAAAATTACTAATTAAACTACGACTGCCTCTTGGTCTAGTGGTCGCAATCGACCGCTGAGCACGAGGTCCTGAGTTCGATTCCAATTCCTGGGTCGGCCAAATAATGATTGGGTTTTTTTCCATTAGGAATTTCTCAACAGCAGTTAGGGAGTCTGGATTTGTGCCTGGTTGGTGGCAATAGGCTCGCCCCCTATTACATGTGACTTAAACATAACTGGCGAAATGTGGGAGTACTATTAGGTACACCTCTGCTCAACCCTACGAGAATTACAGGCGTGATTTAATGTTATGTTACTAATTAAATAGAAACGCTCTTTGTTAACCTATACACCGTGTAAATCACCTCATCACGAAGCCGTCAACCAAGCATTCTGTACATGAAACTAAGTAACTTTACGCAAAAATTATTGCTGGGAAACGACTTGTTTTTGCGGGGTGTAAAATCATGTTATGTGGTAGAACTCAATGTAACGCACTCAAAACATTGTGCTGATGGACGGATTGAATAGTACGGGGGTCGTGGAGGTGTTTAAAGTAAAAATCTTACATTAGAAACTTGTATTTAAAAAAATACTTGTTAAAAAAGTTGGAACTTTGACCCCTAATATCTCCGTAACTAGAAGGTTCCCAGGTATGGTGTAGAACAAAAAAATTATCGCAAAGACAGGGAGAACCAGTGCCTTTCGGCTTCGTTAAGAGGTGTTTTACACCGTTAATATACTCATAAAACGTTTTAGTGTCAAACGATATCAAAATACATAAAATATGTGTAGGTACCTTATTTTTTTAAACCTCAAGAAACAAAGGAAAATCAGATATTTAAAAATATTTTTCCGAAAATATATGATAAAGTAATATTTCTTTGTGGAATGTGTCGAGATAGGCCGATACCTCGGCAGGTTCTGTCGCGTTCGATATATTGCTAATATTTTGGGACTGACGGCACGCCAAGTTATGAATGTGCCGTGATCGATGGCCCACATACCTAACTGGAGTCACAGTGTAAATAAATGTAAGCAGTAAACCAATCATACAACAGATACCAGTAAAGTTTAAAATTGAATTCTCTATGGAATGCTGAAGCATCCATCTATCACAGTTTAGCATTCAAACTGTTCTATACATTAATGTGCAAGAATGAAGTAACTAATCATTTCAAACGTCTTTCATAATGCGCACAGCAAAGAAGTGGAACTCTCTGCCTGCGTCTGTGTTTCCGAACGCTTACAACCCTAATCTCTTCAGAATGAACATGAATCTTCTGGGTAAGCTCGTACCATCGTAGACTTTGTCTCTGTCACCTCTGACCTAGACTAGAGTCAAGAGCAAATACATCGAAAATAAAAAAAAATATGTCATTTTCTTCTTTTTCAGTTTGAACCCAAGACACGCACCCCTGAGTTTTCGGATACATGTGCGTGTTGTATAATTATCAGCATCGTGACGAAGCCAGTAAACACTAACACTAAGGCATAGGCCTGAGAAATATTTTTCAATGGCATGTAAAGCCAAGTCAGAAGCCCATGGGCAGCATAGAAACTCTGACCCAGGTTAGGCACTTGTGAAATCAAAGGGCCCCATTAGCCTTGACAACGAAACTTTTGGTTATGAAGCACTACACACATAAAACGTAACCTCTGCGATCTCGATGCGACAGCCCCGATTATACCTGAAGCATGCTTAGAATTCGTACAAACGCTACGCTTGTGTGAGCGTGAGCCTATCCCGACCATTTGTTCCTTGTTGAAATACTGTTTCTGTACTGTGCCGACGATGTTCCACTAAAGCATGGTTTATTGGTGAAGGTCTATGTGACTTGGGAACCGATTGACTGGACCCACAAGATCGATCGCATGTCTAAATGAATATTATATCGTTTGCCGATAAGAGAAATGGATCACTACCGTTCTCACACTATTTACGAATACTCGACGTCTTCAGTGAAATGTGATCGTATATTTTTATGGCCTACATAGTATAAACATTTCAGCTTGTCACAAAAAATACCATAAAAGTGGTACAAGAATTTTTTGGCGCTGGAGTGACATTGACAGTATTTGGTAAACATTTGAGAATTTTTTTAGTGAAATGTAGGAAATATGAGATCGCGACGTTATTCCAATTTTATTTACTTATTTATCTATGTACAGACAAGAACACAACATACAAGGTGGACATATACTCGTATCAGTACATGTTTGAACCACAGAAACTTTCATCGGTAGTTTTAAAAATGGGTGTTTTAAGGGTTCCGTACCCAAAGGGTCAAACGGGACCCTATTACTGAGACTTCGCTGTCCGTCCGCCCGCGCGCCCGTCTGTCACCAGGCTGTATCTCATGAACTGTGATAGTTTGCCAGTTGAAATTTCTACAGATTATGTATTTCTGTTGCAGCTATAACAGCAAAATACTAAAAACAGAATAAAATAAATATTTAAGGGGGCTCACATACAAAAAAGTGATAATGCTACGGAACCCTTCATGCGCGAGTCCGACTCGTACTTGGCCGGTTTTTTTTTTTCTATAACGGACGAAAAATTTCTTCGCTATGGTTAACTGAATACGTGGTAACGGTTTTAGCGTCGGAGTCTCTTTCACCCTCTATAGGTACACGAAATAACAAACAAACAAAAGAGCTTATAGGTACCGCTTATTTTACTAAGAAATCTCTTCCAGCCGACCTACGACAGGAATAGATATACAAGGAACATTTTAGCCACATGCAGAAAGGTCCTTGTGCAACTATTCTAGTATTTTCGAGAACCATTTCTAGGTCAAATCATGTGCATATACAGCTAGACATAAAACAAACAAACGTCCAATCCGCATAAATGTTTGAACTGACACGAAGTTCGAATCCGTTTCCCACAGCGTGGAGGGTAAGTGTTCTGCTGCCAATTTGATCCTTGACTAGTCTACTTGAATACACTTTGGATATTTATTTTTAGTATCTATTCCATACTTACCTAATCAATACTAACAATAACTATGAGAAAGTTATTGTCTCTCCGTCTATCGGTCCGACATTTTCATACTATGACTGAACGAAGTTGAATGTTTGGCGTAAAATAATAGTCCTCTTGACTGCTTCCGCGGCCAATCTCAGCGGAAATTAGCTATCGGCGCGGGAGATACTATAGTGCACAAGTGTGTGCGCAGACGCAGGTGCACTCTCTGTTCCTTTACTCTCATAGTCCGATGGGATGGCAATCTGACACGACTGGACCAGGCGAAAGACCCGTTGGTCTTTTTGTTCTTTAAGCTGTTGTGCTGCTAAACGTGCTTGCGTGCGTGTACAATCGAAGTAGTAGACGATTATGTCTACCTGGGACAAACGGTCTAATTGGGTAGGTCTAACTTCGAGAAAGAGGTCAGTCGTCGCATACGACTCGGCTGGGCAGCGTTCGGGAAGTTGCGTAGTATCTTCTCGTCCAACTTACCGTCACCCAAAGGGCAATGAAGAGGGCTATGCTCGGCATTTTCCTTGCGTGATCGAATCAGAAATGAGGACATCCGCAAGAGAACCATGGTTACCGACGTAGCCAGAAGAATTGCCAAACTTAAGTGGCAGTGGGCAGTGGGCAGGGCACACGGACGGGCAACGGATGGGCGATGTGGCAGAAAAGTTCTGGAATGGCGACCGCGAACCGGAAGACGAATCGTTGGAAGGCCTCCCACTAGGTGGACCGATGACCTGGTGAAGGTTGCAGGGATCCGCTGGATGCGAGGCGCACGGGACCGGTCAATGTGGCGTCACTTGGGGGAGGCCTATGTCCAGCAGTGGACGTCTTTCGGCTGAAATTATGGTGATGATGATAAAATGTGCTTTTCTAGGGTATCATACCGCCCACTACCAAACTGCGTGATGTTACTGAAAAATGTCAAACGGAAAAATCCAATAACACTTTTTGCCCGACCCGTCAATTACACAGGCAAAGAACGAGCAAAGATCAATACAGGATAATTCCCTTAACGTTAGTATAATTATTCGGTACCCCCAAATACTTCAAAACACGGGAGACAAAGGGTTCTAATTGACCAATGACCAGTTGCCCCAAAATCAATAAAGCCGGTGGTCTTTCAATGAACGTGATACGAAATAATGATCGCATTCAATACCCAGGTACATAACTATTAGGCTGTGGTCACATACCTGCGCCGCGGTGAAACACCGCCTTTGTTCGAGCATCGTGCTAATTGCGCATTGATCGCTTTGTTAATTATATAGGTAGCTGTGCACACGACGGTACTTCAACGTGAATGAGGGGATTTGAAAAAATAAAAGGCGTTATACGATAAATATGATATCATTAAAGGCATGTAAATAATGTTTTCATATACTTATTTAATCCGTAAAAGCCTGGTTTGATTAACGAGGCAAAATAAATAAACGAATATCTACGATTTAACGAATTGCACAAGTAAAATGAACACCAATTTGCAACTGAGTTTTTGTATAAGTTAACGCTCAGTTTTCCGTTTTAATACCTGAACGTTTGTGTATTTAATAAACTGTACATTTTTAACTCACGAATGCGAATTAATTTAATATACGAAAAAATAATTAAAATACCTTATCGCAATACCAAATTAAAACGAACAAAAACTTTCAGAAAAACTATGTGTAATAGTTATTTATCCAACATGTGAGGAAAGTTCGTTTTTCCTATGAGTTTTGATTTCAATCCTGAGTAAGCGAAAGACTCAACAAACCGAATAGCAAATGAACTTGCTCACAAGTTGCATACAAAACTTTTCACCACTCCCAGCAAGAAAGTATTCAGTCATCATAGGTAAATAAATTAAATAGTCACAAAGCAAATCAAAATAATTATTTATTATGAAATAAAAAGAGCTGTTATTCATGAAATAACTATATTTTTTTAAATATCTTTAAAACTTAACAAAAAAAAATCAGGCAAGATTAGTTTCTGAACGGGATCATTACTTTCCTCACTGTTCAAACAGTGAGGAAAAACCAACTTTCCTCACTGTTTTCGTAGAGGAAAGACACTTCTTTCGTGCGGGAGTGGTGAAATAGTTACTTATCCAACATGTGAGGAAAGTTCGTTTTTCCTATGAGTTTTGATTTTGAGTCTTGAGTAACGAAGGATTGAAAAATAGAATCACGAGCGCAGCGAGTGATTATAAATTTCAATCCTGAGTAAGCGAAAGACTCAACAAAACGAATAGCAAATGAACTTGCTCACAAGTTGCATACAAAACTTTTCACCACTCCCAGCAAGAAAGTATTCAGTCATCATAGATAAATAAATTAAATAGTCACAAAGCAAATCAAAATAATTCTTTTTTCGAATTTTTGCTTCTAATGTCCTTCTTTCACAGGCTTCTTTCTTTGAGTGCGTTCAAAAATTATAATCCTAAATTTCAATATTTTATCAAACTTTTTTAATGTTTCTGAACTTATACACTTACAATAATTTGATAAATTTTATAAAAAACATTAATCTTAACTTATAAATATTTCTATTCAAAGCATAAAATTATTTATTTTTGAAAATATCTTTAAAACTTAACATAAAAAAATCAAGCAAAGTTAATTTCTGAACGGGATCATTACTTTCCTCACTGTTCAAACAGTGAGGAAAAACCAATTTTCCTCACTGTTTTCGTAGAGGAAAGACACTTCTTTCGTGCGGGAGTGGTGAAAAATAAATTGTAGCATTGAAGTATAAATAATACACGGTTCTTTTTTTCTCATTATAGGGTTCTGGGTTCGGGTCACCATCATATAATCATATGAAATATTCGAGGCAGGGGCGTAACTGACCGTAATTATATGAAGAGGCTGGACGGTCGACCTCTAGGAACATTATTGGGTCTCTACTCTTTGACGGCACCGATATTCCGATAGGCACAGTTCGGTAAGGATATAAATAGCCCTACTATATGATTGCAACATGGGAAAGCTTTTCTTCCCCGTCTTAATATGACACGTAAACTTGGTATTTGAGTGGAATATTAATACTTCTTCTGTTTTAGAGCCAAACCTAATGTCAGAGTTTTTATGCCGCACAGTGGCCTCTGACTTGCCTTAACATGCTGTCGAGGAATATCTCTCAGTAATGCTGGTTTCCTCACGATGTTTTCCTATACCGAAACTTGTGATAATAGGGATGATGACTGGGTAAAGAAAACGAAATTCTATTTTGTCCGTCAATCAGGTAATACAAAAATATTAGATACGTATTTTTTGTTTTATCAACTTAACAAAAAAATACTTAGTTAAAACGCATTAAAGTTGGAGAGTGGGGGCTCACTACGTCACAACTAGGTATAAAATGTACTGAGCCGTGACGTCATGCGCCATTTCAACTCAAAATATCTCCGTAATTTTACGATTACGTGAAAAAAGAAAAAAATACGTGTCAAATACTTTTTTAATAATCTACCTGATAGAAAAATAAAAAAAAACGAGTCACCATCCCTATTATACAATAAGAATATACATAATATTTATAGTAATTCGTATTGTTTAGTTATCACAAGTTTTGGTAATACTAATACTGTACTTCACTTGCCTCTGTCGACCGATAGGTCCGATCGATACCTTTGTACCTGTAAAGAAGTAATTCATTCAGGCGCCATTCGTATTTCGATAGTTTCATCGATACGAGTGATCCACTCTACTTAATTTGAAATCGTTTGATTGGCTAGAAAAAAAAAGAAAATAATACTGGCGTATCGAATGTTTGTAATTTTTTTCTTTTTTATTAATTCAGAAGAACACAGTGGTGCCAATCCCTAACCTGCCGTGATAAAATTTTCACTAGTAAGGAGGTCAGTGTGAATCAAGCTCAAAAAACCGCATCACGTACACAGGTATTAATAACTACGTGATTATTTACTTATATTAGTAGACACAAATCACCGGACTGTTGGTATTTGTATAAAGGTTTGATCTTTTATATATTGTGAAATCTTTTTACTTTGCCTAGCAATATGAAAAATTAATCAAGTTGACATATCACATTGGAATAGAAATCCTTCCTTAGAATCAAGTTAAATACAAGTTGGGGGTCAACCATTAGCTAATCTTTATTAATAACCACAATAAAATTAACCTCAAATGTTACCTAAAGTGTAAAATAAGAATTTACCACAAAGTTAAATACTATGTTTTAATGTGATCCGCTTAAAGTCAACACCAGAACTAATCGGCTTAAGTATAGCGATGAACAAGTTCAAACGGCCCCTAAAGCTTTTCAGTTGTTAACACTAAACCTAAACTTTTGCGCAACCCTACAAGTTAGGTAGGTAATACCTTGGAAATTTGGAATTTATTCAACAAACATTTGACAAAGATGAGAATAGAAAAACGTCGAGAAATATCTCTCAGGTATGCTGGTTTCCATATCACCATGTTATCCTACGATGTTTTCCTTCACCGAAGCAAGTCATAATTGTACAAGAATTGGTTGTGCGTTCTTTCAAAGCTAATTATTTCATCGAATGTTTCATTCAAGTAAATAGTAGTTGAAACAAAAATATTCGAACGTGAAACACTTTCTGGGAACCAAATTTAGTGAGATTTCTGTCTGCGAACCACAAGAAGCAAAAAATCCGAAAAATCAGTGGTGTGTTCAAAATCAGTGTCTTGGGCTCGAACTTGAGACCAAAGACTCAGCAGTCCGAAGGTCACAGCACTAGGCTATCACACCGAAAGAAATGTCGAGATGGTTTGTCGAGTGGCTTCGATTTGCTTTAACTTCAATTGCCCCTTTGTTACAAGCATAATAATAGCACCTGAATTTGAAAACTATGTAGGTAAAAGCCATACCTAAAAAGGAACATTGTAAAAAAAATCTGTACAGGTCCAACAAAGAGCTACAAACATGAAGTAATAAATTAAAAAATAAACTCAACAAAATATATTTTCATTTACAAAGGGGTTAGTAAAAATATCGTCAAAGGTAATGCTGAATCGCTTACGTTTTTATGGAGTCAATCGAGCATTCATTGAAGAGCTAATTATTTTTCAGTTTCTTTAATAAAATATGGTTTACTATTTTTTTTGTTAGAATGCCTACTTATTGATTGTTGAGTGACCTGAAAAATATAAATTTTCTTCTTACAGCTTAATGTTGTTTTAATCATTTTCACATTTAAAACAACGATTCTTAAAGAAAGACATCGTGTTTTATTTAAACAAAGCTGTTACATAAAATTTTCAGACATTTGTAGGTACTATTTGTATACAAGCTTCCAGCACAAGATAAATTTAGAGGTTCAAGGGCGAGCCCAAAGCATACATATTTTATCAGCGAGCCGAATGAAACATGTTGAGATTTCTTTTTTTCAGATGAAAATGAAATCGTTATCAGTGAGTTCTTACTTTGTATCCCTATAATGTCTTATTGCCGTTGTTATGTTGTTAAAAACTCACATCCAATCGAGTAAGGGCTTTTTGTATGGGATTTTTACGACCGCATACGAAATACTGAAGAGGTTTGTACGAAATAAATTCTATATGACCTTATATTATTATTTAAATGTCCTGTGATTTAATATATTTCAAAGTGGTCTGAAGTAACATAAAAAAGACACGTTATGAAAGACAGTACCAACTAGAAATCTTAGGAACCAGAGTTACGTTCATATTTGATAAAAAAAAACTGCTTTAAAGATTCTCCAAAAAAGTGTCTACAATGAAGTTAAGAGCAAAAATATAATCGATAACAAATTGCTAAACTTAACCCATTGGATGCATGTGTACTCAAAGCTACGCCGGATTCTTGTGAGCGGCGAAGTTACAATTTTCGCGCCCACTCAAGCTTGAGTGAGGCGGGGCAGGCGGCATTAGTGGGGGAAAAATTAGATTTAACCCCGACACCGTGCACAACGTCGCTGGAGGGTTTACCTACACATCTATGTCCCTTTTAGCTAGCAGCCCCTCCCCAACAGTTTATCCATTTTTATATTTTCTCTCAGCCACAAAGAATGAAGATGGTATACTTCTTAATTTGAAACAAGGGAAGCGGACTCAGATAAGTTTGCTTGTTTTCATTTTGTTATTCTTTTGTTCTCGTAAGTAAGCCCCATGAACATCTGTTTTTGTTAATTTGAGCTTGTAATACTTGATATTGATTTTTAAACCAAAAATGAGGGTTGTATATCTAAGCCTCGTATTGTTGTGGAAATTAGAAGTGCCCACATATTTTATGGGCTGACTTTATCGCTTGAATATCATTGTTGTTTTTTTTTATGAATGTGCCAAATAATTTGCATTACAACGCCTGCCTTATATAGTGTGTAATTTAAAAGCATGATTAAAAAAGTTTAGAGGGTAGCGACTACTGAAAAAAAACACATTACGTGGCTCTGCATCCGTAGGTTTAGCGCAATTTGTTTTAGTTAAATTCCTAGCCGGACTGCATAATTGAATTTGTAGGTGCAAAGAAAACCATTTTGGTGGCAAATTAACATTTACGCAATAATAGGTTGACGGGTGGCTGAAGCGGGGTGTTTACGACCCACCCTTTGTTCTCCAACTAAAAGGGTTAAGTTTAAACATCGCAGCTCTTAACCCTGCCTGCGCGTACGTGTGAACATATGTTGAACAATATTTTCCCGCTCTCGCTGCGACACGTTGTTTTATAAAAATGATCGTGTTTTTTTTCCTTTTGAGTTTTAACGCGTGGAAATTGCGTGTGATTATTTTCGTACGAATGCGATGTTTTTGTATGGAAATGCTGGTAATTTTATACGTGTGTGAATGGATTAACGGCTGTGTATATACATAGAGTTGTACGTATACATGGGGACGGGTGTTTGGATTAAGTTATAAACAAGGACGCGTTTCTTTGTGTAGCTTTTCTTTTGTTCTGAAGTTGTTTTTGTGTCAAGACTTTAAGGTGTAAATTACTTCACACGTCGCCTTTGCCCATTTAAAACGACATGGAAAATACACGAATATGGGAAACTACAGCTCTAATCTCCATCCATCTCATTATTTTTTCAATTGTTAGTGAAAGAAAGCAATAGTTAAATTCAGCTAAGTCTGTATTGAACAGAATAGCACCAGTATCGTACTGGCTGTAAAGTTTGCCCATTGTAAATATCGCAGTCGGCCATTTCTTTCATTGACTCTAATAGCTTTTATACTCAATGGCTTCGTCTTGGCCACTGAGACGGCCATTGAAAGATTATACTTACTTAGGTACAATAATATAGTTTTTGTAAGAGCGTTTAAAGGATTATTTAGAAAGAATATTGTTATTTTCAATTCGTTAGCAATGCGTTATGATTGGTGATATTGGCAAAAAAAATCTATACGCCTCCTTTAACAAAACAAACAGATAAACTTTATAGCGGGCATTGGTCATTGTGTTGATACTTTGAGGATACTTTTAAATGGTCGCTTTTCGTCTGAAATATTCGCTTATAACTAGGTACATATTCGTATTATAACCGCTCCAATAAACCTAGAATTAAGACGATTGAGCGATCCAATCACTTACGTGAACATAGACACTGCCTATCGACACATAAGATTGCAAATCGAAAAGCCAGCACGTAGAATTACGCAGACAACTCTAAAGCCCTTTATCCTTAACGAATCTATCGACGTAGAACGCGCTAACTTCATTGTTTTGTATTAAACAGCCTATCGCCTCGGCCAGCTAAGGTAAGGATTAGTCGCTGGCTTCATTTTACGGGTCGATGCTTTACAGACAAGTCGGGCGCATGGGAAGGGTTAAGTTACATCCGAAATGTAAGATATTGTTCTTTGACATCGGGAATTTGATACATCCTCTAAGGACGTTACAAATTCGTACACGATTGATCAGATAATGTAAAAGCAATATTGATAGTAGATTAGGTTATGAAAATCGATTTAATGTTCATAATATCTGTGAAAGTTAATTTATAAAAAAGTTAATTTTTAGAGCAGATATTTTAACTTTGTGTTTGCAAGAAATAAACAATCATGGACCAATATTGACCATTTATTCTTCTTCTGCAATTTAGCATCCATGAGTGGAAACAAAAGTCAAAAAACTGGGAGAATCAGATTTTTGGTGCAAGCAGAAGATTTCGTGACATTTCTCTTATTGGAAAATTTAAAACCAAATGCATTGCTGGTGCAGTTTAAAACTTTAGAATCAAGGCTGACCAGGTACTCCAACGTCTTCTTGCGATTGTTGTAATCCAAAAGTGCGCCTCATAAACCCGCGTAAAAACCAATTTATCTTACTAAAATATTAACATCGATGCAGCCTCCCACATACTAAAAGTATTGCGAACAAAGGTCCTAATCAAACGTTCGCGGAAGCTCAGCGCACCCTCGGGACTTGACGCCTTCATAAAAACTGCTCACTATTCCATGGACCTCAAATATTAACCCTAACTTCTTTGCCGCGAATTACACGTTCAAGCGACACGCGTCTTGCGACAGTGAGCGTGCATCCTAACGGCTCATTGCCGCATGCGAAATTCGCGAGGCAAGAAACAAATTAGTTACGGCCAGGAGCATGTGTGCGCTTGCTTGCACTTGGGATAGTTTCAATCTTGCAATTTGCTTTATGCGCCGCGGATCCCACATGCGCGATGCTGCTTTAATCAGGACGCACACTGACTCTGAAGAATACAAAAAAATAATTTGTTTACACCAAGCCACGATTCTCCGTGACCAAAGTGACAAAAAAAACTGCTGTTCCATACATTTTGGCCGGGTAGCTAACACAACAGCAGACTTTTTTTTAATTATCGATAAAAATGTCTATGTGCGTGAATATGCGATAACCGGTTGTGTGTCGGGGTCCTTTTCACCCTGTGTAGCGGAGCGACGACACTCACGTGACGAAAACAATAGACGCGCATGCGTTTGCTCTGACACAAGTCATATCGCCCGAGGACGTGAACGTATCCTGAGAATAAGGCTAGCTTCTTAGCGGCAGATTTCAATTACCGAAACCCTCCGAGGGATAATATTGTTTCGTTTACCTACGTAGTCGTGTTTACCTGAGCTTGGCACTTGGTAGTAAGGCAGTAGGTACCTACTGCCTTCGTGTCGATATTGACATGGGTGCGCCGGGAAACCGACTATTTATAACACCGAGGCCGGACTTAATGGAAAAAATAACGGAAGTATACTTAGTTTAATGTTTTATGAACTCACTTATGTAGTTTAAAGTGAACAGTTTACTAACTTTTCCCTGTGCCCGTCTTCCTGTATGAAATAACGAATCATTTTTTGAAAGAACGGTAACTCCTTATCCCCCAAACTACTTCTGCAATTTGCTACCAATGCTAGTTGCGAATGACTATTTTATTTAAAAAGTAGTCTAGATCTACGCAGCTTCTGTGTGTTACTGGGCTTTCACTGAAATTAAATTTCTGTACGTACTGAAGTTATAAATTTCAATTTTCATTTCAATAGCAAAACTTCCCAACTCTTATGAGTAATTTTTTATTTCATTCTGAAAATATGGACCTCAGTGAAAACTGTACCACCATGAATGAAAGGAAAAAAAAGGTTTATTTTAATACCATTTCAATATTTAATTTATTTATATTTTTTCTATTTAATTATTTAAATTATACACTGTATTATGCTTTCCAATTATGTTTATTCATTCCAACAAGACAATTATATTCCAAAGTTCTATTCGAAGCACTTTAAGAGCATCATCAATTCGATATGTTCCAACATTTATTCCACGAGCACATTCCATAAGTATCTCGGTACTTATTGGAAAACATATCTAATGGTACACATCTATTTTCAATAAATACTTCGTAAATAATATAATCCAACTGAAAGCATCACTTCGGTAGAAACGTAAATAGTGAATCATTTTTGTAAGTACATAATATACAGAGACATATTAAATAGAACCATACTTATTTTCCTTCAGGATTCAATTATGTTGAAAATGCTTTATGAAACCGAATTTTCCGTTAATGACTCCGTTGATTTAATCTATTTTCATTATTATTGAGAGGCGGTCCACTTGAAACAACCTGGTGGTCAACTGTTTGGAGACACAGACTTTGTGCAATTACTTTATCATGGTTTGCACTGCGCGGCAACTGTTTGCAAATCGCAGTTGTGAAAACGGCCCGAGGGGTTACATTACCATGAAGGTTGAAGCACGCTTCCAGCATCACTGGATGCAGCGTACCTTACTTGACGGCACGATTGACGCAGTGGCTGAGCGATCAACTGCTGCGCTGCGTGTCGCGAGTTCGATACCCGCACGAAACAAATATTTGAATGGCCTACACATATTTGTTCCGGGTCTGGCTATTAGTGTATGTGAGTTTAAATGTTTGTAAAAGCATCTACGATACAGAAGAAATTCCTAGTGTGCGGCAAAGTTAAAAATATATATATATTACATGGAGCGACTGCCTGTATGACCTTCACCACCCAGTTAGTATTGGGTAAAACGATACCCCTAACTGGCAGTCAGACTTTTAGGCACTTCACTGACTACCTGTAACGACTGTCAAAGTTCTATAAATGACATCCGGGCCCAACGTCTGTGGAATTTGCTGCCGGCTTTTGTGTTCCCTGATCATTATAATCTAGATCCATTCAAAGCTCGAGTGAGTCGGTTTCTTCTAGGCAGGCGTGCTCCACCTTTGGCCACATCATCGCTTCACATTAGGCGAGTTGCGGCCAAACGAAAGCATATAATGCCTTATGCGAGCAGTTTTAATTCCAATCGTTTAACTCATATACACCGTGTAAATCACCTCATCACGAAGCCGTCAACCAAGCATTCTGTACATGAAACTAAGTAGCTTTACGCAAAAATTATTGCTGGGAAACGACTTTTTTTTGGGGGGTGTAAAATCATGTTTTGTGGTAGAACTCAATGTAACGCACTCAAAACATTGTGCTGATGGACCGATTGAATAGTACGAGGGTTGTAGAGGTGTTTAAAGGAATAATCTTAAATTAAAAACTTGTATTTAAAAAAATACATGTCAAAAAGTTGGAACTTTGACCCCTAATATCTCCGTAACTAGAAGGTTCCCAGATATGGTGTAGAACAAAAAAATGATCGCAATGACAGGGAGAACCAGTGCCTTTCGGCTTCGTTTAAAGGTGTTTTACACCCTTTATTAAATACATACTTAATTAAAACACAACCGAGTGGAAACAGCAATATAGCTGATATTGCATGCACATGTCACCGTGCCTACCTATGTACATCCTTATGGAGGTACCTACGTCCCGATAATGGCGGGTAATTTTAATCCTGAAATCAATAATTCATTTATTCTCTCACATATTATGTGACAATGACAACACTGGTGTCAATCCATTAACGTTAAAGTCTTCATGAATTTAGTCTGATTGTCATTCAAATGAAATTGACTTATAAAAATAATGATAAAGTTAACACATACATAGCATTACTTCTAACCCTTGAAGGGATTGACAGAGATGTATCTAAACACGTAGACGCACATTTCGCCAGTTCTTTTTATGTCTCATGTAATAGGGGAGCGTATTGAGCTCGATCCTATTGCCATCAACCGGGCAGACTCCGTGGCTAAAACTGAGAAATTCCTGATAGAAAAGCCAATCACACGGAAGAAAATACAAGTTAATTTAGTTAGAAGTCGGGATTGCTATCTATGTAGCAAATGTATGATTCGGAATGAAAATGACATCAGATAGGTACTAGCTAATTGTACTTTACCTTTTATATGATTGATTTTCTTGATAAATCTGAGAGAAAATGACAAAGGAATTGTACATTTCACAATTACAGTTGGCTTCTGATATTCTATTCCTCATCATTTGCCTAGCCTTTTCCCGAACTTTGTTGGGATCGGCTTCCAGTCTAACCGGATGCAGCTGAGTACCAGTATTTTACATGAAGCGACTGCCTATCTGATCTACACAATCCAGTCACTGGGTAATACGACCTTGGTAAGACTGGATGTCAGACTTTTGGCTTCTGACTACTTGTAACAACTGTCAAAGATCTACAATTGACAGCCGGGAAACCGGGGTTAACGTGCTTTTCGAGGCACAGAGGTAACTCGGTACCTAATTATGATCACCCATCTACGGACCGACCTCTGCAAACACCGCTTAACCTTGAGGATTGACCCGTGTGGCTGTTAATATTTAGCCACGAGCTCCTCGTATACTACTCCTAACCCATCAAATTTCATGACGTACAAGTTTACCCACCCCACAGTTCAAATATTCACAGAAAAATATTTCCTTATCGCCCCTGTACATTTGTGGAAACAATAAAAATGCCCCCAATTTCAATTTGTACAGGCTTTGTTTGTGCAGCGTGTACAGACACCACAGTCAACTCCAAGTTTGCTAACAATTCGGTATTAACAGCGTCTTTATGTCCTAGCAGTAAGCATGGTTTTCGTGTAACCACTGACGTTTGGTATATGACTGTACTTTTGACGTAAGTCGCACGTGGCGTAGACATCCCTTGCTTAAACTACCCTTCCCAAGAATATATTTAGCGTAAAGATGCGGTTTGCAGAAACATCAGTGGGCCTAGTATGAATACGCGGAGTAACATAATGTTAGGTCGAACGATTTTGGTATCGCACATAAAAACTCGGTTTTTAGACTATATATATCTAGACGTCGCGCGTTCGTGTTAGGATCTCTAATTTATCTATCATATCATATGATAATATCATAAATCTTTATTTATCTCCACATCAAAACTTTAAGGTTGGTTCACATTTGTACATCTTATATAGAGAAAGATGTCTGAGATAGGAAGATCCTGAGGTACAGATCACCACTCGGGCTTAGAATTAAACATTTTAATGTTTGCAAAAATATAAGTAAAGATAAAAAAAGAATTGAAATAGTAAAATTAAAATTAAAAAGTTTTTTTTTTTAATTTAAACAAAAGTAAATCAAAATATGAATTGACATAAAACATAAAATATAAAATTACTGAAACATACAAATCTTGTTTATGGTAATATTTTTACACGCAGTAGAGCAGCCGTCGAAGGAAGGCTTTTGGCTCGTCCGATAAAATCGGTCAATGATTTAGTCAGTGACCCCCAAAAATAGGTCAGCTGTATGATTCTTCTTTTAAACTTTTCATCTAATATCGGTCAGTCGGTTATGAATTTATGTAGGTCTGCGTAAACTCCAAATCATTTTTGTTCTTTGTTTTTTTTTTCGCCGTTCATTTGTAGCCTTAAAATATGGGCTTTGAAACATGTTTTAAGCCCACAATAGATTTGAAACTTTTCACAGCATATACAAGCTGTTGTTTTGCATCCTCGTCAAATTCAAGGAGGTAACTATGCTAATGATTCTCGTCCCGAATCAATAAAAAAATTAGTTGGTAATTTTACTTTTTTTTATTTTTTGCGGAAATCGGAAAGTGTGAACCACCCGTGTTTTAATCATAGCCCGTCTGATCCTTGCCTTATAACCTCGCTTACATACAAACAAAAAATGTCAAACGTTTATTCGATCATTTCTTGTTCCCTAAACCACGCAAAAAACAACTGACCTTGGCGACGTACAACGGACGCACGTTACGGCTCGACGAGCACTTGGCGCAACTCGAAGTCGAACTCGAGAAAATAAGGTGGCACGTTCTTGGGTTAAGCGAAGTCCGAAGAGAGGGGGAGGACACGGTAACTCTTGAATCAGGCCACCTTCTATACTTTCGAGAGGGAGACCAGCTGTCCCAGGGTGGCGTAGGATTCCTGGTGAATAAAGCTCTCTGTGACAACGTTGTAGAAGTGTCGAGTGTGTCGAACAGGGTCGCGTACCTCGTAATTAAACTAACCGAGAGGTATAGCCTCAAGGTTGTGCAGGTTTACGCACCGACCTCGACGCACTCGGACGATGAGATGGAAGATGTGTTTGGAGATATATCGAAGGCCTTACACTTCACCACCAGGGCCCACTACAATGTTGTCATGGGAGACTTCAACGCCAAAGTGGGAGTACAGAATTACAACGAATCGGTAGTAGGATCCCATGGTTATGGTAGCAGGAATTATAGGGGGCAAATGCTTGTCAACTTCCTCGAAAGGGAGGGGCTATTCTTGATGAATTCATTTTTCAAGAAACAGCCTCAAAGGAAGTGGACATGGCGGAGCCCCGACACTATGACTAAAAACGAGATCGATTTCATCATAACGGACAAGAAGCGTATATTCAGAGACGTCTCAGTGATCAATAGGTTTAATACTGGAAGTGATCATAGACTCGTGCGAGGGTCTCTGAATATCGATTTCAAGCTTGAACGTGTCCGTTTGATGAAATCCAGGCTCCGACCAACCCTGCTCCAAACTATAGTGGGATCTGAAAAGTTCCAATCTAATTTGGAGAACCGATTCGCTGCCGTGGAAACCACAAATAGCGTTGACATTGACCAGGCCCTTGAGAATGTGGTCGGAATCCTCAGGGAGGAAGGTGTGAGATTTTGCGAATTGCGGCGTAGAGACAGGAAGTCGAAGTTTTCGGAAGAAACGCTTAAGCTCATGGAGAAACGACGTGAACACCCACCAGTCACTACGTCAGAGTGGCATTCTCTAAACAGGAGAATTGGCAAACTTGTACGACGCGATCTCCGATGCTCCAACACTCGCTCAATAGAACGAGCGATTGAGAAAAATCGGGGATCGAAAGTGTTTGTCCAATCTCTTGGGAGAAGTCATCTGACGAAGCTGACCACTACAAGTGGAGTAGTCGTTTCTTCCGGGCCGGAGGTTCTTTCGGAAATTGAAAGCTTCTATAGTCAGCTATACGCTACGCGTGCATCTCAACCTGATCCCGAAAATGAGAAGTTCCGAGCTACATTAACACGCCACTTTACGGAAGACTTGCCAGAAGTCAACCTAGACGAAATTGCGATGGCTCTCAAACAGCTTAAAAACGGAAAAGCCCCTGGAGAAGACGGTATTACGACTGAGCTCCTGAAATCTGGTGGTAAACCTGTAATGAAGGAGCTCCAGAGCATTTTCAATACTGTTCTTTTTGATGGGAGAACTCCAGAGGCGTGGAGTAAGAGTGTTGTCGTGTTGTTTTTCAAAAAGGGTGATAAAACTCTTTTGAAGAACTACCGACCCATTTCGCTCTTGAGCCACGTCTATAAACTGTTTTCGAGAGTCATCACAAACCGTCTTGCGCGAAGACTCGACGAGTTTCAGCCTCCCGAACAGGCCGGGTTTCGATCGGGCTACGGCACCATAGACCACATCCATACAGTGCGGCAGATTATACAGAAAACAGAAGAGTATAATCGGCCCCTGTGCTTAGCGTTTGTGGACTATGAAAAGGCCTTTGACTCGATCGAAATCTGGTCGGTTCTGGAATCTCTGCAGCGATGCCAAGTCGATTGGCGATACATCCAAGTGCTGAGAGGTCTTTACAACGCCGCTACTATGGCCGTCCAAGTACAGAATCAGCAGTCTAAGCCTATTCCCTTGCATCGTGGTGTGAGACAAGGGGACGTTATATCCCCCAAATTGTTCACAAATGCATTGGAGGATATATTCAAGACGCTGGACTGGAAGGGGCGCGGCATAAATATAAACGGCGAGTACCTCTCACACTTGCGATTTGCAGATGATATCGTCATCGTGGCAGAAACGCTGCAAGATTTGCAACATATGCTGAATGGCCTAGTTGATTCTTCTCAACGCATTGGTCTCCGGATGAACCTAGATAAAACCAAGGTTATGTTCAATGAACATGTCAGTCCGGAACCAATTGCAGTTCAAGGCAGTATTCTCGAGGTTGTTAAGGAGTATGTTTACCTCGGGCAAACTATGCAGTTGGGTAAAAACAACTTCGAGAAAGAGGCCAACAGAAGAATACAGCTGGGCTGGGCAGCGTATGGGAAACTGCGTCGAGTCTTTACATCGCCAATTCCACAGAGTCTGAAGACGAGAGTCTATAATCAGTGCGTCCTACCCGTCATATCGTACGGTGCCGAAACGTGGACACTCACGGTAGGGTTGGTCCACAAATTTAAAGTCGCTCAACGTGCTATGGAAAGGGCTATGCTCGGGGTTTCTCTGAAAGATCGAGTTCGTAACGAGGTGATCCGACAGAGAACTAAGGTTATCGACATAGCCCACCGCATAAGCACGCTAAAGTGGCAATGGGCCGGCCATATAACCCGAAGAACCGATAACCGTTGGGGTAGACGAGTTCTTGAGTGGAGACCACGGATCGGTAAACGTAGCGTAGGACGTCCTCAGACTCGGTGGAGCGATGATCTTTGCAAGGCGGCTGGCAAGAGCTGGATGAGAGTGGCCGAGGATCGTGCTCAGTGGCGTGTCATGGGAGAGGCCTATGTCCAGCAGTGGACGAATACAGGCTGATGATGATGATGATGATGAAACCACGTTAAGGGGGTTATTCCGAAATATTGACAAACTTAAACAACCAAAAAAATCAGAGTTTGTTAATAATAAACTAGGTTCCGTAATTTTAATTGATTATTTATATCTTTCGTGACAACCTCCTGAATTTTGACGAGAATGCAAAACAACACCTTGTATATTGGCCTATTGCCTGGTAAGCTCATGAGTTTCCTAGTTCCTTTTATTTCACATTGATATTTCCGTGGGTATCCCAGAAAGGCACATTATATTAGAATATCACACTTTCCACAATCTTCTATTCACGCTACTACAATAGATACGGGTAAGCGCAAAAGCATGTATTCTACCTAAGTACTTACCAACCTATATATACATTATAAATGTAGCTACAATATTCCTGGAACTCGTCGTACATTACATTGGTGGTATATTTACTCACAGAACTAACAAGGTGCAGTTTTGCATCCTCGTCAAAATTCATGAGGTTTTCGCAAAAGACATAAATAACCCACATAAATTACGGTACCTGGTTAATAAGTCAGTATTTCAGAATAACCCCCTTAACGTGGTACTGCAGGGAGTAAGAAATTATCGAATAAACGTTTGAGTTTGTTTGTGTGTGTGAACGCGCGGTTATAGGGCGAAGATAAGACACCGCGTTTAAAACACGGGTGGTTCACACTTACCGATTTCCAAAAATAAAACATTAAAACAATACCTACCCATTTTATTATTGATTCGGGTTGAGAATCATTAGCACTGTAACCTCCTTAAATTTGACGAGAATGCAAAACGACAGCTTGTAGAAGAATGATATAGAAATAATTCCAAAAAATATGACCTCGCATGACGCAATCCCTATAGCAACTGAGGCGATAAATAACTTCTAAAAAATCGGATTAAATCAATTGTTCTGTACAAACATTAGGTACCTCCTAATAGCGGTAGGTAGTCACATAAAATATCGAATGCAATATAGCGAAATTAATCGAGTAGAAAATGTACTGACAGCGTGGCGTCTAATGAATTTATCAATAGCAAAAAAAACTTGAAACTACAGAGTTAGAAGAAGATTTTGGTTCATCAGACCACGATATAATTTCATCATCATCATCTGCCTACTAACTATGTTGAGGTCGGTATCCAGTCTATTCGAAGGCAGCTGAATACCACTATTTTACATGAAGCAACTGCCTATTTAACCACCACAACCCAGTCAGTACGGGATAACAGAATAATACGATACCCTTAGCAAGATATACCCTTAGCTTGTTGTGTTTTTTTTTTTTTTTTAATTATTTTGTACCCTTATTGTTTTTGTTTTCATATTGATTCATAATTAATTAATTCTTTTATAATAATAATTCATTCATTAATTTCTATGATTTTCGTATACTGTACTTTGATTAATTTTAATTATTGCTTACTTATCAAACTTTTTGTTGCCTAGTTATTAAACGATGTGGTTGCCTGTAATTGGAAGCGCACACTTGTATTGTCCATGTATATGTTAGAGTGCATGTAATTGTGTAGCCTCTGTTGGCGATCCAAATATAAATAAATAAATAAATAAGACTGGTTATCAGGTTATGACGGCGAAATAATATTTAATGCATATTTCATGGTCTTATAAAACCAAAATCCCTTCACTCACATGTCTGGTGTTTACATTGAAAATTAGTTTTCATACACGAAAACAAAGTTAGTTAAACAACCACGAAGTAAGATTTAATATTGCCGCAGGAACTGAGTAAACAATGCCAGTTACTTGAAAAGGCAAATTGGTTTCTGAATATTGAAAATGACGTGATATAGAGTTGGGGTAAGTGTAGACAATAGGTTGATGGTTGAGAGCTGATTTATTGGAGACAAACCATTACACACACTCCTTTAATTTAACAAACTTGCTGTGCCCCGGATTTCACTCGCTGTTTCTTCTTTTGCTCGGCTCCTAAGGGTCGTAGCGTGATTTTAAATAACCTACCTATATTTAACCCTCCTCAAGAATTGGAACTCAAATTCAAAAATGTTTTTACAAATCCAAAAATTTAAATGATCTTTCCAGATATTAGCGCGTTCAAACAAAAGAGAAACAAACTCTTCTTCTTTATTATATTAGATATAAAAGTCCTAAGAGTTTCTGAGTTTATGAACTTGGCTGTGTATGTGTCAACCAATCCTACCTTAACCGTTGAAAAATAGTTGTAGACTTGATCATGTCTTGATTTAGGACAAATGATACTTTTAATCACAGTACTGTGTTCCCATGAGTTGATTTATAAACCTCTTTGAGGAAATAGTGTGTAAAAAACCTAGAAAACCCTAAAATTATAACTTAATACTCCTACAAAGTAAATTCACAATTTGGCAAGCCAATCTATTGTCCATGAAATAATATTAGAACATTAGAATAGTGAATCTGTCACCGATATATCGGACAAACAGTCGGTTGTTACCGGTATCTGTGGTGACACGACACACATAATTAAATTAAACGGTAACGCTGAATTAGCTAGAATTGTCATACGGTAATGTATTCCATTAACTGCACTCTAATATTTGGTAGGCCATTGAATAATTCGATGTGGTTAAAATGCGTATATTATTATTAGTAATTTCCTATGAATGTGTAATGTTTAGTTTTCCATTCAATAGGACATTTCATGTTTTCAATAGTATGTAAATTCACTTAGCTATTTTAATAATCTAAACGATACTTTTGTCTATCACCATAATACCATTATAGACGATTCGATAATGAAATCCAATGAAGGCCGCAATTTAATTATCTCAACAATGCTTATAATACCATCAGACCATGGACGTTAAATACGGCCATCTGTTCTAGGAGCCATTATTTTCATTCCAGCAAAGATTCTCGATTGTCCCGGCAGAGATTCGAAGAAAAAACCTTTGTAACAGACAATTAACTGCAGCTACGAGGAATTAATTCCTCCCAGAGCCGAGACCGAACGAGGATGCTTAATATTTCTTTTGTTGGACGTAAAAAAAACATAATACTAAGTTAGCTTAAAGTCTATACTGAGGACAGGAAGGTACCGATATTAGTGTAATTCTCTTCGCAGTCCACGCATTTTGCGCCGTAGAATGGACGCATCAGTATGAAAATAAGGATTATCTCAGTTATTCCACGCCGGCTAACACCTTATTTGCGAATGAATTCCTTATTTTGCGGAATATATTTACTTTAGCTTCAACGAAGTCTTTTTATATAATTATTTAGGTAATATAATGGAATCACGCAATATTTTAAATTGTATTATCTTTATTTTTCTAATACTGCATCCAAAGAATAATTTCTTGCAAAAAAGTCGTCCACAATTCCGTTTACTCTTTCTACGAACAATGAATTGTCTTTGCTGCCATCTTCGTATACCTCTTCATCACAATGTTCATATTTCATTGCAGTCATTTTGAGGGCATCCTCATAAGGGGCCGTTATTATCATCATTGAGACTAAAGCCTCTATCAACCCAAGCACCGAATATTCGTTTAGATGTTTTTCAAAAATACTTCTTGGGTATACTTTTTCAACGTCCAAATTACAATGTCGAAGGACAGCTGTTAATGTTCCGTAGTAAATGTCGAGGACCTGGTCATAGTGTTTGTTGAGGAATTCGCCGTCGGTTGACATGTACAAGAAGTAGGCAATGTCGGTGACCGGTGATGCGAGTCGGACCAGCTGATAATCAACAAATATCACGTCCACCGGCTTGCAACCCTGCGAGCAATGACAATTGATGTGATAAAGCTGTGTTAACAAATAATTTTTTTTTTACAGTGATTCGATGTATAACTACCATACTTTTTAATTTTGATAGCATTGCCTTTATTCTAAACATATAAAGTCAGTATTTACATGATCATAATTCACATTTTCAACAAAACTTTTTGAAGCTCTTACCTTAATTTTGTAAAGTATGTTGTTATTCCAGCAGTCACCGTGACAAAAAGTCCTGTAGGAATCTGGCCTAGAGCATTTATACAAAACCGTCAGTATGTCTGGAGCGAGTCGGTTCAACTTATTTCTCGCAGATGCATCTAGTACAACGTTAACAGACGCCTCGTAATACGAGCTCATACTCTTCGGCGCGGGCCCAGGATTACAATACTGCACATCTTCGTGGCACAAACGTGCTATCTCCTCAAATTCTCCCGGATTTGTTTTTTCCAACACAAAGGACAGCGCATGCAATTTCGCTAAATTTTTCATCACGAGTGAAACATAATCCAAATTCGCCTTGTAGAGTCTGTCGCGTAGATTGTACCCTTCTTCTTTTAAACTTCGCACAGCAATGGTTTCTTTGTCATATTCGGCACATGCTAAAATGCAGTTTGGAAATTTGATTTTCAATCCTTCAACGTTTTTGATTTTATTTTGAGCTTCCAACAGTTTCGGCACGATGTGCTGGTAAAAGATGAATTCTCGTTTGTATGATTCTCTAAAGCATGCTCGCATTTTTGGTTCTGGATGCCACTTTATCATTATGTTCTTTTTGATTTTCTGTCCATCAATAAATCCCTTAAGCTGCACTTTGAACATACCGGTCAGAAAACTGTCGATCTCTTTACATCCTAACTGCACTACATAGTCAGTTAGTTCCATGTTGCTTAGTTCAGCCATTTTGTAAATTAAATCAATAAAGTCTTGCTGACAACGTGATATTTTCTTCGGTGGCATTATTCACTGATTTCACTTTAAATCTCTTTCCACAAGTACTGATTTCGTAAACTGAATATCGAAATTTCACGGCCAGATGACGACTGACTTACCACAAGTAATCTTATACCTACACTATCAATAGTTAAACTGTCAAATTTCGGTATCTGTAAGATAAATTACAGGAACTAGATGAAAAAACATCATCTTATTGTTCTCTTCCACTGATAATATAGGTACGTAGTTCCATATCAAATTATTATCAAGGATTGGAAACCCACAATCTGAATGGCATTCCCTCGATAATTTGTACTTATTCACTTTGAGTCAGCACTCGTACCAATGTATAAAACTATGATAATGAGAAGAGATTGGTGTTTAGCTGTTTACTGGCGTGTTATCAGTGATGCGGCGGGTACAGATGACAGACGTTTTGAGCGTTATCAGCGCGGAACAGTCTCAGCGAATGGCCGCGAGATAAACTACTCCCGAGCACACAATACCTTTTGTAATGCCACTCAATGGCCGTCCTGCCTGCCCACAGAGAGGTCCATGTGTGTGTGCGTCATACAACTGGTTTTATGCATTCAATGTCGTATTGTGCGCTATTGTCGTACTCCTGACCATGGGTCTTGGAATACGCACAGTGAAATGTGCATGAAATGGACTGTCCGTTATTCTGTCTGCTTTGCGAAAATATGGAATAGTATTTTATTTTCATTTTCTGAGGCTATCGGTCCGTGTGTAGGTTTCATGAAGTAATATTGTTGACTGTGAGTTGTATTGAATCAAATTGTCTTTTTCGTATTTGTCCTAGGTTTTCTGTTTTTTAGATATTGTAGGACAAGATTTTCTTTACTGTATCTTTGGGCGTCGTTCTAAATTTATTCTTACTAAGAAAATAACAATTAAATGAATACCGTATACTACTGATATTGAATACATAAATAAAAATACCTACATAAGTCTCTTTAACTGCAATAAGGGCTCCGCATGATCTAAACTAGTATTTGTGTAACTACTGCAGTCTACTACATCGTCCGGTTCAAAAAACAAACCGCTGATATTTACGAAACCTACTCATTTCACATTTCACCCGTCACAATTACACAGAGCCAGGCGACTCAGGTCATAAAGTTTTTCACCTTTGTCATAACATAAAACAGCAATAAAGCAAACCCTTTGTTCCGAGCTTAGCGAAAACTACGTAAGTATATACAAGCTGTTGTTTTGCATCCTCGTCAAATTCAAGGAGGTAACTACGTTAATGATCTCGACCCGAATCAATAATAAAATGGGTAGGTCATTTTTATTTTTTTTCTTATTTACGGAAATCGGTAAGTGTGAACCACCTGTGTTTTGAACGTGACCCGTCTGATCCTCGCCCTATAACCGCGCTTTCACACATACAAACAATCTCAAACTTTTATTCGTGAATTTCTTATTCCCTAAACCACGTTATGGGGCTTATTCCCATATATTGACAAACTTAAACAACCAAAAAATCTGCGTTTATTAATAATTAACTAGATACCGAAATTTGAATTCATTATTTATGTCTTTTGTGACAACCTCCTGAATTTTGACGAGAATGCAAAACAACACTTGTATATCCAATTAAACACTTAAGGCTCTATTTTAATTGCAGTGGGAGCGGTTTTTGAAACGAAATTATACAAAGCATAATGAACTCATAACATAACATCACGCCTGTAATCCCCGAAGGGTTATATAGGCAAAGGTGAACCTAAAAGAACACCCACGTCTTGCCTAGTTTTGTATAAGTCCGATGTAATAAGGGCCGAGCCACCAACATCAACCGGGCCCAAGTACTGACTGTTACTGAAAAAAATCGACGTGGAAAAACTCAGCAAAATAATTTGCCGGACTCAGGATTATAATCCAGGATCTCTAATGCTCAGCAGTCGCGCTTGACCACAAGAACAAGGAGGCCGTCAAGCATTTGTTTCAATTGTGTTATGTAGAAACTAGATAAAAGCTAAGAGAATTTCTGAGAATACTCGAGAATCCTCTAAAAGACACGCGACATGTTTTCAGGCTCGCATCTAGTCTAGTCGTTACACAATTAACATAAAGTTCATACTGCTTTGTAAGATTTCGTCCCAAAAAAATTATTTCCATTTCATGACAATGTAAAATGAACCTTACCGTCTACCCTATCCGCCACTACTGTTTGACGGCAGGTGTATTGTTTATTTGGTCAATTTTCAGTTGCCTGGAGCCATTTTGAATTATTTAACAATAAAGTCAAACTAATAACTACATTTAGGAGGCACTAACAATTCTGTTTGATGCCGAATGGTAATTAATGTTGCTATCAAATTGAAAACTGTTTCTATTCGCTGCCTCGTGTTCCATTTAGAGTGTCTATTATCTTTGTTATGTAAGTACTGCTAATATATTTATGCTGGATGGGTTTTAGATGTGTGAACATAATAGATAGAGGCGAATTGTAGAAAAGGATTGCATTCCAGCAGTTTGATTAGTAAGTCACTTAATTAGATCCCTCTTTTTGCCATAAATACATTATTGTCATAACAACTCCGCGGAATCCAGCTGAATCCCGCTGGATTGAAGTCAATCCAGCAAAAATTTATCCGTATTTAAAACTGTGCTGGTGTAATTCCTAAGTAGTACCGACTAAGTAGTTTATTTTTTTTATTTAAAACTTCGAGGAAATAGTACAGAGGCGGACTTTATGCCATAGGCTAGTCCACACACATTACGCCAGTTATGTTTAACTCCCTTCTAATAAGGGACGAGCCCATTGTCACCAATCGGGTGCAAATCCAGAACCAAATGTAATACTGACAATTCCTAAGGACGAAAGCGTCGAACTCAGGACCTCATGCTTAGGGCCTCTGGTGCTTACGAACATTAGACAAAAGAGAACGGAGGGCGTTGGCTGTCCGATGTTATATGTTGGCCCGCAGGTTTGCACGTTGTACACCAGAAGTAAAGATAACACTTTCTAAGGCTTTTTGTCAGTCGCTGTACACGAGCACCCTGTGGGTTCGATATACGCAGAGGGCATACAACGCCCTCAGAGTCCAGTACAACAATACTTTCAGGATGTTGTTGGGGCTCCCACGTTACTGTAGCGCATCAGGAATGTTTGCAGAGGCACGTACTGAAGGTTTCAGTACCGTCTTACGTAAAAGGATTTATTCTATGATGCGCAGGGTGCGTGGGAGCTGCAATGACATTCTGAAGGTCATTAGTGAAAAGCCGTGCTGCACCATTATGGCTCATTGGGTACGTGTACATGTACATATACCCGGTGCGTCAGGTGAGTGCAGCAGATATATGAATTAAAATCTTCTATTTCGTTTGTTACTAACATAGCTTATAAGTTGTGTGTATTACTAACATCATATGGATCAAGGTCTGAAATAAAGTATTTTTATTTTATTTTATTTTATTTATTTATTTAAAAGAGGCGGTGATTCCTGACACCTTTTATTAAAAAACAATTCCCACCACAAAATGCAGACAATATTAAACGCTAGGCTTAAGTAATAGAGTTTTAAACAATTTCGTTGATTTCAGTACAAGTAACATTCAAAAACAATATGATCTACATCCTGCAACATAATTTGGCATGGGGGGAAACGTGTCTAGACGTGCAGGAAATCAGTTTTCCGTAGAAATCTTCGTTGACGCCGGTTGCCCGCTTCAATTGACTCACTTTTATTTTTATTTTTATTGGCCACACTTAGATTTTGATTTCATGTTCGAAGTAATTGTACTACTATCTGTAAAAATCCAGACGCAATCATGAGAATAAACCAGGAACACAGGTAAATCTTACGACAAGATTTTATAACATATAAAATTGTATAAGGTAATACATTGATGAGTATAAAATTAATTAAGTTTATTTTCTTCTTTTTAGAGTATTTCAAAAAGGCTTCTTTAAAAAAATGCTGTTATACTATTCATTTATTTATTCAATACATTACACAGTCTGTTTTTACAGCGCTCCCGTCGACGTTATTTAATAGTAAGAAGTTCTTTCTGTATTCTATATTAATTTCACAAATATCTCTCTTTATTCCTTTATCGAATCCAAGAAAATATTCACAGAAGCTACAAGACTCTGAATTTACTTCCTTTTGATATAAGTGAAATTATTGAAACATAATATTTTCCAAGTGTATAAAAATGTAATATCAGTTATATCGAGTACCATAACAACTGGAATCAGTGCTTGTTATCGAGGAAGTCAAGTAGAACACTAACGTTATAAGTTCTTCTACTTATTGTACCTACTTCTCATGTAGAGGGTGCTTGCGTCAGTGCAATAATAGAGAATTTATTTGTAACTATTTGTTGCCCGCGACCTGCTACCGCATTAAATTATTATTAAAAAAAAAACCTCATTTGAATTGGATTTTGCGAACAATTTAAATTTCTACGTTTTGTTTTTGCACGGAACCCGAAATCTTTTTCTAAAACAAAGCCTAGTGCCCTATTTTACCTACTCCTCATAACATCAGCTATCCAGTGAAGTTCCGTCAAAATCAGTCCAGCTTTTTCGGAGGTTAGCCGAAACAAACAGACAGAAAAACAGTTTAAATATGCATTCAATAAAAAGCTGTTAAATGAAACTTACTAACAAACGCTTATTTTTTTTATTTGTATAACAAGAATATTGTAATTCCTTGTATGTTCACGTACTTTGATATTATGACCCCTACAGTAAATTAATAATCGCATTTATTACTGCGTTTTTCCTGGCTGTAATTCTTAACAAGTTACTGCCCTGAACGTTTTAATTACACATGAGTCGTGTACAACTAAGCCTTTCATTTAGTCATTACCGTTTGTTGGGGAACACACACGCGAGTATTGTAAGCAAAACATAGTTTAAAAATTACATTGGTGAGGTGGAACACATCTCTACCGAGACTTTAATAGATTATAACGGCGGCCGCTTCGCTGCGTTTATTGTACGGAACGATCACTATCACCCTCGATAGAACACAATGCCTTTGAAACAGCCAATCGTCTCTCAGGATCATATTAAAGGAAAATAATAAAACTTTTCAAAAGAAGGGGCGAAATAAAACGTATTACGTCAAGACAAACACTAATATAAGACCACCTTTTATCGCTCTTATAAATTTTCTTCAAAGCTCAAATTTTTCGGCGAAGCAGTGAAAGCACTTCAAAGGGGAAGTAATGAAAGAAAAATGAGGAATGTTTTAATAACTGCCTCTTCGTGTTACAACATTTATCTTTTAAGTGCATGGAATCTGTTGATACCCCTTTGTGTTTTGGCAGCAGAGTCTTAACAATTCTTGAATTTGTTTTTAGGTCAGTGGCAACCGAAGACTGAAGAGAATTTCAATTGAGTCCATTTGTGCCGAGAGTGATTCTTTGTGTAAGATAATGATGTACATACTGTTAGTAGAAGCACAAAAACTACAACTGAAGCTTTTTATTATAATAACTCTGACATTGTAAAAACCAAAATAACATTTTTTTTATTTCAAAATATATCAACCATTTAAATAACACCGATACGCCCACGCCGCAGAGATACTCGTATGAACCTAAAATATTTTCAACAAATACTTTTTACACATTTTTAACAAATAAATCCAAAAGTCGGTTGTAAAAAATGTGAATGCAATTTTCTAACTGGACGAAATTGGAATACATTTTATCTGGGCGAAACCGGCGCGGCGTATAAGCTAGATATTTTATGAAACCGTTCTATAAAATATAAATCATTTTGGAGGCAGAGTAGAGGGCTGGTGCGCCGGGCAGCTCACAGGGACGTCTCCAATGCAATAGTGGCTTATTTTACATTCAAAGCTCTGGGAGCCGCTTTTAAGAGGTTAGTATATTTAAAAAAAAAATACCACACAAACTGTTTCTCTGCCTGTGTTTTTAAACAAAGTATCCTGGACTCTACTGGCTATGCAAATGACCCGGTTTAAAGCTGGGAACACATTGAGTCTATGGTTACCATGCCGTTGCGTTGATGCGAGCTCGAGCAGTGTACCGCCGTGTTAGGGGTGCATTAGGCCGGGCAGAACAGGGGTGTGTATCGATTGGCGACCCCCACCCGCCGCCCTCGACACTACACAATATTACTCTCTGCACTCCGAACCCCTTTCGTTACATTTGCAACGTTTACTTGGTAGCCGAGATCATTGTTTTAAATCATTTGACTTCAAATATGTTTAGCATAATTATTATACACTTGGGTTTGGACTGTGTTATAATATTTATCTGGGTTCACACTTCTGATATATGTATTCTAAGAAAATAATTTTTGGTTTTTAGAAGGTAATAATGTTGTTTTATAAGTTAGTGATTATTATTATTTAAAATGACGTCTTAATTGTTTGTTTTTGAATAAAATGAACACAAAAAGCTAAGAAACATCCTAAATAAGGACAATAAAATACAAAATTATAAAAATAACCCCTAAATTCATAGAGCGCACAAAAGCGCTGTCAGGCGCACGCGCCTAATGGCAACAACCACGGCGTTTGTACGTAGACAAGTAAAAAAAACTAGGGGTATCGAGGGCACTTTGATATCACGCGTCTCAAATTGTTTTATCTCGCAGCACAAGAGGGGTTAGCTACGAGTACGACACTGGTTTTCCTTCATTTTATTTTATTCAAAAAGTCTGAATTGCGTTTGTATTTTGGTAGTCCTACTCGTGTTTGCCAAAAATTATGAGTTTTTATTTATGCTTGCCAAAATTATGTGACTGAGTAATATTTTTATGCTTGTTCACTTTTATCATTTCTTTAAGAGTAGAGTGATGTAGGGGTGTGTCAATCTTCATTTTAATGCATGTGATGTTCATGTTTTGATTAAATGACATTTTGACGGATTGCATTATGTATGGCATGCAAAATCATACTATATATCAGACTTGTGTGTGATTTTTTAAAGTGACACACAGTTTTTTTTGTTATTCATCTTCCAATTTTATTAAAATCATGATCAATCACAATTATGGACGGGTAACATTGAAATTGAAGTCGTAATACGTCTTTGTTTTATAAATTAAAACTAGGTTTGCTGTTATCTTTTTCTATGGAGATTTCTGTAATCAATTAGAGATAACGAGACCCAAGGGAGAGCGATAAGAAATCTTTTTGATATTCAGGATTTTTTTTAATTGTAATTAAATGTAATTAACTATATAAGTCTTTTATTCGTACCGGCGCGCGGCGAAAACAGAATACTTATTCTGTGATTTCGGCGGTCTCTACAGTCCTGTGCTCATAAATAACCCTTGCTAGAACGCCCATACTGATCTGTTACGATTTCTGGTGTAATGTAAAGTGAGGAATGAGTATATTAAGTAGAGGAAGTTTAATAGTTGCGCCAGATACGAAGAGTTAAAAGGGAAACGTCTGTCGTGATATGGGCATGTTATGTGGAGAGGCGAATCGCATGTGTCAAAAAAAGTGATGAATATACCGTGCGAAGCCAAAGTGGAAGAAAAAAAAATGGTGAATGCGTGAATATTCGTATGCGATTTATGTTCCAAATTCAAATCACATTATTGACCAGCGGGTCATAATGAAATTCAGTACAATATTATTGCCCTGCTAGACCTTAGGTTGTAAATGACTTACTTTAGGTTAGGTTTGCATGAAATATAATTTGACATTGTCGAGCAGGTGGTGTGAAAGATAATTTTGATGATGTTTTCTAGAAGGTTGGACGGAAGTGCGGAGTTTACCCATATTATTGTCCAAAACCAACCTGCTGTCAAAAATACCCCTCACTTGCACAATATGGTGTACTAAACGAAGTGCATGAGAGACTTGACATATTTTCGTGCAATCTGAGTGAATTCGCAAAAGTTTTGTTGAATTATGTTAATTAGTAATATTTAAATATTAATATTCTGTGTTATGTCTGATTTTATATTTAGATATATTGAAGTTTATTTTTCAATTTATTTGGTGTGTGTTTGCCAACCACTATTGTTTTGGGATTATCCTGTAAAGATGGTGTGTGTTAGATAAATAAATAAATAACTAAGTCTCACGCAACAGGGAGTAAGCTTATTGGCAACAGCAAGGCGGTCTCAAATCAATGCTTCGGGTTAGAACTGATACAATTATAACAGAGAGCCCAATATCACTAAGACAAAACTGTAATTCAACCTAGGCCCGTAAACTGATAAGTCACGATTACTAAGTATATACAGGGTGTAATGGAAAGGGTATATACATCCTTAAGGGTTTGCTACAGACCATCAAACTAAACATGTTTCTCATGATAAAAAAAATTTTGCAGCAAAAAAAATTATCAGCTGCCTATACATTTGGGTCGAATAGGTATTGCAATTTTCTATGAAGCAGCAGATATTTTTTTTGCTGAAAAACATGTTTTATGATGAGAAACATGTTCAGTTTGATAGTCTGTAGCACACCCTTAAGTATATAAGTTTTTAAACTGACATGGTCACTAACACTATTAATAACACTTGCAACGGGATATTTACCATGTGTATTATTTGTTTCGAGTTCCCGATATATATTTCATGATCACGGATAACAGTTTATCCGTGATCATGGCGTTTACAACGGCGCCGAAATATCGGGAACTCGAAACAAATAATACACATGGTAAATATCCCGTTGCAAGTGTTATTAATACCCTTAAGTATGTATATACCTTTTCCGTTACACCCTGTATAATTTAAACACCTAGCAAAATATCGTGTATTTCGGCGCGAGTATGGCCGGACTGGATTATCGGTGACGGACACACTTACGAGGTCCATGTCGTGTTGAGAATGGTCATTTGCCATTATTTTCAAAGAAAATCAATATTAAATCAAAACATTTTAATACGAATTTAAAAATGATTACAAAATAATTAATTAAAACAATAATTAAATTTAAACTGATGATAATATGATTCAGGCGTGAACCGTGTCACAATTAGAGTTGTGGACAGGTCGCTCGCTAGAATTGGAATGCCCCGCATCGCTCGGCGCTCCGTATTATAAAGGCCGACCCCTTCCACAACTCGCCTGATTCACTGAGTGGTGCGATGATGTCACAGAGCGTTCCGTTTCGTTTTAAGTCATAATAATTTGCTCACGCCGACACGGCCATTCTGCTAAAAGGTCGTCACTGACCTCATAACTCTGCAATAAGAGAAAAGATACCACAGTATCAAAACATCACACAACTATCACAATGAACGGGTCATCTTTGCCTACAACCAAACATATTATCAAGAGAAAGGAGGCCCCTGGCCTCAACAAAATCTCAATAATAACATGAAATGGTTACAACTCAAACACATTACTAAGAGCAAGGAGGCCCCTGTCCTCAACGAACTCTTAATAACAGCGTCAAAAATTCGGAGGCCCCTGTCTTCAACAAATTTTATCAGTCTCAGTTTGGAGGCCCCTGTCCTCAACAAACTGGTGTTATTAACATCAACCAAACATATTATTAAGAGAAAGGAGGCCTCCGGCCTCAACGAAATCTCAATAATAACATGAAATGGCCATAACTCAAACACATTACTAAGAGCAAGGAGGCCCTCCGTCCTCAACGAACTCTTAATAACAGCATCAAAAATTCGGAGGCACCTGCCCTCAACAAATTTTATCAGTCTCAGTTTGGAGGCCCCTGTCCTCAACAAACTGGTGTTATTAACATCAACCAAACATATTATTAAGAGAAAGGAGGCCTCCGGCCTCAACGAAATCTCAATAATAACATGAAATGGCTACAACTCAAACACATTACTAAGAGCAAGGAGGCCCTCCGTCCTCAACGAACTCTTAATAACAGCATCAAAAATTCGGAGGCACTTGCCCTCAACAAATTTTATCAGTCTCAGTTTGGAGGCCCCTGTCCTCAACAAACTGGTGTTATTAACATCAACCAAACATATTATCAAGAGAAAGGAGGCCTCCGGCCTCAACGAAATCTCAATAATAATATGAAATGGCTACAACTCAAACACATTACTAAGAGCAAGGAGGCCCTCCGTCCTCAACGAACTCTTAATAACAGCATCAAAAATTCGGAGGCACCTGCCCTCAACAAATTTTATCAGTCTCAGTTTGGAGGCCCCTGTCCTCAACAAACTGGTGTTATTAACATCAACCAAACATATTATCAAGAGAAAGGAGGCCTCCGGCCTCAACGAAATCTCAATAATAATATGAAATGGCTACAACTCAAACACATTACTAAGAGCAAGGAGGCCCTCCGTCCTCAACGAACTCTTAGTAACGGCATCAATTTGGAGGCCTCTGCCCTCAACAAATTATATCAGTCTCATGGTTTGGAGGCCCCTGTCCTCAACAAACCATATCAAATAAAATGTTTGGAGGCCCATGTCCTCAACAAACTTAAATAAGTCATTACAGAACACGGGTACAAAATGCAAATAGTGTAAATGTAACTTAACTTGAGTTCACCTTCCAATGTTATAGACTCATCTTTCGCCGACACGGTACCCTGGTCGAAGCATTCTCCAAGTTTCGGTGCTAACCGTAGCTGGTCATGTGCCACTTAGTTTGGTCTTCCTCTGAATAGTGATATATAGGTAATAGTAGTTAGTTTTCCTCTTCATTAGTGAAATCGGTTTCCAAATTGCTTAAAGCGTCCTCAGTAGCTTGAACCGTTGAAGGCGAGCTTCTTACTACTTAAGCATTTTGTTAAGTAACCAGAATATTCAAGCCAGTTCCTTTTATGATTTCAGTTCAAATCATTAGATCATATGGTGTTTCTTGATCATCGACAATGTGAAACGTAATGACAGCGAAAACATTCTTTATCCAATGCCATTGGGGTAAGTATTTCGTCATGTTCCAGTGCTACATTGACTTTTTCAGCTTCGTTTGTCATCTTCCTAAAACATTTCTCTTCAATGTGTCCAGTTTTGTTGCAATAATTCCATTTGAGTTTTGGGCGTTCCGTTCGAATCCCAGACTCCTCTCTGGCGTTTTCGCTCAGTAATGGCTTTGGGTCGTTCAGTTTGCCATTTGCTTTGTTGCAATTTGCTTGAACTGTCTTGCCACACTTGAAGCATACTATCGGTTCTTCTTGATCGTTCCTAAGCCTGGGCCGTTTGGCAGGCGGTTTGCCTTGGCGTGGTTCTTGTGGCCTGATTGTGGCTGCAACAGAAATTAATTCGGGGACAGTTGTGCACTTACTGGACAGCAATTTTGAGCAAAGATACTCATTATCCATGCAGCCATTAACGGCTTCAACAGGCGCTACGCATTGTGGATGGTGCAGGGAATACGACCTTTCAGTCAATCCCACTAAAACTGAATTAGTCATGTTTACCCATAAACGAACTTTAGGGCCTAATCGCCTACCTAAATTATTCGATACAGAACTTAAGTCAGCTACCGAAGTCAAACACTTGGGAGTCATCCTAAACAGTAAGTAAAACTGGAGCAGTCACTTACACAACAAAATTAACAGGGCATGCATCACCCTCTGGCAGTACAGGAGGATGATAGGTAAGAAGTGGGGCCTATCCCCCAAAATGATACTTTGTCTATACTGTGTGTTGATCCGTCCCATGATCTCGTACGGGGCAGTGGTCTGGTGGCCACGCATCACACTAGTCTCAGCATCGTACAAACTTCAACGCATGCAGAGGCTTGCCTGCATGGCAATTATAGGCTGCATGAGGACCACTCAGACAGCTGCTCTTGAAGCCATGTTGGAGCTTCCGCCGCTCCATCTGTTCATACAACAAGAAGCAACAATGGCGGCCGCACGCCTCAGAACACTTTCAACTCTGGTGTAAAAAGACACGCAATACACCGCGGTACTGGAAGGATTCTACAAAGAGTTCCCCCTGGTGAGAGCCATAAACGATCTAGTACCAGAGTCGAGCTACACGATAACTGACAAATGCTTGCACTGACTGGACAGGTCCACTCAAATCTGTGTGGTTCTTTCTTCAAAAGACCATTTCAGATACTAATCTGCATAGTCCTCATGTAAATTGAGGAATGTCTGGACTTTAAAAGAGTAGCAAGTTAACAGAGAACCTCTGAGTTTGTTTCGGCTGTCTCTTCTCAGAGTAGTCAGGTACAAAACACCGGCCCCAAATAGTTAAAAAAAACGACGTGTAAAAGTGTTTGTAAAAACCTATTTGCAAAATAAACATCATTTATCATTTACCCAAACAATTTATATTCGACAAAAGTACAAGATCCAGCTCCATGAGGACCACCACTGTGAGGGGTTAAATCCAGCTGAGCTGCGGATCTTCACGAAGGATCTCAAAATACATATAGCCGTAACACTGTGGGTCCATAACACGGTATTTCAGGCAGAATGCACGGGTATTTCCCTAGCCGCATCAGCCATCCTAGCAAGAAAGGTTGAGGACTACTATTCGCATACTTTTAGACAGCAGGGCTGAACTGTTAGCACTAGACAACCACACGGTCGACTCCGGGTTAATATAAGAGTGTCACCAGCGCCTAAACCAGGTCGGTAATCACAACAACATAGCCATACAACGGATTAAAGGTCACAGCGATTCCCGGGGCAACGATGCAGCGGACGAACTCGCCAGAACGGGTTCGAGCATGGCAGCAGTGGGTCCAGACTCCTGCCACTGTCCTTCGGGTATCTACGAACTCTGGTAAGGAAATGCACCAATGAACAACACCACAAACTGTGGCAACACCACGGTGAGTGTAGGCAGGCCAAGGAAGCACTTCCTACTATAGACGGCCGCTTTACCAAGCGAGCTCTCCGGCTGACAAAGCTACAGCTCCGCACAGTCACAGCCGCCATCACTGGGCACAGCTCCTTTAATAAACACCTCCTTGTCCTAGGAGTCACAGATAGCCCACTGTGCAGAGCCTGCATGGAGAAAAACGAGACAGCAGCCCACGTGCTTCTACACTGCCTAGAGGTTGCAACTTAGAGGGCAAAGCACTTCGGTAACCCTCGGGGAACTAGGGTGGATCGAATAAAGTTCCCACCCGTACGCAAAATACGCGCTTTAGACGTGGAGTTGCGGAAACCAGCCCGCTATACAATACAATGCAATGGCTTCCACAGCGTCAGTATCTTTATTGCCGCTTATCACTCGTTTTCAACTATGCCACCTTCGGTTATCGATTCTGCTAGATTAGACATCAAATTAGAAGTTGCTCACCTTAAGGACATCAGTGAAGTAACGTGCTTCAGGTTCGAACGTTTGTATCAATGCTTCTCGCATCTCCCTCCAGACAGGTGATTTTACAAGCCACGCATCACCAATAGTCTTGGCTCGTCCTTGCAATAGACTCGCTATCTTAATACAAACTTCGTGGTCAGCCAACTCCCGGTGTGCTTTGGCTCGATCGACGTGCTCGCACCAGTCTCGAATTGGGACATCACCATCTGGATTGTAGGATGCTATATAGATGTCACGTAATCTTGGTCTTCGCGTCGGAGCTACAGTCTTATTTATCACCCGTGGCCAGCATCTGTTTTGTGCTAGAGCCATCCGTTTCTCCATCATTGAGGGTGGATGGGACCGAAGATATGTCCCGGTTGATCCCGCTTCTGATTTCGGCGCGAGTATGGCCGGACTGGATTATCGGTGACGGACACACTTACGAGGTCCATGTCGTGTTGAGAATGGTCATTTGCCATTATTTTCAAAGAAAATCAATATTAAATCAAAACATTTTAATACGAATTTAAAAATGATTACAAAATAATGAATTAAAACAATAATTAAATTTAAACTGATGATAATATGATTCAGGCGTGAACCGTGTCACAATTAGAGTTGTGGACAGGTCGCTCGCTAGAATTGGAATGCCCCGCATCGCTCGGCGCTCCGTATTATAAAGGCCGACCCCTTCCACAACTCGCCTGATTCACTGAGTGGTGCGATGATGTCACAGAGCGTTCCGTTTCGTTTTAAGTCGTAATAATTTGCTCACGCCGACATGTACCTATACGTTCTTTCTGGCAATAAATAAACAGATAAGCCAGGCAAATCAGGTGCGTCAATCAAAGTGTGGAGCGCCACCGCCACGGACATTCAACGACCGAAACGTCCATCGACGCCCGTTTCGCTAGGTACAGTCACGTGCATAAATATCACACATTTACGCAAGATTAAAAAGCTATTTCCTCCTTAAAAATAGATATAATGGTGTTACGAACATAGCATTTTCAATACCATACTCCATCGCAAAGTTACAATCTCTATAAAAGAAAATCACTTTTGAATTTAGTACATATCTGTACCTATAGTTAACGCACAATTGCATCAACTGCCCGCCCGGCTGGCTGGTCGGCTTCTAATGAATCAAACGACATCTATATTGGAGCTAGGGATGGGTTACAAGCAGAATCGATGGTATATTTGCTGTAACTGTGTTGTTAGTTTCATTTATTTAGTAATCGTTTACAGGGCCTAGGCAAAGTGACATTGTATGCTATTCTGCAAAAGAAGATGGAAAAGTCAAAAAAGGTATAAAAGTGACATAACAAGACAAATACATATAAAAGTGGCTACCGAAAAGCTTAAATTTCATTCCTGTCGAAAGTCATTGTAGAAATACGAAGCAAGACCCTCAGGGTACTACGACGTTTTAAAGCAGTATTGTTTTAATCTTATTGCAGTGTGGGAAAGAGACAGAGCTAGAGAGTACGTCTAGCGCCATCCCTTTCCCACTCTGGAAAAAGATTAATCTTTTTCCAGAGTACAACAGTATTAATTTAATTAAAACAATACTGTTTTAAGACATCATGGTAGGCCAATAGGTCAATCAATCGAGATTGCTCAACTGATTCTTCTTGTAGGAGCTCATGAATGCACCCAAGAGCCAATTGCAATAAGTAGCCTAAGACACTCTCGAAATGTAAATTGGCTGATTTTCTTCTTCTTTTGATTAGTTTCGGCACTTTCAATGCTAAACCGAACTAAGGGCATGGAAGAATACATTAATTGATCACTTTGAGCAGTCAGGACAAAGATGCATATTGTTGATGAGCACAGAATTACGGTATTACCTATCTTACTGATGTAAACTAAGTCACTTCGACACCCACACATCTAAAGGGAACCACCCTGGAAAAGGGCACAATGTGTTCGTAGCTTATAACTCCGACCAAGTTTGAAAACTTCACGGAAACAGGGAACTTTTAATAGTGCTTTTAAGCGATGACTCAGCAAGCTGTCGATATTTTATACCACCTCGCGATCTCTGACATAGGTACGTACCTAAATCAGCGATAGTTTATGGTTGGAATAGCGTGTTTTGAATTCAATTCGATGTTGACTGTCTATGGTTACTTGGAATTAAAGCAGGTTCATTTTAGTATGACTGCTTATGCTGAGATAGTGACAGACACCATTATAAATATTTCTTTACCTAATTTTTCTCGATTTATCGGTCAAAAAATCTTCACCGACATTCACTATGTCTATCTTACTTACTGCAATATACAGGTTTTCAAATTTCCGTATCATTTTTCAACTTTTCATTAGTCACAAATAGCACAAAAATCTTTGTTTTTGAGAAAAATCTTGCACCTTTACCTACATAGAGGTAACTAGTTAAAATTGACTAAACAACGGGGTTAATAAGTATGTTATTTTGTCCTTCAACGTATAAACCTAGATTATAGTAGCTGTAGCAGTATTCTATCACAAACGTGACGTCACAGTTTGCGGTTACAGTTAAATGTGGTCTGACTCGCAGCGCAAGCGACGCATTCAACATCACTCAGGATTTGAACCACTCCATCCTACTTTGTATACATGAGATAGTTATGCCATTTCTATCCATATTGTTGTGAATTAAAGTCACTTTCATGTCTGTTCTTTTCAACTGCACGGTGAGTTTTGAGTAGTTTTGATGAGGTTATCATAATAATGGAGATTCTTTTTCCTGAAATGATAATTATTGTCTTTACAAAGAAATCTCGACGTTCTGTCAATGCGAAAACCGTCCAAAGCAAGAGCGGGTCTCTAGTAGTACGCCATAATTAGGTTCGGGAATATAATTAGGGCTAATACTGATTGAGTAAAGGTGAAACTACACAGTGCTGCTGTAACTGGCAACCGTCAAAGTTGGCTTGTGACATGTCAACCTGACTACCAAACCGTTTTTCTTTCTGCACAAATGGCTTTGTGCAGAAAGGCCAAGGCCCTATTAATGAAAGGCCGATGCGGGGCAAGTCAAGATGACATTTCACATACTGTCAATAGGAACATGGCACAATATTGGTTGACATTGCTTGACGACATAGACCTATTGACTAGTGTTGAATACAATGATAGTGAACAATAAACATCCAAAACCGAGGTACTATAACTTTTGAAACTGACATGCCACTAATACTATCCAACAGGATATTTACAATGTTCAATATTTTGAGTTTATCCGTAATATCATGGTGCTTGCAACAGCCTCGAAATATCGGGAACTCAACACAATTAATAATCATGGTAAATACACCATTTTTGGTGTACATGATACTGAGGTTAGTAATGCAGGAAATTCCTCGATGCGTCTTATAGTCTTATAAGCCTGCCTGCCTTCATTTGAGTAAAACTCCTTATCATCATCTGCCTAGCCTTTTCCCCAAACTTTGTTGGGGTGGGTTTCCAGTCTAACCGGATGCAGCTGAGTAATAATGTTTTACATGAAGCGACTGCCTATCTGACCTCCACACCCCAGTAACTGGGTAATACTATCGTAGGGGTATCCCCCTTGGTAAGTCTGGATGTCAGACTTTCGGTTTCTGACTACTCGTAACGACTGTCAAAGATCTACAAATGACAGCCGGGACCAACGGCCGAAACTCGGTATGTAAAAATGCTCACTCATCCACGGACCAACCTCGGCAAGCACGACTTAACCTTGAAGATCGACCTGTGCGGCTGTTATTATTTAGCCACGAGCTCCTCCACCTCCTTTATACCTACAGACTAATTATTATAATTTCGGAACACATTTACCCCCCTAATCTTATAAGCAAAATCCCTGTGTATATGTGCTTAATTGGTTTGATTATAAAACGGACACAGCTATCAGTAGTATATCGTCTGAAGCACTAGAGTTGATTGCGGTAATCCTATTTGTCGACGGTTGTGGTCTTAAAACGTGTTGCAGGTTTCAAATAGAGGCTGAATTACGTAAGTATGATGTAGGTAGTATAGTAGTTGTCTATGTTGATAAGAAATCTCTCATGGTGCTTATCCCATTACATCAAGATAGGCTTGATGTCCCTCTGAAGTCTGAATCCCTGAAATGATGGGCAGAGGTATACCTAATAGTACACCGATATTTCGCCATTAATGTATAATTTGTATAAGACCCATTTAATTGGCGTCTTTTTGTTCTGAATATTCTTGCTGGTAAACCCTCTTAGCTCCTCTGCCTTTAAAATTTTGATTATAACATTTTCAAGAGCAGCTTGGACTCCAGATTTGTTCCCAGTTAATAATATAATTCGTTTTTCCCTAATTTCCCTAGGACAAAAACTAACTGGTGGAATGCACATCTCTATCGTTGCTTTCAGAAAATACTCAGGTGACTTTAATAATACCACAGATATTTTTTTATGAGGGGCTACAATTTGAGTCTATAATCATCATAACATAACATCACGTCTGTTATCCCCGGAGGGTTAGGCAGAGGTTAATCTTATAGGACACCCACTTTAGACCAGTGGGACTACTTAAACCAATGAGTCTTTAGTCCTACCATGAAACGCCAGAACACACCTTTCAATTCAGGTTTTATTTCTTCCGTCACACAGCTCACAAAGAAATAAAATATTTGAGTATTTCCATTTATTTTATATCCATCGGTCGCGGTATCCCTGCTCGGTGAAGTATGTCACGTCACGACGTCACTGATGTGGTTGCAGCTTGATCCAAAATGTGGTGTGCCGTCCATCGCGTGCGGAATGTTGGATGGATTCGATTGCAATGTATTGTCAACCAACAATGTATGAGTTTATTGGGGAATTGTCGTTGCGAAGTCTTTATTGTGAGTACAAATGTTAAAGGATGTGTGTTCTGCATACTTTGTATTTTATAGATAAAAGTGACATATTTGAAAAATATCTAGTGCAGATGACATGATTCAGCCCAACAAGCGTTTAGTAGGTACAAACAAGCAGTTGATTTTGCGGAAAACATTTAAGCTAAGTATACTGATAACAATTCGCTATTGATTAATGCAGGTTTTATGCGCGGCCCGGTTCGAAATATTTAATATGTAATAATATACTTCTGGTGGAGGATTCCAGTAATTCAAGGAACATTTTGCCAACACTGTGGTGACAGAGGAAGGACCAAACGCGACTAAATCAGAAGCAACCACCGCCAGTGGTAGAAGAGAAAAATAGTTGCAAATGCCACCAGTTGTGAAAGACCGGTGGGGAGCAGTGTGGAATAAAACGCATATGGAATAATGATTAGTTACTACGAATAAGCCTACAAATAAATACACATCATCTCATGACGAAAAGAAAACAAATGAAAATATCCTGTTCTGTAAAAAAAAAGAGGCACACTTTGAGACCTTTCAAAGAAACGCGATATAACAACATACCGTTAACAAGATCCTTTTAAAACAGGTGTATCGGTAATTACTTTCCTCGTTCCTTGCCAGAAACCTTTGTTTTCTTTCCTACGTCCTTTTTCTCCCATCTCTAAAGCAACATTATATAAAACGGTTTTAAATGTTATAACAATAAATCTCACAATTTTGTTCTCCATTAATCAAAAGATTCCCCTGATTTTAAGTACCGTTTCGATCCCTCTTATTTATGTAAAAGATAACATTCCGAACAAATTAACGGACTAATTAACCGTCTGAATTTCATGTTATCGAATATTTTTCAAGTAAATCCTACGCAATGAGACGCCTACCGATACCCGTATAATTATTGTTTGTTAAATATAAGAAAGTGGTTCGTCTAATTTAAGACGAAATTATACGAAACCAATTTGGCAACTTCAATATAAATTGCCTGTGATCACTCACTCGGATGTGCTATAATTGGCAATATTGTTTGAGTGCCAGCACTTCACCGCAAAACGTATTTTGTATATTGTTGATTTGAATTTGAATGCCCTCAAACGGCCTACTCGTGAAGACGATATGAAAATCGAGTGCCTACCTTAATTTGCTATTCATGTTCCCATTTCCATTATAAGGAAGAAATAAAGTGCCTATGTAAATACTGAAACGTTTAAAGATCAAGACAAGCATCTTCAAACGTTCCTTATGTGTCACGTACCGTATCTTCCGATATATGTATAGCGGAAGACATACCCGCCAACATTCGCACAATATACCAATTACGAAATTCCGACCGAAAAAAATGTTTCCACAAAATTTACAATGGCGAGTGCACCGCTCGCCGCGGCACGTCTGCGGAACAAATAAAAAGTTCGCTCTTCCGACGAAACGCGACGAAATGTATTATAGAACCTTTTCCACGTCGATAAGTAAACGTTACCCTTGTCCCTACGAGTTATGAACCCTCAACAGAAGGGTACATAAGCGTATTTTTACTGAGGCTCTTCCATTCCTACTCTCGTCTGTAGACGGATTACTGCCCGCGGTCGAGTGACAGAGCTAGCAACTTTAAGAGGCTATTAGGATAATAGGATTGAATAACATTGTATCATCGCTGGATTATCTATCTTTCTGATTGGGACTTCCCACGAAACTATCAACAGGTAGCCGCAAGTTGTCGTCGCCAAAGTAATGGCTTTTCGATATTGGGCGCACCGAAGTGACCTATTTCGGACAATTACTACTGTCAACCTAGTAAGAACTACATATACCTACTATCCACAGATTACAATTTGAGCACAACAAGAATATGTAAGTGAAATTGTAATGAAAGTACTTTATTTCTCAGTACATTGATCTGCATTGATTTATTTAGGTAAACATTCGCATAACACGCGTACCAGGGGCGCATAATTGAAAAGGCGTCGTGTCGCATCTAAGCATTCGTCCGTCTGTTTGCTAGGCCTCCCCTCGGGCGCCCGGAAATATCGATTGTACCTGTTGTGCTCTCAAACCGAAGAGCACCCCCTGCCTGCCTGCCTCGTCTGTGTCCAAATAATGGAAATTATTATTTAATGTAAAAAGGACGAGCTTTGTGGGTTTTAGAATTTGTCGGCGTTAAAAAGGATGGAAGTAATACTTTTTGTATACTTTTTGAATACCCCTTGATAACTGGTACTTTCTTTATTGATATCGACAAGGAAATATTTCTAGAAAAACAACACAACATAATATTATTTATTCATTATAATGTGTCTGCAGTGCGTCAGGTATATTCTCGGAAGCTCATACTGATGATTATTTTGCGATAATGAGAAAGAAAGTGGCCTCAGTCATACGCAGAATGGGGGAAAGCACTAATGGCATTCTGAAGGTACTTGCGGAAAGGCTGGATGAGCCGACAATTAGTAGGTTTAAGAAGCTACATGTCATGCATAGGGCTTGATAAACTTAACATAGATAATAGAATTCTTATATTGTAATAATCGTGTGTACTTATATAGTTTTAAGCAATTGTGTATACTATTATATGGGCCATATCCCATGTCGTGTGAAAATAAAAGTTTTATTTATATATTTTTTTATTTTTCCTTAACATCGGTTATTCTGGTGTATACAAGGTGTTTTTTTGCATCCTCGTCAAATTCAAGGAGGTAACTATGCTAATGATTCTCGTCCCGAATCAATAATAAAATGGGTAGGTAATTTTTCTTTTTTACGGAAATCGGTAAGTGTGAATCACCCTTGTTTTAAACGCGGCCCGTCTGTTTCTTGCCTTATAACCTCGCTTACACACATAGAAACAATCTCAAACGTTTATTCGATAATTTCTTAGTCCCTAAACCACGTTAAGGGGCTTATTCTGAAATACTGACAAACTTAAACAACCAAAAAACTCAGCGTTTATTATTAATTAACTAGGTAGGTACCGTAATATTAATTGATTATTTATGTCTTTCGTGACCACCTCCTTAAATTTGACGAGGTTGCAAAACAACACCTTGTATATTTTCAATATTCTATTATCAACAGCTACTTCGCTATTAGATATTATAAACCAAAAAACCAACCTACAACGCCGGCAATGAAATCCTTAAAGTAATTCACCACAACATGCAACAGACTTTCCCCCTTTCGTCTCAAATTTCTTATCAAATAAACGGATGCATATTCCGGAACAGAAAAATCTTTGAATCCGTTTAAAACGCCTGTTATGTCCACCAAGGGATAAAAGTTTTTCAATTTCCATTCAAATCTCGACTTGACGGCTCTTACTCACCAAAATGTTGTTCAGAATCTTTCCCGTATAATAGCAGTCTTGCTATTCTTTAAGTGCTTGTTTATTTTACCATTCTTTTTTTTTTTTAATTGTCCTAGCCTCATTTCATGAATTTCATTCATAAATTCTCATCTTTCTTTCTGTCTATTCGGTTTCAAAACTTTTTTGATATCATACAGATTGGTTTCACGATATTATACATTATTGTATAACGTGTTTATAGACGTTAATAAAGCGTAACATGGAAACGAATACCTTTATCAGACTCGTAATTTAATTTTGATTTGATTGCTTTCTATGTATTAACATCGCTTGAAAGTATTTTCATTTCATCACTGTGGGTTACAAAAAGGTTGCGATTGTACCTATTAAGGGTCACTGTGTTTATAAAAGATCCCGACTGCGTTTATCTAGGGGGTTGTATATGGCAACTTCTATGGTTTTTCTTCAAAAGCTCTTTAATTCCGTCGTGCTTGAGGGAAAAACGCCAAAAGCGTGGACTGGGGGCGAAGTGGTGCTGTTCTTCAAGAAAGGTGATAACACTTTATTGAAGAACTACAGGCCCATTACGCTTCTGAGCCACGTTTATAAGCTGTTTTCGCGGGTCATTACGAATCGTCTCGAACGCAGGTTTGATGACTTCCAGCCTCCCGAACAAGCCGGTTTCCGAAAAGGCTTTAGTACCATAGACCACATCCACACGCTTCGTCAAATTATACAGAAGACCGAAGAGTATAATTTGCCGCTATGTCTAGCGTTTGTGGACTATGAGAAAGCCTTTGATTCGGTCGAAACATGGGCGGTGCTCGAGTCCCTCCAGCGATGCCGTATTGACTGTCGGTACATCGAAGTGTTAAAGTGCTTGTATAATAACGCCACCATGTCGGTCCGAGTACAGGAGCAGACTTCGAAGGCGATTCCATTGAGAAGAGGCGTGAGACAAGGGGATGTTATCTCCCCCAAACTCTTCACAGCCACAATGGAAGACGCCTTCAAGCTCCTGGAATGGCAAGGACACGGCATCAACATCAATGGCGAATACATCACTCACTTAAGGTTTGCCGATGACATCGTAGTCATGGCTAAGTCAATGGAGGAACTCAGTACGATGCTCGAAGACCTCAATCGAGTTTCGCAACGGGTGGGCCTTAAAATGAACATGGATAAGACGAAAGTTATGTCTAACGCCCATGTTGTGCCCACCCCAATATCAGTTGCAGGCTCGGTTCTTGAAGTTGTAGACTCGTACGTCTACCTAGGACAAACAGTCCAACTAGGTAGGTCCAACTTTGAGAAGGAGGTCAATCGCCGAATCCAACTCGGATGGGCAGCGTTCGGGAAACTACGCAACGTCTTCTCGTCAAAAATACCTCAGTGCTTGAAGACAAAGGTCTTCAATCAATGTGTGTTGCCAGTCATGACATACGGAGCAGAAACGTGGTCTCTCACTATGGGCCTAATGGAGAAGCTCGCAGTCGCGCAACGAGCCATGGAGAGGGCTATGCTTGGGATTTCTCTACGAGATCGAATCAGAAATGAGGAGGTCCGTAGACGAACGAGAGCAACCGACATAGTCCAGCGGATTGGCAAGTTAAAATGGCAGTGGGCTGGCCACATAGTGCGCAGGACCGATGGCCGATGGGGCCGGAAGGTCCTGGAGTGGAGACCGCGGATCGGCAAGCGCAGCGTAGGACGTCCACCAGCTAGGTGGACCGACGACCTAGTCAAGGTAGCCGGAAGACGCTGGGCGCAGGCCGCTTCCAACCGGTCCTGTTGGAAATCCATGGGGGAGGCCTATGTCCAGCAGTGGACGTCCTACGGCTGATATGATGATGATGATGATGATGGTTTTTCCCACCATTTAAAGGGGTATTGCCCAAACGTTTAGCCTGAAGCCTGATATGATGTTAGTGAGATTCTTCGGACTTATCTCTAGGATGGCATTGTCTTTTCTGTATTTAATCAGCAATCTAAGATACCTTCCTTACTCTTTTGCTTTACCCTAAATAAAGAAATTCCAAAGTCAATCAACAAAATAGTTAATTATTTATCTCCTGATTGGAATTGCAAAGTCTAACGCAATTTCGTACTAAGTTAAAGAGCGCACCGAGCGCGTTAATGCGCTCCGTGTATGTGTGCGTAAGCCAGACGCGCGCGACGCTCCGGGAAGAGTGGCGAGCTGGCTCTAGTTATAATAGGCGGAACGCGCGCTAATTTAGGTATTTCCTTCATATTATTAAAACCAATACACATTTTGAAAATCTAAAATGTATACGTTATAGAAAACATGTAGTTTTGTTATTATTTAAAAGCTGATGACCTTCCGTGAAGGTTTTACACCGTACTGAGGATTTATTTTCTTTTTTATAGATTACTTTGGCATTATTTTCTATCGAGAAAACTACAAGTAATTGGGACTCTCCAACTTTAATGAGTTTTAACTAAGTATTATTTTTGATATTTTGATAAAACAAAAAATACGTGTCTAATATTTTTGTATTACCTGTCTGACGGACAAAATAGAATGTCGTTTTCTTTACCCAGTCCGCACCCCTATTGGCTCGCCCCCTATTACATGGGACTTTTACACATAACTGGCGAAATGTGGGTGTACTATTCAGTGTATCCTTTCGAAGAATACAGGCGTGATGTTATCTTATGTTATGTCAATTATACTGTAACTATTTAAAACAACCGGTTTACCAAAACCGGCCGGCAAACCCAATTTATCATAACCCAAAACGTCTACCTATCTAACCAAATTGGTTTTCACGAAACATTGGCAATATCTTAATGCCCTAAATCGAGAATGTTCATCGCTTCGTTCGTCGCCAGGCGGTACTCTAGATCCACTCCCTGGAGTGTCCTGAGCAGTAAAGTGTCTCTTGATACGAACCTCCTCGACTTGTAAAAGTCTGCACAGTTCAGGAATACTCAAGGAAAATATAAGACTGCCTAGGTGAAAATTCGGTTTTATTGACTCCGCTTAGTGAGGTATGGTGTGTGGAATTATTTTATGATACTGAAGTCAGTTTTAATAGGAAAGAAGCTTATACCTTTGTTTATCTAAGTCACTACACGTCAGCCACTGTATCAGCCAATAAATCCAAATACTTGTGAGACAGAAAAAAAGAGTCTCAAATCAGGTAAATTCATTTTTGAAACCTTGTTGAAAAGGGTTCATCACGAGTTAAAGGCTTTTTTCTCTTCGTGAAGAGTTCTGTATTCACTCGACATAAGTAGCGTGTCTTTAAAAATACTTGTGAGGTTCTACACTTAAAATCATTATTAAAGTCTAAATGTGAATCACTTTAACGGAGTAAATCATGTCACAAAACACACCTACTAGTGAAAAGCTTATTTGACGTGATCTATTGGTTCTCCTACCATTCAATACACCACTGTGGTCTATAAAATGTTCCCAAATTTTATCTCATGACGCGCCTGCCATGTGCACAAAGGCTAATACCTCACTAGCGGAACAACCCCCTATTTGCTGAGCGACGAGCATGTCACCCCGTGACAACGCACCCTATCTGCACACCGCCTTACTTTCAACCCATCGGTTATATGGTAATGCATTACGGCTTTTTACTCCGACTTATTGCATATGCATACCATTCTAATAGAAACCCTATCGCGGAGCTCTAAAGTTTAATCTCGAGTGTGGGAAGTTAATAGGGAAATGTAAGGCCACAGTAATAATATCAGTGTTGTGATTTAGCTGAAACTGAGAACGGGTTCAAAGGTCATATCTAGGTCAATAAGGTCGGTCTATATTGAGATGTGGACGTTTGTGTTACGTGACGTCGGTTTAAGATATTGATTGGAGAGAAACGGGATGAAAGGGAATGTTTGTTTCATCATCATCAGCTTATAATGTTCCCACTACTGGGACACAGGCCTCCTCTCTATGAGAGGGAGTGGGCTGTAATCCACCACGCTGGCCCAGTGCGGTTTGGTACATGTCACATGTCTTCGAATTTTTAGGACATGTCGGTTTCCTTACGATGTTTTCCTTCACCGTTTTTTAGGGCAGCAGTGATGAAATAAATTACACAGAGTTATGCGCCTGCCTGGGTTCGAACCCAAGGCTTACTGCTCGTAAGTCGGGGCTGCCACCACTGGGCCACCGCTGCTCTCTATTTTTGTTTGGTCCATCCATTAAGGAGTCGGCCCACTACACCGTACCATATCATGACCGTGCTATTAATGTATCAGGCACGGGAAGAAACACGACACTCATTACTTTGCTCTATACACCGTATCAACAGTGTATCATACCCGTTTGTAACGGGTTTAGAACGGTCAACATATGCGGTAAAACCATATATATTATTTGTATTGAAATGCATAGACCGTCCCGTCACCGTCGCCGTCAGTGTCCACCAGCAGTGGCTACAGTGAATTATTTTAATAATCATTCTTACTGACCACCTCCCGGGGACGGAGGGAATTATTTTTAAAGTGGTGACACTGTCCTCCCGGGGTGGAGAAGCAAGGGGTGGACAGCGGTAATAATCGGTCGCGTGCCATGCACAGAGCGTAAACAATTGCCGGCAAGAATAATTTGGCGGTGCCGATACGTTACGACTAGCATAGTCGTTAGTTTTTAATACCAAAAATATTATTTTGCCTCATAGGTATGTTCATAGCACAGTCATGGTTTGGTACGGTGTAGTGGGCAGAACCCTTTAAGCTTTATTAATTGATACAATATTTATTGAAACAACATAAATAATAGAGACGAATAAAGATTCTTGTACAATAATATCCATTGCGAAAACTTCGAGAAAAGACAATACTCTAAGATTCTGTTACTTATGGCTCCTTAACAGTAATAAATCTGCAACTTCGCTACTTATTCTTCATGAAACTACAATGAAAAAGGAACCTATACATACCTGAGTTGAAGACAAAAAAATAACTTAGTTGATTCTTAGGAAGAAACCTCCCATTTAAAAATAACACCTCAGCCCTACTTATTATGCTGTTAGTATATTTCTTTTAGTTTTCATATTTTTCATAAAAGGCATCCAAAACTTTTCACTGGTGAACTTGCAAGTCGTCTAAAACAGGGTAGGATAAGAAGTCCAATAAAACTCTGTTTGATAGCAACAAATCTCATGAATTATCGTATATTGAAATAAAATTACCGTATAGTCATTTCAACATATTATCAAATGGCATCATTCCTATGAAAATGCTACAAATTCAAAGGGGTTTTGTCTCGACTATTCATAGAATTTCAAATATTCGAAACACACGCCAACAAACAAGTACAAATGTATGTGCAAATCATCAAATAACACAATTGTCGAGGTTCCCTAAAACGTACACGTTCGACTATCGCACACAATGGAAAACAAACAAACACAAAACGTTTTAATTAAGTACAAAATAAAAACGTTTTTCATTCGTTTGTTCAAATATTTGGTCTGAATATTGGTAAAACCATTGCATTTATAAATACCTATTCGCGGAAAAACAAGCTATTTTCAATTATTATCGTGGAAACCATTTTGTATTTACTTCATACGAACTTTAGCCCTTTAAATCAATAGACAGATATAGGCATTGTTTTTTAACAGAGAGATATTGGGTTATTTTTCAGAACGCACAACTATACGAACTTTTATATTTACTACTAGCTGTGCCCGCGACTTCTTCCGCGTAGAATTCAAGAAGAAAGCCTTAGTTACTTCTTATTACATTAGCTATCTGCCAGTGAAAGTCCCGTCAAAATCGGTCCAGCCGTTCCAGAGATTAGCCGGAACAAACAGACACACAAAAATTGTAAAAAATGTTATTTTGGTATATGTACCGTATATACGAATGTATATTATTCATATTCATATGCATGTAGTAAAAAGTGGTTATTTTAATGTTACTTACAGACACTTCAATTTTATTTATTTGTATGTATAGATGCATAGATACGAAGTTTATTAATGTAAATGACCCATTAACTGTAACTGTTATGGGTCAGTATTCTCATTTATTCAATGATGTGCACAAAAATGCATTGACCTGCCGAAGTTTCGTTAATAATATAACGGAAATACTTAATTACGTAACGTTGTGGTGAATAATTTGTAAAATCTATCGGTCTAAAGAGCAACAATACAGGCTGACTTTGAATAAATGCGACAAAAAGAAATGGGAGCTTCAGTTACAGTAACAGAGTAATTATAAACTGTTTTTTCTACAAACTAAATCGTAAAAAAAAATTACGTGATTATCGCTTTAAAATGGTCCATTGATGTTATTATCTTTATTTAAGTACAAATTATCGGTACTCAGCAAAATAAATTAATATGCAAAATAAATAAGAAAAATTAAAGTATCAAAAAATCTCGTCCTACTCATCGCAGTGCACAATAATCCCATTGCCGTTCATAGCGGTAATTTACCTAATTTTGCCTATTTTCTAGTGTAAGTATCGCGCGACGTTGCCAAACCTCGCATGAGCGCCAGCGCCGACATCCCTTCCCGGCGACCGCAATTCTTTTTTAATTTTACGTTTGATATGTTCTAAATTTTGTTGACAACACGTATTATTGTATATTTAAATTTGTCGCATCTGTTCAATTTCACCCTGTATATTTAACTCGTTTTAAATAGTCCTAGTTTCTTTATAACTCCGTGTGCGCACACATTTGTGCACTATCTCCCGCATCAAATTACTTGCCAGCTGAGATAGACCGCCATGGCCAAAATTTGGTCAGCAGGACGATTATTATTACATAGGTACCTTTTTCACACAGGGGTATAAAGTACAGAGCGCCAGCTGCTACGCTCCTCACATATTTCCTTTCGCATCATACACGTTCAAACATCTAGGCATAAACGCACGCCTGTTACGAGTACTACATGTCTGGCCTTTCTGTTTCTGAAGAACATCAGTAATGAATCTATGCCCTTCTTTTATTATAACTTGATCACGCATTAAACGTTATTGTACCATGTGATTGCAGGATTAAATATCATAAGACGCCCAAATGAGTACACACATATCTATAAGTACGCGGTAAGTGATCCCAAAATAGCTGTCAGTGTAGCTGTCAAATGTGTATCGAAAGGACACCAATCACAACATTTATTACCGTTATCAACATTTTTACGGTCGACCTCATTCTGCCGCTAATGGATTCTTCCTCTTATTATGTTTCGTACACATAATAACAACAAGAAAATGTTCTTGATTACATCTTGGAAAATGTTCAGAAAAAAATATAGGTTTATTATATATCAAGGACTCGTATGAAAGCTTGAAATACGCTTTTTGAATTAATGAATTCTTGGTAGGAAGGGAATATGAGTAAAATAAATATAATACGAATAGCTACTCAGTAATTCGAAGAAGTGTCACATGACATTTCATTTATAAACGGAATATGCGAATGAAAATTCTCGGTAATCGTATATCGGTGTTTCCGAGGAAAGTAAAAATCTTCTCATCGTGTCTTGTAATCATTTTAATTAGTTCCAGGTCCTGTATAGCATATTCCCGAACAACTCAAAATAAATTCAAATACCTTTGGAAGACTGGGTGACTTCATTTAATTCTCTCTTTTATAAAAGCTGTGTCAACTGTTTCATTAAATCATCAATTCAATTCATTAACTTGAATTTATAAATTATATACCATACTAAATATTTATCATAGTTAGTAAGGTAGGTGCGTAACTATGGCAATTAAGTATTCACTAATTTACACGCGAACAGTGTTGTTTTGTGTTAAACGTTGATGGATGGAGAGGGAGAGGAAGACCAAGGAAACAATGGATGGATTGTGTGTGGATGATTTGAAAGAAAAAGGAATAAATGATAGCGTGATGGTAAACACAGGACAATAGAAGGGAAATCATGTGAATGAATCAATGCAATATGACATGAGCCGAGAAAAGGTACCCTTCTTGATTTTTAATGCATTTTCAAGTACCTTTTTTTTCGGATGGGAAATCATCAAATGATTCCTCCCGCTCTGGGCGGAGCGGAAGGGAGTGTCAGACTTGTACTGAATAAAACCCATCCATGTTCCTTCTTCGCCCTTTGTGTTCCAGGGCCGCGGTATCTCTTTCGAACAACCCGCAACCCTAGCAGGCGTCGGCCCTCTCGGACCCCTTCCGATTTGCTGACATCTCCTTGAGGCGCGCGTGGAACACAAACGCACCGTCGGCACGGCCTGTCGTCATAAGACGGACGGACGGTGAGCTGGCCCATTACTCACCGTCCACAGGCCCGCGAACAGTGTTTCAATTTTCCTTTCGCACGTTTGATGTAACAGATTTCTAAGATATTTTTATTTCACTATAACACTCGACACAACAGATTAATTTACCATTTATTCATGTCATACTTAATGATTAACCCCCTTTAAGGGGTATGGGGAACAGGGTTTAAAGTTCCTCGATACTCCTTAGAAAAGGGAGGTTCCTCCGACCAGACAGGTGTTATATCTAGTGGGCAACTGCCCGACAGTTGTTGTCGGGTTTATACAGTATGTTAGGTTAAACGAGGGACATATTGAGGGAGGGTATTCAGTATTCGATTCTCGTCCCAAATATGTAAAAAACCTATAACGTATATAGAAGAATTTTTAATGTTTTGTTTAGTGCCTAGATATTTTGGACTGTCCTAAGCCAGGTAAGTTTAAAGTATGAAGGGAAAATGGATTATACCTAAGAGTCATTGCCCCGCTCACATGTTCTGCGATAGTATTAAGTCGCTAGCGCAAGGGTGTATACACGTTGCGTGTCATTTGCGAAAATTTTGGTATGGTTCTGTCTGTTATTTATCAGTGTTTTGTTTTTGTTTATATTTTTATTAGTATCATGTTAGCATGTACTATTATGGGTTTGAATAAGTCCCTCGTTTAAACTAACACACTGTATAGAGAAATTTATATAATCTTAAGTCGATGTAAACTTTGCTTGCGAGATTCAGACCATATTAGTTCTTCAGTTTTATCATAGATGACGCTGTAGTACTTTTTGTTATAAGTTGTTTTTTGTAGGTCGGTACAACTTCCATAAGACTTTACAGCCGCTATTTCAAGCTACTAGAGAGAAAGTTATCTATGAAAGGGAAAATCTCAAGGGATGACATTAAGAAGCTATCAGTCATCTTGACCCGCCCAGAACCCTACATAACACCCACAAAAGAGACCTATATAGCAAGTTGATATATGTTTTCTTAGTTGAGAAGAAAAACCAGGCCATTAATTTTTTTTACTGTTTGAAGTTTTAGTAATCTGTGAACGATATCTACGTCATGAACTCTTTTTCATTCGTAATTGTTTATTTTGCTCAGGGACTATATTTATTTTTGCTTGCATTTCGGATCAAAATAAACAGCAAAAGTTCTGAAATACATATTTTTTTCGTTTGCTACGTTATTTTGTTTATTTTTTAAAAATAGATAGAGAGAGATAGCCATCCAGATAAACAATTACTGTGTGAATGTTCTGAGAATACAAGTTTTAACACAAAATCGTTTTTTCCAAAACAATACTTAAATAAAAATGATGTCTGGGTACATAAAACGAAATTATATTTTGTCCGTCAGTCAGTTAATACAAAAATATTAGACACGTAATTTTTGTTTTTATCAAATTAACAAAAAATTAGGCTTACTTCGTCAAAAGTAGGTATAAAATTTATTTACCCGTGACGTCATACGACATTTTATGTCCGTAATTTTATGATTTTGGCTGTTTATGTTTGTCCGTATAGAATAACGCCCTTAACGTGGTTTAGGGAATAAGAAATTATCGAATAAACGTTTCGATTGTTTGTATGTGTGGAAGCGCATAGGTTATAGGGCGAGAATCAGATGGCCCACGTTTAAAACACGGGTGGTTCACACAAACCGATACCCATAAAAAAAAGAAAAAAAAATACCTTCCCATTTTATTATTGATTCGGGACGAGAATCATAAGCATAGTAACCTCCTTGAGTTTGACGAGGATGCAAAACAACACCTTGTATAAGTACACGGTCTAATTATCTTTAACAGTTCCAGCATAATGTTTACCAAATAAATTATTGAAGCGTAGACGAGCAAGAAGCACAACACAATGTAACTCGAGTCTCGAGGCCAGTAGGACGGATGCTGCATTCGGGCGACGCTGCAATGTGACCTCTACCTAACGACTTGTGCTCTCGACAACGGCTGTAAAATGTGTTTTAAAACTATTTTAAGAGCATATTTCTGTCACCAGTAAGTTATGTTTTTTCCCAATCATTTGGAAAGTCTTGAATTATAATGATGTTCATAAACAACATGTTTTCGAATCCAATATGAATCTAAATTGTTGCACAGAGCTGCATTCTAAGACCACATTCATGAGTTGGCATGACTCAAAATGGTAAAAAAAAACATTGTGAAGTAACTCGCACGTCCTAGGACCAAAAAAACAAAAAGTATTGTGACGTCAACCAGCCTGCACCACCCACGCGGTGACCCACTTGTATGTCCCAGCAGTGGAAACAATATAGACTAATTATGCTTATGATATAGACTGCATAGTTATAATATCATCAGCTCTATCTAAGTTTACCTACTCGTATAAAAAGGTATCACTTAAGTGCCCACGGTGCTATGGTCTGTTCCAAACTTTACAGACCAATAAATCAGTCTACAAAATATCTTTTTAAAGAAACCAAGTTTTTCCCCAACAATATTATGTTTTACCCACTTAAAATATATTACTCTGAATACAACACTTTACTTGAAAACATCTTGAATTCATTCATTCACTGACACGTAGGCTTAAACTGCTAGGTCTACAAGGATGACATTTTTCAACGGAATTCTATAACTAACGGAGGTGTGACGACCCTGTGGTGAACAACAACTAAAGATTTTTGAACAATCATCCCCTGAAGGTATTCAAACTGGGGATGAAATTATGTATAGTAATTCTTTTTTTTTTTCGATAAGCAAATCATCATTTTTTTTTGTCGATAAGAAACATCGTACTCATGACTCGTTAAGTTATAAAATCGTTAAAGAAACAACAAGCTTGTTGCTCGACTACGTAGACAATGAATTCTTCCTCTCGGGGCCACTAGGGCGCGGCGGGCAGAGTACTAGGGCAGCTCCGTAATGTGCACTCTACCTAACGACTTGCATTCACGCGCCAACATCTGTATACGTCGTACGACACCTTGCTGCAACGTATGTAGTTATGACAGATGATGTCATAATTAAGCCAGTGATACTGGCTGAAAATGAAAAGAGAAAGTATTTGAAATTGGTTATTTGAGTGAGCCGTGTTTTGTTGTTTCCAAATTTTAATTATACTGCACTATGATCCTTTTGGTGCTTTGATGACATTATAAGGCGGGCTTTAGTTAACATTTGTCAAGTTCATCATAATCAGCCTATAATGTTCCCACTGCTGAGACACAGGCCTCCTCTCAATGAGAGGGAGTGGGCTTTAAAACACCACGCGGACCCAGTGCGGGATGGTAGATGTCACATGTCTTCGAATTTTTAGTTCTAGGACATGTTGGTTTCCTCACGATGTTTTCCTTCACCGTTTTGAGAGCAGCGGTGATGAAATAAATTACACAAAGTAATGCGCCTGCCTGGGTTCGAATCTACGACTTACTGCTTGTAAGTCGGGGCTGCCACCACTGGGCCACCGCTGCTCTTTGCTCTTTGTCAAGTTGTCTATGTTAAATGTACTTTAAAAATTAGTTCCGAGAATGGCCACGCGTTAAAAGAACCATGCAATACTATAGCGAGTGATCCTGGCTGAAAATGAAACGAAAAAATATTTGAATTCAGATTTTTGAGAGAGGAGTGTTTTGTTTCCAATTTAAAAAAAGTAAGCTGAGGCTTACAAGGTTGTATAATTTAGCATACAAAGAGAAGGTCTATTAACATTTTGTATGTTAAGTTTAAACCTCAATTCGCATCCTACATTACTAGCTTCTTACCGCAGTTTCGTCCGCGTAGAGGATGGAAATTATTCTACAAGAACGAACCACCAGGTTAAACAGTATCCAAAGTCCTAACCTAAATCATGGTCCATCCAAGTACCAAATCCGTTAAAACAGGCAGAACAACAGGCATACATACAGACCGAAATACTTAACAGTTACTTCCGCATTTATAATATTTGTATGGATACTAAATCCCTTATTATATAAAAATGTTTAAGTTATACATATGCAATCGTCATTGTAAGAAAATGGTCCACGTAAAACCCTCCATCCTCCCATCTTCCTTGAATGGAAAAGCTGTGTTTTTATCTTTTTACCTCGGGCTTTTCTCGTGTAGCCTTTGGAGTACGCAAGTTAAGGTGCTTTCCGAAAAAGAAAGAAAAGAAATGTGATTAAATACCGTTAATGCACGTACATGTTATAACAAAGAGATTATGTACCGAAATGTGTTGTGTATATGGTGTATTTTTATTTATCACTAAATCATTTTAGCGAAAAAGAATTTGTTAAAGATTGTGTGCCAGTGTGGCGTACATATCTAAGTTTAAATCAAGTTTGTAGTGCTAATCTAGTTTTTTTAAAGGTTCTTAGTAAGGCTGGCTTCAAGCCTAGGCAGCTACGGCTGTGTAGTAACACACACAAACCCAGACACACACACACGCACACACATCACAGTGTGTATAGTGCACATAAAAACATACCATATTTTAAAACCATGATTTCATCTAGGTAATAAAGCACACACGTCTAGTATAAAAATCAAACTTTGAATAAACAAAGAAAACAAAGCATGTTATTTATCTCCGAAAAAATTACGTAAGATAAGCAAAAAGCTCACAGATTTACCTATTCACTTTGTAGCGAAAAATCTTTCTTAAACGCAGCTCAATTCAGAAATTGATACCCATAATTTTTCTTAAGGTTCGTGGTATTAGAAAATTCAGGAATAAAGTGAGGCGAGGTGTATAGCCGTAATAATAATTCACTGAATGAAATATTGCTAACACCCACCGCAGTACATTCCGGCGTTTTCATCAGAATTCTGAATATGCTCTATGTTAGTCTGTAGGTGTCCAGTAATTTATGATCTAGTAAAAGTATTTTAATGTTGCATAATGTCGTGGGGTATTACGTACACCTAAATTTAATAATGGTGCAGGAAAAAGGTTTCTTCCAAATAGGTTCTGACAACCAGTCTTACCAAGGAGTATCGTATTTCCCAGTACTAACTGGGTTGTGGACGTCAGATAGGCGTTTTCAGAGCCATCTGGAGGGAGAGCAGCGGTGGCCCAGTGGTGGCAGCCCCAACTTACGAGCAGTAAGCCGTGGGTTCGAACCCAGGCAGGCGCATTACTTTGTGTAATTTATTTCATCACCTCTGCTCTCAAAACGGTGAAGGAAAACATCGTGAGGAAACCGCCATGTCCTAGAACTAAAAATTCGAAGACATGTGACATCTACCAACCCGCACTGGGCCCGCGTGGTGGATTACAGCCCACTCCCTCTCATAGAGAGGACGCCTGTGTCCCAGCAGTGGGAACATAATAGGCTAATGATGATGATGATGATGATGATCCATCTGGTGAGACTGGAAGCCGACCCCAATATAGATGGGAAAAGGCTAGGCAGATGTTAAAATGGGTTTTTTTTTGTAGGTATTACCAGACGTAATTACATGCACGTGAATTACATGAATTTTAACTGAACATTTTATTTCAACCGCCGAAAGTCGAGTTATCTCGACGGATAGGCAGCAGTATGGATTCTGTAGCTCAGTCGCTCGATAAAGTGGAAGTACTAAATATAGTAAAATTTCCTATTATTGTTTAATTTTCTTTTTCTGTTTCCGAACATAACTTTTCAGCGTAATTTACCGCTTGCATAAAGATTTATACCTCACTAGCTTATCCCCATGGCTTCGCCCGCTATTTGTTTCGTAAGTGTCCCACAGGATCGTACTACCGGGATAAAAAGTATCCTATGTGCTATTCCAGACTATTACCAATTTCTGGGGCAAATTTTATCTAGATCTGTTCAGTAGTTTTTGCGTGAAAGAGTAACAAACATCCATACAAACTCACAAACATTTGCATTATCTATACGATTAGTAGGAATAAGGATTATTATACTAACTTGTATACTAACTGGGTTCTTGAGATCAGATACTAATAGGCAGTCGCTACATGTAAAATACTGGTATCCAGCTGCATCCGGTTAGACTGGAAGCCGACTCCGACGTAATTGGTAAAGGCTACACAGATGATGATGAAAACAGTATATATTTTATACAATACTAGCTGTCCCGCGCAACTTCGTCTGCGTCACATTTTCCCCGTTTTCGCAACATTTTTCATTGCTGCGCCGCTCCTATTGGTCGTAGCGTGATGATATATAGCCTATGTCCTTCCCCAGGTTGAAATCTATCTTCTTGCCAAATTTCATTAAGATCCGATCAGCCGTTTAGTCGTGAAAAGGTAACAAACAAACAAACAGAGTGACAGTCGCATTTATAATATTAGTATGAATATTAGTATGGATATGTAAAAGGCATTGAACTGTAGAACATGAGATCGTGAGATTGAACCTTTATCTATTGCAGGCAAGCTTATCGAAGCGTGTTATCAAACTCATATAACGTTGTGCTAAGATACATTCCAGCGTTCCCAACTTGGATTTATCCTTTGAGAAAGCAAGGTAAAGGTTAATTGCCATTTAAACTTTACCTTTTATTATTTTTAATTTCTGGAGAAGGCAAAGCGGAAAAAAGGTTTGCACTTATGTAATAAGACCGATCTCAACAAGATTTTAAATCCGTGTGAACGGATCAATCTTGTTATATTATTATGTTATCAATCAATCAATCAAGATCGGTCCTTGGATGGGTGACCATACCAAACATACCTTAACGTGGCTCAGGAAGCACAGTAATTGTTGACAGTCATTACGGGTTGACAGAATCCCGAAAGTCTGACAACCAGGTACCAAGAGATAACGTATTGTCTGTCTGTCCGTCCGTATGTCACAGCCGCTTTATTCCGAAACTATAAAAAACTAAAACGTTGAAACTTGGTAGGTAGATGTATTCTGTGAACGGATTTATGATTTTTAGTAAAAAAAAAATCTCCCCTACACGGAAGTGAATATGAATATAAAAAAAAACATCAAATCTATACGTATCCATTGATAGGTTTCTAAAAATGACATAGAGGTTGCTAAAGCCATTTTGTTTCAATGTCAATCGTTTGAAAGATAGACACTTCCAAAATGGTAAAATATGTGCCCCCTCCCCCTCTAATTTCTAAAGTGAGGGGAGGAAATTTAAAAAAAAAATAGTTTTGTAGAACGTAAAAAAAATCTTTCAATTAAAATTGGTTTGAATAACATTTGATTATAATTTTTTGAGAAATTGGACTTTTTCACCAAACTGCAGCAGTAACTTTGTTTTTCAATAACATAGTATGAAAAACAAATTTAGATTTGCTGTTGAGGATAAATTTACTTATTTATTTAAGGACAACCAACAAAGCTTACACCAAAAATACATGTTAAGGTACTCACTATTTTTACAAATTTTAGTGTAGCCTTAATTAAAGGCTGCCACGGCATGCATTTATTTAACATAGGAGTATGAAAACAGAAAAACAGATTTACTTATTAAGTTACATAAATACAGTCAATTGTTACATAGATCTAGAACAAAAAAATACAAATGAAAAACTTACTATGTAATGCTAGATTAGTTCGATTATTACGATTAATTAAAAAACTTATGAATGACCGTTCTCAATATTGTTATTATATTGTTTGGGGCTAAGGAACCCTGTGTGCGAGTAAGACTTGCACTTGGCCGGGTTTTTTCCTTCCATTCCCCACTGTGAGGTGTCTCCTTTTTATCATTTACTCCTTTTTCTTTAATTTTATTCCTCACAAATCCATCCATCGTTACCTTGGTCTTCATATCCCCTAATGCATAAGCTATCTGATCATGCAATTATAATATCTGCGAAAACAATCTTAGGGTGCTTTTTTCAAACTTCTTATTTTCGAATATCAATATTAATTAATGATAAGACAGGCAATTGATTGATGGTGGGTGCAAGTCCCAGAGAATAACAAACATTTAAATTATAATTATTATCTTCGAGATTTATCTATTATCTTGAATAAGAAAATCACGAACGTGGGTGATTTTTTTATTCTCGTGACAATGTGGTAGTTATGAACGGATAATTATGTATAGCTTTGTTTGCTATCAACTTATCAATAGACAAATAATGTGATAATGAAAGTTGGGCTGTGTTTTGTAAGCAATATTAACAACCTAGATAACGGCGTGCCTTCCTGCAGTTTTCATTAAAAACCTAAATGGATACATCCAAACCTATGAAAAGAATAAATATACAACCAAAAAACAATGTTTCTGAATAGATTTTACTTTTGATATGAATGATAAAGAAGCTTATTGTATCCTAATTTATTTCAATATCCACCCGCTTTGTACGTTTGTGAACACAATAAATATTCGATGAATCATATCGTTCAATAATGTCCAAAATTAAATAATTAACTTAAAGGAAGTATAACAAAGAAGCCCATATGTATTCTTTGTAAAATACAACGTAAAGTAGCTCCTTCAAAAGTTTGTTCAACCTGAGAAGTTTGAACTGTGCCTTCATGAACGCAGGAACGCCAATGTAATTAAGGTTTATTGAAACTTATTATATCCAGGAGCGAGTTTTATTACCTGTTTTAATACCCTAACATATCCATCATGTCCCTCACAAAGGTTAACGAACCCTTCTGTAATCAATTACCGTAAATGCCAGCACTAATGTCCTATAGATCACTTATAATTTATTCAACAACGTCTTTTTATTAAAGAAATAATACACTTAACATTTTTATAAGCATTCTCAACATTTATAATTCATGAAACTTGTAACGCAAGTTGGCACCTATCCTTATAAATTATTCTCGACCCCACTCCGGATCCCATCCCTTTGTTGCGTATTACTTTTACCGGCCTTTTCAAAGACTCTTTCATGTATAAGCTACGAACACTTTTTGTTATTTAGTACAAATGTGTCTTGACATAAAGACAATCGAGAAACGGAATAAGTAAATGCTGAAAGTGACAAATGTGCAAGTGGGACCAACGTGTACGTTGGTAAAACAAACAGTTATAGTAAACAAAGTAGTCTTAGCATCTGGAACTTGATCAATATCCGTGTCCTTGACATTAGAGCAAACCACTCGCATCCGAGCTCTCAATACCTATTCATATCTCGTTATTCAATGTTCACCCACCTGATAGACGAGCGGAGGAATAATTCAGCAGTTCTATTTCAGTAACAGAGGAAGCACACCACTGGCTTGCACTAAATAATTCCGTTTAATTGAATATCCTCGCACGAGTCACTGGCGAAAAATTTTCGGTTCGGCGTAGCGGCGTAGTCGCGAGTGCTACGAGTCGTAGCGGCGCGGCGCGTAGCCCGCGGTCGTAGCAGCGCGCGGGACCGAGTCGACTGGCCGCCCGCCTGCTCCGCGTACACGGATTGCCGTACACAGGGTACTTACGGTGTAGAGATAAATTTTCCTTTGCCGTACGGCAGTATGGTAGGTTACTTTGATAGTTGGACGCTGGTGTTTGAATAATTTTGCTTCAAATAGACGAAATATTGATTTGGTGAAATGATTCTGTGATTTTTGCCAAGTATGAAGTAGTAAGTATATATGGAATATAAATTGTATGATGGTAATTTATTGTTTGTTATTGGGCATTATAATATCAGTTCTTTGTTGTTAAAAAAAAGTAATGAAGGGATCGGAATAAATGATTTTCTTTTGAACAATGGTTGCTATATTTTACTTTATCCAAGGTCAAATACATAACAATATTTAAAAATACAGCCAAAATCCCTCTGCATTGTTCTATTTTTAGTCCATAATCATAACCGCGAACACGATAAAATATTTCAACGTTCTCCAACCGCGTAATAATTTAACAACTCTGCGAGCCTCTGTGTTGGTTGCCTACTCTGTGCATCAAGGAGCCGCGCGGTGCGCAGGCGCGCGTGACGTCAGCGCGGGCCTTCCCCCCTTCTCTCCCGCGCAGTCCCCTCGCCGCCCACACCGAGCCAGACCGCGGCGTGAACCGCTGGCTTCATACATCACTGCCCGACACACGACCAACGTGATAGAATGCTACTGAAGAAAAAATGCAATGGAAAATGTACTGACAGACTGAATTATTTCGTAGTACACAGATGCTTTTCCAAGGACGCGGCTATAAATCTCAATTGCCCAATAGAATTAATGCGATAAAACAATGTTTTTTCTTGATTTACACACACGTTGTTTATTTCGTTTTGTTGACAGGTACTCAGAAACTTGATCTTACTTGCCTCGTATGTCAAAGTTCCATGTAACCTTGTTAAGAACTCGTTAGTTCTTTGAATATTTTGATATACCTCGCCCGTGTACATAACATTCCGAGAAAGTACATTACATTAAAAGTTGTTAAAGCAATCTGAAGTCAAGAAAATTGTAAATCACATTTCCACGTGGAGAAATACACTCGTATTTAGATTGGTACGAGTAATCCATCAAGTTGAATGACTATAAAATTTAAATACACATACCTGAGTATTTTTATTTACTTAGTAAGAAACAGTTTGTGAGGAATTAGCCGGAGAAAACTGCACAGAGAGAAGAGTAGAAGGCTATGGGGAAGGTCTTTGCCAGTAGGAAACATCCTCACTGCAATATCTTAGTGTATTTTAATTCAGCTGATGGCGTGCAAATAAAATCCAAACAAAAAAAATAATCACACTGTCAAAACTGAGTCTGTTACTCTGTCTGTTAGCCTATATCATCCCACCACTGGACAATGCCTCTTGCCATGATTTCTACTAATAATTAGTACCATTGCCAGTTGGTTTACTACAACACGCCTACAATCTCATACCAGGTCTGCTGTGTTTGCTTCTGGCCGTCACTGTCAATAAACGATTAAAAAAAGATTACCGTAAAAACAAAAAAAAAACTTAAAAAAAACACGCTAGAAGTGTAATATATCTAGCATCTAGCATTGCATTTATCCTGTCAGTCACACCCGTTTGGTCTCACGCTCGCCTTAGACGTGTGATGCCTGACATAGCTCACACAAGGTATTGCTAAATTCTTAAAAGTATTTTAGCTGAGGTATTGAGGAGAATTTACGAAATATAAGATTTAGTGAAAAGAACATGGCCAGACATTGCACAGGAAACAGAGGTTTAGGAGGAGAAAGAGGAGTGAGAAACTCAATAGGCTAACAAAACAAGATCGTGAATTTGAAAGTTAACTTTGGTCTACATAAAAACTATGTGTGGTCAGTTAATTTAAGGTCGAAAAATCTCGTTCGCGAGTTCAAATCAAGATTGAGAATTACAACTTAAAATATTATCCAACTCTAGCTAGCTTTACATAAGATGATACCTTTTAAATTCATAATTTATTTCGGAAAAATCCTAAAGAAGCCACATTGAAGGGATAAGTGTAACAAGTTCCCAATTTCAGTCTCTAAAATCAGATACAGATGTAAATATTTGATAAACACACTCTGGGAGTATTTCTATCGACAAACATGCAGTTTAGAGCTTCTTCTACACAGTCACAAAATGTTATGCTATTTACTTTCTATGTATACCAAGCCATGAGTAATGCCACATTGTGCGACCATTTCTAAGAGACTTTTAGAACGTCGGTTCCTCGTAAACTCGGTGACACACAAAAGCGTATCTTGGTACAGCTAATATACAAAGAAAATAGGAGCATTACTTCTCAACACACACAAATCTTGGTTCTACAAACCTCATACAACTTCAATAAGATCTTTCATCCGTGTAACGGCTGTGTTTTCAGAAACAAGAGAAAATAAAGTAAAATACGGAGCGACGAGTGTGAGCGAAGCAATGTATGGTGTTGAGACGCATCTGAGCGGAATTCTATGATGGTCATATAAAAGGGACGAAGTTTTCTGTGAAAGCCCTTTCTATTTGGGGTTGTCGTCGGACCCCCGCTGTTACACTGACCCTCCGAGGGGTGAACGGTGCAAGTGAACTACTTATGTCGTAAAATGATTTTGATTTTTTTTTGTTTTATTGGGGCACTTTTGTTTTGCTTTTTTTATAGTTTTATGTTGTAATGTTTGAATCGAGTTTGCTGTTAGGAAATAATTTAGAAATAAAATAGGGTTGGAATTACAATAAGTGTTTTACGGTTTCATTTCTAAATACTTATAAAATTAAACATGTTCCCAATGTAGTTCCAAGAAAAGATAAGAGCCGCTATAACGCTATTATGATTAATGGAAAAGATATTCCAAACTATTACACGACGTTGACACGAATTACGTCTATAAAAAAGCAAACATTTAAGCTTACCTTATTTACCAGCCTATTACGAAATATATTAGAAGTAACATTATTTTTCTTCGCGGCATAATTTTTCATGCTAATGTCTGCCTCACAATATCATGTCTGAAGTAAAAAATTCGATGACAAAAATAGTTTTCTTGGTACAGCTGAGGACATCATCATCATCTTTGGTTACGCAGATCACACACTCACGACTCCTGTTATGTAACTCTGTTATCTGTGACGTATGTACTCGTATATGTGACTCTTGTCTTGTCGTTAGTATTTAACCTTATAACAAAATCTCAACATATCTACCTACTAAAATAGTCGTCGTAGTAGTTAACAGACGTAATGACCAACATACAATCATCTAGCCTACAATAATAGCCTTTTTTACTACAATTTTCAATCATTATCATTCTCTTGCCCTCATTCCAATTCATTTGGGGTCGACGTAGCATGTCTTTTTCTTCGATACTTCTATTTTACGCGCCATCTCAGCAGTCATTTCCTTTCTAGGCATATTACCCTGCATATCAGCCTTCATACATTTCATCCATGATTTTCTTGGTCTTCCTCTACTGTAATAACCATCCACATTCATACGCAAAACTTTCCTCATTCTCTCATCACTAAAACCAAATAAAACCACAACAATGCTGTTATATTTAGGTATTCATTTAAGTGCCGCTTAGTATTAATAAAAACGGACATAAGTACCTTCTGAGATTTTTACGACACATTTATCACACTAAAGGCCCATCCACAATCAATAACAACACAAACGACGTATAAAAAATACATCACCAATACATTAATCATGGCTAGCTATCCTTCCCCGCTAGCTCTTACATCGCGGACCTCGTATGGATCGGGGACTATTAACAGAAATGCGCTAGTGATCGCGTGATATCGTCCCCCGAACTCGCCCCGTCACCGACGCATTGTATCAACTGATGTCACCGCCCTTATTAATGCGTAAGTCTCGTCAACTGGTACAATGAAACAGATTTTGGGAAGATTAAAAGAGAATAGAAAGCGTCATATGACATGACGTTTTATTTAGAATCCAAATTATTCTATGGTAAGTTAATTTTAGAATGAAACTGATAATGGTCTGTTTAGTCATGATACGTCAAAAACCACTACTGCTTTCGCTACTGCTGCTACCGTTTGCTGGCTGTCTGCACTCGGCTTTATAATTTTAGTCACAGTTATTTTGCATCGTCTATTGTAATATGTATATAATAATAAAGAAATCGCAGTAAGGAACCCTAAACTTGGCACGACTTTGTCTAGATTTCATTACTTTTTAGAGATAAACATGCAGCTCCATCGAGACTTGGCTAGTTTTTTACAGACAGTTTTTGGTGGGATTTCACTTTTTTTGTAGAAACGTGTAAACAACGTGTAACGTGAAACAGTATTACTTAACGCCCAGCAGTGGGACGCTATAGGCTAGATTAAATTAGATTAGGAGATGTGTTCCACTACGCGGGATTTTTGCAATGACAGTCGATTTTTTTATGTACCAATAGTAGAAGGGGGCATTACCATATCTCTAATACAGCTGAGACCAGCTGAGGGTTCTTCATCAGATACTTCAGACCTTCGGTTTTTGACATCAAATGGAGCGGCCCACCAAGCTGAATATTTTTTGTAAAGGCGGTATGTCGATCTCTAATAGTTTGGTTGGGCTCTTGTGTTTTCTAATCAGGGTCATCAGGTACTCCAGATCTTCGATTATCCTAGTTTTTATAGTTTTCCCTTTATGTGACCATTAAATCCTAACTCTGTACCAAATTTCAGCTCTCTTCTCTGAGTTTATGGGAAGTAGTAGTTTTATTTTGATAATCATGAGTGAGTGAGTGTCATAAATGCGAAACTTTGCTTTCGCTTAACTTCGGGACTAAATAACCTGCAGACTTGAAATTTTGTATTTTAAGTATGTAATTATAGCTTACTGGATGACGAAAATTTCTGCGTTCTGGTCTTATCCAGAGGTTCTCAAATAGGGGCATGAAAATGCGGCGAAATGGTTCCAGTAAAAGATGGTACGGCAGTGTTTGCTTCGCGCTCGACTTGGCGGGGGCACTGCCGTGCCCCCTGATGGGTTCGCGTCACCGATGACCTCGACATGCTCGTGGCATATTGCGTATGAATAGCGACGCGTAGTATAGCACAAACACAGTAATTCCATTGTTTTGAGTTCTCACTTCTGCCGGCAGTCCAGAAGACTGCCTCTGTTTTTTTATTATTTCACAACATATTTGTGTAGCAGTTCGAGAAGACTCCAAATTCCAACTGGACAACATACGGACGGACAGGACAAATCCATAAAAACGCATATTTTTTTTATCTTTCAATTTCTCACTAAAGGTTCCGACAATACACAGACGCTTTAAAAAATACAGTATAATTCATATACATATGCCTAAAGTGTCGATACTATTAATATTCCCCGAGTTTGGCTCCCGTCTATCAACACATAGACATATGTTTAATATGCACACTATGCACAGTTGCATGCATTTAATCCTAATGGCTCCTGCAGACTTCCGAACATTAATTACGTATATCATTGATGGATTACTTAATAACTAATGGTAATCTTGTATGCAAACGGACGGTACGGTAAAGTGTATCTTAATATGTGTGAGGCATTAAATTGGATGTCAGTGTAACAGAACTGTAGGATTTCTGGCTTGAATATTTTGTCACAGGAAAAAATGATTAAACCTTACTTGTATCATGATTAATTAATGTATGTTTTGAAAGTAATATATAACCATTTAATTGTATATCAGTGTAAGTTTTGGTACCTACCTAAATGTTTTATGTCTTGATAATCATGATTACTTTGTCGTAGTAAGTAATGACTAAACTTAGGTGCCTGTATCATTACTTATTGATGTAACTATAATTATTTACCTACCATTGAATTGGACCGCTATCAGTACAATTATCTGGCACCTACGCGTTATTTGGGTTAATTACTTTGTCAGAGGACGTAAAAACTAAACCTAATCTATATCTTAAATCAAGATATAGTTAAGGTTTAGTGTAGTACATCGTTCATCTACATTAAGATTCTAAGTGTAGATGTACCTACAACTGAGTTCACTGAGACCACTTTCAACCTTATCACTGAAGTCATAAGGGTGAATAGCTGTAGACCGTCAGTGAACTTGGTAGTACATCTTTATTAAGAATCTACGTATTACAGTACCGTCGGGAAAATGATAAACAAATAGACACTGTGTCAAATTTACCGTCATAAACCCATTTCAAATGCCTGTTAAAAATGAAACAGTAAAATGATTGATAAACACGGACAATTTTAATTAGTATTTGTGGTTATTCTTATAGTACCGTGCCTACGTATATTGTAGATAACTTTCAGTTAATTTAATTTAACAGTTAATCTTCTGTTTTCGTCTTAAAATGGAAGAGAGAAATACATTTACTTAGTTTAGTTTAGTCGGTGAGCAACATGCTAACTCCATGGAATACTCCAAAACTTTTCTATGCTATTACGGTTTCAAACAAATTTAGTTTCAGTAATACCTTGTTTTAGTGGGAATTTTAGGAAACTTTCCCAGAACATCAAAACAGAACTATACTAGTAAGTACCTACTACCGTCTGCAGACCTGAACTGAGCTTTGAACGTTGACTGTAATTCTGGAACCTTTAAGTAATTATTACTGATTTTTTTTTCCTCTTTTTAAAAACATTGCCCCACACTAGGAATTACTCACATACACAAACAGCCAGACACGGTAAAACTATCTGTAGGCTATACCAACATTTGTTCCGTGCGGGGATCGAACCCGCGACGCGAAGCGCAGCAGTCGATTGCTCAACCACTGCGCTAACCGTGCCGCCAAATTGAGTTTTCGTAAACAATTTTTCTGGTGTTTGGATACGCTAAACACTTTTGTTTCCAGTCAGAGATGATACTCAGTTGTTAGTTTTCATAATTGATATGTTTTACCTAGCACATAATATCTCCGCATACACACAGAGTGATTATAACCTCTTTCAACCCACCTCACACGTACACTCCTCCACAAGCCGAGTACCGCTAAACTAGTACACATTCTAATTCAAATATCTTTTAACTGTGTGTCAGTACAGCTTTGACTACATCCACGTCTTTGAGGCTTCAGCGAACTGACAGTTTTTAATGAGATCCCCACGATTACACTGTCTTGAATTTCTCGGTACAGTCTGTGCTACCTTATTAATGTTTGTTTTGATTTTTAATGAGTGTAAGTTTTCTTGGTCTAGTCGAGTTTTGTAGGGAAAAGTGTTTTAACTATTATTTCAAAGTCAGGTCAGATGCGTAGTACACACAGCGACACATCAAGCTATGTTTTCCAGTATAACATGGCCTTCTTTTTTACGGATGGGTAATCATCAAATAACCCCCCCGCTCTGGGCGGAGCGGGAGGGAGTGTCAGGCTTGTACTGACTAAAACCCATCCATGTTCCTTCGTAGCCCTGTGTGTTCCAGGGCCACGGTATCTCTTTCGAACAGTCCCGCAGCCCTGACAGGCATCTGCCCTCTCAGACCGCGTCCGATTTGCTGACATCTCCTTGAGGCGCGCGTGGAACACGAACGCGCCGTCGACACGGACGGTCGTCATGAGACGGACGGACGGTGAGCTAGCCCATTACTCACCGTCCACAGGCACGCGCCTACGGTGGCCGGGAGCCACTAGTTGCCCCCCGACGCCCCGGGGCGTCTCCCGTGGCGGCTGGGACGTGAGGTTCTCTCCCTCTCACGTTCCGCCACCTCCTTCGCTAGCATGACTGCTTCGCAGAATGAAGCGACGGCTTCACATTCCCTCTCGCTCCGGACCATGGATTAAACCAAGTCCGGACGAGAGAGGTCGCCGCCGCCAATCGCCGCTACGAGGAAGTATAACATGGCCTCGATTTGTAAATATTTCCCGTATACAATGGGAGATCCGCATTAACTGGTTTGAATAGCTTGATTGGTCGCCGTGTATACTCGTAAACGGCGTGCGTATGTCCAGATGTGTGATCGTGGACAAGTCAAAAGGAGTATGTAAGGATCACTGTGGGTGGAGTTCTGTGGTTTCTGCCTACCCTCATGGGAAAAAGGCGTGAGGTTATGTATCTATGTCAATTCTAAAGTTCCAACTATAGGTACAATTCATGAAGAGACAATGCACATATTGTCCGTTCATCACAAACGCTCAAAACTCTCTTGTTATATTCCTTGATTCCATATCAATGAACATAACAAGAGAGTTTTGAGCGTTTACGTCTTACGGCATTTCATAAAAACTTAATATATGAACCCATTTTAATGAAACTTCATAGATACGCACAAATCAAATCAAAATATTTTTATTTTACTTAGGCCTACATGGGCACTTATAAAACATTTTCGAAATGTCTTAAAAAAAAAAAGGTAATTGGAAATTTCTTTATCTATCGATAATTTATAATCGGTCTAATTGAACTGTGATACTATTTTTCGAAAATGTTTTTAAGTAACTTTTTAAACATATGTATCCTGCCTGCTTATGCGTATGAAGTTTCATTAAAATCGGTTCAGACATTTCCGAATATAAGGACTTGAAAGTTTGTATGAAATGCCGTAAGGTGTAGACGCTCTGAAGTCCTTTTCATTAATATTATTTTGTTGTTGCTCCATGAAAAAACTGTTGTAATGCCTTTCACACGGCTGCAGGTCCGTTATTTTTAATGGACCGTTAATTTCAATGTCCCATTTTATTTGTGGTGATCGCGATTTTATTCGCATTGTATCAGGTTCACGTGAGCCGACGATATTGGATACGATAAAATAACATTATTCGATTCAGACTCGTGTTAACTCGCTCATACAAATACGCGTTCCAAAGACTCCGGCACAAAAAATAACAGATGGCCTCTATGTAAACCGGCTTTAATATTTCAATTGGTTAAAAAGAATAGAACCACAAGCCAGATGTTTAAATTCAATTCCTAAGTTTTTCAACTCCACTAATTTTCCATTATTTTATTTTTCCTTCACAATAGCTGACACGAACAGACAAAGGAACGGTGAAATATGTCTGAGCCTGTACCAAGATTGCATGACTGAAGCAAATCCCTCAAAAATGGACGTTTATTACGGAACATCAGATACTCCACTTTATTTATGTTCTTAGATTAACAAATACGCCAGGTATCCGGGTCAGGTATTATGGATTGTTCTTTATTCTAATTTGCATACTGTAAAACTATTGGTACACACGTATAATGCCTTCTTTAAAAAATAACAACGGAGTATTCCCATTTGAGCACCTATTTTTATGTGGATTGAATCTATTCAGGCCATCATCGTCCCATCATTTGTCCCGCTTTTTCCAAAGTATGTTGGGGATGGCTTCCAGTCTAAATGGAAGCAGTTCTGTACGCCAACGTCACCATATGATGATGGCGACGATATAAAATAATTAAAAAATGCATAATTCAATATTGCTTGCAATTTGAAATATACGTCAATTCTCAATTCATTTTTGCGTACAATAATGTAATAGATAGATGGAAGGTAAATAATTATATAAGTCACAATTATGGACACTGTCGGGCACAGCAAGATCAAGTCACACCAACGCAGCAGTTTAATATCTACTATAGATAGTATTCTCAGAGTTCCTTGTGATAGAGCTCGTTCTGAGAAGCATCTATGCGGATCATTTCTGTCTCCAAGCAGCTCTACCTAGAAATTATCATTTTTGCAATATAGCAAGGGACGTCAGATGGACTATTATTATCGTAGGTATTATACCAGGATTTCCACTTTAGATTACCAGTGGTCAAAAGCGTAATTACTGACCATGAACGTTCTTGACACACGGTGTTAACGTAACAGAAATACGTGCTATTTTAAAACAGAAAACACTCGTTTTACGAATAACATAATATGACATAATGCCGAAGGGTTAGGCAGAGGTGGACCTAATAGTAGGTACACCCACATTTCACCAGTTATATTTAAATCATAGGGGGCGAACCTATTACCATCAACCGGCACCAATCCAGACTCCGTGGCTGTCTACTGATAAATTCCTTATGAAAAAACTCAATAACACCTTGCTTGATCCGAGAATCGAACACAGAACATCATGCTCAGCAGTTTTAGTGCTTAATTTTAAGGAATGAATCCAACTAGGTCAGTGATTTGTACAGCGAGTGCGCACTGTGCTGTTCCGAACTGTATCCGTTAATTGAACACCTGAGAAGTACGCTCCATTTCACGCTCACAAACCTTGAAGTGTTTGCAGGTAACTTTAAAACCTGTACCTATACTGTTGGAGAAGTCATTCACAATTGGATTCTTTAAGACGTTCACAGTGAAAGTTGAACTTTTCTTTGAAGAAATTGTAGGGCGTGAGATAGATTAGTTTTGGTTAGTTAGAGCAGCGGTGGCCCAGTGGTAGCAGCCCCGACTTACGAGCAGTAAGTCGTAGGTTCGAAACCAGGCAGGTGCATTACTTTGTGTAATTTATTTCATCACCGCTGCTCTCAAAACGGTGAAGGAAAACATCGTGAGGAAACCGGCATGTCCTAGAACTAAAAATTCGAAGACATGTGACATCTACCAACCCGTAATTGGCCCGCGTGGTGGATTACAGCCCACTCCCTCTCATAGAGAAGAGGCCTGCATCCCAGCAGTGGGAACAATATAGGCTGATGATGATGGTTAGTTAAGGAGCAAAGACACAAGTTTTGTTGGTCTTAATAAACTGTTATTTGCTTTTTAGTATTTGTGTAAACGCGCTGTTTGGCGAATCAATAGATCAGTACCTAATGACCATATTAAACGTATAACTGTTTTTATCCCAAAATAAATAAAATAAAAAGATTTATAAGTAGATAATGCGAGACTTATTAGGTACTTAATAGTTCGGTGACAACACTAACTGCAAATGTTAACAAAGCAGGAAGACTCACATCAACTATACATCAATCAGAACCACAGCATTTGACGATATGCTCGGAATCTCTCCGAGGCAAGGACATGACGGGTATCTGCGGCCCGTAATGAAGATTTATCGGTGACCTCCGAATGGCCCCGCAAATTACCCACCGACACATCGGAATGCCGTTGTTGCGCCAAAATGGACCAAAAATATACCCGCAGCGAAATAAATAGCCTCAATGCTCAATTAAGCATCAAACAAGGTCACGAGTTAATGATTTGAACTCGTTTCGTGACCTTTCGAAGAAGAAAAACCTAGTTTTTGCCCTTACCATTTTCCTGTAAATTACAGAGTTAGAGGTTTTTTCAGCGCTGAATTTTCGTTGTTCCCTTATCCTAAGTAACTCCATTATCAAACGCCGGTTAGTGTAAAGCTTGGTAGGAAAAAATGGGGTTTTATAGGTAAATATTTGCTTCATTTTCTTGTATTTGCTTTAATCTGACCTCAGTCGGGAATCCCTAACTAGGACGGAGGAAAGTGATAATCGTGATAATAGGCTGCTTTAATAATGCTGGGTACAGACCTGCGCGGTTCGATTTTTTTTACACGTTGGTTTACATGCCGAATGAAGGTATAATTACCTACCTACATTGGTTCAATCAAACTTGGTTTGTATCCCGCTCAATAACCAAGCGCACGCCATCAAAGGCTGATGGAACTTCACTCGATTTCCGAAAGCCTATTTATTCCATTTAATATGTTCCCAAATCCGCAGTAAAGCTCATATCAGGCAATCATCATGACTATTAGGAATACTGATATGAAACTTTACTATGCTTTCGGAATCTAGTTTTTAGTTGCTATTAGGTACAACTATACGTTAAAGCAAATCACTTACCATAAACACGTGTCTTCTCCTCAAAACTCATAATTTTCATCTCGGAAAGGTAGGAATATCATTAAAAGAAAACAAAAGCGAAATCACCCAGGGGGAAACATAAAAAAACATAACCTTCTTTACAAACGTAAACCCACAAACATTGTCATGATAAAATAAAAAAAATACCTGCATTCAAAGCTATTTCTTTTAAGGAAAATATGTTAAAGGCAGATGATATTTTCATAGAACATAAATGAAGATGAAAAAAGCTGTGACTTTTACGACGACACGCCGCGGAAATTATTTGTCATAAAAATATGACTTTGATGTTATAAAAGGTACTTTCTGAAGGAGTGGGTTTTTTCAGAAAACTGAAGGTCAGCTAGTTTGTTTACTCGCATTTCATATTCAGTGGTCTATTAATTATAAACTAACGTAATTTTTTTTTTCTTGGATATCGTTTTTTTTTTTTGTGATGGTTTTGCTCTTGACTCTAGTCTAGGTCAGAGATGGCAGAGACAAAGTCGACGATGGTACGAGCTTACCCAGAAGATGCCTGATCACTCGAGATTAGGGTTGTAAGCGTTCGGAAACAAAGACGCAGGCAGAACGAAGTTGAAATCAACAAAAAAAATGCGTCCTTAATACAAAATTACTACTATCATCAATGAGTTGCCTAAGAAAAGTCAATATATCATTTTCTTTATAACTTATCAGTATCGGTAATTGTGGTATATTTTCAGCAATTAATGTTTGCAGGCTGACAAAATATGGACTTACAAAACTTAAACGATCATATTTATCTTGTTATTCAAAAAACCTTGAAACCTCACTTGCCTATCAAAAAGGCACTCCAAACAACAAGTAAAATTACTCCCTCACAATATGATCCGTTTATTTTTCGGCTCAGCCTTGCTTTGTGTACGCGGGTTCATTTAAATCACCTTGTTTATCTTTTTTTCTTTTTCTTTTACATTTTTACTCTGTCTTATTTATGATAATAACTAATTTACTCTATGACTGGTACTGGCATATTGTTCTTGAGCCGTTTATTGTTTAGAAAGTATTTTGTTAGTCTAATTAGTCTTTATAATAAAAACTGCAGACTGAAGAGATGTAGGTTTCGGTTTTGATTTCTTTTGCAAAAATATTTTCTTTCTGAAAACATGTTGTTCTGAACCTTTTAGTACATTTTAATACAATAAACACCTAATTAACTACACAATAGTAGGGCAACGTTTAATAGCAGAAACACATAACTATTTTGTACAAAAAAATATCTACAAAAGGTAAGTATTTTTTTCTTCCATCTTACCTGTTATAATTTACCCGCGACTTCGTTCGCGTGGAAATTTTGATGAGTTTTAGGGGTATGAAAAATAGATGTTGGCGGCTTCTCAGACCTACCCGATATGCACACAAAATTTAATACAAATCGGTTCAGCCGTTTCGGAGGAGTATGGTAACTAACATTGTGACACGAGAATTTTATATACATATAAGATGATTATATTATACGTATTTATCAGTGGTGAAACTCCAGGATTTTTATTTCACTACAGTAGGGAAAAAAATACACCAATGAACAATGGGACCATTCTGTACATGATTACAACAACATTCGCAATAATTTCTCCTGAGAAAATCTGCGATATTGCCAGCATCAATAACGGTAAATACTAAATTGGTTCAATAACTCTTGTCATAGCGAAGCTTCTCGAAGCGACCATTATTTACTCATCTTAGTCACCAATCGCCATTATAGAAATAGAGTCAGGAAATGGAGTTCATATTTAAAACACTTTTGTACCTACAGCATGGGACAAGAGCAGTAGAATAGGCAGAAGGCCAACTATTGAAAAAGTTGAATAGCTCGGCAAAAAAGATACATTTTCGAAGGCAAAGCGTAAACTGCAGTGACAAAGCTGCCCGAGCGTTATATTAAACCACAGCGCAGTGACATGTAATGAAAACGACTTTTATAGCAATATAGTTTTCCGTAATTTATTTTGTCCTGGTTCTCTTGATAAGATGAACCATCGATACGAATAATGATTATAATCCAGCCTGTCCCTTTGCTGCCCTCCCCCAGCGACGCCCTAAGCCGAGACTCTTGCCCCACAGTTGGTGCCCTAATGCCCTTAGCGCGTAGCCGCTTAGTTTATATGCTTGCCCCTGGCTGGAGGAGTGGAGGCCTTACACTCAAGGCACCCACAGGAAATTCCGGTTAAGCAGAAGCCAGTCTCGTAGGCTGTTCAGAGCAATGTCATTAAAAAAAAAAGAACGGTGACGCTCTTCGTTTGTATGGATCTGACCTTCTTATCATTTACCTCTCTTATCACAGGAAAGTGTAGGGCCCTGTCAGTGCCCCCAGTGCTGAGCCGGCCGGCTGTCTCATTCGATAACAATTTGCTTCGGCCGTGATTTATGGCCGTAATACCCGGTGCGGTTACTTAACCGATGTGGCTGTATTAACTTTTGACTGTATATTGAGAATTTTGTATCGGTGCCGGCTGCGCTCATTTATTTCGGAAATGATGGTTTAACTGGAGAAGGTACATGTTTTGAAGTATCTTGGATAAGGAGGATTACTCAGATCTAGCCAATTTATATTTCACTATGTAAATCATCAACCATTCGATTTTTTTATTGATGGATCTAGTTAGCAATTGGACTAGCCATCTATATATGATGCTGATAATGCATTATCGAAATACCACCCATTTTTGAAACTTTGACGTTTTCACCAAATCTTCATCAAAAACAAATCACTTATATTTCTTCAATCACATAAGTACACCAATTTTCTTCCCCACCTACTTTTGATGACGTTGCAATTCTGTAATCAATCGCCATTTCTTTGCAGCACAATTGCTCATCAATTGCGCGGGCGGATCATTAGGGTCCACATAAATCAGGCGGGTCTTCCGACGCACGATACCATCTCTATGATGTCGCCTTCCGACTTCTTTCGCTCCCCAACGCAAATGTAAAATAGGACTGCCGAGTATGTTTTGTTTTTTTTTAACTTGGTGTGGTGGAAATGTTGTCGTATACTTTATGTAATGAGGACAGTTCGGAATTTATTCAGTTTATTGGCTTAAACTTCATGAAAGTAAGTCATGTCGGTAATAGGTAATCAGAAAGAAAGAAAGAAGAAAGAAAATAAGTTTATTTGGCACATACCACAAGTACACACAACATTAAACGAAAATGAACACAAAAAATACTTAAATTTAAACAAAAGAAAAAAAGGGTTAATAATTGTGTAGCTAAATAAAACAAAAAGAAAAGAGGGATAATTATTGTGTGCCTCACGGCTGCGCCAAAAAGGGCCAGTTCAGCAAAATGCCGGGCAGCTAGGCTGCCTGACGCTGGTTTTCAACTGGACCTGCGAATGTGATGTGACGGACGTAAAACAGCTTCATATTTTGTGTCAGAGTGTATGTGTATGTGAGACGGGTACTTAGATAAAATAAGATTGTGTACAGCAATAATAATAATAACAAATAAAAAACTACGCAATAAGATTACCAAAATAAGTGCCGAGTAAAATAAGAAGGTAAACAAATGGGATGAACGCATGACAACAAACTAAGGCTCTAGAAACCTGTTTCGCACGTTGCCAGATTTCTAACGCACACTACATTTCATTACTTACGCTGCGAGCAGCCAAGCACCACGGACTTATAATTAATACGGATAGCGTTTTATCATTTTTAAGTGTGGGTTGCATTGTCAATTATTTTATTTGTCATGCCAATCGATACATATGGTAGTTATGTAAGCGGAATATAACGACGTCAATGTAAAATTAAGACAGAAGAGGAACTGGATAGTCAAAACTTGCGTGGATAAACGAATAGTAAGAAGAAACAAAGAGTAAGTGCTAATTAATAATAATATATGTGCATAAAATGTCACCGGATTATAATGAGAGATATATTTCTTTAATTTTTGCATTAATTTTTATAGGTTTCCTACATTAAGAAAGTTAGCAAAATAAATGAAACGCAGACCAAACACAGGATGTTCTACTGCCAGTTTAGTGGAAAATACGGTGATATTGTGCCATCCCGACGCGACGCCACGCTCCACCCGTTCCAGTCACATGCATGTAGGCCAGGCCAATGGGTAAGTTTAAAAGAAGTCAGTTTAAACGTGCGCATACGATGCAGTAATGCATGCTTGTATAACTAGGTCATGTTTAGAGTGCAATTTTTACATGCCGCAGGTCTCCTAAAAAGTGCAATGGGACGCAGCGGCGCGCTTAACACGACGTCACCCTCCACCGGAGGATACAAGTATAATGAAACATCACAATCGAGCCGAGCGTAAGCAAGCGCTGTATAAATTCCCACTAATGTAAATAAAATTAACTTCGTCTATCTACACTATTGAGCAGCATAGACGACAAGTAATTGTATAGTTAATAAGGTGACAGTTAATAAGGTAGGCAGGTTCAAACATCATATAATTGATACATTTAGTTCGACCATATCGAGTTTTCGTTGCGCTTCCACTAGATACTGCCGTAAACGTCTTCTAAATGTGTCTATTGTGTTTATCAATCTAATTGGTGGTGGCAGGTTATTCCACACTTTGGATGCAGCATACCGAAAGCTACCTCTGAATGCTGCTGTGTGATGAGGGTGAGTCGAGAGTTGTTGCGCACATTGCCTTCTTGCACATTCACGTGTACTAGCTACCCAACTAAGTTTGTTAAATAAATAATCCGGTTTTTTATATTTAACAACACCAAACAGAAGGCACGCCAGGTGTAGTTTGCGTCTGGATTTCATTTTTAAAGTAGAATGCTTATTGAGGTAAGGTGTTACATGACTTCTGCGGGGAATGTTGTAACAAAACCTTGCGCACGCGTTTTGTACCCTTTGTATGAGCCGATCTGTACGAGCTAGTAGGCGCGGGCCGTACACAGTATCGGCATAGTTCAGCCTAGAAAGAACTAAAGATTCTACAAGTTGTTCCCTTAGCGATTCGGACAAATAAGGCCTCATCCTGTACAAGACCTTCAGGCGATAGAAACAGTTTCTTACCGAGTCCGCTACGTGTTTTTCAAAACGAAGGTCTTTGTCCATTGTAAGACCTAGATTTCGCGCCTCATACACACGCTCAATTGTATCGCCCATTAGTTCCAGGTCAAAAATCGGAGGCAGACGAGCCAACTGTTGTCTAGTGCCAAACACCATAAACTTTGTTTTTGATGGGTTCAACGATAGACAGTTCTCTTCAGACCAAACGGCGATTCGCTGAAGATCTTCATTAAGATATTTAATGGCACTGTCATATTCGTCAGGCCTAAATGAAATGTAAAGTTGGACATCGTCAGCGTATATGTGGTACTTGCATCTGTGGAGGCTTTTTATTATGTCCGCACAGTACAGAATGAAGAGAACTGGACCCAAAATAGAGCCCTGCGGAACGCCTCTCTCTACAGGAATTAGTGTTGACTTTAGAGAAGTGCCGTCACTCAAACGAAGGTCAACAAGTTGTTTCCTATTACGTAGGTAGCTACGGAACCATTGGATAGTTTCACGGTCGCAACCGTAGTAATTCAACTTCGATAGTAATAGTGGGATATTAATAGCGTCAAAAGCACGGGAAAAGTCTAACAGAACCAGTATTGTGCACATTCCCTTATCTTGGGCAGATAATATATTGTCAGTAACATCTAGTAAAGCAGTAGATGTGCTGCGCTGTTTTCTGAATCCGGATTGTAGATCAGGTAGAACGTTATTTTTTTCTAGAAAAAGCGTTAGTTGGCGGCTAACTATTTTCTCTAACACTTTAGATAGACATGGTAAAATACTTATAGGGCGTAAGTCTTTTAGAGTGGATGGATTAGAATTTTTCGGCAAGGGCCTAATGGAGGCAATTTTCCATAGGTCCGGGAACGTTGACGTCATTATGGAGCGGTTAATTATGTCCGTTACAACATTTAACGCGTGCGGCAGGGTCATGTTAATCATATCTAAGGAAATGTTGTCGTAGCCTTCGGCGTTACTATTTAGACTAGAGATAGTGCGTAAGACATCGTTCTGGTCTACTGGAGTAACCGAGAAAATTGCTTCATTATGTTTATGATTTTCGTAATAATTAATAAGTGATACGCAAGCCACAGGGTTACCGGGGACAATCAAAAAGTTCCTATTTATTAAGTCCGGATCTGTAAAATGCGACGGAAGGTCTTGTTTAGGTTTAAAGGTGGATAAGGTGGATTTTAAATTTTTCCATAGCAGTTTAGGGTTTTTAATTTTATTATTAATGTTATGTTTGAAGTATGCAGTTTTTTCACTGTGCAGCGAATTTATCACCAAGTGTTTCAGGTCGTTGTAGTATTGTTTTTTAGAATCAGATTTTGTTTTCCTATAATTACTTAGTGCAACGTCACGCAAACGCATCATAACTTTGATAGTATCTGTCACCCACGGATACGATTTTTCCCTGACAGTACATGTTTTGCTTGGTGCGTGAGCATCAAAAAGAAAAGTAAGACGGGTGTTAAAGTCATGCACCATATCATTAACGGTATCAAGCAATGAAATTTTTCCCAGATTTAATAATGATAGATCCTTGTTAAATCTCTCTGAACAGATATTGTTTAGAGGCCGATATTTTACTAAGTATGGTTTGAATTTTTCGCGCTTAATGTTAAACTCACTTATTACAATACAGTGGCCATTTATTGAACTGAACGATTCTACTGCTGTATATCTTGCCCTCAGGTCGGTACATAATAGGTCGATGAGAGTTTGACTGGATGCTGTGTAGTGAGTAGGTGTTGTGACCAACTGTGTAAGACTGAGGGAATTCAGGAATTCATTAATATTTTTAGTTTTTATTCCGTTTGTGTCTAGAAGATTAACATTGAAGTCGCCAAGTAGTATGTAGTGGTCACAATTTCCCAATAAACTAATGGAGTCCGTAATGGCATCCAAGAAAAGGACAAGGTCAAGCCATGGTGGACGGTAAGCCGTGCCTATGGCTATTTTTTTGCCGTTCAGAGAGACCGTTAGCCACATTTGTTCGACCGATTCGAACCTGGGATCGACCGCGCTAGGACAAATACGTGCGCTTAGCCCGCGCCGCACATAAAACCCGACGCCCCCACCACGGCCCGCGCGAACACACGCCGGCCGCGGCTTGTGACGCAGACGATAGCCCGGCACCACCGGAGCGCGCCCCTCCTCGCCCGGTCTGAGCCAAGTCTCATTGATGGCCATAACATCAAAACAATGCTTGTCGAGTGCACCAATCAAATCATCATGATCTGTACTCAATGAGCCAGCATTAAGAAAACCTACTTTAAAATATTTTTCTCCTTTAGTAGTCATTAGAATAGTAAAAAATAAATTCCTTCGTTTAGCAAAATCCATATGATCATCAGTGCACTTTTAATCGAAATTTCATAAATTATTAGTTTATCTTGAATTATAGATATGTAGATAGTATGCAAGATTAAAGTATATAACGGTTGTAAATAGTGGTATGTAAATAGTAGCTTAAGAGAAAGAACATGTGTAAACAAAAAGTTTATAAAATGGAATACGAGATTTGTGAAGAGTAGTTGTAGATAAATGTGTGTAGTGTTATAAAACTGGTTTACGTGTAGCTCACTATGGAGTGCCGCGAGACACACACTTGCCAAAACAAAGCATTGCCTATAGCCGAAATAAAAAAACAAACTTATTTTTATAACTTTTGAGAGCCTGTCACTCGTTCTAACTAATCTTACTTTTAACATCAGCATGACTATAAGTACAGAAAAAAGATTGACCTTAATTAGAAAAATACAGACAGAAACAAAAACAAACAAGATAGTAGCACTAAAGTGCGTTATTAACGCCGTTACCAGATGTCGCTGTCGGTCCGAAAGTGCGCAGTATGTCCCCCTCACAACGGATGTGGCAAGTTGCATCACCAGGCTTGTACCGTGCAAGGATACGGCCCCGTTTTGACCACACGAACTGCCAACCGAGGCGATTGCCTGCCTCACGCGTGCTCCGAAATAACTCTCGATTCACCTTTGTAAGGCGCTCGTTTACATAAAACCGAGTCGCAGGGCCGGGCAAATCGAGATCCGCTGTGGTCATGCCGCGACGCACTCGTGCACCTTCCAGCAGCTCGTCCCGTAGGTCACGGCGCGCGAGGCGCACGACGAGGAAGCGGGGGCGGGTCTCCACCGGCGCCGTCGCCTGCGTTGCGTTGATACGCCTGCCTCCAACACGCTCGGCGCTAACTACATCGCGCGCTTTGAGTTTGACGCCAATCTTTGATGCAACGAGCATCGCCGTGTGGACCGGGTTTTCACCACTAGTTTCGGGTATATTGGAGATCTGTATGTCATTTCCAAGTAGCTCTTGATCTCGGTCATTTATGTCACTCCGCAGTTGGGTTATTAGGTCATTTACTACAGGTGATACGATGGGCTCAGTCTGTCTATTTTCCAAAACAGCAATCCTCTCCTCCAAATTACTCATCCTATCATTTGTCGAGTTTAATGAGGATCTTAGCTCAGACAGATCCTCACGCAGCAGTTGGAATTCACTACGTACGATCTTCAAAAATTCTTCTTTAAAAAGATTGAGTTCAGTCTTCAGGATATCTAGATTTAGCTCCTGTGTGGCATCTAGGGCTGTGCTGTTGATAGGGCTCGTGTCCATGAGATTGACGAGGCTTTCCTCGTGTGGAGCTGGTACTGGTGCTCGTGCCCTCACTGGTGTTTCAGCCCGGTTATCTCTAACCAGGTTCTTCTCGCAATCAGGGCATTGCCAGGAGGTCGCCACAGGACCTGTACTCTGAAGGGCAACGCAGGCTCGGTGGTACCAGCGCCGGCATTTATTGCAATTAGCGGCCTCTGCCGGTGAAAGAAACTTGCCACACGCACCGCACTTAGCCATGAGTACAACTTGTTGACAACGTAATTAGTACGATCGACTAGTCAGAAAAAGTACACAGGTGAGGCAATAGATGGCGCTATTTGCAGGAAGACGTTTATGGCAGGTATCACGGTGTGTATGGTGCAGATAAACACCATAGGCTTGTACACAGTATAGACGTAAAGTTGTGCACACACTGAAACTAAGCCACAGATTTATTTTCGCTCACTGGTAAAAATTGTCTCTTTTTCTTGAGGTTTCGGGTACTTTAGTACTTGCTGGAGATCGACAAACACAACTTTAGCGTATTTATATTAATTACAGCAGCTAAACCTTGGATAACAATTTCACTTGTTAATTACACTTATTACTGTACATTCACAATAAATTTATGCCTAATAAAACTTTGTAAGTGTTTTTATTTATAACCGAGACGTGCTGAGAATTATGACTGTTTGACATCCGTGACGTCACTCCGTCGTCATCAGTCGTCTATATAGCTCAAATTGATTTGTTTTTGTAGTTTTCTAGATTTTGGTCTACTGGACTCCATTTTTTTCTTCTTGTCTTTAATATTCATTATGTCGTAATATTCATATTATCATTATTTGAATTGTAAGCTACAGAGCTGTTGGTGAGCTTATTATAAACAAATAACCTCCCTCTAATTTAAAAGCTTGATTTTGGAACTTAAAAATCATTCCGGGATTTGATTGGGAAGTATTATCCACATGTTTCTTACTTGTTGTTAGTTTGGGCAAATAAACTGTACCCACAGTGACACATTTTTGGCATTTTTTATAACATGGCCTCGCTTTGTATAGATTTCCAGTACCATGGAAGATCCGCATAAACTGGTTTTGTATAGCTTGATTGGTTGCCGTGCGTGCGTACCTATTCCTATCACTGGTAATATTCCTAACTAGGAATAGGTCAGTCTTTATACAACAAAGTTTATCGGTTCCGTGAACATTAACTATACCTTTTCAAATCTCTTTGCACGTCGTAGCAAAAGGCAAAAATACAGCAAAGGCAATACCCAAATTGCTAAACGACAGATGTAGGTACAATTTATTTTGATTATTTCTTTAACTTTATTATAAAAATGAACAGCTCTTCTTACTACTTGCATATTATATCGTACCTACTACGACTTCACTCACCAGACTTCGCCAGACATCAGAGTTCTCTAAAATGTAGCAAAACATACTTCATCATTATGCAAAGTAACTTTATAATAAAAATATTATAACAGAGGGCAACGGCCTCAACATCACCAAGCGAGATCAAAATGTAAGGGTTGCCACACACGCTAGCTAACCGACAACAGGCCGTGTCGACCGCGCGTCCTAGTTCCACGCGCGCTTCAAGGAGTTGTCAGCAAATCGGAAGGGGTCCGAGAGGGCCGATGCCTGCCAGGGCTGTGGGACTGTTCGAAAGAGACACCGTGACCCTGGAACACAAAGGGCTAAGAAGAAACATGGATGGGTTTTAGTCAGTACAAGTCTGATACTCCAGAAGACTGCCTCGCTTTCGCGCTCGTGTGTCGCTCTGGAGCGGGAGGGGTAATTTGATGAGTTCCCATGAGTAAAAAAAAAGAAAGAGTTGCCACACACTTTTTCGAGACGGCACATTTCACTATCTGTGAAGCCTTTCCCCATCTAAGTTGAGGTCGGCTTCCAGTCTAACCGGATGCAGCTGAATACCAGTATTTTATATGGAGCAACTGCCTTCCTGACCTCCACGACCCAGTTAGTACTCGTTAATACGGTACCTCTTGGTAAGACTGGTTGTCAGACTTTCGGGCCACTGACTACTTGCAACGACTGTCAAAGTCAAGTCAACTACAAATGACAACCGGGACCAACGGCTTAACGTGCTTTCCGACGCACGACAACTTTCTATGTAATTGTTGGTCATCCATTCACGGACCAACCCAGGTCAGCGCGGCTTAATCTGAACATAGCCACGAGCTCCTCACTCACGACAAGACGCTACATTCCATTCGGCGATATTTTATTGAACAACTAAGCCGATCTGAAGCAATTACTACACATATTCGACTTTCATTCGGCTCGCAACGTGTTGATTAACGAGTTTTGTTCGACATCTACCGTCACTGAATCATATTCAAGTCGGCTCGGCAAAATTGAAGCTAAATCGAGCCGCTTTTTAACGAACTAATCTTACTACTATTATAAATGCGAAAGATTGAGAGGACGGATAGATGGATGGATGGATGTTTGTTACTCTTTCACGCAATTACTACTGAATGGATCTGGATGTAATTGACAGATAGTTTACAACCTGGATTAGCGCACAGGATACTTTGTATACCGGCAGTACGATCCCGTGGGACAATTACCGCGGGTGAAGCCACGGGGATGAGCTAGTCTCCATAATTATGTTTGATTCTGCCACTCGGCTTAGCACAACTAAGGGTCCGTCCACACAGACCGTCTCGGAGAGCATCGGCCGGCGCTCTTCTTTTCACACAGACCGACGCGAGTTGTACGCTTGGAACTGGCCGGAGCCGACAGCCGTTCCACATAGACCTGCTGGAAGAGCACTGTTTTTGAGCGGCACTCAATAATATTTTTGTTAGCATGAGTATTTGAAGCAGCAGGTCGTGGAGCGAGAGAGGACGCAATTGGAGCCGGTCGGCCGCGACCTGCACGAGCGCGGAAGAGTGCGTCATCAGAGGCAGCCGTTCGGCTCCTCTTATTATTTCACACTATGCGTGTTATGTTTGCCCTCAAGCATTCTCAATAATAAAAGAAGTGACATGTAAAAATATACCTGATTACAACTCTGTTTTAAACGTGATAAAAAATCTGCTCTCCTCTCCGAGCAGGTCTGTGTGAATGGACCCTAACGTTTCTCACAGCCTGCTGGCGATCACAACTTAGTTCAGATTTCCTCACAAAGTTTTCCTGTATCATACTAAACTAAAAATAAAACGATATGTATTAGGTAAGTAGAGCGGGATGAAGAGTAACTCATCCGTAATCTTCTGCTACAAAACTCTTCAATAGTGCGGTATTAAACGTGGAAGTTTGCGGTAGCCATCGTAAACTATGTGCAAACACTGAACCATGCGCTACCTACATAGACTTTAGATAAACATGTTATACTTTATGCTCTAGATTTACCATGGTGAGGTGGAAAAAGTTATATGCTACGAGTATTTTGCCTTACCTGCATAAAAACATTCGGTGTGAAAAATATCAAACATACAAGTATATTCAACGAGAAACAAATGCGACTAAAAGAGCGTTGGATATCAATGTTGATGGATAGAGAGAAAGGCCAAAAAAAAGATGGATGGATTGTATGAGGAATGTGATATGAAAGAGAAAGGAGTAAATGAAGAGGTGATGTCTGACAGGGCAGAATGGAAGAAGTTGTTGTGAGTGTTGCGCCGACCTCAAGTAGAATGGGACAAGGACAAGTAGATGTGGATGACAAGTATATACAACCATTTCTGGGAATCCTTTCAAACAATAACAGGTATTTTAATGCCATGTTGAATTCAGATTGTTAATAACGTTTGATATTTACAAAAATCACTTTCCTTAATAGGCGAAATTGATACCTATACTTACCAGAGAATTTTTTTCCTCCCCCAAAAATCCACGCAACGTAAATAGCGCAAGATTTATCTTTCATTAGAAGATTAGCTCCCATTCTTACTGATTCTCAAAATTACGATCCCCTTGATGAACGAAAATTGGCAATTTGAACCGAAAAGTTTTGCACCCCAGTAAACGGATGTGTAACTAAAAGAAAAATGGCGAATATTCCCCTATTGTGAACATACTGATACGGGGCCCTCGTCTCGGCTAATTTAATTTTTCTCTGTTACCTCATATACTGGGGAATGGGGGCTTTTCTGTACATTCCCCCAAAACAAAGACGTGCCGAAACACGAAATCTTTGTGGGAATACGGTTTTGAAACTCCAATTAGGTACGACTTTGCGGTTGGTCGTGTTTGTCGCATTATTCATATAAAATGTAGTAAGCTTATTTTTCTGCCTGTTAAAAAAACACAATATAAGTTAATTAGTTTAAAGGATTAAGTTTAAATAGCGAACTATTTAAATATAAAGTTGTGACTAAAAACGTCGGGGGACATACTGACATTTTACTTTGTCCACGGTTTAAAAAGGAAAGAACTTCTTGGCGCTGGAGAAGAAAATTAGATAGCTATCTACCTACTTAATTACATGAACTGCTAACGTAGGACAATCGATCGAGTGAGTCTCGAATAACGTAAACAAATAGTTACTGACGCGTAAGGTATAGCAAAGTTGCAGCGGGAAAAATAGCTGCCATTATCGTCCAATTAAGATTTAATTCAACTTAACTCTCCGTACAGACGTTTATCTCAATTTTTGTATGTTAAGGCTCGTTAAACTCCCTGTTCCTTTTCTTAGTTGATAAATCGACATCCTAAGGAAACGCTCGCAGCACTCCACAAGATTTATTTGCCGAGTTTTTTCATTTGTTCTTATTTCTACATTATTTTGTGAAAATTACTGGAAATCTCAAGAGATTACAAAGTAATGTTCTCGCAATAAGATTGGTTAACAAATTGTACTTTTGTAAGGTCATGCTAGATTATTTAATGTCAAACAATATTTAAGTAGAAAGAATGCATTAATTCAAAGATAAGACACGTAAGTAACTATTCTATTGTAAACATGTGAGTTCACGTCAATGCAGTCAGTTCTACATCTTAGAATAGAAAAAGTTTGCTCACTAGAAAAAACCTAGTCTAGAATAATATTAAACGTAGAGTTAGAAGCACCTGACGGGCAAATACTTGACGAGACGGGGACGTCTGTAAGATGGCAGACAGGGACATTTACAGACATGTAAACCAGCTGAATTTAATATAAGCTGCCAACAGAAATAAATTATATATGGTAACAAGCCGTATGTATGCTCGGTGGAATTTCATTAAAAAATGACGAACATCGAAGAAAATACTTGCCATCCAATTAAAAGAAAATTTTTCAAAAATCATTCTGCTTGACCTCGTAGTTTGTTTTTATGTAGTCAAGTACGGAGACACCAATAGATGGTTGTAATTTATGTCAACAAGAAATAAAGGATCAATGGAAAAAAACAACGGCGATTGAAACGGTTCCACTTACTTAATTTCAAGTAAGCAATGGAAAAAAATGTAAATTCATGTAGCCGGCACACTACCTTTAAGTGTGAATTCTGAATTTTAACCCGGTTGATTAGCAAATTTGACAGTATTTTGTCGGGACAGCCTGCCTATCAATATATGCAATTTTTCGTCATTTTTTATTTGAATGACGCATCAACTAGGTCATCATCATCATTAGCCTATAATGTTCCCACTGCTGGGACACAAGCCTTCCCTTATGAGAGGGAATGGGCTGTAATCCACCACGCGGGCCCAGTGCGGGTTGGTAGACGTCACATGTCTTCGGTTTCCTCACGATGTTTTCCTTCACCGTTTTTGAGGGCAGCGGTGATGAAATACCCAAAGTAATGCGTCTGCCTGGGTTCGAACCCACACGCCTTACTGCTCGTAAGTCGGGGCTGCCACCACTGGGCCACAGCTGCTCTCAACTGGGTGAATAGGCATTATTTTAGGCAAAAAACATTAAATAAAAAAAGTAGTTTGGTATGTACTTTAACGCTGAAACAAAAACGAATATTATAAAACCTTATTATAACTGTAAACACATCTTGGAAGTATGCAAATTCTGCTTTAGGATACTGAGAACGGATAGCTAAAGATATAAGGGATATTAGCATAAACGGAACCGCGTGAACTTCCCACAAACAATGTTAGCGTGTTACGTTGTTGGGGTAAGCAGAATTATATGTGTTAAATACTCGTCTATATTCCATACATTGTGTTTGCTTAATTACGTTGCGTTATTGGCTTTAATTTCCTTGGGGATGAGTTTTTGTTTAATAGATAAAGTTGGTGGACTTTTGAAAATGACATAAGTTGAGTTTTCCTGTTTCAATGCTTAGAGGCTTTCAATATGTGACACACCAAGAAAAGAGCGGAATACTATTGAAAGATTTCAGATCTGCAGGACTACTTAGCTTCGATATCTAACTTCTTCTCACATTTTAGTTAATCGTGCACATCATCATCAGCTTAGCCATTTCCCAACTTTTTTGGGGTCGGCTTTCAGTCTTACCGAATGTAGCTGAATACCAGTATTTTACATGGAGCGACTGCCTATCTGACCTCCACAACCCAGTAACTGGGTAATACGATACCCCTTGGTAAGATTGATTGTCAGACTTTAGGGACACTGACTACCTGTAATGACTGTCAAAGATCAACAAATGACAGCTGGGACCAACGGCTTAACGTGTTTTCCTAGACACGGAGGAAACTCGCTATGTAATAATGGCCACCCATCCACAGACCGACCATGGCAAGCGTGGCTTAACATTGAAGATCGTCCCTTGCGTCTGTTATTATTTAGCCACGAGCACGCTTTAGTTAGTCCTGCGCTTATATAAAGTGACGGCACGGCTGGCGCCGTGGTTGAGCGATCGACTGCTGTGCTGCGTGTTGCGGGTTCGATCCCCGCACGGAACAAATATTTGAATGGCCTACAGATAGTTGTTCCGGGTCTGGTTGTTTGTGTATGTGAGTTTAAATGTTTGTGAACGCACCCACGATACAGGAGAAATTCCTAGTGTGGGGCAAAGTTTTTTTTTTTTAAAAACAAAGAAAAGTAATAATAGATACTTCCATCCTACAGCGTTTTCGTAAAGCATAATTATCTGCCAGACTAGAATTTGTTTTATTTACTTCATTCAGTCTTCAACCTTCCGGCAAGGAGAACCTACAGTTGGGGGAAATGTTTAATTATTCTAAAGCGTTAATGCAACTTTCATGTTTAGGGACTAACTGTCATTAATTCGGACTGTCCGTCCGTTTGAAAAAATCTCAGGCTAATTGGTAGAACAGTCGAGTCCTGTATTTATTTATTTGAATAATAGGGTCTTAGTACTCCAGTCTTGCTGTATAAAAGTATGATTACTGTGGAGTACGTAGTTATCGATATAGGTAATTATTATCTTTGATAATTATAAGATCCATGCCGATTCATTACTTTTGTATTTTTTTATTTATTTATATTGACACAAGGTACGAAGAATTATAAACTAAGCCCCACAAAACCGTAGTGATGGTTTGACTGTGGGGTCGGTGAAACATCGTACTTAAGACTAAGAATAATAAAGCTATATGTATAATGAAGGCACTCTGAAGGCACGTTGTAGGCACTCTAACAAATTTCTAAATAATAATTTTATAATTTATTTTAAAACTATTTTTATTAGCTTCACTCCGTATGTTTGCTGGCAGACTGTTCAAAAGGTATGGTATTTGTTTTGCTAGGGTTCTGTCACCAAACTAATTAGTGACTTTGGGTACATTGAATCTGTCAACAGCCATAGATCAAGTTTAACTCACTTAATTTCAGTTCAAACGCGGTCTTTATCCTTCGGCATTTTCGTGACTATCAGTATCCTTTACACGTGTTAAATAATCTGTTTTTTGTTTAAAAACTATGTTTGTGACGTCATAAGTTGATACTTCAATCGTTTAGATACGCGCAGATACTCCAAAACGCGTCCAGATATAGTGAAGTAACATTGATAAAGATTTTCGTTATTCAAGAAAATTATCACTTCGAAACGTGGTTTTAGTTTTTAGTTTTTATGAATTCCTATAAATCATTTCATTTAAAAAGACGACTACGACAAAATATCGAGTTGTGGAGGTCGAATATGAAGTCCGCTCCTTGTAAAATACTGGTATTCAGTTCCCCAACGTATTTGGGAAAAGGCTAGGCAGATGATGATGATGTTCATAAACCGTCTGGAATAAATTCCCTTCCATCCATGCGTCATGTTCGTGAACGGGTGCTGTCAGTTGTACCTGGTCGTCACTTAGCTGCCACGGCTCATTTCGAGCTTTCAAATTTTATATTTTAATTGTTCTTTTTGTTTTTACTATGGACACTTTTAACGTGCACGTCTTACTTCATCGTTCTCACATAATGTACCATCTCAAAATGAATGATGTGACAATGGAGAGTAGACGTCCTAATGCCATGGTTGACCGTCATCTTCCAAGCCTGCATAGCACAGAATTACATACCACTGACATGGCGGGAGGTGAAAGTCATTTTCATCCCCAAACCAGGCAAACCCGACTACACACAACCCAAGGCGTACAGACCAATAAGCCTGACATCCTTCCTACTGAAAACTCTCGAGAGACTCTGTGATCGGCATATTCGGGACGGACCTCTTCGGGAGCGGCCACTTCACAAACAACAGCACGCGTATTCCACAGGAAAATCAACAGAATCCGCACTGCATAGTGTGATCTCCAAGATCGAATGTGCAGTGGACTACAAATGCTCTTCACTAGCTGTCTTCATTGATATAGAAGGCGCTTTTGACAAAACCATCTTCCATAGTATCAGCGCAGCCCTCGAGGAACACGGTGTGGACTCGACCCTGCGGGGATGGATCACAAACATGCTCCGACTAAGGGCCGTACAAGTTACAGTAAACGACACAACTAGAGCCATGGTAGCGAAGGGCTGCCCCCAAGGTGGTGTCCTTTCACCGCTACTGTGGAACCTTGTAGTAGACAGCCTCATCAAGCGTCTCAATAGCAGAGGCTACTACACGGTGGGCTACGCTGACGATTTGACCATAATAATAAATGGAACACACGAAAACACACTATGCAACCTTATGCGCCAAGCCTTGAGGATAGTAGAAGACTGGTGCAAAGAACATAAATTAGCAGTGAACCCTACCAAAACCGAACTCGTCCTCTTCACAAAGAAAAGGAAGCTGCCGACTTTACAGTTACCAAGCTTCTTTGGGACCACACTAAGCCTGTCAACTGAAACCAAATACCTGGGTATCTTTTTGGACAAACAGCTTAACTGGGCGAAGCACACTGATTACATCACCACAAAAGCCAGTATAGCCTTGTGGCAATGCAAAAAACTACTCGGGAGAAATTGGGGCATAAGCCCCAAAATCACCTACTGGCTATACACCACAGTTATCCGACCAATCATCACATATGGCTCTATAGTTTGGTGGCCCAGGACCAATCTTAGTACGGCACAAAAGGATCTCGAGAAAACACAAAGATTTGCCTGCGTAGCAATCACCGGTAGTATGAGAACTTCTCCCACTGCTGCCTTACAGGTGATGCTGGGGCTACCACCTCTACACCTCATCGTAAGAGAGGAGGCGGCCAAAGCGACTTTCAGACTCGAAGCATCCGGCACCTTAAGCAATGACTCCAGAATCAAACACACACGCATCAGAGTAGATGCCATTAAAGAACAGCCTATGATGGCATCACCCATCGACAGAACCCTGAAGTCCCACTGCTTCCAAAAACACTACAACATCGTACTCACAGAGGAGTCGTGTGACTACTCAGGTACAAACGAGCTAAGAATCTACACTGATGGATCAAAAACCGATGATGGGACAGGTTTCGGGGTGTTCTCCGACGTCCTAAATATAAAAATATCCAAACCAATATAATATATCCAAAAAAATAAAAAAATATCCAACCACTTGGAATGCTCAACTCGGTTTACCAAGCTGAGTGTGTAGGTATTATCCATGCGGCACACGCTATAGAGGCCAGAGAGGTTACGTATACCAATATTCGTATACTTTCTGACAGTGCCTCAGTTCTCCAATCCCTAAACAGCAATCAGATCACGTCAAAACTAATACTAGAATGCCATAATGCCTTAGAACGAATCACGGTACTAAACCACAACACGGTAACACTACAATGGATCAGAGGACACAGTGGATCCCTGGGGAACGATGCGGCGGATGAACTTGCCAGAAGAGGATCCAGCACAAAACCCTACGGACCCGAACCCATTGTTCCCATTCCTTTCAAGCAGCTAAATAACTGGTTAAAGGATCACACTCGAACACAAGCGGAAAAATGGTGGACCTCGACACCAGGGTGTAGGCAGTCCAAGGAAGCTATGCCGTCCCTTGACGGAAAGCTGACAAGGCGCCTTCTGCGTCTGGACAGGGATAGCCTGCGTCTGGTGGCGGGGACCATCACTGGACACTGTTCACTGTTCACTGAATAAACACTTCTACACTCTAGGAATCACTGACACTCCCCTGTGCAGGGCATGCATGGATGCGGAGGAAACGGTGACGCACGTGCTGCTTGAGTGCACCGGTGTCACCAAGATTCGCGAGGCGACCCTGGGAACACCAAGATCCCTTGCGGATGCCCTGAGAAGACCGGGAAGTTTAATCTGCTTCTGGAGGGAGGTGGGCTGGTTGGAGTAACGGCCACTATGGCTCACGCACAATGGTCCACTGAAGGGACTAAGTGCGGAAACCAAAAACCCATAAAGAAGATGAATGATGTAACCAAGGTTTTGTAACAAGATTCTGATTTAAAAGAGTGTCCATGGAGTTTCTTGCCCATTCTTTTCCATAGAGATCTACGCTTTGGAATGGGCAACTACAGTACTTTCACAGTTATTATGTCTTGTGACTGGGACTGTAGCTTCATTTTTATGGTTTTTCGACTATTCAAAAGTGCCTATAACTGGCCTATTTCAAATAAATGATTTTGATTTGATTTCTTAAGAATGGTGCACATCAAAATCCGTTGCGTCGAGTTTTACAAAGCGGTTACACTGACACAAAAAAGTGCCTTGGTATAGACAAGCATGTTTACTACGTATCACACAGGTCAGGTATATCTTCCCTTTTAACAACGTAAGTCTTTAACTTTTTTTTTCCTCGTGAAGTATTCCGCCAGACTAGCGACGCGTAGTATAGCGGCCTGATATTTTGTATTGAGCTGCACAAGCTAAATATAATATATCAAGCCGCCGCCGGACCCATCATATATGAATAATTAATAAACTGTTTAAAAATATGTAATTATTATTGCTAAGAGTGCCAATAGATGTGAAAACCAGACTAATGTTAATAATTTTAATTTCCAAATTATGAAATTTTAATACTAACTATAATTGATTACAATTCAAATACAGACTATAATTGATTAAAATTCAAAAAAGGAGTGACAGTGATTCCATTGTTTTGAGTTTTCACTTCTCCTGGCAGTTCGTATGACTGCCTTTGTTTTTTTATAGCTTCTTCTCTTTATAAATTAAAGGATTACCTACTGGTTACTTAACTACACAAAATAAAAATCAATTTTATTTGAAAAGCATAGCCATTTCTTTTTTCAATTTGTCTGTGCTGGGCTGTAGTTGAGCCCTCAATCCCTGGGGTCCGGCCAGGATGTAATATCGGGATGGATTGCCCTATTTCCACACTAGTGTGTACTGGAAGCTCTAAATCCAGTTGTTTAGCCTGTTTTATATCTAGATGTTACGTAATTGGTTCTGATACAAGTAAATGTTTCGTAAACGTATTTCATGCGTAAACTTATTGGTTAAAAATGTAGTTACCTATTTCATCATCATCATCATCTATATGTCCCCACTGCTGGGACACAGACCTGTTCTCTAGGAGAGGGAGAGGGCTGTAATCCACAATCCACAACGCGGGCCTAGTGCGGGTTGGTAGATGTCACATGTCTTCGAATTTTTAGTTTTAGAACATGCCGGTTTCCTCACGATGTTTTCCTTCACTGTTTTTGAGGGCAGCGGTGATGAAATAAATTACACAAAGTAATGCGCCTGGGTTCGAACCCACGGCTTACTGCTCATACGTCGGGGCTGCCACCACTGGGCTACCGCTGTTCTACTTATTTGTTTAAAGCTAAACTGCTTAAGTTTATTGTCATCATAACTGGTTATGAAAATCGTAAAGGCACACTTAACTAGAGAGCCATCATCTTCCTGTTCTTGTCCCATTTTAATTGCGGTCGCACGTTTCTTCTTCCGTTCTCCTCTGTTATCCATCTCATCATTCACCCTCAACCCTTTTCATTCATATCATTCCACACACAATCCATCCATCTTATTTTCAACGTTATATGCATCACAATTTTGAAGTGAAACTTCTTATGCGACTTCTAACAAGTTTTTTCTTTAAGGCTATTTTAAAGAAATAGTTTATCAAGGAGAGAACAATAGCGAACAAGAACTACGACAAAAGCTCGAATTTGCTAGGGTACAAGTTATTAACAACAGAGGTGCATTCCGTAGGTTACATAGGAATTATTAGACGGTCCAGATTATGTATTATGGTCAGCGGCAGGAATTTTGAGCATTTATTGTAAAATGTTTTGTTTTATTAAAACAACAAAACTTGTAATACAGGGTCACTTTTCAGTAGAGTATTTTTTTTTTCACGGTGGGGTCCGAAGTAAATAAAAGTTATGATTTGAGAAAAAAAAATGTTTTGTAAAACTTAATATTATCATCAACACACCCAATATACAACAATAAATGGCATGTCTAACGCAAGGACTCATCAGTACCAATCTAGTGAAAATTATAAAAAATATACAGTTGTAGATTTTTTCTCATTTTTATGAGAATTAGTAAAAAAAAGTCAATTTTCTCATTAAAACACAAAATAAATTATAACTCTGCAGGGGTTGACCTAAAGGACCTACCGTAGAACAATTTTTGGCAGCTGATGACCCCATCTAACCCCTAGTTCGTTTGATCCACGACTTTTTGGCCACCCTGTATAATAAAAAAATACAACAAGAAAACCACAAAATATTATTTAGAAGCTCAATAAAATAACAAGAGTGAATGCGTGGCAATCGAACGCATGCGTGTAGTATTACGACATTTCACTTTTTCCGCGCGGAGAGACTCCACGCACTATTTTTTGAAACATTTTGACACCATTTGAACATTTCATCTTACCTAGAATTTATTTAGCAGATTTTGCTTTAATTTAACTAACTTTTGTATTGTTGCCCTTTGAAACCAAAATAATAAAACAAAACCATTACCAGTCTATTTATTTTCCCAGAAAGGGAACTAACAAGGCCATTACCTTAACGCGCCTGAAACTTAAGTGAAGTACACACTACACCTCGCATTGACCCTGAATGAACGAGCAGGTAAACAACACGCTCAATCCCTCATAGGCTCAACCACAGATTAAATATGTAGGCCAGGTACAGACCATTGTAATGGGTAATGGCAACCTGAGATGGAATGGTAATTTCCGTGTTAAGGTTTGTATTTGTACCAATGCGCAATTTGTGTACGGCTCATACCTATTGTGGCTACATAGTAGAGGTACCTACATACAATCCGTTGTGTATTTACTTTTGTCTATTATGTTTGTTTATTGATGGACTTTGAAAATTTTCCAGTCTTACCGGGGGGTATCGTATTACCCAGCACTAACTGTGTAATGGAGGTCAGATAGGCAGTCGCTCCATCTGAAAATACTGGTATTCAGCTGCATCCAGTTAGACTGGAAGCCGTCCCCAAAATAGTTGGGAGAAGGCTAGGTAGTTGATGATGGACATTGAAAATTTAACGACCTTTAAAAGATGCTTTATATGAACGGGAAGGAGAATAAATCTATTTAGTTCAACAGTACTTCTCATGACCAATGTAAAATTTTGTTGCGAAACTCCCCAGGCGTAATGCTTATCGATACCTAAACGGTAAGCAAATAAATACTTATTTTGATGCCATACCATCAGTCGCTTCATGTAAAATACTGGTACTCAGCTGCATCCGGTTAGACTGTAAGCAGACCCCAAGATGTTTGGGAAAAGGCTAGGCAGATGATGATGACCATCAGTCGTTGGCCTTGTAGAACTCATCAAATCTGTTTGTTTTATCGTGTTCAACATCACACCTGTAATGCCTGAAGGGTAAGGCAGAGGTCTACCTAATAGTACATCCACATTTCGCCAGTTATGTTTTAATCCCATGTAATAGAAGCCATTGCCATCAACTGGGCACCAATCCAGACTCCGTGGCTGCTATTGATAAATTGGCGATGGAAAAACCATTCATGAAAATAGCAATTTCCCGGGAATTGAACCCAGGACCACATTCTCAGCAGTAACGCTTAACACGCTTCCATATAATCTACTGAAATGAGTCAAAAGCCAGAGTATAGACAATATTTGAACGAAAGAGCAAATTCCTTTTTTAATCAATTCAAGCAGGATCCCGCAAAGGCTCGCAAAGTAAAAGGCAAAACTCCGAAACAAATCTACATTTTAAATTGTTCTACTACATGAACCAGCTTGATGTGTGTGATTGTGCCTCGAACCTGTGACCTGATTAGTTTTCTGCGCAAGTAGAAACTAGAAATGAGGCACATGTTTCATGCCGTAAAGCTAAAGACAACTTCTAGGGTCCATGCGATAGGAGCCACGCAAGCATGAATTTAAAATAGAGAACAGACAGACTTCGTGATTAAATTCGTGGCCGATTGATGCTTAGGGTCAGCCCCTACTACAGTACTACCTGGGGACTTACATAACTGGCGACATGCGGTGAACACCTCTGAAAAACCCTACAGGTGTGATGTTGATGATAATTTGTGGTGCAAGCAGGCTTTTACCTAGGTTCATCATCATGATCATCATCAGCCTATAATGTTCCCACTGCTGGGACACAGGCCTCCTCTCTATGAGAGGGACTGTATATGTAATCCACCACGCGGGCCCACTGCGGGTTGGTAGATGTCACATGTCTTCAATTTTTTTGTTTTTGGACGTGCCGGTTTCCTCACGATGTTTTCCTTCACCGTTTTTTGAGGGCAGCGGTGATGAAATAAATTACAAAAACCCACGGCTTACTGCTAGTAAGTCGGGGTCGAGGCTGCCACCACTGGGCCACCGCTGCTCTCCCACTGGGCCACCGCTGCTCTCCCACTGGGCCACCGCTGCTCTCCCACTGGGCCACCGCTGCTCTCTGTTCTATCACGGTGCTAATCTAGGTTCACGCTGGAGCATATGGGCCTAAGTCGCTTTGTTAACATGCAAAACCCAACAGTATTAGGTACCGACATCTGAAGACACCCAACCCTCAACTACGTTGACAGGATCAATCACAGCGTCCCGGGAAATATGTAAATTTGTTTTGAAAAAGTTATGCGGCCAATCTGCGGAATCCTTCAGTGAGAATTATGAGGGCGGCGTGGCACTAGAGGGATTTAAAAAGGCTTTTGTATCAAAATCGCTTGGTCCGTGGCCGGTGGTCGTAATCCGCCTCTCATTTAACTTAATCTCGTTCCCTGTAATTATAATGTTTATTGCGAAATAATTTGCATTTTAATTATAAAGGTTTCATGTTTTTGAACTAACGAGACTTAAGTAGATAATAAGAAAGAAAACATATTGATTAAAAGTTTTTTCTACGTAACCTCATCGTTGTAAGTTCTCTTGCATTCTCGTTTGAATGTCTGCATCATTTCCTTGCTTGTGTCTTTATTTTGATATAAGCCAAAAGGCCCTGAAATGATTATTTTTACGTTGCCTATAAATATAATGGATACCTATCTATCTACCTATCTTGTATCTTGCCTGATTCGCCAACTAAACAAAATCGGTGTGATGAAAAAAAAAAGTGAAATTATAAATCTAGCCGCAAAATTTTATTTTCTAATTGTATATGTAAGCCACGTGAAAATAAGAAGGTTTGTAATAAAAGAATTCGTCTTTTTTACAACGCCAACTAAGTATTTCAAGTAAGCGTCAAACAAATAGCAACAATTGTTTTTACTTTTCTCCTTGATTTATACATCACCATCTTAATTACTAACTCAGCCACGGATTTTACAACATGCCAACATTTCACGTTTTACAGCTTCAACGTATTTTCCTTTAAAAAATATATTTCACTCGAAAACTTAATTAAAATAACTTAGCATGTCAAATAAAACATCATATTCTTTTAACGTCAAAATAGCAACTGCCACTGGCCGCTACCACCAATGAGAGAGCGCTATTTGATTCATGCGGGATCGTTTCGTGTTATCAGAAAAATAATAGTCCACTAGGTTGTAGATATTTTATTTAGTTAAAATAAACACTAACACTCCTCAACATCGTAAAAAAGGCATTAGCGGCGGCAAGGAGAACCTAGGATGCGGCACCCGGACTCGGTTAGAAGGGGATGGCGGGGTCTTGTGAGCGAGTGAAGTATGCGGTGTGCTTGTGTGAACCTTGCGGACAGAAATAGTAGCCCCAAGCAGCGGGGCTAGTTCGACTAAGCCTATCACAAAATATTGGTGTTTACCATGAACTTAGAACTTTAGGTGAATTTAGACACTAAGACTTGTTTCTTTTATTTAGTAGCTATAAGTTAATTATTTGATGATTATACAAGGTGTTGTTTTGCATGCTCGTCAAAATTCAGGAGGTTGACACAAAAAACATAAATAATCAATTAAAATTACGGTACCTAATTCATGATTAAAAGACGCAGTTTTTTTTTGGTTGTTTAAGTTTGTCAGTATTTCAGAATAACCCCCTTAACGTGCTTCAGGGAATATGAAATTATCGAATAAACGTTTAAGATTATTTGTATGTGTGGAAGCGCGGCTATAGGGCCAGAATCAGACGGGCCGCGTTTAAAACACGGGTGGTTCACACTTACCGATTTCCGTAAATAAGAAAAAAAAAATTACCTACCCATTTTAATATTGATTGGGGACGAGAATCATTAGCATAGTTACCTCCTTGAATTTGACGAGAATGTAAAACAACACCTTGTATAGGCACATTATATGACCAATAAATTATAGGACGAGTTATGAATTAGTCATACGTAACTAGGTTTTAAACGCAACAAGTTATAAAAATAGAAGACGATAGAATTACTTTATGGACGTCATGTATAGTTCTATTATTTATATTTATTATTTTAGAAGCTTACTGCTTGAATGCATATCACAAATATAGTTACTCTAAAATAAAAACCATGCTAAGACGTATTTACCTACAGTAGCTGGCATCGATGATATATGGGTGGCTGAGTTAGTAACAAGACAAACTTGTCCTCTAAATTACTATTTTTTGGACGACAAAAATGCTATTAAATATGTCGTTTTAATTACTACCCAAAAAAATATAGATGCTGGTGGTATACATAATCTCCTCCTCCTTTTTAAGAAGTTGGTTAAAAAGACGTGTCTTTTGGTAACTATTTTCATATTCATACATTCAGTTCCGTTTCGCCAACCTTTTGACTGTGTTCTGTATGGTACAGTCAGCTCCCAAAGTTACAAGGAAACGTCTTCTTGATGTTGCTATTGTTTGTAGTTACTGAGAAATACCAATATCCTGAAATAAGGCCGGTTGTCAGGCTTTCGAACGCCTGTCGTGTCTATCCGTTACTCCGGATTGTGGTATTTATGGCCACATAACTACGTTAGATTTCTCTCCAGTGAATACCTCGAACCCTTCAAGAAACAGAATATCCAGAATAATTCAGCATGCCTATAGGCATTTAGTTTGTCGATGACCACTACTTGAAGCTTAAGTAAATAAATATTAAGTTAAAGTTATCGAGTTTTGTATATAACAATCATCATAATTTATTAATATTTTTTAACATAACAAATCACATGTCGGCCAAGGGTGAGGCAGAGACGTACCTTAAGTTCGCCAATATTTCGGCAGTTATATGTAGTCCCTTGTAATAAGGGGAGAACCTTTTGCCATCAATCGAGCACAAATCCAGAACTCGTCATGAGTAGGTACCTCATAAGTATTTAAGACATTGGGTTCAAGAAACCCATAAAGCAAAATCAACGTAAAGACGGTTTGGCACCTTTTATCGTTAAACGCAACAGTCGTGTGGGAGCAAATCATTAGCAAGTAGCGACGCAAAGCTGATAATCTGATTGTTGGAAACTTTAAAGTGCTTCCCACCATTAAGGTTTTTAGTCCTCTTAGCAGTAAATAAACATGCCAACACAGACTACGTAATGGTTTGCCTACGGATTATTACAAGTACTTGTTTCCTTGTTTGTTTTCTTTTAGAAATTCAAGAATTCAAAAATGAACCTCTTAGAAATTCAAGAATACAATATCCCGTGAGCCGAGAAAAGGTACTCTTCTTGATTTTGACTGCATTTTGACATACTCTAATCATCATAACGCCCACTGCTGCTGGCTTAGTGAGAAGGTGTGTTACATATCAATCACGCGGACCCCGTGCGACTTTGTTAAATTATCTCATAGTACATACATAACTAAGTCGCGGGAAATACTGCGATGAGGGACGCACTGAAACGGGAAATTTAGCAGTAGAAATAGAATAGATTATTATTTTATTGTTGTTGTAGCTGGGTCACAAATATTTGTAAGGGTATTGCACCTTAGGGTAAATAAAAATAAATAAGAAAGAAAATAAAAGAAACAAACATACTAACAAATAATAACTTTACACTAGTATTGATAAACTTAACTAAATAAGAACTATTTTAAGCATTCTAGGAAAAGATAGGCATCTATGAAAATTAAAAATTTAAAAAACCCCCGACACTAAAAACCTCTAAAAAACCAGAAATAAAGTAATCCAAGCGTCTTAGCGTCGGGGGGTCCGCTTTGTTTTGTGCTTGTACTAAGCGGTCTACTTAGCGGTCCCCCGACGCAAATTGAACACAAAAGAGTCTTGAAATTCGATAAATTTCAAGTAAACATTAGTACACAAATTCTTAGACGATTAAAAATTTAAAAAAACCCCGACACTAAAAACCTCTAAAAAACCTTGTTTTGTGCTTGTACTAAGCGGTCTACTTAGCGGTCCCCCGACGCTAAGTCGCTTGGATTACTTTATTTCTGGTTTTTTAGAGGTTTTTAGTGTGGGTGGTTTTTTAAATTTTTAATTTAATTTTTATTTCACGCTTTTTAAACTTATAGTATTTTATCTTAGGCTTGACTGTCCCAATAGTGGGCGTAGGCCTCCCCCATAGCTTCCACTTTTTCTCGGTGTTGCGCGTCTTCTCAACAATTAACGAAAACAGCAAAATTTATAAAAATCCCGATTATTTGGGGGAAGGGCAACCCCCCCTGGCGATGCCCATGGTTACAAGTGACTAGATTTCAAATTTCGAATCGACCAGACCTGTGAAAGTTTTTAATTTCCCTTCAACTAGAAAAGAGGTGATAACCTTCAAACGGCTGACCAGATTTTCTCGAAACATAGCTAAGAACACTCTCGATTAAAACACCTTTCAAACGAAACCAATCTTATCAAAATCGGTTCATCCGTTTAGCAGCTACGATGCCACAGACAGACACACAGATACACAGATACACACGTCAAACTTATAACACCCCTCTTTTTTGGTCGGGGGTTAAAAAGAGAGACTTATACTTAGCAGAGGGTGATTGCAGGCTAAAATGATGATTTTGGCATAATTAAGTACAATTTGGTAAGACTCATCATCTTCGTAGCCTTTTCCCTACTATGTTGGGGTCGGATTCCAGTCTAACCGGATGCAGCTGATTACCAGTATTTTACATGGAGCGACTAGCTATCTGATCTCCACAATCCAGTTAGTAATAGGTAATCCAATATCCCTTGGCAAGACTGGTTGTCAGACTTTCGGACTACTGACTACTTGTAGCGACTGTCAAAGAGAAAACAATGATAATGATTTGGTAAAAAACGGTCCAAGTGCGAGTCTTACTCGCACACAGGGTTCCATAGCCCCAAACAATATAACAACAATATTTTGAACGGTCATTCATTTGTAAATTTACACTCAACCGCAAAGTTAAATTTGTTTTATTTTAATAGTAAGTTAATGAAAAACAAAGTTACTGCTGCATTTTGGTGAAAAAGTCCCATATTTCAAAAACTAAATATCAAATCAAATCAAATCAAAAGTCATTTATTCAAATTAGGCTGATAAACAGCACTTTTTGAACGTCAAAATTACAAGAGACAGTCCCCCAAAACGCCCGCCCTTCGCCACTTCCTAGTGTTATAGCTGGGAAGAAGAAGTGGCGGAACAAACTCCCCAGCAAAATCTTATTCAAACCAATTTTCGTTGAAAGTTCTTTTTACGTTCTACATCCCAATATTTTTTTCAGAATTTTTTTCCTCTTACTTTAGAAATTAGAGGGGGGGACACACACGTTTTACCACTTTGGAAGTGTCTATCATTCAAACAATTGAGTTTGAAAAAAAATGGTTTCAGGAACCTCAATGTCATTTTTTAAGGCCTATCTATAGACAAGCACGTATAGTTTTGATGTTTTTTTTTTAGTTTCAGTTCCGTGTATCGGGTATCCTTAATCTATATTTTTTTTTATTTTTGTACAAAAATCTTAAAGCGGTTCACAGAATACATCTACCTACCAAGTTTCAGCTGTGTAGTCTTAATAGTTTCGGAATAAAGTTGCGGTGACATACGGACGGACAGACAGACATGACGAATCTATAAGGGTGCCGTTTTTGCCATTCGGCTACGGAACCCTAAAAAGAGCACAAGTTAAAATTAAGGAAAAATATTCATCAAACTACATGATGCTAACTGACGGTACACAAGTTTGGCGCCGTGCCATGGTATGGCAACGACGTGTCGGTTTAAGGCTACGACTGCACTGGCCAGCTAAAGGCTAGGACTCAAACTAAACACGAAGGCATCATCAAGCATTCATCTATCTCAGTGTTCCAGATGTAACTGCAAAAACGTATTGGTTGCCTTGGGGTGTACTGGAAACTGACCCTTATTAGCAGGAATGTTGTGAAAATGTTTTAAGGACATCATGGTACCAGAAAGCAAAGTAAGGTAAAAATAATACTGCTTTAAGACGTCATGGTCATGGCCAGAAGACCTCAAAAGTTTAGGTTTAAAGACTGGACTAGACCTAAAAGTTTCAACTAAAATGGTAAGGCAGCTGAAAATAAACATTTTTCACATACTTAAACCATATAGTTTCAAAACCAAATGAAAATAGAATCGAATCCTTTAAACTGATTGGTAACTGAAAACAGTAAACACGTGTTATAGTTATAATAGTTTCAAAGTTGCGCCTGACCTCAATAAAGTTCCTGCGGCAACTATGTAACGTGACAGGCACTAGCATTTACATAGTAAAGGCTTACGAAGACTATTATTAGATCAGGTGTTATGTCTTAAACTTGTCTAAATTATAAAAATACAAAATAATACAAATCCGGAAAGTAGACTTGAAGACTGAAGTAGTAAAAGGAGTGGGATGATATAGGCTAACAGTATAACAGTAGTAATAAACATACAACGCTTTTCAAATATTTATGAATAAAACATGGGTGCAACAAAAAGGTTGACAGCTTGCACGTTGTGACTACGACAAGCAGGTTACCACTTAAAATGAGGCTAATCGCTTCATGTGTTAACTTTCCAAAATACTTTTATTATAAGCTTGGTTCGTAAGGGTGCATGGCAATACATTATGAAAACATCGATATTTCTGTGCCAAATTTATACCAAATTTTTCAGGTTATTTTATGCCTTCTAATCATGGTTGGAACCGGCTCAAAATCCTTCGTCCTAAAGATCAAGTGATCACACTGAGAGACACATAAAGCAAATTTATTTTATGCTACTAGAACCAATGTATAGATATATAATTTGGAACAAATTTTGGAATTGGAACAAAGGAACAAAATTAGGTATCACTTAAAGAGAAGAAGAATTATCCTCCAGATTTTTTTATGTCTACCCGTTTAAGAACTTTCTAGTACAATATAAAAATATCGGTGCAGAAACTTAGAAAAAACAAATAAATAATATAAAATTCATGTACTCACACAACGCAGAAAATTTATTTTACTAATTTACATGAATTTCGATCCGCAATAAATAAACCGAAATACTTTCTTCTAGCACGTAGCGTTCAATTTTTATGCTAATTAAGTCATAGCTTTTTTAGACACATATTTATGGGAAATAATAATAAACCGAGCGAATAAATAATAAACGGACGACTATTAATCAGATACTTTATTATATAAATACAATACATGAGAAATATTACCCAGCCGGTAATATTTCTTATGTATTATTGTATTTATAGAACATCACGCCTATATTTCCCAGAGGAGACCGGGCTAGAAAGGTACACGGCACACCTGATGTACATTTGTATGTACGCCCTATACCGCTATCAGTTCCTTTTAATTGGGGCAAGCCTATATTCAGCTATTTGCCGGGCATGTTCCCTTGATAAAACTAACAAGATACCTACTTGGTCTGTTACCGCTATATCAAGAAACAAGTTTTTAAATGAGTTGTTTTTTTTCTTCTTAACATTTCGATGGCAAAAAGTTATCCTTCTTCTTCAACCCTTAGCCACCCTTGAGTGTAGGTCTCATCCAAATCTCTCCACTTTTTGCGGTCCTGTGTCATGGCTATCCAGTTTATTCTGGCCACTTTAATGAGATCGTCTGTCCACCTAGTCGGTTGTCTTCCCACTTTCTTCCGTCCCGTCCGTGGTCAAAAAGTTCATCGCTTACTAATGCAGTCAATAGATCATCAAGTGCGCAGGTGACAGGGACATGCGGTGCAAGATGGAAGGTTGGTCACTGTCCGTGGGGAGACGCCGCATACGCCCTTGAGATTTGAGCCGAAATAAAAGAAATAAAGGAAAAAAAGCACATTTATTTGGCACCTGAAACAATTGCACACAACAAATCTAAAATAAAAAAACTTAAATGTAAAAAAATATACCTATTGTGTGATTCACGGCTGCACCAAATAGGCCCAGTAAGAGTGTGAGTCTTATTTTGTGAATTTTCACAAATGAAATGAGCGATTTGTGAAAATTCACAAGATAAGATGCGATAAAAGTTTTTTTTAAACAAGTTCGTCATATTTGTGGGAAATTTTATCGAGCACACGACAATGATACAGTATTCTAAATATCAGTTGGAAGTGCTGCTCACAAAAGAGTCTTGAAATTCAATAAACTTCAAGTAAACTTTAGTACACAAATTCTTAGACGAAAATATAAAACACAAAACAAAATACCAAGATAAATACTCGTAATTCACATCGTACAAGACGTTTGAAGGATTATTTTAAGATCAACACTATATAAAATATGGAAGCCACAACCGTGTATTCTTCACATGTGATGCAAAAGCATTGAGATGCACTGAAAGGGTGTTGATCCAGATCCTTCCATTGTCGGCACGTTCCTTCAAAAGATGAGTGCGATTTACTTTACAAAACTATCGCTAAGACTCGCTACAAAATAATCCTTTTTTCTGAAAGGTTCTGCATTGAAAAGCGCTGCTTGTGATGGTTGCTGACACCTGTTTATTCTCAGTACTAGTATCAAAAGTAGAAAAAATGCCGTAATAATCACGCCGGTGCAATGCATATTATATAAAAAGAAGAAAACGATTTGGTAATATGCCTTTAAAGTAGTAAAATCGATATTGGTACTTAGTCATTAATTAAATCCGTGAAGATTATGAATGAGATTTGTGAGATAATTATTTAGTGAGATTTATTTTCAATCCAAAATATTCCAAACAGAGTTGCAAATTTCAATTAGGTTGTTCAGAGTGATCAGAATACTTTCTGCGTGGGTAAGTAGGTATGTACGTATGTGTGTGTAGGTATGTGTGTTTATTTCACCTCTCACCTCAATAGTACATCAACCCAACATATTAATTGACGTGAATTTATCCGACGTGTCAAAAGGAGTGGTTCTCCAGCCCAGTTAATAGTTAGGGAAGTATGCGCAATGGCCGACAGCCGACCTCTCTTCTGTTCCAAATTGATTCCGTGCCCAGAGAGGCCCTTTGTTATCGACCAATAGGTAATGGAGCTCAGAGCAGCGCTTACACAACGCTCACTATGAATATTCTAGACGTAATTTAATTTTCTGAACGAACTGCTTCCATTAAACATTGTTGTCTGACAAAGACTATTTTCAATCTGGATTACGGACGATGTTCAAGATGATGTGATCTTAGTTACGTTAAACTTGTCTCATAATTCTGCTCTGCAACGGTTCGGTTCCATGCTACAATTTAGCTTATTTATTGAGCATTTGTGTTAGTAACCTTAAAACTACAGTATAGCATGTGTACATGGCCAATCGAAATTTACGATATATCAATTAAAAACAAGCTATCAAATCTAAAAATAGAATTCTAACAGTATTGGTGAAATTCAATCAAAAATTTTGTGTGAAATGACCGAACACTGCCGATTTCAATTTGAGGACCGCACAAGCGAATCGTTTTTCAAGATCGGAACCCATTTAAACCACAATACCGGTAATCGGGCGGTGGCCATTCCAGTCAAAATTACGTTCACAACCGCGCTCCCAACCGGTCACTTGAACTGGAGGGCTTGCTATATTTAAAATTGATTTATTTTATTTATATATTTTTCTGACGTTTAGGGTCGAGATTTCGAGAGCGAGCTGACCCAGCAATTAAAGGCACAATGTTAAGTGAACTGAATAAAGTTACATCGGGTCTATAATTGTGAATTTCAGTATGTAATATGGTATGTACTGTAATTTTGTGAAACCTACTTGAAGTAGTTTTCGAATCACAATCCACATGAAATCAAGTCAACATTCATTTGAGAGACCAATTATGTACGGCAGGCTGCCTATGCCTTCAAGCTCACCGTCCGTCCGTCTTAAGATCACAGGCCGTGTCGACGGTGCGTTTGTCTTCCACGCGCGCTTCAAGGAGATGTCAGCAAACCGGAAGGGGTCCGAGAGGGCCGATGCCTGCCAGGGCTGCGGGACTGTTCGAAGGAGATACCTTGGGCCTGGAACACATAGAGTTAAGAAGAAACATGGATGGGTTTTAGACAGTAGGTACAAGTCTGACGCTCCCTTCCGCTCCGCCCAGAGCGGATCGGAGGAGTCAGTTGATGATTTCACACCCGAAAAAAAGGCCTACATTTATTATAAAATTATTATGTGGTATATTCTGAAAAAGCTCAAGAAATCTCGTGTATTGAAAAGTGATTCCAAGAGCACAATAAAGATTTTTCAAAAACAGAATCCAAGAAGTAAATTCACAAATGCACGAACCAGTTATCACAAAATTACCAATTAATTTCCATACCAACGCTTTAACACAGCTTAAAACTCAATAAAATGGGAATAATCCACCATTACAATAAAGCCACGAACAAGCTTAAACCCCTTATAAACGGTGAACCAGTTAAAGCATATGCCCGCGATAAATCGAATTATAAGTAAGCAGCAAAAAGATGAAATCTTTTATCTGTATCAGCTGAAAGCTGTCACTGACTGAACACGATACAGAAATACCGGCGAGGTGGAAAAATCAGGCTGGTCTCGGTTCCACAGCCTCCTCAAAATAAAATCTCCGTTTCACGCCCCAGTTACCCGGCCGGAAGATTCGCCATTCATTCCGTTCACATGTGTTTACGCTACGAATCCGGATGTATTCGAGCGCGACGATACGCCTGCAATCTTCGCCTTTTAGCCAGATTATTACTGTTACTGTCACCGTTTTTTCTGGTTTTTGGTAATGGGTTTTCGAGCGCGGCTTTTGATGCATTCGTGTTTTTAACTGCAACTCCAGTGATCGCTTTTCCAAATGTTTTTTATTAAGTTTGCCTTTTTTTATGGAACCGCTCAAAAGTGATTTCAGAAACGTCAGTTTTTATTGTCTTTTTGTACATTTTAACGATTTCACAGCCTTGCATTCTTGCCTTGTTTTGGCACGATTCGATTGACTTGAGAATCGTTAACTTTTGTTTTTCGATGACGAGTAGGAACAGTGACGGGAATAACTACTCACAAGAGTACTTATACTATTTTGAAAAAAAATGCCAAGAGATCAAAGTTAATAGCAAGACCAACTGCCCTGGGAGCACCAACAGTACTTAAGTGTAGGTATTGACACCCGTGGAGCCTGTTTTATGACCCTCATTAAGTTAGATCGATTTCATGGCTCCGATAGGTGCCCTTTTTACAGTGATTTGTACCTAATGAGGTTTAATGGCCCTTGCCGACTCGTAGTCACACCGCTACGATTTCAAAATACTGTCTGGTTGGTCTCGTGGTCGCGATTGCAACTGCTGAGCATGAGGTCTTTGGTTTGATTCCCGGGTCGGGCAAATTGTCATTGGATTTTTCTATCAGAAATTTCTCAATAGCAGCCATGGAGTCTGGATTTGTGCCCAGTTCATGGCAATAAGCTCGCCCCCTATTGCATGGGACTTAAACATAACTGGCTAAATGTGGGTTTACTATTAGGTACGCCTCTGCCTAACCCTTCGCGGGTTACAGGCGTGACGTTATGTATGTTTTCAAAAGTGAATTTGAAAGAGTAAAAATAAATAACGAGCCAGCATGTTACATTTGAAAAACCGGTAGACTCCAAATTACTATTTACTTCTACTAATTTTCGAGTTGATGGTAAATAATAGATTATAATTTATAAGGTACTAGCTGTCCCGCGCAACTTCGTCTGCGTCACATTTTCGCAACATTTTTCATTACTGCTCCGCTCCTATTGGTCGTAGCGTGATGATATATAGCCTATGTCCTTCCCCAGGTTGAAATCTATGTTCTTGCGAAATTTCATTAAGATCCGTCAAGCCGTTTAGTCGTGAAAAGGTTACAAACAAACAAACAAACAGAGTGACTTTCACATTTATAATATTAAGTATGGATATGGATACTATGGATAATATTAAATGAGTTGAGGCCACTAAGTAGTTTCGCTAATAACGACATCAGTAGCGTTCTTTAAGATAAAATAAATGGGACATTACAGGGAAAACTTATTTGATTTTGTCTAGGCTCTATTTCGAAATAGATTCTTCGACCAAGACTTTGATATTGTTTTTACGAGTCCGATACTAGAAAACGTTTTACGATCACCCTTTCCGAGCCTAATCGAGCAACTTCAATGGTAATCAGAATCCGATTCATTTACGATCTCATTGTCTTAACATAAAAATGAATCTATTCGAATGGCCGAACATTCTTGTAAGAAATTACCCAACAGTAGTTAGGACTTCTTTGGAACGGTCTTGTACAATCTCCAGCATATCAACCTACCCGAAACTGTCAACCTTGAACCTAATTAAATAACAGTAAAGTTGAAAGTCTATTAAAGAAGACAGGTTGTTGTAGCTTGTTGTGCAGGCGTCTGTACAAAGGTTACCTAATATTGAAGGCGGCTTTAGGCAGCCGAACTGTATCAGTTATTCTATTGAACTGTGAAGCCAGCTTCCGTTTAACTTCTATTTTACGGTCGAACGTTTAGCTCTATTCTATTGATTGTTTAATCAAAATGTCTTAGCAAGCCTTTTGGAGACGAACGGTTTTCGCAATTTGCTGGGGAATGTTGCCATAATTGCATCTTTCAAAAATAAATCGCTAAAATTAAACTTTCATTTACGGGATATCTTCCGTGATTGTTAATTAGTAATAGTGTAGGTACGTTTAGTTATACACCGTGAAAGCTTAAAGCTGTGTTTAAAGCGTTCAAGTTTTAAACTATATCGTGACACCACATTTTAATACAGCTGTAACAATCTAGTTCGTTACATTCGGAATTTAATAATCTGTCCACCAGATCTTGTGTTGCCAGCAAACTAAACCGTAGCCCGTAGTATTGCTTGGTCGCCTCTGCGGAAATTACTAGCCACGATGGATTCCGCCAACGCCACGTCTGCAGCGCAATAAGACCCAAGAATAAATGGACGGTCTCGGGCCACGATATATCCTAAATATCGTATGGGAAATGTTATTAAATGTCCGACTAACATGTTTGCTTACTTACACAGAGGATTATAGAAGCGGGCTTATTTCTTGTATCGCGTTTTTAATATTTTTTTCTATCACGGTTTCGTGTTTGAAACTGTCTTCAGAAGATATTAACATCATTTTAAGTCACATTTGTGCAAATCTAGACTGTTATAGTAAATACCTATATGTAAGTACATTTTTGTTATATGCAGAAAAGTAAGATAAATTAATCGCGAGAAGATCAATTCTTTTTAAATAATCCTAACTAATAGTGTTAGGTAACTTTATACTTTACTATTTATTTACTTACATTAATTCCAAGAAAGCACATGTACCCATTGGAACGCACATGCCACACTATGAAAACGTATATCAAGAAACATACTTGCCCTTTTCCGGAAGTTACCCTATAAAATCAAAACCCAAACTCGACGTGATTAACAATTAATAACCCAAATAAACACGTGACGAATCCATCTAGATCAACAATGAACCAATGAACTAATTAACAAATATTCTGAACCGATTTAATTAACATTGCTAATGTATGTTTACAATACAATGAACTCTTACGAAACGTAATGCCCTAGTTTATTTACTTTATATGGATTTACTTGCATTATTTGAAATTCAAATGGTTTTCTACGTCCCTATATATACTAGGAGAACAGGAATAGGGAATCAGTGTTTGTCCAAGTGTTGCTACAATAAGATATATTTCAGTGGTTTTTCTTCTACAAAGGAGGTAGGTGACTTTTGGTCTATTTTAATAGTTTATTTGATACAGACATAGTAAAAAGGTCAATTTTGAAGTGACATCTTCTGATTGCTGGTACAATAGCGTAATACAAAAATAAAGAATAGGTTTTCGGAACATATTATTCCCTGCTGAAAATTTTGTATTGAAAAGCATACCGGGACCAGTTCAGAATTTATTTAGAAGAATCAAATAAGCATTTGGCGGTAAGCCTAGAGCATTCATATTTTCAACTTTATGTTATCGACAGAAATGAAAGAATGTGAATTAAAGATTTTGTACGGACTTTAGCCTGTTAAGTCCTTTCGGACATGATTATACAGATATTCACACTATTTTCTTTTGTACTTGTGATTTAAACATAACTGGCGAAATGTGGTCGTTCTATTACGTACACCTCTGCCTGACCCTTCGGAGATTACGGGCGTTATGTTATGTTCTGTTTCTTCGGAAAACGTTTCATTATAGTGTTTTTCTCGTACAAAATCTTTCAACTTCCTCCATCTTGCCTTTAAACGTTCTTACTTGGCAAGAAAAGTGAAAAGTTAAACTTGATTGGAAACTCTTAATGAGGTAATCAAATGCATCTGGCGCTCTAACAAGTGCAATTATTAGACTTAACAAGTTTGAACTTTCTTGCAATTCATCTCCCAAAGTAAAGCCTGTTTAATTTGTATCGAAGCATTAAATCCTGGTGAACTTAGTTAGTACTTCTTGATAATCTTTACAGCTTTAACAATTTTTTTTTACTATTCCCAACAGTATTAAGGACAGTTTAAAATTGGCTATCTAGAGTCGTATTTCAAACAACTTATTATTTTATTGAGCCCAATAATGATGACCACGATGAACGAGTATAAAAAAAAAAAGAAAAATTGCATATAACCTTTTTATCATTCTTTTCTTGTCTTATAAAACTATTTTCACATAATTATTACCTACTTCTTGATTTCTCGAAACTTACATACATTATTGTTAAGTTATATCACAGGGCTGAATAAAGCTAGATAAATTGCAATGAGGCGATTTTTTAAAGTCACTCGTTTTATTATTAACACTGAAAACGGTATATTGACCCTGTTAACAATTTATTTTTGGAGTCCTCGATATTTCAGCGCTTATTAAAGCACCATGATCACGGATAAACGGGATGATTTTCTGTTAAGGTGTCAGTGACCATATATGTCAGTTTAAAGACTCGTTTTGTTCCCAGACCATGCCTCCTCAAGTGGATCCAGTCCCCAGTGGAGTAGTCTTCGAATCGGACACACAGACCTCGGACCTGGGCCTCGCTAAAGATGTCTCAGTACTGAAAAAAGCAAGCCCCAGGAAACATGAATATGTGTGGTTCAACATCTTCTGGTTTCTCTACTTGCATATTGCGTCAGTATACGGATTGTATCTTGTCTTCACATCGGCTAAATGGCAGACTAATGTGTTTGGTGAGTAGAATTCTAAATGTAAATGTTATATCAATTTAATTATAGCAACCTAAACCTATGGACCAAAAGTATTATAGAGCAAAAGTCCACGGAAATAGGTTTGTATATCTTCTAATATATAAGATTCTCGTGTCGCGGTATTTGTTACCAAACTCCTCCGAAACGGCTGAACCGATTTGTATGAAATTTTGTGTGCATATCGGGTAGGTCTGAGAATCGGCCAACATCTATTTTCCATACCACAAAAAAAAAACACGCGAACGAATTCGCGGGCGGCAACTATTTGTATCTGATATAATTTAGACACAACATTGCATTTCCGAAAAAAGCGTACATTTAGATTAACTTTCTTTTCTTTAACATCTGAAAACTAACTATAAAGGGTGTAAAACACCTCTTAACGAAGCCGAAAGGCACTGATTCTCCCTGTCATTGCGATTATTTTTTTGTTCTACACCATACCTGGGAACCTTCTAGTTACGGAGATATTAGGGGTCAAAGTTCCAACATTTTGACAAGTATTTTTTTAAATACAAGTTTTTAATGTAAGATTTTTACTTTAAACACCTCCACGACCCCCGTACTATTCAATCCGTCCATTAGCACAATGTTTTGAGTGCGTTACATTGAGTTCTACCACAAAACATGATTTAACACCCCCCAAAAAAAAGTCGTTTCCCAGCAATAATTTTTGCGTAAAGTTACTTAGTTTCATGTACAGAATGCTTGGTTGATGGCTTCGTGATGAGGTGATTTACACGGTGTATATAGATAACAACCATTAAAAACTAATAAAAAATAACTATAATAACAATAAACCATAAAAGGGATTCAAAAATCTCCACCTCAACGCTTAAAGCTGGTAATGTGCCATAAATTCTGGCAGCGCTGCCACGTAGTATGGCAATATTTAGCCTCCGGCCAAAGTAAAAGCAAGCCACCCCCCAGTTGACGCTTCCCGTGACCCAACTCACGGGAAGCGTCAGCTAGTCGTTTCCAAATCTCCTTAAAAAGGCTCTGAGCACTCGGAGCCCGCGGCCCCAGAGTTTCTCGTTGAATCAAAATTAACATGGTTTTCATCATCAGTAAATAGCGTACTTCAATTGACTTTCTGTTTAATCTGAATAAATTACCTAAAAGAATTACACAATACAGAAGAATAAAACCGGCCAAGTGCGAGTCGGACGCACGCACGAAGGTTTCCGTACCATTATTTATAAAAACGAGCAAAAAAACACTTTTGTATGGGAGCCCCCTTAAATATTCATTTTATTGCATTTTTTGTATTTGTTGCTATAGTGGCAACAGAAATACATAATCTGTAGAAATTTCTCTGTCTGGTGACAGACGGACGGACGGACAGCAAAGTCTCAGTAATAGGTTTCCGTTTGACCTTTTGGGATCGCATTTGGCACCCTAAAAATAGAACAAAATAAATAATTGTAATCCAGCACTACTGAACTGACGGCCTCGTTGTACTGGTGGCCGAAATCGAGACTGCTGAGTATGATGAGGCCCTGGGTTCGATTCTCGGGTCGGTCAAATTGTTATTGGGTTTTTCCATTAGTAATTTCTCAGTAGCAACCACGGAGTCTGGAATTGTGCCCGGTTGATAGCAATAGGCTCGCCCCCTATTACATGGGACTTAAAAACAGAACTGGCAAAATTTGGTTGTACTATTACAGGGGTGGCCGACTTGATTAGACCCAAGATCTACTGTATACTGACAAAACCCTGTGCGATCTACCAATTACATACTTCTTGATATCTTAAATGAAACAGCATAGTTCAGTACACAATTATGTAGTATTTTTTTATTTTATGAAGAGGGAAAACATAAAACTGAAAATTATTCTTAGTAAATACGTATTTAAATTAGTGTGAGCATTGCGTCTGAGCATCTTCCGGTAAATTACCAAAATCAAGTATATAGTTGGAAATTGCCAACCTTAAAGAATCCAATGTATAGCGTCTGTCAAGCGAGAACGGTGTTTAATTTTTGCTTGTCTTATGTAGGAAAATGCTGACTCACATAAATATGTTGAACCAAAACACAGGCAGTTTAACACAATTCTTCAAATTTTGATATTTCTCGTTGGAAACCAATGGCCAGAATTCTAGACCTGAGGATGACCGTGCTTTTAGACATATGTCGCAGTGCAGAGTAATAATTTCGTTTTGAAGTATCATGTGGTCCATTTGAAATGTATCTGTATGTATAATGTATTTAATAGTAACTATTTGATACAGTTCTGCCTAACCCTTCGTGGGTTTACAGGCATGATGTTTTGTTATGTTTATGTATGTATTCCAGCATTTGCTGTGCACCTAATGTGCGCCATCGGAATTGGCGCAGGGTCTCATCGTCTTTGGACTCACAGATGTTTCAAGGCTCGCACTCCTCTGCGCGTAGTGCTCATGCTGTGGCAAACTATGGGCTTTCAGGTAAGCCGTCTACTACTACTTCTTCATAATCAGATATTGTACACACGGCGACACATCAAGGTATACATTTTCAGTATAACATGGTGTTGAGATGGATGGGTGGAGTGGCTAAAATGGATAAAGTTAGAAATGAGCATATTAGAGGAAGTTTGAAAGTGGCTTTTTTTTTTTGAATGGCATATCGCAGTTCAGCCTATGAGGTTGTCGTCTGCTTAACCGGACTATCCTGTGGATGCCTTGAGAGGAAGGCCTCCAGCCAGGGCATAATAACTTACAAACTAAGCGACTACACGCTAAGGGCACCCCCCCCCCTGTGGGGTACGAGCCTCGGCTTAGGGCGTCGCTGAGGGAGGACTGCATGGGGACAGGCTGGATCTGAATGGTATCATTATTTAGGGGCTGATTTAAAACTAATGGCACAGCATCGCCGGCTGGCTCGAGCGAGGGTCGGGGATCGAAAGTGGCGCCTGTTACAGAAAATATGAAAGGGAGTCGTCAGTTTTGGTATGGGCATGTGATGAGGAGGGATGGAACACGTGTGACTAAAAGAGTGATGAATATAAATGTGGATGGATGGAGAGGGAGAGGAAGACGAAAGAAAAGATGGATGGATTGTGTGAAAAATGATATGAAGGAAAAAGGAGTAAATGATAGCATGACGAATAACAGAAGAGAATCGAGGAAAGAGACGTGTTGCGCCGACCCCAAATAAAATGGGACAAGGGCAGGAAGATGATGATGGCCTTGCTTTGTATAGATTTCCCGTTCAATGAGAGATCCGCATAAACTGGTTTTGTATAGATTGATTCGTCGCCGTACGTGCGCGTGATTGTTTGGAACCTTGCTTCTATAAAACCCGGTTCTTGCGATTCACCTCTGTTCTGCCACTACATGTTTTAGAAACCCACCACCGCTAGACACAATTACGACTATCGATGTCAAAGCCAAGTTGAATAGAACAATAAAACGCGAGTGAAAATAATTATTTAAATCCTTTTTAGACGACGAACGCTTTTTTGTTCATGCCCAAAAGTTATCTCTCTTCAATTCTATTTTTCTTATTTCTCAGAGGATTGAGTGTTTTTTTTTTTTTTGTTATGAGTATTTTAGTGCATAAAAAGTCTGTTGGTACAATAAGTTCAATATAAAGTTCTAGCCAGATCATCATCATAGGCCTAGCCATTCCCCAACTATGTTGGGCTCGGCTAACAGTCTAACTGGATAAATAAATACTAGAAATGCTAATTGCAAGCTCTTACGTCAAGAGGCGTTTGCTCAAATCATTACCAGCCCTCATCAAGTCAATTAATGATAAGTATCTACGCTATTATGTCAAAAACTTGACTGTTTACTCAGTTAATGTGCAAATTGATGAACCAGACCCTGAAAGGGTCGATTAAAGGATCATATTCATTAAGTGCTATGCTATATATTATAATTATCTTGTATAGGCTAAACTAACTTTCGCATACGCAAGACGCTTCCTCTCTAAAACATTTTGCCAATTTCAGTCATCTTTTGGACATTTGAATTTTTAGTATTATCAAATAGGACGTTCAGATAGGACGTTCAAATTGGAAATTCTTTATGAAAAACCCAATAACACTGTATCCCAGAGTCGGGCAATTAAGCTCAGGCTATGCTCAATAGTAGCGCGTGACCAACTAAACAAACGAGGAAGTTTTCTAGTTGTCTTCATCAGATTATCTGCCACCCTCCTAAAATTCTGTAATTTTCATGTACCAGGACTGCATATTCGAGTGGGCTCGCGATCATCGTACCCACCACAAGTACGCGGACACTGACGCAGACCCTCACAATGCTGAGCGAGGCCTGTTCTTCTCCCACATGGGCTGGCTCTGCTGCAAGAAAAGTCCAGAAGTCATCGAAGGTGGAAAGCGCATTGATCTCACTGACTTGTATGCTGATCCAGTTGTAATGTTCCAGAAGAAGTGAGTAAAACAAAATGTGGTACTGTGGTAGCCTACGACGACACAAATCTATTTTACAAAGATTAACGATTTTCTCACGCGTAGAAATATGTTGGTTTAATATTTTGTTTCTCCGAAATTGTTCTAGCCTATTTTAATCTTAGACCAGAGACATGCCGAGTTCAACAAAAAGCTTTTCTCAGAACAAATAATCCTATTACAACCCAAGAAATTCTACGAATAAAATAGTGTCCCTACAAATATAACCCTCTCCGATTATCTAATATCCTACAGAATTCGGTGTTATAAGTGAAACCATAAGTCTCTGCGAGCGGTTGTCGCCGGTTCTGTCTCCAATATATTTATACGAATGCTCACAAAAGCCACTGCTGTACTCGGTATTAAAAGGAAAACCGAAACATATTTTCTAAATCTTTGTGTCTTTTAACTGTGGGAGAAAAATAAAGAAACAATTCAACCGGCACACTCATCCGAGACCCTAGCACGAGCGGGCGTTGTTAACGTAACGTTAAAGGCTTCTGCAGACAGGCACAGCGCAACTCTAGTAGAACAATGTATTTGAAAACTTCATGGAAATTGTTCTGCAAGAATGTCGTGGCGCTATCGCGTCGCGTCGATCTTAAGTTAAAAATACTCGTTTCAAATATATTTTTTTATTAGAATTTATTCATAACTATGGATGATACTGATCCTACTTGTTGCAAAAGTTCACTAGAATGTCAAAGGATAATTTTGTATTTTCGATTCAAAAACGTTACGTTTACATCGCGCGGTCGTGCTAGATCTCCCACTCTCTGAAAGTTAGATCACATAACATTTATTTCTAGTGAAGCAGAGATTTTTATTTCATCACGTAGGACCCTATTTCAACAAGCGCCAGGCCGAGGGTATTATGAAGTATGAAACAAACCGGATGTCGACATAAATATTAAAACTTTTATGTTGAAATGTTGATAGTCTGAGGAAGTTGAAGGTTGCGTGTTTTAAAACGGGACTCTCGTTATGTTGATGTTATGACACATTCATTTAAATGTACATTTTACGTAAATGCTTCTTCCTTTTATTTTTTACAAAAAAAAAAAAGAGGTTCCATCATTATCCGTCTCGACATTAAAAACTGGTCATTATTATTGTTCTAAACTAAGGGTCAGCTCACACCGAGACGCGACGCGACGCGACGCTGCGCGCACACTTTAAAAGAGCGATTCAAAATATAACTTTATTTTCTACACGAAAAAATACACATTTCGTTGTGAGAATTCAGAATACGTTGCGCAACGTATTCTGAATTCTCAAGGTGCGCGCAGCGTCGCGTCGCGTCGCGTCTCGGTGTGAGCTGACTCTAAGCCGTTGACATTGGTGCGTGCAGATTTTGTTTACAAAGGAACCTCGATGAATCAAGAATGCATGGGCAAAGAGAATCAAAAGATGTTGCAGAAATCCGTTACCATGATTATCCTGCCCTTCTACCAATTTATTTGAGACCAACGAAGCATGTCTTCTTCTTTTATATTTCTTTAAAAGTAGTCATCTTAGCCGTCATCCCCTTCACCCGTTACACTCTAGCCATAATTATTCATGATAATTAATTATAATCAGAATTTACTACCTTTCACACAAATACCATCCATCATTTTTTTTGTTTACAAAGTCCATCCATTGTTTCTTTCGTTTGCAGAAATAATTATTCCGGGTTTCTTTTTCTACAGGCACTATATGAAAATGATGCCGCTGCTGTGCTTCGTGCTGCCCACCGTGATACCGGTCTACTTCTGGGGCGAGACCTGGACTAACTCATTCTTCATCCCTACCATCCTGAGATACACCTGCGGGATCAACGTCGTGTGGAGCGTCAACAGCTTCGCGCACGTCTTCGGTTACAGACCATATGACAAGTAAGTGCCTCGATACAAAAGCCTCATAATAGGGTAGTCGATACCATAGACGTATTACGTTTACTTTTAATGAGCTGCCAAAACTCGATTAGCCCATAGATTTCTATGGGAATAGTAAGTAACCTGTGACGTCACTAATTTGCAAACTAAATAAATCGACATTTTATTGATTTCAAAGCAACTAAAAACCTAATTTTACTGTTAGTTGAAACGTAACCGGTTTTCAGGTCTTAAATAAAGTCTTTTTCAGAGTAATTGTGTCTCGGTATTTATTGGTTTGTAATGTAGGTAACCTAAACTCTGTAAGGACCAGTTTCGAGTAGTAAGTAAATCTTGTTATGTGCCCCAACAATACGTGCAAATCTTTAGAGATAAACAAGCATTATACTACGGAGCTCCACCTGAATATTTCACCAACATCAGATTGGTTTGATTAAAGTAGGTAGACAAAGGACCTACTCTGACGAGAGATCGGCAAACGAAACTTTACTACTACATTTGCATATTTTTGCTAAGCTTTCCACCGACAGATTTTGAACTTAGCTTAGGAAAATAGTTCACACAACAGTACCCTGATATATGAACACAACAGTACCCTGATTGATAATAATATGTGAAACTTCTTCGTTTAGGACGATGCGGTTAGCCCGCGAAATTCAAATTCCCCCCCCACATCTCATTTCCCATTGAATGACTAATTCATAAAATAGTCATTCAATGGGATTATATGAGCTTAGAGGATTGTATTGATGATTTCATTTCTGTAACTACATACTGGTCACGGTCGCGAATAATATGTTGATCGGCATACAACCTGAAACTGACCAGCAAACTGCAAATATTAAAATTCGCGGGCAGCCATGACGCTTCCTTACCTTAACCTAAAATAAATCTCAAACAGATTCATGAAATTTTATAAATAAGTAGGTAGGTAAACATAATGTCAGAGCAGCACACTACCCGTCTTTTATCATACAAACACTCAAGGGTGACATTATTCCCGATTCTCGCTACAAACTAGGTCAGGCTAAAAATATTACCCTCCTTTTAGGCTCCACTACAGTCAGGGGCGTATAATTACCCTAGGGCCAAAAGGGCCATAGCCCTGGGCGGCAGGCTACGATGCTAGTTCATATCCATAGGAGAGAGACAGAAGGGCGTGGGACGGCGAGTAAGAGTATAGTGCATAATGCACTATACTCTACTTTAAACCTGCAGTTCCGTAGTCCTTACAAGTCTTTAAAGAAAATAAACTTTTATTCGATTCAATTTATTTATTTCAGACGATAAAGAAAGATCATGATGATTTTATGCATAATTTGGCAAAGTTTCATCAATAAATTCTGTTTAAATGATAAAAGAAAAACGAACATCTCCGCGGGTTGCTAAAAATTTTCGAGCTCGCTTCGCTCGCTCTTGCATCCTACCATCTCGGATTTTTAGTATACTTCAACAAAGTCACTTCAATATCATAAGAATTGTAAAAAAAAGTATCATAACATAGGTATCCGAGGCAGGGCAAAAGTAACCATGGAGTTTCTTGCCGGTTCTTCTCCATAGGAACCGACAAACCCGAACTGAGCACCTTTTTGTCGACGTTTTATAAGTGCCCATGTACGTTTATGTGAAATAAAAATATTTTGATTTTGAGGGTGCTAGTAGTTTAAATATTTTGATTTTGGCCTGGGGCGCAAAATCTTAAAATACGCAATTGAATACACTCGGGTAAAACTGCACAAGTGAACAGATAATTTGGTTACTTGAATCAATTAATAGCAATAATGGTTCATGAATTATGTACAGCGATCAAGTAGCCAGTCTACCTACTAGTAATTAATTACATTGTTATTATTCGTGTTAATCCGATTAACGTAAAGGCGATCGTAATATTGGTAGGTGCCTGTACCAGCGTAGGTATTAGGTAGTACTATATTGTGTACTAGCTTCTGCCCACGACTTCGCCCGCTTTTTTTCTGTAATTGTCTCGAGGGATCACACTACCGGGATAAAAAGTATCTTATGTGCTATTCCAGACTATTATCTATCCCTGTGCCAAATTTCATCCAGATCCATTCAGTAGTTTTTACGTGAAAGAGTAACAAACTTCCATCTATCCATCCATACTTACAAACTTTCGCGTTTATATTATTAGTAGGATGCGTTACCCAGTCGCTTCTGCAAGATTTTAGTGGGAAAATTACTTATGTCAAAACCCTTTAACTCTTGCACCCGTATCTAAGAAGAAGAAGTCACAGTGATAACTTGAGTGAAAATAATAAATTATGATACTACTATCTGATCCCAGCATGCGTTGCAATGCACTTGTTCCTACCCACTACATACCTACTTACTACCTGCCTATTTACCTAACTAGAACTACTACCTGCCTGCCTACTACCTGCCTACCTACCACCTAGCTACCTACTAACTACCTATCTGCTACCTGCCTACCTACTAAAAACCTACCTAAAAACCTTCTACAAAGTAATAGAAAACATTTAAAAAAGATGAATCAAATCAGTTATGTCGTTCTCAATTAATTATGGCGTGACCAAGGGAAGTAGGAATTATATACGATATGATTGGTAATGATTAGTGACCGATACTTACACACGTGATTATACTCATGCTAACAATCAATTAAAAAAAAAAAATGTATACTCATTCTCTTTAATCACAAGTTGATAGGCCAGAGACGCGCGCGCGTTAATTTAGAATAATCAACGGTTCGATTCCTGGCTAGGAATATCCATTTTTCAAAAATCCAGTGATGCAGTTTTAGTTTTCATCAAAATCGGGCTCGAGACTTCTTTGAGTGTTTTTCGCCTTGAAAATTTACCCTGTATATAGATACCTATGTATGTATAGATTAGTTAGAATTGTTGTTTTTGCTTTCTTTTGACGCTTCTTACTTCGTTAAAATTCTTGTCTATTGCTTAAAATTTTTGCATAACTTATTACTTAATCTCAAGTAATTACTTTGATTGGTGTCTGGACGATGCTCATCAATCCCTAAGCAAGCCGAAGCAGTCCTGAGCCTGATACCTATATCAATATATAGGTTCTATCAGGCTCAGGACTGCTTCGGCTAACGGTCCAATGGTTGGTGGGTGGTTATAGTGGGTTTTTTTCTCTACAAATCTAATTAAAGAGTTGCAAATAAACTCTTTACCTCACTGTCGACATTTGAGTTTGACCACTTGTAGGTCGATATGTTAACCCCTAGGAAAATTACGCAGAGAACTTTTTGACAAGTTACACAACTTATCTTAATAAGTGGGGCTTTAGAGTATAAGAGCTCTCACAGTTAAGTAAATGCCACACACTTCTCTTATGTAGAGAGAGAAAGTAAAAGCGTCTCGGACTTCACTCCTCTGATTAAAATGTGAAAAATATGTTCTCCTTTAAGGTCACTGAACCCGCGCGAAAACATTGGAGTGTGGCTGATCTGTGTGGAAGGTTTCCACAACTACCACCACACTTTCCCGTGGGACTACCGCGCGACTGAGCTTCCCCTCTACAACATGCTCACACCCACCATCGTGTTCATCGAGCTCATGGCAAAGGTATGTATTCATTGGGCCCCTTTTAACAAAGTGTCCAGCGGAAAAATAAATAGACTAACCCTTGCGCGGTTAACCAGGGGTTAGGGTTGCCAACTTAAAAAAAAAATGCTGTAGGTAAGTAAACGTCTTTTTTTAAGACCAAGTTTAAAATATCACTAACTGAACCCTAAAGTATGCCAGTCTAAATGCCGACCAGATTGTGTGCTAGTAATAGCCACTTATTTTCTTGAACTATGCTGCTCGCAAAACTTTAACTTGGAGCTGGAAACTTGTTATAAGACTTTATGGTCGGAAGTTTAAATTTTGGCACCGAAACATGAAAACACGTCCTTATGCATCGTCAGTGAATATATTCAGTTAATAATACAAGTAGGTACCTAGATGAAAGTGTTGCTACACGGTTTTAACTACTGGACCAACTAAACTTCTTGCAAAAGATTATTTTAAAATGAGAATACTAAGTAGGTACTTACATACTGCTGTGGTAAAGCTTTTTAAATTTTTATTAGCCTTTCATAAGTCGTACACAAGTACAATTTAAGGACTCTCGTCGAGATATAGGATTTTGACCACTATGTATCCCACCGATAACTATCACCTATTATCTGTACAACCTGTCCCTTGACCTTTTTCATTCTATGACCTGAAAAAGCTCTCGTTAATTAAATCAAAATATAATAATTACCTATTTTGTTTGTTTTTTTAAAGATTGGACAAGCCTACGACTTAAAATACGTGTCCCCCGAAATTATAAAGCAGCGTGCACACCGCACAGGGGACGGTACACACCACCTATGGGGATGGGACGACCCTGAATTCAATGAGAAACTCAGAGCGAAATACGGCGCGGTCAGCCACAGTGAAGACAGGACACAGGCATAATTTATTTGCCGCTCCATTTTTACTTTTAATGAAGACTGTAGTAGAAATAAGGGTGTAGAATTTTACTCGACGAATTCATATAAGCATTAATGTCAAAAACCAAATAAAAATTAATAAACACTTTAGTTTGTTGCTTTTAGCTACTTTATCTATAAACTCCTTATTTTATTCTCACCAATAAAATACAATAGAATTTGTAGGTACCGCGACCCTATCAGCTCTGCACATAAATGAGTAAAATGAAACAAGCTTGAAATCTTTTTCCAATGGTTCGCAGCTGGCGTCGTCGTAAGCGATAAGCGAAAATCGATATTGGCCTCTTCCATTAGCAAGGTATAATTAATGCAATGCAATCGTGTGCTTACTAAAGTGGAGTAGTGAGTACGCGAGCGACAGTTGTAAATTATAAATTAACCGCATCATTACCGATCAAACGGTAAAGAGCTGTTCCAGAACTTTCGACTTGATATTTAATGGCTGCTTGCATAGTTAACACTGATAGAAAGTAGTTTCAATCGCCATCGTTAGTCAAGTGGTTGCAAGAACAACTTGTCAGTGCGAGGTCCTGGGTTTGATTCCTAGGTCCGGCAGTGTTACTAGGTTTTTCCTTCACAAATGTCTCAGTAGGAGCCACGGAGTACATAGCATATAGAAACAGTGGGTGTACTATTTGATACACCTCTGCCTCACCTTTCGGAGAATACAGGCGTGATGTTATATACATTTATTAAGGTTACCTACACTATTTTAGGACCTGCTGGCCTACCACCTCATCATCTGCCTAGCCTTTTCCCAAACTCTCTTGGGGTTGGCTTCCAGTCTAACCGGATGCAGCTGAGTACCAGTATTTTACATGAAGCGACTGCCTATCTGACCTCCACAACCCAGTAACTGGGTAATACGATACCCCTTGGTAAGACTGGATGTCAGACTTTTTGCTGGCCTACCACCTACCTACCTTAAAAACGAAACAATACCAATTTCGTTAAAAACCAAGCTATATAACACGTGTATTCTCCCATACCTCACTATGGGTGTCAAACTTGAAAGACATTAGGCGACTTGATGAGCAAAATTAAGCGATGTGTTACTTAAAATTATAATATAAAAAAAAGAAGAAAAATGGACAATATGTAATCCATTCCATGACGTATTGTCCATTTTTCTCTTTTCATGCTCAGAATGATTCATTTCTTTTTTTTTTTATTACATGTATAAATTATTTGAGTTTTTTTTTTCAAGTGGGACATCGCTTAATTTGTCTTTTATCCTTATTTGAGAAGTCTTCCTATATATCCTACAAATGAAAAAACACAAAAGGGACGACAAACAAATCAAAAGATACCTGACCACAAACTAGGTACCTAATAGAATTAAGTTATTTTTTCTATAATAAACATGTTTTAAAATTACAACAACTTAAGTTTAAATGTAACTGTTATTCGGTCAGCGAATAAAAGCTTTTTATTAATTTTTAACCGACTTCCAAAAGGGGCAGGTTTTCAATTTGTAACTTTGTATTTTTTTTTATTGTATGTTCGCGCATATCTCCTTCTTATATGTATAGACGGATTTTCAAAATTCTGTTTTGTTCGTAGTGGTTTATTCCAAAAAGGTTCCATTTAAATTTCATATAGATCTGATGATGAGTTTCGGAGTTTCGGAGACAGAACCCAGAACTCTTCAAAAATTCCGATTGCTGCTATCGCATAAATATGCTTTGTTTACGTGATAACACAACAAACATCACGCCTGTACACTCGACAGGGTTACGCAGATGTATTCAATATATCAGGGTACAACTACATATATTTTTAATGTCTGTTCACCAATTTCTCGGCTAATTGCGGACCGATTTTCAAAATTATTTTTTTTATTCGAAAGCTACTGCTGAGGTGGTCCCATTGTTATCACATATTGCTGACCTTATGGAAAATAACTTCGGCTTGAGAAGCCGTTGGAGAAAAAACTTAATCAAAGAAACAAAAGTCGAGTTTTTTTATATATTTAGATAATCGTGGTCAAATAATAAAATATTTGCTCATCATTTGTTTGATCCTTTGCTATCAACAACTCCTAAAGTGGCAGGAGGCTGGGAAAAACTAGATGGTGGTTTATTATTGATCGTGTTTTACTTATATTTATGTTTGGAGAAAGAATAGAATTCATGTGAATACCAAAACATCGAAAAAGCGTACCAAAATAAAAAATACACTCCCATTTAAAAATCTATTGAGCGGCGAAATCAACTGTTTTAGGTTCAGTTTTGATTACACTAAAGGTGATGATGTTGAAAGTATAAGTAAAGTATAAATAAAGTATCTAATAAAGTACTCTGTGGATCGAACAAACAATCCACTGCCACTGATCCAACGGTGAATGCGTTGAATCAGTGGCAGCTAGTTGGAATTACTTGTTTCTGGAATATCATGGTTTTTTAAGAATCGATAGAAATATCCTTATTAATTTAACCTCCTGAGATATTGTTTAGGATTTACCACTAAAAACCTCATCATAGGCTGATTCTGAACGAATTTTGATAAAACTAGCAAGACTTTAATCAAAATGTCAAAGTAACTGTCACTGTCACAATTTCACAGATCTCAAAAAATCGTCGTATGTATTGTTGTGGTAATAAATTGTATACTGATAATTACTGGTAATTCACCAATTAAGTGACCTACATTCTTCTAAAGTAAACATTAGGAGTAAGTCCATAAACAGTTTACAGACCGCTAAGCCCAGGCTATAAAAATATTGAGGGAACGAAATAAAAACATTCCATACATTTACCATTATGTTATCTTCATTAATAAAGGAACACCAAGTAAAACAAGCTTCAAAAAGAGTTATACAAGGTAAATATTTCAAGTAAAATACAATAAGAGTAAGTACTTAGTAGATAACGTTCACACTTTTGTTTATTGAAGAATAACAAAACTGAAAAAGCACTTTCTCCTTTCAGAACAAAAACGCAAAGAATGCATAGCTGCAGCTAACGATTTGACTCAGGCACTCGTAGACCATCTCAATGTTGGGTTTGTAAATTATACTTAGAAAACTTTTAGAGCCTTTGATGACGCAGTAAAATGGATATAATCTGTTGACTTTAAAATGCAACAGTAATAAAAAAGACATTGTCAATAACATGCATTTGAAAATTGTCTTTGCTTTGTTGAAGCTTCATCCAAATAGTCAAATCCAAATGGGATATAATAGTTGTCTGTGATTACAGGTCATACTCAGCACTTTATAATGAGTACTCAGAACAAAAAACATTGAGGTAGTGATGATAATGTAAAAAAAATTAAAACTAATTTTATCCTTTCAGAGTGGCACAGGCATACCTAAATCAAAAGAAGTTGGATGCCGAAGCAAAACTCTTGCATCAGGGAGCAATAAATTTTGCAAAACAGACACAGCAATGGCTTGCTCTTGTTGAGAACTTCAGCAGTGCCCTAAAAGAAATTGGGGATGTAGAAAATTGGGCCAGAAGTATTGAAAATGATATGAAGATTGTGACCGATACATTAGAAAGAGCATATGAAATGACCCAAGAACAACCTAGTATTGCTAGTAGTACTAGTAATTAAACCCTAATAGCAGTCAATATTCTTGTTTTATTAATGTTTTAACAGACCAGCAGACCAGGGCATTGGAACATGACAGAGGATTTTACCTTTATGCAATGAAATTCATATGTTGCTAGTGGTAACAAGATAGTATTATATATGTGCAAGTCCACACTAGGCTTTTACATATTTTTTCTCTTTTGATACTTTTTGTCTATGTTTTTGATACCGATTGTTTATGATTTTTGATTGACTGAATTACACTTTTGTTTTCTCTACCAAGAACCAGCGCATTTTTATTTGGTAGTTAATATTTGGTCCTTCTACGGAAAGATGGAAACACGTCTAGCAAGTTCCAAACGCGCAAAAGTCGCCGCGCAGTGTGCAGGAGACGGCACCCAAACTGCGGCGAGGGAGACTGCCCCGCCCGCGTTACAGAGCGCGGACCTGCCCCCTCAAGCCGCATTTCCGGCGCCTTCCCGCCCGACCAGCGCTGCCACCTCACGCTCATCCGCCACCATCGTGGCGCGTCAGCTGGCGGCACAGGCGCAGCACGCGCGCCACCTGGCTGATTTACAAAAAGCTGTAGAGCAAAAAGCTCTAGAACGAGAGCAAAAAGCTCTAGAACGAGAGCGCCAGGTCGCTGAGCTTCAATTACAAGCTGAACTCGCCGCCATAGAGGTGGACGCCAGCCAGCACGGCAGCCGCAGCATGCGTAGCTGCGCTAGTATTCAAGATTGGGTAAAAAATGTAGTACCTAATCCCGATGAGCAAGATTTTTTAAGTGCCAACCCACATTTCAGGTACAGCGATACAGCCCAGTGTGAGACACCGGGCATGAGAGCGTCCCACAGCGAAAACGCTGTCGCGACTACGCACGCTCTCAACCAAGATCGTAATGAAGATGGAGGAGTGACTCGCTTAATCAACTCGCTCGGAATACTAATAAACAAAGTTAACAAGCAAACTGTTACGAAGACTGACTTGCCTACGTTCGACGGCAAGTCCTATTTAGATTGGCTAGCTTTAAAACGTGCGTACGAAAATACAGCTCAAAATGTTTCGGCAACCGATAATTTAGCGAGGCTGTCGCGCGCCCTGTGCGGAGCGGCGCGCGACGCAGTGGCAGGCCTGCTGGCGTCAGCGCGTGCCCCCGGTGTGGTGCTCGATGCGCTCGACGCGCGCTATGGCCGCCCCGAGCTCGTCGTGATGCATGAAGTGTCTGTGATACGTGCGCTGCCTAAGGTAAGCTACGATAGCAAAGATATTGTAATTTTTGCCAGCCGAGTTCGAAACTGTGTGGAAGTAATCCGCTTGTTAAATCAGCCAGACTATTTACGCTCGCCCGAGCTGTTTCAGGCACTATGGAGCAAGCTGCCACCGCTATTGCGACCACGGTGGTTGGATCACGCTCATTTGTGCGATGGCAGCGTGTCTAAAATCGAAATGTTTGCCGATTTCCTCTCTCGGGAAGCTAACTTGCAGTGTAGGTTCGGTGGTGTCATCGACTGCTCGGTGCCTACTCTGGCACGTCCTAACACTGAAAACAGAGGCTTCAGGGATAGGGTGAACGTTGTAGCTGAAACGAATCATCAAAATTGTAGGATTTCAGCAGAAAAATTATCGACGACAAATAATATTTGTCCGTTGTGTCAACAAAAACATGAATTGAAGTTTTGTGACAGGTTTGTCAAAATGACAGTAAATGATCGTTGGCAATTTATTAAGAAAAATAAAATATGTCATAGATGTTTAAAGAAAGGTTGGCACAAAAATAAAACTTCTTGTATTAAAAGAATGTGTTCGGTAGAAGGTTGTGACATGCGTCACCATGCTTTATTACACGGGTCGAATTTTGAGCGTGCAGTCACCGCGCACGTGGACGTGGAAGACGACGCTGAACCCGAGCCATCGACATCCAGTGCGGCCGCACCCCCGACGTGCAGCACGCCGATGCCGTGTAGCGCGCCCGCAGCCTCTGACGAGACCGGCGCGCCATCGTCTGACGATTCTGATCGCGATGTCCTGGCTCATGCATCCTCCTTGTCAGCCGCGGAACCTGCACTTCGGCCGTTGTTGAAAATAGTTGGCGTGACCGTTACTGGACCTTCTGGTAGCGTTGATACGTACGCTTTGCTGGACGACGGTTCCACAGGCACTTTTATAGATTCTAAGCTGGCGGCTCAAATTGGTTGCAAGGGCCAAGAAAAACTCATCCATTTGGACTGTGTCGGCGGTCTAGGTATGGATGTCAAAATTCAGTACGTAGATTTCAGTTTAAAAGGCCGTTATTCGAATGAAATTCATTCCGTTAAGCGAGCCAGGTCGATGAGCGGCTTGGGCGCTGCGCGACAGTCAGCGCATCTTGAAAGTGTGCGTAAGTATGCGTACCTGGCAGACATTTCAAATGAATTCTGCTACGAAGACGTTAAGCCCATGTTGATTATAGGTATCGACAACTGGCACTTATCTCTCGCTAAAGCTACGCGCAAAGGAACCAAGACACAACCCGTAGCTATTTTAACTGCTTTAGGCTGGGTTTTGTATGGTTTCGGTTGCAGCAAAACTAAATTGGTTGACGTTATCAACCACGCCACGGTTAGCGAACCTGATATAGAAAACGATCAGTTGATTCTGGAAGGTCTTATTAGGGAACAGTTTAAAATTGATTCAATCGGCATCTCTAAACAGGAAGCTCGTAGTGCCGATGACGAACGCGCCGTGCAAGTTCTCGAGCGCACCGCGCGCCTATTGTGGAAGGCTGATAAACTGGATATTCCCGATAGTTACAAGTTAGCTGTGTCTAGGTTTCTTAGCTTAGAAAAAAAAATGGTGAAGGATCCCGATTATGCTGAACGGTATCGTCGGAATATACATGATATGCTGTCAAAGGGATATGCTGAACCGTGTTCAGCTCCTCTTAATTTGGGGTCTCCGTTGTGGTACCTTCCTCATTTTGGCGTAATTAATGCAAATAAACCTAACAAGTTAAGAACGGTACACGACGCAGCCGCCAAGTCCCACGGCGTGTCATTAAATTCAATGTTATTAACTGGTCCAGATCTTTTGCAACCCCTACTAGGTATTCTGATGCGCTTCCGTGAGGGCAAAGTCGCTCTAACAGCTGACATTCGTGAAATGTTCCCTCAAATTAAAGTAATTGAAAATGATAGGGATGCTCAAAGATTTCTGTGGCGCGACGATCCGAATGAGCCTATACGTACATACCGCATGTCATCCATGATTTTCGGCGCTGCGTCCAGCCCCTTTACTGCTATCCACATCAAAAACAAAAATGCATTAGAGTGGCAGGATACATACCCCGATGCAGCTCGAGTAATTATACACGATCACTACATGGACGACTGCATCACTAGTTTAGACAACGTTCATGAAGCAGCCAAGCTGGCTGCGAACATTTACAACGTACATTCTTATGCTGGCTTTGAGATGCGAGGCTGGATGTCAAACGATCTCGAGGCGCTCTCGTTGTTACCCAAAAAGTCTTTGCTAGAGGCGCCCCTTGTGAATGACGTAGATTTAGGTCACCTGGCTAATCATGTCCGCACGCTTGGCCTTATCTGGCAACCCGCCTGTGACGTGATTGGTTTTAACACGGGAGTCCATAAGGGTGTGTTGCCACAGAAGCTCACCAAGCGAGAGGTGTTAGCCCACGTGATGCGAGTCTATGATCCTCTTGGAATCATTGCGCCAATCGTTGTTCGAGGCCGCATCATGTTTCAAGACGCTTGGCGTAAGGGTTTGGAATGGGATGAGGAGCTCTCTCAAGGTGACGAAGCTGCGTGGAAGTCGTGGTTTCAGGATTTATCTTTGGTTTCTATTTTACGAATTCCACGTCGCTATAACTTGTATGATTTCAAGCTAGCTAGCTGCGAACTTCATGTTTTTTCGGATGCAAGTGAGTCTGCCTTTGCTGCTGTCGCTTATTGGCGGTTTTTGTATGATAGTGGTGAAGTTAGACTCTCTCTTATCTGCAGCAAAGCTCGCGTATCACCCCTTAAGCCTGTCTCAATTCCCCGATTAGAGATACAAGGTGCTCTGATGGCTGCTCGTCTTGCTACGTCTATATGCGATTCCCACCGACTCAAACCGACGAGACGCGTTTTCTGGTGTGACTCTATGACGACCTTAGGTTGGATTCGCAGTGACGCTCGCACTCTTAAGCCTTTCGTGTCTCATAGAGTAGGTGAGATACTGGAGCTGACGACCGTCAGTGAATGGCATTGGATTCCAAGTGTTTTAAACGTGGCAGATGATGCAACTCGGGTCAAACGATTTAAATTAACTCCAGAATCTCGTTGGATCTCAGGTCCTGCCTTCTTGTTTTCCTCTAACTGGCCCACTGAACCCTTAATCGATGTCAGTGGACTAGGTTGCGAAGAATATAAACATGTTCATCTTATCACTGATACTGACCTGCCCGCACCAGTCTCTGCGGATCCGCTGCGTTTCAGCTCATGGTTGAGAATGGTGCGAGCAACAGCAAAAGCGCATAAATTCATTTTTTTTCTGCGTATGCGTAGTCTACAAAGACGAGGCGTTGTTGCCAATTTAACTCGTCTTGAAGGAAGTTTATGTACATTTATTCCCTCTTGCACATCCTCTCCTAATGTCCCCAATAACGTCAATGTATCAGCGAGAATAACAGCAAATGATTTACGCCTGGCCGAAACCCACATCTTATGGCAGTCTCAGCTCGATTCCTTTAAAGAAGATTTTTTGCGAATTAAGAACCAACAGCCGTTGCCTAGTAATAGCCGCCTGTTCAAGCTGTCGCCATTCATTGATGATAATAATCAGCTGCGAATGTCAAGCCGCATTGTTGCCGCCTCAGCCGTTACAGGTCCGCGCCGTACATTTGGATCTGGTGCACAGCTTATCGACTGACTCAGCAATCATGTGCCTACGCCGCTTCGTGTCACTCCGAGGAACCCCATTGGAGATTTGGTCCGACAACGGAACTGCCTTTGTTGGGGCCAGCCGGGAATTGCGAGAGTTATACGGTGATGCTGTTGAAGACTACGCTGCCAACGAGTCTATAAACTGGCGTTTCATACCGCCCTCGGCACCATTTATGGGTGGAGCTTGGGAGCGCCTTATCCGAAGTGTCAAGGGAGCGTTGAAAGTGTCACTCCATGAGCGGACTCCCTCTGATGAAGTACTAAGAACTATGTTAGCTGAAGCTGAAGCCTTGGTAAATTCACGGCCACTAACCGTTATCTCACTCGATGCTAATGCTGAAGAAGCACTAACCCCAGCTCACTTTCTCCTAAATGGATCACCAGGACGTCCCATTCCAGCCACTCTACAGGACTCTGATCTCTCGAGCAGAAGTCATTGGCGGAGGGCACTCAGACTAGCTGATCATTTCTGGCAGCGATGGGTTAGAGAGTACCTGCCTTCGCTGTCACCCAGAAGGGGTGGAGGCAGCGCACCGTCAATAGTGGTGGGAGATGTGGTCGTGATATGCGACTCAAATTTACCGCGGGGCTCATGGCCCAAAGGCCGAGTCGCGAAGTTGTTCCCCGGCAGAGATGGAATAGTACGGGTGGCCGATGTTGCCACTGAAGCCGGCACATTCAGGAGGCCCCTCCAAAAGCTTATTAAGCAGCCCATTTAATAAAAAAAGGGGAGAATGTGCAAGTCCACACTAGGCTTTTACATATTTTTTCTCTTTTGATACTTTTTGTCTATGTTTTTGATACCGATTGTTTATGATTTTTGATTGACTGAATTACACTTTTGTTTTCTCTACCAAGAACCAGCGCATTTTTATTTGGTAGTTAATAATATATATGGCTGGTGTCCGCAACTGCACGTCCATAGTGTGTATTTTTTGTATGGATGTAGAAACAAGATACAGATTCTAATGTTTAGAGATTGATCCCAAGGCTTCGGAGGGAATGTCCCTTTGCGGCATTGAACAGCGCTCGACTCGAGAGGGTAGGTAATGGCACGCTTAGGGATACCATGGCATGCAACGGTTTGTGCTGGAGTCCGGTAACATAGGTACTGACGCGACGGGTCCCAAGAACAAAGTCGTAACTGAAAAATGTATAGAAAAAGTGATATGTTTTTGGTTTTTTAATTATTTTATGAAAACGACACTGCTGAGTAAAAACTTTCGTCTGAGGAAAGATCGTTATGCACGCGGTACGAAGCGAGACGAATCAGTTGCGTAGTTAGCAATAAGTTTGGGTATTTAGATGAAACTGGATGAGTAGTTTTCAATATGTCCTCCTACATCTAAACTTTACCCCTTTTGAACACGTATATTTTATTATTGAACACGTATATTTTATTATACGTTTAGAAATCAAACATTGAAATGCACATTTCAAGCCAAAGTCAGTTTTTTTTGTATATTATTATTCTGCATGGTCAAAGTTCCCATGTCCAGTGGCTGAAAGTGACACAAACGCATGTTTAAGCACAAATACGCGCGCCTTTTACCACACGTGGATCTCTTACAAGCGTTGACGCGAGTACTTATATAAAAAACAAAACAGAGGGAGTCATAAGGACTGCCGACAGAAGTGAAAACTCTAAACAATAATTATAGAAAGTAATATGTTCTTTTTTGAATGTTTAAATTATTTGCGTCGCTAGTCTGGCGAAATACGTCGTATGTCGACGTCATCCATCGGTGACGCAAACCTATAAACCCATAGGCGTTTCCCCTACTAGAAATCGGTCAACGCGGCTAAACCTTGATCACCCATCCACAGACGGACTTCGGCTACCGTTGCTTAACTTGACCACCCATCCACATACTGATCTTGAATCTTGACAACCGTTGCTTTACCTTGATCTGAAATGTTGTGTTTATTTTCATTGTTAAACTGCAATCTGGCATGACTGGCATATTTAACCCATGTCCCGGTTTAGGTTAAAAAAATAATGGTCAGTTTAGTCATACTATACACGCATATTCATTGCATTCATAGCATCTGCATTTCAGTGGTATGAATATGTACATCAGAGCGTTCGGCCAGTTGAGATAGGGAGCTGGCTGCTACTCCAGTTTTTAATGACGATTATGTGACGCATAAAGACGCCAGCCAAAGAATTTGTGACAGAACAGTTCGAAAGTTAGAAGCATTTATTTATGGCCGAACGACCTGATATCAGAACGTTCGGCCAACCTGAATCTCCATAACTGAGGACCTTAGAGTAACTGTTACTGAATAAAGATTTACTGACGATTTAATGACAAACAACCAATGCTTTACTTTTACTCGTAATGCCACCGGTTAAAAGTAAAATGAATTTTGGTTTCTGTAACATCAGGACGTTCGGCCAACGTAATCTCCATAACTGAGGACCTGAGAGAAACCGTTAATGAATAAAGACTTAGTGACGAGACTGAAACGAACTTTTATTGTTTTATTTTTCTTTGTGATGGCCCCCTTATATAGTAAATTAAAAATTAAATTCCTCCACAAGGAAGAAGCCCAGAGAAACCGTTAATCAATAAAGATTTTGTGACGACACTTAAATGAACTTTTATTGCTTTATTTTTCTATGTGATGGCCCCCTTATATAGTAAGTTAAAAATTTACAATATAACCTCAAAACATTGGGATTATCGATTGCTCCACAACGAAGAAGCCTAGAATACTCGCAAAACCCTTGATGTGTTAAAGGTTTCAGTGCAATGGTGTCAGTATTTTTGTTGATTCCAGATTAATCTTTAAAAATGCACTATGGCGGATGGCGACTGAAATAGGGTGACCATGTATTCCAACGAAACAAGTATTTATCGAGTACTAAATTACCTAAACAATGAAGCAAAACACGTCGAAATTGTTGACATAAGGTGACGACGTAGGTATTGCAACAAAATAAATGGATACGCGGACGGAGGACTTTGAGAAGGAGTGCAGATAACCAATATTTTATATAATATGCATTAGAAATAATTGTTATAAAAAAAAAACGTTACACACACCAATGGAGGTGTGTGTAACGTTTTTTTTTTATAACAATTAGCGTTATGATGTGGCCTCTTTGCTTCTACTTTTATTATTTTTCCGTGTCTGGAGGTCTACTCTCTTTCTCCGAAACGTAACTTCGGCAACGAACAAAAATTTAACGTAGATACGTTTGTGACCCTACTCTATATCATTTGCGGACGCACACAATAACATTCAATACGTTAATTGTCTGTGAATTCGAATTTCTTTGCAAAAATGCAAATTATATAGAGTAGGGTCACAAACGTATCTACGTTTAATTTTTGTTCGTTGTCGAAGTTACGTTTTGGAGAGTAGACCTCCTGTCACTGTCACATGAAAAAACATAATTGAAACTCTCGATCGAATTTAGACCAATAGGCCACCACTAAGTTTTGCTTCATTCAGTTACGGCGGCTTTCTATAAAAATCTCAATCCCATTTTTTACCCCCGACCAAAAAAGAGGGGTGTATCTGTGTCTGTCTGTGGCATCGTAGCTCCTAAACGGATGTACCGATTTTGATAAAATTGGTTTCGTTTGAAAGGTGTTTTAATCGAGAGTGTTCTTAGCTATGTTTTGAAAATATCTACTCAGCCTTTTGATGGTAATCACGTCTTTCTAGTTGAAGGGAAATTAACAACGTCCACAGGTCTGGTCGATTCGAAATTTGAAATCTTGTCACTTGTCAACATGGGCATCGCCAGGGGGGGTGGTTGCACCCCCTTCACCCCAAAAACGTTTTATTTTTTTATTTCGTTTATTGGCGAGAAGTCGCGCAACACCGAGAAAAGTGGAAGCAATGGGAAGACCTATGTCCAAGATTGGGACAGTCAAGGCTTAGATAAAATAATATAAGTCTAAAAAGCATAAAATAAAAATTAAACTTATTACAAGCACAAATCAAAGCGGACCCCCGACGCTAAGATGCTTGGATTATTTTATTTTTGGTTTTTTTGAGGTTTTTTGTGTCGGGGGTTCTTTTAAATTTTTAATTTAATTTTTATTCATTGTCATTCTAAAAAATATCAATTATTATGTACCTAATAAAACCTTTTTCAATTAGGGTATCTAGTTATTTGAGTATTCTTGTACTTAGTCAAATTTCCCAATCTCCAATGTCAGTCACCTTTCCACTTTCGTTTGCTTTTAGCCAAAATAGACTTTTGAGGTTATATGTAAAATTTTTAATTTACTATATAAGGGGGCCATCACAAAGAAAAATAAAACAATAAAAGTTCGTTTCAGTCTCGTCACTAAGTCTTTATTCATTAACGGTTTCTCTCAGGTCCTCAGTTATGGAGATTACGTTGGCCGAACGTCCTGATGTTACAGAAACCAAAATTCATTTTACTTTTAACCGGTGGCATTACGAGTAAAAGTAAAGCATTGGTTGTTTGTCATTAAATCGTCAGTAAATCTTTATTCAGTAACAGTTACTCTAAGGTCCTCAGTTATGGAGATTCAGGTTGGCCGAACGTTCTGATATCAGGTCGTTCGGCCATAAATAAATGCTTCTAACTTTCGAACTGTTCTGTCACAAATTCTTTGGCTGGCGTCTTTATGCGTCACATAATCGTCATTAAAAACTGGAGTAGCAGCCAGCTCTCTATCTCGACTGGCCGAACGTTCTGATGTACATCATCTTCCTTCAGTCTTCGGTAACATGAGTACTGTGTGCTATATTTATATGGATATTACGTGCTTAAGAAGAGAAATTATTGGTACTTAATACGGTAGACATTTTGGGAAATGGACGTTTCGGGAAAGGGACATTCTGGGAAATGGGCATTTTGGGAAAGGGACTGTTTGAAACCAAAAAATATTTTGGGAAAGGGACATTCCGAGCCTTAACGATCATGAGGTGGTTGGTGCGCCAACCCTCAAACACATGACCACCACCGGAAAAACGGTCCTAGTTTGTGCAAGTTGCAATGTTTATTCAATTACAAAAAGAAACTATAACTAAAAGAAAATAAAAAAAAAATGGAGTAAGTTGCAATCAAAGAGATTTAAAAGACTTAAGAGAGGACATCCTAACTAATAGTTTATATAACTAATATTATAAATGCGAAAGTAAGTTTGTTTGTTACCTTTTCACGACTAAACGGCTGATCGGATCTTAATGAAATATGGCAAGAAGATAGATTTCAACCTGAGGAAGGACATAGGCTATATATCATCACGCTACGACCAATAGGAGCGGAGCAGCAATGAAAAATGTTGCGAAAACGGGGAAAATGTGACTCAGACGAAGTAGGGTAAAGTTGCGTTATTATTCTAAGGGTAAAGTATCAACTAGCTATATAACTAGCTAGTTGATATTAATTTCACACAAAAATGTTGATCCCGAACATGTTTGTATGTTATGCTACCTGACAATCGGGCGTATGACACTAGAAAGACCGATTTGTTACTAAGTATGTAGTTGCAATAGCGCAAAGCGCAACATTGCATATTTTTGTACAAAAAAAAATATGTTCGTCAAAGTTATGTCATATGAATGCGACTTGACAAGCGGACGTGTAAAACTAGACTGATCGAAATATTACTAAGCTCAAAGATGAAATATTTAAACGATGGCGATATTCTTCGCCTTGTTTAAAAAATGGCAGCATTGCAACCAAAGAACTTCAAATATTACGAGCTATAGACGGCTCATACTTTCCTTTATGAGACGGATATGCTCATAATATTTGAAGGTCTGCGGAGCCACCCAGCACAGGTATATAATTTACTTAAAAGGTCCCTCTTTATAAGATTTACTGTAAAAGTTGCACAAGTTTCTGCAATAAACCTTTTTTTTTATTTTTATAATGTTGCCATTGTTTTAACATTTGACTCATAATTTATTAACTGTTAGTAGTACAGAGTACTGTCAGTCAGTGTTGCCAGAAGGTTACATTTCTTACATTTTTCGTAACTTTTGACCCCCTCGCGTAACATGTAAGTAATTTTTAGATTTAAGGCAATTTTCGTAACTTTTGAGAACAACGAGATTTGTTACACTAGATTTTTATTGCAAACAATTTACGAACGCATCCAAATTGAACGCACCTAAAAAGTATTTCACTCCATATCATACTCAGAGATGGCACTAAATGAAACTGCCATGACAAAATGAAACTTATTCCGCATGTTTTAAAACTTGATTTTGCTTGAGCGTGTGCGCGTACGTTTCCTACTTTGCAAGTTCGCGCAGTTTCGTTTCGTAGTGTACTACTTAGCTCAAAAAAGAAAATTTACATGGCTGATTGTGATTTGTTTTGTTGAATGTTGCGTTACGCAAGGTTGTATGGGAGCCCCCTTGAATATTTATTTTATTTTGTTTGTGGTATTTTTTGTTGTAGCATCAACAGAAATACATAGTCTGTGGAAGTTTCAACTGGCTGCCTGTCGCGGTTCGTGAGATGCGGCCTGGTGACGGACGGACGGACGGCGAAGTCTCAGTAATGGGGTCCCGTTTGACCCTTTGGGTACGGAACCCTAAAAACTAATGCTAGGCTGGTGGATTCGCTATATATTTAACAATATTTTTAGTTTTCGTCATAATATAATAAGCCTATCTAATTGTCATGTTTTGTAACATCAGAAAAAAAAACAAAAAATTTAAAAAGTATACAACAAAACTATAAGAAAGCTATTCACTAGTGCTCAATTTAATACACAATAAAGTGAGATGACAAATCATCGTCGATAGTGTAAGTTTTTCTTGTTTTTTAGGGTTCCGTACCCGAAGGGTCGGGCGGGACTCTCCCAGCCAGTCTATTACTGAGACTGTCTGGGACTTCGCTGTCCGTCCGTCCGTCTGTCATCGGGCTGTGTCTCGTGAACTGTGGTGGGTGGCCGGTTTAAGTTTCTGCAGATTGTGTGATTCTGTTGATGCTATAACAACAAATCCTGGAAGGGGAATGGAATGGGTATTGGAGGGGCTCCCATACAAAAAAGTGTTTCGTTTTTTTGCTCGTTTTTATAAATAATGGTACGTAACCCTTCGTGCACGAGTCCGACTCGCACTTGGTCGGTTTTTTTTTTGCATTGAGGCTATTTTGCCCTCTATGAACAGTTCTATACATATTGAATATCAGTAGTTAGTTCAGTGTAAAACTAACAGATGCACCACCTCTCGTGGATTTGGTTCAAACTAATAGAAAAAGTTAGGTGCTAGACTAGTTATTAACAACTATGAAGATGGCGCTGCGAACAAATGAAACTAGAGTCTGTTTTATCATTACATTAAATACACCATTAGACATCATAGATTCCTTCATATTCCGCCATTTTCCTGACATCAATTTGCCTCCGACCTCAAAAATACGAAATTAAAAAAAATGTAACTTTTGCAGCAAAAATGTAACTTTTCAGGAAATGAAACGTAACTTTTGATTTAAGGGCCCTGGCAACACTGACTGTCACATTGACTTGACGGTTCACTGCTACACTGTAAATCTGTAATCAACTGTAATGTCAATGTCATGTTTCTTGATAAGAATTTGTGATAAAAAGAGCATTACTATACTCTTTGAAAAGAGCACTGTTCTTATCGCTACATTTTCGCCCTTCTGAGACATAATTATTGAGCTCTTTTTGGATAAGCGGGTATAAATATATGTTAGTTCCGTTCAGTCTCCTGACGCGTCAAGTCCTGTGTTGTTCGCTGGCTTAAAAAAACCTATAAACGTTACTCTCACTTATTTTTTAACTTATTGTTTGTGATTAATCTCAAGGATGTCTACAGATACTACCCCAAGAGTACTGTCTATCCAGAGCCATGTAGTGCATGGCTACGTGGGAAATAAAAGTGCTGTTTTTCCACTGCAGGTAACCTTATCATCCTACTTAGAACATGCTACAGTGTTGAAAATAACAAAACAATAATAAATTTTTAAATTTCAATCACAATTTTAATTTAATTAATGTACGTATATTTTTTTTAAACGGGCACATTGGTGTATTTAAATTAAATTATCTTGTTATGGTTCAGTAATAAAATTTCATTATTAACCTTGACCTACTTTTCGTCATTGAATTCAATTATTAATTCTCTCGCGTTTTTACAAATAATTCTTGTTGGCACATAACTAAGTGTACTAATTTATGTTAAAAGAAAAATCATGTATAGAAGGTACATTTGCACTTTCAGTCAGGTCAGTTTAAAACTGAGTTTGTGCTACGCCTGCAGCATGTTGTAGTATCTTCAATATAGCCAATGTAAAATCAACCTAATTTACACTGGCATGAAGTTGATATTTGTTAAAGCAGACATAATATCCATTAGAAATAAGGATAATAGTTAAATATACCACAGATCATACCTTAATTGAAAATCAGATGTATACAAAGGTGGAAGGGACACCAAAGCTAAAAAGGTTACCATGTATTCAGTATGTCATTCTGAAGCCCCAACAGACATTTTTCTGCGGTAATTTAATAAAAAAAAACATTTCAGGTACTTGGTTTTGAAGTAGACTCCATAAATACAGTACAGTTCTCAACCCACACAGGATACAAACATATCAAAGGGAACTTATTAAAAAACGAAGAATTGGATGAACTGATAGAAGGACTGGCATTGAATGATGTAGACTATTACACACACTTTTTGACGGGATACTCTAGATCCCCTGAGTCTTTAAAAAAGATTGCAGAAATTCTCAAAAACCTGAGAAAAAAGAATCCACATCTTACCTATGGTAAGTACAATTAATGAACATTTATTTTCTCCTCTTTTTGTTACAAGCAGAGGAAAATGTATGTACCTACTTATCAAATGAAGATCCAAGCTTGTAATTTTATGGAAACATGAGTAAAAAACAACCCTGTATGAGTGTATCAGGAAGCACAATATTAATGTTTGCTATGTAAACCTACTCACGGTAAACAAAATACAGGAAATCCAAATTTGAGAACCAAAGCAATGCCAACCATATTTCCAAACCAAGATCAAAGAAAGTCGGTATTGGGGTAATAATAGTAGATATTATAAATATATTTATTTTTAGCTCTTATCTGTCTTCAACAATCGTAACATTAAAGTTACATAGATAAGATATAGTAGACAAACTATAAAACACGTAATAATGTCTTATAAGAGCTATTACGCACTGTCGACTAGTCGCCGGCGACTAAGTCGCTCTTATAGACACTGAAATTTTATTTATTTAATTATATCATAAAAAATAACAATTTGCATTGTGTTTGAATTATGTAGTAGATTAATTCATTACAGGTAAAAATAATAAATCATGAATAACAAACAGTAAAATTAAAAAAAAAAATTATAACATTTATGATAAATATTATGTATATATAAATTATTGTAAATCCAGTCAAAGTGAAAAGAAAAGTGTTGTGTTATGTCCACTAGGTACTAGGTATAAGTTAAGTCATGGATGCCTCAAGTCCTGGCTCCATCCCAATTATGGTCTCTTTCATCATCATCTCCTGCCCTTATACCATTTTTTTTGGGGTTGGCGCAACTCGTCTTCTTCTCCCATATTCTCTATTAGCCGTCATCTCGTGAATCTCATGACATAGCCATATCATCTTAATTATGGCCTCTTTGATAAAAATAGGTTAACAAACAATGAACAGACCAATAAAGATCAGACTGTTGTATTAACAAATGTTGCTTCACACGACACTATTTGCTCAGACGTTAAGTTGATTAGTGTGGCAGTCCTTGATAGAGTGATAAGCGTGTATTTAAATAGAAATCGTTGTTTAGCAACATACCTATATACATAAACTCAAGCGTTTTTGCCCAAGTGGGTAAGCAGAAAGTCACCTGCTACGATCCTTACTCCTTTCGCCTCGTCCACTGTCATACATCTGAACCTGTATTCACAAACGCTCAGTTTCGATTTCGATCCGAAAAGTCGTATGTCTATCTCGCTCGATTTCGTAATGCCAAAACAAGATAGACATACGACTTATCGAATCGAAATCGAATCCGAGCATTTGTGAATAGCGGGCCTGGTCATCCACGCAGGTTGTTGAAAACAACCCAAGAGTTTATTTGGGCCACAGATCCCTATTAGAATCAGTAAAAAGATTTCAAATGAAAAAAAAAATGTTTGGCTTTCAAATGATGATTGTGACATCGCTAAATCTGCAGTCTATGCATTTAGCATAGACTGCAGATTTAGCCATTTAGGCTAAACGTAAAATGCCATTTAGCAGTTATACATACAAGGTGTAATTTGGATTTCTTATACAAATTATAGCATCGGCAGACGCAACTTGTATGACGAGTTCGATTTCTGTCTGCCATTTTATTCATTTAGGCAAAGCTGACCAGTTTGATGGCCTGAAGCATCGCCTAGAGGTATTGCGCTCATTGTGTAACAGTACCTGTATACAGTCATCCCCACATCAGTGTCGATTATCACTGAGAAAACCGCCCTTACTGTTAAGATATAAAGTCGCCGATAATGTCCAATTGTAACCACTGATATACGATTGAGTTTACCTAAATATAATATGAACTCGCGATCGCTACTGCTAGATTGCTAGTAAAAAGATGTGAATGATGAGAAAACAAACATTCTTCCCAAGAGAATCGGTTTATAAACACGATGAAAGTATGAGCAGAATTGTAATCTACCATCTATGATAGGCATCAGATTGCCAATGGTCGTGAATTCCAAACAATGGAAGTAATAAAATAACATCAGCTATGTAGTTACATCAGCTTATTTATTTGATATCCTTGTTAGTTTTAGTATGGTTTCGCCTTCTAGTGTTGAACGATTATTCAATTAATTCCATACTCAATTTTATAATCTTATGTATGATGTAAGAATTTAAAACTGCCCGTTGCCCACGACCTTCGTCCGCGTGAAATTATTATAAAATATTACTTTCGTATTTGAATCGTATTTTGTTAACTATTTCTAGGGTTTTAATTCTTTTGAATTTTCTATATAGCGACCTACAAAAAAACAACATAAAAAAAACGCCACTACAGCGCCATCTATGAACAAACTGAAGAATTAAAATGGTCTGAATCTCGCAAGCAAAGTTTACATCGATTTAAGAGTATATAGGAACCACGAGACGTATCATCCGTCTGGTCGGACGATCCTCCCTTTTCTATGGAGCGGAACTTTACACCCTGTTCCTCCAAAATAAAAGTAAACTAAGTTACTCCTTAAAACATCGGCTATCTGCCAGTAAGAGGCCCGTCAAAAACGATCCAGCAGTTTCGTTGATTAGCCGGTACAAACAGAAAGGGAACAATAAAAACAAAAAATGTATTATTTCCGTATGTACTTTCATACGCATTCAGTGAAAAGCCGCTAAGTATGTTTAAATTATAAACAATCACTTCAATGTCATTTAATTATATAGATAATAGCATTATTAGTGGAAAGTTACGCATTTTTCTAATGAGGGTAGGCAGTAAGTCACTTGTGGCAGAAACTTTGTTTTTTTTTTACTTTTAAACCCACACTAGTCATTTCTCCTGTATCGTGGGTGCCATCCGTTATTAACTTTTGAGTTAATAATTGTTATTTTACTTTCCAGTATGCGACCCAGTCATGGGTGACAACGGAAAAATGTACGTTCCTGAAGACATCCTGCCCGTTTACCGAGACATCCTGGTTCCCCTAGCTGACGTCGTCACCCCGAACCAGTTCGAGGCTGAACTGATGACAGGACTCAAAGTCCATGACCTTGACGGTGCTCTGGAAGTCATCCAAGCACTACACGATAAGGGTGTCAAAACTGTTGTTCTGTCCAGTACAGATCTAGGAGACGAGACCCATATGATTGGCATTGCGAGTACAGCAGGTAAGGGCGTATAGCAGTAGCTGGCTGTAATACAGTGTAGAAGGTTGACATCGACGCACAAACGATTACCTATTCAGTATATCATTTTTTCCGAAAGCAGTCCGAACACATTTTCCATACATTTTGACCGTGCACTTTTGTAGGAAGCAGCCGACTTTTTTTAATTTATCGATGAAAATTTTCTGTGGGGTTTGGAATAGTGTATTAAATACCTGGTAATGGTTTGTGCGTCCCGTGTTCCTTCCACCCTTTCATCTTTCAGGGGTAATACGGTTTACTTTTGCTCAGCAACTTAACCAATAATATATTGACCATAATATAATGTTTCTCCTTATTCCACAGGGTCGTGTTACCAGATTTCTATTCCGAAGGTGGATGCAGCATTTACTGGGACAGGTGATCTGTTTGCAGCGCTGTTCTTGGCATGGTGGCATAAAACAAATAATAATCTGAAAAAGACCCTTGAATTTACAATTTCGACGCTTCAGAGTATTGTGCACGATACTTATCAAAGAGCTAGAGGTAAGATTAGTGACATTATATTCTTAGCTGTCAAGTTTTCAGTGAAAATATGAGCAAGCAATCTACCCTTGCTCGACTTTTAATGATTTTAAATTGAACATCACGTCTAAACTTCTAGTCTTATTTCTTTGAAAAAAATATATGTTATACTAGACAATTTTCTTTATAAATTGATATGTAAAAATGTGAAATTATATTTTTATAACATATTGTAATTAATTTATAAATTCATGTCTAACGCGGACAAAAAAACGACAATAACGCAAAAACTATCGGACGTATTTTCATGAAACTTTGACCATCTGAAAGACAATTTAACAACCCATATTTTAGTATACGGCTTTTATTTGTATTGTGTTTGATAAATCAAGATGGGTTGTTTTTTCGAATAATCTAGCTGTGCGTTGAAGCGTTACTTACGCATGCACTTTTACTTGCTCAAGGTCGCGGGCACTTATTGTCGCCTTCATATTTTCACTAGCTTCACAGAGAAAGATCTCTTATTTTCAATATCTGGGATAGAACGGGAACTCTATTTTAGTTTTAAATTTTTAAACTGACACTGTCACTAACAGTGTAGAGGAGCTCGTGGTTAAATAAACACAACCACTCGGATCAATCTTCAGGTCAAGCCACGCTTGCCTAGGTTGGTCTGTCGATGGGTGACCACCCATTCGTACCGAGTTTTCTCCGTGCCTCGGAAAGCACGTTAAGCCGTTGGCCCCGGCTGTCATTTGTTGATCTTTGACATTCATGTCAGGTAGTCAGTGGCCCAAAAGTCTGTCTGGACTAACCCAGTACTAACTGGGTTGTAGAGGTCAGACAGGCGTGGCTCCATGTAAAATACTGGTATTCGGCTGCATCCAGTTAGACTGGAAGCCAACCTCAAAATAGTAGGGAAAAGGCTAGTCAGCTGATGATAGTCACTAACAGTATGATTAACACTTTAAACGGGATATTTACCATGCCTATTTTAGTTGTATTTTTAGGGGTATGACGAACAGGGTGTAAAGTTCTTCATACCCTATAGAAAAGGGATGATCCTCCGACCAGACAGCTGTTATGTCTGGTGGGCAACTGCCCGACAGTTGTTGTCGGGTTTTTCTATATACTCTTTAACTCGATGTAAACTCTGCTTGCGAGATGTGGGACATTGACGTTAGTTCTTCCGTCGTGTCATAGATGAGGCTGTAGTACTTTTTGTAGAAAGTTGCTTTTTATATCGCTACATATTTAATTTCTTAATAAATAAAAACTTGCCGGAGCACTTTGCTGCTCTGTGTGTGTTGAGCTGCTGACCCAGTCTTTATTATTATTTACTTTAAATCGCATTAAAGTATATCGTATGTCTTGTTTGCAGCCGTTCAACCATCAGGCAAGATACCTCCGAAGCTGAGAGAGCTCAGACTCATTCAAAATAAAAATCTGATTGAGGACCCGAAAATAACCATTTCCGCACTAGAGGTAATAAAGAAACTATAATAAGAGAAATGATTATTAGGACGAATTGCATAGACAATGTTATTATTAAATAAGAATATGGTATATTTAAATAGATGAATCTATGTATTGTGCGCTTTTACCTAATTAAATGACAATAAAATAATGATAATTATATCAAATAAATGTTGAATAATGCTAATAAATTATAAATATTGAGTGAACAAATACAATGTTATATTGTACTTATGTATAGAAAATATTGATTTATGTAACTTGTGAGTTATGAACAATGCAATATCAATATTACTTACTTGACCAATGTCTAATGTCTTCCATAGTAAAATTAAGTTTTTAGATTAACTTTGGTGTCTGTGATAAACTGATAACACATAATAATTGTTATCATTTTGTTTTCCATTTATATTTGTTGACTAAGCACAACTTGTGAATATTATTAAATTATTTGCGTTGTGGTGCAATATGTGCTTTTTATTGTATCTGTTTTATAATGATATATTAGATATGATTAATAAATGTTATTGATTGAAAATCACTTGTTTTAAATAGTGGTTACCTACTTTTTCCTTTAAAATTCATTTCTAACAGTCAACATAGTCTCAATTTACAACTTCTAAAGCCTACACAAAACATGGTTATAACAACACAAAACATGGTTTGTTAACATAAAAGGGGCTTGGCCATAAAATGTTTGACGCGACAAACAAATAGTTATGATAACATGTTTTGTTAGAAAATGGGTGCAGTTAACCCGGATTAAATAACAAGTATCGATCTATAGGTAATAGAAAAATAATCGGCAAAAGAAAAAAGGAACTGACTTGCAAAAATTTATTTAACATAAAAATACACTTTATGATTTCTACAACGCTTACACAGGACCTGTTATCACCATCATTTGATTTTTATGAAGAGCCACGGCGCCTAAGATTAAAAGTAATAAAATGATATGGTACACCCAGTATATAGAGTTGTAGTAGCGAAGTACCACGGTGTAGTCATCTAGAACGAGGCACGGTGTGAGATAGATCAGGCAGAACACACGCATTATGGAGAACCCGATGTCCCACGGCATTTTCATCTGAAGAAACAGTAATGAATGTGAGTTACAATAATGGCTATCTTTGAACACGGTACATATTCCATGCATTTAGGACCAGATGCCAGCCCATAAAGGTGCTGATAGACTTGAGCATTCACTTGTAACAGAACATCGAGCATTCGCCGTTTTTAAATTTGTCGAACTGAACAACGAACGCTCTGTTCGTTGTTCAGTATGGAGCCAAACATCGCTACGAACATTTTAATGATCTTTCTTGCGAACGCTCTAGTCTAAGCGATGCTCGTCAATGAAATATTATTCACGGAGATGTCAGCCTCAGCAAAAAGCTCGAAGCAAATTATCCTCTCGGCACGCAAAGGCGGCCAGCGGTGGCGCGGTGTCGCACGAGCACAGGTACGAGTCCTGTGTGCTCACATGACGCGTCTCGCGTGACTAGTTACTAGGGAGTTGACGATAGCTACCTCGCTTTGTATCTACTTGTATCTTAGTCGACGCTCAATAACTAGTAACGTCTAGTCTCTCTATTATTATAAGAAAAAGTTCAACCTACCGACTCAACATGAGCGCTGTACGTTTCGCTATATTCGTGTTCTAGTCGGACATGGACCCACATCGTGCTGCAGATAATTAGTTTTTGAATGGTGAAGCCGCACCACACACTCCATGCCAGAAACGATAGCGCACTTCTGGAAAATGTATCATTTTTTTTTTTTTAAACATTGCCGCCCACTAGGAATTTCTCCTGTATCGTGGGTGCGTTTACAAACATTTAAAGTCACATAAACACACAGCCAGACCCGGAACAACTATCTGTAGACCATACAAATATTTGTACCGTGCGGGGATCGAACCTGCGACACGCAGCGCAGCAGTCGATCGCTCAGCCACTGCGCCAACCGTGTCGTCAAATCAATGGGGCTAAAATGTTTGGTAGGTACCTACTGAATAACTTTTTTCTGTGTAAAATATCACTAAGGTAAGTATACAAGGTAAGTGGTACTGAGGTAAGTGTAAGGTACATAGGATTGCAGGAGGAGCGTTTCTTGCAGTGCGCAATTTGATTAAACGCCCTGCTGCATGCTCCAAGAAACAACCCTCCGGATTCTGGATTTGCTGCCCACGGATTGTCAAAGGGAATCAGGGCCTAGGCTGGTTGAAGGAAGCGTAGCAAAGACGGTTGTGACTTTTGACTGAATTTGGAACTGTCACGGAATATTCCTTTAGGGACATGTCCTAAAGGAATATTTTCGTAGTATTCGTTTCATGACAGTTCCAAATTTCAAAATTCTTCCAAATTATTTAGTTCCAAATTCCAGTCGGGGTCTCGAAGGCTCAATTAGGTTTTGATAATTTTTTAAGGGTTTCCTTACAAACAGTGTCTCAGGGTGGGTTGCTCCAAACTTGTGTTTGATATCGTCCATTATAATTAAGTATTTGCGTCAGATCGTTTTCAATCCGTATCGGAAATGAGACAGTCCACCCCGATGTTTAAGGTATTATATATACCTTGTCGAACACACACCTCACGTCATTATTCGCCCTGATCATGTTTTTGTACGTGTAGGTCCAGAACCAGTATCGAATGGACATGTCCCAGCCTCTCAACGTATCACTCAGTCGGGGCCCCATCAGCAGCTTCTCGTTTTCGAAAGTTCTTATCATGGCAAAATTGTATTCATGGCTTAATGCCAACTCATCCGTAACTGCACTGAAATTACAGTTTAAATTAATGTAGTAGGTACATTTTGATACGGAAAGTTTGTCATTGCAGCATTTTCAGCCGAGGCGGAATTCATATCCGAGCCCCGTGAATCAATCGATGTTTTCCAATACACTTACGAAGAGGTAAATTATCAGAACGAAAAGTATTCTTTGCATTAATCAAGCATTATACTATGATCTAATTTGCTTTTTTCTCCGCGCTTTGTTGTCGCAGGGTGAAGGAGAAGCAAAAAGTACGAAGCCTAAAAACCGTTTAATATTTGAGTGAATTGCGCTTCGGCTGCAATGACAAAGTTACCCCACTGATATCAAATCAAAGGATCTAAATGGCTTAAGTTAACTCCAACCGTCACTATATTACCAGTTTAGGTACAATCGGACCTTCTATAACAAATTTTAGTGACAATGTGTGGCGAATTTTCCAACATTCAGACGGTTTGCACACGTCCATATCAAGATGGTGTTTAGAATGTTGTACCGTGTGCGCCTGTGCCGTGCGAGTTATTTATAGCGGCTTATCTCATTATCACCATCACTCACATATATATTAATCAAAGAAAGATTTAGAAAACCTATCAGAAAACAATTCCTGCTCTTTTAATTAAGTTAATTTTATATGATATTTTTTGTATTTAGAGTTTTTAAGCGCACACGGATAGGCTAAGACCCAGAGTCGCAATTTTTAATTCGGTATGTAAAGAATATTCGACAAGTTTAATCTTACGAAATTTGTAGCAGACTCCATCCTGTGGAGGGACCATGTCCGGGTACCGGCTGCGTCTTAACGGGGTAAACACCGAAGCCGGCCTCTGTACAAACACTCGTGCACAACATCATCAATACTTGGTATTCAAGCACGTAAGTTAAGAGCTGTGGAATGTTGTACAGGTACCGGTAGTCAGTGCCGTGGTTATGATAGAAGACATTCTCATAATACACCTGTAATCAATGTCGAGAACAAGATGAGGCGGTAGGAACAGCAAAATCTGCTGACTGCTCAGTACGAGGTCTTTTTTTTTTTTCTTTTGTGCGGATGGGAAATCATCAAATGACTTCTCCCGCTCTGGGCGGAGCGGGAGGGAGTGTCAGACTTGACTGACTAAAACCCACCCATGTTCCTTCTTAGCCCTTTGTGTTCCAGGGCCGCGGTATCTCTTTCGAACAACCCGCAGCCCTGGCAGGCATCGGTCCTTTCGGACCCCTTCCGGTTTGCTGACATCTCCTTGAGGCGCGCGTGGAACACGTACGCGCCGTCGACACGGCCTGTCGTCATGAGACGGACGGACGGTGAGCTAGCCCATTACTCACCGTCCACAGGCTCGCGCCTACGGTGGCCGGGGGCCACTGGTTGCCCCCCGACGCCAGGGGCGTCTCCCGCGGCGGCTGGGACGTGAGGTTCTCTCCCTTCAGTACGAGGTCTTGGGTTCGATTAGCGAGTCGGGCAATATGATTCAGTTTTTCCATCAGGAATTTCTCAGGAGCAGCCCCGGCGGAGTCTGTATTTTTGCCCGGTTGATAGCATTATTTATTTTTGAAGTGAAACTTCTTATGCGACTTCCAACAAGTTTAACGCTATGCCATGGAGGGGGAATATTTTCTAAAATTCACTAAGAGATGGCAGTATTACAAGATTTGTGACTACGTAGTTCTACTATAAAGAACGCAAAATGGCGTGCAAACAGTTATGCATTCGACTCTTCGGTGTGACCAGCCTTCGCTCAATTTCCATGAGTAGAATAACCTCGACAAACTAATGTAATAAAAATAATACAACAAAATATTATTTAGAAGCTCAATAAAATAACGAGAGTGAATGCGTGGCACTCGTACGCATGCGTATAGTATTACGAAGTTTCATTTCTTACGCGCGGAAAAAAGAAAAAATACAAAATACTGCGTGGAGACCCTCCACACAGTATTTTTTCTTTTAGATAAATTTAATGTATCATACCTCATCAGGAAATGACAAATTTAACACCACGTATAATAAACCAAATGCAAAAGCCTTTTTCAACTTCTGTTCTGTTACTATTCTCCAATTTCCGAGCATGCCAAAGGGTATGTTAAAGTGTTCATTAAATGTTTTCCACCTGTAATAAGGCCCTGAAAAAAATAAAGTACTGTTAAAACAACCAGTTATTTCTTAAAACTGAACAGGGTGGTTTTTTCAGATGAGGTACCCTTGCTACCTAGGTAATCACCTAAACTGTAGGTACTACAGGAAAGCGTTCTTAACAGGGTGTCCTTAACTTTTTCAGGTATGTTACGGATGACCAGTTAAGCCGTGATAACCATCAAGGAACAGTTCGAATGAAGATTTTAAAGATTGCAACCCTTAAAATCTTTTACAAGTAGGTACCAAATAAAATTGTTTGATATCACAGATAGTCATATACCTTCGTAGATAACGCAAGATACTTCGCGTGCCAAGCTTAAGCACGCGAAGTATGTGCTCTTGCATTATCTAGGTTTATCTCTATCTGGGTTTGAAAGAGATGAGGTGAAGCGACTTCTCTTGCTGACTGTACAATATCAATTAAAATTTTCGTGACAAAGACTAACTACGACTAAGTAGGTCGTCGTCATCATCGTCTTTTAGATACGTGAACGTTTGACTAACTGCTGTCCGCGACTTCGCTCCCGTGGTTTTTTTTTGTCTTGAATCTATTGATGTAAACCGCATCAAAACCCGTTGCGTAGTTTTTAAAGATCAGAAGAAGCGAACAGACGGAGGGAAGCGAAAGTTTGTTTTATACTGTGTAAAGATTATTTTGGTACCTTTGTGCAAGCCAATAAAGAAAAAGGCGTATGAGATTACATCCAGGACGCTGGGTTCCAAAGGCTCACTAGCCAATTCTCCGCTTAACTTATCATGGCTCGTGGGCAGTGTTGATAAACTGTTCATAACTAGACGCTTAGACTTCTCAGCCAGAGTTATCTCAAATGCTAGTCCTACCAGACGCAGTGCTATGGCCTGGTGGATCCAAAGCACGTAGTTAGCGGAGCTGGTTGAAACGGCGATGTTTGAGTGCAGGTACATTAGGTAAAGCCACGTGTAAGCTAAGCTTAAATGATGAATGTATCTGGGAAGAGAGAATTCATTGCAATAAAACTATAGGAATAAGGAGATGCTTCATTATCACTGACTGGACTGAGCTGTAGGTACCTACCCGGCATGCGTTGCAATGCATTTTGCGTACACCTACTAAAACCATCTTCAAATTATTGCTGGTTTGGGGCACATCGGTTGGATGGTTTCAAAGTCTTTAACGGACATAGGTAGACACAATTTTTGTTTTTATTAAAGTTTAAGCTCTCTCACCGGGGTCTGTTATGAAACAGTTCAGATTCGAGTATTACATCACTGAGTGAGGCGAACCGAGCATAACAGAACGCAACCCGTAACGTTACAATTTGTAACAATTACTAGTTACTGTAAAATAAACGAATTTAGGTTTACAGGAATTCGCTCGAAGGGAGTATTTTGTAACGTAATACTAATAATAGAATCATGAATGTTAAGGTGGATACAGACTTTGCGAGGCATGCGCGCCACGAACGGCGCACTACGAATGCCGCGGCCATACTATGGCTCGCCCTCGCACGTGCGTAGCATATGCCTCGCCACGAATAGGTACATAGGTACACACCTTGCGAGGCATTCACTGTGCGTTGTTCGCAGCGCATGCCTCGCAATGTCTCTATACGGCTTTGCGTTAAAGGCGAATGCTCAGGTGAGGGAGCGCCATTATGAAATGATTCGCGATAAGTTTGACGTAACATCTCCAAACTTTAACCAGTGTTTATGAAAATTTCCCAATATTTGAAGTGTTTTCAAGGCTGCAAGTCACTGATTTATGCCTGCACGTCAGTTAGTAACCTTTTTCACGGTTTAACTTAACATAACATCACGCCTATAATCCCTGAAGTGTTAGGCAGATATGAACCTAATTGTAGGTACACCCACATTTCGCGAGTTATGTTTGTGTCCCATATAACAGGGGTAAGCCTATTACCATCGGGCACGAATGCAGACTTCGTAACTGTCTACTGAGAAATTCCTCATGGAAAAACCAAGACCTCATGCTCAGCAACCGCGCTTGCTGCCACTAGAGCAACGAGGCCTACCTGTCCATTTTCAAAGTTGATGAGGACCACAAGAGTTATAATTTGAGCAAACTTACGTTTTTTTGCAGCATTTCATAATGACTATGTTCCCCGAGACCATTAGAATGGCGTGCCGTACGAATTGCCCGCATACCATGCAAATTACTAGTATGCCGAGACCCGTCCCATAGCTGCGTTTTGTGGCCGGATCTTGGATATCCTTGTAGTATCTCCCTAATGATATGCATCCTAGTAGAGAAAAATAGTATATTAAGTAAGAGTACGAGACCATTTTATTCGTTGCCTAACGGATAACATTTTCGTTGTTTGTTGTTTTTGCTGATTGTTTGTTATTGTTTAAATGACAGTGACAACAGCTGCCATAATGCCAAAAAAAGTTTTTTTTTTTATATACGGTTTTCTTAGTGTTCATCCAGTTTCATTTCGGCGGATGGCTTATATAATATTATTAGGACGTTTACAGATGGACAGTATAGACCTTGTCCAGCATTGAGGATGATTTATCCATTTGAACAGCGCGTATACACTTTATACGAGTTATATTTTTAGTAAACTAGGTATATTTGCGATTATAAATAATAGACTATTTGGATAAAACAGCAAAAATGTGTGTTGATTGCGTGGATCAATAATCAACACGTAAAGATATACAGGTAAAAAAAAACAGAGATAGCCTAGTGGTGTGTCCGTCGGGCTGTCAAGTCATGTCTCGAGTTCGAGACACGCATCTCTGAATTTTCGGATTCATATGCGTATTGTATAATTATCACTTGCTCACTTGGTAATTGGATAACATTGCCTGGAAACCAGCATGACAGAGACATTTCTTGACGGCATGTAAAGTCAAGTCAGAGGCCCATAGGCGGCATAAAAACTCGTCACCACGCACTAACCACACGATAAGGAAGAAGAAGAATAGAGAATAATTGGAGGATGTGTTCCTTATTTTTCTATCAGCAAATAATTCACGAAAAGTATCCCAGAGTACGTGTAGCGAAGAGGACACACATCACATTTTGATGAGATGTGTCCGTAATCACTCATTGAGAAACCAAATTCGTATACACAATATTAACTTATATAACCCATTATCAAATAAAATAATTCGCATAATAAATATGGTGAAGTTCGCTCTGAAGAACAGACCCGACTAAACAAATGTATTTAGATTTTTAAAACTATATAGTATTTTATTTTTTACCTACAGAGAGACATATTCGCAATGACGAAAAACTCTTTCAATAAAGATTTAAAAAAAAAACCCTGAACGTTGTGGTTATACTATTCAGCTGAACCCTAGCTGGGGACAGGTTGAGATATAACTGTACTAGAAATTAAAACAACCAGGTGATTAAATAAACAATTTACTACACAATGTAGGTTCACAATAAAAATATTTCTAACAGAGGTATGTAACAGTTTGTCTGATGCAGACATAGCCGGTGCCTATCCACATTACAATTTAAACTCTTTTGTAAGTAAGCAATCTATTAGCTCTCAACAAATGGGGCGAACAATATCGTGCGCGGTAAATAAATAAAAAACTTTTAAATGCATCATATTACCACCATTATAATCTAATTTGGCATACCGGAATGTTGATTATCCCCGACTACTTTGGCCTTCAAATTCATAAAGGAAAATAAACAAAATACGTAAAATGCAACTGAAGTTTTAGTTTTTTTTTAAGTGCTAACTAATACTACGTCTCATAGCCAATATGCTTGTTTTCTATAGCAATCAAATAATTTTAAAGCGGCATCATTAGAAAATAGCAACTAAGCTCGTACTAGATATATTCGCATATGAAGAAACTATACCAGGAGGAAGATAACTACTGCCACAGATACATCTATTCTATGCAAACGTTTGAAACATATCACAATAGAAGGATTTTATCAAGAAAACCACTAACCTATAATACTGTTTAGATTTAATAGCTTTTACATTATACATATAAATTACTTAGTTTCATTAAAATCAATAAATGTAGTAAAATTTATTTGACTAGCATCTAAATTCTATAACAAAACGATGTAATATATCCATGGATTACTTGATTAGATATGCATCGCCCGCATGCTGAATCAATGCATACGTAAAGAAATTGTTAAAATAAGAAGCAAAGCAATGCTAAGGTTACTAGTTACTATAATATTCACCGACTATATTACTATCAAATATTTAATAAACAATTTCTAGTAATTTAGTGTTGGAAGAGCATTGAAATGAAGACATACGAGTTGCAATTTACATCTCACCCTGATAACCATGATTTAAGTATTGCTTGGCTTCTTAAATTAGGTCAATGTCCGTCATTGACTCATGAATATGGAAAATCATAACTTCATAAGATACAATATATAAGCCTATAAAACAATCATGACAACGAATGTACACCATCGTGATTATAAAATAAACTAAATCTGCATCAGACTCAAAACAAGTAATAACTAAAAATTTGCATTGCTATACAATTATTATAAAACATACACAACATACAAATGTCATCGTGGCCAGGCCATAATAAATCGTCTATGGAATAAATACTAACTAAAATGGTTCCCACATAAATTCATGGACATTGAACATGCTTTAATTATTTTTCATCTAAATATTGCCTTTACAACTATTGTTATTAATCACACCTAAATGTTGTTAGAAAAGTATTGCCTCTAAATATTATATATGAAAAAGAGATTTTTATTAGATCTACTTACATTTTTTTCTATTTATATAAATAATGTTGAAACTTAATATGAACAGGTGTTTCCGAACACAACAGACAAGTGTTATATTTAAGTACCATTATAATAAATAAAGAAATTGTTCCGCGTTACGTTATATTTAAAGGAACTATCTGTAACAGTTAACTTAGACAACACCGCGTAAGAGAGCAACCGGAGACAACACAAACGTAGCCCGTACAATCTCCACTGTGTGCAATATATTATCAGAGTCGTAACCAAAGTGCTAGAATTTCTAATTACGATATAAATCGATTAATTTGAAGCTTCTATATTATACGCACAACGAACAATCCAATTGCATTAAAATTGTCAAGATTTTCACTAATTTTAATTTTAACCGACTCAATCGATTACTCATTACGTTTTATTACTTTATTTAATATATTTTTGATCTATTGCACAAACACATATAGGTAGTCGCTATGCTTATCTACTCGAATTATAAGTTATTAAATTTTTACAATACCTACCACAGAGTTAAATACAACATCCAGAACGTTACGTTAATAATTACAAAATTCAATCGGTGCAAACGATTACAAAAGTTACTATTTATCCACAATCGAAAATCACTGGAGGTAAACGAAATATATATTTATATATCGTACTCTTTAATTTGATCGGTCCTATCACATTAATTCGTACAACAATAAAATGCGGTCAGCATTCTTTTTATTAATAATTGGCAGTCCTAAAGAGTCACTAAGAGTTCTTCGTGCGCGCGGTGGGTCGCGGCGCGGTACGCGTCAACTGTACGTGCGGGAGCGCTGCGAGCGCTCCGAGCTGCGCGAGCGGCACGAGCGGAGCGAGCGGGGAGCGCGCGGGGGGCGCGGCCGAGCGCGAGCTCACTTGATGAGTTGCGCCGCACTCTTGGAGCGGCGGAACATCTTCGCGCCCTTATTGGGCGCGGGAAGCTCATGCTAGTTGGACCCGTTGGGCGCGCGCGCGAGCGCGGGCGAGGGCTGCGGCGCGGGCGGCCGCACCAGCGACATGGCGTCCTTGGCGCCGTCCGTGCCGTAGATCTTGCCCGCCTTGCGCGCCATGGACGCCAGCAGCTCCTGCGAGCACTTGTGCGCCGACCGCAGCGACAGCGCCCACTCCTTCAGCCCGATTTCATCCTAGTAACAACATTGGGCTCTTAGAAATGTTGAAAACCTCTAAGTAATATAAACAAGTGCAATGGATGAACAGGGGTCATTTCATTTTTCCACATTCAACTTCCCTTTTGCCAAATGCAAAAGTTTGTACTCACTAGAAGATTAATAAAAGACGTCTAAAATCCTTACAGTATTAGTGAGCACGATCTTAGTATCGTTTCTGGTCCTCAGCACGATGCACTGTTCGCCCTTGATGGACACGAGATCCGAGGAGACATCCTCGACGGAGTCTAGCAGGATCATCTCAGGCTTGGCGCTGTTCTCAAGATGCAGCTCCAACCGGTTGGGGTACAGCTTGGCGTAGCGCGTCTGCCAGGCGCTAGCGAACGGACCGCCCAGCTTTTTGATGTACCCGTGCAGTATACAATCCGATTCTGTAAGGTTTGCCACATGTCAATAAAGTAATACGTTACTAAAGGGCGAGCGGCGACTGGTTTGGAAGATGTATGACAATGAACTGATAGACAGGGCAGGTCTTATCATAAACACGGATAACCTTGAATTTCAAATGGAAACAGTCAGTCCCGTGCGTGATAACCACGTACTAATTCTCCTGTATTTTCCAAATTCGACACAATATCCGATGTATGTACCTACATACATAGGCTTACATAAACCACGGGAACCGTTTGTTCAAATTTCATTTTACCGAAAACTATTGACCGACGACTTTTTTGCTGTCTCATGCATGTGTCATAGTCATAGGTATTATTTTACAGGAACTAATTTTATTGAACTGATAGTTAAATACTCCAGAGGTTATTATGATCAGTTGAAAAAAATAATGGGCAGTTTTTTTTTTATATGCGTTTGTTACATTTGTGCGACAGTAAAACGTAAACAGTAATAAAAAAAACACTTGGTCGGTTATTTCGTGTAACAATGTCATTACTAAAAATACGTAAGCAGACTAATAAATAAATGGCTAGTAAAAATGATGGAATGGGCAGTTAGATAAATAGTTCGGCAGTTCACTTCTGTTTTTTTTATTTACAATCCAGCTTTTACCCCGACTCGGGGCCATGACTGGTATTCCTGCATCAGCGTGATGCGTTTCGTGGGCGTGAACACTGCTCGTAGCATACTCACGGTTGCACAAACGTTGAAACGTACGCTCGCAAAACGTTTCTTGTAATCTCTACGAGTCTATGCATAATTTCCGTCGCTCCTACTTAGACATGATAACATATTAAAATACACTAGACTTGTAAACGACATTTCAATAATCACAACAGCAAACCAAAAACTCAGAAGCAATATTACGCAAAACTAACATCATTTTAAAATGACAAATGCTGTAACTTTTTATCTCGTCTTTTTTTATGTTAAGGTCTTGTTTTTCGATAAGTTTTGAATGATTTTTATTGCGAATTCTTTAACAAATTTAATGATGGTGTTGTCGCGTTTAAAAAATTTGCTATATTTCGGGGAGCAAGGGCAAGAAAATCGTGATTATAAAATTTATTATTAAGTTAACTTTCATGGCTATATCATTTTCTCTGTTTTATTTCATAATGTGATTGGGATACCTATCTATATGCCCCTTTTAGATAGGACAGGTTTTTTTTTTAACATATTGTATACAGGGTGTAACAGAAAGGGTATATACATCCTTAAGGGTGTGCTACAGACCATCAAACTGAACATGTTTCAAATCATAAAAAAAAATTTGCAGCAAAAAAAAATATCAGCTGCCTATACATTTGGGTCGAATAGGTATTGCAATTTTCTATGGGGCAGCAGATATTTTTTTTTCTGTTATTTTTTTTTTATGATGAGAAACATGTTCAGTTTGATGGTCTGTAGCACACCCTTAAGGATGTATATACCCTTTCCGTTACACCCTGTATAACTGCCTCTTTAAATCAGTGCCTTATTTTACAGAACTATATTTCGCCGATTTATAAAATAACTTTTTGCTATTAGCCGAAGCCTCTTTTGAAGATTTTCATTTGCCAAAGGATTTATTTGCCATATTTTCACCACACCGAAACAACATTTTACGGAATATTATTTGGTCACAAATATATAGTTGTTACTTGGTAGCATTTTCAATTTTAAATTAAAATAGTGTCATTAGAAGTAAATATGTGGTGCTACAAATATTAGTGGCAGAAAAGAATCCCTGCAAAACCGACTTCACGCAGTCTTGTTTGCCCTATCCCTAGAGTGTAATTTAAGCCCGCGTAGGCGCGGAGGGATGGGGCGGCTCGCGAGCTGAGGAGCAAGTGGTTTGAAGGCTTGCCGCCACGGCAAGGCGAAGCTGCGGTGGTGAGCGTTAAAACCACCTGCGACGATAAGCTCGCGTGGGGCCGCCCAAATCCCGCAGCGCCGGAGCCGTGACAGAAACAATGCTTGCTGTATGTTGCATGCCTGCTTGCATTTTGCATGTTTGTTTGCACGGTGCATGCTGCCATATGCCTCAAAAGTGGTATAATGAATGTTCATATAAAAAATTGTGTGTTCATGTGAATATGTAAAAATCGAATTGATAATAGGTCAAATGATACAGTGACAGACGTGACTTCGATGAAGTAAAAAAAAAAGAACCGATAAATGTTGAAAAGTTTTAGGTGAAATGAAATTCGGTCAAATATTTTTCACACACATTTGGAAACTCCACTTCCCCTTCACTGTCCATTTTCAACTGTCCATTTCAAATGAATACAATTTTGTTGTCTTGAACTCTTCTTAGATGATTCCCATGCGCATGCATCCCTCTTAGACTTTCTTGGAGTTGTCTAACCGCATGCAGCTAAATATCAGTATTTTATATGGAGCGACTGTCTAGGTTTATCTGACCTTAACGAAACTGAATAGCACGATACCCCTTAAAACCTCTGACCCTGGCCAGCACATCTAAATTCAAACAAGTCTTAGCGCGAACAGAAGTAATACGAACCTTTCTCATCAGCATCGAACTTCTGTTTCTGCTTGGCCTTCTTCTTCTGCTCGTTCTTATCGGCTTCCTGGTTGATGGTCTCGAACACAGTCTCCGCGACCTCGGACTGCCAGCGCTCCGAGATCACCAGCGGGAAGTCTTTATATTGCATCTGATCCGCTTCTGTCAGCTGGAACATGAGAGTCGCATTTTTAGTCGAGTGCAATTAGACAATAGGGTGGAACGAAATTTATAGTACTCGGATTTTATTGAGTTCCTAGAGATTTGGACAAGAGCGTTAAAAAAAGTACACCGACCGCGACTTTTTTTTTTGTTCTGAATTTCCTTTGGAATATTTTTTTATTCGTTTATGAATAACTTCAAATTCGCCGGTAGTATTTAAATTCGTAAATTTAGAAAAAACAATAAAAAAATAGCAAATTATGAAATGCGTATCTTATCGACAACAATGACCAAAATGGCGTTTAATGGATACACACAGGTCACACTGTTACCCCACTATATAAATTGGACGAATATAAAGTTTTTCATAAACGAAAAAAGTACATATGGAAATTAAGAAAAGAAAAACATGTAGCGAACATTGTAGGAACGCAATAAAAAATGTCCCATGAAAATCCGACCACTATAAACTTCGTTCCACCTTGTTAGCATTTTTTTTGTCTATTTGCACTCGACTATTTATTCTGACATACTGTGTGCTCGATTGGATGGCCCATTAGCATTCTAAGCATAGAATTATCAATATTGTAAAACAATTGTGTTTTAATTTTGGTACACAATAATGTATATTCTATTCTATCAGCCAAAACGCTAACCTGTTACTGTTCTAGGGTACAAATTTTTATTTTTCCCTAAATGCTTTCTTATTTCAAGCTTCTAGATAGGGTTTTAGTGATCAAAATTTTTAACAGACTGCCAAAAAGGAGTTGGTAATTTTTATAACGATATACCATATCAAGTTATTTAGGCTTTGTAAACTTTCTCTCCAATGTATAATATAATTTGGGTAGATTACAACACTCGTTACCCATGGTCCCGGTGGGTTGACCCATTACCGGGTCCATGGGTAATTTTAGTTACCCGTGGTTCCATGGCATTAGGGATTGTTTCCTGTACTTCTGAATATATCGATAGAAAATACAAATCCATAATAACAGCATATTAGGTAAGTACGTCAAAAAAGATCACATATTACAAAGAGAGTAACCATTTTCATGTATTAGTCATATTGGTTGTTCTCTTTTCTTATTGGAACGAAGTTCCTTATCGCGCGTTGTGAAAGGGGGCTAGACGGAAAAAATTCTTACGAAAAGTTGTCACAACACTTTTTGCTATAGTAAGCTATTGTAAGCTTTATTTCTTTAAAATAAAGTTGAAATTTCCTTAAATTACGTACAATTGGGGTGTGTATGTGAGTAAGGATAGATATGATTATTATTTTGAGTGACCGAACTACAAAGTACAAATTCGGGTGTGCAGTTAAGTAAGACGTATTGCTTCGAATTAAGGATTAATCTTTAAGTTAGTGTGCGAAAAATATTTTATTTTTCGCACACTAACTTAAATCTAAAATGTATTGATATTATGTACGTGAAAGGAACTTCGTTCCATCCGGGTGTCCCTTGACACCTCTCAAGTTTTTTATTTTGATATAATTAGGTATTTATGAGCAAGTGCGCACCGAAATTGAATATTTTTTGGGAAACTTTAGTAGTGTTAGGGTTTGTATTTAGTTATGGAGTGCTGCGATTAGACACAGGCTCTGGGGCTAAATGTATATTTTACGGCCCGGTATGTGTCGAATCCGACCGACCCAATTCTCTAGATATCACGCCTGAGACAATGTCGATAATCACCTTAATGCCCTTAGTATCCTCTTCATCAAAGCTGCCGATATCGAAGGCGTCTGCGGCGTTGACCTCGCCGCGCGGAGGGATCAGTGGCGGCGTGTACTTCTGGTGGTACACCTGCTGCCAGTCGATACCAGCGAAGAACACGTGCTCTTTCACTTCGTCCGCACTGGAATTAGGTAACAAGAAAATTGATTAAAAATTATTTAAAAAAAGACAATAGGCTCAATTTTTTACAAAAGGCTCGTCCTCTATTATATGGGACTTAAACCTAACTTGCGAAATCTGGGTGCACTATTAGGTACATCTCTGCCCAACCCTTAGGATGATTACTGGCGTGATGTTATGTTATCTGTGATTTAAAAAAGAGAGATGGGGTAACCTTTTTAAAGTGAAACTTTTATTACATCGTCTCAAACTTTTTCGTCTGTGTGTTGCATGTCGCGTGACGGTCGGCCGCGGAGTAGGGATAAAGTGAAAGGCGCTCCCAAAAATTTTTTGTTAAATGTCTATAGTGTGAAAAAAAGTTTCACTTTTACCGTGGTTTCATAAAACCACACAATCCTTTTATTTTAATTAAATAGGGACATATTTAATTAACTAAGTCGATCGCGGAGCTCTGCTGGTTACAGACCTCTTCCTAGCTGTTCAACGACACCAGCACGCGTAGCATGTACTGTACCACTGTAGAAACGAGTTATGTCGAGAATCGATAAAATGACAGATTGTCAGTGTCTATCTGTCATTATGTCGATTCTTCCGTCGATATAACTCGTTTCCACAGTGTCATGCTATGCGTGCTGATAATAATACGACCAGTTTAAAATTATAAATACTCGTGTCACATATAATATTTTGAGGAATAATAATAATGACCATTACATACCAGATATGAATAACATATCTGTGGATGATACTGATTGTCCTAAAATGTTATAGGATACTTGTATTTTCGATTAAAAAACCGACGTATTTATACGTGTGTACGTTACGTTTACACTGAGCACGACCGCGCGGTGTAGGGCCTTTGGTACTCAATACGTAGGAATTAAGAGCGAATGAATGAACGGATTTTAATGAAACTTAATACCCATAAGCATGATACAGATGTCTAAAAAGTTACAAAAATTTACATTTCGGTAAATAAGGACTTGAAAGTTTGTATGAAATGTCAAAAGGTGTAAACGCTCTTAAACATAACTAAAATAAAATGTGCGAGAACTGTTGGTACACCTTTGCCTATCCCACAGGTAATACAGGTGTGATGTTGTTTTTTTATGTGAGAAAGTGAATCCTATGTTGAATTAGGCAACTTAAATAGTAAATTATGAATAACATTTTGTAGTCCTATCAGATCCTGAATAACACTTGATAGATTTTTTTGAAACATAATCATTATACTTCCGACAAAATTTATATTGAATCTATGTTCATCAAATATCTCAAATGATTTACTAATCGGGTTTTCCATACCTTCGCAAAAAATCCGCATATGACGGCTTTGCTTTATCATTCGTCATAAGTATGCGAATGGCTTTCCTTCCTCAAAGAATGCAGATCTTAGTTAAAAAACGGATTGAGTGGATTCTGAGAAAGTTAAATGTGCGTCAGAAATACAGTGACAAGGAAAAAAAAAATGCAGATTCATTCATTCGTTTTGACTCATATGTTTCATAGAAAGTCCAATATTGCAAAAAGTCCCGCTTTGGCCCACCTTAGAATAAGCTCCTTTCCCTAAAGGGTTTTTTTCTAGCCTGCTCTGTCCCACTCCTGGGCAAAGGCCTCCTTCCACTCTTCATTTCTCGCGAACCCGCGCATCCTCCTTTTAGTTCTGACAGAAATTGTCCAGTTCGTCCCGCCATCTCCTTCGTGGCCTGCCGCAACCCCGCCTCACTGTGTCAGTTTTCTGCTATTTTTGCCTACAGTTTGTCAGACATGTCCCGCCCAGTCCCATTTGAGTTAGGCGGCCTTTGGGTTTAGTTAGCTATATTTCTTTTGGAGAGCGCGTCAGCTATCTTTGTTTGGAGGTATTTTTTGACATCCTTTTTACCCTATTCAAGCCAGTTTTAATAATATTGAATGCCCCATTAGTGTTGTGGTAGCGTATCCGCGTTTTCTAAACATGGAGTCCTGCGTTCGTTTCTCAGGTCGACCAAAATGTTTCCATATTATGGAATTTCTCCGAGTTTCGATCGGTGCTTTGTCAATAAACTAACCCCCTAGCATACATGAGTGATGGGGTGACGTCTCTGTCTGCGAACGGGAATATTGGAGGTATGTTGCGTATTATTATAAAACTATAGGAAGTAACAGGAGCCAACATTTCAGACTGTATAAGCAACAGTATACTTCGATTCAACACCAAAATTACAGACGTCGGCAAATTAAAATGTAACTGGGCAGGCCATATCTGCCGAATGTCGCTTCCAAATTGGGCGTAAGTGGCAACAGATTGAGTGTCAACAGTGGCGACAGACGTGATAAGCCAGTCACGCAAGAAGATGGCAAGAAGAGCCGGACTCTTACCTAAAGGTTGGGCCTAAATGGCTTCTGACTGAAAAAAATGGAATGAAACATCTTTCGAGGCTCTCGTTAGGCGGTGGGATCAAGGACCTGATTAAGAAGGCAGTACTCCTCGATACTCGATCGCGGGCCGCACTGGGCCCGCGACCAACCCGCACTGGGCCCGCGTGGTGGATTACAGCCCACTCCCTCTCATAGAGAGGGGGCCTGTGTCCCAGCAGTGGGAACATTGTAGGCTGATGATGATGACTCCTCGATATGGCTCGCATTGTGTGGAGGTTCCTGTCTCAGGAGCCCTGACCATCGGTAGCTTGGACCATACTTCCGACACGCGCGGACAACTACTTTTTATAGGTTTTTTTAAGAAATATAAAAAAAAATAAAGCTGAGATGAATTAATGAATAATAATAGTGCAATCAATAACAATGGAAACTGGGTTAACTTGGTAAATAGACCAGTCAATTTAGACATAAAATTGTGGTGAAATAACAAAAATTCCCGGAGAGCCGGTAAGTTTTATAAAAAAGAAACTTCAGGCCAAGTTGTAGATCTTAAAATTCTCTACTTGGTCTGAAATTTGTTTTGATAAAACTTACCGTTTTCGGGAAAAATCCAAAAAACATCAAATTTTGACCCTGAATAACTTTTGTAGCACACATAGGATCGATGGGGATTTTTGAAACTTAATTTGTAATGGTAAACCCCAGCCCTCCACCAATATTTGGCTCTCCGGGATTTTTGTTTATTTCAAATGTCTATATGGACCGGACTATAATATCCCGTTTTAAGTTTTATTGATAGTGTTAGGGACTATTTCAGTTTAAAACTTATAATAGATAGTGCACACATACCCCCGTCCCTTGCATCCGAGGCGCTTGTTGATGTCCCTCTGCAGCAGCCCTTCAAGCAAGCTCTTGAGGCTGGGGCTGAACGACTCCGGCAGCTCCACGTTCTGAAATACATCGTAATTCTATTGCAGACATGATTCCATCTTTTACTTTCAAAATAGAAATTTTGACAAAATTGCATCTTATCTTTCTCAATTTTTTTTTTTTTTTTTTATAAGATTAGGCCAATTAAATATTATTTTGCTATTTCAGCGCGTATGGTCAAGCAAATATAGAAAAGCCAAAGCGCCATTTCGAAAAGTTCCGTAAGCATTTAGAAAAAAAAAACGAAACCCTCATGTTTATTAATACTTGGAAACATGGAATCAAGTCATAATAATCATTAGTACAAGTATAAATGTGAAATCACAGTGGCTTAACTGAGCATTATCAAAGTGTTTTGAAGCGATTAAATTAAAAAGAGACAGATATAGGGAGAGAGAGAGATATCGTCACATGTTTGCAGTACTTTCACAGTTATTTAATTTGACATTACTATCAGAATAATCTTTATTTTTGTATTTATATTGTTTGAGGTTGGGTTGTACTCACTGACATGTCTGTGAAAATCATAGAGATATTGTAGTTCAAAGACATTCAAATATTTACGAGCAATACGAAAAAAATCGTGGTCCAGAACAAAAAAAATATCGCAATCACGAGGAGACCAAGTGTTAGGTAATTGATTTACACACTTTATGTGGCTGTATACGAATAAGTTAATGCAAAGAATTTTACCATGGTAAGCGTCATCCGGTCGATCTCATGTTTGTCTTTAGTCTTGTGTTGGCGGAAGGGCGAGTGCCCCTTCAGCAGCTTGTACAGCATGCAGCCGAAACTGAACCAGTCAGCGGAAGAATCGTAGCCGGTGCCTTTCGAGAGGACCTCGGGTGCCATGTAGCCGTGAGTACCCCTGGAAATAAGAAGAATATATGGTTATGTCAAAGAAATCTTTTTTTGTCTTGTAATGAATGAATTGTCTGTCTTATTTCGTAAATATTTCTATATTTGAGAACATCTATCTTGTGTGACACAGCTATATGTATAACAAATAAACGTCTAACTAAAGATAAAAGTGCATAGATCCAGTCGAAGCTCATCAACCCTAAATAAAAGGATCATCGACACGACGATGTTCTGTGCTGGTCACGGGCCTACGCAAGCGTCGCCACGTCGACCGGTTGTTTGGCATCTCGCATCACCGATCTTCACCAGGTTATCGGACTACCTTATGGCAGTTCTATACGTTTCTGGTATGTGGTCTCCTCTCGATCGACTGACCGATATTCCCTTACGACCTTGACAGATCCAGGACGAGGCTAGTTCTGTTCAAAGTTTATGGCGGCTTGGAAGTTAGCTGCGAGTGACGGTCTGCACATTATACAGTCAAACCGATACGTCCTCTGCGCCCCGCTGGTACTTGTGTTCTGCGCTATTTTACGTTAGATGTTCAGAGCCGACATCAATTTTGAAATGCTATAGGTAACTATGCAGACCGTCAGTCGCACCTAATTTCTGAGTCGCCATAATGTATGAACAGAACTATAATCAAGACACCCAATGTGATTTGTCAATAAACCATGTTTAGTAGGTTTTTGATATCTTCATTCAAACTTCTGACCACAAACTTATTAGTCTTGTGGTCATGAGTTAACAAATAACCAACATGTTATTTTTAGCACGATATTCTCCCGTTTAATTTACGCTAACTACTATTAATATCCGTAGGGAGTCCCTCAGTTTATACAGAACAATCAAATACGGAAAACTAAAATATGAGCAACGTCCTTTTGAGGTAAAATATCTACGTCAAACAATTATCTGAATTATTTTATCACGTAGCTGCTTTTAGCAAGCCAGCGATAGCGGATGATTGGATTGGTAGAAGGGGCCACCCCTCTGATTAACCAATGATTATGTTGGATTCGACGGACTTTTTCTTGTAATAATATTACCCCAAAACCAAAATCGGACCACACTCTATATATCTCCTTTCAAACATTTTACCCCAACAATCAATTGATAAACATTTCATTACAAGTCAAGGCAATTCGAATAATTATGATAGTATTACATAAGAGCGACTGTTGTGCGTATAAGGTCCAATTAAAACAATTAACATAGTGCATTACGCCAATTGATTCTTAACCAAGACCATTACAGCCGTTATATTGCCTATAAATAGTAATATTATCCTCAATTACTCTGTATCAATATTATGCAGTGGTGTGGTCATGTGGGTTATGTTTAATTAGTAATAACAACAAATTGAGTATACTGATAATTTTTACGTTTGTCGCAGTTTGAGGGACAATAGTAGCTATACAAGGGGTGTTTTTAGGGTCGAATGATTATTATTTAATTTTCGAATTAGCATGAACGAAACGCGCGGCTGGACTTGCCAAGCGTGGCAGCGTGGTGATGGCAGGAGGAGTAGAGTCCGCACTGAATGGTTCCCGAGAGATATTAGAAGAAGAGTGGGCAGAGATCGATGATTTTAGGAAGATCGCGGGTAAGACCTGGTAGAGAGTCACGCAGACCAGACATTCATAGCACAAAAGAAGGAGGCCTATAGTCAGAAGTAGGTGTAAGTAACAAGGTTGCCAATTATGACGATATTTATTAATTGTCGAATAAACATGTGATGTAAATGATTTTCGTTACGGATACTTACACACTAGCGTGCGGTTTCTTTTTGGAGAAGTCGCAAGCGAGTCCTAGATCCGATATTCTGACGTGTCCATGCTCGTCGAGGAGAATGTTCGCCGGCTTCAGATCTCTGTAGACTATGTGACGCTTGTGCATGTGTTCCAAACCTTATGAAAATAAAATAACACTGTTAAATGTCATGGTTGCCAGTAATTAGGCTACAGGATGTTGTTTACGTGGCCGCGTTTATTTTCGTTGTGTAAATATAAAGTTATATTTTTGAAGGACTTTTGTTGAAACACAAATATGAACCATGACAGCAATTTTACCCAAACTACGCCTAAATAATACATTGTGTAATTTGGCAGCTAGGCTCAATTTAATCATGAGTAATTTTATTTTACTAACATTAAATAACCTGTAAAAAAAATGAATTTACTCAGATAAGGACATTCTCTGTCAATCACTTATCTTGCAATATAATAATCGACCAATTAAAATGCGTTATCTTTAAAAAATAAAATAAATAATTTATCTACTCACGTGGTTTATTTATTTCCTTGCGTCAATTTTTAAATACAGTAATACTGCGTCTAAAATTGTATTCTGATGATACTGCAGAGATTATTTATAGGTGCTTATGTTATGACTCATATTGATATATGACTGCAATAATAATATTAACAAGTAGCTTTGGCTGGTTTCACTTGGGTGGCCTTCGGATAGCGTAACACACAATTGAATCTGCATATGACGTGATAACCATTGATCAGAAAAAGGTGACCTAATGTACCTAAAGTTCAAAGAACAGAGACAAAAAAAATTGGAGACTGCCTTACGACTAAAACATTTTTAGGGACTAATGTCGGGTTTTCGACACATCACTTAAGTACATTTAATATTAATGTTATTAATAGAGTAAACTAATTGAATTAATTTTCTTTCTAACTGACTTTATTGGATCTGCTTCATATAACTACTGTGGCTTTGTTTTATGCACTACATTTTACCGCAACTGATATACTGACTTGCTCTGGTAATCAAACTGCTTTGTAAGTTTATGAATTTGACATGACTTTTAAGACATTCTAAAGATTAAACTAATCTTGATTATTTTTCCGAATTTAAACAATTTTATTCAACAATAATTTATGGAATTTTATTTAAACAGTTGTTTTATATTTTAGTCCGTGCTGAAATGTTGTACCTACTCGCAATCCTATTGTTAAACCATATTTTACGAAAAGAAGAAATCTCGGGTCGAAGTTTTTATATTATCGTTTACCCATTATTTATCTTTCATTGTTGACAGTAATTATGCTCCCTCATAGCAATCAAATGGCGACCAAACCTATCGAAGGGATTGTTAGTTATATAATTATTAAAGCTGGTATGTAAGATGTTTGCGACGATTAGGAGATTACCTTTATTTTTTTAAAACAGTAATAAACGTGCATACTCTTTTTTTTTTAAATGAATTCGATAGTTGTTTTACTATATTAATTTAATTTTAGTTGTAACTAGCTGTACCCAGCATGCGTTGCAATGCACTTTTTACTACCCACCTACCCTATCCGACCTACCTACCCTATCCTACCTACCCTACCCGACGCTACCTACCTACCTACTCTACCCTACCCTACCTACCTACTCTACCCTACCCTACCCTACCCTTACTACCTACCTACCCTACCTACCTACCCTACCCTACCTACCTACCCTACCCTACCCTACCTACCTACCCTACCCTACCTACCTACCCTACCCACCTACCTACCCTACCCTACCTACCTACCCTACCCTACCTACCTACCCTACCTACCTACCTACCCTACCCTACCTACCTACCCTACCCTACCTACCTACCCTACCTAACCTACCCTACCTACCTACCCTACCCTACCTACCTACCCTACCCTACCTACCTACCCTATCCTACCTACCTACCCTACCCTACCCTACCCTACCGTATCCTATGTCCTTCTCCTGGCTCTAAACTACCTCCCTGCCAATTTTCAGCTAAATCGGTTCAGCCGTTCTTGAGTTATAAGTGAAGTTACTAACACGACTTTCTTTTATATATATATAGATTAAGTAATATTCCGAAACCCGAGACATTTATCCTGAAAAAATATTTTATAGTAAAGCGTCTCCTCTTTGTCTCTATTCTTTTTCGAATTTTAGGCATTTTAGCTCACCTTTGTCCGATCAGTGGTAATAATTTTATGGGTTTAAAATGCTAGAAATATGTTCACCCTATTCAGTGCGAATGCGTTAGAGAAATGGGGCATACGCATTCGATTAACGCATCAGATAAAAAACAGTTGCGCATTAGGATTGTAATATGTCCACAACCATAAGAGCTCCCCAACAAATAGATAGCATATTATACTTTGATCTACATTATGTGTTTAATAAATGAAGTAAGGGGTTTTGGCTATTTCACACACACACAGATATTTTATGCCTATTTTCGGCCACCAGTCTCTCACAAATAATTACCTAGTTTATTAGATTATCAAGTACTTCCACTACAGCATTTGTGATGAGAAGTAATTATATTGAAATTACTTTTACCTATATAAAATTATTGTTAAAAACTCCAAACTAGAGGAACGCATCCAAAATTATGCATAGGTACTGATATCGACATACTTGTTTCTATTCCAAAACTAAACGTCATTTTACATAAATTACGATACCTAATATAACTTCAGCAGCATAGAATTTCATCTCAGCCTCGTTGAAGACGCCATGTTGTGACAGATGATAGTGCAGATCTCCTCCGTTCATCAGGTCGAGGATGAAGCACAGTTTGTCCGGCGTGTGGAAGGCGTAGGTCATGCACACGATGAATGGGCAGTCGACCTGGGGAACGGAATAAAAATAAATATTAATAACTAAATAAATAAGCTGCCTGCTGAGCAGGTCATGCCTTCGACTCCCGGGTCGTGCATTTTTTTTTGTGGGTTTTTCCATTAGGAATTTCTCAGTAGCAGAGAGAGAGCAGAGCAGTAGCAGCCAGTTGATGGCAATAGGCTCCCCTATTATATGGGACTGAAACATCACTGGCGAAATGTGGGTGTACTTAGGAATATTAGGTACCTATACCTGTGCCTAACCCTTCGTTAAGTTATGTTAATAAATAAGTAAAGAATCTTGACTGCTATGGACTGGGTGATCGGAAAATCTGACTGCTAGTTTGGAAATTGGGTGCGGTTATCAAGTCAGTGTTTTTATATATGGGTTTCCGCCAGCAAACAGTTTTTCATTATAATTTATTTCAAACTAGCTGTCCCGCGCAACTTCGTCTGCGTCACATTTTCCCCCTTTTCGCAACATTTTTCATTGCTGCTCCGCTCCTATTGGTCGTAGCGTGATGATATATAGCCTATGTCCTTCCTCAGGTTGAAATCTATCTTCTAGCCAAATTTCATTAAGATCCGATCAGCCGTTTAGTCGTGAAAAGGTAACAAACAAACTTACTTTCGCATTTATAATATTAGTTAGGATTCTCAGTGGCAACCAAACGAAAGTGGCAATCTTTAAACACCCTCCTAAGGTATTTAAAGATATGTGCCAGGATTAAAACAATAGGCTCGCCCAGTGGGTGTGTAGTACACCCACATTTTGCCATTACATATTATCTTGGCTTATTGGAAATGCAGAAGCAACGTTTGTCAATGTCTATATATTTATAAAAACACCTATAATACCATTTGGCCTGTGGACATAAAAAATAACGTCTCATTATATATCTACTAAGCTAAATAAGCTCGTGATAAGAGTGGGCTTATGTCAAGGATGCGACAGTTGGAGGGCTTACCGATCACTCGGGCCATTTCATTGGCTTCCCTTTCTTATCAAAGGCTCATATTCTTTTTAATAAGGCGTAGGCCATACCTACAGATAATATCAGGAGTGTGTCCTAATTACCCGACTGCGACAAAGCCCAAAAGGGTGGTGATGTGTTTCTGAAAGCGATCGTCGCTCGAGTACGTGGACGTCACTCATTTGTTCGAAAACCGGAAGGCGTCCTCTGTCGTATTCCAGTTACCTTGAAGGGATGCTATAGCGACGTATGGTGACGAAGAATCATACACCGTATCAAGATGTCATGTTTGTCAGAACTTCGCATGCCATGAAAGCCGCAGAAGGGTAGGTATCTCGTGTCATTTGTTATTTCTTTCGACGTAAAAATGATACTATTTTCGACTTAATTCGGCACTTTAAGCTGATGACGTCACGGAAGCTTACGTTAGTTGTGCCAACAAGATTAGACCCGGTGAGGTAAGCATTGAAGCAGGAAGGTATTGTGAAATCCAGATCCATGAAGTAATGTTTGATTTATTCATTTCTACTCATGATTTGGGAATGATATATTGCTAAACACACCAAACACGTGAAACGTATTGTTTTGATTACAACCATATAATGGGATTTTTTCCTTAGGTAAATTGGGAAGGAAACCATTTTCAATTTTGCCAGAAATTAGCTTGCTACATAGCGTTGTACAAACGTATTCTTTGTCAACGCATGACCTTAGACTATATAAAAATAAACATGGCACGCGTGCGACACCGCAGGGTAATTATTTAATTATGCAGTGAACTACAACTGGAGCAGGAAATAAACATAACAAAATTTATAAAATTAATTCCGGTACATAATCAAATTTATTTCTGCTTGCACCCACACATCAACAGTAATGGGAAATTGGCATAATCGTTTGAAGGCTGGTGACAAATATAACTTGGGTGTTATGTTACTATTGTTAGTCATACGGAATGTAAAATAGCATTAAAAGCTATAAACTAGTGTGGAAATGCCACGATATTATTGCAGACGGAAATATTTAAGTATAAATGTTGTGATGAATGCACTCCTTTGTTTATCCGACCCGGTGCGCGGTGGCTACGTGGATACGTTCAGAATCGTATTGATTACAGTGGCAACTTTGGTGGCAAGAAATGACGTAACAGAATATCTAATACTTATATAAAATTCACGTGTCGCGGTGTTTCTTACCCAACTACACCGAAACGGCTGAACCAATTTATATGAAATTTTGTGTGCATATCGGGTAGGTCTGAGAATCGGCCAACATCTATTTTTCATACTCCTAAAACTCATCAAAATTTCCACGCGAACGAAGTCGCGGGCAGCAGCTACTTTTCTTCATAAGAATTATCTGTGTCCAAAACGTAAGTCGTAAGTCGGTCACCGCTAACCAGTAAACAAGTATGTCTAATATGTACTTAGCTGCGTCTTTATGTATGCCCCCAAATGTAATAAATAACATGGCATCATCTAAGGTTCCATATATTTTCCTTTGATATCATCGTCCTGGAACAGAACCAAAAAAGTTGCGAGACTTTTCTGGTTTGTTTCCAGGTCTCCTGAACTGATAACGGTCACATTTGCTAGTGTTACAGAGAAACAGGGCGAGCTGATAGCGGTGCTCCCAAGCACCCCGAAACCGTTCGTTAGACACGTACAGACGAAGCGGCGCCGCCCCGACACCAGACGAAAGCTCATAAATGATAAACTAACCCGTCTAAAGTAACATTACCGTGTGGTCTCGCCGAACAGACCACCCGTCACTTACCGCGACTGACGTAAGAGGCGAGTAGGGATTATATCTAGAAGATGAATGGCTAGCAGCATCTATGTACTTATAATATCATACTGCGAACAGTATCACTGCCAAATACATTGCTCCTATACCCTCTAAACTGTGATTATGACGTTTACTAGTAGTTGATGACTTTGTAAGTAAAACGGAAAGGGGCGTGTTCAAATCTCAATATGTAATTATATCTGAGTGAGCGGATAACAAAGTGTTCACAGTGCGCCGCCTTTTCCACGTGAACGCCATTCGCTTACATTCATTGGCTACGCAAAACATACGATACAGGGAGAAATAAATGAATATATTGAAGAAACATGATTTTATCAAATGCCCTACTTTTGGTTATAAATACTGAAATGTTAAACAAATCTGCCATTTAACAAGAGTTTATTTAAATCGAATCCACATGCGAGTCCATGAATGGTTCATGCTTCGTCCCAACAGCAGACTTAAAAATTTACAAAATATAAGAAAGAATCGATGCTGAGATGGACAATTGGAGAATTGGACATGTATAATCGAACATCGATAAAATTTGTCATCCAGATCGGACCGTCCCGTCCTATAAACCAGAGTTTGCTTACTCGTAAACATAAAATAAAAACGTTTTATTACCGCACAGCATAAAGTTTTAAAACAAGGTCACAGTAAAAGAAAATTCATGTCGAAAGTTGACTACATATAAATGTTGTAACAGAACGACTGACAGTTTCTCGTTTTATATAAACTTTGTTTCGGAAACCGACGGCCTTGTTAAACTTTGGGGAAGCCTTTTAGGTCACGAAGAATAAAATTGTACACATGTTACATAAGGTACGTGTTACATTATGTATAACTTCAGCCCTGAATGTAAAATGGAAAACACTAATCGTCGGGATGAAACGGCAAAACAAAATGCAGCGGAAGCGGATTGTACTACGACGACAAATTGAGGGCGATCCAATTCGTTTCAGTCCAATTGGCTGGATATCGTTTATGTCCCCGATACCATAACACACATAAAAACGTAGGCATATCACTGCTGTATTGCACCGAATCAAAGCAATTTGAAATCGATAAGCAATCGGATACTATACTCATTATTAAAGCAATGCTTAGCGAAAATTATGCGCATATTTGGGGATCCAAAATCTTGACTCTATGCTCACAAACAAAGAGTACTAAACTGTTCCGAACACAATTCACAAAAGCAATGTAATGTCACTAATGGTATAATGCAATACCCCAACTAGCAAATAAGTCCTATAATAAAAATTATAGGACTGCCAAGACTAATAAAACTCTTATACTAGCACCCGTAAAGACTTCCATTCTTATAATAGCTTTCCACAAGCTGTGATTTACTCAAGATCAAATTGTTCTTAAAACATATGATTATAGTATACTACCGGATTAAGTTATAAGCCTTGTCATACTCAAGATCTCTTGATCTTATAACTAAGGTTTATAGTTCACTACAAGATTAAGTTATTAGACAGTTGTAGGACAAAAGTGCATGTAGCAAGACTAATAGTCTTTGTAAAATTTCTGCTCCTGTAGTAGCATTGAGTAGGAGTATTAGATTTAATAACATACTTAGGGGAGTCCTTAATAAGATTGTAATAATATAGTCTTGATCAGAATTATTGTAAAAGTAAAAGCACTAAATTAGAGCACTATAAGAGCAATAAGCTTAAAAACTATTTAACCAAGCATATTATTAGTATATATAATAAAGTTATCATGTTTAATCTGTTCTGCGTCGTTGCTTAAAAAACAGTCGACATTAAGAAATACAACCATCTTAAAAATATAACACCTAAAAAAAATTCAATGTTTTAAATAATGATTAAATGAGAAACCCTATTTTATATTAACATGGAGGCGAATAGTTCTTATTAATATTGAAACAAGCGCTATTATGCTTATAATAGTCTTAAAACGCTCTCGGCCAATATCATTTTTAAATATGGCGAATATTAGATAAATTAGCTTGTTATAAATTTATTAAAACAATTGTGTAACGTTCAATTTTTGGAGGCGCTTTAAAAAAATGATATAAATATAGTATATTTTAACATTGAATATTACTTCCCAATGGTTTCGCACCCTATATTAACATACTATGCTACCATACCAAATAGCCTAACACTTATAATAAATTAATCCTGTATTTAAGTTTTTAATTTCAATGATTACTCAGGGAGCAAACACTAAACAAAATACATAAAACAAGTATTGGAAAATACACTTATAATCAAAAACGAAGTACTTTACTAGCACATTATAAACAAGATTTGTTTGGTAAGGATCTTGTATCAGACGCTTATAAAAGTTATCATACTTATAAAGGTTGTGCGTCTATCATTGTAGGACTCATTATACTTCTCAAATGCTATTACAAGTACATCATAGGAGTTAATAACATTGTGTAAGTTGATTATACGATTGTTATAAAAATAAAATGCTCCTATAAGTGTGCCCAAATCCAGGGTTGTAGCAAGCTATAAGTATTTTATAAGCGTTAAAAAAATAGTCTTGTAGATAGTTATAAGCACATATTTTGCTAGTTGGGACCACTTTAAGCAATAACCCGTTTAAGTCGATTTACTGCATTTTCTTTTATTTCCAAATCAATAGATTCAATACCATTTTCTTTCTCCCCGTCTATTCAAGGAGACTAGACGACTGCAAAGTATCTTAGAAATTGTTGTAAAGCTTCAACTGTCTTCTAAAAAGTATTTTGCCACTAACCCTTTAAAATTATGTCGAAAGAAGAGGTCACGCGTGTCACCTAACCGGATAGACAGTGTGTAGGTAGGTATACAAAGTCAACGATGGTAAGGATAATCTACTACACGGTGGCTACACCAAGGCACTTTCCGACGGAGTTTGCGCAAAGACACTTCGTTCTTAACTGATTTCGTAGGAGACGTTCGAAACTGCTCCTCGAAAACGACAACTCTACAGATAATATACAATTTGGAAGGGACACCGACGAAAAACTGCTACCAGGTATTCAGTAGATCAGTTGTCATTCTGAAAAAAAAAGAACTATATGGCGGCAGAGTTGGGCAAAATTTATTCGAATAACGAATGAGTAAATTGTTTATTTCGTTATTCACGAAAATAATAAATATTTTCATTTATTTAAAGAAAAATTATTCTAATGACGAATAAATTATTTTATTCGTTATTCGATTAATGAATTAAACAAGGAAAGCTACAATAGGAAAACAGAATGAGCAGTCTCGGCAACACACGTGTCATCCGTAGAGTCCAAATAACTGTTTATGTGGTATAAATGAGTTTTCAAAAATTATTTAATATAACGAATCAATCCGGAATGAATTATTCCGGAAAATTATATTGGGAACTAGCTTCTGCCCGAGGCTTCGCCCGCGTGGAGTTCGGCAATTGCCCATGTGTGCGATACCCCTGCAAAATAATGTCAAAGAAAATTAAGAAGAAAATTCTCAAATTGTTATCAGCGACCTGGAAAACCATGAAAACGAAACCCGTGAAGGAAAAACCGAAAGTTTTTTTTGGCGCCACCTTGGATTTTCATTTTGACCTCATTTTCATTGGCAGCGACCCCGAAAACCATGAAAACGACACCCATGAAGGAAAAACAGAAAATTTTCCTCGGCGCCATCTTGGATTGTCATTTTAACTAATTTTCATTGTCAGCCACCCCGAAGACCACGAAATAAGCAACGATGACCTTTTTTTTAATACATACATCTCCCTGGGCCAGTAAGTCTCTTTCTAGTCCAGACAAGACCTGGAAGAGCTACTGGTCTATAAAGCATCTTATGAAAGGTAACCTTCCTCATAAGGTATCATATTTTAATCAACATACAACCCGACAATGCCATGAAAATTGCAAAAAGCGTAAGAAAATTTGAATTTCGCGGGCCATCCTGTCGCTTCCACCTTAAGGTCCGACTTCTCTCCCTTTTTTTGCAGCACATACACTAGTCAAGTTCAATTTGTTAAGAGAGCTAGCTCATCGGCTGATAAACCTAACGGTCTCTTCAAATTTGAATGTGTAGGTACTTTGCTATGTCACTGTATGTGGCCCTTGTTTGTTATGTTCCGCGCTGCCGTGATTGCAAACATAATTTGCTTAACTACATGTGAGGAAGTCGAGGAGCTCGTGGCTAAATAATAACAGCCGCACGAGTCGATCTTTAAGGTTAAGCCGTGCTTGCCGAGGTTGGTCCGTTGACGAATGACCATAATTACATACCGAGTTTCCTCCGTGCCTCGGAAAACACGTTAAGCCGTTGGTCCCGGCTGTCATTTGTAGATCTTTGACAGTCGTTACGAGTAGTCAGAAGCTAAAAGTCTGACATCCAATCTTACCAAGGGCTACCATATTACCCAGTTACTGGGTAGTGGAGGTCAAATAGGCAGTCCCTTCATGTAAAATACTGGTACTCAGCTCCATCCGGTTAGACTGGAAGCCGACCCCAAGATAGTTTGGGAAAAGGCTAGGCAGATGATGATGTGAGGAAGTTGATCAGGTTATGTGAATAAATTAGATTAAAGCGAACACTTTGACCATGGCTTAATCGATCCTTTACAAATAATATTCTTGTGCTCCAGCTGAATCTGAAATTCCATTGTTTCTGAATATTATCTTTTTTACTATAAGTCTGTTTTTCTTAACAGATCGCTCTGAGATTACTTACTATTGAAATCAGTATGATGTCTATCCAGCGCACACAATGGCGGCACAGAAAACAGTTCCAAGCATTGAATTGCGAGTTGCGCAAGAAAGTTGTCCGAGAATGTCATGTGAAAAAGCATTTCCTTAGAAAAGAAAACGCAACAAAAGAAGAAGCTGTTTAAGCACTTGAATAAAAAGGAAAGCGACTGGAACACTACCTGTTTTTTTTTCTGAATAAACTTAAACTCCAATAAGCTGTGATAGATTTCAATATCACAAGAATAAACGAATGCAAAAAACGACAACTGCAATCATTAGATAGTTTGATGCTACTTTAACTACTAGCAGATGTTTCAGATTTGTTGAGCTAAATAGACGTTCGGTTTCACCTGTTCCATGTATTTTTAAACACATATCCTACTGTTTTTTGTGGATGATATCATCATCATTAAATTTATTCGCCAGCTTTTCCGTATTGCTAACATGTGTTCTTTTAATTTCCGTGAGAAAGTTGTCCGAACTATTAAACTCGTTTCTTAAATAGTTTGTAAGTAATGTGGTATTTTCCTCGTAGAAGGCGAGAGCGGTGGGAACGAAGTAAACGGCAATTATTTGAGTTATTAAATTTTATCGGTAGAACAAGTAATAAAGGCCGGAACATAGACCATCATCCGTTTAGTGGCGTCGATCACATTTTATTGATAATTTGTAACACATTAGCCACTGATAAAGTTGATCCAATAATAAATCTGCGTATAAATCAACTATTTATGACGCCATTAATCTGTAAATACATAACAGGCTATGACGATGTATTTAAACGTGTTGTTTGTGCAGTAACTTGGTGGTGTGATACTAAACTAACGTATGAAGAATTATGTATGTTTGTCGCGAGTCGGTGATTTCATTAAAACGAAAGATCCTCTCGTCGCTGAATACCATCGCACAGAAACAAACAACATCGTTATGCATGCCATTCATATAATAACAACGATGGAGAGATCAATAGAAAATTCCGAATCATTGAAATGTTTCGTATCTATTGATTACATTACGCGCGTCGATTGCTTTTGATGCGCAACGGAATCATAAATTCATCATTCATAATGTACAGAACTTTAGATTTCGAGAATATATTTCTATAAATACTTTTGTTATCATTATTTGGGCAACACCCTTACAACAAAGGACTGACCTCATGACCCATCCCGTTTTATTTCATTACAATGAATAAATTCCTCAAATTTTTTGCTCGCGAGTTGTGGGCAAGAAAGGCAATAATAAAGAAATTCGGCGAATTACCCGGGCTGGGGGGCTGAAACTAATTAAAATTGATACGAGAGTTTGGAGTATTTGGGGGCGATCGCAATAGTCGGAAGTATCTTTGCATGTAGCGTGGGTGGTGACGTTAACAAGCGGATATTAAATTCAGTTTAGTTTGGGAACCCGTTAAATCTCATTCACCGCTAACAAAGCTTTGAGAATTGACATGTAAAATGTAAATAGGAAGCTATAGTGGTGGAAACTATTAGGATTTAAAGACGTTTGAATTTTTAGGAATAATACATACCGTAGTATGAAAAAGAAAAACATTACATATATTGGTATAATAGGCATGGTGACTATTTTTTTTTTATTTGTCTATCGGGTAGATTATTAAAAAGTATTTGACACGTATTTTTTCTTTTTTCACGTAATCATAAATAAATAAAATAACGGAGATATTTTGAGTTGAAATGGCGCATGACGTCACGGCTCAGTACATTTTATACCTAGTTGTGACGTAGTGAGCCCCCACTCTCCAACTTTAATGCGTTTTAACTAAGTATTTTTTTGTTAACTTGATAAAAGAAAAAATACGTATCTAATATTTTTGTATTACCTGATTGACGGACAAAATAGAATTTCGTTTTCTTTACCCAGTCATCATCCCTATTGTTCTTAAATATTGATGGATGGAGAGGGAGAGGAAGACCAAAGAAAATATGGATGGATTGTGTGAGGAATGATATGAAGGAAAAAGGAGTAAATGATAGCGTGGCAATTGACGAAGAGAATGGAAAAAAACACCAAAGAACATGGGACTAGGGCTGGAAGTGATGACATTATATTGGTCATAATAAGCACACGAAATGAGTAATCCATACTAATATTCTAAATGCGAAAGTCACTCTGTTTGTTTGTTTGTTACCTTTTCACGACTAAACGGCTGATCGGATCCTAATGAAATTTAGCAAGAAGATAAATTTCAACCTGGGGAAGGACATAGGCTATATATCATCACGCTACGACCAATAGGAGCGGTGCAGCAATGAAAAATTTTACGAAAACGGGGAAAATGTGACGCAGATGAAGTTGCGCGGGACAGCTAGTGAGATATACCTAAAGAACGCATTCGGGCAAAAACATATTACCATAAAACAGTTTGATATTTTCAAGGACAATATCAAGTTGAAGCATACAATGTCTATACGATTTAAGCTGATCGATTTTTTATTGATTAAAAGCACATTTATCTTATAGAACTTAACAACACAATTTTATAATTTTCCTTATACGGGGATTAATCGAACTACTGCAACAATTAATCTGCATTTACGCTAAGATTATAAAGAGGAAAACATGTTTAATTTAGATGTGCGAGATAATGTACGAAACTAGTTATGCGATTTAAAAAAATCTTTCACTGAGAGAAAGGTACATTAGTATTGCTGTAGTTTTAAATAAAAACAAGAATCTTCACGCGGGCGAAGTCGCAAACAGAAGCTACTCTAATAAATTAATAAATCAGGTATCTTCTAAACAGCCATCAGTTCATATTTACGAATAAACTCTCGCATTTAGCTTCCCTATTTTGGTCCAGCATTATGTACTCGAACCATTCATATTCATACTTTTTCTGCTACAATGGCTCTTTTATAGGGATACTAGCTGCTGCCCGTAACTTTGTTGGCGTGGAAAGTAAAAAAAAAAGCGTTAAGAAAGTATGGAAGTGAAAAAAAAATGGGGTATGAAAAATAGATGTTGGCCGATTCTCATATCTACCCGATATACACACAAAATTTTCAATACAAATCGGTTCAGCCGTTTCGGAGCAATTTGGTAACAAACACCGCGACACGAGAATTTCATATATTAGATCTTTATAAACCTGTGTGCTTATCTCACAATAGCAGAACATGCACTTTGCTCCATTCTAGTATCTAAAAACATCGGACGTAGTTATGAGTGGGCGTTTCTGTGTATTGTATCACATATATGTATATAATACAGCTACATAATATGATATCTATAGGAAATATCATGTTTATCCTTTACAGCAGTGTATATGTGATTTTCTTTCCCCATCCTGAAACCCTGTTTTATACAATAAACTATAAGAATAACGTGTCAGTTTTAACAATCGTTATCTCTGTTGGAGGAACAAGTAGACGGAGGGAAACAGACAATGTGGAAAATGAATGTTTGCTGTTACGCGTGTGGTGCATGGGCTTCGCAATAATACAGTCTGGAAGGGACTTCGACGTTTAAAAGTGCAATACAATACATTATGTACACGGTCAAAATATACGGAACAGCAGTTTTTTTTTTTTAATAATTCACTATTTCAGCTTGTGCCGTTGTGATTAAAACAGCTAATCACCATCAACTGTTGAATATAAACCAGCCCGAGAAGTATAGTAGCGTTTAGCTGGTTGGATCTGCAAAAACTTGGCCTCACGCCCGACACCGTATTTTTTCCCGTTTCGTTTTAAAAAAATATCGTAATGCCTTAGTTGAATATGAGGAGTTGAAGACCAAATCGGTACTCGGTAAAAATATACCTAGCTACAAGAAAATATTCTACTTAGATATTTGAACGGTAAGTAGTACCCACAGCATGATGCGGTTGTTACAATTTGCCGAAACATATTCGTCACACAGCTAAACTTCAAGAACACACACAATCCGACACGCAATAACGTCGAAATGGCGACAAAGTCATAAACAACTACAAATGTAATAAAGTACTTACCCCAGTACTGACTAGAGAGAGCATAATCCTCTCGTTGAGGGCGAGAGTCTCCCCTTGCTTCATTTTTATACGCTTCTTGTCGAGGCACTTCATCGCGTACATTTTGCCCGTATCCGCCTTCCGACACCCGTACACCTGTATACAAGATACATGTAAATAAGGTATTTATCTGTACGCGCCGTGAGCATAACGTGCCGCTGCCAAATTGTACCTATGTGTACATACTCTTAAAAGGTTGTGTTCGGGAAGTCTGGTCGTTACATCATTGGATTGTGATATCATCGTGCAAAGTTGACTCTGTTTAAGCGTCGGGGAACCTAATTGCGTTAAAGACAATCATGAAGTTTGGCTTTTGAGCTTCTGATTCGGGATGTAAAGGGTAAATTGGGGATTTTTGTAAGCCCATAAGTAGTTCAGGGATTGGATTAGGCCTTGTGTCAAGAAAAGTAATCTGCACCGTATACGTAGCTACTATCAGCATAGCTACAATTAGAGCAATAATCCATATACCATAGAATTTCCTCTCATAAAAAGTTCCCTATCGCCTTCATCGTGGCAAGGGAGTAAAAGCGTGACTATAATGTCGAAAAAACTCAAAATAAAGAACATTCTTAGCTTGGCAAAGTGCAGAACTGAATAGGAAGTCGCGTGTGAACTGATTTATGACAAGCACTTCATGTCGCTTCCTGAGATAAGTGCTCGAATTGATTCGTACAACACACGAACGCGGTGAACACACAGTTTATTTTAAATATTATTTAAGCACACATTCGTGTTTACGAACTGTAAGAAAAGAATGTATATAGGAAACGTTCAGCCTTTCTTTCTTAGAAATATAAATATATTAAAACGTTTGTGAAGCGTAAAAATGACCTAACGTCGATCAGATAAATCTTGCGTGTTCACAACAATGTAAGTTTTCTATATTCGTCGCAGTATCCGCGTTCAAAATAGGATATTTTGTGAAACGTGCACTACATACATATCTAAGTGATACCTTTTTCAGGCCGCAACGACCTATCTCTTGCCAGATATCAGGTTTGGAAAAGGATTACCGAATATATGTATCCGTGTAGCGTTATATCCAGCGAAAAGTATTTTAATATACTTAAGTAGAAGCTTTCCTGCTGAACTGAGTCCTAAGTCGACTTTATAACATCACAAACCACATTTCTTTTCAGGTCACCAAAAAAGACCACCCAACTTTCCTAATACAATGTAAACTATGTTAAACATAACATATTTGAGTGATCAGGTAGTACATATAAGTGTAATATTAAAATATAGACGTTAAAATCCATCACTATTCCAGTGGGGGAACAGGACGGCTTTATTACACCTACGTAGCGGCTTTCCGTTCGTCGAGATGAATAAGAATATAGTAAACACGTTCACGCTGCAAGCCCAGAATGCTAATGATATTAGGTTTGGGACTTACATCGAGACTTGCGTAACTAACTTTGCTTTGAGTGTATTTATTTACGAGTTATATTTTAATGGCGGCTCTTACCTCGCCGAAGCCGCCCCGCCCGATTATGCGGTGCACACTGAAGTCGTTCATTGTGAGCTGAATGTTTAATTCTAAGTTTTTCCATTGACAAAATCTTGTGTATTTGTCGCTGAAATAAAGGAAGTATGTTATATTGATGATCGACTTGACAAGTAATCTTTAAGTAATTCAGAATGATTGTTACCTTTCTAAGAACAATTTAAATGGTTCCCCTCGTAAATGTTGGAAGATTTCTTCAATGTAGGGCTGAAAAAGTATTGATTTGTTAATAATTTTGAAAATAAATAAACAGCTAGATTTTCTTATTCAAAAGTTTGATAGTACATACCTCGAATAGATTCGGTGGTACTTCATGCTTCATTAAATATTTTTGTACATGCGCTACACACTCTTTAGAATAATCCTGAAAAAATACGCATATGATTTACTAGTGAAATAAACAAATACGGTATCGAGGTTAGATATAAATAAATTATGTTACTGGGAATGTGTACATATCACGCATGCTATAGAATAAAGTATGAAACTTGGGTGTAAGTATATATTGTGTTATTTATAAAATAATAACACTAGGCTCGATTTTATAATGCTATAATGGGTATTCCTCTTTAGTTAGCGTTTAAATACTTCATAAAAAAAACGGTTTTCATCAAAGTTTTAGTCAATATTAAAAAGGAAGTCAATTACAATCGGTCAAAAGCGTTGTGTACCCAATATTTAAATGGTTCACCTATCATGAAACTTAGATGTGTATGTCTATATGCTATCACAAAACAACATCGATTTGTAATTATGCCGACCAACTTTTACCCCAAAACAATATCAGATAATCGGATCTATACATTTCCAAATAGATAATTGAGCGGAATCGATCACTGAAACTTTCATGGTCTGTTCGGTGATAAAGGAAAATGCACTACTTTTATGTGAAAACTCGTCATTTTAGAACATGACAGTGCTAGTAAAACGGAGGAGCATTTTATGATCTAGAACAAACCTATGAAAGCACAGAACTTTAGACTCGTCTTCAAATCACCACATCATTTTTTACTATCATGTTTTGCCTGTATACACGAATATCTAAAGCAATAACCACGAGGTGATAAAATCCAGAGTATTCTGAAGCCGTTCAGACAGTTTCTCAACTAGTTACTGATTAGAAATCAATAGAGATGACACTGCTCATGAACGTTATTTGTTTTTATTGTCACCCGCTGAGAATGCGATCTCTAGTCGCTGTAGAAACTATTTAGCTTTATATTTTTTTCTTAAGTAGGTGAATATGAGGAACATCACTGATGATTACCAATAAGTTTCCTACAATGGATCCAGGAGCAATATTGGATCAGGAAGTATTTGTCTTTAAATTAACCAGGTTATGCCCAAAGGACTCGTTCGAAGGGGCTTAGAGAACGGATATTGGGAAGAATTTCGTGGTTCTTTACCAAGCAGAGAAAAAAGTCGATTTACAATAAAAAAATAACCCGATAGCTTTAGAATCAAGAGATTGGGAGAATCATTATTCACAACATACAGACGACGTCGTATTACGTTTACGGGGTTAAAGGGTAACATTTGAAATTATGAGTGTCCAATGCTAAGCTATTTATCGGAGGTTCACGAGCCTGGGCAGCACGCCAACACTCCACTAACGAGGCTCATTATACAAACAACAGTCGTTCTAGCCGGATACAACGCTTACGACCTCTTGTTTCGCAATTTCTATACTAACTTCATACAGATTTTGAATTGTAACCATTTTATTTTACAAAATGCTAAACATTCTCGTTGAAATGCAAACAGCAGCTTGCCCGCCGAATAACGCAGTGCAAGTTCTCTATGGACGACGTTTTTATGTTCATTTGCACAAACCCCTTGCATTATAGTTTCATCAAAAACTTTTGCCACAAAAAAGAGAAAACAGAATCATGTCGGAATACATAACCGCCACATGCGGCGATGTTTGGAAACAAGAAGGTCCAATAACAAAGGCGCCGTCGTCGGCCTGATCTATAGAGACCCTACAACTTACGTATAGCATACAGAGATGTTAGATTACAAACTATTTCAAAACGCAAAACCGCGACGCTATATGGACCACGTAGATCGTATCACTTTGTAGTCACTCATTTCATTGGGTTAAAAGCTTTTACATACTTAATTGAAATATGGTTTGCAAAGACTGTTCGTTGGACTGAATATCACAGCGCGCAGGTTAAGTAAATCCAATCAATATATTTTGTAGAGTTTAGATGTTTGTTTCAAGGTTTTTTCAAGAGAAAGAATGCTTAATTTTATTTCATTTTCAATGTTAGACATACAAAGTTTTTGAATTTTGTTTAGCCTGTTTCAGAATTTTCGTCCGTTTTGATACAGCAGAGCTCCAATAATAGAAACTTTATAAAAACAGCGCAGTTCAATTGCTTGTGGTTATTATTTCTGTATGCAACTGTACCAAATATTTGTTCTAGCTTCGGAATAATAATCCAGATGACGATAGTTATGCAAGTGAAGCTGAGTGCAAATCTCCTAGAACAACTGAGATAATCCCAAGAATTAAAACAGAACGGACGCCGAGCGACGAGGCTGTGGGCGAAGCGCAGGAGCTCGCTAGGATATTTCTACTAACAAACATCGTCGATATGTAGATTTATGAACTTCATATACTGGATTTTATTATGACAATACAAGATGAAATGACCTATGAAGGTTTATGAGACATACACATTAGATTTAATGTCGTACTGCACGTTGGGTAGAATTATGTCTGGCAGCAAGGCATATACATTATGCATAACAAAAAGGCTACGCTGCATTGGCTTATCTGACACTGGCAGCCTGTTGCAATTACGTGTGTACTTTGTATTGGCTGCAGCAAACTCGATGCTAAGAGCATTGTCTGCATAAGAAGACAAAGGATATCATCTAGTCTAAACTGTGTGTTGAATGTTGCGTCGTCAGATCGATTAAACATATGCATTGATCATAATTTTCCTTTACTTACATGCGAATGAGCTAGAAGTTCTTTCATAATAAAATTGTCATAAATATCCCTTGCGATCCGTCGTCTTTCTTCAATACATTCTTGCTTTTCGTATAATTTAATCTGCCAAAGAAAATACGCATGAAAAAACATATCGCACCACCATTTTAAATGAAAATGACCATACACCATACATGACTCATATTTACCTCTTCATAAAATTTTAATTGTGGCACTGGTTCGTCAGAAGTCTGTTCACAAAATTCCTTAAATAATAAATAACCTGGAACAATACAGAAATACGTTAAAATTATGTTTTTGTTTACGTAACACCACAAAGGTTGGTTTCACGCGTTATTTTTAACATGTGTATGTAAATTAATACGTATGATGTCAATTGATTGTGTGGCATCTGCTAATGTAGTCATAAGTGGTGTGCGTAACACGTAATATTCGTTAAATCGTTGGGTACGCCAGCAGTCCATGTTTTGCGTACTTTTTCAATCAGTTATACCTCACAGAGTGAAAGATAAAAATGGCAAATACATATTTCGGTACTGACAATGTATAAACTTGTAATTTATACCTATATCGGCACAGAAACGACGTAATAACCAAATAGCATGTGATTGCGTAACTCTAAATGTAAACCGCTCTTTATATTATGTAATTTTTTCGAGGTCTGTAACTAAATTAGGTCCTAAATACAACTTGAATGAAAATCCTTTAGTAGCATAAAGGGTGTAAAACACCTCTTAACGAAGCCGAAAGGCACTGGTTTTCCCTGTCATTGCGATCATTTTTTTGTCCTACACCATACCTGGGAACCCTCTAGTTACGGAGATATTAGTGGTCAAAGTTCCAACATTTTGACAAGTATTTTTTTAAATACAAGTTTTTAATGTAAGATTTTTACTTTAAACACCTCCACGACCCCCTTACTATTCAATCCGTCAATCAGCACAATGTTTTGAGTGCGTTTCACTGAGTTCTACCACAAAATATGCTTTTACACCCCCCAAAAAAAAGTCGTTTCCCAGCAATAATTTTTGCGTAAAGTTACTTAGTTTCATGTACAGAATGCTTGGTTGGCGGCTTCGTGATGAGGTGATTTACACGGTGTAGAACTCGCTCGTACATGAGATGCATGCCGTTAGAGAATAGGAACAATGTCACTATTTTTGTAAACCACATAAAAAAAATTGTGCTAGTTCTGTAGTTTTTACATCTTCTTAACAATTAATTTTGTTCCAAATTCTTAAATTCGACTTTATTCAACGGATCTCTAAATTAATGTGCTTTTTAATCTAGACATCCGGGTTTAAGGTAAATAGGTTACCATATTCTTTGGCTCTTCTCTTTCAACGAGTAGTAAATCTGATAGATCAAAGTAGAGATAGTACTCTTTTCTACTTCTAGATTTAACAGAGACAATAAAAGACGATCAAATTGTATACGTGCTCTGGACGCTCCTCTACCATTCTTGGCATGGAAAACTTGGAAATTATCGCAGAAACCACTTTAATCGACATAAAATCCAAACAGCTATTGTCTACTTGGGAACGAGGGAGCGAGCGAAGGCGACGTGCCCCTACAATGTCCAGTCCAGTGCAGCCGATAAAGTTATTTACTGCAGGTCGAAGTGGGGCCACAGTAAATTGCGTTTGTAACTTGTTCCCGGGAGCCTCGCTGCAATATAGCCCTCTCGACCAACTATCAAGACTATCATTGAAATTACAGCAATTTCTAGAAAAGTGCGCCCTCGGCCAAGAGGGCTTAATGAAAAATAAATTGGTGTGATCATTTCTGCTTGGATTACATTTAATATGGCTTTTTCATTGCAAGCTTAGGTCTGCGTCGTGGTAGTGTGTGACATGTAGTTAGACACGTTTCGAATAATAATTTACTTTAGTGCATCACAGTACAAGGAAGACTGGTTTATATTGACCAACCTTTCAACGTGCAAAAGTACGCATCAGGGCCTTTAGTAATTTGGCGAAACTTTACGGATTGTTTGATATTCGATACCGATGCCTGTAAAGCAAATCAAAGACCTCTTTCTTCCGGTCTTCCTACAAATCTTTTAATAAATTATCCCAGATTAATAACTAAACACGACACGACAACTGTGCTGGAAAGCAACATAGCGTCATTATATTAATTCCGGTAATGTCACACAATAAATCTCGATCTATTCAGCGAGAATTCACTAATCACAATAAATTTAGTACTTAATAGTTAAAAACACAATGAGGGTCCCACATTCAGATTTGAAATAGTCAATACAACTAAGTTCTAGTTCAACAAACTCAATCTAAACCGAGCTCAGAAGCAATGCTAAACTAACAGCATTACTTTCCTTACATTTCCTAGGACAATCTACTTTATTTCCTACGTAACTAAACTCACAACGCAACTGCTCATGTCTGAAGAGTAGATAGTCTCATGGCTTTCAGAAATGCCTCTCAATGGTATTGTCTTTTGATCCGCTGTGGGTCACTGATATATAGGGCAGATAAGGATCCTCTCGTTTTATCCCCGTGCTCTATCTCCGTAAACGTAACCCCTAATCACCTAGGCTTTCGAAACCCTTAAAAAAGACGAATTTGTTTGTCCTATATTCAAGTTGTTGACAGTTTGGGCGTGACAGTCAGATTTAGCTGACCGAACGATCTATATAACTAATAATCATGAAAGCATAAATTTTTATCCTAAAAGCTGCTGTAAATAAGTCGCGTACGTATCGCAAACATATAGTGGGAAGCTTTGACGGACCCGCCGAAGCTGTTTTAACAAGCTTACAAAGCCATTTTCTCGTTGGGAAAATAATTTGTGAGGCAATATTATTGGGATAGAAAACTTGTGGCTTGCAATATACTCAGAAAATGCACACTTCGTAACCAAGTAATTAACTGAGTACCAACAAATACTCGAGTGCTGATTCACGCAAATGTTATGGTTCTGTTGCAAACAATAAAAAAAAAATGGAATAAAATTTAATAAATTATTACCCTATTGTACCTGCCTAAAGTGAAATACGTTTCGTGTTCACTCAACTGCCAGTAAACAGCATTGTGTATTACCATAATTAGTAGTTCAATATAGAAACACATTAGGGAGGCTAGTTTTTCAGATACATGTAAATGTAAAAATACTACAGTTGTTCAATGCGACACTTGTAAAACCTGAGACCTGTACGTGTGCCATAAACCTACATGTTTCCTCCAGAGAAATCTTCGATATTGAAGTGTGCGCCCCAGCGGGCCTACCACACAGCTGCACTGCAATCTCTATCTAACAGATTGACACTTATGTCAACACCAGGCTTTGTTTCCATCATGCTCCGAATAGCTAGACCTGTGAGGCTGACATGTATTTCTAATCATTTTTTTGTTGGGATGTTTATGCATAGATGCTAATAACTGATTTTATTAAACATATTTCATCATCAGAGCATATTTTAAAAAAGAAAATTAGTAAGCTAGGCAGATACTCGTAGCAGAAGGAGAACGCACTCGGCAAAACAAAATCCAGGACTGAGAGAATTATCCTTAGCGACATGAGACAACTTCATTAGAGGGAAAGCAATTGTACGCAGAGCGGCAATAATCCGACGCGCGGCGTGCGAGGCTGTGCGCGGAACCAACGACGCGGCCTACCCGGCCCGCTTACGTTTAATCTTGTTTACGATACAAATCCCCGCAAGAAAGTTGTTACGAAAGTGAATTTGAATTAAACTTGTCTGGAATACTTAAATCAATGGCGTCCTACGCCTGTTTGCCGTACCAGTTCAAACTGATACGTGATAATGGTATGCATGTTGCACTATTTTTATCTTCATTGTAGACTGTGAGAACGTTTGTTTACAGAGAGCATACATTATAATGCATGAGAGCACATAGCATGAGTGAAATTTATTAATAATGAATAAGGCAATTTCAGCTAAATGTGGAAACAGTTTCAGCGTTTTAATTTAAACTTGTATTGAACTAACGTATTTTGTAAGAGCAAAACACTTTGTTATTTTTAGTTAGGATAGAACACAAAACAAACATCAAAGACGAATAAAATAGCTAACATGGACGTGTGATCAGACGACACAAGTGCTCGTTCAATATACGAAGCAATTGTAAAAGCGCAGACGTAAATCGCTCGAAAAGAAACGGCTCAAAGGGCCCTCGTGTTTACACAACACTGTTTCTTTTAGCGTCGACCAACCAATAATGTTGTCTCTAATCTAAGCCGAACTGCCGAGGAACTTGGAAAGACGTGGAGGATTAAACGAGACGGAGCACTATTTTCGTTCGATAAAATTGTAATGTTGTAATGAAATTGGCTTATCATAACATAAGGTAAGGTTATAATAATGTTTTGTAATAATGTTAGTGAATAAGTTTCGGCATTTTTAGTGTCATGCAGATTTGATTCGCAAGCCGAGTCCCGCATACGTGTACAATCGAAAAGACTCTCGTCTCATCCGAAAAGATAGCATTTCTCGATTGTTCGATCGACTGTGCAGTCAATTTTGAGCCTGTAGCAGCGAAAATAGGCCATAATTTACGTTTCTCGTAACCTTCTCAAAACGTAGAGACGCTAACGCTTGTTCTGCGAGCTAATCAGAGCTGCTGTTGCACTTTAACAGCATTGGAAAACCTATTCAGCCATAGGTTTTCCAATAGAAGCAAGAAGCGATCGTCTCTTTTAGATGTACCAACAGAGTTTTCTCCCAGATCTACGCCTTGGGATATAGCCACCAGTCTCCTCGAGCCGTTGGAACACTATTCGAACGGAAAAACGGCTCAAATCACACATTCCTGATAACAGAAGTGCAATCACTTTAGCGGTTTCATCATGTTATCCATCTTGAGGGTTGTTTTCTTGCTTCAACACATGTCTTCTTTAAAGTCTGGATATTTAATGACCCACTTTTGACCTGTACTGCCTTTTTATACCCCTGTAGGATGGTATGGTACATGTAGTGGACCCTGTAACGCGTATTTAGGCAACAGTTTTTTCAACGCCTCGTAATCAGAAGACTTGTTTTCTTTATGATAAAAAATTATTGTTCATTTAAAAGTTCATTATGCGTACTTCGATCAGGTATCAATAATGGTTGTGTTAAATGTATGTGCTAAAGGCTTTAGTTAGCGTACTAAGTTTGAAGCATATTTTTCATCCCATCTATTCGAAAAGGACGACTTGGTTCGCCTTTAAGTGCACCCAAAGGTAGTGTTTTCTATAAGGAACTTTTAGCGGGCAGTAATGAGTTTTTATTCCTCTTTATTTAAAAAAAAGCACCGCAAAGGTAATTGCGGCGCACTTTTTGAATATGGAACTTCTTAGTGTTCAGCGCCAAAGAAATCGAACGCAAATATTGTTTGAAAAAAGACTGGCTGGTACGACGGCCCATAGCGGCGCCGCCGAGCTGAATAACAATAAATTTTCATAATTGCGAAAATGTCTCAAATGTTAATATAAGTTTTTAGTTGTTTTAATATTAGATACCATTTAATTTCAATTTAGTTGTATCTATGTTTTATTAAATAATAATATTACAATAGAATACGAGGCGCCTGTTTTCTCATACTGGGTGATGAAAAGTAGAGTGTATCACTCGGGCGAAAATATATTTCTGGCTCGGGCGACGTACTTTTGAATCCCTCGCTACGTTCAGGATTATACTTAAAAATCCCTCGCTACGCTCGGGATTCTACTCTAGAATCCCTCACTTCGCTCTGGATTCAAAAAAGCGCCCTCGCCGTAAAAATATTATTTTACTCCCTTATGATACAATCTTCTATATTTTCATCCCACTTATTCGAAAAGGACGACTTGGTTCGCCTTTAAGTGCACCCAAAGGTAGTGTTTTCTACAAGAAACTTTTAGCGGGCGGTAATGAGTTTTTATTCCTCCTCATTTCAAAAAGTGCACCGCAAAGATAATTGCGGCGCACTTTTTGAATTTGGAACATCTTATTTATTTATTTATGCACACACAAAATACTTAAAAGAACAGTACATTAAGATAGAAGAGCACAAAGGTACTGCTTATTTCAAAAGAAATTTCTTCCAGCAGACCTGCGAGAGGAAAGTTGGATTAGAAATGTAGACACAGTGTGTAGAAAGGACGAAATAGGAAAATTTAAATTAGAGCTTAAAACTAAAATATACCATATAGAATAAACATACATACAAATATACACATATAAAAAAAAAGGTAAATATATACCTATAATATATATTAGAATATTACAGTATAGAGGAATGGTAATGCTCTTTAACTTGCTTTTTGAAGAGAAATAAAGATTTAGAGTCTCGAATGTTAGGTGGAAGTGAGTTCTTAGTGTTCAGCGCCAAAGAAATCGAACGCAAATATTGTTTGAATAAAGACTGGCTGGTACGACGGCCCATAGTCGCGCCGCCCCAGCTGAATAACAATAAATTGTCATAATTGCGAAAATCTCTCAAATTTAATATAAGTTTTTAGTTGTTTTATTATTAGATACCATTTAATTTCAATTTAGTTGTTACTCTATGTTTTATTAAATAATAATATTACAATAGAATATGAGGCGCCTGTTTTCTCATAGTGGGTGATGAAAAGCAGAGTGTATCACTCGGGGCAAAATATATTTTTGGCTCGGGCGACGTACTTTGAATCCCTCGCTACGTTCAGGATTCTACTCTAGAATCCCTCACCTCTGGATTCAAAAAAACGCCCTCGCCGTAAAATATTATTTTGCTCCCTTATGATACAATCTACTATTTGGAGAGGTGCGATTTTAGTGACGCCAAATGTAGTTAAGAAACTGAGTTCCAATATGGTAGACACAAACCGCACTGTACGTCCGACGTATATTTCTAAATGCCACATGGTGCGTTAACGTCTATTACTATTAGCATGTAAGATACTGCACCCATTAAACAAGATAAGGCTGTGACAAACATTAGGAAGTGCCATTTCAAGTTGTGCCCATTAGTCCTGGCATGGACTGTTAGTTAAACTAATCGAAATAGTCTCCAAAATAGCATGAGGGATAATTAACCGTTCAACGATCGCGGAATACGGATACTGCTGATCAAAACATTCTAGACGCGAATCGTGCAGTTACGTTCTCCGCGTTATACCTTCAGAAAGACCGTGCAATATTTTTACGAATGGCCGTAATTCTTGCTGTAATTGGCCGATTCATTTCTTTAGCTCCATTGGAAAACTTTTTACTTTTTCATCTACAAATTATTTACCTCCAGCTACACTATAAATTTTTATATGCAAACGTATTTAAGTACCCATCAATTTTATAATAAAGTTAGGAAGTGACAAAATTAGCACATTCTTGACATTTATCTTTCTTCTTTCGTGTCAGCAAGAGCTTTATTTAGTAAGACCGTCGAATGGTCATATCACGTAACGGGGTTTTCAGGTTAAATAAATTACAGTACGTCATGATGTAATTGGGTGTTCAAACAGTACTCACCTAAGACTTGATTGAATATTTTGTCAAAATTTACTTCATTCTTCTTTTCCATATATTTGTGCATTACACTTCGAACACTGAAACAAAAATAAAATAGTTTTAAAACATGTTATAAAGCGGTCACAAGAACTTGATTTTGGGCTAGTTACTGGCAAAACATATGATATTTTTTTGATAAAAAGTTTGCATCAGGTCGGATCAGGACTCAGGTTATGATCAGGCAGAAACGAAAAGTAACGTTAGTTTCGTTTTGGCCACGATGGATCTTTTCCGCTCATTTCTACGGGCATGGCATGCCTCTTATATTATAGTAACTACCCATATTTATCAGTAGACATCAAAAATCATAGGTAGATTATTCAAGAGTATAGCCACTAATTCCGCAACAAATTCGCCAATAAAATGTATAACAATGCCACGGAGTCGCGACTTAAATAAAATGTTAGTTTATCGTTTTGTTTACCGTGTCGCGACCACCATATTTTTTGTGCGAGGACGTGCCTTTGAACTTTTTACGAGCCCGTCTGTAACGCGACGGTAAACTTAGTAGAGTGCTTACTTCGTATCTTGCATAGTGATGTTGGCTATAATATTTGTACGAATCTACGTAGCTGATGTTGGAGACATCATGAGACATGACAGCCAGGCTGAAGTGGGCCACTCTCAGTTTAGCTTGGTTGTTTTTTCAGTTGCTTTTCGGGTGCATTCGTGCGACGTTGCACGAATACACCCCGAATGATAGGCGATTCGTTATTTCTTGAAAAGCTACGAAGAACCTTTTTCGTCGTTGTCATTTGAACACAAAGTGGATTACAGGCAGGTCTGTTAAGAGTCGTCTAAAACGATTTTCAAAAGCCACTCGCCAAGAGGCAGTTCGTAAGTTTTTAAAACTACTAGGAAGTCTTAGCCACACTCATTTAATTAAATTTTGGAGACCTGCAATTTGGAACGAGTCTTTTGCGACTGAGTTTTCTTGCAAACTACAATATTTGCACAACATGCATGGAAGTATTTCGGAAAATTTTTGGCGACAGGCTTCTGAAAATTGTTTCGGACCATTTTTAACGGGCCATCTTGATGTGGATAAACTTTAAATCGTATGCATTAAGCTTTTTACAGGGGAATCATCGAAACTAGCCCAAACTGCGGCCAAAAAGCTAGGCATCCTAAATAGAGTGAAACGATACTTCAGGCCTGGACAGGTTTTAACACTATATATATAACTAGCGACCCGCCCCGGCTTCGCACGGGTGCTATGCTGATACTAAATACACTACAGAAAAACTGTGAACGTTGTATAGAAAAACATAGCGGCTCGCTCTAGCTTCGCACGGGTATAAAATATATAGTTATTATACATATAAACCTTCCTCTTTAATCACTCTATCTATTAAAAATCTGCATCAAAATCCGTTGCGTAGTTTTAAAGATTTAAGCATACATAGGGATATAGGGACAGAGAAAGCGACTTTGTTTTTAACCCCCGACCAAAAAAGAGGGGTGTTATAAGTTTGACGTGTGTATCTGTGTATCTGTTATCTGTGTGTCTGTCTGTGGCATCGTAGCTCCCAAACGGATGAACCGATTTTGATAAAATTGGTGTCATTTGAAAGGTATTTTAATCGAGAGTGTTCTTAGCTATGTTTCGAGAAAATCTGCTCAGCCGTTTGAAGCTTATCACGTCTTTTCTGGTTGATGCAGGGATTAAAACAACTTCTACGGGTCTAGTTGATTGAAAATTTGAATTCTTGTCACTTGTCACCATGGGCATCGATTCATCAATTTTTTTTTTTAATTCATATCTTTCCTTGATTTCGTTAATAAGCGAGAAGAGGCGCAACACCAAGAAAAGTGGAAGGAATGGGAGGAGACCTATGCCCAGGAGTGGGACAGTCAAGGCTAAGAAAAAATAATTTAAGTTTAAAAAGCATGAAATAAAAATTAAATTAAAAATTTAAAAAACCCCCGACCGACAAAACCTCTAAAAAAACAAAAATAAAATTAATCCAAGCGTCGTAGCGTCGGGGGACCGCTAAGTAGACCGCTTCGCTTAGTACATACACTAAACAAAGCGGACCCCCGACGCTACGACGCTTGGATTAATTTTATTTTTGTTTTTTTAGAGGTTTTGTCGGTCGGGGGTTTTTTAAATTTTTAATTTTATATTATACTTTGTAGTGAAGCACAAGTCCGATCCTGCAAGGAGTCTTGCAGCCACCATTGGAATGGCTCAGCTAAATACCAGCTTGCCGCGCTTGACTCGGTGTAACGCAGAGCAAAGAGGCCGATTGAATATGTAAAATTGGTGGAAGCCAAGCTTCACAGCCTGGCTCATCGCCGCAAGGTTGCCTGCTTGTTGGTCTTCTAGAGGCTGGACTTCGGTGAGTGTCCAAGAACTCCACGACCTCATCCCACCAGCCCCCTTTTACCATCGGATATCTAGACGAACTGCAAGTTACGATTCCTATCTTATTGCTATTCCGCCAATTCGCACTAGCAACTCTCTGCCTGCGTCTGTGTTTCCGAACGCTATCAAACCCTAATCTCTTCATAGTTTGAGTGAACAGGCTTCTTATGGGTCGACTTTGTCTCTGTCATCTCTGACCTAGACTAGAGTCAAGAGCAAATCCATCGCAAAAAAAACAATCGTTAAGACTTTCATAAGCAAGAGTCCAGAACTTTGTTAACGTTTCTATGACAAAAACATGGTTAAATATCTCGCCGTAAAAATATTATTTTGCTCCCTTATGATACAATCTACTATGTTAAATATAGAATGTCTTTATAGAATAGTGTTATGCTAATAAAAAACATCTACCCTAACAACGAACGTGGCTCCTTGAACAGTCGGATAGATTTGCCGCGACTAGACCAACACGCAGTTTTCCTATTTTATATTTTAATTTACTATACGGCATGCGAGTGCGATTCTCTTTGAATACTTATATATATGAGGTGGTGCGTGGTCTTACATGCTGATGTAGGGTCAGCAGCACTGCGCAAGCCTGTAGAGCTGCTACCTAGTCTAAATAATGTTTCCTTTTAAGTGTCCACGCTGAAATAAATACTGTATAGTCCCATGTGATGCGATATGTTCGAGTTGGAAACTTTTCTCGAATGTACTGTCGAAACTTTTCAAAAAAGTTTTAAACTAGTTTGATTCGTTCCATACTGTGCGCCGAAGATTTTTATCCACTGAGAATCATCGTCTACGAATGTATGATATCCAGTAATCGAAATATTTGCAAAGGAAACGCGATTTTCTCAAGGAATTATTGGCACTTGAATATATATAAGTATGTTAGTTTAATGCGTGTGTATAGTGGTGGTGCATCCACCTGAGATTTCCTTGCAACTTAAAAAAAAAATGGCGTACTGCGCGTGCGATGTTTAAAAAAAAGGAGGCGTTTGTTTAACTTTTTATATTTTTGGTAGAGTCCAATATGAATTTCTAGACTATATTAAAATTGTTGCTATTTTATTTATGTACAACAAGTACTTAAATGTATGATACGTATGCGGCGTTTTTCGCCTTAGCGAGTCGCAAGAAAGGAAAGAAATTTAATCAGCGAATAAAAAATATGCCTCTCCGGAATACTTGGAGCTTAGAGCTTGTGAAAACTGCCTTCGCCTTTCCGAAACAATTCGTTCAGGAATACGAACAGTTATGGCAGTTAGTTCAGTTGTAAGACTGCTACCCACCTGAGATTCGTAATAATAAGGCAACCCCAGTTTAGTTCAAAATCATGCGTCATGTGTCGCCCGGAAAAAGATAATGTGGTAAGACTTACGTGATAGTTGGGCAGTTCTAAGGCTTTCCCACCATGTCCTACCGCGCTCACTGACGGTAGACTACTTCTCACCCTTATGCCCTGAGTAATAAGGCTGTCGACCGTCAGGAGTCGAGTGAGAAAACTACAGAACCGAATCTATGAGAAATGCTATTTAGTTTGCGAGAGCGAATCATTGGGTTTACGGACTTTTTTCAGGAATTTTCTTACTCAAATAATAATATTTTTCGAAGACGAACTTCGCGAACCAACTCCGAAAATCTTGGAAAGCCATCGAACTCGTTCCTTCTTCCACGAATTCTCGAATAGCTACGGGTTTGATTCAAATTGGCTCTTTTTAAACACGAAGAGAAAGGGGTTTTAGACCGAAAGGACAATATAATATAGGGTAACGAATTCAGTGTTCGAGTTTTCCGAGCGACTTTTTGTTTATGTAGATTAGGGCGCAAATCGCATTGGTAACTATAAATGCACTTGAACTGAACTACCTACTGAAGGTTCTAGTTGATCTGTATTCCTTCGTCCTTTCCTTTTCCCCACAAACCTCCTGTATAAATCCTGTGAAGTACTAACAGTTCGACAGTTATTTATAATGAGCACTGTACTAAAACAACACGCAGCACTTCCATACAGCACAGAGTTTACTAAAAGGAGACGGAAAGATATAGTTTGCCCTCATAAAAGTACAAAACATGCTTTCACAGCAAAATTTTATATGTACCTCGGACCGCTACTCTATAACAGGCTCAATGAAAATGGGAACATGTACTCCCTAAATTATAGTAACTGCAAAAAATTCCTTAAGGAAACTCTTCAAGCTATGTCCTATGAAGATACAGAGAAGTTATTACTTGTGCTAAAGTAAATACTGTTAGTATTAGTGTTATTTTGTTTTTTTCAATTAGTTAGTAAGTTTAGTAATTATAATTTTATACACCTTTTTACACATTTAGCAATAAGAATAATATGATATGTGATAATTTGATCAATTAATTTTACCTCCAATCGCCTGAAACACAGGATTACCTAGTTCAGGCACAAACCATTAGTGAACATGACATAGATTTAAGAAAACTTGTATTTCATGTATACCTTATTATTAAATAAAATTTATTATTTATTTATTTTATATTTTATTTCATTTACATTTATTTTATGTATAAAAATGTTAAGTATTGTTATCATTTAGACAGACATACTGCATTTTACTATGTTAATAATATAAACTTTTATCAGAGTGCACATGTTAGTTAACAATGATAGCAGCCTGATAAAAATGATTAGAGCAAGACCAAGAATGGCTGGGTACAATAATAATATTGTTTACTAGCAATTAGTTATTGTATTACTGTTCTGTAACAAAAGCCTATACTTAGCATTCATTGACTACAGCAAAGCTTTCGATACTATCAGTCACAGCTCAATCTGGGAAGCGCTGAAACTCTCCAAGGTCAACCATAAGTACATAAATATCCTGAAATATATCTATGCTCACAGCACTAGCAAGGTTAAGCTAGAAACAAAAGGTGACACCATAAAGATCGAAAGAGGCGTCCGACAAGGAGACCCTATCTCTCCAAAACTTTTTATTGCTGTTTTGGAAAGCATATTTCAAAAAGTTAACTGGACTAGAAAAGGCATAAAAATAGGGAAAAGATTTCTCAGCCATCTCAGGTTCGCAGATGATATAGTCCTGCTAACTGAAACTCCGGAAGAATTGGAAGAAATGATATGCGAACTAGATATCGAAAGCTCCATGATAGGCTTGGAAATGAACGCAAGTAAGACCAGACTAATGACAAACAGCATCAGAAAACCTATATGCATCAAAGGAAACAACATAGAATATGTAGAAAACTATATATATCTAGGAAAGCAAGTGTCATTCTCCAAGGCTAGCATGGATGAAGAAATACAACGGAGAGCAAACATTGCTTGGAAAAAATTCTGGTCACTAAAAGAAATTCTTAAAGGCCACTACACGCTAAAACTAAAAACAGTAGTGATGGAGACTTGCCTGTTACCAAGCCTATTATATGGGTGTCAAACTTGGGTCCACACTAACAGGACAAAACAGAAAATTGTGACTACACAGAGAGCGATGGAAAGAAGCATATTAGGCTTAAGAAAAATACAAAAGGTAAAAAGTGCAAACATCAGAAAAAAACCAAAGCTGACAGATGCTCTTACAAAAGCACTCGCACTAAAATGGCGTTGGGCTGGTCATGTCGCACGTCTCGGTGATGACAGATGGACCATTCAAACCACGAGTTGGGCAGGACCACCGAATAAAAGAAAGGTCGGAAGACCACTCAAAAGATGGTCTGATGACATTGCGAAGACTGCTGGCTCAAACTGGCTAAATCTTGCCAAGGACCGCGAAAAGTGGAAAAAGATGGAGGAGGCCTTTACCCGTAATGGGACTACATCTCCAACATAATAATAAAAACTAACACTAACTAACTAACTAGAATAAGTTACTAACAATACTAACACTCAATTATTAATAAGTACTAAATATCAGTGTGTAAATTTACCCGAGATGAGAAATAAAAGGCTTTTTTTTTTTTTTTTTTTTTTTTTTTTTATTTATTTATTTTATTTATTTATTACTGTTCTGTATACAAGGACGAACAGAGTAACAGAAAAATAGAAAATATGTTTATTTAGTACTTAGATGATGTTTATTTTTGCACTAAATAGATTTAATGATATTTGAATTATGAATGATATTTGACTGCCATAGTGGATTTTTAAAATGATTTAACTGTCCATAATAAGTAACCAAGCAGGCTACAACTCACCAAACACACCAAAACTAACTGACACTTTTTTTTTTTGTTTCATTTTTTTTTATTTGAAAATTCATCCTTTTTATATCAAAATGATGATAATAATCTGTTGAAAAATGACATCTTTTAAGACCATAGCCAATTACAAACTGTATCATCCAAATAATCTAATTAGGCTGACCCAAAACATCTGTTAGTAACCTGAATTCACGAATGAGTCACTTAAATGAATCAGAGGCCATGTAGTCTGTTAACATGGGGTAACAGAATTGTGAGTAACAATCAAATTGTCACATTCCTTCCTGTTTAAAATGTGAGAGGTCAAACTAGGCTCTTGAACTGGATAGAGTATTGTTTTTTTTTTAATACTATAAAGGCTTGCATTTGATCGAAACTCGCCTGATGTTTGTGGGAGGATTGTAACTTCGTTTTTCTGAAGCTACTGAAGATATCAGATGGATTTTGAAGTGTTCTTCTTAGCCCTAATAAGAATGTGTGTGAGGACAATGCCAGCTTTGTCCTAACACTATCTATGTATACCTATGATCAAGAAATTGTCTGGATGGTAAATGACACTGTTGCCTACAAGTTTGTGTTGGAGTCTCAGAATAGCCAGGTAGGAAACACTAACCTAATCTAGATATAAAAAAAAAACTGATTTAAAGTGTTTGAAATACAAACATACAGCCATACATTTCATTTATCAGTACAACAGAATTTTAATCAACAATTACTCATATTAAGTAGGAAGTTTTTAGCACAATTAATGTCCATATATTTAAATATATACAAAAGTTGAGGTCTAACAATGGTCATTATGCCCTGTCCATGCAGTAAGTTGCAACATTCTTGATGTTTTTCCTTATAAACTATAAAAATATAATTTTACATAACGTTGCACTTATTTAAATTGATCAATGACATAAATCCAGTACTAGATGTGGCACTGCTTATCTTTGTATTCATAATCTTTTTATGTCAAGGATGACTAAAGGTGGAAAAAAGTGGAATTGCTCTAAAATACTATGTGATTACTATTTTAAAAAAAAACTTTTTTAAATACCCATACACATTCTAAGATCAATAATTAATCTATAAATTAAAATTCTTATGAATTATGAAATAGTAAAATAAAAAAAATGAGATTTGTTAAACATATCATTTGGATATAACTACATGATCTGAGTGCAATGACCTCAACAGATGTTAATGACCTAATTTTATTTCCGTTTTGTTTACTATCAAACTATCAATAAAACATTGGTCCCAACATTCATTAATTTCGTCTTCCTCATAGGTACCTACTATTATAGTTCTACTGTCTTTAATATCTCAATTTCATTATTAAAAAATGTATCCTAACTTCTGATAAACTTTGATATTAATCTTTGTAAGGAAATGTAATTTCAAGTGATAATCTCACTAATTCTCGAATAGATTAAACAGAATTCATAATAAATCGTGCTAAAATCAATTTTGTAAACAAGTTCAGGAGTCTTTCTTTGAATCATGTAAACACGATCGACCGAGCTGCCATGTCGTAGTTTTACGCCTGGGGACATTACCTTGGGTCTGGCAGAACAATCTTTTTACTAGCTCGTGCTGCTGGAGTGCATTTTGACTTCTCCATAGCCATCAAGTAGCTGACGTCGGCCAGCACAGCCTCGAGGTCCGCCATTTTGAGTCTCAATTTATCACCTTCACCAGACAAAAAATAAATAACACTGGTTCGCAACACAAACACTAAATAACGCAAGTCGATTTCAGCTGATAGTCATAACTTTTCTCACATCGCGACTGTTCACCGTTTCACAGAATTTGTTGATGAGTGGTGACACATGCTGATCATTCACATTCGCAGAATATTTTTTTACTAACATAGGACCACGCAACTTATTTGCAAACTATCATTAAAGATAAACGTTAAGTTTGTAATTAATTCTAGCCGATATTACACGGAAAGAAGCTTTTTCAAATAATGATTTACAATCGCTAAAAACGTAATCTAATCCAACACCCGTCACTCCGCGACTACGCACACATCCGGAACTGTGCACTCACACTAATGATTTCGTATTGTAAACACGTACAAATACTACACGGTTTCCCACACACACCCTCATTCCATTTTTCAGTGCTTCGTTCAGAAACACGGTACTTTGGAATAAAGATACAGATTAATTATTCTTTGTTTTAAATAAATAATAAGTGGATTAATAATACTATATCTTGCCCTTTTTGATTAAAATTGATTCATTTTTGTTTTTCATTTCGCCATCTTTTATTCTAGCTTTTTTTACAAATATTCCACTGTATTATTGCATTACATAGGCAACGCCCTTACAAGTTTTTTCTGCGTGAAGAAATCATTGCAAGCTCAAGCATCGGGGAACTTTGCGGTGGGTCTGCGACTGATTTTAGCATCATAGTACATCTGAGTGCATAACGGTGTTGCGGTTACCACGCAAATGTGCCTCGGGCACAGGCTCCGTTGCTGTATAAAAATTAAATGTGATGAACAAAAGACATTTTGATGTTTAAAAATTATTATTGTCTAAGCGATGAAAACGCTTGCATCGTATGTTATAAATTAAATCAAATATAACGTTTCGTTGCAAATTCTTGTCAATCTTCCAAAATAAACCGGCCCACTAACTATTTCATAGGTACGTAAAACGGTGGAAGTTTCGGTTCATATACTTTTTCTACAGTTAAATCCGTTTGCGTAAGTGATTTTCACAGATGAATCAAATCTTCTTAATACACTGAATCATTCGCTATTCTATTTTTGGATCGTTTCAGACAGCGTAGCAGATTACGAAGTGTCGAATGGTAAATGGTCCGCTTTATTTCTCTTGTCTGTGTCACCAAAATGACAATATCGGCTGAATGGCTTCTGATACTTCGGCCGCCTAGAAAAAATGGCTGATAGAGAAATGTCAATAGATCTGTCAAAATAAATTAAATTTTAATTTTCAATATAATGATTAAGGCATTTTGATAAGGCAATATGAGTTAGCCGGCAGTGTGTTGTGAAGAAATTTCAAGCCAAAACCGCGTTGTAGACTTAACCACGATGTAAGTGATATTGTTTATGTTGTATACTTTCGTAAGGATTGACAATTATTTTTGCGTTGTAATTTCTGAATAATATTTTTGTTGCACTACCACTACGAAGTGCGTGTAACGTGCGCGATAATTTCCTATGATATTGTAATAGATTTTCAGTAACGGAACTACATAATAAAATCCTGCTATCTTCCAATACTTCCAATTTAAAATCATCATGTCTGATAATAATTGTACTAACTAATTTATGTAAAATATTTGTAGCAAAATGATGGAATATTGCCCCCCTAACGTTACCTTGGGAGAGATTTGGGTGGACCATGGAATATCCCAATGTTTTATGGAGACAATCTCCGCTATTTTCATTGGTGGATTCCTGTTAATTTTTGGACTGATACAGATTGTTATGTATAAGAGGTATGTGTAATTTGGGTTATATTATGCTTTGTTTTAGACTTCATTCTTAACCGCTATTATGTTCAGTGAAGAAACAGAATGTTTCTGTTTTTGGAAATTTTACCCTTTCTCCGTAAACAATTTACATATTAAACCTGTCCGATACATCAGAAAATTGACAGAATTGTAAGCAGTCAGAAGTTATTAAGCATAAGAATGTTACAACACAACACTTTCTAGAAACAATGTTCTTCAAATCTTCTTAAATAATTTTTATGTCTTGTCATATTAAGTAGTAATTTATTTTCTCTGAGCTTCAATCATATCTTTAGTCATCATTTGCCTAGATTTTTAATCAAACATTTTGAACTTTACTTCCAATGTTACCAAATGCACCTGAATGACAGTATTTCATATGGAATGTTAAATCTGCATAATTATTAGACCGTACTGTAAATGAGGAGCTTGTGGCTAAGTCGCGGCACGGGTCAATCTTTAAGGATAAGCTGTGCTTGCCGAGGTTGGTCCGTGGATGGGTGACCATAATTACATACTGAGTGTCCTCTGTGCCTTGGAAAGCACATCAAGCTGTTGGTCCTGGCTGTAATTTGTAGATCTTTGACAGTCGTAACGAGTAGTCAGAAGCCAAAAGTCTGACATCCAGTCTTACCAGGGTAAACTGGGTATTGTATTACTCAGTAACTGGGTTGTGGAGGTCAGATAGGCAGTTGCTTCATGTAAAATACTGGTACTCAGCTGCATCCGGTTAGACTGGAAGCCAACCCCAAAATAGTTTTGGAAAAGGCTAGGCAGATGATGATGATGTCTATAAATTAATGAGGAAAATATTAGGCTTTATAAATTTGGTGCTAGGAACAAGGAAACTTTTTGAGGATACTGTTAAATCTAATTTAATCTTAAGTATGCTAGGTATTGTTTTCTCAGATAATGATAAACACTGACATATTATATCCAAGTGTTATCACTTAATTTATACAAAGACTAGTTATTTTATTTGTCACTTCTATTGTTATGCACGCCATTTATATAATAGTCATGTTGATATTATATAATTGATCTAATAAAACATATAGTGGCATTTTCTGCTATTTAATTTTTAATTAATCTGGCTGAATTGGCTGATTATATTTGGATGTAATGATAAGGATGATAATTAATGTGCCATTATTGTTGTAATTTCATAATACTATACTTTTAATGATAAAAATAAAACAAAATTATATTCCTATTTTTGATAAAAATGAACATATCCTTAAATATTATGAATGGCATAGTTAGTCCGACATTAGGCCCTGTATAAAAATTGGGTTTTAACCTATTCCTCTGACTGTGGCTTAGCCCAAAAGGATGCTTATGTTTTTAAAAAGTAAACAAAAGTACTTTTATAAAAACAAAATAATTAGCTTGCATTGTTGAATGGATGAGTGCAATGTTGGGACTCACACAGTGAAATAAATGTTTTAAAAATACAATTATCAAACATATGCAGAGCTAGAACAATTCATATTCGAGGTATAATATTACTCAGTACTAACTGGGTTGTAGAGGCCAGATAGGCAGTCGCTCAATGTAAAACAACTCCAACATAGTAGCGAAAAGGCTAAGCAGTGATGAGTCTGTCTGCATTGACAACCATCCATTTTTTTTTTTCTTAGTAGGTTTTTTATTACAACTCATCAATACAAACAACGCAATGGATACAGCTGATCATAACTTTTAAATTCCATTTTAGTTCAAAAACCTGTTTTCTAGTTTTAGTTCAAAAACCTGTTTTCATTCTTAAATATAATAAAAAGTCGTGGCTTTTTCTCATGTGGGTCAAGGGCATTGCAAAAACTACAGAACCTGCTAGGATCCTTACATACATGCTTTGTCCATGTTGTGGATGTTTTTCTAGTTTAACCTTTTTTTCATGTATTTATACTTCTGTACTATAATATTATAAAGAAGTAGAATTAGTTTGTATTTTTGACTGTGGGGGATCTAATTCCGAAAATTCCTTCACTAACAGGAAGATACATTATCCCCGAGTGTCATGGGCTACATTTAAAACGTTTCCATGGGTTAATTTCCGTACATAACGGGAGCGAAGTCCGAGCAAACTAGTTAGTAATAAGCTTTTAATTTTCAGATATGCTACAGAAGTGGTTGATGTCAGAAGGTCACGGCTTTTCGCCGTGCAGTTGTTTTTCACGTTGTTTGTACCAGTGCTGGCTGTGATAAGATTCCTGCTACAGGCTTTTGTATTTAAGGGAGGATCTATTTATGGATATATGGTACGTGCTGTTTTCAATTGACTTCAGATGGTCTGTTATGAATAATGTTTTTTTTTTTTTAATTGTTGCAACAATTTACAACCCACTTTAAAATATCATGAAAAACTTCTAAAAACAATCCAAGCGAATACCAACAGATTCGTATGCTACGTTTCTACTGTCTTCACTATACATTTTTGCCGCGAATGCGCGTTTTTTATCTGCCAAACGTTGATCTTTTACTTCAAAAAGTACCTACCGTTATTTCTATTGTATGATATTTCTCGGTATTTTTATTATTATAAATGTACTTATTTTATTTCCAGATATTAGCTTTAGTGATAACTTTAGTAGTGTTTCCCCTATCGGCCTACTTAGCAGTACTGGAGAGGCGGTTTCTCCTGCCGTCCGTCCCTCCGAAAGGGCACGGATTTGTCCTGCTTGTCTTCTGGGCTATGATATTTGTTTCTGAAAACCTTTCATTCCTGAATCTTAATAAAGAAGGATGGTGGTGGCATTTGAAAAAGTGAGTATAATTTCCAGTAGTAATTAATGAATATACCAAAATACTATAATTATTGAGCAAAAGGATTGTGTGAGAAATGATGTGAAGGAAAAAAGAATAAATGATAGCGTGACGAATTGCAGGGTAGAAAGAAAGACACTTTCTGCACCAATTCCAAATAAAATGGGACAAGGGCAGGAAGATAATGAATTTTTTTAGAGTGAGCCTGTTATAAAGACACCAACAAAAATGACGTATTTCTCAGTTTTTTAAGTAAAATTACATGTATTTTAGAATGTGGTGAAAGAAATGAGGAGCTCGTGGCTAAATAATAACAGCCGCACGGGTCGATCTTTAAGGTTAAGCCGTGCTTGCCGAGGTTGGTCCATGGATGGGTGACCATAATTACATACCGAGTTTCCTCCGTGCCTCGGAAAGCACGTTAAGCCGTTGGTCCCGGCTGTCATTTGAAGAACTTTGACAGTCGTTACGAGTAGTCAGATGCCAAAAGTCGGACATCCAGTCTTACTAATAGGTATCGTATTACCCAGTTACTGGGTTGTGGAGGTCAGATAGGCAGTCGCTTCATGTAAAATACTGGTACCCAGCTGCATCCGGTTAGACTGGAAGCCGACCCCAAGATAGTTTAGGAAAAGGCTAGGCAGATGATGTAAAAAAGCGGTTTCTTTAGTATCAATCAATATAATGCCTGGCAAAGGTTGCTACATGCGAGAAAGAACGTATACATAATAAACATAATATTTTGCATACACCCAAGAGAAGTTCATATATTTTATCTTAATTCCATAAATCCTAACACCTCTGCTATCCCCAGTCTTCAAGACCGCCTGGAGATGGCCCTGTTCGTGGGACGCTACGTGTCATGCATGATAATGTTTGTGCTTGGCATGAAGGCACCAGGCATCATGCACCAGTTTGAGTTCCTTGAGGGCGAGGACGATAACCGCAGGAATATACCACCGAGGGTGAGAATTTTCAGTTTTGGTTTTTTTTCAAATCAGGATAATAAAATGAAAACTAGGTGCGTAGGTGTTTGATAGCAAACGCATTAAACTTAAAATTATCAACCGTCAAGGCGTTGCGTCGTCAGGGTTGTTATAGGAAGTGTTGAAATTGAATTGCATGCGTTTTATATGAAGTAGGCTCAGGGTCCAGTTTTGAGCCCGGAAAAGTCTGATAGCTGACTTGACTTAATAGCTGCCATTATTGCCTAATGCACTATCAATCAGGCAGACGAGCTATGGACTATTTTGTCACACGAGAAAAATATAAAAGATTTTGATCTGATCTCCTGTCCGTAAAAGAGTTAGGTATGTACACAAGGTGTCACATCAAGCATATATTTACAGTATAGGTAACATGGCCTTTGTATAGATTTTCATTACAATGACAGATCCGCATATACAGGTTTTGTATAGGTTGATTGGTCGTCTTGCTTATGAATATTATAATTGATTTCTGAGTGCTTACGAGTAAACTACCGCGAGCTCGCGGAGCGAGACTGTCAAACGAACATCTCCTTTTTAGTTGCTAACTCCACTGATTCTCGCTAATCGCTGGCGGCGGGACAAACGCCTAATATATTATTTTAAGAAGAAGCCATAAAAGTATTGTGTCAAGGCTTTACGGGTGCAAGGACGCCTTTCGCTTCTCTAGTCGTAATCCGTTAACTAATCGGCTGTTACGTGTGCGCGAGGGAAAGGTTTAATGACTTACTTCTTTGTCAGAAACCGATACGGAAATATTCCGTGTTTCTCGAACTGCAGTTTATAAAGCGAGGTCCTTGTGGAGTACTGACATGTATTATTTCTCCTTAATAAACTTCGGAGCCGAGCAGTACTGTAGTTGCCACCTAACGAATTAAAACTGTTTTGTGACAAACTTTACTAATGATGATGATAAAACTTTTTTATTTCCTTTACATTACTCTTGTCATTTACGTCATTTTGTGAATTTTTTTTGTAGTCCATTTCTAGGTTAAGATGTCATGCCCATATCAAAATCATTTAATTGTCTCAACAGGCGAAAAAGATATATTTAAATTAAAAAAGGTGAACAAATTATCAAGTGTATTGACCTCTACATTATTTGCACATTTTAGAACTGCTATAACGTGATGCCATATTTTCAAATAGGGTGAGTACTTACAAGTAAACAGTCTGAATAGTTATTGAGAAATACGATATTTCCGTTGAGAATAATGGAACTCGGAGTAGTAAAGCAACAAGCTTTAAGGAAAGGTTCAGCTGAAATAAATTGTTTAAGTTTGAATTTGATTCTTTTCACTCCGGATCTTTGTTTATTTTCAAAAGATGTTTGTTTTCAGACTGTTTAACTGGTTTACTCAACAAACATGCAGGCAATGGGGAAATACTTTCACGTCTACAACCCTGTGAGATCATGATCATTTGTTATTGTTAGTTTTGTATCTTATAACTTGTCCCAAGCCGAGACTTTCTCGGATAGAACTTTGAATACAGTGTTCGGTTACGTCGTATTCGGATCGGTTCGCTTAACCGTGAGACCTACGATTGTATGAAAGCCAATTCGGTAGAGAAATTCGGCTAAATGGAATTCGAAATCGGTTACCATTCAATCAATGCAAATGCGCCAAAATTTGTCTTCCGCAACCGACTCCGACGATTGTAACCTTTGTCGTCAGCTCACTAAAACTTAACACTTTCGGTTCTAAGCACCCAGCATATAAGTAGAACAATAATAAGTTCATGTGCCAACCCGCTTCCTGAGTCGTCGTTATAGATGACTAGCATACTAGTAAAAATTGATTATTTGAACTTGGCAGCGAAAAAGGTAAAGCAATAATAATCGAGCGCAAGTGTATTTTTTCCCGAGTGTTAATATGGCATACAAAGTATAAGAAACATAGATTGTCAAACATTTATGTGAGACACGGACCGAGTAAAACTTAAAAAAAAAATGCAATTTATTTGATATACCGCTGCTTGTTGTACCTACGTATTTTCAAAAAGTATTTTTTTTAACATATTCTTTTTTTCCATAGCCGGATGATAACAGATCGACATTCCGCAATGTGTTTGGCAAGCTGCGAACGCTTCTGCCCTTCCTGTGGCCAAGGAAGAGTGTATGCCTCCAAATCTACGTACTCATATGCGTCCTGGCCCTCATCGCTGGACGAGCTGTTAACCTTTTCGTGCCTATTTATAGCAAAAAGATAGGTAAGTTAACGTTTAGTTAAAAATACATATGTATGTTAGCGTTTCGATGACAAACATTTCAAATATGTAAAATGCTAGCTCAAAATTCAGCCACGCAATCTCCACTCACTAAGGGCCTTTTAATTGTCATGCGTGTTTACGCCCGCGTGTAGGCCAGGCACACGCGCGCTATGGCCCGGGCGTGGCGAAAATAATCTGCTCTGCGTGCGGCCCGCAACAAGCATGGCTGCCTGGCCTGCATGCGGGTGCAAACACGCATGACAATAAAAATGCCCTGATGCAGTTATAAGGTCGTCTAGTGCAACAGTATGCTATTTAATTGACCGTATTCAGTTTCTGTACCATTACATCATGGCTCAAGAAAGAAATCCACGTTTCAATGATGTCGTTAGTGGTACATTTATATTTACGTGTATATTAACTGCCTAATATTAGCGTCTTAGAGACAGGCTCGTTCCACCATAGCCTGCTCATATCGTTTTCCGCCAGGCGAGGAAGAGGTCGAAAAAAATAAGAAGTAAACAGGGTGGAATGGACAGCTAGGCTGATACAGTTACCACGTATATAATACATCGTTCTAAACCCTACCTCATAAAAAAAAAATCGTCAGTTATTAAAAAAAAAACAACTGTATCCTACAAAAAACTTAGCAAAAAAAATAAAAACCGACTTCCAAAACACAAGTGGGATATAACTTTTAGCTTCAGAAGTCGGTGACTTCTGTTTCATTAGTTGAGTTTTTTTGCCACTTCGAAAAAACCGACTTCGATTTTTTTTTTTTTCAGTTGTTGTTTTCAGTTCCCTATATAAATTGTTTGCAATGCATTTAGTTTACCTTGTTAACACTACATGTCATGATAATATTAGGCATATAAAAAACGCGAAATTGGTTCACAATTGGCAAAGATATCGTTTAACGAACTTACACACAAAACATTGAGACGAATTGATAACCTCCTATTGTTCTTGATTTTCCTGGGATCCCATCATCAGAACCTGACTTATACATTCCATCATCAGCTGAGCAACATAAAATGATGATTTGTTGCGGTGCGGTGATACCGAAATCAGAATTGCGTTAAAATGTTTATGAAAAAAACATTGAATGTACCTATTAAATTTGAGGGTTGCCCTCACCGGATTCCTTATCAGATCCTGACATAGTGTCAATGGGACCACCTCAGGAGTAATAGGCGACCGAATAAAAAAAAGTAGTGCGTGGAGTCCCTCCGCGCGGTAGAAGTGAAACTTCGTAATACTACACGCATGCGTTCGAGTGCCACGCATTCACTCTCGCTCTGACTCTTTCTATTCGCCCTCCATGGTAGCGTTAAACGTTAAACTTGTTGGAAGACGCATAAGATATTTCACTTCAAAAAGTAAAAATCGGTCCACAATTGGCAGGGAAATCGGTGAGCATACAAAAAAATAGGTTCCCTATCCATTTGCATAAAATTTTAAGACCTAATATAACTTAGCATAATTTTGTTTGTCATAATTATATTTTCGCATAATTTATTTACGCGTAACAGCTAACGCATAATTTTTTTAAGTATAATTTCTCTAACCATAATAATGATTAAGCATAATATTCTAAAGCATAAATTTATTAAGCATAATGTTCTAAAGCATAACTTTTGTATAAGCAAGCATACAGCATGCAAGCAAGCATACAGCATGCAAGCAAGCATACAGCATGCAAACAAGCAAGCATGCAGCATTCAAGCAAGCATGCAGCAGGCAGGGTTTCTGTCACGGCTCCGGCGCTGCGGGCCTCCGGCGGCCCAACGCGCTTACGCGATTTTAAATTACACTCTAGGGGTAGGACAAACAAGACTACGTGGAGTCGGTTTTGCAGCAATTCGGTTCTGTCACTAACTTTTGTTGCACAGCATATTAAATTTTTAACCTAAGTTAAGTTTTAGTTAGTTTAATTTTTAGGCCTACTAACGTTATGCGAATCATATTTATGCTAAAACAAATTAGTCTTTAAGATGATTATGCCAACATAAAATGTATGCCTAAAAAAATTATGATGAAGTATTATTATGCCAAAACAAATTGTGCCAAAATCGTTATGCCGAAGTATATTAGGACAAAGAACATTATGCGAAAAGAAGGGATCCCGAAAAAATACAGCCGAATACTCCTCCTTTTTGGAAGTCGGTTAAAAACTGCTATACCTACACGGTCAAAATGTATAACCAAAAATTAAAAAAAAAAGACACGACGAAAAATTTTTAGTCGTTCAGAATCTTCTTCTTCTTCAACCTTTGGCCACCCAATGCTGAGTGAAGGTCTCTTCCAAATCTCTCCACTTTTGGCGGTAATGTGTCATGGCTATCCAGTTCAGAATGTGTAATATCAATAACCAACTCGATTCTAAACAAAACTACTTTTCTTCCAGTGGATAGTATTTCCATCCCCCCATTCTTCTTCCGATGGGACCTGGTGATAATCTACGTGTTCTTCAAGTTCCTGCAAGGCGGAGGCACAGGGGGGATGGGACTCCTCAACAATCTTCGCTCATTTTTGTGGATCAAAGTGCAGCAGTATACTACTAGGGAGTTACAGGTACAAATTATTCGTTATTTATGTAGATCTTTTGCTGTCGTCATGGGTATTCAGAAACCCGAAAGTCTTTAACTAAGGCTAGTCGTGTTACATAGTAACAGAGTTGTGAAGGTCAGATAGGTTAGACTGGAGCCGACCCTAACATAGAGGAAAGGCTATGCAGATGATGAGTAGACGAGCTTGATTCCTACCAAAATGACCGGCCCGTATTAGCAGAAAACAGAAAAAATGTGTGTATAAGGGCGAGAAATTCGTTTGCCCTACATTAGGATAATATAGACTAGATAGATAAAAGATGATTTGTTATGATTATCACCCATTGACACATTTAAATAATGATTGTTGTCTGAATCAGATGTTTCAAAACATTATGGCATAAAACATAGGTAGTCTGTTTCACTTACAGCTGATACAGTAACCGTGACTAATATGCTAATAATATATGCAATGAGTCAGTGGTACACCTGTGGCTTCATGAAGCCTTGTCAAACAAATATGGTGTCCGATGTCGTGTTAACTGTTTTTTGGTTGCGAAACGTTTAATATGATATTATTGCAGCAGGTTCCAAGGGGCCATTTCGGATAGTCTGAAATGGCGCCGATTGCATGAAATTTCGTAACTCAAGCGTGCTCCATCCTAGGCCTCATCGCTTAACATCAGGCGAGATACGGCCAAACGCAAGCCTATTTAGTATAAAGGGTGTAAAACACCTCTTAAAACAAGGGTGATTCACACTTACCGATTTCCGTAAATAAGAAAAAATATTAAAATTACCTTCTCATTTTATTATTGATTCGGGAAGAGAATAATTAGCATAGTTACCTCCTTGAATTTGACGAGGATGCAAAACAACACTTTGCATAAAAAAAATGCGAAACTGCCTTACTTTTTTTCAATATCTACAGGTTCTCAAAAACTATCATTTGAATATAACTTGTCTGTTTCAGTTAGAACTATTCAGACACCTTCACGACTTGCCCCTGCGGTGGCACTTGTCGCGGAAGACGGGAGAGGTCCTCAGAGTAATGGACCGAGGCACGGACTCCATAGACAACTTGCTATCGTACATACTGTTCTCAATCACACCGACGCTCATCGACATCATTGTGGCTGTCATATATTTTGTAACGCAGTTCAATGCGTGGTTCGGACTCATCGTGTTTTCTACTATGGTGCTTTATATACGTGAGTATTTTAACATAATAATACCAGCCTATTACACTGTCCCACTGCTGGGCAATGGCTTCTTCTCATACCGAGAAGGCACGAGCATTGATCACCACGCTTGCTCAAGACGGGTTGGCGATTTCTGACGTATACTAATTATAAGTACAGGTTTTCTCACAATGTTTTCTTTAACCAGTATTTTTTATTATTTGTATTGTTACAAGCATTTATTTAGTTTCACTTGTTAGTACAAATAAAATTGTAATTGAGTTTCGCACAAGTTTTACACTGTTGGATTTTTGACGTACTGTTACTGCAGAGTGCTTTTGGTCTGGTCCGTAAAAAGGGTAAGTTACGCCCATAGTGTAGCTTTTATTTATGTAGGTACTGTTTTTAGGAATAGGGTTGTACGCTTTCAATTAGGTGTAGCCTAGTGGTTGCGAAAACAGGCGCAGTGGCGGATTTACCAGCAGGCTGAGTAGGCTGGAGCTTAGGGCGGCAGATCAGAGCGGCAGGCAAGAGCGGCTCGTCGAAATAAAAAAGATTTCTGCATGGCGGTTTTCTGATGTTTCACAGATAAAAGTCTGCAACAAATTTTGCGGATGACTTCCCCCTCTCACTTGTCATTGTACATTCGGTGTAGCAAACTTCCATTTTCTAGATTAAAACAGCTAGTTCGCTGTCCCCCTACCAGTAATCAGCCTCTGCGCCCTCAGCCCATGCTTTGTATGAGTGAAAAGAGCATACATTACCCCGCAACCCCTCTTTTATTAATCGTACGTGATTGAGCTTTGATTAGCTTAAAAATAAACCCTAAAAATATTTATACGTGCAATTTCAACGAAATTTTTGGATTGTAAAAATAATCTAGGACATGAAAATTATAGAGGCAAAAACTTCACCGCCCATACCTTGAAAATTTGTAAATCCGCCACTGAACAGGCGTTTGACAGAGTTTGGCTTTATGCCTCTGTCAAACTCCATTGACACCACTTGCGATAGAGAGGGCTCAATTTGTCAGATGGATTTTTGCAAGAGAGTATTGGACTAGAAAAAAGTGGCGAGACGATCTGAACGCGTACCGCTAGGGCTGGTTCGAAGATGCACGGGCCTCTACCTAACAGTGGGACAGTATAAGATAAAAAATATATTAGACAAAGCAATCGTATTTTTTTTTTTTGGGTGATCTTACATATTAGAGATGACCCGGTGCTGTAGTCAGAATCCTCACATCACGAGAACTCTTGAGCTGTTACAAAAACGACTAACATCCAACGTGTTGAAAGTCGCTGCCATAACGTAATCCAATCAGCGAGACTTTAAGCTTTTTCTTATTTATTTATTTATTTTACTATTTATGTACACACAGTAGAGAACACGGGAAAAAAAACATAAAACATTTGAGTACAAAGGTACTGCAAAAAAAGGTACTGTGTTTCTTATTAATATCAGTTCATTTTGTGGTCGTTATTTTCATTAAGTGTTATCGCGAATTCGGTCGACAGGATGTAGCGATCGATTCTAAGGCTTACTGCTTGTTATCTTACAATAAGTTACTAGTAAGTTGTAAATTTTGCGATATGTTTATCGATTTTTTTAAATGTCAAAGAGATGTAAGTAAACATTATAGTCCAAGATCCCAGGGCCGCCAGACGTCACGTATTTTCTGACGAATGAAATGTTGACGATTGAGTAGTGTTAGTATGTACTAAGAACGCATGCGTACCTGCTAGCTTGCTTAGACGGCCAATTTTCAGGTATCAGGTAATCAAGGTACATAAAAACATGACTTACCTCACTTAAATTCTGAAAGCTGATTTTTACGTATATTTTAGGCAATATCCTTAATAATAAGTCGCCAATACTGCCAGACACTTTTCGTGGGCCGTTTTGCTTAACAGACGCTTTAAAGCTCCAAAAATTCTCACTTAACTTCACGTAAATTCTGATGCTCCATTTTTATATATGTCCACCAGAACTCTATTTTAAAACCTTTTACAAGAAGACAGACCGATCCAAGGGGCCAATCATCCCCAATTCAATTTGAATGTCTCTGTGGGTAGGAGCGCGAGGGCATTATTTACGCGCATGAGATCAGCCTCATGCGCGTGTGTCTCACTCAGATTGCAATGTCAAGGCCCCCTTCGGGCCAACAGCTAAATTCACTCGCAAGCAGTGTTGTCACATACACCGATTTTCCGCTTTTTACCCCACCTTTTGGATTTGTGCAATGGTTCCGCTTTCCGCTTTAGGCCTACGCGGTTCCACTTTTTAGGGTTCCGTAGCCGAATGGCAAAAAACGGAACCCTTATAGATTCGTCATGTCTGTCTGTCTGTCTGTTTGTCTGTCCGTCCATATGTCACAGCCACTTTATTCCGAAACTATTAGGAGTACACAGCTGAAACTTGGCAGGTAGATGTATTCTGTAAACCGCTTTATGATTTTTGTACAAAAATAAAAAAAATATAGATACGGATATCCGCCCCCCCCCCCCCACACGTAACTGAAACAAAAAAAAACTCTCAAACCTATACATGTGCGGTGTCTATAGGTAGGTTTTTAAAAATGACATGAAAGTTCCTAATACCATTTTTTTTTCAAAGTCAATCTTTTGAAAGATAGACACTTCTAAAAGGTAAAACGGGACCCCCCCCTCTAATTTCTAAAGTAAGAGGAGAAAAATTCTGAAAAGATATGGGCATGTAGAACGTACTCGAACGTGGCTGTTTCGTTACTTACTTCAGAAACTAAATATTCGCATCACCTCCACGACGGTAGCGAAACGGCGAAGCCATACATTTTTACTGATATGTAGAATTTGTGAAGTTAGGGTCGGTAGAGTTAGGCCGTGTAGATTCAGAAGCTTGGCTCTACAAGAGATCTGATATCTTTTCATAGGGCAAACCTTATGTGGTCGTCTTGGCAACATTTTACATGAAATGCATTTGGTAGGATTCCCAATATTATTTTTTCCATTCTTTTTATTCATTTTTTTTAGAATAGGTTTCCAATCATTGCACCATTCGTTAATTGTTCAGAATAGTTACAGCACTGATGATAACATCTGTGTCAATATTCTTTATTTTTTTTTGTGAATGTGTGGACATTGTAGTCTTTGTTTTTTTTTATCTTTTTCTACCTTCTGTAGTAAGCAACGACTTATTGTAGGGCCTACGCTGTCCTCCCATACTTAAGTACTAACGCTGTAACTTCAAATATTGTAAAACCAAATGGTTTTATAAAAGGAACCATGGAGTTTCTTGCCGGTTCTTCTCCATAGGAAACGACCAACCCGAACCGTGCACCTTTTGTTGACGTTTTATAAGTGCCCATGTAGGCCTGTTTAAAATAAAATATTTTGATTTTGATGAATTAGCTAATTTCAATGACGATGATAATGAACATTATAGGCACTACTCAGAAATGTTGAGAGATTAATGTTTATCTTCTTTGTATTTTTTTTAAGATTAATTCCCAATAAATAGTTGATTTGAAAAAAATGCTGTTATTCAATTAATTTGTTAAAACTATCGAATTTTTGAAAGTTCTTAATTTTTTACAAGTTAATTTTTAATTATTTACGTGATTTTTTTTTAATTTTTCGCTGATTTTTTTTTATATTAATAATTAAGTGATATGAGTAAACTGTAAGAGAGTAAGAGAGAGAGAAGTCAATGTATCCTAATACATATCTCACTAAATCTCATACTAAAGATAATGCCCTCGCGCTCCTACCCACAGAGACATTAAAATTGAATTGGGGATGATTGGCCCCTTGGATCGGTCTGTCTTCTTGTAAAAGGTTTTAAAATAGTTGTCTGGTGAACATATATAAAAATGGAGCATCAGAATTTACGTGAAGTTAAGTAAGAATTTTTGGAGCTTTAAAGCGTCTGTTAAGCAAAACGGCCCACGAAAAGTGTCTGGCAGTATTGGCGACTTATTATTAAGGATATTGCCTAAAATATACGTAAAAATCAGCTTTCAGAATTTAAGTGAGGTAAGTCATGTTTTTATGTACCTTGATTACCTGATACCTGAAAATTGGCCGTCTAAGCAAGCTAGCAGGTACGCATGCGTTCTTAGTACATACTAACACTACTCAATCGTCCACATTTCATTCGTCAGAAAATACGTGACGTCTGGCGGCCCTGGGATCTTACTCTATTAGTTCCAATGTCGATTTATCGGTCTATGTTATCGTAAATCGGCTTTCGGTCGCGTGCAAATAATTGTCTGTAAAATATGCAGGTATTTGTAATATTTTTTTTCACTGTTTCCAAGTCTTTGTTTTATTGATTTTGAGCTACAATCAATTGAAATGCATCGTGTGATTGATAACAATGTTTGGTCTTATCTAGGAAATTCGATCATTAAGATTTGTCCTCCGCTATATCATTTTTATTGGCACAAGCTCTGGGCATAAAAAATCGAAATTAAAACTTACCTTAGAATCAGAAATTCACAGTACAAAAATGTTTTATTTGTCTTCCACCCAGCGAGCGAAGGCTTTAGATATTCCTATTATTTGAGGTTCCCGGGAATTAATGTAACACATCTCTAATTAACTCAAGTCAGCCTATCGTAGTTCAGTACAACACCCGCCAACTGCATCCAGGCTGGTCCATTTTTAAAGCTGAGCTATGCATGAAAGAGATGTGAGATGTGTTTGAGATGTGAGGAAACCGGCATGTCCTAGAACTAAAAATTCGAAGACATGTGACATCTACCAACCCGCACTGGGCCCGCGTGGTGGATTACAGCCCATTCCCTCTCATAGAGAGGAGGCCTGCGTCCCAGCAGTGGAAACAATATAGGCTGATGATGATGCATGAAAGAGATTATGAAACAGGAATAAATAACAAAGGCACCATTCTACAAAGCATTTTGTTTCTGAAACTGTAATTGGGCTTATATTGTACGATATTACCTACTTTTCATTATAAATAGGCTTGTTTAGCCCGCGGTTTCTCCAGCTTGGAGCAGGGTATAAACTATCTGTGTTCTGAATTTTATCGAAATCCGTTCTGTAGTTCTTTTGTGAAAGAGAATCAAACATACATCTGTCCAAAATTCCTCACAAACTATATCATTTATAAAAAGTAATAAGAAAAGAAGATAATGGACGAACGCTACTGAAGGCACCAAACTAGTGGCTCAGTTCTGGGCCGATACAACTTTGATAGCCAACATGACACGCTAAGAAGAAGAAAGAATCTTCAAAAAGAGACAAGTTTCCTTAAACAACAATAAAATAAACATTTCAGTTGCGACGATAGCTGTAACGGAATGGCGGACCAAGTTCCAGAGACGCATGAACCTTGCTGATAACGAGCAGAAGGCGCGCTCCGTAGACTCTCTCCTCAACTATGAGACTGTCAAGTACTACGGCGCTGAGGTGTATGAAGTCGTGTCTTATAGAGAGGCTATTGTTAACTATCAGGTAAGGAGCATATTTTAAAGTGCGATTTAAAAAGCGAAGAATCATTTTACCAAGGTTTTGAAACAATATTCTGATTTAAAAGTGTGACTTTGGAGTTTCTTGTCCGTTTTCGATAGAGATCTACGTAACGATGTACGATTGGGCTCAAATAGGTAAAGGGTAAGAAAAAAGTAGTAAGACGGAACGCAGGCCTTTGCCCTGCGCTTGGCCACAACAAGCTCACATAATAATAATAAATTGACCTTATTCTAGTGGTTGTGAACGCGTAAAACAAATGTCGACGCTATTCATCTCTGCCTGTCCCTTAAGAGAAAACAGGCGCGATGTTAAGTTTATTGATCTTTCAAAGATTTTAAAAAGTGGTGTTAAACATTTTCAGACGGAGGAGTTCAAATCTCTGATAACACTGAATATGCTGAACACCTTACAAAATGTCATAATTTGCTCTGGTAAGTGTTCTCTGTGATTAACTGTTATTCATACTCATTTTTTCATACACGGGGATTAAACTACAGTATAAACTCTGAAATTAAAACAACCATTCCCACATACATAAATAATCCTGTTTTTGTGATATTCGTTGGTTTTTTTGCCTGTGCTCTTCTCAAGGCATCATAGTAATAAAATATCCCGTCATAACCAGGCCTCCTAGCCGGCTCGCTACTGTGCGTGTCGATGGTGGTGAACACGGGCGAGCTGACGGTCGGTGACTACGTGCTGTTCGCGTCCTACATCGTGCAGCTGTATGTGCCGCTCAACTGGTTCGGTACCTACTATAGGTATGTCAACTATCCTCCTCACCGAAGATGCCCATAGACTACGCAAGAGACATTATAGTCACTTACCCCTTTTTTTCACACATCAATGAAACCATAATGAAAATCTTACATTCACTCACTGACTGATAAATTCAAATTCTGAAGCCGGAGAGCTGTTTCAAACTAGCGTATATTACGCGCGTACATCGAACGTGCGTACACGCGCTTATTCGGGAGTATTCGCTTGATTAAAATGACAGCTGTCAGCAAAAGTAACGAATTTTCTCGCGACTTGCGCTTGTACGAGCATCTACGCGCGTCAACGTTCCAACGAGTTCATCGGGTCCGGTATAAGCGCCTCCACGAGCGTCCAAAAATGACCTTCGAAAATACGATAATCTGAAATCGCCGTAAACCGCTTGGTTAGAGGCATGTTGTTTTGCTTAAGACTTTCTCGAGTTTTTGCCTATGCAATATCGCGTTGGGCGGACTTCTTGCGCGTGTGAATATGATCGCATTGACATTTGTAAATCCAACAGGGCTATATTGCATTGATTTAGTAAAAGCCCAGTGTGATGAAAACGACTATCAGTGTGAGCGCAAAAACAACGTACGCTCTCTATCTGTGTTTTATCCTCCCTCGCCCTCCTAGTTCGAGGATTATGATAAAATATGGTGAAATAAGATGTGCCATTGCTTATTTACTACAGTTGCTATTTCCAATAGCTATACTAAGTTTATTCACCTTTATTTATCACATGCTGCATTAATTATCTTCCTTGTTTATCGCATAAACACTTATAATCTAGGCACATAGCGATATCATTCCCGTACTAATAGTATTCTAAAAGCAGGTTTACCTTTGCATGTATAAAATAAGTATAAAACTAAAAAAAATGTGCCTTAAATGCATTGCAATAAATACGAAAGTAATTTGTTCCTCTAAGAAAGATGCAAACCTATTTTTTTTTTTTTTTTGCGGATGGGAAATCATCAAATGACTTCTCCCGCTCTGGGCGGAGCGGAAGGGAGTGTCAGACTTGTACTGACTAAAACCCACCCATGTTCCTTCTTCGCCCTTTGTGTTCCAGGGCCGCGGTATCTCTTTCGAACAACCCGCAGCCCTGGCAGGCATCGGCCCTTTCGGACCCCTTCCGGTTTGCTGACATCTCCTTGAGGCGCGCGTGGAACACGTACGCGCCGTCGACACGGCCTGTCGTCATGAGACGGACGGACGGTGAGCTAGCCCATTACTCACCGTCCACAGGCTCGCGCCTACGGTGGCCGGGGGCCACTGGTTGCCCCCCGACGCCCGGGGCGTCTCCCGCGGCGGCTGGGACGTGAGGTTCTCTCCCTCTCACGTTCCGCCACCTCCTTCGCTAGCATGACTGCTTCGCAGAAGGAGGCGACGGCTTCCCATTCCCTCTCGCTCCGGACCATGGACAACCCCTAGGTACTTCAGCGTCGACTCGACGCCGATGGGAACCCCTCCTACCGTCAGTATGGATCCCGACGGTGGCGCATTCCGAGGCCCATGAAAGCACATGGCCTCGGACTTGTGCAATGCCACCTCGAGACCCAGTTGCCGGATTCTCTCCACGACTATCGCAACCCCGCGTGTCATTAATTCGGCCGCCGCCTCGTGCGACCTCCCCTGTGCCAGCACCAGCGTGTCGTCAGCGTAGCAAACTACGCTGACACCGCTAGGGAGGTCAGCGCGCAGCACCCAGTCGTAGCCGATGTTCCACAAAGGCGGCCCCAGAACCGATCCCTGTGGAACACCGCACGACACTTCTCGCCGATTCCATTCTCCCGTGCGACCGGGGTAGATGACGGCCCTATCCGTCAGGTAGTCCCCGACCACACGACGAAGGTAGGTCGGCACCCGATGATACCGAAGTGCCTCCCTTATGCAGCTCCAGGGCATGGTGTTGAAGGCGTTGGCGATGTCAAGAGACACCGCCAAGACGACCCCACCCCGAGACACTGCATCCCCCGTCGTGAGAGCCCTCACGCGCATGATGGCGTCCACCGTCGAGCGCCCCCTGCGGAAACCAAATTGGTGTTCCGCAAGGTCCGGCCCCATCCCCACAAGGTGCCCGGCGAGGCGGTTCGCAATGACTCTTTCAAAGAGCTTGCCCACCTCGTCGAGCAACACAATGGGCCGGTATGCGGACGGAGAGTCCGCAGGGCGCCCCGGCTTCCGGATGAGGACCAGCTTCCCCGTCTTCCAACGAAGCGGGAACTGGCCTCTCTCCAAGCATGCGCTTAAGAGCCCTTCCAGTCGGGGCCCGAGAGCCTCCGAGGCCAGGACCCAGGCTTTGCCAGGCAAGCCATCGGGTCCCGGGGCGGTATTTTTGGTTTTAAGCCTGCCTACTGCCACTCTCAGGTCTACCCCGGTCACTTCGGGAATGTCGTCATCGTCCTCGTTGTGGTCCACTTCTGGCAGCGCAAGCGGCGGAGCCATAGGCGGGGGAGGATGTTCCCCTCGCAGAGGGAACAAAGCGCTCACCACGTCCTCCACGAGCTGAGGGCGGAGACTCTGCGTCAGCGGGGGGGCCCAGGTGCGGAGTTTGTCCCGCACCATCTTGTAAGGGCGCCCCCACGGATCTCTGTCGAGAGTCTCCATCGCATCTCCTCGCGGCCCAGGTCCCTGGCCCGCTGGACAGCCTCTTGGAGGGCGGTCTTCGCTGCTCTGTATCCCTCGTACAGCTCCGCCTCAATGGCTGCCGCATCCGTAGGGCGGATGCGGAGCCTGCGATGCCTGGCGTACAGGTGCCGCGCGGCGACGCACGCCTCGCGTAGAGACTTCAGCTCTCGCGACCACCAGTACACCTGACGCCGGGCGCGTCCTGGCCGAACTCGGGGCATTGCCACGTCTCATATGTCGGACATGGCCTCCTGGAACCACCCTGCCTCGTTGTTGATGTCGGCAGGCCTGTTCGGTGATGTCACCCAGGCCTGCACTATCGAGGCTTCCAGGAGGAGCTCCCGGTCCAGCTGCTTCAGCGCCCAACGTGGACCACTCGGGGCCTGTGAGACCGGCGCGCTTGAGTCCTGGGCGGAGACATCGAACCGGATGTACCGGTGGTCGGAATAGGTCTCCACCCCCTCCATAACGCGCCAGTCAACGACACGCGGTGACAGAGCGGGGCTAGCGAACGAGATGTCCACCACCGACTCGCCCCGCATCCGCACACACGTGGGGACAGAACCCCGATTTAGGACGACTAGGCCCACCTCCAGAGCCCAGTCCTCCACCATCCTACCCCGCACATCTGTGCAACGAGAACCCCAAGCCAAGTTTTTGGCATTGAAGTCCCCGAGCACAAGCACGGGGAGGGAATAGCTTCGGATGACGACACTCAACTCCATGAGGGAGTTGTGGAACTCGGCGAGAGTTCGGCTCGGGGAGAAGTAGACTCCCGTTACGACGATCTCCCCGAACCGTGCTGCTACGCAACCCTGACCCTTCCTGACACTCTCAAGGGTCGGGGTACCGGCGGCGGCCGACGAAATAGGCTATTTGACAAATTTTGGAAAACCTAACTAAATTATTCCTTATTACTTAATCATCATCATCATCATCATTAGCCTATTATGTTCCCACTGCTGGGACACAGGCCTCCTCTCTATGAGAGGGAGTGGGCTGTAATCCACCACGCGGGCCCAGTGCGGGTTGGTAGATGTCACATGTCTTCGAATTTTTAGTTCTAGGACATGCCGGTTTCCTCACGATGTTTTCCTTCACCGTAAAAAAATATGTATTTCATAAAAAATAACAATGATAAAGTTTAAATTATCAAAACCGCGCGAAAAACGCTGTTGCTCTAATGGCGTTGGTCACGTGATCCGGGTGACGTCACACTGCAGTCAACATTTTAATAACCCTTTAAAAAAAGCAGTGAACCCAAAGTAAAATTCATTTTTATCAGTTTTAGTGGTTAAAATGGTGTATAAATGGTGTGTAGTGCCACAGTGTACAAATACGTCTATAAATAACCCACAAAAATTGTTTGTTTCTGTTCCAACAAATCCCAAAAGGCGAAAAATGTGGCTAAAGTTAGCTCGAAGAGACCCAAACAGTATTTCATCTCATTCAAATGTGTTTATGTGTGAAGATCACTTTGATGTAAGTAAGCAATATTTTACTTTAGTGAGAATCATGTTATCCTAAGATATACAGCTGATCCATCTGTTCTGTAACCTTCAAAATATTGTACATAGGATGTTGTAGGTACGATTAATTGTTGATGAATCAAATAAAATTAACATTTATTAGACTACTCGAAATAGTAACTAAAATATCGGTTTTTATAAAAGGAAATAACATCTTTAGTACCTGATTTCCATGAGTAGGTACCGTGACAAAGAGAATTTACATGAACATTTCAAACATTTAACAACCTACTAACCTAAAATAAATATTTTATGATGATCACACATAGGTAAAGGTTTGTAAATAAATAAGTCTTACTTACATTGCTGTTTTTACATTTTTAAGTTCTGCAGCACAGTAATCAGCGTTGTTCTTAAAGAAAAGTGCAACCATAAATGCGTCTATTTGAGGCAAGTTGCTGTTATCAGCTCTTACATAATTTGTCTCCATTTTTAGATTAGAATCCAATATTATGAAAATAGTTAAAACAATAATCAAAATCTATCAGAAAAAATCTTCAAAAATAGCCCAAAGAACTATTAAAACACTTAAACGAAACGCGCGTACTTTATTCAGTGATCGAAGCCGAGTTTACATGCGTGTGACGTCACCAGGGTTGTGTCCAATCACAAGGCGTTCTCGTTACAGATAAAAGTTCAGAAATTATTACATGTTTATCGGTGAAATTTTCAAAAAATTACGTATTTCAGTTTAAATTATAGTTTAATATGTTTTTTTATGCTATTATCTGATAGGATGACCACAATTTGTAGTATATTTTCAATGTTGTCAAATAGCCTATTAGGGCCACTTAGCCGCTCAGGTCCTCCACCCAGTCTTCCCTGGGCGGGACAAAGTACGGCTCAGCGACCACGGCGACGTTAATCAACCACTCCGCCATGCTCTGGAGCAACAGATCCTGAGCACAGCGGCAGTGGTTGATGTTCGCCTGGAGGAGGCGTAATGGAGCCATTATTGGCACTCCATTTCAGCCCCCTCCCGGGCCGCCTGTGAGGGCCCCGCGACAAATGTTGATGCGGCGGCAGTACTGGCGGCAGTGGCGGGAGCGACAGTGGCGGCAGCTGCTGCGGCGGTGGCGACGGTGGTGGCGGTGGCTAAGGGCCTTCCCTTGCCCCTGGTCCTGGTGGGTGGTGCGCAGGCCCTGCCCCCAGCCCGGTGATCGGCCGGTTTGCCCACTGCCGCACATGCAGTGCAGTGCGGTGGGGCAGAGCAGGCCGCGGCCATATGACCGGGCTGACCGCAACGGAAGCAGACGTCGCTGCGGTCCACCTCCGAGTTGCACTGACAACTCACGTGGTGCCCCACGAGGCACCGGTAACACCTCAGAGGTCGGGGCTCCAGCAGCTTAACCTGCGCTGACACCCAGCCTACCAGGAGCCTTCCAGCCTCCACGATCGATCTTGCCGCCGTCACAGGGCAGCTTACCATTACGGTTCGCATACCCGAGTGGTCCGGACGTAGGGTGCCTGCCCTGACCTGCTCGGCAGGGCACCCACCGGTCCTGGTGACGGCGGCGACCACCTCCTCTTTGGTCACTGAGTCGTCCAGACCCAGGATGCGCATGTCTGCACATCTGACAGGCCTGGACACTCGGACCTCATCCGCATCTAGGGACGCTCTGAGCTTTTCAGCCAGAGCGTCAGCGGACAGGCCGCTATTTTCTCCGGGGATCTCCAGCGCTCTAGCACCTGTCGCGGTGACTTTGAGCCGGAGTCCCCCGGTGATCCCAAGCTCCCCGAGATTCACCATCGCCTTCGCCTTTGTCAGCACGTCGCGGTAGGACACGCCCCTCTTTTCCGCTTCCGGCTGTAGTGTGATCACTACAGCTGCGGTCTTCGGGGCGCGGAGTCGAGCCGCGACGCTTCGCGCCTTGTGCTGACGCCTTCTCTCCTCATTGCGGGCCTTTTTGGCCGCCTTTCGTCCCTTCCTCCTTTTTTCCCCGACCACCTGCCACTCGGTTTCGGCCGTGGCAGGCATGGTGGGTGGCGGCGGTGGCTGCGGCCGGCTTGCTGCTGGCTCAGGCACCGCCACCACCTGAGGAGCCACCTTGCCCTTTTTCTGGGCCGCTGTCATTTTCGGCGGAGCCGACTTTCCAGGGCCCGCCCTAGTCCTGCCTGAGGGCTGGCCAGACTGCCCTGGCCCAGATTTGGCAGCCGCAGCAGCCGCATATGAAACTGCCTTCGGGCCCGGACCACCCTCGGGCCCGCGACCTCCCTCGGGCCCGGGTTCGCATTCGGGCCCGAGCCCGCCCCCGGGCCAGCAGCCGCCTTGTTTGCCGCCAGGGAGGGGCGCAGTACAATGCCCTCCAGGACAGAGAACCGCGCCCGGACGGCAGCCCGCTCCTGCCGAACCAGGTGCAGGACCTGGTTCTCCTCCGGCACGGGCTGGAAGATGCAAACCTTGATTAGTATTTTATAAGTAAACTAGCTTTTGCCTGAGAATGTTTTAACTATAGCAATATAGCACTTATGGATAATGTAGCTTCCAGTTAGTGAAGGAATTATCAAATTCGGATCAGTAGTTCTGAAACTTTACCTGTTTTTAACCGACATCAAAAAAGGAGGAGGTTTTCGATTCGGGTGTGTTTTTGTAATGTTTGTTACCTCATATCTCCGTCATTTATGATACTTTTTGCAAAAATCTTTTTTGAATGTGAAATGATATTACTTTCTGTTTGGTTCCAAAGAAATTTCATCAAAATCGGATCCGTAATTTGGTTGTTTCTTCTTGACCTATGTTGATGACATCATGGTTCCTTAATAACGTCTTTTAAAATTAATTCATGATAGAAATTTGTGTGGGATACACACAAATTTCTATCATGAATTAATTTTAATTAAATTTTTTACAACTAAAAAGGTTAAAAATGAAACGTTCGCAGAGCTATCCAAAAGAACTTCGTGGATATGGAGAACATGTTCGACCTGATGCGAGTGGACACGGACGTGCGCGATGTGGCCGGAGCTCCGGAGTTGCTTGTGCGGCGCGGAGCTGTCGAGTTCAAGCACGTGTCGTTCGGTTACGGGCCCGAGCGACTCGTGCTCAACAACATCAGCTTCAAAGTGCCGCCTGGCAGTACTGTCGCTTTGGTGAGCCAAGATTTTTAATATGCTACTTTTTTGTGTCCCTTGTGGAGTTAGAAAGAAAAATAATTTAGAAAAATAATTAAGAAAAAAATTACTGCTTTTGAGTTACTGCTGTCTGACGTAACTCAGAAAAGACTAGACAGCGTCATCGATCTATTGATCGATGTTCAATCAATGATCGTAATCCTATTATGCACCTCTCCAGGCCGATCTGTGAACGGTAGACTTCAATGATCGACCGTAATCTATCTGCCCTTACTCGACGATCTTGTTGGATCCTAATAGTGGTGGTGTTGATCATAATATTAGATATAAAGGCTAATGTCCGCCACATCGAAATTACCTGTGATATGTGGCACCAGATTTAATTAGATTAGGAAAACAGACGTCGGCGATCCGTCAACGCCTTGTTACCGGCCACCTTCCTTGACAACCTCACAAGTCAATATGGCTGCCCGCAACAACTTGACGTTCCGCCAGAGAGAATTGTAGGCCTCTTCTCTCTCGTCTGTGGTCACAGTTTAGTTTGCAACGTGAATCATATGAAGCCTTTTTATAAAGGCGCCGACAGATACATTATTGAAGCATAAAATACAAAGGCGATGCGTTGCGCCTTCGTAAACAAAGATAAAACTTGTCTACAATCAGTGGAGCGCCTAGGAACCAACAGACAACAGTACGGCAAGCCCATAAGGGAAACAGACTGTTCAGAAACCCTAACGTCATGAAGAGTAGTAAATGGTTAGGGCAAGCAAAGCTTTTAGGCTTGTTTTAAAGTTTCGCCACTAGCTACAATAGCATTCACATAAACGTATTAGTGCTGTGCTAAGGGCGAGCGTTTCGGGAGGTTGTGTTACGTTATTTTTGATGTTCAAGATGTGCTGATTCTTAGCATAGTTGAATAAACTTCTCAAATATACATTCAATATTTGACACAGGTGGGTCCCAGTGGAGCAGGCAAATCAACAATCATGCGGCTTCTATTCCGATTCTACGACGTGAACGAGGGCGCGGTGCTGGTGGACGGGCAAGACGTGCGGACCGTCACGCAAGCCTCGCTGCGCACCAACATAGGCGTCGTGCCGCAGGATACTGTGCTCTTCAATAATACTGTCAGGTAAGAAGAAGTGCGGGTGCTGACTAAAGGCGTATTATAAAATTCGCGAGGTTATCGACACGCAAGCGCCTTCGCCCGCGCGTCATTTTACAGCCGCCCTAATTAATGCCTTGAATGCATGTGTTGAATACAGGGATGTTCAAATTTATTTACTACATTCGGCGAGTCAGTGCCATCTACCCAATAGAACCTCATTATCGATACATAGATAGATATTTTAGAGCATACTTGTGCCTAGTGCTTGGCAAGCTTTCGCCACGTGTGAACGAAACAAAAACACCCTGATGACTATAAGGGTGTTTATTTATGAACTTACGTCACAGAGTCCCGTTAGATTTAAGCCACACGATGCTCGAACCCTGAGCTGTGACGCGCGTCATCTTACATTGTGTTGCTACGTCACGTTCAACGCAATGGACAAGAGGGCCTAGACAAAGTGACATCGTCATGACTCGTGTTGAAAATCGTCGTAGAAAGAAAAAGCACTTTTCTAAAACTTGCGATAGTGCGCAGTGCGGGTGCCCGCTGACAAATACCCTCACGCGTTTTAGTTAGCGGACGCCCCTAGGGATCCCGCCCCTGTTTGTCTCGCTCGCTTTCGTAATGCCAAAAAAAAATTGCCATACCATTTCTCGAATCGTATCGTTTGTGAATAGGCATGATGCTGTTCTACGCAGGAGCGACAGCGAATGCTCTGGCAACATCTTTGTATTTAATAATAATAGAATTTTAATTATATTAAACAAAAATTTATTGTGAACATAATAGTTACAATACATATCAAAAGGTATCTTTATTATATTTAAACAAATAATTTTATTGTGAACATAGTAGTCACAATACATATCAAAAGGTATCAATTATATTTAAATAAATAAATTATGAACATAATTGTTACAATACATATCAAAAGGTATCGTCCAACACAAAAGTAAAAAACCAGGCTTTGACACCTGCCCCTCCCTGCAAACTGAAAATAAAAATATTTAAAAACCATTCAGATAGGTAACAAAATCTCTCCGAACTAGCTGAAATCGAATATATATTCAAGTTGGAAGGGACACCGACGCTATAACAGTTACTACGTATTCAGTACACCATTCCAAGCCCCCCCCCCCACATAGAAAACAACACTTCCATACATTTGACAGTGTAGGTATTGCAGTTTTATAAGAAACGAAGTTTTTTTTTATCGACGAAAAATTTGAATGCTGGCGGGGAGAGGGTCATAATGTTGTATTGAATTTTCATAGAGCTCATGTGTTATCCCGCCATACATATTGCAAGTTAACCCTCCAGGTGGGTCACCGGCATTAAGTTTGCGTAAAATTGAACCCACGTGGAGGGTTCTCGGCATTGAGTTTGGAACTAAAATTTAAGACCCTAAAATAAGTGGTAGAATAGAGTTTTCAGAGGGTGTTGTCGCCTTAACTACTATTTATGGGGGCATTTTCAACCCCTGGTGGGGTGGGGGATTTGCATTAATCAAAAAACAAGAAAAAGTATAATCGCCCGCCCCGATCCCGTGTTAGGTGTGTTCAACCTTTTGTGAGATTTTCATGAAATACATTGATAGAATATGAATACCTGCCTCGTTTTATTTCAGGTATAATATTCAGTATGGAAGATTGACTGCGCCGGCAGCTGATATAATATCCGCGGCTAAGAATGCAGACATTCACGACAGGATCCTGACATTCCCAGATGCTTATGATACACAGGTAAGAATAAAATATTATCACTGGGTTTGAAAAGGATAATATTTTACTATATTATATTTTACTGATTAATCTATCTACGAAACGATGTATGCGAGTTTTTTTTTCTCTATTCAATCATTGTCAGGGCGGTTAGAATCTGTTAACGTGCCTACTAGCGGGCCGTGCCTACTAGCGGGCTACATCGCATTTCAAATGTTATTGTAGTTAATATAAGGTTGTTATTAAGATTGTAAAATGTTATAAAAGGGTTGTGCGCACAATCCTGTCTAAGTACTAGACGTACGAGCATGTGGTCAATACGCATATCCAAACGTGCAAAACTGCGAAAATACGCGAAGAAAAAAATTAATGTCTAACCCGCTGTCACTATTTACCTTGACTGTTGCCCACCCTTCCGCAACTGAGCGTCTAATCTTTAGAAGTTTTATTCTCTGAAACACAAAACGTGAATGTAAAAGTAAAGTGTGGGTGTTGGCAAAGCTAATGAGGACTGACAGAAGCGTGTTCCAATATAAGAGAGATAGAATAGAATAGTATTAAACTTAATTACACCAGAAATGAAACATAACGGTAATATAAATATATATATTTTATGTCAAAACACTTCTGAATTACGAAAGCAAGTTCCTTTCTTATTTGTTATTGTTTTATCAAAGAATACATCGCGGTTTAAAAGATAACGTCGTATCAACTACTGGCGCTAATTTTATTTATTTTTTATATGCAGGTCGGCGAAAGAGGGCTGCGACTCAGCGGGGGCGAAAAGCAAAGAATAGCAATAGCGCGGACTATCCTCAAGGACCCGGCGATAGTACTGCTCGACGAAGCAACATCAGCACTTGACACCAACACGGAAAGAAATATACAGGTACCATCAAAATCAAAAGTCTTTGAATGTTTGAATTCTACAAGACAGTCCCATAAAACTGGGCCTCAAGTCTGCTATTTTTATAAACATCGTCATTCCAACACGATACCATTGTCATTTTGCTAAAAGTCCATAATCTGCTAAATACATAATGGTCTGTCAAATTCTATGCCATTTCTTTCAATGGAGTGTCAGTGGTTGACCATTGTGAAGTCATAATGACGCCATTATATTAGTAGATTACCAAACTTGTCAAAATCAACAAATATGAAATCAATCATAGGCCATTCTGACACTATTGTAATAGCAGACTTGAGGGCCAGTTGTGTTGTCAATGATAGCGATGGTCAATGAACAATAACGTAATGAAATGCTATTTCTATTTCAGGCGGCTTTGGCGCGAGTATGCGCAAATAGGACAACAATAATAATTGCTCACAGGCTCTCCACCATCATACACGCCGACGAAATTCTCGTATTGAAAGAAGGAGAAATCATTGAAAGAGGAAAGTGAGTAAAACTCCTACTGCAATTTTATTTAGTTTTTTTTTTTGCAGTAAGTACGGTCGCTGTTCGTGATGAATTGATTAACTAAGGTTCTCATTTTATTTCCAGCCATGAAGCGCTTCTCGCACAAGGCGGCTTCTACGCCTCAATGTGGCAACAGCAACTAGAGAATCGCAATAACAACGAAAACAATGGAGAGGGCAACAACAACAACAACAATAACGAGCCCCGGCCGCTGCCGGGACAACCTAACGGCGGCGCGTTCGGACACGGACATGGACATTAAGCGTACAGTCATAAGTAACGAAGCAGGGTGCTAGTCGGTTCGTGGATCAGTGAATTCGAATACTATCGATTCATTTTGTCAATTGTTTGGTTCGAGGGTGTTAGACATAAGGGACATGACAGATCGCTCAAGAAGAGCATTTGTAACCAAATAATTTTTGTATTAATATCGTGTGAACGCGCTCCTATGTACATTATGCACAAGCATTAGCTCACCGAACAAACATTAATGATGTACAGAAGTTGACATTGTGATGATGTAACTATATTGTACCTAGTATTATTAAAATTGTGATGGGAAATTATATGTGCTATTTCAGTGTTATTAAAACTGTTTTGATTTAAAACTAGCATTTTGATTCACTCATCCGACATCGTTCTGTCCTTGTCCTATGTTGTTTGGGGTCGGCGAAACACGTTTTTTGAAGTGAAACTTCTTATGCGACTTCCAACAAGTTTAACGCTACCAAGGAGGGGGAATATTTTCTATAACTCACTAAGAGATGGCAGTATTACAAGATTTGTGACTACTTAGTTCTACTAGGTACGCAAGATGGCGTGCAAACAGTCATGCATTCGACTCTTCGGTGTGACCAGCCTTCGCTCAATTTCCATGAGTAGAATAACCTCGATTAACTTATGTAATAATTATGTAATAAAAATAATACAACAAGAAAACAACAAAAAATATTTAGAAGCTCAATAAAATAACGAGAGTGAATGCGTGGCACTGAAACGCATGCATGTAGTATTACGAAGTTTCACTTCTTCCGCGCGGAGGGACTCCACGCACAATTTTTTTTTTCTTCTACTTTCCCCTGTCATTCGTAACGTTATCATTTACTCCTTTTTCCTTCATATCATTTCTCACACAATCCATGATTTACTCACATACAAAGACATTTAAAAGACCTAGCTCGAATATTTTCGCTATAGACACACTAATGCTAACTGACAAGCGAACGTATGACACTACAGACCGATTTGTCAACAAGTTTGGCACACCATCGAATTACGATTTCTTCCGTCTTGTCCCGTCTATTGCTCGTAAATATTTAGATATCTTTGTTCATATATATATATATTTAGTACAGCTCAGGTCAACAATCATTGCCTTATCGGCTTGTCTCGTGATCCGCAGTCACCGAGCCTACAGCTCAACAATACATGTTGATCCCGTGCAGTACTTTTACGTCATAACATCACGCATGTAATCGCCTTAGGGTTAAGCAGAGGTGTACCTAACTACTCCCACATTATGCCACTTAGACATCGAGGCAAAACTTAAAAATAGTTATTACCAGAATTTTTGTCTCCACTTTTTTTTTGGACAGATTTTACTACTGATTTTAGAAGGTTTTTAAGGAATCTCGAAAATGGCACACAGTTCGTTCTTATTGGTGTACCTAACTACTCCCACATTACGCCATTTAAGTTCCATGTAACAAGGGGCAAGCTTATTGCCATCAACCGGGCACAAATTCAGACTGTGTGGCTGCTAATAATAAATTACTGACCTACCATGTACCTTTCAAATAATTTTATATTAAAATTTTGTACATACATGGGCTTCGTAAGACAACATCCGATAATTATATTAAGAACTTACTGTGTATCGTATTGCTGCTTTTTTTATCCATATTATCAAAGGAAATTGATTGTTTTGCTAGTTTTTCACGATATTCTTTATTCTTCTTTTGGTAAGCCTTGATTGACATCGCAGGTCGTTGTTTTGCATATTCCAAACTCCTTAAAGAAGTCTCTGCTTTTTGTTCGATGTGATCGATAGTCTTTACATAATCCGTAGATATCTTGCGGTACACTCTTTTTCCGTGTTGTAATAGAAGAATTTGATCGAGCGGTTTCTGATACCCCTTAGGTATCGAGTGGCGTCGCGCTAAATACAATTCACGGGAGTCGTCGCTCGTGCATTGTAGGTTTCGCTGTGTTTCCGGAGAATACGTAACAAGGAAGAGAGTTTTGGTTTCTTTTTCCGAATATGGTCTGTAAAGGTATGACAAAATTGCAATTAATGACAATCATTTTTTTTTTGCACATTCAAGTGCAAACTTTATGTTACAGCACTATCAAAACGTTATTTGAAGACCAGCCGTAACTTTCAGGCGCAGGCCACATAAATGGCGTCGAACGCGGACATGGCACGGGCGGCTTCCTATTCCATTCAAATTTCACATAAAATGCATGGAAATAAAATGCAACTTAGGACACGCGGCTGTAGGATACATTTATACCTTTATGAGGTCATAGTAACTTCCCAGGTTAGCGAACTTACTGATAATCCTTCAACGTAGGCCCTGGGCCATGGTCAACGACCACGTCGTCCATGAGTTTACCGAGGACAGACATCCGCCTCCCTTCGCTGCCAAATTCGCCCACCCGTGTCGGTTGAACATTGCCGCTTAATTTCCATGCTACACCAGCGGCATGACTGTGGTTAAAACAAGTTTCTTTTATTACCTTTATCTTTCTACCAAGTTTTAGTTATCCACTGGTTGCTGAACAAGTGGACATACCTAAGCCTCACCAAACTAGTGGCGCATCCACACATGCCCGGCGGCACATGCATCTTCTAAGCCGGCGGCAAATTCAGCGGCAAGGCAGTCTGAGAGCCGGCGGCATGTGTGGATTCGCCATTACGCTACAACACCCAGATCTCTTGACTCAGCATTCCACAAGCAATCTTACACCAGCCCCCCTTACATTGTTCGTTAAAATTCGCTAAAATTCGCGCGGGGGCACGGAGCGAGCGCCCGTTGGAAAACGACTCATACGCCTTTTAGCGCTGCTCACTCACTTCAGCTTGCTAACAACTTGTTCTACGAGGTACTTCAATGACATCGGTAGCTACTTATTCGCGCATAAGCTTAGTTCGGATCTTTTTCTTATAAATACCCTTGTTTCTATTCTTATAAAACCGGGTTGAGGCATATATAACAATATTAACCTTTTGAACGCCGGAGCATAATAGCACGCGCGTGCCATCCACGCGAAGTCGCAATACTTACAAAAAAAAACAGGAATTTCAAAACTGTAACCTACTTACTTTTTTCTATCTATATATATAAAAGAAAGTCGTGTTAGTTACTTCACTTATAACTCAAGAACGGCTGAACCGATTTAGCTGAAAATTGGCAGGGAGGTAGTTTAGAGCCAGGAGAAGGACATAGGATACGGTAGGGTAGGGTAGGTAGGTAGGGTAGGGTAGGGTAGGTAGGTAGGGTAGGGTAGGTAGGTAGGGTAGGTAGGTAGGGTAGGTAGGTAGGGTAGGTAGGTAGGGTAGGGTAGGTAGGTAGGGTAGGGTAGGTAGGTAGGTAGGGTAGGGTAGGTAGGTAGGTAGGGTAGGTAGGTAGTTAGGGTAGGGTAGGTAGGTAGGGTAGGGTAGGTAGGTAGGGTAGGGTAGGTAGGTAGGGTAGGGTAGGTAGGTAGGGTAGGGTAGGTAGGTAGGGTAGGGTAGGTAGGTAGGGTAGGTAGGTAGTAAGGGTAGGGTAGGGTAGGGTAGAGTAGGTAGGTAGGGTAGGGTAGAGTAGGTAGGTAGGTAGCGTAGGGTAGGGTAGGTAGGATAGGGTAGGTAGGATAGGGTAGGTAGGTCGGATAGGGTAGGTGGGTAGTAAAAAGTGCATTGCAACGCATGCTGGGTACAGCTAGTATCTATATATATAAAAGAAAGTCGTGTTAGTTACTTCACTTATAACTCAAGAACGGCTGAACCGATTTAGCTGAAAATTGGCAGGGAGGTAGTTTAGAGCCAGGAGAAGGACATAGGATACGGTAGGGTAGGGTAGGGTAGGTAGGTAGGATAGGGTAGGTAGGTAGGGTAGGGTAGGTAGGTAGGTAGGGTAGGGTAGGTAGGTAGGGTAGGGTAGGTAGGTAGGGTAGGGTAGGTTAGGTAGGGTAGGGTAGGTAGGTAGGGTAGGGTAGGTAGGTAGGGTAGGTAGGTAGGTAGGGTAGGTAGGTAGGGTAGGGTAGGTAGGTAGGTAGGGTAGGGTAGGTAGGTAGGGTAGGGTAGGTAGGTAGGTAAGGTAGGTAGGTAGGGTAGGGTAGGTAGGTAGGGTAGGTAGGTAGTAAGGGTAGGGTAGAGTAGGTAGGTAGGGTAGGGTAGAGTAGGTAGGTAGGTAGCGTCGGGTAGGGTAGGTAGGATAGGGTAGGTAGGTCGGATAGGGTAGGTGGGTAGTAAAAAGTGCATTGCAACGCATGCTGGGTACAGCTAGTTTAAGATATATTTCGGCGCGAGTATGGCCGGACTGGATTATCGGTGACGGACACTGAATTCTTACGGAGTCCATGTCGTGTTGAGAATGGTCATTTGCCATTATTTTTAAAGAAAATCAATATTAAATCAAAACATTTTAATACGAATTTAAAAATGATTACAAAATAATGAATTAAAACAATAATTAAATTTAAACTGATGATAATATGATTCAGGCGTGAACCGTGTCACAATTAGAGTTGTGGACGGGTCGCTCGCTAGAATTTGAATGCCCCGCATCGCTCGGCGCTCCGTATTATAAAGGCCGACCCCTTCCACAACTCGCCTGATTCACTGAGTGGTGCGATGATGTCACAGAGCGTTCCGTTTCGTTTTAAGTCGTAATAATTTGCTCACGCCGACACGGCCATTCTGCTAAAAGGTCGTCACTGACCTCATAACTCTACAATAAGAGAAAAGATACCACAGTATCAAAAAATCACACAACTATCACAATCAACGGGTCATCTTTGCCTACAACCAAACATATTATCAAGAGAAAGGAGGCCCCTGGCCTCAACAAAATCTCAATAATAACATGAAATGGTTACAACTCAAACACATTACTAAGAGCAAGGAGGCCCTCCGTCCTCAACGAACTCTTAATAACGGCATCAAAAATTTGGAGGCCTCTGCCCTCAACAAATTATATCAGTCTCATGGTTTGGAGGCCCCTGTCCTCAACAAACCATATCAAATAAAATGTTTGGAGGCCCATGTCCTCAACAAACTTAAATACAGAACAGTCATTACAGAACACGGGTACAAAATGCAAATAGTGTAAATGTAACTTAACTTGAGTTCACCTTCCAATGTTATAGACTCATCTTTCGCCGACACGGTACCCTGGTCGATGCATTCTCCAAGTTTCAGTGCTAACCGTAGCTGGTCATGTGCCACTTGGTTTGGTCTTCCTCTGAATAGTGTTATATAGGTAATAGTAGTTAGTTTTCCTCTTCATTAGTGAAATCGGTATCCAAATTGCTTAAAGCGTCCTCAGTAGCTTGAACCGTTGAAGGCGAGCTTCTTACTACTTAAGCATTTTGTTAAGTAACCAGAATATTCAAGCCAGTGCCTTTTATGATTTCAGTTCAAATCATTAGATCATATGGTGTTTCTTGATCATCGACAATGTGAAACGTAATGACAGCGAAAACATTCTTTATCCGATGCCATTGGGGTAAGTATTTCGTCATGTTCCAGTGCTACATTGACTTTTTCAGCTTCGTTTGTCATCTTCCTAAAACATTTCTCTTCAATGTGTCCAGTTTTGTTGCAATAATTCCATTTGAGTTTTGGGCGTTCCGTTCGAATCCCAGACTCCTCTCTGGTGTTTTCGCTCAGTAATGGCTTTGGGTCGTTCAGTTTGCCATTTGCTTTGTTGCAATTTGCTTGAACTGTCTTGCCACACTTGAAGCATACTATCGGTTCTTCTTGATCGTTCCTAAGCCTGGGCCGTTTGGCAGGCGGTTTGCCTTGGCGTGGTTCTTGTGGCCTGATTGTGGCTGCAACAGAAATTAATTCGGGGACAGTTGTGCACTTACTGGACAGCAATTTTGAGCAAAGATACTCATTATCCATGCAGCCAATAACGGCTTCAACAGGCGCTACGCATTGTGGATGGTGCAGGGAATACGACCTTTCAGTCAATCCCACTAAAACTGAATTAGTCATGTTTACCCATAAACGAACTTTAGGGCCTTATCGCCTACCTAAATTATTCGATACAGAACTTCAGTCAGCTACCGAAGTCAAACACTTGGGAGTCATCCTAGACAGTAAGTAAAACTGGAGCAGTCACTTACACAACAAAATTAACAGGGCATGCATCACCCTCTGGCAGTACAGGAGGATGATAGGTAAGAAGTGGGGCCTATCCCCCAAAATGATACTTTGTCTATACTGTGTGTTGATCCGTCCCATGATCTCGTACGGGGCAGTGGTCTGGTGGCCACGCATCACACTAGTCTCAGCATCGTACAAACTTCAACGCATGCAGAGGCTTGCCTTCATGGCAATTATAGGCTGCATGAGGTCCACTCAGACAGTTGCTCTTAAAGCCTTGTTGGAGCTTCCGCCGCTCCATCTGTTCATACAACAAGAAGCAACAATGGCGGCCGCACGCCTCAGAACAATTTCAACTCTGGTGTAAAAAGACACGCAATACACCGCGGTACTGGAAGGATTCTACAACGAGTTCCCCCTGGTGAGAGCCATAAACGATCTAGTACCAGAGTCGAGCTACACGATAACTGACAAATGCTTGCACTGACTGGACAGGTCCACTCAAATCTGTGTGGTTCTTTCTTCAAAAGACCATTTCAGATACTAATCTGCATAGTCCTCATGTAAATTGAGGAATGTCTGGACTTTAAAAGAGTAGCAAGTTAACAGAGAACCTCTGAGTTTGTTTCGGCTGTTCCTTCTCAGAGTAGTCAGGTACAAAACACCGGCCCCAAATATTAAAAAAAAAAAAATGACGTGTAAAAGTGTTTGTAAAAACCTATTTGCAAAATAAACATCATTTATCATTTACCCAAACAATTTATATTCGACAAAAGTACAAGATCCAGCTCCATGAGGACCACCACTGTGAGGGGTTAAATCCAGCTGAGCTGCGGATCTTCACGAAGGATCTCAAAATAAATATAGCCGTAACACTGTGGGTCCATAACACGGTATTTCAGGCAGAATGCACGGGTATTTCCCTAGCCGCATCAGCCATCCTAGCAAGAAAGGTTGAGGACTACTATTCGCATACTTTTAGACAGCAAGGCTGAACTGTTAGCACTAGACAACCACACGGTCGACTCCGGGTTAATATAAGAGTGTCACCAGCGCCTAAACCAGGTCGGTAATCACAACAACATAGCCATACAACGGATTAAAGGTCACAGCGATTCCCGGGGCAACGATGCAGCGGACGAACTCGCCAGAACGGGTTCGAGCATGGCAGCAGTGGGTCCAGACTCCTGCCACTGTCCTTCGGGTATCTACGAACTCTGGTAAGGAAATGCACCAATGAATAACACCACAAACTGTGGCAACACCACGGTGAGTGTAGGCAGGCCAAGGAAGCACTTCCTACTATAGACGGCCGCTTTACCAAGCGAGCTCTCCGGCTGACAAAGCTACACCTCCGCACAGTCACAGCCGCCATCACTGGGCACAGCTCCTTTAATAAACACCTCCTTGTCCTAGGAGTCACAAATAGCCCACTGTGCAGAGCCTGCATGGAGAAAAACGAGACAGCAGCCCACGTGCTTCTACACTGCCTAGAGGTTGCAACTTAGAGGGCAAAGTACTTCGGTAACCCTCGGGGAACTAGGGTGGATCGAATAAAGTTCCCACCCGTACGCAAAATACGCGCTTTAGACGTGGAGTTGCGGAAACCAGCCCGCTATACAATACAATGCAATGGCTTCCACAGCGTCAGTATCTTTATTGCCGCTTATCACTCGTTTTCAACTATGCCACCTTCGGTTATTGATTCTGCTAGATTAGACATCAAATTAGAAGTTGCTCACCTTATGGACATCAGTGGAGTAACGTGCTTCAGGTTCGAACGTTTGTATCAATGCTTCTCGCATCTCCCTCCAGACAGGTGATTTTACAAGCCACGCATCACCAATAGTCTTGGCTCGTCCTTGCAATAGACTCGCTATCTTAATACAAACTTCGTGGTCAGCCAACTCCCGGTGTGCTTTGGCTCGATCGACGTGCTCGCACCAGTCTCGAATTGGGACATCACCATCTGGATTGTAGGATGCTATATAGATGTCACGTAATCTTGGTCTTCGCGTCGGAGCTACAGTCTTATTTATCACCCGTGGCCAGCATCTGTTTTGTGCTAAAGCCATCCGTTTCTCCATCATTGAGGGTGGATGGGACCGAAGATATGTCCCGGTTGATCCCGCTTCTGATTTCGGCGCGAGTATGGCCGGACTGGATTATCGGTGACGGACACTGAATTCTTACGGGGTCCATGTCGTGTTGAGAATGGTCATTTGCCATTATTTTTAAAGAAAATCAATATTAAATCAAAACATTTTAATACGAATTTAAAAATGATTACAAAATAATGAATTAAAACAATAATTAAATTTAAACTGATGATAATATGATTCAGGCGTGAACCGTGTCACAATTAGAGTTGTGGACGGGTCGCTCGCTAGAATTTAATGCCCCGCATCCAGTGGCTGTCGCAACGTCCCCGACATGGGGGGCGTGGCGGGCGGGATGTGGGCAAGCCCTTGCCCCGCGGGATCAACACAGTGCCCGTTACGACGGGCACCTCAATTAGATTGCCATATAGGCGAAGGAAGTTGCGAGCGCGTGTAAAAGGCGCGACTCGCAATGTGTGGTTGGCATTTTGTCCGGTAGGAGGCGCCAGCGGCGCTAGCGCTGCGCGCTTAGCTACGGTACAACGTTACCGTAGCGAGCGCCGCTTTCTTCACGTGCCCCGCATCGCTCGGCGCTCCGTATTATAAAGGCCGACCCCTTCCACAACTCGCCTGATTCACTGAGTGGTGCGATGATGTCACAGAGCGTTCCGTTTCGTTTTAAGTCGTAATAATTTGCTCACGCCGACATATACATATATATAGATCACATTTTTAAGATATATAAATAAACACACACAAAAGAAAATCTTGAAATTGTTTATTTCGTGTTATAGTGCACCACATTTTTATGTCTCATATTTGTGTGGTTGGCGTACTAAGCACGCGCGTGCTTGTCACGTACCTATATGTGACATAGCGTTCAAAAGATTAAAAACGTACCTAGTCATAGGGCAGGCCGCAGGCAATGTAACAGATGTGTGCCTCGCGGGAAAGAAAATAAAGCAAAACAAAGAACTAAGAAGTAATCTTCCTTTCATGCGCTCAAACTCCAAACGAGGTTGATTTTACTTACCTGTCTCCAAATCACTAACCTTTCCTTCTTTTTTTTCACATCTTGCTGTACAATTTTAGCTGGGATCTTCGCCTCTGAATGTATAAAAACCTCGGGTGACCTATGAAATAAAATAACATTATACCTAATTAAGTAAAATAATAATAGTAAGCATAGGCAACCAATCTCAGGCAAGAATAGCTATCGGCGCGTGAGACATTAAAATATTTAGAAAAAGGAACGACCAAACGCAAGTCATCCTCTCGTGCGCAAAGGGCTACAGATGTAGCACCATCACCAAACAATACAAAAAAAAAAAAAAAAATAGTGCGTGGAGTCCCTCCGCGCGGAAGAAGTGAAACTTCGTAATACTACACGCATGCGTTCGAGTGTCACGCATTCACTCTCGTTATTTTATTGAGCTTATAAATAATATTTTATTGTTTTATTGTTGTACACTTTTTTACATAAGTTTATCGAGGTTATTCTACTCATGGAAATTGAGCGAAGGCTGGTCACACCGAAGAGTCGAATGCATGACTGTTTTCACGCCATCTTGCGTACCTATTAGAACTACGTAGTCACAAATCTTGTAATAGCGCCATCTCTTAGAGGGTAATAGAAAATATTCCCCCTCCATTAGAACGTTAAACTTGTTGGAAGTCGCATAAGAAGTTTCACTTCAATAATACTCTTAACGCTCATTCATATGTCAATATGCACTCAACAGCAAAACTAAATTTGTGTTTCGTAGTATGCTATGAAAAAAAATGTTACTGCTGCAGTTTTTTTTTATTTGCAATGAGTTTGCTCTTGACTCAAGTCTAGGCCAGAGATGACAAGTCGACGATGGTACGAGCTTACCCAAAGGAAGTCTGCGAATGTGTGCGTGCGAATTGGTGGAATAGCAATAAGGTAAGTATGGATGGTAACTTGCAGTGCGTCTAGATGTCCGATGGTAAAAGGGGGCTGGTGGGATGCGGTCGTGGAGGTCTTGGGCACACTCACCGAAGTACAGCCTGTAGAAGACCGACAAGCAGGCAGCCTTGCGGCGACGAGCCAAGCTGTGAAGCTTGACATTCACCCATTTTACGTCGTCAATCAGCCTCTTTGCTCTGCGTTCCGCCAAGTCAAGCGCGGCAAGCTATGGTATTTAGCTGAGCCATCCCAAAGGTAGCTGCAATACTCCATGCAGGATCGGAACTGTGCTTTATACGGTGTTTAAATCTGTCCAGCCCTGAAGTATCGCTTCACTCTATTTAGAATGCCTAGCTTTTTTGTTGCAGTTTGGGCTTTGTACTCAATGGTGGCGCAGAATTCAAGACTGGACGTCAATTCTATGCCTAGGACACACATTTACACAGGTCACAGGAATAGATGTACATACCACAAATAACGATTTTTTTTATTTTTTGCGTTAAAAACACACGTATTTTGGTGGCATTAAAAGAGACCAAATTGTCATCACCCCTCTGGGAGACAAGGTTTAAGGTCATATTTGTCCGTAGCCTCTCTCAAAGATAGAACTTAATCCCCGATGGTTGTTGCGCTGGACAAGTAGGTATATCTCTGAAACCGTACTGTCATCTGCGTACCCAACAACACCAGAAGTCCAACATTTTTATTATTTTTTTATTGCAGAAGCAAATATCTCATCAACCATTGACTTTAAAACAAAAACATTTATGGAACCTCGACACTATTTTGAAGATCTATCGATAGACTTATACACGATGTTTTTTGTTTTTTCCCTCATTTCATGGATGTGTGGCGCGCATAAGTTGCCTTCTATGTGGAATCTAGAGGAGGTTATCTGTGCATCATTACGTGAGTAGTTTTGTGCAGTCCGTCCGGCCCTGGAGATTTCCAGTTAGGTAACGGACGGATTGCACCGGGCACGTCCAGAACACCAGCAATGGTCTCTCATTTAAGATCTTTCATTTCTGGGAACAAGTCACACGCTCGCTCCACAACCACAACACGCATCCGATCACCCTCGGTGTGACTGGCGGGCACCGACCAAATACTTATTATATAAAGCTGTTTATTTACAATCACAAACAGACACTTAAATTTTATCTTTTTTTATAGATTATCTCGTCTCGATTTCACGTGTTTGCACTACGTAGTATATGCGTGTCAATTTAGTAGGAACCTGTTATAATAATACTTAAGAAGGTAGGCATTGTGGGTAGACATGTTCTTCAGAGGAACAGAAGAGTAATAGTCAGGGTGGGGACACCATTATAAAACCAAGATCCGTATAACATTTTGCTAATGTTGCAGTGCCGAACCGAGCCGTTTCCCTGGTTTTTTTTTTTATTACTTAACAAAAATGTAAATGAAATACCTTTCGCCTTGTTTGTCTACAAATCCTTGATCTCCAAAACTAATTTTGTCCGGTATTTCTTCATCCGATTGGACGGACGGTTTGGCTACCAATTTTTTATATGAGGTCAATGAATGAGGGTGTTGGATTGATACTTGTCTATAACAAATAAAAATACAATCAAATAAATATAAGCACTATAATAGAGAGTTTTACATAAAATAAAACTTACCTATTATTTTTTCATCAATATCCGGAATCCATCTTGAGTCAAGCACCTGTCTTTCAGCCTGTTGACAGCGATTTCCTTTGCCTCTCCGCTGGTCGCGCCCTCTATGCTTACCGTTGGTACTAAGTATTTCAAGCGCGCCTCGGATGATCGCCCGATTTATCGTCATTATGGAACTCATGATGCACCAGGTAGACCTTACCTGGATTCCGGATATTGATGAAAAAATAATAGGTAAGTTTTATTTTATGTAAAACTCTCTATTATTTGTTTTGTATCAATATCCGGAATCCATCTTGAGTGATGTGTTTGTTATCACCTGGTGCGCTAAACCCAAAGACGCTATAATGTGTCGTATGATGAAAAATATTGGGTTAATAAAAAACATCGCCAAAATTATGTTAATGTATTACAATTATTAATCTGGTATGACATACTACTTTTAGTCGTAATAATATAACAAAACAAATGGTTTCGAAAAATTAAATAAAAATATAAGTCTTAATGAACAGGATCAAAATAATTAGACAAAGATGTAGAATGATTGAGAACATTTGAATCATTGTCATGTAACAGTTCTCTCTGATAATAATTCTGGAAGGTATGAATCGTTTTCCAGTTACCGGTGGCAAGAATTTGATCAATAGGAAAATTCTCTACGAAATTGAGGGAGGCAACTGCGGATCTTACTGAACCTGGAGTTGCATCAATACCAGCAGCTTTTAAAAGAGATCTCACCCATCCACCAATAACAGTTCTAGAAGCAGGTTTAATATCCCCTCTAGCTGTAATAAACAAATGCTTTATATTTCCTCGACAGTTTGAAGTAATGCATATTAATTGTCTCAACCAAAAAAACAGATTTAATTTTTAATCAGGGTGTTCTCTAAGCCTCCATCCAGATTGTCTGTGGTTATGGTTGTCTGTTTTAGAACCAAATGCTGGCCACAATACGATAGACGAATCCTCATCGACTAAGCTACTGCTATCAATTCGCAACAGAGTAACGTAGGTCGTGGACCCTACGGCCTGATGCTAACAATAAAAGAGTAGCCACATGTCTTGATACTTGAAATATGTTATTTTCATCAAATTCATAAGCACTCATGTGTTGCAATAAAACTTTAGGGTTCCAAATAGGTGGTTTAGCAGATTTCTCTCTTGCTACAGAAATGGCTTTTAATATGTGTTTTATAAAGAAATTTGACGACAAATCAATATTAGATGTTATGTGTGTGAAAGTTGAGATAACAGATTTGTGCACCAAAATAGTTCTATAAGCAAGACCTATATCACAGTGTTAATGTGCTAAATATCGAGCTACCTGATCCGCATTAGGGTATTTAAAATTTATCGAATGGGACTCACACCATTGCTTCCATCGGCGCCACACTGGTCTGTAGGTATTGATTGTGGAGCCCCCCCAGCTTGACATAAAGAATTTTTTTTCTTTATCTGTCCAGTCCGTCAAAATATCTTGCCACCCGAAATCAGCCATGCTTCCAACTGTAGGTCTTGCACTTGCGGCGGATGCGTCCCTGTTCTGGTGTCTATTAGAGAGCAGGCTAGGTCTGGAATCAGATAAGGGGGATGTTGCGATCGCCGTTGAACATCTGCCTGCCAAAATACCTGGCTCCACTTCGGGGCAATCAATATATAGTTTCCGCTGGCTTGGTTCAGGTGTTGGAGAACGCGGGGAATCAAATTGGGTGGTGGAAACAACCAAGCTAGGTCGTAGTGCCACTGATGACAGAACGCGTTGTGATGTTGGGCTTCCTGATCGTTGACGTCCAGTGATACGTACTTTGGTACTATGTGGGCTGTTCTCGACGCGAAGAGGTCTATCTCCGGCGTACCCCACATTCGAAAAATGTTTGTCGTTGCTGACCTCGTGGGGTGCCATTCTGGGCAAGCCTTCTGCCGAGAAAGAGCATCTACCTCGGCATTGAACCTGCCCGGAAAATAATGTGCTGTCAGATGAATGTTCTGCTTGTCTAAAACAGCAAGAAGTTGTCGAGTTTGATGAAGCAGTTTCTTGGATTTTGTGCCGCCCTCCTTGTTTATGTACGAGACTACTGTCCGATTGTCGGTTTGCAGCAGTATCTGTGCATCTTGGAGTTGCTGCTAGTTCTGACGTATAGCTGCGTAAACGGCAAACATCTCTTTTTTGTTGGCATGCCATGTCTTTTGAGAATCTGTCCAGGTTCCCACAATATTTGTGTCGCCAAGTTGAGCTCCCCATCCGATGTCTGATGCGTCTGTGGTCAATAGTTGTGACGTCACTGAGCTCAAGTGTATCGGCATCGACTTTCCTATGGCTTGACACCGCCACTCCATCTCTGATCGAGCTGGTTGTGGCACAGTGATCGACCGATACGGGTGTTTCACCGACAGCTGTCGACTGTAGTATTGCAGAGTACGACAGTGAAGGCGACCTCTCGGAGTCACGAACGTTGCAAAGTTGAGTCTCCCCATTAGAGTTTGGTACTGTTTGAGGGACCACTTGCTTAACTGAAGCTGTTGGTGAAGTGCTTTGCGTAGCGTTAGGCACTTTGGTTCCGACAGGGACTTTGCGTTGCGTTTTGTATCCCATGTAATGCCGAGAAACTCGAGGCATTGTGTCGGAACCAGTACAGACTTCTCGTAGTTGATTGTCCAACCTAGCAAACGGAGTATCTTGATCGTGAATGCGATATCGTCTACCAACTGCGATTTTGACTGGTTGGCCAAAAGAAAATCGTCTAAATAAACTACGCACCTGATTTTGTGACTCCTCAGGAATTCTGCTACCCAATTGGTTATCGAGGCAAACGTTCTGGGTGCCGATGAGAGGCCGAACGGCAAACACGTCATCTGGAGTAGCTGATGTTGACGTGAATTTTGTTGATGATAATTTAGCCTCAGGAACCTGCGATGCTGCTGTGCGATGGCCACGTGGAAATATGCTTGGCTCAGATCTAGTTTGGCCATCCAATCTTGTTGTTGTAAAAAACTTGGTACACGGAAGTGACTGAATAGTTGAAACGGCTTGGTAACTACGAACTGGTTTAGTTTTTTCAAATTGAAAATAGGACGGTAGGTCTGATCTGACTTGGGTACCAGAAAGAACGTGGAAAGGTAACTGGGTGTCAGTTCTGCAGGTTCTAGTACCCCTGACTCGAGCAAAGATTGGATTTGTATGGTCATATTGGGAGAGGTATTGGTTCTGTAAAATTTCAGAACTGTGGGACTCGGAAATATTAACGGCGGTTTGAGTATGAAGGGTATGCGTGCCCCGTTCAACAGTCGGCATATTTTGTCTGGCGCACCCAGATTGCTCCAAGCATATTGAAATTGCCTCAGACAGCCGCCTTGAAATGTCCGACAGTCATTCGCGACGCTTGTTTTTAGGGATAGGCTGCGATTGCGATTTCTTACCCTTTGGTTTATATCGCTGATTGATTGTTCGGTTTTTGTTTTGGTGTGAAGCGTTTGAGGCCTGTCTTTGTCTTTTATTATAGGTATCTCGACGAAAAAACCTGTCGTCAGCTTGTTTACTAGTCGATGGTTTTTGATTTTGATAAAAGTTTTCCTTAGAATATGTTTGTGGTATTGATTTAGTTGATACCGTAAGTTTATCCACCCCCCCAATTTTTTGGAGGTAGGTTTGAACTGCCTCATCATTAAAAAGATATTCTGTACTAGGAGGAATTTTATGTAGGACATCACGATGAAAACCTTCGGAAATTTGGCGCAACATAGCCTCTCGTCGTATATTTATCAAATCAGCTCTTCGGCCACACACTATTTGTAATAAGTCACCAGTAACCGTACTATACGCGGATTCTTTCGAAAACAAAGATTCCACTTTTTCGAATAACGAGTTGGGTGTCAACGATTCTCTAGACTCATTTGACCAATCCACCAATGATTGTAAAGATTTGTGCAATTCGTCTTTTTGACAAAGTAAAGCATTCGTTAATCCAGCAAAAGATCTTTCCAATAAATATGAGCGCGAATCTTCTTTCAACATGTCCGATTCAAAACGCTTTAATTCGTCGTTAACATTTAACTCGACGAAACCAGGGGTAGCTAAATATTTCTTTTGTGCATCCGAAAACCGAACTGCATTCCAATCATCACACTTAAAACGCTGTAGCTCCGTTATTTTTTTAAGGTATGTTTCGTTTGCTCTAGGGTAAATCGGATCTTTTACTGTTGTACAGACTTCCGAAAAAATCTGAAGTTTGTTATTCTGAGACATGTTTTCAGGTCGTCGTAGATTTAACTCGTTTGTGGTTACGGAAACGGTATCAATGTTAGCACTTCTTGATGTGGTATTATTTTCAATAACGGAATTTTTCGTAATGAGGTTTGTTAAATAAGCCACTTGTTGTGACAAAAACTCGAAGTGTGCATAACTCACGGTTTGGGAGTCCCTCCTTACCTTACGTTTCTCAGGGCTGGGTCCACTGCTTGTAGAGGAACTGCTATCACTATCTCTTGCACACGGCGTCGGAGAACGAACACGTTTACGCGATAGTGAACCATCTTCTGGCTCTAAATTATTATTAGGATTTTCCATAATAACAACGGAGAGGTACAATTTCACGAATTGAAACTATAATAGTTTTACCAAACTTAATTAAAATAAGCGGGTAGTAACTTTTTCGCGAAGTTCAAATAACGCTATCAACCGAACGGCGCGAAAAACGACGCTATAATGACGATAAATCGGGCGATCATCCGAGGCGCGCTTGAAATACTTAGTACCAACGGTAAGCATAGAGGGCGCGACCAGCGGAGAGGCAAAGGAAATCGCTGTCAACAGGCTGAAAGACAGGTGCTTGACTCAAGATGGATTCCGGATATTGATACAAAACAAATAATAATACATAAAAAAAGGGACAAAAGCGTGAGTTTATGTTTTATGCGTGTTACATCTGTTTTCCCCGAAGGGTATTATTATCGTAGCATTTCCGTACAATTGTAGATTTTAGAATTTAGCATTTGATGATGCCGAAGGAAGTCGTGACGAATTTCATGAAACGTTATGAAAATAGTAAAAACGCCCAAGTGCCAAATCGCGGTAAATTAAGAAAGATGTGAATTTATAAAAAATATAATTTTAAAGCGCTGTCACCTAGTATATGGTAAATAATCATCTAGTTCAGCGTCATCCTCATCATCTCCGATATCTGTATCTGGTCTTTCGAATTGGCGCATCCTAGTTAAATCTTCCGGACGTACAAACCCAGTTTGACGTCTACTTATTTCTTTGCGTATTTCAGACGCATCAATAGCATCAGGAAGAGTGATAGAAACTTTTCTAAAATTAAGAAAATATTGAAAAAAAAACCTATAAAAAATGGATTTACATAGACAGTTACCTAAGACAGAAATAAAGTCTAGTTTCTTCGATCGACCGCCTTCCTAACTGTACCTTAGATGATAAACGGTAGGTTGGTCGGAAGGTCCTTTTTTGAATCCACAAATCGAAGTATAATAATATCTAAGTACCCTACATTTTAAATCTTTTAATGCTATTTAAGGTTCGATGAACTTCGATGCCAGGTTTCAAGTAAAACTTACTTCTCACGCCCGCGACGTAATTCATATTCAGCCACTCTAAAATCAGTAACATTAAAAAATTAGACAATTCACCCAAATATAGGTAGGTAACTCCCACAAAATGTTAATACAAAAATCATCAGGTAACCTTACCTGTATTTTCGCAGGGCTTCGTCGGGAACTAAATTAGTCCTGAAACATAAGAACTTTGTTAATTTTGAGCACGGACAAGAACGACCAATTAAATTTGGAAAGAATCTTACAGTTTAGCCTGGCCGTTAAACAAGTTATGTTTGCCGCTATTAGCCAACCTGCTTATGACTCCACCCGCAAAACTCACACGATCCGCAGTGTCTCTAAAAAAAAGCATCATTACTGTTGTAGTATATTATTATTAAAAAAACTTATTACTTGGGTCCATAATTACCTACTAACATAACTAAATGTAATCATTCAGACCGGTTGCGACCGTTGTTTAGACATGTGGGTCATAATAAAATTGATGTAGTTACATTAGGCCGCAAATTGGGTTCTCAGTGGTAACAAAACCAGTATAAGCTGGCATCTTATTCCATTCAAACTGCTGTATCCTCCAGGTCAAAGTTTTAGCGATCTTGCGCACTACGTGGCCACGACCACGGCTTGTAACTTATTGCCAACCTGGTACAAATCTAGACTCCATGGCAGCAAACGAAAAATTCTTGATGGAAAAACCCAATACCACTGTGCCCGACCCAATCGAACCTAAGACTTCCTTGTGACCACTCGACCAACGAGGAGAAACGGTTGAAAAGTAAACTACCAAAATAGGTAGGGTACCTACTTCGTTGCACAAACTATTTCTTAAATAACTAGATACTATACTACATAAGTAAATAAGTTTTTTTTACACTAGATATTTCTTGTATTCTTTCTCTTCATCAGAATCTAAAGACAGTTCTGTAAATAAAAACACCTTAAATTAGTATTGTTTCACAAGACGCAAGATTTTTACGTTATATTATTAGGTGGATTTATTACGTGATTCAGATAATTCAAGGTCTGAAGATTTTACTTCAAAAAGATCTTCGAGTATTTCCGAATGGAAAATTAGTTTGTCGTCATCAGGCTTCTTTTTTGCTTTGCCAAGATCTTTGTCTAAATCAGCTTCGAGGCAATAGTGCCCTTGGAGCAATCTGAAGAATAAAATAATATCTGGTATATTATTATCTTTAAACTCATTGTTATAACTAGAGACCGGATTATATGAAAAAAGCTTGTTATATGCATGCCAATATGCATGAAAAATGCTTGAAATATGCAAGAAAATTGGCGAAATTAAAAGAAAAATTTTAGGAACCCAAAATGTTTTCATTTTTTTATTTCATATTGCATACTGTTAGTAAATTATCTTTTGATAGACAATAATAGGTAAGGAACATTACATGATATTAAAATCGTTTAATATTTTTGTAAACGTAATAGTATATTGTGTATTAAGGGCGGTAAGTAAGGAATTACGATCGAGGCTCTAGTAGAAGCCCGAAGTCGAAGACTGAGGGCTTTCTGAGTCGAGGTTCGTAATTCCCGTACCGCCCGTGAAACATACAATGTTTTTCATCACACTTGCGAGTTAATAATTATGAATATACACAAGTCAGCACACATATTATTACGAAATACGTGAACTGATTTGCGGATGGCGGGCTGTTTGCCCACACCACAGATTATACAAATGTTTTGTTCAGAAACTTTAAAGGCAAAATACTTACCTAGGTATATACAGCCATGGCGGAGTGTAAAAAAATAAAAAATTTCGACGTTTGGATACAAAAAACTATCGATTATTTAGATTTTAGAACATTAGTTGAGTAGTTAAATAACATGTAGCGAGATTGAATGAAATTCCTGTTTAGATAACATTTTAAGAAAAATTTTCAATTGCGTGTAAACTCCTTGCTTGATGAACTTGCATGACCTGTGTGCTGTCAAGCGGTGCTGTAAATTAAAAAAAAAATACTTACCGCCCTAGGGTTTTATATGGGGCATTACAGCCAAGTTCACCTGTATGTTATGACACTGTTTACGTGCAAGTGTGATGAAAATTAAAAAAAAAAAATACTTACCGCCCTAGGGTTTTATATGGGGCATTACAGCCAAGTTAACCTGTATGTTATGACACTGTTTACGTGCAAGTGTGATGAAAACAATCATGTATTGTTTCAAATGTTCAGTTTTTCCGGAAGCATGGTACGCATCAAATTTCACACAATAAATAAAAACTAAACTGCAGATCAATGAGCACGCATGTCAAGTATGAACAAGTAACAATTTATATGCGTAATTGGTGGGACGACTTTGCAGTTGGCGAGCACGATGACCATTTTTTTTTTTTAAACTTTTCCCCACACTAGGAATTTCTCCTGTATCGTGGGTGCGTTTACAAACATTTAAACTCACATACACAAACAGCCAGACCCGGAACAACTATCTGTGGGTCATACAAATATTTGTTCCGTGCGGGGATCGAACCCGCGACACGCTCAGCCACTGCGCCAACCGTGTCGTCTTTTGTCTCTTTAATTTTACTATCGTAACTGTCAAAACAAAAGATGCGCGCGGCTACTGAACTGACCCTGCCTTCGAGTAAACCCTGTATCAAAATACAGTAAAAATGATAGTACAGTAAAAATAATAATATAACGTAGGGTGAGTGCACTGCACTCGGATAATATTATGAATGTACTGATAATATGCATCATAACTAGATCTTAGGTAAAATATGCTATTACTGCTGAGAATGGCTTAAATATGCAAATGCATTATGCAAGCCTGCAAATGCATATTATTATGACGAATTTTTCAATATCATAGAACTAAAGTTATTGTGTGTATTTATTTGTATGTATGTTTATTTTATATAGGTATAAAGGTTTTTTTTTAAGCTCTAATTCAATTTTTTTTTCCTGTTCTATCTATTCTACACACTGTGTCTACATTTCTAATCCATCTTTCCACTCGCAGGTCTGCTGGAAGAAATTTCTTTAGAAATAAGCAGTACCTTTGTGCTCTTGTATCTTAATGTATTATCCTGTTAAGTGTTTTGTGTGTACATAAATAAATAAATAAAGTTGTTGATGATAGTCCTGAGAGGTTGTCGGTGTTTTACAAATAACCCTGTATACCTACTATTATTATTAATCATTAAAAATATATACTAGTAGTAAGGTACTGTGGTAAGTACCATGAAGGTTGCTTTTAACTAACCTACTACTACCCGAAACGTTAAAGAGGGATAAAAGATTAATAAAAACAAACCTTTTTAGATCGAATTCGGAGCTAACCTCTCCAGGGTAAGGCACGTCTGTCAAGGGTATATAGTAGGGCTTCTCAGGCGGCCTTATGACACTCTCACTTTGGTGATAAGCCGACAAATGCTGATACGAGTATTCTTCAGGCACGTACTCATATTCTTCTACGTCAAAATCGTTATTTTCGCCCTTATCAACAGCAGTTACAGCTGATTGGCTACGACCAACAACAGTAACAGCAGGTGTCGTTTTAGTGCTACGATCAGTCTGAGTTTTTTCTATTTGCTTGTCTATTTCTTCTTTTTTCCGAATAAATCTGAAGAATCGTAAATTCATTAATCTACTTAATAGGAACAAACACAGCAGAACCTACGCTGCAATCACTACTGTACATTATTAAGTTTTTGACACTTTATCAAAGGTCATTAAATATTTTAACCATCCATTCGAAATAAGGTCGAGGTCCAAGCTATATGTGTATATACCACACGTGCGTCTGTCTAGAATACAACTAACCTTTCTGTAGTACGCAAATTCTTGGCTATAATTTTCTCATTAGTAATCTCGCTTTCACCTTCACCCACAATCATCTCATCTTCTATTCGTTGTAAACTTCTAAATTGAGTCTCTAAAAACACCTTTTCCAACAATATCTGAAATAATGGAAAATAATAGAAATATTATCATCTGCCTAGCCTTTTACCAACTGTTGGGGTCGGCTTCCAGTCTAACCGGAAGCTGCTGAATACCAATATTTTATATGGAGTGACTGCCTATCTGACCTCCACAACCCAGTTAGTACTGGGTAAGATACCCCTAGGTAAGACTGGTTGTGACTATCTGTAACGAATGTCAAAGATCTACAATTGACAGCCGGGCCCAACGGCTTAACGTGCTTTTCGAGGCACCGAGGAAAATCGGTGTCAGTATCGGTGGTCACCGATCCACAATCTATGCAAGCGCTGCTTAATCTAAAGTTCGAGGCAAGCGGCTGTTATTATTTAGCGACGCGCTCCTCAAAATAATAGAAATATAATGCGTGTAAATAGGTTTAGGAAGTCGATGACTTTTTTTGGTTTCATTCAGTTTTCTTTGTCACTGACTTTCGAAACTTCCCTCCCAGCCGTTTTCGGTCATGGCGAAAGTGTGACATTCTCTTGAATTTTGACGAGGATGCAAAACAACACCTTATATTTTATTTCAGGTACTAAAATTAAATGTTTCTTTTCAAGGAGGCATTTATTTAAGCTGTGGTGTTCGCGAAAACCGACAGATTGTGAATCGTTTTTTTAGCGTCTGTATGGATGTGATGTGAAATAGTACATTGTTACCCTAGGGGTGAAAGTTACTTATTTAGTCCCGAGACGGGGTTTATAATAGTTTATAATAGTTCGAGGGACTAAATAAGTCTTTAACCCGAGGTAAATACTGTGCTTTTCATTACGAATACAAGGAAATAAAAACATGTATTAGCTAAAGAAAAAATTAGTAAATTTTATTTTACATAAATCAACAACTTTTCCCGCCTATTTTGTTTTTTTTTTCTGTGGCCAGCCAGCTATTCAGCCATAATTTTTCATTTTCATCATTGAAAAAATGGTAAATATTTTGCCCAAATCTATGTTATTTTAAAGCAATTGTTTAAACTAAATTTAAATAATAAAGTTATTAAAAAAATATAGATTCTTTAATCAATACTTAACTTATTATTATTTGTTATTTCAATTTTACATCGTGGCTGCATAGATAGTTGGAACATGGTTCAATAAAAATGTGAAAATAGAACTAGTTTTTTTTTAAATATAAGTTTTTAAACTGATATGGTCACTAACACTATTAATAACACTTACAACGGTAAATATCCCGTTGTAAGTGTTATTAATAGTTTTTTTTTTATAATTTGGCATCTGTCAGTTGAAAGCGATTCTCCCTAGGGATGAAATGTATTACCTACTTTCAACCCGCTCTTCAGGAAATTTCAGATCTACTTTCAGAGTATGAGTAATGAAAATGTAGATATTGCACCTTTATCACATCGAATTGCTAATGTATGTAGAAGTCTTGAAAAGTTCTGGGTTAAATCAGCACGTACAAAAATTGTTTATAAAATAATTATTATTCTAATTGGTTAGATGAAAATAAAAGGTTCCCTATCCATTTGCACAAATTTTAAGACCTAATATAACTTAGCATAATTTTGTTTGGCATAATTATTTTTTCGCATAATATAATTACGAATAAATAATAAAAAAAAAAATATATGTGATGTAACTAAAAATTTAAGGTCTTCAGAATTTTTCCGATATATGTGCTATAAAATATTGCTTCATGCCAAATTTCAAGATTCAAGGTCTACTGGAAGTACCCTTTAGGTTTTGATTCCCTTGCGAGTAGTTGCGAGTTTGAAAATATGCGGATTAAATTGCTGTTTATTTTGATTGCGTTGACATAGAAATTTGATTTTGTTACAGCTGAAAGGTATTATAGATTTGAGTATTTGATATGAATTTCAATTTAATACTTGTATGCGTTTATGAGGAAAGCGGTAGTAAGCTTAAAATTATTAAAAATATTTTTATTATATGATGTAAATTAAAATTTATAGTTTTCGTCGCAATTTTTCCTTTATCTGTGCTATAAGCTATAAGACTTTGCTTCATACAAAATTTCAAGATTCTGAATTTACGGGAAGTACCCTGTAGGTTAAGATTCCCTTTTGATTATTGAAAATTTGTGGCATAAACGGCTGTATCTTTTGATTGCGTTTGCTTAGAAATTTGATTTTGTCACAGCTTCAAAGGACAGTAGACTTGAGTATTTGATATAAATTCCAGCTTGACACCTCCACGCGTTCCTGAGAAAAAGGGTCTTGACAGACAGACAGACGGACAACAAAGTGATCCTATAAGGGTTCCGTTTTTTCCTTTCGAGGTACGGAACCCTAAAAACAAGAACTAGCTAAAGAAAAAATTTGTAAATTTTATTTTACATGACATTTAACAACAACTTTTCCCGCCTATTTTGTTTTTTTTTCTGTGGCCAGCCAGCTATTCAGCCATTACTTTTCATTTTCATCATTGAAAAAGTGGTAAATATTTTGCCCAAATGTATGTTATTTAGAATATGAAGAAAGAATAAAGTTATTAAAAATAATAGATTCTGTAATCAATACTTAACTTTAAGTTATTTCAATTTTACATCGTGGCATAGAAAGTTGAAACATGGTTCAATAAAAATGTGAAAATAGAAATAGTTTTTTTTTTATAATTTGGCATCTGTCAGTTGAAAGCGATTCTCCCTAGGGATGAAAAGTATTACTTTCAACCCGCTCTTTAGGCAACTTCAGACCTACTTTCAGAGTATGAGTAATGAAAATATATTATTTTTCGAGTTTTTCTGATGCTTGCACACCATTCCTAATAATTTGTATTTTGATAAATTAGTTATTATTTAATCAAGTACTTCTCTTATTGATATTTCACAACAAGAAGGAATCACTAAAAACAGTTTGGAGGTTATGACCGTCTTCTTTGGGCGCGGGACCATCGTGCATCGACGCCGATGCAGGAAATATTAAAGTTCATAAGTGTGAACAAACCGAGGTGAACTTTCTTCCTTCACTCTCATAGCTTTTGACTACTACTACGACAACTACCTACACAGTTTGCCTGGATTTAAATCAGGTAGGTACGTACCTCGTAAAACATCTCCCCTATGACCACGAGATCTTCAATGTGACCCTCCATATATTTATTAACTTCTTTGTTAACTGTAATATCTTCGCACTTCAAGTTTAAAATATCGGTATTTGAAATAATTATTTTCTTTTTTGGTGACTCGTACCAGATCGGTACTTGTTCTATAATCTTCAGAGTGTTCTCACCGATAACGAGCTGACCAAAGGCCACATATTTGAAAGCCATCCAGACTTGTGGTTGCAATAAAATGAAGAATTGTGTTGAGCAACTAACATGTCTGAAATAAATAATTCTTTCAGAACCAAAATTACGTTATCATCAATCTTTGTCTTTTTAAACAACTTATTTTATAATAAATCGATCATTCAAGTCAAAACTGAATGATATGATTCTTCAATCACCCGCCTCAACGGGCAATGTGAACGGAGCGCAACCCAATTATCGGTCGCGGCTGTCAGCTGCAACTTAGAACTTATCTGATTAATGAATGCACACTGAACTATGCAAACTATCGGACGTAAGTCGCGGACGTAACCTGGGGTGGTCCGATAGAAATCTGGCTCGGTGGCTGTTTTTGAATGTGCACACTTATCAGTCGAGGATGTCAGCCGCGGCTTACGGACACGTTTGTTTCCGCCCTAAATAGCAAAAGTCGTAGATCTGTGACATTCTAATTTATTTAGTTTTCCCAAATCTATAAAATTGTTTTCCGGAGAATTACTTCCCGCATTCCGGAAACAAATCTTAAATTTTAGACTTTCGAGAAAGTTACGGACGTATATATGGCAATCCTACTTAAATTTATTTCAGTGGTTTGGCCAAGTGCATGTAAATGAATTAATAATTATAATCGTACCGGCCATCATTAGCCATGGCGATTACACCTCGTCTATCAGGCGGTACGATAAAGTTTTCACAGTCCAGATCTGTTTCTTCAAGTCCAAATCCTCCACACTGGATCCAGCCGTCCCTCACTATGCGATGTACTGGAGTTCCCGAATACCCGCCTTTACGTTCATGACAGCGACGAAGAAAATTATCGCAGGTACGGGGGACTATGTCAGCGTATAGCTGGAAATGAAAGTTTGTACTTCAATATTCGATGATGCCAATGTGGTATTTTCTGCCATAGCACGCAAGACTAAAAATGTAACAAGATAACGTCTCAGCGAAAAGATTTTTGAGTTTTGATTTGAAATGAACATGTCAACCCAAGAAAGCCGACAAGCTGATATCCAAAAGTTGTACAAAGATGCATGCACGTAGGCAGGTGGGGAGAATATAAAATATCTCCAAGTCCGGGAATATCTGAGACTCTACTTGGGCCAAGCCGTTTCTATCCAATTCCAGGCAAAGCAGAAAATAGCACGTTCAAGAGATAATGCTTTGACTTGAAGAGCTAATCTACCCTACCTATCCTACCTACCTAATGGACTTATATTATTTGCCGATGTCACTGAACGTAAGCTAATGGATGCTCATTTCGACCAATGGTGCTCTTTGGCTAACATCTAACAGTCCAACCTCAAGGTTTGTCAACTTGCTATGAAGCGTAGGAACCTTCTATGAATTAACGGTTCACGTTCGAACTGTACTATACATCGCCATCTTTCTCGACCAAGGAACCCACCACGTTCAGCAGTCGTGCAACAGCCATGACAGTCAGAGCTTACGAGCTTACTATTAGAGTCAGCTCACACTGAGACGCGACGCGACGCGACGCGACGCGACGTTGCGCGTACCGTGAGAATTCAGAATACCTACGTTGCGCAACGTATTCTGAATACTCACAACGAAATGTGTATCTTTTCGTGTAGAAAATAAAGTAATATTTTCAATCGCTCTTTAAAAGTGTGCGCGCAGGGTCGCGTCGTGTCGCGTCTCGGTGTGAGCTGACCCTAATGAACACATATTACAATATAGTACTATTCTAACTTATAATTAGAAAATAAATTCTGTACCTAAGGTAAAACTTATATTTTCTTATGAAGGTAGGTGAATCTTACCATGAATACCAACGGTCCAACATAATTACCATTGATCGTAATTTCCAAATGCGCACAGGGTCTCTGAAATATGTAATGACTACAATCGGTTTAAGATTTCATGGATACTCTATATTTTATCTTCCTATCTATGTTATGTTTAAGGGAACTATATTTTCTATCACCAAAATTTATATTTGTCATCAAGTTGTATCACCTAATAAATAGATCTATCGCCACGAAATATTTTCGTTCTCAGATAAACAAAAATTGTTCCCAGGTATGAATTATCAAATTAATGTTAATATATGTGTAAAATAAGAGATCGATAACCAATAAAATTATATTGCATTACATGAATATAAACTTCGTTCTTATAATAACAGTTTTGTTACTTAAATAATAGCTCTGTGCTCAGAATGGTAGATCTGTCACCAAATAAATAGATCAGTTAATACGAGACATAGGGCACATCAACTCGGACAGGTTAGGTTCGAAGGGGATGGCGGGGTCTAGTGAGCGAGCGGAGCGAGCGTACTAAGACCCCGACATCCCCTTCGTGTTAGGTTACTTTAAACCCTGCAGAGAGAAATAGGAGCCGCGCTACGCGGGGCTCCTATTTCTCTCAATTTCATTTTCGTGACTTCAATTTTCGTGACACTTCTATTATTTTGAAACCTAATAAAATTACTTGATGATTGATATTATTTCCAAGTAATTCTTAATTAATATTTAGGTAAGCGTTTTGATATTATTTGATGATTCCATTTAGGTGACAGATCTACTATTTTGAGGACAAACCCTATTATTTAAGAAACACAAAACTAATTAAATTGGTGATAGCTTAAATGATACCCTATGTTTAAATGTTTCTTGGCTTGTCTTAGGCGCGCTCGAACCATTCGTCAGATTGCCATGTTTGGGTAAGTTGTTGTTTGGAAGCTCGTGGAGGTTTCCGTGTAGTTGAAGCCCTGCACGTGAGCTAAGCTCGCGGGGAAAACCAAGTTATTTAAAAATGTGTCAATAATGGCCTATCTCTCTTCAAAGTTAAATACTACCTACTGCTTACCTTTCTAAGTACTTACGTCAGCTCGTATTATTCCATGGCTGGGCAAAAAGAACAAGAATATACTTTATAAGGACAAATAAAGAGAAGAGTACAGTCAACAAATTTGAATCATGACCCACTTTGGCGAAAAATCGTTTGAAACCGTCAAAACAACAAAGATTTCCCTCCTTTACAGTGCATGCCGCACTTTGGTAGTTTTAATTAAGCAAGCTATGTCAATACGGGTCGGACATCTATGCAATTTTAACCTTTGTCATCACTACAACAGATTATATTTTAGATCCAAACTCTTTGAAATAAACTATAACTCAGAACAAATGTATTTTTTTTTTCAAAACCATGTTCCGAACTCTTTCGTTTATAAGATGACATAGAGTCAAAAAGTCACTCAGAAATTGATGTCAATTAATAATTTCCGTGAGAATAAAAATAATTCGTTTATATTTATATCGTATAATGGCAGAACAAAGAGCTCGGATTATAGTTCTCAGTGAGCAAGGCTACGGTATACGAGCAATATCTCAAGAGTTAAATATTTCTCGAAACACAGTGAGGACCTGGATCAGGCGATATGAAGAAGAGGGTACCCTGGAAGATAGACGACGATATAATCGGAGGTGTAGGCGAGCTGGTTCAGATTTCTTCTCATGCGAATGCAATGGGTGATGTGGATTTATTAGAAGAATCTATGTTACCGACAGTGCGAACGGTTTACCCACGGGAAGAAGTTCAAGCTTTTATTATGTTCACGATAACTGTAGAGTGCAAACGGCCAGAGTTGTGTCTAACTGGTTTAGCCAGCATCCAGAAGTTACGCTAATTCCCTGGCCGTCTAAATCCCCGGACTTAAATCCAATTGAAAATTTATGGAGTCTGATGGTCTAATTGTGGGATAACAGAAACGAGAGGACAAAGCGAGCAATTGAGCAACATTGCAACGTATGAGAGGAAGTGATATTTGCAGTCGCCTTATTGGATCAATGCGTTCGAGACTATTGGCTGTTATTGCAAGCAATGGTGGTTACACTCGATATTAACTATTGTTAAATAATAATGTGTTCAACAATATAATTTTTATATCTTTTAAGCTTAGTTTTACTTCCCCATTTCTAATTGTTATCTTAACGCACTTTGCAAACAAAATTCAGTGAAGATGTATGTGCAGATGGCGGAATCTTGTTTGTAGCGCATTTAAGCTGAACGCATATTAAAATAAATAATAAATCAGGTATATTAGATTAAAAACACATTGATTTTAGTACGACAATGCGTACGCGTCGTATTTATATTGGATGTGCATTCAGCTTTATACTGCACTCTTGTGTAAAAGCTCTTAACAAAGATGGAGACTGCAACAGATAATTCTCTGTGTAATTAAATGGCAGATAATAAGTTCGTTACCATGGAAATGTATGTTTACGCGTATGTCGACCTAATTGTAATTGAATGTCTGTAAGAAACTAAGCTTATGGTGGGTCATAATTCAAATTTGTCGATTGTACATATTGCAGTTTGAAAGATTTTCTGCACTATGCGATACTGTCCTGCAAGTAGGCATAACCTAAATAATATATTTAAATCAAATAACCATCCTGTACTTTTATTAATATTGCGTCGCTTCCAAAATTTGAACCCCGAAAGCCGCACGTGATAAAATTAATAACGTAAAGAATACTTGGGCTTTCTGCTTCTTATTACTGTCCAGTGTAGAATAGTATACATATAAGTTTATGGGATCGATTGGACAAAGCCAACTAGTAAAAAGTAAACTTACACCAGTTGCCTCCATATAAGTGGTAAATTGCGTAATAGCCTCGACATAATAATCTGGTCTTATATAGTAAATGTATTTAGATTGGATCAGTTCTTTTAATTCTTTATCTCCGCCAAGAAACACTCCATCCGCAAACACAGCGACTGGAGCTTTCAAGCAATAGAGCTCACCACCATACTTTATTTTCAAATCATTCCATACTCTTGGCCATTCGACACTCGTTACGCCTAGAAACAGTTTGTTGTAAGACGTGAGAAAATTAAAATAATACCCAATCTACTTCTTAGCCGAACGCACTGAAGGCTGGCTTGCTTAGGGCCTGGCCTAGACGCACGTTACTCCGATACACAGTGCGTGCGGTTGCGAAGATTTTAAAGTTAAAAATCGTTTTAATTCGTTACTCGCTAGCCTTAAGGCGCTAAGCCTAAACCTTAAGCTTTCTCCTATGTACTCCTAATACTGCTACAAACTACAAACTTAGATTTCAACTAACGTGGTAATACGGACATTATCATCCCAAAGGCAAACATGATTTTATCACAGAGACGTCTTTTTCTGCCTCTGCTTTGGCACCCCTTTAAGATTTTCGCATGATCGATCGATATTTGACAGAGCCACATAAATTATGTACCCCTTGTCACTAGGTCCTAATTATCAAATTAGACGTACCCTACACAACACTAGGCTGGGGCAAAAAATAGGGATGCAGATGTTTTATCATATTAATAATGTAGTGGGCTGCAATATTCTTAATATTTTGTGTTATCTTCCCCTGTTCCAACACATATTGTAGCTGTTTATTGTCCCTGAATAAATAAAATAACATAATTTTCAATGACCAGAATGTTTGGACCAATGTAAACAAACAACATTTTCTATTCAGCATAGGAAGGCAGAAATAGGAAAAATAATAAGGAAATTAGGTATAAGAGTTTTTGATGTGTATATTGAAAAATTTAATACTGTATGTAAAAGACATCTTGATCAAATTTGTAAACAAAAAGGAAACATTATTACTAAATCTGTAGATAATTATTGTGATGAATATTTGCCAGCTGAGATTTCTGAATGCACAGAGTCCCAGCATCAGCAGACAGTGTTAAGTTTGCCTACTAATGAGTCATTAGCCGCACCACCATGCCCACCATCACCCTCACAGTCAGCTATTGAACTCCAAGGTGGAGCTTACATCCCTACAGAAGGAAATATTGAAGTTCTAGATGGACGGGTAGAACAGGGGTTGGATGTTGGTGCGGGGGATGGGTTAAAGGAAACTGGAAGTACCGAGCCCGAACGATCTTCTAATGCGGTTTCTTGTTGTGACAAACAAACAGAACCGGGCAGTGGGACGTCCGGACTCGGTCGTTCTGTTAGGGAAAGAAAGGAAGTATGTTATAAAAAGTTCTTTTAAGTTTACCCTAATGTTTGTATAATTTTATTGTTATAGAGTATTTAACGAGTAGTGGTGGAGGAATGTGGTGTATGTATGCACATGTACGCATGTATGTGCGCGCGGCGCACGGCCAGCGCGCGCGCGCCTCGTCGTTACCTCAGTAATAAACTAGCTTCAACGCCACCTAGGTAGTCGTTTCATTGCTCCACAAACATAACATATCCACATGCTCGATTTTTTGCAACCTTATGTATGACCAGCTGTGCCTATTAAGGCCTCGGGGCAAGGGGGTACTAATTTATTTCAGCCTATTTCTATATCGGTCGATCATGCAAAAATCTAATATGAGTGCCTATCCAAAGGCAGAAAAAATGAGCGACTGGTGTAAAAGTTTTTCTTTCGCATGGTTAAAGTAAGGCGCACGCGCATTAGATTGCAAAAAAACTGTTTGCAGAGGTAGATAGATTTTTGCAGTAACCTAACCTTTTCCACAGGCAATTATGGCAAAATGTTGCAACTATAACATATATCCTGAGCCTCTAGAGGGGGGGGGGGGGACCAAACAAAGTTAAAGTTTGAACCGTTATACCTGCGGAGACCGTTACACAAATACTCACAGCTTAGGTACTTCCGAGCCGCCATAAAGTTTGCTGTACTATATAGAATAAAAAGATTCAAATTTGGGCACTTACCCGTTAGGATTGGAGCATCGAAGTGTCTCCATCTATACTTATGTAGACCGTTTACAAGTTTCATGCAATAAATAAACTCCTTAGATGTTCTAGTCCCAACCACCGTGAATTTTACCCGGTGTGCACTTGGGGTTCTGCCTTTCTTTGGTGGTGGATAAACTGGATTTTTCACAGAATTATGGGCATATTTATATTTGCCACTATATACATTTTTTATAGTTTTTTCCCATGGGTGACTCTTTTTATCTTTGCGAGGTAATTCAATCTCCGGGTTAAAAAGCAACATCTTTGTTTGTAAAAAGTTTGACTGATTACACTGGCACAATTTTTTTCAGCTTTTTATTTTTTTTGAACCTTCAGTCTCATTTAACATGCGTAGTTTTTGGCCAGTTTCTAGGTATTTATGTAGTTTTCAAGGTTTTTATGTAATTATGTACCTATTGGTAAATGTGTGAAAATAAAGTACATTATTAAGTATATAACATTCTATAAAAAAATAAAAAAAACAGTTTCACAGCAGGGTCGTTTTTAAACGTCAAAACGTTGCTGTCAACTGACTGTTGTTTTTTCTATGTCAGTGTCAAATGTGACGAGTGATAACGCTGAGCGTGCCCCTTATTTATTTTCCTTTAAACATCTGTTATATTTTTACATATTTTTCAGAAAACTATTGAGTTTTAAGATTAAATTAAGTGGTATCGAGCAATATAAAGTAGTTCACTGGACGATGTCCATAAAATAAGTTAAAATTTCTATTAACCTTATCTCCAAAATGAATACTACACTATCACAGAGTTTTTCTCAAATAAGCGGAGAACTGTGTAATTTAATTTATGTAAAAGAATACAGTAAAGATAAATTTAACAAACTGGTAGATGAGTTGAACTCCAAACCTTATAAAGTGGAGTTATTTGTGCGGAAACATGTAAGCTTTTTAGGTTACCTTGCTCATTAATAAACTTTTCTATTTTGCATACATAAAATAATGCATATTATTACAGGATGCTGCAACTTTAATGACAGCTCTTTGCTTAAATGTTAAGCCTGCCGATGACGTTTTAGCCGCGAAAACCTCACATTTAATTAACAGTATTGTGACAAAACAAAACTTACAATTTGATACTCACTGTCTATGGAGGGTGATCTCATGGCACATTGAATGCTTGAAGCAGTGCACGGATATTGTGTTGCCTGATATTCTCCATAGTATGCAATGTATTTTACAATCTAATTCTCAAGCAAGTCATAAAGTAAGTGGTAATAAAATTGTTCAGCAAAAGTTTCCGGTGTGCGTAAAAATACTCTTAACTTCATGCGCGGTTCTAGGGAGGGTGGGGTCACGGGTGTTATGACCCCCCCCCCCCCAAATCATTGTGTTCACTCATCTCTGTAGGAATGAACAAAAGGAATTAATCAGGGGCAGAGGCTGCTTAAATTTTGAATCTCTCTTCTCTCACTCTTGCATTCTAATAGCAAGAGCGTATCTAGGTTGGGGTCCATACACATGATCTTGGTCGACCTAGACCATGATCTCCCCTCATGGTTTCATGACCATGATCATGTTTTTGACCTTATTGATTTAAATACAATAAATACTTTGTATGATGGTAAACAATTAAGTAAGTCCTGTAATCCTGTTTCTGTATGAATGCACCAAAAGAACCTAACCCATCACCAATCAAGAACCAAAACCACCGAGACCCGGTTTGCTTCGCTATCTCTTGCGTTTTCTTCATCTTGAAAGTGGAAATCTTCTCCCATCTCAGAAATAGGTCCGTAGGCAGATGCTTGGCAACTATAAAGATATCAGCCGTCTGAGGTGAAACGCTAAAATTACCTCGCTTGCTTCGGTCAATGTAACTTCATATACTTTTATAATTCTGCAAAACTTGACAGAGTTCCTCCTTTCTTATTTCTGTAAAAATGCAGCAGGAGATGCGCCCACCACCCCGGAAATAAACTGGTTGGTGCCCATGATTGTTTTGTAAAGGCAAATCCAGAGATAGTTGGTATAATTTTTGAAAAGTTGTTCCTAATAGTGTTTACCGCCCCCTTCCCTGATCTACCATTTTTTATTCAGGGTAACCCCTCCCAACGAAATTTCTTGGATATGCCCCTATGGTTTCCCCCCCCCCATTTCTAGCTGGGACCGCGCCTGTTACGTAGGTACTTTCTTTGCCCCGTCACTGCAATCATTTAAAAAAGATTATAACTGCTTCATCCTGTCTGGCACATTTGCCAGTCAGCAGAGTAGGTTTCTAAATACTGTTGCCACAAGTTTACAAGTTATCTTGTATTGCTAAAAAAATACCAAACTATTCCATTCATTAGTGTGTACAATAATGCAAATTTTACCTTCCACAGTTTATTGAAGAGTTAATAGGTAGTCAAGGGGTCCTAATAAGACTTATTGACTCAACAAAGAGTGTGCAGAAAAGTCAAAACAGTTTGCAAATACATTTAATAGCATTAAAATGCATCTTCTGTATTATATCCACTACTGATGATAGCAAAAATGATACAAATGTGGCTCCTGAACTAAAGGAGTTAACATCTCAAATAGTTGTGAAGTTTTTGATGAAGGGATATTTAAAGAATGATGATGAATTTTTGTATTGTAAGGTATGTATTTGTATGGTAAATAAATATAGTTAAAGGATTTGCATTTTAGTTTCCTTTGAGCCTAGCCTGATTGGTTTGCTGTTCCTTTAATAGCATTGTTATTTTTCTGTTATAGGTGATAATATCAGCACTGAGGGTACTGTCTCAGCTCTACTTCAATGACCCCAACATAAACATACCTCTGCCTGAGGTGATGGGGATCTGTAGATATGGCATACTCTATGGTCTGGTGACCCAGACTGGTCGGCCAGAGAAGATTATGCCTGCCCAACAGACAATAGCTATAGTGCCTGTTGTACATACTCCCAACCCTAAAGGTGGAAAGGTAAGCCCTATTTTTTTACTTTTAACCAAAACTATCACAAATAAAATATACAAGGTGTTGTTTTGCAATTCAAGGAGGTAACTATGCTAATGATTCTCGTCCCGAATCAATAATAAAATTAGTAGGAATTTTTCCTTTTTTTTTCTTTTTTGCGGATATCTGTAAGTGTGAACCACCCGTGTTTTAAACATAGCCCGTCTAAATCGCGCCTTATAACCTCACGTTTATTCGATCATTTCTCATTCCATAAACCACCTTAAGGGGCTTATTCCAAAATACTGACAAACTTAAAAAACCAAAAAAATTGGCGTTTATTAATAATTATCTAGGTTCCGTAATTTTAATTGATTATTTATGTCTTTTGGGACAACCTCCTGAATTTTGACGAGAATGCAAAACAACAGCTTGTATAAAAGTTACTAGCAAGATGCATAGCCAAACTTTTGATGCTCTCAGAAGTCCCGTGATTTCTTAATACTCATTTTCTAAAAATATGATATGATTTTCAAAATAAAACCTTTATACAATTATCCTTCAATTGAACACCCCTTTCCATAACATTAAGATTCTTACAATTGGCAATCATTCAGTATTTTCTGCCTAACCCTTTGAGACAAATAGGTGTGATGTTTTATGTGTTTTTCTTGTGCTCTAATAATATAACTTATTATCATACATTACAGAAACAAAAGATCCGGAAGCAGAGAAATAATGCAATAGAGAGTTTAAAGAAAGAAATCCCAGTGTCGGACCGCAGTCTTATGAAAGATGTTGATAATTTTGAGAACAACTCTGCATACAAGCCAGCCAGTCGGAACTACTTGGAGCCTCAAAAAGCCAAGAATTACTGGGCATTGACCAGTGATTCTGATATGTCTGATGTGGAGAATAGCAAAGAAGTGAAACTTATTGCTTTGAAGTCGAGAGTGAGGCAGGGTGCATCGAACCTGCTGCTGGTTTTGGTAAAAGTAAGTACTATCTCTTGTTGTTGTATGAAAATAATAACGCTAATTAGCGTGACCACCACAGCTTTGGTGGTGGGTGCAGGATAAAACCTAACAAAAATATGGTCTTCATTGAAGATAAAAATCATGGAAATGGAATGTTTTAATGGTCTATTCATGACAACCCTAGCTCATCTAGTTTTCACTGGATGATATAAATTGTCAAATTCATTTAATCGGGATGGTTGGTAGCAACTTTCATTAATTAAGTTAAACAACTTAATTAATGAAAGTTGCTAAAAGCCGAACTAATAAATCATAAGCAATAAATGATAATATTTCAGGTAAAAGAAAAAAGAGAGATCTTCGGTTACTGGTGGGCTCTTCTGCCGAATTCGCCAGATACTGCCAACTGGTCTTCAGAGGAATCAGCTAAGAAGACCCTTGCGTACTGCGCGGTCACTGACCCTATTGCCAGCAGTCGAGCAAGTGTTCTCAGTGTAATACTGGCACTGCTGTCTAGGTCAAGAATGTACTTGTCTCAGGCTGAGTCTAGGTGAGCATATTTCCGTCTGTTTCCAATTAAACATTTCTAATGTAGACGAATCACAAAATCGGGTCCTAATTCTGATTCCTTGATTTAAAATTAATGTCTCTGGTCTTTCGATTGTGTGTGATTCAGGCAAAATGTGGCAGAAACAATAAAACAAAGCATCATTGAAAAGTTTCATAAAATATTATTGGAATTAAGGCCCAGAATTTATGTGTGTCAATTATTTCATGCCTAGATCATACACCAATATTATAGATAAATTTTAGTAGAAAACCTTACACGGCCGAACAAGAAATTTCTTGAGAATACGCAAAATATGATTTGAATAAATACATTAGATACTTCGTATTTTTTTATTACAGTAAAAAGGAAAGCACATCATTCATCCCATTCTCGGAATCCCTGGGCTACATGATCACATGCCTACACAAGGTCCTCAACAGTATCTTGGAGAGCGAGAGAAGCCACGCCGTCATCATTGTAGCCCTCAAGTGTTGCGCAGCACTGGTGCAGGCGACGCCTTATCATAAGATGAGGGAGGGCCTTATCAGTCAGCTGGTTATGTCGACCAGGAAGTTTTTGGTGCATAGAGGTAAGACACAAGGTGAAAACTGGATAGGATGGCCCAATAGGTCACCACTGGTGAACCGCTGGTCTGATTTCATTGTGGCGGTTTTTGGGGAGGAGGCCCTTGATTACCATACCCAATCAATACCAGGAGCCGGTACGGTTGGTCCATAAACTAAAGGTCGTTCAGCGAGTTATGGAGCGGGCCATGGTTGGAGTCTCTTTGAAGGATCGCATCCGGAACGAGGTGACACAGAACCAGAGTAGTCGACATAGCCCACAGAATATGTAAGCTGAAGTGGCAATGGGCCGGCCATATTAGAACCGACGACCGTTGGCGGTCGGTTGGTAGACGTGTTCTTGAGTGGAGACTGCGAATCGGCAAGCGTAAGGTGGGATGCCCTCAGGCTCGGTAGAGCGACGATCTTCGTAGGGAGGCTGGTAGCAACTGGATGAGAGTTGCCGAGAATCGGGTTAAGTAGCGAGCGATTGAAGAGGCCTATGTCCAGCAGTGGACTGCGGTAGGCTGATGATGATGATGATGATAAACAGGAGCCTTTTGATTTCACAGTAGAAGCCACTTTGACTCTTATTGGTGTACTATTAGGTACATCTCTGCCTAAGGCTTCGGGATTATAGGCGTGATGTTATGTTACGTTATGTGTGAAACCTTTTTGATGCTAAAACCATACAAATACGTTTCAGATGTAACACTACAAGTTGGTGCCTTAATCACAATGGGATGCGTTCTCTCCGTCGATCCAAAAGTAGACGAAGTTCTAAAATCAATAGAGAAAGATACAGTGCCTTCTAAAATATCTACCTCGATGAGTTCTTCCAAAATAGTTTATACTACCCACAAAGTAGATGTTGAAATGTGTGATGACTTTGAAGAAGGGTACTCTGATGATGAAATGTTCACCGCTGTTGATCACCCAACGCTGGAAAGTGGTGATAGAGAAATAGAGGAAGGTCACTATTTTAGAAGTTGGATTTTGGATATTTGTTTCAAGAATATGGGTTGGATTTTTAGAGGTAATGAAGTTGTGGTAAGTGTACCTATTTTGTATTTACCTTACCTCCTTTGATTGTCACATTAGCCAAGAATTTCGTTTATAGATGATTCGACCGTTCTTAAAAAAATCTTGGTCTTCATTGATTCCAACTTCACAATTTCTTTACAGCGCATTATTATTTTATTGATTTTAAAGATATATATTTTAATTATGCTATGCTCTTTCTTCATAGATTGGAGTCTAGGTAGAAATTATATTAAGTGACATTGATAATAACATTATGCGATTACCTACATTTCGTGTGTTAACTTTTATTTTGAACTCAACCTTGTTTTCATCACATTCTTGTTAAAACCAGATTCGTATTATAAATCCGGATTTTTTACTTGATACCAGCTTTTTATCTGAACACTGGATATTTCTGGACTCGGTCTGTAAAAATAAACTGGCTATTGTAAATATTTTCTGTTTTTAAATGAAGGAGTGCAAACCAATTTAAAAGGTCAAAACAACAAAAGAAAATGTTTAATGTATCACTTATATTATATTTTTAAGTCATATGTAAGCAGTGATGGAAAACTTCGTGAAAAAACTGTCATGTCCTAAAATAAAAAAAATACGAAGAAATGTGTCGGGTGTACCAACCCGCATGCGGCCCTGGTGGTGGATTGCTGTCCTGGACAGGACTCTCAGAGATTAGACTTGTGTCCCGGCAGTGAAAACATTACTGGCTGTTTATGCTGTATCACGCTTATGTATTTTTTTTTTGGTGGACGCAAATAATGGTCATTGACCAATAATCATACTTAAATGTATTCAACATAATATCATAACCTCATACTAGATTTTCGGAAGTAACTATGTCTGTCGGATACCTTTTTATATACCTCTAAACGGGCTGTACAGTTATCGATGAGCTTTGGCAAACAATTAGACGGTGACCTGGGAATCCCGGTAGTACGTACGTTCCAATGAACTACAATTTTCGACGGGAATACATTTTTACCTCACTTTGATAGCACTATTTTAATGCTTAAGTTTCTTTGATTGTGAACTGAAGTGCCGAGTTCACTGACGGTCTGTCACTTTTCACCCTTATGATCTAAGTAATAAGGTAGAATATGGTCGACCGTCAGTGAACTCGCTTAAAATGTTTTATCAACAGTCTCGTTGAAACCAGATTACAGTATTTTCAATCCGGATTTTTTACTTGATAACAGGTTTTTATCTAGACACTAGTTATTACTGGATGTAAGCTGGATATTGTAAATATTTTTTGATTTGATGTTAAACGGAGAGTTGTTTAGTGTGCAAGCCAATTTTAAAGGTTAACAAGAAAAATACTTCGTTAACTTTCTGCCACATCATTTATTACATATTTTTATGTGAAATTAATAACAATCAGATATTTTTTAACCCCCGACCAAAAAAGAGGTGTCTTATAAGTTTGAAGTGTGTATCTGTGTGTCTGTGTAAAGCATCATAGATCTTGAACGGATGAATAAAATTTTGAATTAAACAAACAGAGCATTACTTACAAGAACCACGCCTGCTTTCTATAAATAGTAACACAGCATCATATATTGCTCAAAACAGTCGTAATTGTAAGCCATGACGGTGACGATAGTCCACTTAAACTAAATGATTGATTGATCACCAAGTAATAGGGGGCCCGACCGCGACGTCAGAACTCATTGGACTTTAGTTAGCGCGCAATAGCCTTAACTGAATTGTTGATATCCTTACAAATTGTACACTATTAAAGGGAATTGGTTGGTGCGCGAATCATCATCATCAGCCTATAATTTTCCCACTGCTGGGACAAAGGCCGTCCGTCTCTCTATGAGAGGGAGTGGGCCGTAATCCACCACGCGGGCCCAGTGCGGGTTGGTAGACGTCGCATGTCTTCGAATTTTTAGTTCTAGGACATGCCGGTTTCTTCACAATGTTTTGGTGCGCGAATGATCTGTACTATTATATAGGCAAGTTTATAAAATAATACCTTTTTGAAGCATGAAGACAGGCAAGCATGCAATGCTACGTAATTTTTGGGCCAGGAATCTAAGCAGGCGTAAACACAATGACCGCCCAAAGTTTCATTACAATTGGATCAATGGTTTAGGAAATCAAATAGGACAAACATACAAAAATTATAGAGACTAAATACCGTAATACCGTATAGTAAAATATCTCAAATACGTTATAATATAAAGCCACGAAACGCACAAACACATACCCTTAACCTATTACACTATTATTATATGTAAGGAAATGTCCATATAATTAATTGAGTCCCTTCTTCCTAGATATAGGGTTTTAGGTCATATTTTCCACTAGAAACCCTCGGTTTCTCTAGCTGTAACGTGCTCCGTGCACCGTACTCACAAAATTAACACAGTCCATAATTATTTCAGAGGATCAAACCGTCAGCGATCCCAATAATCCTGGAGTCCTTACAAGTGTTATCCGCAGTGGCTTTCCACCACCTTCAAGATCTATTGCACGGTCATATCACACTGCTTGGCGATATCCTGAGCGAAATGCTGCAGCATGAACATCAAGATGTGGTGGTACAGACAGCTAGTACCATTAGCATTATTGGAGATGGGATACAGAAACTGGGTAAGTCTTTGCAGGATAGTCTACAAACATTAAGATAACATGTAGTGGTCTAATAGTGTAGCATCTTCAAAATTTTCGTATACTCTTAGAGCAGCTTAATATAGACGGCCACGTTAAGAGTTGACACCATACAATAAAAACCCTCCGTAGTGAGATTTCTCCATCCACTGAGGTTTTTTTTTTTTTTTACCTATGTTAACAAATAAATTATGATTTGATTTATTTTTAACTTATGATAGTTTTACAAGATAACGGCTACAGAACGATACGTTCTGATTCTATCATCTCATTTTTGTTCAATTGCATCGTTTCCCGTGTTTGACGCCAATAATACAGTTATCAATCAACCTCACCGGAACACAAGGCTTCTACAAACTTCTTTTCCCTCCCATCTTTACAGAGCAAATAGACAGAGCGCCACCACTGAACCACTGCGTCTATATGTGGGGGAAGCTGGTAACACCATTGTCTACCGTTCTGCAATGCCACGACACGTCACCGGCGAAGGCCGTGGTCTGTGACTGCATTGCTAACATCGGTGAGAGGTCCTTCAAAGAATTACCGGTAAGTGTGAGTTCCAGTAGTTAGTTCCAGTTTCAGTATTTTAGTGTTCATCTTGGAATGACTTGCCTTTTTGAGGTCCTCTGAAAAACTGTCAAAGGTTTATCGCGTTTTATGGAATCAATGGTTAACATACATGATATTCAGGAACAAGTATTTTTTTTTTGTAGGAAACTGGCGCTTAAACTAAGCCGAGGCATGTATAATATTAGGATATACAAGTGTATTTTTGCATCCTCGCCAAATTCAAGGAGGTAACTATGCTAATGATTCTCGTCCCAAATCAATAATAAAATGGGTAGGTAATTTTTATTTATATTCTTATTTTCGAAAATCGGTAAGCTTGAACCACCCGTGTTTTAAACGCGGGCCGTCTGATTCTCGCCCTATAACCGCGCTTCCACACATACAAACCATCTTAAACGTTTATTGAATAATTTCTTATTCCCAAAACACGTTAAGGGGGTTATTCTGAAATACTGACAAACATAAACAACCAAAAAAATCAGTGTTTATTAATTATGAACAAGGTACCGTAACTTTAATTGATTATTTATATATTTTGTGACAACCTCTTACATTTTGACGAGGATGCAAAACAACACCTTGTGTATAGTATAGTAGCATGTATATTGGACAAAAGTAGTGACAACGATTATATTACTGATCGTTTTTTTTTGTTATACATAGATTCGATATTAGAGATATTTTATAGTCATGGAATAAGTAGCAGTCTGGAAAAAAAAAAAAATAAACAGCAATTAAAATTTTCTCAGTGAGCGGACATAAGGTATCAACAACAGCATAAGTGGAACCCGTGTTGATGATAACTTCATCACTATTTTATTGCAAAAACTGACAGCAGAAATTTAATTGCCGTTTGAAATAGGCGTCGAATAGAAAATGGAATTCGAGTGTGACTCAACTCCTTTATCAAATATTTCTCAGCGGACTATAGCCGTCTTAAAGCGACTTTATGCAGTGGTCAAAGGTTCACTGTGAACGTAGTAAAAACCCACTATCTTGATCGACTGTTGACATAAGTACATTATATCATAGTTATAAGTGTGCAATTGACGTATGGAACCATAGTTACATTTATATTAATAACACAATGTTATTGTGTAATGTCATTGGTAGTAATTGGAATTACTATTAATGACCGCTGCATTTATTGTGTATCCGTGTAGATTGAGGTAAAGATATCATTTGATCTTGTAAACTAAACTCAATCTTCTTTTTTCTGCCGAGGGTTTACGCCAGAATAGTCTTACCTAGGATGTCGATGGTGATATATTCCGTGTTTTCAGGTCTCTCTCGACATTAGTCCACTAAGGGATGGGTGATCTTCCATTATTCGCTGCTGGTGTCGATGTTGAGGACTGTTCAATGGTGTTTTAAAGTACATCGTTGAAGTAACCCCTACAAAAAAGTACCCACAAAAAAATCATTTATGGACATTTAAAATGGTGTTCTTGAGGTCTAGTTTCGCACATTATCTTTTGAACCTCATGTAAAAAAAGGATTGTGTGGTTTTATGAAACCACGGTAAAAGTGAAACTTTTTTTTTACACTATAGCGCGGAGTAGGTAGGCCGCGGAGTAGGTATAAAGTGAAAGTTCTTTTTATCCCTACTCCGCGGCCGACCGTCAGCGTCACGCGACATGCAACACACAGACGAAAAAGTTTGAGACGATGTAATAAAAGTTTCACTTTAATAAAAAAGTAAAATGTATGTGTTTTCTCATGTAAAATTAAGTAAGCTACCTTCTTTAAAAAAAAAAAACAAACATTTATGGGATTTTACACAACTTGGAATCCAAAAAAAGTTGTCCTATCACCATAATTAATTTACTCTGATGGATCTAAAGCTCTAACTTATCCTCTTGTTTGTTCTCTTTAGCGACATCTCCAGGTGCTGTGCTGCACGCTTCTGATTGGTTCATGCAGTGACGAGGAGGCAACGGTGCGCGCTGCCGCTGTGAGAGCGTTGGCTATGCTCGTCATGTACCGAAGTCTGAGAGAAGTAAGTATTGAAGGAAATGTCGTGAGAATGGTTTCGAGAATGAAGTTAGATTATAATGTAATTATCATAACATCACGCCTGTAATCCTTGAAGGTTTAAGCAGAGGTGTAGCTAATGGTACACCCACATTTCGCCAGTAATGTTTAAGTTTAGTTTAGGAGGTGACCCCATTACCATCAATCGGGCACAAATCCAGGCTCTTGATGGAAAAGCCCAATAACACTTTGCCTGACCCGGGAATCGAACCTAGGTCCTCATGCTCAGCAGTCGCTTGCGACCACTGGGTCAATGAGGCAGTCATTACGACCCATAATGTTCAGTCACAGCTTGGTTGATGCTGTTATGTTGATGACCCAGTTGACATGCACCAACCTGCACTGGGCACAGAGTGGATTATGGCGCACTCCCTCCCCAGCAGGTAGGAACGTTCTAGAATCTAGATTGATCGCACTACGTACTACGGACGCGTGATATAAGTTCAAGTGTACTTACGTAAGTTTAATTAAACAATGTGTCAACGTAATTTATTTAGACAAGCACGTACTCTGCATTTTAATGTTTAATACGTGTTGGGAACCTAAGAATTGTGATGTTTCACGTAAACAAACAACCCAACGTCACGAAATTAGGTCAATTGGCCAATTGAACCGCTGTGGCTCTCCGTGACTCGTTCATTGCAAGACTTGGATGCGTTCGCTATTAGACCCTATTATTAGACTCTGTTTTTCCGTCTGCCTGTTACAGGGCTACAGCCCTATAACAGTTCAAAAGATGTAGGCTTATAGGTAGACACTTGAAATTCACAGAATGTGTATTACTTTGACTGCTATAACCACAAATAATTAAAGTTAATCATCAACCGCCGCAGCGCACGACATTTTTAACTGCCAAATTAATCTTTATCTTACAATCAAATAAAGCTAAAAATAGAAAATCAATTTACTCTGTCCGCTTTGATGCTCTCACAGATTCGGTCAAAAGGTCACGATTTTATTTTTGTTTTAGGACATCGGTTTCGTCAGTGACTGCGGGGAGAACATTCTGCGTGCGTTGGCTGAAGCTACGCTTGTTGTTAGAACGAAGGCAGCCTGGGCTCTTGGCAACCTCTGTGATGCTCTGGTGTTGAATGTGTAAGTTTTATTAGTCCCTACATAGTGCCTACGAAAGGTGCAGTTACACAAGTTTTAAAAAAAGCAAGTGATAAATCTATAATATTTTGTGTGTAAGTTTTTGGAAGAACGTTGTGTTGCCTGTACAAAAAAAAAACACAATTCGACATTATGAGAACCACACTTTTAGATTTAAGTGGGAAGGTCCAGGGACTTTTTCATGAAATAGTCAAGAACTTAAAGGGGTTTTATTAATGATTATAACTCAGTAAAGCCGAGTAATTATGTAAATACGCACGGTTTACGGCCGCGTATCACATTTCATTCAACATAAAAAAAAAAAATATACAAACATCCGAATTGAGAATCTCCTACTTTTTTAGAAGTCGGTTAAAAACTGACACTGACCGGCAAATTGCAATAAACGTAAGAAAATTTGAGTTTCACGGGCCAGCATGTCGCTCCACCTTAAGCAAAAGAAGTAAATAGAGGTAAACGTAACTGGTGACAACGAAAAATAACATTTAGTATTCAAACAAGAGCAAGAGTATCCGTTATGACCGAGAAACTTATTAGTAACTGTGTAGTATCGTGTTTAGTTAATTACTGTCCACTTAACGTAACGTAGATCTTAATATCTGCAGTTAATGTGATTTTCAACGCTCGACTCAATACTGAGAGTTGAAATTGCAATAATAGCTAGTCATGCATATAGGTGTCCCTTAGTGAAAATGAAGCGGATTTATATTTTGTCTTACTACTATTTTACTTGTATAATTTTGATATTTATTATTTTTATATTCGATTGAAATGATTAACTAAAAACCCAATTTTAATTTTCAAAACATTTGCACGCCATAATATGTGGCAAACATGTCTGAGCCGGTTTTTATTATTTTAAGTTACCTTGCATGCACTTTTATTATTGTATGTAAACACATGTTTGGGAAAATAAATATATCTTATCTTACATACATGCAGGAACTCACGGGTTTTTCCCATGGGGGAAGAAACCACAGAACGCCACCATCCTTACATACTTACTCCTTTTGTGTCGTCCACGTTCATAAATCTTCTTTGTTGACTTTAATTATTAGATCATTCCCAACTCACTGACATGATCTGTTAACCTTCAATGTTCATCTTTTTTCGAGAGTTATTTGTCTTAATATGGTAGAGTAGATCTTTTTTTTCGAGGTTGGGCCGTGGATGGGCGACCGTAATTACATACTGAGTTTCCTCCGCGCCTCGGAAAGCACGTTAATCCGTTGTCCCGTCCCGGCTGTCATTTGTAGATCTTTGACAGTCATTACGAGTAGTTAGAAGCCAAAAGTCTGACATCTAGTCTTACTAAGGGGTATCGTATTACCCAGTTACTGGGTTGTTACGGTCAGAGAGACAATCGCTTCATGTAAAATACTGGTACTCAGCTGCATCCGGTTAGACTGGAAGCCGACCCCAAAATAGTTTGGGAAAAGGCTAGGCAGATGATGATGTGGTAGAGTTGATTTAAAAGAATACGGACGAAACTAAATATGTACTTAAGTCTCCCCCACACATTCATTTTATTGGGTACATACTTGTCAGCATAACGGAAACTGCCAAATAAATGTCATAGATCAAACATTTGAGTGAGGCGCAAAAACTTATCGACATTTTGTATGACGTTATATATTTACACACGATTCTTTGGCATCACTTATCCGTGCAAGTAAACTAAAACATTCTGGACCTTTACGAAAGTTTTTGAAATATTTCAACTTAATCCAGCTAATGAAATATTGTGATCTTAGATTTGGTTCAAGGATATTTTTTGCCAATCTCACATACGGAAAGGCATTGCCTACCAGATAAAAAAAAAGTAGAACAGAGCTGGTATGAAATTATCTTCTAATTGCTGAAAGATAAAATTATCGCCGATCACGCATACGAAAAGGCATTCATTGCCTACCAGATAAGAATAGATCAGAGCTTGTATGAAATTATCTTCTAATTGCTGAAAGATGATCGAAGGTAGTGAAACAGGGGCTGCGGGTTGTTCGAAAGAGATACCGCGGCCCTGGAACACAAAGGGCTAAGAAGGAACATGGGTGGGTTTTAGTCAGTCAAGTCTGACACTCCCTCCCGCTCCGCCCAGAGCGGGAGAAGTCATTTGATGATTTCCCATCCGCAAAAAAAAAAAAAAAAGTTAATGAAACAGGCAATTTATTATCATCATTTGTCATTTACATAGCCTTTTACTAACTAAATAATGGCTGGCTTCCTTCTAACCAAATTAACAAAGAACAAAGGAGGTCGTGGCTACATAATAACAGACGCTTGGATCGATCTTAGGTAAGCCGCGCTTGCCTTGGTTGGTCCCTGCATGGGCGACACACTACATACCGAGTTCCCTCCGTCCCTCGGAAAGCACATTAAGCCGTTGGTCCTGGCTGTCATTTGTAGATCTTTGGCAGTCGTAATATAGCCAGTAGCCCGAAAGTCTAACAATCAGTCTTACCAAGGGCTATTGTATTATTACCCAATACTAACTGGGTTGTGGAGGTCAGATAGGCAGTCGTTCCATATAAAATTAAATTTAAAAAACCCCCGACGGACAAAACCTCTAAAAAACCAAAAATAAAATTAATCTAAGCGTCGTAGCGTCGGGGGTATTTTTTTCTTAGCCTTGACTGTCCCACTCCTGGGCATAGGTCTAATCCCATTCCTTCCACTTTTCTTGGTGTTGCGCCTCTTCTCGCTTATTAACGAAAACAAGGAAAGATATGAATTTAAAAAAAAAAACTTGGGCTTATAGGGGTGAGGGGGGGTGTGTAGCCTACCCCCCTGGCGATGCCCATGGTGAGAAAGTGACAAGAATTCAAATTTCCAATCAACTAGACCCGTAGAAGTTGTTTAAATCCCTTCATCAACTAAAAAAAGAGGTGATGAACTTCATACGGCTGAGCAGATTTTCTCAAAACATAGCTAAGAACAATCTCGATTAAAATACCTTTCAAATGACACCAATTTTATCAAAATCGCTTCATCCGTTTGGGAGCTACGATGCCGCAGACAGACACAGATACACAGATACACACGTCAAACTTATAACACCCCTCTTTTTTGGTCGGGGGTTAAAAATACTGGTATTTAGTTGCATCCGGATAGACTGGAAGCCGAACCCAACACAAAAGGCTAGGCAGTTGATGATTTCCACAATTTATTATCATTATTATTCTGCCGAAACCCGTTTAGTTCTGAACATATAGCCGGTCAAGTTCTAATTTTTTTTTTATAACAGGGAGGAACCAGAGTGCGACGACATAGACGATGCTCTCCTGGTTCGCTTGCTAGAGGTCAGCATCCAGTGCGCAGTCGACAACGATAAGGTAACCCTAACATCGTAATATTTGGACACAATTGTCTTATCACAAGTGCGTCTGTCTTGCGCACGTAGTTCATTCATGTTGTGAATGATAAAATGTTAAAAAAAATATAAAATCACGCGCATGATTCATGATTGTTTAGGCTGGGATGTCGACTTAAACCTAAGTGGGTAAGGGTCAAAATTGTTTACAAAATGTGTTGTAATGTCTCAACGTTTGCCTGGCGTTATCTATCTGTATATAGTTAGATTGATGGGTAGATAAAGGTCACATAGATTTTCCGCATCTTATAATTGAGATATTGTTCTAGAATACTACATTTATTAGTTATGTTAGTAGTACGTATCGTAACATATTACGATATGTATCGTCGGACTTATAATTGCTTTGCCACGCTAAGATTGAAAATTACTTACGAGTCATAAAACGATGAGATCTATTTGTAACTGAGAATATTACTTATCAATTTACTGGAAATAATTGTCAACAGTAGTAGCAATTACGCAGTCGATTGTACAATGTACATACATTATAAACTAATTCCCACGAAAACTAAAATACTGAGATTTGATCTCATTTTTTTATTTTATTTATTAATAAATATAAAAAAAAACACTGTACAAAGTGCCTTGAGCTTTTTATACCAGTCTACCTTACCTTTCCTTATTTGTAGCATATGCAGCACAGGCAGTAAACTGATATAAAACTCATTTGTATTGTTATACATTATTACTTTCATCATAAAACAAGAATTCCACGGACGAAGCAGCGGAAGACGGGTAAAAATAGGTGCTCAAACGGGAATACTTCTAGTAATGGTATATTAATCCTCTTATCTTAAGGGGTGACTGACAACGTCAGTCCCGGTTGCAACATAATTCTATGTAACCAACGTCCCACTGGGCTATACACTGTGTAAATCACCTCATCACGAAGCCGTCAACCAAGCATTCTGTACATGAAACTAAGTAACTTTACGCAAAAATTATTGCTGGGAAACGACTTTTTTTTGGGGGGTGTAAAATCATGTTTTGTGGTAGAACTCAATGCAACGCACTCAAAACATTGTGCTGATGGACGGATTGAATAGTACGGGGGTCGTGGAGGTGTTTAAAGTAAAAATCTTACATTAAAAACTTGTATTATAAAAAAATACTTGTCAAAAAGTTGGAACTTTGACCCCTAATATCTCCGTAACTAGAAGATTCCCAGTTATGGTGTAGAACAAAAAAATGATCGCAATGACAGAGGGAACCAGTGCCTTTCGGCTTCGTTAAGAGGTGTTTTACACCCTTTATAATATATATTGGAGTTTTGTTAATATCAAATATTATTGTATTTTGTTACCAGATGTTTTAGCTTTTAGACTCCATCCTTATACTGATTTGATAGAAAAAACGTTAGTCCCAACACGCGACTATCTTGCAACGGAATTTTAACAATCATGAGAAACTCCGTTAATAAAGTCCTCTCAGTGCGAATACACCTTTATATGCACATATTATGTTAATGTTGATTTCGCTAACAGCAATAAATTGTATAATAACTGATAATCATCCAGATCAATCCAGTACTTTCTTCTCTAGTAACATATTCTAAAATTAACTTATTCTATTAAGTACTATTTACACCGTCCGGCGCCACAGCTTTAAACCCGGTTGGATCCACGCGCATTCCTCGTCAGTGTAAACTTTATGTAATAGGGGATGAGCACATTTTTTTTTTCGTTGGCCGTCGGGTAGATTATTGAAAAGTATTGGACACGTATTTTTTCTTTTTTCACGTGAGTATAAAATTACGGAGATATATTGAGTTGAAATGGCGCATGCCGTCACATGTAGGTAATTTTTATACCTACTTGTGACGTAGTGAGCCCCCACTCTCCAACTTTAATGAGTTTTAACTAAGTAACTTTTTGATAAAACAAAAAATACGTATCTAATATTTTTGTATTACCTGTCTGACGGACAAAATAGAATGTCGTTTTCTTTACCCAGTCTTCACCCCTTTTATGACATTTAACTAGTTCTTAGGGTACAACCACATCTGACAGCACGGAATCGCATTTAGCTATGGAATGCCGCCGTAGGCATCGTCGCTGCTGCCGCGTGGAAATAATATCACGGGATACTTAATACCACGGGAGTATAAACTCCCGCTCTGTTTCTCGCTGTAGCAAATTACGGTTATGATTATGAGCGATGAAAAGGAAAGGAGCAGAAAAAAAAGCGCTTTGAATCGCCCTGTGTAAATCGTACTTTATGGAAATGTAGAAAGCCAATCTTGGCACGGGTCACTAAACCAACACAGCACGAGTTTCCTAGCTATCCGCACGTGGACAACACTATCAGCTTGTGACTTGCATTTATGTTAAAACATTCCTTATCTCTAAGTTAATGGAAAGTTTCACTGGACCGTTATCCATACAGGATGTGTCAGTAATGCCCGTTTCGATGATTGACATGTTAGGACTTTGAACTCTCGACGCTGAGCCGAGCGTTCAAAATCCAACAATAGAATTTTTTTATATGGGAATTGATTTTGGTGTTTCCTAGTATAGAACGGACTTAAACAAGAACAATGGAGTGGTTGAGCAATTGTGAACACTGTAAAAGATAGGTTTAATCCAATCTGACGAATTAGGTAACTTTGTCGGTCAGGGCTGAGATATTATCAGGCCTTGATCAAAGGATCAATTATTATTCAGAGGATTCGGTTAGTTTATTGATTAGGTATATTAATTAACTCTTGTTCTAGAACAATATTGGATCGTCACTCAGTCAGTGACCATATCAATCAGTAAATTAACCTAGCAATCGTGTCAATTTGATCAAAATAGAACTAGGTAAACAATAAACTTGACAAAGAACATAATTTGTAACTTTTCAACATGAAGGTGTTAAAAACTGAAAGAGTTCAATGTCTGTTACTCTGATCAAAGAAGGGTTAACCTTGAAGTTTGTAGAATTATCATAGGAAGGTTTTTAACCGACTTAAAAAAAAGGAGGTTAGCAATTCGACCTGTATGTATGTAATATTGTCAGAAATGCATAGTTTTTGTATATGTTAGTTTTATTTTTTTATTTAGAATGTAATTATTAAACTATGTCACAATATTCGCATATCAGCCGGTTCCTTCCGGCAACACGTAATCCTGTAATGTCGACGAAGGGGACGCCATCGCTGGTCGTACCGTCCTCGTCGCCCTCCAGTCGTAGCCCGGCAAACAAGTCACCCGCGTCGAAGCCGTCCCCCTCCAGTTCCGAGACCGGCGACAAAGTATTGCCGTCGAGCTCGTCACCCGATGAGAGGACGGCTTCAACGCCGGCAAAGGCCGGGGCGGTTGGCACTGCGGACATCGCTGGCGCTGTTGGCGCCGTCGGCGCTTTAGGCGCCGTTGGCGCTGTGGGCACCGCTGGCGCTGTAGGCGCCGCTGGTGCTGTAGGCGCCATTGGCGCAGTAGGCGCCGCTGGCGCTGTAGACGCCAACAGCGCCAGCGATGTCCGCTGTAAACAGCTTTCTAGAATTAACAATGAATAGCTAATTTACTTAAAATAAAATAGCATGAACATTTTTCTTAATAGGTAAAAATGAGTGCAACACGAGGCCTTGGGAATCTACTACGCTTGATAAAGAACGAGAATCTGGTTCGCAACACGCAATTGAAGACCTTATGCGAGACGGCAATAGGGAAGCTTTTGGATTGCGCGTGTAAGGTGAACAATATGAAGGTTCGATGGAACGCTTGCTACGCGATGGGCAACGCTATGAAGAATGAGCAGCTGTTCACTTGCTTTAATGGATGGCAGGTGAGATCTTAAAGAAGTTTTAGTAATTACTAGCTGTCCCTGGCATGCGTTGCAATGCACTTTTTACCTACCCTATCTACCTACCTTCCCTATCCTACCCTACCCTACCTTTCTCACCTTTTAAACCTTCCCTGGTCTACGACAACATTTTAAAACCAAAATCAGCCAAATCGGTTCAGCCGTTCTCGAGTTTTAGCGAGACTAACGAACAGCGATTGTTTTTTTTTTTTTTTTTTTATGAATAGCATCTCGCAGTTCAACCTATGAGGTTGTCGTCTGCTTAACCGGACTATCCTGTGGGTGCCTTAAGAGTAAGGCCTCCAGCCAGGGCATTAAAACTTACAAACTAAGCGACTACACGCTAAGGGCACCCCCTGTGGGGTACGAACCTCGGCTTAGGGCGTCGCTGGGGAGGACTGCATGGGGACAGGCTGGATCTGAATGGTATCATTATTTAGGGGCTGATTTATAACTACTGACACAGCATCGCGGGCTGCCTCGAGCGAGAGTCGAGGAGGGCATGGACCGGGACGTCGCGATGGACCTCGACGGCGAGGTCGGAATGACGGCGTGATTTTTATTTATATAGATAGATTGCTCTTGTAGACAATCTGTAAGATCCCAAAAAGTAAGGAAATTTTAAAAACTGTTTACATCTAAATCGAACGAAAAGCAATAATATAGGGCAATAATATTATTTAAAAGTAACAATTACTTCGGAAGTAAAGTATTTTTTTTTAAAGTATCCTAAATTGACTGAACTGTAAGAAAATATTATCTGATTATGTCCGACTTCTTCATCTAATTTATCCTCTTTTCCTCCAGAACCAAGTTTACTCCAGCCTCTGCACTCTAACCAAAGAGTGCAAGAACCTAAAGGTCCGTATCAACGCGGCGACGGCGTTGCGCGCGCCGTCTGCGCGGGCGCACTACGCCGAACACTACGCGTTAGTGTGGAGAGGGGTGCTGGCTGCCATGGAGAATGCAGCCGATGTTGATGACTTCAACGAGTATAAGCACAAGGATAATCTTATAGAACAGGTGAGGTTTGACAAAAATGAAATTTACTCTTGAGGATCATTTGTTTTCCAACTGCTAGAATATGCAGAGTTAGCAAACGTGTCCTGACTCTGGTGAATTTCGAAACGCTTTAAAGCATTCTCATTTTTTGAAAATCTTGAGTGCATTGAGCCTGTAAGAGTAGAGATACTAAATGTTCGTCTGGAAGTCATCTGCGCAAAGTAGAAAAATATACCTCACTAGCTGTCCCGCGCGACTTCGTCTGCGTCACATTTTCCCCGTTTCCACAACATTTTTCATTGCTGCTCCGCTCCTATTGGTCGTAGCGTAATGATATATAGCCTATGTCCTTCCCCAGGTTGAAATCTATCTTCTTGCCAAATTTCATTCGATCCGATCAGACGTTTAGTCTTGAAAAGGTAACAAACAAACAAACAAACAAACAGAGTGACTTTCGCATTTATAATATTAGTATGGATTGTCGCACAAGCGTGAATTCGACCTATAGTGAGTCGCAGTACAGTTTTGTCGTACAAGCGTTATCGCGCTTCCATGTGTCGACCTCACGTTATACACTTTTACTACTGCACACAAATTTTCTGGTATACTTGTCCTAAAAAGAAAAAACAGTATCTAAAGGTTCCCTGATTATAATATCTTTTGGTATGTGCCCCTCGTGTGCAGCCGCTCGGGTCGATTTCCAGTTTAAGCCGCGCTTGCCTAGGTTGATCCGTCGATGTGTGACCATTACATACCGAGTTTCCTCTGTGCCTTGGAAAGCACGTTAAGCCGTTGGTCCCCGCTGTCTATTGTAGATCTTTGACAGTCGTTACAGGTACTCAGTGACCTGAAAGTCTAGCAACTAGTCTTACTTAAGAGGTATTACCCAGTAGTAACTAAGTTGCGGAGGTCAGATAGGCAGCCGCTCTATATAAAATATGGCATTCCGCTACTTCCGGTTAGACTGGAAGCCGACCCCGGCATTTTTGGGAAAAAACCAAGCAGCTATGGTATGCGCCCCTCCGCTTCTAGGCTATGGTAAAACCCATTTACATTAAGAAGTCTTAACTTATTTGTAACATGTGGTCTCTTTTGTTCCAGCTATGCGTAACTCTAGCCCACCTCTGCTGCTTACTCACTCAAGCCGACCTCGCTGACATCCTTGATCCTCTCATCTTCCACTACGACTGCGCTAAGGCTTCCTTCACAAAAGTCTGTCATAAACTGGCTCCTGAGAACGCGTCCTGTCTGAGAATTCTTCAGGCTGCTAAGTATGTTACCGTGGATTTGACTGCAACCAATGACACTCAGATGCAAGCGTTAAGTATGTTACAAGATATATTTATTTGGGACATGTAAATTTGGCGATGGTAAGATGAAGCGCCTCCCCACGGCTGTTTCGTATACTTAGTTACGCTTTGTTGAAAAATTATGACGGGATCGTCCACTGCGGCCCAGGGCACACTGCAATTTGTGGGTGCCTTGGAAACAAATGAACCGCGGAGGTAAAGTGGCAAGTCTCTCCTTAGACAACCGACTTGGATTGGACCGAAAGCACTGACTTAGTTAGTCAGATACTATCACAAGCGAGATACTATCACCTGCTATCACAGGTGTGTGAAGAAGGGAAAGGAGGCCTTGCCCTCAAATGGAAAGATATTGGTCAGCAGTAAAATTGATGCTAGAATGGATATAACTACAGAAATATATAGGTCCAAGAAATAATGAGTCATTTTTGGCGTAATCTCAGGCTAATCTTGTTAGGGATTAATGTTAATGCGGTCAAGACAATGCTAATATTTAAGAGTAAGTAAATATCTATATCAGAATTAACGGAGGTGACCTTTTTTAAATCGTGAGGCTATTCTTTCCATGTATTGGAATTTGGAACTAACACAGGATTTCTTCCACTGCAATTATGATTAAAATAACTACGTTAGACTAAGTCAACAGAAGAGTAAAAGGTTTAGGGATTATAGAGGTTTAAGATTTAGATCTCACTTTTGAAACTGGCAACAAAATACCTTTTAAAAATTTCATGTTGCCATAAAAAATAACAACATAAGTGTAATACACTCTCTTTTTAAAAGAATGAAAAATATTTCTAAAATTCATGTTTTCATTAATAGTGATGTTAATTTGTTTTGACTATTGCACAGTATTTTTAAGCAAGTACGTCACAATTTTAGTAGCACCTTGTTATAAATTGATAAGACGAGTGAACTTAGTTTATTTTTGTAACATTTAAATAAATAAGTTGACCGAGAATAATATTGTTTAAAACGATGCCACTTTTGGTAAGTAAAAAAAACATGAAATTGGCTCGCTCTCGAATCGGCTACAGACTAATTAAATCCTGATTATTATCAATTTGAACAAATAAATAAAACAGTTTTGTTTAAACAGATTATATGACACTTTTAGATGTATCAGACAATGTCCCGTACCCACTTCCTCATTGAACTATAATTTATTTAGATAAACTTTACTGCTTCCTGTATGAAAATACTAGTGGTAATCTATCTCTATACCAAGGACAACATAGAAAACACCATGGCATAGTCCTTTCGCCGTAGAATGGTGCAGATGACATTAGATGCACCATTCCTTTTAAATACATTTACTACTGATATTACTGATACCGTATTTTAAGACTGTGGTTTCAGGGTGCAGCTAAAATATTTAGTCATGATTGTAAATCAGGATAACGTTCAACATTGAAAAGCACCATCCTACAGCGAAAGGAGTACAGGCTTGGTACGATTCTCTTATACAAGGTGTTGTTTTGCATCCTCATCAAATTCAAAGAGGAAACTATGCTAATAATTCTCGACCCGAATCAATAATAAAATGGTTAGGTAATTTTTATTTTTATTCTGATTTACCGAAATCGCTAAGTGTGAACCACCCGTGTTTTAAACGCAGCCCGTCTGATCCTCGCCCTATTGTTATAGGGCGAGGATCAGAACGCTTTCACACATACAAACATTCTCAAACGTTTATTCGATAATTTCTTACTCCTCAAATCACGTTAAGGGAGTTATTCTGATATACTGGCAAACTTCACAACAGAAAAAAAACAGCGCTTATTAATATTTAACTAGGTACCCACCGTAATTTAAATTAATTATGAATGTGTTTTGTGACAACCTCCTGAATTTTGAAGAAGATGCAAAACAACACCTTGTATACTCTCTTTTGATTACCAGTATGAAACGCATTGTAAAAACAAAAACATGTGAAAGAAATAAATATCTGCTCTTGGTGTGGTAACAATCATGTGCACACATAGACTATAGCAATGATAATGTTTTAGCAGAAGTTTGCTGTTGTATTTTTTTGAAGTTACTTCTCAAATTTAAACTCAAAACATTTACTCCAAAGACAGGCATAATAACTGTGACTGGTGGACTTTAGTCGCCCTTGCCTTGATCGTCGCCCTTTTCTACATCAGAGAAAAAAGAACATTTTCGTGTAACTTTTAATTTTATTTCTGCAAAGAGAGGCAAAAAGATTTTTCAAGAGATTGCTATGACGTCTATCGGTCACTGCTGTTAGTTGCCATAACAGAAAATGATTGCCCATGTCAGGGATAATAGTATGACAGGAATTTGTTTTTTTTTCTCATGCAGGTTATGACAGCGTATGTAATACGCCAAACAAATTGAATCATTTTCTAGGTAAACATAGTAAATAGACTTTACTTGGGTTTTTTTTATTTATGATCTGCAAAATATGTAAACATGTATTTAAATTAAATTATGCTTTGTATAGGTACCTAAATGAATAATAAAATTATTTATACTGTTGTTTTTTGTATTAGTTTACAGTAAATTAAATTTTATTTGTCACATTTTTTTGTTTTATTTTGTTGGTGTTGAAATTGTCGTAGAATATTCTTTTTGTATATTATAACTGGCAAGTTCTGTCAGATCCACCACGTAAAAAACACAAACAAAATTTCAAATTTTTGAACGTTACTGAAGTTTATAGCAAACGTGTTATGGATAATGATTTTCGGACAAACAATTTTAGGAGAGGAAAGGTAGTACCCGCTGTGCCACTAACAAGTAACACTTCAAATAGAAACAAGGCCGACTACAGGAAAGCAAACAAACTTACTCGTCTGTCGCCACATTCGAGACACGAAAAGAAATCTATGATCGTTACTACGTTCCCATATTTAGACAAAACCAAACAAGTGCTTGTTAAATTTTCCCCAGTTGATTCCTTCAGGAATAATTGACATGTTCTTACGAGCTATCCATTATTTACCAGTTAAGTGCTGGGAAAAATGCCTTATCGAATTAGTGTTAGACGCTTTCTGCAAATCGATGAATGGATCTACTCGTATGTAAAATACTTACGTGATATGACTGATAATTTTATTATATTACTAGCTGACCCGCGCAACTTCGTCTGCGTCACATTTTTCCCGGTTTCGCAACATTATTCATTGCTGCTCCGCTCCTATTGCTCGTAGCGTGATGATATATAGCCTATGTCCTTCCCCAGGTTGAAATCTATCTTCTTGCCAAATTTCATTAAGATCCGATCAGCCGTTTGGTCGTGAAAAGGTAACAAACAAACAAACATACAAACAAACAGAGTGACTTTCGCATTTATAATATTAGTATGGATTAGTATGGATTTATCTACTTCGGTTTCGTTATATTCGAATTACGAAATTGACAGCGGTTTCATTATGATACCCATAACGACACAAGTTGCATTATGCGAATCGTCATAAATTATTCTAAAACACAAGCAAAGACATTCTGAACATACAGCCTCGCACCTATAATATTACTTCGAAATCGAGACAATGTAAATGATGTTTTTAAAAATGGAACAAGTTTAGAACAAAAGTATCGTATACTATTTGGCTGTTGCGGCTACAAGATCTTTGCCTTATACTTATTAAAGACTAAATAAAAAAGAAGTGGACGCGGGAAAAAAAATCTGAGTGAAATTTTATTCCAAATTTTATTAAAAATGTCTTCAACATCAAGTGATATGGAAAATACTCCACCAGATATAACAAATAGAGCAGTTGGGGCTTCAAATAATTTACTACCAGAAATCAAGACATGTATATGAGAAAAGTTATGAAGACAATAGTCAGTGTGTAGTTAAGTTTCTATTAAAAATACTTTTTTGTCTATATCTGTGTTTCATTCCTTCCTTCGTAGATAAAATCTTGTATGCCACTGTACGTTATTGGTATTTTAATAACTCGTGCCCACCTATTTCGGTACGCGCTACGCTTGTACCGATAAATGGCACTCGTATTAAAAGACCGTCCATAACGTAACAGTTGCATAAATAGCTATTATTCCGTTTACCTCTGTCGTATTGAATTGATGACAACCGTGAGGGGAGGAGTCCTCTCATGTTCTACCTACCTACCTTCATTCTGCACACACTGTATGCGATGAGTGTGTGTGTGCGAAGTGTGTGTATCGTAGTACCTATGTTTCGGTGAATAATTTCCGATATCCTCACCACCGAAGCCGCGGGCAAAAGCACGTCTTTAAAATATAATACTTAGGCCATATTATATGATAAATCAATTTGAGCTTAATTACTGAGGCCTTTAGACTGTCGCTTTATCCATTTAAACTTCACGAAGCTGTCAACCAACCAAGCATTCTGTACATAAAACTAAGTAACTGTATTACGCAAAAATTATTGGTGAGGTGAAAAATCACGGTTTACGGTAGGACTCAATGTAATGCACTCAAAACATTGTGCCTTGAAAAGAACGGGCCATGGAGATATTTAAAGTAAATATATAATATTAAAAACATGTACTTAACCTGTCAAGCCTTTCTGGCTGACAAAAAAAACACCCCGCGGGCCCCCCAGTTACGTCATCGCGCGAGTCAAGTGGCCTGCGCTCACAAAAACGCTTATCGCTCGAGTTCTATTACCTCTTATCTCAACCGGTAAACAGTTTCGGGTTGTTCAAAAACGAGACCATGTATTACAATATAAACAACTGTCTCATAACTACTTGAGAATTATAAACATCGCATAGAAATCAGAGAGCTCGCCGCAAACATACTGTTGTCGTAGTTTGTTTTTTTTTGGTAAAACTACTGAATCAATTTACACGAAACTTTAGATCTAACATAAGAAATATACAAGTAATCTAATGACAGTGTTTTTGAGGAGTCCTACATAAATTATTCTTGCAAGATTCCAACTCAAACGTCTTATTAGAATCGGCCATTTTCTAACTGCGCAGTTCAATGCATGAAAATACTTGAAATATCAATAAATATGAATAAATATGCCTCGAATGCAAGAAATAATGAATTATCACTATTTTTTCGCTTATTACTAATGTTTCCAAGACCATATTTCATTGTAAAAGAGTCAAATTCATATTTTCAATTTCGACTGACGAACTTCATAACAAAGGAATTTCGGAGAAATTTTTGGAGAAATTTTTGGGTCAAAAACATAATTTTTAGATATTTTTTCCAGCAAATGACTATCTAAAAAGTTACATTATACACTTATAACATACTATACATTTACTTACCAAAGTTTAACAACACAAAACACAAAAATTTCACTGCATTCCAAAACAAAACATCACCGTTCCACACTGGCCGCCATGACGCATTTTGACAGTCCACAAAGACGCGTTTCTTTATTTTTTTAATAATTTTGTGCAGTTGTTAGGTTGGTATGATGGTTTCATTTGAATCGAACTCTAGTTGGCCCGAGACGTAAATGTTTACAAGCGAATTAGAACCTTACTTCTCGTACGATAAGGGTTTAAAGTTGCTGGTGCGCCGCGTACCGAATTCGGTACGGCGGGGATCAACGGTAAAGCTTGCGCGTACCGAATTCGTTCCACTCCGGCCGGAGAGGTAGGTGGAAGCGATCATATCACGTGCGCGTGTATCATATTTTATTCAAAATAAAACCTTGACATTGACCGGCAAATTGGAAAAAACGTAAGAAAATTTGGATATCGCAGGCCACTCTCTCGATTCCACCTTAAGAAAAAAAGTCTAAAAGTTGGACCTTTGACCTCCGATATCTCCGTAACCAGAAGGTTTCCATGTATGGTCCCGAATTAAAAAAAAAATTGCAATGACAGGGGGAACAAGTCTCTTTCGGCTTCGTTTAGGGTATTATTAAACGTACCTATTAGGTATATCTGAGCATGCAAATTGACCGCTGCACACAGGAGTATTCGACCTCAAAATCCGGTTAAAAGTCATATTTTTTTTTTTTAACAATTCATACTCAATTTACATTGTTTGCACACGTCACTAACCGAACTATAATAAACCGGTTCGAAACACAGCTTGGAAGGCGCCCGCTGTGGGTGCAGGTAGTCTAAACCTAGTCGATGTTGAATACGCACGTCTTTGTTTTTGATACGCTCTACTTTATAACAACTTTGCAGTTTGTGTTGTGAGTCGCTTGTGGAGATATTTGGGAAAATTTTCAATGGGTACCGAAGCACAGGGTATGTACTTAATTATGATACTAAAATATAATTGTTCCTTTTGATATTTAGTTTTTTTTTGAGACTCAAAAGACCTATACTAAAATATTTATATTTTTGACTCAACTGCTCAGAAAAAAGGTGTTTTTGTAATAGTTCCGGGCATGATCGGGCAAAATTCATTTTTTTATAGCTTATTATAGACATCTGTTATGCTATCCAAATACAAATATGTCACCCATCTTGCCACCATTTTTTTTAAAGACGTTTTACATTTAGAATGTATTATTTTTGTTATTTTGCACATTGACTTAGAGTTCGTTTTTTCATTTTAGGTTCGGCCTCATGTGACATCCAAATGTGTAGAAGATCATTATACACCCTTTTTAGAGACAGCACTAAACGAAAATTAGATAAAAAATTATTGGACATGGAACAAAAGGTTAAGGAGATTACGAAATGTCCAGAAAATGAGTTACGAATAATAAGGGATGATCTGAGACATTTTAAATCCGATTTAAACAGATGGAACTTAGCAAACAATACAGAAGCACGTATCCTCAGTCAAAATAATAACTGGCTAGACAATTCCATAACAATAGCTGAGCAACAATCTACATCAAAACGAGGGCGACCAAGCAAGTCATTCCAGGAATTAACTGATCGCAGCAAGAGGTGAAAAACGAAAGAACTTCGAGACCAAGTGCCTGTCCAAGAATTAACATACGCTGCTAGTGTTAGTCAACGAAAGTCAGGAAACATCGAAGCATCGAAAATACTTAAAGAAGTCACTGCCACGCCAACAAGGGCAAAAAAAAAAAAATCTTCAATAGGCTTCTGCTGACATCAGATCCATTTAATGTATGAGCTGTGGGCGAAAACGGCAGAAGGTGAGGAGCAGCCGGTGTTTCTTACCAGAAACTAAAGAATTATTTGTAGAAGTGGGAACCTGAAACTATCCAAGAAGTGAGTGGGGAAAGTTGTACTGACTGAATCAGGTTTTTTTTTATGATTTTCTTGTGTCCTATTTGTTTAATACTGTTTTTTTAAATAAATCTTAAAATTTCACATATGGTTTTTATTTTTTATGGTTTTTTTTTTTCTAAGATTATTACGTTATTATCCCACCAAAAACATATCATGTAAAATGTTGCCAAGACGACCACATAAGGTTTGCCCTGTGAAAAAGATATCAGATCTCATGTAGAGCCAAGCTTCTGAATCTACACGGCCTAACTCTACCGACCCTAACTTCACAAATTCTACATATCAGTAAACGACATAGCATTAAATTCAGCATTTTAAATCATCTCCATTAAAAAAATAACAAGAAATAATTTTGACCGGATTTTGAGGTCGAATACTCCTCTGTGCGCTGTTAACACCATAGGAATTGTCTTTCATGGCGACATACCAAAGACTAGCTTAGTCCTAAGTTTTTTCCCATCTTTCTACGTAAAGCAACGTGATCTCTTCCACACTTCGTCTACATCTCTTTTTTTATTATCTCCTTTCGCAGGTATGCTGGAAGAGATTTCTTTAGAAATAAGCATTACCTTTGTACCTATTTTCTTTTCCTTTCTTCTTTTCTGTATTTAGTGTGTACATAAATTGTTAAATAAATAAATAATAAATAAATAAATCTCTTGAATCATAATCATATCACGTTGCTTAAAGACGCTGCGAGAGTGCGAACAAATCAAAAAGTAAAATGGGCATCTATTCAAAACAAAATCTGCTTTCAAATTATATTAGGTAGTCTGATAAATGTTCAGAATTGTAATGGGTAGCTGAGATTTTTTTTCGTATCATGGATTACGTTGAACAAAAATGTATCAGGTTCTTTCGAGCAAATCTCATAGTACTACCTTTTTCACTGACATGAGAAAGTATAATAGGTAGATTTTCACGATAATAGTGACCAAGGCCAGAAATGTAAAAAAATAACACTATACCAAACGAAAAGTGGTCTGAAATGACTACATACATTATGTAGGTAGCTATTGTTTTATGGTATGGAAATAGCTACAGCGCAGTTGCATAAGTGCATTTAATATTCATTTCCATGAACTAGAATGCAATAAATCTATATAATTAATGGCTTTCAGTAAAACCTAAACGAATAGAAATGTTTAATTCACTAGCGATTAACAGAAATGCATAAAATGTTACCTATTCAATGTATAATTATCGTGCTTGTTAGTGATACTAATATAAAAAAAAAAACTCTTTTTATTCGTGAGAACCTGTAGTTTGGCTCGATGGAATTGTTATCCATTTATTGTAGCTGTTGGTTCTCCGACTTATAAATAAATAAACAATTCGCGAACAAGTTGTTTTGATAGTATGTAAACAAACTATTTATATATTATATTAACCTAGTTATCTTTCAACTTGCTGCACTAAATTTAACCCAGTTATTTTTACCAAGTAGGTACATAGGTATTTTCAATCATTGACCTAAATAGATTTCCAGACTTACAAACAACTTTCTGTCTAGATAAAGCAAGACTATCGTCGTCGCCTCAATTTCATATGGGTTGGGTTCGATCGCCGCTGAAGCCATACAGGGAATTCTGTGGAGATTATTAGGTACCTACACGAGTCACGAGCACAAATATTAATTCACTTATAGTTCAAGAAGTATTTTCTCTTATTGTATTAATTTCAAATTTTACGGCCAGTCGAACCATGTCGTATCGTTGGTATAACCAGTAACTACAAACTGGGCTTTGGAGGTATGATAGGCAGTCAACCCATGTAAAATACTAGTACCTAAGCAGCTGCATCCAATTAGACTGGAAGCCGACTCCAACATGGTTGGGAAAAGGCTTCGCGGGGGATGATGTTTTTATTGATTGCAATTAGGTATATGGTGTTACGAGGATAGTATCTTGGAAATCGGTTCCCTATCCATTTGCATAAAATTTTAAGACCTAATATAACTTAGCATAATTTTGTTTGGCATTATTATATTTTAGCATAATATAATTACGCATAACAGCTTACGCATAATTTTGAAGCATAATTTCTCTAACCATAATAATGATTAAGCATAATATTCTAAAGCATAAATTTATTAGGCATAAAGTTCTAAAGCATAACTTTTTTATAAGCAAGCATACAGCATGCAAGCAGCAAACAAGCAAGCATGCAGCATGCAAGCAAGCATGCAGCATGCAAGCAAGCATGCAGCATGCAAGCAAGCATGCAGCATGCAAGCAAGCATGTAGCATGCAAGCAAGCATGCAGCATGCAAGTAAGCATGCAGCATGCAAGCAAGCATGCAGCATTCAAGCAAACATGCAGCAGGCAGGGTTTCTGTCATTGCTCCGGCGCTGCGGGCCTCCGGCGGCCCCACGCGGGCCGCCTCGCCCCTACGCGCCGACGCGATTTTAAATTACACTCTAGGGGTAGGACAAACAAGACTACGTGGAGTCGGTTTTGCAGCAATTCGGTTCTGTCACTAACTTTTGTTGTACAGCATATTAAATTTTTAACCTAGTTAGTTTAATTTTTAGGCCTAGGTACTAACGTTATGCGAATCAAATTTATGCCAAAACAAATAAGTCTTTAAGACGATTATGCCAACATAAAGTGTATGCCTAAAAAAATTATGCCGAAATATTATTATGCCAAAATCGTTTTGCCGAAGTTTATTAGGACAAAGAACATTATGCGAAAAGAAGGGATCCCTTGGAAATCATACTATTAGGAAACGGGTCTTAGCTATAAAAACCTGACTATAGGTTTCAATCGTTATTTCAAGAGAAAATAACCTTTGCGCTTTCTTTGTTTAGTGTAGGTAGTGCTGCACACTTTATGCTTTTGCTTTGACGTTTGCAAAAACTGAATGTGAAAAGTAAACCAATTATAAATTATCAATAACGTGTGAACCTGATAACATCCGCCTTTACCTAATTAAACCGTTTCAGAGGCCATTGACGTAAATAGTAAGTATATAGATAGTACTGCTCACACCTTTTCATACTGGGGTTATGTTGTGTCCATGAGCTATAAATAGAATATTAATTAAGAATATCAATTTTTGCAACATTAGATCTTAGACAGCCGTTTCTGGTAGTTAAATGTCCGAGAGTCTGACAGCCAGTCTTTGCTAAGGAACATGTAAAATATGTACTTGTATTCAGCCTCATCTGATAAGACTGGCAACAACCGACAACATAGTTGCAAAAACGCTAGGCAGATGAAGATAATTGTATACTGTAACTTTGCATCATTTATCTGCTTTATTGGTGAATGGCAATAAAGCATCCACCAGACTCCACTCACCTATATGTTTAATAGGCGGTACCTACATCTGTTGACGCATCCAAGCCCAGTCCTTCCTCTTCAGTATCAACTGTACTCGTATAGCTTGTGCACGAAGAAAGACGACTGTATAAAAGTAGGTACCTCATAATGATTTAACTGTCGCGGAGACTACGCAGTGTGGCATGACCTCACTTACATCAAGGGCTTTTATAGAGGAAGAGCTCTTGGTTAAGTATCTTATGAAGTAGACAGTAGGTAATCACTGGCTCTCAGTTTTATAAATGGCTTCTGAGAGGCTGATCAAGTTCCTAAACAAACCGATCTTAGGTTAATTCTAATACTGTATTGTTTGGATGGCGGAAATAACGATAGCCAATCATATTACTTAATACGATATTTGACAAAGGATTAATTGAAATAGAAACCAGATAATATCTGAAAACTTTTCATCGAAACTCCCACTTAGATTGGAAAACATTGACGTCATCATGCACTTAATATGACAGAAAGGTGATAACATAGGTAGTTGAATATAACATAACAGTAACTAATAAATAAGAGATAGCGTAGGAACGCATCACTCAATTCCTCACCCAATTTAATAATTTGGCAAATCTTTCAGTGTAAAGGTACCTACAGCATAAAATTTGTAGCAAATAGCGGGTCAAGTTGAAATAGAGGTCGAATGTGCCGCATTGTGAATTCAATATCGATTGTGATGAATGTGAGATAGTCGTAGGTGCATTCGATCGATCCGTAGCCTTGCTTTACATAATTGAACGTTCTCGAAGCCCATGAATTATTTCTGAAACAAATAAGCGTCGGTGGAGCTTTCGTTGTTTACGCGAGGAATAATAAAAGGGCTTTAGTCTTCATTCAGTCAATCTGCGCTTGTTAGACGTCTCTTTCAACGTGTCTTATGGCTTTGTTTCCTTGTTACTAATAAGTCCACCGAATCGCAGGGTTTTACCCTTATTTTCAGCCAATTTTGTCGTAATTTGCATGCTTTAATATTGTTACGTGGGTTGCTTTACGCGAACATTCTAGATTACGTTCGAGTGTAGACTGTTCCAAGGCACTGTCTAGAAGTTTCGTTTCAATTTATCCCGTACCTAGCTCGTAACAATATTGTTATTTCACTGCTAACCAGCAGCTTATTATAATGTAAACCTTCAGAACCTAGTTCAATTAGTAGGTAGGTCTTCGATAGTTAAGGGAAGTCCGAGAGACAAGGAAAGAAAATATTAGAATAGGCAGAGGTTATCGACATAAAAAAAAATTGTGGGTTATTTTAATAAAGGCTGATAAAATATTGCACTAGATACCTACTTGACGCAATCAAAAAAACAATGGAAACTTACAACTGATTGGAACTACTACTGCTTTACGTAAAAGTTGTAACTTTGTTTATTTATTGCCGAGTTATTTACGTAGGTATTCTGCAAAACTTATTTACATCAAAATTATTCTGTTGTTTGTTTTTAAAACCGATGATGTCAATTAAGAGCTCTTATTAATCAAGGATTCATAGAACTTCTGACTAACTCATAATAATGCTCTGAATAAGTGGACAAAACCTGTGTTGTCCTTGGTAAACAATTTTCATTTTCCTGTCATTATTTATATGTTAAAACTGTAAAATACTAAAAAAAAATACAGGCTCTGATCGTTTCGGCTCTTCACGACGCTGGTTGTAAAACATTTATTTAGGGATACAGAAAGGATTTTTTAGCTTCTAGCGTAGAAGTATTGACGAAATCGAAAGAAAGATCTCTTTCTTTTCCTCTGTCTAGCCTTTGGAACCACCAACGTAGGTAAATGCTTCGCTCAGCTTCTAGGCCAAATATACGCTGTTGAATACCTAGTAGGTGGGTAAATATGTAAATATTTAGATGAAGCTCGCCCATAATTAGGGGGAAAATTTATCAATCGACTACGCCGTTATAAGCTTTCTTTAGAAAAGCCAGAGGTTGCTAAATACAGATTTGGTTTCTAAATCATTAAAAAAAGCAGATCAAAATGTTATTTAACAAGTACTAAACATAACAATTTATGTTCTTTAAAGTAGAAGATTCCCATGGCAAGACTTAATTTAAAATTAGCTGATTCTGTCAACGATGATTTCGTATAGGTGCCTAAAAAGTTATGCACATGAAGCTAAAGATAGGTAAGATAATAGATAGATAGGTAGGTGGATAAGTCACGAAAAAATCAGGAAAATAATGTGTTGTTAAAAGTGTTGCCTACATTTGCAATAGCATGAGAAAAAAAAAACACTTAGTGACGAGTATTGGATGATGATATTTTATCTATCATCCACTGTTCACGTGCAAGCTAAGATTTTAAAGAGACTCTTCTGCAATTTTCGTATTTAAGTACCTACCTATGCTTGTCTCTTACACTTATTTTGAATAAGCGTCATCAGCCCTACTTATCGTTGCCACTGCGCACATAATTATTTCCACTGCTGGTACAGAAGCTTGCTCTCTGTGAGTCAGAGTAGGCTAAAATGCAATGCAAGCACGCGAGCCCATTTCGGGTTGGTGAATGTCAGAAGTTTTCGAATTTTCGGTTTTCCGAATTCCTCAAGATTGCATTTTGAATAAAGCAGCTGTAAAACCGGAAATTGCGAAAACATCATATTGAAAATAAACTTACAAACAATCTAAACCACACGTGACATGTGCACATTTTTGGCATGTGCTTCTTTGAGCGCACGCGCCGCTCGAGGTCGCATCATTGTTGATACATAATATTACGTTTGCGATTGAATCATTGTAGGAAAGTGGTGGGCGCTGGTCAGTTGGCACATGCCTCCTCCATTTCACTAAATTCAGAAGTTGGCATCGGTAGCTTTCTGTTTCTACGTTTTATTTTCTATGACTGGATGTGGAAGGCTGCACGCGTGTTTCTCCATCGTCTTCTTAAGGTGCAAGAGGGACAAAAATAGTGATGTTCTTTTCATGCACATTTCAATTCATAATTGGACGATCTGTAAATACGATTGACAATGAATTTGTATTATGTTATTGGTTGGCACACAGCTCGCCAGTCCTACTTTTGATTTTTGGTGACGGGTCAACGCCGCGTGTTCGACAATACTAGAGGAATAGCAGGTGCGTTTACATCTCATAGAAAAGGCTGGATGTTTCATGTACCTTGTAATTTTGTTTTCTTTCTCATGTTCCTGACAGACATCTATTATCTGCAGAATGTTGTGATTAGCCGATAACTGTAGTGATCAAACATTAATTTGAAGGTAGTCTCCCAGGTAGTCCTCAGCCAGTTTTCTTACTTCTTTCGGCAATGTAGCTGACCACATCAAAGTCTGTCTATCAGGGCGAATCTGTTCTATAATTTTTCTAATCAATATTTGGGGCTCAGAACCCATGTCCAACATTCGGTCAGCTTCATCCAAGACCAAATATGTGCAACTTTGTAAATTGGTGGTGCCCTTTTCTAAGAAATCAATCAATCTTCCAGGTGTTGCAGTAACAATTTCTACTCCACGTTCTAAGTCACGGCCTTGTTCCCTCTCGGGTGCCCCACCAAATACACATGTGTTGCGGACCTGTATTTTTCTATTGTGTGACAGTGCCATTGTGAACAGTTTTAGATTAAATGTGTCTTTAACTTTGACTGTCTCGTTGGTCTAGTGGTCGGAAGTGTGCATGACTGCTGAGCATGAAGTCCTGAGTTCGATTCCCGGATTGAGCAAATTGGTATCGGGATTTTCCATTAGGAATTTATCAGTTGCGACCAAGAGATACAGACTGGATCTATTCCCGGTTGATGGCAATAGGCTCGCCCCCTTTTACCTACATGGGTCTTAAACATAACTGGTGCAATCTGCGTTACTCTTTGGGGCGTAATATTATGTGTCTTTCATCGTACACTTATACATATCTCAATCCGTTGGTAGAACTCAATTTTCTCAAATTATTACAATCGACAAAGGAATGCTGAAACCTCACATATTTCCAGTCATAGCATGAAACATAAATGTCATATGCATAGTATTGCACAGGTCATAAACTTTACGGACCATAAATCCGATTGGTACTTATGTTGTGAACAAACAAATACTTATTCAATTTAGCGTAGCTTATGTGAAATCAAGGCCTTTGTCCGACCTGGTAATCAGACTCAGGCACTCATGTTCAGCAGTATGCTTGCGACCACCACACCAGCAACTGCAAAGTGACACTGGGTTCACGGGGCTGAATCATCATCTGCCTAGCCTTTTCCCAAACTATCTTGGGGTCGGATTCCCGTCTAACTGGATGCAGCTGAGTACTAGTATTTTACATGAAGCGACTGCCTATCTGACCTCCACAACCCAGTAACTGGGTAATACGATACCCCTCGGTAAGACTGGATGTCAGACTCTTAGCTTCTGACTACTCGTAATAACTGTCAAAGATCTACAAATGACAGCCGGGACCAACGGCTTAACATTCTTTCCGAGGCACGGAGGAAACTTGGTATACCCATCCACGGACCAACCTCGGCAATTACGGTTTAACCTTTAAGATCGACCCGTGCGGCTGTTATTATTTAGCCACGAGCTCCACGAGCATGGGGCTCAATGTTTGGGTAAATTCATGCTTCCGTCAAATTAAGTAACTAATCAAACTGGAGCTGTCTCCACTTGACTCCGGAAGAGAAAGAATAATATTTAGCTGCATGTCCTTGCTTAGTTGATGACTAGTAGATGAACCATTGTGTCACATCGTTGTTTCGATGTAAACATGCTTTACACACTCAACATCTTATGCTGGCTTTACCCTGGAAATCGTATTAATTAGGTAAGTTAGTAGGTAAGTATCCAAACACGTCTAAATACAAGAGACAATAAACTATTTCGTGTTGTATCCGCACTGGAGACGATCAAATCCAGGCTGTGTTGCAAAATCGACTGTCACGCGAATTAGTGGTTTTCGAAAAGGGATTGGATATATGTAGGTTGTCACATAACGGAGTAGCCATCCACTTATGGTGTTGTTATTTAGCAGATTCAGACTAAATACTTAGGTAGGTATGCGCCCTAGGTGACTACCTACACGTATGCAGTGCTCGTCACCAGATGTTTTCCCTGATGCATGTCGTGAGTCAACTCTTGTCAGGCAGGCATCACGCAAAGATCACGCAGCTATCACTCTATTAACACCATGACTCTTTGTCACCAGCAATGCAAGGTTTTCATTAGAGAGTCACCGGTGTAAACTCGATGAGAGCTGGTTAAAGCATTTGTTTAAGAAGGTAATGTACTAAACACGATCTTCTTTCTATGACTTATTAATTATCGTCGTTGTATTAACAGTTTTATATATTAGATCTTTAGGTCTAATGTGAAAAGGTGTCGTGATTCTATGTTTATTTATATTTCTAAAATATTTGGCAGTACCTACTTCAAACTTTGTAGATTGTTTGGTTCGTTGAAAAGGGTAGTGTTCAATGTCCCATTCCTGGATCCCTTTCCAGATTTTAATGGAGCTTTAGTCTTGCGTTCAATAATATTATTGTCAAAACAAAGTTTATCAACAATAACAACTGATTACTGAGGTACTTTGGTGCGGCTGAAATTTCCTCACAGGAAAAACGTGATCCGGATAGTACTAAATGCCTAAAACAGTGGACAAAATGCCAGTTCACGCATATTATTTTATAATAATTTCCTGGTATTTTGGGAAAGTTTTTATTCAGTAATTATTAATAACAAATTAGTCACAGCAAAGGAAAATAACCTATATTATTTATTGATTTCTAATATGTACCAAGAATTATTAAACTTCTATATAAAGCACCGTCTAGTGTAATTATTTAATTAATGTTAATGTCGCCCGTTAAAAATAGACATACTGATAGTTTCAAACGCTATTGCTTGAACGCCCTGGGTTTCATACTCGTACCCAGGTCAAGCAATATGTTATTGAGTGTCAATAACGAATATCCCAGTAGCAGGCTATAGTTTGGAAATTGATGGAGCCTCAGTACCTCGAAAAGCAGGAAGTCATTGGTCCTTCGTCCGGACTGCAATTCCATCGGACGGAATGAGATTTAGAGAAAAGACCAGCTTCTGCGAACACAATTGTGCACAATAATAAGGCCCGCGTCAACGGTGTGTTCTCTCTGCAGAAATGCGATGAAGAATTTTTGAAGCACTTTGTAGCTACTTAACTGTAAACCACAGCTACAGGCTACAGGGTCTAGTCCTCTTAATTTAATAATAATAATTCATTTATTTTCAGGATACAACGACCCATAGATAAATACCTTAACCTAAATTTACATACTATAACAATTGTGTTAGTATAAGAAACTTAAAATTATGTTAGTAACACTTCACTTGCACGATGTTGTGTGCGTTCGTGTGGAATTTGTCCGCGGATGCGACGGAACACCACATCCTGCGGCCAAAAACTTTCATCCAACACCAAATGGAGATAACACGTTGGAATGCGCACCACAAACGCCTTGAAATTGACGTTGCGGCGCGACTCCAGCAGCTGCACTCTTGGCGTGTACTTCAATCTCTGGCGCACGTACTCCTCGATGTTCTCTGCCTCAGTGGTGTAGTGTAGACGAGAGATGTACACCGGGGTGTTCGGCTTCGCGGCACGCAGTTTTAAGTCGGGCTCCGCAGGAGCCTTGCCGCAGCGATTCTTACAGCTTCGCTGACGGTGAATTTGGTGTCAATAGCTCCTCAGAAATGGTAACCAAAGTCATATCGAAGGACAGACTGTCTTCTATTATCTCTGTAGGTCAATTCAATATTTAAACGCATAGCTCTTCCTTAAAACACTGAAAAACCCACTCATAACGTGAGTATTGAATACAAATAATAATGAAAGTCGGAATATTCCTATTCTGAGACAAATACTGTACCTGCTACGTATATGCAGAAATGTAGGCCAAGTACATCTTTATGATTGAATAGATATGATTACTAATTATTTACGTGGTTGAGTCTCGTGCCGGGGCTAATTGGTTACCGCTTAATTTAATCGATAATGAATGTTCTTATTGACTGTTTTCATTATAGCTGACAGTTTATAATAAAAAACAGTCTGGACTGTTCTGAACTGGACAGGTCCACTCAAATCTGTCTGGTTCTTTCTTCAAAAGACCATCTCAGACATTTATCTGCAAAGGGTAGCTGTGGTCAGATTTCACATACTTACATGTTTGGAAGAACCTTGTTTCAAATACCGATTAACAGGAGGACGCATGACAACTTGGTAAATGAAGATAGTTCAAATATCGTATATATTTTTCAAATTTTGAATTAACCATGTTTTAAACGTACAATAGAAGGCTATACCTATTAGAATTTTAGTTGAGTAGGTACTTAGGTAGGTACCTATTTTAACAGTAAGTCATTTCTATTGGAATAATTAAGTACCTACTAAAACACTCATTATCGTATCTGGATACAACCGGTTTGTAACACAAGAACTAATTGTATAGAAGTATTAGCATAGGCATCTATACACTTACTTAGTAACGTTGGAACAACGAGCCACATACAACACCACGAGGTGTGCTAGAAAACGTGACTTTCTGTAATGATCTTAAATGACACGGGACGATTATGTCAAATTATTGATGTCTGAGCTGATAATAGTCACGGGTCAGACGTATCTGAATAGGGTGTGTCTGTTCACGTTGGTAACAATATCTTGGAAATAAAAACAAGGATCATTCTAATCATTTCGATTTTCCACAGTACCTGCCTTTAATATCTCATTATTTACCGCCTTTATTACCGCCTTTATTTACTGCCTTTAGTATCTCAGCATCTCATTATTTTTGGGTCGGTGCAGTATTTCTCCTTCTTCTATACTTACCTCTCTCTTAATCCTCAATAGTCTTCCCTTTTCTGGCCCCATCATCTTTTACTCAGTACAGGAGCCGTTTTTTTTGTCTTCCTCGTCCATCTTCTTGTCCCCATCCGCGTTCATGATATGTACTCAAAATTTTCCTCACGACATCCGCATCACATGCCCGTTGCGTTGCCCCCATACCATGAAATACCCATATCTAATACTTATATGTATAACAATATGCATCTGTACAATAAGCGTAACATTCGCATTTGCATGATTGCTTATAGATATCTCAATGGAAAACGCCCAATCATACAACACTGAGAATTTTTCGTGGATATTTCTAGGAGGCATACATATTGATAGATTAACACTAACTCCTGTCTTTGTTTCTATGAATCCGAGCCTGTGATTGCGATCATTTGCCGATTGTTAACAACAGCCATCGTTTCGTCTCAGGAGTACTATCTGGAGCCATGTTTGTTAAACATTGGCTTCTAAGAATCGAGCTGGTGTCGGTTTATAACCCAAACTGTCGGCATAGCGATGTCTTATTGTGGCATGTAACGTGATCCCCTACATTGAAGACAGTCCGTGAAAACGAAACAATAACATTATGTAGTATCTACAAGTTCCTGTATTTACGTAGCCTCATCATCATCATAAATCATCCAAAGAGATTAAATCCTGGATAAATACCCTAGCTTAGCAGATCTATGCTTACAGGACCCAATGAATTACCACGACTGCTTTTTGCTAGAACTGCTGCGGAGAATTTGCGGATTAATAGCTCAAGGTTGAAGCGACAGGGTGGCCCGCGAAATTACAATTTTCTTACGTCTTTCGCCGTCAATTCGCCGGTCAGTGTCAGGTGTTATGTTGAATAAAATATTATACGCGGCCGTAAAACGTACGTACTTACATAATTGAAGTCATTAAAATCATTGATACAACCTCTTTAAGTTAATTTAATCCCAATCAATGAGTATTTCATGAAAAAGTCATTCATTTTGCACAGAAGCTTCTCGATGCATTTAAAGAAATTCTATATTTACCTATACGATTATCGTAACGCCGCCGCGCGCCCCGGTGCAAAATGGAGGTCGATGTCTACGGCTAAGGAAATAAAGAATTTTGTAAAGTATGAAGGAAGACTGTTAACAGACATAGCTTACTTTGCTGACGATGTTTTACGATACCGTCTGGCAGATTATTTTAGAGGATTCTTAATTACTTTTGCGTGTTTTCTTTGCAGTCGTCTCCGAGTCTATGTATACTTGTCGAGTCCAAAGGTATTGCTAACTGTAGCACGTGGCGGTGAAATGCAAGATTTAATCTTCTTTGTTTATTTTGGTTACACTATCTAAAGCTGTGTCTGTATTTCAGTGATAAGCTCTGTATACTCAAATTATAATCTTATCTCTGTTTCCGCATGAATTGCTTCATCTAATTTGTAAAGGATTCCGCGAAAGATAATATAATTTATAACACTACTTTGTTACGGTCAAATACTTATGTAATTTAATAATCTTCTGGAGTAATCTCTTCTGGGAATTGCTTATTAATTGTAATTGAATGTCAGTAGGCTTATCTTTGTACATTCTGCAGATTTGTTTGCACAAGTATAGAAATACTTGAGTAACAATATAGCTTAGTCGGAACACAATGGCGAATAGGCTTCATAAGTGCAGCTTACCTTTAACTCAAGCGGGTGACGTTGCTGTTTGCCTGTTATCGATTTCTTTTTGATATGGTACACCTATGGTACGTAGCCTATTTCAGGTGACCGCTCTTGATTATGTAATCTCAAATGCTGTAATATACTGTAGCATAGCTAAACGGGCTCGATACTTGATAGCGAGACATATGCAGAGCACGACATCTTTGACCAAATTGAGGATAAGAATCATGAAGATATTGATGAAAGCAGACGATTTAGTTAAGTTATAATTTCTAAAGAAAAACAACGTTAGCAGAGCGAACACATTTCGATTTTAATGACTGTCCTAGGAATTAGTTCAACAAAAAGATTGTCCGTCAGGACTATATTACAATAAACGATTAATTAACTTCGCAAGTAATAGCTGTCGTATTTTTCAATTCAATGATAAAAGTAGTATTGTCCTATGCACTAATGGAGATATTCTCCAAGGAAACGTGCACGTGCCTCATACTTGACTACAGATTTAGCTCAGTGCATCAGTTAGTAGGTATTCCTCGGCTTTCATCGCGTTAAAATTAAGTTTGTTTTGATGAATATTTTTAGGCTCATTTCATAAACGTGATTGGGGGGGGCATGGTCATTATTTAACGATTCCATCACGTGTTTGTTTTTTACATTAACATAACTAATTAGTTGATGAAATAATTACTACGCTAGATGTTCTATAATATTATAATGACTTCTTTCTAGCAATTACTATGAGTTTGTGACGACATACCTACGCAATCATTATATTCTTTATACGGATCCTCCTTTCCTTGGCGCCTTTTAAAAGTTTGGATAATGTGCTACCTGTTGGCTTGGTAAACGTGCCAAACTTTGCGGGTGTGTATCCCCCTCCTTCACCTGCACTTGGATATGAAAAGGGGACAGTGACGTCGACCTCGACGTATTCAGACGTACTGATAGCTTGGACGCATGCGTAACTGTTTGTCGATGTGTGTGTAAAGTGTCTGGTGGAGCACGCGGTCGGAGCGTGCTCCTCCTTCTGTCTCGCTTGAACCACATATCTGCATCCTCCTCTAGTGCGCGCGCCACAGTCGGGGAGCACCGGTAAGTTTAAAATACCACCGTAGCGAGGGTTAGCGATCAGTAGTCATCAAGCTGCGCTTCTGAACAGTTGAAAGTCTTGCACCGTGTGACGTTCGCTGAAACTGTTGTGACTACTTTTTTGTATTGTAGATTTGTGGAGACTGTTACCTAGATTGAAGCCTTGAGTCCCCGTCAGCTACAGCAGTTACGAAATTTTTATTGAGACTAGGTAAGTGGTACCAAAAATGGAATGCATGAATTTTACTGAATGTGTAAATCGGAAAAGTAAAGGATTTATATCAAATGAAGATAGCAAAACCTCAGATAAATCTGCAGCGAGGATTCTGGTTTAACTAACGGTAAATGGGCAGCAAATGGCCGACTTGTTCATCGGCGGGCGCTTTCTCTCTCGTCGGGAACGCTGGCAGCTTAGCTACGCCAGGCTAAACTAAATCACTTTCCATTGCACGATTACTGCTTTTTGTGGCGCCTATTACTTACATGGCGCCTACTATTTTAATGGTGTCTAATTATTCTAAATTATGTTTCTTCATCAATTATGGTTCTTTTTAATTCTTTGTTTCGAAAGTTCTGTTCGAAAGTTCAGATTTGACCATATTTATTAGAAAACTCCTCAAAGTGTGAATTTCACCACCTTAGGTAGAAAATTGAAAACTTCGTTTTTGTACTTTCTTATTGTAATTTTAACAGCATTTTTTTAAGTTTAAATATATATCCTCAATAATAGCCTCATCCACTTACTGGAGAATGTCGTACTAAAAATGTTTACGCTCGGCTACCTGCGTTTACTGTGTTATCCTTTGAGTCGTGTCGCGCAAGTTTGGTATTCAATAGTTTTTTCTCAACTTTTACCTGCTCCTTCGTGAAGCGAAGGTTACCTTTTACCATACAATGACAATCGACAAGCAGGTTATCCTCCGAAACAGGGATTGTTTCTTTTTCAACATCCAGCAGCAGTAGTAATTTTATTGTTAATACATATGTAGAGTAACAATATAATGGAACTCGTGTGATTAAAATTGTTGCTACCGGAAAACCGTTACTAATTCAATAAACAGAAATTGTGCGATAACCATATTGCCAATACGATAAATTCGGGATCCCCCTACTTTGTCTGCACTGTTTAAATATGGTAAGACGGGTGAATCACCTTCCTTACCTTACATGCATTTTGTGCATCAAAAATTTTCCACCAATTGAAATAACTTGACGTCCTTCTGGCGTTCTTATGAATTCAGCTGATCAAATAATATTAACGTCACGAGACCTTTTGCTTAAATACGGTTGTTTATATGAGGAAGCAATTTGCCCTAGAACACACAGATGGTACAAAAATAACTACCATTAATAATATGAACACTGGTTTAAAAAAAAGGGAAACAAAACAACAGAAGAATTGCTGTTCTAAATAAATCGGATTGCGGAATCTGGGTCGACGCTGTCAACAAGGTTTGCGCAAAGAATAATCCAGAAGCAATCGCGAGTAAAGTCACGAATCTAGAAGATTCCAACGAAATTAAAAATGAACAAGTAGAAAAACGTGTAAATCGTAAAACGCTACTGAACATTTATTAGTTTTATAAAACACGTGAACGTCTATCAAATCTATTACCCAACACTGCTTGTTATGAAACAGCCATAAACTCGGATAGCGTTGGTACACTGCTACGATTGGGAATGAGGAAACTAAGTACATTCGATCATACAAGTAGCAAATATTGACCTAATATTTTGTTTCGTCTCCAAATCCAATCATAGAAGTCTCTTAAAAGATAACCTATAAGTGATGTAAAGATGCGGCAATTAGAAGTTGTATTCAGCGGTTAAAAATAGTCTTATGTTTTTTCCAGTAACTTGTAACCTTCAAATGTTCCTTATTGTTTTTTGGTAAATTCTTCAATTTACAGTACCTAAAATTTGTTTGGACGGACATAGTCAATACAACACGATTTTGAGGATATTAGTTTTTTATTATGCCAATTTGGTGCACTTCGGCTAAAGGCTGGTCATGACTCAATAATTAAACTTTTGTGTCCTTTTTATTGATATTGTGATACCAATAGAGGACAAGAGAGCAATCGATCTACTATTGAATAATAATCGGACCATTTATATGTAATTATTACATCTATTAACAGACACCTAGGTCAAGGAGGCCAAAGGAATGTCGCGATTTCTAAGATAGCTGCATAAATTAAGAAAGAAAGTTAGAAATTCAGGTTATTGGGGAATAAATTAATAATATTAAATCTTTTTTCGCAGAGTTGAGAAGTATTGAAAGTAGATAAGATGCTCGCCAGCCCAGCAATGGAAATGCAGTCGGAGGAGACTCCTCTGGCGCTGCAGCGCCTATGGAACCTGACACGCGCGCGTCTTGCTGGTACATCCACCGCTCTTGACGTGGACCCAGCTTTTGAAGGATCTTTGCCACCGGCTCAGGTAAATTCTATGTCAGATTTCAGAAGATATTCCTGCTAAAATCGTGTCAACTGTAAAAGAAATTCCAACAAAAAATGATAAATACAATAGTAAAAAAATCTGGAAATGTCAGTTTTCAAATGTAAATTCTAAATGGTTTCAAAGATATTGATGACTAAAGTACTACTCACTGAAATCAATTTCATGGCAGAAGCAATTACAGTAGCTTATGTCAATAACGCAGATAAAAATTCAAACAATAAATATCTGTATTTTAGAAGACGAATATTCCTTTGCTCAGAGATCCTTAACAAATTAATCATGATAATACAAACATAACAGGGTACATATACAATAAGGTCAAGGGCTACTGTTCTGCTCTCTTTTCTTATCAGTGTACCTACACAAAGAAACGTTTTTCTCTTTAATTCATTCAAGATATTTTCCTATATACATATTATCAAGTAAAAAAACCCCCGACGGACAAAACCTCTAAAAAAACAAAAATAAAATTAATCCAAGCGTCGTAGCGTCGGGGGTCGACGCTACGACGCTTGGATTAATTTTATTTTTGGTTTTTTAGAGGTTTTGTCCGTCGGGGGTTTTTTTAAATTTTTAATTTAATTTTTATTTCATGCTTTTTAAACTTAAATTATTTTTTCTTAGCCTTGACTGTCCCACTCCTGGGCATAGGTCTACTCCCATTCCTTCCACTTTTCTTGGTGTTGCGCCTCTTCTCGCTTATTAACGAAAACACGGAAAGATATGAATTAAAAAAAAACCTTGGGCTTATAGGGGGGAGGGGGGGTGTGTAGCCTACCCCCCTGGCGATGCCCATGGTGAGAAAATGACAAGAATTCAAATTTCCAATCAACTAGACCCGTAGAAGTTGTTTAAATCCCTTCATCAACTAGAAAAGAGGTGATGAGCTTCAAACGGCTGAGCAGATTTTCTCAAAACATAGCTAAGAATACTCTCGATTAAAATACCTTTCAAATGACACCAATTTTATCAAAATCGCTTCATCCGTTTGGGAGCTACGATGCCACAGACAGACACACAGATACACAGATACACACGTCAAACTTATAACAACCCTCTTTTTTGGTCGGGGGTTAAAAAATGAATCATGGAATATTATATGGATGTCATTTTGTTATAGGAGTTTGAGGGTACGCCGAAAGCCTCTTTCCCTGCTCCTAGCGACTATGAAAGCGATGGTGAAGAAGCATTCCCGGAGTTAGAAATTCCTGTAAGTATACCTACGAACATTTATCTTTTCTAATCCAAAGCCAAATGATAGTGATGATGCTTGGCAAAAAATTGGCAAGATATTTAGGGCGTGGCCTGACGGAAGAGTTTACGTACAAGTTACAACACAGACGACGTCGAATTTATAAATAGTGTTTCGGTTTTCATGAAACTCAAGTCAATGAGCTTCTACGTCGTTCTCAGCTTTCTCATGTTTGGTAAATACACGACGGATGGCGGCAACGACAATGTTTGTTTGTTTCATAATTTACAACAGATTTGTTAGACCGATGTTTACTAATTTCGTAAAGTATGTCACACGTTTCTGAGTCCTCACGTTTATCGCTTTATCAACGTTGTAACCCTCACACCGACTCCCCCGCGTCTAGACGCCGGTGTATCATAATTGATAACACCTCTCTGAGTGAGCATCGTCATAAAGTAAGTCGTAGACAAACATTCCATGCATTTGACTGTCTTCAAATTGATTTAGCATTTATCACGCTTCGCCGACTCGCTACTAAGCGAATGAAAAGGTTGATAACGTAAACTTGCTAGGTTTCCGACGACATCTTTTCGGAGGTCATAGCCTTCATGAATGAATTAGGACGCGGGCCTCAACAAGAAGTTATAGTTGACAAGAAGTTATATCGCTTCCTGTACAAAACAATCGCGTAGGCGCAGCGGAATTCGTTGCGATCACTAATAATAGCCGAAATAGCTTGGTGGAAATGTCTCTAAAAATAACTTGTAGGTACATTATCTCCGGTCGAACGGACTTTGATCCTAGTTGATAGATGCGATCAACAAATCAATTTAACTAGATTGCCCACGCACAAACCATTACTTATATGACATGAGTAGCTATAGTCCACCTCAAGTCACGCTAATGGCATTCAATGAGCTTCAATCATGGTTTCAATTCGAATATTATGATGGCGTTGAAGATAGGCTCTGTAATATATTCCCATACCTTTTTAAACGATGAATGTTATTCACGGACTTGCTTCTATAACACTATCACTGGCAGCTTTTACAAGGCCTGATATAAATTCTTTCTTTTACAAATTATACAACCAAACAACGTATGTTGATTGACACGGTCGGAAAGAAAAGTAAACAACAACTACGACGTAACTTTTCCTAGTTACACGGTATTTGGCAACTGTTAATGAAACATCACATGGGCGCCTAAGCTTTGCCAACTGGGTGCAGATATAGCTTATATTCAGATTTGGTTCCTTTATTCTTCCATCCAACGGCCGGTAGGTCGGTCATTGTACTAATTTCAATTAGGTCTTTAAAACTGTTAATAAATTGCTGAAATGCTAGCAATCAAAGTACAGTACGACGATTGCGAGCATTTTGAAGAAGTGTTCGAAGATCCAGACTGGCCTGAAGTACGAATATGTTATGAATAAAGTGACTCGTGTCGGATTATCTATTAACGGTGTAGTAGAACGCAGCAATAATGTGTCGTCAATTTTGTAGGAGGTTACCGATGTCCCCAGCAAGGTTTTCTGGTCGGACCGTGCGTATAATAAGGAGGTCCTGCTGGACGCAAGCACGCTGGGCGATGTCCCCGCCGTGTACCGCGTGCCTGCGCCTGCGCCGCACCAGATGCCCGTCATTGGCGTGTACATCGACCCCCGCGTCAGAACCGGCTTCCGTTACAAAGTCAGACCCATGCAGGTGAGACCAGTAATTTAATTTCTGTCTAAACATTGTCGCAAATACATACTCGACTCGCGATCTGTGGGAAATTGTCTCATCAACCTTAAGAAGTGTTGATGATTGCGTTAAATAACAGAATGTACGCAATCCTCCACATTTCGAAGCTTTTAAAAAAGAGTCTAAAGTAAATATCGAACTACAAAATGATGACCATTCCCCACATGATCACAATGAATGTTGCTTACCCATCGACAACTCTGTTATGTGAATCAATCTGGAATCGCTTTTGTATCAACATTGTCGAGCTCCCCTTGGGAATCAAACAGAAAAAAAAGGAAGATCCATAAAATCGGGCAAAATTATTTGAAACTGGACTGCGAAAGAAACGACCATGTCGATGAAAGAATGCTATAAGAGTTGAATTTGGATAGTCGTAACAGCTGGCTTTAGACATGTAATCGTGCTTAAAACTTTTTAACTTTGTTTTAATTATAAAGTTTTTAATAAAAATTAAGGGCTTCTCCTTTCATTTGATTTTATTAACAGTTCCTATCAATTTTCCGAAATGAACTAAGTAAATCGGTTGTGGTTAGATTAGAACATTTTTGCAAGAATAATCCTTTTCAGAATCAAGAGGATGGTGAGTTACTTCAAGTCTTACAAAAATGTTCATGGAATTAACGAAAATTCTTGATGATTAATTGGCTACTTTTTCATGTTTTACTGTAAATTGTAAGATTAATAAAAGGACGCATTTATATGAGAATCTTCGCAAAGTTCCATTGTACATAACTACAACCGATAAGTTAGATACTTATTAATAATTAGTAAGTTGTCTTTTATTAACTTTTTAAACAGAGCGCGATACATAAGGTTGTTTTTAAAAGTGCTTTATATTTTTATGCACAAATATTGAAAATCTTTCACAAAGTTATACCGTCTCTAGTATTTTGTCGACAAATTATTTTTATTTAAAGTTAATTCAATCAAATATACTATGTTTGTTATGAGAATGTCTTTGTTTTCAAGTTCAAATTTTCTAAAGTCGTTTAAAATTGTAATGGCAACCTTATATATAATGTCTAAAGAAGCTGTTATAGGATCTTAATATTGATTGGCCTATCTTTGTGCAAATCTAATTCTGGAACATTAGCTAGTCGTATTCTGCAGTCCAGGGGAATTGGAAGTATTCGAATTGGAAGTATTGGGGAGTTAGTTCAGTGAGTAGCGGTGTCCGTTGCTGACATTTCCAGAGCGAAAATATCATCAACGATCAACACTGTTGACTTGCGTGTTTTGCCACTAGTGGTGTGCACCGTTGTAGGCGATGGTATGTGGATCGTCCAGTTTTTCAGACCCTCGCCCAGAGCGGCGTTGACATACAAACTTCAAGAAACCGGCAGAGACCCGACCAGGTCGAAAGTGACATACTGGCTGGCAGCATGTTATGCCCATAATAGGTAAACCATAAGTATCATTCATAAGGGCGTTACGCCATTGTTAATCATATATCAATGTTCTATTTCAAAAACGTACTTTTTGGTGGTCTCGATATGATTATTTTTTCATTTCATCGTGAATGCAAATGTGGGATATCTCAAATTAATCGATGGTTCATAATCTCAAACATAATTTTCGCTCATTTTTAACACAAGCACTTGTATCTTTGTCCAGAAAAATCATAATTCGAAAAAATAATCATAACAAGTCACGAACTTGATTCTGAGAACCAATAAATAAACGTATCAGTTATTAAATTGCGAAATGTAAATAATTTTCTTCTTTATTTATTAACTAAAATAAATCATTTTTTTTTATATCTGTTAAATTAAAATTAAGAATTAAAGTATATGAATCTTTAGTAACGTAAAGTAGCCCGATGAGTAATATAGGCCTTAATTTTTCAGGCTCTGGATGCTCCTTCCCTATCAGTGAAGCCGAGGTACTTGTTCGGAGGCAAGGCCCTCACCCTGCAATCAATTGGCCGTGGATATGCCCGCCGCCTAACATTCGAGCCCGTTGGATCCAAACTTAATGAGAATGACAACTTCTTCTGGACTGACTCCAGGCCTGAAGGGTTTGTGTTTGAGATCGAGGCCGTCTCCATTGGAGACAAGTTCACGATCTACGATGCTAACCATGAGCCTCAGGGTATTCTGGAAGTTGTTCAGCAGCAGGTAATGATCAAATTCTTTTTTTATGGAATAAACTATCGAATATATCGAAATACCTAACTTAAATTATTAGGTTCTGACTAACTCCTTCGATTAAATTGCAGAAAAATCAAATTGAAATTGAGCAAAAGATTCACGACAACGGATCCATTGACAAGAAAGTTAAAATCAACACCCTTTGCAAAGTGGAGTGGTACGAAAATGATGGTGCTATTAAATTGGTGCCCGTGACTGGTGTGGCTATCTTGAAGAAGGGCAGAGGAAACGCAACCGTGTCCAGGGTGCTGAATGTCGCCATCGGCATCAAACAGCTCAGGAAGGGTTACGAACTCAAGCCTGGCACTGAATCCTCCTCCAGAAGAGTCACCGTCAATGGTGGTGATATTAAAGACATTCCTTGCCAGTATTGCATTGTTGGCTTAGAAAAATATGAACTGCCCGCTATTGGTAATTATTATTTCTATACCTTCTCCTATTATTGTCAATTGTTTACTGTTGCAAGACATCAAACTATAACATTTTGTCATTATAGGGACGTTCGTGGATCCTCGCATCATTCCTGGTTTCTACTACCGCGTCAAGCCAGCCGGTAGCAGGAGGCACCTCTTCGAGGGTCGCAGCATGATGCTGCAGTCTGTGGGCATGGGATACGGAAAGCGCATCACCTTCAAGCCTGACACTCTTAACGCGCCAGAGAACTACTTCTGGTCGGATTCACATCCTGAAGGTCTTGGATTCGAAACCCGTGCTATCCATCCGGGCATGAAATTCTCAATCACAGGAAATGGGGTTAGTAGTCAAACATTTTATTTATTCGAAATCATTTTTAGTACGGTTCCTGTGATGTTGCAGTTGCATTTCATCCTATACGTGTTTGATACGTAACACCCCCTAAAAGCTGGTAAGACCCCCTTGTCGAGTGCCCATCATAACAAGAACGTGTTCAGAGACGGATCATACGATAAAAATTCTTTCTGACTGATTTGTTTACTTCTTTCTATTTATACTGCTGTCAAAGTTCAAGATACTTTGGCAGAAGGACAATTTCTAATTACATTTTACTTTGGCTTCCAGCCAAGAAAATGGCAGTTGATTAAATAACCTTGGCGGTTGTTCTAGGATTCGTTTCTATTTATACTGACGTTATTTGTTTTGTTTTGCAGGGTCTATTGGGAGAAGCTAGCGTTTTCCGCGCAGATTTGCCCCAGGCTGAGGAAAAGACAGATTTCGTAGATGTTCCAGGGAAGCGAGGAAAGGCAGTTGAGAAATACGTTCATGTGGACGTCACATGCCACGTAAAGCTGGCCACCACAGGTGGTGGGTCCGCGGACTCTGAAGTGCATCTCATGAAGGTGTCAGGAGTGGCCCTGGTGCGCAAGGACCCGGGTCAGGCTGTAGCCAAATTAGTAAGGGTCTTCAACGTCGGCCTGGACTCACAGTTAAACTTGTTGTTCGCGCACTCACAGACCGAGCTCACTTTCCATCCTCTGCCCTAAATAAATCACGAGGTCCGAATGGTGTTGCAATACCTGTGACGGCAGTCGTCTCACATAGAGGTACTGTAATACTAAAAACCTACCAGGCGCGACATAGGTTTCGTCAAATGCCAATCGATTGGTCACGAGTCTGCAACCGAGAAATGGTCTGAATGTTGACCGATGCTGCTTGCGATTCGGTTGTATACGCGGTTCAGCTGTTAGCTGAAAGTATCTACGAGCTACTCGTCATCAAGCTCAAGATATATACCATCATCGCTGCGAAGACTGCTATAGTAACGACACAAATATAGGCTGCTATCAATAATGGGATACACGTCAGTGAAGTTTCTTGGTGGAGTCTACAGCCTTCTACAAAATTCTAAGGCAATTTGTGTCGTAATTGAAGTTACTATAAGTACTTTTAAAAGCAAGGATTGATCAGTATTTTAATTTTATTCATTCGTAATTTGTTAATATGTAATGCAATCACAATCAAATTGGAATATTGAAGTTTTGTACCGGAGAGAGTAGGAAAAAGACTAGTTTATAATGAGTAATTTACCTTATCGGGACATAATTTAATTTTGTTTTTTCTTCTCGAATATTGTAATACATTAATCAATAAATCACCCTATTTGGTTGACCCATGATTTTATTTATTTTCCAAAGTATTCATCTAACCCAGAACCTAAACCTTATGCAGGACTAATATAAAAGTGAAGAAGAAATTTAATGCTTCGCCCTTACGATTTAAGATTAAACGACTGAACATTTATTGTCATAGAAGCAACAAGATATCTAATAATATCGTTACAGGGCACTAATTAAAGTTTACTATAAAATGCGATAGATGGCACTGTTGAAACTACATTATTAATGATCTATACACTAGATGGCGTTGTTACCAACAATATCATGGCGGGAGTTTTATTTCCCAGCTACAGTCCGACACTAAGTAATTCAGCAGCACATCGCTAGATGGCGTTATTGCACAAAAAAAGTTGTCAAAGTTTATGAGTTCAGCTGCCTCTACCACGAGCGCGCCTCACGACCGTCGAGGCGTGTAAAACAAGTTATGACTACGTAGAGACACAGATACGAACAGAGTTTGCCGGGAACAGTCCGCCTGACTCGGCCGGCGGACGGCAACCGCGCTGGGGGTCTCGACGTCGCACGACGCAACTATACGAAAGTCGCGATGTGCCAAATATTAACTGGGAGACAGTGAATTGGTGCGATAACACGATTTATTACACGAATATATTACGAACGGTGAACACCATGGCTGAAGTTAGGAGCGCTAGTGTTTTATTTATGTGCATTTTATATAGTGTCACAAGTTTTAATCTGGAACCGAGGATCCCTGTGATAAAGTTCGGAGAGCCAGGCTCTTATTTTGGATTTTCTGTTGCGGAACACCTCACCGTCAACGGAGATGGATCTAATATAAGTTGGTGAGTGCTGATCTGATCTTAGCTCAACTTATCTTGCAGTAATGAGACGTTATGATGTCATATGTGAAGGTCGCCGCCTTCCCCATGCTCTATCGGTCTGTTGATCTCGCTTCTTTGAGCGTAGTGTACGAAAACTTATGTTCAAGAGTGATATGAAAATTATCAGAAATGCTTATCAAGAATTTATGAAGCCATTGCAATTCGCAGTGCCTATACCTATACGCTAAGCTAAGTAAACTTGTTTAATGAGTTACATTTTATGTAAATTGTAGCTAGTTGAAACTTTGTTTATAAAACAATCTCGACTGAGAAATAAATCACGTGGAGATTTTCTGAAAAATATATACTTTAGCCAAAGAGCACTTCTCAAGGTTGAGACAATAGCCTCTTAAAAGTACCAATGGTGCAATGGTCCTGTTAGAGCTTAAACTTGAGCGGAACTGATTAACAAAAAGGTGTCTCCTGGCGTAAGCTCTGTCCCTACCTGTCGTACTGGGCGCATTTCAAACGACTCAGAAAAAGGACTTACCTGAGAAGTTTGGGTCAAACAAAAACATTTCCATATTCATTAAATAACCCTTAAAGAGAGAAAGGAGTAAATACCACGAAATGTTTTTATTTAAAAAAAAACGATAAGAGCGGAGAGTACAGACTACAAAACAGTCAGCTAAAGTTACTTCACTCACATTTCTTCCGTATTCTCTATCTGCCTCATGAATGGATACGCATATAAACTGCGGAATATATAATGAATGAGCGGAATACATCTCGATAGAGAGCAGGGCTGTGACCTAGTGCGCAGCGGCGCACGGCGCCAGGCCGAGCGTTGCACCCAGCAGGGCTAATTCTGCATCACCTCGTGCGTACACGAGAGATGTCATCATGTCACGGATACTGATCGATATGTCACTGATGTCACATCACTACTGCGAACTGTCTAAGATAGTGAGGTATTGTATTGAGGCTTGTTGTCGGATGTAGCAGTGAAAATAGATTTCGAATGTAATTTATATGTCGGCGGAGGAGCGTAAGTCTTCATTTTCATGTTCTTCGGACATCAAACTTACACTCGGTTGTTGTTCAGTACCTACACTGATTTTTATGGGTAATCTAAGTTTCGTTACAAAATAATAAGGGATACTCGCAATATGTAACGATGAAGATCAAACAAAAAACTACTGTTGATCGGATTTTGAGAGATCTTGTCCGTTCATACAAACTATAGCATCATCCATAGCCTGAATTCATCCGCTGCTAGGTATAAACCTCTCTTTTCTTGTGCCAATCTCCACGGTCTTGTGCCAGCCTCATTAAATTTAGCATGGGTTGTTTTTTTTTTTTTCCAACAAATTAGGATGTAGTGAAAATCTAGATTAGGGTACGGGGCCCTCCATTGTAAGATATGAGAATGACTTATGCCTTTGTAAAATATTTGCGAGTCATGTTAGGGCTAATTTCCTGAAGATTAGAGAAAGATGAAACAAAACGAAAAACTGTATTCGTATTACAGAAACATGAATACTAGAAAACTTGTTCTTTGTACTCATTTTATTTCGTTACAAGAGCAGCATTTCAACTGTATATCGTCTCGATCGAAACCATCGCTGTCATCATGGCTAGCGATTAGGGTCGTCGCCAAAGAAATTTTCCAGTTGCCAGGACGGAAATGCACTTGGCTCATGAAACCGACTTAACCAACTCATGCATGAACTCATATCGAAGATTATTTGCCATTGAAAGCAAATACTATTTTCATTTCTGATGGTGTGCTTTCAACATTTCTGACGATTGCTTTCAGTTTGAATCGATTGGCTGTTCAAATATTCGTTTCCGTTAGGAGATTAGCGCTCCACGGAAGAAATTCCTAGTAATTGCTGTCTCATAGGTACACAATGACACATCACGTTTCATAGACACTCGATATTGATGAATCGACACGGAAAAATATTACAGCAAATCATGAACATGGATTGAGTGCGATCGGTTGGTGACCTACTAAGAACAGGGCGCCAGACGGAAGAAGATGAGGATTGCTCAAAGACCACATTGTACAAACATTTTCTTATTACTGACGTAGTCATACTCATACGTATATCGATCGGAAATATAGGCGAATTACCACATTAGTAATCAGAAAGTCTGACTCTAACCACTGAATAAGTAAAAAGCTATTTGATGTGTATGTGCCGACGCAGAAGTTTAACTGAGTTTTTGTTTCAACACATCAACGTGAATTGCAATTCGCGGTTCTAGACAAAAACGATAGGCACTTACAAGACCATTTTTTTTGCTACGCAACGTATTACTTCGTTAATAAGGGGCAATTTCAATTTCAACTTGAAGAGTTCAAGGAACTTTTCTAGAGCAGATCTTATCGAAAACAAAATTAAGGAACGCAAGTCAGGATGACTCACAATTTCAGTCTCGTTTACTTTTCACTAGACTAGCTCGAGTGTGTCTGAAGCTGGAACAGATCCAACGATCCCCGCGGGTGGCGGACTTTCGGTGGCGATATATCCTCGACCCACTCTTTATTTATATCCTGACCGAGATGTCACTGAGCTTGAATTCACCAAATACTTTATCCTACATGTTCTTTTACTTCGCACCTAAGATTCAAAATTCGTCAGCAAAAGTTTGAAGCACGTTTTATAGTCACAAAATTAATTATGTCTCGGTTTTACCAATTGGCGTTATCTGCCTGATTGTTTTAAGATCTTGTCGCGATAGTTTTTTTAGACGGCGGCGTTGTTTTGTTTTAAACGGATGTCAACGCACAAAAAATGTTTCTACGAATAAATTCTATGAGAACCTAATGTTTTAATTGAGTCGCACATGGAGGATTCATTAAAGATTACTTATGTCTTTTCCTCTTATGTGTTTTTTGTTTTATTACTTTGATGAAGAGTTCATGCTCATGTGTTTCGAAAATAAACTTTGGATCGATAAAACATAGGTACCAAATGTTTCCGGCAGAAACTTTTGTTTCAAAGATTGTATCTCTTAGGACCTTTAGAATCTTTTTAGTATGATATCTGCAAGATATTGCCCCAATATTGATAAAGATTTCAAATCGAGAGACGGACCGAAGCAAGACAACATTTTTGTATTTATTCAGTTTATATAGATGTTCCTGTTGTATAAATTACTTTATCAGCAGTGGCGGAACTATCATACAAGCCGAAAAGCCCGGCTTGCCTAACAATCAAACACAACAAATAAGTAAAAAAAAACATTCCAAGCAAAAATAAAAATGTATGTCAAAATAATAATAATGTCAAATTTCGCGCGCATTTATCAAGAATTCAAGATGCGCGACGTTGCCAAAATTTCTATTATCTCCTATACCTACCGGTATAGGAGAAAACGAGAATGAAGAATTATGGCTGTTTACGTTGTGAGTAATCTTTACATAGTTTAAAACAAATTCACTTCCCGCCGTCTGTACCTACGCAAGAATGTTGATGCGTTTTTCATTAATATACCTACAGAATGATTCATGAGAAAGGTTATATGTAGTTATAATTTATGCCTGAAAAACATTAAAAATTTCCACCCTAACGAAGTCGCGGGAAGTTACACATATTTTCAATACTTTACTAGTTAGAAACCAATTTATTGTTTGTGCGCCATCTATCGGTGTTTTTAAAATTTTGCCAATAGCGACTGTAGAGAGCGAGAGAAATAATGACGAATTGACACAAAGAGTTCAGTTGTTAAATTTAATTCAATAGATGACTCTTATATCATTTACTTGACACTGACTATAAATCAAGATATTGAAATAGTTGTAATTTTGTGACGAGATATAAAATGCGCAGTATTTTTTTATATTGACCACTGTTTGTATTTTTATATTTAGGCACATTTAAATAATTGGAAAATAAAACAGCTTTGAAAACCAATATCAGAACAGGCAGCGAAACTTATTTTTTACCCCAATATCGTCAGTTGTTTAGTTGGGCTTTGCCCTCGTTTCATTGGAGGCACGCCATTGTTTATCAGATCACGTATTATCATCTCTGTCTATGCTCATAACGTAAAGTGCAAACATTATGTCTGACACAGACATACCTAGTATATAAATACTAGGTCATAGACTCAATAAGTAGATAGTTCGATTACTTACAGGCCACAACCAGTAGTTTAAAAGCTTGGCTTTTATGTAATTTAACCCACAGTTAGTATAACTTGCCGTTACAGAGGATATATTACTGGATTATGTGTGCATGGCGTAATTTTACAAAAAAAAATTGGTTATGGTAATAACTTTATGTATACGAAATAATGCTGACTGAATTAAATATCTAATGGCTTTTATTACAACCTATTTTTATTGATTGTTTTGTTTGTTGTAAGTAATGACGGTTTATCCAAATAGGTTTACAAAGCGATTACGACATTGTTTTCTTTAACTTTTCGTGCTTATATGGTGTTATGGACTAGGTAAGCGCAGACTATCCCGTATTCTCACATTGCATGAAAGTTTCTTGAACATTCATCAATCTTTATGGTTGCCAACACCATAAATAAAGTTTAGAATACATCTCAGTTCTATTCACCGTACTTTATAGTTGTGAATGTAAATGTACGTACTTCGAATACGGACACAACTTCCAAAGCTTTTGAACTAATACCTTGTACGTGGGAGTAATACGTAACTTTAGTAGTTTACACACAAATAGAGACATTTTCTCACCGTTCGACGTGATATTGAACGTGTTTGTTTATGAAAATACGTGTTTTTGTGCCCTTTCAAATGTATACAGATTTTTATTGTGTTTGGATGAAAAATAACTGCTCTGTACATGCCAGTTTTAAATGTGAGAACGTAATAAAAGTTCCAAGTCTGTTTGACACTCAATTTACGTTTTATATCGTGTAAATAAATAAGTTTTATTTTGTATGTAAATGGTAGTTAATGACGTGCGTCTCGTTTCAATAATCCCGTGGCTATGAGTGGGGCTGTTCCCCCGGTTCTTCCAATTAAATTGTTCACACGTCGAGCGCAGCGGGGAGTCAGTAACGATGCTACTCTGATGAGTGTCTTTGGACCAATGCGGGAAATTCAATAACATAAATATTTGAGAAACGATTTGTTACAATTTAAATTTGTTTGTATGCGGTTTAGTTGTTTGAATAGACTTTTAGTACTGTATACTACCAATTTTCGACTCACAACTGAAGAAGACTGATGAAAAAAGATTGCATGCAGCAGAGATGAGAATGTTGAGATGGATGTGTGGAGTGACTAAAATGGATATAGTTAGAAATGAGCATTGAGGAAGTTTGAAAGTGGCACCTATTACAGAAAAGATAAAAGGGAGTCGTCTGTCTTGGTATGGACATGTGATGAGGAGGGATGGAACACATGTGGCTAAAAGAGTGATGAATATAATTGTGGATGGATGGAGAGGGATAGGAAGATGGATGGATTGTGTGAAAAAAGATATGAAGGAAAAAGGAGTAAATGATAACATGACGAATGACAGATGAGTATGGAGAAAAGAGACGTGTTGCGCCGACCCCAAATAAAATGGGACAAGGGCAGGAAGATGATGACTACCAATTTTCGACTTCTTTTTGTGATTAATTCAGTGCCCCTTGGCTCTGAATAAATCACAAAATAAGTCGGAATATGGTAAACTTTTAAAGCTATGAGGTAGTTATACGGACGCTGCCGCATGTCAGGTGGCAAAGTAAGAGCGCGTAAAAAAAGGTAAAGTTACGTGATTTATGTAATTTTCAATATTGATGTAAAATCTCCAAGATGCTTGTATGGTTATTGCCTATTACAGCGACAGACGCGATTACACAAAAAAAAAACTTGATCTGCTTCCACATTCCTGATTATCGGCTGAGCTTGACCTAACGTGAAGCTCCAATTATGGCGTTACCCATGATTTACGAGACGTTGGAGGTAGACTATTTGTCCATGGTGTTACCTACGTAATCGCTCTAACATCCTCATAATGGTGCCTGTAACTGGCCGTAACTCCAGAAATTGTGTTCCAATTATCGTAAGCAACGGCAGCTTCGACTAGGCCTTGTTTATTTACCACCGGTATTTATAAACTAGTAGTAAACTGTCCGGCACGACCGGCGACTGTCAAAAATAAAATGTCCAAACAAACTGGAGTGTGGAATTTATTGGTTATTTGAAGTGTCTCCAGGATCTTTATGTGTAGCAGATGATCCTTTATCCTGTTCGTATGTAAATATGTATTTGTATAATATTATGTATGTATGCGTCGTCACGGCTTCTCGTAACGGGATAGACAGAATACGAAGTGAGGAAACGCAGCAGGTTTGTCGTAAGCTCGGTGCGCTAGGTAATAAGATGTCGGCTTTGAGATCGTAAGGTAGCATGAAGTGACAACTCGCTGGTCTGTCGCCGGGAACCACGATTGCTATCCGTTTGTCTGTCGATTCTCACAACTTTACTAAGCATTGATGGTTAGCGTGTAGTGTCGTATTTTGTTGAACTAACTGGTTGTTTTGAAGGGCAGAGAAAAAGGCACCGGGCGAAATGGTAGTATGAGCTGTAAAAGATGGAAGATAAAAATCATGGCAAAAAGTTTTATATGTAGTTCATTTAAAGCAGGTATGAAATACGAGATTCACAAGAGAAAAAATGATGTAAAAAAAAAATGAGAACCCTGTAAATCGTGAAATGAAATTGCCTTAGAAATTTTGGAGGTAAATAAAATAGCTCGCATATTCCAGTTGGTACTAAAATAAGCACATACTATTTGAGTCAGCTACAAGTAATCATGCTATGCAAATTAGCACTCACTAGATAAATAGCGGCATGCACTAGCATTGATATTTAAATCGTTCCGTAATTTACCGTTAGGTAATTGTTGGCACCAACTCCATTTTGTTTTCCAATGGTACCAATTATTGTATCAAATGCAATGAAAACTAGGATTAGCCAATGTTGCGGTTACAATCGTGGTTATTATCAATGTGACAGATCTAATTCATAATAAAATTATTATGTGCGGTGCACCAATTTGTTCAGTTTTGTTGAGATACTGATAGGTATACTTACAATACTTTTTATTTATTTGAAAAGACATACAATAAAACAGATAAAATCCAAACAATTGTACAGTGAAAAGAAACATATTTAGAAAATACTATGATAGAAATATTAAATAAAGAACTGAAATTGCAAAAAAAAAGTCATCTTTCATGCATCCTCTCACAGAACAAGCACAACAAAAATTTATCTTTCGTTATTTTTTTCAGGTATTTTGTTGGACTTTAGGCGTCTATTATGATTCGTTGCTGGAACCTAATCGAAGGTTTAGGCCAAGATATTATTCGTTTATTTATTTCATAACATATAATTTAGATTTTTAAATATTTTTTCCAAATTATTTAAAGAAATTATGTCTAAACCAAACGTAAATCATACATCATCATCATATTTCTGCCTCTATCCCATACACACCCCTACTCGGGGTCGCCGCAAGACAACACGTTTTTTCTTCTTCTATTCTCTCCTGTCAGTCATCATTTACTCCTTTCTCTTTCATATCATTCGTAAATAACGCAAATAAAGTTTTGCCAAAAACCTAACAGAGATTTCTTTTCTTGTTCGTGATATTTGATTGGTGCACTTCAAAAATGAGGGTGACCGTTCTGAAGGTTCAAAATCGTGTGCAGTTGAGCTTAGCCTTTTCCTGTTTCAACATAATGACACTTCACATCAGCCCCATGTTTCTGCAACAAAAGAAAAAATCAAGACTCTTGTCTTATGACTCTATAAGGTCATGAATAAACAAATCTGGAACAATAGCGTCTGAGAATTGACTTTTAAGTTGGTAGTGCTTAGTAGAAGAAATAGCAGTGAAAGTAAAATGTTATTGGGACGTGATTAACTGCTGTTTAGTTATTAAGCCACAAAGTATCATTTTACAACATCAACATTATCATTATATAGTCTTCATTGAAACTAGTCTGCCAAACATCTATTCAAATTAAAAGATTAATCTCTGTCATTCACAACATTTCCTCACACTAGGAATATAACCTTAATGATTTTTCAGACTGATAGCCTAAATAGTCTGAATCTCTTAAAATGGAAAAATTATTTGTGTTAGGGAACTGAGAGTGGTTAGAAAATCGACCCCTGACGTAGCGAAATTGAGGAAGAATGGACTAACTGTAACTTTGCGTCAATCTTCTTCTTTCGTGTCGACGGTAAGTTATGTCAAATACCTTGGGCTCAATAAGTGGTCACAAGAACTGTGGCGTCAGTCAGTGGAGTCTTTCATGTCCTCAAAAGTGCAGGTAAAGAAGGAGACGAACAAAGTCGCGGTCAACAGCTTGTATACAAGATACAAAGATAAGGTTAGCTTAGACGTATCAGATCTGAAGATATAACGTAAATCGGTATACATACATTGTTATTAGCCCGCGTATTTCTGAACGCCTGTGAATAGAGCGCCCACATTCGACTCGTATTGTTTATTGCAGATATGGAAGATAACATTTAGATTCCATTTGAGATTGTTGCCTTGTATATAGTATTGTGTGCTTATCAGGCTATGTAACTGTTGCATGTATGTAAGAAGTTGAGTGGTCTACGTTGCTTTTATTATTTTCTGATTTTGATCATGAAATTCGGCACAGGTTTTGAAGTATTTTTGCATCATTACCTAAGACCAAATGCGACTCAACATCAATCAATTAGTCTTATCAAGGGGTATTACCCAGTACTAACTGGGTTGTGGAGGTCAGATAGGCAGTCTCTCCTTGTAAAATCAGCTGCATCCGGGTGAGACTGGCAGCAGTTGGGTAGCCATATCAGCAGATGATCTTTTTGGCCGATGATGATTCCATCAGAACTGCTCCAATACAGTTTTGTAAGTCTCCACTTTGACAAAAAAGGCATCCAAAATAAGATATCTTCTAACACACCTATAAATTCCCGTAGATTTATTCCAAACAATCGAAACTGAAGGAATGCCAGACAGGCTTTCATTACAGCCGACTATAAAACGTAATGACGAATACGAGACATAGGCAGTAAACAATTCAAGATCAAGTAAGTGCATGGGCCAGTACGTCCGCCCACCTTGCGTAGGCGCCGCCTGACAACTGCGCAGTCGCACTCAACCAGTCCTCGAACCTGCACCAACCTCACACCAACAAGTCAACATCGACTTTATTCAAATTAACATGCTCAAGTAGAGCAATGATCACCAGCCTCAAAATGTTGCAATTCCCAGATAATTATCGCTGTATATGGCTATTATCGCCTTAATAACCGCTTCTGACATCCAGCCAGTGTACCGTAATTGATGGTTAAGATTTAAGACATATTTTATTTGAGTAAAGTAAGTTAACGCGGCGCGCATGCGGGAAGCGTTATAAGTACCGGTTAGTGGATAATAAAATTTAATTAAAATATTATTTAACTGTACTGTTGACTTTTGAGTTGACTGTGGTTATTATTAATGTAAACAACACATCAAAAGTGCATAAAATACATAAAGTGCGGAAAATTGTGAGTAAGAAAATTATGTAGTAGCAACGGCGACGTCGGACATTGGATGAATGCAAATACAGATTTAGTTCAATAAATTCGCCATGATTCATGTCTTTTAAATATGAAAGATGTATGACTATAAAGGTTATTTTATAACATAGATGCAAGCGAGCAACTAGCCGCCAAAGTCCGCGCTTCATTGGAAGCAATTGATATGCAGAATGCGACTCAATCACACGGCAGCTGGCTCCATTGAATTAATCAATCACTACTATTATTACACTATATGAATAAAGCTACTTTGTTCTTTTAAGTAAGGTACACATCGTACTAGTGTTTATAATCTAATAACCCACTTCGATATGAGTCCGGGCAATTTATTTAGCATCAGGTTTTCACTGAAAAACAGGAAAATAGATACCCGGTTTGTAGCTACCTAATTTGACAATCCTTTTAAACATAAAATAAATTTCATGCTTAGATTCTATCTTCTACCATTTTCAGAATTTTTGCTAAGGAATTGTACAGCAAAAAACCTAGTTATCGAAACCAACAGCTCCTGAAATAAAGTACTTAATGGATAAATATTTATGAAAAATACGATACAATAGAAAAGCAGATAAATAAACTATCACACACACAGAGTCACAGAGTAAACTATCACACACACAGGGTCACAGAGTTCAAGCTCGAGACGAAAGTAATAAATAAATAAATAAATAACCCCCTTTTCAGGGTATCGGAAATTATACTGTCCTTTCATTGTTATACCTCGTATCGAACCGAGTATGGCAGAAGAAAGGGAAGATAATCACCAAACGTTGGCTGTTGGCTCTAACCAAAAGTAGTTGATTAAGGGCTGTAATAATGATGATATTCTCGTAATGTTTATAAAGAGGTAAAACTAACTGTGAAAGGACTGTAGTACCGATATAGATTTCTTCTCAGTCACTATTCACGTGAACTACGACCTGTCGTTCATTACAATTACTGCTCGTTTACAAGCCACTGATAGCCACTAGTAGTTTAGATACGGTGAGCTTACTGAAGTGATTCAACTTTGTTGTGTTGTGGGTTATTTTGTTATTGCTTTGTTCACTATAGTTTGTGTTTGTAAACTATTTACTAACGGTACTATTTGCATGTAAACGCTTACCGGTAGGTGGTTTAGTACGAGTATAAAATAGTTAAAGCTCATTTAATGCTGCGCATTATCTGCATTTGCTGCGGGATTTAAAACATTTTAAATTAAAATAGGGACGGGATAAATCCACATTTGGGTAAGCCTTGTCCGGTCCGCAATTGTAGATATTTATTTTTTATATACAAAAACAAAACCACTGTCCGTATAAAGGCAGTAACAGAAAACAAAAACAAAAAATGATTGTTTCCGGATTGAGTGAACTGTTGAAGTTTGACTCAGATTGAATGTCTGATTCGTGCAATAGTTCAATAGCGTTATCGAAGTAACCCAATTCGGGCACATCTGTCCCTATTCAGAAAGATAGTGCCGTGATACGTTGCTATCTCTGAAATATTGTAACTAAAGCAGAAACCTATTTGTGAAACGTTGTTCGATACTGAAATATTTTTGATTGGTGTCAAGTTAACATGTTTGTTGAGTTTAATTTATATTTACATACTGTAGAGTATAATATACATGTCCATGTATTACATACCTCTGAAAAAAATCCTTGTGGATATAAACGGATACAAAACATTCCACAGAAATCAAATGAATGTATCTATAACGGTTTAGTTAATAGCGGAACAAAACTGATTGACTCTAATAATTAACTTTAATTCATCATAACTGTCGGAGCTGTCAGCGAGACAAGGAAAGGTTTTTGTCATATTACACTGAGCTCTTTGTTCCAAAGCGAAAACGTAGAGCTGGAATATTTCGAGCAGGCCGCTCGCGTTCCGAACATCGCCGGCTTCTTTTATTAGTTTATTTTTTGTGGCAGGTCTTTACGTGGCGAGCTTTAGTTCTTTTTGTTGCAGTCCAGCCTTGTACGGCCTGTAGCCTTCGTTAGCGCGAGCAAGGTCACAAGCAATTTGCTCTCTCATTCTATATAACATCTTTCAGCTTTTTGTAGAACCAAACCAGTAAAATTTTGAGGCCAACTTAAGCCCGAGAGAACCAAAACTTTAATTTAGTTGATTCGTCTTGATCGTTACAGAAACCGGTCATATAGTAATTAAATAATTTACAAGGCGATAAAATAAAAAGCTTGTAAAACCTTATAGGTTTATGGGTAAAGAAAACGACGATGATAGTGGTACACGCATTATTGCTTCATTATACGATGAATTATTAATTTTATTCAGTCTTAATAACCGGCGAAGCAGTAACTGGTGATAACGATATAAAAAGGTGGAGTTTTCGTTAATTTATCTGTTATCGTAGTGAGATTAGTAGTGATAATCCAACTGATATCGCGTAACCGCGGTCGGCCCCTGTTTGTTTAACTCAAGGTAAAACGTAGGTATGACGTTATCGCGAACCTTTAGGGATAGATGGTAAAAAAGCGATATTGATATTACCTAACCTAATTATTTAAAAATGATGGCAATTCTTGCAATTTATATTTCTTCCATAATACGGTACAATAACATGTAGTTAATGATGAAATTGGCCCATTGTAGGACCATTGGCATGGGTATTGTAGTTGCATAAAAGGTAATACAATTAGAAAGTTAAAATATTAAGTCAATTCGATGCTTGTGTCCCTCCCTTTGTAACAACAAAAATAATTGAGTAAATGGTCTTTTCATGTTCTTTAATTTATGTTAGCAGGGTTTAAACTTTTTTTTTAATTTTTTGGCTGTCAAGTTGTCACTTGTCACACATTTCTCGGCCCATGATTGTATGTTATAATTATTCCTTCTTTTGTAAAAACGTCGGCATTTCTCTGTCGCCAAACAAACTGTGAACTAATTACAGGGATTCATCTTCACTTCTTCATATTTGTTTATGACGCGTCGCCAACGAAGTCCCATTTAAAAAGCGATTTAGCGAGGCGAGGGACACGACATGATATTTTCTCTTCAAATGAGCTGAGTTCCCAGGCTATTGTCGACAAGCCGCCTTTTAAGGAGAGCCCGCGCGACTACAGGCGGATCTCAAACCTGATTCGTTTAATCTCACCCGTTTTTTGGGCAACTTTTAGCGCTGATAACTTTATATCGCAGGTATTTCATGTAAAATTTTCCTTTTTGGACGACACAGTAATAATGGGCAGACACTGAATTTGGGCAGACACAATAAGTTGCTTTAAAAATAATTTATAATTACAGAATTATGGGTAATTTCATGAACAAGAGTGGACCACTTATGTAAACGTGACCGAAATTGTTAAAGTAACTATTTTGCATGCATCCGTGTATGTAATATTAAAGAAGTATGAGCGTAAATCGCGTCTGATGATGCCTTATTCGTGATTTTAGAATAGCTGTCTGCGGAGCCTTATAATCTCGGACGAAGAGTTAGTGCCTAGGGAGGCAATAAAGTGTGGGAGTGAGGTATAAATCGCAACTCCCTGTGTGCCTCCGGAGGGGCGCAGGCGCACATTCCCTCTAATTGGACGTCTGCGCAGCGTCGCGCGTCGCCCGGTATGGTATCGGACCTCTCTGTACGACACTGACCACTTTCGCTGATTGCCATACTTCGGCTTCTTTCGCGAAATAAACTGGATTTTTACTAACCCATAAAAACAACATTTATTTAAATTGATTGTTATTCTAACTCGACATTTAATGTAAAAACTTATCTGAATTAAGTACCCCAATTTTATTGGTCTCCTGACGTTATTATATTTACGGCATTTCAGGCGGTCATGTTTCCTCGAATTGGTATTTTAACATTAAAATCTCACATCTTATTTACTTACTCGAAATGATGATCCCACTGTGTGTTTTAATTTGAGATATGAGAGGAATGCTATAAATGTTGATAGAAAACGTTGGGATGTCATAACTTATTCCGAATTTACGAAGCCATCGATTTTAGTGTTGTTTCTTTGTATTGTGTGGATTAGAACTCAAAACAGCGATTTGTGTATTTAGACCTTAAAAATAATAGTTTGAGTATCTAAGTTATTTAATTCTTTTACGTTTTTCGGTACCTAGTAAATAGCAGTAAAATTCTTCGAAATATTCTTAGACAATAAATTCATTGGTTTCGGCTGTTAATTTTGTTTTATTCGAAGCAGTTCGTGATTGAAACGGAGTTAGAAACAATAGTATGTTATTGTAGCAACTCGAAGGAGGCAGTAACCCACGGCTTTATTATCAAGAGTTTTTGTTCTGCTCTCAATACGCAAGTACCAGTATTAGTTCAAGGTTGCTTGACGAGTCATTGACTTTTTAAACACTTCAGAAGTTTATTGAATCAGAATGTTTGTAAAGTATATTTTCACCTTAATGAGAATGCATAGCAGACCTGTAACAGGTATGAATTGATCAGTAAATAAATAGAAATGAGAGTAAAATCACATCGTAACTACTATAAACGACTTGCTATCTCGAACAATAAAATCCGGAGCGAGCGAACGTAACATAATAAGATTTCTAGTCCATGATACAAAGGGGCCTACATATCGCATCAGCTCATTTTACACCTAGTTAGGCCCGCTTCTCCTACCATGCGCGGCCATTGTGTAGAACCCCCCTTGTTATGGTAAATAGTTGGCCTCGGGCCTCCTCAGGCCTCCTCCCTGTGATTGCGGCCACTAAGACTTGTTAGTGTTTTCAATGGGATTATTATTGTGGCATTTGTTAGGCCGAGCTTGAGCTTAAGAATGCATTAAGAGCTTTGTGAAGAAGCTTGTTTAGTTAGTTCGTTCGTGTTATTGATAGCTTTAGAAAGGATGAGTCAGTCGCTTTAAGTTCTATCTAAGCCTTGTCATAATTATAGTCAACTGTCAATACTAAAATTGATTCATCGCTGATTTCCTATAAATATGCTGCTGAAGATTTACTTTGTTGTAACTGAGAAAACATGACTAATATTTCAAAATTGGGATTTGCAACTTTTGCAAGAAACTACTTAAATTTAACGGGACCTATCTTTCTTTTCGATCCACAAAGGAGAATAACGAAAGTGACAGTTACGTGACTTCTAGGATTATCTTCCAATTTTTGAGTCCCTGTCATTCCCTGTAGGTCACAACGGTGTCAGGTAGACCCCTAACAAGGTGTATCGCGTTTTGGGGAACGAGATTTTAGGTTAAGACCGTCTTGTGTGTGTTGTGGTGTCAACAATTTGTCAATAAGGGTCGTTGCGACCTTTTACACATTTTTTGTTGTTCCCGCGTCGTTTGATCGTGGTTCCATTCGCTTAATTGGTTAACAGATTGCACATAGTAAAGTAAACAAAAAGTGATTATAAAATTTTTATTTTAAATGTAAGTAGACCGTGAATGTGACACAAAGAACGCAAAAACTGACCAGATAAAGCGTTCACTCCACAATTTGATGTTGAATTTGCTTGCTGATTGTCTATTAATAGAACTGCGTAGTTATTCGGTCAAATAATTTACCAACACTTCAAAGTAAATGAATGCAACAATATCGAGACAATGTTTTGTCTCCAAGTCAAAACCAACACAAATCAATTTGTTGAATGGCTTACCGCTAAATTATTCCGCCATATTGCTGATTTATGGAATTAATTCATAGAATTTACAATCTCTTAAATTATTGTTTAAGTATTAGTGTACAAGGGCATTAGATTGCATCTCAAAAGGTAAAATAACATGATTATAAGTTGAATCACTGTTGTTACTATCAGATAAGAATCGGATATCTTTTCTATAAACTAAGATGAGTGTTTGCCTACAGTGTGGATGACGCCAGCGCTGTGTGGTATGTATGTATATGTGTGTTCCTTTGTATGCAAGCACAGGAAGTGAGGATGCGTTTATTTATTCATCTGCTATAAGTTTTCGTTAATAATTCGTTCGTCGTTGACTCATTGATAAGCTTGTTTACAAGACGATGTTGCAACTTCTATCTATAGCTACATATGCGTAAGACAGATAATTTACAACATTTGCTCTCAATCTTTATGAGGATTTGATTTACTTTTTGAACTCATTATTATTCTTGATTATTTATATGAGCTGAAGTTGTAAGCTATCTGAATCAAGTCAAGCTCATAAAAGCTGTACAGTATCAACTCGCTTCTTAAATGAGTTTATTACTGTCATTGGCTTTTCATTTACAGGTTTACTTACTTTGAGTTTTACGCCACACAATTTAAGGTCTATTACCCTTATGTTTTTCTTTGGATAACTTTCTAAGTTTCTAGCTATAAATACAAGGAGAGTTGTCAATCAGCATCGCAATTATTCGAGTTATATGATTAACAGCGGATGTTAATTCATTAGCTGTCGATGGCGGTTGTCACAGATAAGTTAAGAATCTTGTTTTATCGGTAACTGGACTGCTTTCGTAAGACATTTGGGTGGCCAATTTGATGGGCTATCTGTGGGGATTACTGGGGATATAGACAGCTGATGTTGTTATTAGTTCTGTATAAGAAGTCTGATTTTGTATTCTAATCTAAGTAATATAACGTGATTTTCTTGTATAATCGCAGTCTCAAATCAAAATCATGTATTTCAAGTAGGCCTACTGGCACTTTTGAATAGTCGAAAAACAATAAAAATGAAGTTACAGTCCCAGACACAAGACATAATAACTGTGAAAGTACTGTAGTTGCCCATTCCAAAGCGTAGATCTCTACGGAGAAGAATGGGCAAGAAATTCCATGGACACTTTTTTGTATCAGAATCTTGTTACAAAACCTTGGATACATCATTCATGTTGAGATGGTACATTATGTGAGAACGATGTAGCAAGACGTGCACGTTAAAAGTGTCCATAGTAATAAAATAATATAAAAAAAAGATCCTTTTGACACATAGTGTGAATAATAATAATAAATTTTTACTCAAAGTTAAAATTTGTACAATACAACAAAATGAATGCGATGCTCTCCGACCAAACGATGTCCCACTTGCTGGAGTGGCCGATGTGTCCCAATACCTGCACTTTAGAGGACCTAAAAGGCGTCACACCGCGATTTACGTAGACAAATACTGGGCTCAAGCTCAAGAAATTTAAGCAAGTCCTACCATCGACACGACAGAAGAAGAAGGTGCAAAAGCAAGATTTTTTCTTGTAAATGTCCCTTGATGTGTTCGGCAGTCCTTACAAAACATTTTATTGATTTTATTTGTAGACCTACTCTAAGGCCCTTTACTACTTACGTCACATTTGTTCGTAATTGGACGAAGTATTCTGTATAACCTTTTAAGGCTTGACTTATCATGGTTAGTGGAGTCAGAATCATCCATTATGCACTTGACCTTAAGCGTACTCTGCGAGATTGTACGTAGTACGAGGACCAATCAAGCTATGAGAAACCAAATTAAGCTGATCTCTCACTGTAAAGAAAATCTAGACAAAACGAGGCCAAGTTATACTGGAAATGTATGGGTTGATTTGCGAGATTGTACTGTAGTAATTTAAAATAATTATAAGATAAATAAATGCTGATCCTAAGAGCATTAGTAACACAGAATAGTCTGAGGAGGATTTATGTATTTACGGAGTTACAAGTGTTAGTACCTAATGTGGTAATACATTACAACGTACAACGTTCAACACATTATTGGAAATGTTTTAAAACCTACGTAATCAAGATATTATGCATTGCAAATTGCGGTGTAGGTTGTGTACCTACACCGGATTTTTGCATAATGATACCAGTATTTGGTTTTGTTCTTTAGAAATTTGTACTTTGAACATCTGCATGTACAAACGGTGACCAACCAAGCTATCTAAAACCAGTTTGTGCGGATCTCGCATTGTACGGGAAATGTATACAAAGCGAGGTCATGTAATACTGGTACTTTGCGTACCTAGTACCTACAGACAATCGTTTACGAATCTATTGAAAAAATCTCAAACCCTTGTTTAACTTTAAGATATCCCAAATGAAATCTACATAAGTCATCTAGATGTACGCAGAGACTATATAAAATTATACATGTGCGTTCTGCATTCTCCTGTCATAATATTATGTACGTGGTTTATTTTTCGTGCATGACACATCTTTGTATATTTTCCAAGAATACTTCTCAAGGCTGATGATTCGCTAAGGTCAAAGTCTTTATGTGACCCTGTGGCCTGTGAGAAATCAAGTTCCATAAATTATTTTGAATTAATAAATTATTTAAACACGAAAGTCAGTTATTCAAACCGGCTCCATAGGTAGACCAGAAAGATCATTTTTTAGTCACAAACAGGATTATGCTAATTATTGCTAAGGAAGATAAAAATGCTTCGCTGATTTGTCAATCAAAGAAAGATTTATTTTAATTATTTTACCGTTACATACATGTACAAGGTGTTGTTTTGCATCCTCGTCAAAATTCAAGATGATGTCACAAAAGACATAAATAATCAATTAAAATTACGGCACCTAGTTAATTATTAATAAACGCCGATTGTTTTGGTTATTTTAGTTTGACAGTATTTCAGAAAAACCCCCTTCACGTGCTTTAGGGAATAAGAAATTATAAAATAAACGTTTGAGATTGTTTGTATGTATGAAAGCGCCATTATAGGGCGATGATCAGACGGGCCGCGTTTAAAACACGGGTGGTTCACACTTACCGATTTTGATAATAAGAAAAAAAAATACCTGCCCATTTTATTATTGATTCGGGACGAGAATCATTAGCATAGTTACCTCCTTGAATTTGACGAGGATGCAAAACAACACCATGTATAATAAACGTGCGTTTCACTATAATAGGTATAAGTAGCTCAAAAAATCACTACCATAAATAATACCTTTTCTCTAATACTAAGACTAAAAGTAACTAATATTCTAATGCGCTACCGTCGCGCCTAAACGCGTGTAATACCGTCGCAAGCGCACGTCACTACAAAGCCCTTGTGCTGTCTGTTGGCAAATACCTCGTTACAGGGGTAAATAACACTTGGTCGGCCACCGAACTGGTTATACCGCGGTAATACCTCGCTAGTTTACCTTAATTCCCGTTTAATTGAACGCGGGAGTAAAGTAGACAGGCTGCGTCTGCGCAGAGCGGCGGCGGTTAATGCAAGGATGCGTTCGCTAATCTGATGTGCTTACGGTGTGTCGTGGAATAGGATTGGCTGCGACGGGTTGGATGCTTCAGAGGTTTGCTTATAGATTAAATGGTAATGGAGGAATGATACAAAACTAGGTGTGATAGCGGCAACTCATGCGAAAAGGTTTCGTTTTACGGAATGAATTTAAATTTTGTAGTTTCCATTTAGATCCTTGATATTTGAATTCACGTTTCCGCTGTAAACGTATGAAACATGCCTTGTGGCATTAAGTCTGCCTATGTACCACTATTGTACATGAAGTTTAAATAAATAAATAAACATAGATACAAGAATCAATAATTATTTTACTTGGGGGTTACTATGACATGACGTCTTCAAACATTTTTGTTTCATTCTCATTCCAGAATGTGAAAGAGATGGAGCTAGACAATCTTTATAGCCCCGTCTCTTTCCCACCCTGGAATAAAAATGAAACAAAAATGTTTTAAGACGTCATAGTAGGCCACCTGTTCTTATCTTAATTTAGCAGATGCAGCATGTCTTCTTCTCTCACATTTCTCGATTAGTCGCCATCTCTGTACTCATCCCCTTCCTCGCGATATCTCCTTTCACAAACTCCATCCGTCTTTTCTTTACACGGACCAACTTTCACGATAGTTCCTGAAAAATATTCCTGCCACAAATCTGGCATCATTGTCATCGGTACTTTCATACAAGCCTAAAAGCTTGGCTTGCCCTTTTAACCTACTACTCTTTATGATGTTAGGTTTTCTGTACTGTCTGCTTGCCTTAGCGGCTTGGCGTATTGTGCCCCCCCCCTAGGCACGCATTGAACATTTTGTGTGACCCAAGTGATTTCCTGTAAATATCACGTCGTGTAACACGTAAGTACGAGTAAGTACTGCATATCCTCCTGACATAATTCCTTATCACCTCCTACAACGCCCATGGGAAGTGATGACCTGTGAGTTTGAAGGCCGCGACCGATATTGTGTCATGAGCACTAATTAATTAGGCTTATATTACAAAACATTATTATTTGCAGAACAATGTTGTTTGTATGGGTCTTTCCCGATAAGATAATATATGAGGTTATCGCTTTCTCAGTTAGGAAAACCCTGATGTCAATTTTATTCTAAGTTAAGACTAATTAATGGTTTAACGAGAGAATGGTTGAATGTCGAGAAAAACCCAGCTTCATTCCACTGAGTAAGAAAGTTTAGTGTGTATAATTAAAGCTCGTACAATCTCTTGTCATATTTGTATTTCGTAAAGTTATTCCTAAGGCTTGTCTTATTGAGTTATCAACCATTTAAGGGTAGAACTAGAATGAAGGCTTGGTTAGATGTTAGACAAATTCAAATATGATATTGATAAGCCACCGAAAAAATGAAATTTCCATACCTAACTTAGAACAGACCTGCTCGATAATCCTGATTGGTTCCCAAGCCATGAAGACATCATAACTAAAACGTCTCCACTTCATATTTGCAAGTAAATAGCTAATCTTCAATGTTTATCAAGCCGTATGTAGGTTGATGAGTTGAGCAGAAATATGGCGAATCTATTAAGTTGTCAGTTCATCTATGGAGGCTTAGCTGACCGGTGTCTATATAACTTGTTCACATTATGTACGGTTATATGGCGCTAACGGTGCCCAGGCGCATGTAGAAGTACCCATCTTTATGAAATTATTGAGAAAAGGTATGAGATGAAGGAAAATTTAGCTAATTACCGTAACTTAGAATTTATTGAGCTAATATCGAGGAGATAAACTCGTGGTTGCTAATTCAGTGTCTTAATAAGTTACGGAGTGCAACTTTCAGATTGTATACAGTGCACAAGCTGTTATTTATTTCACAAAAACATTTTGTTTGTTGTTTAACATTTTGTTAAGGAAGCCATTTGGTACTGTATCCTATGTTGGCGGCAACAAAGCATCAAACTGCTTAATGCAGACCTACTTAAGCATACTGATCATTTTCATATCCTCATTTAAACAAAACAAGATGATATGTAATATTAGAGCACTCTTAAGACACAGGTGGTCCCCTCACCTTGACTTACAAAAACATATTTACGTAATAAAAACTTAGAAAGTAATCCGCCCATCGCATCACATTCGATTCAGCCACCATCGCCCTTCGCATAGCATAACCCGACTGGTTTTTCCAACCCATTGACGGGCCGCGTCGCTCCGTTACTCAACGACTAGTTTTTAACTTTTTACCACATTTGTACAGAGTTATGTGTTTTATATAACTGTGCTTCTAATGGGTGTAAGTTTTTCCTGGCTGGTATCGAGGGCGCATCTATAATTGATCACATGTTGTACGGATAACATAAAGTTAAGATTACGCCAGTACCGTAATGTTCGCAACGTTTTCTGTTGGATTATCATCGTGTTTGATTCATCGTTGATTGCGTGGAGTTATTTTATGAACTTCGTTATCATTATCATGATGTATTTTCCTATCTATTAAAACTTCAAACAAATTACTCTATGTCGAGTTCATGGAATGACGTTTCATCATCATTTGCGGAGGTTCATCATTATTTACTTGAGTCGATTTATGGCGGTATCAAATAAATCATGGCGGTGGCGTCAAGGTAGCTGCGAATGCAACATTACTTCAGCGGCGTGTGCGTAAGATTAGTATGCATTAGTGTGCCTCGTTATTCATAATGATGTGCGTATGATATCATTTTATGGAGACAGACTTGATGAAACACAAATACGCAATTATGTACGGAGAATAGAACTACTAGCGGTAAAAGTAGAAGTTGCAATTTGAATTTTAAATATTTACTCAGCAATCTTTTCACGAAGAAAATATCTTGAACACAGTAGCGGGGTCTAGACTGGTAAACAAAGTGAATTAGGTAGGTCTAGCCACTACACTTGACTGCAAAGAAAATAAACATGGATTTTCAGTACGCAATGTCTCCTGTCTGACTTTTCTTACATGGAACTTTCCGATAGGTATGTCTGTAATTGCCAACAGTATTATTTTGTTTTTTTTTTTTATTATTTCGTAAGATTGATTATGAGTTGTCCGTTCTTGAGACCCGCCTTATTCGACATCAGTATCGTCGTTCGTAAATTAAATGACTTATAACATGCAACGAAGCGCCATACTTACTCCTCCAAAAATAAATTTGTTTTCCGAAGTTATCAGCTCTCGTATTTATTGCCAGGACACGCTTCATAAAGGAATGCTGCAATTAAAAAGACCGGTTGCCCAATGGCGTCATCCTGGACCCTCCGCTTTATTTTTGGCAGTTTTTATCAAAGCGCCTTACGAACTTGAGAGCCACATGGCCGTCTTTGCGAAGGAGAATTCTTGTGTTTTGTTCATTCATATCGTTATATCTACAAATCTATACTTATATGTATAACATATTATAAAACTGAAGAGTTTGTTTGTTTGATTGAACGCGCTAATCTCGAGAACTGCTGGTTTGAATCCAAATATTGTTTTACCTTTGGGTAACCCATTCATTGAGGAAAGCTGTACGCTATATAACATCATGCTACGACCATTAGGAGCAGTGCATCAATGAAGAATGTTGCAAAAACGGTAAAACTGTGACGCAGACGAAGTTGCGCGGGTCATATAGTAATTACAATGTAATGTGTGGTACTAAAAATATGGTCATATTTTGCTGTGGTAATTGTGATAAAAGTTCAATGGTAATTTGTTATGAATCTTAGCTAGGCTACAATTGCCAATGGTTTTTCATAGGTATTAAAAGATCAAGACTTTTTTCTGGACTGGTTTTGCGTGCAAAGATAACAGTGCTTCAGAACTAAGGTCTGAGTTAAATAGGAAAATCTTTTTCGTGGGTCACTACATCAGCAATCTTTTTTAATATTAAATTAATTTAAATAATCATACATTACCACTGTTATTATCACTGTTGTAACTAACCCAAAGTAATCCACAGAAATTTTATAATCCCATATACCGTATAAATGTAACACTCTATGATGTGCTACGCTTGCATAACTTTTAGGATTATAGTAATAATATCTTTTACAATGCCCAACATCATTTCATATCTTTTACGAGTTCCGTACAGTAAAAGTTTACACCTTAACATGTCTCTTTTCACGTTATTATTGACAATAACTTGTGTTATTGCAGTTTTAATGCCTTGATATAAAGATATGTGACGTCAGTTTTATTCTACTTAGGTTTGTGACTATCATAAACCAAAAGTTTGACGACATCCACCATCCTGTACTGGGCCCGCGAGGAGTATTATAGGCCACTTCCTCTCACAGAGAGGAGAGTTTTTTCAAAACAGTGGGTACATTACAGGGTTTCTTTTTTCAACCTGTATTGTCCTTACTACTGGGCAAAGATCTGATGACCATGATCACTGTCAGATAGATTTCACTTTTGTGTTTTGGAACCTTTTTGGAACTTAGTTCGCTTTGAATTAAGCTGTATTTGGCTAACCTAACTTGCCGCAGTGTCTCAAGACGAAAGTCTATGACGAGTGTGTGTTGCCAGTGATAACATACGGGACCGAAACGTGGTCGCTCACAATGGGCCTAATCAGAAGGCTTAAAGTCACCCAAAGGGCAATGGAATGGCAAGGGCTTGCTGGCTAATTTGTTAAGCCGGTATTAGTAAGACGCAACTCGGTGAAGCGATGGTTCGATCCCGGGTTGAAACATTCAGTTCTTTTCAGGCCGTGTCGACGGCGTGAACGTGTTCCACGCGCGCCTCAAGGAGATGTCAGCAAACCGGAAGGGGTGATGCCTGCCAGGGCTGCGGGTTGTTCGAAAGAGATACCGCGGCCCTGGAACACAAAGGGCGAAGAAGGAACATGGGTGGGTTTTAGTCAGTACAAGTCTGACACTCCCGCCCGCTCCGCCCAGAGCGGGAGAAGTCATTTGATGATTTCCCATCCGCAAAAAAAAAAAAAAAGGGCAATGGAATGGGACGCTTGGAGTTTCCTTGCGTGATCAAATCAGAAATGAGGACATCCGCAAGAGAACCAAGGTTACCCACGATTGCCAAATGTAAGTGGCAGTGGGCAGGGCACATTGCTCGCAGAACGGAGAGCCGAAGGGCCGAAAACTTCTGGAGTGGCGACCGCGAACCGGAAGGCATCCCACTAGGTGGACCGATAACCTGGTGAAGGTTTCGGGGATCCGCTGGATGAGAATCGCACGGGACCGGTCGACGAGTATGTCCAGCAGTGGACGTCTCTCGGCTAAAATGATGAATAATGAAACTGACCTTAGCTACCTTTTGAGCGATGAATCTCAACATTAAATACACCTTTTCTAAAGTGGTATGAGATAGTACGGCCCTGTTGAGTGTGCTATCTGGGTCCATATTGGCACACCTAAAGTTCTTTACCCGAAATTGTTCTTCCTAATGATTTGTAATCCGAATGATCACTCTTCCTAAACTTTTTCATCCTAAAGTTTTCAATTCATACTATTTGTAGTGGTACCGGCGATGTTCATAACACTCATATTTCCGAAAATTGTAATTAATAATATCATTAATGTAAATATATTTAAAGTCCTACTGTTTTTTATCATAACGCTTTTATCCCTAAACATAATTACCACAATATTTTCACTCGTTTCGCGCGGACGAAACGGACACAACTTTTTTATCCATAATTTATTCATACTCAGAAAAAAACATTTACCAAGTGTAATGAAAAATATATGTGGGTAGAAGATGAAAAATTTCGCGACCAATTTCGAGGTAGCGCTCGCCGGCCGCTGCCGCGGCACCGCTCGCTTCGCTCGCTCGGCTCGCGCGTAGTTGGTCACAGTTCTAACCTAACCTAACCTATGGATATCTTAGCAGGTACACACCGCTATAAATAAAATTAAAAAAGACGCTTAAATTAAAAAAGAAATCTAAACAAGAAAGATATGACTTTGAATAATAGTGTTAAAGATGGTTATGTTGAGAAAATATAGGAAAACAAATAAAAGTATAATAGATGTTTATTGCTACTGACATTATGAAGTTGAATGCTTCGGAATTATGAACATTAGAGACAGAGTAGTTAGGAATTGTGATTGTTAGGATGAAAAATGTTAGGAAGAACATTTTCGGATTTCCAATTATCGGAGTTGAAAATTTAGGTGAACTTTGGCGCACCCGTGCTATCTACTAGCCTGATTTACAAATACGGTTTGAAGCAATCTAAAATAATAACGCTGACCGGGAAGAAGCATCATGACCTTAGAAGATAACACTTAGTAGTTTTATAGACAGTTGCAGATTCTGTACAAAGTGTTCTGTTCTAGGCTAAAATATATCATGGATAGGAAAAGAAAACTACTATTTTAGAAGCCAATATAAAAAAAAAAAAACATGAAATTCTAATCGAAATGTCTTACAATATTAGAATTGGGATATTTATTTCAGTAGGGGAGCTTATATCACCCAATAACAATAAATTGACTCATCCATAATGTATTTGTTGGTTATACAAACCAATAAATAGATGAGTAGGTACTACACGTGAATTTTATTACAGGATTTGTTCTCGGAAAAGAGGATTAGGTACTTAGCGTTCTTACGGAAATAAAGATGAGATCATCCAGTAGTCATCTTAATTCAGCGTGATTCATTTGTTTTACAAGTAAATTATTCCATTATTTAAAGATTTGTGCATTTATTTTTAATCGGTAACGTAAACTGCTAAATAATTTTAATATTACAATAAATAATAAATCAAATGCTGAATAAGGACTATTATATTATTATTGTTGATAGCGGTCAATTAGTTTTGTAACTTGCAATTTGTAATAATATGTATAAATATAATAGGGATTTAATAACTATTGATGCTGTAACTAAAGGTGGTATGTTTACTGTTTTGAACAAATACGAAGTCACGAGTTCGCGCGTGTGAAAAACATTAAAATATTTGAACTCTTCATCGTGAAAAATTTATTCTTCATAGCGTGTCTATTAAAATTTTACTTGAGTCAGCCCTAAATTTGGCGACGAGTTTGGCACTTTTTGTAGCGTCCATATCCCGCTCAGCTCCTGTGAAGTTCAAAACTCACAAAAAATAGAGCAAGAATTTATTGAAATCGGATGAGTAGTTTAAAGAGTACCTTTTACAGAAACAAACTTTACCTCTTCATAATATTATAGTACTACTAGTACTACGAAGTCGCGCGCAACACCTAGTACTGTACTACGTGTTGCGCGCGACTTCGTTCGCGTGGAAATGCCTATGTAGTTTTCCAGGATATGGGTAATCTATCTTCTTGCCAAATTTAATTACGATCCAATCAGCCGTTAAGTCGTGAAAAGGTAACAAACAAACGTGGAATTCTATTAAACGTAGTAGGTATGAGCTTTAGGGTTGCGTGCCAACCAGTCCATGCTTAACTCGGGCAGCGAGAGGACGTAGGCCTAAAGTCATTTATCTTATACTTACTGATAATTTGGTGGTTTTATTCTAAACCCTAACTAGTGTAACTACTAACTAGTGAACACAACGAGTTACTTTTACATTTAAAATAACATTATGGAAGTGTGGATATAAGTAAGATAGATAATTTCAGACCCGGTATTTACTGAATACTCAGAGCTTATCCATTTCAGGCAAGGTTACTAGAATATATAGATAAGGCATGTTTACGATTGTGTGTCATACTGTTGTGCTTGCTAGGCATAGTATACGATGTGATGAGAGCACGTAGCATATACGTTACTCACCACTACTTCGTAACACATTAACCTATATTGTATGTTTCAGGGCGTTGTGAAAAATTCAAAACATGAAAGCAAGCACTCCCGTTCTGTATACTTTATCTTTATCGTGGAGTTTGTTATGGGATGTTTGTCCTAATCTCGAATTTGTGGATGAATCAGCGAGTCTGCGAGTTCATTCACCCCGCGGTACATAAGTGTCAGCTTTTATTTATGTGCATAAATGTATTAGCATAATACATTTCAATTATGTTGCACGTCAAGTTGGCGCAAGGCGATTTGAATATCGACCTCACGACTGTCTCTTCTGCGGAATAAAACGAAATTATGTTTATTTTATACATTATATAAACATGTAAATAAATATTAGGTGTAACTTTACAATAGGTGTTTTTTTTCGCCCACTCTCGAAAGTTTATCGATAAAAGTTTTTCTTAAACACAGGCTTTCACCTATCGGGTTTCGTTTGCAAAAGTCTTCGTTATCATTAAGTGTGTCCAGTTTGTACTTACTTTATTCACTTTAGCAGAATTATTAAACAGTAGCGCAGCATCATTACATGAGTTGAATATTTTTTTCTGTCCCAGATAAGTAATGAAACACGATAATTTTTGTATACCTACCTGAGACTTCGACCATCGATGTAAGTTTCGAACCGCAGCGCAGAGCAGATTTTGTTCTTTAATAAAAAATCTCAAATTATTGAACATCTGACGAATCACACTACAATGTCTACAATAGTAAAACTCATAGTTTACGTAATAACGGTAGAAACACATCTATACTAAAATTTATAAATGCAAAAGTTTGGATGGTTGTTTCTTACTCAAATCGAGCCAGAACGGCTGAGCGAATCTTGATGAAAGACACAGGATTATAGTCTGGAATACCACATTTCTCACCTTTACACTTCAAAATTTCCAGACGGATAAAGTCGCGGGCAGCAGCAAATATTTCTATACATTGAAAAATAAAATGTAACTTCGATAAGTGACCGTGTCATACCGCCCCCAAGTCCTGCGCTTAGAAAGGTAATATGCCTTATAAAAAGCTCGTAGGAGGCGCTAAAATGCGTGTGGTTAACACTTAAAGTGCTGCTATTGGGGCAGGTGCATATTTTCTGCAGCATCTTGGCACCTCGGCACTGCAAACTGTGCCCTGCCAGGAATTTGTGTGGGAGGTATACCCGTTTGCTGTCGCCATGTTTTTCTGACGCTTCGTTCGAAGCTCGAATTTTCTCTTTTCGATTGAATAACTTGAGCCCCACATTAAGACTTTTTGTTGTGATGCCGTCAACTATCTTTCTAATCGGCCAGATGCAAATTGAAATTGTTAAAGGCAATAAAATGATTAAATTAAATTTTGGTTTGAGCGCGTGCGGTGTTCTTTAAGTACGACAATATGTTTCATTAAAATGTATGTGTTTAATTTTGATTTGAAATGGAAAATAATTTAGTTCTATGAATCGTAGAGTTACATCGACTCATCTAACTTTAATCTTACGCAAAGCGAGCGTGAAACTATATTGTTCGCTTTCAAAATACAGACCTCAATTACGTCTTCAAATTGCAGCAAAAATATCAGATGATTTCAACAAAGCCCTGAATTATCGTTAAGTAAAGTTCATACAAAATGAATGGTATTAATCCCACGCATTATTAGGTGCAGTAATGTCTGCCTACAGACAGCCGGCTATGATTTGACCGGTGTTTGTAATTACGTGTCGTAAATCGGCCGTATCAACGTTTGCGGGAATCACTATCGAATGCAGTTCCGATTATTACACGCCTTAGCACCTCCTACGTACCGTATCATTCCATTTACTGATTTCTATTTAATTTTATTATCGTGATATCTGTATCTACGAAATGTTATTCGATATTTTTATGGAATGATTTGGTAGGGTTCTTTTTTCTAATATGGTTTGGGAATTGCAGCAAGAAAAATTCGAGGAATGTGACCTGAAATAATCCTCCTCTGTGAACCTTGCGGGTTTTTCTTAGTAAGTTTAACGAGCAATGCTCTACGGCACAAAACACTCCTTATTTCTCAAGAAAAAGCTTAAACGAGCTTAAACGCGAACATTAAGTACGTTCATGTACCAACACGCCTAAACTGTTATCTCCAACATTACCTTTAGGTTCCGCAGACCGCTTAATGATTAAATGCTCGCCGCAAAAAGTGACAACGATGCTTTCGGAATCCCCATTAAGACGCTCCTCCATCGTGATGGTGGCTACAGTAATAATCGATTGTCGAAGAAGCGCGCACACTACCATATTGTATAATTAATCATGCACTTATAAGGCCTTCACTACAAAATTACCATCCGTAATAAGCTGCAGACAGCGATTTATTACAGAAACAACATGTGAAATATCGCTCTCGGTACACAAGAAAGCTTTTTGTTCTACCAAAACCGTAAAAATTGCAATCGCGTTGGTTAATATTAAACATTCACGGCTGAATCGCATTCATAATTAAACATTTGTGTTTTGGCTGACATGCCAATGTTTTCAAGGAAATTCGTACAATGTGCATGCTGATTTCTTTTATGTTTTATCAATGTGTCGAATTGATAGATGCGTCCCAGCGGCAGTTATTGTAAATTATGATCTTCATCGATTGTTTTTATGCCAATGTGCAATCGAAATGTTTATTACGACTTTTAACCTCAGATATCGTTCGTTCATTGTTACCAAAACGTTGTAGTTAGTTACAATTAAGCGGTAGACCGTAATAGCGCTCTGAGACGAGAACAACAAGTGGTTTTACTGTTATCGTCTTTCCATTACCAACAACAGCTTCAGGAGTAATTCGAGATATCCTTGGTAGCGGCGAGTTAAATATAAAAGTAAATTAACTGACTTAATGTGCGCCCGACACAATTTATCCTCGGGAAATAATTGAACTTGTACTAAAATAGCCGAGGAAGGCGCAGCTACATTTACTTATGTTTATTCTCCGTATTTGTTGTCGACCACTGTAATCACGTCATTATTTTCTTAAATTTGGTTTTTGTGGGACTGGCTTGTTTACAAGCCTTTAATGCTATCATATTATCCCTGGCCTTTTTGAATCCTTCAGCATTATAAAAAACGAAATCAACGCATCCAAATTGGGGAATTTATTCTGACGTGATACTCCGTGGCCGTTATAGCTGCTCCATACAATTTATAGTTATATATATTGTATAGCGGCCCGTCCCGGCTTCGCACGGGTGGCCATTTTTTTTTTAACATTGTGGGATAAATAAAGAAAATTTAACTTAAATGATAAATGATTATACGACACAGCCCGCCCCGGCTTCGCACGGGTATTTAACAAAAATTTCAAAATTAAAAATTACAATACATACTCATAAACCCTTCTATTTGCGTCAGGTTACTAAATAAAGAAAATTATAAAGAAGGTTTGAATATTCCCGTCCCGTACCCCAGTGACGCGTACAGTACATCGCTTAAGGTGAGCAGGGTGAGCGGCGACCATGCAACTTTTTTCTAATACTTACATTTTTAAACTCCTGATATCTGTCGAATGGAATGTCCGAATCGAATAATTAAAAAAGTTTTATAAAGGTATTGAAGCAGTCTTGAATATGAAGTAATTTATTTTGATAAGGATTAATACCAAGATACAAAAACAGAGCCTTTTCCAGCGGCGGATTAAAAAAAAAAAAATTAAATAAAAGAAAGTTATTGAGGCATAACTATTATAGTTAGACATATGCTGTCGCGACACTTTTTGTAAATTATGATGTGTTCTGCAAAGACGTACTACATTATTTTATTCTATCATCAGTAGTTTTCGCAGCGCATGTGATGTAAAGAATATTTAAGGTGATTTTTGTACCTTGGGTTACATCAATGGAGTTTTAGTAAGGATCCCTAATTTTTTTGAAAATATTATCTAGCCTATGTCACCCGGGGATAGTATAAATTCCCAACAGAGAAAGAATTTTTCAAATCGGTTCAGTAGTTTCGGAGCCTATTCAATGCAAACAAACAATCAAATCTTTCCTCTTTATAATATTAGTTTAGAAGAGCTTCCCTGTAAACAATGTTTGACGTTGTTTTATTTTGTGGCAGCAAAATAAATTGATTTTCGGGAGCTCCGACCCGCGATAGGCCAACATACAGTTGGCCATGAGTAAAACATTCTTTTCGTATGTCGATCCCTACTAATTCAAAGGTTTGGCCTTGGGACTTATTAATAGTTAAGGCGAAAGATGTTTGTACCGGAAATTGAAGCCGTTTAAATGGAATTGTTAAATCTGTTGGGATCATCGGTATCCTCGGTATATGAGCCAGTTGACCAGCTGCTGGGCCGGTGATAATGGTCGCTATAATTAAATTATCCTTTAAGATATTTGACTCTTGCGCGCGGACTTGGGAAGTTCTAATATTTTGCTCATCAAGCCGTTGCAAACGATCTGTACTCGACTCTTGCGCGCGGACTTGGGAAGTTCTAATATTTTGCTCTTCAAGCCGTTGCAAACGATCTGTATTCGACTCTCACGCGCGGACTTGGGAAGTTCTCAAATTTTGTTCAGCAAGTCGCTGCGAACGCTCGATATTCGACTCTTGCGCGCGGATTTGGGAGGTTCTCAAACTTTGTTCAGCAAGCCGCTGCGAACGCTCGATATTCGACAATCGCGCGCGGACTTGGGAGGTTCTCAAATTTTGTTCAGCCGACCGCGCGAGTGACTCGAGTGAGCCGCGCGGCATTTCATTTCTTAACATTGACTCCCCTCCCGTACGGCCCGTACCTCAGTGACGCCTACATCGCTTAAGGTAGTCTAGCTAGCTAGCTGAACAGGGTGAGCGGCGACCGCGCAACTTTTTTCTTATACTTACATTTTTAAACTCGTAATATCTTTCGAATGGAATGTCCGAATTGAATAATTCAAAAAGTTATATGAAGGTATTGAGGTAGTCTCGAATATGAAGTTATTTATTTTTATATGGATTAATGCCAAGACACAAATATAGAGCCTTTTCTGGCGGCGGCATTAAAAAATATTTTTTTAAATAAAAGAACACTTATTTTGGCATAACTATGATAGTTAGACATATCCTGTCGCGACACTTTTTATAAATAATGATGTGTTCTGCAAAGTCGTGGAACATTACTATATTCTATCATCAATAGTTTTCGCAGCGCACGCGATATAAAGAATATTTTAGGTAATTTTTGTACACCTTGGGTTACATTATTGGAGTTTTAGTAAGGATCCCTAATTTTTTTGAAAATATTATTTAGCCTATGTCACCCGGAGATAGTGTAGCTTTCCAACAGTGAAAGAATTTTTCAAATCGGTTCAGTACGTTCGGAGCCTATTCAATGCAAACAAACAAACAAACAAACAATCAAATCTTTCCTCTTTATAATATTAGTTTAGATATATATATAGCCAACGTTAATAATATGAATTTTACTGCATTTTTATTGCAGAATAGTAATTTATTAGTATCTTTGTTGTAACATAAATTTATAACAACTACTTTGATGTTACAAGACACTAGCGTGTGTGCGATTCATCAGAATTTTATTGTCAGGTTTACGACTTTCCCTAATTCGATATAAAGTCTTGAGGTCTTGACATTCTTGAAATATTTATGCACTTTGTTTACATATAACCTGAATACGTCTCGTAATGTATGAGCACCGACATTCTAGACTCAAGTGTATCAAGAATTCAGAGTTAAAGACCGGATAAGTTTCATTAATCCGCATTAAAAAGCTACAAAACTATTTCTGACTTCAACAAGGAATGTTTAGTCCTCAAAGAATGCTTCGTTAAAGGGAATTACGAGTACGTAGAAACGCATTCCATTTACAAAGAAGGTGTTTTTTTTTAGTCCGTATGTGTATTTGTATCTGGGTCCGTTTTAACTACGACCGTCATTGTTCTCGTCACGGCGACGAGAATGTCTCACTAAGGCCTGGTTACTATCAAAGCGGAGACGAGCGGAACGACAAAAACTTGCGGGAATCACCCAACATTGGTTCTAATAATCATTAAGGCTCTCCTTTTTCCCGTAATTAGCCAAATCCAGGACATCTACGCACCGCTCTGCTCATCTCCGCTTTGGTGGAGTCTACGGCCACGGGTAACGATCGACCTATTCCCGGTCCACAATAACCCGACAATCTCCCTGAGAGATATACCGGCGCTTGATCATTAATTAGTGTAAAAGCTTCTTAATAAAGCGATTTAAAAGCTATGAAACGGCAGCCCTTTATGAGTTTCATTTAGATAAGAAGATTTATTGATGGTGTATTGGTGCTGTACTTAATTCAAGTTTGAGTTACGAATGGAGGTTTATTGGAGAAGTTTAGATAGTTTCTCGAGTGCTTTATGGTTAAGTGTTGTAGTTCTCGTTTTGGTAGTTAGAGAAATTTGGCACTTGAATATATCGTAGAGTTCATCTTTGTCTATGCTTGTTTGATCTGCTTTTACCTATTTCTGCGTTCAAATAGACCGTCTCATTTCATATTTCACTTTATGTGTATGCTCACCATCAAATAAATAACAAAAGCTCTATTAAATCAGTACGGACAATGTCTCCCCGGATTGGTTTCCCCCAGTCACGTCCTCATGACTGGCGTGAAGAGCCGCACAATAGCTCTTCGGGGTGGTCACAACTGACAGAAACCGAAAGAGAATTTAATTATTTCATTCCATTTCACCCCCGTTCCGTGCGGATTCGATTACGAAAACTATATAACCTTTTTGTTTATGCTTAAACCACGTTCAGTGTATAAACTGTACTTTATATTATGTGTTATTTAAAGTCAATTTCCTTTGTTTTAGGTAAGTTGTCTGCATGCAACAGTTATTCATCCTTGAGCTGGCAACCCACGTGGCGAGTATTAATATTCATGAATAATATAATTTATTCGTCTGATCAAGATACAGTCGTGGTACGAATGTCGGTGTGTTTATCCCGTAGGCTGCGGTACTACGGACTGGAACAAGTCCAGCGTTGTTCCGATTTGTTTAGACGAACGGAACACAGCCTGCTTTGTTCCTATTACAAGAAATTCAAACTAGCACCTGGCACTCTGACGTCACTAGACGGCTGGTATTTGAAACCTGGTGAAGGACTTTATGTGTACCCAAGTACTTGATTTTCATTTGAATTAAGCTTGATAGGAACTGAGGTTAAACCCCGATTTTAAGGGTTCATTATTCTTATGAGAATATAGACCGTTTAACATACGGTGGATATTATTGGGTTAAGTGTACGATTTACCGTCTCGTTCAAAAGGGCATGACCGTGACGGTAACAGAAACCATTTTACTTAGAACAATAAAGTAAGAGAAATTAAAGTTAGGGTACTTGTTCTTAATCGAGAACAATTAACCCGCTTTCTAAGACGCATTGGTAGGTTCAGCTTCCAAGTAACATAGTAAAATATAGCTGCGTGTAAAACACGAAATAAACTATACACAAATAGAAGCCATATATCGCGTCAAGAGGAAGACGAATTAGTTGAGTAAACACGTCGACAGACTTTATCTGTTCGACTTATTTATGTAACCGATAAGTTCTTGGTAAAATATGAGAAAGTTCCAAATAAAGTGTACTAAGTTTTATCAGCTTTCAGTGTCAAACTGTCGTGTTGGAATATCAAGTTACTTATTATATGGTCTCGGGCCCAAATGGCCGATGGCCGTGCGTTATCCCAATGTATTGTGTGGTGTGGAGGATCACACAAAAGATTCGCGAGCATCTCTGAATAAAGGTATTTCTATGGGAGTCCTTGAATATTGTCATTTAGGCTATTGTGATTTGAATGAGAGACACTACAATACGTTGTTGTGCAGAAAGAAGCTTCAAATTGCAGTCATAGAAATAATAATACTGGCTAACTAATAGATTTGACTACTATAATTATGTTTTGATAAAAGCGGAAATGAATTGGATAGAATTGAACTCTAAAACGGGCCTGATATTCATCCAATTCAATTGGTGTTACTGGGTTTATTATAGGTGTTATTGGGTTTACTGATGAAATACTAACTAGGCCTTCCATGAGTAAAGAAAAACTTTTACCTCACAAACCAACAAAACAAAACAAAAAAAAAAAACACCACGCCACTCAATGCAAAACACACACACACATCAAATAAGTAACTTTCGTCCAATTTGGCACTTTCTCCGACCCTATTGGTGGATCGGCCATCACTCCATCAATATAAAGTAAGTGCCAAGAGATTGTTTCGCATCACTGCACTTTCCTGAACGGTATGGGCGTTGAAATGACAGTATGTAGCTTTAGCAAAGAAAGAAAAAGGTGTAAATGATTGCGTGAAGGTTGACAGCGGAGAATGGAAGAAAGCATGTGCTGCGCCGACCCCAAGTAACATAGAACAAGAGCAAGAAGATGATGATGAGGATGCAGATTTAACAAGGGACTTGCACAAGTAGGTATGAGTGACAGATAGCATAATCAATGTATTGTTCCCACTGCTGGAAGAGCGACCCACTGCCCAGGACATAGAGTGGGCTATATACCACCACGGGACGCGTGATGTGATGTGGATGTCTTATGTCTTCGAATTTTTTGGTTCCAGGACAGTTCAGTTTCCTCACGATGTTAACCTTCACCGTAATGAGAGCAGTGGTGATGAAATATACACGAAGTAAAGTCCTATCTGGGCATAGTATATTATCTGTGAGTCCGAGTTCGAACCCACGACTTGTATAGTATGACCACTTTAAGTGTGCAGTTCAAGGTGGATTTGCTTGTCAATCAAATTTGCATCGTAATGTCAAACTCAAACTTTAAACTTTTAGTTCTATGTTTTCCCGCCTGCACAGATAATTTGTTTGAAGTGTAAATCGGGCTCATACTTGAGATTGTATAACGCCCTTTCCCGAAAACGTATTGTAAATTTGTGACACTTTATCAGCCATACTATGTATAAATAAGGGTAAAGAGATTGTTCCGCATCACTACACTTCCCTGTAACTCTTCGAGTCGCCGCCTGCCAGGACCGAACCGGCCTACTTTCCGCTCCGACGCATCTGTGTGACCACGTGCCGCCACTCAAGGGGACGTGTGCGCCGTGCATCCAATGGTGCTTGAGAGATATATTAATGTCTGATTGACTTTGGTCGATTGACGGCTCATTTCACATTTACAGTTTCACAGGACATTTGTTTTTACTAATTGGTTTAGAGAGTTGGGTTCTTATTTCGGGTGGCATTTTGAAAGATCACTCCTTTTGTGAGGGAAATTTGTTGAAGAAATGTGTGAAGGATGTTATGGCAAGAAACTAGGTGTCCGATAAGAGGTCAAGTATCAGAAAAGTATAGAAGAAGAAGACATGCTGAAATAAATTGGGATAAGGGCCGGAGAATCAGCTCACCGTCCGTCCGTCTCCTGGCCGCGGCCGTGTCGACAGCGCGTTCGTGTTCCACGCTCGCCTGAAGGAGATGTCAGCAAATCGGAAGGGGTCCGAGAGGGCCAATGCCTGCCAGGGCTTCGGGAGTGTTCGAAAGAGATACCGTGGCCCTGGAACTCAAAGGGCCAAGAAGGAACATGGATGGGTTTGAGTCAGTACAAGTCTGACACTCCCTTCCGCTCCGCCCAGAGCGAAGAGTCATTTGATGATTACCAATCGGAAAAAAAAGTAGAATGGTGATGAGTGATGATATAATGGTCAAGTTATAATATTCGAAAAAATTGGTGCTAAAATGATTGACAGACATAAGATAGTTACGTAATACGTCACGATTATGTCAAAACTAGATGGTGGCGAATACCCAGGAAAAGATAGCACTCTAGTGAAGGAGCAGTGATTTGAAATGTTCCAATCCAGTTCAGTCAAGTAATACGTTTCGATATGAGGTAACTATGACAGCATCCCAGTACCAACATAATAGCCATAACTGCAGCGATGCGTGTGAAAAACACATTCATACACGGCGATGTTCAAACTCGCGACATAGCATGCTGGTTCGAAAACCATAAATACAGATGCTTACTTTTGTCCACGGCTTTACCCGCGTGCTTGTCAGAAATAATACCAAATAGACCGCACTACGGGGATAAAAAGATCCAATCCAGGCCATGATCTATCCCTGTGCCATGATTATATTACTATAGATATTAGTATGGCCTCATAGAGCAATAACGACCTGTACACGAATAATGTAACATTCATAAAATTTTATGGAACATCATGGTTTCACAAGCTCCGGCCCAGCGCTGGTCAGTGTTTTTCTTGGTCCATTCATCCGTTTATGCAGTAAACGTATGTAGTGTGTGTAAATTCATTCGTCAACACATTCGCTGTGTCTTCATCTTGGAACAAAAATGTTTGCTATTACACTATGTATAGAAACCTTTTAGAGTAGCTATCCGAAATGGTGCGAAGTTTACAGTATAAACATTCTTTAGAATCTTTCAGGTCATTCGTACTATGTTTACGTTTTTCGATGTTCGGAGTTTACTCTACATAATTAAGATAAAGGTAATCCAATCATAGTATCAACACACATTTACTTACCTACTCAGTACTTTTAATATACACACTACCTTAAACTTATGCTAGCCTAGTACAGTGCCCCACACCATTACCTGACCCATCTCACAAAGCCAAAAAGAGGCAAATGGGTCAGGTAATGCTTCTCACTGACTGTACTTTTGCTGGGTTATTTTAATTTCTTATTTTTTACCAATTGCCTTTTAAATGTGATAAACCGCTTGTTACTACTGGTAGTAAGAATGATAGTATCACGGGCAAGTCATGGTTTTGTGTACGTTCGGTCTTCGGAGTTGGACAGGTTTATAAACGAAACGCTCGTTCTATTTTTTATTGGCATTTATCGTTGTTTATACCGCCTAAAAAGTAATGGGTCGACGTGAAATGAATTTCTTAAGGTTCTTTGAATTTCAGTTGAAATAGTATCAAACTGCCAAAGAGGTAATAATGGTTTCTATTTTGGCTAATTTTCATGAAGGCCTTTTGACGATTTTTAGAAAGCATAGTCGGTTTTATTAGTACATAATTCAGACGTAAAGTCAGTAACCAGCTAACTGTAAATTTATCGCTACAAACGAACACGGAAAGACTTCATTGTATTGAAACGTTTGTAACCAGGCGCTAGTAGGCCATGCGATAATAACTTGACATGAATGCGTCTTTTAAGAGCAAAAGTTATTGCTGCAGCAGTACCGAGATATTTAGCGTTATAGAACCCACCTGTAGGGAAACGTGACTGTCCATAGAGCTCATACTAAAGTATAATATTCTAACAGTATTACTGTTAGTAAGCCTCGTTAGAAGTTAATGTGGTAAAATAAAAACAAATGCTAACACGGCTATACGAGTTTGCCGTTAGGTACAGAAATGTAAAACACCAGATAACTGGTGCCGATGTGTGTTGAAGTAAGCCGAGAAACACCGAAGTCAGCTAACACGATATGTAGACAAACAATGATCGGGGCGGTCCCCAAGTTTTATCGCATCAAGTTACCGATGTCTTGCATTTCCGCGGCGTTCGTCGCTGTGTTTAATTTCACTTAGCGATCGCTTCTCTTGTTATTGTGGCCTAGATCCAAGGAAAGCGGGCCCAGCCCATTATGTACGGCTTCCTAACACGACAAACTTGTATTTTCAATCTGTTTTGACGCGGTACGGCGCGGCGCAGTGCTCATTCATAATTCCCTTGTCCATCTCGCATAACATCCTGAAAATGAGGCTCACGATTCGCGTATAGGGATTAGATAGCTATCTGTTCTGTTATCGCTTTAATAGAATATGGTCGTTTGTGGCGACAGATTATAATTTTGATGGCATCAGTTTAGACAGGTTTATGAGGATTAACAATGCACATTGTCATCGTTGAAAATTATAAAATATCAAACTTATGTTTGGACCTCAATTGCAGTTTATATTTTTACAGTATTTTCTGTATCTATTAAATAATTTATTGCATACATAATTAAACAATAAACATCAAGAAATCGTGAGTTGGAGGATTATATGCGCATCTCTTACATCACCAGTTTCTATGATCATTTTGTTCGTGACCCTTCACGAGGGAACGTACTCCGTTAAGCCGACACCAAGTATAAGCTAAAGAATAATTAATATTGCATGAGACATATTTACCTTTCAGACGAATGCATTAGCTAATTCAATTAAGTTTAATTGAAAAGTTTGATGCATTACCTGGCATGGACGTATGGTCCTAATTGCACCAGTTTGTCGTTAGTCTAGGTGAGGTGTGTTCGTATGTAGGTAATCGATTTGCAACTCGGGAATAGCTCCATCCACTGCTACTGTAATTTTATTTATGAAAACAAATTAAGTCTGAAAATGTGCTCTATTTAAGGCTAGTTCCTTATTTAAAAGGGACCCTTATATATCTATACCTTCTGTACTAGTAAGGTTAGTTGGTTACTATTTTTACCCTTATTTTTGAGTGTGTTTCATGTTTAACTTTATTGATAAATTGTTTATAGAGACTGTTCAAGTATATAGTTACATGATCGGTCTCGGAAGAATGTACCTACGTTGTACGTACGTTACTTAAAGATTTCTCTTTGTAATGGTTGTTTAATTTCTAGCAGCTGAATTCACGTGTTACTCCAAGAGATGTAATGCGTGTATAGTCTGTTTTTATGAGTCAGTAACAGCAGATGTCCACCGTACGGGTTATCGGTGACATGTGCGATGTATTTGTACATGACACACTTCGATCAATAAAGATGACACAACCTCACCTCACTGCCTGAAAGATTGGCATGCGTTCATGCTCGCACAAAATAAATTATGTGTCATCTTGCATCCACGATGCTGGATTTATTATTCATCTGTAATTGGACCTACCAGTGCGATTGCTTTATAATTTCACGCTTTTTCCAACGTGAGTTGTGTGGCATATCATTTATGATGTGACATATATGATGTGTCTAAATATTTTATTGACTGGTTTTAATTTCTTTTTGCGAATTTGGTATTGTATGTTCAATATGAATTGCGAAGACAAAAGTACGAGGGCTATGTGTAATAATGACATAACTTTTCAATACCCTCAATGAAACCTCAGTTTCCTGTGTAGTGTGGGGCGCCAACAAAATAAAGTCATGGAAACAAAGGACAAAAAAGGAAAAAAAAAACGTACTCATCATAATGTTCGAATTTGAATACAAGCGTTGGGGCGTGAATACACTCTAATTGTGCGCGCCTCAATTTTGAATTTTGATTGCGTGTTCCATTATTGTTTTACACTCTTTTGTCTATGCCTTTGTTGGAGCACAACATTCGTCTATGATTGCTTTGACTCGACTATTTCAATGAATACATAATATCAAGCGATTGTTTGCCGCAGAAGTGGTTTTTTTAATTTATGATGGAGGAAAATCTGAATGAATGGAAGCGTAAACAATGCGATTCCAACTTACCTACACATCAATGAACCAAACAGTGCATTCATTAGAGTCTCGTCAATTGAAATATCGCACAGGATAAATATATTAAAGATACTTTATATCCATTTTATGCTCCCACCTTTTAGCGTAGCAATACATTTAAGGATTATATTACGGAAATTGCAAATTTACGAGCGTCCAGTACTTTATACCAAGTAGACCACTCAGCAATTCCCGGTCGATATTTAGGAGCGGCAGTAAACCGGCAACAATGCATCGTAGCACTTGACGCCTACTGCTACAGCGCTTTCATGGCTTTATTGCCTAATGCACATCGTATATCATGTTTTATAGTACGTTATGTATTCGTTCTGTTTCACGTTTTCTTTCTGATGAGAGGTCTAGAGGTTCTAAATACAAAATCAAACCCTATTGTAATATTTTCTGTACCTGAAACCTTTTTTTTTTCAAAGATATCCAGTAGTTCAGAATACCGAGTACATAGATAAGATACGGTGGTTTAATAATAACTAAATAAACGTTTCCTCACTGAAACAATGGGAAGATTTCCTGGATTTTCCATCCCAACGCAACCCTAAAAAAGTTGACAGCTTTTCGACGATACATTTATCACCTAAACGACCATTCGATTTGCATGCGCGATGCGGAATGGCGCCTGATTGTCATTGTCATTCCCGCATAACGTTGCCAATATTTTAGAAACGTGACCGGACGATGCGTGAGGTCTCTGTTCCTTTGGAGTGTTGTCGATTGCTTTCGGAAGACAATTTTAAGCTAGCTAAGGCTAGGTTTACACTAGATTCAGCTAGCGGTTTTGCCTGCAAAAGTTTAATTTCCACTATAAATTCGTCTAAACTAACAAAATTATAAAGAGGTAGGTAGCTTATTCTTAACGGTGAAGGAAAACATCGATAGAACTAAAAATTCGAAGACATGTGACATCTACCAACCCGCACTGGGCCCGCGTGGTGGATTAAAGCCCACTCCCTCTCATAGAGAGGAGGCCTGTTTCCCAGCAGTGGGAACATTATAGGCTGATGATGAGGTAGCTTATGGATATATATGTAAGTTTGGATGTAGCGGGTAATATTAGGAAACTCTATCTGATTCCGATTTTTTTTTCAGTAAAAGAGAAGAGACATTATCCACGAGTGTCTATATTTAAAATATTCGCGTGGGATCATTTTAGACCATAACGGGAGCAAAGCCGCTGATAAAAACTAGTTTCGTTCACATTAAAGTGGAAATTATTATTCATAACATGCTCAGCAGTGGACTTTCTGTAGGACCTGTGTTGATTGATGGATAATAGAAAAGTTGTGTTTACCCATACAAAATTTCAAGATCTTCCATAGTAGCGTAGCACCATGAAAGTGGGACAAACCCACTTTCATATTTATTATATTAGCAAGGATTAGTAGTTAGTTATTGTTGCTTTACTGTCTGAATGGAAGTCACGATCCGTGCCAATCGGAAGGAATCCGAGCCGAGTTAATTTGGTTATGTTTGCTTCGTCTAGTCCCAGTCTGTACTCCTACTTACTAGTTTTCTAGACGATAAAAGGATTCTACGTAATTGTAACTCATAAAAGTTAGGATACTAGAGGCATTTATTTGTATTGCCTTGTTTGTGACTTTGTACTGAGTCTTACACGTAAAGGTTTATGATACATAGTATGTTTTTACGACTGAAAGATAAGATATGATTTGTACTATCATAAGAATTGTAAAAATCTTATCAAAAGCTGTTTGATACCGTTTAATGTTACGCCAGATTGCAACAATAATTTCAGTTAATGATAAGTAGAGTTGATTGTCAAGGCAACATAATATTTATGTTTCTATTTTTTTTTACGGATCATTAATCATCTAATGACCCCCCCCCCTGCTCTGGGCAGAGCGGAAGGCAGTGTCAGACTTGTACTGACTAAAACCCATCCATGTTCCTTCTTAGCCCTTTGTGTTCCAGGGCAACGGTATCTCTTTCGAACAGTCCCGCAGCCCTGCATGCATCGGCCTTCTCGGACCCCTTCCGATTTGTTTTTATTATTTTTTGTTTGGTTGGGTATATTCACGTTGCGTTAGCTTGTTTTATTATCCTCTAACAATAATGCAGAGATGTATCTAGTACCTACAGACCCACCTTACTCCAGTGATGTTAAAGTTGCAAGTTTATGGGGGCGAGCCTATTGCCATCAACAGGTCACAAATCCAGACTTCGTAGCTGCCTCTGAGAATATTCTAATGGAAAAAACCAGTAACACTTTGACCGAACTGTGAATCAAACCCAAGACATCATGGAGTGTTTCAAGATCGAAAAATAAATCCTCTATACAAAGTAAGTTGATCTTTTCCAAGCTAGTCTCATTTCCGATGGATATAGGCACTGGTCTCTCTATATAAGGTCGGAATAGTTGTCAGCACTCGTTGCAACTCGAATAATTATTAATTGAACTAAGCCCTATGTGGGTCACTCGGTAATTACGACCGGTGCTAATGTCACTGGCTAACACCCGGCTAATTTAAACTGTCAGTCAACAGGTTCATGAGGTAACCTACACTGTAGTTCTAGGTTTGTGTATTGGCGTGAAACGTCCCACGTTTTTAGGGATAATTATGGTTGTAACTAATATTATAAATGCGAAAGTAAGTTTGTTTGTTACCTTTTCACGACTAAACGGCTGATCGGATCTTAATGAAATTTGATTTCAACCTGAGGAAGGACATATCACGCTACGACCAATAGGAGCGGAGCAGCAATGAAAAATGTTGCGAAAACGGGGAAAATGTGACGCAGACGAAGTTGCGCGGGACAGCTAGTATACTATAAAGGGTGTAAAACACCTCTTAACGAAACCGAAAGGCACTGGTTCTTCCTGTCATTGCGATCATTTTTTTGTTCTACACCATACCTGGGAACCTTCTAGTTACGGAGATATTAGGGGTCAAAGTTCCAACTTTTTGACAAGTATTTTTTGAAATACAAGTTTTTAATGTAGGATTTTTACTTTAAACGCCTCCACGACCCCCGTCCTATTCAATCCGTCCATCAGCACAATGTTTTGAGTGCGTTACATTGAGTTCTACCACAAAACATGATTTTGCACTCCCCAAAGAAAAGTCGTTTCCCAGCAATAATTTTTGCGTAAAGTTACTTAGTTTCATGTACAGAATGCCTGGTTGACGGCTTCGTGATGAGGTGATTTACACCTTGTATATGGATTGGGTATAGGCAACTCACATAGGTATATTGGGCTTATTTTTCAAACGTTTAAATGTTAAATACCTTATTAAACAACAAATGGATTTAATTTAAATGTACTTTCCCAAGTCAATATATTTTTATATATAATTACATAGATTTATTACACTGGTATTCTTACATTCTAAGAGCCAAACCAAATCCATCTGGATTTAGTCGAACTGCATTGCCATGACAACGGTTGAAAACACGCACCAAATCGTATTCCTAGAAATTCATGGCCGCGCTTGGCGGATCTTAGAATAAAGTACCTCCTCCAGCTACCTATCTTTGCCAAACCCATTGTTGCATCCTGCTTCAATCAATGCTAAATAGGTCACATGTCACTATTATCAATGTTAAAGATGTATATAATTAAAAGTTTTTCACTACATTTAGCAATAAAAAGTTTTCCAATACATTTAGCAATACATGGCCATGACAACAGATATTCCACTAAATACAATAAATGAGTTAAAAAGTAGCTGTAGTCATGCCTATTTGCCAAAACCTCTTGCGCTCACAGTATCCATAGAGTAAAAAAGTAATACTCACTCATTTGTGAAATGAGTTAAAAAGAGAAGCAGTAGTCATGCTCATTTGCCTATAGAGTAATCAGTACCTACTATTTGTTGGATTACTCATACATTTATGCAAACTGTTTAAGAACAGAACAATATAATCGTTTAATGTTTTTCGGGCCAATGTGTTGGACCATGATAATAGGCGCCTGCCTACAATAGGTACACAACGGAAATAGGAACATACCGCGATATGGTGCTGTAATGTGATTGTTTGTGACATTGGATCTATTAAGTGCGTAATAAACTAATAGCTACGATACTATTGAGTATCATAGACTCATGGTGTACAGAGTTAATAGGAAAATTATGACGCATGTCGGTTTTAATTTAACGTAGCTTGTTAATTGAAATGCTGTTTTTCTAAAATTTTGGCTGACTTTAGTACGTTTTTTCCATATAGTTAGTACAAATTCTTTTTGCATAAATCTCCCAAACTGAAGTACAATTTTCGTAACTGTACTGAAACTTGATTATAAAGGTCCCTGTGCTGAATTTTCAGGAAAACTTTAAGAATAGAATAGAATAATACTTTATTGTACACCAAAAATCAAACATAACGGGTTTACAAAACTTATAATATTATGGTTACAACGGCGGTCTTATCGCTTATAGCGATATCTTCCAGACAACCTTTGGATGGACATCACGGAATTAACAATAAAAAGGGGGTAGTCTTATTTCTTTTCTTTTTATATTTTTTAGTTTTATTTCAGGCAACTAAGGCCCATACATAAAATACACAAATAATCATACAACAATATTAAACTAATACATATCTAAAACCTTAAAAACAATGACTGTACACGTAACATCGTCGGCGTCGTGTCTCGCTGCGTGGTGTCACGTAGCCGTCCTCGGAAACGTCGATATACGACACCTCTCGGCCAAAAGTCCTCTTTTAGGCAGAACTATAGATGTTGCGTTGGAACACGTACCACGAAAGACTTAAAGTTGATGTTGTGACGCGATTCCAACCTTTCGACCCTCAGAGTCCAGTCGGTTTTCAGTTTCACATACTGCACGACATCCTCAACCGTCGTGAGGTGACGCAGACGCAAAATGTACAGCTGCGTCGTAGGCACAGCAGGGCGCAGCAGCATGTTGGGACCAGTCGGTGCGGTACTACACTGGTTACGAGAACAGGGCTTCCTCTTCTTCCTTTCCACTTTAGTGAAACCCTCCTCGTCAACATGGCTCGTTCTTGGCAAGGAGCTGCGGTCCGCAGTCAGTGCAGGTTGAGCTCCCTTCTTCAGTTTTTCCCCTCTTTTGATTTGCCGCTTTGGCAGCGACGCATCTGATTTGCCGGTGGTGACAACGGCAGCGTATGCACGTTTAGGGGTCAACGTACCTACGCGTGACGTTTCCGCAGCCGGTGTTGTGGCGCGGGCGACGGCGGCAGCGGGCGGCGCTTGCTCAGCATTATCAGCAGCTGGTGACGCACTAGTGTTCGCCAATTTGAAACTGCCGACTGGTGCATTTTGCGCCCCTCGACGCGTGTTCATCTTTGAGGCCTCAGTTGACCCAATTACCGAGCCAACGTTGCGCAATAATGCTATTTCCGCACGTAACTCAGTATTGTTCTTTTCTGATACCTCAATTCTGGACTGCATCCTGGTCATCTCTGCTTTCAAGGAAGTGATGTCCTTTAACAGCCGTGTTACGTCGACGTGATCGAATGTGACGGGGGGCAGCTTACTTAGCTCCTTCGCCACGAAATCAGGCACGTCGTCCGGGTCCGTCTTCTTCAACATATCAATGATATCCTGAAGACTCTTCTTTGTTCCACTTTGTTAAATAATAATAATATCATTTATTTCAGGCAACTAGGGCCCATAAAACACAATACATATATAAGTATAAAAAACAATAACTATAAACTAATAAATACTTTATACAAAAATAACAACTACTGCACACGAAGTGACGGCGTCATGTTACGCTGCGAGGTGTCACGTAGCTGGCCGCGAAAACGCCGATACAGCACACCTTTCGGCCAAAACTCTTCCTTGAGGAAGGTCACCAAATGATGAGTCGGAACGCGCACCACAAACGACTTGAAATTGGTGTTATGGCACGCCTCCACCTTTTCCACCCTCAAGGTCCAGTTGGTCTTCACCCGTATGTACTCTACGATGTCCTCAGTCTTCGTAGAGTGGTGCAAACGGGACACGTATGTACAGCTGCGTCGTCGGTACTGCAGGACGTAGCAGCATGTTAGATCCTGCCGGCGCCGTCCCACACTGATTGCGATACGTAGGCTTCCTCTTCTTTCTCTCCACCTTGATGAAGCCGTCCCCATCGCATGTGTTCTTCGTTGGAACCTGCTGTTCCTGTTGTTCTGTAAACTTAGTCCAGCATGCGTAGCATGACCACTGTAAAAACGACTTTTGTCTCCTTTAGAATCGACATAATGACAGATAGACAATGACAATGTGTCAGTTTGTCGATTCTTCTGTCGACATAGCCAGATTCTACGGCGGTCATGCTACGCGTGCTGGTTGTTGAAAACTTGCAGTTATCTGCCGTCACCTATTTAACTAAACATTAAGTACATTTAACGAAACTTTACGACTTTATAAATGTATAAGGCTTTTAAAGTAGATTAGCTAAATAAAACGAGAATATAATCATATTAATGCTCATTTTATAGCTCTACAGCTTAGTATCATAAGCGTGTTAATATACCTTTTTCAATTAACCTCAAAGTTGTAAACGGGAACAGGTAATGTGTTTTCACCTTTTCACTGGTTAAAATGCGAAGTTTGTAAAATCAGATATGCTTTACAAACGTTTAAAGACTTCAAAGCCTGACTGTAAATATTATTAAGTACTAATAAAGTAAATAATCGATAAAATTAGCGAGGAATTTTAATTTGAACACATTTTGAATTTTAACTGGAGTTTTATGGAATAACACTATGTTACAGGGCCTGCTTCGTTGGTCTAGCTAGTGGTCGCAAGCTTGACTGCTGCATGAGGTCCTGCAGGGTTCGATTTCCAAGTCCGGCAAACTGTTATTAGGTTTCTTCATCAGGAGGTCTACTCTCTTCCTCCGAAGCGTAACTTCGGCAACGAACGAAAATTAAACGTAGTTACGTTTGTGACTCTGTGTACTCTATTCAATTTGCGGACGTACACAAGAAGTTCGAATTCACAGACAACGAATGTATTGAATGTTATTGTGTGCGTCGGTGCGTCCGTAAATTATATAGAGTAGGGTGATAAACGTAACTACGTTTATTTTGCGTTCGTTGCCGAAGTTATGTTTCGGAGAAAGAGAGTAGACCTCCTGAAACTTTGGGTCGGGTTTTGTGTCTGTTTGATGGGAATAGAATCGCACCGTATTACGTGGGTCTTAAACATAAGTGGCTAAATGTGGATTTATTATCATGTACTTGTGTCTTACCCATCGGGAATTACAGGGTGCTAACATAAAAATGTTATGTTACTATACAGGAAGTACAAAATTTCTCGTTACTGTAATAAAGTACCTACTTCATGTTTTATATTACAGTTTTCACTCAGCAAATGAAATCGCGTGTTTCAAGGACCAGTGGCTATTTCGCACACCCTTTGTTGTTCAGGCTGTGTGACATTGTCTCCGTAAGCTGCTGCAGGGTGCGACGGAGGCTTGGCGCACGCAACGACCATGCTAAAGCTTAATGGCGCTTTTGATTTATCGTCCTAATTTACTACTCTGTGGCTGTAAAAAAATACGCTTTTGTTTTTTTAATAGAGCGGAAAGGATTTAATTCAAATTTCGAATGAACTCGACTATTTAGATACTCTAGGGAAAGTTTAATAAATAATAATTAGTAGGAAAACATTACAAATGTCTTTGAAAAACCTTTAATTTGCCACTTCCCTGTATTAATTTGGTATGTTTTCCTTTTTATGTTTTTTCTTTTCGCTAATATATAATATAACTGCAAACAAAACCTGTTTGCAGTTTCACCTGCCTAATAAAATACTACTACTTAGTATAAATCTCTCGATTAGGTACTTTATTAGTTTATCCTGTTTGGAAATTTTAATACATGGTTGGTAACTTAATTTACGTAACTAATGATATTTGTGTCGCTACGCTAAACTTATAGGTAGGTACTCAATAGTTTTGTTTGAATGGGCCGATTTCACAGTTTTCACTGAACGCGATCAATACCTACAACTAAACCGCTTCAAAGAGCATTCAGCTTTCATTGTCAAAAATAATGTATAAGCACTGACAGCTAAGATCGCGTTTAGTTTCTTCGTTATAATTCGCCCTAAATATGTGAGCAAGTGCCCATTACCGATTAAATGGCATTACTTAATGTACATACCTAAATTGAAATGAATAAATACTCCCTTAATAATTGATGTACTATGCTTTTAATAATTTATAGTTATTCATGTATGTGTTTTGCTCATAGACAAATAACTAGTAATTTGTCTGTAGTTTGCGTAATTCTGTGATCTTTTAACTGTTATTGCTTGGCTCGGGGCGGTATCACATCCATTCATCTTGTGGACTGGTGTTATGACCGAGTTTCGCTCACCTTGGGATGAAAAAAATTAGCAGCATTACTAATCTTTTAAACAGACGGTATTTTAGCGCCTAAATTACTAATATCTATGGCGATGCAGCCATGGGCAGGAGCACTGCACCCCATTGCAACTCCTGCAAAGTTGCATCTTCTGCAAAGAGGGTGCAGTCAGCCACCAGACTTAAAGTCAAAATCATGCAGGTGTTTTAAAAAAAAAAAAAATATATCAAAAAATGCCTTTATAATAGAGAACCTATAACGAATAGAGATCTCAGTTCACACAGCTACTAACTTCTTTATAGTCGTTTTGCCTTTTTTGCCACTATTTTTGTTGCTGTCAGCTTGAAGATTATTAAAACGGTATAATAACGAGATTACACTGCACGTCATCTCGCATTTCATCTGTCAGTTCGCTCGCAGGATGTTTGCTTCACTTTTTATTATCAGAGTTAACAAACTTAATAACTTAAAGATGTTAATATAAGATATAGCTGCTTGTGAGAGCTTCTGATATTATTTAAACGATGTGACAATGTCAGTAGGCAGGATGTGCCTGTCAACAACTGTCTCAAGAGGATTGTTTGTACGTAATAAATAAACATTATACAATACTTTGTGCCCGCACACCGACCAAAGATACCAAGAATTAAACTTTTAAATCGCAAAGCTGTATAAGAAATCTTGAAACTCGGCCGTGTATCGTTTTAAACTGAAGAATGGACCAACATTATGAATGAATTGTCTTTCCTTCATGAATTTTGCTGTCGATGTATTTTATGGCTATATTTGTGTGTGTTTTATTGTAACAGATAATAAAAGGACATAATATTATAACGTCAGAGAACATCTGTGTGTCGGATGAGCGGGGGCAGTAACCTCTGGTAGGTATTATAGATGTAACTTATTATTACACACGCGAGTCACTAACATCTGTATAATCTGCATTCTTCAGATGAGATGCATGTTATTGCTCGTTAGGATTTCACGCTTAAAATATTATTATTTTGGAACAAACTTTTTGCAACTTTAAAACTGATGGCTTTGGTTTATGATAATTTGCGGTAAGGGTTGGCTCCCTGACAGCTTTAAATAGATAAAGAGGGATTTGTTTTGCGGTTATTAACCTACAGTTTTCTAAGTTCCAGTAGTACCTACGTACCTACCTAAATCCATGTTTGTGTAAGTTTGAGTAAGTGTGAGAAGTTCTCCAAATCTCACGCTATACGTAAATAACGTTTACTTTCCAATCGTGTGAGTCTCATTAGATCGTGTCGTAATGATATGGTGTGCCAATCTGTTTAAATAAACATGGGCTGTAAGAGGTCGCTATACCCGTCAATAGTGATGATGATGACCCTGGGATGGACAGGTTTCGATGGTTAAACATAACATAATTAAGTATTAGCCATTATCTTGCCATATAGTATACGGTTATGTTTATTTAACGATAAATATTGCATAAGTTGCTCAATAGGGCTTTGGAATGCAAGAGTTTCCTTTGCTCCTAGTATCTGAAAGCTTTTCTAGACTTTCTTTGGTAAAACTTTAGGTAATTTTTCTTCAAATAAATATCTTTGTATCACTACTAATTGGGTTTTTACCACTACCCCCATAAAAGAAATTAATTTCCCGAAAAGTTCATCCTTGTAAGTACCTACAAATTTCTTTTATCTAGTGAATAGGTTTCGGGTGACCACTTTAAAATCGTCAAACCTTCTACCTAAACCTAATACGTGATTTGGCACGACCAGGAGACAAAATTTGCATTCGATAATGCCCTGTCAGTGACACCCCATCTATGAAGAATCAGGTCGACCCAAACACGTGTATGTACCTGTAGCACATCTATGTGTTATATAAAGGGTGTAAAACACCTCTTAACGAAGCCGAAAGGCACTGGTTCTCCCTGTCATTGCGATCATTTTTTTGTTCTACACCATACCTGGGAACCTTCTAGTTACGGAGATATTAGGGGGTCAAAGTTCCAACTTTTTGACAAGTATGTTTTTAAATACAAGTTTTTAATGTAAGATTTTTACTTTAAACAACTCCACGACCCCCGTACTATTCAATCCGTCCGTCAGCACAATGTTTTGAGTGCGTTACATTGAGTTCTACCACAAAACATGATTTTACACCCCCCAAAAAAAAGTCATTTCCCACAAATAATTTTTGCGTAAAGTTACTTAGTTTCATGTACAGAATGCTTGGTTGACGGCTTCGTGATGAGGTGATTTACACGGTGTATATACCTTATGTTTTGCGTAAAAAGAACCATCTTGAAACAAGTTTGTTAAACATCCATGTCTATATTGCTTTTTCCACCAGCCAGTTCCTAAACAACAGGTGTGCGAACACGTATGCGTCGAGACATCTTCTTTACTTTACACATCATTGTTACACAAGAACAATGCTTCGTAATTGAATTAACTTACCCACAAATAAAACGTGTCTTTCTCACACGCAGACAAACTTTAAAGTAATTAATACACATGATAAACAACACATTTGGAACTAAAAGATGCTGTTTACAGATAATCACAATTAAATTTTTCAACACTTCAATATTTGGTTTCTATCAAAGGTTTCCGATTTCATTTGAATATAACGTTAATAACCATAAATCAAAAAGTTATTTGACTATTATTAAATCAGCCGACTTACTATCTACTTTGACTATTATTTCAACAAAATCATGTATAACAAATTGTTTTTAAAAGCCCAGCAGTCGCACCATCAGTACCGGTTGGCCGCGCGCCATCAATTTCTGATTTCAAGGTTAAAAGGTTCAATAGCACTCGATTATATTATAAATCATCGATGTCCAAATTGTATCGCAACAATTGATGAGTTGGAATCAACAGGTTATATGAATGGGCCTCAATAGGTGTATGAAATTTCGAGGTCCATAAGGTATAGTAATTATTTGGGGGCAGTGATCCGCGAAATGGTTCGTAGTCGAACGGCTGCGCCGGCGCAGGCACGCGCACTCACCACGCATTACAATGGTCGACACGCACGGTTGCACGCAGCTTTTCAAATACCTGTGAAATAGGAAAATTAGAAAAAAAGCGTAGAAGCTGGCACGACTCTCTTTTTCTTCGACTTTCGGGCTTGACCTGGACAGCCAAGTAAGATAACAAAGGAAGTGCGCCTGTTCTAAATTCAAAAGTTGCAAACAAAGGAACATCAACAGTTACTTAATTTATTTGCTTTCCCAGTGTTTTTGTTTGAAATTCGAGTTCAAATAAACAGCAAACGCGAATTAAATTGCATAGTTATTTCGTTTACATGAATATGAAATGTCAGCGTAAACGCCCGAAGCCATACATGTGACTGTCCGATTAAAGATTTATTGACTACGCAAGTGGTTTGGTCACATGCATATTAACATTAACTTGCGGACATATTTATTAAGTCGTGTTTTAAAATAAATCAACGGAGCCCTTTTATTATTATATTATTAATAAATATAAGCATATATTACGAATGGGCGCGGCTAGTATGAAACCTCCAGGCAGTATAAGCACGCCCAATGAAATTACATCTACTTGTGTGGTCAGTTGCAATTACCTGAGTAAACGTACATCCACACATATAAACATTCTTATAATAAGTACGTACAGAACCTGTACACTATACACTATAATTTTAATTCAATAATTTCTTCTCCACTAAATGTTTTATTGTATAGTGATAATTGTTGCGGACGTGCAGGCTGTGGTTATTTATTCGCAATTGTGTCGTTGCAACCTAGATACAATCATTTTCCACTCGAAGGCAATGAGGAAATTTTACATTGATAAAGTTCCTCGTTACTGTAACATCATCGTCATCATCTTACTGCCATTGTCTCATTCTACTTGGGGTTGGCGCAACACGTTTCTTTCTTCTATTCTCTCCTGTCAGACGTCTCGGCATTACTTACTCCTTTCCCTTTCATATCATTCTTAACAGCTCGAGGAGCTCGTGCCTAAATAATAACAGCCGCCCGGGTCGATCTTTAAGGTTAAGCCGTGCTTGCCGAGGTTGGTCCGTGGATGGGTGACCATAATTACATACCGAGTTTCCTCCGTGCCTCGGAAAGCACGTTAAGCCGTTGGTCCCGGCTGTCATTTGTAGATCTTTGACAGTCGTTACGAGTAGTCAGAAGCCAAAAAGTCTGACATCCAGTCTTACCAAGGGGTATCGTATTACCTAGTTACTGGGTTGTGAGGTCAGATAGGCAGTCGCTTCATGTAAAATACTGGTACTCAGCTGCGTCCTGTTAGACTGGAAGCCGACCCCAAGATAGTTTGGGAAAAGGCTAGGCAGATGATGATCATTCTTAACAGCATCCATTCATCTGTTCTTAACTACCCTAATTTGTAATTATTACATATTAGCTATACGGCCTTATTAGGTAAGGAGCCAGTCTAATACAGATTGACAGCCATCATCAAACTTTAGCTATTGAATTTCGATTGTTATTTTCAAAACCAAGATCCTTGTAAGCATGGCCGGACCTTAAGAATGGATTTAATCATTTAAGTCTATGGTCAAAGCCAAGTATTCACAGGACGTAAGGGGCATAAAAGCTTAAACGTCACAATATGACGTCTATAAAGTAAGATATTGATCTCACGTATCTTACGATCATCGTAGAATAACAATAGGCGATGCTTCAGTATTCTATATTGTGCGTCTATAATCAGATTAGTGCGAAGTCAGACGGATAGACACTATTGAATAGACGGCCTGTTTTACTGCCTACGTAAATCTTAACCCATAGCTGCGCCTTTATTTTGAATTTATGGATGCTTTCCGTCTTAAAGTGCAAACAGTTTCATCATATCGGCCCGTAAACGTCCACTGGTAGACGTGGGTTGTGCCTCTAAAACTACTAGGTATATGACTGGGTTTCGTAGGATCATCATAAAACGGTAATGAGTACACAGGTGGTTACGGGTGTCTGTTTCTTGGATATGTTCTTTTTGTAACTAGGATGCACATCCACTCGGTGGTCCTAATGGACCATCCAAGCCCACAGCATATGCTTAACTACAATTTTCATTCCGTTAATAGTTTTACTTTATTCAAAAGCAGCTTACGCAGCTCCCGGTTCAAACCATAAACTACTTATCTGAACTGTGTCACATGCAGCACACAATGTCACATGCCTAATGTTATACATTACGCGCAGCTATTTTGAAAGGCACAGTAATTAAAATACCAGACTAGGCTTGGCAGTTTCTGCGAATCACGAATCATTAACTGCGACAAAGTTGCCAGTATTGTCCTGGGACATGAAATTAAATGGCGTATCTCCTAATTTAATCGTTACATGATTTAAAAGAAAATATTCTCCATGAGTCATATTAGTTCTACTGAAATCTTGACTTAATAAGTGGAAACGGAAATGTAAATTCGTTGAATTAATTAATTAAAATAAATTGTCATGCATTAAGCGGACTACTAAGTAAATGGGGTACAATAAGTTATGTGCACTTAACCTGTCAAGCCTTTCTGGCTGACAAAAAAAACACCCCGCGGGCCCCCCAGTTACGTCATCGCGCGAGTCAAGTGGCCTGCGCTCACAAAAACGCTTATCGCTCGAGTTCTATTAGCTCTTATCTCAACCGGTAAACAGTTTCGGGTTGTTGAAAAACGAGACCATGTATTACAATATAAACAACTGTCTCATAACTACTTGAGAATTATAAACATCGCATAGAAATCAGAGAGCTCGCCGCAAACATACTGTTGTCGTAGTTTGTTTTTTTTTGGTAAAACTACTGAATCAATTTACACGAAACTTTAGATCTAACATAAGAAATATACAAGTAATCTAATGACAGTGTTTTTGAGGAGTCCTACATAAATTATTCTTGCAAGATTCCAACTCAAACGTCTTATTAGAATCGGCCATTTTCTAACTGCGCAGTTCAATGCATGAAAATACTTGAAATATCAATAAATATGAATAAATATGCCTCGAATGCAAGAAATAATGAATTATCACTATTTTTTCGCTTATTACTAATGTTTCCAAGACCATATTTCATTGTAAAAGAGTCAAATTCATATTTTCAATTTCGACTGACGAACTTCACAACAAAGGAATTTCGGAGAAATTTTTGGAGAAATTTTTGGGTCAAAAACATAATTTTTAGATATTTTTTCCAGCAAATGACTATCTAAAAAGTTACATTATACACTTATAACATACTATACATTTACTTACCAAAGTTTAACAACACAAAACACAAAAATTTCACTGCATTCCAAAACAAAACATCACCGTTCCACACTGGCCGCCATGACGCATTTTGACAGTCCACAAAGACGCGTTTCTTTATTTTTTTAATAATTTTGTGCAGTTGTTAGGTTGGTATGATGGTTTCATTTGAATCGAACTCTAGTTGGCCCGAGACGTAAATGTTTACAAGCGAATTAGAACCTTACTTCTCGTACGATAAGGGTTTAAAGTTGCTGGTGCGCCGCGTACCGAATTCGGTACGGCGGGGATCAACGGTAAAGCTTGCGCGTACCGAATTCGTTCCACTCCGTCCTACCATACGTGGGTATGACAGAGCCCTTACTCCAAACTCTGACAGTTGCTAAATGAGAGAAAAGGGAGTGGGCGATGTACTCCACGGATTGATGGTTCTATTACGTAGAGAATGCAGCGTTATTAATTAAACCAAGATAAATGACGGGCAAGTAGTCCATAACTATGCAAAGTTAAGAACATAGTAAATAAAACGAAGCAAATATTCATAATTTTGGCAAACCAATGCATAATAAACATCCCGAAGTGGGTCCAAAGTTTGTGCTAACAGGAAAGAGTGTTTGCGTGCAAGTCGGAACTACACAAAATAGCCATGTCTAGAGTTGAGTTCGTCGATTCGAAATAGAACTCTAAATCTTGGGGAATGAGGGTTATTTTCATAAAGTTCTTTTTATGGGGTACGGTTTGTTTTGACTGCGAATTTTACTGAAGTTTTACAGGCAGGAGTTCGATGACCGATGAAGTCATCGGGAGTTAGTCAGCCCCATCTCATCTTATTTCAGATGGAGTTATAAGAACGCTGCTTGCGATTTATTTATGAACACCGTACTACGAGCTACGTTTGTATTTGAAACAGGTCAAAATAATACTAATTCTCGTAGTAAACTTACCTTACCAATACATTTTGTAACAGTAAACGTAACATTGATTATTTAATTTTATTTCCAACGTGACTACCAACTAAAAATGTCTGTATATTTTAATTTTGAGTGTCATTCTTTGTAAGACATAGCTATAATTCATCGCAAAATGAGTGTTGTTTTGTTTAAAAAATACTGTGACTGAATGCTGACTGTACAGTGTACATACTACATACGCATAATTTACTAATATTTTCCGTTTACACATAATTATGTATGCAACAGTTAGATAGGAATTTATACATATTTTGTCAACGTACTACGCCATAACCATTTGACCTTTTGCTGTGTTCAAATTATTTCTGTTTGCACTGTGAAAGCCAAATAATGAAGATAATAACCAAATACTGTGCCACTATTGTTCATAATAGCTCTCATCTTTCTGCTTATCGTAATCGTTGCGTTTGTAACTCGAACTACCGTCTTGTGTAGGCAACCTCGCAATTGCCTTAAATTCTCTAAAATTTAAGCGATACGAGCGAATAGATAGCCATCTGATATAATAGCAGCAATAGCGAAATTTATTTGGCACATGCCATAAATGCACACATTATAAAACCAAAATAATAAAATAAAAGAAAAAAAAGAACAAAAATTAAATAAAAAAAGATAATACTGCGTTCCTCTCCCGTGTGAGATAATAGGAAAGTAAAAATATAGCTTATTTCAATCCAGTTGGAAGTTATTTTAGGAGAACAGATCGCTTTAATAGTGACTGACAATGGTCTAGTCTAAATTAGTTACAGTTAAATATTGTCCACCTTCATCATCATCATATCAGACTGGAATCACCCACTGCTGGGTATAGGCCTCCCTTATTTGCCGCCACACTTTCCGGTTCTGTGCGTCCCTTATCCATTTGGACGGCTCTGGTTTCTTCGGCTTAATCTGGGCCACCACTCGGTCAAGGCCGTGCTCCATCGGCTATCTCCACATATAGCCAGATGAACTGCCCAGATCCATTTGAGGCGCACCGCTCGGTCCCCGACGTCATAGACTTTCGTCCGACGGCGGATTACCGTGTTTCGCACTCGATCTAAGAGGGTTATGCCGAGCATGGCTCGCTCCATGGCCCTTTGTGCCACTCGTACTCAGTGGATAGTTTCCTATGTGAGCGTCCAGCACCGTAGGTTATTGTTGGCAGGACACATTGGTTCAAAAACGTGGGTTTTTAGGTACTGAGGGATCTTTTTGGACCGAAAAATGTGTTCCAGTTTACCAAAGGCCGCCCATCCGAGCTGTACTCTCCTAGAGATCTCCTTGTTGGAATGCCCCTTGTCAAAAATAGAACATGTCCCAGAGAAACATAATGATCAACCATCTCCAGACGCTCGTTTCCAACTATAACTACTATCTTTTTAGTATGTCTTATTAAATTATATTTTTTTTGCAGTTAGACACCTACCACTGTTTGTCTCTGCATCACCCAAAGGTTGACTGGTAGAAAATGCCTGTGGCATTAAGTCCGCCTCTGTACATTGTACTTGAAGTGTTAAATAAATAAATAAATAAATATAACAGCTGAGGCCGAGTCGTCCGGGATGTCTGACAATTGACATTACCTTCGTCTTGGACATGTTCATTCTTAAGCCAACTTGTTGATTCAGCATGCCTTGAGGGTCATCCAGGGATTCGGCGAACAAAACGAGGTCATCTGCAAACCGAAGGTGTGACAAGTAAACACCAATGAAGTTAACATCACTTTTGTCCCATTTCAGTGTTTTAATCACGTCTTCCAGGGCAGCAGTAAAAAGTTTAGGCAAAATTGTATCTCCTTGTCGCACTCCCCTTTTGATCGCTATTGGTGCGGTGAGATCATGTAATCTAAACTGCATTGTTGCCGAATCGTACAGCTCCTTGAGGACGTCATACCGAGCGTCGATATGGTAGCGACTAGCGATGGAGAGAGTTAAACAAGGCCCAGTGCTCGACACAATCAAATGCCTGTTAATAATCGAGGAAAGCTGTTTAGCTTTTTAAAGAATGTATTCATAGCGTATTATGTTCTTTTGATCAAGAAACATTACTAGAGTTTGCCCTTTTTTGTTACGCAGACCAAGGCCAAATCTACCGATAGAACTTTAGTTTGTGAGCGGCTGGCTGGCCAATTCTTGCATTGAAGTCGTCTAATATGGTGTAAAAATGTGATGGCCCTACTGGCAAGGGCCTTTTCGATATCTTCGTAGAAGGCGTCTACCTCTTCATCCGGGTATTGAGATGGGATCGTAGACTTGAACGATTTTCAACCTTAGTGAAGTTTAAATTCAGTAAGAACTGTTATTAAGCAAATAAAAGCGTTAAAGAAAATTCGAAGTCGACTATACCAATCAAATAACCATCTATGCTAATTCCCACGTCAAATATTTGTCATGAAAGTTCCCACACATGTTTTATCTATGGAAGCATTTGTTATTTGCTCAAATGCAATGGGTAAATATTTAAATTAGCCTCAATATAAACAACATCGTGTTACCCTCCACAGCTCCGGTAATATTACACCCAGAGATAACCAATGCTGTCTTTCACCTTACTTACCGGGTGATGGGTGCAGCCCAAAACCTCTTTTTTTTCCAAGTCGGTTAATAAAGGAGCCTGCGGATGCATAAAACAGCCTCCGTTATTGTAGGACAATTTAATAACGTAGAGCTACCGTAACATGATACTTTGAAATTTTAAAAGAACCCCAACGTCTTTTTTTATCTCGTAAATACAAGAATTTACTGTCAGGACAATGCTATGGTTCTGTGGTGTATAAGAGTAGACGTAAAACGGGTAAATCGGTGTAGAGAAAACACATAAAATTCATATAAATTTTACGACTTTAAAATCGGTTCGTCATTAGCTACCCAAGATCGTTCGCTTTTAATATCCTTACCTGTTTATTAGTAAGTAAAACCTGCCATAACAAGAGATAATATTTTAGTAAATAAGTATACTAGAAGAAGAATATAACTTTAAACATAAGTTGGTACTTGAAATCACTATCTTTTTGATTACAAACTTATCTTTATAAATCACCTTTTATTTATAAGCATGGTGTTCTTTATCGATTCAATAATAAGCAAGATAGGATCGGGGCCTGGCGATGGATGTTTGAAGATTGTATAATAAAGCTTATAACACACAACTTGTATAGAAAGCGCTTCGATTACGCTGTTTACACACTATCGAAATCTCTAGATTGGATCTCGCGACAACCCTACTATTATGATATTTAAATCAATTACTATAATTATATTTGTGTTAGTACGTAAGTACTGGTGGGCGTCCGACTCCATTCAGTCGTAATTAATGGGTCTGTGATAAGCTGTAAAACACTTTAGATTAAAATAGAAGGGCTTATTATACGCACAAGTATTAATCTTCCTAAGACTTGCTTTAGTCAATCAAACGCCTTAGTTACGACATGGCACATTTTTCTTCTCCTACGCAAAGATGTAATTGATTTCTGTGCTGTCGTTCTTTTCTGTTGGTGTAAATGGGTGGTATCTGACTAGAAATTACTGTACCAAATACATTGATTTAACAACACATTTTTGATTTTAAAAAACATTATGACTTAACCGAACAAAAACGTCCAAAATTTTAAACGCTATTTCAGAAATTGTTGTTTTTATCTTATTTCTTTGAGTCACGCACGCCAAAGCCACTGAAGTTACCGAATCTTATTACCGAGCTATCGTCTCTGTACAGACAAATACAGTGACTCAGACAATGTAGTAGGTACGCAGCAAAATTGAAGAGTGATAGCCAACTAGCCAACTATCTCGATAACCTAAGCCCTTCTGACACAATTGCGAGAGAGGACATTTCATTAAACAGCAGTAAACCTAATTACAACGAGGTCAATAGCATTGTTCAAGTATATAAAGCGACTGTAAGTACTCTCGTCGTTAATTAACGCGAACCTATTATTCGTTTATCGAAGAATTTCTACAATTGTGTTAACTATATTGGCAGTACTTGCATCATAAGGTTAAATTAATTAGAGCTAAATAACTGCTTATTAGGTAGATCGCAACTTGTAAGTGTGAGGTGCTAGGGAATGTTTTAGTTAGTTAAACAAAGAGAAAATATTTTAAAGAAAAGTTTACTTTCTTAAAATTGTTCTGAGCTTTGCAGAGTTCCATTGAACTTAAATTTGTTAAAATTAGGTCTTTCTTTTGTAACATGTTGGTGAAGTTTTGTAAAAGTATCAGTTTGAACGTTCATGTAATAAATATTTTTCTTATTTTCCAGGTAAGTCCATAACCCCAATCCTGAAAATCGATCAAGAAAGGTGTCAAAGGTAAATAAAATCAAACGTTCGATCTTACTTCGGAATGTGCGTGGGTGCAGTTGCGTACGAAGAACTTGCACAACTGCTCAAGTATCGAATCAAGATCAAGAGCAGCGCAACACACACATTCTGAATCAAAGAATTTGAAAGCAATCTTCATCTTTTACTAAAACTTCTAGTCATGCAAGACGTAATTCACTGTTCGGGACGCATACAATAACTGATTGTTGCCGTGAACACAATACATTGTGAAGGCGTACCTACCCAAAACAGTAAATGGACAGAAATAATGCTGAGGCACGGAAATAAGCGATCATATCCAATCAGAGTGTGATGCAGCGATTTACTGAAGTAAATTGAAAATATAAAACCAGTCAACGGATGAATTAATCGTTGATTCATAATGAGTCTCTTTTGAATAATTCATTTACCGATGCAAACAAGATTGATACATCGTCAAAGAACCCTTTAGCTGCATTTAATCAAATTATTGTGGTACTAGATTTGATTAAACGCAATTTCTACTGCAATTTCTTGTACATTGGAAGCCGCACATCCGCGTTTCATTTCAAATTGCATTCTTGATTCGTCACCCGGCGCGGTAATGCGGAGCGTGCATCAACTTGGTGCATCATTAGCTGTTGGCGCCACATTTCTAAGGAGTCTGTCGCTACGTAATGAGATATTAGATACATGCATAACATAATTTATGTATGTAGACGAGATGCCCGCAGAGCCTTGAATCATGTTATTGCTATCTGCTATTAGTTCTGCTGACTAGAGATACTCTACATATTTATGTTACCTGGGACCGGTATGAAATCCAGTTATTTTTAGATCGTGCGTGTATATGCTTTATGAATAAGTTATATTTAGTCAGGAATTTTAATATCCTTGAATAGGGATATAAGATTGTCTTTTAGAATTTCCAACTTTTATGCTAATTTTAGCAATATTCTTTGCAGTTAACGGCAGAAAACAAAAATCTTTCAATAAGGTTTTTTTCTTAATAAACAAGATTAACAATCAGGTTGACGACCTCTAAAGGGATGATATATCAATGTATCCTAAATAAGTTCTACACTCCCAAAATAAACAGGTTATCTGAAAACCAATTTGATCAAACTACATTTTGAACGTCTTAATGATTATGATACACATAAAATCAGTCGTTTCCAAATGTTTCTGGAACGTTCAATTCCCAGATCAACATTACTTTAAATTGAATTTGTGAGTATGGTTGTATCTTATTGAAATTCTGTGCAAAAGTGTCCCGATACCGGATCACTGTGAGAACAGGCCCATAAACGTCGCGGTTCTGTTTACGACTTCTTGTTATTTTACACGGCCAACCGCCACTGAGTGCCAGGCACCATGTTGCGATCGTGTTGCCTTACACGTCATACATAGCTTTCAGGATTGGCAGATTAATTTGTTAGTGGCCTGTACAACCAGCGATATATCATGCGGTTCTTTGCAGTGGATTATAGCAATACTTGGTATCGTCTGTTCGATGTGGATTCTATTAAAAGGCATGTGTTCAGCAATGAACTTTTACGCGCTGTTGTAAGTTAAAACTTATTGGCTTAAGAATTCATCTCAAATTCTGAAAACACGCCTTTAGATTTTACCGAAATTCAAATAAATACCTCAATCTCAGTAGGTAACTTAAGCCTAACTGCAAAACTGTATAGAAATCTATAGGCAAACGTTATTGATGCGTTTACTTTTCTTTATCACAACCTAATCACCATTTCGTTTGCATTTGCTCTTTTAATATTGAATTTACTATACACACATCCGACGAATATTTGTAAAGAGATTCTTTATCGTCCTATGATCATAAATATTTAAAGAAGCTTAGTAAGTAGGGTCATCTGGCTTATCCGTCATCCTTGCTCCATCAGACATCTTAAGATCCTTTATGTTTTTCGTTTCAAGTGGTAAGATCAAATAACTTGGTCTGATGGAGTCTATTTGAGGTGTCGGAGTAATCTGAAGTGGGCTTGGTATCGGTATCGGCTACCAGGCCTCGAAGGCTTCCGGTCAAGTGTGGTACTGAAAGCTGATGTACGTGTGTTCTATGAATAGGGATTTTGAACTCGTAAATACTTATGTCTTTGTTATGAGCTTTGCTTGGATGTTGGCCACGGAATTTCAATATGTTAACAAATATTTTGATTTCAATGTCAGAGAACCACTAATCGACAGATTTAATTTTCATGGAGGTTATTATAATAGAATTTAAAATAAATATATAATAATCAATACATCCATCTAATTTTATCCAAAGTCACCGACAAAGAAATGTGGATCCTTCCAAAGAATTTGACGATAAGACAGACTATTTTTCTCTTCAAAAGTTACAGTTAACAATGCTGTTTATTGATACATTTAATTTAATGCCACAACTATGCATTCTATCACGATGGTAATCGACCACCCACTTGAGTATCGAGATACAGTTTCCGTGTTGCCTGGATGAAATAAACAATACCATTGTATGCTGTTGTGATTAGACCCGTCTGTTTGTTCGTCGTACGCTATTCATATCCGTTCCGTGTGTATGGTGGATTTGTACTCTCTAATTTGGACTCGGTATGTAGTACACGAAACAACGGCGCGGCGCCACCACCAAGATGTGGGGGAAAGAATTTTTGCGTTTGTTTGCGATCCATTGCGTCTTTAATCTGGGAAAATTCTTCAGGTTTCCTATTTTTGATAGAGCAACAAGCTATGTATGGCTGTTTCTTTTTGTTGCGTATGAGCTGAGATTATCTTGACCTAATATGTTCACATTTTCACACGCTTACGTATGTGAGATGTGAGCGGTTTTTTGTTTTGTTGAATTATTTTATTAGAGCTGAATGGATTACAGCTTTTGAAAGCCTGGGACCATATGTTTATTAAAGATATCATCATATTCTATTGGTACAGTCGTTCATCGCGTAGCCAATACCGCTCTAAGTTGGTACGGTAATTTATAAAAAAAATGTCGTTTAGAAAATGAAATAAATATATGCACTTGGACTCCTGAAGATAAATGTTGTCTGCTATCTCTTAGAGACCATAATTATTATTTATCTAACGGTTAATCCGCGTCCCTAAGCGCCTTTAATAAATTAACAACATGAGCAAGTTTCGTTAAGACATTAATTAGTAATCAATCTCATGGACCCGGTTTCACGCTCATTCACTTATCTGACAAACTGTAAAAGTATGCATTTGGTAATGCGAAGCTTATCTACTAAATAGGCATTCATCTGGAATCTTATCTACCTAAGAGCTGTTAATCAATCGATCACATCAACGAGCTTTCACGCATATTAGGTAAACTTACATTATCTAATCAGATAAAACTTGAGATATATTTACGTCCGGTACATTAATAGAATAAAATGAATGTAACGGACGCAAATATCTCTAGTTTATGTTTCCTAAGTGCTGCAACTGTTGTAATTTTAGAAGACATTTGTGCGCATATCGCAGTATGTTTGACTTTCCTGAAACTCTCAGTCGTAACGTATGGCGTTTAATGCATCGCCCGCCACCCTCGTCGGCGCATGTGATATACCGCTTCCCCCACCATGACTCATGTGCAGCAATAATGAGAGTAATTGCTTTTTTTCTCACATCGTGATTCATTATTAAAGAAACGAGACCCGACACAGCACTTAACTTTATTTGTTATGCTCCTTTTCATTTAACTGTGAGTCAACAGATCCTCAACACCCGTCTCGTAAGTGAATAATTGCCCCACAATTGAAAGATTTTTTAAACATCCCGATCTCAATATGCATTCCGACCTAAACAAGGCATAAAACTTACAACGTAACATGCGGACGGGATATTGGAGCGGACACCAATGAACGAGTAAAATTTTTAACACGGAACTGACACAGTTTTCCTTCATAACTCGTGTTATGACTGGGGCTAATGATTGCCATAATAAGCTATTTATATGACATCAAAACAAAGAGTTACATGCGGCGGTATTAATACGACCATAAAGAGTAGCAGTCCGCGATTAACATCTGTAAACCAGATGCATGTACAACGTAATCCGGCATGGTTGGATGTGCCGGCGTCGCGGGCGCAGGTCGGAGGTCGCCGCGTCCCACTACCGACGGTCTAACAGTATTACAATTCAAATGTCGAATGCATTTCATTTGGAGACCCGGCGCGATGTGTCGACGTGATTATGTCGTTTACTTCTTTAATTTCGATAAGATTTCATTTTTATATAGTAATTTATCTTATGTTAAGAGATTACTATTGTACAATTGAAGAAAACATTTTATAACCGGTCGTATTTTTATGCTCGTTCTTCTCAACTCATCTTTCGAGTCAACAAGTCCAATAAAAACTGTTTTAAGTACACTGTTGCGGTTTATAGCTAATTTTGTTCCGTTATGATTCGAAGCCAAATTGGCACTTAATATATATGAGATCATCGCTCTGCTGCCTGGTAATTCTCGCACTCAGCGTGATGATTGAGATTACTTTGCATATGGAAATTGCACCAACGTTGAAGTTCAGACTGTAGATGAAATCTGAGCAGGAACAGATGCTTTCGTGCAAGATTTATTGAAACACAGAATGTGCGCCTGACATTATCTGTTTGCAGCAAATTGAGTGCTCCACCTTACGATCGCATATTATCAGATATATTATATTTACTTAAACCGACAATGCAAGCTTTAAAAATCTATGCTTACAGTTACATTTCCTTTATTTAAATCTTCATATTATTTTTCATTCTGAAATGTAAAAAAAGTATTTACAAATATACACATAAAAAAACTGAATAGAATAGTAACATTATTATTTGCTAGTGAATAACAATTTAATCCCAAGAATGGGTAAACGATGAAAATAGGTCATATAATGCGTCAACCTGAATTTTACAGCTTACGGCAATAACTAATGAATGAATCATTTTAAGTATTAATTAAAATGTTTTTCTTTGTATATGAATGCCTGTAATATAGTGTTTTACCAATACATTTTGTATTGTAACATTTTTGTTTAATAACTACGAATATTGGTAGGTACTCTTTCTCAGAAATAGTTTAAATCAAATTGTTTCCTTAACTCGTTTACAAGCCTAACATTTTGAATAGTTTTTCCGACAGAGGCGGCATTTGAATTCAGTCCCCTAATAGTCGCGCGGCATTTGTATCAAAGGTCAGAATCAAAAGGAGCCGGTCTTTGTCAATGAAGTTCAACACACACATTGTTTCTATACATCCGTGAATTTGGACCTTATTGATTCGACAGCCATTCATTCTTCTAGTTTGTGCTTACTTAAAGAGACTCGTTTCAATAATGCACTGGACCTAAATTGTCATTGTCAGGTTACCACTCATCATCATCATCATCAGCCTATAATGTTCCCACTGCCGGGATACAGGCCTCCTCTCTATGAGAGGGAGTGGGCTGTAATCCACCACGCGGGTTGGTAGAAATCACATGTCTTCGAATTTTTAGTTCTAGGACATGCCGGTTTCCTCACGATGTTTTCCTTCACCGTTTTTGAGGGCAGCGGTGATGAAATAAATTACACAAAATAATGCGCCTACCTGGGTTCGAACCCACGGGCCACGGCTTACTGCTCGTAAGTCGTCGGGGCTGCCACCACTGGGCCACCGCTGTTCAGTTTACCACTATTCCTATTTTATTATAAAATGTCATCATCCTGATTCGTAGTTTTTAAGCAGTTTCTTGCCACCATCCCCATTTTTTATCAGTCTTTCCCACTAGTAACTTTGTTATCGATTCTCCAGTTCCTCCTTAAAAAATGTTGTTAAACTTTTTATTAATTCTAGTGCGTTCATTATACTTTGGTCCTCAAACATATTTTTTTCTATTTCCGTAATGTAAAAAAAATAATTAACCCTTGAAACTCTACCAACGAATTTGTAATTCTAATCTTTTGAATATTTTTCGCTGGACTGTCTTTCATTGACAAGTCCATGTTTAATTCTGGGCACAACTTCATAAGTGTTGCGATTGTATGCAAATATATTGAGCATTATTCATTGATACTAATATTATAAAGCTGAAGAGTTTGTTTGTTTGGTTGAGCGCGCTTATCTCAGAAGCTATGGTTCGAATGCAAAAAAATATTTTAACTTTGGATAGCCCATTTATTTAGGAAGGCTATATGCTATATAAAATCACGCTACGACCAATAGGAACGGCGCATTAATTAAAAATGTTGCAAAAACGGGTAAAATGTGACGCAGACGAAGCTGCGCGGCTCAGCTACTGTTCTAATAAATGGACTCATCTATTAAAAGCTTTGCGTTATTTTGTGACATCTAATTTGAATATTGAATTTTGAGTGCTGAAACAATTAACGGAAACTTATACTTTCCTGTATTGGCCACCATTGTACATACAAAATCGAAACGTGAGTCATACCTATTTGTTTAGTTTATGACCGAATCCTTATGACTAATTTTGAGTAGGTTCTGTTACTTTAACTATAAATAACTCGGAAGTGATTTATTATGAAGCATCCTGTCAAATCCAAGGAGGTAACTATGCTAATGATTCTTGACCCGAATCAATAATAAAATGGGTAGGTATTTTCTTTTTTCTTATTTATGGAAATCGGTTTGTGTGAATGAACCACATGTGTTTTAAACGCAGTCCGCCTGATCTGCGCTCTATAACTGCTCTTTCACAATAACAAACTCAAAGGTTTATGCGATCATTGCTTATTCCCTAAACCACGTTAAGGGGGTAATTCTGAAATACTGACAAATTTAAACAACAAAAAAAGCAATGTTTATTATTAATTAACTAGGTACCGTAATTTAATAGTACATTATGGTACTAGTGTGTAATGTTGGTGATTACCGCTGAGGCGCCATTGAGACCCGAGCCGTTAGGTGAGGGTCTTAAGAGAGCCCGAGGACGGTAATCACCAATACACACGTGTATCATACGACGTTTTTCAACACACTTGTGAATAAAATAACAATAAAAACTTATTTTATTTAGTAGATAATAGATATTTTTCCTAGGAGTTTTCAGGTAGTAAACTTTCCATAACGTTAAGGGCTTCACATATCGGGTTTATATCGGGCGGTGTACAACATAAATCATTTTCTTCGTAACTAGTACCTACTTGTAGACATTTTAATTAATAAATAACTATAATTTCAACAGTGAAAACGAGTTTTGAAAAATGATTCGCTATGGTGGGAAAAATTAATCAGTTTTCCTATGCGCGCGCATTGCGATCAGACATAAACTAGAGGGATGAGGTTTTTTTTTTTATTTTCCGCGCATAGGGTTTGCGCTTATTCTGCCACGTACAAAATGGGGTATTTAAAGTTTTCTTTTATTACAGAGAAAACAAAAGTTATATTTGAGTGAAAGTTTTATTTATTAAACACGAACGAGTTAAAATTATCTGCATGAAATGAGCAAGCAATAGATTGAACACGATCTTTTTTTTTAATAAAAACTTTTTTAAGAACAAAGCACCTCAACCAATAAAATTAAAAAAAAATCTATAACTCACTAGTGCCTGAATACTATTGGTCGGTTGCTATATTTGGTTGCTATAAAGCAAAGAAAAAGTCACAGTTTGATTATGGGTGTCATTCTGTGCCTAATTGCGGTGACCATAAAGACACTTTATGAGCAAGTGTGTTGAAAATTGATTATTTATGTGTTTTGTGACTACGTCCTTATTTTTGACGAGGTTGCAAAACAACACCTTGTATATGAAGCTTTCTTCAGAATTATAGGTTCTAATTCTGATGTCATTTAACTCAAAATAATTGGCCGCGGTAATCGGTAGCGCCAAGTTAAGACTTAAAGTATCTTATTAAGAAATCGGGCCCGCTCAGCGCTCATTAGTAATCATCGTGGTAATCATTATTTCCAAATTAATTGTTAATAATGAAGTGAGGTACTTATCAGAATCTTTGTTGGATACCGGAATTAGGCTGTACCCTATTTCAAGTTCATCAGATATAAATAATATTTCCGTTACAAACATGTTCATTGGCGTTGGCCAAGCTGTCAACTGCTTGTCCGATGTTCTGAACTTGTTTTTTATAACCTGTATGAATGCAGTATTAGTTTCTATGGGTAAATTTATCCGGAAAATCGTAGGAAATTATATTTTTATTTTCAGATTGTTACATCGTTTGTACCGACCGTTGCTGTGATTGCAACAGTTACTGCAGGGTACATAGCTGTCACAGGTTGGGTAACTACAGTTACCTTACTAATACTTAAGCCTCCTTTAAGTAACATAGAGCTACACCAAATTAAATTAAAGTCTAAATAACTGCGTATAGTTTTTTCAGCGCCAAGTCTTGAAATTCCGACTGACCAATAGTATTCAGGCATTCAATTAGTACCGCTTAGTTTGACTTGACGTCAATGTTTGAAAGAGCTCGTATTGCGTATACGAAATAGCAAATTTTCTGAATGGAGTCCTTAGTAGCATCGAAGGTTCAGATTCTTTAGCCCTTTAAAAATCGGTAACCTATTGCAACTAGGAATGTTTATCAAGGTAAAAATAAGCATGCAAACTGACCGGTGAGGTTGCAACACCACGTTACGTGGTTACGTCAGAGAGGATGATCGTACGCTCATGTGGGCCAACGCTAGCATCTGCTTTGTTTACATGCCCAACAGCCACTCAATCCATTCACTATTTATTGATACTCTTTGATTCTGTTGCACTGGAAACGACTATGAAGCAGTATGGGCGAAGATATGGAATAAGCAGTTTGGAGTGAGATTCCTTCGCATAGACACAGATAGATGCGCATTCAGTACTCGAAACTTCCAATATTAATTCTCATATTTTAGTCTTTGATTCTAATTTTATAGAGAAAACAAAATTTTGTGTCAAGACTGGATCTTTATTTTATTACCAAGACGTTCTTTGACCGAATACAAACCGGAAGAAAAGCTTTATGTTTCATTCAATGGGTGAAACAAAAATAGCACCAAGTCATCGCTAGTTCCTTCCAGTAAAGTTCAGTTCCGTAGTTCCCCGACAGCATTAACCTAGATATAAGTGGGAAAGCGGCCCTTCGGTAATTTATGACTTTCTATTTTTCGATAGCGAAGTCGATTCGAAATTCGGACGTGGGCGAACGCGTTTCGTAACCAAACGCAGGGAGATAAAGACATCTGGTTAGGAATTAGGAAATGATCTTGAACAACAGAACATTGAAGTTGCGGTTTGGGTGACTGGACAATAGTTAATTAACAGAACTCTTGTGGTTAGAGGCTAGTTAGACCGTAAACAAAGTGGCTGTTGCCGGTTCGAATTAAAGTTCCGATTCAGTTGTGTCGTACGCGCAGACTAATAAATCGTGTCCAATTAGCAAGCCCGCCGCGTTATCGCGACAAAGCAAAGCCGGTCACTTAGCGCGAGCCACTCCACACATACCCCGTAATGCAGATACATATCGATAAAAATACGACGATACGATTATTAGCTTCACGATTATACAATCATTTCTCCGAACATTTTCACGTACGATACTTTAATGAACGACACACGCGATAACGAATTTTCTTTTTTATTTTCATGTTGTATTGCCCTTTCGGAATGCCAACACACAAAAGCCAACTTTGTGTGTATCCGGTCACATTTTGACGTCGTAACATTTAATAGCTTCAGCCGTAAAACGTATCGGTTCAGGCAGAGGGTCAAGGGATGAAATTTACGATTATGAACCGAACGAACAATAGCTAAACAATGAAGAACACGATACACAATCCATCTATTTAATTTCGAGTAGACACCTTTGTCGTGTGTTTTTGTTTGCGGTCATTTCCATAAATTATAGAGGAGGGTCGGCAATGTTACCTTCTTGTAAAATGTACTACCTGCCATTGTTATGGTAAGCAGTATCGTGACGAACAAGCCCTGCCTGAGATTTGGTAACCGACGGATGCCTTGAACTTACCGGGGTGATGGATGAGATTCATTGAGCTATTCTTTAAAATTATGTGGGCATTCCGTAATTTTGAGAACAATGTTTTTCTATGTTTTTACTTTATTTTTTATTTTTAGATAAGCGTTCATTCACAATTATATGTAGACAAAAGCATCTCAAGTGATATCCAGAGGGCAAAAGTATTGTGTACTTAGATCCCTCCCATTCAAAGTCAAAGTCAAAGCATTTATTTCAATTAGACCATTACAGGCACTTTTGAAAGTCAAAAGAAACAAAATAAAACGCGAAGCTACAGTCCCAGTCACAAGGCATAATAACTTGTGAAAGTACTGTAGTTGCCCATTCCGTAGCGTAGATCTCTATGGAGAAGAACGGGCAAGAAACTCCATTAAGATGGTGAGTTTCAAAGAAAAAGTACGCTTTATCACGTGTTTAATTAAACAAGTACCCCATCCCATAAAGTACATATGGGTGCTAAAGAAACAATCCAACAATCCTTACATTTTAGAAATAATTAATTAAGAACTTTCGTCGAAATACCGAGGTATCCAAGTAAGGGCCCAATTAGTGGCGAGCCCCTAAGGGTTAATTCTGTTCTTACTTCTTACTTATGTTCTGTGGTGCTTAGTGCATTGTCCAGTCACGTTGGCCACCAATCAGTTTAAATTTCACCCAATAAGGATGCGCCATATACGGCACTCTGCCGTATTATCTCGATTCCGTGCACAAAACATCCGCTAATTGGCTGAAATGTCATCATGCTGAGATGATAAATGATGCTGGATGATCTTAGGGGCCGCGAGTTTTTATGAAGGGTAATAAGCATGTAAGATATGATGAAGTTTCAGAAGCTGTAACGGTATGCCTTCGAGAGTAATGGGATTTCTCAACACAACTGGCTATAGCTTAAGTTAGGTCTTTAAACTTCCATGTTGATAGTAACAATATCTAACATCAAGTTTCTTGTCTGGTCGATCACTTAGAAAGTTAATTAACCTGTTTCCCTCATTAGACTTTTGTAACCTAAGTAAGTAGTTATGAAGTGGTTGCGAACTTTATGAATTTCTTAACTAGCACATCTAATTAAGAAATTCATAAAGTTCGCAACCAGTGTCGTATACTTAGTACGAGTAATAAATAGCATTTCTCATACTAAGCTTTCGTCGTCGTAACCTAGCTTCTCTTGTAGATGTGCTTCTAGGCACAAGTTCAGGTCCAGAAGGACGAGACAATTAAACTCGACGTAATAGGAGATCACCAATCTCCCATTCCCTTTCCAGATCTCATAAAAATATTCTCACCGAGTTTGTTTACAAAACTGCGATCGATATCCTTATGACATTCTCCGTGATCTAGCGGGGTCATTGACTTACCCACTGGCCTAGTTCACACGTGATCAGACCATTGAACGTTTCAGATCCGCGCCCGCCGACTCATTCGCTCAATTGCCTCTTCCTGCTAGTGACAATGTTGCCTGTACAAGGCCGACTATTTCTATACTTTTTATATTGTCTAGGCTGTGGCCTGTGCTCTTGACCAAATTTTTTCGCACGTAATTTAGTACAGTCTGACTTATAAGGTATTGCGCTTCTCTTAATATGATTTATGAATCATAATCCACGATGATAATAATAAATGGCGGTATTGCATAAAGAATAATAAAGAGGAATATTCCGTAGTTTATGTGCAGTACATAATAAAATCATGTAGTTTATTTATTGACAGCACCGCAGAATCCGCAGATGTTACCAAACACAAAATTTTATCTGTAGGATAAAAGTGAATTTCTTGATTGAAATAGATCAAAACATTGCCTTAACGAAGATGTTTTAAAACTCGTTTCAAATTAACATAAATATAAATCTGTTAAGTAACCAGATGGTTTGGTTTCTTGCACGTTGCACGTGAATATGCAAGATGTGCGTTATATTATATGCGTAACTATGCACCACCGCCCGGCCTGAATCGCGAGTGCTCTCTCGCACTCTTCACTATTTATATCTCGGAGGGATGACGTTCGAACAGGGAGGTATTTTTGTCACTGCATTCGAGTAGTACACGAAGTAAAATTAGTCCTGTTGCGAATTTATGTTAGGCGCGAGACAAGTTTACTTGTTTTATTGTTATTGCATGTGGCATGGGCATTTTAACGAATACTAATGATGACAGAAGAAATATTTTAAATTTCGCTGTAAAGTCTAGTCTTGCATCTAGTTGACTGTTAACAATAAAACATGCTTTGGTTGGGGTCTCCAAAGCATGTTTTATTGTAAACCGTCAACTTCATATCGAAAGTTATACAAAAAAATGACGTAACCTTTTTGGCTTCCAACCTCAAAAGTAAATAAACTCAGAAATGATACATAACGTCTACTACTCATTATCACACACTCGAAATTGTTACATAAACAATATGTTGGACTATTGACTCTTACTGATCGTTGTGTCCCGTACCGTGCCGCGCCGCGCCGTGAGAAAGCCTCGGCCTGGGTAAATATTGTCCCGAGCATACCGCGACCGACTCCCACTAGCCAGTGCCCACAGCCCACCGGTACATTTCATTACGTTAAAAGTACCTTGTGTTAGACTCAGTGCTAATAGCGTTTAGCAAATGCTAAGATGCTGCTGTCTGACGAGTACCGGCCAATACTCGCACACTAACGTTTTACCGAGAGAATTGTGCGTAGCCCTGATTACAGCTATTGTGGTAACTGCTCCGACTATTTCTATGTTTAGATCCGCTTTACGTTAGAAATGTTAACCGCAAATGACCTGTATCACGGCTATACAGAATCAAATCTTAGCTGTATTAATATTTATGGTTTAGTATTTGTACGTATTAAACTTTACTGAAAGATAAGGGCAGTTTAGTGCGTCAATATGTTCAATAAATTCGTAGCGTGATATCTAAGGCTACAAACATTTTGTATTCTGACTGCTAAATTAGAACACCTTTAAACTCAGAGGAGTGAGATAGAAAATAAGCACGCAGTCCATTTATTTCCATAGCGGACAACAATTTAGAGTCTAAAAGAGAAATTACCGCGATTACTACAAATACGACTGCACTGTTGATATTAAATAGCCTCTAACAGTTCTAACATGCCGTTTAATATGAGCGGTGTTCTATTTAACGATATCCCACACAGTTGTAGACCGCGGCTCTGCCCACAAAGTTTTCTTAATGTTATTTTACTACACATTAATTTGTTTTAATGTTCCTCGTTTGAAACAAATAGAATGTCCAGGCAGTACGACTGAATTAATGTGTGTGTTCCGGGTCTTCTGTTCAGATTATCTGTGTGTAGGTGTAGATGTTAGCGGGTACTGTGTATTTACAATAGCGACCAGTCTGTGTACACCACTCGTGAGCAAAACAATCGACTGGCGCATGTTGATCGTTGCAGCTTTTATTTAAAATATTTAACGAGGGATTAAAACATTCTAAGCTTATTAAATAAAGTTTATTGCAGAGAGTATTTCGTCAAGTAGGTCGACAATACCTTTACAAGTTTTCCTCGAGTATTAAGTTAAATTAAGTAAGCTAAAAACGAGTGTGTATTTTATTGGTATAAAACCAACTTTATCAAAATCGGTTCACCCGTTCAGGAGTTATGATGCCACAGACAGACACATAGATACACACGTGAAACTTATAACACCCCTCTTTTTGGTGGGGGATTAAAATATACCTATTTGTAAAGTTACCTGGGTCACTTGATAAGTCAGAGTGAAAATTTATGCTGAAAATAAATATCGATTCAAGTCTTATAATACTTGCTGTAGCATTACTTGTCACTTGTGTTCTGGAATTCTTTTTGCAAATTTAGACACGTTGAAAGACCAGTAATGATATTTAATCCTCTTGGAAGATTGAATCTCTTGAATACTGCTTGTACTTTAAATGACTTGCTTGGGTCTTAAGCAAGTCGTTTAAAGTAAGCAAATAAAATGTACAAAGCACAGTAATTCCAGTTCGATTAGTCCAGCTTATTTACTGAGCTGGAGCGCTGGCCGCCCACGGTCCTATAACTAATGCACACCATCGGCTATTACTTACCCTCCGTCTGGAGAAAACATAGAGTATGAAGGAAATGGAGAGATGATGTGCGAGAAAATGGAAAGGGTATCTAACAGTATTAATAACGCCACGTTTTGTCAGGTACTGCTGAATGCAGACGTATTTTAAACACTGCAAAATATGTTTAGTGAAGGGTTTGTTTACAAAATGTTTATCGGAATGGATATTTGACGTTGTGAGTAATTTTACCATCAATATAACCTTTAGGATTACAACCTTTTGTTCAATAGTTATGTATGAACTAACTTCCAGTTTGGTAAAAAGCAGCTGAAATTAGTAATTTCCTTATAGTAGTATAAAATTACATTAAGCTGTACAACTCTAAACAAAAGAAGGCTAAAAATTTAAGAATGTTTGCCTGCACGAATTCAGTATTCACTCCATTTACTTATAGCTCCATGTTTAACAGGTTTGCGATAATCAGCGCGATGCTGCCTCTGCGTGCAGCTTTGTACCCTATCATGATTTATAGTTTTACATAATTCTGCCGTGAAGCAGTTCTGCGGATAATCCAGTATTGTTTGTTTGTTCGAGCACCACCAGCTCTAGGTGTCAAGGGAACTGAAGATTAATAACTCGTGGAATGGAACTGTTTATGCATTATGCGGTAAACTTTATGTTGGCACCTATTTGAATTTGTATGGAACTATCTCTTCGACGTTTAACTGTATTTAGAAATCTAAACCTTTATGTCTTTGTTTTTGCTACCTTTTCGCACATCTTAATTTATTTTAGTTTAATATGGATTTATTTGAATACAGCTAAAAGTTATACAAGCTAGATAACCAGTAAATAAATAGCGAACGGTTGCGTGCGAGAGTCGAAGTAAGTAAAGCCTCATTTACACGATGCAAGAACTTGCATGCAAGTTTCACTACATTGCTGTTTTTGTTTGATTAACTGAATTCATTGCCCGTCAATAGTCTGCAATGTAATGAAACTCGCAAGCAAGTTCTCGCATCGTGTAAATGAGGCTTAAATGCGGTAACTTGTAAGTATAGAAGAGACGATCACCGACCGACTGGACAGTAGAGCCATACAACTCTCATTCCACAGTGTAATATTTTGTAATAATATTTTAACCATTATGCTCCTATTTCTAATATCCTAGCGTTAAATTATTTGGTGGGTGGTGCCATGTGTGTAAAAATAAACTAAGAATAGATCGCCAAATTACACCGTTTTTGTCGCTGTTGGTGACAGATATTATATTAGAAAATTAATTAAGTTACATTCCAGAATTGATTGTTCAGTCAGTAAATATTGGTGTCAACAACCACCAAATAATTGCGAAAAAATATGTAAGTTTATGAAAAACTAGTGAAATCTTCACTATCTTATTTACACCGTCACATCACACATCAAAACAATAGTATTATTTTCTTCGAAATATACAAACAATACCTGGAAACTCCTTCATTACTTCCCAAAACGTCATCATGAAACAACATTAAAAAAAAATTCAGCAGCACATGGCAATGTATATAAGTTAAAAAAAAAAACAAAAGGAGGTTTTGCTACTTCCACAATGGTCGCAAACTGCGCATAACTTCAGGAGTATTGGCAGGCTAACCATGTTTACTTTGTTTTGTTTCCCCACTGAATACTAGGAACAGATTCAATTCCCTTTGAACAACTTTGTTATTATTTATCTCTGCTTAGTGAAAGGCAAATGGTTATGTTCACCATTAGTAAGGCACATTAAATGCGCTGTGTTATGTTAAACTTCGGAATAACTTAGAATGATGTTGTAGCTTACGTTGCAGTCATTCTTTTAATTAGTTCTTTGGGAAGAAAGATTGCTTTGCTTATATCTTATCGAGGTTTATCTCCTCAATTTCAATAGTGCAACGAGGTGGTCTAAACCGAAGATGTTCATAATTCATAAAACTTTTGGTACAGGGCTTTCTGTTGCATAAGATCTCTTCAAAAATAGTTAAGAGAAGGCATATGTATGTAAATGTAAATGGAGTGGCTTTTTTATTACTTTAAAAAGACTTAATTCCGAAAATACTGTAAACCCTGTACGAATAAACATTAGAACGTCGCATACAATGATACAAAATGCAGTTAAAACAAAAGCACAGGGAAGCAATAAAGCTGGTTGTACAAGTTTGTAGTAAAATTGTGGGACAGGGGTAATAAATCGTTGGTCGACAGTTCGACACCGTTGCCACAGATTACCTACATACTTGTACTTAATATTGTTAGTTATTCGTTACTCTGTGGCTGCCGACATCGGTGTAGATGTTCAGATACGGTGACTTAGGTACTTGAGCAAGCGCGTGCGCATGCTTCTGATGTCTTCATTAACTATGTGTGTTAATAGATTTAACTTTATGTCGATGTTGTTATGTTGCAATCGATTGATGACTCCTGTTTCTGTGAATGGATGGTTCGTCTTGAGAGTGAGGTTGTATTTATTTAAGTACTCGTTGCGGATTAACCGTTGTAGTTCTTAATTCTGAACACCGAAGGAATACTGAAAACTTTTAAAACAACAACAAAAAAAATAAACTGCATGGCCACTTTTCTTTAGAGAATTAATGCCTTAACAACTTTGCAATTGCGAGAAAGCGGGTCAAAGGCCTCCTATTGAAGTGTGCATGATACATGAATGATTATAAACCACGGCTGTGACACTTGGAGCAGGCCAGTGTTGTCAGTAACGAAGAACATGGCTCAGTCACGAACCGCGACGGGTATCGGGGACCAGCGCTAATGAGCGATCTTGCCACCCGATACCGACGCGGCCAGTCAGCCACTTCTTCGCAAGAAATATGCTATTTTTATGTCCTCTCACATCCTCTGCTTAATTGATTTTATTGAATAGACTTTATTTTTTAATTGGCGTAATTGAAGAATAAATAGCTTTTATTTATTTTTTAAACTAGTCCCGAGTCCGGCAGAACATTGTCCTTATAAAACTTACAGCCAGCCAGCAAAAAGAAACCGAAGAAAATTATAAAAAGAAATAGTGGCTGAAACATTGCTTCGTTTTTAACCAGTTTTGGTTGAGGTATTTATTTCTTTTTTTTTGTTTTACGTTCTTAGTTAGAAACTGCAATTATATGTCTTAGTGATTTTTAATTATGAAGATGTGCTTTTACGGCAAAGGTTTAAAATTTCTGGTAAATAATATTTTATTACCGTGTGAAAGGTGTTCAAAGTTACAAGTATGTACGATCGAAGTTAGTGACAAAGACAAACATCTCACAACTACTCACAAGTAACGTAGTGCGTAGGTAGACACAGCTCCTTAAGTTCTTACCCCCCAAAAGACATGTACGTTCAAATCCGTGTTGGGCCTAGTTGGTTTTTGTACTATGCAAAATCATTTTATTATAATTAATTATTTTAGTGAATAAATAAGTTTGTATTTTTTACTCTGTTTTGAATAAATAATGACTTTTTCAATAACACGTTAATACTTTTATTATTGGGTATAATAATTAAAACTACTAGCAATAATAGACTCGGGCGATAGTAGATACCAATTTCATCGCAATTATAATAATGCAAATTTTTTAAACCGCCGTATTTGTAAGACGCAGCTCGGTGAAGCGATGCATTGTTCGAATCCGGGTTGAAATATTGAGTTATCTTTGAAAGTTTTTTGTAGCAGAGTAGCATTTTAAAACTTGAGGGGTTAGCAAATACTTACGCTGTCTGTTCCTACCGTCGAGTAAGTTAACTATGGCATCGTGACAGTGCTATGTAAGCACTTTCATATTTTCTTGTGTTTCGTCATAGTTGCTCAGTTGGTACTCAGGTAGACCTCCTCGTCCTCCTCCATCACTAAGACAACGGTAATAAATTCAAAATGTCACCGAAGATGATGCATAATAGATTCGCGCCGCGAGGTGTCACTTCAGACACGATAAAACAAATTGAGGCCTAAGGGATTATGTAAAAAGGTTTGATTTTGATTGATATCCATAGCTTGCTTTAAATTTGTAGTTGCTCATAATTCTATGTTCTTTTCCTCGATTAAAGTTTCTGTTTTATTGAAACTATAAATAAGTTATGATTCAGACATTTTATTTTTTTAAACTGACTATTAACATCCTATACCAACAGCTTCGTGATAAACTTCTAAATACCTACCATACCTATTAATGTCAAATTTCTTAATAAGAACAGTATTAGGGTATGACGCCCGACACCATAAAACTTCCAGCAAAAATTAATTAAGAATGTAGTTAAAAAAAAGTTTGTTCCTGAAATGTTCATGCACACACACACACACACACTCAGACAAAGTCGCAATTTTTTATTTAGACGTAAGTATTATTTCATAAATAAAAAACTTTTAATGTCAACTTTCTTAATCATCACATTATTAAGATAAGAAACAATACTTACCAACATTCACAAGCCCACAAAATGTCTTTACATAGTCAAGTAATTACATCTGCGGCTAATTAAGAGATTTCACATCACATCGCCGTACCGTCCGAACAATCGCGAAAGTGTCCGTCTGACGGCCAATAAAAACGACTGTTTATAAAGTCATGTTGTTCCTTTGTCTGTTATGATGAGTTGATGAACGAAAAGGGATAATAAAGGAGGTTTTGTTGATTGTACTGAGCAATGAGTATCGTCTGTTGGCAATTTGGCATTCGTTGCGATCACAGATTACAGAAACGCTTCAGTGGCTGCTAGAGGCGGCATTGCCAACATTTTCGATACATGTAATCCGGCAACCGGTAAGGCAGAGGTGTGCCTGAGTAGCAACAACCACATTTTGCTAATTATGTCTAAGTCCAGCGTAATAAGGCGCCAGGAATCCAGACTCTGGTCTGCTAGTGCTGCTACGGAGAAATATACTTACGTAATGGAAAAAATAACACTATACTAACCTAGGTCCTCGTGCTCAGCTGTCCCCCTTGCCACCACCAGACCAATGAAGCAGCCCTCTTTTTTATTCGTATGGAATTTTAATGACCACTTGGTATTTCAGCATTATCACCCCCTTGGGTCGTCCCTAATTGTTAATGCAGGCATAACCTATTTGTAAAGCTCTAGGGAGTCCCAGACCGACATCAAAGTAAATACAGGGGATGATAATGGCTTTGTAGCAATTTGTTTGTCTGCTGGTCAGTGAACAAATCTCATTGCACTTGTCCGCTTATTTCCATACAATTTGCGCCACACACGGCGCGGCGCGTGTGCGCTCCTTTTGCGAACAATTCCGAAGTCCGGACCAACGAAGCCTTCTACTTTAGTACTTCAAAATGTTCTACGTTTTTATAAGCTCTGTTAAATGTCCACTTAAGTAGTCATGCGAAAATTACTGTCTCGTTCACTGTTGTTTAAATATTTGGCCCATTCGATAATATTGTAATATTTATACACTGGAACTTCGAAAGATCGGAATCACAAAGAAAATTGATTGATGCTTTACAAAAAAAGTGGCACCTTTCCATTCTTTCACAGCTTTGAATACCCACTAAATACCTGTTGGTCTTGAAGGGCCGATCCTACAAGAGATATAGGAGCGACCTCATGTAGGCACTTATGACAATAAAGTTGGGACAATGGAGGCGGACTGTGTTTGCGGTGGACCACCGGCGGCGGCCGCTCCGAGCCCAGCCTGTCACCACGCGTGTCCCATACTACACGCACAACTCCAACAAAAAACCCAAAATATTCAGACATTTACATTTTCCTAACGAAGTTCTTTCAAAATAATTTTAAATTAAAATAAGCTGGCTGGTATTCATTGTTTTATTTTATCCTTGACTTTAAAAATGATAGAATGATAGGCCTTTTCATATAATTACTCAGGTATTACTGAGCTATGTTGATTAAACTTCAACGGAGAAAGAATGCTTGAGCGATTTTAAATAAAACTATGTGCCTGAATTTTTGTCGTTCACTGCGAAGATAATATTCAGTCGCTCACTTAAATAAATAAGAAGACAATTTATTCCGGTTTCACATTTATTTTTTACCTTCATGTTCGTCTGGTCGAAGGCAGTTATTTTAATGTGAAGAAATATCCTGTTTCATACCGCATCAACCACATAGCCGAGACACTTTTAATGATTCGTTTAAACCACGACAATATCCATTTCTAATACTTATGGTGAGATAAAATAATGTTTAGCACCATTTTAGAATATTTTCAAGATAGTTCATAAGTAAAGCAAGACCAGTATGATTATTGCCATGTACTTTTTAGAAAAATATTTTTCAATACAGGTAGAAAGAATACGACTGTCAATAGATCCATTTGCGGTAACTAAATAAGTTTCAAGTCCAACGGGACAAGACAAAGTGCACATTTCCCCGTTTTCGCGTGTGGTCACGTAGGGCATCGCTTACGCTCGTAATGTGCGTGTAGGCATTCCATTCAGCGCTATGCTATCACAATCATCTAAGGCCCGACCGCCGCTCTTTGATCTCCACAATTGACTTAATCGAATACTACTCACAATACATCAAAGTTTTATCGAGTTCCTGGGCTCACGGAGTCATCGCCAGTCAACTGTTTAGATTTAATTTGGACATGCGGTCAATTGACCAGTGAGTTTTATGATTACGTTTTAATTATAAATAAGTTTTCGTTTCTTAAATTTAATTCAGATATATCATCCATCATCATCATCATCATTAGCCTATAATGTTCCCACTGCTGGGCCACAGGCCTCCTCTCTATGAGAGGGAGTGGGCTGTAATCCACCACGCGGGCCCAGTGCGCGTTGGTAGATGTCACATGTCTTCGAATTTTTTGTTCTAGGACATGCCGGTTTCCTCACGATGTTTTCTTTCATCGTTTTTGAGGGCAGCGGTGATGAAATAAAATACACAAAGTAATGCGCCTGCCTGGGTTCGAACTCACGGCTTACTACTCGTAAGTCGGGGCTGCCACCACTGGACCACCGCTGCTCTCTTGCTGCTCTCTTTAGATATATACTTAATAAGAAAATAAAGAGCGAACAAATAGTTCACTCGTTTTTTTTCTCAATAACCAAAGAGCCTATTAAACTATTTCGTGCCGCGGACGCACCTACAAATTCGTCGTCGACGTTAATTTTAGTATCTGGTCCCCCAAATATCATCAACTTGACATTTAGACATTCTTTACAAGCCAAGAAACCGTAAAGCTATCAAAGAAAGACTGATGGCCACCCACGGAATGCATTTTTATTGTAATGGCTATCTAAATGGTAGTGCAATATGGTGTATTATCGGTCGATGTCAAGGATAGATAGGTTGTTGATGGGAATTTATCGCCCTTCACAGTGCTGGGCGCGGCCCAAGGATACGAAACACGAGACTAGGAGCGGTCTGCGACAGACGTTGAAGTTGTTTACATTTTAACGGTTAATGGAAGCGTCGGGTTAAGTTCGCAAACATATTGTCTTACAATATATTTAATTTAACTATTGTATACAGTAACAAACACGCAGCGTAGGCGCACGCTGCGGGTAACCCCAATGAGGGCACGATCGATCGCCACGATGTGGGCGCGGAGCATTTCACCATAAATGAGCCCTTTGTGCTGTAAATTGATCATGAGGGTCTGACCGATCGCCTTTTGCAATAACAAAAACTAATCGTCTTCTATTTGATACCCACGCGGAAGTGTTCTGGATCGAGCTTTAAGCATCGCAGGCGCACCGCTCCGCTAGACGCAGGGCGCTCTGCACCAGAGAGCGCTATTTGTTCAACTCAAATTTAGAACGCGGGGCTTTCTCGCTCCTAACGAAATATTTAGATAAGGAAATGTCGCAACATCAAGCAAAACAATGAGCTGTTAATTGTTAGAGCTTTCCTTTATTCCTTACTTATGAGTGCGTCGACCCTTACATGCGTGGGTGGAATAATGTACGGATTATTGTAATATTCAGAAACCTGAGAGTTAGCATTACCTTGTTTACTACTTTTGACAGAACAGAAACCTTAAATAAAATTTGTATGTCATTTCTTATACAGATTTTATTTAAGGTTTCCGTTATATTACATGAATCAAATCATTCATTAAAGTGTTACATTCCCTTAATAGCCACGAAAGTAGCCTGTTAATACGGTCAAGTAAGAGACGACACGCGACGGGGTTAGTAATGATTTATGTTCATTTAAATGCATAAGGGCATGTAGTGTACGAAGCTACGTATGTACAATCACAGAGGCCGCTGCCCGTGACCAATGTTAAATTGAATACGAATCGGTTATTTGCTATCGAGTGATCGAACACGGCGCGCGCTCCGAATCGATTCGTTGCGAGATGATCGATGGTTAAGCTGCCTTTTATCTTGCATTATTTATTTGTAATAACTTCGCAACTCCTTATCTTAAGAGCACGTTGACATCCGAAGATTAATTAAATAAACATAAAGCAATATACAGGGTGTAACGGAAAGGGTATATACATCCTTAAGGGTGTGCTACAGACCATCAAACTGAACAGGTTTCTCATCATAAAATTTTTTTTGCAGCAAAAAAAATATCTGCTGCCCCATAGAAAATTGCAATACAGCAATACCTATTCGACCCAAATGTATAGGCAGCTGATTTTTTTTTTGCAGCAAAAATTTTTTTATGATGAGAAACATGTTCAGTTTGATGGTCTGTAGCACACCCTTAAGGATGTATATACCCTTTCCGTTACACCCTGTATATATCAATTTCTAACAATGTTGAGCTATTCGAATAACTTATAACCACTTTAGTGTGATGAAATCGAACGACTACTTGTGACTGGATGCATTAGAGTGCAGGACCGTTGCAATGTTAACCAGCCTTATCGGGAAAACAATGAATGTTCCACAAGCATTACCATACAAATGCACCGGGTCTAATTAAGCCATGACTGGCTTGGGGAGGGAAGGATCGAATCTATAATTATTTACGCTAATTCAGTCTAGTGCATCTCATGTTTATTTACGACTTTATTTTATGCATTCTAAAGCCGGTTGCTGGCTGTATACGCATTTTAATTTTATATTGATTACCACAATATCGTTGTTAGGAGTTGTAATTTTCAGTTTAATATTCAAATTAGTCAATAGTTATTCGTTCGATGTTAACAAGATCTTACTGTGTATTAATAGATAGGAATTATTTCCGCGTCTGTGTGCTCATACTTTTTGTAGTAAAATACCTAGTAGGGAATTACTCGATTTTTATGTAAATAATACGTTCATTAGTACATTAAATATTTATTTAAACACTAAACTTCATTGTTTTGCCTCCGAATATAGGTATTTGATCTTCATGCTCAATTACTCCCGGCCGGGCGCACAGTGGAACGAATGTATGGGAGCGGTTGGACGTAGACATGTCCGAAAAAAAAGAGTAAAATTATGCCAAACTAATGATGCCATCTTATTCGATTACTTAATGCCTTCATAAATTGTGGTGATGAATTTCTTCATAACTCCCATATTTCGGGAGTAATTTGAGAAAATGTGAAATTTTACTATGAAAATGAGTGTATCGAGCTCTCTCCCTCCTGATTCCGGGCTTGTTTCAAGTAGCGGTCTCTAATATCATAATGCTATTACTAAGAGCTATATTTAATACTAAGACACATAGTGCGCCAAATGTGCACTTTCTGGGATAAAAGGAAATGAAAATTTAAAAAAAAAAAACGTTTTTTCCCCATTTGTATTTACTTTAAACCGCAGACAGACTTATTAAGAGGTCTATAAATATATTATATATATACAGAAATATATATTAACAAAAATATTCACAAGAACTGATGAGAGTATGACTTTTAAGTAAGTTGATAATAAATTACCTAGTTTCATTAAAAGTACAATAAATAATTAAGATGTAAGCTCTAATTTACTAAGTTACACATTTTAAAACAATAACATCATTTAATTATCTTCGTCATCATCATCATCATCAATTAATTCAAATTCAGAATCGATGTCCGCTAAATCATTTATGTTAACAAATTCGATATCACTTTTCTCAGAATCCGTAAGCTCATAAAATTCCTTAAAAGAAGATTTTTTTACAAACTTATTTCCTTTTGGACGGATACTTGTAACAAGTGGATCAGAAGACAGTAAAAGATTGTGCATAATATCTTCATTGCATGAGATACTGCTATGCTTTCGAGAATGCCCCTCTCTATATTTTCTAAAATCTTTATTTCTAGCCTCAGATGCCTCTTCGGATAGAAAACCAATGGGCACAATTGACATGTTCTGAACTATGTCTGGCCCATGCATTAAAATTTTATGAAGTGAAGAAGGCATATAATACCATGGGTATAACTCCACGTAAAGCTTAGCAGTATCAAAGCAGAACTCTCGGAATTTAGTTACGTTGATCTTCTCTCCTGATGAAATACACTGCAAGATCACACAGATTTTTCTTAAAAGCATAGCATCTATTCCGGTCAGTTCAGCAGATTTAGTGTAGTTTTCAAAAAATCTCCTTGCCGAGTTGCCATTGTTGGTGGATCCACTGCCTTGTTTCACAACATCGAGAAGTAAGCCCGTTTCTCTTCTTACAGCCTCTTGAACTCTTTTCTTCCTGTCATCAACTTGCCTTTTTGCTATATCACCCCTTACTTGCCATGATTTTATGTCTAATTTGTAGGAAATGTGTAATAAGCATTCCATTGAGCGAATCCAAGCGTGAAGGGTGCTTAAGCTATATTTATACATGTCCTCGTTTGCGTGTTTATCTTTGATTAACTCTAAATTATTCATTTCTTTAGGACAAGCCTTGCATATGTCACACACTGAAGCTGCTGTATTGGATATAATGGAATGAATTTTACCATCAATCATTGTCAACAGCAGTTGGTGTTTGACACTAATTCCATCAGTGATGGTGGATGGAGTTAAGGCTTCAATCTCTGCTTCGATTTCAGCCATCTCTCTCTGCACATTTTCTTTGGTTTCCTTTATAAACTTAAACAATATTGGCCGGCAAAATGAAGTGGAAGATGGTCGCTCGTTTTCCCAAATTGTTACACCTTTTGAGACGAGCCGCAGTGGTACAAGACTAATCATAAAATTACTAGCAAGATCGATTTGCTCATCTTCACTCGTCCTTTGATGATAAATGCTTTGGCTAGATGATCCGTCAAAACCCCATTTGCTGGTCAATACGAGCTGTTGATTGGGATCAACAGGGGTTTCTAACGACCTAATAAGTCTTCTTGAGGTTAAATCCATCAAGGCTTGTAATTTGATTTTTGCAGAGCTCTCTGTAACTGTGAGATCTTCTTTGGCCGGATAGCACTTAATTTTTTCTTTAACCAACATGTAGTAACTCGGGTATTGAAGAGCTCCTTCTTGAGTGTTGAAATCCCGAAGAGTGTTATAGCGCCATTTCGATAAGTTCATCGATACATAAAGAGCCAATGCCTTCAAAGGGGATATTTCCCGTACCTGAATTGATTTACCTTCAATGAAGGCTTTGATTTTTGAGGCCTCTTCTGGATTCTCCGTCAAGTATTTCATAACATAAGCTGTATCGCTTTGTCCTGCCTTTTGAAGCGCCCTTTCGGCCGAAAACATAATTTCAGCGCTGCTACTGCTGCATGAAAGACTATCTTCAGTGCGTCTTCTTTTTTGCCGGTTACTAAGGTCCTCAAAAGATTTACGAGGACTAGGATGTGTACAAGTTGAAGCATTAGATTTAGCAGGAGAAATTATGGGCTCGATGACGTCACTTATATTTTCTGTAGAAGGTTCCATATTTTCATTCTGTAATTCCGGCCATTGAATTGCAGCCTGTAGCCAAATCTCATGTTTCTTCCGAAACTTATCTGTGCTTCTTCCAGACTGTGTCCATTTTGCATAAATGCGGTAGCAAAATCGACGACACCAGTCTTTTAAACTTGTTTCAGCACTTTCACATAACTGAACACAACTGTTATCTTTTAAAACACTGAACAAATAGTTAAAGTCGCGTAAATCTTTATGTGCGCGTGCGCATAAAGCAACGTGAATATCAAGATTTGTATTAAAATTTGGAAAATACATTGCGAGATTAGCTTGGATACAACGAGGTGTAAATCAACACTGATTTTAAAGTTACTAATAGTGACCTATTTATATAAAATCCAGGTATCCCAGGTATCCTTTGTTAAATATTGCAAGGTAATTAGTTATTGTGATAATTAGTAAATGATGCATGCTAAATTAGTGTATTAAGAGCCATTTAGTAATTAAATAATAGCAATGTTCTTATCAGTAATCATTAGTGCATCAGTTTTATATGTAAACCTTAAGTCCCTAATTATATATCCTAATTAGCTTATATCTTCTCTAATTGGCTGCTCAGAAATGTTATTGTAATAAGGTAAACCTTTAGAAAAACGGTTTTAATCAACAAAATAAACAAAAAATAAAAAAATTGTGTTATAAAATAAACATCACTCTTTATCCCAGAAAGTGCACATTTGGCGCACTATGTGTCTTAGTATTAAATATAGCTCTTAGTATTAGCATTATGATATTAGAGACCGCTACTTGAAACAAGCCCGGAATCAGGAGGGAGAGAGCTCGATACACTCATTTTCATAGTAAAATTTCACATTTTCTCAAATTACTCCCGAAATATGGGAGTTATGAAGAAATTCATCACCACAAGTTATGAAGGCATTAAGTAATCGAATAAGATGGCATCATTAGTTTGGCATAATTTTACTCTTTTTTTTCGGACATGTCTACGTCCAACCGCTCCCATACATTCGTTCCACTGTGGGGCGGCCCGACTTAAACCGTTTACCGGAGTACAATAATGATTTAAGTTTGGGAATTTTATTTATTATTAAGTCTTTGAATAAAATAATTTTCACACGTTTGTCACAACCGTTAAGGACATTAATTGCGTCACACTGAGTTAGCCCGTTACTTCCTTATCGAGGATCTTGTAAACATGGTAATCTGGGATCTCTGCATAATTACGGAGGAACACCGTTTGTCGTGGCATCGTGCGTCCCGTCATTACGGACATAATGACGTTATGAAAGCTCACTAACACACCGCAATCATACCTCGTTATACCTCAATGGACAGTGACGACGGTTTTATTCAACTTCATTCCCTTTGATTCATGAATGGGAGGATAATTTAATGATAGTGGTTCACTCATCATCAAAATTATCGTTTTATTACGTCCTCCCGAATAGAGTTGTAGCGCAGGCAGTTACTTGTCTGTTTTTGGTTTATTTTAACAGTTTCTTCGTTACTTTATAATCGGGACATAAATTATGTGTTATGTATGATAGCAACAGTTCTTATCTAAGATGACCTATTTAAAGACCATTTGTAATTATTCTCTATATCCAGCTGCAATTAGTAGAATTCATGAATTAAACAATGTTATTGCACACAGTTAATGTAATTTGGTAGATTAATAGTTCCGATGAGCTCGTCCGTTTCCGCTAGGTTTATTACATCATAAATATTATTAATTGTGTGTAGCAATCATAATGATCTACAATTTTGTCTAAATTTGAAATTATAGGCGGAGAGACAGATAGATAGGTTTTTCCATGAAAATTTTGCGTGTGATATTTACCTAGGAATATGACAAAAACTTGACACTACAAAAGTTATTAACCAATATTTTTTTCGTCACAGGTTGCTGGTTGGTGCTCCACTGGGTCAGAATCTACAGCCGAACACGACCAAGTCCGGTGCGCTATGGAAGTGTAGCGTGACCTCAACCCCCACTGACTGCATACAAATCATCACTGATGGGAAAAGGAGTGAGTAAACTGTGAATAGACGCATTTGTTGTGAGGACACTTCGCAGAGAAACATTAGACTACTCGTTCCTATGCATTTAACCTTTCGTCAGCCTTCAGAATACGTATCTGAACATTAATTCATAGCATCTGGTCTCCATCATACCCATTTCGAGTCTTCAGTCAACTTTCTAAGAATATACCTAGTTGTACATACAACGTAGATACTTCGTCCAGGATAAAGGTTTACTCACAATGCAAGTGTTAAATTAAGTTTAAGTTTAAGTGAGTTAGTTAGAACTAGAATTAGTTTTCTCACTGTGTTCTGTTCCTAAATTCACTTTAGATAAACTTGTCAAATACACACATAGATAACTTACTAGATTATTGTGTAGTTAGGACTCGCAAGACACTTGCTAAGTAGTACCTAGCGTGTTCTCACTGTCTAGATACAAACGAAGGAATCGCTGGAACGTCCATCGATACCGAAGCATCAATGTAATCGATATAAGTTTTAACTAAAATGTTGTCTTTTGTCGGTGGTGCCCCAAACAGCGAAGTACGGCAAGATAGACACGAGTAAGTGAGCTGTGGTCTCAACCTCCTTTTATTCTTAATCATTTGCTCTTCGACTAATCGACTAATAGCTGTTATGTACTTTTGATTTACTAATTGTCAATTCTTGCTCAAGTTCCAGCTGGACCGTCATTATGATACTGCAACGCATGACATCACTAACTTAGTGGTTTGAATTTTATTTCGCAAAACATCACATTCACCTCTTTACGTTTTCAGGGTGCATTTTCTGTAATTGGAAGCATTTCAGCTACTATTTTGTTTTTATGAAAATTCTATTTAAATGAAACTGGCTGAATATTGAATATATTTACTAACATTTGGGTACTTTTAAGTAAAATACAACTAAAGAATATTCGTCTATAGAAACTGCATCCTCCTTACGATAATATAAAGCACTAACTGCTTGCAACAGCACCGAAATCACATGCTTGAGCTACACAGCACTTTAGATAGTACCAACCTATATATTTACTATTTATACGTATCATAAGTACCGATCGTTATCTGGAGTAGACTCAGTTCAATATACTGAACGTGGAAGAAACTCAAACGGAAACGTATTTAGTGTAGACTCCGACGTACTTAGACCTAGAGCTTGTTAGAAGTGTAAGATAGAGCTTCGTAATTTGGTAGACCTTGAAATTTTAATCTACCGTTTAATTTCACGAACATTTGAATAGGTGAAAATTCACTTAAACGTCTTAACTCGTAACATGAAACTAAAGGTGACTGGCTATAATATCTAAAACATTAGTATTAACGACACATTCAGATGATTCAATGTGCACAAAACATTGCACTTACAAAATTCTAATTACATAATACTGGTCAAAACCAATCTATGTTTGGTTTTGAGTTATAATAAGTTTAACAAAAGACTACAAAGTAACGCTGGGCCGAATAACTTACATATTAATTAATTAATTAACATACGTAGTCTTCGATAACGTCCATTAACCCGAGACCACAAGTTTGAGCCGTATCTTCACGTTGTTATCACCTTGATTCATTGCAGGTTGCAGGAGTATATCGTCACCTTAGCAAACACACCTTTATCACATAAACTGACACTTTTAATATCGATAAAAACATATTAAAACCACTAAACGATGGATAATATCAATTCGGCTAATTACACAATAAGTCACTGTCTGATCGTGGTAAAATAATGTAGCGCTGCCTTTATATAATTTTAATTAAAGAACGTTTTAAAGTGGTTTTGTTTGTACCGATATTAAAAGGATCAAATAATAAAGAGTTTTATCACTTTAGTTTGATGACCTTATAATTCAGGTTTTGTTATCAAGTAGGGGATGCATGTTTATACGAAATGCTATGTACTATCAAATGCACGATGTTTGTGCAACGTGATACGGAGAGTATCATTTTCTGATGCATTTGCAAGATTCCTTTGCTGTTAGTTGAGAACTCTGTTCTTGCATTACACACGCCTGGTTGCAATGCTTTGCATTTGCCGAGATTATTATCACCGACTCAATTCCTTATTGGGGTTGAGTTTTAAATTATTATTTTTTTTTAAAGCAAAAGCAACTAGCCATCACTTTCGGAACAGTTGCCTTTGTTTAATGCATTTCTAATAAAAAAAAAATATTCTTTTGCAGTTTTGATTCATTTTTAATTTACTTTGGGTTGAGTTTGTATAACATGGTGTTCTAGAATTGCATAAAAACCTAAGATATTATACCCTAATTCTGTTTTTGTGTCTAATTGAGCTTTTAAAATTAAGCGACCTTATGCTAAACACCTAAAACATGATCCATATGAAATAACATATGTGATTAATTTGATTCACTTTTGCTATGATTTAAAATCGTCGCTTTTTAACAGTCGACTGCTTTTGGTCGAGTTGCACGTACTGATGAATTTGTTAATCTATAGATTTGGATTCTGATCACCTGACTGCCCCTTACTCGGATGAGATAAAGGAGGGGCAGTGGCTGGGAGTGTCTGTGAGGAGTCAGGGTCCTGGGAAGAAGGCAGCTGTCTGCGCTCACAGGTGCGTATGATTTGGGCGCTCTAAAATACTGTTTCAGAAGATTAACGAATCTTTTCTAACCATATTTTGAACTACATAGCAAAACGATGGAAACCAATGTAGGCCAGATCACTGAAATGCGTGTCACAAAAATTCTACATTTATAATTTTACACTTTCATTTCATTTCACTTTTTTTTTATTCGCGTGACTAATGCTTAATATAAACATGTTTATTTTTGCGAATGTAGTGTAAAATAAGTTTAGCGACCTAGATCCAAGATTCACGCGTCATTGAGTGAGCAATAATGTAATTTTTTCAGATATATTCGAAAACAGGGAGAGCTGCAATTCGGTCAAGGTCTATGTTACACATTGAGCAACGAATTAGAATTAGTGGATGTCATGGAGCCTTGCAGAGGAAGATCTGTCTCAAGGTATGATTCTTGTTTGCCCACTTCAGACTCTATGTATTTCTAAACCTTTATGTATCCCCTTAAAGGCCTATTTTCAATAACACTATCCATAGCAATAGCGAAACTATCATCACTAAATTATCTATGTCCTATAATTTCTGGTCATTTGGACTATAATTAGGGACCTATTTATTATAATTATCTCTGTCTAGATATTTTTTGAGTAGTCAGTTATCTATCGCCACTTTGCCGTCGCCTATAATATTATGTTTTCGCAATAAATAACAAATCCCAGCAAGTGTTTCGTTTATCGCTTAGTTATATTTGACGAAAACATTTGATAATCTTCCAGGGAACACGAAGAATACGGATTCTGTCAAGTAGGAACAAGCAGCTCCCTACTAGATGACGACACTTTGCTGATGGGCAGTCCAGGTCCTTACACCTGGAGAGGCACTATCTTCGCCCAGGACACTAGAGATGATGTGCTAGAAAGAGACAACGTTGTTTACATGGCGCCAGTTCAGGATGGCGCTAGTCCTGTCGAGAAGTATAGTTATTTAGGTATGTTCTTCAGCATTGTTGTACAGTAGGACCTGTTGATTCATTATACCTTATTCACGCGCTGTGGTGGATCACGGCCTTATCTAGAGGAGGCCTGTGTCCCCGCAGTGGGAACGTTATTGGTAGCTTGAATGCTAAATTGATCCATTAGCAATATGGTTCGCTGTTTTAAATAAAACTCGGGTAACTTAACGTCAAAGTACTGTTGGTCCTATTTGAAACTGTCTTGGTTTCGTAGCGGTTTTCTTTTCGAAATAGCTACGCAAATCATTACCAAAATAAATACATTATCATTCTTCGTACACGGAGTTCAAAACTGGGCGTATGACACTACCCAGTTTCAATACGAAATTTTGAGCAAATCCGCTGTGATAAAATCATTCAAGGATTCCACATTTCTTTTTCGTTCACAAACATTCTGAATTCCAGGCATGTCAGTATCTAGCGGCAACTTCTTCGGTGGCGACAAAGCCTCATACGTAGCCGGCGCACCACGAGCCCACGGGACTGGTCAGGTGGTCATCTTCAGCAAACTCGCCACTGAAGACTGGGGGCGAACAGACCTGAACATACTGAACTTTACCCTACTGCTTAAAGGAGAACAATTTGGTTCTAACTTCGGATACGAAGTAGCCAGCGCTGATGTTAATGGAGATGGGTATGTTGAATTGGTGTGTTTATTTCTTGACTGGTGTCACGGTCGCTTGCGCACAAATTCACAAAAATCGAGATTTTTAATAAAATGCAGGTTACAATAAACGTATTATACCCAAAAACCTTTCGGAATAACGGCAGTATAAACTTTTTTTCGTCTTTTAGCAGAACAATTTTAAGATTCCCGTAGTGATATCATTTTCCTTGATAATAATTCATTGAGGTATATATACATATTGGCATCACATAATATCTACTGTTTTAATTATCATCGTGTGAAGTGGAACATTCCACAGCATTTATGAGTAGTAGACACATGGATGATAACCAACGGTATTCAAGTGTTTATCATGTCATTATTATTAGAATGGTACTGATCATATCAGATATTCTTAAAAGCCTGATAAAAGGTGTAATAGTTAAAGGCATGAGCTTTCAAAGATGATTAAATATTCTTTTTCGGGATAGATGGAAAAAAGGAATGGAAGGAATGATTGTGTGACGGTTGACAGGGACGAATGGAATAAGAAAATGTGTTCTGCAAACCCCAAGTAACATAGAATAAGGGCAGATAGACAATTATGAAATCTCTCAGTATCTCTAATTTTGAATGCCCTTCTTTCCAGGTTGCCAGACTTATTGGTCGGTGCTCCCTTCTACTTCTCCCGAGACGTGGGCGGTGCGGTATACCTGTACTTGAACATAAACTCAAGTCTGCACCAAGAATACAACGTCAAGCTGACGGGCAAACAAGAATCCCAGTTTGGCATTGCCATTGCAAATGCTGGAGACCTGAACAAAGATGGATGCCAAGACATAGCAATAGGCAGTCCTTACGAAGGCAATGGGGTTGTATACATCTACATGGGAGATAGAGCAAAGGGTTTGAATACTAAACCTGATCAAGTGATTACTGCTGAAGCATTGCCGGTTCTTATGAAGACTTTCGGCTATGCATTGTCAGGAGGAGTCGATTTGGATTCCAATGGATATCCTGATTTGTTAGTTGGCGCATACGAAAATGTATGTTGAAGTTTTTTTGTTCGGGAATCTGTCATTAAATTCTAACTTATGTAGCAATCAGTATAAAATTGAGACATACTATATATTATGTGTTTTACTACGTGTATAATTATAAACTCCTGCCCCATTATTAATGGACTTAGTCTAGTCTCAATATTTTCTCAGTAATAAGCACTTCCTCTCTGTCTTGACTACTGTTAATTGTTGAATATTTTTCCACTTTCAGAGCAGCGTTGCCTTAATACGAACACGACCGATCATCGACATCAAGACCTACATCCAACCATCGAACACCATCATCAACATCGACCCCACGATCCACGGCTGCGAACGCGACCCAAGCTCCAACTACACCTGCTTCCACTTCCAAGCTTGCTGCACCATCGAGTCTTTAGTCAAAACCTCTCAATCCACCATCCATAGACTCAACTACGTCATCGAAGCAGAGACCTTCCCCGGTGGAAGAAAATATTCTAGAGTGTTCTTCGATTCCGATAAGAGCAGTATTGTCAATAGAACTATTATGCTCGGAAGAGATGTTGAAGATTGTAGAGAACATATCGTGTATTTGAAAAATAATACGAGAGACATACAAACTCCGATTAAGGTAATTTTATGGATAGGAGACATTTGATTATGCATTCGTAACTTCAGTGGCAATAGGTGGCGAGACGATATGGACGCGTACCGCGAGGGCTGGTTCAGGCCTTAGCCCATCAGTGGGACAGTACAGGATAGTAATAAAAAACTTAATTTCCTAACTGAAACTGTTTCTATAAGTATTAAGAATCGGCTGCCTAAATGGAGTAAAATATTTTGGACTCTCAAAAAATTAAAGAAACCAGTAAAAAAGATTCGTAGATGCCTTACGAAAATAATGAAAAAAAAAAAAATGAAACGAGTAATTGTGAAATTTAGGATTAGCAAGCCGAGCAAAAACTTATGTGGTTGTGGTTTATATGGGTCACGGACCTGAAATAAATGAAATGATTAATAAGGACTTCTTGATCATCATCTTTCATTTTTTTCTTCTATATTAGTTTTTCTCTTTAAATGTGTTCTTTATCCAGTTCCAGTTGAACTACCTGCTCGTCCACGCAGAGCCTCGCTACTCTCCCTCCGGCATCCTTCCGGACGTGGACCAGTACCCCGTACTGAACGCCACAGCCAGTTCTATGTTTACTGCCAACTTCCTCAACGACTGCGGGGCTGATGCTGTCTGTGTCAGTGATCTCGTTGTGGATCCTAAACTGTTGCTGCCATTAAGTAAGTATACTATTAATTAATTAACCATTTGGTAGGTACGTGTTTGACAGACTTTAAAGGGGGAAACACACCCAAATAAATTGGGTTGGGTGAAAAGAATAATATAAATAATAAAGATATAATAGAGTCTTTGTACTTTTTTTTACGCCAAACTCTAATGATCACCACTTTGCGGGTTTAATTTTTATGAATAGATACTACGTGTTCGGTTTTTACCACTCCACACTGGCCCGCGTGGTGGATTATAGCCCTCTTCCTTCTTGTTGTGAAGCGGTCTGAGTCCATCAGTGAAAACATTATAATCTGAATACATTATTTAGTATCTTAGTTATTTTGATTTTGTAGCTGTCAACGTACTAATTTAGTCTCTTGCCATTTCAGCGAAAGACAACAAGACTTATGCGCTAACCCTGGCACATGAGGAAGAAATCAAGCTATCGATAGCAGTGGACAATTACGGAGAGTCTGCCTATGAAGCGCAGTTGTTTGTCAATCATCCTCCCAGCCTGCATTACATCGCAGTTAATATTAGCGTAAGTACCTAAACACAAACTAAATTTAAATTATAAAACATGCATAGGAAAGAACATCTTAGGACTAAATAAAAATGTCTGGAATAAAGTTTCGTCGCAGTGCAATTTTTTATCCATCTTGCTTCCTAAATCAGCAAGAGAGTTATGACTACATAATATTATTCGAGCTACTAGTGATTCTAGTCTCTGAAAAGGTCGATCTCCTTAAATAATAGCCACAGCCACAAAACAAGCTGTTTCTGACTTCATTACCGGTAGTGCCATCTATCTTAACAAGCAGTTACTAATAAAACTCACAGACTCACAGTTTGCTCACATGGTTACTGAAATTATTGAAGTCTCAGGAGATATCAATAAATAAATATTTCCAGGACAAGCACGTAATCTGCACTAGTCTAAACAAGACTACAGTAACATGCATGCTGGAGAATCCGTTCAAGAAGCAAGCGGACGGCTCTCCGCCAATCACGATGCGTTTCGATGCGCGCGCTCTGGAGGACAACGACCAATCAGTGGTGTTCACCGTGTGGGCTAACTCCACGTCTAAGGAACTGCATGCTGGGAAAAAACCAGCGGTGGTTGAGGCGCTGGTTATTAAGAATGCTGAACTGCTGATTACGGGGTAAGAGGACATTGATATTGATTCCGTTATTAAGCTTTTGGTTTGGAAGGAGCTCGTGGCTAAATAATAAAAGCCGCTCGACTCGAACGTTAGGTTAAACCGTGTGTACTTAGATTGGTACGTGGATGGGTGACCTGATCACCCACATTACATACCATGTTTTATCCATGCCTCGGAAAACTCGTTAAGTCGTTGGTCCCGGCTGTTATTTGTAAATCTTTGACAGTAGATACAGGTAGTCAGTGGCCCGAGAGTTCGACAACCAGTCTTATCAAAGGGGTTACCTAGTGCTAACTAGGCTGTGGGAGTCAGATAGAATTCTACTGTTACGGTTAGACTGGAAGCCAAGCTTAACATAGTTATAGTATAGTCGGGAAAAGGCTGGGAAGATGATGGTTAGGGTAATTACCTCTACGATGTTTTTACAACTCTTTTTGGAAGACATTTTAATGTTGGGTATATCAGAATTAATCAGATAAAGATGCTTCTCATTTGTCTCCTGTTTGAAATCTTGACTCAAATTTAACTTGCCAGAATCCGCTGGAGTCGTCATTGTGGAAACGTTTGAGGGAAGTTTAAGTCTAGCAGCTAATCTATTTATGTTCCACCGCCAATCCTGCTCTCCGTGCTACCAAATATGCAGCTAAAGTTACCTATGCACTGCCACTGACACACTGTGGAAGTTTTGGTGCAACAATTGCTTAAGAACCAGCGACAAGAAATAGGTGTGTTTAGGCTGATGGTAATGATAAGCCAGTATTATTAAGTTTTGCTAACCAATGTTTTTGTTGTTTACAGTGGAGCGAGTCCAGAACAAGTGTTCTATGGCGGAGGAATAAAGGGAGAATCTGCCATGACGTACTTTGATGACATCGGGACCAGGGTGGTGCACACTTTTCAGGTAAGTTTGGGCGAATACACATAATATCACGACTGTAATCCCCGAAGGGTTAGACAGAGATGTACCTAATAGTACACCCACATTTCGCTAGTTATGTTTAAGACCCATCTAATGGGGGGCGAGCCTATTGCAATCGACTGGGCACAAATCCATTCTCCGTGGCGTGTTACTGATTCCTGATAGCAAAACCCAATAACAATTTGCTGACTCGGGAATCGAACCCAGGACCTCGTGCTCAGCAGCCACAATTGCGACAACTAGACCAACGAGACAGTCGGCAGAACAATACAATGTAGGGTTGCCATCTCTAAAATTTGGCAACCAGGACAAGAAGCGCGTGAAAACCCCGGATCTTAGAGCCCAGAAACCGGACATGTCAACAGGTTTTTTAAAACATCGTCAGTGTAATAAAAAATTCTCCGATAGCTTTTATATTATCTTCCCTTTTTAAAAGGAATTTGTTAAAATCAATGCAGCTGTATACTTGGAAAATGAATTTGTTTTAATTACTGACGAGAGTGTTTCTACACTTTTAAACCCGGACTACAAATGAAGCCCCGCCCGGACGCTCCCCGGATGCACTCTAAACTAGGACAAATCCGGGGAAACCCGGACGGATGGCAACCCTAACACAATGGCACCAAAGTCAAATTTTCTTAAATATCCACAACACTATCTTAATTCAGTTGGTATAAGTTCTATCTAGAGCTTTTATTATTAGCATTAGACTTTAATATCAGGTTTCCGTTTCAAACCTTCGAAGATTGTCCTGTATCTTAATTTTGCAAAACTTCCATTCCAGGTGTACAACGAGGGTCCATGGCACGTATCATCAGTGCAGGTTGTGATACAGTGGCCGCATCAGCTGGCGTCAGACTCCTCGCAGGGCAAGTGGCTGCTCTATCCGGAAGATGTGCCCACTGTAGATGGGGAAGCTGGTCAGTATTGCTTTTTTCTTATTAAAAAGGGTCATTCACCTCTCCAATCATCTTGAAAGGAAGGTAGAAAGGAAGTAAATGCTCATATTTGCACTCAAAAAACTTGTATGCTAGAATCAAGGTAGCTTTGGACGATGTCAACAGCTGTTATTAGTAGTTGCTTTTGTGGTGATTGGTAGAAAAAAGATAGTGGTTGGTCCATAATGAATCTTAGATCGTATCTATTATAAAGCCCATATTCTAAGCTGCTTTAAGGCGTCATAGTAATCCCCCTTATAGGCACTTTATTTGGAGGCGGTGCAATACGCCATTGATAGAAATCCCTAGTTAAAACTGCACACCAGGTACAACAATCTTGCACTAGAGGGCCATAAAAACAGTTAATTTTACGTCAAATATATACATTTTTTTTTGGTAGCCTACATTGTGTCCCACTGCTGAGCAAAGGACTCCCCTTTCTCCTTCCAGACCTCTCTATCTTGTGCGGTCTCAGGCCATGTTAGCCCCGCAAACAGGATCAGATCGTCACGCCACCTTCGCCGTGGTCGACCTCTACGGCGCTGCCCTTCCTCAGGCGTCAAATAATAAAGAAACTAAATTTACACTTAAACATTTCAGATCAAAACGGAGAATGTTTCGCAAAAGAAATCAACCCACTCAACCTAACCACTAGACCAGGAGCTCCAGAGCCCCTGGAGAACTTAGAAATCAGTCCATTCCTTACGACCGGCAAACTGAGCGTCAGTTCAAGCGAGAAGTCCCACAACGATACGAGAAGGAAGTTCATGGAGTACTCCAGTTCTAGTACCAGTTCTTATAGCAGTAGTAGTAATAAAGTGAGACGGAAGAGAGATGAGGATGCTGTAAAGGCGGAAGCCTATACAGATAGGAAACACGTTGTTAATTTGGTAAGTGATTCATTTATTTAACTGTCTGTTTTTGTCTATTCGACTCTTGGGAATTACTGTGAACCATCGGTTGTTGTGGCTCAACTTTTGTTATGGCTGAGTTCAGTTGTGGACTTCTTTTGTGAGTATTCGCTTCTTTTGAAAGAAGCTCTTTTGGATTGATTGTTCATCATCATCTGCCTAGCCTTTATCCCAAACTATCTTGGGGTCGGCATCCAGTCTAACCGGATGCAGCTGAGTACCAGTAGTTTACATGGAGCGACTGCCTATCTGACCTCCACAATCCAGTAACTGGGTAATACGATACTCCTTAGTAAGACTGGATGTCAGACTTTTGGCTTCTGACTACTCATAACGACTGTCAAAGATCTATAAATAACAGCCGGAACCAACGGCTTAACGTGCTTTCCGAGGCACGGTGGAAACTCGGTATGTAGTTATGGTCACCCATCTACGGACCAACCTCGGCAAGCACGGCTCAACCTTAAAGATCGACCCGTGCGGCTGTTATTATTTCATTGTTTGTTTTCATGTTCATAGTTATTATATTTTTATCTGCGAACTGACACTTATGCCGTTCGTCAAAATTCTTACCAAAAGCAAATCAGTTTATTAAAACTGCTGCTTGGCAGACAGTACTATTAAGTACTGTCTGCCAAAAAAAAGCAACAGGTGCACTGATGCACTTACTTTTGCATCGTCACTAAATGACTTGTAGACGCTTTTTCAGTTCCACATGAATATTTTTGGAACGAAGTTCCTTATCGCGCGTTGTGAAAGGGGTTAGACGGAAAAAATTCTTACGAAAAGTTGTCACGACACTTTTTGCTATAGTAAGCTATTGTAAGCTGTGCGGCGTCGCATGTTTCTCTGTCTGTCTCTCTCTCTCTTATAGAAAGCAAGCCAGATATTTTCATTTCTATTTCGCATTGAACAGTGTGGTGTCGCGACGATTATTTTTGTTGAGTGTATACAGGTTTTTTGTAAATAATAACAGCTTTTTTTTAAAAGGTTTTTTAACTTATTTTTTTTATTTAATTATATTAAATAACTTCGTTCCATCCGGGTGTCCTTTGACACCTCTCAAGTTTTTATTCTGTTAACTTTATTCCTTTGCAGAACTGCCAAGAAAAAACAGCGAAATGCATCCAGTTCCAATGCGTGATCTACAAGATAGCTCGTATGAAGTCCAGCACCATCACCGTGCGCGCGCGGCTGTGGAACGTGACGCTTGTAGAGGAGTTCGCGAGGGCCGCCAAGGTCAATATAGTGTCTACTGCGTATATTAGTATACCAGCACATTTTAATATTCATCAGAATAAACTTTCTGATGATAGGACAACGGTGAGTTGAAGTTTCAATAATAATAAATGGATACTTATTAAGCCACGTTGGTTTAGTGGTCGCAAGCGTGACTGATGACCACGAGGTGTTGGGTTTAATTCCTAGGTCGGGCATAACGTTATTGGGTTTTTCCATCAGAAATTTTTAAGAAGCAGTCACGGTGGCTGGTTTTGTGCCCCGTTGATGGCAATAGGCCCCTTTTACGTGGGACTTAAATTAAACTTATATGACGAAATGTTGTTGACCATTAGGTATCCTCTGCCTAACCCTTGGGGATTACAGGCGTGATGCTATGTTATCTGTTTTATTATAAATGCGAAGTTTGTGAGCGTGGATGGATGTTTTTTAGTTTTTCACACAAAAACGACTTAAAGGATTTGAATGAAATTTGGCACACATAGTTTATAACCTGGATTAACACATAGGACTTTTAACCCCGGTAGGTAGTAGTACCCCGTGGGTCAATTACAGAACTCCACGCGAACCGCAATGCCGCGAGCTTTATCTATAGTGTATTCACGGAGACGAGTTAGTAGAGCGCTATCTCATTCACACAATTTTTTAACTGCGATTGGTTAGTAATAAGCGCTAAGGCGGTGTACACAGTACGAGTACTTTTTAGTCTACTCATACTTCCCGTACTGTGCAGACATGCTCTTAGTTGTGACTGTCTGTATGCTCAACTCGTGAACTGGTTTGTGTATTGGATTTTATGATTTATTGCTTTCCTGAGGTCTTGGTCACGTCGGAGAGTGATATGCCTTGATAACTTGTATATGTCGCATCATGGGTGGCCGAGATGCGAAGCATCGGGTCTTCTTCACGATCCGACATAGTTTTAGGTAAATGTGGGCACTGACTTGGGTACTCGAACGAAAGAATTATTTTTAAATTCAAATCTCAATAACTTTATTTAAAGTAACGGTTGTACAAGAAACAAGTACGTGCGTTGGTACTGAGCGTCTGCCAAGACTGTTGGAGTTCGACTGTCTGTCGCAACACTCCGTCCCTCTGCTAGGGTTCACTGCATCCCCTCTACCGACGATCGTGTCCAAGCGGTTTGGGCGCGCTTGCGTTTCTAGTGACGATGTTGTTAGTTCCAAAACGAATTGTTAGATGGCGCTGTCTGTTGCACCATGGCGCCATCAATCCACGACATATATTATAATATAATAAACTAAAATTAATAATTAACTCTTCAGCCCGATCACTATGTACGGTAAGCCTATCCCTTGGGAGAAGCAAGCCAAGTACTTAGGAGTCATACTTGACAACCACTTGTCTTTCGCGGCGCACATCAAAGCAGCTCGCGACCGAGCTGCGTTTGCTATGGGTAGGCTTCATTTCATGATTTCGGCAAAAAGCAAGTTGTCACTCAAGTGCAAGTTGCGCCTTTATACCGCGGTGATCCGCCCCATTATGACGTACGCTTGCGTCGTGTACGCTCACACCAAGCCTAAGTACATCCATAGGATGCAAATTTTACAGAACCGGTTCTTACGTAGAGTCACGGGAGCCCCTTTTTATGTCCGTAATGACCGTCTACACGTAGACCTTAGAATGCCCACCGTCCTTCAGTTTATGAAACGCCTTTCGAAGCGTTTCTTCGATAACGCCATTAAACACCGTAATCCCCTGATCGCAGCGGCCGCCCGTTACGAACCCTCGCGCATTAGTACAGTACGCCGTCCTAGGCATACCCTTGTCACTCCAGATGATGCTATCACCCTCCTCCAGGAGAGTAGCAAAGAGACTAGCACTCTTAAAAAGTTCCGACTCAAACCGCCGTCTTTCCGACCTCGCCGTCGAGGTCCGTCGCGACGTCCCGGTCCATGCCCTCCCCGACCCTCGCTCGAGCCAGCTCGCGATGCTGTGCCAGTAGTTTTAAATCAGCCCCTAAATAATGATACCATTCAGATCCAGCCTGTCCCCATGCAGTCCTCCCCCAGCGACGCCCTAAGCCGAGGTTCGTACCCCACAGGGGGTGCCCTTAGCGTGCAGTCGCTTAGTTTGTAAGTTTTTATGCCCTGGCTGGAGGCCTTACTCTAAAGGCACCCACAGGATAGTCCGGTTAAGCAGACGACAACCTCATAGGTTGAACTGCGAGATGCCATTCAAAAAAAAAAAAAAAAAAATTAACTCTCGATTTTATTGCTTTCCTTCATATCCATCAGATATTCAAAAATTACCTATGAAAAAATTCTTACCAGATAAATGACTCTCAATTTATAGAATAGAATAGAAAGAGAAGGCGCTATAATAACTCGTCTCCGCGAATACACTATAGTAATAGATACTTAAGGCGGAAACACACCTACGTGTCGTGGCGTGTCATATCGGTTTCATACATTTAATATAGTTAGGGACATATTTGCATGGCGTGTCGTGTCGCAACGATGTATGAAACCGATAGCTTCTGGCGCGTCACGACACGCCACGACACGTAAGTGTGTTTCCGCCTTTACGCCTACATAATTATACTTACCTGCTTTAAGTGGATTGAATTTTGTGAAGCTAAGAATCTTATATCTCCTAGACACCATATAAACAGTAGAGGCCGATTTGTGAAGTTACTGTGGTAAATGGTACAGCAGATTTTCATGGGAACATTGTATCATTGGAGGCTGATTGATCTTGATGATAGGATCCACCCGAATTGTGGTGTAGATTCTACATATTTCTACGAATTTGTCCATGGGAGTATCTAAAGGAGGCATCGCATTAACACTAAACATTCTTCATCGAGTTGTTTGAGATGATGTTTTGGACTATTTCTATTATTCTATTTATTATTATTCACTATTATAATTGACTGTCAGCAAGTTGTAGGCCTAGTAGTACAGAAACATGACTTTGATGAATTATAAATTATTCAAACAACTCAAACAACTCGATGAAGAATTCATCGAGCTGTTTGAGATGATGTTTTGGACGATTTCTATTCTAGATTATTCACTATCCTAATTGACTGTCAGCAAGTTGTAGGCCTAGTAGTACAAAAACATGACTTTGATGAATTATAAATTATTTTCTTGCCAAACAGGTCCCTACCCACGCATATCCAGACTTAAAGATAAGCGAACCTACCGAAGTGCCACTGTGGGTCATCATCATCTCTGTGTTAATGGGGCTCATAGTGCTCATCCTGCTCATCATTGCGCTGTGGAAGCTGGGCTTCTTCAAGCGCAGCAGACCAGACCCCACACTCTCCGGGAATCTGGAGAAGAATAACCATGAAGCCAGCCCCTTTATAGGCAGGGACAGGAACAGTGTTCGATAGCCCTCAGTGATCACAGTGGTGGCATTACCCAGCTCAGCTACTGCTGCAAAAGTGTAAATAAAAACGACTATATGTGCACAACTATTTAGTATGTAATATCTCTGACTGTGATGTCTTCTTAGAGGAATTTGTGTGTATGTGATGTTCTAAAGTTATGTTCTGTTTTGTTGATGTTGACGCACGATAGATTGTTTTATTGTAATTGCATTTCTCTAGCTTAATGTGAACATGTTTCAGATTGTTTGTTTATATATTCTGATGGAATTATGTATTTTTAAAACTTACTTTTCTGTAAATACGTACTTGCCTTTATTATTTATGAATAGTTTAAATGTCTACTTAATTTGACTAGATTTTTCACTAGTCACGAATTGTAATAATGTTATAGTTTATGTATAGGGAATAGAGATGTATTGTCCTTTATGTAAGTGAAATCGGTTACAATTGATTTTGGACTCTAAAACTATTGAAAAATGTTCAAAAGAACTTTTTAAAAGTCCTGGTAGGTACTTAAATATTTAATGACGTTTTTACAATTTATATTATAATAAATCACACGCATTTCACTTATTAACAAGCATGAATTAGGTATTGCATAAAGTGCTAAGATGAATTTGTTATATCAACTAGGTTCATAATTATGCATTATATTGTAAATATTTTTGTTCCATGTCATTAGCATTTTTACAAAATTTTCTATTGTTATTAGAGGCATACATTTTACACGTTTTTATATAAAATCGCCCAGTAACACTGCCAACCATCCCATCACCTAGTATTTTATATACCTTTAATAAAAATTTTACTACCTAAATAACACTGGTTGTGATTATTTCTGTTATGAACTACAAACCTACTTAATAGTACATTTTAGATTGAATAAAATTGTGCCATTTTGATTTCTTGTTTCATTTTAAACCAAAACAGTAATGTGTAAACACAAGTTACGAACAAAACAAGAATGAAATGTTATTCTTCTACAATTCATGGGTTTTCTCAAAGATCTATAAATATACAAAACCTTGTCTAAATCATCATGGTTTGACCTATCTTTGTCAGAATTCCATGATTGATTTGCGCTTAACAGCGCCAAAAGAACCACTGCACAAGGAATTTTGGCACCCTTTTGGCACACCTATTGGACTTTTGCATGATCGATGTATAAAACAAAAGAGGCTGTACATTAGGAGCCCCTTGGCACTAGGCCCTAAAAAACAAGTATAGCATACACAAGGTTGTGAAAAATCGAGCAAATAGGTAGATTATGTCGAGCAAAGGATGATCTGAGCTTACATTTTCAAAATGTCTTTTTAAAAAATAAAGGTTATTGGAAATTTCTGTTTCTATGGATAATTTATAATTGGTCTAATTAAGCTGTAACACTATTTTCGAAAACGTTTTTAAGGAGTTTTTTAGACCTATGTATCCTGCTTATACGAATGAAGTTTCATTAATATCGGTACAATCATTTTGGAAAATAAAGACTTGAAAGTTTGTATGAAATTCATACACGACTATTCATATACGACAATGTCGTAAGGCGTAAACGCTCTTAACAGTCCGCCCTAGGGGCTTGCCGTAATGTTGACATCTAAACACAATAACTACCTAAGAAGAAGTCATAAAGTGGCGCCAGTCCGGTGGTGACTGAAAAGTGGTGTGGTAATCGTTTTTGGTAGTGAGGAAAGAAAAAGTTGGGAAAAAAAAATCATTTTCAAACTCTTGCCTTCCTAGCTCAAAAGCTAGCGACACCCTTGTCATTGCCTATTCTGAGTAAGATTCAACGAATATGGGATGACGTGTACAGTCATGTCTATTAATATATACACTTAGCAAAACTGAAAAGTAAAAAAAAAAATAAAAAATAAAAAAAAAGTACTTTATTTCAGACCTTGATCCATATGATGTTAGTAATACACACTACTTATAACAACTAAAAAAAGTGATTTGCTCGTGAAATTAAGGTTTCTACGTTGAGATAAGACCTATTTCGTAATAGTATGGCTTCCAAAATTCCTTGTTCGTGAAAACGTAAAACCTTAATCAATACAGTAGAAAGAAATCACTTTTAAAAGTTGTTGCGTGTATACATATTAGCAGACATGACTGTACTTGTTTAGGCGAGGCTCAGACCATTTAGGATCCCAAAGAGCTGAATTCAATTAGTGACGAGATTATTACGATCTCATAAGAAAATAGACCCTTATTTTGAGTTCGGGAGAGATGAATAAAAACTGCATAATATGTTAGAAGACTAGACCGAGATACTTACTTATTTATTTACAGATCATAACTATATTATTATTATATATAATTAGGTAGGTAGTAGGTAGATAGGGTGTAAAATGTGAAAATATTCTTTTTTCTGTAGCTTTACTTAATTTCTCTTTTTTCCACGCTTTTTACAATAAAATTCAAATTTTGTTAGTATTATAATATTGTGAAACGAGAAAAACTGCCGACAAACTGTTTTGCAGTTAGGCAGACTTTTTGTATGTTGTTGCTAGTTTGCTACACAGATATTGAGTAAAAAAAAAAATTATAACGAAACTATGTAGCATTCACACTGGTAGGGTACATACATGAAATAGAAATCTAGATATTTAAGAGTTGCATATGAAAATCTTTAAATCATATTTTGTTTACTTTGACACTAAAATACGTGCAAGAATCTATTAACTTCGAGTTCTAATAAAATGTTTATGTTACTAGACATTTAGTTACGCTTCAAGGCGGTATAATTATTGTTAAAGACTTAAACATACTTTCACCAAGATATTATATTACAAAGTGTTGGCGTTAAAATAAAGAATAAGTTACGAATGCATTTCACGTAAAGATATGAATGTATTGTTGGACTAGGCTGGAGTAGGTATGAAGCATAGGTATGTATCAGCGCGGAGATTTATAATAACTGATCTGTGGAGCAGGCAATTTCTGAAACAAAAAAGAGAATAAAGGTAAGAACACAGGTAAGAACAATGGCACACTGACAACAAACTAAACTAAACAACAACAAAACGTTACCGAAAGGGTTCAAAGTTCTAAAAGTCTATGTAAACTAGTAATATCCACGTTTGTTGGGACTATGGTTGCCACTGAAAGCTTAATAATAGGGGATACTCCTATTTTTTTTTTCTTTGTCCGTCAGGTCGTTTATTGAAAAGTATTGGACCGTATTTTTTCTTTTTTCACGTGGTCATAAAATTACGGAGATATATTGAGTTGAAATGGCGCATGACGTCACATGTAGGTAAGTTTTATACCTACTTGTGACGTAGTAAGCCCCCACTCTCCAACTTTAATGAGTTCTAAGTATTTTTTTGATATTTGGATAAAACAAAAAATACGTGTCTAATATTCACTTACTATATCTTCCAGGATCAATCTTTTAGTTGCGGTGTAGGTCACTCACGGGATTAGAGGTCCCAGATTACCATGCATAATTTTAAAATAATGAGAATTCAATATTTAAAACGATTTGAAAAATTACTTGATAACATTCCACTTGGCTCGACTCGCAATCAAGTCACGTACTTGGGTAATAATTCTGTGAGAAAATCGTGATATAGTTATTTGTTTTTACCCATATCATATTTTATCAAACTTTTTACGTTAAATATTTATAGTCTGCTACAAAAAGCAATTAAGTTTTTTACTGAAGATCTGTTTTAACACTTACGTCTTTTTTAACGGCTGACCAACAAAAAGTGCACAGTGATTTATCTTGGTCGCTTACGTCATTCTTCTGCAAACAGGGCTGTTCCAGGTCTCCTGTAAAACACAAATAGGTACATACATATAAATTCTATGAATTCTACGAAAAAATATAGAAATCATGGTATACTTTGAACAACCTTTTTATCAATTACTTATACATTCGGTAGGTACCAAAATACGTACCGGCTTACTTAATGGGATAATGAGGTTTAAGAGCAAACATGATCAAAATCAATACGAGAACCAGGAAATACACTAATATGGAGTACAAATAATGGAATGTGCTATACATACATTATACCAAAGTAAGGCCACATCAATTGTGCCTTTGAGACTGAACACAAACCGCTCTTATTGCATCAGATTACAATTAGTCTCGGCCCACCTATTTCTTAGGTACTTTAAAAAATAATAAAGTTCTTGAAAGCCGGATTTGCAGATTGCTAAGGGATAGTGGACTGTGTGTTACCGGTATAGAGTTGATTGTCGAGGTGATTGATGTAGCTGCCTGCTAGGCGGAGGATCTCGATCTTGCTGAGCTTCCTGTCGGGTGGTTCCGTGGGGATCAGCAGCCGAAGCGTGTTGAACGCTATGTTCACGCTGCTTGGAAATACAAATATTTTGATAACAATTCTATTGGAAATGTGAAAGAAGAAGAAAGATAAAAAAACCGGCACAGATTAAGGTTTTTTTTTTTGTGAATGGCATCTCGCAGTTCAACCTATGAGGTTGTCATCTGCTTAACCGGACTATCCTGTGGATGCCTTGAGAGTAAGTCCTCCAGCCAGGGCATAAAAACTTACAAACTAAGCGACTACACGCTAAGGGCACCCCCTGTGGGGTACGAGCCTCGGCTTAGGGCGTCGCTGGGGGAGGACTGCATGGGGACAGGTTGGATCTGAATGATATAATTATTTTGGGACTGAAAAAAACTACTGGCACAGCATCGCGGGTGGGCTCGAGCGAGGGTCGGGGAGGGCAAAGACCGGGACGTCGCGACAGGCCTCGACGGCGAGGTCGGAAAGACGGCGGTTTGTGTCTAAACTTTTTAAGAGTACTAGTCTCTTTGCTACTTTCCTGGAGGAGGGTTATAGCATCATCGGGGGTGACGAGAGTATACCTCGGACGGCGTACTGAACTAATGCGCGAGGATTCGTAACGGGCGGCCGCTGCGATCAGGGGATTACGGTGTTTAATGGCGTTATCGAAGAAACGCTTCGAAAGCCGTTTCATAAACTGGAGTATAGTGGGCATTCTAAGGTCTACGTGTAGACGGTCATTACGGACATAAAAGGGGGCTCCCGTGACTCTACGTAAGAACTGGTTCTGCAAAGTTTGCATCCTATGGCTGTACTTAGGCTTGGTGTGAGCGTGCACGACGCAAGCGTACGTCATAATGGGGCGGATCACCGCGGTGTAGAGGCGCAACTTGCACTTGAGTGACAACTTGCTTTTGGCCGAAGTCATGAAATGTAGCCTACCCATAGCAAAGGCAGCTCGGTCGCGATCAGTTTTGATGTGCGTTGCGAAGGACAGGTGGTTGTCGAGTAGGACTCCTAAATATTTGGCTTGCTTCCCCCAAGGGATAGGCTTACCGTACATAGTGATCGGGCTAGGCGCGGGTGGCTTATTTCTACGCGGTTTAGAAAAGAGAACTGCCTGGCTCTTGTCGGGGTTCACCTCGATTCTCCATTTCCGGAACCAAGCGCCTAAGACGTTGGCCGAGGTTTGGAGGGTGCGGTAGATAGCGTCGTGACTGAGGCCAGTGTAATAAATGGCCGTGTCGTCCGCGAACAGGGCTAACTGAGCATTCTTGTTCTTGGGGATGTCACTGGTGAACAGAGTAAAGATAAGGGGAGAGACGACGGAGCCCTGAGGGACTCCGGCTCTAATGGGGTGGGGGGAAGACAGTGCCTTCCCGATGCGATAGCGGAAGGTGCGATCCGACAGAAAGTCTCGTAAGATGAGCACGAGACGGTCCGGCACTCCCAGTTTGTACAGCTTATATAATAAGCCGTTGTGACAGACTTTGTCGAAAGCCTTTGCTATGTCGAAGAACAACACACCCGTCATCGCTCCACGCTGGAAGCCAGCGCTTAAGTGCTCTACGATGCGGTGGGCCTGTTGTATGCAAGAGTGTCCGGTCCTGAAGCCGAACTGCTCGTTGGGGATGAGACTCTTAGCCTCAGCGAAGTCTTTGAGACTCTAGCTCGAGGGCTCAGACTTGGGTTTGCCTGGCTTAGCGAAACCGATGACAGTGGCCTCTTTCCATATTTGGGGAAACGCGATGTTGCTCAGGGCGCCATTGAAGATGGCCGCCATTATCACGACGAGCTAAGCGGGGATGAGTTTAAACACCCTATTGGTGATTCCGTCGGAGCCGAGAGATTAAGCCACAACATACCTATAAAAAAGCAAGTGAGCACGATCAATGATGCTGAACCTGACAAAAATAAGTTGCCTGTTTCTATTGTTTCAGTAATAATAGTGAAAAACTTTAGATTTATTTTTATAGTTCAACTTAAGTGCTAGACAGACATAGTTACATGAGCGTCAGGGGCAAGGGGGTGCTGCACTTGCACCCCCTGTCGGGAAAATAAATATATTTAATAATAGAAAAGATTTAGTTTTTTTTTATTAAGTTACTGTTCAAAAACATGCAGCCCCCTGAAAATAATCCTTCCATGCATACTTAGGTTATGCAATTCGTTGAAGAACTAAAGCTTAAAGATTGATTAATACAAAAAACGCATCTCGCAAAATAGGATATACCTTACTAATTGCTTCTTGCAACATTATACTTGTTCTATACTTTTAAATCCAGTAGTAGTTTTTAGTTTAGTAGTCTGCTGGCGCGAAATATGAGAAGTTTGATCTCATCTTGACGAACGATATCTTACTTAAGCTAGCATTATAACCTTGTCAAATAAATAGCATCATTTATTTTAAAGCTTCAACATTTGAAAGTGATAGGTAGTCCTCTATGGATAGTTTTGTCAGAGAATAGGGAATGATCACAATTTTTTTTCTTTGTCCGTCGGGTAGATTATTGAAAATTATTGGACAAGTATTTTTTCTTTTTTCACGTGGTCTTAAAATTACGGAGATAAATTGAGTTGAAATGGCGCATGACGTCACGTGTAGGTAATTTTTATACCTACTTGTGACGTAGTGAGCCCCCACTCTCCAACTTTAATGAGTTTTAACTGAGTAATTTTTTGTTGATAAAACAAAAAATACGTGTCTAATATTTTTGTATTACCTGTCTGACGGCCAAAATAAAATTTCGTTTTCTTTACCCAGTCTTCACCCTTAATAACTATTGAACAAATTCTGCGTTGAGGGGGACACTATACTATGTAGTTAGGACACTATACCATTTAATTAATGGTAGTGGGAAACCCATGCCTGCCCTTTGATTTAAAAATAATCATATGTTACTTACGCTATCAATTTTAGTGTTTGATTTGCAATTACTAATACATTATTATATTGGTAATTTACTGAATGCCTGTTTAGGCACACGCTATTATCAAGTAAAAGTCTGGGAAGTGAAACTATGCAATAAAGGAACTTCCACATGCAATATACTAACTTTTGCGTCCGGTCCCTCTCGCGTGCATTCGCCTGGCACCTTTGCTTGGCCGCTGGCTGCGAGCTCGCATGTTGATAAGAGCTCACAGAGAACATACGTTGTTCCCATGTTTCTTCTGCACACTGGTAATTTAAGAAATTCTCCATTGGAGAAAAATGCACGTCTACGAAACTTCGTAATAAGGATAAACTATGCCGTAGTAACAGTTATGAAATTCGGAGAAAAAATTTGATGTAACGTAAATTTTTCGTGTTCCGGTGATACTATAGGTTCGGATGCAGGATACGTACTAATCGGGGGACGTATGGGGGCCCACTAATAAGTATCCCGCTGGATATCGCTCATGAAAGAGTCATTTAGGAAGAACAGCGCGCGCCACTGACGCGCTCTTAACCGATAATTGTATAAACAGATGGCTCCTAATGTAGCAGGGACGCATTTGGGGCTTAAGAAAGTGTCTTTTTTGTTTGGTGTATGAAATTCATGCGATATTGACGTTGTTTAATAGAAACTTTTTTATTTTAGATTAAATGCGAAACGGTTGCAATGTGGTTCAAAATCATCATTCTCCTGCCCTTTTTCCAATTTATTCGGAGTCTGCGCAGCATGTCTTCCATACTTGTCTATTACTAAACATCTCAGCAATCATCTCCTTTCCAGCCATTCTATCTTCTATCATTTATCTACATTCATAGATGCCTATTCAATTTGGTTCAAAATATCAATGTAATTTTAATAACAATTGCAGCTATAACTTGTAGGATTGGCTAATCCGAAAGCTTGACCAAAGTATTTAAACTTATTGTATCACAGAAATGCTTACCTAACTTTCCAAGTTTGACACCGTAGGCCTTAATATTTACTTTTTATAGAAGTGAATCCCAGTCCGTCCCCGTGGCGAATGGGTGAGTTGTCATCAAGAATGTAAAACGCGTCTCCCCCGAGCCGTCTGTTGCTTTAAGCTAACTACCGCAATAAATATTTTTAATGACCCCGATGATTCCTCAAACTGAATCTCTTCTTCAATTTGTTACTTGATATATAAGACATACTTCCTTGGTTTGTGCTAGTTCCATGCATTTAATTTCATCATATGATTGACCTTGTTATGGGCATATCTGTTGATGAAGATTTTTCAAAACCTCGGAGTGGTAATCACTCATATCGGAATAATCATTACCTTGCCAAAGGTACAACGGCAACGCCCTAGTTCCCTTTCAACTGTTAGTGAATTATTACACTATTAAGTACAAGCTTATAAATCATGATTAGTTAATTGTCTTCCAACATATTATTGGGCTATGTCCGCCTATGTCTCACGTTTCTTTCATTGAGCTATTCGTTCAATTCATTCAACATGTTTCGCGTACACGTCTCGAGGGGATGCGTGAAGTTCCGTGGGAACATCGGCTAATTGGCTAAATTATACGATATGTCGACCGCTGCGTTCATTCGTATTCATTTACAACAGTTACGAAGTTCACATGAAAAAACAATAGACGACACCAATGACTACAAATTCGTTTTATGAAGACTGCATGCGTTCGCAAGCTTACAAGCTCACGTGTATGAAGTTTATACGGCTACTGCATTTATTTAAATATTTATCAACATGTTGTTTCTGATGTTACCATTATTTCATCATTATTTACAGAACGTTTATCAAAGTCAAATAGCCTATTGGTACTTTTTTATTTGATTGATTTGCTGATAATATTTTAAGCTGCCATAATATGTCTGCAGGTGTGTTTCATAACATCATACATAGTTGCTATCATACAGCTCATTAGCTGTTCATCCCAACGCAACCAACAATGAGTTTCGTGAGTGGTGAAGCAATCGCTGGTGATGCTCAGGTGGTTGTTGGTTCAGTCGACGTCACGACCCCCCCACGTCGCGGCGCTAGCGGCTGGCGGCCAACCGACGCGGGCGCACCACGGCCGAGACTTTCTCCTCGCGACACCTCTGCCGGTGAAACGAGCGTCGCCGCGAGTCGCAGACGCAGCCGCGCGCGAGTCGACCGCCTTCGACGCTGGCGCGACACACCGACCACTACCCACACTTCCGCGTGCAAACATAAACCGCTTTCGCTCCGTAAACAGTTTTCGTGTGAACTATATTGTGTTAGTACATTGACAACATCATACCGGAGACAGTGCATCGGGATTCGTGATTGCAGTAAACTGTCGAGTTTTTACACCAAAGTGATGCTTTTTCGTAATTAAGAGGTGAGTGTTGTTACCTTTCTACTTGCCGTGGTCCACTCTGCGTTAGACGATGACATTAGATGATAAGGTGGGCGCAAACGTTAGTAGTGAACGCAAGGACGCGATTAGGCTGGACTTCGGAGTCACCGTCCACCGGCCATCGTCCTAATTCGTGTGTCTGCTAGAAACACACGTTTTTCATCGCCGGAGAATAGAAACCACAATTAGCATATTGATTGAAAACTTTGCAACATTACTTGTAACTACAAGTATTCAATCAATATGCTGTCCTCCTTATGTTAGCACCACACACCTACAATATTTGTCTGAACAGTTACATTAGATGAACAGTTAAGCACGGACCGGTCTGAGTATGGCCGGCATTCGAGATCAGCTGGTCTGACAAAGGCAGATAAATCTGATACGGATCGAGGCATCCTGTCAAAATTGTGTAAAGGCCAAACAAACCGCATAATGCATTATTAAATACTTGCAACTTACAAATTTAAATGCTCAAGGATTTGATGTTTAGTGCTCCTTTGTGTTAACGACCGATGACCGATTAGTGAGTATTATTGAAATAGTTTAAATAGTGAAAATGTTCAATCGTCCAATAACAGACTGTACAAGTGTACATTGTTGGTTCTAATTCGATTTATCGGAGAGTGTTTCCGCGTCACAGTGAGCCGAAACAAAGGTACGTGACAAATCGCGAGTAAGTAAGTCACAACACAAGGTGATAGTTGTGCAACTTTGCTTGACTTCCCGTGCTGAATGAATGGAGGCCTTTTTTCCTCAATATTAAGTGTACTTTATGGACACCTTCAAAACAGTTTTAACTGTACGAGATTAAAAAAAATCTCTTGGTATCTTCACAGCTGCACATGTGATCTGCTATATTTGGCAATGTGCGAGTGTCCTGTAGTTACATTTTCAATCATATAAATCCGTAATAACAATCCATATTTTCTGGATAGCAGCGTGTCGTTGTGTAAATAATATGATGTATCTTTCTACATTTTTAAAACCATCCCGACTTATCCCAACACATTTAGTCTGTTCTTGTTTAGAGATATCCCTAAGACGAACCTTGACTGGTACATCTCTTGCTATTTTAGTATTCACCCCCTTATAGCAGTATCACGCTTTCACAGAAATCCACCCCTCGATTGTTCGGTCTTCTACTACTCTGGCATCCTCAATCATACTCAAACTAGTCTCACATGTCCCCATTCCTCCTTCATCTATTTCTCACATGGTAAAGATATCATTATCAAAGAAGGATGGATATACTGGAAACAGACGGAACTATTAATGATCATGCATCAAATCATTGCTCATCAGTATTACGTTAAATTATTGATTAGTTAGTATCCGTGTAGTTTCCGCATGACTTCACTTAGGAACCTTCGTTTTTCCCGAACGCCTCCGATCGTGTTCGGTTAAGCGAAACCCGCGTGAATCACGGAGGTGGTAGGATCCTCTTTGACATCCTGCCAATGACCTATTACAATACACCGGCGCATGCGGTGCCGGAGATAGTTAGACGCATAATAAACAATAAATGCAGCACCAGAACCGTTATGCCGTATGTCACACCTCAACGTGTTTAATCACGAGATCATAGTCGACACGAACGTTTTTCTTTGAGTGACACGCTTGTGTTCATTATTGTTTTTTTTTACGATATCATGTTGTTAAGTTTTTAATACCGTAGAATATGCTGAACAGGTAATTACATATCTATTATAGGGTAATTATTGTATTCTCTTACCGATAATCTTTCATCGGAAAAGTCAAAAGAAGGATTTTGTTGATTTTTTTCTTTTATTTTTTAAAATAAACTGTGAACTCGTTCATTCAAATCTTATTTGCATAAACACGTCTAGCAGACAAGTCTATTAAAGTTAATAAATCTCCTGACATGGGATTACATTTTTAATTAATGGTCATCATAAGTTTAAAAATAACCATTTTACGATAAAAGGCCTCATATGGTAAACATCACGTATTTGTTGTGTGATTTGTGACACATTTGAGTTATGTCGGAAGATCGAATAAACGAAGGTGACATGTCATTACACCTGCTGACCCACTTGACTCATATTCTTAGAAAATGAACTTGGACCGTGCCTAATATAAGCAATGGGTCCTCTTGAAGCCCCTGATAGAAGTAGTTAGAGAATGTAAGGGTTGAGTTGTTTGATTAATACATTCAGATTGTTCTTCATTATCGTGTGGCTAACCACAAAAAAAATGGCGGCAAAAAAAAATGTGACAACAGTTAAGGAACTAATGCCTTAACTGTTGTCACATTTTTTTGCAGCCCATGGGCCTTTGACTTGGCTTTACATGCCTTCGAGAAATATCTCTCAGGCATGCTGGTTTCCTCACGATGTTTTCCTTTATCCGAAAACATCGGTGAAGGAATCGTGTTGATTGTTGTTTAGCTTGATCAACTTTTCAATCATATCAACTCCACCACATCGCTTTCTCTAACGATATCTACTAACTAGCGTTTTTTGTGTTTTATTGAAATGTAATCACTAACTTAATGGTCTATTGAATGTTATAAATGTTATAATTCAAAAAAGAGATCGGTTGGTCATCCCAACTGAGTCACGATTAAAAGGAATTCGCGAACTAAACTACCTAGTAAAAAACAAAGAGCATCAAAGATATCTGATGCGGCAGAAGATATAGTTGCACTGTAAGCACAATGCTGCCTGACGGTTTGGCAAGCCGGCCTTGTCTGCAAATGGGTCAAATTCACGCGCCGCTTGCCCAAGCGCAATTATACATGACCGACCATTATTTTATTTAATAATTCAAACACTTATCGGATCATCATGAGAAAAAACGCCTATGATATGTAATGGCTTTTGTTGTAATTACTGTACTTGGCCGAAACACTTCATTTAAGACTTGGTCTTTATGGAATGTTATTGTTTTGCTCGACCTCGTGTGATCTTTGTATTAATTAATGAAGCCAGCTACATTACAGTGTCTAAGCTCGCCATGTTCGCCCAGCACTTGAACTTCAAGTTGGGGAATACCTAAATCTATGGTCTGTTTGGGATGCTAATTGGTCGATCCCTTCTGCTAAGTATTCAGGTAGCATCCGTCTTTTCTGTAATAGGTCTTAAATATCATCTCACTCACGATTTTATTTTGTGTCTTTAGTTTTTATTCGCGACGTGTTTTATCTTTGAACAAAGTAAGTTTCACGTAATACTTTCGTGTGCCATTACTAATCTGTTTATTGCACAAGACAGAATAATAATGTAGGCCAGACATCTCGGCGTACATCTTTGCTTGTGTGGCGACGTCCTTGTGATATCTTGTCATTATAAAAGCTAATGAGCCCGGTACATGTTGTCAATCTATAAAGCCTTTTGCTTCAATCAAACTGTTACCACTTGGAGCCAGTTTGTCCTTTTAAAATTCAAATTATTCAATAGTATATATATTACGGACACGACGCGACGTTTGCTTGTTTGTATGAAAGCTTGATAGATATTCATTTTGGTCTCAATTTTGCAAATGTTCATTATTATTGTTTTGATCGATTGAGAACTCAATAAAGTTATTTCTTTGCTATCATTTATGAAAGTTATTATTGTAATACAAAAATAAGCAAACAGTGTACCTAACGCTGCGGGTTTTAAATACTAATTCGATGTATATTTGATTAAAATCTGATTTGAATATTATTTTTTGTTGTGCAACAAACAAAAGCTATTAGCAAAAAAATAACAGGTTGTAATATGCATAAAATATGCTTATTAAAATAAGCGGAACATTCAAGTGATTTTAATAATATTAAAATATTGATTCCTCATCATGAGTCCTTGACATAAGCAAAAGACACTCAGGCGATGCACCTATTTGTTTATTAAACCTAGTGTACAATTATGTATAACCAGAGTGAGTATTAAACAAAAACCAAATACGGTCAAGAGGTTTGCTCTGAAAGCAACCGTAATAAAAAACCAAGAAAAATCTAAAACCAATTGACAGAAAAGGTCAAAGATTGAATGACAAATAAGACTGTCTATATATGAAACTACTAGCCACTCGTCCAGTTCTATTTATGTTAGTATGTATATTATGTAACTCAATCTATTAGCAAGTATGCGAATCTATAATAAAGGCCTATTTACACAACGTAAAGCTTACTTAGATCCAGCCAGTCCCTTTGCTGCCCTCCCTTAGCGATGCCCTACGCTGAGGCCCGTACCCCGCAGGGGGTGCCCTTAGCGTGTTGTCGCTTAGTTTATAAGCATTTTGCCCTGGCTGGAGGCCTTTAATTCTAGGCATCCACAGGATTGACCGGTTAAGCAGAAGCCAGCCTCAGAGGCTGAACTGCGAGATGCCATACACAAAAAAAAACGTAAAGTTATCCACAGACATGTCCTGATCCTGACATCGTTAGAATGTCATTATTACTACGGTTTCTCCCTACACATTTTTTTTTGTAAACTTACCTACTTATTTATTGGAATACTGTCAATGACCAGTATTCCGATAAATAAGTAATACTGTTGAAGAAGACGGATGAAAAAAGATTGCATGCATTGCATTGCATGCAGCAGAGATGAGAATTTAGAGATGGATGTGTGTAGTAGATAAAGTTATAAATGAGCTTATAAGAGGAAGTTTGAAAGTTGCGCCTGTTAAAAAGATGAAAGGGTCGTCTGTCTTGGTATGGGCATATGATGAGGAAGGATGGAACAAATGTGACTAAAACAGGGATAAATTAAATAAATGTTGATGGAAAGGGGGAGGAAGACCAAAGAAAATATGGATGGATTGTGTGAGAAATTATATGAACGAAAAAGGAGTACATAAAAAATATAAATAAAAAACATGTTGCGCCGACTCGAAATAACATGGGACGAGGGCAGGAAGATCAGATGAGTATTACTTATTTACTTCAAAATCAGTCTATAAAGTGCCCTCAGCTGGGATACTAATCAAGTGGCGTGCCTAGGGGCCAACAATGCTGCGGCAAGCCCATAAGGCAAGCACGCTGTACTAAGACCCTAACATGAAGCAAGCTAAGCTTGTAGGCTTGGTTGAAAGTCACACACAAACTTCAAATATTGTCGTCGGTAAATGATGTAAAGAAAACTCATTACTGTTTGTTACTTTGTTATTATAATCGTTTTATAATAAGTAATTGTTATTATTATAAAACGATTTTAATCGCAGTGAAGTGTGAATCGGTCTATACTTTTATTAATATTCATGTCTCGAGCGGCAAGTGAACGTCCCTGCTTAGATACACCTCTACTATTACGAGTAAAACTGGTCAATATGAGATTTACACATTGATCTTAAGACATTGCGTGCTCGTTCTAATAAAATTCGTAGTTTATTTTAAGTATACAAGCATTGTATGTTAGATTGTTTTAGTATTTTTGACGCGTAGGATTGGTCAATATAGTGGAGGGCAAAATGTAGCAGAAATCTTGTATAAACGTTGAACAGGTGCAAAATTTCGGTTCCTATACGTTGACTTTATTAATAAAAAAAAAGATGAAGATATCATGCCCCACACACACATAACTAACTTTGTATGATTGTGGATATGAATCTTATATAGAGGCCATATTTTATAGGGTATTATATCGTGCAATGTAATTAGGTTAATTGTTTATTACTAATATTATACCTGCAAGCTTCATCTTTACCACAAGGTTTACGTTTCACAAACTACATGTTTTGCTCTACTTACAACCTTAAAAGGTATATTTTATTGTGTTAAACCGACACTGTAAAACTTCAATAAACAATAACATTCAAGTGTAAAATAACAACTATAATAAATTCACACTAACGAAACTTGGCATACCTTTGAGGACGTTAATCATTTCAGAAATTGTTGGCACCGGTAGAAATGTCAGGTAAATTAAAAACTCAGAAAATTACAGTAGCAAGAAGGTAGCAAGGCACCAGGCGTGAACTTCCGCGAAAAATGACACCTCGCGGACTTACACAGTTCATTGGCCTTTTATATTTAAAATGTTATAGTGTAGGCTGCTTTCAAATTAAACTAGATAATTATTCTTCTAATTTTTAAAACTTCCTCCTAATATTTTTTATAATTTTACATCAATCAACCTCTTCATAAACAACGCACAAAAGCAGCCAGCATGTTACAAAAAAGAAGAAATCCGTATTTATTATCAATACATAATTTGAAATCGGAATGTGATTTTGGAGCAAATTGAATTAAAAAGATTGTCAATGGTTTTCCTTTGCGCTAAGGCCGCGATCCCACTATGTAGTGACGACAGATTATCGTGTCGTGTACAGTGTCGTGGCTTGTATATTTAAACGAAGGTGTTCATAATTATGTAGGACGACACGAATAACTGTGGTCCATGACTATTTTACCATGACGACAGATTGTGAAATGATTCGATATAATAGGAACAGCTAGACGACAGCCGTCCAACGATAAATTAATCGTCACGACATAGTGGGAACGCGCCCTAACAGTAATTTTGTACTTTCGTTTGAACACCATAAAAACTCCGTAAGAGTCAGCTCACACCGAGACGCAACGCGACGCGAATACGTTGCGCAACGTATTCTGAATTCTCAAGGTGCGCGCAGCGTCGCGTCGCGTCGCGTCTCGGTGTGAGCTGACCCTAAATCTGTTATATTTTAATCAGGTTTTTAAATAAAAGTGTTAAAATACATAAACGAGCCTTCTCTAGAGGTGACGACCGTATAATGCCAAGGTTGGTGCGCCAAATAAGTACTGAACTATTCTAAAATCTAACTACGCTATTAGGTGATTAGTAAATGCATTATTTTAATAATAAATTACCTTTGTTGGATAGCGAAACAATGAATTCGCTTTTTTATTAAATGCTTTTTAATAAAGCTTTGTCTGGTAACATAAAGTAACTCGTACAGATATGTGAACATTCAGCTAGTGTGTCAATTTGGTATAACCATATTGGGTACCGACATTTCTTGAAAGGCAGAACGTTATCAAATACCGCGATCGCGACTTTACATAGAAATGCTACTTAAATGGTACAATATTACCTACCTACTCTTGTATCTCAAAAGTACGTGTCGTAGATTAAGTTTAACTGTTCCACGCTAAACATAGGACGGTGTGTGTTTTTAATTCAACAGATACGTTTAGAAATTTATGAATTCATAGCAGTCGTAGTGTGGAGGTCAGATAGGCAGTCGCTTAATGTAAAATACTGGTACTCAGCTGCATCCGGTTAGACTGGAAGCCGACCCCAAGATAGTTTGGGAAAAGGCAAGGCAAATGATGATGATGAGCAGTCGTAGTCAGTGTGTTCGCATTCATTGTTCGCCCAATGCGTATGCCCAGCGTAGGGTCAGCGTCTGCTTCGCGTAGCAGTGGCGTAGCACCAGTCGCCTATACTCGTACAATTATATTATTTTTCTATTCTTAGTACTAACGTACGACTGAAATACACTGTATTTAATTTCAATCAATCCTTTGCATCCTACCATTTTGTGGGTATTTTATAAAACTTATGATAAATCTATTAAAAAAAACATGGTTTTCAGTTCTCTGTTGTTCTTTTTACAGGTTCTAAGCAAACAAGATGGCGGCGCCGGATGTGCGGAGTCGTACTTGGCTCCTGCTGATTCTGGTTCTGGTACTACAGATTATTACTCAAGCCTTCTCTGATCCTGGTAAGATATCGCTATATTTTCCTCTTTGATAATATTCAAGACTTCTGATTCAAGTAAAATCCTGTTAGATAGTTGGTACTTACAATGATTAGCATAGTTTCCTCTATGAACTTGCCAATTCAGTTGATCTATTAGATATTCGACAATATCGAGAAAAATCTTATTAGCATATTCCTTTCGCTGGCGGTGTGTCTCGTAAAGCGCGTTAAGCCGATGGTCTTGTAGCTGATCTTTCTTCGGTCGTGTCGGATTCCTGACTCTTCGGACTATAAGAGTATAGGAATAGAGAGACCGCCCTTGACCACATAAAGAATTGTGAATTCTAATACCTCAAAACCGACCGACCGTACCCCGAAACCGAAATTCCGAATTCGGTCAGGAAGATTATTGAAGTATTTGTCATAGTAACCACATAATGCACCCTCCGGGTTTTAATTTAGACGGCATGGTTGGCGCAGTGGCTGAGTGATCGACTGCTGCGCTGCGTGTCGCGGGTTCGATCCCCTCACGGAACAAATATTTGTAAGGCCTACAGATGGTTGTTCCGGGTCCGGCTGTTTGTGTATGTCAGTTTAAATGTTTGTAAACGTATCACAATACAGGAAAAAGAGGAGCAACGTTTTAGAGCTTTGACATATCTAAGTAAAGTCAGTTTACAAGCATGACAAATGTAGCAATGTATTGCTGCTTTATTGTGTATGTCAGTTTAAATGTTTGTAAACGCACCAACGATACAGGAGAAATTTCTAGTGTGAGACAAAGTTAAAAAAAAAAACCATCAATATTTGAAAATTACTTTCTTCTGTATTCTATTGTAGATAAGCTTAGCTGGATCCAGCATGTGATCAGTACGCTCATGTTTATAATTTCATGTAAATTAAGTTGTCATCATAAAATAATAATTGTTTGTAAGAAAAACATTTAACAGCCAGTTTCAAATATTATAATAGCCGTGAAATACACGTCTATTAAATTATTTCTACGACCATTTAATTAGGGTCTATTATTCCAACGATAATAATAATGCATAATTATTTAGGAATAAGGAGAAGAAGACTAATAAAAAAGTAAAAATTGTTGCCAAGTACATATCACTTAATATAGTTTTAAAAGCGTCTTAGACTACATGTTAAGGAAATACTATCAACATTTAGCAGAGCAATCTTGATTATTTAATTTGGAAGAATCAGCAAGCGTTACCTAATTTACATTAGGCACCCACTTAATGTTGCAAACATTTCGTTTCTAGTATTGATTACGAACCTTGAAAAATAATTGAAATAAATATAACACATTAAGTTTATAACCGTATATTATAAATATCATATTATAGCCTTCTTGCTCATAAATTCGACGGCACGGTTGGCGCAGTGGCTGAGCGATCAACAGCTGCGCGTGGGGCAAATTAAAAAAAAAAAACTTTCGAATGTTTCCAGGTAACAATTTTGTCAAAACAAAATAACTAACAAAGACAGGATCCGTAAATACGAATGTGTACTTTAATTGATTCCAGTTAGTGAAGGAAACGATAATATTATTGCTAAAGGCACTACAGGCGGATGTATAAAACACGCGTGCATACATACACAGAGTTGGCAACACAAACTATCTGTCATATTAGTACAAAGGATTCTGGTCCTTCACGTGAATACCCAGGGTCGTTTTTACCAAACACGTGGTGGAGTATGGTTTGCCAGTGCAACAAGGATGTGTAGTGGTTATTATATGTTTTTGTTGTCACCAAGTACATCCCTCGTGTGGATCGGTCACGAATTGCGATTACGAAATGGCATACTCGTTAATGTTCATAGAACATGAACAGGATTCACAGTATTGGCATACAGCATAAACTTTTCTTGATTGACAGCCATTTAATTAACAGATTATTTACAGAATACGACCATATATATTTATATAAGAAGATCCATTCAGTAGACAGTATTTAAGATAACGTTCAATATCTAGCAACAGTCTCTTATCACTCTTATAAGCGAATCAACGCGCAACGTCAAAAATGCAGTTATGTGTATTTTTTAATAATTTGGGTTAAGATTAGAAAGTAAATTTACTTAAAAGTACGGGAATTATCCCACTGACAGTAAACATCTTTCTAGCTTTGATGCAAATCACATCCTATTGATCAAGGCATCGCTAGATAGGTATAATGCTTATTGCAATGATCATTTACTTAGAGATCCTTGAAATGCATTTCACAACAATCGTGCGCGGTTCCCTGTGGCGTACCTTCTTGTAAATCGCGAATTATTGTTCACCAGATGACTTAGACACAATAAATTATCTATGAAGTAATGTGAAACTTATGTGAGCGAGCGTCACATTTCCTCGTTGGTTTCCATCATCATTTCAGCCGAAAGACGTTCACTTCTGGACATAAGCCTCCCTCAAGTGTCACCACATTGACCGGTCCCGTGCGACTCGCATCCAGCCGCTCCCCGCAACCGTCACCAGGTCATCGGTCCTACTAGTGAGAGGTCTATCAACGCATCGTCTTCCGGTTCGCAGTCGCCATTCCAGAACTTTTCGGCTTCATCGGCCATCCGTTCTGCGAGCAATGTGCCCACTGCATTACACTTAAGTTTTGCAATTCTTCGGGCTACGTCGGTAAACTTGGTTCTCTTGCGGATGTCCTCATTTCTGATTTGATCACGCTAGGAAACTCAGAACATAGTCCTCTCCATGACTTTAAGCCTTATGATGAGGCCCAATGTGAGCGACCACGGTTCGTTCGGTCCACGGTTCGGTCGTGTATGTAATCACTGGCAACACACACTGGTCATAGACTTTCGTCTTGAGACACTACGGGAAGTTGTACGAGAGGATACCACGCAACGTTGGTTTTCAAGGTATGGTTTAAATATCATTTTGAAGTCAGAATCGTTTTTTTCCTATCCATTTTGTATTCCATAGCCAGTCAACAGACTTATTTGATAATAACATTTCTTCGGTCTCGAAAATAGTTATAATAAGTTAAGTTATTAAAATACGTTACCCCTTTCTTCGACCTGGTTTCATTATACAAGGTTGATCTGATAATTCCTGATAAAGCACTGAGTTAATGCATAAAATCACTAATTTAAAGAAAAGCAGTTCAAGTTGCGAACTTGTAGAAGGAAAAAACATTGCTAAGTTACGCTTAATTTGAACCAAATAGCGAACACCAAAAAGGAATTCATGGAAACACAAACATGTTACATGTAGGCGTTAGCAACAGCTCCACTTTAAAGTGTATCACTTTGATATCACGATCATTAGCGCTTGAACCCATTGCAGTGACGTTGAGATCTTGACATTTTCGCCGCGTGCGCAGCGCAGCAGTCACGACACCGCCGAACATTTCCCCGCGACCTTGGCTACACTTCCGCTTCCTACAGGTCAAGGTTCAATCGTTTTACGTGTTTGTGAAATATAGAAATTTTCACGGTTTAATAATATGGTTAATTGAATTATAGGAATGTTTGGTATTTTTATTAATTAAAAGTTCTTGCTTCTCTAATTTATAAGCTTCACACATATTGTTACATTCACTCTTGATATTTATTTTTTATTTAATTCTATTTTTATGGTACTAGTGGCCTCTGAATTATCTTTCTTTTTCAAATAGGTTTCTGTCAAGTTATGTAGATTGCTATCAATAGGTACGTTATTTTTAAAATCATGTCGTGAAAGTTTACCGAGACACGAGATTCGTTATATGAACATGACATGTCACATAAAAACGAATAAGTATCTGTTACGTTAAGTTACGTTGGTGATTTGACATCACACTATAAGCTCTTCCAAGAAAAATAACATTATCGATTTCCGGAAAATATGGTGCCAAGTACCGACCCACTTATATTTCTGTCCCAAAAAAAACCCTCAATGTAAAAAGTGTGGATTTTCCTAAGTTATATTTAAAGGGGAAAACTTGTTAATATTATCAAAGAAACAATTAAAGCGCTTTCGAATCCTCCAAGACAAGGTGAAGGCTGGTTGTGTGTCGTGACGTAAGTTATAATTTGATAATTGCTGCCAGAGCCCTTGACTCATACTGAACTTGCGTAAAAACTTTACCTCACACAAATACACACACGCTGCCTTAATAAACTAACTACTTACATTATTTATTTATTTTTGAGGAAGATTAGGTTCTAGGTTGCAAAACTTTGTGCTCTTTTTAGGGATCCGTACCTCTTACTGAAAAAACGGAACCATGGTAGGATCACTCTGTCCGTCTGTCTGTCAAGACCCTTTATCTCGGCAATGCGTGGAGGTATCTAGGTGAAATTTAAACCATATATCTGCAGTCCCTTCATGCTGTGAAAAAATCAAACTTCTAAGTTAACGTAAAAAAGATACGGCCGTTTATGCAGTAAAAAACGTTTATTTCGACACTCTCAAGGGAACCAAAATGTATAGGGTACTTTCCATTGACCTAGAACTATGAAATTTGGCAAGTAATAGCATCTTATACTACAAGTAGGTACAGGGAACAATGTGTAAAATATACATTTGTAGTTAAATCGTAAAAAAAAAAACAAAAAATTAACGCGCATAACAAAAGTGAAATTGTACGGAACCCTCGGTGGGCTAGTCCCACTCGCACTTGTTCGGTTTTTTACAAGTACGATTCAAAATTCATCATCTAGCAAAAACTAAACCTCGATTATTTTAAGTAATTTAATAAGCTATACAGACAATAATCTTTTTTGTTTGACTATAACGGCTTCAGAAATGTAGTTTTACATCCGGTCTATCTTGAAAATGAAATCATAAAACATAAGTTGAAATAAAATTTGTATGTTGTCATCACATCAAAAGTTGAGTGCCTGACCTATTTAATTCAAAATTATTGCTTCTTATACATAGGCATAACGTGAGTTTCTGTTGGTAGCAGACTTTGATCATATGTCAAGACCCGAGAGGATGAAAACATCGATTAAATGTCGTCAAACAATGACTAAGTGTGTACCTATCAACAAATCAACACTCGTGTAACTAAAGATGAGATTAGTGAACTAACTTTTGCTTTATGAAAACAGGTGAAAAAGCCTCCTCTGTTTTTCACCTGTGTCCTTAAGAAAATTAATTCTGTAGCTAACTGAAACAATGATCCGATTGTCCTTCATTGTCTTCAATGCAACATAAGTACTATGAACTTAAAGAGAAAGGACGAAGTCAAAAGATTCCAGTTTACATGCTACACATCTGCAGAAAAATCTTATTACCTGATCAGTACCTGACCTATAAATCTTGCCCGACTCAACTAATACCTACAGCGATCTTTTAATTCCGGGACAATTTTCGACATTTAAATGCCATTGATCGCCACAACTACTTCAAGTAATATTAATTGATAACCTAGCTTCCTGAACATGAAGGCTAATACGTCCATTTGGGTACAATGGAAGCCGAACGGACACATTAGCCATTATTAGTAGGTATACTGCCAGTAATGTTTTCTTAGTATTCTTCTTTATTTCGGATCGATGACTTAGATTTTGTCCGAACAGTACTTAGCGAGCTGGTCAGCTCAGCCGGTTGCCACTTTCAACTTTTTGTTTTACTTACAGTAGATTTGAGACTAAAACTTTCTCGAAAAATATGGAACCCCGACATTGGGTGTATTATTATTGTGTGTTGTGGAATAAATCCAAATCGATGCCTTTGGTGTGTGAAAGTGAAGAAATCCCACAGCTTGGGTGATCATAAGCGACTGGATTGTTATCAAATAGAAGATAAAACCAGTTCAAATTAACGTGAGATCACGTAAACCGTGCCGGCAGTGCGCATATGCCGAGCGAATGCAGCGCGCGTCGCGACGTCGTCTACATGTCGCGATAGTGAAAGCTGAAGGCCGCTGACTAACGTAACTCCTCCGGCAACAACCGCTATTTAGATAATAACTACAACGCACGCTCAAACAGTTTCCCGTTTACTATCAACTAATTATTCACCAGTGAGACTGTCACGCTCATTACAGTTCAAGGGTTTCGCTAAACGGCGAGGGATTTCGACATAAATATCTACATAGCCGATGACGGTTGGTTCCAAACAATAGTGGGCGAGTCATCTAGCTATTTAGCGAATTCCAGCACGACGATTGTAATTGAAGATTTCCCAATCGAAAAGCCCCATAAGTTAACACCAGACATTCAAACAGGATCTTACGCCTACAGGCTGCGGCAATACCGCCAATAAACCGGTCATAAACTGAACTACATTCAAACTCAAATTCCATTCATGTTTTCGCATTCGTCTAAAGTAAGAAAGAAAACATATTTATTTGGCACATGCCACAAGTGCACACAACAAAAAAAAAATTAAAACTAAACAGAAAAAGATAATATTGTGTGTCTCTTCCCCGTGTTTAATTTTTGACCATGTCATGGTCAAAAATGAATAATTCTTTATTTGACCCTGAGGACAACGCCTATTAATGGCGGCGCATCATGCAATCGAGGTTCACTTGCCATACTTATATGTAAACACAAGAAGCTGAATGCAATCTGAGCGGTCATCCGTCTATAGAATCTTCTCATTATGACAAAGTAAAATCGACTTCGGCGAACACCATAATCTTCATTATTTATTCACGCTATTTTAAATTCAGTGATGTTTTTGTTTGAATACTATTAACTAGAGTGGAGTTTCCTAATAAGGTAAGAGGAAGCAAAACTCCATTCATTAGGTCTCATATGCAATTCTAGATAAATTATGATACATTGTGTCAAATTCACAATATGTGCGAAAACGGACTCAATGACTTTACCTGTGAGTAGGCGTTGCGTTAAAGAATACACGGAAATCTTTGAATAACAGAATACAATAAATAACCAACACTTGTTTTGTAATCCTTTAAGTTACATAAGAAGATAATGACTTAGTTTACTCTTTGAATTGTTGCAGGATTATATAAATGTACTCATCACACATACTTGTAATAAGTAAATGCATTCCGTGCTTAACTAGATAAATAATAATGAAACGATAATTACACAAGTTATTAGTACTATTACAAGGTGCTCATACTTGTTGCTGATTATTTTATTAATTAATGTTTGGATTACTTCCTGGTTACATTGATTGAAATAATCATAAACAGCGGTCGCATCACTTGACTGGTTATAACAAAGTAAACTTAAGCATTAAAAGCTATTTTTAGTTAAATCCTCTATACGCATCTCCTAACACGTAAGTAGGAACTCGTAAAAACTTTTAGGACTCACGACTATTTTATGGCAGTGTCCGAACAAAAGCGAATGCAGAGCGAACACACGAACAACACGTTTATCTATATACAAGTTGTTGTTTTGAAATCATCGTCAAATTCAAGGAGGTGACTATGCTAATGATTTTCGTCCCGTATCAATAATAAAATAGGCAGGTAATTTTATTTTTTCGCCCTTTAACCGCGCTTTCACACATACAAACAATCTCAAACGTCGCGGGAGACGCACCGGGCGTCGGGGGGCAACCAGTGGCCCCCGGCGACCGTAGGCGCGGGCCTGTGGACGGTGAGTAATGGGCTAGCTCACCGTCCGTCCGTCTTACGACGACAGGCCGTGCCGAAGGCGCGTTTGTGTTCCACGCGCGCCTCAAGGAGATGTCAGCAAATCAGAAGGGGTCCGAGAGGGTTGATGCCTGCCAGGGCTGCGGGTTGTTCGAAAGAGATACCGTGGCCCTGGAACACAAAGGGCTAAGAAGGAACATGGATGGGTTTTAGTCAGTATAAGTCTGACACTCCCTCAGTCATTTGATGATTTCCCATCCGTAAAAAAAAGGGGGTTCCAGTTTTCAGAACAATTGAGTTATTTAATGGGAACTAATTTTTTGAGCTGTTGTTTAAATATTCGAGATGTTATTATGATCAGTTGGAAAACATATTGAGCAGTTATTTAATTTAATGTCGGTTGATTAATTATTGCGACAGTAAAACATAGACAGTAATAAAAAATCAATTAGTCGGTTATTTTATCATACAATGTCAATTCTAAAAATAATTGAGCAGTCCAATAACTGAATGAGCGGTAAAAATTATGGAATGAGCGGTTCGAGTGAGCTCGCATTTTGAATTCTTGCATTTGGACTGCTCTCTGGACTTGGGGCACCCCGACTCGGACAGGTTAGGTTCGAAGGGGGTGGCGGGGTCTAGTGAGCGAGCGGAGCAAGCGAACTAAGACCCCAACTTCCCCTTCGTGTTAGGTTATTGTAAACCCTGCAGACAGAAATAGGAGCCCCGCGTAGCGGGGCTACGTCGACTATGCTTTTTAAGCGAATATAAAATGGGTGTGGTGCCAGGGGAGAAGGGGTACACCCCCCCCCCCTTTCACCTCATTGTTTATAGAATTGCTCTAAAATGAGATTTCTTACCGACTAATTCTGATTTATTACTGCCCACAAGAGGGCATATAAGAGGGCAGCGGGCATATAAGAGGGCAGCGTGAGATTCTCTCGACTGAAGAGAAATAGCATACCAGATTTAGCTATGAGATTTGCGGACAGAAGATGAGTATGGCATCAATGGATGCTTAGCTCAGCTGAATATAATAATCCCGATGAAAATCTGACACCATATTAGATTCTTGTTCCTTGGAAACAGATTGCTAAGTAGCAGGATATATGTATATAAAAAAATAAAAAATACGGCCCACACGTAACCGCTCGTTCAATAATTTTTACCGCCCATTTAATTGTTTTCCTGCTCAATTATATTTTCACTGATCCATTTAACTATATTTTATTACTGATTTTTGTTTACTTTACTGCTTAGTTTTAACTGCTGAACTAGTTATTAGTAGTTTTAACTGCTGAACTAGTTACTAAACGTGCCATTTATAATTTTTAACTTACCAAAACTGCTATTTACAACTGCCTCTTTAAATCAATGCCTTATTTAATTATGAGCGCGACGATCAGAACTTCGCGCTAACACTGGTACCTTTACTGTATCCATACTATCCATACTTCCATACTAATATTATAAATGCGAAAGTCACTCTGTTTGTTTGTATGTTTGTTACCTTTTCACAACTAAACGGCTAATCGGATCTTAATGAAATTTGGCAAGAAGATAGATTTCAACCTGGGGAAGGACATAGTCTATATATCATCACGCTACGACCAATAGGAGCGGAGCAGAAATGAAAAATGTTGCGAAAACGGGGAAAATGTGACGCAGACGAAGTTGCGCGGGACAGCTAGTTAAATATAATATTGAAAAAAATCGAAATAATTCTTACTGATTTTATTTATTTCCAGTTTATGCTGGTAATGAGTCATTGTACACAAGTTTGCACTATTTTTTACTCCTATTGACATGTTTTTATCGCATATTTTACATTCAGTTGGGTTTCCGTTCCGTAACAATAAAATAAACACAGATTTGTTTGACGAAGCTAGTCGATTTGAAATACCAATTAGTAATAGGTACGTGACTGTAAAAAAATAAGTTATTGTGATGAGCTGGTGTGTTCCAATGATTCATGATCTCATTTCGTTGTAAAAAGTATTAGTGTAAAAACAGGGCACATGAAACTATTATATTAATTACCCTGCGTACCGGATTTACTTTTTGTGTTTAAGCGGAACTTACGGCGATCATCACGAATCGCAAATTGTTAGTTTTTGTCCTAATGCTACTAATAGGACCATTAGACGTTAATGGGCTACTCTGGTCCAAATATTTAAGTGGATATTATGTACCATGAAATAAAAACAATACTATGAAAACATAATTATTATTTTACGCCAACCAATTACCGCTTGAATACGAGTAATGCGAACAAATACTACTTAATTTGTAAAAAAAAAAATGAGTAGGTATTTTGTTCTAAGTAGGTAGGAGTAGGTGTTTTGTTGTTGGATCTAATTTACGATCAAGATCTAGCTTATCATCAGATAGATCAAATTTTATTTAGTCGTTATTCTGTACATATCAAGTGGCACTTGACACAGTAAAATTAATGAGTCTTCATTATATTTGCGTCTATGCAGATGTAGGTATAGAAAATAAAGAGTCATTTCAAAAGAATAGAACCAGTCACGGTTTTTTGATACACGATTATTTTAACCACGAGACTGCAGCAGTCACGGAGTATTTCTCAAAAGTGAAGATGCTTCAAACATCCTACTAATATTATAAATGCGAAAGTTTGTGAGGATGGATGGATGTTTGTCACTCTTTCACGCAAAAACTACTGAATGGATTTGGATGAAATTTGGCACACGGGTAGTTTATAACCTGGATTAACACATAGGATACTTTTTATCCCGGTAGTACAATCCCGTGGGACAGTGACCGAACTCCACGCATGCGAAGCCGCGGGCATAGTCTAGTTATTAAATAAAAGCATTATAGCAGAACCTGAAATTTGTAAATCTTTGACAGTCGTCACGAGTAGTCAGAAGCCAAAAGCCTAACATTCATGAATGTGAGACTTTTGGCAGTAACTGGGTAATACGACAGTATTACCCAGTTACTGGGTTGTGGAGGTCAGATAAGCAGTCGCTTCATGTAAAATACTGGTATTCAGCTGCATCCGGTTAGACTGAAAGCCGACCCCAAGATAGTTTTGGAAAAGGCTAGACAGATGATGATGATGATGATAGCAGAACCTGAAATAAGGTCTTCCTCGCCTACCTACCTACAGTCAGTAACATAGCAACACGCCTATAATCCCCGAAGAAATAAGCAAAGGTGTACATCCATTTTTCACCAGTTATGGTCCATCAACTGCGCACAAATCCATGGCTCCATGGCTGCTACTGAGAAATTTATGATGGAAAAACCCAAAAACACTTTGCTGGACATGTAAATTGAATCCAGGACTTCATCATATTCAGCGGAAGCGCTTGGAACCAGAATACCAACGAGGCTCTAAAACTAAATCGTAGCAATTTATTATTCCTTTCTTTAGCACAAATTCCTCTGATATACAAGGTGTTGTTTTGCATATTCGTCAAAATTCAGGAGGTTGTCACAAAAGACATAAATAGTCAATTAAAATTACGGTACCTAGTTAATTATTAATAAACGCTTATTTTTTTGGTTGTTTAGGTTTGTCAGTAGTTCAGAATAACCCCCTTAATGTGGTTTAGGGAATAAGAAATTATCGAATAATCGTCTGAGATTGTTTGTATGTATGGAAGTGCAGTTCTAGGCCGAGAATCAGACCGCCTGCGTTTAAAACACGGGTGGTTCACACTTACAGATTTCAGTAAATAAGAAAGAAAATAAAAATTTCCTACCCATTTTATTATTGATTCGGGACGAGAATCATTAGCATAGTTACATCCTTGAATTTGACGAGAATGCAAAACAACACCTTGTATTTAAATGTTTAGATGCATGTACGTATACGCTATGTACTAACTAACCCACTTAGATCAGCTGTCAGCGGTTGAGACCGGCTAAATTAGCCTGTTACTAACAAATTATTATGTCCCACATGATTGCCAATAAAGTTCTTATACTCTCTCTCTTACTCTCTACTATACTCTTACATAAAATATACACTTAAAGTATATTTTATGTTACAAAATTAACATTTCTAAGAACAAAAACAACTGGTTTAAACTGGCTTAAGTTGAATGGGTTGGTTTATAATAACCGTGTTTTAGAGCTTGGTTAGAACTGAAATATCTCGTTAAATTCGGACTTTAGTGTATTAAGTTATACCTTGTTTTCGCCTTCTTCTATAAAATGTAATTCAAAACTGACTAACTACTAAACATACAAAACTTTACGCCTGTAACCTCCGAAAGGTTAAGCAGAGTTGTACCTTATAGAACACCCACATTTCGTTAATTACCTATGTTTAAGTAAGAAACTACTAGCTGTTAGGTACGAACCCACTTTACATTTTAATATGCTTTCGAAACCTCGGCTTTTGCGATTAACATCGATTTTGTTCGACGATGCCAATAAAATCAAAGACTTGTTTCAATCATTCGATTTTGATCGATCACTGTCATCATGAAACCGGTCTGCAAAAGAAACGACATACCTATGCCTGTTTACACTTGCCTATACTCTCTAAAGCTTTCAACATGACAGCACTAACGACATTGTCAGAATGTGATTGTGATGTTCCCGATACATGTTTCGAAACTAGAGCGCCTATGTGTACACAACTACAAATGGAGATCTCTCATGTCACACCCACTGCCTATAAAAGACTGCCAATGACAGCCTCGTTTGATTTTTTATTCATCTTAATTGTCTACGTTTGCTTTTGTGTGTAGCCTTTCGCTGTCCTGATCTTTGGCCGATAGCAATAATTTATATGCACGAATTAGAATGCAACCACCTATGAATATGTTTTATGATAACGTGCACACGTGTGGTACGACTTTGCATTTGCAAAGTCAAAGGTTGTGTCACGACACAATAACGTTTCATATAAATGTTATATTTATAATGTTTTATGAAACGTTATTGTGTCTTGTGTCTCACGTTTTAAACTTCGATCAATCTCAATTTATCATTCACTTGTCTCTTGCTTAAAACCGTTTCATACACCTGCATTAAGTTTCTGTATAGATTTCCTAATATATCGATAAAATCGACTTACTTACAAGTTGTAAATAGACAATATACGAAGCCGTCAATCAGGCATTCTATACATCAAACTAAGTAACCCTACGCTAAAATTATTGCTGGGAACAAACTTTTTTTTTTTGGGAAAAAATCACGTTTTACCGTAAGACTCAATGTAACGCACTCAAAACATTGTGCTGATGGATGCATTGAATAGTAAACGGGTCATGGAGGTATTTAAAATGCAGTTTTTAAACTTGTGAAAAAGTTGGAACTTTGACGTCCAATATCTAAGTAACTAGAAGGTTCCCAGTTATAAAAATACAAACAGCTATATATTGAATTGAATTACTGCCTCGTTGGCGGTCGCAACCGTGACTGCATAGCATGAGGTCTAGTATTTAATTCACGGGTTGGGCAAAGTGATATTGGGTTTGCCCATCTCGAATTTCTGTGTAGCAGCCAAGAATCTTGATTTTACCCAGCTGATGGCAATAGGCTCGTCCCCTACTACTTGAATTAATATAACTGGCGAAATGTGGTAGAACTATTTCGAACTCATATTGGGAGCCCATTAGGAACAACTCTGCCTAACCCTATAGGGATTTCAGACGTGATGTAATGTTATGTAGGTAGCTATAAAATTAACGTACTTATTTATCTTAGTTACTAAGATGAAGGCTAACCTAATTCCAACATTTTTACCTATCGTTGCAACATGCAGTTGATGCAGTCCTTAGCTTATAAATCAACTTCAAATACATAATGTACATCTAGTGCGTCATTAATCTAAATTTCAGCGCCAAACCTTCCCAATTAGTGTTTATACTAGTCCAAATTATGATAATTAGACGCCTTATATCAAGATACAGTACATACAAAGGCACTAATCGCCGCAGGTGGTAAACAAATAAAAATAGGTACCTAACTTATTTCTCTCATACGGTTTTCCAATCATTCGATATAATGGGACCACTATAATATTAACTGTGATGAATTATTAGCTCATACTAAACTATGTCATGTCGCAATTTTAATAAGCAATATCATAGTTATTCTATTGACATTTTAAAACAATTTTTCAATCGATTATTGCGACCATAATTACTCATGAAACATACATGTGGTAAAAAAAATGCGTACACGCAGGTGTACCAGCAACAAGCGCTCTATACCTACATCCGTTTCTATATTCAATTATTAAATAGGTATGATTTTATTTATTTATTGACTATGGTCAACTAAATAGGAATACCTTACAAGTCTCAAAGTGCAAAATGTTCACCCTCACCAAACATTTTGATGACCGGTTTGTTTTTGCAAACCTATGTTTAAACAGGATGAAAATTCAGGATCTACAATAATAGGGTTAGAAAATTGAAACCGTCGTAATAAATGCAGTTCAATAAAATCAATTGTAGGAGTGTCTTTTCAAAAGGAGATAAGATAGCCGCAATAGCGCACCAACCCTCACTGGGCCCGCGTGGTGGATTACAGCCCATTTCCTCTCATAGAGAGGAGGCCTGCGTCCCAGCAGTGGGAACAATATAGGCTGATGATGATGATGATTAATAGTGCACATTTACTTTATAAATTATGTCATCTCGGATCTGACCTAGACTAGAGTCAAGAGCAAACCCAAATCAAATTTAAAAAAAAAAGTTTTATCGTAGAATATCCCTTTTTGCATGAATGGTCAACTAGAAGTGAATTCAAATCTTGTATGCCATGTCTTTTATTTTAAATGTAACGTCGCTCTTAGTGGATAACTCATGAATTTTCCGAATGTCTCGTGGGTGTGATGGCGGCATGTCCTCGCAGCAGCTGTAGATTTAATAAGATAATGTTACTCCTTGACAGCTTGTAGTAATTTATTGTGTCAACCTGCAACTTAGCTCAGCAGCATACGCCGTTAGGAAAATTCGTGATTTGACTGATTTAGAGACGGCCCGTTTAGTTTACTTTAGTTATTTCCACAGCGTGATGTCGTACGGTATTCTCTTGTGGGGCAATGCCGCCGATATTCAGACAATATTTGTTTTGCAAAAAAGGGCAATTCGTTCAATTTATAAATTAAGTCCTAGATACTCCCTCAGAGAAAAATTTAAAGAGATTGATATTCTTACTGTGCCCTCTCAGTTTATTTATGAAAACCTTTTGTACGCGCATAAAAATATTAATTTGTTTAAAAAATACAGTGATATCCACAACGTAAATACGAGGAACAAACACAAATTTGTTGTTCCTGCAACGAGGCTCAAAAAAGTAGGGGGTACGTTCAGATGCCAATGTATACGTTTTTACAATCAGCTTCCGAGCCATATTCAAGCACTAAGCCTAAATAAATTCAAATCGTTTATAAAACGGAAGCTATGCCTGAAAGCCTACTATCATGTAAATCACTAGCTCGAAGATAAAAAGGCTTGGGATTAAACTGCTCCAATGAAATTTGCTCTGTGAATGTCGAAATTCCGGACTTCGCTTGTTTATTGTTAATTCCTTATTTTATACACTGTGACATTTTTATTTTATTTTTACCTTATTTTTTTACATTTTTTTTTTAATTATTATTTTAGATGACATTTACCGATGTGACATGAATACTTATTTCAGTATTTTATTATTTTTTTTTTTTACTTAATTTTTTTATTATTTTTATGTGACATTTACTGATTTGACATTGATATTTACTTTTTTTTTATTATTATTGTGACATTTATTGAAATTCTTGTTTTTTTTTTTTTTTAATTCATTTCGTATATTATTATTAATTACTTACATTTAATTATTGTGAATGTGAGGACCATGTAGGTCACTTTTTTTTTCTTTTTTTCTCCCACCGCTGTCTGGCAGTTTGAGTACTTTAAGCGACCTACCCAAATGTCCTTTCTTTGGTATTGTTCGTCGTTGCGTTGAGCTCCTTGAGTTATAAGTCGAGCTACACGATAACTGACAAATGCTTGCACTGACTGGACAGGTCCACTCAAATCTGTGTGGTTCTTTCTTTAAAAGACCATCTCAGACACTAATCTGCATAGTCCTCATGTAAATTGAACAATGTCTGGACTTTAAAAGAGCAACAAGTTAACAGAGAACCTCTGAGTTTGTTTCGGCTGTTTCTTCTCAGAGTAGTCAGGTACGAAACACCGGCCCCATCTAGTTTTAAAAAAAAATGACGTGTAAAAGTGTTTGTAAAAACCTATTTGCAAAATAAACATCATTTATCATTTATCATTATCATAATGATTTATGAAATCCTTTCAATTTTATTGAGCATTCTATAGAACATCACAGTTGGTACTCAATAGAATTTTCATAAAATGTTTTATTTCTTTTATTCATTACACATCTAACTTTATACATTTTAAAATGTTTCTTTAAAAAAAGGTAATTTTTTGAAAACAGGTTTCCGCCGGTGGTGTCGGGAGCAGGGTCCAAGCTACCGGTGGTAAGGGCTGTAGAGACGGAACCTCCGTCCTGTTCGGTCTGAGTCTATTTGAGTATGCCGAAAGAGAACATTAAAACCGGCATGATCCAACCGTTGACGGCATGCACCTTGTTCCCGCCTGAAAGAAGGGGTTTTAATACCATCTTCAGGCGACCGAAAAAGCGGTCCCTCAACAACTGCTTCATGTCAGCTTCGTTAATGCCTAACGCTTCCGACATACCCAAAAACTTATGGCTTTCAGATGAGGAGAGAGATCCGAGGTGTATGTAATCCGAGAGTTGGATTCCCTCGGATTCTATAATCTCTCCTCGCTTCACATACCTACATGACTGCACATTTGTCCACACCAAATTCCATTTTGATGGAGCTACTAAAAGTTTCAGCAGTTGCAATTCATGTAAAGAAGGTGAAATATTATGAAACTGACCACTTCTCCTCAACCGGTAGTCTAGACCTAAATCCTCCAGCAATTTGCTTAGAAGATTCAGGGCTAGACAGAACGCTAGCTCACCGTCCGTCCGTCTCATGACGACAGGCCGTGTCGACGGCGCGTACGTGTTCCACGCGCGCCTCAAGGAGATGTCAGCAAACCGGAAGGGGTCCGAAAGGACCGATGCCTGCCAGGGCTGCGGGTTGTTCGAAAGAGATACCGCGGCCCTGGAACACAAAGGGCGAAGAAGGAACATGGGTGGGTTTTAGTCAGTACAAGTCTGACACTCCCTCCCGCTCCGCCCAGAGCGGGAGAAGTCATTTGATGATTTCCCATCCGCAAAAAAAAAAAAAAGGGCTAGACAGAACCAAAGTTTCGGACTCAGACTGTTGCCCTCAAATATTCCCCGTTTAATCCATACAGGCTTATCGTTCCCCTGTCGACATCCTGGATATCGAAGGACCGTCCTCCATTGCACCATAAACGACTCAAGGAAGGCGCGTAGAGTTGCATCTAACTTGTACAACTCCAGCACCCTCATGAGCCGTATATGTGACACAGAAGTGTGGTACATAATAATAATAATGTATTATATGGGACGTGAGTACAGCAGTCATTGTGCCGATAGTCCTGTCGGCCAATGGCTTAATAGCCAAAAGCCTCGACCAACATCTTAGGAGTATTTCGCTTGGCAGCTGGATAAAGGGCGTGATTCAGAAAGCAGCACTTCTGGACACGGCGCGTATTGTTAGGAGGTTCCTCTCTCAAGAGCCTTGACAACTGATAGCCCGTCCCTATTCCCGATGCCGGTGGGCTACTATTTTTTATTTTTTTTAATGTTCCTTTATTTATTCATTTTGTAAAAATATTTAAACAATGTGTGAAAAAATGGATGAAGGGAATGTGTATTATTATTATTGCATATTGGTAATTAAATTATAATTTAATTAATTTTGGACTGTCATTGTAATAGGATACCATTATAGTTATATACACAGTAAAATGTTTTGGCTATAGTGCCTTAGTGCCTGCAGACGTGATGAAACTAACAAAAAGCATTTAGCTGCCACTGACTTATTGTTTTATGGAAATGATAAAAACCATTACTAATCAATAGGGATAGTACTGATGCCCAGTCAAATCAATTACCAATCAACAAAATAAATAAAAAAAAACTCTATAAACAGAATGTATATCAAAGGGTTATTATGGCACGATTTATGTATTAATATGAGGGCCACATCTCTTAAATAGTGATATATTGACTATAAATAAGAGCAATTACATTGATAATTACAAAATCGTCTACAATCAAGTCATGAATTTATTTAAAGATTTATCTTTAAATAAATTCTAACAGGAGCTTTTTGTGAGTTTGTAATGATGTTAAGATGTTTGTAATCGCACACCCACGATATAGGAGATATTCCTAGGGTGGGGCAACGTTATTTAAAGAAAAAAAAAATACCTCTTCTTGCGAAATTACAATTGACGCATTCTGTCAAGTATTGTCTTATAAAATGTAAAAAGCATAGTTTTTTTTGCCATTTGTCTTACAATGTAATAGGAACGTGAAACCTATCTAATCGGCTACCCCTAAAACACCACTGGGTGAGTGGTGGTAAGTTGTAATAATACGATAATTGCCAACATTTAAGCTCAATAAATGCGTAACGAGGAGCTCATTGCGATGCATCTCGGTTAGCGGACAGGGCAAGGTCTCGATAGGAACGCTCGAGCACGCATCTAGCACGCCAGGCCGACGTACGACCCGCAAAAACATGCCGACTTTGTACCAGCACCTGACTCAATACATGTTCATTAACTATGCTCGCCAATAAACATTCTACAGCATTGATTGTATTAGAACTTAACCACACAGGTTGATGATAAATAGGTTGTTATTAAGAGATTGAACTGGCAAGTTTAAGATGAAGTGGAATTAATAAATATAACATAAATAGCATTCTTATTCGGGATTCACTTAAAATTACTAAAGAACAACGTGTAGAAAGCTGACGTGACGGCACGGTTGGCGCAGTGGCTGTACAATCGACTGCTGGGCTGCGTGTCGCGGGTTCGATCCCTGCACGGAACAAATATTTGTATGGCCTACAGATAGTTGTTCCAGGTCTGGCTGTTAGTGTATGAGAGTTTAAATGTTTATAAACGCACCCACGATACAGGAGAAATTACTAGTGTGGGGCAGTGTCAAAAAAAAACAAAACTAACTAAGTATTTCTTTGTTTTTCAGAGGTGTACTATGAGAAGCAGCGATACGATGGCTGGTTCAACAACAGAGCTTACCCAGACTGGGGATCGGTTGGTGAGTACCACAAAACTTAGATAATTGCAAAAATAAGCACCATCTCCTCAACACTACTGAAGTACACCGCAATTAAAGAGGTCATTTACTATTTTAAACGGCCGTGAGCATATAGCTAGAGATAACCAAATAATTAGAACATGACTAATGTATTCGCCGTCGATTATTGCGTATGATGTTGAATGATTATATAATAGACGAAACATAATATTGCTAATGCTATCTCCAGGGCATATTACTGAATTTAACTTCATAATTATCACTAATGTAATGAACAATATCTGTCCTAATAAAAACCTATATAAGTCACTCACAGCAGACATAAAGGCTTACAAAACAGTAATCAAATTGAAGTTAAATATCAAACAATGCCTTGACCAAACATACAAGTATACATAGAAACCCAAGTAGTGTTGTAACACACTATCGAGTAATCCACACGGTCAAATTCAACCTCTTTGTCAGCTGTCATTGTTTGGAATGACGTTAATCAAGTACGATTTGCTTTAGCTGTTTGATTTATCGAGTTGACCTTGCTCTAATCTTGGATCCACATACCTAGCTAATTTGTCGTTAAAAGTAAGCCCAACTTAATTTCTTTTATGATCGGTTTAGTAGTGCATTAATATTATTGGAGGGTTTCAGAGGGACTTCACATAATGAAATTTTATTAATTATAGCAAATAGCAATAGCGGTAATGTAAAAAATAATATCTTGGACTGACAAATCATAATGAAAGTCGTTGTAGAATCGTTTTTAAAGTGATTGGCACTTTGATCTTCAGCAATCAAATCTTTGGTCCTAACATATTTTACAATCGCTTCATTAAAAAACCCCTTATCTTAAGGACTGAGAGATAAAATTCGACACTGCTCCCAAATTAAATCTTGATCCTTCTTCTTTATCGTGTGGTTGATGCCGAACCTGAGTCAAATATTTTTTCATACATATAGTAACAGCAGTAGGTACATCCATGCTAAATACTGTAATCGGAATCAACATTTTGGTCAATATAACAAGAATTAAGAAAGGAACCGATTTTTCAGAATGACATTAAGGAGCTTTAAATGCAATAACTGATCAGATACTAAAGTTAACAGCAACGCTTATCTTTTGGGCTCTCGCTTAATATTTACAGTACTGTTAATTTATGTCCTTTGTGCATATTTAGTACTAAAATGTAGTTATTATTACATATTATGATGTTGGTCCACGTTTCTCTGGGCTTAACCACGTTAACATTACATTAAGCACATTTTATTACTTGAAGATTTTTATTCAGACTGATCATATAGCTGAATGGATAAGGAATTTTATTATATTGATAATGTTGGAATAAAAACTTATCATTCCATAAGAATATCTCATTTTCTGAAGATCGTCGTTAAATTTTATATTGCGTGCATTCTTAATTGCATCCGCATTGAAACCCTGTGATGCAATACCATCAGGTAGATGATGATCCTATTTCAAATATGATTGGTTTACATTCGAATCACAGGCAAGGATGCAAACATCATTCAAGGACAATGAAACGTACTTTGACGCTCTTATTAATAAACGTGGAGTAATGATACAACCAGACCATCCTACTCTACGCTATCCGAAGATTAAGTTTGTTGTGTTTCTATTCTCCAACCTTATCAAGCTTTTTGTTAGTCTGTTGTAATTATAACGAAACGCAACGATTACGTAAGAAAATTGTCCAATTTATTTATAAGTCGATGACAGTTTATCAGATGACAGTAGCTGTTTTGCGGTCCCTGAACCACTTTCGATATGATCATATTTGTAACACAATTTATGGAAACTTGTCTTCAATGTGAGTGGGACCTGCTTTATAATTTTTGTATGTCAATAATGGAACAGAATTACGTAAATGTTAAGCGCCAATATTGTTGAGTATGACTTTAATATTTATAAACTACCTTTTGGAATACCTATGAATTAGGTATTTTTAAACGCATTCATCAATTTATCCAAGATGTCAGTAATAATAATGATTAGCTGATGGACCATAAAATACTTACTTTGCAGTTTTAAACACGTATTTGGTCATTCCTAACTTGTATTATTTCCCAAAATTATTTTTATTTACATAAAGTTACGATGTGAATTATATCAATAACCATCCATTACAAAACATTAACCGGTTTTCGAAAAAAAAAAATATAGCGAAAAAATAGCAATCTGATTCTTACATAAACATCAGTCACCATCGAAGATTGAGTTATGGCATATTTTAAAAGTACAAAATACCGTATAACCTAAACTGTCTTTAAAATTGTAATATTCGAATATCCAAACCATAATCCGATTCATTAAAGTTCCCATATAGAGGCAAGCATGACATTCGTCCGGCGGAACGCGAGACGAATGCCTTATTAATTAAATGTAAATTAAAAGTATAATTTATTAACTTATTTTTTACAAAGACCGCTAAAACTCTGGGTGGTATTTAGCTAATTTTAGAAAACATTGTATTATTAATTTGAGAATGACATAAAGCAAATTGTTTCTTAAACTAAAGTCATTTGCTCAGTTCTTTTAGGAGTTGCTCAGCGAAGCAATGAAACAGATTACATTCATCCATCAAATAACTTGTCTGTATAATAATACCAATTATATTTAGCCACTGTCTTTCGCGTCCATGCTCATACATAATCAATTCAATGTAAGAATCAATACGTCTCTGAGCTTAGCGAACCGATAGTATCTTTTCAATTTATTTAACATTGAATAGAGATTTTGTAAGATTTATTATAGCAGTATATTTATTGACTATACAATTCAGGTTTATGATAATTGTACATTCAATTTAATCGCTCTCAGTAAATGTAATGAAGTAAATAAAATAAACTCAAAATGGTAATGATATTGCTACGATGTGGAAAGCTCTCTAGTAAAAGATATCAACGCGCGACTTATCAGTGTGAAGTAAATCGTTTTTTGACAACGTATTAAGTTCAGGTCACACTGGTGCGGAAAAACTTCGGACGTTGTTTCGAACACCGGACTCTTACAGATAATGTCCTGAAGTGTCTACCAATATCGGCAGCCGTCCGCGTCGTAATCGGTTGTACCTACTGGTTTGATTGAACCTAAAAAAATATAGTTTTAGTTAAGTATGTTTCTGATGTCTTCTGTTTTGATTTAAAGCAAGACTTGAGATTACCTCATCAATTCCGATATTTATTGAACCATTTTATCGATTGATCTTAAATCGTGACTGGTGCTGAGATTGACGTTGCTTTATTATTAGCTCTTCAAAAACTTTCAGTTCTTTAAATGATGAAATCATAAAACACTTGGATATTTAAGACGTTATTTTACAGCTTCAAACTACGATCTAAATTTTGTACGTATGATGAATTTAGCCATAGGTATAATCTTAATTTGTTTTTCTAGTTTGAGTTTAGATTGTGATGTTTTTTAGATTTCTGGAGCCTTGATTATTTTCTAATTGTGTAGCTGCAAAAAATTTAGCTAGATAGCGAATTATTTTCATGCAAAAAAATGTTCGTATGCAGATTAAAAAAACTGTTAAGATTAGTGGTTGACCTACTGAAACTGTAAAAGAGGTCGCGTAAAGTCACGATGCTCATTGCTCAGTAGCTGCCGCGGTGACCTCTTGCGCAACGCGGTCAACTCGTGAATCTACTAACACTGATATAACGCTTTATAGAGGCCTTATTGATTTGTCATCCAGTGTTGCGAAAGTGATGCGTTGTGACAAGATGTATTATTAACATTTTGAGTAAGATAAAGGCTGAGGAGGCTAAATAATAACAGCCACACGGGTCAATCTTTAAGGTTAAGTCGTACTTGAGATTGGTACGTGGATGGGTGGCCATAATTACATACCGAGTTTCTTCGATGCCTCGGAAAGCACTTTAAGCCGTTGGTCACAGTCACGTTGGTGGACAGTCGTTACGAGTAGTCAGAAGCCAAATGTCTGACATCCAGTCCTACCAAGGGGTATCGTATTACACAGTTACTGGGTTGTGGAGGTCAGATAGGCAGTCGCTTCATGTAAAATACTAGTACTCAGCTGCATCCGGTTAGACTGGAAGCCGACCCCAAGATAGTTTGGGAAAAGGTTAGGCGGATGATGAGTACTTAATATAAAGGCCACATCATATATAGAAGGGCGAATGATTGTCATTCCTGATATAAGTGGTCGTCGCGCAAAAACGTGGTCTTCTGAGTAAGTTATTACTTATTAGTTTGGAAACTCGGAAGGTGGGTGGGTGGAACCCAAGCAACATTTACTGGTCAAAAAGCGATTCAGCACGCGTGTGCTTTTGTCATGGTTCGCCGAACAAAATCAGTGCCACGATTGCTAATGGGTATTAGAACACGTGGTTATAATAACCCAAAAACTACTTCGCGAGGTATCACGAATCGACCAGCTGAAACATGTGAAAAGCCACGTAGCTACAGACAGCATTACTATGTGCCAACCCCTCTACAGTCCCGCCGAGTACGCCAGGGGGGTAACTACTTAATCACGCTGTCTGTACCTATGACATGTCATTCTTTAAACGTTTGTTTGTTGAATCACATTCGAAACCATCCCAACTTTCTAATTTAAAATGTACATACAATTGATACCTACAGGCTTCATCAAGAAATATTTAATCAGTTATTAAAACTACCAAACAGTAATAATTTTATTTTTAGGTAGGTACAGACCTGATTGATTTGTCATCCACAGTTTCGTAACTGTGATCTTTATCGACAGGACATACTGACAAACTCACTTGTCTATCTACATCAGTCATCGATTGTCCGACGTATTGCCTTTCATTTCAATTAAATTAATTAACCGTCTCAAGATAATAAATTAAATTCAATTGCTAATAATAATCTATCAGTCTATCTGGATTCATTAATTTATTTGTTCTATCTATCTATCAGATGTTGCTTGGCTGTACAATTACTAAGGATTTGAATATATTATAGAACAGTTTATAATATAACCCTGATGTAATCAAGCTGCTGTAAAAAATGCGACCACTCTTATCAGATTGTCAGTGGTAAAATATTACAGTTATTCAGTTCACACGCTTTCTTGCGATCATTATTTATGAGAATACAACGAAAAAAAAGCCAATAGTGATTATTTCAAAATTATTAAATTGAATATTAACTTTATATAAATTACATAGGCAAACACAGCGGTGCTTAAAATAATTTCATCTCAATTAAACATTTGGTAAAATCTATAATCTGAGATAATTATAGGATTTTGGAGTCATAATAAAATAGCCCTCTCAATGTCCATTATTATGGTATCGTGAGCAATTTATAACATCGATTATCGAGCGATAATGACTATGACGAGTCTACGAAGGCTCGGTGTGTGTTGTGCGCGAGTTGAAATCTCCTCGTCCCTAATTCGTGGCTCATGCTGAAGATGTGAAGTTGCGCCACCTACCGTCACGTATTGTTCAATCCCTCGTGTGACTGGTTTCTGATAAGTATTGTTATTGTTCACAGTTATAATCGTTTGTGTGTTTGTTTAAAGACTGGTTGTACTGAACCCAAATAAAATGATTTGATGAGGGCAGGAAGGCAGAACAATGATGATGAATTATCCCTTGTTGATTAGGTATCTAAACACACATTTAAAAATACGAAAAACGTCCAAAATAAGTAATAAATAATTTGAATTTTAATAAATCTTATGGCAAAACGTAATTTTTTTATGCACAATAAGTATTATTGTTCAATCATAAAAAAATAACGACGTAGACGAACGCCATTTAAAACAACTAAAAATACTTTCGATCACAAAGTAATCGTAAGTTAACATAATTAATTAAAACCATGGCTTAAACTTTATGCGATTTTAATTTTACGATTATATTTTAACTACCCAATCAAGCTACATGCTTCTTGATTTGGCAATTGGTGAAATCGCGCGTTTATGGAAGCTAGCTCGATAAGCTTGATGTCTGTATGTCAAACCTCGTATGATCCAAAAAGGTAATCTCGTAAACAGCAAGCAGGCCTTCTTTATGCTATGAAGAAAGAACTCTGTACGTACAGACAGATATTGCTAACAAATTCTCACAGATTTGGTAACAAGCACCGACAAAATCATGTTAAATTGAATTTAATTGGTTTTAAGATGTCCTTTACCCACAGGTTTAACGATTTTTTTCTGATCTCATCAGCTTCAAGTTGATTTTGGTGAATTTCTTTTTATTTATTTGTAGCCACAGAAAAAATCACTATTAAGATTTTCAGGAGATGTTTTATAGACGGTGTGTTGCGTAATGCGTATAATTAGCTAGGTAAGTACCTAGCTAATTGTACATCTTAAACCACAGGAACGCCCATTCTTTGTAAGACAATTAAGTAGCTTTATAATTTTACAATCTCTAATTTACATGCTGTAAATTAGCTTTGTAATTTCACCAATGAATTCATTCAATTTGTGACAACCACGTGTTATGTATACGTAGATATTTAAGTATATACTTGTATCAATATCCATCTGGCGCACAAATCCATAATCTTATGCTTATTAATTTATTTACCCGCTAATTAATTAAAATTAACATGCGCATAATAATTTTGTTCTAAATGATTTCACGCTTCATCTGATCGTAATGTCTTGTCAATAAACGTTAACACATAATATCACATTAACATTTTTCAAATTCTTACTAGTTCAAAACAACCAACTTTGTTTCAATGACGTAACTTGAAAGTTAGAAAAGATATTGATTAGCTCATCAACCACGCCTCTAATCAATCAAATATATTCACAAATATTTGCGATGTTTTACATATTTTCCTGTATTTAACTATTTAACCTTAACATTATCAAAATTATTTATTAGCTAATTTTTTCACCGCTTAGCACATTTTTCCTAGTCGTATCAAATCCCACAAAAAATCACGTGAAACAAAAAACACACCAGATATAATTATTATACAGTTCAGATCGTGACTGAATATATAATTTATTTAATAATATGTGAGGGATTTAAAGTTATGTATTAATTGCTACTCTCTTGCAAAGAGCTCTTGTAAATGCAAATCAGAAAGACAGCACACGTTGATAAATCGGAGCAAAGATAAAGGCGTCGTTTTCAATGACCCGCCAAACAAGACACACTTGATTTTGGGCGATTTTGACTTAATTGTAACCATTCATTTAAATATCACGTCACTACAAATTATTTTGAAGGAGACAGCAAGCTTAGTGACTTGCAATAATGATACAGTACTGCATGGTTCTACTGAGATGGTTTTGCCAACCGATATCTACGATTATTTAATACGTAACTTTACTGCTAAATTTTAAGAAAAGGAAGTAAAAAGATTGTTATCTCTAGTAGCTGACAGCGGCGCTATAGATGTGTAAAAGATATTTCTAGCCATAATTCTACATTGTTTTCAAGCATGCCATTCATTCTATTCTCTCTAAGACCCAGTTATTATAAACTTTTATTTGGGCCTATATGACAGTACGACAATAAAACTGACAGACTCGACGAGAGTGTACATATACAAAGATGTTGAGCCTAATTTATAGTTGGGTACTGAAAGTTATTACTGACAGCTCTTTTTAGGGTTCCGTACCCAAATGGGTTCAACGAGCTGTCCGTCCGTCCGTTTGTCACTAGGCTGTATCTCATGAACCGTGATAGTTAGCCAGTTGAAATTTCTACGGATTATGTATTTGTGTTGCTGCTATAATAACAAATACTAATAAAAACAGAATAAAATAAATATTTAAGGGGCCTCACAGTGGAACGAATGTATGGGAGCGGTTGGACGTAGACATGTCCGAAAAAAAAGAGTAAAATTATGCCAAACTAATGATGCCATCTTATTCGATTACTTAATGCCTTCATAAATTGTGGTGATGAATTTCTTCATAACTCCCATATTTCGGGAGTAATTTGAGAAAATGTGAAATTTTACTATGAAAATGAGTGTATCGAGCTCTCTCCCTCCTGATTCCGGGCTTGTTTCAAGTAGCGGTCTCTAATATCATAATGCTATTACTAAGAGCTATATTTAATACTAAGACACATAGTGCGCCAAATGTGCACTTTCTGGGATAAAAGGAAATGAAAATTTAAAAAAAAAAAACGTTTTTTCCCCATTTGTATTTACTTTAAACCGCAGACAGACTTATTAAGAGGTCTATAAATATATTATATATATACAGAAATATATATTAACAAAAATATTCACAAGAACTGATGAGAGTATGACTTTTAAGTAAGTTGATAATAAATTACCTAGTTTCATTAAAAGTACAATAAATAATTAAGATGTAAGCTCTAATTTACTAAGTTACACATTTTAAAACAATAACATCATTTAATTATCTTCGTCATCATCATCATCATCAATTAATTCAAATTCAGAATCGATGTCCGCTAAATCATTTATGTTAACAAATTCGATATCACTTTTCTCAGAATCCGTAAGCTCATAAAATTCCTTAAAAGAAGATTTTTTTACAAACTTATTTCCTTTTGGACGGATACTTGTAACAAGTGGATCAGAAGACAGTAAAAGATTGTGCATAATATCTTCATTGCATGAGATACTGCTATGCTTTCGAGAATGCCCCTCTCTATATTTTCTAAAATCTTTATTTCTAGCCTCAGATGCCTCTTCGGATAGAAAACCAATGGGCACAATTGACATGTTCTGAACTATGTCTGGCCCATGCATTAAAATTTTATGAAGTGAAGAAGGCATATAATACCATGGGTATAACTCCACGTAAAGCTTAGCAGTATCAAAGCAGAACTCTCGGAATTTAGTTACGTTGATCTTCTCTCCTGATGAAATACACTGCAAGATCACACAGATTTTTCTTAAAAGCATAGCATCTATTCCGGTCAGTTCAGCAGATTTAGTGTAGTTTTCAAAAAATCTCCTTGCCGAGTTGCCATTGTTGGTGGATCCACTGCCTTGTTTCACAACATCGAGAAGTAAGCCCGTTTCTCTTCTTACAGCCTCTTGAACTCTTTTCTTCCTGTCATCAACTTGCCTTTTTGCTATATCACCCCTTACTTGCCATGATTTTATGTCTAATTTGTAGGAAATGTGTAATAAGCATTCCATTGAGCGAATCCAAGCGTGAAGGGTGCTTAAGCTATATTTATACATGTCCTCGTTTGCGTGTTTATCTTTGATTAACTCTAAATTATTCATTTCTTTAGGACAAGCCTTGCATATGTCACACACTGAAGCTGCTGTATTGGATATAATGGAATGAATTTTACCATCAATCATTGTCAACAGCAGTTGGTGTTTGACACTAATTCCATCAGTGATGGTGGATGGAGTTAAGGCTTCAATCTCTGCTTCGATTTCAGCCATCTCTCTCTGCACATTTTCTTTGGTTTCCTTTATAAACTTAAACAATATTGGCCGGCAAAATGAAGTGGAAGATGGTCGCTCGTTTTCCCAAATTGTTACACCTTTTGAGACGAGCCGCAGTGGTACAAGACTAATCATAAAATTACTAGCAAGATCGATTTGCTCATCTTCACTCGTCCTTTGATGATAAATGCTTTGGCTAGATGATCCGTCAAAACCCCATTTGCTGGTCAATACGAGCTGTTGATTGGGATCAACAGGGGTTTCTAACGACCTAATAAGTCTTCTTGAGGTTAAATCCATCAAGGCTTGTAATTTGATTTTTGCAGAGCTCTCTGTAACTGTGAGATCTTCTTTGGCCGGATAGCACTTAATTTTTTCTTTAACCAACATGTAGTAACTCGGGTATTGAAGAGCTCCTTCTTGAGTGTTGAAATCCCGAAGAGTGTTATAGCGCCATTTCGATAAGTTCATCGATACATAAAGAGCCAATGCCTTCAAAGGGGATATTTCCCGTACCTGAATTGATTTACCTTCAATGAAGGCTTTGATTTTTGAGGCCTCTTCTGGATTCTCCGTCAAGTATTTCATAACATAAGCTGTATCGCTTTGTCCTGCCTTTTGAAGCGCCCTTTCGGCCGAAAACATAATTTCAGCGCTGCTACTGCTGCATGAAAGACTATCTTCAGTGCGTCTTCTTTTTTGCCGGTTACTAAGGTCCTCAAAAGATTTACGAGGACTAGGATGTGTACAAGTTGAAGCATTAGATTTAGCAGGAGAAATTATGGGCTCGATGACGTCACTTATATTTTCTGTAGAAGGTTCCATATTTTCATTCTGTAATTCCGGCCATTGAATTGCAGCCTGTAGCCAAATCTCATGTTTCTTCCGAAACTTATCTGTGCTTCTTCCAGACTGTGTCCATTTTGCATAAATGCGGTAGCAAAATCGACGACACCAGTCTTTTAAACTTGTTTCAGCACTTTCACATAACTGAACACAACTGTTATCTTTTAAAACACTGAACAAATAGTTAAAGTCGCGTAAATCTTTATGTGCGCGTGCGCATAAAGCAACGTGAATATCAAGATTTGTATTAAAATTTGGAAAATACATTGCGAGATTAGCTTGGATACAACGAGGTGTAAATCAACACTGATTTTAAAGTTACTAATAGTGACCTATTTATATAAAATCCAGGTATCCCAGGTATCCTTTGTTAAATATTGCAAGGTAATTAGTTATTGTGATAATTAGTAAATGATGCATGCTAAATTAGTGTATTAAGAGCCATTTAGTAATTAAATAATAGCAATGTTCTTATCAGTAATCATTAGTGCATCAGTTTTATATGTAAACCTTAAGTCCCTAATTATATATCCTAATTAGCTTATATCTTCTCTAATTGGCTGCTCAGAAATGTTATTGTAATAAGGTAAACCTTTAGAAAAACGGTTTTAATCAACAAAATAAACAAAAAATAAAAAAATTGTGTTATAAAATAAACATCACTCTTTATCCCAGAAAGTGCACATTTGGCGCACTATGTGTCTTAGTATTAAATATAGCTCTTAGTATTAGCATTATGATATTAGAGACCGCTACTTGAAACAAGCCCGGAATCAGGAGGGAGAGAGCTCGATACACTCATTTTCATAGTAAAATTTCACATTTTCTCAAATTACTCCCGAAATATGGGAGTTATGAAGAAATTCATCACCACAAGTTATGAAGGCATTAAGTAATCGAATAAGATGGCATCATTAGTTTGGCATAATTTTACTCTTTTTTTTCGGACATGTCTACGTCCAACCGCTCCCATACATTCGTTCCACTGTGGGCCTCCCGTACAAAAAAGTAGTTTTTTATAAATAATGGTACGGAACCCATCGTGCACGACTCCGACTCGCACTTGGCCGGTTTTTCTTTTATAGCGAATGTGTCAAAGTCAAAGCATTTATTTCAATTAGACCATTACAGGAACTTTTGAAAGTCAAAAAAAAAACAAAATAAAACGCGAAGCTACAGTCCCAGTCACAAGGCATAATAACTTATGAATGTACTGTAGTTGCCCATTCCGTAGCGTAGATCTCTATGGAGAAGAACGGGCAAGAAACTCCATGGACACTCTTTTTAGTCAAAATATGTTACAAAATCTACCATGAACCATGTATCTGTCATGAACTCCATTCGAAACTGTAATGTAATAGTTCTTCCTTATTTGTCGCAAATTTCAGTATCTATTAAGCTAGACCACAATATTATACAAACGACTATGGAAAGGCAATAAACACTATATTATACAGAATGATTAATGCAACCCATAAGCGATTTGAACATGTGAAAATATATTGACTTTAAAGCGCATCACACTCAGCAAGCGGGCGCGGCTCTTGCGCGGGATGGGTGCGGATCGAAAGCGGGACGGGTGCAGGTCGTGCTCGGGTTTGGGTACGCGCGGGAGCAGCGCGGGTGCGCGCGCATGTCGCCCGATACCACAAAAAGAGCGGGTCCCGCGCGTCACCTGCGCTTCACCAATTGACAAAGATATCGTTGAATATACCCACAAAACATTCAGACGAATTGATAAACTCCTCTTGTTCTTGATTTACATGTGTTCCCATCATCAGATCCCAACTTAAATCTTTCGTAATCTGCTCAGCAACATTAAATAATGATAACCAATCATAAAGCCTATGTGTACCTATAAAATTTGGAAAGTTCCCTTGATTTTTCGGGATCCCATCATCAGATCCTGAACTCCTCCTGACTATGAGATCACATGAAACAATGCTCATAAAAGCTGAGTGTTGCCCATTTTCCTGGGATTCCAGCATTAGGTCCTGACTTATACCTTCCATCACAGCTCAGCAACATAAGATGATGATAACCAGACTCCAGAATCTGAGATTCTGAAAAACATGAATGTGCCTATTCAATTTGAGGGTCTGATAGGATCCCAGGGAAATGCAGGGCGATCCATTTCACTGGGATCCTATGATCAAATTCTGACACGGTGTTAATGGCACCACCTCAGGAGTATAGGCTATCAAATAAAAATTATATTATAAAAACGTAATAATTTGGAAAATCGATCCACAATTGGCGGAGAAATCGGTGAACATACAAAAAAAAACTGTCGAATTGAGAACCTCCTCCTTTTTGAAAGTCTGTTAAAAATATGTGCTCTTTAGAAAAGATGATTGTACTAAGTAGTCTTTTTCAAAGAAATTGGAATATAATAACAATAATTCATGCTCTGAAAATATGACGTGGTTAGATTTTCAAATATGAAATAAGCTGCAAATGTCAACGAAGACGATGTATCACAGGAAACCATGTTACGTACGTATTCAAATAAGGAAAATACTAGTAACCACACCGTGTTATAACCATGTAAGGACTTTTGATGTTCTCTCCTGTCACTTTCCATTGTAATGCTCTAGTTACATTGAACATGTTTGCTCGATTTCTGTCAGCAATCGTCTGACGTCACGTTTAAACATGCTAGCTTATAATTAAATACTTACATTAAAATTCTATCAAATATAGGAACAAGGTATTATGATTCACGAGCGAAGTTTTGATTATGGTTTATGCTAATTTTTGATTTGGTATCGTTTATGACTAAGTACTGTAAAAGTTAGCATTAATAAATCTAGAAACTAAACATACTTGCATTCAACTTTGATCGAAAATATGGCACACGAAAATTTTGATTCTGGTAGCAGTTATCTTCTGTTAGAATCAGTGTCATAACGTGGTCGACATTATCTACACGGTTCGTTACGATTATTTTAAACAAAATAAAGAACTAAATAAGTCGATATAAAGATAATACCTGTCCCTTCCTGGTTAAATCTTAAAACCCACCATAAATTAAGAAATAACAGTGATAAAATCGATAAATTGTGTGCAAGAACAATGCAAAGGCCAGATAAGTGCATCTACAGTGCATGTTCACAGGAACAAACTGAGAGGATATTACCCAATACGGAGCATTCTCCGAGAGCTTTGATTTTAAGAGAGTGAACGGCTACATTCACTTCTGGTACCTAAGAGTCTGTCCAATTACGGACTTTATCTGAAACCGACTGGCTGTAACTTTCCAAGTAATCTCCAGTGTCTTTAACATCAATTTTAAGCAATTCGACAAATAACATTTGTATCTATCCACCAGTAACTGTTCCATATTTATCTAAAACGTAATTACAATTACACACGCAATAAATAACTCATGAGGACAGCTCAAACACTACTCGCAAACATACTCGCCGCGCGCATTGCCTTTTTCGACAAATACGAGAACTGCAGTTTTTGCACTATCAAAGCTCTTAAACTAAATTAATGTCCACTGAATGTTTAAAAAATATGATATATTGAAAACAACTTTCATTTCGACAGACGTTGTTTTTTAACGAAAATAAAATTATTTATTATGCGCGAGTGAAATATCTAAATGTTTAGTGGCCATAAAAAGATTCAGTTATAACTTGTAACACTTTATTGAGATGCTACACTGCTTCCTAATACAGTTTAAAGCGTTGTGATCAGTGGGCGCAACACACAACATCGATTATCTGTCTTAATGATTATTATTTTATTACTCACATACGTTAAATACTCTTAATTGCCGTTATTATGAGTAACTACAGTAGTAAAATAAAATTGATAATATCGGTCTCCCATTACTATTATTATTCTGGTAACTTTTTCCTTTTTTCATGATTGTACATAAGCCTATTTATTAAGATCCTAGGTTCCTGTTTTTCTAGCTTTGAAATACACTATTTCATTCAAAGTTCTCGGCACATGGCGACTTTCTGCGCTTGTTTCAATGTATTTGTCATTTACAACTGCAATAACATCTTCTTTTTTCCATAGGTAGCCGTCTCACGCGCAAGACGCCGGCGTCATACGCTGATGGGGTCTACATGATGGCGGGCGTCGACAGGCCGGGTGCTAGGACGCTGTCCAAGCTCTTCATGAGAGGACAAGATGGACTACCTTCGTTGGCCAACAGGACTGCCTTGCTGGCGTTCTTTGGTAAGATGATTATGAAAAAGCAACTCACATGTTTTAGTGTGTATGACATTTAATAAGCAGCCACAGCACACAGTTTACAGCTTAATTTTTCAAAATCGTAAAAAAAAAATGTTACAATTGTATTAAGGGATTGGAGCACCAGTTAACAAAATTTAATTCGGTCATCTGCTAGAATCTGTGGATAAAATGTGATATAGGTAATGTTCACTCCAAAAGCACAGATCCTCTACAGATCGGATCGCATTTCATGTGACAGATATGTCACAAGCAAAATACATACCATTCCTTAATCAGATTACTCATTTCAGGCCAGGTCGTAACCGGCGAGATCGTGATGGCATCCGAGTCAGGCTGTCCCATAGAGCACCATCGCATACCTGTGGACAAATGCGACCACATGTACGACCCTGAGTGCAATGGAGCCAAATACATGCCATTCCTCAGAGCAGCTTATGACCGTAATACTGGACAGAGTCCGAACAGCCCTAGAGAACAGGTAAATTACACTATTAGACTTTAAGGATAGGTTAATAGATAAAAGTTTTTTTTTTTTTGTTATGTTAGTAGTCGAAGCTAAGTAAATTGTATTAAAGCATGCAAATACTATATCCACCATAGAGACCATGTCATGGACGGGGAGGTAAGTACCTAGTATGAAATAGTAGACATGGCACATACATCTTAGGTACACATATCATATACATAATTATGTGCCCTCACCTACCTCAATACGTCAAGTGACGTTCTGCCTTTTTAGGATCTCTGATTAAGTAATTTGTGTCATGACAGAGCATTTAAAATATGTAGTTCCAATTATAGCTACATTAGTTTTTAAACGTGAATTGGTCTGAATCTTTATCGCCGTAAAATACTTACGTTCATGTTGTCTGTAGGAGAAGTTGAGTCTAATAATCATTGAGATTATTATAGTTGTTTGCCCACGTGTAATATTACTAACAGAAGTTAGCTGTATAGTTACAATGCGATGACCACATAAAACCTGTCTAAATGTACCGAAATCATGATGTCAGTGTGTTCAGTTATGCCATTAGTATTCAGCGGTAATCGATAGTATTGATCGCTACATCATCGCTACGTAAGAGTACGTCCACCTACATGTGACGAGTTTCGTTCAAGCTTTTAAAGTCATCGATCATAATTGATTACACCGCTTTGAATAAATAATTCTAAGAGAGAGATATTTTAATTTGTGAATTTCTCTATGTGGACTGAAGTAACTTTGAAGTGAGTTATCGCAATAAAACTGCTAAAACTTTTGTATTGTTTTTACTTAATAAAAAATAAGATGGGACAACATCGTTGATGACGCATTTATTTGAATGCAAACTACTAAGCTCACCGACTCCAGGCATTGTTTTCAAATCAAACATTTAAACTGTTTGAATTACACATTCTAATTACGAAATCCCTTTTTTTTTGTGTAATGTAAACTACGCCTAACCGCCGACCGACCGTGCTCATCGAAGGCCGAATTCCAGGCAATAAAACTTAATGGTAGAATAACCCAGATACACCCATCACATGAATGCAGCGGCAGCCTACAAATATGTCCCTACGAGCGAACCTTACCTTAAAACTACAAGCCGCAATAGGAATGTTAATTGGCATTTAATTGCAGCAAGTTCGATCAGCTATATACAAGTAATCACAAACTTCTAATTCGGTAGAGATTGCTTGATATCCCAAAAACATTAGCTTACAAAATAAGCCAGATTCGAATCGACAGCTATTTGAGTAGAACCATAAAATGTACCGATGAATAAATTAGCAGTAACCCCATACCTGTTGCATTATTCACCTACCAATTCTGTGCAGTATACTTTAAATGAATGCAGCTCTCAGGAATTTTAAGTATAAGACATCATACTATTCAGAGGATGTAGGCATGCACAATGGTACATTGATATGTCAAATTACCTCTGGACATCAATACATTAAATTAACTTGGATAATCTGCCCGTCGAACTGAACATGTAGTCTCTAATAGAGTATAGATATTTGACCCAGTTACTAGATACAAAATAAAATGTATTAGTAACGTAGACACGACTCAATCACTTCAAAAAATTCAAACATGCTGCACTTGACCCTGAATATAGCACAAGTGTATGACATTTTATTTGTTGTTGCAGATAAACCAAATAACTTCGTGGATCGACGGCAGCTTCGTGTACAGTACCAGCGAGGCGTGGGTGAATGCAATGAGGTCATTTCAGGTGCCACCCAGCAGCCACGCCTGCCTCTTTACGTACTTTCCTATAACTACATATGATATCATATACCCTCATCTATGTCTAAGTACTTATACAACAACTTTCACATACCTATGCCCGTATGCTTACTTTCGCTAGAACATCAGATACCTCAAAAGCCGAAATAATATTCACAGTTAGACGGTTTTGACTCTAACAGTTAACGTAACAGAACCGAAATTAAATTAGCGCCATGATTATGACTAGTGAATGAAGGCAATAAAGGACAATATTAGATCTGAAGTGTTTAAATGTTCGTTCTACGCAGTCTTGGCACTGAGCACTAAACGATCATTTGCAAGTCTTGGCAACAGTACCAAGGACTGTCTTAGCCACTACATCAGTCTTATAAATCAGCTTTAAATATACTTGTGCTAATATGCATTCTCACACCATAAGGCCCTGTCCCACCGTCGACGAGGAAAACGACTGGTTATTTTCACGCGACAATACTAGTCCTTACAACGCACTAAATTATACGTTGCCCCCTTTAGTCATTTCCAGTTGCCAGCTCTATTAGCTTTTCACTAATCGTAAGCGGTGGGGCAGGTCCTAATTTTGCATTTGCATCCATCAATTCTAACTTGAATATGCCGAATAATTTATCTTATTGCACAATATAATTGAAACAAAAATTTGTGCGCGATTAGTCTTGTTTCTTCATTTGAGCGGTCTAGGTCTGCGTGCCAAAGGTCACGTAACTCATGTATGTAATACTTATATTGAACACATTTTAGGCTTCATTGATTAATAAGCGTTCTTAATTTGCTATTTCTTTATTTATCATTGGTCAAGAGTATGAGAACAATCAGAATTGCGAAAAACTATTGTTCTTCTTTTGTAGAACCTATCTCTGCCCATTTCTATTAATAACAACAACAGAATGACGGCGTGAACAACTACTTGTTCACGCCGTCATTCTGTTTTGGACCATATCTGGGAACGTTCTAGTTACGGAGATATTGGAGGTTGAAGTACAATTTTTTTCACAAGTTTAAAAAAAAAAATACCAGTCTCTGGTTATTTAAAAAAAAAATCGAAATGATCGGAAGTGTCATAGCAATTTTCTTGTTATTAATAAAAAATGGGCAGAGAATTTGCCTTCGTAAAAAGTCTATTTCCACTCATTACTTCAATGTAACTTTTGCGAGTTCCCAAACAAGAACGCTAACCTTATACCTGGTTCTGATGGTGCCATACAAAATGTTCACATCAGTCACAAAACAATGAGCAATAAATACAATCAGATACAACTGCAACTGCCCTCTAGCTACATTTCAACTAACTAGTACGATTGCGCGTACAGAACGGGAGCCTCGCGAGTGAAGGAGGGATGCCCCTGCGCAACACCAAGCGCGTGCCTCTCTTCAACAACCCCGTGCCGCACTATATGAGGATGCTCAGTCCTGAGAGATTATTCTGTAAGTTTCATGTTTTAATTATTTCCTTATATCATCATTATCCTAGGATAAGGGCTGGAGACTGATGATTTATAAAAAAAACTGAAGTTGTAATTAATTGGATTTATGTGTGAGAGCGTTTACACCTTACGGCATTTCATACAGAATTTCAAATCCTTATTTTCCGAAGTGTCTGAACCGATTTTAATTAAACTTAATACGCATAAGCAGGATACATAGGTCTAAATACGAAATGTAAAAAAAAAGATAATTGCATGTAAGCTTCTATAGATAATTTATAATCGGTCTAATTTAACTGTAACAACTTTTTAGACCTACACGGTGTAAATCACCTCATCACGAAGCCGTCAACCAAGCATTCTGTACATGAAACTAAGTAACTTTACGAAAAAAATATTGCTGGGAAATGACTTTTATTTGGGGGGTTTAAAATCATGTTTTGTGGTAGAACTCAATGTAACGCACTCAAAACATTGTGCTGATGGACGGATTGAATAGTACGGGTGTCGTGGAGGTGTTTAAAGTAAAAATCTTACATTAAAAACTTGTATTTAAAATAATACTTGTCAAAAAGTTGGAACTTTGACCCCTAATATCTCCGTAACTAGAAGGTTCCCAGGTATGGTGTAGAATAAAAAAATGATCGCAATGACAGGGAAAACCAGTGCCTTTCGGCTTCGCTATGAGGTGTTTTACACCCTTTATGTATCCTGATTATGCGTATGCAGTTTCATTAAAATCGGTTCAGTCATTTCAGAAATAGAGAAATTGAAAAAATTTATGAAATGTCGTAAGGCGTAAAAGCTCTTAACAAGTTATGCACTTATCTGAAAGCAATACAATAGGGATGATGACTGGGTAAAGAAAACGAAATTCTATTTTGTTCGTCAATCAGGTATTACAAAAATATTAGATACGTATTTTTTGTTTTATCAAGTTAACAAAAAAATACTTAGTTAAAACGCATTAAAGTTGGAGAGTGGGGGCTCACTACGTCACAACTAGGTATAAAATGTACTGAGCCGTGACGTCATGCGCCATTTCAACTCAAAATATCTCCGTAATTTTACGATTAGGTGAAAAAAGAAAAAATACGTGTCAAATACTTTTTAATAATCTACCCGATGGACAAATAGAAAAAAATGAGTCACCATCCCTATTCTTAAAACATTAACTTTTATTGCAGAGACTCAGTTCAGGTTTGACCTAAATGTAATATTTAAGAATTAGTCACTCCTCACCCAAATGGTGGTCAACGCTTTCTGCCTCCAGTCATCCACTTTTTTTTGTAGATTATGAGCATTACTTCTAATATCTGAAACTCAGAAACGATAGGGTTTTCGATTATATGACTATTTTGTTTATATCTCCATTGTTCTATTTCCATGTAAAAAATCCTTCCCATTTTTTTCAAGTATTGGGTGATCCACGTACTAACCAGAACCCAGCCATGGTGACGTTCGGTATCCTACTCCTGCGCTGGCACAACGTGGTGGCAGCACGGGTGCACCGACAGCATCCTGAGTGGAGTGACGAGCAGCTGTTCCAAAGAGCTAGGAGGATCGTAATAGCCAGCTTGCAGGTAAAAAGAGTTGAATTTACGAGTTTTAAATATCCACTCACTCTAACGGTAAAATAAATAGAAATGTATTTTGTATCTACTGACATAGTTAATATAATAAGTTTCAATTGTTACTAACCATTATCACTACCAGGATCATTATTAACTGAATAAAAAAAAAAAGATTTCTCTAATTCCGGCAATTATTTAGATATAAGTCTGGAATATTTGAGCATATTTTACTTAGCAAGAAATAGTAGACCAGATAAATTAAGGTCGATCAATGTCATTTTGATATTTTAGTGGTCGAAATTATGTGTAGCAACGGAAGCTAAGGCGAGCTGTAGTAGCCATACAGGAATTGGTGTACCTTGAGTTATATGGCCAGCCAGAGAACGCTCCTGAATAATTTTCCCCTTTCACTTTCCACCGATGTTTCACTGCCCAAATAAATACAGTCAACTACTTCATCAAACAAATTATTTATTTGTTATTTCCAGAACGTAATCCTCAACGAGTACGTACCAGCCTTCTTGGGTGTACCCTTGCCACCTTACAAAGGCTACCGCGCCGACATAGCTCCCGGCGTCACTCACTCCTTTGCCGTCGCCGCATTCCGTTTCGGGCACACGCTGGTACCGCCCGCCATACTGCTGAGGGACAAGCACTGTAAATTCGGACGGGCGCCCGGAGGACATGATGCCATCAGACTGTGTCAGACTTGGTGGGATGGCAATGTGAGTAAGAAATTACTTAACTATTTATAATTAAATAAAATAATTTAAGGTTTGGTCTTTTATACGCGGCTTTAGACTCTGCACACTGACAGATACTTCAGTAAATTATCTGTCACAGTCTAGTGCCCGGAGTAGTTCCCGTAGCGTCCGGCTTGACCGAACCTTTAAGAAAAAAAGTTGTGTCTGCGACTCATTACAGTCATGACTTTTGCAGCATTCTAATCCAATTTAACTAAAGTACTATACATAGATGACTTCAATCATTGCTCTGAAATAGTCCACAACCATTCAAACAAAACTTTTCCTTGAAACAGACGCAGGGAGAACCTTCAAATAATCCCTGGTTAAATTATTATCCACCCGATAACGTAGATGTACAATTTTTGTTCCATTTTTAATGTATATGTTACTGGCCAAACCCGATTTCCGGCCAAACTAGGTTAGGTTAGAACTGTGATCATAAACGCGCGAGTGTTGCCGCATCCAAGTTCCATCTCTGGTCCGGTACACTTCCGGGCGGGTGTAATAAAACAGTCCCCATAAAGTTATTATTAATACAAGCCCTTTAAACAATGCTTCCAGGACGTGATGTCGCAAGTGCCAATCGAAGAAGTCCTCCTAGGAATGGCGTCACAAGTGTCAGAGCGAGAGGATGCATTGCTCTGTTCTGACGTTCGAGACAACTTGTTTGGACCCATGGAGTTCTCACGAAGAGATCTGGGTGCCCTCAATATCATGCGAGGAAGAGATAACGGACTTCCCGACTATAATACTGCCAGGTATCTAATTCAACAAAAGTTTAATATGGAACAGTTAACAAATAACAATATTTTTAGACTTCTACTAAAATTTTAAATGTTTTCAAGATCACAAGTCTTACACCCAATCCTTTGGGCTCAGAATGGACTACATAATTCGAAGCCAATATGAGATCAAGCGACCCACTCAATGTATGACTGAAAACGTTTACCAAATAATAAGTTTACTATACCTACGTGTTTTAAGGTGTTTACAAAATAAAAACTATATCTTACAGAGAGTATTTCGGGCTAAAGAAAATTAAAACATTCAACGAAATCAACCCTCAGCTATTTGAGGATAATCCGGATCTCTTGCAGAGATTGATTCAAGCTTACAACGGAAGACTCGACAATATTGATGTATATATCGGTAAGATCAATAAAACTCCTTTAACCCAAGTTATACATTTTACAACAATAGAAAACTAAACACATGGTTATTTTCAGGCGGTATGTTGGAGTCCACTGGACATCCTGGAGACTTATTTAGAGCCATCATTATAGACCAGTTCACCAGGATAAGAGACTCTGATAGATTCTGGTTTGAAAATGAACAAAATGGGTAAGATATTATTATTTTCAACCATTAGCAATTTGCCTTCTCATCTAAAAACATTATCTTGAGTACATCTCAAATTGGTTCAGTTAATATGAGTTACTCCATTAATGCGGTTGCAGGATCTCCCAAATTAATCAAAAAGAAAAAGGATAAATATTCTTCTTTATCGTGTGGTTAGTGGAACCTTAACCTGGTGTCAAAGATTTTATGCTGACGCAATTACAGCCAAGTCAGAGGCTCATGCCTCTTACTTGGCTGTAAATGTCATCGAAAAAATATCTCTCAGACATGAAGGTTTCCTCACGACGTTTTCCTTCACCGAAGCAAAGTACGTCAATTCTATAAAATTCAGACGACAACTCACATCGCTATCCACTGTCACTTCGCGTAAGATTCAAAATGACCTTGATTTTGTAGCCAAGGGAGCCTCGAAGTGACGGGGGAATTACCTTACAGAATGCCACTTCTTACGTCATCTCATACTTTATCTGTCAAAATCTCCCTGTTAATTTAGTTCAACTCGCTGACACGCTTGTAGTGGTGGCGCTAGTGTAAATTCGAATTATCAACTGGGTTTTTAGAATGCCAATCAAGAATCTCACAGCAGATTCAGATTCAAAGTTCTAAGTGAGGTCTTACAGAATCACACCGAAGTTATAAGCAAAACTCTAAAAAAAGCTTTACGTTTCTCCAGTATCTTTACAAAAGAAGAGATCGCCGAGCTGCGTCAGATCACGATGTGGGACATCATAGTGAACAGTACATCGGTGGGCGCGCGCGACCTGCAGCGCGACGTGTTCCACTGGCGCGACGGCGACCCGTGCCCGCAGCCCTACCAGCTCAACGCCTCCAAGCTGCCGCCCTGCAAGTATCTCAGGGGATACGACTATTTCGAGGTAAATACTCTAATGAGCATAGATAGCATAACTGCCCCTCATGAGCAGTTTTTCTATCTATGCTCAATATTGATTTTAAACCTTAATGAAAATAAACTACTCATGCACAACTCAGGCATATGCTATACATATAACCTGATCTTGTTATCTTCGTCTTATGATGAGGAGACTCTCAATCTGTTAAATGAAATCAAGAAATTAGAGCTTGCCGTCAACTGCTGCACAAATAATTAACATAACCCATTGATTAACTTAGTTGGCCCCACTTGGACAATGCTTCGTTTTATACAGTGCTCACGACTTCTACACCTTTGTGCTGAATGTTATTTAGGTCGTATTTTAAATACCACCTTCCCACATTTCATGAAAACACGATTATCATATTATCTACTTAACTTTTTTATCTTTGTTTCAGGGCAATGAATTCGCTTACATCTACACTTGCCTGATACTGGCTTTCGTTCCCATACTTTGCGCGGGCGCCGGGTATGGAGTGGTGAAGTTGCAGAATAGTCGCCGAAGGAAACTTAAGATCCAACAAGAGCATCTAAAGAATGCACAATATAAGGGTAAGCAAATTTTTCTTACTATATCATCTACCTCATATCTTATTAGACCGAGGATCATTTAGGTTACAGGATAAAGAAACTTATGATACAGTACCCCCCATCTTGAGAAGTCGGAATAAAATTGCAGTGCTCAAAATCAATGCCTGTTTTTTTACAGGTTCGGTGGACAAAATGGTGTGTCGTGAATGGGTGCACGCGTCACACAAACGCATAGTGAAGTTGCGTTTGGGACCCGAACCAGCACTTCACGTAACTGACCGTAAAGGAGACAAACTACGAACACTTCCACTGGATCATACTGATCAACTTACGGTTCTTGAAAGTCAGGTAATCAATAAAATTTCATTGATTTTGTAATTAATTTATTAAGGACCTAATTAATTTTAGACGGAACGTAAACCATAAATAAGTATTGCCGGAAAGTATTTCCCTGCAGAACCCTTGAGTTCACGTTTATTAGCGTAGCTTTCGAGTATTTTTTTTATCGTGAAACTAATAAATAAAACATACTGATTAAAACTGAAATTAAAACATATGTAAAAATATTAAACACCAAATAAATCAATATAATCATTTCAGGAAAGCAGAAACAACAAGCGTCCTCTAGTCTTGATCCGGGCACCCAGAGAACATGACTTGGTTCTAGAAATGGACTCTGCTGCTTCACGCCGCAAGTTCCTGGTCAAATTGGACACGTTTTTAGCAAATCATAAGAAAGCACTGAATCTGACCCAGGTAAGATAGCAACAAAGTTGATGGTTTCGGTCACACTCTTCCCTTTCAAGCAAGGATTTTGACTGAGTATGTCACATAAGTGGTTTCATATCATTTTTGCCTAACTGTGTTGTCGAAGAAATTCGAATATTAGAAATCCTTTTTGGAGTTTCTAAATGTTTGTTTGATCGCAGGGTCATCGTGAACAAATTCTGGCTACAGCAGAAACACGAGAACGTCGTCAACGTAAATTAGAACATTTCTTTAGAGAAGCTTACGCCATTACATTTGGTTTAGCTCCCGGTGAAAAAAGGCACCGGAGGAATGAAGACGCAGATCCTGAAGTAAGCAAACAAAGAACTAGATGAGTTACTTATACAATCATGGAGGAAGAAGAAAACATTAATAATTGTATTGTTTCAGTCTATTGTAATGAGGACGTCACTTTCAAAGAGTGAATTCGCTAGCGCGCTTGGAATGAAAGCAGATGCTGTATTCGTGAAAAAAATGTTCAACATTGTCGATAAAGACGGAGATGGCAGAATCTCTTTCCAGGTACACTTTATTGTATTTCAAGGCTATGATTCAATTTTTGACATACTTTATGTCAATTTACACAATATTATATAGGTAGCATATTTTGGCACACCTAAACATCATAAAGTTTCGTGTGCCGTCGATACGAAAGAAGAAGAATCAATGTTTTTTTATTCTTCCAGGAATTTTTGGACACGGTAGTCCTATTCTCCCGAGGCGCGACAGAAGACAAGCTGCGCATCATTTTCGACATGTGTGACGACGACCGCAACGGCGTCATCGACAAGGGAGAGCTCAGTGAGATGCTGCGCTCTCTTGTCGAGATCGCGCGGACCACGTCGCTGCGAGACGAACATGTCACTGAACTCATTGATGGAATGTTTTCTGTAAGTATTAGTAGAGGGCTCTTGTTCTTCCTTTCGAGTTTTCTGGACAGATTCATGTTACGTTAACGTAAGTACCCTGTTTATGGTAAAGTTGTGCACATTGTTGCGGCCAAATCGTATCGAATTGAAACTGGCATAATGTTCCACACTAAAACTGTCTGAAATGCTGCCATGAACAAAAATGTTTTCATCCCATAACACAAAAACATTGTTCTGAAACAATATTGTGTACCCGTAACTTCTGTTTTGGTTACATCACGAGTATGTAATAAAGACAAATCTAAAACGCGGATACTGCAGATATTGGGCATCAAGGAAACCAAAATATCTACATTTTTTTAATATAAGAGGATGCAAAGTTTGCATCCTATGGATGTACTTAGGCTTGGTATGTGCGTACACAACGCAAGCGTACGTCATAATGGATGTGAGTTCGATTATATTGTTTCCACTCTTTTATAGGACGCCGGTCTCCAACACAAAGATCACCTCACATACTCAGACTTCAAAGTAATGATGAAAGAGTACAAAGGTGAATTCGTGGCCATCGGTCTGGACTGCAAGGGTGCCAAGCAAAACTTCCTCGACACTTCAACTAATGTTGCGAGGATGACCAGCTTCCATATCGAACCATCTATGGAGCAGTCCAGGTATGTAAAATACGTATAAAAATGGCTGGCAGGTACTACTCGTATCACGAACGAAAAGAGTATTACCGTAAATACTTTGAAGGTCGGCAGACACTGAAGGTCTTTCTCATAGTCCTCAGCTCTGATCTGTCATATTCATATTCATTTATTTGCGTTCTACAAGGTAAAAAAATATGGTGTTAACAAATGGCTTAGAAGTAACTGCAGTTGTAGAAGTAAGGGCACAGCAAAATTTAGTGTAACATATTGCTTAAAGTTTTAAAGAAATTGTAGTTTGAACACATGAAAATTAATGTAATTGCCATTTGGCTGTAAGATAGCTATAATCTTAAATTATCTTCCGGCTCCTACCCCGATTCATTAGAGATCAGCGCAGCCTTCTTATCTCGGTTCAAATCAATCTGTATTACCTTTCATGACGTGTCGTTTTTTCATCCCTGTACCATTAGGACGCTTGCAAAGCTTCTTAATTTGAATAAACTATCGAAGTAAAAGATAAAACTTTTTTCATTCTATTACTAACCGAGTATTATAATTGTTTTTTTTTTTTTAATGTGAAACATCTATATGCGCGACTAGGCAATAAAATCGACTGGTATAACGTGACAGGAATGGTGTTGCGCCTCCACCCTTATGCCACGTAAAATCAACCTTTTGCCATTAAAATAAAGTTTGTTTTGGATTGATTGTTGATCTAGTTTTGTTTTTGAAAGCTCCACGTTCCAATTTTTTTTCTTTTGTGTTTTAAATGTTGACCATTTCCAGGCACTGCATCCTTCTAAAATGGGACTACCTAACAACCTTCCTAGAAGAGAACAGACAGAACATATTCTACCTATTCGTGTTCTACGTGGTGACCATCGGACTGTTCGTGGAAAGATTCGCGCACTACTCGTTCATGTCGGAGCACCTGGACCTGCGCCACATCATGGGCGTCGGCATCGCCATCACCCGGGGCTCTGCTGCTTCCTTGTCTTTCTGCTACAGTCTGCTGTTGTTGACCATGTCGAGGAATCTGTTGACTAAATTAAAAGTGAGTGTTATCTTTATTTATTGACTTGTTCCAGTTAAGCAAATTGTGTAAAATACTGTAAAAGGACGCTTGAAGGATAAAAATAAATGCTGTCTTTGTATCAATGCGCCTTTAAACATAAATTCATAATCATTTCAGCTCGTAGCACGATCTAAACGACATTCTGGACGCATTTATTTAGGATTCGGGTAAACGCGTGGTACCTACTTCCTTGCCGCGCCACAAAAGCAATTTGGAATGGAGTTAATACAAAAAAATGTAAATAATAACGGTTTGCGAAAAATGGAAAAAATTGGTAGCGCAAATTTATTTTGTGGTGCGGCTAGAAAGTACCACGCAGTTAAAACAGTAAGGGCAGGAAGTGGAACGGCTGCGGACACCCAACACTGACAGACACAACAATACACATCTATCAGAGTCCAGATTCCGGAGCTGTGTCTGCAATTTATAGAAGCTCTGGAGACTTATTGTCGGGCCTACGATGTCCTCTCATATTAAGTGCCAACGCTGTGACATAGAAAAATTGTAACGCCAAATGATTTTAAAAGAGTAACCATGGAGTTTGTTGCCGGTTCTTCTCCATAGGAAACGACCAACCCGAACCTAGCACCTTTTAGTCGACGTTTTTCAAGTGCCCATGTAGGCCTATGTGAAATAAAAATATTTTGATTTAGATTTTGGAGCGCAGTCGTATTTATCACATTTGTAACACAGAACGCTACTTTACAGGAATTCAGCATCCAACAATACATCCCACTAGACTCAAGCATCCAATTCCACAAGATCGTGGCATGCACCGCCCTATTCTTCTCCCTCTTGCATACGGCCGGTCACATGGTGAACTTCTACCACGTATCAACGCAGCCTGTGGAGAATCTACGCTGTCTCACTAAAGAGGTTCACTTTACTTCGGACTTCAGGCCTGGAATTACGTACTGGGTGTTCCAGACTGTAACGGGTAAGAACAATTTAATATGAAAGGATTATCTTTATAAATGAGTAACTGGCCCGCGCAACTTCGTCTGCGTCACATTTTCCCCGTTTTCACAACATTTTTAATTGCTGCTCCACTCCTATTGGTCGTAGCGTGATGATATTTAGCCTATTGCCTTTCTCGATAAATGGGCTATCTAACATTGTTTTTTTTTTTAAAAATCCGACCAGTAATTCCTGAGATTAGCGCATCCGATTGTATAGATGCATTCGATTTTGCAGTGACTGTGACACAATAAAAATTAAACGAAAAGACTGTATTAAGTTAAAATTCTGTGACGTAATTTCAATTACTAGATTTCTTTAAGATAAAATTATATACCGACTAATGTGGCAGCCACGCGAATCCCGCTTTGGATTATTCAGGTCTTCAGGATAATTATGTCTTATAGTAGTCAGGTAGTTAGATTACGCTATCACTACATTTCTGCCTCACAAATCTGTTTGCCTGCACTATTATTATGGGTAAAGCGTTTATATACTAACACTGTCAAAATACATAAAGTGAGACCCTGATATCTAGCTTTTTGCTGTCTTCCAGGTATAACCGGCGTCCTGCTTTTCGTAATAATGTGCATAATCTTCGTGTTCGCGCACCCAACGATCCGCAAGCGCGCCTACCCGTGGTTCTGGCGCGCGCACTCGCTGCACGTGCTACTGTATGCGCTGTGTCTAGTGCACGGGCTGGCGAGACTAACTGGAGCCCCGAGGTTCTGGATCTTTTTCCTTGGACCTGCCGTCATTTATACCCTTGATAAGGTAAGAAACTGGCTGATGAGGACTGACTAGTGCTGGGAAATGCGACAGTCGTTGGGTTAAATTCTCAGTAACAGCCTGGAGTTCAGACTTTTATTTTAGAATGGCTGTTGCTAGCGACCTTTGTTCTCGCGAAATTATTACAAAAATCTTACTTCTCCATTTGAATCGAATTTTGTTAATTATTGCTATTTGCACGGAACCCTTAATCCTTTTTCTTTAATCCTTATAAGATCAGCTATCTGCCAATAAAAGTCTCGTCGAAATCTTTCTAGCCGTATCGGAGTTTACCCGAAACACAACACAGACAGACAGAATGAGACCAATATAAAAAAAAAAGTTATAATTACCGTAAATACCTTCACATGCATTCAGTAAAAAGCTTTTATTTTGAAATTAAAAACAAACGTTTAAATTTTATTTATTTGCATAGATGTAAGATGAGTACCTACGCACGGCGAAAAATCAAGCTATACAAAATCAGCTTACGCTGATCTCTCATTGCACGGGAAATTTATACAAAGCGAGGTCATGTTATACTGGAAATGTATAGCTTGATGTGTCGCTCGACCTTCTACTTTCATTTGACACAATTTCATGTTTGTTTTTTTCATCAGGTGGTGTCACTACGGACGAAATACCTAGCGCTAGACGTATTAGAAACGGAAATGTTGCCATCGGATGTAATCAAAATTAAGTTCTACAGGCCTCCTAATCTAAAATATTTATCAGGTAATTATGAAAGCCATTAAAACCTTTAATTACATCCTCTATTCAAAAAGTAATTTTCTTATAAGGAACACATTTTAGAGAACTCTGTGATCAAAGATTCTATTTTATTTTTATTTTGGAGATATAATGAGGAAATCTTTTGCTAGTTTTTTTAACAATTTTCCCTTTCCCTAGGTCAATGGGTGCGTCTCTCATGCACGGCGTTCAAGAAAGAAGAGTTCCACTCATTCACGTTGACGTCAGCTCCCCACGAGAACTTCCTGTCATGCCACATCAAGGCGCAGGGACCCTGGACGTGGAAGCTCAGGAACTACTTCGATCCCTGCAATTATAATACTGAGGATCATCCCAAAATAAGGTATTTCCAAGCAAACTAATAAAATAAGTAATCTTGATAGGTAAGGCTAAAATAAAAACTTTTTTACAAAAAAAAAATAACCGACTTCCATAAAACACTAAAAAGTGGCAAATAATTTTAGTTTCGGCAGTCGGTGACTTGTTTGTTTCATTTACTTTTTTGCCACCGACTTCCGAAACTAAAATTATTTGCCACTTTTTAGTGTTTTATGGAAGTCGGTTATTTTTTTTTTTGTAAAAAAGTTTTTATTTTAGCCTTTTCAGTTGTGGTATCTCACTTTAATCCTAGTCAAGTATAATTTTTACATTGTAACTAGACACCAGCAGTAACTAGACGCAAATGCTTCACTTGTTGTAGAAAATACCAAAATCACTGTACGTTTTCCTATAAAATTTGAAGAGTTCCCTCGATTTCGCCAAGATTCCATCATCAGATCCCGACTTGGTGACTATGGGACCATTTGGGAAGTATACCCTTTCCAACAAAAAAATAATTTTCCAAATCGGTTGGCAAGCGACGGAGTAAAGGGCGAACAAACATAAAAAAAAAAAAAAAATACAAACATCCGAATTGAGAACCTCCTCCTTTTTTAGAAGTCGGTTAAAAATAATCATGCAATACGTGATCTAGAAGAAACATTTTTCGTAGGTAGATTTACCATTTGCATTTTGTTTTACACTCGAAACTCCTCTTTTTGGGGACATTATTTTTATGAAAAATGTCGACCCATTCATAATTTTGGCGAACTCAATTATGTATAATTGTTGTAATATGCTGTATATTATGAGGCTGGCTTTTGCACAAAATGTAAGTAGTATATTTTATCCATCTATAATCCCTTTGTAAAAGTCAAAGTTATCCAATAAATGCATAAGGGATATCAGATAGGCTGTCGCTTCATGTGAGCTGTCATGCAGCTGCATCCTGTTAGACTGGGAGCCAACCCCAACAGGCGAACATAGTTGGGAAAAAGCTGCGCAGATGATGTTGATCCATAAAGACTATTGCGCCAGAGAAATTAAACCATTATTTCCTTTGTTCACTTAGGATCCAGGGTCCGTTCGGCGGCGGCAACCAGGACTGGTACAAGTTCGAGGTTGCCGTGATGGTGGGCGGCGGTATCGGAGTCACACCCTATGCCTCCATACTCAACGACCTCGTGTTCGGCACCTCCACCAACCGGTACTCCGGGGTCGCCTGCAAAAAGGTAAAGTAGACATCGTTTTTATTTACCCCGATTTATCACTATTTTGACTGTGAGTGTGAGAAGTAAGAGATCACCTATCCTTGCGTGAGCACTCACTTTAATGTTTCTTACATTGATGGCTAGTCTCCGCCGAGATAACTAGCCGTGTCAGAAAGCGGTTTGGGGAACTAATCTTAAGCTTGTTTTGGGGGATATGCGAGTCGTTAGAATAAACTTCCTCGTTATCGTAAACAAATAGTTGTTTATTTTAAAATAGGATTTAATTTTATTTAATAAACTTATACATACACTATTACAACTAAAAATCTATTAAAAAACTAACAACCAACTGTAAAAGGGCATCAAAAAACTCCTCCACAGCGCTGTCAGCTGGTACTTAATGTGCCCAAGAGACTGGCGACTTTGCCACGTTGCATGGCAATACTTAGCCTCTGGCCAAGGTAAAATCGAAGAACCAAATTCTGGGATACCTAAAACTAAGGGAGAAAAGTTAGGTAACCCAGAAATATTTCAAGAAAACGTTACTTAAAATTAACAACTTAATTTCAACAATAAAGAAAATCCTATTGACAACAACTAAACCGTGAAATAACCCGATACTTTACCAATAAAATATTTGTTAAATAATTTCATAGCCATGTCATTATTTCTGATAGCCATGAATTTTAAATGAAATAATTTCATTGAGAAAATTCACGATTTCGTCAAATAGAAAATGATTCTTTGGAATTGGGACCGATTGACACTTTGCTCACGACTCAGCGTGACTTAGCACGTGGCTTACCGTTTACAACATTGACCGATGACCCACTATGCCTGTTTAGTTCTTATGTAAAGTGATGACATAGACGCTAACTAGGGATTGACGGCTTTTGTGTAATATAGTAAATAGCACTGATGACAACATATTTTGTGTCAATTGTTAATTTATTGTTTGTTTAGTCTTCTATTTTATTTTTGTATTTATTCTTTTTTATTTACCGTTTTTTTTGTGAATTTGTGGACACTATAGGCTTTGTATATTCCTAGTTTTTTATGTTTTGTCTTTTTCTTTTGTAGTAGGTAACGACTTATTGTCGAGCTTACGCTGTCCTCCCATACTTAAGTACTATCGCTGTAACATTCAAATATTGTAAAACCAAATTATTTTAAAAGGGTAACCATGTAGTTTCTTGCCGGTTCTTCTCCATAGGAAATGACCAACCCGAATCGTGCACCTTTTGTCGACGTTTTAAGTTAAAATATTTTGATTTGGAATACATAAATACATTGTGACGAAATAAGTGCACTTGGCACTCATGTACCTAATACCTTAGCCTCGTTTACCAAAATACCTACGCTAAAACATATAACATAACAAAATCTCAAGCTGTAATCCCCGAGGGCTTAGGTAGCGGTGTACCTATAGCAAGTTCAGTCACACTTCACAGCCAGTAGATAATGGCCATCATCCACAAATCCTGTCTCCGACCCACTACTAAGCCTACACACTAGCCTGGAGGAAAAACTCAAAAGTATTTTGCTCGACCTGAAAATCAACCCGATTCTTGCGACCACTCGACCATTGACGATATAAATAAGAAGAAATGATCTAATGTATAAAAATCTCGTGTCACAGTGTTTGATATCGAACTCCTCCGAAACGGCTTGACCAATATGTATGATTTTTAAGTGTATATTTCGTAGGTCTGAAAATAGGTCGAAGGCTACTTTTTTCTTACCAATCCACTTCTAAATTTCCAAGCGAACAAAGTCGCGGGCAACAGCTAGTATCTAAATACCTATTAAATACAAATCGATGCTTTGCAGCAACTACCACAGTTAAATTAGGTATACCAACCAAAAAAAAATGCATATTATGTATATTCATTTCTTTAAGTGCTCTTCGATGTTAACAGCTGACGTTAAAGAAGTGATTACGAAATATCCGGTTACCGTTACACTGTAAACTTTAATGACTCTGGCGAACGTAATGTCTGCAGGATATTTAATGCACTTAAACCCAGTTTGATTAGATAATCGTTGAATGAAAGGTTGTTGTTACCCTTCAACTGCCTTCAGGTTGTTTTATAGTAAAATTCAGGCTGACATAACATAGGATAGTAACTATGTAGTCTCTGGCAGAAAAAAGAAAACTAACTTAGCACTTACGAGTGCTATTTAAACTTACTATTTACCTATTTGAAAATAAATGCTGTAAGGGCAAATTTTTTTTCAGCACTCTCTTGCATGTCAACGTTTAGCTCATCGCAGAAAGTTGAAAATTCAACAGCATGCTCATTGTAATGTTGTGTGTCGTAGTAAATCACACCATGATATCTATCATTGTCATACAGGTGTACTTCCTGTGGATATGCCCGTCGCACAAGCACTTCGAGTGGTTCATCGACGTGCTGCGCGACGTGGAGCGCAAGGACGTCACCAACGTGCTCGAGATACACATCTTCATCACGCAGTTCTTCCACAAGTTCGATCTCAGGACTACCATGCTGGTAAGTATCTTCGAGAGTTGGAATCGATATTCCAGTTTCCAACCCAAGCATCTTCTTCTTTGACTGTCGATATCAATCTAAATTAAGTTGGCCCAAAACTGGGTACCTATTTGACGCCTTGAGCATCATCTTTCAGTTCCTGTAGCGCCTGAGGCCTATCAGGTTGTGATAAAAGTGTAAAAAACAGTTTCTTTGGGAAAGTTGGTTGTTATCATCAGTATAATCACTTGTTTAAGTATCGGTCACTAATTACTAAGTCACCCTATATAGGGATAGAACTTTAGACGAGCTGTCGTTTATGACGTTCTGATTATTGCAAAGACATTTCCTCAGTTTCGGAAGAATTTTACGTAGTGTCTTGTCATTCAGCAAATATATAGATTTTTATTTCCCCTACAGTACATCTGCGAGAATCACTTCCAGCGTCTGTCCCGCACGTCTATGTTCACCGGCTTGAAGGCAGTCAACCACTTCGGAAGACCCGACATGTCCTCCTTCCTCAAGTTCGTGCAGAAGAAACATAGCTATGTAAGTAATACAGGTTTTTTATAGTTCAACTTAAACATGACTAAATTAACTCCAGATTAATTAATTTCAAAGCTTTTGTACCCATGCGTATGTCAACAGGGATTTCTAATAAAAAATTTGGCTGCGTACTTTCCATGATTCTGAATGGTCTTTTCATGACAAATTTTCATTTTATAACAGCTGCAGCTGTCGTTATACCACAACGGTTTCATTATTCTTAGCTCCGATTATAAAACTTATGTATAAATATTATCCACCAGGTATCTAAAATCGGCGTGTTCTCATGTGGTCCCCGGCCACTCACCAAATCTGTGATGTCTGCGTGTGAACAAGTGAACAGGACGAGACGTCTGCCGTACTTCATACACCACTTCGAGAACTTCGGATAAATGTAATCATACACCCTTATCATCTATCTTTTGTGAGAAGCAAGCTCTATCTGAGCTATTGGAGATATGTAGGCAAAATAGACAAATCGTTCCATTGAATTTAAATGAGCATTACTTTTTTCTCATGGAATTACCGAATGGAGTTACCGAAACAGCTGATTGCACCAAATGTTACCAACTTGTAATGCATTATTTATTATCCATTGTGTCACTGAGCCATGGTGTAATCCGTGCGCCCAATAAAATCGTGATGACCATTATGAAAAAGATTCGGCTCATAAAGCCATAATTTAGTTCCAAAACCCCGTAATTATTTTTTCCAAAAAGATCGAAGCCACAGTTATAAAGCGTTTATTTATGTAACGTATAACGTCCAAGAGAACGTTAACTGAAGACTCAAGAGAGTCAGGAGTTAGTCAATAAATTAATTGGCTGTTTCGTCCTACATTGTGTTAAATACTAAATTGCTTTTTATTCCGTGTTCTTAAATGCATACCTATTGATTTCAAATAGGTACAAACAAAAACGCGGATATTTTAAACATTCCTGTATAACTTAGATTAACTTATTTATTTTTAGTTTTTTATGCTTTTAAAAATCAGTTAACAATGATGTAGTACAAAAACATCAATCGCGCATTTCAATGTACAAAAGATCATTATATAGAAATAACTTTAGAAATAAATAATAATACTCATTGCGATCTAAATTGTATTATTTATACGACGGTGCTCCGAAGAGCTGTATTGTAAATAATGTATAAATTGTATTGGCTTTAGTGTAATTTAATTTTTACGATGAATCGATTGTAAATAAATATTTAAATACAGATATTTTTCATTTTTATTTCCTGACTCGCTCAGCATAACATTCATTGATGATTTTATTTTAATTTAACATACACCGTGTAAATCACCTCATCACGAAGCCGTCAACCAAGCATTCTGTACATGAAACTAAGTAACTTTACGCAAAAATTATTGCTGGGAAACGACTTTTTTTTGGGGGGTGTAAAATCATGTTTTGTGGTAGAACTCAATGTAACCCACTCAAAACATTGTGCTGATGGATGGATTGAATAGTACGTAGGTCGTGGAGGTGTTTAAAGTAAAAATCTTACATTAAAAACTTGTATTTAAAAAAAATACTTGACAAAAAGTTGGAACTTTGACCCCTAATATCTCCGTAACTAAAAAGTTCCCAGGTATGGTGTAGAACAAAAAAATGATCGCAATGACATGGAGAACCAGTGCCTTTCAGCTTCGTTAAGAGGTGTTTTACACCCTTTATATGGGTGATTAATTAATTATTGAACAAATATTCAATTAAACTGGGAATGGAAGCCGTAAACATGAAGTACTAAAAAGTAGTTTATAATAATTTTAAAGAAATGGAAAAGTGATAATGGTAATGGACCTTTTTTGTTGACCGTTTCCATTTTCTATCTAAAGACAAACTTGTTACGATTCGTTTACCGCTAAACATATTTGAAACCTTATTCTGTCTCTGACCACTTCTAAAGAGTGACAGAATGGGAACGATATTTTAATATAATATAATAAACTCGTATTTACACCGACGTACATAGGTATTTAGTGATTCATGGTGCAAGTGGGTCTAAATATTATCATAACTTATATTTTTTTCTACTATGTGTTAATTTTACAACCGAATTTAATTAAAATAAATTAATGTGCTGTCGTGATTGTCATGCAATTCAGTTTTAGCTATAAACAAACTAATTTGAGAGTAAATAACAACCCGCAAATTATCCCAAATATCAAAAGCATTAACTGAAACAGCACCAAACAGTAAACGCTTGACTGAACAGTAGTGCGTTACAATATTTAATAACAGTTCCACTGTATGATTACTCCTAGGCCTTAAGAGTCGTTCTTGGATTATTTATGGATTGTAATTCGAGGCTCCTCGCTCTTAATTCAAAGTAAAAGGTGCAGACAATAGCCTTGCGGGCTCGTGACACACGACCGCGCCGAACACTGATCGTGCACTAGTTTTGATTGAACTAGTACACGGTATCAAGTTTATATTGACATCTTCGATTACCTAATTATGTGTTTCAGAAGCCAGTTGTTTTATTTTTTCGTTCTTTTGCTTTTTCATGATCGTGAAGCATGATTACCTACAACTGCATTTGATTTACATAACGTTGATAGGCTGTCTTTTACTCTACTTAAATCATACTCCCATTGCATGCCAGGCAGGCCACTGTGTCAGTAAAACACAGGACAACATATTTACTGGTTTGTAAGACACGGGCACTTGGCAAAGTGAAGATTTAAAATAGCAATATGCATACAAGCATATTATTTTTTCACTGCCAGACAAAGATCTCTAATGATTACCACACTTGATCAGGGCTAACAGATGTTTTCAGATGTAAACATCGATGATACCTTGTTTCCTTACGATGTTCTTCGGTCACGTCCAAGAGACACAACTAAATCACAAAAGATTACACCCTCTTGGAATTCAAAATGGCACAAAACTCAATTCAAAACTCGAATCAAGTCAAAGACGGGACCTCAAGTTGTCCAACAAACACATCTGTATGTCCTCTATTATGGAACGGCGCGTGCGAACAAATCACTGAGGTTCGGCAATTAAGGCCATGACTTAATGTTCAATATCATATTGCACAGAATGTGATCGCTCGAGTTTAGTTCAGTCAAGCTAACAAAGTATTGTCCACGTACTGTCTCGCGCCGGAGCGAGACTTGATTTGATATGTACAGTGTGTTCATATTCATGTCTTTTTTCGGCACGAGATGATCCGGCAGGCTTTTGTCACCTATCTCATCGTGTCACCCTGGAACGCAGTATTGCCACATTGGTCGATAGCCTTCATTCCCTTCGATCGTAGTCAACTACACTTCGCTTAATAGCAAAGTAATGTAGTTCTAAAATTATTGTAAATGGAATAAAGTTCTAAACGTAAATTGCTACCTTCAGAATAAAGTGGCAATCATCCTCACCTATTTGAACTATAATTTATAATGTTTCTATTGAGGATCCCAATCGCAGGTTCTGTTCTGCACCTGTTTCGTTGCGGTTTCACAGTTAGTCCACTTACTTATGTATTTCGTACCGAAAATGTATGTATATAGTGTATGCAGTAGGTACCTATATAACACTTATGTGTCAAGAAACTGGAGTGATTTTTGTTTATCATTAGTTATAAGCTTCCTTCTTTTCTATTTCGTTTAGGTACGTTGCACATTGGACCGAAAATGAAGCTTCCATGGACTTAAAGCCCTTTATGGCCCAATGTGCGTCGCTTCGTATCTGTATTGTTTTCTTTATGTCACGTATCTTTTTACTGTGCACTTTTCTGTGATTTTCGAATCACATCTATTAAAATAAGGCCAATTAAGGTCTATTGTACTATTATTACTTCAACCTGAACGAAATACATAAGTGCATTATGCATATTTAGTTTTTCAGCCGTTACGAGACACGCAATTAATCAACACACATATAAAATTTAATAACAATCAGCCGATTTTATATTGATCAAATAAAGGAACGTATGTGTTTTACGACGAGATTTACATAACAATATGAGTATAGCAGTTTATTATATCTATGACAAAATCAGTAATGTGGTAATAAAGTATAGAGTAATATGTCACTTGTAAGTATGGCTTCTTTGTAAGCACCAAATTACCAGGAAGTACTTAATTATCATGTCTTATCATACAAAAACATAAATAGAATTCATTTTTATTACTAACATTTATGTAGCCACCGATTTTCTTCTCAAGTAATTTAACTTTGTAAATCTAACTTTAGGCAGATTGCACAAATGACAAATAGGTATAACTCTTTTAGAATGATTAACGATCCAAAACTGGGTTAAAACGTATAAGAACTACACAACGCAGTGGACAACAAGGAAATATTTACTCAATTTGTCGCGTGTCTGAGTGCCTCAACTTCCTTGCAATAGAGTTCAACGCGCAAAGGTCTTCGGACGAAGATTTCTCTCCGCAAATTCTCAAGTACACAAAATAATAACTTTATAAATTAACATGACACGCACAATTTCATTTTTGTTGCTTCATTATTTATAGTTGTGGAGGTTGTCAGCGGTGCGTTATGCAGACGATATCTACATAATTGTTGTTAATTAGGGTCGGAGTCACGTACCGCGCTCCAGCAGTTACCTAACCTCCACGCTGACACAGAGCACCATAAACCTGACAGCACACCTAGAGGGGCTCACTAACTCAATCTATCATGACCACATTATTATAGGTACATGAATTAACTTACTTTCACAGCCTACGGGCTTCTCACACAAAAGGTTAATATATGTATAATAAAATTAATCAAACACAAGGTTCTTGATCTTAACAATACACAGTTTGACCCCTGACCTATCAAAGTGCTCTTTTTGTATCGAAACAGAACATGTTGCAAATAATTGGAACTGTCAGTCATCATTGATACGAACATCCGAATGTTACAGGCAGCTGAGGCAGCCGAGACAGCTACATCCACGATTCTTTAAACTTCTTACAAAGAACGAGACGGTCGGGTTTAATATATCAATGCCAAAGTACAGTTTCCCAATGTACTATTTGTTTGGTAAGCTTATTTCACATCAATCATAATAATATAGTGAACACGTAAATGCGCTATGGATTGCGCCATACGTGAACAAGAGCAAACAAATGAAAGACGAAAGATAATAAATCGTACGTTGACGTCGACCAGTTTTCAAAAGGCTAAAATCTTAACCCTACCTTCATTATACATATTTGAAGCGGCAATGATGATAAAACGCGATATAGATAAGTATGAAACGCTGAGACGTGCGAGACACAAAACTGAACTTAAAGGCATTAAATGTAGAACAGTCAAATTTGAATCGAGTGTATTTGGTATTGGAGTTAAAATGTATAACAAGCTCCCAAACTGTATTAGGAACATCTCTTCGTTAAAAGTTTTTAAATTAAAGCTAAAAAAAAATCTCCTAAATAAAACATATTATTCAATTAATGAATTTCTAACAGACCGAATTATTAACTTATTTTTATAATTTATTTTTTTATTTAAAATTTTGATAATCCGGAATAATTGTGTAAAAATCAATGAAAAATGAGGTTGACTAAAACAGCCAATGCAATGTGAAAAAACCACCAACCATTTATGAGTGTAATTTAGTTTAATAACCAACAATTATATTGACTTTATTATAAATATTGTACACCCCATGGGTATGTTACAGTGATACAATATACTAATTGTAAGAACTTCTGTTTACCTGTTACAAACAATAAATAAAGGAATTTATGAATTACGTAATCCGAAAACATGGTTTCCTTTCACGTTTTCCTTTGTCTAAACTGCTCTATCATTAAATGCATGTTTCAAGTACTTTAACTTGATTGATACATTAAATCTCTTGACTCGAGCGAGATCTCTGTTGATTAAACTTTAATTTAATTTTGTTATCCGTTGGATTGGAACAAGGCTTGTTCGTAAGAGAAGTTTATGCCCACTGTGGGCATAAACTTCTCTTACAAACGAACTCAATTCGACACAGTTTCACAATGCATTATTTTATGCCAAAGTAATAAATTCAGGCACTTAATCACCTTACTTTTATCCTCGGGATCACGCTGATGTACAATTTACTCGGCTAATGTAACGTTCAAACAAAGCCAACAGTCCGTGTCTTCTCATAAAACACACGCTCTGTTTCCCTCACATAAACTTATATAATTTTGTCTCATTTGTGTTCAAAGTAATGCAAATTAATACGGGTCAATTAATAAGTTGTTTTGCTGTGACCTATAGCAGAACAAGAATTATGATTACGTTTCTGTAATATAAAATACGGATTTAATTACAAGTTCTTATTTTGGGTGTATTGTAAAATAAAAGTAAACGGGTATAGAAACATATGAATTTAACCTACTTTTGGTTTGTATTTCCTTTTATAAGGTCGGCTTAACCTACACTCATTATAAAATAAAAACATCGAATTTTTTAATTGAAATCTGATTAAAAAGTCAAACAAGAACGTTAAAATGACGTAATCCATATTGAATCGTTTATTTGCATAACCGGCACAATGTTGGCAGACTGTACCAAAGTCTGACATCCGCGACCCGTTACGTGTGGTGAAAAGTTGGCGGAAAATCAGCGGCGCGTTCCGCACGGGTGCGCGTGCGCTGATAAACATCGCCTGTTTCCTGATTATACGCTCTCTTGCGAGGAAGTTAATTGAAAATTACTGATTACACACCACTGGAGACTTATTAATGCTTCCAGTGAATGTCTTACGTGTAAACGTTAAATTTCAAAATTGGGCCTTTCGTATAGCTGCCATTTCCTCCCAAGAATGCTACTTAAATGGCTTGGTTTTTAAATATTGTTATTAATTAATCGACTTCCTTAATTTAAATGTTAGTTTTTTAAAACAAGTAAAACCAGCTCACAGGTGCTCGCCGGCTCATTGGCTATCAACCATCAATATGAAAGCTGCTATATATTTATCGATGCCCGAGTAAAACGAAAGAAATGACTATTCGTCCCTTTCTAACACGCTTTCGTCGCTGCGCCGGCGCGGGTGACGCGGCGTGCTGTGCGATAGTGAGCGCGGGTTTAGTTTTCAGTGATCGCGCGGCGAAGGCGCTCTCTGCCGGCGACCTCCGAAGTTTCGCAACTCGACACATTTCCTAGTGGTAGTGATGTGCTAAACTTATCCGGTCGGAAGTCCACATAACGTGCCCCGCAGTGACGTCACCAAGAGACTCCGCAAGGGCATCGGTTCGCCGATCTCGGCAGGTGAATACGATCAATTAAAACTGTGGATGGAGCCTGCGACCGCAGTCGCACGCCTCGGCCCCAGCTCGACATCCTTGTCCTCAATTAAACAATTTACGGCAGTTCTTGTTTGAATTTTACAATTGTTGTCCCGGTTCATATTATTGTGGCAATAAGCTTGTAATTTACGATTACTTGTACTTGAATCGAGTTACAATTATTTTTGATCAATTGCACTGCACTAAAATCTATAAAAGGAGATAATTATAGTAATTGTAAAGTGCTCGAGAGCATTCGTTAAGCTTGTAGACGAAGTGATTTGGGGCGATGTCGACTGTATAGCTGTGAACATCCAATAGAGTAAAGGTCGTTTTGCCTTATTAGTACAAATAGAATATGTATTATAATTTTAATTACTAGAATTAGTGAATGATTGACGTTTCGCAAAGAAACTAATGTGAATTAAGTGCTGATCAAACAAAATTCAATCCGACTTAGAAATATTGATGCATACAGGCACCTGCGAAGCGAGGGTACAAGTGAATAAATCAATCAAGAATTGCGCATGATGTGAGACGACATCCAATTTAGTTCGCATCAGCACCGTGTCAGCCAGTCCGGGCAGACCGCAACCGAAGCTAATATGATTTAATCGAAGTGTAATGTTGTAACTTATGCGACGGACTTGAGATTAGATCTACTCAGTGGTTTGTTTTGTAAGAATGCTATCAGTTCGCCAGTTCGGCACTGTCGTAACTGAGCCCACGGGCTGCAGTGCGCAACGGTTCACTTCGTCAGGGAGAAATGCGTACAAGCGTTAACACTGACACTCAGACATAGCCGATAAATTAGAACACAGCTGAATTTTGCAAGTTTGCAAGCCCATAGTTCTTCTAAGTTGCTAATTACTAGAAATAACGCACAAAGATATTTGATTCTGTAGACATGAAATATCCTATCCAAGCGTTTTATTCAGATTGTAAGACTATATTTACAGCCATCCTTTTTGTAACTAGATTTTACATACTCTATTATACTTAGAACAGTAAATAACTTTTATCAGTCATATCCAAAAAAATACTCAAGTTCTGCTAAAACTCAAAGATTAGATCACGGAAAGTGATTTGCTCTAAAGTCACTGATATAATATTTTGTCTAGAAAAAGCGAGGACAACCGGTAGTAGCCTAGTATGTAGGTATGTCTACATTATTTACACACAGTTGATATTCAACTTTAAATATCATGTTCTGTGTCCACTTATTGAAATTGATCAACCACGTCAGACCAGACGTCCGAAACATTTTTTGCAATTTTTAGCTTTTCGCAAAGTCATCTCACGTTTTGAAAAGAAATTGTAGGTCATTTACTTGGGTTACTATTGTATTCCAAATTATAAGAGACCAAAAAGTTGGTTTTCGCATAAATACTGCAAGACATACGAGTGAATAACAATTTAAACTATGTAAGTTTGTTAATACTTGCTACTGGGTTTGCTAAACAAGTTTAGTCTTCCGGTGCTCAAATAGATGGCAGGTACATTATGTTTCTTCAAGAATTATGAGTTAGTTACAAAAATCTTTGTAAAAATACAACCTTTAACAAATTCGTTCCTTGAAACTTGAAAGTCTCTTTATTCGCCAGAAGACAGAACGTGATTTTGATGTTGATACCTACTGTTTATGTTTCCAATTTAAGTAACGATGGGACGATAAAAGATAAGGAACGTTTCAGAATTAAGTGAAGTTCATAAGCCCATTAGATTACCCAATGCACCTTGGAACAACTAATTGTTGATAACATAGAAATGTCAGTTGGAACGAACGATGTGGCAATATTATGTGCATGAAAATATGTTAGGAACATGGATTTTACCCATATTTCGATTACCATACAGTATTGTCATAACTTAGATAAGAATAAAACCAGCATGATTCTAAATATATTCAAAGACTAGCTGCTGCCCGGAAAAATGGAAATTTTGATGGATTTTAGGGGTATGAAAAATAGATGTTGGCCGATTCTCAGACCTACCCGATATGCACACAAAATTTCATACAAATCGATTCAACCGTTTCGGAGGAGTTTTGGTAACAATCACCGCTACACGAGAATTTTATATATTAGAAGATTCGTCACTGACGGTATAGAAATCTGTTCCTTTTTTTAACTTATGCAACGATGTCTTTGATGTTTGTTCATCGCTTTTTTCAAAATCGGCTTTCCTGATAAAACTTTTTCCCTATTCTAGATTCAAAATGATGTTAGTCTATGTACTAAGTACTAGAGGAAGAGTTTAACAGCGAATCTATTTTGGCTGAATGATGATGATAAAGATAGTTATGACTAAAGAAAAAACTAACACTATCATCAATCCGTTTGCGAAACGTGATGATTACGACTCCTAATCACCATGTCTAATCATCATCAGCGGTACCCATATAATGACCATGTTCAGCAATAATGACATAATAAAAAAAGGGTTAATATTGATAAAATACGTGCTGTTTTCATTACATTAGTTGAGTGGCAAATATGTAGTGAAAACTTACTTAGATACTACAGTCACTCAGTTATTTTGTTTAAATATGTTTCTAGAACAGATATACGGGCTCTTACTATGCATAAGCATGACTGCCTATATAACAAAAAATATGATGGGACTACACACTCGTAAACAATACATCATTAAATCGTTTACATTTTAGAAGTGTAGTTAAAGCTATGTAGGTTTGCGCTGGTTTGTAACAATCCAAGATTCAAATTTTAGACGGCACGGTTGGTGCAGGGGTTGAGCGATCGACTGCTGCGCTACCTGTCGCGGGTTCGATCCCCGCACGGAACAAATATTTGTGTGGCCTACAGATAGTTATTCCGGGTCTGGCTGTTTGTGTATGTGAGTTTAAATGTTTGTAAACGCACTTACGATATAGGAGAAATACCTAGTGTGCAAGGTTTAAAAAAAAAATGTGCAGATTGTTACATATTGATCTGGACTGTTACATTACAGGCGAAAGCTTCTGGCGAGGGAGCGGCCTTTATCACCTGCCTAGCCTTATAACAACTTTATTGGGGTCGGCTTCCAGTCTATTCAGATGCAGTTAAATACCAGTATTATACGTAGAGTAACTGCCTATCTGACCTCCACAACCCAGTAAGTCAGTACTAACTGGGTTGTGGAGATCAGATAGGATCAGATAGGACTGGTTGTCAGACTTTCGGGCCACTGACTTCCTGTAACGTCTGTCAAAGATATACAAATGACAGCCGGGACCAACGGCCTAACTTGCTTTCCGAAGCACGGAGGAACCTCGTGCTTCGGCTTAACCTAAAGTTCGACTCCAGCGGCAGTTATTATTTAGCCTCGAGAATGGGAGTGCCTTTAAAGGATTACAAAGACGATCACTTCATATTTCAAAACTTCTTAGCACATCTAAATCGCAGGTCGTATATATAACTCTTACATAGCATGCACAAACAGTATATTTATATTAAAATTATATAAGCACACGTAACAGTAATAACACAAAAACCGTTATTGAAGCAAGTGAGCCGTTTACGTGGCGATTCCTCACGCAACTGATATATGAGCCGGATAATGGATACTAGACACGTATAAAACGTAAACATACGGAACATTGTTTACCAAATTGTAATCGTAATGACGGATGTACATGTTTTTTAATCTAGGATCAGTTTTAGTGTGTGTGAAAAGACCTCCTCGCCACCACGACGATAGCACCTATATATACAAGGTGTTGTTTTGCATCCTCGTCAAAATTCAGGATTTTGTAACAAAAGACATAAATAATAATCAATATAAATTACGGTACATAGCTAATTATTAAAAAACACTGTTTTTAGGGTTGCTGTTCAAATTTGTCCGTATTTCAGAAAAACCCCCGTAACGTGGTTTACGGAATAAGACATTATCGAATAAACGTTTGAAATTTTTTGTATGTGTGTAAGCGAGGTTATAAGGCGAAGCCGAGGATCAGACGGACCCCGTTTAAAACGCGAGTGATTTACACTTACCAATTTCAGTAAACAAAAAATAAATAATTACCTACTCATCTTATTATTGACTCGGGTCGAGAAAATATTCGAAAAAAATATCTAAAAATATTAGCATAAAATATCTCCTTGAATTTGACGAGAATGCAAAACAACAACTTGTACATATTTTATTTTATTTATTTGGGACAAAAAAAAACAGACAGAAATGCCTCCTGTGTGATGTCTTCTTTTTAATTTAATTTTTGTACTCTTCTTCCTCTTCCTCTTCGGCAAAAAGTCCGATTATTACTAAATCCCAGTCTATCATTATAATTTCATTCGAGCACTTGAACTGCATCAATTCTACATGAAATCTGAACGGAAATAGTAGAGAAGTCACCACGGGGCGGCCTCGGCTACACCTCGCGGTGTCGAGCGGCGTCAAGCAGCGTCGCGCTGCGTCGGGCGGCCTCTTAAGGCGTAGATATACGTGAATTGGGCTTCATATAGGATACATTAGAACCTTTTTTTTTCGTAACCCATACAAGATTTTTTTTCAAAATAATATATATTAATCTACACAATTTAGAGCATGTCCTCTTGGCTTCAAAAAAAATAAAAATATGATTGAAATATCATAAATAAATATGCAAAGTGGCCTCTGTTTTTGTAACTTACTACCATTTTTCTCCTAAACTATCAATCACAGGATCTTTTAATTGCCACCAATATATTATATTTAGTAATGCCGAGGGGACCTTTGGCTTATTTTTGCCAATAACTTTCTTATTTATTTATATGGATTTTTTTACGTAATCGCTACTCGCAAATCGCGTAGCCACCCCTCCGGCGCCCATTAAATCAGTGCGGGACGAGACGCTGTGCTGAACGGACCTGTGACACTTTTCTCCGCAAACTAAATAATTGTCGGCAGCCGTACCAATAATAATTACAAGTGTTTTGGGTTTATGTATAGTGTCTGTAAATATTAGGTTATTTTAGTATGAAATAAGGTATAACGCTGTACATAATAATTACTAGTTGTCGTTTATTCTTATTATAATATCAAAATGTGTGACAAAAAAAGACGCACGAAGTGTAATCTTTATATATACAAATAAATAAAATTGAAGTGTCTGTTTGTAATATTAAAATAACCGCCTTTTACTACATGCATATGAATGTATATATACGGTACATATACCAAAACAACATTTTTTATTATTTTTTCTGTTGGTGCAGCGCCGCTCATGCTCGCCGTGCGTACCGACGACGCAGCGCTGCATGGCGCAACGTATTCTGAATTCTCATCTTTTCTTTCTAATAAAATATTCTGACCCTTAGGGACAGCTCACACCGAGATGCGACGCGACGCGACGCTGCCCGCTCACTTTTAAAGAACGATTCAAAATAAAACTTGATTTTCTACACGAAAAGATACACATTTCGTTGTGAGAATTCAGAATACGTTGCGCAACGTATGCGCAGGGTCGCGTCGCGTCTCGGTGTGAGCTGACTCTTACTCTACGCCAAAATGTTATTGCTAGGAAATGACGTTTTTTGTGTAAAAAAACAGGGTTTATGGTAGCGCTTAATGTAACGCACTCATAACTTCTATTTTATTTTAACGTGTGAAAAAGTTTGAACATTACCCTTCAAAATCTTGGTAACTAGAGGATTCTAAGGGGTTGAAGGTATGTTCCAGTACAGAAAAACAGTTTTTTTTTAAATATTCAATAGGGTTACTCTTAACCTCAATCTTGTCCTGAAGATCGTAATGGACGGGAAGAAGAGGTGCCTCTCGGCATTGTCAAGGGTTTTTATACACCCACTAGCTGCTGCCTTGGAAATTTTAAACGGTATTAGGGGTATGAAAAATAGATGTCAAAATTCAAAATCAAAGTATTTTATTTTACATAGGCCTATATGGCCACTTATAAAAAGTCGACAAAAGGTGCACGGTTCGGTTGGTCGTTTCCTATGGAGAAGAACCAGCAACAAACTCCATGGTTACTCTTTTAAAATCATTTGGTTTTACAAAATTTGAAGTTACAGCGTTAGTCCTTAAGTATGGGAGGACAGCGTAGGCCCGACAATAAGTAGTTGCTTACTACAAAGGTAGAACAAGATAAAAAATCTACGAATTTATAAAGCCTACAATGTCCACGCATTCACAATGATGTTGGCAGATTCTCAGACCTACCCAATATGCACACAAAATTTTATACAAATCGGTTCAGCCGGTTGGGGTAGACGTGTTCTTGACTGGAGACCGCGAATCGGCAAGCGTAAGGTGGGACGCCCTCAGGCTCGGTGGAGCGACGATCTTCGTAGGGTAGCTGGTAGCAACTGGATGAGAGTTGCCAAGAATCGGGTTAAGTGGCGAGCGATTGAAGAGGCCTATGTCCAGCAGTGGACTGCGGTAGGCTGATGATGGTTCAGCCGTTTCGGAGGAGTTTGGTAACAAACACAGCGACACGAGAATGTATTAGATTAGCTGAAACAACCTCACTTTTATTGTAAACAACAATTCATCATCACTAGTTAAGGTTGTGATAGTAACCAAAAATGAACATACACACGAGAAAAATAAATTACGAATATGTATGATGCATAGATAGGAAGTGTTATGTTACTAGTTTATGACTTTACGAAATCATACATAGATTTCGCGCAAGTTTTTTCACGTGTGAAAGGCAATCTAAAGCTATCATTAACTGCGTGCACCTTCTATACGGCTAAATTGAAAATCAGCGTGACTATTAGTAACTTGATGCCTTTCTATCAATCAATCACCAACCGACATAACCGACGTGGAAAGAACCATAATTTGCGGGTGCCAGTGTTATATGGTAATTTTGTCGTGATAGGAAAGATATCGCACTGATAGGTACGCTCGACGACCATTCAAGCTATTCAAAACCAGTTCATGCGGATCTCTTAATGTACGGGCAATCAAGACAAAGCAAGGCCATATTATACGGGAAAGGTGTAGTTTGATGTGTCACCGTGTTTACTATTGTGTTAATCCTCGAGTCGCAGCTCCCAAATGTTCATACCCGAGTGACGAATTGAATTAATATGAATTGAATGCCTCCTCCTCCAAGAGGAGCTCGTGGCTAAATAGTAACAGCTGCACGGGTCGATCTTTAAGCTTAAGCCGTGCTTGCCGAGGTTGGTCCGTGGATGGATGACCATAATTACATACCGAGTTTCCTCCGTGTCTCGGAAAGCACGATAAGCCGTTGGTCCTGGCTGTCATTTGTAGGTCTTTGACAGTTGTTACAGGTAGTCAGTGGCCCGAAAGTCTGACAACCAGTCTTACCAAGCGGTAGCGTAGTAACCAGTACTAACTGGGTTGTGGAGGTCAGATAGGCAGTTACTCTATGTATAATACTGGTATTCAACTGCATCCGAATAGACTGGAAGCCGACCCCAAAATAGTTTGGGAAAAGGCTAGGCAGATGATGAATGGGAAGAAATCAGGCAACTTTTAACTTGAAAAGAATAACTTGCTTAAGCAACGACCGAATTCTTAAATTCATTGTTAGGTCGCTATTGGAAGGTGTAGGTTGGAGGGTGGTAAATAGCGTAAAGGTATTCTTGAACTTTTTTCAGACTCCTTTGTGAATTCGGAGGTAGGGAAAATGAAAGGGCATTAATGCGAAGCCGGCAGACCATTGTCTGTAAACGTTGTTCCATAGTTTCTGCATAGAATGGCACCACTTTGTATTCTACGCACAGGCTCATTCCATATAAAAGAAATTACCTTAACAATAAGTAGGTAAAACGTTGTTATGACACGTGCCCTTGGTAATAAAATTCAATAGCCTCTAAACTTTCTCTATACGAAGGTACAATCCTCCTGACACCTCTTCCCTGTCTTCTTCTGGTAAAAACCTTTTTGATTCTTACATAGTCGAACCCTATTTGTAGTCCAGTCAAAATCCAGACTAAAACCACGATAACTTGACTTTTTCTCTGCTTTGTAGAAATTTGGGAAAAAAGTATTGATACCTTTTTTATAATCAATTTTACGATCTACAAACTTTTTCTCATCCATATTTCCGGGCCTAAAACCGAAAATTTATGATCTTTGACTTCGAATAAAAAGAACGCACAAGCGACTTTTGACAAAGCATTTGTAATAACGTATTTAAAACCTTTACAAAAATTCAGCTTGTTGGGAATTAATGCAAACTAGAATGTCGATTTTGTTTGGACTATTGCTCCAATAAACTAATCTTGTACTTAATAAGTTGTCTTTCTTATCATCGGCTATTAATGTGAGGTAAGTGTTGCTAGGTCCATTAAAGATTTCATAATAAAATGGTTATAGGAGTAACATTTACAACGCCCGCACACTTAAATTCATAGATAAGCATGTTTTAAACTTTTTGGTGACTTGACAAATCAGCTGTCCGCCTACAGCCCGTGGTAGCAATGAAAAACGTTCTAAACAACTTTTTGTTCTTATAATAGTCTCCATTAAGATTTTAAATGCCTATGGAAGCGCTTTGTTTAAGACAAGTAATGTCCAACGTTATTTTGTTAGGTGAAGGCCTGCCAATGTTTTAATGATTTGAAAAGGCAAATGGACTTGACAACTAGTGGTTACTGAGGCAAAATATTGGTTCCGTGGCTAGACAGCATAGTTCCAACTATGCTGTCTAGCCACGGAACCAATATTTTATATTGCCTGAAGATAAATTGTTGCTTATCTAAATGGTTGTGATTTTAGATTTTCGCAACGCAGCTGTAAAACAGGAGGGAACTTATGCGAGGTTTCTTGGGAAATATTTACTTCTGAAATCGTATAGGTTGCTCTAGTAGTGGCAAGTGCGACTTCTGAGCATGAAGTCATGGGTTCGATTCCCAGGTTGGGCAAATTGTTATAATTGTTTTTCTATTTATACAATACAAATTTCTCAGTCTTATCCACGGACTCTTGATCTGTGCCTGGTCGATGACCTTAGGGTCTCCCCTAATAGATGGGACTTAAACATAACTAACGAAATGTGGGTGTACTATTAGGAATACTTCTGCCTAACCCTTCCTGGGTAACAGGCGTGATGTTATGTTTAGTATGGTCTCTAATTGTTTAAAATGTACAATTGTACATCTTGGTCATAAGAACACAAATGGAGGTCATATTTAAAATAACACGGACATAGTCACGGGGCGCGCCAGTCGCATCTAACTTTATAACGATACATAGGCGTCCTCGACAGCTGATTGTAAATTGTTTTTATGATCAAATCTCCTTAACAATAGTGCGGAGAGTAGCGCGTGACTCGAGCTAGCTATTGTGCAGGCGCAAGCACAGACAGGCTGTTCACACAGAACCCCCGCGTACATACACGAACGTACGTAGATATACGTGCTCAGTTTTATATACATTGTGGTACAGTTTCACACGTACGCGGCCGACTACCAACGAATATCTACGAAGGTACCCGAGTCATTTACATACACTTGTGTCGCAAAACCAATTGTTTTTATTCACCCACGTGTCCACATTATCATCACGAATCACCGCAACAAAATGTCGTTTTATCGACTAGCAGCTATTGCACATCTACGGTTGAAATAAAAGACTGTGTACGGAACTAATTAGCGCTAGCCAACGTGTTGGCAAAATCTTCGGCTGTTATGAAATTTTAAACAGGCATGTGCCAAATTGCATCAACATAGCCGAAGAAGTTATTATAACAATTTTGTTACAATAAAACACAATAGATGACATTCATACGAATCGTTCTTTGTTTAACTATTTTTTTGATTTATTCAAACAAAGGTTCATTTTTACATAGAACTATGCCCAACAAAACCATTTTCACGATTTGTCTGTGTGTGTGTCTGTTCGATTACCAGGTGGGGCAAAGTGTTATTAAGTTTGCCCATCAGGAATAGTCAGTAGCAGCCACGAAGTCTGGATTTGAGACGGGTTGAGGACAATAGGCCCACCCCCTATTACATGGGATTTAAACATAACTGGCAAAATCCCTAACCCTTGGGGGATTACTGGCGTGATTCGCGTGCGTTATCATCTGCCTAGCCTTTTCCCAAACTATCTTGGGGTCGGCTTCCAGTCTAACCGAATGCACCTGAGTACCAGTATTTTACATGAAGCGACTGCATATCTGACCTCCACAACCCAGTAACTGGGTAATACGATACCCCTTGGTAAGACTGGGTCAGATTGTTGGCTTCTGACTACTCGTAACGACTGTCAGAGATCTACAAATGACAGCCGGGACCAACGGCTTGAGTGTATAACGTGAGGTCGACACACGGAAGCGCGATTAACGCTTGTGCGACAAAACTTAACGTGCTTTCCGAGGCATAGAGGAAACTTAGTATGTAATTATGGACACCCATACACAGACCAACCTCGGCAAGTACGGCTTAACCTTAAAGATCGGCCCGTGCAGCTGTTATTATTTAGCCACGACCTGCTCAAGTTGCTGGATAATGTATGAAATATATTTGAGGCAATATGTATGTATTGTCTGACGTAACATAAGCTAACGATTTTTAACCTAGTAATCCGGGACGAATGGATTAGAACTGCAACCAAAATGCAAGACCAAATATTTTATTTATAAAAATACTGCAATTTATAATAATAACAGTCTTTGTCAGTGATGCTCAGACAATGTCATCGGTCGAGGACGACTTTTTGCTTAGAGTCAATGTATTCATTCGTCTTCTTATATTACAATTCGTCGTCTATCTACGTCATTTAGGTAGTATCGTCAGCCCATGTGACGCTATCGATTTTTCCGTATTAGTAAACACGTCCGCTTGTATAAACCGTTATTGAAACGAATTTTGATTTGAAACGAGATTTTGCGGCTTCGTCCACGTAGAAGTCAGAAACTATCTCATGGGAACGTATGTGTACACCGAGATAAAAGCTTTATTTTCTATGTCTTAACCCAGGTCATCTGTTTGTTAAATTTCATTCAATTTTTTTTTTCTTCCATTATGGTGTGAAAAGATAATCACAGAGATACTTCCGCACTTATAGGTAATATTATTATAAAAATTTTGTATCTTCATCAAAATCAAATTTAATGATAATAATTATAATGATTTAATGATGAAGACACAAGTTGTTTTTTAATGTTTGCCCTCCACACACAGTGAATGAATTTTGACTTGCGGAATGCGGATGGGCTACATTTATTCAAGATTTATCCTGAAACATTAGTTATGGAATCAGATGTTACTTTGCGGAAATCGTTGACATTAAATGTGCATGATGCACTACCGCGGATTGCGCATTGCGGTGCTGCAACCTGCATCCAAGCCTGGATCATTTTCGCGGAATTAAAACTTAATAATTTGCATAACATTGAATACTTCAAAATGACCCAAGATTTGAACGAGCCCCTAATAACGAGACTACTCAACACACGTCCTCTGCGGAATGTCGTTTTACTTCAATAGAGCCTACTGCCTAATGGAAAGGGTGACGCCAATGGTCTAAGAAGAATTTTGGGCAAGGTCGCCTGATGGATGTCTTAAACCACTCTTGCGCAAAATCTCGCGCAGCGGCGTGCGGGCAAGCAGAGATGTCACTATCACTATGTTTGCATTTTCATTTTCCTCGTGTTAACATTAAACACATGTTAATTTCGGCGTCCTTCTCCGCCGAAGCATGTTTAAAGTAAGTAATCCTACTTAAAATGTTATGTAGTTAGGTGTTTCGAAAGATTTTAGTAATTTATTCCGCAGTCGTCAGCTCCATAAATGTTTATCTCGAGTAAGCTTAGAATTTGATTAAGAGTCGTAACTCAAGGATGAGTTTTTGTTGTAAGGAAATAGCCCTCATTTTTATTGTATTCTTTGTTTTTTTTTCCTATCTTTGTTCCTATCTCATTTCAAGCTAAGGCAGAATCTATCTCGTGATTTGTTGATATCAGTTTAAGCTGCTTTGTAAGCTAAGGCAACGGCAGCCTTTATGCAGCTTTATTTTGCGAAGCAACTGTTTATACATTAACCATTCAAAGAGCTACATTAAATCATACAGACAGACGACACATGGTAATTTATTCTGAAGCTATTACTGCAATTTACTGTCTCGCATAACATCATTTAGAAATGTCATTTACCAAGACACTTAGGACTAGCGCTACGCTCTTAGATCTCTTCCAGTCGTAAAATTACACCATTTAGATAGAACTCAGTTTCTTTTCTAGTCATCTTGTTTGAGACTGCAATGAAACCTACACTTAGGAGATAATTATAATTACAGCGGAAATGCTTCAACAAACTTTCCTTACGTCGGCGTCATTTTAATATGTCGCAGCTTTTTCGCCTGTCTTATTTTAATTACTCACAATATGGCTAACTTTTACTTGAGAATCAGACTAATATCTTTACTAATACCTACTTGAGAAGCAAGTCCAATTTGTACATTTCCTTATATTTCCCTCATACATGTATAGCTGTAATACCAGCTGCAATCTATCATGATCATCGCATCTCACATAAAGCAGTCATATTATATCAAGATTCCCGTGCACACGCAAGTTCTCTCAGTAAATCACGTGCAGACAAGAGTGATGACGAGTCGTCGTGTGATCAGGTCGTGACAAAGCACATAATGCCTCGATCGAACATCCATTAGCGTAATGAGTAATTATAGACATCGAGTGATTGTCCACAACAGGACTCAAACCGAAGGCCAGCTTGCAACACCACAGATAACATTTGAGCTATAAATAACTCCAGCAATTAGGATAAAGGATATATCTAGGTACGCGTCAAGGATTAGAACGTAAAATACATACTGATACTGACAATCTGTTTGGTTAATTATATTATTAATTGGCGCTTTGCAATTAAATTTTATGCCGCAGGTTCATTTAAGTAGCGATAAATATTTTAATTTAAAATAATCGTATAACAGCAGGATTCTTTGAAAGGATACTGCTAATTGCAAGTAGATACAAATTCTGTAGTCGCAAATTATCATCATCTGCCTAGTCTTTTCCCAACTATGTTGGGACGGCTTCCTGTCTAACCGGATGCAGCTGAATACCAGTATTTCACATGGAGCGACTGCCTATCTGACCTCCACAACCCAACTAGTACCTACTGGGTAATACGTGCCCCTTGGTAAGACTGGTTGTCAGACTTTCCATTGACTACCTGTAACAACTGTCAAACTAAGATTAAGAAGAACCGTCAGAGATCTACAAATGACAGCAGGGACGGGTTAAAGTACTTTCCAAGGCACGGAGGATGGGTGGTCACCTGTCAACCGACCAACCTAGGCAAACATGGAGCTAGCGTTAACCTGAAGATCGACTCTAGCGCTAGCGGCTGTCATGATTAAGCCATGAGCACTTCTTAAATCCCCGCCTCCCTACAACAAACCCTAGAACTTCATCTCCTTACAACAAATCTAACATTGTTACTCCGAAAAGCTGTTCAATTTCCTTTAAGTCCCTTCATGTACAATTTGCATGATGTTTTCTAAAACTAAAGCCACAAGGAATGCCTGTTATCTGTGAAACAGTGGCGCATGCACACATTTCTCACGATCTAGTCTCGAACGTCAGCGGCGACGTGTTTTGCTCGTCGTGATCTAGAATAATCGATAAAAACTTCCAATACACAGGCATGGAACAAGCTGAGCTACTGTGGGTAGGTAAATACGGTTAAATTTATTAAGAAAAATATGAGAAGGTATCGGATATCGTAAATATCAGTGAGCATTGAGCTGCCACCGACGATATCGATTAAGGGGCGAAGTTTTCTGCCAACAGATGTAATATTGTAATATACTGACATATGCCAGCGACACGAAGGAAAAGAAAAATAGCCGTATGATTTCTTTACCACTTCATATCTTAATATATTTAGCAAGCATCGGACAAAATGTGAAGGACACAAGAGCCTATTTAATATCTAATGATTCGATTAAAACTAGCGCTGTTCCCCTTTTAACACGAGTTTGATTTATGAGTAATAAGCTATTATTTGATTCTATAATGTTTAGTTAATTATACAGCACAGTCTCGCAATTAATCACCCTTCTAAATAAATAATAGTTATCGGTTGCGAAAAACTAAACCATTGCAAAATGCACGACAATGATCTACGTTAACAACTTCTCGAATACCTAAATGTAATACAATATAATAAGATAATCGATTAATTTGCTATCCGAGAGCAATCGATCAACCTGATAGTGTACGAGTTGATTGGAGACATGTCATCAGACATAATAACAGTTCCAAACTGCATAAGCATATGATTTCGAAATTAGACTATTATGTTATCTAACTTTAGATTCAACATTCCAGAGAACGATGATATGAATGTATGATGATCATCAATACCTCAAATAAACCTAAACTATTAAATTAAATCTTAAATTTTAATGAAGGAATGTTCTTTGAAAACCGTTTTAGTATTTACAATATTACCCAACTGCATCATACGTGTCAATGTTTATCGTGAAACACTCAACGATGCCATAAAAAACGCAAAATTGACATGTTCCACCGAAACTATAGCCTGCAGCCCACACTTTCGCGAGCCGACTCCCACAACCGACCATAATAGTGTGATCACGCGTCACTAATGTCCAATATCTTTTTTGCAGGTCACAGCGACATGGGACTGGCAGAAATAGTGTATCTGACGAAGTGATAATAAGAAGTGTTTATGTTATTATGTTATGAACAGTGTGTGCCGTGTGTGTTGTGACATGAACAGTGAACCGCGCCCAATACCCTGAATAAACGCGTGGAAATGAAAAGAGAAAAATACAAGAACACTATTCCGGAACACGGGTAAGTTCAACACTAACTCACTTTTACATTCAACGAGGTTACAACACCGAGATTCCTTAAGTTCGCTCTATAACTAGGAACTCGTATAAACTTACGTCGAAGTTACACTTTAATTGTTATATTCTGGGTCACACCGCCGCCAGACAATAAAGAAAAGCCAGTATTAAATAATGTGCGTAATATTCAGTGAATCAAAATTTATTATGTTTTATGTTTGAAGCGTAATTATTGCAAAACCTCACATTGTTTGGAAGCCTATAACGTAATGGATTTGTGGAGTGACGTAACGGCCAGTAAACACCAACAGCTTACAATATGGTCTACGACAAGAGTTAACGCACGACTAGGTAAAGAGAAACCGCGAAAAAACAATGGCACTGTACCCGCAACACACAGATCTGTGTGTGTAATCAACATTAGGGTATTGAAATATGTTCAGCAAACTTAACCATTGTTTCGCGCATATTGTTTAAATATTTTTAAATGCTAAAAGCCCTTTAGACTGGCCTTGACCAGAGCCGCTCATGGTCGCCAGAAGAATAGGATATTTAACATTCATTAACGATAAAATATTGATAATTATTATGTTCGTATATACTTTGAACAGCCATTAAGGAATTCTGTAATTACTAATGTCAAGTCGACCGGCAAATAACTTGAAATAACAAACGCAAATGGTAAGGTTATTGAAGAACGAGTGCATGTTCGCCTGAATGTCATCAGACGTTACTGTTCTAGGTTACGGACATGAACAATAATATTAATAAATCAGATTCTGACCATGGTTCAAGTGTTTCACCCGTCGTTTTGCACAGCACAACTTCAATGAAATTTCTATCCACACGCCAAAAAAGCATTAAAAGAATTGCGTGCAAAAAGTCATAGCAATGAATGAAGACAAATAAATACCAAGTTACATAATAAGAACTTCTGAAAATTGAAGTGTTTGTTCGATTGACGTGTTTATGACGTATTGCGACTAAATATTTCAAATGTTGTTGGACAAAAAATACATGGTGGAAGACCCCGTCGCACAAACGTTTACCACGTATTCAAATCAATTTTTTACATTGGTAAAAAAAAACCTTTACCATACATTGTGACCGTGTCAGAAATTGCAGTTTTTTTTTAATTGATTCAGAATTATGAACTGAATACAGGGTAACCGTTTGTACGTCGGTGTCCTTTTCATCCTGTATAGTAACTGGATACCATATAATTTGTTAAGGAGAGTTCCACTTTAGTAATACATGATTCATAATAAAACCCACTCCTCAACATTGCACACTATTTTATGTACGTGACAACGAAAACGCAAGTGAAAATGTAAATCGCTTTCCTATTGATTATGAAACCTAATGACCGATAACGAGCATCGCAACTCTCCAAAATACAATAACTAAACAAAAGTGAGTCTTGGGTTCAAAGCCCAGTGTGCCACTGTGCCACTTACTCAGCAGCTGATTTCGTGATGATATAATTGCGCCGGCGCAGCGGTGACGTAAATTCTGGTAAAGCCCGGAGTGAGGTGAAAGTGTATATAGCCGCGGACCTCCACCTCGGAACCCTGACACCGCGACCAGCGCACTCCAATCCATATCATAATAGTGCGCTTGGACATGCCCTTTATGGACAACATTCGATCAATTGCGAACGAGTTTATGAGAGAGTACAGTCGCCAAATCAAGCGCGACGCGGAAGTTGAAAGTCGGTATTTTCAAAATGAGTCAGAGTTGACCTTTTGAAGCGTCATCGAAAATACAGTATGGCAATTTTGGAAACGCCAACACAAGTCCTTGCTATGTACGTGAAAGAAAGCTTGCTTTCTAGTGAAGTAGCGTTGCACAACCGCGCGTCGCCGACTGCTGGCTCGGTGGTGCTCGGCTGAGGCGCGACAAGGTCGTCATTGTTGACGCACCTTTGTTTTATTTTTGCCGTGAATTGCGCGAAGCCGCAGTCGAGTGGTCATGACCATAACTAAATTATACTTCAACCTCAAACTATGAATTTAGAAATACGAATATTTTATTCACTGCGAAGCAAATTGAAGATGCCGCTGTATTTTAATGCTATACTATTAATTTACATACCGTTTAATAAATTGTTATATAATATCTAGACTGTACTCCGAAAGTAGATAGAAATAATGATTCGAAAGTGAACTTTAACAGTGATTCGCACTGGAGCCACATCAGTCGTGACCGTTTTAATCACTCAACGGAACGTACTCTAGCCTGTCCAATGTCATTTGATATAAACTGAGGAAAATACTTACACGGTAGGTATAAGGTTTTACGTCTCCATTCATCTTGTATCCTGTTCACAACAGGGTTCATAGAAAAACATGGTAAAAAACAAGAACACGAAACAAATTACATCCTAATTTGATCCGTCTTCTTTAAATGAGGCTCATTATTATTATTAGTTGGGTTTTGCCTGCCGGATCCGGAAGAGTGGTCATTAGCCGTGCTTTGCACGAGCGCGGCGGCCGTGGGCGCTGCGTGCACCGGCCTCCTTGGGAGGTTCGCCTCGATGCGCAGTGAGCTGCCGCCTCCCCTCCCCCGCGCAGGAAGCAATCACTGATAATAATCGAGCTGCTTACTGACAGTAACATTCATCAACGAACACAGACGCACACGCGGAACAATTGAACATCCTGCGACCACTCCATAATCTCTGACACCTATTATGTTAGAGGTTACGTGTTTACGTCCCATTGTTGAGATTTGATTCCAGTCTATTATTATGAAAACAACCATCAGACACATTCAGATGTATTAAGACTTGATGCCTTCGCATTACCGATAGCAATACCATTTGATGGTATTATGTCGCAAAAGATTAATGATGCTATTCATGTCGCAAATTGTTTTATATGAATGTAAGGCACATTGAAGAGATCCATTACTGAAGGGATTATGTTTTTTGCTGTGGAAACCCAAGCTCTGATGAGTAATTCCCACCTTTCGTGGTTGCTTATCATCAGGAAAATGGCGAAAAACAAAGTTTAATAACCATGTCATTCATTATAATGTCGTACACAACATTATTATAATTTATTATAATTTTTATTAATTTCTTGGGTGGAAGACCCCTAGAAATCAGCTAGATATTTGTTGTTCCATTTTTAACTTATACTATTAGAATATAAAAGTGACTAATCTATTTTTAAAACTACGGGTAAAATAATGTTTCATGATTTCACGTTTATTCCTAAAGCCTCGTTGGGGATGGAATTGATCCCATCAAATGAATGGCACATTAATCTTTTATGACCAAAGAAAACATAAATGAATCCGGTTCAGTCCAGACAACTAACCCAAAAGTCCTGAAAGCTTTCTCTATGACGTATGTATGTTTCTGAGAAAGATTGGAACGAATAGAACGGTGTGGGTGTATTTCATGAAACATCTATCCGTCAAAATCATTCTAAATTACAATCCATGCTATAGTAAGTATTGCCCACTTGGTATTGGCCATACGTACAACAGCGTGGAATGCCGCCGGCACCCTCACGTTTACATAATGAGGCATTTACGAAGAAAGTGTTGTCAACGCACCGACTCGTATGGTTACCGTCAACAACATACTTGCCGACTGGCATTACATGACGACTTCATTTAGAATACTTAGTTATTATACTGAGCTGAGAATGGGAGAAGAAAGCAACATTTCGTGTATCTATTTAGCACCCAGGTTTTGAGTGTAAACCTGGTGGACAAATACTTCAAATTTGCTTGAGCCTTTTTCCACGAAACTTTCGACATTAAGTTCATTAGACCAGTACGTCCTATTCAATTCGATTCGATTTTTGCAACCACGCTACTAAGCACGAGGTCATTTTTTTTTTTTTTTTACTGATGGGAAATCATCAAATGACTTCTCCCGCTCTGGGCGGAGCGGGAGGGAGTGTCAGACTTGTACTGACTAAAACCCATCCATGTTCCTTTTTCGCCCTTTGTGTTCCAGGGCCTCGGTATCTCTTTCGAACAACCCGCAGCGAGCACGAGGTCCTGGGTTCAATTCCCAATAATTCTCGGGCAAAGAGTTATTGGGTTTTTCCATCAGGAATTTGTCAGTAGCAGCCACGGAGTCCGGATTTGTGTCCGGTTGACGGTAATAGGCTCGTCCCATATTACATGGGACTTAAACATAACTGGTGAAATGTTGGTATACTATTAGGTACACCTCTGCCTAACCCTTCAGGGATTATAGGCTTTATGTTATGTTTTACTTAAAGGTTGTTCTAAGGTTAACCTTCGGTATGCCTGGTAGGGTCTCTCAGACCCACCTCTGCACATAAACCGTTGTTTTTCATTCAAATTCGAATTTCGCGCCTAACCGCACTTAGTAGCTGGTCGTTATGAATTGCTAGACGCCCGCCGCCCACTACTTCAGTCCGGAGCACGCTCCCGTGGTAGTTATGACGTGCGTATAGTTCGCGCGGGTCTCACAGACCCAATCAGGCATACGACGTGACTTTTCTGTGTAAGTATTTTTTGGTAATGTTTTTGGAAATTGCTGTTATTTTTGTGCCAAAATATATATTTTTTACATTATTTTAGTTTCAAAATGAGGAGCCATCTCTGCGATGACGATATTAGTAATTTATTACTCGACGCGGCTGAAGAACAAGACGAAGTTTTCAACTCAAGTGTAGAGGAGTCCGAACATGTGAGTCAGGGAAACGAGGCATCGGATTCTGAGACAGACAACCATGATTTTGGAGAGGCTGTTGCGGAAGGAAGTTCGTCAGATTTGATTGATTTGTTGACAACCTTATTCAATCTTACGACGTCACACGAAACTCGAGAAGGTGGACACATTACACTGTTCTTCTGGATGCTCAATACTGATGGCCAAAATTATTCAAATGCTCATCTGTCCAGAAAACAAGTATAGTCGAAGAAGTTTCATAAGAGACTTGGGTCTTGCACTGATTGATCAACATTTGCAGTTTAGAAAAAACAGCAATGACCTATCTACAGATCTTCGCAAACGAATAGATAGCCATTTGAGTACTAAAGACAGCACGCCATTGAAAAAATGGACTCCATGTATAAAACGTAGATGCTACGTATGCCAGTCAAGAAAGATCGCAAAACACAATATGTCTGTGAGACCTGTAAGAGTCACTTATGTCTGGATCATGTAATTCTCCAATGTGCAACTTGCTTCCTAACCAGAGCCCTGGAAAATGTTGATAGAAGTGATGAAGACTGAATATTCTGTAGTTATTTATAAGTAAATAGAAGTGCCTTATATTTTTCAATACTCTGATGGAGATCTCTTTAGTTTTTTTTATAAGAAATGTGTGTTATAAAAGTAAGATGTATTTTTTTTTGTTAAAAACGCTACCTGAGTTTAATTGGAAAAATTATCAATAAAAGTTGTGGATTTGCAATATTTTTTTATTTTATTTTCTAATATACACCCCTAGTAAAAATATTAGTACATTATAATAAGTTATTTATCAAAAAATATTTGAGAAATAACAAATTAAAGATCCGGGTCTGACAAACCCACCAGGCATACCGTGTAACTTTTTGCCACCAGGCATACCGAAGGTTAAAGTTCATTCCTCAACGGAGACTAGCCAAGAACGCAGAAGATATTGCAGTGCATAAGTCAAGTACAGTTATGTACAGATACATAGAAAGTATAAAACTTAGGTATATCTTATATAATCCATTGCACGACACCAGCGATAATGTTCAGGTTGAACATCGATTAACCTGTGAAGAACGCGTACACAATCAAAACGCACATTCCTGTGCGTGAGCAATCGATCTTGTGTTTCAAACGACGATTGGTTCCAATCTCTTCGTAATTGATTTACCATTTGTACATATTGTACATAATTCCTGATAATTGAACGTTTTCTTAGGAAATCAAATACTCTTGAGCATGTACTAGTCACGATTTTTCCTTATGTAGTTAACAATAGGTTACTCTTGACTTCAGATATCGCTCTATCTATTCACATAGTTACAAATATTGTTAGTGATGTGCTCATGCACGTACGAAAAGCAATTTATCTGAAAATTTTGAAACGGTCACGCTCTCGTGACTCCAGATTAGAATGTATACTATAAAAGCGAAGGATTCAAACGAAAACCAAACTATAAACGGTAGCTCGTACAGCACGTACTTACTTCATTTAAATTAATACAAGATACTGAATGGAGCTAGTTTTTACAGGAGTTAATTTTCTCACAGTCACGAATAGAGTAATGTTCCATTACATAGCAAATCCTTTTTCGCACCGACTTGGCCAACTCGTAACTAACGTCATCATCTGCCTAGCCTTTTCCCAAACTATTTGGGGTCGGCTTCCAGTCTAACTGGATGCAGCTGAGTACCAGTATTTTACATGAAGCGACTGCCTATCTGACCTCCACAACCCAGTGAATGGGTAATACAATATCCCTTGGTAAGACTGGATGTCAGACTTTCGGCTTCTGACTACTCGTAACGGCTGTCAAAGATCTTCAAATGACAACCGGGACCAACAGCTTAACGTGCTTTCCGAGGCACGGAGGAAACTCGGTATGTAATGATGGTCACCCATCCACGACCAACCTCGGCAAGCACGGCTTAACCTTGAAGATCAACCCTTGCGGCTGTTAATATTTAGCTACGAGCTCCTCAACCCCCAACTCGTAACTAACGTCGACGAAAGTAATTCTTCGTTCGGGAATGATAAGTTTTTAAAGTGAAAACTTCTGTAACGGCGTTGTGCACTTTTGTGATGGGGAAAAAATGTTAAACTCGATTGTCGTTGTTGTTGCTGTGTTGTTGTTAAGATCGAAAATTCGTAAGACGGATTGACATTAGGTTACGAAGGAATTTGAACTTTATGACATCTGTCATTTAGTTGGGGATTCCAAAACGGGATAATTATCAAGCACAAACAAAATCTTCGGTTTCTCCAAAAAAGTAAAATTCGTAAGACGGAGTGTAATAGTTCTGAAGTGTTAATTTTTTAATATAATATAAATTGTCATGTTTGTTATTGATTGCGCAATAAGTGAATATTTATTTTTCCACATAAATGATAGTACTTTTACACTGATAATTAAAGCAATTCGTGCAAAATTATTCCCTAACCATTCCAAAATATCAAAAATGCACAACGTTAATATTCAAGTTTTCACTTCTGCCGGCACTCCCGGAGTGCAACCCGTTTTTTTTTTTAATCGATGCATCGATGTACTCTCCGTATCTGGTCGAAATTCTTTAGCCAGTTTTTTTGTTTTCGGTACGAATTTAAATGATTATTTGCAATAGTGAGTAATGACAGTCTACAGACGACTTGCTCAATGCCGTCGATCAACTTAAGTTATGCATTTCCTCCGATTGACTTTTAAAACTAGATCAAGATAAATCGCGAGGAGATATGGTCTGATTTCATTATTTCATATTATAACGTCTGTTGTTATTCGCTTCAAGATAATTTGATTTCTGTAGCAATCCTTTGAAAGATACACCTTTTATGATGTGAAGTGAACAACGTCAATCATTATAATTTACGACATTTGAAAGGAGCATTAGATCTTCTGCACAACTTATTTATAAATATATTACATTCAATTTAGCATTGAATGCATGACAAAACTCGTCAGCAATGCAGTTTATCCTACAAGTTTACTGAATGCATAACTTTGTAACATACAAAACTACACCCACGCGCCAACAGCAAGATCAGCAAGATTATTAAACGCGTACTTAATAAATTATATTATTATACATATATGCGGCTCAGCCCGTTAATGCGGGACCTGTTTAGTCAAAGGTCAGCAGTAAAACCGACTGGCGACTACTGTCGAATCTCAACAAACACTCAATGAGTAATGTGACAGCTAATCCTATGATCAGGTCATATTTATTATGTCACCACCATCATATTTTACAGTATCGAGTAATGTGTTTATTTAGGAGGCATTAATCTTTTTAACTACTACATTTTGAATATTTAAATGAATACGTTGAGTCAAGCATGGTACAAAATCAAATTCAAAAGTCATTTATTCAAATTAAGCTGATAATCAGCACTTTTTGAACGTCAAAATTACAAGAGACAGTCCCCCAAAACGATCCTTTTAGATTACCAGTAGGTACTGCTACAGCCAGTATGGAGTCAATTGGAAATACAGTTATATCCGGAAAAAAATTTCGAAACCAATTATTATTCAATGCCTCTACGTATAGACAATCTTCCTTACATATTAAGTCTCAAGGCTTTGCCTATTTCCTACATGCAACAGAAATTCCGCCCTGTTCCATCAATATGTAGTGATAAGTTGAAAGAATGCTAAACTTTGTTTCGACACGTTAAATTCTTGCTATGTGCGAAAAATAATGTCACGCGATGTAATTATTGACGGGTTTTTGTTATGCATATTTGAAATGTGACTCAGCAATCAGCATACTCACGATTGGGAGGAAATTGCACAAATATTGAACTGGTTTCGGTTTTATTACGTCACCACCATCAGTCCAGAGCACGAGACAAAAACTTTATCTCTTTTTACCTTTGCCCAATTTTGTTTTGGAGCTAATTTCCAAACACATTCGTACAACCTCCATTTTTGTATTTCTCTTCATTTTCTATTATGTTATCTATACAAATAAATAAAATTGAACGGTCTGTTTGTAATTTCAAAATAACAGCCTTTAGAATGCAGAAAGTATGTACGATACTTATAACAAAAAATATTTTTTGTCTATCGAGCTGTATGGGTGTTTGTTCCGACTAAAGTCCGTAACGGCTGCAGATTTTGATGGGACTATTACTGGCACATAACTGATGTTTTAGGGAGTAACTTAGGCTACTTTTATTTTAGAAATCGATTAAGGTTCTGTGCAGAAAAAGATCTTAAAATTGTTAATAAAAATTGAAAATCCTACTTAAATGGGAGGTATATTTTATAACAAGTTCACGCGGACGAAGGTCGCAGGGCACAGCTAGTGTAAAATACATCAAACCGTATGTAATCAACGAAAAGATCTAAAAACAGTGATTTAGTGGAAAAACAAATAATTTACAACAACACCATTATGGTTACTTGGCCGTCTGCGAATCTGACTATGACGCTGGTTGGAGAAACTCGCGTAAGTACGTAGTTACTTGCGCAAGCACGGGTCGGACATAATTTGATTGTGTTGCACTTTCTTTATGCAGTCGCAAGGAATTAAATAAAGGCTGCAGTCAATTATATTGGCATTCCAGCTTTTTAGGTTACGGAGGTTACGACTGTTGCTCCTCATTATAACTACACTGATGTTTATCCGTATCTAGTTAGCTACTGGAAGCTGTACTGGGATAAGCCTGGGATGACAACAGTTTATTTGAGTGTGTCCTGGGTTTACCTATGATGACGATGATTTTAAACTTCCACATTTTATAATTGCTTACTGCAATTTACGGGATATCCTCCGTAATTATATCGAACTGCGATTTAATAAAAAGCGCGTCAGCACTATACCGACTTGTTAATTGAAAATGTTTTTTAATTGATCTTTAATTATTTTTTATCTTTAAAAATCTTTTTGGTCTTCGTAGTCTTTTGAAGCGTCTTCGTTGTCTCTCTCAAAACACAAAAAGATAGTAAAGGGAACTAGAATTTAAACGTATCGATTTGATATTAAAAAAAATCGAAATATAATATTATTTGAAGGCCAGGAAAATTATTAAAAGCTACCACTATAAAGTTAAAACTAACATCACTGCAGTATAATCGTTAGGTTACAATTTGCTTGATTCTCGGACACCATAATACCAACTTACTGAATTTTCCCACATCTATTTGTGATCGTAAGACTCATTGTCTTCCTTTACGTAACGTTCATGTTATTTTGACCGTATATGTAAGCTTACAGAGCGTGGCAAAATTTATGTTAGACTTGTGCCAAAGGGGGTTAAAGATCATGTCTTTGCATATCTAGACAGTCACAGGCGACTTGTGCATAATTATCGCTCGCGATGCACAAGCATCGCGAACGAAGCACCGTAGAAAAAGCACCAAAATAGTTGGAAATTGTTTTACTGGAAGCGACCTGCATTTGACCTAAGTAATAGATTATACACAGTATTAGGCTTGTGGCCCAGAAGTGGGAACATTACAGAGTGATAATGCGAATTCTTAAAAGGTCTAATTAATTTGGTAGTAAATTATTTCATTGCCTAGAAGCCCTTTGATTACTCATATTTTGTTTTACAAATGAATAACTGGAAGCGTCAATATGATTAATTATATACAAAATTATGTAATTACCTTAAAGCCAACCATTAAATTACTTTTTATTTATGTACATAAAATTATTTTTCAATGTATCACGACTCTAATTTATGTCTGTTTAATCAAGTGGACAGCGCGAGCGTTAAAACAATAAAACACCATATTTCACAAGAATGTCATGTCACTGTCGTAACATGAAAGTTTCGTAAATGAAAGCTTGAATGACCCTCCTATGTATCACATCACATGCATATATGTTAATGTTTATTTCCTAATACGCCCTTTAACAGCAAGAACCTGTAAATATTTCTTAATAAGATATTTTCAATACCTGTTTTTTGGTTATTTATTCGAATTTAATTACTCAATAGACTCATCTTACTTTGTCTGATTGAAACTACCGAAACTATGAAAAAGTCGTTGAACTTGAAATTTAATCGTTTTTGTCCCAAGATTTACCGGCATCGGATTTTTTTGGTTTTGAAAACCCCTACTTAACTTCCACTTTCTGATAAGTTAGGGCCCTATTAAGTGGTGGTACGCTAGAGGCTCCATTAATCTTGGCATCAATCGTGTTCTTCAATTCTTGGGACATTCCAACAAGTTGAACATAGCCTGCCTAGAACGATGCCCTTTACGATGATTTTCCTAGAGATATTGGCGATGTCTCGAACTTAAGGCACCATCCGTCATATTCAATCACTCTTGGTACCTCTAAGTCCTAATAGACAGCTGACTATCGTGATCGCAGTCACGCATGGCATTTGAATCAGGAAAATATTGTTCTTATTAGTGATAATCATGATATTCACAAGTGCCAGTCATATGCACCCTTGTAAGCATATGATATCATAGTGCGTGACCGGACGATGACGGAGGAAGCCCAAGGAGTTCGAAGAAATAGTATCGGATAAAAAGTGAGATTTACGATATATTCGATTAAGTTTGCACAATTCCACGAACAGTACCGACAGGTTGTGTGACCCTAGCTTTTCTGTGAGGCTTATGAATTGTTCATGTTTTCAATAGCTTCTTATTGTGAACAGTTATTTTTTAATGTTTTGGGAAATCATTTTTACCATTTTAATTATGTTATTTCTTTAATGAACTTTTCATCAAAAACAACATGGTAAATATTTTAAAGCAATCAAAAATCAACGGAAAATAACGGTTTTTTACTGTTACATGTAAACTTTAAATCTCGTAAAACATATTTTGGCATACCTAATTAATACACACCTGGGCATCGATACTCAACTAGGAAAGTTCAATGTTCACCTAAGTCTTATTTATTTGTTTTGTTTTGTATATTAGAAGTCGAACTTTTAAACTCAAGGGAAAAGTAAATGACTAAAGACATTAGTGACGCTCGTTAGACAAAATATTTCAGGTGTACGGAAGCATAGATTTTCCTGTACATTATGGTGTGTGAGGTCACAGCGGCGGTCGCGCGGAGGCCGCTTTGCGTCCGCGCACTCAAGGCAAACGATCACAGGCAGGGATGGTGAACCTTTGGCACGAGACAGAAAATTCTGGACGCTGTATATTATTGATATACAAAATTTAAGTTCAACACTTTTTTAATCATTTAAACAATAAATATATCCATACATCAACGTTTCGTACTTATGTAAGTAATAAATTCTGTGTGCTAAAAAGTTTTTTTTTTTTTTTGTATTATGCAGTGGAACATCAAAACACGTGCATGTTGTCTGGAAATTAACAAACAAAATATATCAGATATTTGATTTGTGATTTTACTAGATAATGCAAAAGGTTTGCAATCCCGGAACTAGGTTGTCTGTTACAGTTTGACAAAGATAAATGTTACATACAACCATATGTGTTGTACGGTCAACTTAGTAAGTTTTGCGAGTTACATCACTTACGTTTATCTATGCATGGTAATGCAACTTTTAGCTTGCAGCATCTAACACTGCATGGATGTCTGTTCTCGATGAAATGTGACAATAATTCTTGATTGTCCCTATGGCCTTAATATTTTCTATTACAATCGTGTGTGCATAAGGTATAATATGTCAACCGGATACAGCTTTATACATACGAGTAATTGCTTGCCGAGGTGATTACATCGACATGTGACAATTATAGAAAAATTTAATCGAAGTTCATTTTATGCTATTGATATGTCCTGGTTTTTTATTGAATAATAAATAGTTGTAACTATGAGAATATGTTCTTGATTTGTATGCAATTGTGCAACCCTTTATAAGTGATTAAGAAAATAATATTCAACAGAACTTTACCCACCTGTTTTAACATAACTTTGCCTCGTCGTTAATAAATGAATGTAGCAAAAAAATAAATTTAAATTTAAAAAACCCCCGACACAAAAGTCTCTAAAAAACCAAAAATAAATAATTCCAAGCGTCGTAGCGTCGGGGGTCCGCTTTGCTTTGTGCTTGTGCTAAGCGGCCTAGTTAGCGGTCCCCCGACGCTACGGAGCATGTTTTTTTTTTTTTTTTTAATTTAATTTTTATTTCATGAAAACTTTTTTTGTTCCGAAAACGGAACAAATGGAATCAAGCGGTTAAACTTCCATTATATTTTCTTAGCCTTGGCTGTCCCACTTCTGGGCATAGGCCATTCCTTCTATTTTTCTCGGTGTTGCGCCTCTCTCGCTAATTAACGAATACAACAATCACGAGCTTGTACGGGGGGAGGGCGATGTCCATGGTGACAAGTGACAAGATGTCAAATTTCGAATCGACCTGTGAAAATTGTTTATATCCCTTCATCAACTAGAAAAGAGGTGATGATCTTCAAACGGTTCAGCAGCTTCAGCAGTTTTTCTCGAGACATAGCTAAGAACACTCTCGATTAAAACACCTTTCAAACAAACCCAATTTTATCAAAATCAATACATCCGTTTAGGAGCTACGATGCCACAGATAGACACACATGCACACGTCAAACTTATAACACCCCTCTTTTTTGATCGAGGTTCAAAAATATAGACTGAACATTGAAGCATGCACATTTTCTTTTTAGTAAAATCTATTGTAAAGGAAATTAGTTAACAAGGATATACACATGTAATTAAAGTTTGAAATTACCTACTCATGTAGGTAATTTCAAACTGTAATTACCTACATAAACTATTGTTTTGCCCTATTCATAATTCCGCCGTCATCATACCGCTACGAAAATCCTGTTTAGTGACATATATAGGTACATAAATTTTCAATGCCTACATTTATTGCCTTTATTAAGAGAAAAGGTTGGAAATCATAATGGAATGTTGGTATTTCAAGGTAATCCTGCAGTTCTGCAATCCCTCGATACATAATTAATACAAAACTATGTGCGTACAGGTAGAATCGCCATTAAAAATCCAATGACATTTTTACCGCTAAGTTCGCAGTGCTTGGTAATAATTAGCATATAACACGCATAATAAATATCAACTCGCTATGTAGATGGTCTTAAAATTTACTTAATTTAATAATATATGCCGTTGCCGCGTATCGTGTGACTTGCGAAATGTATTAATATCGTCACATATGTCATGTGTTAGATGTCATCCATTGACAAATATCAAGAATACGTACCGCCAGAATCTTGTTGGTAGGTACCTACCTACCAACAAGTAGTAGTATCAAAAAATTGCCAATCAATCTTCGGATTGACACTTACATCGGCCATTAACATAGGTATTGTATTTAAATTTACAGACAACATGCACTTAGTGAAATAACTACAGTACCAGAATCGAATAAATAAATAGTTTTGTTTTAAAGACATATTTATAGCACTTAGTGACATACAAGTCTAAAAAAAATTGAGTAACGACATTTGGGAATATAGGTACCTTAGCAAGATAAAATATGTCCCCATTATACCTCATTAATGTTATAAATGATAGTGTTTAATAATTATCTTGTGGCTATTGAAATACGCTTGTAAAAGAATATGAATTTACAACGTGTCGAACTATCGGTAAGTACCGTTACGTTTGAACACATTATGAAATATGTCTTTGCTTTGAGGTAATTTAACGTCGCAGATGCTTTACAGTAACACACGGCTGTATTTCAAATAGACTCAGTAGATACACCCAAGTTTCTTGATCTGGTAAAACCCAGGGGTTTTTACCCTAGCTAGCCATTGCAGGATTGGTTAATGGCAAGATGGAACAGGCTTGCCGATAATATAAAAATTAAAAAAAAAAAACTAGAAAGGAGGTGACTGCTGGGATGACGAGTACAAAAGAAGTATGGAAGAAGAAAACATGCTGCGCCGACCCCAAATAAATTGGGAGAAGGGCAGGAAAATAATGATGAAATCCTTCAACTGGGAATTTAATTATGGAAAAACCCAAAAACACTTTACCCGGCTATTACACCGATCAACTGACAAACAAAGCAGTAAAATCCAAATTAAAAACAGCAAAACAACAATGTCGACGATATACTATTTACTGCTACTCAATATAATTTAATGCTCAAGTATTATCTTATTTTAAGCTAGAGGCTGAGTTTATTTCACAAGAGTAACCTCGGTGAGTTGGTGCAGTGAGTCAACTTAACGACATACACTTTTAACACGTTACCTGATTGTTCAACGCCTTCCGATATGCGGGTACATTGTAACGAATTTCATTCGGTTTTCCGTGTTAAGGGCGACAGAATGAGATCATTGAACAAAAGTATTGACGTTGTTTGCAATGACGCAATTTATTTGGCTCCCGGACAGGAATCTCGTAGCGCTACGAGGTGGTGCTACGATTATAATATTCGCATAATTCAAGATCGATTTTTTTTATAATTTTATCCAACTAAAATATAATTGTCAAAACTGCGAACAGATTAAAAACACTTACCTAAGGACTAACAACATTAGATTTTTTATTACACACATTTCTATATTTTCCTTGGCTAAGACCAGTTTCACATTTATGCCGACCTAAGTTACTATGGAAGTACTTATGTAAAAACACTCAAAATCGACGGAGTAAAGTACAGAACCACGAGATCCTTCAAGCTAATTGATCTATTACTTGCAACTACTCACTGCTGTGACACGAACAGAATAAAAACAAAAGGCGACTGAGCACCTTGATGATTGACTAAGTATTTTATAATTGTGAATAAATATAATTGTAAAATTATTTACTCATAGCGACGGTGCATCGGTGGGGCCATTATCATGAGCCATCGAGCATTCAATGAAAATATCATTTGAATCGGTTAATGTTCGCTTTGGCCTCCGATGTTTTATGCGCAGTCGACTATATAGGTTTATCCGTCTAAAGACTAGTGCTCACTGACACGTATCATTTAAATTAATAACTTTGTATGCCGTGGGAGTGAGAATGGAGCTATACTTGTGGTTACTGTGAGATTATGTAAAGCGAGTGTTTCAATTTGTTTTCAATCGCAAACAAAGTTACGCCGCAACAAATGTCTTCCTTTCCAAATATTACGTATATTCGCAACTGAATACCAGTATTTTACATGGAGCAACTGCTTAACTGACCTCCACAACCCACATAGTACTGGGATTTACGATACCCTTTGGTAGGACTGGGTGTCAAGGCTTTTTGGGGCATTGACTACTTAAAGACTGACAAATATCTAGAATTGACAGCCGCGACCAACTGTTTAACGTGCTCTCCGAGGCACGGAGGAAAGTCGGTATGTAATGGGTGGTCACCCATCCACAGACCAAGACAGGCACTAGGCAAGAGCGGCTTAGCCTAACAATCGACCTGAGCGACTGCAACAAGTTGCACGTTTGCAGGTTTTGCCGTTATTGCGCAGAAAACAAATGAAAGAAATTGCTTGAGCCTGTCACAAGTTGTAAATGAATTCAACTAATTCTCACGCGAAGGAAACAAGTCCCTTGTCTTATACCGCACGCGCATGACCCTTGAGGCAAGTCGGATTGCCATAGAATTCTAATATATTCTGTTAATTCAGTACTTACGAGGGTTGATTTTATTAAAGTGTATTTTAATATTAGTTCCTTATCACTTCTGCTGAGCCTATCAAAATTCAATTCCCAGGTCGGGCAAAGTGTTTTTGGGATTTTCCACCAGGATTTCTTTAATGGCAGCCTAGAGTTCGTAATATATGTTTATAAATCGACGATCGGCACTTTGATATTCTTAGAGGTATGTTGATGCGGCGCAGTGACCAGTGACACACATGTGAGTTAAACCGGCCTGCAGACTGGATCCGAAGACCAAATGCAACATCAACGTCTAACGGTATCACGGTTGAAATAACTTTCGTAACCAACTTTAACATTTCGATTAAAATATGCAAACCGACCGCTTCACTATTTGCGGTTAAAATGATTTATGAATATTGACGTCAAAACATTAGATATTATTATAATATTATTATTATTATACAACCAGGTTTCCGGAATTGTAACGTTACTTTTCAATTCGAACCACAGCAATTTATGCGTTTGAAATAAATTATTTGGATTGCAATTTTTTAAAGCACTAATCAATCTAGTAACTTACATGTTTTTAAGTAAGCTACAGGAACGTTCGTGCGGAAAAGATTGTGATTTACCCGTTTCAAAAGTGTCGTATGTTCCCGTAGAGCCTCCTATTTAAACACAGAAAACATGAACGTAAGTTTTGCACTTCATTATAATCTAGCTCCTTTCCGCGGTTCCGCTCCCGTTATGATCGGAAACACAGGAAAGTTTTAAATGGAATGGAATGGAAGTGAAGGAAGGGAGGGAAGTGTGTGGAAGTCGGGAATAATGTTTGGAATCAGATCAGTAGTTTCGAAGATTATGCCCTAGTATTGATTTACTTCAAAAACCATGCGTGTTGTGTTGGTTATTGTGTTTGATGATAATTTTGAAATCGTAATTAATTATTTAACATAAGCAATATTATAGCATAAGCATAATTAAATAATTAACATAAGCACAGATAATTTTGTACTAGTAACATAACATTGTTAACAGTCAGGCTCTAGTAGTCTACCAGTAGGAGAACGCGTTACAAATCACCCCGAAACTGGGACGCTAAATTAAATTAGACATGGTGTATGCGACACAGACCGAAATACTATTAGTGCGTCCGTTATATAAACTAATTTTGAGTACAAGGTACAGTCAGCAGACGAGCTAACTTGCAGGTTGACGACAAGAACTTTTGCACTACATTTTAAATTTCAGCTTATCTCAAAAATAAAATAATGCATTATGATGACGAAAACTTAAAAAGAAGCGAGCATTTTTCATAAAATTCACGGTGATTTTGGAATGGAGGAGCTCGTGGTTAAATAATAACAGCGGCTCGGGACGATCGTCAAGTTAAGGCTCGCTTGCCTAGGTTGGTCCGTGGATGGGTGACCATAATTACATACCGAGTTTCCTCCGTGCAGGTATAGTTAGTGGCCCGAAATTCTGAAAGCCAGTCTTACCTAGGGAAATCGTATTACCTAGTACTAACTGGGTTGTGGAGGTCAGAAAGGCATACGCTCCATGTAAAATACTGGTATTCAGCTGCATCTGATTAAACTGGAAGCCGACCCTAACTTAGTTGGGATAAGGACTAGTTAAATTAAGAGAATTATCAGAGACAGACAGCCTTCAAAATTTCCTTGATCTTTGTTCTCATTCTTAACACACGCCGTTGCCAACATATATTTACTTTGCCGACGATACGGACAAAACATTTGAGTATTATGCAAAACTAAAAGCCTATAACAAAGAACCTCCCGATGCATGCAGTCAACATGTTTGTTAATATAAATTTCAAAAGAATATCTCTCATATTACCATCACAATACCGAGTCTAATTTCATTACAAGACATGGCGAATGACACATGTATATCTGTTTCTACATACTAATTTAACCTTCATTGTATTTGCAGTAAGTAATTTAATATTAGGTAAGGCAAGGTATTCTAGCGTGGTTATTGAATGCAGTGTTCCTATAACCTACTAAATAAATAAATACCTATTGAAACTTTGATTGGTGACCCCCTTCATTATCATTCTACTAGCTGTTCAGCGCAACTTCGTCTGCGTCACATTTTCCCCGTTTACGCAACATTTTTCATTGCTGCTCCGCTCCTATTAGTCATAGCGTGATGATATATAGCTTATAGCCTTCCTCGATAAATGAGCTATCTTACACTAAAAGATTTTTTTCAAATTGGATCAGTAGTTCCTGAGATTAGCGCGTTCAAACAAACAAACAAACTCTTCAGCTTTATAATATGATATAGTATAGATGTATAAGCTTTATACATCTATACATAAATACCCGCCTCGTTGTCTAGTGGTTGCAAGCGCGACTGCTGAGCATAAGGTCCTGGGTTCGATTCCCAGGTCGAGCAACGTGTTATTGAATTTTTACATCGGGGATTTCTCAGTAGCAGCCATGGAGTCTGCATTCGTGTCAGGTTGATGGCAATAGGCTCGCTATTATATGGGACCCTAAACATAACTGGCGAAATGTGGGTGTCCTATTAGGTAAATCTCTGCCTAACACCTCGAGGATTACAGGCGTGATGTTATGTTATATTTATAAAATATTACATTTTGTGATTAAAATATTGGCCAGTTAACACCGTAATAACAGGGTGCCTCAGTTCCCATTAAAAAAGAAATGAGTATGCTTTAAATATAGTAAATGTTAGAAGTAACCTAAAACGTCAGTTTCCCAATACTTCAAAAACTATTACCAGCCAACATAGATTACTCACATTCGAATTACCAAGTAAAACGATTTCTTTTATACATAGAAACGGAACATAAGAAACAAATTATTTTTACTAATAGTTCTCGTCATTATCTGTGAACACATCTACATATTTTGTTCTTCTATTAATAAATACAAACTAATACATAGAGGAAATATACTCAGTAACCTTGTGCGACTAGGAAGTGATTACTGATTCCTATTTACTTCTTTACAAGTCGCTATTGAATATGCCAAATAGAAAGGTCAACCAGCCAGTTATAATTCATTTCCGATACTCGGTATCTTAAACCTACTACCTGCATATTATCTCAACGTCAAAATCAATATAATGATATATTATCTGATGTATCTAGAAAAAAATATTGACGGAACGTAGCAACAGCGAATATTGTTCTATTTAACTTCTGTATTGGGTAGTGAGTTTGTTTATCCTTTTAATATGAACCTCCTAATTTTGTAAGAGTGTTCCCGATATGACAAGAATCACGATAATATTTGGAAACTTCTTTGCCGACATCCTATTTCCGCGTAGCGCCGCCCTTATCTTTTCGTAGCTTTTGTCTACGTCCCTCTAAAACTACGCGCTACGAGATGCTACGAAAACGGGATACAATTAAAATGCTCACCTAGTTGTGAAAACGTAAGGAATATTTATAAAAACTTGTCATGGAAAACTTGTTTTTATAAAAAAAAACAATCTTAAAATAGTTTTGCTTATAAATATTTCATAATAATTTTATGATTAATTTATTAAAACCTCGATGTATTTACGTCAAAACCTACAATAACTCTGCTTCTTTTAACTTTCATTCGCTATATGTATACATACATTACAACATTAATCACATTTTGCGCAGTAGTGTTATTAAACACACATGAATCTGTTACATTTTAGGTACTTTGTTTCTGTGAAATCTTTTTGTTTATTCCGATCTTTTCGTCGTGTGGATGATTCCCAATATCCTAACTTATATTATAAATGCGAAAGTAAGTTTGTTTGTTCCCTTTTCACGACTAAACGGCTGATCGGATCTTAATGAAATTTGGCAAGAAGATAGATTTCAACCTGATGAAGGACATATGTTATAAATTATCACGCTACGACTAATAGGAGCGGAGCAGCAATGAAAAATGTTGCGAAATCGGGGAAAATGTGACGCAGCCGAAGTTGCGCGGGACAGCTAGTTCATTATAATCTGCCAGGCCTTTTCCAAAATTTATTTGGGTTGGGATCCAGTGTTACCGGATGCAGCTAAATACCAGTATTTAACATGGAGCGACTGCCATGCCCGTATTTGAGTGAAATTGGTTTCGACCAGAACTGTTCTATGGTAATGGCCTCAGAGAGATCCCTCAAAGTGCATGTAGAGTTACACAAAGAGCAGGACAGAAAATGAGGCTGAGATTTCCGAAGAGAATGATATCGTCAACACGGCTACTGATCCAGTACCATAATTGTAATGATAAGCATTCCTCTTCCATTACTCACCGCTTATTCGACCACATACCTTGTGTTTATGACATCAGTAAAAATTAATCACTAAAAATTAACACTAAATAAGTCCGTAAATCAGACATTAAATTATTTTATTGAGAGTTTACAAATAGAGATACGTTACCCCTGTGTTCAAGTGCCTTATTGGTCTCATTATCTTGTGGTACAAGCGCGACTGCGGATCGTGTGGTGTGGTGCTTTGATTCTCAGGTCGGGCAGGTTTCTGGGGTTTTAGACCCGGTTTAACTCAACTGACTTATAAACATAACCCCTTGGGAAAACAGGCATTATGTTTTGAGTACGACATGAACATTTGCATACAACACACATGCATACAACTTCACTCGTCAGAGGTAGAATTACATTCAAATATTTCCATTAGCAGACTTCTGCAATGGTTTATGAAATTGGCGCTTTAAGATTATGATGACAGATGTGTGCTGTCTGAGAAATGAATATCATAGAATCGCGCAACAAATGAAAACAGCTTCATCCCACAGGGAGTCATAGAGATCAAAGACCCATCTTGATCTCCTGTCACGAAACAGTCGCTTACCAAAATACTCGAACGTGAAGATTTCCGTGCGATACATAAACGTAACGAGACGTCGCGAGCGAGTCGTGAGCGACAAAGGCGACGGCAGATAAGCGTCGCTACGTGCTGCGTGCGCGTGTGCCGGCCGCGGCCGGAACCTTGAATACAGCCGCGCTCCTTGCCGCGATATAATAATAAACCGCTCAGTCCGGCCCGAGCCTTTAACGATACAACACGACCGATATTTATTACAAGTTGTCCAACTTTACCCGACGCGATCTTACGACCCCTAGTGACATAAGTCCCCAGTGCACCCCCGTCTAGTGACACGACTAGTATACGAATAGTGTATATTGTGATGTTTTGTGCCAACGCTCCTTGTGCCATAATAGGAGGTGTCAATTGTGTTCACAAGTGCAGTTGTATTAGGTGAGTGGGTATCTGTAATTACAAAGCGAGATGTCCTATCGTTTTCAGTGTTAGTTGCATCTTTGCTTAGATCTAAGTTTAGTTTAAGTGATAAGTCTTGTATTAAATTTTTGCGTCTAGTGACTATCGTACAACTAGCGCAGATTGCTTTTTTGTTTATAAAGTTTTTTGTTATGTTTTATTTATCCATACAAATACCAATTCAATTTATCAATTGTTACGCCTAACAACATGACTTAAATTATGAGTAATTTTATTTCTCTGAGATAGTCATGCATTGTTTGAAGAGTTAGCTTAGGTGTTTATCATTATAATAACGTCTGCTGCACTCAAAGTTGACTACAACCGGTCCAATACTTATCCATGTTTTAAAATATTGTCGTCTGAAGACATGAAACTTTCCGCAATACTTCCGTTCAACAAATTTAAAATATACCTATTATTTAACATAAACCAACATATTATTATGTACTTAGGGAACATCAGAAGCCTAGGGGCACAGTTCGAACTTGCCGTTCATATTTTACAAAGTTATTATATTATAATGATAATACTCACGCATGAAAGGAATGTTTCTCTATTGACAATGAGGTACAATAATATACCTATTGTAATAGTTTATAATGTAGATAATGGCTTTATTGTATTGTCGGGCACATTGTATCCGGATCACATAGGTTTCAGTTGATATATCGTAAAACAAACAAGCCTCGTTGAATCATTCAACAACTACCGTTCATCAAGTAATGTGACGACAACACAGGCCAACGTTCGTTTAGAAGTTCTACTACGAGTAAATGCATATAGTATTAAACTCTGCGATACAGTTTTCGGTTTTCACTTTGAATGTTACCCAGTATTAACTTAAGGATTGATCCTGCATCTTATTTTATTTGTATGATCATGTACAAAATCTAAAATTTAATTATTAAATTTGATTCTATAGGCCTCAACTTATTATGGATGCTTCTGTTTGTTTTTTTTTTTTTTTTTTTTTTGTTATCTAAGTAGCTGTTAACTGTAGGCGCATAATACATATAGTTCATGAAGTGCTCTGCTTTAAGTGATTGGGCACATAGATTTAAGTTGGAAATGTTTCTTCTAACATGATAGTGTTCTCATTGTTGAAGTGCCAAATAAAATAAATAAATACATATGTTACTATGTGCAAAAAAAAAGGCATTGGTAAGAAAACGTACTCTTGATGCGTAGCACATTTTTGATAACTGCGGTGATCATCAGTTTACCTTAATTTTACTGATTGATCTCGAACCGAGCTTGCTTACAACCTACTTAGTTCCAGGTAACTAACTAGGTACTTAGAAAAATGGGTGCGTTGTAGTATGGATTTTCCTACAAAATGAAGATCTCGAGTGTAAGCGATGCTGATGTAGTGTAGTGCTTATACGCGGGCTTTGAGTATAGGAAAGCATTTGTGGCCGTTGTCGTGTATCTGAAATGACATGTCATAACATAACCATTACACCAGAAATACAAACATTTCATTAGTATGACACACCCACAGTCCGCTGACACACCGTCCATATTATGTTTATTTGGCAGGGGGTGGCACTATTGCCTCACTCATGTGGCATTATTCCAGGCCAATGACAAAGAAATTTTGCAAAAGATAAGAAGTGTGACTGCAGAGCCTCATTACCGGCGATGACGGCCCAACTCCAGCTATACCATAAAGGGGCCCCTTTATAGTATAGGAGGAGTTGGGCCCCACGCCCTACCAAGGAATCCACTGCTAACGCTTTAAATGTGCAGATTTCTAGTCAATCTTTATATAAGCATCATCGATACCACGAAATATAAACACACTAGGTTGTGCCCACGGCTTCGCCCGCGTTTTGTTCAGTAATAGTTCTTCGGAATCTTACAACCGAGATCAAAAGTATCCTATGTGCTATTCCGGACTATTATCTGTACCTGTGCCAAATTTCATTCAGATCCGTTCAGTAGTTTTTGCGTCAAAGAGTAACAAACATCCATCATTCCTTTGTAAGGAATCTTCGCATTTATAATATTACTAGCTTCTGCCCGTGGCTTCGCCCGCCTTTTTTCGGTAATTGTCCCGCGGGATCACAGTACCGGGATAAAAGTATCCTATATGCTATTCCAGACTATTTTCTATTTTTACTAACTACCTCCTATTCTACCAACTTACCCTACCTACCTACCTACTCTACCCAACCCTACCTACCCTATCCAACCCTACCTACCTACACTACCCAACCCTACCTACCTACCCTACCCTACCCAACCTTACCTAACTATCTACCCTGCCCTAGCCTACCTACCCCACCCTATCCAACCTACCTACTACCTCCTACCCTACCAACTTACCCTACCTACCTACCTACTCTACCCAACCCTACCTACCCTACCCAACCCTACCTACCTACTCTACCCAACCCTACCTACCTACCCTACCCTACCCAACCCTACCTACCTACCCTACCCAACCTACCTAACTACCCTACCCAACCCTACCTACCCCTACCCTACCATATTCCTTCATTTTTCTGATATTATAATGTAGGTAGGTAAGGTTACCATGCTCAACTATCTCCGGGTAAACTATGTTCTCCTAGTACCTCAATCCCGACCACGCCACCCCAGACACGCTCGCCAAGAACATAACGCGCCAGGGCATCAATCATCAACTCCACGCTCAACTATCTCCTTGTAAGCTATGTTCTCCTAGTACCTACCTCAATCCCGAACACGCCGCCCCAGACGCGCTTGCCAAGAGACCTTATATCAAACTGCGCCCCGCATTTTTTTTTTTCGGATAAAAAGTAGCCTATGTGTTAATCCAGGGTATAACCTATGTACATACCAAATTTCAACCAAATCGGTCCAGCCGTTTATGCGTGAAAGAGTAACAAACATCCACACATCCATTCTCACAAACTTTCACATTTATAATATTAGTAGGATATAGTAGGAATTTAACTTTGGCCCGTCTTAAGGAATGTGCCGGAAGGCACAAGATGTAGCTACTTAGCAACTATTGTTTATTTCGTAAGCTATCGATGAGACGACAATATTGATGACAATAATAGTTTTCACAACCTACTCAGAATTCTATAGATACGCATGACAATCAATCACACTTGTACAATATTTTCTTAAATTATGTAACTCTAATCGACTATTTGAATTTCATAATGGGCAGCCTTAAGATTATTTTACGTGTGATTAATCATGTCCCATGAGGAAACACGCATGTAATTATTGCTAATGTTTACCTATGTGATGGTGGCACCCTAACCAAACAACTGTTTTCTTTTCAAACGGTTTAATTCAAAGCTGACTGCCGCCTCTCTGATCAAATGAATACAAGCGCGACTGCAAAGTATAGCATCTTGTATCGTCCATTTCGCAGGCAAAGTGTCATTGAATTCTTCCACCGTTTTTCTAAATCTAAACGAAAGTTTAAAGTACTCGGTAAATCGTAATAGACTCACCCCCATTACATAGCAGTTAAAAATCACGGCCTACTGAGGGCGAAAACCAACGGGCTTAAATCCGCCACGCGGGCCCAGTGCGGGTTGGTAGATGTCACATGTCTTCGATTTTGGAACGAAGTTCCTTATCGCGCGTTGTGAAAGGGGGCTAGACGGAAAAAATCTTACGAAAAGTTGTCACGACACTTTTTGCTATAGTAAGCTATTGTAAGCTTTATTTCTTTAAAATAAAGTCGAAATTTCCTTAAATTACGTACAATTGGGGTGTGTATGTGAGTAAGGATAGATATGATTATTATTTTGAGTGACCGAACTACAAAGTACAAATTCGGTTGTGCAGTTAAGTAAGACGTATTGCTTCGAATTAAGGATTAATCTTCCTTAAATTAAATATTTTATTTTTCGCACACTAACTTAAATCTAAAATGTATTGATATTATGTAGGTGAAAGGAACTTCGTTCCATCCGGGTGTCCCTTGACACCTCTCAAGTTTTTTTAGTTCTAAGACAGAAGTTTCTCAAGATGTTTTTCTTCACCGTTTTGAGAGCAGTGGTGATGAAATAAATTACTCAAAGTAATGCGCCTGCCTGGGTTTGAACCTACGACTTACTGCTTGTAAGTCGGGGCTGCCGCCACTGGGCCACCGCCGCTCACAGGAACCTCCACCACCAACCACCTTTCAGAAATACAAGCTTGATAATAATTCATATTCATTTATTTGCGTATTATTTGGTTGTATTCATTTCATAGCGTACAAAATGATTGGCCAATACTTAATTGCTTTAATTGTTAACACTTTGCCCGTAGGTATTTTAACACAACGCCTATTCAAAATCTAGTTTACAAAATTACTGAATTATAGGGGGGTGTTATTCATAATAATTGTACGTAACGGATATGAACAAGATATGAAAATAAATTTAATGTAACAGACAAGATAACAGATAGGAATTGTAAGGACTAGTACATAATACTACTACAAGTGTATAAAAATAAATATTAGTTTTATTTAGTGGGTCTTTGGGCCATTCATTTTATCCAGGAGGTAAATAAAAAGCTTTTATTTTGATTGACTTATAATATTGCTTTATTAAGTACGATAATTTTAGGAAAGTAATTTTTAGGAATCACATATTAATAATTAATAAAGCATCCCAGCTTAGGATTTTATGGTGACATCGATATTTATCAATGTCAACAGTTTAGGAACATAACATCCTTATTATTAATCAACTCCTTAAATTTCTTTAGGTAGGTTTTATAACACCTTATACACGCAGCTTTACCTTTTCATATCTGTTACGTATCAGAAAAAAGTAACGGAGAAATATCATATATGAACAATTAGCACGTGTCTAACCTACAAAATATTTTGTACAGCCGTCATCAATTAGTTTAAACAAATTACTTCTACTGATTTCACTTCTACAACCACGATTCTTTTCTCATAATTATATAAAAACCTGGAAAGTATTACCGAATTCAAATATACCACGAAAACAAATGTCACAAATAAATGTCGAATTATAACGTTACGCACAAAATTGATCGCACTGAGTGAAACAACAAAATGGCGAATCCACAGTCACGCCATCTGTTAACAATGTTTGTTGCGTAATGTTGCCAGTAGATAATTTTATTTCCATGTTGGAAATAATGTTGTAAAACACTGTAACCGAGATGAAAAACAGAGATGAGTATAATATTGGACTGCCATTTAAATATGTAAATTATGTATTAATTACTGTTTGTTTTATTTATTTTAAAGAATAATCTATTGTTATGGATATAAGCATACTAAAAAAACACTAAGTTTTAGACTAACACAATTCGATTATTTTTAAAGTATTTTTAATGTTGCTTTAAGTAAAAATGGACATGATGTTTATTATGAAATTTCTGTGAATACAATTTTAAAATTTGAAATATTATAATATCTTGCTTTCTCTTACTTACTGAGTATTAAAAATTGTAGTTCTGGATAGTTTTAGAGTTAGGGTGAATAAAATTGAGCTATTATTGAAGTGGAAAATAAAAAATAATCGAGCTGGACGCGGAGAGGGACGCAAATGTACAATTTTCGTGAATATCACCCGGGGTCATTTAATTCGCAACGTTGAAGTAGGTTAACAATTAAGTTAGCATAATTAAGTAAGATTTGCTAAATGATTGTAATTTTTTACTCCATCTGCATTTTAGTTTTATAATTACTCTTGATTGCACTTATTATTTCTTTAAATATTTCCTATAATGCGCCTGCGATTTGTATTGTACCAACAAAATTATCCTTCCAAAAAAATTTGAAAAACAAATTACAAGCACTTTAGACACTTTTCCATAAAAAAAATGCAGGTTAGCTCTTCATGCACTTCAGAACTTGCCAAATATTTTCATTGATAAATTCAACGTTACCATTTCAAATGAGCATTGTGTAATTTATGATTATTCATAATCTGCAATGTCATTTTCGTCCAGTGACCCTTGTTTGATACCAAAAATCTTAAATTGTTTTTCAAAATTAGTATTTAAATCGCTAAAAATTTAATTCAGACTGACATCATTTCGCAAAAACACACCTTTCGTATATTTATTTATTTATTATCCTCATCGTATCAGTTAACGCCTACATCAAAATTTTACATAATTTAGGGAAAAAGTTTGAATGTCAAACATTAATTTATGGTTTGCATTGTATGATAAGGTTATTGCTCAGGCTTGGACAATTTACTGGTGTAATAAAACAGGTATGTTGGTAAAACTGAAAGTGCACGGTAATTCCGGATTGTTTCCAAACCGATCTATTATTACAAGCGGGCTGGGCAGTGGGCTGGCTCCGGATAGGCAATTCGACCGCTCCCTTGTTCGACGATTTACACAAATTGCTGACATGAACAATTATCTAGATATTATGACCAATTGTGAGTGAATTTTGAGTGTTATTTTGGTATTTGCTTGTTATAACCGACATGACAAAACAGTTTGGGAGAAAGTACCTAAATTGGTAGAGTTAATTACAATTTGGATTACCTAAATTGAAAAGTTCATTGAATTTTTTATTTTTTTAGTAATACAATCCATACTAATATTATAAATGCGAATGTCACTGTGTTTGTTTGTTACCTTTTCACGAGTAAACGGCTGATCGGATCTTAATGAAATTTGGCAAGAAGATAGATTTCAACCTGGGGAAGGACACAGGCTATATATCATTACGCAACGACCAATAGGAGCGGAGCAGCAATGAAAAATGTTGCGAAAACGGGGAAAATGTGACACAAACGAAGTTGCGCGGGACAGCTAGTGGTTTATAATTTGGATTTACAAGATTACCACATTTTTTATACTTTTTTTAACAATACCTACAGAAACATAACTTACAAGATTATTTTTCGATTAATAATAAGACTTCCGGTTTATACAGGGAAATACACTGTCAGAAGGATTTCGGCGACTTCCGGCTTTACTTCCTGACATAGAACTAATATTGTAACTAATCGATAAATTCAAACATGTATGATTTATGTTAAAACCGCAATTAATGCAAAAACATAATTGAAATTTTAATGAATATTACACAAGTTGGTATGTCATACTTACGTTAACTTATTACTTGGCATAATGAAGTGTTTATCTTTATATAACCGAATACTGTAACTGACATACTTGTATTTTAATCATAAGCAGACACTCATGCCTTAGCAACAAAATTCTCTTTCCTTTGTCAGAATTCCTTAGTGACAGCACGGATTCTGGATTTGTATACGGTTGTGACTGGTTGATGACCAATACAAGGTGTTGTTTTGCATCCTCGTCAAAATTCAGAAGGTTGTCACAGCAGACATAAATAATCAATTAAAATTACATTACCTAGTTAATTATTAAAAAACGCTGTTTTTTGGTTGTTGAAGTTTGTCAGTATTTCAGAATAACCCCCTTATCGTGGTTTAGGGAATAAGAAATTATCGAATAAACGTTTGAGAACAATGATTTGAGATTGTTTGTATGTGTGAAAGCGCGGTTATTTGGACGAGGATCAGACGGGCCGCATTTAAAACACGGGTGGTTCATACTTACCGATTTCCGTAAATAATAAAAAATAAAAAAAAATACTACCTACTGATTTTATTATTGATTCGGGACGAGAATCATTAGCATAGTTACCTCCTTGAATTTGACGAGTAGGTACAAAGTCTCTGGGTACAACAGGTATGATCTATGTCAAAGAGTGATTTGTGTATATCCCTGATCAAGTTCTCTTTCTCAAAAGCAATCTTTACCTCTTCTATTTTAACGCGTTATATGAAAAAGTGTTTGTAATGTCTTCTGTACTTTCTCTAATCGCCATCTTTCACGATTAAGATCTGTAGTTATAACACATTTATCAACAACAAGTTATCTTCGTTAAGTGTTCACAACACAGCCCATTCCCAACCATTGTTCTTAACGTTGCGACAAGTCTTCCTACAAATTCGAGTGTCCCTTCGCATTGCACTACAAACATCATCAGCTCTAAGTACATCAAATTCACACAGAACTTTTAGCAAGTACTTCTGATTGCGTCAAATCTAATTACTCAAGTCTCTTACATTTAGTGGTTTTATGCTAATTCCAAGGAGTTTTCGTGTGATCAAAACTCAATTAACGTTACTTTTCTCGCTTTACTGTTAATTTAACTTTACTTAATAGGGCTAATGAATTATGAAATCAACTTCCCTTTATACAAGTTTCGACACTGATAAGCTAATATTCAAGAAACCGTTAAACACTAAAGAAATAATAAGCAAAGACAAGCCAGTTTAAAAAAGTTCTATTAACATTAAATTTAAAAATAGACTGATGAGCAATTTGCAAGATATGTTCAATTGAATTTAGAAAATTGATGGTTTGTAGGTATCACGATCGATATTGATCCATAAAAACCAAGTAATAAAAAGTTAAGTCTAATCAACATAATCGGAATGGAAATCTTCGATCTAGTTAGGTACCTACGATATTAGACAAAAAACGTGACAAGGATCCCGGAACCTTCTGATCTATGTATTTAAATCGTCCGTCATGTGATTGATATCATTCATGATTGATTCTCAAATAACAACTACAATGTACCTACGTTAAATAACTAACAAAAACTTCTGACAAATTGGAGTCAAATTCACACTTCTGTTCAGTTCCGTAAAAACTATTTAAGTATTCGAGATGACTTTGTTCTAGGAATATCTCCAAAAATATTTGAATCATGAGTCATTTTCTTGTGTGATATCTAAACATTATTTACTTTTTTAGTCATTAAAATAATAGCCAAGCCTTAATTAAGTGTTTTATCTCGTCCAAATTACATCGAAGAAGATTTAGGTAAGATTTTTTTGCCCTGGCAATAAAATTGGGATGGTGAATTGACGTAATACATCACCTGACGACCAAAAAAAAACGTTATTAATTGCAAAATCAACGCAAAGTGAGCCTAATGTGCATAATGGATCATTAGCAAGAAGCATTGAACCCGGTTTAAGTGATGTTTAATTAGGAGACGTCTCGATGAGCTTCGTATAGTCTATATTCAATTATTATATCAGCGTGATGGATGGCTTGGTTGATTATGTACTGCTTTGTCATTTGAGAAAATGAGGTTCATCTATTGTGTAGGTGTACCTACGTACTTGTATGTAGATCATGAAGCTTGGTTAAGACACATGACAATGATTTATGCTGATTTATATGGTCCTAGTTTTTTAGCGCCAATAACCACCTAATTTTGACTATAGTGAAGAGGGATGGACGTCCCATTACGCCAGTATCATCATATTCTACAGATTAAGTCTAAAATACGATTTCGTGCTGCTAGATAAGGCGCAACCCTAACGCTCTTACAATAAGCTATCTTACACAGTTCTTTATTTACACTTACACTTAGATATTCGTGAGGAGCTCGTAAAATAACAGCCGCACAGGTCGATTTTTAAGTTTAAGCTGTGCTTGCCGAAGTTCTTCCGTGGATGAGTGACCATAATTACATACCGAGTTATCTCCGTGCCTCGGAAAGCACGTTAAGCCGTTGGTCCCGGCTGTCATTTGTAGATCTTTGACAGCCTTTCCAGCCAAGGGGGATCGTATTACCCAGTTACTGGTTTGTGGAGGTCAGCTGTATCCGGTAAGACTGGAAGTCGACCCTAAGATAGCTTGGGAAAAGGCTAGACGGATGATGACATTTAGATATTGGTATGACCTCTCGACTGGTCTCCATCCAAGTGGTGATGGTATGTCTAAATTGTACCGTTTATTGGCAATACACTAAAAAATACCTGTTAACGCAATGCCCTGTAGTGACTTAAACCACTCAAATAACTATTATGGCATTACAGTCCTTAATAGTTCGGCTCAAATGGTTCCCCGTAACTAAACATAATATAAAGCGACAATATTGATTCAGTGTTATTTAGAATTATTATGTTCTGACGCCATATAATCTTATGTAATGTTTGCTATTTGCTTACACATAGCTGCAGCTTCCTAATTCATAATAAAAATACTAAAGTTTACTTTTACATCGAGGAATTCACTTCACAATCATGTTGAAATGAATTTTGTGATTTGAGATGTAACATGTCGTAATACAATTTCAGTCAGAATTCTACATTTTTAATACGATCTACAATAATCTCTTTTGAGATAGGTATCTAATGTTACCAAAGCACTAATTTTAACTAGATTAACTGATAAGCGATCGTAGTTTTTTGTTAGCACACAAGACTGAGACAAGACAAGAGAGAGCAGCGGTGGCCCAGTGGTGGCAGCCCCGACTTACGAGCAGTAAGCCCTGGGTTCGTACCCAGGCAGGCGCATTACTTTGTGTAATTTATTTCATCACCACTGCTCTCAAAAACGGTGAAGGAAAACATCGTGCGGAAACCAGCATGTCCTAGAACTAAAAATTCGAAGACATGTGACATCTACCAACCCGCACTGGGCCCGCGTGGTGGATAACAGCCCACTTCCTCTCATAGAGAGGAGGCCTGTGTCCCAGCAGTGGGAACATTATAGGCTGATGATAATGATAACACAAGACTGAAGTCAAAAAGTCACATTTCCCTACGCAGCCCATTTGAAACTACGAAAAGAACGGATACCCTTTCCCATGCATTGCCGTAAATGATAAAACTATTTTTCTGTTTAATTTGCTGAACTAGAAAATTATAATGCCATCGCAAACCTCAAAAATTGACCACAATTGGGAAACCATCCTTGGTCGCTTGCTACATAAATCTAGGACAGCTAATTGTAACTTACAAAACACGTCCTATGAGCAAGACAAGTTTATTATTTACTTAATGACGGGATATCCCACACGTTACCAAAACTCAAGAACATTAAAATAAAATAAGTAACTCGCCAGAACGAACATTTACTATAAACGGATACATTCATTAAAAAAAAACTACTTCGTAAAACTATTCGTTATGCATTTATTGTGAGAATATGAAATAACAGTCATGTATGAGCGTTATGTCATAATGAAAAAAAGAACTAGTAAAACTCCTTTATAAGACAACATTCCAACACAATGGTCAGTTAGTAGGAATATGCAAATCTTTATAGTTCAGTGAAGCACCACATGACCTCACAGCGACCTCGGCGAACATGACGCAGCATCACACCGCAGAAACTTGACCAAGTAGGAAGAGGAAAATTATCTGGCCACCACATTTTAAACATGCATGCTATAATCCACATCTTCTAAGTACATGCTACTATGAAATAAGAACTTAATTTCTTTGCAAGCATTAAGAAAGGCTAATTTTTCAAGCTTGTAATTGACGCCAGCTGTCATAATGTTCCATGTTTTCTCAGAAATATCATAATATATCCATCAAACAGACGACAGTCGTGCCGCCTGCCTGGGAAGACGAAGCCATTTGCACAACATCTTCAACAATTTGATTATATCCTAAACGTAATAAACATAATTAGAGCGCAGTTGTAAAACAAGAGTGTATAATTCCTACATAAAATTAAATAACAACAAAGGAATTAGTCAGTCATACATTGTTCCTCGCAGTTTCATTGGGCATGCTGCCTCACTGCTCACTGTCTGCGATGAACGGATGAGAAAAAAATAATAATTTCCCACGTTAATTGAGTGCACTGCGACTGACTACGTGTCTACATGTCGCAATAACTTTATTGTTTCGGATCAACAGACAACAGCCGGTGAGCCTATTTGCGATTAGCATCAACCTCGAATAATACAATGAATAAAAATTACTATATTAATATCGAATTCATAGCAAAATCAATCATTAGGATACACATGCCACTTAAAGGTTAATTAAACAATAATTTATCAATCTTGTGTTGTAGCAACAAAAACAAAGAGGTACCTAGAGGATACCTATAATAATAAAACACAGATATTAATCCCGTCATTAAGCTGTGGCCTTTACCATTCATTGTAATGAGTAACCATCTGAGGTTCGTTCACAACCGGCACAATGCTGTTCACGCGGCGCGCGGCGTGTGCGCTCACGCATCTCGCTAATAACACCCTGCGCCTGCGCCGCACAATATTAATTATTAAACCCAGCGAAGCTTTATCTGCTCGCCGGCGGAATTGTCTTAATTCTCTTAGCACAGCTATCTACAAACATATCTCATTACAGGACCTTGGCTCGAATACCAACTGTCCGTTGTTTTTATACGCCGCTGTCATTTGAGAAGGTTGTACCGGAGCTCGGAGCAGCACTCAATGCAAACATGTTATAGTGTTGTTCGATGCACGCGACTCATGTTCGCACCCGTCACTTGAAAAACTACTCTCAGCGGGTAGATGAACTATTTATGTCTATGCACGTTATCAATCAAAATTAATTATGGAGCCTGTTATTCAGATACTTGTGCAGATAATTTATCACCAGGTCTAAACGCCCATGCCTCATAACACCTTGAATTTATTTTTTGATCGCTCTTTACAATTTGCTGATAATTCATAATGTTGCATTGATCTTTGATCTCGATACCTTACAAAAGCAACAAATTGTATTCCAGCAACAAACAACGATAATATCATGACTGAAATACTTACAATAATATTTCAGCGAGTAAAATTAATGATCGTTGCATTCGGATTTTAACTACGTGCGAAATATAATGCATCGCGTATTAGATGTCGGTGGAGGCCGCTAGACGTTGCAACTATATCTATGAAGTCGTAACTACGTCACGTTTATGCAAATTGCTAAATAACGAAAACAAACCGATCGAGAAGTAAATAGTCTCAAAGTACGCAGAAGCCGCATACTCCGTTAAATACTTAAAATGTAGACAAGAAGCAAATTAACACCAGTTTCTAGCCATATAGGCAACGTCGCGTCATCAAGGTTGTCAAACATTGGCATCACGAACTAATTCATTCAACAAACGCCGATTTCTGTTTAGCCAAAACTGAGAAAAATTAAGGCGTCGGTTCTTTACCTCGGAAAATGTAAAGCGTTTAACCTCTTGCACTTCTTATTTGATATTCAAATTAACAGCTTTTACATATTAGTAGGTCTGGGACTCCAAAACATAACTACGCCATTTTTGCGGGTGTTTGCATATCGATTGTGTAATCCACAGAGCTATTTAGTTTGAAAATTCTTTTAGTATGAGCCATTATATTCTATGAACGAAAAGAAAAAAATCGACTAGTTCAGCATTTTCCCTTGTCTGATCATCCAAAGAAAGCATACTAGACTTTTGACCAGACATTACCTGACAAAAGTCGGTTTTAATAATGTCAAGCAGAACAAAACTCGGTTCTCTATTGTGTCACCTAACTTTTTTATCCATAATTTAAAGTGCCATAACTTTTTTTGTCCTAATCATCATTTGTCCGAATGATAATTCAACCGAACTTAACATCACATAATATCACATGCCATAAAATTGAAATCCCTAAATATAATATGTCCTAAATCCGTTCGTCATAAATATTACAATCAATAATATACAAAAGACATAAAAATGTTTTCTATAAAAGTTATAAGTCCTAAATTCAAATTACATAATGTTTTTTTATAATAATAATATTCTTAGAACAAATTTGATATTTTTTTTATTATACATAAATAAATATATATACATGTACTCAATAAAGCAGTTGATTGTGAACATGTGGTTTTTGTAAAGCAAGCATGCATGCAGCATGCAAGCAAGCATGCAGCATGCAAGCAGTCACGCAACATGCAGCATGCAAGCAAGCACGCAGCATGCAGCATGCAGCATGCAAGCAAGCACGCAGCACGCAGCATGCAGCATGCAAGCAAGCATGCAAGCATGCAAGCATGCAACATGCAGCAGGCATGGTTTCTGTCACGGCTCCGGCGCTGCGGCGCTCCGGCGGTCCCTCGCGAGTTTATCGTCGCAGATGGCTTTAACGCTCACCACCGCAGCTTCGGCTTGCTGGCCGGCTCAGCCGGCCAGCCTCGGCCGCGGCGGCGAGTGTTACAACCACCTGCTCCTCAACTCGGGGGCCGCCTCGCCCCTCCGCGCCTACGCGATTTTAAATTACACTCTAGGGGTAGGGCAGACAAGACTGCGTGGAGTCGGATTTACAGCGATTCGTTACTGTCACTAAAACCTAACTTTTAGCATATGTTTTAGGACTAAAAAAAATATTATAAATGAACATTCGGAATAATACACATTATTTAGCACAATACTTAGGACATATGACTTTAGGTCATGTAAAATTAGGAGATTCAATTATTATAGTACTCAATATTATGACAGAATACTTTTAGAACTAAAGATAATTATGTTAAACAAAATTTCGGGATTTTGAACATTATGGTTACTGAAGTTTATAGCAAACGTGTTATGGATAATGATTTTCGGACAAACAATTTTAGGAGAAGAAAGGGAGTACCACAAAACTCCCTTCAGACCATACCATCTAACATCGACGTATTCAATTAACCATCTAAACACAGCATAGTGTAAAAAACCTCTTAAACACAACTATGTCGATCGAGTGATGGGCAGTACCTACATTGTTTGTGGAACAAGTCAAGGTCAAGTTCCGAGCACTTGGCTCTGGCCAGTAGCCACACGTCGGGTTATGTAACCTGCAACCGGCCGCACTCACGTACTAACAACCGTTGATTGATTTACTTTTAACCGACAATAAGTACAAAAACTACCACAATGTAGCCAGTATAACTTGGCAGACGGAGAAGAAGAGAACTTATTTTATGTACTACATTTTTAATACTTGCTTTGTAATGGATACCCACATAAAGGTTCAGGATAAACTGGTAGTCGCATGTTGTTATTGTGTTCTCTCTCACTGTGTACACAGACAAGAACAATAATATTGTGATCACAAAATGTATAATTTTAAACATTAATAACAGACGATTACTTGGTAGCGCAAATGGTTTCGTCTGAAGAGACGCGACAAAACAATAAAAGAAAACTCTTTTGTTACAACCTCTGCAGTGTAGGTTTTTGAGAGAACATGCAACCATCACTACGTCTATTGAAGAATATTATGAAACGTTCCTAAAGAACCACAGAAACCATGTTTGTTTGTGGTTTTTCCAGCAAACCAGCAAAAGCGCTGAGATTGCCACGTCGCAAATCGTAATGGTTCTTATTTGGCCAGCTAACTGGTCTAAAAATCATTAATGAAAACCGCAGAGTAAACAAAATACTTCCTCCCAGTTAGTCACTGCAAATAAAAAACAGTGCTACCTTCCTCTAGGACCACTAAACAGATTGGTTAGGCTATTAAATATTTTTTGCATACTAAATTTTGTGTGGGCGATTGTGCCAATTCTGATAGCCACTTATACGAAGTGCACTCAAAAAAGATACTTAGTAATAACAAAAAATGCAGTTATTGACTTTGACTTTTGATGAAGTTCATGTGACTGAATCACGAAACAAACACTTGGGATGTGACGGTCACTGTGTACTTAGCAAATAGTTTTCTAAGGCTAAGTAAAGTCTAAGTTAGATATTCATATTTAAATACCGATTATGGGAGTGTTTTGTCCCAACTATGTGGAAAGGGAGCTTCAGCCTCAGAAAGGGTCGGAAATTTAATAGCATAATCAGCTTATAACGCCTAGGTTGGTCCGTGGATGGGTGACGACCCCTTATATATTGTGTTTCCTCTGTGCTTCGGAAAGCATTTTAAGCCGTTGGTCCCGGCTGTCAGTTGTAGATCTTTGACAGTCGTTTCAGGTAGTCAGTGGCCCGAAAATCTGATAACCAGTTTTACCAAGTGGTATCGTTGTACTAAATGGGTTGTGGAGGTCAGATCGACAGTTGCTCAATATAAAAAAAAACTGGTGTTCAGCTACATCCGGTTAAACTGGAAGCCGACCCAACATAGTTGGAAAAATACTAGGCAGATGAATCAGCTTATAACGTTCCCAGTGCTCGAACATAGATCTGCTCTCAGTGGAGGCTACTAATCCATCACACGGGCAGTTTGTCGTGTGAAGGATGTCAATAAACTTCGAATTTCTGGTTTTAAATATCTCGGTTTTATCGTTTTGAGAGCAGTAGTGGTGATGAAATTAATATCCGGGTACGAACCGACGACACGTTGGTCTGAGCCATTATCACCGGTTCATTACTGCACCGGTATTAAATTCAGGTAGGTATCTATTTATTTGACTCATATGGTCACATGGCAATTCCACTTAACCGTGATGGTAATCTGCAGTGGCTTCCCAATTTAAAGGTGATTCATAGATTTTTTTCAATGTTTCATCTTCCTTTTGCTTTTGCGATCTATATATCATATTCATAATACGTGACTAAAATCATGCGACCTCCCATTCGCAAAATTTATTTAAACGTTCCAAGCTGAATAGTCGAAGTATGACACAGTATAAATACTTATTACATATTTCGAAATATTTTGAGGATGTGCCGTCATATTCTGCCGATCAAAGGGCCATGCGTGCGCGCAGGTCCCCTGAGCGTGCCAAAAGTCACGCATGCATACTGCGCCCGCGGTCACGTATGTATTGTATGCATTGACAGCCTAATTCACGTACATAGAAGGCACCTACGGCGGTTTAGCTTAATGATAAATAGATAATGATATTTAATAAGAAACACCTTCAGAAATTAAACGAAATACTGCTTCTATCATTTAATCGCGTCTACTGACGATACAATCTACGATTTAAGGTAAGGCGCACTGCGGTAATCCGAAAATGGGTATATTCCGAAAGTTAAAAAAATCTACCAATCGTAGCGATGTTTTCCTAATAGCAATTAGAAAAATACAGTGCACCTTACATAAAGTCTTGCGCCATGGATTTTTCATAATCTTAATGATTATACTGATCTCATGAAATGAATTTTTGTTTGAACTTTCCCGTCTTTGCTTTTGAATAATTACCTTTGTATTTGGGTTTACCCGAAGCGGGTATGCTTATCTATCCTCAAACCTATCAGAAATCAATAAAAATGAAAACAAAATGATATTAAATTCGAATACGCGGTAAAGTGTATCGCGGCTATTATACTCGTACATTGTCCCATCATAAAAACCTTGAACCTTCTAACCTGGGGGTCTACTCTCTAAGCACGAAGTCCGTAGTTTCGGCCGAAGTTACGGTCGTTTCCTACTCCTTATCACTTACGGACATAAGATTCGTTAGTGGCCCGAACTAAAAATTAATGACAATACGATTGGACAGTTGTCCTTACTCCCGATGTGTTTTCAAAACTCATAAATCTGAAAATATGTGAGAGTATGGTTCATTTCGAAGTATAAAGCTAGTTACGGACGGACCCGTACTTTCGTTGACGGACTTAGAGAGTAGGCCCCCTGAGATCAAAGGTGAGTCTCAATAAAATTAACCACTACCCATACAGTCGGGAAATACTCGCAAGGACGGACACACGACATTAAGGCAATAAATTGTTAGTGTAGAACCTGCTGTAGTGTATTCACTTTATAGTCGCCGAGAACACGTCGATAACACTATAATTACGCTGCAAGTTCAAATTACTGTACTTGTTAACTGCAGGCATGCATGCATAAGACCGCCTAGTGCATAAAATACTTTTAATGCTAAACGATAATCTATAAAGCGGCCCGACATACAGGCAAATCTACCTTAGTGTTGATCATTTTCAAGAAGAGATTATTAAAATATAAAAGTTTAAAAGCATCATCATCTGCCGAGCCTTTTCCCAACTCTTTTGGGGTCGGCTTCCAGTCTAACCGAACGCAGCTGAATATCAGTATTTTACATGGAGTGACTGCACACCTGACCCACACAACCTAGTTAGTACTGGGTAAGACTGGTTGTCAGACTTTAGGGCCACTGACTACCTGTACCGACTATCAAAGATCTAAAGATAACAAACGGCTGAACGTGCTTTCCGAGGCACGGAATAAGCTCGGTATGTAATGGGTGGTCAGCCAAGGCAAGCTTAGCCTAACGATCGACCCTAGCGACTGTTATTATTTACCCACAAACGAACGAAAGTTAAGAAGGAAAATACCATTAGTACTGATACTGTATGATGACTGAGGCTTCCATAGGTAATTGAATCAATCGTATAATAGGGGATAATCCAATATTTTTTTTCTTTGTCCGAGGGCGTCGGGTAGTTTATTTAAAAGTATTGGACACGTATTTTTTCTTTTTTCACGTGGTCATAAATTACGGAGATATATTGAGTTGAAATGGCGCATGACGTCACATGTAGGTAAGTTTTATACCTACTTGTGACGTAGTAAGCCCCCACTCTCCAACAACCATGAGTTTTAACTAAGTAATTTTTTGATGTTTTGATAAAACAAAAAATACGTGTCTAATTGTATTAACTGTCTGACGGACAAAATAGAATGTCGCTTTCTTTACCCAGTCCGCACCCCTATTCAATGGATCTCCAACAGTAGGAAGGCACACCTTTGTTCCACCAACAGCCTGTTTTGCCCAATAGGAAATGTTAACTGGCTACTGATAATGATCTGCGACCTTTCAAACACAATGCCCATTCAAAAGCTAAAAGGAGGTGATCACGTCTTCTCTTTAGGCAATTACGTTTTCTTATGCTAAGCAGTGGTTAATTAGAAACGTAATGATGGAAATTAAAGATTATTTCTAATATTTAGAAGAAAACTCAAATGATACATCTTTTAATGACCTTATATACAAGGTGTTGTTTTGCATCCTCGTCAAAATTCAAGAGGATGTCACAAAAGACATAAATAATCAATTAAAATTACGGTACCCAGTTAATTATATTAATACACGCAGGTTTTTTGGGTCCCTTAACGTGGTTTAGGGAATAAGGAATGATCGAATAAACGTTTGAGATTGTTTGTATGTATCAAAGCACGGCTATAGGGCGAGAATCAGACGGGCCGCGTTTAAAACACGGGTGGTTCATACTTCCCGATTTTCCGTAAATATGAAAAAAAAAAAATACCAACCCATTTTATTATTGATTCGGGACGAGAATCAGTAGCATAGTCACCTCCTTGAATTTGACGAGAATGCAAAACAAGACCTTGTATAGGTATAGGTAGCCTTACTATCATATCTTTCGTATTAGTTGTTCTAATTAGCATACGATTTTACGAAAACGGAGCGATAATCGTAGCTCATTGTTCGTACAATAATAATTTTGGCCCTTAAACAAACCATAGGGTACCATACATATAAGATGATTCTCAGCTTTACTTCCAAGATGAAACTACTATACACCATGTACGATAAATCGTATTCCATAGGTTTTGTCTAAGTTCATTTTAAACACCTTTTAATAACAGGAATTTAAATGTAATAAACATAATGCGCACCTGTAAACGTCACATATTTCAAAATAATACTGAGTAAGTACCACTCATTCCATTATCGCTAAACAATTCTATAAAAGCCTAAACATAAAGAATGTGTTACGACATTTGTCCCTATGGCCACTTGTTCGTATAGGTAGGATTCTTGTGTAACCTATTTGCCCAACCATTATAGTTTTACAAAGAATATTGGTAAAGAACAATTAGCTGACAGTGCAATCAAGTTATCAAGTGTCAAGCAAGGTTATCAACTCGCAACTACATGTGTTTGGCACTTGAAGCATAAACTAAGTGATGAACTTTGCGTATGTGGCTATATTATTGTACTATGTACCTATTGAGTTGTGTGTAGGAAACCAATGAATGAAAATGAAGTTTTAAAGGCCGAGATTATTGATATTTACGAGGTCCTTAAAATAAATAAATGTTAACTGGGGCCAAGTCCAATTACGGGCAATAAAAGTCGTTGAAAAAGTACAGAACACTTTACTTTGCCTCGTAAACTGCATTTCTTAACGTGTGAAATGTCAAAATTACAAAGATTGCGAGTTGAACGACATCAGACATGCCTCTGCCCTTTATAGCAACAATCCTAACTAACATCACAACATTTCGCAAACCCGTGACAAATTGTGCGAGAGAACGCATTAAAATGTTTAATGTTCCACATTAAGGTACTCAAAAACGGTCATCAAGAGGGTCAATGATAGCCGTCAGGCAAAAATCATGTAGAAGCGATACTCTGAAACTAACTTGTATAAAACCGAACTCACACTCAGGAACAGACCAACATAACATAAAAGGATTCATCAGCCATAGGTAAAGACCATCGTGGAGAATAGACTAAACCACCTCACGATAGTTCAGAGAGTCACTGGCTGGTCAAAGTTGATTCTATTATCATTTCAAAGGTAAAACACAGCCTAGTCACTTCCGTTCTAAATGCTCCGGCTTGATTTGAAGCATCAACAACTTAAAGTACTTACCGAATGAGTGGAGTTAAAAAAGCGATTGAACCCTTATTTAACGATGGAATCTTCAAGTTATGTCGTACTATGCGCACCATTGTCATAATATAATAATGTTACGTGACACGCATCTATTACGGGCTCATAAACTTCATAAGGAGCAAGGCTGAGTCACTGATGGAGGCAAGGTGCTTCGTCCCCTGTGCCCTCGACTTCGAACGACCGTGACAGGTCCATGACCACACATGGAAGTCATCTGATATGGATGGAGAGGCATTTTCCTGATCTCGGCGCTTAAAATTGATGTAACGTGTGCCTTGATTTGATGATCTCTGAACAATGCTGTATGAACCAAGGAAAATGAGGTTTTAATTTAGTAACACTACGTAATTATTTAAAGGAATGGTTGAATGTAGGTGCGTCCATAAATTGCAGTTTTGATCAAGGCAACACCTATTCCCTTTAGATTGTTTGTCCAAACTATTAAATACGAGTTTAATAGCTAAAGTTCACATCACTAAGGTATACGCAATATTTGAAAACGATTAGGTACCGTGACCTAACGATTGAAAATAAATCAATTGGTTGCAAACCTCGCAATCGTATGTATTAATTAAAAATAACCCAACATAGGCTGTGCAAAATAAACGAGCAGTTTGCAAATTGGCGGTTCATTTACATTAATTGTAGGTTATAGCAACAATAAAGTCACTAATTTAACATAGTACTTGTGATCATAGCAGTTGTGATCGCCCTTGCTATCACCGATGGACATCCAAGGTTATTGGGGCGACCTTCCTCCGAGCACAATGACCCAAGCTTGGCTTCCGGGAGGTACAGGGCAAGGTTACTTAATAGGAGCTTAATTCTTAATAAATTGGTGCTACTAATGATGCTGTTCGTTTTGTGGGCGGACAAGTGACGTTTAGACGTTTGTCTATAGAGCTAACACTAATATATATATATATATATATTCAGTCTGATGGATTCTTTTCCTAATTGCTTCCCAGATAATGTCTGAATTGCAATCACTCATACCTCGTTTAAATGTTTTTGCAGTCAAATCCAAACACAAATCTTCAAGTTCACTTCTCATAATATAACTAAGGAAAAGTTTATAAGTACCTAAACAGAATCTGAGTGGAGACGCTTCTCAAGCAGTTCGCATTTGGCTAATTCACTCCAAAAAAAATATTTTTCGATACGATATCAAGGTAGTACAAAAATAGCTTTAATTTTAAACTTGACCGTGAAAGTGAACTCTACACTACTGTTTTATTTCAATAAAATGTTATGTTGGGTCTTATATAATATTTAAAATATGTAGAAAAATTTTAATAGTTCACATCATTGGGATATTTTTAGTTAATAATATTATCGTTGATTTATGCCGCAACCTAAGCCTGCAAGTTGGAAGTTTTATGAAGAAAATAATGATCAGTATTATAAACAGCAGGCCCGAAGGCTCCTAAGAAGCCGATTCCTGCCGGCTTCCCTTTGGGAACAAGGCACTATACGTAGTGTCTAGTGTCTACTGTAGTCAAATAGTAAATTATGTACACATCTGAGGTTATCACATCACAGTACAGACATTAAATACATCATAGGATTGAAAACATTACATAAATGCCAGCATTTTTCATGTCAACAAAGAAAGCAACATGTGGCGCCAGTAAGCCGACGCTCGGGTGTCAGAATTCAGAACTAAATTCGTATGAACGCGGACACGTGACTTCGCAGCTATCAGCAGCGTTTTGTAAGGACTAGGTAAGCCGAAGATTTTCGAGTTACGACAGGGAGAACTTTCAATGTTTGTATGTATAGCAAGCTAAATTAGAACCACTTCCCGATGCCCGATTGAGCTGAAATTTAGCGCACACCTATGGTTTTAAGAACAATACATTTTTATGACAGACATAACTTAATCCTGCAGCCAGGATCGTCTCCTCACGAGGGAACTCCTCAACGTTTAATAGCACAGACACGAAAATTTGTGTACAAGTTCATATTTGATGGATAAACATGAATTCTATCATGATCTCATCCTGCAGCCAGGATTGTCTTCTCACGAGGGAACTCCTTAACGGTAAATAGCACGGACACGAAAATTTGTATGCACGATCATATTTGATGGATAAACACGAATTCTATCATGATCTCATCCTGCAGCCAGGATCGTCTTCTCACGAAGGAACTCCTCAACGTTTAATAGCAGACACGAAACTTTGCATACGAGTTCATATTTGATGGATACACATGAATTCTATCATGATCTCATCCTGCAGCCAGGATTGTCTTCTCACGAGGGAACTCCTCAACGGTAAATAGCACGGACACGAAAATTTGTATGCACATTTATATTTGATGGATAAACACAAATTCTATCATGATCTTATCCTCCAGCCAGGATCGTCTTCTCACGAGGGAACTCCTCAACGTTTAATAGGACAGACACGAAACTTTGCATACGAGTTCATATTTGATGGATGATCATGTTTTGTATCATGAACTTATCCTGCAGCCAGGATCGTCTTTGCACGAAGGAACTCCTCAACGTTTAATAGCACAGACACGAAACTTTGCATACGAGTTCATATTTGATGGATACACATGAATTCTATCATGATCTCATCCTGCAGCCAGGATTGTCTTCTCACGAGGGAACTCCTCAACGTTTAATAGCACAGACACGAAACTTTGCATACGTGTTCATATTTGATGGATAAAGACGATTTGTATCATGAATTCATCCTACCGCCAGGGCCCTCTTCTCATGAGGGAACTCCTCAACGGTTAATAGCATAGACATGAAACATTGTATTTATATGCGTTAACAGACGAAAAAGTTTGAGACGATGTAATAAAAGTTTCACTTTAAAAACAAAATTAATGATCTCATTTTTTTCGTCGGCTTCCCCTTACAAAATTTTGACCCTTCGCCACTGATAAACAGATTCACATAAGTTTACCTACATAATGCCAAGTATTTACACTCACTTAAATCTTAACAACAAGACAACAACATTGCTAAAACTAAGAGCAAATTGTTGTTCTGCTAACATGACAAACTTTATCGTAAATACAGTTATTGTGAAACGGTATACCAACATGGGACACACAATCACACAATGGGCCAACATGGACAATAAAGGATTAAGAGGTACTGCATCATTTGCTCGTACTCAAGCAACTCAACATCATACATCACTCGGCTATACAAAGAGAAAGCCACGTCAAATGTACGTAACTGTTGGCAACATATAACTCTGCCAATATCCATGAAACACTCCACATTATACACACAAACTGCTTTATTTAATCACTATAAAAAACATAAAGGAATAGCCTTTTGTGGTCCAATAAACTTATCTACGTAACCATTGTTTGAGTACATACAATTATTATGCATCATTTTAGTATAATTATATGCGGCATGCGGTAAAGAGGACAAGAATATTATTATCCAATTTATAGGCCAACAGGGTGAGTTAAGGGACAATTTGTATTAAATGTACAATTAATGCATGTAATTTAGTGTTCAAGTGCTCACCCTTGAACTTTACAAACCACTTCATTATAATAGCACCGGTATGAACTGTCAGATACACAATAATATAACATAACATATTATTGTATATTAACATTGTTAACCTGTGCTAAATTCTTTGTGCTCCGGAGATAATTTGGAAAAAAACACAAGATTTAGAGCAATTTCGTACGCAAGGCGAACAATCAAACTATCCAAAACCAGTTTATCTCATCTCTCATCATTGTACGAGACATCTATTCAAAGTGATGCCATGTTTTACTGGAAATGAACACACAGCGGCACATCAAGCTATACAGCTTGATGTGCCGCTGTGTGTTTGATGGAACCGGGATTTCCTGTGACAAAAACGGATTTTCCTACAAAATTCTGACCAAAGCAAAAATGTATCGTGAAGCGGCTGATAAGGTGACTTCAAGAGATATTTTTATCTGAAAATCATTTTAATTTATATAACTTTAACTGATAAATCTATATGATATTAACAAGCAAACGCGTAACTAATCAAATAACATAAATCTGTTGTGAACTCAAACTAAACAATAAAAACATAATAGTTAATTAATATTCGTCCTCGTGTTGCAAACAAACTGCAACAGGTACTTATTTAAGCAAATAACACAGGCAATATCTTCTTTTGACCCACCTTGAAAAACCCTATCGAAAATTCAAAAACTACGTTCCTATACTAAAGCGAAATGATCTAAATTCTTTGAAAAATGAACTTCATTCCATTGGCCTTGACCTAAATCTTTCCAAATGCCAATTATATGTAGAGGACAGTACCGATAGAGAACTGACTATTTCCAAATTTAACGCAATAGACAAATGACATCAAAATTATTGAGAAAAGCTCTCTTCGTCTCTTTGGGTCTCCAATCCATGAAGCTTCTTTTCCCGATTTTATCGAGGAAAAAATTCAAAATTTTAATAATGTTTCGGAAAGATTGCTCCAAATTTAACATAAATTCGGCCATCACCATAATTCGTTACTGCTGTTTCGGCCCTAAATTAACATATTTCCTTCGTGCTTCCCCTTTATGGAAGACACATCATCACACATGGACACACATCTCTTGGACGAAATAGATCAAGTTATCAGACATACTTTATCATCCATTTTAAATGTGGCTTTGGACGACCGAGCTTGGGCACAAGCAAGTCTTCCCATTCGCATGGAAGGACTCGGCGTCGAGCTCTTTTTACCGTCGGCGTTCCAGCTGTCTTTAGAGCCCAATGGTTTGGCACGCGACGATAGTAAAAGACCGGATGGCATGTCTTTGTTTCCTTAGAAGATGAGTAGGCCTTTAGTGTGGGACAACTTGCGTCGACACACTTGCGCCATCACATCTTCCAAGCTCAGCGTGCTGTGCTGCGACGTAAAAATAGTAACCTTTGTGGTAACTATAATTTCGAGCCGTTTGGGGTTAAAACTCTTGGGCCGTGGGGTCAACATATCAGTGATCAGAGCCTTTTTAAGGAAATTTCGAAACGCCTAGTTGACCCTTCCCGTGACCCAAGGGCTGGCTTTTACTTTGGCCAGAAGCTAAGTATTGCCATATAACGTGGCAATGCTGCCAGTCTCTTGGGCACATTACCGCCGTTTTTTAGTTTATTGGTTTTAGTTATTTAATTTATTAGTTTGTTAATCGTTGTAATGCATGTAGTTATATATAGGTCCGCTATAGTATTCTGTATTAAGAAAACTGACCATCGACATTTTAACTTGTCAAGAATTATTAGTTTCAAAGTCGCATATAATCACCATGTTACTGTAACATTGTTATGAATAAGTTTACCATGTAGCATGAAGGTCCACTTCGAATGGTCCTAAAAGAAATAAACATAAAAAGAGTACATAGCGGTCAAAATGTTCTCACAGAGCACGAAGTAAATACAAGTGGTATCGTGTGTAATTCGTACTTGAACTTCTTTATTTTCCGTTAAAAATAACGTCTCAATCTTTAGATATTTATATCTGCTTGTTTATGTGTGAATGTGGATAGATAGACTATTAATCAAGTGAAACTTTTTTTTTTTTTTTTAAGCCTTTTATTTCCCAAACAATTACAATTAAATTTCGTTACATGTTATAATTTAAAAAATATTCACTTTATTCTTATAACTAATAAATTCATTCGTGGTAAGATAACTGAACATGCAGTTTAACATTATTGCATGCATTTTAATAATAATTCAAATAATAAACACAAAAAAATTAATATAATAATCATAATAAATTAGTATTAAAATAATGATGAAAATTAAATTATCAATTAATTATTTGAATATAATATTACAATTTTTAAATAAATAGGTAGATTTCATAGATTAGAATAGAATAAAATAACTTTGCTACATAGTCAATTACTATGATTTATTAATCAAGTGAAACTACTTATAATAAATTCGTTGTCATCGTGTTCGGCCTATATACTCAAATATAATTTCACATTGCTTAAGTATGTAGCAGAGAAGTTGGCAAATAGGCCTTAACCGTAACCAGTTCTCCTCCACGAAGGTCAAATATGTTCTGTATAATAAGAAGTGAACCAACCTCGATGGAATACTTCGGACACATTTCTTCCGGTAGCGCACCCACTGGTGGCTTGATCTTATCATCGGGCATCTCAACACTTCCGGCAAACCACTCCACGTGCCTTAATTTATGTCAAGAACTTTATCTCGATAGAGGTCAATAATTTGTTATTGATTGATCATTTGATTGTATTCAATTTTAACAATATCAATTAAGTTTTTTAGAATTTTCCGACACCTCCGTTAAGTTCAAGGTTCTGAAGACCTTCAAGGTACAATGGCTGGCTTATGTCTATTTTTAGAACAATATCTTGTATCTTAAAATAAGAAAGGTTAAAAGAATGTAGGTGTGCTTCGCGTCGGCCTCTGGAGGACGAGTAAGACTCAAGTGTATAATATTACTAGAAGTCATTCACCCGGCTTGGGTAGGAATAGCGATCGGAGCCAAGTACAGCCTTAAAGAGAGATAAGTGTAGTCACGATGGTTTTTAAGTTTTTACCTACTATTGCTTGTGGTATGGAGTTCTCCCTTAGTTTTAGAATCCGCACCATCATTGATCAATAATAGACACCTAACAGTCGTCCACCGCATGGTTCATGGGTAATCTTTATTTTGGCAACTTCTACAGTAGTTAGCCTAGTTCGGGCAGGTCGCTACCAAACATCTGCATTGAACTATCATTACTTGCCTTTTGAATATGTTTTAGTTATAGTTTACTTATAAGTACTAATTATACCATTGTATGAAAAATAATACTACTGCGCATAAATGTACACTTTTTGTAATACTTTATAAATAAATTTTATTATTATTTATTTATTTTAATTACATTTGCCAAAATAAAGACGGAAAAATCCAAACACAAACTCTTCTTGATGAAACTGTTTAACAAAATGCAGATACATTGCTGCAACGGCTATCTGCATACGAATCACACAATCGCAGTCCTTGCAGCTTTTACTAAACGCGATTTGCTCCGTATTTCACACTCAGTGGGTTCGTTACGCAAGGCACACAATCTCGGAATATCGCGAGCAGTTTATTATTTAATTAGTGGCTGAACTCAGTGCACCATAAGGCGTAAGACAACTACATCCGTTTCCCGAAGGCGAAGCGATGCAGGATTGTGTCGCAACGCCTGCCGCCTGCGCCCGCGCATCGGGCTGACATTGCCGACCGCGTCACCGCGCCGAGATACGATACAGCTTGCGACATTGTATTGTATTCTGAATTATAAAAAGGGTTTTTCTTTAACGTTAATGACAGCAAAAAAATAAAATAGAAACTAATGGTGTATATGCTGGCGATATTCGAACTCATGATTCCTTCCAAAAACGTTCCTGAGTTGGCTGCATTATAAATTCATGGCCTTAATCACAACACCTGCTAAACTCATCAGTAGTCGAAGATTGTACCTACCTACATAGTGCTATTTATTAATCATTAGCTGTAGTCACCTGTAGGTACGGCACAGATGGTCACCATCCATCTCGTTAAACTTGTGAGTCCTATCACTGAAATCAGAAGTGATGAAGTCTCCCAATTAAAGTCTTAGTCAGCCATAATGATAATTTTATTAGAGACTTATATAACCAAAATTCGTTTTCGAATAAAATTAAATGCTAGTATAAAACATCTACAGCAAATAAATCTACTGCACTGAATATTTGTGTCAAGTACGAAACTCGTCTTATTAACATAAAACAGTTAGTAGTCTGCAGCTTGTAGGTCCACTCAAGCCGAGATCTACAAATGTTACTTAGCCCGTGCCATGACAAATTTGTGCTAAGACGATGTTTCCTGTTTCTTGTAATTTGACAGTTGTGCAAACTATCGCACAAGTGTTAAATGACAAGAAACAGACTTTGTTTTGTCCTGTGACAAGGCTTAACAAAAGTATGCCCTAAGTAACGCTAATAGATTCCGGCCCTAGCAATTTGTGTTTTTTTTTGTGTTGCATCCATTGATAATTTAATTTACATTATATGTAGTTATTATTTGCATGAACACGATCATGATGCCTAATGCCCATAATCGGAATACTAATATCATATGTATGTATGGAAATGACTTGTATCTCTAAAATGCCATTCGATAAACCGCTTCGTAGGTTATGTTTGATTTTAATTAATATTTAAGTTCCATTTGTGTTTGCGAAACTAATTTAAAAATTGGTAGGTTTATGAGAACTTCAATTTTAATCAATACGATAAGTAGGTACATAACCTACAGCAATTAAAGCAGTCCCCAAATTACCTCAGTATATATCCTTGTGATACGTTTCAGTTTCATGTCCGTAAGTAACCTACATTTACGATATCACACATTCTTGCTTCACACACATCATCATACAATAATAAAACATCTATTCAAGAATCGTAGAATTAGTCACACGGACTATGAGTCCATAATTTATCTTGAAATTAAACTGATTTACTGAACCACATTTTAAACTCAAATAACTTCTGAAGTTGTAAGAATATTTCAGAATTTCTGAAGTATTTCGTCAAGTTTCATCAGAATTCGTTCATAAAAAATACTCAGCCGGAACAGTTTTAGCAACTTTATTATTTATGATGACCAGTTGTAACATACTTACAGTGCTCTGCTTTATATTTTTATGAAACCAAGGATCATAAATATGATGTGTGTAATTTAGTTAAAACCTAATTGCCTTCTTTCTCATCGTTTGTGTTAGCAAAGCCTTCGTTACGAGGTTCATAATAATATGTGTGGAGGCTTTACTCATGCAATGGGAACCACGTTTGCAGTCAGAATCCATCAAAACCGACACTTTTGTGTTATGGCGAGAATTTGGCCCGAGTGCACTTTTAGATTGAGCGAATAACAATTTCGTGCCAAGAATATAACACTATTTTTCGATAACGTTTTTTAAGTGAATTTTAGATCTATGTATTCTGCTTAATTGCTTATGCGTTTGAAGTTTCATTAAAATCGGTTACAGTAAATTTTTAGACCTATGTATCCTGCTGAGGCGTTCGAAGTTGCATTAAAATCGGTTCAGTAATTTCGGAAAATAAGGACTTGAAAGTTTTTATGAAATGTCGTAAGGCGTGAATGCTCATAACTGGAGAGGTCTACTGAAACCTCATCATAACAAAACCACAAAAGATCATCTCAGACGTGACGTCATCGTGTTGATACTATCGACATTATAATATTATTAAAGTAACTATCTTCCCAACAAACGAGCTCAGTACTAACTTAAATGAGAAAGAAAACAAAAAAAAAGGAAAAATAAAGAAATCATTTATTTGCCATGGATGTGGGTACAAAATAAGATGTTAAAATTGTTAAAGCAGTTCCAACACACTCTATCTTACGGCATGCAAAAGTAATAACATATTTATCACTACATAGTATAAAACAAAGTCGCTTTCTCTGTCCCTATATCCCTATGTATGCTTAAATCTTTAAAACTACGCAACGAATTTTGATGCGGTTTTTTTTTAATAGATAGAATGATTGAAGAGGAAGTGTTATATGTATAATAACTATATATTTTATACCCGTGCGAAGCCTGAGCGGGCCGCTATGTTTTTATATACAACGTTCACAGTTTTTCTGTAGTGTATTTAGTATCAGCATTGCACCCGTGCGAAGCCGGGGCGGGTCGCTAGTATCTACTAAATTGTACAAACAAACAAACGAAAAAAAAGTTAAAAGTACAGTTATGTGGATTTACAGCCGTCCTTAACGAAACATCAAAAACAACAATCTTTATTCCGTAATTTACAAATAATTGATTAAAAAGATTGTTGTGCCTATATAAACAAGGTACATAATTAAATTATTTAAAATAAAATATAATAAATGAATACTCTAATATATAAACTCTTATCAATCGAAAAATCTTGTATAGAATAGTAACATTTATCTATTGGTAAGGATGTTAGCCTCTTTTTAAAAAGAGTTAATGATGCTTTGTTGTAGGTATTAGATATTTTGTTATAGATAACTGGCCCCATTGATAGTAAGCTTTTTCGTTAACACCTTACGGCATTTCATACAAACTTTCAAGTCCTTACTTTCCGACATGACTGATTCCGACTTAATACGCATAAGCAAGATACGAGTATATAGGTCTAAAAAGTTACTAAAAAACATTTTCGAAAAATAGTGTTACAGCTAAATTAGACCGATTATAAATTACCTTAAACATTAGATTTTTGTATTGTGATCTAACAGACCCCGGTCGTACTCTAATATCATCCATTAGGGTAAAAAGGTGTATGTTTGTTCTAAACAAATAGTGCAACTTCAAGTATATACAAAGACGGAAACGTGAGTAATTTCAGAGACTTAAACACAGGTGCACAACTGTCGGTATTTTTAAGACTAGTCATTGATCTTAAACATCATTTTTGGGCTTTGAATATCCTCTTCTTCCCAGCACAGTTGCTCCAGAATATAACTCCGAATATCAAAACTTCCAGCACGGTCCGAATACTTACTTTTTCTGACAGGTTATAAAGTACTGACTTGCTTGATCTCTTACTCGGTCAGTTTTTTATCAATAAGAATTCCAAGAAATTTTGTAACATTTGTCGATTCTACTTTTTGTCCCTCAAATTCAACACCATAATTTTCAGCTCCTAGACGCTGGTGAAAATGCATCACTTCTGTTTTCAGAATATTTATGATTAGATTGGATGATTAGATAGGATGTACTCCTTACTTAGTATTTTATATATCCTTGTATGTGTTATGGAAATAGTAATTTAATGTATTTGATTTTCTGGCAGGTTGAATTTTTTATGGTCTTTAGAATAAGAATGTTTTGTAGTTTGAAGGATAGAAAACAAAACTAATGTTAGTGTGCAGTCTGAAAGTGTGGCTCGTTTTGAAATGGTGTTTTTGGGAATAATTTATATAAAGATGTAATTTGCTATGAGATTTAAAGTAAATTAAAGTGTATACAGTGATCTGAGTTTTATATAATGTAGAAAGAAACCCAATTTAAAGGTATCGTATTTAAATATGGGGAACAGGGTCTCTGCGGTTTAGGAACCAGCAGTGTTTTAAACCGCACAGTATGATTGTTATTTTAGTATTACATTAAAATTGTTTTTCAGATGTAAACCTACCACTGTTTGTCTCTGCATCACCCAAAGGTTGACTAGTAGAAAATGCGTATGGCATTATGTCACTTTATTAGTCCACCTGTGTATTTTGTTCTTGAAGCGTTAAACAAATAAATAAATACTAAGATCTTACCTCCATTGTTGCAGGCTGGGTGAGCGATGAAGGGGTGGTTCGACGCGTTCCGCGAGGAAGGCGGGCCGACCCTGTACGCGTACCACAACCGCACGGCCGTCGCGGCGGACGTGCCTGCGCTTGCGCTGCTCATCGCGGCGCTCACGCTCTACGTCGCCTTCCTCGCTGTCTTCCCCGGCATCAGGAAAGAGGTTGTACTCTTTATATGTTACCTTTTTTAAAGCTCTGGAGAACTACTACTTATCATAACAGCAGTATTATTTAAAACTTCTTTTCTTTCCAACAATGGCCATAGTAGATGTTATTCAAGCTGCTGTATACCTGAAGCTAAAGGGTTTTCACAAACGAGCAGCTCTTTGCAAATGATGCCGTTGTGATCTACAAAATACTATAATAAAAGCCCTAAAGCCTACATTGCCTAGCACCAACTGTTGTCTGTGAGAAGTTTATTCTTGGTATCGTGTAACAATACGACAGACCAAGAATCAACTTCTCACAGACACCTTCATTTTTTAAAAACCCCCGACACAAAAAACCTCTAAAAAACCAAAAATAAAATAATCCAAGCGTCTTATAGCGTCGGGGGTCCGCTTTGTTATGTGCTTGTACTAAGCGGTCTACTTAGCGGTCTCCCGACGCTAAGACGCTTGGATTATTTTATTTTTGGTTTTTAGAGGTTTTTTGTGTCGGGGGTTTTTTAAATTTTTAATTTAATTTTTATTTCATGCTTTTTAAACTTATATTGTTTTATCTTAGCCTTGACTGTCCCAATACTGGGCATAGGCCTCCCCCATTGCTTCCACTTTTCTCGGAGTTGCGTGTCATCCCGCCAATTAGCGAAAACAGCAAAAATTAAAAAAAAAAAGCTTTCTGGGGGAGGGGGGGGGTTTGCACCCACCCCTCCTGGCAATGCCCATGGTGACAAGTGACAATATTTCACCAGACCTGTGGAAATTGCTAATTTCCCTTCAACTAGAAAAGAAGTGATGGCCTTCAAACGGCCGATCAGATTTTATCGAAACATAGCTAAGAACACTCTCGATTAAAACACCTTTCAAACGAAACCAATTTTATCAAAATCGGTCCATCCGTTAAGGAGCTACGATACCACAGACAGACACACAGACACACAGATACATAGATACACACGTCAAACTTATAACACCCCTCTTTTTTGGTCGGGGGTTAATAAATGTTCATTAAGGTCCTGTGCACTGTGCAGTCCTGAATGTACAAGGTTGTTTGGCCTCTGCAGTTTACAAATGACTATGGTCTGAATGAATTTAACACAACAGGTTTCCCAAAGATTAATATTTGTTAAGTTTAAGTAGTTTTTTCTTACCCCTAGATACACGCTCAAGATAACAACGTTGGTGCGCTTGTAAAATTTTAAGACAAACGTTTACGTTCCTAAATAATCATTAAGGTAGACATGTTATTATTACCACTTATAAAAGCAGATAGTTGTAAATACCTGTGTTTATAGGCAGCTGTTAAATAATAATTAAATTGAAAACCATAATTATTTCCTTCTCAAGAAGACAGTTTAACGTATAATTATACGGTTTGTTTGCTTCATAAATATTCCATGACACCTTTCATAACACCGTCTGCTTTGGTAGCTCACTTATACAAGATATGCATATAGCCTTATTCCTTGACTATATCTCTGAACATTCTTGACAATCTAATGGCCATTGTTTTGTTTAATATTCCACCTAACATAGTATTATCACCACCTGATTGTAGTACGGAGTGGGTTATTTACGAAACGTCTGCAGCCATCTCGATAATGACTAGGTATAACTCATTACAGCTACATTAAGACCTTTCCATTGTTTGTTACAGAGATTCTCAACGTTCACGATAGTCACACTTAGTCTTTTCGTCGGCACCGTCATTCTAGGTAAGCATTATGGAATACAACTTTCCACTTTCTTTGTTCATAATTAGTGAGACGTAACCAAAGAGTTTTTGCAGTACAACTCCACAATTTTAACACTACATTTAAAGCGTCAATCATTGCAGCAGATGTAACAGCCTTGGCAACGATTTTAACGACTTAATTACTCTCATTTGCCATGAAAATTCTAATGGACACTTAATTGAAATGCAAGTACGTTGCTTAAAAACAACAAGAAACAAGATTATTTAATAAATTCAGTAAAGTTTTTTTTACTAAGATAAAACGAATAGTAGTGTTTCGTAAATATCTATGAAATGGTGAGGAAATATAAATTAACGTGCGATTTACAGAGACCTACTACAGATGACGAAAATAATTGTTGATAGATACTTTACAATAATTGACAAGATGATTGGGATGCTTATTTCTAAATCATTCTTGACGTGCGTGCAAAACGGCAAATAGCATTTGGCAAAGTGAACCGTATAATACCTATTCTAAAATATCTACACTTTGGGAGGGGGGAGATAGTTGATGATGATAATTATAAGATAGGCCGTAGCCTTGATGAGGAAAACTAATATCTGATACTGGAAGCCGACCGAGAAACGGTTAATGATGAGATGAGGATGTGGAAAAAATATACCAAGGTTAAGATTATAAAGATGTGGTCTTAAGGAGTTAGAAAATACGTTTATAGAAAAACAAAAATATTACTTGTCGAAATGGCATGACATCTCAAATTTAAATTAAGATCTGTTTAGCAAACATTTTGTTAATATTTTCGTAATGAATCTGCCATTGTTTCGGGTGGTCGGTCGAATGGTGAAATCAACTTGCCTTTTGCCATTGACCGCGATTTTCGTGTGTCAAACGCAATTTTGTCTGCGCACCTCGTGCGTACACGTCTTCATCTCTTGTTACCATGTGGACACATTTGTAGTACGTACAATAAAACGGAGTGAATAGAGATGAGAGGGACAAAACTTTAGGCGGGATTTCGGGATTTTTGACAGGTGATAGAATTGTTATTATATTTAATTAATAAATACAAAAAACACGTGTCACTTTGTTGGTATACGTGAATCTTCGAAAACACCTGACCGATTTCAATAGAATTTTGTGATTTTGTATGGTTGATTCCTTATTGAAAGATAGGATAGTTTTGGGGACGCGATAGTTGGCGCCGTGAAAGGTGGCTAGTTTAATATGAAAAAGAGTTCATTTAGGCTACTAATATCATTAAACTACCACGAAAATGCTTTTCAAAGTTTCGTCCCAATATCTCCCGAGTCCCTAATCACCCTGTATTTCGGATACCGAGTTCGTAAAATGCTAAATTCACTGTTCCAGATTACGCCTCTCATACCGACAGTCTGACTCCGATTCATTATAAATTGAATGCGAGTACTGATATTCCGGTTGCGATAATTTTAATAACGGTACAAGGCAAAACCGTGTTGTATGCAAATGCCATTACTGGGACTGGAATAATTTTAGCTGGAAAGTTTCGATTGTCTGCAACAACTGTTATTCTTAGTCAAACCTCAACAAGTCCTTTCATTGCAGTTCGTACTTATAGGGTCTATACAGCATGTATCAGATTGTAATCATATTAGTGGATGGGACCCGTGCACCGACGCGAAAACGGGTCCGACCAATCCCGATGAAAAATTTCTATGTGCGGGGGTTTAGAATAACGTACTGAGTACGTGGCAACCGATTTCGCGTAGGTCTCCCTTCCAGCCTGTATGTGGTAATCTGTAGGACAGCTGAGGGGTTACTATGATGCTTAAAACATTATTGTTCCATTCCTATTCCAGAGTGGGAAAGAGATGGAGCTAGACAACCTGTATAGCTCCGTCTCTTTTTCACCCTAGAATAAGAATGGAACAATAATGTTTTAAGACGTCATGGTACGCCACCAGATATTTTTTTCGCGATGTTGGTTGTTAAGCTAGTTGTACAGTTAGATAGTCTATAGCACAGTCTTAAAATATGACCACACATTTCTGACCCACGTTGTATACGCGTTAGGTCAAAGTTTAACCTCTCTTTCGTCTAAAAATGCCTTCTGTTGAACAAACTGTTATTGTAAGTTCCTTTGTCATCGAGCCTCTGAAATTTTGACTAATGTTTTTGTGTTGTTGGTTCCAGTTTGTAAGCATGGCTCCTCGTGGCACGTGTCGGGGGCGCGCGTGTCCCGCGCTGCCTACCGCGCCTTCTCTGCCGAGCGCCTCGACTGCTGGCTGGCCGTGCACGTCGGGCTCGGACATGTCAACGTCACGCTCACCGGTATGATTTATAGCATGTGCTCGTAGAAGAACACACATCAACCAAATCTAGGGATATTTTATATTTCTTAAATTATTTAAAAATCTATGAAGAATTTTCTGATATAGTAACAAATGGAAAAATGGTAGGTTATTTTAAGGTTTTTAATAAAAAAAAAAAAAAAAAGTTTTTTGAATAGCCGTAGGAAGTTAGTATGATAAAAAACTTCATTTCTTCTTATAACTATTAATTTTAATTAAAATTGAAAAAATCTTATGAAATCAAATTATTAATTATCAGTTTTGCCACCTCTTACATTAATTACACATCGACATCGATTGTTCATAATTAAAACTAAATTTTCAATGTCTTGCTACGGTATGAGGTTCCATGTTCTTTGCAAGTGTCCGTAAAGTTAATGTTACGTCGTCAAATTTGGCGGGAATTCTCTCAAAGCTCTTCGTTGTAACATGTCAAAGGCATGCTCGATATGATTTAAGTCGGGCGACTGTGCAGGTCAATCCAAAACTTGAATTTCGTGGTCTCGGAGAGTTGCCGACACCAGCCGCGCCGTATGGGAAGGAGCATTATCGTGCATGAGTAGAAATTCCTGGCCCATTTGGCCATTCTGTGTGGGACAATAACAGGCTCTACTTCCTCCTTGTGGTATTTTTGTGCAGTCATGCTACCTTGGATACAAACGAGCTGGGTTCGTCCGCCAAGACGAATTCATGCCCACACCATGATTGTCCCGCCTTGGTATGAGTGGACCTCCTGAGGGTGCCGTAGGCGGCTAACTCTCCCTGGAGTTCTCTTAACCCATCTTCTTCATGAATCCGGCTAAAACCAAAACCGGGACTCATCGGTGAACAGCACCAAAGACCATTGTTCGTCACTCCATGGTAAATGCTCCCGAGCCCACGAAAGCCGCCGACCGCGATAGCCACGTCGCAATGCTGGAACACGTAGCGGTCTTCGAGCATAAAGACCAACTTCATGCAACCTCTTTCGCACGGTTTGGTTGCTTACCAGCAGCTGGTGGTCCTCCTGGAGCCTTTGTATTAGTTGCATCGCTGTGATATTGGGTTGTCTTCTGGCGGTCATTTAGAGAAATCGATCCTGTCTCTTTGTAGGTAGACACTAAGCGAATGTGACCTAACACGAATCTGACTTAACGTGAATCTGGCGTAAAGCAATCTGCCCTTATGCTAACAAAGGCCTAGATTATGTTGATGTGTGTATATCAAAGAATAGCATTTAAACGAGTGTAATAAAACTTTGGCTAATTTAACAGGGTTCGAAACCTGGATTCCGTGAGTATTGCAATAAGCCATTCTCATATAGTCTTTAGTTAATTCTGGGCCCATGAGATATTCAATCTGAAATCTGAGACACACACAAAGGTTTTGAAACTAATAACATAGATAGTAGAACCAGCACCACAGGAGCACTCTTGTAAGAACTTTTAAATTGTGTGTGTAATTACCTAATTCCAGCCCTGTCCTGGGGCAACACAAGCGTGGGCGACCCGGGCGTGGACTACAACGAGCAGTTCCGCTGGGAGGAGGCCGGGGCCATCCAGGAGTTCTACCGGGATGGCCTGGCTAGAGGCCTGCCCTTCCCTCTACTGTCCGTCGCAGAACACTTCGCGGTGCAGCACGAGGGCTTCGACTGGGGGGCCAAGTACCGCGCCGCGGGTTATACCACATCTACGCTACTATGGTATGGAGATGTGGTCTCCTCTTGGTCTACTTTTATCAACAAGCTCACCTCTGCTACGATGAAGTTAATCATTAAATTATCATCTTTAAAAAGACGAACCTGATACATCATTGAGGACGGAGCCCATATAAAAGCGCCCATGCCCTTTTAGATGTTCATATCAACTATCCACCTCTGTTTTATCTTTGAGAAATACAGGAGTGACGTTATGTTTCCGATCTAGATCCTAAACTCTTAAAGCTTAATTGAATGAGAGAATAGCGTCTATTATTGTAGCAAATTGTAACCAGTTCATAATCATGTTGCAGGACGGCGCTAGCTCTATGGTTACTGATGAACCTGCTACTAGTGGTGGTGCCGCGATACGGCGCGTACGCAATGGCCACGCTCGGCGTGACACTGTGCGCCGCCGCGGGAGGTTACTGGGCGTCACTGCCTCACACGCCTCTCGTCGTACGCCTCGACGGAGCCATGCTGTTCTTCTCGCTAGGATGGTGCTTCTGGCTTGTGTTGATAGCAGGTAAGGTTTGTGATGTTGTCATTAATAACGAAAATGCTTTCATTGAAACGGTACGAATCATATTGTATTGACAATATCAAGCGATTTAGAGCCACTGATGTGGTCACAACTCGTGATGAAGATGAATCAGATTTTCTTATTTCGTTATTTCGCAAATCATCCGCGGTAATAAGTTGAAGGATAGGGTTGCAGAGCCACGCCAATGATGATCATCATCTAAAGGCTTTACAACCCCAGCCTAAAAGCCTGGTCGAGTATATTACATACCTCAATGATGCCGTGATAAAATGAAAACTGTAACAAATTATCATTTTTACTCATCAGACACGCTCGTTTTTTAAATTGTTATTCCTTATCTAATAAGTTTGTATTACGTTCCAGGTTGTGTATGCGTAGCAGTGGGTCTGATAATCGCAATCCTGGACCTGGTATGGCCTCACAAGTTCTCCACCGTGCTAGAGGTGGACTACGACACGCCGTACGACAGACACGTGCTCATCGTGGATAGCCGACAGCGAGCCAGGCCGCAGATACAAGCCTCGTTACCTACTAGGATACTAAGGTACGCTACGGTCTGGGTATTTTTTGCCGTGCAGGACCAAAAAACACAAAATAAATACGCAGGCTTTGGATTAAGGTGTTTTGTATCGAGTTAAATTTACGCAATTACTCAATAACCACAATGTAATTGAAAGGTTTAGGATATTTGAATTAACTTTAAAATACATGCCTCATCTTACCGGAACCTTTGCCCGATTATCCTGATCGTTTGCGCTGATCTTTCGTCATGGTCGTGACACACACGTCTCACAGCCTCTGAACGTTAGGTCCTGGGTTTTGTGTCTTAAAAATGAGGAAAATGCCAATTATATTAATTGGCATTTCCCTTCTGGAGACCTCAGAAACCAACCATTTTTATACATTGCCCAGGGAACACAATTGGGCCTGTTTTTCGAATGAACCCTTATCTAATCTAACCCGTAGTTGTAGGTAGACGACAAAACACCGCTACCTGCATAAAAACACACAAATTTTTCTGTCCCTAATACGTAGCGCTTCTGAACATTGCAGAAGACTGTCATCTAAGACTCGGGAGACAGACGGGCAGGTCTCAATGACAGTGGTTAGTGAGAGAGGTCGGGACAACCCCGCTTACCAGCACGAGCAGAGGAAACCCAACTCACCGTGGAGGTACCCGCTCTTCAGGAGACAGATTGACAGGTAAATGAGACAACTTACAAATGAGGAGATCCAGCTGATTATTAGTCAGGAAAAAATGATCTACGAAATGACTCAAAACTTTTCAATCAATTAGTAACGTCAATGCTTCAGGGACTTATAACAAGCCATATACTATGTTTTATAGTCATTACATTTTTATGCCCTGGAGCATGTTCAGACGTTTTCTTCTTAAGTTGCACGAAATGACAGAAGGCATGTGGAAGGCAACCCAGGTCAGCAGTGGAAGTAAGAAATCATCATCCACTGCCTGAATGTAAACCTGGGCCAGTAGTCTGGGTACAGGCCTCTTTTTTCTTGTGCTAAACTCCACGGTCCTGTGCCAGAATCATCCAGGTTTTTCCCCGGATGGCAACTATGTCGTCGACCCATCTTGGTGCCGAATAACCCACATTTCTTTTTCCAGTTCTTGGACGCCATTCGGTGACAGCCTTAGTCCGCCTGTCATCACTGCGCCTTGCTAGGTGTCGTGCCCAATTCCATTTGAGTTCCAATAACAAATACTGCTTTAAAATCAAGTATTCATAACTGAACAAAAGTATGTAATGTTTCAGAGCGGACTCAGCGTCAAGCCTGGGCTCCAGCATAAACGGTAACAGTTCCGGCATCAAGATGTCTCCACTGGCCGCGGGGGCGCTGCCATCGCCGCCTTCCCTTCCTGCGCATAGGTACATTACGAGTACTTCTCAGTCTTGTCGCTATGTTAAATAAGTGCTGCTTGCTGACATTCTTTTGTAAAGTGAGTATTGATGCAAATCCAGACGTGTCGCCGTAGGATTACAATCATTTATAATTTGACAAAAGCTATCATAGTCATGATTTATGTTTTCGCTAAGAGAACTTATTTTATAATGAATGGAAATGATTCGAAACAGATACTTATACTAGGTGAAATTAAATTTGCTAGCGAGACTACACAAACAGGTAGGTATTGGACACAGATGTGTAGAGGTTTTTGGGCCTGTCGCTCGCGCTTTTGTTGTTTGTTTGTTTGTTTTATCATGTTTAGATATCTAAATACGCTACTTCTACGGAGTTTTGCTAGTTTTTTTCATTCGTCCTACATATTTATTTTAGCATATTAACCGACACAAAAAAACACATTTACGATATGGATATTATTTAAAAGCGTGTATCTCTATTTTCCAGGTACCGACCCCAAATACCAGCGGCAGAGCGAGTGAAGGACATGTGGTGATTAGTGTTATAGTAGCATAATTAAATTACACTCAATAATGATAGGTGTTGTTGGCGGTACGTCATCTAAAGTTACTGATCTCTAATGACCTGCATACACGGTGAATAGACGAACCCACGAGTTGAAACAAACTTTTTAGTGATATAGGCGTAGGTAATTAATAATATAGAAACTCTGCAAATACGATCAAATAAGTACCATGCTTATTGTACCTAACGATTGGTTACCGGCTACTATGAAAATATGAAACGTCTCGTGAAGAGTTTCCAAGCTAATAAACTAAATACCTTATTCAAAACTTCATGTTTCATATTTTTAAAGGAAACCAACAACTTTGAAGCCAATTACAATACTGTTTCAAATAAAAGAAAATTGTAAATATGTAAATTATAGTTAGGTAGGTATCTAAATTATGTATAACGAATCCGTCCAGTGTCATAAATTAAATGCCTAGGAGATAATGTTGTGTACCTCTAGTAAGATATGAGTAAAGTAAATGTATGACTGCATCGACACAAGTGAATGCTTTGTGCCATGTAATGAAACAAAAGACAAGAAGTGTGTAATAAGTAAACATAAAATTTATAAGGAAGAAAATAAAATATAAAACAAAACGGAACGGAAAGTCGAAAACTAAAATTTCTTGACATGACATTGAGTTCAAATTACAAAAAAATCGACAATATTATTATTACAGACATGAACGTTGAGGTTAATAGAGACATATCAATTAAAATAAATGACATCGAATCAATTAAAATAATTCGGTAATCTATTACTAGAACGAAGTCATTTAGGTGTACGTTTAGTTTTAAGTTATTTATTTCTTATTTTCAGTTCTAGTTGGATGAATGATTGTGGTGTGTTGCCATTTGTAACAATCACAATAATCTCTACGTCACTTTAGTCCCTAACTACTTACATCACATCACACGTTCAATGTTGTGAAGATATGTTCGCAACAGTGAATTTGTATTGTACCTATGATATGTATTTTAATTGTAACTATAGTGAGAATACAGAGTGAATGATTTAAATCGTATTTATTGTGATCGAAAAAATAATTAAAGAAATTCGAAACATGGACGCTGTGTATTTATTTGTAAAATAAGATTTATATTACATATCTCCCCCCCTTTTATAAATTCCCAATGTATGATTTAATTGTGAGAAAGAACTTGGTTTATAATTACGATGGAAAAATTAAAAAAAAAATTATCAAATCACAAAATACATTATTTATTCATACACGCACACAAAAACACATGAGCCCAAATTACATAATTGCTGAAATTAGAAAAATAGTATTAGTTAATGAACTTTACTAAGAATTCCGAAGTTAAAAAACAGCAAAAATTTATCAAATCACAAAATACATTATTTATTCATACACGCACACAAAAACACATGAGCCCAAATTACATAATTGCTGAAATTAGGAAAATACTTAGTTAATTAACTTGAAGTTAAAAAACAGCAATAATCTTCAGATTATCGCGTTTAAGAAATCTATAACAAAGAATACATACAATAAATATCATACAGAAGAATATAATATATGTAGCTATATAAAAATACATATCATTACATTTTTTTTTTAAACTTTTCCCCACACTAGGAATTTCTTCTGTATCGTGGGTGCGTTTACAAACATTTAAACTCACATACACAAACAGCCAGACCCGGCTAATATACCAAGATTGCTAAGTCGTGATTAAATTTTAGTTAGTTTACTGAAACTCTCACATGAAGCTCAATTTCTGTCTCAATTTTTTGTGAATCATAAGATTCGGAGGAGATTCTGGAAAATCCCATTCAACAATAAACTTTAAAAAGTCTAGAGAAAGTAAATTAGAGACTTATATTAGCAGCTTTTATATGTCTTCGCAATCTTGGTATCTCCAAAAGTTTTTCCGAATTATACATAGGGCTGAGCTAGTGCTGGCGGGGGAAACTCTGAAAAAGACAGCTGTGCTAGCTACTTTTTTTCTTAATGTTTGTATTTTCTTTGAAGTTGTCACCAAGTGCCTACCCCCCCCCAGACCCCCCCCCCCTTGCTACGCCACTGGTAAAGTTACAAACGGTAAAAATAATTATGTAATGAGCATGTATTTAGGAAAATAAAAGTTTACAATGTCAATTTAAATTACATAGATATCCTCTACAGACGCGATGATTCAACAAGATAAAACCAAAAATAAATTGATGCTTTTTCTTCAAGTCACTGACCCATCACGTCTGAGGACTTTCGCTTGCTACTTTAACTTGCTAATTCTGCCTATCCCATTGAGGAGATTTCGCACGATGCGACAACCAATCAAGCGATACAAAACCAGTATACGCTTATTATTATTATACAAGGTGTTATTTTGCATCCTCGTCAAATTCGAGGAGGTAACTATGATTCTGGTCCCGAATCAATAATAAAATGGGTAGGTATTTTTTTTTTCTTCTTATTTACGGAAATCAGTAAGTGTGAACCACCCGTGTTTTAAACGCGGCCCGTCTGGTTCTTGCCCTATAACCTCGCTTACACACATACAAACAATCTCAAACGTTTAATCGATAATTTCTTATTCCCTAAACCACGCTAACGGGGTTATTCTGAAATGTTGACAAACTTAAACAACCAAAAAAATCAGCGTTTATTAATAATTAACTAGGTACCATAATTTTAATTGATTATTTATGTCTTTTGTGACCACCTCCTGAAATTTGACGAGGATGCAAAACAACACCTTGTATAAAGGGAGATCCAATTATACTGGATATGTATATTTTGATGTGTCGCCGTGTGTACTAAGTACATATACAGAGTGTAACAGAATAAAACCATGATCTCTCTTGTGGTGACTCAGACCATGAAACTATTCAGTTTCGCTATTGCTATATGACTTTTGAGAATTCATTACTTTTTTTAGCTTTCCCATTTAAATTTCCTCTTATATAGTTGTTCAGTTTCATGATCCGTGACACCACGCGGGAGTTTTTATTGTTGCGTTGATTATGTTACACCTTGTATAGTACATCAAGATATCGCGATTTTAGATAAGTTTTATTAACTGCGAGGCCTACCTAGTCTGTTCTTTGACTAGGTGTTCCAGGTTCAGCTGACAAAGGAACGCGTTCCAGTTCACGAATCCGACTTGAATCTCCAACTCATTCTCACCCCACAACTTACACTAAAAAACGTCAAAGAATTAGTACAACAACTGTAACATCAATTTGCAATATACAACGCACCTAGCATAACTTCCATCTTCTTCTCTTGCATGATTTAAATAAAATACGGGGTGGGTGTCCTTACACCGACGCGGATAGTTATCACGTACCCAGAAGATTATTCTAAACTGATGAATTTCGATGTCGGGGACATCGAAAATCATCGGTAATTTTAAAAATGTCGGTTTCCAGTTATTCTGGATTTCGAAAATAAAAGTAGGTCCAAAAAAATGCAGCAGGTATTTAATAGTATACCTAAATCATGTTATTCTGCCACGGTAGTTTTCCTTCGGGAGACACAAAATGTTTGCCGTTCGTTTTGAAATGAAGTGCGCCACACTGAGCTAAACAGCGGGGCGGCAGCCGGGCTGCTAATGCAAGACAGTTCTTATAAATTAAAGGCATGTGCTGTCGCGCTGCTAACGTCCTAATGTGAAAGCAGCCTGACGTTCCAAACGACGATTCGAGTTTGCGAAAAGCTATTGCCAAAGAGTAGGGCTGAAGTGGATAACCGCCGGGGTCTGGCTCAGAAAGCATGACGACCTGGACGCATAGCGCGAGGGTTGGTCCGAGGTGGCGCCGGAGTCGAGGAATAAAAGCTTATGCAAAGACTTAGGGGAAGCTTTTGCCCAGCAATGGGCCAGCATAGGCTAAACAAAAAGAAACCTGTGGTAAAACCTTACCTCTGTGTCCTTTAGAGGAGGCGCATGACGCACGACTTTATCATAGTCTGCCTCAGTAAGGTTCATCACCGGCCGAGTCTTGAAGTCCAGGAAATTCATCAAGTCTTCGTAATCTATGTTGCAGTGCTCGTCTTTGAGCAACCTGTCACGAAAATATAATGAGCGCAACCTATGATAATAATTAGAAGTTGGTCTGAACTACGTTGATTGAAAAAAATCTAAAGGCATTCAGTCTGTAGGTATATGTATACAATATGTTTAAAAAATCCTGTCCGATCCATGAGATTTAAGAGGGGAAAGGTGCCCCGACAAAAACATAATTAAATTTAATAAAACTAAGAAACTTACATGGCAATACAGGTGTTTGAGTAATGGGGTAATGAACTGATGACGTCTGTCATTGGTTCTGAAAACAACTTTTCTTGTGGTATGTCGTTCGAGTTTAGATTGTGTGTTTACAAGATTATTCGATGAGGACGCCAATGCAATGGCTGTGACGGAGATTCTGTTCTATGTTTCTGCCTCCAACAATGATACAGGTCTAGCAGTCGCACAAGGTGAGCACGGACACTTTGTAGCACATTTGTTCTTGCTCTTCAATGTCAGCATCATTCATTCGTGGTTTTCCTGCATCAGCGTGATGCGTTTTGTAGCCGTGAACACTACCCGAAGCGTACACACGGGTGCACAAACGTTAAAACATACTCGCGGACGGCACCGTGGTACCGTTTAAATATTACGTTTTAAATATTTGCTATTATTGGGCAATAAAATCGTGTTTTGAAAACTTATTATCAAGTTAACTTTCATGAATATTTCATTTTCTTTATTTTATTTGGTTACGTGATTGGGATACCTATATGCCCCTTTAGGATCGGACAGGGATTTTTTAACAAATTGTATTTATTAAGGACTAGCTGTTGCCCGCAATGCCCACAACCTTCTTCCGCGTGAAATTATTATAAATGCAGTTCTATTTTAGAATTGGAAATACTCGAATGAGGAACTAGGTACTCTTAATAAATACTTTTCAGAAAGCTTCGAGTCCATCACTAGTATGCAGTTCATCACTCACACTTGCAGCATGCAGTCCAAGAGATCGACGTTGATCGGCAGGCGGTGCGCTTTCAGTAGTTGACGCATGCGCTCTATGGACACCAGGCCTGACCCCGTGGCGTCTGCGTGCATCAGACCCTCGCGGAGACGGTCCCGGTCGTCCCACAAACCACGCGTCAGTTGCGTGAAGACGAGGGACCTGTTTATCAAACATAATTAATTATTAACCTAACCGCTTCGTTGGCACAGTAATGTATTATTAGGTAGATCATATTACGAATGCCTTGACTGAATCTAGGTCTAGAGGTGACATGCGCCACTTGGACTTTTTTTTTGTATTTTTTTTTTGTATTGGAACTTTACAGTAACAGCCAAGAATCTGTATTTCCGCGTACGCAGTAGTACCACTCGTAGTAGTGGCACTGTTGATTCTGGCTTACTTTAGTGGTTTGAGAATAGTGTTGTGGTTTTTCCTTAACAATAAAACCTAGAACCTACCTGACCATTTCCCTGCGCGGTGAGTGTTCTTTCCCAGGATCACCTCGGAAGAATCTGATCAGAGTCACGAACTCGTGCTCAGACATCTTCTCACACATTATTTCATTCAACGCCTGCCTGTAATGATTAATTGCTGTTCATAGAGGAGTCCACTAACACTACACAGATTAGTTTTGTGCTATTAAACGGAACATGGTGTCTGTGCATGTACCACAAGGAAGCATACTGGGCCCATTACTTTTCCTTATCTACATCAATGATTTGCCCACTGCTTTACAACAACAGTGTATACTCTATGCTGACGACATATCGGTAATCGTTGCAAATGATAATAAATTAGACATAAGTCACGAAAAAAACCTTAATACAATAGTAAATCAAGTTTTAAAATGGCTATAAAATAATTATCTCTGTGCAAACCTTAGTAAAACCGAATACAAACTTTCAAAATTACAACTCAAAACCAAAAACATTTAAGGTAAATTGTCAAGGACAACAAATAAACGAAGTTAGTGAAAATAAATTTCTTGGACACATTCTTGATCAGCACTGTCACTGGAAATTCCATAAATAGAACACGTTTGCAAGAAACTCGACCAATTTGTGTTTGCTCTTAAACGTTTAAGACGTACCGCTTCTCTAGCGGTACGTCGTTTAAGAGCAAACACAAATTGGTAGACAAGTGTTATGAGTACCGTATATATAGTTTGATATGCATTCAGTAAAAGCTGTTATTTTTTAATTACAAACAGATACTTAATATTTCTTTGTATAGATTATATCGCTGTACTTACTTGAAACATCTAACAGACATAAGATCTGTATTGTCCGGTACTACAGCTTCCATATATTTCGCTACAAAGTTCTTATAGCCATTTTCTTGGGTAGCCAGGACGCGACGAATTTTGTCCATTATCAAAGCTATGTTCGCCATTGGGTACTAGTGGATACAACCATTCAGATTACAGGATAGTTTCTTATTGCTTAAATTATGGTAAAGACATTAAGAGAAATATTTAAGAAGAACGTAATATATATATTCGTAAAACATGACAGGGGAACACAATTTTACGCTGTACCTAAGTACAAGATAGATCAAAAGCTCAACCGCAGCTAAAAGCGGCAAATGATTCTCAACAAAAATTATATTTACTAACAATTTGTCTCCCATAAAAGACATCAAGACTCACCTGTTCAGCATTCAGCTCCATGTATCGTAAAGCATACTCATCAGCACCGACAAGACGAAACCGGTGCTTATTGACGACCAGCTCATTTCCAATCCACATGTCTTTATCAGTATACGACGGAGGTTCTTTAGGTACAAAGAATTTCACGTCTGGTAGATACATTTTATCGCGCCTGAAGAATGTGCCACCCTGTTGAAAACGTCTATGACTGTATGTTACACTAACAAATTGTGAAAACTGTGTCTTAACAACGCCGGAGTAAAACCAGGAAATGCTATTTTATTGCGTAAAATTATGTTTGTTCAAAGCGCAAAAAACGTAGCTGTATAAACAGTCCTCGCAGGTGCCGCTAAGACAGTCATTGAAGCCGCGTAGATACGTATAGAAGCGTAGACGCTCGTAGAAGCCGTGTAGCCGCTCGTAGACACTGCATAAACGTTGAGTAGCAGTCGTAGTCGTAGGGCGGTCGTAGAAACCGCGTAGGTGGTCGTAGAAGCCACGAAGGTCGCGCTCGGTGAAAACCATATTGTGTAGCTTTTCGCCAGCTCGGCGCATAAATCCAGTGGTCGCCTTCCTTGACCAACACCTAATGCGAAACAGTCAGAAATATAATCATAATAATTTCTTACCAAATAACCAGAATTGCGCTCGCCGAGTTCAAAAACACCAATTGTATCATCACATAAGAAATATTTGACGATGAAATAACGCCGAAGGTCGTCGGGGTTGTCACTGATCAGCCGAGCCGAAAAACGCAGCACGTGCGAATCAAACCCAACTCTGTGGAAAGTTAAATTATTCAGACAGTTTTCTTATTTTAATTGTTATAGCTTACCTCACTTGTTTCTTACCCTGAGGTAATCTTGCTTGGTATGGGTATGTGATGCGGAGGAACGCGGAAAATGTCGTAAGAAAGGTTAAGAGTATGAATGTGGATGGGGTATAGGTAAGAGTAGAGGAAGACCAAAGAAACTACATGATGAAGACATGCTGCGCCGACCCAAATAAATTGGAATAAGGGCAGGAGAATGATAATGACTTGTTTCTTACCCTTAACAGGTAACGATCAAATTTGGTGTACCTGTACGTCGATTCTGTAAAATTCAGACGACAACTCACATCTCACATCGCTATCCACTGTCACTTCGCGTAAGGTTCAAAATGACTTTGATTTTGTAGCCAAGGGAGCGTCGAAGTTACGGGGGAATTACCTTACAGAATGCCACTTCTTACGTCATCTCATACTTTATCTGTCAAAATCTCCCCGTTAATTTAGTCCAACTCGCTGACACGCTCGTAGTGGTGGCGCTAGTGTAAATTCGAATTATCAACCGGGTTTTTAGAATGCCAATCAAGAAACTCACAGCGGATTCAGATTCGAAGTTCTAAGTGAGATCTTACAGAATCACACCGCTGAACTGTGTGCATCCAAAATTGCGTCGATCGTGACGTCTCCCGACGCCAGATGCGTAAGCATACTATTACTATTACATAAATGCCTTACCTGTCCTTATTTAAGAACTTGAGAAAATCTCTATGTGGAGCTTTAGGTTCAACGGTGCGACAGTTTTCAGCCGAGTCTTCATAGCTACCGTATCCGTTCCAGGGAGGTAGCTCGCGGTCAGCCATCTCGGAGCTGATGCATTCCTTGGCGTCGTCGTGGGGTGGGGCCAATGTCGTGAACGTATCTAAAAATAAACACACATAAAATCACGCCTGTAATCCCCGAAGAGTTAGGCAGAGGTGTAGCTAGTAGAACACCCACATTTCGCAAGTTCTGTTTAAGTCCCATCTAATAGGGGGCGAGCCTATTGTCATCAACCGAGCACAAATACAGACTCCGTGGCACCTGAGAAATTCCTGATAGAAAAACCAATACCACTTAGCCCGACCTGGAAATAGAACCTTTATTGCTTGTTCTATATGTTATTCCTGTTTCTAAGATTTCACAAACAGACAGAATCCGCCGTCAAATACTTTCTTTCTTTTTTTAAGTTTCTTTAATTTTATCTCAAGAAACTTACCAAATCCATACGTGACACGGTAATACTCCTTAGTATTTGGATCGCAGTCAGTGAGAACCACATTTCGTCCAAACACGTTGAGTATAGCTCCAATGCTCAGATCCGCGGGGCTGTATGAGGGTATCGGAGGCCCGCCAGTCATTTCTATCCTGGGTGGTATTTTCTAGAACGTCGTCAAATAAAATAGAGAATAAGGACCTCAATTAAACCAAAACTTAATTAACGCTTTTGGCACCGTGTGTGATTCCTCTAGAGACGGAAAAAAAAACCGGACAAGTGCGAGTCTGACTCGCCCACTGAGGGTTCCGAACAAATTAACTTTTGTTATGCAAGTTAATTAAACCAAAAACATTATTAAAAAAATACTAAGTATTTATTTTTTGTATGATTTTATTACAAATGTGTAATTTTTGAGATTTTTCCCTGTACTTGTGGTATAAGACGATATTACTTGCCGAATTTCAGGTCAACTGGAAGTACCTACCCTATAGGTACATTTTGATTCCCTTGAGAGTGTAGAAATATACGTTTTTTGTGTCATAAAAGGCCGTATCTTTTTTTTACGTTAAGTTATAAGTTTGACTTTTTCACAGCTTGAAAGGACTGTAGATCTACATATACATGGTTTTAATTTCAACTCAATACCAGGAAATTAAATCCATGTATATGTAGATCTACAGTCCACAGAACACACACAGGAACGCGTGGAGATGCGTTGATAAGGGCCTTGACAGACAGACAAACAGACGGACAACAAAGTGATCATATAAGGTTACCGTTTTTTATTTTTGAGGTACTCTAAAAAGATCAAAAATCTGCGAAAGGATTAGTTTAAACAGTTCTTCTGAATCGTTGGTGCGTTTACAAACATTTAAACCCACGTACACAAAACAGCCAGACACGGAAACAACTACCTGTAGGTCATACAAATATTTGTTTCGTGCGGACTTCGATCCCGCAACACGCAGCGCAGCAGTCAATCGCTTAGCCACTGCGCCAACCGTGTCGGCAAATAAAAGTATGCTCGTGCTCGCAGAAAAGGAATGCGAACCTTTGCTATCTGACCAAAAGGATTAACAGGGTTCAATCAACTCAGCCAATCGCAGACCACTTCTGGACTCTCCTAAGTTGTGCCACAACACAACACCTTGTGTTTCACCTTCCACATCCGGTGAGACCCAGACGGCTTTTTTTTTGGGACAAACCCGCCACACTATTCTCAAACCACTACAACTCTTTGAAGCCAGAATCAACAGTGACGACCACCAGAAAAGCGCCGAGAAAATGAAGTTCGACGAAGTCCCAGAGAAACAATTTAACCGTCTTGGATCCCGCGGAGGAGTAGGAAAAACATAATTTCCACTTTTGTAATTTTTTGCCGTCTGTCCAATTAACTGTAGGTTATTCCCTTCTCCAAAAACCTAAGTAACTTACACGAGGAAGACGCATTCTCTTTAGAAACATCGGTCCAGCCTCCCTGCCCGAATTACCACCTGACGTTTCTTTAATCTCAATAGTATCATCTGCTAAGAAATAGTGGATCTCCAGGTGATGTAATATACCAAATTCTGAATCACGATCATCCCAGTAACCATAAAACCTAAAACAGAAGTAAATTAAAATAACATCAAAGAATGGAAATTGGATAAACCGATAAAACAATGTTAAAAAAGAAACCATTAATAATAGCCTGAATAACAGGGTTCCGATACGGCTAGACCAGTTTATTTTTTATTTTGTCAAAAAGTCTGTACACGTAGAAACTCTTCGTAATTATCGGTAACTGTGAAATGAGATTATGAGACTCTTGAAAGTACTGAAAAGATTTTATTTAGAAAAATAATCTTTACCTACCTCAACACTTGTCTATCAAATTCCAAAAATTGTTTGAACGGTCTATGTTTTGGGGGTTTTCTGTGATCTGGTGTTCTCTAAAACATTGGAATCCATTGTAATATTACAGGCACACGTCAAGTTTCATTGTATCATTATACTTTCATTCATAAATAGATAGGTAAGCAGTACTTACTTCGATCGCGTCTGGATATGGTATCGGATCCGGAACATTGATGCCCAGGCGATTTAAAAAAACTCTCGTAAAGTTGTCACAATTTACGATCTAGGGTAGAAGAAACCATATTTATTATTAATAAAATGAATCATGAAAACCATTTATTAGAAGGAAGGTTATTTACCATGAAGTTTTTACCAAAGAATGTAACTTCCCGTCCAATATTAAGATCCAGTACGTCGTAATACAAATCGTAGGAGTACGGAAGGCGAATTCGTTGACGACTGATCATTGTACCTGAACAATAAGTAATAGCCATTACAATTATTTATTTTAATAATTACAAATTATCAGTCCAAAAATCTGTAAAAAAAATCTGTAATAGGTACAAAACGTCATAGTTACCTTGTGTCAATCCACTGTTTTCCGTCTTTGGCTCAATTACCTTTATAGTGCCATCTTCAAGGTAAAAAAAGATCTCGACCTTCCGCAATATGTTTGGAGCAGAACGGAATTCGTGCAACGTTTGTTGGAAGAAACCTTGGAAGCGTAGAATCTAATCATAAGAAAAAATATTTAGCGTGTAAAAGAAGAAGTGGAAAGACAATCTAAGTTCAGCTTTGGGGCGTCAACAATGTGTGTCGAGTTACCCAAAAGTTAACTTCTTCGCCAGTCAATCTGCTCCCTTATAAGGTTACTAGCGACCCGCCCTGGCTTCGCACTGGTGCAATGCTGATACTAAATACACTACAGAAAAACTGTGAACGTTCTATATAAAAACATAGCGGGCCGCTCTGGCTTCGCACGGGTATAAAATATATAGCCTATGTCACTCACTGAAAAAAATATTAAAATCGATCCAGTAGTTTTGATTTATTCATTACTGCCCGTGGCCCGCACGCGTTAAATTTGGAGTAAAACAATTCCCCTTTCCCTATACCATGAAGATTTCCTGCTATCTTTGGAATATCTAAATTCATGCACTACATTTTTACTTATTTACTTTTTACATTTTTACCTATTTATTTTATTTTTACAACCGATACCGTCGCAAACGCTACGTCCCGCAATTTTTAAATCTGTAATATCTTCGAATATATTCATTTAAATCATATGCTGTAAAGAGTCATATAGATCTATATTAAATCAACAATGTATGTAAGGTATTTAATTGGATAAGGATTAATGCTGTATTGGTTAAAATCGCTTCGAAAATTACCCATTATTTGTCGTAAAAAGTAAAAGATTAAAAAATGTTATTGTGGGATATCCATAAGAGATAGACATATAGCATCGCGAAGTTTTCTGTAGACCTTTTCAATGTGTACAATACTTAGTACATTATTTTGATAAATCTCGTATGGTTCAGCCTGCGTTTGCAATGTAAGTAAAAATGTAATTATTTACGACATCACATTAGAAACCTCAAAAATAACAGTATTTCTCCACTATTCAATGGATGTTATTACACATATAAACCTTCCTCTTTAAGCACTCTATCTATTAAAAAAACCGCATCAAATTCCGTTGCGTAGTTTTAAAGATTTAAGCATACATAGGGACATAGGGACATGGGGACATAGGGACATGGGGACATAGGGACAGAGAAAGCGACTTTGTTTTATACTATGTAGTGATAGTGATGACTACTAACAACTGATGGGTCAACCATTACAAGTTGCGATTAAACGAACCTATACAACTACAGGTACCTAGGTATAAGTATTTTAGTTAAACACCTCATAATCCATTCATGACAGACTCGTAGGTGTCGTAAGCGCGAGTACTGAGCATTAGGTCCTGAGGTCGGGCAAAGTTTTATTGTAATTTTCCATCAGGAATTCGCCACGGGATCTGATTTGTGCCCAGTTGATGGCAGTTGGCTAGCTCCCTATTACATAGGACTTAAACGTAACTGGCGAAATGTGGGTGTACTAATAGATACTTTATCCTTTACATCCCAACTTCACCCATAGCTGTCGACTTCATCCATAGCTGCCTGCAACTGGATGAAGGCTTCTCTTTTCGTTCGTGCGTTAGTCTTATTCAAGGTTGTGTCAGCAATGGCAAAGAACTACCTATATTTGCATGCCCATGTCCATCTCGCTTCCAGAAGATCGACATCAGGTACATGCCTAGTGATAATTTTCGCAGGTGACCGGTTATGTACCTACTTGATAATTTGTGAGGCAACTTTGTGAAGACAAATAGGTTCATAGAAACGACCTTACGTGCTTGTCATACATGATCCATGTTGGTAGATCGGGCGCTTGTTTGCGACAATACAACGACGGCACTCTGCTGCCCTCCTCTGCTTTATCGACCAACATGTTGATTTTGTCGACTGATGTGAATACAGGCCGGACCCCAAAGCTGGTCTTCCCTATCTAAAATGGAAAAATATGATCATAGGAACCTAAATATGTAGTACCCTTGCAGGTAACTGTATTTTAGAGTCTTTTGGCCCTCTCTGCGAGGGAACCCTAATATCCCTCGCTACGTTCGGGATTCAAAATAGCGCGCGTGACATAGCATAGGACACTGCTTTATCCCCTCAGTGCATTATCTACTATTGTAACGTCTAAGGACATTGTTCGTTTTTTAACTGACTGAACTTCCCATTGCAGAAGACTCGATGCAGGAGTGTCGATACTTTAAGAGTACGCTTGGGAGTACGCCCTTATGGCAATTTATGTAAGAAAATACGATCCCACGTCACCGTTTGTATCGCTGTATACGGGGCAGAAGGGACACCGACTTGAAAACACTTACCACGTACTCAGTACATCATACTAAAAGTAAACACCCTAGAAAGTTTTTATTTTTTTAAATTGCAGTTTCCTACAAAATGTATGGAACGGCAGATTTAAAAAAAAATATCGGATGGGTCAGAATGATGAACGTAATAAGTGTTTTCGCGTAGGTGTCCCTTCCACCTCGTATTCAGCGATATCAACACTTCAATAGGGGTCTAAGGTTTCATAAGGGGCCTACAACGTAGGTACACACGACGACCAATGAAGCTACACAAAACCAGTTTATGCGTATATCTCATTGGACGGGAAACCTACACAAAGCGAAGCCATGTTATTTTGGAAATGTATTGGTTGAGGTGTCGTCATGTCGTCGTGTATACATGTAACCTATTTACATACTCACCATTAGGTTTAATCCATAGCCTGGTAAAAGCGGCAGCCTTGGATTTCGAATCGACATGATTGCACCTTGAAATCAATATAACAAATATAAATTGATAAAGTATTAATTATTTAACAAAACCTCAGTACACAACTCCAAAATGAAAACAATTTAAACTAAAACAAACTTAATTTGGATGGTTGCTATGGTAACGCTTTTTAGTTCTCAGAGAACATAGAGAAAATACAAGTCCCCCAGCCAGTAATCTTTCAAACAAAAAAGTATTTTATATCTTTTTAGGGTTCCGTACTTAAAGGGTCAAAAGGGACCCTATTACTGAGACTTCGATGTCCGTCCGTCCGTCTGTCACCAGGCTGTATCTCATGAACCGTGTAGTTAGCTAGTTGAAATTTCCTCAGATTATATGTTGCTGCTATAACAATTTTTTTAATTTGATTTTTATGGTCGTTTTTATAAATAATGGTACGGAACCCTTCGTGCGCGGATCCGACTCACACACTTGGACGGTTTTTTAGGGTTCCTTTGCCAAATGGTAAAAAAGAAACCCTTATAGATTCGTTTTCTTATGTAAGTTAATGATTACCAAATAATTGACGAGATATTTGTTTCGTGCTTTGTGCAAAGTCGTAGAAATTGTGTCCCTGCCCCCCTCTAATTTATAAAGCAAGAGAAAGTAAATTCTATAAAAAAAAAATAGGTTTGTAGAACGAATAACAAACGGGGTTCGGCTTCCGGTCTTACCGGATGTAGTAGGTATACCAGTATTTTACATGGATTGTTAAATTTTATTACATTTTACAAATTAATATTATTTTTAAAACTAGATAACTAAAATAACAACAAATTATAAAAGGGCGTCAAAAAACTCCTCCTCAACGCTGTCAACTGGTAACGTGCCCAAGAGACTGGCAGCGTTGCCACGTTGTATGGCAATACTTAGCCTCTGGCCAAAGTAAAACCCAGCCCTTGGGTCACGGGAAGTGTCAACGAGGCGTTTAGAAATTTCCTTGAAAAGGCTGTGAGCACTCGGACCCCACGGCCCCAGAGTTTCAACCCCAAACGGCTCGAAAATATAGTTACCACAAAGGTTACTATATTTACGCCGCTTGAGGTTCTCCGCAGCCGCAGCGGCAGCGCCTGTACAGCACGATGAGCTTGGAAGATGTGATGGCGCAAGAGTATCGACGCAAGTTGCGTCCCACACTAAAGGCCTACCCATCTTCCAAGGAAACAAAGACATGCCGTCCGGTCTTTTGCCATCGTCGCGTGCCAAGCCATTGGGTTCTAAGATAGCTGGAAATGATACTTGGTAAAAACGACCAATCAAGGTATAAAATAGCAGTTTATGCGGTCTCTCACTGTGAGAAAATCTGTACAAAGCGAGAGCATGTTATACTGATAATGTATAGCTTGATGTTTGATTGTTAAAACATTGTTATTATATTGTTTAGTGCTACGGAACCCTATGTGTGCGAGTTTTACTGGTAATTAAAAAGTATTAATAAAAAATAGAAGGTTGGAATAAATAAATATATGGAATAAATGGAATTAAGGGGAAGCGACAGGGTAGACCTTAGAATTTTCTTACTTTTTTACAATTTGCCGGTCAGTGTTGGGTTGTTTGTTGATTTGTATATATGATTCGCGACTTAACAAATATGGCTTTACACAGTTATAATCATTAAAATCATCAATACCACGCTTTAAAGTTCATTTAACCTCATTGAATGACTATTTCATGAAAAAGTCAATCAATGGGATTATAAGAGCTTAGAGTGTTGGAATGATGTCTATTACGACTGGAAATCATATTTTGTTATACATACAGCCTGAGACTGATAAAAAAACCTAGCTAGTAGCTACCCTGTCGCTTCCACCTAGAAATGATACTTGGTAAAAACGACCAATCAAGGTATAAAATAGCAGTTTATGCGGTCTCTCACTGTGAGAAAATCTGTACAAAGCGAGAGCATGTTATACTGATAATGTATAGCTTGATGTTTCGGCGTGTGTAAAGGCAATTGTGTCAACAATAACCGAAACACGACGTTGCTAAAAGTATGTGCATAGTCTGTGGTCAATAAAAGTTATCTGTGGACTGTGATTCTCGACATTGACAGATTTGACTTTGACAATTTGTGGTCAATATTCAATATTTATAATATTACGAAATTAAATGATAAATTCTTCAAAGACATCTACATTCTATACAATGATTGATGTAAAGGCTAAAATTAATTCTTTCTTTATCTTTAACTCAAGTTTTGGTCCCAGAGAAGGTGATGTTAGTATTATCAACAGGACTACAAGTATCCTTGTGATTTTTACATAGAAAACTCAGACTAAAATACTTATTTAGCCTTAGTTGATAATGATCATAACCATTTATGTGCTTGAACCTATATCTTTTATAACCAAAGATTTAAATCACTTAAATAACACCCCTCTTTTTTGGTCGGGGGTTAAAAACTTCACTTCAGTTTGTTACAACAAGTTTGTTGTCAACCTGTTACTTTGTTGTCAATCTTGAATTCATCCTCCATTATTATAAAATATCAACATGTTCTTACCTTTTCAGGAACTACAAAGGATATTATTCTACCACCCTAGTCAAACAAGTGCTGATGCACAGAAAATGCAAGTTGGCTTATGTGAAGCGGTCGTCAAATTCATGTCGTAAGTTGTCTTCTTTGAACAGTTATTAGTATTTACCACATCTACAAAGGTTATTTAACTCCTAAAAGCATATTTAACTTTAGCAAAACCAATTAAATGCCATAATAGAAGGCTCAAGACCAATGTTTATTTAACATGCAATTTAAAATAAATAATAATTACAATAAACAACAATTATAACCACACTCTTTTTTTTAATTTGTTTAATTTGTAACAACTTTTCACTTTCTTCTTTCCAGAACATTCTCATCAGAGCCTTGTGAAGCTTTACAAACACAGACAAAAAGATATATTTTCTATCAACCAGAAAAAGGATATTGGATGGTATTGGTAATATGTCTGAAATAATTAGCCTTTACTTGTAGTAAGATCCTTATCCTGATCCTTTGTGCTCTTGTATCTTAATGTATTGTCCTGTTAAGTGTTATGTGTGTACATAAATAAATAAATAAATAAGATCAAATGTGTGAGGATTTTTTAATACAATAGATTGCTATGTGAACCGGAAACTATTCTTGTAGTTCTATGCTCAAATTAACTACAGAAAAAATCCTAAAGCACTGTCAGAGCATTCGGATCTTCATATAGATTTTATCCTCTAGCAATATGAGAGTCATATTAACCATGGTGCTAGTAAATTCACATGAAACCTTAACTTTTCAGGTTGTCAGGATACCTTACACAACAAAAGCATTGTCAGCTATTGGGGAAAGTCGAGGAGGTGATGTTGTAAGTAGTTCTTACTTTATTGTTTCTAAAACCAAAATAGCAATACATAGGTATCCATCCATATTAATTGTCAGCTGCTTAACATAATTTATTTATCTGCTAAGCTTACAGCATCCACAGTATTCAATGCTATTCTAGTTTTCTCTCTTTCCAGGTGAATCCATCTGTGATGTATGATTTAATAAAGTCAGCATACAAGATGTTCAGAATGTTTAGAGGACCCTTCAAAAACTATCCAATAGAAGAAATTTACACAATATGTGACCAGTTCTTCACACCAGTAAGATTTTTAATCATTATTTCTTAATGGATCAACCCCAAAAAGAATTATTAATTTAATTATATACTTTTCAGTTCATATCTTCAAGGAATCTCTCAAACGACATAACAGATGTGATTCAAGGAATCAACTATTTGCCACTAGATAAGAATTCTTTCTTCAAAGTGCTATGTTTCATTGACCTTTTAGAAGTCAACTACCCACATTTCAAGTGCATTTCTTTTATCTACAATGAACAACTGATCTGGTAAGTTTACCAGTATTTAATGGGGCCTGGGGGCCAAAAATAGTCACAAAGTGACATTTCATGTTATTAACTGTCTCTGTCACCATTTTAAGAATTTTTATATGTTTCATATTATGATACTGCTAAAGCAGCCCTTTTAGGCAAATCACTAAAACATCAGCAAATCATTTTTTTTTACCATATTAATGTAGTTATCCCACATCCGCAAGGTTTTACTAGCTTATGTAATTCGACCCTGTATGTACGTATATGACGCTAATAATCTTCTGTTCAACCACAGGAATGGCCTTGCTACTCATGACATGCTAACATTGTACCAATACCTGGTACAATCACTGCTACCAAAACAGGTGGAAAAGGAGATCCAAGGTGGTGCCGTGGCCGCTGCCCAGAGACACGGTCGTTTCATCCACCCCCCTGATGGCATCCACAACCAGGAGGACTTGCAAAAACTAGTGAAAGTACATCTCATGAGGGAGGATGATTTGGAAACTAAACAGTATTATTTAGTTGTTTATCGAACTATGAGCGCCACTGTCTGCTTCACTGTTGATGGTAAGTTGCAGTCTCGGGAAGACTCATGCCTTAGCAACAAAATTCTGTTTCCTTTGTCAGAATTCCTAACTGGCAGCACGGATTCTGGATTTGTATCCGGTTGTGACTGGTTGATGACCAATACAAGGTGTTGTTTTGCATCCTCGTCAAAATTCTGGAGGTTGTCACATAAGACATAAATAATCAATTAAAATTACGGTTCCTAGTTAATTATTAATAAACGCTGATTTTTTTGGTTGTTTATGTTTATTTTAATTTCTTATTCCCTTAACCACGTTATTCTGAAATACTGACAGTATTTCAAATAAACGTTTGAGATTGTTTGTATTTGTGGAAGCGTGGTTATAGAGCGAGAATCATACGGGTCGCGTTTAAATCACGGGTGGTTGACAATTTCCGATTTCCGTAAATAAGAAAAAAAAAAAAAACTTATCCATTTTATTATTGATTCGGGACGACAATCATTAGCATAGTCACCTCCTTGAATTTGACGAGGTTGCAAAACAACACCTTGTATTCATCAATGCGAATCTCAGGTCAGAAAGAGCTTCATGTCCAGCCACAAGCCGCAATATGCAACTTTTAATAAAGATTCTCTCTTACTGTTCTGATTAAATTTTCATTTTGTTGCAAACATAGTATTTTGAAACTCAAATTATTATGAAATAATAAAGTACTTAACAATCGTTATTTCTTGCGAAAATCACTTTTTAGGAAAATGTATACCTACATGAAGTAGTAGTCAGTTATAGTAATGTAATATGTTGTATTCCTCAGCGTCGAGTCGCGTCGTCCGATCAAAAAAGAAGCAAACAACGCTCTTTCGCTCATATTGAATGGGTATAGAACTCTTTTTGATCGGCTCAAGCCAATACTGTGTCGATAAGTGTCGTCACTTCAGACGGTCGTTGAACTTCGAAACGTCAAGCTATCGACTGTTCGTATTGATGAAGAAGCTCTTTACAACCACAAAGGTGGTCTAACTATTTAACAAACTGAACTTTTTCTCTTTACAGTTGATGTCAACCTACAATTCGAGATGTTCAGATCACTAGACACATTTATTGGACCTCAACTATCAGCCATAGCTTCGACAATCAGTGAGCAATGCACATTACATGCACTGCACACTGCACAGCTTGCTGTCTCCGACCACAAGTTTGTCTACTTCAATAGATTGAATTTAGCATTTAAAACTTCTGTAAGTAATATCTATACTTAATATTATAAAGCTGAAGAGTTTGTTTGTTTGTTTGCTTGAACGCGCTAATCTCAGGAACTACTGATCCGATTTGAAAAATTCAGTGTTAGATAGCCCATTTATGGAGGAAGGCTATAGGCTATATATCTTCACGCTACGACCAATAGGAGCGGAGTAGCAATCAAAAATGTTGCGAAAACGGGGAAAGTGTGACGCAGACGAAGTTGCGCTGGACTTCTACTTATTATATATCTATTTATTATTATATCCTTGATTCATTTCAAACCATATAATTTACATTTTTAAATATTTTTACAAAGGTAATATAAAACAAAACATTTAAAAATATAAAAATAGTAGCCCACCGGCATCAGGAACAGGGTCCGGGCTACCGGTGGTCAGGGCTCTTGAAAGAGGAACCTCCTAACAATCCGCGCCGTTTCCAGAAGTACTGCTTTCTGAATCAAGCCCTTGATCCAGCTGCCAAGCGAAAGCCTAGTCAAATGTTGGTCGAGGCTTTTGGCAATTAAGCCATTAGCCGACACGACTATCGGCACAATGACTGATGTACCCACGTCCCACATGTCGACAACCTCGCGAGCCAGTGAATTGTTTATCTTTCTCTGCTTTCACGAGGTTCTCGTCATGCGGGACCGTTATATCAACAATCATTGCGCGACGCTCCAATCGATCTATCAACACAATGTCAGGCTTATTGGCAACAATAGTCCTCTCAGTGATGATAGGTCGATCCCAATACAACGTGATATTACCACTATCGAGAACTGGGTCGGGCGCATACTTATAGTATGGCACTTCCGATTCCACAAGGTTGTATTTCAAAGCAAGTTGCTGGTGGATAATTCTGGCAACAAGGTTGTGTCTATGCAAGTACTCTCCGTTAGCCAAACGAGAACACCCAGAAATAATGTGTCGGATCGTTTCTCCCGGACGGTGGCATGCCCGACATATGTCAACCGTGCCATCCTCTACAATGTGTTTCCGGTAGTTATTCGTCAGCATAACTTCGTCCATTATTGCACAGACAAAACCTTCAGTTTCCCCGAAGAGGTCACCAAAACGCAGCAGCCAGGATACGAATTCTACATCGGGCCCATGTAAGGCCCGGTAAAGGCGTCCGTGAAGCTCCTTGCTCTGCCATACCTCCCTGCGGTCATTAGTGTCTAATACTACAGGCTTGCGCTAGTTCTCGTTAGCCAAGAAGAGCGGGGTAAGTCCCTTGTCGACTGAGACCACATCTCGGTGCATCCCCACGTCGGCTTCTAGAAAGTATTCCCTGAGACTACATACCTCATGGTTGTGCAGGGTCGTAGCATTTAGGAAGCCACGACCCCCACACTTCCGCGGGATATACAGTCTCATCACCGACGACCGTGGGTGATGCATCCGATTTGCAGTCAGCAGTACGCGGACTTTCCTATCAAGGGCATCAAGTTCTGTCTGAGTCCATTTGAGTATGCCAAAAGAATACATCAAAACCGGCATGACCCAACCGTTGAAGGCGCGCACCTTGTTTCCGCCTGACAGAAGACTGCTTAGCACCTTATTCAGGCGGCCAAAGAAACGTTCCCTCAACGATTGTTTCATGTCAGCAGTATTGATGCCTAATGCTTCCGACATACCCAAATACTTGTAGGTTTCTGTTGAGGAGAGGGATCTAAGGTGTACAGAATCCGAGAGTTGAGTTCCCACGGATTCCGTAATCTCCCCTCGCTTCACATGCATGACTGCACATTTGTCCACACCAAATTCCATCCTGATGGCGCTACTGTTATTATTATTATATATATCTATATATTTTATATATTATATAAATAAAAAGAGAAGTCCCGACTGACTGATCAACGCCCAGCCTAAACCTTTGAACCTAGAAAGCTGAAATAGCACAGAGGTTCCCTTTATAATGTAGACAAGGAATAAGGAAGGATTTTTCGAAATTCAACCCCTAAGGGACCTAAATAGGGGATGAAACTTTGTATGGAAAATCGTTATTTTTAAAGTTAGAAGGCCGAAATTTCATATACAAGCTTCTGGTTAGAAATAAATAAATAGATATTTTAGCGTTTTCGAGAAATTACCCCCTAGAAGAGTGAGATGGAGGTTCAAAGTTTTTATGTGGAATCCGTCATTTTTGAAGTAAGAAGAATGACATTAAATATTGAAGTTTCTGAGCAAAAATAAATGAACACGTATTTGGCCGTTTTTGGAAATTCGACCCCAAAAGGGAGAAAAGGGGTTGAAACATTAGTAAAACAAATATAGTCTGCACAGCTTGAAATTTACTATTTGTGTTTCTCGATGGAATTGATAAACACGTATCAATGTTTTTGGAAATTCCACCCCTCAGACGATAACAGGGGTGGCAATTTTTTTATTTTTGTTTTGTAGTGTTAGCACTTTTGTATGGACAAATACGCTAAAAAAACTTCATAAGTTCACACTTCTAGGGAATCTGGGTCATTTGTGCGAAGGACACTTGCGGGAGGAAAATATATTGCTCATGGATACTTGCGCGAAATACACTCACGCGCGGGCGAAGCCGCGGGCAGAAGCTAGTCTATTTATGTAGTCACTGCCCTGCATTATCTGACCCTTTGTACCTTGCTTGAATATAAAGCAAAATATGACTTGGGTGACTTTACCATTCATACTTGTTTTTATGAAATGTATGCTGACATGTTATGATTTATGTTTCAGCCAACAATTAATAAACTGCACCCTTCTACAACGATAAAGCCAGAAGTTTTAAGTATTATAGCAAGTATACATTCCGACAAGAAAAGGTGAGTATCACTTTAAATGCTCTGTTGCAAAACTGTGAAGTCGCCACCTTATATCACATAATATGCTTTTTTATCAGCAGCCTTGGAAACTATGGGGAAATTATAATCAAAACACCAGATGAATACTGGATTACAGGGAAGTCTTCCAATGAAAGAGAGTTTTATGTTATCATTCAAGAGAAAAATGCCAATCTTAAAGAAATAGCAGGTATGTTTTAATCAATTTAAAAACATTTTTTTTACGGTTCCGCACCCAAAGGGTCGAACGGGACCCTTTTTTTTTTACGGATGGGAAATCATCAAATGACTTCTCCCGCTCTGGGCGAGAGTGTCAGACTTGTACTGACTAAAACCCATCCATGTTCCTTCTTCGCCCTTTGTGTTCCAGGGCCGCGGTATCTCTTTCGAACAACCCGCAGCCCTGGCAGGCATCGGCCCTCTCGGACCCCTTCCGATTAGCTGACATCTCCTTGAGGCGCGCGTGGAACACAAACGCGCCGTCGGCACGGCCTGTCGTCATAAGACGGACGGACGGTGAGCTGGCCCATTACTCACCGTCCACAGGCCCGCGCCTACGGTGGCCGGGGGCCACTCGTTGCCCCCGGCCACCGCCCGGGGCGTCTCCCGTGGCGGCTGCGACGTGAGGTTCTCTCCCTCTCACGTTCCGCCACCTCCTTCGCTAGCATGACTGCCTCAAAGAACGCGCCCACACCGGGGCCCCGTAAAGGGCCATCGACCGCACGACCCCCGCATAAAGCCTCCGGCAGGAGGCCTTTGGACCCCCCAGGCAAGAGCCGCTTGAACGCAGCTCCTGCCCGTTCCAGTTTGGGCGCCAAACGTCGGAAGTGCTCCACGAAGTTCCACCGGCTGTCGAGGACAAGCCCTAGGTACTTCAGCGTCGACTCGACGCCGATGGGAACCCCTCCTACCGTCAGTATGGATCCCGACGGTGGCGCATTCCGAGGCCCATGAAAGCACATGGCCTCGGACTTGTGCAATGCCACCTCGAGACCCAGTTGCCGGATTCTCTCCACGACTATCGCAACCCCGCGTATCATTAATTCGGCACCCTATTACTGGGCAAACGGGACCCTATTACTGAGACTTTGCTGTCCTGTGCTGTTCATGAGATACAGTGACAGTCCGTCTGTCACCAGGCTGTATCTCATGAACCGTGATAGGTAGCCGGTTGAAATTTCTACTGATTATGTATTTCTGTTGATGCTATAACAACAAATACTAAAAACAGAATAAAATAAATATTTAAGGGGCTCCCATACCGACGTGGCAATGCCCCGAGTTCGGCCAGGACGCGCCCGGCGTCAGGTGTACTGGTGGTCGCGAGAGCTGAAGTCTCTGCGCGAGGCGTGCGTCGCCGCGCGGCACCTGTACGCCAGGCATCGCAGGCTCCGCATCCGCCCTACGGATGCGGCAGCCATTGAGGCAGAGCTGTACGAGGGATACAGAGCAGCGAAGACCGCCCTCCAAGAGGCTGTCCAGCGGGCCAGGGACCTGGGCCGCGAGGAGATGCTGGGAACTCTCGACAGAGATCCGTGGGGGCGCCCTTACAAGATGGTGCGCGACAAACTCCGCACCTGGGCCCCCCCGCTGACGCAGAGTCTCCGCCCTCAGCTCGTGGAGGACGTGGTGAGCGCTCTGTTCATCGGAACATCCTCCCCCGCCTATGGCTCCGCCGCTTGCGGTGCCAGATGTGGACCATATCGAGGACGATGACGACATTCCGGAAGTGACCGGGGTAGACCTGAGAGTGGCGGTAGGCAGGCTTAAAGCCAAAAATACCGCCCCGGGACCCGATGGCTTGCCTGGCAAAGCCTGGGTCCTGGCCTCGGAGGCTCTCGGGCCCCGACTGGAAGGGCTCTTAAGCGCATGCTTGGAGAGAGGCCAGTTCCCGCTTCGTTGGAAGACGGGGAAGCTGGTCCTCATCCGGAAGCCGGGGCGCCCTGCGCACTCTCCGTCCGCATACCGGCCCATTGTGTTGCTCGACGAGGTGGGCAAGCTCTTTGAAAGAGTCATTGCGAACCGCCTCGCCGGGCACCTTGTGGGGATGGGGCCGGACCTTGCGGAACACCAATTTGGTTTCCGCAGGGGGCGCTCGACGGTGGACGCCATCATGCGCGTGAGGGCTCTCACGACGGGGGATGCAGTGTCTCGGGGTGGGGTCGTCTTGGCGGTGTCTCTTGACATCGCCAACGCCTTCAACACCATGCCCTAGAGCTGCATAAGGGAGGCACTTCGGTATCATCGGGTGCCGACCTACCTTCGTCGTGTGGTCGGGGACTACCTGACGGATAGGGCCGTCATCTACCCCGGTCGCACCGGAGAATGGAATCGGCGAGAGGTGTCGTGCGGTGTTCCACAGGGATCGGTTCTGGGGCCGCCCTTGTGGAACATCGGCTACGACTGGGTGCTGCGCGCTGACCTCCCTAGCGGTGTCAGCGTAGTTTGCTACGCTGACGATACGCTGGTGCTGGCACAGGGGAGGTCGCACGAGGCGGCGGCCGAATTAATGACACGCGGGGTTGCGATAGTCGTGGAGAGAATCCGGCAACTGGGTCTCGAGGTGGCATTGCACAAGTCCGAGGCCATGTGCTTTCATGGGCCTCGGAATGCGCCACCGTCGGGATCCATACTGACGGTAGGAGGGGTTCCCATCGGCGTCGAGTCGACGCTGAAGTACCTAGGGCTTGTCCTCGACAGCCGGTGGAACTTCGTGGAGCATTTCCGACGTTTGGCCCCCAAACTGGAACGGGCAGGGGCTGCATTCAAGCGGCTCTTGCCCAACCTAGGGGGTCCAAACGCCTCCTGCCGGAGGCTCTATGCGGGGGTCGTGCGGTCCATGGCCCCTTACGGGGCCCCGGTGTGGGCGCGTTCTTTGAGGCGGCGAGCCGCCCATTACCTGAACGCGCCCCAGAAGGTGGTAGCCGTAAGGCTGGTCCGGGGGTACCGTACGATCTCCGGCGAGGCGGCGAGCCTCTTGGCCGGATTGTCGCCATGGGATCTGGAGGCGATAGTCCTCGCGCGCCTGCACGAATGGCGCGCGGAGGCACTACGTCGGGGGGAAACTCCGCTGCCGCGGCAAATTGTCGCTCAGCGGACAGACCTCCGGCGTGATCTCATGGCGACATGGAGACAGCGACTGTCGCAACCACGTGCAGGGCACGCCACAATAGTGGCGATAAGTCCCCTCTTTGAGGAGTGGCTAGAGAGGCGGCACGGCGCCCTCACCTTCCGCCTGACGCAGGTCCTCACCGGACACGGTTGTTTCGGGAGGTTCCTGCACCGAATCGGGCGGGAGGAAACGCCCGGGTGTTACCATTGCGAGGATCGGCCGGAGGACACGGTGGAGCACACCGTGGAGCTCTGCCCCGCTTGGGCTGAGCACCGCCGTGTCCTCGTAGCGGCGATTGGCGGCGGCGACCTCTCGCGTCCGGCCCTGGTTCAATCCATGGTCCGGAGCGAGAGGGAATGGGATGCCGTCGCCTCCTTCTGCGAAGCAGTCATGCTAGCGAAGGAGGTGGCGGAACGTGAGAGGGAGAGAACCTCACGTCCCAGCCGCCGCGGGAGACGCCCCGGGCGTCGGGGGGCAACCAGTGGCCCCCGGCCACCGTAGGCGCGAGCCTGTGGACGGTGAGTAATGGGCTAGCTCACCGTCCGTCCGTCTCATGACGACAGGCCGTGTCGACGGCGCGTACGTGTTCCACGCGCGCCTCAAGGAGATGTCAGCAAACAGGAAGGGGCCCGAGAGGGCCGATGCCTGCCAGGGCTGCGGGTTGTTCGAAAGAGATACCGCGGCCCTGGAACACAAAGGGCTTAGAAGGAACATGGGTGGGTTTTAGTCAGTCAAGTCTGACACTCCCTCCCGCTCCGCCCAGAGCGGGAGAAGTCATTTGATGATTTCCCATCCGCAACAAAAAAAAAAAAAAAAAAAAAGGGGCTCCCATACAAAAAGTGTTTTTTTTGCTCGTTTTTATAATGGTACGGAACCCTTCGTGAGCGAGTCCGACTCGCACTTGGCCGGTTTTTTATTTATTTAGCTTAATGAGTATGTTGTTAACATAAGTGGGGTTTTGTAGTCATGCACGCACGTTACATGCCCTTGATACACTTCGCCGCTATCAGCGTGACTAACGTATTTTTCCTGTTAAATGTCACCGCCCACTGATTTATAATATAACATTACTAATAAATTATAATTCATTCAAGAGATGTAGAATGACACACAAAAGTTAATCTTTCAAAATGTTTTTGTTTGCAGATGAAGTAAGACGGATATGTGAAGCCCAAATGAAGGGGATATTTTTTTACCCAATGTAAACAACTTATTAAGTAGGTAGTTGGAAACCAATAATAAATTAATCATGCAACAGCTCAATCATCTAACAACGCGCAGGGGGCGTCGATACGCACTGATTGAACAAATGCAATGTATAGAATGTTATCTTGTAAATTTTATGTTACAAAAATAAAACAACTATGTCATATTATAACATGTCTATATTTTTTATATACTTAATATAACACTGGTAATTAATACTCATAAAAGCTTAACAATAATTGAATGCTAATCAAGAGAAACTTTGTCTTCTTTTTTCCAAACTTTTTTATACATTTTAATAACAAGTTCTCTGTTCTCATATCCCCACGCTAGTAGGACACAAAATAACGATATAGCTCCAATAAATATATGCAGAATTACTGAATCTCGAGACAATTTGTTTTCTGAGAGTTTACAAACACAACCAGCAACAAATAAGGTCAACAAAAAGAATTTACCTACATAAAGCCCATCTAGGGGCTTGTAGTCTGTATCTTTGTATTTATTGCTGATAAAATGAACACTATGGACTATCCTAGCAAACATATTAATACAATTTGATATAATAAAACCTACTGGTCCAAAAATATATGTTAAAACATATGATAATAAAAGAAAACTTATTGAAAATATTACCATTAAATAATTGTAACTGTTTAATTGGGCACTAGTCATTGTGGCAAATGCGTAACATTCAGTAACTCCATTAATTGCTAACAATACAATTGCTAGACAATGGCTTCTTAGTAACTGCACTGGCAGCCCACTTGCAACAAATGACTCGCCACCATACAATAAAAGTAAAGTTCTTGCATAGCTTTGTCCAAATACTAAAACAATTAAACCAATAGAACTAACTGTTTTACAAACTTGTGACAGTACTGTACATGATTCTTGAATTTTATTTTGATCTTGTTTTTGAAGTGGTAATTCTCTGCTCACCATTTGAGTAAAATAGAAGTAGCTACTGTCTTCAATAGGCCTGAAAACAAACCTAGCCGCCAGACTACCCAAGTTATTGACAACATCATAAGTGGCCTGCTCTCTGAAGGTCATGACTGGGCTCACTGACATCACATACTTTTCTCCTTCTGTGAGAAGCTGTTTGACAACACCTTGCTTAGCAAAACTAAGTGTGAGAGTGCTTAATTTTTTATTAAAATTTGTATTTACTGGACCAATGTATTTTGGAAAGAAATCCTTTAGTGATGTAAATTGAAAGTCATCCATATTATCATACAATCTAAACAAAACTGTTTCAGGAACTATTTTACTTTTAACAGCGCCTTTTGCATAGAGTGGCTTATTTTTAATATACCAATAAAAGAATATGTAGTAACAAACCACTATAGTTCCTATACTACCAACTTGTGCCACAGAAAACGCAATAAGTGCAAGAGACCTATCATATATTACAATAGACAAGAATAATAAAGTTCTTATAAAAATATGCAAAGTATCTAGGGCAACTTTTAATTTAATGAAACAGAATAGTTGCGCTACTAAAGCAATATTAGCAGCACATAATTCTAACACACATGAAAAGGCTACACTCCAGCAACCAAATGTGTATTGAAATGCATGCTCTGGATGACCCAGGGGTAGCCAGTTTAACCAGATATAAACAAAAACAATTGATAGAACACAACTCACAGGTACTGACAACCAGATTTGGTTTATTAGATGCCTCCAGCTGAACTCATCTTTTTGTCCTAGACAAGCTCTGTTGAATGGTTCTCGGCTGAGGAATAGTATTGTACTCTCTAAAAGCAGCAGCCGCACATTCATAATACCAAGAACTTCATGCCCAATGTTCCTGATAACCCATGCATTGATCACAAATGTTACACATCTAAATAGAATTTGAAATATAATGTTAAATGATGCATTCTCGAGGCTACTCATTAACAAGTTTCGTCCCATAGTGGTTTATTTGTCAATATCAAACATTTACTGCATTCCCTTCACTAATGCTAGGTTGTATACTGCGCTTCACCACATATATCTTCTTATTGGAAAGACATATTACAAACCAATGGTCATCATATGTAATTGATATTTTCTTGAATTGTTCATTCGGACCAAAAGCTAGTGGGTCGACCCTGAAATTATCAAAACAATCAGTTAATTTCAAGATAATAGAATCAAGCAAATCCGGACAACGACGCATCGTTTACTGTGTGTGAGTCACTCACGACGGATATTACACACGTAATTAAAATGTGCTTACTTGTTTGATAAGGAGATGAGATCAGTTATTATTGTAGCAACACGTTCGTCGTTTTCTAATTCTCCGCCAGATTCAAGGACAGCCCCGTCCTCTGTTAAAACCAAGTAACCGATCTGATCAGGAATCTTTTCCATTATAACTGCAATATCAGTACAATGTGATAACAATAACTAAATAATAAAGAAAGATGACTAAAAATGTTTTTTTACCTCACGTCTTTAACAGATGTTGTAAAAATGACATACGCCATCCATCATCTGTCATAAGTCATCGAAAATTTGACATTGTCATTGATTGTGTTCAATTGGTAATTGGTATCCCTATTTAGTCGAATCGTAATCAATTCCTATACCCATGAGATTTAAGAGTTGAAATAATTTTCCTATACATATAATAGATCAATAGTGTGTTAAACAAATATCATGTGAATTCACCCATTATTACCTAGTTCGCCATTTGGGCCTTGGGATAATCTAGTATAAAAAAACTCCTTAGCAAAATTCACAACTCACTCGCCAAGATGAAATCACAATCTTTGAATCTTCATCCATTCTGTCCATCCAATCTTCTTCTTTAGTTCAAAATTATCTGTGGTTCAAGCACTTCATTCATTTCATTCATGTATTGAACTATTGATGTAAAAACGAATGAATAATAAAATAAAATACAGTACAGTTGTAAAGAGAAAATACCTATTTTATTTCTGTGTTAGGAATTTTTCGTAAAGTGATTGTGGAAAAATTTATAAAATAATAGAACCGTACTAAAACAGGTAAGTAACCTTGTGAGTTTTTAATATTTAAGCCGTCATTGGGTAATTTAATTAGGATGGGCGAAATTTGTTACGTACATAAACATATGCGCTTTTGAGTAATATTTTGTAGGTGTAGGATGCATTAACTGCAATAGGCAATATTTGATAGCCTCGATAGCAAAAGAGCCATAAGATTTCCGTCTGTCTGACCGATTTTTTTTATTTTTCAAACTGGTAGGGAGCCATCGTCCCAAACTTTCCTTTCTTGTGTTTTATGTATCCTTCTCATTTCATGATATGTAGCAGCTTTGCTAACTAAAGCTATTTGCAATTGCTTAGCTTGGTCATTAGTATTTTTGTTTTGGGAATGAAGGTACTCTTAAAAATAAACATTGGGGAGAAGGCAATCAATCCCTTGATTGCCGTCTCCCCAATGTGGTGAAATACGATCCCCATTGATTAGAAAGCAATCAAAATATTGTTGATATAAAAAAATACCTAATACCCTTATCATCATCATTGCTGACTGATATGTTGTGGTCGAGTGATTACCGGCTATGCATTAGGGGGTTTAATTAAGACTATGTTTATGTTGTGACTATGATATTCTTGACTGAACAAAATAGTTCTTCAAAGTCTGGGTGACACACTTAGAAGAAGGATTCACAGCATGAGGAAGACATGATAACATTATTTAAATTATACTGAGAAGAACAATTGAAATTTTAAACTGTCATACCACATTATTAAAGTTTTTAAGAATGCCATATGGATCGTTATTATTTAACACAAATTGCTAGAATTATATCCAACCCGCTCATGTATTTTTGAATAAATAAGTACATATTACATTGATGATTCATGCATATACATACACAGTGTTTTATTGCTTACATGCTGAAACTGGATTTGATATCAAACTGATTACTACTGTGTGTAAGTAACCTTGTAAATACATATGAAAAAAGACTTGTTATTTTACACAGTATTCACATACACGATGTTACAATAATTTAATTCTTAATGCTTCATTTTTAATATTGTCTTTGATAGTATGTTGTAAAATAGGTACTTAATGCATATCATTTACCATAATGCATAAATACCTACATTCTGAATGACAGTGCTAATAAACAGATATCTTCAATATATAAAATTCTTGTGTTGCGGTGTTTGTTACCAAACTCCTCCAAAGCGGCTGAACCCATTTGTTTGAAATTTTGTGCACATATCGTGTAGGTCCGAGAATCGGCCAGCATCTATTTTTCAAACCTATTTTCACGCAAATGGAGTCACGGGCAGCACCTAGTGTTTTGATGAAATTGTTAAATGGTGTATGCAGGCATTGACAGCAATTTTATTATTGTTTACCAGATAACAAAAAGTAGATCGAGATGTGAAATGTTGATACTGCATTGAGGACAGGCACATCAATCAATGTTGAATTTTATTTAAAATCAAAACAAGATCATTTTTAAAGATTTGTTTGTGGAAATCAGTTTTTCTGAAATTTTTTTTTATGGTTATCTGATGATGGTTTATTAATGTAACCTAATTTTTGAGATACTTAATGTAGTATACCTCAGTAACGGAGTCATATTGTGGTGTCAAATATCATATTCGTCAGACACTGAAATAATTGCATGACTAAAAGATTTGCTAGTGCGACAATTTGTTAAACTACACCAAGGCAATATTAATTAACAGTTGAACTATTGATCTTTAAAGTGTCTTATCTTCACGCCTGTTTTTATTATAGGATAAACTTTAGCAGATTTCATAACAAAACAAAAAAAAAAAAACTGTACCTACTAGGTTCAGTCAACCATTATGTTTTATTAGTTGGCAGTTAAACGTGTATTACGAAAATCGCCTTTACTGCTACAGAATAAAGGTGTAGATGAAGTTAGTCTTTTGTAAATTATTTCCTTGACAAAATAATGAATTATACTTAATTGCCCTTTAAAAAAATACAATCTGAGGAAGTTAAATTGATTCAATCAATCACTTACTTATTTGGTGTTTTTTTTCTTTTTGCCTAAACAGGAAAAAATGTTTCGACCCAAGCTGGGGAGCGAGCGCAACAGCGAATGGCGCTGTTGCTTTTGTCTCCATGTGCGTACAGGGACCATCCTGCTGGGGACATGGCACCTAGTAAGTATGAAATCTTTTTGGTAACTATTTTGTTTTGCCAACCATACCTAGAGACAACAGACCCCTTGTTGGGTCGGAAACCATGTTAGGCAGACAGTTGGTCCTGGGGTATTCGGAGCCCGATAGCTTAACAACCAGTCTTGCGAAGATGTACTGACTTCCCATAACATGCTTTCCGAGGCGAGGAGAAAACTCAGTATGTAAAGGACAGTCAGCCATCCACAGATCGACTTCGGCAAACATTTTTTAACTTTGAAGGTGGACTTGTGCTGCTGTCATTATTTAGCCAAGGGCTCCTTCAGCAAGGTTGTCCAAGCAGTCGCTCCATGTAAAATACTGGTCTTCAGCTGAATCAATTTAGAGCCAACATCAGTATACTTACGTAGGAAAAGGCTAGGCATAGTAGAACATTATGTAGGTAGGTAAGCATAGCTAAACCTGTCTATCTGAATGTATGTTAAGAGCGTTTATTCCTTACCGCTTTTCATACAAACTTTCAAGTCGTTTTTTTTCCGAAATGACTGAACCGATTTAAATGAAACTTTATACGCATAAGCAGGATACATAGGTCTAAAAAGTTACTAAAAAATATTTTCAAAATGTGTTTTAAAACAAGAGATAATTGGAATTTTCTGTTTCTATAGAAAATTTAAATTTGGTCTAATTTAACTGTAACACTATTTTTCGAAAATGTTTTTTAGTAACTTTTTAGATCTGTGTATCCTGCTTATGTGTACGAAGTTTCATCAAAATCAGTTCAGTCATTTCGGAAAATAACGACTTGAAAGTTTGTATGAAATGTCGTAAGGCGTAAACGCTCTTAATAGATAGCCAATTAATTTTTTCCTTGTAGATTTTTTAGTTGCCAAAAATAGGCATGGCTGGCTTATTACGCAGAAAACCATGACAATTATATTTATTTACCTATTATTATGTTATAGTTTTTTGCAGTATTAATATTATTTTTCATCCAAACAATGTGATGAAATAGCAAATGAGTATGCAGGTTCCAAAGTTTCAGATAAACCTTATGACATGGCAAATATATGCACCGTTTTCCCATAGGGCAGTATACAAACACTGCATCCTTAAGATGACACACCTAGCTTCTATTTACAAAAACGTTGCCAACCTATATATATGTATAAATCCTTTTGTACATACATATGTAGAAATATGATATTATCAAACAACACGCACACCTGTAAGTACAAAGCCTTCGACCTTTACCACAATGCGGTGTGCGACTAAATTACGTTTCATCATATAAATACCTATGCTTAATACCTGCCTGCTTCATAAAATATTACTTCACTGAAATGTAATGAATTATTCACAACTATATTTTCTGAAATTACGGGCGGCATCTAGCCGTACACACGGCGCGGCGACCAATCAACCTATACAAAACCTGTTAATCCGGATCTCTCGTTGTATTGGAAATCTATACAAAGCGAGCCCATATTATTCTAGAAATGTATGTAGCTTGTTATGTCCCCGTATGTACCCAATATTTATCTATTGATGATTGAGCTGTCCTTCAGTCATTAATTAACTGAGCAATGGGCACGAACACGAATAAATTCTGACCTCTGTAGCTATTAATCACGTTAAAGAAAGACCGAACGCTCATGAATAGCGTTCGACTAAATTCTCATGACACAATTCTCCGTAGATGCTGCACCTCATAGCGTTAGGCTTCCTGGCGGCTATAGTTCGCGATCCCCGACTACTGGACGAGTTGGAGCGCGACTCTGCCCCCGTCCCGAACTGGACTGACGTGGCGCGAGGCAACGAAGCCATCCCCACGCCTCTGTCCAACGTGGAGCCGCCCCCGAGCTCGTTCCCGCAACATGTCGGACAGCCAAGAGATCGAGACCATAGTCTGATATATCGTAAGTGTACCTTATATACTCAAATTTTTTAAACAATATCTTGCAACAATGGCTTTAAGCGAAGGCACCTTCGAACAGAGTAGAAAGAAAATGCATGTAATGGAGACGGACGAAAGAACGCTCACTTTTCGAGATCGTACTGTAAAACAGCAGCAGAATAAACATATTAAAATTCCGTTTGCTTACTATTCAGTGTTCTCTCTATAGGTATTGATTTAGGTGTGTTTGCCAAAAATCTACTTTCTCCACTTACATCACATACCTACTAAGATATAGGACGGAAGAAAAATTGTTTGGCGGTGACCGAGTTGTTTGACTTAATTTATAATAGCCGTCCACTGAGTAAAACAGAAGCTATGACCTTGCAGAAAATACACAACAGAAATGAAATAATTATGATTTATGCAAAGTTGCATGCCTTTTGTATACAGATCATCAATAATATAATTACTCATTTGTATATATAGGTATAGTAAAACTGGTATTTAATGCTTAACCGTATTACTAGTCATGAAATAAAACACGCCTAAGTACAGTAGAGAATACTCAAAGGCATCAATATAATTTATTGTCTTTAATAGTATAAAGAAATGTTAAGAGGGGACTCTAGTGGGCTTTTCCCCATACAAACGTATTCCGCTGTTTTCTTCGTGGATAATGCGTCTAGAGCAATGATTTTTTTCAAAAAAATCTAGGTTTATAATACATGATACAATAATATAATACATATCATATCCTTTTTTTTTTTTTTCAAAGCGTAAAGAATTATGACAATCCAAATACCCCAAAAACAGCCCGTTTTTACCGCCATGTCCAGACGACGATCAGACAAACTAAATAAGTTTTTAACAAAAAAGAAGATAATAGAAGCATAGATATACTTTTTCTCTAAATTTTGATATAAGAATTATTTAGATCAGATATGTGTTGAAGAAGAAAACAGCGGAATACAAAACGTCTTTTGGTCAAGATTTTTGTAGGTAAAATCAACCTGAGCTGCAGTTGTCCCTTTCGCACTTTACGGGGGCTTGGTCGGGCGCAGCGCGACGGCAATAGTTTCTTCAATTTCCTTGGGCCTAGAGTCCTCTCTTAACAATTGTTCAGCATAAGCATTTTAGTTTTTCATTTTGAAATCTCGATCGAATAACAATACTTACCTAAAACATCTTTTAAACAATTATAGTTATTAATAGCTGCACCATAATCATAAAAAATTGCTTGAAATCAGCATCACGAGTGCACCGGAAACGGGCAAAATGAATGAACAATAACCTAACAGATTGGACTGTGTGTGCGCTAGATGACGTGGATGTGGGCGCACTGGTTACAGTGTGCACCCTGGCCATCACGTTCATGCTGATCTACGGAGCTGCACTTGGAAAACCTGCCCACCTCTTACCATTCTTCTGCCTCCAGATATTCGACTTTGCGATCACAGTGTAAGTAAATTTATTCAGAAGTAGCATCACGTTCGCATGACGACCAATCCAGCTATGCAAATCCAGTGTACCGAGATTTCCCTTATATTGAGAAATCCGCATCTCGAAGAGTAACTGAATAATCTAAAAAGTGAGGCCATGATACTGGAAATATATGGTTTGATATGTCGCCGTGTGTTCAGTTTCAAAAAGTAAACAACTTTGTGAAGAAACTTTCCCAAACGAAGGAAAGTACTACCACGATTACCTCCAGTTTGAAGTTATCAGTAAGGTCCAAAAGTTACCGGCCTACACGTATTAGATTAATCAGAGATACAAAAGTATCATGTCACTAAATTACTCAAGTCTTTCAAAATTTTTGTTCAATATAGTTTCCCTTTACTTCAATCCATTTTGACGTGACAACGTCTTATAATTCGATAGAGCCGGCTGCACGCACGAAAAAACATGACTCATGCGGCGTTACCTCGCTCTGAGGCGTTCCATGTAAGGCTTGAAGTGCAAGCGAGAGCGCGGAACGAGCGACAAAGAAGCACAATCGGCCTTTGCGTTCGGCAGCGTTTGACATCCGTCTCTCTCCTACTTGAGTGAGCGATGCGTCTGCGTAGACAGCTGCTATACTATAGTACATTTACATGTTTTGATCGAGTATCAAGTGCAGTGAAAAGTGAATGTGGTGTCAATTGTTTATAGCAACGATAGTTACAGCGATAAAGGTAATGATTCTTTCGATATTAATTATATATTCAGTGATATATTGTCGAACATTCGTGCTTTCATCAACGAAATGAATAGCGTTGTCACGTTCAACTATCGTCAGTAAACCGACTTTACAGACAACCATTTTTTTTTTTGTTTGAATATTAATTCTTAATTATGTAGTTGAAGCCAGAAACTTTTGGACCTTACCATGTATAGGGTCATAAGACGCTTTGTCTCTGGGATGCGCACGCTTCTGCGGTGCCTCTAGTAAAGTCTAGTATTTCAGATGTCCATAGGTGGTAGTGCCACTTTCAATCAATGCGGCCATCGCGATCTAAGCCATCTCATTCATTATCATTGCGCGGTATCGCCATTGATTACGCAATATTATGCCTTTTTATTCAATGGCATATTTTTTTAGCTTTTTGTTTTAAATCAATATCAGATCAAGTGACGTCTACTATAATGCCTCTGATTATTAAATCATTGGAACATGTGTGTCACATTCATACACCAACCATCATTATATCGTTTGTGTTGAATTGATTGATCTGGCTACTGAACTATCTTAATGAAAGCACAGTTTATTTTTCTTAAGAAGTTTCGATTCTTTAATTTAAAGCAAAATTTCTTCCAAAAATAAAATAAAAAGGGCTTATTGCAGAAACTTGTACAACTTTTACTTTACTTTAGGGACCTCCTTTTCACTAAAAGATATACCTGTGCTCCCCCTGTGGCCCCGATGACAAATTATAAAATGGTAAAAGCACTACTTTTACCATTTACAGAAAGAAAATTCAATTCCATAAGAAGTCTAAACTATATTTTTCTATGATAGGGCGTAGTAAATGAAGCAGGAAATGCATAACTATATTAGTATATCTACCGTCTCATTAGGCTTGCACCGTCTGACAGCGCGCGTGACCTCAAGCGATCATGAGCTGACCTCATGAGATCAGAAACTTACAACCGGGTTAGATCTAACTAGCTAGCTAGTTTTTTTTGTTGATAAGCCTACTGGAAGCTGTGCGCGAAAGACGAAATTTGGTTCTCGTTAAATGAAAACCTTTTTCCATTAGGAGTAAGTGCCACCGCAGTCCCGGGGACCTAGACTAGGTGATAGACCTAGAAAAGCAAAATTATGCGGAACTGGCACAAGCTTCCTATTAATTAAATCCTATTGCAAGCCGGTGTTGACGTCGTACGTATCGCATTGGATACTATTGCCACTTGTCTAGATTATAGGGCTCAAATTCATTAACCATTCCATTTCTACACAGTGTGTGTTGTGTACCCCAAATAAGTTGGGATAAGGGCAGAATAATGACGATGAATAATGAGTGTGTGTATACACCTATACTGACAAATTCACCTTAATCATATATACGAATACTCGTAGTATAAAAATGTTCATTTTGTGAATTTTAGTTCTTTCAAATAATCAAAACATAACCTTTCCCCATCAGGCTGACCGCGACCGGGTACCTATGCTACCTGCGCTCGATCCACCGGCTGGTCGCGGAGACGCGCCGCGTGCCTTGGAGAGCCCAGCTGCTCCAGCTACCAGCGCCTGCCTTGGCGCTCGTCGTACTTTCAGCATTCCTAGTTGCCGTACTGCTCAAGGTAACGGGTTCTTACTAATATTATACGGGTTGGAAGGGGCACTGTCGCCAAAACTGTTACCACGTACTGAGTACATCATTCTAAACCCGAACATCGAAATTTTGCAACGATAATGGTTTTTAAATTACTAGTAAAAAAAATCGAAGAGGGGGTAGTTTAGAATGATGTACTGAGTACGCAGTAACTGTGTTTTCGCGTCGGTGGTCTTTCCACCCTGTATATCGACAGTGCAAGTTTGAAATGACGCCGTTGGATTTGCACCGTTCGACGCGTAATATCCCTTACGAAATTTCAAAGGAGATTGGCAAACGCCCATCGTTCTTGTTCGCCGACCTTACCCTAAATCGGTAAGTTCGGCGAACAAGAATGAAACTTTAATAAAATCACATCAAAAAACACCCACATAACGATGAGTACATTATAATAATTTTCATGGAAATGAAAAGATAATCAAATGTAAAAAATCACTTTTTTATGGTTATACATAAAATATGGTATTTTTTTTTTTCGTAAATTATAATTTTCACCATATTTGTTTTTAATTTATTTATTTTACTATTTATGTACACACAGTAGAAAACACAGGAAAAAAAAAAAAACAAAACATTTGAGTACAAAGGTACTGCTTATTTCATACGAAATTTCTGCCAGCAGACCTGCGAAAGGAAAAATGAAAAAGAAATGTAGACGATAGTGTATGAGAGAATGAAAAGAAAAATATGTTTATGTGCCTAACCTAACTTAACCTATACTATTACCTAAATATAAATACACATATAACTAAATGTAAATACATAATGCTAAGATATATAAACAAATAAAAATACATATATAAATCAGATTTGAGAGGAAAGGTAATGCTCTTTCACTCAGTTTTTGAATAGCGAAATGGTCTTTAAGTCACGAATGTTAGGCGGAAGTGAGTTCCACAACCTTACAGCATGAACAGAGAAGGAATAGGAGTAATAGCTGGATTTGTGAGGATGGGATTTAAGGATGGATCTAAGGTGCGATCTACAAGGTACGTCAGTGGGGCGTGCGTAAGAGAAACGCTCGCGCAGGTAAGAAGGATAGGACGGGTTGTGTAGGATATTGAAGAGGAGACATAGAATCCTAGTGTTCCTGCGAAGGCGGATTGGGAGCCACTTGAGTTCCTTGCGAAGGTGAGAAACGTGGTCATATTTACGGAGACCAAAAATAAAGCGAATACTTAAATTTTGCAAGCGCTCAAGCTTATTTAATAGCTCCTCAGTAGCATCCAAGTAGCAGGCGTCGGCATAATCTATAATCGGTTGAATAAGCGTTTGTGCCAAAGAAATTTTAGTCTTCAAAGGCAGGAGATTCTGAAGGCATTTCAGCGAGTGTAAAGAAAAGTGTACCTTACGGCTGACCTCGTTGACTTGAGCTCGCCACGACATATTGGAATCTATAGTAACACCCAGATCTTTGGCAGTATCTGTATAGTCGATGCGAACACCATCGAGGTACAAAAGCTTCAAAAAATAAAGGGTAATAGTTCAAATGTTAAAAAAAATATTTTTTACAAAAAAATATAACCGACTTTTCGAATCGAAAATATTACTTTCGTAGGTAAAATTTTTTTTCCACATTTTTAGTGATTTTTTTTAAGTCTGTTATATTTTTTTGTAAAAAAGCTTTTATTTTACCCTTTTCAGTTTTGGTATCTCACATAAATCCTAGTCGAGCATCATTTTTTTTTGACAGCTCATCGTCCATACATACGACAAAGGACAAAATGCATAATAAAGAGGATGAGTCATAAGCAAAGATATTAAAATTCATATAGGCCCACCAGTCAAGCTTTCTCTACCAAATGAACGAAGAATCATCTAAATCGGTCCAGTAATCACGGAGAAATAGGTGTATAAACATTTTTTATTTATTTATAATAAAAAATGTTCATAAAATGAAAACTACTGGGCCAAACTATGTTAATTTTTTATGGGACCAAATGGCAACCATTCCGCTAAAGAAGAATCACGTGAATCGGATCATAAATCTCAACTTAATCGGTGTACATACAAAAAAAATACAAATCGAATTGAGAACCTCCTCCTTTTTGAAGTGGGTTAAAAATGTTTGAAGTTTATTTGTAAGTTTTAAAGTTGATGGCTTTCGGACTTTTTATAAACAACGATGGATAGACAAAAATATGTGTTTTTTTTTTAATATATGTTATTATTATAATCTGCTAATTGATCTATTTTCGCCTGTATCCTATAAATATTATATGAATGACTTTTGAAAATCATTAATCCAGAGTGATTCATTCAAAAAACAAATGTTTTAAAAGTTCGCTCCCAAACCGCGTTTTTCCCTTTCGTTCTATCATTTACTCTGGCCCTTGACCTCGATTATCTTTCAGGAAGTAATATTGTTGTTCATCTCATGTTGTTGTATTAATAAAGCTTTGATTGGGACCAACATTCAAATGCTTTTGTGTGAACTTAGCAAGACTGCCCAAACAGGTCTTAATAAACAGGAAAAATGTATAATGTAAAATACGTCAAAGCTTACATTTACGTAACTTGTGTTATTTTTTAATAACGTGTTTAATTTAATTACCAATAGATACACCTATTTTTAGTAATGAGTCCTTATATAGTGTTTGACTTTCCTTCAGGTTAAGGTTGTTGCTTATTTGAACAGATTTATTTATTTAATGCAAAATGTACACAATCACAGTTACAAGCTATGGGCTTAAAACTAGACAGTACATGACCCTGTTAAGGCGCAGCAAAATAACTTAAAACTAACTTAAAAATAACTTAATAATATTGCAGCAAGTCTTTTATCACTTAATTTAGGACTTTCACAACAAAAAAAGGTACTTGGGAGTGTTATTCGTCTTCTAAAGCATCTCTCAACTCACTCATATTACCTAACTATAATCGAAATCGAGTAGCTGTGAGTTTTAACACCATTTAAAAAAAAATATCCATTAAATTCTGCTGGTTTTCCTGCAGGTGCCTTACTGCAAACGTTTTGTGGTCCTTACTTTAACACCACCCAAGTATTAAACTTACTGTATGTACATTCCTGAATTTTATATGAATTTCTAATTAGCAAGGCAGTAGATAAATTTTATCTGTATTCTTCTCTTAAATTTTTACTGCAAGGATCAGTTGCAGTATGACAACTTAAAACTTGTCTAACAATGTCAAATTTTGGTAATAATATAACCCACAATTCAGTCGTCAGGTAGATAAAAAGAATATCTTATCGCTAGGATATAAATATTATCATCTCTACATATTATAAATTAATGTCGCTTTTCGATACACAGAGAAATGTCTGCGTGATTACTTTGTTCTTCCGAACTCTGCAAAGTGTTTAGTAACATTTAAAGAATTTAATTCAGAAGGGTAATGTGTATAATACTTAAATATAATTAAACTTGCTTGCATTAATGAAGGAGTCATATAACCATAGAAAGTAGCGGAGCGCTATTAATGAAGCTTCAAAACGGGATATTTACCATGCTTACTATTTGTTTTGAATACCCGAATTTCGGCGCTGTTGCAAGTATTAACCATTATCACGGTCCCGTATAAACCGGTTGTTAATCGGTTTATCGAGATTTCGAGAACTCAAAAGTAATAGTAAACACGGTAAATATCCCGTTTTCAGTGTTACTGACAATGTCAGTTTAAAAACTTATAAGCTTCAATGTTGTTTTAAATTGACTAAACTAAACATCAATTCTCGATACAGGGCTACTGCATCAGCGTTGTATGGCGCTGCTACAAGTACCTGACGATGCGCGCGCACGCACTGCAGACTCCGTTCGTGATCTCGAGCGACGACGTGGTGTCGTCCGGTCAGCTGGCGCCGTACGCGGTCGCGCCGACGCCGGACTACTCCAGCCTTCTGCCGGACTACGAGGAGGCCGTGAAGCAGACGCCGCCGCCCTCCTACCGCGCCGCCACGCTCATGGCTGCCGCTGATCCCTCGCTTACAACCGTTGTGAGTATTGTTGCTTCGTTATTTACAGACGAAATTGATGATTGAATCTGTAAAATTTTGCCCAATCTACCTTGAACCTAATTCTTTAACGATAAAGTTGAAATTTTATCTGTGAAAGAAATTTAACAGATTGTAGTAGCTTGATGTACTAGCGTCTGTACTTACTGTTGCTCTCGATAGCACTAGTAACCTAGAAAGGATGAGGCTCCTGTATAGGAGACTGCGAACTAGCAATTGTAGCGTGGCCCATGGAAAACTACCTAGTCGGATTGACCAACGAACTTAAAGTCTTAATGGTGGCTGGAACAGACTGGACTACTGGATGCGAGGACAGGGTGTTCTGCCTGGATGAGGCCTATGTCCAGCTGTGGAATGCGATAGGCTGAGTTGATTGATGTCTTAATCTCATTTAAATCTTTCTTTTCTACTTAATATCATAAACTCCATGTTTATGATATCAAGTAGAATTTTTGATTCAATTCAATTTCCCTGTTAAAAACGTATGCAACTCAATATCTTCATAAACTGACCAAGTTATTGTCTCATTCAACAGCAGGAGAGGGCACAAACCGAGCAGGCTCCGCCACAGCCAACCAACACCATCGTAGTGCTGCCACAGAACGGCACGCAGGCACGCGTCTGAATCTCATACTAAACTGACAGCACCGAGGATTACTCTCACCAAATAAGGGCACTGCTAATTTAAGCAATTGTTTCTTTCTAAAGCGTCTGCTACTAGTACAGTGGAATCACCTTCTTGTGTACAATATCTTTCATTCTTCTGATAAACGACATGATCGTCTTTGATTTACAATCTTTTTTTGCTTATGTACCTGGATGGTTCTAAGATATAGTTTGACCCGTTAGGTGGCGATTTTGTCGCAGGACAACTTCTGCGTACCGGGTCCTGACATATAAAATTATAAAAATAGATTTTCTAATAGTAAAGTGATACAACTGATTACAACGTTAATATTCCCAAAATGACGTCCTCGCGGCGTAGCGCAGCGTTACGTGACGTCAACCAATGCTAAGGGTAAGCACCCTAAACGTAGGCACGTTAAGGGCTCTTACACACCAAGTTTTTTTCACGCACTGTCGACGCGCGTTTCACAATCGCGAGCGCTGCTAAACTTGAAAAAAACAGATGACTTGCAATTGCATCGCTGCAAACTCACGCGCACGCGCTAAAGACGCGCGTGAGCAACTCTCCTTGCAAAGTAAAACGCGCGAAGCACGCGCGCGAACGTGCGTGTATCGCGCTGGAATCTTGCGTGCGCTTGCGTGACTGAACAACATCGAAGAAAAGGGTGGGGGAGAGGCCAGCGATATAGATACAGTACAGCGATACGTACAAACCGTATCAGCTCATAATGTCAACTTCGCAAAATGACAACCGATCGCAAAATGTCCACTTCTCAAAATGTCAACTTCTTAAAACGTCAAATTCTCATAATGACTATTTCTCAAAATGTCCATTTCCCAAAATGACAAACTCTCATAACGTCAACTTCTCACAATGTCAACATCTTAAAATGACAAATTCGCATAATGACAACTCTACGTAGTTTTTACTTTTACTAGGTAATTTGAATTTGGTAATAGGTATAGCTAATTATACATATACTAAGGGTATGTAGGTACATAGGTTGGGATAAAGATATCTGAAAACTTTAAAAATAAAGTACCAAAATTTTCAATCCACTGTAATATTTTGTTTCTTTTTATATTGAAATAAAAAGTACGAAAAATTTGGAATCTTTGGAATGCGGCCATTTATAGGCAGGTGCCAACCTTCTAAAGAATTTGTTGTACGGTGGCGCTAACCCTCACATCTTGAAATATTTGGCGAAAACTTAGGGTACCATTGTCTTTGAAAATAGCGACGGAAGCGCTTCAATTCGTCGACAAAATAATAAAATGCTTAAAGGATATCACGGTAGATACCTAGTATTTGTGATAACTCTCTGTATAGGCAATAACAGATAATGAAGTTTTATATTGGAACGTTTCACCGTGTTGCAGACAGATGGTGCTGAAAAAGTTAATAAAATATATGAAACTGAAGTATATAAACTTTTTTTAAAGTAAATGAAACTGTTTTTTTAGTTAATGTTGTTATGTTTTTTAAAATGCTGGCGATTTTGTGTTTAAGATGACACACCTATTATATTACTATTAATTGTTGTCATTATGCGAATTTGTCATTTTAAGATGTTGACATTGTGAGAAGTTGACGTTATGAGAGTTTGTCATTTTGAGAAATGGACATTTTGAGAAATAGTCATTATGCGAATTTGACGTTTTAAGAAGTTGACATTTTGAGAAGTGGACATTTTGCGATCGGTTGTCATTTTGCGAAGTTGACATTATGAGCTGATACGATACAAACATGCTGGCACAGCGCGTTGTATCGATGTAACTCCGCGCTAGTAGCGCATCGAACACGCGAAAAAAAACGTGGTGTGTCAGAGCCCCAAGTCGCTCGGTTATCGTGCAACCGCTTGAATTGCAGCCGCCCTTATTCTACACGAATCATCTTCAACGCTCAATACGGAAGTAACTGCACTTACTCTGTGTCTAAACTAAAGTAGACATCTTCCAAAGAGCTATTAAATATTCACAAGTGCAAGGAAAACGGCCCTCATCAATTAATTTCATAATCCTCGTTGCTATCATGTAAAAAAAAACTTTTATGTCTAAAATTATTTCTTAACTCTTCGTCTTTCACTTTCACATAGTTGTATTTATTTTTAGACAAGTCACTGAGATGATTTTTGTATTATTTATTTATATTTTGTAAAATAAATACTGTTGTTATTGTAATTCTTGTGCTTGACTCTTTGTGGACTTGTTAGATTAGAGCAGATAAGTTCGTGTGCTCGTAAATGCCACAGATTTCAATCTAGATTTCTCATACCATGAGTATAGTGCCATTGCGTTAATTGTAATAAATTTTATTTTTGTACTTCATAAAATCATTAGAATTATATTCCCTATCCAATCATAAAATACACCATTAAGTACACCTTTCGAGGCACCTGACGAGGTCTCTTATTTGCGTTGAAGATTTTTCTGTACTTAGTTTATTTTACTATGTTGATTTTATTTTGTGATCATTTTATTTTAATAGCGTCACCTTAAGTAACTACCTCGATATCAAGGAATTCAGATAGACGGATATTAGCATATGATAAATATTACTAACATTCCTGAATATTGCATTCTAAAATCTTTTAATATTATGTCAGGCCTGAATTTGCGAAATTACGCCGTCGATTATGGTTTGACGGTAGGGTCCTCCAACCCCGACATTGACATGCAAAACTGTTAAAATCACATGAACATTGATATGCAGCAATTAGCAGATACAGTATACTGTAGTTAAATACTTTACGTAATAAATAGCAATCATTAAAATGTAATACATTAATGTTGTATTGAATTTGGAAGAAAAGAGATACACCCTTTTATCTATACTTGAGAATAATAACAGATATTTACATACGTGTAGTTTGCAACTACTCAGGGTTAATAGTAATTTGAGCTTGCAATAGCCTTCCTCATGAGAACTATAATTATATCTTATTAATATGATACGAGTGTAGGTACATTCATATGTTATAGTTATTCACGTCATGTAACTTTTTCATAACTTTACATGTGACGCGTGTTCCTTTTTAGCAATTGCAGACGTTAGACAAAAAGTTGGGCAGAAAAAATGCATGACACTCATTGGTGCCTTATCATATTGTTGGCAAAATGTTTGTAGTACCTAATCTTCTTAACGATCATTCTAAATATATTAGGTACAAAGTATGTATTAAATGTAACTGTAGTACCTAGATAGGGTTCGGTGTGACGTCATAGTTTGCTATTCGTCGTTGCGTTACGTGGTACCTTGGTAAGACACAGTAAGTAGTTTCGTATTGGCCTAAATTGTAAAAAAAATGTCATCAGTGTATCCTAGTACTTTGCTTTTGTGTATATTCCTTGTTTGTGTCTCGCCCAAACATAAATACGCTATAAAAATAAAATAACAAGTGTTTGATGTAAAGTAGTTACGTGAATATAAATGTGAGGTAGATAAAAAAAATATAATTATATGTTTAGCGAATCAGGTGGCGTACCACGACGTCTTAAAACATTATTGTTCCATTCTTATTCCAGAGTGAAAAAGAGACGGAGCTATACAGGTCGTCTAGCTCCATCTCTTTCCCACTCTGGAATAGGAATGGAACAATAATGTTTTAAGCGTCATAGTAAACCCCCCAGGGCGAGATAATCTAATAATAAATTGATCGGTGATCATTTGCTCAGTTCATAAAACCTTGGTTTAGTTATGAAATTCTTAGTTATTTTGTCTATGTGTTTAGTAGCTAATTTGCAAATACACTACAGCCCTTTCAAAATAATTTGACCTGTCACTTTGCATCACAGTCAATGTGATAGTGAACTTTATTCTCGTTACATAAGGTTGCTCTTGCGCCGCAGCTGTCCGAGGTAACATAATCATGAAATTACTGTAACGATAAATTGACGTGTATAACTTATTACTACTTACTAAATTACTTAATGTAAAATATTCTTGAAATAAATCATACATAAAATGAAGCTAGAATGTTTTTATTTTTGATCTTGTTATTAAGAAACTTTTATTTTCAGTCTAAAATTAAAATAGGTAAGTTTGTATTTATACATAAGTTTAGGTAAAAATAGAACTATGCCCTTTTATTGCTAAAAACTGCTCAATTTTTTTGCTTTAATACTTAGAACAGCAATGAATTGGTTTTGGGGAATTCCTGTTATAATAGTGATTTAATTTTATAAATTAAGGGCTTAAGAGTTGTCAAATCAGGTTTTTCAACTCGATATTCTGAAAAAGTTACTAGGTCTATCAACATGAAAAAATTATCACTCATAAAGGGATTCATGTTTATTATTTTGTCTTTTATGGTAAATTACCATTAAATCGATCAAATTTTTTCATAATCAGTTTCTACGCACGGCGACCAATCAAGCTTTACAAAACCAGTTTATGCGAATTTCTTATTGTACGGGAAGACTATAACAAAGCGAGGCCATGTTATACTGGAAATATACAAGCTGTTGTTTTGCATTATCGTCAAATTCAAGAAGTAACTATGCTAATGATTCTCGACCTGAATCAATAGTAAAATGGGTAGGTAATTTTTGAAGTGAAACTTCTTATGTGACTTCCAACAAGTTTAACGCTACCATGGAGGGGGAATATTTTCTAAAACTCACTAAGAAATGGCAGTATTACATGATTTGTGTGTAGTTTTACTAGGTACGTAAGATGGCGTGCAAACAGTCGTGCATTCGACTCTTCGGTGTGACCAGCCTTCGCTAAATTTCCATGAGTAGAATAACCTCGATAAACTTATGTAATAAAAATAATACAGGAAAACAACAAAATATTATTTAGAAGCTCAATAAAATAACGATACTGAATGCGTGGCACTCGAACGCATGCGTGCATTACGAAGTTCTTCCGCGAGGAGGGACTACACGCACAATTATTTTTTTTCTCATTTTCGGATATCGTAAGTGTGAACCACCCGTGTGTTTTAAACGTAACCCGTCTGATCCTCACCCTGTAACCGCGCTTTCACACATACAAACAATCTCAAACGTCCATCCACGTTCTTATTCTACCACAACCCTGCACATTGTTCAAACAAACTGGCTAATTTAATAACAAAGCATGGAACCCATACACGTTGAACTTTTATATGATTTCTGATTTTCATTGGTAATCTAGTCTGTCAACCTGAAACAATAGCATCCCTGTACGCGTAGCATGACCGCCATAGAAACGGGCTATGTCGACGGAAGAATCGACACATAATTTTCACTGTCTATCTGTCATTATGTCGATTCTTCCGTAGACAAAACTCGTTTCTTTAGTGGTCATGCTACGCATGCTGTTATGACTCCCCTTAGTTAATTATTAGTTAGTTCTGTGTTACGTAAGAACAAGGACAGATCCACGGAACTTCGTCGAAAGCTTTTAAAGGTCACGTTGAGGGACAAACATGATTTACAAACAATGGGCTGCATCTGCGCGCGCAGCTCGCCGCCGCGCGCCGCCGGCAGGGTTCAGTGATAGCTAGGGTCGCGCTCGCTCGACGCCGGCCGTCGGGACGCGCGCCGTCGCCTGCATTCTCTATTTATATCGACAATTCACCCCCCGCCTCACTTCGCGCCTGCGCAAAAAGCATCTGAAAACTACGAAAGTGAAATCCCACATCATGATAGCGACGGTGCACAGCGCCGCTACACAGGACTATTGCAGCGAGCGATCTGCTAATTAGTGAGTCGAGGACACGAAGCGAGGCGGCGTGTAGTGCGCCGCGAGGATGGACGCGAGGCGCACGGCGTCGGACCTCATCAGCACTGCGGCACTTGTGCGTCACATGTCAGCTGTTTCGCCGGCGAGGGGCGCGCGCTCGTGACGTTTCTGGCGAGTCGCGTGCCTCAGGCCGGCGGCGCGATGGCGTCCACCATGCAGCTCGAGTTCACGCAGGCGATGACCGACTTCAAGACTATGTTCCCCGATATGGACGACGATGTTATTGAAGCCGTACTACGCGCTAACCAGGGTGCGGTTGATGCGACCATTGACCAACTTCTAGCTATGAGTACTGATAACCAAAACGAACGTTTGCGGCTCGAAATGGAGCGCGTGGAAGGCAGCACACCGTCCCGTCGCAAAGATCGCCGCTCGGGCTGTAGAGCTACAGACGACGGCGATGACAACGACACTACAGCACTTGTGTAAGTAAATAATATATAAAGCGATCAACTACTGTTAAACAATGGTACCGTTCGGAAGATAATACAGAAACCACTACACAGTAAGCACATAACAATAGGACCCCGCTGCGACACAAACAAACCGCGTCAGGTTATATTGTGTGCTCGTCAAAATGATTACGTCTTCCGTTCGTAGCTCGCAGTAGTGATGTTGTCATGTCTACACCGGTAGGTCAACCAACAATTGAGGCAACAGGTTAGCATGACTAGCAGAAATGTTCACATACACTATGATTTTGCAATATAGAGCACCCTTTCTATTTTGTAGTAAAATATTGACACCACCCTTTCGGCATGCGTGCACAATTGCTCATTAAACCCCTGATGAGTTTAATGAGCAATTATACCACTTTACATTAATGTAATCCTCAATTCAAAATGATACTTCGCTGCTTTATTAATTTATAATAATAATAATAGCTTTATTAATTTATATTCTTAGGATGAGCAAACAAATGGTACCTTTACTTATGATAAGTATATAACATGTCGTTGTTACGATAATTATCAGAAGAAACAACAAAAATATCCGCAGGGAACCAAGTAACTGTAAGTTATATGTAGGTACTTGTCGATACTTATAGGTCCATTTGCGATAATATCTTCCTCTCCAACTTACGACCCCACTTGGCTTATTGCCAAGTCGAAGTTTACTTAGGTCAGTGTGCTAAGACCAAAATCCATCGTTTGAACTACTGCAATCAAATCTCCGCTGTTATGTGGAAATCCAGAAATGTCGTTTTAGCGGCATTTTATCATCATCATCCACAGCCCGACTTCACCACTTACTGCTGGGCATATCTACATACATACCTACCGTACCTACCTAGGCCTCTTTTAACTTGTGTCAATCTTTATACTCAATCCTGGATAGTTACCAAGCAAGAATTAGGATCAGTATCAGGTCATACACCTTGGAACGTATAATGACAAAAAAAAATGCTTTTAGAGTACATACATACATACTTAGTCCTAACATTTTTTTTACAGAGACGTTGACGACGAATCGATTCCTTTAGCCATAAGAAGAAAATGGGTGCCGAGAATGTTGGGCCCTTTACCTCCGATGTTTCTGCGAATACCGCCAGGGACAGACGCACGAATAGATCTGAGTCTAGAGATGGATGACGATCGCATTGCTACCTTCCTTCAAAACGAGGAGTTTATGGCGGAGTTGCGTTGGAACCAGGAGTTCATGGCAGCACTAGACAGCGAGCAAGGGCAGAAGACTAAGTGCCATGATGATGAGGCCGCGTTCAAGGAGAGACTGAAGAATATGGGCAAATGTGAGTAACAATTTTTACACGATAAACATGATTTGCAATTAATGGCAGTAGCTATTTGACCTATTTAAATATCTATTTATCTAGGCAAGCTTTGGCTAACTAACTACAACATTGTTAGGATACAGCAGAACGGCCGGCGTGATAAAAAAAATCGGCCGCATTTAGTTAACTCGCATAGTAAATAAATGCAAAATATATTTTTTTCCGGCCAGAAACGATTAGTATTCTGCCTGAATTCTTTTTGCCATTAAACAATACAAGCGTTGCGATTGTTACCTTGTATATGGTAAATACGAAAACCAACTAAACGCAAATACAAGAACCGCGCTTTTATGATACCCATGCAGTCACCTGCATCGAAACTATTTTAATTAGTCAGTCTTAAACGCCCAGGGAGTTTCTGGATTTAGATCTGTCATTTATCACATTAAAGGCCCAAATTAGGGCCATTTTCAGCTAACTTCAAATTGGCTGAACCAGACATCAAACGATCGTATATAGTGGTAAAAACCACTCTAAGTTGTTAAAATCTCTCATGAGTCTTTACCTTCGGCTTCCTTATGACTTAAGGAATGGAATGGAATGTAAGAATAAATTAACTTTAGTTATTCGTCGTTAAAATGAGGCCTGAATTATAGTCACTTTATTTAACAAACACAGTAACATAGGTATGTAGCATTTTGGTTACAATATCTTATGTGTGGATCCTACATACCAAAATTGATGGGCGCGCTAATCGCAATTGTTGATAGCGTGAAGCGACGGATTCTGTCGCACACTGTTGGTTTTCTATTAAGAATGTTTCAGTAGCAGCCCGGGCTCCAGGAGCCTTCGGCCTTGATGTTTTAACGGTTAATAGGAATAAGCTCACCCTTTCTTATGTGACGAGCGAGCGTCAGTGACCGACTGCCCACTTACCTGCCCGGTGCGCTGGACGCACATTAAAATAACACCACTCTTGGAGGCTAACCTTGGCCGTGATTGAGATTAGATGCTAATTTCCTCATTCCTTCGCAGCATCCCGCAAAAAGTTCGCTCAGTTGTCGAGGATGTTCAGCCGGGGAGGATCTCGGCGCTCAGGCAGCGCTCGCGCCCCCCCGCGAGGCCCACCCGACAGTCTGCTGCTCCAGGAGGAACACAGCGATGACGACGACCGCCCACAACACGTCAAAATATAACCACACCCTGTACTCCACTACCTGCAAGGTACAGCTTTAAACAAAGAGAGAGCCTTAAAGGAAGTTACAAGGTTACGGATAAGACTGGGTCTGTTTTGTATATTTAGAAAAGGAATACGATTGATATTTTTATGTTAAAAGCACTTTAAGATCAGCCGGCACTAACAGTTAACGTCTTTCAAGGATCAGATGTCGTCGCAGTAAGATGGCGTGAACGACTATGTTATTAAAAGTTGCAATAATTATATGTAAAAAAATAAAGTAGTTCATGGCTTTTACTGCATCCGTCAAAATTGTAAATAGGAACTTGAGGTTCGCTTAGATAGAAGGGCCGTCTTCTCTCATGCTAACTGGCTAGAGATAGCAGATTTTCGATTAAATTTTCGTCAAATGTAGCTTTTGTTAGATAAATTTCATAAATTCTGCATTCCAAAGTATATACATATAACAGAATGCACGGAAAGCGTCTGTATCGGGCATGATACACGAAGTTCCGTACCCGGCTATAGGTTAAAGGCGGCCCTGACCTTTTTCAGACAGGTTTATAGAAATAGTATTCTTATGGCATTTCTTCTATTGTAAGAACTAAAATATTTTCACATACATCTTCCAATAGTTCCATGAAAGTCATGTATGAGGCTATGAGTAATGGTATAGACATAGCATTCCTATACGAGTATACGAAGTTACATCTAGAACATTGTAGAGAGAATTTGCATAGAGATGGTAACAGTGCTCGACTCCTCGATAACTTAATTACTTGTATAATGCACAAACATCTGTGTAAGAAGGACTTGAAAAGTAACACGGGCATTTGATGCATTTACAAAGAAAGGCTGATAAAAGAAACAAACGTAAGTAAATAAAAAACGAACCACTTCCTAGCTAGGTAATGTAAATAACTGTTTAATAGATAAGTAGTCTGCTTCGTTTCGATCCACGAATTTTAGTGCCGTTAGATTTGCTCAGTTTGTTAGATCATCTCCTTGATCGAAATCTGTAAGATGATAGGTCGTTAGATTATTCACCGACTGTACTTTTGCCTGCACGATTGACCATGACAATGCGGCTTAACTGGAACCTGAATAATAGGTGCCTATACTGCGCATTCATTCCATTGAAGCAAGCTTTACATTTCTGCCGTAAGGAATGTCTGGGCCAAGTCGTGTTTGCAGGAAAAGAGGAATCAAATAATGTAAAATAACGTATTAAGTCTAAGTTATGTAGCTTTTGTAGTGTCCTCCAGGCCAGACTAACTCTGGTACAAGTTGTTATTTAATTTTTCACATTTTTCCACGAATCTACACCGTCACCACACAACTATTATATTCTGCGTACCGAACCGTACAACTAAAATAAAAATATTATATATCTTTACAAATTAGACTCATAAAAAATAATAGTTGATATTTCGAAACACCGTTGTTACGATTTCCTGAATTCGTAACTGCATGCTTTTTTCGTGGTCAACTCAAAGGTAGTTTGTATTTTTGAACGAGCAGCCGATTTAGCTTTGATTTCGATCATATTATGTCGATATCGTCTTAGGATAAGCCACGATTGGCTGAGGTCGATCCGTGGATGAGTGACCATCCATTCGACATCGAGATCCCCTCATGCCCAGGAAACTCTTTGACAGTCATTACGGGTAGAAGTAGAAGCTCGACAGTTAGAAGACAACCAGTTTAACTAAGGGGCACCTGTCGTATTATCAGCAACTGTGTTGTGTAGCTCTGATAGGCAGTCTCTCCATCATCATCATTATCAAGGCACACCTAGTCACACCATCATCATCTGTCTAGCCTTTTCCCAAATATATTGGGCTCTCCATCCAGTCTTACCAGATGCAGCTGAATATCAGTATTTTTCATGGAACAACTGCCTATCTGACCTCCACAATCCAGTTAGTACAGGACAATACGAAACCCCTCGGTGAGACTGATCGTCAGGATCTATAAATGACTGCCGGGAACAGCGTCTTATCTTGTTTTTCGAGGCACGTAGGAAACTTGGTATGTAATGGATAGTAACCCATGCACGGATCGGCCTTGGCAAGCACCGCTTAACGAGCTCACACCAAGGTTCGAATATTCGTAGTTACTTGGCTTTCCTCGTTTAGTGTTTCTACTTTATTAAGTTATGTAAGAAATCAAGAAAAAATGCTGCAGCTATTAAAACAATGAATTCACGAAATGCAGTACGCCTACTTACAATATTTAAAACTAGTCCAAAAAACTACTAGCTAGCGCGACTGTATGTTTTTGGTATTCGCAGTTTAATATGAAGTCGTTGAAATTGTTGAATATTTTTCGTGGAATTATACAGGGTGTAACGGAAAGGGTATATACATACTTAAGGGTGTGCTACAGACCATCAAACTGAATATGTTTCACGTCATAAAAAAAATTTATCAGCAAAAATAATATTTGCTGCCCCATAGAAAATTGCAATACTTATTCGACCCAAATGTATGGGGCAGCTGATATTTTTTTTGCTGCAAAACATGTTTTATGATGAGAAACATGTTAAGTTTGATGGTCTGTGGCACACCCTTAAGTATGTATATACCCTTTCCGTTACACCCTGTATAGAAATGTTCTCAAATAAACTGCTCTACCAGACTGTGCCGCTGGGAAATTACTTACCCACCTATACAGGCCTATACTATACTTAAGGGTGAAACTACAAAAATCGTATCGTAATCAATACAAACTACAAAAGGCACTTTGTGTACGAACATAGTAAATTACTCTACATTCTCAATTATAGAGCTTTGTGTCTACGAGAATAACACGAGTTGGGAAAGTGCAGTCTGCCTATGTACCGCGATCTACTGCTACCTATAATTATGTATCTTTCAAACGACAATGGTGTAATTAATTTCTTAAGCTTACTATAAATAAAAAACATTATTTATAAAATTGAATTTCATTTTGAAGTTTTATTTAAATTACTTATGCCAGTCAGATCAAGGACCCAATAATATCGAACTCATTAAAAATGGATAACCATTGCAATAAATAAGTAAGTTTAGAGCAACTGTTATTACCCTTTACCAAATACCTTACATTGCAGCATCATAAACAATCGACGGGACACGAAATATTAACCTTCCTTCTGACGCAGTCGGGTAAAAGCTAAATCGGTATGATCGGAATGTCTGGAAGATTGCCGATAGGTGCCACAAATAGTCAAAGAATGTAGAAAATAATTGTCTTATTAAATGTGATATGGAGGAAGCTAGAGGTTCGAAACTGTCTAAGGCAGAGTGTAAAAAAATTTGTGCTCGCTTCGCTCACTCTTGCATGCTACTGACACTTAAATGTTGACGTATTGTGCATGTCGACCAAGTAAGTCTATATAGGGTCAAAACAATTCTAACCTGTCCATGCCAGGGCAGGGAGTTAAATTTTTTCGAGCTCGCTTCGCTCGCTCTTGAAGCCTTATGTACGTATTTTATTATTAACACTGTGTCTCTCTGTATGCCCACTGTGCCCCGATGATGAAGCATCTTGGTATGGAAGGAAAAGCGTTGGAGTTGCTGCTTGACAGGGATAGGCGACAGCGGAAAGGTTAGGTCAGATCCTCTCAACATCACTAAGGGTGTTCCACAAGGCTCCTCCCTTTCTAACATCATGTTCAGTCTATTGCTAAATGACTTACCTGAAGCAATAAGTGAGGCGGAGGTTTGTATGTAGGCAGACGATGTGGCTGCGGTCATGTGTGCTCAGTCGATGGAAAGGCTACAAAAAAGATCACTGAACTTAGTAGTGGGTAAAGTTAATAACTGGTTCAAAATAAACGGCTTTATACTGAACACAACCTAGACCCACTACATGCACGTTAATCTTTCCGGTCGAACGTGTACGCTACTGTCACTTCGAGTAGGAAGCTGTGTGGTCGAACAGGTGCAAGTCACCACATTTCTAGGCTTCGAACTGGACAGCTCTCTCACTTGGGGGCCGCATATTGACAAAATGTGCGGCAAACTTGAACGAGCATGCTTCGCCCTGGAGCGATTAGCGCAAACGCTTCCTCGTAAAATGTTGAGAGGGTGTTACTTCGCGTTGGTACACTCAGTCCTTCAGTACGGCGGCGGCGTTGAGTTCTGGGGCCGAGCTGCGGATTAGGAGCGAGCCCTCAGGATGCAGAAGCGTGCCGTAAGAGCCATTTCACGGTCACTTGTGTCACTTTTTAAAGAGTTACAAATATTGACAGTTCCCGCGATGGTGATATTGCAGGCGGCGATATATGTTAGGGAACATTTAAACGAATATAGTAAACGCGGAGATAGGCATGACTACTGTACTCGTGGTAGTAATAAATTAGCTGGTTTCCCACACACCCTATCTAAATCTGGAAAGTTGATACATATAATGGGTCCAGTGGTATACAATCGTCTACCAGATGATATTTTGAGTTCGACGTCTGATACGAACACGCATTATATGTATGACCTAAAAGAATGGTTTTAGGTATTTGATTTAACTACGATACGATTAGTCTATATTATTGTTATTGTATTTCTCGAGTAATTCTTAATTTATTATAATTGTATTTTCATTCTAATTTGTATTGCTCCTTGATTTGTGCTGTTATTTATTTTTATTGCCAAACTTTTTTTTTTTTTTTTTTTTTCATTTTATTTTACTACTTTTCAAATAACTCGACAAAACTAGTAACTACCATTTCTACATGTCTATTGCGTTTTCAATTCTTAGAAGAACTACAGCTGCTTCCGTAGATAGTAAATCTAACCTTTAAAAATCTGCCCTCCTCCCCCCTTTAGCTTGAAAGCTGGCGACGCCCCCTTGTACTAGACTTCCACTAGCAAAGTTTTGTTTTTTTGGAAAATTTCGGGTTGGCTAAACCATATTACCCTGGGGCGCCAAATAATAAAAATACGCCACTGGTTGCACATCATAATATGCCAAATAACCACCCATAATTAGTTCACAATAATTTCTTCATTGCGAACCTGGTATTACCTAGGTAGAGGTACCGCTGGTAAAAGGAGGCATAGCGAATCATGGCGCGGTTTACACACGATCGACGCCGATGCCCACGCATATCAACAGTCATCAAATAGTTCGACGAAGCAGAACGGGAAAGTCGTAAGCATCGAGACGATTGAACGACGCCGACGTGCATGCGACGGACAGACTTGATGAAAATGGCAAAGCTAAGTTTCACTTTAAAGTATATTTATTATACCAAATCGTAACAATAGTATACGGTACCTACATTTAGAAATTAAAACAACCTAAAGTACCTAACTAACGTCAAAAACCTCCTCCTCAATGCTGTCACTTCATACCTAATGTCCCCAAGAGTTTGGTGGAGTTGACAACTTGTATGACATCGGTAAGTCTGGTCAGGTGGCCTACCATGACGTCTTAGAGCAGTATTATTTTACTCTAATTCTAGAGTGGGAAAGAGAGAGCTATACGGGTCGCCTAGCTCCATCTCTTTCTCACTCTGGAATAAGAATAAAACAATACTGCTTTAAGACGTCATACTAACCCCCCCAGGAAAGTTTATTCAAACATTTTAGCATTTAAATTACTCATAACTTCCAATCCTTCTAATACCTTTACATATTTTTGCTTTGATAATTGACTTCTAAGTATAGCCGGAATGAACCTGAAAATAATTCGGAAATCGATAGGCACTGCTCTCAGATCGCTCAGACCGATTATTTCACGCCTTAACGAAATTAGAATTCGCGGGCTTGGTGGGTAATCTTTCCAGATAAGATCAACCAGTAATAAAAAACAAATAAGGGTAGGGTTCTGTATAGCTCTGTATACTTTAGATCCAACGCCTTAAAAGAAAGAGCAGGCAAAGACTCATTAGTCTTATGATAAAGTTGGGAAAAACTATGATGCAAAGGCACCTACCGACGCCGAACCAACCGCCACCCGGGCCGTTACTAAAAGTATTGTCTGACTTAAGAAATGCGCATAACGATCTCTCGGTCACTGGTCAACCAACATTATTCTATTCATGAGACTCATTAACTTAACAAATGAGTGCTCGGATAACTTAAATATTTTTAAACTTCCGTGGAATTCTTGTTGAATAAAGTGTTTAAGGAAATTATTAGTTATTGGAAGGTTTCGTTAAGTAGACGCTGAGTTAGTTTTAATAAAATTAAATTAAATACAATTATCTGCTATTACAATTACTTTCAAATGATCTTTTAACACGCTAAAGAAAGTCACATTACTCATACGTAGATGTCTCTAGCAGCATTGTTGGTGGTACGCCACTACTATGACACACATTTTCCATTCTAATGATCGGCCAAGTGAATGAATGTCGAGGCACTCTGTTAAGTAAGTCTCATACACACACAGGGTATAATTAAAAATATTACAAGAGTTTCTCATCCGGAAAATACTGAGCGAAACTCGGAATATATAAAGTCTTTCATGAAATAATACAGTTGCCATGAATAAAACATAGCCATAATTATGTTAGATGGCATTATAGCACAGTCAGGTATGTTATAGCCCTCTTAACGGCCGTTCTGCAAGTAGGAGTTATACGCTAATCATCTGTTTATTAATTTCACAACAGATGCTTCATGTAGTTGTCGTCAAAATAAGCGTCAAAACGTCTAATGACGGCGCACGCGCTACCTGTCCGACCACTTGATTAGGGAACGTACACAAACTTCATAACGTGACGAACGGACACGCAACTCACGCATTCAAGCGAAATACTGATAATAGATCCAATAAAAAAAACTGATTTCCTTTTAAAATGAAGGCAACTCTTAATGCTGCCATGAATGAATTAGGAATTCGTTTCTAAATAGTCTTACTCAATCAAAATTCGATGTATGGACGTAATATGTATCACCAGCACGGCCGCAGCGCGACGCGCGCTCCGCGCGCCTCTGCAGTCTGCACAAGACAGTGTATAGCCTCCGGTAAAGATGCGTCTGCGCATCGAGCACGTGCACCCGTCACGCATCACGGACACCCAGAAATTCGCTTAGTTTGTCCTGAGACTCCATGCCACTCGCACGCATGGAGGCCCGGTGCTTTTCCCGCGCAAGTGACTATGAAAAAGCAACCTGTTATTCATGACGTGGGCCTGGCCGTTGTGTTCTCGATAGCAGATCTTACAAGAGGTAGCAGCACTGAAGAAATATTTTCGTGAGTATCTTCTTTTAAGGGCCGGTTAGGGCTTTGACCGTCGCCGGCGCATCGGTTCCTCGGGGCTAAAAGAGTTAAGTCGATCTATAATGAACCTGTTGTTCACCTTGTTAAGATCGACGAACTTCTTTTGCTGGAATGATTTGCACTTTGAATTCTTTGTCCGTTGACGAATACCATTGTTGGCTGAAGTTAATAATAACAATGTTACGCCCATCGTCTCTATTATGAATCTTACGTAATTTCGAATAATCATGTTAATTGTTTTAAATCATTTTCCACAAATTTCATTAATTCATCACATTTCACGTGTGATTGTAATATTTTTTTTCAAAAAGCAATCTCACAAATGCTGCCTGCCTTCTCTATACAGTTTTTTAACAACCAGCTACATAAACAAATACAGAATTGAATAGGTAGACTGCCCATAAATGTTTAATACTGATCAGAACGAGTTCTGCTGGATCTGGACCTTATCGTCAACATGCAAGATACTATTTTCGTGTCGTACTTTATTATTTTGAAAAACAATTACCTGAATGCTTTCGTCTGGACGAGCTCATCATTTTGCTTTATGGGCCCACAATTACGACAGCCTGCATTAAAAATCGCTAATTGATTCAAGGTAAAACTTTTATAAAAGTAGCGTGGAAAGAAGGATCATTATATATTTTGCATTATGTATGCAATCGACATTAGCCCGGCCCGAGCCGGTGGTGCATCCGTTGTCCACGCATAGTTGCTAGCTAAACAACTTTACTTTCATTTACATAATGGGAACGATTATATATTGTCGGGTTAGAAGCTATATTTTATGATGCGTGCAAAAAAATGCAAATAAACTACTTAAGTATACCTGTTGCATTGTGAACAAGAACAAGGAAAAAAAATATTAAAGTTCATCTTATCTCATCTTATAAGTTTTGTTAAAAACGTTGCACCGACACCAATTAGAATAAAGTGGAGGCAGATGATGATCATGATGATCTTATCTTTTAAAGTGATACGATCCGGGAAGGGCTGGCTCCAAAAAGTAGTGATTAGGTCTATTGTCGATAAGGGCGAGAACAAGTTGCTAGCTCACCGTCCGTCCGTCTCATAACGACAGGCCGTGTCGAGCGGCGCGTTCGTGTTCCACGCGCGCCTCAAGATGTCAGCAAACCGGAAGGGGTCCGAGAGGGCCAATGCCTGCCAGGGCTGCGGGACTGTTCGAGAGAGATACCGTGGCCCTGGAACACAAAGGGCTAGGCTACGAAGGAACATGAATGGGTTTTAGTCAGTACAAGTCTGACACGTCCCTCCCGCTCCGCCCAGAGCAGGGGGGGTCATTTGATGATTTCACACCTAAAAAAAAAAAAAAAGGTGGAGAACAAGTTTAGTAAAAAGTGTAAAACTAACTAAAGTTCTGAATTAATGTGTTGTTTTTTTTACAGACAAATAGTTTAGTAGTCTAGCTTAGCTAATAATGATCCAAGGTAAAGAAACGTTTTAAAGGACCCCACTGTAGGTACCTATGCCCGTAACAAAGTGGCCAAAGTGGCCCATTCATAAGGTCCAAAATCAAAGTCTCAAATACCTATATTTAAAAAAATGAGATCCCAGAACCGACTGTAGATGAGGAGACGAGGAATTATAATCTCTGGGATGGCATAGCAAAGGTGTAATGGTTTTCCCAATTTCTAAGCTAATATAGTGTCTGGACTATTATTTATAGACTTATACTTATATATTTCTAGACTTCTGGAAAATGATTAACTAGAAAACTGTAAAAAAAAAACGTGATTAACCAGTTAACAAGATAATGATCCCTCAATAAAATTGGCTAACTCGACGTTAACAAATTACCCACATACATACAATTGTATATAATATGTTTGCTAATTTCATTATGTAAGACGTTAACTAGATCACACACAAAATTACAAAACATTACCTACCTGATGTAATCTTCTAATCTTAAATAATGTTGCTTTACTTACTTGTTTCTTCGCTTCAGAATCTCTATCGGTGATTTTGTATATCACTACCTCGATATTCACATTTCAATCGTGGTCCTTCACCTTCATTTCTTATTTCACTTTGAATTAAAGTCATTTCGTTTTATTTTTTTCTTACTCTTGATTTTACTTCACTCAGCACCCGTACCTACAAATCCCTTGTAGGATTATTGAAATATTGTCTATCTAAACGTGTAAAAGTGTTTGATACGATTTGGAGCTTTAGGTATAAGTTATTAAAATTAGGGAAAGGCGATATAAAGAAAAGTTTAGGACAAAAATCTGTGATTTTCTTAATCAACTTTTCTTCATATCGTCTTTTAACATATTATCATAAATTTTGTTGCTATAATTGCTAAACTCCATAACAAGGGATCAGAAGGCGAAATAACTTGTATGTCCAATGCCCTGGTCCCCGGTCTATACCTATGTCACTGCTTCTGCATCCTTAGGTCATTATATCTCGTCACGATCTTTTTATTTACGTACAGAGAGGAAATCAAAATGATATAAAAACCAGCTACTTCTGCCAGCCATTTGAACGCAAAGCATTAATCTCGATAGGTTGTTAAACCCGTTGCAGCGAAGTGACTTAAAGTGATCATTAATTCTTATTCGCAACTCAATAGTAAGGCCCTAGGACAGCATGTAAATTATCTTCATCTGGTAGTTACATAAATTACGTAAGAAGTTATATATTATGGGGTCACAACCTCTGTACAACAAAAGCATATATTCGAAGACTTCCTTGTCCGCAAAACGATCTCGTAATAGCGCTCGCAAAGGCTCTGGGCAATGAAAATCAAAATAAATGTCGAGCCACAAAATAGCACAACGGTCATAAATCAAAGTGTTTACGACGACGCGACACCTCGCCTTGTAATCCTGCGGGATGGCCGTTGGGCCTGGAGCCCCGAGACACGCAAAATGTGCCTTCTATAATGGGAAAAATAATGCCCTCATGGGGCAATAAATCATTGTAATTTAGAGCATACTTTACCTATAACTCTTAGATAGAAGACGGCCAACGCAAACATTCATAGGTTTTGAACTAATCATTTGTGGAGTTTGTGAATAATTCAGACTTGAAGCCTATTTAAATGGGAAATCTACCTACCAAAGAAACCTAGGTTTTAATTCAGTTCGTACGTACTAAAGTTTTTTTAAACAAAAGAAGTGTTTGAGGATGATAAATTTACTCTTGCTGAATTCTGTTGTTGTAGACTTCACTTGGATAGATGTTTCGTTTTTACCATTGAGTGATTTAATTATTACTGGCCATCTGGTGCTATAGGGTTAGATATTGCAAAGAAGGCTTTAGACTTGCCACTTATTATTTTTCAAATGTAATCTGTTCCTGGTAAGTAACGTCGGTCGTGGGAATTTGGGATGATGGAAATCATTTACCTAAAGTGAACTTATAAAGTCTCGCTTTCGATTTTTACCACCGTACAATATTGCATTAATCTGATTTGGTGAGCTCCACTACTCGCTGTTTTCAAGATCCATATCAAACGTGAGTAGGTATGGTCACAACAATCACGAAGATGTCGGCAGGTAAGTATCTTCGTTTGAACATGCGTCAGTCACAGTATCAAACTATCGATGGTGTCACAATTTTAGGTGCGCGCGCTCTTTTATTGTGAACTGTCACGATATATTTAAAGAGAAAACCATAAAGGTACTTATAAGTTTTCAGTTCTGGGGTAAGAGATAGCGAAACAATACGGCAGATACATAAGATAGAGATAAATAATAAATATTATCTACCAACCTCTACATCCTCCTTCTCACTTTTTCAATGCTATTTCATGATGGGTGGTCCACGTCTCACTCTATCAAGATTCAGACATCCTTAGGTGCATCCGATGCGTTGAACAAAGTGGAAGACAGAATGCAGCCCTTTTTTGGGAAATCATCAAATTACCCCTCCCGCTCTGGGCGGAGCAGAAGGGAGTGTCAGACTTGTACTGACTAAAACCCACCCATGTTGCATCTTAGCCCTTTGTGTTCCAGGGCCGCGGTATCTCTTTCGAACAGTCCCGCAGCCTTAGCAGGCATCGGCCTTATCGGACCCCTTCCAATTTGCTGACACCTTCTTGAGGCGCGCGTGGAACACGAACACGCCGTCGACACGGCCTGTCGTCATAAGAGGGACGGACTGTGAGCTAGAACATTACTCACAGTCGTCCACAGGCTAGCGCCTACGGTGGCCGGAGGCCACTGGGTGGCCCGCGAAGCCCGGGGCGTGTCTCGCGGCGGCTGGGACCTCTCACGTTCCGCCACCCCCTTCGCTAGCGTGACTGCTTCGTGGAAGGAGGCAAAGGCTTCCCATTCCCTTTCGCTCCGGACTATGGATTGAACCAGGGCCGATCGCGAGAGGTCGCCGCTGCAGAATGCAGCCCTGGAGCAATCTCTTTCTTTTTGAAGGGATAAGATGTTGTTGTGATTTTAACTCTTAAATATTTTAGATAATGGTTCTTGTAAGAGATAGATCAACAGCCATGATCAGATCCACAATAAATTCTATTCTAGCCTACCGTAATAAAAGGTTATGAATAGTCATCAACAAAGAATAATTATAATGAGACGACTGATTGTTACTTGTTCGCCCTTACCTTGCCGTAAAGTTTAGGATCACTTAACTGTATATAAACTGTATATAATTAGAATTTCAATATATATAACATAGGTAGGCGCCTATACCTTTCCTTCTTCGATCTTCTTTTCCTCATCCGTCTCTCGACAATAATAATATTTTGCCGTGAGCTTGGGGTAAAGCTTCAGACCCAAATAGAAAAAAAGGGATGCCCTGCTCACCTTGACTTCTCAGACACGACAGGTAATGTCGAGCAAGGTTAATAGACATTCTCTTTAGACTGCCGGCGAAGATATAAATAGTATTTAATAATCGTTCTTGATTAAGGATCTAAAATACTCTAGACGTGAAACAGACAGCGACTAAAGTCTGTATCATTTAAGATACTTAATTGTAATCAGTCTCCACATGTCGGCCGCCGACAAAACTCGACTTTGGCTTCTTTCTGCAAAAAGCGCACCTACTAGGTAATTAGCAGACATCATTCTCTGCAGAATTTCCATGACCTGTAAACTAAGTCTCACCATCAGCAAGAAAGAGCGTTTCAATGCTTCGCTGCTCGCACCTAATAGGTTCTTTCATTAGTTAAAGGTTGTTGTCGAGGGGCTGAGCCTAGCCTAAGTCAACTAATGAATTAGGTAGTAACTCCTGGAGTCTCATGACACAGTCATTAGCTCCGCCGGTCTATTTCACCCTCCATCATCCCTGGCGTGTCGCCGAGTCCCAATATGAGATGAGATATTCATTTGATGTGATAACCCCAAATGACATAAACGGCAATCCTCCAAGTGTGTTCGTAGGCGAATTTTTAGCAGAAGACGCTTACCTAATAAGTGATTTGTTAGTAACAACTTAATAGGGAATCACTGAAATAAGACACCACTCATACTTTACTGGCAAGCAAGTACATAATGCGTATTACCAACTACTAACATTTCAATCATTTTATGCACGCACTGCAACTGCAACGGTTTCTGCTCTTCAATTTCACCCAGAACGTAGACAGGTAGTTAGTACCTGCCTCATGCCTTACGTCGTTACATTACAATGCGCTAATATTTATTGCAGATACGTGCATAACTAAATTCTTATGCTGTAATTTAAGGTTAGCGTACAATTACTTTTCGTGTAATTGAAAGATAATAACAGACAGAAAGTGCTCATGATACGAAAATACCAACTTAGTTATTATCCGTGGCTTGTAATTCATAAAAAAAACTACAATACAGTGTAATAATCAAGCAATTAAATCGAAATATACGCTGTAGGAATGTACGCAGAAATGTTTTTTAATTCCTCAAAGTGTTTTAATCACGCTTGTATTTTCGTATTGGTTTCTTATGATTTATGAGCATAAGTGAAGTTTCAATGACTTCTGCCGACATATGTGACGTGTGTAAACGGTCTTTGATGAAAATGCTCGACGAGAGTACCTATTCAAACACGATAATTCACAACCCACCGCTGAGGGCATAGAACTCACCCAAAATAAAGCTCTACAATCGCCACACTGAACAAGTGGGTTACATACATTTGCAGGTCTTTAGTGACCGTGACGTCTAGTGTCTACATTAAATTTGCTGTCAATTTTGGTTAAAAACATACTATTTTGCACATAATTAACCAGCTTCTTCATTAAAATTGCGCTCGCTTATAAAGAAACCCAAACAAAACGCCCAAGTTAGTTAGCAACTTACTTAGCCTCTGAAGGCGTTAAGCTAATTCGCGTTGTATCATCCACTCATCACATCACATCACAATGAATGAGCGATGCAAGTGAAATATCAGTTAAATAATTGTCTGTAATGGAGGAATGTGACGTGGCAGATGCTCGCAAGTCGCAGCACTCAGCAGTGTTGGTGTCTCCGCCACACAATCAGTTCAGGCGAGTTTCACTCCGAGTATTCGTGCTGTTACTTTTACAACGCGCTGGCGCACACGAACAACGCTCTGTTTCCCTAAGTCTCATTGTTTCTTCTTTGCGCACTGTCAATGGAAAACTTTGACTTTCCACTGTGTCACCGTGAACAGCAGTGATACAATTTAGGCAATTTACATAGTTACCCAATGACGTTGGGACCTCTACTCAGCGGTAGAATCATACCATTGCTGTGATCGCTGAGCTCACATGTCCAAAATTGAACGAGGTGTTGGGTAATACCTGAGTATAAGTATTTCCCTAATTAAAGAAAAGAACAATGCACCAAGTTCAAAGCTTATCGTCTATGTCATAGTTTAATATCTACCTATGCGAATTTATTACATGAATATCAAAATATTATAAATTAACTATTTTTAAACACCGCATGTTTAAAAATAGTGCATCAGAGCAGTATAGTTTAGACTAATGCGCTAATACCTGCTCGTTTAGATGGCTATCTATATTTATTGACGAGATAGATCGATTACGAAAGCGCTCGCGGCACGTTCACACTGACTGGATAAAACAAAGTAAGTATGAAGCAATCGCTGGATACGGTTCGCGTGGAGATTTGGAGGTGATTTAAGATAACACTACTCAGTCCCGTTGGCTGCAGAGATCGTTTGCTCCAACGATTGTCGGATGGGCCGAGAGCCGAGTCCACACACCGTTACTTTCGCACCAAATCTGCCTACAATACGTTGTTCAGTGTACTTTGATTCGGATAATAAGTTTAAAGTCACGATCCGGTCCGTGAAGCTGTCTACGTAATCTCTCGGCTGAATTAGAGGCTTCCTTGTAAGGAGAGATGCATATTTTATATTGAAGCTATCGCGGAGACGAATTGCGATCACAGAGTATTTATTTTCTGAGGGAGCATGTTTGGAGATAATACTGTTATGTTATTGTAGTTCCAGATTCCAGATCATGGAGCTATTGTTTACTTTGAGCTTTATAAAGCGAGTTAGCGTCTGATCTGAATCGCGCAAACTTAGCTTTAACAAAAACTAGCTTGGACGTAACTAACAGATTAGTTTCGATCACTACATCCTATCCTATATTATTAAATAAGCAATATTTGTATTGTAATCACGTTCTCGAAAACGGCTCTAACGATTTCGATGAAAGATCTAAATAGGGGTTTATGATGTCGAAAAATCGATCTATCCACCTAGGTTTCATATCTGGGAAAAATCGTTTTCTCTATTTTCACCTGAGCAGAGCTCGGTCGCCCAGTACTAGGTACCTACTAATTAGCAGCAAATACACCAAGTTTTAATTGCCTTCATCTGTTGTCGTATTTCATTCTGTAATTTTACATTCAGATTTTCATGCTCACCATATACACCGATAAATTGTACAACATTAATCGTTCACGCTTTCGCTAGCGTAAAGACGAGCTCCCAGTGGCCGCTCAGACAATAGACGTCAATTGTTGATAATACTCAGTACACACAATAATAATATATTGGAATTGCTTATAATAACTTCATATCCACCCAACTATAACTGGATAACTCACCAGCAGTATCCGGGCAAAACGTGCGAATCACGTCTATTAAACTTAGAATGATAAGTGTCGATTTTGCAGATATAAACTCGTTTTCATTACTACTTCTACCTATCATGACGAAGAACGATAAAAGAAAACACTATAATTGATCACTGTTTTTTTTTTATTCTTTTCACACCTTTATTTAGGTCGAATACCGAATAAACATGTACATCAGAACGTTCGGCCAGTTGAGATAGGGAGCTGGCTGCTACTCCAGTTTTTAATGACGATTATGTGACGCATAAAGACGCCAGCCAAAGAATTTGTGACAGAACAGTTCGAAAGTTAGAAGCATTTATTTATGGCCGAACGACCTGATATCAGAACGTTCGGCCAACCTGAATCTCCATAACTGAGGACCTTAGATTAACTGTTACTGAATAAAGATTTACTGACGATTTAATGACAAACAACCAATGCTTTACTTTTACTCGTAATGCCACCGGTTAAAAGTAAAATGAATTTTGGTTTCTGTAACATCAGGACGTTCGGCCAACGTAATCTCCATAACTGAGGACCTGAGAGAAACCGTTAATGAATAAAGACTTAGTGACGAGACTGAAAGGAACTTTTATTGTTTTATTTTTCTTTGTGATGGCCCCCTTATATAGTAAATTAAAAAATTACAATATAACCTCAAAACATTGGGATTATCGATTGCTCCACAACGAAGAAGCCTAGAATACTCTCAAAACCCTTGATGTGTTAAAGGTTTCAGTGCAATGGTGTCAGTATTTTTGTTGATTCCAGATTAATCTTTAAAAATGCACTATGGCGGATGGCGACTGAAATAGGGTGACCATGTATTCCAACGAAACAAGTATTTATCGAGTACTAAATTACCTAAACAATGAAGCAAAACACGTCGAAATTGTTGAAATATGGTGACGATGTAGGTATTGCAACAAAATAAATGGATACGCGGACGGAGGACTTTGAGAAGGAGTGCAGATAACCAATATTTTATATAATATGCATTAGAAATAATTGTTATAAAAAAAAACGTTACACACACCAATGGTGGTGTGTGTAACGTTTTTTTTTTTATAACAATTAGCGTTATGATGTGGCCTCTTTGCTTCTACTTTTATTACTTTTCCGTGTCTGAAGGTCTACTCTCTTTCTCCGAAACGTAACTTCGGCAACGAACGAAAATTAAACGTAGATACGTTTTTGACCCTACTCTATATCATTTGCGGACGCACACAATAACATTCAATACGTTAATTGTCTGTGAATTCGAATTTACCGAATTCGAAGTTCACCACATAGGCCACCACTAAGTTTTGCTTCATTCAGTTACGGCGGCTTTCTATAAAAATCTCAATCCCATTTTTTACCCCCGACCAAAAGTTTTTTGTGTCGGGGGTTCTTTTAAATTTTTAATTTAATTTTTATTCATTGTCATTCTAAAAAATATCAATTATTATGTACCTAACTACCTACCGCTTTTTTTGGATGATTGATTACAAATAAAGCCTTTTTCAATTAGGGTACCTAGTTATTTAAGTATTCTTGTACTTAGTCAAATTTCCCAATCTCCAATGTCAGTCACCTTTCCACTTTCGTTTGCTTTTAGCCAAAATAGACTCGACTAATATAACAAAAACTTCACAAGTGGACACTGGTATGCAGGCATCAGCTCAACATTGCTTGTACCTATATAATTTAATATTACAACGTGTTTTGCTTCATTGTTTAGGTAATTTAGTACTCGATAAATACTTGTTTCGTTGGAATACATGGTCACCCTATTTCAGCCGCCATCCGCCATAGTGCATTTTTAAAGATTAATCTGGAATCAACAAAAATACTGACACCATTGCACTGAAACCTTTAACACATCAAGGGTTTTGCGAGTATTCTAGGCTTCTTCGTTGTGGAGCAATCGATAATCCCAATGTTTTGAGGTTATATTGTAATTTTTTAATTTACTATATAAGGGGGCCATCACAAAGAAAAATAAAACAATAAAAGTTCATTTCAGTGTCGTCACAAAATCTTTATTGATTAACGGTTTCTCTCAGGTCCTCAGTTATGGAGATTACGTTGGCCGAACGTCCTGATGTTACAGAAACCAAAATTCATTTTACTTTTAACCGGTGGCATTACGAGTAAAAGTAAAGCATTGGTTGTTTGTCATAAATCGTCAGTAAATCTTTATTCAGTAACAGTTACTCTAAGGTCCTCAGTTATGGAGATTCAGGTTGGCCGAACGTTCTGATATCAGGTCGTTCGGCCATAAATAAATGCTTCTAACTTTCGAACTGTTCTGTCACAAATTCTTTGGCTGGCGTCTTTATGCGTCACATAATCGTCATTAAAAACTGGAGTAGCAGCCAGCTCCCTATCTCAACTGGCCGAACGTTCTGATGTACATGAATAAACCAATGCCATAGTTATTACATAAAGAAATGTAATTCCCATAATGTTAAAGTTCTTTTGAAATAATAATAAAAAGCGCACATAAAATGGCTTTCGACTTAAACAGAACAATATAACATAATAAGGGTCTAGACATTCGTGATCACGTTCTCCCTGTATATGCAAGTGAGCATTCAGAATGTAAGCGTTACCTCGGCTTTTTCAATCTTAACGACCTAAAATAAAACGACAAAGAATACCAAATCGGTTAAGTTAGGGCTCCTAGGAGGTGCAAAGCGACTGTCGAACCGGTTCGGCCGGGAGATTCTTTGTTTGGTTATCTCAAAGTCGAAACGTCGCGACTCGAGCCGAGACAGACATCGGCTGGCTAACTGACGCCTCATTTATCTGTTGCAGAGATAAGACGACGAGAGCGGATGTGTCTGCAGCGAGACTCGGGCAGCTGAGGGCCCCGGCGGCCTGATGGCAAGCGGAGCGGTGCGCGCGCTGCTCGTGACGGCGGCGCTGGCGACGCTTGGCGCGCACGCGGCGCGCTTCGGAGACCGCCTCGCGCCGCGCGTGCCGGCCGCCTACTCGCCGCGCAACGCCCCCTCCGCACACCACTACGTCGAGAATGAATATGACGACGTGTACGAGCAGGACTACGAGGAGCAGAACCTCTCTGTCGAGGAAGAGGAGACACCAGAGCCGGCTCCTGCCCTGCGCCGCCCCGCGCGCACTGAAGCTCATAGACTGGAAATGAGCACTGAATTCTTCGTTGTACCAGAACGACTCTCATCCCCAACGCCACCTTCGACATCCACAACTGCCACACCAGAACCACAACCGAACTTGACCATCATATTGTCACCGACCCCGCAAATTTTGGGCGCACTCAGACCCGAGTCTTGGGCAGTCCCTATATTAGCTCTCGCTTGTGTTAGTATGGTGACCCTCGGCGGATTTGAAGCGTTTGTGATATGGGGAGCGAGTCGCAAAGCGCCCAGTCATCGTCACCTGCTACTTGGACAGACGCTACTGTTCGGGTTGTTCTCGTGCGCCGCTACAGCTGCATTGTTTGCAACTACGCCGACTGCGTTCACGTGTGGTGCTGTCCGATTCGGAACGGGTGTTTCGTATGTAATCGTATTCGCTTCACTTTTAGTGAAGTGTGTTTTTTTGCTAAGTTTGAATGGTGGAGTATATTTACCTGCAGCGTACCAAGGGCTTTTATTGTTTTTCGCTGTAATGATTCAAGTAGCGATCGGTGCACAGTGGCTCGGCGGTTCTCCTCCACGAGTGATAAACGGCGGCGGGCGGTGCGACGTCCACATGTCAGACATGCTGCTGTCGCTGTGCTACGCAGCGTTCCTGATCGCGGTGGTGTGCGGAGTGGCGCTGCGGTCGCGCGGCATCCGCGACAACTACCGCGAGGCGACGCACATCGCGGGCGCGGGCGGTGCCACGGCCGCCGTGTGGGTATGCTGGGTGGCGGCGGCGCTGGGCGCGCCCGAGCGCCACCGAGACGCGTGCGTGGCCGCGGGCCTTCTCGCCACGTGCGCGTGCGTATTCGCGCTCATGTTCGCACCGAAAGGTCGGCGCCTAGCGGCGCTGGGCCGCGAGGGCCGCTGGGACGCGGACCGCGAGGAGGGCCTCAGCTCGCTGGGCGCCGGCGGCTCCGGCTACTCGCCCTCGTTCTTCCACTTCAAGCCGGTCAAGTATGGCATGGTGTCGGCGGCGGCGCCGGCACCCGTGCCGCCTCCGGTGCTGGACCGTAAGGAGCCGCCCGCTCAGCCAGCCGGTTAGTTAAGTATCTAAAGTGCGCTACTAGTGAGGACTAGCGCTTCCACGCACAGATTGACCGCAGATCGCGACGTTCTTTTCGCAGATCCGTACGGAGGCCTGTTCGCGAACTCGCCGCACCCGCACTCACGCGCCCTGTACACTCCGCCGCACTACACAATGCACCCCCTTATGCTAAACTATCACTACAATTACCCGCCCTATCCTTACTTGCTGCCGCCAGGTAACTACTCATACCTACACTCGCTTGTATTTAAATGCACTCTCACTTCAATTTTTCAATGGCAAAAACAAGATCGATTTTGATAAGATTATTTAGATTTTCTTCAGAGATCACTTTCAAGACGGTTTACATCAGATTCAGGTCCTCATGTACGAGACTAAATACTTACAGTTATTGCAACTGGTTAGCTAAGCCATACTGATTGTTTCGTGTTGTGTGCAGGCGTGATGGTGCGTCCGGAGGAGGGCAACGTGTACACGAGCGTGGAGCCCACCTTCAGCAGCAACCCCAACGTGTACTTCCAGCGCACGGAGCCGTTGCACGTCGGCATGATGTACTGAGCCCCTGACAAACCACAAGTTCCGAACGCGAACACTGGGATTTGCAGCGCGACGCCATTGTCACTTGCCAACCAGCAATCTGTGACACACCTACGAGTCTTGTGACGACACGTTCCCACTGCTGCGTGAAGCACTTCTGCACTTATCTTAAATAGCCCACAGAATTATATAATTTAATTAATTAAATTATTTCAAAATTCAAACACACAATCTTAAGCAGTTGCACTAGAGGGTGAGCCTATTGTGATCAATCAAGCACTCTGGGCTTATAGACGGTTCTGAGTAAACCTAAACAGTTTATCTGATCTTTATTTTTTGTTTGCCCCAATATGTGAAAGCAATAATTTTCTAGTCAAACAATCAGATAATAATATGTTAATCTATAAGGAACAAATTGCTACCTATTCTCGTACGTGCTTTATCCAGCAGTGGTGACAACTAATGTGAAAAATTATGGACTATGTGAAAAGACTTTTATGAACTTTGTGTAAAACAAAAGCTGTTTGTGATTTTAAACTATACTAAACCCACCCTGAAGAATATGAAGAACAGCTGTTAGAATATGTTTAGATAATTAACTATTAAGAATAGAGAAAAACCATATAATTGTAAGTTTTCCTTATGCAAATTTGTAAATAAAACTAAAGACTGTTTTCGGTTATTTTATTTTATTTAAATTATAAAATTATTCTATATTTATTCAATGTAAACACATAAATAACTGTGCAAAGTTTATTACACATGCCTCATCAAAACAGAGACAGTCATGCTTAACTTTTGTAACAATCTCACTCACAATGTTGCCACTTTCAAAAGTAGATGTAGTTTATTTTGTTCTGTTGGCAACACTATTCACATGTAGTTCATTACTTGGTTCCGGTGGAGAGCAGGGCCAGGAGTCCTGACGCAGCCGAGAGGGACACAATGTAGTTACTGTGGTCAAAGAATTAAGGAATCTTTTTGAACAGAACACATAATATATATTAACCTTTTATCTCATAGATTAATAAATAATTCAAACACTTTGCTGGTGGCCAAAGTATTTATGAGGTGTACCTAATATTTCACTGACATACACAATAAGAGTATAAATTAATAATTTCATAAATTAATAATTTCCTTTCAGTAGGTGTTGAAATTCTAACAGGTACTGAATTGAACAATGAAATAGTACCAAATAGCCCTCAGCTGGACTGTCATAAACCATGGTGAATCTTAATAAGTATAATGATGTTCATCATACTTGATCAAGTAGGCAGCAGTGGCGCAGGGTCAAAATTTTGTAAGGGGAAGCCGACGAGAAAAATGAGATCATTAATTTTGTTTTTAAAGTGAAACTTTTATTACATCGTCTCAAACTTTTTCGTCTGTGTGTTGCATGTCGCGTGACGATTGGCCGCGGAGTAGGGATAAAGTGAAAGGCGCTCGTCAGAGCGCCTTTCACTTTATGGACTTTATGGACCCTGGCGGTAGGATGAATTCATGATACAAATCGTCATTATCCATCAAATATGAACACGTATGCAAAGTTTCGTGTCTGTGCTATTAAACGTTGAGGAGTTCCCTCGTGAGAAGACAATCCTGGCTGCAGGATGAGATCATGATAGAATTCATGTGTATCCATCAAATATGAACTCGTTTGCAAAGTTTCGTGTCTGTGCTATTAAACGTTGAGGAGTTCCTTCGTGCAAAGACGATCCTGGCTGCAGGATAAGTTCATGATACAAAACATGATCATCTATCAAATATGAACTCGTATGCATAGTTTCGTGTCTGTGCTATTAAACGTTGAGGAGTTCCCTCGTGAGAAGACGATCCTGGCAGGAGGATAAGATTATGATAGAATTTGTGTTTATCCATCAAATATGAATGTGCATACAAATTTTCGTGTCCGTGCTATTTACCGTTGAGGAATTCCCTCGTGAGAAGACAATCCTGGCTGCAGGATGAGATCATGATATAATTCATGTGTATCCATCAAATATGAACTCGTATGCAAAGTTTCGTGTCTGTGCTATTAAACGTTGAGGAGTTCCCTCGTGAGAAGACGATCCTGGCTGGAGAATAAGATCATGATAGAATTTGTGTTTATCCATCAAATATGAATGTGCATACAAATTTTCGTGTCCGTGCTATTTACCATTGAGGAGTTCCCTCGTGAGAAGACAATCCTGGCTGCAGGATGAGATCATGATATAATTCATGTGTATCCATCAAATATGAACTCGTATGCAAAGTTTCGTGTCTGTGCTATTAAACGTTGAGGAGTTCCCTCGTGAGAAGACGATCCTGGCAGGAGGATAAGATTATGATAGAATTTGTGTTTATCCATCAAATATGAATGTGCATAAAAATTTTCGTGTCCGTGCTATTTACCGTTGAGGAGTTCCCTCGTGAGAAGACAATCCTGGCTGCAGGATGAGATCATGATATAATTCATGTGTATCCATCAAATATGAACTCGTATGCAAAGTTTCGTGTCTGTGCTATTAAACGTTGAGGAGTTCCTTCGTGAGAAGACGATCCTGGCTGCAGGATGAGATCATGATAGAATTCTGTTTATCCATCAAATATGAACGTGCATACAAATTTTCGTGTCCGTGCTATTTACCGTTGAGGAGTTCCCTCGTGAGAAGACAATCCTGGCTGCAGGATGAGATCATGATAGAATTCATGTTTATCCATCAAATATGAACTTGTATACAAATTTTCGTGTCTGTGCTATTAAACGTTGAGGAGTTCCCTCGTGAGGAGACGATCCTGGCTGCAGGATTAAGTTATGTCTGTCATAAAAATGTATTGTTCTTAGAACCAAAGGTGTGCGCTAAATTTCAGCTCAATCGGGCATCGGGAAGTGGTTCTAATTTAGCTTCCTATACATACAAACATTGAAAGTTCCCTGTCGTAACTCGAAAATCTTCGGCTTACCTAGTCCTTACAAAACGCTGCTGATAGCTGCGAAGTCACGTGTCCGCGTTCATACGAATTTAGTTCTGAATTCTGACACCCGAGCGTCGGCTTACTGGCGCCACATGTTGCTTTCTTTGTTGACATGAAAAATGCTGGCATTTATGTAATGTTTTCAATCCTGTGATGTATTTAATGTCTGTACTGTGATGTGATAACGTCAGATGTGTACATAATTTACTATTTGACTACAGTAGACACTAGACACTACGTATAGTGCCTTGTTCCCAAAGGGAAGCCGGCAGGAATCGGCTTCTTAGGAGCCTTCGGGCCTGGTAGGCAGTTGTATATTGTTTGTAAAAGGATACACAGTGGGTGTGAAAGAGCGCAGAAGGTAGAAGCTGCTGAGGATGACGATGGTCAGGAACAGAGCATTGGTGTAGAAGATGGAGTAGGTGGTTGCTTCATAGTCAGCTACTTCATTCTTTTTCCATAGGATCCTGAAAACATGATAAATAGTTTTGATTACTAAGATGTGAGTTTTCCGGCTACTCCTTGATATGATTTAACTAATCTTCTAAAGTAAAAATATATTTAATAAGCAGTGCACTGGGTAAGCAGACCTACCTCACTGCCTACATCACTCTAATACAGGATGTTATCATACAAAGAAAATCTGGGAAAGAAAACTGACTTAGGCCATCAGTATTCATCCTATTATTACCATATGAATTTGGATTAGAAAGTCAAATGAGAATTAATTAGGATAATCTACAAAAATTAAAAGTACACTCATTAAAATCCAAACCCACGTGGAATTTCTATAGGTGATCAGATTAATGAATCTTCTTCAACATATTATTGTATCTACCTGGGTTAATGTTATAATATCAAGCAAAAACACAAGTATTATACATACTGATAAGGTATCTGTAAACCCAAAGATCAATTCATACAAGATGAGAATTGAGGATTTCAAACAAGAACTTGTTGTCAACACAATTTCTAACTGAGCCGTCTCACCCTGCATTCCTATTGGAGAAACATTTACATCAATCATGTTGAAAACTATATTTTCAGCTGTCTCTTCTCTTAGTTGAGGTATTTTATCCCTTCAGACAAGTTACACAGTGAATGTTATGCCAGTAGGAACACAGAGCCAGTAAGGAGACTTCATAAACAAAACAGAAGTATTTAGTAGATTACCTTTCGTCCTTCTCCTTCCTGCTCATCTTCTTGTCGTCAGCCAGCTTGCGAGCCATCTCGCGTGCCACGGCGTCTTCTCTGCGCACCGCTACACGGTGCTTCAGCTGGAACTTGGTATTCCTGTATGCCAGGGCCAGCAGCCAGGTGCTTGCTGTCGTTACCATCGCGAACCAAGCCAAGGACGAGCTCACCTCCAGGGCATGCACCCTCCAGAACAACCCTGAAAGAGCGACAGACATCTAAATCGAACGATACTTTCACTATACCGTAATCTAAGATTTATGTATAAAACTATACGTTTTAACATCATAATAATGTCTGAACAGTATTGCGGTAATACTCACATATAGGAATAGCGGATACGATGAAAGCATTCCCGTAAAAGAGAGCTGAAGACTTCGTCGAAACATTCCGGCTGAAATCTTGAAGCAGTAACTCTTCTTCTTTTGTGAAAGCCTTGTTTGCCTTGCCCGACATGATTGTTTATTTAATATTGACCTTATATTAACAGTTAACTAATACTAGCACGAACTACGTGTAGCAAAAATATAAGGATAGCTCGATATTGTGCCACCACTTCAGCTGGCTTGTGCGCTGGCGAGCTGGCGAGCGAAAGTCAAACGTCAAATGACTTGTAAGCAACGTGTCAAAAATATTACCATCTTTCAAAAATATTTGATTATAATTACTTGAACATTTATATAAATTAACTTATTAGAAACTTTAACCAGATTTATTAAAAATAACAATAAAAGTTTAATGCGATGAAAATAAGAAACACAGTAATCATATTTCTGCACCACATCAGGATTGACACATAACTCCGTTTGGCATAGATGGCAGATTAAATTTTGGGTGTAAACACCGTAACAGAAGTAGCCTTAGACGACCAACAAACTGAAATAATATTTTGGTGTCAATCTCTATCCTAACATGACAAATTGTCAGTAAGCATTATCCGATGTATTGTACAAACAATTACAAAACTGGAATTCAAAAGACAGAGTTAGTGGAATTCAAACTCGAAATGGTTTTTTGAAAAAATCGTTTATTACGTGTCTTCGTTCTTTTTGAAATTATTGCAGAATTGAACCTTTCGTTTGACAGTCGCTGTCACATTTCGAATTTCAAATATCAACGTTTCATGCCGCGATCCGCTTATTGTTTGTTGTGGAAATAAAACTTAATAAATTAACCTTCGCTGATTTATCGAATGGATAAGGAATTATTGCTTTGATACAAAATGAGTCACTTTGAATTTGCTATACCACTGCAGAAGGACGAATTACTAGAATCACACGTAGGACAATATCATGTTGAAGATGTCGTACAACCGCGCGTACTTTTGTCCAAATTACAAGGTAATTAAAAGCTTGTTTTAGTGTCAGTTTTGTCACCAATTATTTACTTATCACCACATACTTGTTAATAACTAATTAAGCCTCCTATTTACAGATGCCGCGCGAGCTTTTAATGCTGAAGGAGTGGAATACATATTGGAACACTTTGATACTTATTTTTCAATCATAGTTCATGGAAACAAACTTGAATGGAATGTTATAAACAAAGGTACACTTATCTTAATAGTTGTAACATTAACAACATATATTTTTTTTTTCTTTGTCATCAAACAACAGTTTAAACAACAAGTTTTGAACATCTTTTTAGGTTTCGAACACATCATACGAGCAAGCAAAAGTCTTTGCAACCACCTAGAACTTATAGTACAAGAGCAAGAGATAGACCCTGATGTCAGAACCAAGAACTTGAACATTTTGAAAATGATGATGTATCTGTTCACTCAGATTATGAAGACTAAGGACACTAAGCTTGCTGCTGATGTGAGTAGAATCATGTCTTACACTTAAAAATAATGTTCTAGAAGAATTTTGAACTCTCAGGAATAGATGGTAAGGTCCATGAGTTTCTGGCTTCAACTATAAAATTAAGGATTAAAAGCCAAACAAAAATGGATTGAAATAAAGGGAAACTATATTATAAAAATATTACTCGGAATACATCAGTTTTTTTTTTTTTGTATCTCTTATATTTAATGTTATTTAGGCTGGAATCTTTAAGACCTATGTGATTTTTTTTATGAACCTCTGAATATTGTGTCCTATGTTTCATTCCCACATTTAGCAAAAAAAATACTTATTAGTAGAATCATAGAAAATGAACTTTTGACTTCCAACAGACAATTGTGACCTGCCTCACCTTACATGAGTATTTTATTTAATTTTCTCCTATTAGAAATAATAACTTGTAATTAAAAGTTTTGAATCTGGTGTGAGGACAAAGAAAGGAATTAATTCTGTTATTGATTTATCTAAAAACTTTCTAATGCAGAACTCAACAAAGCTGACATTGGGTAAAAAGGGCAAGAAGGCGACAGATGATGAAGAGTTCTGTGGTTGGACCGAGTCAGACAAGCAGGCAGCGCTAGTTACACTGAACTTGGTGCTTCAGCAACCCTTGTCTAAGCTGTGGGACCCACCTTTGGCTGAAGATAACTTTGTTTCGTAAGTTATTTCATAGTTTTGCTAGGCTAGCTGACTTGGACTGACATTTGAGCAATTTTATCTCTCATGTATTTTGTTAGGATATTATGAAATTGTATTGGGCAGAATTCCTCTTTGGCATGTAGTTATTATTTCTTTTTTGTTTTTTTGTTAAGAGGAATAGAGCGCAGTATGTTAAAAATCAAAAAAAAAGGAAAAAAATTAGACACAGAACCAAGGCACGAGATGGATTGATACACGCTTAATCACTAAAATGGAAGTGGGCCGGACATGTGGCGCGCCTAAGAGACCAAAGATGGACCAAAAGGGTGACCGCATGGGCAGGTCCTCAAGGCAAAAGAAAAAGAGGCAGACCTGTAGATAGATGGGAAGATGAGCTCAAAAAAACAGCTGGCCCCAACTGGATTCAAGTAGCCCAATCCAGAGAGGACTGGCTATCTTTGGAGGAGGCCTTTACCTACAGAGGAGTTCTAGCAGAGTAGTCTAAACCAGCAACTAAACGAAATTTAAGAATTAATTAATAGATTTTCAGAATTATAGAATAGAATCTTAGATTTAAGTATATATTTTCTCTTGTGTTTTCTGCTAGAAATAAAAGGCTTTTTTATTTATTTTTTATTTATTTATTGGGCAGAATACTTTTTGGAATATCTTGTCATAAGTTTTACAAAAACAAAGTCATATGCTTTTGTTGTATTTCATTGTTTCAATAGAAGACTATAGTAGATTGTATCATAAGGGAGCAAAATAATATTTTTACGGCGAGGGCGCTTTTTTTAATCCAGAGCGAAGTGAGGGATTCTAGAGTAGAACCCCGAGCGTAGCGAGGGATTCTTTAGTAGAATCCTGAACGTAGCGAGGGATTCAAAGTACGTCGCCCGAGCCAAAAATATATTTTTCATTACTCATACACTGAAAGTAGATCTGAAGTTGCCTGAAGAGCGGGTTGAAAGTAATACTTTTCAGCCCTAGGGAGAATCGCTTTCAACTGACAGATGTCAAATTATAAAAAAAAACTAGTTCTATTTTCACATTTTTATTGAACCATGTTCCAACTTTCTATGCAGCCACGATGTAAAATTGAAATAACTTAAGTTAAGTATTGATTAAAGGATATATATATTTAAAACACTTTATTATAATTTAGTTACAACAGTTTTTTTTTTTAAAACAACATTGATTTGGGCAAAATATTTACCATTTTTTTAAATGATGAAAATGAAAAATAAAGGCTGAATAGCTGACTAGCCACAGAAAAAAAAAACAAAACAGGCGGGAAAGCGGCAAACGGTTTTACTCATTTTTTCTTTAGCTAATTCATGTTTTTATTTTTACTTTCCTTGTACTATTCGTAATGAAAAGCACAGTGTTTACCTCGGGTTAAAGACTTATTTAGACCTAGGGTAACAATGTACTATTTCATCCCATCTATTCGAAAAGGACGAATTGGTTCGCCTTTCAGTGCACCCAAATGTGGTGTTTTCTATAAGAAGCTTTTAGCGGGCAGTAATGAGTTTTTAATCCTCTTTATTTCAAAAAGTGCGCCGCAATTTACTTTGCCGCGCACTTTTTAAATCTGGAACATGTTAGTGTTCAGCGCCAAAGAAATCGAACGCAAATATTGTTTGAATAAAGACTGGCTGGTAAGACGGCCCATAGTCGCGCCGCCAGCTGAATAATACATTTTCATAATTGCGAAAATGTCTCAAATGTAAATATAAATTTTTAGTCGTTTTATTATTTGATACTATTTAATTTCAATTTAGTTGTTACTCTATGTTTTAATAATAACGTTTCAATAAAATATGAGGGGCCGTTTATTTTCTCATAGTGGGTGATGAAAAGTAGAGTGTATCACCCGGGCGCAAAATAGATTTTTGCTCGGGCGACGTACTTTTAATCCCTCGCTATGTTCAGGATTCTACTAAAGATTTCCTCACTTCGCTCTGGATTCAAAAAAGCGCCCTTGCCATAAAAATATTATTTGGCTCCCTTATGATACAATCTACTATTATTGCGCCCGAGTGATATACTCTACTTTTCATCACCCACTATGAGAAAATAAAAGGCGCCTCATATTTAATTAAAATATTATTATTTAATAAAACATAGAGTAACAACTAAATTGAAATTAAATAGTATCGAATAATAAAACGACTAAAAACTTATATTTACATTTGAGCCATTTTCTCAATTATGAAAATTTAGTATTCAGCTGACGGCGCGACTATGGGCCGTCGTACCAGCCAGTCTTTATTCAAACAATATTTGCGTTCGACTTCTTTGGCGCTGAACACTAACATGTTCCATTTAAAAAGTGCGCGGCAAAGTAAATTGCGGCGCACTTTTTGAAATAAAGAGGATTAAAAACTAATTACTGCCCGCTAAAAGTTTCATAAAGAAAACACCACCTTTGGGTGCACTTAAAGGCGAACCAATTCGTCCTTTACGAATAGATGGGATGAAAAATTTAATTAAATTTAAGCTATAAAGTACTGTTACTTATTTCCAGAATGGTAGCAGACCCCTGCTATAAAGCATTAGAAGAACAAATAATAAAGAACAAATCTGTTAGAGAAACTGTGTTCCAAGTGCTTGGCGTACTGATCAAGAAGTACAACCATGGCACCTCCTGTCTCATCAAGTTGGTTCAGGTAATTTTGTATGACATAAAGGGTGTAAAACACCTCTTAACGAAGCTGAAAGGCACTGGTTCTCCCTGTCATTGCGATCATTTTTCTAATACACCATACCTGGGAACTTTCTAGTTACGGAGATATTAGGGGTCAAAGTTCCAACTTTTTGACAATTTTTTTTTTTATATACAAGTTTTTAATGTAAGATATTTACTTTAAACACCTCCACGACCCCCGTAGTACTCAATCCGTTCATCAGCACAATGTTTTGAGTGCGTAACATTGAGTTCTACCACAAACATGATTTTACATCCCCTAAAAAAAAAGTCGTTTCCCAGCAATAATTTTTACATAAAGTTACTTAGTTTCATGTACAGAATGCTTGGTTGACGGCTTCGTGATGAGGTGATTTACACGGTGTATAATAAAATTATGAGCATAACCAGCCTTACCATGGGGAATCTTGTTACCTAGCAACTGGACTGTAAAATGCAGGTGCACCATATAAAATACTGGTATTCAGCAGCATCTTGTTAGACTTCAAGCTAACCCCAATATAGCTGGGAAAAAGCTAGGCAGCTGATGATGTCTGTAAATAAACTATGTAACTGACCCACAGGCACTGTAGAAGGCCTTTTAAAGAAGAAAAAAAATCTCTGCATAGACCATGATTTAAAACCTAAGTTTACAATCACACATTGTGTTTCTTTACCTCTTAGTCTGATCTCAGTTAATCAGGGTGTAGTCAATAATATGTATTCTTTATTCCAGGTCCTTCAAATGGTAGAACATGCAGTGTCGCCAATAGTTGCGGGTGTAGTGCAACTGACCAAAGAATTTGGCCTTGGAACATTTGGACCTCAAATGGTATTACATTAATGGATTTTAAATGCATCTAAAAATACTCGCAGCTGATTTTTTTACTGCCTCATTTGTCTAGTGGTCACAAACGCAACTTCTGAGCATGAGTTCCTGGGTTCGATTCTCAGGTTGGGCCAAGTGTTATTGGGTTTCCATCAGGAATTTCTTAATAACTGCTATGGATTTGTGTCTCGTTCATGGCAATAAGCTCGCCCCCTTTTCATGGGGTTTAGACAAAACTGGGCGTATCATTAAGTACACTCCTGCCTAACCCTTTGCGGATTACAGGCGTGATTTTATTTATGTTATGATTTTTGTAGGTGCGAGAAATAGCAGAAGCGTTAGCGTCATCTGACGATGAGAATGCCGGTGCTGGCACCGAGCAAGGGGCGGCAAGAAACTGTGGCGCATTCCTACTGGAGCTCACTAAGGAACTGCCCAAAGAGATGACCAATGCTATTGCCACTATACAACCATATCTGGAGAGTGATGAGGTAAGTTTTTGTTTTTTCTTTTTCAGTACTATCTTTTGGTTTTAACAGTTTGCGAAAGTTTAGCTGGCGTCAGCAGCTACAACTACGTCCATGGCAATAGTGAACTTTTAACTATCCATTACATTAAATTTTCTCTACTTAAAATGACCACGCGGTAATTGCGAATTACAGACTTTTATTGTTCGACCTCCATTTCCAAAATTCACAACCATTTTTTTTTGACACAGTCCGTCGTCTCATTGGTCTTCCCCTACTCTTATGTTGCCAATTCTTCTTTTTTTCAATACATTTTGTTCGAGGTGGCGCACGAAACCTGGAAAGATATGGAGGACTCCTATGCGCAGCAGTGGGACATAACGGACTAACAAAAAAAAAATGTACTAGTTATCAATAATCCTTGAAACGGGATAGTGTGTTTGTGATAGTGTCAGTTTTAGAACTTATAAGAAATGTATTTTGCTATTTCAGTCATACACGCTCCGTATAAGTGTTTTGGGCATGATGTGCGAGATACTGAGCGTGGAGCTACGCGGCGAAGGCCTCACAGACGAACAGCGCACGCAGCGAGATGACTTCCTCGACGACCTGTACGAGCACCTACATGACCTCTCCGCGTATGTACGACACAAGGTAACGCACTGCATCTTTATACTCTGTGGGAGACTCTAACGGAGGATGGTTCTGAGCCACAGAAATGGTAACTGCTATATCTGGCTGAAAAGGTCTAGCTCGACCTTTATCGAGCGTATTCTCGACAGTCCTTAACATTAACGTATTAACATTTCAACAGGTTCTACAGTTCTGGTGTCGCCTGCAGAGAGAGAATTGCGTTCCTGTGAATCGGCAGCGCACTGTACTCGAGCGATCGATCGGACGCCTGCGGGACAAGGCTGCGCTCGTCAGGAAGGCCGCTATACAACTACTCAAGGTATAGTAAATCAGCAAATACATACTAAGCTACATTTCTCACCCTAGCATGACATTTTTACCTTAATAGATTTTTAATCAAGTCAAGTAGCCTTCCGGTTTCTTGCAATGGCTGTATTTTTATAATACTTTGCAGATATTCTTAGAATGCAATCCATTTTCCGCGCAACTGAAACTAGAAGTACTAGAAGAACAATTGAAAACTGAAACAGAAATCATGGAAGATCTACAAAAGAAGTTGAACCCTGGACCTGACCCTGAATTGGTCAAGAAATGGGAGAGTATAGAAGAAGACATCATTTCTTCTATAAAGAAAGGAATGGATATACTCACACAGGATGAGCCGGAACTCTCCCAAGCCTCGCTAGAGAACTTATATGATGCGATCCGCAAACATTTGCGGGAGAAGAACTATTACAAGGCGTACCTTATTGTTAAGCACACTGAGAGACAGTACCCTGAAGCTAAGTTACTTAGATGCGACATGCAAAAAAGTGACCAGGTAAGAACTTCCCAAAATATCCTACTTAATATTATAAATGCGAAAGTTTGTGAGGATGGATGGATGTTTGTTACTCTTTCACGCCGAAAACTACTAAACGGATTTAGATGAAATTTGGAACACATGGTAGTTTATAACCTGACAATTACCACGCGTGCGTATCCGCGGGCATAATTTAGTTTGTCATAAGTTCTTCCTGATGAACTGAAACAGTGTCAAGCTTGCGAATACATAATGCATAAAATCCAAAATACTTGTCAACTTATTACAGATCGCATACTTCGTGGCGTTACTCCGCAACATATTCGTAATACCAGACCGAACGATATCTCTAACACAGCAATGTGAACAAGAACTAGCCATGTACAAACGGTTAGAAGAAAAAGAAAACATAGTTGCCTTTCTCCAAGAGTCTGTTCACTTCAGTCGCATGGTGTCTGAAGCTGTACCGCTTATAAACGCCTTGTTGATGTCTAAGCAAGCTGGTGACGTCAGCGAGGCTATAGACTTCTTTACGACGGCTCATCATTTTAATATTGAATCTGCAAAGATGGGAGTTGCGAATATGTTGTTGCTTGTGTGGTCGCCGGATCAGGTAAGCTTGTTTAGTGTTGCATATCCTTCATTTAATTGTATGTACAAAATTCATTTGAGCTGAACGTTCAACTAAATTCAAGTTATGAATCCCTCTCAATACGTGAATAATTTAGTGGACCTAAAAAAATGGTTTTATTTTAACAAGTAAATCATCCACAAGTATGTAAATGCAACGTGCAAATTACACTTTTTCATCATCAACTTCAAACCAATCAGGAGAAACGTGAGGCAGTAGAGAGGGCATATCGCGACATGTACCTAGAGTGCGATAACAAGGCTGAGCGCGCGCGTTGCTTCACCATCGCCAAGAACCTGGTCTCTCTCATGATGCACATCGACCGCGGCAGTGCGCTCGCGCTCGAACATCTTGTGGACAAGTGGGTCGCAAAGGGAGATATCAGTCCGGCTATTATACAGGTACGCACATACGAATTAAGGCGCATTCCATTTTGCACAGGCTGTTGTGTACATTACAGGCGAATGCTCCCGGTAAGGGATGCTCCCTTGCATAGGCACATATAGTACTCAGGTGAAAATTCGGCACATCGAGTTTAGAGCCACCAAAGCGGGAGACAAGTGGAGCGATGAGGATACGTGCGGCAATCGACCAATCAAAACGTCTGAAATCCACATGTTATGTTTCTTCTCTCCTGTGATTGGTTTATTCTTGCACATTGTTAGAGGTGTACCCTCTCGTTTTGGAAATCAGACAATAGAAAAAAACCTAAAAAAATCAAGATCAGGTTTATCCATCCACGTTGAACGTATACAAAGTTTCGTGTCCGTGCTGTTAACCGTTGAGGAGTACTCTCGTGAGGAAGCGATCCTGACTGAAAGATCAAGTCATGTCTGCCATATAAATGTATTGTCACCAGAACCAAAAGTGTGTGTGAAATTACAGCTCAATCAGTTAAGTCCCCCCCACAACCGAGTTAGCTGTAATTTCGCACACTGCTATGAAATTCTATTGCAAGATTGACCAGTACATACTAATTTACTAACAAAGCAAGTTAAACAAAAACTCGGCTCATTCAAACATATTATCTTGATGACATTCTCCTTCTAAAACAGACCTCCATGTTTCATATCTACGACCGATTATTTAATTCTACCACTACCACTTTATTATTTGTCTCACTAATTTTAATGCAGTATTTTTTAAATTGATATTTAATTATAAACCAATCATTTTGTGCACAGGTTTTCTGGGAAATGTTCCTAAAGAAAATCGACGGAACTACGGACATGGACAGCTACGCCGCACTAACACTTCTAGTCATGGTCGCTAAGGCGAAACCTTCAGTGGCGGTCGCCAACCTCGACGTCATACAAGCGCACGGTTTAACTGCAGACTACAACTCCAGGAACTTGTGTGTACAGCTGTTGCTACCATTGACGAAAAAGACTCAAAGATATCCCGTCGACCATGCAATTTTCACCTCTATTTTCGACAGTCTTATAGAAACATTCTCCAAGTTCGATAGATTCACTGCCTTCGCTGCTAACTCTATAGACCTCATTTACGCGATCTGTGATACACCGGAAGTTGTCTGCGGGAACATTCTTGCGGAGATGTACAGAAGGGTGGAAGAGACGATGGTGAATGATAGCGGCAATGAGGAGGAGGTCAGCTTGCCGGTGGAGCTGTTGACTCGGTTCGTGTTTGTGCTGGGACAAGTGGCGCTGCAGCAACTCATATACCTTGACATAACCGTGTACAGCGAGCTCAGGAGAAGGAATCAGGTAATATAACTGAATAATCCAGTGCATACTACTTTTTCATTAAAAAACACATTAAATAATACAATTTCCCATAGAAATACTTTAAGTATCGATTGAGACATCAAAATTTACGAATTTCTTTTCATCAGGTTCGCGAAGAACGGAAGGTGGAAGAGAAACGCAAGAAAAAAGCGGGCGCGTTCGCGACGCCGGGCAAGCGTGGGCGCGTTGACGACCTGCGCCGACAGACGCTTATGAACGCCAGCAACACCAGCGCCTCCTCGCGGCAACAGAGGTCGGCTAGCGTCACCTCTAACAAAGGACCCTCGGTATGTTCGTATTTGTTCAGGTTGCCGATACTGCTTTTTTATGAAAGAAGAAAACCGCTACGCTACTCAACAGTCACACCATACACCTAAAAATTATCGCCGGGACATTGGTTCAAAGAGTTTCAAGAGAGATTGTTGCCGCAATTCTCTGTCCCGCGAAGTTGGCTTAGGGTCCCATACCCAAAAAGTCACCTGTATAAATGTATGCGTCAAATGACAGTAAAATACTTACATTTTCAACATGCAAACAGGTAAACACAACAATGACAGAAGAAGAAGCGGGTCTAGAAGGGGCCGTAGCCGACGACGCGGACGCAGAGTACGTGCGCGGCGTGTGCGAGCGCGACATCGTGGGCGCCGGCACCAGCCTGGCGCGCTACGTGCCGCTGCTGCGCCGGCTGCTGGCCAACCCGGCGCGCGCCCCGCCGGCGCTGCAGGCCGCGGCGGCGCTCAGCTTCACTAGGTAATGCTATATGAACTAGAGCGCGACATCGTGGGCGCCGGCACCAGCCTGGCGCGCTACGTGCCGCTGCTGCGCCGGCTGCTGGCCAACCCGGCGCGCGCCCCGCCGGCGCTGCAGGCCGCGGCGGCGCTCAGCTTCACTAGGTAATGCTATATGAACTAGAGCGCGACATCGTGGGCGCCGGCACCAGCCTGGCGCGCTACGTGCCGCTGCTGCGCCGGCTGCTGGCCAACCCGGCGCGCGCCCCGCCGGCGCTCAGCTTCACTAGGTAATGCTATATGAACTAGAGCAAGACATCTATACTAATAATGAAATAATAAATATGAATGAATTTGTTTGTTTGTTTGTTTTTTGTTTGTTTGTTTGTTTGTTTGTTTATTTTTTTTTGTTTGTTTGTTTGTTTGTTTGTTTGTTTGTTTGGTTGGTTGGTTGGTTGGTTAAACGCGCTAATCTCGGGAACTACTGGTTCGAATTAAATATTTTAGTGTTGCATAGTCTATTTATCGAGGAAGGCTATTGGCTATATGACATAGCGCTACGACCAATAGGAGCGGATGAAAAATGTTGCAAAAACGGGAAAATGTGACGCAAACGAAGTTGCGCAGGTCAGCTAGTGATAGCATAAAATTAAATCAGCCAATAAGTCCTAACGCTGGGATGCTGACCTCTTTTCTGTGAGATGGGAAGAATCATACTCCACTACCCTTTTACGTGCAAAACAGGTTAGTTGTACAGACCTTCGTCGTCTGTATAATCTATGTTATGTTCCATCATAAAATATAATTTGAATTATAGGTTCATGTTGGTCTCCAACGCGGTCTGCGAAGACGGCCTTCAGCTGATGGTGACAGTTCTCAAGAAGTCCAAGAATGTGTCCCTGAGGACTAACTTGACTATCGCTTTCGCCGACCTTACCTTGCGATTCCCCAATCTAACACAACCTTGGACTCATCATATTTATCACATGTAAGTACTGTTAAACCAGAATAGATATGCGGTATTATTTTTGGTAATCTTTGTGTTTCGGAATTAACACACGTCGCGCCACAGAAGCATTCTAGCTTCTAAGTTTTGTATTGCCGATAATCTCTAAGGATCTGATTCACACCTGCTGTATTTATGAGATCATCATCAACACAGCCTGAACTCACCCACTGTTGGGGCCTCCCTTTTCTTTTTAAAATAAAAAAAATATATGTTTCAATTCTAATATGCTAAAGACTGCCTGTCTGTTTATAACGAATCTGTAAAAAAATATTGGCCACTAATAATAATTATTCTATATCATTTCAGACTAAGCGACGAAGAGTTAGAAGTCCGACAATGTGCAGTGAAAATGCTCTCCTTCCTCGTTCTCCACGAGATGGTTCGAGTGAAAGGACAGATCGCCGACATGGCGCTATGTTGTGCGGACAAAGACCCGCGAGTCGCTTCTATGACGAAACTGTTCTTTAAACAACTGTCGCAGAAAGGCAACGCGTTATATAACGTCATGCCCGACATTATATCGAGGCTTAGCGACCCCGAGTTGAACGTCGCTGAAGAACAATACAGGGTTATTATGAAGTGAGTATAAAAATTACTTGTGAAAGTAAAAGCTGCAGAAGCGACTTTTAGAGACCCAGTCTAAAGCAAACTTACAATCTTACTAAAGTAATGTATTCTATTTTTAGGTATATAACATCTCTCATACAAAAAGACCGTCAAATGGAAGCCTTAGTAGAGAAGCTTTGCCAAAGATTTAAACTATCGACCGAGGAGCGACAGTGGCGTGACCTAGCGTACTGCCTGTCCCTATTTTCGTACAACGAGAGGTCTCTACGCAAGCTGATTGAGAATCTCGACTGTTACAAAGATAAACTGCACTGTAATGGAGTCATGGACTGCTTTAATACTATAATGAATAACACATCCAAAATGGCCAAAAATGAAATTAAGGTAGGTCTAAAACAAACACTTCGTTCGAAGTTGCTTTACCCTAAGTGGTGACAAAATCTAAAAACGAAACAATTACAGACTCTTGTCACGGAGTTGGGCGACAAGATAGAAGAATGTTTCGCCGTTCGCGACGGTGAGGAAGGCGGAGGGAACATGGAGGAGAACAGCGAGGGCGGCGCCGCCAGTGGCTCGTCGCCGCGGAGGAACGAGCCTGTGAAGGCCACACCGCGACGCAAGCCCGCGGCCCGACGGAACAGAAGACGATCGTCTTCTAGCCCTGACGAGGTAAAATCTCCCAAGTTCTCATGTCTATTTTTAGTTTATTTAATCCAGATTTGATGGATTTTCACAACTTCCCATAAGTAACTGAAGTACTAATCTTTCTCAGTGAAACAATGTTTAAAAAAATAATTATACCTTATCGCAGAATGAACCTCCGAGCAACGAAAAGACCCCACAAAGTGTGAGAAAGTCGAATCGTAGAGCGGCGACTAGGAACAATAAAGCATCAGCGAACGCTTCAGATGACTCTGGTAAGCTATAATACAATTTTCACAGAAAAGACGAAACGTAAAATGCTAAGTACCAAATGTAGTTTTACTATAATAATGTAATTCATTTGTTACAGATGAAGACTTCCAGAAAAAGGATGATGATGAGGTATTCAAAAAACCTACAGTTAAGAAAACGACACGAAGAAGAAAATTATAATAGTAATTAATTTTAAAAGGTTTTGTAAAAAATAAAATAATTGAGTTCATTCATATTTTATTTCATTTTATGAAATGGCATATTAATCCTGCTCTCTGAATCTCGTGCATGGTTGTTCACATTGTCGGGAGGGTGCAGTTGGTTTTCCTTTTGTGAAATTGTATCGAAATAACGACTGGACTTGCGCCTGTCCTGATGCAGCGCTGTTGTAGCTGTCGTAAATAACCCGATAGAAAGGAAATTTCACGAAAATGAAAGAGCAATATTTTGTGAAAATGTTAACAAATTATCAGAAAACTTTCATGTGAGTCTTCACAACTCGTTTTCGGTGTAAAAGATTAACGAACCACCCTTGCTTCTATTCATTTATTAAAAGCGAACATTTCAGCCTGTCCGTTTGAGTTTAAATTTAAGCATACAAACTATAGCAGTCATTAAAACTTTTAAGGAAATCAAAATCAAATTAACCGAAGATCTATGGGCAATGTCTATTAAAGTTTGCCAAGCTATTATTGACACTATAGCATGGTACTTAGCCTTAATTTTTAATTTATGTGTGGACCAAGGAGTCTTCCCGGACCATATGAAATACAGCAAGGTTTTCAAATCCGGCGACAGTAAAGATACCAATAACTATAAACCCGTATCCATGTTTCCGGTTTTCAGCAAGGTGATGCTTAATCAAATGCTCACCCACTTTAACACCAGTAAAATTTTACATGAAAACAGTATATTTCTCCAAAGGAGTGCGTGGGAAGAGGCACAAGTTGTCATAGGAATCTTCTGTGACCTATCGAAGGCCTTTGATTGCGTAAATCACGAAACCTTACTCTTGAAACTTGAGCATTATGGTTTAGGTGAACTTGCGCTCAGTTTAAATGATAGACAGCAGCAAGTACAAGTAAATGGTGTAAATACAATGGGTTTAAAAGTTAAAATGTGTGTATCACAAGGTTCCATATTTGGTCCTTTCCTTATTTTAGTACACATTAATGACCTACACCATTTATTTAAAAAGCTAACCACAAATGGCGTGGTTTGCAGACGATACTTCTTTATTTTCATAGTATTATGTCATACGGTATTTGACTATGGGGACGGGCTGCAGGCATCGAGTCTATATTTATTCTGCAGAAAAGAGCCATCAGAGCCATGTATAATCTACGTAGGCGCGATTCTCTAAGAGAACCATTTAAGGAAATTAACATTATGACGGTACCTTGTCAATAAATCTATGAAAACATCATGAACGTTATAATATAATAATATTTGCATTTATTTAGTAAAACAGGTGACCGCCACCACTATTTTACTAGAAACAGGGACCAGCTTCAGGCTAGCTAAAGTAGACTCATCTTTCATGGGGTACTGTTTAAAAATGTTACAATAAAATACCTCCCCCCATTCTACAACTGAATAAGACGAAATTTAAATCTTGCATAAAACGCACACTATGTAGGCAAGCATATTATAAGTTGGGGGGATTACATTAATTATAAAATTGCTTGGCCAAATGCTGGTCCTGCTCTACAACCATAGGGGCATTCAAATTGGGTAAGTAATATATGATATAATTACAAAATCTCAAATATTCACAAGATATAACAACTGAAACTATAATTTTATTCGATATAACGATCAGTTAATATAATAAACGATTGATATAATTTTAAAATAACTATCTTTTATAAGCATAACATACATTTAATATAAAATCGTTTGAAATACCACTCAAAAGACATAAAACCTATTTAGTCTAATATGATAAAACGCCTACAGGAGGTATTATAGGTATACGCAAGCATGCAAGCAAGCATGCAACATGCAGCATGCATAGTTTCTGTCACGGCTCCGCCGCTGCGGGGCTCCGGCGGTCCCTTGCGAGCTTATCGTCGCAGATGTGTTTCACGCTCACCACCGCGGCTTCGGCTTGCTGGCCGGCTTCGCCGCCCAGCCTCAGCCGTGGCGGCGAGTTTTAAAACCACCTGCTCTTCAGCTCGCGGGCCGCCTCGCCTCTCCGCGCCTACGAGATTTTAAATTACACTCTAGGGGTAGGGCAGACAAGACTACGTGAAGTCGGTTTTGGAGCGATTCGTTTCTGTCACTCCGCTCTGCTCCCGCCTGAGCCTTCTATTATAACAATCCGAGTCGGATTGCTTTGAATTGGGGTGTTAATCATAAAGATGGTCTCAATATTAAGTATATATTTTAAACGATAAGCCAAATGATTTTCGATTAAATAAACGTTATATCCAATAACGTTATACGAAATACGTTTTAGAGTTTATAAATGTTATATCTAAAGAAATTATATCAACTGTTGGTATAACTCACGTTTATTATATCTTGTGAACGCTATTAAAATGAAATTATACCAAATAACTTTATATGATATGATACGCACCCATTCAAGTTACCGTGTGAAGTCATTGAGAAAAAAGCAGAAGATTGTAAAGTAATTGCATTGTATAGATTTAATAGATTCAATCTCTTAGTATTATATAATTCCATAGCACATGTGTGAGTACTATGTACTGTAAAGCCACCATTTACTGAGTACCTACATCCTTCATTGACGCGAATTTACCCTGGCGCGGGCGGTTGAGTGAATGTCATGCTCACTCAAATGTCACGCTGATGGTGGCGGGTGTGTCGGGTCATTTAGTTCCCTTCAACATGTTTGAGTGTTATGATGGCTGATACATGCGTCAAGTTCGTGAACGGGCGCTGTTAATTGTGACTGGTCCTCTCTTACAGTTTATTTTTGAATTATTATATTAATCTTTAACTCTGGACGTTCTTAGTTTGCACGTATTTCTACATTGTTCTCACATATTTGTAATTCTCAGCATGAATGATGTGACTAAGATTTTGTAACAATATTTTGATTTAAAAGAGTGTCATGGAGTTTCTTGCCCATTCTTCTCCATAGAGATCTACGCTTTGGAATGGGCAACTACAGTATTTTCACAAGTTACGTTTTACGTTTTTTTTCTGTTTTTTCACTTTCAAAAGTGCCTGATTTAAATAAATGCTTTGAGGTTGCAACCTGATAAGAGGGCCAGTCAGCCGTAGACAGAGCAGTCAGCTGCCAACTGACTGATCACTGACAGCTGTCACTGCTGACAGTTACGGTTGTTTACTTCTACTTAGTTGCTTGCTGTTGCTAAAAAGCATGCGAAATATTACAAAGAGTAGAATGCTTATACCGAACGGAAAAATATGAAAATAAGATTCACCGGCTTTAGGTTATGTACATTTCTTTTAATACTATTAAGTGTTTTAATGATTCGATCTAGCGTCATAATGATCACCACTCACATTAAGTGTCGTGGAGGACTTTATCCTCGTTCTAGCATTGAAAGATTTCCTGTCCCTGACGAAAAGGTCAGCTGGTCTTCAGAATATAGGGAATATCAACCACATAATTACACTTCATCAAGCATACATGGAAAGCCATGGGCAGATCCTAATATCGGTAAGAAGTTTAGACCTATATTATTAATTTTATTTATTAAAAGTAAATACCAGTAAATACATGTACCAATAAATACCAGTAAATACCATGCCCAAGTAAACAAAGACGGAGTTAATGTGCTGGGCATTTTCTACCAGTCCACCATATTATGATGCCAAGACACAGTACAAAGTAGGTGCAGTGCAATAACAAAATATTTTAACTAAAGAATATAGATATGATATGAATCAAGTTCTTGTGTGCACTGACTGGTTACCATCCTGATTTATCTGAAATTATGTTGTAACAATCTTTGGTTCTAATGCTAAGTGGCTATGCCTTATTTCAAATCAGGTTCTTACATGCCTACTTGGTACGGAAAACTTTTACAAATTATCCTTACATGTTTAGGAGACCCTGATTTCAAACCACAATGGAACTATGTGGATGGTAATGTGAGCAGAATCAGCTATATGGGCCACTACAAATTAGAGAATGGATACCCTATAAATCCCATAGGAAGAACAGGTATATCTGGTCGAGGGATTCTTGGGAGATGGGGTCCAAACCATGCTGCTGACCCAGTTGTCACTCGCTGGAAGAGACATGAGAATGGTGAAATTGAAAAGGATAAATCTAGTAATAAGTAAATTCCTTTACTAATGTTAGTATTCCTATTTTTTGGTTAACATTAGATACCTATGCTTAACAAGAAAAACTGATTTCAGGCCTATGCTGCAATGTGTTGTAGTGAAAAGAAGGGACACTGGAGAATGGGCACTGCCAGGTGGAATGGTAGATCCTGGAGAGAAAGTTAGTGCTACAGCTGCCAGAGAATTTCAGGAAGAAGCCATAAACTCTTTAGTAATGAGTGACGGTTAGTTGTTTTTATGAAATATTCCTAAACATGAGATGAATAATTTTTTATTATCTACTTGAACTTATTCAAAAAAAAATTGCAGATCAAAAAAGGGATTGGCTCCAAAGGTTTGAAAAATTCTTCAGTGAGGGAGATGAGGTGTATAAGGGATACATTGACGATCATCGAAATACGGACAATGCTTGGATGGAAAGTGTAGCATACAATTTTCATGACAACAATGGCTCCACTGTTGGAGAGTTAAAACTCAATGCCGGTGATGATGCGGTTGGGGTGCACTGGGTGGACGTCACTCCAGACATGGTGTTATATGCAAGCCACAAAGATATTGTAATGGCAGTGTATGACAAACATCAGCTGTCTAACTTTTCCCAATAAAGCCAATAAAAAATCCTAATTTATTTCACTTTGTGAGAGTATTATTGATTGTTTCAAATTTGCAATAACTTGTCTGATGTTAGTGTGATACAGGAATAAATGAATAAAACTGTGATTTATCAAAACAATTAGATTTCCTTTATTTTTCTTGTTCTTAAGCATACATAAATATCAAATAATAAGGTTTGTGTTATCTCTAACCTCGCATACTATTATTTGAACATTATCACACGCACCCCCAAGCAACTAAAACTTAAATGCAATTAATATTCACGAAAGTTGTTAACTTATTTACTTCAGTCAGCATTGATAAGTTCGCCAAAAAAAGAAATGGCCAGCTCATATTTTTTTACATTGGTTTTGCCAATATTTTCTGAACACTGCAGCAGATAATCTATGTTAATTAACATAGCTATGGTAAACTGTTTTAGTTTCAAAACACTTTCAGAGGAGATTGCTTTTAATATATTTTGTAAGTTTTGCCTACAATAGTTGAGTAAGCTGTCCATATTGTTACATTTTAAAATGAACCTACACCACACCATATCTCTTTACAAAATCTTTCCAATGACTAGTTTCACTATTTCCGAAAACCGCCCCAAGCTGATTTATAATATCTTATTTTATAAATGCAGTTAAATGATTTCACTTCTAGGATCATATCGCAAATACGATTCTATAGTTCGACCAGGCATCATAAAATAAAAAGGTGTTATATTATAGAAATAAAATCGAATGAATATATGTACAGTCTTATACGCCAAATTCGGTCAAGAACCTTATTTGTCTTAGTAAATTAGTAAACTACTACCTAGTGATAAAAACGAAATATAGAATCTATGTTTATGTACTAAATTAAGGATTGGTCATCCACTACACCATATCTAATAGAAAGTGCCCTAAAACTACCAATAAAATATACCAACATAATAAAATATGGTAATCGGGTTTAAAGCAACAAAGAATTGCTTGTCAAATATAAAGAAGGCAACATAACATAAGCAACAACAAGGCCCTAGCCTATCGGAGACATAGATTCCACATTGCCTTTACCCTTGAACCCACACACACATTGGAAAATGAAGCAACTCATTTAGTTTTTTATCAGTACAAAATATTATTACTAATCCTGGTCAGTCACATATTATGCACAAAGATACATTAATATGGGAAACTACTCTATAATTTTCATGATGACCACGTCGCGTCATTCCGATTCTTTTCACAAAGTGTGCAAATACTCTCATAAATATCTCATAAAACTGTAGTATGGATGTAACATACAACAGCTTTATAAAGGGTGTAAAACACCTCTTAACGAAGCCGAAAGCCACTGGTTCTCCCTGTCATTGCGATCATTTTTTTGTTCTACACTATACCTGTGAACCTTCTAGTTACGAAGATATTAGGGGTCAAAGTTCCAACTTTTTGACAAGTTTTTTTTTTAAATACAAGTTTTTGATGTAAGGTTTTTACTTTTAACACCTCCACGACCCCCGTACTATTCAATCCGTCCATCAGCACAATGTTTTGAGTGCGTTACATTGAGTTCTACCACAAAACATAATTTTACAACCCCCAAAAAAATGTAAAGTTACGTAGTTTCATGTACAGAATGCTTGGTTGACGGCTTCGTGATGAGGTGATTTACACCGTATATTTTTCCTAACGTTCAGATTATTATTTCCGCTGTCCACAAGTCAACATACTTGTATTTGTAACAATCACGATTTCATCTATCAGCATGTCGAAATGGTCATATCACAAATTATTCGCTTTTCGCTTATTGAAATTTTGGGGACAAAGCTAGTTCGATGCCGAATCGAATAAATACATCTAAGTATTCAACTGAAGGCAGCGACCGTTCGTTTACAATATAGATAGATATATACCAATATACAGTCTAAAATTTGAATTTACAGTTTGCCTTGATTGTCGCTCTAGTCTCACGTTTATTTAAAAAATATGTCCGAACTGAACATACCAATTGACGTTTTCACTGCTGAGTAACCTAAAATCGCAATACTTAACGTTTTGTGTCTTGACACATTTTTTGTCAACGTAAGTTCATCGAATCATTCCCATGATTTAATTTTATCCACTATCTACTGCACAATTTGTAAATGTACGTAGAGCTACAATTGTATTATTTATTTATCACAAGTGGTCATATCACAGCGTCATGTGAAGGTAGGGGCGATGCTAGGAGTTCATCCCTACTGGTGCCAGCGAGCTGTACGCGCGGTAACAGTTCACGTCATTCATGAGGCGCTGGATGTTCTGTGTGAACGTTGGTAAGTCCTGCGAACAATCATTGTTGTATAATTATAGGCAGAATTTATTTTCTTGCTTCGAATAGGGGATGATCACAATTTTGTTTTCTTTGTCTGTCGAGTAGATTATTGAAAAGTATTGGACACGCATTTTTTCTTTTTTCACGTGGTCAAAAAAAAAAGTATAGATTACGGATTATCCCCACACGGAATGAAACTACAAAAACATCAAACCTATACGTGCGGGGTGTCTATAGATAGGTCTAATTTCTAAAGAAGGAGGAAAAAAATCTGAAAAAATGTAGAACGTAAAAAAAACTTTCAACGAAAATTGGTTTGAATAAGATTTGATATTTAGTTTTTGAGATATGGGACTTTTTCACCAAACTGCAGCAGTAACTTTGTTTTTCATTAACTTACTATGAAAAACAAATTTAGTTTGAGTGGAAGTTTAATAATGAATGACCGTTCAAAATATTGTTATTATATTGTTTGGGGCTATGGAACCCTGTGTGCGAGTAAGACTCGCACTTGGCCCGTTTTATACCTACTTGTGACGTAGTGAGCCCCCACTCTCCAACTTTAATGAGTTTTAACTAAGTAATTTTTTGATATTTTTATAAAACAAAAAACACGTCTTATATTTTTCTATTACCTGTCTGACGGACAAAATAGAATTTCGTTTTCCTTACCCAGTCTTCATCTCTATTGTCTGGATATCGCTGCCCGCCCGCCGATAATCTTGAACGTCTTGGGTGACTGGGTGTTTCGGCTGCCAGTTTTGTTAGATTAGGTAAAAGTTGTGTTTACTTGTAATGTTTCAACATCATCATTGAATCCGAATGATGTTTACTGCTCGCTTACAGCGGATTTCCGCAACCTTCCCCAATCGCCAGTTTCACAACGTTACCATAACGTCATTAGCGTTTAACCACCACAACAGTGACAGATCGTTAATACTATAAATGTACAGGACTAGATTAGAAGAACGCGATTTTATATGTAGAAGTAAGTAGTAAATACCGTGTCAGGCGGGAACTGCGCCAGATGGTGCTGATGTTCAGGCGAGAGGCCGGGCAGCGAGGCCAGGAAGTGCGGCAGGAAAGCGGCGCGGAAGGCGGCGAAGTCCACGAGCGCCATGGCGTGCACGGCCGCCGTCACCTCGTCCCGCGCCAGCGCCCGCCAGCCGCCCTCCGCCAGCCCCAGCAGCAGCACCGACAGGAACTCGCCCAGGAACTCCGTGCGGAACATCACCTGGACATCAGGATTCATTTTCATTGGGACATTGTCGTAGTACACTTTAACCATTTTGCCAAAATATGGAAACGAAATCAAGTGTTGAAGTTTGTTGCATTTGAATAAAAACTTTTAATAGATTGTAGAGTAGGCCGATTTGAATGAATATTTTTATCTGATATAACATACTTGGAGGTCTTATTCTGCAAGTTAGCAACGTGGCAAATAGTTGTCAAATATTTCGCTGTTTTGATTAATTCATAAATAAAAAACAGAGGCTGTCATTAGGACTTCTGACTGAAGTGAAAACTCAAAACAATGGAGTACCATTGTTGAGCGACACGTACCTAAGCTAGGCGTCGCTAGTCTGGCGCATGACGTCAATTTACTGCTACGACAAAAAACAAACCCTTGTGAATCACCTTGTGGTATAGCTTGCACTTGGTGTTGAGCGCGTCGAGCGTGTCGATGTTGAGCCGCAGCAGCTCGATGTCGGGCTGCAGCAGCGCGCGGCCCAGCGCCGCCAGCGCGCCGCGCAGCTCGTCCGTGCGCGCCTCGCTCTCCTCCGACGAGCACTTGCTCGGGAAGAAGTAGCGCCAGCGATGGATCAGGACGCTGGAACAACATCATCATCGTGAGCACTCACAAGGCAGACGTCGACAACAACCAAAATCAAATGAGGAATAATGAGGATAACAGATGACTTAGCCCTGGAGTGTAAATGAGGAGTTCCACAAACATTGCACTTTATATCGAGTCCTACTGCCTGCACATTGCAAGAACCGACGGCCCGGCGCGCGGCAGTACGTGACGCTGCAGCAGCGCCAGCACCGAGCGCACCAGCATGCCGCGCCGACAGATTACCTGGCTAGCAGCCTGTAGGCGGCGCGCGCGAGGTCGGGCGCGTCCAGCCCGGCGCGCGGCAGTACGTGACGCTGCAGCAGCGCCAGCACCGAGCGCACCAGCATGCCGCGCCGACAGATTACCTGGCTAGCAGCCTGTAGGCGGCGCGCGCGAGGTCGGGCGCGTCCAGCCCGGCGCGCGGCAGTACGTGACGCTGCAGCAGCGCCAGCACCGAGCGCACCAGCATGCCGCGCCGACAGATTACCTGGCTAGCAGCCTGTAGGCGGCGCGCGCGAGGTCGGGCGCGTCCAGCCCGGCGCGCGGCAGTACGTGACGCTGCAGCAGCGCCAGCACCGAGCGCACCAGCATGCCGCGCCGACAGATTACCTGGCTAGCAGCCTGTAGGCGGCGCGCGCGAGGTCGGGCGCGTCCAGCCCGGCGCGCGGCAGTACGTGACGCTGCAGCAGCGCCAGCACCGAGCGCACCAGCATGCCGCCGCCGCCTGCCTCGATGCCGAGCCGCACGCACTCTACTAGCCGCTCCAGCCCGCTCTCACCGCCGCCTCTACACAGCGATACATAACATCATACTCCCAGTACATTAAATTTCGCCAGTATCATTTCTGAGAATTTCTCATTTTGAGATGTGGACATTTAGCGTCCGGTTGTCATTCTGAGCTGAATCAATAGGGGGCGACCTTATTGCCTAATTTAATTATTTAATCCAATCGTGCACACATGCACTTGCGACATGACTAAAATATGACTGCCTCATCGCAGACGATGACCTTGAGTGATCTGCTAAAGGCCACTACTAAGCTATTGAGATGGCAGAGTTCTAGTCGAAGGTTATTTATACTTAACATAAAAATAATCATCTACAGTTCTACACGACGGCGACGTAGAAAAAGATTAACTAATAAAATATGAAAATAACGTAGGTAAAGTAATTACCTCTGCGCAACCTCCAAAAACACGTCGATGGCGTTGTAGGCGAAGTTACCGAGTTGAGGCAGCAATGCCGTGAAGAGTGCGAGGAAAAAGTCCGTGATCTCCGCCTCAGCTGAAGCGAATGAAGGCTCGCACAACATTCGTAACGCAGTCTCTGCTGAGCTCTGAATGCCTTCCGCTATGACCTGGCACGTCAAGGGTGGAGTGAAAACATGAATATCCATCCGTTTAGAGAGCGTTTTTAAACAATGTTGTTATTTCATTTAGTTTATCTCAGGAGAGCCTACACGGTCTTTTCAACATTAGAAAAGACGAGCCGCCGTCTTTAGTCAGTCATACCTTCTTAGCTTGCGTGGGCGCGTCCGAGAAGGCGTGCAGCAGCGCCGTGAGCGGCGGCAGCGCATGCGCCGGGCCGTGCGCCCCCAGCGCGCCCCCCCACGCCGCCAGCAGCGCGCGCGCCGCGCCCCCGCCCCCCGCGCCCCCACCCCCCGCGCCCCCGACCCCCGCGCTCCCACGCAGCGCCAGCGACACCAACGCCTCGCGGACTACCGCTGCCGTCTGACACACATAAAACATGCCTTATTGAACACACAATAAACGGAACAAGACAGTCCAAAAAAAGTTATAAGGTGTGGTCAAACCAACCGCACCCAAACGACGACGCGTCGCGTCAGTCTGGTGGCAAACACCGGACTTCAAATTTCAGTACATTATCTGTCAAATTCCGGTGCGGAGTCCTGTCCGGCCGGTTTACCCGCACCTTAAGTACGAAGTCAGGGAAGATAAAAAAAAGACGTAAATGATATTAATATAAACCTACCTTAGACGGGAGATACTGTAGAGATCTTTGCGCATGTTCGTACAAGTCCCCAGACAGCACTACAGGATCGCAGTTAAATTTCACATTTTTCGCGAGACTCATGAGGAGATGCGCTGCAGCATGGCACAATAACTGTGGTTCCTAGAATAATAAAAAGACAAATAACCATAAATCCAAACCTAAACTATCGAAAAATAAGGATTCAAGCACACAAAGGTTGAAACTAACCGGTATTTCATGTGGAAGTAAGAAGGGTGTCGCAGAAGAGAACAGTCCCTCCATGGTCTGGACTGGGACACCGCACTCGTTTGCGTAGCAACACCACGCGCCCATACACGCGAACATCTCCGCATGCCTGTGTAACAAGACACTCTTTGAACATACAACTACATTTCATTCACAGTTATTTTACATCTGTTAAATGCAATCCAATAGCAACTGTATTGCAACGTGGATAAAGACCTGTGATTTTGATACTGATACGAAATCAGTGATAGAATAACCGTAAACTAACAATAATCAATGCGCTATATTAGAGTACAGCGTGGTTACCATGATGCCTTAAAAGAGTTGTCAAATCAGGTTTTTCAACTCAATATTCTGAAAAAGCAACAAGACCATTAAAAATGAAAAAAAAAATGACTCGTAAGGGGATTCATGTTCATTATTTTGTCTAGTCAGAATTTTATTAACTACATTTTGAATAAAAAAAAATGTCTTTCAAACGTCTATTAGCCCCCAAAATCTCGATAACAAGAAATGCGTTTTAATCGATACTTTCACTTTTTCTTTAAATTACTGAACTGATTTTAATGAAACTTCAGGCGTATAAGCAGGATACATAGTTCAAAAAAGGTATTAAAAACATTTCCGAAAAATAGTGTTACAGCTAAATTAGACCTTTTTTTTAAAGGACATTTCGAAATTGTTTTTAGACCTACGTATCCTACCTCCCTACGTATCCTGCTTATGAGTATTAAGGTTAATTGAAATCGGTTCAGTCTTTTTGGAAAATAAGGACTTGAAAGTGTGAAGAGTCTAGAATAAGATTAAAACAATATTGCTTTAAGACGTCATGATAGGTCACCTTTACTGTGCGCGTGAGTACTTACACCTGCACATGCGCGTGCGCAAGATGCGCGAGCTGCGCGGAGCGGTGCGGGCGCGTGAGTGCGGCTCCGGCCAGCGCGCCCGCCATGCGCTCTACTAGCGTCGCGCCTAGAGCCCAGCCTGACGCACGCCGACTGCTCTCCGTCTCTAAACACAAATAATTAAAATGCATTTTATTATTTTCACACTACCCTGAACTAGGCACATTTTAGACAAGAAATAGCATTAAGGTGGAAGCGACAGGGTAGAATGATTGAATGACTATTTCATGAAAAAATCGCTCAATGGGAGTAAATGAAATGAGGGTTGTATTAACGATTAACTTATTATAATTCTGTAAAGCCATATTTGTTACGGCCGCCAATCATATTTTAATCAACATACAGCCTGACATTGCTGTGAAAATTGTAAAAAATGTTAGAAAATTTGAATTTCGCGGGCCACCCTTGTGGTTCCAGCTAAGAAATAGTTTGGTACCGGCTAGTAAGGCAGGCGCGAGGCGGCCCAGCACGCGGCTGAGCGTGGCCAGGTCCAGCAGCGCGGCCAGCAGACGCTCGCCCTCCCCGCCGCGCGACGCCGCGCGCGCGTGCACGCCCGCCAGGCACTGCCACCGCTCCAGCTGCGAACACACACATTACAGCCTCCACCTTCCTCCTTTACGCAAGAAAACACTTTGGCTCCGTCTCCACTAATTGGGCTCTCGCGCATACTCGCATGCACGAGGAGACGCTTTGTCTGAGTCGAATTTTGTACTCGGTCTAAGACCCCAAAAAATGCCGTGACGGCAAACCATACCTTATTCGCCACCGCTCTCGACTCGGTCGTGTAAGCGCGTACACTATGTTGCTTATACAACCGAGTAAGCAACTTTCATTACTAATTTTGATTACTTTTCATTCATGGTTTTAGAGGTCAGTGATAACGTAACTGTATAAAATAAAATGAAAATCCAAGATGGCGCCGGCCAAAATTTTCCTTCATGTGTGTCTGTATTTTCATGGTTTTCGGGATCGGTGATAAATAACGATAATGAGGTCACAATTAAAATCCAAGGTGGCGCCGACGAAAATTTCGAGCTTTTGCGTCATGGTTTTCGGGGTCGGTGATAACGAAAATGAAGTCTCTATTAAAAATCCTACTAATATTATAAATGCGAAAGTTTGTGAGGATGGATGGATGGATGTTTGTTACTCTTTCACGCAAAAACTACTGAATGGATTTGGATGAAATTTGGCACACGGGTAGATTATAACCTGGATTAACACATAGGATACTTTTTATCCCGATAGTATGTTTCCGTGGGACAATTATCGAACTCCACGCGGGCGGCGCCGCGGGCATAAGCTAGTACTAACATATTTTTATGAATTTATCTATACTAATATTATAAAGCTGAAGAGTTTGTTTGTTTGAACGCGCTAATCTCAGGAACTACTGATCCGATTTGAAAAATTCTTTCAGTGTTAGATAGCCCATTTATCGAGGAAGGCTATAGGCTAATAAAATAAAACGGGGAAAATGTGACGCAGACGAAGTTGCGCTGGACAGCTACTTATTATCTATCTATCTATTATTATTATTATATATACAGGGATTTTATAAAAAAAAAAAGTTAAATTTTGGAAAATTCCAAAATTCAACATTACAGGTCAAAGAAAAAAAATTAAAATTTGTTTAGACTTAAAATTTCGATTTAATTTTGAAGTGTACTGTTGTATGATTCTATCAAATTCAAAATTACTTACTTTATAACAATTACTTTCTTTTTTAATAGCTCTTAAAGTTTTTGTAAAAGAAAAATAAACTTAAAACTCAACTTTAAATGGCTATTAAAAAAAAAAAAAAAGCGATCGGGATCTTCGAATACTTTTAAAAAGTTCTCTGTCTGTCCCCTTTCCAAAGGTATGCCCATATGCCCAAAAAAACGTTTTATACCTTTTCATTTTTAAATAAAAGTGTAATCGAGACACTAGGCTGATATTCGACATTACAGTTAGAACAGTAGTTGTAGCATAAATAACATGCCTCAAGTATGTAGACAGATACTGTTATGTCACTAGTGCGTAGTGTCCTATCTCTTTCTTAAACAGGAACCAACTTTTTAAGAATTTGAAATTAAAAAAAAAAACTTTAATTCAGAAATCACAAATCTTGTTCGAGTTGTCCGCCACTGTTGCGAATGCACGCGCGGCATCTTCGTTCTATCTCGACTGTAGTTGTGCGTAAACGTATTTCTGCTTTGATAGTCACGAAAGCCACATCAATGTCTTGGACAAAATCCTCCCTTGTCTCGATTTCTAAGCAGACAATTTATTTGGCTCGACCCTAGAAGTAAAAATCTAACGGAGTTAAGTCTGGGGAACGTGGAGGCCATAGAATAGGGCCATCCCTCCCAATCCATGATTCTGGAAACTGATGTATCATTGAGGTACTCCCTGGCAGTTAAACTCCAGTGAGCGGGACAACCGTCTTGTTGGAATACAAAAGACATGTCTCCACGGAAAATTAGCAGCTCAGCTAACAATAAGGGGAAGTCTGTTTTGGTGTTTTGGGATGGCTATTTCATGACCTCCACGTTCCCCAGACTTAAATGTGTTAGATCTTTACGTCTAAGTAGGGATGCGACGTATTTACGCAACCAGGTTTTGAAACCAGGGCTTTGCTTCCAACCAGGGCGCCCTAGTACGAGTGAGAAAAACTTGCAAGTATTAAAGTTTTAGCAAGGCGCGGCCGCGCGGGCAAGTTAGAAGAAACCAGACTTGAAAGGTACTTGCATAGGAAATTAACCCTTGTCTTCATATAAATAATGCGCACAATCGTATCTGCGAAAAAAAATACTTTGAAGATAAAAGTTTTTTTTTTCGCAAATACGATAGTGATCCTTATTTGTAAGACGACATGGATTGTTATCCTATGCAAGTATTTTAAACCCTGGAAGTACAGGGCGCAGCGCGGGCGGCCGCGCCTGCAAGTTAGAAGAAACCAGACTTGAAAGGTACTTGCATAGGAAATTAACCCTTGGAATCATATAAATAAGGCGCACAATCGTATCTGCGAAAAAAAAAATACTTTGAAGATAAAAGTATTTTTTTCGCAAATACGATAATGATCCTTATTTGTAAGATGACATGGATTGTTATCCTATGCAAGTATTTTAAACCCTGGAAGTACAGGGCGCAGCGCGGGCGGCCGCGCGGGCAAGTTAGAAGAAACCAGACTTGAAAGGTACTTGCATAGGAAATTAACCCTTGTCTTCATATAAATAAGGCGCACAATCGTATCTGCAAAAAAAAAATACTTTGAAGTTAAAAGTTTTTTTTTTCGCAAATACGATAATGATCCTTATTTGTAAGAAGACATGGATTGTTATCCTATGCAAGTATTTTAAACCCTGGAAGGTTGCGGGAGCAGGGCTCGCGGTGCAGGTGGCTCAAGGCTTGCGCCGCGGTGGGTCGCGGTCGGCTAGCGGCATGGGTAGCGCAGCCATTTTGTAGACTTGTTCGCGCCATTTTTCCATACTGATATAGAAATAAGACACATAATAGCGTGAACGAAAGTATAGTATTACTAAGTTACGTTTCAAATCAAGTAAATATTTTGTTTTCGTTTTGTTTTTGTCAGTTGTCGTTGAACTGACCGTGACGTACATACCTAACTCATTTTAAAGAAGTTATTTCGCGAGTATACCTATTAAACAATTAGAAAAAGTGTGTAAATAAATAAAACTGTTTTTTTATATAGCAAGGAAATAAAACTCTTAATAAAAATATAGTCGCCATTCTATAAACATGCCTAAGCAGACAGTCTAAATATTATTCTGGCACGGTAGGATAGGAACTAGACCGAACTCTACCAAATACTTTCAAGTTTTTAAAACCTGGTTTTCGACCCAGGTTTTTTTGCACACTTGTACTGGAAAGCCCTGGTATTGAATATGGCAAGTATATCTCATGCCTACGTCTAAGAACGAGCCAAAGAAATAACGCCACGGAAGTTGAGACTAGGGATGATTTAGTCCAACGCATTGATGCGGCTTTCGTGACTATCAAAGCAGAAATACGTTTACGCACAACACTACAGTCGAGATAAGACGAAGATGCCGCGCGTGCATTCGCAACAGTGGCGGACAACTCGAACAAGATTTGTGATTTCTGAATTAATGTTTTTTTTTTAGTTTCAAATTCTTAAAAAGTTGGTACCCTGTTTAAGAAAGAGATATGACACTATGCACTAGTGACATAACAGTATCTGTCTACATACTTGAGGCATGTAATTTGTGCTAAAACTACTGTTCTAACTGAAATGTCGAATATCAGCCTAGTGTCTCGATTACACATTTAGTTAAAAATGAAAAGGTATTAAACGTTTTTTTGGGCATATGGCATACCTTTGGAAAGAGGACAAACTAGAGAACTTTTTAACAGTATTCGAAGATCCCGATCGCTTTTAGTTTTTTTTTTAATAGCCATTTAAAGTTGAGTTTTAAGTTTATTTTTCTTTTACAAAAACTTTAAGAGCTATTAAAAATGAAAGTAATTGTTATAAAGTAAGTAATTTTGAATTTGATAGAATCATACAACAGTACACTTCAAAATTAAATCGAAATTTTAATTTTTTTTCTTTGACTTATAATGTTGAATTTTGGAATTTTTCAAAATTTAACTTAAAAAGTTTTTATTGGTAGGTGTGGCAAGGAATGAGTTATAGAGCGTGAAGAGATAGCAAATGACCTCTCCTTTCGGTCTATTCGATTTGGCAAACGATGCACCTAACACCCCAAGTAGCAAAAGCTTCTTTAACCAAGGCGTTTCATCACCAAACAGCGATATAGTAGGCCTATAATGGTAACCACTGTGACTGCTTGTACTATAAAGGTTTTTAACAGAGTGTTTTGGTTCTATAAGATTAAAGAGCAATTAGGTTCTATAATTTAGTTCTTAGAACGCTTATAGGACCATACAAAAGAATGATTAAAGTGTTGCACTGTAATTGATGTGAAAAAAGCGATTTTGCTACTATTTAGTACTATAGGCGACCTTATAGACACTTTTATGTATCTATTTTGCACTAATAATGCGTCAAAACCATTTTACAGTACTAGTATTGTATAAGTATCGAAAAAACTATTACACGATCAATCTGCACTATAAAAGTACCTTGCAAGACCATTAGGTAACCTTTTAGCTTTTTAAAAGCTCCCTCAACATCGCAATGGGGCTAGTTCTGAAAAAGTCATGAAAACTCATCTATAGTACTGAATAGTACCATAGCGACTCCTGGCGCAGTTGCTAAATAACTTAAATTCTAAATAGCTCTATAAGTGAGTTTGTGTTACTGTTACGAGACTAAAGCATTTTCGGTGAAAATATGGCTACCGTTTTCTGCTGCTGATATCACATAAGCAGCACAGCTGGAGCTAATGTGTACTATAGCAGCCATAATCGGGACAAATACTTATTTTATTTATTAAATTTAATTAAAATTCGAAAATTATGAGGGCGCATTGTCAAATTTGAAATAAGCATACTGATTTTACCGATACAATTATTTTCGCAAGTGCAAGTTATGGCAGAGTTACGGTGCCTGAATGTTTTGTAGTATACCATTATTATAACATGTTACGTTAAGTAAATATGGCAAATGACATAAATCATAACTTATATTGATATACTTTGTTTTCTTGGGGAACTGGCGAACATTAAGTATGATAAAAAAGATCACTGGAATCATTTACGCTGCAAAATAGCAGAATAAACATGTTTTGGTTACTTTTATAGTGCAAATTTGTGACTTAAACGTTGCAAACAGCACTTTTTTAGAGCTGATTTATCGCCGTGGGAGCCTTTATGTAATGAATATAGAATAAATTAGTGATAAAACTAGGGCCTTTTTGGGGTTTTTAGAACGTTTACAACATCATTATAGTACTAATCATGACCACTAGTTAGCACGTCCTAAAACGTTCTTGGGACTTTTATAGTACCAAAATTTGTTACTTGGGACCCTGTATATAAATAAAAAGAGAAGTCCTGACTGACTGATTGACTGACTCATAAACGCCCAGCCCAAACCTTTGAACCTAGAAAGCTGTAATTTTGCACAGAGGTTCCCTTTATAATGTAGACAAGAAATAAGGAAGGATTTTTCGAAATTCAACCCCTATGGGACCTAAATAGGGGATGAAAGTTTGTATGGAAAAAAGTCATTTTTAAAATTAGAAGGCTGAAATCATATACAAGCTTCTGGTTAGAAATAAATAAATACATATTTTAGCGTTTTCGAGAAATTACCCCCTAACAGGGTGAGATGGGGGTTCAAAGTTTTTATGCGGAATCCGTCATTTTTGAAGTAAGAAGAATGACACTAAATATTGAAGTTTCTGAGCAAAAATAAATGAACACGTATTTGGCCGTTTTTGGAAATTCAACCCCAAAAGTGAGAAAAGGGGTTGAAACATTAGTAAAATAAATATGGTCTGCACAGCTTGAAATTTACTATTTGTGTTTCTCGATGTAATTGATAAACACGTATCAATATTTTTGGAAAATCCACCGCTCAGACGATAACAGGGGTGGCAATTTTTTTATTTTTTATTTTGTAGTGTTAGCACTTTTGTATGGACAAATTCGCTAAAAAAACTTCATAAGTTCACACTTCTAGGGAATCTGGGTCATTTGTGCGAAAGACACTTGCGGGACGTAAATATATTGCGCATGGATACTTGCGCGAAAGACACCCACGCGACTGGACACTTGCGCGACTCAATGGCTTCATGGGTGTCGTTTTCGTGGCTTTAGCGGGTCGCTGGCAATGAAAATGAAAATCCGAGATGGCGCCGAGGAAAATTTCCTGTTTTTCGTTCATTGGTGTCGTTTTCGTGGTTTTCGGGGTCGCTGACCAAATTGACGCCGAGGATAACTTTCGGTTTTTCTTTCACGGGTGTCGTTTTTGGACTTCAGGGTCGTTAAAATACGCATTGTCTGAATATCCTCCCCTAGGCTATGTCTGGCATTGATTTAAGTGAGAACTGCGAAGCCGCGGGCAACAACTATTATCTATAACATTTAAATGACTATTTTCGACATTATTTTGGGGGGTTAACGCATACGTGGGCAATTGCCGAACTCCACGCGGGCCAAGCCGCGGGCAGAAGCTAGTAATATATAATACGAACATAATAAGACAAAACAATGTGACAAATAAATTAATTTAACTTATTCTTTATTTTAATCCATATTTCGTTATAGGTTTTCATTAATTATGAATTCTATACATCATTTCGAATCTGCCGGCCGTCCCGTGACGGTCAACTTTTTTTTTGTTTTGGCGATAACCGTTACGTCTGTGGAATGTCACTAGCTTTTGTAACTTGAACTTTTTTAATACTTATGATGTACATACTACACAAAAGACACACATTTGCTGATGGAGTACTTGTGTCTACTTACCACTGCAGTGAAAACATCAAGCGGCGCTAGTTCGGCGACACGAGCTATGCACTCTATACAATGTTTCAGGAATGTGTGCCACTCGGTCTGGCCCTGAAATATTAAGTTTATATGATGATTCAAGAGGCCAAGCATTTGAGTTGTCCTTATGCAAAATATCTGGCGATTTTTTAATAGTTCGTAATTGTGTTGGATTGTGAACCATAACACGAAGCCATGAGCAATAATAATAACTTGCACTCACGTCATCATCACGAATGTCGTTGTCGAGGTGCTGTAATTGCGCTTTATTGTGTTGAAACTGTATCTTATTTAACACGCCATTCACAAGTGCCTGTAACGCTTCCCAATATCTGAAATTATACAACACATAATGCTTGGCTCATTGGCTGCTAATGATAACGCAAAAATAAATGCCAAATCGAACCATAGGTAATAAATAGGTTAATTTTTACATACTTTGGTGTGTCTTCTGGCTTCAAAATGTCGATAAATTGTATCCATATATCTAAACAGTTTACAAAAATAGCACATGTGGGCACCTGAAAACAAAATTAAATATTTTTGTATGTTGTTACACCAAGTACTCAACATTTTCATTGGTTTTGGAACAAAACATACCTGGAATGTATATTGGAATAGATATGACAAAAATTCGATGGCATCAAATTCTGGCTCCGCCTCCAACCTCTTGAAATGCAATGACACAAACAGTTTTAGGAACTCGGCTAACTTGTTAAGGTAACTGAAATGGACACAATGTTCAATTATCACTAATGAGAATTTATAATGTTGACTAGTGACAGAAAAACACGTTGGTAGGGCGTTCCCAAAGCATTCAACAGTGCAGTCTTGGTCAGTTACACACGCACGGATCGGCCTTTTTTTTTTGTATAGCCATGTATCTTTGTCTATTAGAAACTTTACGTTAGCTTTAACAAGAAATCCGCTACCAACGATCTTATCGAAAGCCCATTTACATACCGATGGGATTATCTCTCTAATAAAATACTCGCACATCGAAGAGGCGAAAGGAAAAACGCTGACCTGTGTGTCATTCGTACGTATTTCAAGAGTCATGGGAATATTGAGAAGCTCTAGCTAGGGAACGCAAATTACTAACGCATATCAATATACAAAAAACCAATATCTTTAAAAACAAACTAGAATTAGTGAGTGAGACCGCTTTCACGGCGCGGTGTCATATCCGAAGACTCACAGATCAACGCAATGGCACGATAAAAGTCTGTACCGGTTTGACCTAAGTCAAATTAGGTCAAACCGGACAGACAAACTGCAGACTGGTTGCGGACACCAAACTCTGACAGCTATTTCATTACAGTATCCGTCAGTTTCCGGAGCCAGTCCGCCATGTGTCCCTACTGGTGAAAGAGAAGGAGAGGGAGCGAATAGCTTGTGTACTAACTCGTGGTGCGCGTGCATGATGGCGTGCTGCGTGTGCGTGAGGTGGCGCAGCAGGCGCAGCGCGCAGTGCTGCAGGCGCAGCGCCGTGGCGGCCGACGACGGCGGCGCGTACCGCCGGTACAGCAGCTCGCACACGCCGCCCAGCCCGCACAGCGCCGCCTCCACGCTCTGCGACCACACGTACCAGGACATTACAGATCGAGAAAGGCCTAATTAATGTAACGCGGCCAGCGGCTAATATTTATTGTATTTTTGTTCTAAGAGTTAAGTAAGCCTTAATGACGCGCGGAAAATGACACGCTCTAACAACGTAGTATCACTCTTAATCAAGCACAGCACGGCAAGTGTTGGCCGCTGCCGCGTGGTTTCAAAGTCTACCTTTACAATATTTGCTCTTTAAGTTTTTAAGATTTTAAGTGTGTCCGAAAATATCTTCGTGTTTAACAGCTCGAATATCGCACCACTGAGTAAACCTTCACAAAAGCAAAGCTTCTAGTAACATAAGTTTCCTCTCTATTGGGTTACCCAGTCGCACCTCGTCATCTGTCATTCGGTAAGTTTTACGTTATTGCATAGAGATATTATTGTCGAGTAGTTCAGCTATAATGTCCTAACCATGGTAATGCAAAATAAGGTAATACTTCCACTGATGTATAAACTATATAGTTATTAGATCTCATTACAGCGCGTCCGTATTTCCAGAAATAGAAGATGATTACCGAAGTGCATACATTTCCTGGTACATTTTTAGCACAAAATAACATACCTGTGACTGTGTTGCTATGCTGCCCCAATAGAACACTGTGGTGACTAATGATGGCGGTACGTGGGAAGATAATGGCAACCACGAGAAAAGATGCTGAAGAGTCGTAAGACACTTTACCACTATTTCCATATTCAAAGCCCTGGAAAAAGTAGCACAAAAATGTTTATGCATCAATTAGGTTAAATTGCACTAGCTGGAGTACAGTTGTGTATCTATATGTATTTCATTTCTACTGTAGTTAAGCAAATAGATTGGCTGAAGCACTTACTTCATGTCTGCAGTATTTCTAAGGACATTTGGATGTATGTAATATTGTACGCACGGCGACCGATCAAGTTATACAAAACCAGTTCTTACGGATGTCTCATTGAACAGGAAATCTACAATACAAAGCGAGGCCATGCTATACTGGAAATGTATACATATACCTTCATGGGTCGTCGTGTGTACTACTTATAAGTTAAAAATAGTTATTAATCGACTTACTTATCTGTGCTACTGACATCATGTGCATTTGCCAGCAGGTCAGGCAACGCCGACGTTTGTGGAACACCATTCGTTGGTGATGGCGGTGGATTGGACTGTCCTTCCTTCTGGGCATTCTTTTCCAAAATATCTGAAAGAAATATTGATGTGGATTATTTTGGTTAAGATACAGAAAGCGGTAGGTAGTTAGTATCAGTACTACAACGAAAAGAAGATTAACACTCGTATTCCAAGACCCGTCTTAAGAGCGTTTATTCCTTACCGCTTTTCATACAAACTTTCAAGTAGTTTTTTTCCGAAATGACTGAACCGATTTAAATGAAACTTTATACGCATAAGCAGGATACATAGGTCTAAAAAGTTACTAAAAAATATTTTCAAAATGTGTTTTAAAACAAGAGATAATTGGAATTTTCTGTTTCTATAGAAAATTTAAATTTGGTCTAATTTAACTGTAACACTATTTTTCGAAAATGTTTTTTAGTAACTTTTTAGATCTGTGTATCCTGCTTATGTGTACGAAGTTTCATCAAAATCAGTTCAGTCATTTCGGAAAATAACGACTTGAAAGTTTGTATGAAATGTCGTAAGGCGTAAACGCTCTTAAGTCAATTTCTCAGCTCAGTTAGACTCAGTCGTCATGACAAAGGTTTAAAATTAAAACGCCCACCAATTCGTATTCTTAGCCGCAATTGGCTGATCCTCAACTTTGACTTTTGACACATGATTTCTTATGAAATCTCCAATCGTGGGCATTTATGTCCATTTGTTAACAAAATAAGGGCGTATCAAGCTGGAGATGAGCTGAGTCAGCGACTAAGAATTATCTAATATATAAAATTCTCGCGGTGTTTGTTACCAAACTCCTCCGAAACGGCTGAACCGATGTTGTATGTTGTGAGCATATCGGATTTTGTCTGAGAATAGGCCAACATCTATTTTTCATACCCCTAAAACCGGTCAAAATTTCCACGCGAACCAAGTCGCGGGCAGCAGCTAATAAAGAATAAGATCGAAAGCGCTACTTGTTGAGTTATTCAAAATATCGAAGTAGGTAACTACAGGAGTAACCACACTTACCAACGCGAAATCAGCTAGACTCAGAAAGAGTTTTATGTTCATGCAATAAAAGCTGTAATGACGTCATTCACCTTGTAGCAGTTCAGACGATGCGGCTATTCGCCTTTTTAGCAAAAATCGCTTTCTGACCGGCTTAAGCCGATTCCGCGTCGAAAAGAACGCGCGCGTTGTGAGACTATTCTCAGATGTGAATTGGCCATTTTTTTTAATTGGTAATCTTACCACTAAGAGCACTTAACAGCTGTGGCATCCCCTTGAGCATGAGGCGTTCAAGCTGGTTCCTACGTGCGGAAGGCAGTAGGACGCCAGTGTCACGCGCCGCTCCAAGCTCTTCACTTGCGGCCTGTGCTAAGACCAGTCCCAACAGGCAGCGGGGCCCATCACTTCTGATCAACTGGAAAACCAAAGTATGGCATTATTTTTCTTTTTTTTCTTTTAGCTGTTTTATACGTTTTGACTGTTTAGGTATTACAGTTTTGTGAGCAATAGCTGTTTGTAGAAAATTTTTTCGTTGGTTATATAATAATGTGGTGTGGAAAGTGATGTACTGAATATGTGGTTAAATGTTTTAGTATTGGTGGCCCTACCATCCTGTATTATGCACCTATGGCTATTATATTTGATATTTTTATTAAGAGGACTATTACAATTTTTCTTGTATTTGAGTGTTGTTAAGGTTTTTACTAATACACCGTAAAAACACATCAAAACTAGGAGTTTTTATGTCATTTTATGGTTTAGGTATGGCCACAAAATTAAAAAAAAAAATATGCCCAAGAAAGTTTGATTATTCCTCTAGGGAGCCTTCTAAATAAATATTTAAATTTGTGTACATACATTAGTAAACACCTTAACAACACTCAAATACAAGAAATATTTATTGTCATAGCCCTCTTAAGATCAAGATTGTGTTAATAAATTAAGCTGTGCTTTCATGGTAATAAAATGGACCAACATGTTGCTGGCATCCTTGCATACAGTATGTCTATTAAAAATATTTCCACACACATAACTTGTTCCATCTGTGTTGCTTGAATTTACACTACATAACTAGGGCCACAAAAATCTCGCATTATAATAATAACTAGACATCTTGAGAATTGTCATGAAAGGTCAATATTATATTTTATCCTCTTCTTATTTAATTATTTAAACTTCATGTAAGTATAGTATTGGAACATAGGCAGACTTAATGCTATAAAGCATCTTATTATAATTAAAATTTTATGTTAAATACAGAGTGACTTGAGTTTGCAGCTAAGCCAAGCACTTAAGATATGATATTAAAACTTCTTAATGTATTAAAAGGGTTCAATTTTTTTTTACTTTCATAGTGTTTTAATTCACTTAGCACTACTAAGTGATGAAAGCACAGCTCACTATGGCATAGCTGCCAGTCTCATTATGTAGTGTACCTATAATTATTTAATTTATCTGTGTTTTTACTCTGCATACAGAGTATGAATTAGTAGTTGTTTATCAACATTTGCATTACAAGATTTTTCTTTTTATACTTACCTATGTGACTGTGTAATAAACATTACCTCAACAATGTTACTGAAGAAGTCATCATACAAATGTGGCCAGTCATAGCGGGCAATAGACACCATTAGGGCTGCAAGCTTGTTCCTTATAAAATATACCATAACTTCATGTTTGGCCAACAATTCATTCCATAATGTCAGCCGAATTTCTGTTTTCTCATTATCTGACAGACTGATCCACTGGCGGTTGATAATATTCTACAAGATATTTACAAAATACAGAAATAAACTTATCTGTTATATTACCTTTACCAAAAATAAATTGTATACCAGGCTCCACCAAAGTTGTTGAAATTATGTTTACTTTCTAATCAATGCATAAATTATGAGGAAAAAATAAGCAAGTATGACAATGAGGATACTTTTGTTTTTGTTATAATATATTATTTAATAAATTTACTGTAAATGTGAACTTGGTTTTACCTCTAATGTAGTCAAAGTGAACATCAAAACATACTGATTTTGTGATTTTTGTAAGAATAACAAACAATGTTTCCAGGAATCACTTCTATTAGAGAAATTCTCAAGCATACTCTCTATTTCTCTTTTCCTGAAGTTACTTGTAGCTGGTGCAAAGAACTCGGACATGAGCACATCTAATGAGGCTAAGGCCTCATCTATCTCATTATCGGCCTGCAAATTAAACACTCATTTAAAATAAGTAATACAGATAAGGTGTTACAACTGTTTATAATTATTTTTGTACTTTAAGTGGTTCCACTCACCATCATTTTGTAAATAATTATGTTTTTTTTACATAATATTTCAAAAATAACCTTTATAAGCAAAAGTTACATTAAGTATTATTTTATAGGAATGAATGATACTGAGTCAACACAATTATTAGGAAGTAGTAACAATATCTTGTATCAAATGTGATATCTAAATATTTTTAAGGACATAAATTACAAAACATATGACATTTCTGATAACCACTCTTTCGTATTTGACATTTTGGTAACAAAAAAATAAATCAACAACTGAGGTAACGAGCAATAACGAAACGTTTCTAACATTACGTTTTATTTCTCGCCCCTGTTTCCGTTTTAAAAAAGAAGCCTATTGACATCCTATTTCTAAAGATCCACAGACTTATAATACCTCAATCGTAAGATCACAGGGTAAAGGCGGAAACACATTATTAAAACGCGACGCGACCCGATGAAACGTAATGCGTGTTAAGTCGAATCAAATGTACTTATTGTTTTCTTATGACCAGAATCAAGGCGGAAACACATTATTAGTTTTCCGCCTAATGTTTTATTTTTACTTTTGCATAGATTCTTTTTCATAGACATAGTTTTTGTGAACGTGTGGACATTGTAGGCCTTGTAAATTCGTAGTTTGTTTTTTTTCTACCTTTTGTAAGCAACGTCTTATTGTCGGGCCTACGCTGTCCTCCCATACTTATGTACTAACTGTCGCGAAAGATGAATTCGCGATGTTCCAAACCTATAAATGTAAATATTTAATTACACAACACTAATAAGATAGCAACACTAAATCAGTATGAGCAACCTGACGACGCAAACCCAAGCCATTCTTTTTGCCGCCTTTTGCCATCACATAGTTTGGCTAGCAGCTAACTTAAATTAAGTAAATTCAGTGCAAGAAGAGTATATGGAGATTCTTGTCATCCGTGAGGCGCGCCACCTCGAAAGCTAAGTACCTAGATATTAACTTTCTGTTTATGTACGGTTTAGAGATTTGATATGTTCAATAATGTTCTATGAAATTATGTTTACCAGTTTGAATAACTTATACCTAATTAAAACACCTGAAGTGATGGTCGGGCCTTAAGCCGCGGTCCTAGTTTGATAAGATGTTTCATAATCGCTAGTTTAATAAGATGTTTCATAATCACGGCTTAAGGTGTAACTACGACCCTCACGCGCAATAAGTCTGGCCGGACACGCGCACTGGGTTTGTGAGAAAGTCCAAGGGCCAACTTCTCTTGCAAACCTTATAACATAATCCCCACAGGCCCAAGTAAGCGTCGACGGGCGCTAGTGTCGACGGACGCTATAAATGTTGAGGGGGACATTCCAGACGTGAAGGCTGCAAGCCGTATCAGTCTGGAATGTGTGCTTCTGCAAATGAGGTTAATCCGAAATTTGATTAGCACAAAGGTGTTCGTTCCAGATGCGGAGGCTATATGCTAAATATGAGCCGAAACAGTCTGGAACACTTGATATAACGGAGGAAGTGAAACTCCAGAATCCGTTTGACACGGAGGTGTCCTAAATGATAAAACGATGAAATATAACCTGCTTGTGAGAAAGCAGACGATTAATATATTAATCATAAACAGATAGGTAATAGGTACCAACCCAGAGATTCATGGGTACATAATTTTACAGGTGTCCTAACCGGACCTGAGGAAATTGATAAACTGATGGTCGACCTGATGATAACCACTTCGGTGCCTTTGAGGACCGAAGCATAAGAGACTGGATTGAGAGAAGCTCCGTATCGGTGTGTGATCCGTATCTGTGAGTATCTCAAACGTTTCGTGGGGGCGTGGGTTTCTCTTCACATCAAAGCGAAGCAGTAAAATCCTATAATATCAAAATAAAATAAGTCACATGGTAGTCTAGAACATAACTAGAATATAACATGGGAAAGAAGAGAAATACACGCCGTCGCGACATGGTGGAGATGCTGGGATCTGAAAACATTCCAAAAAGTATCCCAAGGCATAAAATCAATCCAGACTCTTATCTTGGTAAATTGTAAACATTGAGTATAAATCAGGTTGTCAGCGACCTCTATATAATCTGATTGGAACTAATGTTCAATAAGCAGATGTCCATAAAATTCACCTAAAGGCGCCAAAATTCGAACGTTACGTTAATGATGAGTAAACGTTCATTTATCTAAGTATAATGAGATAAATGGCAGGATGATATGAAAGATTATCGAAGTTACTGCAAATTGAATAAGTATATAACATGTGTACGTGTAATGTGCAATGTTATGAGCTAGTTAAATATTCAACTTTGAATTTGGCGCGAATGCGATATGAGTGTCGTATTGGCAAATTCGAAAAATGATTTACGCTTTCCTTAACCGGAAGTAAGAAATAATAGGCGTTATGAAAGCTCAAATGAATGTATTAAGTATCCTACTTTTAACGAGTTAAAATTTGTAAATCTATTATACAAGTCAAGTAAAATTCAAAATAAAATGACTGAATGACATAATAATCACTTTTACACTAAACTGTTGACAAGATTCCGATATTCACGAATTATGAAATTCGAACGGAATAGAAAATAAAATACGCTGCGTTCGAAATGGCGAACAAACCGCGGCGATTCAGGTGTTCATACTGAACTACGAAAAGTGAAACTTAGTTCGTTGAATTCTTTTACAAGAATAAAACCACAAAAAGGGAAAAGTGATTTTGTTAGAAACATGTTACGAATTGTATATTTAGTAAACGTGATTCGATCAACTGTGAAAGATGCTCATAATCTAAATACGAAGTTCACAACTTGTTTTGGTTGAAATAACCCCAGTGTAAGTTATACCTACCTATAAAGCGCAGGAAAGGAAGCATATCATAACCTAGGAGTGATTAAGAAGATCATCAAGTAAAATATTTTATGATTTACAAGCTATAAAACCACTTTTAAGTCTCCGACTGGGGAGCAAAGTCGACACGATAGTTCAACAATTGACAACAGCCACTGTGGTCGTCGTTCACAAATGAAGGGGTCACTAAATAGATGACCCAGGCTAATATTCAGTACCACGGAGTCACGTCACTATGTGCCCACTCGTTATTTAAAATTGCATTTTACCTAATGTGTACTTTGGTAAAGTTGTAATATGTACCTAACCACCAGGTGTTAAAATTTACCTAGAGATAGTATTACTAGGTATGAGTTTGCATAAAACTGTTTATTTATGCCTAATACTCTCCAAACAGATGGACAAATGAAGGCAGATGTGCGTTGCTGATACTGCATATCTAACATCTTATGTGTAGATCACTACTATTAAAACAAAAGTACATCAACATTCACTGTAAGTTCATCTTACCTGTTACTTTGAAAACTGAGCATAAAATTGATATATTCCTATAAAAACTAAAATAAAATATTAATAAATCATGCTGGCAGAGGAAATTGGGTTGTATAGTTTAACTTGTGTCTGAACTTCTGTAATGTTATACATGTCGTCCCTAACTGACTGCATCGTTTCATGTAGCTACTAAAGTGTACTATGTTGGTGTAGGTAAAACCTAACATCATTTGTGGATGCATACACAAACGGTGTTGGTACCTCACTTGTTTATTAATAAGTAATGAAATAACATAAAATTCTTTAGCAATGTTTTATAAGGAGTCAAGAGGGGATAATTGTATGACATAGAAATTATTTAAATAAAATTCATACTAATGAAACAAACCAGTTTTACCCGTCAGTCAGTGAGGATAATATCTGGTAACGTTAGAAATATATCTGAATAAATACTGATTTAATACTAAAACCTCTTAAGTACAAAAGAATTTTCCTTGCACACATAGTTCAATGGTTGAGTTTATCATGCTGAATGTAGTATCCTATATACACATAGTAGAATATTCCTTGCTTTTAACTTGGAATTTTTTTTTGTTATACAGGGTGTATATAAAACTTTCCTGTTTTATACAGGGTGTTAATAAAATATTATTCCATTATATGCCAGGTGTTAAGAAAACTCTTTATTCTTACGAAATATTGGAAAACTATTGGTCTTACAGGGTGTTACCAAATTTTTATTTGGAATTTTTTTTTTCTCTAATACTACGTAACTTAGAAATCTAACGATACAGGATGTAAATCCTTAACGTATGATATACAGCGTATAAAATTATTAAATATTATTTCAGAATTCCAAAATGGAACAAATTCTTATAAGACGACTTGAGTCTATATCAAGTGCTATCTCTAACCTAACTGAAGAAGCTCTCACCTATAAAGATAAAGTTAATAAAGAATACTCTGAAAATTTAGAAATAGTGCTAGGTAAGCTAAATGTAGCGGTGAAAAGGTTCGGAACTGAGTTAAACAATAGTCTATCAATAAACGAAATGCAATCTTTTGTGGAAGAAGTCACTTCCTATAGTGAAGTACAGCTACGCGGTGAGGAGGTACTTACAGAAATGAATATCAAACTGGAAAGGATAAAAGAAAACTCTGCACCAACTGTATTACCGGGTAGGAATACTGCACTAATGGGGAAATTACCCAAGTTAAGTTTGCCAGAATTTTCCGGAGACATTCTGGAATGGCGTCAATTTTAGGACCAATTCTGCTCCAACGTAGGAAATAGAGACCTATCAGAGGTAGACAAACTTTTATACCTTAAAGGTTCTTTAAAAGGCGAAGCAAAAGGGGTCATCGATGGGCTCGAGACCACTAATAAGAATTATGAAATAGCTGTTTCTCTACTGAAAAATAGATATGGTAAAGAAAATCACATCATAGACGCGCACTACGCTGCGTTATACAAAGTGCCGAAAGCCTCCAAAGGCAATATAACAGAAGCAAGAAACACATTTGGTCAAATAGAAAGACATTTAAGAATCCTAAAATCGCTGAATCAAGACGTTGATCACGATCATCTCAGATTTATGATACTAGAAAAGATGCCCTCAGACATAGTGTATGAACTAAAAATAAAAGCAAAAACCGAGTCAATTGAAGAAATCCGTCAACATTTGGAAACCATAATAGCCGCTAGGGAAGATGCAAATAGGATCACTTCCGAAAATCTAGAAGAGTATACCACTCAGACGTTACAAGTTCATACAACAGGAAGGAAAAATTCATAAAACAGAAAAATTACAAGAACTTTGAGAAACATAACCCAATTCAAACCCACAAAAGAAATAGTAAAGAAGAGAAGTTCAATGAGAAAAAACCATTCCATAGGAACATTAACTATAATAGCCAGTCCAGAAAAGAAAACCTCAAGAACAGGGAGGTAACAGGGACATGTCGATGAGAAAGAAAAGGAGGCTTCAATGTATTTTTTGCCAAGGAGCGCACTTCAATGATCAATGCGATGTTGTTAAAACTGTGAGAGAGAGAAAAGACAAATTAATCGATCACTGTTTTGTTTGCCTAAAGAGAGGTAATCAAAAAAGAAATTGTAAAAGCTCAATTCATTGTGCATACTGTAACAAAATTAACCACCATAACAGAGCACTTTGTTATAAGAATTGCATTAATAAAATCGAGGATGTCAAGACGTTACACGTCAACTCTATAAGCTCCACCGTATTACAAACAGCAATAGTTAAGGCTCTACGTTGATTTTCGATGATTCTGATGGAACGGTCTGTCGAGTACTGTTGGACTCGGGTAGTCAACGTACTTACATAACGCGAGAAGTAGCTTCAAAATTGAACCTTCCTATCGAAGAGGAAAGCACCTTATCAGTTTTCACGTTTGGATCGAAAACTCCCCAAGTAATAGTAAGCCCCGTAGTCAGGTTACAGATACGTACAAGGACAAATTATACTTTACAAATAGAAGCAAATGTTGTTCCTCATATTTCACATGGAGTTCCTTTCCCTGGTATTGACATAGGTAAATACAAAGATGATCTGATTTTGGCTGACGACGGCTCATTGTCACCCACAATAGACATATTGATCGGCAATGACTTCTACTTTTCATTCATCCTTGAAGACAGAATTCAACTGGAAAGTAACTTATTCTTGATTGACTCTAAATTCGGTTATTTACTGACTGGAAAAACTAATACAAAAACCACGGACACATTGTCAGTATTAACTTACTTTCAAGGAGTAGAAAACAAATTGACACCACCGGATCTCCCGTTATACAATGAAAACCTCAAATGCTTATGGGAACTAGAATCCATTGGAATATGCGATTCGCCAAAATTGACTAGAGACGAACAAGTAATCAACCAATTCAATGATACCATAAAACTAGTAAAGGATAGATACACTGTTAGTTGGCCATGGATAGATTACCCACCTAATTTAGAAACTAATTACGGTTTAGCCAAAGGCAGACTAGTCAACTTACTAAAACGATTAGATTCCGATTCACTAACAGCGTACGATAATACATTGAAATAACAACTAGCAAAAGAAATAATTGAAAATGTACCAGACAATGAAAGGAGAATCGAAGATATGGATCATCCTCCTATACACTACCTGCCGCACCACGATGTTATTCATCCAGGCAAGCCAACTCGCATAGTCTACGACGCCTCGGCAAAGACCAAACATAGCAAAAGTTTAAATGAATGTTTACATTGCGGTCCACTTATGCTAGAGGACTTAACCGGAATGTTGTTAAGGTTTAGGTCACATCAGATAGGAATAACAGCAGACGTAGAAAAGGCTTTTCTACAGATAGCATTACACGAAAAGGACAAAGACGTAACTCGATTCTTATGGTTGAAAGACATAAAAAGGGCGGCCACGGAAGATAACATTCTGCACTTACGATTCTGTCGGGTACCGTTTGGAGTGATATCGAGTCCATTTCTTCTAAATGCTACTTTGAAACATCATCTACTGCGTTCCAATGAGGAAAGTCTAAAAAGCATAGTAAATGACATATACGTCGATAACCTTGTCACAGGAGCAGAATCTGTACAAGAAGCAACAGCAATGTACGAGTCGTGCAAGATCACATTTGAAGAGATTTCAATGAATCTTCGAGAATGGAGTTCGAATTCCAAACAATTCTCCGAGAACATTTCTTCATCAGATGTCTGCAGAGATGTAGAAGTTAAAGTATTAGGTCTGAATTGGAACACAGACGAAGATACGATCAGATTGAGACCAAGAAAGACTAAAGAGGCCACCACCAAGAGAGAAATACTTAAAAACATAGCATCAGTTTACGATCCATGTGGATATGCCGCACCAGATTTATTACCAGCAAAACTTTTATTACAAAATCTGTGGATACATAAATTCAAATGGGATACCCCATTACCAGAAGAATTGACCAATGAGTGGCAAATCATTAGAGAACAGTTAGAAGAAACCAAAAACATTATTTTACCAAGGAAATATTTCGAACAAAATGGTGGTGACAATATCCAACTGCACGTTTTCACAGATGCATCAACCAAAGCATATGCTGCAGTTGTATACATTTCTAATGGAAAAGAATTGAATTTTGTAATAGGAAAATCACGGTTAGTACCCATCAAGGATCAAGACAATTTAAAAATCCCAAGACTTGAACTATTAGGTGTTTTAATAGGTAGTCGGTTGCTGAAGTACGTAACCAAGTTCCTAAAATTTGAATTTAGAGAAAATATTATATGGACAGATAGTCAAATAGTGATTGATTGGTATTACAGCAACAAACTACTACCACCATTCGTTGCAAGGAGGATAGAAGAAATAAAGGGAAATACACCAGCTACAATAAGATATATTCCAACAGGATTAAATCCAGCAGACGTGGCTACTAGACCCACAAGTTCTAAGGAAGACAAGCAGATATGGTTATCCGGACCAAGTTTTCTACTGGGACACTCCAGAACTTGGCCGAAAGGTTGTAGAACCGAAATTTCTTTACTTAACGAAACTGAAGTCACTGTAAATCCCACATGTTCTTCTGCTGAACAAGACTTTTCTTTTCCTGTTGGGGAGGATCTCACGAGTGGAGAAAAGGTCTTAAAAGAGCAGGAACCCAGAAATCAATTAGATGAGGAATCAGGAAACAACTCCACAGATAACTGTGAAGACAATACACTATCACAAACACATAGGATTAAAATTATTCAAAAGGAACATTTCCCTGAGGAAGTATAGGGTAAACATACTAGTTTACAACGAAACTTAGGCGTATTCACCGACATAGACGGTATCCTACGTTGCAAAGGAAGATTACAAATCGCTGATTGGTCTTATGACAAAAGATATCCAATATTAATTCCAAAGGATTGTGATTTCACTAACACAATGATCCTAGAAACACATAAGAAAAACTATCATGTAGGAGTCAACCACACTTTAAGTTTGATCAGATTATCGTACTGGATTCCTCAAGGAAGAAGCCAAGTAAAGAAAATATTAGGAAAATGCACAAATTGTGTCAAACATGGAGGAGGTCCATTCAAATTACCAACCACTCCAGCGCTTCCTAAGGAAAGAGTAAACTATAGTTCACCTTTTACGTATACCGGAATAGATTATTTGGGTCCTCTTCAAGTAAAGACAAATAATAAATTAGAAAAAAGATGGATATGTCTGTATACATGTCTAGCAGTACGGGCTATACACTTGGAAGTAGTTAAGGATCTTACGGCTGAGGAATGTCTCTTAGCACTAAGAAGATTTATATCTTGCAGAGGAATACCAACACGAATAGTTTCAGATAACGCACTACAATTTAAATTAACTGCAGAAATACTGTCAAGCAACTATTGCATCACTAATAAAATAGAATGGAAATTCATACCACAGTTAGCACCGTGGCATGGAGGATTCTATGAACGACTTGTTGGACTAGTTAAACACTGTCTCAAGAGAACTCTGACGAAAAGTTTACTATCAGATAATCAACTAAGTACAATCATAAAAGAAATAGAATCAGTGTTAAACACACGCCCACTGACGTGTGTAGGTTTTGAACTAGAAGATATTCTCAAACCTTCAGATTTTCTAACCTTGAGTAAATGCATCGAGACAACACCTTCAGATGCAGAATTTCCACAAGAAGGCACAGTAACAAACAGAATCTAGTGGAAGGTTGGAAACGTGGACAGAACATGCAGAAAGAGTTTAAAAGAATGTTCATCGATCAGTATCTACCAAGTCTAAGGGAGCGATATCGACACTCTCCCAAAGAACCAAGGATAACAAAATCAAAAATTCCAAAACTGGGAGATATCGTCCAGATTAAAGGAGATACGAAGAACCGAGAGAACTGGAAAGTCGGAAAAATTATATCTTTGTTGAAAGGAGCCGACGGTCAATGCAGAGTGGCACGAGTAAAGGTGAATGATACGGAATTCACTCGTTCCATCGCACATCTTTATCCGTTGGAGGCTGAAGAAGATATATCTGGAAAAGATAAAGTAATGTTTGAGTTTGAAGGAGATGTCACACCAAAATTGGATGACTTACCTCTGCTAGAAGAACTCGACTCAACTATTCTTACCGAAGAAATATCCACAACTCCACAAACCGCTGTAGAAACCGCTGACAAACTTGAAACAGAAAAACACATAAGTAGTGAAGAAATAGAAAAGGAAATAACTCAAAGAATACTTACCACAGAAAATGATGAACCAACAATTATTGATGAAGAACTCAATAATGATAGCATACCTAAAAGCACTGATACAAATGAGTTAAAACAAACACCCGAAGTGAGAGATGTGAGAGACGCGTCCATGAAAGCTCGAGAAAAGATACGAGAGTGGACGCGAGACTTGATGGAACACATATAGCTTCTGTCGCCGTCGGGAGTGTCGCGAAAGATGAATTCGCGATGTTCCAAACCTATAAATGTAAATATTTAATTACACAACACTAATAAGATAGCAACACTAAATCAGTATGAGCAACCTGACGACGCAAACCCAAGCCATTCTTTTTGCCGCCTTTTGCCATCTCATAGTTTGGCTAGCAGCTAACTTAAATTAAGTAAATTCAGTGCAAGAAGAGTATATGGAGATTCTTGTCATCCGTGAGGCGCGCCACCTCGAAAGCTAAGTACCTAGATATTAACTTTCTGTTTATGTACGGTTTAGAGATTTGATATGTTCAATAATGTTCTATGAAATTATGTTTACCAGTTTGAATAACTTATACCTAATTAAAACACCTGAAGTGATGGTCGGGCCTTAAGCCGCGGTCCTAGTTTGATAAGATGTTTCATAATCGCTAGTTTAATAAGATGTTTCATAATCACGGCTTAAGGTGTAACTACGACCCTCACGCGCAATAAGTCTGGCCGGACACGCGCACTGGGTTTGTGAGAAAGTCCAAGGGCCAACTTCTCTTGCAAACCTTATAACATAATCCCCACAGGCCCAAGTAAGCGTCGACGGGCGCTAGTGTCGACGGACGCTATAAATGTTGAGGGGGACATTCCAGACGTGAAGGCTGCAAGCCGTATCAGTCTGGAATGTGTGCTTCTGCAAATGAGGTTAATCCGAAATTTGATTAGCACAAAGGTGTTCGTTCCAGATGCGGAGGCTATATGCTAAATATGAGCCGAAACAGTCTGGAACACTTGATATAACGGAGGAAGTGAAACTCCAGAATCCGTTTGACACGGAGGTGTCCTAAATGATAAAACGATGAAATATAACCTGCTTGTGAGAAAGCAGACGATTAATATATTAATCATAAACAGATAGGTAATAGGTACCAACCCAGAGATTCATGGGTACATAATTTTACAGGTGTCCTAACCGGACCTGAGGAAATTGATAAACTGATGGTCGACCTGATGATAACCACTTCGGTGCCTTTGAGGACCGAAGCATAAGAGACTGGATTGAGAGAAGCTCCGTATCGGTGTGTGATCCGTATCTGTGAGTATCTCAAACGTTTCGTGGGGGCGTGGGTTTCTCTTCACATCAAAGCGAAGCAGTAAAATCCTATAATATCAAAATAAAATAAGTCACATGGTAGTCTAGAACATAACTAGAATATAACATGGGAAAGAAGAGAAATACACGCCGTCGCGACACTAACTCTGAACAATGATTTTAAAAGAGTAACCATGGAGTTTCTTTCCGGTTCTTCTCCATACGAAACGACAAACCCGAACCGTGCACCTTTTGTCGACGTTATATAAGGCCCATGTAGGCCTATATAAACCAATATATTTTGATTTTGATGATGGAAGGTAAAAGTCAGGATCTGATGATGAGATCCCAGTAAAATGGGCAACACTCTATGGGCATTGTTGTTATCCCATGGTCATCAGGTCAGTATCTGATGATGTAATCCTGAAAAAAAAAATGGGCCAAGTGCGAGTCTTAGTCGCACACGGGGTTCCATAGCCCCAAACAATATTTTGAACGGTCATTCATTAGTAAACTTCCATTCAACCGCAAAACTAAATTTGTTTTTCATAGTAAGTTAATAAAAAACAGAGTTACTGCTGCAGTTTGGTGAAAAAGTGCCATATCTCAAAAACTAAATATCAAATCTTATTCAAACCAATTTTCATTGAAAGACGTTTTTACGTTCTACATCCCAATATTTTTTCTGAATTTTACTTTTCTTACTTTAGAAATTAGAGGGGGGCACACGTTTTACCACTGAAAGTGTCTATCTTTAAACTGGCTTTGAAAAAAAAAATTTAAAGACCTATCTATAGACACCCCGCACGAATAGGTTTGATAGTTTTTTTTTTAGTTTCAGTTCCGTGTGGGGATCCTTAATTAATCTATTTTTTTTTGTACAAAAATCGTAAAGCGGTTCGCAGAATATATCTATCTACCAAGTGTCAGCTGTGTAGTCCTAATAGTTTCGGAATAAATTGGCTGTGACATACGGACGGACAGACAGACAGACAGACAGACAAGACGAATCTATAAGGGAAAAAAACCGAGGGAACTCTCCAAATTTTATTTGCCATCTCTAATTTTTTTTAAACACATAGGCTTTATGCTTGGTAATCATGTTGCTGACCTGCATAGCTATTCACAAACAATCGAATCGAAACCGAATGAATCATAGACACTGAACGGTTATAACCGAACTGCGACCGAACGGTTATCAAAACGCGACCGAACGGTTATCAAAACGCTATTCACAGATCCGAGCGGTAAGGTTTTTTTTTTAAATATTTGAAATATTGACAATTATGTTTTAAGGGAATCGATACAAAATGGTAGGAAATAGAAATTGGTGGTAGAAAAGCTTAAAGTGGCAAATATATTATTTTTACTAGGGATTTTGTTATGTACGGCTACAGAATCTACATTTAGTAATCATAATTATAAAAAACAAAACAGCAAACACTGATTGTTTTATTAAATAAGTTTACCAGATTTTTATCAAACTTGCTTTGTAAATGAGATTTAATGTCAAACTGGCAATTTCAATGATAACCTCAAACTCAAAAGTTTTCAAGTGTTTTGTGCGAAACTCGGGTTTAATTTAACACATATACAAACAATAATGGTTTAAGTATTTTACTAGTATATAAAACATCATCCTTTTTCTTACTTATCATTTACATACTACAAAACATAATTGACATTACATATTTTCAGAAAAGTGTCTTTGGAGCAAAGAAACATAATGTTTGCGTTCACGCAGGGGCATGAGGACTTGCCCGGGGCCGAGTCTCAGGTCAGGATGCGACCTGTGTCAAAAAAATATGTAACAGAAGAGCCCCAACAGTCAAGAAGCCGCCCAGACCCGCTTCATGCTATACTCGCACGGCACGCAGCAGCAATTGAAGATGTGGCAACTGGAATGCATAGCATCGAAGCTATCCTTCACCAAATTGTAGCCTGAAATTTGTTTGCCTCTGGAGGAAGGATAAGGTATGGAAATAAATGATACAGAAGTAATTATTAAAATAATCTTTTTATTAAATTGGCCCTAAATTGAAGTCCTCTACTATAGCAATCTTGCTCAATTCCTGAATCCGTGATGTTTCTGTAGGGGGTTGGTTCTCCAATTAAATTTCTTAGTGTTCAGGCAAGCGGCCCCATATATACATGTTATGCAGAACTGCACATGCCTTGGTGATGCATCCTACTTTATTTGGGCTGTATTCAAGCACCTAAAGCACCTTTTCTACACCTTGAAGTAACTCTTGATGCATGATCTTATGTATGTTTTGCAGTTTGCGAGCTACACGATAACTGACAAATGCTTGCACTGACTGGACAGGTCCACTCAAATCTGTGTGGTTCTTTCTTCAAAAGACCATTTCAGATACTAATCTGCATAGTCCTTATGTAAATTGAGCAATGTCTGGACTTTAAAAGAGTAACAAGTTAACAGGGAACCTCTGAGTTTGTTTCGGCTGTTTCTTCTCAGAGTAGTCAGGTACGAAACACCGGCCCCATCTAGCTTAAAAAAAAAATGACGTGTAAAAGTGTTTGTAAAAACCTACTTGCAAAATAAACATCTTTTATCATTATCATTTATCAGTTCTGTGTACCATGCTTCCGAGCAATTTGGCTCAGCATTAAGAATCGGGGTAAGAATCCAAAGCTCCAGAATCACCTGGAAACATTAAATTTTAATTAAGTATTTATTTTTTAACATGAATGTTTATCATTATTGTTACAGTTACTGACCTAGAAGCCAGCAAGATGTAGCAGCAGAACATGTGTCCCATCCACATATCCTAAAACACCAGGGAACCCGAAATATTTTCTGAAAATAAACATTTAATTGTACAATAAATAGATGTATTTCGTCTTATATACTATAATTTATTGTAACAGCTCATAGACAATTTCTTAGTTAAATTCTTGTATCTTTTAAATTATGGTGACTTTAGTTATAAAGAAACAAATATGTGACTAATGTTATATTTTTACATTACACTATTGTAATCTTCTAAAGTAGTATTTCCTGTTGACTTTGTTTTGTATTGTACTATTCCAATAAATTGTCCTAATGTAAAAGAAAGTGTTTTATTTTTAACTGTGTTATGTGTGTATTAGTAAAACATTCTGTGATTTTTGTAATCTAAATAAAGAATACTTCTTACTTTTGTAAAATTTGTCGCCTTTCATTTACTTGGCAAGGGAATTGAACGCACTGTTTGAGTGCAGTATTTATTGTCTCCGTTATGGCCCTGGAAACAGATGCCTGGTTCAAGCTAACAAAGGCATCGCTCCTGTCAGTTTTCTGGCAACTGCTTTGGCCATAAAAGTGTAGGCAGCTAACACCTGAAATAAAAGAGTGTAAATAAATATGCATGTCAGATGACTGCATTGGATTCACGTTTTATTATATGTATACTAGGGATTGAATGTTTACCTAAACCCAGGGAGAGTCTAGCTAAAACTTAACCACACTAAGGCAGTACTACATAGAGGTAGGGTTATAGGGATGAGTTTATCAGTAACAGTATAGTTTGTTCCTGATTGCAGGCTATAATAACAAATTTTAATGTGAGTGAATAATGACACCTCGTTGTATACTTTCTCTACCGTGCTGTTATTGTGATGACTGTCATTACTTACTTTATATTTACTATTACTTACTTTGAGTTCAATGGGGATTGCGGCTGATGAATCAACGCTTGGGAAATAGGATAATATTTCTACAATTCGGCTAAGGACCATGTCAGGCGATAGCCTGTACACGGACTGGAAGCGCAGGTCAGCAAATGGATCCATCATGTCTCGTATTCTTCGATGAAGAGATAATGTCTCCAGCCTCTGTCCTTCTGCGGCACGCTCACGGTCTCAGGATCGCAAAATCACGAACTTCATCTACCCAAATAATTAAAATCAAACTCAAGAACAAATTTTTATGTAACGTACGTTTGTAACCACATAAACTGGTGTAAATCTTTATGCAATAGTCAAAAGAACAGTTTAACCATCTATACAATATGTACACATACTTCAGACACTGCTTAAATTAGTATAAAGTGCTTTTAACTTTAATTCGACTTTACTCTCTACTGCTAATAGCTGTCGGTCAATTGATGTCTTCATAACCGAATCACAATCGATGGAAAATGTCAAAATTGGTCAAAATCAGTCAAAATCGATCGACATCGGTTGTGTGAATAGCGTTTGGAAGACTTGATCGATTGCACGGTCACTCGATTAGATTAGTTGTCCAATCGATTGGTTGTGAATAGCTATGCTGATGATAAATGGTATAAGTGGGGATCTGATGATGGGATCCCAGGAAAATCAAGAACAAGAGGAGTTTATTAATTCGTCTGAATGTTTTGTGTGTATATTCAGCGATATCTTTGTGAAACAATTTCCAGGTTTTTTTATTACTCAGGTCCCGTATAAATTTGGCGAAGATCGATGCTGAACTTCACAGATAGGTATACAATGGAACTCTAAATCAAATCTGTCGTGATTGCTGCAATCGCTTGGAAACATCCAAGCGATTGCAGCAATCACGACAGATTTGTTGTTTACTTATTATCATAACGTAATATATCGCCTGTATGTTCTAAGGGGGTACGCAGATGTGAACAGTACACCAACATTTCTGTAATTATGTACTTATGTCAAGTTCCATTTGATTGGGGATAAACCTTTTACCATGACATGTGCTGTTAACAAGGTAGAATAAATGCATTACATAAATGTGCTATAGGGCCACTGAAAATGATTTCAGACTGCTAGCTTGTGTCGTGTTGTAGTCGGTGGCAAAAACCCCATCAATGAAACCGACTTATTTTCCACTAATTGTGTTTTTGAAGTCGATTTTTTGATATAGCTGGAACCCTGATTATAATGTCTAGGCATTTTTACATGTATGCACACAGAAAAGGTTTTTGAGGCAAATTCAGTATCGGTCTAAAAATATCACTCGGATTCGATTTCGATTCGGAAAGTCGTATGTCTATCTCGCTCGCATTCGTTATGCCAAAACAAGAGCGTTTGTGAATACGGGGGCTGATCTTGTGTTTCTTTTCAAGATCGCCAAACGAACAAATGGTGCCACCGAGTTGCTTCACAAAATCGGGCTGCGAGTGCCGTCCTTGCGTACCAGTGTTGCCAGAAGGTTACATTTCTTACATTTTTCGTAACTTTTGACCCCCTCGCGTAACATGTAAGTAATTTTTAGATTTGAGGCAATTTTCGTAACTTTTGAGAACAATGACATTTGTTACACTAGATTTTTATTGCAAACTATTTACGAACGCATCCAAATTGAACGCACCTAAAAAGTATTTCACTCCATATCATACTCAGAGATGGCACTGAATGAAACTGCCATGACAAAATGAAACTTATTCCGCATGAATTAAAAATTGATTTTGCTTGAGCGTGTGCGCATACGTTTCCTACTTTGCAAGTTCGCGCAGTTTCGTTTCGTAGGTACTACTTAGCTCAAAAAAGAAAATTTACATAACTGATTGTGATTTGTATTTTTGAATGTTGCGTTACGCAAGGTTGTATGGGAGCCCCCTTAAATATTTATTTTATTCTGTTTATAGTATTTTTTGTTATAGCATCAACAGAAATACATAATCTGTAGAAATTTCAACTGGCTACCTATCACGGTTCATGAGATACAGCCTAGTGACAGACGGACGGACGGGCGGACAGCGAAGTCTCAATAATAGGGTCCCGTTTGACCCTTTGGGTACGGAACCCTAAAAACGAATGCTAGGCTGGTGGATTTGATGTTTTTTGTTGTCTCTAATTCGCTATATATTTAACAATATTTTTAGTTTTCGTCTTCATATAGTAAGCCTATCTAATTGTCATGTTTTGTAATTTCAGAAAAAAACTAAAGTTTTAAAAAGTATACAACAAAACTATAAGAAGGCTATTCACTAGTACTCAATTTAATACATAATAAAGAGAGATGACAAATCATCGTCGATAGTGTAAGTTTATTTGTTTTTTAGGGTTCCGTGCCCAAAGGGTCAAACGGGACTCTATTACTGAGACTGTCTAAGACTTCGCTGTCCGTCCGTCCGTCTGTCATCAGGCTGTATCTCATGAACCGTGATAGGTAGCCAGTTGAAATTTCTACAGATTATGTATTTCTGTTGCCGCTATAACAAAAAATACTAAAGACAGACTAAAATAAATATTAAAGGGGCTCCCATACAAAAAAGTGTTTTTTTTTTGCTCGTTTGTTTAAATAATGGTACGGAGCCCTTCGTGCACGAGTCCGATTCGCACTTGGTCGGTTTTTTTTTCATTGAGGCGATTTAGCCGTTTATGAACAGTTCTATACATATTGAATATCAGTAGTTAGTTCAGTGTAAAACTAACAGATGCACCACCTCTCGTGGATTTGGTTCAATCTAATAGAAAAAGTTAGGTGCTAGACTAGATAGTAACAACTGTGAAGATGGCGCTGCGAACAAATGGAAATAGTCTGTTTTATCATTAGATTAAATACACCATTAGACATCATAGATTCCTTCATATTCCGCTATTTTCCGGACATCAATTTGCCTCCAACCTCAAAAATACGAAATAAAAAAAAAATGTAACTTTTGCATCAAAAATGTAACTTTTCAGGAAATGAAAAGTAACTTTTGACTTAAGGGCCCTGGCAACACTGTTGCGTACACCTCATTTATTGCACACTCCAGTGGTAGCTACTACGTATGTACAAACGGAACTCGTACATGGTGAGAGCGAGTCGTATAACCCGCCAGGAAGGAAACTGAGATCGAGACTTTTTATACTTGTTTTAATAAATTGAAGAAAATTTTATGTGATTGCTTCTTCGAGCATAAATAGATAAATAGTAATTCTACTGTCAGGTGTTATTTACATTTATTATCTGTTTCATATATTTTAATGACTACATGTGGAAACTTGTAATTGGCCATATTTTGTCTAACTGTCTGCTAAGGGCAAGTTATCCTAAAAGTAAAGCCTGATACTGACCGACAATTTAAAAAAAACGTAAGAAAATTCCAATTTCGCGGGTTACCCTGTCACGTCCATATTAAGTCCCTTGTAATACGAGGCGGGCCTATCACCATTAACCGGGCACTAATCCAGACTTCGTGGCTGCTACTGAAAAATCCTAATGGAAAACCCAATAACAATTAGCCCGACCCGGGTATTGAAACCAGGACCTCACACTAAGCCAGCAATCGAGGTTGATGATGATGAGGAATGAGAATTAGGTGTAAATGAATATCCATAGTATGATGAAAGAAAACTGTGTGTATACTACTCTAGTGTATAGCCAACTTTATATTCTCTTTGGTTTTCGTATTGTTTGTGTGTCTGCTGTCATGCATTTCATCTGTCTCTCAGTCACTTTTGTGTATTATTTTTCGCGCGTTTTTGTTTATAGTCCTGCGGCTGCCTTTTTTTTCATTTAATATTCGCCACTTTTTTTACATTTACTATGTATTTTTGTTTTCTATGATTTACTTCTCGTATAAGTGTTTAGTTGTAAGTATTTCGCACACATTTTTATTTTGACACATTTTGTCCCAGAAGATTCCCAATCTCAATACGGCTTGGCAACTCACATGTCAAAGCGTTCGTTTCAAAGAAATGCTTGACTGTGTTGTTGTTAGACGTTTTGTATCTGCTTGTTGCCTAACATCGTTTTATCATAGCATGATTTAAAATAACTAAGTAACAGATTAGAGATGATCTAGAGGCGCATCACGAAGGCTGGTTCGAGAACTTCGAGATGGCGCAGGAGAAAACTACCTGGATGGATATGGGGGAAGCCTTTGCCCAGCTGCGGTACTTACAAGGCTACTAAGAAATAAATAGAATTCGTACTATTAATAACATTTTTAACCGGATATTTGCCATGTAAAGTATGTAGTCATAAGTGTGCTATATTTTTTGAGTTGAAAACATTTTATTGTTTGCTTTCCAGAGGTTTTTTTTTAAGTTTTGGTTCAGTTGACTATGAATGCAATAACCTCTAAAAGAAGTTGGCCTGGTGATATGGATGAAACTCGAGAAAGTGAGTATCGTTCGGGAAAAATTGTGAAACTTTGAATTATTTCTTTTTTTTTTAAGGTCTAGGTAATGTTACATGATTTTAGCTTGATTGACAAAATTATTTTTGCTTGTTCCAGTTTAGCTTAAGCCCTTCTATTGAGGTATATATCTCTGTTTATTTTTGTTTCAGATAAACCCTCAAAAGGAACACTGATTTCAGATGGTAAACCCTCACAGGAATCAGGTGGCAGCAGGGAAAGTTCAAACAGCAGGAAAAAGTCAAAACCTAACAATAAGAGTGATACAGATGCTAAAACATGGTATTCATTTATAATACTTTTGCACTGTTAAGTTTTTTTCTAACATGTCCATTTCTATTAACATCCAACCTTATACAAAACAGCAATTTGCATAAAATTCTAAGCTAACCAAGACTTAGGCTTTGTCTCTCTTCTGATGGTTTGGTTGTAATATTTACGTAGCAGATTACACTAAAACAGAAAGACTATTTGCAACTAAATATTGAACTTCGAGTGTTATATTAGTTGTAGCGGGGTACTAAGGGTCTACACCCTAAGTTTATATAATAAGTTATACTCAAACCAGAAACTGCGTAAGTTTGACCACTTTAGAGAGTTTGGGCAATATGCTAATAACATGTTTCATTTTGTTTCAGTACACCTAGAAAGCCTTTAGAACTGGAGACTGACCCTCTCACACTACAGAGACGACAAAAACAGGTTGATTATGGAAAAAACACAGTTGGATATCACAACTATGTTTCCCAAGTGAAGATGTAAGTGTAGTTTCTTGTTCCTTCAAGCTAGTACTTACTAACTTTGTTTGTGGCTTCGTTTTGGTTATGTACCGAAATTAACCTAAGGGAATGTTTTAAATGTAGCCTATGACACTCAGGGATAATGTAGCTCCCTGTTAGTGAAAGGATTTTCATAATTGGATCAGTAGTTCTGTCCCACATACAAACTTATAAACAAGCTTTACCTATTTACAATATTAATAAAGATAATACTATCTTTTACAGTGATGAACGCACAAAAGATCATCCAAAAACACCTGATAAGTTTGCAAAATACAGCAGAAGATCATGGGATACTCTTATTAGACTGTGGAGGAAAAAACTACATGAGTATGACAATAATGCCGCTTCTGATGATGGTGATGATAAAGATGCAGAAGACAGTGACAATAGTCTTGATAATTATTAGTCAGAATTTGACTACAGTAATAATAGTAACTTTGACTAGTTTACACATTTACTTTAGTATTAAAATAGGTCTAAGTGTAAAAGCTAATGATTTGATTATTTGTTTGAATTCTAAATAATTGATGTTAGATGATTTCAATTTAAATATTATGGCAAGATATAATTAAGGAATTCTACTCCCTGAGTAATATGGGAAGTTTATATTAGCTGTTTTATGTAGTTTAAAAAAAGGACTTATTTTATTATACAATCTTAATAATATAGTAAGTTGTCTTTCTGCTGTAAGGATTGTCTACATTCCAAACACTTAAGATGTCAAGAACAGTGTTTGGAGTGCCTATATATGGACTTCTAGAATCAACATTTTTGTATAATGCAGTCTACAGAACGAATAATATGTTACAACATTATTGCAACATGAATATATGTTACTGTAATTTTGTTGTTGTTACTGGAATGTGAAAACAACTGAAAACAATGGGTAATGTATTATTCTTTTCTGTAGACTGGCTTAGTTCTTGGCCGTTCTAAGCTAGCGTCGCGTGGATATAAAGATTTAATGCACATATTACATTACGCTAATAGCGCGAGGGACGTATAAGATATTTCGCATATGTATGGTTTTTGCTCCGACCGAACAAGGACCCACTTATATCTTATTGCTCTTTTCATTGACTATGTCATCACTAGTTTTATGTAAAGCTCTATCTAAACTATGTATTGTATTTCTAATATAGCAATATCTAGACATGTATTTATCAGAGTAGATTTTATTATTCTATCTGTCATGCTATAAAGGTAGAGTATGTTATCTTTATCCACAATATTTTATTTATAACCAAAAAACAATTTCTTGTGATCAACACTCAATTTAAGATAAATAAAAGAACTGCCTAATATGACTTAACACTTGATTTATTTAAAAACTCAAATGCATTCTGAATACACAATTACACACATGGTAAGTAAAATGTCCGTCGGTTTGCCGATCTCTGCTAGTGACATTATTTAGTTCATTGGTAATTCGATCTTATTGAGAATGTCTCGAGCTTGTTTTACAACTGCACTGTTTTTGCCCTCAGTTGCTAAACCTTGTAATTTTTCCAAGTATTCTTCAATGTTCTGCTCTGTCGCTCCAGTCGGCCCACCTGGGTCAAAATTAATATCAGCATGTTATTTCATAAGCCTGCACTACATATTATAGAACAAAGTCCTTGGTCACGTCTGTCTGTCTGTTCGCGATAAACTCAAAAACTACTGAACGGATTCTCATGCGGGTTTCACCAATATATAGTGATTCATGAGGAAGGCTCCGCAAAGACTAAACACCAGTGACGGGAGCAAAAATTGAAGAAAATCTAACACAAGTATTGGGTAAAGTTTGGCACCTGGAATAGCTAGTAACTGCAATGCCTGGACTAATGCTGCAACGAGTGTGCGACGATGCGTCAAAAGGGCAGCGGTGCGTTCTGCAGCGGCCGCGGTTTCAGCGCGAAGTTTCGACGTAGCACCACTTACTTCTTCAGCGTGTCTCTGGAGTATAGCATTCTAAAAAGGATAATAATATTATATTATTATAGCTAGCCTGTATCGTCCCACTGCTGGGCAAAGGCCTCCCTCCATTCCTTCCAACGGTCACGATTCTGTGCTGCTTCTTTCCAATTCTCAAGGAAAACATTCAGTTCGTCCCGCCATCTCCTTCGTGGTCTGCCGCGACCCCGTGTCACTGTTTCAGGGCACCAATCCTGAGCTTTGCGGGCCCACAGCTCGTTCGGCATGCGACAGACATGTCCTGCCCAGTCCCATTTAAGTTGGGCAGCCTTTTGAGCCACGTCAATGATTTGCGTTTTGGAGCGCAGTGCAGTGTTTCGAACATGATCTGTTAATTGATATTGATACACCTAAGATACTGCGCTCTATAGCACGTTGGCAAACCTTGAGTTTGGACTTTTGGATGTTAGTCAAAGACCAAGTTTGTGCACCGTAGGTCAAGATGGGGAGAATACACATGTCCATTAGCTTTCGCTTCAGAGACATGGGCAGAGTGCCCTTGAAATACTCCTTCATGGACCAGTAACTCTTCCAGGCATTTTCTGTGCGTCTTAGAATTTCCTTATCCTGCCTTGCCTGAAAAGAAATCACTTGGCCCAAGTAGATATATTCTTGGACATATTGTATATTCTCGTCACCTACGTGTATGCTCCTCTCGGAGCTGTTGGTCATGACCTTGGTCTTTGACATGTTCATCTTCAGTCCAACCTCAAGGCTTGCATCGCTAAGTTCTTGTAGCATTTGCTCTAGTTCTGTGGCTGTAGAGGAGAAAAGGACAATGTCATCAGCGAAACGCAGATTATTCAACCTTGTTTCACCGACGACGAGCCCCTTCTCTTCCCATTTGACTGCCAGCGTCTGAAAGACTTCTTCTAGGGTACTGGTGAATAGTTTTGGAGACAGCGGGTCGCCCTGTTTGACTCCCTTGAGAATGTCAAACTTTGGACCTAAACTTTCTAACTTAATAGCAGCTGTACTATGGGTGTATATATTACGCAAAAGATGTATGTAGATTGGTTCTATCTGTTGTCTTGTAAGGGCATTAAATATTGCAGAATGTGTGATGCTATCAAAGGCTTTAGAATAGTCGACAAATGCAAGATACAAAGGAATTTTATATTCCTGATATTTTTCGACTATTTGATTAACGGTGTGTAAGTGGTCGGTAGTGGAAAGTCCTCGACGAAAGCCTGCTTGTTCTGGAGGTTGTTTAAGATCTAACTGGCCACCTATGCGTTTTTCAATGACATTGATAAAGGTTTTATAAACATGAGAAATTAGACTAATTGGCCTATAATTATTAATGTCGGATTTATCACCTTTCTTATGGAGAAGTATAATATTAGAATGGCAAAAATTGGATGGAAGATTACCGGTACGAAGAATGTCGTTAAACAGTTTTGTCAAGTAAAAGAGGAGTGATGGTTCACCCATTTTTAGGGCTTCGGTGCTAACACCATCTGCGCCACAGGATCGGTTATATTTTAGTTTACTTAATGCATCTCGGACCTCCACTTCTGATATGGGTGGAATATTTTCGGAACATAAATAGTTAGGGTTATTTAATTTTTTTAAACTACAAAAAATATATATAAAACTCTCTTCATAACATAACATCACGCCTGTAATCCCCAATGGGTTTGGCAGAGGTGTACCTTATAGTACACCCACATATCCCCAGTTATGTTAAAGTACATCCATGTAACAGAGGAGCATTTTGCCACCAAATGGGCATGAATCTAGACTCCATGACTGCTACTGAGAAATCCTTGATGGAAAAATCCAGTAACACTGCCCGACCCGGGACCTTATAAATATTATAGTCAGTAATCGTGCTTGTGACCACTAGACCAATGAGCCGAGACTGCTCTTAAATTTTCCTGTCAAGCTTTTGTGTAATAAATGTAATTTACAAACCTGCTGCTCATAATCGGAATTCGCTTTCCGGAGCTGCCGTAGTTCAGATTCTCTTAGTTTGTTATGTTGAAGAAATTGATCTGTAAATATTGGTATATCCGTGTCTCCCGCTGTCAATTCTTCACCCTATTGATAGGATATATTTATTAGAAAAAATAGTTATCCATTCGAATTAACAAAACTTAACATTTGCCATTTATTGACTGTAAAATGAACAAACTTACTGAAGCAGGTGTTATGCAAGGTCGAGGACGTGGTGGGGTTGGCTGTCGTGGCACATTCACATAAATTGATGGGGCCAGATTATTTGTATTTGCTGAAGCATTTTGATCAGCATTAACATGTGCATTCCCTGCTAATGAATAAAACATTGTTAGTTGTTTTTCAAAACTTCCTTTGCCAGCAATAAATTCTTAACTTTTACCATAATAAGTACATAGGTGATATTGATGCTGGTAATGAGAAGGAAAAGCATCTCTTTTCGAAATCAATTCTTGCCAGTGGGAAATCTGTGGGCACCATATTTAACAATTTTCCAGACTTCACATGGGAGCTTGATCTTAATTATAGTACTATCAACACTTTGAGCCAAAAGCTAAAATACTCTTTTTTTCTTATTTAATACTTTTAATTATTTATAACAACCTGTGTCTATGGAAGTTTCATTTTATCAATATACCCAAAACTTTAATATTAATTACCTGTAGGTCCAGAATATTCTGGTTGATTATGTTTCACTTTCTTTGACAAAATTGGATCTTTTTGGTCCATTTGTTGTTTCCTGAATTCTTTATATGCATCAGTCTTTTTATATTCAGCCCATTCTCTGATGTATCTAAATAAGGTTAATGACAATGACTTTAATATCATTAATATACAGATTTAATATCATCATTTTCCATAGAAGATAATTTTAAAGTGAAACTTTTATTACATTGTCTCAAACTTTTTCGTCTGTGTGTTGCATGTCGCGTGACGCTCGGCCGGGGAGTAGGGATAAAGTGACACTTTATCCCTACTCCGCGTTTTATATGTTTCATACCCTTAACGGAATATTATTCTTTTTTTTTTAATTGTCTATAATGTGAAAAAAAGTTTCACTTTTACCGTGTTTTTAATTGAATAATTATTTGAAGTAAAGTATGGTGTGCACCTCTCTTTATCTTGGTCTGCAGCTTCCAAATATTGTCTCTTCTCTGCAGCTGGCAGTTTACTCCACTCACTAGCTAGCTGGCGAGTCAATTCTGCAAACCCTAGGTCCGGTTGTTCAGCACGGAGTTGGTCACGGCGCTCATTCAAGTATCGGACATACCCTACAAATTAGTCAAATAAGTTTATAAGACAGATAAAAGCCCTAAGTGGTTGGATATAACAATAAAAAACACCTATTACCGGTGAGAGGTTGCCGAGGTGCTGTTACATCGCGAGGAATTCTAGGTTTCCTTTTTTTGGGTTTTTTTGAATTTGACTTCTGTGTTTCCTTTATTGCTGATGGAACAGGCGGAGCAGATAACTCGACAGCATTCGCTGCTATAGGTGCCGCAGCATTAGCAGTAGAATTTGGTTCTTTGCTGGTTTCCTCCTCATTCTGTGTCGATGGCGATTCTGTGTTTGCTTCAGTGGGCGGTGGTTCAGAATCCATATTTACTGGTATGCACAATTAAACCGCAAGTAAATTTCGTCCCAAAATTCACAATTTTAAGCCTTTTTATTAACAATCATATCGGAAACGAAGCAAACATTTTTTACACAGTTTCGTTTCGTTGGCTGTACTGACAGTGACACTAATTAACATTGACAGCTTAGACGCAATGTTGCCACTAGGCCAAATAAAGGCTGGCAACTGAAAGAATAAAAGATTATTAAAAAATAAATAAAGAATATTGCTTTAAGACGTCATGGTAGACCAGTTTGACCAGAGTTCATGTTTTTATAATCCCGTATTTTAATCGTCATGTTTAAGATTCCGGGATTTTAGAGAGGTATTATCAACTTAGTCTTTTCCCAAACTTTTTTGGGGTCGGCTTCCAGTCTAACCGGATGCAGCTGAGTACCAGTATTTTAAATGAAGCGACGCCTATCTGACCATGTTACTTTCTTCATCGAACTTTAAGTAAATATATTTTACCTATATTGTTAGATCTCTGGAAGTGATTTTTTGATGATGATGTTCATCAAATTTTGTTTGTTCACAAAATTTTGTTTGTATGTCCCTAATATTATCAATAATAAAACCAATTTTAAAAAGTCTGACTGCATCATGTTGGCGATCCACACCGCAATATACAGCGATTTGAAGTGGGGGCAATAACTTCCCAGCGCCACACAGGGCCAACAGGGAATTTTATTCCGGATTGCCACCGAAGGGCAATCCATTTGGGGCGACTGAGAATACTCACCTTATGCCACCGCTCTCGAATCCCTTTTATTAAAGATTCTAATTCATTAAGAATTCTTATTTATTATTTATTTCACATTTGCCGGGTTTTTCGGAACGATAAAAACGGCAGTCAACACACTTAATTTTTTGTGTGTTTTATACACGATTCATGTTAAATAATTCATGTCTATTAAAAACCCTATGTTGGACCTGAGATAATAACGATACTTTGAATAAGTCTGTTCAATTCAATTTTTTAACAGTACCTAGTACATACATGGATATTTCGGCGCTCGACTAAAATTGGAACTAATCCCTCAGTTTTGTTTATTCAATATAAATTGTATGAATCACAAAAACAACGCTCATTATTTATTTTTAATTAAATTTATTATTAATTATAATGTTAATAATTTTACGTTATGGGCCCTTTTCTTCTCATCATCTGCCTTGCCTTTTCCCATACCATCTTGGGGTCGGCTTCCAGTCTAACCGGATGCAGCTGAGTACTAGTATTTTACATGAAGCGACTGCCTGACCTCCACAACCCAGTAACTGGATAATACGTTACCCCTTGGTAGGTTAGACCTGGATGTCAGACTTTTAGCTTCTGACTACTCATAACGACTGTCAAAGATCTTCAATAGTCCGGTCATTAAAGATTCCCGGAGAGCCAAATATTGGTGGAAAGCTTTAGGTTACCATTATAAATAAAGTTTTAAAAATCCCTATCGATCCTGTGTACTACAAAAGTTATTCGGGGTCAAAGGTCAAAAATTTTTTGGACCGTCAAGCCAACGTTGTAGATCTTTAAATTCTCTACAAAAATGGTCTTAATATTTTTTTTCCTAAGAGTTACCATTCCTATGCACACATTTCCACGCCACCTTTTCGGTTTCCCCTGTAGGCCTACTCCACTAACTGTCATGACAGTTTTAGGATAATTTAAGGGAAGAATACCCGTCAAGTTCTAGATATTGATATTGCTATACCTATTGATTATTGGGTTAACTATTGTTTTGATTTTTTTTAGATATTTTAATCAGATTCATACTCTTGAAAGTCTACTCCAACAGTCATGTCTTCTTCGATTTCTTCTTCTTCCTATAGCTGGCTGTTCATAAATTGTTCAAATGAGGCTGAGTCATTGGTCAATTGGTCTCTTCATTAAAATTACAGGAATCTTCCTCTGCAGTACTCAACTGGACATTTGAGTAAGACTGACCTTGGCAATTGGTACACGCTGGAGAACACAGCAACCCGACTTTTTTACAGCCACATTTGGCACTACAACCGTTGAATAGCAGATCGGGATGTTGGAGGAAGACATGATAGTTCTACAAGTATTTTTTACAAAAAGTAAGTACCTACTCTAGAACCGATTCAAACTTTACTCCCACCTGCTTCAGAAAAACTCTTTGACACTATTTTTTTTTTGCAATCGCAAAATAATTTGTACTGCCAAAAATGTGTGTGTGTGTGTGTAAGTGCCATGTGAATGTCAAAAAAATATTTTTGTTGTGTTGGTAATTTTTATCTCACAAATCGAACACAAGTGGTCAAAATTGACATACACTAGTGTGATGAGGAACCAGTAACCTATGGCGTCCCTCAGGGAAGCATACTTGGACCTACACTTTTCCAAATTTATGTTAACGACCTGTGCAAGATGTGCCTTACCAATTGTAACATCTACTTTATCTTTGTCTACCTTATAATGCTATGGGCACTTTTCTCCTCAGGCAGTCAAAATTGTGCGTTACATCTTTTCAAAATTCATCCACTAGGTGAGGTGTAGTAGTAGTAGGCTATTGTTAGTTGTAAGTAATGAAAGACACTCCCCTTTACTTCCAATTGTTTTTAATATATTGCGCTATTTGATGTAATCCTTCTTTCCCTGCATTGCCACTAAGATATTCAATTTCAAGAAGAATGTTGTTTTCTTTCTTAATTAGTTTTAAAAAGGCATGTACTAGAGGTTCGTTTCTACTGGTACGCGCAGAGCTTTCTAACTGTTCATCATGATTCTCATATATTTTTCTTGTTTGTACTTGATTGCTGAAACTTTCTTCAACTTTTGGTGACATTGAACATTGTACATCAGAGGTTTTGGACACGTTGAATACTTGGTTGCTATTGAGTGAACTGTTCACAGTGATATCTTTTTCTGTAACTAATTTAGGTACTTTTCCATGACTGTCAATTCTTTTTTCTAGTCTTCTCTTACGTCGTTGGTTAGACCAAGTATTTGCATTTGCGACTATATCAAGTGTAACATTGTTACCTCGCTTATCAAGTAGCTTGTGAGTGATATGTAACTTATCAAGCAACTCTCTTATTTTATTTAGTGCTCCTTCTATTTTATTATCACAATTTGGTATGTCAGATAAAAAGTATATTGTTTGTGTATGTTTTTTCCTTAGTTTACTTCTTGGAGGAGCTGTAACAATACAATTACTTATAAATACGTGACCCTTTTTTTTTAATAATTCAAAAATAGATCAGTGAGAGGAAAGCTGGAGTCGATATTCTGGTGTGAACCGGTAAAACCGGCGCCGGCTGTATTTTTCTACCAGTATGAGGCCATGTGTAGAAATTGGACATGTCAAACAAGTTTAAGAACAAAAAATATTAAAGAATTGTGCAACCATACCTAGATTATATAAATCATAATTTTTATAGGTCCATGCCAGTCCCCACCTCGTAACACGACCTTGGCAAAACTCAGTGTGAGTGTGTTTAATTTGCTCTAATTTTAAGTCTTGTACTAAAACATTTAAGTTATATTTATGGCCCACCATTGTGGTGAAAATTCTGAAAATATAAAACAAACGTTCAAATAATTATATTCAATTATAAATATAATAATTATTTAAGTTAATGTAATATGAGTATGTATTATAAGTTTATAACAAATACTTACAGCACATTGTCCTTGTGCTCTTTGCTCTCTCTAATGAGTTGCCTGCAAAATTCCAGCTCACCACCTTCTGTAATTAGCTCTTGTGGTGAACCTGTGAAACCATTCTTTGGTGGTAATCTTTAAAATAACGTAATAAAATTATGTACAGTACATTAATAATGTTACATTTCAACATAAATAAAATAAATGATGAAATAATGTTAAAAAAAGATATTAAAAAGGGACATAGGTACCTAGCTGGGCTTCGTGATTCACACAATTCTTGTATTGTGCTGTAGAAAGGTGGGTTACACATACAAAAATCAAAATGATGCTTGTCTTCATGATCAAATACATGAGAAAGTATAGATTTTGTGGAGTTTTTGCTCACTGGAATATAGAAATAGGTAAGTACATATATTAATGGCAAAAAAGACACATAGACACCTAGTTATTTGAGAGTGCAATACTTATTCAGGTAAATTTATAACATGTTCTCACATTTTATAAGTTCTTGTAAATTATTCTTTTGTACATTTTCTTTTGCCTTTTTAAAGCTTTCTGTGTCCGTTTCTGTTCCAACAAAATTCCATTTATTCTTTACAGCTGCTAACAATGGGTAAATAGCACAAGCTCCTGTTCCTAAAAAAAAGTAAATTATACAAAATCAATACATTGTATACAAAAACATTTCTCAACTATTTTTTATTAAGTTTAATTTATTTTGTATGTTATTTTGATGTTAGGTAAATTTAGTTTTAATAGTATTGTGTGGTGTGTTTTTGTCGTTGATTACTAAAATTATTTTTAACTCCAACAAAATTATAGATTATTGTGTCCGATTTGAATATTCCTACAAATTGTATTTAGTAAAACTTACCAATATCTAATCCCCTTATGTTTCCTTTCCTTTGAACTGCATTCAGTAAATCTTCCAGCCACAATATATAATTTAGCCTTAATGGAAGAGTTGGAACTAGTCTGTCTTTAGGAATGTCTACATCAAGATTGAAATCAGATTTAAGAAGACACCTTGATAAAACCCTCAGTGAATGTGAATCTTTGAAGTCAATTGTGATCTTGCCTGTGACATCCTGAAAAATAAAATGGAGAAGGTATTTCAAGACAAAATCATTTAGTAAGTAATGTACCTAGTATAAAAAGACAATAATTATATTAAAAACGGGCCAAGTGCGAGTCGGACTCGCGCACGAAGGGTTCCGTACCATCATTTATAAAAACGAGCAAAAAAAAATCTCTTTTTTGTATGGGAGGCATGGGAGCCCTGATAAACATTTATTTTATTCTGTTTTTAGTATTTGTTGTTATAGCTGCAACAGAAATACATAATCTATAGAAATTTCAACAGGCTAACCATCACAGTTTATGAGATACAACCTGGTGACAGAAGGATGGACGGACGGACAGCGAAGTCTCAGTAATAGGGTTCCGTTTGACCCTTTCAAATCAAATTCATTTATTTCAAGTAGGCCAGTTACAGGCACTTTTGAATAGTCGAAAAACAATAAAAATGAAGCTACAGTCCCAGTCACAAGACATAATAACTGTGAAAGTACTGTAGTTGCTCATTCCAAAGCGTAGATCTCTATGGAGAAGAATGGGCAAGAAACTCCATGGACACTCTTTTAAATCAGAATCTTGTTACACAACCTTGGTTACATCATTTATTTAGAGATGGTACATTATGTGAGAACGATGTAGCAAGACGTGCACGTTAAAAGTGTCCATAGTAAAAACGAAAAGAACAATTAAAATATGAAATCATTAGTTCGGAATGAGCCGTGGCAGCTAAGAGACGACCAGGCACAACTGACAGCGCCCGTTCACGAACATGACGCATGGATCAGCCATCATTCAACTCAACCATTTTGAAGGGAACTAAATGACCCGACGCACGCGCCACCATCAGCGTGACATTTGAGTGAGCATGACATACTCTCAACCGCCAGGGGCACATTCAAGTCAATAAAAGACGTAGGTTTCCAGTAAATGATAGCTAGTACCTACATAGTACTCACACAATATGGGCTATGCAATTATATAATACTAAATTGAATTTATACAATGCTAAGATAGTTGTACAATCTTCAGCAGCTCCAACAATACTATTTAATGCTATCATTTTATGCGCCCCTGTCCTTGTGGAGCAGGACCGGCATTGAGCCAAGCATTATTATCAGCGATATAATCGTCCAATTTGTAATAAGCCTGCTTACATAGTGTGCGTTTAATGCATGTTTTAAATTTCGTCTCACTCAGTTCAAGAATACTTTGTGGAATTTTATTATAGCATCTTAAACAGTACCCCATGAAAGATGAGTCTACTTTAGCGAGTCTGAAGCCTGGCTGAACTAATTGGTCTCTATATCTAGTGTTGTAATTGTGTCTGTCACCTCTTTTACTAAAAAGATGCAGGTTTTTTCTTACGTACATTATGTTTTCATAAATGTATTGGCAATGTACCGTCATGATGTTAATGTCCTTAAACAGTTCCCTTAGAGAATCGCGCCTTCGGAGATTATATATGGCTCTGATGGCTCTTTTTTGCAGAATAAAAATAGACTCAATGTCTGCAGCCCGTCCCCATAACAAAATGCCGTAAGACATTATACTATGAAAGTAACTAAAATAGACCAATCTCGCGGTATCAACATCGGTATATTGACGGATTTTTCTAACAGCATATGCTGCTGAACTTAACCGCCCCGCAAGAGATATTAAATGAGAACCCCATTGAAGCCTTGAATCAAGCGTAAACCGTTTTATCGACAAATTCTAGTTTCTCTTTATTCAATATTATATCACAAACACTACTTTTAACATTCGGTAGCGAAAATCTTATGCATTTAGTCTTTTTTTCATTTAATACTAAATTGTTTGCTGTGAACCAATTTTGGACCTGAAGTAGGGCATTATTAAGGTTATCTAGATTTTGTGCCCGTCTATCTATCTTAAAAATTAGGGAAGTGTCATCAGCAAATAACACCATATTTTGTGGTTGGCTTTTCAATAAAGAGGGTAGATCGTTAATATATACTAGAAAGAGGCAAGGACCCAATATTGACCCTTGCGGAACCCCCATGTTTACTTTTAAACCCTGTGAATTAACACCATTTATTTGAACTTGCTGTTGCCTATCACTCAAATATGATTTTACCAAACTAAGTGCAAGTTTACCAAGTCCGTAATGCTCAAGTTTCAAAAGTAATGTGTCGTGATTTACGCAATCAAATGCTTTGGAGAGGTTACAAAATATTCCAATGGCGTCTTGGGACTCTTCCCACGCTGTAAATATGTGCTTTAATAAGGTTACACCGGCGTCAGTTGTACAACGTCCCTTGGTGAAACCATACTGTTGATCGTGTAAAATTTTGTTAGTGTTAAAATGATTGAGCATTTGATTAAGCATTACCTTTTCAAATACCTTGCTAAGGACTGGCAACACGGATACAGGTCTATAATTATTAGTATCTTTACTGTCTCCGGATTTGAAAAGGGGGATGACTTAACTGTATTTCATTAAATCAGGGAAAACTCCTTGGTCCACACACAAATTAAAAATTAAAGCTAAGTATGGTGCTATAGTCTCAATGATGGATGTACAAACTTTGATAGACATTCCCCATAGATCTTCGGTCAGTTGATTTTTATTTGCCGGAAAGCTTTAATAACTGTCATAGGGTTTATGTGTTTAAATTCAGCCGGGCAGCCAGACACGTTCGCCTTTAATAAAGCAAGTGAGACTTCAGGTGAGGAATTTAGAGTCTCCGTTGTTTTAAACGGTATATCGGTAAAGAAATTCACAAACTCTTGGGCCACTTCCTGATCAGAGCTTTTAAGACCACATTTCGTATCTAATTTATAACTAGTGTTAAGTTTTTTTTTCCTGTTAGTCTCATTATTTATAACTTTCCAAACTGTCTTTATTTTATTTTCTGCGTTTCTGATCTTGTTGCTAATGTGCAAGGCTTTAGCAACCTTGCATATATTTCTAAAGATTTTTGAATAATTAGCAACATACTTGTTAAAACTTGCAGTATTTATGAAAGGCTTAAGGCCATACAGCTCAAATAGTTTTTCCCTACTTTTTCTAATACCTGGAGTTGCCCAATCACTAAATATAAATTTAGGGCAAATGCTTTTCATCTTCTTTTCAAAAGTTTTATTGAATTCAGTGTGAACTAGTGAAAAGAAATTATCATACAACAGATTTACCTTAACATCGTCCATATGATGACTCATGACAGTTAACTTGTTCTGTAGGGAATTATTATATCTATTTAATTTGCTAGTTGTTATAGGTCTAAATTTAATCTGAACTTTTTGCACTGGTGTGTTACAACTAAAAGTTACCGTTTGTCCGCTATGATCCGAAGGCAGACAACTTACTATGGCTTTATCTATGTAATCACAATCGCAGAAAACATTATCAATACAAGTAGCAGAGGATGGAGTAACTCTAGTTGGTTCTAGAAAAATGTTGGCTAAATCAAATGACTTAAAAAGATTTATTAACCTACTGCTATTCGAATTTTCTTCCAAAATATTAATATTGAAATCACCACAGATAATTGCAGATTTATTACTGGCTGTAAGTTTTGCCAGGACATCTTCCATTATTGATTCAAATAAAGAAAATTTTTGATAGTTTGGGGGTCTGTACACACACACACAATTACATGCTTATCTAGCTCAACACAGGACAGTTCGACGCAATGTTCAACTGAGAGACCTATTATGTCACTACGTTGCTTAAATTTGAAACAATTTTTTATTAATATTAGGGAACCTCCACGCAGCATAGATTTACGGTTAAAACAGCTACCCACCGTATAGTTCTCATAATTAATAAGCGTTTGGTAATCCTTTAGCCAATGTTCAGTAAAGCAAATAATATCAAACATTGTCTTTTCTAAAAATAATTCAATTTCTAATAATTGGAAGAAATACCTTGAATGTTTTGGTGGAATAATTTCAAGGTATTCTGCTGAGGCCCCTTTTTATAACTAACTAATCGAGTTCAAGAAGATACCTTGTTGTTGGTTGGTTTAACTATATTGTCTAATGTACCTTCTGTTGTCTTACTTCCTAGTTTAAATTAATATTAGTATCTGGAGTAAGCCCCGAGACACCTGTGCCATCAACAGACAGCGAGATCTTATCACTAATCTTATAATCTAATTGAGAATTTTCCACGTTGACACATGGATCCTCCTCAGAACAATAATTGTAAAAATCTATATTAGTATAATTACTAATAGTTTCAATGTTAATTATAGGACTAAACATCGACATATTACTTATGTCAGAGTGAATATAAAAACTTAATAGCCTAGCTATTTGATGTCTAAATCTGATAGGGAGATACACTGTATCCCGCGTCGACCTAAGTTTATCAACTGAATTGTTTATGTCTAAAAGTTTTTCACAGTAATTACTAACTAAGAAATGTACATGCTCATTAAGCATGTGTATATAATTATTTTGTCTATTACATAAGTTTTCGAAATATGGAAAAGCACACAAAATGATTTTATTGCAATTTAATTTTAACAACTCTTTGAGTACGGAACCCTAAAAAAATAAATTAGAAAATAGTTTAAAAGACGTTCTAGTTTGGGAAGGTCACCATTAGCGGTGAAAAAAACACTAAAGATACATATTTTATTTATTATCCATACTAATATTATAAATGCGAAAGTCACTCTGTTTGTTTGTTACCTTTTCACGACTAAACGGCTGATCGGATCTTAATGAAATTTGACAAGAAGATAGATTTCAACCTGGGGAAGGACATAGACTATATATCATCACGCTACGACCAATAGGAACGGAGCAGCAATGAAAAATGTTGAGAAAACGGGGAAAATGTGACGCAGACGAAATTGCGCGGGTCAGCTAGTACTTACATAAAACAGTTTTCTTTTTTTAAATGAAATACTGTATCTTTCAAACGCCATAACGAATCTTTCGCGACAAATATGTAAAATACCTACATGGTGATAAACAGAAAATAAAATACAGCCTCGTTGGTTGTTTAGCTTTTTCGTTATTTTACAAATGAACATGAAGCATATCGTCGCTGCGCTTTCAATAATCGCTATGTGATTTTTACACACTTTATAGGAGACGCAAAAAACTGATTTTCTCAGAAAATACCCGGAGTATTCAAATAATTTATTTTTTCTTTAATGCATATAACAAACTTGCCTAGTTTTAGAATACTTTAGGATAGATAACATTATTAATAATGCCAAAATTAAACATAATAGGCTAAATTGACACATAGCGTTAATTATTTGAGTCGTAAATACTCGCTACGTGCACTTAGAACACATAACTACTATAAAATTCTATGGAATTTTAAAGAAACTGACTGTTCGGTGACACATAACTATTTTTGTAGAGAGAAATAATTAAAACAAACTCAATAAAAACAAATATTTTTTTCATTCAAAATGAAATTTCACGTTATTAAATCAAACAATTATAATCAAATAAAAAAACAAGTAAAATAAAATAGGTGATAATCGCGGTGCATGTATTACTTTAGACTTTGTAAGTGACAAAATTTGGTTGAATCGATTTTTAGTGGGCTATCATATAGAATCATAGGTCCCTTATGGGTGCTGTGGTTGTCCTTCTCTGCGGCAAAGTGTTCCACTCTTCTGTGTGGCGTAATTTATATTGCACATTACCGTTGAAATAAAGAAGACCTCTTATATCTGTCACCGTTGGATCGCCTGTTTTACTTCCAGGTCTGATGCTTGAAAAGCCACCAGGTAAAAAAAATGTGTATTGTAGATGATGGACGATGTAAAGTCGTATAGTCAGATGGAGAGTAGATGGGGCCTTTTTTTTTTTTGGGGATGGGAAATCTGACTTCTCCCGCTCTGGGTGGAGCGGGAGGGAGTGTCAGACTTGTACTGACTAAAACCCATCCATGTTCCTTCTTCACCCTTTATGTTCCAGGGCCGCGGTATCTTTTTCGAACAACCCGCAGCCCTGGCAGGCATCGGCCCTCTCGGACCCCTTCCAATTTGCTGACATCTCCTTGAGGCGCGCGTGGAACACAAACGCAGTAGATGGGGCCTTGTAAACTTTTTTTCTAATGTTGAATGTAAGCTGTGTGCAGGTTTGAGTGCCCTAGTTGCAGGTTCTGATGTATTAGGGACCTTATCTCTTCGAACAGATGTTTATTCACTACTTTCTGAAATATTTATATTAGATCTAATCCAAAGGTGAAACACATATTTTTTTAAATCAAACTTCGCCAGAAACAATTCCTTACAAACACGAAACTTGTCACCAATACGATTGGTAAGACTTATTGGTCCACTGACTACTTGTAACGACTGTCAAAGATCTACAAACGACAGCCGGTACCAACAGCTTAACGTGCTTTCCGATTAGGACACTCGGAATGTAATGGGTCACCTTTCCACGGACTAGCTCCATCAAGTAATCATTACCACAATATACATAAAAGCGAAATACTCTCTCAAAATCTCGATTATGAACATTCTCGATAAAGTAATTCGTCCTAGCAAGTTTTCGGAGTACTTTACATTGCGATGATGACCATTCGCATTAACGTAATTAGTCGTAGCAAACTTTCGGAGTAACGTACATCGAAGTGACGAACATTATGAGTAAAGTAATTCGTCATAGCGTACTTTCTGACTAACTTAATTCGTACTTACGAACTTTATGTATACCGTACATCGGTATTTTGAACTTCGGAGTAATGTTATACAGCCGAACATACGACATCCAAAAAACTCTCTATGTGACGCTCGACCTGTGCGTTTTGTGATCGAACGACTCTGAACTTGACCGAAAAAGTCGCTATGTGCAGTAAAACACATGTCGGGCGCAATTTTTGATTCCACTATAGTAAACTTATTTTAGCTATGTGAATTATAATACTTAGCGTATTTATAAGGAACATTCTTTGTATGAATGTCACATAGCGATATTCCGTAACTAGCCGTAACTCTTTAAATATTGCATCAATCACATAGCTGTTTTTACAGTATGTGCGTATTGAAATAACGGTTAAAACTGCCTACAAAACCGAAAATCTAAAAAAAACACATAGCGACTTTTGCACGCGCAGCGACGATATGTGCATAATAATTATATTCTAATAAACAATAACAAAATGTCTTTAAGGGCGTTTATACCTTACCGGTTTTCATACAAACTTCCAAGTCGTTATTTTCCGAAATTATTGAACCAATTTAAATGAAACTTTATACGCATAAGCAGGATACATAGGTCTAAAAAGTTACTAAATAGCTATTTATGCAACTGTTACGTTATGGACGGTCTTTTAATACGAGTGCCATTTTTCGGTACAAGCGTAGCGCGTACCGAAATAGGTGGGCACGAGTTATTAAAATACCAATAACGTACAGTTGCATACAAGATTTTATCTACGAAGGAAGGAATGAAACACAGATATAGACAAGAAAGTATTTTTAATAGAAACTTAACTACACACTGACTATTGTCTTCATAACATTTCTCATATACATGTCTTGATTTCTGGTAGTAAATTATTTGAAGCCCCAACTGCTCTATTTGTTATATCTGGTGGAGTATTTTACATATCACTTGATGTTGAAGACATTTTTAATAAAATTTGGAATAAAATTTCACTCGGATTTTTTTTCCCCGCGTCCACTTCTTTTTTATTTAGTCTTTAATAAGTATAAGGCAAAGATCTTGTAGCCGCAACAGCCAAATAGTATACGATACTTTTGTTCTAAACTTGTTCCATTTTTAAAAACATCATTTACATTGTCTCGATTTCGAAGTAATATTATAGGTACGAGGCTGTATGTTCAGAATGTCTTTGCTTGTGTTTTAGAATAATTTATGACGATTCGCATAATGCAACTTGTGTCGTTATGGGTATCATAATGAAACCGCTGTCAATTTCGTAATTCGAATATAACGAAACCGAAGTAAATAAAAATATTATCAAAGTGTGTTTTAAAAAAAGAGATAATTGGAATTTTCTGTTTCTATAGAAAAGGACCATGCGTCATTTTGGGCCCAATTTTTCAACATTGTTCAACAGTGATGAATTATATGTCATATGAAAGCTCATTTAGTATATTTTATTGTGTGCGTAGTCGCAGCGGAAAAATGTCGAATTACTTAATTTCATTTTAGCAGATATTTAGTGTATGACCTCGTGTAATTGTGTATGGTAAGTACAAATTTGTGTATCCAGCCATTGGGGAGCTATCCAACAAAAACTGTTTCCGCTGGAACTACGTCATCCTAGCGGCACTTTTTTTATCCTATGCACGTACATGAAAAAAAATACATTCAATAATTAGTGTATAAGGAGAGGTAAATGTGTATGCTCGATTGAAATTTGTGTGTCATAAAACTGCGAAGATAATCAAGATTCCGCTGCGCTGACGTTCGGCTATTTGATGAAAATCATATAAAACAGCTTATTGCAGAGTTGAATTTTTTTACGCAGCTCTCTTTGAATTTGTGTGTAATGTTTGTGAAAACAGAATTTGAAAAAAACATACCGTTCAGAAGATATACACGTAAAAGTAAAATAAGGTTATTTATTAGGTCCAATTACTTAAAATAGGAACTCTAGAGCCTAACTTAAAAAAAAAAAACAAAAACAGACTAAACTTATTCCGATAGTTAGTGTATTAATGCAACTATTCACATGTAAAATTTCAGGTCATGTCACTAAATTATTAAAGAGATAGAATAAAAATACCAGAACAACCGCAATTCATGAAAAAACCGACCAAGTTTGAATGGCGACAAAAAAGCGGCCGTGCAGTATATAGAGCTAATGTTCTAAAATTTCCAGTATAGTATCGTTATTGTGTGTAATATTTTCGTACAGGTGCGTACACAATTGTTTAGCAGAAAATAAAACAACTTTATTAACTTTATACCTACTCTTAAAAATATTTATTGGTTAATGACTAATTAAAATGAAAAAAAAGCCACATTATTAACAAAGTAGGTAATAATAACATTGATAAAGAATCAGTTTTTTAGTAAACATAAATAACTAATAATATATTGCCTACTGTAAAAGCCTATATGTTTAAGTAAATCTTAGGTTTTTTGTACTGTACCTAAGTACCTAGTACCTAGGAGTTAGTCTTCTCGTTCGAGCTTTTACGCACACGGAAACAATGTGCATGTGCACTACACACACGACTGAGACCAACCCACCGTCGTAGTGAGTTAGAATAACCTTCTTTAGATTATTCCCTAATAAACCGATCAATTTTTAAGTTCGACATCTGAAATAACTACTGGTGTTAATGAATTTGTATAATTATGATTAGTATTTCATTTAATCAAATTATACGGAGTATCATCAAAATATTTGTAACTGGAAGCAGCAGAATAAAGGAAGGGCCTAATAATTACCTAGTGTAACATTTTTTTGTAATATTGTGATACAGAAGCTATTCTTATTAAAGTGAAACTTCTTATGCGACTTCCAACAAGTTTAACGCTACCATGGAGGGGAAATATTTTCTAAAACTCACTGGCAGTATTACAAGATGTGTGAGTACGTAGTTCTACTAGGTACGCAAGATGACGTGCAAACAGTCATGCATTCGACTCTTCGGTGTGACCAGTCTTCGCTCAATTTCCATGAGTAGAATAACCTCGATAAACTTATGTAATAAAAATAATACAACAAGAAAACAACAATATATTATTTAGAAGCTCAATAAAATAACGAGAGTGAATGCGTGGCGCTCGAACGCATGCGTGTTACTACACGCATGCGTTCGAGTATTACGAAGTTTCACTTCTTCCGCGCGGAGGGACTCCATGCACTGATTATTTTGTAATATTTTTTTTTAAGTTTGAGAAACTAACAAGAGACCTACTATTTTTATTACGAAAATTATTTGTTACTTGTTTAAGAATTGTGTGCCCACCTGTACCAATCCAATAATGGCACAACACTAGAAATTTTAGAACGTTAGCTCTATATACTGCACGGCCGCTTTTTTGTAACCATTCAAACTTGGTCGGTTTTTTCATGAATTGCGGTTGTTCTGGTATTTTTATTCTATCTCTTTAATTATTTAGTGACATGACCTGAAATTTTACATGTGAATAGTTGCATTAATACACTAACTATCGGAATAAGTTTGGTCTGTTTTACCTATAAAAAGTCCTGCAATCCGATGTCATACAATATAGTGGTCCAGTCGTAGTAAATTATGCCATTGCTCATTAATTACTAAGACTACATAAATGAAACTTGGCAAGGCATTGTAGACCCATACAAGATACAAATAAACGTAATAAGTTAGGCTTTAGAGTTCCTATTTTAAGTAATTGGACCTAATTACCTTATTTTACTTTTACGTGTATATCTTCTGAACGGTATGTTTTTTTCAAATTCTGTTTTCACAAACATTACACACAAATTCAAAGCAAGGTGCGTAAAAAAATTCAACTCTGCACTATGCTGTTTTATATGATTTTCATCAAATAGCCAAACGTCAGCGCAGCGGAAACTTGATTATCTTCGCAGTTTTATGACACACAAATTTCATTCAAGCATACACATTTACCTCTCCTTATACACTAATTATTGAATGTATTTTTTTTCATGTACGTGTATAGGATAAAAAAGTGCCGCTAGGAGAACGTAGTTCCAGCGGAAACAGTTTTTGTTGAATAGCTCCCCAATGGCTGGATACACAAATTTGTACTTACCATACACAATTACACGAGGTCATACACTAAATATCTGCTAAACTGAAATTAAGAAATTCGTCATTTTTCCGCTGCGACTACGCACACTATTTTATTTCATTCTATGGCAGCTAAGTTCAAATTCAGAGCGAAAACGGTATTTATGCGTTTTAAAAAAAGTCCGTTTTGTTTTGATATTATCTTATATTAGCTGTCTATCAATAGCTAGGATAATAAATAGCTCTTGTTTAACTAAAATACGCTAAAAAGATCAACACATAGGCTGTCTTTTGCCCTGGAACGTGTAATTCTGATTTTGACATCCAAGATGATGCCGTTCGTAAACAAGATCCCACGCTACAGAACTTTCAACAATTTTTTTATGCTCCCGAACATATTAGAGTAACGAACGACGTTGTATATTTAATTATTGTCACAATATTGAACGTCACAGAATAGGGGATAATCCAATTTTTTTTTTCTTTGTCCGTCGGGTAGTTTATTGAAAAGTATTGGACACGTATTTTTTCTATTTTCACGTGGTCATAAAATTACGGAGATATATTGAGTTGAAATGGCGCATGACGTCACATGTAGGTAAGTTTTATACCTACTTGTGACGTAGTAAGCCCCCACTCTCCAACTTTAATGAGTTACTAAGTAATTTTTTGATATTTTGATAAAACAAAAAATACGTGTCTAATATTTTTGTATTACCTGTCTGACGGACAAAATAGAATGTCGTTTTCTTTACCCAGTCCGATCCCCTTAAACGTACTTTGTTCACAACGTTTGTACATCCCAGAAAATGCTAGAGTATGTAGATACCGATCACATGGAAAGTAACGAATGACATTCATTGCGTGAGAATTGTAATGTTTCGCATGAGTTCAATGTTGCTCATTTCACAAACATGTCTAATATACTAATATTTAATATAATATAATAATAACCGAAGATCGAGATTCGATGTCGAATTATTGGAATCATTAGGTGACAACGATATCTTTTTTGGACTGGACTCACCATCGCCCAATTCAATACAGTAGGTATTGGAAGAAACTCCTTCGCTGACATAGTGATGGGTCGAGAGAATATTCTCCCACCGAGAATATTCTCGGTTCAAGAATATTCTGCAATGTTCTGAAATATTCTTTTCGGCGGAGAATTTACGAGAATTTAAAATAGGATTAACTGACTGCTCTACTTGACGATCGGCTGAAATCACACCATGTGTGCCACAATAAAATTATGCTGATTATAGCAGATAATGTTACCAACATGGTAAAATGTGGTAAGATGCTGGAAAGAAAATATCCCCCTGTGAAGTGGGCTGGCTGCTTAGCTCACACGTTGCATCTAATAATTGGCGATATATTAAAAAAAACAACAAGTAACCGTAGTGTATTCAGCGTTCTCATATTCTGACAGAAGATTTTAAATCAATTGAACGGGAATAGTACTGTTACGAGCTGGGTATAGGACAAATTAACACACTACCAAATAAACACTCAAAATCTTTAATTAAATTAAAACAGTTAAAACACACTTCACAAACACTTAAACTTAATCACAATTAAAGAATTTATCACTAATCACTTAGATATCGCACAAGTCGTTCACTTCGATCGCTTCGTTTCGCAGCCAAAATCAGACTAACTCACTTCCGCTAACCCGTCGCCTATTTATACGGCCGACCAATGTTCGAGAAACTTCCACAACTTCCGTGAATGTCTAGGTAGTTCCTTAGGGGAAACCCATCCTTCGAGAAAGTTCTACAACCTTCCCGAAACTTCTAGATGGCTCTATAGTGGAACCAATCCTTCTAGAAGGTTCCAGAAAGGTCCAGAACTTTCTCGAACTTTCTAGACACTTCCATCGTGGAACATTCTAGACTCGACCGTAGTCCTAGAATGTTCTCGTAAAGCAGTCGGCGTAACACTGCCCCCTCCTTAGACATGCTCGTCCCGAGCATCGTTAGTCCCGTAGTATCGCGCTAATCGATCTACATGTACGATCTTAGGCGCACCTCGTGGACCCTTCTGTATCCGATAGGTGACATCGTTGATCCTGGTCACGACTCGGTATGGTCCATCCCATTTTGCTTGCAATTTCGGAGACTTCCCCTTGCTACGCACTGGGTTATGCAGCCACACCAGTGAATTCACGTCGAACCCTCTACTGTTTGCCTTCCGGTCATAACGGGTCTTCATCCTCTCAGACATTTGTTGGCCGGATTGTCTGATATGCTCATACACGTCATTCAACTTGTTACGCAAGTCACTTGCATAATCAGTTACACTGCGTGGAGCATCAGGAGCAGTTCCAGTGATTAAATCTGCTGGCAACCGTAATTCCCTTCCAAAGTTCGCGAAGGCTGGTGTCACAGTCGTACTTTCGTGGACTGCACTACGGTAGGACAAACGAAACGGCTGTATGTGCTTGTCCCAATCCCTTTGCCTGCTTTCCACGACTTTTGCCAAATATCTTTCCAACGTTTGGTTGAAACGTTCCACCATTCCATCAGATTGTGGGTGGTAAGAGGTGGTTCTGGTTTTGTGGGTACCCATCAATCGGCAAGTCTCCTGAAATACTTGTGATTCAAAATTCCTTCCTTGATCACTATGAATTTCCAAGGGTACTCCAAAACGACAGAAAACTTCCTGAACCAATTTATCTGCGACTGTTGTAGCTTCTTGGTTAGGAATGGCAAACACTTCTGGCCACTTGGTGAAGTAATCCATGACAACCATGAAGTACTTGTTCCCGCTTTCACTTTCCGGAAATGGTCCCGCAACGTCGAGTGCTATCCGTTCCCAGGGGGCTCCAACGTTGTACAGTTTTAATGCACCTCTGCTGCGTGTTTGGAGTCCTTTCACAGCCGCACAAGTGGTACATTTGCGACACCAGTCCTCCACATCTTCTCGACAGTGGATCCAGTAAAACCGCTCTCGGATCTTCAGTAGAGTCCGTTTTACCCCCATATGTCCGCCTGAACATCCATCATGATATAGCCGTAGAACATCCGGTACTTTGGCTTTAGGGACAACCATTTATAGATGACACCTGTCCCCTCGAGCGTTTTCCCATTTACGGCACAAGACTTCATCCTGGATAACCAAGCTGTCCCATTGTGCCCAATAACTCTTTGTGATGGAACTCATCGCTGCCACATCACTCCACTTGGGTTTAGGAGCACCAGCTGTGATCCACTCGAAAATCGGTTTGATGTCCAAGTCATTTTGCTGAGCTTGCTGTAGGGTTTCCTTCCATTCATCGCTGAGATCTGTTCTAAGCATCCTCACGGTTGCTACCTCCTTAGTCTCTTGCCTGGCACAGTGCTTACAATCTTCAGGACAAGGTCTTCTTGACAAGGCGTCTGCGTTACCGTGTGTTCTCCCACTGCGATGTTCAGTTACGAAGTCAAACTCTTGCAGTAGCTCAATCCATCTCGCCACTTGTCCCTCCGGATTTTTGAACTGTAATAGCCACTTCAAGGCAGCATGGTCAGTTCGCAGCTGGAATTTCCGCCCCAGCAAATATTTACTGAAATGCTGCAATGTTTTTACTACGGCAAGCAGCTCCCGTCGAGTAACGCAGTAATTTCTTTCCGGTTTGGATAAAGATTTGCTGAAGTAAGCAATCACAACCTCCTGGTCTCCTTTCCGTTGAGACAGCACGCCCCCAATTCCAGTATTACTTGCATCTGTGTCAACTATAAAGTCATTTTCAGTGTCAGGATATCCCAAAATAGGTGTTTTGCACAGACGTTTCTTCAATTCCTGAAATGCGACGTCGCAGCTCTCGTCCCAACAGAATTGTCGCTTTTCCTGTGAGCTTGTGTAAAGGTTTCGCAATGTCGGCAAAATTCTTTACGAACCGTCGATAGTAGGAGCACAAACCCAAAAATGCTCTGACCTGTGTCTTGTCTTTCGGAACTGGCCAGTCCTTGACGGCGACTACTTTTTCCGGGTCTGTTTGAACACCTTCCCCCGAAACTATGTGTCCTAAGAAGTTCACTTGTTTCCGGAAAAACGAGCACTTCTTCGGACTTAACTTGAGATTTGCTGTTTGGATTTTCGACAGCACTCGGTTGAGGTTTTTAAGGTGGTCTTCAAATGTACGGCCCACGATGATTATGTCGTCTAGATAGACAAGACATGCGTCTCCAATCAATCCGGCGAGTACTTGCTCCATCAGCCTTTCAAATGTTGCAGGAGCATTGCACAATCCGAATGGCATAACTTTAAACTGCCATAACCCCTTTCCTGTTGAGAATGCAGTTTTCTCTTTGTCTTTGGGGTCTATTTCTACTTGCCAATAGCCACTTTTCAGATCCAGCGTGGTAAACCACTTCATTCCAGTCAGCGTATCCAGTGTGTCATCGATCCTAGGCAGTGGATAGCTGTCCTTTTTCGTGACGTCGTTCAGTCGTCGATAATCCACACAAAAACGCATGCTGCCGTCCTTTTTCTTTACCAGAACTACAGGAGAACACCGTGGACTGGATGAAGGCTCTATAACACCGTCCTTCACCATTCCATCAATCATGGTTTCCACTTCTCTTTCCCGTGCAACAGGCAGTCTTCTTGGTCGCTGACGGATGGGTAACTCGTTGCCTGTATTAATCTTGTGCTGAACCAGTCCAGTTCTCCCTATGTCAGCATCATTTGTAGAGAAAATGCCGGCGTACTGAAGTAATATTTTCATAGCCTTGTCCTTTTCTCCTTCAGATAAATCGCAGTTTTCCAAAAGCGTTGACACGTCAAAGTTTGCACAACGAGTTTTATTTCCGGTAGGCCGATCTTGTAATGGACGCATCCAAGCTACTTCTTCGCAAGTGCCGATCAAGGTGCCCTTCTTAATCACTTGCTCCTTGTCACTTGGATTTAGTATGCGTACTGCTGCGACGTTGGTGGCTTTTACCAGAGTTCGTGCCGTCTTCCATGGAAAGTCATTGTTCGCCTTTTCTATCAGAACACTTCGAACTTTGTGTCCAGAATACTGAGGTAGACGAATTGGCACGATCGTTTCTGATCTGCTAGGAAGAACAATCTTCTTCAAGCAGTACACCTTTCCTGATGGTGCACCTTCCATGAAGACTTCCTCTATGCCACATTTCAGTACTCCCTGATCAACGTCGATCTCACAACGATGTTTCCGCATGAAGTCCAAACCCAGGATACAATCGCCCACTATGTCGGCCACGATGACATTGTGACAGTAAATTCTGTCACCCAATTTTAACTTCACTTGCTTCTTGCCTCGGACGGTTATGTGCTGACCGGTAGCTGTAAACAATTGCATACGGTCGTGGTTATTGAAGTAGTCCCCAAGAAACCGACTTGCTAGGTGAGAATTGACGACCGTGTGAGAAGCTCCAGTATCTAACGTCAGTTTGCATGGTATTCCGTTGACTTCGCCTTTGATGGTCAGGCTGTTCCCGTCATGAGCTTGTGAGATCAAGATCCTCTGGGCTCTTTCAATACCAGCCAGCACCCGCCCCCCAGTCCTGGCATTTACTCGTTTCCCTGCTGTGGCTGGGCAGTCACTTCAGCTACTCTCCCCTGCCGAGATTGATCTTCTTTCGGTGTGCTTCGCTTAGGACAGCTTGACCGAAGATGATCCCTTTCTCCACAGGTGTAACACCTAGGGCTGTACCCTTGCGGACGGTCGCGTACAGGTGACGCCACAACCTCCCTGATGCGGTGTGTTCGGTGGTCTTGCCTCACTGCCTGTACTTCTGAGGCATGGGCCAAGGCGTCTTTCAACGTCTCATGATGCCCAAGTCTCACGGCAGCTCTAACTTCCAAGTCGCGTATTCCGTCGACGAAAGCCTGTACCAGATTCCCATTGATAAGTGCAGGGACAGACTGGTATGCTTTGCGGACCAGCTTTTCCACTTCCAGGGCCCACTGCTGCAGATTCTCGGCACTGCGTTGAACGCGATCCTTCAACTTAGCTCGGAATACGTGCTCCAGGTGCGCATCGCCGTATCTGGACTCTAAAGCCTCCAGCAGCTGCTCGTAGGTCACATCCTTGCCGAGCGCCTCAAGGATGTTTATGGCCTGGTCTCGGAGGCCCAAGGTGAGCGCGGTCATGGCTTGCGCTTTGGTCCAGCCATTCGCCTTCATAACGGCCTCAAATTGGATTTTATAGGCCAACCACGAAGATGTTCCGTCGAATGGAGGCACTTTAAACCCACGTGCTGAAGGTGCAGCAACCACGGAAACCACAGTCCCATCTCCAGCCTTAAGTTCGTCTAAGGCCTTCTTCACACCAGCAATCTGAACCTCGGCCTCCGAGATACGATTCTCATGCTGGTGGACATGTTACTTCATCACCTTAAGATCTTTGCCAAAGGTTGCGTGAAGATCTTTTATCAGGAGCATCTGTTCTTCCTGGCGGCGGACCTGCTCCTCTTTATCTCGCTGTAACTGCTCCTCCAACCGGTGAGCTTGCTCCTCTTGACGGCGACCCTGCTCCTCTTGACGGCGACCCTGCTCCTCTTGCCGGCGAGCCTGCTCCTCTTGACGGCGAGCCTGCTCCTCCTTATCTCGTTGCAACTGATCTTGCAACTGGCGAGCATGCTCCTCTTGACGTCGAGCCTGCTCCTCTTGACGTCGAGCCTGCTCCTCTTGACGTCGAGCCTGCTCCTCTTGACGGCGAGCCTGGTCCTGCAGTAGTGCCATTAAAACAGTCAAGTCTGGCGCCGCAGATGCTGGAGAAACTCTGGATGAGCCAGCGACTGGCTCCGACGTAGGCTGGGCACCAGCCGGTGTCTGTGTCGGAGAATCTCCAAACCTCCTTTGGTCCATATCTTGCTGTCGATGACTTCTGGTGCGGACACCGTCTATATCGTCTTTTGGTAGAATTGGCATAATTTATCCTCACTTCTGACACCAATTTGTTACGAGCTGGGTAAAGGATAAATTAACACACTACCAAATAAACACTAAAAATCTTTAATTAACTTAAAACAGTTTAAACACTTCACAAACACTTAAACTTAATCACAATTAAAGAATTTATCACTAATCACTTAGATATCGCACTAGTCGTTCACTTCGATCGCTTCGTTTCGTAGCCAAAATCAGACTAACTCACTTCCGCTAACCCGTCGCCTATTTATACGGCCGACCAATGTTCGAGAAACTTCCACAACTTCCGTGAATGTCTAGGTAGTTCCTTAGGGGAAACCCATCCTTCGAGAAAGTTCTACAACCTTCCCGAACCTTCTAGATGGCTCTATAGTGGAACCAATCCTTCTAGAAGGTTCCAGAAAGGTCCAGAACTTTCTCGAACTTTCTAGACACTTCCATCGTGGAACATTCTAGACTCGACCGTAGTCCTAGAATGTTCTCGTAAAGCAGTCGGCGTAACAGTACATTATAAGTGCGGTAAGTTGAAAATTACAGCCGAGGCGATATTGCTAGCCCGAGCCGTAGGCGAGGGCTAACAAGAAAGCAGAGGCTGTGATTATCAAAGCGCACGTATGTCATACGACGTTCTATAACATATTTGCGAGGAAATAAATAAAAGTCGGACGACATTTTCAAATAAAAACAAAACAGCAAAAAGAAAAAGCGCGCGGAATAATTTTTACTTGTTCACAAATTATGAAATTTGCGCTTATTTTTTAAGGCAAGGGCACAGAAACAGCCAGGATTACTAATAAAGTAAATTAATATTTTTGTGTTTTGTTACAGATAAAGGGTTGTAATTTATGGTCAAAATTGATTAAATTAAAGAATTAAATGTTTATTTATTATATTTTATCTCCCAAGTTAATTTTATTCATAAAATGTTGACCACTTTTCTGACATAAAAACTCTTTGCTAAGATTTAAAAAAGTACCGTTCGTTTTAGACGAAGCATTATGATAAGCCGTGCGTTTTACTTTACATTACCGCACTAGTGCGTAATGTGATACATTACGATACTGAACTGAACTTGGTGCAATAAGAGACCCTTTACGAGCAAATGTGTTATAAAAGGGAGTTACGAAATCATTAGAGTTACCAGTGACAATAAGATGTTTAACTTCGTTTAAAGTCTTTTGAAATGCAAATCTGTTCTTCAAAATATGACGTTAAACTCACCAGGTGTACAGAAATGTAAAAAAATACTTTTAAATGAAAACGAGAGGACGAAATTTGAAAAAATAAAAGTTTTACTAAAAGAAATCGTAGGTTGGGTAACAAAGTTTGAAGAAGATTACTGTTCTATCCATTTGATACATACGGAATTCGACGAATTAAAAGAACTGGTAGAGAAGCCTATCGTAGCTTTAATTATAGGCGAAGAAGCACACCATCATTTAAAACAGAAATTCAGCAATAGAACAGTTAAAGCGCTTAAGCCAATGTACTGCTGTATGCTGTGGTATTTTTAAACCCGCAAAATCGTGGTACAACAATGACATCAAGTGAAAACATGGATGGGAGTTCGTTCTTAGCTTGGCTGAAAGACACAGTATTTCAGTTCAACAATTGTTCGAAGAAGTGTCTGAATATAAATGTGGCACTGGTTTATGTGGAACGCTCTTGTTCCACATTTTCAAACATTCATACCAAAAACGTAATAAATTCAACACTGAAAGCGCAGGCGAAATTTATCTGATTGCTCACAATTGGAAAATTATGAACTAACCACAACGTTTAAACAAAGAGTCTGAAGAACCAAATCCAACTGCCTGTGCCTCAACTGGCCTCAAGCGAAGGAGAAGAGCTTACAATGAATTAAGGCAACGAATCTAAGAAGAGGAAGAAGAGGTAGAGGATGTACCAGTAATCTTGGTGGAAACAGACTACATCCACTTAGATGGCATGGATCAATCGTTTTCAATGGACGAATAGCATTACTGCATTAGCAATTTGATTTGATTTCAAGAATTGTTAAGATTGTGATTTTTACTTTGTTTTTAATTATCCACACCATCATACACCGTTTTTATGATGTTTTTTTTTTTTAAATTTATTAGTGCTGCGGACTTGGGGCACCCCGACTCGGACAGGTTTGGTCCAAAGCGATGTCGGGGTCTAAGTTCACTCACTTCGCTCGCTCACTAGACCTAACAAGGTTTCTTAAACCTTGCAAACAGAAATAGGAGCCCCTTGTATAACTCATAAAGTATAACTCATTTTAATACAGAAATCCTAATTTAACATTAATACCCTACGAACTTTAAGAGAATTTATGAAAATTTTCTCTGGAATGTTCTTGCTCAAGAGAATTTATTGAGAATTTAAGTTGTGGAGTAGATTATTTTTACTAAAACTTCGTAAAACTTTCAAAACTATTACTCTTAAACTAGATCGACACAAAAGAGTCATTCAATTTTTAAATGCTCGTAAATTCCCTTCCAAAAGAATATTCTCGAGAACTTAACAGCAAAGTTCTCGCAAGGAGAATATTCTCGGGAATTTACCATCACTACGCTGACACAAACTGTTTATCGTTCGCGCACCGTGATAGGGGACCGGGGTATATTTATCTAAACTTAAAACAGGAGAGTCACGCAGGACCTTTTTTTTTTACGAATGGGAAATTGTCAAATGACTTCTCCCGCTCTGGGCGGAGCGGGAGGGAGTGTTAGACTTGTACTGACTAAAACCCATCCATGTTCCTTCTTCGCCGTTTGTGTTCCACGGCAACGATATCTCTTTCGAACAGTCCCGCAACCCTGGCAGGCATCGGCCCTCTCGGACTCCTTCTGGTTTGCTGACATCTCCTTGAGGCGCGCGTGGAACACGTACGCGCCGTCGAAACGGCCTGTCGTCATGAGACGAACGGACGGTGAGCTAGCCCATTACTCACCGTCCACAGGCTCGCGCCTACGGTGGCCGGGGGCCACTGGTTGCCCCCCGAAGCCCGGGGCGTCTCCCGCGGCGGCTGGGACGCGACTAGAGCTAGAAGACCGGCAGTAGCTCTGGGCAGCAGATGAGTAGCTTCCAATGGGAAGCCACTCCGCATGACAGCATCTTAGAACAGATTTGCTCATAGCCTTAGGGCTGATTGCAAATACACGAAAAGAAAAAAATAAAAAAAATAAGTTTACATGTTAAAAAAATTAAATAAATTTAAAAAACCCTCGGTACAATCAACCTCTAAAAAACCAATACTAAAATAATCCAAGCGTCGGGGGTCCACTTTGTTTAGTGCTTGTACTAAGCGGTCTACTTAGCGGTCCCCCGACGCTAAGAAGCTTGGATTATTTTATTTTTGGTTTTTTAGAGGTTCATTGTATCGGGGGTTTTTTAAATTTATTTAATATTTTTTTCATGCTTTTTATACTTATATCTAAGCCTTGACTGTCCCACTCCTGGGCATAGGCCTCCCCCTTTGCATTCAGTTTTCTGGGTGTTTTGCCTCTTCTTGCAAATTAACGAAATCAAAGACGACCAGACCTGTGGAAGTTGTTTATTTCCCTTCAACTAGAAAAGAGGTGACAACAGATTTTCTCGAAACATAGCTAAGAACACTCTCGATTAAAACACACACACAACACCTTTCAAACAAAAACCAATTTTATCAAAATCGGTTCATCCGTTTAGGAGCTACGATGCAACAGACAGATACACACGTCAAACTTATAACACCCCTCTTTTTTGGTCTGGGGTTAAAAACAGTCTCTGAATAAATAATTGTTGGAGGCACAACTTACCTTCCATAACATGGATAGGCGTGGTTCAAATAAATCCTTCTATAATTCTCAATGCTTAATTTTGCACTTTGTCGACCTTCAGAAGAGGACAAGTTGCACAGTTTCCATACAAAAAGCAACCATAACCCATCCTACTTCGAATTATAGCTATGTATAGCCATGTAAGATGTAAGGGATGTGCACCCCATTTAACACAAGCTACTTTAAAAACAACATACTTTTTCCCGGATCTCATTTATAAGTTTATCCCACTTTAAGGAGTTGTCCAACCAAATTCTAAGGGTTTTGACACAATGGACTTGTATATTATTCCTGCTTCTCCTCCTTCTAAAAAGGCACATTTTTGTTTTCCTAAGGGCAATATTTGGACCCAAATCTGACAACAAACTGTGAATAATATGTAAGTAACATGTTATGTATATGGGATACTGAATCAGGTAATCTCTTCTTTATGCCATTCATTTTGCGAAATATAAACAATATATGCTTCTACAAAAATTAATTGTGGCCACATTAAATAGTAAAAGGGATAAAGGGTCTCCATGAGCTATGCCAATACCAGTAAATTGACATATTAGGCTGTAATCCCATAGTTCAACAAATAAATGTCTTTGATGAAGATACTGCCAAAGAGAATTACAAAGCCCACACAAGAGGAGAATTCTGAAAAAAGAGAACAAACAATGGAAATGGAAATAGAACAAGAACATCACTAAGTGTTAAGTCAAGAAACAAACCTAAAAATGGGAATTGAATTAAGCAAATACACTAAAGAAGGCGGAATGTTTGAATTCCAAAGCAAAGAAAAAGCCCACAATAAGTCAAGAACTCACAAATAAAAAGAATGGGGTTAAAACCCGAAGAATAAACAAAAAACAGATACCGCGATTAATTAGGCAGCACTTACTGACAGTGACTCTGAAATACAACACGTAGAAACACAAAACAATAATAATTATAATTCAAACAAAAAGAAAAACGAGTTCGAAATGGCTAAGGTATCATCACTTACCATTTTCGAAATGGCAGAAAACTCTGAATATTTCTTAGATAAGTTTCCGAAATCAGGTGGTGTTTTGTAAATGTTACGAGGGTGCATATATTTATTCAGAGCCATTGCTTCTGAGTTAGTTGTAGTATGAAGAAATCACAATCAAAGTTATACGGTATATTTTTCTGAAACCTTAAGTCATCTAGACTAGGTATATTGTTATAAATGTCTCTAAAATTACCGAAGGGAGGACCCAAATAACGTTTACATAACTAAACACAATACAGCACGAGCAAGCAAGCACACGGCAAGCTTTGTCTACCCTTTAAATTACTTTACTCTTTGGTGGACTTGTCAGGATTTTACACAGTGACTCCATGTATGAGTGACACACACTGTCAGTGTCAAAGGTAGACATAGTTTTCTTTACAGATAACTAATATATTCGTCGGAGACCAAGGAATTTATATTCTAACTGGAATGTGTGCAAAACAAATGTCAATTTAAAAAACCGTTTAAAAATGAACTCTATTTTAATTAACTAGAGTTCGTATTACTTTAATAATTACGAACTCTATGTCAATGGGAGAAAAACTCCATAGCGAGAGAGAGAGAAAATCATAGAATAACAACATAAGCACTCTTTCTATTCTTTAGTTATTCGAAGTCAACTCCGCTAACTGCGCCAAACCAATACAAATTTTAACTTGTACTTGTTCGAGCGCGAAAACACAACTACGATATTTGGCAAGGCTTGTTAGGATTGTGTATTATGAACAAATAAAAATATAGCTCAAGGCAATCGCGAAAATCAATCCACACTTTGTTGAGTTGACATTACCCTGAGATGTTGCAACCCTATAAACTCTACATTGTACTGTAGTCTCTGTCTGTCTATAGTGTCTATCTAAGTAGTCTATACTCTATGCTATGCATATTTCTTTGTCTTCTTTTTCTCTGTGTCATCGACGCGCGTTTACAGCAAGGAAATACTGCAATAAATAATATAAAGAATCTATAACTTGTGCAAGATGGTTGACCAAATTGAAATGGCTTTAGATGATATTATAAAAGCAAATAAGAAACCTAGAGGTGGAGGAGGCGCTGGACGAAAATTTAATACCACCAGAAAACCTGGTGGCGGACGTGGAGGTTCTGGCGCTGGTGCTGGTGGAGGATTTAGAAACGGCCGCGCAGCGGGCGTATTACGTGGAAGAAACCGTGGCGGTATAACTAAATCTACAAATTACACAAGGGTAAATTATTACATGTACGGTTATACAAATTACAAATGGCGGACAAACGTGGTGAAATGACGCATCTTGTAAAATATTAGCTACAATCAAATCTATGGACGGTCAAGTTGCAATGATGACTCAGTTTTCTGTTTGGCCATTTTGTATGTAGCAGCAGTTAAACACTGCAAATCATATTTTCGCTCTTGCTAACCTAGATCATTGATCTATTTGGCTTCGAGAAAGCAATCCAATGTTAAATACGCGTTTGTCATGTTCTACAACGTTTAGAATGGAAAATTTTCGTCTGAAAAATAACTGTCCAGATGTTTGGCATCAAAAGCTATCGAAATGCAACGTAATAACAACACATCAGATGTCATCTTTTCGGGATCCCTACGGTTCAACCTAAATGTTCACTGGTTTTGTGGAAGTACCAGGATAACGCGGTGGGAATGTGTCACCGTGTTGTCATCACCATGGAGTCTTCATGAAGGCTCTGAGCTACAGGCCCCTATGGACGAGGAAGTCTACTGTGGTGTTTACTCCTGATTTGATCTATTTGCAAGATGCTGTAATCAACGCGAGTGTGTGCCAGTCAGTGCTAAAATAAGACTTCATTAAAATGTTGGAGAAATGAATCCAGTTGTAATGCATTGAGCATTAAAAAAAAATCCTTTTATTTGTTTTGTTAATATTGTTTTGTAATTGTAAATTTTTATATTGTTACAAAAATGTAGCAGTGTATGTAACTAATTTGAATGCCAAACTATTACACTTGGGTGTAATCATGTTCAATTAGGCATCGAGCGGCCAATCGGCAAGCTCTTTGAAGGACCACCTATTTCAGGGCGATGTTAACAGCGCATGGAAACATGACATGTTCAGTGACTTTGGTGAACGGAAGCTTCAGAGAAATGCCATGGCTGCTATCACAACTGGTCCTACCAAGTTGTTAGTATCCAATCTGGATTTTGGAGTCTCTGATTCAGATATACAGGAGCTCTTTTCAGAATTTGGCATTCTGAAAAGCGCAGCCGTACATTATGATCGATCTGGAAGATCTTTAGGTAAGCATTGCTTGTTTAATGTGTGTTACTTTTTATTTTGCAAGTGGCTTTTTTGTATACCAGTAAGTACAACCATTCCGTAACTTCTTTTCTAGGTACTGCTGATGTGGTGTTTGAGAGAAGAGCTGATGCTTTGAAGGCAATGAAACAATATAATGGGGTGCCTTTAGATGGAAGAGCCATGAACATTCAATTAGCAACATCTGAAATCAGCACCTTTAGACCTGAAGAAAGAAGTCGTATTGGCGGTGGCAGCGGTGGTGGTGGTGGGCCTGTTAGGAGGAACATAAATAGAGGTAAATACCATTTTGAAAACCTAAAAAACAATGAATGTCTGATTTATTCTGTTTATTGAGTGATACTGTCAATAGAAGAGACATATCAATGAATAGCACTAACTATTGTATACGAATGTAGTTGAGTAATTCAGTTTGAACTTTGCACATAATAAAACGTTCAAAGTCTGCAAGTTTGTCCAATCCAGTGGTTGGAGAAGGCAAATGTTAAGGTAAATTGAAATTCCATGAGGGAGGCCTTTGCCCAACAGTGGAACAAAGTAGGCTGATATAAAATAATATTGATATAATTTGTATTTCAAAAGAATATAGTAATAATACATTCAGAACATTTAACTTACATAGAGACTTGTTTAAACAGGTGGTGCAAACAGAAATCAAGGTGGCGGCGGACAACGCGGCAATGCACGCCGCGGTGGAGGTGGGGGGGGCCGGGGAGGAGCTGGAGCAGGCCGGGGCAAGCGTCCTGTGCCCACTGCTGAACAACTGGATGCAGAGCTTGATGCTTACGTTAAAGAAATCAAGTGATACATTAATATAAGTGTAGTGCAAAAGACGCTAATTTAAATAAGTTTAGATTAATACATCGACTCCTCAAGATTGACAACAGATATTTTATGGTCAACACATAAACGGTTAATTATAAATATCAGCTAACTGATAACAATAAGATTGTGGTTTTGATTCAATGTTAAATGATTAAATAAACAGACGACTTTGGTACAAATAGTTGATTTAAGTCATTTACCCCATTTTGTAATTTAGCAAGTTAAAAATGACTTTGGCTATTCTGTTTTTTGTAAGGACTGGACTTGATTTTGTTTGTGTTCAGATTTTTGGCAATGTTAATCAATGACATGTTTTTTTTTTCTGTAATTAGGTGTATTAAAACCATGAACAATTAAAATGTTGGCAATAAAGCCTGGACTCTAGCAAAGCGGAGAGACATCCAATCATCATCAATGACCTCCAAGGCCAGGACATCACGGTTGCAGCCGTCAACCGAGGCCAGGTCCACGAGAGGCGGAGACCAGTACGACATGGTACTGGTCATCTGCGACCCAGTCGAAGGACATCACCCGTTCTTCAAAGTGAAGTCGGTATACACCCTCTCAGGCATCTCAATCGAGAAACCTTACCGCTCAAGCGTTGTTGGGCAGTGTCACCGCTGTCAGTTGTATGGACACAGCCAAGCCAACTGCCATGCGCCGCACAGATGCGTAAAGTGTCTAGGCGACCATGGCACAACCGACTGCCCCCGTCCCAAAGACAAATCTCTATGCACGGAGCCACCGAGCTGTGTGCTTTGCGGCCAGTCGGGCCACCCGGTTAAAGGCAATTCAAGTTGGTGGTCTTGTTGGAGAACGTCGTCTATGTCAGCTTCACTAGAGCCAGGACTGGCTTCGTTAGGAACAAATACTTTAGCAAGGTGATCAGCGAAGGCATTCAACTTTTCCTGTTTCGTTCTGGCCCACTTGTTCTATCTAGTCGTAGAGGTGGCTTTGGGTTTATTGGCTGGTTCAAACTTTTACAAGCCTTCCAGAGTATTATGTCCAGAAATATCATTAAAACACGAAATTAAATAACTGCATGTTTATTCAGCTAGGTAGCCTGACACAATGTGTAGATTCAAACCTACCCCCCAACTTAGTTTATCTTATATGTCAACAAGAGTAACAAGTACCCTCAATAGTCTATACACATATTCATACAACAAACTACAATCATGTACATGACATACCTTTCCCCCAAGTAAACACACAAAATAGTACATAGGAAATTAACATGAAGAATAAGAACAAAATATCATACAACTAATACAATTTCAAGTACCTACATAGAATCAGTTTAATTATAACTTTATTTCTGCAATTATCTAGGTATTCCTAGAATATGAGCCCAAGACTCTTCACTGGGAATTTCTATCATCTGTTCAGGTTCTTCTCTGATCCCGAGCTTCCTCACTTATCTCTCTCCTTTCGTTTTGTGGGCTCTCCACCTGTGATTTAACTTTGATAAGTTGATCAATATGTCTGTTGATGACGAGACCATCATCCGTTTGCACTTTGTAACTGGATGGACCAGTCTTATCTACTATTCTGCCCGGCAACCACTTCGGACCGTTGCTGTAATTTCTGTATCTAATTCTACAGCCAACTTCAGACTCTCTGTTTCGCCTCTCATTATTGTCAAAAACTTGCTGTTCGGTCTTTTTTCTTTGTATATGGTCTGGGTGTATCGTGTCCAGTAGGGCACAGTTTTCGATTCATCAGGAGTTCAGCAGGACTCTTTTGTGTTCCAGCACACGGTGTCGAGCGGAGGCTTAGTAGCAGATTTGGAATTTTTATGTCCCAAACCATGTCATCCATTTTCCGTATCTTATCTTTCACCGTTTGGACCATCCGCTCTGCTAACCCATTGGTGGCAGGGTGATACGCTGCTGTCGTGATGTGCCTTATTTTATTTTAGTCAAGGAATTGTTTCATTTCTTCAGACACAAAAGCGGTTCCATTGTCAGAAACCAATGTCTCACATAAACCATGAGTCGCAAATACCGCTCGAAAGCATCGGATTACCGTCGCAGTGGTCATATTGTTAACTATAAACACCTCGGGCCATCGTGAGTACGCGTCGACGATGATCAAAAAGTTCTTGTTTCGAAAAGGCCCGGCGAAGTCGACGTGTATTCTAGACCATGGTCTGGTGGGCGTGATCCACTCATGTTGAGATCGAATAGGCATGTGCCGGTCAGGTTTTTCAGCCATCAGCAGTATCTCACTCAGTTCTGTTTCAGGTCGCTCAGGAACTGGTTGTGGCCATCTACTTAAATTGTCTGCACTGCCTATCTGTATTCCAGGCTTGTAACGGATGTCATAATCGTGTGAGGTGAGCGCGATTGCTATTCTTGTCAAACGAGGTGACAGTATGTTAGGTATCGGTTTTCTTGGGTTGAATATACCCAGCAAAGGCTTATGATCTGTGACTACTGTGAATGATCTTCCTGCCAAGTAGTTGTGGAATTTCTGTATTCCAAACAAAATCGCCGTTGCCTCTTTGTCTAATTGCGAATAGCGCCTTTCGGTGGAGCTTAATGTTCGGGAACTCATGGCCACGGGACTTTCTTTGCCATCTTCCATCACGTGTGATAACACGGCTCCGACACCGTATTCTGAGCTGTCGCATGTCAAGATCAGAGGTTTATTTAAATCGTAATGCACTAAAGTCATGTCAAATGTTAGGGCCTGTTTAGCAATGTTGAAAGTATGTTGTTCCCGTTCGGTCCAACGCCATATTTGCGTTTTGTCTAGCAGACGATGCAAAGGTTCAAGTATGGTAGCTTTGTGTGTTATAAACCTTTCGTAAAAATTGTACAAACCGAGGAAAGCTTGTAATTCTTGAACGTTCTGGGGTTCCGGTGTGTTCATTATCGATTCTACCTTGCTCGGCGACGGATGAATGCCATCAGCATCGATGATGAATCCCAAGAATTCGACTCTCTCTTTAGCGAATTTACATTTATTTTTGTTAAGGCGTAATCCCGCTTCTTTTATGCGCTGCAGGACCATGTCTACGCGCTGCAGAATCTCAGGCATCGTACGTCCCGCGATTATGATGTCATCAATAAGCACTGCGACTCCTCCGATGCCCGCTAGTAGCGCTGTCATCAGCCTCTGAAAAATACCGGGACAGGCCTTCACGCCAAATGCAAGTCTATGTACGGTATACAATCCTTTGCAGGTGTTGAGAGTTAAAAGTTTAGATGTTTCGTCGTTGATAGTCACTTGAGTGTAAGCACGATCCAAGTCCAATGTTGTGTAGAATTATCCGCCTGCTACAGCTGCAAATACTTCATTCGCCGTAGGCATAGGGTAGGTGTCCGATTCCGTTGCTTGATTGACTGTACATCGATAGTCACCACATAGTCTAATCTCGCCTGATTTTTTGACAACCGGGACTACCGGCGTGGCCCACTCTGAGTACGCTACTGGCTGAAGTACGCCCTCGGATACTAGACGGTCGATTTCGTTCCCCACTCTGTCCTTAATAGCGTAAGGAACAGGACGAGCTTTCAGGAATTTCGGGGTAGCGCCCGGTTTTAAATGTATTCCCACTGGATCCCCACGGTACGTACCGAGACCATCCTTAAATACATCACCATGTTTTGTAATTATTTTCTCCAGTTCAGTATAATCTCCGTTTGATACGAAATTAATATTCATAGTAATGCCTAGATGCATAAGCCAGTCTCTTCCCAAGAGATTCGGTCCATTACCCTTAGCCACTAGTAAAGGAAGATGATACTCAATGTCCTTATAGCGCACAGGCAGCACTGTCTGGCCCAGCAGGTACACGGGTGCGCAGAGCCAGCGGTGCCACGTCAAGGCAGCGCGACGGCGGCAGGCGCGGCCGCAGCAGGCGCCATGTGTGCTCGTTCACCAGAGTGTAGCAGGCACCCGTGTCCACCTGCAGTGTGACGGGCTCACCCGCCAGCAGCACACAAATGACAAATGGCGCAACTCGACTCGTACTTTGGACGATATAAATGCCGTTTAAATTCGCGTCTCCATCCTCCTTCGTAAAGTTCATTTTATTTGCATTCTTTTTAGATATGCAGACTTTTTCGATATGTCCCTTTTTATTGCAATATCGACACGTAACGTTAATGAACCGACACTCGCCAGCGTGTCGATCTCCACAGCGGTAGCAAAGACGAAGCGCGGAGCGCGGGGCAGGGCGCGGCACAGAGGCGCGCGGTGCGGGCCGCGGGTGCAGCGCGTTGATATCCATAGGCTCCGGCAGCGGCGTCGCGGCCGGCGCGGTGGGTGTCGGCGATGACGTGGCGCTGCAGCTGGCGCCTTCCCCCACGTGCATCATGCGCACGTCGTTACCCGCACTTTCAGATGACAACATAGCATCGACTACATTGTGATATGTTAAATTGTCCCTTTTAAGCAGCTCGTACTGCAACCTATCGTCTCTCATTCCACACACAAGTCTGTCACGTAGCATGCGCTCCAAATCAGTAAAATTGCAACTAGCGCTGATTTTTCGAAGTTGAGCTATGTATTCGGCAGCCGATTCGCCACGATTTTGATCACGTTTATAGAATTTGTAAGTGGGTGATAGACGTGCGAACTTTAAATACGTGGTTTTTAAGATCGCGAACTTACTCGGCTCGACGTCGGTGACACACGAGAAGCTGGCTCACACTGTATTACCATGTCATCGACGGAAGAAGCTTTGTGTTATTTAGGAATTGTATCTTAAAAACAAGTAAAAAAAGAAAAAAAAACGAAAAGTTTGGATAAAAAACTATATTTTTGTCTTTGTATTCGTTGCTATTAATTTTCCAAAGACAAGGATTATTACGGAATCCTTCTTATCCTTCTAATAAACTCTGTTAGTAGATCATGAGAATATGTACGGAAATCACTCATTTTAAAATTTCTACAACACAGATGATTAGCTAAACCAACAAAAAATACGTAGAAAAATGGCGGCTCGCGGCTCGCAGTGCTGCTACACGTACGAGCCAACACGAGCTACGAGTAAGATTTCAAACCGGTTGGATCGCCGGCGAACTTGCGCGGCAATTTTTAAGTACGCGTGCTTTAGGTGACACACACGCGAAAAAGGTCGACGAGCCACAAGTCCGCGTACTTACTCGCACGTCTATCACCCACTTATGAAATGGATATCTCATTCGGTTTCGGGCTGTAATGTTTGGTTAGAATTTCTATGATCTCATTGAACGTCACTTCGGTGGCTTTTCGTGGTGTACATAGTGCTAATAAAGTTTCAAACACCTGCGAACCACACACAGTAAAGAAATTTGCTCGTTTTACGTTGTCTACCACAATTCCGTTCGCCTCGAAACAAAACTTAAGTCTGTCTATGTAAATATCCCAATTGTCCGTATGTGGGTTGAACTCACTAAACCTCACACATTTACGATCCATTTTCACTTATTTTACTCCGTCGTCGCCACTATTATGTCCAGAAATATCATTAAAACACGAAATTAAATAACTGCATGTTTATTCAGCTAGGTAGCCTGACACAATGTGTAGATTCAAACCTACCCCCCAACTTAGTTTATCTTATATGTCAACAAGAGAAACAAGTACCCTCAATAGTCTATACACAGATTCATACAACAAACTACAATCATGTACATGACACAGAGGGAGTAGTCAGAGTTTGCAGAAGCAGTAAGCGATAATAGTTTTGCCTCAACTGTGGCATTTTCTGCTTCTTTTATAGTTTGTTTCAGAACTTTACTGTAATAGTTTAATACCCTTTTATCATGCGGATGCCGCCGGCTTAAGTGCCAGACTCTGCGTAGTCTCCTTTTCACCAGTATCATTTCTTTGATTTCTTGTGGAACATAAACCTGCCATTCTTACGATTTACCTCTTCTGTGCTATTCACCAAGCTTTTTGGACCGCAGCTGTGAACGCTAAGACTGCTTCATTAATTTCGTCCTCGTTCTTTAAGGAGACTCGTAACTGTAAGGAATCCTCAACAAGGCTACGAAAGAGTTTCCAGTTGGTCTGATTATTATACAGTCTTGGTTTTCTCTGGCTCTTCAAGACATTGGCACTGATTGTAAGTATAACAGGGATGTGGTTTGAAGTTCCATCTAGGCAAGAGTCAATTTGGTTAAAGAGTCTAGATAGTCCCTTCATTAAGAAGAAGTCCAATACATCAGGCAATTTATTTGGGTCAGTCGGCCAGTGGGTAGGCTCAGGTGTAGCAATTGTTGTAAGGTGGTTTTTATCAACACATTTTTTGAGTTCCCTGCCTCGCGTGGTAATAAGTCTCGAGCCCCAGTGCAGATGCTTAGAGTTCCAGTCTCCTCCCGCCACAAAGCGGGCTCCCAGGCTTCTGATGTATGCAGTGAACTGTTCCTCTGTTATTCTGTACTGTGGGGGGCAATATGCTGATGAGATATTGAAGTGTCCGTTTCTATCTCGGATATTTACCGTGGCAGCTTGGATATGGTCTGTTTGGAACTGAGCAAGCTCGTGGTGTTCTATTGAAGATCGAATTAAGATACCAGCTCCTCCGTGTGCAGTTCCATCAGGATGGTTCTTTGTGTAAATGTTGTAATTTCTTATATTTATTTGACTATTGTTAGTGAAATGGGTCTCAGATATAATTAATATATCTAGGTCATGCATTTTTAACAACATTTCAACTTCAATTTTGTTGGGAGTTAGACCATTTGCGTTCCAAGTGGCTATTTTTAGTTTGTTTAGCTCGGAGACAGTTTATTGACCAGTGTTGTCAAGAGTGTTAACATGTTGCTCATTTGTTGTAAGATAATATCTATTTTTTGGGATTGCTTGATGAATATTTCCTCTATTCTTGTATATGATAATTGTTGATGAGTTTCTTGCTTGTTTTGAGGGTTGGAAAATTGATCTGGGTGTTTGTTTTTGAGGACTTCACTATAATTTTTTGATGTTTGAGTATTGTTGGGGCTATGGTTTGTGTTCACTTCTGTTCCTTGTGTTCAATAGTGGGAAATTCAGATGGATTTCTTTCCCTTCTGAAGTATGTACGCTTCTGTGTTTTTCTGGCAAGTATCTCCTTGAAGACCTCACAGCCTTTATAATTTGAAGGATGAGGACCGTGGCAAAGAGCACATGTAGCTGGTGTAGAGCGATCAACCTTGGGGCAGTTTTTGGTCAGATGTGATTCTGCACATTTAAGACAACCAGCCGGCCTCATACAGTAATTTTTGGTGTGACCGTACTGTTTACACCTTTGGCATTGTTCAATGGTGTTCTTTTTTTTTTTGGATCTTCCACGATAACAGCTTGGTGATAAATATATCTTATATGCTTAGCAGATTTGTTATTAGGTCCTGATTGGAGATTTACAAAGAAAGTTGAAGTAGGCTTTTTATCCGGCCCAAATCTGGCATTGATAATTTCCCCAAGTACAACATTTCCGGTTTCTTCAAAGGCGTCTTTTATATCTTGAGGAGTTGTATGGTGTAAATTCTTAACAACCAGCCTGCAGTTTCTTTCTTCTTTTCTATTAAAAGTATGGCCAATTAGTCCTTTCTCTCTAATAGCTGATATAAGCTTTTTGTAGACATCTGTGTCTTCACTTATGATTCTCATTTGGTTTTTGTTAACAATCTTATATTTAAATGTTTCCCTAGCAGCTATTGTCACTAAGAAATCAGTAAGTTTCTTTACATCCTCAATGCCATATAGGATGATCGGCGGAGGTTTGTTAGGCTTTCTTTCCTTAGGCTTGTCCGCTTCTTGTGTATCAGCATTAACAGGTAGTCCATCAAACCTATTTGACACTAGAACATTTTCGGGAGACTGTGGGTTTGAGAACTTTTTTTTTTTATTAGGGTTTCTACTGACTGGGACTCTCTGCCTATCGGGTAATTCAACAGATCTTATGTTATTTTCTGGTTGAAGGTCTTGGGGAGCTTTTACCTTGATGATTGAGAGCTGGACACTTCCAGTAGAGGCACTCCTTGGTCTATAAAGAGACCTGGGTGGAAGGCTTGCTGCACATATTTCTTACTTTGACTAGTAGCATTCACTGACACGGGGGCTTGGGTATTCACCCTCGTGGAGTCTTCGGTAGTCAATTTAACACCTTCCAGCCCGGGTACTGGAAGGCGCCGGGGGTTAGCCGGGGCGCGAATTAACAAAAGCTATACTATTTGAGTCACGAGCCAGACTCTAATAGATGAGCTTTTGTTTGTGCACATTACTCGCCAAAACCTAATCTATCTCAGTAAAAAAAATAACTCAAATAGATAAGCTTTTGGCCTGGATATTTTCAAAGAAGATGCACGGACAAAACCTAGTACTGTATCATACGTATCCAGGAGAATTTGGCTGCAAGAGCGAGCGAAGCGAGCTCTGAACTTGGGGCACCCCGACCCGGACAGGTTAGGTTCGAAGGGGGTGATGTGTTAGGTTACTGTAAACCCTGCAGACAGAAATAGGAGCCCCGCGTAGCGGGGCTACGTCGACTATCCATACTTCCATACTAATATTATAAATGCGAATGTCACTGTTTGTTTGTTTGTTACCTTTTCACGACTAAACGGCTGATCGGATCTTAATGAAATTTAGCAAAAAGATAGATTTCAACCTGGGGAAGGACATAGGCTATATATCATTACGCTACGACCAATAGGAGCGGAGCAGCAATGAAAATTGTTGCGAAAACGGGGAAAATGTGACGCAGACGAAGTTGCGCGGGACAGCTAGTGCTTTATAAGCGACTATAAAATTTTTTGAGGTTGGGTTACAATAATTAGTTTTTCTCAAGAACGGTGCATTACCTACCTTTTAACGGGAGTGGTCCCAGGGGAAAAGGGGTACACACCCCCTCACCCCACTCCGCCTCCCAAAGAATTCTAGATTTTTACCAAAATAATACCAATTTCGTGTGCGTAGTCGCAGCGGAAAAATGTCGAATTTCTTAATTTCAGTTAAGCAGATATTTAGTGTATGACCTCGTGTAATTGTGTATGGTAAGTACAAATTTGTGTATCCAGCCATTGGGGAGCTATTCAACAAAAACTGTTTCCGCTGGAACTACGTCATCCTAGCGGCACTTTTTTTATCCTATGCACGTACATGAAAAAAAATACATTCAATAATTAGTGTATAAGGAGAGGTAAATGTGTACGTTACCCCAGCAAGAAAGTATCTCCTAGAGTTATATGAGTAGAACGTATAGTTGGTGCCTTATCTGCTGTAAATGTGCCCCCACTTGAAAAATGTGTGCCCCCTGTCGTTTTGAAAAAAAAAAGGGAAAAACGATTCTTGCTGGGGTAACGTTTTTCTAGCAGGAAAATTCTAAACGAATGATCGGAGAGAGAAAAATTGTGCATGGCCAGAGAGCTTATATGTGTGCCAAAATGTGCCCCCAAAAATAAAATCTGTGCCCCTTCAGATTTTCGAGATATTGCATTTCCTGCTGGAGTAACGTTTTGATGAATCGTATATCTCTAAAACTATTGCATGTGCCCCTGTAGAAAAAACATACACGAGTAGCTCTTAATGTGTGCCCCTATGTGCCCCAATTTAGATTTAAGAAAATATTTATAGTTTTCAAGTTATCGCGGTTTTATGAAAACCCGAAAAAACATCGCAGCGCTTAAATAAGACAAGGTATAAGTTCGCTGAAAACTGTATTCGGTTCTTCTTGACGCTAATAATAACCATAAAAAGTTTCAAAACTGATCCTGCATGCGTTTTTGAATAATCTTGCTAAAAGTCAAAACGATGGTGTCATAACTTTGACGGCAAAATACAAGGAACTGGCTCAATCCCAGATGTGTCGGTGTAAACCAAAATAGTGTGCCCTTAGTCAAAAATATATGGTGAAAATAATGGGCTTGGAATGTTTCTCAGTAAATATAAACAAAAAACCAAAATATGTAAACAACGGCTGGTTATCTGACCAAATTCCAATGACTACTAAAAAGCGACGGTTTCATACATATCGATGACCTTCTTTATTGGACGTATTATACCTAAGCTGTTGTCCGTACAGTCGCGTTCAAAAGTTTTGGGGGCTAATTAAAAAATATATTAAATGCACCTTGTGACTATATTAATGAAACAGCTTGTTGATGTGGAAATTATTATTTTATTCCCTTAATTTTAATTCTTAAAGTAATTATTGCATTAAATCACAGATCAAATTTCCTACCTATAAATATTAGAAATTATTTGCACGTTGTGTAATCGATTATAGATTCCTGCTCCGCTTCCTCGTCCTCTGAAGACGACTACCAAGTTGTCGGAAAGGGCAACAGGAAGAAGGGCAAAAACTCTCAGGCCACCATGGCCAAAAAGTTAGTCGCGCTCTCATCCCCTCTCCCGAGGCCTCCTGCCCCACCTCCCCGGTCCCCGCTCCAAAGTCCGCCGCTGCTCATACCAGCAGGTCAACCAGCCCTAAGGCTAACTCTTCAGCCGCTTCTTCCAAGAAGCTGAAGCCCCCTCCCCCGTTGTTCATTCAGGACAAACGGAAATGGACAGACGTGTCCAAAATGTGTGTTGAGCGGCGCACTCAATACACAACCAGTACGACATGGTACTGGTCATTTGTGACCCAGTAGAAGGACACCACCCGATCTTCAAAGTGAAGTCGGTATGCTCCCTCACAGGCATCTCAATAGAGAAGCCTTACCGCTCAACCGTAGTAGGGCAGTGCCACCGCTGCCAGCTGTACGGACACAGCCAAGCCAACTGCCATGCGCCGCACAGATGCGTAAAGTGTCTAGGTGACCATGGTACGGCAGACTGCCCCCGTCCCAAAGACAAATCGATATGCACGGAGCCACCGAGCAGGCCAGTGCTAGGTTGTATGTTGATTAAAATATTATTCGCGGCACAAAATAATCAAAATATCATCAATACAACGCTCTAAGTTTATAAAGCTGTAGGAATGGCTTTTTCTATTATTTTTTGTTCCTCCTTTATGAACTTGTAGCCTTGTAGGGTTGTATTGGTGATTTTGATGATTATAATTCTGTAACTACATAATGATGAAAAACTTACTTTAACCTACGGCTTATCAATAAATATATATATATATATATATATAAAGACAAATACGGGTTTTTTTTTTATATACAAAAAAAGAGCTACCTCTTTTTATTAGTAGAATCACCCATTTCATGAACTATATATTTTTTAAACATCGGGACCAATCAATTTTGGGTCAAAGACTTGGCAAATTACTGGATGTATTTTAATGAAATTTAGAATGGAGAAGATAGCTTACCTTGGAATAGCACTTAGGCTACTAGTTATAATGTACTAAATCATGTGTAAGGTCATAGAAACAGCTAGTAGAATATAATTCAATACCAACTTTGTTTTATTTCTTATTACTTTTCTACTTCAGTGTACTCAGGCACAACAACACGTGTGTAAAGTAAAGAAGGTCATCGATATGTATGAAACCGTCGCTTTTTAGTAGTCATTGGAATTTGGTCGGATAACCAGCCGTTGTTTACATATTTTGGTTTTTTGTTTATATTTACTTAATGAGAAACATTCCAAGCTCAATATTTTCACCATATATTTTTGACTAAGGGCACACTATTTTGGTTTACACCGACACATCTGGGATTGAGCCAGTTCCTTGTATTTTGCCGTCAAAGTTATGACACCATCGTTTTGACTTTTAGCAAGATAGTTCAAAAACGCATGCATGAACAGTTTTGAAACTTTGTATGGTTATTATTAGCGCCAAGAAGGACCGAATACAGTTTTCAGCGAACTCATACCTTGTCTCATTTAAGCGCTGCGATGTTTTTTCGGGTTTTCATAAAACCGCGATAACTTGAAAACTATAAATATTTTCTTAAATCTAAATTGGGGCACATAGGGGCACACATTAAGAGCTACTCGTGTATGTTTTTTCTACAGGGGCACATGCAATGGTTTTAGAGATATACGATTCATCAAAACGTTACTCCAGCAAGAAATGCAATATCTCGAAAATCTGAAGGGGCACAGATTTTATTTTTGGGGGCACATTTTGGCACACATATAAGCTCTCTGGCCATGCACAATTTTTCTCTCTCCGATCATTCGTTTAGAATTTTCCTGCTAGAAAAACGTTACCCCAGCAAGAATCGTTTTTCCCTTTTTTTTCCAAAACGACAGGGGGCACACATTTTTTAAGTGGGGGCACATTTACAGCAGATAAGGCACCAACTATACGTTCTACTCATATAACTCTAGGAGATACTTTCTTGCTGGGGTAACGTACACGAGGTAAATGTGTATGCTTGAATGAAATTTGTGTGTCATAAAACTGCGAAGATATTCAAGTTTCCGCTGCGCTGACGTTTGGCTATTTGATGAAAATCATATAAAACAGCTTAGTGCAGAGTTGATTTTTTTTACGCACCTTGCTTTGAATTTGTGTGTAATGTTTGTGAAAACAGAATTTGAAAAAAACATACCGTTCAGAAGATATACACGTAAAAGTAAAATAAGGTTATTAGGTCCAATTACTTAAAACAGGAACTCTAGAGCCTAACTTATTACGTTTACTTGTATCTTGTAAGGGTCTACAATGCCTTGCCAAGTTTCATTTATGTGGTCTTAGTAATTAATGAGCAATGGCATAATTTACTACGACTGGACCACTATATTGTATGACATCGGATTGCAGGACTTTTTATTGGTAAAGCAGACTAAACTTATTCCGATAATTAGTGTATTAATGCAACTATTCACATGTAAAATTTCAGGTCATTTCACTAAATAATTAAGGAGATGGAATAAAAATACCAGAACCGACCAAGTTTGAATGGCTACAAAAAAGCGGCCGTGCAGTATATAGAGCTAACGTTCTAAAATTTCCAGTGTTGTACCATAATTGGATTGGTACAGGTGGGCACACAATTCTTAAACAAGTAACAAATAATTTTCGTAATAAAAATAGTAGGTCTGTTGTTTGTTTCTCAAACTTAAAAAAATCAGTGCGTGGAGTCCCTCCGCGCGCAAGAAGTGAAACTTCGTTATACTAGAACGCATGCGTGTAGTAACACGCATGCGTTCGAGCGCCACGCATTCACTCTCGTTATTTTATTGAACTTCTAAATAACATTTTGTTGTTTTCTTGTTGTATTATTTTTATTACATAAGTTTATCGAGGTTATTCTACCCATGGAAATTGAGCGAAGACTGGTCACACCAAAGAGTCGAATGCATGAATGTTTGCACGTCATCTTGCGTACCTAGTAGAACTACGTAGTACGTAGTCACAAATCTTCCCACTGAGCACGAATATGTTGCATAAACATTGCTGAAACTATAAATTGGGTGGGTGTAAGTTACAAATGCAAAGGTGCAATCTTGTAGCAAGGTTACAGGAACATAGATTAAATAGCCCTAACGGCAACGCCAGAAACATTAGATGCAATGTTGCTCATAAAGATCAGATAAAACTTTCAACAACTATAATTTGCAACGTTACGTGGACTTAGCAGTGGTAACATACTAGAAAGGTTTTATTGTATGTTTCTGCAAGTTAATTTAGATACATTACAGCAACTATACATTTGAAATTTTTCAGAAATTTCGTAAATATATGTTACAGTAACGTCACATTCGGAAGTTATCTGAAAGTTTAAGTATTAACGTTACAACGCCATTTTAATTGAACCTTACCGGCAACCTACAAATGCAATGTCGTGTAAATAATGCACATGTAACTTGCACGTAACTTCCATTTAGATTGTCATGGCAACGTTACATTTGTAATATACAGGTTACTTGCGCATTTAATGTCGCGTTAATAATGCACATGTAACTTGCACGTAACTTCCATTTAGATTGTCATGGCAACGTTACATTTGTAATATACAGGTTACTTGCGCATTTAATGTCGCGTTAATAATGCACATGTAACTTGCACGTAACTTCTATTAAGATTGTCATGGCAACGTTACATTTGTATTAAACAGGTTACTTTCGCATTTAACGTCGCGTTAATAATGCACATGTAACTTGCACGTAACTTCTGTTTAGATGGTCATGGCAACGTTACATTTGTAATATACCGATAACTTGCACATTTAACGTCGCGATAATAATTCACATGTAACTTCCATTTCGATGGTCATGGCAACGTTACATGTGTAATAACAGGTAACTTGAGCATGTAGGGTTCATGTAACTTGATTTTTTGTTGTTGTTATGACATTGCAAATAAAATCTGCATTCAAGTTGCTTAATTAACTTCCTTTCAGTTTTGTAAACTTACATGCAATGCAACAAGTTCCAGAATAGTAATAGAGGTTTTCTATAGGTAGGTACTTTTCTGCAACTTATTGCATGTAAGTTTACAAAACTAAAAGGAAGTTTATGCCTGTCACAGACTTAGCTATAATATACCGGATGACTTTATTTACAGTCTCGAAAAAATTGGCTATATTATATTTAGAAATATCAGAAAATGTATACAGCAAGTAAAAACAAAACTTCAAGTTAATTAGTTGTAGTCGACAGAATATTAAAAAACCAGTCCATTTGATAAAGGCCTCGTTTATTAGATACATTTGAAGACGGTTAAAAAGAATAAAACAAAAACAACTACACAATTTAAAAAAAAAACTCAAAAGTACAAGAAAATAAATAATATTATCTAAACACACTAACATTGGTAAGGAAAATTGTATGAGTGCACACTGTGCACAGAGCAGCGGGGTCGCGGACCCAAAGGGCACCTTCTGCTCGGTACATGTAAATCAGACAATAAAGTGTATTACATTGTTTATATAATGGATACGTATCCACATTATAGGTATGTGGCATGGTTACAAAAAGAAAAGAAATAATATTATCGAAACACACTAACATTGGGAAGGAGAATTTTACGAGTACACAGAGCAGCAGGGTCGCGGACCTAAAGGGCATCTTCTGCTCGGTACATGTAAATCAGACAATTACATTGTTATTGTATTGGATACATATCCATATTATAGGTGTCTGGCATGGTTACAAAAAGAAAACACCAACACCAAATCAATCAAACAAAGGTCAAGCTTCAGAAGTCGGTGACAAAAACACTAAACAATGGTCACCTACTTCGAAGCTTGATTTTTGTTTGATTGATTTGTTATTGGTGTTAATTTGGCTTCAAAAGCTAGTTATTTTTCACTTTTTTGTGTTTTTTGTTGGTGTATTTTTTTTTTGAAGTCGGTTTTTTAATAATCAGAATTCTAACCAGTATAATTTAAATATATGTGGATGGACATAGCAAAAACAAACTGTTCTAATTATAAAATACATTTTTGGAGACCTCCAATTTTGAGAAAAATCGGTGTGAATTTACACCTAAAACAAACAAACCTTTCCAAATACAAGAAAAACGGATTTCAGAGTGTTTTATTTGTTAAGATTAATGCAAATTTTGATTTGATTTTTGTATCGTTTTTTTTGAGATTGATTCAAGAGCATACGATCCGATCCAAGAATCGGTCCGAGGCCTACGATCCATTACGATCCAAAAAATCGATTCAAAGAGAAAAATCGTGCATCCCTATTGCCAACTCGGAGTTAAGGCTGATGCTTCAGGGTAGCCCGCGAAATTTAAATTTTCTTACGTTTTTTGCAATTTGCTGGCCAGTGCTAGGTTGTATGTTAATTAAAATATTGTTCGCGATTGTAAGACGTGTGTAGTTACAGAATTACAATCATCAATACAACCCTCCAAGTTCATGTAACTCGAGGAACGAGTTTTTCAAGGTCAAAGTCATTCCTCGACCTTTATTAACTTCGAGGGTTGTATTGATGATTATGGTGATCATAATTCTGAAGCTACATAGATACGTCTTACAGCCGCGAATAATATTTTAATCAACATACAACCTAGCACTGGCCTGCAAATTGCAAAAAGTCGATCAGCCGTATAATCGTGAAAAGGTAACAAACGACGGGATGGTAAATAATGGTTAGTATTCGGGCACACAACATATATAAACTGTACAGGCTAGCCTAAACTACCCAAGGCGGTATACATAGGGCTCGCGTACAACACTTTAGGTATCGGCGCCACGCAGTTGAGCGTGCACACTCGCTAGTAAGGTGGTAGGCCGACTGTCGACGCGGGCGGCGTGCGGTAGTGGGGCGCTGAACCTTGTACGAGCGGGCGACGCGGCGCTGGACGAAGTAAGTTTGGAGCGGCAAAAGGGGACGCGATTTTTACGCGTTACACACTCCCCCTCTAGTTCGAACATAGCGCCCTCGCGTTCGGGCTAGCAATCGTATCTACGGGTCGACCACGTCTGCGCATTATGCTAATCAGAACCTCAACATCACCGAGAGACATGGTAACGCCCAATGTGCTCACCTTTGACGGTTCCCTCCACTAGGTAAGTAGTGGGACTTACGACTTCTCGTATACGGTATGGGCCATCCCTACGAGGTCTACATTTCGCAGACTGTCCGTGGCTAACATCGTTCAGCCCTTGCGTCCTCAACAAAATAAGGTCACCTACCTTATAATCGGGAGACCAGCCTCTCTCTGACCATACCCTCCCCCTAAAGGGTTCGTCGGTCGCCTCTAAAATGTTCTTCAGCTCGAGGTTTTTGAGCAGGTTAGTGCACACGTCATCAGGTTTCCTGAGCGGCAAATCTACTTTCACTAAGCTTACCTCGCAACCACCTGGATTTTCCTCGCAAGAGGCTGGGCGGCTTAGTGCATCAGCAATCAAGTTCACGTTCTCTATTTCATCTTTCTCAAACTCACCGGCTAACAACTGCTTCTTACCTTGCGACATTATACAGGGTGGTGAAGTGGTCGTCTCCTGCTTCTCGTCAACCCGAATGCGATGAGTGGCATACGTTGTAGGGGATCGGTGGCGAAGCGCTCAGCTCTATTTATTATGAGCTGGTTGAGCTGCGTTCTCTGGGCAGGTGACAACTTCGTTCCTTTATCCTCTCTCAGCGCCAGGCTGGTGGTGTCGACCTGCATCAGCCCTGTGTCACTGGTGGATGTGAGGCATACAGCCTCACATCCACCAGTGACACAGGGTAAACTTCTGCCCAGGGGCATCACGAAAGTACCAACAGTTATGTTGGAGGTCCAACAATATACCTGCTCTAGCGATGAAATCTTGTCGTAGAAACGTCCTATTATTCGCTTCTGGTATCACTAGGTAAGTGGTGGGGATAACGCGTTCCTGAATAGTGACCTTTGTGGTACATACCAGCAATTCACGTACCTGCCGAGTTCCATCGGCGAGACTGAGATTTCGGCACGTTTCCGTGAATGTAACGCCGCTGTCGAGGAGGATTTTATATAATCCAGGGCTAGCAAGACTCTCGGTGGCACCAGTATCTAACACTGCGACACCTAATAAAGACGCAACTCCTATCTTTACTGTGGGGTGCGACAGGTCAGATTCGCGGGAGACGGCACTTTGGAAACTCACCTTGTCAGCGGATGATGTACCTAAACACGTCGGACACTTAGAGCGTATTATGTTTGGAGTGTAGCCTTAGGGGCGCTACGGCGCGAGGACTTAAATTTTCTTTTCATTTTTTCTCAAAATTTTTGGGTATTTGTACATCATCTCATAGTTTTCTACTAGAACAACAGTTTCTTTCCAGAAAATATTTTCATCTGAGCTACCATTTTGGAAATATAGCGCGTTTTGTAAAAACAAGAAAAAAAATTAAAAAGCTCCTAACTCGGAAACGGTGCGTAAAGGGCCATGCCTCTTAGAACCTAAATAGTTTATATGGACAAGGGTAATAAGGTTCCGCAAGAAAAACGGACGAAATCAGTTAGATTTTTTTTTCCGATTTTTCTACTCACGCTGAAAGATCGACCGACACAGAATATTCATTCAATTTTTTTCTTTTTTCTCTATATTTCTCGGATTTTTTACACCATCTTATAGTTTTCTACTAGAGCAACAGTTCCTATCTAGAAAAGATTTTCATCTGATCTACCATTTTGGAAATATAGATAGTTTTATAAAAAATAAATAAAATTCGGAGGCCTATAATTCGGAAACGGGTTAAAATTTCCATTGTTGACCGTCGATTTAAGGGGCGGGATGGGTGGTGGGAGGAAGGGAGGGGAGGAGGCTACCCCCCTGTACCACCCAAACACCGCGCAGCCCCATGGTTATGGAGATATTCATGGTTAAAGTTTTTAGGTTAGAATTGCGCTATTTAGTCAAACTGGGGGGAGAACTGGCCCCTCCCCCCCCCCAGTTTGTCTCCGCCTTATCTCCGGCGCTGTTACTACTACTGTAGGCAATGTTACTTTTGCTGCCAGGAGAATTTGGATGATAACCTAAACTTAAAATATATTCGCCTATAAAGCGTACTCGACGTAGCCCCTATTTCTGTTTCCGTTTCGGGCTCCTATTTCTGTCTGCAGGGTTTACAGTAACCTGGTGCCCCAAGTCTAGATCTCGCTTCGCTCGCTCTTGCATCCAAATTCTACTGGTAGCAAAAGTAGTCAAACGATCTGAACCGCAAGGGCAACAAACGATGACTTGCACTGACGGCTAACAGATAAAAAAAAAGACGCTATAAAACAAAATGCCGTGACGTCCCATTCACAGTGTAAACAAAAATTCGTAATTTTTTTGCAAAAAAGTAAATATAATTGCATAATACAGCACGGTTATTGTGCACACTAATTACACACCAAATTTGATTTGTCGATACGTGAAAATAAAATTATATTTAAGTAAAAAATATGACATAAAATTAAATAAAGGTTTTTAAAATACACCTCTACCGTCAACGGAACGTGAAATGTCAACTTTGACGTCTACCATGACAATTTATCCAACCTAAAAATTGCAAATGGCGTGATTTTTTGCTATTTGTATAGAAACTTTAAACAATTATATATCGTAAACCGTGAAGTTACGCAGTATGATAATTTGTGAGAACCTTTCTATTTATGAGTACTATCTACAAAAAAAATATGAATTTCCAAATCAGCGGACTACAATGGAAATTTTATCCCGTTTTATTCCTACACCCATCTATAGAATGACCAAACTGTTTACAAAAAGCGCAGCGTGGTCTAACACGTTTCGAATTCGCGTCACTACAATTATTCGAACTAGAGTTACGTGTGGCATGCGAAGGGTTATTTTGAATAACGTTCGCAGTCGGAGGGTTATTGTTTACATTTCGAGATTTAGAACTTTCAATGTTATTTGCGTGATAGTGGCTCGTGTTATTATCGCGGGGTGGAATTAATGATTGAGATTGACTTACTTCGCCCAGCGTCTCCTCTACGTATCTTGCTCGCTCGAGTAGACACTACTTACACTAGGTATCGCGTGACACTCTTTTACGGATTTTACGATGCAAAAGGCCGTATACAATATTTAGTTGCATTATTTCCGATACATTATATGGTATTCACGACATATTAGCACGCACTCGCGATATAAACGAATCGGCACTATCACTATCACTTTATTCTCGTGCGAAGATTTCTCGAAAGATCCGGTGAGCGGGGCGAGGGGCACCGTACATGAACCGAAGTCGGCGTATCGCGTCGTCCCAGGTCTCCACGGTCGATTACTCGATTTGATGCCTTGCCACCACACGGCGGCTTCTCTTGTCAGCAACATAGGCAAACCTCGAAGAGAGTGTTCGTCGGACACGTTTGCGCACTCTTTGTAACTAAGTAGGTAGGTACGCTCTCGACGAAAGCTTCTAGGGATCCGCGCCGCGTGCGGCTCCGTCGTAGCAGGCCGTGCACCGGGTGAAGTTACTATGCAGGGTCAGCGTCGGCGATCCAGTGTGTGTGGCGGTGGGATGAGTCGGTCCTGTTGTTTCGCCGGTTGGCGAGCTCGGCGTTGGCGTCATGACGCTTCGCATCACGTTGACTAGTAGTCGCGTGAGTTGTTCTTCGGTCATGGAGATCGTATTACTACCCGTTGGCGGTGTTGGCGTCACCACAGTGCTCGTACTCGCGTGGTTAACAACCGCGTGGCTTTCTTCGTCACTACTGGAAACATCGTGGTTATCCTTGGATACGTGTCGGCGTGTCTTCGGCGGCATCTTCTCGTCGATGACGCTCGGCAGCGAACCAAGATGATAATAACGGCAGCACAGTCCAGTAGGAATATCACAGTAGCCCGGTTTCTTTCGCGCTCGCGTCGGAGCACGTGCCACTAGTTAGGCGCAAATTTATAACGCCCGTAGCTTTTGGGGGCAGAGAAATGAAGTGACGGGATGGTAAATAATGGTTTGTATTCGGGCACACAACATATATAAACTGTACAGGCTAGCTTAAACTACCCAAGGCGGTTTAGGGCTCGCGTACAACACTTTAGGTATCGGCGCCACGCAGTTGAGCGTGCGCACTCGCTAGTAAGGTGGTAGGCCGACTGTCGATGTCGAGTGTCGACGACGCCGGACGCGGGCGGCGTGCGGTAGCGGGGCGCGGGACGCTGAAACTTGTACTGAGCGGGCGACGCGGCTCACGCGGCGTTGGACGAAGTAGGTACCTAAGTTTGGAGCGGCGGCAAAACGCGTACGCGATTTTACGTCGTTACAAGGATAATTTGCGGCTGTTTGCCCTACACACTACACTACATGTACCTACGGCTACCTACCTAATTTAATACTTAATTTTTCATGTAGACGTGTCTTTGTGTAGTGTCATGTATGACAAAATAGCCGCGAACGATGGACGATCTGACCCTTCGATCAACAATAATATTAGCAACTAGGTAGATACCTACCGTGCGAGTCATTACAAAATTGTTAGATACGGGAGTAATAGGTACTTAGGCGGAAGGGAAGTGTACACGTCAGTAGTGATGGGCTGAGTGATGATTTTTCTGTATCGGTGACTGCATGACAATGACAAAAAAAATATCGGTGACGGAAACAATGACAAAATCATCAATGATTTTTATTTGAGTATTAGATCTCGTCACTTCAATTGTGAGTAGATACTGAAATGATCGCGGAACGGCTTAGTGAAATTATCATTAGTTATTTATGTAGGCATGGGTCGAGATTGTCACTTAGCCGCGGAATTCAATTTGGCATGGCCATTTCGCACGCAAACGTAAACAACGCAAGTGCAAGCATTATTGCCGTTCCTTGCGCCAGTCCCGGTCATCATAGTCATTTTATCGAAATATGTGAGTTCTGTGACTTCAGTATCGCTGATCGCACAGCATCGTAAAGTCGCAATTCACACCGCAGCGCCCCCGAGACCGTCCGATCCGAATCACCGAAGTTCGCGTTCATTCTAATAATGATTTAAAAGCATTGATGATTTTGTCGTTGTCATTGCATGATGAAATGATTTTAAAATATCGATGATTTTTACATGTGACATGATATCGGACTCATCTCTACACGTCAGTGAAACTCGCTAGATCGTTGCATAATGCCCATATAGGTACCTATATATTGTAGTCTTTGTTGCATACCTACCTGTTTATTAGCTAGTGCAGAGGTACCTAAGTGCCGCGGGCGCAGGGCGGGGCGGGTCGCAACACTCGCAGCCCACTCGCCGAACGCACATTATCTAACATTCCTTCCCCTTTAATTGGAGAATACTCTTAACTAACTTCATACTAATACTACCTAACTATCACGCGCTAAACTTATTCTATGGTTGAATCGTCACCATCACCGTCATAGTCATCGTCGCCCGCCGTAGGTGTCGCGAAGGTCGGGCTGATTGCCTGTCGCCTACGCGTTATCGGTGCGGCGCGCGGAGTCGCCGGACTATCTGGTCCGAGGTCCGCCACCGGCCCACCTCCCCCTTCTGGCTGCCCGACGGGCTCAGGGTGACTGGCAACAAGTGACGCCAAATCGGGTACCACGTCCGGGTCCCAGTCCTGATCGTGGCTTTGTGATGAGTGCTGTCTCTTCCTTATTTGATCTATGTGCCTGGTGACTTCAATTTCTGTATGTGGTACGTATACCTAATTACGTACCTATACATAATATTGGCGATTTTTTTTCTTATGATTCCTTGAATCCACTGGATTTTTTTATTATTCATATTTTTGGTTATCCAAACATTTTCGTTGACGTTAAAGTCTGTTCTGTGTTTCCCGCGATAGTGTTTAGCCTGTGAGGACTGATTGCGTGCGACGGTATGAATTAGGTCTGTGTCTGACTGTCTGTGGACGAAGCTGACGGCGCGATCGGATTCAACAAATCCAGGCGCGAGCGCATCGCACGCCCGAATACCTACTACCTATCTCCGCTGTTGATTTATCAGTGGTAGGTACTATTTTTAGAGTTCCTGTAGTTAAATAATTTTTTTGCAATTTTTCATGTACTTATTGTTTTTTTATTAAGTACAACCCTCCAATATTATAACCTTAAGCCCCTTTTTAACAATCTTCACAAAGCTCTCGGCTTGCCCATTACTGGCCGGGTGATACCTACCTATACGGGAGATAAGACATGCTCGATACCGTTAGGTTAAAAAAGTCCCTAAATTCTAACGAATTAAACGATGTACCTACCGTACCTACTCACCAACTGTAACGTATGTGGAATCCCAAACCGCGACATCAATTAATCATATACCTAATTTACATAGAACTGCCTTTGAATTATAAATAAGTCGAGGACATCTCGTAACATTCTACCCATTTATTATACGCGTACACGACACGATAATTAAAAATGGAATGGGCCCAAGAAGTCTATGTGAATTCGATAAAAAAGGGTAGGTACGGCGGCAATGGCAAGGCGCGAGAGGGAATGCGCGGGCGCGGGGCGCAGCGCACAGCACACGTCACAAGCCCCCGCTACTTCCTCGAGCTTCGCGTCTATGCCGCCGGGAAACCACAGCCGTTTGCGAGCCTCCGCCTTCATCTTCACTATATTTATATTCCGAAATTTGGACTATGTAACTCCCTACATACTTTTTCTTGCAAAGATAACGGAATAACGACTTTATGTCCACGCATCAAGATATCCTTTTCGTAAGCTAACAGTGTACGACAGTTGAAAAATGTTTTTAAGCTTGCGTCCTTAACTTTCCTGGGCCAGCCGTTTATAATATACAAATGAGTATCGCGAGCCGTCCGTCTGGCGTCTCGCGACGCATGTCGCTTAGTGTCACCGGTAGGTCCCCCTCCACTACAAAGTTGACGTAGGTCGCGCGATCCTCGCAGTCCGCGAGCTCGTCCAGCGCCTTCGTCCCCTTCTAACCCACGCTTGCCCGCGATAGGTAGTCCGCGCTGTTTAGCAAGCAGCTTGCTACTAATATACATACTCTATGTATAATTATCTATCTATTTATATAAAAATCAATTGCTGTTCGTTAGTCTCGCTAAAACTCGAGAACGGCTGGTTGGGTAGGGTAGGGTAGGGTATGTAGGGTAGGTAGTAAGGTTGGTAGGGTAGGGTAGTGTAGGGTAGAGTAGGTAGGTAGGGTAGGGTAGGGTAGGTAGGTAGGGTAGGGTAGGGTTTGGTAGGTAGGAAGATAGGGTAGGTAAAAGGTGCATTGCAACGCATGCTGGGGGGACAGCTACTACGCTGATAAAAATATTGCATATCACTGCAGGCGGTTCGCGGACACTTCTGGAAATGCCTTTGTGAGCCCCGAAAATTGCTAGCAGGGGTTTATGGTCCGTTCGTAGCACAAAGGGTTCTGACTGACCATATAGGTATTGATGAAATCGCTTTACCCCAATAATTATTGCAGTTGCTTCCTTTTGAATTTGTGCGTATTTTTTTTAGCTGACGACAGTGTTCGCGACGCGTATGATATTGGTCTTTCTAATCCATCCCCGCCTACTTTTGATAATACGGCTCCTAGCCCTGTTGGCGACGCGTCTAAAGTTAATATTATTTTAGCTTTCCGATCAAAGTGCGGTAATGTTTTATCGGATGCTAACATATTTTTTATTCGTGTGAACGCGTCATCATGAATGCGAGTCCATTCCCACTTTGTATTCTTGTTTAATAGATTATATAATGGACTTGGCGGGTCGCTGCCCGCTCTTATAATAGATCACATAGATACATATTTAACAAAAATCAAAGCTGAATGCTGTCCGCGTGACAGCTACATTGGTTTACTAATAAACGGAGATAAATGTTAGTTTAATAAAATATGTTGCAAAAATGACATTCCTGGAACGTTAATAATTGTAAGTTACAATAATTTTCATTTGCAAAGTAACAGCAATGTTGTATAAAGAAGTTGCGACAACGTTGTAATGGTGACTTGTTTGCAGTTTAATAAAAATATGTTGCAAAAATTACATTCCAGGAACGTTAATAATTGTAAGTTACAATAAGTTTTGTTTGCAAAATAACGGCAATGTTGTATATGGAAGTTACAACAACGTTGTAATGGTGATATTGTATATAGTTTAATAAAAAAATGTTGCAAAAATAACATTGCAAGAATGTTAATAATTGTAAGTGACAATAATTTTCATTTGAAAAATAACGGCAATGTTGTATATGGAAGTTACAACAACGTTGTAATGGTGACGTTGTAAAAAGGTTAAAAAAAATACGTTGCAAAAATGACATTGCGGGAATGCTAATATTGAAAGTTTTCATAAGTTCAGTTTGTTAAGTACCTGCAATGTTTTAAAAAATATGCTGTAAAAATTAGGTTGCTACAATGTTTCACCTGCAATGTTATAATAGTGACATTGTAGGAATATCACTAACATAACTTCCAGTAACTTATTAAAAGTTTGTTGCTTCAAAGTTTAAAAAACAACTTTTATACGTAATATTGTTGCGACATCTGTTTAAACATTTTGGTAAGTTAAAACATACATGTTAAATGAAAATAGCCGTAATGTTTTTATGATCTTTCTTTTTAAACGTTCATATGGGGGGTCTATCAACATTGTAGAAAGTTTCTGTAAGTTTCATGCTTAGTGGGTTGTAATACTGCCAGTGAGTTTTAGAAAATATTTCCCCTCCATGGTAGCGTTAAACTTGTTGGAGGAAGTTGCATAAGAAGTTTCACTTTAATAAGAATAGCTTCTGTATAACAATATTACAAAAAAATGTTACACTTGGTAATTATTAGGTCCTTCCTTAATATTCTGCTGCTTCCAGCGTACAAATATTTTGATGATACTCGGTATAATTTGATTAAATGAAATACTAATAATAATTATAAAAATTCATTAACACCAGTAGTTATTTCAGATGTCGAATTTAAAAACTGATCGGTTTATTAGTGAATAATCTAAAGAAGGTTATTCTAACTCACTAAGATGGTGGGTTGGTTTAAGTCGTGTGTGTAGTGCACATCCACATTGTTTCTGTGTGCGTAAAAGCTCGAACGAGAAGACTAACTCCCGAAAAGTTAGGTGCTAGTACAAAAAACCTAAGATTTACTTAAACATGTAGGCTTTTACAGTAGGCAATATATTAGTTATTTATGTTTAGTAAAAAACTGATTCTTTATCAATGTTATTATTACCTACTTTGCTAATAATGTGGCTTTTTTTCATTTTAATAAGTCATTATTAACCAATAAATATTTTTAAGATTAGGTATAAAGTTGTTTTATTTTCTGCTAAACAATTGTGTACGCACCTGTACAAAACAATTACACACAATGACGATACTATACTGGAAATTTTAGAACGTTAGCTCTATATACTGCACGGCCGCTTTTTTGTAGCCATTCAAACTTGGTCGGTTTTTTCATGAATTGCGGTTGTTCTGGTATTTTTATTCCATCTCTTTAATTATTTAGTGAAATAACCTGAAATTTTACATGTGAATAGTTGCATTAATACACTAATTATCGGAATAAGTTTAGTCTGCTTTACCAATAAAAAGTCCTGCAATCCGATGTCATACAATATAGTGGTCCAGTCGTAGTAAATTATGCCATTGCTCATTAATTACTAAGACCACATAAATGAAACTTGGCAAGGCATTGTAGACCCTTACAAGATACAAGTAAACGTAATAAGTTAGGCTCTAGAGTTCCTGTTTTAAGTAATTGGACCTAATAACCTTATTTTACTTTTACGTGTATATCTTCTGAACGGTATGTTTTTTTCAAATTCTGTTTTCACAAACATTACACACAAATTCAAAGCAAGGTGCGTAAAAAAATTCAACTCTGCACTAAGCTGTTTTATATGATTTTCATCAAATAGCCAAACGTCAGCGCAGCGGAAACTTGATTATCTTCGCAGTTTTATGACACACAAATTTCATTCAAGCATACACATTTACCTCTCCTTATACACTAATTATTGAATGTATTTTTTTTCATGTACGTGCATAGGATAAAAAAAGTGCCGCTAGGATGACGTAGTTCCAGCGGAAACAGTTTTTGTTGAATAGCTCCCCAATGGCTGGATACACAAATTTGTACTTACCATACACAATTACACGAGGTCATACACTAAATATCTGCTTAACTGAAATTAAGAAATTCGACATTATTCCGCTGCGACTACGCACACCCAATTTCCACGTAATTATCCGCCTATTATTGAAGCTAACGATCGGTAAATATCGGTATCAAATTGAATAGCAATTGTTGCTGCAATATAAGAAGGAATTTGTCTAACAAAGTCTACGCGATTTCGGTCAATTTCTGTACTAGAATGGATTAGGGTTTTGGCAAGTTTTTGTCAAACAAAAGCTAAGCCAGTTCAGTTTGCACTTTCACTGTAATGGTATAGCCTTAGTAAACACGCAGCCGGGGCGCACGACAAATCACATTCATTATTATCTGACATTTTCATATTAAGGAGGTGGGAGAAGTCCGAATAGTACTTTCCCACGGTACTACTGACATAGTTTATGAGGGGATTTAGTTCCTCATGGCCTGTGGTTGCCATGTGTGTGACAGGTTACTTAAGCGCCGCCTGTTTTTCGGCGTTGTTGCTCGATTAGCACCACCCGGGGGGCACGTGTAGGGTGGGTCTTGGAAAAGATGGTAAATCCTACGGTCGAGAGCAACTTTACCCCCCAAGAAGGAACATGGATGGGTTTTAGTCGGTACAAGTCTGACACTCCGTTCCGCTTCCCCCAGAGCGGGTGGAAGGAAAATCGATGCTAAATGATTGCCACATATTCGGAACTTACATCATTCTAACCCCCCCCCCCCCCAATATATTGTTATTATAATAATAGCCTGCGCAGACGACTGATTTTTGTCCGATAAAATAGATCGCTTACAACTGTATCGAGTAACGCAAACGAGGGATTAAAAGTACCGCGTACAAATAGTCCCCCGAATAACCGAGGACATGCAGAGAGCGGACCAGACATAATTACGGGGGAGTCCCCGAAAAAAATAGAACTCGTGTGCCTAGGCGAAGCAACGCACATGGCGGACTTTAGGGCCTTTTCATTGTCATGCGTGTTTGCGCCCGCAGGCCAGGCACGCATGCGTGCTGCCCGCAACCTATCGTATCATACATGTTTTTATTGTCATGCTGCTCTGCGTGTGGCCCGCAACAAGCATGGCTGCCTGGCCTGCACGCGGGCGCAAACACGCATGACAATGAAAAGGCCCTTAGTCCGCGTCATATAGTAATAGATGGTCCGCGTTGTGCGCTCGAGAGTGACGTACGTATGCACGACGATAAACGATGACACCGTGTGCGTTGAGTTCGCGGTAAATCCACGGCGGACTTTTTATTCGCGGGGCGTACTTTTTTCTCCGCCGCGGAGAAAAAAAAAATAGTGCGTGGAGTCCCTCCGCGCGGAAGAAGTGAAACTTCGTAATACTACACGCATGCGTTCGAGTGTCACGCATTCACTCTCGTTATTTTGTTGAGCTTCTAAATAATATTTTATTTTATTGTTGTACACTTTTTATTACATAAGTTTATCGAGGTTATTCTACTTATGGAAATTGAGTGAAGGCTGGCCACACCGAAGAGTCGAATGCATGACTGTTTGCACGCCATCTTGCGTACCTAGTAGAACTACGTAGTCACAAATCTTGTAATAGCGCCATCTCTTAGTGGGTAAAAGAAAATATTCCCTCTCCATTAGAACGTTAAACTTGTTGGAAGTCGCATAAGAAGTTTCACTTCAGAAACAGCTGTTGCCAACAGTGGCGTGCCTCCAATGAAACGGGGGCAAAGCCCAACTAGACAACTGACGATATTGGGGTAAAAAATAAGTTTCGCTGCCTGTTCTGATATTGGTTTTCAAAGCTGTTTTATGTTCCAATTATTTAAATGTGCCTAAATATAAAAATACAAACAGTGGTTAATATAAAAAAATACTGCGCATTTTATATCTCGTTACAAAATTACAACTATTTCAATATCTTGATTTATAGTCAGTGTCAAGTAAATGATAAATAAGAGTCATCTATAGAATTAAAGGACAATGCCAGAACCTCTATAGAGCTTTGACCTATCAAATAAAAGTTGGTCTACAGGCATGCCAAATGTAGCATTCTATTGCTGCTTTATTAGTGATAAGTAATAACATGTTTAAATGCCTTTAGAACTTGCGGTTTCTGTTTAAAACTAAGAACAATTATTTACATTGAAATTACATTGAATGTCAATGAATGACTTTTTGACATGACAATTAGCGCGTCAATGACGGTCCGTTACCCTTAATCACCTAATCACTATCACTCAATTGCGAAATAATTATTAGAGTATACATTCATAAAAATATATGTTAAAAAAACATTATTTTCATTAAGTAATGTGTATTTATTCCGAATACATATTAAAATCCGTACGTAATACGTACGTAGATGTAATTTTTTTACTAAATAACTCGTCTTGTTCCGCGTGTATGCATACTAAGTAACGCAGATGGTCGCGATAAAAACAGGAAATAGGATTTCGGTTTTTTAAATTCCTTTTATTTTTAACTTTTTATCCGCAAGTGTAACAGAATAACAGTTTAATAACCAAGGGTCTTATTTTCATTGCATAATTTTGATTAATTTACATTTCTTGTAGGCTAATGAAAGTTAGGGCAGGATCTGGCATTGTCATTTAACAACTGAACTCTTCGTGTCAATTCGTCATTATTTCTCTCGCTCTCTACTGTCGCTATTGGCAAAATTTTAAAAACACCGATAGATGGCGCACAAACAATAAATTGGTTTCTAACTACTAAAGTATTGAAAATATTTGTAACTTCCCGCGATTTCGTTAGGGTGGAAATTTTTAATGTTTTTCAGGCATAAATTATAACTACATATAACCTTTCTCATGAATCATTCTGTAGGTATATTAATGAAAAACGCATCAACATTCTTGCGTAGGTACAGATGGCGGGAAGTGAATTTGTTATAAACTATGTAAACATTACTCACAACGTAAACAGCCATAATTCTTCATTCTCGTTTTTTTACCACGAACAGATGACAAACAACAAAACAAAGCACATAGACACTCTCACACATTTACCTTGCACAGTAACGATTTCACACACTTAAAATCCTTCACAAGAAACAATTTGAATGCTTTTATGAATTCAAAACAAAAATGAATCACTTCAAAACAAAGTTAATTACAGCAAAAACTAATCGCAAAACTTTAAAATACAAGAAAGTACATAAATAATATCACAAAAAAAGATGCTCCAGTAATCGCTCAAAACAAATATGAACTAATTTGAAATCGTTTTACTTTCTATGGAAATTCGCGCTACGCGCAGGTCTTTGCGCCGCTTGCCCGTTCATTCTTGGCGCCAACACACATTCACTCTCTCAAACTTACACTGACATACACGCACACATTCAAAGAAAAGCCCAGCTTTTAACTCCATACAATTTTTCAAATGAAATACCTAATAATGTTATCAAGACAGAGTCATTTTACTAGCAAAGACAGAGAGGTCCGACAAGCCAAATACAGAAGCCAGTGAGTGCGAGTGGGAGCATCCGAACGAACATTGACTGTAGGGTCCGACCATAGCGAACTATGCTTGAACTCTTCTTTTGTTTAGTGTTAGAGCGAGCCAGTCTCGCGGCCGGTAGGTATAGGAGATATTAGAATTTTTTTGGCAACGTCGCGCATCTTGAATTCTTGATAAATGCGCGCGAAATTTGACGTTATTATTATTTTGACATACATTTTTATTTTTGCTTGGAATGTTTTTTTTTACTTATTTGTTGTGTTTGATTGTTAGGCAAGCCGGGCTTTTCGGCTTGTATGATAGTTCCGCCACTGGTTGCCAATGCCGATGAATCCAAGAGACAGGCTTCGGAACTCCATAACAAGGCAATGAATCTTGTGTGCGTAGTCGCAGCGGAAAAATGTCGAATTTCTTAATTTCAGTTAATCAGATATTTAGTGTATGACCTCGTGTAATTGTGTATGGTAAGTACAAATTTGTGTATTCAGCCATTGGGGAACTATTCAACAAAAACTGTTTCCGCTGGAACTACGTCATCCTATCGGCACTTTTTTTATCCTATGCACATACATGGACAAAAATACATTCAATAATTAGTGTCTAAGGAGAGGTAAATGTGTATGCTTGAATGAAATTTGTGTGTCATAAAACTGCGAAGATAATCAAGTTTCCGCTGCGCTGACGTTTGGCTATTTGATGAAAATCATATAAAACAGCTTAGTGCAGAGTTGTTTTTTTTTACACACCTTGCTTTGAATTTGTGTGTAATGTTTGTGAAAACAGAATTTGAAAAAAACATACCGTTCAGAAGATATACACGTAAAAGTAAAATAAGGTTATTAGGTCCAATTACTTATAATAGGAACTCTAGAGCCTAACTTATTACGTTTATTTGTATCTTGTAAGGGTCTACAATGCCTTGCCAAGTTTCATTTATGTGGTCTTAGTAATTAATGAGCAATGGCATAATTTACTACGACTGGACCACTATATTGTATGACATCGGATTGCAGGACTTTTTATTGGTAAAGCAGACTAAACTTATTCCGATAATTAGTGTATTAATGCAACTATTCACATGTAAAATTTCAGGTCATTTCACTAAATAATTAAAGAGATGGAATAAAAATACCAGAACAACCTCAATTCATGAAAAAACCGACCAAGTTTGAATGGCTACAAAAAAGCGGCCGTGCAGTCTAAAGAGCTAACGTTCTAAAATTTCCAGTGTTGTACCATTATTGGATTGGTACAGGTGGGCACACAATTCTAAAACAAGTAACAAATAATTTTCGTAATAAAAATAGTAGGTCTCTTGTATGTTTCTCAAACTTAAAAAAAATATTACAAAAAAATCAGTGCGTGGAGTCCAGGGGGAGGACACTGCCATACTTGACATAGGCGTCCAATTTTACACAAAGATACTAGCACCATCTCGTACCAAATCCGCATAAACTTGAGATTTAGTACATTAAAATGACATAGATGGTGCTTACGCCAATTATCGCCAGTGTGATTAAATACCTTTTTGATTTGAATGAAAATCGAGTTAAAAATAATGAATTTAAACTCTAAACAAGATTAAACCATTTATTTATTTTAAAAGCATTTTGTAATTGCTAATATTTTTTTTTAGGTTTTGCAACAATATCATACAGATTGTTTACAAAATGGCGACTATCGGCGTGTGCGCATGCTTGTAGATCTCTCTCATTTGTGTAATTTATGTGGTTTCTCGGTTCTGTCTTTTTTTACACTCAACTCGACCGCACTTTCTGGAGCTTTTGATCCAGAAAGTGCGGTTGAGTAGAGTGTAAAAAAAGAAATAAAAACAGAAACCCATAGAAAACCTATTCAATAACAAAGATATAGATATAAGTATATGTACGCACCTATAGCTATTGGGATTAGTTCAACGGATTTAGTATCAGGTGGCGACTTCGTTAAATGTAGGTGTCAAAAATTCGCTTGAGTGGGCTCTCTATTCCATCTATATTACTATACTCTTTGGTGGAGTCCCTCCGCGCGGAAGAAGTGAAACTTCGAAATACTCGAACGCATGCGTGTAGTAACACGCATGCGTTCGAGCGCCACGCATTCACTCTCGTTATTTTATTGTGTCCGTTTCGACCGCGCGGCCATGACGTTTTTTTTTAAAAAATAACTATATCAAGATTTTGTAATAATTTGTAAAAGTTGATTCCCAAAACCATAAATTTGTCAAAGATAAGGTTAAAAAGTTAAAAGGGTTTTGAACGTGGCCGCGCCATCGAAACGCGGAGAACAGCGCGGCCACGGAGATCTTTAAAACTACTCGTTGCAGAGACCTGAAATTCAGTTATACAACAGATTGAATTTGTAAAAATATAGAAAAAATACCTAGGTTTATATTTTAGGAGCTGTAAGACTAAAATCCCATGGCCGCGCCATCGAAACGGTGACAAACACATTATCGCCGATATCTCGCTGAAAAAGCATTGCCGACGTCTGAAGTTTTTTGTAGAAACCAAATTTGAATTTGTCAGGATTTGTAAAAATACAATGAAAAATCCTAGCTTTATATTTTAGGAGCTATAAGAATAAAACCCCATGGCCGCGCCATCGAAACGGTGAAAAACACGTTATCGCCGATATCTCACTGAAAAAGCATCGCAAAGGTCTATTTTTTTTTGTAAAACCTAGATTTGAATTTGTCAAACAATGTAAAAATACACAAAAAATCCTAGTATTAAAGAACTTTTTTTTTTTTTTTTTTAACACAACATCTTTTTTTTTTGGCGTTTGTCATGATATATTGATGTTGGGATACATGAGTTAATTACAGGGGTTATTTCTGGCGTAACATTTTTTTTTTAATTTCAAATCCGAAGGATTCAAAACAATGACTTTTTTTATTTAGATGCTATGTGTACGATTCACAGTTACATCAAGTTACACAAGGATAACTCTTATCGTGCGCGGCGTAAGTGGGTGTAATAATAATCGGCCAATTCAAATCAAAATCATTTATTTAAAGTAGGCCAGTTACAGGCACTTTAAAATAGTCGAACCAGTGCGAGTCGTACTCGCACACACAAGGTTCCGTAGCACTATAATAATAAAAATATTTTTAACGCTGATTGTATAGATTTACACTCAACCGCAAAATAAAATTGGTTTTTCATAGTATTTCTTATGAAAAACAATGTTATCTGATGAAGTTTGATGAAAAAGTTTTTACGTTCTACAAACCTTTTTTTTTTTCAGAATCCTACTCTTACTTCAGGAGTTAAGGAGACACACAACGTTAAAGAATTTGGAAACAAATATCTCATTAACATAGACTTAAGAAAAAAAGTATATATTTTTTTAAGAGCCACAGATTTATACCCCACACAGTTATATACGTAGTTTTTTTCAACCCTCTTATATGTATAATTATTTCACATCATATTTGTGTAGTGGTTTATAGAACGCACCTACTCTCCAAACAACTGTGTGTGTCGTACCATAGTCTGGGTGTAAAAGTTCTGTGATATATCGACGGACAGACAAACAGCCCTAATTCATAAATGGGTAATAATAATAATGAAGTATTTAGCCTTAGACGTTGTTATGAGTTTGAATTATTTATCAAATACAGGAAAATAGGTTTCATGTTATTATCTTACTGGAATTACGAATGTTATGCAAAATTATTTGATATGGTACTCATGCAGAACCACAGTCCATTGCTTGATAGCTGAAAATACTTAAATAAGAAAACTTGAGACTTTTCTGTTAACACTAAGCCATGGTCACCCTATCGAAACTTTCAAAACGTATTGGAGGTTTGATAGGTATTCGGAAAAAAAAGTTTTTTTGTCTTTTATCGGTAGTTCTACATATTAATAGGTGTTGTTTACAAAAAAACACTCGCTATTACTTACTTTCTTCGATAGATAATCACGACTAATTTGTACGCGAATCCGTACTACAGCATCTAAACTATAAATCTAGGATTTTTTGTGTATTTTTACATTGTTTGACAAATTCAAATCTAGGTTTTACAAAAAAATTAGACCTCTGCGATGCTTTTTCAGCGAGATTATACTGGGGAAGCAATAGCTCTTTTAGAAGCGGTCTCCTATGTTGAATCTCATGGCCTCAACAAATCCATATTTTTTTCGGATTCCCTTAGTTGTCTTCAAGACTTAGTAAAATCTCCTTTTCGTTCTCGTCACAATTGCCCCCTAACCTTACAGATTAAACAAATTTTGTATAGATGTCACTGTTTAGGCATAGATATCGCAATGGCTTGGATCCCCGGACATTCTGGAATCGTTGGAAACGAGAACGCGGACTCCATTGTAAAGTCGGCTACTCAGAATGGGATCGAATCTCATACGTCCTGTTATGCTCGAGATTTACGCTGTCTTGTTAAGCCCGAGATGATGAATTGTTGGAATACTCCCTGGCAAAAAACTCGATTATTGAAGGGAAAATTTTATGGCTCCATCCAACCTCTTATTCCTTCGAAATGTTGGTTTAGCAAACTTAAATTCTCCAATAAACTGGCTACCTCTGTCATAATCCGACTACGACTTGGTTTAGTTTGCACACCAGTTTTTTTGACAAAATCCACGTGAGAGAAAATTCTTTGTGTGAATGCGGTCTAGAGGAGGGTACTCTAGAGCACTTGTTTTTTTCCTGTCCTCGTTTAACTTTTCCCCTTTACGAATTACTTCCTGCTGATATCCCCCGCCCAGTTAACATTCCTTTCCTTCTATCTTTAGCTCACTCCCCCGCAATTAAAATTCTTTACAAATTTATTAATATGAATAAAATCCAGTTATAACTCTTTTAATTTTTTTTTTTTTTGTTTAATATATTACTTGGATGTTTTAACACTTATTTGTGCCGTCTTTTATGTACTAACTAAAAAATGTTTTGTCCTTTTAGCATGAACAATAACGGACGACATCGCTACAAAAACTGAGCAATAGTCTTCAAATAGTTCGCGCGTACTATTCAACCATTTACATCTCGTACCTTGACATTGGCAAAATCATCGAATGTTGATCGATGGAGCCATAACCTTAAAAATTGAATTGAATTGAAAGACTTATTTAGTCCCTCGAACTATAACCCCGTCTCGGGACTAAATAAGTTACTTTCACCCCTAGGGTAACAATGTACTATTTCATTTCTCATACTCTGAAAGTAGGTCTGAAGTTGCCTGAGGAGCGGGTTGAAAGTAATACTTTTCATCCCTAGAGAGAATCGCTTTCAACTGACAGATGCCAAATCAATCAGACGTCGCGTCGCGTCGCGACGATACTTGAAGAGGCCAGTAATTTCGCGCTGCGTCGCTCTACACCGCGAGGCGTCACGTCGCATCGCGTCTCGGTGTGAACTGACCCTAAGTGATAAGGAGTAGGAAACAACCGTAACTTCGGCCGAAAATACGGATTTCGTGCTTAGAGAGTAGACCCCCAGAGTAGTAATGGGCTGAGTGATGATTTTTCTGTATCGATGACTGCATGACAATGACAAAAAAATATCGGTGACGGGAACAATGACAAAATCATCAATGATTTTTATTTAAGTATTAGATCTCGTCACTTCAATAGTGAGTAGATACTGAAATGATCGCGGAACGGCTTAGTAAAATTATCATTAGTTATTTATGTAGGCATGGGTTGATTTTGTCACTTAGCCCCATAATTCAATTTGGCATGGCAGGGTATTTTAAGGCACCACTGCGAGGATCGGCCGGAGGACACGGTGGAGCACACCGTGGAGCTCTGCCCCGCTTGGGCTGAGCACCGCCGTGTCCTCGTAGCGGCGATTGGCGGCGGTGACCTCTCGCGTCTGGCTCTGGTTCAATCCATGGTCCGGAGCGAGAGGGAATGGGAAGCCGTCGCCTCCTTCTGCGAAGCAGTCATGCTAGCGAAGGAGGTGGCGGAACGTGAGAGGGAGAGAACCTCACGTCCCAGCCGCCGCGGGAGACGCCCCGGGCGTCGGGGGGCAACCAGTGGCCCCCGGCCACCGTAGGCGCGAGCCTGTGGACGGTGAGTAATGGGCTAGCTCACCGTCCGTCCGTCTCATGACGACAGGCCGTGTCGACGGCGCGTACGTGTTCCACGCGCGCCTCAAGGAGATGTCAGCAAACCGGAAGGGGTCCGAAAGGGCCGATGCCTACCAGGGCTGCGGGTTGTTCGAAAGAGATACCGCGGCCCTGGAACACAAACGGCGAAGAAGGAACATGGGTGGGTTTTAGTCAGTACAAGTCTGACACTCCCTCCCGCTCCGCCCAGAGCGGGAGAAGTCATTTGATGATTTCCCATCCGCAAAAAAAAAAAAAAAGGGTATTTTAAGGCAGCACATTTCGCACGCAAACGTAAACAACGCCAGTGCAAGTATTATTGCCGTTCCTTGCGCCAGTCATTGTCATTTTATCGAAATATGTGGGTTCTGTGACTTCAGTATCGCCGATCGCGCAGCATCGCAAACTCGCAATTCACACCACAGCGCCCCCGAGAGGGCCCGGGACCGTCCGATCCGAATCACCGAAGTTCGCGTTCATTCTAATAATGATTTAAAAGCATTGATGATTTTGTCTTTGTCATTGCTTGATGAAATGATTTTAATATATCGATGATTTTTACATGTGACATGATATCGGACTCATCTCTACCCCAGAGCCAGATTTTGACAGACATGAGACAGATGTATGATGATGTACTACCGTATTGAACATGAAAACTTGATTGCTATAATTATCTTTTATTTCAGTTTTTTTTACATATTTTCAAATAATGTTATGTTAAAGCTACAGAACTACTTAAAATACTTAGTGGAACGTTTCTGCAAGATAATATTGAATGAACTTTCTTAATTTTTTCCAAAATGTTCTAATTCCTATCTATCTAATTACTTACCGTTAAATTAATTGTAATTATCAAAAAATGTTGTTTTTGATTATGTTACGATTATATTAATTTCTTGAATGAAACCAATAGTTAAATTAGTTAAGAAAAAAAAAGTATACCACTGAAACACTACATTGCGTTTATCTCAAAATGGAGTGACGATGGACTGGAACGTTTTTGTGTAACTACGTCCAAAATGTTCACTGACAGCGTGCGTGACATACGAACCCTAAAAAAAGATCCGTGTAGCACTATATTCGTACCACCAATAGCTGATATTATTTTATTTACTCTGTGCACCACTGCACACAATCATAAAAAGTATAAATTTTGTAGTTTATTGCTTGGTTTTTTCTTTTACAAACAAAGTTTTAGTAGATTATCAGTTTTATAAAAAGTAATAATGAACTGATGTGGTTACTGAAGTTTAGAAGTAGCAAATTTACAATCAACTTAATTATACTGTAAATGGATCCAAAACACCGTTCGACTGGTTCATATTTGCCGGCGGGTAATTAAAACGTTACTGTTGTAGTATTATCAGGTAGTGTTGTTTTATCTGAACCAAGGCTGAACATGAATCTTTCAGGTAAGTTTACTCCCTAAACATTTTGTGAAATGAGTTGGTATTTGTTACTTTGGACAATAATGCTATTGTTTTTGTCGGCGTTTAACCTCAAATGTAGCTCACTCTTGTTATTTATTTTGTTTGGTGTACGAGTAGGTTTGGCTTTTGATTTATTGCTATATAAGATATTATTTCTTTTCGTATGATTTTATCGACTAAACAAGCCTTTGTCTGCCTTAGAACATTATATTTGTATAATTGTCTGTGTTCTGCAAAACCATCAAAAGATAGTTACCAAAATACTTAAACATCAGAATAGCGGTTATGTTCTTGTTGTTCAACAGACCCTTCAGATGATGACAGCAGTAGTGATGAGAGTATAACTGTACCTGCCAAGCGTGCTAGAGCTGACACCTATGGAGCATCATCTACTACATCGCATGGCTCTGGTTAGTACAAAACACTAATTGGGAACTCAATATAGGCCACTTTAGTCAAATTTATTAGAGGTCAGTGCAGCAAATCCTTCACTATCCTTCCCAGTTTTCTTCAGGAGCAAAATCTATTCTAAATGTCAGTCCAAAAAGCAGAAATCACCTTATACACACAGCTTCATTAAGTTCTTACCCCCCTAAACGACATGTGCATTCAAATCCGTGTCGGGCCTAGTTGGTTTTTGTATTCAGCGAAAACATTTTATTGTAATGAATTTATTGCTTTTGCAAAAAAAAAAGTTTAAGTATGTATTTTTCTTTGAAATCCTGTTTTTAATAATGATTTTTTTCAATAAAACGCTAATACTTCTATTATTGGGTATAACAACTAGCAATAATGAGATTAACATTTACACTTAAGTAATTAATGACTAAGCTAATGTTATAACTCAAGGGTATAGGATTAATTTTATAAAGAAAACGTAAGTAAGTAAAATTAATGGATACCCTCAAACTTTAACATCTATTGATTAGACAGAGACCTAAAGATTTATTTTTATTTTCCTTTATTGGCCAACCAGCAATTGTTTACACTTTAACAATTTTAAGTAACTATTTACCATAATTTAGGATAATGTAACAATTTTTTACAGGTTAGCACCGCATGCCCCATAAACATTATTATGTTTGCCACAAGCACTGTACTATAAAATTAAAATTAATATCTAATTTACTAAAACTAACAATTTTAAATTAAAATTATGTGTACATTATATATAAGACCAACATAAACAGCAACAGTAGGATTTAATAGATCAAAATTATCAGAGACACGAGAAAGGGAATAAAAAAACAATAATTAAATGTTACTTATAGTTGCGCTATGAAACTTGGAATATGAGTCAAAGTGCATGTCAACTAGATCGCTGCAGCTATTTAACAATTTGCAAAGTCGAGGCACGACAGAGTTTGAACCAAGTATTGTTCTACCTAGTGGAGGGTGTAAGGGGTTAATAGGAGCACGTGGAATTCTAGCAGGAGCCCGAAACTGAAACTTAGATAGTAATAGGGCACAATCAATCTTGCAACGGAGTTGCTTATATATGATACTGGAATCGATGCTAATTCTGCGTTTCTCCAGTGTGACCATCTTAAAATAGGATAGTCGGGCTTCGTAAGATCGTATCCTTTTTGCAATTCCGTTGGCATAGGCTAGATGCCAGAGGAACCTCTTTTGGATTCGCTCCAGTCGAAGGATGTGCGTGGAGTAATGAGGTCTCCAAATTGTACTACAGTATTCTAAGATACTACGAACGATACAGTTGTACAACAGGATTTTTGTCCGATTGCGCTTAAATCCAGCAACATTCCTAATAATACAAATCCCAACATTCTGGAAGCTTTTTTGATGACATTTTCAACATGAGGTACAAATGTCAAGGCGCTGTCAAAGACAACTCCTAAGTCCCTTATTTGATTTACCGGTAAAAATTTAGAAATCTGCGGTCGGCGGAGGAGGTTGGGAGGGGGGTGGGGGGAGAGGGGGGGTTCCCCTTCTCCCCTGGTACCACTCCCATTACAAGGTAATACACCGTTCTTGAGAAAAACCAATTATTGTAACCTAACCTCAAAACATATTTTATTCGCCTAAAAAGCGTAGTCGACGGAGCCCCGCTACGCGGGGCTCCTATTTCTGCCTGCAGGGTTTAAAGTAACCTAACACGAAGGGGATGTCGGGGTCTTAGTTCGCTCGCTCCGCTCGCTCACTAGACCCCGCCATCCCCTTCGAACCTAACCTGTCCGAGTCGGGGTGCCCCAAGTCCAGAGCTCGCTTCGCTCGCTCTTGCAACCTAATTTGGTATATACTATATAAATACATTCAATGGCCAGAATTATATATAATCTGTGGTAGGGATTGACCTAAATATTGCAAAAATACTTAATTTTCAATATTTTTTTTCTCAAACACTGCGCGTTTCCGCATATTGAAACTTTGCGTGTGAGCTAATAATAATGTAACCTTTCTGTAAAAAAAAACTTATATATAAAATTCTCGTGTCACAAGGTTCGTTCCCGTACTCCTCCGAAACAGCTTGACCGATTCTCATGAATTTTTGTGAGCATATTGAGTAGGTCTGAGAATCGGCTAACACCTATTTTTCATAACCAAAAAAAAACCGAGAACGAAGTCGCGGGCAGCAGCTAGTAAATATATATAAATAAAAATATCAACCCCCAACTCGACGTCAGTCAAAGGAAAACGGAGCCGATAAGCCAAAGTCGTCGAATAAAGCCACAAGAAAAACACTACGAAGCACAGGCACACATTCACGCAACTCGAGGAAAAACGGAATGAACAACAAACGAATGACAGTGACACTTAGCATACTTTTTTTTTACGTTCCTTTTTGCTTATTTTTCACGTCATTTTGCACCATAGACAATATGTGCAACAGATTTGGTTGTCAATCGCTCATTTTAACGTTCCGTTTTCGCTTTTTATCCGATTTGAGGATAGAAACATTTTTCATTAATATCTCGAAAAATATGCATTATCTTGTAATAAGAGTACTAGCGTTATAATCGGGAACCCAAGCCCTACTAGCTTTAACCCCTTTTACCACCCAACTATGACCGCACGATTGCAGATCCAACCCCATAGTAACGCTGACTGTACTAGATGGGGTTAATCTTAAGGAAAAAGTTGAAATCATGCAGCTATGATATGATTCATCATTAGCCTATAATGTTCCCACTGCTGGGACACAGGCCTCCTTTCCTAACAAAGGCCTCCTCTCCTATATGATATGATTGCAATATAATAATTTTATATCATATTTTTTTTTATGATTTTGCAAAATCATACAAAATAACTAATTGCATGTTAATGATGAATGCATGGCACGGCTCCAAATTGAAGTATGCCAAATTCACTAGAAAATTATATTAGGTGTTAATAATAAACAAGGGATACAACGTCAGCATCAGTTTAATATTACACCAAATAATGTTTTTTTTGTTTGAGATGGGTTTGCTCTTGGCTCTTGTCTAGGTCAGATATGACAGAGACAAAGTCGACGATGGAACTTAGAGCTTACCCACAAGAAAAAATCATGTAAAATTAAATGTTATTTGTGTAAATATGTATAGAAGCAAGAAAGGTTATTTTTCATAATAATGTTTTAAAATTAGTACCTGCACTGGGCCCCGTAGTGGATTACAGCCCACTCCCTCTCATAGAGAGGAGGCCTGTGTTCCAGCAATGGGAACATTATAGGCTGATGATGATGATGATGAATAATATTCTATTATTTTCAGCACTGCAAGAGTCAGATAAAGACAGCCCAGATACACTAATTACAGACAATTATGGAGGTGACTTTCAACAGCCAGGCAAAGTCAGACAAAGCTATGGAGATCGCAGTCCTGAAGAGAATATTAGGTTAAGCAGAAGTAGTTTAAGTGAGAATTGTTCTTCGCCCAATGATCAATATGATGATTATCGGCCAGTGTTTGATGAACCAGAAGATGGAGAAGGTTCTGGACGTCCTAGCTTCCAAGATTCAGGAGACTCATTTTATAACAAAAATCCTGAACAAAACAAAAACTTTGAAGAAACATATACTGGAAAATATTCTGAAAAATCCAAACGAATGATGATGAACATGGGTTTTAAACCAGGAAAAGGTTTGGGAAAATTTGAACATGGTAGAACTCAACCTGTTGAGGCATCCGCACAAAAAGGTCGCAGAGGATTGGGAGCCAAACCATCAGCAGTGGGAGCTTTGCCTATAGACATTAAGGAATCCACCGAGGAAGCAAAACCTGAAGCAAGGGAAGAAGTTGTAAGTTGTTTTATTATACATAATAATTATAGAAGTATCTTTTACATCAAATTAAATGTAATAAGCAACCCAAATGTCATAAGTGACCCATGGTCTCGCTATAATCTACACATGGTACATTAAATAAAAATCTATGGCTTTGATTTTTATTTAATTCATCATTTTATATTTAAAGCAGCTGTTTATTTGGATATTCAATTTTCTGACATGCATTTTACATATTACATTATCTAATTCTAACTTTAATTATTAAAACAATTATAACAGTTATGGCTTGATCCTGCACCAGAGGAACCACCATCTGGTGATGTTTTGGAGAAATGGTTAAGAAGAGGTCCAAAAAAGTCAAATATTGATGATGAAACTCATTTCGTTGACCCCGCTATATTAAAAGGCGTCCTAGAGTCCAAAGTAAGTATTCTATATTTCTAATCTTTACATGAAACCATCATGGTCCGATTCTGAAGGCGACCCAACTGCAACGGCAACTGCAAAACCAGTTAATATAACAGATAGACAACGGAGACACAACTGCTTTCTATGTAACTCCCTCAAGGTTGATAAAATCATGATTGAAATTTTTAAAGTGGTTATGTAATTTTGAAGTTAATCATAACAAACGGACAGAAAATCTTTATACGAGTAATATAAATTTAGAAATTCAATGACTTAAAAATTGGCAAACTGTTGTATATTGCTGCAGTTGTAGTCACTTAGAATATTCTGATGTTAATGTTCTTACTGGTTGTAGATAATATTTTTATGGTTCCATATCCAAAGGGTCAAACGGGTATTACACAGACTTTTTTGTCCGTCCGTCCGTCTGTCACCAGGCTGTATCTCATGAACCGTGATAGGTAGCCAGTTGAAATTTCTCCAGATTCTGTATTTCTGTTGATGCTATAACAACAAAATACTAAAAACAGAATAAAATAAATATTTAAGGGGGTCCCATACAAAGAAGTGATTTCCATAAATAATGGTACGGAAACCATCGTGCGCGAGTCCAACTCACACTTGGCCGGTTTTTTCCTAGTCATTACTAATCAACCACGAAGGACCGGGCGAGAACAGTTCGGGTGTTCCCCGTGTAAGCAATGGGAATACCCGAACTGTGTAGATAAACATAACATCGCACGTATGTGTGTGACGTAGTTTATGGTAGGGAAACCCCTTGACACCTTTTGCTCTATAAATAAAATGAAGAATTAAGATTAGGAGCGCAGCGGTGGCCCAGTGGTGGCAGCCCCGACTTACGAGCAGTAAGCCGTGGGTTCGAACCCAGGCAGGCGCATTACTTTGTGTAATTTATTTCATCACCGCTGCCCTCAAAAACGGTGAAGGAAAACATCGTGAGGAAACCGGCATGTCCTAGAACTAAAAATTCGAAGACATGTGACATCTACCAACCCGCACTGGGCCCGCGTGGTGGATTACAGCCCACTCCCTCTCATAGAGAGGAGGCCTGTGTCCCAGCAGTGGGAACATAATAGGCTAATGATGATGAATGAACTTAAGATTAATAAATAAAATGAATGTCTTTACCATAAAACCATTACACATTGTCTGTGGCACACATAACGCACTTGGCCGTTTTTTCCTTGCTAATTTAATATCTACCTAGTGTCTTTTGGAATAGAGCTTATTTTACAATAACAACGCTGTCTTTTATCTCTTCCGGGTTACCGTCAAACCGGACACGTGTACAAGATTAACCCGGCGCCGACCCGGGAAAACACCACACTAGTCGTAAACGAGACATTTTATGTTATTGAATATGTAATTTTGCAGACAATTTTCGACAGTTTGGATGATGAGGATTTACGACATGCGCGGTTTCGTAGTAATCCTTATGAAACTATTGGTTCAGTGATATTTTTGAACAGAGCCGCCGTGAAGATGGCCAATATAGACGCTGTATTCGATTTTAATTTCACAAACCCCAAGAAACAAAATGGTGAAGACGCTGTACATCAAAAAGAAATATTGTATTTTGCTGATGTGTGTGCTGGCCCTGGGGGGTTTTCAGAATATGTGTTATATCGCAAGGGTTGGAGGGCAAAAGGTAATTAAATTGCAAAATTTTACTTTCCAATTTATGTGATTTTGAAAACACTACTATCTCCTGCATAATTGGTCAGGAGCATTATAAATATTTATGATGACTATTGTTTTAGCAATGTGATAATGAGTTATCGATTTTAGGTTTTGGCTTCACTTTGAAAGGACCTAACGATTTTAAACTATCTGATTTCTATGCCGGATCTGCTGAAACCTTCAATCCATTTTATGGAGTGAAAGATGACGGAAATATCTTTAATCCTGCAAATCTTACGTCGTTAAAAGAGCATGTACTAAAACAAACAGAGGATAAAGGAGTACATTTTCTTATGGCTGACGGTGTAAGTATTTTTCAAATTATATGCCTCATTTGGAACAAATAAACGTAAGGTGTTGGCCCATATTCTCTTTCCATATTTAAAAAATCTGTGGCTTTTCAGGGTTTCTCTGTAGAAGGTCAAGAAAACATACAAGAAATACTGTCAAAACAGCTTTACCTATGTCAATGTCTTGCTGCTTTAATGCTTGTAAGAACAGGCGGCCATTTTGTGGTCAAACTCTTCGATGTCTTCACACTGTTTAGTGTTGGCTTGATTTACATCTTGTACAGATGTTTTGATAAAGGTAAAATATAAATTTCCTTTTTTTTTGTGGGCCTCCTACTGCTATTTTAATTTATATTAATTTTTCAGTTTGTATCCACAAGCCAGTGACTTCGAGACCAGCAAATTCTGAAAGGTACCTTGTATGTTTGTGGAAGCGTTTGGGGACTGAACCGGTGGAACATCACCTCGCCTCTGTAAACTCAATACTATGGAGTGACGTCGAACGCGGCGGAGACGTCACACAACTTGTACCTTTAAAAGTTATAGAAGAAGATAGACACTTTTATGAATACATTTATAAAAGCAACTGCCTGTATGTATGCTGTTATGATTACTTATGGCTTGTTTCACAACGTTCGGATAGTCACAATCTACCTGATATATTAACAAATGAAACATTAGGTATTTCTAGCAAAAAGCTTGCAGATGAAATTACTTGAATATATCTGAGGAGGTTGTAAGGCAGGCCAATCGTCTCGTAAATAATAATATTTAAAATACCCACGTCACGAGTTGCGGCCAAACGCAAACCTATAAAGTGTAAAATAAAAAATTCCAAAACCCCCGACACAAGGAACCTCTAAAAATCCAAAAATAAATTAATCCAAGCGTCGTCGTAGGCTTTTTGTGTCGGGGGTTTTTTTTTAAATTCTAAATTAAATTTTTAGGGTTCCGTACCCAAAGGGTCAAACGGGACCCTATTACTGAGACTTCGCTGTCCGTCCGTCCGTCTGTCACCAGGCTGTATCTCATAAACCGTGATAGGTAGCCAGTTGAAATTTCTACAGTTTATGTATTTTTGTTGATGCTAGAACAACAAATACTAAAAACAGAATAAAGTAAATATTTAAGGGGGCTCCAATACAAAAAAGTGATTTTTTTGCTCGTTTTTATAAATAATGGTACGGAACCCTTTGTGCGCGAGTCTAACTCGCATTTGGCCGGTTTTTTTATGTCATGCTTTTTAAACTTATACGTATTATTTTTCTTAGCCTTGACTGTCCCACTCCTGAGCATAGGCCTCCCCCATTTCTTCCACTTTTCTTGGAATTGCGCCTCTTCTTAGAGTTAAGGAAAGTCATACATTTAAACTAGCTCTAACAATTCAAGGTATGTTTATTCTAATATTGAAACTATGTATTTGAAACAAAACAGGAAAGCCCTGTTCACTTGTTTCTTGTGCTTCACTTAGTCGGGGAAGCCCCGATTTAGTTAATGGATGGTTGCACGCTTCTATTCTATCCTACTAGGAAAGCCCTAGTAAAGATGAGCAACTTGTTTTCAGCTAATTTAGACTAAAGTGGGCATCTGCTTACGTCCTGACCAATTTAAACCACCTTTACGCACGTTGGAAAAATTTCCCTACCAACCCTTAAAATGTCTTAAAATCAACAAAATTTAGTTTTTTTCCAAATTTTTCTTTAAATATTACTTTTGATTATAGTTGTCACCTACCGTCCCTGTGCTCTGGTCCGCGTTCCGTGTCCCAGAGTCCAGTCCACCTCACTCGCGCGTCTAGCTCAAATAAAGCGGGGCCTTGCGTTTGTCGAGGCGAGGAGAAGAATCTCTTTCGGAGAGGACACCCCTTCCGCTTCCGGAAGGGGCCCTGCCAGTACGGGGACGCGCCGAGCTGCTATTGATGCCCTAAAACCTCTTAAGAAGCCTGAGGCCGGGTACCCCAGTCGTATTGCGGAGGCAAGAGCTTGCCTAAATAAGGCCAAGGTCAACTTGGGCAACTCTCGCAACCTCAAGACGGATATAAAGACTGCGGTGCTCGAAGCCATTAACAGGCTTTTTGAGCTGGTGAAGAAGCCGAGCGGGATAAGGTTCCTCTCGCACCTTCAGCCGTACCGATTGTCGCGTCCGCCGCTGACTGCTATCCCCTGTCCAGACCCACGTCACTTGTTAGTCAGACTGAGCTCGTGAGCACAATGAAGGAGCACATGACATTGATTAAAAATAAAATAAAAATACTTTATTTCAGACCTTGATCCATATGATGTTAGTAATACACACTACTTATAAGCTATGTTAGTAACAAACGAAATAAAAGATTTTAATTCATATATCTGCTGCACTCACCTGACGCACCGGGTATATGTACATGTACACGTACCCAATGCGCCATAATGGTGCAGCACGGCTTTTCACTAATGACCTTCAGAATGTCATTGCAGCTCCCACGCACCCTGCGCATCATAGAATAAATCCTTTTACGTAAGACGGTACTGAAACCTTCAGTACGTGCCTCTGCAAACATTCCTGATGCGCTACAGTAACGTGGGAGCCCCAACAACATCCTGAAAGTATTGTTGTACTGGACTCTGAGGGCGTTGTATGCCCTCTGCGTATATCGAACCCACAGGGTGCACGTGTACAGCTACTGACAAAAAGCCTTAAAAAGAGTTATCTTTACTTCTGGTGTACAACGTGCAATTAAGGAAAACTCCGACGAATTGGTGAAACTCCGAGACAGTCTGGTTAGCAGGGAAAGTGTTGCGGAGAAAACCTACGCGAGTGTAGCCTCCTTAAGTAAGAGCCACACCGGGGCTCAGGCTCCGGAGAGACCGACGCTGCACTCCGTGGTTGTCTCCTGAACACAGTTGACCGACACTGGGGACGAAATCCTGGAAAACGATAGGAAAGCGGTCGACGCGAAGGAGGGCTGGGTGCGAGTTGAAAGAGTTAGAAAGGCAAAGGATCAAAAGGTTATAATGGAGTGCGAAACCATGGAGGAGAGGGAGAATATCAAGAGACGATTGGAGGCAGCCGGAGAGAACCTCGTCGTCGAGGTCATGAAGAACAAGGACCCGCTTCTTATTCTTAGGGACGTACTGTTAGTTCACAGTGATGAAGAAGTGCCGAGAGCCCTTAAGAATCAGAACCGGGAGATCTTCGACGGCCTCGGCAGCGAGGACCTCAGGATGGCTGTTAAATATAGAAAGAAGGCGAGAAACCCGCATACAAGCGACATTGTGCTGAGTGTTTCCCCAGAAATCTGGAGGCGGGCACTCGAAGCCTAGCAGGTAGACTCAGAATTGACCTCCAGAGAGTGCGCGTCGAGGACCAGTCGCCTCTGATGCAGTGCACTCGCTGTCTGGAGTTCGGTCATGGCAAGCGCCACTGGCTGACCTTTGCAGCCAGTGCGCTAGTACACATCTGGTTAAGGACTGCTCAGAAAAGTACATGGCTGAGCCGGCGATGTGTGTGAACTGCCTCAATGGCGGCCTGGAGAAGACCTCGCACAATGCCTTCAGTAAATATTGCCCAGTACGTCTGAAGTGGGACGCATTCGCTAGAGCATCAGAAGCATATTGCTAAATTTGAAGATGCGCCCACTCCTGAGTACATAGAAACGACCACGTCGACACAATATAGCAGACGCTTTGAGCGGGCCACTGGGGTTGGCTCAATGGATAACGGATATTGGAGCCACTTTCATGAGAAAGTGGCTCAAATTATGCTGGACCGTTAGTCAACTCTGGCGGGTTTGTCAAGTTCTGTCGAACTGGGTGAAAAACTCAGCAGTCGTTTAAATACATCAGACGCATTATTTTGCAGATTAGTAATAGTACATTATGATATAAGTGCGGTAAGTTGAAAATTACAGCCGAGGCGATATTGCTAGCCCGAGCCGTAGGCGAGGGCTACAAGAAAGCAGAGGCTGTAATTATCAAAGCGCACGTATGTCATACGACGTTTTATAACATATTTGCGAGGAAATAAATAAAACTCGGACGACATTTTCAAATAAAAACAATACAGCGAAAAGAAAAAGCGAGCGGAATAATTTTTACTTGTTCACAAATTATGAAATTAGCGAAACGCGCGCATCAGCGCTTTTTTTAAGGCAAAGGCACAAAAACAGCTAGTATTACTAATAAAGTAAATTAATATTTTTGTGTTTTGTTACACAAAACGGATAGTAAATTAATTAAATTAATATTTGAAGTAAATTAATATTTTTGTGGTTGTAATTTATGGTCAAAATTGATTAAATTAAAGAATTATAAGTTTATTTATAATATATTTTATCTCCCAAGTTAATTTTATTCATAAAATGTTGACCACTTTTCTGACATAAAAAATCTTTGCTAAGATTTAAAAAAGTACCGTTCGTTTTAGATGGAGAATTTTGATAAACCGTGCGTTTTACTTTACATTACCGCACTAGTGCGTAATGAGCTGAACATTACGATACTGAAATTGGTGAAATAAGAGACCCCTTTACGAGTCAATGTGTTATAAAACAGTATATAGGCCGTAAAATAAACTATTTAGGTGATATTATATCCAAGTATAAACTAAGTATAAAAGCGTATATATCATGAAATAGAAATAAAAAGCACAGTTTTATCATAGAAGCAAACAACTAAAGCGCACAACACTACCACTACTACGGGCATATAAAGGTTATAGCAAATATCTTAAAAATACGCTATATTTATTCAAACCCGTAAATTACGAGAGATAAAATAAATTAAATATACTAAAGTTGGACCAAATTAAGTACATACAATTTAAAATAAATTAAGTATGTTAAAGTTATAATAAATAAATTATTTTAAAGTCAGATTAAATGAAGTAAATAAAAGTTAAATCAATTGAGTAAGCTTATTAAATAAAGAAAGTATATTAAAGTTAAAATAAATTAGTACAAAAAAGTAAAATAAAATAAGTATATTAAAGTGTATGTAAAAGTAAAACAGCCACAAGATAAAACGAATAAATTGAGTGTGGTCTCTTCGGCCTTCCAAAGAATCGTCGCCAAACAAGGTACAAAATATGTAGACAAGGTGTCTGATACCGATGTCAGAGGGACACTGAGCAGGCAGGAGTGGTTTTTAGCCGGTTTGAGTCCGGCACTACCTCGACTGTCTCACAAGTCGTGAGATAGTCGAGGTGTCCGTGGGGATTTCCCACACCTGCTCATACTAACCCCCCCCCCCCCCCCTGGTAATGCCCATGGTGACAAGTAACAAGATTTCAAGTTTCGAACCAACCAGACCTGGAAGTAGTTTATATACCTTCATCAACTAGAAAAGAGATGAAGATCTTCAAACGGCTGAGCAGATTTACTTGAAACATAGCTAAGAACACTCTCGATTAAAACACCTTAAAACGAAACCAATTTTATCAAAATCGGTTCATCCGTTAGGAGTTACGATGCCACAGGGCACAGATCCACAGATACACACGTCAAACTTATAGCACTCCTTCTTTGGTCGGGGGTTTAAAATAACAAATAAATAATGGTTTCAGACTTGGAGAAAGGCAAATTCAGAATTTACTAAAAATTGCTAGATTCAGCAAAGATAAAAATTTAAAGGACAACACGCAAGCGGAAATGAAAGAACAGTGTTTAGCTTTGTGGAAAGTAAGTTATAAGTGAGTATGTTTGTTTTATGCTCATAAAGTATAATACTTGACTAATTTATATTTTTTTAGTTACCTGATGCAGTGAGAACACAGCCTGAACGTCGAGGGCATGACGATACATTATCAGCAATCAGAACGATGATAAAGAACCCGGCATCAGATTCGGACAGCTTATTTTCTTTTAAATCTAACATTTTGAACCGACCGCCCAATTATTTGGAGACCTGCGCTGACCTAAAGACGTATTTTAGAAATATATTAGACTGGAATTTTTTATTTTTAAGCAGCGGAAAAAATAGCCCGGATTTAAGAATATTTATAGGTAATTTTTACGTTTACGTATTTTCTTGTGAACCGGTGACGCTAATTTTGCTTTGCATGTGGCTTAATAAAAGGCCATAACAATTTCATTTTGATTTTATCGACTACGTTATTGCAAAATTAGAAAAATTCTGACCATATTTGAAAATGATGTTTTTGTTGTTGCGTCCACGTGTGAAACGTTTTGATGATGTTTTTCTCATTTAAGGTTGTGGAGGAAAGCAAGTATTTCAATTGGAATCGAATACGTGGAAAACAGTCGTAGATTTACACGTGACATTGCCGGCTAAAACACTGATATTCGGAGAGGTAACACCTGCCACTGTTTTTTTCCTTTTCGCGGTCGTTAAACGCCGTGGTGCTATTTAGCAATGTAAAGAGACCTAAGACGAAAACATGAATTATATCAATTCCTTCTTTTTAGGTTGTAAAAGAATATCGCGGACAAGGCAACAATCAAATCTATAGCAAGGCGTTGCACATTATAGACGCTTTGATGTTGGGTGGCGTTGATATTTCTGGCGATTCCCTGACCGACAGGTTAGTCATTTTTAAGGTCTTGAAGTCGTCTTTTTATCCTCGTCTTTCTTTACGTAATTATATTCATGCCCTAAGCTCAAGTTCATGTTGGCTTTAGCATACATTTTGTACTTACGTGGTTGTATGTTTTTTTTCAGGATTAATCAATGTAATTTGTTTTGTTCCGCATTGAATAAACCATTTGATAATCAAGCTCTTCCAATAAGAACGAAGAGATTATACAATATGGAACATTTTGATTCAGCTGCCAGCAATTTAGAATACCGCGCCATGAAACGAGTGAAGAGAGCAGTCACGATTGATACTCCAGATAGGGTCAACAGAAATGATATGTTTTATGTTGTTGGATCTGTCTTGTTTTTGAAAGAAATAAAAGGTAATATTAGTATTGTTCTCCTTCTACACATGCTGTATCAGACTGTATCTCATCTCAGTACTTGCATTTCAGCACACAGAAAATTTAAAAACATTAGTCTAGAGATAAGCTAAGCTCACGCACGCTTATTGTACTGACTGTTTAAATTATGCATCTTTCAGATCCTTGGATCACTGCTGTTTCGAAGAGCAGTGGACGGGAATATTACTTCTGTATGGGCAGGGACGGAAAACCTATTAGCGAGTATCATATTCCAACTGACGCCAAAATGGATATGTTAAGTGCATACACACGGCGAGTCATGTGGCCCTGGGAGCCATCAGCTAGTGCTATATTTGATAGCCAAACGAGAGAAAGTGTAACACGCGCAGATATGGAAGAATATATTGCAAGTGTAATAAATAAATAAATAATAATAATATAAATAGTTATTTTAGGTATTGTTATAACTGTAAATATTTAAAAAATAAGAAAAGTAAAGGCTAGGCAATGTACCTTAAAAATGAAATTTATTTTTATTACTTACTAAAATGAAATATTTCTTTGAATCCTGTTGGAAATATTAAACAAACAACGAATACCTACCTACATAATTATTTTATGTAGTAAGTAAAAATAAATCAATGTAATTATTGAACTGGTGATATTTTGTACACATCTCTGCCTAGTCCTTTCGAGGCATAGTGGCGTGGCGTTATGTTATTCTTTCAATATTAAATAAATCTACGAAGAAAATATTGCTTTTTATTTCATTAACAATAGAGCACAAATGACAGTTTTCGAGCACAGTGACGGCACCGGCAGAGAGCGTAAGGTAAACGGGTTTCAGGTTAGTGTATTTTCATCGCGGATAAGCTCATTTAGGACTTGCGTGTGGTAGGCGCGTATAAGCTCGATTTTACAGTGCGTGTAGGTAGGCGCTTACGCGTGAAACATGAGCGTTGATGAGCGTATTTTTTTCGGGGATATCGCATGCTCAGGAGCATGGAAAAGGAGACTTTCTTATAGCGAGAAACAGAGTGGAGAGCTACCTGCACTCCGTTTTGCCTTCTATCAAAGGGGGGTTCTGACCGATAGAAATTGATAGAAGCACGGAAAAATGCGATTCCTTGCTGATAGATGTGGTTCATCCATAAGCACGTTAAATCCGCCCCAAACACGACCCACTGACCGAGTTTCGAGATAAGTCGTCACTTTTGCTGACAGCTGTCATTTCAATAAAACACACGTAAGGAGCGCGTGTACGCGCGTTCGATGATTTGAACCGTGTAATATTGCGTGCTTATACCGCATTTGGCAACAGGCGGATCACTGTCGGGATACGGACGGGCGAATTTTGGACCGCCAAATATTGTTAAATATACCTAGCTACTCAATTTAATTAATATTTTATTCATAAAACTACATTTATTGAAAGCCACGTGAATCTAAGTAGTACTTATTCAAAAACCTATTTTAAGTATCCTACGACAGATGTGATGGAAAAAAACCTTGTTTAAGAGACAAAATAACCCCTCTTGCCTCCCCTTTAGGTGAAGTAAAATAACGCTAGTGTATACTTCTTTGGGATTTCGATTTAAAAAAATGGGATCCGGACCCTACTTAAAACTACTTCTTGCTGACCACTGTTATACGTGCTACAATATGCGCTAGTGTTATTCGCCCTAAAGGTGAGTTGCGATTACCGTACCCTACATTCGGATTCATACAAAGATATTATTTACGAGTCATAGACGAGAAAAGACGAAGCAGATCATAATCTACTCTATAATTTAATACTCAATATGCTTGATCTTGCTTAGACCATGGGTGTGCGGTATGCGATTGCTTTTGTTTTCCCTGAACGTTTAACTTATTTCCAAAAAGCCTTCTGTTCGAACACCAGTAAAATATTTATGAAACAATATTTCGCGGCTATTTTGGGTTTGACAGTTAATGATTGACAGAATGAGAATTTTAGTTTCGTAAATTCTTGTGGGAATTTGTGTTTTCAAATAATTTGCTTAAATTGACGATTGATCTTTCAATAAGGGCTGCATAATTGTTTAAAATGACTGTGGGTGAAGTGAGCAAAAATCTGCCATGGTTAGTTGGAACCGGTATTATCTAACCACAACTTTTATTTCGTTGTTTCAAACAGCTAATGTTTCTACTTCCTTTCATGTTTCAGGGTCGAAAAATATCGTCCTTCAAAGCTAGAAGATTTAATTTCTCACGACGACATAATCAAAACAAGTAAATAACTTTTTATTCTAACATTCAATATATTTACATAAAACTTAATTACCATGTTATTTTTATTTCTGTGTATTAATCAATTTATGAACATTTTAGTAAACCAGTTTATGAAGGAGAATCAATTGCCTCATTTGCTATTTTATGGACCTCCTGGAACTGGCAAAACATCAACAATATTAGCTTGTGCACGACAAATGTACACACCACAACAGTTCAACTCAATGGTAAGTGAGTAAGTCATTGTTGATGCACATGCTATAAGAACGGATGTATTGCGGAAGCGGTCTGAGGGTGGTCTTAGGGGCAGAGTGAAGCAACACCACAATGTTTCAATTAACTTATCAATATAACGAAAAATTAAAGCAATATTGCTCTGTTGTTGTGCTAAAGTATAATCAAGTATCATTGCATATTGCACCTCCAATAAAATAGGGTAACAACTTGAAAAACTTGGATCTTTAGAAAAGCGAAAGTAAACTCGCAGATTTGTTAATCAGTCTTTATTCTTACATTATTATTATTATGTGATACAAACTATACATACTTGTAAAGCTTACAAAAAATATGTTTTAATGGCATACACTGTTTTTAAATTTTCCTGAAAATCAACCTGAAAATTCCCAATTGTAACAGTATTTTAGATAACTATTCAAACTTCTTTTATCAAAAATACAATATGTCAAATGTAACAATTCTTATTATAATAAAAATCAGGCAGTTCTTTAAAGTTTTTTTAACTTAATAACTATTCATACAGCTGTAGACTTGAAAAAAAAATCAACTTTAACAAAAATATTATAAATATAAAAAAAATTACACATCACAATTACAACGAATCACTATACATTACAAGTTTATGTAGTCTTTTATTAAGCTACGCTTAAATAATTTTTGTTTAACATTCTCTTTAATGAAACAATGTTTAAATACTACGTAGGAACTATAATCATCATTATCAAAGTCACAGATAAAGTCTAAGTTTCAGTCGTCTCATAATTAGGGTGTATAATTATAAAAAGCATGTAAGTATTAGGTAATTCAATATTCAATTGCGATTGTTTGTAAAAAGGCGCATAGAATCGTGGTATATGATTACTATTTATTAAACTCATCAAATTGGCTTTCTTCCTTTCGCTTATTGAAAGCTGTCTGATGTAAGCATGCTTTAGTCCAGGCAGAGCCTTGGGGTGAGTTTGCCAAATTTTAGATTCCGAAAATCTTTCGTCTTCATAACAGTTCTTGTAATAAAGAACACAAAGTGTTTCTTTCATGAATTTAACGACTCTGACGTCTTTCAATTTCATATTACCCGTACCGAAGCATAGTTCTGCATGTAAATTCTTCAGGGATAAAAAGTCACTATAGGAAAACTCATTCACCGACTATCATGGTCAGTTTTTTTTTTGCTGTTCTTGTAAAATACATTGTTTAATTGTCTTACTTTTTGAGTAGTCTTGTATATATTTTCGTTTTATTTGCGCCATATTTCTGCTGACAAGATCTCTTTGGCGGGTAATGTAATATCTTTAAGCTCCCAGAATTCTTTAAAAAGAGCTTCTCTATCTACATAAGAAAATTTTATCTGCGCATTAACCGACGGTGTTCACTACACCGTGGCTTGATTTTTCTAGCATTCATCTGCACCTTTGTTTTTAGTTTAACGTAAGCAGATCTGGCATTTCTAAGGATTTTACATTTATTTTGTAACCATTCTTTCGGTTTAGCTACACGTTTTCTGCTTTGTTTTTTCGTGTCCATTATTGGCGTGTCATCTGGGTTTTTTGTTCAACGTTGGAAGTACGTCAACAGCTGGCCTTGAAGATATAGCTGCGGATGTAGCTTCAAAGTTAGCTTGGTTCCCAATGTTGTCTTCAGTTTCGGAATCGTCAGACATTTCAAAGGAACGACGTTGCTCAATTTCAAAATCGGGGTCTTTCACCGAATCATCACTGTCCTCATTTGAAGTTGAACTGGAAGAGCCTGAGGAAGATGAACTTTCTGTATCTGAAGAAGAATCAGTTGAGTCATCAATTATAGAGTAGCGAATTTGCTGTGAGCTCTGGTTTCTAACTTCGATTGATTTTGTAGATGGTATTTCTTCAGTATTATTAGCACCAGAATTACTTATTGTATATCTGTAATGCAAAATTAAATCAACAATAATAATGACGACTCAACTTCGAGTTAAAAATTAAGTTGTTTACATAAAATTATTTAAAAAAGGTCATCATACAAAAAACTGCAGCTATTAATTTTAAGGATGAAAAAAAATAACCCGTTAAAAACAGGTGCGTAAGGTAAGTAATGTATAGTAGGTATCTTACCTTGCAAGCTTATTCCCCAATCTTTTGATGATCATTGGGTTTTTTTTTATCCCTTAGGGCTAATCGCAGATTTGCGTCATAAAGTTTCATTTTGACCCTAGAATCATTAATTATATTCCAAGCAAAAAATCTCAAAAATTCCTTAACATTGTTATAAAACAAGATTACAAGTCGAAATATTCAGACAACACATGCACATTTTTTGTCAAATACCGTTACAACGTAAAGAGTAACAATATATTACATTAAGTCCTATCTAAAGTACTGATACAATACAAAATATATCACTTTATGATAGAAATATTGAACTAGTTTATTCAATCCTTTAACAAAAAACTAATAATTCGACTTGTAACTGTTCATTATACAAATTGATGTAAGCAACAAGATTTTACCTTTCTGAAACACTGTTATATTTTAATTTGTAACACTACTTGTCTCAACAAACGCACGTCCACCTTTCATAAAACTAAATGTAACACTAATTGAGATCATTCTGGAGTCAAAATGCTTTAATCATGTAGTGTTACAAATCCATCTAGCGGCGAGTTTTAGAGTTACAGATGTAACCATGTTGGTATTTCTGTATCATTTAAGGCAAAATTCAACTTTTTCGAGTTGTAACCCTATTTTATCGGAGGTGCGTATAAAGTTTTAGGACGAGTTTTTTAAACTGTTATTCTATGTTTATTGTTCAATTTGCAACTTTGTCAACTCTCAGAATTCACACTTTTACCTAAGTATAAACAATAGTTATTCCAAACTTTTCTAATTCTCATGTATATTTGTTCCAAATTCCATAAATCTTTGTTTTCAATTCCTCAGGTGCTAGAGTTAAATGCATCTGATGATCGAGGGATAGGCATAGTAAGAGGCCAGATTCTTAGTTTTGCGTCAACCAGGACAATATTCAAAGCTGGCCCCAAGCTAATTATATTAGATGAGGCCGATGCCATGACTAATGATGCCCAGAATGCACTTAGAAGAAGTAAGTCATAATTAATCAATTATAAAAAAGGTGACATGTGTTCAGCATACATAGGCTCCTACTTTTCTGGCAGTCGTTTAAAAATAACTTGAATTAGACAATTGGGATTTAAGGTGTTTAGATCTTTATTACTCAGTCATGCTTTAATAGCTGAACAGATTTTCATGAGGAACATACATCTACGCATAATATTTAAATGCACTGCTGCATGTGTTCCATTTTCTGGCGGAGGAGGAGGAATATTAATAATTAAATATTATACTGTGTAATTCATTTCTATCCGTAGGCTACTTGGCCTTGAAAGCATAAAATAAAATACTCATAATAAAATAATGTTAGGTATTTAAATGCAACTTTAGCTCATGTCTGGTTGCTTCATATTACTTTTTATAAAAAACCATCTTGTATGAATTGTCAAGTCCACCAAGTATTAAATGGTGTAAATTGTAATTTCATTAGTTCTCAGATATATAACACAAGTATTTTTTAAGTGATTTTACTGCCATATAATCAAATGTTATGTACTACCTAAGATTATCGGGATCCTCATGATATTGGTTTTATGATACTGTACTGGAATTAATTAAATATAGACAAAGAGATGATAGCAATAATGTGTTTTGGGAAGTGAAAACTTCTTTCCCACGTGCAGCAATTTTCGGTTGGAGAAAAATCTTTTTGTTCTTGTCAGGGTTGACCTTGTCATGCTCGTGAAATCGTGACGTATTGCGCCAGACTAGTGACGCGTAGAATAGCGGCCTGATATTTTGTATTGAGCTTGTGCAGCCCATCATGTTTGATTAATTAATAAACTGTATAAAAATTATATAATTTTTGCATGGACTGCCAATAGATGTGTACCAATCTAATGTTAATAATTTCATTTTTCCATTGTTTTAAGTTTTCACTTCTGGCAGTCCTTTTGACTGCCTATGTTTTTTGTATCTCACACATTATTAAAATTATTAAAATTATATTATACATTTATTTCAGAATCAAAAAATATTCCATACATTGTTAGTTCAAACTTATACATAACTATGGTAGTAATTATGTACTATTTTTTTAGTTTTTTTTTTTTTTATTAATTGATTGTTCCAGAAATATTTCGAAATAAAATGTCCATACTATTAACTGACTGGTTGATGCCAATAGGCTCGCCCTATTCCATGTGATTAAAACATAACTGGCGAAATATCGGTGTTCTATTAGGTCAACCTTTGCCTAACCCTTCGGGAATTACAAGCCTGATGCTATAAGAGTAATAGAAAAAAGTTACTAAAAACTTTTCGTAATGTCTTTAAAAAAAAAAAGATTTTGTTTATTTCTGTTTCTATAGATAATTTATAATCGGTCTAATTTATCTGAACACAATTTTTCGAAAATGTTTTTACTAACTTTTTAGACTATGTATCTTGCTTATGCGTATGAAGTTTCATTAAAATCGGTTCAGTCGTTTCAGAAAATAAGGACTTGAAAGTTTGTATGAAATTTCGTGAGGCTCTTAAATTAGGTTTATTTTTAGTCTGAATAATAGGTCAAATCTTTGGCAAAATACAGGAAGAGGCAACTTGTTTCCAGGTTCTCTATTTCTGTTCTCTGGCGATTTAGGTACTTGAAAGACGAATTATAACCTACTTACTATTTTAGATATATTTCAATACTGTTGTTCCTAAGCCCACAAAAATGCCCAAAGTTCTTTTGAATAATTCGGCGACGTGAAATTAAAATGATTTCAAGTATTCGATTTTTCTTTTCATAAAATTCATAACATTATTACATAAATAATGTTATTTGCTTCTTATTCGTGGTATTCAATCACTAAACGTTCACTGTCGAGGTTGACATACCTAATAAGTTGCCATGGTTATTTAATGAAAACAAATGATTCTGAAATTATAATAATGTTTTTATTTGACAAAGTTAGACAACTATTGTTTTATAATTCGGAAAATACATTCAAAAGTTTAAAGGAGCTAATGGCAATTTCTTTACAATGTACTACAGCGAAGACGACGTAGTTGAGACCAGGACCATTCAGATTGCGGTTCTTGGTGAGCCTAAAACTGGGAAGGTAAGTGGTATTTTGTAATAAAATTGTACTTTTTTTTAGCAGAATTTTCCAATTATGTATGTATATTTTTTGAGTGATTCATGTCTTCGGATCGCTGAATCGTAACGCGTATAGTCTGCACACTTTGTGATTGGATGATCTTGGCTGGATCTGTGAGGAACGTATTTATATGACTGATCTATTGTATAAATAAAATATCAACTTGCTATATTATACATAATTGTAGACATAGCTATGCAGCTCTTAAAAGTTGAGCCATAACACTTCTTTCTCCGTGTTTCCGCCTCTAAGGAACGTCAACAATAAAGGGCATTGGGCCGCCGCCTGTGTTGATGTAAAACCAATACCACATAAATATCAAATATCTCCATGACACTTATACTATTCAGTGAATCCATCAGCACAATGTTTGAGTGCGTAAAACTGAGTACCGTCGTAAAACGTGATTTTTCAACCAAAAAAATATATTTCCCTTGCTCGAAACAATTTATGCGTAGATTTACTTAGTTTGATATAAAGAAGGCTAGGTTGATGGTTTCGTGAAGGGTCTGTATACCTTGTGCCAATCTTTTTTTTATTTTGTAGAGCTGTCTATGCCATCGGTACTTGGGTGGGAACAGCGTGGCACCGGTGGGTGGCACGCAGGGCGCCGAGGTGATGGCCGGCTCGTGCATAGGACTGCGCCCCCCCATGCCTCTACAGCTCTGTGACGTCGCCGGCAATGCCCTGCAGACGCACATGCTCGCTAACTATCTGTATGCTTCTGATGTAAGTTCAAGTGTAGGTTGTGTTCTATAGGTGCTAAAGTAGGTGATATACCTACTCCTAACAAGCCAAACATCAAGCAAAATAATCGTCATCATCAGCCTGTAATGTTCCCACTGCTGGGACACAGGGCTCCTCTCTATGAGAGAGAGTGGGCTGTAATCCACCACGTAAAAGAAAAAAGCAAGAAAATATAGCCATTGTTTCCCAACTGCACTGGTTAGCATAGCTTTTTCTGACCGGCTTATGCCAACTCTGGGTCAATACAAGTGTGATCATTTCCAAAAAGTCCAAACCCAAGAGGACCATAGTATCATAGAACACGAAATCGTACTATTTGTGTAATTATAATCTAACTAAGTCGGTAACGGTAGTCCTAAAAAGACACCAGTCGAATACAATGTATTCGTCATGTCATAACCTCCTCCCTGTACCTGCTGATATGAAAATCATTCTTCTTTTTGGGTCAATTCAATAAATTCCTAGTTAAACATTTTTCTGTTGCAGATTATATTATTCGTTTACGATCTCACAAATCTGCAAAGTTTCGATAAGCTAACCGAATGGATTCAGAAAGTGAAAGAGATATTCGAAAATGAATTGACGAAACCCTTAATGGCTCTATTTGGCAATAAGTCTGATTTGGAACACCAGAGGGCAGTGAGACTGTCTTGTGTACAAAAATTCGCGTCTGAACATTTCTTGGAGACCTTCAAGGGATCAGCAAGGACAGGGGAGATGGTAAGCAGTTATATAATACTAGCTGTCCCGCGCAACGTCGTCTGCGTCACATTTTCCCCGTTTTCGCAACAAATTTCATTGCTGCTCCGCTCCTATTGATCGTAGCGTGATGATCGTATCGATCGTAGCCTATGTCCTTCCCCAGGTTGAAATCTATCTTCTTGCGAAATTTCATTAAGATCCGATCAGCCGTTTAGACGTGAAAAGGTAACAAACAAACAAACAGAGTGACTTTCGCATTTATAATCTTAGTATGGATGATGCTGTAATAGTCAATATACAACATTGGGACACCTACAAGGTGTTGTTTTGCATCCTCATCAAATTCAAGGAGGTAGCTGCTAATGATTCACGACCCGAAACAATAATTAAATGAGTAGGTTTTTTTTTTTCTATTTACGGAAATCGGTAAGCGTGAACCACCCGTGTTTTAAACGCGGTCCGTCTGATTCTCGCCCTATAACCGCGCTTTTACACATACAAACTATCTCAAACGTCTATTCGTTAATTTCTTATTCCCTAAATCACGTGAGGGCGGTTATTCTGATATGCTGACAAACTTAAACAACCAAAAAAATCAGCGTTTATTAATAACTAGCTGCTGCCCGCGACTTCGTTCGCGTGAATTTTTATGTGTTTTTCAGGGATAAAAAGTAGCCTATGTTCTTTGTCACGATATAATCTATCTCCTTGCCAAATTTCATAACGATCCAATCAGCGGTTTAGTCGTGAAAAGGTAACAAACAAACAGAGTGACTTTCGCATTTATAATATGGTATTTATGGTATGGTATGGATTAACTACTAGTGGATTAACTAACTAGGAACCGTAATTTAAATTGATTATTTATGTCTTTTGTGACAACCTCCTGAATTTTGACGAGGATGGATTTGGAATTTGGACAATGTAGGAAACGGGTTGTTTAGATAATTGACTAGCATCTAATATTACACGATTATTCACTTAGCAACTGCCATGTGTGAATGCTTACAGAATAGAAAATTTGCGTCAATCTGTTTAACAACATATTCCCCTGATTGTATACACATATGAGCATGTGAATATGATTGTGCGAAAACACATTTAATTTCAGGTGAGCAACGCTTTCACGAGCCTAGTGGCCCGTGTGTTGGGGGTGAAGGTGCATCGCTTGCCGCCGGCCACCGTGGACGGCCGGTCCGTGGTGCTCAAGGACCCAGAACTGAACGACCACGCACCCTTTGCGCACTCGGAACCTGTGCAACCACTTATCATGAATAGAAAAGCTTTGAGGAGAGAACAACGAAAAGCATCGTCGGCAATATGTAGCATACAATAATAAAAAGTCTGTTTCACTACTGGGTTTTTATTTATTACTAGATTTTGCCCGCTGTTTCGCCTGTGTGGAGGTCTGTAAAAGGTTTCTTTTTTCCTAAGCCAGGTGTACCGAACAAAAATCTGTTCAGCCGTTAGCGCATGACAAGCATATCGCTTTCATATCTATAATATTAGTTAGGATTAACATGCGACATACCTTTTAAATTATAAATTTATTATTGAGTACATTATTCGTGATGCTACATAATAATTTGCTATTTTTTTTAACTATGTTTCTCAAACCCCTTGTTTCAGTTATAGAGAAGTATACGGAAAACGTGAGATTTTGCATAATTTGCAACTATTTGGGCAAAATAATACCAGCGCTGCAGTCAAGATGTACGCGATTCCGCTTTGCTCCACTGCAGCAGACTCAGATAATACCGCGACTACAAGAAGTCGCTGATGCCGAAGGGTACGTAAACTTTCTATAAAATTATTAGCGACCCGCCCTGACTTCACACGGCGGCACGTAACGGGTCCTAGGGTAACCTATAATAATACTTACCTAGTCGGTTGGTTGGTTTCGGAGATCAGATTGTACGAACATAGTGACACGAGAATGATATGTCAAGATAATAATTAGTAGCTTTCAATAGTTGAATCAGTGAAAGAACAACGGTAGAAAAGCCATTAACATCAGCTATTCAGGCTGGAGTTTAAGGGTCGGACCTCATCTGGCAGCATGGAATCGCATTTGTTCCGCCTGTGCTACCACGTGCTGCAGTATGCTGCCGCATGCGAACGCGCGCTGTCGCATTCCGCAGACAAAAAAGGCGATCGCACGCGTCAGCATACTGCAGGATGGGTGGCATACTGCCGCGTTCTTTCATGATCAGTTTAGTTTCAAGCGCGAGATGGATAGGACCACGGAAGAGAGAGCAGTGATTCTAGCATGTATTTTGCAAGAAATGCAAAATCAAAATAATAAAAAGAAACGCATTCGCAAAATAAAACTGAGATACTGTGTTCATCCTTTTTGAAGCAGAGAGCGGTTCATGGACAATATGTTACGCATTTTCCGGATTTGACGAGCGGCCGCGTGCGCCATTGTACGATAGAGTGAGACAGCATGCGATAGCAAGTGATCAGCGGTGAAAGGATGCGTTAGCATGCTATCGCGCGCTTCAGCGTTCCGGAGTCTCCCTGCCGACCATTGCATTTTGTCCGTGATGCCGATCGCCTCGAGGATTCCGCCGCGTGCTATCGCATTATGCTTTCTGTCTCGGTCTAGCAAATGGCAGTTCTAAGCGACAGAAAGAGAAAGGGCGACGGAAAAAGGCGATTCCGTGCTGCCAGATGAGGTCCAACCCTAATGCTCACTTCAGCAATCGGTTGGTTGAACAGAGATAAGTTACATACCTACTAATATTATAAATGCGTACATTTGTGGGGAAGTATGGATTTCTGGATGTTTGTTCCTCTTTCACGCAAAATTTACAGAATGGATCTGGATGTAATTTAGCAAAGGGATAGATAATTTACTTCATTCCCGGTAGTACGATCCCGTGGGGCAATTACGGAACAAAACGCGGGCGAAGCCGTAGGCATAAGCTAGTCTGAATCTTAACCTAATTTCCTCAACCAAGAATATCATTTTGACTTACAGTGTAAAGATAAGCCCAGACGGTATAAAAGCTCTGCTGGCGCTCTCTGGTGGCGACATGCGGAAGGTGCTGAACACGTTGCAGAGCACGTGGCTGGCGTACCGTGACGTCACGGAGGACAACGTGTACACGTGCGTGGGACACCCGCTGCGCTCCGACATCACCAACATCGTCAACTGGCTGCTCAATGAGAACGACTTTGCTGTGTGCTTCAAGAGTATCCTTTTTATAATTTTTGTTTCGATGAGCTTGAATCATAATTATATCCGTTTGTTGAGGACAGCAGGCTGTAGGTACAGTTGCCGAATGAGAAGTTAAACACTTTCAGTGCTATGCACCCGGCCTGATGGGTCGAACAATAATTCGTTCATGTGCGTGCGCACCCGCCCGCCTCCCGAGTCCACTTCATACGTAGCTATAATGACTTGCGCACACAAGATAAAATGAATTATTTGAAAATAGCAACGAAAGTGTTAAGAGCGTTTACGCCTTACGACATTTCATACAAACTTTCAAGTCCTTTTTTCCGAAATGACTGAACCGATTTAAATGAAAATTCATACGCATAAGCAGGATAAATAGGTCTAAAAGTTACTAAAAAACGTTTTCGAAAAATAGTATTACAGCTAAATTAGTCCGATTATAAATTACTAGCTGTACCCAGCATGCGTTGCAATGCACTTTTTACTACCCACCTACCCTATCCGACCTACCTACCCTATCCTACCTACCCTACCCGACGCTACCTACCTACCTACTCTACCCTACCCTACCTACCTACCTACTCTACCCTACCCTACCTACCTACTCTACCCTACCCTACCCTACCCTTACTACCTACCTACCCTACCTACCTACCCTACCCTACCTACCTACCCTACCCTACCCTACCTACCTACCCTACCCTACCTACCTACCCTACCCTACCTACCTACCCTACCCACCTACCTACCCTACCCTACCTACCTACCCTACCTACCAACCTACCCTACCCTACCTACCTACCCTACCCTACCTACCTACCCTACCTAACCTACCCTACCTACCTACCCTACCCTACCTACCTACCCTACCCTACCTACCTACCCTATCCTACCTACCTACCCTACCCTACCCTACTCTACCGTATCCTATGTCCTTCTCCTGGCTCTAAGCTACCTCCCTGCCAATTTTCAGCTAAATCGGTTCAGCCGTTCTTGAGTTATAAGTGAAGTAACTAACACGACTTTCTTTTATATATATAGATGTATAGAAACAGAAATTTCGAATTATCTTTTTTTTTAACAGACATTTCGAAAATGTTTTTAGTATCCTGCTTATTCGTATTAAGTAATTAAAATCGGTTCAGTCATTTCGGAAAATAAGGACTTGAAAGTTTGTATGAAATGCCGTAAGGTGTAAACGTAGGTTTTTTTCGGTACATAAAGCTAGTGCGAGGTTTTTATAAGCGACTGCACGAAACGGGCATCTATACTAATATTATAAACAGGTAATGTTTGTAAGGTTGTAGGAGGTAATCTTTGAAACTAATCCGATTTCAATTCTTTCACTAGTGGGTAGCTACAATATTACCGAGCGCTATAGGATAATTATGTTTCTTTGACGCAAACGGGCAGAAGCTAGTTAGAAATGATGACATTGAATTCTTGACTTATTTATTTTATTTATCGAGTGTTTGTTTTGGTAATCTACCTAAGTACATACATACATACATAACATCACGTCTGTAATTCCCTAATATTACACTCGCATTTCACCAGTTATGTTTTAAGCCCCATGTAATAGGGACGAGCCTATTGCCATAAACCAGTACGCGAAGCATGACCGCCGTAGAAACGGGCTATGTCGACGGAAGTATCACTTAGACTCAGCTCACACCGAGACGCGATGCTGCGCGCACACTTTAAAAGAGCGATTCAAAATATAACTTTATTTCCTACAAGAAAAGATACACATTTCGTTGTGAGAATTCAGAATACGTTGCGCAACGTATTCTGAATTCTCAAGGTGCGCGCAGCGTCGCGTCGCGTCGCGTCTGGGTGTGAGCTGACCCAAAGTGACACATTGTCATTGTCTATCTGTCATTATGTCGATTCTTCCGTAGACTATACTCGTTTCTACATTGGTCATGCTGCGCGTGCGGGCACAAAGCCAGACTCCGTAACTGCGAAAGAGAATTTCCTAACCCGATCCAGCAATCGAACGTTGGACCTCATGCTCAACAGTCGCGCTTGCAACCACTAGACCAACCAGGCAGTTGTCTACCTAAGTATGCTACACAAAATATAATTGCCTGAACAATACTCACAGACATTCAAGATCTCAAACTTGCAAAAGGGTTGGCGCTCGGCGACATTTTGACTGAAGTTCACACGATCATACAGAGAGGTAAATATTTACTCTACATTAGTAAAAAAAGAGGACTTATCTATCTATTGATTTACAGATTTTATATTCTTACATTTTCATGTCTCACATGAGATCTGACGACTTCAGTGTCCACTTGCATTGTAGGACTTACTAAAGACGGCACGGTTTACATATCCGGTTGCTTTGCTCTGTAGCCGGATTTACATTACGAAATTAGTGGCTTGAAATTAGTTTTATAACACTAATTTGACCAGTAATTTCACGTGTAAATGTTCAGTTTTACAATGCATGCATTATTTTCGTGACACTGGAGTAGTTTCGTGCTATGCGCATATTTTTTGTAAAACTAATGTCGTGCAACTAATTTCATCATGTAAATGCGACGCGAAACTAGTGTCGCGACAGCACCTGCGCAGAGTGGACGTGTGGTTTTTTGTTGGATTGCTGACAAATAGGTACGCACCAAAAATGGCTAACCACCGTTGGACAGGCGATAAAAATATACAATTGTTACACCCAGATGCTTTTTTTCAACCCCTCCTCGAATCCACCAACGTCTTTTGTTTCAAAAAATCAAATCAAAATCAATTTTATTTGTGTAACATAGGTAGTGAATACAGTTCATATTAAAGATCATAGGTCGCTATGTTATGCCAAGAGGCGTACAAATATATGGTTGTATGCGAAATAAAAAATAAAAAAAAACATGCGAGAGGTAAACACAAATTATTTGGTAGATAATTATGTCAAAATTGATAGAATGATGATAAATAAATAAAAACAATAATGATGAAATGTCACAATATGAAGTAATTTCTACAGTCAATGTTCAAATAATTAATCATAAATTACCATTAGTCTCAATATCAATTAGAAATGGTTTATTGTGTGTACTCTCCAGTCAATTAATACATAACTCTACATTAATTTATCATTCAAAAATTCATCAATCGTATAATAACATTTTTCAATTAATAACAGTTTAATTTTATTTTTAATTGTGTGACATTCAAATTTTTTATTACATCTTGTAATTTTTAAAATTTCGAGATAACCTTTTTTTTATTTTATATTTTATCATTTCTACAACGACGTTTTGCATCATAAAATACAGCATTGATTTTGACAGGGCCATTATCTCCACGATACTGATAATTTCACGACACCAGAATTTAAACGAAAGAAGTTTCACATGTGCTAAAATTAGTTTCACGAAACTAGTTTTAGCATGCATGACACTTGTTTCGTAATGTAAATCCGGCTTAGGCTTGTCCGATATAATTGGGGCTTAGATCGCTTTTACTTGCAGCTCTTTTTGCGTAATTTAAGAAAGGCCATGAGCTTTGTTCCCGTATAAAAAACAGTGCTAACAAAGTTACATAAATCCGTATGTCTCTAAATACACTGAATATTTACGTTACAGTGAAACTTCCTCCCGAAGTGCTGATAACTCTGCTCATAAAGATGTCGGACGCCGAGGCTCGCCTGGCGACGGGCTGCAGCGAACGTATCGAGCTCGCGGCACTCATCGCGGCCTTCCAAGTCGCCAGGGACCAAGTCAAAGTAGATGATGTAACGGAGACTTAGGCCCGGATCTACAGCGTGAACTAGATAGATGTGGCGATATTTAAGGGTATGGTATAGGCCATCAAACTGAATAACTTTCTCAAAGGGACAAAAATCATAATCGCAAAAAAAAATGATGTGTATCGATTGGGTCGACTAGCTATTTAAGTAAGTTTTAGCTGATTTGTGTTTTTGCTGATTTTTGGCGACTACCGCTTGGTCCCAGTTTGATAGTCTCTAAACCATCATCTGCCTAGCCTTTCCCAAATATGTTGACGTCGGTTGAAACCCCGCCTGAGATGCAGTCAGGCTGTTTGTGATACTTAACTGTTGTTGAATGTACTCGGTTTAGTGTTACGGTATAAACAAATCATTTGCCAAAAATAAGGTGTTTTAATGTTAACTGTTTTGTAATGATTGAGCATGTTTGTTATTACCGTTATTTGTCTACTTCAGTTAATAGAACTTGTTAACATTCCAGGGGAACTGTCGCTTTTAAATCAACACAATAAGAGTCTTATTCTTATGTTATAATGTAAAAAATAAACAACACGTAAATGTAATAAATTATTTTTTATTTTAACGTTAAAGCATCTAAACTTATCCACTAATTATATTTACAAACTCCTTAAAACATTTTGATCTTTTTGTAAGAGATCTTTGCTTTTTGGGGTTGAAAGCCCTGCGATACGTACTATTGGCATTAACTGCATAATTTTGGTATGTCTTGAGTACTTATAGTTTTTACTTACCTGCTTAGCAGTGGCGAAGGGTCAAAATTTTGTAAGGGGAAGCCGACGAAAAAATAGAGATCATTAATTTTGTTTTTAAAGTGTAACTTTTATTACATCGTCTCAAACTTTTTCGTCTGTGTGTTGCATGTCGCGTGACGATCGGCCACGGAGTAGGGATAATCCCTACCCCGCGGTCTACTCCGCGCTATAGTGTGAAAAAAAGTTTCATTTTTACCGTGGTTTCATAAAACCACACAATCCTTTTATTCGACATCGCATTTTTTAAATTTCATTTTGATTGTCAGCGACCCCGAAAACCACGAAAATGTCACCCATGATCAGTATACACAAACATTTTCGAAGGACCCAACTTGATCTTTTTTTCATAAGTTATGTATTGTAACGATTAAATGCACAGGAACTATAGAAAATATGTTTATTCATAAAAGTGAACGCGTATAAATACAATGTTTCATGTCTATGCTATTAACCGTTGAGGAGTTCCCTCATGAAAAGAGGACCCTGGCTGTAGGATGAATTCATGATACAAATCGTCATTATCCATCAAATATGAACACGTATGCAAAGTTTCGAGTATGTGCTATTAAACGTTGAGGAGTTCCCTCGTGAGAAGACAATCCTGGCTGGAGGATAAGATCATGATAGAATTTGTGTTTATCCATCAAATATGAATGTGCATACAAATTTTCGTGTCCTTGCTATTTACCGTTGAGGAGTTCCCTCGTGAGAAGACAATCCTGGCTGTAGGATGAGATCATGATATAATTCATGTGTATCCATCAAATATAAACTCGTATGCAAAGTGTCGTGTCTGTGCTATTAAACGTTGAGGAGTTCCTTCGTGAGAAGACAATCCTGGCTGCAGGATGAGATCATGATAGAATTCGTGTATATTCATCAAATATGAACGTGCATACAAATTTTCGTGTCCGTGCTATTTACCGTTGAGTAGTTCCCTCGTGAGAAGACAATCCTGGCTGCAGGATAAGATCATGATAGAATTCATGTTTATCCATCAAATATGAACTTGTATACAAATTTTCATGTCTGTGCTATTAAACGTTGAGGAGTTCCCTCGTGAGGAGACGATCCTGTCTGCAGGATTAAGTTATGTCTGTCATAAAAATGTATTGTTCTTAGAACCAAAGATGTGCGCCAAATTTCAGCTCAATCGGGCATCGGGAAGTGGTTCTAATTTAGCTTCCTATACATACAAACATTGAAAGTTCCCTGTCGTAACTCGAAAATCTTCGGCTTACCTAGTCCTTACAAAACGCTGCTGATAGCTGCGAAGTCACGTGTCCGCGTTCATACGAATTTAGTTCTGAATTCTGACACCCGAGCGTCGGCTTACTGGCGCCACATGTTGCTTTCTTTGTTGACATGAAAAATGCTGGCATTTATGTAATGTTTTCAATCCTATGATGTATTTAATGTCTGTACTGTGATGTGATAACCTCAGATGTGTACATAATTTACTATTTGACTACAGTAGACACTAGACACTACGTATAGTGCCTTGTTCCCAAAGGGAAGCCGGCAGGAATCGGCTTCTTAGGAGCCTTCGGGCCTGCTGCTTAGAATATAAATGCGGAAGTAGATATTTATTTTTTTACTTATTACGGCTACTCTGTGTGGTCGATTATTGTTAAAGTTATTCGATTAACTTTAATTGTCATCGCAAAACAATATTTAAAGATATACTTAATCAAGTAATAACTTCATAAATATTTACTTAATATTACTGTGTACCTACCGATAAATTAGCAGATTACAGATATTTTCAATTCTACGTCAATCATATCATTTGTTCAATGGAACTTTTTCATCTATTCAAAATTATGAAGAACACTTGTACACTTGTAGAATATCCTTGTATTATTGTCTATTTATATGAATTGTCCCAGCGCACACAGGCTAAAGGCCATATTATGATTGAAACCATCTTCATTTCAATTTTAAAGACATAAGGACAGGGCGAATATCATCATCTCTTTCGCACTGGTTTGACGATAGATTTAACACTTCATAATCGGGCGCTGTTTCAGAATAATTTGATAGGTTCAGTTTATCCGAAGATGTTCGACACGATGCTGTTGAAGGAATTAGTGAGCGAGGCGAAGATCCCGGGGGGCGCGGGCGGGGACAGCGGCGCGCGGGGCGGGAGGGGCACCGGCCGGTAGTACGGCCCGCCGTCGATGCGCTGCAATACCACAACGTTACACGTTTTACCACTGATATACTATCTGTTAATCTATTCATCTTTTATAGAAGGTTAAACTTTACAAGCAAGCACTATTATAAGCGGGTAAGCTCGCGTAAGGAAATGGTCAGCGATTTCTGAAGACATTATATTTTTGATTACTTTCAATAACACAATAAGGAACCTCGCACACTACAGAGCCACGGCGACTTGGCCGCAGAATCTTCGACTAGATTGTGACAGTTTTTGAACAAGATAGCGGCTGGTCATGGTTTGGTCAAACGACTTGTTCCTTAATATCATGGATGTAAAATTTTACGTCAATGTGCGTAACCCTTTTCATTTCGCGATCGCACAATAGCATTAGACGCTAAATCATTTTGTAGTAAATCTTCATAAATCTGGTTAGTGGTCATATCATAAGTTAGGTACTTAAGGTATGACCAGACTTATGCATATTTAAAACACGAATTTATGCATGTATAATATTTAAGTTACTCACCATGCCTTCACCACATGTAAACAGTTCAGCAGACCCATAGCTTAAATAATAGGTTACTAGACAGGAGAATATATTTATGTACAACGTCAATTGGAATAATTAATATATTATAATGTAAGTACCTACTTTTCTATGACACACAAATCACAATATTATACACACGTATTTGTACTTATTTAATAGGTATAACACTAGATTACTAAGCAGGCAATTTTATGATACAGAACAACACCGCTATAAAAATAAGAGCAATATTCGATTACATTACAGGTACTTTGCGACAAAAAACTGAATTACATTTTGACGCCACTTGCTCACCAAAGTTATGTACCGTAAACAGACAAGACAAAAAGCCACCCGCCGATCTTTCCTATGGAGAATATCCGCAAAAGAACCCACGCAGAAAAACGGATAAAAGCAATAAAAAAACGGATATGGTAAAAAATACCCACGGGGGCAAGCGGCGTTGTGAAAACTGCGTAAGTCTTTCTAAGTTATTTAAAGAGAGCAAATTCACATTTATTAAGGAATCAGTCTTCAGGGAACACAATACCACCATCGTTATAGGGGGCAGAGGTAGCTGTGGAACGTGCTATAGGTAGGGAGGTAGTCTTCACAGTCGCCGGCTTCGGTAGGGCGCCTGCCGCCTTCGGAATGTAACCCTAGGGAGGCACAAAAATTAATTGTAACCACGCCACCATTAGTGTAACTGTACAAAATATCACAAGCGAGTGAATTATGGATATATTTACAGGTCTTATTATTAGAGAAATTGTAGGGTATTTTTACAATGGGATAGATTAAGTACCCTTGAACAGTGAGGGAACTTGATTGTAGAGCAGATTACCATAATATCGGACTGGGTAAAGAAAACGACATTCTATTTTGTCCGTCAGACAGGTAATACAAAAATATTAGACACGTATTTTTTGTTTTATCAAAATATCAAAAAATTACTTAGTTACAACTCATTAAAGTTGGAGAGTGGGGGCTTACTACGTCACAAGTGGGTATAAAACTTACCTACATGTGACGTCATGCGCCATTTCAACTCAATATATCTCCGTTATTTTATGACCACGTGAAAAAACAAAAAATACGTGTCCAATACTTTTCAATAAACTACCCGACGGACAAAGAAAAAAAAAATTGGATTATCCCCTATTACCCATCGCCAATTTGTCGTGTTAAAGCAATTTCATTCGATTTGATAGTCAAATGAAATGGCAGTTAAATAAACAAATATAGACAATTCAGTTGATATCCACATTTACATAATTATCAAGTTCCTTGTTTACGGAATAGATTATAAATAAAATAGGAAGGTACTCACCTTTGCAGAATGTAGAGTAACATTCAATAGAGTGGGATGGCTTTCTATGACAATGAACTCTACTTCTTGCGGCAGATATCCTTCCGCTGAAACCTGCAAGCGGATATGGACAATTAAAACTTCTGAAACGTAGTCGATGCCTAGGTATCCCTAGCCGTGCCTTTCGTCATCGCAGTTTGCATGGTTCGAACTGACCTTGAAATAATCTGGGGGTCAAATTCAGGACAACAAATAGTTACTATACGTGTCAGATTTTAAAATAAAAGTGTAGTGTTACTTGTCTCAGTCGCTTAAGATTCTGATCTAGACATGATCTCGGACGAAGGGTCGGTAACTACCTTGTTATCTATTAATCGATTAGGCCGTTACTACTTGGCAATTACGTAAGGTAATATAGGTACTTACTCCCAACATAGGTACCTACATGTTTCAATGGTACTCAGCGTTGAAACTTCAGTCTAGTGTTACGTGCTCAAGTGGGCGTCAAAAAGAGATCAATTCAAGCTATGCCATATGAAGTAGAGTTGTAATGAAGGCCAGCATGATTATTTGATAAATTTGGTACCTCAGCAATGCAGGTCCTTAATAGTTTGATTCTGGGGTTTGTACTTTACATACGGGACGTTCATCTTGGTTACCTAAGAGCACTTTACTTTACCTGGCAGCTACTTTACCTACACTTTACTTGACAGCCAAAGTCCCTGAATAGTTAATTTATGAAACTAACAATTATGATAACGATGAAGTCTTACATCAATCCTGTAGGTTCCGGGCAGCAGTATGCGCCAGAACTCTCCGTACTCGGTGGTGTGATACGTGACGTCACGTCCCTTCACTTTGACTGTGGCCCGCTGCACCGGGTTGCCATTCTCGTCCATCACGAAGCCATGTGCTCCACGGTGTGCTTCAGCCAAGTATTTGATGAGGGACTGCAAACAAAAATATCTTTGGTAAGTACCTGAATATTTTATAAATTATCGTTCCCGGGGTGTCGAACTATGCTATGCTATTCAGTGAGCTAGTAGAAATAGTCTAAACTAATCCAGTAGAAACTCAGGTAAAAATAACCATCGGTAGGGTAACACTTCATTAAGAACAACTTCCTCCCGGACAGGAGCTACAATGGCCAATCTGGAATCTTTTAAAAGTTTGAGGGCCCAGGTTGGCCGCTGTAGAAAGTGTCCGTTTCAACCTCACGGCCAACTCATAAAATTTGTTGAAACTTTGCCAGGAATTAGTGCTAATTTGTTCCTTTACAGTTACACACCTCCTTTCGTGAATTTGTTCCAAAAAAAACTAAGACGCTATGACAAAGAATAGTTAGCCGCTAGAACCGCCACTTGCCGTAGTCATCGCCCGTGATTACACAGAAACTATATAATGCAGATAGACGAATGATGCATCAAAAGAAAGGTCTTAATTTGTTCCATTTGTTATAAAAATAAAAAAAAAAACGTCAAAAAGTATATAAACGAAAAGTTATGCAACATTTCCTTTTCAGGTTATGAGTAGTTAGTTATCTCGCAGTAAATAGCAAATTATTAGAGGATAAAGTGTGTGGACAATTAGTTCCTAATTTGTTACAGCGAGTAAGCAGAAAAAAATACTAGAGAGTAGGTTCAATACTTTGTTAGAGTCGATTTTAGTTGGCCGCTCGGACGGCAATATGCCTAAAATACAATGGCGTTTATCTCGTTATTAAAAGTTGTTTTAAGCTTAGTTATAGTACTAATCGACGGGTAACGTAACCTAGTTTGGATAAATATGCAGCATTCATATTTTAGAAGATATTTACAAAATAGCAATAGTATGAAATCGTATGAGAGTAGGGTGACCATGAATTTTCACAATGTGAAGTGAGACTGAATAGTGGTTATTGGAATGTTCGATATACATATCTTATTTCTTTTGAGCGAGTGCTTGTATAAATAAATAGACTTTAAGTTAGGGCATCCTGTAGCATACTTCATAAAAGTAAAAGTCACAAATCAATAAAAAAATCTTTATTGAAAATCAACACAAAGTCAAAAAAATCAAGTAATAATGTTTAAAAAAAATGTGTAATGAAAAAATGACATTTATGGTGGCCTATTTTTGTGCCTGGTATAAATTCTATAGTATGTACCAACTACGAAATAATAATTATCCTTAAGAGGGGACTCTACACCCGAGGAATTTGAAGAATAGGTATTTGAAGAAACTATTGCCTTCGCGTCGCGCTGCTCCCGACAAAGCCCCCGTAAAGTGCGAAAGGGACAACTGCAGCTCAGACGTTGTGTATATTTACTTTTTGACGTTATTTTATTTTTATAACTAATGGAACAAATTAAGATCTTTCTTTTGATACATCATGCGTCTATCTGCATTATATAGTTTCTGTGTAATCACGGGCGATGACTACGGCAAGTGGCGGTTCTAGCGGCCAACTATTCTTTGTCATAGCGTCTCAGTTTTTTTTGTAACAAATTCACGAAAAGAGGTGTGTACAAATTAGCACTAATTCCTGGCAAAGTTTCATCAAATTTTATGAGTTGGCCGCGTGGTTGGAACGGACACTGTAGAAATAATCTGTCCAAATGGGGTATCCTCGACCCGTCCCAAATACAATGCCGTTGTGGAGCCCTTCTGCAGGATATGACCCACCTTTCTTGCCCATCTTGCACAACCACCTTCCGGAGCCAACGATAGAGCAGTGCAGGTGGCTGCATACTGCTCGGTTATGATTTGCGTCCATGGACACGCAAAGAAGAAGTAGGGTATCTACCTACTAATAATAGAACGCACTCTTGCATTTAATCTACGTTTCATTTACGACGATAAGGATAGAAAGTAACAAAACTAATAAATTACAGTAGGTATTATCTTATCAATTGCGCACGCGCAAGTGCGAGATTAAGCACTCGTGTACCGACATTGACAGGGCGCTGGCATTCCCTTCTCCAAGACTATGAATTCACCTTTAGCTTTATTTTAAATCATTCTACTGTCCCGGTGTACTGCTCAAAGATCACGTTTATTGACCGACACAGTCGTCTCCCGCTGCTTTTTATACTATTATTGCCATGACCTAATAAATAATTACAGACTAATTTTCAATGGAACCCCGCGTACGGAACCCTCACAGCCCTACTAGATTTATAACATCCACGTCATCTGCTAAGGCAAAGAAAAGGTTGGCTTTAATCAAAATACTTCTTTCGCAACTAATCTGTGACTTTGGCCCCACCTCGAGCAGTTCCTAACTTTCGTTGCTTTGCTTATTCTTTTTCATGATGTTGCTTTGTTATTGAAACGATCTTAGTGGCATGGGCTTAGCCGAACAACAATTTTAGCACTGGGCCTGAAATTCCGTGCTTTTGCCAAAGGTTTACACGAAGCTTTTATCTTCGTCACTGACTTCTTATTTGTCATTCAATACCCTTGAAGCAGAATAGTTCTGCGGGAAAAAAGATATGACGAAGCAACATACATATAGGTAAGCTTCCCTCGTTTCCATTTTAGACTAGGTACAGGTAAAATTCTATACTTCACCACACGAACAGACATCCTGTAGGAACTTTATTTCCTTGTAATTAATTAGTAAGTTAAGTACTTGATTAAATCTTATCTTTATCAGTATTTTAGATTGATAAGCGCATCACTTTTTAGATTGCCTTTCGCCTGTAATTCCAAACCAAAGCTCTTCTGTTCACAAATTGAAACACACGTTTGTTTTCACCTCACAATGTTATACCGTTGGTTATATTTTTTGGCTATTATTGGGGTAACGCATGTAAATGGTGAAACTAGAGCTGCTGTAGCACACCTAGTATCGCAGAATGTGACCGGGAGTATCGTGTTTACTGAGACAACTGATGGGCTTCGAATCACTGGAAGCATTACGGGCTTAGGCGCCGGCTCCTACGGGTTCCATGTACACGAATTCGGTGACACGAGCACTTGCGACGCATCAGGCCCGCACTTTGACCCTGACGGCGACAACCATCACGGCGGCAGAGATCACCAAGTGCGTCATGTTGGTGACCTCGGGAATGTTGTGTTCGTAGGCAATGGCGTTGCAGTCGCTAATGTCGACTTCGTCGACAGCGTAATTTCACTTCGCGGACGCAACAGTATTTTGGGGCGTACTCTGGTTCTTCACCAGCAGGAGGATGACCTGGGTCAAGGAGGAGACACTGGTTCCTTGTTAACTGGTAACGCAGGCCCACGAGTCGCGTGTGGTGTGATTGGAATCAGATCTCCTGGTACGCCTTGGAATTCTGCTGCTTCTACGACTCCGTCGGTGCTTCTGTTTCTTGTGACTGCAGCATTTGTTTTCAAATCAGTGATTTTATAAATTAATGTATCGTACAACGTGGTTGTACGTGGTTTATGCGGTACTTATCTACCTGGTCTTAGAATTAATGTAAAAAATAAAATTACGTTCTGAATCTGCTGTCAGAGTTTTTCTTTTTATACACGGTATACACCTACGGACGGACAAGACCGTGCATTATCTAAACGATACGATTAACGATAATTTGATCGTATAATATATTATCCTATTATAAAGGTTTGTTCCCAGCTCAATTCCCAAGTTAACACTAGGACCATTATCAAGTGTCATACTATCCTGTGTCATCTAGGGAATGTAGGACCTCTCATCCAAGATATACCAAATATTTTGGGTACCTGTTAGCAGTAAGAGATCACGTAGACAAATACCTATACCTTGTTGTTTTTTGACCAACCTTGATTGGTAAAGCATATGTGCGGGCGACTATGACCAAACAGAATGTTTCTGTGTCCCAGTTATTTGTCTTGTTGGGGCAAATTACAATCGCATCAACTCGTGACTTTCCTTTTTCCTGTAGGGTTGGCACTTTTGGACTTAGATAAAAAAAAAAACAAGTTTTCTTGAATCTTTAGCAATGATTACTTTTTTTTAACTTTAATTACCTTCGATGGTTGACGAGAGACACAAACATTACGTAGGCACTTTATTTCAATGTAATTAAGTTGAGAAATTAGTAAAACTTATCTGTATCAGTATTTGAGGTCGATAAGCGCATTACTTTTTCGATTACATATCTTTCGTCTCAAATTTTAATGTTAACAAAACGAAACCAAGGCACTTCAGTTCACAAAATGGGACACACGTTGAGTGATCTGATTTTATAAATTTATGTTTGTGCTAGCAGGTTTAAAAATACATGTAGATTCTGTGGCAGGATATTTCTTTTACAAACCGCATTATCTAAATCCTAATTGATTAAGTTTTCACATATTTAATCCTATAAAAGATAAAATTCATAGTTTTTATCGTAAGGGTTAGTTTCCACTTCAATTCTCAAGTTCACACTGGAACGGGAAACCACGTTACCGCGTGCCCTATAACGGAATGTAAGCTGATTGCTAAAGAGCTATCATCTTTCCATGAAATATCGAAGTATTATTTACCTGTTTGTTGTCTTGCCAATACTTGGCCAGTTCATGCGCAGGGGGGTACTTGCAGCAAGAGATCTCTAATGTTATCTCCATACATCCGTGCCACAGGTAGTTGTAGTCTTGCATGCCGCCTGGAAGTAGACAGCATTGCTTTTGAGAGGGTTTGGCTGGGTGGAGTGGGCTTTTGAGCAACTGAGTATTTTCAGCATTCATGCCATTGTGGGCTGCGGCGAACGACGCGACGTATGACGTCACGGTCAGCTTTGACGTCAATGCAAGATTGCAAGCCAATTAATTTAATGCCTCCATGGAATAATAACTTGCGCAATTACAATAAACTACTAAATTTTATAATGTCTTTTAAAACTGTATATTACTAAAATTTTGAAGTAAACTCCGCTCCTATCTTCATAACGAAAAAAATACCCAAAAAATAATACCTGTGAGAGGGTACCAGGCTGCGCCATTAGTGATGCCTTTTTCGAACCGAGGCGAGCCTGACTTGCAGGACACGCCACGCGACATCTTGGCGTGGTTGTTGGAGTACACCAGCGACAGGTGACGGAACACGTCGTCGTCGGGCGCGATCGACGGCGTGTGCGCGTAGCTCTGGAACACTGCGTTCAGGCCACATGTTGGACGAAAACAAATATTATTCATTTTATTCATATTTGTGTTAGAAGGTTAAGTTAACGTGGTACCTCACCGGAACACAGAACTGATGATCTGCATATTCCTGATTAGCGTGAAAATGAAAGAAAACATTTCTGTTACTCTATTGTCTTTTATGTTCAGATGCCCTAAACATTTGGAATGAAGAACAAGTCACAAAGTATCTAAGTGAGTCGGTAGGTAAGTCCCAGGCGGCTGGAGAAGTTTTCAAGGTCCAATATGCATTCATGAGGTAACGTAGTTTGGTTAAAAGTGGCATGAGTTGTTTAATTAGTCTGGCCACTAATGAAAAATTTTTCATTAGAAGAAGAAGAAAACAATAAGACATTCATTATCTTCTTTGTGCAATTATATCCAAAATGCATCAGAGCTGAGATACACAGATTGAACTTTTCAAGTGGTTGGAAGCCCTAATCCGAAACTATGAGGAATAGCGCAAAACGTTCCAAAGAGTCTCGAGCCTAATTTCGATAAAAACAAAACGGCATCATTGGTTTTTTGAAAAATCAATATTCTTAACCAGGAATGGAACCCGTTGTTTTTGTAAAAAAAAAACACCCTGTATTATTACACCATCCGATATTGTCGCTGCTAAGGATCAAATTCTAGAAAGTAATGACATACGGCAAACCAAAGCAAAAGAGTAGCAAAGAGTTAATTTTTGATAAAATATGTACAGTCACGGACTTTAATTGATGAGCCACTTGCCACTGTTCGTATTTTAGCAGTGTTATGCAAATCGGGTTTAGTCGGTTATATTCGTACATAGTACAGAGTGACTACCCAAAGTCAACCAATTGCAGGTCTAGCAACCGTTACCTAGCTACAATTTGTTTTAGCGTAGCCATAGTAACGCCGAGCGTACGGAAAAATTATGATTGGTAATTTTGACATCCAAGACGACGTTCATGACAACTTATTCGGTTCACCAAAATTCAAAATAATCTGCTCCGAAATTGACAATTCAACTGTCTGAAAACCAATACAAGGTTTCCAGAAATAAAGAGTATTTAGTTAACTCTAATTCAAAGGAGATCGGTAAGAAATAGATTGGATAAACGTATGTAGCATTTTATGGATTTTTCATTGACAACTTATAAGTCATTCTTCAACCTCTATTGATAAGACTTTTTCCGATTATTAGTAATATGTCATCTTGTTTACGAGCATGCGGTTTGAGTTCGGGTTTTATCGTTTAATTTCGTGAATGGATAAAACTGCAAAATTAGAAAGTTTCAAAGTGGCTTCTCAATTAAAGTCCGTGACTGTACGTAACAGTAGCAAACAGTTAGCAGTAATCAACGAATTACACAACTTTGACATCAGATATTTAAGCTCCGATATAAGTTTCAGCAAAATTGTTTTAGGACTCACTATACTATTATATATTCCACTATACGTTAGCTACAATTATCTTTGTGACCGCTGTGAAAAAAAAAACATGCCACTGGTTCTTACAAAGCTACCCAAACCCGTTTGCATTAAATGCCCATGAACAGAATCATAATCGGTAATGCAATGGTCAAATTCCGGCAGATGCGACTGAGAGCTATTAGCATGACATGTGACCGCCTGACCGGAAGCGCGTGACGAAACTGACCATTGAACACGGTTAGAGAACAATAAAAGTGTTATAGACAGTTACTGGCACTGGGCGTGTTGTCGAAGGGGTACGACGCCACGAGAGCACCGCCGTGCAGTGATCCGGACAGCACGAACTGAATCTTGCTGATCCATTGCTTGATGGCTTCTGTCTCTGGCTGCGGCTGCTTCGTATTAGCCTTGAAGAAGTCAGGGAAGTTCCTGTTCAAGTCGTAACGACGAGCGTTGTGCCTGTAAATGAATAAAAACCACTTGTAACATAATTATGTTAATTTGACCATCATCATTAATCAAAATTTATTAAACCTCTGAAACAGACGAATGTTGCAATAGAAAAAAAATGTGCGCTATTCAAAAAGTTACCTACTGCTCTAGGTAATAACTTTTTACGAAATACCAGTTAGACTTCAATTGCAGTTTCATTGAAGTTGTACCCATGCTAGTGAATATGTAGGTTATTCGTTCAATGTATTGTTTATTTAGCTATCGCTTTTTCTATATCGTTATTATGACGGTTTAGCATTGACGTTACATAAAAGGACATTGATAATAATAGGTACACTTATTACATAATATAACATCACGCTAGTAATCCCCGAAGGGTTAGGCTATTAGGTATACCTCTGTATACCTAATAGCGCACCCATATTTTGCCAATTTCGTTTAATTCCCATGTAATAGGGGGCAAGCCTATTGCCATCAACCGGTCACAAATCCAGACTACGTGGCTGCTACTGAGATATTCCTGATGGGAAAACCCCAATAACACTTTGGCAGACCCGGGAATCGAACCCAGGACCTCTTGTTCAGCAGTCGATATTGCGCCCACTAGACCGACGAGACACACTTATTAGTCTTATTACAATAGTGACTAAATGCATATATCCCGTACCTGCCATATGTGTTGTCACACTGTCCTTCCTTCGAGATGTCGAAACCGTCTGGGTTCATAGAGGGCATCAAATGGATCCTAGTGTTGTCCAGCAACCATTTTATGTAGGGATCGGTATCATATGAAGTCACGAGGTGCTGGAAATATTGAAAAAGTGTGGTTTTTGTAAATACATTACATTTTTTTTACATTACAGGAGACATCTCCCAAGCAGCCTACATTAGGATTTGAAGTTGAAACTGGCTCTCCTACTAGATTCAAAACCCGAATTCCTCATTCAAGTTATCGTACTTTCTGAGTTCCTTATAGTAGCGACGTGCTTACTGCTTAGCACAGTTTGAATGACTTGACCAAAAAAAATCTGTTACTTATTTAAGGCGCTTCCCCGAGCAAAACGCAGCAGTAGCCGTTTTTTGTGCAGTTTTTCGGAGTTATCTACTCGTAATCCAAAAGGTATACCAACTAATAAAATATACATTTAAATTTCTACTTAAACTTAACTCCAACATGGTAGTTTTTTGTTTTAAGTAGCATAATGTTTAATTAATCTCCTCACAACGAAACCACAGAAATCCATATCCATACTAATATTATAAATGCGAATGTCACTCTGTTTGTTTGTTTGTTTGTTACCTTTTCACGACTAAACGGCTGATCGGATTTTAATGAAATTTGGCAAGAAGATAGATTTCAACTTGGGGAAGGACATAGGCTATATATCATTACGCTACGACCAAAAGGAGCGGAGCAGCAATGAAAAATGTTGCGAAAACGGGGAAAATGTGACGCAGACGAAGTTGCGCGGGACAGCTAGTTAGAAATAATTATTGATAAAATGCATCTCCTCGTAAAGTAACCACTATTTTGATTTGCTACTTACACTAATGAATAAGAAATTTAATAATGAACATTACGCTAAAAAAAAAACAAAACCAAAAATTTTATTTTATAAAGATTTTATTCTAAAATCTGAGCGTACTCGCTACGTATCTCGAAGGAGATAGAAGATAGAATTCGTAGGGAATGAATGCTCAAGGTTATTTGGTCAGGGTACCGCCTTAAGAAGAACAACGCGATCACACACGATAAGTGACTTTGCTTGATACTATTATAGGTTTTACAAAAAAACAATCAATGGAAAACTGTTGTATTGTAATTCGTTTTGTTTGTTTAGTGTTATTTTGAAATAAAATAACTGTTGTAACTGTAATTTAATGCGACTTGGCGTGGTCTCTAAAACATTTCTCTTGTACAACTTAGCTAACTATCAATGTAAACAGGTAGTCGCTGATTATGACAAGGAAGTGCTCATTGCAGCTAAGCACTGGTTGTGGCAACTAACTTGAATGAGGTGCAGTAGTAGCTCGCGGCCGACGGGTTCGTTTCCGTGAATGTTGCCGACGTATTTGACGTCGGGTTTTCCGATCATGTGCTCGTACGGGGACGCTGATACCACCATCACCCATAGATCTCGACCTGGGGGAGGACAATCTCTTTAGTAAGGCTAAGCAAGGTTGTTCTTTTAAAGAATTTGAAATGGGCATTTGTTATGGTTTTTTTTTTATGCTGTTGATTCTCATCCTGAACAGACGAGTCTGCACCGATCTGACTCACCCAGGGACTCAAACTGTAACCGTAATCTTCTTCTTTAATCGGTTCCGCATTACTGAGGATCGTGGTCACAGGACCCCTTTAAACGGACAATCTGCCTCCATCGACTCCGGTCCAAAGTTGCCATCACCACCTGCTGAAATTTGCTTGAGGATATAGCCTCTTTTACTTGGTCGGACCATCGTGTTGGCGACCGGCCTCGTGCTCTCTTCAACTCTCTTGCCTTCGGTATTGCCAACATAAACAGCTTTTTAAGGCTGCTATCTCTATATGTCAATATACGCTGTAGGCAAACTGTAGACAATCGGGCCTTGATATCGAGTTAGGAAAGGATAGACACGTTTGTGCGTTTGGCTGTTCCATGGAATTTCGAACGCGTCTATCCTTCCTCTTGCTGTCTTTCTCTTGCTCGGATTGTCCACGTCTCAACTCCATAGAGAAAAATTGGGAAAACTAGTGCTCTGAACAAACGGGCCTTCGTTTTGTAGCTTATACCACGATTTTTCCAGATGTTCTGGAGGCGTGTCATCGCATCTTTAGCCGTGGCTATTCGCCGTTTTATTTCTGGGAACCGTAATAAGTGTTTTTAACACTGTTTTTTAAAACAGTTATAAAAGAAAAAAACTTTTCGCTGCGTTTACCTGTTACACTTATTAACACTGTTAACATTTTTATATCTGTTACAGATATGTTAAGTTGAAAGCACATTTAAAAGTGTTACATATTTGATTCTGTTACCAATTCAACATGTAACACTTATAATTCTGTAACCTTTATGAAGGTGTTTTAAAGTCCCTGTACTCACCATATGGTGACATAATGCACTTACCCGAAAAGATCTGACTACTACTTACTTAGTTTCAGCTTGCCAGACCCACGTTACAGATTTTGGTTAGATCATTTGAATCTGAAGGTAGGACGGACCATGTTTATGGCAAATACCAGCAAAGCTCTTACCTTGTACAGATTTCCCGACGGAGTAGAGGGCAGTCAAGGCCGGATACTTGGCAGACACAGATCGTAAGTATCGCGTCATTTGATCATGGTCGTGGTACCGGAATTCCAGATCTGGGCCATTCTCCCTGGACTCCACTTCGCCTAAGTTCGTAGATACTTCGTCTGTATAATGTGATGCAACAACTGGTAATATTTTGTTACATAAAAAACAGGAAAATAAACTGTTTGTGTAGGAAAAAACCCAATTTGGTAGATGAAGACATATTTGTTTTTTTTTTATTATTATTATTAAAACCTCCTTTATCCTCGTGCTAGCCGGTTTATATTTGCGTAAGTCTTGTACCTGACTATATTTAGAAACCTAATTGAATTTAGTCAGCATCAATCAACAAAAACTGACATAAAAAAGTCCAGATAACCTGCTAAGCATTGATTCATTGACTTCATACCAAGAAAGATAGAGAATTTTTGAAAACGAGTGGGTAACATTAGGTACCTACGTCATCAAAGTTACTGTTTGACATGGCATACCTACCTTGGTATTCTGAGTTAAGGCGGAAACACACTTACGTGTCGTGACGCGCCAGAAGCATTCGGTTTCATACCTACATCGTTGCGACACGCCGCGCGCCGCGCGCCGACACGACACGCCATGCAAATATGTCCCTAACCTTAAATGTATGAAACCGACTTGCTTCTGGCGCGTCACGACACGCCACGACACGTAAGTGTGTTTCCGCCTATATTCTGCATGCAATAAGTTGCATAATTTTCATAAAAATACTTATCAACACACACTTGCTCGAAAAGCAACTTAGGTACTCGTATTCCAACGATTTTAGGTTCACAATGCAGGTAGTTTCTGCACTTTCGATGTGCTGACTGAACAATGTTGTTTTATTTATTTGTATTTTATTAAAAAAAGAACACTTTGGTCAGGGTAAAAACGTTACAATTAAAGATATGGGTTTTCTTCACTAAAACATTTTTGTTGTTTGTGTGTTGAAAAACGAATAGGTAACCGCGAAAGTAATGAGTATTATAATTGACAATTTTTTGTGGGTGGTGTATGTGTATCGTACTTACCCGGATTATAAGTGGGATTAGAGAGTGACTGCGAACGCGTCGCCCCCAGACAGGTCAGCAAAAGGAAAATGCGAGCTATACTCGCTTTCGCACTTCCAGCCATCTGCAAATAAAAAATAGTACTTACGTGATTGTTTTTTCTTGTAAAACAGGTTACTGATTTGATTGTTCACACATACTGATTCAATGTCAACTCAGTTTGACTTTATTTTTAGCAATCATAATTAGAGGATTTCATTTTAGACTGATGGTGTCAATTGAAATTGCGTTGAATGAAGTCCTCAAGTTCCCTAACGGTTTCGTCTTCAACATACAAGGTGATGTTTTGCATCCTCGTCAAATTCAAGGATGTAACCAAGCTTATGATTCTCGTCCCGAATCAATAATAAGTGTAGATAATTTTTATGTTAATCTTATTTACCGAAATCGGTAAGTGTTAACCACCCTTGTTTTAAACGCAGCCCGTCAGATCCTTGCCCTATAACCGCGCTTTCACACATACAAACAATCTCAAACGTTTATTCGATAATTTCTTATTCCCTAAACCTCGTTAAGGTGGTTATTCTGAAATACTGACAAACATAACCAAAAAATCAGCGTTTATTAATAACTAACTAATAACTACCGTAATTTTAATTGATTATTTATGTCTTTTGTGACAACCTCCTGAATTTTGACGAGGATGCTAATAAGTACTTGGTACGTAAGTACTTTATCTAAAAGTAAGAAGTAAAGATAACTCTTTCTTTACAATATTTAAAGTAATATATGCTGCCATAACTGTTTCCATTTATGGCATATGCAGGTCGAAATCAAAATTCGAGCTCATGCTAGTTTTACTTGATGATTCAATTCATGAATTGTATTGTTCATAGAGTTGTGTTGTCAGTATGTGTGGAACTTTCTTTTGAATATTATTATAGTAATGTTTGGGCGAGCACACCAGTTATGCGGCGTAACCGGTCCCTCTAGTTCAAGGTCACTGGGTTAGTGGACCGACCTTACACAGCAAGCAACTATCTTTTGATTTACTTAGATAAACTCGCCAAGTTCCGTTCGTGTCTAACTGAAATCAACATTAATGCAATTAACTTGAATTATTTTTACTTAAAACAACTTAATTATCATCATCATCAGCCTATAATGTTCCCACTGCTGGGACACAGGCCTCCTCTCAATGAGAGGGAGTGGGCTTTAATCCACCACGCGGGCCCAGTGCGGGTTGGTAGATATCACATGTCTTCGAATTTTTAATTCTAGGACATGCCGTTTCCTCACGATGTTTTCTTTCACCGTTTTGAGAGCAGCGGTGATGAAATAAATTACACAAAGTAATGCGCCTGCCTGGGTTCGAACCTACGACTTACTGCTCGTAAGTCTGGGCTGCCACCACTGGAGCACCGCCGCTCTCGCAAAAAAAACAACTGAATACCTACTCAAACTTGATTTGGATGTTCATAAAACAGGTAAGGAATGAAGAAACTAATTATATCTAAATATATTATGTAGTAACTATGCACCTACCCACTTAGTGCCTATTTTTAAGTGTGATGCGATCTATTTTAGTCTTTATTACCGTATCACATACTTATAATTATTAAAAATACCTGTGTGCCTTGTACAAACAAACGTTTAATTGCTAAATTAGAACTCTAAACCCAATCAGGCCTACGACTAAAACCTTTTTTGTGTTATTCCACAGAAATGTTTTTTGCTTAGCCGGCCTAGTTGTAACTCTGCTCTATTTTTATGCAGGCCCTGTTAAAACTTCCCGCCCGCCCTATAACGCGCGGCGCTCTAGACGCGAATAATAATAGTGCCGTATTTATGAAGATGCTCCCAGAATTTTTATTACCGTTCTGCAAAACGTAATGAGCATTTTTAAAGTAAATGGTCATTATCTAAGTAATCTCAGATTTGCCGACGACATCATACAAAAAAATCATCGCATCGCAAAAACATCATCGCAATAGGGGTGCGGACTGGGTAAAGAAAACGACTTCCATTTTGTCCGTCAGACAGGTAATACAAAAGTATTAGACACGTATTTTTTGTTTTATATCAAAAAATTACTTTGTTAAAACTCATTGAAGTTGGAGAGTCACAGCTCACTACGTCACAAGTAGGTATAAAACTTACCTACATGTGACGTCATGCGCCATTTCAACTCAATATATCTCCGTAATTTTATGACCACGTGAAAAAAGAAAAAAGACGTGTCCAATACTTTTCAATAAACTACCCGAAAGACAAAGAAAAAAAAATGTGATCATCCCCTATTAAAGGCATCATAATAAATGAAATTAACAACGTCAGCAATGAAATTAACACAAAAAAAAATGATAAACAGCATAAAAGCATCGAAACACGTTAAGAGGGGACTCGACTAGTGGGCTTTTCTCCATACCAACGTATTCCGCTGTTTTCTTCGTGGGTAATATGTCTAGAGCAATGATTTTTTTTCCAAAAAATCTAAGTCTTATTAACACATGCCTCTACCATTCCTCCGATCTCCTTTTTTTCAAAACATAATCACTAAAAGAATTATGACAATCCAAAAACCCCAAAAAAAACCCGTTTTCAGTACTATCAGACAATTAGATAAGTATTTAACAAAAAAGAAAATAATAGAAGCATAGATATACTTTTCCTCTAAATTTTGATATAAGAATTATGTAGATCAGTTTAGTTTAGTTTAGTGTAGTTAAAAAGCATGCAAACAAGCATGCAGCCTGCAAGCAAGCATGCAGCCTGCAAGCAGGCATGCAGCATGCATTATTTCTGTCACGGCTCCGGCGCTGCGGGGTTTGGGCGGCCCCACGCGAGTTTATCGTCGCAGATGGTTTTAACGCTCACCACTGCAGCTTCGGCTTGCACAACATGTTGACTTTTAATTTATTCGAAGTATTGAAAATCGGAATGTCGTTTTTCGGACCGAAAACCCTTCGAGCATTTGATCCTTCGAACGTATGAAAATCGGAAAACTAACAAATCGCATTTACTTTCGGTAAAATAAATTTCGTGATTTTTAATAATAGACATTATAATTCTTAGGTTTTATGAAATTCGGACTTTTGGCACTCGGATCATTGAAATTCGGAATAAAATATTTCGGAGTGTTTGGGTGTTCCCACTATCGTTTGCCGTATGTCATTACTTCATAGGATATGATCCTTAGCAGCGTCACTATCGAATGGTGTAATAATACAGGGTGTTTTTTTCAAAATTAATGAGTTTGATTCCTGGGGGCCTAATCTCTAAGTCCGTCAGTCCGTCAACGAAAGTACGGGTCCGTTCGTAACTAGCTTTATACTTTAAAATGAACCCTACTCTCTAATATTTTCAGATTCATGAGTTTTGAAAACACATCGGGAGTAAGGACAACTGTCCAATCGTTTTGTCATTCATTTTTCGTTCGAGCTCCTAACGAATCTTATGTCCGTAAGTGATAAGGAGTAGGAAACGACCGTAATTTCGGCCGAAAGTACGGATTTCGTGCTTAGAGAGTAGCCCCCTTGGCTAGGAATATTGATTTTTCAAAAAACCAATGATACAGCTTTAGTTTTTAACTAAATCGGGCTCGTGACTCGTTTGAGTGTTTTTCGCCATTCCTCATAGTTTCGGCTTAGCCTTTAACCCACTTGAAAAATTCACTCTGTATATCGCTGCTACTACGCTTTTTGGAAATAATTGTTCATAGAAGAAGATGAGTGTCTTATTGCGTTCTTACTAATGAAATATCTTTCATTAGTGGCCGCAAACCTAGAAAATTCATGCCATTTCTACCCAAACTCCTTTAATTGATGCTCTGGAACACTGTAAAAGACTGAAATGTAAGTGGGCCGGCCATATTGCACGTATGAAAGAAGACAAATGGGCCAAAAAAGATTACATCATGGAAAGGACCTATAGGTAAGAGAACCAGAGATAGACCGGCGGCGGCGGAGAGATTGCCCGATGAAATTTTGAAAGCAGCGAGAAAAGAATGGACAAATAAATAATAAAAGACATAAATAAAGCGAGTGACAGAATTATGTGGAGAAAAATGAAGGAGGCCTTTACTCTATAGAGAGGTCCTTAATCAACAAAGAAATATTTTCTAACTATTAAATTAAATTTATTCAAGAATTTTGCATCTTTTAGTTAGGGAAAGGAATTTTATTTATTTATTGTTTTGAATTTTATTAATACTATTGCATGATATTGAAATAGTTATATAATTGTTAATTTTTATTAAAGAAATAAAAAGGCTTAATTATTATTATTTATGACCTATAATTATTATAAATTCGTCATGTCCGATCTGACTTTCCCACCGTTTCGGATGTTACACAGCCATTTTACTCGGAGGCGGTTTGCACCACATGGATATTATTATTTGTAAGGGAAATGTTTTCTGTGCACCGCTAAATAAGCTTGCATGATGTAGTGGAATTTTACGAAAAAAATATAATTACAATACGTATCAATTTACATACTTACATACGTTTAACTGATAGATAAAAAAAAACCAATGCTCATTAGCGTATGAGGTCTCTATTGTAGGATGATGGGATTCCCCAAGTACAAAGATCCGGTGAAGAGGAAAACCGCTAGTTAAATCAAAACAAGATATTTTGGGTTAACCGCAGTTTAATTAAAGTTTAGGTAGATAATTGCTGTAACTTAAACTTTTTTTCATCACACTTGCACGTAAACAGTGTCATAACATACAGGTTAACTTGGCTGTAATGCCCCATATAAAACCCTAGGGCGGTAAGTTTTTTTTTTTTTAATTTTCATCACACTTGCACGAAAACAGTGTCATAACATACAGGTGAACTTGGCTGTAATGCCCCATATAAAACCCTAGGGCGGTAAGTATTTTTTTTTAATTTACAGCACCGCTTGACAGCACACAGGTCATGCAAGTTCATCAAGCAAGGAGTTTACACGCAATTGAAAAATTGTCTTAACCTTTTGACCGCCCCGTCAAAAAAGAAAAAGCGTGCCCTCAGCGCCAAGCTCCGAATTCATAATTTAATACCTACAAAATAATAGTGAGGGCGAAATTATGTCGATAAAGCTCATAGAAACCTGACAACATTTTTTTACATGGGTTTTAATTTCAATAAAGATTATTATACCATCCTTGTGTTGAGTTTTATTTCATCGCGCTTTGTACTTTATAACATAAATGTAATAATCTGTGTCACAGTTACGGCGTTTATTCCACAAATAGAAACAACAATCGATAAAACCAAGTCAATAGTATTACAGCACTATTGTCCATCATGACGTAATTTTTTGTCACCCTAAGACGACAGTGGCGCAGTTGGCACGTATTTCTTGAAATTGCTCGCTTCTTCTCTAGAGGTGCGACACCGATACTTATTAATAATATCGAAATATTTTATTTTGTTCGTTTTGTACTTTTAACATTGTCAACTAATAAAATTTAAGTTTCTTTGGAAGAACAAGCAATATTAATGCTTTAGTATAACGCCAGTCACTGATGACATCAGTGCAGAAGTAAATACCGTTTACTGTGTTAGTGTTGTTTACTTTCGAATGTAGACAATTTACAACACTGTAATGAATAGGAAATAATGAGGAATAATGGTACCTACCTGGACAAAGTTTCTTAAGCGTCACAAACATGAAGTTCACAAAAGATAAAATAAAACATTTTATAAAAATCAGTTTTTTTATTAAAAAGTTGGGTGGTAGAAATTGGTAGAACAATCACACATTTTTAATACCTTCACACATTATATACCGTTCAATATGTATAAGACAATCAACATTAAGTTTAATTCAACAATTGTATATTGATTTATATCAGTATACGTATGTATTTTTCTAGGTAGGATAGTATTAAAAAAAAACCCATTATAAACGTGTCAGTATCGACTCCTTGCAATATACTTAATAAGTCTTCACTACTCATATTAAAGTTATCCATTATTAATCATGTATACAGTAAACAATAATAATAACAGCAAAAGAACTACTCTATTCAAAAATTTTCCTCGTTTGACGTCATGGGACTGTCAATCATAGACGACTGTGGCGTTCCCGGCACAGACAATACATTGGGTGATAGGGATGGGCATTGCAGTCATTACAATCAATCGATAATCTATTAACACTCGACTTTTAAAGAGCGCATAGTTCAGTATTATAAAATTTTCTTGATTTCTCAAACATGAAAGTTCAATATCAAATGTTTTATTTGTTTAATAATGCAGAATTCAGAGTAAATCAAATATAACGTAGGTTGCCGTCGAGGTCGATATTCTTGTTATATTGACTGCTGCCTACATCACTACGTGTCCTGTTGAGGTGACTGTGGCTTTGAGGGCACGAACTTTTTAACTGGTTTTCTTTTTTGTCATCTTATGTTACTACAGATGAAATCTAATGAAAGCAGTTCACTTCAAATAAATGAAGAAGAGTCAAGGTAAATAATTAACAAGGGAAAAACACAAAACAATGCTGTTTAATGACATTTATTTATGTGTAAAATTCTGTCAACCATTCGCAACCGTGGCGTGCTGGGCACATTTTGGTTTGTCGTCTACACACGACTGTGGCGGTCAAAAGGTTAAAATGTTATCTAAACAGGAATTTCATTCAATCTCGCTACATGTTATTTAACTACTCAACTAATGTTCTAAAATCTAAATAATCGATAGTTTTTTGTATCCAAACGTCGAAATTTTTATTTTTTTACACTCCGTCATGGCTGTATATACCTAGGTAAGTATTTTGCCTTTAAAGTTTCTGAACAAAACATTTGTATAATCTGTGGTGTGGGCAAACAGCCCGCCATCCGCAAATCAGTTCACGTTTTTCGTAATAATATGTGTGCTGACTTGTGTATATTTATAATTATTAACTCGCAAGTGTGATGAAAAACATTGTATGTTTCACGGGCGGTACGGGAATTACGAACCTCGACTCAGAAAGCCCTCAGTCTTCAACTTCGGGCTTCTACTAGAGCCTCGATCGTAATTCCTTACTTACCGCCCTTAATACACAATATACTATTGTGTATTGCAAGTGTGATGAAATATACTATTTCATCACACTTGCACGTAAACAGTGTCATAACATACAGGTTAACTTGGCTGTAATGCCCCATATAAAACCCTAGGGCGGTATGTAATTTTTTTTTAATTTACAGCACAGCATGACAGCACACAGGTCATGCAAGTTCAAGCAAGGAGTTTACACGCAATTGAAAAATTGTCTTAAAACAGGAATTTCATTCAATCTCGCTACATGTTATTTAATTACTCAACTAATGTTCTAAAATCTAAATAATCGATAGTTTTTTGTATCAAAACGTCGTTTTTTTTTATACTCCGCCATGGCTGTATACCTAGGTAAATATTTGCCTTTAACGTTTCTGAACAAAACATTTGTATAATCTGTGGTGTGGGCAAACAGCCCGCCATCCGCAAATCAGTTCACGTATTTCGTAATAATATGTGCTGACTTGTGTATATTCATAATTATTAACTCGCAAGTGTGATGAAAAACATTGTATGTTTCACGGGCGGTACGGGAATTACGAACCTCGACTCAGAAAGCCCTCAGTCTTCGACTTCGGGCTTCTACTAGAGCCTCGATCGTAATTCCTTACTTACCGCCCTTAATACACAATATACTATTACATTTCTGTGACTAACTACTGCAAAACATTTGCAAACATTACAAGCGTCGCAGTCGCTTGGTATTTGACAACTTTCTTTTATTTTTTTACTCAAAGCGTGACTTGTGTTATTACTGGGTATTTTGTATTAGTCATGCCATGCACCGCACGTCGTTTGACCCTACCGTATACCGTAGGTGATTATTAATATTGCCATATTATCACGTACAAGATCGCAGAGTTTATTCGTACCTACAGCAGAATTCAGGAACATTACAAGATTATCCGACAATATTTCACGGTTTAAACACGTAGGTGTCTAGTGATCTACATGTTCTAGTAAGAATTATTTAGCTCCATAATTTGTAAGGCTGACATTGTAGTATGTTAATTTTTTATCGCTTAACGAGGTAAACCACAAAATTAATAACGCCTCATGTCTTGCCAGTCGTCCATTCAAGTACACATTTAATAACATCATATGAATGTATCATCCTGTATGCGTATGACCGTGACCAAAACAAGTAAAAGTGACAATTCATTCACACTCCTTTTCGACAATTTAGTCATTAATACTTTTTGTATAAAAAAATCTCCCAACATGCACGATTAAGCGCAGGCTACTAGAGAAATCGCAGTGTATTTATAATTTAATCAACAATTAACGATTTACATGGGTATGAGAAACTACACAAACTGTGAAAAATATAATTAATTAATCATTATGCACAGTTTACACCACCCACTTACTTTTTTAGGTACAGTTTATGGTTTGTGGTCTTAGATCGGTCCGCTCCCATCTGTCATCATCATGAGCTGGTCACCGAAACTCAGCTTGCGAAGGCAGTTATTCATTTTCTACTGTTTGTGACCTATAACTACAGCAGTGTATCTTAATTTTTCATTCTGATTTGTGTTTCGAATATTCGATTCTTCTCCTTTTCTATAGAAATGCCTAATGCATTAGGTGCACAGTTATCTAAATGATAACTTTGTCTGCATAGAACCTGCCTAACTGAATCAGCATATTGATTAGGATTTCGACGAGCTTTGCAAGCAAGCAACCCAATTATTATAATATCAGTTTGCTAAACCTAAGTGAGTAAGTAGGACCCTTGGTTGTCTACTTTTATTGCTACTTCATTAGTCAACAGACAACAGTCTTCCGAGCTTCTGAGCTACCTAGACTGAAGGCCGCGTAATGGGGCACCTGTGCGAAGTGCATGTACTGTTGCAGTGTGTCTCCAAGAGGTGGCGTAATTAAGTATTATTTGTTAATTTTATCATTGTTTTTAAGGTTCCGTAGTCAACAAGGAAAGGAACCCTTATAGTTTCGCCATGTCCATCTGTCTGTCTGTCTGCGGTTCAGCTCAAAAACTATTGGTATTAGAAGTTGTAGTTTGGCATTAGTATACACGTTAATGACGCTGAAAAAGTGGTAAAATAAAATTTGGAAAAAAGCAATTATTTAGCGTAACTCCCCTACATGTAAAGTGGGAATGATATTTTCTTTTTCGCCCTCCCCTTTGTGTAGGATATCGTTGGATAGATCTTTCAAAAATATTAGGGGTTTGAGAAGACCGTTTTGATTAATTAAACCGTTCGTGACTTATCAAGCTTTAAAGAACCAATTTTCGTTAGAGTCATACGTTATAGCCTTTTTTTTTTTTTTTTTTTGTTGCGAGGTGGAAAATCCGGAAACGGATGTCCTCCGCCTGGGGAGGGCGGAGGGGTCTGTCTGGCTCCAACTGACTTAAAACCACTCCGGTGTTCCCTCGCACACTTACGTCTGGGGGCAGCGGGAACGAATGTGACTTCCGCTGCCCCGGACTAGTGCCGGCCCGCTCGACCAGTGCGGGCCTCGTCCCTGGGGGGAGTGAGGTGTACTCCCCTCGTTACGTCTGTGAGAGGCGCGCGTGGAACACTACGCGCCGCCGTCTCGCGGGTCCATTATGATGGGGGGCGACGGATGTCCCCGAATCCGTCGCCCCTGGACCTGTTTAGGGGGGCCGGAAGAGGGCGTTATCCGCCCTCTGCCGACGCCCGGTGCGTCTGCTGCGGGATGGGAAGGAACTCGAAATCTCCCTCTCCCTCTCCGCAGCTTCCTTTTGCGACATGACGGTTTCGCAGAAGGACACCACCGCGTCCCAGGACTCTGTGCCACCGACCATCGCGCGAGCAACGGTCGGCAGCGACAGGTCTGCTCCTACTTCTGTGACGAGGGCACGGCGCGGCTCATCCCACGCGGGACATTCTGCCAGCGTATGCCGCGCCGTATCCTCCGGACACTGGACGCAGTGATGGCACCGAGATACGTTATAGCCTATATATACCAACTAAACGGTTGTAGTTAAAAATTCAAATGTCACGGCAGTAGTACCTATATATCACTACATAGTATAAAACAAAGTCGCTTTCTCTGTCCCTATGTCTCTATGCGTTGTCCTTGTGATTTAGTCTTAGATTATAATTATGACATAGTTATTTATTTATTATTTTTTATGATTGTTGCTATATTACCAGATTATGTAAAAATTATAACTCGTAGTAATTGTGATTGTCGTTATAGCTTTGGATTATTTTGACATTAAGCTCTTTAACAGTTAGTACACATTATGACATATATTCTTCATTGTATTATTTGCGAGAGATTTATATTTAATTCATTGATTATTTTGATTGTTAATATTATTGATTGATTTAGTCAGATCTGTAACTACCTATTAAATTTGACTATGGCTAATAATAATTGCATCGATGGCTGTATTAATAGTACTATTTAATTCAAACCTAATATGTTGCATGCCGTAAGGTAAAATTTATCGGGACACTTAATAAATATTCCAACTCACATATATGTATACCTACATTATCAGCAAATAAATGATTTCTTTCTTTCTTTCTTTCTGTATGTATGCTTAAATCTTTAAAACTACGCTACGGATTTTGATAAGGTTTTTTTTAATAGATAGAGTGCTTAAAGAGGAAGGTTTATATGTATAAGAATATCCATTGAATAGTGGAGAAATGCTGTTATTTTTGAGGTTTCTAATGTGATGTCGTAAATAATTATTATTTTTCCGCTTACATTGCAAACGCAGGCTGAACCCTACGAGATTTATCAAAATAATGTACTAAGTATTGTACACATTGAAAAGGTCTACAGAAAACTCCGCGATGGTATATGTCTATCTCTTATGGATATCCCACAATAACATTTTTTTGTCATTTACTTTTTACGACAATAATGACTAATTTTCGAAGCGATTTTAACCAATACAGCATTAATCCTTATCCAATTAAATACCTTAAATACATTGTTGATTTAATATAGATCAATATGGCTGTTTACAGCATATGATTTAAATGAATATTTTCGAAGATATTACAGATTAACAAATTGCGGGACGTAGCGTTTGCGACGGTACCGGCCGGCCGGGGCGGGATGTTAGTATTGTCTAATGACAAGAACGCTGTGAACGTTGTATATAAATAAAGACATATATTAATTGTTGTAAAAATAAAATAAAAATGTAAAAAGTAAATAAGTAAAAATGTAGTGCATGAATTTAGATATTCCAAAGATAGCAGGAAATCTTCATGGTATAGGGAAAGGGGAATTGTTTTACTCCAAATTTAACGCGTGCGGGCCACGGGCAATAATGAATAAATCAAAACTACTGGATCGATTTTAATAATTTTTTCAGTGAGTGACATAGGCTATATATTTTATATCCGTGCGAAGCCAGAGCGGGCCGTTATGTTTTTATAAAGGGTGTAAAACACCTCTTAACGAAGCCGAAAGGCACTGGTTCTCCCTGTCATTGCGATAATTTTTTTGTTCTACACCATACCTGGGAACCTTCTAGTTACGGAGATATAGGGGTCAAAGTTCCAACATTTTGACAAGTATTTTTTTAAATACAAGTTTTTAATGTAAGATTTTTACTTTAAACACCTCCACGACCGACCCCCGTACTATTCAATCCGTCCATCAGCACAATGTTTTGAGTGCGTTACATTGAGTTCTACCACAAAACATGATTTTACACCCCCCAAAAAAAAGTCGTTTCCCAGCAATAATTTTTGCGTAAAGTTACTTAGTTTCATGTACAGAATGCTTGGTTGACGGCTTCGTGATGAGGTGATTTACACGGTGTTTACAACGTTCACAGTTTTTCTGTAGTGTATTTAGTATCAGCATTGCACCTGTGCGAAGCCGGGGCGCGTGTTTACAAAGGCTATACCATTAGAGTGAAAGTGCAAACTGAACTGGCTTAGCTTTTGTTTGACAAAAACTTGCCAAAACCCTAATCCATTCTAGTACAAAAATTGACCGAAATCGCGTAGACTTTGTTAGACAAATTCCTTCTAATATTGCAGCAACAAATGCTATTCAATTTGATACCGATATTTACCAATCGTTAGCTTCAATAATAGGCGGATAATTACGTGGAAATTGGTATTATTTTGGTAAAAATCTAGAATTCTTTGGCAGGCGGAGGAGGGTGAGGGGGTGTGTACCCCTTTTCACCTGGGACCACTCCCGTTAAAAGGTAATGCACCGTTCTTGAGAAAAACTAATTATTGTAACCTAACCTCAAAAAATTTTATAGTCGCTTATAAAGCATAGTCGACGTAGCCCCGCTACGCGGGGCTCCTATTTCTGTCTGCAGGGTTTACAGTATCCTAACACGAAGGGGAAGTCGGGGTCTTGGTTCGCTCGCCCCGCTCGCTCACTAGACCCCGCCATCCCCTTCGAACCTAACCTGTCCGGGTCGGGGTGCCCCAAGTCCAGAGCTCGCTTCGCTCGCTCTTGCAGCCAAATTCTCCTGGATACGTATGATACAGTACTAGGTTTTGTCCGTGCATTTTCTTTGAAAATATCCAGGCCAAAAGCTAATCTATTTGAGTCATTTTTTTTACTGAGATAGATTAGGTTTTGGCGAGTAATGTGCACAAACAAAAGCTCATCTATTAGAGTCTGGCTCGTGACTCAAATAGTATAGCCTTTGTAAATTCGCAGCCGGGGCGGGTCGCTAGTATACATATATAACGAAGTTAGAAGGAAAACTATCAAACTTAAGTGGGCTATACAAGTTTACGAGTAATAGTCAACCAATTGTATTTGACTCGAAAATTTCGAACAACTCCATATAAATGTCGATAGATGGTGCTAAGAGTCAGTTGTACTCAAAACGAGTATAGTTTGCCTATCATTTTTGGAGGTTTTTATAAATATTGGTGACCGCTGTAGGGACAGCGAGTACGTACCCGCACTGTAAGAGGAGAGGAGCCCCTTTACCCTTACGGTCTGGTTCCGTGAACGCTACGGAACCCTTCGTGCGCGAGTGCGACTCGCACTTGGCCGGTTTTTTATTGTGTTTTAGTCAATTATACTAACATAGGTTAAGGAATACTAACAAATGTATGGTTAATCTAACTGAATTAAACATACACCGTGTAAATCACCTCATCACGAAGCCGTCAACCAAATTAAGTAACTTTACGCAAAAATTATTGCTGGGAAACGACTTTTTTTTGGGGGTGTAATATCATGTTTTGTGATAGAACTCAATGTAACGCACTCAAAACATTGTGCTGATGGACGGATTGAATAGTACGGGGGTCGTGGAGGTGTTTAAAGTAAAAATCTTACATTAAAAACTTGTATTTAAAAAAAATCTTGTCAAAAAGTTGGAACTTTGACCACTAATATCTCCGTAACTAGAAGGTTCCCAGGTATGGTGTAGAACAAAAAAAATATCACAAGGACAGGGAGAACCAGTGCCTTTCGGCTTCGTTAAGAGGTGTTTTACTCCCTTTATTTAAATTAGTCCAATTTAAATTTATCTCGGCAATACCTAAGGATCGCAGGTATCATGGTTTAGTTCGAGACACATGTTTGCTCGTGGTAACTGTTTTCTTTTCGGCAGCTTTCCTTCCGCTGGCTGTTGACTTTGGCACATTAACCCTATTGTCGTAGTCCCGCTAAGTAAAAGAAAAAAACTTTCGTTTTCAAAAGAACGTACATAACGATCTCAAGTTGATGATTAACATTGTAGAGTCGTGTTAACTTAACTTGAACTAAGTAGTAAATCTTAATGTAATGCTGGAACCCAAGTTAATAACTTGAAGCTATGCATAGTTTAAGACTGGATGCTCATTACCTTGGTCCAATTAAAATCAAACAAATATCTAGTAGGTACCTAAGTTAACTGGTACTTTCGCATGCCTTCAGTAGTTCTGTCTTAATTTTATAATATTGCTTAAATTCTTTCGCGACGAAGACTTCTCCTTGCGGTACTCCGTGCCACTTAGTAAACCGGATTGTATTTATAGAAATAAACCAATTAGAATTATATTTTATCAAAAGGTATCAGATGCATATAGTCTTTCGCTTAGATGGTTAAATAAATGTCTCCATACCTGTTACTTTTTTAAATGTGAAACTTTATTGATGCACCTTGCATTGTTAATCAACAAACAATGCAGCACACTTTTTGTTAAGTGTGTGAAAGTTTGAATCTAGTTCGATTTGAATTGGAATGCCTTATGCATCTTGATAAGAATAATATTATTGATTTACATCAGGACATCTTTATTGTTTAATTATTGCAGTTAATGACACACAAATATCAAACCAATCCATGAACTATTTGACATCCTCAAAATCTTCATGCATTTAGAAATGCTTGGTTTGATATTTGTGTTTCGATTAACAAGTTATCCGAATAGTATTATTTTATAAAAACATAAATTAAAATTCAGCAACAGTATTGAATTGTAAACCAATCTAGTTCTTGCCAAATTATTAATTTTCTCGCAGGTTTGAAAACAATTATATGTTCCAAGATAGGTACATATTTAGTTTATAGTTCTTGACTTTTTCCCAAAGTTTCAATAACTTATTAATTAATCAAACTTGTGTAAAACTGTTGACACAAAAGCATAAATTATAATATAATAATTAATTGGAAACACTTACCTTGTAACGCACGGGTTATTCTCTGTTTGTTATCTGGATGTCATTGATTTGGTTTCTACTTGCCACACCACAACTTAGTACTCGCGGAAAACTGTATTTTATGTAGAGAGGTCGCGTTCCAGTCCTAGCAGACGAGCGGACTCCGCTCGACTGGCAAGTACTGGCAACCGTTGGTGGGTTGGTGCTCGACGTGTCACGCCGTCATCTGCGTCATCCAACACGACACACAACCGGAAAGTGCTTTCTCTCACAACAATGTTTGTAAAACTGCTTCTAATTCCCCGCAATAAGGTCTAATTCGTATCCGTGTGATCCGCCAATGTGTTCAGCACGAGTAGAAGTTGTACTTTCCACTCTAGTGGTCACAGTATAGAAGCGAGTTTATAAAAGTTAGTTCGGTCTCTCCGTGACGTAGTTTGAGTATTCCCAACTCTCGTCTCATCTGGCACTTTTCCCGCGGATAGGATTTCTACACTACCCGATATTTAATATGCAGTACTTAGCGAGAAAATTCCTAGAGAAATTCAATATTAACGGTTTGTAATTATAACAAAGTAACATTCTCTAAGGCCATGTCGAACGTTACTTAGCTTAGGGTAGGGGTCAATAGCCAGCTTTAATTACTATCACCTTTTTAATTAAAAAGTGACAACTAATAGGTTTAGATTAATAAAACAGATTTAACGAAAACTAAACTAAAACTTGAATCATATTACTTATTTGGTTGATATGTTTGTATAAACTCCTTATTTACAATTTTATAGCAGAATGACCTCGAATAACCTTCATACGGTTATGAATTTGATTTTAAATTCCAATATTCAGTTTGACGACCTAGATTCCGATAGTTCTAAGTTTGGTTATCGACTTCTAGGGGCCTATTAAATAACTTAAAACGAAAATAACTTTAGTCTACCGACGTCACCACGGTCCTACAAAAATAGGCTTTTCTCAAATACAAGCCTTTTGGGAAATTATAAGGTTCTCCGAGATCCGATCCCCGGCCATGACCTTTCGAATGATAAATTGATCCCTATTCTAAACGAGCTGTTGCCTTCGACTTTGTCTGCGTGTATTTTTAAACCCCGACCAAAAAAGAGGAGTGTAATAAGATAGATCCTCCTGAACTGATGAACCGTTTTTGATTAAGTATTTTAGTTTGAAAGGTGTCTTAATCTAGCTAGAGTGTTCAGAAAGATTAGATCAGCTCTGATCGATTCGAAAATTGACATTTTATTAAATTGATATTATGAAAGTATTATCTTGACCTATGACCTTGACCTGATGCGCAGGCATCACCAGGATCGTGCAGGATATCCAACCCGCCAGAAGTATTACCTTATGTTTGGGCTTATACGATGTCTTATTACTTAAACGATTGGGCTTATGCGTTCTTACCAGCACGGACGTTTGCGTAAATGTGGGGATAGAGTCAATGGTAGCGTGTGTGCCAGTAATAAAAGATTCAAAAGCATGAAATAAAAGTGAATTACTGAAACCCCTGAGACTAAACGATGGTTAGGTAGTCAACAACACAATCGTTTTCAGAGATTGGGTGCAATAAAACGTTTTCTGGTAATCTATTATCAGTGCACCGATGATTTTTGGCCTGACCAATTTATCAGTAAGTCATCTGTGAAGTGAGATTTGGAGATAAAATATTTCGAAATAATAACTTATGAATCAATTTGTAGATAATAAGGAAAAAATCGGTCAACGCTTGTACCTCATAAGGGGTGCGAGTGGCGCACCATGTTTATTTGGAGAAAATGTAGCAAATATATGTCTTATTGCCATATAAAAAAATCAAGTCGAAACACGAAGGGACTCAGAAGGTATACGACTTTTTATGCCCTTTCCCATACAAAAAAATCACGTTTGGTGCCATAGCTCTCAATATAAGATTCCGATAAGAAAATGCTTCATACATTTTTACAGCTTATAAGTAGGCCTATACGATGGAATGATTTGTTTTTCAAAAACAGACACATGTATTTTTGAGTTGCCTATGTCCCTTTGCTTGTATGGCGTCGATCCACTGTGCGCGGTCCGGAAGTTATGCGCGTAGGTACTACATACATTTCGGCGATTAATTTTTATTGATATCTTATATATGTATAAAATTCTCGTGTCGCGGTGTTTATTACCAAACTCCTCCGAAACGGCTGAACAGATTTGTAAGAAATTTTGTGTGCTTATCGGTGATTATAGGTCTGAGAATCGGCCTAAAACCCATCAAAAATTCCACGCAAACGAAGTCGCGGGCAGCAGTTAGTAGATTTACAAAGTTATTACTTACAATTTACTTTTTTTTTTTTTTGTGAATCTGTTTTCTGTGCTGATCTTCGCCTTCTTTTCTTATGTGGTCCAGTCTTGGAGCAAGATTCGACATCTTTACTCAGTCCAGCCCTTGATTGACGTTGCGGACAACTGGCTTACTACATTTGGTATTGTTTCGAGTGACCCCCTATTCACTCGAAACAATACCAAATGTAGTTGGCCAAAATAATGTCCGCACCAAATGTGATCACTATTTTTTTTTCTTTGTTGTCGGGTAGATTATTGAAAAGTATTACACGTATTTTTTCTTTTTTCACGTGGTTCATAAAATTACGGAGATGTATAGAGTTGAAATGGCGCATGACGTCACATGTAGGTAATTTTTATACCTACTTGTGACGTAGTGAGCCCCCACTCTCCAACTTTAATGAGTTTTAACTAAGTAATTTTTTGATATTTTGATAAAACAAAAAATACGTGTCTAATATTTTTGTATTAAGTACCTGTCTGACGGACAAAATAGAAGTTCGTTTTCGTTACCCAGTCTTCACCCCTATTGGTGACGAGACAAACCTTTGAAAGGGAGTTGCACGTTATTTATATGCTATTTGTTGTAAAAAACTGAATCTTGACTAGTGTTTAGACAGTCTAAACATACAGATTATTTATTAAGGAAATAGTTATAATTTAGTTAATTAGCTTTCAACACTTTGTTTATGGTGCCTTTATTTCCGATGTGAAATTGTGTTGTGGCAATACTTTTTTCTTTTTCCTGTCTGTTTCCAACGTGAAACGGTGTGCCACTTGAATGTATTTTAATATTTTAAATAAACTCCATAAGTTTATAGTTACCACGCATTTTATTTCGTACAACTAGTTTTTGTAAATTAATTTCTTCAACTGTCTCGGTGTTTGTAAAGAAATCAAGTTAATTTTACACGATATTTTTTCACATAAGTACTTAGATTTATTGACAGTAAGTTATTTTATGATAACTATAACCTGATTCTGCGGCCAGGATCGTCTCCTCACGAGGGAACTCCTCAACGGTTAATAGCACGGACAGGAAACTTTGTATACCTACCCGTTTAATTTTGTAACATAAACATGATTTACATCATTACCTGATCATAGAGGCAGGATGGTCTCCTCACCGGAGAACTCTTCAGCGGCTATCATGGATATTATTGACCTTTGTATACTCTTTGTATACATACATACCTAAACATGATTTCCATCATTGTTTAATCCTGCAGCCAGGATCGTCCCGTGGGAACTCATCAACAGTTAAATAGCATGGACATGAAAATTTGTAATTATACGCATTCGGTTTCTAACTGAAGAACTGGATTGTACAAAAATTATCAACAAGAGACCGCGTACGTCACTCCATGACAGTGGCTCCAAGAGTGATATGAATGGACCGTATAATTAGTGTGTAAGCTGCTGTGAATATACACCACAAAAAAAAAACGATTCCTGCTGGAGTAACGTTGTTCCAGCAGGAAAATATTAAGCGAATGATCGGAGAGAGAAATATTGTGCATGGGTAGAGAGCTTATATTTGTGCAAAAATGTACGTCGAAATATAGTTTGTGCGTCTTCAGGCTTTCGAGATATTGCATTTCCTGCTGGAGTAACGTTTTGCAGAATCGTGCATCTCTAAAACCATTGTATGTGCGCCTGTAGAATAAGGTTAAAATAAAATTGTGCGCATTTGTGAGAATTTGCAAGTAATCGCGCTTTTTAAAAAATTGCAGCAACGAAATGAGAAAACGTATAAGCTCGCTGAAAACTGTGTTCGGTACTTTTTGACGCTTATAAACCGTAGAAGTTTCAAAAGCATATGCAAATATGCATGCGTTATTTTTGATGTGCCGTGTTTCTCCGAGGCTATCGATGCTTGGAAACTCGCTTGCCGTAATACTGAAAAACCCGACAATCCATTATCACAGAGACGGTGGGACGAGCCGCTCTGCAGAATAGTTCAGGACAATTTACTCAACACGTCTAGCTGCTACTACTGCTGAGCGTGCGCGACTGCTGGCTGGGGGTGAGTGGGAGTCGGGTCTTTGGCTTCTCGCACTGCCATCGTCGAGCATATATAGGCACTTTGTTCGACGACACGACCTTCCGCCTCGCTGCTTATTTACGTCTTGGTACCGCCTGCTGCCATTCCTCATCGCTGTCACTGTGGTGAAGCTGTCAACAGCCTCGGACACCACGGCCTGTCATGCAACCGAAGTGCGGGTCGTTTTGCGCGGCACGCGAATATAAATGACATCATCCGTCGAGCTCTTGTTACCGTCGGCGTTCCAGCTATCTTAGAACCGAATGGCTTGGCACGCGACGATGGCAAAAGACCGGAAGGCATGTCTTTGTTTCCTTGGAAGATGGGTAGGCTTTTAGTGTGGGACGCAACTTGCGTCGATACTCTTGCGCCATCACATCTTCCAAGCTCATCGTGCTGTACAGGCGCTGCCGCTGCGGCAGCGGAGAACATCAAGCGGCGTAAATATTAATGTTATTTTTGTGGTAACTATATTTTCGAGCCGTTTGGGGTTGAAACTCTGGGGCCGTGGGGTCCGAGTGCTCACAGCCTTTTCAAGGAAATTTCTAAACGCCTAGTTGACACTTCCCGTGACCCAAGGGCTGGGTTTTACTTTGGCCAGAGGCTAAGTATTGCCATACAACGTGGCAACGCCGCCAGTCTCTTGGGCACGTTACCAGTTGACAGCGTTGAGGAGGAGTTTTTTGGCGCCCTTTTATAATTTGTTGTTATTTTAGTTTTAGTTATCTAGTTTTAAAAATAATAATAATCAGTAATTATAAAAAGTTTTGCATGCGTTATTGAATAATTTTCCAAAAAGTCAAACAAGAGCTCATGGTTAAATAATAACAGCCGCTCGGGTCGACCTTTACGGTAAGCCGAGCTTGCCTAGGTTGGTTCGTTGATGGATGACCACCCATTGCATAACGAATACCCCCCGTGCCTCGGAAAGCACGTTAACGAGTAACGTACACCAAGAGACGTAAAATGCACTAAAAGAAGAAAATAAACCTTTGGAGTATTTATTTTTTATGTACATACACACAAAATACTTCACAGAACAATACATTTACATTTGGGTTTCAGTACACGTTTGACACTCCCATGCCGCTCCGCCAAGAGCGGGAGCGGTCATTTGATAATAGAAGACAATACATTACGAATTACGATAGAAAAGCACAAAGGTATCGCTTATTGCTAATTGAGTAAATGAAAACGAAACCGAATAGTAGCGTCACGAGAATATAATAGGGAAAAATTAACGCGAAAAGTTTTAAGTGCATTTTAACAAAAGCTTGTTTTGGAAAATATGTTTTCTGCACATTAAAATAAACAATGTCAAAGTTACCTTGTTAGTAGTAAATTGTATTAACTCAACGTTGAAATTCCTTTTCGCAAAGTTGTACGGACCTGTAAAACATCTCTACCCAAAGAAGCCCGTACGTGCACAAACACCAATCGCTCTAGGTTTCTTCTGCTTCTAAAAATACCTCATCATCATCATCATCATCATTTCAGCTCAAAGACGTCCACTGCTGGACATAGGCCACGCCCAAGTGTCGCCACATTGTTCGGTCCCGTGTCGACTCGCATCCAGGGAAAATATGTAATGGTAAAAAAAACAATAGCGCTTTTGCTGACCTAGGAATCGGTTCAGTCAACCCGATCGGGGTCGAGTGGACCGGGGCGAGTTTTTCTAGGGTTGAGTTGTCAAGGAGTGATTCATCATAAGCCTATAATGTTCCCACAGCTGGGACACAGGCCTCCTCTCTATGAGAGGGAGGGAGTGCGTGTTGGTAGATGTCGCATGTCTTCGAATCTTTAGTTCTAGGACATGCCGGTTTCTTCTCGATGTTTTCCTTCACCGTTTTTGAGGGCAGCGGTGATGAAATAAATTACACAAAGTAATGCGCCTGCCTGGGTTCGAACCTACGGCCTACTGTTCGTAAGTCGGGGCTGCCACCAATGGGCCACCGCTGCTCTCAATCTCGGGGTGATTATCTGCCGTAGAATTATTTCACAAACGCGTCAGTCCTGTGGTTGCAGGCGTAACTTTACTAACCTTTTTTTTTTTTTGCGGATGGGAAGTCATCAAATGACTTCTCCCGCTCTGGGCGGAGCGGGAGGGAGTGTCAGACTTGACCGACTAAAACCCACCCATGTTCCTTCTTAGCCCTTTGTGTTCCAGGGCCGCGGTATCTCTTTCGAACAACCCGCAGCCCTGGCAGGCATCGGCCCTTTCGGACCCCTTCCGGTTTGCTGACATCTCCTTGAGGCGCACGTGAAACACGTACGCGCCGTCGACACGGCCTGTCGTCATGAGACGGACGGACGGTGAGCTAGCCCATTACTCACCGTCCACAGGCTCGCGCCTACGGTGGCCGGGGGCCACTGGTTGCCCCCCGACGCCCGGGGCGTCTCCCGCGGCGGCTGGGACGTGAGGTTCTCTCCCTCTCACGTTCCGCCACCTCCTTCGCTAGCATGACTGCTTCGCAGAAGGAGGCGACGGCTTCCCATTCCTTCTCGCTCCGGACCATGGATTGAACCAGGGCCGGACGCGAGAGGTCACCGCCGCCAATCGCCGCTACGAGGACACGGCGGTGCTCAGCCCAAGCGGGGCAGAGCTCCACGGTGTGCTCCACCGTGTCCTCCGGCCGATCCTCGCAATGGCAACTTTACTAACCTTAATGAAATAATTTCAAGCAGGAGCAACCCGGCCTGGAATCTAGATTTTTGTCCGGTATGGGACAATATATACTGCCCACTATTCATCATCTGCCAAGCCTTTTACCAAACTAACTTGGGGTCGGCTTCCAGTCTAACCGGATGCAGCTGAGTACCAGTATTTTACATGAAGCGACTGCCTATCTGACCTCCACAACCCAGTAACTATACCTACTCCGGTAATACGATACCCCTTGGTAAGACTGGATGTCAAACTTTTGGCTTCTGACTACTCGTAACGACTGTCAAAGATCTACAAATTACAGCCGGGACCAACGGCTTAACGTGCTTTCCAAGGCACGGAGGAAACTCGGTATGTAATTATGGTCACCCATCCACGGACCAACCTCGGCAAGCACGGCTTAACCTTAAAGATCCGCACGGGTCGGGCTGCTATACTGCCCACTATTACACCAAATAAAAGACACGATATATTTGTTGACTCGCTTTTAAAATTCCATGTCACAAATTCTGTTCCTGACGACTTCAATCTGATTCCATGATCTTGCCGAATTGCTCTTGCCTTACCTTGACCTAAATTTTCTTTCATTTTTGTTACTAAGACTTACTTTGACCTCATTTTCGTTGGGTTTGTGAACATCACCTCGACTTAAGTCAGTCAGTAAAAGATAAGTCTTCGCTTTGATCTTTCGTCGAAAGCCAAGAAAATATGTTGTATGTTTTTCAAGGGTTGTAGCTCCTCAAAATAGCATCTCAAACTGAGTTAGGTAGTAAGTACTATAGTAATTTGTAAGAGTCAGAGCCACAGAACACATTTTAACTGTCCTGTGGTCAGAGCGTAGTCTACGTATTAAGTTTCTAAGTTTTGTGCTCCTCAGTTACTTTCAATCGGCGAGAATCAAATTTGTGGCTCTGAGTGTGGTCTTAAGTGTGTCATGATTCTTTGGCGCATGGCCATAGTTAGAACTAAGGCTTCCATCGTGTTTTTTCAACGAAAATTCATATCACTAACCATAGACCTGACCTTCGGCGGGCGCTGTTTGCTAGATGCGGCATTGCCAACACTAGTTTTATTGGAATCTACATCGAGTCTCTCGTCTTTTGATTGGTGTAATCTTGCACATCTTTCACATCTTTGGTGGAGTCCGGGCTTTACCATGCAAACTAGGGCTATTTCACTGTGGTTTAGTCGCAGTATTACAGAAAAGACGTGTTTAAATTCGAATGCAATTCAGAGGATCTTAAAATATTTACGTGAAATGTCCAAAATACACGCCAGTGTTCTGAATGAGATCATGCTGCCACTTAAAGCATAAAATATTCACTACAATGAGTGAGACTGGTTTTAGTTGTTGGGTGTAAAGCCTCGTATCCATTAGACACCAATTGATGCGCAAAACGTGATGCTCAACATGTTGGGTAGCGTTGCACAACTGCGCGCGACATTGCCAGCTGGCGCGCAATATGACGCGCGGCTTCTTGTTCGTTTCCGTACAAGATGCAGTTGAATACAGGTGGGGCACGCTTAGAACTAAGCAACGTTCGAAAGGTCGACATCTTCGATGAAAATAGTAATTTCTAACCAACCAACGACTTTTTTATGCATATTTCAATCAACGCTAGTTCCTCTCGCGACATGTTGTGCAACATGTCGCGCGCCGAATGTTGCCTAGTTAGTGGATACAAGGCTTAAAAGCCCCATCTAACCATTCTGTGCTGTGTTTTTGGTGGTCAAAATGGCAATAATGATGTGACTTTCGGTGTCGTTTTTACACCTGTCACTTATTTAAGCGCAATTTATGATTTATTTCGAGTTCAATTAGGCATTTCTATGATCTCTAGGCATTTCTTTGATGTCGTTAAGTTTACTCTGCTGTAGTAATATATTGTAGGATAAAATATTTTTGGAGTTTCTCAGAGCAGCGTTTTGGGACTGGATTATTTTTTAAATTCAAACACATTTTCGTCGAGTTTGCTACATGAAATACATAATACACATATGTATGAAATGCAAATATAAGGCAACAGTTTAATATTTATAGAATACTTTCAATAACGAAACTGCGTCGTTAGTCTTGTGCTGGGTTGACATGAGGTCCCAGGTTCGTTCCGCAGGTAAGCAAAGTGTTATTAGGTTTTTCCATTAGGCCTATCTCAGTAGCAACCCGAAGTTTTGATTTGTACCCGGTTTATGGCATTATGCACCCCCTATTACAAGGCACTTCTTAAACAAAGATACCTGGCGAAATGTGGGGTATGCACTATTGTTACGCCTCACACAAACCCTTCAGCGCAATACAAGTGTTTTGGTAATACTTAAAATCCGCTCAATAGTGCTTTTGCATCTACTGTACTGAATTGATTTGGTTTTTACAATGTTTTTTCAAGGTATTAAGCACCTAATCAATGGCCATTGAAAAAAATAGTGACGTACACGACCTTGAATAGGAATAGAGCACGTAGGTAATACTTGTGCATCTGGGGCAGTATAGAGTTTGGAGTAGATAGTTTAGCGGATGAGGGTGGCGGCGCACGGCGCAGGCGCGGTGGTCCGATGGAGTATCGATCGTTAGCTAAAAGTTGCCGCCAGTGCGCGCGCAGGAGACGGGGCTAGTATCGGCCGAACGATGGCTTGAGGTTTTCCCGCGCAGAGAAACAGCGCATAGCTGCGCGCAAGGCCAAACAAAGGGGCGAAGAGAGGGGTGTCCTCTGAGGGCGCGAGCTCGGCCCGGGACCCTCACATTACGTAACATTAAACGCACAGGACGGCGCACAAACAATGTGATTTTATTTTATCTTGAAATTTTCTACTGTTTTTGATTACTTATACAATTTTTAGGATTAGTATTGTGATATTATGTTAACTCGCGAGCAACTAATTGAGTTCTTATTAACCTATTATAATTTTAGATCTACTTTATTTTCAAAGTCTTGCAAAAAATAAAACGAAGTAAATTCTAAAAATGTTTCAGTGAAACGGAAGTGAAAATTCTCGAGACAGTGATAATTTTTAAATAAAAATCTATCGATCGGTTTAGGTTAACATATTAATAATAGTTTTATAAGTAGTACTTAAGGATGATGAAAACGTTTTCAAAACAAATGAATAGTATTGCACTAAATGTGACAATGCGAAATAATTCATTTCGTTAGAAAGAAAGAAGTCTTTTCGCCGTGCTAATATTCTCAAGATGACTATGGGTAAGTTTTTCATTATGTTATTTTTAATAAGTACGATCTAAGTGAATTTCACCCTTATCTATACTGTGATACTCAAAAACGATGGATTCAGACGCCAGTTTGAGAAATTTTCTTGTAGAGGAACACATTTAAACTTGTACCTTTAACAAAGCTTTATCGATTGCCGTCGGTAGTAAAAGCACAGAGAGGTAAAAGTGTAGGAAATCCCAAATATACTAGATACAACCTATACGTATACTTGGCACTTTGGTACGTGAGAGGAGCCCGTCGCTAAATAATAATAGCTTACGGGTCGATCTTCAGGGTTAAGAAACGCTTGCCAAGGTTGGCTCGTAGATGGGTGAACCGGTGAATTACACACCGAGTTTCCTCCAAAGCACGTTATGCCGTTAATCCCGGCTGTCATTTCTAAATCTTGGACAGTCGTTAAAGTCAGTGGCCCGAAAGTCTGACCTGACAACCTCTGTCTGTCTGTCTGTCCAAGCGTCTTACCAAGTAGTATCATATTTACCTAATAACTGGGTTGTAGAGGTCAGATGCATTAAAAATACAAGTATTCAGGTGCATCCGGTTAGACTGGAAGCCGATCCCAACATAGTTGGGAAAAGCTTAGCAGATGTTGAATTTTGTTCGTGAAACTTTATTTATAATATAATGACGACAACCTCATTAGGTAAGTTAAGTATTAATATTTAAGAAGAAACTTGCTTGCGTCAAGGAGGACGACTATGGTTGTTCTTTGTGTTACCCCACCGATGAAGACAAGACGTTAGACGCAGTAGGACGTGTCAGGGGGGTCTACTCTCTAAGCACGAAATCCGTAGTTTCGGCCGAAGTCACGGTCGTTTCCTACTCCTCATCACTTACGGTCACAAGATTCGTTTGGGGACCGAACTAAAAATGTATGACAATACGATTGGACAGTTGTCCTTATTCCCGATGTGTTTTCAAAACTCATGTATCTCAAAATATTAGGGTTCATTTCGAAGTATGAAGCTAGTAGCGGACGGATCCGTATTTTCGTTGACGGACTTAGAGAGTAGGCCCCCGATGTATTCGGTATATGGTTCCGATGTATATAATCGTTATGTCTGTTAAACACATATTATAGTACTTGTCTGTCTATCCTGATACGTTATAGTTTGTTTAGAGTTAGTTAAATATACAGAAAAAAACACAGTTTTGCGGTTGCCACGCTGTTATTATTATTTATTAAATACTTACTTATCTATATCGTAAAAGTGATTGATGCCTCTTCTCATATGACTTGCATCATTTTTCATATTTGCCTAACTGCCTATCTATTTTGTTGACTGTACTAAGAGACATAAAACAATGTGAGCATCTATAAGTCATACACGGTGTAAATCACCTCATCACGAAGCCGTCAACCAAGCATTCTGTACATGAAACTAAGTCACTTTACGCAAAAATTATTGCTGGGAAACGACTTTTTTTTGGGGGGTGTAGAATCATGTTTTGTGGTAGAACTCAATGTAACGCACTCAAAACATTGTGCTGATGGACGGGTTGAATAGTACGGGGGTCGTGGAGGTGTTTAAAGTAAAAATTTTACATTAATAACTTGAATTTAAAAAAAATACTTGTCAAAAACTTGGAACTTTGACCCCTAATATCTCCGTAACTAGAAGGTTCCCAGGTATGGTGTAGAACAAAAAAATATCGCAATGACAGGGAGAACCAGTGCCTTTCGGCTTCGTTAAGAGGTGTTTTACACCCTTTATAACGGACTAGGAATCGAAATTTCGCAAAAGATATTTGTTACTAATTCGAAGGGTAGGTATCCGATTTTCCGGACAGGGAAATGAGTTTCGTAACTCTAAAGAAACTCGTTTTGAGAAGAAAAAAATGCGCATGAATTTTATTTGGCATTTTTACGTTCTATTCAGTAGCTGTATTGTTGAAACTGGTGTCCTGTTTCCATAAACACCTTGTAAACATTGGCTTGTCTAGGAATACTTGCAAAAATGTTGCCATACTAGGTACCTACGTCATATTAAAGATACAACTCATATGTTTATAATAGTAGCCGACTGAACGAGGCTATTCCAAGCAGACAAACAATACAAGATGCGTTGCGTCACCGGATGAGCTTGGCGACTGAATCGCAGCGTCTCTCAATTCAGATGCAGTCACTATGAGGACATGCTCACTTTGCTCACACCTGGTGACCCGGCCGATGAAGAAAGGAAGGATATTATGTTATGAATAGAACAATCATTAGCACACTTAGTTTAATCTTCATAATAATATTATGGATGGATGGATGTTTGTTATTCTTTCACGCAAAAATAAAGGACAAAATAGAGACGGAATTAAGACTTTCTTATGAATGTAAAGCTTTCATTTCGCTATTGACGTTTTCATATTTTTCTCTGCTTTTCGATTGCAGTTATAGGTATTAGTTGACGCCGCGCAGCCGACGCCACACCCTATTTATTTGATTCTCATGTAGGTAAGTACATGTGTGTTTACAGTACCTAAACCTTTGTGCAGAGTGAGATAAAAGTAGGTCGGGTAGGTACCTACTCAGGTAAGTAGGTACCTAATCTGATTTTATTACAAAACCTACTCTTATTTAAGTAAGAAGGTAAGTAGGTACTTACCTGGTAAAATAAGGTCCTTACTTAGGTATTTTTATTAGATTTCATTTTTACTAGGTACTACTACCCATTACTTTACTCTACATATTTTCCGGCAAGCGATCATATTTTCACGTTCTTTCTCCTCTTCTAATATTATGGACTTATGTAGGTATACTATCTACATAGGGAAGTAGCAGAATGGGAAAAACACGGTTAATAGTATAACGAATCATACAAAGTTTACCAGTTTTAAAAGGTCGCTTAATTAAGAATGTTACCTAATTTATTTGTTAACGAGTGACATAATTTGAACGTTCCATCTAACCTGCCGGAATCTGAGTGGAGTCAGTTTGTTTAGCAGCGCGCGCAGTGCGAACGTGCGCCCCGCAGCGGAACTGTGCGCGTGAGTCGCGCCGCGCCTTCCTGCGCACGCGACTGTCCAGTGTCCACACTGTCCACCGTGGTTCCCCAAGTACTCTATGTCCTCGGTTTACGACGCGTTCCGATTGAGACTTCTACCGTAATAATATCACGATACAGTTGAACTCAAACGTGCGAGACGAAAATTCCCACGTTTTTCTAACAATTCACAAAGCCGATAAACCAATCATTGAAAGTTTCAATAAGTAGGTATCTATATAAATATCTTTAAAAGTTCATAAACAAATTGAATATGGAAACAACAGACTCATTTGCTATCTTGGATATCAACATTGGCGAAAAGAAAGATGCTGACACAGAGAAAACTAATAACAACGACGTTGCAATGAAAAAGAAGGCATTTTCCGCCGTTATCAAAATTCGTAAGTGCACCATTTACTACGCTAAAAATAATAAAAAAGAGACATGACACGAAAATATTGAACATTCAATAAAACTCTATTGTTGTTATTGATGGTTAAAGAATTTTCTAATAGTCACAAGTGGTTAGTGAGAGGATGGAATATTCAGTGTTTTAAGGTAGCGAGAGCGACAACTAAAAGGCATAGTTCCAAAAAAAAGTAGTAAGTCCGGATCAGAATTTGCTCTTTTTATTAGGTACCTAAGTCATTGGGAACTTTAATTAAAATTATGTCATATAAAAGCATAATTACAAAATAAGGTCCACACGGTTTTTCCAACTTATCTACGTATCATTCTTTCCGGTCTTAAACTTTAAACTTTACTACTTCTTTTTGGAACTACATGCCTTGTAGCTATCGCTCTCTCGCTCCCTGTGTCTCTTTTAAGTAGCGAGTCTCGCTTAAAACACTGAATATTCCATCCTCTCACTAAACACTTCTGACTATTAGAAAATTATTTAACCATCAATAACAACAATAGAGTTTGATTGAATGTTCACACAGCGTACTAGACAATCTTGCAAGAAAAATTATTGCTGTAATAGTACGCTATCCATTGTCTAACTGTAAGATCGTGGGAGGAACCTAGATCGCAGAGACAGGTACCTATAATCAAAAACTTTTCCATGTAACCATAGAATGAAATAAAAAAACTTTCCCAAATGTTGTGTAACTTAGTTCTCTGTAGATTAGGTAGGTAATAGGTATAAATCAATCAGATTTTAAATAATAACAAACTATACTTAAAATTAGGTCATGTGGCGCCTTTAGTTTCGCTTCGCAATAGATAAGAAGAAGGCTTTGTGTGTGTGTACTAAGACTGACTGGCACGTTCGTCGCTTCCGCTAGTCGTCCTCATTGTCCTCGATATCAGGTGGCACGCGCTTCGTCCCTGGACGGCGCGCTGCGAGCCAAGACGAGGCTCCAAGGGAACCAGTAGTGTCACACTCCGGTGCACGCGCATTGCAATGCCCTGCTTCCTAAAGCTAAACAGACTTAGCTTAATCGTACGCACACAAAGAGAATAATAAACGGCCTACTGTTGTAAACTAATCAATGTTAATCACATAACTTCCGTAATTAATAGTGTGTCAAGCTTGACAACCATTCATATCTTACACACAAGACCCATGTCAACTCAATGTTAGGTAGGATGGTGGTTATCACAGATTGGAAACATGTTCTGATGACATAAACTTGAGAATTTTGCAGTAGTTTCTGAAAGGTAACACGCATAAATTAAACGGATCTATCAGCGATGTCTACAGGAAACGGTGTTTACCAAATACCTTAGCCAAATACTTAAACCAATGTATGTCGGTATTGTATCGATTGCTACATAACTGATGATAAAATACAGGCGGTGTGCGTGTCGAACCACGCACGGTGTAGGGTTCTAGTTGTCAGGATGAATATGATGACATGAGCAACATCTATTTTATCGGCAGCAAAAATAAGTTGGATTGCAATTTTCGTACAAAAAATGTCTCAAGTTTGTGTTCAACTATGGGATCCAGATCCAACGATACCATTTACTTAAGTGCATTGATTCCTATATTCCTCGGTTTAATTCTATATTCACTGTTTCCTAATTTCTCTACACCATAGTTTAGCATAGTACCTTGTTATGTTTTTTATTTTATTTTTATATATAGGAATTGCCATTAGTCTCCGAATAAAATTGGCAGTATGACATCTGGAGTTCCGGACGAATGGCCAGACGTAGAAAAATGAATTAAGGGTTCTATTTTTTACTATTTAGCTACGGATCCTTAAAACTGATCCAAGTTCTTACTTTGATCAACCGTGTTATGTTTATACTGTAGAAAATTGATAATAAATCAGGATGTCCGACAGTTTTACAGAACGACGGCTGCAGGATCTCATAAAAGAATCCACCACTAGTTAGAGTAGTCATTCGTAAATAACTAATACGGTGGATTAGACAGAACTGGGGTTTCTAAAACTATGAATAACATAGAACATTTATTTTTGTTGACAGAACGTGAACGTGGAGAGCGCGACTACATCGGGTTCGCGACCCTGCCCGAGCAAGTGCACCGCAAGTCGGTGAAGAGAGGGTTCGACTTTACTCTCATGGTAGTCGGTGAGTCGGGGCTGGGCAAGTCGACACTCATCAATAGTTTATTCTTAGGAGACCTTTACAGGAACAGAAAAATACCGGACGCCCAAGGTAAGGACGTTTGTCAGCAAGAAAGAATGCTATTAAACTGTAACAAAGCTAGGTGCTTCAATATTGATTGTTCACATTGCAGACAGAATAGAAAAAACAACGACAGTTGAAAAGAAAACAATGGAAATCGAAGAACGGGGAGTAAAGTTGAGATTGACAATTGTAGACACACCCGGGTTTGGAGATGCCATTAACTGCGAAGACTCATGGAGGGTTTGTTCTGCGTACATCGACGAACAGTTCAGACAATATTTCACGGATGAAAGTGGATTAAATCGGCGTCACATGCAAGACAATCGTGTGCATTGCTGCCTCTATTTCGTTCCGCCCTGGGCCCATAGGTAAAACACATTTTTGTTAAAAAGAGACACTCTTTACCTTCACTAAAACTTTCTCTTTTGTTCTTTTGTACATGCGTTGTCTTAGAAACTATTGTGTTGTCAAACAAGTCCCTTCACATACCTACTTTAAATTACACTGTACGAACACTGCGGTCTATGTGTAATGAGGCGAATAATAATTTTAAATTGATCAATTTGCCGTGGGTCTCCCACTCGGCCTAGAGTTTCGGTTTATCGAGAAAATATACATCGACCCAATTCTGCTGTATAAATAGATTCCATCTCATATACTATCACCCGTGTGCAGTCTACGGCTGTACGTGTCGGGACGAGTGTATTATTTTTATTAGGTCAATTATGGTCAGGGCCATAGAGATAGAAACACCGATGCGGAAGCACGCGTGCCGTTAATGTTGGGTATACATGAGTTACAACATATTGTTGGTGAAGAAAAAAACTAAGGTAGTTATTAGAAGTAAACTTTCATTAAATTATTATAATATCGTACGTAGATAAAACTGTACGAACTGTCTATGAGTATGTACCAAATAACACTTAACACTCTTGGCCCTATTTAAATTCAAACAGTTATTCGCAGAATATCTAATCGGTTACCGATAACAGGAAATTCATGGAACGTGCGTAGGTATTATTTAAATAATAACACTGTGCCCAAAGAGCGAATACATATTGCGGGATAATTAATAAAAAATCCATTGGATATCAACGAATCTTATCGTTAACAAATAGCATAATTTATTTAGTTTATCGTGAACAGCAGTAACTCCACTTTATTTGATCACTAGCAATAAACAGATCAATAACAAGTCGATGCAGTATGGCTATTAAAACTCTTATGATGGCTATGCCAGCCGTTTCCCCTCCGACATATTTCTCAACAGACATGCATTGACATCCAATCATGGTCGTTAAAAAGTCCATTGAGTAAATTTTGATTTACTGACACTTTCTATTAAATTCAATTGATAGGTGTTGTGTTATCATAACAAATTGGTTAAATGTACAGACGCCAGCAAATCAAGCTACAACAATCTGTCTTTCTTTATAGTCCGGTCAAGTTAGACATAAAAATAGTGGTCAAATAACAAAAATTCCTGAAGAGCCATATATTGGTGGAGAGCTGGGGTTTACCATTACGAATAAAGTTTTAAAAATCCCCATCGATCCTATGTGTGCTACAAAAGTTATTCGAGGACAAAGGTCAAAATTTGAAAAACTCCTCAACACTGTTTTTTGCAATTGCAAAAAAGGTTGTAGTGCCAAATGTGGCTGTAAAAAAGTCGGGTTGCTGTGTTCTCCAGCGTGTACCAATTGCCAAGGTCAATCTTGCTCAAATGTCCAGTTGAGTACAATAGAGGTTCCTGTGATTTTAATGACGAGACCAATGACTCAGCCACATTTGAACAATTTATGAACATCTAGCAAGAGGAAGAAGAAAAAATCGAAGAAGACATGACTGTTGAAGTAGACTTTCAAGAGTATGAATGTGATTAAAATATCTAAAGAAATCAAAACAATATTTAATAGCAATATCAATAATCAATATCAATAATAAGGTAATATCTAGAACTTGCCGGATATTGTTCCCTTAAATTATCCTAAAATTATCTTGACAGTTACTAGAGTAGGCCTACTGGGGAAACCACGGGAAAAAAAACGCGCCGAGTATACTACCTCACAGGTGTCGTGGAAACGTGTGCATATCATGACTCTTAGAATCGCGATATCTCAGGAATGGTAACTAACTATTAGGAAAGAATTCGCAAGACCATTTTTGTAGAGAATTTTAAAAACCTTGAGGTTTTTTTTAATAAAACTTACCGTTTTCGAGAAAAATCCGAAAAATCAAATTCAGACCTTTGACCTCGAATAACTTTTGTAGCACACATAGGATCGATGGGGATTTTTAAAACTTTATTCGTAATGGTAAACCCCTGCTCTCCACCAATATTTGGCCCTCCGGGAATTTTTGTAATTTAAAAAATGTCTGTCTTGACCGGGCTATTAATAGATTTGCAACCTTACAATATTAAAGAATTCGGTTCAAGGTTAATTGGAAAAATTTCTCAGTTTCGGGTACCTTGACCTGCTGGCGTCTGTACATCGAAAGATTTCGGCTCATGCCAATGATATGTCGCCAGTGTGTTTTGTATGGGGCGGATAGGTATATCCTAAAATATACAAGGTGTTGTTTTCCATACTCGTCTTAGAAGGTGGTCACAAAAGAAATAAATAATCAATTAAAATTACGGTACCTAGTTAATTATTAGTAAACGCTGATTTTTTTGGTTGTTTAAGTTTGACAATTAAACGTTTGATATTGTTTGTATATGTGTAAGCGAGGTTATAGGGCAAGAACTAGACGGGCCGCGTTTAAAACACGGGTGGTTCACACTTACCGATTCCAGCATTGTTGATTCATCATCATTCATCCATTGTTGATTCGGGACGAGAATCGTTAGCATAGCTACCTCCTTGAATTTGACGAGGATGCAAAACAACACCTTGTAGAGCATCCTAATTATTTTTATCGTCATCATCCTTGAACAAATTAGGTTCTATTTTGTAGCGATCTGAATGATTGAATTACCGAAGAATAGACTTGATTCACACAGTATACAGCGATATGTTGTCGCTTTAATAACATCATCCCAATTTGACTAACAACAACAATGTACAATAATACAACGGTCCATTACAGCTTACGTCACGTGGACTTGGAAATGATGAGACGGCTGCACCGTAAAGTGAACATCGTCGTAGTGATAGCGAAAGCGGACTCTTTAACAGCAGCCGAGGTGAAGCGGCTCAAAATGCGCATACTCAACGATCTGGATGAACATCAAATACAAGTACGAACAATTTATTCGTAGAAAGTCTTTAGTGCTTTTGATTATTAACCGAAATGCAACTATACATTCTGTGAATTGTTTATTAGGTTTATCAGTTCCCTGAATGTGATAGCGACGAAGATGAGGAGTTCAAGCAACAAGACCGTGAGTTGAAAGCGGCGGCTCCGTTCGCTGTGGTCGCTTCAGATGTAGTACTAGAGGTGGGAGGCAAGCGAGTGCGTGGGCGGCAGTACCCATGGGGAATTGTCGATGGTAAGTTTCTCTTCTGTCTATTAAACTAAAACATTATTGTTGACGATGGTATCGCGGTCCGCCCGTCTTTTTAATTATTTAAAACTTTAGCAATATTTTAAGTTCATGTATACTTACCTTATAAGTATGTTTTCTATTATAATTGTATTTTTGTTATTTTAATTAAATCAAAGGCCAACAGGAACGGACTGCACGCGGGCGCTCTCATTGGTTGATGCGCGACCCCTCACCCCGCCTACTGCTGCGGCCGCCATTGCAATGGTTGAACGAGTAGTGCCAAAAAATCACGCGAACACTCCACGCGTACTAATAATCTCCCGCGCTACATTCCGTTCCTAATGGTCTAATTTTCCAAAAGTTTCGTTTTTCTTCTTTTCTCACGACCAACCACCACCTAGCAGCTACAAAGTTGGTCCATCGAGCCGTATTTATTGGTAGTGAGAAGCAAAACCTGTGTAGCAGGGATGTCGTTGTTCCGAACGCCGCGTGTCGTGAAAACACGTGCACAAAAGAAAATGGAGCAACTGACTAACGACGAAGAAAAACAACTTGAAGTCAAATCAGAGCTGCTGCTTGGCAGTACGGATGCAGTGAAAGAAGTCGGGAAAGTGCATTCAGATATCGGTGTACGCCCACGTGCTAACTCGAGCTTGAAGCGACAAGATGGCAGCGAGTGCAAAAGTTCTCGCAACTCACGAGCGCCATCGTCATTATTACGACGGCAGCAACTGGAATACGAAGCCGCTCAAGTCAAAGCCAAAATTGAAATGCAAGAAATCCAAACAAAGGCTCGCATAGAAAAAGAATTGGTCGACAAGAAATTGGCCATGGACTTAGCCGAGTTGGAATCGAAATCGCGCTGCACAAATCAATCTCCATCAGCTTCCTACAAAAGTAAAGTGGAGAATTGGCTGGAAAAGTCTGTTGCTGAACCCGGCACGTTGCACGATCGCAACAAAGCGACTGTCGGCGGCGGTGAGTGCCACCGCAACATTGACGGCGACGAGATGGCTATTCCACCTACTACCGCGACAAGTACTCATCGCGCCATCGAGGAGCTGACCAACGCGATAAAGAAGGCTGTCGACTCATCTAATTCTAACACGGGCAATACGGTGCTGTTGTCTAGACTGGCCACCTCGAAGGATCTGCCCTTGTACTTTGGGGATCCGTTGGAATGGATACAATTTCGGGAAGCGTTTTATGAATCGTCACGAGTATGTAAGTACAGTGATAGTGAAAATGTGTGGCGTCTACGGAAGTGTTTACGCGGCGACGCAAAAGATGCGGCCGCTGCATTACTGATGGGAGCGAGCTCGCCCCACGATATCATAGAAACGCTCGAACTGAGGTTCGGCAGACCAGAAAACGTCATGCGGCAAGTTATATATCAACTCAAAAAGTTATCACCACTACCATACTCATACCACGCCGAAATTGTGAAATTCGCCATAAAAATAAAAAATTACGTCACTGCTGTAACTACATTAAAACAAATAGACTACTTGAAAAGTCCAGAGTTATTAACAATCGTCGTATCTAAATTGCCTACAGGACTCGTTAACAAATGGGTAGAATACCTACACGAAAATCGAGTACACACCGAAACGCCTAAACTGGAACTACTATCCAAATTCCTGTATGAGGAAGCGCAAAAGATTGCAGAGTCGGGAGTTAGCCACATACAATACCAGAATGACTTTAACAAAAATAAACAACATCAGAAAAGGAATAACGATGATCATTCCGTGCTATCTGTTAAGGTCAGTAACCCCGACACTGCCGACAAGTGCAAGTTTTGCAAAAGGAACAAGCATGCGTTGCCAGACTGTAATCAATTCAAGCGAGCCATGAGAAAGGATAGATGGCGATATGTTCGAGCAAACAAGTTATGCTTCAAATGTCTCGGTGCTCGGCACCCGGATAAGAACGAGTGTACTGCGGAAAACTGCAACGTCGAGGCCTGTGGTGGGGCTCATCACCAGATGCTGCACTGGACGAAGCCGGAAGTGGCGCGCCGTGAAACTTCCGCGCCACCCAACGATACCGCGACGTCCGACTCCGCTAGCGCCGCCGCTAGTGAGCTTGTCTCACACGCCAGCACCCGCGCCGCGCAGTGTCATGAAGTGTCAGTGATAAAACCAAAGATAAATGTAGTGCTTAAAATAGTGCCGGTCACTATTCATGGACCCAGGTCAAGTGTGGCCACGCATGCGCTTCTAGACGACGGCGCAACAGTGACTCTCATCGCGGCTGACCTTGCCGATAAGGTCGGGCTGCACGGGGAAAGGGTCACAATGCGCGCTTCAGGTGCATGGGACTCCGAGTTATTGTGCGAGACTGAGATAATTAAATGTAAAATAAGTAACAGTGACGGTAACAAATTCGAAATGCGTGCTCGTAAACTCAAAGAACTTAATTTGCCCTTACAGTTATTCACCTCTAATGTAAACTATTGTGAAAACATGTCTAGTAATAATAACCCCATAATATGTGACAGCAATGTTAAACCTAAAATATTAATTGGTCAGGACAATTATGATTTAATTGCACCTATTTCATGTAAAAGGTATAAATCGGGCGGACCATACCTCACAAAAACTTTATTAGGATGGTGTGTGCACGGAGCTTGGCAAGCTGATATTACTGGTAAGCGCGCCGAGCACGTCAACAACATAGGCAGCATTGGTGGCGCCAGCGGCGAGCCAGCCGCAGCGCACGGAGCAGCGACATCGTGCACACCCAGTCAAGGTAAGCCTGCCGCGCAAGCGCTCCGCCACTCGTCCCCGAGAGACGGCAGCGCGGGCGCGAGCGGGACTCCATGTTTTGATTTAATTACATGTGTAAATAAACCATTGTGTCAGTCAGCTGTCGTTAAAGATACCTTCGAATGTAGTACAGACATTGATTTGAGCCAATTACACGATTTAATTCGCTGTTCATTTTCACTGGATTCAATTGGTATCAGTAACCAACCACGTCAAAATATTGAAGAATTGCGAGCCGTAAATATCCTTAACGAGTCAGCTGAGTTAGTTAACGGTCAATGGTCGGTCAAGCTTCCATGGAAGCGCGATAAATTTGTTATGCCGGACTCTTATCCCGTAGCATTAAAAAGATTACACTCGGTAGAAAGAAAAATGTCTTCTAATCCAGAATATGAAATTAGATACCGCGAACGTATTGAACATTTACTTAAAAACAATTACGCACGAAAACTGACAGAGGCAGAGTGCAGGTTCGATTCCGAGTCGGACCACGTTTGGTATTTACCGCATTTTGGTGTGGACAACCCAAACAAAAAAAAGTTGCGATTGGTCTTTGATGCCGCCGCCAAAACTGACAATAAGTCACTTAATGACCTTTTACTCCAAGGGCCTGACTTATTACAATCTTTATATGGTATAATGTTTAGGTTTAGGGAGAACCCTATAGGAATAATAGGAGACATAAAAGATATGTTTTTACGTATTAAAATACATAATATCGACCAAAATGCATTTAGGTTTTTGTGGAAGGAGAAAGGTAGCGATGTTGTAAATAAGTATGTAATGACGTCACTTATTTTTGGCGCAAATTGTTCCCCGTTTGTTGCCCAATTTATTAATCAAAATAAAAATGCTTCTCGATTTAGTCAACAGATGCCAGACGCTGTGAAGGCTATAACAAACAATCAGTACATGGATGATTATATTGATAGCTTTTCTGATGAGGAGGTAGCTAGAAAAATAGTTAAAGAAATTTCATTTATCCATAATGAAGGTGGATTTAAAATGTGTAACTATCTCAGTAATGTACCTAATGTGCTAAGTGACATTCCAAAAGACAGTCTTAACGACATAGCAATAAAGTTCAATTTTGATAAACAGGCGGAACGGGCGTTAGGCATATTGTGGTTCCCGCGCAGCGATCTGCTAGCTTTAGATTTATCTTTTAAACGTATTCCGCAAGATATTATGCTTTTGAAACGAATACCTACTAAGCGCGAAATGCTAAGTATTATTATGTCTATTTTTGATATTCACGGCTATTTAGGACCGTTTACCATCAAGGGAAAAATATTGATGCGCGAAACATGGAAACTTAATATCAAATGGGATGAAAAATTGAATGAGAATTTATATGATTTATTCTGTAAGTGGATTAATCAAGCTAAGGAGATAAATAATATTAGAATTCCACGCTGTTATTTTTCCTGTGATCAGACGACGGGTGATAGTTTAGCTAGTTTAGAACTTCATTTATTTTGTGATGCATCGCCGAGCGCGTACGCCGCTGCTGCATATTGGCGTCGCGAAAGCAGCGACGGACAAGCAACCGTATCGTTTATCGCGAGTAAAAGTAAACTTACTCCATTAAAACCGGTTTCCGTGCCTAGACTTGAGCTACAAGGAGCCGTATTAGCATGTAAGTTAGCTAATAGTGTTAAAAAGGAACATCGTTTACAACCTAATTTAGTTTTCTACTGGACAGATTCCACTACAGTTTTACACTGGATTAAAAATAATTGTAGAACGTATAAAGTATTCATCGCGAACAGGCTAGGGGAAATAGACGAGTTGAGTAAGTCCGACGAATGGCGATATGTGCCCACTGACGTAAACGTCGCAGACCTGGCGACAAAAAATAGTGATTACGTGTTGACAAGTGATTCGGAGTGGTTCTTGGGCCCGTCGTTCTTACACCAGCCGCGTTCTTGCTGGCCGCAACAACCTGAAATAAAAACAATTAGTGATGATATTTTAGAAAAAGTACACGTTGTTCAAGATAATAATATAATAAGTGACTTATACCTTAGAAAGCAATGGCGTATTGTACAACGCCTAGCTGATTTATTTTGGTCCAGATGGCTCAGAGAAGTATTGCCTACTCTAGCGCCCCGCAAGAAATGGGACTGCGAGGGTGCACAGTTAAAGGTAGGTGACCTAGTTTTTGTTGTAGACCCCACTTCCCCTCGGAATGTTTGGCCAAAGGGAATCATTCATCAAGTGTATCCGGGAGCTGATGGACGGGTAAGAACCGTAGACATTAAAACGACTACAAGTATTTTGAAACGTCCCGTAACACGAGTTGCTTTACTCATGAGTTTTGAGTGTCGCAATGACGACACTAAGGGGCAGGATGTTGACGATGGTATCGCGGTCCGCCCGTCTTTTTAATTATTTAAAACTTTAGCAATATTTTAAGTTCATGTATACTTACCTTATAAGTATGTTTTCTATTATAATTGTATTTTTGTTATTTTAATTAAATCAAAGGCCAACAGGAACGGACTGCACGCGGGCGCTCTCATTGGTTGATGCGCGACCCCTCACCCCGCCTACTGCTGCGGCCGCCATTGCAATGGTTGAACGAGTAGTGCCAAAAAATCACGCGAACACTCCACGCGTACTAATAATCTCCCGCGCTACATTCCGTTCCTAATGGTCTAATTTTCCAAAAGTTTCGTTTTTCTTCTTTTCTCACGACCAACCACCACCTAGCAGCTACAATTATGTTAACGTAGGACATATCACTTTTTTTTGATAATTAATTTTCGGATCTGCCAAAACAGGATACTGGAGGTTGAGATTGGCGTCGTACAAGGCATATTTTTTTGTTTTTATTTTCACTCAGGATTCAATCATGGGTCGATGATAGATGATGATCTGATGATGATTAGAATATGTTTTTAAACAGAAACTCGCGGGGATCACTAATGAGCCTCGATCATCATTTGTGTCCGTCGTTAAACAATGCCATTTGTACATTAATATGTCTATAGTTAGTAAACACTAACTGTGTTCTAAAACAAGTATCAGATAATAGATCACATTCACATCCGGCGACGGTGGTCTAGTAAATAACACAACAACAAATTACTCATCGGCGACAATGTTTTTATAACGATGCAGCAAGCAACAAATATACATCAACTTCTCCGTTTCCCACACTACTTGTAAAAGTAGGCACATAGAGACTTATTATTTTATCTAGACGTAATAGTCCCACATAAATCATAATTTAGATAGGATGTACTCGCGTTATTTCTTAGAAGAAATAAAAAAACGCGGGACCCAGAGTGGGTCCTTGCAGCACACCGAAGCGAAACTGCGCGCTTCATTGCATTTCACATTATATTGATATCTTTAGCAACAGTAGATACCTATTATTGCTATTAATATCAATGGCACACGACATACCCATTTGTACATGTTTCACATGTACTATGGTAGTTCACGTGTTCGTTACGTGTAGTTAGTTCCCACAATTTAATAACAGCAGAAATAAATTTTTATATTATTATTTGTAGGAGCTCGTGGCCAAATAATAACAACTCAAGGTTTGCGAGACTGGTCTGCGGATGGGTGACCATCTATTACATACAGAGTTTACTCAGTGTTTCTGAAAGGGTCCCGTCCCGGCTATCATTTGTAGATTTTTGACTGTCGCTACAGTAGTCATTGGCCTGAAAGTCTGACCAGTTTTGTATCGTATAGGTACCAAGTAACTCGGTTGTGGTTGTCAAACAGGCAGTCGCTCCTTATATAATACTGGTATTCAGCTGCATCCGGAAAGACTGGAAGTTAATCACAAAATATTAGTTGTGCTAAGGCTTGGCAGATCGAGATCATGATAATATATTTGTTGAAAATTAATAAGAAGATATTTTGTCATGTAAACAGTGGAGAACCCACGGCACTCGGACTTCACGAAGCTGCGGACGATGCTGATCTCGACGCACATGCAAGACCTGAAGGACGTGACGCAAGACGTGCACTACGAGAACTTCCGCGCGCAGTGCATCTCGCAAATATCGCAACACGCCATGCGGGAGAGAGGGTTTGTAAATATTACCTTTTTTCTATCCCTTGTACTTCATCATCATCATCATCACCAAGTCATCCGAATGATATGCACAGTGTTTGACCACGAATCCTTTTTTTCTTCTTCAAGGTAGGAAGTCCAGCGGTCCAGCTTAACTCTCTCTGACCCTATTTCTTATAACAAAGTTCTTGAGTGTTTCACAAGCCCATGTCCTATTCAATTTCAATGTAAATTAGGGAGAAATAAGAGCCCAAACCGCCCACAGTACTTACATCAACGGTCACACTGGCCTCACTAACTAGGCTAAATTGCCCGTGCTAAATAAAAGAGGGTTCACCTCAATAGACCATGAGTAGGGTACTGAACCCACGAGCTGCTACTTACGTTAAATTAGTGCAGTTGTTTAGACCACAGTAAATAGAATTAAAAATGTCGTCGGTAACTACATTAAGATCAAAAGCATTTCATTGGTTGAGTATGTCATAGAGTCATATTGTGAGCCGAACCCAAAATTGCTCCGTGTATTTCGCGGTAGTCAAAATTACATTTTACCTAACAATAGGTAACTTAAAAGTTCTATGATGAACATGATGTCCCTTTTTCTTTTTTTTGAATCAAGTCGATTTCATGGTAAGAAAAACTACTTTTCAAAAAAATGTCAATACAGTTGCAGGTTTACTAAAATATCTAATAAAAATTAGTAACATCATTTAGTCATTTTGATGTTTCGGTTAGGGTAGGGCCCTCCAGAGACTGCTTGGATTTTCCTGTTTTATTAGACTAAGGCAAGGTGTCTGATACGAGACACAGCCTAGCAGGCACCGAGCACTTTTATACTAGTAGGATAGGGTTTTATGCGAAGTGTTTACAATAGCTCTGCTTAAAAGCTGGTTGGAGCGTTTTCTAGTAAGGTTCCATTTCATGTTCAAAAGAAGTTACTTGAGCTTTTTACCTATTTTAAACTATTGTTTACAGAAAGCTGAAGAGAGACTCGATGGGGAACAACAACGACGTAGTTATCACGGACACCGACCGCCTGTTGCTGCAGAAAGACGAAGAGGTAACACTCCTACTTTTTATTCAACCCGATTTAATTACGTGCATGCATGCTCCTTTGGTGTTCATTTCCTAAAACAAGAGGTTAGTATGCATAGAATTACGTCATTTTATATAATTGTTTCGATGCGGCCTCACGGCCGTATTAGTGGTATTAGGCTGCCGAGAATTTTCGAACGACTAATTAACTTTACTCTCAAAGGAAACTAAATAAATAAAAAATAAATATCTGGTTGAAGAACACGTTTTAATTTATAAGTTCTATACGACACTATCATCGTTCATGTGCTGATTAATCAACAAGTTTTCTTTTCTTCACAGATCCGTCGTATGCAAGACATGTTGACTCAAATGCAAGAAAAACTCAAAGCTTCCGATAAAAATCATGACAGTATTATAGATGTATAGAAAATAGACTGCAATGTATGTAGGTAACATAGCATTAAGAATTACCTACTCATATAGATATAATAAAATGAGAACCTCTTTAGAAAATTCAAATGAATTTAGATTTTTATAAATATAATAGTTAAATATACGGTGGAATAATTTTACAGTAAATTTCAAAGACAATCTGACTAATTTTATATGGATAGTTGCTTGGAATGTTCCGTTTGTAAATGGCTATCAATTTTATGGTTATGGAGCGAGGTACACAACACAAAAGTAATGTATGCAAAGAAGATAGTATGGAGTTCCTCGCTCCAAACCCGAGGCGGGCCGCTCGCGCATGTCGGGGCTGGCCGTGGTGCGATGAGGAAACATCAGTAGCGTCCGATGTGCCATGCCATGTCCAATATTGATGTGCACTAAATTGGAACGCGCGACAGACAGAGACACCCACGCCGACGCCATTTCCGTAACGCAAGGAGCCAGATTGCGTAGAAGAAAATCAGGTCTTTTTGTTCAAAATTGTCGATTGAACCATCTGTCTTATCTTTCCAATTTAGACAAAATTTATAACATCTTATTATGCAACCTCAGAAGTAAGTAGTTATATTTTTATCTCTGCAATAAGATTAAACTTAGTCTAAGTAGACATATTTTTAGTCCTAAAATAAACTCGTTTTTTTTTGTATAGTTGTTATCCTATTTACGTAATTTTTACTTTAAAGTTTCATGTGAAATGATCATAACAAGAGGACACGTTCTTACCACAATATTTCCAATTTACTGTAGTTTAAATCAGATAAAATGCGTAACTTTATGAGGGATTTAGTAACCATTATAGGAGCAAGAGATCAGAGGGTCTGTATTTTTGTTAATAGCTTTAATGTTTCATCAATCATCAGGCCGACAACCCTCTTACAAAATGAAGTATGAAATTCTGTAGCCTAAAACGGAATAGAGAAAAGAATGCAACTATGTATTGTACCAAAAAGATTTTATAAATGCTAACATCTATATTAGAAAATTCACGACACTCAACACTTAACATTACAAGGCAATTACTAGTTTTATTACGATTATTTTTTATTTAAAAAATGTTAATATATTATTAATATAACATTTTTATCTAGGTACCAGTTAAAAGCCACCAAACACTATAATTGTCACTGTCTAGGCATACCAAAGCGTTTAATGTAATATGAATTTTGTATCTATGTTATTGAAATTAAACAGTAAATAAATACTTTACCTACCTTTACCTTTCATTGTAAAACAAACCCTGCCCAGACCTTACCACCTACGACGACACGGACGACACGGTTGGCGCAGTGGCTAAGCGATTGACTGCTGCGCTGCGTGTCGCGGGTTCGATCCCCGCACGGAACAAATATTTGTAAGGCCTACAAATAGTTGTTCCGGGTCTGGCTGTTTGTGTATGTGATTTTAAATGTTTGTAAACGCACCCACGATACAGGAGAAATTCCTAGTGTGGGGAAAAGTTAAAAAAAAAAAAAAAACTTACGTAATTGCCTAAATACTATCTAATTTTTCAAGAGAAAATTCATTTTTTTTCCAGCTTACAATAAAAGTTGGGTGATTGATTCCACTGACATTATAAACTCACTTTTTGCATCTAGATGACAGTGGGCGTTCCACAGGGTTCAACATTGGGTCCTCATTGGTTCCTTTTTTTAAAAGACAAACCCAGGAAAAGACAAATAGACATAAACACAACTTTTGTAAGCCTAGGAAACAATCATCTTAGCATATCGAATGAACTACAATCTTAGGAGTAGTTGCGGCATCGGCATGTGCGATAGAGAAAAGCAATATCTATTATATGAGAATTGAACTAGAAAATTACATTAAAAACTCACTGACCAGCCTTCTATAACGTGAAGTGATAATCTAAAATTCATATCTAGTGTTACAAATGCATAATGCATAAACATAGAGGATTCTCTGTCTAAAAAGACTAGATATCAAAGCACAAAAAAATATTCAGTCCGTGTGTCATCTGTGTGTCAAATTTTCAAATTGTCAAAATTGTCAAATGAACAATAGCGATTTTATGAATTCATTGCTGCGGGTAAAAAATTAACATTAATATTTGATATAAGCATTTTAATAAGTGTAAAGTTGAGTCCACTAGAATAGAGTATGCGATAGTATTTTTAGTAATCCAATAGAAATTCAAAATGGGTGACAGGGACCTTTCTATGGGTCCCCGACAAGGTGTAACCTATCCAAGAAAGGTTCAGTATTGCGGTAATTGTTCTATGCCGATAGAATATTGTGAATACTATCCCGAATATGATAAATGCAAACAATGGCTTGAAAAAAACCTGCCAACAGAATTTGAAAAAGTGAAAATCGGTGAGTTTTTTTTGAGATTCTTGACATTATGTAGGTTAAGTTTATCCATGGATTTTCGTATTTATTTAACAATTAGGTAAATGAAATATGGAATGACAATGGAACCACTACTCTTTTGATTTCCTTATTATTTTACTACTCATTCCAGATGAAGAAGAAAATGCTGGTGGTGAAGAAGAAAAGAAGCGACAGAAGCGCGGTGGCAAAGGCATGTTGAAGTCAAAGAAAAAGGAAGATGTTCCCAAGCTGGTGCAAGTGTCTAGGGCCCCCCGTGGCAAGAAGAAATCTGTCACTGTAGTATCTGGACTGAGTACTTTCGGTATGCATTTGTTATCATTTTATGGTATTCTTTATTTCAAATCATTAGCAGCCTTATCAGCCACCCACTGCAAAATATAGGCGTCCACCCATTATATCATATATATCACATGCCTTTGCTAAACCCTAAACCCATTTTTGCCTGTATGATGAAGTAGAAACAACGAGTGAAGCTATTAAGCCCAGATAGAGGTCATTTAAATAAATTTAAAGAGGCTGATGTGTAATCTGTTATAATAACTGAATTACCTATATTTACTTTTTCAGATATTGATTTAAAAGTAGCAGCAAAATTCTTCGGGACAAAGTTTGCTTGCGGCTCTTCCGTTACTGGTGATGATGAGATTGTAATTCAAGGAGACGTGAAAGATGATCTTTTTGATATTATTCCAGAAAAATGGCCTGAGGTGTGTCATTGAACACAATTTAGTAATTTTTAAAGAATTTTACTTTTCTAATAGAGTTTAAATATTATAATTATGCTCTCTTCCAAAAGTAGTCAGTGAAAATGTAAACACATAGACCACAAAATGTGCCTGTGGTTGCATTTATAGTGCCACATAATAATTGCTTGCCAGATATTTTCCTGAACAGTGTTTGCACTTTTGGAATAGATTGTAACTGTATAAATAGTGTACATTAACTGACACATTCAACTTGCTAGATGAACTGAAGGAATAAATCTTATTCACATAATTTCATATTTATTATTCTTTTCTATTATATTTTCTTTCACTTTCTTTTCAGATTGATGAAGATAGTATTGAAGACTTGGGAGATCAAAAAAGATAGTCACAACTTTAGTGAATTTATATTAATTGCTAATGCTTTATTTCTGAACTATTTTTGGAAGGTGGTCAATCAGATAAAATGTCGAAAAACCAAACCATTTCCCGGCTTTAAATATTTTTTTGAACACTTCATCTATGATAATTTGATTATACATATAATAAAATCACGACATTATAAACTTTGGCACCCCTCTCTAACTTTTACCATTCTAAAAATGTTAAGAATTAAAGCATTATCAAAATGTTCTTATTTATTTTATGAGCTTCATAATTTGAATAAAGATGTGGAATGATTGTTTAGTTTCTATTTCATCATGGAAATATTTTTTTATCAAAAGAAACAGTTTTATTCAATTACCAGCTGCTGCCCGCGACTTCGTTCGCGTGGAAATTTTAATAGGTTTTAGGGGTATGAAAAATTGATGTTGGCCGATTCTCAGACCTACCCGATATGCACACAAAATTTCATACAAATCGGTTCACCCGTTTCGGAGGAGGTTAGTAACAAACACCGCGACACGAGAATTTTAATGTTAATTTGTAGAAGAACTTACTCCAAAGCATCATATATGATAATATCAAGTTCGTGAAATTAAATAAGTAAGGATTTACGACTAAAAATATTATTCACTCTCTTGACTGGTAGCCACCTAAAAAGTCAGAGATTTGGTACCAAATATAACATTCAATTACTTATATTTTATATAGTTCGAGGTGGAAGCGAAGATCGCAAAATTAATTTTTTTTCGTTTTTTGCAATTTGCCAGTCAGTGTCAAGCTTTATGTTGATTAAAACATAATTTGCGGCCGTAGCTAATATGGCTTAACTGAGTTATAATCATAACCATCTATAGTTTATTTAAGCCCGTTAAATGGCATCTTCATGAAATAATCATTCAAAGGGATTAGACACTGTTTTAAACTTTCACGGTTTTAATCTGAACTTATACCATCACTTACGAGATACGGGATCCCGTAAGTGACCCCGCGGCGGCTGGGACGTGAGGTTCTCTCACGTTCCGCCACCTCCTTCGCTAGCATGACTGCTTCGCAGAAGGAGGCGACGGCTTCCCATTCCCTCTCGCTCCGGACCATGGATTGAATCAGGGCCGGACGCGAGAGGTCGCCGCCACGCCTGTAATCCTTGAAGCGTTTTAGAATTTTAAAGGAAAAATTCCGTATCCGTTGTTTGCAATGCGAATCCTTAATTTTGATATTTTTACGGATGTCATTGGATGTTAGTACTCTGTGGATGTATCCCACAGAGTAATGTATCCATAAATATAATATATATATAATTATTTATTCAAGTCATAAAAGTGGACATATGAGAAAATTAGATTAATGATCTCATAGTGTAATGGTAGAAATTTAATTTGTAATCTGGTATCATTGCTTTATCCGGATGGTTTCCCTTAGTAGTTTTTCCATACAAAATATTTTATGGTGAATAAATAATAGCTTATGGGTTTATAAGCAGCCAAACATTAATGAAGAAATCGACTATATTTTCCATTTAACCTATAAACCAAAGAACCTTGAATAGTTTAAAACTAAAGTAGCGTTCAACTGTGCTGTTTTACTGTTTTTTTTTTTGACAAATTGACCTAGGTGATCAGTTATTCGATTGTTTAAGTTTAATGGTCGTGCTAGGCTGTATATTTTGCTGTAAAATGCGGTGATCACACGGTAGCATTCCGTAATTAAAAATTAGAACAATAAGAGGTTCTCGATAGTTTTATTTTCTACTTAAAATAATCAAATATTTGGATAAATCATGATTATTTAATAACGTCAAGTATTTTTTTTTTTAATTCTAAGTAAAAATTGTTTCTTTTCTGTGCAATAAAATATTTTTCTTTGGTAGTTTTTTTTTTCTTATAATGGGCAACATCGTCTTCTACTTCGCAAAACAACACAAAATAAAATCACTTTACTCATTTTGCATTCGTTGTGTGTTGTGTTTTGGTATAACAATAATGATGATACGTTAGTGTTAAAACAAAGTGAAATTATTACTTTTAATGGAAGCATGGAAGTGATTAGTAGCTAATTGTGATCATAATGTAGCGCTCAGTCAAGTTCCGAAATCCATTATCCTTAAAAGTTATTGATCTTTTTATTGTATGAGACTGTAAATAAATATAAACTTTAAGAAACATGTCTGTGGTCAAAGGAAAACTCGTGAAAATGGAAGTCATCCAAGTTGGTGAATATGAATTCACCAAACAAGACATAATAGGGCACGGAGCTTTCGCCATGGTATACAAAGGAAGGAAGAGAAAGGTATGTGTATGATCTCAAATTCCATGACGCGCTTTTGTTCTAACTTGCCTTCAGAATCACATCTAATGATAATTTAATCTTGAAAGTAGCAGATTCTCGATTGCGAAATAAAACATGTTCAACATTACTATTGAATTGATTTGTTTCGATCGTGGGTGGTGGTATTTCGTCGTTTATAAGTGCCCAATTCTGCATAAATTTCGTTAAATCATAAATAAATATTGCAATTTCTCTGCTATCTTAACTAATATTGATTTTAAAAAAATAAAATCATGATAAATAATATTTTGTCTGGAGTAAGTGCGTGAAAATAATCAGCTGATAATGAATAACCTATAAAACTTGTAAACATTATTATCTTTTCATACCTACTTTGTAAATAAACATCCGTGTCGTTATTTGATTGATTTGCATCCAAATATAGGAGATAAAAATAAGATTAAGATTGAACTCCATAGATTCATCAATATAATATTTACATTTTTGAAGAGCTATTTTCAAAAAAATATAATTATGAAAAATGAATGCAAAAAGAATTAATTCACAAAATAATATATTTAATTTCATCTAATTATAAATTGATGATATTTGGACTGTATAGTAATAAATCAATGCAGACAGTTCTGCTCTAATTTCAAAATTGATAAGATTGTATTTGATTCAGTACCTATAGAAACATATAAAAGTTCACAGTCATTATAATTGTTAAGAGATTCAGGCTAAATTTTTAATCTTAACTCGAAGAGCTTTTTTTTTTTTTTCTTCAGTGTGGCATCACGCGTCAGCGTATTTTGCCATTGCTCATGTTCTCTCGAAGAGCTTATTGGAGCCAATTTTGACATTAGTAAAGTGGGCCAGAAGTGAGGACTATTAGTTAACCTGCCAAAATCACAAGCTCTCATTATTGGTGACAGATACTTTGTCAATTAAATTTTAATTGAATCACCGGTTCCCCCCCCTATGTGTATGATGGCGTACATATATAGGATTTTATATTTGTGTACAATATACCTATTAAGTATATTATTTTGTATGTATGTAGTTTAGTTTATAAAATTAATTATTTTAAGTACTTAATTAAATTACTATGACATAATTATTTTAATAATATTCTGCTGTAAATCTCACACAAAACATTTTTCTAAAGTAATTTTGCAATTTTTATCAATAAATCAATCCCAAGCAAGCATAGATTTTCTTAATGCCTAGAACGAATGCAACATAAACCAGAGTCTAGTACAAAGTTTAGAAAGTAGAACATGACATTTCCCAACTCACACATGGACACCAGTTTACTATATCTAAAAAATACTTCCTATGGATGATGATGTTATAAATTGTGAAAGTTTGACAACCATTCACATTTTGCAGGTTCTGTTGCTGTTTTATTTAGATTGTTGCTATCATTAAAACAACAATATTTTTTGTCTAAATGCCTAATTGATATTTGCTTGATCCTGGTGTTTATTGACATTTACATGGGAAATAATTAGTATACAATTCAATTTATAATACTTATATAATATTGATACAATATTGAATTAATACACACTTACAAATAACAATTAAGTATTAAGGTTTTTAGCTTTTTGAAATACATATATCGGTCCCAGTCCCATAGGCCTTTGGTTATTCCAAAGAATACAATTATTTTACAATAGAAAATATAATTATGAGTATAACTTAAAGTATAGGTATGTAATGTTGAAAAATACTAGGTGGACGATGGTACGGCCTGCCAATACAAGTTAAATATCTTCAGTTTCAGGAATATTTTGATCTATTGTTTTTATCCATGCAAAGACAAGTTCACAGATTCGCTTTTAGAATTCTGTCAAGGCTGAAACTAGTTTAATTTAGTTGAGATACTTGTTTAATGAAATCTAGTTGGTTTGTTATTTTCTTCAGCTTAGAATATACCTAATATCTATAGAGATAGTCCTAAGGTAATAATGAGTCTCATATCATCTGATTTCATGGAATTTGCATTTATATCTAACCAGAAGTTTGCAATCAACTTCCTCCATGTAGATTTTGGAGTTTCAAAGTTTCACCCCCTATTTACCCTTTTATTGGTAGAATTTTAAGAAATGTGAAACAATATATTTTGTAGTTATTCTGCAGAAGCTGAAAACTTTCACATTAATTATATCTAAAATAGTTTATTTGTACAAATTCAAACTCCTATAGGAGTGGAATTTGGCATGAAGAAATTACTACTACTCAGCTTTCATGAATAATTTAAAGAATAATATAGATTGTATATTTTTAAAATGGGTAGTCATTCGTTTTCATACGATTTTAAGAGTTCCACTTTTCTGGATACTGTGACTGCGACTGCATGTTACTATAGCTTCTCTCTGTGACATCTTCGCGTCACCTCGCGTATCGCGCGGAACCTAGGCAGCTGCTCGCCTATTCCGGTTTCTGATGCAGCTGGCTTAACTAGGTTACTTTGCGCGTGTGGGTACTTAAAAATACACACTAGGTAGTTATTGGTCAAGCCCCTAAAGTACCTATTATAGCCATTGCAGTTGTACGAAGGAAACATTTTTTTTTACATTTGTTTCGAATCCTATAGCTTAGTAGTAATACTAAGCTGTAAATTTTTTAGTTCGTCACATCACATTCGCAGGTCCAGTTGAAAACCAGCGTCAGGCAGCCTAGCTGCCTGGCATTTTGCTGAACTGGCCCTTTTTGGCGCAGCCGTGAGGCACACAATAATTATCCCTCTTTTATTTTTGTTTTATTTAGCTACACAATTATTAACCCTTTTTTCTTTTGTTTAAATTTAAGTATTTTTTGTGTTCATTTTCGTTTAATGTTTTGTGTACTTGTGGCATGTGACAAATAAACTTATTTTCTTTCTTTCTTCTTTCTTTCTTTCTAAATTGTAAAAAAATAATTTCGCAGTATTGAATTTACCGCGGTTTGTATTGCAGCTTCCGCAAAAAACACGATGTGACCTGATCTGACGTGGACGTGTCTACCGGTTCGGTTGTATGTTGTGGCGGTCCAAGCGTTAGGTTTCTCGTCTTTGTTCTAAACCGACGCACAATAGATGTCCGCACAATGCGACACGCAACGTGCGCACCATGCCTAAGCTACGCCTCAAGGGCGTTACACTAGACTCGTGCATACACTCACAGGACATCTAAAAGCATTTAAATAAATTTTAATGACTTCCTTTGTACCTCTCTGCTACTGCTACAGAATATTTGCTGAACCAGACCATCCTGTGTTTATTAGTGTGTACAAATTTTGAAAAAATCTTTCACAGTACAATGCTAAGACGACCCACTGACCAAGCTTTTGTCAATGCAAACATCTGTGGGAAAAACTACAGGCCGACAAAGTGGATAAAGAGTTAGTGACCTTATCTGATCTAGTTATCTTCCATAATACATAGTTTGCGCCCATAGGTATATGAACTCTCCAAGTACCTATGAAATGAGTCGTGAGATACGAGTCTTCCTTTTGTAAAATCTAGCACAACAAGAAATCAAAGTCAATCGCTTTTGTTGTAAACTCATAAGGAAGTAGATAATTCCAATTGTCTATTTAAGGTGGAAGTTTAATCGCACTTTCCCATACATTTTTGTTTCTTGAAAATCTCGATACTTATATGCTTTTTGTAGAAGTAATGAAACAATATGATGTTATTACGAATTAGTGTTGTCGCAAAACCCTTCAAACATAAAGAAATAACAAGGTTTATAGGATTTCCAGGGCCGAAAAAAAAACGAAAAATCTTTGCTAGTGTGCGTGCTTGGAGTCACACCATCTACCGGATATCTAAAGAACTTCTAAAGAACAATCGAGCCCCTTGCATAACAAAACTCGAAATAATTATCTGTTGATACTAGATGGCGTGGCGTTGTCATTGTAAGTTGGTGCCAGTAATAAGTGCGTGGACTCGCGAATATTTCACATTTCATTCGTCAAACAAGTAGGTAGGTAGGTACTGGCTGCGACGTTTTTGTTTGGGTGAATTAGATTTATCATTTTTTAAGAATGAAGTTAAACATTCTTAAATTATGTCATGATGTTCAAACCTAAGTTTGAAAGTACCTATTAGGGATGAAATGTGTAATTCGGAGTTGGTTCTAATTTTACTGTGTGATAGGTAAAACTTATTAGTTATTAACAAGTAGGTATTCAGACATAATTCGTTATGAAGCCACAGCCTGCAGCACAAAGCTTATCTTACTAAACTTTAATTTTGTACGTGCACTTTTCGTGGTATATGTAATAAACTAATAATGTACTTACATTTTATAACACTAGCTTATGCCCGCGGCGTCGCCCGCGTGGATTTCGATAATTGTCCCACGGGAACATATTATCGGGATAAATAGTATCCTATGTGTTAATCCAGGTTACAAACTACCCGTGTGCCAAATTTCATCCAAATCCATTCAGTAGTTTTTGCGTGAAAGAGTAACAGACATCCATCCATCCATCCATCCTCACAAACTTTCGCATTTATAATACCTATTAGTAGGATTACATTCATTCATCACACTATTTACATTCATGAATGTAGGTACTACCTAATAAAACATACACGACGCGGTCAAGGTCACGTTGAAACGCCGTAGTTCTATCTATCTATCTATCTATCTATATAAATAAAAATCAATTGCTGTTCGTTAGTCTCGCTAAAACTCGAGAACGGCTGGGCCGATTTAGCTGAATTTGGTTTTAAAATGTTTGTCGTAGTCCAGGGAAGGTTTAAAAGGAAAGATAGGGTAGGTAGCGTAGGGTAGGTAGGGTAGATAGGTAGGTAGGTAGGGTAGTAGGGTATGGTAGGTAGGGTAGGGTAGGGTATGGTGGGTAGGTAGATAGGGTAGGTAAAAAGTGCATTGCAACGCATGCCGGGGACAGCTAGTCGATCTATATATCCATACTAATATTATAAATGCGAAAGTCACTCTGTTTGTTTGTATTTCTGTTTGTTACTTTTTCACGATTAAACGGCGAATCTGATCCTAATGAAATTTGGCAAGAAGATAGATTTCAACCTGGGGAAGGACGTATGCTATATATCATCACGCTACGATCAATATCCCTATTTCCCTTGGTCACGGCATCACGCGTGAACGGCTGGATAGATTTCGATAAATGTTTTTTTGTTTTGTATGTTACTGACAGGAGAAGGTTCTCTTAGGTAGGTAGGTAGTAGGTAGGTAGTAGGTAGGTAGTAGGTAGGTAGTAGGTAGGTAGTAGGTAGGTAGTAGGTAGGTAGTAGGTAGGTAGTAGGTAGGTAGTAGGTAGGTAGTAGGTAGGTAGTAGGTAGGTAGTAGGTAGGTAGTAGGTAGGTAGTAGGTAGGTAGTAGGTAGGTAGTAGGTAGGTAGTAGGTAGGTAGTAGGTAGGTAGTAGGTAGGTAGTAGGTAGGTAGTAGGTAGGTAGTAGGTAGGTAGTAGGTAGGTAGTAGGTAGGTAGTAGGTAGGTAGTAGGTAGGTAGTAGGTAGGTAGTAGGTAGGTAGTAGGTAGGTAGTAGGTAGGTAGTAGGTAGGTAGTAGGTAGGTAGTAGGTAGGTAGTAGGTAGGTAGTAGGTAGATAGTAGGTAGGTAGTAGGTAGGTAGTAGGTAGGTAGTAGGTAGGTAGTAGGTAGGTAGTAGGTAGGTAGTAGGTAGGTAGTAGGTAGGTAGTAGGTAGGTAGTAGGTAGGTAGTAGGTAGGTAGTAGGTAGGTAGTAGGTAGGTAGTAGGTAGGTAGTAGGTAGGTAGTAGGTAGGTAGTAGGTAGGTGGTAGGTAGGTGGTAGGTAGGTGGTAGGTAGGTGGTAGGTAGGTGGTAGGTAGTAGGTAGGTAGTAGGTAGGTAGTAGGTAGGTAGTAGGTAGGTAGTAGGTAGGTAGTAGGTAGGTAGTAGGTAGGTAGTAGGTAGGTAGTAGGTAGTAGTAGGTAGGTAGGTAGTAGTAGGTAGGTAGTAGGTAGGTAGTAGGTAGGTAGGTAGTAGGTAGGTAGTAGGTAGGTAGTAGGTAGGTAGTAGGTAGGTAGTAGGTAGGTAGTAGGTAGGTAGTAGGTAGGTAGTAGGTAGGTAGTAGGTAGGTAGTAGGTAGGTAGTAGGTAGGTAGTAGGTAGGTAGTAGGTAGGTAGTAGGTAGGTAGTAGGTAGGTAGTAGGTAGGTAGTAGGTAGGTAGTAGGTAGGTAGTAGGTAGGTAGTAGGTAGGTAGTAGGTAGGTAGTAGGTAGGTAGTAGGTAGGTAGTAGGTAGGTAGTAGGTAGGTAGTAGGTAGGTAGTAGGTAGGTAGTAGGTAGGTAGTAGGTAGGTAGTAGGTAGGTAGTAGGTAGGTAGTAGGTAGGTAGTAGGTAGGTAGTAGGTAGGTAGGTAGTAGGTAGGTAGTAGGTAGGTAGTAGGTAGTAGGTAGGTAGGTAGTAGGTAGGTAGTAGGTAGGTAGTAGGTAGGTAGTAGGTAGGTAGTAGGTAGGTAGTAGGTAGGTAGTAGGTAGGTAGTAGGTAGGTAGTAGGTAGGTAGTAGGTAGGTAGTAGGTAGGTAGTAGGTAGGTAGGTAGTAGTAGGTAGGTAGTAGGTAGGTAGTAGGTAGGTAGTAGGTAGGTAGTAGGTAGGTAGTAGGTAGGTAGTAAATTTAGGGATTTCTGAAAGAATTGTAGATTTTGGCACAATCTCTTAAAACCTATGTCAGTAGTACTGACCCTAACAGGTAGGTGTAGGTGTTCTGACTCAGTACACACCGAGACGCGACGCTGCGCGCACACTTATAGAGAGAAGATACACATTTCGTTGTGAGAAAACGTTGCGCCACGCAGCGCTGCGCCACGTGACGCCTGTAAAGAAATGTGTATCCTTTCGTGTAGAAAATAAAGTTAAATTTTGAATCGCTTTTTAAAATGTGCGCGCAGTGTCGCGTCTCGGTGTGAGCTGACCCTTAGTGTTCCAAGGCTTTGTATATAAAGTGAAGATTAGAACTAAAAAGCTTTCAAGCTAGTGGAAGTTTATCTTTGAAATCTTGGTGATTTGTTGGTCAGTGGGTCGTCTAAGGGGCAGATTTTTAGGAGTTGAAGTATACGCTTACGGGCACTATGCGCAGCAAAGAAAACAAAAAAATAAAATTTTCGGCAAAAAAATTTTTTGGGACTTAGTGGATTTTCCAAAAAAAAAAAATAGGAAATTTGAAAAAAAAATGGCAGTTTCGGGTTAACCTTGGCCATAAAAACCATTTAGGTTCTGCGAAGTATGGACCCAAGAGGCACCGTTTCCGAATTATGGGCCTCCGAATTTTATTTAATTTTTATAAAACTATCTACATTTCCAAAAAGGGTAGCTCAAAAGAAAATATTTTCTGGAAAGAAACTGTTGCTCTAGTAGAAAACTATGAGATGGTGTAAAAAAATCCGAGAAATATTGAGAAAAAAGAAAAAATTGAAAAAAATATTCTGTGTCGGTCGATCTTTCAGCTTGAGTATCGTTAGGGGCAAAGACACAAATTTTCGGAAAAAAAAAACTAACAGATTTCGTCCGTTTTTCTTGCAGAAGCCTATTACCCTTGTCCATAGAAACTATTTAGGTTCAGAGAGGCATGGCCCTCCGACGCACCGTTTCCGAGTTAGGAGTTTTTTAATTTTTTTCTTGTTTTTACAAAACGCTCTATATTTCCAAAATGGTAGCTCAGATGAAAATCTTTTCTGGAAAGAAACTGTTGCTGTAGTAGAAAACTATGAGATGGTGTACGAAAAACCAAAAAAAAATGCATTTTTTTATAAGTCCTCGCGCCATAGCGCCCACACTCCAAACGATTTTGTTCTTTGATCTTGAATCAGTTTGTAAATATCTATCACATAATTTATTTATTTATTTATTATTTATTAAAACTTTATGCACAAGTATAAAAACACTGTACAAAGGCGGACTTAATGCCTTAGGCATTTTTTACCAGTCTACCTTAGGGTGATGCAGAGAGAAAACATAGTAGGTGCAGCATAACAAATTGTAAGAGAACATTTACAAATAAAATATAACGATACATACATAAATACATACATATATATGTACAATAAGTAAAGAGAGAGACAAACTAACAACAATTTAATTAAGAGATGAATCTGCCAGCTTCTTAAGTAAGTCTTGGCGAGCTTTAACTTTAAATGTGAACCGCCTGTTGGCCAACCTGATGTTCAGAGGGAGCGCATTCCAAAGGAAGACAGCCTGGACAAAGAAAGACGACTTGAGAAAAGAGAGCGGTGAGAAGGACAACGTAGAAGACGATTATTGGAGGAACGAAGATTCTTACTGTGCGCAGAGCATAAATATTGAAAATAAGTAGTCACATAAGAAGGAGAAGTAGGCTTATTAAGAAGAGAAAATAGGGTAGTCAAAGCTCTCAACGCTCTGCGTTGTCGGATGGGCAACCATTTTAAAAGTGACCGATGTGCGGAGACGTGATCATACTTACGAAGATTAAATACGAATCGAATGCAGTTATTAAGAAGTCGGTAGCACACATCACCATAGTCAATTATGGGGAAGATTAGGGACTGTACAAGCATTACCTATAGGTGTGATGGGAGAATATTTTTTAGCCGATAGAGCGACCGCAATGTTCCGGTGACTTTCTTGCTCACAATCGCGACCTGCTTACGCCAGTCAAGGCAAGTGTCAACATGCAAACCCAGATCTTTGACGTCAGAGCTAAACGGAATAACCGTGCCGTCAAAGGTAACCGGTGGCACCGTTAAGCCATTCAGCCTTCTCAGGCTATGGGGGACTCCCTATAATAATAGCCTGGCACTTGGTTGGGTTAACCGCCACCCCGAAACGATCAGACCAGTTTTTGACAAAACGTAAATCCCGGTTTAGCTCCTCGATCGCACTGGACAAGCTGTCAACACTAGCCTGACAGTAAAGCTGTAAGTCGAAAGCGTAAAGATGATACACACACTGAAGCTCGGTAGTTATGAGATCTATAAAAATAGAGAATAAAATACCGCCTTGAGGGACGCCAGCATCAAGATCACACCAGCTGGAGCTAGAGTCACCAGCAAGAACTGATTGCTGGCGCCCCCGAAGATAGGAAGAAAACCATTCCAATACCTCCGGAGAGACCATCAGATAGGAGAGGATGGATAAAAGGACTTCGTGACTGACGGTATTGAAAGCATTGGAAAAATCAATTAAGACCAAAACCGAAACTTTAGTGTCTTGCATTCCCCGCCTTATATCGTCAGTCACTTTAAGGAGGGCTGATACGGTACTATGGCCGGGCCTGAACCCGGATTGCAATGGACTGATAAGGGAGTTGTGGTAGATGAAGTGGGAAAATTGCTTGTGAACACAGGCCTCGAGTACTTTAGATAAAAAGGGAAGGATGGAAATTGGTCGAAAATGGCTGAGAAGAGTAGGGTTAGGAATTTTAGGGAGTGGCCGAACATGGGCTTTCCGCCATAGAGAAGGGAAAACACCGGAGTAAAGGGAGAAGTTAACGATATGGGAGATTGCAGGAAGGAGCTGATCAAGAGCTTTCACAATCATGTGACGACTGATGTTATCATAGCATCTGATTACAACGATTGCGAGCAGTTTTGAAAAGGGGCGTGAACGCGCGATCCCTTCGTCGCATTGCCATTAGAACTCCATTGTTCATCCATGGGGCCGGTGAGCGCTTCAACTTGACTTTCCTGACAGGAGCGTGGGTGTCATACAACTTGACTACAACCGCATTAAAAGTATTCACTTTATCATCGACTGATGTGGCTTCCTCCAGGGGCGTCCAGTCAATATTGGAAGCATGCTCGATGAGTTTTTCTGCATTCATCCGCGCAAAGGCACGCCTGTACTGGAAGGTAGGTTTGGGTTTAGGAGGTTTAAGGACATAAGACAGGAAAATAAGGTTGTTATGGGAAAAGCCAGGAGCGTCCTGTTGACCATGTGAGGCGACTAGGGAAGGATTAGATGCGAGAATCAAGTCGAGCCAAGTATCATCCCCGACAGTGTTATGATGCGTTGGTTGGAGAGGCAAGACATGCAGACTAACTGACTCGACCAGATGTAGGAGTTAACAGGATCGAGGGGAGTTGTGGGCAAGGAGATTGGTGTTGAAATCCCCCATGACGCTGTGATGTGCATACTCCGAACCTAATGATTCTAGGACCGATTCTAATTCGATGAAGTAATCAAGGGACGGGGGACAATACACAACTCCAAGAACAGTTTTAGCTCATAAAACACAAACTTCTAAAAAAAGAAATTCAGCCAAATTAGTAGTAGAGGAAGAAGTAGCAATAATTTTAAAAGAAAAATCGGCATGAAGGTAAATTGCAACACCACCCCCTCTCTTACCGATTCGATCATTCCGTAGGAGAACGAATCCTGGTAGAAAGTAAGTGGTAGACGCAAGCTCAGGTTATAGCCAGGTCTCTGAAATGAGGACGGTATGGACGTTATTGTTCGTAAAAGTATCGTAAAGCTCATTGTAGTGGCTGGGAATGCTCTGGGCATTGATGTGACAAACATTAAACAGTCGGTCAAGACTATGGTTAAAGTTTTGACGTAAAGTATCACCAAGGGTGTCTGTAATGGAACAAAAACTATCTTCAAGAGTGGCAGTAGATTTGTTAGCTGAGAAAAACGATTCATTATCGAAAATAGTGGTCATAAATACGAATAAAATATTTTTTAAAAAATATACTTGTAAAATTAAAATAACTATAAAAAAATAAAAAATAAACTACATGCTAAACAAGTAGGTACGACGGTTGCATCTCTGCACCACCCGCCAGCTAACATCATCATTTTAAAACACAGTGAACAACCAAGGAATGAAAATAAGTTACAATGAAATAGAAAAAAAAAACAAACCCAAAATAAATACAAAAGTACAGAAAAATAAAATTGTGGCATTCGGAACGCACCTTACGCCCTCAACAAACATAAAATTATCGTGAGCCGTAGACAGAGAAAACTATCTGTTTACGTCGTGAGCGTATCCGATCCTTGAAAACCCGATGTCAATGTCAAAGACAGTCATGTCATAATGGCATTAGCAATATGTTTTCAAAAAAGAAAAATAATGACAAAAACATCCTTGTTGAGGGTAAACTATTGTACGAATGTACGCAAGACATGTAACAATCCATCTCATGGTCGTGTGAGGAAGAAAGATAAAAAAAAAACAAAGTCAAGCAAAACAATGATTACGAGCCAAAACTAATCAAAGGTTATCATTACCAAACAGCAAAAGATAGCATATTAAAAGGTAAGTAAATCCTACGCAACGTAGGTATCTAATGCGTGAATTTATATATAGATAATATTTAAGAGTTTTGTTACCAAAAATTAACGATTATTTTTACTTGTTTTTCAGGCTATCTCCAGAAGTTTGCACTTTGGGATAGGTACTTCAGCAGCAACGGACTCAATTCTTCAAACGATGAGATTTTATGTTTACTTCCATCGGGGACTTTTAATTACGATGACACCGTCCTGAGTCCAGCATGACCGCATAGAAAAGTGAAGCCTCGCCTTCCCAAAGATGGATTGTCGGGTCTTGGTCAAGAATTCCTTGACGGACACAGACCTGTCTTCGCTCTCCATACCGCAGACCTGTCGTCATAGTTGAAGAATCTTACTAAAATCGCTGCGTGAGCGAGCGTGATCCACCATATGCTGGAGCTGCCCGCTGCCGGCCCGCGGCCTTTCGAATGATGATGGAAGATCAACAGCTATAATATGTTTAGTTATTATTGTGCTTCATTGGTGTAATTGCTAAGTGTGGCGTTCCAGTGTAACATATTTTAAATAAATAACTAAATAGGACTGTGGTGATGCTTGTTGGCGGCACCTAGTCTGTGGCAGACCTTTATGGAGGATGTGGTTACTGATTAAAGGCCCAGCTTCTTGTTAATTAGATCCAGGATCACTGTGCTACTGACCTCTCCTTCAACCTTTGCTATGCCCTGAAAGATCAGTGCCTTCCGACGATGCCAGGTCTCCAATTGGTCAACCTGTCTGGCTGATCTGTCTCCTAAGCAGACTTAGCATGCTAAAGTGCTAAAGATTAGCTCCCTGAAGGTCCGAAACTCCTCAGCTACCCTCGCCACATTATCTTTGGCTGGTCCTGCGCACTGAATTTGTGCCTCCAGTTCGCTCATCTTCCAGACAAAGCTATCCTCAAGGCTTTTCTGTACCAATGCAATCTCATCAAGCTGTGACATGGTGTCCTTGTGACCGGTCACAGTGAAAAAAACAGTGAAAGTGAAGTGATGTGCTGGCAGGTGGTGGAAAGTTATAGCTTTAGTCACATGTGTGAGCTGCAAACGTGAGTACTCACTATGCAGAAGTTATACACTGATATTTTATAAAGAATAAGTAAATAAACTGAGTATTTCTAATTAAAATAGGTATCAAATCAATATTGGAGATACATTCTTTTTTTTACACCTACCCGCGCTATTATCTATTTATACATATTTATATATCTATACCTATTTATCTGTCAATGCTTCATTTTTTATTCCTTTTACCTATTTTTAACCAACTTCTAAAAGAAAGAGGTTATCAATTGGAAAGTTTTTTTTTGTATACTAATTTCATTCAGTAATTAATTTCATTGTAAATAAGCACCATGTGGCTATTTAGTATATTTTTAACCGACTTCCTAAAGAAGGAGGTTATCCATTCGACTGTGTTTTTTCAATAATAGACAGCAAATCTGTTGTGACAACATCATAACGTTACATCCCGCTGTAATGTTATGATGTTGTCACAACAGATTTATTTGGATATCTCCAAAGATAAAAAAAAACACAGTCGAATGGATAACCTCCTTCTTTAGGAAGTCGTGTCTTCTTTAGGAAGTCGTGTATTGTATGCTCTTGGGGCCAAAATGTAATATTCTATAAATTGATTTTCATCATATTACATTTTGATTTTTCATTTTGGTATGCAGATGTGTACAGTAAAACCAGATTTCGACAGTTAGTTATACATAGTATGTTAGTTTCCATTTGATTGGTGATAAGCATATTACCATGATAATGTAACAATACATGTATTGTATTTACATTCATAGCAAAAATTTTAATAGGAAAATACAACTAAATGGATAAATAAAAAACTTTTTTCAAAGAACAAAACAACTTCAAAAAAGTGTAATATAACTTTAGCTTCAGAAGTTGGTGGCAAAAAAACTAAATCAAACAAACAAGTAACCAACTTCTGAAGCTAAAGTTATTTTTCACTTTTTTGTTTTTTGAAGTCAGTTTTAATTTTTTTTGCAAAAAGAGTATCCATGGAGTTTCTTGCACGTTCTTGTCCATAGAGATCTACCTCCCTTTTGGAACGTGCAACTAGAGACCTGAGTCCTTGACACTTTGAAACACCTTGAAATGTGTGGACATTGATATTGTGGGCTTTATAGATTCCTAGATCCTTGGTAACTTTTTATCTTGGTCTATGTTTTGTAGTAAGCAAGAACTTATTGTCGGGCCTATGATATCCTCCCATACTTACGTATTAACGCTGTAACAAAAAAATATTGTAAAACCAAATGATTTTAAAAGAGTAACCATGGAGTTTCTTGCCGGTTCTTTTCCATAGGAAACGACCAACACGAACCGTGCACCTTTCTTGTTGACGTTTTACAAGTGCCCTTGTAGGCCTATGTGAAATAAAAATATTTTGATTTTGATTCAAAACTGCCTGTAAATGGTATTTAAATAAATGCGTTGAGTTTGTATCAATTGTATTTTTTTGCCTTATTATAAGTGCCTATATGACTTGACTTAGATTGTTTTTTTATAAACAATTTATTGTATTATGTAGTTGAAAGGTGGGCAGTGATATCCTCTTTGTGGAAATGGCCTTGACTTATGAATTGTAGGTTGTATGTTCGAACCCTGACAGGCTCTTTACTTTGGGTAAATGAATACTAATACTACTTGAATAAAAAGCATGACTTACAATAGTTAATTATATAATTAGAGTAAAACACAAAATAACCAAACAAATTGTGTAAAACACAACATAAGGAGTCTCTTTGAAGGATCGCATCCGGAACGAGGTGATCTGAAGTGGCAATGGACCGGCCATATTAGCCGTAGAACCGATGACCGTTGGGGTAGACGTGTTGTTGAGTGGAGACCGCGAATCGACAAGCGTAAGATGGGACGCCCTCAGGCTCGGTGGAGCGACGATCTTTGCAGGGTAGCTGGTAGCAACTGCATGAGAGTTGCCGAGAATCGGGTTAAGTGGCGAGCGATTGAAGTGGCCTATGTCCAGCAGTGGACTGCGGTAGGCTGCTGATGATGACGATGATGACACTTACACAACACATTTATCACAACTACTTTAAGATTCCAGAACCAGAACATAAGATTCCCTTGTAGAAAGAACTGTTCAGAACAGAATAGATTTTCGCACTTGAATGTTTATGTCACTGACATTTAAATATGTAAATCGCGACAAGCGACGTTCCGTTTCATGTTAGGTACTATTGATGGGTAGTTATTGTAAAAAAAAAAAAACTAAAATAAAAACGTTGCAGTGGCCCACCTCGTATTTTTTTTTTTAAACATTTTAGTCATAAAATAATGATAATCTAAGCTATCTGCATCTTTCCTAATTAAACGTTTTTGATGAGAACGCCATCTAGCGGTTCAGAAAGTAACCGTTTACGTGTGCATGTGTGTGTGTGTGCATGGTGTGTACATATATGAAGTGGAGACGACTTGGGGGAATCTTTAAAATCTCCGTTTGAGAAGAGTTAACAAGTAAACTGTATATGTGGAAAAATCAAGACAAAAGGCTAGTTTACGCAAATAGAATATTGTCCATCAAAGATATTTGCGAGACCAAATATCTTTGATATTTCCCAAATGCGAGACTACAACGCCATCTATTGAAAAAACGGCGGCGGGATCGTCAGCGGAACCACCTTAACCAATGTTTGTTTTTCCCAGACATATTCTAACTAGATCACAGATCATGTCAACCGCTTAATAAAAAACTGAATGCGTTATTTCTAGACATGGACCTGATACCCACTCGCAAATATCGATTACCTAAGCACGATTTTGCCATTTCCATACACCACTTTCAATTCATTTCCCAAGGTTTTTCAACTAATCGCTAGGGTGAGCTATAATTTTCTTGAAATGACATTTAATGATGTAACAACGTAATTGCATTGGCAAACGAATGACGTTGCCAACTGAGTAGTGCACCACGAACGGTGACCGTGACCGCACTTCAGACACCGCAGTATCAATACCTACTTAATTAAAATGTGTATGTAGGTGTGGTATTATCGCAGGTTTAGTTATTATATTTTGTCTGCTTCCAATAATCTTAACCGATGTACTTACGCGCAGCCATATAGGATGCAACTACGATGGAGTTGGTCTATCTACGATCTCGCACGGGGCTCGTGATGAAATCAGGTCAAATTGTAATCGCTCCACGAGCCTACGGAATGTAGGGCGGTCTAATGTTAGACCTGCGCCGACGCACCACCCTCTGGATAAAAGCAAAATTAAACCAAATCGCACTGAAGCTCAAAATAAATCCTTGCACGTTCCAACTTAAACTCCTGGGTTGTGGAATAAACAAACACTGAAATAGTTTGCGCCGAAAAGCTAATTCCAATCATTATGCAGATTGTAACTTTTTACTTTTCAACGAGACTACTAAGTTACTGATATAATGACAATAGTGTAGATTATTACTTCTGTATTGCTTGGTAAACATTCCTTTGTTATGTCATATGCATGGATCATACTTACATATTGTATTTCTTTATTAAGTAATATTATAATTGTGAAAATAACTGTCTTGTTTACCTTTTCATTCCTTAAAGGTTGAAAGGATTTGGGTTAAGTTTCGCATACGCATAGACCATGACCAATTCAGTATTCTTCATCCCGGTATTTCGGTAGTACGTGCCTACCTGTGGCGAAACCTAGTTTTATTGTATATGAAATTCATAAGCAGAAGTATTCAAATTCACACCCATTATGTGGCTGGGCCTGCGAAATCAAGTAGCCTAATTGACGTAGAGACAATCTATGCGGGCTGCAGGCCTTGGTGCACGCCACGCATGAGACTCGCCCACCTGCAGCGCGTCCGAATGCAACGCTCATTGCACTTGAAACGACTATCGTTTTATTCTCGTGTCTTCCTTCTTTTGTTTATCAGTAATTGAAGCATTTAGTTTCAGAAAAGACAAAATATTATATTTTAGCCAAGTCAGCGCCAAAGTCTATGATCACAACATTTAGGCAAGTTTTTCATTCATAAAAAGGCTTAGTGAAACTGAAAGAATGAGATCTACTTTTGTCGCTGACTGTGCTTCTCTTAACCTACCATAGTGTTATTTAATAAAACGCTTCAATAAACTAGTAAGAATGTAAAATGTAATCAACTGTTTAGAATGCACCACTCTTTCCATTTACCACACAATTTTTTGTTACAGAATCAGTCACAATCGGTAGCTGTTAAAGTGGTGACGAAGAAAGGCATACAGAAAGCTTCAGAGATTCTGGTGAAAGAGATAAAGATTCTTCGTGAACTCACTGCCCTCCATCACACCAACTTGGTCGCCATGCACGACTGTATGGACAGCCCCGCCTACGTCTATGTCGTCATGGAGGTGAGTTCATATTAAAAATAATGTATAAATTAAATTATTTTGCTAGGCAGCTGCGAGTTTGACTTTATCAGACAAAAAGTAGATGAACAAGCAAAAACTAACCTGTATACAGTTCAGATTTGCAACAAGCGTGTATTTGTGTGCTTGAGTTGTTATTCAATGTGACTCATCCGGTAAAGTTTATTGCCTTTTAGTCAGTCAAACATTTGGGGTAAACGACAGCCTCGCCTCACAAATGAATGAATGAATGTCCGATTTTAAAGCTTAGTTCTGAACACAGTGAAGGTAGTTGGTATTTATCAAATATTGCCATTCATCATTTTGTAAACAGGACTCTTGAAGCGATATTTCTTAAACAGCGACAAAAATAACTCCAGTACCGTTCGCAGAAGTGTTTCTGTTTCCAAACACGCGTTTCGGTTTCGATCACTTACACAGAGGCGGCGAAGAATAATTTAAAAAAAAGTCTACACCATGTTGCACCGATGCTCATAATTCTATTAATTGCAAATGTGAAAAAACTTACCTGATTAAATTATGATTATTACTAGTCGGTAAACAAATTGCGTTGGATCGTAGTTAAGTATTTATGAATGAATGATCGCAATCATCTAACCATAAACCGACTTCATTATCGCAATAGGGGATAATCTTATTTTTTTTTTCTTTGTCCGTCGGGTAGTTTATTGAAAAGTATTGGACACGTATTTTTTCTTTTTTCACGTGGTCTAAAAATTACGGAGATGTATTGAGTTGAAATGGCGCATGACGTCACATGTAGATAAGTTTTATACCCACTTGTGACGTAGTAAGCCCCCACTCTCCAACTTTAATGAGTTCTAACTAAGTAATTTTTTGATATTTTGATAAAACAAAAAATACGTGTCTAATATTTTTGTATTACCTGTCTGACGGACAAAATAGAATGTCGTTTTCTTTACCCAGTCCGGTCCCCTATTCGGAACAAATGATCGGATATTGTTCTCTTCGCTTATTCATATTGTAGGCATGGTATACTTAAGTGCTTAGATTGGTGCAAATGTAACCACGCCAACACGTGACTGGAACTGGTATAATTCATAATAAATGCAACATGTTTTGTGTAACTAATATTATAGATACACCTAAAAGAAATTCAAAGCGATAGAAACAAGTTAAGTAAAAGGTGTTTTATTTCCAATCTAGGTACTATAATAGTGACCCACCCAGTTTCTAAGTGTTGGTCTTTTCAAAAAATTCTGTAGTATCTCTCTATTCTCTATCATCCTTAAATTAAACTTTGCAGCAATTTATAATTATTTTGGTTTGTGTCATATAGTTTCATTGTGAGTTCAAAAATTCAATAAGACCGTTAAAATAAAAAAACAGTGCGTGGAGTCACTCCGCGCGGAAGAAGTGAAACATCGTCTACACGAATGCGTTTGAGTGCCACGCATTCACTCTCGTTATTTTATTGAGCTTCTAAATAATATTTTGTTGTTTTCTTGTTGTATTATTTTTATTACATAAGTTTATCGAGGTTATTCTACTTATGGAAATTGAGCGAAGGCTGGTCACACCGAAGAGTCGAATGCATGATTGTTTGCACGACATCTTGCGTACCTAGTAGAACTACGTAGACACAAATCTTGTGATACTGCCATCTATTAGTGAGTTTAAAAAAATATTCCCCCTTCATGGTAGCGTTAAACTTGTTGGAAGTCGCACAAGAAGTTTCACTTAAAAAAAAGTAAAATGTAATCAAAGTCGAGTGGCTTGCTTGACATTTTATCGCGCATATGGATTAAGGGCAAGGTAACTAGGTTACGGACAATGATATAGCCATTTCATTTAATAATAATATCCTTTATTTTAATCGTTACAGCGATATGTCAAAACGACGCATTGTGTGCTAATGAAATAATAATTGAAAGATTCCGGGATTGCGCAAAAAGAAAAATGTAATTGTGTCTTGATATTTCTTTTGTTCTTATTTGCTTTAAAAAATGTTATATAGGGTATATTATTACTTAATTAACATAATATTGCATGTGTATAATTCATTGTTTTAATTATATCTACCCGGTTCAATTCGGTGTCCGCTGTTTTAAATAAAAATTGAAACATTACTTTCACAAAATCGTGAGTGTTATATCATAATTATGGTATTCGATTACTATAAATACTCTCAGTCAGTATTTAACTGAACGGTTATTCCCCCTATGCTCGACTCGAAAAATACCTACTAAAAAGTTTCACTAGGGACGAAATTATTCAATTCTACGTAAGCAATGGAAGGTATAAGTACAGTTGGAAAGAAAAGTGTTCGAATTCAAGTTAAAACTTTATAGCGCTATTCGTTTAAATGCGTAAGCGTCTATAAGTTAAAATATATTTTGTCTCGTTCTGACATTAAAAAAGTCAAACTAACAGACAAGGACAAACGAATTTCAGAGAAATTCTAAGTTAAGGCCCTTACTTGACCTAATAACTTTGAGTAGTCTTCCCTCTTTTCCACGTATGAGTTAAAATAGTAAATACGATACACCCAGATTTATAAATAAAATCTTTTTAAAATCAAATTTTGCTCATTTGAAAAAAATATTCGTTACAAAATGTTCCTTTTCTTTTTTTAATTTCGATGGGTTTGCACTTTAATCTACTGTAGGTCATTATTAAATTATCTATCCACTAGTGTCAATAGCAATTTTTTTTCAAAGATTACTGCAGGAGGAGATGCTCATTATAAATCATTATTTTTTCATTTCTGAGGGTGATTAACACCAACAAAATATTACACGAGAAACAGTATGGTTTCACCTAAGGATGTTGTACAACTGACGCCGGTGTCACTTTATTAAACCACATATATATACTGCGTGGGAAAAGGCACAAGAAGGATTCTTCTGTGACCTCTCGAAGGCATTTGATTGCGTAAATCACCAAACCTTGCTCTTGAAACTTAAGCATTACGGTTTAGGTAAACTTGCGCTCAGTTTAGTAAAATCGTATTTAAATGATAGACAGCAGCAAGTACAAGTGAATGGTGTAAATTCAATGGCTTTGAAAGTGAAAATGGGTGTACCACAAGGTTCGATATTGGGTCCTTTCCTCTTTTTAGTATATATTAATGACCCACCCCATTTATTTAAAAACCAACCACAAATGGTGTTGTTTGCTGACGATACTTCGTTAATATTTAAGATAAACAGACGTGCCACAAACCTTGACGATATAAATAACGCTCTAATGCAGGTCCATAAATAGGTTAAATGGTTTGGATTGTGACATAGTATTGAATCAAGAGAAACTTGAATTTGTCGTCTAAGTAGGCAGGCGCGATTCTCTAAGAGAACTGTTTAAGGAAATTAACATCATGACGGTACTTTGTCAATACATCTATGAAAACATCATGTACGTTAGGAAAAATCTGCATTTATTTAATAAAAGAGGTCACCGGCACCACTTTAATACTAGAAACAGGGACCAACTAGTTCAGCCAGGTTTCAGGTTAGCTAAAGTATCTTTCATGGGGTACTGTTTAAAATGTTACAATAAAATATCTCCCCCCATTCTATAACTGAATGAAACGAAAATTAAATCTTGCATAAAACGCACACTGTGGAGGCAAGCATATTATAAGTTGGGGGATTACATTGAGGATAAAAATGCTTGGCTCAATGCTGGTCCTGCTCCACAACCATAGGGCCATTCTGGATCATCTGAATTACCAAGTGAAGATAATGTGAAAGCTGGAGAAGATTGTAAAAATATATTGGCGTTGTATAGATTCAATCTCTTAGTATTATATACTTGCTTAGCACATGTGTGAGTACTATGTACTGTAAAGCCACCATTTAATGAGTACCTACATCTTTCATTGACGCGAAATTACCCTGGTGGTTGAGTGAATGTCATGCTCACTTAAATGTCTCGTTGATGGTGGCGGGTGTGTGAGTGTGTCGGGTAATTTAGTTCCCTTCAATATGGTCGAGTTGAATGTTGGCTGATACATGCGTCATGTTCGTGAACGGGCGCTTTCAGTTGTGACTGGTCATCCCTTAGCTACTACGGTTTATTTAAATTACTTTATTTTTTAATTACTGATTTAATTTTTTACTCTGGACGCTCTTAACTTGCCCGTATTTCTATATCGTTCTCACATACTTATAAGGGTCAGCTAAAAAGTTACACATTTCGTTGTGAGAATACGTTACGCCACGCAGCGCTGCGCCGCGTGAAGCCTGTAAAGAAATGTGTAACTTTTCGTGTAGAAAATAAAGTTATATTTTGAATCGCTCTTTAAAATGTGCGCGCAGCGTCGCGTCTCGGTGTGAGCTGACCCTAGTTCTTAACATGAATGATGTAACCAAGATTTTGTAACATTATTTTTATTTAAAAGAGTGTCCATGGAGTTTCTTGCCCATTCCTCTCCATAAATCTACGCTTTGGAATGGGCAACTACGGTACTTTCACAAGTTATTATGCCTTGTGACTGTGACTGAAGCTTCGCGTTTTTTTTTGTACTTTGATTTTCAAAAGCGCCTGTAATGTTCTAATTGAAGTAAATGCTTTGAGTTTGACCTACCTAAAAACCTTGTACAAAGTATTAGAAAAAGATGAAATAAATCGGTTAAGTAGTTCTCGAGTTATGACGAGACCAAGGGAAATAGGGATACATTTTTATATATCTGGATTATCGTGCGGCGTGCAATGTTAACACTTCTGTATGATTCTGGCCTGCTGGTAGTCTGTGAGACTATTATCCTTGTTTCTCATCTCCTACTGTCATTGCCAATTTCCTAATCCTTCTTGTTGTCCCAACGGCGCAGGGGGGGGCGGAGTAGTGGGGAAACGACGATTTTGTGATTTCCCGTTTTTTTGTCCCTACTGGTGGGGATATCTCAGTGGGGAATAGCGAGAATACACCGATTTTACAAAGTCTGTAGACTTGTTACAAATGCTATCTCACCAATCTATACATCTATACAAATAAATAAAATTGAAGTACGGTACATACATATACCAAATTAACATTTTTTTTTAATTTTTGTCTGTCTGTTTTTCCGGCTAATCTCTGAAACGGCTGGACCGATTTTGACGGGACTTCACTGGCAGATAGCTGATGTAGTAAAGAGTAATATAGGCTTTTATTTTAGAAAAAATCTAAAATTATTATAAAAAAGTAATCTTGATAAAAAATATTAAAAATGCAAAAACATAAAAAGTAAAACTAAATAACATTTTTGTTAAATTCCACGCGGTCGAAGTCGCGGGCACAGCTAGTATAACATATAAATGCGAAAGTTACGATATTTGTTTTGCATGCTTCAACGGCTGGAAGGATCGGGATGAAATTTGCTACAAAGATAGTTCAGATCCTGAATTAACGTATAGATGAAGTCACGGGCAGAAAACTAAAACTATCTTACACTGTAACAGTGTTCTTTACCACTTCCCGGGAATGTGATTTCGTGCATAGCGAAACTTTTTAGTTGGTAGGTACTAGACTAGCACTTCGCCCGCGACTTCGTCTGCGAAAATTTATTACTTATATAACAATTGTGGTATGTAGCTTACTAATGATGAAGGATTTTTTAAATCGGCCGTCTTTTCTCTTTATAATATTTAGTAGGTATTTTACGAGTTGAGCATAGCGGTACTAGAGCATACCGTACCTGAAAGTCTAGTAAGAAAATGAAAATAATGTTCATCTAAATAATATTATTTTGTCGTTAATCTTCTCACGTCTTCATCTGTGGCGTGCCAAGTCTACATTTTAATAAGTATATTAGACTCTTTCGAATGGATTGGACATGGAAGATATAGGTAGTTTAAAATCCATATTGAAGTGAATTTTTTATTGGTGTGTCGACAACGATGCCGATGTCGGCTTCCGCATGTCATTCGCGCATGTGGATTCGCAGCAAGGTCACTACGCATTAGATAAATAGTAGCCGGCTTCAACCGCGCGCCACGCAGGCAAGGCGTGTCACACACTGTCCGTTGTCGTCGCAGATTACCTAAATTCATTCGATCTGTTGCCCCGAATCAGTTATTTTTTTAATTGCGCAGTTTGTAACCGTAAAATGTCAAGGGATTTGAATAAAAAATTAAGATTGTTGTATAGATAAATGTAGAGAATTCTTATCAGAACTTTGAAGCGGTCACCATAGCAACATGCCGACGCGACGCCATCGCCACTGCGATGCCCTACTAACCTATTTATCTATTATCCTTAATTTTTATTATACATTCAAAATTTATGTCACTTATGTATAAACAAAAGGATATTGATAAACAAATTGTAATATATTTCTTAGATTTATTATAATTAGATGGTTTCCTGTACGAACTTTCAATATATAACATTTAATGTCTTTCACAGGCAAAAATTAAACATCACCTATATTTTTTCATGTGGTCATATACTCTCGTTTTCAAAAATAATCAAGGTTTCTCTACCTATACAGGTTATGCACTAGGCGAAAATGGATAAATGTAAAAAATACTAACAATTCCATTACAGTGGAAAAGTTTTATAATATTAATTCATAACATCCATGTATAATCTTTTGTTAATAGTGCGTGGAACCAACATTTTGAAAATTGAATTGATTTGTCGTCCCGTCGCCAAATATGAATTAATGATAAGTAACTAGGTTCGTTGATTAAGAGAAAGATCCGTGATGCAATGCAATGTATTAGTGTATTCGATAATGGCGACATAGTGTCTGCTAGGTTCCGACACGTGTCGCCCCTGTACGTGTCTATGCCTCGTGGAGAGATAAATGTAAATAGAGCTATATTGTCTACCGTTCTTTGCTGATAAATAGATTATTGCGCAGAAATGACGTTCGTCATCGCCAACAACGTTGATACCTAGGTAGTTCTCAACGATATGTATCACCCAAATAAAGAAATTCAAATAAAATTCAATATTTGTTCATCTTTATCTATATATATATTTTAAACAAATGAAATGACGTTTGTTAGTCTGACTTAAACTCGAGAACAGCTGGATGCTGGACCGATTTGGCCATTTTTGGTTTTGAAATATTGGTACAGGCCCAGCGAAGGTTTAAAAGGTAGAGTAGGGTAGGTAGGTAGTGTAGAGTAAGTAGGCAGGTAGGTAGGTCTGTACGGTAGGGTAGGAGATCGTAGGTAGAAAACTGAGCAATGCAACGCATAGGGGACAGCTAGCCTAGCATATGTATTATATTTTACATAATAGCTGAATAGGTATGACTTAAACATACACATAATAGTTTTTAGTCAAAAATAAATTGCGATAAGGGCAGGAGATGACGAGGATGATGATAAAGTTTTTGAGGAACAATAATAGTTTTCAGTACCTAAGTGATGTAGGTATTGCGAATGCTGTCACATTCATTATGGAATAATCACATTTTTTTTTAATTTATCCGTCGGGTAGATTATTGAAAAGTATTAGACATGTATTTTTTCTTATTTCACGTAGTCATAAAATTACGGAGATATTGAGTTGAAATGGGGCATGACGTCACTTGTAGATTATTTTTATACCTACTTGTGACGTAGTAAGCCCCCACTCTCCAATTTTAATGAGTTTTAACTAAGTAATTTTTTGATATTTTGATAAAACAAAAAATACGTGTCTAATATTTTTGTAAGATTTTTGTATTACCTGTCTGACGGACAAAATAGAATTTCGTTTTCTGTACCCAGTCTTCGCCCCTATTGAAAATACCTTTATTCTACAGTAGTCAACATTTCATTGCATAAAATTCAACGTTTGCCAAAAGATAGGTACCTATGTCGGCATCATTTCGTCATATCAAATCATTTATTATGTTAGTGTCTATGTGTAGCTGGCTAGACTTGAAATGTCAATTCCTAATAATAACTTGCCCAGTTAGATCATCCTTTCGATGTTTTTATGAACTAATTTTATTGTATTTTTCCGTAATTATTGTTTGTGTTGTTAATTTGTGTGATAGACATAGGTTGAGCTTGCTTCTATGCTAGTTTGTATGTGACATTATCGTTGCATTTTTTCTTTTTGTTTTATTTGTCGTCTTTGTTGGTGGACTTGGCGAGGAGCATAGTTAGAATTATTTCTGTTTCTTTCCAAATGTATGTGTATTTGTAATTATAAATAAACTTCAAGGGCACACGAGTCAAGTGGACGCATCAGGTCACAACCGACGATGTAAAGCCAAGTACTTGCGACGCTATTCGTGTATAATATTACATACACTTGTTTCCATTGCGTAAAAAAAACTAAAACAGCAATGCCCTCACCGCGATACAAAGCCAAACTCAAGTTCATTGGCACGATTTCCTTTTAGTTGAGGTACTTACGTGGATAGTCGCCATGGCTGCTGTGGACCATGACTCGACTAATTGGCACGGTCAACGTTTTGGATGTTTATTTATAACTCTACTCTATGATCTTCTCCTATAACCCTGTCACTTTTAAAAACTTTGCAACAGTAAAGACAACAAAGTAAGAAAACTATGGTGAAATAACTACGTCAACTAAGAAAATTATGATGAAAAGTTCCGGGTTCTTTTTTCGCATTTTACTCTATTCGATGAAATAAGACTTTCATTTTCAGTCATTAAAAGCCATATTCTACCAACCCTTCGTTTGCCAATATTATATTTACAGTCTTAAAATTTTGCACATGTATACGCATTATTTTCCATTTGGCCACGTTTGGAATGATTGCACTCATCGTCACCCACCAGCCATATTAGTAGCAAAGCAAAAAAAAACAACCCGGAAGGACCAAAGTTGTAGCTTTTGCGTCGTAATTGCTTGCCATTGTGATATGAATTAGTATATTAAGCACCTAGACAGAGAGTTTAAAAAGTTCTGAGTTGGTTTAAAGGATTCACAGATTCACACATTTAAGCGTTATGATGACGTCCTTAACACCAAATTTATGAGTGCTTCCTTTTTAAGTCAATTAAAAAGAAGCCAATGCTTGGTTTTACAGAGTTTATTATCATATCCCAAAATCGTGGCCCATTATCTAGACATGGTCTGCAGACCGTACATACAGTATATGTAAGTACTTGCCACCCAATTTAAACTGGTCACGTGCTGTGTCGTTGAGATTGGGACAGAACACGTGTGGCTTGCCAATGTTCCATATTCGTACAGTCTTGACACTTTACCGAGTAGTAAGCTGTTCAATTCATCCTTCCTTATGTGTATCATTATCTCATCAATTACACACTTAAGTTTTAAATGCTATATGATGTGTTTAATATAATAAAATTACGAACTATATTTTTTGTCATTTTAATCAGTCTCACCGTATCATCTCATATTATGAACGTCTCAAGGACTCGGAGAGGCCTGGCTCAAGCGGAACGGACATAACTGCTATTTTGTACTTTATTTTGTGATTATTCGATTTTCGCAGTTTTTGCCAGAAAATGGATACAAACTGTAGTTTTCTTTACAATTTGACCACAAAGATCCATAGATTCAATTGGACTTACTACATTAGCGATCTAAGTGATAAAGGATGATGCCATGCCGTTAGAGAACTATTGTGAAACTGTTTAGAAGCTATTGCGAGAAAAGTGCATTGACTGCGCACTACTGTGCATGCAGAATTAACAATGTATACTAAGGTAATTTGCCGATCAAATACATTGCATTGCATGCACGTCTGATTTCATGCTGGATGGAAATGAATCACAACACACATTACAAAATGTATGAAACAGATGATATTAACTATGTTTAAATTTTAGCTCTCATTTTACATCAACATCATTATCAGATTATTTATTAAGTCCGTGGACTAAGAGGGTGTGCTGAATATGGAGAGCTTTAAGAACACTGAACACGAGTGACTACCCAAATCAGGAGAAAGAACATCACAGTACTATTTTCGAGTTCGTTTATTAAAACACCTGCGGCTACCAATCTGTTTGCCAAGCGTGCTGATGATATATGGCAATAGTATTTCCTGACGCACTATCATTGTGTGCATTTCAACCGCGCGGCCACGGCGTTTTTTTTTTTTTAATAGCTATATCTTTTTAACCATAACTTTGACAAAATTATGGTTTTGGGAATGAACTTTTACAATACGATGGGATAGCTCTTTTTTTAAAAAAAAAAACACCATTGCAGCGCGGTCGAAACGCACACCTATTTTTTTATGCTGGTTATATAAACCTCATGTTCTATTTTACAATTTCCACATTCAGAACCCATTATTACGTAACGTTTGTACGTCACCTATCTTTAAATCATTTCCGCTTCTGCATTACGTACGTTTGATTAATGAGGACTAACATTCTAACATGAGTGCGCGTGGTACCCATTTATTACGGAAAAAATATTATGATTGGGTTTACAACTTCTATAACGGAGCAGTTTTGAATACATTTTTATTGCATGAAGTTTTCTACTTTCTGAACTTTTTACTTTAATACCTGTACTTCGTACATCACACACAATTTGTAGAACTCAATATTGAGATTGTGTTAGAAACAGTGAAACCACAGATGACCTACTCGTTTAGATACCTACTGACATATAAAACATGTCTCTCTCTTCTCTTAGCTGTTGTGATTTCACAATAAGATCGTGCTCGTACAATGAACTGTGAACACTTTGAACAAAGACTGCGCTGCCTACAATGATAAGCTCGTTTCGGATGTTGGTTCCTTCTACGATACGTACACATGAACTTATTCTACTTATTAACCTTTTGAACGCCAACGCTCAAGTATATACTACAATAAAAAAATGGGATTTCAAAAATATTATTAACTTATTTCTTGATAAGATATTTAAGATATATAGATCACATTTTAAATATATATAAATAAACACACACAAAAGTAATTATTTAAATTGCTTATTTCATGTTATATTGCATCACATTTTTTGTCACATATTTGTGTCGTTCGCGCTTGCTTGTCACGTATAGGCGACAATGGCGTTCAAAAGGTTAAGTATCTACCAAATTGTGGTTATTGCTTTTATCAATCACGTTACCCATCCTCAATTAGTTTTTATGTTATAAGTAGAGTAATAAAAATGATTTTAGTTAAGTAAATGATTCAATTTCGTCATCAATTCATCATAAACCTAATTACTTCTTCGGAATTAAATCGAACACAAACCGTATCACATCGACAGTTACCAACGCAATTATTATGTAAAGTAACTGTTACTATAAGCATTAGTTCATAGCTCATTTTAGCTGAACAAATAGGTGCCTATGATATATGAATAATATAGCACGGGCATTGATAATAATATACACAAAGAGATGTATCGCTCGAGTCAGGTGGTGACCTCGTGGTCCTATTAATATACGACTGGTTCTCGCGGGCCCTAGATCTCTCGCACGTGGCCGGGTGCCGGCTACAGTGGGCCTCCTTGGGCCTCCTTGGGCTCTCTACAGGGCTTTGATAGTTACTGAGTGAAGTTTGTTTTCTTTATACATTTGTTTATGTATTTGTCTTGATTCAACTATGACTCTACATACCTGGACCTAGTAGAACATATGAAATAAGTAATCAATCAGCTTAGGAGTTTTTAAAATTGTTTCTACTAGTCTCTCTCCTCCACATAAAATGTCAAAAGTTAGATATTCAAATTAGTTCTAACTAGTTCTAAGTAACTGCGCTAATGGTCCGTTAATTTGAGTTAATAGCATGTTGCATGCATGCTGTACATTGCTGACACGAGCTCTGGTCTAGACAAATCGCCTTGCTTGATTGCGTCAGACTGGTTTCTCTCACCGCTGCAACGCCCCGGCAAGAGCTGGAAAGTGTCTTGCCGGAAACCACAGCTTTCTATCTGTACGCTTAATGTTCTTGTCATACCATTGAACACTTTCGATCGTCATGAAGTAGGTAATAGTCTTCAGGCGCAGCTGGACCTTGTCACTGCACCAGATTGTTTTTGTGCATCCGGTGCTTTTTTATATTCAAAGCAATACTTAAAACATTTTTATTTAACTTAAAGTATCATCACGCCTGTAATCCCCAAAGGGTTAGACAGAGGTGTACTTAAAAGTACACCCACTGACATTCGCCAGTTTAATGTTGTAAGTCCCACGCAATAGGGGGCGACGGGCAAGCCTAGTGCTATCAACTGGGCACAAATCCAGACTCCGGGGCTGAAACTGAGAAACCCAACAACAACTTAACAACATTTTATTTAATTACGTTAAAACATGCCCACTGTAACTCATGTAGTAACTACCATTCTTGTAAAGTATCTCGCGCTTTTTAAACTTAGCGTTTTGATGTCACAAATCAACTGTTGATGATGAAATCGCTACATAGAGTAGGTAAGAATAGAGTAGAACCGGTTTGTTTAAAAACACTCACACCTACGATTGTTATACATGAATCCACATGATATACATAGAAACAAGGTCTAGCAAACTCATGTAGTTCCCACTTCCCGTCGCGTCTTACGGTGTCTGAACTGATTATGATTAGTATGTAATCAATTTCTTTGTTTAAAAACTGTGCTAGCAAACCTCGTCGCACGGTATTCTCGTTCCAGTCCATTCAAAGATAGCAAGCTATACAGCTCTATCATGTAATAAATATGAAACTTTTAAAATCAAAACTTGATTCAAGCCTATAAAAATATAAAGTCGAAATACTTTAATTAAACAGGGTCAATGATTTTCCAGAATCGTTGAACACAAATATGAAACGAGGGCACTGCACTTGAGTCATAACTTCAAAAGTATTCGTATATACGTAGATACTATATAATCTTACTTATATCTTGCGTGTCGTTGATCTAAACGCGGACATTGGTAGACATACAATATGTATGTTGGATGCCGCATGGCATTTAGATACTGTTCTCTGCAGCTAGTGCAGCTACACTGCGTTCGCTGTTAGTTTATTATTATTTAGGTTTTGCACCGAGAGCACACTACCTCTACAAGTACAGACCTTACAATGCACCGTTGAATGTCAACGACCCTCCCAATCAGCTAAAGTAGCTTCTCTATATAATTTTTCTTTTAAGAAAATGAGGAACCAGTTACTAGTACATGTTTCAAAAGAATAAAGCACAAGCCTGTATGCAGTACTATTGTTCTATAACGGAGTGTAACGGGACAGAGTATGGTACAGGTTGTCGGTCAGGTAGGCAGGCAGTCAGCCGCACATCCGCCTGCGTTGCGTCTTGTGCCGACCCGCTCTTTAATGTAACATTTCTTTTCACATCGACTTTCAACTACAATTCCATTGTTGTTCTGCGTCTGAGACAAAGACTATAATTGCGTAACAAACTTTCCATAACAATTCCAAAGTTTTTGAAGGATTATTCTCCATAAATTGGGTGAAAAAATAACAAATTAAATGTCAATGATTTTTTTATTGTGGTACCATCAAAATTACTTATAAACCGAACTGGGCATGAAACTATTTCTAATACTGCGCAGTAGATGGTAGAAATTGGATCATTTCCTTACAGTTTATCAAATTAAAGTTTTATCTATTTCAACATGTTTTTATTAAAACGCGCTAATGAACTTTCACGAAATAAACAAATAGGTAATTGAACTACGCATCACTTTTATCGTTCATTAACGTGTACGTGAAAAACATGCTTGCCTCCGAACTTTTTACCATTCCAACGTACTGCTGAATGAAAATTAAATGTAAGTGCATGTGACGTCTACATCTCACAAAATATTTCAGGTTTAGTGGCTGTTTTTAATGCATGCTACCTGGTTGAGGTTTTTCATTTAAGGCCGTCCCTGTCTGCTTTACTGTTTTGCATTCTACAGACATCTAGATTTAAAGATAGTACTTATCTAATCATTACTGCCTTCAAATCGAGATATCCTAAATGAATACATGAAGTCTGTCTCAAGGTCGTTTAAAAAAAAAAAAAAAAACACGATTCCATCCATTTATTTTGGAATAATGATGGCACAATTTATATAAATGTAACTGTGCATAAGCGTCTTTGTTAAAAAAACATCATTATATTAACTGTATCGTCCTACTAATCAGCATAATCACAAAATAATGTTTTCACCTTTTTCGTTTAACAAACCATACTGACTTAGTTTTACTACCAACGCCATCTCGTAAATGAAATTGGAACTCGAATTTAAAATATTTTTACTACATTTGTGACTTATTAGATTCTTCCTAAACTACATTTTAGAAAACTCTTCGACCACTGGAAATGGGCAGCCCTAAAGGGTGATTGGTAACTCGTTTCATTGCTGTGTCCGAACGAAATAAAAACCGGCAAAGTGCGAGTCGGACTCGCGCATGAACGGTGCCGTACCATTACTTATAAAAACGAGCAAAAATATCACGGTTTTAAAGTGAAACTTCTTATGCGACTTCCAACAAGTTTTCACGCTACCATGGAGGGGGAATATTTTCTTAAACTCACTATGGCAGCATTACAAGATTTGTGAAGTGACTACGTAGTTTTACTAGGTAAGCAAGATGGCGTGCAAACAGTCATGCATTCGACTCTTCGGTGTGACCAGCCTTCGCTCAATTTCTATGAGTAGAATAACCTCGATAAACTTATGAAATAATTATGGAAGTTAGTTAATACATTTATTTTACAAATTAATATTATTTTTAAAACTAGATACTTAACTAAAATAACAACAAATTATAAAAGGGCGAAAACTCCTCCTCAACGCTGTCAACTGGTAACGTGCCCAAGAGACTGGCGGCGTTGCCACGTTGTATGGCAATACAAGTAAAACCCAGCCCTTGGGTCACGGGAAGTGTCAACTAGGCGTTTAGATATTTCCTTGAAAAGGCTGTGAGCATTTGGACCCCACGGCCCCAGAGTTTCAACCCCAAACGGCTCAAAAATATAGTTACCACAAAGGTTACTATAAAGGGTGTAAAACACCTCTTAACGAAGCCGAAAGGCACTAGTTCTCCCTGTCATTGCGATCATTTTTTTGTTCTACACCATACCTGGGAACCTTCTAGTTACGGAGATATTAGGGGTCAAAGTTCCAACTTTTTGATGAGTATTTTTTTAAATACAAGTTTTTAACATAAGATTTTTACTTTGAACACCTCCACGACTTCCGTACTATTCAATCCGTCCATCAGCACAATGTTTTGAGTGCGTTACATTGAGTTCTACCACAAAACATGATTTTAGACCCCCCAAAAAAAAGTCGTTTCCCAGCAATAATTTTTGCGTAAAGTTACTTAGTTTCATGTATAGAATGCTTGGTTGACGGCTTCGTGATGAGGTGATTTACACCGTGTATTTACGCCGCTTGAGGTTCTCCGCAGCCGCAGCGGCAGCGCCTGTACAGCACGATGAGCTTGGAAGATGTGATGGCGCAAGAGTATCGACGCAAGTTGCGTCCCACACTAAAGGCATAAAATTATGATATAAAAATAATACAACAAGAAAACAACATTTAGAAGCTCAATAAAATAACGAGAGTGAATGCGTGGCACTCGAACGCATGCGTGTAGTACCTATTACGAAGTTTCACTTCTTCCGCGCGGAGGGACTCCACGCACAATTTATTTTTGTATGGGCCTCCTTAAATATTTATTTTATTCTGTTTTTAGTATTTGTTGTTATAGCATCAACAGAAATACATAATCTGTAGAAATTTCAACTGGCTAACTATCATGGTTCATGCATGAGATACAGCCTGGTGACAGACGGACAGCGAAGTCTCAGTAATAGGGTCCCGTTTGACCCTTTAGGTACGGAACCCTAAAAATCATTAAAACTACAACTGATTTGCCACAATCTTGACCACAATAACCGGAGTTTTAAATGAATCTAATATGGACTGGATTCCAAGATTTGCAGCAATCAACTTGTTTTTTTTTTGGAAAATTTCCACCTCTTTCTCTTGTGGCTTAGAACTAGCTATCCTATTATATTCGTATTTGTATACCCCTTTCTGATGGATTTATTGAAGGTGCCAAACTTCGTAGCTCAGTTCTGGCCGACGTAATGTAGATTGCCATCGACACCCTAAGCAGAAGATAAAATGCACAAGATTTACCAATTACCAAGTCATTAAGAATCCTGTTATTCTTAAAAAACTAGCTTTTAGCCTGGGCGCTAGCTCACGCGCTGAGGGTCTCAGTCCTTTCAAAAACGAATTCAATTTATATTTACTCAGTAGTTGTACCTGTACGCGACCTACCTACTTAGTACCTTCCCTACCCTACCCTACCCTGTCTACCCTAAATTGTCTTATATACAAACCTTGCTACAATAATAACGAACACAAAAAAAAAAGAATTATCCAATTTGGTGCTCGTTTGAAATTTATGCGCGTACATACATTTAGACGAATTATTTTTATTTAAATTGATTTGTTTGCCACATAATGGTATAAATTAGCCTCCTTAAACGTTAAATGAGCTTTCTAGACTTGATTTTTTACCTCTTAATCTCTCTTGATCTCGATACGAGGTAGGTGACTGGTAGAAAATGCCTATGGCATTCAGTCCGCCTCTGTACTATGCGCTTAAAGTGTTAAACAAAAAATACTCTAAAATATACGGTCATGTGAAAGAGTCAGTGTGTCAATTAGTTTACTACAACACATCGGTATTTAAATTCTACTAGTTATAATTGGAAATAAATTAGTACCACATTTTAATGAAAAGAAGTTTTAAATAAACACCTTGTTTATTGCGAAATTATACTTAATTATGTCAAAGTAAAAAACAAGTTATACATGATGCTGCTTTCGTAATGTTAAGATATTAAATTATTTACAAAAATACTGCGACATCTACAAAACTTAATCTATGTCCATACCATATTATAACTTAAAACACTAATTCATTCACACATTTTGGGCCTGGTAAGGGATGGCATTAATTATTTCGTCAATAAATTATATCATTCAGATCGAAACAAATCATATCTCAACGTAATTGTACCACATACAAAACTAATATTTTTTGTTTACACAGGAGATTTCTCCTGGAGCGGGACTTCCTCAGGCGTGGTTCCATTTACAGTAACGCCTGTTCGTTCATTTGCGTTTCTTGGAGTTGAACTGAACCGATTTTTGATAGAACTCCAATTTTTCTTAATTGTAATACCAGCTACCACAAGAACCATCCCAGCTACAACCATTCCAATAATGCTTTTATCAACTCCTCCAGTTTTTGTTTGTGAAGTGGTTGCTCCAACGACTTCATCCACTGCCTTAACAGTAGCTGCACTAGAGGACTCAGCATCTGTTGTTTTAGGTTCTTCCGATGCTTTTATGATTGCAGAATGAAGAGAGAAATCTCCAGCTGCTTTCTTAATGTCATCATTAGCCAAAGTTGCTGTCTCGGTGGTTTCCACGTTAGCTACGGGCGGCGCTTGTTCATTTTTCTGTGTCCCACTCTCTGTTGGCACATCAGGTGAAGAATTTACGGTTGGGTCGACATCGTCCTCGGGCCCAGATGCTATGGGAATTAGTCCTGGTAATGCGAAATCCAGTAGTCCTTCCTCTGTACTCTTAGGTTGCGGCGCTTCTGGGCAATCAAACGGTTTTATGTCACATGATCCCGTACATACCGTTGCTAAAGAATCTTTAAGTGATGTACACAAATCTTCAGCCAGATTTGCTGCAGCAGCAGGCAATGTGATTGCACGCAGTGATTTGAAGTTAGAGAAGGACTCCGGTTTAAGATCCTGAAAGTAATCATTTTAAATTTTAACTTAATATGTTTTGATGATAATTTAGGAATATTATTCTTGAAATTAATTATAATATTAATTATCTTATGGGAGCATATCCTACGTCCAAACCTGGGTTTGGACGTACGTTCTTCGAATTCCGATCAGCCGTTAAGACTTGAAAAGGTAACAGACAGTCAAACTGAGTTACTTTGGCATTTATATTCGTAAAGATGATGATTTAGTCATCTTGTTTATTAAAATTAAAGAAATTCCATTTTATATAGTTTTCAAATACTACATAAACTACGTATGTTCTTACCGTTCTCATATCGTTGCCTCCGAGGTCTAGTTCTTCTAACTTATTTAGGCCGAAGGCATTTTTCAAATCTTGTGGATACTCTATTAGACGATTGTTTCCGAGCTTCAAGCTTACCAGTTCAGGTAGTTCACTTATGGACTGAAATGAAAATAGAAATTCGTCAGTTCTCATTAAGTTACTAGCGTATTAATTTTAGGGCTCCGTGTACACATGATGCATAATAATTAATTAAGCTTAAGTGCTTCATTATATCGAGACCGTAAACCATGCAAATTGTTTGTGTATTACAAATAAATTCACCAAAAGCCAAATCATATGTGACGTCAGCGTCATTGTCGGAAATAGATTAAACTGGTTATGGAGATGATTTTTGGACTGCGCTAATATTTACACATAATTCCGACATGGTTCAACTAATGCAAAGTCTCATCGCAAACCTTGCGGTTTCTTTATAATTTACAGCGCACTTAGTTATACTTTGTATAATTTAATTGGCACTCCCGTAAATATATATATAACATAACTAATTATGCGTTAAAGTTTCTGTCAACTTAAATTTAAGTTTATTTACTTACACCAGAAATGATCTTCATGATTTCATTGTTTTCAACATTCAATGTTTTTAAATTCTTCAAATCAGAGATTTCTTTTGGTATTTCAGTTAACTTGTTATTCTGTAGTTTCAGTTCCGTAGTTTTAGGGTCCAAAGGTTGTGGCACTTCTGTTAATTCGTATCCAGAGCAATCTACAATGTATTTGTTTGAGTCTCCTTCTATGTTACAAACGCATGGTTTAGGACAGGAATGTTCTTCAGTCGGTGCAGCGGATGCGTTATCTGTTAAGGATGTTAATTGTACGTCCTCGAGTAATGGTGCTGCTGGAGCCGCGGGTGCTTCAGTTTCAGTGGCCGCTTCAAGTGGCTCGTCTATGACGCCCGCTCCGCTGCCCTCTATTACGCTTCCATCAGATTCAGGATGATTGTCAGGTGGAAATTGATTGTCATTCTCAACAGGAATGTGTAACTCTTCATCGTTTTGAGCCCATGCAATTCTGGAAATTGATATTAATGCAGTAATAACATGTGACTTTATCGAATTTATCGTAAGGTGACGCAAAATTGTTATAAATAAGTAGGTGATAAAAATCGCGATAAGTGTATGTACTACAAGGGCGTAACTAGCACACTGTCTTAAGTTTTGATTGATAGAACAAAAATACACGTAGATTTATAATTTAGATACGAAAGTTGGATATCATTGCAGTAGTTAAACATCTTCTACCACTTTTGTATGGTATTTTAGGTAAAATATTGAACCTCATTCGAGCTCAGACCATATACACTTGCCATGCCTTGGGGTATGGCAGGTAATACCATTATTACTAGTTGTCACTGATAACTGTTTTACTAACTTAAGTTATTTACTGCTATTGCTATAACTAACAATCATTTTGTATTAGGTATCTGTATGCCTGTCACGTTACTATTTAATAAATTAAATAATTAATAACTACATTTTATTTCAATTGCTCGCTTTGCTAATGTAATGCTTATTTTTAATGCTTTCCTAGCATTAGATGTTTAACAAATAATAATATATTAACAACTTGACTGAAGAAAGTGAAAACGAAATAACTGAAACTTTAAGCTATGAAACACATTCTCCAATACAGACTTTTTCATATTTGAACAATTGACAAGTACGGTGATTGGTACTATTTGTTGCAATCAGACTGCACGCTCACGTACAACATATTAGTTGGCAGATAAGAATGACTATCTGTTCGAACGATGGAGGTACATACATGGAAATTAAGAATTGTCAGCCACGGTTAAATAAAACAAATAAAAACTTGTGTACTTACGCAAATAGTGCCAACAATAGCACGAAAAGATGTTTAGACGTCATGGTCACTCTCATATGCGAACACTGCTAGGTAGAGTTTTGCCAACTGACTTCAGGAGTTACCTGTCGTGGTACAAGTACCAGCGTAGCGTACAGCGCATAACTCACTGACACTTATAACTATTATCACTCAATGATAAGATTACTAACGGCATGGCAGCTTATCGCAAATCAACCACGATAACGACACTCTGCATAAACGAGAAAATATTAGGTGGCCGATTTTCAATATCACCTTCGACTGACAAATAGCGCGCAATGTACAAAGTGTACGGTTTTATTTACACAGATATATAAGTAAATGATCGCGGCCGAGACGCCACGATGGTCTTCATTAACTGCCGGTTGCTAATTCTACAAATACACAAAACCGCCTATGTTAATTATATGTTGGTTTGTTGTCGAGTTGCACCAAAATCTTCGTAGTCCTTTACATAATTCTATATCTAGCACGAGCAAAACGTTTTCACACTTAAGAACAATGATTCGCCACAATAACGGAAAAAAGCAAAAACAAAAATGATCGACTTCACAAGAAAACGTACACGTACACTACGTTATCTCTCCTTCACTGATGTTACTGGTACTTTGCTGATGCTTCATGTCTATAAATTGCTTTATTCTGCCAAGTTTAATGTTAAACAACACAGCTCCAACAGCTGTGTTGTTTAACATTAAACTTGGCAGAATAAAGCAATTTATATTATGTTGTTTGTTTGACATGTAAACCACAAATATGACAAGATTGTTACGTTGGTTTGCAAGTAATTACATTTTAATTTAATCGTTATTGTTCTTCTGGATGGAGTTAAAATAATATATACCATTCTGTTAAATACTATACTAATAATTTACGATCTGGTCAAGGTCGATCCGTTATTAGATTGCCCTATTTCTGTTGATCCACGCATGACGGTAGTAAGCATACTGAGAGATCATGGGATCTGGGATAAACAGTAAACGTCGGAGTTTTATTACTCAATGGAATAAAAGCAACAGGCAGCTTTTTGTGAACATTGAGTTTGATGCATCGAGAAGAAAATGTCGGAAAGCAGTATGTAGCATGACGACGTGCGTATACAGGGTGTAACAGAAAGGGTATATACATCCTTAAGGGTGTGCTACAGACCATCAAACTGAACATGTTTCACATCATAAAAAAAAATTTGCAGCAAAAAAAAAATCTGCTGCCTATACATTTGGGTCGAATAGGTATTGCAATTTTCTATGGGGCAGCAGATATTTTTTTTGCTGCAAAAAAATTTTTGTGATGAGAAACATGTTCAGTTTGATGGTCTGTAGCACACCCTTAAGGATGTATATACCCTTTCCGTTACACCCTGTAGAAGTTAGAAGTATAGGTCGATGGTGTGCTCAAACCGCCGCGTAAACGTGAGGCACCGTCAACAAATGAATGAAAATAGCTCTAAAACCTCTCAATGTTCTGCATATCTACTAAGGAAGCTTGATTTTATTTATTTTTAATTACGCTCTGTAACATCAATCAGACATAATAGGTACTTTCTTCTGGATAAATATATTTTTTCTCCTTTGACGTCCATTGACGTAATTTAAAAAGAGTTCCTGGATTCTGTCCAATGGCTCCATTAGCCAACAAATCACTAACGGAGATTGTTTGTTTTATTTGTTCAGTACTGCAACGGGGGCGACTTAGCGGACTATTTGCAAGCGAACCGTCTGCTAAGTGAAAGCACAATTCGGCTGTTCCTGAGGCAGCTGGCGGAGGCAATGCGAGCTATCCACGCGAAGGGTATAGTCCACCGCGACCTGAAGCCGCAGAACATACTCCTCACCCACAACGTCGCGCCGCCCCGTACGCCGCATGCCTCTGAGATGACACTCAAAATTGGTAATCCAGTGTGCTTATGTTCCTAATTTTCTATCTTCCAATTTTTTTTAGTTGGTACTTGGTAGGCCCTGTTGTCGACATCCAGAAAGTATTAGGACAGGACAACGTCAGGCGGGTCAGCTAGTAAAAATATATCAATAATAAACAATTCCTACCTAGCTTATTGCCTGATAGTATCAATCGGAAGAAATAAATATGTTGTTATCATATCCGTCGTCTTGTTGATCAATGCATCAGAGTCATCCAATTTCAAAGTAAATTTATAATATGATAAGACAGTTATAATGGGACATTATTAAGAATCCGGAATATAATATCAGTGTAAAAAAAAGCAGATCCAACGAACCCTAACTTCCAAGTTATTTAATGATTCATTAATGTTTTTTTTTCGTGCAGCTGACTTTGGCTTCGCAAGGTTCCTCGAAGAAGGAAACATGGCCGTCACGCTCTGCGGGTCTCCGATGTATATGGTAATATTGCTTCCATATTAATAAATTATTTGCTTTAACTTTCAAGACTTGAATATAAATACAGAGTGGTTATTTCGGAAGCATACAATGTTTTTTCGCTACTATTCGGACATGTCGTCGCCATGGTTTGCTAATTGCTATCTATTGTTTAAATAAAATGCGAAAATAAAATGTTATTATAGGCTCCAGAGGTGATTATGTCGCTGAAGTACGACGCTAAAGCAGATCTATGGAGTCTGGGCACGATAGTGTACCAGTGCCTGACCGGCAAGGCGCCCTTCCAGGCCACCACACCACACGAACTGAAAGCGTTCTATGAGAACAGCGTCGACTTGCAACCCAAGTGAGTACTATTAATACACTAAACCGATCTCACACACCTATTACAATAGTAAATTATGGATATACATACAACATAAGTATCACATTCAAATCGAATCTGAATGAAGGTGAAGAAATATCTGGAACATTTCAAATCAATTCTTAACTCGAGCAGTTTTTGTGCATAGTTTTTTACTAACTCCCAAACAGTCGACTGTAGCGTTCAAGGTCCATACAAAATGATTTTGGCTCAGTGACAATTTTGTGACATATTCGCTCTTCGGTGTTACTATAAACTACGTACGAAAGGCGTCCCAATCCGCCCAATATTTGTAAACAGTTGAAGCGTCCGGTCATCCGGTGCTATCTGCATATTCTACATAATGAGAGTATTTTTAAGTACGGTACTTTCGTCGCATTACGTCCTATCTCAATGTTTATCTCAGAGACCAAGCATGTCATATTTATTTGATTACCTAATCTTCTATCTGAGAAGTGAATGAAAAGTGTGTCAGTTATTTGGCTTAGAAATAAATATCGGTCGATTGATTTGAATTAATTGAGAGATGGGAAGTGTGCTCATAGTTTCATTATTATTTTATGCCTATGTGTTAGTTACGCTGAACAAAAGACTCTTCATTCTCTTTCCGCTACTGCATAATATATAATAATATCTAGTCTCCTGCAACTAATTATTTCAAAAATAGAAGATCTATTAAAAAGAGACAGCAGTAGGATGTAGTTCACTGAACCTACATTATCAGGAAATGGTTTCGTTATGAAGGCAGTAAAAAAAATCAGTTTGTTTCTTTTTATCATATTTCACTAAATCTAATAGCTCTAAAGATTAACCAGCCAGCAAAATTAGTACCTTTTCATAGTTCCCCACATACACGTATCAACACTCGGATCGTAGGATATTCCCTTCGAATAGCCATTAAGTGTCCGGAAGTAGCAAATAAATGTATTGATTTGTTTCAGAATGCCCGCAGGCACTAGTCCTGAGCTGTGTAGCTTGCTGATTGGGCTGCTGCGACGAAATCCTCGCGAGCGCATGCCCTTCGAAGCTTTCTTCAACCATCCCTTCCTACAGCGGCCAAGGACGACCTCCATAAACAGTAAGTTCACCAAATAAATACTTATTACTATACCGAACTAACATAACAGCATTAACCACGCCAATTACATCTGTCAAAATTGCACAAAAGTGACTTAACTGTATAAATGTACATATGAAATACAATGTTATAAAATCCAATTAAAACAGTAAAGATCGCTTTTGTTAATATACCACACTGAGTCATTAACAAGAATACAAAACAACTAACATTGAACGCTGAATACATGAAACTCTAATCAGAACGAGTGACTAATCTTCGCTGACCCGTTCCATTGTTTATAACCTTTCGAAATCCCCAACGCGCTACACCTGTATAGCTAATAATTATGTCCGACTACTTTCGTCGCAATTTTTTCAGACTAATAGATACAATCCTAACCTATTCATTCAATTCATTAAGGGCGTATATGACAGCTCAAATTCAAATTTTACCTCCGCTCCACATATCTTCTTTCCCTCTCGCACAGTCAAAACGATTCTGTTAGGGTGAACTACACAATTGATGGAAGGATGACTAGTATTGCAATGAACAAACACAATATTAATTTTGTTTACATCTTCTATTAGTATTTTAAAAAATGATATACATATAAATGTGGTATATAAAAAATAGTAAAACTAAGAACCCTAATAGTTTCGCCATGTCCATTGTATTCAGAGTTTTAATTTTTTTTTTTCACTTTACCTTAACTTTTTTTTTTTGACAAATTTTCTCTGGGCTACTATTAGTTTAGCCGGCTAATCTAAAGTTTATTTTGACACCCATTTTTGGCCGTTACATATACACGGTGTAAATCACCTCATCACGAAGCCGTCAACCAAGCATTCTGTACATGAAACTAAGTAACTTTACGCAAAAATTATTGCTGGTAAACGATTTTTTTTTTGGGGGTGTAAAATCATGTTTTGTGGTAGAACTCAATGTAACGCACTCAACACATTGTGCTGATGGACGGGTTGAATAGTACGGAGGTCGTGGAGGTGTTTAAAGTAAAAATCTTACATTAAAAACTTGTATTTTAAAAAAAACTTGTCAAAAAGTTGGAACTTTGACCCCTAATATCTCCGTAACTAGAAGGTTCCCAGGTATGGTGTAGAACAAAAAAATGATCGCAATGACAGGGAGAACCAGTGCCTTTCGGCTTCGTTAAGAGGTGTTTTACACCCTTTATACAACTACTTGTCCCGCGCAACTTCGTCTGCGTCACATTTTCCCCGTTTTCGCAACATTTTCATTGCTGCTCCGCACCTATTGGTCGTAGCGTGATGATATATAGCCTATGTCCTTCCTCAGGTTGAAATCTTTCCAAATTTCATTAAGATCCAATCAGTCGTTTAGTCGTGAAAAGGTAACAAACAAACTTACTTTCGCATTTATAATATTAGTTAGGATTTACAAGCTATACACAGATTATAAATGATAATTTCTTTCTTTATCGTGTGGTTAGTGCCTAACCTGTTGTCATAGTTTTAATGCCGCATTTTAAAATTAAAAGACGAATAGAATTACGGTTCTCACCATGTTGTGCCGATTAATTTATCGTTGAAAGACTGTCGTATCTAGCTGTTCCCATTAGATCGTGACGACATTTCACGGCAAGGGCCTTGTCGTTTGCACATCAGTCGCCTCTACGTTCTTTTGAAAACCAATAGGGTGTTTAGTTTTTTAGGGAACCCTAAAAAATGGATTTGGTTTGTCCGTCAGTCACAAAGTTTTCATTCCGAGACTATTGGCACACCCTTTTGAAATTTGGAGAGTAGGCGCCTTCCATGATCCGCTACACAAATTGTGAAATAATGAAAAAAAATCGTATATAACTGTGTGCAAGTGTGTCACTGTCAATCGATAGCTCTTAAAAAAATTTTCGAGGTTTGCTAGATACTTTTTTAGTCAATGGTTGATGATAAAAATATATGGTTCTTAAGTCTCATTGTGCCCCTCTCTAATTTCTAAAGTAAGAGGAAGAAAATTTTGAAAAAAATAGTGTTGTAGTTTAAAAAAAATCCTCACTACATATTTGACAGAGTTCCTACTTACATGCTGTAACAGCATTGCACGATAATCAAAGAAAACGATTATTTCACTGTTTATAATCAATTATTAATTTACACGTAATCGTGGAAGTAATAGGAAATATCCTGAAATGCTTTTTTAAATTGAGTATTTTTATGTAACATCAAAATATTTTTAAGATGTGTTTATAAAAACATATTCTAGTTTCGTCTTATTAGATAAGAAATTTATATAGTACCTACGAATGGACTGCGTGAAAAATGATATGGCTAGGTGGCCCTCCATAGCACACACACACACAGATGGCACAGAGGATTGAAAAAAAAAACGTATGTAACTGTGTGGGGTGTAAATCGATAGCTCTTAATTTTTTTATCGAGGTTTGTTAGATACTTTGCTTTGGTCCGAGCTGTAACGTGTTAAAAAGCTTGAAGTTTCAGAGGAAAGATTTTTACGATGAGATGAATGGGTTTAAAAAAAAGCAAAACTTATACATGATTCTTTATGTACATACTTCGATCATCCTGCAAAATGACATGACTTAATTAAAAGTTTTTAATTGAATGATATCCGTTTATAATTTATTTTAGAGGTAACTTAGAGGTATTTTTCTGTCGTTTTTTTTTTATGGAATTGTATTTTCAAAACTTTACTGCGTAGAGCTAGTCCTCAACTTTGCTATATGTAAATAACAAAGTGAATGCTGTAGTAATATTAAAACCGAGAGCCGTTCTAATATCACAATTTGGGATTATTCTGGCCCTCAACAGACTCGTATCATTCTGCGATATTTCACACAATCCAGCTATTAAAAAATATAACATGTACTCAACTGACATTAATTGTATTGATAGAACTGTTTTATCGCTATTAATAACACAGTAACTCATTTTTTTATAATTATAAAAATTTTAAACAGTATAATTTATAGCTGGAATATTATCTAAATTATTAAATTGATCTAGTTCACTCTATCAAACTCATTATGTTGAAGTTAATATACTCTCAACAAACATCGTTAGAATTATCACTCACATTTTAGTTGTATTTACATTAACGTTATCTAGCTTCTAGTCCATGAATTTTTGAACTGTTTATATATATATATTTATTTATTTTAATACACATTTAAGCCACAATACAGTGGCCTCAGTCACGGTGTATGAAGTTATGCATATTGTTCAGGTTTGGACTCTGATCTGCCCGACATATTGGAGAGCGATCTCGAGGGTCGGCCCGATACTAACTGTTACCTAGAGGCGTCATGGGACAGTCAGGGTACATCCTCACTTATTCAATTCGCTTTGATTGTGCATGGGGTGTGGGTGGCGCATATTTGTAATCCGAGCATATTTAACGGGTCGGATCAGGTTGTGTCGTCAATAGTTGTCTAAACGAACACAATGCTTCTCCAAAGCATGACATCGAACGAATTTGCACGTACACTCATTATTTTGAGCATCTCGAGGACTACTGGCGACCGTCGACAAGAGCCCAGCTCGAGTTCAAAAAAATTCAAGGACTACTATATCACTCGCAATCAGTTATCTCATCGCTTGCTACTTATTTTATTTGTCGCTTGCGTTTTCTATTTATTATTTCTCAATATCAATGATTTATAACAGGAAACTGTGCACAGTTCTGCATGAGTTAAGTGTCAGGTGTAAATGTATTATGGTTTGTAAATGTGGTGAGTGTTAACAGGAGCGAGTGTGAATCCATCCGTGGCGGGCGCAGGCGGGTCGGGCGCGAGCGTACGGCCGGCGTCCGCGCCGCGCAGCTCCAACCCGCAGCCGGCGGCGCTGCCCGCGCTGCAGGCCTACAAGAAGTCACAGCCGACATCCTCCGGTAAGCACCACCCGAGCGGTACATGTAACACCAACCCACATGGCGCCACTGTTAACCAGCCTAGTCTAGTTAAGTACTGGCAACGTCATGGAGTCATTACAAATATTATGCATAATGTGGTTATGACTATAATTTCCTGCTGGATAATCGAGTTTCGACAAATATACGGTTTATGGTGTTATTTATGTTAGAAATTCAAATACATTCTAAGTCTACATTATTATGACTGTAGGTATGTGCGGTTAAGTAGTCTGCGAATATAAATAAGTAGGTAGCTAGGTTAAAACAATGAGCAGATTAACAACATTCCGAAATTTACATATTTGTATACGCCGTAAATTAAAGTTGACTTCAAAAACAAATGACATCGTTCTGCGATCCGTAACACACAATAAAATCATTTCCGTTTTACACATTGTTTCATAAAGTTCACCATACTGTGATCTTTATTAAGTAAGGTCTTAGGCCGTGGATAGACCCATCAAAATATGCAGGGTACCCACGCAGATCTGGCAGGTTTTTCGGGTATCAACAATGACGATAAGGGACTAACCACAGTTATTCAGCCCTGTTCAGCTTTTGTCCATATAAAACAACGATTATGTATGAAGATGCGTACGCATCTGTTCAGCTATTCAGTTTTCGTGGCAAACAGGTAAAAAATGAGGACAAATGTGTTTTTATCAAGTTAAATCAACGCTTCACGACGCCAAGCATTCTGTACATCAGACTAAGTAACTTTAGGCAAAAAAAAAACCGGGAAACGACATTTTTTTTGGGTGACAGATATCGGTTTACGGTAGAACTCAATGTAACGCATCCAAAACACTGATGGATGTTGAATAGTACGGTAGTCGGGAAGGTATTTAAAATAAAATTATAACATTAAAAACTTCTTTTTCAAAAAAAAAACGTGTGAAAAAATTGGAACTTTCACCTCCAGTATGTCTGTAACTAGAAGTTCCCAGGTATGGTCCAGAACAAAAAAAAACGCAATGACAAGGAAAACAAGTGCCCTTCGGCTTCGTTAAGGGTCTATTTACACCCTTTAGATAGTCTTCATCAGAACCATCCGTGTACAGCGCTGTTCCGCGCGTTTAGCGCTGTATGCGATCGCAACTTGTCGACGAGGAGGCGGGAACAGTCCACGTTCAACGCCGAACGTGGCGGAACAGCGCTGTACACGGATGGTTTTGTTCGCGGCTGATAGAAGCAGGACTGTATAAGTGTGCCCAAAATTATTCAGCAAAACGCGAATGGAGTTGAATAAATGTAGTAAATGTGTGCGTTCAAGTATTACGTAACGAATTTGGAAGGAGGGGTGGGTCTTCTGAAACGTTACGATGCGTTACAGGGGCGGAAGGGGGATTTGAACTACGCGTTACGTAACATTGTTTTAACCCTTCAGAACGTTCGCGTAGATATTTTTTCTCGCGGCGCGTTACCTAGGGGGGAGGGGGGGGGTCAAAAAACTCTAAAAACTACGTTACGTAATACTTGAGCGCTCCCTAGTCCCTAAATCGTGTATAGGCAAATTATTTTATCGTTTCGCCTATCTGCAGTTTAGCAAGAAAACTCGCTACGAATTTGTGTTCAACTGTGTCCGCAGCATTAGCATTATGCTCAATAAAAAAAACACTTAGCTATACTCCGCTTATCGAATAGGGGAAGCGCAACACAATACGTCTCATTGAAGTGATATTTCTCCTTCACCCTACAGGTTAACAATTGCGAAAGAACAAGGAGCAATTGTCATTAATATTTAATCTACTGAATAGATAATAAGTAGGTAATACATACATTTTATTAGGGTAAATGTAGGTTAAAGTAAATACCTACTTATGAAAAGGAAGTAGGTACCTAAACGCTATCGTTTCCTATGAAGTGTAATATTTGTTATCAATTTATGATGAATTGATGAATAAAGAGAGTAGGTACTTTAGTTTGGTCACTGTTCAATATTTTCACAATTCATATTAATATGATTCAGGCTACTTCGAGATTAGCGATTAGAGTAGTGAATTAATTATCAGGAACGATGGTTTTCTATCTGATTTTGAAAATAAAAACAAGTTGTGTTTTTTGACAAGTTTATTAGTTTAGCTTGTTTTGAAATTAGAAGTAAAAAAACCGGCTAAGTGCAAGTCGGACTCGCGCACTAAGGGTTCCGTACCATTATTTATAAAAACGAGCAAAAATCACTTTTTTGTGTGGTAGCCCCCTTAAATATTTATTTTATTCTGCTTTTATTACTTATTTGTTGTTATAGCATCAACAGAAATACATAATCTGTAGAAAATTCAACTGGCTACATACCACGGTTCATGTGATACATCCTGGTGACAGACGGACGGACAGCGAAGTCTCAGTAATAGGGTCCCGTTTGACCCTTTGGGTACGGAACCCTAAAAAAGCGAGCTTCAGACATTACAAAAAAATATTCATGACGTTTGTAGTTTTTGTCGGGTTGCTTGTTGACCTTTCATAACATAACATCACGCCTGTAATCCCCGTAGAGTTAGGCAAAGGTGCATCTAATAGTATACCCACATTTCGCCAGTTATGTTTAAGTACCATGCAATATGGGGCGAGCCTATTGCCATCAACCGGGTAGCGTATTGCCAAACTGTTTACTGACCCAGACCGGGGTTGCTCTGAGTTTGACCGCAGTTTGCCTTTGTAGTTGAAGAGCAAACTGTATACCTATTCAGAGAGTGTCTGAATCAATAAACATTTTGCTTTAAAATACTAGAGCAAAATACGTACCGAGTCCAGACGGCGAATTTACAAAGGCCAGACAAGACTTATTTGAGTCACGAGCCAGACTCTAATAGATGAGCTTTTGTTTATGCATATTACTCGCCAAAACCTAATCTATCTCAGTAAAAAAATTGACTCAAATGGACTAGCTTTTTGCCTGGATATTTTCAAAGAAAGTGCACGGACAAAACCTAGTAGTACTGTATTATACACATCCAGGAGAATTTGAATGCAAGAGCGAGCAAAGCGAGCTCTGTACTTCGGGCACCCCAACTCGGTGAGGTTAGGGTCGAAGGGGATGGCGGGGTCTAGTGAGCGAGCGGAGCGAGCGAACTAAGACCCCGACTTCCCCTTCGTGTAAGGTTGCTGTAAACCCTGCAGACAGAAATAGGAGCCCCGCATAGCTAGCTACGTCGACTATGCTTTATTAGCGAATTACATACAAGCGAGCAAAATGCATACATTATCAGATTGCTCTGAGCTCGTATGTACTTTGTTCCAATTTGTTGCGAGCAAAATGCATACCTTCTGAGATTGCTCTGAGCTCGTATGCAGTTTGCTCTTATTTATTTGTGATTTTAATGAGCACGATGTAGTTCAGTACAGACTACGGGTGTCTGGGTCAGTATACAGTTTGGCAATACGCGACCGGGTACAAATCCAGACTCTGTGGCTGCTAACGAAAAATCCCTGATGAAAAAACCCAATAATAATTTGCCATACCAGGGAATTGAACCCAGGACTTCATGTTCAGCAGTCATAATTACTACCACTAGACGAACGAGGCAGGCAGTCCTAATTAACATTTCAATCGATGTAAAATGTCACTCTGTCCATTGTACTTCGAACCAAACAAAGATTGTTCGTCAAAATTAATACTAGCATTATGTAAGTTAATACTCCCTATGTACATAATATTCATTAAGACTTATCGTTATCACAGTGTCACTGATGATTACATTATATTGAAGGTGATCGTTTATCAACACCAATTCGCTACTGGGTGATTATTATATGTGGTGACGTCATTAGGTGTTATATTTGCACAAATTGATCAAAGAACTCATGACGTTTTCGACAAGAATTGTCCTAAAAGTCACGTGGAACAACACACGTTTATTAACAACTAGTAACGAAACATGCTTGTTAACAAAACAGGGCAATCACACTTGATCAAACACTGAAATATAGTCAGAAAACAGTTCAACAAATATTAATAAAATATCTCATTGTTCTCAGAGTAAACAATTTCGATAACCCTTGCTGACCTGCCCTTGGGCACCTACAGCCGGTATCAAGTTTATTGTTGTAAACTACAGTAATTTATTGCCGGTTCCGCCATTTATATGAGTTAATGCACTCATTTACGTGTTGCTATGAAGTTATCTATGTATGACTATGTAGGTATATGTTGATGCTGCAGATACCAATCGTCCCACATTTTGATTGCACATTGTCTGTAAACAAGCTGGCCAACGCTTCATTTTATTTGAAATTAGGATTTATAGGTTTAACATGACGGGAATATCGTGCTGTGCTGGCGCTGCCGCTACAGCTGCGGATTACCTCAAGCGGCGTAAATATAGTAACCTTTGAGGTTCCTATATTTTTGAACCATTTGGGGTTGAACTTTAGCCTTTTAGGCCCAGTTGACGCTTCCCGTGACCGCTAAGTGTTGCCATACAACGTGGCAATGCTGCCAGTCTCTTGGGCAAATTACCAGATCACAGCGTTGAGGAGGAGATTTTTGACGCCCTTTTTATAGTCTATTGTTATTTAATTTATTAGTTTGTTAATCGTTGTAATGTATATAGTTAGTTCCTTTTTATGAAATAAAGTAAATTAACGGTTAAATGAGATTATGCACCTGACATCTCATAAAATTGACCAATATTTAGTATAGTTTTCGAAGATCAATTTGAGTTGGACACCATGCAGTTAACGATAATTAGTTATCATCGTACAGATGAGTAATAAATTACTTGCCGGACTACTAATTCGCGTAAATAACAAGGAGGTCAGTAGTTCACTGGGCTAAACCAGCTTGTAATTAAACCTAAGGTTTGACGAAGTCCGGCTGTTTATGCGCGGCACATGTCAGTTTTAGTCTGTGATTAAAGACCAAACATCATTCGTTGTTCGTCCTCGTATCTACAAATGTTTTCTCACTATGGTCTTGTCGCAATCCATCCATCGTTTCTTTGGTCTTCCCCTACTTAAAATCATCCACATTCGTATATTCAAAATTTTCCTCATACCTCTGCATGCTTACCGCATACCATGTCATCCGCTAACTAGCGGTTGTCATTGTATGGTATGGTACCCCTTACTATGATGACTAGATTTTTATAATTTCCCAATTAGAGAAATCCATGGACCGATTAATCGGGTTAAAAGGTTAACCGGTTAGCTATAATCCTTATGTTTGATTAACCATTATACGGGTAACCGTTGTAAATGTAGACAAAACATCGAGTGCGGGCTAACTCCGTCATTACTTCGTAATTATTTTTAATGTACAAAAATGAACTCTCACTCTATGCGTGAACCGGTTATTAGAGGATGTTTGGAAAAACCCTACAGTAGGTTCTGTAGGGTTTTTCACCTCATCCTAAAAAATAACCTGATTATAACACCTGAACAGGTATCATTTTCGGTTTCCGAAGATATCTATTCATAAAAGACTTGTGTAAATATGCAGCCTCGTCGTCGGATACGACGTGGGCAGGCGAGGACGACTTCGTGCTGGTGGAGGCCACGGAGAGCGGCTCGGCGGAGTGCTCGGGCGCGTCGTCGGGCTCCGAGGCGGCGCCGCGGCCGCGCTCGCTGGCGCTGCCGCCCGCGCAGGCGCCGCCGCCGGACACCTACCACGCGCCTCAACCGCTTACCGTCAACAGGGTACGTGCCTTCTTTCATACAGTGTACTAATATATAAATATGTTAGTAATGTGAAATTAGTGCTTAAAATTGCCATTTAAAAGTTTTCACAATATAATAGACAAAAGTGCCAGGGTAACCCGCGAAATTCAGAACAAAAAAAAAAGAATTGCGCGGGCTGCCTTCCGCCATTTCGCTTGTATATCATTTTGCAAATAAAAGACAACAAACTGGATCCATTGTTTTGAGCTTCCGTTTGACTTCACAATGCAGTTTTTTGTACATAACTGTGACTTACATACGTGTTCATTGCAGAACCCACTCGCCGTAACATCTAACAATAACGTACCACGATCACAACCCATCGATGTGCTCCGATCGAACTACAGCCGTAACGCCACCAACATCGGCTCCCTATCGCCACCAACCGTGAGTATCCACCACCTGCTTGTGTCGATATGTGTGTTCAAGGGGCCTACCAGCATCTGAAATCACCATCTAGTCGTCTACCTCCATCTCGTTCCCACACTGAAATAAGGTTAAAATAATATTGCAGTAAGAGGCGGTGGGTGCTACAATCAGATAAACCTAACGTTAACCGCCCGAAATAGAAATCACCCATTGTCTAATCTGTGTCAAATAATTCCTATAACTTTATACAAAAAAACATTGTTTATCATTAGTTTAGTTCCGCTATTCGATAATAGATGGCGTTGTGCCGTGACGTCACATTTGTGAATCGCGGTGTTAAGATTCTCCTGCATTTAACGACCTCCACGGTACTTAATAGAATAAATTGTCTTACTCTGGGCACCCTTGTTTTATTACTTGGCGTGATATTTTTGGGACGTTGTACAAGTGGTCCTTCGTAACCGGGTAAAGGGTTGGTGTGCATGGTCCTTGCTGTTGTGGAGGAGTCAGGTTGAAGTGTCAACCTGCGACAAGTGTGACGTCAGCGCAGCCAGTGGTGAGCAGCAGCGGCGGATCGTACAAGGTTGGCGCTTAAAGCGTATATGTACGAGTGATACACAACGGTCAGCCGCGCTGGTGCTACAGTTGGCGTGAGCAGCAGCTGCAGTGCGGGGGGACAGACCCCGCATATCATTGCGACGAGCTACGTAAAAGTGTGTGGACAGTGAAGTGTTGTGATACGAAGATAATCTGTGAGTACTTTAAAATATCATTAGACTTAACCATTACAAGCAAATTTAGACCTTATTAACTTAGTAAATTTCAATATACAATTTGGACTTAGAAAAATTAACGTGTGCATGGACTTAGAATAATTTCAATAAAAAGTGAACTACGGGGAACCTATGCCCGATTTTGCAGAGAAGTGTACTAAGTTCAAAGACTTGTGATTTTTACGTGTTGTTCACGAACTTAGCATAACGTTCCTGAATAGTTTATTTTAAAGGACACATTCAACATGGAAGCTTTGAGTAATCTACAGTTTAATTTACATTCTACTATCAGTAAAGCAAGGTCTAACTTTATGAAATCACCAAAGGAGCGATTAACCAGTTCATACATAGAAACTAGATTAGAGAATTTAGAAGCTAACTGGTCAGCGTTTTCGGAAACTCATATGAAAATTGTATCATCGGTCAAGTCTATTGAATTTGAAAAATCGGATTACAACTTAAAAAACGTATATGAGACTACGGAAGAATTGTTTACTGATTATAAGGCAGAGCTTAGGGAAGCATTGAAGAAAACTGTATGTTCGGATAGTTTAAGTAAAGGGTCGGAATCTTCTGCGAAAGGTTCTAAAGAGATATGTTCTGTAAAATTGCCAAAAATTGAATTGCCTATGTTTACCGGAAGTTATTCTGAGTGGATTAGTTTTAGAGACTTATTTAAATCTTTAATACACAATAATACCTTACTAGACGATGTTCAGAAACTGCATTATTTGAAATCACATTTGTCTGGAGAAGCTGAAGGTCTTTTACGGCACATTCCTATTACTAGTAGTAATTATGCAACCTGTTGGACTAAATTAGAGAATCGATTTGATAATAAAAAATATTTGGCGAATTGTATAATTAAACGTTTTATGAGTCAAAAAAATATTGTAAAGGAATCCTCCAGTGCAGTCAAGGAATTATTAGATACTTCTAACGAGTGTTTACATGCTTTGGAGAATTTAGGCATAATGGTTGAGCATTGGGATATTATAGCTATTTATGTATTGAGCTTGAAACTGGACACTGAATCACGTAAACAATGGGAAATAAAAATCAGTGATTGTTCAGATGATTTCCCTACAATGGATCAGTTCAGAAATTTCCTCGAACAGAGATTTCGGTCTCTGGAATTTTTAGACAACAAAAGTCAACGTCATCAGTTTAATCGTAATGTGCCAGTCAAGTCGCTTCATGTCTCAACTACATCTTGTATTTGTTGTCAGGATAACCATAAGCTTGCTAACTGTAAAAAATTCGCCAGTCTTGAAATAGACAAGCGTCGTAGTTTTGTCCAAACCAATGGTTTATGTTATAACTGCCTAGGGGCAAACCACTCAGTATATGCATGCCGCCAGTCCACCAGATGTCATATATGTAAAAAGAAGCATCATAGTCTTCTTCACCTCAAAAACGTCTCCAAGTCAGCTGGTGATAGTAATAAAACAGATACAGACCCCGCAGAAAGCAGCGTTTCTGCTGGTACTTCAACCCAGAGTAATTCCACAAGTGTTGTAAGTTGCTTTGCTAGTAGTCATAGTCAAATTTTATTGGCCACTGCACTAATTGCAGCGGAATCCAAGAGTGGTACTGCTATAGTATTAAGATCCTTGTTAGACCAGGGGTCTCAGGCTTCTTTTGTGACGGAGTCTGCAGTCCAGCTCTTGGGTCTCAAAAGAATACCAACTAAGGGTTCAATTTCAGGCATAGGTTGTGATCAAGGCCAATCGATGATTTCATTAAATTCGATGGTTCTCATTAAAGTTAAATCACGTGTTGACCCTAGTTTTAGTACTACTGTTAAAGCTTATGTTTTAAAGAAATTGACGACTATATTACCGGAAAGGAAGGTTGTGGCAAACGTTTTGGCCACAATCTCGACTTTGGCTTTAGCTGATCCCTCGTTCGATACTCCGAACAAGATTGATTTGCTTTTAGGTGCCGAAGTTTATGGCCAGATTTTGTTAGAAGGTTTAGTCAGAGGTCCACCTGGTCGGCTTATTGCACAAAATACTAGACTAGGATGGATCTTATCTGGTCAAGTAGGTGAACTCAACCAAAGCGAGACATGCCACAATACCATAGTCACATTGCATTCTACTCATACAGATGAGAATACACTCCTTAAAAAATTCTGGGAGTTAGAATCTGAGCCCAAGAGCGATTACGACAAGGTTTATTTAACCCCAGAAGAACAGAAATGCGAAGAGATATTTAAGGCCACGACTGAACGAGACGAATTTGGTCGCTATATTGTTCATATGCCTTTCAGGTCAGACGATCCTACTAGTAAATACGGTGGGTCAAAACAAATCGCTCTAAAAAGATTCTTAAGTTTAGAGAAAAGGTTAATAAGTAATTCTGAATTAAAAAACCAGTACTCTGCTATCATAAATGAGTATTTAGCACTCAATCATATGGAAATTGTAAGAGATAATATGAAAGAAGACTCCGTTTATTTACCACATCATCCAGTCGTCCGTAACGAACGAAGTACTACGAAGGTACGCATTGTGTTTGATGCCTCCTGCTTAGGTAATAATGGCGTATCTCTTAACCACGATTTGATGGTAGGTCCTAGATTGCAACCAGAACTTCGTCACATTGTTATGTGTTGGCGTTGTAACCCTATCTGCCTGGTTGCTGACATCGTCAAAATGTATCGTCAGATCAAGATATGCGATGAACATACAGATTTTCTGGGGATCTTGTGGCGCGAGAGACCAGATAACGAAATTCAAGTCTTACGTCATTTGCGAGTAACGTTTGGAACATCATCAGCACCTTATCTAGCAGTGCGGGCATTACAGCAACTAGCTCAGGACGAAGGCGATCAATTTCCTCTAGCAAAAACCCGTGTTATGACCGATTTCTATATGGATGACCTTATGACAGGATGTCAAACTATAGAAGAAGGAGTACAAATTTATAAGCAAGTCACGGATTTGCTAAATCGTGGAGGTTTTCAGTTGCAAAAGTGGGCTAGTAACAACAGAGAACTAATGGGATTGATTGAAGGAGATAAAGAAATACTAGGAACACAAGAGAACATGGAAATAAAGACGGACAATATTTCGAAAATATTGGGTTTAACCTGGGACAAGAACACTGATGAATTCGTGTATACTATTCAACTTAAAGATCTAGATTTACCTGTAACAAAGCGAAAGGTTATTTCAGACATAGCACGCCTATTCGATCCACTTGGATGGTTAGCTCCAATAATCATCACTGCAAAGGCGTTCATCCAAAAAATATGGATGACCGGGATAGAATGGGACGAAGAGCTACCTCCATCGTTGCTTTCAGAGTGGCTTGACTTTAGAAAAAATCTTAGTCATCTCACCAAGTTCCGTCTACCTCGTTGGATCAATATAAATAAGGATAACAAGATCCTGGAATTGCATGGCTTTTCAGATGCATCCAACATAGCATACGCCGCGGTAGTATACGCCCGTACAATCGATGATGATGGAAAAGTTCATACAAACTTGGTGACTGCAAAAACCAAAGTTGCTCCTGTTAAGCAGGTATCAATCCCGAGATTAGAGCTTTGTGGAGCTGTCTTACTAGCAAAGCTGCTTCAAGAAGTTGCCTCAACTCTGAAAGTTCCCAAACAGCACGTATATGCGTGGACAGACTCATCCGTTGTATTGGCGTGGTTAAGCGGCCACCCTAGTCGGTGGAAAACGTTTATCGCGAATCGTGTTTCCGAAATACTTAACATTATGGATAGAAGCCAGTGGTCACATGTGTCGACGTCCGAAAACCCAGCGGATTGCGCATCTCGGGGAATAAGCCCTTCTGAGTGTAGCGATTTGCAACTCTGGAAAAAAGGTCCAGTATGGTTAAAAAATGAAAAAATAAACTATAATAGAGGACATATACAAGAAACTACGCTAGAAGAAAGAAAAATAAAAAGTAAATGTCATGCAACTGTAGAATTGGATAATAATCTATTTACTAGATTCTCTAAGTTCGGGAGGTTGATACGTGTAATAGCTTACTGTAGACGATTTTTACGTATGAAGAAATTTGAACCTAATAAAAATAAAATAACTACTTGGCTAACTACAAAGGAATTAAACGAAGCTGTACTGACCTGTATCAAACTCTGCCAACTCCAGTACTTTAGTGATGAAATAGAATCTGTGAAAAAAAACCGTAAATTAAATAAAAGTAGTAGACTTACCTCGTTGAGTCCTTTCCTTGACGATGAAGGGATCTTAAGAGTTGGCGGTCGCTTGCACCGGGCTTCTATTGATGAGAATATGAAGCACCCCATCTTAATCCCTCATAAATCACACTTCACCAATCTTTTAATTGCGGAGGCTCACGAGAGAACTTTGCATGGCGGGCCGCAATTGATGCTCAATTACTTAAGATCTAAATACTGGATACTCAATGCTAGGACTCTCGTTAGACAATATGTTCACAAGTGTGTTACTTGTATTCGACATTCGACACAAACACACCAACAAATGATGGGCCAATTACCGAAGGCTAGGGTGTCTTCTCAGAAGCCCTTCCAATGCAGTGGCGTAGATTACGCAGGTCCGATCAGCATCCGAACTTCTAAGGGTCGTGGTCATCACTCCACTAAGGGTTATATATGTTTGTTTGTTTGCATGTCCACTCGGGCTATTCATCTGGAAGTTGTCAGTGACATGACTTCTCAGAGTTTTCTTGCGTCATTTAAGCGTTTCGTAGCCAGACGTGGCAGAGTATTAGATTTGTGGAGTGATAATGGGACTACATTTGTTGGTAGTGCAAAGGAATTAAGACAGCTATTCAACGCTGAAAGGTCTATGGTAGCTTCGGAAATAAATGACTTCCTATCTATGAATGGTACGACTTGGCATTTCATACCCCCCCATGCTCCAAACTTTGGAGGATTGTGGGAGGCGGGTGTCAAGTCCACGAAGCACCATTTAAAGAGAATTATAGGCACCAGCACTTTGACATTTGAAGAAATGACAACTGTGCTGGCTCAAATTGAGGCTTGCCTCAACTCGAGACCGATCTCTCAGTTGTCTAACAATCCAGAAGACTCGTGTCCTCTGACGCCTGGCCATTTTCTTGTGGGTGAACCTCTTGTAACAGTACCTGATGTTAATTATGAAAATTCATCCACTAGTAATCTGAAGCGGTGGCATCTTACGCAAAAAATGCTTCAAAATTTCTGGCGTAGGTGGTCATTAGAGTACTTAACTCAATTGCAACATCGATATAAATGGACCGATTGTAAGCCTGAACCTGATATTGGAGACGTAGTTCTGGTGAAGGAGGATGGTCTACCACCCGCTAAATGGCTATACGGGGTTATTACAAATAAACATCCAGGTTTGGACAACATTACTCGTGTTGTAACCCTACGCTGTAAAAATAATGAGATTAAAAGACCTTTATCAAAATTAATTATTTTACCTGTTAGCACATAGTTATTGTTTACCATCTAATTGATGAAATTTTATGTATAGTTTTATTTACTCAATATTTACAGTTTGTGAACTTACTTGAATGAACTTACTCTTATTTTTGTTTTACTTGTTTTTTCTTTCTTTTTGTTGTTTAAATTTTATTTACATAAGGCATGAACTGTTATCGTAGATTTAAGGCCCTAGTTTTAGGTTTAAGTGCATAGCTATACATCTAATCTTTAATTTAAATTTATATTGTCATGTTAAGTTTAATGGACAGAGCCGTCCATGGTGGGCGGAATGTCTAATCTGTGTCAAATAATTCCTATAACTTTATACAAAAAAACATTGTTTATCATTAGTTTAGTTCCGCTATTCGATAATAGATGGCGTTGTGCCGTGACGTCACATTTGTGAATCGCGGTGTTAAGATTCTCCTGCATTTAACGACCTCCACGGTACTTTATAGAATAAATTGTCTTACTCTGGGCACCCTTGTTTTATTACTTGGCGTGATATTTTTGGGACGTTGTACACCCATGGTTGTTGAGAAGATTGGGCAGCGTGTCACTCACATCGTTGACAACTTCGTCCGTCAAAATAATATTAGAAGACGAAATGCACCGAGCTACAACAGCAAAGAAAAGCATGTGTTTGACTGCTGCTTGAAGCTGTTTGACTTTTTTTTTTTTAATAATTTCTCGGTTATTTCTAGAATGATATTGTTATTGGGTTTAATTGGTCAAAACGTAGCGCGAAATTTGAAAATTTTAAATCCACCAAAACTTACGTCGTCATGTTTTGTCCTGCCCTTATCCCAACTAATTTGGGGTTGGCGCAGCGTATTTTCTTCTACTTCCATATTTAAAAATAAACTAACTTCTCAATATCTTCGCAATAAAAACACTTATATACATTTTTTTAAAGATTATAAGTACTAGATTGTATTTACTAATCATGACAATTTCATAATGCTCGAGACGCGTGTTTGCATACAATTAGGAGCAATAGTAACATCCGCATCACGTTATCTTTTGTCCCAAGTTCACACCATTGCGTAATGCTGTTACATATTATAGTTACAACCATTATAACACGTGTAGGTACGAGTACCTACTACTGTATGAGATAGTAACTCGATATGTAGGCATTCAAGTGTTTCAATGTGTTTAATGTCTAAAGTAAATAACTTGTCAGTTGCTATTTGCTTCCAGTTTTGCATAAATGAAATGAGTTATGGAAAACAGTATGTAATAAAACATAACTCTGTCTCTGCTGTCGCGCTGTCGAGTAAAAAGTACCTGATCCATACAGGTTACATAGTTGTACTAAATATAAGTCAGGATGAAATAGAATGAGACGGTTTAATATCTAGGTACTTAGGTACTAGGTGTAACTTTTGCATGAAACTTGGCGCTACACGGTTAGCCTAGCTTGAGCCTAATTAGTTGTAGTAGTTGCCCTTTATGACTGTTTTCGTGGATTTATACTTCTTTCAAATAATTTTGTACTCAGCTAAATACAACGTTTAATTATTGATGGTTTTGCAGCCTTTGATAAACACAAAAAAATCTGTAGCAAAAATCTAATAAATTATCTGAAAGTGCAACGTTTGGAATAGGCACATAATCTATGCATATTACAAATTACAGTCCCTTGTTGTATTTGCAAAAAGATTTTTCAAAAAACATACAAACCTTGTTCTGACAATTACACAACAAAAACAAAAATTGCCAAATCGTTCGAGCCGTCTTCATGTTTAGTGACGCTCCGTCATACATGCGGCAATTGGTTTATATTTATCGAGACTTACATTATAAAGAATTCTCGCTGTTTTGTCAGCTAGTAATGAACAAGTATTTGTTCATGTCCAGGTCCCGTTCACGATGACGCCGCCGTCGACGCGACGCCGCAGCAGTAACTCCGGCAGCTCGCCGCCGCCCTCGCTGTGGCAGGTGTCGCCTACCAACGCCAGCCCTCTGCGACGATCAGGTTACTATCATTTTATTACTTACTAGCTGTACCCGGCATGCGTTGCAATGCACTTTCTCCTACCTACCCTATCCTACCTTTGTCACTTTTTAAACCTTCTCTGGACTACGACAAACATTTTAAAACCAAAATCAGCCAAATCTCGAGTTTTAGCGAGACTAACGAACAGCAATTGACCTATCTATCTATATGTATAGATAGATAGATAAGTTTACAGCTAGTAACTCGTGTCGTTATTTAATATTGTTACCAGTGGCGAAGGGATTCTTTTCTTTCAAAGGTAAGCCGACAAAATAAAAAACAGGTCTATTATTCTATAGCTTTCCCATATATTTGGGCCTAGTAGGTGTTGAAGTTTTGAATGGGACAGCTGATTACTTTTCGCGATTAAGATAATGGTCCCATGGAGAAAGTTGTTCAGTTTGACGGTCTGTACAAATACCCTTAAATATGAACACACCTTTCTGATACATGCTGTATAGACACAACGTCGAGTGCTTGCCAAGCCGGCAGAACTCTTGGGTGCTTTCGGGCATGTTACACATGAGCAAGCATCCGCTTTAGATTGCATTAACATTATATTGTACAGTCAGGGATTGTTTCACTGATAACTAGTCGAACATATGAACAATAACAAGGTGTGGACCTCCAGGTTCGTCTCCGCCGGTCCCGCTGGCGCTGAAGGCGTCGGGCGAGCTGGGCGGCGGCGCGCTGCCCGACATGCTGCGCGGCATGAAGCTGCACGCGCCCGAGCCGCCCGTCTACATCCCCAACCTGCAGGAGGAGACCATACTCGCGGTCAGTCACTGCACTCATCTGCAACCCTTTTCTCAACTATGTTGGGGTCGACTTCTAGTCTAACCGCAATCAGCGGAATACCAATATTTTACAAGAACTTGCAGCCTATCTGAAATTCTCAACCCAATAACTGAAGCTATCCTTGGTAAGACAGGTTGGCAGACTTTAAGGCTATTTTTGTTACCCGTAACGACTCAAAGATTTCCACAAGACGCACACATGCACGCAATCGGTGTAAATTAATGTTATTCCACAAACGATGGGAGACTTATTGTTTCTTTTCATTCTGTACAGGAGGAGCACAGCAAGGTATTCTCTCAGCTGAACTTCGTGCTGATGTTGGCAGAGCTTCTGTCCGACCTGGCCGTCTCGTGCGGCGCTCCTATCGCCGCGCTCATGGACGTTTCCGACGGTACGCACCTTAATGAGGAACAGTCCTTCCACATTATGTTTACCTCTGTATTTACATCACTGTCAAGATCACAGTGATTTTCATATTTGTTCCAACAAGGTTTCTGTCAGGCTGTTACCATAGACTCGTCTGTGAAATTTCTGACGGAAAATTCAAAGACGCTGCCTCGGCCTAGGAATCTAACACCTTATGCTCAGCAGTAGTGCGACCACACGACTAACAAGGCAGTTTAATAAGTGTGGTTCTGTTCCAGAGCGCTGCAACGACAGCGTGCGGCTGGGACTGCTGGTGCAGGCCATGCAGGCGCTGGCGGCCGGACTGCGCCTCGCCGCCGCGCACTACCGCGAGCGCACGCTGCAGCCCACGCCGCAAGTGCGCAATGGTGAGTTACCACTAAACTCCCGGAAAACATAGGTTATCTGTTTTTTAGACCCAAATTACTACTAAAGGGGTATAAAAGAGGTGACTTACAAGATGATGACTATCAGAGATGTATGGAAGAAGACATGCAGCGCCAATTCCATTTGCCATTGGATAAAGACAGGAGAAAGATAATGAAAACTTTAAACGTTTTTAGGACTTTTTCAATCGTACTCGTCATTCTTAAATCAACCTTATTTACAATAGCACAATGTTAATATCAGTTTAAGTCGAACATAGATCCGAATCAAGTATTTGAATAGGCTATACACCCAAAAAACAAGCCCTCACGTCTTACGCCGTACTTCTCGTGTCCATGTCCTCATAACTTATTTATTTTGTTTCAGTCGTTTCCTTGATGAACGGAAAGTACAAGTGGATTGTGAATGAGTCAAGGAGGCTTCATGAAGCCGGCGTTACCCCAGCAGTCTGCGACAAAATCCTCTATGAGCATGCCATTGAACTGGTACATACTTTCTTTATCTCTTTCTTCATTTAGAATTCAATATAACTAACTTATTCTGTAAATGATGGTGACAACTACATCTAAATCCATTTAAAGGACTTTAAAATGGAAGAGGTTCTATGTTCGTATATGTAGTTTAAAAGAATTAAGCGTTGTCACATATGAATGTATGTATAGATAAAAATATATGGATAGGCAGAAACTGCAACCGACTTTGATTCTTACATGTCATTGTTCATTACTGAAAACGCGGTTACAATCAGTATTAATTTCATAAATGACATTGTGTTTCGTTACAGTGTCAAATGGCGGCTATCGAAGAACTGTTCGGCGACATGAAGGAGTGCGAGCGACGCTACATGTCGGCGCAGGTGTTGCTGCACTCGCTCGTACAACGACACCCGCTCCATCCGCAACACCGCACCACACTCTCTAAATGTGAGTATAAGCAAAGGAATTACAAATTTTACTCACATTAAGTGTGACTTTGGTAAAGTAACCACATAAATTTTAGTTTCTGTTGCCGCTTTATAATTATTATTGATTATATTAAAGCCTCGTATCCACTAGGCAAAAATTGACGCGCAACACGTGACGCTCAATATGTTCGGCAGCGATGCAAAACAGTGCGCAACTTTTCCAGCTGACGCGTTGTTTATTTTTGTGCAACGTGCAGTTGAGCACCAAATTTTGTCAAGGGGAGACAACGCGCAGAAATGTCCATGTGGTGTAACAAACGCATGCCCAAATTATTTGAACTGTATTATATGAACTAAAACTATGAATGTTTCTGGGATAGATCAACGTGTTTTTTTTTCTTTTGACGCATTTTTCGATAAAATTATAACCTATTCCCTCTGGCGACATGTTGTCGACGACTGATCATGCGTAGACAGACAACATTGCCTAACAAAAGTTCCGCGCTAACTTTCAACATGTTGTGCAACCTGTCGCTCGCCAAATGTTGCCTACTAGTGGATACTCGCATTTATCAGCTTTAAAGCCTCGTAGCCACTAGACAAAAATTGACGTGCAACACATGACGGCCAACATGTTCAGCAGCGTACATGTTCAGCAGCGCACAACAGAACGCGACGTTGCCAGCTGGCGCGCTATATCGCGCGGCTCTGTTTGTTTCCGAGCAACATGCATTAAAACACCGGGGGACGCTCAGAACTAAGCAAAGTTTGTCAGATCTTCTTCAATTAAATTAGTAATTTCTAACCCGCCAACGTGGTTTTCAACGTAATGATGCATTTTTCGAAAAAATTATACCCGCCCCCGGTGATATTAACGCTAGTTCCTCCGGCAACATGTTGTCGACGACTGATCATACGTAGATTGCGTAGATACGTAGATAACGTTGCTAAACAAATATTCCGCGCTGACTTTGCCAAATTGCGGAGCGCTAATTGCGCCAAATGTCGCCTAGTGAATACGAGGCTTAATTTAGACAGTAGTAAAGTTTATGTTTGCTTATTTTATTTACAGACCGAGACGCAGTACAACGACGGCTCAACTGCCTCAAAGGGCCACGCAAAATTATGGATGTAAAACTAGAGGCCGGGATCTCATAATGCATTACACACGTAGGCGTAAGTGGACGTGATGCAACATGAAAAGTGATTTTATTTTGTTCTCAAAAAAATGACTCGGTGAGACGCAAAATATATAATCTAAAAATGTATAAAAAATAATAAGTGAACGATATCAATTAAAATCATTGTATACAATCGTTTAGCGATGAATGAAAATACAGAATACAAGAAATTGCAATAGTGAATTATATTTTTTTATATTCAGTACATAACGAAAGCAATTTCTTAGTAGATATTGAAAGAATTCCATTCTATACCTTATTTAGCCAAGCAGTTTGTAAAACTGAATGTAATAAAAAACTATTCAGTTTGAATTATCCTTTAGGACATGTCTATATTTACCTGAATGAGGTGTTTAATAAATATAATACTGAACAAAAATCTGTACCCGCTTTGAAATGAATATAAATATAATATAGTTTAATAGATGTGTGTCTAGAAATCCTTTGAAATAAAAATGGTTGTATCATTTAGTGAGGTTTGAAATTTTAGTATTAAGCACATTTTCACTTGAAGTAGCAAACTGTTCTATACATATTATGAATATTAAGAAAAATATAAATAAAAATACGAGTTATTTTTTCCAGTCATCTACATTTTAATGAAATAAATAGGCATAAAATACTAAAACATAGGATAGAAAACGTAGTATTGTTTCAAAGTAAGTCTCATTAACATTTTATTACTACCTATTTGTAGTTGATCATTTAAATGAAAATTATGAAGTAATAAATAATGTCTCGGTATAAATATAATGCTATAGAGATCTCATTGACGACCAATAACAATATTATGGCATTTTTAGGCTAAGCTGTGAAATATGATTAAAGTATTTTCCTTAAAAAGATTGTGTGATTGAATGAATTATAGTTTACTCTCATCATACTTTTTTTTGCCCACTTTGTGATCCTGAAATGTTTTTTCTTTAAAAATGTCTACTGCTTTACTGAAATAAGAATAAAGACTGTTGTATTATAAAATTAATTTGTTTTGTTTTTAATAAATACTTATTTGTAACACCAATACCAATTTATCATTATTATTCTAATTTATTGTATCTTGTACTAGCAAGGAGTTGCACATGGAAATTGTCAAGGTTTTAAAGAAATATAGGTCACATTTAAAAGATCTTTATTTTTATAAAATCAATACTGCACAAAAACTCCAGTGCCTTGTTTAAGAAACTTGTAGGGCTTCACTCGGTTGCGCCCGCGCACTGGACAAAACATTACTTTATCTGGCGGAAACTCTGAAGAGCCAGTTGTCTCCAGGAGTATATCTAAACAAGTTAGCAACTTTGTTATCTGTACAGTAAGAGTATACTGTTTGTTATCTTCTGAACCCCAATCCGTATTGATAATTCTTTCAATGTCTCTGATATCATTATTGATGCCTGCATGGTGTGTTCCATTCCAATGCAGGGTTAGTGAAAACAACGGCGCTTTTCTGGGATAGTCGCTGCGAAGAGCTACTAGTGCAACTAACTTCGCGGACTGACGCGTTATAATTGCTCTGTACATCATGTCATTAGGATTAACCATACCCTCCGATATTAAAAAGGATGTTGAAGGTGACTGGCTATATTCCGGCCAGCCTACTGACTGCCATTGTGTCAATGAACCTGACAACCTTACTGGACACAGCAAATCTCCTTTAACGGGTAATATTTTTCCAGATTCCAAATCCTGCAACTCTTTCATCAATTCAACTCTAGACTTCAACCTCTTTTTTAAAGTTAAAATGAAGTTTTCAACTGTGATGACACTTAGACTGGGGCAGAGTTGGATATTTTTATTGAACTTCTGATCTTCTGTTATTGTAGCCATAAAATCTAAACCGCACATTCGTTGAGCCCATATGTAAGGCTTTCCAAGTTCAGAGATAAAATGCTGGAAGTCTTCAGTGATGCCTGCAGCATTCAATAAGTAAGAAGTGGCAGGGTGTGGAGAGTCACTTCCTGTGTCTCCTGGATATAATTCATTCAATATACAATTGCCATTCAGCACATCCGCTGCTGACACTCCAGTTATAGGTTTTGGCAGTGAAACAGTGAACTTGACCACAATTATTTTCAAGTGAAGGAGATATGAAAAGACCAAATTCAAAGCGGTCCCATCCTGCACTTTGACAGATACTTGCACACTAAGTGGATGCTTTTTTAGAACTTCTTTCTTCTTAGCTTCAGCCTTTTCTTCCTTGGATATCTTAGCATTTCTGTGGTGCCGCTTCTTTTTCTCTCTTTGATCATCATCATTATTTTCTTGGTCAGAATCTGAATCATTTGATGCAACTAGATCACTATCTACATTACTGAGTTGTTCAAATCTTCTTGCTTCATCTTCGTCACCAGATATGCCTGTGAAATTATAATTTATTAAGCATTAGGTACTTGTGTTGAGACAAAAAAAAATTAAGTAAACAATAGATTCTGAAGTAGGCCCTTACCTACTGTAATGGTCTTAGCGCCTAGTGCATCAGAATATGCACTTGCATTTGCGAACAGAAGAAATAATGGTGATGGCAGTAAAGAAGCAGCTCTGGCTTCATCTCTCTTATCATCAAGTCTGAGAGCCAAACATTCTTGCAATGGTTTCGTAGATTTCAGTACATCTCTTAGATGTGGTACCAATGCGTCGAGTCTGGAGCGAGCGGCAGCTATGGCCGCCGCGACGCGTTCTTTGGACGAAACCAGCTCATTACAAGCTGATGACAGTTCACGACGCTGGCGCAGTTCCCACTCTAATCTCGCCAATTGAAGCTGGTGATCGTCATTTTTCGTCAATTCCTGAAATAACAAAAAATACTGAGAAAAACACTAGATACCTGTCTATATCATAGCTCATGTTTAATTTAAATCTCAAGTTAAGTGATTGTGTCAAAAGTATAAAAACTCACAGGTCGAGATATTTCAGCAGGTGCATCTTTGTAAAAGTCTTCAAGTGGCACAAGTTCTATTTCTTCATCTTTCGACTTGAACTGCAAGCACTTGGTTACTTCTTTGTTGAGATGATCAGCTTCATACAATAAGTTTTGTAAGAGCAAGTGGGTTGAGTCAACCCTCTGCTTTTCCTTATGTAATGCATCACGTCCAGCTCTTGTACGAACTTTCTCCAAACGGTTTAGTTTTTTTAAAGCAACCAGGTTCAATGAAGCCTCTATTCGCTTTGCATTAAGTTTTTCTCTGGCCTGAAATTAAATCCAACCAAAACTATTATACACATCAGCTTTAACTTCCAGTATATTGTATATCTGAATGCAGCTAGCAATACCAGTATTTAAAAAAAAAAAAAATTAATCTGAAAAGGATTTTGTAAAAGGACATCACTACATTCACTACTTGTTCAATTAAGTTATAGCCACTAAGTTATAGTTAAAATGACTGCATGTTAATTTTTAAAATTGTTTATGAATTAACTTAAGGCAGAAATTATGAGAAACTCTTTTTTTTTTAATATATGTAGAGTAGAGGCCCAAAGTTAAGAGTGTTTATACCTTAACGCTTTTCATACAAACTTACAAGTTGTTATTTTCTGAAATGACTGAACCGATTTAAATGAAACTTTATACGCGCAGGATAGATAGATCTAAAAAGTCACTAAAAAAATATTTTCAATATGTGTTTTAAGAGATAATTGGAATTTTCTGTTTTTAGAGAAAATTTATAATCGGTCTAATTTAACTGTAATACTATTTTTCGAAAATGTTTATAAGAAACTTTTTAGATCTGTGTATCCTGCTTATGTGTACGAAGTTTCATTTAAATCGGTTTAGTCATTTCGGAAAATAACGACTTGAAAGTTTGTATGAAAAACAGTAAGGTATAAATGCTCATAATCAATAAATACAAAAAAATAGTAGGCACTAAAACATATACCTCATCTGTGTCTTTAGCTTTTAGTTCAGCAATTTCAGCAAATAATAGTCTAATATCTTGACAAATCTTCTTGAAAAATGCGGCATCTTTCTCAGCTGGGCGTAGTTGGGCTTCCGACTCCTCGAATTCTACCACCCGCTGAATACAAAAATAGTTTAAAATTGCACTTCTCTAGTGTGCTCATGTTACCCGCTATAGAACATAGAAAAGCAGCATATCTTTTTTTATAATAAATATAGTTTTGTGTAATAGCTATTCATTTCGATTTTTTGAACAGATACTTTTCTTTTTCCCCAGATTCAGTGGACTCAAATAAAGTCAGTCAAATCAGATGAGAATGAAATGAAATCTGGTGAGCTTTTAACCGAAAAAAAATTCTAACCTTATAAACATCTACTGGCACTTGTTTCGAAGTTTCATTTGCTGTGTTGGTGTTTATTTTGCGACGTTTTTTTGTGGACACATCATCTTTTCCCATGTTTCTGAATCTTTGAAAATCTATGAGTTATCTTTTATTTCTACTAATGTTTATATTAAACTTGTGAGACTTGGAAGAACATAATTTAGATTAATCTGATTCTCCTCCTATACTCTTTGTGATTCTCTATGAACCAAAGAGTAGAATTTTAAGTGGTCATCCATAGACTAACTAACTAACGACTAGAGTATAGTAATATAGATCAGATGGACTAATTCCTTAGACTAACAAAAAAAAGTTTTATTGTTTCTCTTAGAATTAATTATTCCCTTTATTCATTTTTACACACATTTTTTACCTTTTTAAATATTTTTACAAAATGATATTAAATAAAAAAAGGATTGTGTGGTTTTATGAAACCACGGTAAAAGTGAAACTTTTTTTCACACTATAGCGCGGAGTAGGGATAAATGAAAGGCGCTCTGACGAGCGCCTTTCACTTTATACGCGACATGCAACACACAGACGAAAAAGTTTGAGCTGTAATAAAAGTTTCACTAAAAAATAGCCCAGCTCACCAGCATAAAGCGCTATCCACACATTTCCGGGAACCCGGTCCAGCATAGCTATTCACAACCAATCGATTGGACAACTAATCTAATCGAGTGACCGTGCAATCGATCAAGTCTTCCAAACGCTATTCACACAACCGATGTCGATCGATTTTGACCAATTTTGACATTTTCCATCGATTGTGATTCGGTTATGAAGACATCAATTGACCGACAGCTATTAGCAGTAGAGAGTAAAGTCGAATGAAAGTTAAAAGCACTTTATACTAATTTAAGCTGTGTCTGAAGTATGTGTACATATTTTATAGATGGTTAAACTATTCTTTTGACTATTGCGTAAAGATTTACACCAGTGTATGTGGTTACATACGTACCTTACATAAAAATTTGTTCTTGAGTTTGATTTTAATTATTTGGGTAGATGAAGTTCGTGATTGTGCGATCCTGAGACCGTGAGCGTGCCGCAGAAGGACAGAGGCTGGAGACATTATCTCTTCATCGAAGAATACGAGACATAATGGATCCATTTGCTGACCCGCGCTTCCAGTCCGTGTGCAGGCTATCGCCTGACATGGTCCTTAGCCGAATTGTAGAAATAAAGCCCTATTTCCCAAGCGTTGATTCATCAGCCGCAATCCCCATTGAACTCAAAGTAAGTAATAGTAAATATAAAGTAAGTAATGAAAGTCATCACAATAACAGCACGGTAGAGAAAGTATACAACGAGGTGTCATTATTCACTCTCATTAAAATTTGTTATTATAGCCTGCAATCAGGAACAAACTATACTGTTACTGATAAACTCATCCCTATAACCCTACCTCTATGTAGTACTGCCTTAGTGTGGTTAAGGTTTAGCTAGACCCTCCCTGGGTTTAGGTAAACATGCAATCCCTAGTATACATATAATAAAACGTAAATCCAATGCAGTCATCTGACATGCATATTTATTTACACTCTTTTATTTTAGGTGTTAGCTGCCTACACTTTTATGGCCAAAGCAATTGCCAGAAAACTGACAGAAGCAATGCCTTTGTTAGCTTGAACCGGGCATCTGTTTCCAGGGCCATAACGGAGACCACGATGGCACTAAATACTGCACTCAAACAGTGCGTTCAATTCCCTTGCCAAGTAAATGAAAGGCAACAAATTTTACAAAAGTAAGAAGTATTCTTTATTTAGATTACAAAAATCACAGAATGTTTTACTAATACACACATAACACAGTTAAAAATAAAACACTTTCTTTTACATTAGGACAATTTATTAGAATAGTACTATACAAAACAAAGTCAACAGGAAATACTACTTTAGAAGATTACAATAGTGTAATGTAAAAATATAACATTAGTCACATATTTGTTTCTTTATAACTAAAGTCACCATAATTTAAAAGATACAAGAACTTAACTAAGAAATTGTCTATGAGCTGTTACAATAAATTATAGTATATAAGACGAAATACATCTATTTATTGTACAATTAAATGTTTATTTTCAGAAAATACAGCAGGTTCGGGTTCCCTGGTGTTTTAGGATATGTGGATGGGACACATGTTCTGCTGCTACATCTTGCTGGCATCTAGGTCAGTAACTGTAACAATAATGATAAACATTCGTGTTAAAAAATAAATACTTAATTAAAATTTAATGTTTCCAGGTGATTCTGGAGCTTTGGATTCTTATCCCGATTCTTAATGCTGAGCAAAATTGCTCGGAAGCATGGTACACAGAACTGCAAAACATACATAAGATCATGCATGAAGAGTTACTTCAAGGTGTAGAAAGGGTGCTTTAGGTGCTTGAATACAGCCCAAATAAAGTAGGATGCATCACCAAGGCATGTGCAGTTCTGAATAACATGTGTATATGGGGCCGCTTGCCTGAACACTAAGAAATTGAATTGGAGAACCAACCCCCTACAGAAACATCACAGATTCAGGAATTGAGCAAGATGGCTATAGTAGAGGACTTCAATTTAGGGCCAATTTAATAAATAGATTATTTTAATAATTACTTGTGTATCATTTATTTCCATACCTTATCCTTCCTCCAGAGGCAAACAAATTTCAGGCTACAATTTGATGAAGGATAGCTTCGATGCTATGCATTCCAGTTGCCACATCTTCAATTGCTGCTGCGTGCCGTGCGAGTATAGCATGAAGCGGGTCTGGGCGGCTTCTTGACTGTTGGGGCTCTTCTGTTACATATTTTTTTGACACAGGTCGCATCCTGACCTGAGACTCGGCCCCGGGCAAGTCCTCAAGCCCCTGCGTGAACGCAAACATTGTTTCTTTGCTCCAAAGACACTTTTCTGAAAATATGTAATGTCAATTATGTTTTGTAATATTTAAATGATAAGTAAGAAAAACGATGATGTTTTATATACTAGTAAAATACTTACACCATTATTGTTTGTATATGCGTTAAATTAAACCAGAGTTTCGCACAAAACACTTTTGAAAACTTGAGTTTGAGAAGAGTTTGAGGTTATTATTGAAATTTCCAGTTTGACATTAAATCTCATTTACAAAGCAAGTTTGATAAAAATCTGGTAAACTTATTTAAAATAAAACAATCAGTGTTTGCTGTTTTGTTTTATATATGATTACTAAATGTAGATTCTGTAGCCGTACATAACAAAATCCCTAGTAAAAATAATATATTTGCCACTTTAAGCTTTTCTACCACCAATTTCTATTTCCTACCATTTTGTAACGATTCCCTTAAACATAATTGTCAATATTTCAAATATTTAAAAAAAAAACCTTACCGCTCGGATCTGTGAATAGCGTTTTGATAACCGTTCGGTCGCGTTTTGATAACCGTTCGGTCGCAGTTCGGTTATAACCGTTCAGTGTCTATGATTCATTCGGTTTCGATTCGATTGTTTGTGAATAGCTATGCTGGAGGTCTACTCTCTTTCTCCGAAACGTTACTTCGGCGACGAACGAAAATCAAAAGTAGTATCGTTTGTGACCCTATTCTATGTAATTTGCGGACGCACACAAGAAGTTCGAATTCACAGACAACGAATGTATTGAATGTTATTGTGTGCGTCCGCAAATTATATAAAGTACGGTCACAAACTTAACTACGTTTAATTTTCGTTCGTTGCCGAAGTTACGTTTCGAAGAAAGAGAGTAGACCTCCTGACGTGTTCCGTCAGGCAAGGGGAAAAATCGATTACATACAACTTGTATGAGTTGCTTCACACCGTTCCGTGACAGGCGTCAGTGGCCCGGAGCACGCTCGGTCGCACGGACGCTCTGACAGTCATATCCGATTTTTGTTAAAGTTGCTGCTGCTGATAGTCTTCTTGGTCATCTGCTTCTTCTTCATCTAGCGCTATTGCAATCATTGCTAACTCTTATTGGTTAAATAAAGACATCGTGTTGTGTGCATATCAGCTATATAAAGAAACTGATTACACTGATACCGATTTCCCTGATATGTATGAACACGGGCGACGGATGGCACGTCCCTGACGGAAACATTGAAACGGACGACTCAGAACACGGATAGCCCTGACACGGAAATGTGTGGATAGCCCTTCAGGAACAGGGTTCCGGGCTACCGCGACCGGTGCCACGGTGGTCATTTTTTTTTGACACGGTCACTCGTATATCAACCTGCTATTTGCTAAGGTTTTTACTGCTTAACCGGACTATGGTGCCGCGGTGGTCAGGGCCACAGGTATAAGCAAGCATATTTTGGTAGATAAGAAAAAAAACTTGGCTGGTAATTTTTTTGCATTATCTGTGTCGGTAAGTCACTCACTCAAACACAAAAACATCTGACTGCTGAGTACTGCTGACTACTGTCAGTGTCAAATCCCAGCCATTAATATAACACGTAAAATATATTTTTGGCTTGCACTCTCCGGAAAATTCAGCGTCATAATGGTACGAGTGACTCAAGTTTTTGCTCGTGTTCCAGTTATTAAATTTCGTAAGGGCGGTGGAGGTGGATCCCGCCCCTCGGGTCCATCTTCTGCTCCGCCGCCTGCTGCTTCTGGCGCTTCTGCGGTACGCTATTCACCTGATATTTAGTTAGTTATATTAGGTTAGTTGCTGTATTATTATAATTTGACAGTATTTACGTAAAATAAAGATCAGGTGCGTAGTGCTCGCAACCAACCACCAGATGTGTGAACGTGGACGAGACAAAAGGTATATGTAAGGATCGTAGCAGATGGCGTTCTGTGGTTTCTGCCTACCCCCATGGGATAAAGGCGTTTCTTTAATCTATTTATGTATTTACGTAACTATATTTTTATTGGAACATGTCAAAAATGTCAAAAATGCAAATTGACATTTGAGTTAGCCGAGTGTGCAGGTGTACTGATTAGATTTTGGAAATTCAATCAAATATACATTACAACAAATTCTTTTTATTCTGGGTTTAAGTTTCACTTTAAAATATCCACAAATGTAGCATTGATTCAATTTGGTCTGATAAATAGGGTCTTTGTAGGCCGGACATATACAACATGGGATTCTCGAAGTCAGCACAGTCAATGGTTTTGGGACCTTGAAAGTCATAATCATATTTATTTTTATATATTTATTTTCAGCCAGTTCAAATGCAGTCAGCTTCACCAATGAGCACATCGAGTATTCCGGACATTGATCTCCCACTGCGCTACAGAAGAGCACCTCTCTCAGATGACGAAATTGCACACATCAATGGCGGTGGAATTGTTTAGTCCCTCAACTTATAAAGTAGATGCAGTTTCAAAATTAGATCTTGGTTAATAAAAGTAGGTAGTGAGTAAATACCTAGATAGTAAATAGTATTTGTTATTTTGACTGTGGAAGTTATTTATTACTCAAATATTTTGCCTGGCATTTAATAATATTATATTAATGCTCTGTTACAAAGTAGTTTTTTTTTTTAAATTTACTATATTGGCTGTCAGGTGGACTGTGAACTAACTTTATCTATGAAATGCATGTCTCAAGTAAGTGAATCATACATATATGGTACCGCTTGACATTCAAAAAAGATCCTGATACAACAACATCAATTCAACTCGAAAAATTCTAACGACTCTAGTATAACAAAACACATATTGAAGAGCAATATCATGTCATGGTGCTATGCATAGATGTCTAGTAACAGTCTGTTGAAGATCATTTGGTCAATTGCTTTAAAACTGCATTCTTTAGTTAGAATACAGTCAACAGTTAACAATTAGTGCATCCCAATGAAATACAATAATGTTAATCATCCATATTTTTTACTTGGGAACATTATATTAACACATTAACAAATTTTGCAGATAGACCCCTCTCAATCCCAGCCTGAAAAGGTGCCGGTAACAATGGGAGTAATAAAAGTACCATGTGGTGTTCTGATTGACCGTGGAAACAAGAAAAAAGAAGTTATCTCTTTAAACATTGTTTTACAAAGATGTCAAAAAAAGTGACAGAGCACCTAATTAAGACTGTGAAACATCTAACATACTTATCAAATCAACCTAAGTGAGAGAACTAATTTTAATAAATGTAACAAAATATAATAAATATGTAAGATAAGTTTATAACCAATCTTAATTCCTATTTAGGAGTGTAGTCAGTATATAAAATATAAATGATGTACAGTAACGAAATGATTAGACATGCTCTAATAATACCGAACATTGAGTTTTTCGTTTTGGATGGCCCACATCTGTGCAGCCGGCCCATCGTAAGCGACATCACTATTGATCTCGAACTTAATTATACCAAATTTAGCAAATTTAATTTTCCACTGTGGAGTCTGAGGCAGGCTGAGGAGTGCATTTGAGATCGCCTTTTTTGTCTCGGCTGAAACAAAGTAACATACATTTTATTATTTATAGGATGGGATAATAATATCAGAATCGGAACTTAATTTGTTATGAAATGGTACAGGTATAAGATGTTGTACATAAATTAATGAGATCTTGTGAATATGCAGCATTGCGACCACTTAATAACATATCTCTAAGTGGGTCACCCCAGCAAATTCAAAATCAATTTTTCGTTAATATGTCTGGCACAAATAAAATATTACTGGTAGTGCATATAAATAGTTACGAAACGCCGACGAAATGAGACACAAAAAACCTGAAAAAAAAAAGGTTGCAGCGCCACTGCGCCACTATCGTCATTCGCGACAGGCGCACGTAATTTTTGCATAAGTAAAGTAACACGCACATTTAATTTTTTAATGACCCTAAACTATATGAATGGAGATTAGCTTGACATTGAACACACATATGAGCCGTTCATTTGTAGAAATAGTGTTTCTGAAGGGGGCCTATACAAATACAGGATGATTTTTTCATGTGGGCGTTTATGGGCAAATCCGAAACTATGAGGAATAGCGAAAAATTTGTTACCGTCAGGATGGCTGGACCTAACGAGATATGGACATGAGACCATGTGCACTGTTTACTACCTATTTGCTACTATTTACTAACTTTAATGAAATATTTGCTAACTGAAATGTATCAAGGAAAAAAAGTGGTCAGCAATCTGACATCGCTCGGTTGGCTGACCATTTCCAAGTTCTCATAGTTCAAGCGTTGTATTAACCGAGTTGTTAACGTAAAAAATTACTACCCGTTTGCTACCTTAACATTTGTATTTTTTTACACAACTTTAAGAAGCTCCTATAAAAAGTTATTCATGAAAAGCCTCCAAAAGGGCTCGATCTCATAATACCAGATTATCTAAACACCAGATTCTCAATATATCCGATTTCGAACAGTCGACATCAAAATATTTGGCTCTTTAGTAAACTGTTCCCGCACAAGAGGCGGTAGGTACCTACACGCGGGAACTCAACTGGTCCCGCTGACTAATTTTCTGATTTTTTCAAGAAGAAAAGATTTCTTGATATGATAACGACCACGATCTTAGTGATCGTTGGAGCCAATTAGAGGACTTCTATAAAATAGTAAAATGACCCAGCAAAGGTTAGTACCTTTAAACTTATGCTAGCCTAGCTAGTGCTAGGCTAGCATAAGTTTATGGTAGTATGTATATTAAGAGTTCTGGGTAGGTAAGTAGAACTAAAACGACATCATGAGATCTTGTTGTCACTGTCGTCGTTCCAGCTGTTTTAGAACTCAATGACTTGGCAAAAACCGGACGAAACATTGTGTCGATACTCCTGCGCCATCACATCTTTCAAGCTCATCATGCTGTGCTGGCGCTGGCCAAAGACTAAATACGGCGATGTTAAAGAAAACCTTAAGTATAGTTTATTAGTTTGTTTCTGTTTTTAACGATTTGTTGTTATTTTTTGTGCGATTTGAGTATTTCTTGTAAAGTAAGAAGAAATAATCAAATTACAGGCACCTGTAATTTGATTATTTCTTCTTAAGAGCGTTTACGCCTTACGACATTTCATACAAACTTTCAAGTCGTTATTTTCCGAAATGACTGAACTGATTTTGATGAAACTTCGTACACATAAGCAGGATACACAGATCTAAAAAGTTACTAAAAAACATTTTCGAAAAATAGTGTTACAGTTAAATTAGACCAAATTTAAATTTTCTATAGAAACAGAAAATTCCAATTATCTCTTGTTTTAAAACACATTTTGAAAATATTTTTTAGTAACTTTTTAGACCTATGTATCCTGCTTATGCGTATAAAGTTTCATTTAAATCGGTTCAGTCATTTCGGAAAAAAACTACTTGAAAGTTTGTATGAAAAGCGGTAAGGAATAAACGCTCTTAATTTTTCATTTAACTGTACTCCTGGCATATTGGGAATATAGTACCTATTCTGAGATTGAGCCATTAAAACGCCTGTACATCAATTATTTACGACTTTCCCAGAATAATTGCTTACAATAGATGTCAATGAATGTTTCATAATTTGATCAATATCAATTTAATAGAGTCTCGAGCCTGGTTTTGATAATAACTAAAACTGCATCATTAGATATTTGAAAAATCAATAATCCTAGCCAGGAATTCAGATTAAACTGTAGGGCGGTACCGGAATACACCTACCGGGTGGTTGACATACCTATAGGTACAGTCAAACGCACGTTCGTAGTAACGATGACTTTGATAGTGCCTTTATTTCATAGCAATACGGCCGGTTTTTAAATTAATACGAGTAGGTACTCATTATAAATAATTGAGGTGTGCAGGAACTATAGGTATGATACTTGTAACTTACACCTACCTTTTAGCTTAGCATTTACTACAATAGGGTACGGCGGCAAGCGACCCAATGTCTCCAAGGTTATTATATCTTTACCACCATCGTACATAAACTTTTTTGTAAATAGCAGAGTAGTAGAGTCAACTGCGGCCCATTCTGCTTGTTTAGATAGCACCATCTGAGCTGACGATATATGTGATCCAGATCCTGAAATGAAGATAATATTATGTATAAAACTGGGTGTACAGTGTGCACCACCGATTCTAGCTGTTACCTGCATTGAACTTCTAGGTACAGTCAACGTAGGTATAGTACTTTTGTTCATGGTAATAAATTGTCATTATGACAGTCAAAGAGTATAATACAGTCGCGTCGCGTCATCGTAGCAGCAGGCATTACGTAGTTCATATAAAAATAAAATAATACGTAAAAGTGCGGCTGTGCCTGGATAAAAACAACCTGTATCCTCCGAGTCTCAGTAGGATAATCTTGATCTATCAATATAGGTACCATTGTGTCAAACTGTTCAAACCCCGTTCATATCTAACCAGTTAATAATGTGCAGCGTAGGTACTTCACATTAATATCCAAACTTTCACATGTAGGTTAGCAAATATAATAAATCACAGTACTTAGCAGGGATCCAAAGAAAGACGCATTTTCACCCTTTTCTTTCAATGTTTTCAAAACAATCTTGCTTCCACTTAGAGATTCTTCGTCACTGTATGCAAATGTACAACCACGGAGATCTAGTAAAGTATTCACGCTATGAGCTCTGCAATTAAATAACTTTATTATATTATGTATATTTCAATAAAACAATATTAGCAGTCTGGAAGCTAATAATTGTAGTATAATAGAAGACTCTTTCTTATCACAAGTCAATGACATGTTGATAACATTTTTATCTATTGTGTGTGTATTTATTTCATTGGAAACATTATTCGTAAACTTACATCAAAATAGTTTTATTATATTAACTACTCTAAATGAATAATTCATGTTACGTTATTATGTTATTACGTTATTGTGTTGTTATGTTATTTTCAGGTACCTACGTACCTGGAATTTACTTAGGTACTTACCTATTTTACCAGGTAATATTAATTGTATGTGAAACAAAAACAGTGTAAACCACCTACCTACATATCTAGCCAGATAGTATTGATAGGTGGTAGATAACATATAGGTATCTATATACTAATAAGTGCTATGGGCGCAGCGTAGTAGGTATCAATAGAGACATATTGAAGGATCATTGGGTTTTTCCGTTAGGTATTTCTCAATAACAGCCCGGAGTATGGATTTGCGTCCGGCTGATGGCAATGGCTCGCCCCTATACGTGGGACTTAAACATAACTGGCAAGATGTAGGTATGCTATTAGGTACACCTCAGCCTATTCCTTTTGGGATTACATGCGTGATGTTATGTTAAGTTATGTCATAAGTGTGGGTGTACTAAATAAAGGTCAGGTGATATAATAGGGGTGAAGCCTGGGTTAAGAAAACGAAATTCTATTTTGTCCGTCAGACAGGTAATACAAAAATATTAGACACGTATTTTTTGTTTTATCGAAATATCAAAAAATGACTTCGATAAAACTCATTAAAGTTGGAGAGTGGGGGCTTATTACGTCACAAGTAGGTATAAAAATTACCCACGTGACGTCATGCGCCATTTCAACTCGATATATCTCCGTAATTTTATGACCACGTGAAAAAAGAAAAATACCGGTCCAATACTTTTTAATAATCTACCCGACGGACAAAGAAAAAAAAATTGTGATTATCCCCTATTATGTAGGTATGTCAAGGGTTCTTACTTTTTATCGCTGTGAATTATAATGTCTGAGAAATATCCTGGCTTATTTTCCACGTTCATTTGATGAGCGAAAACAGGTGTTACCGGAAGTAGTTCAATAGACGTATTTTTCTTTCCGCGTAGCTTCATATATGCAGAAGCTGTCATGAACGCTGAAATTTAAATACATAAAATCAGTCCAAAATGTTTCTTTAAATAAATATTTTAGATTTTAATAATAGGTGCTATATCTAACCTGTTATTAACAACTACCCTTCTACATTTTCTGCCTACCTTACTATTTCCCTACCGTACTTTTTGTGAATTATCTATCGTACAGACGCCAGCACAGCAAGCTACAACAATCTGTAAAATTTATTTAATAGATTTTCACCTTTATTGTTATAAATAACGTTAAAGGTTTTGTTTTTAATCTTTATTTATTAGTGAGGGTTTGTTCACATAGCGAACATGGCACTCTCATAGGAACACTATACATTCAAAACTTACAATCTAGGTTCAATGTTGATTGGGAAAATTTGACTGTTTTGGGTAGCTTTATGTGCGTCTACATACCTAATGAAAATCTTTCATGCTGCTGTAGGTGTACTTAATATGTGTGTATTATGTTCAAACCACTTTGTTCTCGTTGCTCTAGTGGTCGCATTCGTGACTACTGAGCTCGAGGTCCTGAGTTCGATTCCCTGGTCGGGCAAATTGTTATTGTGTTTTTCCATTAGGAATTTATCGAAAGCAGCCACGAAAGCTGGATTTGGCCTAGCTGATAGCAATAGGGTCGCCCTCTATTACATGGGGCTTAAACGTAACTGGCGAAATGTGGGTGTACTATTATAGTACACTTCTGCCTAACCCTTCGGGGAGTACAGGCGTGATGTTATGTACTTTCACGTGTAAAACATTGCTTAGCCCAAAGTCATCAATATTTGCAAAAAAAAAATGGAGTAAATAATTCTCTTACCCAAATCGGCTTTATCAGAAGAAAAGGGATCAGGGCGATCCGGTAATGGTCCTGGACTTCTGCTTTCATATTGTAAAGTAGCATAGCAACCCAACGCATCTTCTAGTAACTCCAATATTAACTCATATAACTGTACCGGATGAGATGGACACATATACGTCACAATGCGTAGGTCTTCTTTGTTCTGAGCCATTCTTGAAACTAGTATTCAAAAGCAATGTATAAACTAGACTAAACACTATTTAACTCGTGCAGCTTAAAACGATTATAATGAGCTCATTTTGTTTGTTAACGGTTTGCTTGTTTACTATCGTAAAAACACGATAAACGCTGCACGCTTCGATCATGTACTGTCTATAAAGGTATAGGTTCTTTGGTAAACCACGGCTGCGGCGTGACGTCACGACAACACACAAGCACGCAAGGGGCGCGTGTTTAGAGGTTATTCGATTACAGCCAAGCTGTCTGTTTTATGTACACCTACCTCCGCTTAGTTCGTAATAAGCGCTGGTTTCGCCACAGCCTAGTTGTTGTAGTGTATTCCTACCTATCTATTGGACAATCCATAGGTACTTAAATTACTTTGTACCTATGATTATTATTTAGGACAAACTAATTTTTTGGTGTGGCCACTCGCAGATCAAACAGCTACGGTTTTTACTGCTTAACCCGGAAAGGATAAACTAAGAAATATAAACTAAAAACATACCCAATTTCAATATTTAATTTGCCAAAGGAATGAGGGTACTCCTCACTCATGACAACTTGCCGTATCACCTACCTAAATGATTCCGAGTGATGCCATGAATTGCCATTTCGCATGCGCCTACGCAATCAATGTTGCGCAGTTGGTGTGGTATCCCACCAGTCGATGTTATACAAGACCCTTTACGGAGCCTTCAACCAAGCATTCTGACATCAAACTAAGTAACCCTACGCAAAAATTATTGCTGGGAAACGACTTTTGTTTTGGGTGAAAGATTTCCTGTAGGTACGAGATCCGTATAAATGGATTTTGTATAGCTTTATTGGTGGTCGTGCGTACGAACGATTGGTGCAGCAGTGCAGCGGCACTATGGCTGAGCGATCGGTGTCGGTGCTACTGGCTGCAGATTCAATTCTCGTACGGAACGACATTGCCCTAGATGCTTCACTGTGACTAAGCACAATCAAACTATCATGTCGTAACACCAATGATCGATCTCTCACCATTGGACTCTTGAAGGCAATAAATGCTTAACTTGTGGATCAAGCAGTTTTTTTTTTTTTTTTATTATAAATAGGCTCGCGTTTGACCACTATCTCACCTGATGGTAAGCGATGATGTGGTCGACGGTGAAGCACGCTTGCCTAGAAGAAACCTATTCACTCTTGACTTGAAGACCCCCAGATTGTAGCTATCGGGAAACACAGACTCCGGCAGGGAATTCCACTCCTTAGCGGTACGCATAATAAAAGTATTCCCAAAGCGCTTAGTGCGTATAGGTGGGATGTACACCATGTACCGATGGCGCATCGCCGTACGTCTGGTAGTCCGATGATGAAACAGCAGCAGTTAAAAGCATTAAGACTACAAAGGTGTAAAATACAACGTTTTTATCTGTGTATCTTCAGCTTTGCACTACATACAAGTAAGGAGTATTTTGATAATTGCAGCAAACAATAAAATAATCACTCAAGTACAATAACATCATCATTTATTGAACTCACGCATTGATATCAATTAATTTCAAAACATAAAAATAAATCTTAAAATTTAAATAAGCATCATACATTCGACACTAGTACATACACTACAGCCAGTTATCTCTTATAAATAAAGTACTTTTTTGAAAAATGTGCTGTAATTTGATCAGCTTGTTACATAATGTATATCACACTACAGAGAATAAAATGCTGTTTTCAAAACATTCCAAGAGCCTATTCAATTCAGTCATTGCGGTGGATAGCAACTATTTGTGTTGTCTCTTTACTGTATAGGCTCTTTTACATTCTTATACACAATTAAACAGGCTTGCGGAAGTTCTTGCCGGCGTATTTGGCGCCAGCTCCAAGTTCCTCTTCAATGCGGAGGATCTGGTTGTACTTGGCGAGACGCTCGGAGCGGCACGGCGCGCCGGTCTTGATCTGACCGGTCGACAGACCCACGACAAGGTCAGCAATGAATGTGTCTTCAGTCTCTCCAGACCTGGTTACAAAAATACCATTATAATATCAACCAACCAACAGTTTCTTATATGAAACGCCTTCTTCTATTATTCTTATTCATCAATCTTTTTATACAAATCATACACATACCTGTGAGAAACCATGGTGCCCCATCCATTCTTCTTGGCCAGCAAGTGAGCATCAATGGATTCAGTCACACTTCCGATTTGGTTAACCTTCAAGAGCAAGCAGTTGCAAGCTTTCTTCTCAACAGCCGTGGCAATACGCTTGGGGTTTGTTACCTTGAATAGATAAAAAAAGATCTTAATAGTGTGGGTGTGTCTCTGGTGGAAGTTTGGTTGGCCGCTTGGCCTCCAGTTAACAACAACGCCCAAATAAATTGGGACGAGCATAGGAGGATAATAATGGGTTAAAATCATTTTCTTTATCTCACAGACGTACTTGGGCACTTATAAAGCGTCGAGAAAACCTGCCAGTTCGGGTCGGTCGTTTTGTGCCTACACTGTCCCCCCATACTTAAGTACAAGAGAATTTTTTTATTATTATTTTTTGATTAATTTTTTGAGGCACGCAAAATACGCGCTTAGACGTGGAGTTGCGGAAACCAGCCCGCTATACAATACAAAGAGAATTTTTTTAATAGAGACATCCGCATAGTTATGCCGTTTATGAGCTACCAGGGAAGCCGCATGCGCGAAGAAGGAACGAAAAGGAAACTTTTTTATGTTCAACTAGTCCTTAATTTTGTAATAATATGCTTTTTCAATAAGGACACAAATGATGTTGTTTTAAACTTGTCATCGGTTAGTTTTATTACTGAGTTTGGCAAATTGTTATAAAAGCGTATAAGAGAAAAGAATTGCTAGTTTTGTTAATCTAAATTTGGATACTACAATTTCGTATTCAATTTTAAAAAGCCCTCGGTTTTCGCGGATGACACTAGTTTTAGTCTAAAAACTGTTAGGGGCAAGTACTCACTGTAAGATCATCTCCAACAATCTGGATGGGTGTGCGGGAGGTGAGGCTAGCCCACGCCGCCCAGTCGTCTTGGTCGAAGGGATCTTCAATGGACACCATGGGGAAGTCTTTGATGAAGTCCAGGTACACCTCAGCCAGCTTCTCAGAAGACAGGTAGTCAGCAGGGTTGGACTTGGGGTTCTTGAAGTCAAGATCATAGGTGTTGTTCTTGAAGAATTCAGATGCGGCAACATCCATTCCGATATCAATCTAAAACACATTATTAAAATTAAAGCTGTGATGACTAACTTTGACTACAATACGAGACTATGAGTAAAGACGCGGGCAAAAACAAAAAACAACTTGTTTGAATCATATACACAGGCTTGAATTTATTGAAGTGAAACTTCATATGTGACTTCCACCATGGAGGGGGAATATTTTCGAAAACTCACCAAGAGATGGCAGAATTACAAGATTTGTGATTAGGACGCAAGATGGCGTGCAAACAGTCATGCATTCGACTCTTCGGTGTGACCAGCCTTCGCATAACATTTGTTATGTTATGTTTAAGACGAAAAATAAATAATGTTAGGCAATTTACTAATACCAACCTTGCCAGTGTAACCAGCCTGCTGGATGGCATCTTGGATGAGGAAAAGAGCATCCTTGTTGTTCTGGATGTTGGGAGCGAATCCACCCTCATCACCAACAGCAGTAGAGTCCAGACCGAACTTCTCCTTGATAATTTTCTTCAAGTGGTGGTACACTTCAGAACCCATGCGCATTGCCTCGCTGAATGAAGTAGCACCTAGGTGAAAGATTTAATTTATTTTAAACTTCTGTGACCTTAAAATATTGAGTGATAAAATACACCTATTAATGTTATTCCTGCTTGAATTCTTCCTCTAAAACAAGGTAATTCAATTTAATTCTTCAGACTTTCCTGGGACAGAGGGTTAAGATAATATAAATTATAACAACCTGTAGGCAGGATCATGAACTCTTGCATAGCCAACTTGTTGCCTGCATGGGAGCCTCCATTGATGACGTTGAAGGCAGGTACAGGCAGCACAATGTCGGCATTGCCGGCCAAGTCAGCCAAATGCTTGTACAAAGGCACACCCTTCTTAGCAGCACCAGCCTTAGCGACGGCCAAAGACACGCCGAGGATGGCATTAGCTCCCAATTTGGACTTGTTTTCCGTGCCATCCAAGTTCAGCATGAACTGGTCAATCTGTTAACAATTTTTATTTATGTTTATTTATTATCAGGCATAAAGTTGAGACAACTGATTGCTGCTCTTTTTCCTTTTGTGCCCACTAGATTTTCTCCTTGCCAAATAATGTTATTTATTCCACACTCTGACTGATTGGTTGCTTAGCAAGTGTTTGTCAAAGTTATTATTTGAGGTGTTGAGGTGATGGCTCCTTAGATGGATATTTTCTATATGTTTATGTAGTTGATTTATACCCTGATGTTTTTATTTTACCTCTACAGGATATGGTACAAAAAGGTTTTAATTACATGTTACCACACATGTAATTTAAACCTTTACCCTTAAGAGTTAACTAGGTAATTTAATAAGTAGGTTTTTTCCTTATTTTACTTCCATTTATGAATTCTTTATTAAATAGTCACTAAAGTTTGTTTTTGTCACATACAAACAAAATTTTGTAATCATAACATTTGCAGTTTTTACTGATTCCTCACATTTCTGTGCTATCAGTGGTATAATCTTGCGTTGTTTAAGTGGGTGTTGCAATAGGCATATTGCAAACAAAAATTTGGATTCAGGATTGCTGCCATGGCCAAATACTTAAAACATTGAAGAGCTAATGCTTCTGTGAAAAAGCGTCCAAAGTGATCTTGAACTGTTAAGGTCAAAGTCAAGGTTATGCATTAATTATGTTATACATATTGATGAGTTATGACACATACCTCTTTCTGCTGTGTGACTTCAAGGTTTTGTTTCAGCAGCTCAGGAGCAATGCTTTCATTGATGTTCTTGATGGCAGTGAGGACACCCTTGCCATGGTACTGGCCTTTGACATTGTCTCTCAGCTCCAGAGCCTCATGGACACCTGTGGAGGCACCAGATGGGACAGCCGCACGGAACAAGCCCAACTCTGTTACCTATATCAGATTAAAACCAGCACATTTCTTATGGTTTATTAATTTATATTCAATAACAAGGAATTGTTGTTCTGATAGTAACTGTTAGTAAGATGGTATTCTAACTAGAATCATCTTAGGGCAGATGATATCAATACCAATAATGCAAAGAAGATTCGTTTTCTTAATAGACTACCCACAACGTTATTATCCTGAAATATAAAAGCTTAAAGCTATAGGGGGTAGGAAACAAATAATATTCTATATTTGTATAATGCTACTGTTAACTTGATAATACGTACCAGGTCGACCTCCACAGTGGGGTTACCACGGGAGTCGAAGATTTGACGAGCTTTGATGGACTTGATCGGCATTCTGGACAAAAAAGCAAAACAGTTTCTGATTAAAGCATAAACAATTGTTCTTAATTATTTAGTAATAATCTATAAATAATGAATAACAATGGATCATTACCTACCTCATTATTTTGTTCATGAAAAGGTGGCAAGGTCAACTATAGGTTGAGTTTATTAATCTCAATCAGTTTCAGTTTAAAATATTAATGGTATTTTGGGAATGATTATTTTGTTTTGTAGACGCGTTGAACTAAACCAAATTATGAATTATTATTTAACTAAAACAATTGACGTATGCAAAAAATTAAGCAGAAAGATTACATAAAAATGGCATTTTCATTATTTTTTACAAAAAACTCTGCCTTAAACTTACAATGTGATTATAACTTAGCCCATAATGTATGTTTCAGTATGAAAAAGGTTACTTACTTGATTATAATTCCGTAATTTCAGCAGAAAACTAAAACAGTAAATGCACAAAATTCGCCGGATCCGCCGGAAAGTACTTTTAGTAGAAGTGACTTTGTCCTTCACAAGGTGAAACTAGAGCAATGAAACCGGAACTTTCCGTTGCTGTGAAAATTCACTTCTCTGAATTCGGAAGGAAACGCCCAGTTTATCCTTTTATAAACTGTTGATGTGAAACATCTGTTTTTAAATCATCATGAGTTAAAACACGTCCAAAGCACTGCTTCTAAAGAAAGACTTGTTTTTTTAAAATCTTATATTCGTTCACCAATGTCGAGTATTTACGATTTTTAACAGCACGTAAGTCACGGACAATAATTGACAGTGACAGTTACTAAAGTTGACACTTGACAGTCTTGACACTCAAAGACTAGCTAGCGACTTAGTGTTGTTTACATTTTTGTGTTTCCTATTTCTTGTGTTCATATTTCTAATTTAAAATATGAGTGCTGAAAAGGAATCTAAATCTGAGAAAAAACCCATAGTTATTAAAAACGCCACTGATTTACAAAGGCTAAAATTAGAAAAATTGATGAAAAATCCAGTGAGTATCAAACAAGTACAGAACTACTCCAATTAATAAATTATGAACTGAATGTTAGAAATTTTGTTCGAAGACTCACAACTATGTATTCGTTTATCAGGATAAGCCAGTGGTGATCCCTGAACCGCCAAAATCGAAATCATTAACGGCACCACCTGACTTTGTCCGCAACGTTATGGGTTCGAGTGCCGGCGCTGGATCGGGAGAATTTCATGTGTACCGTCATCTCAGGCGAAAAGAATACGCGAGGCAGAAGTTTATCCAGGAGAAAAGTGAAAAGGTATATCAGGTATTACGTTCACACGACGAGACATCAAGCTACAGTATAAAACGGCCTCGCTTTGTATAGATATACCGTACAATGAGAGACCTGCTTAAACTGGTTCCTATAGCTTGATTGGTGGTCGTGCGTACTAATACCGAGCCGATGTTCACATTATTACCCCTATAACCTTATACCTTGGGCTTCGACATCAGATGGTCAAAGATAATACTAATATATTGTATACTATCGCAATCATTTCAGGAAAAAATGGATGATGAATATCATAACAGAATAGAACAGAATCGGCAAGCAGCTGCTGAGAAGACAGCAAAGAAACGAGCTAAGAGGTTAAAGAAAAAGAAAAATGCTAAATTGAAAGCAAAGAAGCCAAAATCAGAAGATAAGCAAACTGCATCATCAGAGTCAGACTCCAGCAGTGAAGATGAAGACACAGAAGATAAGGAGAAAATTAAAGAAGTGACTTCAGCAGCAGCTGAAGAAACTAGTTCATAATATAAAAGTCTTAAGAAGTATAGTAGATAAGGAAATAAAGTATTTACTTACTGTACAAAGATTTTTATTTAAATAACTATAAATAACCATGGCATAACTTATTAATTCATCTTTTGAAACATAATAAATGCAATATAAAAATTAAAATATGTTATAGAATAAAAGCCATAAAAATGTAAGACATGATTGGATTTGTCAAATTGTTTCTGAAAAGTAATCATATTTTATTTTATGCTCAAAGAAGTAAGGTGGCAGAGGTGGTATGGTAACAGTGAAGCTGTCAGGCTCTGGAATGGCCATGCGCTTCCAGGAGGCAGTGTAGTGTATTGTGTTCCTTGCTTCACCAGCACACCATGGAATTACACTCAATCTGCAACAACATGGGTTGATATAGTAAGGACTCCACATGACAATGAATTTGTTCTATTCAACTGACCATTGCGGAGACAGAATTTGACAAGACAAAACAAAAAATAAAAGGATATTATAGTAATAAGACACAATTTATTTAGTAAATAATGGTCAGAGAAGTTGAAGAGAAATATTTCTAACATCTTGTTCCTACAAACTACCTACCTAAGAAACTTCTACAAGGTATTAGAAAACAATAAAAAAGATATGAATGAAATCGGTTAAGTCATTCTCAAGTTATGGCGTGACCAAGGGAAATAGGGATTCATTTATATACAGGGTGTAACGGAAAGGGTATATACATACTGAAGGGTGTGCTACAGACCATCAAACTGAACATGTTTCTCATCATAAAACATATTTTTAAGCGAAAAAATTATCTGCTGCCCAATACAAAATTGCAATATCTATTTGACCCAAATGTATGGGGCAGCTGATATTTTTTTCGGTATTACGATTTTGTCCGATGGAGAAACATGTTCAGTTTGATCGTCTGTAGCACACCCTTAAGTATGTATATACCCTTTCCGTTACACCCTGTATATCTATATATGGGTAAGACACACGTGTTGTTCTCGACTCACGATCTTTACCGCCGGTCGCCGCGACGCCGAGTTAGGGCCGGACTCCTCTGAAGCGGAGAAGGGATGTGTTCTAAATCACCAGTAAAATTTCGTTATTTTGCTCCTCATCTCCGCTTAGCTTTAGTGGAAGCGGTTGAGCAGAAAGGTGAGGAGATTTCTCGTAAAATTGTTTAGACCTGCGGAGACGAGAAGAAACGTGAGTTGTGTGCGGTGTTCCGCATTGCTAGAGTCCGGGCCTAACCCTTGTACACGCATCCGCTTTTTAGCCGGGACGAGATGAGATTTTGTTTGCATGCGGCGAGCGTAAGTCCGGCATCGTGAACGAGAGATATATTTTAAATAGATAGAAATATACATCGTTTTTGATGAATAGATTGACTGCATAAGAATATGCAACGTTATCTTTTAGAAGCAGTTACATTACATTTATTTCTTGTACCTACTTACCCGAACATCAGCAACGTGAAGGAAATTAAAACAATTGCTATAATAAGAAACCACAGTGAAAAGTCCGTCATTTTCAAGAATTTCTTTCCTGCGCGTTGTTATATAACGACGATTCTTTTACAAATATTCTATGACAGGCTATTAGTTACAAACAGGTAGGTTGAAGTTTTTATTGTTTAAATACTTACTACCCATTTTTATACGCTTTTCGTGTGGAACGTTATAATCGCACACAGATACGAGGGTACCTTTAAAACATACGATTTTAACTATTCGACCTTAGCGACTTGTGTCGACTGAAGAAAAGAAACATTTCTTTTCTACATTCTTAATATCGCCATGCTTGGGACGATAGAAATATCTGTCAAATTGTCGATTCTTCCGTAGACATAGCTCGTTTCTACGGCGGTCATGCTAGGCCGGCAGTTCTATACTTGAGCAGGTTACAAATCTGAAACAGTCATGGGTACCATTACATTAGGTCCGGTTTGCGGTTTTTATTTACGATTAATAAACACCCCTGTCATCCCCGATGGGTTTAGAAAGGTGTTTCAACAGTACACCCCATACCTATTTCGCCAGTTATGTAACAGTCCTATGAACTTGGGGGCGAGCATAGCCTATTGCCATCAACCGCATACATTATCCAAACCATGGACGGCTATCGCTAAACCCAATAATACTGGAATCGAACGCAAGTCCTCATGTAGCGATTGCGACCACTAGAACAATTAGGCAGACATGTTTTGATATACACACTCAAGTCATAATATATTATGACCTGAGTTCGAGTAATTGTGGTGAATGGCACAACACAGGACATGCCAAACATTATCTCCTGCCCGTCGTGCATAACTAACTGCAACCTCCAGGACTTGAATGAGGCAAACGACAGAGCTGTCCATGTTGCTACGTACTAGTCGGACATAATTGAGTCATCGATTCGAAAAGCAGAAGACTATAATATAATGACGAATTAATATCACCAAGCAGGTAACTATGTTGGAAACTTTAATAAATAAAATGAAGCTTGGAATAGTTCTCACAATTTTATTAGAACTGAAATGAATACATAAAATATAAATGTTAATTAAATCTAAGGATTAATAGCCAGGTTTATTGAACAGAAGCCATAACGCTATCCTCGTTCTTCTTGAGTATGACGAATCCTTCCATGACAGGCGACAGGCCTATGTACTCGTCGGTGGCAAGTTCAGCTCGCTCGCCGAACGATAATAGTACGGGCGTCGTATGTGTGTGGGAACCAGCGATTGTTTTTGGCGTTCCTGCTTTACCAATAACGTCGACAGCCTGCGAAATAATGAAAATTTGCAATCTGAGCTGATGATGACAGCCAACGAATTAGTGTCAAAAATTACCAACAGACGATTCCAGTTCTTTTTTGAAGTCTGTAGAATAACGACGGGGTCATTAGCTTATAATTAGTTGATTCCAATATCCCCCCCAGAGTCTGCACTAAATAACAAAACTCATAATAACAATATCGTATTGTGTTATCATGAGATTTAATAATTATTAGTTCATTTAGACCACATTTCTTTTAATGTGTATTATTTGTCATTGCGTATATTTTACAGCGTTGACGATAATTTTAGCAACTTGTGTAGCCTTAACTAGATTTCCTTATCTAAGTTATGTTTTTTTTTCTTACCTGTCCAACACGCACGCTGACGTTCAAGGGCTGCAAGTTCTCGTCGAGCGTGACGAGCCAACGGGGTTGCATCGCCGTCGCCAGCACGTACAACAAGTAGTGGGATTTGCCGAGGATTACTGAAATACAAGGTTATGTTAAAGAGACACACACATACATAAACTTACGCCTTTTCCCATTGGGGTAGGCAGAAACCACAGAACTTCACCTGCTACGATCCTCACATACTCTTTTCGTTCGGCTACGTTCATACATCTGGTCATCAAGAATCTCACCAGTAAGAGACGATGTAAACTATTTCGAACTCGACCAAGGTATTAAGACAAGTAGTAGTTGTTACATCTTTAGAAAATACTTTGGGTACGGCTACAGTTAACAAGCGGGAGAGCTATAATGCCACTGTGCACAATGTTTTCAGACCCTTGAACCATGAAATTATGTCTACAGAAATTAGGTCATCTCTGGACACTAGGGTATATATTATAATGAACCTTGGAATACCAATTGTTATCAATAGCATCGCATTTTATCAAATTGGTTTTGCTAAATTAATTCTGATTTGAAGGTTCCATAGTAATATTAAAAATGTGAAAAAATAAATAAAATAATGTAGTACCAACTGTATTTGTGGATGGCATGACTAACCAATCATAGTCCTTTAATGGTGGGAAAATTGTATAACTCCAGCTGTGTTGTTAAGAAAAATACAAGTACATGAATATGTGTATCAACATTGTTTGTTTGTCGACACTAGTCATATTTTGTTGGAATATGTCTATTATTCCTGCTTTCCTACACCTTATTCGTAAAAGCCATAACTATTTTCATATTTAAACGATTACCAATGTTTCTGTAAGAGTACAGAGTCTACACGCGACAAGCATGTAATCCACCTCCTGCGCATACGTATTTGACCTATACTTATAAAAACTGAGTCCAAAATACATTTAACGAAAATTTGCCATCAACATGATTAGAAGAATAAATCTTGTTGTAAAATCAGTGTACTTACTATTCTTACAATCCAAGAAGGCAGTGAGCACCACGAGTAGTCCGGCAAGCGCGGGCTGGTTGATGAGACGTCGGTCGGCGTGCGTGGGACACAGCGTCACCGTGCCCTTGCCGGCGTGGCACAGGCCCTGCGCCAGGCGGACCATGAACAGGTGCACCGGCGACTTGCCGTGGTACAGGGCTAGCGCGCGAAGCATTGTTGCCAACCTTCAAAATCAAAATATTATGTTTTATGTTTGTAGTGATAGGTTAGGTTAGCAGGACTGTTTCCGCACTTAGCCTCTTTATTGGGCCATATGGCCGTGTTTGGAGTGATTTGAAGAAAAGGATTAATGAATAGTGTGTCGGTTGATAGAGGAGAATGGATGATAATTATATAAAACGTGTTACGTCGACACCAAGTATCATGGAACAATAGGTAGGAAGGTGATGAAGCTTTTGGTTTGTAAAGTTGGACTCTGGATACATTTTGTATGTTGAAAGTAATATGAAGCCTACACATTGTCGATATTAGTAAATGTGAATACAACCAAATTGAAATAATCATGACCATACAATATTAAGTAGTAATGTATTACATTCTTGAAATATTACCATAGAAATGCAATACAAAGATTCTTTTGAATTGAACAAAAATCAAGAAACTGTGTTTTTCCTATCAATCTTGCGCATATTGATAAAAAATCGTTACCTGGCGTTATTAGTACCAGCTCCAACCAATCCCATGGCGAAGATAGCATTGTAGGCGACGTCGTTATCAGAGTCGTGAGAGTACTTGTTGAGTACGTCGATAACGGCTAGCTGCGGGTTCGAGATAGAACACAGCGCGATGGCCAGAGGCACCGCCCGCCGCACTGCCGGCTCGCCGTAACGACCCTGTGAGAATACAATGGAATTTAGAATGAACACCGAATTATTGACACTGATATAGGTATCACTAACGGTTTAGATAATGGACCAAGATCCAATTAATGTGAGACCTATGACATTTTATAAAAACTGAAACTCCTTCCTTTGGACTAGAGTGAGGGGAGAGACAGTGCATCTAATGGGAGTAAAAAGAACGAACTCGAAAGCTACTTTTTTGACATTTTTGTGGATTGGATTAACTGGAACCTTCTAGTTACGGAGATATTGGAGGTCAAAGTTCCCTGATCCCTGACCCTGTACTATTCAATGCATCCATCAGCATAATGTTTATGATTCGTTACGTTGTGTCCTATCGTAAACATAAACAGTGACTTTATACCCCAAAATAAAGTCGTTTGCCAGGAATATTTTTTATTAGTTTGATGTAAAGAATGGTTGTTTGACGGCTTTAGGATATCCGTTTACACCCTGTATGTTCGCTTAAACACATGTACACCATAATATTTTCTGAGTCGATGGCTAGTCTCGAAAAGATCAAAAGGACTGTTGGCTTTTTTTAATTTTACTTTTGGGTATCCGCAATGGTTGTCCTCCGCCGTTGGGTCTGTCGGACTCCTACTGACTAAAACCACCCTGTGTTCCTTGTCGTCACTACTGGCTGGGGTCGGGGAAACAACTGCATTCTCCACAATCATTCCAGCAGTGACGGTTTGCTTGCGGCAAACCCCGTCTCAGGTAAGACTGTTAGCATTTTCGTCAACTCACCAGTTGTCCGAATATCCTGGTGCACATCTCGGCGCCGGTCTCCTCCGCGAGCGCGATGACAGCAACACCTAGCGTGGCGACCGCTTGCACGGAAGACAGCTCCTTGTTAGCCTCCTTCTCCTTTTCTTTCTCCTTATTCTTGCTGTCCTTTGATGACTTGCCTGGAAGAATAGGTGGATTTTTTAAATGAGAAAGCATGATTTTTATACTAATGTTATAAAGAGATCACAAGAAACCTTATCAAATATAAAAGCACTAAAAGAGCTTTCAAAGACCTGAAACTCTTTCTCAAAAGATTTCTCAGCCATCTCAGGTTCGCAGTTGATATAGTCCTTCTTACAGAAACACCGGAAGAATTGGAAGAAATGATATGCTAAGCTAAGCTCCATGATAGGCTTGGAAATGAACGCAAGTAAGACCAGACTAATGACAAACAGCGTAAGAAAACCTATATGCATCAAAGGAAACAACATAGAATATGTAGAAAACTATACATATATACTTAGGAAAGCAAGTGTCATTCTCCAAGGCAAGCATGGATGAAGAAATACAACGGAAAGCAAACATCATTTGGAAAAAAATCTGCCCCCCTAGCATGACCGTTCTATCTCTATTCTACCAAGAAACGACAAGAAATATTTTCTATACAACTTGACATTTCTTCTGCCCGAGCATGGCGCGCCCCGTCGACTCGCGTTTCTACGAAGACATAGACAGAAATTCTTTCCATAGCAACGGGAACGTATCACGTGATGTTTATATTCCCTGAATATTATTACGTTTAGTTAACAAAAAAAAGTTGCCAATTGCTCGAGTTTTTCATTTTTCGTGGGCGGGATGGTGTTGCTGCATCCTGGATCCAGGCCTGGATGTTTTTCGCAAAATTAAACCTAAATATTATACATAACATTTCAACCTTTTGAACGTAACTCTACGCAAACACGAAACGTATTTCTCGTATTTAGTTTTAAATAGTTCGACATTTGTCAGAAGAAATGTTTCTACCCCCAAATGTCAAAAGAAGAGAAAATATGGTCGTATGCTCGACGTTGTAGACTTGTGTCGACTGAAGAAAAGAAACATTTCTTTTCTACATTCTTAATATCGCCATGCTTGGGACGATAGAAATATCTGTCAAATTGTCGATTCTTCCGTAGACATAGCCCGTTTCTACGGCGGTCATGCTAGGCCGGCTGGTCTCTAAAGGAAATTCTAAAAGGCCACTACACACTAAATCTAAAAAAAGTTGGGATGGAGACTTGCCTGTTACCAAGCCTATTATATGGGTGTCAAACTTGGGTCCACACTAACAGAACGAAACAGAAAATTGTGACTACACAAAGAGCGATGGAAAGAAGCATATTAGGCTTAAGGAAAATAGAAAAAGTAAAAAGTGCAAACATCAGAAAAAGGACAAAGCTGACAGATGCTCTTACAAAAGCACTAGAACTAAAATGGCGTTGGGCTGGTCATGTCGCACGTCTCGGTGATGACAGATGGACTATTCAAGCCACGAGATGAACAGGACCACCAAACAGAAGAAAAGGTCGGGAGTTTGACGACACGGTTGGCGCAGTGGTTGAGCGATCGACTGCTGCGCTGCGTGTCGCGGGTTCGATCCCCGCACGGAACAAATATTTGTATGGCCTACAGATAGTTGTTCCGGGTCTGGCTGTTTGTGTATGTGAGTTTAAATGTTTGTAAACGCATCCACGATACAGGAGAAATTCCTAGTGTGGGGCAACGTTTTTATAAAAAAGAAAAGAAAAGAAAGAAAGACCGCTCAAAAGATGGGCTGATGATATTGCAAATTCTGCTGGCTCAAACTGGCTGAATCTTGCCAAGGATCGCGAAAAGTGGAAAAAGATGGAGGAGGCCTTTACCCGTAATGGGGCTACACCTCCAACCCTTAATAATAAAAACTGACACTAACTAACTAGGATAAGTTATAGACTAACAAAACTGTGTAAATTACTTGAGATGAGAATTAAAAGGCTTTTTATTTATTTATTGCTATAGAGAGGTCATTTTTATTTGTAGCTTTGGATGTAAGAGATAGTCTCTGAAACTACTCGTCCGAATCCAAAATTTCTTTCAGTAATGGAAAGCCACACTATTACCAAGTGGCATAGGATATGTGTCGTAGGCGGGGACTAGTTCACATTTATGATACATATACTAGTTTCTGCTAGTGATAGGATAAAATAAGTACTTCACAATAGTTGCTAAATTAACAACTCAAACAAAATGCCCAGCAGCTTATCTGACTGAAAACTGCATGGATAAGAAATACTGCGTCATGAAAAAAAAAACAATGGTAAATGTAAAAAAAAAAGAAATTCATAGATTACCTTTCGAGCTCTTATCATCTTTTGAACTTGAACTGCTGGCTGTGCTTGAGCTGGAAGCAGTACCTTCCTTGGCATCTTTTTTGTCTTGCTTCTTGAATGCTGTGTCCTCGGTTGACGATTGCTCATTCTGAAATTGTATGTTATGAGGTAATCATAGGTAAACAAAATGTAACTTGTCTATAACTTGGATCAGTTGACAAATCAACATCCTATGTCCTAACTTATACACAATTTTGTTTACAACTGTAAATGTCATTGTTTTTCTTTTTGTGTGTCTCACTGTCCCGCTCCTGGGCAAAGACCTCCCCCCATTCCTTCCACTTCTGTCAGTGTGGTGCCTCTTTTCACCCATTTTTTGAGGATGCCATCGCATCCCAAGCGTCCCACCATCTTCTCCTTGGTCTGCCGCGTCTCCGTCTAGCCGTCCCATGGCTCCAGTCTTGCGATTATACAGACTTTATACGGGTTGAATATCCGGACTATTTTAGTTGGTAGTCAATTCGCTTAACAATGAATTTCCCTGACGGTATATTAGCGCTGGCACTATTGTTTTAATCTTATTCCAGTGGGAAAGAGATGGCGCTAGACGTCCTCTATAGTTCCGTCTTTTTCTCACACTCGAATGACAACTGTTTTAAGAAGTCATAATAACCCCCCCCCCCTGACATGTGTGTATCCTCACATCAGTCTCGTAATGTTTGGAGCAGATGTGCAGCATCTGTTGCACGACCAGTACGTCGCCGGTGCCCGCGTACGCGCACATGGACAGCGTGGTCTGACACAGCGACTGCTGCGGCTCCGGTAATACTTCCAGCGCGGCCATCGTGGCCTCTGTGCGCTCCTTACAACCTGCACATTACAGAAATAATTGGTTATAAACAGGGACCGATCATCGATTAATCGAGTTTATAGTTTCGTTGCCAAGTTCAAATAATTAATTTTTACTTGAATGCGGAAGTCACTCTAGCTACGTATAAAGACGACTCGGAAGGCGGATTGTGAGCACACGAACTAATGATTGTTCGACCCATATGCTGGAGTCCTATAACCCTTTGATTAACAACCAACCATTTAATTACTGCAGAATTATGAGTCAAAAAACTTACCCAAGAAGCATAATCCCAGTCCCAAATGTAAGAATCTAGCATATGTAGATGAATGTAAGTCTTTGTTGTCATCAATAAGACGTTGAATGATAGCGCATGTGACCTGCGAACAAGCATTTTTGTATATTAAAAATTATTAATATTAATTAATTATTTGAATTGCATTTTTTTTTATATACAGGGTTACTGGCTGAGTCGACCTATTCCAGTGGACAAACCGTCGAACGCTGTCGATCAATGAGTGACACGTAATCATACTTGAACAAGCTTTGTGCCGAGTTTGTCAAAGATATTTAGCCCCGTTTAATTAACCACAATAATTACTTACATCTCCATTACAAGAGCCGACGGCTATCAAACCGCAGGACACGGCAGCAAGTGCACAGATCTCAGCGGGCGCGGCCGTGTCACTCAGCACGGGTAACAGGTGCGATAATACGTCCTCGCGTTGAGTACCCGCGTATGCGATACCCAAGCCTGAGGGGAAATAATTCTTGATTAGAATTAGAAAATAATATTTACCGACGTCGACAGATCAATCCAAAAAATCTTTTTATGCAATCAAAATTATCTAACACTGATAAGAATACAGATCTATTAATTCATTAAAACTAAATACACTAACCCAAAACACTTCCAATCCTGAGGTTAGAGCTCGAATGTAGAACATAATCTGACAGGAGAGCAAGCGCCGGGTCACACTCGTTACGTACGCCGCAGTTGACCAATCCCAGAGCGAGTAATGCACCCGCCTTGATGTGTTCGTCAGCAGTGTAGAGGTACTTGTCGATGGGTGTCAGACCACCATCCACATCCCACAAGTGGATCATGCCCAAAGAGGCAGCTGCTGATAACATCCCTAGAAAATAACAGTCATTTAACTGCTGTAATTTTTCCTGCGCTTATTCAAAGTTTCTAACAGATTCAAGGTTTAATGTTAAATGTGTGTAATTTAACTTTGTCCAGATAAATCAGAATCAGAAATAATTTATTAGCAAAGAATGTAGGTAACAAATAATGGTGTTGTTAGCATATAACAATTAGATCCAGTACATTCTACCGTGTGGCATGCAACATCAAATATAATAAAATATAAAATTGTTAGAATACATTTTATAGTAACATAAAACAGAAATAAGGAAAACCTTACCATGATCTTTGTTCTTGTACATCCACTTGTTGCCATCTTCCGTGGTGACAAGCTTGTCGCGTCCAAAGCCTGCATTTACGAACGCGTTGACAAATGTAGCCGACAAGTTCTGTCTGGCGGAGTCTACCGGGTGCTCAGTTAAGAGAGAGGGACGCAGGGCCGATCCAGCCGATTCCAACCATGTCTTGTACACCTCCTCTGGAGTTTTGGGCTCCATGATGTCGAGCTAATAAACAGAAAGTACATTCATTAGTATTTTTTATGACATACTCACACGGTTTCTGAATTAAGAATATCAAATGGAGAACTTGTCAACTCTACTTATGGACATTTTATGCAAAAGAACAGAATCACTTAAAGGTGCTGAAGAGTTTAAAAGGGTAAATTCTAATATCAGTTTGATTTAAAAAAAATGTGTAGTGCCAATTAAGCAACAGACCAGTGCCTAATAGATGTCTTGGTTGGACAAATGTCTGCTTCTGATTTATCAGAGCAGTAACTATGTAATGAGCGAATTCAAAAAATTCAAAGAAAACAATAAAAAAATTGTCTAAGTTTTAAGACATACCTCTCTTGCCAGACTGAGGAAGTGATCATTGATGTGTGCGTTGAGAAGAATTGTGCGGAGGTCTTCATCATCTACTTCCAAGGGTATGTATTGGCGTGCCAACATGTAACACAGTTGTTTCTTTATCAACCTGTTAGTAAAGAGGATTATGAAAAATACTGTATGTATGAGATGTCAAAACAGTGAAACTTCCTTGGATATACCACAATTCACTTAAAAAAACAAGTTATTATAAAGTCAATAAGTGGTTTTATTAAGATGGTTTGCTTGTATATTTAATATAATGATTTTCCCACTAAGATTATACTAAAAATAACTAGTCATAGTTACGGATCAGTGCAGGAATTGAAGACTTCTTCACATTTGACCTTGTCATGCAGTTGCATTGAAACAAGCAGGGCACGAGGATATTCACCAAAACGTATGTAGGTATCTAGAACTCCTTGCAAGATCTGTGTGGACTCTGGCTCAACAACATAGCTGGCACATCTGAAATTAATATGTTGTTATGTTAATGTAACAACAACCGGGTCAGAGTGGCAGGCAAGAGTTGGATGCAGAAGACAGGTACAGTGTCCAATGGAAGAGACCTTCACTACACAATGCATTGAGTATATATGGAGCAAAGAAGAAGAATGTTAATGCAGAAGAAACAGATATGTAATCACACTATAAATCTATTTTATTTTTCTTCTTTGGCAACTGAGTGATGTCGACTATTATGCCAGCGTCATGTATAAAACCTATTTAGTTAATCACTATTTTAATAGTAATTTGATAATATAATGGTGTACTTTTTATATTCTGTTGCTTGCCACTTCTGGGAATAAGGGTCAGGTCACCCATCTAATAACTAGTATAACAGTGGTGTGGAATAGTGTGATTCCACACTATACTTATTGATTTAATTCACTGTTCCACTTACCCAATCAAGTATAAGCAAACTCTGGGGTAGTTGCTCTGATCCATGTGCTGAGTGAGCAGGTCAAGTCTATCAATCTCCATCAGCAAGTCACAGGCTTGGATCTCAGCAGAGTGCTTCATGTCAAAGGAGATCACATCTCGGACAAGGTTCAGTAGGGAATCCATATTGTCTACATTCCATTCTTCAGCTATTTCACCCTCCAACTGCCTGTTTTACAAAAAATATACATTTCTTATAAGAAAGAATGACAAGTATTATTTTTACTTCTGATTATGTGTGTGCATATTTTGAGTTAGTAACAATGGACTATGACTCCTTTTCCTAAATACTTTTTAATAATAATTTCAATCAAAATCAATTTGGTGTTTGTAAGTTAACTGTTTATAAACATACCTGACATATTCATGTCCCCAGTCTCCTACATTAGACATAGTTCCAAGCAGGCAGTATTTGAGACATTCTCTTTTTTCAGCTGCTTCCTGAAAACCATAAATCATTTCCAACACTTCATGCTATACTAACCAAAACACAGAAGAGATGGAAAAAAAAAGTTTATACTCACGGTAGAACCACTAACACCCATAGCAAGGACTGACACAACATCTGCACAGAACTTCTTTGTCTGAGCATCTTGAATTTTTTCATAAACAACTTTGAGAGATGGATAGTGTTCCCTCAGGAACTTCAAAGGTTTTGGGACTGATGTCATTGACGTTGTCGAAGTCCTAATAAGTTTACTCAACATTTGCAAAGCCGGTAAGTATAAATCAACATCTTCACCCTGTCGAAAAAGTACGAAAATAGGTTAGAACTGTTTTATTCTCACCAGTCATGTTCTTAACATTTCACGAAATGAGAGATTTACATACCAGCAGTTTCTCAACCAACATATTGAGCTCCTCTTGCAAACGTTTGTCTTCTTCAGACTGTAAAACAATGAAACAATAATTAATTTGTAGATAGGAGGATTGATTTTATTTTCATACTTAAAAAATATTTAATTACTTACCAAGTCATCATTAGGAGCGGCTGCTGGTTCGGCTTTCTCTTTTTTCGGCTCCTCAACCTTATTTTTAACCGTCATCGTGTGTTTATTCTGGTTTACTTCTATATAAATGAAACAATATCACTGTGAATCTTCGCTTTCGGTGATTTTACAAATTTTGACAAGTCACCATAGCATCGGGATGCCTATCTAAAAAAAAAAACTACTACTATAGTGAATTATTTCAAACAATATTCTTCTATTGTGTGTTCTCTTTTTTTACGTAAATTTTCCTCAATATAAAAACGACAATGCAAAAAAAAAAAACAATATAAAGTTGACATACATTCACGCCTTTTCCCCATGAGGTTAGGCAGTAACTTCTGACTTCTGAGCGCATCTTGAACGGCGGGCAAAGTACCCAGTTAAACGCAGCACGGTCAATAAATTCTGCGACAAGTTACGCCAGGGCAACAAATAAAATGTCTACAATAATAATTTGTACATGAAGATCTTTCAAATCGACGTTATTATAATAGTACTAAAAATACATCACAAAATGAATTGGTTGCAGTAACATGACGCGGACGGAAGTAGCAGTAATGTGAAACCAACACAACCGCTATAAATCGTCAGAACTTACAGAGTAGCATAATATAATTTTAATACTGTTTTGCCGCAAATAAATAATTCACTAAAAATTAGCAATTCAATGAGAGGTGAACTACATCAAGATCAGGATACCAGTTCGAAATTGAAGATTCTAATTCAGTTCGTTTGAAGCAGTAGTCGGACAAAGTTCTGTTTGCGCGATAGTGAGTATTGCATACATATTATGAAACTGTGTTTATAGTTATATTATAAATAACGTATTAATTCAAATAATTTCAACGACGCCAGCCAGAAGGTCAGTAACCGTTCTTTGTAAATTGTTCTAGTAATGTAGCGGTGTTTTCAGCAAATTTTACTGTAATATTTTGATTTAATTGAAATACAATAATAAGGTCTCAATTGCGATACAAAGAAGGTGACGGCAACTAGTGGCAGGTATCGTACGGGCGAGACAGGAGCGCATTTGTATGAGCGCGACAAACGGAAAGAGAATGACCTCTACACGTCTCGTATAATTTATTTAAGGGTAGAGCACACCTTTGCATTAGCTATGTTACATTGGAATTCTTTGCATCTGAATCTGATTTACTAAAACAATATACTTTTCTAAGGCTAGAGATACTAGGCTAACAGAGCGAGACTTTTAATCACTTTTCACTCGTTCCAGCTGCCGTGTAGGCTTAGCCTCAGTAGCATATTTAAGTTGTAAATAGTGCAGCAGGTGATCAGACAGTGCACAGGGTTACCTCATTCAATGCCATCTCGCTTGTCATAGTTTGTTCAGGATTGTCTTGACTATCTGGGTTTAATTAATCATTTTTGCAGGTAATATGCATCGCAACCAAGGAGTGCCTCTTTTGAATCTTCTAAAATTTAAAAAGTGTTTATCGCTTGATGCCTTTAAAACACCTCTGTCCATTGAACATATGCCTCGTCCAAAATCACTGCCTCTTCTTGGGACAAAGTTAGAATTCATTGCGGCAGGCAGTGGAACAAAGTAAGGAAATATTTTTTTTAAACTTGGGAAGATTGTGTTCTCAAAAGACTATATTATATAAACTATATTTGCTCATTTGTTACAGGTTACATGAATATGCCAATTCTCGCCACAAACAGTTAGGTCCCATATATTGCGAGAAGTTGGGCGGTAACACAGAACTGGTATTTGTTAGTGACCCCATGCTAATAAGAAAGCTATTACTAAATCTCGAAGGAAAATATCCCGTACATATTTTACCAGAGCCTTGGGTTTTATACGAAAAATTGTATGGGTCTAAAAGGGGTTTATTCTTCATGAACGGTGATGAGTGGCTAGAAAATCGTAGAGTTATGAATAAGTTTTTACTCAAAGAAAATTCTGAAACTTGCTTCGAAACACCAGTAAGAAGGACTGTGAATAATTTAATACATAAGTGGAAAAATGAAGTTGAGAAAGGCACATTTGTGCCTAATTTAGAGTCTGAGTTTTACAGACTTTCAATAGACGGTATGTATCAAAAACTTTACGCTTTCGTTTCTATACTGAAGTGACGACTTTGGTTGCAAAAGATAGAATGTTACAAGTAACCAAAAAAACATACCTAGGTTCAAACATTCACCTATTTGCGATGATAAGGATAACTGTTCTGAATGAACGTGTCAAGTATTTTACTTATTATTTTGGTCTATCGTTTACTTACAATAGTACATTTTTTTTACAGTGATTATAGCGGTGATGTTAGGGAGCTCTTCATCACTCAAACCAGACAAACATTATGAGACGCTGCTGACCATGTTTTCTGAAGCAGTCAAGAAGATCTTTCAAACCACTACCAAGTTATTCGGGCTGCCAGTTAATACTTGTCAAAAATTAAATTTAAAAGTATGGAGAGATTTTAAAGACTCCGTTGATATATCTCTATCGCTAGGTAATTTATTATAAAAAAGCGCAATTATGCATTAGGTACTTATTGCGAGTGTGACTAACCGTTGGATTTAACACTTTTCAGCTCACAAAATAGTCACTGAAATGTTATTGCATTGCAAAGACACTAACGGATTGATAAATGTTTTAGTTGAAGAAAATGTTAAGCCCGAAGATATTAAAAGAATAATCGGTGATTTCATTATTGCGGCTGGAGACACGGTATTTATTTTATAATTTTAATATCTGTTAAAATATTTGTATAGATAGGTTTTTTTGAGTGATATTTATGTTTTGTAACATTTCAGACTTCGTATACATCCATATGGACATTATATCTACTATCAAGAAATAAAAGTGCCCAACAAGAAATACATTCAAGGAACTCTTATATAAATTATGTTATAAAGGAATCTATGAGGTTATATCCCGTGGCTCCATTTCTAACAAGGATTTTGCCTAAAGAATGCGTTTTTGGTCCATACCAACTCAACCCAGGCGTAAGTATAAACATTCACATCATGGTCTATCTTACTAGGATATAAAGTTTAGTTTGACGACACGGTTGGCGCAGTGGTTGAGCGATCGACTGCTGCGCGCGACAGGCAGGTTCGATCCCCGCACGGAACAAATATTTGTATGGCCTACAAATAGTTGTTCCGGGTCTGTCTGTTTGTGTATGTGAGTTTAAATGTTTGTAAACGCACCCACGATACAGGAGAAATTCCTAACGTGGGGCAACGTTTTAAAAAAGAAAAAAAAAAAGTAACTAATAACACCTACCGAAATGAATTACTGTCATCAATACTTATTTAATTACGTGTAAATCACGTCTGTTCAACAGGATAAACTAGTTAACATACTTTATTGTACCACCCAGTGCTATGTCAAACTACGCCTGGCTACAACTACTAAAACAGTGTCAATCCAATTAATTGGCAACATCACTGAAAATATGGTATCGTTAGATTTTATGTGTCGTATTACACCGTAGACAGAGAATAGTACACAGTCAATAGCACATAATCTTATCAATATTAAGCTAACTTTTAATGAAAACGCCTTTATATCTTACGAAGTTATAAACGATTTATGGAGCAATTAGGAATTATGGAGCAATTGTTACCTACCTCAGCCGCCGATTGGGTCGGTCGTACAGGGTTGGGTAACAAAACGCAAATTTGACATTGACAATGACATTTGATTGATTGATGTAATAGCAAGAAATATTGTTAGGTTATAAAAGTCTACGTTAATTATTGTGTTTATCACTTGAATTTAGGTAGAATACTGTAAATTACTCAATAATTCTCTTAAAATGATAATCTTCAAACATTTAACTAAGTTAAAAATGAACTCTACAATTATAAACTATCGTTATTTCGGTGCAATTTGTTGTAACCATACTACTCTAAGAAATAACGAAAACAGCGCGTATACATGCAGTGTTCTGAATCAAAATAAGTTTAAATCGACCCATTACTATCCAAGAAGACATATATCAATGGAAGGATTTTTGAAATGGCAGGAACAAACGTATGCAAGCATATCAAGTAGTACTCCAGTGCATTTTATGCAGGACGGGTTACTTTACTTTCACGACGTAACCGGTATGACTTGGTGGGCTACAATTGTTACAGCCACGGTACTTATAAGAACGCTTATGACCCTGCCACTGGCAGTTTACCAAAACTACATATTAGCTAAAGTCGAAAACATCAGCTTGGAACTTAAGGATCTTGTAAATGAATTGAAAAAGGAAACAACAATAGCAAAGAAAGCTTACAACTTAACAGATAAACAAGCTGTCTTATTGTATAAGAGATCATTGAAAAAACAATGGAACAATTTAATAGTGAGAGAAAACTGCCACCCTTTGAAAGCCAGCTTATTAATATGGTTTCAACTTCCCGTGTGGGTGTGCATGTCATTTGCACTGAGGAACCTAGTCTACATGGCTAATGCTGACCCTGCAGCACTAGTTACCTTTATGGAGTTATCTACTGGGGGCATAGGATGGATTCCTAATTTAACTGAGCCAGACCATTCCTGGATCCTGCCAGTAGCTTTTGGAGTGACTAACTTATCAATTATAGAAATACAAAGGTTATCTAAGCTCAGACAACCTTCTAAGCTGTACAATGTTTTCACAAATGTATTTAGAGTATTCACAATAATCATGATACCTGTAGCCGCCAATGTACCTTCATGTATGTGTTTGTACTGGATGACTTCAAGTAGTATTGGCTTGGTCCACAACTTGGTATTACTGTCCCCATCATTGAGAAGGAAATTGAAGATACCATTGGCTCCAAGTGAACTAGAAGAACCCTACAAACATTTAAAAGAAGAATTGAAGCACTCTCTTAATAGAAGAATTTTGAAAAGAAATATACCTAAAGCATCATAATGTTTCTTTAATTTCTATTCCCAAACCATTTTTCTGGAATTAGATAGTGAATATATAACAGTGACAGTACTTGTTAAAATTTTGGAACAATTCTGTACTGCTCACTGAATAGTGAAATCTTTTTTGTAACAATTAGATTTCACACATTGTTTTGAAAAGAAATAAGACTAAATATACTGCATAAATTATGAATTACAGACTCCAATCATAGCTTCAATTTATACATCAGGAAGAGATGAACAGAACTTTAGTAAAGCTGATGAATATCTTCCTTACCGCTGGGACCGCAATGACGCAAGAAGGAAAGATCTGGTAAACCATGTAGCTTCAGCGTCACTGCCCTTCGCACTCGGCGCCAGATCTTGTATAGGCAAGAAATTAGCAATGCTACAGATGACAGAGCTTATAAGTCAGGTAAACATTCAATTTATATGTTAATTATTCTGGGTACAGATTCATGTTTTATTCATCAATACCCAAACGTGTTTTTGTTCCTTTTTGGGTACTTTTTGATTCATGATCCTCAGTTGTTTTTTTTTTTTTTTATAAAATGGTAATTTTTGTTACAGATTGTTCACAACTTTGAATTTGAGTGTTTAAATAAGGATGAGATAAAAGCAAACACTTCACAGGTTCTTGTGCCAAGCAGAGATATAAAGCTGGCTTTTTCATTACGTAAACCAATAATAAGTCAGTAGGAGTCTTTTATCTGCTGTTTTAAATTTATGTTATGTAATAAGATTGCTTTCACTGTAATTCATTATTAACCTGTATTATTATGGTATGAAATTGTAAGGTTTGTAGGCTTATTGATACACAATTAATTGAGTAAATATAAGTTTAATTACAATTCAACTGTATAATTATACCTCTATATAAAACACAAAACTGTTATTTACAATCACACAAAGACAAAATACATTTTTAGTTGCAAATTCAATATAATATTTATGGTTACTTTTATAGAGTGCCCAAAAAGACGAACAACACGAAATTTAAAATATGAAATCACAAAATATTTGTTAGGTGGGTAAATCATTCTCATTAAGATATAACATTTAAATAAATGCAATATTCACGAATTAAAAACTTTAACACTATATAAATACATTAACTTATAAAATATTGCTATAAATGGCAGTTTTTTGTTTATATTTTATATCATAGTTCATTCAAGCTATTAAAGCGCAGCATGACATAGGAATCATACAGGTCACGGACTCTTCATTACCTACATTTTATCACTTTACCAGCTGTCTCAGTATCATAGATTTGATATCTTCGAGCCATTGTTCTTTATATTCTAGGTTGAGTATGTTACTAAAAGCTTTTGTGCGATCTGCCTCGCACATTTTACCCGTAAGTAGGTAAGCAACTGATTCCACGCATAAGAAACCCATACCCTCGCTTAGAGACCATACATATATTTTATCCGCAGTATCTGGATTCAATTGAAACTGTAAGATTGCACTACTCAGCAAACCTTTCAGTTTTTCGAATAAAAATCTATCTGCTAATAAAAGGACTTCTAAATTAGTTTCTAGTTTCTCAGCCATTGGGAAGACTTGGACATCACATCTGGAATTATTTAATCCAAAGTGCAACAAAGTAAATAGGTATTCTAATGCAGGTTTGGTAACATTCTTTAACCTTACACATTTTTCTACAGACTCTTTGAAACACCCCATTAACATGGCGCTAAAAACTTCGGAGTTTTGACACAGAAATACTCTGTTGGCTTTAACAGTTGTCAAATCGTCCAGTTCAAAAGTAACAATTTCGTCAAAGGATAAGTTATCAAGTATAGGATCATAGCTAACGAATATTTGGCCCGTAAATCTATTCTCAAGTACTTTAGGATCTTTTATGTGGACATTATTGGCTAGTTTTGCTAATGCAGTAACGCAGTCTTGTATGTCTTCCTTAGACTCAGCTACAATGGTGAACAGCGAGTTTAGGGCACTGCAGTCTATCAAATATTTCTTGAGCGGTTTTTCGGTTCTGTGAACATTGGTAGTCATTAGAAATAAGGAGCTAAAATGTAATTATAATAAGGCCAATAATGCCACCATATCATGCAATACTGCCTGAAAAAAAAGTATTTAGGTAATAGTCTTATCAGGCGGAAATAAGGTGCGCGCTTTCAACTGTTGGGTCGGGCCGGTTTTTATGTACTCTTTCGAAGTTTCGACATACTCAAATGGAATCAAACAAAACTAGACGCCCTGCATAGGAAGGTCCGTACATTGTTGACAGCATATCGAATGCATCTTATGAGACTGTATATCCCGCCTAGGTAGAGCGATTTCCTAAAATCCGTGAGGATTAATCGAGATGAGGTCGCGGTGAACAAGGGTCTCTCACTGCCCTATCTCTTTGACTAAAGAGAACTGGCGTGTATAGAAATAATTATAGGAAAATAATAAAGTATTTGTAATAGTTAGTGGCCTTACCTCACGATGTACGGCAATGTCAGTGATAGAGTCTGTTTCATAGACGAGCTGCCTTTCAGCAGTTGATAGCTTATTTCACCGATTCCATAACTCGACTCTGCTAATATTGTTAATTGGCTCAATAGCTTTGAACTGAGCCTTAAAATCTGTAAATATAAAAAAAAAAATATTGAGCATTCTACAAGGGCGTGTGAATGACTTGAATTAGGGATGTCGGAAATGCAGTAAAAAAGAAAGAAAAAAAGTATCGATATATATCGTATCGATATTTTTTGAAAATATCGAAATCGATATTGATATTTTTATTAAAAATATCGATATATCGGTATCGTTTGACAGAATATTCGGGCTCTAAAAATTAATTTATTTGGCCTTATCAAAACAACATTAATAAATCAAAACAACCATTATTTTTTTAAATGATTTATTAATCAAACCAATATTTATGTAAAAATATTACGATATGGACGCCAGACAGGCAATTGAAGTCATTTGAAGTTGAATTTGACAAACAGAGTTGCCAACTTAAAAACCAAATTATAAAACTGCAAATCGAGTCGACCAAAAACAAAAAATACATAAAATATAATTTGTTGAAAGATGTTAAAAAAAAAGTAATACTTTTAAAGATTTTTTAATCTTAAAACTTAAAATGTTTATTTGTCTGAAAAAAATATAACGATTTTTATACCTTTTCGATACTTGGAATTTTATTTCGATACATCGATATATCGAAATATTAAATATCGCTCAACAATATCGATATATTGAAAAAATAATATCGATATATCGATGTATCGATATATTTTCAACAAGCCAAACTTGAATATAAATCTAATGTTCTTGCTGATAATAAGACCGACGGAAAAATATAATACTAAAATCTCACAAATATAAATGAAGGTCTTGTTGTACTTACTTGTTTGCACTGCTGGCATTTAGTAGGCGGATGTTTAGAACTGACAGACATGTTATGTAATCTCAGAGCTAATCTATGTTTTAATATACTCATTAGGCACAGAGCATTGCTGAAAATAAAAACATTTGTTTTATTATTGACAGTTAAACTAAATAAATAAAGGTCACCTAAAGGCCTGCAAACATTAAGGCACACAAAATGCTTCTCATTCACAATGTCGCCGACGCTAATTGTACTCCACTAAGAGAAAAATTATACAGGATCATTCTGGTAACGAATAGCAGTGCATATAGCTTCAGACGTTTCATAAGCGCCCATGTGGGTTGAAAATTAAATTGAGGCGATAATGCGACCAAAACCACAAGGCGTAAGTATGCGCCCTAGTTGGAAGAATCTCTTCCCATTTCTATTTGTTTTTATAATATTTTTTTGTTACCTCAAAACCCTGGCGAGAATGCGAGCCGCGCGTCCTAAAGGCCGCTTACACCTCTCCACATAATCCAACAATGCGTTCAGGCAGTCGCGCCCAGTCAACAGCTCAAGTGTTTGGTTCGGCACCGATTCCTCACGAAGGGCGCCGAACGAGTTGCAAGCTCCATGGGATACCCGAAATAATAAGACCAATACGCATGCTATACGAGATGATTTGGTATTCGTGACGAGCTTGGAAACATCTGAAACATAAAATATTGTTAGAGAAAAGATGCTTCTAATGAATATGTGTAGTTATACTTTAAATCTCTTTTGCATCTTTGACCTACATAATACATCCTTGTCGCCTTTCGTTTTCTTTAATTTATGGGTAAAGACTTGGTACATGGAGCTAGAGTTACTGTTACTGCAGCTCTCTATAAGCGGCGAAAAAAATATGTTTAATATGAGAAGTTTTTTGTTAACCTTCTAAAGGAGCTTCTTCCTCGACACTCTCGTCGTCTTCCATGATCAGCTCATCAAGGTCGTGCACCATCTGCGCCGCGTCCAGCTCCACGGCCGCACTGCTCACGCCCGCCAGGTCTACTACCTCACCCTCATTGTCACTGCACACAGGCGAATAACGGCCCGAAATTTCAGAGTCGGAACTGTCTAAAATAAAAATCGTTATTAAGAAACTTATTGAAAAATCTCTAACATCAAATAACTCAACAGAATAATGAATTAAATGTCGACTATATTTACGTTTAACGTTACTTACCTTCTTTAATGCTAAATGGTGAAGTGGGTCCTCCAGAACTATTTGGACTCCATTGATATTCTGTCCAATAGGGAGACATTGAACTATTTTCTCCTGAACTGACGCCCGATTCAGGACTCCATTCCCATCTGGCCCGTTTGTTGGAGGAATACCCTCTGTGTTCTGGACTAAAACCAGACTGATAACTATCAGAATATGGAGATAATGGACCATGGTCCCCTCTATCTGGGCTCATAGAAACGCGAGATCCTGAGGCTTGTGGGTTCGTGGGCCACTCAGGACTTTTAGGTTCCCAATATACACCAGCTGACCAGTCCTTACTTGCCATTTTGATCAGTTGTGATTTCTAAAAAAGCAACAATTCTATTTTTGTTATTTCGTCTTTGCGTAAATACTGTTACGAGCTGGGTATGGGATAAATTAACACACTTCCTTTTAGAAAGTTCCAGAGAGGTTACAAATTTCTCGTACTTTATAGACATTTCCATCGTGGAATATTCTACGCTAATTGGACTCCACTAAGAGACAAATTATACCTGATCATTCTAGACACGAACGTAATAGAGAGAATGTCCTCGTATAGCAGACGACGTAACAATACTACTATTAGTCATGTAAAAATATCAGATAGGTGAATAATTACCTTTTTGATAGCCTTTGGGCTTTGAGACCGAGATCTTTTGAGTCCCTTACGTCGCAATACTGGCGCCTCATCATCACTCTGGCTGTCCTCGGTTGCGTCGCTGTCGACGGCATCAACAAACCCGACGATCATGTTATCTCTTTCAATAACCACTTTTAATTCGTCTTCATTCTGACTGGACAGAGGGCCTTTACGACGTGCAAACAAACTAATTTTACCTTCAGCATTACTAGAACCTTCATTGGCTTGCACTTCCACATCAGGTTTACTGTCTTTTTGACTTTCTTTAACTTTTTCTACAGCTTCACATATCATTGATGTGTGTTCCAGGTTTGTATGTTCATGCTTCATTGTAGTTAGATATGTGGTCAGCTCATCAGTAAGCAAGCTTACAAGACCTTCATTTACTAAAATCTGGAATGCTGCAGATGAAATGCAATACTTTATTATATGGATCATTATAATATAGTATGTATTATAGTTATGTCTAACATTTAGTTATTGCTGGGGCCAATGAGTTAAGTGTTAGGAATCGAATATCGAATTACCCCAGCAATAACTAAGTGGAAAAGACTTAGGTTGACTCAACTACAACTAAAAAAACTTACATGTATCATCGAAAACGTATTGCAGTAGAGCGTGCATAGCGTGCAGGTTGACTCTAGCGGCCGCTACCAACAAGGGCAAGCCGCCACAGTGTCGCAGGCGCGAGCGGTTCACCGACTCGCCACTCAGCTGTGCCAGAGCATGCGCTGTGCCTTCCGGCCATAGGAAAACATCTGCATCGCATAAATAAATTTATTTGTGATACATAGGTAATACTTTGTTTTCGAGTAGTATCATCTCCCGACGTGACGGGGCGAAAGATGAATTCAGACTCTACCATGCAGCTTATATATCGTTCCCACACATACAGGATACAGGCCTTCTCTATGTGAGAGGGAGTCATTCACAAAGTCTCACACAAGCCCAGAGCATTCTAGTGGATATCACAATGTCTTTGAATATTGGGTTCTAGGACATATTGGTATTTTCACGATGTCTACCTTCACCCTTTTGAGAGGAGCGGTGATGAACTAAATAACACAACGTAAGTGCCTGCTGAACTCACAATCTAAACACCTGCACGACATGACTGTGCGTAAACCTTTTTTAAACGGTTTTTAAACGGTTTTATTTAGCTCACACCGTTTGTTTTTTTATTTATTCTTGGGTCATATTTAGTAATTCAAATTTCACCCTCTTCCTGTCAACCGATTAATCTGAAATTTTGTATACACTTTGGATTTTGGTGACAATACAATTATGTTTATTCATTATCATTATAAATTCAAGATGGCCGCCGCTACAAAATGGCGGATAATTTATGTTTTATTAATCCCATCAATATGGGTATCAAATGAAAGGGCTCAACAAGCAGAATACAATATACTATAAAAAATTGAAATCCAAGATAGCGGCCGCTACAAAATGGCGGATAACGTAGGTTTTATCGATCCCATCAATATGGGTATCAAATGAAAGTGCTCAACCAGTATAATACAATGTACTATATAAAATTAAAATCAAAGATGGCGGCCTCTACAAAATGGCGGATAACTTAGGTTTTATCAATCCCATCAACATGGGTATCAAATGAAAGGTCTCAACAAGTAGAATACAATTTACTATGCAAAATTGAAATCTAAGATGGCCGCCGCTACCAAATGGCTGATAACAATTTTTTATCAATCCCACCAATATGGGTATCAAATAAAAGGGCTTGACAAGAAGAATACAGTGCACTATACAACCTCAATATTTAAGATGGGCGCAGCCACCAAATGGCGTATAATAATAAGATTTAAATTTAGAAATTGAATCTGTAATTTAGGAATCTGATTAATCCAGCCTGAATCCACCACCCAAGTCAAGATTTTGTATCGTGTTGAGGACTGTGTGGCGTTAGGGTGGCTAAAAATGATACGTCGTTAGCGGTACACCACCCAAGTTAAGGTGAAAGGTTAAAACGCGCCGAGAACTGTATGGCATTAGGGTGGATAAAAATGATATGTCGTTAGCGTTTTCCCCTCAAAACTCAGGCGCATCTTGTTGTACATAGCCTTGCCCCTTTATTGGACCTCTGGGGGGGTCGACCGTTTAAATGTCCATTACTCGTGGGAACAAAATGGTAAAAAAACTAAAAACTAGAAAATAAAAATAGGTAAAAAAACTTTTTAAGTTAAACGGTTTTATGTTAAACATACATTGCAATGTTTAAGATAAATGTACTAAAAACCAAAAAATAATAAAATAGATACAGTCGTGGGAATTATAAACATATGCATAGACTAGACTAAAATAAAACCGTGGGGCACGTCAATTGTCTACAATCGTTGATTAAAATGTTTGTTTTGTAATTGACGTGCCCCACGGTTTTATTTTAGTCTAGTCTATGCATATGTTTATAATTCCCACGACTGTATCTATTTTATTATTTTTTGGTTTTTAGTACATTTATCTTAAACATTGCAATGTATGTTTAACATAAAACCGTTTAACTTAAAAAGTTTTTTTACCTATTTTTATTTCATGTCTTGTTTTAGCGCAAAATGGCACGATGAATGTGTAAGGCAGCCATGAAGGCAGTAAAAAGAAGTTTATGTCCCTTTAGCATTTTTTAAGAACATGAAATAGATATGAAATATTCTGAGTGCAAATAAATTAAATGAAAAAGGTCCAATACCTGTAATTTTCTGCAGTATGCTCACCAAGCACTCGACAAATCCCGCAATGCCTAGAAGAGGGCGACAGCTAGACAGGTAGCAAAGATTCATGAGACACTTCAGTGCAAGAGACTCAAACTTCTTTGTAAGAGCCACAAGGCATTGGTAACCTCTACCATCTCCTTGAATCTGGAAAGTAATTAACTAGGATAAGACTGGTGATAGGACAGCGTAGATGTGTAGTGAGAGAATTGTGGTTAGTCAGAAATAAAATTGGGAGACACACTTTAAATTACCTACGTGTATAGTCGTTCTGTTTCAAAAACTTTTTGATGAAAATGTAAACTAACTTCTGGTTCAGTTTACATTTACATGTTTGCAATCTGGTTAAATTAACAATTTATCCAGTTTACATTTTCAATACCTCTTAGTGAGTCGACTAAGAGGTCGTCCGTTAATCAGATGACGTTCAAAAAAGGGCGAAGGGGTCAGAAAAAAACATGATTAAGGTGGAAGCGACAGGATGGCCCGCGAAATTCAAATTATATGTTTTTTGCAATTTGCCGGAAAATGTCAGGTTTTATGTTGAATGAAATATGATGCGAAGCCGTAAAACGTACGTATTTACATAACTATAGTCATTATAATCATCAATACAGGCCATTGACTATAAAGATTTGATACAGCCCATCCCCATAAGCTCATTTGTTCCCAATGAATCACTATTTCATGAAAAAGTCACTATGTGGTTAAATGAACTTAAAAGGGGTTGTATTGATGATTTTACTGATTATATAACTCAGTAAAGCCATATAAGTTACGACCGCGTATCATATTTCATAGTCGGTAGTCACTTCTCAGCTGGCGACGAGTAGGAACATATAGTCACCTGCGCTGTCGAGCGCCGTAAGCGGGGATGAAGGAGTCCTTGGGGGGCTGAGCCGTGCGGCGCTGGTGGTAATGCGTCCGTAAGGCAACACGCCCTCTTTGGTCCGGAATTCAAGCAAAACGGTAGCAATAACCTATTGGTTACGGGACATATTTATGACTTATTGCCAAGGGTAGGGAAATGGCCACAGTGTCCCGTCAGCGGGTCACGACGAGGAGCGGGAGGTCCGCTGAGGCCATCCTCGGAAAGCCGAAGCGGTGGGTTAAGGTCATATTGATGGTGTAAGTGAGGGTTGATCAGTTCGGAAGGGACTGGCTGTCCCCACCGCCAACCCGATCAAGCACCCTATGTCGCACTGTAAGCCAGCCTCACGCTCCTATATCTCGATGGTAATCCTACCGTTCGAGCTAGTTTGTAGCGAGACGTTCCCAGGTGCGGGCTCCATGGAGGGTGGGAAGCCAGAGAGACGAAACATAACTAAACTAAACAATGGATAATTCCAGCTTGTGTGTTTTTCGTGTTACATGGACACCAAAAAACACACATATGACATATACACACACACACACCACATACCGGAGTGGAGGCGAAAGCCAAAGGAGCTCCCAAGAGGGTTGCTTGCGGCACCATTCTCGGCCATGCGTGTTCTGCTGTCAGTGCAGCGTGCAAGCTCCAGCGCGGGTACCTGTCCGGCTGTGGCGAGAACCGCGGCCAAGACCAAAATAATGTCCCGGAAAATACAGAGGACATCGGCGCTGATTGGGACAATTACCGAGCCTTTCGGATGACCTCGCTAGAAGGGGAGCGAGCATGGCAGCAGTGGGACCAAAACCCATCGTGCCACTCCCCTTTGGGTATCTACGTACACTGGTAAGACAACGCACCTAGGAACAACACCACAAACTGTGGCGAGACCATGGTAGGCAAGCCAAGGAAGCATTTCCTACCATAGACGGCCGTTTCCCATACGGGCGCTTCGGCTGACCAAATTACAACTCCGCACAGTCACAGCCACCACCATTGGACATAGCTCTTTTAATAAATAACTCTTTGTTCTAGGAGTCACAGATAGCCCACTGTGCTGAGCCTGCATGGAAACAGACGAGACAAATGGTCACGTGCTTCTACACTGCCCAGAGGTTGCACCATACAGGGCAAAGTGTTCGGTAATCCAGGTACTCTCCGCGAGATTGTCAGCAACACCAAGGAGCTTTTGGCCTTTCTCGGGGAACTAGGGTGAATCAAATAACGTTCCCACCCGTACGCAAAATACGCGCTTTAGACGTTGAGTTGCGGAAACCAGCCCATTATAGAATACAATACCAATAATGAATTGAATTTGATTGTGCGACCATGTAATAACCGATGTGAGCGAATTTGTGAAAAAAAACGGGTTGCACTCTGAGAGTGCTGGCAGAAGTGAAAACTTGAATATTACGTTGTGCATTTTTGATATTATATAATGGTTAGGGAATAATTTTGCACGAAATGCTTTAATTATCAGTATAAAAGCACTATCATTTATGTGGAAAAATACAATATTCATTTATTGTGCTATCATACACAAACCTGACAATTTATACAAACCCGAAATCCGTACTGGTTTTGAGCAATAATTTAATTGCTCAAAACCAGTACGGATTTCGGTCCGGAGTTTCCACAGAAGATGCTGTCTCTGGTTTCACCAACACCCTGATTGATAAATTGGATAGTCGCCTTAAATGCTATGGTATCTTCTTAGATCTAACGAAGGCCTTTGATACGGTGTCAATTCCCAGACTTTTGGCCAAAATGGAGCATATGGGAGTACGTGGTGTGGCGCTGGATATTTACAAAGATTACCTCAGAGGGCGTAGCCAATGTGTTAAAATTGATTCCGTTATTAGTGACGAAGAATTTATCAGCTACGGTATACCTCAAGGTAGTATATTGGGACCCACCCTTTTTCAAATATATATAAACGACCTCTGTCAGCTCTCCCTTACCAACTGCGACGTTTTTACCTACGCCGACGACACAGCACTATTGATATCAGACGTGACCTGGGACAGAGCTAAACAAACCACAGAACTTACCTTGCGAACAATTATGAACTGGCTTTCCACTAATCTACTGAGGCTCAATATTTCAAAGACCAAAGTAATTCAGTTTAAACCACCAAACTCACCTAAACCATCAAAGAACTCGGAAAAAATAATAGCGCATACTTGTCACGATTCCTCTCCTTGTAATTGCAAATGTCTTGAAGTAGTCCCAAACATAAAATATTTAGGTGTTTATATTGACGAAAGGCTAGATTGGCGCACCCACACAGATACTTTATGCTCGCGGCTTCGAAAGCTAATTTATTTATTTAAAGAGCTCAGACATGCGGCCGACATTGAAACAGCTTCGATAGTGTACCGTTCACTGTGTGAGTCGATCATTACTTACTGCATCCCGGTTTGGGGCGGGACATTCAAAACAGTAATGCTTAGGGTGGAACGAGCTCAGCGGGCCGTTCTCAAAGTTATGCATTTCCGTAAAAGGGACTACCCCACAGCTCAATTGTACGCAGAAGCCCAAGTACTAACGGTGAGAAAGCTATATATTCTCCGCTCGGTCTTACGCCGACATTCCACGATGCCACTAGATGACAATCTATGTAATCGGCGGATTGGATTTCCTATCTGTGAGTCTGTTCAGTGTCGTACTGCACTTGCGCGACGACACTATCGTGCCCAAAGCTCAGTAATGTATAATAAAATTAACAAAAAAATATCAATCTATAAACTGACCCTACATAAAGTCAAGCAGAGTCTTAAGTCATGGCTACTGTCGCCGAACTATGACGAAACAGAGAAAGTTATCCTATCTATTTCGTAACATTAAAACCCCTCCTGATCAATCAATTCACACACACACATACACGCACACACATACACGCACACACATACACGCACACACATACATACACACACGCACACTCACACTCGGACGATTACACATAGACACAAACATGCATGCAAACACTTTCAAGTTTCTTTAACCGCTTTTAAATTATTTTTTGTTGTAACCATAAGCTTTCATTTTTTTAATAAATTTAATCTTATTGCATAAGATTCTGTAATTAATATTTTCCTGGGAGAGGGCACTGACTCCTGTAACACAGGTCTATCACCTAGCACAGGAGTCAGGGACTTCACATAATGTTGTAACTACTTTCTTGTGTAATAAAGATTTATTATTTATTATTATTATACTACATAAAAAATTTAACACTTCAGAACTATTACAATCCGTCTTACGAATTTTACCTTGTTGGAGAAACCGAAGGTTTTGTTTGTAAGTACATAAGATAATTATCCAGTTTTGGAAACCCAAACTCAATGACAGATGTCATAGAGTTCAAATTCCTTTGTAACCTAATGTCAATCCGTCTTACGAATTTTCGATCTGGTCACGTGTCTTGACGCGAGTTTAACATATTTACCCATCACAAAAGTGCACAACGCCGCTAAAGAAGTTTTCACTTCAAAAAGTTTCTATAAAAATGAGTTATGATCAGACATTTTTTTCTAAATGCCTACCTGTTCAGCACATAGTGCAGTAGAATGTGTAGTAAAGTATCCTAAGCACTTCAGAATACCAGTGATCAGTTCTTCCTGACTCTTCCTGAGGCCTTCAGTCTCCCGGCCAGGGGTGGTTGTCTTGATAATGCCAGCTGTTTCACATTCTGTTGTTAGGAGTATGGCTATGCAGCGCACAGAGTTCAAGCTAAGCATCTCATCTCTTTTCTCTGTTACCATCCACAGTTGCCTAAAGAAACACAATAGTTTAAAACCAAACTTTCTGTTGTAATGTTGTCTAATTGACAATTAAATTAGACAATCAACAGATGGATTCCCATGGACCAGGTCTTTTATAATAAGAAACTTGATTTTAAAATTGAATAGGTTCAAATTGACAAACTATTACAGAAAAATATTTTTTAGTTTAAAAACTTATATAAAATATGGGATTAATAGAGATTATGAACCCCTTCTATCACTTATATCGTGGAAGCAAAAGGCTAGGATTAGCCTTTATAATATAAGATAAGTACATTCTTTGTTTATGGAGTAATAAAATTATAGTTATAAATTACCTGATGGCCCGTACAGCCATAGTAAGAGTAGGATAAGATGTATTTTTGTCTCTGTTCTCAATTAGGGTTACTAACGCAGTCACTGCACCATGGTTGTGTAAACCATCTGCGTTTGAATTTCTCTGTGCGAGGTTGCCTACCACACGGCAAGCTCTGCCTACTATGCTATCACGGCATACTGTTTTAATTATGTTCACCAAAGGTCCAAATATGTACAATTTGCCAACCTGAAATTGTTTTCAATAGCACTATATTAATACATGATAATTACTTTGCATAAAAATAAAATAATGTAGTGCAGTCACTACCAGTTATGTGTGCACTTAACAAAGTATGAAACCAATTATCTTAACAAATATAGAGCAATGTTGAGATTATACCTCTTTCTTATATACGGTATGGGTACCAGAATACTATGTTCATCACCACAAATAATTACAGTAGGACAATGTTCAATATCACATACCGCTAAGCTGCTTTCTTCTTCGAGGCAGCAATTCCCAAGTATGCTTAACGTTAGGTCAAGTATTCTTTCATTTGGTTTGCGCAAATGTGGCAATAAACATTCTAAGCCACCACATTCCCGAAAAAGCTTTATTCCACTGTCGCTGGTAATGATTTTGCTTCTTATTTTTAATAAAGTTTCTTGAACGCGACTTGAGGATGAAGATTTAAGCCCCTCAATAATGGTTTTGACATAATTTGGATCCATTTTCTTGTAAAAATTAGGATTTAATTGATTGTTTTATTATCAAAGTTTTGACATTTTCTTCTTTGTTGTTCAGCTGATTTTGTCTATGGTATTTTTTTCTTGCTTTATTCATCAAGTCCAAATAGCAGATATTCTCCATTATACTATTGACAAAATGTCTATGGTTGTTACTGTTTTGAAGTTTTTGTAACATCTGTATTCTGCTTCCATCTGTGGTAAATAAAAATGAAGAATTTGCAATGCGATGACAGAATTTGTTATACACTTTTTACACTGAAAAAATTACAAAATTAATTATATTTGATTGTACTGTAACATAAATTTGTCATGACATCCTTTTCTAAGAGATGAGTGTCTTCGGAGATTTTCAACGTGTGTGGGTGCAACGTTTTCCAGAGAGTGCATTACCAGCAGCTTGGGAAGAAGATGTCAGGGCCAATTTGGCTAAACACAAACAAAAAGTTGCTATATTGAGAGAAGAATTAGAGAAAGAAGAGTTTTACGTGGAGTATTTAGAAACATTGTTGTCAGATGTGGAGAAACATAAAGCTGCCGCACAAGGCAACCGGACGGCTCCGCCCTCGGGGGGTGACGTGAACGATCTCGACGATAAGGCTTCTGATAGCAAGCAGGTAAATCTTTATGATCACTTTTGAAGAACCCATTTCACAGTTATTACACACTGATGTCTATTGTTTATTTTAAATATTTTCCTCAAATAATGATTATATTAAAATATTCAATCATTTCCCCCTTGAAGTTATTGCTAACCAATCTAACACTTTTTAGTGTTCAAGACAAAAATGTTTGTAAATATTAATTTATTTTAAAACCAAACGGATCAGTTTTTATTTAATTGAATGACTCAATGATAATTAACTCTATCATCTTATTATTGTAAGACAAATATAAAAATTCCATTCCTGGAACTGGATCAATTTGTTTTTTCCTCTTTAGCTTAATATAAGTACTTATGATGATTCATGAGGATTCATGAATATAGCCTTGAGTGGTTTAAACATAATTACATAAAGTTCCTGTTTTAAAATACTCATCATTAAAAATACCTCTATTGTAGTCAAAAGCTGAGTTAGAAGTAAATCAATACAACTTTGTGATGCAATTGTCACTCTCAGACTTAATTATCTTATTAATAGATACTTAAATTCGTCTGTATTTATGCAAAACCAATTATGTAAATAAGAAACTTTCTAATAAGTTGAAAATAGAATTTGATTCTGCTTTAATTTATAATAGTAGCGTTTTACCTCCAAATAAAACGCTTGTTGTGTCCGGAGACTCATTCGGGGTCATATAAACATTATTTGAGTCAAGCATCTTCCGTTTCCGTGTCACATCTATACAGGTATATGCAATTATCACTTTCTTGACAACACGATGATGACGTATTTCCGCCTTCGTTCACCAGGTGGCTGCAGCGCGCCAAAATGTTCATTGTGGCCTCAAAAACCTAAAAACTTGAGAAACCACTTTAACCAGGCAGACTTTAAAATTATGACCCCGAATGAGTCTCCGGACACAACAAGCGTTTTATTTGGAGGTAAAACGCTACTATTGTGTCCTTCGGCCTCATTCGGGGTCATATAAACATTATTTGAGGCTTTGTTTGTTATCGCCTGGTGAACGGGACGCCAATGTGTTATAATAGAAATAAGCGAAAATAGATCAATAAGATACAAATGACTATAATCACTAAGATACAAATGACTATAATCATTGAACACTCAACATAATAAACTGAACATTTATACGTACCATAAATCATCTCTTTCTAAACTTACCATAATCATGTAAAATTTATTATTCATCAACGCCTCATTTAATATAAATAAAATTAACTTATACCATTGAATCAGAGATAATTAATTGAATGACTCAATGATAATTAACTCTATCATCTTATTATTGTAAGACAAATATAAAAATTCCATTCCTGGAACTGGATCAATTTGTTTTTTCCTCTTTAGCTTAATATAAGTACTTATGATGATTCATGAGGATTCATGAATATAGCCTTGAGTGGTTTAAACATAATTACATAAAGTTCCTGTTTTAAAATACTCATCATTAAAAATACCTCTATTGTAGTCAAAAGCTGAGTTAGAAGTAAATCAATACAACTTTGTGATGCAATTGTCACTCTCAGACTTAATTATCTTATTAATAGATACTTAAATTCGTCTGTATTTATGCAAAACCAATTATGTAAATAAGAAACTTTCTAATAAGTTGAAAATAGAATTTGATTCTGCTTTAATTTATAATAGTAGCGTTTTACCTCCAAATAAAACGCTTGTTGTGTCCGGAGACTCATTCGGGGTCATATAAACATTATTTGAGTCAAGCATCTTCCGTTTCCGTGTCACATCTATACAGGTATATGCAATTATCACTTTCTTGACAACACGATGATGACGTATTTCCGCCTTCGTTCACCAGGTGGCTGCAGCGCGCCAAAATGTTCATTGTGGCCTCAAAAACCTAAAAACTTGAGAAACCACTTTAACCAGGCAGACTTTAAAATTATGACCCCGAATGAGTCTCCGGACACAACAAGCGTTTTATTTGGAGGTAAAACGCTACTATTGTGTCCTTCGGCCTCATTCGGGGTCATATAAACATTATTTGAGGCTTTGTTTGTTATCGCCTGGTGAACGGGACGCCAATGTGTTATAATAGAAATAAGCGAAAATAGATCAATAAGATACAAATGACTATAATCACTAAGATACAAATGACTATAATCATTGAACACTCAACATAATAAACTGAACATTTATACGTACCATAAATCATCTCTTTCTAAACTTACCATAATCATGTAAAATTTATTATTCATCAACGCCTCATTTAATATAAATAAAATTAACTTATACCATTGAATCAGAGATAATTAATTAATTGTCTGAAAAAGAAAAACTATGGGGGTTCCCCTTGCTGGAACCACTTCCTTCCTGTAATGTTTTTTAAAAATGTTATCCGATCTCTCTCTCTCTCTCAATTAGTTCGCCATTTTCTCGTCAAGAAGTTCGTATCCAACCAACCTAGGCAACTGCAACCGCAGAACGAAAACTACCAGAAGTAGCCTGAATTCCTGCCTCATTCAAAATTGACTTAACCTAACCAACCAATTTAAGTTTTAGCAGCTGGCTTAGCTTTTCCACAAAATTTAATAAATAAGCTTTTACTAGAACAAAGCAATCGCCGCTGTTATTATGAGCTTTTTAGGCCAAACCCCCAATGGTTTGACTTAAAAAGCTCAAGCGCCGCAATCTCAACATTACTTAATACTTTCCAATCTGACTGTACGCAATCTTTCGATTAAGTTTTCAATCGAAAATGCGGCCACAACATTATGCTATTCTCATCCGTCTGGAGATACACTTAGCTATGTTAAGTCGTGTATCCTACGCCCGAACATAGCAACAAAATAACTGCAATAATTCTTTACATGTCAAATACGCTTTGATTTTGAAGAGGTCTACTGCCCAACCAGTCTACCCGAGAGACTGAGGATCCCAGACAGTGGGTGGGCGCTTCTTACGTTGCTGCAACGCTAAGCTTTAATCATTTGCTTCATTAGACTATTTGAACATAAACGGGCCCCGATCTTTGTATTGCATGAAGTAGACACAACCGATTTATGAATAAAATTGTACGATACGATAATATTTCTTTTAAGTGTAAATCTACTAAATATAGAGACAATTCACTACCGGCGGGGTCTGAAAAAATTACATCAATCTTGGAACACCGATTTTAACCATCTCTGCGATGCTGGCCTGTAGGTATTCAAAGTTGACGACCCTCAACCTTATTTGAGCAGACACTTTTTCTTCTTTAGACCAGTCACAGACCAATCCCACATCTTCATACTTCTAAGACCAGCTCCTTCACTCGAGGTGGTGGCTGCTCGGTCCTCGTGTCCACTAGCACCCTCGATAAGCTGTGAATTGTGAACGGAGGCGCGGTCGCTCTGTTCTTCCAGTCTGCTCTCCAGAATGCTCGGGACAACCTTGGTACCACTATCAGGAATACACCTCCAGCCTGATTGAAATGCATCAGAACCCGGGGTAACCAATTCTGAGGAGGAAAGACCCCAGCTAGACGAAAATCCCATTTGAATGCGAACGCGTTGTCTCCATGCTCGCTGGTCTCGTTGATCTAGGGTGACATAGCAAGGCACTACATGGACTGGACTGGACGCAAAAAGATCTTTGTGGGGAACACACCACTTTGCAATGGAAGCAGATGCCATTCCTGTAACCTCGAATGAAGCGATATACCGTCTGCGACGTTGTTGTACCTGCCTGGTATGAGAAAAAATTAATATCGTACTTCTGAAGTAAATGAAATAGTCGATATAATAACCCCATCAGGGTCCTAGACTTGTTTCCACTTTCCTTCCCCAAGTACGCCACCACCGTCTTGTTGTCGCACTGCAGTAAGAGAGATGTATGACTAACAAATAAATGATTCTGATTCAGAGACGGGGCAAATTCTAACAAGCACTTTAGAATTGTTAGCATATCTTTGTGATTCTAAACGAAGCCGCTCTTCTTTTGTCCACTTGCCCGATCAATAAAGACCGTTCAACTCCAACCTGAATCGACTGCATCCGTGGTCAAAAAGTTGTTCACTGGTGGTGGTCGAAGCCAGGACTTGTCTAGACAGTGAACTTTCTACCAATCTTCCAGCACTTCCGCAGGCAAAAGGTAAGTAGACTGACACGGCATTTTCAGGACCATGTTGCAAAAAGCCAGTAGTTATAATGCCAACGACCCATTGCAGCATTGGAACTCTCAGACGAGCAAAATTCAGAATGATACTCTGTATTTAAGAGACAGAGAGTTGAGGACGAAAAAAAACTAGGATTATTATATGGGTGAAATGCCTGATAATTATAAAAAGTTCCTACACTCTGAGGAGGAGGAAATCTATGGTTCATCGCCAGTGCACGAGCGACAGGATGATTGATACCCACTAGGTCCAGGGTACGCCGCCTGGGGTCTGGGGGTTTTTTTTTTTTTTTTTTTTTTTTTTTTTTCACTCGAGGGTACTTTTTCGAACAAGAATTCACTAGACCGTGGTATTTTCTTTAAACATGGCTTAAATGATGTATCTCTTAATTACTTATAGCTTAATTCACGTCTTTGTTCAATTATATCTGCCCTGCGGCCACAAAGTAGTTGTATACAATCTCGTGAAACTTTACAATAATCGGCACAAAAATCCTTTAATTTTAATGCTAATTGCTGTAGATCCATTGTCGGAATCCCTGTTGCACAGCCGCGCTTTGCATTATTAATGCACCAGTTACAGAGCCAAAAAATTTATCCGCAAAGGGTAAACTAACTTATAAAGACTTGAATTCATCGTTTACTTCAAGGCAACATATTATCCTGGACTATTATTTAATACGTGTTTACACACATCTAAAAATATTTCAGTTGTCATTATTAAAATATTAAAAGAAATTTAACAATTCTAACCGATTAGAAGGGGTTACTGTGACAGCTGGCCCTTTTATTGCGTTGTCAAATCAAAATCAAATGGTTGAAAACATGTGCAGAATCTGCGACGGGTTCCGACAACCTGGTGAGTGGGTCGTCTTAGGGGACCTCTCCGTATCTGTTTGCTCCTGGGCCGAATTTATCACCATAATATATCGGGTTATCATAATAATAATTTATATTTTATGAATACATATTAGGAGGGTAGCAATATAAACTTTTCAAATCACTAACCTATCACCATATTAAATCGGGTTATCATAATCATAATTTCTATTTTATTTAAGAATTCATATTAGGAGGGTAGCAATATTAATTTTTCAAATCACTGACCTGCTTTGCAAGGTTTTTGTTTACCTTGCTTTGCCCTCGAAGATGTTTACTTTTCCTCTTCTTATCGCCTTCTTCCTCTTAAAGGATTTATCAACCTGTTCAACCTCTGAAGCCGATAGTGATCAGAGAAACTTGAGGAACTCGACGAACCCGATGACGAACCGGATTTTTTACGACTACGCGTCTATATTATATCCTCCATTGGGAAAAACTAAATTTTACACTATTTGTTTTAACTGTGCATATACCAAAACGCCTACAGCGTTATTAAAATAAATTTTGAAATTATAAAGTATTTTCTTAAATATCGAACGTTAACAACGTTAACTTATAAAGATGTGAACCGTCCGAAAAACAGGACGCCAATGAACATTTTGGCGCGCTGCAGCCACCTGGTGAACGAAGGCGGAAATACGTCATCATCGTGTTGTCAAGAAAGTGATAATTGCATATACCTGTATAGATGTGACACGGAAACGGAAGATGCTTGACTCAAATAATGTTTATATGACCCCGAATGAGGCCGAAGGACACAATATGAATTTATTTATTTTTGCAATACATTAGTGATAAAAAAAACACTACTCTTTTACCAATGCCTATGCATATATTGGATTGCACATATTAAATTTTAATTCAGATAGGCAGCCGCTCCATGTAAAATATTGGTATTCAGCTGCATCCGTTTAGACTGGAAGCCAACATAGTTGGGAAAAGGCTAGGCAGAAGATTGATATATTTACATTTCAATAATATAGTGCCTGTTATATTGTTCTTATAAAAGGAAAGCCTTAGTACAGTTTTTTTGTTGTATTCTTCTTCTTAGTGTGTCAATGGCAATCTTTATTGTGCCGCCCCAGACGGAGCCACTTCGCACCCTTTGTGGTGTCCATTAGTTAGTCCATTTCTTGTATTGGCATGACTTAGAACAATATAGGTATTTAAAAATCAAATAGTACAAACAAAAATTTGCTTGAGTTTTTTTTATTTTTATTTTAATCAAAGTCAATCTTTATTGAAAGAGTTTTTTCGCCATTGAAAGATGACAATTTGGTTAAGGACCTAAATATAAAATATAGTGCAAATAACTTTTTAGTTTATTATAATGGTATATTTTATATTGATATGTAAAGCACAACAATGCAAATTTCATAAGAGTATTGCATTTCATTATAGTTTTCAGTAGTTAATAATCTAAATTATTAATTGGTCGACCAAGGCACTTATTAAGTTTACCTCTCAATAACAATAGTTTGATGAGTAATAAATCATAAAAATATGTAAAACAATAAATTAGTCACACAAAGATTATTGTGTTATTTTCCATAAGATTATAGTAAGATGTTACACCTTGTAAATGTAGTCCAACATTATACATGCATTCATAACTGTGAGATAATTATTAATGTTATGGAAACATTATCCACACATGAGTGCCAATTAATTAATATTAAATACTAACTGTTAATTGATTTGTGAAGCGTGTGAAAGTAACAGTATGCTCGACCTGCTTTATGGCTGCTTAATATCTTGCAACATATGAGTGTCTACAAATGGTTATACAACTACACCCAAGGTGTGATGAATCATCAATGAGGATGTAAATGAGATGGCTGTTATAAGGCTCTGAATACAAATAAGTTCTATACTAATACATGCATACATCAAGGTGTTCAATACATCCCATGGATTATGCTATTGGTATTGTTGCATCAATATGCTCAACCAAAATCAAAAACAACTTCAAACTAACTTCTATTTATTTGTACATGTAAAAGTTACTCATTCAAACATATCTTTTGTGTACTTTGTTGCATCATGAGCTAATTTAGATGAAGGCATGTCATTGTGTTAATTAGTAGAGTGTGAGGTAAATGGGCACATTGGCATTCATAAAAACTTAATTAACTACCCAGTTATTACAGCTATTTAGATTAGCGTTTTTACATCCTCTTAGTTAATAGTATGAAAGCATTACTATTCAAGGCTGAGTTATGTTTTATTTAGCATTCCATTATTTTTAATTGAAGTATGTTAAATTAGATGTATTTTTTAGGGTTCCGACACTGATTTGTTACTGCAGAAAAGTGAAATAAGTCCGAACAGCAATAAAAGTGAAGACTCCACGCCTGAAAAGGCTGAATGTGAACCAGTGCAGCTCAGAAACAAACCAGTCCGTATAACTGAGAGGAGCTCAGTGAATCAATGCATCAATGAATTATCTAACCTTGCAGCAGAGGCAGCACGGAGAAGATGTAATAGTGAAATAGTCCAGAGAACTGACATTAATCATGATAATGGTAAATTTTTTATTTTATTTTGTTAAAGATTACTAATGAAATGTTTGCCTACATGAAATACTAGTAGTAGTGGATTATTATGCATAAATAATTAAAAAAAAAAACCATTGCTTGGACTGTTATGTTCTCAATTTGTTACTGTAGTAAATATCACAGCTCCCATTATTGCAGTAGCAGTAGAACAAACAAGTCCAAATCAAGCCAAAAACCGTCCAACATCACAAACTGGTGATTTTGTAACAGTCATCGAAGTAAATGGTCTGAAATTAGCAGAAGCTTCCAAGAAGTCTGAAGAGTCTCAACCGTCATCAGAGGACAGTCCTGTCGATCCTGTGGCAGTTGCTAAGAAGAAAGTCCCACCCAAGTAAGTTGTTTTAGTCATTGTTTATTTGCTAAATGTGCTGAAAATTATTCTTTTCAAACTCGTCTTTTTCCTAAGGTTACTATTACATACTAATCAAACTGACATTATTTTACTAATTTTATGAAGAGGTAAAGTTAGTATTTTTTTAGACAAGCCTGCCACATTATTCCCAAACCACTGTAAAGTGATATAGGGATATAGGGGTCATCTTCGGAACTACTGATCAGATTCCAATAATTCTTCACGAATAGCAAGCTACGTTATCCCCGAGTGTCCTAGGGTAACTTTACGGCATTCTGGTGGAATATTTTCCGAATATAAGGTAAATGAAGCTATGGGCAAAAGCTGGTAAATAATAAATGCAAACGTAACTTTTTGCCCAATACTTTTTTACAACGTTCCGATGAAGTTTAGTATACTTGTTGGCCATCACCTGGGTTAGGAGATAATACTTTTTATTCCGGTATTACGTGCCTATGAGATGATTTTCCATCGCAGATGAAGCTGCGGGAAAAGCTGCTGTATAATTCAGTCTCCCACATTCCCAATGTTTTACTTTTGATTTTCTATAAATAATAAAGATTTTTTCTTTGATTTATGTCTAGGCCTCCACCAAAAGTGTTCAGTAAGCGTGGTGCTTCGTTACCGGAGACCGGGCTAGCAGAAGACAGCCCGCCCTCTTCACTGGGGCGTAGAATCCGTAACGCGGAATCTCGCGAGTCCATTGCTAGTAGAGCTTCGACGCCCTCCATTAGTGAGAGAGTAAGTAAATCATGAATATACTCCTTTTTTTTTTTGTTTTTATTGCGGATGGGAAATCATCAAATGACTTCTCCCGCCCTGGGCGGAGCGGGAGGGAGTGTCAGACTTGTACTGACTAAAACCCACCCATGTTCCTTCTTCGCCCTTTGTGTTCCAGGGCCGCGGTATCTCTTTCGAACAACCCGCAGCCCTGGCATGAATATACTCCTTTGATATCTTTTTACGTGTGAAATCACGACCATTTGGTGATGTGCCCTTAGGTCTCGCCAAAATGACACTTAATTTTGTTTATTAGTAACATTAGGAATTACACTTTTATGAATCATACACATAATAATTATCATATTGCTCTCTAAAAAGCGTACTCTTCTTATGTGCTCAAGTGCTCCACTAGTGAACACAGTATGGTTACCGAGTGCTTGTTACAAAACTATAATATACCGTAGCCTAATCAACCCATGAGACAATGTAGGCTAAAAATAAATATTAAAACTATTGCAAAACCAAAAATAACTGTGTGGTGTAGGTATATCTGTCATTATGTGACTTTTCACGCCGGCTGAACGAAATTTGATGATATTTAGCGCACAGGTAGACCATGACAAGGGTTTGGATAGAGGATACTTTTTTACATGTGATGGTAGTACGTTCTTGTGGAATAACTTCCAACCACCACGCGAGCAAAGCCGCTGGCAGAAATTTGTAAAGAGTAAGCAATTAAATTAACCTGGAGTCCAATCATTTAAAAGTTCTATTTATTAAGAAAAAAAACTTTCTAAACCCAATGTATGCACCCAAAAACTATGTATTTATACCAATTCCTCTATTCTTTACAGGTAAAAAGTTATGAATCGATCAACTCCCTATCATCAGAGCGCAAGCGTTCAGGCGGGGCGGCAACTCCCCGCTCCATCGATGAGGAAGGCACGTCCACTACGCCGGACCTGGGCGACGCCACCGACGCTGACAAGTCTGCCCCCATATCGTTAGAGAGCATACCAGCTGCTGTGCCCGGCTCTGAAGACGAGCCCTACTATGATCAAGTGCCCGTTGACATCAATGATGGCGAATACGTTTATATACAAGCAGGTAGGGCAATCCTCATGTGACATTGCGTTAACCTTGGCCCTAATTTGATAATTTGCAATGACGATATACAACTGCGACAAAATAGGTTGGTTTTTGTGAATTTTGAATGTATTGTAATTAATAAACACGCGAGGAAAACCTCAAGAGTAATCATGCGTCATGAAAGTTATAATTGGAATTATAAACTAAGTATTGATGTGTTCATGAGGAGTTAAAAAGAATAGGGACAGCCCGGGTATGGTAATACATACGACTTACGCGTTGTAGTTATAGATTATACCGTAAGTTCAGTGTAGGACTTTGCGTAATTATCTCATTACCACTGCTTAATAAAAAGATGAAAGAAAACCTGTGCATGTCCTTACACAAAAAAAACCATGACATGTTTCATCCACCGTCCCGCGTGGTGGATGAAACAGAAAGGACCGCTATCTCTCACACAGAAGAAGAATAATACGGGTATTCTTGGTGGCTGACTCCGATCAAGTCAAGCTCGACACGCACCAAATTAATAACTAGCCCGAAATTATTATAAAAACATTAATTGCCTATTTGAATCGTATTTTGTTAATAATTTGAACGAACCTTATTTCTTTTTCGAAATAAAAGTAGCCTCTGCCTGTCCTTTTCCGTCAAAATCAGTCCAATCGTTGCGGAGATTAGCTGGAACGAAGAGACAGACAGATAGATAAAACTAAAAAAGGGGTTTTTTTTGGTAAGTAGTAGGTAAGTAGGTACCGTATACAGGGTTACTGGGACTATATACTTTCATAGACATTCAGTAAAAAGCTGTTATTTTGAAATTACAAACTGAGACTTCAATTTTATTTATTTGATGATATATTTTTTATTTCACATTTTTGTTTCTTAAATAAAATATTAAACTTAATTTAAATAACTAAAAAAATTAAAACTTCTCAATTATACGCGTACCTGTACATATATACATCTTTAAAATTGATTAGATTGACATATATCATCTTTAGCATTGAAAGCTGAATAGGTACAACTATGGGTTTGATAAGAATGGCTTCTTTAGGAGGCAACATACGCGTACCGAGGAGGTAACTTATTCGAAGAAACGCCAGATGCAGCTAAGAATAGGATTTGGTGGGCGCTGTGAACCGTTTTTATGAACACTGAGTATAGTTGAGCTGAGCAGTTGACATAAGAAGGGTCTCGTAATATCATTGTATGTCCTAGCAATAGGAAGACTGAGGGTTAACTATGTGTGCTTGTGTTTATAAGGCGGTACGGGCTCAAGTACAGAAGATGGATCAAGCGGCACGAGTACGTTACCGCTCGGCACGCCGGGCCCGCCCGCGCCTGCCGTGCCCGCACACCCGACCGCGCCGCGCGCGCCCGACTCGCCGCCGTGCGCCACCGCGCCCAACTACGTCAACATACACTACTTCTTACAGTAAGTTACCCACAGTACTCATTCATTAAGAAGCTCATAAAGTTTTACATGGAAAATCTTTCGGTGTTTGTCGATCGCGTTGACAAGAAGGAGGTGACTGTGCCGTAGTAAAGATACGGCGCTACAACCCGGGTGTCTACCGCGCGTTCGTTTTCCGAGCGCAGTCATCTCGGCAATCGACATTGTAAGCAGTTCGGCACTACCGCTAGAACTCTGCCGGAGATTGTGACGGGCTGACTCTCCAACACACATGATTGCCGGTGCACTGTTTTGTGCTTTACGTTAGATGCATTGAAAATTCACAGATCGCATAGATCGCAGTGGACACATAATTGTCATCATCGTCATCCCGATTTTTTTTCTTGCTATATTTTCTGCTGCTGCCTCCACCATAGCCTTCCGCTTTTCTCTTTGTGCGGTTTTCTCCTGTCAATCCTGAAATGACTGAATGAATTTATTATCAATACAAATCATTATTTTTTTAAAGAAAAGCAAGTGATGGTACGGACACAAGCGACACGGTGTCCGAGCTGGCAGATTCGAGTGATACTCCACTTCTCTTGCGGACCATATCATCAGACACAGAAACCAGTGCTACACCACCAGCGCTGAGGAAACTTCACTCTCAGGTAATCCACAACCTAATTTCACCTAATGCTGGGCACATAGGCCTTTCTTTATTATCAGTTTCTAGATTAAGTCTAGATATAAAACCTTCCGGTGGTGGCATACAATTCATAAACAAAAACTGGGTGCAGTGCTCAAAGTCAGTGTCTAAAGTGATTCATATTATCTACTCATATCAGTTTCACAAATTAATAGATTTTCTCCTGGGCGGGCTTTGCTACAAGTGATATGAGTCACTAATACTATTATAATAAACTAAACTAAACTGATAAACATAGTAGATAGTTGCTAGTGCCGGCGCTCGCTAAACATATAACTGATTAACGAGGAACCTTTTTTAACTTCGCTCTTATAGTCTATCCCTCAAGAAAAAAGGAATGCTTTTCAAAATTAAAGAGGTCTGTCGTTCTCACGCACTTCTTTATGAAAAAATCAATTCTTTCCGTTATGGCGTTGCTTCGCTGGTGCTTGAAAAGTCAAGAATAGTTTCGCATTTATAATAAATAGTAAAATTCATTAATTAACATTCCACCGTCAAAGTTGGTACTATCAAAATGCGTTACTTACGTGGCTGTTTGAAACCGCACTGCAAAACGTGTTACAATTCCATATTCCAAGTGAATCAAGTTGAATTAAATCAACTTATCTAATGTCGGTGTCAGTTTAAAAGAAAATGTTATCGGAGGACGATGCCAGCATGGCTTTTCGTTGACGTTTGTTATTCGTGAGCCAATACCTATGCCAGCATCTGATATGATGTTTTCCGCAAATGTAATGTAGTCCATTACATTAGCTAGTGAATCTTCATAGACGTTTTAGATATCGATATAGCTGTGTATCTGACCCCCTCTTTTATATGGGACCTAAACATAACTGGCGAATCGTAGGTGTTCTATTTATCTATTTGATGGACCTCTAGTTAACCCTTTGAGCTTACACGCAATATTTCATCTCGGCTAAAAAATCCTTTACTGTTCATGTTTCGAAAAACACTTAACTGGTTTTATTTTAACGTGTTTAGGTACGACCTTATAAACAACAACTGTAGTCGCCTCATTATTTCATAATTTTGTATCCAATTTAAAGAAGGAAAGGAGAAAACAACACAATATGTTGATCATAATCTTAATTTAATAAAATAAACACATTACATATTCAAATATTAATTCCTATTCCATGTGTTGTGGATACAATTTATAAGCTACACAAAAAACATTTAAATAAATTTATGTTTTACTCTAAAATTGTGTTTTAGTAATTAATGTTAATGAAGGAACCTGCATGGCTGTGTACCTATCTGTTAATAATTTTTATTTGGTTATATTCATGCTGTAACTTAGTTAGCACAAGCACAATGCAATAATAACATTCCTAAGCTTAAGTCCCGTCTCTTATCTAGAAATGACACAGGTGATAAGAAAGCCTCGTAGAATTTACACATACTCCGCCCTCCTGGCGGTTGTGATAATCGCAGGCATTCCATTTTTTTTGGTCTTGATAATAAACTTCGACGAACAAGTTTACTTTGTTTACCACTGGAGATTATTCATTGCTGGTTTCGTGTTATCTTCTGCTTAAGTATTTTGGGAATTTTCTTTGTTAGTATGTTGTAGACTTTCATTCAATCTCTTCTTTGCTAAAGTAGTCGAATCGCGAAGATAATACTAACACCGTCATTATGGTTATGTTAGTGCACTCCAAAAAAAGCACACATTTCAATGTTTTACTAATACATTTTTTCGCCCAGTTGTTATTTTATTTAGACCTGCAAAAGAAAAATAATATTATGATACCTCTCGCATGCCGAAAGTGATAGAATTTCCATTGTGTTTAACGTATATCGCGCCACGGCCTATCGTCATTCGCACCCCGGGTTATTCAAGACAAAAGCGTTAGAAAAACAGTAAAAAAAAAAAAACAACTTGAGTCTAGTTGCGACTCAAGTGGTTTTTCAGCCATCATGGCAACTCGTGTCCAGGTGGTACAATTTCAGCAGGTGGAAGAAATGGTTTGGATAAGGAACAACATTCTCTAACTAAACACTAACGACGATCAGTCGTTTATGTGGAAATGACCTTCATTGGCTATAAGACTTTCGATAAACAGTTTTGTCTTTAAACACCTGCATGCGTAGCATGACCATTGTAGAAACGAGTTTTGTCTACGAAAGAATCGACATAATGACAGATAGACAATGACCATGTGTCAGTTTGTCGATTTTTTCGTCGACATAGCCCGTTTCTACGGCGGTCATGCTACACGTGCTGGTGTATAAAAAATGAGAAACTTAATTTTTATACGATTATGAACTATTTATCCTCTTCATATGTTCAGGATATCTCATGATAAAATTTTAAGTTTAGGCAAGTCCTGAAATTAAAATGGTTTATTGAAAGAGAAGAAAATAAATGAGATGAGAAAATGTAGATATGAATACTAAAATAAGGACATCAAGCATGATTCTTTTCTTAATATGTCATGGTAAAATATAAAAAAAAAACTGTACAGAAAAAAGTACAACTAAGACCACTAAGCTGCAGCATAAATTAATTAATAAATAATTGCTCACCTCTATTTTATGAGTAGTCGGATCTTGATCTTTGCTTTCAGAATGTTTCTCTACATTAAGTTTGTTTACAGTTGACGATAGAACTGCTTCTAGTTCTAGAGGACGCTCTTCAACCACCGGGTTATTGTCCATAACTTGAGCTTTATTACCCAAAGAAGTAACATTATATATCTCCGCTGGTTTATTAGGAATGATCTCTTTAGGTCTCTCTGTTGTATTTGGCTGAATAGCCTCTGTTGTCTTTAGTTCGTCAGAATCAGTTATTATATTATATTCTCTGCATTCTCCTCTAAAATCTGTATCGTAAATATTACAGGTAATGTTCCTACATTGGGTCTTATCGCATTTCATTGTATTACAAGTTTGATCGTTACACCAGATAGTAACATTATGGGTCCTAATGTCTACAATGTCGTTAGGGTTGTTCGTCGTGGATCCTAAAAGTTGTCCACTAATAGGTTGTTCAGTTTCCCCTGAACTCCACCAATAAAATGGATATGTTATCCATCCCCATATAGAGGTCATGACCCCACGACCCTCTGTTACGTCATCTGCAAGCAACATAGTCATTAGGTACATGAACATGTAGTAGCCTTTTTAACCAGTAGCACTTAGTTATATGTATTACAATTTATGCAAAAAAAGACAATGTAGAAAATTTAGTTATACTTACGTTCTGCGGCTGGTTTGCTGATGCAATTATGCACCGAACACAAGAAAAATAACACGACAAGGGTCTTACAGAAGAGCATAGCGACAGCTAGTACGGATATTCTTAACGAGAATAAATGTTTAAACACTCCCGACTCCTCTTTTTATACTTAACTCAACTAAGTAAATTATTATCTTTGTCGAGATAAAGCCGGGACTGTAGGGAATGTTTACTTAATGAGCGAAGAACGACAACATTTAAAGCTTTCAAATTTCGATATGATTTAAGTAATAGTTTAAGACAGGTTTATTTAAGTGTTTAAGATTTGAAATTAATTAAATAACAACCGAATCAAAAATTTATTAGACCGCGGAAATATTTCCATTAAAGCAAATTCACCACCTAGACAGATGACTTGTGTCAAATACTTCGCAGTGTGTATGATTCGTCCCTTCCGTTTCGAAGGCTCCCTTACCCTTAACTTCGCACAGTATACAATTTTCACTTATGTTTGGACACGCCAAAAATCTACATAATGTTCTGGTGTTATTGCAACGGGTTAAAATCTTTAATTTGGTCTTCCGATTTCCCAGCGCACGGAGTTTATCTTTAAGATGTATTGCTTCTATTTTTGGTTGCAAACTTATAATTTGATCTTTCGAAAGTTCCTTTAATTTTAAGTCACCATTAAAATCAAATTTCACAATTTTCAGATTGTTTGTTGTTTTCCAAGGATTCAGATACTTTTCATCAATCTGTTACATACGGAAACAATTAAACATAAATAGATACAAAACACATATTGTCGTATAAGTAATTTGAGTAGAATGCGATGGCAAACAGAGATTCTATTGAAAAAAAAAACATAATCCCTTCTGGTATTTTGGTTTCTATAGAGATTATTTATACCACTTCCACACAGTGTTGATTGCTGCTGTTGAGTAATGAATGACTATAGTTTCTAAAAGTTTTTTTTGTTTATGAAAATGTAAACAAACCCTGATCTGGTTCAATTCTTACGCTATCATTCAAACTTTAATGATAAAAAAATAGGTTATTAGTATTCAATAATTATTAAATTAAGTGCTGTGTCACTTAATTTGTAAGTGGCACTACTAACTGGCATCCAGGTATGCTATTTTCTGATCCCTTTGCTTACATTTCCTAAAAAAAAATAACTTTCTGAGAAAAATAATTATTAATATTTACCGAAAAAACAAAAGCCAGATTTAATATTAAAATTACTATAGGAATCGTAAACCGAACCGAAATATTCAAATGTAGAATCAAACCTAGCACCATTTTGTTGAAATGTGTGCGAACAAATAAAAGTCGGCATAAAACTTGGTAATGAAGTAAGTAATAGGTATGTTAGAGTGCATTTTCTAAACAAATAACAATTCAAATCGATTTATTTATTAAACATAAGAACTTACATAACTTTAATGGCCTTAACATTCGAACAATGGCCTGCTTTGTTCAACTCCTTCATAGAACATCGAAATTTGGCAAAGTTCTTTTTAGATGCGACGAGCGTAATACATTTGGCATTAATGCAAAACGTTGCTTTTCCGAATATTTTCCCCAACATTTTGTTTTGCAAGATATCTACTATTTCAAATGCGACATTTGAAGGCAAATCCATGATTGACTCCATCGACGCTACGCTATCTGAAACAAATAACCATTCAAAATGATCAACTTGAAAATATCAGTTTATAGATAAAAATAATGAATAAGATTCAATACCTGTACTATTGGCCCCGGCACAATGTCCTTTGTTATTCAATCTATCTAAAGGCACACAAACTCTATGCAGACATGTCTTATTGGCACAGTTCATCGAGTGGCAAACTTTTTGAGAGCAAAATGTTAAAACTCCACGGATATATTTTCCCACAAAAGACATGAAAGCTGGCGCGACCGCGGCGACATCGTCCCAATCAATATCACCAAATATAGCCTGCTCTAGTAATCTCGTATGGTTCTGACGAATTGTATCTTTACTCATGTTTAACTTGGTCTTCTTGTGTTCATTTTCCAATATCATAGTTGTTATATTTTTAGATTTAACATCTCCTGTGTTCCTAGTTACATTTGGCCAATACAATAATTCTTCATCACTTAGTAGGTTTTTGTCAGTTTTTTTTCCGAATATGTTCTTTTTAGTCATATTGTTTTTTGCAGACTGCAAAGCTTCTGGCGCCCTATGACTTTTACTAGTAGTAACAGTAACATTCGAAACATCACGTTTTACACGAATAGCTGAAGTCACGTTAGTAAGTTTTCTTGGTAAATCAGTTTCGATACTATTTTCAATTTTGTGTATTTCTTCTGTTCCATTATAAGAATTATTTGTAATATTAACCATCAAATAAAGACTTTCCTCTGTTTGTGTTTCATTTAAAATATCGTCAGTTTTGTTAAACTTAGTATTAATTTCAAACTGTAACATATTTAAAGGTTGAAGGTTTGTATCGTTGGTAAAATGGCTGTTGGTCACATTATTGTTGGTTTCATTTTTGTATGTATAGCTGATGTTATCACTAAAAAAGTGAGTCGGAAACATTGGTGGCTGGTCTACCTTGATATTTTGGAATGTTATAAGTTTCTTTCGGTGCTTTTTATTATTGTTATTCCTGGATTTCTTTTTTTTATGGATAGTTATTTTGTGTAATGGTGTAGAATCATCTTTACTATACCTTGCCGCTTTTTTGTATCCAAACATTTCCATGGGAACAGGGAAATTGAAATATGGAAATGGTAAATTCATCCCAGTTGCGAGTTCTTTAGATACGGCGTCATCTTGTTCAGGCATTCTGTCGCGATTGTGAACTTTATAATATTTCCCCAGAATATCTTGTGGTTTTGGTAATTCAAGGTCAATTTTGATGCGAATGTTTAGCGTATTGTCTGGAACCATTTCTTTCATTTTATCATCCAGTAAATGTTCTGATTTTTTTATAGGATTTTCATACGGTGATTGTTGCAATATATTCTTTTTCTGGTCATCTATTGAAAGCATTTTCATTTGTTCCGTGGGGTCATGCTCAAAACGTACTAAGCACTGTTTGCAGCCACAATCGCAAGGGATATGATTGTTTTTACAAAAGCATGGAGATTGTATCGGCTCGAAAGACGACTTATGCAGAACAGGAGATAAGTCCATTTTTTCATTAAACATAATTTTTTCAAGAGGTAGAAATTCTTGACGATGTCCTTTCGGAAGTATTGTGGTTGTGTCTAGTTTATTCATAATGTATTTTCCTTTCGAATTAACGGGTATGAACACATCTAAAGGACTACCGTACGAGGTTGGAGGGAATTTATATGCACCGGAATTGTAGAAACGGTTAGCATATAAGTACTCGTCATGTTTAACACCGACACTAGATTTCGCCTTGGTATATGGATCGTGGCGTGGTAGAAGTGGTACTTGGTTTTTGGTTTTAGATTTTTCTATATAATTATTTCTCTGTTTGTGTGCTTTTTCCAAATAATGCTGATATTCAGAGAGCAAATTTTCTATGGCTTCATCACTTTGACTCTCGCTGTTCGATATGCTCGCGAACATATCGAACGGTGAAACCTAAAAACATTACAAATTCATTTACAAACCGTTTCTAGATACAACTACTGCAAATAATTATCGGTACATTGATACTTACACCATTGTTTCCAAAGTCATTTATTATATCAGCGATATCACTGTAGATAATAGTATCGTAAAATGGACTCACTTCAATTCGATTAGATTCGGAACCTAGAAAGAAGTAAACAAGATTCATTCAAGTTAATAAATCCTTTTAATAACATTATTTGCTACAAAGCATTTGACTTACTTTCTGAATCATAGCAGTAAATGGCACTTAAAAGAAACACAAAACTTGAAACTAATATAATATTCATGATTCGTAGGCCATGCAGGGATTCAATAGAATGACGGAAAATGAACTGGTACTGGTACTGGAGGTAATCGCTTTAATGTTTACCTTTTAAAGCTGAATGTTACTCCAAACAAGAGTTTAAATGGCCATTGTGTACCTACTGTTGCACAAGTAGTTATACAACTTACCTGATTACGCTTATTACTTCTTATTTATGTATTTTTGAATTTGAATAATTTATTTAATTATTTTCAGGAGTCGAGTCTCAACAATGCGGAAGCGGAGCGTCTGACCATGCACCGGTGTATCATAACGAGTATCATTGAGAGTGAAACTGTTTATGTTGAATGTCTTTACGTTATGGAGAAGGTACTATCATTTGAAATTGTTTTTTACTTTTTTATAGCTTTAATCTTTGATTGTAGTGTAATGATTGTTCCAAATCTGATAACAGTTAATAGTGAGTCATCTATTCAGTGATAAACTATGTACTTACATTTCGCTTTGCAGAAAACCGCCACTTGGAGATTTTAAAAATAGTCACTGTTATCTAACCGCACGCCGATTTTAATTATTGCTGCAATATGTATTAGTGAAGGATTTTGAAACCTGATCGGCATACTATAGTCTCTCGTTACAAATATCTACTATCCACTTAATGTATCTACAACTAGTATGCACTGGAGTGAAAAATAAACTTGGCTTTCTTTAAACTGCAAGTTCATAATCAGTAATGAACTCAAATATTGGAACATCTGAATGTCATCAACAATACAACTGACAACAGAACGCAATACAAAGCTTGAACTACAACATCCTCAATATTCTCTCATTGTGTCCATTACCGAAACAATGTATTTATCAAAAAGCATAAATATCTACGCAGCGCTTTGATTTGCATTATTATAATATCTACGCAGCGCTTTGATTTGCATTATTATACGTGGTTAGGAATGACGGGGAGATATTGTTTACTCGTAATAATTAATTAAAAAGTAACTTGGATAGCTTCTTCAAATTTATTTTTTGTACTTGCAGTATATGAATGCTATAAAAGCGACGCTGTCGACATCGCAGCCGGTTATTACTGAAGAAGAATTTAATACTATTTTCTATAAAATATCTGAACTACACGAGTTACACAAGAACTTCCTCGAGGGATTGAAAGGAGCTGTCGCTAGTTGGGAAGAGCCTCTATCTGTAGGGATACATTTTAAGAAAATGGTAAGGACAATTATGTTGTAGTTACTTTCTAGCCTAAGGCTGCCCAACTTCAGGCCCGCCAACGCGTTTGGAGTAGCCCATCAACAGCAGTTTTTTAGATTTAAGTAATATTTGGCTCATCATGATCCCATTTTCAACAAGTCAATATCCAGCTAGAAATTACAGAAATCCAAAAACGTCACTTAATACGTCACTGGACACGATTTTTCTGAAAATATCTTCACGATAAATGTGTGTCAAGTTGCAAGGTCATTTTAATCAAGTGTCAATTAAGTTCATCGTAATGTTTTAATGGGAAAGTTTAAAATTATAATTATATACACTGTACACTTCTAGCCAATGTTAACTGAATTTCTTAGAATTTATTAGTAATCCTTCGGCTTCGATCGAAGGTTATGGCGATGACCGATTAATCGGCAATAAGGCTTGGGCATCGACTTTGTGTCGGACACTAGTAAACTATACATCAATATTATAGTCTTAATTAAAAACCTTAACAAAGTAATATTTTATGTCATGTTATAGGCTGAGAACATAAACATCTACGGTGCGTTCCTGCACAACTACGGGCGCGCGACGGACGCCGTGCGGCGCCGCTGCTCGACGTCGCAGAGCTTCGCGCACCTCACGCGCCAGATCTCGTGCCACGGACAGCCCATGTCGCTAGATGATCTGCTGCACAAACCCGTCGCGAGAGTCCAGAAAAACGCACTAGTCTTGCATGTTAGTCTATTTACTGTTATATTTCATGGACAGATATTGCTTTGTAACAATTTCTGTTTCTCGAAGTACTATCGGTAACCTAGTATCTGCTCAGGCGTTCTCTTAATACATTTTTTATTCGGCGAAACCGGAAGACTCCTGGCCATCCGCCCGGTTCGCCAAACAAAATTAACGCGTCTATCGCTTTTAGTAGCAAATCGGATCATATGTTGTATGCTTTCCCTGTTAAATGTTGAAAAATCACGTGACAAACTTTTGATTGACAAAATGTTATATTTCTTTTTTAGGATCTTATTAAATATACGCCAGCCAGTCATCCTGATCACGCTATGTTGACGGAAGCCCTGAACATGACACAGCATTTCCTAGACGAATTCAATATTATACAAACAAAATCCATGTTTCCTGTAAGTATAATTATATAAAATAAAATTTCTTAAATAATGAAATTAATTTAACTTTGGATGCTAATGATTTTATATCTCCGTAGAATGCTGACAGGGCCCAGAGGAGACTTGTGAAGAATTCATTTATAGTGGAACTCTCAGATGGGCACAGAAAACTTAGGCATCTTTTCCTATTCAACGACGTCATTGCCTGTGCCAAGTATAAGGTAACTACGGTAATGCAAGTTTGTATTTTTTGTCACATACTAGTAATCAGATGAAGTGCTAGCTAACATGTAAAATTATTATTCGTATTTAGAATTCTGATTTCGGATGACAGTTAACGCCGCCGTTAGCACTCCATCTGTGAACTACACTGTGTTTTATTAATACATTTAGGGATTTTTTATTAAGATTTTATGTTTTTAAAATTGGCACAGGCATCTGGGCGCGACAAGTTTACGTTTGAGTTGAAGTGGTTCATCCCTCTGCCGGATATCGTGGTGGTGGAGGACGAGAGTGTGGGCGCGAGCGCGGCCGACGCGCGCGAGACGTCGCCGGCCAACATTGTGGCGCTGAAGTCGCAGGCCTCCACCGTGCGCGACCAGATCCTCGCCGAGGAGCGCGCTGCGTCCGACGACAAGGTAACTTACCCACACCGGCTGACTTTTAGTTTACTGGCGTCCTGCCGGGCGATGCGTCTCAAGTGGAATTGAGCACGATATGGCGGGGATGCCGTTGAAGCAAAGGTCGCTAAAATTAGGCCTGGCCATTCAAAAATTCGTTGGGTTGAAAATATCGTTTATGTCGTGGGAAACACCTGGAGGGAATTATGGAAACGGAAATGTGGCAGAAAAAAGGGCAGACATACTCAGCAGTAGGTGATTCCGGCAAAATTATGATGCATCAAATCAAATCAAATCATTTATTTTTGCAGAAAACACTGTTACAATGGTGTTAAACAATTTAGGTACATGTTTCAAGTGATTCTACCATAAGGCATGCAAAATTTACAGAATCTTAGTTTATCAAAATCAAGACTGACATTAAAGAATATACAATTAGATCGGAATATTCCATGATATAATTAATGCAATGACAATTTATAATACAGATTAATGATTTATTTAAGAATAATAATATTAAATTTATTTCAATGTCATTCCTAGAATTATTACAATATTTTTAGATACATGCAAAATAATTGTTATTACTTGATGTCACTGTGCGGTCTTAAGCTTTGAAAAGTTATCATTTAAGAAGTCATTCAAGCTATAGTAACATTTATTAATTAAAAGGCTCTTTAGAGTTTTCTTAAATAAGGCAGTATTCATTGCCCTTATTTCTTTAGGTAATTTATTGAAAATTACAGGAGCCATGTGAAACAGACTTTTGTACATTAAAGCGGTATATGTTCGGCGGACACAGAGCCGCAATGCGTCACGTTGTTGCCTGTTATTCACTTCTGATGCTAATGTAAATATTTTTTTATTGATCTTTACAAATACTGAGACCTCATAGATATATAGGCTTGGGAGAGTTAGAATATTGTACTCCTGGAAAAACGGTTTACAGGTTTCGATCATTTGAAGCCCAAACATAGCCCTTATGCACCGTTTTTGTGCTTTAAAAATTAAGTCAACATCAGTCGAATTTCCCCAAAAAATGACACCATACCTCAAGACTGAAGCAACCAAACCATGATATGCAGTCAACAAGGTATTGATATTTGAAATTTGCTTTAATTCATGTAGCGCATATACTGATTTATTAATTCTTTTGGACAGCGTTTCAATCTGGGATTTCCAATTTAATTTGTTATCCACAGAGAGACCAAGAAATTTTGTTGCTTGCACTTCAGATACAGGTTCACCCTTATAGTTAATCTGAGGCATAATTGCATTCATACGCTGACTAAAATGAATTATTTTAGTTTTACCAATGTTTGCCTTCAGATTATTACTATCTATCTAGCCATTGAATGATTGCATTTAGGGTCCTACTTATATCATGCTCATAAGATATTCTATCATTACATTTAATTGCGACGGTGCTGTCGTCAGCAAAGAGTGTCATTGGGTTTGAGTCCGCATTTGGAAGGTCGTTAATGTAAATTATGAAGAGTAGTGAACTCAATACACCACCTTGTGGGACACCATATTGAATTTTACGTCCCTTTGATAGGTATGTCTCCTCCATCTTAGTTCTATTATTAACTCTATTAATTTGTGTATATTGAGTGCGGTTTCTGAGATAAGTTTCAATTAATTTCAAGATGTTGCCTCTTATGCCATATGTCTCAAGCTTGTGTAATAAAATGTCATGTACCACGTGATCAAAAGCCTGTGTCATGTCCATAAAGATGCAACAGATCGGTATTCGCCTGTCGACATTGGACATTATTATTTCCAAAAAATCATATATAGCCAGGTTAATCTTTTGTTCTGTCTAAATCCTTTTTGTTCCTTGGCTAAAATGTTATGAGTTTCTAAGTATTTCACAAGTTCATTATAAATGTACTTTTCAAAAAATTTTGAGACGATTGATAGTAGGGCTCTTTTTTATGAATCGGTTTAATAATTGCAACTTTTAATTTTTCCGGGTATACAACAGTTTCAATAGACAGGTTTAGAATGTAACTCAGAGGTTGCGCGATACATTTTGTTACAAGTTTAATGGCTTTAGTGCAGATACCGTCATAACCTACACTGTTAGTGTTTTTTAACCCTTTTATGATTTGTTTTATATCTTCTGGTAGACATGGTTTCATAAATATCGAGTTAACTCTAGATGTTAGGTATTGCTTATGCTGATCTTTGTGCATAGTATTAATAAATAATAAAATCATTTAATTCAAGTATCACTGACTCATAATAAAAATAATACATTCGCACAGTCACATTACAACCACAACATTTAAAAACAATTTCATTTACTTAATTCAATTAATAATAATTCAAACACAAAAAAAAAAACAAAAAAAATATTAATGGGTGTTATCTTATCTACAAAATAATCATTAAATGCATTTGATATGTCATACGGATTTGTCACGATATTATTATTCAATTTAATACATGGGATAGATTCTAATGGTCTGTTTTGCTTTGTAGTATTAATAGTTTGCCAGATAGCTTTTGGTTTATTCCTTGAATTCATAATATTATAATTGTTTTGCGCTCGTTGGGTCAAAGATACAATGCTTTTCAGTCTTTTGGTGTATTGCCAATTCAATGAACTTTAAAATAATTAATACCACCAGAAAGTTTATGAGTACACCTACCTACTGAAAAGATGCTCATGTCTGCAAACTCAGCCAGTATTCAATAAATGTAGAGTCATCAGCTTCTTAATACTACTGGCGTAAATTATCGACAAATACGTAATGCTAGGAATCTTTTACAGAAAATTCGCATCGGTGGTCGTGGTGCAGCCGAGAAGCAACGCAAGAAGCTAGCGGAGCTCGAGGCGCAGCTCGTGCTCGCGTCGCCCAACCTCGTGTTCCGTGTGGGAGCGCGAGCGCCCGGCTCGGTCGCCGCGCTGCAGAGACAGCACATCTTCTTCCTCAGCTCTGAGTATGAGCGCACACAGTGGATCGACTCCATACATGCTTTGCAGGTTAGTACTTGTTTGGTAATGTAGTTTTACGTGGTAGCTTATTTAGTATTGAAAGTTGTGATTTATAAGTATTCTAGATGTTGCACACGACTTTCGTCCGCGTCAAATTATCTATACTTACAAATAAATAAAATTGAAGTGACTGTTTATAATTTCAAAAAGCTTTTACTGAATGAAGTTAATATATAAATATGGTACTTATGCATTTTCATTTTTAAATTTATGTCTTCTTTAATTAAATCAATTTTATGAAAATATCCCAGGCATCATCAGCTCCCCCGGCGGGTTCGAGCACGATCTCGATGCTGGAGCTGCAGGCGTGGGTGACGGCGTGCCGCAGCTACTTGCAGACGGACATGGGCTCGTACCTGCTGCGCAGCGGGCGCGACGACTCGCTGCTGCTCGGCGACCTGCAGCTGCACGTCGGCGGTATGACCGCGCCGCTCGACACTGCCGCCGGTGAGTGCTAGTGCAACTAGTCGCTCAAATGCCCACCGCACACCTGTAGTCACGCAAGCGCGGTTCTTGATGTCAGAGTAGCAATCGGAAGCCGAGCGACTCCTCGCGCCACCAACACCCGTCAAGAGCCCCTGTGCGGAGCGACGCGCGACGACCGGAACATTCGCACGCCATGCGCTATAATATATCTTTGACATGACGTTTGCAACCTTATCTCATAAAAATAAAGTTGACTTTAAATTGTTATCTTTTCGGTCTTTTCGCCGCGCCACCGAAGATATGCAACACTGCACTAACTCGTGACTCCTAACCTCGTATCAAGAATCGATCATAGTCCAAGGCGTTTCATGAGCATAGCTGTCACAGTTTCTCACAGACTAAGTGGGAAGACCAAAACTAATCCCATCCATTCGTAATTTCCTAAAAAAAAAAAAACACTTAGTGAACGTTTTCCTCGCAGATTACTACATAGTGGTGGAGGTGGACTCGTACGGCCACTACTTCCGCAAGGCGAAGTCGAAGCTCGTGTGTCGCAGCGCTCAGCCGCGGTGGAACGAGAGCTTCACCCTCGACCTGGAGGGCTCGCAGAACTTGCGGTTGCTGTTGTATGAAGACGCGGCCAGGCCTGTGCTGCGCGGGAAGTGTACTATCAAGGTAAATATACATTGTTTATTGTAGGGCTAGCAATGAGCTTATATAATTAGTCATTTAAAAAATTTGGGTGTCATACGTCGCTACAAAATAAGGCAAAAAAAAAAACTAAAAATTGCTAACCAAAGGCCGGGCCAACATAGCACGCATCTCTAGAGACTCTTCTTCAGCGGGCCTTAATGGTTTTCATAACGTACATAAATGTGTTTTAGAAAATGGGCTCTTATATAACTTTTCTTGCAAAAAAAGTAATCAAAATAACAATCGTCAAATATGCATCACTAGATACATAATATTATAAGATAAAAATAAAAACCCATTAAAAATTTCCATGATAGTGAATATTGTGTCTCAGTCGGTGGTAATGAAATGTATTGTTTCGGTCAGCTGGCGCGCGAGTGGGTGGCGGAGAGCGCGGGCGGCGGCGTGTCGCGCACGGTGGCGCTGGGCGGCGGCGCGCTGGCGCTGCGCCTGCGCCTGCTGCCGCCCGAGCGCAGCGCGCGCCGCGTGCCCTCTGCCAAGCCGGGCGCGCTCTTCGGGAACAAGATTACGCACGTCGCCAAGTGAGACTCGCACTTATTAAAACGACACAATGAAAATGCTTACAATAGGGGTGCGAACTGGGTAAAGAAAACGACATTCTATTTTGTCCGTCAGACAGGTAATACAAAAATATTAGACTCGTATTTTTTGTTTTATCAAAATATCAAAAAATTACTTAGTTAAAACTCATTAAAGTTGGAGAGTGGGGGCTCACTACGTCACAAGTAGGTATAAAACTTACCTACTATTTATTTTATTCTGTTTTTAGTATTTGTTGTTACAGCATCAACAGAAATATATAATCTGTAGAAATTTCAACTGGCTACCTATCACGGTTCATGGGATACAGCCAGGTGACAGACGGACAGACGGACGGACGTACAGCGAAGTCTCAGTGATAGGGTCCCGTTTGACACTTTGGGTACGGAACCCTAAAGAAAGCTTCTTTTCTTGCCATCTTATTATGAAAAGGCCTACTTCTTCCTTTCCAATTTTCCCACGAAACCAAATGAAGACATCCACAATGTTTTTTTTTTTTATTGCACTTTCCACAGACGTGAGAAGCGCAACATCCCATTCATAATAAGCGCATGCGTGCGCGAGGTGGAGCGGCGCGGCATCCACGAGGTGGGCGTGTACCGCGTGTCTGGTAGCGCCTCCGACCTCAACCGGCTGAAGAAGAGCTTCGAGACCAGTGAGTAGTTTTTCATCTAAATGCGCGACTAGGCAATACAATCGACTCGTATCGTACTCGCAATGGTGTTGCGCCCCCACGCCACGAAAAAATCAACCTTTTCCCATTAAAGTTTGTTTTGGATTGCTTGCTGATCTTGTTTTGTTATTGAAAGTTTCACTTTCAAATTTCTACTCAATTAGTGACGTAGTTAGATCGAATGCAGATTTGATCTATCGATAAAAGATTTTTTTTTAATATTCATACACTAAATTTATAATCAATTCTAATATTAACATGGATATTTCATATCTGCCCAGGCGTCCCGTGATGGCTAAATATTTTTTTATTACCAAATCGGCTTGCGTTTGTTTACTCGCCTGATGGGAAGCGATGACCTTATTATGTGTATCCAAAAGCACTGGAATGAACATTGATATATTAAATTAGATGCATAGCCAAACTAAATAATAAAACCAACAAAAATAACAAGTTTTGATTACCCAAAAAAACACAAATTCGAATTTACAACGACCAAAATAGAAAATGTATTAGAAAAAGTGACATGACGTAAGTCACGTTATGACACTTTTTCTAATACAATTCCCGAAAAATAACGGCTGCGCAAAAATTGAAATTTTTCGTTGCGGGCGATTTTGAGACGCTTAGTGTGTATCTTGGAGTTTATAAATGTCAATGGGATTGAATCATATTTTTGTAGTGCCTAATATTATTTATTACACTGTTGTTACAAATTTGTCCAGATGCCTACGAAGCAGAGCAGTTGCTAAAGGAGGTGGACATCCACTCAGTCACGGGTGTCTTGAAGCTGTACCTGCGCGAACTGCCCGAGGCGCTGTTCACTGACGCACTCTACCCCGAACTACTGAAGGCGTGGGGATCCACACAAGTACGTATACTTAATATATCCTTACAAATATATTTGTGAATGTCGGCACTGACTCGATATTTGTTGAAATTATAAAATAGGTTGACTATAGTTACAAAAGTTGTAAATATCCCAGTAGGTACCATATTTATTATGTGTTGTTGCTTAATTTTTGTACCCATTGTAGTTACTAATTTTGTTCCAACTACATCTTCTTCACGTGAAATAAATATCGTAAAAGGTTTTAAAAGTAATTATGGAATTTTATTTGCTTCCTGACACGAACCTAGGTACCTTTAGAGAATTGGCAATTAAAATCAATCCTCTTGTAAAATTTGTCATCTAAAAGACCTAATTGAAATAAATGGTTTGACTTTATAGTTGACTTCTAACTGAAATATTTATTTTCAACGTCTCAGGGCGCGGGTACGTCAGTGGATTCTGGTCCGGCGCATACCAGGCGACATGCTCTGCTCAAATGCTACGCTCAGCTGCCAGACCTCAACAAGAATTGTATCGACTTTCTATTAAACCATTTCGTCAAGTAAGTGGACTGTAGTTGTCATCGTCACTCTTTTTTTCTTGGGCTTCGTCACAATCGAGTGGTTATTAAGTTTGGTCATCCACGACAAGCTGACAGAAACTTAAGTCTTTTTTTATTACTAACTGGGCAATAATTGAGAATATAACCAATCCATCATTCTGTGGAGTGGATGTCAGCATTAACAAATTTTGAAAACTAGCCTGACTGCTTTGCTAAATTGCTTGCTTTGACTTGCAAAGTAAGGCCTGGAGTGTGCTTAAACCACAAGTATATAGTGCGTCTAATACTCGAGTTGCAACTCTATTGACAAGTTTGAATCTAAACAGGGTGAACCAACACGAGAGCGAGAACAAGATGTCGATGCACAACCTGGCAACAGTGTTCGGGCCGACGCTGCTGCGGCCGGCCAGCGCGGGCGCGGGCAGCAAGCAGCGCACCGACCTGCTGGCGGCCGGCACGGTGGACGCCATGGCGCAGGCCGGCATCCTGTACTGCCTGCTGCAGCAGCGCCAGCTGGCCGCGCAGCTGTCCAGCCACCACCGCGCGCCGCACTCGCTGCTGGACTAGCGCACTCGACACTTATTCGTGTAAGTAATAGAACTTGAATTCAGAATGCCAGTTTCCCATTTATGTATAGTGCTTCATGCTTTTGGCTTGTGGCCATAGTCGAAACTAACGCCATCTTTTGGAAATTCATAAGGTTTTTGTAGTTTCACAGTATCTGTTGATCAGCTGATCGCGTCAATTCTTATAGAAAGTCTTTTTTTTTTTTTGCCAATTTTATGCAGTAAAAGTTGTTTATTTTCATGGTCTGAGTAACCCGAGAGGTTGTCAGTTCCATAATGTTGCACCTTGTATAATTTCCACGGACTTCACAAGAGTCATTCAAGCAGCAAAAAAAGAGCCATGGTGCACTATGCTTTAGCATTATGAAGTCCTATACAAATTTTTGACTGACCAATTGTATTGATAAGGTCCTTAACAAACGTTTGATGCAATGGAATCTTAACTTTATGCCTATTGTTGAGTTTGTGTTCCCAAAATTTGATGATAATTATTTAAGAATCTGAATTCAAGTTTAAAGCGTCTCCGTCATATGGGCGATAATTTTTCTTATGGATCTTTCACATTACTACAACTTATGGTTGGTTTAACTGTTAAAGTTTAAAGTCTATAGACTTTAACAGGTCATACGTAGTCGCGCTCAATAGCTTGTCTTATGCTCTACCACTAAAACGTACCCTGTCGCCCGCCTATAAGATTTTTATTTTATCTCGGTACTATTATTATCCCTGCGCTTCTTATAATGACATAAAAGAACAGTTGGGATTTCCTTCTAACAAGAACCATGAGGTTATTTTTGGGCCTATCTTTGTCTATGTATTCATATTATTAAGGTCCAAATTAAGCATAATTTCTACCAGCGGGTAGAAGGCACTAAAATGGATAAGTGAAATTAAATATGTTCATAATGAATCCCAAAATGAATTAAATTAAAAACTTGAACAAAACACGTAGTGTTCGAGATGGGTTATGCTGTTATGCCAGTCATTGGTGTAATTTTCCCGTTTCAAACAACACCCGGTTTATTCAAACGAGTACATTCCATTAATTACGACAACAGACTGATCATAGATGTATCATAGAAGATATAACATTTACAAAAATTAGCGTGTATTTAATATGATGAAGTGGATGTATGTAGATCTATAACACTTACAAACGGCTGTATCAGATGCCGTGTGTTATGTGGTTCAAATTGAGAATAAAATAACACGGTTGTGACGTGTGCAGCTGACACCGGCGCTGAGGACGCACGGCTTGTTCAGCTTTATGAACTTGGAGTAATGGTTGATTCAGAAAGATTGATGATTTTAAGCAAGTATTATGAAGAGGGACCGAAATAAATTTAATAATTTATGGTAATAAAAGCATTAGCATAAATTGAAGCAGACTGATACTAATAATATTGTGAGCGGTAGTTTATTTTCAGCTTTGAAAGACATTTTGTATTCATACGAGTTTTTTTTTATCGGAATTGCAAGTATATTTTGAATAATATTGGCAATTTATGAATTCAATTTCATTGCTACCAGGAAGAACAAAATAGATTTATTACTTGCATGTTCATTTGACAAACGAAGAGAGATGATAACTGGAAAGAGAGGCTCCATAGTTAGATAGTTGGACAGTTAACAGTTAAAAATCAGCATCACATTATAATAGACCTATTTGTTTAATCACTTTTTGACCTGACGAATTAATACAATCTGATGATATTTGATAGCACATTTTGATCTCAGGTTGTATAATTCCTTTAAATTCAGGTAGTTATATTGAATACAAACATTAATCAACCTGGACGTAATTGGTCCACTTATAGCATTTTACATGCTAGTCGTGTGTATGTTATTATTATTTAGAAGCTTTTTGTTATATCCGCACCATTTTCTAGTATGTTTGTAAGTTCTCTGCAACAGTAGGCGTCACATAAAATCGATTACGCGGACTAGTTTAATTAATGTAGGCGTTATATTTCACAAATAGGCTTAGATGAATGGTGTTATATTAGTACTTAAATGGAAATTTTACCAAAAATAAAAATTCTTAGAACAATATTAATTTCATTTATATATTAATTTGTTCTTATTTTGTTGAGAGACATTATTAACCCTTAATTTACGATAGTTTATGTTGTTGAGTAATATATTCAAGACTTAAGTTAAGTGACTCCACGTTTTTGTTTTTGTCATCTTGGAATACGATGTTTATTCTTCACCAAAGACACTGTTTATCACATAATTTCGTAATATCATAAATCACAGTTCACAAATGTTTCCTTATAATTTTCATGGAAACTGAAGGTGTGGCTTGTACTCATTAAGTTATCATACTTATTCAAAGTGACTGTCACGAACTATACATTGTATTATACTTCTGTCTTAGCTTTATTTTGTAAGTATATTTATACACATTCTATAATAAAGCCTTATTATATTCGTGATAAGTTTGATGCACACATAATATCCGAGTCATTTTATTTGAAAATGTTACTTATTATTTTTCCAATAAGATTATATTGTTTGTATAAGTACTCCTTTAAGTTGAGATCTTTTGTTGATACTTAAAATAATGATGATTGATGTTAGTCAACGGGTTTTGCTTTTTTACACTTGTATTAAAATATACTTAAGATTTGATTAATAAACTTATGCAATTATTATTTGGTTTATATCATCAGAACACTGTTTAAACGAACAAATAAGCACATTGAATTGTCAGTCAATCATTATATTTTATAACTATTAAGAATTATGTTTTTATCAGACTGAAAATGTATACCTGTGCTTGCTGTTGCCAAATTAACTGTTGCCAATTATTATTCTTGATAATGATAGAGTAACATTTAAATATTCCCTCACAATTGATAGTTAATAGTTGGTCTCAAATACATGTGGTAATAATGACTTGACCTTCTTCACAAAATGCAGTCAACATTAGTTAGCTGCAAATGTAAGACATGTGAATTTATACCTTAGTTTAATACATGTTACCTTGTAGCCTGTTTTACAATAAATATAAGTTTGCTATTTAATTACTTTATACTGTAGTTATTACCGACCTACTAATTGTTTATGGATTAGGGATTTTACATACAATCTGATACGAATACTGGGCAAACATATTGTTATACCTATAAATATTACACTTGCTTTATCTCTACCAGGCCTATTTTAATATTTTGCTCTATTTGCCTTCCAGTTTGTGTGAAAAATCTCTGCACCAGCAGCTGTATTATATAGTATTCCACAAATTGGTTATAATACCTAAACTTTGTATTTAATTTTTGTATATAAATGACACTTAAATGTAGTTACATAAATTTTGCAATAAAATGTATTTTTAATACACCTTTTCAAAGCATTTTATTTGTCACAACCACAAGCATTATCAGTTTTTGACTGAATACAGGACAAAAATAACCATAAAATCACAATTGTAACATTTTTCTATTGTACATATCACCCATCCATCACAACATTGTGATTACTCAGTACTAACTGGGTTGTGGAGGTCAGATAGGCAGTTGCTCTATGTAAAATACTGGAATTCAGCTGCATCCAGTTACACTGGAAGCCGACTCTAACATAGTTTGGAAAAGGGTAAGCAGATGATGATAATTTGTAACATTTTTATAGAATTCACCAATAAATACACAAATACATTTACAGATTTAAAATGAGTATCTGAATGTAAATAAAATGCTCTTTGTCTTATTTTATTTACTTAGTTATTTTACTATGATACTCATTATAATAGATGACAATTTACTAAAAAACATAGATAATAAACTGATAATTAAAAACAGATAGATACACACGACATGCTTAGCATTATTATTCAGGGAGAGGTTATTCAAATACTAATTATACAACAAAGACAGTTTCTGCAAAAAAAAAAGCTACAAAAACAGGTGGAAAAAAGTGTGCGTTCGCGCAGCGGAATGTTGTTGAATTTAAAGATATTAATTATGCAGATATTTAGTGTATGACGTCGTATAATTGTGTATGGTAAAAAAAAAATTGTGTACGCAGCCATTGTGGAGAAATTCACCAAAAACTGATTCCGCTGGGCGAACGTTGTCCTGGCGGAACTTATTTTAATCCATAGACTTTAGAAGAAAAGAGGTGTGTCCAAAAATTAGTGTGTATTTGTGTGTAATTGTGTATGTATGAATAAAATGAGTGCATGCATAAACTTCGGAGAAATTCAAGTTTCCGCTACGCGAACGTTTGGCCATTAGCTAGTTTTCATATAAAGCGCTTACATAGAGAGCTGTAGATTTTTACATACGTTGTTTTGAATTTGTTTATATTTGTTTAAAAAACAGATTTAGAAAAAATCGTAGGGCTTAAAAGATAAAAATATAAACGTAAAATACACTTAATAGGTCTTAGTTCTTAAAGTATGCACTTTGGGGTCTAGATTTTCACGTTTATACAAACCTTGTAAGTATCTGAAACATGTTGCCAAGTATCAATGATGTTCCGTTAGTAATTAAAGAGTTAAAGGACAATTTTACCATGAATAGATCACTGTTTACAAAACAGTCAAATATCACGACGTTCTAAAGGAATTGCATGGTAAAATGTATGCCAAAAATTAGTTTATTCATTCAACTATTCACATGCAAAATTTCATGTCATTAAATTTAGTAATTAAAGAAATCAATTAAAATACTGACGAAGCATCGAAAACCTACATAACCCGACCAAGTTCGGATAGCTACAAAAAAGCGTCCATGCAATATATTTAGGTAACATCCCAAAATTTACCGTATAATACCGGTATTGAATTGGTATAGGTGATAACACAATTGTTGTTTCGATATAATTTAAAGGTCATTTATTTTTGTACACCAAATTTTTGTTCAATTGTTCTGATTTTTCAGCTCCAGAATTGACTGGAATAATTCCGGAGTTCCGATAGGTATTCACATTTTTTAAAAGTTAATATTTTGATTTAATTATATTCTTGTGAACGCACGTAATTTAACGTCTGTGGAATATTCCACAAACTGCTAGTCGAACAGGACGCGCGCGGCTTCCCGCTTGAAACGGTACTTCCATCCTTGAAGAAAAGAGAGGGCAATAATATGTTTTCATTGGCCGCGGCCCGCGCGTATTCGTTTTTGCTGTTGAACTTGAACCTGATTTTGTTTTTTATCCCCAGTCACAAACAAATGTGCAGTCAAGGACAATGTGCGTATGCGCTGTTGTTTTGCTATGCATCGCCAATTCTCGATAATAATAATATTGACAAAGTGTGTTATTAATGTTATAGTGTAACAGTGAAGCTTAACATAATTATGTAGTAGGAATATTGAGTCAGTGATAGTGAGAAGCTGATCACAGATATAAGGTAAGATTTTATAATAAATTAATAACTATACACTTATTCATTTACGTAGTTTATGAGGCATATAAATTATAATAATTGTGTTACGTTAACATTGGACAGACACCATAAACCCAAGTTAATATCTACAGATTGATCTAATTCTATTTAGAATTTAAATTCATAATAATAAATTATACTAGACATATTATAATGGCTTTTTCACTGTTCGTGCTGTGCGTCTGTGGAACTCACTCATTCGTTACGCGATAGCCCTTCGTTGGTAGTTTTGGAACATTTTTTATCAATATAAACTGTAGTTTAAGTATATATTTATAAGTATGTATCATTTGAGTATATATTATGTTTATGTATTTGTTATTTGTTTAGTTTCTATCTGTAATTTATTTTATGTAGGTACCTATAATATTATAATTAGAGTAGTTTATCTTTTTTTTTTCCCCCTTTCTTACTATGTACACTTGTTTTCTGTCCTGTTAAGAACTATCTCTCTTTCGCTCTAGGTTTGCTGTCAGAGAACTCATTAATGAGTTAAGCTCGCCTTTGTACATTATATTTTTTTATTGTAAAATTTATGTATTATTTTGGTGTGTACCTTAAAGTATAATAGTAATAGTAGTAATATATTATAATAAAATCGTAACCAAGTAGATGTTTTTCCTGGTTAAAGACAAACTACTGAATAGAAAATTACAGAATAACTACTGAATTAACTAAACGACCGACTAGATTGTAACGAAATGTTGAAAATAAATATTGTTATTGAATAATCACCTTATATTTATTACCAATATGCAAAATACATATACGTATAAGGCAGATGTTTATTATTGACTTTCTTTTTGTGGGGTTTTGTGTAGAGATGGCAATAACGGCTGTTTTTCAATAATTAATTATGCATATGATTCTATATCACTAAGACATACTCCCCTTAAAAGGAAAGCAACTAATAAAGTATCACAATTTTTCATTATCTTTATGTAGTAATCCATGTACCTATGTAAATGTATACTTTTTATTAATGTTTCAGATTATAATGGCGTCTTAATCTCACTAGAAGCGAACACCTCAACGACCTAATTCTACAAACCAAACCAATTGATCCAACGCATCGCGCGGCGCTACCGACGCCGACGGGAGGAAAAATTTTAAATGGCCGGCAGAAAAAGTACTATACCGTTAAATAATATGAAAGTAGTAGTACGAATACATAAAGACACGTTTGTTAAATCTGTTCCTCCTGTTAGCCATGAAGTGTATGACAGTATACAAAAGCAGTTAGCTGAATTATTTAATTACCACATGAAGAAACCTGCCATACAATTGTCAATTAAACGCCATTATAATTATTTTTTTGACCACTGTGAAAACATACCCACCAGTAAACATTATTTTGATGATTCTGATGAAAACAATGTTGATATTACAGACGAATCTGATGAAGTTCAAGTAAAATTTCTAATGGATTATTATGAGTACAGAAATATAGAACCAACAAATCACAAGTTGTTAAAAAATAGAACCAACAAATCACAAGTTGTTAAAAAATAATTGGACGAATGAGCTACAAGACCACATATGGGCAAAAACGGATATTCAATGCACTTTTTCATTTAAAAGCAATTACGTTCCTTCAAATTTAAAGCTAAATAATATCAAATGTGATGGCAAATGTACCCAATGTGGAGCAAATATTTTAGTCACTATTGATCCAATAACTAGTAATTTCATAGATGTTACTTGTTTGCTAAGCCGATATAAAAAAGATTTTGTCCATGATTCGACTATAAAGAATAAACTTAATTCTGTAAGAAAACAAAAATTAGCAGTAATGTTAAAACATAATAAGGCATTAGCAGTTAGAGCCAAGATGGCAGACAAAATTATAGGCATAAATGATCCATGTGAACCTCCAACATTTCCGAAATTAAGTACTTTGAGGCGTATACGACACGAAGTTAAAAGGGCACTCCAATTCGATAAGAATACAATTCTCTCCATTTATGCTATGTCACAAAGTCCACCTTTTGATTCTTTTGTTCAAAAATTTAGTTTAGTCCCGTTTTTTTTATATTTTTGGACCCAAGAACAAGGTAAATATTATGATGAAGTATTAAAAAATACACACATCGTTTTATCCATCGATGCAACCGGTTCGATTTTTCAAGTAATTGCACCGCCAAATGTTAACGATAATTTAAGAACTAAAGAACCCAAACATACCTTTTTGTATGCCGTTGTGGCATACACTGCAAACACAAGTATACCTTTATGTTATATGGCGTCCCAGTCCCATACTACTGAAACCATAGCCACGTGGTTAAGCACATGGGCGCGTAACCGTAATACGCCGAATGAAATTATCAGTGATGATTCGTCTGCCCTATTAGGAGCAATATGTCGCAGTTTTTTAAACACCGACACAAACAAATATTTAGCGCAGTGCTTTTCGATATTAGAAGGTGAACATAATTCTATACCAGCATGTTACATTAGATTGGATAAGTCTCATTTTTTCAAAAAATTATACAAACAAAGCTCTTTCGATAAAGCGACAGAAAAATGTAAATACTTCTATATAAATTGTATAAAAAAAATTCACTTGCTTAAGTCCTATGACGAAGTCAAATCAGTAATCAAAGATATCGTTACTGTATCTTTACATGAATATGTAACCCTAGATTTAGATGGGCATTCATGCAAGAAATATGATCAAGCTGTAGCGTGTTTAGCGAATATAAGCGAGTATAAGGTTGACATCCAAGATTTAGATAACTGTAACGATGATGAGGCATTATGTTCTGTATTAGCCGATGAAAAGAATGACACCAACAATGCAGGTACAAACCCACTCATTCAATATTACGACAATATTCTAGAAACCGAAAAATTGTATTTAATGTTAATTGACCCGAACGAACATAAAAACGAATATTATCTACCAGAAATAAATGATACATTAAAAAGACTATTGAGAAAGTTGCCAATGTGGAGTGGCGTTATGGATAAGTATTTTCATAATGTTAGAAATGTTGGGAGTAGCTCAAATGTTGAAAATCATTTCAAAGATATAAAGACCATATATTTCAATACAAAGCAGGAGCGAATACGTTTAGACGAATTTTTAATACAACATTACACTTACATTAATGGAATGATCAAATTAAATAAAGCTAAATATTCTGAAACTGCTACTAAGATAATTAAGAATAAGAATGAACATATGATTTTAAATCAAGTTAAACAGACGAAAATTATAGGTGATTTCGAGGAGCAATCTATTTTTCAAGACAATCCTGTTGAAATAGAAAACTGGAGAGGTCTAGTTATTCCCAACACAAAAACTATCTCGTCGAAGCCTCTTTACATCTTACAAAATGGTAACGTATCAATATCGAAAGACATCAAAAATGTAGTGACTAATACCTGTGCATTTGACGCAGTGGCTCAAGCTTTCGCAGTCGCATATACTGACCGTATCTCTTTCCGTAATTTTATAGATTCCTTGATTAGCAAAGATTCATTCACTCGTTTTTTTATCCTATTATCTAATACGAAAAAGAATTGCAAAACGTTATACGCAAAACGAGAAATTTTACTAAATCCATTGTTTAATGTTAATGACAATACACTTGATGCAAGACAGTGCCAAATTATAGATTGTGCATGCAATGTCACAAAAATAATTGAAGACATCTGTTTGCCATACTTTTCTGGAAACAGAAAGAAATGTTGTTCAAATAAAGAATGCCTTGTTTCCATAAATGACAGCAATTTTAAATGTAAATACCTACCTTTAAACATTGATATCATTAAGTGTAAAGGCATTGCCAAATTGCAAGAGTCTGTAGAATCTGGTATGAGGAGTGACAATCCTCCTATTTGTAATTTTTGTGGAATAGGCACTGTCGATTTTAAATATGATTTAAATGATTTAATTATCTTTGAACTACATAATTTGTACATAAATCTAGAGGACATACCTCGTAATATTGAAATAAATAATAAGCTATTTTTAATATTGGCTATTATTGAATATGTTCCACCTTTACAAATGCCAGGTATTGGTCATTACAAGGCGCATTGTTCGAGACCCCCGTACACTAATAAATCATTTCAGTGTTACGACGATTTATGTAGCAAAATTCAAAATAGTTCCAAAAACATAATGCCTCATGCAATAATTTATACAACTGAATAGTCTAGTTATGTGATCTGTGATTTTATTATTGAAACTAGAAAATATGAGGTACACTTAGAAATGTTGAGGTTATTTACTGTATTTGCTACTCATTTAAGAATATTTTCTTGAAAATACCTTTTTTATACCAATGTTTTAGTTTATAAGCACTTTCTTAATGTTGATCAAATCTAAACAACTGAATAGTCTAGTTATGTGATCTGTGATTGTTAATCTGTGATTTTTTTTTAAGCTAGTGTACATTATACTTAGAAATGTTGAGGTCTTTTTCTGTATTTGCTACTCATTTAATAATTGGTATTGAGTTGTAAATACCTTTTTTATTTTATAAGTACTTTTTAAATGTTGATTTATTTTTATATTAGGCAGACTCTCAAACCTAAACAACTGAATAGTCTAGTTACGTGATCTGAGATTGTTAATCTGTGATTTTATTATTGAAGCTCTAAATATTTTACTTACCCTTATATTCATAATCGTTTATTAAACCTATGTTAGTTAAAACACATTTAAGTTTATTGCTGTCGTTGCAAGCGTTTGTTAACGTTATTATAATTACTTATTTAAGTGTGTAATGAAACATAATTAAGTATGTACTTAATAAAAACATTTTTTGTGCACGGATATTTAAATAGAAAAGTACTTGTTAATTGAAGATTTGTTTTTATCGTAGATAGTTGGGTTATTATTAAAAAAATATTTTTAATTCAAGAAATGCAATTGTTTTATTTTTTCCTAACGCTTGTGTACGGAACTGTACCATATTAGTAAATACTATATTGGAAGGTTAAGAACGTCTCTTAGATATATGGCTGGGCCGCTTTTTTGTAGCTATCCGAACTTGGTCGGGTTATGTAGGTTTTCGATGCTTCGTCAGTATTTTAATTGATTTCTTTAATTACTAAATTTAATGACATGAAATTTTGCATGTGAATAGTTGAATGAATAAACTAATTTTTGGCATACATTTTACCATGCAATTCCTTTAGAACGTCGTGATATTTGACTGTTTTGTAAACAGTGATCTATTCATGGTAAAATTGTCCTTTAACTCTTTAATTACTAACGGAACATCATTGATACTTGGCAACATGTTTCAGATACTTACAAGGTTTGTATAAACGTGAAAATCTAGACCCCAAAGTGCATACTTTAAGAACTAAGACCTATTAAGTGTATTTTACGTTTATATTTTTATCTTTTAAGCCCTACGATTTTTTCTAAATCTGTTTTTTAAACAAATATAAACAAATTCAAAACAACGTATGTAAAAATCTACAGCTCTCTATGTAAGCGCTTTATATGAAAACTAGCTAATGGCCAAACGTTCGCGTAGCGGAAACTTGAATTTCTCCGAAGTTTATGCATGCACTCATTTTATTCATACATACACAATTACACACAAATACACACTAATTTTTGGACACACCTCTTTTCTTCTAAAGTCTATGGATTAAAATAAGTTCCGCCAGGACAACGTTCGCCCAGCGGAATCAGTTTTTGGTGAATTTCTCCACAATGGCTGCGTACACAATTTTTTTTTTACCATACACAATTATACGACGTCATACACTAAATATCTGCATAATTAATATCTTTAAATTCAACAACATTCCGCTGCGCGAACGCACACGGAAAAAAAAGACTGTTTTGGTTTTGTTGGTCCAAGTCAACATAGCACAATAGGCACATTTAATTTTAATATTCTGTACAACTGCATATAAAATACTTCCAGATGTATAAAGACAAACATTTAATTTAGCTTTGGCTTGCATATAATGATTGCAAAAGAACATCCATTGTATTCATTTTCAAATTTCTCTCAGAGTAATACATCAATACAGCTATGACTAACACTACAATTGAAGCTATTGATCTTGAGGTACGGGAAATATAAAATGTTATGATAAGCAAACCAACATACAATGATATTCTTTTATAAGTATTTGTTAAAATATTTTGTTTCAGTTCATTGTCAACACACATGCCAAACCATAGCACATTAGTTGACTCACATGATGAACAGTTAGAAGATCCTTCACCCATACATGTCTTACATGAGGATTCACAGTCATTACAACTATAGGAGCCTTCTGCATTGCTACAATATTGCTGAACTTCACAAACACTTGATGCACACTCATCTATGTCTACACACATACCAGATTTTAATTGCCAGCCTGAGTTGCAAGCTTCACAAGCGGTAGTGCCATCACCACTACATCCATCACAAGCTTTGTGGCAAACTTTACAAGATCCATCAGTTGTTTTGTAGAAACTCTTAGCACATTCATCACAAAGTCTTCCTGTGTAACCTTTTTTACAGATACACGTACCATTTCCTTTGCGGGTACCAGCACCATCACACCGGCCGTGGCCAGCACAAACTTTATTGTTTGCATCCTGAGGGCAGGTTGTGCATGCATCACCGTATTGATTACTAGGGCAACAATGTTGAAGAGTATCAATACACAGCCATGTATACAAATCTAAAGAAACTGAATCTTTGTTAAACCACCACTTTTCTAGAATTTGCTCAGATTCTTCAGCGATAGCATAACATGCATCTTGATGTGCTTTCAGCTCTGAACACAAACCTTCTTGTATTTCCACTAAACGAATCTCGCTGCGAGAGTATGATTTTAGTTTAGTTTCCTCCCAAGCTGCATCTCCACCTTCATATTTTCCTCTAGAAGTTTGATCAAGCCAGTGGTGAAAAGAATCTGCTAATACTTTACAGCGTCGGCATTCAGTCAGTTTGTTATCTCCATTGAAATCGCGAGAAGTTATCTTTTTACTTCCTATGAATTCACAAAACAAAAACAATAATAGGAAAAATATCTTTGGGCTTCCAAAAACCCCCATAATTTATAAACAAAAACTATTAGAAACTAACTGTAATTCCTGTAATAGTAATTTGTGCTTTAAGTGATTCAATTATTATGTTTTTTAAAGTAGTTATAACCTAAAAAATTTAACCCCGGAATACGACGTCAAGTCGTAGTCGTCAAGCAATTGTCAACCCAAAGAGTATAGTAATATAGATGGAATAGAGAGCCCACTCAAGCGAATTTTTGACACCTACATTGAACGGTGTCGCTACCTGATACTAAATCCGTTGAACTAATCCCAATAGCTATAGGTGCGTACATATACTTATATCTATATCTTTGTTATTGAATAGGTTTTCTATGGGTTTCTGTTTTTATTTCTTTTTTTACTTTTTACACTCAACTCAACCGTATTTCTGCATCTAAAGCTCCAGAAAGTGCGGTCGAGTTGAGTGTAAAAGAAGACAGAACCGAGAAACCACATAAATTACACAAAATGGGAGAGACAAGCATGCGCACACGCCGATAGTCGCCATTTTGTAAACAATCAATCTGTATGATATTGTTGCAAAACCTAAAAAAAAAATATTCGCAATTACAAAATGCTTTAAAATAAATAAATGGTTTAATCTTGTTTAGAGTTTAAATTCATTATTTTTAACTCAATTTTCATTCAAATCAAAAAGGTAGGTATTTAATCACACTGGCGATAATTGGCGTAAGCACCATCTATGTCATTTTAATGTACTAAATCTCAAGTTTATGCGGATTTGGTAAGAGATGGTGCTAGTATCTTTGTGTAAAATTGGACGCCTATGTCAAGTATGGCAGTGTCCTCCCCCTGTGTCAATGTCAACTTGTCAAGTAATTTTGTACGACACTCACTATACGACAGTGACACTTGACATTGTCAGTTTGACTCAGGGTTGCTAGGGTGACACAGGGTTGCTCAAGTCGTATGTTTTATCTTGTTTTGGCATTACGAAAGCGAGCGAGAGATAGACGTACGACTTTCCGAATCGAAATCGAATCCGAGCGTTTGTGAATACGGGGGCTGGAGTGAGTAAAGGCGGAAACATATTTACGTGTCGTGGCGTGTCGTGACGCGGCAGAAGCAAATCGGTTTCATACATTTAATATGGTTAGGGACATATTTGCATGGCGTGTCGTGTCGCAACGATGTATGAAACCGATATGCTTCTGGCGCGTCACGACACGTAAGTGTGTTTCCGTCTTTATGCGCGCACGACGACGCTTGGAATGTGAAACACCGAGGGGTGTACCCTATTTTTTACCAGTAACAAACAAAATGATAGAAAGATACAGCAAGTTTTGGCTATTCTTTGAAACGAAAATAACAATATAAAATGTTTCTACTGATTTTTTGAGAACGTCCCCCTTGTTGTTGAACCGGTTAAAAAGAAAAATGAATTCAATTAGTTTTATCCAGGCGTCGGCAATGTAGTGCAGGTAATACCTATGTGAAGTATTAATTTGGTCTAAGTATGCGTTTCACATATTATATTGCTTTCCTCTATGGCGTTTCACAGTATTTGGGTTGGTTCTGCTAGGAAATGGCTTGTCTATGGATAAGGTTGTCTCAAAAAGCTAATGTTCAAACAAGTGATTGTATTATTTTAATTTTTTAAATACCTTAAAAAAAAAGAATGTCATTCGTGCTTCGTGCACTGCAGATTGTAATTTATAACAACGAGGCACGGGTTTTAAACATAAATATTCAATTGTACGCAATAACTCGTGTTAATCATATTTTTATTCAACCAGAACTGTAACAAATTTATTTTGTCTCCATAAGAAACCCAGCAGAAAAGGTGCAGGATTGTGACAAATGGACTAACCTTAGACCCGTTGCGATTTAATTCTATGATCGTAACCAGCATTCACGTTAAGAATGGCAGATAAAATAAAGTAAGTTTGCATGGTTCTATAGTAAAATAATTTGTATCCATATCTTTTATTACTTTTGTTACTGCAAATTCAATTAAAATGTATACTCGTCGCCAGAAATCAAAGATGGCAATCGCCTCTATGTACATGCCGTCCTTTTTGTATTTCTGTCTATGTGGAACGCGTCAGCGTATCATCCTTAGTATGTAGTACATATTTGCAGAATCGAAGTCGTAAAGGTTTCATGTCATGATTTGCATGTAAAACTACAACTGTAAATGTAGCTGTCAGCTGTGTATTTAACTGCCCCTAAGGCGCCCCTTTACCGCAATATATACAGTTCTATTTACAAAAGAATAAATTTAAATTGAAAATTTAGTTTTAGTTTATGAAACCTTAGCATACATAACTAAAAAGAAAAACCATATATATAAATACTTCATATTTGTTTGTTTGTTATTACAGAGTCAAGTCTAACTTTGATAAGAAAGGTAACTATGAACCTTCAGATTCGGAAGATGAATATACACCCAAAGAAAAAAGACTACTGGAGAAGGTGCGCAAGAGAAAACATAATGATTCAGAGAGTGAAGAAGAAATGTATGCATTCTCCGAATCTGGTGACTCTGAAAACGAAAAAGAAGATTTAGACATTGCTGACAGTGATGTAGAAGGGCAAGATCAGTCAGATGATGATTTACCAGATTCTAAGGCTTGGGGTAAAAAGAAAAGATCATATTATGCAACTGATTATGTTGATGAGGACTATGGGGGCTTTGGCAATGATGAAGAAATAGCCCTTATGGAAGAAAAAGAAGCAAAAGACATTCAGAAGAGGCTTTTAGAGCAGCTTGGAGAAGAAGATTTTACTCTTGATTTTTTGTCAAAACAGGTTGCAGATGTTGAAGAAAAAGAAACTGTGATAAAGAGTGATTTAAGTCAGATGTCAAAAAGGCAAAAGTTACAGTTACTTGAGAAAGAAAGTCCAGAATTTGCAGGCCTAATTGATGATTTTAAAACAAAATTAACAGTTGCAAAAGATGATTTACATCCCGTTCTGGAGCTTGTGAAAGATGGCAAACTCCCTACATGTCCAGCCTCAAAATTCGTCAAAACAAATTATGATCTTATTTTGAATTACTGCACAAATATAAGTTTTTATGTACTTCTTAAAAGTCAAAGAATCAATATTCAAAATCATCCTGTAATAAAAAGGTTGTACCAGTACAGACAAATGTTAAACAAAATGGAGCCAATTTATTTGGAAGTTGTAAAACCTCAAATAGATAAAATATTACAAGCAGTGAAAAGCAATTTGGAACTGCATGTAACTGAAATTAGAGAACTAAAGAAAGATAAGAAACGCAAATCAGGAAGACAGTCCCCTGAATCAACACCCAAGAAGTTAAAACTTATTAATGCAATGGAAAAGGATGAAGGTGAAGATACTGGTGTCTCTGATGATGAAGACGAATATGAAGGCAATGACTTCTTCAAGCCTGAAAGTGGTGTTGATGTTCAAAGGAACAATGATGAATCTGAAGAGAGTGGATTCTCCGATAATGATACATCTCCTAATGATAATGAGACTGAAGACAATAAACCTTCTACCTCATCACAGGATATTGTTTTGGAGGATGTCGGAGACAAACGTGAGATTACTTATCAAATTGCCAAAAATAAGGGCCTCACTCCTCATAGAAAGAAGGATCAAAGAAATCCAAGAGTTAAACATAAGCTCAAATACAGAAAGGCTAAGATCAGGAGGAAGGGAGCTGTCCGTGAACCTAGGACTGAGATGACTAGATATGCTGGAGAAGCATCAGGAATCAAGGCGAATGTCAAAAAGAGCATTAAAATTAAGTGAAACATGTTTATTTATTTTTACATAAATATTGTAACAGGTTATTCTGTAATTAAAGTTGTATTTCACTGAAGTGGACTTTTCATCATTTAGTGCTGCCATCTGAAAAACAATGATCAAAGTTAAGTATAAAAACAGAACATTGTAACACAAGACATATTTTTCAATTTCAACTTAAACTTACAATTTCAAAACTTTGTCTTTCCCCCCTGAAGCTACATAGGCTCCATCTGGTGACCAATCTACAGCAAACACTTCATCAGCATGCCCTGGTAAATCCAGTTCCAGTTTTTTAGATTTCATAGTCCAAACTGGAAGAAAGGGAATAACATTGAAATATGTACTTCTACAGTTCAATTTCTATGCCTCAATTCATATTTGAGTGCCAATTCAATTATAACAAACCTTTCAAGGTAGAGTCTGCACTAGAGCTCAATAGAAGCCTGGAGTCGGCAGACCATGCCAGCATATACACTGCTTGCACATGTCCTCTAAGAGTAGTTATGAACTTCCCTGTTGCTGCATCCCACAATTTCACTGATTTGTCGAATGAAGCTGATGCTATTATTCTGTAAAAGAAGACCATATTGATATGATTTGCCTGTGCTTTATCTTATACTACTTTGCCATGTAATCTAGTCTTTGTTCAACAATAAATCGCTACTAGAGCGCAAAGCAGTCATTATATTTTTTGAGCCTACATCTTGATTACTCAAGATGGAATTCAGCTGAATCCGGTTAGTCTAGCCAGTAGCCAACGACAACATAGTTGGGAAAAGCTAGGCAGATGATGATGACATCTTGATTGCGTCAGTGTCAGGTCTGTTCAATTCAAGCTTGTAACAATGCTTAATCATCAATCAATCAGTCAATACAAACAAATAAATAAAATTATAAGTGTCTGTTTGTAATTTCATATTATCAGGTTTTTACTGAATGCATATGCAGTGGCGTAGCAACCTTGGTTGGTACCCGGTGCGGAAGTTGGTGTTGTCACCCCATCGAAAGTTAACAGCAATCAATTGTATATTTAACAAAATAAAAACACAATAAAAAACTTTGACACAAAAAAAATCTTACTATTAAAATCTCTTCTTTCTAGCTTTTACAGCTGCAAACTAGGAAATAACTTCTTCAAAATTTATATTGCCTCGCGTTCTATGGCTAATTAATATACCATGATACGGGATTGAGTCATTGTTGTCCGCAAGTAGTTTTTATTGATGTTAGTTTACTGAAGCTCTATATTTGCCTAAACTTTGAGAAAGTAAGTAACTTGTGGATAATACCCTACCTCTCTCTGATTTAACAGCTTTATTTCGCCACTTAAAAATCACCGTGATTTTATGCGAAGGTATTATCCACATGTTACTTACCTGCTCGAAGTTTAGGCAAATATACCTATTCTACCTATTCCGATCTCTGCACATGAAGCTACGGACACGCCAACTGTCATAAACAATTTTTGTGCAATCATAAGATTTGGAAGAGATTCTGTAAAATCCCATTGTATAATAAACTTTAAAAAGTCTAGAGATAGTCAATCAGAAACTGTAACATTAGCGGCTTTTAAGTGTCTTGGCAGGATAGGCATCTCCAAAAAAAAAATCGAATTATACATAGAGTTGAATTTGTAGAGGAATCTCCGAAAAATAGAACTGTGCTAGCCATTTCATTTTTTCTACATGTTTGTATTATGTTCTTGCAGTTGCCACCCTCCTTGCTACGCCACTGTGAATATGTCAGTATCTATGGTACACACGGCGACCATTCAAGCTATGCAAAACCAGTTTATGCGGATCTTGTAATGAAAATCTACAAATCAAGGCCATGTTATACAGGAAATGTATAGGTTGATGTGTCACCGTGTATACTTACATTAAAACAAAAATTTTGTCTGTCTTTCTGTTTGTTCCGGCTAAACTTCGAAACGGCTGGACTGATTTTGACGGGTCTTTTACTGGCAGATAGCTGATGTTGTAAGGCGTAACCTAGCCAAGGTTACTTTTATTTAAAAAAAAATATTAGGACCCTGTGCGAAAAAAAAAAACCTTTGAAATTGTTAACAAAGTCGATTCAAATAGATAAGTAATATTTTTATAATAATTTCACGCGGACGAAGGTCGGCGGATGACAGCTAGTTATAAAATACACAGTCATAGTGTACCTTGTGTCTGGAGAAAATTTTACGTCATTTATGAGCTGCTGATGGCCGGTCATTCGGGCTAAAGGACGTTTCTCCTTCTCAGGCAGCCAGAGAAACAATGTGAAGTCATCTGATCCTGATACAAGGCGTTCTTCACTTTTTCCGCATACTGCTTCATACCTTTCCAGGGCCCGCTGTTGCAGTACAATTTCTGAAAAGGTTCTTTCATGATCATATAGTAAAATTTTAATAAATTTGCAGGCAAGCATTCTTTTTTGAATCTCGTCAAGTCAAATGTTTGTTATTGCAGCAATGCTGGAAAAATTGCGATAATAGGGGATAATCCTATTTTTTTTTTCTTTGTCCGTCGGGTAGTTTATTGAAAAGTATTGGACACGTATTTTTTCTTTTTCACGTGGTCATAAAATTACGGAGATATATTGAGTTGAAATGGCGCATGACGTCACATGTAGGTAAGTTTTATACCTACTTGTGACGTAGTAAGCCCCCACTCTCCAACTTTAATGAGTTCTAACTAAGTAATTTTTTGATATTTTGATAAAACAAAAAATACGTGTCTAATATTTTTGTATTACCTGTCTGACGGACAAAATAGAATGTCGTTTTCTTTACCCAGTCCGATCCCCTATTCCCGGTGTCCACCGGCTTCATGAAAGCATCGGAAAAATTGTAAGCCAATAAATATGCTTGTACCAAATATAAGGTAAGGGGTAATCTTAGGTAGAGTTGAAGACTAAGAGTAAACAAATATTTACTTACTATCATTAACACTGGATTGCTGGTCAGTGATGGGATGAAATGGCCCAGTTCTAAGTACATAATCTGTACTTAGCGCCAATGTATTGACCCAATGAGCGTGTCCTTCTAATGTCCTGCAAAGAATGCCATCATCTGCTCTCCATACCTTGAAAAAATATACATTTGTGATACTCTTTGGACTGTGTAAATAGTTTTTCCTTTGTGTCGTTTAAAGCATCATAGCTTGTGTGTTTAAATGGAGGTGTTCACATATAGAACGACACGATTAACTGTCGTCCACGACTTTTATTCCAGTGACGACAGATTGTCAAGGAATGGGTATAATGGGTACAGCTAGAGACGACAGTCGTCCAGCGATAAATTATACGTCACGACGTCACAACCCAAAATTCTAAACTGTAAAATGAATGAAAGTTGCAGCTAAGTATTATTCCAGAAACTTAAAAAAAAGAAAGTGTAAGTCCTATGTTTCTATGAAACTTCAGTAAAAATGATTTTTATGTTTAAATAAACTGCTTAAATGAATCAGAGAAATTATATAGAAACACAAACCTTTATTGTTCTATCTTGAGAAGATGTGTAGATAAGTCCATTGCCACCCCACTTCACAGATGTGACAGCTTTTCCATGACCTGTTAGACTTAAAACTGTGAGGCATGTGACTGTATCCCATATCCTGACATCACCATCTTTAGATGAACTTGCCAGTTTTCGACACTCTGGATTCCTAAAACATTACACATAGAAGCACTTGTTAAAAAATAAATTTATTATGTTCTGTACCAATCAATTGTTTTTTTTGTAGTATACTTGATCCAAATATTTACATTATTATTGCAAGAGAAAACATTTCCTACTGCTAGTCTCTTTCATTATGTGTAATCAAAACCTACAAGTGTGCATACTAATAAATGGTGTGTACTGTCAGCATCTGTCAAACATTAAAAAATACCTGTGAAAAGGTTCCCAAGCGAGTGCAGTGACCCATTGCTTGTGCCCTATCATTGTTTTTCCTATTTGATTCCCTGTATTTGGATCCCATATCATTACTCTGCCTTGTTTACATGCTGAGGCCAGTTTTAACCCATCTGGAGACCAACTTATGGCAAGAACCCAATTGGCATGACCTGGAAGAGAAATAATCAACATGTCAATTTTTTTTGTCTTATTGAATTAATGCTTACAAAATTTTTGTGTAATAATTTAAGTTGTTTTACCTTTACATACATGTAATGGTGTTTGTGTATTTAGGTCCCAAAACCGAACAGTTGTATCTCCTGAACCACTTGCCAACTGTTTCCCTGATGGACTAAAGCTTGTTGATATTACTGCTTCCGCATGGCCTGGTATTGAACTAAAACATTATTTAAAAAAAATAATAGATACTGTTGCCTAGTCTTACCTTTTTTTTTTTTTTTTGCGGATGGGAAATCATCAAATGACTTCTCCCGCTCTGGGCGGAGCGGGAGGGAGTGTCAGACTTGACTGACTAAAACCCACCCATGTTTCTTCTTAGCCCTTTGTGTTCCAGGGCCGCGATATCTCTTTCGAACAACCCGCAGCCCTGGCAGGCAGGCCTAGTCTTACCTTAAGGGGTATTGTGTTTCTGCGCGAGGCGTGCGTCGCCGCGCGGCACCTGTACGCCAGGCATCGCAGGCTCCGCATCCGCCCTACGGATGCGGCAGCCATTGAGGCGGAGCTGTACGAGGGATACAGAGCAGCGAAGACCGACCTCCAAGAGGCTGTCCAGCGGGCCAGGGACCTGGGCCGCGAGGAGATGCTGGAGACTCTCGACAGAGATCCGTGGGGGCGCCCTTACAAGATGGTGCGGGACAAACCCCGCACCTGGGCCCCCCCGCTGACGCAGAGTCTCCGCCCTCAGCTCGTGGAGGACGTGGTGAGCGCTCTGTTCCCTCTGCGAGGGGAACATCCTCCCCCGCCTATGACTCCGCCGCTTGCGGTGCCAGAAGTGGACCACAACGAGGACGATGACGACATTCCCGAAGTGACCGGGGTAGACCTGAGAGTGGCGGTAGGCAGGCTTAAAGCCAAAAATACCGCCCCGGGACCCGATGGCTTGCCTGGCAAAGCCTGGGTCCTGGCCTCGGAGGCTCTCGGGCCCCGACTGGGAGGGCTCTTAAGCGCATGCTTGGAGAGAGGCCAGTTCCCGCTTCGTTGGAAGACGGGGAAGCTGGTCCTCATCCGGAAGCCGGGGCGCCCTGCGGACTCTTCGTCCGCATACCGGCCCATTGTGTTGCTCGACGAGGTGGGCAAGCTCTTTGAAAGAGTCATTGCGAACCGCCTCGCCGGGCACCTTGTGGGGATGGGGCCGGACCTTGCGGAACACCAATTTGGTTTCCGCAGGGGGTGCTCGACGGTGGACGCCATCATGCGCGTGAGGGCTCTCACGACGGGGGATGCAGTGTCTCGGGGTGGGGTCGTCTTGGCGGTGTCTCTTGACATCGCCAACGCCTTCAACACCATGCCCTGGAGCTGCATAAGGGAGGCACTTCGGTATCATCGGGTGCCGGCCTACCTTCGTCGTGTGGTCGGGGACTACCTGACGGATAGGGCCGTCATCTACCCCGGAGAATGGAATCGGCGAGAGGTGTCGTGCGGTGTTCCACAGGGATCGGTTCTGGGGCCGCCCTTGTGGAACATCGGCTACGACTGGGTGCTGCGCGCTGACCTCCCTAGCGGTGTCAGCGTAGTTTGCTACGCTGACGACACGCTGGTGCTGGCACAGGGGAGGTCGCACGAGGCGGCGGCCGAATTAATGACACGCGGGGTTGCGATAGTCGTGGAGAGAATCCGGCAACTGGGTCTCGAGGTGGCATTGCACAAGTCCGAGGCCATGTGCTTTCATGGGCCTCGGAATGCGCCACCGTCGGGATCCATACTGACGGTAGGAGGGGTTCCCATCGGCGTCGAGTCGACGCTGAAGTACCTAGGGCTTGTCCTCGACAGCCGGTGGAACTTCGTGGAGCACTTCCGACGTTTGGCCCCCAAACTGGAACGGGCAGGGGCTGCATTCAAACGGCTCTTGCCCAACTTGGGGGGTCCAAACGCCTCCTGCCGGAGGCTCTATGCGGGGGTCGTGCGGTCCATGGCCCTTTACGGGGCCCCGGTGTGGGCGCATTCTTTGAGGCGGCGAGCCGCCCATTACCTGAACGCGCCCCAGAAGGTGGTAGCCGTAAGGCTGGTCCGGGGGTACCGTACGTACGATCTTGGCGAGGCGGCGAGCCTCTTGGCCGGATTGCCGCCATGGGATCTGGAGGCGATAGTCCTCGCGCGCCTGCACGAATGGCGCGCGGAGACACTACGCCGGGGGGAAACTCCGCTGCCGCGGCAAATTGTCGCTCAGCGGACAGACCTCCGGCGTGATCTCATGGCGACATGGAGACAGCGACTGTCGCAACCACGTGCAGGGCACGCCACAATAGTGGCGATATGTCCCCTCTTTGAGGAGTGGCTAGAGAGACGCCACGGCGCCCTCAGCTTTCGCCTGACGCAGGTCCTCACCGGACACGGTTGTTTCGGGAGGTTCCTGCACCGAATCGGGCGGGAGGAAACGCCCGGGTGTTACCACTGCGAGGATCGGCCGGAGGACACGGTGGAGCACACCGTGGAGCTCTGCCCCGCTTGGGCTGAGCACCGCCGTGTCCTCGTAGCGGCGATTGGCGGCGGTGACCTCTCGCGTCCGGCCCTGGTTCAATCCATGGTCCGGAGCGAGAGGGAATGGGATGCCGTCGCCTCCTTCTGCGAAGCAGTCATGCTAGCGAAGGAGGTGGCGGAACGTGAGAGGGAGTGAGCCTCACGTCCCAGCCGCCGCGGGAGACGCCCCGTGCGTCGGGGGGCAACCAGTGGCCCCCGGCCACCGTAGGCGCGAGCCTGTGGACGGTGAGTAATGGGCTAGCTCACCGTCCGTCCGTCTCATGACGACAGACCGTGTCGACGGCGCGTACGTGTTCCACGCGCGCCTCAAGGAGATGTCAGCAAACCGGAAGGGGTCCGAAAGGGCCGATGCCTGCCAGGGCTGCGGGTTGTTCGAAAGAGATACCGCGGCCCTGGAACACAAAGGGCGAAGAAGGAACATGGGTGGTTTTAGTCAGTACAAGTCTGACACTCCCTCCCGCTCCGCCCAGAGCGGGAGAAGTCATTTGATGATTTCCTATCCGCAAAAAAATAAAAAATAAAAGGGGTATTGTGTTACACAGTACTAATTGGGTTCTGGAAGTCAGATAGGCAGTCGCTTCATGTAAAATACTGGTATTTAGATGCATCTGGTGAAGCTGGTAGTGACCCATACATAGTTGGGAAAAGGCTAGGCAGATTATGACGACTGTTGCCAAGTAAAAATATTTGCGAATAGAGTGGCATAGGAGCTATATTTATTTATAATACTGACCTGGTGCACCTGGTAACTGGTCTTACTCTAAACACAGCTTGTTGCTGGTAGATGATTTCAACAACTTCTTCAGAGTTCAAAGTTTTGATATCAAGGGCATCTTTGAGGCTATTTGTTATTTCAACATCTTTAACAAAAAATAGAAATGTCTTGTCTTCCTGAAACAATATTACACAGTATGAATAAACAGCAGAGATCATTAAACACCAGTCTTTGCTGTAGAATAAAAACAAATTGATGAATTTATTTTTGTGAGTAACTTTTATTTATTTTTATTTAGAATAGGAACCTCACTTGACATTAATTATACATTCAACAATAAAAGTCTAGAGGATAGGGTTCTTGTAGGTACCAATTACAGGTATTCATATTTAAATTATTCATAATATAATCGACTTACTTCTTGTAACAGAGCATTACATATTAGCTCAAGTTGATCTCTAGTTATGTTTAGCGGTAGATCTAAAGGACTTCCTGTCTCTTCACCCGTGTCCGATTTAAGTCTAGCTTGGACACAACTAGGTAAGTCTACTTCCATTTTCGATGGTTTGTCGTGGTTTAAAAGAAATTCAAAAAGATAAACATGTATATAACCTCAAAATGCCACCTTGCGAATGGCAAATGACGGCAATCAATGTCAAAGACAGCCTAAAAAAAACAGCACATTGGCTTTTAGCATGATTTTGTGTCTGAAGGGATTCCGAGACGTTCAAGTGGCTTTGGGTCAAGCATCTACGAAACTGCCGCTTTACGCAAAAACTTCTTTTTTATTCATGCTATGTCACGCAACGTTTTACTCTTTGAACGTTTTCTAAGTGTTTGCCAAAGAGTATAGTAATATTGTGTTTGCGACCGGCTTGATCAAGCATAGCTCAGCGTGCGTCATTTTGTCATAGAGGAATAAGCTAGGGAGACAGCACGGAGCGAATCGCCGAACAATATTTACTGTCACTTTTTGCATGTCTGTTTCAACCACGCGGCCACCTCTTAAAATTTGATGAATCTTTGCCAGGAATTAGTGCTAATTTGTTACTTCACACACCTCTTTTCGTGAATTTGTTCCAAAAAAAAGAAAGACACTATGACAAAGAATAGTTGGCCGCTAGAACCGCCACTTGCCGTAGTCATCGCCCGTGATTACACGGAAACTATATAATGCAGATAGACAAATGATGCATCAAAAGAAAGGTCTTAATTTGTTCCATTTGTTATAAAAGTAAAAAAGTAAATAAACGAAAATTTTAGTTATCAGGAGTATTTAGGAGAATGAGAAACAGGGTGTAAAGTTCTTCATACCCTATAGAAAAGGGAGGATCTTCCGGCCAGACGGGTGTTATGTCTGGCGGGCAACTGCCCGATAGTTGTTTTCGGGTTTCTCTATATATACTGAAGTCGATGTACACTTTGCTTGCGACTTGTAGGAAATTGATGTTAGTTCCTCCGTCGTATCATAGATGGCGCTGTAGTACTTTTTGTAGTATGTTGCTATTTGTGGTCGCTACAAGTAGGTAGGTATCTCACATTAAATATCAAATTATTAGAGGATAATATAATAATAATAATAAAAATATTCTTAAAATAAAACACAGAAAATAAAAACTGGACCTAAAGCTGACATGTATGTCAAATACATACATGTCATGTGATAAGAAGACGATGTTGACCAGAGCAGCAGCTCGAAGAGCACGCATACCACCTCCGGACTCGTCGCCCCGCTCCGCCTCGCCGCCGCCGGAACCCAGCCTCACCGTGAGTGCTGTGACGCCGGCCGTGGCAGTTGCCTCGAGCGACAGCGACGAGTACTTCTCTCCGCCCACGACGCCACCACCTGTTCGTCGACGGGGAGGACGCCGGCCACCGGACGGCTTAAGACCTCGAGGCCCACCGGCTTCTGATAGGGTCACAGCTTCCGGCGGAAGTGTGCAGCGCATGCGATGGACGAGACCCATCAACGAAAATGTCATGCGCTCATACTATGGGGCTACAGAGGGAGGAAACAACCTGACCGCGTACCGTGTTCGGATGCTCTCTCTGTTTCAGGTGCTTGAGCCAGCTGTCATCGTGTCGGCGCAACGATTGTCGGATCAGGTGCGGGTCATCCAGCGTAATCACATGTTGGATGACACTGTACTTGATCGCTTGCGAATTGAAATGCAGAGTAGTCATGTCATTATCCCTCCGTCGCAGGCTGTGGTTCCACCACAGTCTAGTCAAATAGTCGATCACGTGGAGGAGGTGAGTAATGACATGGCTACTAATGTAAGTACCCAATGCAGTGAGGAAATGAGAAGTGCTTTGGAAAGTGCGATTCGAGAATATCGGTACATGTCACCTGAATTTAGACCACGCTTACCTCGTTTGCCCATGCATAACAGAAATAGGGCGCTGGTGGCTGTTCTGGATTCGCAGTTGTCAAACTATTTTGATAACTGCGAAGACCTCACTGATGCTCACTCAATCCTGTATTGTGCGGCTGTAGCGGCATGTCGTGTAGCTCATGTCAAATTTTCTGATGACAGAGCTACACGACCTAAACCTGCCGTACGATGGCAATGCAGGATTGAGCGACGTATTGGTGGGGCCAGAACACTCATCGGCAAACTAATCTGCTTCAGGGAGGGCAACAATCGCCCTCGAGTGATGCGTTTTGTGAAGCGGGTATTTGCGGGGACTGATATTAGTCCTCGAGACTATATGTCCCGTATCACAGAACGCATCGACTTCCTGAAGCAGAAAGTGTATGCATGGGCAAACAGTATTCGTAGGTATAAGCAGCGGGTGGAACGACACACTCTGAATCGCACATTCCTAAGAGATGAAAGGTGGTTTATAGGACTTGGGAGCGACCGGACCAAGGTGTGGCTGAGACGCGCTTACCGCATGATGACACAATGTCCTTGTTCTGGCGCAGCATCTGGTCGGTGCCTGTTAGCCACACCGAGGGTGAATGGACTAAGGTGGTCGAGCGAGTATGCGATCCAGTTCCAGAAATGGGGGCTATCACTATCAGCCCCCAAGACGTAGCTCGTGCAGTCCGTCCGTTGCCTAGCTGGAAATCCCCAGGGCCGGACGGACTGCACAACTTTTGGATTAAGTGGATCCAGAGGTCGCACGCTCGCTTGGCGGCCCTATTCCAGTCAGCTTTAGAATCAGGGTCGCTGCCCGAGTTTTTAACTACTGGAATCACCCACCTGCTCTATAAATCGGGTAGTACTGCGGAGCCCAAAAATTATAGACCTATTACCTGTCTTCCGACATTGTATAAAGTTCTTACATCCATTTTGAGAGCTAAAATTTGCAAACACATTGATGACAATTCGATCATGTCCGCTTCTCAAAATGGATGTAGGAACGGGTCCCGCGGTACTAAGGTGCTACTTCTCATAGATATGGCCATTAACCAACAGGTTCGCCGTTCTCGAAGGGATCTGTCGACATGTTGGATAGATTATAAGAAGGCCTATGACTCGGTGCCACATATATGGCTCATGACGGTGCTGGAGTTGTATAAAATAGATGCAACTCTGCGCACCTTCCTGATGTCGTGTATGAGGCAATGGAGGACAGTCCTTATTTCCTACTTACTCCTACCTACTTGTCCTCTTTTTTTTGGAACAAATTCACGAAAAGAGGTGTGTAAAGTAACAAATTAGCACTAATTCCTGGCAAAGTTTCATCAAATTTTATGAGGTGGCCGCGTGGTTGAAACGGACACCTTTTTGCAGCAGGCGAGGTAAACACACGACAGCAATTTGACAATCACACACAAAGACAAGCATCATATTGCTACAACACTACAACCGGAAACGAAGAAAAAACAAAATTTACCATTTTTAAAGAGCACTTGTTTGTAGTAATGGGCTGAGTGATGATTTTTTTTGTATCGATGACTGCATGACAATGACAAAAAAATATCGGTGACGGGAACAATGACAAAATCATCAATGATTTTTATTTGAGTATTAGATCTCGTCACTTCAATTGTGAGTAGATACTGAAATGATCGCGGAACGGCTTAGTGAAATTATCATTAGTTATTTATGTAGGTATGGGTCGAGTTTTTCACTTAGCCGCGTAATTCAACTTCGCATGGAAGGGTATATTAAGGCAGCACATTTCGCACACAAACGTAAACTACGCAAGTGCAAGCATTATTGCCGTTCCTTGCGCCATGCGCCAGTCCCGGTCATTGTCATTTATCGAAATATGTGCGTTCTGTGACTTCTGTATCGCCGATCGCGCAGCATCGCAAAGTCGCAATTCACACCGCAGCGCCCCCGAGACGGCCCGGGACCGTCCGATCCGAATCACTGAAGTTCACGTTCATTCTAATAATGATTTAAAAGCATTGATGATTTTGTCTTTGTCATTGCATGATGCAATGATTTTAAAATATCGATGATTTTTACATGTGACATGATATCGGACTCATCTCTACTTGTTTGTGACATAAAACGATACACCAATGGTGTCCGTCGGTACATGAACAAGTTTTATTGAAAGACTATGGTCAAATGACATATTTTGGCATAAGGGTCCAGTATGACTACTCAAGAGCTTACTCCTCTATGCAGTTGGCAAGCTACTATGACTCTGAGGAATGTTGAGCGGGGTAAAAAAAACTTGAGCTCGCTGTTCACTCATCCATCCTAATACAGGTACTATTGATTATTTTCAGGACAAATTGCCCTGATTGATCGTATTCCTATTTCTGAAAGGGTCTAAAATAAATCATCACAATAATGATTAGTTTATAATCAACGCTATCAACAAGTAGAAAATGCATTGCCACCCAGTCAAAGAAAAACGCGCGATAAGGAACTTCGTTCCAAAAAAAACTTGTTTGACCTAAAATTCCAATCATGAATGGTTTTCTACATAGATTTTCTAATGTAAAAAAAAAACTTTTAAATTTTTTTAAGGTTGCCATATACCCAAATGGAAAGTGACGTTTCAAATATCTAATAAGTTTTAAAAAAATGTTGGCAACATTATTCCATAGATGTCCGACATCGGCATTTCACATACGTGTTATGTTTATTTTATTTGTACTGTAATTGGTTTTAGGAAGTTACTTGCTGCATAAAAATGAAATATTTGTATTTATTGTTTTTTTTTTGGACTATAGTTAACTGTGATGAACATACCCATACTTATAAGGATGGAGAACAAGTTGTGCTGTGGATGAATACAGTAGGTCCGTATCACAATCGCCAAGAAACGTATGCGTACTTTTCATTACCTTTCTGCGTTGGTACTAAAGTGACGATTGGACATTACCATGAGACTTTATCTGAAGCGCTGCAGGGAGTGGAACTTGAATTCAGTGGCCTCGATATCACCTACCGGGATACTGCACCGGCTCAGCAATTTTGTGCCATCGAACTGAATGACCAATCCTACAAAGCACTCGTGTATGCCGTGAAGAATCACTACTGGTATCAAATGTACATAGATGACTTACCAATATGGGGAACAGTAGGCGAAATCGATGGGGACCATTATTACATTTGGACTCACAAGAAATTCGACATTGGATATAATGGAAACAGAATTGTGGAAGTAAACCTTACAGCTGAGAATAAGCAGCGACTAACATCCGACGCCAAAATTCCATTCACTTATGAAGTAAATTGGAAGAAAAGCGATATCCACTTTGAAGATCGGTTTGATAAATATTTGGACCCAAATTTCTTCCAGCACCGAATTCATTGGTTCAGCATCTTCAACAGTTTCATGATGGTAATATTTTTAGTGGGACTTGTATCCATGATTCTCATGAGAACACTCCGTAAGGACTATGCAAGGTATTCAAAGGATGATGATCTTGATGATTTAGAAAAAGACTTAGGAGATGAATATGGATGGAAACAAGTTCACGGAGATGTATTCAGACCAGTTCCACATTTGCCAGTATTTTCAGCCCTAATTGGAGCAGGGTACCAGCTCACTGTAGTCACTTTGGCAGTTATAATATTTACCATCTTCGGTGAACTATACACTGAAAGGGGATCATTACTGTCAACAGCTATATTTATCTATGCTGCCACATCCCCAGTGAATGGATACTTTGGAGGTTCTCTTTATGCCAGGATGGGTGGTAAACTTTGGATTAAGCAGATGTTACTTTCAGCATTCTTACTACCCGTACTTGTTTGTGGTACAGCATTCTTTATAAACTTTATTGCTATGTATTACCATGCCTCAAGAGCCATTCCTTTTGGTAGTATGATAGCTGTCATGTCCATTTGTACTTTTGTGATATTGCCCCTAACATTAGTGGGAACAGTACTTGGTCGCAATTTAGCAGGACAGCCTGACTACCCTTGTCGCATCAATGCTGTACCTAGACCGATTCCTGAAAAGAAATGGTTTATGGAACCATTTATTATCATTATAGTAGGAGGAATATTACCATTTGGTTCTATATTTATTGAAATGTATTTCATCTTTACTTCATTTTGGGCATACAAAATATACTATGTCTATGGTTTTATGCTACTGGTATTTTTAATCTTGATGATTGTAACAGTCTGTGTAACAATTGTTTGCACATATTTCTTGCTGAATGCTGAGGACTATCGTTGGCAGTGGACCAGCTTTCTTTCTGCGGGCAGCACAGCCATCTATGTGTACTTGTATTCTTTCTATTACTTCGTATTCAAAACGAAAATGTATGGCCTGTTTCAGACTACTTTTTATTTTGGCTACATGGCTTTGTTCAGCTTAGCTCTTGGTATTATTTGTGGAACTGTGGGATACATTGGTACAAGCATATTTGTCCGAAAAATTTATTCCACTGTAAAGATTGATTGAAATGTTGTGATTGATGTTATTCATGATTATGTAATTTGATGTTTTTTGTCAGCGATGAGTAAGCATTGCATAGTTTCAACTTATTGGGAATATAACAGCAGAGCAATCAGATAGCATTTAATATTGGTTCAAAAATGTCTAAATCTAAGTAAAAATCAAAGTTAAACATAAATGTGAAGAAGACATTCCTTAAAAATGTATGTGCTATATATACAGCATTCAAATGTCGTAAATGATTAGGCACTTTCATTTTCACTGTTAACAAATGAGCATAAATTAATTAAATTAAAACAAAATAAATATAATTAGAAATAAAAATTCTTCTAATGTCTACGTTGGAATATACTGTAAATTTTAGATCTCACTCTCAAATCTATAATTTAGCACTGCCATTATAGGTATGTCTTATGTTTTTATCATAATTTTCTAGTGAAAGGATTTTGTATGTATATCAAAATATCTATCCAAGTATGTACTTTACTATAATTACTTCATTATTCTTGATTGGCAGAATATTAATGCATAAAGTGTTATAACAATTATGAAATCTAGCAGTAAAATTGTATGTAAAAAAGCTTAAATAAATAGAAGTCATGTAGACTGAACAATGCTAATTAAAATATGGTGAAAGGATTTATTCGAACCCTCACTGGTTAAGTAAGCACAGCCTAGTGGAGATTTTAGCAAAAAGGCTATTTTAGAAAAAAAATTAGTTAATATCTTTAAAATAATTTCACACGGACAAAAGTCGCAGGCAACACCTAGTATAAGATAACCCTGTGACCGAAGTTTTGCGTTAGTTATTTACCTACCGTACATACACAATATTCCCCTATTCTTTTCTGATCAATTTCATTGCAGGATCCAAGACAGTTAAATTGTTTCTCTGGGATTTTGTTGAGCTTCATTGTCTCGGCGCTTTTCTGGTGGTCGCCACTGTTTATTCTAGCTAACAGGAGTTGCAGTGGTATGGAAAAAGGGTGGCAGGCTTGTTGCGAAACAAAAATTCAGGATATCCGCATCCACATGTTCATGGAACCCTACCTCTGATTTTATAATGTAAGCCACAGGAAAATAACAATGCTTCTAATAAACTAGAGGCCAAGGTAGTTTTTGGAGGACAAAAATGCTATTGAATAGAAGTTGGTTTAATTACTACCCAAGTTTTTTTGTTTGATGTAGAAAGTCTGGTGGGGATTATTGGACTTATTTTTCCAATAATCTCCACTAGGCTGTGTTTTCTTAACCAGTGGGGATGTCTAAAACTTAAAAATAACAATCCCCAGTGGTGGGGATATACCAGTGGAGATTTCTGAAATAAATCTATTAAAGTATTAACTAAGAGTTCTGAAAAAAGCGACATGAGACATTTTAAAGTATGTATTGTGGTGTAAGTTTTAGTGTTAATACGCTGATTTAAACAATATTATTTATAATACTTCTGCCCATCTGTTATGTAATCTGTTTTTATAATTGATAATCACATAATATGTTATTATTTACCCCTAACTCACTTTCATGCTATTCTAATGGTATGTAAATATTTTCCCAGTCTTTCTAGTGTTAATTAATATAATAACTAGTGTAAATACAGTCAGCAACAAAAGTAAATGAACACCATCTCAAGAAAAAAAAAAGATTTATAAAATAGACTAAGTTATTATTGAAGACTAGAGTATACTTTTGAGACTAGTGTTAAACAAAGAAACACTTTTTTTTTGCCGGAGAGTGATATATTTAAACCAATAATAAAATAAATAAATATAAAATAATCAAGATTATGAAGTTACTGTTGTGGCTGACTGTACCAAACTTCACTGATAGTGCAATGACTGGTGGTACCTTTGAATCATTGCTTTAAATCATAAGTTTGTATGTTTAGGTGAGAAATATAATATATTATATTTCTCATAGTTAATTAAAACAAAAATAAATGTCACTTATCGAAAACTTGACTCTGTCGTAAATATGTCGTTCATCATATTGTGTCGAGATCTAATTGTCTTAAACTTTGTAAATATTAGGGCATTAATATAATATGAGCAAGTTCAGAGACATTACATACTGAGATTGTAGGTAGAGGTCCCTTTGGTTTTGTGACAGATAAATTTATATTAATGTATGCCATCCATCATTCTTGTAACTATTTTGGCATAAAAATAAAGGCGGATAACGATATTCACCATTGTTTTTTTTTTTTCCTGGCACCAAATCACACGTCTACGTAATAGATTTCAATATGTACCTAAGTTATAAAATGAAAACCTGGTAGACAGTTTTAATGTTTATTTACATTGTATCTATGTCGCCTTCGACAAACTTCTCGACGTCAACCGCACCTTTTCTAGATGCTTTGCCTCCCGGAGTTTGCGCATTAAACGATTGGGCAGTTCGTTTCCTTAGCATACTGACATCTTCCGTTTCATCACTTTGTTCTGCCCATTCTAAGACTAATCTTCTCCCGTAAAGATGCGTGGATTGACACAGAGCTTCAAAAGCAGACTGTAATAAAAGGAAGAATATTAATCTTATTCTTTTTAAAAGACGTATATTTTCTTTTTAAGAATAACGTAGGGGTTTAGAAATCTACCTTTGCGTCTGCTTTGGAATGGTAGTCTACAAATGCGAACCCACGATGTTGGTCTGTTCCAGGGGAAAGTTTTTTTGGTAATCTCAAAGTCTTAATTTCGCCGAAAGCCCTGTGAAATAATATGTTATTTGATCCATTGTATTCGACAGATAAGAAAATTTAATTGTGTCTAACATTGGAAACGATAGCGCATTAATTACCAGTAACTCCTATCAGTTCATTAACATAACAAAAACGAACTATACAGTGAGTTGCGGCCTTCGTGTTTGCATTATGTGAATTTTCCGCTTATTATAAAAGTATTTTCATACTCGTTATAAGTAGTATAATGTCTAGCTTTAGAAATGCTTTGGTGCTCACCAAAGCATTCTAATGTGTCAGAAACAAAGTTGGTGGTATGTCGGTCACAAATACGTGAGGCATGCGTAGGCAGAGTATGTCGACTAGTAACAACGGTTGAACTCTCGGTATTGTACGAGATCAAATTATCACTACGAAACGTAGAGACGTCATACGCAGCCTGAATAAATAAAATTATTCTTGGAATCCCTAAAAGCCTGAATCGAACGGAATACTGAAAATGTTTACGACGCGTATGTTAAGGTCGAATAATATAAGTTTAATAGGCGTAACACAAAAAAGTAGTAGGTAAATTCAAATAAATTACCTAAATATTTCGTGTAATTCGTTCCTGTTTGCTTGGAACGGTACATTTCGAACGAGTATTTTGGTTCCATTTTGCGTTGTTTCTTTATTGGTTTTCTTTGATGTTCGTACTTCATTGCTGTAAATTAAAGTTTTATGTGAGTAGGTAGGTAAAGTAGAAGGTATAAAAGTTACAGCGCTGATAAACAGACAATTAAATAATATGTTGAAACTAACGTATTTCCTCGTTCCGATCTTTTTAATTCTAACGACTTTCCATCAAGGGTAGAAACTTGATTCTTTAGAGCTTCGTTGGCATGTTCTTTCCTATAATATTGCACAAAGCCGTAACCCATTGAAAGAAATTGACCAGGATTTTTCGGGTCTTTTTTTCTTGCAATTGACACACTGTGTACTTTTCCGGCTGCAGAAAAATGCTGCAACAATAACATTTATTAGATGGATGTTATAATAGAAAGTAAATTCAATAAATTGAGTGTTCTTTTACGAACCGCTTTTAAACTATCTTCAGTTGATTTGAAATTAAGATTTTTAACAAAAAGTGTCGTATCGTTTTCGGGTTCGTCCAGCTCCATTTCAACGTCGTCTTTGAACGCTGCCGGCGCTGGTTCTTTACTTATTTCAGGTTCACGAGTTACAACAGCCGTTTTCGGTTCAACTTTATTTACAATTTCATCGGATTCTTCTTCAATAGTAGTCTTGTTCGATTCAGTTTTTTCAGCAGATTTTACAAATACATTTTCCGGTGCCCATTCTAAGTACAGCGGTGCATTCTTGAACTGCGAATATGCCAACTTAGTAAACGCTTTTTTTGCTTCGAATGGTTCAATAAAGTCAACAAGCGCAGTTATGCCGTGTTGCGGCATTAAGAATCTCGCTATTTGTCCATGTTTAACAAACAACGCCTTTATTTCTTCTTTCTCAGTGTTCGCCGGCAAATTTTTGACGAGTATGCATGTCTTTGATCTCTTTTTTGCAGGCTGTAAGTGAATTTTGCATTTAAGATGAAATGGTTAAAAGATTTTTATGCTAGGCAGAAAACGAGTAATTACTATTTACTCACTTTATTGAATGCATCCAAATATACTCCGTTTCCTTCAAGGAATGTTTTGGTTTCGGCAACTAACTGCGTTTCACCGAGTGCCAACCGCACAGCAGCACTTGTATCTATACATTACAATGAAGATATATCACAGTAAACGATAACCATTAAGAGTTTGTTAAAAACAACTTTGTTTTAGCTATTACCTACATCAAGATACGACTTTTCATCACCTATACAAGTATTATGCATCACAGGAAGCAGAACATAGTTGATGTTTTATGCAAAGCAGTAGTAAAGAGTCAAACTCACTTTTATTATTATCATTGAGCAGCTGCTCCTTGGTGGTGTTATACGTAGACGCGATGACGTCAGCGACGGCGTTGGTGCCCAGGAACAACACGTTCCAGTTATGGGACGATTTCGCTTGGGCTTTCAGCTTCTTTGCTTTCTTCTCTTTAAATGTTAGACCCTCTGCGATGGAAATATTATATTAGAATCAATCATGATGGCGGTCACTTCCAGTCTCAATTTTTTTAATATTAATATGCTATGTGGGGGTATACCTAAGCTGAGAAGGCTGACAAGTTATTTGTTTAATTTAATGGTTGCCAAGGAAGTAGGACCAATGGATAGACAATAGTCATCATGTATAATAATAATCTGCTTCTTCTTAGCGTGTCGATGGCAATCTAAATTGTGTCGGCCCAGAACTGAGACACTAGTTTGGCACCCTCTGTAGCGTCAATTAGTTCCTGTTATGTACAAACAGCCAAGGGCGGATCCAGCTTTGGCCCCAGGAGGGGGTCACATAGTCGTGGTCAAGTCAAGAATTTAATTTTGAAAACAATAGATACAAGTAAAAAGTAGGTATTTTATTAATGTACGTAAGTACTGTACTTAAAAATATTTACTCTTTATTGTACACTTGAAAAACTTAACACATAATAACTTGTACATATACACGTACACATTGCCATCTTCTCTTGAAGACATCCAGAGAAGCACTATCACGCATGGAATGAGGCAGCCTATTTATATTCCATAACCGTGGTGAATGATTTGTCATAACAGCTTTTTTTTTTACGGATGGGAAATCATCAAATGACTTCTCCCGCTCTGGGCGGAGCGGGAGGGAATGTCAGACTTGTACTGACTAAAACCCGTCCATATTCCTTCTTCGCCCTTTGTGTTCCAGGGCCACGGTATCTCTTTCGAACAGTCCCGCAACCCTGGCAGGCATCGGCACTCTCGGACACCTTCCGGTTTGCTGACATCTCCTTGAGGCGCGCGTGGAACACGTACGCGCCGTCGACATGGCCTGTCGTCATGAGACGGACGGACGGTGACCTAGCCCATTACTCACCGTCCACAGGCTCGCGCCTACGGTGGCCGGGGAAGTGACCGGGGTAGACCTGAGAGTGGCGGTAGGCAGGCTTAAAGCCAAAAATACCGCCCCGGGACCTGATGACTTGCCTGGCAAAGCCTGGGTCCTGGCCTCGGAGGCTCTCGGGCCCCGACTGGAAGGGCTCTTAAGTGCATGCTTGGAGAGAGGCCCGTTCGTTGGAAGACGGGGAAACTGGTCCTCATCCGGAAGCCGGGTCGCCCTGCGGACTCTCCGTCCACATACAGGCCCATTGTGTTGCTCGACGAGGTGGACAAGCTCTTTGAAAGAGTCATTGCTAACCGCCTCGCCAGGCACCTTGTGGGGATGGGGCCGGATCTTGCGGAACACCAGTTTGGTTTCCGCAGAGGGCGCTCGACGGTGGACGCCATCATGCGCGTGAGGGCTCTCACGACGGGGGATGCGGTGTCCGGGGTGGGGTTGTCGTGGCGGTGTCCCTTGACATCGCCAACGCCTTCAACACCATGCCCTGGACCTGCATTATGGAGGCACTCCGGTATCACCGGGTGCCGACCTACCTTCGTCGAGTGGTCGGGGACTACCTGACGGACAGGGCCGTCATCTACCCCGGTCGCAACGGCGAGTGGAACCGGCGAGAGATGTCGTGCGGTGTTCCACAGGGATCGGTTCTGGAGCCACCCTTGTGGAACATCGGCTACGACTGGGTGCTGCGCGCCGACCTCCCTAGCGGTGTCAGCGTAGTTTGCTACGCTGACGACACGCTGGTGCTGGCACAAGTGAGGTCGCACGAGGCGGCGGCTGAACTAATGACACGCGGGGTTGCGATAGTCGTGGAGAGAATCCGGCAATTGGGTCTCGAGGTGGCATTGCACAAGTCCGAGGCCATGTGCTTTCATGGGCCTCGGAATGCGCCACCGTCGGGATCCATACTGACGGTAGGAGGAGTTCCCATCGGCGTTGAATCGACGCTGAAGTACCTGGGGCTTATCCTCGACAGCCGGTGGAACTTCGTGGACCACTTCCGACGTTTGGCCCCCAAACTGGAACGGGCAGGGGCTGCGTTCAAGCGGCTCTTGCCCAACTTGGGGGGTCCAAACGCCTCCTACCGGAGGCTCTACGCGGGGGTCGTGCGGTCCATGGCCCTTTACGGGGCCCCGGTGTGGGTGCGTTATTTGAGGCGGCGAGCCGCCCATTACCTGAACGCGCCCCAGAAGGTGGTAGCCGTAAGGCTGGTCCGGGGGTACCGCACGATCTCTGGCGAGGCGGCGAGCCTCTTGGCCGGATTGCCACCATGGGATCTGGAGGCGATAGTACTCGTGCGCCTGCACGAATGGCGCGCGGAGGCACTACGCCGGGGGAAAACTCCGCTGCCGCGGCAAATTGTCGCTCAGCGGACAGACCTCCGGCGCGATCTCATGGCGACACGCCACAATAGTGGCGATTAGTCCCCTCTTTGAGGAGTGGCTTGTCATAACAGCTAGAGGTATGTCGAGGGGTATGACGCAAAACTCCGCAAAAGTGAAGAGGTGGTACGACAAGGGTTTCCAACAAACAAAATAGAAACAGACAAAATAGAAACAGACAAAATACATATAAGTATTTAAATAACAAAATCAATTTTTCTTTTACGTCTTCTCCCGAAACGTTTTATTACGTCATTTACGTCAATGGGTACGTTTTTATGAACGTGAAGAAGTGCCAGTCCGGTTAGGCGATCTTCAACCATTGAAGATCTTAGCCACAATTTAATTATGCGCAACGAAAAGAAAGACCTTTCTGCTGTCGCTACACTGACAGGTAGTGTAGCCATAATACATAACACATACACACACTTGATTTCATTGTGTGAATTTATCTAAGATTTTAGGTTATTTTAGGTCAGTAAGCTTAAGTTGCTACCCTAACCCAATGACAGAGAGAGAGACAATAAATACAACATTCAACACAAGCTATTGAACATAATGATTTTATTTATATATTTTGCCACCATACAGATTTTATGTATATAGTTACATAAAACCTGTATGGTGACAAAATATATAAATAAAATCATTACGTTCAATTGATTGAATGATTTTATATATATAGTTACATAAAACCTGTATGGTGACAAAATATATAAATAAAATCATTATGTTCAATTAGTGGTCCACCTAAGTCCTGGAACTAGCTCAGGGGGGGGTCATGACCCCCATGACCCCCCCCCTGGATCCGCCGTTGCAAACAGCAGGACACGAAATTAAGTGCCCCATCGTTTGTGGAACACAGTATCATTTACACTCCAGGTCAGAATCATTAATGAATCTCCACTTGAGCAGGTTTTCCTTGCTGCGACCAACTTGGGTCCGAAGTATATTTAAAGATTTCCGGGTCAGCCATGGCAACTCATGCCCAGGTGAGAGACTTTCAGAAGATGGAATGAATCGGATAGGTAAGGGTGCACCATCCGCGCCAGAACTTTAGTCTTTCCCTCAGACAGCTCGCCAGTGTTTGACACACTTCAAAAAACTGTTTCAGTTTTTCAGTCTTTGTGACACAATGTATTTAGGTGCAGAGGGTGTCGTGTGTCTGAAGCCATTTTGGTTCTTTAACAATAGGGGGTAATCCTATTTTTTTTTCTTTGTCCGTCGGGTAGTTTATTGAAAAGTATTGGACACGTATTTTTTCTTTTTTCACGTGGTCATAAAATTACGGAGATATATTGAGTTGAAATGGCGCATGACGTCACATGTAGGTAAGTTTTATACCTACTTGTGACGTAGGAAGCCCCCACTCTCCAACTTTAATGAGTTCTAACAGGGTTTTATTTGATATTTTGATAAAACAAAAAATACGTGTCTAATATTTTTGTATTACCTGTCTGACGGACAAAATAGAAGTCGTTTTCTTTACCCAGTCCAATCCCCTATTGCTTGCTTGCCACTTTTCTGCCAAGTTCTATCCCTACCAGTGGGTACAGCATCTGTACCGGTGTCGGTTTCATGCTAAGAAGAAGATTATAATATATTCAGGACCTCGAAACGTCGAAATAATTTACGAAAATATAAAAAAATACAAATATTTCAGTTGAAATCCAGTGTTGATCCAGTTAGAACAATTCGAACCTGGTATTATGATCATGGATTCATGATACGACGGACTTAATAAAAAGTAATATAAAATACCTATTAGTACAACTTGTCGTTTATGAACTTGGATAACCTATTAAAAGTATTGTTGTTTCAGCTGTGTTCATAGTCTAAACCTAGTTGAATTGTAAAAATATATTGTAACGTTTTACGATACCTACGTTTACTTGATAACACGTTATTGTACGCCATTATGTCCTTTATAACCAAAGGTACGATCGGTGACAAACATATTTGTTCATTAGACTCGGAATTTAAGAAAATAGAGTATCTCTATGATGGATTTGAACAAAAGAAAGTAATTGAAGAGATGTTGAATGTGGCTAAGTTTAATTATGGCACCTTTCTAACGAAAAAAACTTTATCGAAATCAGTTCATCCGTTCAGGAGCTATTATACCACAGACAGACACACAGATAGACACTTCAAACTTATAACACCCCTCTTTTTTAGTCAGGGGTTAAAAAAGAGAAAGTGAACATTACTTAATTTGAATGTATGCACCTAAAGTAAGCAGCCCTCGTTTAACCGGTAATATGAGATAATTTTGGGCACTTATCATTCATGTTTTCCGTTAAAACCACTTAGTAGTCTTTTTTTGAGCAATTAGACATAGGTATCAACAAATTTTATATGCACGAGCTCGACGAGGCCCGCATAGACGTACGTTTGCCTTTTAAAAAGTGAATGGAATATGAATGTTTACTTTCACACGTCGATAACGCTATTAGCGAGATATTTTTATGTATGAAGACAACAACTCATCACTATTAGGTAATTTACAATTTGTTTTTTTTCCGGAAATTGTTAGCTCAGAGTTCTAAGACACAAACCTGTTAATCAATACCCTTACCTGCAGAAACAAGAACTGCGAGTGAGGGAATTGAACCCGCAACCCGTAGCATAGAAACCGACAGCTTTGTTCCTGCACCGATCGTGCCGTCATTTAAAATTGTTGTTTGGTTTACATACATTAATTCAATTCAATTAAAGGTAAAATATGTACATAGTGCACTCTCTTTTGTAGCTATGTTATTTCATTTGTAAAACTAGGTCTTTAAAGTTCATACCATCGTCATCGTCATTTTCAAGCTTCTCTGTTTTGGCGGGCAACAGATGAAGCATTCTGCCACAGAAGGCAGTGCCATCCAGCTCGGTATACGCTTTCACAGCATGTTCGGGCATCACGTACGTCACTGTGGCGAATCCCTTCGGCAGGCGCGACATTGGATCTATGGGCATGTTTACTTCAGCGAGTGGTCCTGCGAAATACATTATGGTATAAATTTTTCTCTATAAAGTAACACTTATTCAGGGGTTTTTCAGGAAAGCAGCGCAATGGCGTGGGTTCGAGCCATGGCGGGCAGATTTTTTATTGTTATAAGCCTATACAGTCCCACTGCAGGGCAAAGGCGTCCCTTCTCTCCATCCACTTTTCGTGATCTAGTGCGATTGTAGGCCAATTCGGGCGCATTACTTTGTTTAATTTATTTCATCACGACTGCTCTCAAAACAGTGAAGGAAAACATCGTGAAGGAATAGGCATGTCCTAGAAGCACCGCACCCGCGCTGGCTCATTATCATGGAGAGGCGGCCTGTGCCCCAACAGTGGACGCACTGTTGCTGCGGATGTTATTCTACTTACCATACTTTTCGAACAAGCTTGTTATTTCTTCTTCAGATACGACATACGCTAAGTTTCGTACAAATATGCTTCCACTTTCACCTATACTTTCTTCATTTTGAGATGACTGAAATAAAAAAAATATGTAGGCGTACAGTTTGTCCTGTTAGATAACACCGGAGAATTTATTCAAATGTATGAATAATTTATGGTGTGTTTACTATTTATGATTAACAATTGTTGGTCAGTAAATCAAAAACAGGGTATATTTAGAAATACTCGCAAGCTTTTGTTTATCACTCACTAATGCCAGCCATACACGCTACGGTCTACCGGAGAGGTCCACCTGTGCAGGTGTGCCTCTGCGCAGGTAGACCGGAATGTGTGTGGGAATAGACCTGTGCAGTTTTTTGAGCCTGCGCAGGCGACCGGCGCAAGATCGAAAATAAATTCTTTTTTGTGACACCGTACGGTGTACCTGTGCGTGTGTGCGTGTACTCCGGTCGCCTGCGCAGGTCGCGTCAGTTGTTTTCTAGTGTTTCTTTCGGACGTGCCACGTAATTCAGCAATTGAAAATGGCGCCACCAGAATCAACCAAAAAAATCCTTGAAGATTTTATCAAAATTTATAGAAGTCATCCATGTCTTTGCCAACTTAAAAACAAAGATTACCATAATCGAGAAAAAAAAGAAGCTGCTTATAGATTACTCATAGAAAAATTGAGAGAAATTGAGAAATTTCACTGTTTTTGTATCTTTTATCTTCAAAATTAAAGCAAGGCCTAGCAATGCCAGCGCGTCATCGTCATCATTCGATGCCATCGCAAAAATAACTGAAGACCGCTCCGGTACACCGAAACGTCCCCATACACGCTACCAATGTTCGGTTGACCTGCGCAGGCACACCTGCACAGATAATCTCTCCGGTAGACCGTAGCGTGTATGGCTGGCTTAAGGAATACATTTCTCAAAATATCTTTATTTTTCATTAAAATACGATAGTACTTAGTGCGAAATTGAGATGCTATAATTTTTCTAAGACCAAGAGTATCTTTCTACATAAAAATCCTTGAATTTCACTTAAAAAAATACTTATGTACTTAACTTTGATAGCATATAGTCAAAAACTAAGTATCTATACAAGTATCATTATCAATTTTCTTTAGTAGAAACAATTGACGAAATGATAAGCAAACCTACTTATGGAATTTCCATTATAGTAAGTTGTTACAATGCAGATATCGATCATTGATGTATATCTACAGATTTTACGAATACACCTTATTGCTGTCCGCGTTGAGATGGTTAGGTAGGTATACTGCTTTCTTGTACACTATACTTTTTACTTCCAGGTCAGAAACTAAGAATTTTCTCAACAACAGCGAACACTACAGTAACCGGGTCATAGTTAAGGCGACGAACGTGACAATGAAATTGAAGATAGTCATGTAAAATATAAACAAAAGTACATAAGCCGCGCCTTGCGTACTAACACTCTATGGACAGAAAAGTCTGAAATAAATGTTTTGATAGATTGATTGATTGTAACGCGAGAAGCTCCTAACGATCAAAGCAGGCACATGCCACGCGTATGCATTTGGTCTGCTGAACTCTGCTCACCAAAGTTTGTTCTAGCAAAGATTGTAATACCTAATACCATTTGCATACAATTTTAAGACCTAATATAACTTGCAATACATTTGCTGCTCTTAATTATATTTTCCCATAGCATTATTTACGCATAACAGCTTAAGCAATTTTTTGAAGTGAAACTTCTTATGCAACTTCCAACAAGTTTAACGCTACCATGGAGGGGGAATATTTTCCAAAACTCAATAAGAGATGGCCATTATTACAAGATTTGTGACTACGTAGTTCTACTAGGTACGCAAGATGGCGTGCAAAAAGTCATGCATTCGACTCTTCGGTGTGACCAGCCTTCGCTCAATTTCCTCTAGAGTAAAATAACCTCGATAAACTTATGTAATAAAAATAACACAACAAGAAAACAACAAAATATTATTTAGAAGCTCAATAAAATAACGAGAGTGAATGCGTGGCACTCGAACGCATGAGTGTAGTATTACGAAGTTTCACTTCTTCCGCGCGGAGGGACTCCACGCACTATTTCTTTTTTTTGCATAATTTCTCTACTCATAATTATGATGAAGCATAACATTCTAAACCATAAATAGATTTACGCATAATCAAATTAAAACATTTTTTTTATAGGCATTAACAAAGAAGCATAATAATTAATTCTTAAAATGTGAGTTTATTTTTTTTTATTTTTATACAATATTGCTCTAATGAAATTTGTAGGCACTTTACATTGTAGCTAGAAAAAAATATTTTTTATATAAAATATTTGTTTGAACATAGTTGATTGTGAACATAATTAGTTGGGATTTTTTCCTGTAAGAAGCAATGAAACAAGCATACACCACGCATGCAGCATGCAAACACCATACATGCAAAAAGCATGCTGCATGCTAACCTGTAAACAAGCTTACACCATGCATGCAAGCAAGCATGCAGGAGGCATGGTTGCTGTCACAGCTCCCGCGCTGCGGGGCTCTGGCAGTCCCACACGAGCTTATCGTCGCGGATGTGTTTTACGCTCATCACCGCAGCTTCGGCTTGGCGGCGAGCGTGTAAACCACCTGCTCCTCAGATCGCGGACCGTTTCGCCCTTCCGCGCCTACGCGGGCTTAGATTACACTCTAGGGGTAGGGCAGACAAGACTACGTCAAGTCGGTTTTACAGCGATTCGTTTCTGTCTCTAACTTTTGTAGCACAAAATATTGAATTTTTAAGACACTACTTTAATTTTATTTCATTTAAAATTTAAATTAAATACGTAAAAATAACTCAAATTTGTTTCCATTATTTATATTAATTGTATGCCTAAATACCATTATGCCAATTGTCATTATGCCTAGTAACATTGTGTGAATAAAAGTTATGCCAAAACATATTAGCCTTCAAGTTAATTATGCCACATGGTATTATGGTATTATACATAAACTGTATGGCAAAGTATTAATATTGGCAAAACAAATTATACCAAACTAGTTATGCCAAAGCATATTAAAAAGAACATTAGGCGAAAAGAAGGGATCCCGTTCCAAGAGTATTTGCTCGTCACGTCACTTGGTGTCTGGTTTTCGAACCTAGGACTCACGGTTGCGGATATAATACGGCGTATAGAAAGCGGCAATCAATCGGCTAATTATACAAGGTGTTGTTTTGCATCCTCGTCAAAATTAAGGTGGTCGTCACAAAATGAATAAATAATTAATTAAAATTACAGTCCTAGTTAATGAATTAACTAGGACGCTGCTTTTTTTGTTGTTTGTAAGTATTTCAGAAAAAAACCCCCAACATGGTTTAGGCAATAAGAAATTATCGAATAACTGTATGCGATTGCTTGTATGAAATTGTTTATGTGAAAGCGTGATTATAGGGCGTGATTTTGGGCGGGCCGCGTTTAAAACACGGGTGCTTCACAATTACCGATTTCCATAAATAAATAAAAAAATACCTACCTATTTTATAATTGATTCGGGTCAAGAATCATTAGCATAGTTACCTTCTTGAATTTGACGAGGATGCAAATCAACAGCTTGTATATTGCCCATTGAATTATAATAATATCATAAAGCATACAGTCTATCACGTATCCTGTAAAGTCCTATCACCATAATAGTATATGTTTAGTCACCGTTATCGTGTCGCGTTGGTAGGTGATGCTATTTTCATTCACTCCCATTACACTCTGTATACATGTTCCACTGATACATGTTCTGACCCATTTCTTGGCATTCTTTTCAAGAGCTTTTGGGTTTTAAGACTGCCTGTCTATTGAAGCGGAGTGAGGCTGCGGAGCGGAGAAACGGAGAAGTATTAACCAATAGGAAAGAGGAGCGGAAACTTTATGCAATCCTATTGTTTAATATTTCTCCGTTTCTCCTCCGCTCCGCTTTAATGGACAGGCAGCCTTACTCGCCTAGTTTTTGCTCGCCGTCTTATAACCTTTGCTCATAAAATATTGAGCTCGAAATTGCTACTTTTTCTTATGGTCGATGGCAGACAACGAAAAGATAAAATGAATAAAAAGCTAAGATTTATTTATGGAAAAAATACCCGACAGGCTGCCTCAATTAAGGATTTAAACCAAACTACACTGAGTACTTGAGCAGTCTATAGATTGGTCGCTGGCCTGCCAAATAGACTAGCGCTTCTTAATGACATGCCGCCAACGCGTTCTCTACCAACCCTGCAATTCGTCCTCCATGGCCCACGGAAAAAGCGACTTAGGTATAGTCAAATTCTGCAATATGTAAAACGCCACTTTTGTAAAAATATAATTACCTCTTCCCTCCTCTTTTTACTAGTCTGTTCTTCCTCTTCCGCTGCCATTTTAGATTTATCCTCATATTTGTGCACATGAACACGGTGATTACCTGAAGATTAAAAAACAGTTTTTAAAATTATTATGCTATACTGCACTGGACTAGCTAGCACTTTTCCATGCTCTATACTTTTCTGTCGCCCAGAATCTTCATTTGTTAGAGGGAAACAGAGCTTGCTGCCGATCGCATCGTCTATGCTGTCAAGTGCGATAGCATGCTCGCTCGGTTGTCGCTTTAGCAAATGACGGCTTGTTAATTCCACCTCAACAGCAATGACAAAGCTTGCCAAATTGCATCAAAATGTACTATAGGTGCCCATTTTCACTTATACTAGACATAACGTAAATGAATGCAAATAAAAGTTTGATTTTCAAGTTTCGGTACTGAAAATCATTTTAACGTTAAAACTCTTTTATGTGTCGCCTACTCTTACAGTAAACTACCATTAGTATTTGGCAGCTAGTTTCTAACACCCACAGGATAGTAATGAATTAAAAGATAAAAGGCTTACCTAAAAATAATTTGTCTTTCCCTAATGCCTTCTTCAGTTCTTTCTCAGTTCTAAATCCAACATAGCAGAAGCCAGTGACCTTTTTTCCTTTTCCGAAAGGCAGTCTTATTGAGAATGGAACTAGTGGCCTGAAGAACTCTTTTATATCCTTCTTCTTACATTTGTAAGGTAGGCCCATTATCTGAAACAGAAAATGTTTAATTTGTTTTACAATGATGAACAACCACAAGTAGAATAATTGTTGAAATCACTCTGAATAGTATTAGAATCTTATTTTAGAGATATTTTAAGACAGGCTGACTGTGTCAAGCTATGGGATGTGACTGTGATAAAAAATTTACCACTATTCAATACAGTTACGCCATACAATAATTTTATTTATTTATTTATTTATTCAGACATACACTTATTTCGTTTGAGATGGTGCCAACATAAACTCATTCGAGTTTTACCGTGCACCAAGATCATCGACTACATAATCTAGATAATTAGAACCTAAGTAGGTACTTATATAAAAATAACAAAAAAAACAAAATTATAACGGGTATTCGTCAAAAATGTCTGATGCTAACGAGCGAACTTCGGTGACCAAACCGACCGTCCGTTCATAGTGACAGATACAGGTTGTTCCAAGAAGTATATCTTAAGTGTTTTTTTTTTTTTTTGCTTTGTTTTATAATTGTACGTTTTCCTTCATTGTGTGTTAGACTAATTTTATAATGAATAGAAATTTAATAATTTTTTATCCTTCTTATTAATATTCAAACTATCTAGCTTCGAAATTTAATATATTTAATAAAAAATGTTGCTTTAATTTGTATTTTATGTTTTTCTGAGTTAATTTATCCCTCAATGATATAGGTAGTTGATTAATAAGGTAAGGTATTATATACTTTAGCGATCTCTTGCCGTGCAGATTCGTGTACTTTGGAAGTAACAGCATAGCATTGTGGACGCTGCGGGTTTTTATCTCATTATTATTAATGGTTTTGGTTTTCTTTAAATTTTCATTGAAAAACTCTTCTTTTAACAGTACATATTTTGTTTTTTCATGTACAGGTAATATCTTACAAAATTCAAATAATTTATGGTAGTCATTTTTAAATTTCTTCTTAATGTTATGCGGGACAATTGCTTTTAATATACGTAGTTGCAGTGCGTAAATTTTATCAAGATGAGTCTTATATGTCCTACCATAGCTCGACAGACCATAAGATATCAATGATTCGGCCAGGGCTTTGTAAAGTATTAACAGAATTTGATATGGAATTTTGCATTTTATAATAGAGAATTTAGCCAATATACATCTTAGCTTATCACACACCCCGTTAATGTGCTCCTTCCAATTAAGGTGGCTATCGATGGTAAGTCCTAGGTATGTTTGGCTATCTACGAGATCTATGGAGTCACAATTGCAAGGCTTGGCTACTTTATTTGTGCAACTATCATGCAAACACTCATGGCAGTGAGTTGTTAGTTTAGGCAAGGACGAGCTTCTATTTTGACTGGTACTGATGTACATTAACTTGGTCTTACTAGCGTTTAATACTAGACCGGCGTCATGAGACCATTTAGCCAACAAATCAAAGTCCTCCTGTAGTTTTCTTTGGGCATCACTAACACTCTTTCCAGCGGCTATAAGGCAGGTGTCATCGGCAAATTGGAAGATTTCGCACTTTTTTATGACATTAACAAGGCTATTTACGTAAGTGAGGTAGTGCAGTGGCCCAAGGACCGAGCCTTGCGCCGTTCCCTCCGTTACGGTAACCGGTTCACTAGTCACATCACTGACTTTGACCATGTAATTTCTGTCCTCAAGATAGTTCACGCACCAATCGAGCAGCCTGCCTCTAATTCCACTGTCATGAAGACACTCTATTAACCGGTCATGTCTGAGCGTATCGAATGCTTTGCTGTAGTCTATAAATACTACTAAGACGTGTTTTTGTTCATCTAGGTGTTTATGAATACTATCTGTGAACGCTGATAGCAGCTGTGTGGTATTCTTTTTTGGTTGGAAGCCATATTGTTTGTCGTTTAGTATTTTATTTTTTTCATAGAATTCGTGTATTTGTTTACAAATATATTTCTCTATTATTTTATCAATAGTAGGCAATATAGTGATAGGTCTGTAGTTGTTGTAATCCAGCCTACTTCCTTTTTTGTGAATCGGTCTGACAATCCCTGTTTTAAGTGTTGATGGATACTTGCATGTGTGTATGCATAGGTTAATTAATTTTGCAATCACTGAGGTGATTGTCGTGCTCAACATTTTGATATCTACGGCTCTAATTCTATCTATTCCTGGGGCTTTATTATTGTCCAAAGACATGATGACTTTTTTAACTACTTCCGGCTCCGCAGGCTTTATACGCATAGTAACGTTAGCTGGAATTGTATACTCAGTTTTATTTAACAATGGTTTCGAGCACTTAGGAATAATTAGCTTTACGCTTTTATCGAAAGTGTCTGCAAAATTGTTAGCAATATCTGTAGAAGTTAAATTAGTTTTATTAAATGAATTCTGAATAGCATCATCAATAGAGTTTTTTATTCTTCCTGTAATCCGATTAAGAATTTGCCACAACTGTCTAGTATTTGACTTACTCGATACAATTTCTGACTTTATGTTATTGTTTTTTGTTTTTTGTATTAAAGTACCTACATAGTTTCTTGATTTATTATATTTTTGTTTTAGTACTAAGTTATTGGAGTCCTTTATCCACTTCATGAATAATTTATCCCGATGTTCACAGGCTTTAATAATTTTTTTATTCACCCATTCATTTTTACTACGCGATGCGCTTGTTTTAATTTTGGTTTTATATTCTGATTTTTCATAACATTCTTTGAACTGTGTACGTATGAAGTTATATAAAAGTAGAGGACATTTTATATCCTGTGATTTTTCCCACTGGATTCCATCGAAACATTTACTAAGTTGATGATTATTTATACAGGTCTTGTATTTTGGGACAACCTGTATACGCGTGCCAGAACATGCGAGCATCACAGCGCGATGATCAGCCAGTGTGGTACCGAGTGCCGCCGTAAATAGGTCTTGTGTACGGGATCGCGCATAGATATGATCAATACAAGATTTACTTATTTTTCCGTTAGATATTGCTATTCTGGTGTGTTCAGTGATCCCGCACAAAAGGCCCATGCTACATAACATGTTATTGTATTTATGCCTTACAGGATTATCCGTTTTTAAATCTATGTTAGTGTCTCCTAATAAGTACAATTCTGTGTTTATAGTGAATTTTTGTAATGAAGTTTGTAGTTCGTCAATAAATAGAATTTTACTCGAGCTTGGTGGTCGATATACCGCACACAGATTCGCAGTATAGTTCGATTGGGTGGTTACAGTACAGAATAAGCTTTCAAATTGTATAGTTTTTACATTTATTAGGCTACATTTATGTTTATTATTCACATACACTATAATACCACCACCCCTTCGGGCCTTGCGCAATGCTGTGTACATTCGGTACCCGCTTATTTTATACAGAACACTATTGTTTTCTGATATATTACTTTCAGTTAGAATGATGACATCGATGTTTTTTTTTGAACTATGGACCATTTGTTCTAATGCAGAGAAGTTTATGATTATTGATCGAATATTAATATGCATGCACAATAGATTAAATTGATGGTTAGGGATACAGTTTATAAAGTCGTTAACATTTATACAGTCATTAATCTCGTTAATATCACAAAAATAAGTCGCCATTTTTATTAAGATGTTCTGTTAGTGCTTTGTTTACTTGCGAATGCGATGACATTCCGACTTACTACTTATTGATAGCTAGTCCGTGTATATCATTCATGGTGCGTAGGATACTAACTTTTCCACCGTCTTCCTTGCGAGCTTTGACAATTCCTCTTTTGAACCACACGTACTTAAAGTTGTGATTGACTTTTAGCTCCTGCTTGGCATTCCAGAATAGTTGCTTGTGATGTTTTGTCATGGCTTCTCTCACATATACGACATTTATGTTATTGTTTTCGCTAGGAAGAACATCGGAAACAGTTGGTTTGACACTTTTAGCGGCAGAAATCCAGTTTTCCTGAACGTCTTCGTCTTTGAGCTCCACTAGTATGTTGGCCGACTGTTCTTTCCATCCACGGAGTCTGCGTGCACTTTTGATCTCTTCTTTAGGCTGGTTCAGCTTAGCTGCAATTTTATCCACCAGAAGTCTGACATCTTCATTGTTTTGATTAGGCACGTTTGCAATCTCTACGTATTTTGCAAGCTTCTCCTGTTCCATCTCTTGCAGTCGTTGTTCCAATACACCTACACGGGTTTCCATGTTATTATTTTTATTTATTAATTCCGCATTCTTACGCTCAAGAGCCTTGATAGTCTGCTTGAAAGCTTCCATAGTCTCCATTGCTTCATCAAGTTTATCGCTGTGGAACTGCAAGGAATCACTTAGTTGTGCCATTTCACTTTTAATTGCTTTTTCAACCTCTTTAGTGATATTGCTTAATAAAGTTTTTGCGTTAATTTGAACAGATGTATCGTCCTCTTCATCGTCTTCTTCAGGTATAATGATGGATGAGTTACGTCTCGGGGATTCCTGCTGGCAGTCGTGGCATGTCCACTCCAGGCTGGATGCAGCTTTTAATGCAACGATCTGTTTGTTGGTTAATCCCGTACATTTTGGGTTCAAATGCACTATTCGCTCGCACTTACCGCACTCTAACCCCGGTGAACTTTTAGTTATATTTTTTTTACAATTATCGCACTTAGACATGTTTATTAAAGCTGAGGGTATACGTAAAAGTTCAAATATATATGTATATATATATATGGGTATACGTATAAGTTTAATGAATCTATCTTTCTTCTTTCTAGACTTTTCCAACTACTTTGGGATTGGCTTCCAGTATAATTAAATGCAATTTTACAGGGAGTGACTGGCTTATAATAATTATATTGCAATAATGAATAACACATAAAACTTATCAATTGATGGGAAGAAAAACGGTTTTAACTTTCGAGTCTATAATAGGGGACCGGACTGGGTAAAGAAAACGACATTCTATTTTGTCCGTCAGACAGGTAATACAAAAATATTAGACACGTATTTTTTGTTTTATCAAAATATCAAAAAATTACTTAGTTAAAACACATTAAAGTTGGAGAGTGGGGGCTTACTACGTCACAAGTAGGTATAAAACTTACCTACATGTGACGTCATGCGCCATTTCAACTCAATATATCTCCGTAATTTTTTGACCACGTGAAAAAAGAAAAAATACGTGTCCAATACTTTTCAATAAACTACACGACGGACAAAGAAAAAAAAAATTGGATTATCCCCTATTATCGCATTTGTCACTGACCCATTATTGTCTTATTGTTATATTCTTCCCTAACTTAAATTTTTGTTTTGATAAAACTCACTTTAACATGAAACAAAGGTCTGTTTCTGATTTTCTTTGGCTGTTGATCCTCTTCTACAGCTTCAATTGTTTCTTCTGTTTTATTTTCACTGGGGGGATCACCTACTTTCTTCATCAGTAATTTCATGTACTGAAATAAAGATAAAATCTTTTTACACATAGCTACATAAACAGTAAAATATATATTGGGCATTTACTATCCACACATTTTGCCAGTTATCCCGTGTTATAGGGGAGAGCTTATTGCTATCAACCTGGCACCAATACAGACTCCATGGCTGCTACTGAGAAATTCCTGTTGGAAAGCCCAATAACAATTGGCCTGACCCGGGGATAGAATCCAGGACCTCTTGCTCAGCAGTTGTGATTGCAAACATTGGTCCAATGAGGTAGTCTAATCTAATTATAATAACATTCAGATAATTATGTGTGCTAAGAACATGGTTTGGATGATATGGGTAAAAAGGATGTGACTGCCGAGATGAAATAAATTGGGATAGGGGAAGAAGAATCATTATGGTGATCAGGTGGTGTACCATGACGTCTAAAAACATTATTGTTCCATTCTTATTCCAGAGTGAAAAAGAGACGGAGCTATACAGGTCGTGTAGCTCCATCTCTTTCCCACTCTGGAATAGGAATGGAATAATAATGTTTTAAGCGTCATAGTAACCCCCCAGGCCTGGACTGGGACTCGAAACGGACCCGGGCAATTTTAGAGACGGTCGGCCCTCCACTCTCAAGAGAAAGGAAAACTACAAACATAAATTTTAAATCATATGTATATATTTTCTATTTTACAATTGAATGGTTAATTAGGTAATGACTTCCGAAGAAGCTCACTGCTCTCTGCCTTATTAATTATTTCGTAGCTATCTTAATTCATTTTATATAGAAGTAAAAGTTTGAAGAAGCAAAGGAACTAAGGCTCCGAGAGCAAGCAAAGCGAGCTCGAACATTTTAACGCCCTATTAGAACTTGACAGGTCAGAATTGTTCTGACTCTTTATGCACAAGATACCAGAGGTCAACTTATGGCCAAAGTTAAAATTTAAGTAAATGTATACTTCTTGTCACAAATAAATTCAGAGTGTAATTTGACATTACAGTGTCCACATGCTCCACCTTTTGTAATGTTATATTTAAGTACCTATGCCATAATTGCCTATTAAGGCCTCGGCACGAGGGGCTCCATATTTATTTTAATCTGTCTATCCCAGTCGACCATGCGAAAATCCAATAGGAGTGCTAATCCAGAGGCAGAAAAAAGGAGCCCTTATGATAAAAGGTTCTCGCACGGTTCAAAGTACGAACCGCGCGCGTGTGGCGAGCGCCATCTCTTGGAACAGATAGAGACCAAGAGTAAATTGAATTTGGTCCTTGACTTGACGGATGTGGACATTATTTTAATTGAGCAAAAAAGGAGCTGGTTATGTAGGTATTCCACCAGCATACATAACCACCTCCTTTGCGTTTTCCCAATGGGCGGGTCCAGCCAATCGGGTACACCAACCCATTCAGCATCAACATTGGGCATTTGCCCGATTTGCCCACATGGGACTGATGGTGATGTATGCTTAGAACAGTATTTTAATTGGTAAGCAAAGATCTGGTAAATCTTGGACATATTGACAAAATGAGCATGGTTGTGTTACTTTGATTTTTAACTTACTTCCAAATCACTGATAGGTTTATTAGCAACTTTTTTATCTTTTTTTTCCTTTACTTTGACAACTTTTTCTTTCTCAGTGTTCTGATCCATTTTTACAGGACCTTCACCTTCCTGTGCCTTTTCACTGAGGTCTTCCTTTGTTTCTGCATTATCATCATCTTCGTCATCATCACTTTTAGATGCAGACTCTAGAGCTTCCTTTATCCAGGCCGTGTTCTCATTGACATGGGCTTCAATAAACTCTGCAAATAGTGGATCATCCTTGTGCTGAAATGAGATATCAATAATAAGGTATTAATAAATATTGTGTAAAGCATTAAAATGACTAGTCTCTGTTACAAAAATAAACTCTACTTTTTTAAGCAGCTCCTTAATCTTATTCTTATTTTTCTCAACTTTCTTCTCTTTCTTTTCTGATTTTCTTTTATCTTCCAGTTCATCTTTATGAAGGTTCTTGTAAGCAGTACTATCTGATGCGTATTTGCTCCATGCTTTAGGTTTCTTCTCATCACCTAGATTTGCACATGTTTGCACTTGTATTTGCATGGAATTTATGCAAGTGCCATCAAAATATTCTCTTGCTTGTGTAGCCTGTTCTTCGGTGCGGTACCCGATGAATCCAAAGTTCCTGAACTTTCCATCTTTAGTGTATTTTAACTGTACATCAGTTACTTCGCCTTTTTCTCCAAATACATCTTTTAGTTTTTCAACAGTTACCTAGAAGATAAATTATATTTCTATTTAGAAAAGCGCGTAAATTTAGTGGGGTTAACTTTCAAAGAATCACATAGCCCTAGCCGAATATATGCGATACTTAAGATTTGCCTTGAATGGTTTGGATGTTTCTTATTATGGAGAAAACTTAAACTTCAAAAATCGTACAAGAATAATGGACAATCTGCCTCTAATTCTGTATTTCTATACTTAATAGTGTGTAGTTTTAGCACCGAAATCTAAGCAAGTTGGTGCTTCAATAAAATACTAAAAAAAGCTAGTATATACCTGCGCAGAAGACCAATAAAACGTTTGAAACATTCTAGACATATACACACCTTGTTTGGTAAATTCTTTACTATTAGTCGAGACATTTTACAGTGTTAAAAAAAAACAAATATTTAGAGAACTTATTTGTAATTTTGTAAATAAATCTGCAGCACGTGCGATGCACACATTTCGCTTTGACACTTTGACCATGTGACTTTGACAGTGTAAAAATGACAATATATGTGGTGCTGCGATCGTTAAAAATTAGACATGTGAGATGTGAAGATTTCTGTTTTTTGTAAGTTGTTAAAACTTTGTGATAAGCAAAACACAATAAGATATATAACATGATGAGATAAGGCTTATAAGTAAAATATTATTTCAAAGTTTGATTCAATTTACCAAATTTTTTATGTTTTTATGCGCGCAAAACTAAAGTCCAAACGAAAATTGTTATTTACTCTTTGGTCATACTTAATATCTTACCTGTCAAGTCATAGTGTCTTTCTTCTGTCAATATCAGCTGTTACAGAAGAAACAAAACAAAATAATAAAAACCAAAAAAAGCATATTTTGATACACGCCGGTGATTTTCACATAACCGTTCTTTTCTACAAGAGATTTGCTGTAACTCTTTAAAAATGTCGACTATGACTTTTGGACAAAAACAGTTCATACCAACTCCTCCTGATAAGGGTAGCTTTCCTCTGGATCACGACGGAGTTTGTAAGGACAGCATGAGAAAATACATGAAGTGCTTACTAAACCACAACGGTAATAATTCCATGTGCCGGGAAGAAGCGAAAGAGTACCTAGGATGCAGAATGGAAAATAACCTCATGGCTAAAGAAGATTGGAACCAATTGGGTTTTAAAACTGAAGCTCCAGCAGAAGTTCCAGCTGCAGCTAAGAAATGATAAATTATTGTTTGTTATGGGTAAGAAATTGTAATATTGTTGTATTTAATAAATTTTAGAAATAGCACTGTCACTGTTTCCTTCATTTTTGTCTTACTCAAAGTAAAAAAAAAACTGTGTGTAGTTCTGCTTTACACACAATTTTTGTATCTAAAATGTTTATATTTTTATCAAATTTTCATACCATTTTTTAGTAATATCCATATTGGCATATACTATTAATTTTGTAACGAGCTAGGTAAATAAGATAAATTAAAACAATACTGGTTAAACAGTATTTTAATTTATCTCAAAACACTTATTTAATATTTTATTCCGAAATATGCCACTGATATTTTGATGAATTAATACACCAACATACATGCTGAGTACATTTTTAGCATCATCCAGGGCACTACTTACTTAGTCTACTGCTTGCTCCGTACTTACAGTCTTCAGGACAAGGTTTTCAAGACAGAGCATATGTGTTAACATGAGTTCTCCCACTGCGATGTTCAGTTCAACTTGTGACAACTTCGTGTCATTCACATAGTCAAAGTCCAGTCAGGAAAGGCTCCACTTCGATTACATAACATATTACAATACAAATAGCATTTTACTATTTTAATCACAAAACCTCTTTTAACTTTTCATGAAAACAATTCCTCAGCCAGTGACAGTAGAGTTAGCGAGCAAAGCAAGCTCGAAAATTTTAGGAACCAGTCTCAGATAGCTTATGTTTTTTTTTACCATACATGCAGATATAGGAGTTTCTTTGTCTACTTACATATGTTTATAAGACTCAAAATAAAAATTTCATTTCATTTATTTATAAAGGACTCTAAATTATTCAGAAAGCAAGACCTAGCGTAGCAAGCTGAAAAATTCCAGCCACCTGGCTCAGATCGGTCAGGCATTTTTTAGACCATTCAAACTGATTCAAAAGTTATTGTGCTGGCTTAGGTCGCGTTCCCACTATGTCGTGACGATAGATTATCGTGTCGTTTAAAGTGTCGTGGCTTGTGTATTTAAATGGAGGTGTTCACATATAGGACGACACGATTAACTGTCGTCCATAACCTTTTTTTTTGCTGTGACGACAGATCGTCAAGTGAGTTGATATAACGGTATAGCTAGAGACGACAGTAGTCCAACGATAAATATTAATCGTCACGACATAGTGGGAACGCGCCCTTAGCCCATTCTCACACGTTGCACGAAGCTCGGCGTAGGCGGTGAAGCTGATGTGCGGTTAGCGCCGGCGCTCGTCGGGCAGTGAACGTGTGTTAGGCATCAACGGATTTCATACAACCCAATGTGACGTAAAATCCGCTTCTTCACCCGACTGCTTAGACGAGCGGTGTCCTGTGACAATCGTCTTACGTGTGAAAGTTGCAGAAATATTAAGAGACGAGAATGCAAGCCCGAGCGAAGCGAACTCGAAGCTATCGCGCTATTACAGCACGATATGTTGATTTTTCCTAAATAAATTTTGTTATTTGGTCATGGTAGAGAATAGGGTGGGGCAAGCGCCTCAACTCGCTCTACAAGCCTACGCTTAATGAACTCCAGTAAAAGTGGTTCCTCGTAACGTAAAGCAGCTTGCCTGAATAAGTAATACCATTATATCTACATATTTCTGCTGCTCACCTCAGCATTGCTTTATTTTTGTTGTCAGACACAATGCAATGCAAGTGAACTTGCAAGTATGTCTCTGCAAAACAAAGTGTTTCTATACGCCTTATTTTATTGATTTTTTTGTTAGTAAAGGGAGAGGCATATCTGTTGAGTCATAATTTAATCAGGCCCGCATGCGGTGCACTTTGCAGTGGTTCTTGCGTGGCTGATTACGCGAAAGGCGCCGATAGGAATCCAACATTTATTCATAAGTTGCATCTATTCTTTCACCGAGTTCTCTAGTTAATCTGGTCAGGTCTATATTTCTATCGCAGAAAAATGCGCGATTAGAAAAACAATTAAATTGATCTGGGAATCGAACCCAGCTAATCTCAGTTGGTACTCACTATCACACTGGTTTGAATTGACGTTGAGGAAGGCAATAATGAACAAAATGTCATAGAAATTTTCTTTATTAAACATATAATATTACTTAAAAGATATTACAATTAAACTAAAATTATTCATTGAGTAATTATTTTAGAAAGACTTTAGAAATTTTTATTCCTTTTTATCGCCAGTATTTCATGGCATTTTTTATAAAAGTAAATATCACAGTTATTATTAAAATGTATTTGTGACCAAAGAAATTATAAAAATCTAATGTAGCCTATATTATACTAAAATGTTGAGTGGCTCGAGAGGTATAACATTACTTAAAAGTCACTCTAGCTTATGGACCACTTGGCAGTTATTATATTGTTCTAATCCCTTCATAATGAACGTACTTTGACTGCTGATTGCAAGACTACTGCTACTGCAATTGTTTCACATATATTTCTGTTCTAAGGGATTCCAGGGAGAAGGAGAGGTATATCATTGACTTTATGGTAAACATTGATTCAAGACACAACAGCAATCTTACAAAAATATCCAAAGAGAATTTATTCTGTACAATGACTAACTATAATAAGCACCATTTTCATTCTACCAAGTTTCACTTTTTCTTTTCCACGTTGGCAATACAATCAGATTACACAATTCATCATACATCATCCTCCTTAGCTTTTTCACAGTACACATAAGGCCATTTGTTTAAAAAATACATGTCTAAAATGTATTAATGATAAAATGTATAGGTTAATGTATAGCATTGATGAATAATGGCATCTATAATATTTACTTAACCATTATTTTATTTCACTTATATCATTTACAAATTACATTTAAAGTGTACCTCTTTTAACCAGCATAAGAGATATTTTCAATAATTTACTCAACTATTAAATAGATGACATTAAGTAAATGAGTACAATTTTTACAATATTAATCTAAAAATGCATATTCTTATAATATCAGATAACTAAGGCAGTATGTGTTGTTACATAAATACTGTAGGATATAGATAAAACGTTATTATCTCTGATCCACATTAACAATTAAACATCGAAGTACAATACAAACTGTACAGAAGCTAAATGGATGGTGTTTTATACCTTACATGACATAAACAAACCAAGCACACGATCGTTTTGAGATCAAAATGTACAAATATAATAGAAATCATAATTCTTATTATAATACTTATTATCTAGTTACATTATAATTAAATAATAGTATATTGTAGATATTATTTTGTTAATACTACCGCTCTGGCAGTGAGATTTTGCGCAATAGTTACTAAGTCTAGTTTCAATTCAGACGTTTCCGATATGTACTTGTTATTTCTGACGTTTGTACAGTACACGTCTGTACATAAGTGTAATTATCAGTTTACGCTATAATTAAAGTAATAATTTCTTTAGATCGTGGAACGCAATTTAAAGTATATTTATTATGACCGGTTCATTTGTAATAATCCTTTCAATGGTGCAAAAATATACAAAGGTGTTAGGTATAGGCAGAAATAAGTAAAGTCGAGCTTCTAGCTGTATAATAAGTAAAGCTGTTAAAGTTACTTAATAAGTATACATTTCATATACATAGTTTAGTAGTATGCATACTTAGTATGTGATCGAAAACTCGTATCTTTCAATAGTTTCAATACACTGCAGTCGAAGAAATAAATTACGTAAGGTTAAAATATCATTAACAGTACCTAATATAAGTTGTCAATAATAAAAGTGTAGAGTAAAATAATGATAGTAGATTGGTAGTAAGAGTAGTTGCAGCACTGGGTGAGCGTAGTGTTGAGCCGGGTGCGGGCGGCGTCTTGTAGCCAGCTCGACGCCCCGCGCGGTTCGAGTCGCATCCCATCCAGAAATTAGCCGATGATTGCGGCTTATCATTTTCAACTCGCATCTGGAGGTCGTTGAATTTCCAAAACCCTTTGCCTTTGAAGAAGTATGTTTTACCTGGAAAAATAAAATTAGGTTTAGTTAATTCCAAAAATGTTAAAGTAAGGTAGATTATGTCTTGGTGTCACAACTCTAAAAAGTTGGCCCATAGAGTCCTTACCATCTTTCCATTGGAACACGCTGTCGATATTGTACCCCACACCTTTCCACATAACCATGTTGCGAGGGTAATCGTAGTCAACGCGACCTTTTTCCTCATCATATCTGAAACAAGTAAATTGAATTAGCTAGTGTCAATGTTGATCCATATGTGAGGGTATAGTCATGAGCACTATTAGGTGTTTTGAATTTTCCTAATTTATATAAGCTTAGGAAAATTCAAAAGCGAATTTTTCGTAAAGTAACGATTGGGGCTTTGAAATAAGACCTATTTCATAGTATTTTGGAACCCCCAAAATACTATGGTCGTAACCGTATACTTACAATTAATATAGAAGGAGGACTGTACCATACACTTCTGCCTGCACTTTCGGGAAAATAGGCATGATGATGTAAAGTATTTAAAAAAATAACTCACTTCCAATACATGGCGCCGCTGTAGAAATAAGTATTGCCGTTGTGGCCCCACACCATGGCAGCATCCAGTTTCTCCAAACTAGCAGGCAAACCAAACGTTGATAAAGGTTTCGGGTATCCCGGCAACAGATATTGTGAATCGAACAAGTAAAGCTGTTTACCTGAAATTTATTATTAAATAGGGTTAATCTTAGGTACCTAAGTTGTAATGAAGTTTAACAAATCATCATCATCATCTGCTTAGCCTTTTGCCAACTAAGCTGAGGTCCACTTCCAGTTCGAAGTTTTACAAATATTGTCGGAAATTGTATAGGTAATTGTCTCGTCTCTTACCTATGAAAATAGCAATTTTCCGATCAGGTCTTTCATAGACCGCGTCGACATGTGTAAGGTTCTGGGGTAGACTAGCCCACATCCTTGTTATTTCCATAGGATATGAAGGGTAACGCCCTTGAGCTCCTATCCTCCAATGATACTGAAAAATAAATTAAGTTTAGATATAGCAGCTTTCTTTGCCAGTGAAGTTAAGGTTCATTGGAACGGTCTATAAAAAAACAAACGTCAATAATGAGTACTTACTCTATTTTTAAATATGAAGAGTTCGCCGCGTATGAGAGCGACTGCATCGTAACTCGTATCACACGTGTCCGGTTTATCCGCCGGTGTCGTTGTCGTCGTTCGCTGCGTCGTCTTCTCCGGGTAATGTGGTTTCCTCGGGTTATCTTGTCTCGGATCATTCGGATAGTGAGGTCTGGGATGACTCGGATACTCAGGTTGTACGTAGGGGTAGCGCGGACGATAGGTGGTCGGGTGGGTCGTTGCTTCAGTAGGGCGGTAGGTGTTGTGATGATGATGATTGCGTCGAGGATGATCTTCGGTCGCGTTGTGATGGCGCCGGTCGGGGTAATATGGTCTCTCGGGGTAATATCTCGGGTCGGGGTAATAACCGGGATAGTGAGGATATTTAGGGGCTGGACGCGGGTTATAGGACGGGGTGTATCCTCGGTTAGGGTTTCGTTCTGGATTCCTATTGGGGTAGTTATAGTACGGCCGTCTGGTGGTTGTGGTGGTGGTAGTTGTGGTCGTCGTGGTAGTAGTTGGTGGTGATTCTACTGGACGGTAGTTTGGTATTTTGCCCCACTTTGTTCTCTTTTTAGATCCTGAAAAGTAAGCATAACAGGGTTAGTTTGTAAAAAAAAAACAAACTAATATAGTTAGAAGTTTTCAAGTTCAGCAGTGCAGTACCTAATTATGATGATGTCTGTTAATTTACATGATGCTTACCATACATTTGTTGAATGCCATTGCGATCGTCTTCGGGTAATACAAAGTTTGGTTGAATGCCTTGATACCACGGAAACATAAGCGCGCCCTTCACAGAGCTGTGACTGAGACCTAGTGAATGGCCAAACTCGTGTGCGGCCACCGCAAAAAGTGAAGTTCCTGTAAAATAAATAAAAATTCTGTTAACTACATAAGCAGTCATTGATGAGACATGGGACCTACGCCGGATATTACCTGACGAACGCCGAATTTTTCGCAATCAAAATCGTCATTTTATCATGGGTTACCAAGGCAGTCTATATATTCTATTCAAATGTGGGTTCAGTTGAATAAAGGTGGATATTTACACATGGCTAGCAGAATACAATTCGAAGTGGCGTTGTAACCGTCCGTTGTCCGTGTAAATTATCACGTGTGCACAGTGCGGCGCTGCGCGGTAATCGCAGCGGCATCGTCGCCGCGCCTGCGGTCGCCGGCACCTATCGGCTGCTGCCGTGTTTACACTATACATGCGACGACCACACTTGGCTCGCTTCGCAGTAGTCCCTATAGCATGTGCATTAATTCTGTGACGTAATTCTGATAGCTATATGGAGTTTCGTAACGCTGCGAGAATTGCCAAAACTGCATGTACCTACCTAATTGCCTAGGGGTACCTTCCCAATATTAATATGCATTATGTCGACTTGGTTTCGAAATGTAGAAAGAAGAAGAACAACGTAGAACTGATATGGGTGAAAGAAACAAAAAGTTGGAGAACCTTGCTGAATCAAATGGCCACATAAAATCCTATCCGTACCTACCTATTTCGAAGCAACCTAGCACCTTCAAACTCACAGAAACATTCTAAGGGCATGTTATTTAAACTGAAATTCCAGAATAATACCCTAGTTAAGCGCAGGCTTGTGTAACAACGAAGGTGAACAGCGTATTCCTGCGCTTTCGACATTTGCATGTCAAAACATGGCTGACCGCAACATGCTCATTTCCGAGCTACACGTGAACTTTTCACGTAAGCTCAGCAAATTCATCGGAAATCTGTTAATTACGTACCTACGTAACTTTATATTTGCCACGTAAAGTTTTCAATGAAAGCTACTGAATTTTGTCACAATAATTATTTATAATGTTGAAAATATGTGGAAGTGTAAATACAAAGTGAATAGGTACAGGTGAATGTGTCTCCAGTAACCTGCACAATGAATATTTTCAACAACAAAATGCTGCCATTTTGTTGTTAGATTCATCAGGATGGAATGAGACACCTACCCGAGAAGTGTCTTACCAAGCTAAAAAGCCTAAACAGATATACTAGTATCGGACAAAGTAGTGGCCTATTGTTGTGTCCAACAGATTGCCGAGGAGCAGAAAAGAGAGGAAAAATTTTTTTTTTTTTGTTGTCACCGAAGAAAATAACAGTTGAAATAATATTCTTCATGTGTCAAACAAACCTATGTATGAAAATTCAGAATTCGTAATGTACCTAAAACAATGAAATATAAAAATTATCGTTGGCGATGACCTAACAATAGAAATAGGTAGTGTAAGCAAGTCTTTACCTTCTTCATCGTCGTCCTTCGGTTCTAGCAGCCATAGCTCGTCGTCATCAAAGTGTGCGTCTCCGCCGCGACCAGTTCCGGGGAAGAACGCGTGCGCAAGGATCGAGCCGCGCCCGTCAAACGGATACGAATCGTCATGGTAACGCCTGTTTCAAACAAAACAAAAAAGGGTTTTAGTCAGATAAAATGACATCGTATCATGACAAAGTTGCATTAGGCTTTTACTGTTGATGAAAACAGTCATACCGAAGTAATGTATTCATCTCGCAACAAACAACAATGGATGGAGTCTGCAGAGCAATCAAACTTGCGTCCCGGGGGTCCCACGCTCGGCTACTACCCACCTAATCATTTTTCGCGCCAACAAAACACAACGGAAAGACCTCGCCCATGCATATTTCACGCGATATTAGCTGACCGTTGCGTTATTGAGTTGCCATGTGAAAGTTCTGCCATTAACCGATATGGGCGGGGTGCGCTAATAGGGAAAATATTCCTATACTTAGTACCGCTATTATTATACTTGCTCGGTTTCTGAGGCGGTAATAAGAACCGTAGTGGAATATTCCCGAAGCGATTTCACCCCCACCGTGCCTATTGGTACGAGTAGCATCGAGAACGCGACTTTCATTTCTGTTTTATTCACCTGTTTTGTGAAGATTTGAAAAGCGATAGAAAAACGCAATCTGATTTTAAATCTACATTACCTTGCTCGTAATGACAGCACTTTTATTGAGTGCTTCCACAAAGGTAAGGTAGTGGAATGAGGAAGTGTCTCGCTGACATACGCCGTCAAATATAATGGGTTCGGAATGGAAAGTTTCCGAGTTTGGAGGATGATTTATTGCGGTTTTGGTATCTGCCCTTAGCAACCGCGCCTGAACCCAATGTGTGCGGATATGAAACGGGTCAATGTATATCATATTTCAAATAACCTTTATTTTTTATAAAGATGCAATAAAGTCTGTACTAACAGGCATAAAGCCAAGTATAAAAGAAATATAAAGTATACACTTGAAATTGGTCAATAAAATATACATTACATGTCTAAATGCATGAGAACTAAAGTATTGTATATAAGCGTATGATAGCAGCCAGTGATTGTCCTTATATCATTCGTGAGTTGGAGAACGCAGTTAAGTTGTACGTATCCTTTATTACTTGGGCAATATTACAGTTTATGAGTGTAATAAATCTGGTAGACGCATAGTGTAGGATACCTACCCCGCTATGTGCAATCACTCTCAGCGTTCTAGCCCAATGAAGTGATGATAGAATCGTTTCATATTATGTACTTAAATAATAAAAATATCGCACTGAATTCCCATCAACTACACACCTACGTGTTTATGTTGTGTATCTTTATTTACTTTAAGAGCTATGAAAACCGAAGCTTTTCACGCAATCCATACCTACATTTATTGATTTTGGTACCTCTTTGTATGCATAACTATGTGCTATGGTTGATTTTATTTGAATAATGTGTAAATAACGTTATATGGAATAGAATCTATCTATAAATAAATTAATTTGAATATTTGTCTCTTCTGGGTTTTCTACCCGAATATTTTATGAAGAGTTTTCCATTTTCCTTTTTACCAAACTAGTTTTTGAAATTTATGTCGATTACTAAGTTATGAGAGCACACAATGCGAGGGGTGCGGGAATTCCCGTGTTGCAACTAACCGACAGAAATAAGATTCAATTCTAGATTCAGAAAATTAAATCACTTAAATAGGTATGTTTTGGAAACAAATTTTCATTATTAACTAGGTATACAAGTACCTTTAGGTATCGGTATCATGGGAAGACGACTTTCCGTAGATATAGTAGGAAACGGAAGACTTTTATAGAGTGTAATATAAGTTAACGGCACGCATAAAATCCAGAGGCAGGTACCTCCGCCGTAGCATTTGATACTGTTTCTCTATCGTATAGACGACTTTAATAATGTAAAGCCTCGTGCGTTAATATAATATAAACCTATATTATTTACATCTGTTGTAGCTAACTTATTCTTGAAGTAGAACAATAATGTCTAAACGAATGAGGGAAACGCGTGGAACTAAAGTTCAAATACCTAAAGTGTTCACTCTCAACTCTTAAAACAGCAAGCTGAAGTGTACGTATACTTAGACAATGTATCGGAATTCGTAAAGCATTATGGAATAATATATCGGAACTCGTGAATAAACTTCTTATTGATTCGACAGCAAGTAATAAAAGTGAGCTCGTGACGTGACCATGCCACCCCGGCAGCCTGAACTCGCAGAATATAACGCTCCCGAGGCATGGAGAAAAAAGAAAATCTTATGCAGAGTGCGGTGAAGTTGTCGGTTGCCGCTGCAAGTTTGCAGCGTTCGCCGCAATATGGTGGTCGCAATATGTCCAGTGTTGAGGTTTTTGTCGCCGCTACTTTCTCATATCGTCGTTTACGGTGATCTAATAAATGAAACTTCGCCCTACTCTCATTCAATATGAGACTTCTGTCGGAAACTTTGCGTCATTTGTCAGGGTTAGCTTCGTTCGTCGTATCTGTTGATCTATCATACTTTGTTAGGTCATATGAAATATTGTTCTGAATACGTTTCAGTGGATCGTTTAACATGTAAACAATGTACCTAACGTAAGAAAATATATAACGTAAGTATTTTAGAGATTTCAGGAGACTACTTCTAACATTTCTGAGTTGTAGTTTTCAATGCTTACTCAAACGTGGTGGTGGTGTACAATTGTACAGAAACAATTGGCAAAGATATCGGTGAACGAACACAAAACATTCAGACGGATTTTGGAAGTCGGTCAAAAAAACATTGTAAAGTGCCCATAAAATTTGAAGGTTGATCTTGATTTTCCTGGAATCCCATCATCAGATCCCGACCTATACCTACCTTTCATCATCAGCTCAGCAACATGCGATAATGATAAACAGGCACAAATATCTGAATTGCGTTAGAAAGAATATGAAAAACATTGTATGTGCCTATAAAAATTTGAGGGTTGCTCTCGATTATCAGATTCGGACTTGGAAGTCGGTTAATGAACTTTGCGTCACGTCTCATCCTTTGAATGGAAGCTATTTGGGACTCTCCACGATTGAATGGGCTCAGACCATGCGGTTTAATTTTTAACTTGAAGTTCATTATAGTTATATAATTATTTTTTGCTAGAAAGTATTACCATGAAAGCGTGATCCCTTTGCTTTTGAAGAAATCTTTTCTGGCTTTGCCATTTGTAACCAAGGAATCCTTATTTTTCTTTCTTCTATAAAAGTCTTATTTGGTTTCAAGAAAAAAAAACGGGTTAATCCATATTACCTACCGATTTTTCTAGAAACTCTATATACTGTAGTTATTCTATACGTAAAGTGAACGCTATAGTGTTCAGTTCGGCTTGAGCAGTGTCCGACCCTATTCTTATGCCCCGCACGAGGAGATCGCAAATCCCCTTAAAATGGATAGGACGTTTCTGTAAATCCTCAGTTGATTATTATTTATTATCAACACGATAAATCAAGCTAGGGGATATTTAAAGAAGTCTGCCAATTTTATTTGTAGCGAGGAGAGATATTTTCTTTTTAAGCAAAAAAGGACCTTGAGGACTACCTACGTAAGTATAGTATGTGCTAAAATTACAAAACTCACTTGCCTTCTTTTCATTTGTGATGGCCTCTGTATTGAGTTTTGTACGAATACACATCGTTAGTTTTGTGTGGGTAGGGAATTTAAAAGTTTTTACTTCAAATTGATGGGATTCCAGATTACTTTTCGTTAGCTACGTGGCATTGTGACTTACATTTATTCCTGCCCCTTAATGTTGCGAGGATGTTTAAGATTCGGCAGCTCACGGGTACTGTCTAAAGAGATAGTTTTTTTTTTACTTACTTGGCAAAGGAAACAACGATATCAGCTTCATCCGAGTTGATTTCCGTGAAGGTTAGGCGGGATGCTTGGGCCCAGACGTCGAGCGCCCGCGCCAGCACGGCCCGAGTCATGTACGGGTCCAAGTCGGATGGCCGCCGTGACGACGACAAGCTGGTGACAAAATAACATAACATTAAAATAATTGGAGGCGCAACATCGAGAAAAGTGGATGATGGGGGGAGGCCTAGGAGTAGATACAGTCTTAAAAAAAATAAGAATAATTGATTGCCTCTTTGGTCTAGTGGTCGCAAGCGCGACGGCTGAGCATGAGGGCCTTATTGGGTTTTTCCATCAGGAATTTCTCCGTAACAGCCACATAATCTGAATTTGTGCCCGGTTGATGGCAATAGGCTCGCCCCCTATTACATGGGACTTAAAACAAAACTGGCGAAGTGTGGGTGTACTATTAGGTTCACCTCTGAATAAACCTACAGGGGACAACAGGCGTGATGTTATGTTATGTAAAATAAATTTTACACATGAAAAGAATATTAGCAGACATTTGTAAAGAACACACCGTTTTTCAATTCGTTATCCTCTAATGAATGATGAATGCGAAACTAGTCAAGAAATATGACATGCGTTCAGTAGCATGTTGCATCAGTCTATTTAGATAGACAACAGAAGTCTGAGGTCGCAAACATATGGCTGTAAAACGAGAGGTTCCGGTTTTGGGTAATGGGGAACCGATCACTTTACCGAATTTTGTTTGTTCAATTTTTATTTTACCGAAAACTATTGACCGACGGCTCTTTTGCTATATACGTTATAAATTTGGCATATTTTTAGATCATCGAAGTATCATTTGTCATATGTATTATTTTATCGAACCTTATTTCGCCGATTTACAAAATAACTTTTTGCTATTGGCCGAAGCCTCTTTTTTACTTTTATCATTTGCCATATTTTCACCACACCGAAACAACATTTTACGGAATATTATTGGTCACAAATGTATAGCCGGTTACTTGGTAGTATTTTCAATATTAAATTAAAATAGTGACATAATAAGTCAATATGTTGTGTTGCAAAATTAGTGACAGAAACGAATCGCTGCAAAACCGACTTCATGTAGTCTTGTCTGCGGTGTCACCTTGTTTCGCAGACAGAAATTTCACACAATTTCGTTTCCCAGAAAATGTTTCACATACTATTTAGTCCCTGTATTTTTATTTCGAATATTTTTGTTTCGACTACCATTTACTTGAATGAAACATATTATACAGAAACACAATTCAAAGAATTTTACAGTCACATTTTTTTATCTGACAAACTTATCAAACAGCAGAATTATTTTTCAGCGAATATTGTTTGTTCGATGTATGTTTCCACGGTATTTTATTTTAACGAAATTATTAACTAAAAATTAAAATATTGTCTTTAAAAGCCAATATGTTGTACTACAAAAGTTAGTGACAGAAACGAATGGCTGCAAAACAGACCTACTACACACTACGACAAACAGAGACTACGTAGTCTTGTTTGCCCTACCCCTAGAGTGTAATTTAAGCCCGCGTAGGCGCGGAGGGATGAGGCGGCCCGCGAGTTGAGGAACAGGTGGTTTCTAAGCTCGCCGCCGCGGCTGAGGCTGGCCGGCTCGCCGGCCAGCAAGCCGAAGCTGCGGTGGTGAGCGTTAATACCATCTGCGACGATAAACTCGCGTGGGGCCGCCGGAGCCCCGCAGCGCCGGAGCCGTGACAGAAACCATGCCTGTTGCATGCTTGCTTGCTTGGATGCTTGCTTGCTACATGCTTGCATGCATGCTGCAAGTTGTATGCTTGCTTGCATGCTGCATGCAACAGGCATGGACACCATTAGGGAGAATTGAATAACAAGATTGTTTTCCTGCTTGACAAGAATTATTTTACCCGCATTATTTTTGTGAACCCGGTGTTGTAATTTTATAGGAGGTTTGTGCAACGTAATGAAACCACGGTGGGAGTCTAACTGACTTTATTCAATCTACCGACACCTGACAATCTTATTTATCTACACCTACCTTACACATCTCCCCCATAAACCAAAGTATACAGTTAAAAATATATTCTTCACAATGAGTGAATCTACACCACCTAAAAGATAAGTATGTAATATAATAACACGTTGACCAAGTTTAATATTTATTCTTAGACCTGTTGTACGCTCTCTTGGTACGGTCGGAGGCGTCTGGCGGCGGCGGTGGAGGAGTTTGAGGTTTCGACTGAACCCGACCGAAATCATTACCATCAAACGCGTCCCTAAACTCATCTCCTGAATCTACTACTTCCGACACTGCTTGCGCGCCAGTCGCCTCCGCTTCTGTTAGTGTCTCTTGACCGTCAGACCCCTCGGTTTCTTCCACTATTGGATGCGTGCTTGTACGTGATAGTGAATAGCGACTTGGTCCACGAAGTGGGACAAGTTGGTCGTGGTGTCTACGCCATTCCACTCCTTCCCCTATGTTTATTTTACAAGAAACTGGGCCAGTTACCTCTGATACGTAACCCTTCGCCCACTTGTCCCCCTTCTTGGAATAATCTCTCGCCAGTACATGGTCACCCACCGCGAGTGGTTTGTGACGACCACCGGCGGCCGCCACCTGCCTGTCTTGCGCGGCGCGTACTACGGTCGCCCCGTCCGGACGTAGCACATCGAGGCGCCCGCGCAAGCGACGTCCGAAAAGTGCAACAGCCGGCGACACCCCTGTAGTGGCGTGCTCACAATTTCTATATTGGAATAAGAAGCGATACAAAGCTGCTAACATATCCTCTTTTTGAAAAATAGCTCGTTTTATTGCTTTCTTTACTGTTTTTACGGCATTCTCAGCCTCGCCATTACCTTGGGGTCTGTACGGCGCCGATGTCGAATGTCTTATTCTATTTTTATGACAATATTGTTTGAATTCTTCCGAGAAGAAGGGCGGACCATTATCGGTCACTAGTTGTGATGGAAGACCGAACCGTGCAAAAATAGACCGTAAAGTGGCAATAGTGGCACTAGCTGTTGTACTTCCCATGACCACTGTCTCTATCCACTTTGAGTGGGCATCTATTATAATTAGAAATCGTTTTCCCGCGCAATCAAAAAAATCTGCATGAACGCGCTGCCAAGGGTGTAACGGGTACTCCCATGGGTGTAGCGGAGCGCGCATAGGCGCGTCTCGCACCGACCGACACGCGTCACAAGCCCGACAAGCGTCCTCTATGTCCCTATCAATATTGGGCCAGTAAACGTAATTACGAGCAATGCTTTTCATTTTATTCATGCCTAAATGGCCACTATGGATCTCTTTTAAAATATCAGGTCGAAACTTTTGTGGAATTACCACTCTGTATTGATAAATAATACAACCACGATCTGTGAATAAATGTTCTTTGCGAGCAAAAAATACCTTTTCTTCATCACAACTAGGCGATGCCGGCCACCCAAACAACAGGTAACCTAACACTTTACAAAGCAGCGGGTCCCGCTGGGTCTCTTTAGCTACATCATTAAAATCTAAAGGTAATGATTCTTCGACGTAATGTAAATAATCTATGTGAGTAGTGGGTTGCCGCTCGTGTGCCAAGGGCAGACGTGATAAACTGTCAGCCGGACCATTATCCGCTGACTTCACAAATTCTATAGAAAAATCGTAACCCGCCAGTCGTGCGGCCCAGCGCTGTAGGCGACTGGCTGCCGTCTGCGGAATACCCTTCTTTTCATGAAAGATATATGTCAGGGGCTTGTGGTCTGAGCGCAAAGTGAACCGCCTGCCAAAGAGATATTGATGGTGTTTTGTAATGCCAAAATAAATCGCTAAAGCCTCTTTGTCTAGCTGACTATAGTTGCGCTCCGCACCGTTTAACGTGCGCGAGGCGCAACTGACTGGCCGCTCACTACCATCCTTATACCGATGTGCTAGGACCGCCCCCACACCGTACGCGCTGCTGTCCACCGACAACACGAGCGGCCGCCCCTCCTCATAATGAGCCAACACCTTATCGCTTAACAATATTTTCTTAGCTTTCTCCATTGCTTGTGCACAACGCGAATCCCAATTCCACTTTACACCTTTACCTAAAAGATAGTGCAACGGGTGAAGCAATGAACTTAAATTAGGGATAAATTTCCCGTAGTAATTTAAAAGACCGAGAAAGCTTTTTAACTGTGTCACATCAGTAGGTGTGGGTATTTTGGAAATCGCGTCGAGCTTAGCGGGGTCGGGATGCAACCCGTTCCTATCGATAATAAACCCTAAATAAGTTACACTTTTTTGTAAAAAACTACATTTTTCCAACTTGACAGTGAGGCCCATCTCACGTAATCGTTCGAGGACAGCCCGTAAACTGCGCATGTGTGTGTGTCTATCTTTGCCCGTTATGCAGATATCGTCGAGAAACACTACCGTGCCCGGAATGGCGCGTAGTGTCTCCTCCATCATTTTCTGGAATTGCTCTGGTACACAAGATAAACCATACGGCGTTCTCCTATACGCAAACGTCCCTACATGTGTTGTGATCGCCGTATATTTTTGTGATTCCGGATCTAAAAGCACCTGTTCGTAAGCATGTCGTAAATCTACTTTAGTAAATTCCTCTCCGTTACTTAAGTTCGCAAATAACTCTTCTATACGGGGAAGTGGATAAAAATCCCGTTTCAACTTGGGATTAATGGTAATTTTATAGTCACCGCAAATCCTGAGTTCCCCATTACTTTTAACTACAGGCACAATAGGGGTCCCAAAATCTGAGTGTTCGACGCGATATATGGAGCCGTCCTGCTGGAGACGCTCCAGCTCGCGCTCAACCCGCGTCCGCAGCGCTAGCGGCACGGGCCGCGCGCGCACGTATACACCGCTGCTGTCTACGAGCTGTAACCGTAACGATTTTTTACAAGTGCCTAGCTGCTTTGTAAACACTTCAGGAAATTCTTTAACCAATTGACTGATTAATTTATCCTCTTCAATAAATTTATTAATGTTTATTTGTGTTACCTTTAAAGCAGCGAGCCAGTCTCGACCTAGTAACGGCCTACTGCCGCCTTTTATTACATACAATCGAACATCAGTAGCCATTACATTATTAAATTTTATATTAACTACAATATACCCGAGTGGTTCGATCTTCGAGCCTGAATAGCTGCGCAAAATCAAATTATCGGTTTGCAAGGATCTGTCACTAAATAACAATTCATAACAACTATCATTGATTGCAGAAATACGGCTACCGGTATCAACCTCGCACTCTAACATTACAGAGTCCACCTGCACATTTATAAAATAGGGTTGGTTACCTTGAGCTGAGGATACCACCATGTTGAAAAAGTCATCGTCTTCGGAATCAACACCAACAAAATTTTGACGTTGAAAATCGACACTTTTACGATTACGCACTTTCTCACACATCACACGTAAATGGCCGCGTTGATTACAATTATCGCAATTGTAATTCGTAAAACGGCATCTGTTAGCCGAATGAGCTTTACCGCACCGCCAACATGCCGCCGTGCCTCCGCGGGCTCCGCTGCCGCCAACGCCTGCGGGCGTCGCGCGCCCTCCCGCGCCCTGTTGGCGAGCGCCGCTCGCGCTCGGCCGGGCGCGCACCGCGTGTAGGCCCTCGCCTGCCTCGCTGCCGCCCGCGCTCGCACCCGCGCCGCTGCCTGCGCCCGCGCTCCCCGTTGCGGCCGGGCCGCCGCCGCTTATCTCGGCATGCCGGTCCGCCGCCTCCAGAGCCAGAGCTAGCTCCACCGCTTTCCTGTAGTCGATCGATCTCTCCGCGAAAATCCTGGATCTCATCACTTCACTCGCAAGCCCCGATACAAATTGATCTCTGAGATCCTCCTCTAGTCGGTTGCCAAAATTACAAGTGACCGCGAGATGTTTTAAACTCTGTAAGTATGCGGTCAACGATTCGCCTGGTCGTTGTCTCCTTTGACGAAAAATATGGCGTTCGGCAATATCCGACCGTTGTGGCTCGAGGTGAGCTCGCACTAGTTCAATTAGCTCTTCTATTGTTTTATCCTCAGGATTAGCTGGCGCGCATAAGTCACACATCAAACTATAAGTTGCATCGCCGACCACTGTAATTAGCATCGGCACTTTCAATTCCGGTTTGATCTCGTTTAGTTTTATGAACTGATTGACACGTCGTACGTACGCCGGCCATTGCTTGGAAGTTAAATCAAATGGTTCGATTTTACCGATTGGCATCGTGATAATATTGTATTATCGCAACAGCACCACACAACGAGCGAATTTAAACAATATATAGTGCACAGTACGCGTAGATTCTTCGTAATAATATATTTTACACCGGACTCGTCGCCAGTGCAACGTAATGAAACCACGGTGGGAGTCTAACTGACTTTATTCAATCTACCGACACCTGACAATCTTATTTATCTACACCTACCTTACAGTTTGAATTTTAGAAACTGTCAGTCGATTAAAATGTTATTCTTCGAAATAAGTTTTATGTGAAACAAACAATATGTGGATAAAGAATATTTGATTTGTTATTCTATGATATGAATATTCTAACATTAAACTTTATTTGAAACAAAAATCGATGATTTAAATTTCTTCAAAGTAAGTATTCTGGGTATTGATTATTCTATGAAATGATAATATGAGAAAAAAAGTATGTGAAACGAAATTCGGTTAAACAATTAGCGATGAAACAACGCACAACCCTTGTCTGCCCTACCCCTAGAGTGTAATTTAAGCCCGCGTAGGCGCTGCGGGTCGGGGAGGCCCGCGAGCTGAGGAGCAGGTGACGATAAGCACGTGTGGGGCCGCCCAAACCCCGCAGTGCCGGAGCCGTGACAGAAACAATGCTTGCTGCATGTTGCATACCTGCTTGCAGGTTGCATACCTGCTTGCACGCTGCATGCCTGGTTGCATGCTGCCTATCTGCTTGAAACAGTGGTAAGTATAATGAATGTTCGGCAACATAATACTTCGAACATATGTCATTTCAGCTAAGTGTAATTTGGTTAAATGTTTTTCGACCAAATGAAACGTTGGAGTAACGAAAATTTTCGAATTGATAATAGGTGAACTGATACAGTGGCAGACATGACTTGGATGAAGTAAAAAATTGAAACGAAAATAGTTGAAAACCTTTAGGTGAAATGATTTTCGGTCAAACATTTTAAGAACATATGATAGGTAACCCAGGCAATGTTATTGCGTGGAACAGTGATTCTGAAAAATTTGGGTAGGCAGAGCCTCTATTATTTATGTACTAGCGTCTAGCTGTAGTATAAAATTATGACTTCTAATTTGAATCGGATTTCGAACAGTTTCAAGGGTTTTACTTATTTCGCACGGATCCCTAATTCTTTAAAAAAATAAAAGTTGCTGAAATAATTAATTTTTCTTCTTCTATCTGCTACTAAAAGTTCCGTCAAAATCCGTCCAAAAAATGTTTGTTTGTTATAAGTACCGTATTTATTTTCATATGCATTTAGCAAAAACCTGTTATTTTGAAATTACAAACAGACACTTTAATTTTATTTATTTGTATGGTATAATAAACGCCACCAACAGCTTCTTGATTCAAAATATCTTAAGAATGAGAAACAAATAGTCTGGGGCTTAACAGTTGCCAATCACAGGTGAGAATAAGTCTGAAAGTTACGTTATTTGCGCTTTTGCAATCAATATACAAAGGTTAATTAATGTGAATTGTTAATTTGTTACACCCTATTTTATTACTCTAGTATTTTATGTTGTTTAATGATTTCAGTCTGTTTCTTAAAGTCTTACGTCTAGGGTTTTTCTGCAAGAAAATTTTAAACTGGAAAACCCTCTTTTCTTTACTTCAACAACTTGCTAAACTAACAAATCTAACCAAATTGAACAAAAAAAGGAAATGCTTTACTCAAAAGTACTAAAATGTAACCAAACTTAGGGTAAAACCAATGCATTGTTCAACAACAATTGTCATCCATCTTTGTTTATACAACTTTTAAGAGACCAGCTAGAAGTCTGTAAGTCCTAATAATAAAATAGTGAGCCTCGGCTTAATAGTGGTTGACGAGAGTGGTCATTACGTAAAGGGAGCGGCCGCGGCGTTACATAGTCGTAGGTATTGTCGTGTGTGAGTGGCATGGGGCCGAACGTACCCCATTCCAGAGCTACGAGTATGTTGTGTGTGCTGCGGCCGCACAGTGGAACGAATGTATGGGAGCGGTTGGACGTAGACATGTCCGAAAAATAAGAGTAAAATTATGACAAACTAATGATGCCATCTTATTCGATTACTTAATGCCTTCATAAATTGTGGTGATGAATTTCTTCATAACTCCCATATTTCGGGAGTAATTTGAGAAAATGTGAAATTTTACTATGAAAATGAGTGTATCGAGCTCTCTCCCTCCTGATTCCGGGCTTGTTTCAAGTAGCGGTCTCTAATATCATAATGCTATTACTAAGAGCTATATTTAATACTAAGACACATAGTGCGCCAAATGTGCACTTTCTGGGATAAAAGGAAATGAAAATTTAAAAAAAAAAAACGTTTTTTCCCCATTTGTATTTACTTTAAACCGCAGACAGACTTATTAAGAGGTCTATAAATATATTATATATATACAGAAATATATATTAACAAAAATATTCACAAGAACTGATGAGAGTATGACTTTTAAGTAAGTTGATAATAAATTACCTAGTTTCATTAAAAGTACAATAAATAATTAAGATGTAAGCTCTAATTTACTAAGTTACACATTTTAAAACAATAACATCATTTAATTATCTTCGTCATCATCATCATCATCAATTAATTCAAATTCAGAATCGATGTCCGCTAAATCATTTATGTTAACAAATTCGATATCACTTTTCTCAGAATCCGTAAGCTCATAAAATTCCTTAAAAGAAGATTTTTTTACAAACTTATTTCCTTTTGGACGGATACTTGTAACAAGTGGATCAGAAGACAGTAAAAGATTGTGCATAATATCTTCATTGCATGAGATACTGCTATGCTTTCGAGAATGCCCCTCTCTATATTTTCTAAAATCTTTATTTCTAGCCTCAGATGCCTCTTCGGATAGAAAACCAATGGGCACAATTGACATGTTCTGAACTATGTCTGGCCCATGCATTAAAATTTTATGAAGTGAAGAAGGCATATAATACCATGGGTATAACTCCACGTAAAGCTTAGCAGTATCAAAGCAGAACTCTCGGAATTTAGTTACGTTGATCTTCTCTCCTGATGAAATACACTGCAAGATCACACAGATTTTTCTTAAAAGCATAGCATCTATTCCGGTCAGTTCAGCAGATTTAGTGTAGTTTTCAAAAAATCTCCTTGCCGAGTTGCCATTGTTGGTGGATCCACTGCCTTGTTTCACAACATCGAGAAGTAAGCCCGTTTCTCTTCTTACAGCCTCTTGAACTCTTTTCTTCCTGTCATCAACTTGCCTTTTTGCTATATCACCCCTTACTTGCCATGATTTTATGTCTAATTTGTAGGAAATGTGTAATAAGCATTCCATTGAGCGAATCCAAGCGTGAAGGGTGCTTAAGCTATATTTATACATGTCCTCGTTTGCGTGTTTATCTTTGATTAACTCTAAATTATTCATTTCTTTAGGACAAGCCTTGCATATGTCACACACTGAAGCTGCTGTATTGGATATAATGGAATGAATTTTACCATCAATCATTGTCAACAGCAGTTGGTGTTTGACACTAATTCCATCAGTGATGGTGGATGGAGTTAAGGCTTCAATCTCTGCTTCGATTTCAGCCATCTCTCTCTGCACATTTTCTTTGGTTTCCTTTATAAACTTAAACAATATTGGCCGGCAAAATGAAGTGGAAGATGGTCGCTCGTTTTCCCAAATTGTTACACCTTTTGAGACGAGCCGCAGTGGTACAAGACTAATCATAAAATTACTAGCAAGATCGATTTGCTCATCTTCACTCGTCCTTTGATGATAAATGCTTTGGCTAGATGATCCGTCAAAACCCCATTTGCTGGTCAATACGAGCTGTTGATTGGGATCAACAGGGGTTTCTAACGACCTAATAAGTCTTCTTGAGGTTAAATCCATCAAGGCTTGTAATTTGATTTTTGCAGAGCTCTCTGTAACTGTGAGATCTTCTTTGGCCGGATAGCACTTAATTTTTTCTTTAACCAACATGTAGTAACTCGGGTATTGAAGAGCTCCTTCTTGAGTGTTGAAATCCCGAAGAGTGTTATAGCGCCATTTCGATAAGTTCATCGATACATAAAGAGCCAATGCCTTCAAAGGGGATATTTCCCGTACCTGAATTGATTTACCTTCAATGAAGGCTTTGATTTTTGAGGCCTCTTCTGGATTCTCCGTCAAGTATTTCATAACATAAGCTGTATCGCTTTGTCCTGCCTTTTGAAGCGCCCTTTCGGCCGAAAACATAATTTCAGCGCTGCTACTGCTGCATGAAAGACTATCTTCAGTGCGTCTTCTTTTTTGCCGGTTACTAAGGTCCTCAAAAGATTTACGAGGACTAGGATGTGTACAAGTTGAAGCATTAGATTTAGCAGGAGAAATTATGGGCTCGATGACGTCACTTATATTTTCTGTAGAAGGTTCCATATTTTCATTCTGTAATTCCGGCCATTGAATTGCAGCCTGTAGCCAAATCTCATGTTTCTTCCGAAACTTATCTGTGCTTCTTCCAGACTGTGTCCATTTTGCATAAATGCGGTAGCAAAATCGACGACACCAGTCTTTTAAACTTGTTTCAGCACTTTCACATAACTGAACACAACTGTTATCTTTTAAAACACTGAACAAATAGTTAAAGTCGCGTAAATCTTTATGTGCGCGTGCGCATAAAGCAACGTGAATATCAAGATTTGTATTAAAATTTGGAAAATACATTGCGAGATTAGCTTGGATACAACGAGGTGTAAATCAACACTGATTTTAAAGTTACTAATAGTGACCTATTTATATAAAATCCAGGTATCCCAGGTATCCTTTGTTAAATATTGCAAGGTAATTAGTTATTGTGATAATTAGTAAATGATGCATGCTAAATTAGTGTATTAAGAGCCATTTAGTAATTAAATAATAGCAATGTTCTTATCAGTAATCATTAGTGCATCAGTTTTATATGTAAACCTTAAGTCCCTAATTATATATCCTAATTAGCTTATATCTTCTCTAATTGGCTGCTCAGAAATGTTATTGTAATAAGGTAAACCTTTAGAAAAACGGTTTTAATCAACAAAATAAACAAAAAATAAAAAAATTGTGTTATAAAATAAACATCACTCTTTATCCCAGAAAGTGCACATTTGGCGCACTATGTGTCTTAGTATTAAATATAGCTCTTAGTATTAGCATTATGATATTAGAGACCGCTACTTGAAACAAGCCCGGAATCAGGAGGGAGAGAGCTCGATACACTCATTTTCATAGTAAAATTTCACATTTTCTCAAATTACTCCCGAAATATGGGAGTTATGAAGAAATTCATCACCACAAGTTATGAAGGCATTAAGTAATCGAATAAGATGGCATCATTAGTTTGGCATAATTTTACTCTTTTTTTTCGGACATGTCTACGTCCAACCGCTCCCATACATTCGTTCCACTGTGGGCCGGGCAGCTTTCGAGTAATGGAATAATCGCATTGTGGACAATTTGAGTGACTCGGCTCTATTTAACGCTCGCTGCGTTCATTACACGGGATTTATGCGTTGTCATGTACAACACAGAGACCTCATTAGGTCCGCACAGGTTTTAATTAGAGATCTAGTCCGAGCTTAATGCCACTAAGCGGATATTTGTCACGAGGTTATTAAAACTGTAATGCATGAGCCTGTAGCGGCTCGCATTATTCGATATCGATGTATCGGCAAGTTCACCAAACCACCAGTGTCGTGGTCAGCTTTAAGTCACTATTTGTACAACACATTTTGCTGGATAAAATACGGTATACGCGGGTAATTAAAATTAACCAACGTGGCCGCCACCCGCAGCTCCTGTTGTTAACAATAATTTTAATATCACTATTTAGGGACATCGGGCAAATAAGAGAGATAAAGCGGAATAGGACGTACTAATGTTTCGAAGTCAGCGTTATTCATTTGAGCGGCAGGATGCACATCTTTAGGCAGCAGATATGTACAGAGGTAATGAAATAATATGTGCAAAATAATTCATAGAGTCTTTTTAATGTGCCGACAGCGCCAGGACAGTCGGCGGCGCGGGGGGCGGATGGAAACCGCTCCAAATTTATTATTGCCATATTAACATGGGCCGCCGCTCGTGCACGCACTATATCAGCCAACTAGTTAATTGCAAGCCTTGAATGAAACTCGCAACCGCATTTCGAAGTTAATGTTGTTATGTCAGCCCAAAATAATGAGTGTGGTCAAACTGCATGAGGGAATTTAACGTATCCGTGCTGCTGTAGATTAATATAATCTTGGTGACAGTGACCAGAGTTGGATAGTGTTGATATTAATTGGATATAGCCGAAATGCTTATCTGTTTGACTGTATGAGCTAATTGTCGCATATAGTAGGTTTGTGTAACATCAGTTATCGACGCGGCCTCCTAGAGCGGCCACGTCACGTGTGTCATGTATCTTTACACCCCATTACACTAATTATCTGATAATCAAATCCACACACGTCCGCAGCTACGTATGTTAGGGGACAAGCTTAACACACACCCAGACCTCGTGTACGCACATGAATTTTAATTAACTCTGTAGGTACCTAGGCAAGTATGTAAGTATTGATTATTTTAGTTCTTTACTTAACATTCGGATTTTTAAAAGTAATGAGGTTAAACTTGCTCCTTGTTGCTGGACTTAAGAATTGTACAGTCTTCACTTCGCTACCAAAGTTCTCGAGGATGAAGCAAAAAAATGCCCAATTTTTTTACGAAACGAGGTCAGCTCCGTAATAATTTTCATTTAAATGAAACACGTGAGTTCGCAAATAAGTTTGTAGTGGCTTTGAAGGACTTCGCGGCACGTTGTTTATTGGTGGGTCAGTTTGAAGGAGTTGAGAGTAAACAGAAGCCTACAGTAGGAGTCGAGGGTGAACCGTGGACACGTGAGCAGGCGGGAGCCGGCGCGGGCACGTGCTCACGTGCTCACATCACAATGCCCTGGGTCACGCCTACGCCTCTATGCTCCCGCGTCACTTTTTTATAACCTTACTGGGAAAATTCCAGCTTTCTTCGCTGGAAAACACCCCGCTTTGTAGGCACTTGCTTAATTGGCAACAAACGTTTTAGTAGAAAAGCTTCTACGGTTTTAGAAATCGAGCTTATCAAACAGATAATATGATATTTGATAATACATAATTTATGTATATATATTTGATAATACATAATTTATACATCATATTATAATTTTCTATCTTAGATGTCATAAGAACATTCTTGAGCACAATTAATGGAAAAGCTTTAATGTTTATTATTGCAAATATCTGTTAAAAGTCATGTATGCATAATTTCCAATACGTTTTCAGGATGTCATTGTTAATTTTGTCATCAATGTGGAACTTACAATGAATGCATTTTATTATCATACTCGTTTATCGTATGCACGAATCTATAGGAGATGGACACCCGCATGAGTTCATGAAATCTTTATTCCCAATAAATAAGTACCATTGTTATATTTATTGGTAGTAAAGTGTCATGATGCGCGTTCGATACTCACATTAAAATGTTTCTGTATAATTTAGCGCGAGCGGGCGGCGTGGCATGATGGCAGCGACACTGCGTTTATTGCGTGAAATAATAAAACATGCGATATTGTGACGACATGGCGACGCGAGACGTCTTCACTGCGAAACGGACATAATCTCGTTACGATGTCATAACAAACAGATTTGTAAGCACGAATTTTATGGGCTGTGTCCAACGAGCTAAAATTTAATTTTCTGAAATAATCTGTCAGCGAGCTATTAAAATTATTCGTCCGTGTACCGCCCTACAGACGTTACACTTTATTGCTACAAAAGATGTTACAAACAGGACAAAGCGACCAACTTTGTTGGCCGAGTATTGCTTTATTATCGCGTATATATTCTCTTGTATCATATCTTATGAGACTTCTTTACTATCAGAATGTGCATCGTAGAAGTTTGTTGAGAACTTCGCGATAAAAAACCAAAAAGTTTTTGTACGACGGCGTCATAGAGTTCTAAGGAAATGTGCATAATTGTTTCGTTCGTTTACTGAAAACTCTTTCTTTCAGGCTTCTTAAATCATAAGTTACAGCTGACCAATATTTCATTTTGGGATCACGTTAAAATGTTATTTCCAAAAATTAATTATTAATATTGTCTAGTAGTGTAGTTAAATTACAGGCGGTAAAATAAGAGGACCAACGTATATCACTGCGAAATATTTCAAGAAGGACAGAGATGCCAAATTACGTTTTATTTTACTGCTCGAAAGGGGGAATTAGCATAAAAATAATAAAATGTCAGTGGGATAAGGTCCCCCGTGGCGTACCAGGCGCGCCCTGCCACCGTCTGCCTGTCACAACGATTGTCAGCTCGCCTCCGACAGCGAGACATGGAGCTGTTATCTCGATTATTATTGATAAATATAGAAAACATTGCTAAATTGAACGCTATCGATAGGCGATCATAAACATAATAGTCGATAAACACAAAGCTAAACGAACGGCCCGCATTATTGACAGCAAGTTTGATTGGACCTTTGAATTCTACGTCTCGGTGATTTAAAACGAATTTAACTGAGTCATGACATTAGTCAATTGTTTTTATTGGTATCTACTTAAGTTTTTAAATAGTGACGCAGATCACTTGAATAAATCACCGATGCTCCACGTTGAGAAATGTTAATCGTGGCTGCCGATTGCTTTAATTGTTCACCCGATGCAGTAAGGCACTCCTTTGAAATGTCTTCCCCTCCGTGAGCTGCCTGCGCCTGCAGCTCTCATGCCGTACATTGTAGATAAGCGACGTGGCAATAGGCATTGATGTTCACTGGGGATTTCAATAGCAGTCTACCGCTTGAATTCTTTGATGTATAAAGGGATTTAAAGAGACTCTACAAGGACGTGAGGAAATTTCAATTTAAAGTCGATGCGTTTTAGTTTTGCGTTTTTTCAGTCGTAGCTGCGATGAAAATTATATATATAAAGCGACAGTTATACGGTAAAATTGACGACTGACTGATGTATTTTTTTTCCTACTTCACTTAAACAAGGTAGGTACATATTTTCATTTATAAACTTAATTTGCGACTACAATAACAGGCAGTCTAGTGCAGCGATCCATCGATGTTGACGTCGATTCCTAATTGACCTATCGGCGTATTCCTTTAATAATAGCTCCTTTGAATGCCGGCAGCTCTCACGTGCGCCATTGTGGAGGAAGCATTGACGCTCCTTAGGGATTTCAGAGGATTTCTAGACAACGCTTTGCCGTCTCCCTATAGACGTCGGTTTAAACGCTAGTTCTGCCTCTATTGTGTACATGTTGACATGTTTACAGAAGATTATAATGCCTGTCTTAGACACAAAATTTCCGTTTATGTTGTGTTAGGTTTCGTAGAAGTTCTATGTGCTCTATAGAATTATGTGTCATGTTCGATAGGCGCTTAGATTGGGTTTTGACGGTGGGCGATGCGCATAAGAGAAATTAGCGAAGCCGGCCGGTCGGCACAGCGCCGGGAGCGGCGGAGCGCCGGGAGCGGAATTAAGTCGAGAGTAACGTTGTTATGATGGTAATGGCATATTATGGCTCCGTGCGGAATATTTCCGCACGAGCACAGATACAAAATTGAAACGATTTTTCAGTGATACGATTGCATCGGTAATCAGTGAGCGTGCACTTCACAATTCACGTTGAATATAGATGATGCGGGATCGTTTTCAATCTTATCACGGATATATTTCGACAAGAGGGTACTTAATTCTAATAAACGAGAAAGGTTCAGAAAGCATTTCAATCAAAGTTGGTTTAAGCGTGTAGCTTTATTTTAAAGTAGATAAGTTAACTACGGTTAAGTTGAGTTAGAGTCACAATTTTAGATGTAAATATTAAGTATTTTTGTTCATAGCTCCATACTCGTATGATTAAAGCCATATAATAAATGTGGCTAAACTAAGACCTAGTTCAAGACACGCGTTGTCAGAACTTTTATATGAGCTAACTGGGAGGGATATAATTGGAAAGTTGAGACGGCTTGCAATACCACCGCTGTACTGGATGTAGTTACGACCATAATTTAGACTATAAAAGCGCAGTTTTTCTAGAGATAATCGGTTCATTAAGTTTTGAAGAGCTGAAATTACGTTGCACTGCAATTTTCGCTTATCTACACGTTTGAACATCAAATTATGTTTTATGTTAAATATACGTATCTTGTAGTTCATAATTAATAATGGGAATAAGTTAGAAAACAAAATTGTTTTTGTGTGGTAAAAACGTGAGGCAAATTCTTTGTAAAAACTTGAGAACTGTTTCTAAAGAGAAGTAATTTACAAGGTTTCCTCGAAGAAGAAAAACTAGGCTGTGTAATTTGGATTTTACAATAATACAATAGGTTGTGAAACGTCGAGTTGTGTTTTTATTGTTTTACAAACTCGAAGTCTACAAACTGTAACCCTACCCTCTGCTTTACATAATAAACATATTGCGTTTGCGAATTAAAAGGACGTTAAAGAAACATGTGAAAGTGTAATTTTCTCATATCTCTTTCGGTATAGTGTTTGCGGCGCGGCGGTGCGCGCGGGGTTCCGCCCGATAACGGACGGATGCGAACGGGCTTTATGAATATTCCCGCAAGCTTTCTGAGGCTCCGGGACTGCGGGACTGCTCGATTGCGGGACTGCGGGACTGCGGGACTCCGGGACTCGGAGAGATTAGAGGGCACTGCGCACGGATGCTGAATGTGCATAACAACACATATCTTGCATAGTATGATGATGCTTTTTTGAGTATCGCATGTTAGATAAATATTAACCTAATAAATTGTGTAGGTAATCGTTATCGTATCATGGCTGTCTCGAGGTTCTGGGTTTGGTTCCCGGGTCTGGCAAAATGCTATTGGGTTTTTCCATCACCTAACCTAACCCTACGGGGATTACAGGCGTGATTTTATGTTATGGTATGTATGTAAATCGTATAGAGGACTTTTTATTTAAATCAACCTAAATCTAATGCCAATCAGTAGAAAAAGTGTTTTTTCATTCGTGATTGGAGTCACATAAGGTGCAAAACTTGGCAACATCATTATATCGAATTGGAATCAGCTATGGCTAGGTACAGCCCTTCCTTTCTTTCTGCCATTTTTTCCAATTGTTTGCATCCGTAACTCATCCATGTGACTATCGCGACTTTGGTAATAATATCATCTTCCAATCCTTGGTTTATCTTCCAATCAATGGTCAATACCTTACTCCAGCGGCCATCTCCCTGCCTAGCCGGCTGTTCTGCCAACTCCACTAGTGACATTCCGCCCTGTCAACCATGTCGTAGATTCCGTCGGACGATGGACTTCGGTGTTGCAATTCGATATATAGGTTTATGCCAAGCATGGCTCTATGACCCCATAAAAACCTTTCAGTTAATCATTAAAAGGGCGGTCAAGTAGTATTCAAGCTTGAATACTGTCTCTGTTTTTCAATATGGTTCTTAAGTTTCTCGAGATACCACTAGCACTTCAGCCGTTTATGTTCAAAGATGTGTGTCTAAGTGAGTCTCAGTTTATCTATCCAATAATGCCATCGTCTAAAACAACGGGTGCTATTTGATGTTCTAACTCCATGCTCTTAGAGCAGCAAGCGTCTCAAGTTATTTTTACCGGCCACTCACCTTAGTGCAGTAAAAGCGTTTGTCTTGAATTTTTAAAGTATCTATTGATCTTTATGGGCAGCGGACGTAGGCGCAAGTTGGCGATACAAAAGTTTGATATTAAGATTTTTTTAGAAGTTTTTATTTGGTATCGAAAATGAATTCGGCCCACGGTGTACGTGTTCCTTGAGTTATATCTAGAGCACGATATGCGGATTTGATGAACGAATTGGATCTCCCTACAGTTTTGTAAACAAAGGACAAATATCAAGTATTCAAAACGGCGTCGCGGAGGTCGATTGCGGAAATGACAAACCGATTAGTTGCAGGTCTCTGCGTCCTGGGAGAGATATATCCGGCGGAACTGAGCGGAATTACTTCCCGCGTAGCTCCTGATGCACCACAACAGCGTCCAACTAAACTACGCAATTCGATTTAAGAACGAACCACCAGTGAAAAGTCCCCTCTACGTCCACTTGTAAACTTCCAACTCTCTCGCTTCATTAGAATCGAAATTCCCACGGTTCATTAGGATTCCCCAGAATTCTCGGCGTTCGTTAGAAATACTCTGGCGGCAGTGGACCCCGGACGTAAATAAGTGATTAACGCAGTTGGGATTGTTTTCAGACGCTTCGGAGCCGGCGCAGCACTACATAGTTGGAGTGAACTCTTGATACATTTACAATGAGTCGCCGACTTCGGAGCGCCGCCTTCGCCTCCCGCGTCAACTGTACGCGCTAATGTTTCATGAGATTACTTACGATCTCTTTCAACTGACATTGTCATCTGTTTAAATATTGCTACACTGTAGATAACAACTTCACCTTGTAAGATCTTGTAAGATTTACATAAACGCAGACAGATGATCGCACCCAGCTTTAAAATATTTTCATATTCTAAAAGGAATATATACTAAAGCTGCGATCAACGGTTTGTAGGCAGGTACGTAATGGGTATTTTTAAGCTGAATTTTATTACGTCGCCATGAAAGAGGGTAAAACGTAATCCCAGGTATCAATGTAGATTCTGAACTACATTTCGTTGGTAATATTACGTCCTTACTTTGTACAGGCGGCTCTGTCGCTTTTTATACTGGTAGATAATTAATGATTAATTTTTTAATCTGAACGACTTTGTAGGCGTTTAGAGGGAGTTTCAAACAAGTTGTGCACAGGAAATACCCTGTATTTTCCTTTTATTGCTACATTGTCCACTTGTCTCAAATAAACTTTTCCGGTGGCATATCCGGAACTAGTAAGCATTCACAGTTTTTTTATTCATTTTAGTTAGCCCGTATTGTCCCATTTCTGGACAAAGGCTTCCCCCAATTCCTTCCACTTGTCACAGATTATTTACTTATAATTGCACTGTAGTTTAAATAGTTCGCGGACGCGGATCACATGCCGTCTAAAGAACTCAACTTATTTCAATATCCGACGGTATGGGTACCAAAGCTTTTCCCTCAGCACAAATGATTAACATTCATCACGAATCCATCTCCTCCTTCTCAAATGAGATGAGAAGACAATTTCGTTTCGTGATATTGTATTATGTTTGTAACCCCAAAGCATGGAAGTACCTCGCTGTAGTAAAGCTCACGTATGGGCTAGACGAGGTGACCCTTTTCGTGCGTGTGTAACTCTATTTACCGTAAGCAAGGGAGGATAGTACTTGAATTCAGTTTTAAAAAGTGTGTTCCGGTTGTTGATTACTTTGGAAATACCCAACAGCGAAGCGACAAACCTTTAGCTAAACAAATCGATATGTAATTCTGATGTTATGCTCAACTTAGATAATTTTATCATTATAATCTTTGTTGGTTATTGGTGCTTGCTCAGAAGTTAGCAGTTGGTTTAGGGACTAAATGGACCCGCACGTCCGGACAAACATCGCAGGAATTCGCAACTCAAACAAGTTTAAGCAAATTTATAACTTCCGGATTGAAAGCAGGCTGTTGCCTTCTTGCGCACACCGTACCACCGTATCTACCAACACATCTAACAACTATATTAAGCCAAATTACACGGGAGAGTTAAAAGAGTCATAATTAACTTGTTTATAACTCAAAAAGTACCCTCTTAATAAAATAAATAATTAGTTACAAAATTAAATGTAATAAAGGGACGAAGCTCGTGTTAAACAAAGTTGTACTGCTTTGTTTACCCTGCACATTAATAATCGAGGCAGTGATGTAATCTCATCGCGTTGTTACACAATTTGAATTTCTTATAAACACGCAGGTAAAGTAAAATTCAATAAGCATATTTTATCGTTGAAATATTTTCATTCTTGTTATGAATACGAAAGCAGTACAAACAGCAATTGCAGTAATTCAAGAGTGAGTGGAAACTTTTCCTAATAATTATGAAGCACGGAGAAATGATATGAAAATAGTTTCCTTATACCGGTCGATGCGCTCTTGAGAGGAAATAAGGAGAAATAAGGAGATCGAGTGTTGTACGAGCGAAGAGTCGAAGACCGCGAGGTCGCTGGCACTCACATGCGCCACACAATGCAGGAGCTTACGGAAATATGGTGCATCCCTTATTAATTTCACGACCGAATTATTTATTTATTTAATGTAGCTTTAGATTTATTTTCCTTTTTAATTTTTTAATTTTACAAGTATGTTATAAAAGAATGACATAATAATAAAAAAAGATTACATCGGTACATACAGTAAAATAATTTTTCACATCAAAAGGACTTCTGAACTTTAATTGTTTTATGGAGCTGTTGGAAAACGAACAAAGCTGCTTAAAAGTGCATTATCTGAAATGGAACAGCATACAGATAGAGTGAGGGTGCAAGATCCTCGAGGACGGCGCCCTACGGGGTGTCGGGGTGCATGCCCGCACTAGCACCTTTGTGCTCAGTCTTACGTCACTCAGGTGACCGCGTATCTTTGAATCATGCCAGTAAGCCAAGTCACATAATGGATGGGGACGGGAATACGTAAACAACTTGTCAAATGAACCATAAAAGTAATGCTTCAGCAATTTTAGTTATATTTGCTGCAGTTGCCATACCATACATCAGCATATTTAACTGGTTTAGAAGAAAATGCAATGCGAAATTTTCAGGTATAATATCTTTCATGACTTACACCAAGATACTGAAAATGATTTACCTACGGAAAGGTAGATTATCCTAGTACTGCATATAGAATATTTGCACGTACTTTATGTACCGTGGAAATTCGATTGTGAAAATATTAGTTTTACAATCTGAAAAATGTGGCTTATACCTGAACTGGTTTCAATTCTCGTTCCCACTTGGATATAAGAGTGTTCTGTATTCTGTAGTACATTGCATCACTGCAATATAATTTTATTTGAGATGCCGTCGACCGCGAGGTTACTGAACATGTTCAGAGTTCAACAGCTTCTGGGGTTCGAAGGTCGGAGTCCGCATGAACTGTCTTTGTTACGTAACACGAGTATGTGAACTGACTTATGTAACTTCTGCATCATGATGTACTTTCAGACATTTTTATTTATGAAGTAATATAAATCAAGAGGTTATAATTTTCGTGGTGGGATCATCACATTTACCTAGAGTTTTAACATAGATAATTTACATAGTCACGAAATAGTTTTACGATCAGTTTTTTTTCTCGTAGGTTAAAAGTTAGCAAGAAAAGCTTACCTTTTTCTTGGCGTTCTGCAGCGGGGATGCTTTCAAATTAACCGTTTGGTATGTGCGTGTCTACCTCGGTAACTCAACTGTTTTGCTTAGTTTTGTTTTTGTGACTAAACTTATCTTGTGTACTGGATACGAAAGGTATATACGTCGTAGGTATACAATTTAGCTAAAGCAATATGGAAATCTGCACTAAATAATTTTGCTGTTGTTGCTCTAAGCAATAAAATAATTCAACTCATGATAATACTTTTCATGAATAATGTCTTGCAGACTTCGAAAGATTCTAGTGTTGGCACCTAAGCATTAAATCATTTTGGTTGTCTACGACTAGTAGCTCGTAAAAACTAGTTTTCGTGTTCCCAGCGAAGGTGAAGCCCGTTTGTATAGCAGAGGAACATTGAGATAATCTGTGTCTGCCATCGGGTCGGTCGTATATCAAGACGCAAGAGTTTATCATGTTTCTAAGAATAAATGGAACATGTATGTTATATGAAAGTTTAACCATTGTGTGTTTGTGAACGGTTTCATTATACTATTTGTTGCTTTCGAAAACTCGTTAACATTCACACCTAACAAGGTTTTTGCGATTGCCTATTAATGAAACTAAACCAATTGTTGCGTGATTACCCACCTGTTTCAGTTCGGTTGGCCTGAAACATTATTTAAATTAAGTCCCATATTACAAAGCGAACCTCATTTGCGTTTACAAAAGTGCAGATCATATTTTTTCTTCTGTGTGTTCGAATTGAAAGCGGTGTAATATTCTTTTTTGTCTGGCAGCGGGCGCCGCGCGCGCCGCGCACAAAGCCTGGTTTTGTATTCGCTCCCTCACTCACCTGGAAACGAAAGAAAAGAAAATGTTAATTAAGAGCCACTGAACAAAATTGATATCGTCGGGAATGAAGCTTTCGCTGTTATTGTAAACGGATACCAACAGATCGTTAAAGCTATCAAGGAAAATATTCATTTATTTTATCTAAAAGCCACAGTGTTTGGTTTCGTATCGGGAGAAAAATCACAGTTTAAGAACAATAAAACTAAAGGGAAGCGTAGTATGAAGTAGCATAACTGCTAGATATTTGGGTAACGTGGCACGAGGCGACGGCAGCAGCTCCGCGCAATGCCAAACGAGGCTGAAACGTACGTCTCATTAACAAGTAGCGGTGGCGATATTTAGGGAGCGGTCGCGCGCGGTGAGCCGCGAACTAGCATTTGGCAATGCACGCGCTCGTACACAGCCGGCTCTGTAAACTAAACAACTCGTAAAAGTGTAAAAGTCGTAACGATGCGGCGGAGAGACCGCCTAATATGAGCGGCGGCTGGAGCCGCGCCAGTCGCGCTCATTATCAGAAGGGACGTTCCGGCGCAACCCTTTCGTTTTACGATTGGCCTCTAATTACAGCAGCGCTCAAGGCGCGCGCTTTTTCAGTTGATATGAGCATGGAGTGGGCGCGCATTGCCAAATGGATATATTTATCGGCACAAGCCAAATCGTTTACGCGGTTCGGCTGCCGCGTCCCGGTCGTCGGTTAGCGTACAATCGGCACCCGTTTTGCGATATGAAAAAAGTCTCGGGAAATGTCGCAATCGAGCTGCAATAACAGACGGCGTTGGTTTACGAGAGGCCGCTGATAAAGCCGGCGCGGCTCGCAGTGTGCGGGTCGCCTTAACGACGTGTTGCCAATTTATGTTATGCGATAAGCTGAGTTTGTTTAGCCTGAGGCTGAGACGAATTACGAGTGCTGAATCACGTCAAGCCATAACGCTCCACGCTTCAAGCTAGGGCGGATTACTTTGTAGATAGAAAAAATATTATGGAGCTATTAACTTGCAAATAACTCAATGCGTTTAATGGTTTGGCGTGATAAAACTGAACGGTTTTGTGGGCTCGTTTTTTTTATCCTTGTATTCGGTTTCATTACAGAGCTGACCTGGTATTGTCGCTGTTTTTAAGTTAATTAATTACCCGAGTTATTCGACAAGCTACGATAGCTAGTTGTGATTACGTCGCTGCACAGATTTGAGTATCGGCATTTCGGAGGCATCCGGCAGAGAATTCGGCAGGTCCTAGTAACATATTCAAGATACTGGCTGGCGCACAATCGGAGGCGGACTACCGACTGGAATTACATGGAATCTCTCGCAGACAATATTAGTATGCCAGGAGCGATCGCCGCTGGAATGAGTCGACGTGACGTTGCGACATCTTCCTCGTTGCTACGTCAAAGTGCAATAACAGGAATATTTTAAACTAGGAGAAAAGGCGGTGTGTAATGCAGTAAATATTCTAAAACGTTGCATATTCATGAAGTGCCGACGAGGTATAACGATCTATTTTATTGATAGCTTGATAGAATTGCTTTTGAAGAAATGTACATTATTTAAAATAATCAATTCTGTAATCGCGTTTGATGTTCATATTAGAACGACGTGATAGGAGCTCTTTGAGCAGACGACAATTTATTTAAATCGCCTTTACACAATATAACATGTAACCGAAGCCTTTACATGGTATCTTAATAATGATCGAGTATATTATAAGGGGGACCGTAAAGCTATTTGGAAGGAAATCGCGCGATGAGAGATGAGGCGTTTTTGTCGGTTACTCAAAACATCGCGCGTGACGTGCATACTGCATGGAGTATGTGGGTGTGTTCGTTATCCCGACGTATTGACGGGGACATGATGCCCATGCTGACTATATGCTGGGAAGGCAACTAGAAATAAACTACTAAAAACATGGCATTGTATTGCCGAATAAGGCCATGTTGTTTGATGTTATTGCGATTGACAGACACACTTAGTTAATTATCGACTTTGTAGAACTTATAATCGCTATTGTGGTATGAGTGGCCCGTAGATTCAAATATCTAAAAATCAGCCTGACAATTCCAAATACATATTGTAAAAGGCTGTATGCGAATGAGATATGGCGCGATGAGATGCGTCGAGGTCGGGTGTCGGTGCGTCGCGGTGTCGTGTCGTAGTCGTCAGTCGGCCGGCGGCGGCTCGCCCACTCGCCGTGGGGACCGTCAACTCAATCTTGCCCCATTACGCGCGACAAATTGGAAAAATATTCAATTACAACTCGCTAAATATTGAATTATATCACAGCAAATTACAATTTTGCATCGGAGTAACTCTACACTCTGTGCAAATTAAGTATTAGAAAGATGAGTTGATTACGATTATGATTTACGAAATTATGTAGCATATGGCAGATATTTTCCTCTTGAAACTTTGGGGAAGTCGAAAAGAATAAAGAATGCTGCTGTTTAAAACTATACCTGTTAGAAATATACTAAAACCCTTTTTTTTCATGCAGCAACTACGTTGTAAGTATTATTGAACATGATTGATGTAACACAAAACCAAAACCCCGATCCAATATTGATTGTTGGTATATGCAATTACAAAAATATTGATTACACGCGCCTTAAGTGTTTGATTGTATTTTGTGCGCAGCATACACGATCAATTTATTTACTCGATGGAAAAATAATATGCGAGCTTAGCTCGGCGACAAGTGGGCGCGGGAATTACTCGCCAGTTGGAGTAATTGCCAATTAATCACCAGCCGTTTTCTATTTCAGCAGGCGACGGCTATACGTGCCCCGTCGCTAACGAAATTGAGACTGCACCGTATGAACTAGCTGTTATGACAGCACTCTTTATTGCTTCGCTAATTCCTATAACACTAATAAACGAGAAAACTGAACTTGTTCAGAGGATCACGTTTGATCAATCGTCTTTAGGTTAAATAGAATGTTTATCAAAGAAAGTGGATTGTTGTACTTCTTAGTCGTATTTTGCATCTGAAGCGTACTAAAAAGGTCTCGTTTGTGACGAAAGCAATAAATAATAAAATGGAACAAGTCGCAGTGAAGCCGCGGCGATGAGATACCAATTGTCTGTAGGTCCAGACGATAATTCCCTTGGCTTTCGGCGCTCCGTTTTATTCAGATCAGTATCTTTATAACATAATTAAGTAAATTTCGAAGTCGTCGCGCTCCATCTCCGAAATAATAAGAGTGAGAGCTTAGATAACCCGCGATTTAATACAATTTTCTCTTATTTTGCCATCTTCCGTAATTAGGAATTTCATTGTGACTAACGAAATCATTCTACGTGTCTCACGTTTTCCGTGAAATATATGATCCCGCCCGGGCCCGTTTTGACGAATTATTTAACGGTGCTCTAAATTTGCATACGCTGAATCCTATTTGAGTATTAATCGATTCTGAACTTTAACTTTATTTCGTAAAGTAAGTAAGTTTTTCGATTGATTTTTGATGAGGGAATCCTATTTAAATAATAAATATCTTGTATAACTATCAAAATAATAAGATCTCTATTATTTTTGTTTTACTTTTATGCAATACGAATTTGACAAATGACTTTATCATTTGTTTACGTAAACAAGTTGGATAATATGATAACTTTTCGCGATCAGGTAAATGTTTGTCACAAACAACGCTACAACTTTCTGAAGTTAAGTGGGGACAAACAAAACAGATATGCAAAACGTTTTCACGTTACCATTCAATTGAACAACATCAATAGAGAAGCTTTCACAATATCGTCACGTTGAGTGGCGTCGCCGGTATCGGTCTCGGTACTGCGAGACGTTGTTTAAACACATGTCCAGCTAGGTAAATGGGTCGAGCAACTTATTTCCTCAGAGTGATTTATACCCAGGTTATTCTAGGTCGGGTATTTGTATCGGCTGTGATCGCTGAGTGGATTGCGCGGCGACACCTTTCAAATAAATTGTCTTGAGACCGGCCGGAGACGGTAAACAACTCAACTCTATGCAGATGTGAACCAAACCAAACAAACACCTTCAATTTCCTAGAGGGGTAGTGTCGGCCCTAAAATTGCACTCGACTCTCGTTTCTTCTCGCTGTAAGTGACTTAGGGGGCTTTTTTTATTTAAACTGCAAAGTGAAATTGTTTTGGCTTGTTTCAAGAGCACTATCTTGTACAAACGTCTAGAATAACGCCTGAGTCTTCTAGCAAAAAGTAGAAATATTTTTCTTAGCTTAGGTTAAAGCTCTTTGGGAAGGGTTTAAAGTTGAATTTGCAATAAATATGTATGACGGTCGTCGGCAAAGTTTGACAATTAGCATTACCTTTCAGCGCGTAGTGATAACCCTCAATCGCTACTAAACAAGTTGATTAATTACTGGACAGCGAGCGTCGCTAACAAAGTTCCATTGTCAAGTGTGGAACTAGACGGAGTCACGTGCAAATTATATTGTTACCTGGTTGGTACATAAGTAACGAATGTTCAACTTGACTGGCTCAACTAAAAGGAAAGCGTTGACAGTGTGTGGGAAGGTTTGTTTGAGTTTGTAGTGCAACATTATAATCAGTTTATACCTATTCGAGGGTAGAATGCTCGCTGAATTAAAGACATTGAATTGTTTTTTTTTTTTGAGTGAGGAGTACGTATAGGCCATACTCGTACAAACGGTTTCCTTGTTAGAGCCAATTTTTATTTTTCAAGAGTATCGCTTGCTAATGATAATGTGTGCGTACATACTGCAGTACAGCCGATGTTAGCTTGTATAATAAAAGCAATTCCAGCTACACGTTGTCGGTATGAAATTGGTGTTGCAATAGACGCGATGTCGCCGCTGCCAAATTACCGGCGTGTGTGGAACCGCCCTAACAATTACACCACTGGCCTTTAATGTTTCGTCGTAGTAATAACCTGATGTTTTTGTATTAACTTTTATTGTTATTACTGGCAATACTCTTGTACCCATAGAAGAGGGTTACTTGTTATGTTTGTCTGGATTGTACTTTACATTTTTTAATTAGCTGTCTTATATATTTACTTTTACCATTCCGTTACAAATACATATTGATTACATAGTGATTTATTAAATCGTATATACTAATATGTAAAACGCCTATTCTTACTTGTCTATTCTACATAGGTTATGAAAATAACAAGTTGTTTTCGATAAGCATTACTAGTAGTAAAACATAAAACTATAATCTATATAACATACAACAAAGGTAGATCAATCAAATAGCGCAATAAATATACGATAAATTACTGTCGGGGTAATGAAAGTGTAATTCTCGTAGTCAGCTACGGACTACGGAGCAGCGGCGTAGCACGGTAGCACGCGACGACAGCTGATATCGGCTTAGCCGCGTAGGCCTGTTAGTTGGCAAGTGCTACGAATGCGCGAGTTGCCAGCGCCTAACGGATAAGCCCGCCAGTTACACACATGGCAAGACATGACTGTATACCAGTACATATTGTACATACGCAAATTGTATGGTACATTCGACATTTACGTACACCGATTGTACCATTCGAGCTGATACAGTACTCGGGCTGAGTTTTGTATTAATAGGCGGAAAATTATTTTATAAACGATAAAACACTGTTGGTACAAGCATGCATTACAAGGTGATTATAATAAATGTATCAGCGGTTTGGATTATAAAAACAGATGGGATGTGAATAATGTAAGCAGTTTTTTTTCTGAAACGAGATCAGAAATTTTCCATCAACTGTATTCAGAGCATTACAGTCATCACTCAAGATGAAATAAGTATTTAAATATGAATGTTTGCCCGACAAATACGTCCATTATTGGTCTAATTATGTCGCTGCATGTATGTCATGTATGTGTCAAGACATGTATTTACATTAACAGATGGTAGACGTAATCGGACAGGTGTAAAGCGAATACAATCGGTGTCTAAGTGTTAAACATTGCATTGCTAATCAGGCGCACAGTAAGCGCATATCAATGCGGCCAGGTGTAACAGCCAGATAATGCGAACTATTGCGTACTTGATGACTGTACCGCTTGATATGGCAAGCACAGCCATAACAATACAATAAGAGGCTTCCAAGTTATTAGAGATTGTGCGGAATCTAGTGGCAATCCATAGCTCATATTTTACCTGTTTTAATTATTCCTGTTTTTCCTACATCAAATAAGCGGTAAAGAACCGGCTCCAAACTTGTCAAATGAATGCTCAAAAACTTCAGGAAATGCTTTGCATGATTGTGAAAAGCATACCAAATTCTTTACAAGTAGTTCGAGAGATATTCTGAGGATTATATAAAGAGATGATATAAAGAGTCCTCTCTGTACATGGTTGAAATTATATTTAGAGATTTCTTAAAGTTCCCTGCAAAGATTCATTCCCTGTGAAAAAAGACCTAGTAAATACGTGTTGAGTTTCTAGAATCATATCTAGATTGTAGTTATTTCGCTAAGCGGTTTGTGCTCAACAATAACTGCGCCAAATGGAATAGAGGAAAGGATGAAAGCACTTCTTGACGTAAACAGAGTACGCCTCTCAGGTAACGATGTTTGCGAATCTTCTTTGGCAGCACAATGCTTTGCAGGTGCATTGTGCTACCTGATATGCAATATATTATTATCTATCCTTCATTGACATAGCCGTCTTGTATCCTACTTATGACCCTCGATCAGTATGTCGTAAACCGCCAAATCGGTAGCCAATAACGCATAAATCACGTGATCGATGCGCGCCTGTTTTCTGTACGTTCGTGATGCTATTTTTGCCGACCAGCAGGCCAATCTTTTTCTATGAAAATTTCGACAAGATGCGTATTGATACACCTCATTGAATTTTACTACAGGCCGCTTGCTTTGCTCGCTTTTACTGCGGCATTCATGTATCAACGCTTAGTTAATATCCAAACATAGACATGGTAAGGTGTGAGCATATTAAAGATTAACATTCCGAAATCGAAAACACATAAAGTAACGTTTTGAAATACAAAATTAGGCACGTCTTTGACGTTATTAGTAACAATATCATCAAACCAAACAAAAGAGAGTTAATTTAAGACATATTTGAGCTGTTACGTAGGTTCGTGACGGTAATTGTTGAGCTTCATGTCGATTCTTCTCTGGAGCTGTTGTAGACTTGTCCACGATCGCTCACTCAAGGAGGTTGTGATGGGCCGAGCAACGAGTGCACACATCACACCCAGGTTGAGTGAGTAACCGGGAACAAGGTTAAGAGGTCTTGCATGATCTTTTATTGGCGATGGTGGCTTCTTTCTTGAGGTTGAGTCACATAAATATGTATTATAATATATAAAAACACGATTATTGAAGACACAGCTTTTTGTACAGTTTACATTAGGAAGAGTAAATATAGAGTTTTACAATATTTGTACAAACACAGTTCAGTTAGGTAGTACAAGTAAGCACATTCATATAAATGGTGAACAAATTGAATAAACTAAACGGTCGAGTCCAGAACAAAAATCCCTTCTCAATATTTTTTTGCGAAAAATTCGACACCGCAACAAGAATTATGTACAAATCATTGTATAAATCCATAAGAGCGATATCGACGCTTGTTTGATGGAGCGCCCAAAATAGCACACTGTAAAGCCCCGCTTGTAAACCGATCGAACGTCTTACTCCGACTATTTCGGCCTCAACGCGAGGAACACGATGTTTTCATAATAAACACTCTTATAGCTTTCACCTTCGAGTCTTGACCGCTACTTGCTATTAATTACCTACATATTAATTTATTATCTTCTGTTACCAATACCGCTTTTTACTTTATGCCCACTTTGATATGCTGTTTAAAATGTATTGGAAAGTAACAAGAATGATGTATCCACAGAATTACACATGTATCTATCGACTTGTAAAATAAAGTAATAAAATACACGGCTTTGTTTATAACATCTTTGTTCGGCAATAAAACACAAACAGTTTTATGTAACACAGCGACAGATTCGATTTATTTATTAACTACGTAAGTAATGCCACACGCGGCCAACGTTTTATACGGCAAATAAAATTGTATTGTAAAGGGGTGCGGTTCGAAGGCAACGCCATCTATTATTTACAGTACGCACTGTGCCCGGCCTACCCTCGTTTACATCACAATTAATTTAATTTGCTTTTTCACAGGCTTCTTCCATTCCCTCATTGTGACGTGGAGGGCTGAGGGCGTGAATTTTCTCGTGATTTGGTAACGGAGGCGGTAATTAGAGCAATTGTGAGGTTCCTCCATTTGTTTTTAACTGTTTATTACCGCGCGTGGTTATTTTGAATGTGCCTAGAATTAGCTTATTGTTTGAAATTGCTGTAACTTTGTATTAACACTTTGCTTTTGAGAAAACGAGAGGTTTGAGTAAATAAAATTTACTGATACTTAAGTAGGTGGGTATTAATTATTTAACGGTGTATTGCGGTAGGTTCGCTACATGTAAGGCGAGCCGATGGAGTGGAATCCGAGCCGTGCGGCGAGCCGGCTCGCTGTCGTCGTATCGAGTGTCGCCGGACATATTGCGCGCGCGGCGACGGAAGCCGCCCACCAGCGCACTTCCGTCCGCGATACATCCGTCTGACATCTGTCATCGCAATGATATGATAAGGCTTCCTGGACAAAAGATTACAACCGAGTTAAAATATAATTAGTAAATATTATTTTATTAAAATAAATATTTAGTTTTAAAAGTACATTTTTTGTGCATAGGGAAGCACAAGTAACGTTCAGTAACACTTAAGTTGTGAATATAAAACACGAATCTTAGAATAGAATTTCTAATGAGATGTTATCTTGAACTCCCAACGTATGCACCCACTCGTAAACCTACGCCTGCCTACCTATGGAGATATACCTGATTGATTCTTATATCAATGCACGGGTTTGTGATAGATATCTCTGACAGTCTATTTACAGTGAAAGAAAATGAAACCTCTTTGTTTGGTTTATATTTAGCACCTATGCGTAGGTATAACAGTTATATTAGTGTTCTGAAGTAAAACACGCTGTATGACAGTGTCAGAGAGCTAGGCGTCAAGTGCGAGTGCAAAGTTGGTGTAAATCTTGGTCTAAGTGAGCCGGGATACAGTTTAAGCACGCGCCCGCGTCGTCGCGTCGTCGCCTTCAATCTAACTTTGTCCCGACGGCTGCCTGTCCGCTACAACCCTGCATAATGAAATGGGGACTGTCCTAGAATTCACAAAGTTCCCCGATACTCAATAATTACATCCATGTTCCACGCTCCTTCATGTCAACGTTCAATATTCTACGTATTAAAATGTTACGTGCAGTTTTTACACGAGAGTTTCCCGACCTTTTTATGCGCTCCGCCCTTATCTAATGCGTCGTAACATTTATCTAGCATCTGTCACTTAAAGCCTTTGCTCTCGTGTAAACGGGCGACCTTATTTTTTGCCGAAGGGCCGGAGCTATCAGTTGGTCCCGCGACACAGTATTACCGTGCAGACGATGTATCGCGTCGGGATCACGTCATCGTTCACTTGCTGGCAGGGTGTGGCTGGCGTGGCTGCTCAGTGAGCTCGTGAGCTTGCGGAAAGCGAGCATAAAGCCACCGATAGATATGCGCTATTACTGTCGCCGTTATCATGTCTCCAAGCTAAGCGTAAGCTTTACAACTGTTTCTTTAAAGCATGGATATGTGATTTCAAAGGATAACACGCTGAAGCGAGAAACTTATTGCGATAATGTCAAGAAACGAAAGCTTGTTAGGTATAGGGTAACATGATTTAATTATGAACGCACTTGTAATTTTTTTCTAAACTATCACAAATCGACAGTTAAGACTGCATTACGTGTATAAAATATATGTACTAGAATAACTAAACGTAACCCTTAATACTAACAGTGTCGCCAAGTAAGCCGAGTGTACAGTAGTATGTATTATATCACAGCAAACATAATGCGCCTGTTATAACCGTACAAGGGACATCTGTACGGAGCCTTATGAATCCTGAGGGTGATGGATGGTTCAGTCTGAGCAGAGCCATGCATACTCGATTATGTGTCGTTTATAACAAATCTACGTGCTTGTATGGTTGCAGACTTACAGTTAAAACATTTACAATAACGTTATTTAAGAATAGTATATATCTATTATTATGCAGCTATGAAAAGCTACAACGGCTCTCTAAAACTTTATCGCAAAATCGCATTTGAAAGAGAATTTCTGTAACCAATTAGATATTCAGCTGAAAACTTTAAAAGCATTTGTAAAGTAAATTAAGCGTACCAGTGGAGTAATTTGTCGAACGTTTCAGCTCACCCTTTTGCGTTGAATGACCTAGAAAAATAAGCTCTATCTTTCTCTGAAAGGGCGCGGAATGAAGTAAAGTTTTAAGACAAGCTGTCAATTTCACGTAAAACTGACTCAAACTTCGGAATGTTCAGAAAAATCATATTTTATTATGTTTAATTTGAAATTTCTTCCATTTTGTGAGCGGCCATCAACATTTTCCTAGATAATACAGTGTTTAAGGATAATAAAGGAAGGTAACAAAAGACACAACCATAATCATAAACATAATGTCCTACAAATAAGTAAAGCAAGAGCGTCTACAACATCGAAGAGAGTTCTAAAACTTGAGTCTAACACTGTTCACCTTTCCATAATTTTAGATATCGTGTTGTCAACGAGGAGGAAATGAGCCAGTTGATTACAATGCTGCGATGGCACGCTACGAGAGGAAAATTCAGGCGCGCGCCTTTAGCAGATCGTATCGACAAGAAGGCAGGTTAATGATGAGGTCGATCACCTAGCGTTTACTCACCCGTGAAGGGACAATGTGGCGATATGAATATATAAAAAAGATTACTCGGCAAACCCGCTTGCTCGTGTATCAGTACATAATATGAGATGTATCTAGTGGTTACATTACGTACGTATACTTCCGACGTCTATCTAATGGTCTTACATACGTGTATGGTATAGGTGCGTGCGTACATACACAGGCGACACCACGACAGAGCACTTAGTGGAGCCGCGCAGAGGCGGGGTCGCATCAATCACAACACAATTTTATATCAAATGTCGCTCTCAATCAATTTGTGCCTGGATCGTATTCCCACTATTCTGTCAACTAGTGACGTACACCTTCGCTCTATACGTTTTGTGAAAGGGGATGATACAGCCACGAATCCAGGTATAACTCATGTCTTGTTTACACAGCAATATGTATTGGGAAAAAATAAATGCTTAGATCATAATGTTGTTTACTACAATAATAGTTTTTATACCTGCGTGGTGGGAACACTATTAAAAAAGAACAATTATCTACATTCTGTGTGAAGCAGCTCATTTAAATAAATGAATAATGAAGTAAGTACTATAGTTTACGTAAAAATTTAATCATGTGCCCAGATGTCGGACTACGTGGCAAGGGTTAGTTTCTTTGTCCTTTGTTTTAGTTTCGTTCCTATCGTTAACGAGTGAGTAACCAATTGTAGCGTCACAAGAAGTGAATGTTTTCGTCCGACATTATATTCTCTGGCGTGTTTTCCTCAACACGCTCAGATGACTAATATCGGATGACGTTGTAACGTGGCCTGAGGTGTTCCGGTGGCCACGGACTAACTTTCCTAATGGATGCCGTAGTTTTGAGGAAACCACTAGAGATAATTAGAGAGTTAGCCGCTCGCATGACTGTTCTTAATTGATCGAGACATTCTTACGTCACAACAATTCTACATGGCAAATTATGTTCAGTCTATCTTTTCATTAATCTACGCAGGAATATTATGAAGGCAACATTTTGAACAATTTGAAATTCAAATGTGTTTCAATTTCTTGAGTTGAATCATACTTGTTTCCAGAGTGTAATAATAAGAAATTACAATTCCTTACGATATGAGCAGATCGGGTAAGCTATGAGTAGGTATGAATGTGGCCACACAAAGGCGGCTGTTTATAAAACAAAACCGCCACGTTTCTTAGTCTTGCAATGCGTATTGAGAGACTATGGAAATAATGGTCTATTAAAGAGCTAGGCAGCTCCTTGTGCCTTGTGCTCTATTGTTCTGGAGTCGGCACTGCACTCACGTGTAGTATGGAACATCTACTAGGAAAATTAGCGGGTAATGATTCCGCGACATACTAATTGTTGACAGTATTTTTTTAGATATCGGCCCACAGATAAGTGCTTCGAATTAAAATTTGTTAACTTGAGAATTTAGAGTAGGTTACCCAATTGCCTCGAATGTAACAATAAAATTCATTAATTGGGATTGTTTTTGAGTCTTAACTAATTTTCTAGTTGTAAAAATTATTTATCAGAAATTTTAGTTGATTAATTGCGATTACATTTTAACTAATTCTCCTCTCAATTGCCTGATTGTAACAACGGAAAATGAATACTTCGAATCTTTATTTAATTTACTTGGGCTCAATAATCGTCTCTATTTCATTAGAATGCATGTATTCACAATCATCCTTCTCTAAATAAAGGTAGTTAAATCTCTTTTATGAATGTTTTATGGTTCTATAAAGGCGTAACAACCATACGCTTGTAATATCGTGCCTTGTTTTAACAGAAATACGTGATAAAGCTTTTATTTTTAACTTTTTTCTTCTGAATTTTTGCTTCTTCTTAGAGCTTTCAGATGATAGAAGCGTTGCTCGGTTGCTTGTATTAAGTTGTATTGAGCAACGTCACTAAGCGCTGTGGTTTTTTTTTCTGATATCAGGGTGAGAGTGACAGGCAGGGGGCGGGCCGGACGAGATAAAGTATCTTATCATCTGCTATCTGGCCGAAGGGAAGCTACTCAATCGATAACTGAATGAAATACTTGTGTATTATGGGAACATAATGCGAGGAGCGATTAGGATTGTTCGGGACGATCACCGTTGTTTATGAAACGAAGTTTTGTGAATTTAGTAGAACCAATGTGGGTATTTGAATATTTAAGAGAATTGAGTATGCCAGAAGATTTCATTTTACTGTTTGTGAAGTATTAAGAAAGTTCAGATAATTGATTTCCATTCGTCTCTATGTTCATGAATATTTTCAACCAAAGGCAAAGACACGCGTAACTATCAAGTTACCACGCGTGTCAATCCTGATTCATGAATATTTATATTTTGAGAAGATTATTGTACAAAACCATTCCTATTTGTGTAGATTAGTGAAAAATCCGAGGATAGAAATTGATTGTACGCTTTCTGTGACAAGTTTAAATGGTCTAATGGAATGAATGTTGTCGCTGATTGGTTCACAATGCGCGTGAGTGGAGACCGGACAGTGCTCGGATCACAAGTCAAATTGTTGAACTTACAGATTTGTTTCTACGTAATGGAATGTTGTATTTATAATCAAGAAATAATATTATTTTTGTCATGTTGAAACAAAAAGACCGTTAGAGATTCTATCTCAATTTGGCTGTGATTGAAAAAAAAACAAACCATTTGTTGTAACCTATAAGAAGGTAACTTATGTACGTAACAAAATATATAGAAAACAAATTAAAATACTTAAGTAAGAAACTGATTATGCAAAACGGAAGTAATAAAAAAAGTAAATCAAATAATTTATAAATGTTACAACTCACCATTTCATAGCCCGCCTCCATTTTCACTTACGCACAAAACCAATAAAAACAAGAATAACAACGTAAAAAATAATACAGTCCGCGTTGCTCGAGTGCAATTGCATTAGGAGATGCGAAATAAAAACGAAAATAAAAGACGGAGTAATAAAACGGCGCGCGTTATCGCCGCGAGACGGACAATTAATGGAATGTTTGATTTGAATTGTTTTGCTGGTCGCACCAGGAGTGCGTCCGCGGCGCGCGGAGGTTGGATGTGGTGTGGCCGCGGTGGCACGCTCGCGCCGTGACGTGGGCGCGCGGTGCACGCTACTCCGCACTCCGCCACGCGTCAGGCCTGCGCCGCGCCGCGCCGGGCGGGCGGTTATAAGCGCGGACAGCGGGGCGGCGTCGATAAATTACACGATAATATCGCATTACATACCTATTAAAAGCTGCACTTTACACAACTATAATTAACTGATAAATATTAACATGTGTTTAAGGCACTGGTTTTTATCAGTTCTCTCTCACTAAATCGATTTTTGGGTATTTCGAAATATCTGTGAAGCCCTGTGCTCTACACATGTTACTTTATTATGGCTCTTCGTTTTAAAATGTGGACGTAGTAGTTACAATAACGCTCGAATTTTTAGTGAATAAAAGAGCCTGAAAATAAGTATATGACTTTGGTATAATTACCTATCACAAACAATACATTATCATGTAGAAGCAAGTAAAATGCCGATATGATAATCCTATAAGGTATAAGGTAATAAATGTGTGAGTCAGTATCGAGTAAGGGCGTCGCAAGGCTTCGGTATAAGTAGCGCCGAATTGTGGCTTCATGTCCGAGCAACGATAATCTAATGATTGTGGCGGGATATACCCGATATCTAATTATACTTGTAAATGGATACGTACCTTTAAATACGTTTAGTTTTCGATACTTGTGGGTAAGGAAATTACTTTGGGGAAACTTACTGAATTAGATGGATTTGAATTATGGTTCGATTGATGATTAAAATAAATCTATTGTTTGAGGAAAGTTGCGAAGATTGAATTATGATATATATTACTAATCGAGTGTAACCAAGTCTCATGAAAATTACTGTTATTTGGTAACCAAATAACAGGAAAAAAATAATATCATTTTGTAACATTACTTGTTTTCAGAAACACAGTGATTATTCCGGCTAAAAACATATTTCCATTAAGTTCTAAATTATGTAAATCACATGTTTCCATAGGTACCTTACACAAAATGTAGGAGAGCATTGAGTTACGTATACATCATATAAACAGGCGTCGCTTAAATTGTAATTTCACGGCTCGACGGAAATTTTCATTGGCGATTAATTCGTGATTTTAGTTCGTGGAGTAGACGCCTACGGCGGAGGGCGCTCTTAGCATGTCGCTTATGACATTATTCAGCTCCCCGATGTCAACTGTATCATAACAATTAATTTGTTTTTGTTTCCCTTCTGTGAGTCCGTAGCTTTATTTAAATCCTACCCGTTCGCTTTTTGTTTCGCGCCCTCGTTAAAAGCAAGGGTTGTGCGTTTTCGATTTCTCTATGTATACAATTTATGTAACCTATTAAAGCAAAATTTTACTTAATGAATTCTAATTAAAATGTCTATTCTGTTAAATTGTATGGCTATTATAACTTATTATTATTTGTACCAGTACCAACAGAGTAGCTTGATAATATGTATTAGGTAAATCGTGTTCTTAACAGAGAACTTTACACTCTGCGGTTAAGTTGGCTATAAATAGAGCGAAATATACCTAACACAGATTAACGGCGCTCTTTACTAGGCACGTTAAACAATATTTCTTATTGTTTCATTTAATTATTAGTATTAACAAGTTATACTTGGACCTTTGGATGTTTACACAAAGCCTTCTCCTAGGACAGCTCGCAACGGTTATAAGTCATAGCAGTGCAAATTCGATTGTGTCCTTACACGATGTGCGAACCGCTGTCACTTGTCAGAGGCGTATTAAGGGAGTATGGAACTGTTACGATACTGCCCGCATTCAAAAAACAAAGAGCCGACGGCATTTTCGACGCAGCCGCAAATTGTGACAAATTGTGTTATTGAAATTTATGTCCGGCAGTTTTGAGACATAATTGGATGCGGAGAGTCGGCAGCCATGTTCCCAGAGTGACGTCACGTGCTCTAATGACATTTATTACGGACAGTTCATTGGCGCCGCTCGTCTCCGCAAACGTAGTGCTATTTCACATTTGGAAATTAATTTTCGCGGCATTCTGCAGGCCAACGCCCGAGGATGCAATACCCCGACATCGCTCCGAGAGCGGAGCTTAGCTTTGGAATTAACTTTAAGTTTTGTTTTTCTAGTAGCTAACTGGATTAGTGTTTTATGGATTTCGGTTAACTTTTCGAAATTTGTTCTGACTTATTTGGCGTTCAATTAAAATAAACTTACTGTTGGTGTTGTTCATAACTGTCAGAAACTTACCTGTAACAAAAAGTGTGAAAATTAGTTGGTTATTTAAGGCAGAAGGTCTGAGCGTTGTTAAACAAAATAGAGTACAATGTTACTCTAATACAAATTAAAGGCCGACACAATTTTAGATGGACAAAGAGGGCATGTACACGTCAGCGTAAATCTGTTCCCAATAAAAGTAATAAATCGTGAAGCGTCGCCACACAGGTGGTGATTTTTTTCCTACAGCAACAATACGAAGATTGCGTCTATAAATAACTGTAGTAGTGAGATGGGACAGGACGTCCACTCTCCTCGAAGGCGATTGACTGATTGCCCGGAAAGCAAGAAGCGGCCGATAGGTGGCGTTGATTAAGTAATTAATCAAGTTAGTAACTGTTATAAAATACTGTGGTCAGTGGATAGCCATATTTTATTAGGGGATGTCTTGGTCTTGATATAAAGATATAGGGAGTGATTAGGAAACAATTATCTCACACACTTCGAACAATGAGTTAAAACTAGAGTTTCCCCAGAAAGCCTTTATAACAGAGTATAATATCCCCTCTAACATCCGTACGTTACGTTTAATATTGGTTTTAAGAATATAAAGAACAATGTTTCTTTTAAGTGTGAAGTTGAAAAACCGTAAAAAAGGTTTTATCTATTCAGTAAAACCTCCTCTTTGCACCATTACGAAACAACGATGTTTTTCAATCATCAATATATCACGTATGTGGGTGGAGAGGATGAGGATCAAGCCGAAAACATTGGCGAGGAGGAGTCGCTTTCAAACCTGTCAAATGTGACAGGAAAAAGGGCGGGAAAATGTCACTATAATGGATGTGTCACCGGCATCGTGGCATAACGCGACCCGTTGGCATGCACGGCCTCAGATACGCTCCCTGTGGATTAAGTAATATCAGATTTGATGAAAATTTTAATACCTATGGGTAACAAACAACCGCAGATGGAAAACGGGGTTGTACTGACTGCCTAGCTGACAGTTGTTTTATTTAGAACAGAACAAATAAGTCAGGGTTTTCGAGGCACAGATAGCATAAAACTCGTTTTTAATTTAAAATTTGTATTGACTTTTAAATCGAAAACTGACGGCAAGTTTTCAGCGATATGATAATATTTTCAGTTTTTAATGGGTAATTTTATTTTAACTTTGAAAAACTAATTACTTTGTAGGAAGTAGCAAACTGTAACTATGTATGAGCAAAACTAGAAATAAAAATGCAGTTTTGAATATTGAAGCAAATTTCTCCTGTAATCAGAATAATAAATGCGATGGCTCAGTGCGATAGTCAATACATACGGTTCGGAAAACATGTCCAAACATGATGGATGATGGAAGCGAAATGTGATGAAAGATAGAGATAGATGTCCGTTAATAGTCTTGTACAGTCTATGAATATTGAGGCTTTAATACACAGTGAGATTTTTAAATTGGAAGAAAGTCTTCATACTGTACTTATAACACTGGTTTGGTTTAAACCCATCACTTTGATAACATGCGTAAGTTGAAGTTTTAGAAAATGCAAAAAGAATGCGTTTTCTGACTGAAATCGAATAAGTGTCGTACCAATTTTATCTATGAATTTAAATAGGAATAGTCCAAAGTTATCAATATCTTTATAGACAACGGAAATGGAAATAAAAGTCTCGAAAATACTATATTCAGCTTGTTCCTAACTTGAATAACTCCGTTTGAAGCATCGTATATAACATTTTATATTCTTCAGAATTTTCATGAAAATTAGGACACGAGCACTGAAATTCACCGAGGTAGATCAGTTGATATCATCGAGTTGACATTTACCATCGGCCATATTGGTCGTTATCTGTCACCGCCCCCTACGATCCGTTTCACTTGCAACCCGATAGGGGGCGACACCGGGCGACGCGACTACTCGCTCCATAATGGCTACCACGGCCCCTTTTTTATTACTGACCCGCTAGTAAACAGATCATTCGGGTTTGTGGTGTTATAAAAACGAAATTAACTCTGGCCGGTAGATATCCAGATATCCTCAGTGCTTACTGCCCTACTATTAACATAAAATCGCGTGTCACGCACATTCCGCAGTTTAAAGTGTCTCAAAGACATTAACCGCTCGTGCATTGCCTAGTAATAACGTCCGAAAAGTACATCAACTCAGTAATACTCGCATATTTCCGCTAAACCCGGCCATCATTCGGATTCTCAGGTGCGTTCAGACGCTCGGCGCTCGGGTCAATATAATATCTTTTGGAATATGCTGACTTATGAATTCACTAGCTAACATACCAATGCCAGATATTAGTATTTCCTTACCTAGTTAGTTACTAACATACCTACTTGCAGTTATCAACGAGAGCACGCGCTCATTATTATAAAACTGTTTAGGCATGTGTGGCTGATATGATTAAACGATTCACATTGCTATCATTTCCTATGCGCCATCCGGCCGATGTTCATTATACCTAAGTACATAATATGAGTGTACTGCGGGCAGTAGCCCAATAGGCACGTATGCTGACCGCGAGTGGACCATTGTGCACTCCGATATTGTGTTAATAGATTAATCCAATCAAAATATTAATTCCACAACGCAGCTCGTTCGTACCTATTTACATTTCAATCGCACGATTTATTCGTGGGATTTGAGATATTCATCGACAATGTTCAGAATCGATTCTATTGGGAGGCATAAATACGTTTTTATAAAGTATGTTGTAATCCCCATTTGGGATGTGTCGGAACTGTAAGGACTGAAAACATTTCGATGTCGTTTAGAAAATCAGGTTACCTTGCTATGTTTGCTGCATAGAAATCTTGGACTCCAAATATCGAGTGTAGGTAAATAAAAAAACAAAACCGACTTCAAAAACAAAAATAGTGGAAAATAGCTTTTAGCTACAGAAGTCGGTGACTTCTGTTTCATTCATCATCATCATCATCAGCCTTTAATGTTCCCACTGCTGGGAAACAGGCCTCCTCTCTATGAGAGGGAGTGGGCTATAATCCACCACGCGGGCCCAGTGCGGGTTGGTAGATGTTACAAGTCTTCGAATTTTTAGTTCTAGGACATGCCGGTTTCCTCACGATGTTTACCTTCACCGTGTTTGAGGGCAGCGGTGATGAAATAAATTAGACAAAGTGGGTTCGAACCCACGGCTTACTGCTTGTAAGTCGGGGCTGCCACCACTGGGCCACCGCTGCTCTCCGCTAATCTGCTTCATTGATTGAATTTTTTTTGTCATGTTATGATATTGTGTAAACAATAAACATCCAAGTGATTGCAGCAATCACGACAGATTTGACATCTATTATATAAGAGTTCCATTGTATAGTATATCTGCAAAGATCAGCATCAGATCTTTGCTAAATTTAAACGGGACCTAAGCGGGATAATATTCTTCCAAACAATAAAAAAACACTTCAAAATTGGATCACAATTGGTAAATATATCGCTGAATATACACACAAAACATTCAGACCCATTCGGATCCCATCATCTGATCCCGACTTAAACTTTCATCATCAGCTCAGCACCCTTATATAATTATTACCAAGCATAAAGCCTATGTGTACATATACAATTTAGAGTTTTCCCTCGATTTTTTAAGGATCCCATCATCAGATCCTAAATTATACCTCAGCAATATGAGATGATGATTACCAGGCACCTTAATCTGAATTCCGTTAGAAAGTATGTGAAAAACATTGAATGTGCCTATTCAATTTGAGGGTTGCCCTCGACTTCCCTGGGATCCCATGATCAAATTCTGACATGGTGTTAATGGGACCACCTCAGGAGTATGGTCTATCGAATCAAAAAAGAGTTTTGAAAATCGGGCCAAAATCCGGTGAACGTACGAAAAGAAAATACAAACAGTCGAATTGAGAAACTCCTCCTGTTTGGAAGTCGGTTAAAAAATCCAGCATGAAAATCTATAGATATGATTTTATTGGAAGCAGATCGGCGCCGCAACTGGAGTCGGTACGCAACGTGAGCCTCTCGAGGGCTGCCTTGGGACCCATGAAAGCCGCTGTTTAAATAAGGGTCTAACTGTAAGGATTGCTTGAAATAGCACTTTGTAACACCATCGCTTAACTCGAGAACATTGAACTTACGCTCGAGTGTAATAACTGGAGTACCGTAACAAAGGTGCAATATAATAAGAAACTGTAAACATACAGATTTGTATCAATTTTGGTTTATTAGGAATCAACGACAAAGCCTTTGCTTTAAAATAATGATACCACTTTAGGTTTAATCATTTTAATAGTGGTATTGAGAGAATTTCTAAATATAAACGCAAATTGTAAATTATCCAGAGGAAGTGTGGGGGCGCGTGCTCGCCCCGACCCGGCCTGGATTAGAGTCCCAGTTGTGCGTTTGTGCTGTTATTCCAGCATTCACGTATAATATCCCTCTATTGTTTTTACTAGAAAAAACCTTTTGATATTCGTTTCAAAGCTCGGTGAAAATACAAAAATCGGAACACAACAGCTTTTAATTACCAAAAGCGGGCACCGATTGTCACTTTGGCATTTTGCATTTCAGTCTGTTGTCGCGAAACAGTCGATCAAAAATGTTGCTGAAGACATTGTAAGCGGTCATTGGGCTCGACCACAAGACAATTGAGTCCATATGGGACGGCGATAACAGGGGTTAGCATAGATGAAATGAGTCGGGGTCAGTGCGCGCTCTCAGGACTCAATATTTGCGCTGCAATACAACCTTTATTGTGAGGATCAACACGCCCGGGCTAACACCCGCACTATAACCTTTTAATGAATAGGCATCAAATCACATGAATCGTTTGAAGCTTATGAGAATTTAGCTATTTCCACAAATTGTGTTAGACAGTATGTACACAGCTCACGAACTTACTTGCAGTAAACGAGACAATATTTTTCTAGTGTCATTTGTTGGATTCGCGTGGGATTGGGTGATATTACGTCTGTGTGACGAAGACGAGCAAGTAGCGGAGGACTTCGCGACTGCACCGACGACAGCTGCTCCTCTTTATTTGATTTCCAAGTGCACGAAAGAGCATTCAAGTTTTATGTCAACGTTGCGACACATTCCAACATTTGGAACGAATATCTTCTCTAATGAGGTTTCAGATTTCTAGTTAGAATTCGATTTTATATCTATCCACATGTGGCTTTCTCATATCTGCATTTTTATCCCCATGCTGCCTTAAAATTTTTCTTCCTTATCGCAAGCAAACGTAAGTGCGTTCACATAAAGTTGCTCGTGCGTTTTCCCGGAACCCATTTCGTATGTTGTTGTGTAACATTCTGTTATAAAACGATACTGTTATGTTTGTTCGAGATATTGGTGCAGGAATACTGCGTGAAAATCTGTTTCACTAGTTTTCCAGCGTCGGTGCTATTATCGTGAGTACTCGTTGATCACTTATGGTTCGCTCGAAGGTCCACTGATAGTCCAGGAAATGGTTCCGAGATAGGTATAAACATTAAAACCGTTGTTGAACAAACGTGGGTCGCGAATATCGTGCGTGAGCAATATCGTTTGGGACAGATGTCGAAGGGCGGGGATGTTTGCGTCTGAGCCTCGGACGGTCAACAGCGGCGGCAAACACGTGTGCGAACGCTCAAGTGTCGCGCTCAACGGCACGTTTGTTGCTATTTTGTATCAATAGAACTTGTGACGCGTTCAACGCGTTCAATTTGCGTGCTGTACGTTCTGCGATAATGCGGTGCTTTGAAGTGGTTTTCACCTGATTCATGTTTGTGTATGCTTTGCAATGCCGCTTTGTGCATGCCTACTTTAACATGTTATAGCTAATATTGGTTTTAGTAATTGGTTCGTAGATGCGAACCGAAGTAACTTAAATGAGTACTTAATGCGAAAGCGGTTTGATGGAACTAATTTTCTTAGTTTTCATAAGGCTTTGTATTTTACTATTATTTAAATCCATATACATAATGCGTTTGTGAATATAAGAGCTTTGGATATACCTACGTACTGCACCTACAGTACTAAGTGAACATGTAATTCAGATTTATCTTGTACAAAAATTGCATTAGATTAATGCCACATCTTTTAGTAGCGATATGTGTAACATAGCAACACTAAGTAAACTAAAAAAACGACATTTTAAAATACATTCACAGAAGCTGCACGGTAGTTGATAAGCAGCATGCAAGCGCCGCCATCGGAGCGCATTTATCACAGCGGGTTCAAAGTTCCTATACAATAACCTTGTTAGTTACATGAGTGACACTTTTTGTGTCGCGCCCCCGCCACCGGGAAAATACTGATAATACTAAGATACGTCGTAAATCATACTTTATAAGTTAGGGATGACAATTTTTGGATGATAAAATCACATTTGAAGCAATATGTTCTAAGCATTGAGTTTGCAACGTGAATTCCATATCTCCACGTATTATAACGTAGCGGAATTCCCAAACGGATTCGGCAGCATTTGGATGCAAGGAATTCTATAATATCAAGTCCATAGAGCAAGGAGCAGATAACTGTAATTCCTTTTTCAAATTGTAGCTCCACGACGCGCTGATGGAGATTCATTGAAGCAGCGCATCATTTATCAAGCCAACATTTCTTACTCAGTTTTATATCGCACAACCCTAGATTTAAACTTCATTCCACTCACTCGTTAAAGCTCTGCATACTATGATTGCACTCTTATTTTTTTGGAACTTTTTGTACACAGCACACAAAACAACGAATGAGTTTTTTTGGTTGTTGACTTTTCAATTTAAGTCTTGGATTTCTGCGTATTCAAACCAAAATATTAAAAGTGTGTTTCTTGTTTTGTTTTCGTTGAGCAGAGTAGTGATGTCTCGGGGGTAATGGAGGTCCACTATCTAAATGGATTTGTTGGCAATCTGAGCCACAGTTCCGCGGGAAATAATCAATAGTAGACGCGGTGGTGTGATGGCGGAGGAGTTGTCGCTGATCACACTTGTTTGTTTTATTTCCGCAGGCTCGTTTGGCCCCGCACTACAAACAAGTTTACGTATAAACGTCGTCATTTGATCAAATTGACTTTTGGAGTGACAGCTGCCAAAATCTCCGCGTGCAACAAAGTATAAAGGAAATATGAAGTCCATGAGTCCTGTGTTCTTGTGCTATACGTACAAACGATTCTTATAATTTGTTCCGAGCACAAGGGTTCCAAGGCTGAGCTTGCCGTCCTGATTTTTTTATGAAGGCCTGAACAATGTAATGTGGCAAACATCTTTTATTTTTTACAAAAGGTACGGTAAGGATACCTTCGCTTCTGTCAGTATCTTTACTTTATGTTATTCTTGTTTGGAGCTTATTATGACATTACAAATCTCATATGTTCGGTATTCTCCATAAGTTTTATAAGATTTATTACACAATAAGAAACAACCGCGGAAACTTCGTATTTGAGTTTTGTTTCCTCAACAATATTAAAACAGCGATATACAACTGAGAAATATTGAAAAATCTGAGGCGGAAACATCAGTTCACGAAATACAAAACCGGCACACGGAAGAAGTTGTGAGTCGTAGCCGCGGGCCTCCAGTGCTACAACTTCGCTACCAACTGCTACGCGCGTAGCTTCGTAGACCCGCCGCCCGTCGCGCGTAGCTATGTTAAACTTTCAGCTACTTAGTTTTATTTCACACCCAATTTATTCCCGAGTAGCAATCTAAACGCGATAAACGTAGTTTGTTCTTGCTCTTTTATTACCTACCTGTGGGGTTACTAACTCACCATAAGCGTTTGTTCAATTTAATTCCGATCTAAATCTTGAGATCTAAAAGTGCAAGCCGTACATTTAAATAATGGCTATTTTTCTAAGTTTTCCCAAACTCTTTATTTCCATTGCAATTACTATTCCTACCCATAGTTGAGCGCTTTTTGTGTACCCACATAAGAAATAAATATAATAACTGGCAATGTCGTAAAGTATAAAAAACATAAAGACGCAATATTGGTTTAAACATAAAACCGCAGTTGATGTCTAAAAAAACCTTAAAAGTAGTATCAGTCCAATTTCCCTATTGGGGTTCAGAGTGTCACCGCATAAAATAAAAATACCTACATAACAGCCACCCCTTACCCGTGCGGGCTGGGGGGGGGGGAGGGTTAACATGGGGCATGCGGGGTGCGTAGGTTGTACTTGTAATAAAAATTCGTTAATTCGTTATTTACTGTATTAGTACACGTACGAGTATTTTCGCTTCATATGAAACGATCAATAAACCTATGCGTCTTCAACTATTTATTAGGTTTGTGCTCCGCTTTTCCTTTACGGAACCAGTAAGGCTTTCAACGGAAACGTGACGACGGATATGGCGGAAGGTCAAAATAACATGTCTATAATAATTTATGAGCGTGGTTTAAGGTAAGCAAGTGATTTACATAAGTCTATTTTATTACTCGTTTCAGAGAACGAAATGAAAAAATCTTAACCAAACGGACAGCTTAATTACGTTTTAATATCCAAAATAAAGATCCTTTATAAGCAAGATTAGGCGGGTTTAAAAGCATTAGGGGTTCAGCAAACAATGCAGGCGATTATCTAGTGAATGGTTGTCAGCAGCATCGGTCTCGGAGTTATTGTAATATGTAAACGAGTCCCGTCGTCCCGACCGTCCGTCCGTCCGTCCGTTCTCCCGTCCGCACTTAATTGTCCACGTCAATATTAAACTTAAATGTTTGTCATCCCGGCCATTTGTATAGTTAGTGGCCTGATAGTGGGGGATTAAAAAGGTATTTTCCGTAATAAAGGTGTTACAAACATGCTAGTCATTAAATAGAATATTTAATTATATCTCGATGTGTTTGCATTTAATCGTTAAAACATTCGCCGGGAAAGGAGCACGCAGAAGTATTATTGTGATTGTCAATTACAGTTATAGGAACAACTATATGCCACCTAATTGAATTTGCAAATAGGAAAATCAATCAGTTATATAATTACAGTCAGGAAAATAAGCGAGTTATTGGACATTAGAAAATGTATAGAACAGCTAGAAGCAATATAAAACGCGGTATGATATACTACTTAGACGATACTCCGATGGTTTCTAATGGAGGTATAGAGTTCATTCAACTTTAATTGCCTCGTTAGATGGCTCAGACTGAAAATTTCCACGACAATAATTTTTCATTTTCAATAATGTTACAGACCTTTCGAATCACTGACTAATGGCGCGGTAATATTTCAAAGAGATATAAAATAAAGCGATCTGCTAGATTTGTGGACTAAAATGAGGTTATTATAAGTCATATTGTTAAATATAAAAGTCGGTTCAACGAAATAAGTAGGTAGTTGAAAGTCTTTGAATGAAACATTTGGATTGTGTTGTTGGGTCGGCCTGTTTGGGCCAGTTACATGGGTGGCTCACCGCAGGTGCTTGGCAGCAGGTGAGCACTAAGAATGCTCAGTATCCATGACTCAGCGCTCCGTGCCAAACTATTTACTGAATATATTTTATACCACGTCAGGTATTCGACGTTTCTCTTTTCTATGACTGATGAAAAACACATTCAGGTAAAGGCAAAAAGCCGCCATTAATGTACTTAATTTGACAATTAAAATTTAATTTGATTGCGGCTGCGCGGCCTGCGGGCGCGGCTACACCTGCAGGTCCAAGTAAAATGAAGTAATCCGAGTCGTTGCGGCACGTCCCCGGCATTACTTACCATCTAGCAACAATTTGTTTTTTCCCACCCTCGAGAAACTCGAGCAAGCGCGCCCTGCTTTTTAGTCCCAATTTATTCTTCCAATAAACTTTTCCGCTTTGCTTTTTGCACGGAAAATGTGCCTAAAATATTTAAACAGTTTATGTTTTTCGTTCACATCCTTATGTTACTGCTTATGAGCTCAGTGTTACTCGATGATACCGTTCGCAAACTCTTAATGCCATTCGTGCCCATTTAAGTTACGTAACAAGAATCACGAAACGGTATGTAAATAATCTGAAAACTTTGTTTGCAAAAACAGCCCACAAAAATGTTCCTATTTCATTTGATTGTTTTGGAGCGTCTGTCGTAAAAGTACCGTACAAATTTTAAGCTTACAGAGAAATTGGCGAGTTTTTCAACGACTCAGAGTTTGAAAAAGGAAGACGACAATCTATGACGATCCGTATTTGAGGGTACCTATGCGGAGAACGGCTGTACGCCCAGTGGCTCGCGACTCTAACGGGCCGTGACAATCGCTTCCATGCTAAATGTCATGGTGGCCATTGTTCTACACCGCCTCCCTCACCCCTTGAGTTGCTTGCGCCACCCTAACTTTCCCGACTGAAGCACTGGCATTTATTCCCCACACCCTTACCTCCGTTAATGAAAAATGTAGGGCTCGGGATATTGATTATAGTTTTTACTCGTGTTTGCTACGGTGAAATATTTCAGAGCCATTCTGACGCAATACAGGGAAAGTTTCGCAATTAAAAACTTGAATAAGTGTTACGAGTAGCAGCTCACGTTGGGATCAAAGCAGAAAAAAGCTAAGAGCGCGATATGTTCACATATTAATCTTCCTTAGTATAATTTTGCTACCTGCATAGTACATTAGTTAAGTAATTCTTCTATCACTTATTTTTTTTTAAATACTTGATTTTGAACAAAGCTGGCTTCTTAGAGACATATTAAAGTATTCAGTAAGTTTTACTACTTACACTTAAAATATAATGGAAGGTCTGAACTCACGTTAATCAGGTCTAATCACCTTTATTATATATTTAGCTAAGTAAATTATGACAATGAAATAGTGAATTTAGTGTGTTGAAGTGAAGCAAAAGTGGGTGGGGGATGTTAACTTAATATGGCGGGGGCATCACGGCAATTTGCTCAAGACGAACCGCCAGCCTGCTTGAGTGCCGGCAATATCAGGGTTGCCGCCTATTATGATAACCTTTTAGTGTTGTCACGATACACGGATTTAGAGTCCACGTAAACCGATTTTTATCTACTGCTTCGCTAAGATTCTTTCTAAAAGTTTTATTTTGGCATCCTGTTTAATATGTATTTTTGTTTTGTCTTATCAAACGAAATTATAAAAATTAGGTTGTTGAATAGTGACAAAAGAAGTTTTGAACATGTTGTATCAGATACTGAGAAATCAGTTTTTTGCAGGCTGGAGGATGAAATTTGATTTTCCTACTAATGACTTAAAAAACAGCGTTTACCAGCCCTACCCCAATTTTACGCTTGCGTTATCGAAGGAAATCGCGCGCAAAGTAATTATAGATCGGTAAGACCTTTAGCTTAAAACCTGCACCTACACCGACCCCGATGATATGGTGAACACACACACACACAGCCGCGCATTGTGTTGACGTCATTCACGCACACACGCACATAGGAGGGCGCGACAACTTCATTAGGAAGCCATAAGTTGGCGTGAAGAGGCATCACACGATACACTTATGTACATAGTAAATTGTTGACTCTACTAACTTATGTACTCGATCAAACTAATTATTTTGCCTACTTCGATGCGCTATACACAGAACGGTTTTTATCAATTTTGGAAAGCCAGTTTATTTCACTTATCGAAACGTAGCCACTGCATGATGTGTGGTACAATTAATACGTAATGTGTCACTTTATACGCTTGCAGATAATGTATTGTGTTCATAATTAATTGTGACAATATTGTTACAGTTTCACATCTCATTACACGTTATAAAATGGAGCGCAAAATTACCATTAACGTTTAATGCCACCTCATTATTTATTCATTTATGAAACAAAAACATTTGACTGCATTTGTGGACTGACTGTGTCGACATGAATATTTTTTGCTCGAGAGCATTCTTTGCATTGTATTTTATGCGAGTACTTCGTCTCGTCCATAAAATCATAAAACGTAGTAAGGGCGGACCCCATTTGTTCCACTATTTGCATACGATACAAACGAGTGAAGACAACGATGTCCTTTGCAAAGATCGTTGGCCGTCGACAATAAAAGTGTATTTGCGAAGAAATTTAATAAAGCGGAAGTGGACTGCTATTAGGGCGCGCCCCTGAGAGTTGTCAGTAGTTCGTACGTAGTTGAAGGTGTACGAAGGAGGTCGTACTGCGGCCTTGTGTTGCCAGTTATGGTAATTCATATTTATTTAGTTGCGAGTGTTGCGACGCTGAACCGACACGACGCGGCGGCGGTCGACGCTAACGACACGTGTCAGATATCGGCGTTAAGATAAATATTGTCAGCGGAAACGTTATTGTTCAGTTTGTACTTTATTTAATATGTAAATTATGGTTGATAAGGGATTAAATACAAATGTTTTGTATTGTTTGGTGATAAGCGATAGTGAGTCTGCTGTGTAGAACTAGCAAACTTATGGCTTACAGTTATTGAACGTCATTGATACCTATTTATTGGTAGTTTCATTAATTCGGCTAAATCCACAGCTTCTAAGAAAATAAAGGTTTCCTAGGAGTTGAAACGTGTAGGTAGTATAAAGGAATAGAAAAAATTAATAGTAGAACGCGTTTACTTCCACTATTTAAAATGCACATTATTACGTAGTTTATCTGCTTGGAAATTCAACGAAGGGAACTACCTAGTATTATAAATTCGCGGAATTTGTCTCGTTACCAATATCGATAGCACCTCGCTCGAAGGGGCGACCACGTAGGTCTTCATTCTACAATACACTGAGCGATTTAGCTTTAACGTTATAAATCCAGGGGAATATTATTTTTTAACTTAAGGGATAGGAAAACGTATTAAGGAGATATTGCCAGCTTTCGTATAAATCTGCTTATGTTTAGTTTATATAAAGGTATAATATGGGACGGTTAAATAAATAAAGAGGATACATCCTATTTCTATTAACATAACTTTGTTTTCGTATTGATGATTCCAACGTGTTCCAAGACATTCCATCTGGTATATTTTTGCGCAAAGTATATTTAAATTCTGTTTTAAGATTAATAACTCTAGTTTGTGTCGTTTACATGAACCTTTTCCTTAAAAACAACTTGCGTAGCACCTTCGTAGCACTTCGTAGCGTCGTAGCACTCGTAGCACTTTACAAGAATTAGTCAATCGTCTTTGACTCGAGACTTCGAGATCAAGAAACTTTCATCGAAAACTCTAACGAAAGCCTCATCAGATATTGGTCGAGACTCTTGGCAAAGAACATTATTGTTATTATAAACAATGGCCAAAATGTGGTAAACTCCGTGAGCATTTTCAAATATTTTTCCAAATAGTTTCTTACGTTATTGGAATTTCCTTCACCGTTATCTATGAAGGTTGGTTCACTAATTCCAATATGTGATGGCGCCGCCACGTCGCCCTACTTGTTGCGCACGACACCGCTCAGTATTTACGTTCCAACCAAACAATATCGACTCTTTCACTAAGCACACTCAATTGTTATGTCTCTATCTACATACTATAGATATAATGTCGTCAAACACGTTCTTTTTTTATATTTTTTTGAAGTATTGTTTTATTAATATGGCAGTGGAGAAGGATTGGCAGTATTCCGTTGGTTTTTTGAAAATTGTAAAATCGAATATTCTGTTTTTTTTGTCTTTGTGCTGAAGCAAACTTTCTGAAAGCAAACGTTTAAAAGTGAAGTCTTTACCACTCTTTTAAGTAATACATAGAACTTTAACGTCGTCAGGTTTTCCAAAACTTACTTACTTCTTAACTATGTGTAGTGCAGTATATTTGCGGGGTTCACCCACAAACGAACTTCTCGAAATTCGAGAAAGCACGTTAAGGGTAATAAAAGACGGTCGCTCGTGTGTAATTTGCGCCTTTGCTCAGCTCATCACGACCAGATTGAAATTCCTTTCGTAGCCCCACGTCGGCGGCTGGCTGGCGCCTCTACTTGTTGCGTTGTGAAACGTCATAACTACCCTTACGTGAGGATATTATGCGATAGTTTGTTTTATTTGCGTCCGACTTATCAACCACTATCTACATAATAGATACAGGATCCCTTGGTGTTGGAACACCAATAAATTCTGTCGTAATGATCCCATCCACGCAGTTTCAAATGATAAGTTGTTGTTAACTTACGGTTTCTGATGTCATTCGATGAACAGATATTGTGAGTTACTTGACAAAAAGTTAAGGTTCAGTATTATACTGCTACTGATTCAGACTAACGTGTTTAAAATGTGAAATACAATAGAACACAAAGATAGTAGAAGCATCGCACTCGCTTTGAAAGTTAAACTTCACAACTCAGTTTAAGAACAATCGCGCAAATGGAATTTGAGATTCCTGGAGGAAGTGCATGGCGCGGTATGATTCGTGTTTAAGACCATGTTTAACATTGAGCTTCGCCAACAAACTGGTTAGAAAAAGGATCGCCGTATAAATTAATAGGTAAACAATCGACCAGTTGCTTTATGTAAACTAAGACAGATTTCCAAAGTAATTACAAAGTTCGGTTAACTTGAAGGCTGTGGAGGTACTCAATATATTGTTAAAGTTTGCTATTTTAATGATATTTTATCGTTGTCATTGTAAAAGTCTTTTTGAATGACATGCTAATACGTTAGTCATGTTGAAAAGCGTCTGCGTTAAAGAGAAAAAGCTCAAAGCTTTTTAAATTCAATAAGGGAAGTCGAGTCGTGGAGCCGTTCGATGCTCCTATGTGAAGAAGAAAGTAAATGAACTACAAGTCAAGTAAATAAAACCAATTTGCGTCGTCGAAGCTCCAATCAGTTTCTTAGAAGTGTGTTGTGAGTCGGTGTGCCTCGCGACCAACGTGACTGTTCTGATTAATGGCGAAGGTTCACATGTTATTAATTAATTAGTTGCTGCAAATTAATATTGTGAGGCTTGCAGTTGACGTGAGGCTGCAGGCCGTCGCGTCGCCGACATGCGTCACCGCGTGCCGTGATTGCGCTTTGCGTCACTGCAGCGCCGTTTAATTAAAGAAGACTTACACTTCGGCTGCACATGTAACTAATAGCGAGGCGATGAAGGCAGCAAAGAGTAAATCCTCAGAAATGTGCCGTTTGATAGCTATACGTTCAGCACGTGGGCGTGAATAATTACTTGTTTAACTAGTTTTGTATGCGATTTCAATCAGCAACTACCGTTATTTACGTTAATAGTTACGAGGGTAACCTTTGATGTCTGAGTTTAAATATTCTGAGTGAAATGATTGAAAGTTTCTCGTAACGTGATATTGATAAGTGTGTATCGAAATGCAGCAAAAGTGCTATGAGTATAAAAAATATTTACGATGCTCAAGATGGAAATCTCAGCTTGTATGTAAGAAAACCAGGCATTCTTGAGGGCCACGGAGCCCCGAGCGGGCACTTAGCTTCGGCTATTAAGGGCGCTGTGACCGCCAGCGAGACGAAACGACGAAAACTATAAAACCGTTAAAGCAACGTTTCAGCAGCCGTAAAGAGCGTCGCAAGATCTGTTGACAATGTCGCCCCAACCCGCCATAAACCGTATGCACCCGGCGAAGCAGTAAAACTTAATGGCACTCTGATTAAACTTATCTCTGGGGCTGGCAAATCACGACCTCTAATAAGCGCTCATTCACAAAATCCTGCACTTTTTAGTAGTTGCATAGTCTTTAAACGCTATAAACCGAGGATTCCGGCGGAATATGTCAAGTGTGGAGCTATGGCTTCTTGGCGCGGCGCCCGCCGGCAGCCCGACATTGGTTTGTTGTCCTAATACGTTTACTTGTGCATCGTACAAATAGCAACACTAAATGCTATAGGTTTTTTTATAAATTGTGCGGTTTGTACCCAACTACTGCATTGTATCGTATTATTATTTGATTCATTGGCATGTTATTTGGAAGTCAAGCATTCGTACTATTTCAGACTTATATTACATTATACACTATTGACAAACTACAAATACACCTAAAATAATAATAAAATATGTACAAGTATCAAAATTACAGGGCGTCAAAAAATTCGTCCACATCACTGTCAACAGGAAAAGTGCCCAGAACGCTGCCCACATTGCCACGTTGGATGGCAATGCTGATTCTTTGGGCAAAAAAAAAGATCAGCCACGTGAAGAGTCGACCAACCGTTTGGCGATATCTCGAAACACAAGGTGGGCCCCATGGTCCTTGTTTCAAGCCCAAACGGCAGGTTTTCAGCACCTGCAACAGCCGCCCCAGCGCAACTCAAAGCCCAATTTCCATGGCATTATGGTCATACCATCTGGTCTCTTCCCATCGACGCGTGCCAAGCCATTGGGTTCTAAAACACCTGGCACTCGTCGATGGGAAGGGACCAGATGGTATCATGGTATGTATTTCAGACTTACAGAAGTATACATAGGAAAAGGTTTAAAGTTCCACCAACAAATATAAAGAAACAAGTGCTCGGCTAGAGTCAAAGATAAGATCTTCTAAGCGGGTAGACTAACGAGGCGTAACTTTAAAATACTTTCATTTATAGCCAGCTCCCGCGATATCCACTACAGACGTCTTTATGTACAAACTTGTCTACTTAGCGACGACTGTATGATCACACTGAGACACCAAAAAACTGGAGATAGTGCGGGGTAATGCGAGGTCGCATAAAACGAGGACTCTCAAAACGCTTTACAAGTGCTGGAAGGATGTTATAAAGGTTTTACGATCGCGTTCCGTCAGTGAACGTTGCATTGGCCTTAATGGACGACCTAAGTGCATAGGGACATTCATGACAGCGGTAAAGCTGTAAGAAAACGCTTGCAATTCGAATGGTTATACCACTAACGGTTCATCAAAGAGAAATAAACGTCCGCACTTTCCGGAATGTTTGTAGCGCTCTCAATGATGACTGACACGGCCCGCGACGACGATTCTTATTGATAGTATTGTCACTTTTGTTGGGACATGGGAAGCGAGATACTGGGACCAGCGTCTAAAAGTTTTTTAATAAATTACTATATAAAATGTCGATGACTAATATTACTGCTTGCAGAATTGTTAGATATAACTGAAAATTTACATTAAATTAGATGAGTCGCGTTTTAGTAAACAAAATGAACGATTAACGTTCTCTTAACATGTACATTATGATCGGAAATAAAATGCTAAATAAATAGTATGTTAAATAAAAGCTTTCAACGCGTTGCTCGACTCGATATTTGATTTACTTTGTGTTGAATCGTTTATCTAGAGTGATTCATCACATTGGACAATAATGAGGGAGATTCAGTTCGGAAGTAAAACAAATCCACGTCATCGATTAGTAATTCGAGACTTTTGGGGTTTATTCCATTTTTCCATTTACCAACGGCAAATGAGAATCTAATAGTTATGAAGCACGATCATGTTTCCATAAAGTGGTTTTCATTGTAAAATGAATTTATTCATTACCTACGCGAGTTTTATTTTGCAGTTATATAAGAATTCATTATAATAACGTTGTATGTTCGTATTCATATATCCTAAAGGTTGCATTAATGACCTTTCTTAATAGTTAACATACCCCTTACCATTGTTTCGTAAAATGTGACCGTATTTCGAGACGACTACCTATTTTATTCTATTCTTACTGTCAAATACCTAAAATACCCTTTTTTACGTTGAAATGAAAATGCTTATGAAACCCTAACCAATATTTCCTAAATCAAACAGTCGAGTGATTTAAGTACCACAAGCTTTTATGTAAACAATAGAGAATAACTATTGGAGCCAAACGTAACTACTCAACCGAGTCCACTCGTAACTCTGCCCTTTCCAATCAAACTCCATAAAACACAGTGCTATTTCAAGTTTCAATCAACATGTCCCGGAATCGTTTGACTGGGTCATTGTACCAGGAACACAGAGAGTCGCAGGTGATGTAGGCTTTGTATAGGGTGTGCTAGGCAATGGCTAGACAGACGTCGGCGTCGAGCTTGTTTTAGCGGCTGATCGATACGCCCGGCCCACCGCGCCCTACTTTGCTGCTGCCCACAACTCACACACACTATTTTCTTTTGCCCTTTATTTGAATACAACGATGAATGTATTATGAACAAACCCATTGCGACTATGTACCTCATGTATTTTGTGTAGTTGAAACAAATAGTAATGCAAGATATAATGTCAAATAAATAATTCAACGTTTGCAAAAGGAATAGGAATCGCCCGATAAAATTCCAATGTACATTCTGAAAATAGGAGTAAAAGAAATTGAGGGTCGAAGAAATGTTGATGTATGTATAATTTTTCCTTTCTACTCGTTCTATTAGGACTTTTTACGTTGGCATTCGTCTTGATTTAAAAAAAAAAGAATAAACACAACGGAAAGTAGAAAAAAGGGAAACCGACCACAATTTTATATGCCAAAAAACAAAGTGTCAGAAGTCAGCGCTGTAATGCCGAGCTCAACAGCTAATTACAAAGAATAGTACCAAAGCTTGGCGCGGACATTATTAAGTAGGTACTATGAACCCTCCGCTTTGTAAACTGGAAAGTAGGAATCGCCCGCATTTTTGGCATACTTGCGAAAACCAGTCTAGAAAGTGTCGTTCGAAAATTTATGGTAAAATGTAAGACCCTGACAAATGAACTTTACGCAGTTCGACGGGACGTGATGCCAAAGACAATGTGAATGTAAAATAGATTCAACAACATAAATTCTCGTTGTACTGTTTTATTTAACTGACTGGGAAACAGACGTGAACGTGGAAATACGAATGAAACCTACGCTAATGGAAAATTTACTTCCTGAGAAGCGACAGACAAACCTGGGTTTTTATTTATTTGAAAAAAAGATTTCAGTAATTCCCCTTCTGATAATATTACACTTCAGAACTTTGATTTATGGAACATTGGACAAGTTACAAAACGTGTTCGAAAATAGCGTTTAAAGAGTTTTTCTAAAACTAGAATGGCATTGTGTCGTGAGCGAGTTTAGTTACAGAATCATAAGTCCGTGTTTCTCGTCGAGTTGTGTGCAGTGTTTCTCCGCGACTTGTAAAAGCTTTCCTTTACGAGAAAAACTTTTATAATTAAAGGACATCAAAGAACCGCCGCGATGGGGTTACACTTTGGATCGTTATTCAAAGCGGTTGTAACCGAGATAAGGGATCTTTTAGCGCCTTTTCAATGGAAGTTTATTTTATGAACTGTGACAAGGAGATAAATCTGTTCTTAAACATATATAGGTTGGTATATAATTAAATATTGTTGGTGCATAGTCCATTATTATGTGGAAAACATTGCTGAAACCATCATGGTGCGACATATAGTCCAATAGAAGTTACGCAAGAGATAAAAAGCTTCAAGGGAAAATCTGTAAGTTATAATGCCTTGAAAAATAACAGCCTAGTTAGTTACTCATAAAGTTATTTAATTTTCAGCAATCGTAACAAATAAAATCAACCTAAATCAATGAAGAGGTATTTGTATCATTTCCTTATCGATTACATTTCGTGCTACAAATGGCATCAGATAAATACGTGCCCTACTACTGAACGGAGTAGCATTGATAATCTACACTCGTATGCGAAACAGCCGCCCGATGAATACTAAAGACGTAATCGAAATGATACCCGTACACTGATGCGTTTGGACAATATCGTTAAGTCTACATCAGTAGTAGAGCAGTAATCAACTCCCCACTGGCGACTGCAGAGTAATTGATTGGTCTCAGACGCAGACAACAAAAGATAATACCGAGTCTCGTGGTAAATGGATTTGTCAACTGCTGCGCTAGTAATTAAATAAACACACTATTTGTTTCTTTTCTCGTGTACGGTTAGTTTACATGCTGACAAGTTTTATCAGAGCGGTCGCATGGCTTTTGTCTAGGGAAGTAATTGCGAATTCTAATTGTTTGGAGAAGGTATAAATGCTAGTTCTGTCAACTCTGTGTCATTTAACATAGAATGCTTTCATTCTGTACATGGAAATAAAAAATACTGAAGAAGTTTAAAGCTCACTTGAAGTTTAACTTATAAATTCTCGTAGATAACGTGAAGTTGCTGCGCCACATGCCGCATCCATAAAAATATATTTCTAGAAACGAAAGCGTATTTTTTGTTTTCAGTGTGATATTTGTAAATGGTATCCTTTGTGGAATACTGGAGATTAACTATCCTTTTCCCTCAAAATTTACAATAAACAACGGGAAAACCGCGTGAAAAGGCTTAATTTACTTTTGCTCTCTCGTCACCAAATCACTTTTGATGAAATTTATTAAATTTGATTCGATTTAAAATTTGACTTTCAGGATATCTTCCGAGATAATTGTTTATAGTGAGGTCCCGATATTTGAGGCCTGATCGCGGGATGACCGGAGAATGCGGGTGGCGCTTGCAACAGCGTCGAAATATCGGGACAACAAACAATAATCACGGCAGATATCCCGAGAAAGATTAAAACAGTGTTACATAGCTACCTACATATGTACAATACAAAAATCTTTTCGGCACTACGTGCACACGTATATTTGTGCGGCGTATATTATAGTTGGTTAGCGAGGGGAGAAGGGGGAAGGACATCAATCACTGAAACCTTTTTGTCAAGTTGCCACTTCGACACGTTTCGCCAATGTTATGGTTAATTCAAGTTGGCGTAGTTCGAGCTTTTGATGTTAAGAGTTGAACTGATATATTTGTTAAGAAAATATCCACTTTATGGAACTTGTGAATCCCACCATAAAATGTTTATTCCAAGTTTAAATTATACCCTCGGGTTTATGAGCTAGATTTCTGTGATTCTTGTAAAGAAAGAATGAACGCTGCGGAGACCTTTAAACCTTTCGCAAGTCTTAATATATTTTAAACGATATTATCCCCTGGGGAGGGTTTATGAAATTAGACGAACAGTAACGATAAAACCGATTAACTTTATCGTGGCTTTTTAATCGTTTACGCAAACAAAGCGTGATAATGCAGCGGCCGACACCCGGCACCCGGCACCCGGCACCCCACCTGATCCCTTTATATGCTCTCTCAACCTTTAACTTTCTAAAAGACCTTCTCTGTCTACCGACAAACAATTTAACAGTATAACTTCGCCGAATAGACTTTTTGGAGGAGATTTGTTATTCACTCAAAAGTTTTAAGTGGCTGTGAAACATCGTTGTCAAAGAATTAAATAACTACTCGCTTTAAACGATTTGATGCTTTAAAGTTGTAACGTTGGGTGTATAATTGTATGTAGTTTGTTCGCGAACAGTTGTTAGTCGACACGTCGATCTCGGAAGTTTCGCCGTCAGGTTGCGGTGAATCGAGAGTATTTCACTTGACGGAATGTAGATGTTTGTACTCCTCGCGGATCGGGTTAAACTTTAATAGAATTAGGACGCCCTTCCCCTTCAGAAAAGAGAGTTGTACACTATTGCCATAAGTTTTGATTTGATCCAACTTTTGACCCGATATCACTTGGGGGTCACTAGGTAGATAGGAGAATAGCTATACTAAACCACTGGAATAAAAGCAATATCAGTAGATAAAAGAAAGATTGAAAGTATTTCGATACGGAATTAGGTACTCCTTAACTCCAACTTCTTATATTCGAAAATACGTACGTTAGAGGTTTGAGTTCAACACTTATCGGATATATTACCAGCTCTATCAGAAGAACTCGGCTTTAATCTACTAAAGCTGGCATTAAGACTTTTACCAACAGTTATAAGTAAGTCCCGTCTGCAGCAAAAAGTCCGAGAATCTTTTCTAAAATTGTATCCTGGCGTATGTTAGAGAGAAGGCTTAATTCTTCGTTATTAAGAAAGTCGATGTTCGATAAGAGGCGTGTGTAATAGCCCCCCGGCGCGCTGCCGGGCCCCTCCATTAGTGAGCGTGTTGGCTGCGGAACCCTGCAACGCCCAGCGTGGCGCCGCGCGTTACCCACCACTTCACCACTCTCATTTTTAAAGACATTCATCGCAAATTAATATAATCAGCTCCCCAAGGAACCCTAATTTCTTCGAAAGGAAAAGTTAAATAGCATTCTGCACGAATAGTAGACGGGTGAATACTACGAAACCCGCCCCATCATGTCAGATCAGGTATTCTACAAAATCCTATCATGAAAATATGAAAATAACTGGCTAGCTGTTGACAAAATCTGGAAAAGTTAATAACAGCCATAGTAGAATTACAAAAACGGTCAGTAACCGGGTGTCGGTGAATCTCGTTAGTTTCCACAGACATGAGATAATTGTGATAACCGCATTCATTCGCGTCCGGAACTCTTGGATGTTAAAGTTAATTTAGTCATTTTCTTCGGCGCGCGGCGGCCTGTGCGCCCTTATATTTGTAATAGACTACATGCAACGATCTAATACTGAAAAAAATGAACTAAAGTAATGTTAAGTCAGCTAAAGTAATTAAATTACGACTTCAATTGCCTTGTTCGTTATTGACAATAAGACTGTCAGTAACTGAATAAAGTATGTCTTTAAGTATTTGAATTGAATTTACAGTCCTAACGATGTAGCGGTAGAGTTAAAAAATAAAAGTACGGAAGACCGTGTAACTAAGCCCGTAATGAAATATCGTTATTTTCGTATTAGATATTAATCCCATGATTCTATTCAAACCTTTAGGAAAAATAACTGAAGGAGAAGAATCGGTATCAAGGCAAGGTTTCTATGGCGGATAGTGACTAAATGCAAAATGCATAAGAAGATGGATTTTCATGCTCAAAGAATTCCATTCACAACGTGCCAGTGTCTGCTAGATTAAGAACTTTACTGCGACGAATAAAGTTTGGAATAGAACTCATTTTGAATTTTAATGACATAATATTGGGTCGGGTTCTTAAAAGCTTTTTGTTGGCTGTAATGGCTTACACAGAATTTTTGATTATGGTGATATTATTATGATTCATTATTTTAACGATAAACAGAGTTCCTGGTTTTTGGCTTTTTTAGGGATACAAAAATGTACAATACACTGTTACACATTCTTTTTACGGTTACTTGCATTTGCAATCAACCAATGATCCAAAAACCTTGTGATTTTAAAATATAACTCTCAAATCGTCATAATGGAAGGGCTCTGTAAATTTCTAGCGCACACATAAGATCCACGGGTTTCTGTTGCCGCCCGTGTGACGTCTAATCACAAATGTTGGATGGAACTTTTTGTTCAGCCAGATTGTCGCGCCACCGAGTTATATTCACTTAAAATTGAATATTAAATTTCCATTGTAACACTAGGAGTTTTTTAAATTCGTTAGGTGCACAGTTATTTTGATTGTTTTTACTGCACCCTCTAATTTAAAAAAGCGAGGTTTCAGCGTACCTACCTGTTACGAACGGAATATAAAATTGAATTCACAGAGTAAAATGAGATACTCTTGTAACTTTCAGTGTTCTACGTAACTACATTGGAAGTGTATGCGATCTTATTGGGCGTATCGTATAATGTAAGTCTATAATATTAATGTGTTCAACGCACGTAGAGCTGCAGCTATTTCGGCAATACGACTGCATAATCCGCAGCATCCTATTTTGTAGCGGCTGCATAGCGTAATAATCTCAGCTATTCGGTGGGCTTCGTCAGCGCTCGGCTCGACAGGCACTCGAGGCGGCTCGAGTCTCGGGCTCAAGGCTCGAGGTGGCTCGAGCCTGCGGCCTGAGAGTGCTGGCGCGGCGGAAGCGGGCCCTTACGTGCTTGTCGTCACGACACGCCGCCTTTGTCCACCCACTAGGCTTATTTGCTGAACAATGAAAAAGACGAAAGCCTCCGACATATTTCTGCAAAGCTTCTGCGATGACTCGAGGGAAAAAGTGTTTATCGCGTAGAAAATATGTCATGATTCGAAAATAATAGAGGCCGCCCCCTGTCAGTTTAGAATTCATTGTATTGATTGATGAAAAGGCTATTATGAGATTCCACCAGATTTTGCGAATTTTTCATTTTCGTTTAAACGCGACTTTGGTATAAATCGATTTCGGGTCCAATTTATCACGTTTTCTAAATACTCGTCTTAGGCGAGTCGTGTCTGTAAAATTGAGAGTAACATCGAAAATAGCTAAAATTATTTTAACATTCTTACCGCATGTCGTTCTAGCAGCGACCGATAATTAAATTCAGAGGGTGTGAGCTCTAAGTGGGTACGTGTTCTTTTAAAATGTTATTAAGGTGGAATCCAGATTTGATTCTGAAGACTACTACAGCGCCAGGATATGTTCGTATCTTTATGATTTTAATACAAGAGCCGTGCATTTGAAACGATCAACATTGATATTGGCGAGGTTTTTGTGATTAGATACGCGTTTCAATTTCTCAATTCAGTCGGTCCGTCGGAGCGCGTGAGCGATGCGCACGTCGAACTAGCGTGACAGCCGCCTGGCGCCCCCTTGTGGCTAATACACACGGCTCCCTAACACCGAGTGCCGTGTAAGTATTTTCCGTTGGATACATTGTCTTTTTGTTACAAATTTTTGGTTTCGGGATTCGAAAACTGATTATATAGCCATAAATATAACAGATGTCATTTGGAATATCGTATCCTCACCAAATGAAACCCCAAAAGAATTAGTTTTCAGTAAACCGTGCTACCACTACATTATTGATTAAGAGGTCTTGTAGTAATTCGGTATTCAGCCTTAGTTAGTAATTTGTGTTGGGTTTTTCTAACGTGGAAAAATCCTGATGTTCATCCGATTTTTTTTTCAGCAAGTTATTGATGTATGGGTACTATACCGCCCCGTAGAGATTAGTTTTTGAAGTTTATTTTTCAATGCAGTAGTTCCGAGCTCATGTCAAAGGAGCTGTCATGAATTTATGAAAATTATAACACGCGATCAAATCGGTTCTCAAGCTGTGTCATCATAGAATAACCACAGTCACGGAACAAATATTGGAATGCTTTGAAGTATTGTAATATATGATTTGGCTTCTATCTGCATTGAGTATCCGGTGTATTTTTTTGTGAACGCGAGGGGTTTCTTACCTGTACTTTGGTATCGGTATTTAAAATCATGTCAAATCAAGCGATTTTAGTATAGAGGATCGCGGAGGAGAGCACTTGAAGCGGCCGAAGGGTCCGGAGTGCACTCCTGGCGAGCCCGTCACATTATTCGACCTACTTAGCGGCAACAGACGAGACGAACCGAGGTGTCGCCCGGAGCCGTCTACTTGATATTGTCGTTCTTATGGACTGTTGAGATCTACGAGTATTTTTATGATCCTTTTGTGAGCGCCACGGAATTATAAAAATCCTGATAGCCGTTCTAAAGTTCTTCAACGTCAATTGAAAAGTGATGACGCTTTGTGTTATTTTATTCCTTTATTTTCACATTTTCCCATCTACAATGTCAGAATAAAGAATGCGGTAAAAGAAAGTGCCTAATAAACGTAAGTCACAATACAAGTTATAAAATGTTACGTCTCCCATACACCAGCGAGCTCTATCTACATGTATACGGAGGGTATAATATTAAACGCAAGAAAATAAAGCTTCAACGAAAACGAATTGAAAAATTCAGTCGAGTGAATTACGGGATAGCTCCTAATGCCAAGATTAAGCAGGATTGCCTCTGCTTGAATATTTCCCTCCTTTTGTAAATAAAACACCCACATCTATTGGGTTGGTAAATTGAGAGCTCAGCAAGACAATTTACTTTTGTAATTTTCTTTTTATATCAAAATCTGGTCAAGTATATTGCGTTAGATGATACGAGCGGTTCGATATCGGTCGGCGAGTGACAGCGGCGGCCATATTGGTCGCATAAATCAAGCGGGCGGCGAAGTGACACCGCGCGCCGTAAGCGATCGAGTGTCACCCGTCTAGAAATAAAAGCAAGAAAATTTTTCACTAGTTGAGTGGTTTACTCCGAGGCATGCGGTGAAATTTGTCTCGTCTGCTACCCACTTACTTGTTGTTTATGTTTTGTCTTCTAATTTGGAGACACGGTAACTTAACAACTTGGTACGTTGTTTATCTGCGTTTGTGCAAAATATTTAATGTTGTACTTTAGTTACGTAATCTTCTTCACCCTTGCGTTTTCCTACTACCTCCTACTGACGCAATCTGGTTCCTTTTAAAAGTTTAGTTACGCATTTATTAGTTATGGTAAACGGCTTATATTTCAACTTTTAATTATTTTTTATTTGAGTATTTTTATGACTTCACAAACATTTAAATGCTTTACGCAACGGTTATTCGTCCAGTTAATTTTAGAACAATCACGTTTATGTGGCTTCTACGCAAAATTGTTCTGTTGTGGTTCCACGCAATTTGAAGTCCTTTAAGTTATTCAGTTGTTTTTCTTACTTCCAATTTAAATTAAAAAATAGATCCATCACTTGCGCAACGTTCTTTCCACAAGAGTTTGCACACGACCTGCTACAATAAAATCTGTACAAGCATAGAGACAGGCACTTAGTTTTATTATATTAGTGTAGATTACTAAATCAAGTCTAGCTGCATTAGCGATGGGAAAGGATATCGATACGCGCGCCGGCGTCGAGTTTCGCGCGGTTGCATGTTAGCCGCAAGTTATGCATTCCCAGTACATATTATTGTTACAAATCAACACATACGGGAATTTGTCATTACATTACATGAAGGAGTAGTTTTACTCTTGACGTCTAGGGTTAAGATGGTTGTGTATTAGAGTTAGGTACGAAATTCTACGGAATGTTACAAGTTCGCTTCCAATATTTTTACATATTTAAGTCTATTTTGTCAAAGGTTGAAATAACGATAGACAGAATTAGTGATGGTATGAATAAAGTATATCAATGAATTAGTCAACACTCAGTAGGCATTTATATTGAGCCAACGGCAGCCATAATACGATTGCTTGATCTCTAGACATTATTTGTAGCAGTTTACTGCGTTTAGGGATGGTATGCGTCATAGGTTCTTCGTAATGGATTGAATTGCATAATGTGAGATATGATAGCCTTAGTAAAGGCAGCCAGAGTCATTACACGATGTATTTGCAAATATTTCATGCATTTTCCTCACGCGACATTAAGGAGTGGTTCGCACAAGACTTACGACTAATGGGTCCTTTCTATGGTTAATATTCCTAAGTACCTGCTTTGTTATTTCAACGTCATTATTAATTGAATTGAATTTGTAATCTAGTCTGTTCACTGCCTATTTCGTTAAGTATGGAAATATATTGAGACAACTGGATTAGGAAGGCTTGTTGATGATTCATTCTGTAAGTAGTGTTAGTAAGAGATTGTTTCAGGATTTTCCTTCATTTATGTTTTCGTTGTATTTTAGTTCCTTTTTGATAAACGCAAAGAAAAATACATCGTAAACTAAAAGTTAGTAGTTTATCCATGACACAGGTAAACGATGACTTGTAAACTAAAGGAATGGGAAATAAAAAAGCATTTCATATCACACGTCGCGAGGCCTGACCGAATTTTCCGTTCTCCGTGACACACTCAATATTACCCTATCTTTTTCTTTTATGTTAAACCAATTTCGTTCAGGGTAAAAATCAAAATAAACTCAATGTGTCTTTTATACGTAGTTTGGTAGACTGGACCAAGAATTCGGCAAACTTTTGAATAATAAAAACAACTCTACCGTACTTGATATCCAATATTTCAATAAAGCTCCAAGTTTTGGGCATGAGAAAATGGAGAGGCGAAAAATTACATTACGAAGGTCTAGAAGATATTGAGGCCCTCTTATCAGACGAACATATACCTAGTGGGTAGGTACACATGAGATGTCGTTCGGTGCGGCCAGATGGAGTTATTACATGAATAAAATCGCTCGTACGACTTTCGTTTCGACATCTCTACTACAAATTGTGATATAGTGGACGTATGTACGTTTTAAGATGCATCCGTACTTTGAGCAGACCGTATACACGAAAAATAGAGTGGTTTCAGGTTTGGATATATGGCGTTATAGTTTTTCTTTTTAATATTCAGACATAGACAAACCTTGAGACCCGACCCTTCAAGGTTTGTCTATGTTTGACTGGTATATATCGAAACTGAACAGTAAACGGAAACGAATAAGTAATGATTGAATCCAAACACAAAATCTGTCGTAGTCAATCATAAACCATTCAAGAGGACACGTGCACCCTCTTTATTACTAAACCATAAACATATATTTTGATGAAGACTCTTTCCATCTATTATCTTATTGAATATTGTAAAAGCCCTCGCGTAATTCGTAAAATATTCCACTCGCAGTTCCCTGAACGTTTAATATTGGATAAAATACACCCTAACGTTCCTCCGTATTCCCCCGTTGTTCATATCGGCATGTTATTCAGATTATACACGAATATTTCAATGCTTTCTACTAAATTACAGCTCACGGAACTCTTTTACTTAAAGTCGTACGTTGGATCGTGGCCCTGTGTACATCATGCTACAAGCGACAGCAATGCCATAATAAATATTTTTATATCGGAATACAATGTATTGAAATAATTATAGGTTAAGTTTTATTTCTATTTATAAGATTACAGGGGTAACACAATACTCTATATCAGTTCCTGAACAATTGTCTGTAAATAATTATTTTATAAAAAGTAGACTTATGTTTTCAAGATCATAACAGAATCAGCTAATGGCTTCTCAGGGCCGCGTTTTCTTCATAACCACGGAGTCCGTATACAATTTGCATACTGTTATTATAGACGAAAAATTGCAACACATTAGGCGGCTCCGTCTTAAATTGTAAGAGAATGGATTTCCTTGAGCAAATACGCCCGTTTCATTATTCTAAACAACGAATAAATTTACCGAGGGAAAACAAAACAATTGTATTCATTTTGAGCGACTGCGGTTGCTGCATTACTTGATCAAATTATTCATTCCTACATTTTCTTTTTACTTTGCTTCTTACATTATTTTTGTTGAACGCTAAAAGAATATCACCCACAGAACAACCCACCAAAAACAAACCAATTATCCTTCTGATTGGAAGGTTATTTTATATAAAATAAAAATCGCGTCAAATGGCAACTGTCAGCATTTGGACGAAACGGTGCCCTTTAATTAGATTCGAACCGGGCATAACCGGCTTATTCCAGCTTAGGCCGGTTCCGCGTAAACACAGCCGTGCCACTGCAAAAATGACCAACTAATTGGCTTAGAACATTGTGTTACGCAGTTTTCGTATCCAATTTTCTGTGGATTGGTGCTTTGCAAAAAAAGAGCATTTTTTTCTTGTTAGTCCGATTTAGATAGGCGCGGACTGGTTTATCTGGGGTCGCTCTTGTAATGGCAATTTGGGGCTTTTATCCGTATTAAAATAGTACTCGCTAAATATTTTTGAACGTTGTCCCTAAAGTCCATTAAATGCCAAAGGTTTGTGGTGAATACGGCAAGATGGCGTGTTGGCGTGATTGTCGCGGTGAGTCGGCTTCCGCTTGCCGGTGCTTGTGTACCGGATGCGTTACGTCTCCCGCGTCTACCGGCTGTTTCCAACTCATCTTGTTTCTTTGTATGTACACTTGCCACGACACAGCAAAATTTTTGGGTTAATTATTTTGTGCTTGCTATACACAGATAGGGAGGCGGTGGTGTAAAAACCAAATCTGCCTTTGAGTACATTTTTACGTGTGTTTAAGTAGAGAAAATTGGCTGAAACCATTTTAATCCTTGCTCAGTGAATAATAAAAGCAGCTCGCAAGCATAGAAGTATTACAAAAAGTCAAAGCTCAACGAGACTAAGTGGGTCTCAAAGAACCTCTATTTGGTGGGTATGTTAATTTAACGAGCGTTTATTAAGCAAATAGCCGAGAGTTGTGTAACGTAAATGAAAGTGTTGTTAGGTCGTTTTGGGCTTGAGCTTGGGGCGCAGGGTACAGGGTTCTGGGTAAAGCGCGCAGGGTACGGGGCACGACGGCGCGGGAGTGCGGGATGCTCACACTTGGCTGAGCGTCGTAGCCACCTTTCGGTTCAAATACTTTTCATGTGTGTAAACAAAACGGTTCTTACGGGACGAAATTTACAACGCTTGATTTCCTTTCAATTAAATGCTTTTAAACTCTTTGACATAGTCATAAAATCTCACACTTCAGTGACGCTTAAAGATTGTGTATTTTAGAATGTTGTGAAAGGTCTCGATAGAGTTATATTTAGATGTCTATTTCAGGATCGTAATCATACATTTGTTATAAATGAGTTTTCTTTTTCTCGAGGTTGTCGCCAATGACCAGATAATCTTACGTTTAATTATAAGGCGTGTGGGTTGTGTTTTTCAAACATAAATAGAAAAAAAATGATACCAGACCGCTGATATAGAATCCCTTAAACATTTATAGCTTCAGTGCAATACAAAGTTTAACTTCAGAGCGTATTGTCAAGTTCTCAACGTAAGTAAAGAGTAAAGCTTCATCTCCACAATATCATTATTTGAAGTACGTTGGAAAAACGTAGGAAACTGGAGAGTGTCCCAGTTACTCCCGACGCTACAGTTTCAACCGCAACTAGACACGAACTTGCTATAGTCGAGTCACCTCAAGAAAGGTTTCGCGTGTATTAAGCCTATAACAAACTGTGAACTTCCACTACACAGCCTTTGCAGTAAATTTCGGGGTTTTATTGAGCCGTTTTTTCAGCCGGGTTTATGTGGAGACAACGTATGTTCGGCGACAGCACAATAAATTCGAATTTAAATAAAAATCCTTTTCGTTATACGCGACTTTAACGGTCCAATAACAAACTTTATGTTGTACAGATTTTAGCGAACACTTTGTTGGATCTAATCAAAATTGCTTACTAATAATGCCTACACAATTAACGTAATTTGCACGGCTCTCCCACGCTTACTACAGATAATGGTTTTAATGTACCTTAAGTGAATTAATTGAAACCGGGCGGCGAAAAGCCTTAGCAACTAACTGCGAGTACAGTCAAGAAAAAAGTGAGGTTCGTAATCTTACTGAGGTCGTTGATACACAGACTTGTGTGTGAAATAGAGAACAACTTGTGTAGCATTGTAGTAGCTATTCATGTGAAATTTGATATATGGGGAAGCGTCATGGCCACCCGGTGTACTAGTCCGCGATACGGATGACTATAACTATTGTTTCTCGATACAATTAGAATCGATTGATAGAAATCTATACCTACATATCTCGCTTACTTACTCCCCGTTTTCATAGAAATTTTATCATACCATTATCATACAAAAACTTTGTTTCTCTTTGTAAATTTCACAAAGTTTAACTAATAATTTTCCTGTCACATCCTTTTCTTTGACGACATAACAAATGTCTGCTTCTGCCATTACGTAGTTTAAAATGTAAGCGTTTCCCAGCACCGACACGACGTTGACAAGCGACGCGTATTATCATTCATTTGAGTGTTCCTAGTACCTATATACTATGTTTGTTATTTAAATAGAACGCGAGGCACGCGAGGCTAGCACCAGCCGCGTTGGCGCCTTGCGCTTTAAATCTTTAATTACTATACGTTTATATGACCGGAACTGTTTCCCGATGACGATAGTTGAAACACATTTTTCTTGTAAAATTGTATCACGATATGAAACATAGGTATGGGGGTTGCGAGACTTTTTTTTACCAGAGTAAACAACGCGTATGCTTACCTGTTCAAAAGTATATCTATGGAAGCAATAAACTCAAAGGCGTAGATATATAGCTTATTTTCCCTAATTATTAAATTATCAGTATATGATTTTGGAAAGTTATTATTTGTTGCCATAACGGGAGTAGCGGTAAACGTAAATTATAACATCAATTAGGAAAACATTTTGTTCTCCCAATAAATCTGTAATTACTATCTATCCGTTATGTAATCGACTATTTTCCGATGAGTTTCAATATTGCCGAGTTCCATTTCATGGAATAACGTATTATTATGTAACATTTGGATTCCTCGTATTCATTAAAAACCTTGGAAATGTGTCTGAAATTACAGTTGAATTATTAACAAGTTTCGATTCTAAACACACATGATTTTTTAATGAAACTGCAGTATAGTTTTGCAGTTCTAACGTTAAATTGAGGTTCGATTTGCAGGAAGTATTAATTTAATACACCTAACGGTGTATCCTACTATATTGCTAATGTCGAAGTTCAAGTTGTAGCAGAAATGTGCTCGTAATGTCAGTTTGTCCGGGGTCTGGGCGCTGGGCTCTGGGCAGGCAGGCGGGGGCAGGCGGCGAGGGCCGGCAAGCAGCGTATCGCTACCACAATAATTTACACGATTACCCGCGTCGCGTGCCCGCTACCACTACAAATAATTCATACGACCCGTCTAGTAATGGCCTTTTAGCTGCCCGTCTAACTTCAAATGTAGTTACGTAGATGTGGTTACCAACTATTGCTATTAAACTAGCCACTAAAACCTTCAATTTGTGTGTGTCACATGTTGCTACTGGCAGTTGGGAAACAATTGAAAAATTAGCACGGTCTTTAGTCGTATACGTTACGGTACGTTATAGGATTTTAAAAGCAAATTTGTCATATTTTTAAAAGGTCGCAGAGTACGAGGTTGCCCACTTTTTCTTTTCATCGATAAAAGGAATTTAATGTACACTTTGAACAGCTAGAATATCTTTTGAGCAAAGCAAAGTCTAGTATTAGACTGGGAAAAGTTAAGATGAAAAATAAAAAAGTTTATACTAATAAAAAGGAGTGGAGGACGCAAAAGATGTGTGCAAAGATTCGGAGCAGGCGGTGCGACGTAAGGTTTTTTGTCTTTGCAAAGGATCTTTTATTAAGATATGTGTTTGTACGAAACACTGGACAAAAAGCTTACTTTAATACAAGTTAAAAGAGAACTTCGTACGAGGGACTATTTAATATACGATAAAAAGCCTTTGAGTAATTTACGAACAATGTATTATACAATCTAGCTACGTCGGGAATTAATTCAGAATATTTTAGAGTTGTCCATATTTCACAGAAGTGGTTTGTCCCACTAGGCGTATGCTACGCCATTATAACTTACAGATATCAATTATTAATGTAAACGTTGTCGGTCGGAGGGCTCAACAATAATTTTAGTGTGGCATTGTAATTTACCCGAGACAAGTCGTCAAGTTGCCTGCTGCCTGGCTGGGACATGTTTAACTTCATTAAGCATTATACGAGCGCACAACATACTCGTTTAAGTCCAATCTAAGTTGTGTGAGAGGACGAGTTTACTTGTGAATAAATTATTATCTTGCAGTCGGCGGAGTTGGTGTGAAACCTCGAGAATGCTATACACTCGATGCACGGAATGTGTATGAATTTGTGTTCAGTTTGTATTTAGCACGATATGATATTATGGTGGATTTGGTTGGCAGAGGCAAATGTCAATTACGCTTTAGTTTATATCAATTCCACAGAAGACTTATGTAGTTTAATTTGGGTGATTTGTTCAAGAAATAGTGTCAAGAAACCTCTCTGACAAAACTAAACTTTTGCTATTAAAACTTAATTATTTTTATTGTGGATGTTGCTTATCCGAAATAAAGTTTAACCATATTTCTTCTAAGTAAACTTATGGTAACCGTTAAAAGAAATTCGCTAGAGACTGTTTAAGTATTCGCCAAGCCTTTCTGGATTCATTGTTGAAGAAATAGATTATGCAACTCATGTATGCTTTGTTAGGGATGTTACAAACATATCAGAATTTATCTGGTGACTAATAAACACAGTAAATATGTTAGTCAGTGTGCCAACAGCCTTATTTACTATCCTCGATTTCATAATAGCCAATTCAAACTGCGTTATCTTATCAGTTTGAGAGCAGGCCCCTATATCGTCTGTAGACACTTCATACGGGCTTAGATTTAGGCAAGGAATTACTGCATAGGAAGCCTACATGTTTGACTAATCGTCATATATTTAGCCAGGTGGTAGGTGCAAATCACCCCGTGCCTACTAATGAACGTTTTGTGGTTTAGCTGCTAATGGTGAGGTTTAGTACAGGCAAGTTGTAATTACACATGGTTTGTCTACGGTTTATCAAAGGATATGGAATACCATAGCGGTAAACTGGATGGAAAGACTTGACTTCCATACCAAATCTTGTATAACCACCATCCGTATCGTAAAAGGCGAAGCAATGTAAACAAGAAAAAATGGACAAGTTCCCTAATAGCGTAATAACTTAGGAGAGTAGTAAGCTGACGCCGGCGATATGTTCCGAAAATTAATGAAAATGCGAATAAGAACGCAATATCAGCGTGGCACATACGCGTGCCCGCAGTGCCTGAAGTTTGTCGGCCACTGAATAATTAACTCGCTAATGGCCAGATCGCAAATAAACTCCGAATTATTGCACTCAAACTTGCCCCACGTTAGAACTATGAAACACGACTCCATTTAACAAACTAGCACTTTTTAAACTACTTACAGTGTTACATTGGCTTAATGGCCGCTACATTATTATTTACCCCAGTTATATTCAAATAAACTCAAGGTCTACGCAAACAAGCGCGCGCGTAGCAAACTGCTACGCCGTAGCACACATGAGGAATAGGATAAAATAAAGACTGTCATGTGGCATTATTAATGAAATATTTATGGTTATAATAAATATTATTGTAAAATATTATACGGAGCCATATATTTTGTCAGCGAGAAGCAAGTTTGTACGGCGAGTGTCACGGCTCGCTGAGTAGACCATCTACGAAATAGTATTTTCTGTAAGCAGTATAAATGGGACACGTTTTATTTTTTTAATGTTTTCTATGTAAAAATATTTTCATGTTAAAAGCCTCCGTACAAGGTTGCTTTTTTGAGTAGCTGTCTACTTCATATCGTATTCGCCTGCTTTGCTAAAAGTAAGATGTTTGCCTGCTCGTTAGGATGCTACGAAAAGGAAAAAACATGGCAAAAATCCTCTAAGGCCTAAAGTATTTAAAGAAGTTATAGTGCAAACTACTATAATATATTTAATTTACATTTTATTATTTACTTATTACTTTCTATACCTATTATATATACGATAAGTTTGAAGTAGTATAGTAAAATAAACCAATCTATTTAAAATCCAAAGATTCTTCAAACTTATAGTTCCAACGGTTCAGATTGCAAGTTATATAACGTAAGTTTTTGATTAATATTAGTTGGCGACTACTTATCGGGAAAAATTGCCAGCGCAGTATGGAACGTCATTAAAACCGAGATAATACCGAAAATTTTGACTTATTTTATATCCATGGCTGGGTCATAACGCTTTGGGTATTGGCTAAATGCATTGACGTCCACGCGTAAGATGCAATCTACGTGCATATTGTCTATTAGCTCATAGTCGCTGTGGGGGCAGTGTTCAAATATTATCGCATAATACCGTCAATTGAGATTGTTCCACCCCCGTTTGAACACGATTTACATAAACTGTGTGTTCCCGGGAGCACGTGCCGCTAAAACTGCACTGATTGCCGTGTACTAGCAACCGATAACACTTTTATTTGAACGCCAATTGAACGGATATGTTTTACACTTTTTGATGGTTTCTTCTTCCATTGTAAAGTGAGCGAGTTTTATGAGACGACTTAAGTTGTTTCAGAGAAAAACTTAGAATCGGTTTTAGGATCGCTGACGACATTTACACCACTTTCAATGGTATCTTTAGATTTTTGTAACGTTTGTGTTTGTTATAGAAGTTGACTAAGACTTATTGACGGTATTCTCACCTCTATGTTAGATCAAATTTCTCGTTATTGATCAGGTAAAACTCTCGAACTCACGTCAGTGGGATTTCCTGAAACCTCGAGGAAAATATCACACATGAGAGGGCATGATTCGCGTATTTACGTAAATTCTGCATTCGGTTGTGAAGTAATCTAATATAGTTTATAGGCCGGTTTTAATCATGTAGTTTGATGCGCTCATAACATAATGTGATCATGAATTCGTTCGTCAAGCGTGAGGATTCTCCCTGCATGTTCATGCAATTTTCGTAAATATGGGCACTGAGTTTCAAAATATCAAATACAAAATTTTCTTGTCGCGGCAGGTAGGTTGTACGACCATGGTTTTGTTCGGCCCGCGTTCTAATTAAACAATCTAATTGGGTCATTCGCACCTACTTCCCTATAAAATACCTCAGCGAGAGCCTATACGTTCTCTACCAAGTGGGCGATGTATACGGAATTGTCTACTGTACCTATGAATTTAAAAAAATACTATGCATCCAGTTTAAATGGTATTATTTGGAAATACAATTTTAGAATACAGAAAGGACTTTATTTCTGCGACGACCAAACTTTTCAATAATTTATGAGTTTACTTTTTTATTAAAACATATTTTTATTTGTCGGTTTCGAAACTTAAAAATGTTGTGAACGTCGAGACGAGCGTCAGGTCGTATACGAAATCTCCGTCGGTGGTCGTGGGTAATGGCCCAAGTTCGGCTAAGCCCCGGGAAGCCACCGGACGTGTGAGGAATGCGCCCCAGCCCCGCCTTATTACATACGTGATTCTTATTTATATTATATTTGCAGGCGAGAGAACGCGTTTCCGATATCGCCAGTCGGATTAACGCATTGCCGCCTTTTAGTGCTCTTAGTACTCAACAACTTTGTAAGAACCTCGCCGAGTTACGTGAACATTGTCGGGGAACATTTTTACGGTTATAAGTTTGTTTTATAATGTATTTGATGGCTCTAAAAATAACAACACTAAGTGCCAGATTTACGATGTGTATCGTAGAAGTAATATATTTTAGTTGTATCAAACGCACATAAATTCAGAGTACCTAAAAGAGGACATGTATCGTTTTATTTACTTTAAAATATTACCTTTTTATATTTCCTCTTACATATCATCCCCATTCATGGAGCACAAATCGATATAAAACATCCGGTAACAATATATCAAGTGTGAGAGGGACCTTTATAAAGTATTTTTGGTAGTGTCCTGCGGGCATGTTGGAGTTGTAAGAAAATCCGGGAGTCCCTCGGGGCCGGATGCACTGTTTCCGTCCGACCCGATGGTGACAACTGCTCCTATACTTCTTTCTACCAGTTATATCTAACTGTAGATTAGAACTAATAGTTAAGTTTAAAGGTCTAAGTGCCACTGAGATATATTTTCTTAGATTTATGTAAAATTGTCCATTTTGTGTTTAATGAACACGTCAAATACTAAGCCATAATACAAGTATATGGGTTTCCCAATATTTATACCATTTCAGTATTTATTTAAAAAAAAAGAGAAAACCATATATTTCGCAAATGTAATTGTTCAGAACGAACGAAATAATAAGGACAAATTGCCCTTGTAGATCCCTCGGTATCAATGGAGCGTATGTCAATGGTTAACAAAGTTTGATCCTCGTCCCCTGGATATCGGCCTCCATTGTCACAGAGTGTACTGGGCCACTGTGTAAGTGTGTAAGTGTGGAACCGCTCAAAGGTTTAATTACATCCTTACACTGATAGCTTTTTATCATGTTGTAATAAACAATGAAATCGATCTGAACTTTTTTCGCATTTTCATTTTAATGTTTTTGCGTTGATCTTTCTTAACAGTTGTATATTTAAATCCATAATTAGTTGCTCTTTGCGAAACGTTTTGGTAGAAGGAGTAAATGCGGAAAACTGCTGTAGGACAAATATTTTTCTTACCGGATCAGCAGACGCCAGAACAGGAAATGGAAATAAGTACGTACCTGAGAAAAAGAAATCTGTGATAAAAACGTATTCCGATATTATTTACAAATACATTAAAAGGCACAATTTACACTAATTTATAATTAAGGTGGATTTCCATAGAGAAACGAATTCCGCGTTAATATATCAAAATAATAATTATAAATTGCGCTACCCTATTCATTTTCATATCCATACATCATAATATTACTCGCGTTTATACCAATTAAGGCAGACGAAGATACATGTGGTTACAAAAGTATAAAAAACAACATAAATATAATTTAAGCTGCGTAATATCTGTCTAAATTATAACGGAGCGCAATTACTCAAAATTAATGGCGAAATTAATACTTTGACCGCTGTGTTAATTAAGAGCTTTATATTTACTGGTGAATTTGTAACGCTGATGTTTTAATTACATTTATATAGCTAGAGATATGAAATCCAGTGTTCATTGACACGCGAAACACGATACTTTTCAAGGGAAACCGAATGTACGCCTAATGAAATATAGGGAAACACGAGGAGCGCCCAGATTTTATCTGAGTGATCAGATTTCTACATATAAGACACATTTAAATAACATTATTATTTAATTTATTATGAGAGTAGTAAGGTTTAAATCAAAACGTGACTACTTTTACGTCACGTTATTATTAGAACTTGGAAAGAAAAAAAGGGATTTCGTAAGTAACGCGGTAACATATACCAACAAGTAAAAGCTCTCACCATTCAGAAATCTGTTCATCGACTCGCTTCACAGTTCATACTATTTTCCTTCTCAAAATATCTTTAAAGGAGACTGCCCGTTAATAGGTACACGGTGTGAATGCGTAAAAAGTTGCCTTTTGCATTACCGCGGAGTTTCACACGAACCGAAATATTCCGGGCGTGTATTACAATTTACATAAACTCCAACGTCATTCGAGATGTATTAAGGAGAATGACATTTTATGCTTTGATATGCGGCGGCGATGCAACGGAGTAGTGTGTACTGAATAAAGTAGAATAGCGTGGAATATACCATTATTCCTGTTTTGTGTGTGATATTACGTGTGAAGCTGCTTTATGTTTCTTACAGACAAATGTTTTGTATTTTAAAGTTATGAGAAAACTTCTTGAATTAGTATTAAATCGAATCAAAGTAGCGACCGAATATCAGCGCAGGAATTATTCAGGGTATCTTTGCTCAAGTACTTATGTCAGAAGTTTAACATTATGTTATTAGAAATATTATGCTTTAAATGGTGAAAAAGAAGAAAGAACAGCTGTTTTAAATATTTTTAGGCAAACATGATATAATTACTGTTTATTGAGTAGGATCTATCGTGCATGACGGACATCAAACAAACCGCAGTCTTTTGAGTCCAGTAATGCGATAGTTTCTTTGACATGATAACGACCCGCCTTCCCGGCTCATTTCAACCGAATACATTATATTGTATTGACGTGCGCCCTCACTGCTACTGTTCAGGCAACCAGGAAATATTGAAAATATAAAGCTGCCGTTCACTTAGTCAAACAGTAAGAAGAAGCCGTGTTGAGAAAATTTTTAGTACAAAAACAAAAAGATCAACAATATAGTCAGAGGTCAGTAAATAAAATGTGAAAATAAAATAAAAACAAAATGTAATCCAAGTCAACTCTGCCGCTCACGCCGACTGCAAACCGAGCCTAAGCTTTGGGAGAGATAAAAAACTTTTAATTGGATTTTTTTGTAGATTAAAACAATTATTACTGAGGAGTTTGTCAAAAAGTAATGTTAAAGAAAAATATGTTAAATTAGATACATTCCTCTTCTGTAGGTATAACAATTAATATCTCAAAAAAAATTATACATAATGATAAAAAACGACTAACTTTGAGATGAATAAACTCTGCAGCTAACTCAATAGTTCCAGTTCAACGCGGGACTTTTCATTCCCTGTTTTTCAGTCGATTATTGATATCAATGAGCTTTTGAGCGACGGATTAAATTACATCTGAATATCGATTAGGGATTTAAACTAGGTGCGCAATCCTGTCGCTGGAGGATCGCTATTGTCTTTTAGAATTGGTGAATTCTGCCGACAATGAACACTTTGTCGTGACGCAGCGGTGCGTACATCGCTACCATTCATTCAGCGTATATTTTGTTGAACGCGTTACGTCACTGTCAAACCTATTTTCAATGCTATGCTAATGTTTTTTTTTTAAATGCAATGCTATGTTGAAGGCTTTTATGAACATCATTCGAGGTGCATTTTGGATGAGTAAAATGTTTCTCAGGGGTGTAACTGTCATTCTAATCGAAAAAAAATCTGTAATTCGTTGGTATTACAAGAAAGCACGGGACGCTGTTTGGAGATATTGGATTACTGGAAGCGATCTTAATTACAATGTTGATTCAAAGCCGACACTTAGCAGATAGCGGGAATGGAACTCGATAAAATGCTTTAATGTTTGCATTTTATATACGACGTAAATTTAATGCGAACAAAGTAATTTAAAAAGAGACGACGCGGTAAAATCTAATTTACAGCGAGCGAATCCTTAATCCTTAACCAAACATCGCGGAGGGGGAAACCGGCGCATTAGCCGCGTCAGTCATCAGCAGAATGAATCATTACTTGAAGAGTGCGCCAGTGGCTCGTGTCAAAGAGCCTGTAGCTCAAAGGTCCTCGTGCCCTGCCCCTCCCCCCCGCCCCGCCTCGTCCCGCTACCACCACGCGGCAGCGCGGATGCCGCGCGCCCCGCGCTCGCCCGCAAGGAAGGGCTGATTGAAGGGCCACTCTAAAACCTCGACCACCCGCTCGTTCGCTCGCATTCAAGGGTCGAATCCGGATTATAGGGCGCCAAAGTCTGCACCTTCATCAGATATGTATAAATTTGTTTGCAGATCGGCAATTGAGGCGCCGAAAATTGTAGACTGTCTGTAATTTCGCTCCATTCAACGTCTACAATAAAACAGCTGTATGAAATTAAACTACCTTATCATAAAGTTTGTTATGAGGGTGCTTGAAGTAATGTGCTGACGTGATTGAAACGTCGACGATCTTTTATTTGGTGGGAAAAAAGCGCAATACAAATGACATGCAATCGTGTATTAGTGGGCATTGAGGAAAACAGGAGGGCGTGGTGCTGTTCCCTGGCGCGTCACGTGTGTCGGCAAACATCGATACCTTAAGGCGAAGTTGCCGTGTAAGTTATTATAAGAGAGGTGCGCCGAGGGAAATGAATGTCGAGTAGGGCGACCCGTTGTCATTCATATTAGCTGCGACGGCTTAAATTTGTAATCACACTGCGTCAATTCATGGCTGTTGCTGCCGTAACTGTGATGAAAATAGGAAAAAGTAAGCACTGCTAGTAAAAAGTAAATACCGACGTTGATAACATTGAGCTCGAAGTGAGAAGAAAGCGATGTGCCATACTGCGGGTCGTTACTTCAGAATAAAATTGGTATCCATTATGTTCCAACGTTTTGATGGGACAATATTATTTCTGAAGGGATTATCGGTCGGATACCGAGACTGAAACTCGTGATTTCAGATTTCAGAGGGGCGATCGCAAAAAGTGCCGATAGAGATCAATCAATAGATTTCAAAAAGGGCAGATGTAGGTATGCAATGTAGCTTTGAAGTTCTAGATTAAAGGTCAACTTTCTCCAAATACGATTGCGGGGGAATTTTGATCTGAACCTTATGAAAGATTCTATGACACGATATAGGAAACTTCGGTAAAAAATCTAAAAAACACGACACACAAAAGATGACAAAGATATGACATGTTTTTGAACTCTTCAAATCGCGGAGCATAAAGCTCAGCGGCGGAAGGACAGGCGCGCCTTAATAACACTCACGGATGACGAAGTCCGTCGTAACACAAAATGATTACACACATAAAGAACCTTATCTCTTTACATTCTACACTGGCATAAACCGGTTACAGTCGGGAGTAACCGTTCCGCAACCGCTCGAATGTTTACGCGAGTTTTACGCACCAATCTCGCCACCGAAGTTCCCGCTAGAAATTGAAAACGGAATTATGATGAAATAAAAATGGCACACAAAATTTTCCCGTGACGTGGTCGTGCGGCCGGCGGCGTAGGGGCGCAGCGCGGTGAAGTCAACTGCTGACTAGACAGCAGGAAATGTTCCATGTGCCGCCGGATATAGGCGAATGTGTTCCAATTTTAAGTGAGCTGACGAAAATTGATTCTGCTCAATTTTACGTAAACATGACGAGTGGGTGCATTGATTGAACTAAATCCGGATTGCATTCGCGCCCCGTCCGCATGGCGTAGCCCTCGGCTGCCAGTCCGCGCTCACGAATACAGATCGTCTACCAGCCCAATCCGATGTCACTTGTAAACAGCGTACATTTACGAATTCGTGGCACCGAAATATCAGAGCAAGTGTTTAATTATACTACATGCTTGACTTTCAATATGCACCGTACCTGCGCGTGGAATGCAATAGAAATATTCAGAATATCTGCGTAGCTTCAATCACGACGAATCACGGGAAAGCATTACTTCTACGTTGCGGAATATGTATCTGTTTGTAAGTGCAGGTACCTACTGTTAACAGACGTATAACATGTTACTTACTTTATGCAGTAACATTTCTGGCAGTGTATATTTTACAAGACCTTCCTTTTACGTCAACAAATCAATATTTTAATATAATACGGTAACGAGACCACAATGTTTGAAAATGTCAGCTCAGTCAAATAAGATAAGTCGTTAAACGCATGTTAATGTAACAAGAACCTTCTGAAACTACGTATAATCGAAAAACGGGTAAAACCGAAAATAAAACATAGTCTACTGTGACCTTTCAGCGCGAGGCGATAATTGACGATGATATTTCTGAAACAAATTGCATGGAAAGCTCCGATATAAATGTGTTTTTAATTATCACGGAGCGGATGAAAAATAATGTAATTCGATCTGCAAACGAAGCATTTTAACCTTTATGTCAGCTGTATTAAAATAGAACAATTAAAAGCGGTCAGGCGTTCTACGTAAACATTTTTACGTCCGCCTGTTCACCGTTGTTAGGGTGGCGATGAATTTGCATTCTGCACCGGGTCGCGCCGCTTGCATCTGATTCCGCACTTCATTGCAACCTGGCAATTAGCAAGGAATCAGTCGTCTGGATTTATTGATGTACGACCTATCTTAATTAACGTTGCTTTTTAAACAACATTTGTGTTGTTATAATAGCCATTAGGAAACGCGTGGAAATGCTAATGAATCGTTTTGTTACGGGTGATTTCAGTTCTGATTCTCAGTTGCATGGCTTTCTTTTACAAACATCACGTTTTTGCATCTATTGTTCCAATGCTTTAGATTTTCATCAAACCTCGCAGTCAGAAGGTAGTTTACGGATGTCTAAAAGTCATATACCTAAATGGCCCTGCTAAAACTTTAGCTAGTTTCAATTCCCGTGCGGTCAGCAAAAAATTCTGTCGGTCCGCTGTGTATGTAACGTGCTCGTCTTTTTGTGAACCGACAGCTTCTACCTGAATAGAGGCTGCGAAATACTACTCTCTTCAAATACTTGTATTTTTTTGCTCCGAAAACAATAGATTTACAGGAGGACTCTGTCAGCTATTGGAGTGTATTTGTCATACTATAGAAAACTATTGGTATTGATGACTTTGTCGGTACTAATTGCTATTCTAAATCCGTAGGTAGCATTAGTTAAGACTAAAGAGCTGTTAAGGAGCGGGCCCGTTACATAAAGAATACGTTTTGAGAAGAGATTACTTATAGGTAAAGGTAAAAGAATGTCAAACGGAACAAATACCCGTGTAACCCACGTCTTTCATTGAACACTAATTTAGCTCGTTAGAGAAAGGTCGCGAGACACGTGAATTCTATTACCAAACCACTTATCCCTATAAAACGTCACGTTTGCGTTAACGTTAAACTCAATTGGGCTAAAGTGAGGTGCACTCACTCGCCGACGTGAATGTGTAATGGTAGGGGCTGAAATATTGAACAAGCTCACTACTGTTCAGTGCTCAGTCCGTAGGTAAACATTTTTGATTGAGCCGGTGCCGGTAACATTTTCTTTGGAATCGTTGAGATCATTCCTCCACATTTGCATTAACCTTTGGTACGAAAAATAAAGTTGAGGAGCTCGTGGCTAAATAAAGACAGCCGCACGGGTCGACCTTTAAGGTTAAGCCGTGCTTGCGGAGGTTGGTCCGTGGATGGGTGACCATAATTCCATACCGAGTTTCCTCCGTGCCTCGGAAAGCACGTTAAGCCGTTGGTCCCGGCTGTCATTTGTAGATCTTTGACAGTCGTTACGAGTAGTCAGAAGCCAAAAAGTCTGACATCCAGTCTTACCAAGGGGTATCGTGTTACCCAGTTACTGGGTTGTGGAGGTCAGATAGGCAGTCGCTTCATGTAAAATACTGGTACTCAGCTGCATCCGGCTAGACTGGAAGCCGACCCCAAGATAGTTTGGGAAAAGGCTAGGCAGATGATGATGACGAAAAATAAAGTTGAATCGATTATATATTATTGGAGCGGCCTATGAGAACAGCCCTATGACATACGGAGTTTGCCGTAAGTCAGCCATGTGTTTTTGGATACTTGTCTTATTGCGTGTGACTCATGGGAAAAAATCGTTTATGAAATAGATGGTTGTGATTATTCATCGGTACAAGGCAGTAATAGAAGGCTGTTGTTTTTCCTGGAACCAGATATCTTGAATTGACAGTTTGATCAATTTTGTACCTATTTATGGATTGACTAAATAAAAGTAAAAAAGATATTAAATCCGTCAAAAAGCGATGTTATAAGGTATAAAATTCAATTTAAATCTTTTGAACGTTGCTTCTAATCTTTGGGTTGCTGATGTTACGAAGTATAGAACTTTAATTTGAGTATACCTGTACTTAACACAATAAATTCTTTATGATATGCAACACAAGAGATTGTGTAGTTTTAGAAACTCATTATTAAAGAATAAGAATTGAACTGAGTTTAATTAAGAGATTCATATGAAATAACAAACCGTATGATGTACGCCGAAACTTAGTATTTTGTTTTCAAATAATATTAGTATACAATTAAGTTTATCTGCATTGCATTAGCTTTGAATACACATAGTGTTAATAGACAATTCCCAGCAACAACAAAATCACACTAGTAAATATATAGCCATGCCGAGGTAATTTTCATAATTGAAAGGAAAACGGTTTCCATTAGTTATTTAGAAATAGCGGTCCGTGATTTTGTACAGCTTTAATAGTTGCTATTAAATCGTTAGCCGCGGTCGTTTCAACAAATAGACAGACAAACTCAGTGAAACACTAGTTGGCGTTCAATTAAAATTGATACCCTACAAATTCCATTGTATTCAATTTGCTAAAAACTTTACGGTCATTCAAACGACGTACATCTGTTTAAGATAATACCCGAATGCCAACAAAATTGAGTATCAAAGCGGCAATTAAATAGAACATTAAAAGTGAAACGGAACCTCCACCTTTAATTACGGCGGCTGCCTTCTTTCCTTATCACAATTTTATTACAATGACAATACGCAGGAGCAGTACGAGAACGCCTATTAAATTATTTGTGCGCGTCTCAAGCTTTGTCGCGGTAAGCTGAAATTACTTATTGTACGAAAAACATTGTCGGTAAATGGTGTCAAATCATAGTTGTTTACCGGAGCCGGTCCGGGCGGGTGCCGCATAAATCATAATATTCGTAACGAGTGTAAGACGCTGCAAGGGTACTGACGGCTTGCCAACGTTTCCTCTATAATTCAAACGCGGCCTCCTCCGTTCTCAGCGGAAAAGTTGAGCTTTCTGCACATTTAAAAATGTGGCGGATACATATTGTGTGTGTAGCATACTGGCCTCGTACATCTCAACATTTACAACGCTTCCTAAATAATATTTCGAGCTTTTAATTTTTATCTGGAGGTTTTTTAACCCTTACATTTTTACGTTTAATGTGAAATATTCTCGGGAACAATACTTTTACCGCTACTGGGAGTAATTACGGTAAACACGGGATTGTTCATTCAAAGCATGAAAGTTACGTCCCATTCATAATGTTATCTACCTACATTAGTGTCTTCTAATTTTACCAACCCCGTCACAATAAAAATACTTAGTTGTGAAAATAACTGTGAACATTTTCCGAAGTACTACGTGCCGGTACATTTTTGGGCTCAAGGTACAAAACGTAGCACAGTCGGATTATGAATAATAGCGGTGTATGAGCCCACTCGGCACATGATATACAGTACTTTTATGTACACCTATATTGTCCTTGGTTACACGTATCTAAAATTCATGCTCTAAATACAGAGCCGCCCGGTTTTGTACACACTTGCTGGTCTTTTATTGCCAACTACACGAAAGCAATCTTGAACACGGTGTGTACCACCTCTTTTCAGTTTTTTCAAGTTCCTTTCCAAAAATGTACGTTAAAATATCAAATACCCGGTCGTGCAGTTTGATGCTAAAGTGTATACATTTTTTAGGTTTTCTTTCAAGTTTTCTGTACATTTTCGTGCATCTACGAGTAAATACTCTTATTTTTTTCTTAAAGAATTGCACTTTAAGTTCAACTTAAAGTCTATTTCAAACGTAATTTGAAATAATAAGTTATTATAACCCCTTTAATACGATACGACACCCGACAACTGACGCGTAAAATGAGTTGAAAACTTTTCCGAAACACAGCGATAAGCCTAATCAGAAGACAGGAGCTGCTAATTCATTAATGGCGCAGTTTAACGAATAAGTGTTTTAGCGGAAATAAGATCGTTCGGAACAGACGCGAGACGTTTTAAAACAATGCGCATCATTCAAATATCCCATTAAATCGTGCGATTTAGCTCCGAGGAGCGGGTTCGGGTAAATTAAGCAAATTAAGAGCTCGCTCCTGAGACAGTAATTACTGCGCGTCTGTACTTGGCCACCGACCAAGTACCCTGCCTACTTATACTACATCCTGCTCGATTTATGAACGACTCGATTTACCCGATTTTCGAGCATAACTCGATTGGTTCAAACCCCAGGGGTTTGCTATGGATTATGAATGTTATCGTACGCGAGAGCTACACCACCGGCGCCGCTCAACCATTTCTGTCTCGAGTTCGGCTCAGATTTCCGGATTTTAAATAAGATTAAACCTTTAATAAAGAGATTATCCCAACGCAGCAAGCAGTGAACTGTGATCGGAGGTTCCCATGATAAGTTTAGTTTTAAATACGTGTTATTCCTTTTTCCGATGGATGCGGTCGTGTCCTAATCGTTTGTGGTATTTATAAACTCAAATCGATCATAACCGACAAAACTTATGCAACGTGTTAAACAAACAAACGTATGAGTTACAAAAGCTGTCTATAGTAATTTCCTGCAAAAAGACAACTTAACAAGTTTGAAATAAGTCTAATTGAAAAGTTTGTTAATGTTCTTGATTATTTCCTGGAACCTGGAACTGCAGCGACAACTTTCCGACGGCTGCGTGATTGGTGATCAAAGCGCTTCGAAGTGATGAAAGCTATGTCAAAATACAAGAAAAAGTAACAAAACGCCACGTTATCAAGTAAAACAGCTGTAGTGCAGGCGCGTGGGCGGGCGGGCAGCGCGTTGAGCCTATCGACTCGCCCGCCCGCGCGTGCATCACTCACCTCAAGGTCGCAGCGCCGACCGCCGCCGTCCGTCGCCCCCGGCCGCCCGAGCCCTACTCGCGACCCCGCTGCGCCACCCTCCTTACATTTCGACTACCCACTTTAAAAATTTAAAGTATCCCTCGTCCTTCCGGCACATTTTCCCGGGTGTGGGCGACCGGCGCCCGTGGCGTCCCTGAGAAAACTGACGGACGTCGCGGCTCCTCGTCTGGTTATAAAGGCGGCGGCGGGGCGGGGCGTCGGCGCGAGTTGCGCCGTCGATTCGCGAACTCGATAAATAAATTAATTAAAAGTGCAAGTGAGTGATCGCCCGCGTGCAGCCGACCTGCGAACTCGTCTAGAGCTTCCCCTTAATTGGAATTTCAGACCCACCGGATACTTGGCCGAGCCACGGATTGTTTTCCAGTCCAGGATTTACGAGCCACTCGTACGAAGGTCTCCAAACGTGGCGTTTCAACGAGCTCGGCCGAGATTGAACCTGATTTATATCGTCCTGTTAAACAACCTCATGTCTAACAATGTCTCAATTTGTGCCTTGAGTGAGGATTTATTGCAGCACCGGACTTTAATGAAAATAGAGACTTTAAAGTTCAAAGGTGATATCCAATATATAACCCTTCTTAATTCTTAAAGCGATTAACTTACGAATCAGTATAAGTTTAAGCCATCGAGTGCTTAATGTACTTAGCTCGCACTAAGTAATCCATAGCTAAGAAAGACGTTTCAGAACCTTAAACAAACTCTACATCTCCCATTTTAGAAAACTTTGTAAACCCCAACTACATAAAAGTGACATAACAAACCATTTCAGTACCTAATACAAAAACCAGACACCGTTGTAAGAACCACGACAAGTAATAGAAAAAAGCAAATGGATCTGTGTGGGCAGTAACGGAGTTAATCACTTCGTTACTGCTAGTAGTAACTTGAACCCTTCAGGTTCGAAGAAAAGCTGATTGCGGCCGCAGTGACGTCAGCGCGGCAAATATACCGGCGAGGACTCGTAGCGGACACTACTTACCTACGGATAGTGTACGGCAGGAATATCAGGCTACCGCTGCTGTCTGTTTATAAGTGTAACGTGTCTCCGGTATTTCAGGAAAATTCTTTTGTACATTTTTCGGGTTTTTCGTGTAGCTAGTGTTCCGAGTTCTTAAGGAAAGTCGAATAATTTAGTTATATATATGTTTGCACATACTAACTTACTACTCATTGCACTAAGACTCTCTTGGACTAAGATTGTTTACGACTTTGATTGATTTACATTGTGATTGATTTTCTTTGATGCAGTCCTGATTGATCTTATTTTCAGGTTACATGTTGTGACAAAAACCATATCAAATGCATTTTCATCTTACCCATGATGCTTAGGTATGAAAGAAACTATTTGTATCAAAACGAAACCTAGAATTCAAAGACTGAACAGAATTAAGAAAGACGATGACTTAATTTCTAATAATCAAAATACGCTTACATGCTACCAACGCCATATTCAGGAATCTGTACAATTCAATTTTGTTCAGAGACCCTGGCAACAGTGACCAAGCCGTACCTAAGTACATAAACACGTATATATAACAGCGTTAGTTCTCACATAGTAGAACGGCTAGCACTTTATTCTCCTATTCAGAGAACTAGACACTATCACACTGGATAAAATTAACTCTGCTTTCATAGAATCATTAACTTTTGTAATGAAAACTATAATTTAAGATTTAGTTGAAAATCTAGCGTTGGAGAAACGGTGATGAAGTGTAAACAAAAATGTTAGATTTCAATACGTAATTTGTGTCTTTGCAAGTTTTTCGTTAGAGGGTAGGTAGGTACAGAAGAATACAGTTTGGCGTGCAAGTTGTGTGACTACTTAGCTGAATTTGCATATGTTTTTTAAGTGAAAAAAAGTGTTTTTGCTGTCATTGCATTTACAGGAAATAAATAGAACAAAACCGCATAGAATTTCATCCTTTCTGAAGAAGTAAAGTAAACAATCAACAGAAACCGACTGGAGACGTGTAGATCTCTTCTACAAGTCTGAAAAATGGTGACTGAAGTTGGTTATCATCGATATATCGATTTATTCTATTAGAAACCTCATTCTAAATGGATCTTTTCTGGCGAATGGAAAAGGAATAAACTCCATGAAGGATATCCATATTATTCTAATATTTAAAATTCTCGTGTCGCGGTGTTTGTTACCAAACTCCTCCGAAACGGCTGAACCGATTTTTATAAAATTTTGTATGCATATCTGGTTGAGAATCGATCTACATCTATTTTTTTACCCCTAAAACAAGTAAAAATTTCCACGCTAACGAAGTCGCGGGCAGCAGCTAGCTTCAGTAAATAATAAATGCTACAGTCATCATCATCAGCCTATATTATTCCCACTGCTGGGACGCAGGCCTCCTCTCTATGAGAGGGAATGGGCTGTAATCCTCCACGCGGGCCCAGTGCGGGTTGGTAGATGTCACATGTCTTCGAATTTATAGTTCTAGGACATGCCGGTTTCCTCACGATGTTTTCCTTCACCGTTTTGAGCAGCGGTGATGAAATAAATTACACAAAGTAATGCGCCTGTCTGAACCCACGACTTACTGCTTGTAAGTCGGGGCTGCTACCACTTGGCCACCGCTGCTCTATAATACAATTCTATAATGCTACAGTAGGCTGAATGTATTTAGACGTAATTTTACACACTGACGTGCTCGTTGGTCTGCTGAGCATAACGTCCTGGGTACGATTCCCAGGTCGGGCGAACTGTTCTGGGTTTTCCAACAGGAATTTCTCAGTAGCAGCCACGGAGTTTACATTTGTGCCCGGCTGATGGCAATAGACTCGCTCTCTAGGACATGGGACTTAAACATAACTGGCGAAATGAGGGAGTACTATTAGGCACACCTCTGCTTAACCCTTCCGGGATTACAGGCGTGATGCTATTTAGGAGTTTACACACTGGTAGACCATGATCTGGGTGAGGAAATTTCTTATCTCGTTTGTACGTTTCCCGTGGGATAATTTCTAACTTCCCAGCGGTAGAAGCTGAGGGTAAAAACATGTTTAGAAAGTGATGTGTTAATAACTATAGTTTTAAGTTTCTATTTACTAACACAAATTGTATTTTTTTCATATGTGAGTATGTTAGTCTGTAAGGTATATGTATAGGTTGTATAGGCAAAAGTTGCCTGAGAATAGACGGATGTAATGTTTTGTTAGACCACCACGTCCATAGTGTTCAAACTATACATGCGCCAGAGCCTTCAACCAAGCTATGCTAGTAGGTACCTACCGTATTATAGCGTAGCTTTGACATCGATAATGTTAATTTAATCGCATTACGATGTCATGTATACTGAGACCTGTTGGATATGGATTGGGAATACATGGCGGGGATATACTATGTACAGACGCCAGCACATCAAGCTGAGCTACAACAATCTGTCAAAATTTCTTAAATAGATTTTCAACCTAACTGTTAAAGAATACGGTTCAAGGTTGATTGGAAAAATTTGACAGTTTCGGGTAGCTTGACCAGGTGCCGTTTGTACAATAGTGAGATAGGTACCAACTTACAATAGTTATGTTAAAGGTAGGTACTATGCAGTTGTTGTTAGGTAGGTATATGAACCTTTATGGGTAGAATTGACACCGACGCTAAACCGGTTACAGGACATCATTCGGAATTCATCGTCAGTTATTAAAAAAAAAGTTTCAGCGTCAACGTCAAAATGTATGGAACTGCAGATTTTTTATTTAATTTACCGACGAACAAAATTCAGAATGATACGTACCTAATAACCGTTTTGGTGTCGGTTTCAATTCCACCCTGTATGCTTAGGTTCCTAAGTATAGATATAAGCAATGCGGTGGGGACTGAAAATAATAAAATTTAAATAATTCTTAGCTATGGACACTCATAGCTATCTTCGTAAGCTATTTTGCCTACGTATTTATTGTTGTATAACGTGGTTAACCGTTGTTTTAACGCAGTCACAGAGATAACTTATTCAGATAACACGAAAGTTGAACTGTACTTGTATATGTACAAAAAACAAAATATCGGTGGTTTCAGGTGCAAATTCTTTATTGTACGCACGTTTTGCTGTATATGCTATATTAATATGGCTTATGTTTAACATAACACCAGATAAAGTAAATATAACCTTAAAAAACATTTTTATACTGCCTAAAATAGTAAATGATCACCAGAAATAGTAAATGATCACCAGAATTAAAAACCTGAAAATCACAGCTCCGAACTAAGGCGAAGTCGACGGAGCCCCGCTACGCGGGGCTCCTATTTCTTTCTGCAGGGTTTAAAGTAACCTAACACGAAGGGGATGTCGGGGTCTTAGTTCGCTCGCTCCGCTCGCTCACTAGACCCCGCCATCCCCTTCGAACCTAACCTGTCCGAGTCGGGGTGCCCAATATCCCGAGCTCGCTTTGCTCGCACTTGCTTCCTAAGTTTTTCTTGCCACAAAATTTGGTGATCATTTACTATATTTGGTGATCATTTACTATATTTGGTCTTTGAATACAATTTTTTTGGTGTTTAGTATTTTTTTTTGGGTAACGTAGCTTAGGATCTCAAAGTATTTTTTGGTGCTCATTATATTTAATCCCTATTAATATACCAAGAGCAAAACAGCAAGTTCTTGATACAAGCTTATCTATGAGAAAACTACCTGCCTACTACCCACTGGTAAAAAACAGAACATTTTTCCAATTTTGTGAGTAACTACGCATTCCGGTTTTTTTTGTCAGGAAAAAAAACATTATACATAGGATACTGGTGACGGCTCATAGATGATTTACAGTCTACTCTGGAAATATGCTCGTGTGGTGTGAATCAGCCTCCCGTTATCTGGGAATCTACCAACATGTTGAAGGCAATACAATAAGACTATTCCTTATGTCCCTTTGGACACAGAAAGTAAATACATAGATATAAAGCACAATCAATGATTCTTGACAATGTATGTAGGGCAAAACCGGAATAATTAATGGAATCCGTAAATACCCCATACCTGGGCGGCGTCTTAGTCCATACTAATATTATAAATGCGAAAGTCACTCTGTTTGTTTGTTTGTTTGTTACCTTTTCACGACTAAACGGCTGATCGGATCTTAACGAAATATGGCAAGAAGATAGATTTCGACCTGGGGAAGGACATAGGCTATATATCATCACGCTACGACCAATAGGAGAGGAGCAGCAATGAAAAATGTTGCGAAAACGGGGAAAATGTGACGCAGACGAAGTTGCGCGGGACAGCTAGTTCTTTATAAGAACACATTTTATCACAATTCCGTGAATGTTTGATTAGTCATGATAACGTCTCATCGCTATGTAAATATACTAAAAAAACCATGAGGGCACACCAATCTTTGACGAAAATATTCCAACATCTTGAACAGTTCTATGAACGAAAATCGCTCACAAACAAAATGTAGTATGTGTCGCTTTGAACTCGTTGCGTAATTTCGCCGTCTCTAACACGAGCCCGGATAGCTCAGTCGGTAGAGCATTGGACTTTTAATCCAAGGGTCCAGGGTTCAAGTCCCTGTTCGGGCGGCTTTCTTTTTGCCCATTTGTGTATTTCGTTAATTTGTTTTATTATTATTTTTTTCGTTTGCCGTACCAATGATCTTTGTAAGAAAAATCTGCATGAATGGTGTCAGTATTTAATTTATTTCTTCTCATTTTCGTGTATTTTATTATTATATATAACATACTGTTTATATAATACTTAAAATGGGATAAATTATCATAATAAATCCTTTTTTTCCGATGGCATTTTAATATTAAAATTTAACCTTATTTTTACCCTATAGGTAGTATAAAATAAATAAATAAAATTTCCGAGATATCAGTTTTTGTTTACCACGTAACTGAGAACAAGCGTGAAGTGATTTACAAACTTATTGTGAAATAAAGTATAATTTCGACACTCAATAGCAAGCCCCTGTGGCCTAATGGATAAGGCATCGGCCTCCTAAGCCGGGGATTGTGGGTTCGAGTCCCACCAGGGGTACTTAATCCTTTTTTGCATTCCGCTTTTTATTTTACTAACTTTTGTGACAAATAAGCTACATTTATTTAATTTAGTTTCTTTCTAAGATGTCATTCTTGTTTTCGTCAGAGGACGTGTACGTGCTAAGGTGTTTGTACAGACTGGAGCACATCAAGCTTCACCAATCTGTAAAATTTCTTAAATAAATTTTCAACCTTATGGTTAAGAAATACGGTTCAAGGTTGATTGGGAAAATTTGACAGTTTCAGGTAGCTTGACCAGCTGGCGTCTGTACGTTCTAATACAGATGGGTGAAAATTCACGCCTTATAAAATTTTACGAGGTTGCCCTGTCCAGTCGGAGTTTAGAAAATGTTACTAGATACGTTTAAAGCACTTTACACTCGTGTTCTGGAAGCATTATCATATTGGATAGAGTTATCTTTGCCAACAGAACTTGGACATTACATTTAACACACTTGATCTATGGAGTACATGAGGTCCAGATAAGTAACAAAATTTTAGTAAAAAGATTCACAGATTCCACGTCAGTTTACGACATTCAATATTATACGCATAATAAGCTCTTTATTACGCCGTACAGTCGCAATAAAGAGCAATAGAAATTGTGAAATGCCTTCAATATTGAAATGTCGACCTACTTCGCGTGGCCACGGGGTGCCCGCGGGGCGCGGTCCGCGGTGCGAGGTTAGGGAGGGGGTGAGGGAGGGGGCGGGCCACTGGCTACGTCACTACAATTAATAATGGCTCGTCATAGTCCTCATCAATTGTATTGGTGAAATAATAACAGTTTTCCATAAATGTTATGGGAAATGCGCAAGCTCTGTATCTACCTAACTACATAAAAGGCGTGAAGGGTGTTGTTTTACCCAGGCTTCGTTACTTCTATATAGCTTATAAAATTATCATTACGGAAGCTTTTCGTTTTGAAAACTGTATTTTTATTGAAGTTTCTCAGAGACCCATACGCTTTTCAGGAGTACCTATATACCTAGTGCTTTACTAGTTAAAAGCAAGTCCGATTTACAACAATTCGCATCGAATATACTATTTTTTCATTTACTTACTGGTACTGCATTTTCTATTTAGTCGAGACGTAGGTAAGAACAGCCCATACAAAACTGAGCATTGTCCTTTATGGTTTCTCTTTTTTTAAACGTTTTTGGGCCTTTTGGGCTGGTCATAATTATATAACCGGAGATATAGAACTATGCCAGTATAAGTTACTAAGGGGCATGCAATCGACTCGTTAAGCTCGTCATCGGGACATGAGCTTTCAATAAATGCTCAACTTGCTGACTTACTGTTATTTCATGCAAGTCGCAATGTTAGATATTATTGGACATAAGCCGCACTAGGTCAAGCCTTTTTTACATTTTTCTAGCTATTTCATCAAATTAAGTGTGTATGTACTTAAAGCTGGACTATGGTTGTGGAAAGTAAAATATATTGGAATGAAAAACAGGAATCATGGGATATAAAAATATCTCATTTAAAAATGTTACATATCCGTCGGCGACGTTGCAACGCAAAAAACAAAACGACTAAGTTGCGCAATATAAGTATTGCCTGTTCTATTTGTTTGAAGTTTAACATCCAGAATAAAACTCTCAACATTAGATAGAATGGCAACGAAACATTTATAATAAGATTTACATTACATAGGTACCTAGTATGGATTTCATAAAATAATAATATTATTCGTAGTGTTGAGCTGAGTGGCGATGACAGCGCCCCATGCGGCGGGAGGCGAAATGCGCCTGTCACTTTCCTGTCAGCGACATTGCGAAAACAATACCGTTATTTCCATGTAATAACTCTATCGTTATCGGACGTCTAAAACATAACGACGTTTGTTTACGTTTCATTGTATCCATTGCATTTACTAACTCCAGTTGTGTAGAAGTAATTACTTTACGCTGCTATGAACATGAAGTCTAAATAGGAACCTTCATGAAGTCTGTTTTTAGGGTTCCGTACCCAAAGGGTCAAACGGGTCCCTATTACTGTGACTTCGCTGTCCGTCCGTCCGTCTGTCACCAGGCTGTATGTCATGAACCGTAATAGGTAGCCAGTTGAAAATTCTACAGATTATGTATTTCTGTTGATGCTATAACAACAAATACTAACATACAAACAGTGTTTTTTTTTACTGGTTTTTTTATAAAAAATGGTACGGACCCTTCGTGCGCGAGTCCGACTCGCACTTGGCCGGTTTTTATTTGATACTTAAAAACTTGATACGAAAAAATACCTCGCTAGGTAGGTATGTACATAAAAAATATTCAACATCTTGAAATTAAATGTCATAACTTTTAAATCATTTTCAAACACTGATCGTCTGTTTCTTTAGCGTAGTAAGTAGGGACCTAGATTTCTCCTATACTAAAAAATTGCTTTAGCAAATACCTAGAAATAACTGGAATTAGATATTTTTCTAAGAAAAATCAAGTCAAACCCACGTCAAATCGTCTACAGGTGGAGGTGTTTTCTTATTATGTCTCGTACTCATATAACTATTCGATTCCAGAAATACCTCATTGTCATGAGGGCGAATTGTATATTTAGACAAATAATCCGGTGACGTGGGTCTGGGAGTTGTCACTGTCTGTGGTGACCCGCCGGCGCCGCGCTCTCGTAAACCCACCACGAGATGGCGTTGCTAGTTTTATTGCTTGTTTGCACAACAAGCTGTAATGGAGGACTACAATATTGGCAGACCATTAATTCGACAGGAAATTGTGCTGAAGCCGCGGTCTGTGCAGGTGATTGTGAACTTTTCAAATTATCCGCGTGTTCCGCGGTTGTTTCCACTTCAAACAGCGAACGCGCAAGTCGGGCTTTTCACTCCAGGGATAGCAAGTTGAATAAACTGTGCAAGCTACAGCCTAGTGGGCTGTGGGCAACAGAACAGCGGCACGAACACGACACGTTTATATAAATGTTCCACTATCGATTTTTCTCGAACATATCACTTTACCCTACAGGCGTTAAGTACCTACATAGGTACTGTGCTATTTACTTCCACGTGTACTAACTAAGCAGGGTTAATAACTACACATGTCCCAACATTGTAAATACACACTTGTAACTTGTTTAAAAACGTTGGAAAACTTATCGGCACACAGCCAACTTCTTGGTCCAAATCGACCATATGGGAAATGCTTACCTAGCATAAGTTCAGCTGAGCTCTTGAAACACAGTTGGCAGAAGCGCTCAATGGAGCAAGGTAAGGATATCGGCACTTGCAAGTCAGATCAAAGAAGAAACCGTCTAAGGACAAAACATTCCATTGCATACAATTAATCGTTCTCTCCCTTCCAATACGTTCGTCCTTATATACACTACACGTTCTTATTAAAATAAATACACAGTACCTATACCTAAGTATGTCGATCTTTTTGAAGTAGGTAGGTACTTATGAAGACCCTAAAAATGTTAACCGGACAGCCAGTAGTGACTAAATGACTAGGCAAGTTTGAACGCTAATAGCGTTGGTAACATGTTAAGTGCTGCAAGACGTCTGCAAATATACTTGATCGTTTGTTTGATTAACTGGAAATTATTAATCATTAACGAAACCAATTGGTTAATAGATACAGAGTGTAACAGAATAAGCGTAATACATTTACGTAAAAGTTCTCATACAAAATATCGCTTCGGCTGACGCTGCGCTTATTAAATACTGTTGCACCCTGTAGATATCCAAAATTACTATTACCTACTGTGAATAACACCTACTCCCTAAATGTTATGTAAATAAAGTCGTAATCAGAGTTAGGATGTTAGATGTTGGGATGAAGTTAAGATCTTTCTCCGTTTATTTGAAGCTCCAAATATCCGTTGTCGTCAGGCGTCAAAAGGACATATTCTTTTAATTAAGCCACGCGGAAAGCGTCGTAACTTTTACGAGGTCCGTGATTTAACTATTATTTGTCATCAATTTTATGTGGTCTTAAAGCAAATAGTAGATTCGGAACTGTTCGACATAAAATGGGACATTAAGGTTCCACCTTATTCTTTTTCTAATATCGTTATTGCTCGTAATTTGCACGCTTATTATGTTATTGAACCATTGTAAGTGAGTTTCTGAAAACATAATTAAGTACCTATACACCGTGTAAATCACCTCATCACGAAGCCGTCAACCAATCATTCTGTACATGAAACTAAGTAACTTTACGCAAAAATTATTGCTGGGAAACGACTTTTTTTTGGGGGGTGTAAAATCATGTTTTGTGGTAGAACTCAATGTAACGCACTCAAAACATTGTGCTGATGGACGGATTGAATAGTACGGGGGTCGTGGAGGTGTTTAAAAATCTTACATTAAAAACTTGTATATAAAAAAATACTTGTCAAAAAGTTGGAACTTTGACCCCTAATATCTCCGTAACTAGAAGGTTCCCAGGTATGGTGTAGAACAAAAAAAAATGATCGCAACAGGGAGAACCAGTGCCTTTCGGCTTCGTTATGAGGTGTTTTACACCCTTTATAAAATGTAGATAGCTAAGTAAATACCTTGTATACCTTGTTATTAAAAGAAGGCTCACGAGGTAGTACCTACCTATTAAGTCTTGAACTAGTTATAACCTAACTAGATTATTTTAAAATCTACTTTATTTAAAACAAAAAATTTGAAAACTACAAGCTTATAAATTATGCGTCGTCATCTACTCTACTTCATCGAAGAGTTTAATTTTCTGTAGATAATTTGTTGGTAAATAGCATGGTAGCGTCATCTAGTGTTGAGTAGTTAAAACCGAACGACCATTTGATTATTGCTTGTCTAACTAGTGTGGAATAATAATAACAGATGGCTCTTTTCATTCTTGTACTGCTATTCGATACGAGATGGCGCTATTTACTAAATCAGTTTCTTGTACTATACATAGATGGCATTGTTTGGACATGATTTTAATTTTATTCATCATATTGAGTAGTTTTTGTAAATAGTAAAACTTTACTCTTTTAATATTAATATTATAATACCGAACTTCATCTGGCAGGCTGTGTATGCAAAGTTTTGGTGTTTAAAATGATTATCAATGAAATAGAACATCTTCGTTGGGTTCTAGAATATTTTGTTATTATTCCTATAGGCTTATTGGGAAGTTTAGCCTTTACGCGCTTGAGTCATTTGTTGAGCAAAAAACTTAACAGCGGTAGCCGCGAGGACGGATAAATACCTACACGCCATGTGTGTGTTCTTTAATTTCGGTCACATAAATTAGTGTCAATTTTGACGAATATTTCGGCACAATTATGGCTCTCCCCGGCTGATTAAATAGGATTTTTTAAATGAGCCTCACTCTAGATCAATCAGTAAGTCTTACCTCCAAGTCAAGTTGGTGTACTTCCACTTCTCTCCCTGCACTGCGAACCGTTTCTTCCTTCGGTGCTCGTCTTGGCCGATCTCCCTGTCCGGTCTGCCGCATCGCCTCTGGACCATCAGCTTTTTTGTCGCTCCGTCTATCACCCCCGTCACTGGTATACCGCCGAATTGCTGAAATAATCACACAAGTTAGAGGTGAAGTAGACTGCTAGTGTTTATAAGTTTCGTCGAAGTAGATATAAAAGAAGGTAAGAGACGAAAGAACGAAGTCGTCGAACGATTATGTGACGAAGGAACGAAAAAAGTTGCTGTTTTTTTCACTTCTTGTATTAATCGATGAGTTGTTAATCAACTTTAATCCCTTCACTTGATTCACATGATCGGTAAGTATTGTTAAACTAACGAAAAAAAACTGCTTGCTGTTTCTTACAAAAGTGCAATATCTACATAGGTATATGTAAATTGAAATTTGTATGGTGTACATAATAAAGAATATTCTACCTCTATCAATCTACCTAGATCTGTCAAGATGTATTTAAAGGCAAATATTTTAAAATTACCGTTAAAAAAAATGTGTTCGCAATAATGCACTGAACACGAAGTAACCGTTTGTGCAACGATCTCCAAAGAACTACTCAAGTAACTAAGTCATTGTGTTTTTCTAATATTTCGATATGTTCCGTGATAAATGATGTTTATTTTGCAAATAGATTTTTACAATAATGATGGGGCTGATGTTTCGTACCTGACTACTCTGAGAAGAAACAGCCGAAACAAACTCAGAGTTCTATGTTAACTTGTTACTCTTTTAAAGTCCAGACATTGCTCAATTTACATGAGGACTATGCAGATTAGTGTCAGAGATGGTCGTTTGAAGAAAGAACCACACAGATTTGAGTGGACCTGTCCAGTCAGTGCAAGCATTTGTCAGTTATCGTGTAGCTCGACTTATAACTCAAGGAGCTCAACGAACGTGATTATAAAGTAATTAATTTCTTCATGTTTTTTTTTCGTCTGCTACTGTCATCCCGCGATCATGGCATCGACGCTTGCAACAGCATCGAAACACCGGAGCTAACAATTATTGGTAATCACGGTAGATATACCGTAAGTGACATTAGTTTAGTTATACACCGTGAAAGCTTCAAACAATATTATGTAATACTAAGCCCATGCCTGCGTCTACGCACGTGAGGGATTCGGTAATTGACCCACGGGATTTTTCTATCGGGATGAAACGTATCCTATGTGTTAATCCAGATGATAAACAACCCGAGTGCCAAATTTCATCCAAATCCGTTTAGTGGTTTTAGCGTGAGACAGTAACAAACATCCAGCCATCCTTCCTCAAAAACTGTCGCATATATATACTCGTAATATTAAGTTGGATATTCTTACTTGTAACGTCTTAATGGCAATCCTCAAGTCATCCTGGTATTCTTGCGCGTTGCCCATTACAAGGTTGCCCACCTCCGGCCTGCCCTTCTTGAGGTACCCGAACCTCTCCAAATAACTTCTCTGAAAACAAGCAATTACACCACATTAGTATTGAAACTGAATAACATTCTGATGCATAATAATAAATGCCTATGACAGTTAGGACAAAAAATGGTCGTATTTATCATATTTCATATTTGTATGTATTCTTAGTACGTATTCGCGAGTTTCCAAAGAAACGGTGGATGGATTGTGTGAAGGATGGTATAGCAAGAAAGGATGTGTCTAATGAGATGACAAGTGATAGAGAAGTATGGAAGAAGAAGACATGCTGCGCCGATCCCAAAATAAATTGGGATAAGGGCAGGCGAAAGCCGATGAAATCCGCTAGTTGCATAGATTTTTTTTAGTTCAGTAATATTGGGTGAGTAGACTTAATCTCGCCGTGAAATTCACTTAGCAAACAGTTGGTTCTTGTACTACTGTATACTATGTGGTTTTCTACTGTAGCTCAAAAGGGCTCAGCGGATGTGTACTGACTTATATTGGCTCCCATGATGTATGGTGATTCTTATGGGTGTAGTTTGCTATTGACATTGTTTACCATTCCTGAGCTTTCCTTTAGGTAGGCACATTCTTATTTTGTTCTTTGTACAAATTAGGTAACACTACGAATCAAATTAGTCATGGTGTATGACTAACGAATTATTGGCAATGTTTTAGGTAATAGGGGATCGGACTGGGTAAAGAAAACGACATTCTATTTTGTCCGTCAGACAGGTTATACAAAAATATTAGACACGTATTTTTTGTTTTTATCAAAATATCAAAAAATTACTTAGTTAGAACTCATTAAAGTTGGAGAGTGGGGGCTTACTACGTCACAAGCGGGTATAAAACTTACCTACATGTGACGTCATGCGCCATTTCAACTCAATATATCTCCGTAATTTTATGACCACGTGAAAAAAGAAAAAATACGTGTCCAATACTTTTCAATAAACTACCCGACGGACAAAGAAAAAAAAATAGGATTATCCTCTATTGTAAATGGTAAAACAAAAACATAAATAAGAGTGTGTAAAAAGAACCTTATACATATTGTTACTGACGTTCATTCCGAAATAAATTAATGGCATAGGCATCTACCTATGTTATGTACTCAACAAAATTTAGGTATCCACCTATGTCATGTACTCAACAAGACATAGGATGGCTTTGTATCATCCCAAGTAGGAGGTAACTACCTAACTTAAGTAAGTATGTCATAATATTCACGTGAAGTGAAACACACGAGACGGCCCTACATTTAACTCTTAAAGTGGCCCTACAAACTGGACATGTAATTGTAATTATTTGCCCTAAGAATACGTCACCCTTTTGCAGTGGGTAGCGTAAAAGATAAGTTAGGGATTATGAGGAGAGGATTTGGTGGCAACATCTCTCCATTTTCATCTCTTTTCTTTTTGTGGTACAGAGAAATTACTAGACTAAAATATGATTTACGCAACTAATTATTCATTTGCCCTTATTCCAATTTATGTGAGACTTTTTTTTAAAACAACTTTTCCCCACACTTTGGAATTTCACCTGTATCGAGGTTGCGTTTACAAACATTTAAACTCACATACACAAACAGCCAGACCCGGAACAAGTATCTGCAGGCCTTACAAATATTTGTTCCATGCGGGGATCGAACCCGCGACACGCAGCGCAGCAGTCAATCGCTTAGCCACTGCGCCCATCGTGCCGTTATCGGCGTCAGGTCGGCGCAGCATGTCTTCTTCTTCCATACTTCTCTATTTCTCGTCATCTCATCAGAGACCTCCTTACTTGCCATATCATTCTTCACACAGTCCATCCACCGTTTCTTTGGCCTTCCTCTACTCTTATACCCATTCAAATTCATCAATACGTTCCTTACGATATTTTCCTGATGATTTAAAGCAACTATCACATATCATGACAAGCAAGATAATTATATTATCTTTGCAAAAAAATAAGTCAAAGTTTTTTTTTTTTTTCGAATTAACTGTACAATGTTGGTGTTATTTTATGTTGGTATTGAAGACTTAGCCTTTTACCAGCATTGCAATTATCATTGGCTTGCCCTTATCGTCCTAAATTAGCATGCATTTAATATTATTAGTAATTAATGATTTCCTATACATTAGTACAATTAAATTGAGACATTTTATTTATGTCCAAATTATATGCCCATAGTTATGAATTCAATACAATTATTCAGCATTAATGTCATCCGTTTTAGGTAGTACAAATTATGATTATGATTGTAAATAGGATAGACTAATCTTGTTTTGCTTTTATAAGACAGAAGATCGCTACTTTTGTACATGAGAGAAAATCGTTATTTTAAGCTAGGTAGGTACTACCCTAATGGTCTGTGGACGATTGATTCAGAATTCAGCAGACACCGTTCGATTCCTCAATCAATCTGGCAAGCACGGTGAATATTTAACTCTTAATCACGTGCAGCATGCCGAAGGTCTACAAAACAATCCTCCGGCCGGAAATAATGGCATTGTACCAACCACTGACAGCTGCTCCGATTGTTGATGGAGTACAGAGGTACTTCTAGCAAATTGTTGTAACAGCGATGGAGTAGAAAAATTATCGTGTATTCAAAGTCGTTTTGAATTAATGTGAATGAAACAGCCGGTTTATTTCGGTAATTAGTAACGGGGTACTCAGCTATTATTACTTGGCAAACGGGCCCGGAATATAAAGTTTGTGATCTACATTTTTAAACACCCTCATTAATCCTAAACCAACTTTATTTTCTTCATCAAACATCCTCTTTTTTACTTTTAATTAAAACCACACTTGTGGCTTGACAATGGCGGTTAAACGAATCCCTTTGTATTTTTCGGAGACTTCCCTTTTGACTGTCTTGTATATTTTTTGAGGATACGAGGTTTGTATTCAAAGTTTAGTAGCGAGACCGGTTGAGATAACGTCGTCCTGTGAGTTCGTCTGCTACGCTCGATTATCTCTGAAATGGCTGAAGCCGTTATCGTGGAGCTCGTTTATGTAGATAGTGTTTCATGTTCAGGTGTGCTGGACACGCACGTCTGATTGCTCTTCAATGTAAAGGTGGATAAAGATTCCCTGATTTGCCCATTCAAAAGATACTTATCAAGATTTATTCCACTAGGTATGTAAACAACTTTCCCTTGCGAAGTTTCTGAATAGGAAGTTCCCAATGCGTATTAGAAAACTAACAACCTAATGTTGTGCATAAGTAGTGGAACCGTGGCTTTTTGTCCGCAGCTTGTGGTGAACGCGAAGTTTGTTTTAACCGATGGCCTGACTTTACGACTAACAATAAAGACTTTGTAAAGCAATCTGCCGTCTATTATTCACTCCCTTAACTTATCTAAGTTAGCTTCTAAACGCTTCTGTGGGACTGTTTATTTACATATACCTGTGTTTGTAAAGGACCTAAAGTAATTCCCTTTCAAGTCGAACAATTTGGCTCAAATTAAGGCAATCATTCCTTTTATGTTCGGAGATAGAATGGCTGTATTATCTACTGTTTGTATCAAAGTAAATCCGTGGGTAAGGATTTAAATATAATATTAAAATATTGCGTGTTGTTGACTTGCGCGTGCAGTATGTTCGTGAAGGATTCTCACCTTGTTTTACAAGACAGATTCACTGTTCTACTTAATTTATTCGTACATCAATTACAATCATACAATAAATTGATAATAGTTCCATCTACCTTAATTTCTAGAGTGCAACACGTAAATCAGATGGACAGCTATAATAATTTACTCGGTTTCTGTGTCAGGTCAGCAGGTACACCCCTAGTTCCCGATGAGCCATAAGAAACCCATAAAATAATGCAAATACTTCCACAATTAGGTTAATATTGTTGCTATCCGGAACGATCAGAATTAATGGATCGCCATTAATTTAAAAAAAAAGCTAACAGTCTTCTAATAAGTATTTTATATCGGAATTATGGTTGTCCTTATTAGTTATCGAAGATTGGCATAACCACAAATAAAAACATTTGTTTTCCTTTAAGGGTTCGAGGTTATTGATTTGGACGTTGTTTTGAATTAAGGCCACATTTGACACAGGGCAACAGGAAAAAAAACCGAGTGTTTTTTTATATACGCCCTACAGTTTATATATTTTATCAAACTAGGGCTATGTTCCAGTTATAATAATTTATCAATTACGAAAGAGGGAAACCATAATACCTTGATAAGCTAGTTTCTGTATATTTTTATTTCATTCTAAAATGATATTTCTTAGCATCAGCTGAGAGGATAAGGATATGGATGAAACTAAAATATATTGCGGACATAAAGTTAAATATTCTTGGAAGTGTACGCCTAACCTTTAGTGCGAAGGAATTTTGTAGCACCTAAAGCCAGCGATCCTTTATTATATTAGTTCCTTGGTCAAAATTATAAGGCATTAATTTTATTGAAAGACTAATGTGTCTACATGGCTGCTCGCACGATTTTTTTGAGGTAAAATATTTTCAGTCGGTAAGCAAATGCTCAATTTGCCTGTCAGAATGCTTCGTAATTACTAGGAATACTTTTATACATTGACATATATTCGTTACTACATAAAATAATATTATACAGCCTACATTTACCGCTTCACCTACATATCTAATAAGAAAATTATTTCACAGAAGCGTTTACTTACCTAAACAAAATATGTACTTAAATGTTAATACGACGAATAATTAATGCAAATACGACCCAATTTAGGACATATTAATAATAACAAAGATAAACACGTAAGTAATAATTAACTGTAGTACGTATATACCTAATTACTATTTCGCATGTTCTACGTACACGGGTAACGGATCAGGGTACCCCTAAATAGGGGGCCGAAGATTCCAATGTAGGACACGGCAGGTAAGGTAAAGTACCCTGAATCACTAAGTGCGTCGCGTGACGATTCCTACTTTGTCCCATAATTAATTAACAAATCTCTGCCATCAACCTGTGCCAGTTTCTTCAGTGTTGCGGAAACAAGTCAAAAATCTTTATTTAGGTCGATTAGAATAATGTGTGTCGTTATGTTGGGCCGTCTTTTGATCTGTTGTTGTTATCCACCAGAAAGAAGGCTTAAGGATTTTGTATTAAAAATCTGCAATTGCGGCATTCATTAAAATGTTGCTTCAGTAAATTAGTGTGCAACCGATGAATAATATAGGGACGTAACACCATGCATGCACAATTTCATTATAAAATGACGCACCAATATATGGATATTATTATGTCACCACCGCAAAATATGAGCTTCATTAAAATATAAATTCAAACTTCATCAATATCCATTAAATTATACGGGATAATTACCATAGTGATTACCATGCGGCCGTCATCGCCCACCATAGACAACGGGCGCAACGCCATAGTGGCAATAGACTATAGAATGCATCGTGTGTGGTTGTCATCGGAAGCTAATCAAGCGCGGTGCGAGGGTGACTGCGCTCCGTCGCCGGCGGCTCGGCCTCGTCGCCCGTTGCACGGGCTGCACCCCATTGATTGACACCCGCTGTCACTCCGGCCGCGTCCCTCACTGGTTATGATTATAAATTACTCACACCGCTACCGTTTTGTAGTTTAGTTTTAATTTATGCAGAGTCTGTCTGCTCGTAAATTAAAGTTTTAAGGGGACGAAAATTGATTTGGAAATAATTAGATGCGAAAACGCAGTTAAAGTCTTAAAGCTAGAAATTATGCAGAAAACGGAATATTCTTCACATTAGAATACGAATACCTAAGCTTATCACAATACCTCACACAGTGCAGAATGCAATAAGGTGCTACAGCATAAATATTCATGGCGTGGATTGTGATTTACGCCGTGCGTAGGAATTTGTCCAGAGATGAATGAATGCAAATGTACACACATTCTTGAATGGATGCTCGTTCAAGTTGATTTCGTACGTACTCCGTATATACTAGGTTCACGTTTATCGTTCAAACATCTGCTCGCTAGATAATAATGATAACAATTTGTCACAAGCGTGGGAGTTCTTCATGTGTTATTTTAGTTAAAAGCGCTTCTTAGTTCCCACAATAGAGCGATGCACGCGTCTTTATACACACGCTAGACACTAAACATAGGTATACATGCATGTTGTAATAAACTAGATATGTATATCTAACTAATGGGTATTTTCACCTTTTGCGCTAAATTGTTAGGTCGTAGCGTTGGAAATCTGGGAAATCTTGCTTGTATCAAGAGAGTTATGAGGGAGATGATCTAGTTACGGTACTGCACCCTGTAGTAGGTACACTTGCGAAATACTAGCTACGTTACACCATCTACTATTTATTCTGTGTCTACAATTGAAAGATAATAAAAGGCTCCAGACAAAACACTTTTCATTACAAACGATTCATTTTCACCGAAATGCTTTTAATGTACTGATAATATTGCATTATTAACTGCCGAATTAAATAAGTTGCTTATTTTGTTGGCATCGATGGTCGTTTCCTGCTAACGTAAAACATGGCGTTCCCAGAAGGGAGTGCAGAGTAAAATTAAACTGTATTTTATTGCAGCCTGCCCTCCGCGCTCCGGGGAAATGTTTGTGCAGCATTATGGACTGCTAATAATAGCTGCGATGTTATTAACTCAATGAATGTTTCATTTTCAACACGTTGTTTTATTGGAGACAGACAAATGGAGGTACGCAAGCACCACTTGCTCAGGGCCTAGGACGTTTTCAATTTCGACTTTTAGTCCAAAGAAAAGTTTCAATACGTAGCACCCATATACATGAATTTTCTTCTCTACAAAAGCTTTTTGCTGAATTAAAGTTTCATTTGATGATGTTTTGTAAAATTTAATTTGATCGCACACAAATTAAAATTTTCGGTGGAGTTCAGATCAGTGACCATTTCAGAGCATAAGTGAATGTAGAGTACGTACAGTAAAGGGCACAAAGTAATGGCAGGCGTGAAATCCGTAAAATGTTCGTCGTCGATGCAACCGGCTCGAAAGCAGCCTGCGGGTGTACTTTAAAAAAATAGTATGCGGGTTGAAATGAAAACCCTTTCAATTTCAAAATCGATTATAAAGAACACTAAAATGTTTTGACTTCAGTGCATTTACTTGGAAGCACGTGGTCATCCTTAAGCAATTATTTCTTTGAATGTGACGATTTGTAATTTAAAAAGTTGTTTAAGACCCGACGAATGGACGGATGTAATAACCCGTACATTGAATGCATCCAATCACATTGAAGCCGTCGGTCATCGCATTCATTGGCGTCACATAATGTGCTGGTCTCATGACGTGGCACGGGGTAACTCGAATCCAAACTAATTCGAGTTTAGGGGACAATGAGGGATGAATTTGAAATTCAAATAGCGTCAGTGAAACATGAAATTGAATGGAATTATGTGTGAAACAATGGCGGTTAGTTGATTCTTTAATGATTGTTCCGGCTTTTGTGACGGCTTCAAATCCATTCATATAAGTTTAAGACATTTTCCTGTTGTCCTGTTGTCGTACGAACGATTATATTAGGGTTTGATGACGCGTGGTGTCATGTCTGGAAACTATATTATTATGAGTTATTTCGGATTCAGAAGTATTCGTAAAATACATTTTCCTGTTGAGCTTGTATGGACAGTTAACGTAACATTGACGTGATTACTTTTTATATGTACTTATTATGGAGGTCATGAAATGATTTGGGATTCCCATCAAATTATGTGTAATTTATGAGTGTTTCATGTCTTTTGATTGATGATGTCAACGACTTCATATAATTTACAAAAGCTCGCGGTTGCTTCCGTGCATAAGAAACAAACTTCAGTCAGGTGTTTAGGGCATTGACGCGACATGCTCAGTCAGTCACTCGTCCTTTTAAAGTTCAACTTTATTTATATTCAAAAAACAATGAAGACGTGACGTTTACAAAACATCACGGCTAACTGTTTAACTTTTATTGTTAATAAATTATTCAGTAAACTGTATGTGGCATTACTCTCTCTTGAAGATGGTACGACAGACAGTTTATGGCGGTCATACCGTGTTAGTTTTATGACAATTTTACTACTAGCAAGTACTATTGTGCTTGCTCACCATAAGGTAGAGGTGTGGTTACCTTTATACAGCTAGTGGAAACTTTTTAATCGACCTGTCACAATTTACAACGGCGGGCGCCACATGACGTGAGAGAAAACCAAAGGTGAAAATGATTCTGTTTTCCCAAAAGATATCAATTTCATTTTGTTGAAGCTATTTTTGGGAAAGCTCAGGAAGATTATAGATTCTATTTTCAGAACACGATATTATTCATCAACTAAAGTATTGTTACGAAAGAGAAATATCGCAGGAAGATGAGTATTATAAGGTCCGGTGTCCGTAGGCGATGTTAAAAATCTATAATTGCGTAGTTCCGCACTATCATTGAAATCTATAAATTGCTCTTCTTGGTACATTGTATCTACTTAGGATACCTGTGTGTTTTATGTTGGTAACATTTTCTTTGTGATTGGTACTTAGATCGTATGTACAAATATCGCTTACAATTGAATAAAACAAAAGGATATCAATAAATGAATAGATACTTTTTGACTGTCTCTTTGGTCGAGTGGTTGCAAGCGCGCCTGCTGGTCATGAGGTCCTAGATTCGATTCCCGGGACTTAAAGCACAACTGGCGAAATGTGGGTGTACTATTATAATTAGGTAAACCTCTGCCTGAACCTACGGGGATTAAAGGCGTGGTGTTATGATAGATACTTTTTGTTTGGAGTAATTACCTACTTGCAATTTTTTATTTGTAATTTAATGTCCGACGATGTACAAGATGGTTATTGTTTTAATGTCGTTGATTTTTGCTCCGATGCAGAGGAGGCCGTAGGCGTTAAGATTAATACTTGAAAAAAACAAGGTAAATAATAGAGATACTTGAAGTAAAATAACTGAAAAAAAACATTGTATCTAAATTCAATAAAAATGGTAAAACTAACATTTGTTTTGTTGAATGCTAACATTCAGAATGCTAACACTTTCTTGTTTAAGAAAAATAATTTAAGCCCGTTAGTTCTGGTAAAGAGCTTTAAGAAAATATATAATATTTTCCAATTTTTCTATACGGCTGACCTCTATACATTATTGAATATATAGAGTGCTCCTAACTGGAGTCTAGACGAGGCGACCTAACTTTTAGAGCTGAGCTTTTATAAATAACTTAGAAATCTCTTTTTGATAGTCTTGTGAGCTTTAGATAATTCAGATTTTTAGACTTAATCCAGATAAAAAAATGTGTGTGGCCATGGTTACGTGTTAAGTGATACTTTTTTGGGTACGAAACATACACACTTTAAATAATTATATTAAACTTTATTTTACCTTAAAGACCTTTTGACTTGCTGACAATGAACTTTTGTTGGCACATAAACCAGATCGGTGTCATATCAAAGACACTTCACCACATTTCCTGCGAAAATATTATACGAAATTACATTTTAATTGTACATTAAAAGAGCCGCAATGCATTTTTATATTAATAATAATTGTATGTTTTCCTTTGATTTTCCGGTGTGTTGGCTCTTAGGACAATTCTGGGATGTGTTTCGAGAATTCCTTTGTTCACACCTGATATTTGGCTAGGAGCCAGCAGACTGTATTTTAAGTGGTCTTCATTATCATAAGGTAACGGAAATGGCTGTGCGTAGTGATAATGAAAATATGATTTGTACATCCCATGAATCATCATCTCAGTGTTTTCACGTTATATGCAAGCTTGTTTTCACATACAGGGTGTAACGGAAAGGGTATATACATCCTTAAGGGTGTGCTACAGACCATCAAACTGAACATGTTCCTCAACATAAAAAAAAAGTTGCAGCAAAAAAAAATATCAGCTGCCTATACATTTGGGTCGAATAGGTATTGTAATTTTCTATGGGGCAGCAGATATTTTTTTTGCTGAAAAACATGTTTTATGATGAGAAACATGTTGAGTTTGATGGTCTGTAGCACACCCTTAAGGATGTATATACCCTTTCCGTTACACCCTGTATATAACATTGCATCACGCCAGTAATTCCCGAAGGGTTAGGCAGAAGTGTACTTAATAATTAGTACACCCACATTTCGCCAGTTATGTTATAAGTCCCATGATGTAATAGCGGGCGAGCCTATTGCCATCAACCGCATTGCAAAAACTATTGAATGGATCTGGATGAAATTCGGTACATAATACATAATAGTGGAATACATAATAGTGGAATAGCACATACAATACTTTTTATCCGGGTAGTACGATTCCGTGGGACATTTACCGAACAAAACGCGGGCGAAGCTGTGGGCATAAGTTAGTAATTAACAATACAGACTTTTCTTGTAATTCATCTTGTAGAAAAAAGCGATCTATACATTACAAAAAGTACGGCCATGAGAAAGCATGCTGCGCTCGGTACCAGCAATGATAATTCGCGAGGAGGGACGCAATTGGAATCAGATTACAATCAGGTTTCCATCGAACTGTGACTGACAGGCATTCTTAAGTAACTCGACGCGTACTGCTGAGAATTAACCCTATTCAGTTACATCGGTTTTTAAGTACAACCTTAAAATGATACTTTTATGAACTGATAAAATCATTTCGGTAATAAAAAATAAAAATAAAACAAACGCTTATGGGTTACTTTATACATTTTATTAAAGTATCGATAACTTGTCGAATGAATTTGGAATTTATATATCAAACAGACAAACAATGCATATACTTAATATAGTAAGCATGTACGTGGTGACGCTAATCTAATAAAACTACGAGAATTGCAAAACGTGGCCTAATTATTTTCAGTGTTATAAATACAGGACACGTATTGAATACTGATTCCGAAATCCAAATAAAATAGTGAATTATTCATCCTAAAATTTATTATTTAAAACATGGGCCTCATTTTTCTAATAAGAAAAAAAAAAACTTATGTTTTTCACTATAACTGTATTCTACCGGTTGATTTAGGTACCTAAAATCATTACAAAATTTATTTGAAGAAATCAAGATACTTGAATGAAAGTGATTCGCAATTGGTGTGCTATCGTAAGTAAACTTTCTAGAGAGGCTTTGTACAGTCATCCACTTAAAGAGCTCAAGCTAAAAGCTAACTGGCATCATTACTTGTCTTCCTCTTATGAAAACTTTTGGCTCAAACTGTACCAACTACGCAACTTTTGTACTTAGATGAATTGATCAAGCTAATCTATGTTCCATCATTAAATATTTTCATTTAGATTAAAAGCAAATTTAATTTAATTTCAAATTCCTTGATTAATGAATAAATAAAAAGAATAAAGTTTAATCAAAATGCAATTTTTAATTAACAGAGTTCATAAGCCTTTAAAGTTTCATTTGGTGCGTTAAGTCTTAAATGGGGCGACATGCGACAGTACAATGTTTAATGCACTCGTGACTACTCGTGAAACGTCGTCGGCGATACGCTGTTTGAATAAACCCGTTGAGCCGCGGATGCTCTTGCGCATGCAATTTGTTAGGTGCGTGAGAACAACCAGAAATGGCGTGACGTGTGATTGGTGAGTGCTGCTAGTGATGCTATCGTGAGCCATTAGTCACAAGTCTGTAAGGCACCGTAAAGGAAACTGACCTCTGACGTCAACGCGAGTACTGACCCATATGGTGTAAACGTCGCAGTTGTGGGTTAAGTGCTTCACTTTGGAGTAACTTTCAAGAGAAATCTGTAGGCAAATCGTAGCAGTCACTTGCAATAGTTGACTTCTCAAATATCTTTTGTTGTTCTTACATTAAATGTAAACGGTAAAATCATGCATTAAACTCGAAATCACAATACATGTTTGCGAATGTGTTTATTATCCAAACATTCGCAAGAGAGCTTTTCGAGCGCGTTGTGTATCAAGATTAGTTATGTAAATGTGGTTTGTTTTGTAAACAGAGAGGTTGAAAGTTTCTCAGCATCTAATATCAAGGTGAAAATCCCTGGCTGAGCCGAGACCGGCCAAATAGCCCACGGCTGAACTCTACCAAGTTTCAGTTATTGCCGCAAAGTAAATACTAATATCGGCTGGCCGCGCTATAAACTTGCGATATTGCCCAACATTATATGGACACTTTTTACTGCTTTTACGAGTTCCTGAAGAAACGTTCCGAGTTTTACTACAACACTTATGTTACATTTATGAAATTGATATAATATTATCTTCATGAACGTGCCGGTGAATATGTACTTGTTTATAGGTATGGGAGACCATAAAATAAAGTTATTTTATGACATTATTAATCAAGACCCATATGGGGAGGGTGGAATCCAATATTATCAGCCAATATAACCCTTATTTCAATGGTGTAAAGTACAGAGTAATCTTCATTGATATAAACTGTAGTAAGTACAGTATAACGACACAATACGATACACATTTTAGGATAATCTCTCCTTTTTAGGTACAGTATTATATTTCGAAAATATAAATGAATTCTTGAAACGACTTGGATGCCCTAATTGCGATTTTAAAAAACCACACGCATAACTTGACTTCCTACACAAGTTTGCTTTTACTCTTTATAAACCATTATGATTATAAGTAATAAACGATAATATGCACATACATACATTTTAAAATTTAATCCGGTACCAGCAAGTAGTAACGTGGTGATTCAACGGACAGCTGCAAGCGTATAATGCATGCTTGCTTTTACTATTATGGTAACTGACCGGACAACTTACACAAAGAGTTTATTAAAACCTCATTAGCTCGTGTCTATGTCTGGCCTGAACTTATAAATATTTACACAAAAACATTATTTTGCCAGAGATGTACAAGCTTCTCGTGGTACGAGATTGTTTGTGTAAAATTAAAACAGGTACCTACAGTTAAATTGATTTCGAGAAAGGTAGATTTAAACATGACGTTAAAGTTATGTAACAGCCTGAAGTGCAAATGTAAGCTAAATTTAAACTAATGACTACTAAAACAGAAGTTACATGAGTCCTCGAGAAGTAGCATCCCATGTAAGTGGGCGCTAAAATATTTAACACAATATGGCGAAACTTAAGGGCCTCTTAATTAACATTAATTTCGAAATAAGCTTAAAGCTGCGAAAGTTCGCCAACGGCTTTGTTGATGTTACAACGAACTTTGGTTTTAAAACTTAATGTCAATGAATTTTCGCACAAAGTTGGAATGAAAAGCTGTTCGCGTTGTGCGAAATAAGTTATGTCTTCCTTTAGCTCTTTAGTCAGTATCCTTTATTGCAGTACTTCGTGATCTGATCGAGTAACTGTTAACTCTTCAACGCCAGGTGATAAATAAAACATAGATTGAACTCCACACAACCAATAAGATATTTCAACAAGCGATCAATCCACTCAACTTGCTAACGTGTAAAGGATAAACAAACAAGCGGTACTTGGAGGTATTAAAGAGATGCATTTACAAACGCTAACAACTTCTTAAAAGACACTTGATTGAAACACAAAAGCGCCGAAGAAAGACATGTAAACAAACAATTCTATATACTAAGGATAGGGAAGGGATACCTTATTAGGGTAGTGGAAAAATTCCAAGAGTAGGAGAATGGAGAGTATAGCAAGTCACGCGTTACGACAAGATTGGAAGTCGAACACGTCACACCGGTGGTTCACTTTATCGGGAGACGCCAAATAGGGCGCCGGCAGCCGCGGGAACCAAACACGATCGGTAGGGCTGACGGCTTCAGAATAGAGATGGTAAAGAAATGAACTGTTATTTCATTGCAATGTTATTGAATTGGGATAAATGTAGTCGCAGAGGAATAACGCAGAATTCATACAGTAAAGTTTGATGGAGTTGCTGCTGAAGAGCTTCCTTAAGAGAAGCTTTTAGAATATTGTGTTTTAGACAATATTCAAGCCATTAAAAGCTTTGCTTTATTGCAAGTTGGCTTATATTAAGCCGCAACCAAAAAACCTTTGTTAAATAAAAGAGCATACTCACCAGAACTTTTACGGCTTCTTGCTGACGTCGAAGCAAAAATAATAAGATTTGTGAAATATTTTCTGTCAGTCAACCCTCAGCCTGCGACGTTTAAGTGCTGCTTTACTTCACGTAGACAATTACACACGATATGCACGCTTCGAACAACAACGATAAAGTGCATCGTAAACCTTCAGTTACCGAAATATTTTCAAATTACTTCGAAACTAACGAAACATTAGGGACGCGCATTGGAACGTAAAAAGCTATAGTTATTACCGTCACTCGTCAGGAGATGTCGTTAAAACATTAGTCAGTTTATGAACAATTTAGGATTACTTAGATAATTGTAAGTTTACGTATCTGTCGTTGTTATTATAACAGCATTCTTGGCAGCCTATATTGTTTTTATTTAATGATCGCACGTCGCGTCAGTCATTGAACTAAGACTGAAGTCTGCAGTGCGCATACGCTTCTCTCGTTACACTGAGAGCAACAAGCGTGTGTGAATCATCCGCGAATCAAAACAAACTCTAAACTACAGCTTCCTTAAAACATTTTGTTTTACTAATCGAACGGTTAACTGAAAGCTACGTATGTTCACATCACTACACATATATTTCATATTATTTGTAAGTCATAAAAATATAGTTGCCAAACTTTATTCCATTGTTCATTTGAGCAATTCGCAGAAATACGTTTTTGAAACAGGTATTTTAAAGAAAATTATAGCCAACGATAACCAAGTTTAACATCATTCTGTTGGAAAATGTTGTCTAGATATTTTTTCTTAAATGGAACTTTTCAAGTTCTTTAATGAACCATTTGGGACTACTTTTACTATCCCGCAAGACACTTGGTGCGAGAATTGAGATAGTAATTTTCGACTAAATGACTGTTATTTGAGAAACCGAAACTGCAGACAGCATGGTTTATGGCTACCATATATCACATAATTCTCGTGATATAATGTTTCCCACATCATTCAGTGTCCCCAGAGCATAATCACGACAATCTCGCATCCATGCGAGATCAAAAGTCCGTCAATAACGAATTAGGTCGTCGCCTTGTTACACACGATCTTATTATACAAACTTATGAGTCAATGACCGTTTGCAAATTCGTGTATCATATGGCGCGAGGTCGGCAAACTGAAATGGCAATAGCAAGGTCGTTGCGAAACCGACAACCAGCTCGGACGGGCACTTGCGAAGTTTACTCCATCGCACAGGTGTTCAACGTGCTTACAATGTGATGTAGTTGCAGCAATACAAATGCCAAGACATGATGTACTGCATTTATAGTAAGTGCAGAATGATTGCTTGGCTATTGAATTTACAATTTTCGAGTCGCAATTAGGGCTGGTCAGGCAACTTTTTTGGTCGACGTTGTTTATTTCTTGCCTGCGCGTTTTTAGCGCGTTAGCGGTGCTGTGGGTTCAGAAAAAGGTTATTAGGTAGCTTTTGTTTGTTTTCTAGAATACTGTATTTATGAGCAAAATTACTGAAGTGGTACGTTAGTTATCGGCCAATCATTCATGTTTTAGCATTCGCATTTGCGTCAACTCATGCAAATCTTCAACAGAAACCTCCTACTTCTTTTTAAATAGGTGCAGTTCGCAAATACAGTGACGAATTCTTAATTTTAGTTGTGTTTAGTCACATGTTCATCGATTCTCATAAGTGTAGTATGTAAACAAAGAAAGTCAATTTGTGTGGAACTAATTTTACCGGTCGCTGGCGAGGGGTTACTCCCGGACGATCGGACAGTATTAACGGTTGCACATTATTCAGGAAGCTTAGCTTATTTTGTCTTAACAAAGTATATGGTTAGCTAAATCTATGAACTTGTGATGTTTTCTAAGAAAAAAACTACATCAAGAAATATGTTTTAAGGTTTCTTGAAATAGTTTTTATCTGAGAGTTTTTCACGGTTATATTATAGTAATATAAACGCGAAAAAGTAGTATCCAAAGATTTCCCACGCTAAGTAAACTCTCTGTCAAGTAAACCCTAGATTAACGGAAGAGATTGTCATCAATAAAGGGCTTACAACTATCCTAGTCAAGAGTGACGTCCGCAAAGTTGGCAAACTGCAGTTTAGTACTAACTATTAATTGTCCAGTGGACTTTGTCACGGTATTGTGATAAATTGGAGTGGTCCTTGGACATATTAACGTCCCTTGGTTGGCAATGAGCGTGATTAATTATGTTGGACGATACGACGATGTACAGTCGGACACACAATTCGGGTTAACGTAGTTCACTGACTTGATGTTGAAAGCTATCGATGTGTCGCCCAATGGCCGCCGTGCATTGAATGCATATTTGATTACTGTCAGCCTTACTGCACTGACACGTATTAGGTAACGTTTGGCGTGATTTGTACAAATGCAACACCTTTGTATACCATGAAGGTGAGGTGGACATTGTTATTTAGGGTTGCGTAAATGGCGCAATTGTAAATACAAGTTAAAAAGGGCTTATAGGCATAGCGAGGCACATTCACATTCCAGTGGAAGAAAATGGAGGAGGCTTTTACCCAACCAATTCTTTTTTTACTTAACCGTTTCTATAATTGTTACCAATTGTAATTTAGGAATACACAGGCAATGTATTAATTAAAGACGCAAGGGAACCGTTCAGGTGACCTTCAGGAAACGTTCAGGGAAATACCTAGATACTTAAGGTGCCGTAGGTATCCATTCGACACTTAAAATAATTTACTCAGACCCGTGCCTACAAAAACAGTGTCATCAATTTCGATAATTGTCTATGACCAGCTTTTGATCGTACTTAAAACTTCTCGTAACCAATTAAATAAATTATTGTTAATATGTTTTTTATAGTTCTTATAATTATTATAGTCTTTTAATAGCTGTGTTTGATTGGCGTCGCGATATAAACAATGTTACTAGACGCCAGTGACTGTTATTTCTTTTGACCCTTTGATAAGAACTGCAATTGCTTCTCAGACATTCTCAGTATAAGTAAGTGGCTATATTTTTAGTAATTACTTGGATTTAATAAAGAAAGAACATATTCACGCTGTTTTTTGCAGAGTTTGATACAGTTTACGGAACCATTCTGAGATTAAAGCCTATAGGTATAACTCCTGCTTTACCAATTCACCTTCGGCAACTTAAGCTAACAGTACTTAATTAATACATAGATTTCTTCCATGTGCCAAACCTTTAAAAGTCACGTCCATATATGTCACCTCGATGCAAAAAGTGTCAAGATTGTATATTTTATTTATTATGTTACCTACTTCATTCGTGTTCAAAACTGCTTTCTTTTCTCGTTTTTTTTTATGTCCCCACGGGAAATTTGGAAAATCCCATCTCTATGGTCTCGTACGATAAAAGAAACTGACTTGTTCATATTATAAGTTAAATTATGTTTACATACACATTCCCGATTTTGGGTTTCTATTTTACTGGGAAGTTAAATAAAAACATCCTATACTTCTGCCTACCATGCTTGAAACTGAACTTTTACAACCCGAAAGCTTTAATTACAGCTTTGTAATGATCTTTGTTCGGGATAAAAAGATAAGGCTGCTAACTTGCTAAGCCCTTTAAGTTATGGCATTAAGAAGAGGAAAGCCTGCAATAAATCAGTACAAGAGTACAACATTACAGCAACAGGCACTTGGCCCGCTCCTTTAAGAAACGTCTGTAACGATGTGATATCTCATAATTAACTACCTACCATGTAAACGCCGATCAAGCCATTACACCACGTTACACACGTAGTTAAGCCATTCCAATATAGCATTTATTACTTACGAAATTAGTTTGAAAGAGATAGCAAATGGTAATTACATAAGTATTCACATGTGGTTTAGATTTGATATGCTGGACGCCCGCCGACAGTGTTGTCAAAACTGTTGGGCGGCCACACACGTAGAACAGTGAAATAATATATTGAAATCATTTAAACACTGCCAATCTTAACTAACTATAGTACAGTACCTAGGCATGGAAATGTATTGTACTATAGGTACACTTCATGTCCATGCCTAACACTTCGCGGATAACAGGCGTGATATTATGTTATATCGTATTAACCACCATTTTAACACAAATTTAAAGCAAAATTATTGATTATCACGCGACAAGACTTTTAATATAGGGAAAGGTTACGTAAATGATTTAAGAAAATCGTTAAAAGATTCTCCAAAGAAGGCAACTTTCCTCGTAACCCTTTAATGATAAGTTTTGCTTACCGGCGAGACTTTATCGGTATCAACATATCTACTTAAGTGCGACGGTATCGCTAGGAATCCCAGTAGAAAGGCAGTTTGTCGCCAGTTACTATCGCATGTCATTATGATAAGAGACGAAGGGAATGTGCGGGGTGGAATGGTACCATACTGAAGACAAGTGTAAGTATTGGAAATACCAATAGCTTTGTATAAATAATTTGAGTGGAGATGGCCAGAATTTCCCGGTATCAATTTACGGTAAGGTTTCGTCTACCTTGCGGTATCGTTGGTACCTATCCTCTTACGGTACCAAAAGGATAGGTACACAAGCCGACACATTTATACATTTCCAGTATAACATGGCCTCGGTTTGTTTTTTTTTTTTATTAACAACTAGCTGTACCCAGCATGCGTTGCAATGCACTTTTTACTACCCACCTACCCTATCCGACCTACCCTACCCTACGCTACCTACCTACCTACTCTACCCTACCCTACCTACCTACTCTACCCTACCCTACCCTACCCTTACTACCTACCCTACCCTACCTACCCTACCCTACCCTACCTACCTACCCTACCCTTCCTACCTACCCTACCCTACCTACCTACCCTACCCTACCTACCTACCCTACCCTACCTACCTACCTACCCTACCCTACCTACCTACCCTACCTACCTACCCTACCCTACCTACCTACCTACCCTACCCTACCTACCTACCCTACCCTACCTACCTACCCTACCGTACCTACCTACCCTACCCTACCTACCTACCCTACCCTACCTACCTACCCTACCCTACCGTATCCTATGTCCTTCTCCTGGCTCTAAACTACCTCCCTGCCAATTTTCAGCTAAATCGGTTCAGCCGTTCTTGAGTTATAAGTGAAGTAACTAACACGACTTTCTTTTATATATTAACAATACGCGCGCGCTTGACCACTATCTCACTTGATGGTAAGCGATGATGTGGTCGACATATCATTATACGGTCGGTGTAACCGTATACACTGGTTAAGTATAGCTTGATTGGTCGCCGTGAGTACTAAGAATCAGGTCCTTTTCTTTATTGATACTGTTGGCTATAAAGATAATGTACCTTCTACCTATGTATATAATGCAGATAGAGACAATAAAAGTTTCTAGCTTCGACTATGTTTTGCGCTGCGTGTAGTTCTAATCAAGTTCACTATTCAAAGCCTGGAAAACTTTAACAAAGTTTCAAAGTTAATAATTCATGACTTCATTTTATTCTTAAAGGTATACGTGTGATAAATTCATAAAATTCGTATACTGCGATGTTATCATGTAAAAGTTAATAAACTTGTTTTTCGTACCTTTGATGTATATTAAAAATAATTTTATAACTTTTAGGTCGCTTAGCATATCAAGGGCGAAAGTGGCACATATAGGTAATGTTCTATGAAAGAAAATTGTTAAATTCTAGTATTTTATTAACGCACAGCTTTACGATTAAGTACGTTTTATAAATGCATTGTTCATAAAACAGTATTGCGTACAGTTTATACGAATCGTAAATCTAACATTAAGATTTTTTTACAATTTACATGGCAGTCACGCCACATCACTAATTTATTGCATCGTACTTTGTCGAGATAAACATCGGTGTCGGTGACGATCATAGACATATAAATCATATGGACTTGGCATACCTACAAGAAAAACGTGCATACCTACACTTTAGTGAGCTGATAAAATGGCGGCTAATAGGGCAGCCCTTATCGATATTTCTATATAATAACATCGATAAAAGATTGTGAGAATGTTTTCATAATGTTACGGTACAATATCTACGGGTGAAAATACCCCAAGTTTTCTAACATAATAATATACCTTTCATTTGTTGTTGTTTGAGAAGTTTCGTCCTTCTTTCACGGTTAAACCGTAGAACTTATTTTGATGTTTCCTATTTAAGACAGGTTGAAACTTGGAGGACAGATATATTATGCTGTTTTTTATCGACCTAGTATTCTGTAACTAATTTCACTCCATTGTATAATTTAAGCAACAAGTTTATCTAGTTGCCGGCCCGTTGAGAACCTCCTCCTTTTTTGAAGTCGGTTTTTTTAATTTTATGCTCTTGGAATTTATTCTTTTAGCTATTACAAGAAATGAAAAGCAGTAAGTACAAGTCGTGCCATTAAAGTTGAGACTTGACCACGCCTCCCGCCGCTCTTTCGCGGGTATCCATGAGGATCACCTAAGCGGTATCTATCAAGATACCGCTAAAACCACGTGGTGCGTCAAGTCTCAACTTTAATGGCACGACTTGTACTACCCGTGCGCGATAAGTTGAGACCTGAGCGCGGTGACGTAACAGTGGCGTGTTTGTACCGCCACGGTACAATACGGGCGCCATCGGGAAGTGCGGGGGAAGCGGGCGGGGGGAGTCAGGTCTCAACTTATCGCGCACGGGTTAAATACCTACGTACATCGAATAATTTTTTAATCGACCTTTTTGCTTCACTTGCTGTCCCCAAGGTTTCTTTATACTGTTATCTTAAGGGGGATGCGCCAAGGTAGCCCGCGAAATTCAAATTTTCTTACGTTTTTTTGCAATTTTCAGGTCAGTGTCAGGTTGTATCTTGATAAAAATATGATTTACGACCGTACCAAACGTACGTACCAATAAGGTTCGTGAAGGTAAAGCATCGTTACGCAATGTTACTTTATTGAGTGTTCAGTTGAAAGACGATTCTTCAAAGTGAAGAGAACAAATAATTATTGTTTCTTGTAATTTTTATATTTTCCACACCGATTGTTTATAGCCTTAAAAGTAAAACATAAAACCAATAAAGAACCATAAAATTGCATTATCGATAAATATAAAAATGTCTGAATGCACTACTCTATCCCTTCAATAACAAGAAAATGGTTTCATGTAGTAAAACTGTTGAAAATAGAGGCAAAAGGGAAAATATGAATGCTTTACTGTTGAAACTCTTCAATAAATGCAGAATCCTTTGTTTATCATCTTGAATTCACAAATTTTAACCACAGCTAAAGAGCATTTGACAGTTGACGTACCCAACTTAGGTATCAAACAGCGAGCGGATAAAATGGCGACCCGGCCGCAAATAGGTATTTCAATGACTTAGAAATGTAGGGTTGCCATTATAGTAACTGTCAAAAACACTATTATCCTTTTTCACTTACGCAAAATTATGAAAGTTAAAAAGAGATAGCAGTATTTTTCTGATTTTGGCGTCGATATGCCTCGTATTTGTATAACTGTTTTTTCTATAGTCAAACATTTCAAGTCCATATAATTTATATGTCTATGGTGACGATGGCGCGGGCGGGGTGGTGGGGTTGTGTAGTGAGGTGCAAGCTGTTGATGTTATTGTTATCGATACGATAAGGTTGAGTTTGCCGCGACACAGCCACGAATGCGTCGGGCGTCGCGTCGTTAACGAGGTCGCATGATTCACTATCGTCGCGCGTCGTCTTCCCGGCGCCTTGCGACTTCGCTATCCCACATCTTCCAACAAACCCGATCCCGACTACCCCAGGGAACCGAGTAATCTATTTTCATTCGTTTGATGTAAAAAGCTGTGTCCGTCAGTCTAGAAAATTATATGTTACACACTCACAAACACACACATCTTATGTTATGTATCTAAAAGGCAATATGTCCCGCTAAAATTGGAATTGTTGTTGTTGTTTATGGCAAAAAACAATTTGATGGCAATGTCGTAGCTGACATAGGCCTAATCGTGATTTGTTGGACTACAAAGCTTTTTCACTGATATTGGAAAACAAATGAGAAAAGGTAATAGGCTCAGTCAGTACACGTGGAACACGTGGATCAGAAAATGCAATACACGAGGATAATATTTTCCCTTAAGAAAAAAAATACCCAAAGATCTAATTACTTAAAAGTTGCCAAATCTGTTAATCAGGATTACGTTTCATTTACTTTATTGTAATTATAACGAAGCTGGGGATTAATCGTAATCATAATCCGGCTAATCTTGCTCCTGTCAACTTCCACTTATAATGATCAAAATAAACTATAAAAATTAAATTCAATCGTTGGAAACAACGTTATCTGTCGCGGCACGATGCCCCGTGACATCATAACGGTGACAGGAGCTTAGGTAACAATGTTATAACTTACTTAGCTTAGCACTTATTATGTGATACAATAGGGCGACAGAATCTTCTCGCAAATAAGACTTAATTAATTTATTCACTGTGAAGTTACGTAGCGTGTTGATGAATTAATTATGCAGATTTTAGCGAAATCCGAACAAAAGCGGCGCCACGCTTTATACCGTCGCGTTATGTGGATAACGCCTTAATCTATAGTTATGTCATGTTACGCAAACTTTAGTAATTAATGTTATTCATTTTTATTACACTTTGCGCTGAGAATTTAAGTCCTAGCCAAATTTTAATTTTAATTCGTGCTGATCATAATCTTGAAGAGTAATGCTTTTAAAATAAAACAATTTGTGAAAGATGGGTCAATATTTCAGTCAGAAAAATAAGTTCCGACCCTTGCTCGAGCCAGCCCGCGATGCTGAGCCTTTAGTTTTAAATCAGCCCCTAAATAATGAAATCACTCAGATCCAGCCTGTCCCTTTGCTGCCCTCCCCAAGCGACACCCTAAGCCGAGGCCCGAACCCCGCAGGGGGTGCCCTTAGCGAGCTGTCGCTTAACTCAGATAATTTTGCTGCCCTAGCTGGAGGCCTTAAATTCTAGGCATCCATAGGATTAGACCGGTTAAGCAGTAGCCAGCCTCAGAGGCTGAATTGCGAGATGCCATACATAAAAAAAAAAAAAAATTAAAGTGTCAAATATTTTGTTGAACTTATGAAATTCTATATTAAAGTCCGATGTGTCATTCATTTCCAATCGTCCTTGTGATACTTAATAGCTATTAACTTAGTCTTTGTAATTTTGTTAAAAGCATTAGAGCCAGTCCACACGGCGGGTTGCGTCTCCGTTGCGTCGACGCAGCGCTCCCATTGCGTCGTTTTACATACTAATAATCATAGTGTACACACGGTGCGCTGCGTCAACGCAACGCGCACACGACGGAACTAGTAACGCTGCGGTGACGCAGCGCCTGTGTGGCCGGCTATGCGTCAAAATATATGCGTTGCGTCGACGCAACGCGCCGTGTGGACTGGCTCTTAGTGTGGTCTCACGTTTTGTTCTATTAATATGTAAGTAGTTAGGTACATTATTCTGTCTTTCCAGACGACCTACAGTAAAACGAATGGATTTTTTACGATAAATATGAAATTACTTAAAATACGTTTATGTGACATGAAAATATAATAAACATAACGTTACATATTATAGAGTTAGATTAGGTTTAGTATCTGTATTACTAATAAAAGATGAGTATGTACTTAAGTATATTATGTACGATAACAAAATGGCATTTTTCGGTTTTAAGTATAAGAATGTGCGTATAACACTACTTAATTTAAAAATATAAAATTGTAAAACAAAACTTTGGATACATGGGTGAAACAAGCAGTTAAATCCGTACTTTTCAAATGGTCTTATTTTTAATATTTCACCAATGAGTGAATATTGCGTGCGTCATTGATAGAATAATAATTATAATTTCTTTCTTTTTTTGCTGGGGAGTTTGTTCCGCCACTTCTTCTTCCCAGCTAAAACACTAGGAAGTGGCGAAGGACGGGCGTTTTGGGGGACTGTCTCTTGTAATTTTGACGTTCAAAAAGTGCTGTTTATCAGCCTAATTTGAATAAATGACTTTTGATTTTGATTTTCTATGAAATCCATTTTTCCTTGACACAAAGTTACTGAAAGAATCTTTGCTTGTTTGATGATGATGAAATGATTAAATTAACGAAATAAATAGTTCTAATATATCTAAATAAGGTTTTTTAAATACCGAAACATACTGTCGGTAGGAAAATATACTGAATTTATTATTGAACAGTGTACAGTGCAAATCATAAATTTTCATTACGAAGTTATCTACTCAGGCCAAAAGCCCTTAGTTTACAGGACCTAACCTAACCTGTTAAATATTCATGATTTTCCTCTTCATTTCAAATCGGTAATTTACAAAATGCGCTTATGTTGACATTACTAAGTATGTTTTCCTCAAATGCACCGATTTCCCAGAATACCATGATGTTCTCGGTGAGACGATTACTTTATTATTAACTAGCTGTCCCACGCAACTTCGTCTGCGTCACATTTTCCCCGTTTTAGCAACATTTTTCATTGCTGCTCCACTCCTATTGGTCGTAGCGTGATGATATATAGCCTATGTCCTTCTTCAGGTGAAAATCTATCTTCTAGCCAAATTTCATTAAAATCCGATCAGACGTTTAGTCGTGAAAAGGTAACAAACAAACTTATTTTCGCATTTATAGTATTAGTTAGGATTATACAATGATTTTCGCTACGTCATTGTTCTTGAAAAGTGCACACTTGGTGTAAAAGTGCACGTATAAAACGTCTGATTTAATTATAAATGTATGATTGGATTCACCTTTGTATGTGAATTGTATGATTCCATTTAAGCCTCGGAAAGCACGTTAAGGCAGTACTAAAGTGGGTTGTGGAGGTCAGACAGGCAATCGGTTCATGTAAAATACTGGTATTCAGCTTTATCCGGTTAGACTGGAAGCTGACCTCAATATAGTTAGGACGAGGCTCAGCAGATGATTATGATGATTCAATTTAAGGTGCTCACGACAGAGGTATTTAACTTGGCTAATGAATTAGCCTCTTCTAGACCTCATTTATGAGGTCTCACAATATTTTCCGAACTATCTTGGGGTCGGCTTCCGGTCTAACCAGATGCAGCTGAGTACCAGTATATTGCATGAAGCGACCTGACCTCCACAACCAGGTAACTGGGTTATACGATACCCCTTGGTACGACTGTATGTCAGAGTTTTGGCTTCTGACTACTCGTTACGACTGTCAAAGATCTACAAAAGACAGCCGGGACCAACAGCTTAACGTGCTTTCCGAGGAAACTCGGTATGTAATCATGGTCACCCATCCACGGACCAACCTCGGCAAGCAAGCACGGCTTAAACTTAAAGATCGACCGGTGTGGCTGTTATTTAGCTTCGAGCTCCTCAATATCAGTTACACTCAATATCAATCATGAATGACATAATGTATTTGACGTCCTTTGACGTTCGCTTGTCTTATATGCCTCTGTTATGTAATGATGTATTGTATCGATATCAAGCCCCGTTTATTATTCCCCACATACCGTAGAGGGTTGACTCACATATCGAGACTTTCGAATAATTGATTGTGAAAAACGGTGATTGCATATTTATTGTGGTAGTTTAAATTATGGTTTGCAAGTCCCACGATAAATAAAACATTCCCGTCATGGCCACAAAATCTGTCACCAAAATCCCGCCAAACGGTCACTTGAAAATTATTTACTGTTTCCATAATTCTTTTGGTAAATTTTTATCTTGTCATTGTTGCATCGGTGTGGTTTATGCGAATAAAAATTAAATAACAACAAAAAATTTTGTGCGACGTGTTTTGTGTAGGTTCTGACAAGCTTTCACAAACAAGGGGTGATTTGTATTTCCACATAGGATGGTTCCAGTGGCCTTTAGTAAATCAGGTAGCTAAGTTCCTAACGTAGAGAAATACAGTAAACCGTAAACTTCGCCAATATTCGTTCAAGTGGAGTTCTAGCCATTCCTCGTAAGAAATATCAAAATCTTGTCAACTTCCATAATTTGTAACAGTTCTGTAGCAGAAGCAAGAATAACATTGTGAAGCATCATCAAAAAAGTCACGGTGACGCGTAACTATGACAATTCCCAGTAAGATTACGTTACACTTAATACGCAGTTAGTTACAACAATGAGGCTTAATTAAAAGCTTTCATGCCAAATGATCCTTACGTACGTTGTCAAGATCAGGAGGATAAGTTACATGATTTATGTCAAGTCACGAGAGACAGCTGTCTCTACATTATGAGACATTCAATTCTAATTTATGTTGTTTCAGGCTTAATGGAAGTACTAATCTGGGTACATTATTTACCTAACGGTAATACCAATTACCTGACCACAAATCCTTGCAGTAGAGCAGGAAAAGATTCTTCCTCGTAATCATAAAACTTATTCCAGTTAAATGCTATTATAATTAAGGCCCAGTGCACAATGGACGTCCGCCGTTCGCCGGCCGCGTCATTGCACCAACGTAACGTCTGGCGAACATCCTCCACTAAGCACAATTAATCACCGCTGACCCATTCAATCAGGATAATAAACACCTTATTTCAACGACGATATGGCCCAGTATCCTGTGATTGATTCATACCTAACAGTAAACGCATTATGTCGCTGCTATACAGACGGCAGGCGCCATCCAGTGAAACTGTCTTAGAAATCGACATGATTATAAAAACAAAGATCTTAATCACAGATCTTAATCATGCAAATTCCGCACGAAGTGTTCTGAAGACAAAAATAATAATTCTATTATTTGTGAGTTTAAAAAAATTCTCAACCAAGTTTTAGATTCAAAAAGTTTAGAATCAAATAAAACCTGATTATGATTTTCAGCGTTGAGGCAAAATTATTCATTGTAGTTATTTCAGAGGTTAAACTTTGTTAAACGAATGAGTTGATTGTGATAAACTAAGTTTAAAGGGAAACTAATTGCATTTATTACAAGTAGGCACATACCAACTTTATTGAAAACGCTTCTTAATTGCTTAGTAAATAAAACATTGTTAAAAATATAAGATTTTGGAGTAAATTTACCGTTAATATGACCTGAAGCTACGACTTACTGTTTAGTTACCGCAATATGAGTCAATAGTCTTTAATTATCTGAAGCATAAAGTGCAGTGAAGGCTCGCTAAAGCTTACAAATGCGCACTTCCATAAAATACGTCGTGGAAAATGATGCAGACTATCAAAAGATATGAGTAACGTGCACTCACAAAGGATTTATTTCGATTATTCTAGGAACATATGTGAACATAGATAGCATAGAACAATAACTTTTGTCTATATCCACTATGTTCATGGCATTTAAACTTGCGAATTCATTTGTACATTCAATGTTATTTCTACAATCACTTGTTCCCGGTAGTTCATACATAGGTAGAAGGCTCACTATTATAGAGACAGTTCGCTAGTATCAGCTTGTCCCGAGTACTTCCGAGCGTAAACTTCGAGATAGACTACCCAAAATCATTATCAACTCCGCTACAGATAACCCGTGGAGCCACCGAGGTCCCATAAACTTTACTATACGGACGTAAAGGAGACATTGATAAATAGCAAGATTATCACGATATAGATCCTTTCAGAAAGTTTCTTCACCTAAAAACGTTGTAAAAATTTGTAAGTAGAAGTTTTAGTTTATCAGATCATCGCAGTTGTTTGACGATTTGAAGAGAAGTTTAAAGAATGTAGTGTTTTAGATTGTAACTGACCCTTATTCCTCAACCCACAATAAGCCTAATTAAGAACTGTGCCACAATGATTCATGTTCCTACATCTGCTATGGACCTATCTAAACGGAGACTAATAATTGCAATGCCTATGAATAAGCCCATTTAAATGAGGCAGATGAATGAGACTCACACAAAGCGCAGAACCCTAAGGGAACGAAAGTTCTACCCCAGTGTAATCTGACTATATAAATCCTGCCATAAAGTATAACGACCTTTCAATACCTTTTAAAGTTATGTGCTTACAAGATAGGGCTGGCGTACAAGATATGTCGAAAACTATCAATATTTTTTCGTAGCAACAATAAAAAATAAAAATAAATGCTTTTCCATTGGATTGTTTTATTACGCTTTGTTTTCTTTTTATAAAAGCGTATTTATTTCGCTTTTACTTACCTACACTTTAATGAAGTGATTTTCCAAATACGGGCTATAGTTTTAAGTGTTAGAACATGCAGTGAACTGTATAATTTGGTGTCGTGTCTCCAACAGCCCATTGTTGTGTTTATTGCCACCCCTGAACTTAACATTGAAGAGAGACCGCGAACGTGCGTTACACAAAGCAGTTAAAACTGAAATGCATTGATTGACGGATTCATGGAGACTATAAAAAGTTCTTTGAACCTTCAAAAAATACTCCACGGATGTATTTGGAGGCACACTGCACAGCATTTTGTCAATAATATTGTTATTAATGTTACCATTGACTTTGTCGGTGACCTATCAATTTGGAGTATGATATATTATGTATTTGCTAATTTGCCAGCTGTGACGATACATTGATACAAAAGAATCGATTAAAATGTATGATTCGATTATCGAATCGGTATATCGGAGGCTGGAGTGTAGTGAGGGCCACCGTCACCTGTCTAGCATATAAATGTTAAGTGAACCAGATAAATTAATGTGTCTGACCCGAGTACGAGTCTCGAGCCCCTCTTCAAAGTTAAAGGAAAAATTAACGAGTATTTGTTTGTTACTATTTTTTTACTATCAGTTACTGGTGAAGGTTCATTTCACTAGAGTACATTTTCTCATTAGCTCTCTAGACTGTCTGCAGAAATAATTTGCAAGTAAATAGTTTTTCTCGTTTTTAATCAAAACGTGAGAAAGATGTTATAAAAAAGTTCGTGGTTTGAAGAAATCTTGCAAGGCATTTAAGTGGTTTACGTTTACAATTTAAAATGATAAATTTAACCTAATTTTTAATTAGCCTTTCCACATTTACATAAAGTTTTGTTATCATCTGTGTTTCCATTTGTTTTATCGTGCAGTTGGGTATGTAAGAATATCCTTGAACTATTTATCGGCCAGTTGTTCGATATTGAAAATACGAGTGAACAATCTGTTATCCTCAATCAAAATAACAATAATTCATACAGAGGCATTGTATTCTGATAACTTGATTCATTAAGAAAGAAAAAGTTTATGAACAATGCTCCCGAAAGTTAGTCTCTGCGGACGATCCACCATGACTGGTAAGTGCATCGGTCTCTCGTTTTAATAGTAAAAGCGTATGATGGCGTTTTTATGGGTGATCGTTTCGTTTCCATCGTCTATACTTAATGTTTATTGTTCTGACATGCAATCGCCCCCAAGTGGAACTTAAAACGTACCACACTGCGAAAGCAAAACAACTTCAGTTAATAGAACAATGCACTAACCCAAATTAATATCTCTCTATATACCTTATTCAGTTTCAAATTCTAATTATTTTAGTGGAAGTCATAAAATAAATGGACTTATGTTCAAATTATAGCTGTAGTACGCTCGTAGGCTCGGAGCCAGTATTTAATTTAATCAAATATTCACCCCAATAATATATATTAAACGCGGTGCTATGTCAGTATAATTACTAGGTACGAATAGTAGTTATTTACATTATACAGGACAAGATAATTACATAAATGTGATGTTTATTTATTTATCACTTGTATTATAATGCAAATTAACATAATCGTCTCTAATAACGGCGTTTAACCCTACAGTCTGTCCATTCAATATAATAATGACTTGTAAGGTCATTGCTACTCAACTCTGGGTCACCGTTACTCTAACGTGTGCTTTAATAACTGGGCCATAAAGTGTAAAACATCATTGTTGTTTATGTTTCCGTGGCAACTTCAGAAAAGCTCTTCAATGGATGTGATAGGATACATCCTGCGGTTTCAATTACATTGAAAGTGCAATTTATAGTTTATTGATACGAATGCGCTTGGTTCAGATAAACAAGCTCAATGAGCGTGGAGTAAATAAACCGCAATTTGCTTGAATAGGAAAGAAAATATAGAGATTTATATTTAATTTATTCCTGACAAAAGCCTACAATTACTAGCTGCAGGAATCGATATCGTTGTACAATTCACTCAAAAATATTACCCGACGGAAGCAGTATTTCTAACTTCGATTCCAGTTCAAGAATTCAAACAATTCTCATTTACAACAAACCCATTTTATCGGTGCAACCAAAATTAAACGTCAAGTACTACGTAGAACAGTAACCAATTTTACAGTGACAGTAACAGTGATTCATGTAACAGGTATTTTGAACGGTTTGTCGTGCCGGCAGTACCAATAGCAATAAGCTAACTGCTGCTGGCGCCGACAACGGTAGTAAAATACACGTGTTTAGAATCATTGTTGGACTGAAAGCCATCTTTGTCTAGTGCTCCCTACAAAAAAAGTAAGGGAGTTTTTAACAATGTGCGTTTTGTTCGGAGTCCTAAAGGGTTGGGATTGCGTCTGGCGTGCGTTATGAATGAGATGGACAAGTAGGGTTATTCAGAATATCCTGTTTTTTTTCCTCCCTTTGCAAATTCACCATTGAGCTCACAAACAAGTGAGTGAAGTGTGAGATATGAATAGGTGAGTAAATTTCACAGAATATCATTGCTTTTTGCGTTATTAGACCTGTACGTACTCTTTTACGCTTGGGCGATGAAACAAGTATAACCTTTTAGTTAATTTCGGATTATTAAATATTCAGTTCAGTGGGTCAATGTTTGAAGATGACCGGTCTATTAGGACGAGCTTCATCAAAAGTATAATATTTCTACGACTCTTCTAAATAAACCTTGTACGTCCTCTACAAAATTATGTAAGTACAGAAATTTTTACCAATATTTTTGATACTATATCACAGAAAGTGTCGTTAAATCCCCTGTCAACTTTTATTGACATTCCGATGACTCTATGTTAAATGTTTGTGACACGAAAGCGACGCGCAAAAAAATACTGGAGAAAAACTTCAGTCAAATAATTTTGGTCAAATATTTAAAATCTTTTTGAATGGTTCTAGGAAAAATAGAATATATTTTATTTTATTCAGTTTTCAGGGGTCTGACTGATTTGGAGTACTAGGAATGTTATTATTTCCATTCTATAGTAGATCCAGAAGTAATTTTATATTACGACAATGATTTATTAAATCGTATATTGTTATATTAACAATATTATGTATATCTTAAGTGTTTTATGTAAATGAACTTAGGTACACACACAGACAAAATCAATGACTGTAAAAAATAACGTCCCATAAAGTTATTTATAGATTATGTTATTCACGGCTTTATGAAGACAATACGAAATTTTATGATACACTAAATTATGAGTGACTGGGATTTGATTCGGCGTCCCCCGAGCTTTTATTCTGCAAAATGTCAAAAGCCATATGCCAATATTTTATTCACGAGGGAGCGTAGCCATGCTTTAATATTTCATACACGTGTAATTTAAATTTCAACTGAATATCAGTGTGGTTGATTGTTTTTCATAAACTTTCAATATTTGTTTTGCGAAAGCATAAAATATTCATAACTTTTCGTAAATAATATTTGGTCGCATAAATGCATTGAGTTACGCGCCCGCAAAATGTAATTAAGTACACCATTGGCATTGAAATAGCAAGATACAGACAAAGTTTTGTGAATCCTCTGCATTTGTTGCATTTACATTTACACTGATCAAGCTCTGTTGTTCCTGACTGTACATCTACTGTTTATCATTGTTAGCTGTGAATAACTGCCGATCGTTTAGAAGGAGCATGAGTAGAAACACATTATGTGTGTCAAGCTAAGACAGATCTGTTCCGCAAACTGCGGCGCCAGTTATGATTAAGATCGAGCACACGTGCCCACTTCGCCCAATAAAAGCGGTAGTAAAGCCGCTTACACACCAACCACTGATCAAATTATCCTTAATATCTTTAATAAACTCCATGATGCGTGCAATAAAAACTTCCACGAGAAAATATTTACAGTGATATAAAGCTTAGTGCAGACCTGCACATGATGTATGGCGTTTCAAGAGCTTCGTTTGTAAATAAACATTTTATTCCTTCGTTTTGATTTCTTTGTAAGATCTCGATGTAAGGTAACACTTCATACAGATAAGATTTTATTCATTCTTTTTCATTTGCACCCTCGAAGAGGGAAGCTCTCTTCGTGAATACTAATGTATGTTATTTTAGAGTTCCCAGTTTCTGGTAAGAAGCACAATCTCAATCAAATCAAGGAAATACTTTTATAAACAATGTAGTTATTTTATAAGTATGATGATGGTTTGATTGTAACCTTTTAAACCATCAAATATGTGTAGCAAATAAGTGTTACAGGTCAGTACCCTTCGGGAATAATTTGAACGACAAACAATATAGTCAGGACCCGTGACGCTTGACGTTGATGAGCAAAATTTAAATGAATTCTGCGCATCATTACGTCCAGTCCCAGTAATGTACGGATCGATTAAATAATGTAATGTCAACTTAATAAAGGAGTCGTTCACCTATCGCAACGAAATGAAAACGTATGTGCGGAGTAGACAGAAAATGGAGTGCCAATGTGCGTCAACAGCGTCCAATAAATGTTATTGGTTTGCGTGGAGATGCTATAATATTACATTATCATCGCTAGCAAAATCAGAAACTTTCATCCATCATCTAGCCAGAACTACAGCGTTGTCGTCGTTGGCAGTCAACGGTTACTACTGTGGTGCTGCTAGCTAGATATTAGGACAAGATCTCCAATCAATCTCACCAAAATCAATTGCTGTCTTAAAATCTCAAGGGAAGACGTCGACGACGACAATAGACAGTCATATTGAACATTGAAACTCGCACGCTAGCACTCCATTCTTAACCCCTCCCTGTGCTGGCCCAATGCCCCCCATTGATTCGTCCAGCCCTGCGATCATTTCCGTGATCGATGACTTTGTTAAACATAAGTACTTATGCGTTCATCGTGATAAATAAAGTTTGATATCCCTGTACTGAAATATTATGTAACATTGAAATTAAGCTATTTGAAAGCAAAACTGCTTCGCTTTTGAATGTGGGCTGAACAGAGAAGTACCGACACCTTGTATTACAAAAATTGATTGAGGCACATGAATATATTAAGTAAATGACTGAAAATAAACTTATTTTTCGAATCGCAAAATTGACACACGTGGCGTGGGAGGCTAGCTGCACTCCACCTTTGAAAAACAAGCGACAAGAAGCGGGTATTGAGGGCTGGTGCAACTTGGAAGAACCCTATGTCCAGTAGACTGCAATAAGCTAAGTTTGTTGATTGGATTGAAATAACATAACAACATCATGCTTGTAATCTCCAAATGATAATCTCCTTATGTACAACTCTGAGCTTTTTATTTTGATGTTTTAACTTTTTAATGTTTGAAGTCCCATGTAGTAGGGGCCAGACTATTACCATGATTTACTTAAAATTTTAAAATCATGTCAGACTTTACCAAACTAAATGTCGTCACCATACTAAGTAGGTCAGTGACCGTCCAGTGCATGCGTGAATTCCAATAAGCAAAACCATACAGTTCGTATCGGGAACAGCTCGGAAACTCATCAGAGTATCGATATTTGTCAGCATCAATCATCCCTAAAACAAAATCAAGAATCAAAAGCCTGGTTCACACTACAGCTTTATTTATGGCACAGTTTCATCTAGAGTGGGCTGGAAATGTTGAAACTGTTATTTGTTTGCAGAACGGTTTATGATAGTGCATTGTGTTTGCACTCTTTGTTGAAGAATTAAAGGAGAGACCTGTCCTTTTATAGCCCAAACTTTATATGGAGAACGGCCTTTCAGCGAAAGTTGAAATGTAATAAAACTCAGAAGTGAAGAAAAAGCTTTTTGATCTGAAATTCTTAAGTATTACATTATTGTTGGTTTTATTGTATTGGTCGTTTCGATAACTTTTCGCAACTTACTCACGGTTTGCCTTTACGTATCTATGCGGAAAGCATTGAGCAAGATATGATAATCGCCTGCCATCTGACAAGGCAATAAATAGAGAGGAAAGATTAACCTCCTTGTCAAGTGTTAAGCCATGTGTTAGCTGTTAGTGAACTAACCAATCAATTGCCAAGGGTATTTTATAAAGCTGCGGGTAACAACATAAGACAGATAGCAAAATCATATCATATCAGCTAATTGACATTTACTGTACTCTTTCATATTCTCTACAGTTACATTTTTCCGAAACTTACATCTGGATGGAATTTACTGTTGTTTATTCCAGAAGGAGGAAGACAGGGATGCTTACAGACACACGCATGATGACGATGTTAGTGAGTACAACAACTTGGTCACCAACCACATCACACCAAACTCGGAACTATATGCATTGCAAAGAGTCAGGCCATGCTCATTCGTAAATAATTATATGATCATTATTTATATCCTACTCTATACATCCTTAATGCATAATGATTGATATAAAAATCGATAAATCTCAGGCATGAACTTTCATCGACCTACATTTTATGTAACAGTACCTCTTTAAGATGAATCATCGTTACTCCACTACCTTTTATCGAGCTCTAAGACGTACAGTGAAATGTTCGTTCATGGGTAATTCTTCTACAGCGTCTTTAAGTGGTAGCAGTATGAGCGGTTTTCGCGCTTCAAGCAAACTGATTCTACGTGTATAATAGGAAGTGGTAGCCGATGAACTTTGTACGGCCACTTTATAGTTTGTTCATATTTACAAATACGTGCTAAGTGGTAATTTTATGAACAGTGTATGACCAATAATACATACTTTAAACGGTAGTGAGTGTGAGTCAAGCAAGGAAAATATTCTGTGAATTTGACTATGTATGTGGAACCGCATTCATTAAAACATCCATATTAGGTTGATATTCAAAGTCTTGTCCTGCTTGCTGATATCTCCATTAAAGCAGTTCGAGCAACAGCGACGCTATCCGACAATCTAGTCTACATTACAATTTACAGCAAGTTTCCTTCAATCATTCCCATACACAGCGTGGGTAGTTATATTGATACTCTACAGGTCCATCAACCAGCCTCACATGAAATACTGGATCGACAGTTTATTCACAACCGTAATTACTGACAATATATGTTAGCTAAATAATGGAGCACATAAGCTTCTTCAGCTGGTTGGGACAACAAAAGGAGCTCTCGATGGTTCATTTTCCGCGTCACTGGCGACCAGCCAAAGCATTGCATTTAATTCTTTCGAGCCCCCTTCCTACGAGTTGGACATAAACTGCCTTTCCTCAGTGTCAGGGACATAGCGATTTATTAGTAAACAAGAGACGCCACGCGATTTTGTTCGGGGTGACTCACCGCCGAATAACATATGCGTGTTATAATGGGACTGTTATAATGACGCTCCTAGATCCTCAATTATTATCAAAATAAGGCACTTTTGCATAAAATATTGTTGCTTGGTAAAAAAAAACATAATTATGGTTCTTAGTTAATCGATTGTAGCTGTCTTTTACATTCAGCCAGCATTTTCATAGCCTTTTTCTTTTTCAGATTTAAAGGGCTGTGAATTAAATTGCAGTAAAAATAGAACACATTCTTGCTTCATCATTTGGGCAGCTAATTTAAGAGTGCTGCATATAACTGACATCTGTCACTGTTTCAACATCTTGTTCAGACATAAAACAACGGCGCTTCTTGACTGAACTGAAATAAGTGAGCATTTGAAATTGAGTATGTTGTACAATTGCGAATCGCGACAATAACATCTGTTTTCACTTTCCAGTGACAGAGCAGGGTTATCCGAAACAAGTTGCTTTATGTATTTGTGTTGTTGGTCATTATTTTTATGCAATCTTCATTTCATTTTTGCATTTCAAGATGTCTTCCGTTAAAATTACTTTTCCTTTTTACTAGCTTCAAAAGGCTAAGACCACTTTAAAACTTACCAATATTCACAAAAAAAAAATTAAAAAAAACTTTACTTTACTTTATAAACAAAAGATAATAGTAACTTTTTCGAACAAATAATGTTCGATCAGCTGGTTCAAAGGTCAGCTCCCGTGCGTTGACCCCATCCGGCAATCGATTGCGCTTCCCGCCATGGCGTATTGTTGGCATGGCCATTAAATAATAGTCGAGTACTCGCACGAATATCGGTTATGACAATTCATTAACAACTAGCTCAAAGTAATCTTCTCATATGCTGTCTTTTCGCATACACTTGAAGAAAAATTTGTATCGAAATTACCATATTTATTTTATGTTGAACTCAATTTGAGTGGAACTTTAACAAGAATATTTGGCTCATATTCAGAGTACAGGAAATCTCATTTCAGAATACAGACTGAATACTGGCACTTGTAGCATTAATTAAGGTTTGACGCGACTATGAATATTGCGTGGCCGTCTGTGCGTGTTGCTGAATATATTTAAATTCATTCTACTTTATCCTTTCACAAACCATGCTTCATAGAAATTAATTAAAAAATATGTTTACGATGCAATGAAAGTTAACCTGTTTTAAATTTTAAATCACAAGTTTCTACTTTAAGTTAATGAAAATGCTGTGTAACCTGTAGGTAAGTAATGCAAATACTTGGTGAGCATTATACAAATGCAATTCTTTCGTTACTGCGTACCGTCTGAATACAAATATCAGAAACGCGTAAAGTCCGCAGATAAAGGAACCAGCATTCAATCGCATCGGTAAACGCAGACTACTCCGAGATAATGTACGGAGATAATTAAAAATACCTTCTTTTCTTGCACTATCTTTACAGGAAGTGGGCACGTACGGAATCCGATATCTTGATATATTACTGGGGGGTCTTTGGCGCATTTTTACAACCCCCAGGGGTGTCTATCTATTTATAAAGGCGTGGGGTAACGGCGACCTTTACAAATACAGCTCTAACCGATATGCTCTACAAACTGTTGTCATAAAAGCGTGTTCGATGAAGGTAAATGAGTGACTTCCCTTGAGGTATCGTTGTTGTGGCGCTTATACGAAAAAACACCGCAAGGTTCTCTTAAGAAAATGCTACCCCGTGCTTTACTACCGGCCATGGATTCTTATTTCTAGCCAACCGTGTATGTATGTAGCTATCGCACTTAGTTCGGGAGCCCCTTTGTTAAGTGTTTGACATTGAAGGGTTGACGATGAATCAAATTCAAAATGTACTTATGTATGTGCCTGCGGTTAATGCCTCCTGCACAACTGATAATGAAAACCAACAACTGTTGTGCCATTTCTTTTGTGACATTCATGGGAACCACGAGTTTGTTTATATTACAGTTCTTGTCATAGACTAAATAAGTGTTGCTTGGTTACCGTTGTTGACTAGAGTTATGTCATTGAATATAATACTGCTATCAAGAAATAATATGTTTTAATTCATATATAATATTTGGCGACGATGCCGATCGATATAAAGAAAGCAAAACGTTCGCGAGCCATCCTACGCGGTGTGCTAACGAAAACTAATAACGCAATTCAAGCAGAACAAAATGTATATACTCATGAAGAAATAGAAACACGATTACTGACACTTCAAAATACTTACCAAGGACTGCAAAACGTACAATTACAGATAGAACAGGAAACCGAAGACGAATACCTCGAATCCGAAACCGATTACAGGTACGAAGTGGACGAACTTTATACAAATTTACGTACAAAAATGATTCGACTAATGAACACTTTCAAACCTCCTGAGCCGTTACCCAGTGTACCTTTCACACAACATGCGCACGAATTCACGAACATTCATCGAGACGTACATCCCAGACTCAATTTCCAACCGTTTCAAGCAAACGAATCGTTTAAAAACTTTATAAAAAGACTGTCGGTTTACATGATGCTCAACAATATTACGGATCCCACAACGAAGGTCTACACCCTGCTGTCCACTTTACCACCTGACATTCATGAAAGAATTTACGACCTGTGTTCACCCGACGACCCCATCGAGAAGTCCTATGAAGAACTTACTGATATCTTGGACAATTTCATTGATCCAAAACCTAGCATATGGGCCTCACAGCACACCTTCATATCAAGGCTTCAACAAGTGGATGAATCGATTACTGTTTACGCGTCAGAACTAAAAAGACTGTCATCAAAATGTGATTTTAAGTGCTCACATTGTCTGAAACCGAATCTCGATTCATTTTTATCGTTACAATTTATACGAGGATTAAAAGATGGAGAAATTCGCACAAAAATTCTACAAGCAAAACAAACAGCGCCTTTTTCAGAATTAGTTCGCACTGCCACATCTATGGAAATGGGAAAAAATGAAAATTCGACCATATCTACATCTATTCGTCTACCACCATTGGACACGATCAATATAGTTTCAAAAGTACATAAGGAATTACAACACTCACCGAATAAAGCACGTTCAATTAAAAGACCGACTTCTATAAGAGAGCTTAAAGGTAAATGCTATCGCTGTGGAAAAGAGGACCACAAAGCAAACGAATGTGGGGCCATTAAAACTACATGCCGAAGGTGTCAAAAGGAAGGACACCTAGCACGAGTCTGCCTTCAAGGACACAAACGCAATGAAACGAACTTGCTGAATGACGACTATGCAAGCAGCGCCAGTACCGATAGCATCGCAGAAATCAACTTTGTAAAGAGTGAAATCTCTGACAAATACATTATAACTATCGAAATTGAAGGGAAGAAAATAAGAATGGAGTTTGACACGGGTGCAACACTTTCTACCATCTCACTAAAGGATTTTAAGAAACTTAACATTCACAAAAGACTATTTCACACGAGTATCAAATTGAGTACTTATACAGGCGAAGTTTTTAAGCCTATCGGTGTCACGTTTGTACGATGCAAATATAAAAACCAACTATTCTATGGAAAACTATACGTGATTAACAAAGACGTGAAACCCATCTTGGGTAGAAGTTGGATGAAGGAGTTTAACATTAAACTAGCCGAAATAAATTTGGTTGATAAGTGCAAGAAGACACAAAATCTTGAAGAATTGCTTAAAGAGTTCGAACCCACCGTCTTCACTACAACCCTAGGTGAAATTCCAAACGTTCGAGGCCACCTGACTCTTAAAGATAATGCGCAACCAATATTTATTAAACCTCGGCGAATTCCATATGCGCTACGATCTAAAGTAGATGAAGAAATCGACCGACTTGAAAAACTGAGAATTATTACAAAGATTGATCACTCCGATTGGGGCACTCCCGTCGTCCCAATAGTAAAACCAAACGGAAGCATCAGACTGTGCGCCGACTACAAAATTACCTTAAACAAAATGATAGAAGACGAACAATATCCAATACCAATAATTGAAGATATTCTAGCTGAAATGAACGGTGGGCAATTTTTCTGCACATTAGACATCACGCAAGCCTACCTGAACATGGTGATGGATGAAGAAAGCGCCCTGCTGCAAACCTTGAGTACACACAAAGGTACTTTCAAAGTGAACCGACTCATGTTTGGAGTCAAAGTAGCCCCAAGTCTCTGGCAAAAATACATGGACCAATTACTACTGGGCCTTGACGGTGTCCAGTGCTTCTTCGATGATATAATAATTCAAGGTTCGACAGAAAAACAATTATTATCCAGATTGAAACAAGTTTTGCTTAAACTTCAAGACAGCAACCTACGTGTTAATAAAGAAAAGTGCCAATTCTTCAAAAGAAGTATCAATTACTTGGGACACACGATAGACAAAGAGGGTTTACATAAAAATCAAGACAAGATAAAAGCAATTTCAAATGCACAACGTCCAACTAATGTAAATGAACTAAGAACGCTACTAGGCATGGCAAATTATTACAACAAATTCATACCCAATCTAGCATCCATCACTGCTCCTTTAAATGAACTCTTGAAGAAAGGAGCAAAATTTACATGGTCTACAAAATGTGAAGAAAGCCTGAAGAACATAAAAAAAGAAATACTAAGCGAAAGAATTCTAATACACTTTGATCAGAATAAACCACTTATACTGGCCACAGACGCTTCACCCACAGGACTTGGTGCCGTCCTAAGTCACAAACTACCTGATGGCTCAGAAAGACCAATAGCATTTGCTTCTAGATCCCTGACCAGCAGCGAAAAGAAATACAGTCAAATCGATAAAGAGGCGACAGCTATTTTCTGGGGTTTAAAGAAATTCTTTCACTATTGTTACGGCCGGAAATTCACCCTAATCACAGACCATAAACCACTTACATCAATTTTTCACCCGCACCAAACCTTACCAGCCTTGAGTACTATGAGACTATTCCACTACGCACATTTTCTATCGGGATTTGACTACCATATCGAATATAGAAGTTCCTCAAAGCACTCCAACGCCGACTACCTTTCACGTTTTCCCGTTGAGAAGATTAATGAGAATAAATATGACCAGCATTACATATTCCAGCTGAATCAGATAAACGCATTAAATATTTCACCAAAAATAATAGCAGAAGAAACAAGAGAAGACCCAGAATTACAGAAATTACTTGAAACACTTCAATCAGGCACTTCACTTAGGGAGTCCGGATATAAAGACAATGAACTAACTCTTCAGAATGACTGCATCCTAAAAGGCTTGAGAGTTATAATTCCACATAAACTACGCCCACGTATCTTAGATGAACTTCATGCCGGACATGTCGGGATCTTGAAAATGAAACTTCTTGCGCGGAGTTTTGTGTACTGGAAGAACATTGATAAAGATATCGAAAACAAAGTTAAATCGTGCAGAACCTGTCGATTAAACCAGAATGAACCACCAAAAGCCCCTCTGCATCACTGGGAAGACCCTACTGGCCCATGGCAAAGAATACACATCGATTTTGCAGGTCCGATATCCGGCTATCAACTTCTAATTGTCGTAGATGCATTTTCCAAATGGGTAGAAATAATTCCTACAAAAACTACGACGAGTGCATTCTGTATTCAGAAACTAGACGATTTATTTGACACCTTTGGATTACCCTATACGCTGGTGTCGGATAATGGAAGACAATTTGTCTCTCAAGAATTCCAGACGTTCTTAACTAGCAATGGCATTGTTCATAAAACGATCGCACCTTACCATCCCGCAACTAATGGACAAGCTGAAAGATTTGTTCAGACGGTTAAGAAATCACTGCACAAATTAGAGGGGGAGAGTGGTGGGATACTGCACAAGGTTCGTACAGTTAGAAGTATCCTCCGGGCTACGCCAGTCATCTCAGGCGACTCGCCCTATATGCTCATGTTCGGAAGAGAGGTAAGAACGAGATTGGTAGCCAAGATTAGAGCTCCACCAAAGGCGCTACATAGGGGCAAAAGAGAAGGGGTGAGAGAGTTTGCAGTCGGAAGCAGAGTGCAAGCTCGCAATTACTCTGTATCAGGAAGGAAGTGGGAGTTTGGTATAGTGACCCGCCGACTGGGAAACCTCCACTATGAGATAGAGATCGACAGCGGACGCACATGGATGCGCCACCTCGACCAGCTGCTGCCGGCGCCTCTGATTCCTGGGAATCACGGCGGAGGCGTGTCATAGACTAAATAAGTGTTGCTTGGTTACCGTTGTTGACTAGAGTTATGTCATTGAATATAATACTGCTATCAAGAAATTATATGTTTTAATTCATATATAATAGTTCTGAAAGCACATCAAAGCTTAAGAACAAAGTGTACTACTTACTAAACAAACAAACATTCCCGAAATACAATAAAATCATCTCTGCTCTATTATATTTATTATTTCTCGGAATCCATTGTTAGTAGGCCTAGAATCGGTTGTGATCTAGTTTTGCCTTAGTGCTTCCTGTTTGCTTGGACGGCAGACACCGGTGTGTTAATCAGTAGTCAGGTACATATTTTCATTGGTAGTTACAGCTATGTGGCACAAGCTTGCGACTTATGTAAACAAACAACTTTTAATGCTCTATGAAGGGAACTATAAACGTGGGAACTGAATTACGGAACTTTAATAGACGTTTTTATTTTGTTATAAAAATATTATTATTATATTAAATTTGTTTTATTTTTTTACTGGTATAAGGATATTGGATGGTAATCCGTACATTAATAAAGAACGAGTGCTGATGTAGCCTGTGGAAGTTTACTCTAGACAAGACCATATATACCTTCCTGTCGGTCAAACGCTTTACTCAATGATACTGAGTGTGTTAACAGTGCCTTAATCATGTCGTTTGATAAGCGAATTGAATGATTATGTCAAGTGGTTAGAACGAAATACGTGCATATAATCTCTTGAAGTCGATAGAAAGAAATACGTGCATGTAATCTCTTGCTTTTTCAATACCTAGACTGAGAATATAGCTATTCTTTGCAAGGAAACCGCTAACACAAAGTTAGTTAGTCCACAGGAACTAAACTCAGCACTATAATAAACGTTATTATAGTTGTAAAGCATGTGTTTTAGTGTTTATTGCTAGACCAGTGATCTGTTGCTCCCATTCGCCAATACATCAGCTGAGGGACGGGTCACGTCCTCGCGGCCGAGCGGTGAAAGTGGCCACATTTATAGTTCGGCGCATGCACAGGTAGCCCCCCTCGCTGCGTCAGTCTAAACTTAGCCTAAGACTGCAGACGTAGTGCATGGGCGGCTACCGACATTCTTGGGTGACAAATAGATCAATAAAAAGTATAGATTAGATAAGGAGATTCAGTTATTAGTATCGACTTATAAATAAACAAAGTCGGATGAATTTTAGAAATTGCTAAGTCAATTTAGTTTAAAATCTATCGTCAACACAAGCACGTGGAATGGTACAAACCAATTGATTATTTGCAATAAAATTTGCATGTTGAAATATTCATGGTTAATCTGCCAATAAAATCGCCATCTCTTGTGCAGTGTGTCCGCAGCTAGAGATAATATTAGGCCGCGCACGCGCCGCCCGCCCGCGCGCCCTCACTGTCTGCGTGCATTAATACATATTTGTATTTAACTGTATTGACTCCGCATAGTTTATGAACGCAGCATACAGCACCAGTAGCCGTCAATCGACTGAAATATGATCGAGACGGAAGTGAACGCATCTTTCGAAATGTGCATCTCAACATGCGTATTAATTAGGGCTGGGTTAACTCACTAAAAGTTACATGGAGGTTTTTAATTAGAACGTTGAATGCGTCTATCAATTGAGCAAGTACATAATAACGTAACTTTTCAGTAGGTACGTAGCCTCTCAATTCTAGGAAGTACTAATTATAAATATACACTTTAAAATTTCAATCCTTAAAAAAAATACATCTAGCCTACGTTGAGCTACCTAAAAACCACACTCAATTACTTAAACACTTTATAGCCAGCGTGTAAATAATAAATTATACGGTCACTTCACACAGGTATTAATAAATTATGCAAAAAGCTCCTTTGCATGTGAACTCTAGTCACGTAGAGCCACATACGACGTTAATACAGTGTTTAAGCGGAAGCGGCCAATCGATAATAGATATTGGGACTAACCACGGTAAAGCCACATTTCCATATGCAAAAAAACTTTACGAGAAAATCTGATAGGCTGTTTGATAGCAAATTGAAACTTACTCAAGTTAAGTTATCGGTCCGTCACTGTTAAACTCGCATGCACGATATGAAATTAGGTATGCGATGGCATTGATGGACAGTAAGTAGCAAGGGAGAGTGGAGAGATTTTGGTGGAAATAGTCTGTGGGCATTATATTCTGATGCCTAGTTTAGCTATAGGTGATCAACGGTTAGGCAAGATAGCGCTGCGGAGTTGAATTCTGCAAAACATACAGCAAATCTATGAGAAAACTGAAGACAATATCCAAAGTCAACCAATACCGCTAGTACGCCAGTGTCCTGTTTAAAATTTGTGAAGCAACCGAACCGATGCCTCTAAAACCGTATTAACTGGTGTTTGTAACGTCAATAAAGACATTCAAGAATTAAATGACTTGAAAGTTTCCCCAATCGCCACGTTTTCGTTTCCCCTGTTTCCGAAAAAAAAAAACAAAAATTGCAAAAAGAGTGACAAAGATGGAGCCTCAAAAACGTAACCATTCCCAAAATGAAGTGCATATCCAATAAGGAGTTCTATCCTATTCATGTCAGGACAGCCGGATTCTTGCCAGACAGCCAAGATAGTCTGTAGAGGTTACCAAACAACTTTCAAGTATCTAGTCTATATTAGCTTTTCTTAAAATCAATGGCAAACATTTGGCACAGCTGCCAAAGTATTATTGTTTGTGCTAATTAGTTTTGTTTAACTAGTAGTCTGTGTGTTTCTTTTATTGGACATTTAATCTTGAAATTGGTAATTTGTTTTACAATCGCCATGGCTCGGTTTGGTTTTATTATTTTTGTTTTGCTTATTATCTTCGCTCTAACTGGACTTATTACTTAGAAATTATCTGATTATTGTTATTGATCTAATAGAAACACAAATACAAACAAATAAACAACATTCTAATAAAGTAGAAAAACTTCTATTTCTACTTCAGCAAGTTACAGAATGCAACTACAAAAAATCGAACAGCATTGTAATTCAATTTGTTGATGTAAAATGCTACTAAGGGGAGTATTAAAAGTAACAATCTGGTTTATAAAGCAAGAGAGACACGTAACAAGTCCATGAAATAAACTTGACCATATAAAAACGACGGGTAACGAGAATGCAGTATGCACTTTTAAGGTTACAAAGCAACTACGACAAGAGTACACTTGGTCACACAGGCGACACGCCTTCAAAACGGTGCACGCCGAAATAATCTCTCTACAAAGGTCTGTCAGACTGTTTTCCTATAAAGTTTGAAACAAGGAGTCGTTAGCTTCTCGGTCAGCTGTACCTAGTTCTAGTGAAACCTGATGAGCGTTGTGACATAAGGAGAATGCGTGAAATGTTGCGCTAGCAGAAAAACAAGGAAAATACATAATGTTTGATGAAAGCACAGTCGATGTGACACCCGCTGTGGCCACTGTTTTATGAGAACTTGTCTGTTTCTAGGTACTCGGGAAAATAATACGACCACTTACGAAAAATATACAGTGACTGCCCCTTTCTTTTATGCAATTTTTATGTGTTTTTTCATTATTGTACTATGTCTGCATTAGGAAGCAAGCATTACTTTTGATGCTTTGAGGCGTTCAGTTCGTGAATTGAAAAAATATGGCGAGAGTTTATTCACACAAGATAAAGGCAAAAGTGATTATGAAGCTCTAGACGTACTAACACTAAACCTTGAACAAACTATACCCATGTGTCCGTATAAAGATAATTATGACTAAATTGCGAGAAGTTTGAGATCCAAAATAAAGTCTGCCTCGTCAACTTGCTTGAACAACCTTATTTTTACAAAGAAATCTGTAACCAAAAGTAAGACTCATGGAACTTCAAACAAAATTATCTTCACTGTCGGCAATTATTAGCACAATTAAGACTAACAAATTAAATTCTAAGAAGCCGAACAATTGCTATTACGTCCAGCTTAATTTTGGGTCTCACGCGACTGAGTAATTCACATTGAAAGCAAAAAAGCTCTCACCCAAGAAAATCGAACAAAATGAAAAACCCTTCCTGCTGAATTCAAGATTTTCCATTCTATTATGGCATTTACATTAAGCTATTTAGGGGATATCAAAGGAAATATAGGTCAACGACGTCATAGATATAAAGTTTAAAGAATAGGCTAAAAATACGATAGTGAAACACATTTAGAATAACAATGGGAAAGCGGTATAGAGCTAAATTACTAACACAATTATCATTTGCATATGTGTTGATGCTTATTGGAATGCTGTAGAGTTTAAAATTGTTTGGGGAGTTGTAAATTTGGACGGATGCAGTGTGACTCACCGGAACATTGCGCTGAATAGTGTCCGGACTCACCTGGGAGTCGGCAGCGAACAAGCAATGAATACTAATTGACGAATCTGTGAATAGATGGTGCCACACTGCTCAAACATACCCTCAATTAATTGTTACAATTTACATTGATAATTTTTCGAACAGCGACTCGTTCTGAATAGAAATTAGAATACGCATACCTTTTTGCATGCTGTAATGTATTATCGTTTAACACATCTTGATTTATGCCAGTTTAGTTAAGCAGTCTTGCTTCCTTATCATAAGAATCTTCATTAGTAGTCCTGGGTAACGCACTGTCGAGTAGATAAATAAATATCACATTCAGTTCAGCCATGATTATCACTTACTAGCTGTACCGCGCAACTTCGTCTGCGTCACATTTTCCCCAATTGTGGTGTCGCATCAATTTTCATTGCTGCTCCGCTCCTATTAGTCGTAGCGTGATGATATACAGCTGGGCTATCTAACACTTAAGTTTTTAATTCGGACCAGTAGTTTCTGAGATTAGCGCATTCAAGCAAACAAAAAAACGAACAAACAAACAAACTCTTCAGCTATATAATAATATTAGTATAGATTCTTTCTTAACCACTATTATTTTTTGAGTTTTGTATGTATCTGTTAACATCTGTTTTCCGGCTTAACAATTTGGATAAGCTCCTTGCTAAACGCCCAACACCCTTCAGGCACTATCGGGTAAAACCCCTTGTCTAGCTGGCTTGGGTTCATTGTCTATATTTCGAAATGTAACCTATTTACTTGCAGTCGAAAGTTAGACACAGTATTTTACACGTTTTCGTTACAGGCTGGTTTTTGGTAAACAACCACAAAACAAATTGATAAAGTTTTTGGCAAACTAATCAAGGCAAACCCAATTAGCTAGGCAAATTCATTAGAATTGATCAAAAACTCGGCTGCTATCAGCATCGTATGAATAACCCAATTATCGTCGATTCACATATGTAAATAGTGCAGGCCCATTCAGCATCTGAACAACTGAAATGCATCTGTCCCTGTCTAACTGGTTTGTATGAGTATTATTTTTGTATGTCCGTCCTCTTTGCGGCTAAATTTATCTCGGAGATGCGGTTTCCGGTCAGCACATGCCATTCGGCAGGCTCCCAGAGTTGCAATGCACTCAATTTGAATGAGTTTGTGAAAGTCATGCACTTCCTGAACATTAAATACGACAGACGTTCCGGTTTGTCGCGATATTCAAATTTATTTTATTACGAAATATTGTTCAAGAAATACAATAAATTCTTTATTTTTTGTTATACTTACTCATTCTTTTAGTATTGTCAGATCACAGCATTTGTATGAATGTTGTATCCGGAAGCAAATGTTTTATCAGATAAGAAGAAAAGGAAGATAGATACCAATTAACTAATATTTATTTCTGGCACAGTTTTGTTTACTGCACCTTGCAGAAGATAATGAGTGGAGTCTTATGTCATCGTTATCAATTTTCGGCCTTCTTATCAGTGTGTCTTATCTTAACGGGCGCGTTTAACAAGAGACGATTGCACATTTTGGGATGTAATTTTAGTGATAAATGTTAAACCTTTGGTTTTTTTGTTGATATTATTGTTGGCTGTTGAGCTTTGTCTGGCGATATCATGAAATTTGCAGGTATTAATGTTTTTTTTATCAGTGTTCAAAATCATTCATAAAGTTCCAATTGGATTAAAAGTATTAGCTTTAAGCAGAACTTAGTAGTCATTACACCAGGGGCTATAATTTACGTGACTTATATACAGACATAATGTATGTATAACGAGTATAGTTTGTGGAAAACAGTTATTATCGCCGTCTGCAATCTACAGCACTTGGCTTTCCTGTACTAAAACATTTTAATGCCAAAGAAATTTGGTACACACACTCTACACAGAAAATAATGTCCTACGGATATTGATGGTACAAATAATATAATTATTAACAGTTTTCTTAGAAGTTTCTAATATTTTTTAAGTTAGGGCTACTTAGTTAGAACCTTGGCCGCGAAGCTGCAGCAAAGCTCCGCCTTCAATTTTCTTAGAATATGAAAAAAAGCTCCGTGAAAAAATTAAAGATTGCACCTTAGTGTGTAACTAATGGCCCCTACTAACGATCACATTTACTGAATCCACTAGAGCTCATTTAAATTGTAACATATTTAATATCTAGGTTATCAGTGCTTCCTGGAAATCTAGGTTTAACCAAACATGGCGTGAAAGATGACCAGTGGTCCATCGGGCTCAAGTATGTTAATATTGACACTAATCTTAAAAGCTTGATAAGTATACTTATTAATTCGTCATTTGATGAAGCTGACAGTATGATTTTCAAAGGAGGTCCAAACCTTAAAATTTCGTTCGTTCCAAAATGCAAATTATAATTGACGACGCATTCATGCGGGTAGATCAACAATAAAGCTATTTGACACTCGGGTAGGACTTTGATTAAGTTTTCGTAGTAAATGTGCGGAGAATGGCTTAATTTAAATCCAAAATTAAATATTATTTTATGTGATTGGAATAGTTTTAGACGATCAATTTTTTTTATGCCAGAAGATCTGTCAAGAACGACAGAAATCTTTCATAATTTAACGTAGGTACATTTTAATTGACCAGGTCTAAACATTCAAAATACTATTAATTTTAATGTAAATAGAAGCAAAGACAAACGAGTTTTTTTTTAATAATGTGTCGAAAAGGATGCTATAGATAGCGTAATGAATATTTGGGTCAACACCGATGGCCTCCAGCGCAGTTTCAATTTAACTCACGTTCATTTTCACTTGTATTGTCCACGAAATTAACATTTCAGAGTAACGCACTGAATCCCATCATTTGATGATAACGGTAACTAAACTTATCAGGAATTAATTTAGGTTTCTGGTGAAAGATTTATTTTTGTGTCATTTATGCCATTCATTGATATTGTCTGATTGAAAATAGAAACCAATAGACTATTTCGATTACATACTTCAAGCCCGGCTAGCTCAGTCGGTAGAGCATGAGACTCTTAATCTCAGGGTCGTGGGTTCGAGCCCCACGTTGGGCGCAATCTCTTTTTGTAATAGTATTATTTTTTTAATTGACATTTTAATGAAAACCATATAAAGTATATAGGGGATATCAAAGAAATTATAGGTCAAAGACGTCATAGATAAATATAAAGTTAAAGAATAGGCTAAAAATCAAAGTTTTAATGAAATAGGAACTCTAACGGTAATTTATTCTAGTTTAAGGCAGAGAATCAGTATTTTACAATATTACATATTTCATCATTTTATCGTGATTGCTGTAAGTCAAGAGATGTGTGAATTTGCGTCCATTTATCACTTAGATCAATGTTAGCGCCGCATGTTACAGTCAGATGTGACCTCATTTCGGCTAAAGAGAATTATACACATATCATACAATGTCGGTCATATACGTACACTACACTCGTCAGTTTTACGCCTATATGTATAATATGAATTGTTAAACAGTGTTCAACGTGAGCCACTAAAACTTGTAACCTAGTTTTATGGCAAAGGTCATTTTTATATGAAACGACGTTTCTTATGAGCCTCAATCTTTATCCCAAAGAATTTTAATAGCATAAAACAGTACATATTTGTAAATTCATACAACAGGATTTGATTAGCCGTTTGTATCAAGAATCAAATACGCACATTAGATAGTGTTAATTATATACATCCCGTGCGTACTATTCATTGTATATGTGTACATGTTTACGGTAAATACAAAGCACATATATTACAAAATAACATACCTGCTAGTTTAAATTGGTATATATTCGTAATCCTGGTTTTACCAAGAGGGTGAGGAAATATTAAACTAAAAATTATGCAAAATACAGGGTTACTAAATCAAATTCTTTTTATTCTTATTTTAAAATTACGCAACAACAGTTCTTGTGCTAAAATATCTATGAATAATATAAGCCAAAAGCCACTATAGCCAGGTGTAGACAGACAAGCTAAGTGGTCCGCCGTAGGAAAAGGGAAGGCGGTAGACAATGCATATCCCGTGCAGTTTGCAAGGTATTTACTAGCTTTATACCAGCCGGGCCCAGACACCTTTTGTTTCATAGTACGTCACCCACACGTACCACAGTGCATAAAATGAATCTGTTCGGGCAAGTGCCAGACTTTCGAGAGTCGACAATCGAGAGCAATGTGGAGAATGAAGACGATATTGCATTCTGCATTGGTTTTTGCTTTCAAGTTCTTGCCAAAATCACTGAATGAAAGTTTTTCGTATTTTGGCTTGACACGATACACTTAAGATAAGGATTAGAGTTTAGACCTTATGTAGTTAGCTTTACGCATAAAAATTGAGCCTCATTCCGTTTGATATAAAATGGTGCAAGTTTTCTGTAGTTAGACGACTACAGGTCATAGGATGTCATTATTTTTGATATTTTGCTATTGCAATACATAAAATGTATATCATCATAATTATGTTATTTACACTGCAACTTCACATGTGAATGTTAAATTTAGTAGGTACCCAATTGTCCGGGAAGGAATACTCTAAATAGTTCTGACTAACAATATAACTTCCTTTCCACTTTACAAAACATGTACCTTGATGACAATGGTAGGTTCGTAATTTACATCAATGTTTTCCCTCTGTCCCCAATCAATTACTTCGATTTAGCCTTCTAAATTGGTATTGATTAAAAATAACCACATTGTGGATTTCATAAATTAATTAAAATGTAAAGTATTTATGTATATGCAATTGGAACCTAATTATGAAGTTAAAATATGGTTAACTAAGTTTCCAGTATATTTTGACATATCCTGGCAGTACATCTTGCTAAGGTTAACGTCAAAAGATGTCAAAGACAAATTATTTTTAAAATTTCGTTCCATTAATCACCACCGAGCAAATAATACTGGCCACTCAGCAGATTGCGACTATAATACCGGATCCTCCTACGCCGGCAATAAACTCGACGAAGGAAAGTAAACGCGTCGTGATTGCACCTTTACTGCACCAGCTCTGTGTTTGTGTCAACAAATGCTACATAATGTTCTAGCAATTTTGAATTATGAAAATGTTCTAATCTAATAAAGTTATTATTGACGTCTTATTGTTGACGACGATAAAATGAACAGAGAAAGGCTACCAAACTGGTGACAAGCACAGAATGAAGAGGGAGCTGAAATCTAGGAGCAACCCTAACATCCTTCTATGGGTATAAATCAGACTATAAGAAGTGAAGTGATCTCGGTTTGTCATATATTCCTAGTTTTACTGCAACATACCAACCTCTGATTTACTTATCCAACTATCCATGCAGCGTATTTATTGGCACAGGCTTTATGCTCGGCAAAGGTCTGCGATATTCTGACTTGATTGATTAATGTTGATACTTAATAAAGCATTACAATTGTTCAATATTATCGCTTGCAAAATATTATGTCGAGTTTTAATTTACTTCCCATCTTCGTCCTCTTTCCCATCGTCCTTTTTCACTTGTGAGTGAAATAATAGTGAAAATTCCCAGTTAACAGGTAAAACTAATGACATAAGAACTGCATAATAACAAGGTATGGAAATATCCTTAGCATTACGTACTACACCAGTTTTCCTGCACTACATTCACGAAATAAATTAACTGGCTTTAGTTACTTGATTCGAGTAGACTAGCTAGCAATGGCTACACTGTCATTACACGGAATATTAAAAATGGTGTCCTCAGGCATGATCATCGTTTTGTTGATTCTTATAAACCACTTTAGGAACATTTGAAAAGTGGGAAAAAGGAACGTGTTTCAAAGGATATTTATAAGTGTTGCGCCTAGAACTTCGGTTAAAAAAATGTACTTACTGCATGTTCCTCCATTTACTTACACCTCTGTGCTCGCAATGGACCAGTTATCACTTACATAACTAAGTTTAACACAAACACGGCCTATATGCGCTTGCGCAGGAAAGCCGTTAACAGCGCGGTCACGCCGTGTTTAAACTGTAATTAAATCGGGTTCAAATCTGATTCAATTCATCCCGTTCGACCTAACTCATTTATCTCGTTGTAATCTATTTTTGTGAACGGATTAAGAAATTTTGGGTGTCGTAACGTAAATGACTGTTGCTAATGTGATTAGCGTAGCAAGTAAATTCATGTAACTACTGAAGTTTCGTATTAGATTTTATACTGGCGTAGGTACATATCATATTAATTGTGTTTTATATTGTGAAAAATATATTTCATTGGAAATGTTTTATTAAAAACACAAGAACTCATCGTATAATAATAAACATGAAGTCGAATAGAAAACCCATGTCTGCCACAGGACTAGCTGTCGCGTGGCCCCAATAAAATTAGTCGAATTTTTCACAACTTGTAACGGTCCACGAAATAAATGAGCAGGATGTCTTCCGAGTCGCGGAGGACTACAGGCATGCCTCCCACTCGTCACTTAGCCCATTAATCTCCTCCCAAACGGTCCGTCCGTCTGTCACTGCCAGTAATCTAATACGACACGCCAGCTTTTGTCCCCATATTACTTGCACTCAGTAGAAATACGCCTTAGAATGGTCGTTAATCCGTCAGTGGATAACGGTCCCTTCTAAGGGAGAATCAAACATTCTCCGGGTAAAAGGGAGACCTTCATTGCGACCATTACTGACGTATCATAAGTGGACCTTACGTAACATTACGATTGTAATCGTGATCCGACTAACTACAAGAATAATAAAAGTATTATTATGTGCCTATACCTGCATAGGGCGCATTCTATGATACTAGAACGGAATCCTTAGTCGTGTTCCATCGGTATGGGCATCTAACATCCATATCAGTAAAGAACTACTGATTATCATGTTGTAGAACAATCGCTTAGCCGTAAAGATTAAAACTGTCCGTGTAAACAAAGCCCACACCTTGTTTTGTATGAAAAAAATATGTAAATCTGTGCGAGTGCTTAAAAATGGCTGACTTATAAAGAACATTGTCTGGTAAATCAGACAGATGCAGATAACACAAACAATGCCAGTATAATAAGAGTAGCACGTTTCCGGCGCGCTTGGGACGGGATTGAAGTTTACAAGTCCTCAGGATACACGTATCTAACTCTTTAGTATGCATGAGCTAGAATGGGCCACATCTTCCTACTTATTATAATGTATAAATCATAGGACCCATTGTAGTTATTTGTATCTCCGCAAAATGTGAGCCTGCTGTGAATCATGATAATGTAAATTCATGATAATGTTTAAAAACTTACCGTCTCTGTTTCAGGTTGACTGCGCGTGGGCCGGGAGCGGGCCGGCGCGGGCGCCGCAGCACTCGTCGCCAGCACGGCCAGGAACAACCCCACGACGGCTAGCGCGCGCATGTGAACTCGGCCTCCCATTGTCCTCCCGATCGCTCCCATCCACTCCGGTGCACCTCGATCCCGACTACATTTAAATTTCAAATTAGCGGTCCGCCTTGAACCACCACATTCGTCAACCTCAACCCTCTTTCTCGTAATCGATTCTTTTCCGTATTCGTCTTCTTTGTTATGCAATACGCATCGTTCGGAGGCTCTGTAGCAGGGACGATCTGTGGCAGAGCACCGTCTTTCAGACTCATGTTGGCGTTCAAATTTTTCTTTATTAAGTATCCTACATCTATCTAAGTCAGTCAATTTATGTACTTGTTCTAAATTATCATTGGAATGATTGTCGTGTGCCACTCTGTCGATGTTAGCTACCACACATGAAGTTTGCGAGTTAGTGGACCTCGTGCTTGGTGCTGTTACATTAGCAATGTCTTCCATGATGGATGAGGTCGGTTTTCCAGTGAGATTGAGTTTTGAACTTCTGTGAGAGTGATGAGTCGGGGAATCTGACATTGTGGTACTGTAGTGGGTATTTGACATGCGTCAGCTAACCATATTATTTTAGAAGGTTAGCAGTGTCGGTAGTCTCGTCAACACTATAACAATAGCAGAGAATACTTTTTCGACATAGCTTCCATGGGATGCTGTGTAATCGCGTTATGAGCCAATGCGCTATGTTTGTTTTAAACTTATAATATGCTTGTTGGCACAAGATATCGAAGTGATTTCTGAAACAAAAGAAACATAATTATTGACTTTACTGATATTCAGAGATAAGTTACAACACAAAGAAATTCTTTGTTCGTTATACTAAGTACGAATGTTTTTTTACATTAGTAATGTTGTTGACATTGTAAATTAATTAGATTCCATACATCGTGCTCAGGTATTAAATAAACGCAGATAGGACCATATGAGATCATGAACTCGTAACTATCAAGAGCAGCATTGAAACAGGAAATCCAGATAAGGGAAGCTCTCATAGGGCGACTTAATATTGACTGATACGACCAGTCAGTAGTAAGTACTACATTGTGTGTTGAACAGAAGAGAAAGTATGTATTTAATATCATTTCTGTGATAACACCTGCACCCTTAGCATAAATCTTCGTTTATAATTATGTGACAAATAGATTGTTTGTGTACTCTTTGTATGAATAAACAGAGAATTTTAGAAAATGCTTTCAACCTGGTTTATTTGTAATTCAATAAACCGATAATGAGAACAGGCTAATGAGATAAAATTAATTTTAAGGTATACGAAATTTTCAGCAAGAATAGCCAATGTATTTGATTCTCAGACATAGCAATCATTAAATAGTCTGTTTATTCTGTCCGTTTCGAGTAATTAGTTATTATATTAGTTAGTATCTTGAGTTCCAATTCCAATAGATTTACAGTGACTAGATTTAAAAATTAAGAACACCTCGAAATGGTAATTTCTCTTCCAGCGAGTAGAGTTCATGTTTTATTATATTCTCACTTTGTGTTTCTCACTCAAAAAGAAAAACTTACATCAGTAAATATTCATTTATTGATAAATTTTATACGCGTTCCTTTCTAAATTAGGAAGAATTAATTATTAAGGTACCTACGTCCCTATTTCAAAAAAACAATAATTCAAAATACGATAGCTTCTCCTTATAAGTTAGCTTTTTGATGAAAAAACTAACTTTTTTCCTTTGTTTAAACCGGCCAAAATAACTAAGTACATAATTTTCGGTAAGCTTAATTGAATTTAATTTGTTTTCAATGATTTGTGATGTGATTTAGTTAATTCAGTCTTATCAGCTGATTAAACGATTAGATCATTCATGTTTCAAAAGTACGAGTAATTAATACAACAATTGGCTTGGATGCTACGAACTCGGCGCAATGGCGCCATTTTGTCAAATGCACCTCACTCATCTGTCAAGAACGATCTGTCACATCAAATGTCATCGTTACTAAAATTTATGACTGCGTTCATACATAAGTTATTTGCAATATATGCAGGACATATTCAATGAATTATGTGTGCGAAATAACCATATTCACCTAAAATGTTAAATTGAATTTCAGAAGTAGTGATGGATTCCATTTACGATGCACAATGTAAACATCAAATATTTTTTTTATAATTCACCCATAATAATATAATTCTCCTCTGGCCAAATTATAGAAATATACCTACGACACTTTTAGTCTTAAAAGTGTCGTAGGTATATTTATATAATTTGGGTCAACAACCCGATCCACCTAGCTCTGTATTTTGTATGATCATTTAATTACTTTGTTACATTATGTGAATAACTTATGTCATAATTAAGACATGTTTTACATACATCATTGTGCCTAGCTAGAATTCCCATTTTGTTAGATTTTGCAATATGTAAGAAGACCAGTGTTGAACTGATAAATAATAACATAATAAAAACTCGAACTTCAACAAACAATGCATAAGAGTTAAGACAAACCTTTTTAAGTAAGAAAATGTAAAAAGCTTAGTGTTATGATAACGGTTGAAACACTTTAGCAATTTACCGTACGTTGGACAACATTTTAAAAGCTCTCAACTATACTTTTGAATGATAAGTTTAATAATACGAAGCTTAGTTAGTCGCTGGCACAAGTAACGTGCAAGGGATCCTAAGTGAAGACTATTTATAAACGAACTCAAGTCTAATTGGAGCCGCCACATGACCGAGAGTGATCTACAAATAAATCATAACACAACACAGTAACTAATTCAGTACTACTAGATGACAACATACAAATAGAAAAAGTTTTTGTAAGCACGCTGCTTTGTTATTGTCAAAAATGACACTGTTGACAGCCAAGGTTTTGTCAACAACAAAGTAGAAACTAATGAAAATAATAAAATAAGCTCAGAACGTGAATGATTAAAAGCTCAATTAACAACACTTACATTTTCTTAATCCACTCTACATTTACATACAGCAAAGAAAATCATGAAAACAAAACAACGCTTGCTTAACACTCGGCCTTCCTTTCCCTTTCTACTTAACGGAGAGGGATAGCAAATAAGCTTACACAGCTGACACTGAAAGCACTAATAACTTTGTACAATTCACACTCAGACTTTACATCCAATGAACTGGTACTCAAAAATGATGAAGCTATCTAATACTCTAAGGAGTTGCCAAAAATCGATAAATGGAAAATTAAAATAGACACTACTATTAATTCATACGTACAAACGGTATAGTACTTAATTGAACTAACACACTGTTTCCATTGAAATTCAAATTTAGTACGAGTTTATCGTAAATGAAAGAAAAAACAGTGTCCATGAGCGCAACGCTCGTCTCGCGTCTACCGCCGCGACCACGCGCGAACTGACTACAAAACTTTTGGATTGGGTCGTGGACGGGGATCGGAACGTCGAACGGCGCGCGGCGGCTTCGTCAGACTCTAGGGTTGTCAGTTACTCCTTACAAAAATCTGTCAAACAAACGTCACCGCATCAATCAAACATTTCCTATTATAACTTCGTGCCCAAAAATAAGCAACGATATGAAAAATAAATTTTTCAGTGCAATGTTCCCGAGGTTTTCTGTGTTGTACAAATTTGCATGCTTTTGCAGACGACCCTTACACAAAAAGGATAAATAAATGAATAAATAAAAAGTAAAGGTCTCATTTAATCAAAACTCTTGCGTTATATTCATTTATTACACTTCATTGCTGTTTTTATTTAAACGAAAATAATAAAAAAGCAATCAAACAATAAATTGCCTAAAATTCATAAAAGTTTTTTTTTTAAATTAGCATTTTTTACTTTTCTGGTCTATATATATGTATATTGTGACCTAACTGAGATCGTTTTGTTGGCAAAAAATTGTGGTTTACACGCACAGTATAATATCTATAATAGTATAATATCCAGGATGGCAACCCTGGTTAGGCTGCCTCTACACAACACTCGGTATTTGTTGCATTGTCCCTTTCTTTTCGCATGCAAGAGTTGAAATCCGACGACATGAACGCAGCCCTTTATAATAAATAACAATATTACTAAAATCTTAAGTGACATCTGTCACTTGCTGTTTAGAATTTTGATAGTGATGTATTTCAGCATTCGGCATCACGGGCAATGTACAAATGTCAATGTTTTAAAAACATTTTACGGGATTTATTTCAATTTAAGTTTTCGCCTAAAGATGTTTAATTATTACGCTCAGCAAAAATGACCAACGACGACCATGAGCATAATATTTTTGTTACGAAACACCGTAACCACAGTTCCATGCAGACTTTCGTTTTTTTTTATTTTGTTCCCGTACGCAACTTCTGTAGGGTCTTTGTGCGCGAGCTTAGGGGAACTTATTAGTCTGCAGCTCAATGCGTTCAATTAACACAGTTTACCGTTAAGAGAAAAAACACAAAAGGCTTGTTTATGAGCAAGCCCAAAATTACCAAGCAGTATTTACTTTTGATTAAGTAAACAAAGAAGTTTTGTGGCGAAAAGGTGAGTTTTACTGAAACGAGCTCCCTATAAAGTTCCCTGCGTCGTCGTCTAGACACGCAGAAACTGTAGTAACTAGGTAAGCTCCAGACGCGTCTAGTTTTGGATCATAACATCTGGTCTAGACATGAGACGGCTGCATATCGACTACTAACACAATAATGTAAACAATGGCCATTTTTGGGTGGCCAAAACAGATTGTAACCTATTTTTCTGACGAATGAAATTACTCATTGAATCATTAAAGTTAAAAGTAGGGCCACATTTTTATTGGCCATTCCAGGATTATTCTCATTTTAATGGAAGTATAAAGTTAAGAAATAAGACGGTAATGTGACCTTATTCGCTTCCAAATTCTACAGATTAAACTGGATCGAAACATTAATTAAGTTTCTGTATGAAGCTTATGCTACTGACAGAGTCTTCCCTAGAACTTTTTTTACCCTATTATAGACAACGGATATACGTAACACTTTACCCTTGTTAAGTAGGTACGTACTTCCGTTGTCTACACAAAATGAAAAGGAAATAGAATGACCTAATCCTTTTTTATCAGAAATAACTTGAATTTACAAAATACAATTTCTCGCAATTATAATCTCATTTACTTTCGTAGTGTAGTAATCAACTGATACCCGAGCCATGACGACGACGCGTCGATGATCAACGATCATAGAGTGTGATACGGACATTATGAAGAATTATGTTGGCTAATATTTATTCGTAAGCGGAATCAATACTCGATAGTGAGTAATAAAATGTAAACAAAACATTCAGCGTGAATGAATCAGCAGCTAAAGAAAAAATGAGGTTTATTCTAAGTCCACAGACCACCTTCCTCTGTGTAACAACGACCTTAACAACGACCGATATAGGTAGTTGTTGTCTGTAAGGCCCCCAAACGTTTTTTTTTTTTTAATGACGTTTAATTGCTCTCTTTTTAATGACGTTTATTTCAATCATTTATGACCTTATTAACAAAGCCCGATGCTTCTGAAGTTCTGAATAACGACATCAATAATAAATAAAAAATATTCAAAAAAATCGAAAGGGCCATTTCGTGTGTTCAGCAATACGAACCAGTTAGCGAGTAGTAGGTATTCTTGAAGACCTAACTGATGGAAATGTAATTTTCAAGACCTACGTAATATTGAGGTTGGCTGGAAATCTCCAAAAAATAACAGATGCAATTAAATTCGACGAAAAATAAGTTATTTTTTCTATAACTAAAAAAGGCTGACCTGACCTATTTTTTTTTTCAGCAAATCATACGAGCTACCGAGTGGTAGTTTTGACGGCATAAATATTTAGATGATGCTAAAGACTTTTTTTGAAACCGCGATGATGTATGTTTCAATACATTTTATTCTTTGTGAAGTCAGTGAAAAAAAATAACGATTTGATTGATGATGATGATAGACAATCAAATATTTTATGTATTTTATCATTTTGATGGCACTTGAGTACCTAAGAATGAAAGTATTCGTTCTTATTCAAAATAATTAAATTTCAGTAAATTAAATTGAAATTGGCTGAATACACAAACTGTACAAAGCCCGGATAAAAAAAAATCTGTGAACGTACTTGAACCCCGCGCGATCTCCTACCATGTGCAATCTGGCATGAAATTAATTTATTTGCACATTCTCAAACGGAAATTCTGAAGTTGGGAATGCAATTAATATCATCGCAGTACAAAATAAATAAGGCCAGAGTTCAAAGTACATAATAAATCATTAAGGTATATAATAATTAAAGTTCAGCAAAGACAATTCGAATAATGTTCAACCATAACCAGAGATCGGAATAGGTAGAATATATTTACCTAAACTTCAAGGAAGTAAATAACTTGTGGATAATACTTTGCTCAGATTTAACAGCTTTATTTCGTCACTTAAAAATCAATCCGGGATTTTATGTGAAGGTATTATCCACATTTTACTTACCTCCTCGAAGTTTGAGCAAATATACTCTTCCTATTCCGATCTCTGACCATATAACAATTAAAGGAAACGGGCAAGTTCACGGTTAAGCCCTATAATGCGGTAGTTTAGCATATCCACTTTGTTTGGACAGACAGGTAGACGGCCACCACAATTGACAATGTTTCATCGCGTATATGGACTCATTCTAAAGTTGGATGTTAATAGAGGACCTTACGACTGCATTGTATGGTATATACTTATGAGTATTTCTCACGTTTCAATAGAATTGCGTTGTCACATTATCGGAAAACAATTTACTTGGTTACTTATTTTATTAATCGGAAAGCTGATTAAACATACCTACTATGACTGGCTTGATGACTTGGTAGACACTTGATTGTAACAGAATAAGTAGTGTTTCCAATGGAATTTCCCATCTGTAAAATAGACGTACTTACTTATGCAGAAAACTATCACCTCTATAACATAGCATTGATTTAATTTCGTTACGAAATCATCATCAGCGCGACTCGGTCTCCTCGCCTTTAGGGAATGAAAACAATAAAAATTACAGACTATATCTTCATATAGTCTGTAATTTTTATTGTTTTCATTCCCTAAAGGCGCGGAGTCTGTGTGGAGCAGTGAACTGATGATAATAATGAAGAAGTTAAGATTCCTAATGAATATTAGTATTATTAGCTCAACGTAAAGATTGACAGATGTGTTAATGAAAATGCTGGTCAAAAAATTTGTAGCTAATATCTGCGCCATTAGCACGCATTAGGACGCTGAAGTGGCAATGGGCCGGCCATATAACCCGAAGAACCGATAACCGTTGGGGTAGACGAGTTCTTGAGTGGAGACCACGGATCGGTAAACGTAGCGTAGGACGACTTGGGATCTGTGGAGCGATGATCTTCGCAAGGCGGCTGGCAAGAGCTGGATGAGAGTGGCCGAGGATCGTGCTCAGTGGCGTGTCCTGGGACCTGTCCTATGTCCAGCAGTGGACGAATACAGGCTGATGATGATCTACGCCACGTGCTTTCCGTATGCGCAAGATAAACAGTTTTGTTCATGCACACTGCAATGATAAACAAGGCAGCAAATATATCCTTACGGTTCTTAAGGTGCATATCGTTGGTCAAATTGATAACTATCGTCTTAATTAGGAAGGTAAGGTATACTTTAAAAGTTCAATGCTTCCGTCATTGAAATATATGTCGCAATTATCAATGATTGTGAAAAACAGCCTTTTCCCCATTTCAAGAGTGTAGTCAACATTATCCTCTAAGTTGCGTCATGGTAAAAATTACTACGGTTGCAATATCTGATGATTATCGGCGTAACTGAAAAACACTTATTAACAGTCACCAAAGATGCAATAGTAGCAGACTGGAGCTTTTATCTGCCAAAATAGAAACTTCTATGTTTTACAAATTGTGTTAAAACTAGTAAACTTTCTTTAATTGATGTCGGACGTTTCAACCTTTTACTCACACATAGGGACATTTAAAAATAGCATACGGTGTGTCCGACGCAGCTTTCACATATGGAACAGTACGTGCCTAGGAGTGATGGCCGGGGCGCCGGCGCAACGTGACTTTGACCCACGACTGAGGATTGTTATTATACTAATCACGATGCCACACATGTTTTTTAAACATTAATCGAATGTATGTTTGTATAGTCTGTTGTAGGTGCGGAAGAAAACAGGATATCAGTGTAATGTTATGATTGTACGTAACTTCAAGCACAGTCTTTATGGAAAGAAAATACCCATCATAAACACAACAGTTTCCATTAGTTTGGTAATTAACAACGATGTTTTCTGACATCAAAGGTGGTTCTGTTTTTCAAGTGTCAGTAAATCTGCTAAACTAGCGTTTGGTTTTCGTGTAGGCAGAATGCTATAGTAGCTGGTCATGAAACCAGCATGCTGTTATCAGTATACAGGGCGATATGGACTGTGATCTTTCCTTGAGTTTTGTTCCTTCGTCTCATATTGTTGCCAGAGAATGCCAGAGAGATTTATATCAGGCAAGCTGTAAGACGTTGCAAATGGGAACGAAAGGTGCTGGACTATGAGTCACATAACTTAAAGAGGGTCAAACTAGCCACAGATCTTTAAAATGCACCAAGCATCACATTCCATTGTTCCAAAATTTTTATAAAATACACAAAAACTGCAATAACTGTTATCATATTTTCCTCGCACCGGGCGGTGATGAGTAATGTGGTAACGCGAGTTGTTCACCAATTTCTAAGTACTTGACCCACATGCCAACCGTCATATAAGCTGACTAATAGGATTTATGAAAGCTAACATTAAGTAGGTTACCTATAAACTTAATGGAAAAGTTTAACCTACGTAGAGGTAAATCTTTTGCTTTATTTTTTTTGTAACGAAAACGGTAACCAACACGGGGTTACCGTTTTCTGGGAAAAGGCAGACTTTGAAGTGGGCCAGACGTTGAAAACAAGTGAAGGTCTCGCCTTCAGGTTTCCCTTGAATGTAAGAAGTTGATTTTCACCATGTAGACGTTTGTCTGAAGCCTTGCCGGTCTTGCCACGTTGCAGAATGATATGATAGTGCATATATTCAATGAATAATTTATATTTTGCAGTTGGAAAAATGAACGTGACGTATATCGATGTATAGGAGAGTGCCTATTATTTTAACTGCAAAATTAGATTAGTTCTTTAATCCGATTTATCTTTTCTTCGTTTGTACGGAACCCTCGCCGTTTTTGTTTGTTATAAATAAATAATAGTGAGATTTTAATAAATAAATATTTGATACGTAGAATGTATTTTTAATATATGATGAACGGATATAGATGTATAGTCACTCAAAAACAAAAATCTGTTAAAAAACCTAATTGTCAAAACACAACATCCAAAAGTAAGTGTAGACTACGATAAAAAAAATATAGTTTCCGGATTTCCGATCATTCATATCATTACATGAGTCAATGAAAGGAAACGAAGGTTCGAATGCATAATATTAATCATCGTTCTCGGAATAGATCGTGTTTCCGGCAAATTAGATGATACGTTTCTTCTTCCCTAGTAAGCTAGAAAGTACACAAAGACTCTGTCAGTCAGTCAGGCTATCTCACTGAGCTCTCGACTCCAAACGATATTACGTACGCAAAGCGCTATGCGCGTTTTTACTTGTATCTTTTGCACAGCTTCACAAGACATGTCATACACAGAAATTGCTTCGAGCATGTCAACTCACGTTGAGTTGAAGCATGCTCGAAGCAATTTCTGTCGTATTCTCCGAAGGTGCTGTCGCCTGTCACACCAGGCCGCATGCGTGTCGCTTGATGTGTAGTTCATGGTCAAACGGCAAGAAGCAAACTCTGCCACCCACCACCCTTCGATTTTTAGAATCAGTGCCCTGTTTCAGTTTTTAACAGCTGAAAGTAACAGGATCGATAAACCTGCTTAAGTCTTTCTGCCCTTGTCCCATTCTATTTGGGGTCGGCGCAACACGTTTTCTTCTTCTATTCTCCCCCGTCAGACGGGACGGCATCATTTACTACTTTGTTACATAACAAACCTCACAAAATCCACCCACCTTTTCTTTGGCCTTCCTCTCCCTCTCCATACATCAACATGAACCCAAAAAAACCTAGTTAAGTAGGTACCTTAGTAAACCAAAAGTATCTAAATAAGAAATCTTTTATTGATATAGTCAGCATCAGCAACGCACATGTTCTTTATTCGTTAGGTGCATCTCCAGCCAAATATAACTTTTCTCAAGATTTCGCGACTTTATAGTCAAGTCTCGAGGGTACATCAGCATTGCGTTCTCAACAAAGAAGGCTGGCGAAAATGGACCCAAAGAATCTAAAAATTAACTAAACTCCGTTCCAGTGTAAATATAAAATAATTATAACTACAGTTTTATGAGATATTTATTTTTAAAATATTGAATTTTTAGGACTCGGGAATCAAAAGTTATAAATATTTTCAATTTACTAAAATTAAGTAGTCGTGCAATTACAAAACGCAACTTTTTTCCGATTACGTTCCAATCCAATGACATGTGTTTTTGCTCAAGGGTTTTCTTACTACAAATGGCTCTTTCTCTTAGTTTTTATACATTCTATTATGTCAAAAATTCATAAAAAATAACATGCAAACCTGATATTAAAACGCCAATTAACAATGCAAAAGCATTTAATAAAAATGGAACAATGGCGATTTTATAGTATTTCTTATAAAGGAACGGTATCAATGATGATCGATTGAGTCCCGTCACTACTGTCATTGTCAGATCTGTGATGATCTAGTCCATCGTTATGTTTGTATTTTTGTCTGGGATTTTATGTTTATCATTGCGATTTTGTAGATTCTCGACGACTTGGCCTTTACATCTTGAACTGAAGATAATGCACCCTGTCATAGACTACCTACCGCATTCTTCTCTGGATATTGGACAATGAGTTGTTTTTTATTTGGACTTTGATTTTAACCACAAACATGCGTTGCGTAAACATGCGTTGCGTTAATTTCTTCTTCTCTTACGACTTACGCTCTTACGGAGGTGTCGTCTCTTTGATGAAGGTGCTCAGGGCTTTGAAAAAGTTCAGAGATGGGTGTATCCACGTGATGTAAGTATATTTGTAAAAAAACATGTATTTATATCATAAGTTAAGAACTTATTTAAGATATCTATCTGAACAACAAACTGAGATTCGTTTAGCTTTTATATATATAAATACATACTGTTGTAATCTTATATTAGGCTCATTCTTACTGTTGCCCTATACTTTATCGGACTAAAACAGTATGCAGTATAAGACTGGCCGAGGTAGCAGTAGTGTATTTTACTGAGATCTTTCAGTCATCAAAATAGAAGATGGGTGGCTGTCGCATTTTGTCATGAAATATTTATACCTAATATTTATATACCCCTCCACAGGTATCAGAGGTCTTCGACCTCTATATTATCTTTCGACATTTCTGTTTTTCTTTTGTTACTTAAGGAACTCTTTATGTTTATTACATTATAGGTGAATTTATTTATTTTAACATAATTAATTAATTCCAGATAACAGGAGACGACTACCTTTGTCACTCATGCTGGGGGCTGATAAGCTGCGACCCTGAAAATGAAACCCGACAGCAACTTGGCCATCGTAACGTCTGTGTTGCATAAAATAAAAACTATGTAAAAATACCAAAAAATAAGATTTATTACTCATACTTTTTTTATTCAACAAACCCTGCTTTTCAATAGCTGTACATAGCTAGTCAGCTCTGGCTGTTATAATTTATGTAAAACAATATTATCTTGTCTCAGCGTAATAAGAATCGTTTTACTTGACTATAATTCGCTTATAGATCAAAATCGTAACGACATAGTTTTAATAGTGATTGAACTAATTACAGGGTTGGTAATCAGTTTAGTCTCTAGCTGCATTCTAGCAGTTTTATGATTCATCAATTAGGTACAGGCAATGAAGTAAAAATTCTGGTTTTGGCTTATGACAAGAAGCAAAACACGTAAAGTCAGAACTAAAACTACGAGGGAAATACAGTAGTTCGAATCTTCCTTTATGAGTCGTCTTAAGTATTATTATATTTTGATTAATCTTAATTACGGAGACATTCCACTGTTAAAAACCTTAGTCGTAAGATTTTTAGGTTATCTTGTAAATAGACGTATATCTCTTTTCTCCCAACTTTTCTGTCTTACTTTCCATTTACTTTTCTGATAGTCTTTAGTCGTTTTACAACTATGTATAAGTTGCTATAGTGAATGCTACCTCTAAGAGTGGGTCCCAAAATACATGTAGTCTCGCCCGTCTCCTTTAAAGCTTTTTTATTTATTCTTAGCTTTTGAATAATAAATGCTTTCGGTGCGTGGGAGTCTCTTTAGGGGATCGCTTAATAAACCCTCAGCCTCCTTAATAGAAAGGGTCTGCTGACAATCTTGAATCACATCAGTTTGTTGCATTGTTAAGCAAACATTATTGATATCTTATTACTATATTCTGAATACAATAGGTGTCTCCAAATTACCGTTTAAAGTATTTTATGTTTATTTATTTTTTTCAAAACATCCGATATGAACAGATATTGGCCTGCAAGGGTGTTTGATTGTTAGTCTTACCAAGTAAAGATGGGGGATAACAGATTAAAAAAATATGGCGACGCGTATTGTCCATTCATCGAGTTTTAGAAGAAGTTCGGTTTGTGACACTTATGCGGAAATTTTATAAATCTATGAGGCAGTGTTTTTTTGATACTTGGTAATGTCCAACTGTAACAACTGCTCCTTGCTACGGCCATGTGTTGCACAGAAAGTATTGGTTCAACCGTATGATGTTAAAAGACTAATTAGGGAGTGAAGTACATTTTTGTGCATACTCCGAGGATTGGATTGCTTAACAATCATTAAAAAAAAAGAACGTCCTCTGAAAGATTCGGCCACACCGAAAATTATTAGGACCATATCTAATTTGATCTCCAAAAAATAGAAAGGCTGTCCATAAAAACGACTGTTTGTTACAACAAAAATTGTTGCTACGATTGTCTTAAGATACGACAACTTGTTGCTACAACCAAATTAATGCGAGCATGTTGCTATTTTGCTGCAAAAGTGTGAAGCTACGAGTGCTACGCACACTCGAAGCTACGTTACGATCAAATATTGCTACGAATGCGTTGCTAAAACCATGTCTTGCTACTACTGCTACGACCACTCCTAGCTACGCTACGGTCAAGTGAACTTGTTACTACAGCCGCAGGCATGTTATACTAGGTTTTTTCGATGGTAGGTCAGTTTCTGCAAACTCAACTCAACTTCTTCTGAAATCATCAATACGTCACGCTCGACGATACACATTATTAGAATTAGAAAACTTTAAATGGCTCATCTTGTGTTTATTACACAAAGGATAAGCGAAAAGTGCACGATGAGTGATAGCGGATTTTTGATAAGGTTTTTGAATGTTATGATATAAGCTATCATTTACTAGTTCCTCGTAGCACATTTAGTTGTTTTAAAATGCGAAAGTTTGTGCGGATGTATGGGATGTTTGTTACTCTTTCACGCGAAAACTACTGAAAGGATTTGGACGAAATCACGGGTAGTTTAGAACCTGGATTAACACATAGGATACTTTTTGTCCTGGTAGTAGGTACAATCCAGCAGGACAATTACCGAACTCCACGCGAGCGTAGCCGGGGGCATAGGCTAGTCATTAATAATAGTCACCTCCGTAAGTTAAGACTACCACTATTGCGTTGTGTCATCGCAGGAATGTATACTGTTGTTCGCCAGGTGGGGTAGGTCAGGTTTGCTCAACTACACACTTAGCCAACGTAACATCAAACAGCATTTACTATGCAATAGTGTTTCAAAACCATCATTTGATTTTATTGCTACAAGACTGTATACAATGTACAAATAGTTGGACATCAATGAATAAAATGTTTTCTGGTACCTCTGATTCCAAATCGAACTTTTATCTTGTTAGATATCGTATGTAAAAAAGACCCTAGACGAAGCCGAATGGCACTAGTTCTTCCCGGTCATTGCGATCATTTTTGTTACGTAGATATTGAAGATCAAAGTTCCAAAATATTTACAAGTTTATTTAAATACTAGCTGTGGCCGCGACATCGTCCGCGTGGAATTTAAGTAGGCTAAGTTATTCCTTATTACAACAGCTATCTGCCACTGAAAGTTCCGTCTATATCGGTCCAGCCGTTCCACAGATTAGCCGGAACAAACAGACAGAGAAAAATTTAAAAAAATGATATTTTCGTATATGTACCGATATACAATCATAAGCAAGTAGTAAAAAGCGGTTATTTTATTATAACAAACAGACACTTCAATTTTATTTATTTGTATAGATGTATAGACAAGTTTTGAATGTTGTAACTTTACTTTAAATACCTCCATGGCCCTTGTACTATTCAATCCATTCACAATGTTTTGAGTGCTTTACTTTGAGTCCTATACAGGGTGTAACGGAAAGGGTATATACATCCTTAAGGGTGTGCTACAGACCATCAAACTGAACATGTTTATCAACATAAAAAAAAAATTGCAGAAAAAAAAAAATATCAGCTGCCGATACATTTGGGTCGAATAGGTATTGTAATTTTCTATGGGGCAGCAGATTTTTTTTTTGCTGAAAAACATATTTTATGATGAGAAACATGTTCAGTTTGATGGTCTGTAGCACACCCTTAAGGATGTATATACCCTTTCCGTTACACCCTGTATATCGAGATTTTTCACCCCAAAAAAGTCGTTTCCAAGCTATTATTTTTGCGTATAGATATGTGGTTTGATGTACTGAATGCTTGGTTGACGGCTTCGTGAATCCATTTACACCTTGTTCTTAGTTATTTTTATTCGAAATGGAAAGCTCAGTTTACACCAAAATTCCAATTATTCCTTAAAAACAGTTTGGAACTCAAAGAATAGAATACAAAGAAGATATTCTTAGATTCTCCGAAGTCCATGTGACCAGATCACGTGCGTTCCTTCAAGGGTGAACATTACCCTAACGTCCTTTGTCTCGCCTGCATGGATCAATTTGTACCACGTGAGACAACACAAGACTTGATTAACAAAGAGAAAATAACTAATTATGTACACTTTTAATCGTATTTTAATCTTCAGTAACTCAACAGAACAATATTTGTTAGTACTGCGCGTGGGTTCACGTATTCACAGTGCAAATAATATTCGAACTTACGACCTCTGTCCCTGCAGTACCATTGAACTATTGTCGCTTATAAAAATTGTATCAATTGAAAAATTCCCAATTTAGTACTGCGATTGGAGTATAAATATTTGAATTCGAAAAAATCTAAATATATCGAAAGCTGAACCTCAAATCGTATTATCAAGTTATTTACATATAGGACTTACATATTTCGTCTGTAGAATCCTTTAGTTTCAATTTTACAGCAAAAAAATCACACGCTTCGAACATAACATTCATGACCTAACCTAAGTTTTTTATAGTTAAAACACAAAATTTAACCAACATATTAATACAACGAAACAAATGCCTTTTGTGCAGGGTTTCGTTAAGTTCCGCGAATTGCGGACAAAAATGAATATTTCTTAATTTGTGGTCCTTTCTTGATTAATGATGCTGCGACGTCAGGTCCGTCAGATGCCACTGATGCTGCAATAAATCATTTAAACCAGTGGGATATTTGAAACTTTGAAGAGTACGTTAGTAGGTCAGGAGGATTATCTGTTGCACTTGATTGATTTGTTTTAACTCCTTATTTTTTTCACATGACTTCACGGCTGTGATCCACAAAAGGATAGGCAGAAGTGTACACCCACATTTCGTCAGTTATGTTAAAGTTCCATATAATAAGTAGTAGTAGTAATTAGCAGGTGGGCAGCATCCTGGCGATGCCCATGGTGACAAGTGACAAGATTTAAAATTTCGAATCGACGAGTTCTAAAAGTTGTTTATATCCCTTCATCAACTAGAAAAGAGGTGATGATCTTCAAACGGCTGCGCAGATTTTCTTAAAACATAGCTAAGAACACTTTCGATTAAGACGTCTTTCAAACAAAACCAACTTTATCGAGATCAGTTCATCCGTTCAGGAGCAACGATGCCATAGACAGACAAACACATACACAGACACACACGTCAAACTTATAACATAACACCCCTCTTTTTTAGTCGGGGTTAAAAAACTCCATGGTGATCGAGTAATGAAAATGAAAGTGTAAGAAAGTAGATTAGATTATGTTTTTAAGTAGGTCATGAATAAGTTTTGTTAGCATAAGCAAGAAGTGCCTACAGGTCCTTAGACTTTACTAGATAATGACGTTAACTACTCTGTCGGCAGTAAATATAAGATAATGTTCGCATATGCACGGTAGTACGTAAAATATGACCCTACAATCTATCACGATATTGCACTGAGGTCAGAAATCAATTGGAAGTCGACCTTCTCACAGGTGGCGCTTGAATATTTACGTCTCAGTTTATTTATAGCGAAATATTTACAAATGTCTATATTTTAAAGTATTCTTACATAAAATACGCAATCCTGAGAAAAGTTGAGACTCAGAAATTCTATTTGAACAAAGAAAAGCTTAAGGACGCGTTCTAAAGAAAAAGTTAGAGGTCAGATTAAATTCCTCAACGATTGTTTTTAAGATGGTTTCAAAATAACGGCTAGCCTCTATATCTGTTAATTCTGATTAAAACACAAAACATAACGTCACGCCTGTAATCCCCAAACGGTAAGACAGAAGTGTACCTAATAGTACACCCACATTCAAATTTATTTCAATTATACCATTACAGGCACTTTTGAAAGTCAAAAAACAAAATAAAACGCTAAGCTACAGTCACATAATAACTTGTGAAAGTACTGTAGTTGCCCATTCCGTAGCGTAGATCTCTATGGAGAAGAATGGGCTGATGGAAGAAACTCCATGGACACACTTTTAAATCATAATATGTTACAAAATCTTGGTTACATCATTCATGTTAAGAATTACAAATATGTGAGAACGATGTAGAAATACGGGCAAGTTAAGAGCGTCGGCATTCGGCATTTCGCCAGTTATGTTTTAAATCCTATGTAATAAGGGCGAGCCACCGAAATCCCGAAATCAAACCGAAAATGACACGAACATGGCCGAATTCAATCAAAGATCCAAATTCAAATTGAATTGATTGTGTAAGTACCTGGCTCTTGTAGCCAGTTATTATTTGACGTACATTACGATGAAAAAGCTTCAACATAAAAAAAAAAAAAACTAAATATTTAGCAAACAAACATTATCGCTGTGTAATATATGGCAACACAATTTATAACAATTAGTTGCGGCCTGTCAGAACGTCGACCCGCGGGCCCGACATCCTGCGACACGATAACGTTGCGATCGACAACATAACTTAACTAGAACACTAACGTTTCATCCTATACATTTACTGTCATAACATCTATACAACTAAATAAAATTAAAGTGTCTGTTTTTAATTTCAAAATAACAGCTTTTGATTTAATGCATATGAAAGTAATATACGGTATAACAATTTTTTATTTCAACTTTTGTCTTTCTATATTTCCGTCTGTCTATATTGTTGTTGTCTGTTGCGGCTAATATCTGAAACGGCTGGACCGATTTTGCCGAAACTTTTACTGGCAGATAGCTGATGTTATAAGGAGTTTAGGCTTAACTTAGGCTACTTTTATTATAAAGAAAGGATTAGGGTTCAATGCAAAGAAAATAGTACCATTTAGATTGTTAAAAAAAAAACAAAGTGGTAAAATTTTTATAACAATTTTCCGTGGACGAAAGTCGCGGGCAACAGCTAGTCAAGTATAAAATAAATCATCACTCTCTTTCGCGGCCTGAGTCAGTTGGAACATTTAAACATTATCAGCTGATTGCGGTTTGTTTTAAAACTGCGCGAAATAAATTCGTTGCTGAAACAAGAGTTAAAAGTTGACACAGATTTTCATTAAAATAAAAAACAAAGCTGCAAATTGAATTTTATTAAAACAGAGGCAACAATTATTTTTAATTATGCAAAAGTTTAAATCTGGCCTGTCATAACCAGTGCTGAGTAAATATACACAAATAAATCTGATGAGCAAAGAGTTAAAATAGTACGTGTTTTGAAAGTGAGTAAGTATTTAATTTTGTAAAGCTAGGCCATATACACGAAGAGCCGCTGATGAAATGATGAACGCACTCGTTACTTTGTAGCGACGTTGAAAAGCGACTTACTACAAAAAGTACTACAGCGCCATCTATGACACGACGGAAGAACTAATATCAATTTCCTACATCGCGCAAGCAGAATTTACATCGATTTAAGAGTATATAAAAAAACCCGACAAAAACTGTCATGCAGTTGCCCACCAGACATAACAACTGTCTGGTCGGATGATCCTCCCTTTTCAATGGAGTATTGGGGAACTTTACACCCTGTTCCTCATACCCCTTAGATTTCAAAAGAGTTACAAAATATATAAAATATCAAGCAGTCTGATGTCAAATAAGTGCCTATCTCATCACAAGTACATAGAAGCATAAGAAAACTGCAACAATATTCTCTTAGCTAGAAGAGAACCCTCAATTGTAAAATACCAACCAACCGGTTTCTACAACCAAGAAACGTCTTAAGCCCCACGAGCAAAAAATACCAGAACCACTGAGGCCTGGGATGAATACAAAACAGCACAACAACACTACAAGAAACGGATCAGATTCCGAAGAACGGAAGCCTGGCGCAATTTCTGTAGCAGCATAAACGCCACCAACCAAGCCGCAAGACTAAAGAAAATCCTGGCAAAGGGTGACCTCAATCTACTGGGTTCCCTCAAAAAGGAAGACGGCACATACATCGTCTCAGACGATGAAACCAGTGCAGTACTGCTGGGAACACATTTCCCCGGATGTCAAGTCGCGCCAGACCAGGAATGGACTGACGAGCACTACAGCACACCAACAACCCAAGAATGGGAAACAGCGAACAAAATAGTAACTGCGGACAGAATCGAATGGGCCCTAAAAAGCTTCAAACCGTTCAAAGCCGCAGGGCTGGATGGAATATTTCCAGCACTACTACAATGGCACCCTCATGAGATAACCAAATATTTACTACCAATCTACAGGGCCTGTATAGCTTTTAAATACATACCCAAAGCATGGAGGGAGGCGAAAGTTATCTTTTTACCCAAACCAGGTAAAGATGACTACACACATGCCAAATCTTTCAGGCCCATTAGTCTAACATCATTCCTCCTGAAAACGCTGGAAAGACTAGTAGATCGACACTTAAGGGATGGAGCGCTAAAAGATAAACCGCTACACCCTCAACAACATGCCTACAGAAAGGGCAGATCAACAGAGTCGGCTTTACACGCGGTAGTGCACAAAATAGAGTCGGCTATCACAAACAAATTATCAACACTTGCGGCCTTCATAGATATAGAAGGAGCTTTTGACAAAACAATGCACAACAGCATCAACCACGCCCTTCAAAAATTCAAAGTAGAACCAGTTGTGAGACACTGGATAACTGAACTTGTAAGTAAAAGGGCGGTCCAGATAGAGATGAACACTACCACAAGAGCAAAGGTAGTGAGAGGATGCCCACAGGGGGGGGTCCTATCACCTCTTTTATGGAACATAGTAGTGGATAGCCTTTTAAAAAAGCTAAACGATAAAGGAATCACTACTATTGGTTATGCAGATGACCTTACAATACTGATAAACGGGAATGCAGAGAATGTGTTATGTAAAGTAATGCGTTCTGCCCTTCAGATTGTAGAAGAATGGTGTGACGAACAACAGCTGTCAGTAAATCCGAAAAAAACAGAACTTATCCTTTTCACCAACAAAAGGAAGTTACCAGAACTACAGTTACCAAAATTATTCAATACCAAACTCTCCCTATCAACACAAGTCAAGTACTTGGGCGTCATACTTGATAACAAATTGAGCTGGGCGAGTCACATCGATGCAAAAATAAAGAAGGCCTGTATAGCTTTTGGTCAGTGCAGAAGACTTGTTGGTAAAAAATGGGGTCTCAATCCAAAGATCACCCTTTGGCTGTACACATCAGTCATCAGACCTTCTCTAACCTACGGATCAGTTGTATGGTGGCCCAGAACACAACTGACCACAGTAAAAACGAAACTCCAGAGGCTACAACGCCTAGCGACCGTAGCAGCTACAGGATGTATGAGAACCACTCCATCAGCCGCTTTAGAGTACCTCTTAAACTTGAGGCCTCTAGATCTTAGCATACAGGAAGAGGCGAAGTTAGCCGCCTTAAGATTAAGATCAAACGGTTTGTGGAAACTAAACGCAGAGACAACACACTCAAAAGTTCTGCAAGGGATTCTAAAGGAAATACCACTCCTGGATGCACCCAAGGACAGAACTCCATGTCACCACGTCTTCGATCGAAGATACGATATCCGACTCAAAGCGGAAGCTGAAGATTTCTCTGGCATCGATGAAGTTAGGATATACACAGACGGCTCCAAAACCATAAATGGTACTGGAGCTGGCGTCTTCTCGAACGACTTAAATATAAAAATATCAACCACTTTAGACAAACTAAACACAATCTTCCAAGCAGAATGCATTGGAATCACCAGAGCGGCTCAAGCAGTTGCAGCCAGAGATGTCAGAGATCATAACATCAAAGTCATCTCAGACAGTGCATCTGTGCTCCAAGCGCTACAAAACAATGTTATAACTTCCGCCCTCGTATTGGAATGTCACAGCGCACTCCAACACATTGCAAGCACAAATAGGGTAACACTGCAATGGATAAAAGGGCACAATAACTCACTAGGAAACGACGCAGCAGATGAACTGGCCAAAAGGGGAGCGGAGACAACAGCATACGGTCCGGAACCACTGCTGCCCATACCCCAAGCCCAAATAAAATCATGGCTGCGTAAGAAAACCGAGGAAATACACCAAATGGAATGGAGAAACAGTGAAACCTGCAGGCAAACAAAGAATGCAGTTCCGGAAGCATCAAAGAAACTTGCTCGCAGCATCACTAGACTGAAACGGGACAAGATTAGCAAAGTTATCGGTATTATAACCGGCCACTGTCCCCTGAACAAACACCTATTTACAATAGGTGTGACGGATAGCCCTCTGTGCAGAGGATGCATGGAGGCGGAAGAAACACCACAGCACGTGCTCATGGAGTGCAGCAGCGTGGCAACGGGCACGGACTCTCCAATCGCCGGCATCGCTTCCGGAGACCTGCAGCAACCTGAAAAGGCTGCTAGCTTTCTGGGAGGACCTGGGATGGTTGGAGTAACCAGAGGATTTTTATACGTACAATGGCCCAATAAAGAGGCTAAGTGCGGAAACAGCCCCGCTAACCTAACCTAACCTAACCTAAGCCCCACGTAACAGGGGTCGAGCCTTTTGCCATCAAATCCAGACTACGTGGCAGCTACCGAGAAATTCTTGATGGAAAAATCCAATAACACTTTGCCGACCCGGGAATCGAACCCAGAACGGCATGCTCAGCAGTCGCGACCACTCCACCAACGAGGCAGTTCAACAAAGAAAGTATAAATAAAACAAAACTATAAGTGCCGAGTTAAATCTATGAAAAGAATTCGGCCGGCTGTCCGTTAATCGGGAAATGTTTAGTATAGTGACGAAAATAGAAAACTCGGTCAAAGACCACGGCTGCTATTTAGCTAGCTAAGTATGTCCGCCCATTTGTTTTCACACCACAAACAGCTCGAATCTGGGAAATTTAAATATCAGCACAACAGAATATGGGTAACTATGCAAAGTGTAAAGGAATTTCTGCAGACTAGTGTCTTCGCAAAGGAGGGTTTTACAATGCAATGCAAATGTGAGATTTCGCACGTGGCTCGCTATCTGTGAGCACATCGTTATGTGTTCCTACAAGGAAAAGAAGTGGTAATTTAAAATAATGGTCTCTTGTATACACTCATTTCCCTGTTCTGGGTGCTATCAAAACACCAGGAAACATGAAATAACACATAACATCACGCCTGTAATCCACAAACGGTCAGCAGAGGTGTGCCTAATAGTGCACCCACATTTTGCCAGTTATGTTTTTAAGTCCCATGTAATATGGGGCGAGCCTATTGCCATCAACCGGGCACAAATCCCCCTGATGGAAAAATCCAATAACACTTTACTCGACTCGGAAATCGAAGTCAGGACCTCAAGCAGCAGTCGCGCTTCCGTCCACTAGACCAACGAGGCAAGGCCGTGTAACAGCAGGCCAAAATCGTGAGAATAATTTGTTTGATCGACTGGCAGATTACTAATTGAAGAAGTTTCGGAGTATTTTTTTCATATCATAACATTATTTTTGGGAGAAGCCCGCCACACTAATCCTAAACCACTGCAACTCCCGAAAGCCAGGATCAACAGTGGTAACCACCAGCAAAAGCCCCGAGACAATAAAGCTCGACGATTTCCCAAAGAAACAATCTATCTTGGATCCCGCGACGAAATAATTAGAAGAACATAGCTAATAGGCACAAAGGGACGTTTGACATACAAGGTGTTGATTTGCATCCTCGTCAAATTCAAGGAGGTGACTACGCTAATGATTCTCGTCCCGAATCCTAACTAATATTATAAATGCGAAAGTAAGTTTGTTGTTACCTTTTCACGACGAAACGGCTGATCGGATCTAAATGAAATTTAAAAATCAACCTGAGTAAGGACATAGGCTATATATCATCACGCTACGACCAATAGGAGCGGAGCAGCAATGAAAAATGTTGCGAAAACGGGGAAAATGTGACGCAGACGAAGTTGCGCGGGACAGCTAGTTCATAATAAAATGGGTAGTTCATTTTTATTTATTTTTTTACTTATGGAAATCGGAAAGTGTGAACCACCCGTGATTTAAACGCGGCCCGTCTGATTCTCGCCCTATAACCGCGCTTTCACACATACAACCGCTATCAAACGTTTATTCGATAATTTCTTATTTCCTTAACCACGTTAAGGGAGTTATTCTGAATTCCTGACAAACAACCAAAAAATCTGCGCTTTTAATAATAAAATAGGTACCGTAATTTTAATTGATTATTTATGTCTTCTGTTACAACCTCCTGAATTTTGACGAGGATGCAAAACAACACCTTGTATAACATCAAAACAGGCAAAATACGTCCATAGCTGATCCTGGACTTAATAACGGAAGTAGCCACACAAAAACATTCAAATATGGCTTATGCGGCTCAGCAATTATTGCCAGAAGACCAATAGAACAGTTAGTTAGTTATACGAAGAACCTACAATTTGTGAGTCAAAGGAAACGGGATTCTACCTGTTATTAGATGACATATACATATATAAATGTATGTCACGCGGTCAGTCTTGAGCAGCCATCGAACTAGCGTGCGATGATGGAGATGACGCATACGTTTGTAGGTATTATTATTGAATGGTAGGTAGGTGGGATTTACTAATTGGTCTCAGAGTTCACACGTTATACTATGATAATGACTATGTTCTGTGTGATTATAATCAAATAAGACCTTTATTCTTCTGATCCTCAGTCCTCTTCTGCCAGCAAATGTCGAACAACACAGAACGGTGAAATGGATGTTAACAGAAAGTATACCTAAGATACGATCAGTCAGGTTAGATACTCAGATGTTTTGTGAGAAGTTGAGCTTTTAGCACCTAAATACCAACGACTTTCATACTTTAACAAAACGATTGCATTCAAAAACTATCAAAAATGACCACTTAGGTAATGTAATAAAACAATAAATTAATTTTCTATTCTATTCCATTAATTTTTGTATACCTTCGTCAGAAAACACATTCAAATTGGTTATTAGTTAGTGATTTTCCTTTTAATGATTCACAAAACATCAGAAATTTGAAAACTTGATTTTGGAATTTCCCTATTTTGATCATACTAGTTTTACCGCACAATAATGACGTAGATGACAGATCACAATATGCCTAATTTTGAGTATTTTTAAACTAAAGTACCAAAAATGGAAAAGGCAATTGAATCAGGATCAGGACAATAATTAATTATATTTGTAATTTCCCCTCTTCATTGCATTAATTATGAAGCACGGTCTTGATTCATCATCAATTGTATTGTATTGTATAACGGGCCAATGTCCGCAACTCCACGTCCAAAGCGCGTATTTTGATTCATCAAACGAAAGTATTGATAGATGATAGACGAAATTCAGAAAGCAAAACAGCACCCACTATGGCGGTAGAATTATTATGAACTGATTTATCATTAGAACATATTATAACGTATTTTACGAATTTTCCTTTAAGTGAAAATAAGTGTAAGTAAGGAAACATATTTGTACGGTTTACGTACACACCGTCAAGCTGCAAACGCAGCAACCTACTTTCCTCTTTCGTATTTAAAACAATGTTTAATATAATTTTAAGTTAGTTGACAAATTACATACTTACGCGAACACCGCGGATTAGCATCCAACCTACTTTTACTTAGTTGTGATCGGTTCTCTAATAAACTTTTAGTGCTACCAAATCTGTGTGTGTTTACGTCAACTCACCTAACTCCAAGTACTTACTTAGTTACTTGCTACTTCTTACTTAAACTGCAAGTGTAAGGTGTCAACTACTACGGAACCTTACATTTAATGGTCCTTCGAGTATTTCACGGTTTGGGGTAATTGTATCTCTTGAAAACGACAGCGAATCGGCTTGGCTGGCCTTCCACAAGCGGATCTCACCAGTCAAGTTGAGAAAGCGCGCATATTCGTAGAAAGAGTGCAAGAGCTCTGAGCAATCAACGAAGAGGGGATACCTTGGAACTTCTTTGTGAATCAAGCGGAAAAATAAGACTCAACTTCGTCAACAAGACAACTACTACTACCACGGCTACTACTGCTACTACGACTACTACTACTACTACAGCTTTCGGACTGCGACGTGAACTGCGGGTAATCCAAAGCCTACAAGCTAGAAGGCACTAAACTACGTGTTCTTCAATACCTACTTTACTACTACATCCTACTACTACTACTACTTCTAATCTACTACTACCACTACTTAGGTTACTACTTACTTACGTTCGATTAACTAATCGATTACATCAAGATGAGCGAAATCATTACACAGAACGAAGTCTTCGAGTCAATCAGACGTCTCTGTGCTAACTACCAAAAGGACAGCGCGTCTCGAAAAGGAAAGGAGTACTTGACTCAAAGGTTAGTGTCATTGGAAAATTACTGGCAAGACTTTAACAATAGACACAATGTACTACTTGAACGAGAGGACAAAGGAATCCAATATTTCACTGGTAACGTCTATGAAAAGACAAAACATATGTACGAATCCACCAGGGCTGATATACTGCAGCGGTTGTTAGGCTGCGAAAGCAAACAGGCTGAAGTTGTCATCCCGCATCCTACGGGAGTAGATACTAAGACCAAAGAACTACTGGATCGACAGGAATGTCACATTAAAGCATTTGAACGGGCAATGTCCAAAATAGAAATTGACTCCATTAGCGAAAAATGGGAGTTAGAGGATCACCTAAGCATCCTGAAAACCAAGTGGGACACTGTAGAAAAATGTCACTGGGAGCTTGAAGCAATTTTGAAAGGTTCAAACGAGGTATACAACGACTTGTTTGGCAACAAAGAACGCCAATACGATGTTATAAAAAGATCCCTCAATTTGAAACTATGGACAAGCGCTAATTACCAAAACGTTGCACCTAGGATACAACTACCAGAATTCACTGGAAGCTACAGTCAGTGGATCACGTTCAAGGATATGTTTCTGGAAACAATTCACAACAATGCAAACTCGTCGAAAGCGCAGAAAATGCAACACTTAAAATCAAAGCTTAAAGGAGAGCCCGAACGATTAGTTCAACATTTGGTCGGCGCTGAAAACTATGAAACTTGTTGGGATATTCTTGTTCAGCGATACGACAACAAAAGACTCCAATTTGCGAACTTGATGAATACTTTGATGCAGTTACCATCCATCCGACAGGCTGATGCTGCTGTCTTGAAGAAAATGCATGACGTAATCAACGAATGCATGAATGGCCTACAAAACATCGGCCTCAATACAGCAAGCTGGGATCCAATAATCGTGTACTTGATGGCACAGAAGTTGGACTCAACATCTTATACTGAATATACTAGGGAATTAAAGCATCCAAAAGAAGTCCCGGAGCTGGGAGAATTTTTGGGGTTCCTGGAGACTAAATTCATGGCTTTAGAAGCAGCAAAAGTTTACCAAAAAGATGCATCAAACCAACACAAACAAACATTCAGCAACCAAACGAAATTCCACTTCAAGAAACCATCATATGAACAACACAGAAAGGAGGCATCAAGAATATACCATGCGTCATTCGGGAAATGCCTTCTGTGCCACGGATTTCACGTGATCATGCAGTGTCCAAAGTTCATTGGAATGGACACACGGCAAAGAAATGACACAGTAAGGAATTTGCAAATATGCAAAAACTGTTTGTATAAGCACATCGACACAGAATGCACATCAAACAAAACTTGCAAAGAGTGCAAAAAACCACATCATACGATGTTACACTACTCATCGCAAAATCTGTCACCAAGTTCCAATATGAACAATATGGGTCAACGCTCTCAACAACGGGGGCAGCAACCTACAACATCAACCAATCAACATAGTTCAAACCATTTATCAAACAACTACATTATGGAAATTCTACTAACCACAGTGGAACTACAAGTTAGAACTTCAACAGGAGACTTTATAACGTTGCGAGCTTTACTTGACCAAGGTTCACAAGTAAACCTCATCACGGAGAACGCAGCTCAACGACTAAAACTACCTAGAAAAAGGATGAACGCTACGATCTCCGGCGTGGGTACTATTTCGGGAGACTGTAAAGGACTACTAGAATTGGAGTGTAAATCACGATGCACTGACTTCGCATTTTCAGTAAGCACTCTAATAATGAAAAGGATCACAAACAACTTACCCAACAAAACATTTAAAAAAGAAAACTGGCCTCAACTACAAGGTCTGAAACTAGCGGATCCTGATTTCAACTTATCAAGGAGCGTGGATTTGCTGCTGGGGGCGGAAATCTATTCGCAAGTTATATTAGAGGGGGTCCTAAAGGGAGATGCTCAAACTCCGACAGCTCAGCAAACCCGTTTAGGATGGATTTTATGCGGCAAGCTAGAAACTTTTAACTGCCATGTTGCTCTAGTCGACCTTAACGACTTAAAGAGATTTTGGGAGACTGAAGATATCATACAGAATACTGAAGACACATCAAAAGACGACTGGTGCGAAAATTACTACAAAATGACTACTGAGAGAGATCGCGACGGCAAATACATTGTGAAAATGCCACTGATTCCTGGTTATGAAGAAAAATTGGGAAACTCTAAGCCGATCGCAATCTCTCAATTTCTACAACTGGAAAGAAGATTCGACAGAAAACCAAAACTTGCGTCAATGTACAAAGATTTTATTCGCGAATACATCGATTTAGGTCACATGAAGCTATCGAACACAACATCCTCCAAAGAATCACATTTCTTACCGCATCATGGAGTACTGAGAGAACAATCAACAACAACAAAATTAAGAGCAGTTTTCAATGCTTCACAGAAAACCATGGGTGAATGTAGCCTCAATGACGTCATGGAAAAAGGTCCCAATCTGCAAAAGGACATCCAAGCATTGATATTACAATGGCGTGGCTATAAATATGTTTACACAGCAGACATTGAAAAAATGTACCGTTCTATATGGTGCCATCCCGCTCAACAACATCTACAAAAGATCATATGGAGGAATAAACCAAAAGAAAATTTACAAGAATATCAACTTCAAACATTAACATATGGGACAAAAAGTGCTCCATGGCTAGCAATGCGAACACTTAAACAGCTTGCTTTCGATGACGGCCACAAATACCCAAAGGCCGCTGAAATATTGCTTAATCAATTTTACGTCGATGACCTAATCAGCGGTCACAACTCGACAAAACAAGCGAAGGAAATTCAAACATCGATCATTAAACTACTAAAGGGAGGCGGAATGAATCTGCGAAAATGGTCAAGCAATGATCCTGAGCTTTTGCGACACTTAGACGAAGATCAAATATCGAAAAGTACATTCGATTTTAAAGGCGACGAATCAATGAAAACGTTGGGGTTAGGTTGGAATCCAAGAGATGACGTTTTCATATTCAACTGGACTATTGACGACTACAACAACGAACCACTAACTAAAAGGAACCTGCTGTCACAAATATCAAAACTATACGACCCCTTGGGTTGGCTGGCGCCCATAACTGTGTCAGCTAAACTACTATTCCAAAGGGTGTGGCTAACTAAAATAAACTGGGATGCTGAACTACCTACTGAGTTACAAGACGAATGGCGGCATCTAAACAAAGAACTACATCTAATTAAAAACATTAAAATAAACAGATGGATTGGCAGTACGCAGAAAACTATCCAACTACATGGATTTTGTGACGCTAGCGAAAAAGCATACGCTTGCGTCATATACAGCCGAGTAATCGACGAAATAGGCGACCCAAAGATCACATTACTAGTGTCAAAAACTAGGGTGGTGCCGATTACTCAAAAAACTTCACTGCCCAGACTTGAGCTATGCGGGGCACTACTACTCTCCCAACTGATGGAAAAAGTGAAGAAATCACTAACGGAACATGAGATATCGGTTTATGGTTGGTGTGACTCCAAAGTGGTCCTAGCCTGGATTCAGGGAGACCTCTCAAGATGGGAAAGATACGTATCTAACAGAGTGGGGAAAATAAAGGACGTAATTGCACCTCAACAATGGTGTTATGTACGATCGGAAATTAATCCAGCTGACTGCGCTTCGAGAGGCTTACTACCGAGCAAGGTAGTCGAGTTCAAATTATGGTGGAACGGACCTACGTTTCTGAAAACATTCGCCGAATCTGAAACACCTCATAATGTGAATTGTCACTTTACTACAAGCGAAGAACGCAGGGACGAACCCAATGACGTCAGTTCTAAAACCTACAACACTGAAAATATTGTTTACAAGTTACTAAAAAACCACAGTTCGCTGACATCAGTAACAAGAATTACTGCTCGAATTGTGCGATATATTGCATCACTAAAGAAGAAATTACGACCATGTGCTACTTACCTAACAACAACTGACCTACAATACGCAGCAGAATATATAATAAAATATGTCCAGCAAAGCGAGTTTGCGCAAGAACACAAACAATTGAAACAAAATAACACTGTGTCACCTAAAAGCAGCATTTATAAACTCAAACCTTATCTGGATAACAAGGGAATCATTCGCGTAGGCGGGAGATTACAGCACTCTGACCTTCCTGCCAATATGAAGAATCCCGCAGTTGTACCCTACTCCAGCCGCTTCACGGAACTACTGATCGACCAAGCACACTTGATGACGCTTCATGGAGGAGCCCGGCTGACTCTTACTTACATACGGCAACGATACTGGATTGTGTCTGGAAATCGGGCGATAAAGGGAAGAATACGACGTTGTGTGAAATGTCATCGTTACAACTCTACTGACAGTGCTCAACTAATGGCCGATCTTCCAAAACAAAGAGTAACACCAAGTCGTCCATTCACACACACTGGTGTTGACTTTACTGGTCACGTAGACGTAAAACTGAACAAAGGAAAAGGAGTGAAGACGTCCAAAGCTTACATCGCAGTTTTCGTTTGTATGGCTACGAAAGCTGTACACATCGAATTAGTCTCAGAACTAAGCACGGAAGCGTTTATTGCAGCGCTTCAAAGAATGTGCGCGAGGCGTGGAACGCCCGCACATATGTACTCAGACAACGGCACGAACTTCGTTGGAGCATCCAAAGTGCTGAAGGAGGATTTTAGTAACTTCAAAAAACTGCTCTCTCATGAGTTTTTTGACGAGATTGGGAAATTAGAAATTCAGTGGCACTTCAACGCCCCTGCTTGGCCTAGCGCGGGTGGGATATTCGAAGCAGCCGTTAAATCATTAAAACATCACTTGCGGCGAGTTCTTGGGGAACAAAAACTAACCTGGGAAGAATTTACTACACTATTAGCGAAAATAGAAGCCTGCCTGAACTCGAGGCCTCTGTGTCCGCTAACAGAAGATCCGGAGGAATTTTATAGTACTCTTACTCCAGGTCATTTTCTAACTGGCAGTGCTACGCTGTCATTACCTCAACCGGAACCAGACGACAGAAGGATGGATTTGAGAAAACGTTGGCAACTAACGGAGCACATGCTGGATCAATTCTGGAAGGCATGGTCCAATGATTATCTGAACACTTTACAGTCTAGAAGCAAGTGGAATAAAACTATACAAAATCTCAAACCAAACGACGTTGTACTAATTAAAGAGACAAACTTACCTCCTGGTAAATGGGTCATGGGACGAGTGATGGAAGCTCATCCCGGCAAGGATGGTTTAGTACGAGTGGTCACACTTAAAACAAAAACTGGAGAGATAAAACGACCCACTGTCAAACTAACTTTATTACCACAACAAGAAGAATGGCCGGCTACTGAAGAAACAACAAGCAACAAAAGACAAGAAGATACAGAGATAACTGCGAACCAAAGAAGAAAAAGGGGCACGAGAACCAACAAGTACAGTTTCTTAACGTTTGCTCTAATAACTTTGATAGGAATGATAGGAACGGCACTATCGTCACCAGCAACAAACAACTATAAGGTGACCTCTATAATCAACAATCAACCTATTTACTTCGATGAAGCCGGAAAACTGCAACTTATACATGATGAATGGACACTACTGATCTATTACAACCTTACTTCCTACTGGCAAGCTGCGAATAACATGAACAACTATATAAACCAAATTGATAAACAGTGTCAAAGAATCGCACACGAGTTTACACCATGCGAAGCAGTTGTCAACCACCTACGACATGAAATGCATCACCTTGAGAATTATAACACTATGTTACTTTCTCCGCATTCACGACAAAAACGAGGCTACTTTGATGGAATCGGAAAATTAGCCAGAACACTTTTTGGAGTTTTGGATGAAGACTTTGCGCGAAAGTACGAGAAAGATATCCAAAACATGCAAATCAACGATAATTATTTGCTACAGCTGATGAAGAATCAAACTTTAATTATAGAAGCTGAAAACAACGTAATTAAAAACAATACGGAATTTATGGACAAACAATTCCACGCCATACAAACCTACATAAATCAGACTTGCAACGTAATCACAAAAATTGAAAACAGAGCGCAAATATTATACACAGCAAATGACGTGAATTCTGCCGCTTTATCATCAACTTTAATTTTGGGCGATTTGCATAGAATTCAAGAAATGCTAATGAACGCTCTCACCAACATCTACCGAGGTCATTTGGATACACACTTGTTTCCTGCATCTCAAATAATAGAACAGCTGAACATCATCTCTGGAAAACTACCACAGGGAATGGCCCTACCGATAAAGGACATACAAAAGGATTTCCGTGACATCTACGAACTAATCCATGTCAAGGCTCGGATTACAAACAATTTTCTACTTTTCGAATTGCATATTCCACTATTGAGCGATGAGGACTACAAAATATACCGGGTAATACCTATACCATTCCAGAAACAAGGGCAGTTGAAAATCGTGCAGCCTTTCTCCAATTACATCGCCATAAACTTCGTGAAAAATTCGTACATCACCATGGAAGAGCAAGACATGCGCCAATGTACGCCTTACAGAGAAGACGAGTACACATGCATTTCACGTCAGCCGGTATTTAGCTTACAAGACAAGGACGCACCTTGCGAGGCCAAGGTATTCAGCCAACAAACGTCATTATCTTGTGACATCAATAACGTAACTTGCAAAGAAACTTGGATCCAATTACATAAACCTAACTGGTGGTTGTTTACATTATGCGACAGACAGCTGATGCGCGTCATATGTAGCGATCAAGTTACGCCAGCAGTCATCAACGGTACTGGGGTGATTGCCTTGAAACCAAAATGCATACTACAAAAGAAAGATGCGACAATATTCACTTACAACCACTTAGGAAGCAAATTTTACATGGAGGCGGATATTGAAGTACCTACACTTAACACCACAATCAACAATTTATTTGATCTAAGTTGGAAAAACGCACAGCTGAATATGACAGAACTAGATACATCGGCAATAAGTATCAGAAATATAGATAAGAAAATAACTCAGCAGAAAGAGCAGGAAAGACTACCGCGTCTACCACAAGGGACAGACATTTCGAGTCACGACATATATCTTTACTCTGTGACTTCTTTGCTGTTGGGAGGAGCTGCTTCGTTTGCTGTCTACATTTGGATTAAGAGACTATGCCTTAAGAAAACTAAAATGCCGACTACCAGACAACCTACAGGAATCGACAACAAGGTCGAAATCGAGTTACAAGAAATACGTCATTCGACACCGCCGGAGCCACTATACAGCGACGCGAGGCCGAAACAACTATTTCACTTTGAGGAGCAGTAAACCTTATTATTTCAATGTGAATATGCCACTGATTCCTGGTTATATATGTTAAATTTTTACTTACGTTTTACTTACTCACCTAATGTACTTTTATACTGTCTGTACTTTTTAGTATTATGTTTTCGGACTCGTACTTTTATATTTGTTATGTACTGGATGCTTATCTCGCCTTTTGCCCTCGGGAGCATGTACGGTTTACGTACACACCGTCAAGCTGCAAACGCAGCAACCTACTTTCCTCTTTCGTATTTAAAACAATGTTTAATATAATTTTAAGTTAGTTGACAAATTACATACTTACGCGAACACCGCGGATTAGCATCCAACCTACTTTTACTTAGTTGTGATCGGTTCTCTAATAAACTTTTAGTGCTACCAAATCTGTGTGTGTTTACGTCAACTCACCTAACTCCAAGTACTTACTTAGTTACTTGCTACTTCTTACTTAAACTGCAAGTGTAAGGTGCCAACTACTACGGAACCTTACAATATTAGTATTTTTATCAGTCCACGACAAAGTAAAAGAGTCGCTTTTCGCAGTTCTATTGTTTTAAAACTGATGAGCTTTCTATTGATCTACGTATTACCTACAGCTGAGCCCCTTTATAAGGTAGTTGATCATTTATATGTATAACCTATAGGTTAATAAAACCCAAGGAATTAAGTAAAATGCAGTGACAAACAGGTTATTGTCAATGTTTCCAACTTGCAGAACCTAAGTATTAATGCAACTGGGTTTATTTCAATATTTTGGAGCCAATATACTGAAGCAGGAAAACTGTATTACTTAATTGTAAATAAACCGTATTGACCACACGTCGTTGTAAACCGCAGTTCAGCAACTAATTGCGAAGTGTCATTTATCGTGACGTCAGTTGACATGAATCAACCTGGCTATTCGAACCATTGCTGTACTACGCGCGTCGATATTAAATTCACACCCGGTTTAATTAACTAGGCCAAATTAAATCTAGGAAAGGAAACAATTATTGAGGAAAACGACACATATACATGTATTTGTTTAGGATGTAATCTACGCGAGACATTTTTTCCTTGTTGCGGAAAGTTGGGTTTTTGAGCGGGATAGAATAAACTCATACTTACTATTTATAAAAGTGAAACTTACATACTTTCACATTTACGAGGAGTAACAATAGTGAAAAAAATAAAAACCGACTTCAAAAACACAAAAAAAAGTATATAATATGTGAAAAAATAACTTTAACTTCAGAAGTCGGCGACTTTTGTTTCGTTGAGTCAGTGTTTTGCCACAGCTAGTTTTTTATTTTACCATTTATGATATCCTAAACAAATATTTATAATGCTTTTATTTTACATTGTTAACAATACATGCCATGACAAAGGCTTGTCTATATGAAATTGGTTCACCATTGGCAAAGATATCGGTGAACAAACACACAAAACATTCAGACGAGTTGATAACCTTTTTGAAGTGGATCACAAAATACGCAAAAATTTTATAACTGGGAAACGACTTTTTGTTTGGGAGGATACATTACATTATAGGAGCGGAGCAGCAATGAAAAATGTTGCGAAAACTCGGAAAATGTGACGCAGACGAAGTTGCGTGGGACAGCTAGTTTAAAAATAAACTTGTTAAGAAGTAGGAACTTTGACGTCCAATTAGCTAGAAGGTTCCCAGGTATGGGACTATATACTGGGAACTTTCTAGTTCTTCTAGAATAAAAAAATGATAGCAATGACGGGGACAACAGTGCCTTTCGGCTTCGTTAAGGGTCTACATACATAAAACAAAATACAAACAACCGAATTAATAACCTCCTCCTTTTGGAAGTCGGTTAAAAACAAACAGGCAATGGAACTTTTTTTAGTTTTATTGGAATTCAATTTCTTTTTGTTGAGAATTTCATGGACTAACTCGTAGAACAAAAGTTGTTCAGTTTCACGGTGCTAGACACCACACGAGAGATTGTGCGTTTATTATGTTAAATAAACCTAGCTTAAAACTAGTCTACTGCAATTAATTCTTATTTGGGCGTTGAATTACATTGTCAGGAGGGCACTGTTTATAAGCATTTGTGAAATTGTCTTGAAAAAACAAGAAGACGTCCTTAGATAATTAAGGCCACAGGCCAAATAAAACATGCTGCACTATAATTTGTTTAGTGAGGATGACTCATCATCATCATCATCATTAGCCTATTATGTTCCCACTGCTGGGACACAGGCCTCCTCTCTATGAGAGGGAGTGGGCTGTAATCCACCACGCGGGCCCAGTGCGGGTTGGTAGATGTCACATGTCTTCGAATTTTTAGTTCTAGGACATGCCGGTTTGAGGATGACTGACAGAATATAATTGACATTATCAAAAAGAATAATCGCCCAACGTGGGGCTCGAACCCACGACCCTGAGATTAAGAGTCTCATGCTCTACCGACTGAGCTAGCCGGGCTGTATCTGAATTGTCGAAATTGACCACTGCGTTCAATAATTTGTTCTGGTTGATTAAAATATACTGGAAGGGAATAAAAACGGAACGTTTGTCATAAATAAAAGAAAAATAAAATGTGAACGGCGCAGTATTGATAACGAAAAAATTGTATAAAAACAACGTTAAGCTTTATGAATCATTGACCAGTGGCTTTTTTGTTAAAGGCATTTAAAGGTTGCGGTGATGCATACACAAAAAAAGGTTGCATTGCTACAAATTAGGATGCATTCGTCAATAAAGTCATTCCATCAAAAACAGTTACATACCTCTTCGCGAGTAACAGTACAGTATACGCACTAAGCGTTTTGGGAATACTTTTATTATGCGTACCGCTAAGGAGTGGAATTCCCTGCCGGAGTCTGTGTTTCCCGATAGCTACAATCTGGGGGTGTTCAAGTCAAAAGTGAATAGGTTTCTTCTAGGCAAGCGTGCTTCACCGTCGACCACATCATTGCTTACCATCAGGTGAGATAGTGCTCAAGCGCGACCTATGGATAATAAAAAAAAAACAGTACTTAATAATAACATCACGCCTGTAATCCCCGAAGGGTTAGGCAGAGGTGTACCTAACAGTAAACCCACGTTTTTCCAGATATGTTGTAAGTCCCATGTAATAGGGAGCGAGCTTATTGCCATAAACCGGGCACAACTCCAGTCTCCGTAGCAGCTATTTAAAAAAAAAACCTGTTGGAAAAACACAATAACACTTTGCCCGACCCGGGAATCGAACTCCGGACATCATGCTCAGCAATTGCGCTTGCGACCATTAGATCAATGAGACAGGTTTAATAATAACTTAGGGGAGTACCTTCTTAATGATAACTTTAATATTTAATAATAACTTTAATTAAATACCTCAATAAGAGAATAAGGATGCAATTACTGAAAATTATTGTTTTACTTACTACTGCGTTTAAACCCCATACCAAAGGAAATAGGACAACATAACGTATACGTAATTTAGAATTCACACTTTGTGCTGTATTTTCCTTTGTTGGAATTAATAATTGTGGTGTACAAAACTGTATAGCACAAACGCCTGGATTCTGAACGAACTAAAAGTTAAATCTCGCCTATTGACCATCTGCATGAAACGACTCTTACAGTACTTCGGACACGTGGCAAGGAAGGAGCCTGATAGCTTGGAGAAGCTTATTGTGGCTGGTAACGTGGAAGGGAAAAGGGGCCGTGGAAGATCACCAACCCGATGGACAGATGCGGTGAAGGAAGTTTGCAAAGGGAGTTTCCAGGCATCTGTCCGCATGGCTGAAAACCGTCCAGCATGGAAAGCGTTGGTGGAGAAGGCGAGGACCTCATGTGGTCACGACCCTCAGTCATGAGGAAACGAGGAAGAAGAAGAGGAGACAAAATTGAATAGCACCAATCGATCACAAGCTTTCACATTGTGATATATTTACGAGGAACGATATGACTATGTTTAGAAGTTTACAACTAAGTGCGTCACCCGCCTGCACTTCACCGTTTACGAAGAAGGTTTTGTGAACATGATTCGAAACAGAAGGTTTGATACAAGACGTATCTTAATATGGCTAAGTAGGGTACGTTGGAAGTGATAATTTTCGTAAGAAAAGGTACTGGCAAATGTAATTAGCAGGGAAACATTATTGGAACTTTATTATTTCGGAGCTACTCACTATATTTAACCGTTAGGCAGGTATAGAGGACGGACGAATCACATTGCGACTAAAATAATGATAAATGTGGATGGCTGGAGAGGGAGAGTAAGACCAAGGAAACAATGGATGGCTTGTGAGAGGAATAAAATGAAAAAAAAAAGGAGTAAATTTTAGCATGACTGTTGACAGAGGCGAATGGAAGAAAAAAGATATTGCGCCGACTCCAAGTAACATGGGACAAGGGCAGGGAGATGAGGTTTGCGAAGTTTCCCTTTTTTAGTCAATTCATCGAATGCTACCAATGAAACAACACGATCAGCACATTTATTTATTCGTAGTTTTAAAAGCTATGAGTCCCAAGATTGCTGTGGCATAGGTATTGACACTATTCAGTTTTATTGGTGGCAGTTAATATAGTGAAATCGTAATCAGGATAAAATAAACAACCTCACCAATCCTAACCTTTTTAAGACAAAACTGCATCATCAATTACTTTACCGTTTCATTGCGTCCCTCAACCGTCATCATCCCACACAAATAACGGTATAAATGCAAAGAAAAACGACCAAAAGAATGCAGATATTATTGAACATAACGTACAGTACTACTAAATTACCTAATTACAATAAACGTACGCACGACGACCAATCAAGCTATACAAAACCAGTTTATGCTGATCTCTCATTGTTTACGAAATCTATACAAAACGAGGCCATGTTATACTAGAAATTATAGCTTGGTGTGGATGCGCATCTCGCTCATTACATTGCGCCTGCGCATAAACACGTCGGGTCCGATCGTAAACGGGGTGAACGATTCGATATTGTCATCGTACTGAGAAATATGAACGTTATGACAATCAAATTAACCTTTATTACGAAGATATGGTGCATTGGAAGTATGTCTTTTTGTTTACAGGTATTTTTTTATTAGCCCAACTATCTTTCGTTGTATCTTCAATTGATTTAAGGGTAATTTCAGGATTGTTGCCTTTTATCATCACTCGCTGCTGGTAGGTACTGCTGGATAATGGGCCCCTCTTGTGCCACGATCATCCAGTCTGATCTTTGAGATAATTTCAAGTTGGAAGGTGGGAATCAGGTACAACAATTTTTGACGTGACAACGTCTTATAAATTGGTTTGCCGGGTGACACTTCAAGAAACTGCGTTACGCTCCGCTCACGTTATGCGCTCACAATGAGAGCGAGTGAGAGGCACGCGTGCCTTTCACTTTTTATGTCTGTCTCTCTCGCTCTTAGGCGGGCTAACCATGCCCGAGTGGAAGGGACGCGTGCCTCTATATATGTATATTTGTATATAAATACGTATGTATGTGTAAAGGTAAAAATAAAATTTTGTTAATATGAAATTCAGTGCGAGATTCTTTGTATAAATTAATGTTTTAAATATAATTCTTTGTATAAATAAATGTTTTAAATTGTTACTATTATTTCATCCTTCTTCCTACTATACGAATGAATATTCACATTAAAATTATTTTACCACTCAAAGTCGTTGTCACGTAAAACTTTCGCCCGTATACCGACTTTACAGGCAACCAATTTTTTTTAGAGGTTTTTCTGTCGGGGGTTTTTAAAATTTTTAATTTAATTTTTATTTTATGCTTTTTAAACTTAAAACAACCGGTACCCTGCATAATCTAGATGATGCATGTGCACTGTGGCTATGGTTATTTTACTTTCGTAAGCCGAAGTCCTGGTTGTAGGACACAGGACACAGGAGTTTGATGGTCTGTAGCACACCCTCAAGTATGTATATACCCTTTCCGTTATACTCTGTTTACAAAGTTTTATGTCTGTGCTATTAACCGTTGAGGAGTTCCCTCGTGAGGAGATGATCAAGGCAGTAGGATGAGTTCATGATACAAATCGTGATTATCCATCAAATATGAACTCTGTGCTATTAAACGTTGAGGAGTTCGGTCGTGAGAAGATGATCCTGGCTGCAGGATGAGATCATGATACAAATCGTAATTATCGATCAATCAAAAATGAACTCGTATGCAAAGTTTCGTTTCGTTTATCCATCAAATATAAACGTGCATACAAATTTTCATGTCTGTGCCATTAACTGTTGAGGAGTTCCCTCGTGAGAAGACGATCCTGGCTGCAGGATAAGTTCATGATACAAATCGTAATTATCGATCAATCAAAAATGAACTCGTATGCAAAGTTTCGTGTCTGTGCTATTAAACGTTGAAGAGTTCCCTCGTGAGAAGACGATCCTGGCTGCAGGATGAGATCATGATAGAATTCATGTCTATGCATCAAATATGAACGTGCATAATTTCGAATCGACCAGACCTGTGGAAATATTTAATTTCTCTTCTTTAGAAAAGAGGTGATGATCTTCAAACGGCTGAGCAGATTTTCATGATACATAGCTAAGAACACTCTTGATTAACACACCTTTCAAACGAAACCAAATTTATCAAAATCGGTTCATCCGTTCAGGAGCTATGATGCCACAGACAGACACACAGATACACAGATACACACGTCAAACTTATAACACCCCTCTTTTTTGGTCGGGGGTTAAAAATAACAGTATTTCTCCACTATTCAATGGATGTTCTTATACATATAAACCTTCCTCTTTAAGCACTCTATCTATTAAAAAAACCGCATCAAAATCCGTTGCGTAGTTTAAAAGATTGCTTAAATCTTTTAAACTACGCAACGGATTTTGATATATGATGATATACATAGAGACATAGGGACAGAGAAAGAGACTTTTTTTTTCTATTCGTTTATGATTGACATGACTTCTGAATCCTAGAAAGCAGAGCAATAAAAAAAAACACTGTATTTTCCATTTTCTTTGGATATTTACTTCAAGCGGGAAAAACACTGGAAAAGGCAAATAAAGCAAATCACAGGCAAACACAAATTATAATTGTTGTAAATTGTAAATTTAATTACCGTGCTTAAATTCCTGTTAGTATCATCAGTGTCTACCTCTACCTATACATAAATACCTACCTGCTTATACATACTGGGATTTCCTAAACGGTTGGTAAGTATAACTCAACGTCGAAATACACCACTTAAGGTGGTTCCGCTGACGATCCCGCCGCCGTTTTTTCAATAGATGGCGTTGTAGTCGCATTTGGGAAATATCAAAGATATTTGGTCTCGCAAATATCTTTGATGGACAATATTCTATTTGCGTAAACTAGCCTTTTGTCTTGATTTTTCCACATATACAGTTTACTTGTTAACCTTTCTCAAACGGAGATTTTCAAGATTCCCCCAAGTCGTCTCCACTTCATATATGTACACACCATGCACACACACACATGCACACGTAAACGGTTACTTTCTGAACCGCTAGATGGCGTTCTCATCAAAAACGTTTAATTAGGAAAGATGCAGATAGCTTAGATTATCATTATTTTATGACTAAAATGTTTAAAAAAAAAATACGAGATGGGCCACTGCAACGTTTTATTTTAGTTATTTTTTTTTTACAATAACTACCCATCAATAGTACCTAACATGAAACGGAACGTCGCTTGTCGCGATTTACATATTTAAATGTCAGTGACATAAACATTCAAGTGCGAAAATCTATTCTGTTCTGAACAGTTCTTTCTACAAGGGAATCTTATGTTCTGGTTCTGGAATCTTAAAGTAGTTGTGATAAATGTGTTGTGTAAGTGTCATCATCGTCATCATCAGCAGCCTACCGCAGTCCACTGCTGGACATAGGCCACTTCAATCGCTCGCCACTTAACCCGATTCTCGGCAACTCTCATGCAGTTGCTACCAGCTACCCTGCAAAGATCGTCGCTCCACCGAGCCTGAGGGCGTCCCATCTTACGCTTGTCGATTCGCGGTCTCCACTCAACAACACGTCTACCCCAACGGTCATCGGTTCTACGGCTAATATGGCCGGTCCATTGCCACTTCAGATCACCTCGTTCCGGATGCGATCCTTCAAAGAGACTCCTTATGTTGTGTTTTACACAATTTGTTTGGTTATTTTGTGTTTTACTCTAATTATATAATTAACTATTGTAAGTCATGCCTAGTCCTCATGTAAATTGAGCAATGTCTGGACTTTAAAAGAGCAACAAGTTAACAGAGAACCTCTGAGTTTGTTTCGGCTGTTTCTTCTCAGAGTAGTCAGGTACGAAACACCGGCCCCATCTAGTTTTAAAAAAAAAATGACGTGTAAAAGTGTTTGTAAAAACCTATTTGCAAAATAAACATCATTTATCATTTATCATTTATGCTTTTTATTCAAGTAGTATTAGTATTCATTTACCCAAAGTAAAGAGCCTGTCAGGGTTCGAACATACAACCTACAATTCATAAGTCAAGGCCATTTCCACAAAGAGGATATCACTGCCCACCTTTCAACTACATAATACAATAAATTGTTTATAAAAAAACAATCTAAGTCAAGTCATATAGGCACTTATAATAAGGCAAAAAAATACAATTGATACAAACTCAACGCATTTATTTAAATACCATTTACAGGCAGTTTTGAATCAAAATCAAAATATTTTTATTTCACATAGGCCTACAAGGGCACTTGTAAAACGTCAACAAGAAAGGTGCACGGTTCGTGTTGGTCGTTTCCTATGGAAAAGAACCGGCAAGAAACTCCATGGTTACTCTTTTAAAATCATTTGGTTTTACAATATTTTTTTGTTACAGCGTTAATACGTAAGTATGGGAGGATATCATAGGCCCGACAATAAGTTCTTGCTTACTACAAAACATAGACCAAGATAAAAAGTTACCAAGGATCTAGGAATCTATAAAGCCCACAATATCAATGTCCACACATTTCAAGGTGTTTCAAAGTGTCAAGGACTCAGGTCTCTAGTTGCACGTTCCAAAAGGGAGGTAGATCTCTATGGACAAGAACGTGCAAGAAACTCCATGGATACTCTTTTTGCAAAAAAATTAAAACTGACTTCAAAAAACAAAAAAGTGAAAAATAACTTTAGCTTCAGAAGTTGGTTACTTGTTTGTTTGATTCAGTTTTTTTGCCACCAACTTCTGAAGCTAAAGTTATATTACACTTTTTTGAAGTTGTTTTGTTCTTTGAAAAAAGTTTTTTATTTATCCATTTAGTTGTATTATCCTATTAAAATTTTTGCTATGAATGTAAATACAATACATGTATTGTTACATTATCATGGTAATATGCTTATCACCAATCAAATGGAAACTAACATACTATGTATAACTAACTGTCGAAATCTGGTTTTACTGTACACATCTGCATACCAAAATGAAAAATCAAAATGTAATATGATGAAAATCAATTTATAGAATATTACATTTTGGCCCCAAGAGCATACAATACACGACTTCCTAAAGAAGACACGACTTCCTAAAGAAGGAGGTTATCCATTCGACTGTGTTTTTTTTTTATCTTTGGAGATATCCAAATAAATCTGTTGTGACAACATCATAACATTACAGCGGGATGTAACGTTATGATGTTGTCACAACAGATTTGCTGTCTATTATTGAAAAAACACAGTCGAATGGATAACCTCCTTCTTTAGGAAGTCGGTTAAAAATATACTAAATAGCCACATGGTGCTTATTTACAATGAAATTAATTACTGAATGAAATTAGTATACAAAAAAAAACTTTCCAATTGATAACCTCTTTCTTTTAGAAGTTGGTTAAAAATAGGTAAAAGGAATAAAAAATTAAGCATTGACAGATAAATAGGTATAGATATATAAATATGTATAAATAGATAATAGCGCGGGTAGGTGTAAAAAAAAGAATGTATCTCCAATATTGATTTGATACCTATTTTAATTAGAAATACTCAGTTTATTTACTTATTCTTTATAAAATATCAGTGTATAACTTCTGCATAGTGAGTACTCACGTTTGCAGCTCACACATGTGACTAAAGCTATAACTTTCCACCACCTGCCAGCACATCACTTCACTTTCACTGTTTTTTTCACTGTGACCGGTCACAAGGACACCATGTCACAGCTTGATGAGATTGCATTGGTACAGAAAAGCCTTGAGGATAGCTTTGTCTGGAAGATGAGCGAACTGGAGGCACAAATTCAGTGCGCAGGACCAGCCAAAGATAATGTGGCGAGGGTAGCTGAGGAGTTTCGGACCTTCAGGGAGCTAATCTTTAGCACTTTAGCATGCTAAGTCTGCTTAGGAGACAGATCAGCGAGTGTGCCAGACAGGTTGACCAATTGGAGACCTGGCATCGTCGGAAGGCACTGATCTTTCAGGGCATAGCAAAGGTTGAAGGAGAGGTCAGTAGCACAGTGATCCTGGATCTAATTAACAAGAAGCTGGGCCTTTAATCAGTAACCACATCCTCCATAAAGGTCTGCCACAGACTAGGTGCCGCCAACAAGCATCACCACAGTCCTATTTAGTTATTTATTTAAAATATGTTACACTGGAACGCCACACTTAGCAATTACACCAATGAAGCACAATAATAACTAAACATATTATAGCTGTTGATCTTCCATCATCATTCGAAAGGCCGCGGGCCGGCAGCGGGCAGCTCCAGCATATGGTGGATCACGCTCGCTCACGCAGCGATTTTAGTAAGATTCTTCAACTATGACGACAGGTCTGCGGTATGGAGAGCGAAGACAGGTCTGTGTCCGTCAAGGAATTCTTGACCAAGACCCGACAATCCATCTTTGGGAAGGCGAGGCTTCACTTTTCTATGCGGTCATGCTGGACTCAGGACGGTGTCATCGTAATTAAAAGTCCCCGATGGAAGTAAACATAAAATCTCATCGTTTGAAGAATTGAGTCCGTTGCTGCTGAAGTACCTATCCCAAAGTGCAAACTTCTGGAGATAGCCTGAAAAACAAGTAAAAATAATCGTTAATTTTTGGTAACAAAACTCTTAAATATTATCTATATATAAATTCACGCATTAGATACCTACGTTGCGTAGGATTTACTTACCTTTCAATATGCTATCTTTTGCTGTTTGGTAATGATAACCTTTGATTAGTTTTGGCTCGTAATCATTGTTTTGCTTGACTTTGTTTTTTTTTTATCTTTCTTCCTCACACGACCATGAGATGGATTGTTACATGTCTTGCGTACATTCGTACAATAGTTTACCCTCAACAAGGATGTTTTTGTCATTATTTTTCTTTTTTGAAAACATATTGCTAATGCCATTATGACATGACTGTCTTTGACATTGACATCGGGTTTTCAAGGATCGGATACGCTCACAACGTAAACAGATAGTTTTCTCTGTCTACGACTCACGATAATTTTATGTTTGTTGAGGGCGTAAGGTGCGTTCCGAATGCCACAATTTTATTTTTCTGTACTTTTGTATTTATTTTGGGTTTGTTTTTTTTCCATTTCATTGTAACTTATTTTCATTCCTTGGTTGTTCACTGTGTTTTAAAATGATGATGTTAGCTGGCGGGTGGTGCAGAGATGCAACCGTCGTACCTACTTGTTTAGCATGTAGTTTATTTTTTATTTTTTTATAGTTATTTTAATTTTACAAGTATATTTTTTTTAAAATATTTTATTCGTATTTATGACCACTATTTTCGATAATGAATCGTTTTTCTCAGCTAACAAATCTACTGCCACTCTTGAAGATAGTTTTTGTTCCATTACAGACACCCTTGGTGATACTTTACGTCAAAACTTTAACCATAGTCTTGACCGACTGTTTAATGTTTGTCACATCAATGCCCAGAGCATTCCCAGCCACTACAATGAGCTTTACGATACTTTTACGAACAATAACGTCCATACCGTCCACATTTCAGAGACCTGGCTATAACCTGAGCTTGCGTCTACCACTTACTTTCTACCAGGATTCGTTCTCCTACGGAATGATCGAATCGGTAAGAGAGGGGGTGGTGTTGCAATTTACCTTCATGCCGATTTTTCTTTTAAAATTATTGCTACTTCTTCCTCTACTACTAATTTGGCTGAATTTCTTTTTTTAGAAGTTTGTGTTTTATGAGCTAAAACTGTTCTTGGAGTTGTGTATTGTCCCCCGTCCCTTGATTACTTCATCGAATTAGAATCGGTCCTAGAATCATTAGGTTCGGAGTATGCACATCACAGCGTCATGGGGGATTTCAACACCAATCTCCTTGCCCACAACTCCCCTCGATCCTGTTAACTCCTACATCTGGTCGAGTCAGTTAGTCTGCATGTCTTGCCTCTCCAACCAACGCATCATAACACTGTCGGGGATGATACTTGGCTCGACTTGATTCTCGCATCTAATCCTTCCCTAGTCGCCTCACATGGTCAACAGGACGCTCCTGACTTTTCCCATAACAACCTTATTTTCCTGTCTTATGTCCTTAAACCTCCTAAACCCAAACCTACCTTCCAGTACAGGCGTGCCTTTGCGCGGATGAATGCAGAAAAACTCATCGAGCATGCTTCCAATATTGACTGGACGCCCCTGGAGGAAGCCACATCAGTCGATGATAAAGTGAATACTTTTAATGCGGTTGTAGTCAAGTTGTATGACACCCACGCTCCTGTCAGGAAAGTCAAGTTGAAGCGCTCACCGGCCCCATGGATGAACAATGGAGTTCTAATGGCAATGCGACGAAGGGATCGCGCGTTCACGCCCCTTTTCAAAACTGCTCGCAATCGTTGTAATCAGATGCTATGATAACATCAGTCGTCACATGATTGTGAAAGCTCTTGATCAGCTCCTTCCTGCAATCTCCCATATCGTTAACTTCTCCCTTTACTCCGGTGTTTTCCCTTCTCTATGGCGGAAAGCCCATGTTCGGCCACTCCCTAAAATTCCTAACCCTACTCTTCTCAGCCATTTTCGACCAATTTCCATCCTTCCCTTTTTATCTAAAGTACTCGAGGCCTGTGTTCACAAGCAATTTTCCCACTTCATCTACCACAACTCCCTTATCAGTCCATTGCAATCCGGGTTCAGGCCCGGCCATAGTACCGTATCAGCCCTCCTTAAAGTGACTGACGATATAAGGCGGGGAATGCAAGACACTAAAGTTTCGGTTTTGGTCTTAATTGATTTTTCCAATGCTTTCAATACCGTCAGTCACGAAGTCCTTTTATCCATCCTCTCCTATCTGATGGTCTCTCCGGAGGTATTGGAATGGTTTTCTTCCTATCTTCGGGGGCGCCAGCAATCAGTTCTTGCTGGTGACTCTAGCTCCAGCTGGTGTGATCTTGATGCTGGCGTCCCTCAAGGCGGTATTTTATTCTCTATTTTTATAGATCTCATAACTACCGAGCTTCAGTGTGTGTATCATCTTTACGCTTTCGACTTACAGCTTTACTGTCAGGCTAGTGTTGACAGCTTGTCCAGTGCGATCGAGGAGCTAAACCGGGATTTACGTTTTGTCAAAAACTGGTCTGATCGTTTCGGGGTGGCGGTTAACCCAACCAAGTGCCAGGCTATTATTATAGGGAGTCCCCCATAGCCTGAGAAGGCTGAATGGCTTAACGGTGCCACCGGTTACCTTTGACGGCACGGTTATTCCGTTTAGCTCTGACGTCAAAGATCTGGGTTTGCATGTTGACACTTGCCTTGACTGGCGTAAGCAGGTCGCGATTGTGAGCAAGAAAGTCACCGGAACATTGCGGTCGCTCTATCGGCTAAAAACTATTCTCCCATCACACCTATAGGTAATGCTTGTACAGTCCCTAATCTTCCCCATAATTGACTATGGTGATGTGTGCTACCGACTTCTTAATAACTGCATTCGATTCGTATTTAATCTTCGTAAGTATGATCACGTCTCCGCACATCGGTCACTTTTAAAATGGTTGCCCATCCGACAACGCAGAGCGTTGAGAGCTTTGACTACCCTATTTTCTCTTCTTAATAAGCCTACTTCTCCTTCTTATGTGACTACTTATTTTCAATATTTATGCTCTGCGCACAGTAAGAATCTTCGTTCCTCCAATAATCGTCTTCTACGTTGTCCTTCTCACCGCTCTCTTTTCTCAAGTCGTCTTTCTTTGTCCAGGCTGTCTTCCTTTGGAATGCGCTCCCTCTGAACATCAGGTTGGCCAACAGGCGGTTCACATTTAAAGTTAAAGCTCGCCAAGACTTACTTAAGAAGCTGGCAGATTCATCTCTTAATTAAATTGTTGTTAGTTTGTCTCTCTCTTTACTTATTGTACATATATATGTATGTATTTATGTATGTATCGTTATATTTTATTTGTAAATGTTCTCTTACCATTTGTTATGCTGCACCTACTATGTTTTCTCTCTGCATCACCCTAAGGTAGACTGGTAAAAAATGCCTAAGGCATTAAGTCCGCCTTTGTACAGTGTTTTTATACTTGTGCATAAAGTTTTAATAAATAATAAATAAATAAATAAATTATGTGATAGATATTTACAAACTGATTCAAGATCAAAGAACAAAATCGTTTGGAGTGTGGGCGCTATGGCGCGAGGACTTATAAAAAAATGCATTTTTTTTTGGTTTTTCGTACACCATCTTATGAGATGTGTGACTGTTGCTGTAGTAGAAAACTATGGTTTTCTACTACAGCAACAGTTTCTTTCCAGAAAAGATTTTCATCAGAGCTACCATTTTGGAAATATAGAGCGTTTTGTAAAAACAAGAAAAAAATTAAAAAACTCCTAACTCGGAAACGGTGCGTCGGAGGGCCATGCCTCTCTGAACCTAAATAGTTTCTATGGACAAGGGTAATAGGCTTCTGCAAGAAAAACGGACGAAATCTGTTAGTTTTTTTTTTTCCGAAAATTTGTGTCTTTGCCCCTAACGATACTCAAGCTGAAAGATCGACCGACACAGAATATTTTTTTCAATTTTTTCTTTTTTCTCAATATTTCTCGGATTTTTTTACACCATCTCATAGTTTTCTACTAGAGCAACAGTTTCTTTCCAGAAAATATTTTCTTTTGAGCTACCATTTTGGAAATGTAGATAGTTTTATAAAAATTAAATAAAATTCGGAGGCCCATAATTCGGAAACAGTGCCTCTTGGGTCCATACTTCGCAGAACCTAAATGGTTTTTATGGCCAAGGTTAACCCGAAACTGCCATTTTTTTTTCAAATTTCCTATTTTTTTTTTTTGGAAAATCCACTAAGTCCCAAAAAATTTTTTTGCCGAAAATTTTATTTTTTTGTTTTCTTTGCTGCGCATAGTGCCCCTAAGCGTATACTTCAACTCCTAAAAATCTGCCCCTTAGACGACCCACTGACCAACAAATCACCAAGATTTCAAAGATAAACTTCCACTAGCTTGAAAGCTTTTTAGTTCTAATCTTCACTTTATATACAAAGCCTTGGAACACTAAGGGTCAGCTCACACCGAGACGCGACACTGCGCGCACATTTTAAAAAGCGATTCAAAATTTAACTTTATTTTCTACACGAAAGGATACACATTTCTTTACAGGCGTCACGTGGCGCAGCGCTGCGTGGCGCAACGTTTTCTCACAATGAAATGTGTATCTTCTCTTTATAAGTGTGCGCGCAGCGTCGCGTCTCGGTGTGTACTGAGTCAGAACACCTACACCTACCTGTTAGGGTCAGTACTACTGACATAGGTTTTAAGAGATTGTGCCAAAATCTACAATTCTTTCAGAAATCCCTAAATTTACTACCTACCTACTACCTACCTACTACCTACCTACTACCTACCTACTACCTACCTACTACCTACCTACTACCTACCTACTACCTACCTACTACCTACCTACTACCTACCTACTACCTACCTACTACCTACCTACTACCTACCTACTACCTACCTACTACCTACCTACTACCTACCTACTACCTACCTACTACCTACCTACTACCTACCTACTACCTACCTACTACCTACCTACTACCTACCTACTACCTACCTACTACCTACCTACTACCTACCTACTACCTACCTACTACCTACCTACTACCTACCTACTACCTACCTACTACCTACCTACTACCTACCTACTACCTACCTACTACCTACCTACTACCTACCTACTACCTACCTACTACCTACCTACTACCTACCTACTACCTACCTACTACCTACCTACTACCTACCTACTACCTACCTACTACCTACCTAGTACCTACCTACTACCTACCTACTACCTACCTACTACCTACCTACTACCTACCTACTACCTACCTACTACCTACCTACTACCTACCTACTACCTACCTACTACCTACCTACTACCTACCTACTACCTACCTACTACCTACCTACTACCTACCTACTACCTACCTACTACCTACCTACCTAAGAGAACCTTCTCCTGTCAGTAACATACAAAACAAAAAAACAATTATCGAAATCTATCCAGCCGTTCACGCGTGATGCCGTGACCAAGGGAAATAGGGATTCATTTTTAGATATATATATATATATATATAGACTAGCTGTCCCGCGTAACTTCATCTGCGTCACATGTTCCCCGTTTTCGCAACATTTTTCATTACTGCTCCGCTCCGATTGATCGTAGCGTGATGATATATAGCATACGTCCTTCCCCAGGTTGAAATCTATCTTCTTGCCAAATTTCATTAGGATCAGATTCGCCGTTTAATCGTGAAAAAGTAACAAACAGAAATACAAACAAACAGAGTGACTTTCGCATTTATAATATTAGTATGGATATATAGATCGACTAGCTGTCCCCGGCATGCGTTGCAATGCACTTTTTACCTACCCTATCTACCTACCCACCATACCCTACCCTACCCTACCTACCATACCCTACTACCCTACCTACCTACCTATCTACCCTACGCTACCTACCTACCTACCTACCCTATCTTTCCTTTTAAACCTTCCCTGGACTACGACAAACATTTTAAAACCAAATTCAGCTAAATCGGCCCAGCCGTTCTCGAGTTTTAGCGAGACTAACGAACAGCAATTGATTTTTATTTATATAGATAGATAGATAGATAGAACTACGGCGTTTCAACGTGACCTTGACCGCGTCGTGTATGTTTTATTAGGTAGTACCTACATTCATGAATGTAAATAGTGTGATGAATGAATGTAATCCTACTAATAGGTATTATAAATGCGAAAGTTTGTGAGGATGGATGGATGGATGGATGTCTGTTACTCTTTCACGCAAAAACTACTGAATGGATTTGGATGAAATTTGGCACACGGGTAGTTTGTAACCTGGATTAACACATAGGATACTATTTATCCCGATAATATGTTCCCGTGGGACAATTATCGAAATCCACGCGGGCGACGCCGCGGGCATAAGCTAGTGTTATAAAATGTAAGTACATTATTAGTTTATTACATATACCACGAAAAGTGCACGTACAAAATTAAAGTTTAGTAAGATAAGCTTTGTGCTGCAGGCTGTGGCTTCATAACGAATTATGTCTGAATACCTACTTGTTAATAACTAATAAGTTTTACCTATCACACAGTAAAATTAGAACCAACTCCGAATTACACATTTCATCCCTAATAGGTACTTTCAAACTTAGGTTTGAACATCATGACATAATTTAAGAATGTTTAACTTCATTCTTAAAAAATGATAAATCTAATTCACCCAAACAAAAACGTCGCAGCCAGTACCTACCTACCTACTTGTTTGACGAATGAAATGTGAAATATTCGCGAGTCCACGCACTTATTACTGGCACCAACTTACAATGACAACGCCACGCCATCTAGTATCAACAGATAATTATTTCGAGTTTTGTTATGCAAGGGGCTCGATTGTTCTTTAGAAGTTCTTTAGATATCCGGTAGATGGTGTGACTCCAAGCACGCACACTAGCAAAGATTTTTCGTTTTTTTTTCGGCCCTGGAAATCCTATAAACCTTGTTATTTCTTTATGTTTGAAGGGTTTTGCGACAACACTAATTCGTAATAACATCATATTGTTTCATTACTTCTACAAAAAGCATATAAGTATCGAGATTTTCAAGAAACAAAAATGTATGGAAAAGTGCGATTAAACTTCCACCTTAATGTTTTATGGTGTGTCATATGATCATATCGCTTTCATACGTATGTAGTATGGTGAGAATCGCAATTTTACATTGTGTTTCTAACCATAGGTACTAAATCCATAAAACCGACATGTTTGTGGCTCTACAAGACACAGTAGTTTATTTATTAAACCTTTATTCACCAAACGTTCAAAAGCGGAATTAATTCCTTGGGCTTTTTCTACCAGCCTACCTTAGGGTGAAGCAGAGAGAAAACATAGCGACTTACTCTCGGCGAGTAAATTATACATATTCAAAACTATTCTAAAGATACATAAGACCCTACCTTATGTCCCTGCCTAAACCTTGAAAAGAAGAAAAGACATAATAGCATAAATTCCCCAAACGATAACCAAGTTCGCCAGCATGCAATATAAAAAACGCTCAGCTCATCTGTACAATGGATTTAATAGAGAGATATATGTACATAACAAGATACAACATGAATGTAAAAAAATACTAACTAGTTGGATTAAACCACTTACCTACGAGGACACGGAGGCGCTGCTAAAATAAAACACAAACCGAGATCATTTTCTATTCCACTCACGCAACCAAAAGTACACCATACACAGTACACACCCTTTCACTTACCCACGCTTTATTCTCAACACTCACTCACTCATCCACTCACCCTACCCCCCATACACTCACTCACACTTAATCATTCCCCACACACCATCTGACCAGCACATTCACTTTCTCACTTTTATTTATTTTATGTCTTAATTTTGCAATAACTTTTTCTAATTTATTTTTTCTGTTTTAAGTTTAAAACAAAAACAAGTTTGTTAGTGTTAATAAGTTATGGAAGAGTGGAGTTTCCTAACACAGGCTTTAGACGCCTAAAAGGAAACTCCAATCACTAGTTGGTAAGAAAAAAACTTGGCAAAAACAATAAATCATTTTTCATTTCATTTCACATACTACGTGCAGCATAACAGAAAATGTCAAGAATACATCTACAAAAAAAAAAAACAATAAATAAAACATAGTAAAGAGATAGAAAAACCTTTACTCGTAGGGTACGTCGAAACCTTTCTGGCACAATTGCTAAATTCTGCGAAGCTATTTCAAACGATACTTGCGTACTTAGGTAAGCAAATAAAAGATGTATGATTTGGTTTAAGTACTAGTGACACAGTCTACTTCTCAGAAGTAACGGGAATATTAACCGCATTAATTATGTTCAGCGGTTCAGTGTTGTGTAATAAAAAATAGAACTCATTTCCATAGACGAGAACCGGAAGTATAGGTGATTAAACAAGGCTGGTGACGAAACTCTAGGTGCACAAATACTTTAATATCATACGTAGGTAAGGGGCAAGGGAAGCCACAAAAACGTTGTTGTGAAAGACGATATTACGAAGTGGCGAAAAATTGTTATTTTCGTAGTTCTCTGAACTGACATTTGGGTATGAATTCATGGACTAAAGGTGTGTTAAAAGTCGCCTTCTGAATTTCATAAAAAAGAAAATTCCCAACCACTTTCCTTGAGCAGGGACATTAAAATTGTAAATTCAACGTTTATTTACACAGTAAGTTCCAAGTATCTAAAGACAGGGTAAAAAAACCTGATGACACACTTAGGTACAAATGCAGTGCAATTACTTATTTCCACATTAGTTCCGCCTAATTTCTTTGACGTGAACTACTCTTGAGTCCTGACTCACTGGGAAAACCGACCACAAAGTGCGAACTCATTTATATTAAAAAAAACCACAGAATAAATAAACACTACACCTCAATTAGAAGAATTAGAAGGTATATAAGTGCTGGTTAGTAGTAGGTCAATAATAAATAATAGTTGATTGTATGAGTCAAAAGGTAAACTTATTTTTTTATTGAAACTAGGTACATACATATTCGTAAGTCATCTTTTGAAGAATTTCAATTATTTGTTTACGGGTGACTTTGGTGTCATCATTATTTCGTTTATTCATCTATATTTATTTATTTATTATAAGTGAAACTTCTTATGCGACTTCCAACAAGGTTGCGTTAAACGATTAACGCTGCCATGGAGGGGGAATAGAAAGAGACAGAGCGAGAGTGAATGCGTGGCACACGAACGCATGCGTGTAGCATTACGAAGTTTCACTTCTTCGGCGCGGAGGGACTCCACGAACTATTTTTTTAAAATAACCTTCTCCTACATTTTTATTACAAAACATAAACAAAAAATACAAGAGGTTAGGGCTCCGGAGACAGGAACCTCCTCACAATGCGGGCCGTATCCAGTATTACTGAATTATTTTTTGTAGGTAAGTCTCTGAGATCCTTTGAGGTTCTCGCTAGGCGGTTGGATTGAGATCCCACCGCCTAACGAGAACCTTGAAAGATGTTCGTCGAGGCTCTTGGCCATCACGGAATTGACGTAAAGATAATCGACACAATGATAGTCGAGTTCACATTCCACATTATCATCCACATTCCGACTTAATCCACTGCTGGGCCTCTCGTTTCTTGTGTCAATCTCCACGTTCCTGTGCCAACACCATCCAGGACTTAAGGCGGAAACACACTTACGTGTCGGGGCGTGTCGTGACGCGCCAGAAGCAAATCGGTTTCATACATTTAATACGGTTAGGGGCATATTTGCATGGCGTGTCGTGTCGCAACGATGTATGAAACCGTATGCTTCTGGCGCGTCACGACACGCCACGACACGTGGTGTATTTCCGCCTTTATGCTTTTTGGATGTTATGTTAGACAAAGTGTAAACGGAGTGTAACTTGCCCTTCACGAAGCCGTCAACCAAGCATTCTGCACATCAAATTAAGTAACTCTACGCAAAAGTTATTGCTGGGAAAAAACTTTAGTTTTGGTAAGACTCAATTTAACGCAGTCAAAACATTGTGCTGATGTATGCATTGAATAGTACGGGGGTTTTGAAGGTATTTAAAGCAAAGTTCCAACATTAAAAACATGTATTCAGAAAACAACTTGTGAAAATGTTAAAACTTTGACATCCAATATTTCCATAACTAAAAGGTTCCCAAGTAACTCCTAAAACAAAACAAAAACGCAACGACGCGGAATTTACTAGGTAGGTGGGTCTCGTTACCGGGTATCTACTTCAAAAGTTATACCTAGGCGATGTGTGTTTTGTTCAAAATATTGCAAATAAAGTGAAACTGACATATTGTAATCTCAAGTGGGTGGTTTTATGTATTATACAGGGTGACTGGATCTGAACCCGCTATAGCAAATTCGCATATATGTAGAGGAGGTCATTTGCAAGGTATAATTAGACCTTAATTTCCCTTGCTAAAGTTGTATAGTTTTAGGGAATATGTAAATTTTTATTTATTGAGAATTTTCCAAAATTTAACATTCATGCGTTTTTTTTTTCATTATTTTACTATTTTTTGGTAGTCATACACATTTCTGATTAAAACACGTCGGAACTTCACTAAAAATAGGATTAAAAGTAAGATATTACGCTCAAAAAAATAAAAAAATACTTAAAAAAAAAACAGGTTCAATAATTTGTAAATGAACTCCCCCTATGCGAATTTGCTTTGGCGGGTCCAGATCCAGACACCCTGTATAATATGACAGATATCGTTAGAAAAACACTATTTAAACATTGCAAGTGTGCCATTTTATCATAATCTTCAAGATAAGATTAGTTACGATGTTATTGTAAGTAAATATTGTTACCCCAGTACAAACAAACGCTACGCAGCGCGTGTAAGTTGCTTAAATTAGAACAAATGACAAGAAAGCTTACAATACGACGGCACGGTTGGCGCAGTGGTTGAGCGATCGGCTGCTGCGCTGCGTGTCGCGGCTTCGATTCTCGCACGGAACAAATATTTGTAAGGCCAACATCTGTTGGCATCTGTTGGCAACTTACACACTGCCAGACCCGGAACAACTATCTAGTTGTTCCGGGTCTGGCAGTGTGTAAGTTGGTTTAAATGTTTGTAAACGCACCCACGATACAGGAGAAATTCCTAGTGTGGGGCAAGCTAATAAAAAATAACCGACTCCCAAAAATTTTGACATTTTTTTTATTATTTTGCCCCACACTAGGAATTTTTATTTTAGCCTTTTCAGTTGTGGTTTCTCACTTAAATCCTAGTCAAGTATCATTTTTACATTGTAACTAGACACCAGCACATCGTCCATACCTACGACAAAGGACAAAATCCATACTAATCCATACTTTTATTATATTTTTATATTATATATTATTACATACTAATATTATAAATGCCAAAGTAACTCTGTTTGTTTGTTTGTTTGTTTCCTTTTCACGACTAAACGGCTGATCGGATCTTAATGAAATTTGGCAAGAAGATAGATTTTAACCTGGGGAAGGACATAGGCTACATATCAGCAATGAAAAATGTTACGAAAACGGGGAAAACCGCAGACGAAGTAGCATGGGATATATAGCAAACATAATAAAATTCATATGGGCCCACCAGGCAAGCTTTTTCTACCAAACGAATGAAGAATCATCTAAATTGGTCCAGTAATCACGGAGCAATAGGTGTATATACGCGACTTTCATAATATACACACGCAGTAAACACGAAATTGTAATACCCAAATTTAGATTAACTAAAACTAGCAAATCATTTCTTATAAACAGTATACGCTTTTATAATAAGTTGCCGAAGTCAGTTACAGAACTGACCGAATGGAAAGTTTAAAAATTATATCAAACGTGCAGTCCTAATTAAAAAAGCATATTACAAAATTAAGGACTACGTTGAAGATAGAGAAGTTTGGCCTGAGCCCCTACGCACATGCGGCTTCCCTGGTAGCTCATAAAACGGCACAAATGTGTGGGTGTCTCTAACTATTCTCAATCTTATTTTACTTTTTTCCATTATTTTTAATCAGATGTTTTACAATAGTTTCTTAATCATTACACCATTTTGTTAAGAATAGTTATAGCACGGATGACAACATTTGTGTCACTTGTTTAATCTAGTCGTTTTGGAATATTTTCTTTTTTTTTTTGTATAGACTCTTTTTCTTATTTACCGATTGTTTGTAAATGTGTGGACATTGTAGGCCTTATAGATTCCTAGATCCTTGGTGACTTTTTATCTTGTTCTACGTTTTGTAGTAAGCAACGACTTATTGTCGGGCCTACGATGTCCACTCATACTTAAGTGCCAACGCTGTAACATAGAAAAATTGTAAAGCCAACTGATTTTAAAAGAGTAACCATGGAGTTTCTTGCCGGTTCTTCGCGATAGGAAACGACCAACCTGAACCGAGCACCTTTTTGTCGACGTTTTACAAGTGCCCATGTAGGCCTATGTGAAATAAAAATATTTTGAAAAAATTTACATATAAAAAAATAAAAAAAAAAATGAAAACTACATGGCCAAACTATATTCATTTTTTATGGGACCAAATGGCAACTATTCCGCATCAAACTAAAGAAGAATCACGGCAGATCGGATCGTAAATCTCAGCGTAATCGGTGTACATACATAAAAAAAAAAATACTACTCGAATTGATAACCTCCTCTTTATAGAAGTCGGTTAAAAAAAGAAAAGTTTTCAATTATTTAGTGGTACACCTGGAAAGTGCAGTTACAATTCCAACAAGCCCAAACACAGCTAAGATACATTGCCTTATTTTGGAGTTCCGAAGCCTGTCTCTTGGATTCATCATCAGATCTGATGGTAGAATGGTTCTCTAATGAACGCAAATGCTTTATTTGTTGTAGAAAATACCAAAATCGCTGTACGTTTTCCTATAAAATTTGAAGAGTTGCCTCGATTTCGCCAAGATTCTATCATCAGATCCCGACTTGGTGACTATGGGACTATTTGGGAAGTATACTCTTTCTAACAAAAAAATAATTTTTCAAATCGGTTGGCAAGCGACGGTGTTATGCCCGAACAAACATAAAAAAAAAATACAAGCATCCGAATTGAGAACCTGATCCTTTTTTAGAAGTTGGTTAAAAAAAAAAAAAACAAAACAATACAACATTACACACAATACACAGAGGAAATATGCTGTTACAACTTTGTAATTTATTATTTTATCTAAAAACTTTATTGACTGGTTAAATAGTCATTTAAAGTTGTTAACTTACATGACGTTTTGATAAGTTTAATCAGATATTTACTAAATAAAATTTTGCCTGAAATGTTTTTTTATTTATCTATTTTATCTTTAAAGCCTTTGAATGACAACGAACGTAATATAATAATGCCAACAATATATTTTTCGGTTCAGCGTTAATTGTATTTTGTGCTGTCATGCAAGCGGGTCTTTATTACTTAATGAAATGAACTCTAGCACTCAAACTTCAATTATAAATAAATCAGAATTTTCAACTACTGGAAAGACATAAGACACACGCTTGACAGTCCTAGTACAGCCTCAAATACCAACATAGATTAGATAAACAAATGAACCACGAGACCCCCGACAAAGCAGGCGCCTGCAAATAATTGGCCGAAGCTAACCAACACCGGACTATCTGAGGTCCAGTGACCCACATAGACCCCAGATGGTTATCGACGTAATAAGTGAGCGCATGTGAGCTTAGGTCATCGGCGTTGCTAAGTAAAAGCTAACTGTCAGCCGCGCGGCCGTGCCACTTCCTTCGAACGACGACGGAATACTGAGCGGGCGGAGCGGAATTTCAAGCACACAAGTTTAATGACATTGCTGTTTTTTTATGTGTTGGTGCAAGGAATTTTCCGAATATTTTTCGGTTTCCTGTAAAAACGAATTAGGTATAGTGTGCAACAGTGGCGAAGGGTCAAAATTTTGTAAGGGGAAGCCGACGAAAAAAATGAAATCATTAATTTTGTTTTTAAAGTGTAACTTTTATTGCATCGTCTCAAACTTTTTCGTCTACTCCGCGCTATAGTGTGAAAAAAAGTTTCACTTTTACCGTGGTTTCATAAAACCACACAATCCTTTTATTCGACATCGCATTTTTTAAATTTCATTTTGATCGTCAGCGACCCCGAAAACCACGAAAATGTCATCCATGATCAGTATACACAAACATTTTCGAAGGACCCAACTTGATCTTTTTTTCATAAGTTATGTATTGTAACGATTAAATGCACAGGAACTATAGAAAATATGTTTATTCATAAAAGTGAACGCGTATAAATACAATGCTTCATGTCTATGCTATTAACCGTTGAGGAGTTCCCTCATGAAAAGAGGACCCTGGCTGTAGGATGAATTCATGATACAAATCGTCATTATCCATCAAATATGAACACGTATGCAAAGTTTCGAGTCTGTGCTATTAAACGTTGAGGAGTTCCCTCGTGCAAAGACGATCCTGGCTGCAGGATAAGTTCATGATACAAAACATGATCATCCATCAAATATGAACTCGTATGCAAAGTTTCGTGTCTGTGCTATTAAACGTTGAGGAGTTCCCTCGTGAGAAGACGATCCTGGCTGGAGGATAAGATCATGATAGAATTTGTGTTTATCCATCAAATATGAATGTGCATACAAATTTTCGTGTCCGTGCTATTTACCGTTGAGGAGTTCCCTCGTGAGAAGACAATCCTGGCTGCAGGATGAGATCATGATATAATTCATGTGTATCCATCAAATATAAACTCGTATGCAAAGTTTCGTGTCTGTGCTATTAAACGTTGAGGAGTTCCTTCGTGAGAAGACAATCCTGGCTGCAGGATGAGATCATGATAGAATTCGTGTTTATTCATCAAATATGAACGTGCATACAAATTTTCGTGTCCGTGCTATTTACCGTTGAGGAGTTCCCTCGTGGGAAGACAATCCTGGCTGCAGGATAGGATCATGATAGAATTCATGTTTATCCATCAAATATGAACTTGTATACAAATTTTCATGTCTGTGCTATTAAACGTTGAGGAGTTCCCTCGTGAGGAGACGATCCTGGCTGCTGGATTAAGTTATGTCTGTCATAAAAATGTATTGTTCTTAGAACCAAAGATGTGCGCCAAATTTCAGCTCAATCAGGCATCGGGAAGTGGTTCTAATTTAGCTTCCTATACATACAAACATTGAAAGTTCTCTGTCGTAACTCGAAAATCTTCGGCTTACCTAGTCCTTACAAAACGCTGCTGATAGCTGCGAAGTCACGTGTCCGCGTTCATACGAATTTAGTTCTGAATTCTGACACCCGAGCGTCGGCTTACTGGCGCCGCATGTTGCTTTCTTTGTTGACATGAAAAATGCTGGCATTTATGTAATGTTTTCAATCCTATGATGTATTTAATGTCTGTACTGTGATGTGATAACCTCAGATGTGTACATAATTTACTATTTGACTACAGTAGACACTAGACACTACGTATAGTGCCTTGTTCCCAAAGGGAAGCCGGCAGGAATCGGCTTCTTAGGAGCCTTCGGGCCTGGTGTGCAAGAAAATGTAAAATGTGGATTTCAGTAAATGTAAGTTTAATTACATGGATTCTACATTTTAATTTCCATTATCCAAAAACATCACAATTTGAAACAATAGTAATTAATCTGTTATTTTTTTAGTTATATTTGAAACCATTTTGTTACTGACACTTCATGAGTGGAGTTACGCGAATAGATAAAATACGAAATGAGTACAGAAGAGGAAGTCTGAAAGTGCCGCCGCAGGTGACTGAAAAGATGTGCGGTAATCGGTTCTCGTGGTATGGGCACGTGATGCGGAGGAATGAGGAAAATGTGTGAGGAAAGTTTTGTATATGAATGTGTATAAGAGTAGAGGAAGACCAAAGAAACGATGCAGAGACTGTGTAAAGGATGATATGGCAAGAAAGGAGTTATCTTATGAGATGACAACGAATAGAGTAGTATGGAAGAAGGAGACATGCTGCGCCGACCCCAAATAAATTGGGATCAGGGCAAGAGAATGATGACTGCCTTATTTGGCAAAACTTCAAACCTCCTCATGCAAATGTTTAAAAAAAAGCTCTGCTTTCAATGGATGCAAAACTCGTTCAGAATCATCAATTTCTTGAATCGAATTTCTTTACACAAGCTCTGTTTCTGGAAGTTAAGTTACGGTTTCTCGGTTTTTTCTTGGAATTAAAATATTCCATGTGAACTTGGAATCGTGAAGCGTTTGGTTGCGACTGTACTTACCGCCGGCGGCGTCGCCTGCGACCGGCGCCAGCTATTCAATCACCTACAATGATAATACGATTTTGACAATCTTATATTAAAGTTTATGTTCACCAACTAATTAATAAAAAGCAAGATAAGACAGACGTTAAAAAGTTAATTAAGTGATTAACCAAGCATCGCTTGTATCTCGCACCCCCGAGCCACAATATACAAGCGATGCTTAGTTTGGCTCACCGATTTGTATGACACAACTGTTATATTTCTTTCATGAACAATAAAAGAAACTTATGAGTAGCTGAGATTAAGTTGATCTCAGGAACTTTTATCGATGGGTTTTTGGGGGTAGTGGGTTGACGATGGGGCGCTTAATATCGTGTCCTGCGGGTCCTGCTGTTTGTAGATTACAGGAACTGATGGACGCTACAGAGGGCGCCAAACTAATGGCTCAGTTCTGGGCTGATACAATTTAGTTTGCCATCGACACGCTAAGAAGACGATTATTAAATGTACTTAACATTTAGTAGGTACCCATGCCTTTAACATAAAAGCGAATGAATAGTAGACAAATATAAAATGTAAAATAAACTAAATAAAGCAAAATCATGTTTCAATTAAATATAATAGGTATTTTTTAAAGTGGTAAATTAATTTCTTATTATGTTTTACAAAGAACTGCCATACACCTACATTATACCTTAGCTACAATAAACACTGTGTACTGTCAGTAGTTCTGTGACATTTTTTTTTTAAATAAGCACCTAACGTTAACCAGACTTGATAATTTATTTGTGTTTTAACTGAAAGCCCGGCTAGCTCAGTCGGTAGAGCATGAGACTCTTAATCTCAGGGTCGTGGGTTCGAGCCCCACGTTGGGCGCAAACTGTTTTTGAACAAGACTTTTATGCTACCTGATCTGCTGAGCCATAAATACCTTTTTGTCAAGAGAATGACAGTGCATTACCTAGATACTAATAAATAATTAAGATAAATCTTAAAGAAATGGACATCATCAGAAGTGGGAAAAAATATTCCCACTAGTTCTACCGTAGAACTGTTTAGAAGAACTAGTGGGAACGAGCCATTTTAATGGCTAGATGTCAAAGAGAAAATTAAATGTAAAAAAATACATAGGCATCTACAACTTAGTTACTTTGTTGTAAAAAGCTTGTCATACATTTATCATTTATCAACGGGATGTTACGGGCAGAGTTAATTCATAGGGTTCCGTATTAAAGCTGGAGAAACCCAACGATGAATCATCTTTTAATGACCAGCTCGCCATAAACCAATAACTAAGAACTTTATTTTACTAAATCTGCTCAAGTTATTGCTAAGTCACGTTTTTACATCTATATATATAAAAGAAAGTCGTGTTAGTTACTTCACTTATAACTCAAGAACGGCTGAACCGATTTAGCTGAAAATTGGCAGGGAGGTAGTTTAGAGCCAGGAGAAGGACATAGGATACGGTAGGGTAGGGTAGGGTAGGTAGGTAGGATAGGGTAGGTAGGTAGGGTAGGGTAGGTAGGTAGGGTAGGGTAGGTAGGTAGGGTAGGGTAGGTAGGTAGGGTAGGGTAGGTTAGGTAGGGTAGGGTAGGTAGGTAGGGTAGGGTAGGTAGGTAGGGTAGGTAGGTAGGTAGGGTAGGTAGGTAGGGTAGGGTAGGTAGGTAGGTAGGGTAGGGTAGGTAGGTAGGGTAGGGTAGGTAGGTAGGGTAGGTAGGTAGGTAGGGTAGGGTAGGGTAGGTAGGTAGGGTAGGGTAGGTAGGTAGGGTAGGTAGGTAGTAAGGGTAGGGTAGGGTAGGGTAGAGTAGGTAGGTAGGGTAGGGTAGAGTAGGTAGGTAGGTAGCGTCGGGTAGGGTAGGTAGGATAGGGTAGGTAGGTCGGATAGGGTAGGTGGGTAGTAAAAAGTGCATTGCAACGCATGCTGGGTACAGCTAGTTTTATAATAAAACAGAATATCTATATCAATTTAATTATTATTATTTGGGTGCTCGAATGAGTCATGTCATGATAAAATCATCAGCCCGTAAAATTTATTGATTTTTATTTTATTTTAGGTTTAAACCCATGTAGGTTTAAACCTAAAATATTAACTTGACTGAATATCATTATTTTAACAATCGTGCACATCGTATTTTTTATGACATCGGCTGGAGCTAAGGTGATGTAAGGAACCCTCAGTTTTTTTCCCGCGTGGCCGATTGCTTCATTGACTTTTTATTTGCGGTAATCAATAACATTGCCATGCGATGTGTCACAAACTCACAACTGACAACATGCACTGACTCAGTCGCATTGTTGTCTGCGCAACTTACTATCTAGTACCTACGTTGATAACTAAAATTATTCATTATATAACCAGCCTGAAATATTATATATTGTCCCGTCACTTTCATAATTTAAGCATTTCTCACTTTACTCAAAAGCAATCTGATTCGAAGATTTCATATATTTCTTAGTTGATTGTTTTAAACTAAGAACAGTTGAACTATTTTTCATTCAAACTTTTTATCCGTAGAATCACGTCGTAACTTAATCCTATAAACATTTTTATCATTTTTCTCAGTACGCAAAACCAACGTCAAATCCAAACTAAAATCACCTGCAGAAATACACAGAGATTATGTTATCAATAAACACTTTCAAACACTATTTTCAACTTCCCGCTATTTTTGTTTGCGATTAGTCGCAAATCCCTTTGAATCGGGATCATAAACGAGCGTTGGCTGTGTGCACGAAAGGCTGATCCTTTTTAGGCATAAATACCTGAAACCCGCTTTGTTAAGCGACGTTGTGTCCAATTATCCTATAATCCACATCCACAACAGCTTTGTCCTCTAATTTCGGATCTCGGAAATCGGATTTTGTGACAATGGTTATGATCCGTTGCATAAAGCTCGGCTTCCAGTGTTGTACTTTTGTACGGTTTGTAATCAGAGGGAGGTATGGATGGCATAACCACAGGATTACATCATGTTTTACTGTAATTTGATTTCATTTGTTCCTAGCATGAAGATTTTTGGCAGTCGTTAGACAGTCGTCGTCGTTTAGTGGCCCGAAAGTCTGACAACCAGTCTTACCAAGGGGCATCTTAAGCATTACCCAGTACTGACTGGATTGTGGAGGTCAGATAAGCAATGACGCTATACTTGAATTCAGCTACATCCGGTTAGACTGGAAGCAGACTCCAACATAGTTAAAAGGTTAGGCAGATGGTGTTCATAATAATTGTAATTCACGTCAGATGATCCTATAATTCCTAATTTCTTCGTGGCTATGTTTTGTGAGCACTTAACTTGTCCTACTGGACACGGCTTTATACTGTTTGTAAGAATTTAGTACTTATTTAATTTACTAAGCAGTTGAAGCCAAGAAATTTTGCTACGTTGTTTACTGTGTTGGGTCGGGCCAGCTTTGTTTGCTACAATATTTATCTACTTAATAAGTCTGCTTCTTCTTAGTGTGTTGATGGCAATCTAAATTGTGTCTGCTGTGAACTGAACCGCAAGTTCTGGGCCGAGTTCACTTAAACGCTCAAAGAGCATTATGATATTTGGTACATTGCACACGGGGATCCTGCCTTATGTAGGTACATATTTTGATCATACAAAAGTACAGACGCCTGCACATCAAGATACAACAATCTGTCAAATTTCTTTAATAGATTTTCAACTTTATCGTAAAACTATTAGGTTTAGGAAGGTTTTTTGGGAAAATATGACAGTTTCGGGTAGCTTCTGTACTATACTTTAGTCGAATTTAGTAGTAGTACCACGGTATGTGCTACGGTGAAACCCTTAGGTGTCCGAGCCAAGATTCAAAATAGATACCTACCTTGATAAAATTGTAGGTAGTTACAAAGTACAAAACAAGTAAAAATAAGTGATTGCTACATTATAGGGAAAAAAATAGCCATTAACGCCCACTGAATATATTTCCCACAACAGGACGAAGATTTTCTTTTTCTGCCCACCCTACGTGCTTTGAATTTGCACTGAATTTGTTAGCCATCGACAAGTGAAAAATTATGAATCTGTAATATTTTTAGGATGTGAACTATGTGAAGTTTGAATGCAGGGGAAAACTTCCGAATTACTGTACGCGAAGCATGGCCGCCGTAGAATCGGGCTATGTCGACGTAAGAATCGACAAGCTAACACAGTGTCATTGTCTATCTGTCATTATGTCAATTCTTCCGTAGACAAAACTCGTTTATACAGTGGTCATACTACGCCTGCTGATCCGATTCCGATTAATTCTTTCACTAATGGAAAACTTCGTCATCCCCTACTGTCATAGGCTATAATTATCAGTGTCATAGTTATCCCAGGGCCAGACCTTACTTATTTTCACATTAACAAAATGTGTGGGTTCTAAAAATGTTAGTATGTACTGTAAACATATGTAGGTATCTGGTAACTTGTACCGACGGCCATTTTTTAGATATCAGGTGCTAAATTAACGCAAAAATATTGCTTATTTTCTTAACACTTGAGATATTGTTAAATTTAAAAATCAACTTTGCCAGATACTTTTCAAGCCTGACATCCAGTCTTACCAAAGGGTATCGTATTACCCAGCTACTGGGTTGTGGAGGTCAGATAGGCAGTCGCTTTATGTAAAATACTGGTACTCTGCTATATCCAGTTAGACTGGAAGCCGACCCCAAGATAGTTTGGTAAAAGGCTAGGCAGATGTTAATTGCCAGACACTTTCCGTTGGCGAAAATTTCTGCCAGTGGCTTTAAGTGGTGGTGGTTTTAAGTGGCTCGAATTCACTAACTGGCAGGGTTTATTTTTGACGCTCGGAGATTTATTACAATACGCATATTAGCAACCAGACTAATCGTAGGGTCGAAATTTATCATTTTTGCATGGGTTCATTATACCAATGCGCTCATATAGCGATATTTTGATTGTGTCGGGGGGATGTTTGGCCCCTACGATTGGCCTGACTGCTCACAATAAGTACGGAAATAATTTACCGAGAATCATAAATAATGACTTCAAGAAAATATAAAACGATACCTTGGGATAATTTCCTACTAGTACGCAAGCGAAAGCTTGTGTTAAAATAACCATTTTTCAAACAATACGATTATGAAAAAATAATTTATTATAATATGTACACACAGTAGACAACACAGGAAAAAACATACAATATTTGAGCAGTTCAAAGTTGTAAAACATATGAGTAAACAACGCCATCTACATTATAATAATTTAGTTGTGATTGTTTCCAGAATGCGATTTGTAAAAAACGCCATCTATGGCCGAGTAGCGATACAATCAAAATGTCAGGTTTATGTCTAGTAATCAAATATTCCGATAGATGGCGTGAATTTTAATTTAATTTTATTTGGCTTTTACAAGACATGTTTAATCTTTAAGTATTGTGGATCTAGTAATTTTTAGCAAGTGTATTTGGATAGTTTTTGCTATTCTATAGGTATATATATGATGTTTCAAAATTTCGAATTCTTACGAATGTGCCGAAATAGCTCAGTTGGGAGAGCGTTAGACTGAAGATCTAAAGGTCCCCGGTTCAATCCCGGGTTTCGGCAGCATAACCTTTTACTACGATTCCATTCTTGCTAGTACTGAATGTGCCGAAATAGCTCAGTTGGGAGAGCGTTAGACTGAAGATCTAAAGGTCCCCGGTTCAATCCCGGGTTTCGGCAGCATAACCTTTTACTACGATTCCATTCTTGCTAGTACTAATTTTCAAAAGCTGCTATGTTTCATTTTGAATACATGGCAGGAGAATTCATTTTTAGGAAGTCACGTCATGTTCAAACAAAGTGATGAAAATTATTTTTCATAAGAATTATTAACGATCAATATTATTCGAAATGCTAAGAAATCAGTCTCGTCAGTGATAGAAGCAAAAGATTCCTTTTCGGTTTTAGAATCGAAAAGCAAAAAGTAATCTGCATCGACCGGGAATCGAACCCGGGCCGCCCGCGTGGCAGGCGAGCATTCTACCACTGAACCATCGATGCTTATACAAGGTTGACGAAATTAAGGTATATTAACTTTACCATGTACTTATTGATTTTTCTCTAGATTAAACCAAACAGTTGACCTCATAACACAATCATAATCAGACACCGGCCCACACTCGTATGTAGTGGCACAATAAATACCTACCTACCGAGTAACTAGTTAGATTGTAATTTAAAAGAAAAAAGTTAGGTAGGTAGAGATTACCTAGACTCCATCCATCAAGCGATGTAAGAAACACACAGATCACAATTAGGACTAATTGTTATTAAGTACCTACATACTTAACTAAGTTTATCTAAAATCTAGTTTTTTTATTATCGACAACGCTTTACAACCAGGAAATATAAGTACTAATAATAACATCGAACACGAATTTCCTTTTTTGTTATTGATGTAGGTACATACTAAGAAGGTTATTATAAATAGAAATTATCTAATCGGTTCAAGAATCTTAACATTCAATGTTGAGATTTTTGGACCGATTAAATAATTTCTACCAAATTATTTGGTAATAACGCAATTGATTGCAATGTTATTTGAAGTGCAAACTGTGATTTAGCCAATCAGTTAAACTTGCTAGGAACACTCCGTGAGTTGGACTGTAAATGAAATATTAATCACGCCTGTAATACCTAAGGGTTAGGCAGCAGAAGTGAACCTACCTAAATGCGCACAGGGAAACAGGGAGTATTTTGGTGACAGCCATAGATAGCATTTTACACTGCACTGATTTGATATTGCACGACTCGACATGCCTAATATGCTTACATTGTCATCTGTTTACTTACTTATATCGCTGTAACTGGTCAACGCAAATCATACATAACTATGTAGATATAGGAATGTATGTGGAAGCTTGTAATTAGCAAATGTCATTACTTATGCATGATACATATGATTGTTATTAGTTTGTAAGCTTTTTTTAAAACTAAATAAATGTACTGAATACTGGTAATCATTTGTGCGTCGATGTCCATTTCTTCCATTCTGTGTAAGATCTGACCAAAACAAGATGCTATTGAGATTAGATGAGTTTTTTTCGGCTGTTTCTTCTCAGGGTAGAAAGGTAAGATACGAAACACCGAACTCACCTAGTTTGTAAAAAATTACGAAGTATACAAGGTGTTGTTTTGCATTCTCGTCAAATTTCAGGAGGTGGTCACAAAAGACATAAATAATCAATTAAAATTACGGTTCCTAGTTAATTATAATAAACGCTGATTTTTTTGGTTGTTTAAGTTTGTCAATATTTCAGAATAACCCCCTTAACGTGGTTTAGGGAATAAGAAATTATCAATTAAACGTTTGAGATTGTTTGTATGTGTTTAAGCGAGGTTATAGGGCAAGAACCAGACAGGCCGCGTTTAAAACACGGGTGGTTCACACTTACCGATTTCCGTAAATAACAAAAAAAAAAACCTACCCATTTTATTATTGATTCGGGACGAGAATCATTAGCATAGTAACCTCCTTAAATTTGACGAGGATGCAAAACAACACCTTGTATAACGACATACTAGTTTACAAAAATAAATATAATTTACCATTACCAGTATGATATTACGTCTAAAAGTAATTGTTGACCAAATGAAGATAAAGCCAGCGATAGTAGATGAGTGTACCTATAATATTGATTTTTATTTTGATTAGTGATAGTGGTAGGTAGAGTATCGGGTAATAAGCTCAGCGAATTTGCAAAACCACAATACGCTCAGAAACTGGAATCATTGATGTAGGCAATAAGTACCTATGCATTTCGTGGGATTGGGCGGGTCATGTATGTAGAATGCATCAGACCGATGAGGCACACACGCAGTGGGTGCCAGAAGACGGACGTGGCGTGACGTGACTGACGAGTGGAAGGTTAAGAGAGAGCTCTTTGCCCAGCAGTGGCACAACATAAGTTAAAAAGAGAGGATAGGGATGTGTAATAAAAATAAGATATCTGCCTAAACTTTTGCCAATGATGTCAAGGTCGGCTTCTAGCTTTACCGTCTGCAGCTGAGTGCTGATGTTGACTAGGAGGATTCAATATGCAGGAGCGACACCTACCGAACCTCTACAACCCAGTTAATATTGGATAATAGCATGTTTGCATGGTTACCACCGGAAACACGACACCCTTTAGTGAGATTGGTTTTCGGACTTTCAGGTTTCTGAATTCTGATTTCCTGTAACAACTGCCACAGATACCTTCAAGTGACGGGTACCCGGATAGTCCGGTTCCGGTTATCGGATTGGGTCTAAGACATGCTAGTTTTTTCAGAAGATAGATTTCCAATTAAATCGAAACAATCTGCGGGTTACCGTTAAAGCAACTGCCTAACCTATTGATTTTGTTTTTTAGGCATCATAAATGCTTAAATTAAATAAATTAAATTTTCGTCTCGTATCCAAAAGTATTTTCGCAAACGATTATAAGAATCGTGCCAATGGTATCGTTCGTCGAAATCACAGCTAGTTATATTGTCTCATAAGGTTTTATATGTGGGCTCACGAATTGAAGTGCTGTCAATAGTCGGTTTATGGGAGGAGACCGTTAACTTTTATTCCGCGGTTCACGGAATGTTGTGGTAATGTTTCATAATCGAACATGTGCGGGACACTTCGGCAGACTATATGTCTGAGTGTTTTAGCACTTATTCAGTTCCTATATAAACAGTGGGGATGGTGTGCTATTGAGTACAGTGAGTACTCCTACTATTTAGCATTCTGTCTAATCAGAACATTTATTTAACGTCAAAATTATAATTTAATAAGTTTACAGGTATTGTATCTAGTCACGCGCAAACTTGTTGAGTCTGGACTTGTGACCGATTGAAGGCAAACACTCGCCCCATATTACACGGATTTAAACATAACCGGCGAAATATGGATGTACCTACTATTACATACATACTATTATATACACCTCTGCCTAATCATTCGATGATTACATGCATTCATGTGTTTTTCATGTTATTAAAGAAACCATGCCCAAATATTGCAACATCATCCGATTTTAGTTAAAAAAAACATAGCCATAACATGTAACCATGGATAACCTTTTCCTATTGATTCAATACTCTTTGACCTAGTCCTTACCACTGACGTTTAAATTACTTACACGTCAGTAACTCTGCCGTATGACTGACATTCGGGAACAGATCACTTTTCCGAATTTTGTTTGTTCATGTAGGTATTTCATTTTACCGAAAACTATTGACCGAGGTCTCTTTTGCTAAATGCGTTATTTTACATATTTTTATAACACATTTGCTCGTAAAGGGTCTCTTATTTCACCAATTTCTGTATCGTAATGTATCTCATTACGCACTAGTGCGGTCAGTGAACGGAATTTCCGTTCCCTGAGTGCGGTAATGTAATGTAAAACGCACGGTTTATCAAAATGCTCCGTCTAAAACGAACGGTACTTTTTTATTTAAATCTTAGCAAAGAGTTTTTATGTCAGAAAAGTGGTCAACATGTTATGAATAAAAATAACTTGGGAATTAAAATATAATAAATAAACATTTAATTCTTTAATTTAAATATTTTTTACCATAAATTACAACCATTTATCTGTAACAAAACACAAAAATATTAATTTATTTATTAGTAATACTGGCTGTTTTTGTGCCTTTGCGGCTGTGTGCTAATTTCATAATTTGTGAACAAGTAAAAATTATTCCGCGCGCTTTTTCTTTTCGCTGTATTGTTTTTATTTGAAAATGTCGTCCGAGTTTTATTTATTTCCTCGCAAATATGTTATAAAACGTCGTATGACATACGTGCGCTTTGACAATTACAGCCTCTGCTTTCTTGTAGCCTCGGCTGTAATTTTCAACTTACCGCACTTATATCATAATGTACTATTAGATCATCGAAGTAACATGGTTCGTTAGCATTATTTTACCGAACCTTATATCGCCGATTTTGGAATTGGCCGAAGCCTCTTTTTTCATTTGCCAAATGATTTATTTGCTTTACTTTTTACATTATTTTTGCACCAAACCGAAACAACATTTTACGGAATATTATTTGGTCACATAGGTTCCCTATCCATTTGCATAAAATTTTAAGAACTAATATAACTTAGCATAATTTTGTTTGGCATAATTATATTTTCGCATAGTATAATTACGCATAACAGCTTATGCATATTTTTTTTAAGCATAATTTCTCTAACCATAATAATGATTAAGCATAATATTCTAAACTTTAGAAAATTATGCTTAATCATTATTATGGTTGTGCTTTAGAATCTAAAGCATAAATTTATTAAGGATAAAGTTCTAAAGCATAACTTTTTTGTAAGCAAGCATACAGCATACAAGCAAGCATGCAAGCAAGCATGCAGCAAACAAGCAAGCATGCAGCATGCAAGCAAGCATGCAGCATGCAGCATTCAAGCAAGCATGCAGCATGCAGCATTCAAGCAAGCATGCAACATGCAGCAGGCAGGGTTTCTGTCACGGCTCCGGCGCTGCGGGCCTCCGGCGGCCCCACGCGCCTACGCGATTTTAAATTACACTCTAGGGGTAGGACAAACGGCGATTGGCGGCGGCGACCTCTCGCGTCCGGCCCTGGTTCAATCCATGGTCCGGAGCGAGAGGGAATGGGATGCCATCGCCTCCTTCTGCGAAGCAGTCACGCTAGCCAAGGAGGTGGCGGAACGTGAGAGGGAGAGAACCTCACGTCCCAGCCACCGCGGGAGACGCCCCGGGCGTCGAGGGGCAACCAGTGGCCCCCGGCCACCGTAGGCGCGAGCCTGTGGACGGTGAGTAATGGGCTAGCTCACCGTCCGTCCGTCTTATGACGACAGGCCGTGTTGACGGCGCGTACGTGTTCCACGCGCGCCTCAAGGAGATGTCAGCAAACCGTAAGGGGCCCGAGAGGGCCGATGCCTGCCAGGGCTGCGGGTTGTTCGAAAGAGATACCGCGGCCCTGGAACACAAAGGGCGAAGAAGGAAAATGGTTGGGTTTTAGTCAGTACAAGTCTGACACTCCCTCCCGCTCCGCCCAGAGCGGGAGAAGTCATTTGATAACTTCCCATCCGCAAAAAAAAAAAAGGGTTAGGACAAACAAGACTACGTGGAGTCGGTTTTGCAGCAATTCGGTTCTGTCACTAACTTTTGTTACACAGCATATTAAATTTTTAACCTAGTTAGTTTAATTTTTAGGCCGACTAACGTTATGCGAATCAAATTTATGCCAAAACAAATTAGTCTTTAAGATGATTATGCCTACATAAAATGTATGCCTAAAAAAATTATTCCGAAATATTAATATGCTAAAACAAATTGTGCCAAAATCGTTATGCCGAAGTATATTAGGACAAAGAACATTATGCGAAAAGAAGGGATCCCGGTCACATATATATATTCCGGTTAGCCTTTTCAATATTAAATTAAGATAGTGTCATAAAAAGTCAATATGTTGTGCTTGCCAGCTGCACGCCTGCTTAAAAGAGTAGTATAATGAATGTTTAGAAACATAATACTTTGAACAAAAGTTATTTCGGCTAAATGTAACTTCGGTTCAAAGCTTTTCGACCATATGAAATGTTGAAGCAACGAAAAAAATCGAATTGCTATTAGGTCACTGTTTACAGTGTGGCAAATTCTGTAAAACATTTTTCGAAACAGGTTTCGCAGTGGGTGCTCTAGAATATTCATATATTGTAATTCCGAAGTTTTATATTTACGATGTATTTAAATATTTAAAGTAGGAACGGAACATAAATAAAACACATAAAATTGTTGTAAACACACAAAAAGGGCTTTGAATTATTTGGCCTGCCTAACTTCTGCCATTTTATATTACTTTCAAAATAGCAGACACTGATAAAACTTGTTCAAAAAGGATTTTAAGAAACAAAATCGTCTAAAGAGACACGTTTCCGAAATATAATCCTTCACAGTAAGGTACTTGTATTGAATACATGGCCGCAATTTAGGATTCTGAAACATTTCTCCGACATTCGTTTCGCCGTTGAACGGTTCACCGACAGAACGATTCACTTTTCATTTTTTAACCAATAGAACGTTTCAATGACGAACGTGTCGCCGACACAACGATTCACTTATCATTATTTCACCGATATAACGTTTCAACGGCGAACGATTCGCCGACACAACTGTTCATCTGCCCCTGGGGTATAAAACATAGGTATTCGACATAAAGAGACGGAGTAATACAGGTCGTCTAGCTCCATCTCTTTCCCACTCTGGAATAAGAATGAAACAATAATATTTTAATTCGTCATAGTAAGCCCCCAGCCCCCCTAGCATGACCATTCTATCTCTATTCTACCAAGAAACGACAAGAAATCTTTTCTTTACAACTTGTCATTTCTTCTGCCCGAGCATGGCGCGCACCGTCGACTCGCGTTTCTACGAAGACATAGACAGAAATTCTTTCCATAGCAACGGGGACGTTGCTATGGAAAGTTAAAAGGTTACGTTAAGTTAACAAAAAAAAGTTACTAATTGCACGAGTTTTTCATTTTTCTTGGGCGGGGATGGTGTTGCTGCATCCTGCATCCAGGCCTGGATCTTTTTCGCGAAATTAAACCTAAATATTTTACATAACATTTCAACCTTTTAAACGTAACTCAACGCAACCACGAAACGTATTTCTCGTATTTAGTTTTTATTAAGACTAGTTTGACATTTGTCAGAAGTAATGTTTCTACCCCCAAATGTCAAAAGAAGAGAAAATATGGTCGTCATGCTCGACGTTGTAGACTTGTGTCGACTGAAGAAAAGAAACATTTCTTTTCTACATTCTTAATATCGCCATGCTTGGGACGATAGAAATATCTGTCAAATTGTCGATTCTTCCGTAGACATAGCTCGTTTCTACGGCGGTCATGCTAGGCCGGCAGGTGATCACCAATATCCATAAAGTAGAATACCTAATCGAGCCCGCGACACGCAGCGCAGCAGTCAATCACTTAACCACTGCGCCAACCGTGCCGTTAAATTGACTCATACCAGAAGTAAAAATAGAGGAGCTCGTGGCTAAATAATAACAGCCGCACAGGTCGATCTTTAAGGTTAAGCCGTTCTTGCCGAGGTTGGTCTGTGGATGGGTGACCATAATTACATACCGAGTTTCCTCCGTGCCTCGGAAAGCACGTTAAGCCGTTGTTCCCGGCTGTCATTTCTAGATCTTTGACAGTCGTTACGAGTAGTCAGAAGCCAACAGTCTGACATCCAGTCTTACCAAGGGGTATCGTATTACCCAGTTACTGGGTTGTAGAGGTCAGATAAGGCAGTTGCTTCATGTAAAATACTAGTACTCAGCTGCATCCGGTTAGACTGGAAGCTGACCCCAAGATAGTTTGGGAAAAGTCTAGGCAGATGATTATGACCAGAAGTAAAAATACATGTACTAAAGATATTGTAGATAGTAGACATATTGTACAGATTAACACTCCTACTGCTCTGTACTCTTTCTAAAAGGTACTTATTTCTAAGGCAAAACATTAGCTTGCATTGTTTTACCAAAATACAGAGACTTAAAACCGCTATTTTGATATGCACCGCCTCACTCACGTGCCTGCAACCTTCTACCTATCACGGCAAAACGCTGCAATCTAGCTGGATTACATGCATTTTGCATTTAATTTCGAATTATGCGCAGTTTAAATATGATAAGCTAGCCGGAAATTATAAAATCCTTCAGAATGACTATGGGTGAAAAGTTAATTTTATGTTTTAGTATTATATTGTATTATTGATTGGATTTTGTGGTTTTTTTAAACAATTAACGGAAACAGGTCTACATGTCGAATACCTATGTTTTATAGCCCAGGGGCAGATGAACAGTTGTGTCGGCGAATCCTTGGCCGTTAAAACGTTATATCGGTAAAATAATGAGAAGTGAATCGTTGTGTCGGCGACACGTTCGTCATTGAAACGTTCTATCGGTGAAAAAATGAAAAGTGAATCGTTCTGTCGGTGAACCGTTCAACGGCGAAACGAATGTCGGAGAAATGTTTCAGAATCCAATTTAGAAAATAAAAAAAACATGGCGGTAGTTCAGCAGGCCACGTTTCATACAAAAACGTTCGAACCCCTTTATTAATCAAGAAAGACACGTAGTCTTGAAATTATCTTCGTAATTTTCAAAAATCTACAAAAAAATAAATAAAATTATATTTATTTTCAACATATTTATGTCTGCTTAAACTTTCTTTTACTTATTCTTGATTCTATATCTTTGTTACTAACTTCAATTTTCCCCTTTTTGACGTAAGTACTTACATAGTTCTATTGATTTATTAAAAGGGCTTACGAATCATTTTATCAACAAAAAAAATACAACCCAGTTGAGAATCTCTTCCTATTTTTGAAGTCGGTTAAAAAGTCAAATACAATTACAGAATAAAAGGTACACTAACACAGACTATCGAGGCACGGACGTCAAGATTTCCACTTATTTAGATGCGTCGCACATGACCGTTTTCTACGCCTGGGCTCAATAGGAAGCTAGCAAAATGACAGCGAATCCCACAAAAAATTAAACGAAACATTGTTAAAGCAACATACCAAATTCATACGTCAGTGGTTAAGGTCTAGTGTTGACGTAGAGTGCCTATACGATATCATAAACACACTTATCTGCGTTATCAAATGGAAGTAAGTGGACGTAGACGTACGCAGGAGTAACTGTTTGTCCTGGTTTTTTGGCTACATGAGTTAAAAAGTTAAGGATACAAGACTTCATATTTTCCGTAAGGACAATATACACTATATACGATAACCACAGACCAAGTTTATGTAAAGTTTACATAAACAGTTTCGTTAGTGCCGCGTACGAATGTGGTTTATTTAATTGACAAAATAGGTAAATACATTATGGATCAATCTGCGATGCCGTTATTGGTGCCATCAGGAGCGATTGGCGATGATAACAAATGTATTGATACTGTGCACTCAAGGAAACGCCGCCGCCGCCGCACTATTTTTCAAAAGGTACGAACCAATTTACTTAAATATGTTTCATTTATATTATTTATTTACAGACCAATTAACATGAAATGGGAAATAATAAACCGAGCGAATAAATAATATGTGGACGACTGTAAATATGTTTGCGAAAAATTAACTAAACTAGCGATAAATTATGAATGATTAAAAATACTAAAATAAGTTACTTAGCAGTGGGAAACAGTTAATCAGCTAGCAACTAAAATTCCAAGTGGCCGAATCAAAAACTAAATCGAGCGAAAATAATACTGAGTGAGCGAAATTAATACTAAGTGACCGTGGACTATAAAACCGATTTGAGTGCATACATGAAATTCATCAAAAAATATTATTTTGGGATGTGTTTGTGAGCTGCGGTAATATTATCTTATAATACTATTTGGGGTAATATTTTTTCTATCCTAGCATATTATTCTTCTGAAAATAGCACACAGGATTCATTCGACGTTTACAACAACCGTGACGACGCGGGGGTTCGTGCACGTGGGCGCGTTCGTATGACGTTGGAACTTGTGGTCACGTATTCGAGAGGGAGAACATAGGATGCAAGAGCGAGCGCAGCGAGCTCGGGGCCTTGGGCACCCCGACTCAGACAGGTTTGGTTCGAAGTGGATGGCGGAGTCTAGAGAGCAAGCGAAGTGAGTGAACTAAAACCTCGCCATCCACTTCGTGTTAGGTCACTTTAAACCCTGCAGACAGGAATAGGAGCCCCGAACAATCATATTCCAAATTAGGGTTCCTTACTAAAAGTGTGCCAGATTCAAATGTTATCTATAGGTAAATTAAAACTAACTTTTATAATAAAACCACTTTGGAAAAGTCTGACCTCCAACACACAATCGCGGCTGTAAAACAGACAGCGATGTTGGCGATCTACGGCGCAAGTACAGCGATTTGAAATGGGGTCAATAACTTCCCGGTCGACTCCGGGCGCGACTGGGAATTTTTATTCCCAATTGCCACCCGGGGGCAATCCATAGGGAATATTCGGGTCTATAAGTGTAAGTGAATAAGCACTTATATGTTAGTAGCAAGAGGTGCTTCCGTTACATTAATTAAATTCATTCTTCTTATAATAACTACATCAGTTTTATGTTATTTTGTTTTAGTCAGCACCCTAATGGGATACTGATGACTTAGAAGGGCAGTAAAAGTCGGTAGTTGGTAAGGAGATTTCTTCTAAATTCAGTATAATTTGATGCTTTAGTAGGGTTTGGTGTTCTCACTCAACTACAAGTCTTGTAGTTATAATTTTTAACTTTCTGATTTAATATCTTGTAGTACAAGATATTAAATCAGAAACCTGTTGTTCAGACCACCACACAATCCACCTTGAACCGTATTCTTTAATGACAAGGTTGAAAAACAATTAAAGTTTGACAGATTGTTGTAGCTTGATGTGCTGGCGTCTGTACATAAGAGGAAGTCTGGAAAGTTGTGTGGTTAACGGTTGGCTTGGTATGTATGTGGGCATGTGATGCGGAAGGATGAGGAAAAATTCGTGAGAAACGGTTTTTATAGGAATAAGGATGGCTATAAGGGTAGAGGAAGACCAAATATACCATGGATGGACGGTGTGAAGGATTATATGGCTAGAAAGGAGCTGAATAGAGAAGTATGGAAGAAGAAGATATGCCGAGTCAGAGATAACCCAAATAAATTGGGATAAGGTCAGGAGTTGTCATATGTCCTCGTTATGAAAACGTTATTTTGTTTTTAGTCCCATTTTATTTCTTTCCATGGCACGTTGACAGCTAATTTATTAACTTGTAACTCTGTTAAAGCCAAAGTCAGGCATCTATTTGTTATGGCCCCTTACGGGGCCCCGGTGTGGGCGCGTTCTTTGAGGCGGCGAGCCGCCCATTACCTGAACGCGCCCCAGAAGGTGATAGCCGTAAGGCTGGTCCGGGGGTACCGCACGATCTCCGGCGAGGTGGCGAGCCTCTTGGCCGGATTGCCGCCATGAGATCTGGAGGTGATAGTCTTCGCGCGCCTGCACGAATGGCGCGCGGAGGCACTACGCCGGGGGGAAACTCCGCTGCCGCGGCAAATTGTCGCTCAGCGGACAGACCTCCGGCGCGATCTCATAGCGACATGGAGACAGCGACTGTAGCCACGTGCAGGGCACGCCACGATAGTGGCGATAAGTCCCCTCTTTGAGGAGTGGCTTGAGAGGCGCCACGGCGCGCTCACCTTCCACCTGACGCAGGTCCTCACCGGACACGGTTGTTTCGGGAGGTTCCTGCACCGAATCGGGCGGGAGGAAACGCCCGGGTGTTACCACTGCGAGGATCAGCCGGAGGACACGGTGGAGTACACCTTGGAGCTCTGCCCCGCTTGGGCTGAGCACCGCCGTGTCCTCGTAGCGGCGATTGGCGGCGGCGACCTCTCGCGTCCGGCCCTGGTTCAATCCATGGTCCGGAGCGAGAGGGAATTGGATGCCGTCGCCTCCTTCTGCGAAGCAGTCATGCTAGCGAAGGAGGTGGCGGAACGTGAGAAGGAGAGAACCTCACGTCCCAGCCGCCGCGGGCGTCGGGGGGCAACCAGTGGCCCCCAGCCACCGTAGGCGCGAGCCTGTGGACGGTGAGTAATGGGCTAGCTCACCGTCCGTCCGTCTTATGACGACAGGCCGTGCCGACGGCGCGTCTGTGTTCCACGCGCGCCTCAAGGAGATTTCAGCAAATCGGAAGGGGTCCGAGAGGGCCGATGCCTGCCAGGGCTGCAGGTTGTTCGAAAGAGATACCGCGGCCCTGGAACACAAAGGGCGAAGAAGGAACATGGATGGGTTTTAGTCAGTACAAGTCTGACACTCCCTCCCGCTCCGCCCAGAGCGGGAGAAGTCATTTGATGATTTCCCATCCGTAAAAAAAAAAAGGCATCCATTTGTTAGAATTAGCAACACGCTTAAATCAAATAGTTTCTCTTTTCATTATATACTAAAATCAGGGCACTTTATAATTACTTTAAGAGACCAATACAGAATGGCTGTTTCAAGCATTTGCTACTCGTTGCTATTTCTTTTTCGTTCTGGTTCATGCTGGAAATTAACTGTACTCAATAAACAGGATCGTCTTGATATTCGATGACTATACTACTTACCATAACTTCTTGCCTGAGGTAGGTTGTTAAAACTATAGTTTTATCAGTATAACAGTAAGTCCAAATAACTCGGTTTGTGTAATGTAACTAAGTCTGCTGTCATCTCATTAAAAGACTTTTTGCAGAAAAGCCGCAAACTGTGTTGGGAAAAGTAGGATACCTTAATGCACTCCTTTTGATTACAATGTGTTTAACCTTCTTTCTTCAGTTGTATTTATGCTGAAATCTTGGAGATTAAGTTTTTTAGTATAGTAACGCACCTACTTGATTGGAACTTTAATTGATTTTTCAGTGCCTCAAGAGAGCATCATTTAGTTTCTTCCAAAGAATTTGCAATACGACATGTTTAAATTGAATTGTACATTAAGCACGCTGTCCAACACTTTAGAAACCACAGTAGCCAGCGATATGGGCCTATAATTATTATTATCTGTTATATCACCGGTTTTATCCTTAACTACTGGCACTACTACAGTTTACAACTTATCGTGGGGTAAATACTTATGACTCATACACAGATTATTAAATAATGCCAAGACACACGGTAAGTCGGGACCCGCAGGCCGCGTACCGAAGATGCTCAATGCTGAGCCCATCGTGGCCTGGAGATTAACTTCTTGACATGGACTGCACGATACGTGCAATTCTAACTCCCACAGCCCACTTGGACCCAACATTGATCGTCGCCTGCGACTGGCCTAACAACGACTTGAGTTGAAATTTATCTTTGAAAAGATCGCTATTTCCTGGGCATCGCTCACACCGTAGACACACTCAGGCAGGCTTATGATTAAATTTATTTGTGTTTTTCCAAAATGAACGAAAAACTTTTTTTACAGGATTAGATGGCAGTTATCCATTTTTATCATGTCTTCCTGGTCTTGGCACCATATCTACCGTGATTTAAAAAAAAATCGTCGATTAACACATTTCATCGTAATAGTAACCAGTGGAGGGCCTACCGTACCACTACCTTATTATAAACCTATCTCGGGCAAGCCTGTGTGCCTCGCTAACATGTTTGTTAAATAAAAAATTAGTGACAGAAACGAATCGCAGCAAAACCGACTACGTAGTCTTGTTTACCCTAATACCCTACCCCAAGAGTGTAATTTAAGACCGCGTAGGCGCGGAGGGGTGAGGTGGCCCGCAAGCTGAAGAGCAGGTGGTTTTCATGATGCTTAGCCGTAAAGCCATCTGCGACGATAAGCTCGCGTGGGATAGCCAGAGCCCTGCAGCACCGGGGCCTTGATAGTAACCATGCCTGCTGCATGGTGCATGCTTGCTTGCATGCTACATGCTTGCTTGCTTGCTGCATGCATGGTGTATGCTTGGATCCACGTTGGCATGCTTCTTACATGGAAATAGATGAGTTTTTCAACTGTGATGGATATGAAATGTATGCCAAAAGATTATTCTAACTGCAAACTTTCTGAGATATTATGATAGTTCTGTCTATTAATGACTATCGACATGAAATGTATGCCAAAAGACGATTCTGACTCTGAACTTTCTCCGACAGGATGGTGCTCTTATTTAATTATTAAGGATATGAAATTTATGTCTAAACATGATTCTGACTTACAAAATTATAAGTTTTGAACGTATGATAAATGAATGTCTGCCAAACGGTTTTCTGCGAAATGAAGTTTATGCTATGCGCTGTTAAGCATAATAATATTATGACATAAAACCTTCTGCTATATAGTTCTTCAATAGGCCAACAATTCATTGTTGTACCTGCCTTCACTGTAACACAAAGCGTGACCTGCTAAAGTCATATACATATGTTGATAATAATTGGGTTGACTTGTGAGTTGTGACAGTCCAGCGGGACGGATCTGTGGCAAGGTCGCCAGCCGGAGGTCGACCCAGCCCAATTCCTTATTGTCCAGACAAATACCGAATGGGATCGGCTAGACCTTTAAAGGTGCGATTTTTATTTTATGGATTGGTTCAAAATTGTTCATTCCGCAACTTAGCAACCGCAATTTGGTAACATTTTAAATAATTGTAGATAAGGAACAAAATGAGTTATTAAAAAATTAAATTAAAAATTTAAAAAATTCCCGACACAAAAAACCTCTAAAAAACCAAAAATAAAATAATCCAAGCGTCTTAGCGTCGGGGGTCCGCTTTGTTATGTGCTTGTACTAAGCGGTCTACTTAGCGGTCCCCCGACGCTAAGACGCTTGGATTATTTTATTTTTGTTTTTTTAGAGGTTTTTTGTGTCGGGGGTTTTTTAAATTTTTTATTTAATTTTTATTTCATGCTTTTTAAACTTGTATTGTTTTATCTTAGCCTTGACTGGCCCAATACTGGGCATAGGCCTCCCCCATTGCTTCCACTTTTCTCGGTGTTGCGTGTCATCTCGCCAATTAACGAAAACAGCAAAAAATTTAAAAAATACTTTCTGGCCGGAGGGGGGGTTAGCACCCTTCCCCCCTGGCAATGCCCATGGTGACAAGTGACAAGATTTCGATCGATCAGACCTGTGTAAATTGTTAATTTCCCTTCAACTAGAAAAGAGGTGATGGCCTTCAAACGGCTGATCAGATTTTTTCGAAACATAGCTAAGAACACTCTCGATTAAAACACCTTTCAAATATAACCAATTTCATCAAAATCGGTTCATCCGTTTAGGAGCTACGATACCACAGACAGACACACAGATACACAGATACACACGTCAATCTTCTAACACCCCTTTTTTTTGGTCGGGGGTTAATAATAGTGCGTGGAGTCCCTCCGCGCGGAAGAAGTGAAACTTCGTAATACTACACGCATGCGTTCGAGTGCCACGCATTCACTCTCGTTATTTTATTGAGCTTCTAAATAATATTTTGTTGTTTTCTTGTTGTATTATTTTTATAATATAAGTTTATCGAGGTTCTTCAACTCATGGAAATTGAGCGAAGGCTGGTCACACCGAAGAGTCGAATGCATGACTGTTTGCACGACATCTTGCGTTCCTAGTAGAACTACGTAGTCACAAATCTTGTAATACAGTCATCTCTTAGTGAGTTTTAGAAAATATTCCCCGTCCATGGTAGCGTGAAACTTATTGGAAGTCGCTTATGTTTTTTGTTTTAAGTTTCACTTCCAAAAAAAAACTGAGAAGTCACCACTTTGGAATTTACTTAAAAAATATATATATAATATTACGTTGTCTCGGCATACGATTGGCGTTTTAAATCATTGGTTTTTAACTCCTGCACTAATTAAATCTTATATGGGCGTAGTTTCAAATCTAATTTTAAAATACAGTGTAAACTGCGTGCGTGATATTCTTAATTCGAGCTACTGGCGCGCGGCGGTAAGGGCTCCTCCAGAGAAAGGAATCTCGTAACAATACCAGCCGTGTCCAGGAGTACCGCTTTCTAAATCAAGTCCTGCATTATTATTATGGGAAGGATTATTACCGATGAATATCCTGCCTTTTCACCAAACATTTATTTACAAATATTCGTTTGACAAGCAACGATTGGCAAAAATATGATAGATCTATTCATCATTTTACAAAAACAAGTTTGGCAAATAATTCACTTTAAAAAACATTTACTCGATAAACTTTTATTTGATAACGTATTATTTGACAAAATAGTACATTATGGTACTAGCGTGTAATGTTGGTGATTACCGCTGAGGCGCCATTGAGACCCGAGCCCTTATGTGAGGGTCTTAAGTCGAGGACGGTAATCACCAATACACACGTGTATCATACGACGTTTTTCAACACACTTGTGAATAAAATAACAATAAAAACTCATTTTATTTAGTAGATAATAGATATTTTTCCTTGGAGTTTTCAGGTAGTAAACTTTCCATAACGTTAAGGGCTTCACATATCGGGTTTATATCGGGCGGTGTACAACATAAATCATTTTCTTTGTAACTAGTACCAACTTGTAGACATTTTAATTAATAAATAACTATAATTTCAACAGTGAAAACGAGTTTTGAAAAATGATTCGCTATGGTGGGAAAAATTTATCAGTTTTCCTATGCGCGCGCATTGCGATCAGCCGCAAACTAAAGGGATGAGGTTTTTTTTTTATTCATCCCTTTAGTTTGTGGCTTTATTAATTAAAATATCTACAAGTACCTAGTAACAAGGAAATTGATTTATGTTGTACACCGCCCGATATAAACCCGATATGTGAAGCCCTTACGTTATGGAAACTACCTGAAAACTCCAAGGAAAAGTATCTATTATCTACTAAATAAAATGAGTTTTTATTGTTATTTTATTTTATTCACAAGTGTGTTGAAAAACGTCGTATGATACACGTGTGTATTGGTGATTACCGTCCTCGGCTCTCTTAAGACCCTCACCTAACGGCTCGGGTCTCAATGGCGCCTCAGCGGTAATCACCAACATTACACACTAGTTTTTTTTTTTTTTATGAATGGCATCTCGCAGTTCAACCTATGAGGTAGTCGTCTGCTCAACCGGACTATCCTGTGGGTGCCTTTAGAGTAAGGCCTCCAGCCAGGGCATAAAAACTTACAAACTAAGCGACTGCACGCTAAGGGCACCCCCTGTGGGGTACGAACCTCGGCTTAGGGCGTCGCTGGGGGAGGACTGCATGGGGACAGGCTGGATCTGAATGGTATCATTATTTAGGGGCTGATTTAAAACTACTAGCACAGCATCGCGGGCTGGCTCGAGCGAGGGTCGGGGAGGGCATGGACCGGGACGTCGCGACGGACCTCGACGGCGAGGTCGGAAAGACGGCGGTTTGAGTCGGAACTTTTTAAGAGTGCTAGTCTCTTTGCTAGTCTCCTGGAGGAGGGTGATAGCATCATCTGGAGTGACAAGGGTATGCCTAGGACGGCGTACTGTACTAATGCGCGAGGGTTCGTAACGGGCGGCCGCTGCGATCAGGGGATTACGGTGTTTAATGGCGTTATCGAAGAAACGCTTCGAAAGACGTTTCATAAACTGAAGGACGGTGGGCATTCTAAGGTCTACGTGTAGACGGTCATTACGGACATAAAAAGGGGCTCCCGTGACTCTACGTAAAAACCGGTTCTGTAAAATTTGCATCCTATGGATGTACTTAGGCTTGGTGTGAGCGTACACGACGCAAGCGTACGTCATAATGGGGCGGATCACCGCGGTATAAAGGCGCAACTTGCACTTGAGTGACAACTTGCTTTTTGCCGAAATCATGAAATGAAGCCTACCCATAGCAAACGCAGCTCGGTCGCGAGCTGCTTTGATGTGCGCCGCGAAAGACAAGTGGTTGTCAAGTATGACTCCTAAGTACTTGGCTTGCTTCTCCCAAGGGATAGGCTTACCGTACATAGTGATCGGGCTGAGCGCGGGTGGCTTAATTTTACGCTGTTTAGAGAAAAGAACTGCCTGGCTCTTGTCGGGGTTCACCTCGATTCTCCATTTCCGGAACCAAGCGCCTAAGACGTTGGCTGAGGTTTGGAGGGTGCTATAGATAGCGTCGTGACTGCGGCCAGTGTAATAAATGGCCGTGTCGTCCGCGAACAGGGCTAACTGAGCCTTCTTGCTCTTGGGGATGTCACTGGTGAACAGAGTAAAGATAAGGGGAGAGACGACGGAGCCCTGAGGCACTCCGGCTCTAATGGGGTGGGGGGAAGACAGTGCCTTCCCGATGCGATAGCGGAAGGTGCGATCCGACAGAAAGTCTCGTAAGATGAGCACGAGACGGTCCGGCACTCCCAGTTTGTACAGCTTATATAATAAGCCGTTGTGCCAGACTTTGTCGAAAGCCTTTGCTATGTCGAAGAACAACACACCCGTCATCGCTCCTCGCTGGAAGCCAGCGCTCAAGTGTTCTACGATGCGATGGACCTGTTGAATGCAAGAGTGTCCGGTCCTGAAGCCGAACTGCTCGTTGGGGATGAGACTCTTAGCCTCGGCGAAGTCTTTGAGTCGCTTATAAATAAGTCTCTCGTAGATTTTGCAGAGTGCGTTCAGGAGACTGATAGGTCTGTAGCTCGAGGGCTCAGACTTGGGTTTGCCTGGCTTGGCGAAACCGATGACAGTGGCCTCTTTCCATATTTGGGGAAAGGCGTTGTTGCTCAGGGCGCCATTGAAGATGGCCGCCATTAACACGACGAGCTGAGCGGGGAGGAGTTTTAACACCCTATTGGTGATTCCGTCGGAGCCGGGTGCTTTCCGCGGTTGATGCTTATTAATGATGTCTTGCACTTCGTCAGCTGTGACCGAAGGCAGAGGATCATCAGGGTCTTCTACGGGGGGGAGGGCGGCTTTACGTTCGACGAATGCGTTCACCTCATCGAGATGTCGCTTGTCTACTGGTTGAGAGCTGGGGGAGCACTGGGACTCTAGGCTGTCGGCTAGGCATTCGGCCTTCTCAGAGTCGTCGAATGCGACGCTCTTATCGGGTCGGATGAGGGGAGGCATCGAAGCCTCTTCGGTGGAGCGCAACTTGCGTTGGAGCTGCCAGAAGGCTAGGTGGGTAGGCTCGAGCTCGCTAAGCGTCTTGTCCCATTGATCTGAACGATGCTCACTAGTACGTTTCTTTACAGCACGCTGTAAATAACGCATGTGAGCTTTGTTCGCGTCGCAGGGAAAGTTGCTGTAGGCACGGATGGCCGCGTTCTTCTCGGTTATCAGTTCACGTACGTCAGCGGGTAGAATCCAGCGTTGATCGCTCATTGCTGGAACTTCCCGTGAGCAATCCTTTAGTACGGATTGCACGTGTTCTGTAAACGAGTTGATGGCGGCCGTCGTGTCTGCGACTGAGACAATATGGTCGGTGAGCAATCCTTTAGTACGGATTGCACGTGTTCTGTAAACGAGTTGATGGCGGCCGTCGTGTCTGCGACTGAGACAATATGGTCGGGGATGGCCTCCAGGTGAGGCGACGTGGTGGATTTCAGCTTTTCGCTGACTTTCCTCCAGTCGGTTATCACTTGGGTCGGCGGGGGCTGACTGGGGTCAGAAGGACCCGAGCGCGGAACTAAGTGCATGACCACTGGTCGATGGTCTGAGTTAAGCTCATGTAAAGTCTCGATGGAATGCAACTTAAGGTTGACATTCTTGAGTAACGCCATGTCGAGAACGTCCGGGCGTTGGTCGGGGTCGTGGGGATAGTGAGTGTGCTCCATAGGAGCGATGGGATCGAAGTTGAGGGACTCGCCCAGGTTATACACGTGACGTGCTCTGGCAGACGTCGTCGTGCTGTTCCAGGCGGGGTGTTTGGCGTTGAGGTCGCCCGCTATGATAACGGAGTCACTCAAGCCGAAGAGGACGGCAAGGTCTTTGGTGAACAGAGTGTGCTCCTCGGTCGTGCCGCCGGGAAGGATGTACGCGGAGACGATAGTGATCGATTGATGACCGGTCATGCCTAGTCAACAGACTGAAGTCTCGAGCAGAGACTCCATGGGAGGGGGATCTAAGGGGATGCAGTGCAGTTCCTTTCTGTAGTAAATTAGAGTTCCGCCCTTGTGGCATCGTGACCGATCGTTGCGAACTATGCGATAGTTGGCAATTCTCGGATCGCGGTGACTGGGCTTGAGGAAGGTCTCCTGTATGAGGAGGATATCAATTTGATGGTCGCGGAGGAAAGTGGCGATCTCATCACGCTGGCTTTTGATGCCATTGACATTAAAGTACCCTTATTTAAGGGATCGGGGTTTGGTATTACACACTAGTACCATAATGTACTATTATATTCATTTCATCTCGTAAAACAACGTTTGAAATAAAAACGTTTTACATATTGCATCAAAACGCAATTTCCTAAAAATTACTCATTAATTAGGCAATAGGGTAATTTTAATTAATTAAACTACAAATACCTAGGATGTAAGAGCGAGCAAAGCGAGCTCGGGTCTTTGGGTCCTCGACTCGGACAGATTAGGTTGGAAAGGGATGGCGAACTAAGACCCCGTCATCCCCTTCGTGTTAGGTTACCTACTTTAAACCCTGCAAAGAGAAAAAGGAGCCCCGCGCAGCAGCGCTACGTCCACTACGCCTTATTACAAAATATTGATAAATTATTTACCTTGGACTTAAGATTAATTTTTACAATAAAAAGGATCCAAAATAATTGGTGCTAAAAAAATAAGCCTTCACAAAATGAAAAGTGCTTCCCCGCCATGTAATCAACCGGCAGCACCATGTCATCGTAGATATTTATAACTACAGATATATTTAACCACACGTGTCAGCCGTGAGGTATTTCAAATTTTATTTTAGATATTCTAAAACGGAGTACGTTTGTTCACTTTGTAACTGGTTTAGAATATTTATTATAAAATTATATAAAATTTAGGTTAATCGTGATTTTGCCAAAATCATCAAAATATTTAATGAAAAATGTATAAAAGTGATTAATTATCATGTGAAAAAATTGTAAAGAGAAGCATTTTCGAAATGGATGTTTTAAAAGTGAGTGTTTATAAAATAAAATATTTGTGGAATAAGTTGTTTGTGAAATAAATAGGATATGAAACGTTGGTTGTGAACTAAAAATTTGTGAAAGAAGTGTTAGTGAAACATTAGTGATAATAATAACTTATCTCAATATTAACAGACAGCTCAAGTACTGCCCATCATTTTGAGATAGCCGATAAGATCAACAAAAGATAGAGTCGTGAGTCAATGCCGCTTCGATCACCTTAGCTTTAATCTGTCAACAGATAAGCGCGACCCCACAGGTCGAAAAATGTTCAGAGGTTGACGTACGATTAGGATTCAGTGTTAGAAACTACCAACCCTTTAACTGGTAATTATGTATCTAGGGCTCAATAGCGTTGTATAGCTCGTGCTGACACGGGAAATCTAAATTATAAAAAAGTAAGGATCCATCTCGTGGCTAAGCAATAATAGCCACGCAGGTCGAAGGTAGCTGAGGTTTGCCCGTGCGTGGGTTGATGAAAAGTCTGTGTCACTAAGGGTTATCGTGCTTCCCAATAACTAAGATGCGGAGGTCAGATAAGGAGACACTCTATGTATGTTAATGGTACTCAGCTGCATCCTGTAAACTTGACCGGAAGCCGTCCCAAATATTGTTAAAAAAAATGCCTGGACAAATGATGACTGAAACGACTACGACAAAATCTTTCACACGTTCATTCGATGTTTACTGGTCTTCCTTTTTAGCCCGATTGCAAAAGAAAGCAGACAGAAGACAAGACATAGTCAATTAGGTATACGCCTAATCACGCACCTATCAACAGTCCCACACTACGTCTGAATAGAAAAACCCGTTAGATAACGTTATCAAGTCGCGCTAGCATAAAGTCGGATTTCGTGACTCATGACCAATCTCTGTCTTTGATTGACCGCTTGTGAACTCCAAAGAGTCTACTTAACTATCAGTTTTTATCTGACTTCTACATCCCAGTTAGAGCTGGACACTACGATTCCCCTTGGTAACACTGGTTGTCAGACTCTCGGGCCCCTATGAACACCTGTTACGTTGGTCACAGATCTATAAATGACAGCCGGATCCAATGATTTTTAACGTGCTTTCTGAGGCACGGAGGAAACTCGGTATGTAATGAATGGTCCTTGGCTAAAGCTGAATTCTTGAAGATCTCTCTTGCGGCTGTTATTATTTAACCACAAGCTCCTACTTTTTAAAGTAATTGACTTAAAATCTTGAACACTTACGTTCAACATCATCAGGCTATACAATGTGTTATAAAAACCCTGTCCGATCCGAAAGGGACGTATAGGTATATTTACTAATGACATTACCAAATAAATTCTATTAGAAGACAGTATTTCTAACTTCTTCTTGCTTGACAGCTACGGTTAAGGGAGTGTACGGGCAAATCAATCCTGGCTGGCTGTGTAACATGACTCATGATCTTGTTTGACTATTATCATGTTTTACTAACATAATCTGCCGGCCACTTTGTTTTTATCGCTCAGCCTGAAGCAGTGCAGTAACGATAAATCTAGAAAGTGAAATAGCTAACAGCCGACCACAAGAAGTTGTACCATTTTGACTACGCTGCCAGTAATTAATTATGTTTACTCCGATTCGGTTGGTTAATGCCGGTGCGTTCCGATACTAAGTGACAACAGATTTTTACATCCAGCCGATTCCAGCCAGTCCGCCGACACGCGTCAGGCGGAGAACGCGCTTGTATTCGAATTTCAAAGTTCGAAAAATAAAACATCGCGATATTTTCAAATATATTGACAGATGCTTAAAAAAAAATAAGTCTGTTTCTTTTATTATTGTGATATAGTTATAACAGTTTGCGTTATCTTTTCTAATATTTATAGCAATTTATTTTAGTAACTTTATTTTCGCGGGTGGATAATTCGCGATCTCAATACCGATAGATTTTCGCAGCAAGAGAGTTTTATGCACTAATGTAAGTAATACAGAATTTGAATACTAATAGTTTATTTATAGTTTTTATTTTACTACGAATTTATAACGAAACTATACACCATTTTTATTTTCATTCATCAATTGCTTTTATTTATTTATAACAAATCCATTTACTTTCAAGAAGTGAAATCATTGAATAACAAAAAACAAGTTTTAAAACAATTTACATATTTACTCAAGCTATGCATAATAGTTTGAACTCTTATTGTGATAAGAATTCACTAAAGCAATAAATAACTATAACATTGCTGTGAATCATATTAACTTATGCGATACCAGTTTATTAACAGACTGTAATAAAAAAAAGGGATTTACCTTGACTTCTAATTTCGTAATATATGCTAAGTAACACTAATAAATGAAAATGACGCTTTCAACGATCGTAATAAAGTAATTATACTTCAAAAAACTTATTGCCAATTTTCTGCTTTTATTGGGATTTAAGTTCCTTCCTTCAATTGCATGTTCAATTACTGTGTGGTTTAAGACATTTATTTGTTAAATTCATATAATTAATAAACCAGCTTCGCTCAGTTATATCACTCGCTTTTTAATTCGAGATGAAAGATGGGGATCAGCTACACAGGGTATCCTAGTATGGACGCCAGTCAATGTGTGTATGCATTTTTGTTCAAGTTATTTTGTATATTACGTTTATATTTTTAGGTATACCTATGTGAACTTTTGTGAAAAGAAAAAAAAAAGATATTGTACAGTATTATATCTACACCCACAGTTTACCATGAAAGCAATAAGAAAACGCGTTTTATGTAGGTAGGTACTTAGGGCTTGGTTTGTTTTTTTTCTTAGACTATGTATATATTGTCCCAATGCTGCGCAAAGGCCTCGGGACCATGGGCTGAGTTTACCAAAGTGAAATCTTCAGTGTTTTATTCAATGATATATTATTACAAAAGGTAATGAGTGTAAGATGACAGTTTTTCCATGGAAAAGTTTAAAAAAAAAACTGCGTTTATTCGCAGTTCAAAAAGCATAAAATTTATCCTTCTATAGTTTTTATTTTTTTCAACTAGATAATTAGGTATATTACCTGGAAATGGGACAAATAGAGATAATATACTTTATTATATGAACCTACTGTTAACAGTGGAAAAAGTTATTTTGTACTCGCAATAAGTAGTACCAAGTATCGCTTATCAACTATCGCTTCGTTAAATATGATAAATAAATAATGATTACATAAAGTAAACAAATAACAACTGGTGACCCCAAATGTCGTAATGTGTGTCTCTTTATTGATGTTATTATGAATGAAATGTAACCACTTTTTTACTTCAAGAATGTAACAACTTTATCACACAAGCGAAAAACTGCCAAATAAAACATTATTGTCTAACTCGGTACGTACCTACATGGGTACGTACCGAGGTGTTTACCTAAAACTTTTTTCAGTACATAATGTAACATCACCCGTGCAACGAAGGTGCACGAAGGGGTAGGGCAGAGGTGTATCTAATAGTACACCGTACAACAGAGCACACATTTTTTTTTCTTTTTTGTACCTAGGTTAAAAATATACATAAATCTTAACAATGCGTAAAAACATAAATAGATACCTTCCTCTCGTACGTTGTCTAAGTATTCTTAGGTAGGATTTCTTTTTTAAATAGGTTCTTATATTATCTGCTAAATATATACCAAACATTCCGTGAAAATATTATTCTTTCTCCTAACAAAATGGCAGAAGGTCTACCCAGATATGGTAGACCGTCTGCCATTCCGATCTCCAAATAGATAAGTTTTACAAACGAATTAAATAAGCATTAGCGCTCAATACCGTATTAATTAAATTGACTAAATCACTACTTCGTAATTATTATTAAAATAAGTTTTAATGAGGTAATATGACAAGCTAATTAACTACAAAATAATTACAGCTAAACAATTATTTTCCGCAAACAAGAAACAATTGAATCGTACAATTTTGATAATTTGTATTGAATTACAATTTTGATAATAATTTGGTATTTTTTAGCACAAATTAAAATTATGGAATAGTGTTATCCTCAAATACTTCTACGTCCTGCTGACTGGGGTATGACGAAACGTTAATTAGTTGGCTAAGCACTTGTTGGGGTCAGCTTCGGGTTTAATCCTAATATAACTATAGGTACCAGTGTTGTACGTGGAGCTACTGCCTAGGTACCTACGCTGGCACTACTGCTGGGTCTAATCTATTTTTTTATACAAAAATAGTTGTGCTTGAGATTTTCAAAAACCTATCTTGGCGTATTTAGAACAACTGTACAAAATTTCATAAAAGTCGGTTGGTTCTCATCTCTATGGTACGAACGAAAAGACTTAGTTTTTTAATTTTATTTTATGCTTACGTAATTGACAGCTGTTGGTTACATTCCAAATGGGTAGGTTAGGTACAGCAGCAAAGTTAATAGGACTATAAAACTTTTTCAACTTTTATTTCGAATCTTTCCATTTCCCAACTAATAAAACGTTTACGGCTGAGCATCTACGTATCTGAATTTAACAAACTCAGACAGTACGAGTATCTGAACTGAAATCGTAACATGAAACGTATTTCCTTTATTCTCACAAGTTTCGTAAAAAGTTGGGAGCTTAGCTTAGAGATTATGGGAAAAAAACTCAAACGCATAGCAACAATTACGTTTCATGTTATTTATTTCCCTGTATTCTAGATAAATCATAGAGATAAATCATAATCAATTCATCAAATGCTCTAAAAAGAAGAAAATAATATTTTTCTTCAAATTTTAACTATCAACTTATAAACTCATTAGACACAATTTATATGATCATAAAAGCTTGTCGCGAGGTTGAACCAAAGGTGTGTGCAAAGTTTCAGCTCAATCGGACATCGGGAAGTGGTTCTAATTTAGCTTCCAAGAATCCATCGTAACAAACATATGTAAACATACATACATTAAATAAAAGCTTTTAATAAAAAAGCAACATCACAACTATTCACTTCTTATTTCTTGTAACTTTTATATGCAATATAATCTTCGATCAATAATGTACGCTACAACTAGCACAATTGATATTTTTGCACCATTTTATGTAACTTACCTACATCCGTAATTCTTTAACAGGGATACATAACTCACGAATTAATCGAACTAACATGATACAAGCTGTAGCGTAATATATAATTTTGTTTCTGTAATAACTAAGCTGCTCACGAAGTGTTAAATGTAATGGACTTAGACTACAGACGATTTAAAGGTACCTTCTCTACTACCTATCTACATTACAAAAGTAATTTAGTTATTGTCGTGTAGCTTCTTCCTTTATTTAAGTTCTAGGCGCGCTCATCTGATATATAAAATTCTCGTGTCACAATGTTAGTTACCATACTCCTCCGAAACGGCTGAACCGATTTGTATGAAAATTTGTGTGCATATCGGGTCGGTCTGAAAATCGGCCAATATCTATTTTTCATACCCAAAAAAAAAGAAAAACCCTGCGAACGAAGTCGCGGGCATTAGCTAGTTGGTTTATTAAGATTGATTCCTTCAAAATCTAAAAAAAAAGGAAATAAGTAGGTATTCAATAAACTTGCCTACAACACAACAACTCAAACCAAACTGAAATGTATATAGATTCTGCCACAAAAGTATTCAAAAACGAATAAATTAAACAGAAAGGAGACACTGTCTTTCTTGCATAATTAACATACTTACCTAATGTAATTGCAGGTTGCAGGCTCGGTATATCGGAAAACTATTATTACAAAATAACCGCACAAAAACACGTGATTCGTACGCGTCGCAACTGACAGTATTTGCTTACCCACGCTCTACTTGCAATTTTCTTGTAATAACTTCTACCGAGATCATAATATTTTGTAACACCCGACTGTTGGGCACAGATTGTATAGCAGGCTTGTTTATGGTTTAAATTGGCCACACCACAAATGTTCACTTACGTAAATTATTAGCCACGTAAACTTTGGAAATGAACGTTGCCATTGCTACTTAAATTATTTGCATAAAACATACCTACTTTTATTGCTCCGAAATATACATAAAAGTAAAGAATCCACTAACATCCGTTGAACAAGCTATTGAAATAGTTTTACAAAAGTTTTGCTTCTAATTAATATTATGATAAGTGTAATTAGGAAGTATTTAGCAAAAAAAAAGGTTATATCTTACAACTGAACATAAACAAGTCAAACCAAAAACAAATTCTGTTTACTTAGTAAAGTTACAAAAGATATTCATAATATGTTCTCTCTTACAAGTCATACAACACAAAACAATTGATTGATATCCAATACATGTGTCCATCACAATTTTATTAACTTTCACATCCACTAATTACGTTGGAAACAAGTAAAAACAGAACACATAAGAACAAAGACACATTGCGTGATGTGAAAAATTGTAATGGAATAATTTATGGAAACAAAAGCCATGGCATGTGAAGTCATGGGTTCGGTCTGGATCATTAGATAAAAGTAAAAGGTACAAGTACATACTGCAGATGGTGTTCAATGAGTTATAATGATAAAGTTTAGTGACGTGTCGTGCATGCAGGAGTTTGTTTACATTCAACAGTTTTAGCCGTGTTCGGTCAACGACGCGTAAACTTATAAATAGTTCAACGATTTCTATGAGTATTACAGATGCATTCAGCCGATTGATTATTAATAATAATAATAATAATAATCATTTTATTTCAGGCAACTAAGGCCCATAGATAAAATACACAAGTAATAAAACAACAATAATAAACTAATACATATCTAAAAAACTTAGTTGAACTATGACTGTAAACTATTTACACGAAGTGACGGCGTCGTGTTGCACTGCGTGGTGTCACGTAGCCTTCCGCGGAATCGCCGATACATGACACCCGTCGGCCAAAACTCTTCCTTGAGGAAGGTCTCGATCTGGTGAGTCGGAACTCGCACCACGAACGACTTGAAATTCGTGTTGTGGCGCGACTCCAACTTCTCGACCCTCAAAATCCAGTTGTACTATTATTATGTTATTATTATGTTATTACTTAACAGTTGTACTATGTACAACCACTAGGTGCGTATACCTCATGAAGTAGAAATAGGTAAATATAAACGTCACTTTTGATACTTTGAGGTTTGATTTCTCGGTTTATTCCATTTAAATACCAAAAACTAGGCATTTGTTTCAAACAGTGGTAGTAGAAACAAATACGAGTGGTACTTATTAGTTTTTGGTATTAGCACGGAATTAACCGATTTCGGTTTCTTTATATAAAGTAAGTAATTCTATGAATGTTTTGATTAATGAACATATTAAAAAAAAAGTTGCCTTCTGCAATTAAGTTGCCTGACTTGAAAAAAAGTAAACTTAAATTCGATGGGAAATCTTGTGTTAGAGAATTTATTACTGAAGTTGAAGAATATTTTTTGTACAAAAATTTTGATGAAATTTTGTTGGTTGGTTCATCTTAATAAAGTCTTTCACTATATTTTAACCCAAACTACTCTTAAGAAATGTATTCAACCTTTTACAAAGACCTTTTAACTTCATAAACCTTGAGAAACTGTATTTTGTAATTTGGAATAATAATGATGTAATTCAGGCCTTAGAATTTTGCAATGAGATCAAAGGCGGCAAATACTAAACCAAAGCTATATCTGGGATAAAAAAGTACTAACTTTAATAAGTACAACAATGATGTTTGAAATCAGGGCATTAAGTGTTGCATAATCACATGAGGATGAATAATAACTTAGAAAATACCATAAACTAATACTAAAATGAGGTTTTCGGTTTTGGGGAAACCTTAAGATTTAGGTATACCTGAAAATAAACAACAATGTCCATAAATCTGATCCACAGATTCTAGATCTGTGGATGAGTTACACAGATAATATCAAGATAAATTGGTAATATAACATTACTAGTAGATTTCTGTATTTTATAAAGTCTCACGCGTGAGAAATATCCAGCCTATAAGATTGAACAAATTATTAAGTCTTGGTTTTGTTTATTTTTTTTATTTGCCGTAACGAAATGTCACATGGTTCTGGGGGTCTACTTTCTAAGCACGAAATCCGTAGTTTCGGCCGAAGTTACGATCGTTTCCTACTCCGTATCACTTACTGACATAAAATTCGTTAGGGGCCCGAACATAAAATGAATGACAACACGATCGGACAGTTGTCCTTACTCCCGATGTGTTTTCAAAACTCCTGAACCCGAAAACAATAGGAAGCATGGTTAATTTCGAAGTATAAAGCTCGTTACGGACGGACCCGTACTTTTGTTGACGGACTTAGAGAGTTGACCCTCTGGTACGTAGCGCGTAGATTAATTAACTAATAAAAGTCATCAACACATACGTTGCTACTATGGTGGAATTACTCGTTCGTTACAGACCGCGTTGTTTTAGCTAGATCGTAAAACGTAAAAATATCGTGATAAGACCGTGATACTGAGTAATTTCTGCCTGTGTGCCTACCGGTGTGTTTACTTTTATGAAAAATTAGGTCACTTTTTTACTATTTCCCATACTTTATTTTTATTTACATGAAAGGTCATGTCAACATTTTTTTTCGTTTAAATTAGTCTACGCACGTAAGCCTCCGTGTCGAACACACTTTAAACATTTTTAATTTAAAACAAAAGTACTAAATTAAGTGTTATAATATGTTCTTTGTTCAGTGTAAATATAGAAATGTGTTATTTATTATCGAGGTAAGTACCTAACTGTCACCTAAGCTTAATTATATACTTAAAACAATGTTAAATAAGCTCTTCACTCAATATGCAACTGTACTTATACCTAAGTATGTATATTTTTTTAAACATTGTCCCACACTAGGAATTTGTCCTGTATCGTGGGTGCGTTTACAAACATTTCAACTCACATACACAAACAGCCAGGCCCGGAACAACACTATCTGTAGGCCATACAAATATTTGTTTCGTGCGGGGATCGAACCCGCAACACGCAGCGCAGCAGTCAATCGCTTAGCCACTGCGCAAACCGTGCCGCCGTGCCAACATCCAGCTGTACTAATATTTTGTTCGATACAACAGGACAAACTGATAGTCGTATCTTGGATTCTTCCGAAGCTTCGATTAGCTTAATAGTCACGCAAATATCTATTTAGGTTTCTAAGTAACACTTGTGCACACAGAAGGCTTTATGATCCGCTTTCCCGCCAACGTAGGATTAGTATTCTTTCTTTGTCCTCTCTCTCCGTCTCTCATGAATATTTCTTTTTTGTACAGCGATTTTACCGTAAGTTTATACACGCGTTAGAATCGTTTTTAACAATGCAACAGGTATATTAAAAAATATCATAACGAAATATGAATTGCCTTCGTTTACAATCTCAAATGTATGTTACACAATCCCCTTAAATTTTAAAGGTATTCAAACCTCCTCTTTGGTATTCCAATCATGCTCCACATTGTTTCGCGTCATGAATTAATTTATTTGCGAAAAAAACCATCTGATGCCTCTACGAAATTTCTATTTCCTCAAATGGCAGATGTTTAAAAATGTACATTCAATTCCAAGGAAATGCGGAAGCATTGGGCAAGTAATTAAGCTCATTGGCTTAATGAGACATTTCACTGAACCAGGTCACTGGTTGTTCGGACGAGTGTACTACTCACAATCGCACTTACTTTGAGAACATCGCCAAACAAAGGACTTTAACTAATAACGTTGACGAGTTACCTCGTCAACGTTATCACGAGACATGACCCTCCATGGCACTCTGATGTCATGTCAGAGTGCCGTCAGAGGGCTTTATATATTCTTATGTCGTGCCTAATTGTGCCTGTTTTGGGTTTGGGGTCTCGGGAATTGCATTAACTTTCCCTTGCTTGTCTTTTAATGTTAGCAATTGATCATGGATCATTTTCATGTGTACTTCAACTTGTATTACATAATTAGAATATGTATACTTATAATACTACTGATTGACTGAACCATTAAGATTTCTAATCGTGCTTAATTATGCTAAATGTTCTATTTAGGAACTTCATTAGATGTTTTTTAAACGATTTGATCGTATCGCATGGCATATAATATCGTAAAATTCGACATGTACGGTATATCCGTTATAATTTGCATAACAAAACGTTCATTTGAATCTATTATTATACTCTGATCTGACCGCTTTTGCAATTTTATTGTAAGAAGATTAGATACAAGGATGCCTGTCTGACTATGATTTAGATTTCGAACTATCGATTTAAAACTACAAACTATAATAAAACATTTAACTACATTGAAAAAGGGCCTCCACAATATCCTACATCAGATAAGAAACCATAGTGGTATAGTTGGTTGTTACACTTAAAGCTGTAAACGCCTAAGTCCTTGGCTTCGATAAAAGTAAACCATGGCATGAAAGAATACAAGCTACTCCTATGTCTTATAAAGATTAGTACAAACTATTATAAGTTAAACAAAATAATAACTTCAGCGGTAGAAGATAGTCCACGTACTACTCTGGCTTAGCATAGTCCAAACATTGATCTGTTTACAGCGGCCAATGACGCAACCGCCTCGGTCACGGCCGCTCCGTCTAGTAATGTTTACATTTCCCTATTTCTGTTTACAAAAACGGGTGTAAATTCAGAAAATACGTAAACAATAGCGGGCCGAACAAACGGTTTGAACTGTACATGTTTAAAACAAGAGGAAGCGCAGAACAAAGCGCATTTCCATTCTAATCTGATTGTCATCCCGCGCAATATTATGCGTAAACTAGGCTATTGCGGTCTCGTGGGCGATATACTACATGGCTGGAACGGCTTGTGCTTGGGGAATTGTTGCAAACTTGATTGAATGCAATCTCGTTAATTAGTATTAGGTGTCCATAGGATGAATTAGACAAGCGATACTGAAAATAGAACTACCAACTCGTGTGTTCGTATGTGGGTAACAAGCTATTACTTATTAAGCGTGAACTTTGACCTCTATGAAGAAATGCGGAATCAACAAGACAAGATTTAACGATCATTACATGCGATTTTACATTATGATTATCTTCAAACCGCATCGCTTCTCTTGCGTAGATGTTATCGTGAAAACACGTGCATTAACATAGTGTTTTATTGTATTAATCTCGAGTTGCCACGGTTTCCAGCAGGCACGGTGTGTCAGACAGTCGGCTTGATTCCCTGATAAGTTTGCTAAAAGATGCCAGTCTGTACACTTGTACAGTGACTAACAAAAGCTACACGAGTTATGATGTACGTTACTTGATATTGGACAAGGTCGTCCAGGGCGTTATGCTCGACCTAACCTGCGATAGGCTTTAGCTTTTGTTTAATTTTATTGAAATACAACATGAATTGAGTCTAGAGGTTAAATCTGCTGCATGTTTTTGATATGTTTAAATTAATTAGCTAACAAAAGAACACGTCATAATCATAATGAATTGAACCTTGTATTTTACAAAAAAAAACATGTAATATTTATGTTCTTAATTTATTTTCAAAATTATCTCAATTTATAAAGTTTTGCCATAACTATGCATCAAGAGATCAAAGATTAGTGTTCCTATGGGCACAATGAGTCCATTCAACGAGTGGAGCGTATCGGATAGGGGAGAGCATTTCAATGCACAATAATATTTGTGCCGAGAACAAGATGCAGACGTACCACAAACAAGATGAATTGGCAAAACATGATGATGGAGGAGATTAGGATCAACTTTTTTTTTTGACTTCATAACAAAACGTCCCGCTGTAATCTCCTAAGGATTAGGTAGTACTTAATGTTATCCCCACATTTTTCCACATTTCTAATTCCGAGGGTCCAGTTAACTCACTTAACAACTGTAATGCGTACTTCACCTCGATTGGAAACAATGTATCTGATCAAATACTATCACGAATTACAGAGACTCGGGAATCTCTAGTAAAAAAATACAAACCTTGTAAAAACTTCTAAAATTAGGAATCAGGAGGTCTACTCTCTTTCTCCGAAACGTAACGTCCGCAAATTATATAGAGTACGGTCACAAACGTAACTACGTTTAATTTTCGTTCGCTGCTGAAGTTGCGTTTCGGAGAAAGAGAGTAGACCCCCTGGGACCTTTCCGGAGTGCTGGAAGATTGCTTCCGTAAGACCAATACACAAAAGCGGCCCTACAGACTTACCTGAAAATTATCGACCAATCGCACTTCTATCCATTTTGTCCAAAATACTGGAGAAATTGGTTAACAACAGGCTAGTGAACTTTTTTGAAAAACACAAACTGATATCAGACACACACTTCGGATTCCGACCTGGAAGGTCAACTGTGATGCTGCTTCATTACTAAGTTAGTGGCTACTTTTACCGAAAATGGAGAACAGTCCATAGGACTTTTTTTTGATTTAGCAAAGGCCTTTGATACAATATCAGTTGAACTTCTTCTGAGAAACCTAGAAATGTTGATTGGTTCACGAGTTACCTATTTAATCGCAAACAGCTAGTCAAACTAGATGAACACACGAGTGACGTGCTTCCCATCGACTTTGGAATTCTACATGGCAGCACACTCGGCCCAAGTCTTTTCACCTTCTACATGAATGATATTTTAAACTCGGAACTAAACGACGCAGAAATAATATCCTATGCTGATTACACTGTCATAAGTTTCCGCGCTAAAACCTGGAAACAAGTGTACCATCTTGCAGAGAACGGACTATTAACTGTTTCTGAGTGTCTTGACGCAAATCTCCTGACTCTGAAAATAAAAAACTAAGTTCATAAACTTCTTCAAAACAATAGCTTCTCGACCTCAACGTAATCTTATACTTAAATACCATACATGCTGCAGCTACCAGACATAACCGCTTACACACTTTACCTGTCTAGTTATAGATCTCACTGCCTGAATTAAATACCTTCCTTGGCATTACATTAGACGAAAACAGAAAGAAAGAAAGAAGAAAACGTATTTATTTGGCACATGCCACAAGTGCAAACAAAAAAAAAAAAAAACTTAAAGCTAAACAGAAAAAGATAAGATGTGTGTCTCACGGCTGCGCCAAAAAGGCCCAGTTCAGCAAACTGCCGAACAGCTAGTGCCCGACGCTGGAAGAAAACCTCTCCCTCAAATCACATATACACCAGCTCTCTGTCCGCGTTAGGAAACTAATACACGTGATGAAAAAACGACGTGACTCTCCCCCATTGAAATTCTACGTACTTATTTACCTTGGTCTGTGTCAGTCAGAAGTTCAATACGGGATTTCTGTTTGGGGTGCAGCCCGGAAAAGCACTGTTATTGAAGTAGAAAGAGCTCAATCAGCCGTTATAAAAGTAGCTTTAAGAAAACCTTTTCGCTACCCAACAGATCTAATCTCACACACACACGCACACGCACGCACACTTACACACACACATTATTAAACATTAGAGCACTTTTTATTTTTTCACCATCAGCACAATGTATGTATTGAGTGCGCGTTAAATTGAATTTTGGACTGGATTTTTGATCCCAAATAAAAAGTCATTTCCCAGCAATAATTTTAGTGTAGGGTTCTTAGATGTACAGAATGCTTGGTTAACGGCTTCGTGAAGTTTTCGTTAACACCTTGTATAGTTTAAGACTTAATGCAAAATAAGTCACGACAAAGCTCATTCTTTCGTGTATAGGTACAACCAACTTGTTCTTTGGAATCGAAAGAATTTTTATAATAGGTAGTGGTACAACATGCTCAACTTAATAATTGTATATTATTAGCAATCACGATGTTTGATACTCGCTCATCTTCGCTAATAAACTTTTTATCGACGTCGACGTTCAAATTGATGTCGTTGAAATTGATAGATTGATAGATATGCAGATAATGCAACTTCAACGATGCATTCTGGGATATCGTTTTTGTTTTCTATTCTTAACTTGAATGGTGTTAATGTTTTTTGCTCTTTTACTTCATTGACATAAAAATAAGAAGGACGAGTTATTTTGTTTCATATTTACTATGTCTTAAAAACCTGAAATGCAAAGGTTTTAATACCAAGTTTTATTTTTTTTATTTTATCCTTATCTTGCTCTTAAAAACAAGAGACGATACAAAAAATTATATATCTGCACATTATGTACTATTATTATAAGTTATACATAATTCTTATGACACTGCACGCCCCCTTATTATTACGTCTCATTTTTGTCTCTTTTGCACTATCAACAAATATGATAATCGAACTTACACATATTCAAATTTGACCTTAACACGAGAACAATATAACCACTTCATAAAACTATGAAAAAGACAATTAAACGGTCGATCACCTATAAATATAATTTAAATATAAATAATTTATTATAGTAAGAAGACATGATTTGCAACTGTCAACTTTTTCATACAAAAGGTGATGACGAGATTACATCACACTTCATCAGTCACATCACACACAGGTCGTTCAACTTAAGTTTATGGCAAAAAGTAATATTTACTTGCCCAATAACATTAATTAAAAAATCGTGTTTTTTTAAGTCAATAATTTCCCCGAGGCAATTGAACTGAGTAAACTTGTAAGTTCACCCCGTAGAATGACCCCATCAGAAGATTTTATAAAATTAAATAGACTGAAGAAAACAAGTTATTACGAATGCTTAAATAATGGATTGGCGCTATTAAAAGATACAAGTATAAAGAAACACAGACAAAAAAATCAGACTAAATAGAAAAACTTTAAATATGTTTAAATAATATCCTTAATTTTTTGTTTTGTATAATTACATATCCAATTAAAACTATTGTTTTGTTATGTTTTTTTCTTGACACCAACTAATGGTGTTGGTAATTAAAGTTATGCTACCGTATCATAACAAAAATACCGAGTATCGGTGAGGCTGGCACATCCGTCTCAACAAAAGACGATTGGTAAACTGTAATTTGTGGTTAATCGTGATCTCTTGTTGCCAAGGACTAAGAACTGTGAACAAATAAGTTAACAGAGATTTACATAAGAACTCCATAAACAGATGGATGAGCTAGGTATCACTTTCTGTACCTACTTACTAGTTTGTGCCAAACGCGGTAAACCACATAATCAGATTATAAGAGGAAAAGGTATGCAGAATCATGAAGTTTGTTTCCCCTTTGTGTTGAATGAATATAGTGACACTGTTTCACAATTAACGACTTGAAAGGTGCGTTCGCGGACCGATGAGGCATGTGGCAAGTTCGATCTCCTCACAGAGCAAACATTTGCATGGCCTACAGATTTTGTGTTTGTGAGCCAGTACACTACCTAGTAGGTATTTCTACACACCTATCCCCGATACCCGTACGACATAAAATAACATCAGGGGGTCTACTCTCCAAGCACGACAATCCGTAGTTTCGGCCGAAGTTACGGACGTTTCCTACTCGTTAGGGGCCCGAACATAAAACGAACGATAACACGATTGGACAGTTGTCTTTACTCCCGATGTGTTTTCAAAACTCATGAACCCGAAAACAGTAGGAAGTAAGGTTCATTTCGAAGTATAAAGCTATAGTTACGGACGGACCGTATTTTCGTTGACGGAGTTAGAGAGTAGACCCCCAGGCTTGTGATCTCCGAAGGATTAGGCAGTGATTTAGTAACCTAATAATACTTGCACTAACATTTCGGCAGCTACCTTTAGATCCCATGTAATATAGGAGCAATTATATTGCCATCAACCGGCAAAAATCTAGGTTCCGTGGCCGCTACTGATAGATTCCTGATAATTCGCCAAGACCAACGAAGCAGTCACACAACTCTCTTTTAATTTATGCTGTCCAACAAAATATCGTAAATCTTGTCGTCGTAGCGCCATCACTTGCTCATATAAATCAACCTACAACGTTCCCTCTGCTGGGACACGGGCCTGCACTCTGTGACACGGAGTTAGGTCTCTTGAACTGAACCTAGTGCGAGTTGGTGGATGTCACATTCATTATTCGAATGTTCGGTTCTAGATCCTAACTATGTTTTCTTTCACTGTTCAATCAAAGATTGTTCGTTCAACGATTGATGATCTTCCGCTTGCGTCATTCATTTGCAAAAATCAATAAGAGACCGATTGGCTTCATCGGAGTTGATCGGATTCATACTATCGCGCCTCATACAGATAACGTAGGACTAATAATAAGAGAGAAGGTTCACAATATGATAAAACTGTATGGTAATTTATGATAAGCTTATTAATCAATGTAAAGGTAGTGTGCTCTGCAATAACACAAACATAACATCACGCCTGTAATACCTGAAGGGTTAGGCAGTGCTGTAAGTATCTTATATTTAGTGCACCCAAATTTCGCCAGTTAAGTTTACGTCCCATGTAATAGGGGTCGTAAGTCATAAGTCATTTATTTCAAAACAATATGCATTGTGTAGAAATTTTGTAAATAAAACAGTACCATCAAAACATTACAATCGAAAACATTACATAAATAAGTAGCCATCAGTTCACATAAGTATATGTAGAATAACATTTTCAAAACGATTTGATCCACATTCAATTAAAAATAATTCATATACAATAGAGCAAAAGGTCACAAAAAAAAGGTAAAACGAAACCAAAATCAAATTATCATAAAACGAAATGTGACCTTCTATAAATAATGCAATAAAAATTAAAAAAAAAAACAAATCGTGTTATAAACTTTAACAATATGTCTTCTTATTTTCTGACGAGCCTTTTTCCATCAATCGGGCACAAATCCAAAAACCGTGGCTGCTACTGAGAAATTCCGGATGGAAAAAACCCCGCATAAGGCAGGCAGTAAGTTCGCCTTAGTACAGTCTTTATACTATTATATGTATACTTTTGCATAAAGCTTTAATAAATAAATAAATAACAATTGGCCCGACCTGGGAATCGAAATCAAGACCTCATGCTCAGCAGTCACGATTGCGACCACTAGACTAACGAGGAAATAAGTAACGATAAAAATGTAGAAAGAATTTCACTTTAATGCAATTGTAATTGTAACACTGATTCCAATACCTACTGTTATCAGGAGTAACAGGTTAACAACTTCGAAGTCATTGATACTTTGAAAGATAATAAATACATTATTTTTGTTCCACTAACAAATAATTAGTTACAAGTTTCAGATAAAACGGTAATTAGCATAAATAGTTTGTTTGCTAGTATGAGGAACAATTGTTTTTTTTTATGAATGACGAATAACACCTATTAAAAAATATACACATATTTTTATACAATAAAAAAACCGGGTATTTAATTAAAGAAGACTAAAAAATATATTTAACTATGATATTTATTTGACAAAGGTCTACATCCTGCAGCCAAACAAGACTAAATAATGTTTGTTTTAACAGACCAGGATTTAGTCATGCTAAATATGTGCCTAGTAGGTATTGGCCAAGAGATAAGCTAGCCAGCTATTCGCGGAACTGTAGTGCGGCATACCAGGTGCTTTGAATATTTTTGTCGCTCGTTATCTAATATACCGTAATGACTACGTTATGATGTGATGTGAACGTTAGGGCTGCCTAAGAGTTGTCAAAGTTAGATCGCTTGACGTCGACGTAACTGCAATAGTTCCGTCAATACGCAAATACTATAGTTAGCTTTTTAAAGGTACCATGAGCTGTGTTGGTGCTTACTACCAAATTCTAAGCAAATGAAGCCCAAACTACAGTCACTGTAGTATAGTTTACTACACGGTGACGTAGGATAGATAACTATGTGACTCATACTGCGCATTTTAGTACCCAACTATCCGCTAGAGGCGCTGTAAAAGTTTTCATACATTTTTTTAACTACTACGCTAGCGAGTATAGTTTGTTAAAACTCATAGTAGACGTAAAAACTTGGTGATGGTTTTGCACCCATAGATTTAGCTATACCTACCTATTCACTTGCGCTGCAGCTGCTTTACCAAGTTTTGGTTAAACAGAGTGTCCGGTCAAAGAAAATCTTTTTGGCAGTGGTTCATAATTCTAATTCATGTGAAACACGCCTTTACTTGTTTTTTGAATAATCTTTATTTCATGCACCCGCCGATTATACAGATTACAACTAACACAATGTCTTTTGTGACTATAGCAACCCAACTGGCTTTTGTAAGATTTTTGCTTCTAATTTACTGAGAAACAACGTTACCAAAACCGATATTCACCACTAGTTAACACTTCACAGAAGATAATAAAATATAAATGAAATACAAATTAAATTTATTAAAATAAGATGGCTTATTTTCCAGCCAATTGGTACCTCTATTCCGGCATAATACTGAAGCTGCTGGACCACTAATACGATGAACACTTCTGGTAGAGGCCATCCTGCGCCGATATCAGAAGTGGGATCGAATAGGAATAACGGAATGCTTGTTTCTATTTACCCGACTGCAGCAGAGCCTGAAATGAGGAATTTTTTTCACTACCTACAATTCGGTAACGGCCGGGACCAATATGGCGTGAATCTGATTCGCCAGACTGCTTTATTAGTTTAGACGTTGCAAGTGTGACTGCTGACCGTAGTACCCGGTACCCTGGGTCTAACGAAGTTTAATAGGGGTTTTCAGACCCATAAGGAGGTTTAAATTATGTTTACTTGTGATTCTCCCGCAACACTTCTTGTCCTGAATATTTGAATCGTAGCAGCCCTATCAGTTACCTACATGGTGGTGCGTGGAATCCGCACAGAATTCTGATCAACAATTCAGTGCGTATTGTTTGAGCGCATGTGCATGCTAGAAAGCCACTGTTTTGTAACTAACGCGCGAATGCTTTCCATTAACATAGACAATATCCAGGTACTCACATATTTAGTGCAATATCTTCACTCCTTACATTCATATTTTAATATTTATATCTACATGTTATGCTCATAAAATATGAATCGGTAATTAGCAACTATTTGTATTCTTTAAATTCTTCGTGTAATGAACATGATCAATTTGTTAGTCTAAAATCTAACATGTTTTGTTTGTTTTATTCGGTCTTTGTGTCTTTTTTTTCTCTTCTTTTTTATTACGAGGTACGAGAAGGTAAAGACAGCGTCTGTATGTGTTTACCAGGGACCAAAACTGGTATTATCAATACGGGTATTTTTTCGGTGACAACCTTTTATTTCAGGTATTTCTAAAATACAACCAGTATTAATACCGGTTACTGAAATAAAAATGACCTCTATCTTACACCTACCGTCGTCGGCATTAGTCAAAGGGCGCAAACCGCTTGTGTATGTGACAAAGAGTCGAGTCGATACGAACGTAGGCGAACGCCAACCAATTACGGCTGGTAATGTTTATTATTTTCTAATGCCAACAAATTGTCGGCTTTGCGATATTTTGTTTCTTTCGCGAGAAACAAAATACATAAAAATGACCTAGATTACGAAATCAAGGTTATTTTTAGGTAACCGGTATTAAAACGGTAACCTCAATAGAGGTAACATGTTTCTTCTTCCTGGTTACCCAAATAGTGATAACCTAGGTAAGTCGTAGAAATAATCAAAAATTCTTAGATACCCGTACCGTAATTCATAAAGGTTTTCGGTCCCTGGTGCTAACCCCTTAAGTTTTAAAATGTTACACTGCTACAACATTGAATTAGTTTCGAATACTTAATCTAAAAAATACTTTCAAAAGAACTCAAAGCTTCGATCCGGATTCAAACCATGCATCGCTTCACCGAGCTGAGTCTTACGAATCCCAGTTTAATAAATTAGCTAGCGAGCCCATGAAAATTGCGATGAAATTGGTATCTACTATCGTCCGAGTCACTTTATCTTTAGGTCTCTGTCTAATCGATAGATGTTAAAATTTGAAGGTATCCATTAATTTTACTAACTTACTTTTTGAAAAAAATATATATTCTTTATCCTATACCTAAGTTATAACGTTAGCCTATGTCAAAATCTAAAATAAAATATTATCTAAAATATTTATAGCGCTTCCTATTTTATGGTTTGCGTAAATAGGATGTTACTTGTCTAGGGACCCGTTTGTATTAGTTGGTAAAATACGTATATTATGATAACGGTAAAATATCAAAACAAATTGTAAAATATAATATAAATCTTTGTAGTAAAATAAGATCAAAGTTTTTAATTTTTCTTAAATAATACTAAAACAAAAACGAACCATACTTTTTATTAAAAAATATAATTCTTGACAAAAATTAAATTTAAATGTGATGCCTACAATTTTAACCTCCAACATAATGCACGACAAGCGGTCTTTTTAACCTCCGGACTATTTAAACGTTACAAAGGCTTGTGTTAATGTTATGGCTATTATTGCTCGTCGTTATACCTAATAATAGAAGTATTAAAGTTTTATTGAAAAAAACAATATAAAAAACAGAGTTTAAAACAAAATACAAACATAAACTTATTTATTCACTAGAACAGTGAATAAAGAAAAAAATAAAATGTTTTTTTGCAAAATACAAAAACCAACTAGGCCCAACACGGATTTGAACGCACATGTCTTTTCAGGGGGTAAGAACTTAATGGTTCTGTGTGTACCATTCCAACTTTCCCTTTACTTTTTTCTTCGCACTGCACTGATCTTCCAGTTCAGTTTATTTTTAAGTTTGTCATCATCGTTATTCTCGATGCATATAGCTATCTTGAATGTCGTTCAGTTGGTCCCTCCCATACAAATTACATAAATTATTTTATTTTAGGATACATTTTAATCATTTTGTCATGTTTTTCATTCAATACGTGTAAACATTAAAAATAGAGCCCATAAACATACCTTCAACAGTTAGATCAAAGACGCAACATGAAACAAACATTGGATCAAACCTTTGCGCAAGTATACCGGCTTCTTCAACCCAATTCACACACATGGTGCAAATAATACTTGTACTGTTCGTTATGGTACAGCGGTCAAGGTATCGATGTGCGGTACACTTTCATTGTGGAATAGAGAAATTCTAGATGCTCCCGCGACGATATCGCGGAAATAGGAAACTTATTGGATTTGAAATCTGAGCACCAAGTCAGGATTGAATTGTCGTTCCATTTGACTTATGGACGGCACGGTTGGTGCGCTGCGTGTCGCGGGTTCGATCCCCGCACGGAACAAATATTTGTATGGCCTACAGGTGGTTGTTCCAGGTCTGGCTGTTGTGTATGTTTAAATGTTTGTAAACGCACCCACGACGCAGGAGAAATCAGCAAACAAATGCCTGCCAGGGTTGCGGAACTGTTCGAAAGAGAAATTTTTGATTAAAAAAACATACTTATTTTCAATCAATCCAGCAGGCAAACCCTGCTTACTTATTATGTTCTGCGTCCCTTCCAGCTACTATATTAGACGCAACATTTAATTTTCCCGTAAACGATAAAAATACACGTTTAGAAAAAACGCTTTCTTCGGTGCAGTAAGTGAGTAGATTAAATAATAACATCGATAAGAAACATTACAAGCTATTGCCACCTCGTCTTGCATATTCAATAGATGTTTCACTTTTACTCACTAATTAATATTGGCAGTGTCAATAGCCCATGAATGCGCGTTTCATCATTTAGCTACGTCTGTTTTGTGTTAAATGGAATACACTACTAATTTTTAATTGTTCTATAACCATTATTAAATTCTAAGTCAAAATCAAAATCAAAATATTTTATTTTACATAGGCCTACATGGGCACTTATAAAACGTCAACAAAAGGTGCATGTAGTAGCAGTATAACTATTATTAAAGCGAAAGCAAGTTTTGATGAAATTGTGTGTAATGTTAGCTACTCTGTTAGCACTAAACCGTAAATTAACGAGCAAGCCATTAATAACTTCTTGAACTGTAGTGTCTTCATAAGTATGTACTGACTTGTTTTTTATGTACCTACGTTCATTGTCTTTGTTACAGATAATGTCAAGAAAGAAGTCTATACTGATATCGGCGTTTATAACACTGGTATGTGTAGTAAACGCTGTAGTGCAGAATGCTGCAACGGGCAATGAAATCGACTCAGCACTGAAGAAAGCACAGACCAGCACAGGCGGACCCTTGTATCCGAAAGCAACAGAAACCAGGGACTTAAGGACACTAGATGGACTATGGAACTTCAGGAAATCTCCTACGGATCCCGAGACTGGGTATAAAGCTGGCTGGTTCGAACAGGATCTCGACAAGGTAATGTACCTAGTACCTCCGCATATAAAAAGTTCGATGATATCATACGCCTAAGGGGCAATACCACTAGAATCGTGCTGGTATGAGGTACAGATATTAATGCACGTTGCACGTTTGTTAAATGTAAAGGCTTAATGTTTTGGTCTTAATGCAACTATTACGTAGAAATGTGTGTTTAGGGTGACCATCGCATACACCTTGGAATGTTAAACCCACCATCGATTAGGATTTGATCAAAATGACCCCTCGAAATAACTTCCATGAAAGGGTCAGCGTTTCATTATCGTATTACGTGGGTAATCCTTTTAAATAAATGTGATACGAAATTAAATAACTGAAGTGAAAATCCCAAGACAAAAATAAGGTTAATTGGTTCTGGAATTATGGTCGATGATCATTATTAGTATATTACGACCTTCACAACCACCTCCACTAAATCGCCAACAATGGCAACTTAATATTCCTATAGACTTCGAAAATAAATGCCTGTATATTTCGCCCCGCGTGTGCCAGCCATTCGGGGCATTATTTATTTATTTAGGAAGATTTTGAAATACTTTGATCTTTTTTTTCCATCAAGAATTTCTCAGCCACGGAGTCTGGATTTGTGCCCCGTTGATGGCAATAGGCTCGGCCCCTATTATAATGGGATTCAACGAAATGTGGGTGTACTATTAGGTACGCCTCTGCCTAACCCTTCGGGGATTACAGGCGTAATGTTATGTTATTTGATCTCCCACAATTTTTTATTAGGATTTTGGTATGTTATAACTTCACAATATTCTTTGATTTAAAAGTTTCAAACAAAATATCAAATGACCTTTCTCTAAAACATCGTGATAAATTCTTACTGCAGACCTGCCGACCTTGGCGCCTATGCGTTGTTTACCAATACAATTTGTGTCGCTCGCTTTGTTAGATAATTTTGTCCAAAAACTTGTTTGTCAACTACGTTTTGTTATTAGTTATTTAATATAGAATCTTCATTATTATTCCGTATTACCATAATCAATTTTGAACAGCCTCTACAAGCCATTGGATTTTTATCTCGATGATGAAAATGTAGCTATAAAATTCTTTACTTTGTTCTTCCAATTTAACATTGAAACTTTTTGCAATAATTGCTTCACTCTTGCACTTTCATTAATCTACTCAAGCATGACGTATGAAAGATAACTCATGTGAAAAACGGTTTGTAATGTACTATAAATCACGTTCATTCTTTCTTGTATTATTTGCGGTACGCTCGTCTTCTCGACTCCAATACTCGAGACATTTGACCCTGCACTCGTGCGAAATCGTGGCACATCTTTTAGCACGTTATAAATATAAATTAGATTGTCCTCTATCTCTTGTTTCATTAAAAAAACACCCTGTTACGTATTATTTTACAATAGTTGTCCGTGAAAACTCTTTGAATTACGAAGGATTCCTAAATCATTTATGTTTACAGGCAGTTTTACACTGTTCGTCATCGTTCTCTTGTTGTTATCCCAATTTATTTAGGGTCGGCGCGGCGAATGTCTGCTTTTGCCCTACTTCTCTAGTCGACATCTGCAATTTTTAAGCGTTCGTCTTCCCCTACGCTATCTATCCACCGTCATACTCAAAACTTTCCTCACGACATTTAAGATGACATTATGTTATTATCGAAGGACAAGAGATCCAATTAAAATAAATACTTTTTTATTTGCAAAAACTGCATTTCCAACAAGTTTTTTTTAATGATAGGTTAACAAAATATATAATTATAAATTTCTATCTTAAGTAAACCTGTCAAGGTTGTAGTAAAGTCAAAGGTTGTTTTTCTCAACGTAACCGATGGCTGATAGCCAGAAGATCAAATATGTTTGGCCCAAAATTCAGATACGTGAACTCTGCTAACCGTAACCGTAACTACTTACATTTATAAGGTCACCAAGTACTTTGTTTTAACTATGAACCTATAAGATTCAATGGTTCCTACGACTCATTTTTATTGCTTAGATTGTCCCACTGCTAGGCAAAAGCTTTCCCCATAGCCTTCCACTCTTCTCTCCGTCCGGTTTTCTCTGGCCAATCTCTCCTAAACGCGTTTTCAGGTCAACTACTAACGATAAAACATTTCCCCTACAGACCGGTCCAGTGATCACCATGCCGGTGCCATCATCATACAACGACGTGGGCGAGGACATAACGTTGCGCGACCATGTGGGGGTGGTGTGGTACGACCGGCGGTTCTACGTGCCAACCTGGTGGGGTGCTGCGGGGCAGAGGGTGTGGCTGCGGTTCAGCAGCGTACACTACGCTACTGAAGTGGTAAGTACCATCAACATACGAGCCTACGAGGACGGCAAACTTCTACGTCTATCTTGTAATAACCACACGGTAAATAGATTATGTGGATGGAATTCAGAAAATCGCGGGCAAGACTTTGAGACTCGCAGACCAAGGAAGCATGTCACAAATAAGAGAAGTCCTATACTCAGGAGTGAATGGAAGGCTGCCAATGATGATGATGATGAAATAGATCGAATCGAAATGTAGCCAGACATTAAGTTAATAAAGTTGCGCTGGATAGTCACAGTTTTAGGTAGTTACGAGTTGGTAGTTAGGTGATTTGAAATACATATAGAACTAATAAGTACAACTTGGAGATACATCATCCGATTGCAGCGTCAAGGCATAGAAAAGCATCAGTCTAAAGCGGACGTAGCACCAGTTCTTAAATACATATAAAAACTGTAGTCTAAGCCAAGTTAGGCCCTAGGTAGGAGAAAAATAAAAAGCGGTTTGGTTAGGAAAACAAAGTACTAATTTGTGTAAAAAGCTCATCTGACACATAATTTAGTAGCATGGGCATGGAAGTTCATGGGACATGTCTGACCACCGCACTTTTGTTTCAACACAGGAATTGTCAATTCTGATTGAATGGAATCTAAGGTGAGTGAGATTGGAGACAGATTTTATAGCTCTTAAACTATACGGCGAAAAATAATGGTGAATTATTTCCACAAGATTATCGCAATAAAGGTAAAACTCCTATCAAAGAAGCGGCAAACAATAGGAATCACGTAAAATTATACTACAGAGAATTAGGATAATTTATTGAAAGTAGTTGTTATTATGTCTAGCGCGTACCTTTTACATTATTTAAATGAGCACAGAAACAAATATACAGCGTGTGCGAACATTGTTGATTCAAAGGATTTGCGCTAAACGGACACTGTGGAGAGCCGCGGTTCTCACGATTAACATATAAACGGGTTATATATTCGCTATTTCATCTTTTAGACACATCCTTCTTGAGAAAATCCATGCCCAAAGAAGTGTTGAATTTTAAACAGTTGCCCAGCTCCACGTAAGTACGGTTGGCTACGGACCCAAGTTATTTGTTGGCATACTTAACGCCATTTATGTACGAGTCCTTATTATGGAAGCTGGGAAATTAGGACATTCTCTATTCTAGATTTCATACAGACTCAATGATATTCCCAGAGATATCATTTAGGTACTCGTAAAAGACCTTCGGGCGTGTATAAAATTTTAATTCTCTTTGTCTTTGCTGATAATTTGTACAGGTGATGAAATAATTTCATGTCTGCTTTTGATACCGTATACAATTAGAAACGTGGTCAATGTCTCATTCTAATAAAATAAGATAATCTTAATAACATAAAACAGGTCAAGTAGGTACAACAAAGTAGGTTTAAAAACAAGCTGGTGATAAGTCTAAGATAGATTCATAGAGATCACAAGTATTAATATTATGAATGATTCAAGGTGATCTCGAGTTTTTTGAATAACAGATACCAAATAATACATAATAGCATCACGCCTGTAATTCCCGGAGGGTCAGGCAGAGGTGTACCCACATTTCGCCAGTTATGTTTAATTCCCATGTAATAGGGGGCGAGCCTATTGCCATCAACTGGGCACAAATCCAGATCCCGTAGCTGCTACTGAGAAATCCCGCCCTCGGAATCGAACCTAGTACCTCATGATCAGAAGTGGCGCTTGCCACCACTAGAGCAACGAGGCAGTCACCAAATAATCTATAGGTACATCTATACCAATAAATAAAATTGAAGTGTCTGTTTGTTATAATAAAATAACTTTAAAAAAAATTTTACTACATGCAAATGAATGTACATCTATATGTACATTCATTTGCATGTAGTAAAAATGTTTTTACTACATGCGTACGGTACATATTCCAAAATAGCATTTTTTACAATTTTTATCTGTCTATCTGTTTGTTCCGGCTAATCTCTGGTGTCCAAGTAGATTTAACTTAAAAACTACTCGACCACATGAAACATGAACTAAATGTACCTCAATGTAGACTGCAAATATTTAGGAGAAATGTATATGTAAATGCCATTCAGGTATTTAACAAGTTACCTAACTCATTTAAGGAACTTCCCATCCCCATGTTCAAGAAAAAGCTGACCAGTTGGTTGTTGGATAATTGCTTTTATGACATTAGCGAATATATGGAATACTGTAACAATCCAAGATGACATGTACCTACTTACTTACTTATTATAACGTTTACCTTTTTAATTTTAATTCTAATAATATTACTAATTCATATTGGACTTATTGTATCACAAATCTTAAAATGTATTGGACTGTAAATGACATCTGAATATTTGTACACCACATCTTGTGGTAGAATGTATTGAACTGAACAAAATACTAACACCATACTATGTAAAACTACATTCTCACAAATAAATAAATTCTAATTCTAATCTTTCAGATGTAGATGAGAACAAAAGAAGTAAAAACACATACGTTGATTTTAATAATACATGATAGTAAATCCTTGTCTACCCACAATGTATACTGAGCACATAATATATTATTTAGAAATATAAAATATTTATTTTATTTTATTTTTAACATTTTGGGAAAGCTTACAGACTATTGACATTAAAATAACAAAAATACATATCTAAATTGCTAATTACAAGCTTCCACAGATAAATACAAAATTGTTAATTCCTAATACTACTATCACTTACTTCCTCAAAGTTGCTTCATTTTATTTTTATTTTGAGCTAAAATTAATAATAAATGGTTCAAATGCAGGTAGATGTCTCTTGTACAAAAAATGGCTTTGCTAACAATTTCCTCACTGTGCTTGCATTGGTGCAGAATAGGTCAATGCCAGGTTCACAAGAAATTTCCTTAAAACTGCGACTGGCTCTCTGAAAGTATGCATTACGCCTATAATTAGTGTTTGCATAGGGTACTTGTAGAAGTTGTCGCTGTCGCAGTCCCATCTGATTAGTGCGTAACATTAATTTTGAGACAAGTTCAGGACAGTCGATGGAACCATTTGCGATATTGAACAAGTAGCACACATCATTGATATGACGTCTACGGTCGAGTGGTAGAAAATGGTACCTTCTGCATCGGTGAGTGTAATCTACAGAAACTTGCTTTGCCCTGTAATCAAGGTACTTAAGAAATTTTCTCTGGATGCCCTCAATACGAGACTTGTAGATCCCGTATTGAGGGTTCCAGACTTGTGATGCATACTCAAGATGGCTGCGTACGAACGAACAATATAATACTTTGATCGGTTTCAGTGATCGAAAACATACTGAGGTTCTCATTATGAAACCAAGTGCTTTTGACGCCTTATTTACTATACTGTCAATATGCTGATCGAAGAGTAGCTTGTTGTCTTGTATAATACCAAGATCCCTAATACTATTTACTTTGCCTATATTGATATTGTTGAGCTTATATGTGGAATCAATTATAGATTTCTGACGAGTAAAAGTCATGTGGAAACATTTTGATACATTCAATTCAAGTCTGTTACGTCTACAGTATTCTTCAAATCTATTCAAATCCATTTGTAACAAGTATGTATCAGATATGTTTCGGATGATCTTATGAACCTTCATGTCGTCGGCATAAAGCAAAATATAGCAATTTTCAAAACAGTATTTCACGTCAGCAATAAAGAGAGTAAATAAAAGGGATCCCAAAATCTAACCTTGAGGAACTCCAGAGGGGACAGAACTCCATCCAGATGTGTAACCCTGAAGTACCACAGCCTGAGTTCTGTTATCAATATAAGAGGAGAACCAACGATACAAATCTCCGTGTATTCCGGCATTAAAAAGCTTTTTCAAGAGCAGTACATGGTCAATACGATCAAAGCATTTACTGTAATCAGTATAAATAACGTCAACTTGTGCACGCTGTTCCATATTTGCATTGTAATGTTTAATCACAATAAGCATAACTCGGATTGTAACAACATTGGAAGCGACTAACATCTAAGATACAGGCTCGGCCTAGTTTAGACGTTAGGGTTAATTTTGATCTGTTTACTTACTTACTGTACTTGTGACAATATTGTGATAAGTGATAAACGTATTTCCTCTTTTTTCAATTTTTTTTTTTATTTATTTATTATTCACCACTAGAAAGTTCTACTTCTTTACCGAGTAACATATGCTATATAATATCAAAATTTTCGCGGATGAAGTCGCGGGCGAAGTGCTAGCATACCTATAAGAAAGCAGAAAAAAAGAAAAATTGTGTAACCTGGCCTTGGCAACAAGAAAGGGAGGTTCCAGCCCATTCCTGTGGCCTTAGTAGTAGCCAGGCAGAGGTGTCGTTGTCACCATGCGGCCTAACGACTGTCGGTAATTGGACAATTTGTCGTGCGACACCGGTCTCGCGAGTTCGCTCTCGTTTGACCCGACGGCCGACCACTAACATAGATTTAAAGCGAAACACACCTACTTCGGCAGACAGCAACAAGCCATCAATTATTTACTTTACACAGAACGCTTGCATGCAAATACGGTGCACCTGTTAAGTTGTTAACTCATTTGGTTAGTCGATCCGATTGATTGATGCGATTGATTCCGGTAATTCTCACTTTGCAATTAGGTGCTTTTGTCGACAACGATTAGAACGAGTTACTGTAGTGGAACGAAATGCTAGCTGTCTGATGTCTTTGATTGAATGTCGGGACACACACACAACAGTGGTTTCGAATCTATCATAATATTATCTACAGTTGACAATATACTACTATTCTATTAACAACTAGTAGGTATTCTTAGTTTATCTCGTTGCTTAGTGTTTGCCTTTCGTTTTGACCTTACATTTTTTGTCCTCCTTTTTTCCTCTGCCTCCAAACATTAATTACAGTCATTAAAAAAAATAAACACAGAGAGTACCTAGTCTACGCTACGAGCGCCTTAAAGCTTAAAATGTCGACAGTCTTCATTCATACGCCAATTGTACTAAAGGGCAATAAGAATCACTGACCTCACTTAACTGACATTACTCAATCAGCTTCCTGCCGACCGACTTGTCTAGTGGACTCGTTCTTGTCAGGTACATCTGTTTTTTTGGGAAAGGTTTATCTAAACTGAAATCTGGTCAAAAGGTTCCACATTCTTGTGCGTATGAATCTGATAAACGAATTAGCTATTAATGTATCTTTAAATTGCCTTTAATCATCTCCACAATTCCTAAAGGTACTTTTGTAAATACACTCACCGGCACGGAAACTTGGCCACCAATAACATGCCGATAATTTCTATTTAAATATTTAATTTTCACTATATTATGGGTTTATGCACTAAATTAGGGTTTTTTTATGGTTTTGTAACTCAGTTATTGAAAAAATGATGCACCAGCAGTAATCTTTTAAAAAATAAGCAGTTTCACAAAAATATTGATTTTAACACTGTCAATTTAAAAAGAACACAAAATGAAAAATAACCACAAAGTCTTCGTTGTGTTTGCTTTTTAATATCGGGTGTTTCCTCCCCTAGCCCCGATAACAGCTTGCATTCGTTCTGGCATACTTTGGATGATGTTTCTGATCTCAACTTGTGGTATGCTTTCCCAAGCGGTTAGTGCTGCATTTCGAAGCTGGTTCAGAGTTTCAGGCGGGTTGGAGGAGGACTTTATTTTTCTTTTAAGCATGTCCCAGATATGCTCTATTGGATTTAAGTCTGGACTACGAGCTGGCCACTGCAATTTTTGAATACCAACCTCTGTAAGGTATTCCTCCACGCAATGTGCAACGTGTGGGCGCGCGTTATCGTGCATTAGGAGGAATTCGTCAAACCCAATAAACCCTGAATATGGTAACACGTGTTCCTGAAGAATTTCCTCGATGTATCGTGTTGCCGTTAATCGGTTATCGACGATAACTAACTCCGTACGTGCATCGGAACTTATTCCTCCCCAAACCATTATAGAGCCTCCATGAAAACTAACAGTTTGTGTGGTGGTAATGGGTAAAAACCGCTCTCCTCTTCTTCTCCACACTCGCTCCCGACCATCTGGAGCTCGTAAAGCGATTCGACACTCATCTGTGAACAGTACTCGAGCCCACTGCTCATGGGTCCAGTTGACGTGTTCTCGTGCGAATCGAAGTCGAGCTACTCGGTGACTTCTGAGAAGTTCTGGGCCGCGTGCTGGTCTACGAGCTTTTAAATTCACTTCCTCCATTCGTCTTCTCACTGTACGTTCACTAACATTGACACCTCTTGTGAACTGGAGTCGCTGGCGTATCTCAACAGCGGTGAGGTAGCGGTTTCTCAAAATTTCCAGGACAATAAAGCGGTCATCCCGGGCTGATGTGCATCTGACGCCTCCGCTGCCTGGTCTGCGGGAGTAGCGGCCTGTCTCCTGGTATCGTTTCAGCGCATACTGCATCGATGAACGTGGTACATTCAGTATAACAGCAATTTCTCGCTGTGTCAGCCCTTGTTCGATCAATGCTACAGCTTGTGCAACCTGTGATGGTGTTAATGGCATTTTTATTGGAATTAAATCACTTTTACTTATTGAATTAACAGTACGATATCACAATAATTGCATAACCTAACAATAAACTTTCACAAAACACAAATTTAAAACAGCAACTTAGTCGCTCAGATGACCGGGTTCAACTAAAACTTAAAAATAACGTCATATTGCACTCAAACATGATAAATTACCCTCTTGAACTAAAGGTAAACATTTTTTAGACCAACCTTCATAATAAATAATCATAGGAAACACTTAAAGCTCTTGTTATCGCGAAATACGCGCTTGGCCAAGATTCCGTGCCGGTGAGTGTAGTCCTAGTCCTACTAAATCAGCCCAGCACTTATCTAGGTCAAAATAAGCAAATGAAATGTCTTCGAAGTAGAAATTCTAGTGAAGTTGTAAATCACTGGCACGATGATTCATTCTGCATACGATATACTTACAGATACAGTACCAAGCATCACAAACTGCTCTGTAGGCGATACCTCATTACGTTTACAATGATTTGTAAATCAACCACGACCCGACTTAGTAAGAGGTGCTATAAAGTGGTGTATAAAGGCGCAATTTACAGGACAATGTCTCCAGAATATGGGTCGACGGCGCACAAATCTGGCTAATATAAACAGATACAAATCATTCAGCAATACGGACACCTACGGGATTAAGTTCGTATTTAAACTAAATGCAACCCGAGATTTATAAGGACAAAGACGTTGATTTATTGGGCCCGAGTTTGCCGTATGCGGATAAAATGGGTAGTTAAAGACGGAAAAATAACCAAATGTATGGTAGTCCAGGAAGAACAGATTACTATTAGGAGATTAACCTAAACCACGATAATCTAAACCAACAATTTTGAAACTAAGTTCTCGTATGAGTAGTAACTTAAAAGATAAAATCTTTAAATAAACAAGGCCAAAGATTATGTTATCTGGAATTTGGTCTCTTAGTAGGTCAGTTCATTTCAATTAAGAGAGCCGTTAATCCTTAATAATGCTGGAACACGATAGCCTCCAATAGTTTTCTCGTAACCACTACTTTACCTTTATATAAAATGTCGTAAGGTTAGATGTTAATACTTATTTGCTAAAAGGCTCCTTTATTCTCTTGAGGACCTACATTGCATAATCCCGTATAACAATGAAGCTATCCATAATCTGTTGCCTTTTTCTACTCGTAGTCATTCAGTGTGTGTGAGGCAGTATTTTTTTTTGTTCTACTAAAATATCAATCTCTTTCTTCCGCAAAATTAAAAAAGCATTTTAGATGCTGATGATGATAATAAATTCTTATTGTACATTTCAGTCACGAAAACAAATGCGATATTGTTTAGAGCATTGGTTCCCAACCTATGGTCCGCAAACCACCGGTGGTCCGCAGGAGTTTAAATATGGTCCACGGAAGATTAAATCTAGAACCTTAGGGTCCCTGCTAACAATAAAGACATTAAATTATCCCTGGAAGGTTGGGAACCACTGGTTTAGAGAGACTTGGCTTTTGGTTGTACATTTAACAGTGGCTTTGTACTGGGCGATGGTGATGGCATTAGTTGGACGTACGCACGGCGTAGACGCTGCGTGGGACTGCGTATAGGCCCCACAGACGTTGCAAATGTCTGCAAAACCACCCTGTGGAAACGGCGTATATAGGCCTCGAAGACGCTGCGTAGGCCCGCGTACCCCGTAGACACTGCCGCGTAGGCCCTCGAAGACGTCACCGCAAATTATAAGGAAAACAAAATACGGGAGTATTTTGTTTATTAGGGATAATATTATAATAATCCCTACTTTTCAAGTAAAATGATGAGAGCTCTCCGTTTGAGACGCAAACAATAGCATTATTTTATTGATTTGATTGACCTTTATGTGAATTAAATCAAACCTGAGAGCATTGTCATCTTAATTTAAAACAAACTCATCGTTACACCTGTCTACGTGATCTAAGCTTAAGGTGACACTTATCGACATTTTTTCCATAGAAACTTCGGGGGGGTTTTACTCCACTGTTTGATACTGCACGTCCAAAGTAAAACATGATATGGTATTGTCTCATTATTAATTTTGTCTGTACGGAAACAGAATAGGAAAATAAAAAGCCATTAAAAATTACGAGCTATCAAAGATTCGTTTTTATTGCAAATTTTAACGCAACTTTGGTCGTAAATTAGTTATAAAAGAAGTGTCAAATTTCCAAAACAAAGTCGGTACCGACACAGCACAATTATCAAAGAATTCAATACATTTTATTTGTAATTGATACACTGGTTTTTTCATAAAACACTATCTTCCAAAGGCCTTTTCGTATTTTTTTACGCGCGCCTTACGTTTCGGAACGCTGTGTGTGTGCGTACGAACTAGATGTGCATCAATCAGACTAGCGTCTAACTGCTCATCACTGATACTATCTCTGTCGGGCACGATGCCAATTGAGACAGCGTGCTTTTCGGCCACGACCACCAGTGAGTTCGAGCCCGCGTCTAGTTGAACCTTAAGATTCAGAATCCTTTTTATCGGGATATTGACCTCACTTTAACGTAACAGAGTTTCGAAATAATAGAGCTTGTATGTGTAATTATTTAGGAGAATCCTAATAAAATCCCCTCAACAAGGTTCAATTTAAGCCCTCTGTATAATGTTATAGGTACGTAAGTATGTGAGTAGGTACTCGTATATATTGCAGGAACATTTTTACGACACCCACGTGAGGTGAATGCGCCCAGCTTTTGTTCAAATTAACCGTGTATTCTTATCCTGGTAATGTTTTGCTTATCTTTATTTTCTCAGATGGTAATTTAACGCGTGTGTTAGTACTGAAACAGAACAGAACACAAAAACATCACGCCTCTAATTCCCGATGGATTAGGCAGATGTGTACATAGCACAACCTTCATTTCGCGAGTTATAAATGCGAAAGTCACTCTGTTTGTTTGTTTGTTACCTTTTCACGACTAAACGGCTGATCGGATCTTAATGAAATTTGGCAAGAAGATAGATATTAACTTGGGGAAGGACATAGGCTACATATCATCACGCTACGACTAATAGGAGCGGAGCAGCAATGAAAAATGTTGCGAAAACGGGGAAAAAGACGTAGACGAAATTGCGCGGGACAGCTTGTATACGATATATGTAAAACTAGCTGTCCCGCGCAACTTCGTCTTACCTTACCGTTACCAGAAGGATTAAATTAAGAAATTGTCAATGAATGACACGTGGGAGATGAGAAAAAAGGATAATAAGGAGAATAGGAGCCTCACAGACTACTAAGAGGCCAGAATCATAAAAAAAAATATTACCATTGCATGCCGCATGATAATCGCAACATAGATTTCGTTGTGCGAGATTCCTAGCGGTGAGGTGGCAACGAACTACTAGGAGATCAGAAATATAAAGGAATGAAACAAACCTTAATGATGGCGGCAGTGGGAATTAGTTTTATATATTAGACTAGCTTATGCCCGCGGCGTCACCCGCGTGGAGTTCGATAATTGTCCCATGGGAACATACTATCGGGATAAAAAGTATCCTATGTGTTAATCCAGGTTATAAACTACCCGTGTGCCAAATTTCATCCAAATCCATTCAGTAGTTTTTGCGTGAAAGAGTAACAAACATCCATCCATCCATCCATCCATCCTCACAAACTTTCGCATTTATAATATTAGTAGGATGTATAGTAGGTACCTACATCATCCTAAAGAATAATAGTCTCACAGACTACCAGGAGACCAGAATCATGAAGAAGTGTTACCTTCACTGCATGCTGCATGATAATCGAACGAAATATAATTTGTAGATTTGGTTGTTTGAGATTCCTAGTTTAGTGGCCCTACTAGTGGGCACAACGGGAACAATTTTAAATTATTTTAATCGATTCCCGTTGAAACGGGAAAACACCTAAAATTCCATTGTCATTAATTAAGTAGGTATTTGACAACTTTTTTTATCTATTCGTCCTATAATTGCGAAGTTTAATTTCGATACCTAGTGAAACAACACAACAAAATAGCCCTTATCTTGGTACCGTAAATGTATTTACCTAACTCGTAAACTTGCTCACAGCTTGATTCCAATACAGATACCGTGCTATTGAGCAATATCCGGAAACACTCACTTAGTATTATCATATCTAAGTAAGCGTCAATATTAACAGCTTACACCTTTAATGTTTTAGCAATAAAACGCTTGGCTTTTAGTGGTTACGCAAGCGATTCTAGGAAAAAAACGAGAATCCAAAGGACTTATGAAAATGGAAAAGGAATGGAGAGGAGAGAAAGGCTAATAAAAAAAGAGGTAAGGGATATGATATGACGAGTGACAACTTAATAGGTATCTTATGCAGTAATGACAATAAACGAGGTACATTATTTCTTTAATGTAATGTACCTTATAAAATAAAAAAAAAAAAATAAAAAAAAAATTGTGTTTTATTTCAGGCAAAATACCCATATACAACAATTAAAATAGTAGTACCTTATGGTCAACAACAGCTTTACAACATAAATTAAGAGAATAAAAACTTTTTACAAAAAAAAAAACCTTTTTCAGTTATCCCTATCTCATATTACCCTATCTCACATAAATCTTAGTCAAGTATCATTTTTACATTGTAACTAGACAACGGCACATAGTCTATACATACGATAAAGGACAAAATGCATAATAAAGAGGATGACTCAAAAAGTTTCTAAGCAAAGATAATAAAATTCCTATGGGCCCACAGGGCAAGCTTTCTACCAAATGAATGAAGAATCAGCTAAATCGGTCCAGTAATCACGGAGAAATAGGTGTACTTAGGTGAAAAATGAACAAAAATAAATTTAAAAAATGTTCATAAAAAACAAAAAATAAAATAATCCAAGCGTCTTAGCGTCGTGGGTCCGCTTTGTTATGTGCTTGTACTAAGCGGTCTACTTAGCGATCCCCCGGCGCTAAGACGCTTGGATTATTTTATTTTTTGTTTTTTTGAGGTTTTTTGTGTCGGGGGTTTTTTAAATTTTTAATTTAATTTTTATTTCATGCTTTTTAAACTTATATTGTTTTATCTTAGCCTTGACTGTCCCAATACTGGGCATAGGCCTCCCCCATTGCTTCCACTTTTCTCGGTGTTACGTGTCATCTCGCCAATTAACAAAAACAGCAAAAATTTAAAAAAATACTTTCTGGGGGGATGGGGGGGGGGTTAGCGCCCACCCCCCTTCGCAATGCTCATGGTGACAAGTGACATGATTTCAAATTTCGAATCGATTAGACCTATGGAAATTGTTAATTTCTCTTCAACTAGAAAAGAGGTGATGGCCTTCAAACGGCTGATCAGATTTTATCGAAACATAGCTAAGAACACTCTCGATTAAAACACCTTTCAAACGAAACCAATTTCACCAAATCGATTCATCCGTTTAGGAGCTACGATACCACAGACAGACACACAAATACACAGATACACACGTCAAACTTATAACACCCCTCTTTTTTGGTCGGGGGTTAAAATTGCAACTATTCCGATTCAAATTAAAGAGGAATCACGTAAATCGGCTCATAAATCTCAGCGTAATCGGTGTACATGCATAAAAAAATACCAATGGAATTGAGAACCTGCTCCTTTTTGAAGTCGGTTAAAACTTACAGTAGTATGCCTTCAATCTTTATTTGTCTTTGTTAAAACAAATGACTGTTGCAAAAGTCATCGCACATTTTCTGCCTATTACCTACTCGTACGTTCCGTTATTGTTTACCGTTGCTATAAATATTATAAAACAACATTAGTATCTAAAATGACATATTGTGTTAAGTAAAGGCTTGGACTGTTAGGAGTAAGTTTTCTTCCCACGGATGTGGTAAGGTTAGGCTCATAAGGGAAGGCGGAAATGATAATGAACTTGCACATGATGTTCTCGATTAATGGTAGGAAGTCTCAAGCAGAGAGCCTTTTTCTTACCCTTTTCCTACAACTATCATTCTGTGGGAAATACACCTATGCCAAAATATATTTTTGGTGTAAACGGTATTTTTCCATGTAGGTATGTCGCTGACCATGAGGCTCTGGGTTAAATTTCCAGGAAGTGTCACAGGGTTTTTCCATCAGGAATTTGTCAGTAGCAGCCACGGAGCCGGGATTCGTGCCAAGTTGATGGCTATAAGCTAGCCCCCTATTACTATTAGGAACACCTCTGCCTTCGGGGAAATAAATGCAGGTTTTAGGCCAGAACCTAAAACCATCAGGTGCCATCAGTGAACAGATTCAAACTTTGATAGAACTTTGAATTGACTTTGAAACGTCTCGCTTCTGAAGATTTTGTCACACACAAAACTTATTAAGCGTTATTCCTTCACAGCTTCCGAGCCGCTATTAAGTTTGAACAAAACTGAGACCAGCTATTGATTAATGCAGGTTACATGTGTGCTGCTATTTTTAAAATAAAATAAAATACCTAAGAGAAGTTAGTCAGGCCAGGCTTGATACAAATATATTCAAACCCCTTTCTATGCAATCACGTCACATTCTCACCCTTGCTTTCAGTTCGTAAACGGCAAGTCGGTGATGTACCACGAGATCGGCCACCTGCCCTTCGAGTCGGACATCACAGACTACGTCAGCTTCAACAGCAGCAACTTGCTGACTGTGGTGGTTGATAACACGCTGCTGAGTGATACCGTGCCCCAGGGCGTTGTCAAGAGTATTTACGTCGGGTAAGTGTTCATTCTTCCCAATTGAGGGCGTTCATACAGAGATGTGGACTCCAGACCTAGAAAAATATAAAGGCTTAGGTTATTAGGGATCTGCTATACCTTAATTTTATAGTAAAAATTACTTATCGCGAGTACAAACTTAATGGTCTTGCGGGACTTGATCGAAAAATCGATTCGATTCTATCGATTTTTTACCGTATAATTTTGGGATCATAAAGCAGTTTCAGACTGCATTTGTTTTTAGCCGCATGGACAGGATGTTGAAGTGTGATCAATGCATACCACAGTCACAAAATATCGTGCAGGACAGCACCATGTGAACGGCCGCTATTTTAAACGCACATTTTTCAAAAAAAAACTCCATTATGATGGATTTTCAGTTTTTGCCAAAATTAAGATCAATACGAAAACATTAATGTTAGTATACATACTCAGTTATTGAGTATGAGTAAATGATTCACAACTAAGGTACATCAAAGACGAATATTTTGAGTGCAAAGATTTACTCGAATAGTTGTTAATGTATGCAGCCAGAAATTGAAATGTAAATATCATTAAATATGTTCCCGGATAAGACCTACCTACTTAAATTTTACTACAAACATTTGCACCGACTGATGCGTTTAAAACAATACGGATTGTTTACAATAAAGGTACTAACATGTACACCTTCACGTACGTGTACCATATAGTTAGGTAGGTAGGTACACTTATTTGTAAGACGTCAGTATCTTGCATTCAAGTTTATAGTTCATAGACTACTAATATATGTTTAAAACACAATTTCTGAATTGAACTCTCTTATTGTAGTCACTGGTTAAATAAAATTTTGATGAAATGGGGCAACTACATACAAATTAATTCTGCGTACATTCATAAAATGTTTACTTTAAATACCTGGGTAACCGCTATACGAAAATAAAATGGCCATCAAAATGGATTTGGAGTGTTTCAAGCACTCAAAAAATAGTATAATCCCAATGTATTAGTTCATGTAGTGATATCGGAATTAGTTTACAAGTACCTACAGTGATTGATGTAAAATTTTCACAGATGGTTCAAAAAGTGTAAATCGTTGTGGAGCCGCCTTCTTCTTCCAAAAAACAGGTTCCAATATATCAAGCAGTGGCTTATGCAGTTAGTGAATATCTTACTAAAGTAGTTATTCTTACTGATGGCAGGAGTGGAATACAACATGCGCCTCTGGTTGCAGAGGTGCATCGATATCCTATGATATCCTCAAACTGATTTTAATATTCATAAAGACGAGACTAGGGTAATATTGCAAGGGATCCCAGCACAAATTGACTTACGGGGCAACGACAAAGCTTGCAGTGTAGAGATGGATAGCGAAAAGACATACTCGTACATACATTTCAGATTACTGGGAATATTGCGTGCCCTGTTTCGAAGATAAAAAACTACGTTCTGGACACTATCCATCAGCAAAGTTTGCTTTCCTAATGCGAAAGGTCGCATCACCTAATTGTGAAATATGCAACAGAATTGAAGATTTGCAACTTTGCTGATGGAGTGTTTTAGGAGCAAGAATGAAAGGGAATCATTGCTTACAGAATTTAAATTAAAGTTTTTGGATGTTGGGCTAATCCAAAACAGCTAAGCAAACCCTAGATCAACGTTTGCAAAGAGGTTGTCTGGCTTGGTGAAGATGCCTAGTCAATGATTTTGCTTCTGATACCATAGTAAGTAGTAGATATCCCATGTATTAGGTACGATGGTGTTGGGATAACTGTACATGGATACAAACACCCTTTTGTAAAAATAATTAAAAAAAACAGCCCTGAAACAACTACCTGCTGGCCTACCATGACGTCTTAAAGTAGTATTGTTTTACTCTTATTCCAGTGTGGGAATGAGACGGAGCTATGCAGGACCTCTAGCGCCATCTCTTTCCCACACTGGAAAAGGAGTAAAACAATAATGTTTTAAGACGTCATGGTAGGCCACCTGTAGGCCTTTTTTTTTACGTATGGGAAATCATCAAATGGCTTCTCCCGATCTGGGCGGAGCGGGAGGGAGTGTCAGACTTGTACTGACTAAAACCCATCCATGTTCCTTCTTAGCCCTTTGTGTTCCAGGGCCACGGTATCTCTTTCGAACAACCCGCAGCCCTGGCAGGCATCGGCCCTCTCGGACCCCTTCCGATTTGCTGACATCTCCTTGAGGCGCGCGTGGAACACAAATGCGCCGTCGTCCTAGGCCTTTTTTTTTTTTTTTCCGGATGGGAAATCATCATATGACTTCTCCCACTCTGGGCGGAGCGGGAGGGAGTGTCAGACTTGTACTGACTAAAACCCACCCATATTCCTTCTTCGCCCTTTGTGTTCCAGGGCCGCGGTATCTCTTTCGAACAACCCGCAGCCCTGGCAGGCATCGGCCCTTTCGGACCCCTTCTGGTTTGCTGACATCTCCTTGAGGCGCGCGTGGAACACGTACGCGCCGTCGACACGGCCTGTCGTCATGAGACGGACGGACGGTGAGCTAGCCCATTACTCACCGTCCACAGGCTCGCGCCTACGGTGGCCGGGGGCCACTGGTTGGTCGGCCTAGGCCTTACTTAGTCTTTTTGTCAGAACATTATTTATATCTAAGTCGAATAAAATCATGGCAGTCATTAAAATGAAATATTTTCTTCTGCAGACCAAACAAAATCCGTCAAGAGCAACAGTACACGTTTGATTTCTACAACTACGCTGGTATCCACCGGACCGTGTTCCTGTACTCAACACCTGAAGTTTACATCGATGACGTCATCGTGAACACTGACATACAAGGACTGACAGGTACACATCCAATCTTCTAGTTGATCAAATCATTGATCGATACTAATTCTATTAGCGAAATGATTAATAGTTGTAAAATATGTTACCTACTCTTGGTATTCCCATTTACCACATAACATAAATATAACTAAATTATCGCCTTTTGTTTCTGAAATTCATTATAGTTTGAAGACTTAATTATGTTAGTTGCTACGTAAATTTATTTGAAACTTACCTTCTCCCATTTTTTTTGTTGGTAACGAAACACTTCATGGTTGAACGATTAAATATTTCCTCATACTAGTCAGTATTATCAGCATTGGGCCATTAACTAATTAGGTACCTAATAAAATGGTAGGTAATGAAATTAACATACCATCACCCATTATTTAAGTTATTCGATACGAAAAGAAGACTTTATCGATATGCGTACCAAACTGATTGATGACAATCGCAGTTGCAGTAGGGAAAATACGCTAAAGGATTTTTATTTGTAAGTATGAGTGTAGTCAACTGATGTTGAGTGAGAGTATGCAGGAGGTCTGTGAGTTGGTGGACAGTTGGACATGGTTAAGTAACGAATGAATAAGTCGCTGAATAACAATCTCACCTGTAGTTGTGCTGCCCCTACGCCACTTCTTATGTCACAGCATGTTGCTCCTACTGCTTTACTCATTTTAAATCATACTCTAGCAAGTTTGAACCCCATTCGAAATAGTATCTTAGTGTATTCTGATAGATTAGGAACAGGTTATGGATCTTTGTTAAATAACCGGTCTAAACACACAGTATTGAACCATTGGCAAGATAACCTAGACCAGACCATAGTAGTACTTTTAATTGGAAATATCCTCAATATATTTAAAAGGGCCATAGTTAATGGTATCGACACCCTACTTATGTTAAGATTAGGCAAATTAATATTATGTGCATTTGATAAAGAAAATGTTTACATTTCTAGTATAAATAACCTGATGCATATTTTATCATATCGTCATAGTGTCCGTCTTTTGTTTTTTGATACTAACAATTTTGTTAGAGATTTTGTTTTGATTCGGTAACATATGTTTCTTCCCATAAATCAATAATCATCAATATTTTTTGGCTCCACTTTTAGCATATTATAAAAACGCAGTTATTGATAAGGAGTGAATTTTCGATTGAAAATTAGGGTGCTTTTTCACAACACACTGATCTGTAAATTAAACCACTAGGTACGGTCTTATTCTTTCCTATCCTATTTATGAAACAAGCAGAAAAAGTAAATGTAAATGGGCCACGTCCTCCGGGTCTATAGTCAAGGGTCAAGATGGGCGTGCCCCAAGGTTCAATTCTCGGCCCTTTCCTATTTCTTGTTTATATATTAATGATCTCCCTTATTTATGATGGCCAAATTATTGGATATAATTCTATTTGCTGATGACACTTCGCTATTTTTTTTAAATTCATATTAAAGATACGGATGTCTTACATGTCAACGAAAGTCAAACTGTTCTCTCGAAATGGTTCGCAACTAACAATCTTTTACTGAATACGAACAAAACAAAATGTCTAAAGTTCTCTTTACCAAATGTAACACAACGTGACTTCAATTTCAATCTTGACGGCACAAAACTTGATTTTATAGCGGAAATGTATTCTTAGGGATTTCTATCGATTCAAACTTTCGGCGAGGTTAAGCTCAGCTGCCTAAGTGCCTATTATGCAGTTAGGAAAATAAGGCAGTTAACTGATGTAGCCACAGCTAGGTTAGTAGGTATACTACGCTTATTTCCTCAGTAACACGTCATATGGCATTCTGCTGTGGGAATCGGCAGCAGACGTTGATTCAATTTTCATATTGCAAAAGAGGGCAGTCCACGCGATCTATAAAATGGTTCCTTTTCACGAGTCCCGTAGAGAACAATTTAAAGAGATCGATATACTGACTCTGCCTTCACTTTATATCATAGAATGTATTAAAATGTGTCCGCAAAACCCGAGGGTTTCAAAATTAGAAGCGACTTTCATAATAAAAACACACGCAGTATCAGTATGAAATTGTAATACCCAGGTTAACTAAAACTAGCAAGTCATTTCTTATAAACAGTATACGCTTTTATAATAAGTTGCCTAAGTCAGTTACAGAACTGACCGATGGATAGTATAAAAATTACATAAAACGTGTCCTTATTAAAAAAAGGTGTTACAAAATTAAGGACTACGTTGAAGATAAAGAAGTTTGGCTCTAGTTCCTTCTGCTCATGCGGCTTTCCTTGTAGCTCATAAACGACACAAATGTGTGGATGTCTCTAACTATCCCCAATTTATTTTTTTCCTTTTTTTTATTCAGGTGTTTAACAATAGTTGTAAATTCCTAGATGTGTTTTTTTATTTTATTTTTTGCTTTGTTTTGTTCTACGTTTTGTAGTAAGCAACGACTTATTGTCGGGCTTACGCTGTATTCCCATAGTTAAGTACTAACAACTAACGCTATAACATTGAAATATTGAAAAACCAAATGATTTTAAAGGAGTAACCATGGAGTTTCTTGCCGGTTCTTCTCCATAGGAAACGACTAACCCGAATCGTGCACCTTTTGTCGACGTTTTATAAGTGCCAATGTAGGCCTATGAAAAATAAAGTACTTTTTTGTGTACCTAATTTGTTAGTTTTGGAATTTACCAGTTTTTTTTCTTTTGATTCCATTTTTTACAACGTCCATCTGAAATTCCAGGTTTTATAGTATACAACGTGACCCAGAAAGGCTCAACTTCGGACAAGGTCCGGTGCTTCGTCCAGGTGTTCGACAAGAATGATACGCAAGTGACGGCATACAACGAGTGCGCTGGACTCCTGGAGATCGGCAACGCCAAGTTCTGGTGGCCATACCTAATGCACCCCGAACCTGGATACTTGTATACTATTAAGGTAAAATATTGCAGCACCATCTAGTATTCTTCTTCTTTTGTTTTGGTACGGTCTACTTAGGTACATATGTGTGAATAGTTCGTGCTGTAAAATTACCCAGTTACCAATGTGGTTCATTTTTAGCAAGGATGCTGGAGTTGATGGATCTACTTTCATTTAAGCATTGCTGCTCGTGAAGACTTCCTATCATCCTAATCTAAGCATCCTTTTTTTACATTAGTCTTACCTATGTGACTTTGGGTATATAGTTTGATTAATACTGCTGTATTTTATTAGTTTATTTACCCACTACCTCATTCATCTCGGTGTCTCATCAAATCGGTCAGTACACCCAGCGACCAATCAAGCTCCTTATGTATAAACTGGTTTTGGTATAGCTGTGTGTACCTAATCCACTTGAGATATTCGAGTTAACCACTCTTCGGTGTTTCCCCTCGGTAAAAAATGCTTTTATTTTTATTAATCAGAAAGAGCGAAACCACGAGGTAACCGCAGGTATTTAACTCTATACAAATTACCTATGTTCCTCAAAGTACGTGGAAAATATATATGAGTAGGTACTTAGTACTTACCTAATATTAGGAGGTCATATTACATTATATACCTTTCTTTGATCTAGATCTCTTATTAAAATTCAGATATCGGAAAATGTCTTCTTATTTTCCTGTCGAGTTAAGAATGTACGAAAATCGTACAAACATGGAAAGAAAAAAATTCCAGCTTCAACTATAAAATTAAGGATTAATATCCAAACAAAAATGGATTGAAATAAAGGGAGACTATATTGAACAAAAATATTACTTTTTTACTAGGGCAACTAGAGAAACCTTCAGTTATTTAGTGACATGACAGTTTTGCATCTTTGATTACTCTAATGTGTGTAGGCCGGAAACTTTCGGACTTTATAGATAAGATAAGATAATTTATTTATTAAAAAAATATTACAAAAAGTTTACATTTAGGCACAGTCGTATTTTTCTCATACAATGGTATAAATAGTACTTATAAGTAAACTATAACTAAAACATATTCAAAAATCGCAAGTGATGTTAATTCAATTCAGATGTTTGGTAGCGACCTGCCCGATCTAGGTTTATTTAAACCTGTGTTCCGGGCCATCACTTTACATAGCATAATTTAATTACGACAGTAAAATTATAAAATAAAATTAATCTATTAACAATAACAACTATAAGTATATTCAAATTGGTAAAATAAAGGAAAACACTAATAATATCTAATTAAGTATCATGTAACGATAAATGTATTAATACTAGAGATGTTCCGAGTAGTCGGTAAAGCCGACTTTCCGGCCACTTTCGTAGTCGCCGACTATTCGGCAAAGAGAGCAGACTATCCGTGATTTCATTTCATTTTATCAATAAAATGAATAGGAGGATTGACCTACTTTTAGATTAAATTTTAATTGAGGTCCTTCACATTAATGTAGGTACACTAACAGTATTGACTTTATCTTTTTACACTAAAACATCGCTCTGATTTCAACGCTCAAAACAAAAATTATGAAACAATGCAAAGTAAACAAAACATATTCCGACATTCACGCAGGCGGCCCGGAAATTTCCGTAACGTTAAGAAAACGTTAAACGTTACGAAAATTTCCGAATACCGCCGAAACCGTGATCGACTCGGACGACTTGACGCGATCGACTGAACGCCATAGTCATAGTCGGCACATCTCTAGTTAATACCTATTGTTTTCTCGTGTATTTTTAACCATTAACATAATATATTTTCTCTTCAGGCATCACTGGTAGGAGCCCAGGGCGAGGTGATCGACACCTACAGCCAGAAAATCGGCATCAGGACAGTCACGTGGTCCAACACCACCATCTACTTGAACGAGAAGCCTCTCTACTTGAAAGGATTCGGCATGCATGAAGATTCTGATGTAAGTCGGCTTTCATTTATTCTTCTGTAACTGGTTTTGATAAGTTTCGGTCGTGATTCATGTAAAATAGATATGAAATGAAAATGTAAGCTTTTAAATACAAAAATATTCACTGTAATGAATATTATATTTTGGAATATTAAATAGATACTCCTGACACAACATGTGACTACGTTGTAAATTAAGGCGATACCTATACTAAGTTTTGAGTATGAATTTGGATGGGTTAAGAGTAATGGAAGACCAAAGAAACGATGGATGGACTGTGTGAAGGATGATATGGCAAGAACGGGGATGTCTGATGCGATGACAAGTAATAGAGAAGTATGGAAGAAGAATCGCCACCAAATAAATTGGAATAAGGACAGGAGAATGGTGATGATACTAAATAAACCTAATCTCTATCAATTTTTATCGTAGTACCCGTTGTTTTAAAAGCTTCTATTTCACAGCTTAGAGGTAAAGGCTGGGACCCCGTCCTTTGGGTAAAGAACTTCAATCTCATCAAGTGGTTGGGCGCCAACGCGTTCAGAACATCCCACTACCCTTACGCTGAAGAAATCTATCAACTCGCAGACGAATACGGCATCATGATCATCGATGAATGTCCCAGCGTTGATACTGAGTAAGTAGACTTTATTAATATAATTAGATTCGGATCGAGAATTATTAGCTTAGTTACCTCATTGAATTTGACGAGGATGCAAAACAACTTATATAGGGCTTTAATTGATTTTCATTGAGAAATACGGAACTTTCAAATAGGAATCTATGAAATTCATAATATTTTATTTAACATAGGCCAACATACTAGACATAAAACGTTGCAAATAGTTAGAATCACACACACGGTACGGGTATCGGCTGTGTAGCCCGAGTTTTTTATTTGTTGCTAATAATTAAGAAACAGAAAAAGTTAAATGAAAAGTAGGTACCACGTTGGGCGCCAAAACAGAATTATTTCATGGAATATGTGCGAATCCTGCCACTAACTCATAACTATTTCCTATTTCACAGTGGCTTTGCTGACACGTTGCTGGCGAAACACAAACAGTCGCTAACGGAGCTGATACGACGCGACAAGAATCACCCTAGCGTGATTATGTGGTCAATTTCCAACGAGCCTAGGTCTGCAAACAAATTAGCTGATAGATATTTCGGGTAAGTACTGGAAATTTTTCAACTCCACCGAGATATTTGTCGAAATTATTTTGCAATGAGTATAGATCCATTGATAATCGTCGTTAGTTGTGCTGACTGCTATCACAATGTGATATGATGGTGAATGTATTCAATTGAGAAAAATTTATCCTAGACGCTCGACCGGTTCGAACCCAGGCAGGCGCATTACTTTGTGTAATTTATTTCATCACTGCTGCTCTCAAAACGGTGAAGGAAAACATCGTGAGGAAACCGGCATGTCCTAGAACTAAAAATTCGAAGACATGTGACATCTACCGACCCGCACTGGGCCCGCGTGGTGGATTACGGCCCATTCCCTCTCATAGAGAGGAGGCCTGCATCCCAGCAGTGGGAACAATATAGGCTGATGATGATGATGATGCTCGACCGAACTCGGTTTCGCTGGACCTTCGAGATTTTTTGGCAGACTTGATTACTTACTTGTTTAAGATTTATCTGTAATAAAATGTATATTTAATGGTTCTAATTAACCTAAGGTATTCAATACAGCTTTTAAATTTATGTAATGAACGATGTCATCATACCTACACAAACTCGTGAAAGGAGGTAATCTATAAAGCGATAAGGTCATCATCATCTCGTGCCCTTATCCCAATTTATTTGGGGTCGGCGCAGCATGTCTTCTTCTTCCATACTTCCCAAGGACAAGGTACCTACAAAACTTTCTTGGCTAACGGGGAACTGCTAATAGCACGTTATTATGATTTCGTTTATTCATTTTTCTCACATATTATTCATATTTTTACAACACTGAAAAAAACATGAAAAATATAAAAAACAGGTTTCCGCCGGTGCGGTGTCGGGAGCAGAGTCCAAGCTACCGGTGGTTACGGCTGCAGAGACAGGAACCTCCTCACAATGCGGGCCGTATCGAGAAGTACTGCCTTCTGAATCTGGCTCTTGATCCAACTGCCAAGTGAGAGCTTCGACAGATGTTCGTTGTTTTGTATCGCTCCAGTCGTCGCTTGTACCTACGAATACGGCTTGGCCATGCACAGATCTTCCGCTTCAGGAAGTCGATACGCTCTGTGACGCAGGCCAAATAATCACGAGAACTACTATCAGTTCCCGATAACGGCCGCCTCATAAAGCGCATCACTCTAGGACGAGTATTGCCCTCCCTGAAGCAGATTAACTTGCCGATAAGTACTCTAGCCTTACCGATACGCCGCTCAATCCTGCACTGCCAAGCTGGAACAAAGTTTTGTTCGTGTAGCTCGGTTGTTGTTAGGAAATTTGACATGACATGCCGCTACAGCTGCACAGCATAATATTGAGTGGGTATCAGCGAGGTCTTTGTTGTTGTCAAAGCAGTTTGACAGCTTTGAATCTAGAGTACACTCCAGCGCCTTGTTTTTCTTGTGCATAGGCAAACGAGCTAAACGTGGTCTAAGTTCAGGCTGTGTGGGCGGTACTCTCAGAACACACCTCCAAAGCGCTCCGCAATTGTGCGTTGCATTGGGTACTCACGGTTATAACTTCGTCATCATCCTCTTCACTACCGCGATTGGATCGCGGCGAAGCTCTGGATACATTTTGCAGCTGCGCCGCGATCCTTGGTGAAGCAGGTGTAACTGGGTTACTCCATGAGTCGAGGCGTAGTCGATCAATTCAGTGTCATCCAACATAGGGTTACGCTAGATGACCCGCGCCTGATCCGATAATCGCTGCGCCGACACGCTGATAACTCGTTCAAGCACCAGAAACAGAGAGAGCATTCGACCACGGTACGCAGTCAAGTTGCTTCCCCCCTCAGTAGCCCCATAATATGCGAGCATGACATTCTCATTAATGGACTAAGTCCATCGCATGCGCGACAGATTTCCACCGGCATGCGGCAGCGGGGACCCTGTTCGGCTCCTGTTGGCCTCGAGGTCCCAAGCCCGCTGGTGACCGTCCTCTCCCTCGTCATCGTGGTGGTGATGATGGTGGTGTCGACATCGGGGAGAAAAACTCGTCACTTGAGCTCGACGCAACTGCAGCGATCGGCAACGTAGCGTCCACGGATGTGGCGCGTCCTGTGTGATGTGGCTGCGAGGCGAAGCTAAGCGACGAACCCGGATTTTTTTTCAATAACAATTCTATTTTATGCATTTTTGGTGCAGTGTAGTCCGGTTTTCTATTATTATTTTTTGGTTTTATTTTTCTTTTCATATTTCTTTATGTTAAAATAGTTGTGTGCGTTAATTTTGCAAAATAAATAAATAAAAATTGGTTTGATAATTTTTTCTGTCAGTCAATTTGACGGTGTCACCTTGTTTCGCAGACAGAAATTTGACAGAATTTCGTTTCTCAGAAAATGTTTCACATAATATTTAGTCCCCGTATTTTTATTTCGAATATTTTTGTTTCGACTACTATTTACTTGAATGAATAATATTTTACAGAAACACAATTCAAAGAATTTTACAATCACATTTTTTTATTTGACCAACTCATCAAACAGCAGAATTATTTTTCAACGAATATTGTTTGTTCGATGTATGTTTCCATGGTATTTTATTTCAACGAAATTATTAACCTTAAATTAAAATATTGTCTAAGTCAGAAGTGACAGAAACGAATGTCTGCAAAACAGACTCCACGTAGTCTTGTTTGCCCTACCCCTAGAGTGTAATTTAAACCCGCGTAGGCGCGGAGGGAGGAGGCGGCCCGCGAGTTGAGGAGCAGGTGGTTTCTAATGATCGCCACCGCGGCTGAGGCTGGCCGGCTTGCCGGCCAGCAAGCCGAAGCTGCAGTGGTGAGCGTTAATACCATCTGCGACGATAAACTTGCGTGGGGCCGCCGGAGCCCCGCAGCGCCGGAGCCGTGACAGAACCCTTGCCTGTTGCATGTTACATGCTTGCATGCTGTAAGTTGCATGCTGCATGCAACAGGCATGGACACCATTAGTGAGAATAACAAGATTGTTTTCCTGCTTGACAATAATTTACCTGCATTATTTTTGTGAACCCGGTGTTGTAATTTTGTAGGAGGGTATGCATTTTTCAAAGGTTTGAATTTTAGAAACTGTCAGTCGATTAAAATGTTATTCTTCGTAATAAGTTTTATGTGAAACAAACAATATGTGGAAAAATAATATTTGATTTGTTATTCTATGATATGAATATTATAACATTAAACTTTATTTGAAACAAAAATCGATGATTTAAATTTCTTCAAAGTAAGTATTCTGCGTATTGATTATTCTATGAAATGATAATATGAGAAACAATTTATGTGAAACAAAATTCTATTAAACAATTAGCGATGAAACAACGCACAACCCAATTTGACACCCGATTATTATTACTAGTCGATATTTTTTCGACTGCTCTGGGCAAAGGCTTCCCTCCAAATAAAACACAAACAAAAAAATTTTTTTTTTGACAAAAGACAATTTTTGGTTATTGCACTATCGGTTTTGATTATGAAAATTCTTGTATGCTTATATAAATAATAGTCTTAACAACCGTATAAAAAGATTTATTGTGAAGATTCAATTTTCACTGGGACACTGTTACTTTCCTCCTGTTCACCTGAATCAGGTGATAAAAAGTCAGTATGGTCGTCATCGTCACCACGATGCGACGTTCGTGAATTCGTTGCTGATTTTCTGAGAGACCGCAGCCTAGCTTCCAATATTACATTATTTATGCAGCGTTTCGCCATAATAACCTCTTCTTCTGATTTTATGTTTCGCAGTTCTGAAGCTACATATTCCGCGTAAATATCAAACTCATCCCGGATCATTTTATCGTCCTTCTTCTTTTTAGTTTCTATCATGATTTTATAGGATTTGTTTAGTTTATCTTCACTAACTCTTTTTCTTGAAGTTTTCCCCAAAATCACAGCTTGATAATCCTCTGTGCTTTCAAGCAGTTGATCCATTTGATCATTTGTTTCGAATTCTGAAATGTTCGATGATTGTGAATCTTGCGTGTCTGTCTGTAAAAAATGTTCTTGAATTATTTTTTCACCACGTCTCACAAAACGGTGAAGAAAACAGGCATGTCCTACGATCAAAAAATCTAAGACATAAGGAACATTATTAGGAATATTATTATTTTCCACCAGCAGCGTGGGAAAAATTAAGATTTTATAAAATTAAATTACTGTGAATAAAGGTTGCTGTCCACATTTGTTGTTGTTACTAGTACGAATTGACAAACGAAACATATCCGAGGTGGAGTGCAAAAAAAATCGAGCTGTTTACGTGGAACTAAAGATGCAACCCTGCATCCTGCCGGCGCCCATGATGTTACTTACCTAGTAAATTAAAGTGTCCATAACTAGGTAAATGGTTATTAACACACTCGTGATAGAGTATTGATAAACTCACACTCATATTTTAATAACCCCTCCAATTCAACAGTTCCATATAATAACTACAAAACTACTATCATTCAATATTCTGAGTTGATTGAAAGAACAAATTATTTTGATGAATACAATGTTTTGATCTAACAAATTTATAAAGAAGAAAAATAAGAAACTAACAAATACTTACTGGTTCCGTTAACGTATCCATCGTTCTCGTTGTAGTTTCTCCCTTTACTAAAAACATTAGCGGCTCATACGCAAACCAAAAACTTTGCTTCACATCTTCAGCACCGCCTGCCTTTTTCGACGCATCAACTTTCTTTCGTTCTCTTGTGAATTGAGACCGTAAATTGTGAATTTTCGTTTCAACAACCTCCCTTGACATGTCCATTTTTTCTGCAATTTCTTCCCATGAGGCACGTTTCTTGTTTTTATTCTTGTAATCATTATTCGCTGTGTCCCATAAGCATTTGTTAGACCGAAAAAGGTCTATTAGTCGCAATACTACATCATTTGTCCACATTGTTACACAATATTATCGCAAACACGTCAACACTCTGTCACTTTCGTACCTCGACTGAACGCAAAGCCAATGGAATGGGATCGTATGGCGGCGGCAAGGTCATACGATGTTGCTACACATGTCGTGCGAAGTCGGGCGACGTAACATGATGTCACTGGGGAGCGGTGACGCCCGTTGCGTGAGGGATCATTGTTCTCTAGTAAACTACTTGACCTATAATAGATAGTAGATTTTATGGTATCTTAATGTGCCGCCAAACAACTGCAATCTCTATTAAAGGTATATTTACTTATTAGTATCTAGTAATACAATATATAAACAATATAGATATGTTGTGTTCACTAGTTACACTAGTTAGGGTTTAGAATAAAACCATCAAATTATCAGTAAGTAGATGAATGACTTTGGGGGAACGTGCTCTCACTGCCCGGGTTAACCTCACTTACCTCAAAGCAAACGCTACGTTTATTAGAATACCACATCTCTTCCTTGATTCAGTTTTTTTTTATTTAACCCTTTCAGAGAAGTGGTGCGACACGTTAAATCTATGGATCTCTCAAGGCCAGTCACAATCGCTATTTCTGCTGGCGCTACCACTGACAAATCTGTGAGTATGTCAAGGAAAAATCTGATCACAGTATGATATCGGTACTTACTAAAGAACTTCAATCATGTTTCTGGCAACTTTAATAAAAACAATAACTTGTTTATAACCAGGGTCGTCACTTGGACGTAATCAGTTTCAACCGCTACAACGGGTGGTACGCCAACCCCGGCCAGACGCAACAGATCACTAACAACGTGGTAGAGGAGGCAACCAACTGGCACCGCATCCACAACAAGCCCATCATCATGACAGAGTACGGAGCCGACACCATCGAAGGCCTGCACTTGGTAAGTGTGATGGAGACGGTCATTTTCTTTCTTTTTTTTTTTTAAGAAGAACGTTGCCCCACACTAGGAATTTCTCCTGTATCGTGGGTGCGTTTACAAACATGTAAAATCACATACACAAACAGCCAGACCCGGAACAACTATCTGTAGGCCATACAAATATTTGATCCGTACGGGGATCGAACCCGCGACACGCAGCGCAGCAGTCGATCGCTCAACCACTGCGCCAACTGAGCCGTCATTTTGGCTTGTAACTGTACCACAAGGCCTGGTTTGAGGTGGCATCGTAAAAGAGTTCCTAAGCAAATGCTAATAAAGCAAAGAAAAACTGTACCACTCTGCTAGATTCCTAAAGTTTCGCTACCTATTAATATTTACTGTTGCCCCTTGTCAGAAGTAGGTACTTTTCCGGGTCTATTGTAATGTAACACTACATTACAATAGACCCGGAAAAGTTACAATAGTCCGCTCCTCGATTATCTTAGTTGATTTATTTATGTCAATGATAATATTTCATGTTTTTTTAAGAATTGTACCTAGGTCTAAAGGTCTGTTACCTAAATTCCATTTTGTTAGTATTGTAATTTAATTTTAAGATTGCATGCTGAAAGAAGTCAGTGAAATATGTGAAACCATTTGTACCATAATGTACCATATTTCGAGCAAATAAAGAATCTTGAATCTTATGAAAGCAATGCAGCTAGTGCGGCTACCGATTTCACTGGACTAACCAAGTAGCTCGTGATTGCCAAAGGTTTGCCTTGGGTGCCTTTTATTGTGAACAAAATCATTGATATGAATGAGTGTAACAATTGTTACGATGCAATTTATTTTTAAAGGTACTTATAGTCTTCAATTTTGTTTCCCATCAGTACCCTGAGTACATCTGGTCGGAGGAGTACCAGTGTGTGTTAATCGCAGAACACTTCAAGGCATTCGATCAACTGCGGAAGGCGGGCTTCTTCGCTGGAGAGTTCATTTGGAACTTCGCTGACTTCAAAACACCGCAGTGTAAGTACACAATTATTCATTTTATCTGTGTCATCATAAGGTAGAAGTGGTTGAACTTTACACTAAGAAGATTTGGTACCTTTGAGGTAGTAGATGTGGGTGGAATTCTAAGGAGGCTGTACTTGTGCTAACCTATTCGTGGTGAATGGAATCGACTTTTTTTATCGTACTCTGCCTTCCAAAATCAACACAGATGTAGTCTCAGCCCAAAAAGAAAACCAATTAAAAGATTTACTTACAAGACAAACATATTATATGTGTATTATACTGCAAGAAGAAAATTTGGTAGGTAACAACAGGATACAGACAGACAACAGTTGTCTCAACTGTCTGCCTGATAATAAATAAGCCAAAATTGAAAAGGACTTAACATCTTTTCTAGAATTTGATACTATTATACCAAAACTAGACATAAAATCAATTTTTCCAATGGTTCTAAGAGTTTAAAAATATTTTCAATCTACATTTTTCTTTTCATGGTAGAAAGTTGAACAATTTTACAGTAAGAATTGAGATTGCCTTATTCTTACTTAGGGAGGGTAGGCAAAGGCCCTCAGCGTCGTCGAGACCGCCAGCAGCCACACATTCGACACTTCAAGTGGTTGCGGTGTAAGCGACAACAATCCTTATGACCATAATTATTGAATGATGGATTTAGAAATAGGGTGGTGGTGTACAAACACACGAACTTGTCATGCTGTGATCAGAATGCATGGTTTCTGCAATACGGAATGAGTTGATTTGCATGGTTACTCTACTGGAGCATCATTCCTTTTCCCCAAAATATAGACCTCGGTCTTCGTTGGTGTGGTTAAAGAAATTTTTTGCGAAGACTCAGCAACAAGTTGCTACATTCTCCTTGTTAGAGCATGAACAAAAAAAGCCGATGCATCGTTTGTTGCATAGACTGAACTTTCTGATTTGTGATGGATGATGCTACTTAAACTTTTAAACATTTCAATAAATCTTGTTATTCCAATTGCAGCGATAACCCGCGTGGGTGGCAACAAGAAGGGTATATTCACCCGTAACCGGCAACCGAAGGCGGCCGCGCATCTCCTGCGGTCTCGCTACCACGCGCTCGCGACTGCCGACTACGGGGTGCCCCTCCCTGAGACGACGTACTACATAAGTGACAAACAACCCGCGAAGCACGAAGAATTGTAACCGCTGGACCACTGCCATAACCACCAAATTGTTTATAATAATTATAGGTTTTACAAGTACATACAATGAAATAAGAGATTTACGGATTACTTCGTGATTGAATTTCGTATTTTCATGACCGTGGATATCTGGCTTAAACTGAGAATTTACCTACCTACAGAATTTTATCTTTACACAGTCTGAATGATAACGAATTAACCGCGAAGTAATCTCTTAATCAATCATTTCTTTAATTTACCTTGGTTTATATTTTCTAGTTCAAAGGTCACGCCAAACGAACGAGTGACTGATATTTTAGGACAGGCTCCAAACGATTTTTGTGCCACAAGTATGCGACCACGCTTTGGTACTTAATAGCAGAACTTAGCTCTAAATACTGTCAGTAAACATTAGTTTAATTAGTGCCTATGAATTATGTAAGATAACTCGACCAAACTGTAGGTAGACCTTGTTTTACCAGATGCCTTATGTATTTACATGGTCAAGCGCCATAAATAGAATTTATAATATAGGTACCTACCGAACACCTAAAATTTTCGACAGAGGAATATTTCTAAATCTCCATATTAAGAACCTATACGTATTGTAAAGGTAATTAAATATAAATAGTAAGGTCTAGTAGGGTTCTTGCAAAGTGACATGAATTTTAGATTTAAAGGGTATTTCACCATTTTCCTTCAAGCCTTAATTTAAGAGTTTCTTTGTCTGGCCTATAACCCACGACTTTTTGCCAATTCACATGTCTCATTGTGACTATTTTGATATCCTACGTACTGCTTACCTATGTGAAGTGGGTACCTACATAATTATTGTATTGTAAGTATTTACAGTAAGGCAACATGTAAAATTAAAAGAACTGCCTTAATGAAAAGGTGGGTAAGTAAAAGTAGGTACTTACTAATAAACCCTACCTTTAGGACCTGCTTATCTGAGAGGTTTGTTGTTCTACTAATCTGTTGTATTTTTGTAATAAAAAAATGATGGTACAACATTGTTATGAAAAAACCGATAGGTATATAATTATTTTTATTTATATTCAATTTAATATTAATTAATTAAAAAACTTGTAAATATTTATTGTAACGCAAATAAAGTACAAAATATTAGCGATCGTTATTTTATTTCACAAACAGTTACGACATATCTTCATTGATTATCAGTTATTGTGAGCTCCTGATATTTCACGGAATTAACAACTGAAGATCTCCCGGAAGTGAAAGTGTAAGTTTACTTATAAACCGTGAAAGCCTATCACAGTGTTTTTTATTCAAATGACGCTGAAAATAGAACTGTTTTGCATTAAATCAAAACAGTTATTTTGTGTGTGGAATACACACAGCATCGATTTGAAGCTACATCATTAAGCCTTAAAGATAACGCTTATACTCATGTCGTGTTTCGTGTTGTGAGTGTAAAAAAAGAAATAAAAACAGTAACAGAAACCCATGGAAAACCTATTCAATAACAAAGATATAGATATAAATATATGTACGCACCTATAGTTATTGGGATTAGTTCAACGGATTTAGTATCAGATGGCGACACCATTCTATATAAGTGTCAAAAATTCGCGTGAGAGGTGAGAGGGCTATCCATTGAAACGTCACGTCAGTCAAGACAACGTCAAGTTTAAAACACGTGTTTTTGTTTTTCAAGTAAGTAAACAATTTTTCAGGATTTTAAAAACTAAAATTAGAGAAAAAGTGCTTAATATTAAATAATAATTATGAGTTGCATACAATGCGAACAACTCGCCAAGTACAAATGTCCTGTATGCAGAGAGCCTTAGTAAGTACAATACTGTTAATGTGAAGTAAAACTTTAACGAAACCGAAAATTATCTTAACTTTATAACTATGTTATAGCTGCTCAGTGCCGTGCTATAAGAACCACAAACAGATAACTTGCTGTCCCCCACCAGAACCACCAAAGGAGACAAATGATTCAAATGATAAAGAAAGAGAATATGACTATCCTACAGAAGACACAGTGCCACTTGAAAAATTAAAACTATTAGGTAAGTCTTAGATATAGGCTTACAAACTAATCATGTCCAAGTAGGTTAGCATAATCAGTCTTTAACATTCCCACTGCTGGGACATGCCTCCTTTTTGTAATGGGGTAGCGGATGTAGATTAAAATTCCTTACACCATAGTAATTAAGTATTCCATAGTGCATACTTGCTTTAGTCTAATTTTAATTGATAGAAATCTTATTATGTAGCCTCTATCTCATCAGGTCTGTGCATTTATTTTATCAGTAAGTATGAACAAATCAATTGCAATACATTCAAGTACAGCCATTATGTCATTTGATACTTAAATAATTTTGAGAATTATAAAAATATTTATGCAGTTGACTGATTTAAAACATCAATTTACAGAGCAATCTACTGATTTGAAGAAATGTATGGAGAATCCCCATGTGAGAGAAATATTGGAGTTACTGGATAAGTCGTCATATCCAGATGAATTGATGAAGGAGTACATGCAAGAGCCTATCTTCACAGAATTTGTTGATGCATGTTTGAAAGTTGTACAGCCTCAAGATGACAATGATAAATAATAATCAAGATTAGCATATTTTCAAATTTGATTTCAATCAATTGTACCTAGTCCCCTGCATCACGGCTAGGCACTTAGCAATAGGCAGGGTTACCCTGCCTATAATCATGATTGGAATGTGATTAAAAAGGTTTCTTCAAGGATTTAATGAAACCATTCAGATCTACTTATTGCAGCTTTATTCCTGAATTTACATCAATTAACATAGTTACTGTGCATTCTGATCTTTGCCTTAATGTGATTACGTAGACAAGAACTAAGAAACCACCTTAGCTATAAAATAGTCATTTGGCTGAAGGAGTAAATGCCAATTGTATAAAAGAATGATTAAATAATATAAAAAGGATCACATTTGGTTGAAGCAAATGTTACAAAAATAATCTTCTCATTATAACATGAATTTCGAATTTTATGATAATTTTACACTTTAGTTGTCGTATGAAATAAATGAGGGAATGATTAATTCTAATAAAACCCTGACTTGACAAACTAAAGAATAGATATTTTAAAGTAGAGCTGTCTGCGAATCCCACCTATAGTGACCAAATTAAAAATCCCAGTGTCAAGATCAAAACAAATAAAAAAAGTGCTTAAAAAATCAAAAATTTATTTCAAGTAACAAGCAAATTGTTTTTATAAAAATACATGCTTAATTCATTTAATTATTCCCCAATCAACGCAGCTCTTAAGTAATTTTCAAATTCTATTGATTTCTGTTTCTCTTCTTCAATTTGTGTTTCAAGCTGTTTGACAGCTTCCGCACAGTTGTTAAATTTGGATATGCTTACATCCTTTTGCTTTATACTTTCATCAACTAATGTGCGATCCTTGTCTTCTAACATTAGGTAATCTAGTGAATCTCTTTCTATTTTGCGACGTTTGGCCTCGATGTAAAACTCAATATCATCTTCATATTCTAAAGGTTTATGCTTCATTTCATTTATAACTTTTACTTCATGCAACCAAAGTCCATTTCGATAATCTTCCAAAACAGATTTTTCATATACAGCAAACCTATTTTCAAAACTATTCAGCCTGTTGATCTTTTCGTAAATGATTATATTCATAAAGTCTACAAGATTATAGTGAGCAAAGTATTTGTTAAAGTCCTCACAGGGCATGCTTATATTTGAGAGTTCCTTTGGTAGCACAGCTACTACTCTACATAACACTTCTTCAGGGTCTTCAAACCAACCAATCTGATTGCAGTAGCTACTCATTTGCTCTTGCATGCTTATTGCGTTCACGGGGTTAAAATCCGATGAAGGATCGGGCAATTTCAATTGACTCATAATTCTTTTGATTGCCAACACATTATCAGAAGTCTTTGCACTACTTGGTATAAACTCATAAGGTTTCGGGTAAGGAGAAGTGCTGTCCAAGTATGGCTGAAACTCTAATGGAAATAATGAATAATTGAACAAATCCTCATTTGTGATGACTTTAGTTAGATTGTCTACAGCTGTGTTGTAACACATGATCAATTTGTATAAATCTCTTATAACGACATTCATGCGGCTATCGTTTTCCAGTCTTAATCTACACCATATCTCATTGCCGAGGTATCTTTGACAAATAGATTTCAAGTGATCTATTTCCAATGGTGGGGTTTGTGGGAATTTTTTTGCCAACCATTTCATAGCGCTCTTAGAGGATGCATTCAATGATTCGTAAACATTCTGTGAATCTATTACGAACGTCTTGTACCCTGATATGACATTTGCTTGTACAAGATTTGACAATAAGACTTCTAAGCGTTGCTGAAAACGTTCCACTTTTGGAATGATGACGGCGACTGGAACTATCTGGTATGGGTATTTGTGCTTGAGTGTAGCTGTTATTGTTTCCACAATATCATTATCATGTTCAGTGGCATAGAACAATACAGCATTAGCACCTTCAATAGCCTCATTGACGTTCATATCTTTACCAGTCAAACTAACAGATATAGCAAAATCCATCAAATGATTCCAAGAGTGTTTCCCAACATGTATAAGTGTATTAGACTCTTCATGTTGCTTTCTGTCACTGAAAACATCCAATATCCATTTTTCAATGTTAATCTTTTTGTGTAACCATTTCATTGCACCAGGAGATACCAGAGTTACTTTCCAAAAGAAACATTTATCATAAGGATAGCTAATTTGTTTCATACGCTTCAACAGAGGTGATCTTATTATTTCCATGATGTTATATGGTTCCGGGGTTGGTAAATGTCTAAGTTCCCCAGTAAATTTGTAACCCCTGTGAACAGCATTCATATTCTTTAATGTGGCATTTTCAACTAATCGCCTCAAATATGATGCTTCTTCCAATGGAGTCTTATGAGTCAGCCATACAGGTGTATCTTCTAGTAGACTTCGCCTTTTAACATTTCTAGTATATTGTTTCCTCCATACATGAAACCATTTTTTCATTATACGCTGTGTTAAAAATATCTCAGCTTTTAATTCAGACTCAGATATCTCATGGGACAAATTAAGCAATATTTCATCCGTCACTGTATTCGCAAACCGCATCAAATTGTTAAACTTTTCCAATTCTTCTTGCAATATATTTTTTATAGTTGAATCATTTACTTCACTAACAAGTTCTTCAACAAGATCCGCTGATTCTCTATCAACTCTTTCTCTAAACCTCTTTTCTTCTTCAGCTTTTCGTTTTAGTTCAGCTTTCTTTTCTTCTTCAATTTTTTTCTTTAATTCTTCTTGTATCCTTTGCTCTTCTTTTTTACGTTTTTCCTCCTGCAATCTGAGCTCTTCTTGCTGTCGTCGAGCTTCTTCTTGCTTTTTTTGTGCTTCTTCTTTGCGCCTTTTTTCTTCTTGTCGTCTTATTACTTGTTTACTCATTTCTTCCTCTCTTTTAATTTTTTCTTGCAGTTGCCTTTCCTCTTCCTGCCTCATTCTTTCGGCATTAAGACGTTGAATCTCGGCCTGCTTTTGATCTTCGTTCTCATTTTGGTTAAATTCGAAAACAGCAGAATTTTCGATAGTTGCTATTGAATTTAATATATTATCAGCCACTGTCTGTGCTTTATTTTTGCTTTCAAATATTGAATAGCTTTTAGCGTCCGAGCCATTCGGCGGGATAATTGCATTTTTGAAAAGGGTTCCTGGCGACAACTTGCTAGTTGTAGCTTCACCGTTTGCAAATATTGACTTTGGCTTTGCCTGATCTTCTGCATTACCAGGTTTTGCAAACACATTAGTAACTTCTGGCTGCTTTGCAAACGTACCAAATATATTACTAGGACTTGGTTTGTCTTCACTTCCTGATGGAGGGGCAGGCTTAGCAAATATATTACCGCGATTTTCAAAGGCAACTTTACTATCGGGTTTGGAAAACGGATCAGTTTTAGCACCAGAGAATATACTTTTATTAGTAAACAATGCGGGTTTATCCGTCGTATTTTCTTCCTTTGCTGCAAACACATTTTTGGGCATAGTGCTTGTAAATAAATTCGTTGAAGGCTTTGTTGGAATGGGTTGTGCGAAAACAGCATTGCTTTCTGGTTTCTTGAATAAATTATCTTCTGGTTTCAATCCCTTAAAAAGAGGTTGTGGGTTTTGGTTTTGATTTATATCATTTTTTATTATTCCAAATATGTTATTAGTTTCTGGAACTGCATTACTTCGTTCAAATAGGCGTTTAACTGTTTCTTTTCCAGTAAATAAATTGGAAACAATTGTTTCTTGAGGTTTAGAAAATGAGAATATTTTTTTCGTATCATTATTGAACATTTTTTCAGGTGAATTATTAATTATATCAGTTGATGCTACTGTAATAGCTGGTTTGAATAAAAATTGATTTGTCCCACTTGATGTAGTTTGTGGTTTAAAAATGGTGGATGGCGGTAAGATTGCTGGAGCAATAAATTTATGTTTCGGGCTTGAAGTAATTACATCAGGTTTAGCAAAAACGTTCATTTTACTTTCTGGTGCTTTCTCAGCCACATATATTGGTCTTCCCCCTTGAGATAATCTTTGAATCTCCGCTTTCAGTGATAGTATATCTTTGTTGCTATCATTTAAAGTATTGTAGCCTTGATCATCGGCGGTCAAAGCACTTTCTTTTAATCTGCCATCCGAGTTAAAACTCGTGTATAGAATATGCCGGTTGTATCCAGCATCTGGGAGTTGTCCGCCAGCAATAATTTCGCCAACAGTCAGGTTCCTTTTAGATTCGATAAGTTGTATAGCTCTTGCTGTAGGATAAGGATCGCTGTCTTCTATAAACTGATTTCTGTCTAGTATAATTGTTATTTCACCATCACAGTCCTCAGTTCTGGCGAGTCGGAGTCCATAGTGATTGATAAACGATTTCAAATTTTCTATAGTTTCAAAAGCAAGGCAATTCATCACTTCTTCCGCAGGGTAGCGAGAGCCTCCCCTAGGGGCGTACGCTTTGACTATTCTAGCGAGAGCACGCGCGCGCACGTCGTTGAAGTACCGCAGCAGAATGCACGCTTGCAGGTAGGTCGCCTCCTCCCTCACTAGTCGGAAGAATCTCACGTAGTTGTTGTTGTCTATAGCGTTGAAAACCTTGATGGCGAAGATTATAGGTCCCGACTTCTGGATTTCTATAGGCAGCTGTTTGATCTGTTATAACAATAACACTTTATAAGTTTTTATTCTTTAAATCCGATAATTTTAAGAGAGACTCAAGTAAAAGCAATTCGTACCTCCCACCAAAAGTTAGCGTCACCCAAGTTGAGTAGCGCGACATATCCTCTAAACTCAGCTTCTCTAGGTTTTTGTTCGGGGCCCACATCAGCATACATATGTTTTAATGTTTGCAGGCACTTGGTAAGATTATCGGTGTTTAGCTTCTGATCAAACTGCGTGTGTTCGAGGTCGGCGAGGCGCGCAGCACAGTGCGCATGAAATCGTGCGCACATTTCCACCAAGCGAATTGACTCTGAAAATAAGAATAATTGTACATGGCACTGCAATGATGGGAAAATTGGAGAAATTCTAATGTTTCAAGCTTACCTGCACAACACAGAGCCTGCTGTGTTATGTCCTTCCTGATACCGCGAAATCGATCCCACATGAAATGGAACCAATCTGCCAACGAGACCTGAAAAATGAAACAACATAATATTGTACTGTTTTGCCATATCAAAATGAGCAGAACTGATAACTAAAACAAGATTGTAGTTGTATAATTCTTCTTCTGCCTGGCTTAATCCTAAGTGATTCCTCATCATCGTCCACCTCACCCTTCCCACAGCCTATCATTTTTTTTCTTGTTTTCACTCGACAATGCGATCATTGATCCATTTACATTTATTCAGTTTTAAAAACGATAGGTAATCGACATAACATTGTGATCCTTATTAGCGACACTTTCGAATGGTGTACTAATACAGTGCGTTTTTTTTTCCGAAATCAATAGGTTCGATTTGATTTCTGGATAAGAATATTGATTTTTCAAAAATCTAATCATGCTGTTTTAGTTTTCATCAAAATCGGATTTAAGACTCCTTTAAGCATTTTTCGCTTTTCCTCATAGTTTCGGATTTGGCCATCCACGCCCACTTGGAAAATACACCCTGTATGCATGTAATAGTTACAGTCCATTCATCTAAAATTAAAATCTATTGCCACACGTATGACGGAGCGTCACTGGCATGGCTGTTTTTTTGTTTTTGGGTTCGATATTGTCTGGACAAGGTGTATGAAAGAATATTACGATATTATTAATTTTTTTATTGCTAACCTCCCACATAGTTCTTATTTAAAAAACTGCACCCGTGCGAAGCCAGGCCGGGTCGTTACCTCAGAATATAAATAAATAAATATCAGTGACCTGTCGTTTGGTATCGGCGATCTCATGCAGCAGGTATGCGCAGGTACGCATGAGCACGGCCGGGGGCCGCAGCTCGTAGCACATCGGCATCTCCTGGTCGGCTGAACTGCGGCTGTACTGCTTCACTGCGCGCCACGGCTCCAGCTCACCGTCAGAATCCAACACGGTTTCTAGGGTCATCACCTGGAGTAAAATTACATGTTAAAAAAAATGTGTGTTAATAATAGGTTACACTTCCCAAACATAATTCTGTATATTATATCAAATTCCAATGGGGCAATGGCACATTTCCTGTAAATTGACGACTTAAGTCGCAAATTAGGAGGCGCGTTTCTGGTGCGTGCAGTGGAGCGATACATGGGCAGTTCTATTAAATGCCTGGCTGCATGCTGCCAAAAACGCTTTTCCGAATTTCAAACACTTTCAGTGCTAAGCACATGTTTCGAACAATAATAATTTGTTCTTGTGCCCACAACCCGCCTCCCGAGTCGTCGTTAAACGTAGCTATAAAGACTTGTGCATACAAGTAAAAATGATTTTATTGAACATCGCATGAAATACTCGCGTAAGTTCCAGATCAAAGTGGTCTCACCTGATGTTCTGCTTGTCTGTGCAATAACTCCTTTTCTGGGCACATATCTTGACAGGTACCAATAGTAGCACCCCCTACTTTGATGCGGGAACCAGCACCACCCCAGGCTCTCAAAATCCTAAGATAAAACGAACCATTGTAAAAGTGTGTGTAATTAAGAATAAATTCTTATACCCAAACATTTTTCTTTAAAATAAACATTTTATAGTTTCATGTAAAAAACTTTTTTAGTGTTTTTTTGGAAGTCCGTTTTTTTCGCAATAAAGTTGTTTTTTTACCCTTTTTGGTTGTGGTGTCTCACACAAATACTTGTAAAGTATAGTTAAACTTCATGTACAATAGTGGTACCTAAGCGGACTTAATCCCACATAGGCATTCTCTACCTGACTGGTACCTAAGAGTAAAAAACGTCATTTTTTTCTTTGTACCCTACAAAGAAAAAATTGAAATTACTGCTAGTATACGAAAACTTATATACTTACATAGATACTTATACCTACACATATACAAATAAAATAGACTAATAAATATTATAACAAATACCAATTTTATAAGTATCTGTTTTATGGACGTAAACAGGGCATACAGCACAGGTCCGAGAACGGATCCCTGTGGTACACCTGCGGATATTTTCTGGAATCCCGAGGACGACTGATTTTCTCGTACTTGGAATATTCTATTTGTAATGTTTTATTTGATAAGCAATCCTTTGTGCCCGACTCTGTCAAAGACTTGTTGTATGTTTAGGAAAGCAGCTGAGCAGGTACTCCTTTTGCTCAAAGGATTTTCTGATCGTTCTGCACACTCTATGGACTTGTTCTGTGGTAGCATGTTGTTTTCGAAATCCTAATTGGTGATCCGGGACAATGGACTACTCATTGAGAACATGTAACATTCTATGCAGGGGCATAGGGGGCCAGTCGCTTCGAGAGAAGGCAGTATTCGCCAAGCTCGTCTGAATTGGCGTTAATTCTGATGTACCTAACCCGTAAAGGCGGTAAATTAAATGAGGCTATACCGCGGTGATGTAGTGATCCGTCATCAACAGAAAGGGTGGTTAAACACTAAGGAAAAGTTGAATTGATTATATCAATGAAACTATATGTGAGAGGACATTTTAACTAGAAGTTTTTAGCACAATAAATCATGTGATAGTTACTTGTCTCTTGCTTCCAGAATACGCCATTGTTCATCAGGGTTGAGGGATACTTTGAACCGTAGTTGGTGCAGTTCTGTGGCTGCCTCCGTGGTGTTTAGCGTCGTTTGTGTTGTCACCACTGTTACTGGAGCTTCAATGACACTTGCTGGTTGAGCCCTAAACAAAAAAAAAAAATTGATCTATTTAAATTTTTTGTTTGGATGGTAGAGCAACATGAATGTCTGTCCTGAGAATTAGAACCAAGTATTGCAGAATCATGCACAATGGGCAGCCCAGCAGTGGGAATAATAATAATGAAGCAATGGACTGCTGTTATCAGTGTAAGCAGTTTTAGGAATGTAATAACACTTTACACACATTCAAGGCATTTTTGTGTTTTAATCTTTGATATGAAAGTGGATCCGCGCAATCCCGATCACGGATTCAGAACAAAACGACATCACGCGTTTTTTGTTCGATAACTTTAATTAAGGGATCTACATTCTGACATACCAAAGGTTAAGCACAACATGGTAACAAAGCACTTACACAGCCTTCTTTTTCTCACGTATTGGAAGTTTCTTCTTTAAAGGTGTTTGTTTTACAGGTCTGGTTTGTATCCTTAACTTTGATGGAGTTTTGGGTTCAGGTTCAACATCCATAGCTAAAAACAAACAAACACATCAAAACAATCACTTTAACCAAAATTGTTTAGTAGATAGATGATATATGTTGTGATTGCGACATACATTTCTGACGAGTGACTCTGTATGCTGGTGCTCCACCCATCGCTGACAATTCTTCTTCCACATCTGAATCAGGCACCCAGTCTGGATCGTCTTCTTTCTTACTGCTGCGTCTACGTCTGAATATCAGAAATAACATATTATATTTCTAAAACCATTCCAACTAGGCATGTGATAAACTTGCCACATTAAATACCAGGGCAAAAAAACCTGGGTCGAAAACCAGTTTTTAAAATACTTTGAAAGTATTTGGTAGAGTTTCGTCTAATTCCTACCAAACCAGAATATATTTAGACTGTCTGCTTAGGCATTTTTATAGAATGGCGACTATATTATAATTACGTGTTATTTGACGCGCTGCGTCCTGTACTTCCACGGTTTAAAATGCTTACAAATAAGGATCATAAACGTATTTTCGTAAAAAAACACTTTTAACATCGCAAGTATTTTTTTTCTCAAATACGATTGTGCTTCTTACTCATATGCAGACATGGGTTAATTTCCTATGCAAGTACTTTTCAAGTCTGGTTTCTTCCAACTTTGCCCGTGGAGCCGTGCCAGACTAGCAAAAACTTTCATACTTGCAAGTTGTTCCCACTCGTACCAGGGCGCCCAGGTTGGAAGCAAAGCCCTGGTTTCAAAACCTGGTTGCGTAATTACATCACAATTAACAATACAAGTTAATGAAAAGGAACAAACTAGCTGCGCCTCAATGGTTTCACCCATTCCTACCTTCTGAGAGTCATTGCAAGATGTTAAATAGCTTATAACCTTCTTCAAGTATTGAGCAATCAATGGCAAAAAGGATATTTTTCAAATCTGTCTGGTAGATCCTACGATAAGCGCAATCACGTAAATAAACTCTTCAGCTTTATTATATTAGTACAGATTTATGGATAACACAATACAAAATAATGAATACTTACACCCTCATCTTACTGCGAGTGACATCAAACATGAATCCATCATAAGCACCAGCATTAAGCACGGCCCGTTCAGAAGAGCTTGGTTGATCATATTCGATAATACACATGTGACGCTTTGGAAACAATCTTATCTTCTGAACACGTCCAAACTTGCTGAAGTGCTTTTTAGCTGCAGTGGCATCAAATAGAGAGTCCGGGACATTTGAACACCTAAAATTACAAAACGAGCATGTTTAACAACATGCTGAATGTAGCTATGTTTATCAAATACCAGCAACCTTTTGAAAAGATTAAGAATAAAGAGTTTTCCAAAGCATTTTATCTTTTTTATATTGATTTTATAAACAACTGTTCAAATGAATAATTCTAATAAATCTTATTAGAATTCTATGGCGAGGCATTTTTCACGTTTTTTTTTTTTTTTTTTTTTTTTTTTTTTTTTGTGGCAACTGAGCCGGATCCGACTATTCTGCCAGTGTCACGTCGTGACGGCCCCACGTAGGGACATGCCGTCGAACTTTGTGCTCCGTGGTAGTTGTTAGTCTAGGCTGAAAGGACGAACACATGGGTTAGTAAAAACACATAATCAAATTTACAAGCTTATAATATACAGATATAATATATACTAAACATAAACGGCTATATACAGACTAATTACATCATTTACGCACCAACTAAAATTTCAAATCATTTTCTTTTAAAAATGTAGCCAGAATGTGGATTAATTTAGGAGAGAAGTGGGAGAGAAGGGAATGGAAGTTGGTTGGGAGAGGAATGTTTAATTTGGAAACTTTTCGGTAGAGGTCAAGGGATTGATTGTTTAAGGAGCAGGAAAAGAAAATATGGTCTAAGGTACCTTCCTCAAGACCACACTCGCACAGGGAACTATCCCGGACATGAATTTTGTGCAGGAACACTGGGCTACAACAATGTCCGAGTCTTAGTCTACAGAGTGACGAAACAGTTCTCTTCGACAATTTATGGTATTTAAAAAACCAAGGCCTACGTTGAATTTCGGGCTGTATGGCGGCATAGTAGGTGCCCTTGGTTTTAGAGGTCGTCTTCCATGTTTCAGTCCACGAGTTAAATAACTTGGGTTTGGTACCATTCCGCAAATCGTAGTTATGAGCTACGTAGTGCTTTCGATCAGCCGGATTCGATGTGGCATACTTTGCTAACGAATCAGCGCACTCATTGCCAACAATACCCGAGTGACCGGGGATCCAGGCTATCTCGATGTACAAGCCGTTTTGGGAGCAATCAAATAACAAGGTCTTAATATCTACAATGATTTGACTATGGATTTGACTGTAAAATTGATTTTGTTTTAAGGCCTGTATACTACTACGAGAATCTGAAAAAATTACTGATCTTGTTATTTGATGGGATTTAATATAGTGTATGGCTTCTAAAATACCAATACACTCTCCTGTGAATACTGATGTTTCTGGTGGGCATTGGAAAAGTAAAGCAATTTTGGAATTTTGAAAGTAAACTGATACACCAGTACATTCTGTATCAGACAATTTTGAGGCATCAGTGAAAAAGAAATTCCATCCTTCCCAGTAACGCTTGACAGCCGATTCAAAATCGTCTCTAGCGCTCGGGGAATTCTTTGATATACCAAGTCCCAAAACGGCTTTTGGTTCGAAATTAATCGTTTCATATGCAGCAGAGAAGACCGGGAGAGTAGGATATTGGCAAATAGGCGAGGAGAGTTGTTTAAGCTCTCTGTACCTATTTATCAATAGGGGAACTACTTTATGGTTCCAATAGGAAGAATTATTAAAGGAAAGGTCGATTTGTTCTAAAATTGGGAGTAAAGGATGGGATGAGAGGGAAAAAACTTTAGAAAGGAAGCGATCTGCCAAATACTGTCTCCGAAGGTGTAGGGGTGGTTCTGCACATTCAACTTGAAGCGCATTTATGGGAGAGGATTTCATGGCTCCAACGATTATTCTTAGACATTTGGCTTGGACACTGTCTAATTTTTTAAGCGCTTCTTTGTTGCAGGGTTCTATTAGATAACTGCAGTAATCCATAGCGCTTCTAGTCAACGCATTATAGACCAGTTTAAGGGTATAGGGGTGAGCTCCCCACCATACCCCGGCCAAAGCTTTAAGGACCGACACAGTACGTTCACATTTTTTAACCGTGCTGTTAATGTGATCGACCCCAGACAATCTTGAGTCCAAAGTTACTCCCAGAAACCTAGCCTTATCTTCGACTGGGATGGTTTGTCCATTAATGTTTATATCAATTGGGGGTACAGAACGCTTGCGTGTAAAAATGACAGCTGTACTCTTTGGCGCACTTAAGGACAAACCATTGTCAAGTAGCCATTGATTCAGTGAAGCCAGAGAGACATTCATCGACAGAGCGGCATCCTGAATGGAACTGCCACAGACCATTAATGCAATATCGTCAGCATACTGAAGGATTTTGCAGTCGAAATTAAGGGAAGAGGACAGGTCAGCCGTATAAATGTTATACAATGGAGGACTAAGAACAGATCCTTGAGGTAATCCTCTCCAGACCGATCTTTGTTCAGAGTCAGCTCCAGGTATTCTCAGTTGAATAGTGCGATTGTTAAAGATGCTACCAATGATGCGACAAATCCTAGCCGGGACTCTCAGCTCGTGCAGCTTTTGCCTGAGATTAGGGAGGAGTACCGAGTCATAGGCAGCTGATATGTCCAGAAAAACAGCAACCACAGACTCATTCCTGCTGAGGGCCAGCCGGACCTCTGACGTGAGGATACCCACACTATCAGCTGTGCCCAGACCTTTCCTAAAGCCGAATTGAGTCGTTGGGAGCAGTTTCCTGTTTTCCACCAACCACACTAACCGGTTTTTAAGTAAATGTTCCAAAAGTTTAATTAGTATGGACGATAAAGCAATAGGTCTGTATGAGCAATGATCATTAGGATCTTTGCCAGGTTTTAAAATCGGGATGACAATTTGAACCTTCCACTCTGTGGGAATATGGCCAGAAGTAAAACAGAAGTTAGCCAGGTCCAGGTAATATTTGCGGGTTTTCGGGCCAGCTTTAGAAATAAAAGAGTACGGGAATCCATCCACTCCCGGTGCGGAATCCTTGACGTGGGATAACACAGTTTTTAGTTCTTCGAGGCTAAATGGCATGTTCATTGGGTCGTCAGTGTTGTCTGCATCATTGATGTCAACACTGATTTCCTCTATACTCGGAACATAGGCTGGAGCGATTTTTGAGAAAAACTGGTATCCCAGTTCTTCCGTCAGGTTGTAAGAGGAGGCAGGTGCTAAACTACTCCTAAAACGCTTCACCTTTCGCCACACGACCGAAACCGGGGTGGAGGGACTCAGCGAACCACAATATTTTGACCATCCTTCACGTTTCTTTCTTTTTAAGAATTTCCTGGACTTAGCTAATATCTGCTTGAAGGCAATGAGGTTATCCAGGTTCATATTGCAGTTGACTGTCTCTTCAGCCTCATTTCTGGCCCTGACCATGTCAGTGCATTCCCTATCCCACCATGGCGGGGAAGGAAGTCTACCGGAATGGGGTTTTTTGGAGGGGAAGCAATCATCAGCTGTGGCGGAAATGGTGGAGGAGAAGGATAGAAAACAATCCTGGGCATTATCTCTGTTAACTTCTGGAAGAGAAGATATTCTTAAGTCCAGAATCTTAGAGTATAAATCCCAATCAGCTGAATTTAATTGATGTTTTAAAAGTGGGGGGGAATCTTTAATGGGAATATCTTTGGAAGGGAATTCAATTATGATGGGATAGTGATCACTTCCATAGGTCATATCTAAGCGGCGCCAAATGAGGAGACTGGATATATTGGATGAGCAGAACGTCAAGTCAACGCAACTTTTGTTCTGACCGGGTGCAGACCTGCGTGTAGCACTGCCATCGTTGATGAGACAGAGGTCGAGATCATCCAACATATCAAGCAAGCCTATGCCAAAATTATCGCAAGTATCCGACCCCCAACGATAATGGTGACAGTTAAAATCACCCATGACAAGTATTGGACTGCTTACACTGCATAATAAATTTCTAATTACTGCAAGGTATTCGGGTTGTGGGTGCGCAATATAAAAAGAAAAAATATTTATACCCTCAGCCTTCACAGCAACAACGTTTATGTCGTCGCCAACAAAGGTTAGAGGAATCTGGGAGGAAGATACCTTGCTATTGATGAGCAAGGCACATCCTCCGTATCCATCAGATCTGTCATAACGCACACCGCCGAAACACGGCAACCTGAAATTGCTTCCAGGTAAGAGCCATGTCTCGGTAATGCCGCAGATTGATGGTTTGTATTTATTGATTAAAAAAGAAAGATCAGGCTTTCTGTGAGTAATACTCCTCACGTTCCACTGAAGGAATGTCAGGGGATGGAACATTGTGGATATAATTAAGAATTGTGGTCAATTTTGATGCAACGTGGTCAGGTATGGCTTGATTTGGGCTTGAAAGAACAGACATTAACATATTGGTAATTAAATTTAGAATATTTGTGGAGTTATCCTCCCGTCTATAACTCATTGGCTCTGCAGCTTCCGCTGGGAGAGCACAGCCATTTCTTGATGGGGAAAAGGAGTAATTTTGGGTGAGGTTCAAGTGAGCTTGTCTATCATAGCCAGGTGAAAGGGGAATACGAGGTTTGGGTTTCAAAAATACCGTTTTACGGTATGAATTTTGGGTTACTGGGATAGGACTTGAAAACTGGGATTGTGATTTATTCATAGTTACATTGTTGCGTGGGGAAGATTTGGAAGCTTCAGCATATGATCTGGAAACAGGTGGGAAAACTCGACTTGCCTCCACATACGAAATCGATTTCTCCGCCATCAGAGCTTTGATGCTCTTCTGTCGGCCCAATTCAGGACAAGCACTGTCATTTGCGAAATGGTTGCCAGTACACGAAACACAGAAACTCAATTCAGGGGTGACTTCACATCCATCACCTGGATGATCTTCACCACACTTAAAGCACCTAGGTTTTGATCTGCAGAGAGGGCGGGTATGGCCAAAGCGACAACAATGGAAGCATTGGACAGTTGGGTAGGTGTATCGCTCAACTGGGAGAGCCGAGTAGAAGCAGTACACACGCTTCGGTAAGACTTGTCCATCAAAAGTTAGTACAACAGTCTGTGTAGGCCTCCACTCGATCACACCAGAAGAGGACACCCTACGGCTCATCCTTCTGGCCTTGATGACGGAGCCACATCCCTCTGGAACCTGAATATGTTTTATAATCTCATCCTCTGACCACTCAACTGGTACATCCCTAACAATACCCATTCTTGTGATGTTGAATTGTGGAATGGCAGCAATGTAATTGTGTTGGGATAATATTTTATTGTTAAGAAAACTGTTTGCATCCTGATGTGACTTGAATTCAACTGATACACGATTTCTGCCTATACGTTTGATCCCATCGAGACGTATGTTATTCACATTATTTATCGTCAAAAACATACCAAACTTGATAGGTTGTAGAACAGTGCCTGAAGTTTGTTCGTCTTTAAGCGATACATTAATTACGTATGGTGGATTATCTCGAGCTGTATATGTAAGTCTGCCGATAGTATTTTTCGCAATCTTGGGCTTTATATTGAAAGAAGCAGGGGGCGAACCAGCGACCCTCTTGCGACTAGGGGTGTCCGTATCCATACTAGAGCTTTGTGTGAGTATTTCGGAATCATGTGGAAGAGTAATTGTTAGTCCAGGGGGGAGATCAAATAGATTATCAGGGGGGTCAGGATCGGGGGGTTTTTTGGGGTCCATAATGACTAATTATAGTTAAAAAAGGACAATTACAACTAAAAACAAACCTTAAACCAAGAACACAAACACAAGGAACAGTTTCGATCAAGTTTCACACTAATAAAGTTCAACAAAGTCGAAAATATTCGTAGCACTAACAAAAGCACGTGTTTAGCCTTCACCACTACCAACGAAATTTCATTTTTCACGTTATTGTGCCGTATTATCGTTAATACTTATGTTTGGTTGGGGGTACATCTACAAAAAAAAAAAAAACTTACGTGACGGATGTTTTAGGATTGACGATAACATCCTGTAGTGGACTCTTCAGTTTTTTACGAGGACTTGTAGCGGATTGCATGTTTATTTCCCCTGCTTGTTCCTTCAAACCACCATCAGAAGGTTGTTGTTTACGTCGCTTCAAGTTCAAACACACACGAGGTCATAGCATCTTGTAATACAAGAAGGTAAGGCAATTTTAGAAATCAAGCTAAGAAATTAAGGAATTTTAATATTTTTAGTTTCAGAATCTTTATCTATACTGAAGAGTAGACGCACGAAAAACTAGGCACAATACATTATCAAAATTAAATCATCGAACGTTTGACTTTTGTTTGACAGAAACGTTTTTTTTGACAACGGTGAGTGTCAGTGATGTGCGTGCATAGGTGCGTGTACTACGATGTCATGGATGAATAAGCTCGAGAGTTGGCACAACTGGACTTGTTCCTCTGCCAAAAGTACATTGGCCATTAGACCATGGACGTCATATCGTTTTCTGTCACAGGCTCACAGCAAGTGCTCTCTAAAAATAGTAAATTGTGCAGTTGCCTGTTGTAAAAATGATCTGCCACTTAAAATCTGCAAAACCATGGTGTTTTGTATTACAATACATGTAAGTTAGGGTTCATTCCAAATCGTTGGACTTTGTTCCCGGGAAATCATGCTCGAGAAAAGTCGAAAACTCGAGAAATCATGTATCACGTGCAACCTGTGGAGCAATTACACTAAAAACGCCTGCAATGCTCTGTGCGTCCAGTATAACAACGTCTTTGGTGGTTTGTTGGGGCTCTAATGGCGGAGCAGTGCCTTCGGCATGTTCGCCGGCCACAGCTCGGACGGCTTCTAGGTGCTTCGCAAAAGAACGGCGTCCCTGCGGTCTCGGGTAAAACGTGGCACTAACAAGCTTCTGAGCGTGGTGTCGGACAGAGTGGACAGCCAAATCCTGAGGCATTTATCGCTCATGCATGTCCAAAATAATTATTATTTAAAATTTTACTAACATAGCAGAAAATATCTGCTTACTAACATACTATGGACTTGTATCAATTAATGTGTGCTTAGTCTGAAATAAATATTTTCAATTCAATATTTTGTTTGCGAAAATTAAAGTTATTAAATCAATAAGATAGGAGAAACATAACTTGTTGTACAATATTTATAGTGTGTAATTTTTGTTTTCCCTAATATTTATTTATTATAAATATGTATAAACAAAACCGAAAAACCCGGTTTTCTATCCTAGAAAAACCGGGTTTCATTTCAGTAGGCTAACCGGATTTTTCGGTTAATTGGCTATCCGGTTTGCATGCGCTAGTGTGAATGTGCGTTGTGGTTGTTTTGTTCAGCGTTTTGTGTTTAATTCTGAACTACGTCAGCCGATTTAAAAAAAGAAATTTTCGTGCGACATTTCACTTTAAATGGAATTAAAATGGGAAAACTCGCAAGCGTCTTGTTAGGCTTTTTCAAGTGTTGTGGGAATCTTACGCTGCTCACACATGGCCTCTTTTTCTGAAACCTGCCTACAAAACTATTTACTACAAAATTCATCTGCTTTCATCTGTACCTAACACTATTTCTGAATGTTACTTTTTTTGTCTAATAAGCAAGCACCTGCTGAAGTGAGAGGAAATTGCACTACTGACGTGCTTCAGCGAGGACAAAGCAGCAGTGATAGCCTAGTACTGTGACCGCCGAACTACTGAATAATATTATTTCTGCATTTAAAAAAAAAGTTAATTAGTATTCATAAGATTATCATAATTATAATTTGATACTTTTATTTGAGAGGAAAACCACGTTGGTTCTAACGTTATTATAACCAAATAATATGAGAAAACGTACGTACCTCGGCAACCTGAGAAGCCCCGAGAAATTAGCCTCGAGAATTCTCGAGACCCAAAAAATTGAAAAGCTCGAGAAATCAATGAATCCTAATGTAAGTACTAAATATGCATTAACATATTTTTTTAAGTAGTTTACAGACGCCATCGCCAGCACATCAAGCTATCCGATACTGTACAATTTTCCCAATTAACTTTGAACCCAATTACGTAATTTTACGATAAAGTTTAATATCTATTAAAAAAAAAAGGATTGTGTGGTTTTATGAAACCACGGTAAAAGTAAAACTTTATCCCTACTCCGCGGCCCTTCGCGGCCCACCGTCACGCGACATGCAACACACAGACGAAAAAGTTTGAGACGATGTAATAAAAGTTTCACTTTAAAATCAAATTCCACGCGGATGAAGTCGCGGGCACAACTAATAATATAATAAAATCGTGGTACGTTCATACGTTGGTAGCCCAAACGTAGTACAGGGGCTAACAGGTTGATCTGGCATAGGCCTAGTTTTTTCTTTGTGTGGGTTTGTAGCAATAAGATGCATGCCTGCATGTCTGATTGTCAAATTCCCATAGTGTGATGTATGTGTTTATCTCGCCATCCGCAAAAAATTGCAGAAAATTTTCGGTGTGTCGCTCTTTGCTGCTTCCATAGCTTATTACTCTACGTGCGATAAGAATTATAATTTTTCTGTGATGGTTACACATAGCCACAAAATATAACATTGTTATTTATTGTAAATGTAAATCCTTCTAAATTAGTTTTATTCATAGCTGACAACAGTGAGCATAACAATGCAGTTTACAATTCTGTCGTTGTGCAGTTTACATTTAGTCGATTTCATATAAATAAGGCGATTAAAAGAGAGTGATGCTTGTTTATGTTAGCTCATTTTTTTTTTCCACAAAATATTTTTTTTTTGGCAAGGAATGTCTCTTGAAAAAAAATACTATTTCAGTAATTATACGGTAGATGTCATCGGTGAAATACAAAACTTTTCGACAAATAACAAGGTAGAAAAATAACTGAAACTTCATTCATATTTTTTTGTGATACACTATTCTTTATTTATGTCTGTATAACTTTTACTACTGCCAATAACAATTATTTGTCCTACTTTGATTTGATTTTTTTCAGTTTTGAATAACAAACGATCTCTGCATAGTACACCACGATAAGCAGCCAGGGCCTCACCTGAGAGGTAAGTATTAATATTTTAAATGAATATCTTCTTATTATTCTTTGTTTTTTAATAAATCTCTTTAGACTTTCAAGGTACAAATACGTACCGTATCGACCGCAGAACAGACCAGACCAGCACTCAGCTCTTAATGTTTTGGCCAGGTATTTTTTAGTTTTTTACGCTGTAAATTAAAATAAGAAGGTTGGATAGATAGGTACCCCACTCAACTAATATTATATTACCATATGGGCGCGCCATGTTATGCTTATCATTGAAAGTCCATAAAAAAAAAACTCCGCTTGGGATTTGCACGGACCTGGGAAGAATGGCTCAAAAGGGATTAGTCCCATAGTCAGCAGTGGGTGGAACAAGGCTGTCCATGTCCGTGTCATGTGATGATAAAGGTATTTTTTATTTAAGGAAAACGATTTAATTATAAGGAAAACGAAGATAAAAATGAAAACGGCGGGAGATGTTTACAATCTTTTCCTCTAAGAAAGTTGATTCGGTCGCAATAAAATTGCACGTGCACACTTGGCTAAAGGTTAATACACATTGTAAGCGACGACGAGGGCTGCATTGTAAAAATCCACGTGTTGGATTGAGGTTGACATTTTCTTCATACTATTCCTACATTAGGGACCAAAAAATCAAACCCTGCAAAGCATTCCATGGACGTAGTACATAGGTTAGAAACTATGTCTAACTACGTCTACGTACGTGCCTACGTAGGTACGTAGGCAAGGACGTAGACGTCCATGCCCATTTCAAAAGTTTTTGTATCACAATTCTCCTTATATTGGTAACAATGTAAAACGAATGCATTTAAAAAAGTTGTATGGGATATTACAACTTACACAACTAAAAATGGAAAAAATGAAAAATGATTTTAGCAAAAACTTAAACCGACTTGAAAAAACGACGGTGTTTTCCTGAAGTCGATTTTTTTATTTGCAAAAAAGTTTTTAGTTCCTCTTCAGGGTTTATTTTGTTTTGTGTCATCTATGTGTATGAGTGTGTCTAAGCAGTCCAAGGATAGACGTATGTAGTTATTTCTCCTACGGGAAAACCGAGAAATGTGTGAGATGATGATGTCTCTCTGTTACGGACTGATTGCGGACTGGCTGCGTATACCGGACACTGCAGCAGTCCTACATTATCTGTCTTATAGTCATACACGCCTCTCCAAAATGATGGATTGCTTTTTAACCGACTTCAAAAAGAAGGAGGTTCTATGTTCTACTGTATGTATTTTTTTACGTATGTTCATCGATTTCTCCGCCAATTGTTAACCGATTTTCAAAATTCTTTTTTTTTCGAAAGCCTATACTCCTGAGATGGTTCCATTGACACCAAGTCAGAATCTGATGTTGGGATCCCGGGGAAATCGAAGGCAATCATCACTTTATAGGCACATAAAATGTTTTTCAAATACTTTCTAGCGCAATTCAGATATCTGTGCCTAGTAATCATCATCAATCATCTCATGTTGCATAGCTGATGATGGAAGGTATAAATCAGGATCTGATGATGGGATCCCAGGAAAATTAAGGGCAAACCTTAAATTTAATGTGCTATGTTTAAAACAGTATACTTCCCATATGGTCCCATGGTCAGGATCTGATGATGGGATCCTGGAGAAATCGAATAGGCATAATGCCTGGTAATTACCATGTTATAGGGCTGAGCTGATGATGAAAAGTTTAAGATCCTAGGAATATCAGGAGCAATCCTCAAATTTTATTGACACTTACAATGTTTTTATTCAACTGACTTCTAAAAGGAGAAGCTTATCAATTGGTCTGAATATATTGTGTGAATGTTCAGCGATATATTTGCTAATCATGAACCAATATCGTTTTTTTTTGTTTGTTAGTATATTATGTCACGGTGGTCCCGTTTTGGTAAGGAACGAAAGATCTAATGCTGATCTTCGCAGATACACAATGGAACTCGTTATGACGGCAAATCTGTCGAGATTGCTGCAATCGCTTGGCTGTTTATTGTTTACACAATATCATAACATCAGGCGTGTACTAGAACGTACGTAATTCTGAAGGAGTTCGCAGATGTGTACCTACAGTACACCCACATTTCGATAGTTACAGAAGTCCCACCGAACTTTTTAAAGAGAGATGAGTTTTACAAGCAACATAGGCTGAATGGCTGATAAACACCTAAACAAGTGTGCGGCAGCCTAAGATCATATTATGTGACGACAATTGTGGCGGTGACCGCGGATGATGTAACCACATTCCGTCGCGCAGAACGCGCCGTAGTTCCGGAACATGCCGGATGTACCTGTCACTTTCTAACTCCGCAACGTTGTTTTGGCAATTTTTGGCCCACTAGGCTATCAATGCTAGTTGTAGTGTGTTTTATAGGCAAAATCGTGTTCCTGCCTCTCAGCATAGTAAGTGCTCTTGACTTCTTGTGACAGAGGACCACTTGTATTTGACGCACATTCCATGATCAGGTTTCCACGACCGTTTATATTATTCTTGCTGCTGACATACCTGACGTAGCCAAGTCTGGTCATCCGAAGCTGAAAGACCAGCTTTCATTTTTCGCTTGTCACTTTGTGCCTTAATAGAATGGGCATCATCTTGCCATGTAACACGTACTCTGTTCTAAGTAAACTCGTTAGTAAGCTCGTTAGTTCTGTCATTTTCTCAAAATCATAGACATCCACTGTAGTGTCTTTATTATGGGCAATAATGAGACTGATTTCTTTTAATAGGCCATCACAATCCTCCTTTTATTAAACAGGTTCAGAAATTTGCTCTATTTCTTTAGGTACGCTCTGATACGGATACTTTGAATGTGGACGCAGGTAACTATTTTGACTTTATAGCAAGGCTGGGCCACATGTGGAATTGCAAGTATTGTATCAAAATTAACTTCCCTGTCCTCACGAGTGCTTTAGCGTTACCTCGGACCATTCATAGTAAATATGAAGCAGTAAGCATTAAAACGGTGGGAATACCTAAGTCATCATAAAATTAAAATTACTTTTTGGTTATGTTTTGCACCCTAACCTATCTTAGTCAATTATGTCGGTAAACTTTTCAGACAATACTGTATTGGTTTCTTGCATAGAAATCACAATTAACAAGTCGGTTGGTGCAACCTCTCAAATCTGTCTGATGATAAATACACTTCGTTTATCGAATTTAACGCTCATCAACAAGCAATATAAATATGATAATAAATAATTGGAGTAGGAGCTGATTAAGCGTTCCGATGGTGCGGAGTGCGGTGAATCACCTCGTGGCGTGACGTCATCGCTATAAATTCGGGTGTCACATTCCGTTGGCAGGCACATGCGGTTATATAAAAGAAAGTGGCGCGGCCGCGCGGCGACCTTGCTCGGTGAAAGGCGTGGCGCAAGTGGCACAGCCGGAACTCGCTCTTCCCACGGACCGATCCCGCGCCTCTCGCCCGCCATGCCGTTATGCGCTCGCGCAACTTTCGGTAACCGGTTTGATGTTAGCGAAAAAAAGTGCACTAGGCACGCTTGGACCGGTGCCAGTTTAGAGGATTCAGAGCGGTGGACATAAAACACGGAATGTTGCAAATGATCTGTATCGTTATCTACGTGAAAGCTTCTTCGGGATCGCAGCTATCATTTTTAAACGTCTTTTCTCTAAGAAAATCGGTGATATGCAGGAGCAATGCCACGTAAATCACACGGTGTAATCCTACCGTTTTCCATTTTTCTTCGACATAATTTGACAGAGTTGTGTAGGTACCTATAAATTCTGTCTTGCTGTCTTTAAAAGGTATTACAGAAAATCTTGGTATGTATGTTGGTAGGTAATAGGAGGGTTTAGCTTCTCCAGATCCAAGTCCAAGGACAAACTATAGCCCAAACTTGAAGGCATCATTTATAACTAAATCGATAAAGCGCTTTCGCCTGTGGATGTCGATATTATCTCCTTACTTAAATTGAACCTTCACAGATATAATAGTCAATGAGAGAAATCTGCAGCGACCTTGGACTATTGCGAAATGCTCAATGAAAGGTAATTTTGTGGTGATGACAAGGAATTGTTATTTACCTTGGTGATACTAAAATATTTATTTTTGGTAACACGTTTATTTTCTCCCTAGTTATTTCCAATTTTTTTGGGGTTGACTTCCAGTCTTACGGGATGCAGCTGAATACCAGTATTTTACATAGAGCGACTGCTTATCTGACTTTCGGGCCACTGACTACCTGTAACGACTGTCAAAGATCTACAAATAAACGACAGCCGGGACCAACGGCTTAACGTGCTTTCCGAGGCACGAAGAAAAGTCGTTATGTAAAGATGGTCACCCATCCACAGACCGACCTTGGCAAGCGCGGCATAACCTTGATCGACCCGTGCGGCTGTTACTAATACTATTTAGCTACGAGCTCCTTGCTAACTTGGTAACACGTTTAGTGGCTATGATTTGTGTGCAGTTTACACCCTGCTTTATTTTCCAAATGCTTTCTGAGAAAGTGACTTATGATTTTGGATATTATTGCTAGAAATCTTAAGTTACAGCTTAACTAACCTTCCATCTAAAACTTTGCAAGTCCTCTAAAAAAAGTAACTGAAAATAGATTTTCAAATCTCTTAGCTCTTCAAGAACAAAAACCCGTCACTGTTCACGATTCTTCGTCACGTTTCCCTTGTTAGACTATACCCAGACAATCTGATAGATACTTTTAGAAACTGATAGATCACTAGAATGTTAGTGACAAACAGTACAGCCAATTTCAGGGAACTAAGCTGTCAATCTAAAGGAATTTACTCGTATAATAGAATCTAGAAAATCGTGAAGTTCCAAATTATTCCAATGATCTAATCACCGATACTTATGAGGCAAAAGTGCAAAGACACATTAATTCTTATTTTGGGCACATAATGCGCCTAGATACAAAAGGACATTACTATATTGTCTCCCTGAGAAATACGAATCCAGCAAGTCTTTTGATTAAAACTCACAATCCGCAGAATGCATTTTTTGCAGCGAATGTTAATTAAGATTTTTATTTCAAGAAGGCTGTATTCGCGTATGTTTCAAACGAGGAGGCTTGTAATCGTGCAAGTGAGACAGAATATACCGATGTTCGTAGTCGTGTTGGCCTAGAATTCAGACAATTTCCGATTGCCACGGTCGGTCCGGGCGGGGAGGCAGCATCGCCTAGCAACAGATAGATGCGATCGGCGCACACGCTTACTTGTGAGGAAAATTAACTTTATATTGACCTAGCAGCTTATTTATTTCGCAAATAATTATAGGCAGTAAGTGAAACTTGCGTCCTTTATAAAGGTGGCTGCTACAATTCAATCCACGAGGTAAAGGCTTAAAGGGTTGAAATGTGGAGTATCGTATGGGATGCAGTTATAAAAACATGCGTTGAAATAGTTACACAGTCTACCGCCTTTAACCGATAATTTTCTAACTCAAAGCTCTGAACATACCTCATATACGTAAAGTTACAGCAGTGGTGGCTCCACTATGGATCAGACGAACTAACGGTAAAGACAATTTACAGCTTGAAATTTTACAGCTCGTACAAGGTCGATTGAAATGAAGAAACAAACAATTATTTAAAAATGGCCTTATATCCTTATATCAGCATAGTGTTGATTTCATTCAAGAATATAGGACAATTTATCACTACAATACACTTTCTGCTAACATTATCTAATCAGGACAGACAATGATACAAGATCGATAAGGTTGATTTAGCAGTACGAATGTCCTTTAAAAATATCTGCATGAACAAAGTATCCAAAAAATGTTGTGGAGAAATTAGAATTAGCTATGCAATGCAGCCGAAATTCGCCGCCATATGCTACAAGACTTTGCACATGGCAACTAACTCCTTTAAAATATTTTTTTTTGTTTCATCCAAACGGATGTGGTGTCAACATATGTTCTATTATCATCATCTGTGTCCGTAACATGGGTGGGGGAGATATTGAAGGGTGACTGTTGAAGTTTTATCTGTAGTGAGAGGTTCGCCTGCTTCAGTGGAGGCTTGGAACAATACGGAGCGGACGACACGTGCGGTGCGGCGGCCGCGAACCCGGATGCGGCCGGATGACGTAACGCAGCCTTCACTCCCACCCCCCCAACCCCCCCGGACCGCGCACGCTCCGCGACAATCTCCCCCCTTACTGCACCCACCTCTTCGTGTCTGGTCGACCGTCTGAGCCGACACTGCCGCGCTTTGATCTCATGTTAGCCTGTCTTGTCAATGCTCTACTTATTTAATTAATCCCTTATACGGCGTTAGAGGAGCGATAGTCGGATCCTGGGTGTAACTATCTGAGAATAGACACAATATACAGTTAGATACATTTCCTCTGATTATGGTGAGATAGATTGCTATCTGGTAGATACCGAAGGGGTGAACATTAACATTGCTGGGTTTGGAAGTTTGTGCGGTGCATGCATTTTGACATTGATAAGATAATGATAACGATTTGAATACAATGCAATGTGGAATATACTATCTATAAGCTATCCGTTACCCCTAACCTAAGGTAACTAGCATAGCTTACAGCCTTCTAAAAGAATGCATAAAAACCTCAAGGAACAATATTTCCATTAGCTGCCCATAGCTCAATATTTTACGTGGCGACGGCAGTAGTCCGCCAGAAAATTATTCCGAGTCTAATTAACGAACATGCCTTGAAATATAATTATTATTTGAAATTATAAAGTAACGTTGGCTACCCGTCACGGTCTGAGGCCCGGCACGTCGATGTCCTACACTCTGCTTTTAATTATTTTTTAGAGTTTTCATTTCATTTTATAACCCAACTTTATTTGAACATAAAGTTTTAAAATCCTGTGTGTTTTTTAGACAATATTAGCAACATACTGTTCAAAACTATAAAGTGAATAGAAAATGTCTATTATGTTTCCCAACAATTTAATTGCGTGGCTAAGAACGGATGTCCTTTAGCGGCGAATATGAATATCTTTACCTCACAGAATACATTCATGAGTTGATAACTAATTGAGTAAAATTTACAAAACTTGTATTTTTTTTTATATAAGTTACATAACATTGCGGTAGGACGCTTCCCGACTCGCATTTCCTGGTTTGTTTACCACATCCCGATAGATAAGTCATTCCTAGGACGATTTAGTATATAACTAATAATGATACCGTGACTTCGCATAGCATCGTAGAACATACAGCATTTTATAACGAAGTTTTAAACGAAGACACGGAGTCTGGAGTTGTGCCCGGTTGATAGCATTTGTTTTGCCCCCTGTTACATGGTGGGTGTACTTTTAGGTAACTCTGCCTAAACCTTCGAGGATTACAGGCGTGATGTTATGTTAATGTCAATAAAACTCGCTAGCTCTATACAAAAGAAATATTTCTAGAACAAAAATCGCGCTACATTCAGCAAGTGACAGTAGGAAAACGACGTTCTGTGACTACATAATGAGTATAACCTGTACCGAAATAAAAACAACCTTGTGTGTGATCACAATGATCACAGTGAAATGGGAACATCAGTCCATCACGCAACCACTGTGAATCATAGCAGCCCGCTGCCGCACAAAGAGCAGAGGTGAGTCAAACCTAGGGTTACTATCATTCTGGATAAAACCGGATTTATCACAGACTTGAAGGCAGTTCAAGTTTATTTTTTGTGTAGCCTCAAGGATGTCGGGTATCTATATCTAGACGTGTTACTGCTGATACATAAGAGAAAAAATGCGATGCGTTTTACGTATAGCATTATGCATTGCCATTTTGCATCTGCTTTACATAGTATAAAACGCTTCCCGTGGTCTGTACGCTCAGATATTTTAAACGCAACGGATTTTCATGCGGTTTTCATCAATATACAGAAAGATTCAAGAGGAAGGTTTATATTTATTATTTTATTTATCCCTGAAAAACACATCAAAATTTCCACGCGAACGAAGTCACGGTCAGCAGCTAGTTTCTATTAAGTCATTCCTTCGCCTAGCTAAATAATATCTGGTAATTTTCTTCTTAAGATTCAGAGATGATTATTTCCAGTATACGTAGGATGACAACTTCTAGCTCTATTCGACGAAGAAATGAGGTCTCTTCTATAATTTTGTTGTCATTTCCTCGGTGACAATGCTACACATGTTATCGTATAGCTTAGTCTATGCGCGCTTGAATTACGTTCAGCGACCAGTACTGAATTATTCCAACTCAGTAAATCTGCAGATTATCCTAATCGAAAGTCATTTTACTGAACCCTCTTGCAGAGCATTATGAATCGTATCATTATATCCTGTTGCCACTCTCCCTGAAGTGACAACACCACACGATGAATCAAACGACACATTAATCAGCTTCCTCCGTACCGGGAAATTAAGTTCGGCACTAATAAACAACAATACCCGTCTGACATCATTTTATTTATGCTGTGCTTCTAAAACAAGGGACACATTTCTAGAACATTACTTACTCTGTTACCTGTTGTACCATTCCTTCGGACTGATCGGTATGACTGCCACGTTTAATTACATTCTTATTAAAAACGAAGTTACTATTAGCGTGTACAAAAAACAACAAAGCTCGTTCTATAATAGCCAATTAATATAACCTCGGAGCACTGCGTCGGTCGAGATGAAACTCCTGATACGATCTCATCGCTGTGAGACCGTGGCTTAGCTGCAAATCCAGCGAACTATGTTATATGAAAGCTAACACACAATCTTGCATCTCTGGCTAGTCGCAATACATTGATATATTTCTTTGTAGTCATATTTAAATAACACCTTCGAAAGGGGCTATGAAATATGAAAAGGTAAGAAGTTTGAGAATGTCGAAAATGTTAAGTTTTTGCTCGGTCGCGGTAGATCCCTGCTTACAATGTAAAGCGGCGGCATTCCTCAAGGCCGGTCGTTCCTTCCTCGTAGATATCACGTAGTTGTTATGTCGAACACTTATTGAATCTAAATTACTAGCTCCATCGTTCAATAGATATTGTTTTGTGCGAAAATAGAAGCGTTGAAAAATAGGTTTCGACTCAGTTCTAACTTTTATCTAAAACGCATTTTAACCAACGAAAGTTATTTAAAAAACCATTCAAACTTTCTTTTCCAAAATGATTATCTTTTCAATAATTATATGTTTGATAAAATTATGACTATTAGCTGTGTTACTAAAAATGGAAATTATAATCATGCTCTCAAAGTTTTGTTTTATGTTGCTCAATGGCAAACGAGATCATGGTTCATTCTAATGATGAGTGGTCGCTTATTGACCATCTACAATACCTGAAACATTACAGATCCATTTGCAATTCACTCTCTTAAGCCTAATTGAATAAAGTCTTGTTAATTGTGATTTAACAACGTTCATTCCCAGCGTTAAGTTCAATCGTCCGCATGTTAATATAAATTCTCCGTGCCGTTGCATATCAGTAAATCAATACATTACAGGGGTTCGACTATGTGCTTATAGCGACGTAAATCTAATATCCTGGCTAGTCTGCATGCCAATGTCTAGAGCCAGTCCAATGGGACAGATCGTGCCCGGGCAACCTCTACCAATGCAATGCTATTGGGTGAATCGTGCCATACAGGGCTGCCTAGATAACACTTATAGTCTACCTAATAATATTCATATTCGTAGCCGTGAGTCACACAATATTTAATTGTTTTTTTTTTTAATATATATTATGTTTCCTTTTTTATATTGTGTGTACTTGTTCCATGTACCAATAAACGTTTTTCTTTCTTTCTTTTTATTCAAAATTAGAAAGATTGGGTCCCACGCTCCCACCCAAGACTTCAAGTCTGAAGTCTGTGTCCGCTATCATTTCTTATATCGCTCTCATTTTCAATTAGCAATGTAGTATTAAATAACTGTGACGGAAGGCAAAGTTTTTTAGAGAAGTTACAAGTATTAATTGGCTACAAGAACTTATCCGTTCTTGTAGCCAAGTAATACTTGTAAACAAAATTAATAGCCATCATTTCCACTCCTGAACCCCATCTGACGACGTGTTCTTAGTTTCCGTTTTATCGAACCCAGGTAGGGGCATTACTTTGTGTAATTTATTTCATGACCGCTACCCTCAAAACCGGTGAAGGAAAACATCGTGAGGAAACCGGCATGTCCTAGAACTAAAAATTTGAAGACATGTGACATCTACCAACCTGCACTGGGCCCGCGTGGTGGATTACAGCCCACTCCCTCTCATAGAGAGTAGGCCTATGTCGCAGCAGTGGGAACATTACAGATATACATTATGATGATGAATGTGATCTTTTATAAAATATCTGATGATCAAATATTATAATCGACGTATACATTCGTAGATTTACATTTGAAATCACTAGGATTACAAAGTGTCTGTATTTTGATAAAGTTATCTCCACGACCTCAAAACATCGTGGAATGTTAATAGGCTAGTGCCAGTAAATTGGCGATAGTATTATTGCGCAAGCATTGAAACAATTACAATCGGAAAAAGGAGGTTTGGCTTCATGACGTTCAATCATCACAATCTTGTTTTATTTTTCTATATACTCAGTTAAAAGTTGGCTTATGCATAAGAATCTTCTGTTGTAATGTGAGACAAGGAGCATCATGCAGTATTTCAGGGTTTTGTCTTCTGGAAATTGATGCTATGACAATCATCCCCATGGCATGGTATTGTTGTACAGATGTATCAATAAAAATAACAGAAAAAAAACTAGACATCTCATGTTCATATTCAACTTTGAGTTCAAAATGTATCATTTTGTAACCGACGGGTGTGTGGGTTTAGGCCTTCTTCAAAGGTTGACGGGATCTCTTCAAGGAAAATACGTTAATACTGATGTAAACGATATAATTATTAAAGAGGGACACAGTACACAATATCACATAACTTAAAGGTTTAGTTTTAGGGGTGCTCTGCGAGCGCGAGTCGAACCGTGTCACGGCGCACAGAGGTTGGGTAACGACTCGCGGGCCGTAGCGCGCGAGGGCTCCGCGTGTGGCGTGTTTTCGGCGCCAACGTTCAACGCACCTGATTGGCCGTTGAGGCGGATGTGTGATTGGCTGCCACGTACAGCGCAGCCAACATTACTAATTGCCGGATTCTGGGCTACATACTCCCCCTCTAGATCCCGATTACGTCCTCGATCGTGATCTAGCCCTACAATAAGGTCCCTTTGGACAGGTTGCAAACGAGGGCGGCCTCGCTTTTTCTTGGGTACGAGCGGTTGAACCTGTTCTTCTCCTCGTACCTGAAACGGAGTCAGTTCACTAACGTGGAACTTGCCCAATACCTCAGCGGAATTTTCAGCAGACGCGATCAGATATGTTGTCGGACTCATTTTCTTCAGCACAATATAAGGTCCATCTCTTTTAGGGAAAAACTTTGCAGTTTTTGATTTGCTGGCATCACTTATCTGGCGAGTAATCAATAAAACTTTATCACCAACATTAAAGGCTTCACCTTCGCGTCTTGACCGATCAGCATATAACTTTCTTTTGTCTTGCTGTTTTTCTACTCTATCACGAACTTCACTAAGTGAGTTCAAAAATTTGCGAAGATAAGGAGTAATCTGAGGCACAAAATTTGCTTTCTCTAGGATAGCCTTCGGATCGTTGTAGACTTCTAACGGAGATTTCAACTCACGAGCAAAAGTAAGGAAGGCTGGAGTAACTCCTGTTGTTTCACACCTTGAACTGTTCATGCTGAAACGAACAATCGGAAGCTGTTTAGGCCAGGAAGGATGATCTGTGCCAACCAATTGTGCCAATCGGGTTTTCATATCACGATTTTTCCTTTCAGCTGGGTTGGCTTCCGGGTGATAGAAGGGTATTAGGTCCTGTGTAATACCTAGTATATACATGCATTTTTGCATGACAGCAGAAACAAATTGAACACCGTTATCTGATATAATACGACGACACAACCCATAACGTAGGAAGTATTCTTCTATGAGAATTTTTGCACAAGCAGAAGAGGTGGCTTCTTTAAGAGCATATAATTCTACCCACCTTGTTGCAGTGTCCTCTACTAATAGGATCCACTTTTCCCCATTTTCACCCTCAGGCAGTGGTCCAAAAAGGTCTATAGCCAATACTTCATTTCGCTGGTTTAAAATCGGCGTTTGAATTAGACCTGATGGTTTCTCATTCGTTGCTTTATATCTCTGGCAAGTAGCACAGGATTTAACATAATCGGTGATTATTCTTCTCATGCCAGGGAAAAAATAATTCTGAGCAACCTTCTGGTAAGTTTTTTCAATTCCAGGGTGACCCGCTACTGGAGCATCGTGACATTCGCGTAGAATCTCTTCACGAATGCAAGCAGGTATTACCAGTTGTGGTGACTCGTTGTCAGTATCTGGGTTATAACGGTAAAGTATACCACGGTCCAACAGGTAACCACGTTCTGTCCAACGTCGAGTCGCAACTTCTTCAGTATCTTCAAGCTCCTTGATAATCTTGTTAATATCTGGGTCAGATTGCTGTTCTGCACGCAGTTCTGTAAGGTCACGCGTCGGTAAATCCACTATGACAGAACATATTCCGCAGGATTCGCGAGACTCTTCTGTGCAGACGGGGCGACTAAGCGTATCTGCCACTACATTTACTTTTCCAGGAGTGTATTCAAAGTGAAGATCATAACTTTGTAATTTTAGTGCCCAACGCACTAAGCGACCTGATGGTGACTTTAATGATAAAAGCCATTTCAACGGCTGATGATCAGTACCAATGACCACGGGATGTCCGTCAATATATCCTCTAAAACGATCCACAGCCCACACGACTGCTAAGGCCTCCCGCTCAGTGGTCGAGTAGTTCCTTTCAGCTGAAGACAATAAACGGCTGGCAAACTCGATAGGTCTCTCCTCGTTCTTCTCGCCTTGTAGCAGTACTGCCCCTAGAGCATAATTACTAGCATCCGTGCGTAGAATGAACGGCTTGGAGTAATCTGCCTGAATAAGGATTGGCGTGGATGTCAACAGCTTCTTTAAAGCACTGAAAGCTTCTGTTTGTTGTGGGCCCCATGTCCATGACTGGTTTTTTCTAGTCAATCTAGTAAGTGGTTCAGCGACTTGAGAAAACCCGGGAATGAATTTTCTGAACCATGAACAAGTCTGGATGAATGTCCTCAGATGTTTCAGAGACGATGGTGGCTCCATATCCAAGATAGCTTGAATCTTATCCTTATCAGCTGAAACTCCTTCCTGTGAGATCACATGTCCCAAATATTTGACAGATTCTCTTACAAACACACATTTTCCACGATTAGCACGCAATTTAAATTTCTTAAGCTGCTCAAAAACGACACGCAGGTCTTCCAGGTGTTTAGTAAAACCACCTACTGAAATAATTAGCAGATCGTCTAAATAACCTAAAATGGTTATATCCTTCAACGCAGAACTGGAACGCATTCTGTCAATTAAGCGTTGAAAAGTGGCTGGTCCGTTTTTTAAACCGAACGGCATCCTCTTAAAACGAAAAGTTCCAAACGGAGTGACAAACGCTGTTTTGTCTCTGTCTTCCTCTTTCACAGACACTTGCCAGTATCCGGATCTTAGGTCAATTGTACTCATGTGACAACTGCCTCTTTTGGTAGACTGCAGTAGTTCATCAATCCGAGGCATTGGATATGCGTCCGACTTCGTGATCGAATTTAATTTTCGATAGTCGACGCAAAAACGGAAACTACCATCACGTTTAGGTACTAGCAGGGCCGGGGCGCCCCAAGCGGACTCACAATCTTCAACAATACCATCAGCTAGCATTTTCTTGAGCTCTTGTTGCATAACTTCCTTCTTTGCAGGTGTCAGGCGATATGGCGGCGTCGCTATCGGCGCATGATCTCCAGTGTCAATATGATGAACCACATATGGTGTAGGCTCCCCAATCGGATCAAATAAATTGTGAAATTCCGAGAGTAATTGGGCAAGCTCATCACGTTCCTGGTCCTGCAAGCATGTCCCCTCATCTTCCCGCAAAACGTTCATAGCGCTATATGAAGTGTGGCGAGGTGAACTGGTAGACTCTAAAAGAAGTTTGTACTTTTGATCTTCATTTTCAGAAAAATGCCACAAGCCTCGTGTGAAATCTATAGTGAGACCAGCATTTTTAATAAAATCTATACCTAATAGAGATTCGTTATTTTTCGCGTCGGGGAAAATTATAAACTCGGTAGGTACCATTTTATGGAAAAGGCCCACCTCAACTTTAGCAATAAGCACCTCCATAAGGCGCGTGCAACCATCCGCTAGTCGGATGTCCCGAGTGCACTTAGTAAGTGGGTGGCCTTTCTCTACCAAGACGCGATGAAGCGATTGACCCGCAATGCAACCTTTTGCACCAGTGTCTATCAACGCGGTCCCATTTTTCCCCAAAATATTAATTTGCAACAAAGGCCTACTATTATTAGACTCCCCCTGGATTTGACCCTGTGCACGCGCGATACGCTTCTCACAATCATTCTTACAATTAACAACATTATATACATACTTATTACTATAAGAACTTAAATCTAAACAAACATTATTATTTTTACACAAAAAAAAATTATCACCTAGCTCTTGGTCTATAATTGTCAGCTCCTTGCCTATGAAAACATTATCAGTGCAAAGGTCGATAGAGAGCTTATTGTCCGTTACACAGCTATTAAGCGAATCGTCGCGATTATCACAATAAAGTTCTAAACAATCCCCCGCAGTATTTGCAGGGTTACCTGACGTTCCCAAGTTCGTATAAGCGGTGTCGGCGAGCGGAGGGCAACTAGCGAGCTCACGCGCGGTTGCTAGGCAACGGTGACTGCGGGCTCTCGAACTTAGTTGCGGCGGCGCGGGCGCGGGCGGCTCGTGAGCGACCGGCGCCGTAGGTACCACAGGCTTACGTGCGAACGAGCTGTGGGCTGAGGCTGCGACGGGCGCGCTGTTACGCACGCTTTCCTCGCTTCCTTGGCGAGAATCGGGATGCTCACGCATTTTATTTACGGGCGACGATGACACGATTGAACAAAACTCGTTTTTTGTATTCACTTTGCACTTTTCACACTTAGACCTAATTACGTCAGGGGCACCGCACCCAAAACACTCGATTTTCGGTTTAACACTGTTTTCTTTTTCACTGTCACCTATTAACTTTTTACAATTAGCCTTTTCATGTCCCCATTTCTTGCAATAATTACACGACAGTCTTTTACGAGATTCCTTAGCCCGGGTCAATGAACTATCGCAGTTGGCGGGAATGACAGCGCCGGTGGCGGCAACTGGAGCGGCAACGGAGTGTTGAGTGGTGCTGGCGCCTGTGCTAACGCCTTGGACTGGTGTGTTCGTTCGCAGCTTCTGATCCGCGCCATTTTCCAGCGAATCTTCAATTGCTCTAGCACGTTGCAACAATTGTTCAAATGAAGAAATCGAACTTCTTTCGACACGTTTCCTTATTCTACGGTCTAGAAGGCCGTAAACCATATCTATTTGTACTTTTTCACTTAAATCTTCTTCGGGTAATTTCGAAATCAGCGCTCGAGTTTTTGAAATGAAAAGATCAGTCGGATCCGTATTTTGCCGTAGTGAAAATAAGTCTAGGTAAATTCTATGTCTTCCGCTTTGCCACTAAATCGAGCGGTACACTTGGTGAAGTTACCGGCGGGAGTTATTAAAGACGCGTCGAAATGTGGCGCCGGCGTCGAGGTACGCACCTCGTTGATGAGCCGCGCGAAGATGTCAGCTTGGCTCTGCTGCAATGTCTGCATCAGAGCCGCAAATTGCTCCGACCCCATAGTGATTGTGGAAGGCTCATCAGCCCCATCCTCTTCAGATCCTTGCTGCCTTGTTCGTGGCATTTTTGCCTTTCGCAACGAACAGAAAAAAAAAAATCCTCGTCTCACGAAGTTGAAGGCCCCTACTGTTAGGGCGCCAAATGTAACCGACGGGTGTGTGGGTTTAGGCCTTCTTCAAAGGTTGACGGGATCTCTTCAAGGAAAATACGTTAATACTGATGTAAACGATATAATTATTAAAGAGGGACACAGTACACAATATCACATAACTTAAAGGTTTAGTTTTAGGGGTGCTCTGCGAGCGCGAGTCGAACCGTGTCGCGGCGCACAGAGGTTGGGTAACGACTCGCGGGCCGTAGCGCGCGAGGGCTCCGCGTGTGGCGTGTTTTCGGCGCCAACGTTCAACGCACCTGATTGGCCGTTGAGGCGGATGTGTGATTGGCTGCCACGTACAGCGCAGCCAACATACTAATTGCCGGATTCTGGGCTACAATTTTTGGTTTATTTGAAGATAGTGTAGGGCTGTAATCGCACTGTGGCATTTCTCAGCCCATAAAAGACGGCAGCATAGTTTATACCGTAGACACCTCGTCTGCAGGACTTTTAGCAGCAACGTCCAAAAACAAATAAATTTTTCATAACCTAAATTACAAAGGCGCCATTTAACTGTGAATATGATTAAAAGCAATGAAGAGTCAATATTATTTCAGAGCGAGAGCCTAATTGACATCTAGTCATCGACTCCGAAGAAGCCATGTCGTCTACTGTCTCAGCTTTTGTAATCTCATTAGTCATTTTGACAATGTCAGGCAACCCTGCTGGTATTTGCCAGAGCAATGGCAGCAACGGTACCCGGCCTCCGCGGCGGTTAAGGGCGAGCCCTGAATGCCGTCCGACTAGTTTCTCCTTTGCGCGAAGAATGTCACCTACATGCTATACATCTTACGGGATTTCATTTGTTAAGTTCTACCCCAGGCCTGATGCAGTTTCTATATAGATCCGCATTACGAACTCTAATTGCCTTATCTTATCTCCACAGCCCAGAGTCAGTAGATAACAATACACTCCTACGAATATTCCCCGTTTATGTAGACCTCCTGACCCTTCGTGCGCAGGCACAGGTGCACTCTCTGTTCTCTCATAGTCCGATGGGACAGCGATCCCACGCCCAGTGAGAGATCAGGCACAGGACAAACGGCTTAACGTGCTTTTCGAGGCACGGGGGGGTATCATACCGCCAACCTCTAAACTCCGGGCTACTACTGAGAAATTCGTAATGGAAAAACCCAATAGCACTTTTTGCCCGAACCGGGTATCGAACCCAAGAACCCCCTCAGCATTCGTGCTTGCGAACACGAGACCAACGGGGCAGTGAGGGTCCCAGTTTATTTATTAAGTATTCAGTTATGCAAGACGTTTTACATAATAGAATATAATGTGGCTAATTCTCCAAATTTATTACTCCTAAACGCCTCTTTGCATCGTTTTCCGTCGTATAATTTAGAAACATTTCGTACAGTAATTTTCCATACGCTTGCATTTTTAACCGACTTCAAAAAAGGAGGAGGTTCTCAATTCGACGGTATGTTTTTTTTTTGTGTGTATGTTACGCGATTACTCCGCCAATTGTGGACGGATTTTCAAAATTATTTTTTTGTTCGAAAGGAGATACTTCTGAAGTGGTCCCATAGTCACCAAGTCAGGATCTGATGATTGGATCCTGGAGAAATCGAGGGCAACCCTCAAATTTTATAGGAAAACTTACAGCGGTTTTGGTATTTTCTACAACAAGTGAAGCATTTGCGTTCAATAAGAATTATTCTATCACCAGATCTGATGATGAATCCTAGAGACAGGCACCGGAACTCAATAATAAGACATGTATCTTAGCTGTGTTTGGGCTTGTTGGAATTGTAACGGTATGCAATTTCCAGGTGTATGTACAAGTAATAATTAAAAAAAAATAGAAATCTTTTTATTTTTTTTTATTTTAACCGACTTCTAAAAGGAGAAGGTTATCAATTCGATTAGTTTTTGTTGAATGTACACCGATTACGCTGAGACTTATTACTTTACTAACTTCTTTAGTTTGATGCGGAATAGTTGCTATTTGGTCCCATAAAAAATGTTATGTAGTTTGGCCCTGTAGTTTTCATTTTATTTTATTTGTAAATTTATCACGTACACCTATTTCTCCGTGATTACTGGACCGATTTACATGAATCTTCATTCATTTGGTAGAGAAAGCTTGCCCGGTTCTCCTGCCTAGCCTTTTCCCAAACTATCTTGGGGTCGGCTTAATGGGATGATACTTGGCCCATATGAATATTATCTTTGCTTTGGTACTTTTTGAGTCATCCCCTTTATTATGCATTTTGTCCTTTGTCGTATGTATGGACGATGTACTGGTGTCTAGTTACAATGTAAAAATGATACTAGACAAGAATTTAAGTGAGATACTACAACTGAAAAGGGTATAATAAAAACTTTTTACAAAAAAATATAACCGACTTCCAAAAAAAAAAAAAAAGTGCAAAATAATATTTTACTTTCAGAAGTCGGTGGCAAAAAAAAGAAAGAAACAACAACAAGACAACCGACAAGTCACCGACTGACGAAAGTAAAATATTATTTTGCACTTTTTTTTTTTTTTTGGAAGTCGGTTATATTTTTTTGTAAAAAGTTTTTATCATAGAATATAGGTAACATATTCCGAATTCCGTTATTCCGTTCCGTTTCCGTGATTGGTATTTTCAGTCTTAACAAGTGATAAGAATGGCGACATTCGATATATTCAGTGACAATTTCGACGACTATCTGGTTCGTATATTGACGATCTGGTTTCTGAAGTGGCTGCGAGGCTTGCACGCGCCGTGTAGAGAAATCGCAGTCTCCACCTACAGCAGGCTGTTGCTAAGCAGCTTTACCTTCGATACATTTTAGGTCGATATCATTTTACCTTTTTTATATAGAAATCAATAAAACTGGTCCTGACCAAACAATTTTGCGATATAAGAAAAATAATCAGTTTTTGATTTTCTTTGGCTTTTTTTTACATTGAAAGCTAAAGTATTTTAAATGATGATTAAGAAAATCCATGGCGATATTAAATAAATGTACTACTTAACCTCTCAATGTACTACTTAATGTTAGAAGAAATACATTACATTTTATTGTAAAATATTTTGTAGATATTCTTTGAATTGTTGATAAATTAGAGACAAGATTATGTATTGGCATGGCAACATAAGACATCTATCAAAGTGGCATCAGGTCTTTAAAAATAAGCGTATCTCAATGTGTATTTTGAATAAATTTGTATTCACCGATATATTTACTGTAGGCAATCAAAAATAGTTTGTTCTAAATATAATGTTAGATTTGGCACGTGTTTTAAGGTAATAACATGACGTAAACAGTGCACATGAGATGCTTGCCCGTGAGCCGGTGAATGATGGCAAGTTTGCGCACAAGACATAATGCGCGCGCTCCGTGACGAATCCAATATGGCCGTTTGGCGCGGTTTGGCGGTCATTCACCCGCACCCGGCCGAATCTTGGATCCACGCAACGCTACATTTTGACAACTTACAGATAACATTCAAATTATTTTTATACTTGGAGGGATAACTAATGATTCTGATATAGAGTTACTTAAATGAGCCAACCTTCGTGGATCCGATACAGTAGATATTCGATATTTTTCTATTATAAGTGGGCATGTACTTGTTAAACGACTTATTTTCTCTGTTATGATTCTTCTCCACGGCGAAAAGTTTAGAAACCATACAGATATCCAACCAAAAATGTCTGTTTCTTTTAACAATTTACTTTACTGGATTGGAACAAGTTTCAAAGCTAGTATCCGGGATAAAAAATAATAAGATTGACACAAAACACATCGATAACAAATAGCTTAGGCGAGTCTTTCAAAACAAAAATAAATAAGACTTGTGACTTCTTGGAAGGAATGCGGCGGGGGCAGGGTGTTGATCAACAGTTAAAGCCAATGCGAGGGCCGATGACGTCACCAGCGCCCTCCCCGAGAGTGACTCACACTGGACGCCCGGAGTGGCGGAGGATTTGAAAGTGCCCACAGCGAACGCAGTGTCGAGTTAAAGATATGAGAATGAGAGTAAGGCAAATATTAAGTAACACATTGAGGATGTTCAAAACACGAAATGTTGGTTACTAGTACAGATTTAAAATCTAGCTATTAAAGGTGTGCAGTAAGTGTTAGGTAGCGTGTTGTATGACGGAATGGAAAATTCCTCAAATATGAAATCCAATATACACTTAATTTAAATATGATGGAGGTGCCATCATACTCATCATTATTATTTGCATTCGAGTCGAACTGTTACCTTTGTTGAAGTATAATAAGGGGCTAGCATCCAAAGTTATTAATTCTGGTTAGCGAAATAACCAGGATTATTCCTGATCAAGAATGACTTTCCTCTTGCACCATGGGACGTAAATATAACTAGCGCAATCTAAGAGAACCATAACTACAGGTACACCTCTGCTTGCCTACAGGGATTACAGGCGTGATGTTATGTTACGTGTTACTTTCAAATCCAAACTAAGTTAGGTTTAAACTAAGAGTACCAGTAAAATATTGGTTCATAAGGTTGCCAGAATACGCCTACATTTCAGAAGAATTGGGGTCTCTTTCGTGAAAACGAATTAAAATAAAATTTCTTTTATCACCTCTGAAAGGTTACATCATCCATTATTTAATACAGTTAATGTACCAACTGTTTTACAATTAATTGATCTGCGTCAAAATTAATAGCTGCTTGTGTTATGTAACTAGATACTTAGATAGTCCGATTTGAAAAATTCTTTCAGTTATAGATAGCCCAATTATCGAGGAAGGCTATAGGCTATAAATCATCAATAGTAGCGGAGCAGCAATCAAAAATGTTGCGATAACGGGGAAAATGCAGACGCAGACGAAGTTGCGCGGGACAGCTAGTTTTATATAGGTATATATGCAGTTTAAAACCATGATCTTTATGAACCATATACGCCCAGGTGGTCTGAAACGACCCAAAAGAACTTGATTAATGCACACTGACTTGTAATACTGACTTACACTGACTTGTGTGACTTTGTAATTGATGTATCAATCAGCCCATGTAATAGTCGTACCCATAATTTCGCATCTTGCTAACTTGTGCTTTAGCCAAGGAAAATTTCAACCAGCTCTGATCAAGCTATAATAACTCCTAAGCACAAGGGTGGAGACAGAGATGACAATAACAACTACAGACCTATCTCTGTCTTACCTGCAATATTACAAGCTACACTAATAAATATAACATTATTTCACAAGCCCAATATGGCTTTAGGCAAAAAAATTCGATTTCGGAATTCTTTTCGAAATGCCAACTGGTTGAACTCACATCTTCTAACACTAAATATTTCTAAAACAAAATATATTGCATTTAGAAACTACAACAGCACTCAACCTGGACCTAAAGAAACTCCCAAAATCCACACTTGTCATAATGCTTCTAGCAGTAATTGTTCTTGTAAAAATATAGAAAAAGTAACTCATATAAAATACCTAGGTATAATCGTTGATCAGCGGTTGTCTTGTCATACTCACACAGACATGGTAATGGCCCGTACGAGGAAATTTATTTGGATATTTGAATAAATGATATTAAGAACCTAACACATCTGACAACTAAAAAAATAAAGAAAAAAGAAAGAAATCTAGGTCTCTCTAGCCCAATCAATTCTTATCTACTGCAAACCCGTGTGGGGCGGTGCGACAAAAACGAAGTTACTTGAGCTAGAGCGAGCACAGAGATCTCTTATCAAACTCATGTACACCAAACCGTTCAGATTCCCGACCAATGAGATATACTCCCTAAGCGGTATTCTCAGAGTCAGAAAATTGTACATACTCCAGCTCCACGCTGTCTTAAATTTACACAAGATCCTGCATGACCCTCACTCTCAGGAACGAAAAACAAAATACCGTGTTGCACCAGTAGAATTCGTCAAAACTAGTTATGCAAAAAGACAATAGGGGATCGGACTGGGTAAAGAAAACGACATTCTATTTTGTCCGTCAGACAGGTAATACAAAAATATTAGACACGTATTTTTTGTTTTATCAAAATATCAAAAAATTACTTAGTTAGAACTCATTAAAGTTGGAGAGTGGGGGCTTACTACGTCACAAGTGGGTATAAAACTTACCTACATGTGACGTCATGCGCCATTTCAACTCAATATATCTCCGTAATTTTATGACCACGTGAAAAATGAAAAAATACGTGTCCAATACTTTTCAATAAACTATCCGACGGACAAAGAAAAAAAAAACAGGATTGTCCCCTATTCAATACAAATTCCGCTACCCTCTATAATAAAATAATTAACATCTATCCCATGACTACTAAAGACTGCAAAAAGGCATTAGTTCAATGGCTTAAACTGAAGACCTACGATGACATTGAAATATGGCTTAGGTAGTTATGTAGTGCGTAGGGGCAAGTGCATTGCAACGCAAGCTGGGATCAGCTAGTTTTAAATATTATTTTGATATTCGAAAAATCTATTTTGAATCACAGCACAGAAACATTTCGACTTAAGAAACATTAAATTGACGAAGAATAGCGCAAATAGTTTTTTGTATAATGTTTATATTTGAAAAATATATTATCTATATATGTAAAAGAAAGTCGTGTTAGTTTAGTTAGTTACACTATTTATAACTCAAGAACGGCTGAACCGATTTAGCTGAAAATTTGCGGGGAGGTAGCTTAGAAATAGGAGACGGACATACGATACTGTAGGGTGGGTAGGTAGGTATAGGTAGGGTAGGGTAGGTAGGTAAGTAAGGTAGGGTGGGTAGGTAGGTAGGATAGGGTAGGTAGGAAAAAGTGCATTGCAACGCATGGCCGGGTATAGCTAGTATATTATAAATAAACCTTTTTTTGTTGTTGAAAATAAAAATTTTTTCTAGTAATATACTACAGATGTCAAGGATTATTCCCTGATTGGAATCGATTGGTATATTTATGTAGATCAGAAGCGTATACTGAAAAAAAAATAACTTTCAGAACTGAAAATTACTATCAAACCCTTTATCTACGATTATTATCTAGTCACTATTCTAGAAACATTCTGGGATAATAAGGGTTAGTACATAATGCAGTTTGCATGTAAATGCATCTATGCACTTTTTGGCCTTAATACGTAACGTTTTTGTGATTTCCAAGATTTCAGAAGAATATTTTTTAAATAGGTCGCTTTTTTTGAAAAAATATGAAAATATGTTGTAGCCACCACTATTGTCCCTAATAAAAGATTTCAACGAGAAGATATTTTGATAAAAAATGAGAAATATTTGCTTAGTTTTTTTTTTAAACCTCTCTGTTGATGAGTACTAAGCACATAAGGGGTCCTTTAATAATATGTGAGGTTCGAACAGGGAAGGAGTGTCGGAAAAAAACACGAGTCATCACGATGGGGATCGGATAATGTGACAATAACGTGTATTTTTCGCGGGGTGGTAAAATATTTTGACCCATAACCCTAACAAGCGAATTTGTGTCATAAAAATCCTGATTTTGGTTTTTTTAAACGGATTCTAAAACTATCTGATCTATACAATAATAAAAAATGGTTGGCCGCACGACGTATCACCAAGGTCATAAAATTGCTTAATAAGCCTCACGTAATTAAAGGACGAACCCCTTTTCTGTGGTTGGGAAATCCTCAGATTACTCCTCCTGCTCTGGGCGGAGTGGAAGGGAGTGTCAGACTTGTACTGACTAAAACCATCCATGTTCCTTCTTAGCCCTTTGTGTTCCAGCGCCAAGGTATTTCTTTCGAACAGTCCCGCAGCCCAAGAACGAACCCCTAACTCAGACTTTGCATAAGTATCTGTAGGACTGTGTAGCAAAATTATTGTACACTACACATATCTACTAAATACTCGTACGTACATCTAAAATTAACATCGAACAAATCAGTACCTTTCAGGAAAATAATTCTACAATCTATAAATATTATGATCTATGAATATGAATAGCCTAGGTTTCTCAACAAGGTCACACAGTCAAAATTAGATCCTCCTTCGAAAGTTCCGCAATTCTTACGTGACACCGTGTAATCATCATACAATCATTCACCACTTCACGATACACAACAACCAACGCAATCTTCCTAGTACATTGCTGCATTGCCTACAACATAGTCCGAAAACCTCAACACTGAGTGATCGATGAATATCGATGAACAAAATAATGTCATGGTCGGAAATGTAAAAAACAACACACGGATGCTGTGAAACCAGATTTGTGGGCAGGTGTGAGTCATGGGCTGATATATTGATTGTACACCAAAAGATTATTTTATTTGGCTCTGTCCACTTTGTCGCATATTTTGGCTAGCTGCTGCACCCACGTTGAATAGTTTTGAAGCAGTGAGCTAGATACTTCCAACGTCGTAAATTCTATAAAAATAGTGTGTGATTTGTCAAACAAAGAGAACAGCTAATGCACTAACATCAATAAAATAACATGTCTTAAATAATCAGGCTATCAACTTATGATATCGCTACTTAGCATTAGATATTACGCTAATTCTAATTACCTTGTTCTTTATCTATTCAGGACGTAGTTATCGTCATGTATGATGTCTTAAAACATTTTTTTTTAATTTTCCTTTATGTTACAAATTCTGTTCCCTTATATTAGGGCATCCTTTACAAAGACAAACAAATAAACATACTTGAACAAAGATTCGCTTTCCGATGTTAATCCCATAAAAAATGCAAGATAACAAGTGAAAAAGCGGAGAGAAGTGTTGATCTATTTCGCTTCAGGTATAATGTTGTTCGTAGCGAGTATCGTTTGTTTGTTGCGCGGGCGCACCCGACGCCGGTGACTCAGGGGGCGGTACCAAGGGCGCTACGCCCTGTACCGCCCCGCGCCCCGCCCAGCCAGCCATGATTTTGCCGCGCTTTTTTTTCCAATCAGGTCATGTCCGCGTCACTCTTAATGTGTTGCCAAACACTGGTGTAGTCACGTCAATGACTTGCTCCACCGAACAAGCATTCATCATAATATCGTGAGTCGTGATACTTATATTTGTCTGGAGTTTTTTTTACTTATCTGTTCACGCGTGTTCTATTGAGAACTGTGAAGTCAACCTTTTAGAACTGTGCATTCTGCCTCTTTGGAACATTGATGCGCAAAAGTTTTGATGAGCTGTCTTTGTTTAAGTAAGTTGTTAGAAGTTTTTATTACCTTGATTCAATCTTATCACTGTTAACTACTTAAGTAAGCGAATGGTATTTAGATATGCTTCAAAGCCTGGTTTTCGGAACACGTGGCCTACCTTGTACTGTTGCTGTTGATAGAAATTCTTACATTATGCATAAACTTAGGTGCGTTTTATTATCAAGGTAGCCCCCTAATGTTACGTTATTTTTTGACTTGTTGTTTGTTTGCTCGTCTGTTGAAGACAGAAAACCAAAACTATGCATATAAATACCAGTCAGTCATCGCATTATATTGATTTTCAGAGCATTACCTACCTACCAATCTATTTAAGCCATCGGATAATCATAGGTACAACTATGTCATCAGTAATACCAAACTCTTGTGTTATGTAAATGTTTTATTTTAGATAAGTGTTCTAGAACTTTAATCATCTCATGAAAATGATGAAAGATATACCTATAATAACAGTCTGCCAAAAACCCCAAGGTAACATTCTGATGACGGGTCATTAGATCATGCACATTTTTAGCAATGACCCTCCTTCATTGAGCGTCTGTACTTCCTCAAGGATGTTATCACACATACCTATGTATAAGGTATCAAAATCCAAAAACAAGGAAAATTAACTGCAGTAACCAAATAATGCAGAAATAATAATTAGGTGTCGAGAAGGTATGGAAGGTACCATACCCAATTGTAGACTACTCTTTCAAAGGTTTCCATAAATCTCCCTCAAACAAAAGAGTTCTACCACAAGTCCACAACCATCAGCATCATCTGCCTAGCCTTTGCCCAACAATGTTGGGGTCGGCTTCCAGTCTTACCGGATGCAGCTGAGTTTAGATGGAACGACTGCCTATCTGACCTCCACAACCCACTTAGTACTGGGTAATAGGATACCTCCACCACCCTCACATACGAGTTACAAAATAAAAATTCCAAGTTAATCACTTTAATCACAGAGTATTCGCTCTCGTTATTAAAGAGATAAGTATCGGATTGTTCACGATGTTTGAAGCAAGAGAACGTTGTTAGCGATATGAAACGTGTAATAAATTGAGTACCGCTAGAGTTTCAGTTATGTCTGCGATGGACGATATACGCTCACCTCTCGTTGTGTGGCATTTATCACGTGGCTTTTAGAACTTTCATATTGTGAAGAGAGGCTTTTAAACATTTGAAACTTTTTTTTGTAAAGTGAGCGTTAATTTAAGATACGCTCAACATACATAAAGAAAAAACGCTGATAAAATTCTTAATAATAAAATATCTTCGACACGTTCCGCTTTGTTTACTACTTCCAATTACTGCTTTGAATCAGGCTTCTGATAACATACAAAACATATCTAATGCTAACAGTTAATACTTTCAAGTTTATTTATAAAAACGAAGAGAAAGGTTTACAATTGACGACTACCAGGATTAACCTTACATGGACTAGACCTTCATCATCATCATCATCTGAAGCTTTACAGCCTAAGATGCCTTAGACCCCTAGGGCCCATACAAACCCTTTAAGTTTACTTGCCGGTCGTAATGATTGCCACACGCGACATTTAGTGAACTTACTGGGTAGTAAGTTATTAATAAAGCAAGGGTAAAAAATAAAAACAATTAAAATAACCTACACTTACAACAGCCTTTAACATAGCTTCAAAAAAGTCCTCCTCAACGCTGTCAACTTTTGATTTGCCCAAGAGACTGGTGGCATTGTCACTTGTATAGCAATGCTTAGGCCTTTGGACAAGGTATTAAAAGCTAGCCAGGGTTTAGCTAGCTAGGGTCACGGAAAACGTCAACTATACGTTTCGATAACGCAAGGGTTGATTCTATTTTCTGTCCTTTGATGTTCATCAACAAAATTGACATAATGACGATTGTTTGATAGTGATCAAATCCAGTAATTTCCAGATGCCTATAGGTGCGTTTTGAACCACACAAATCCAGAACTATTCTTTCAGAGATTATCAAATATTGAATCAGATAACCTTCCCAAATCAACATCAGCATTATGCTAATTTTATTTTCTTAATATAAATACATGGGTTCCAATCAAACAAATTCCCAAAAGCCCTTGGTAACCGAGACTTCACCTTGACAATCTCATAAAAAAAAGAAAATTTTAGTTTATAAATAAAATAAATAGACGATGGCGATGTCTGCAGTAAGATTGTTGTGTTACCGGGTCAAACCGGATTGCTCCAAAAGTAAATATTTTCGATGAGTCTGTAACCGGTTCCCGTGATAGACGCTGATTGGAAATTAAATTCTGCTAAGCGATATCCTAGATTGAGGCCCCCATGATTCAATAGATATTGTAACAGCATATTATATGCAGGAATAAGGCAATTATTTTCACCGTCTTGAGATGAGAAACCTGCAAGGAATTTTACTATGATGGGTTCGACCACCAATAAGTTGCTAAACTGAAACTTAAACTAACCATAAAAAATACATATTATGTTTAATAAACATTTTGTCAAAAGCGTTTGCTGCGATTTGAATTTAAAATCTCAATTTGTTTCTCAAAGCGATTAAAATAGAAATCGATGGATAGCTGAAAAAGACAGCAAAAAAAAATGGATTTGAAGAAACTTCACGAAAAAAAATTTGCCAACAAATTCATTGAAGTTTACTAAGGATGTACCTAATAATTTTTAACCATTACAAATCATACAACATAACTGAAACAAGAAATAGTAACTGACCCAACCCCTAAGTAGCTGCTACGCAGATGCTACAGCTGCTACGCAGAAGTTACATTCTACTAATATTATAAATGCGAAAGTTTGTGAGTATGGATGGATGGATGGATGTTTGTTACTCTTTCACGCAAAATCTACTGAACGGATTTGGATCAATCTTGGAACACAGATAGTTTATAACCTGGATTAACACATTAGGTACTTTTTATCCCGATAGTATGTTCCCGTGGGACAATTATCGAACTCCACGCGGGCGACGCCGCGGGCATAAACATACATAAATAATGCCATTATAACGTTCTACATAAACCTACAAGACAATATATCAACCCCAACATTATAAAAGACAACGCTTTGAGGAGTATTTTGTATTTTTTGGGGCTACGCGTTTTTCGTAGCTGCTACGAGTCTACGACGTAGCACAATTTTTAATATTTATTTTGTCATCAATATTTTTTGCCTGTTATTAGAATACTATTTAACTTTGTATTTTTTATTAAAATTTGTATCTGTTTGAAACGTTTACATTGTTTTACATCGCCAATAGCCCATGCATTACGCTACACAACTTTTATAAGTTAGCATTATTTTACTGAAGAGTCACTATTTTAACTTAGAATCAAGCTGTCATATTGAGTGCAGAAGTATCTGAAACTATGTTCTATTTTGACTGCATAGTACAAATTAAAAAAAAAAAACACAAGTTTTGATTGATATATTTCCACCATAATTTTGCCGTATCGTTTTTATTAAATTCGTACTTTTTAAAAGCTTTTATTTAGCTTGCAATGTATGTGTGTTAATTATTAAAAGTTAAAAGCTTTTATTTAACTTGCAATGTATGTATGTATGTATGTTTGTTACGGTGGATTCTTGGAAGCTAAATTAGAACCACTTTCCGATGTCCGATTGAGCTGAAATGTTGCAAACACCTTTGGTTCTGGTGACAATACATTTTTATGACAGACATAACTTAATCCTGCAGCCAGGATCGTCTCCTCACGAGCGAACTCCTTTTTTTTTTACGGATGGGAAATCATCAAATGACTTCTCACGCTCTGGGCAGAGCGGGAGGGAGTGTCAGACTTGTAATGACTAAAACCCACCCATGTTCCTTCTTCGCCCTTTGTGTTCCAGGGCCGCGGTATCTCTTTCGAACAACCCGCAGCCCTGGCAGGCATCGGCCCTCTCGGACCCTTCCGAACGAGAGAACTCCTCAACGTTTAATAGCACAGACACAAAACTTTGCGTACGAGTTTATATTTGATGGATAATCACGATTTGTATCATGAACTTATCCTGCAGCCAGGATCGTCTTCTCACGAGGGAACTCCTCAACGGTTAATAGCACAGACACGAAACTTTGCGTACGAGTTCATATTTGATGGATAATCACGATTTGTATCATAAAATTATCCTGCAGCCAGGATCGTTTTCTGACGAGGGAACTCCTCAACGGTTAATAGCACAGATACGAAAATTTGTATGCACGTTTATATTTGATAGATGAACATGAATTCTATCATGATCTCATCCTGCAGCCAGGATCGTCTTCTCACGAGGTACCTCACCAACTGTGAATAAATAGCATGGAATGAAAAAAGTGTTGAGATTGTGATAATGATGTGTGGTCAGGAAAGATTACGGCAAAACTAAAAATGTTAAAATAAAATTAAGTTAAAAAACCTTTAAAAAAAAAGCTTTTATTTAAATGCTCTAAATTTATTAAAAAAAAGAAAAACTTAGCAGATTATTTTACTCAATTAAATAAGGTACTTGTTTATTTACACAAGTAAACCTCGCGACAAGCTTCTATGATCATATAAATTGTGTATAATGAGATTATAAGTTGATAATAAAAGTTTAAAAGAAAATTTTATTTTCTTTTTTTAGAGCATTTAAATAAAAGCTTTTTTTTAAAAGGTTTTTTAACTAATTTTTTTTCTGACCAAGTTAGATCAAGACCAAGTAAGTCATCCTTTATGTTAGTGCAGCTACCAAATACTAATTTCCCCTGGGTTTTCTTATCGTCATGGAAAATAAAACTACATAGACGTGTGAATAGTTTTAAAATAAACTTAATAAGAACTCATCGGTATTCCAGCCATGTAAATCAGATGACCACTTGGAAATTAAAACGTCGTGATGTTATTTAACACATTTTTTGTGATAAATATCGGAACGTAATCAACTGATTAACTATTCATTGGAATCTGTATTCTAATTTATCTGAAGTGTTATTGAGATTATTTCTTAAAATTGATAAAAGCTGAGAAAAAAAACCATTATATTATTAATCAACATTCAGAAAATGTATTGGCCGCGATGTTTAAGCTTAGATAAATAATGCAACGAGCGTGTTCATTTAATCGTTTTAAAATAAAAGTCACACGTACAGTTAATCAATGGTTTTTGATGAGACGGTGTCGTACTAGAGAATGTGGTCAACGTGCGATAACTGACCATCTTGGGGCAATATATAATATATGTACCTATTTGTCCCAATGGTTGACTAGTAGAGAATGCCTTGTGGCATTAAGTCCGCCTATGTACCACTATTGTAGATGGAGTTTAAATAAATAATAATAATAGGGCTGATACCATAACAAATATAACATCACGCCTGTTATCTCCGAAGGGTTGTGCAGAGGTGTACACTCATATTTCCCCAGTTATGTTTAAGTAGTCCCATGTAATAGGGGTTGAGCCTATTGCCATCAACCGAGCACAAATCCAGACTCCGTGGCGACTACTGAGAAATTCCTGATGGACAAACCCAATTTTATTTGATATATTGTTTTCGTTTTTTTGGTGGTGTTGGGGTGTGGAGGTAGGATATCATGTTACCCAGTAACTAGGTTGTGGAAGTCAGATAAACAGTCGATCATAAAAAAAATACAAACATCCGAATTGAGAACCTTCTCCTTTTTTAGAAGTCGGTTAAAAATACTGGTATTCAGCTGCAACTGGTTCGATCGTAATATGTAGTTGGGAAATGGACGAGTACTATGTACTGTTAAGCCACCATTTACTGAGTACCTACATATCTCATTGACGCGAATTTACCCTAGTGGTTGAGTGAATGTCATGCTCACTTAAATGGCACGCTGATCGGATCATTTAGTTCCCTTCATTATGGTTGAGTTGAATGATGGCTGATACATGCGTCATGTTCGTGAACGGGCGCTATCATTTGTGACTGGTCATCTCTTAGCTGCCACGGTTGGTTGGTTTATTTTAATCACTTTATTGACGTGAAAACTTCTTTAGCGGCGTTGTGCACTTTTGTGGTGGGTAAAAAATGTTAAACTCACGTCAGGACACGTCACCGTTAGGTCACGTGACCTATAGTAATATAAATTGTCATGTTGTGTACGGTAGCGCAATAAAAGAATATTGTATTTTACCACATAAATGATAGTACTTTTATACTCATAATTAAAGCAATTCGTGCAAAATTATTCCCTAACCATTGCAAAATATCAAAAATGCACAACGTTAATATTCAAGTTTTCACTTCTTCGGCACTCCCGGAGTTCAACCCGTCTTTTTTAATCTTTTACTCTGGACGGTCTTCACTTGCACGTATTTCAACATCGTTCTCACATATTTGTAATTCTCAACATGAATGATGTCACCCAGATTTTGTAACATATTTTGATTTAAGAGAGTGTCCACGGAGTTTCTGGCCCATTCTTCTCCATAGAGATCTACGCTTTGGAATGGGCAACTACAGTACTTTCACAAGTTATTATGCCTTGTGACTGGGACTGTAGCCTCGCGTTTTTTTTTTTGTTTCTGACTTTCAAAAGTGCCTGTAATGGTCTAATTGAAATGAATACTTTGAGTTTGATAGGCAGCCGATGACTTTTGAAATTAATGATTATTTTCAGGCTGCATTCTTTTCAGAATGGTTCTTATGAGCTTTCGGTAAAGTAGACCAAATAAAAAACTATTTTGCCGCTATGTTAGTTTCTGTTCACTCGTGTTTTTGATTATCTTACTTCTTTTGATGAGTAATTCGGCTTAATTTCAATAGCTATATTTTTGTTTGTTTGTTTAAAAATCTATACTTCTATAATAGAAAAATCACGTTTGTGTTCGTGTATCTTTCAAACTTATTTATTCCAACTGGATTGTAACAATTTCATTCAGAAATGACAAAAGGAGCCATGTTGATCTTATTACATCCATGTTGTTGTGGATCATGTGGACCTTTTTATTTCTTTAATACGCTTTGAGCGCTACTTCTACCATTATTACTACCCAGAGGGATTGAGGTTCATGAGTGTCAGCCCTGTAACATCAAACCGGAATGTGGTAGGAACAGGTACTCAGCCTTATGATGGCCGGGGCGTGTGCTTGGGTGTCGTGCAGTCATTTGTTATGCCGCCGCATCAATGGACCAGTCTTCATTGCTAATGTAAATTAACCAAACTGATCACTTGTGGTTTGAGTTGGGCGACCGTTTGATTAAATTCCAGTAAAATTATGTTGGTTAAATCCTGTGTGACTTGCTTAAGAATAATGTAACGTCAAATTCATATTATTGAAACGGGATAATAATTTGGATGGTTCAATACCAACGTCTTTGAATTACTGCTAAAAATCAAAACACAATTTTTTTAAATGAACTGTCTACTGAAGTATAAAAGTAGTCTAAGTCTAGGAGAAGGTCCTAGGTTTTTCAATCAGTAAATTCTCAGTGGGAACCGGTAGTCAGGACTTGTACCAGGATTATTTGATTTATTATATGGGACCCAAAACTAAATTGCTAAATGTGGGTGTGTAAGCACACCTCTGCCTAACCCATTGGTGGCTACATGATCATCATCTGCGTAGCCTTTTCCCAACTTTGTAGCTATGTTGCTACTTTACATGGAGCTACTGTCTATCTGACCTCCACAACCCAGTTAATACATAATATCACACCACTTGGTAAGATGTTGCATGCGTTTCGGGCCACTGACTATCTTCGGGGACTGAGCGTTAAGTAACAGGCTCACCATTATTTTTAACCCCCGACCAAAAAAGAGGGGTAATAAAATTGGTGTCATTTGAAAGGTATTTTAATCGAGAGTGTTCTTAGCTATGTTTCAAGAAAATCTGCTCAGCCGTTTGAAGCTCATCACCTCTTTTCTAGTTGATGAAGGGATTTAAACAACTTCTACGGGTCTAGTTGATTGGAAATTTGAATTCTTGTCACTTTCTCACCATGGGCATCGCCAGGGGGGTAGGCTGCACACACCCTCTCCCCCCTAAAAGCTAAAGTTTTGTTTTTATTCATATCTTTCCTTGTTTTCGTTAATAAGCGAGAAGAGGCGCAACACCAAGAAAAGTGGAAGGAATGGGAGTAGACCTATGCCCAGGAGTGGGACAGTCAAGGCTAAGAAAAAATAATTTAAGTTTAAAAAGCATGAAATAAAAATTAAATTAAAAATTAAAAAAACCCCCGACGGACAACACCTCAAAAAAGCCATAAATAAAATTAATCCAAGCGTCGTAGCGTCGGGGGACCGCTAAGTAGACCGCTTAGTACATAAAAATATATATACAAACAAAGCGGACCCCCGACGCTACGACGCTTGTATTAATTTTATTTATGGCTTTTTTGAGGTTTTGTCCGTCGGGGGTTTTTTAAATTTTTAAGGCCTGCAGATGTATATAATTGGCTAAATAAGGTTATTATATGGCTTGTCAGGTTTTTGGCTTTCCATTATAGCATTCAGTATGCTGCATGCACTTGTCGTGACTTTATTCATTTATTTTGAGACACCTTCAACCTCTCTTCAATCATAATTCTTCAGATTGCTATTTAGTTACTTACTTTAAAATAAGAATTATTTTATTTGTTTTATGAAACATACTTGTAAACTTAATGAACACGTATATCGAATGGTATCTTTTCGATAGGTCCCTATTCTAAGCGCGTATCTCATTTTGATTGAGTGCTTGTTCGGTAACTTTCTCCAGCCAGCGATTCCGCCGTCGGAATCGCTAGCAGAGCCATAGACAAGGCAGACGCTTTGGCGCCAGATTTATGAATGAGAATGGACAATTATTCTTTCCACAACCAGTTCGGTTATGGTTATTTCATTCATAGTAAGAGGTCGCAAGATGTTTTGAATTTGTTTTTCATGTCTCAAACAATTTGAAAAGTTTTGTGAGTAAATGTAATAAGTTATATTGGGACCGAAACTTAAACTTGCCTCTCTGATAGAGGCAAGTTTAAGTTCTAAAGTTTGAGTCCAAATAGTCCCAAACCATTATTTCTCTACTTTCTTTCTATCTAAAAGATGCCATTAAGTAATGATAGCTGTATACTATAGGACTGACCATTTTATACTAAGCATTATTTGTCCTATACTTGATTGAAAATAATGGTGTACAATATAGAGGATTATAATACCAATATTTTTCAACAGTTAGAGAAATAAATCAATTGAAATAAGTAACATTAAAACTCTAGAAGTCGACTTTCCATTTGAATTCATTCTCTTATAATAATTGTTCCTTTTAATTACTGTGGAAGACATTAATACTCAACGGGCCTAACCGAGGGTAATTACCGTCAAGAATGGAAACAAATTAAAACTTAAGCTTTACGAGTTTACACCGTTAAATGTCATAGAAAGCGGCTCCGGCGGCGATAGAGGCGAAGTGTGATACAAAAATTCAATTATATTTTTACCACCGCAGCAATGACCAATGGTTGTGGCAAACGAGAGCCAGTCCACAGATGTGGAGACATTCATCAGTTGCAGATAGATATTCGGACGATGAAGTCGCAAGTTCACAATGTTGCGCGCCGAAAAGAGTGAACGGCTAGTGGCGGCACCACCGCAAGCGATTGGTGCACAAGTCGAGGGGAAAACGCCCGCGTCGATGAAACATATTCGCAAGACGCTAATTTTTCAGAGGCGAACTGGCGAACGTGTGTCCCCCACCACCCACCACCGTATGACAGTGACCCAAATGGAGCGCCGGCGCAGTCAGTTCCGTGAGCGCGCGCAAGGCTGATCGACGTTCGTGCGCGCGCGCCCCCTGGCACGCGAGCTCCTATTCGCTGTCGTTTAGTGTGATTTACGATCGGATATTACTGTGCACAATGCAGTGAGTGAACACCGGCCGGATCGCCGTGCTTGTGCTGACATGACCCGTGTGGATGCTGAACTCCCCCACTCCTCCCTTAGGTAAGAAGCAAAAAATAAATTACACCTGAAAATCTGACGTCAGAATGATGTTTGGCAAAATGGTAGTAAAATTTCGAATAAGCTTCAATTTTGGTGGAAGGGAAAGTGTATGTAGCGAGACGAGCGGCGTGGCGGCGTCGCTGGACGAGGTGATGAGTCAGCCGCATCTCGAATTTTCCTCGTGCACGAATAGTGGCATTGTCATAGAGGGGGTGTCGGCGTGCCGGGCGGCGGCGGCGGCGTCGCTCGCTGCAGCGCCGCGCCACCTCGCGCCAGCGCCGCCTGGCAACAGGTATCTAAGCCTATCAGCAGGCACAGCCGCACAGCCGCCGTCTGCGCGCCGGAGCCGGCGACTCTCTCGGCTTCGCGCAAGCTGCAAGCTAACGGAATCGGATTCCTCGCGGCCGAAATTCCGCCGCGGACGTTCACGCCGCGACCGACTGAAATAAATCGCTCGTTTAACACAAATAGCACGACATTGTCGTCGCATTGACAGACCGACGAGCATTTCCGCTTCTCTTTTTATCTGCCTCTCTCGCCTACTGGAACCACTAAAAGAAGCGCTTCCTCTGACGTAAGCGACTCGTCCGTCATACATAATTCTATGGATTTATTTTATTTACGATTCCAAACACTGACTGTTTATCGATGAATGTAATTCGACTCACATATATATGCTTGACCACGAATCGTGGAAAGAAATTTGACTCTCATATGAGTTAGGTATTTTATTGACGTTCAATAGCTGAGGTAAGACCCTATGGTGAACCTGCTTCAAAAGACTTTATGTAGGTAGTAATAGTACACATACTTTAGAATAATCGCGATACGATAAAACAATCCATATATATTATACTTTTTATACAAATTATCATGGTTGCTATAGAAATATTTGCTAGCGCCACATCAAAAATCAAATGCTTCGACATGTGGGCAGAGGGATTTTCTAAAATCTTGCCATGGATGTGAACCAAGCAACATGAACAGTTGAAGATCGAAGGGCAAAACCACAGAAACAACCAGCCGTGTAACATGTGAACGATATAGCATCTATCACACACATGACGTCAGAAGCGCGATTGCGCCCGCGCCGCGATCCGAGCGCTGAACTTTGCGACATTGTCACTGATAACGACAATTTATTGACTAATTCCGAATATGGATAGAGATATAAATTACCAATTAAGGAAGTTTTCCTCTAGGAAACATTTGCAAAATAATACTTGATCACAAAGCAACGCTGAAATGTGATGAAAACTCAAATAACCCTTTAAAATTAGGCAAAATCACTTCACCACCTACACCTACTTCTATTGTTAACCTGGTTGTTAGCGATACAAAATTGGTTGTGAACTAGGCTAAATACTTTAAAACAAACATTGATTCGAAGCACTAAAACCAAAATAGAATGTAAAATAAAAACAAAATAAGATACCGAATAAATCATCTTCATGTCACTCAAAAAGGTCTACAATTTGTTGTATGCCGCAAACATTTGGGCGGGTTATTTCTGGGCAAGCAACAAAAAGCTATAAGTTTTATAAATCATCGGAGGTTATCGCGAGGTCCCCGGAGGAGGGCGATCGCCTCTGAGCTTCAAGTCGGGACCTGTCGCGAGCGCATAATGCCAAACAATTACTCATCTGTCCAGAACAAAGAAATTCTGAGTTCAGGTGTCCTTTGTTAGTTTCAAAGCGTAACAAACAGGTACTTTCCGTGATCATAAACATTCTTGATTACCGTATCTTTATTTATTTATTTTTAGTTTGTAGCAAATAAATGATGTGTTCCAGAACCTGAGAATAGCTTGCATTAAATCTATGAACCACAAGAAACTAAAGGATAACAGATTTTGGATTGAACGATTCGGAGTGTTACGATTGAGTGCAATATTGTCCGTAGAAGGGTTGACTGTGTGCCTGGTCCCTCGACAATGAGTCACATAGCCGGTTCCGATGCTTTTGACCAACGTTTGCCTTTTGCACATTAGACCTACGTGTCTCGCTCACTGCTTGCATACATGCATACATAAATGAATGTAGAGTTATATAACGATGCTCCATAATATGTTTGTATTCGTGTAGTAGTTATGTAGTTTTGATTTTGGTGTTTCTGAAAAAACTGGTGCTTAGATCTTAAGACTAGGAATGTAGGACTCAAGGTAGTTTCAGTGGCTTTATTTTATCCAAAACGAACGATTTAATGAACATGAAAAAAATCATTTGTTATTCGTTTCTCCTTGCTTCCTCCGCCTTTATTTTGGCTTTGGTGTTTCAGCTATATCGCAGATATATCTGAAATATTGTGGTGCTTCGTAACGAAATTTCGATATAATATGCATCGTTATTAAATTATTATTACATAAACTCAACATCACCAATATAAATAGTACTGACATACCTTGATGTATTAGGTAAACGTACCTACTTTTATATAGTAGGTTGGTATGTGAAGAACTTACTCGTACAAAATGTTTTCGCAGCGTTTTTCCTTTTTACCTATTCTGCAAATGTTTGGTGGCTTCGCACATGGCCTTGGAATTTGTTCAGTGCCTACTGATGAGTTGCTAACTATGATCTTAGATAGTGTTTTGTGTACGAATAAGCTGATTTTTAAATTTTGTGAGCTTTTGCACAACAAGCAGTTACCTAATGCTAGAAGAGATTTCTTTAGAAATAAGCACCATCGTCTTTGTACCTATTTTCAGTTTCTTTCTTCTTTTCTGTATTAAGGGTGTCCATAAATTGTAAAAAATAACCAGTGTGGAAAAACTCAATTTCGAGAACTTCCCTTCTCCTAAGTTAAAATACTCCATAGTTTTAGTCCCGTTTTTACAGTTTCAAAACATTTGAATTTTCACGAATCCCACTAGAATTAAAATAAATAAAGAAATAATTTGTTTTTAGAAATGTCACAAATTACGTTTTAATAATTATTTTCAGACAGAACTAAACTTTGTGGGAGACTGTAAATTTTTAATGACGCACGATTAACAAAATTAACGTAACAATTAATTCTCCGAATACAGTTGGATACATACATTATACTAATTATATATCAACTGGTTTGAGTCCAGACACTCACTCGTTATTTTAAGTGTTGTGAGCTAAGCCACTCAATCTTATTATGTTGCATTTGATGAATTTAATGCGCTAGAAAAGACGTATGAAACATACCGCCATAATCTTCCGTGTTCTTTATGGCAACTCTCGGATCTGCAAGCTGATACATCAAACGAATCGAAAAATACATTATTTATATAACGTTGAGATGCATTCATCGATAATATTTTATTTATAGACGCATTGAGTATCGAGAAAGTAACATGACGTTAAGAATAAAGTTTGCGGTAAAACCCTGACATAGAGCATCGAGAGAGTCAATTTATTCTATGATAAACATCTGTATTTAATTCTAAGAACTTTTCGATATTGTTTACTTGTTTACCGCAGTTTTCCTCCTATATGTGAATTACCATTCTACATTTTCGACGTGTGCCATTAACAAAAAGAAAAACAGAATATATCAATCACATTTATATTCAATTGTAGGACAAGTAGGCACCTATTTAACTAAGAGCGCATAATTATTTTGGCAAGACGCCTCGCCTGAGCACTGAGCATGAACTTTAAACATCATTAATATGATAACAGATTTATAATTAAAGATGTGCTACCGTATTACCACCTGCCAAAACAAGTGCGTTATTGTTATAACACACTATAATAGCGTCCACAGAGTCCACACAGTGTTGGCGACGACAAAGCGTTTCGTTTTTACGCAATGTCACCTGCTGAAAGTGCGCAGTTTGGATTCAAATTGCAAACAAGTTTGACAATGTATGTGTGCTACATTATCAGAGTTATTTGTTGAACGTAGAAATACATTTTGTAGGCCAACTTTGTATGTGTCTTGTTTAGAAATTTGGAATGTTCTAAGCAAACCTTGCAAAACCTGAAAAGAATGCATACTGTGGTTTAGAAAATGATAATATTGGATCTCCATTGCACTTTTTGCCGTTTTAAAATATTGTAAATTCTAGGCTAATCTGATACCCCGAGTTACGCTGATTCTATTCATTCTCATTTCTTAGGAGACCACTCATCCGTCTGCATCGTTTAAAGACTTCTCAACAGACCGCATGGTGGCTCTCTCTTGTAATCTTATTTGCATGTTCTCACAATGTTAATGTCTTAAAGACCGAATATTTTTTAGAGGCATCTTTTCTTAAATAGAACATGTAATCAGAGTATTCTGGATAGCACTGTAAAGAAGGAAGCACAATGTGGGTTAATGAGGACAGGCGCACGGCGCAAGCGCCGAGCGCGGGAGTCGGCGCGTGATTCAGTGGTGCTGACGTGGGCAGTGCTGCGTCAGCGCACGTCACCACCACACTAGTTGTCAGTATCGTCACTAATATATTTAGAACGGAATGTGGAAAAATTTTCAATACAAACAGCCGTAACGCCTATAAGTTTCCGGACCACGTTGGCGCGATTCCAGGGACTTTCTAAATTATACCGGTATTTCATCAACCTATCATCATACCTGGTGCTGCATGTTTCGATCATATTTTGGCATTCACTTTATTAAAATGTAGAGCAAATAAAACTAGTACAAATACTTTGGAGCCAAATACTTTATCGGCTTTACATTCCACGTCTCGTAATGGAAAATTGTTTTTTTTTTTTATTATTTCACGTTCCAGCATAGCTAAGTATATTTTATTTTTATTTTTTTTAAACCTGCCAAGAAAAATTCGATATTTGCAAGATAAGCCAACTTTCAATCCTGCTGAAAAACTTTGGTGCCCCATTTAAATATCTAATCCATGACATTCTTGGTTCATTTATGCTATCTATTAATACAGAGAACTATTCACCAAAATAAACGGCTGAAATGGATTGAATCTAGACTCTTGGTATGGTTTTTGTAATCAATTCAATGTTTCGGAACGGCTCGACGCTTGCCAAGACAGGGGCTCCGAGATCATTTTATTTCATTGTTTTCCCGACGTCAGTAACTCAGTAAGGAACACTATAAATACAACGTGGTTCGCTCAACCTATCTAATCAGTTAACGAACTGTAACGAAGAGGCGTCAAGAATTTCTTCATAACTTGATTGAGGACATTAAAACTGAATCTACGGAACAGCAAAATAAGACATTATAAAACGACTAAAATACTACCTATTCAAAAAAACTTAATATTGAAGCGTTGCGTAAGGTCGATGTCAAAACTTGGAATCCCAAAGCTATGATATCAGAGACTAGTGCACATTGCCATTATCATGGCTATGAATTATCCATTCATGATGTAATGTGTACGCATGAAGTCATTCTGTTTTACACTTCCGTGTCGAATTGTCATCAACCTAGAATATTTCGAATCTAAGTTTAAATTCACTGCTTTTATTTATTTTATCTTTGTTAGTGTCTCATTCATTATTTACTTCTTGCGTTCATGTTCGTCAGGTGACCAGGAATTGTTCAACAAGTTGGTCATGGTATGGACTTGTCCCAACTTGTCCAGCCAATACCCATTGGCTTGGCTTGACAACAGGCTTTTCATACAATCATACATACATGTGTCACTACGAATCGAATCCCAGTCGTACACTATTATGAATTTAAATCCCCATTTACCATAAAAAGGACGTATTATTCTCAAAAAAGACTGTAGGAATAAATCATTAAGACTGTGGTCAATAAATCATCAGCATGCATCACACAATTTGAAAGATACACGAGTATAGAAGCAATTTAATCGTAAAGTCAGCGAAATGGTGTCGTAAACAACGTTATTATAACACGCGAGTGACAATAATAGACTAGCATTGAGTGTTCCCAAATTACATTAGAGTGTGTACAGAGCGGGGCGCCAACTAACTCCCACCTACTGACATGATACCGACAAATATAAACAATTTATCATACAGTACGCTCTTGTTAGCTACTCGTCCAAATTCAGCTTAACCAAATTCTCTCTTTCTATCTAACTAAAGTCACACTCAGCTGGACACAGGTCTCTTCTGAAGAAGTTTGTGTCCAAATGAAGCCGGGGTGAGTGACCGTAGTGGCTCTTTCGCTCCAGTGAATGACGCTGTTGCCATCCCGACAATTACATCACCCAAGTCTTGTTGTGGTTGGTAAGGGACACCCGGTTTAATATTTTTAATGATTAAGCTCTCGGGATCCTTCGGGTTGTTTAAATCACTGTTCTGATCCCACAATGGGGCAAAAGCTGATTACCAAACTGCTTGCTAAATTTAGCTTTTGCACTATGGACTCTGCTAGGAAACATAATCGGGAAATGAGTGATACAAACATCTATTGTAGCTGAAGTGACACGAACTACATTTTGTCAACTGTTCGACGTCTTTGAAATCTATCTATTATTATTTATTTATTTTGTGAGATGTGTTTGCTCATGACTAGACTAAGAAAACTGCCTGTGATTTACCTGGGACTGAACATATTTACTTCTGTATTTTTTGCTTCTGTTCAACTAAAAGTATTTACTAATAGTGTGCAAAGAATAAGTTTGGAAAGCAAAACACAAAATAATGATGGTAATTTGCAATCATGCTGGTAGCAAATTAGAGTTAAACAAGCTCAGCAGAAGCTTCTATCTTTTGGGAATAGAAACCCGCGCGAATATTGGAATCGTTAAATGAATTATTTATTTCACGTTCGGTGCCAAATAAAATAATCGTTTTTCATTGCATACATAATGGCGCTCAGAATGTTTTTTGAATAGTTGATGGCGATTATCCATTAAAATGCCAGGCACCGCAATAAAATACTTTCCCACAGATTGTCCATTGATAATGTCACGTTACGTCTAATCGTTCCAAATGGTCTGCCAAGTATGGTCCACTTCGTTATTGGAATTGTTGACCATAACACGCGTCATGACCGCGATCCAAAATGGAAGCCTTTGTCAAATATTTTGATTGAAGACTGTCGTCACAGTTACATCATCTCAAGTCGTTAGAATTTATTACATTGCAAGTCTTAACTTGAAAGTCACGTCGAAATTACTGCAAAACCTCTAGTTGCAAACTTAACTTTTCTTAATCTGGTATAATCATACATTTCTTCCATGAATCCACTCTTATATTTCCATAAATCAGATAACAATAAATCCTGGCTACTGCAAATCGATCTCAATAAGATAACAGAATATAAGAATGCTTAGTTATGCAGCAGTGTGCGTGCATTTAAAGTAATTATCTTTTTATGTGGTCGATGGCTCGCTGCGCCGGCGCTGGCGTTCCCTCAGGAATGTTGCGCCGAACTAGTTTAACAGCTGAGCGTGATGTAACGATAACCGTTGTGTTATCTTGTATTTTTGTCATCGTACGTCATTCACACGGAGGTGGATCGCGATTTGTAGAGATACGGAAAGTTCCATTGTAGAGTTTGTTTGAATTATAATAAAAATAAATAAAATAAAATCATTTAATTCAAGTATCACTGACTCATAATAAAAATAATACATTAGCACAGTCACATTACAACCACAACATTTAAAATCAATTTCATTTACTTAATTCAATTAATAATAATTCAAACACAAAAAATAAAATAAAAATAACTCAATTAACATTTTCAACAATTCATATATAAAAATAAAAATAAAAACCAGGTCTGTCAGTCGCATCAGCCTGCCACATGTCGCTTACAACAGTGGGAGATGATGGAGCAATCAAGCCTTCCCGCGAGCGCGGCCAGCATGTTGTTAGCGCTCCCCCGCACTCGCCGCACCAGCGACGTGGCTCTCTTGCGCATAGTGGCGTGGAAGCAATCCACGCGCGCTTCTGCAAACATAGTCGATGCGCTGCAAAAGCGGGGGAGCGCCAACATCATCCTGAAAGCGTTATTGAACTGGACACGAAGGGCGCTGTAAGACTTTTGCGTATAGTCAGTCCACAAGCTGCACGTGTACAGTGTAGTGCAGTAGGCTCTAAAAAGAGTTATTTTAACATCTTTAGAGGCACGTGCAAACCTGCGGATAACCATGTTCGCTCTGACTGACAGCGCCCGCCGCTCCCGCTCAATGTCCGCATCATCTTTCAAGGTAGGAGTCAATAAATGTCCTAAGTACTTAAAAATGTCCACCCTTTCCAAGGGTACGCCATTCAGCTTTATGGGTGGCATATCTCGCACTTTCCTAGGCCCACCTTGAAAAACCATGCACTGACTCTTCATGACATTATAACGCAGCCCGTGATCAGCTGCGTATTCCTCACATATACTCATCAGCCTCCTAAGTCCACAGACCGAGGCGCTCAGCAGCACCATATCGTCCGCGTAGCTGATGTTATTAAAACAGACGCCATCTATATGACAACCGATATGTTGCTCGCTGAGCGCCTCGATCAGTCCATTCACATACAGGTTAAAAATCGAGGGAGAGCTCAACCCCCCCTGCCTCACCCCGCATTCCAACCTATAGGGGTCCGACAACGTGTCTGCCCACTTCACGTTGTTCACCTGGTTCCCGTACCAATACTTAAAGATGTTAATAAGCTCATACGGTATCTGGGATGATCTCATCTTGTTCCACAAGATATCATATGACACCAGGTCAAAGGCTTTGGAAAGATCGAGGAAGCAAGCGCACACAGATGTTTTTCTCTCGGTGTAGTATTTAACAGCACTCTTAAGACACAATATTGCAGCTTCTGTAGACAGTCCCGGCCGAAAGCCGAACTGATTATCATGTAGCTTTATGTATTTGTTTAATTGTGTATTAAGAATGCTGTCAAACACTTTTGCAACTATTGTAGCTAGAGAAATAGGATAAATAATTATGTCGTTCATGAGATATTTACTAGACCCACCAGATGTTAAAAATATTCGCGAAAGAGTCTAATATCTCCATGTACAACAAAAGAAATGACCGTAAAGTCCCAATTTATTTATGATAATTCGTCAGATAAGTCTAGCACGTCCACTGATATAGAAAAGTCTTAGCGTAGCGCCTTGATAAAAACCAAGTGCTTTCTGTTTGCTCCTTATCTGCTCTTTAACAAACACAATTTCGCCTACTGATACCATTACAATGATATCAAGGACTTTTTGAATTCCAAAATACCTGATTAATTGACATTTCTTTAGATAAGCTTAAGATAGCCGGAATTCTTTTTCTGGCGCGACGGGCCTTTCGTCCAACCGCGGCCCACGGCCCAGCTGACGTTGACGTAACTCGTGACACGAGTCCACGACATTATCGGCTCGTTGACATAACGATAACCCACACAGAAGTTGTTTAGTGTACACAAAGACGATGCTACGCGTGTGTGCTAGCTAGGCCGTAGGTGTGCGCCCGCGCCCGCCGCCATTCAACTGCGCTATCATCAAACAGTCATCATCATTCGAAATAAACGCGTAGGCCTGGAGGTGATTCTTACACGTTTATTATAGAAAAATGGTTGTGTGTCAGGAAATCGTGCTAATGATAGATAATATTTATTCCAGCCATTGCGTGTTCACATTCACACATAAAAAAAAAAAAAAACAAATCATAAAATATACCAATTAAGAGTGAAGTATTTGCCAATAGTCGTGCATCTTGAGTTCTGAAAAAGGCAGCAATCTACGGATTTGAGGTGATATGGTTAACGAATATATTTCTATATGTTTTTTGCAATAAAACGAAAACGTATCAGTTACTTTGGCCCACGCTGATCATAAACCCGATAGGAAAGGTTTAGGTACCACGTAGGCGGCACCCTAACGATTTGCCATTGCCATAATATTTAACCATATTTTTATCAATGTCAGTTTTAAAGCGTGTATTTGTTATTTTGCCATTATACTTTCATGTAAATGTTTGCAAACCTTGAAATATAGACCGTAGCTGATGGTTGAAGCTGCGAATGAATGTTTCATTTTCTCAGTTCACTGAGAAAATGCGCAATACGCTTAAGTAAACATGCGTTATTCATGCTTGCCTTGATCTAGCCTAGTGTTAGCCTTTTTGGTAAGAAGGTGAACTGATATAATTGCTCAGAAAAAGAGCTCATATTCACACACATTCAATGATACAACAATTACTTAGTTAATATTAATTGTCCCCGCGTTTTCCCATAATGAGCTCCTTAAAAATCTCTCATTGAAATTTAAGCCACATTCCAGCCTAGGAGCCTGTGACCATGGTGACTCAATAGTTAGTAAACAGTCATTCAAAACAATTCTACTAACTTAACATATTCTTAGAAACATTACGTCAAGTACAAAAAAAAGCCTTGATGGGGAAGATTATCTCACTGATTATTGTTGTTTTTATTTATTTTTAGTTCTAATAAGTACGTTTATCAGAGAATTGGGGTTTTTTGCTTTTTATTAAAACGAAGTTATTGTCCGATTTTAGAGGACGTTTCTGAATGGACTATTTGTTTTTTTTTAATTAGGTACACAACAGGGCCGTGAGGTCTTAGTGCCCCCACCTTGGGTTTCGGGATATCGCCAAGTTGGTCGATTACTCACGTGACCAGAGGGCTGGATTTTTTTTAGGCCTAAAAATCAGCATTGCCACCCGACGTCGCAATGCGGCCCGCCTTCTGGGCACTTTTCCTGGTGACAGCAATGTGGACGAAATTTTGACGCCCTGTAATTTTGATTCTTGTACATATTTTATTATTAGTCTATTTGTAATTTGCAAAATGTAGTAATAAATCTATAAACTTACAAAAAAACTTTACAGTATAAAATGTACTTTACTATAATTTTGATTTACTACTTTTTATCTTTATGATCTACGAACCATTCTTAATTTTAATTTAAATCAGCAACAATACTTATCCGATGAAATATAGTCTTTTTTATTATAAACATTGCGAAGTAGATGTCATACGATACTATTTAAAATAATTACTTACCACACGGACAAAGTCTATGTCTTTAGTGTCAAATAACAGTATATTTACTTAGTTTGTTTAATAATGTCAGGGAGTGGTTTTAATGCTAACTTGCGAAACTGCGAAGATAAAGTCCTATTGAAATTATAATTATTTTGCACTGTTAAAAACCCCAATAGGAAAACACATGTCCTACTTGAGTCAAATGTAATGTACAGGTGACATCATGCAGTTATTTGGCTATGTGTGAGTGATTAAATTCACACATGGATGAGTGCGCGCGCGCCATATCACCGCTGCGCCACCCCCGCCTCCCGCACCGCTCACTCGCGTTTCCCCGAAGACATACGAATTATTCATAAGGAAACATTAATTGTGGAATAGTTATTGTCTAATTAAAACTCTAAACAAAACACACAACTCCAAAAATAAGTAATCTCTTTAATCAACTCTTTGAACAATTCATGGTTGCTACGCATTACATTTTAATGATTTCATGAATTTTTAACCGAATTATGAATAGCAACATCGTAACGGTATGAAATAGATGTAGAGTAAACTACTTTTATTAATTTCTAGTACCTTTAAAAACCTGGCTACAGCAGTTTACAGCTACCAATTTTGCAGTGAGAAAATTGTAAGATTTCTAATATATTTCCTTTAGAAAAAGTAATAAAAAACTCTTTGTTTCAGATTACCTGACGGAAATCATCTTTCATAGCAGTGAGCCTTATCCTGACCTTGCATAAGGTTGCAACTGGGTGAGAAGGCAGATATACGAAATGGCGTAAATACAAACAAATGGCACGTTTGTGGGGGCATGACATGACATCAGCCTTCAGTTTCGAATGAAGACAAAACGACAGTACAAGTAGTACTGTCGTACTACTATACAGTAGGAAGGATCCCTTTAGAATGAGCATAATGCTATAAATAAGTCGATCATGCGTTGAATAATAATGCAGAGGCGACAGACGGAAGGACATGGACGCGCAGAGGTTATGCCGAATTCTGGGAAGCAATCGGGCGAGCAACCGCAGGTTTAACGATACCACGCGCTGCGCCCGCACATCGCACGTCACACAAAGCGAATTGTTTCCAGAAATGTTGACACTAACATCCCACACAGGCCTATTTATACAAGGTATCTTCCTGTCTCCCATTTTCTTTATTTTTATTTAACTACGATAATATTTAGGAAGCTTAATTAATATAATGAATGTTAGAAAATAACAGGAAACTATGGAAGTGATAATAAGACAAGGAAAATTTGCATAAATATTTAACTATTAAACTAAATGACCCATGAACATTGTTATCTTAACGTTCAAAGCGTGTAGCGTTACGCTGTCTTCATAAAATATGTCTAACTGGGCTTTAGGAATATTAATAACAGTTTTGTACTGTCTTATTAGCAAATGAGTGGCCCACAAGCCACACAATTGCTAATAGAACTGAAGTGATAAATATTTCTAGTTGGCTTTGTGATGCGACTTCGTTGGAGTTATGTGATTCATAATTCCCGGATGCACGCTCAATAAATATTCATTGATTAATTTGAGGCAACTCCTAGCTATAAATAATTATGTTTGAAACTAAGTTAGTGGCACCATCGTGATGTATGTTGTTTGTTTATGTGATATTTGGAATTTTATAGGGATATTACAAAGGTAATTGTCGAAATCAAAGGTAAAAGTGTACCTATTAGTGCACTCAGCACTATTAGGTACACTTCTACCTAACCCTACGAGGATTGTAGGCGTGATGTTAAGTATCTCCGTAAATTGGAATTTTTCAGCTGGTTTGTTAAAAAATCTACTTAGAAACCCAATATTAGGATAAAACGATAAATAATTTCTTTAGGTTTTTTTTACAGATTTCTAAAAACTGTTAAGTTGTTGTTAACACCTAAATAACCGAAGCTACCTATTTCAAATTAACCCTGAATTACGGCAAGCATACGATTACGATCTATGAAATTCATTTGACCCATATAAAAATCCAAAAAATGTGTATTGTAGAATGTAAGGAGCATCGACTTAAATCCTGAACATATACATTATATACCTTTTTTAGTACTTATAACTCGATGAGGTCCATGCGTCGCTCTTCATCGATCCGAAATCAAATCGTAGTTTAATGCCAATAAAATGGCGATCGGCACCATTGAACGTTCTCAAATGAAACGGGCGAGGGTCAACTGAGCGGCGAGATGATAAAAACTGGCGTAAAATATAATGGCGGCGGCGGCTAGGTATTGTGATGACGCGGTGTGGCCGGGTCAACGACACCTGACTCATGTCCTGTGCTGTGCCGCACTCGCCCAAGACATTCGCTGTGTAAATGATAAGTAGCGAAATATTATTTGAAATACACTTAAGTTTTAACCAGCTACTTATTTGCAATGGCCGTCGATATCTACAAGGAATCAGTTTTTTCAGGAGGTCAGTTATCGGAAAAGCTCGCTAATATTTTGAACATTTGGTGACTTCCAACCTTTTTGGAACATGGTAGGTACAAACACATTTATGATAATATAATATAACTAATCGTAGGTACCTACCTACACTAAAGTATTTCTTTTGTTAAATCACAAATCATATTAAAGGTTAATACACTAGAAATTAATCAGAGACACAGCAATTAATAAGCTGTACCTACTCGGAAGTGAACTGCATAAAATATATTAATCACCACTCGACCTCATTCTGTGAAGCACTGACCTGACGACAGTTATGAAATAGAGGTAATAATTAAACAGATAAATACAAGGAAAATTATGGATCTATTTATATTTCAGAGTTGAGACTGGTTGGCAGAAATGAGTAATAGCTCGGATCTCACCCTGCAGCTTTCGTTTTAGAGGTCGTCCATATTATTGACTCAACAACGAACTTGTCGCTACTTGTTTGTGTCTACAGAATGAGGCTGATTTTTATCAAGTTTGTCGGACCATTTAAATATTCATGAGTTTCTATTCGATATTTTGACTTCTTTTAACATTGCAGGGTAGGGTTTCATATTTTTCTACAGTTGATTAGGTAGTCGTTCTTCGCGTAAATAAGTGAGTCAACGTAGTCATAACAATATTGGTTTGAAGAATTCCCATGTTTTTATCCCTAAAAACTGCAAATTGAAAATTACCATGACTAGTCAACAGCTATTTGACTCACGGCACGAGTACCTAAATAATGACGTGCACTATATTAATGTAGGTAGTTCGTATTTTTGCACAAAAGTGCATAAAATCTTATAAATACCATTAAGTGATATCAATCAAAAAGTCTTCAGTAAAAACTGGATCCATAAATTCGGTACGATCTCAAAAATGATTACATTAATTAGACCCTAATCACAGGCCCGGGGTTTATAAAGGCACAGGCGTTGGTAGGTGTGGTAGCACCCACGGACTATATTAGGTAGGGTCTCTCGGTCCAACCGCGTCTGATTAATTCTGTCTTGAAAAAACTTAAATAATTATGCAGATTGCGAATTATATTTCCGAATGCAATAATGCACTGCTATAAAATTTAACGTAGCCATTTCATTTCAATGGCCATACCTTCACCTAAACCTTATTCATATCTGAAAATATTATTATAACTAAAAGGTATTGTAGTACAGGACTATTTATTCATAGTCCTGATTTCGATATTAAGTTATTTAGTTTTAGTTCAAGCAAGGAATCCTTACGCAACTTTGTTTTCATAACATTCACGTCAGTCGCAGGTATTCCTATTGTGTCTTTAATTACTATTATAAAATACAGAAGAATAACAAACTTGTCTCGTTTTTGTTATTATAGATCTTAGAGGCGAAATTGAAAGCAGACATCATGTCTTAGATGTTCGTATACCCCACCAGAGAAGAGTTTATTGAATCATTTTTAACGATATTTTCAAAATTTATTGTAGTAATATTATTTAAATAAAATATAAAATCAAACCAATAGTTTACAACTCTGAAATTACAGTAGTTTGACCTATAAATGATTTTATTCCGACAAAGGGCCTACATTGCTACGGCGTAGCACGCGCCTACGAAGTTTGCGTTCGGGAATAAGGACTCTTTTTCCATTAGGATTATTCTTTTAGTATTTAATAGTTTTACTAGTATTTGAGCATTTAGTAAAATACGTTTCATGTTTTAAGCATTTAGACACTGATTTAAAGTTAGATCATTTAGCATTACAAATTCTGCGTTGTTAGTTTTAAAAACTAAGATGGATAAGGATGAAGGCTTTAAACTGTTTCCGAAACTTTTACTGCGAAAGTTCTACACATGTCAAGTAGTTACCAACAGTGAATACAATCCAATAAAGTTATTAACTTATTGCTATTATTATAGTTCCTACATTCATAGATATTAGAACAATTATGTTGAAATGACATGACATAACTATAGTTATGTAATATCATTTATATTCTTTATCTTTTTTTTTTTTATTCAACAAACACAAAAGTTTCCTATAGAAATTACCTAGTTTTAAATGCCTAGTATCGCTTTAAGGATCGTCCTAACGTCATTCTCATATAATTTTATAAAAATGCTATTGATGTTTTTTATCTATAAGAATATTTTACTTTTTAAGGCTACTGACTGCCGCCGCCCGTAACTATCTAATTTCCACGAAATAGGCGCGGACTGTCGACCGGTAGCTCGGTTGCGCCTGCGCCGACGCCGGCCGACGGCAGCGCGAGCTGACGTCACGTCACCCAAGTTGCATCCGCCATTTTGATAATAAAATGGATAATAATTACCGCCTATCCAACAAGCCACGGTCGATATATTTTTACTCAAACACAACAGATTTACTAACCACATATCTTGTAACTTACACATCATTTTCCGACATTAACTAATACATTTCCTTTCGTGAAAGTAGGTTTTTATAAGGAGATGGAGATTGAACAATCTTAGTATATAATTCGAAGTAGTAACTAAGTACTGTCCTCAATCAGCGCATCAAATGTATGAATCTATAGTTTATCCTCCTCGATTTGTGAACATCTCATAACTGGGAGGAAAATACCGTTTTAATTTACCTACCTCTCAATTAAACCGCGCAAAATACTGCAGGCTCAGTGCTTTATCTCTCTCGGTAGGGAATCGCTCGAGCATGACCACATTAGCATTTATCTATTCGTGCAGACGCCAGACGGCTTCTTATTACCTATATAATTGAGTAATTGAAATGGGCGTTAACATCTCGTGTTGCACTTTATGTGAGTACTTGAAATGTTTACTTTTAGAGAGGTTTTTGGATATGTATTCCATAAAATAAAATAAAATATAATAAAATGAGAACATGATTCAAATACACTTTAAAGAAAATGAAGCTCCTAAAATAAAAGTGTTTATTAAGAATAACTAAGGCTCACACATAAACGTATGAACAATAGAACTTATTTAGTCAAATATACATGAATACATGCCCGTATGTCATTCACAAGATTACGTCGAAAGGTCGTCACGCTGAAATCGTGTTGTTGCCGACGCGACGACAGCGCCGCGCAGCGGAGTGCGTGCGACGTTCACAGTGGTTCAGACGACTTGTTCCCGCCAAAACAGTCGCAGGCTGTGGCGCGAAGGCTCGTGATTGGTCGGCTCGGGCGGCGGCGGCGCGCGCGCAAGGCCGCCGGTTTTCCCGCGAACAATGCCAAATGGTGCATTTGTCAAGGTGAGTTCGTTCACCGCCGACGCCGGGCGCCGCGCGCTCCTCCGCCGGACATTCGCCACAGCATTCGCTCGCTTCGCGCCAATCGAAGGTCGACGGAAGGCAAGCCAGCGCTTATTTCACTCCGCACCGAATCTACATTCATTAGCATCCGCTCTTTATTACAGGTGAATAACTTGTTTCATATTTAAAATTATTTTTTACACGTTATTTTTGACTTTAATTTAATTAAATAATCGTACTTGATGTAGCTCGAGAGTTGTACTGTCATAATTATTGTTGTATCCATAGTGAAGTTTAAATTATCATTGCGTTCATGAGTGTAATACGTGTTAGTTTACTATATATACTTTTTATGTGAAACTGTAATGTAACGGCAAGTGCGAAGACTGAAGACCGAAGAAGGAAGAAAGAAGAGCGGTATCAAGTGCTACGCCCGGACGAACTTCCCAGCTCGGCCGACATACACGGGTCGGTGGGATCTTCGTCCGTTTGTATCGCTTATACGTTTTATTCTACAAACAACGTTGGATTAAAGACACGCAGAAGAACAAAATACGCTACACCTTGAAGATTGCTTGCTGACTATACAAGATTGAAAGAAACAACTAACTTTGCTTGCATCTCATACCTGTGTACGTGTATCTCTTTACTTTCTATAAACTTTTCAGCTCATATCTTGTTGATGACGTTGCCACGTTGTAAAAATACCGCAATTAACTGTTTGACTGTGTACATCCGGAACTGTGTGTTGGTAGTTTGGTAGTTAAAGTGACGGAATAAACATTAAACCGGAATAAAGCAATCGCTCGTCTTGATATTTATATTTTAATTAGATATTGTAACAAAAATGTTCATTAAAAGTAGGGTTTGTTTCACCACCTTCGGAAACAAAATATTTGTCTGGCGGACAGAACAAATAGTTTTATACAATTGCCTGCTATACAGGGTGTAACGGAAAGGGTATATATATCCTTAAGGGACATGTTCAGTTTGATGGTCTGTAGCACACTACAGACCATCAAACTGAACATGTTTCACATCATAAAACATGTTTTTCAGCAACAAAAATATCTGCTGCCCTATAGAAAATTACAATACCTATTCGACCCAAATGTATAGGCAGCTGAAATTTTTTTTTGCTGCAAAACTTTTTTTATGTTGATAAACATGTTCAGTTTGATGGTCTGTAGCACACCCTTAAGGATGTATATACCCTTTCCGTTACACCCTGTATATGTAATATGTATTTTTGATTTTATCTGGTATTTAGTAGTTAGTACATTCTCCATCCGGAGACTGTGAAACAGGTCCTGCAGCCTGTATATTTGTATCCTCATCTTCCTGCCCTTGTTCCATTTTATTTGGGGTCGGTGCAACACGTCTCTTTCCTCCATTCTCCTCTGTCATTCGTCATGCTATCATTAACTCCTTTTACCTTCATATCATTTTTCACATGATCCATCCATCTCTCCTTTGGTGATCCTCTCCCTCTCCATCCATCCACATTTATATACATCACTCTTTTAGTCACATGTGTTCCATCCCTCCTCATCACATGTCCATACCAAGACAGATCACTCCCTTTCATCATTTCTGTACGAGTAACCACTTTCAAACTTCCTCTTAAATGTATACTCATTTCTAACTTTATTCATTTTAGTCACTCCACACATCCATCCAGCCTGTATATTTGTGTAATGTAATTTTAACCTTTGATTTCAGCACTTCAGGTTTCTGTAGTTTAAAGATGTTTTAAGTACTGAAACGATTATTTTAAAACTAAATTTATGTTTGCCATTTATATTTTTTTCTATTTTGATATTAGGTACAAACTAAGTATGCCAAAATAATGTTAGTTCTATTTTCTCTGAGTTTGTATGTTGTTTGTTGGAAAACTAAATAAGTGCAAATGTTTCAACATTTCCTTAAATTACTGGGACAAATAGATCTGGCGATATGTTTAAGTGCATATGTAAACATAAATATAAGCGATAGTGGATATGTATCCCTTTCTTTCTTATACTTTTACGCGAATACATCGATTTTCTAGAACTAATAGGTAGGATTAATAATGATTCTCAAACTCAAACTCAAATTCTTCTTTCTACCTGCTCCTATTACATAACACATACCTATAGGAGAGCTGCAAACCATTCTTTATTAAAGATCAGATTCTAACTCTGTCGTCAATATACACGGTGTAAATCACCTCATCACGAAGCCGTCAACCAAGCTTTCTGTACATGAAACTAAGTAACTTTACGCGAAAATTATTGCTGGGAAACGACTTTTTTTTGGGGGGTGTAAAATCATGTTTTGTGGTAGAACTCAATGTAACGCACTGAAAACATTGTGCTGATGGTCGGATTGAATAGTACAGGGGTCGTGAAGGTGTTTAAAGTAAAAATCTTACATTAAAAACTTGTATTTAAGAAAATACTTGTCAAAAAGTTGGAACTTTGATCCCTAATATCTCCGTAACTAGAAGGTTCCCAGGTATGGTGTAGAACAAAAAAATGATCGCAATGACAGGGAGAACCAGTGCCTTTCGGCTTCGTGAAGAGGTGTTTTACACCCTTTATATAATTGATATTTGCTTATTTGCTTTTAAAAATATCGACAAATTTATTAAAGTAGAGAGAGGATACGAACAACGTCAACACTCGCCATAAAAAGAGGTTTTTTTTTTTTTAATAAATATTGCCCCACTCTAGGAATTTCTCCTGTATCGTGGGTGCGTTTACAAACATTTAAACTCACATACACAAACAGCCAGACCCGGAACAACTATCTGTAGGCCATACAAATATTTGTCCCGAGCGGGGATCGAACCCGCAACACGCAGCGCAGCAGTCGATCGCTCAGCCACTGCGCCAACCGTGTCGTCAGGTTAAGCGCTCCATCCTCAAGAATTAAAATGTTAAGTGACAGCCCATACTATATGGCCATAAAAATATATAATAAGTTGGCCAACACGTTTAAAACTGAAAAATCTGTAACAATATTCCAAAAACAGCTAAAACTATTCCTAATCCAAAAAATCTACTCCGTAAAAGAATATTTAGTGTCTAGCTTAAAATAATGATTTTCTCTCATGCAAAAAAGTGGCTATCTGTCCTATAAAAACAAAATAAGATTAGTCTATCCTATTTACATTAATTTACAATCATAATCATAATTTGTACTACCTGAAACGGATGACATTAATATTGCTGAATAATTGCATTAAATTCATACGAGTAACTATTGACATTTCATTTTGACATAAATAAAATTTCTCAATTTAATTGTACTAATATAAAGGAAATAATTAAGTAGTAATAATAATTAAATCAATGCTAATTTAGGACGATAAGGGCAGGCGAAAGATAATTGCAATGCTTGAAAAAGGCTGCTAAAAGACGCACACAAGAAGTTCGAATTCACAGACAACGAATGTATTGAATGTTATTGTGTGCGTCCGCAAATTATACAGGGTGTAACGGAAAGGGTATATACATCCTAAAGGGTGTGCTACAGACCATCAAACTGAACATGTTTCTCAACATAAAAAAAAAAATGCAGCAAAAAAAGATATCAGCTGCCTATACATTTGGGTCGAATAGGTATTGCAATTTTCTATGGGGCAGCAGATATTTTTTTTGCTGCAAAAAAATTTTTATGATGAGAAACCTGTTCAGTTTGATGGTCTGTAGCACACCCTTAAGGATGTATATACCCTTTCCGTTACACCCTGTATAGAGTACGGTCACAAACGTAACTACGTTTAACTTTCGTTCGTTGCCGAAATTACGTTTCGGAGAAAGAGAGTAGACCTCCTGGTCATGATGGCAAAAGGCTCGTCTCCGTTATAAAGAGTGGGCCGTGCCCGTAATCAACCATTCAGGCCTAGTGTATATCACCGTGGAGGTCTGCTCCGCTTGGTCTGAGCACCGCCGTGTCCTCGTAGCGGCGATTGGCGGCGGCGATCTCTCGCGTCCGGCCCTGGTTCAATCCATGATCCGGAGTGATAGGGAATGGGAAGCCATCGCCTCATTTTGCGAAGCAGTCATGCTAGCGAAGGAGGTGGCGAAACGTGAGAGGGAGAGAGCCTCACGTCCCAGCCGCCGCGGGAGACACCACGGGTGCGAGCCTGTGGACGGTGAGTAATGGGCTAGCTCACCGTCCGTCCGTCTCATGACCACAGGCTGTGTCGACGGCGCGTTCGTGATCCACGCGTGCCTCAAGGAGATGTCAGTTAATCGGAAGGGGTCCGAGAGGGCCGATGCCTGCCAGGGCTGCGGGACTGTTCGAAAGAAATAAGAAGGAACATGGATGGGTTTTAGTCAGTACAAGTCTGACACTCCCTTCCGCTCTGCCCAGAGCGGGAGGAGTCATTTGATGATTTCCCATCCAAAAAAAAAAAGGCCTAGTGTATATTGGTGGTTGTCACGTATCACATGTCAACCGAGCACTTATCCAGACTCCGTGGCTGCTACTGAAAAATTCCTGATGCAATAACATTTTGCCCTACCCGGGAATCGATCCCAGGACCTCATGCTCAGCAATATATTAAATAGTAGTAAACATATTTTAAATAGTAGTGCATACCAACTTCAAAAGTTTTCCTCTTTATTGAGAGCAGCCTGCCTTGGATCAAACCCAGCCTATAAATAGTTATCAGTACCTCTGGACCAGCACTTTATTACTAAAGTCAGTTTAATGTAAAACCTAAAAAAAAAGTACAAAGGCAAACAAGCGTTTTAATGAAAAAACATCTTTCTTTTAATTTACCTAGCTGGAAAGAAATAAATGTACCTACCTCCTAACATACTTCCCAGTAGTTCCCAGCCTACACTTGTCTGTTTGATATTATTGTATTATTTTTATAAAGTTAGTTATGTAGGTACCTACTATATATCTACTGTTCTATATTTAGTCAAAGATCCTCTCTTTAGGTACAACATGAACATGATACGAGTTGATACGTGCCACTGACTTGTTGACCTGCTTACTTGTTTTGTATTATCATCGTTGTTTTACTGTTTGACAAGTTTATTCGATCGAACTTCCAGCCACAGTTGATGCGATTTGCGACGCAGAGGAAAACAATACGAACATTATGTCAAAAACTAAAATATTGGTTTACGATGGTTTATTAGAGGCTGTCGCACATTACAGGCAAGCTACATCACGCTATTTTGGTTTAAATGCAATACATAATGCATTTAAATCAAAATAGCAAAACAACATGGCTGAATACATAATCATCACCTGCCTTCCCTTGTCTCATGTTATTTGGGGTTGACGCGTTTTTTTCTTCCATTTATGTCATTCGTCAGGCTGTCATTTAGGTACTCCTTTTTCCTTCATATCATTTCGTTATGAAAAACTGAAGTGTTACTAAACCATGAGCATAACATTATGCACTTAATTATTGAACAAAATATTTATTCAAGTAATTAATTTTATTTACGATCTGTATATAATGATATGATTTCTGTACACTTAACATAATAAGTCATCAACTAGATTCAAGCTAACTAGATAGATTTATGAGTATCTTAATAATAGGTAGGTAATGGCTTAATAATTTACAAATTCTAATAGTATAATCGAATGCTGCACAATTAACAGTCGACGTACTTAAATAACTAATCTAGACATTTATCCTTAATTACCTAGAATACAGCCATTTACATTATAGAATTGGTATATTATTATTAGTATTAAATCTTTAAGAGCTTAATTGGTAATACAATTTTACGGGTGCGCCAAAGTTCACCTAAATTTTCAACTCCGATAATTGGAAATCCGAAAATGTTCTTACTAACATTTTTCATCCTAACAATCACAATTCCTAACTACTCTGTCTCTAATATTCATAATTCCGAAGCATTCAACTTCAGAATGTCAGTAGCAATAAACATCTATTTTACTTTTATTTGTTTTCCTATATTTTCTCAACATAACTATCTTTTACACTATTATTCAAAGTCATATATTTTTTGTTTAGATTTCTTTTTTATTAATTAAAGCGCCTTCTCTAATTTTATTTATAGCAAAGATATCCATAGCTTAGAACTGTGACCAACTACGCACGAGCCGAGCGAGCGAAGCGAGCGGTGCCGCGGCAGCGGCCGGCGAGTGCTACCTCGAAATTGGTCGCGAAATTTTTCTAAGTATTTTTTTCATGGTGGGGGCACTATAAATATCATCTTTAGGGGTATGAGGAACAGGGTGTAAAGTTCTTCATACCCTTTAGAAAAGGGAGGATCCTCCGGCCCGACATCGACAGGTGTTATGTCTGGCGGGCAACTGCCCGATGGTTGATAGTGACTCCACAACATTTGAAAGATTTGTTGAGTTCGGGCGCCGGGGCAGCTGGTGAGTCGCTCTTTAAGGAGCTTGCGGTTCTAATCAATTTATTGCTCTCCGGCGCACAGTGGATCGACGCCATACAAGCAAAGGGACATAGGCAACTCAAAAATACATGAGTTAGTTTTTGAAAAACAAATCATTCCATCGTATAGGCCTACTTATAAGCTGTAAAAAATGTATGAAGCATTTTCTTATCGAAATCTTATATTGAGAGCTATGGCACCAAACGTGATTTTTTTGTATGGGAAAGGGCATAAAAAATAGTATACCTACTGAGTCCCTTCGTGTTTCGACTTGATTTTTTTATATGGTAATAAGACATATATTTGCTACATTTTCTCCAAACAAACATGGTGCGCCACTCGCACCCCTTATGAGGTACAAGCGTTGACCGATTTTTTCCTTATTATCTACAAATTGATTCATAAGTTATTATTTCGAAATATTTTATCTCTAAATCTCACTTCACTGGTTACTTACTGATAAATCGGTCAGGTCAAAAATCACCGGTGCACTGATAATAGATTACCAGAAAACGTTTTATTGCACCCAATCTCTCGGGCCTGTCATTTTAGGGTTATCATTAGGGTCCATAATTGTGACTTATATAATTACTAGCTGTCCCGTGCACCTTCGTCTGCGTCACATTTTCCCCGTTTTCGCAACATTTTTCATTGCTGCTCAGCTCCTATTGGTCGTAGCGTGAGGATATATACCCTACAGCCTTCCTCGATAAATGGGCTATCTAAAAAAGAAAGAATTTTTGAAATCGGACCAAGTCAACAGATACCGCCATCTGTTAGAATCGTTTGGAGCTAACAGATAATTGAGACTGTCAAATAATAAACAAATAAATAATTTGCAATAAAAATATTGCGAATATAAATTGAGATGTTAGCTATCCTATCTTTCAAGTTGGATCAAACTGCACACGCTGTGCAAATTTGATTAAAATCGGTTAAGTAGTTTAGGAGTCCATACCGGACAAACAACGTGACGCGTAGATAGATTTCGCTTCCATCTATGTATTAACATTATGGTACGCAATAAAGAATTGAGAATTTTCAGTTTAGCTATTCATCCCATAATCGAACAACTACATTCAAAATTTAACGTATGGTATTTAGATGATGGAACGCTAGGAGGTGATGTTGACACCGTTTTGCATGACCTTCAACTCCTCAAACAGAAATTTAAATCTATTGGCCTGGACCTTAACCCCTCAAAGTTTGAAATTTACCTCTCTGACGTGTCTGACAGACAATCGACTATTGATAAATTTAATGCAATAGCCCCAAAAAATTTTTTTTTTAGAAAAAAGTTCCCTGCACCTCCTAGGTTCCCCTGTTTTAGAAGAAAGTTTTTCATCTTTCATAGAAGACAAAATCAAACATTTTATGGATATTTCGGATAGACTCTCCAAAATTAACCTACATTCGGCTTCCACCCTTATCAGATATTGCTGTTTTGGTCCAAATTTTATGTATTTTCTCCGTTCTTCGCCTCTTTGGACGAAACCAGAACTTTTGGACAAAACGTGGCTGCAAGCTACCCTTTTTTTTTTTTTTACGGATGGGAAATCATCAAATGACTTCTCCCGCTCTAGGCGGAGCGGGAGGGAGTGTCAGACTTGACTGACTAAAACCCACCCATGTTCCTTCTTAGCCCTTTGTGTTCCAGGGCCGCGGTATCTCTTTCGAACAACCCGCAGCCCTGGCAGGCATCGGCCTTTTCGGACCCCTTCCGGTTTGCTGACATCTCCTTGAGGCTCGTGTGGAACACGTACGCGCCGTCGACACGGCCTGTCGTCATGAGACGGACGGACGGTGAGCTAGCCCATTACTCACCGTCCACAGGCTCGCGCCTACGGTGGCCGGGGGCCAATGGTTGCCCCCCGACGCCCGGGGCGTCTCAACCAGGCCGCAGGTCGCGAACCAGGGCCGGACGCGAGAGGTCGCCGCCGCCAATCGCCGCTACGAGGACACGGCGGTGCTCTGCCCAAGCGGGGGTTGAAACACTAGGGCCATGGGGCCCGAGTGCCCACCTTGTGTATCGAGATATCGCTAAACGTTTGGTCGACTCTTCACGTGACCAGAAGGCTGGCCTTTTTTTTGCCCAATGAATCAGCATTGCCATCCAACGTGGCAATGCGGCCAGCGTTCTGGGAACTTTTCCTGTTGACAGCGATGTGGACGAATTTTTTGACGCTCTGTAATTTTGATATTTGTACATATTTTATTATTATTTTAGATATATTTGTAGTTTGTAAATAATGTATATGTTTAATAATGGTAAAACGCGGGGTGATAAACCTTTCAATTATTTTCATGTGTATTCATTTTGTTATCTGCATGATGGGAACAAAATAATTCATTTATTTTTTTTCGCGCGCCTAATTAGCGTTATACCGACGCTCTTTCAGTTCGCATTCACTTATTTCTTAAACTTTCTGCATGACCACTAAATCCCGTTTAAATTTAAGAACGAATGCACTAAAGTAACCTATAACTAATTCATGGGATGGAAGAGACAGGGTAGCCCGCGAAATTTAAATCTTCTAAGGTTTTTTTTTTATAATTTGCAGCCCAGTTTCAGGCTTTATGTTAAACAACGTACCTACTACGTTAAAAGTATGTAGTTACAGAATAAAATTGTAGTCATTAAAATCAATAGGTAAAACCTTAAGTTCATTTGAATTTTCCATGAAAAACCCATTAAAATAATGGGCTTAAAAGGGTTGTATTGAAGATTTTAATGATTATAACTCTATAAAGCCATATTTGTTACGGTCGCGAATCATATTTTAATCAACATACAAACTGACACTGACCTGAAAATTGTAAAAAAACGTAAGAAAATGTAACAAAGCTACCCACTTCGCAAGCTACCCTTGCGCTTCCACCTTTTAAATATTCGAGCTCGCTTTACTCACTCTTGCGTTCGCTTTAGAACTATTTCGTTTTTGTTTGCATTTCTGTTTGAATGGTCAAAAAAATAGTGCGTGGAGTCCCTCCGCGCGGAAGAAGTGAAACTTCGTAATACTACACGCATGTGATATTTTGTTTTGATTTGTAATATTTTGTTGTTTTCTTGTTGCATTATTTTTATTAAATAATTATTACATAAGTTTGTCGAGGTTATTCTACTCATGGAAATTGAGCGAAGCTTCATGCAAAAAAAATTCGAGCTCGCTACTTCATCCTTTCTAAAATAGTTTGTTGAGCTTTTCTGCATGAGTCGAAGAGTTACTGGTTGTTTGAATAAACGAACAAAAACCTGCAAAATCTGAATGAAGTGGTTTTCAAATCGACGGGATGAGTTTCCAATATTAAATCCGATCTCGGGATCAGTCTGATTAAGCCTATGACTCCAGCCACTCCTGCTAATCAAAGTCTCTCCCGTAGTCTTTCGGAGACTCTTTTCCCGCGCTACCTCGAGCCAGACCTCGTGGTAAGCGTCCAGATCATCTCCCCACCTTTGGCCCTCATTGTGTGGAGACTTGGTCACCGCCCATGTTGCATGCAAATGGCCCATGGAACTTCCGTAGGTTTTCCATTAAATTTTTCTCACTAGCAACCTGGACTTCCTAGAGTTTAGTTTTTTGCACGTTTGATGGAATTACCCTATATCATTCAATTCTTTTGAAAGGTATGATCTAATTTGCTTTTTTTTTCATAATAGTAAATAATGCGAATGAATTCTCTGGCTGACGGCTTGTTCGTTAACAACGCGGTACCCAGACACGCAAATAAAAGTAATGACACGCTCTTTTTGTTAAACAGAGCCCATAAATAATTCAGTGCGTCTTGTCAATTTTATAACCTGTATCATACACATTGAGAGTTCACTTACGCTGGCAACAAATAAAGTAACAAAGTCAGCGTTGCTTTCGTTTGAGTTATAAATAGATGATGCGTGTCGTACCGACGACCAACATATCTTGTTAGTCAGCCTATTATTTCGCGACTGCGTCATAGGTACTAGCTCAACGAAGACTCACTAGATTCTTCCCAAACAGTGCACCTGTTTACGAGCAATTAATACTGTGAGAAATAGTTTAAATTCAGACCATACTATGACGTCAATGAAACACTTTTTAGGTTGCAATTTCAGGTAGGTGTGTAAATGAAAAGCAAAAGTTTTTAAACAAATCAATATTATTTCCAATAAATTTATCAGTACATCCACATTGAATGCATATTAATTTTTACTCAATAAAATACAACATAAAGTCTTCGACAGCATGAACTAAACATAAGAACGATTATAAGATATTTTATTTACAATAAGGTGGTTTAAACACAAAATAAAACATTGAACATAACAAAAATCAGTGCAACAATAAAATAATAAATATTTATAGACAGTGGACTTCAACGTGGTAGAGTTATAATAATTCTAAGGATATAATTATTCAATCGTTAGTTACACAAGTTTGTTACAAAATTATCTATTGGCCTCACATCACAGAGCTAAGCGATCTCGAGGGTCGACCATAACGTGAACTAGCTCGCCGAGACGCTCGAGTGCCGCTGAGATGCGTCTCCCATATATCATAAACATACTCTCTCGCGCACAATCAACTCAAACTGTTCCTCTCAACAAACTAATAGTGGCACGATAACATTAAAACCAAAACAAAACGTGTACAAGCACGGAGTCAACTCGACCTGTAACTCTCAACTAAAATGCCTCACTGCTAAGTAATATTGTCAAAACCTGCAAAACATCAGAGCTGCGCGTAAATGCGTCCACGACAGACGAAGGGTACAGACTAAACTTGTAAAAAAAGCTCTAAAACTGTAAAAAAACGTAGGAGCTCAAATCGTCATGCAATCAACTTTATGTCGATTCTAAAGACTAGAAAAATGCAAACCATTCGAAGAAACCTAACGTCCGTGTCCGTCGACGTATAAATGCCCACACCGTACACCGTGATACCTAACAATGATATGTGTAGCTCCCGAAGCGATGTAACGATAGCTCTGCTGCGGCCGCGAGTCCGTGATGCCCACAAGTATACCATAATAAAAAGATGAACACACTATCAATTATTACCTAAAATATTCAACAAGGGAAATCAGCTGATTCGAGTAGTCACCAAATGTCGCTCGGCTGAGAATTTCGATAGCTCTCATACAACAATAATTACTATAACTTAGGACAGTCGTTAGGCCTTATAATTTAAAATGTACAGTTATTTATTATGGCAGATATCAACAATCAATTTATACTATATCGATACGATACTGACACTTTTTACAGAAACAATACTAAGTTATATACACTCATGCGATAACAACGTGCACCGACCCTCGCGGCGTGATCACGCCTCCTCGCTAGCAAATGGCACTTTCATACAAGCTCCCGCTACTATTTGTTCTACACCGTCAACTCGCCAGCGTCGGGACCGAGGGTGCACAATAAACCAACTCTATCGTAATGTAATATATATTCTAAATTACTCTAATCCATAAATATACCGGAACCCCCGGCCGGCGATCGCGAACAAGAAGCAGCGCATATAATATTCATATTCGAAACGAGGTACCGGCGGGCCGAGTCGCGAGCTCCGGTCCGGTGCGACATGCACTCCCGCGGCCACAGATAGCACCGGGACAGTGAGCAAAGAGTCTCGCGGCCGGCGGGGCTAGGCGAACCCGGGCGGGTCCCACGTGGCCGTCCATCAGGACGCGTGCGGCAGCAGCAGCAGGTACAGCGCCGCCGCCAGCAGCGGCACGAGCACCGCCAGCGCGTGCCGCAGCGAGACGCGCGCCGGCTTGTGCTGCAGCGCTGCCAGCGCCGCCGCCAGCCGCGCGCGCTCGCCGCACACCTCGGCCCAGCGCTCCTTGGCGCGCACCAGCTCCTCCTCCAGCGCGTGCAGCGAGCCGTTGTGCAGCGTCACCTGCAGGCGCGAGCTGTCGTCCAGTCGCACGTACGAGCTGCCCGCGCCCTCCGGCTCCGCGCTCTCCTCGACCTCGACGACCGCGTCCTCGTCGCGGTTGATCTCGGTGACGGCAGAGTCCGTCTCCTCGTCGTCGTCGTCGTAGTCAAGTCGGAACATCTCATCGATCTCGGCGGAGATCTTGCCGGCGTCGATGCTCTGCTCGGGCGCTTCGAGCGGCTCGTCTGGCGCGGCTTCCGTCTCCACGGCCTTGTCCTGAGTGGAGCGCTCTCTGACTGTGGAGGTGCGTAGTCTCTCGATCTGCTGCTCTTTGGCAAGTAGTTCGGCGCGCAGATTGCCGACGACGGCGGTGAGGTCGTCGAAGTCGGCGCGCGTCGGCCGGAACGCGAGCTCGGCTTGCATGACGGCCGCACTGGACGCCAGTCGCTGGATTTCGGCGAGGTTCGATTCTTCCGCCACCGTCGAACGGTTGAGCTGCGCCTAGAATCATAAATAAAGTTATTGTAGCGCTTAATATAAAATTTGAACTAAACATCCCCCAACATAATATTGCATGTGGTACCTGCAGGCCAGCAATGCGCGCGCGGTAGTTGGCAGCGTCGTCGGGCTCGAGCGCGGGCGGGTCGTGCGCGTCAGGCTGCGCGGCGAGCAGCTCGTCGCGCGCGGCCCGCAGCTGCTTGTTGTCGGTGGCGGCCGCGCTCAGGCGCTCGCGCAACACCTTGATCTCCTCGTTCAGACCCGCCATCACGCGAAGAATGTTCGCGTACTCCACGCCCGCTTTGCTCTGAGAAATATATTGTTTGTTCCTATATATGCGTCTCTTTTATTTTACCTATACGTATCATATGAGGTTATAGAACAGCAGATAGTTTTTTCGAAACAAGTCTATAAAGTATCATGATTATATGATACCAAGCGGTTATATCTTTACCGCTGCTTTTAAGGTTTTTGCAGAAAGAAGTAATAACTATAAACCAATCAACAATTATGTCTGGTAAAAATTGTGCAACACTGAAAACTGCAATGTTAATTAACGATGATACAGGCAATTAACCATCGTTAAATTTCAGTAATTCAAATTATTATTATTGCGCGGTAGTTCTTTTACCTGGCTTCACAATTTGAGTCATTGCACTGATGAGACAGAACATCCATGTAAAATGTACCTTAACGACGTGTTAAGAACATTTAGTTGGTGATGATCAAGTGGCTGGGAGCAGTGCATGAGGAGTGGGCGGGGCGTGCAGTGTGGCCGCCTGCCTGACTCACCGCCGCGCGCTCGCAATAAAGAACAAAGCATCACACGAACTACCGCGCCGTGAAATTGTGCATTAACATACATAATAACACGCTCGTATCGTACACCGCCCTTTACTTGGGTATTGAGGATTTATAGAAAAATAAAACATTTATCACCAACCTGTATGCAATTTACATGATGGTATAAGATAGTACAACAAAGGAGTCCACCAACTGCTTATTATCTGACTACTGTGATGAGTCAACCTTTTTAAACTGACAAACAAGAATATTCCGACGTTATTTGAGCTGATTAGTCTCTTTTGGCAATATTTACAACAAAGAAGTACCTCTTCAGGTACACGGAGGGTAATCGCTGACCAACTTACAATTCGTACATGGTCGATAAGGGGCGGTAGAGTGCGGTAGCACTCTACCTCTAGATTGCCCTCGAGATTCTGAATTTGTTCCAAAATTCAGAATCTAGAGGTGTAAGTATGCTTATTCCAGAGAGCCTGCTGAGCTCTGGTAGACGGTGATGAGAATATACTGAGCAGACAAATGCATTTTAGGAGGATTTTAATGTTAGGTTATGAACTACTCTTAAACTACGTAAAACCAATTTGTTGGAAACTTTTTGTTCAATCGAAATCGCCGACAACAAAGTTGAGTGAATTAGGCTGATACTTATTTACTAGGCATGAAGTAATTAGTAGGAAGTTCTAACGGAAGGCGGAACGAAACGTCTTCCGCTATGACAAGGCATAATTACTCGTATTTTACTTACAAATAAAATAAGCGAAAACATCGCTGAATTACTCAGTCTACAAACAAGTACAACAAAATCTCTCACCAAGTCAAGAAAAAATGTTTCTCGAACATTGGAGACTGCGATGTCAAAACAAGCAAGATTTACGTTCCAATCCGAGGTCTTGTCTGAAACGATGATTCACGCAAGCGTTCCGAGGCCGAATCCGAGCCCCAAACTATGTGCAATAATTAATACGTTTTTATAAGAACTAATTCATGCTAAGTTATGCCGGATATGGTGTGGCACTGAATGATCAATGTTGTTTGTCCTTATGGGACGTAACATCAACGTAGGCCTGAGAACTTGAATGACATTACAGAACAAAAATGTGTCACGAACTTGAACGACACTAAATGACAAAAATGTGTCACAAGTATTTGGAGACTTAAATCCTTACTAATATCTATTAGTTAGGATTTAAGTCTGTGCATCATCATCATTTGCCTAGCCTTTTCCCAAACTTTGTTGGGGTCGGCTTCCAGTCTAACCGGATGCAGCTGAGTATCAGTATTGTACATGAAGCGACTGCCTATCTGACCTCCACAACCCAGTAACTGGGTAGCACAATATCCCTTGGTGAGACTGGATGTCGGACTTATTTTTTTTTTGTGACTAATCGTAACGACTGCCGAAGATCTACAAATGACAGCTGGGACCAACGGCTTAACGTGCTTTCCGAGGCACGGAGGAAACTCGGTATGTAAAGATAGTCACCCATTCACGGACCCCCCTCGGCAAGCACGCCTTAGCCTTTTTTTTTTTACGGATGGATTGAGATGGAGCGGGAGGGAGTGTCAGACTTGTACTAACTAAAACCCATCCATGTTCCTTCTTCGCCCTTTGTGTTCCAGGGCCACGGTATCTCTTTCGAACAGAGCCTTGAAGATCGACCTGTGCAGTTGTTATTATTTAGCCACGAGCTCCTCTTTAAGTCTGTACATCCTAACTAATATTATAAATGCGAAAGTAAGTTTGTTTGTTACCTTTTCACGACTAAACGGCTGATCGGATCTTAATGAAATTTGGCAAGAAGATAGATTTCAACCTGAGGAAGGACATAGGCTATATATCATCACGCTACGACCAATAGGAGCGGAGCAGCAATGAAAAATATTGCGAAAACGGGGAAAATGTGACGCAGACGAAATTGCGCGGGACAGCTAGTAATATTATATATACGAAAGTAAGTTTGTTTGTTTGTTACCCATTCACGCCTAAACCACAGAACCGATCATCCTGAAATTTTGCATATACGATGTCAAGTGTACAGAAACGGACATAACCCCCGAGAAAAACCACAATAACGTTCTTATGACAATAGATAGCGCCGAGTGTCTCAGCCGGTTGACAAATTATAAATTAACGCGGGCAAAAGCTTGTTTAAATATAATTAGATTTTCATTAAAGCTGGGCTATCCCTATTCAGCCAAATAACAGCAGATAATAAGAGAAGATGCCTATACTCAACAAGTCAGCAGTGGCTACTATGATGATGAAGATGATGATTAGGAAAGCAATAACCACTAACAAACCAATATTATACTGGAGTATACAAGCTATTGTTTTGCATCATCGTCAAAATTCAGAAGGATGTCACAAAAGACATATTACATTGCTCCACCAGATCACTCCCAGCAGCACTATCACAATTGAGTGTTAGACAATAATCTACTCTAATGTTTATAAGAAAACCATGTCATAATGACCACCCTAAAATAGGCATATCATTGCTAGTAACAGTTGAATTCAAGATGGGCAGAGGTGATCAAGAAGGGTGCTGGAGGCAGCTTGTACCGAGCTGTTCACACTGCAAGAGACCGCATGACTTGGAGACGTATCATATGTGGTCGCGATACTCAGCAGTGAGGGAACGACGAAGAACAGTTGCAGGTTAGGTTAGCCGGGATGTTTCCGCACTTAGCCTCTTTATTGGGCCATTGTACGTATGAAAAATTCTCTGGTTACTCTAACCATCCCAGGTCCTCCCAGAAAGCTAGCAGCCTTTTGAGACTGATTCAGGCCTCCGGGAACGATGCCGGCGATTGAAGAGTCCGTGCCCGTGAAGATGAACAGTTGCATTCAGATTGCATTTCATCACGAACATCTTCCTGACACAATGCTATTATAGTCAAATTTTACGCTCTCTAAAGTAGATGTCCAACTTAGAGATGCAACGGATAGTTGTTTGGCCGGATACCGGCCGCCGAATATTCGGCCGGCCAAACGATACCTACATTTTAGTTTGGCGGCGGGTGCGTCGTGCAGGTTTCAACCTGTTACGTATTGTAGGTTCGCGCGGACCGTTTTCTAGGCAAGAAACGAGTTTTATTAGGGTCAGTTCACACCGAGACGCGACGCGACGCGACGATACTTGAAGAGGCCAGTGATTTCGCGCTGCATGGCGCAACGTATTCTGATCTCTACTGAAATCTACCTCACGAGGCCGCTCGACGCAGCGCTACGCCGCGCTACGTCGCTCTACGCCGCGAGGCGTCGCGAGGCGCAGCGCTGCGTGGCGCTACGTAGGTATTCTGAATTCTCACAACGAAATGTGTTCCTTTTCGTGTAGAAAATAAAGTTATATTTGAAATCGCTCTTTAAAAGTGTGCAGCGTCACGTCGCGTCGCGTCTCGGTGTGAACTGACCCTTAGGTCAGTGTGAGGAACTAAGGAACTATTTCGTATGCAGTACACGTGTAAAAAAATAACTTATCTGTTTTTTTTTTTTTTTTTTTTCCCTTATTAGTAAGAACCAAGTTCTTACTAGATAATTGCAATCTAGCCTAAGAAGACTAATAAACAATTTAAATCTAACTTATTATGCTACGTTATAAATTATGTTAATGCTAAGAATAGTGTCCATAATTAGGTATGCACTTTTACACACGTTCGTAACACTTCCTTAGAGTCTGGTAAAATTGATAAAACACTTTGTTCATGTGTTATATAAATAGCACAACATTGTTACTATTATTGATTCACTTACACTACACTAATTCAAATGGTTTAGTTCTCTTTAGTCTACGCACTATGCCTGTGTTGTCTAACAGCTGGATTGCCTCAACATTCACGTGTCGATGGAGTCTGTGTTCGTGGGCTTCAGCAAATTTTTGTATGATGGTGGTGACGAATTCCATGTCGAGGTCACGGTGGAGGTCATCGTTTCTTATGTACCAGGGTGCATTTACAGCAGCCCTGAGTACTTTATTTTGGAACTGTTGAATTATTTTGACGTTGGTTGGCTTAGTACAGCCCCAAAGTTGGATACCATACGTCCAAATTGGCATCAGGATATGCTTGTATATTATCAGCTTATTATGTATTGATAAACAGGATTTCCTTCCCAGTAACCAATGCAAACGTTTATAACGAATATCGAGTTCCTGTTTTTTCTTTTTGATATGGGCTTTCCAACGCAGCTTGGCGTCGAGAGTTATGCCAAGGTATTTGGCTGTATTAGCATAAGGTATTTGCATACCATTTATGTAGAGTGGGTGGTAGTCACTGTGTTTGTTTGTGAAGTTAATGTGAACTGATTTTGACTCATTCAGATTGATCTTCCACTTTTGTGTCCAGTCGTAAACTTTGTTCACAGCTAGTTGAACTTTCTCTACTGCTTCTCTGTGGCTTGATCCGGTGGCCATAATAGCAGTATCATCTGCAAAGGTCGCTATGGTGCTGTTTTCCAGCTCTGGGATGTCACAAGTGTATAACAAGTACAAAATTGGGCCAAGCACACTTCCTTGAGGCACCCCAGCTTTTATGGTTTTTAGCTCGGAATATGCGTCCTCTTGGCGTATTCTAAACATTCTTTTAGTTAAATACGACTCTAGGATATCTACAAATTCTGGTAGCATGCGTCTGAGCTTAAATATGAGACCCTCATGCCAAACTTTGTCAAAAGCTTGCGCGACGTCTAAGAACACGGTAGCACAGACTTCTTTATTTTCTAGCGTTTTTTCAATAACATTAGTTATTCTATGTACCTGGTCTAACGTTGAGTGTTTTTCTCTGAAGCCAAACTGGTGATCTGGAACTAGGTTTTTATCTTCTATTACTGGTTTTATCCGTTTTAATAACAGTTTTTCAAATAACTTTGATAGTACGGGTAACAGAGAAATGGGTCTGTATGATGATGCTTCGTGGGGAGGTTTCCCAGGCTTCGCAATCATAATGACTTCAGCAACCTTCCATGGCTCAGGTACATATTTTAAGATAAATGAAGCATTTATTAGTTTGGTCAGCTTTACTATGGCTTTGCGTGGGAGGCGTTTTAGAATTTCCCCTGTGATGAGGTCGTAACCGGGAGACTTTTTTGAGCTAATGTTGTTTTGAATTTCTCTCATTACTTCCTTAGGAGTCACAAGCTTGATTCTTTGGTTTTGTGATAAATTTACACTCTCATGTATTTCTACAGAGCTTTCGTTGGGTTGAAAGGTTTCTTCTAAATGTTGAGCAAATCGGAACGCCTTTTGGTCATTGCTTATTGCCCATTTTCCGTTGCTATCTCTGATGGGCGGTATTTGTATAATCTGCCTTTTTAGATTTCTCGTTGCTTTCCAAAGTGAGTAATCCGTTGATTTGTCATTGGTAAGCTGAAGAAGGTTGGTATTCAGAGATTCATCCTCAAATTGTAGAATTTTTCTCTTTAGTCGTTTAGTTAGGTTATTTAGTGTTGTTTTATGACGCGGGCACCTTGTTTGCTGCCACAACTTCCTTTGTTTTCTTTTCTCTGATAGTAAATCCACAATTTCTTTAGGATAGATAAATCCCTTATATTTGCGTTTTAGCTGAGGTGTATTGCTCCACGCACATTGTTGAATATTAATAATAAATTTGTTTACTTCTGAGTCAAGCTGATCTTGCGATTTTATCGGAGTTTTAAGGTCGATAATATTATCTAGATCAAGAGCAAAACTGTCCCAATCTGTGGACTTATTAACCAAGGTTAAGTGGCTTTCTTTTAATAGGATTTTTTGACTTAGCATTAGTATAATCGGAGAATGGTCAGAGTTCATAGTAAAACTTTCCTCCAAACTGATGTAATTGGTGGATATATTTTTGCAGATGAAAAAATCTATAAGATCCGGTATTTTCTGGTGGTCAGTGGGCCAGTATGTAGGTTTGCCTGTACTCATTACTTCACAATGTGTTTCTTTAACTGCACTTAAGAGCTGTCTTCCTTTAGTTGTAGTAAGTCTTGAACCCCAATGCGTATGCTTAGCATTAAAATCGCCGCCTAGGATGAATCGCTGGCCTAATAATTCAAAAAGATGTAAGTATCGCTCTTTTCTTATCATGTGCCTAGGAGGCGAGTATATGGCTGCAATGGACACTTGACAAAACTTAGTTTTAACAGATACTGCCACTGCTTGAATGTCTTCTTCTTCATATTTACACTGCACGTAGTGACTAATGTTTTCTTTAATTATAACCGCACTACCCCCCCTGGCAGAGTTGCTAGGGTGGAGGGAATTATATATCATGTATCCTCTAAATTTGATAAAAGATTGCTTTGTGAAATGCGTTTCGGAGATTAAACACACGTCTATATTTTCTGTATCTAGGACCGCCTGCAACTCATGCTGATGTTTGAGGAGTCCATTGGAGTTCCACGCCATTATTTTGAGTGTGTTATTCATTTTTGATTATTCAAGACAGCTGTTTTAGTGCTGGATTCTAGCTTCTCTAATCTCTTATCAAATGAGGTAATGCACTTCAAGATCTGGTTAATCTTATCCTCTAAGTTCAGAGGTTGAGATCCTTGTTTTGCAGCTTGAGCGTAAGTACCAATGTTGGTTACTTGCATGGCTGGTTGTTTTGCAGTTGACTGGACACTTGCTTTCTGCGCCTGTTTACCAGGGTGTGTTATAGGAGGAAACTGTTGGGTATTAGGCACCGTAGGTTTCTTTTTTAAAACTTTATTTTTCATAATTTGCATCTGTTTGGCTACTTCACACCCTCTATAATTGGCAGGGTGAGGTAGGCCGCAGTGGATACATTTTGGTTTCTCTTGCGGAGATTTGGTACAATTGGCTGTAAGATGCTTGCCAGTGCATTTCACACACCTTGGCTCTTTTTGACAATATTTATGTGTATGCCCATAAGCTTGGCATCTCTTGCATTGGGGAATGAGTGCTGGATTTTTGAGTGGATGTATTTCAATTTTACACCCTAATATGTACTTAATGCCGTAGATTTTGTTGACATCTTCATCGTTATAAAATGATAAAACGAACATGTTGAGTGGTTCTTTGGTTTTCCAGCTCAATTTACTATCTACCTTTTCTATTTTTAGGCCTTGGGTTGTTAAATCTTCCTTAATTCGATCTGGTTGGCAAGAAGAGTGTAGTTTCTTTACCACAACTCTAATTGGTCTAGCCTGCTTGTTTTCGTATGAATGCCAGTGGTAGTCTTTTTCAGACAAGAACCTGGCAATTACTCTATATGAGTCTTCTGATTTGGCGTTAACCTTCACACAATCCCCATTCATCATTTTTGCTGTAAATGATTCCGCTGGTTGGCTTTCAATTAACGAATCGTAGAACGTTTGATAGTTCTTGATTCCGTCTATTATGATTGGCGGTGGTAAGGGCACTTTTTTGACCGAAGTCACTTTCTCATTTTTTTGATGATTTTGATGATTGTCTTGTTGGGCGCTTCCGGGTTGTTGTTTTGGAGAGAGGGAGGTGTTAAGCTTCCTTTTCTTCCTGCTCTTGGCCCTAATCCACTCAGTCTCTTTAGCAAGGTCATCCTCGTCTGTACAGTATTCCACGTCGTTTTTTGTAGTCTGAGCAGGTTCTGTAGTCCCTTTTGTTTCTTTGATGCAGTTCAATTCTCCTTGAAGTGTCTGAACTTGTTCCTGCAGGGCATCAATTTGTACATTCAATTTACGTACCATGACTTGCAGGTTTTCTCTATCTGTTTTCTCTTGGAGATAACAGTCATATAACTGCCTTTCTAGGTCAGTTTTAATAGTAATAGACTTTTTTGTAGCCATTATTAAGTTGTAAGGCGAGTTTAACAAATAAATAACTTATCTGTTGATAAGTTATTTATTTGTGTTTAATGTGTATAGTAGTTTATACGTAATTGCGAACTCGTACTTCATTCTGTGTTTATTTTATTTGTTTAAAATAATGGAAAATAAACGATCTCCGTTGTGGAACTATTTTGAAATAGAAAAAGACGATGCAAAGTACGTAGTGTGTTTAATTTGCAAATTAAAATTATATCGTGGTGGCGAAGAGAAGAAGGCAGGGACTTCTTCTATGAAAAACCATTTGCAAAGCAAGCATCCCGACAAATTCTCCGAAATTTACGGTGGTCCATCTTCAACTTCATGCGGCGGAAGCAGATCTTTCCCTTCTACGAGTTAATTTGCAAGTACGAGCGCTCCCGCTCAGCCGGCTTCACATAAACAATTAACTTTGGCAGAGACAGTAAAAAGAAAACAGTATTGCCAACCATTTTTCAAAGTTAAATACCAAACAGGATCACTGTTCGGTATCCGGCCGGATAGTGCGCCACTATCCGGTATTCGGCCGGATAGTAAAATAATGGCCGGATAGGCCGGATACCGGATAGCAACCGGATATCCGTTGCATCTCTAGTCCAACTACCATCTGTTTTGTAGTTCCAGTGCAGATCGATTCCAGTGAGCGATCTCTCTATCCCTTATAACACTGGCAGTCTCTTTTTAATATTTACGCGGGACAACTCAGCCCTCCTAACTATTTAAGGAGTACGACTGGAGTTACGGTTGTCTTAGTTAGGGCAGTACTGTACAACGACGGTCTACGACAGGCTGTTGTGGCGTAGCTTGGGAAAGACCCATGTCCAGCAGTAGTCTACGATTAGGTCATGCACCCGTAGCTGCAAATACACGGTTCTTACAAGGTGTGGGTGCATGACCTAAATACGATATGCCGAGTTGATTCGATAGTTACTACACGACGCAACAAGTCACGATAAAAAATAAATTGTAACAAACTACTCACAGGTGATTCTTCTCTAGTACTGGATTCACTGTAGGTGGAGTTGGCGTTATTGTCTGCGTGCAGCTCGCCGTCCAACGGGCTCGGACAGTCTTCATGGCCGGGGTCTAAAACAGACACATTTTTTTATGGTAACGACAATATAACTGCGCTACCACAATGTTAGTGACAGGTTTGAAGAATTTTGTAGAAGTTATCAACAGAAAAAGGTATAATAAGAAGGCGATAAAATGCAGTTTTAGAATAAACGGGGGAAAGATGTAAGTATTACAGCTGTGTGTTTTTTAATCCCGCGGACTGAATTGACACAGCTAGCTCTTTTGTGCAGTGTTATACCTACGATATCGGTTTGTTGGATCGTAACTTTATAATTATAAATTATTAAAAGAAAATAAAAGACAACGCATTTCTTGTAATAGATAATGCTCCATATCAGAGACCCCTTCTTTTCGCATAATGTTCTTTGTCCTAATATACTTCGGCATAACGATTTTGGCATAATTTGTTTTGGCATAATAATATTTCGGCATAATTTTTTTAGGCATACATTTTATGTTGGCATAATCATCTTAAAGACTAATTTGTTTTGGCATATATTTGATTCGCATAACGTTAGTAGGCCTAAAAATTAAACTAACTAGGTTAAAAATTTAATATGCTGTGCAACAAAAGTTAGTGACAGAACCGAATTGCCGCAAAACCGACTCCACGTAGTCTTACAATTACACTCTAGGGTTAGGACAAACAGTCCTACCCCTAGAGTGTAATTTAAAATCGCGTAGGCTTGAGGGGCGAGGCGGCCCGCGGGCTGAGGGAAGCTGCGGTGGTGAGCGAAAGCCGTCTGCGACGATTTGCACGCGTGGGGCCGCCGGAGGCCCGCAGCGCCGGAGCCGTGACAGAAACCCTGCCTGCTGCATGTTGCATGCTTGCTTGAATGCTGCATGCTTGCTTGCATGCTGCATGCTTGCTTGTCTGCAGCATGCTTGCTTGCATGCTTGCTTGCATGCTGTATGCTTGCTTATAAAAAAGTTATGCTTTAGAACTTTATGCTTAATAAATTTATGCTTTAGAATATTATGCTTAATCATTATTATGGTTAGATAAATTATGCTTAAAAAAATTATGCGTAATTATATTATGCGAAAATATAATTATGCCAAACAAAATTATGCTAAGTTATATTAGGTCTTAAAATTTTATGCAAATGGATAGGGAACCTCCATATCACACCAGGAAACAAATCGTTACCTACTTATAGGGCAAATACAAGATTGGCTAAAATCAAAAAATATTCCTTATGTCCTTTTTTCCTTATGATGTCTCATTTCATTAAAACTATCTATACCCAATGTTAAAGGTAGTTTCCTTCCGTGTGGCATAGCCTCGGTACGCCTTGTATATCTATACCTTATTAATTTTGTATTATTACGTTTTAAATAAGTACCTACACATTTTTTCAGGATAACTCATTATAGAAAAAGTTATTTAATTTTATGAGCTTCCGATAGTGAGACATCACTATTTAAGAATTGCATAAAACTGGCACCCAGGTCCAATGTCAGTTTTATCCACTGGATTAAAAAACAGACTATAGTTAATACATACTACTCCACTGAAGTACGCGTTCAACGAAATACAGCAGTTCTAATGCGTATGTTACAGTCACAAACACATTTTTTTAATTATATGTATGTATATGTATACACTTAGCAACTTTTAAAAGTGATTTTCTCCTACTGTTTTGATAGCAAATTTACACACTGCACATACGGTGGCAGATCCATATTATTGTAAAATAGATCTTACTTAGTTGCAATTATTATTCTGAATTTAGGTAAATGTGTGTATACATATTTGTGGTTGTACAGTCAACAAATTTGAATCATGACCCACTTTGGCGAAAAATCGTTTGATACTGTCAAAACAACAAAGATTTCCCTCCTTTACAGTGCATGCCGCACTTAGGTCGTTTTGAATATTAAGCAAGCTATGTCAATACGGGTCGGACATCTATGCAATTTTAACCTTTGTCATCACTGCAATAGATAATATTTTAGATCAAGCACTAATAATCATATTTCAATCCAAACTCTTTGAAATAAACTATAACTCAGAACAAATGTATTTTTTTTTACAAAACCATGTTCCGAACTCTTTCGTATATAAAATGACATAGAGTCAAAAAGTCACTCAGAAATTGGTGTCAAATAATAATTTCTATGAGAATAAAAATAATTCGTTTATAATATTTATATCGTATAATGGCAGAACAAAGAGCTCGGATTATAGTTCTCAGTGAACAAGGCTACGGTATACGAGAAATATCTCGAGAGTTAAATATTTCTCGAAACACAGTGAGGACCTGGATCAGGCGATATGAAGAAGAGGGTACCCTGGGAGATAGACGACGATATAATCATGGCGTTCGTCAAATCACGAATCAACAGAAAATCGACATGCGTCATCATTACGAAGAACATCCGTTTACTCCCACTCGGTATTTTGCGGCACGTTACGACGTTTGTCTACAAACGATAAGAAATCATTTGCACTCTACTGGACTGCACTATAGACATCACGCTAAGAAAGTCGACTTAACAGATGCACACAAACTTGCAAGATTAAATTTTGCACGTGAATATTTAAACTTTGACTGGACTAACGTTATCTTTTCAGACGAGAAATCTTTTAGATCTTCTCAGCATGGTCGCATAACCTTGTGGCGTTACAATAATACACGATACGCCGAGGATCACGTAGTGCCGAATCAATTATCTGGCCGAATCTCAGCTAAAATGTGGGGCTGGATGGGAATCGGAGGTGTAGGCGAGCTGGTTCAGATTTCTTTTCATGCGAATGCAATGGGTTATGTGGATTTATTAGAAGAATCTATGTTACCGACAGTGCGAACGGTTTACCCACGCGAAGAAGTTCCAAGCTTTTATTATGTTCACGATAACTGTAGAGTGCATACGGCCAGAGTTGTGTCTAACTATTTTAGCCGGCATCCAGAAGTTAAGCTAATTCCCTGGCCGTCTAAATCCCCAGACTTAAATCCAATTGAAAATTTATGGAGTCTGATGGTCCAAATGTGGGATAACAGAAACGAGAGGACAAAGCAAGCAATTGAGCAACATTGCAACGAAATTTGGGATTATATGAGAGGAAGTGATATTTGCAGTCGCCTTATTGGATCAATGCGTTCGAGACTATTGGCTGTTATTGCAAGCAATGGTGGTTACACTCGATATTAACTATTGTTGAATAATAATGTGTTCAACAATATAATTTTTATATTTTTTAAGCGTTTTACTTCCCCATTTCTAATTGTTGTCTTAACGCACTTTGCAAACAAAATTCAGTAAAGATGTATGCGCCAGATGGCGGAATCTTGTTTGTAGCACATTTAAGCTGAACGCATATTAAAATAAATAATAAATCAGGTATATTAGATTAAAAACACATTGATTTTAGTACGACAATGCGTACGCGTCGTATTTATTTTGGATGTGCATTCAGCTTTATACTGCACTCTTGTGTAAAAGCTCTTAACAAAGATGGAGACTGGAACAGATAATTCTCTGTGTAATTAAATGGCAGATAATAAGATCGTTACCATGGAAATGTATGTTTACGCGAATGTCGACCTAATTGTATTTGAATGTCTGTAAGAAACTAAGCTTATGGTGGGTCATAATTCAAATTTGTTGATTGTACATTCAGGCATTCAGGAATGTACCGGGTACAATCCTGACCAGTTGATCATCCGCAGACAGTATTCTACATGATCGGGGCGCATAATACGTCCATCGCTTCCCGACGAAGTATTACTCTGTGTTCTACGACAATGCCTACCATGATTGAGCCGCGACTGCTTTTCATCGTCAGTACATGAGTCAGGCTCACCGGTCTTCTCTTCTTCGCTACCGCTGACGCCGCCCTCTTCATTATTCTCTTTTTCTGTGAGCAAATGATATTGATATTAATACAGTAAGCCTGATTTGAAGATGAGCTACTATTAAACATGCCTATATAGGACAGACTGATGTCCTATAATAAAGCTATAATGGATGTGAAAACTCCCTCCACAAAGCCTACACGCATTTTTTTCCCCCCGTTATTGCGATCATTTTTTTGTTCAGGACCATACCTGGTAACCTCCGAGTTACGGAGATATTGGAGCTTAAGTTCCAAAATGTTGACAGGTTTTTTTTCAATAAAACTCTGTAATGTTCAAACTTTACTTAAGAGGGGACTCTAGTGGGCCTTTCTCCAAACAAACGTATTCCGCTGTTTTTTTCGTGGATAATAAATACGTCTAGAGCAATGATTTTTTTCCAAAACATCTAAGTCTTATTAATACATGCCCCTATCATTTCCTTTTTTTTCAAAACATAATTACTAAAGGAATTATGACAATTAAAAACCCCAAAAAAAAAAAGGCCGTTTTTACCGCCATGTTCAGACAACTATCAGACAAATAAGTTAAGTTTTCAACAAAAAAGAAAATAATAGAAGCATAGATATACTTTTACTCTAAATTTTGATATAAGAATTATTTAGATCAGTTAAGTTTTGAAGAAAAAAACAGCGGAAATAAAACGTCTTTTGATCAAGATTTTTATAGGTAAAATCAGCCTGAACGGCAGTTGTCCCTTTCGCACATTACGGGGGCTTGGTCGAGAGCAGCGCGACGGCAATAGTTTCTTCAAATACCTATTCTTCAAATTCCTCGGGGCTAGAGTCCCCTCTTAACGAGTCCTACCGTAGACCGTAATTTTTCAACTCAAAAATGTCTCCCAACATTATTTTTTGCAGAGTTACTTGGTGTGATGTACCTACAGAATGCTTGGTTGACGGCTCCGTAAAGGGTCCTTTACACTATAAGTTTAGGTTTACTATTATGTATTCTTGGCTTTAGTGAGTTCCATATGTGTCGAGCTCGCCAATCTTACTCCATTTATCGTTATGATTTAGTAACTCAATTCACTAATAAACATAAATATATTAAGACATTGCTAATTTTGGTATTAACTCACCTTTGCTTTCGTCATTATAAATATTATTTGTCTTTAATATTAATTCGAACTCCTTCGCTGACTTTCCTTCGGCTGTTATTGCTTGTATTCCGACCTGAACAAAATAAATAATGAAGTTAGTTTACTGCATTTATTCAAATTATGTAGTTAAACTTAAAAGAATGGGGAAAGTGTAGACCACTGTTGTGCACATAACAAGAGGTCAGATGCCTATCTGACCTCTACAACCTTAACAAATCGCCTCATATAAAATACTGGCGTTCAGCTGCATTTGGTTAGACTGGAAGCTGACCACAACTTAGTTGGCAAAAGGCTCGGCAGATAATGATCTAGGTACGTTTTTTTTTTGTGAATGGCATCTCGCAGTTCAACCTATGAGGTTGTCGTCTGCTTAACCGGACTATCCTGTGGGTGCCTTTAGAGTAAGGCCTCCAGCCAGGGCATAAAAACTTACAAACTAAGCGCCTGCACGCTAAGGGCACCCCCTGTGGGGTACGAACCTCGGCTTAGGGCGTCGCTGGGGGAGGACTGCATGGGGACAGGCTGGATCTGAATGGTATCATTATTTAGGGGCTGATTTAAAACTACAGGGACAGCATCGCGGGCTGGCTCGAGCGAGAGTCGGGGAGGTGATCTAGGTACGAGGGGAGCTGTTGTTTAAATGTGTTTATTTTGTAAGCGTGGTCGTGTTGTGTGGCTCCTTCCGAATTGTGACGTCACAAACGTCATGCGGAACACCTTTCTTTCGCCTGTTAGTCACTGAAACGTGCGGGTTTCAGTATAATGAGAAATAAAAACACCCTTAACGAAGCCGAAAGGCTACTTGTTTCCCCGTCGTTGCGATATTTTTTTTTATTCTGGTCCAGTCCTCTTATTCACAAACGCTTCGATTCATTTCGATTTGGATTCGTATGCGTCTCTTGGTCACTTTTGTTATGCCAAAAAAAGATAGACATACGACTCGTCAAATCGAAATTGAATCGAAGCGTTTGTGAATACGGATCATATCTAGGAACCTTCCGTTACGGAGACATTGGAGGTAAACGTTCCAAATATTTCTTAAAAAAAAAATTCTGGTGTTATAGGTTTATTTTAAATACGAGTATCTTCATGACCCTTGTACTATTTAATGCACAACAGCACAATGTTACATTATGTTCTCCGAAAATTTTCATCCCAAAAATCTCGTTTTGCCAGCAACAGTTTTGCGTGGTACTTAGTTTTAGTACTCGCAACCGGCGTGCGTGTATGTAGTAGATGTATGAACGTGGACGAGGCAAAAAGAAAGTATCAGGCGGCGTTTTGTTGTTACTGCCTACACCCATCGGAAAAAAGCCTTATTTTATGTACTTAGTATGAAGTACAGAATGCTTGTTCGCCGGTTTTGTAAAGGGTCCGTTTACACGTTGTATATGATGTGCAGGCGCGGATGCAGCCCTCAAAATAGGTTGTGATCACGGCCGCCATAAAATCGGCAGTGACGTCAGAACAAAAAAAAAGGGAAAATCTTCGTGGAGTGGTTAGTTTAGGAAATTATGAATTTAACAAGAAAAAACTAATAAAATGCAAGAGCGAGTGCAGCAAACTCTATTTTTCTTGCACCCGCCTCTGATATGTTAGATTTTCAGAATAATTAACAGACTGTAGAATTCAAGAGCGAGCGCCACTAGCTCGAAAATTTATAGTCAGCTTACACCGAGACGCGACGCGACGCGACGCTGCGCGCACCTTGAGAATTACTTACTTACTACTACTACTTGACTTAATCATCATCAGCCTATAATGTTCCCACTGCTGGGACACAGGCCTCCTCTCTATGAGAGGGAGTGGGCTTTAATCCACCACGCGGGCCCAGTGCGGGTTGGTAGATGTCACATGTCTTCGAATTTTTGGTTATAGGACATACCGGTTTCCTCACGATGTTTTCCTTCACCGTTTTTGAGGACAGCGGTGACGAAATAAATTACACAAAGTAATGCGCCTGCCTGGGTTCGAACCCACGGCTTACTGCTCGTAAGTCGGGGCTGCCACCACTGGGCCACCGCTGCTCTCCTTGACTTAATGCCACAAGGCATTCTCTACCAGTCAACCTTTTACGTGTATCTTTTCGTGTAGAAAATAAATTTATATTTTGAATCGATCTTCTAAAGTGTGCGCGCAGCGTCGCGTCGCGTCGCGTCTCGGTGTGAGCTGACCCATAAGGGGCCGGTAGAACCGCGCCTGATGATGTGTACCTTGTTGAGCAGCGGTTGCGGCAACAGCAGTTTGATGTAGTCAGGCAGCGCGCGCACGGCGTCCTTGAGCGGCCCGTTACCGCTGCGTTTCGCGTTCTGCAGCTTGTTGCTGTCCGTACTCAGCACCAACATCTTCGCCTCACCGTTTTGTACTGAATACTGGAAAATTTATTGTAAAACGGTAAATTTTAGAGAAACAGCTTATCGATAAGTGGCATATAAATCGCATGTCCTCTAAAAACTGTCATAACACAAAAATATTAAGTTTCGTACAGAGCAAAACCGCCATAATTGTACAAGCGACAGATTTAAACATGAAGAATCGGTAAGCACACACACACATGCGAAAAATTAAAATGCTTATATGTCAAAACAGCTATTACTAGGACGACACTTTTTGGAGAATGTGCAACATGTTCTGTAACAAAAAGGTGCTGCGGAATGTTAGCCAATGCTTTAATTGTCTTAGTCTTACGTGTGATAATCATTTCATTGAGGGTGCCAATTCCAAAAATGTTAAATCAAAGATGACGGCATAAAAACTAACTATACTAATGAAACCCAGTTTATACAGTGTAGTAAATATGTTAGACTTACAGCGATCGGCAGCTGGTTGCGCACGGCCAGCTCTCGCTCCTCGGCCGTGGCGATGGCGAGTCGCGCCGCGCACATCTTGCGCTCACACCGCGCTGCCAGCTTCTGTACACGGAACACCACATCGTATTAAAAAAGAGAAAATACTTGGACGCTACAGAGAGCGCCAAACTAGTGGCTCAGTTCTGAAGAAGACAAATAAAGAGAACACGAAAAAGAGAAGTTAGAAATAGAGGATGACTTTGTATGGAAATTCTTAATTTTTGCCGTTAGGAAATTCCATCGAGTGCACAGGTTCTTCTTTGCCAATGCCTATAGTTAAGGCAGTGATGGGCGGGAGCCCTTGGAGTCCATAAAGCCTTTAGGCTTGATGCAACATCTATATGGCCACATATGAACTACACTGACGTATCCTGCATCACACATTGAACGTTATTCGTGCGATCAACATATCGTATACAGAAACCCAACACATAACAGCCGTCTGTTCGGACGATCCACTCTTTTGTATGGAAGATGAGGAAGTTGCCACCCAGTTTCGTGGTCGTCGTAATCTCTAGAGTATATGTACCTGTAGCTCGGCGAGCGCGTTGTTAGCGGTGAGACGCAGCGCGTAGTTGTGTTGGTGCAGCGAGGCCACCTCGCGGCTGCGTCGCTCCAGCGTCTCCTCCAGCGCCAGCCGCTGTTCGTGCGCCGCGCGGAGACTCTCCTGCGCCACTTCCTGCAAATAACATACGCTTTCATTAAGACACATGGCTAGTAAGAACTTATTCCAAAATTAATAAGAAATCTACACACAAAAGCACTTTGAATGACCATGCCAGGGCACAAATCTTCTCTCTGTGAATGGGTTGTCGATGCCTCAACTCTATACGCGGCTAGCTGTCAGTCATGTTCTAATTTTATTGGGCTTTTATCTGTTGTAAGTTTTTTCATTAGCATAAGCATAATCAGTCTGTCATGTTCCCACAGCTGAGACACAAGCGTCCTCTCTAAGAGGGAGTCGGCTGAAGTCCACCACACGGGCCCAGTGTGTTTTGGTAGATGTCATATGTCTTTGAATATTCAGTTGTAGGACATGCCAGTTTCCTTCACCGTTATGAAAACCGAGTTTATTCAGTAAGTAATAAAAGTGTGTACCTGGTAGTTCCTCTTGTCGGTGATGAGCTGCGCGAGCTGGTAGTCGTCGGGCTGCTTGCCGATGGCCAGCAGCGTCTCCAGCTTGTGCACGCGCATGAGCAGCCGCTGCTCGCCCACGAACAGCTCCCAGCTGGCGCCCGCCTCGGCGCGCGTGCGCTCCACGCACTCGCGCAGCGTGCGCAGTCGGGTCTCCAGGGACGCTTCGCGCTGGATAGCTTCCTGGGGAAATCAAATATATAAAGAGATTATTTTAACTCAACTAAGAATAACTAAAAAAAAGATTTTCCCTAATATTTGACATCACTACTTAATTTAAATGGCGAACCCATAATAGGGGATAATCCAATTTTTTTTTCTTTGTCCATCGGGTGGTTTATTGAAAAGTTTTGGACACGTATTTTTTCTTTTTTCACGTGGTCATAAAATTACGGAGATATATTGAGTTGAAATGGCGCATGATTTCACATGTGGGTAAGTTTTATATATATATATTATTTTATATATATAACTTTAATGAGTTTTAACTAAGTAATTTTTCGATATTTTGATAAAACAAAAAATACGTGTCTAATATTTTTGTATTACCTGTCTGACGGACAAAATAGAATGTCGTTTTCTTTACCCAGTCCGATCCCCTATTGAACAATAACTTCCTATCTACTAGATGCAGAAATTAGGTGTGTTGTCGAACTTCGCATCATTACTAGATTTTTAAAATTGAATAATTGTAATAATCAACACTGAACACACAATGATAATCAAGATAACATTACCTGAACAAAATTATTAAGCTGATACAATTCTTTGAGGTCCAGCGGTGTGGTCATAGTGGGGTTGAACGAGAGCTTCGCTTCTTTTCCATCGGGGTGATATAGCTTGAGCAGAGCAACCACTGGCGGAAACGTATTCTGTCAATGAATAGGATACACATTATTATCTTATCGAAGTATTTTTTGATATGAAGAACGGAAGTTGTCAATTTTTGGTGTGGTGTGTGCTTACTCATAGACATTAATTAGTGTTGTGATTTTTGTTTTGTTTGTTTCGACTGCCTCGTTGGTCTATGGGTCGCAAGCGAGACTGCTGAGCTGAGCACGAGGTCCTGGATTCGATTCCCAGGTCTAGCAAAGTGTTATTGGGTTTTTCCGTCTAATTTCTCAGTAGCAGCCACAGTGTGGATTTGTAACCGGTTGATGGCAATAAGTTCGCCTTTACATTCTTACTTTACATAGGATTTTAACATAACTGGCGAAATTTGGGAATACAATTAGGTACACCTCTGTCAACCCTACGGGGATTACAAGCGTGATGATATGTTATATGAATTTATCAATATTTGTATTTTACAGAACAGTATCTATACTGGGCGTTACTAGGTCAGTACATTATGTTAACCTTTCATATCACTTGTGCTATATCCTCGAATGTTAGATCGAAGGTAAACGCACCATAATTCACAATTGTTATGACACGCCTGGTGTCCTGTTGTAAACATCGAATGCATTTCAAACAGAAACAAAGACCTTCACCTACTGATGTTATTAATCCAGGGATTAAGCGTAAGAACTTGCGTTTTATTGAAGTACAACCCCATCGGTAAACATTACTAACTTCTGTGCAAGTCATTTAAAACATATAAGGAATTAATTTTCAAATATCCTTTCTAAGGGTCGACACATATCTGACGGAAGATAAGCAGCGCATCGTCGGTCGCGTAACGCCAGAACAGATAAATAGATAGTGAAACATCAAACCTTACACATATAACCGTACATTCTGTTGTCAAAATTATCTGACCCACCTTAAAAACAAATGAATTTGGACCCTCTGTCTGTAACATTAAGGTTTATTCAATTTAAATGAGCTTATCAGGCACGTTGCTCAAGGAATCAATGAACAAATACGATGACAAATCAGACACGCAAATTTGATCTTTAACATGTAACGTTAAGGAAAACCCACCCAACATTGTCGGAGCTACCGGCATTAAATATAATTTTGTTAAGCTAATTTAATCATTATGTCGTTGACATTAAAGTTGAAAAGTTTTTAAGTATATAATTACAATTGTATATAATTACAACCTAATCTTTAATTTCGCGTATTCCGAACAAGTTCTTGTGGCTTAGCGGTTTGATGAACGACATGTGGCTTCGAAAACACAGTCCACCTATTATCAGTTTCTTTTTTAATTTGTTGTAATTTCTACAATATTGCTTGCATTATTAAAGAATGACCAATATGATTTACGCCTAATCGCTTATCTTGTAAACAGGTGGGTAAATTAAAAAAAAACTTTTATAATTAATACGAATATTTATTTTTCAACTACCCACTTATTACAAGTTATGCGAAAATATTACCATTTTAGAAAGTTTATATTTGAAGATTATCTATCTTTAGTTCTTTACAATAATACAAGAAATAGTTTTGGAATAAATTCTAAATTGAAAGCAAAACAATATCTTCGTCGCAGGATTTGATCTCGCAACTTGTTATTGTCAGTCTTATAAACAGACCACGAGACCTTCTGGTCTCGTGGTCTGTTTATAAGACTTGAAACCAATCATTAAAATAACCAATAATAATAATTGACCCAGGGGCTGGGTTTTACTTTGGCCAGAGGCTAAGTATTGCCATACAACGTGGCAACGCCGCCAGTCTCTTGGGCACGTTACCAGTTGACAGCGTTGAGGAGGAGTTTTTTGACGCCCTTTTATAATTTGTTGTTATTTTAGTTAAGTATCTAATTTTAAAAATAATATTAATTTGTAAAATATAATAAACTTATTAAAATAAGCAATTTTTCACTAATTATATTATAAAAAGTAGTTATAACATATAACCTAATGCTAACGTTATAAAGATCAAATTTGCGTGTCTGTATTATTATTGTATTTGTTCATCGAGTCCTTATGCACTCGGCTGACAAACTCATATAAATTTAATAAACCTTAATGTTACAGGTAGAGGGTCCAAATTCGTTTGTTTTTAGGGTGGGTCAGATAATGTTGACAACAGACTGTACAATCGACGATACGCCCAACGCATTTTCCGTCAGATATGTGCCAACCCTTAGTGCTCGCGTTTTTAATAAATGCGACTCGAGTGCAAAATTGTAAGGCGGTAGACACAACGGTTTATTCTGTGCGTTATCTTTCAGCGAATTGAGGATGATTATTAAGTAGATTAGACTAAAAAAAACATATGGCGCCGACCCCAAGAAATATGGGTCAAGGGCAGTAAGATGGTGATGAGATTAAAAGTAGACTTTTTTATTAAACAATAATTTAAAAAAAGAATCCCGGATCTAAAACTAACATGACAATGAACTTGAAAAAGAAGATGTGTCGTTTTCACTAAAATCTATCACTTCAAGTACAAACAGGTCTTAAAATTACTGACGAATCATCCTGAGAGTATCTAATTAATTTATAATCACAACACGATGTTACCAAGAGTCTGATCTAAGATCTTAAGAATACAAACCGGTTGAGCAACTTTTATACAAGTCGTATATTTGTCAAAACTTTATATCACGGGAAAAAACTGAGCGACTAGATTTTTATGATTTTTTCGTCTATAAATGGAATTCAGACGCCTCGTGATGCGACGAACAATACAAATCGGAACGTCAGTGCGCTTATAAAAGCAGATCCACACGTACCATTGTCGAATATACATTTATTCGGCACAGGCTATTCGGTTTTTGTTTTAATTCAGACATTTCTTCTCTTACTAGATTTTAGTTGCAAGTTTCACGCAAATAGAACTGATAGCTAGACGACTGATTCAAAATCCAGACACCACAAAAAAAGAACACTCCCTTGTTGACAGTGCTCGGCCTAAACCGCTGCCGTGATTAAAGATAAATTAAAATTTCGAAGGTAAATGTAAAACAAGGTCTCTGACTACGTCAGGGGAACACTTAGAGTGGCAGGAGTGGTTTTGAGCCGGTTCGAGTCCGGCACTTCTTCGACTGTCTCATAAGTCGTGAGATAATATGTATATGTCTATGTTTCACAAATAAACTGATTGATTGATTGATTGATTGATTGATTGATAGTCGAAGTGTCCGTGGGGATTTCCTACTCCTGCAATTATTAAAAAAAAAAAAACGCTGTCGTGGGGAGTAAAATTTTGCACAAGAGAATGAGAGAGTTATGAAAAACAGAATGAAAGGGGTTAATAAGGTAGGAAACTTTTTATGAAATTGTAAGATTCACCGATGTATGAAATACCATCGGGCAAGCGGCTTGTAACAACGAATAGGTAAACGCAAATATAATGTTACTTTGGCATACCGTTACAACCACCGACTGCATTGAAGCAGTTAACCCTACCGCGCACAGTTGACTAGCTTAGCTTACGGTGAGGCTAACATGTGCGACTGCAATCGTTAATCAAACAAATTGATTCACATTTGTGGGCATCATGAACAGCAGGTGTTGGAGTTGCTGTCGAGTCATCCGTAACACAAGGCTATGTGTAATGGTAACACGGAGAAGCCAGCCAATGGAGTACTAAGTAATTTCCCATTTGATATCAGCACTTGGTTTCAAAATTCGATACGTGGTTTATTTATTGAAAATAAATAAACAAATCCATACTTCCGTACTAATATTATAAATGTGAATGTCACTCTGTTTGTTTGTATGTTTGTTTGTTTGTTACCTTTTCACGATTAAACGGCTGATCGGATCTTAATGAAATTTGGCAAGAAGATAGATTTCAACCTGGGGAAAGACATAGGCTATATATCATCACGCTACGACCAATAGGAGCGGAGCAGCAATGAAAAATGTTGCGAAAACGGGGAAAATGTGACTCAGACGAAGTTGCGCGGGACAGCTAGTACATAATAAAAATACATATAACAATACATACAACACACAATACATACAACATACAATACATAATACATTTCATAATAAAATACACTAAATCCCACTTACAATTTTTTTTACAATTAACACGAAAATAACGTGCGTAATTAGACTAACGCTTGCGTTTCTCCATTCGGGGCATTTCCGAAAAAAAAGAACTACTATGCACAATATCGCACTGGTCTGCCTTACGTCCGCGCAGTGTCACTCCATTTACTATCTACTCAGCTTCCACTTACCTTCTCAGAATTGCCGGCATTCTCCACGACTGGTATGCCGAACTGCACCACGTCACCGGAGAACACTTCGTGCGGCTCTTGCTCCGTCGATATGGAGCACCGATTGTTATTGATGAACGTGCCATTGCTGCTCTGATTGTCCTATAAACAATACAACAAGCACGTCATACAACGAATACCTGTGTAGAACAACAAACTCGATGTTTATAAACAGAGGATTCATTTATTTTGAACTAGTTTCATTGCCTATAATCCTGGTGATTTTCAGTAGTGTTCAGGTATTTAAGTATAACAGTAAAAGAAACAGTTGTCACGATCAATGTGCCCCAAATTTATGCTTCACGATACTAAGTAACTGTTTCATTTCGATAGCAACTTTAATAGCATTTTTATGGCTTAAATATAAAAAAATGTGGAGGATTTTATAAGCGTTTCGTATTAAAATATTATACCGGTGTAAAAAAACTTTTAGGTAACGTTTTTACCTTCAGAAATAAGCCAAAGGATTAACATTTCGTGTGTGTTTGCTTGTTTGGATTTATAAGGATAAAACCATCCTTGTTCTATTCTATTGTTATGCTTAAAAGCCAAAATGCCTAAATAGGTGATCGCTGTAATATGTTTTATGAGGAAATGTATACTGTGTTCTAATTTTCTATAAATAACATATCTTTAGCCGATAATTAAAACGCCACAAACGCGGCAGAACCTGCTTATTTCGATTTACATACTAAAAGACAAGTTCAAAATCTGTTTCATCTAATTTCGTATTTAAATATATTCGAGCTTAACTTTAGAATTCCTTGTGTTTTGTCCTTTCCGTTTTCGGGTTATCCTTAAAAGATGTATACGTTACAAATTAGTTGGCGGTTGTTTGACCTCAAAGATAGCCTTATGGAATTTGTTTCAATCTAGGAAAACGGCAGGTAAATAATCTGAATGTCTAGTTGGATCTATGGAACCAATGATGTCTGTGTCTGTTTAATTCACACAAGTTTTTTTTTAAGCCGTTTATCAATCGATATGCTGAATTGTATAGAGCGGTATTTGTATTTAATATTAATAATGTTGTTCATTTGCATTTGCATTGCAGTAGCTTTAATTAGCTACAGATATATTCATATGTTACTGTAAATGACAAAATGCCGGTATGTTTCAAGATTATCTGGTAGTAAGCGTTAAGAACAGGTGTGGCTTAAAAGAGCAATTAACTTGGCATGTTTTTATACATATTCATGATAAATATTTAAATCAGATATGTATCAGTTTTCGACTATACAAGACTACGGTAAAGGCTGTGATTCACAGTTCTACGAGGAACCTTATCTAAGCCATTTATACGAGTGTAAAGCCGTATAAATCCACTCATTACATATTTTACTAATAAATAATTTATATTACTTCCGAGAGCTATCGTATATCTCAGGAAACACTGGTAAATTACGAACAAGTTGGGCTTTTCCAGTAACATAGATTACAATAATGTATCATAAATATGATACATAAATGCATTGTGCAAATGTATAATATGAAATCAACGTATCAGCAATTAATTAAGAATTTAAAACAGAATAAAATCAATATAAATATTGGTCGTTAATCTACTGAGCCCACGACGCAATAGGGATGGTGACTCATTTTTTTTTATGTGTCTATCGGGTAGATTATTAATAAGTATTTAACACGTATTTTTTCTTTTTTCACGTAATCGTTAAATTACGGAGATATTTTGAGTTGAAATGGCGCATGACGTCACGGCTCAGTACATTTTATACCTAGTTGTGACGTAGTGAGCCCCCACTCTCCAACTTTAATGCGTTTTAACTAAGTATTTTTTTGTTTACTTGATAAAACAAAAAATACGTATCTAATATTTTTGTATTACCTGATTGACGGACAAAATAGAATTTCGTTTTCTTTACCCAGTCATCATCCCTATTATAACAATCATATCTCACTTAAAAGTAAATTAAGTTAGAATCATATTAGTTTTGCTTTAATCACATTAGGCAACGATAACTGCGCCCCGCGGTATGACCCGAGCAGACCGCGACAAAAAGCTCGCCTATTTACATTAATTATTCTCACATCAAAATCCGTACATAGAACAATAAACACATAATATAATATAGTGTTCAGCGCGTGTATATAAAAGCTACAGTTGCCCAGATAAATCCAGATTCACTTTCTCTGAGCGATCGAACTGATCACGATCAGACACTTATGCGTATGAATGAGCCATCGATGATATGCACCCTAAATGAATCCAGGATATAAGCTCTTTCATCATCATTCATCCAAATCCGTTCAGCCATTGAGGGGTAAAGAAGTGACAAACAGACTCACACACTCACTCACAAACTTTCGCCTTTATAATATTAGTGTGATCATTTAAATAATGTTTATTTTTGATGATGGTAGCTTTGATAAGTTACAAAGTACATTGTGCCAGTAAATAATAATATAATTTTCCAACCAACAGAAACGAATAGCAAATTCTGGAGTTTACCATCAGGCAGTATTTTCGAGGCATGATTAGTTGAACACCCTCAGTGTCTTCATTCTTTACAATTAATTGTGGATTTTTACGGCGCAACGATCAACGTTATGCAAACAATTCAGACGTTTGTAGGCAAACAACCTCTAAAACCGGAGACGCAGTTCGGTAAACGGAATTACCATGAAGACAAGCGTCCATAGAAATCGCCTGTGGGCGGAAACGGTGAGAGCCGTGCTCGAATTACTAGGCTCCAACACGTAACCAGTACAAGGTTCTTTCATAACATAATGTGGGATGAGTTGACTTTTTAGTAACGCTCGTAATATTCATAACAACTAATTTGGTTATACTTATTACTGTTGTGAACTGCTATTGTGACTTTGTTTCAGAACGTGTCGTGAGACTTTCGGTTGGAAATGTACGGTTATACATACTTATGTAAATGATGCTGTTCTTATGTTGAATTAATTAATTATTCATTTAAATTAGGAGTATTTATGTCTTTTCACTAATTTTGTTACTTCTTACTTACTTGATTTTAACAGCACTTGAGTAGACTGACCCGCTAGGAAGCGAAGCATCGTTACCGTTTATACGATTTACGTATGTTAATTTAAACGGGCAAAGCCGCAGTCTACTCTAATGTCACATACATCGGACTGGCTCAGTTGGAAAACCGTTCCAACGCAACATCGGCCAAGATGTCGAGAAAAAATCGAAATGCCTCACGTAGCTTCTTCTTCCTATATCAATTATTTGTTTGGTTATTTTAAAACTAAATGAAGCAATAGTTAAACATTGATAAATAGCAAGCATTTTCGATTCATATTATAAATGGTAAAGTGCACAACACAAGGATAAATTATGAAGAACAAAGGTAAATAAATAACTAATCTCTTTAGATCGCAAAGTCAAAATGAACTGCTAGTGACCAATATAAAAGCAGTAAATAGTCCTAAATTAATTGGAAAACGTTTCTTACGAGTCGTAGAATTCAAGCATTTGAACAAAATCTTGCGTAAACTTCCTTGCCGAGAAAATACGACCTTAAAAGCTGACACAAGGATATAACACCGTTTTAGTAACTATCAGTGTTTTATTAAGTCACTTTTATAATCAACTGAGAACACCTTTTTTAGAACTAAGGGCAGCCATGCAATTAAGCCATGCATTTGGCCTTAATTTGATCTAGTTGGGTCCGAGTGACGATAAACTCATCGTGTATTGCATAGAGTTGAATTGATGATACGTATCACTGAATACAATCCATTTTCGACACTTAGATTTAAGGTGTAAGTATATCTCAACCGCAAGAAACACCTACATTTGCCCTCAATAGAAGTATTTAACCATAGCGACCTCTCCGTCTGTCACAGCTAGTACTGTTATGGAAAGAACTTCGCAAACCTGACTGACGACAATTGATCAATCAGTACTATAAAGAGTTCCTTTGTTCTATTGTTCAGGGTGATCTCAGCAACTACTGAACCGATTTGAATGGTTTCTTATTAATGAATTAATCAAATTCTTTAGTTTCGCCGGTAATATTGTTGCACTAGCTTGTCAATACGGTAAGTAACTAATGAGATGAGTCGTCGATAAATGCCCACGTCTCACATAAAAGAACTATAATAGTTTTCTGAAACAGTGTAAAGCGTATAGAGAAGTTTCTTTAGCTAGTCAAAATTACTTAGATACATCACATTTCACATGCAGTTTTGCTTACGAGTAGGTACTATAATGATATTCGACGCAACTGGCCAGTAATAGCACAAATGTGAGTAACAATTGGACGTAAGTTGGTACAGCGTACGTAGCAGCAATTTGTGGGACTCACCACAAGGTAAAAGTGGCCCTTGTCGTAATAGAGCGTGGCGTGATGTCGAGACAACACTCGGCATTCGAATATCGTGTTGGTCGGGCTCGGCGTCGCGCGGTACACGTTGCGTCCAATCTGAAACATAACAAACATTCTGTGAATGCAACACGAGCATAAGATCCATTAGATAACAGAAGCTTCCTCAATTATCACAAAATATTTGAAGAATTCCACTGTTTCGACATTCTACAGCCATTTTTACAGCGAATCATTTATTTTATCTAACATTCACACACAAAATAATAGTCATATTTACGTTTTTGGTATTAAACATTGAGGGAAATTGCCCTTCGAAAATTGGTTACAAAGTCGTATCGGAAAGCAGGTTACAACGATGGTTGTAAGCGACGAATGGCAACCTAATTATCTGTAACTGCTCTGTACGTCAGGACAGATCGAAATAGATTGATCTGTATATCAACATGTTATTTGTATGTGAATTAAAACCGTACTATGTAGATCAATGGATCTCTTGCTCACGACACAACATAGATGAAAAGCGAGCTTCGTTAACAAAGATTTATTATCTTGGGTGATATGACATCAAGACCGCGCCTTTGTTTTAGTATCCGTATGCGTGTGTACTGTCCACTAATGAAGTTTTACCCTTTTTCCTATTACTAATTACGTGGCGGTCACGTGCCTTGGGGGGGAGGTAGAAAAATAGGAAAAAAACATCATGCAGTACTTATTTAAGACTTAGTCAACCGTCTAGTCAAGTTTGCCATTTGCCAGTACCTGATGGTGGACAAGCATGTAATAATTATAATACCTTCGCCTTCTATTCAAGCGCATGTGTAAACAAATGCTTTGCATAATTCATGTATGATTAATTCAAATCATGTTTTGCATTATTACGTCCATAACATATTTCAGTATAATTACTCAGATTCACACACTACTTATAAGCTGATTTACTAATCGAACTACGACGGACCAATGAGCCCATTAAATGTTCTATACATATGTATTCATGTTATTAACACATAGCTTGATTGTTGGCTTGGATTTTGGCGCCTTTACTGACTGATATGGAGTTACTACGGGTCATAAACGGCAGCTTCCAGATCTATCTTATTATCATAATTTTGCGATCGCCAATTGCTTCCCCTGCCAAACTCGCGCACTAGCATTTACATATCTATGTGCTGTATGAAACCCTTTTAGGCCAAATAGTTGTGTTTATACAAGTACCAGGTAAGTTTCCTATCTGCTATTGTTTATGTTTACACTTACGACTTCACAATCGTCTGCAATATGAAACAATTTTATTAGTGCGTAAAAAAAAACATAATGAGTCACATGATACTCGAACATAAGCTATTATTAATTGTTTTAATAATAGTAGAAGTTGGGACAAAAGCTCCTATACAATAAATAACACAAAGCTGATAAATATCGGCTTCCATACAAGCGCACTAGCAGATGTGTACTCAGAAATAGCACAATTTAATCTCATTAAATTTAATTGCCAATGCACAATTGTGGTCGTCTCAAGCACCTCGGGTCAGGCTGAGTCAGGCGTGCTCGGCCGTGCTCAGGGGCATATACCCATATCCTCGACAGACAACCACGCGCCTGGAATGAATACAAACTAAATTATGGATAAATGCAATGATTTGAGTGTGACGCGATTGTCAACTGAGTTTTATTTTAATGTTTCAATTGACTTGGACGAAAGAGATGACTGTACTCTTCTCGTCCGGGAATGTCTGAATAAAAAAGTATTCATCCAGAAAAAACGGTGTGCTCATTTGTTTCAATTATCGATTTTTTGATATCAACAAATCTTATAAATTCTGTGGCGCACACAGGGTCGATATACCTAAGGATGGTGCGCTTGGAATTGCAGAGAGACCGGCCCGCCTAAATTGAGATGACGACCTATTGAAACGTCATGGAGGAATGGGCATAGACAATAGTCGATAGGGCCCTTCCATGAACGTTTGAAAGCTCGTGTGTTCATGTTTTCTGGAAGGTTTAATTTGCATCCTGCCAGTCATTGCCTCCTGCAAAATTATTACGATGCTGATCTACCGACATATCAATGTTTGGTAAAAATCAAACTAAATTGACGATTAGATTATTTGGAAACTAACTCTAGTCACTGGCACTGAGACGACACCGTCATTCGGTTTACGAGGCGGAAAAGTCTTCCAGCTGGCAAGAGACGACATCCATGATGATCTGAAGCAGGCAGACGCCAGTTGAGGATGTTTGAGGAAAGTGAGGGCCTTAGTACCTTGTTATTTTGCGTGAGGAATTGAGAGCGGAATGATTGATTAAGAAGGCTTGACATAAGACTACAAACAGTTATTAGGCGACATTGCGACTTTAGCAGTCTCTAGCAAGACGCTAGTACATTCAATATGTGGTTTCCGTTATCTTACACACGGCAGCGATTAATAGAGGCGGAACTGTGATTCTTAGAACACAGATTCACTGGGACTGGCGATTTTTCGACGGGGGTGATCGCCATTCGGCTAACGAAGCGGTAAAGTCTTCCAGACGGATAGAGCTACGACCTACGACGATTTGAAGCAGGTAGAAGCGAGTTGAGGATGTTTGAGGAAAGTGGGGACCTTGGCATATTGGTATTTTTCGTGAGGTTTTGAGAGCGGCATGATTGATTAAGAAGCCTGACTTAAGGCTACAAACAGCTATTAGGCGACCTTAACCAAGTCCCTAGCAAGAGGTTAGTACTTTTTATATGTAGTTTCCGTTATCTTACACACGGCTGCGATTAATAAAGGCGCCACCGTGGATCTTGGACCACAGAGTCACTGGGACTGGCGGTTTTTCGACGTGGAAGACCGTCATTATGTTAACGAGGCGGAAAAGTCTTCCAGATGATTGATAATTATAGCTGCGACCCACGATCTGAAGTAAAGAGTGCGGGTTGAGGAAAGTGAGGGTCCTAGTATCTTGGTATTATACGTGGGGGAACTTGGGAGAGGCATGATTGATTGGACCTGACTTATGCCTGCGTATGACGTGAAATTGAGGCTATTTGGGAAGTCTATTGCAAAAAACTGCTGTATAAATACTTATGTGGTTTCTCGAAGCCGGTCCTACACACCGCAGCAATTTAATAGCGCCGGTGCCGTGGATCTTAAATCACAAATTTGCAAAGTTGGCAGACACAAGTTGCATCTTGGTGGGGGATATAATTATTATGATGCAGGAGATCATTTTAGAATAGCCCTTGTGCTAACATAGTAGGCAAAATCATATAACTTACTTTAATGAAATAATTTGCTTTTTGTCTCCTTTTCAGACATTTGTGGAAGAAGGGGTAGACATGATATCTTGGATGGAAAAAGTTTATGGGCCTGATAACTGCACAGACTACTTTTGAAAAGCATGGTGGGAAAAAATTTTTGAACTGTTAATTTACCTTTTTATATCTCTTTTTGACATACACACATTATATTCCTGGCATCAGACTGATAGCATTTCAGATCTGTATTATTAAATTTCCTACCCTTTTTTTTCTCAACCTGTAATGTTAATATCAGTTTTTTCTTACACTGCCTAGCAACATACCAAGACATTATCTGTGAGAAGTGAAGTGATTCAATGTAAATATTAAACTTGTTTCGTTTAAAATGGTGGTTTTTTTATCCTACAATATTAGGACAAGTCATCTTAACATGAGATAAATAAGAAGAAATAATCAATTTTCATCCAGATAAAGGTTTTATCTAAGTATCTAGTTTGAGCAACGGATTAAGATAAAAGTGAGAATTATTTTTTGAGTTACCAAGTAAGAAACCATATGAAAAACATTATTTAAAATATGACCCCATTCGATTTCTTTGTTGTTTTAAGGCCAATTAGCTAATACCAATTTTAAATAAGAAAAAAAACAATGTTATTATATCAGAAAAAAATTGTTATTTTTTTTTGTACCACCTTTTTTTTTTTTTTTTTTGCGGATGGGAAATCATCAAATGACTTCTCCCGCTCTGGGCGGAGTGGGAGAAGACTTAACTGACTAAAACCCACCCATGTTCCTTCTTAGCCCTTTAGGGCCGCGGTATCTCTTTCGAACAACCCGCAGCCCTGGCAGGCATCGGCCCTTTCGGACCCCTTCCGATTTGCTGACATCTCCTTGAGGCGCGCGTGGAACACGTACGCGCCGTCGACACGGCCTGTCGTCATGAGACGGACGGACGGTGAGCTAGCCCATTACTCACCGTCCACAGGCTCGCGCCTACGGTGGCCGGGGTCTGGTTGCCCCCCGACGCCCGGGGCGTCTCCCGCGGTGGCTGGGACGTGAGGTTCTCTCCCTCTCACGTTCCGCCACCTCCTTCGCTAGAATGACTGCTTCGCAGAAGGAGGCGACGGCTTCCCATTCCCTCTCGCTCCGGACCATGGATTGAACCAGGGCCGGACGCGAGAGGTCACCACCGCCAATCGCCGCTACGAGGACACGGCGGTGCTCAGCCCAAGCGGGGCAGAGCTCCACGGTGTGCTCCACCGTGTCCTCCGGCCGATCCTTGCAATGGTTTTTTGTACCACCTTAATTTCTATTTCTGTGAGTTTTTTTTTTCATGCAACAAAAGATTGACTTTTACAGCAATAGTACTCTATTGCTGTAAAAGTCAATCTTTTTTTTTTTTTAAGAAAGAAACCAATAATTGCAATAGTTTTCCTATCTTAGCATTCCATTTAATCATTCGTATTAGGTCTGAACAATCATTAAACCTTTATAATGGCTGTACTTAGTTGGATTGTTAAAATAATAATTGTGCATGATGAGCACAAAATCCTAATCCAAACAATAAAAATGTAAACTTATTTCTGCTTGAGTACTTCTTATTTATTTTACCTAGTTTTCAAGGAACTAAACATTTTTTGTAATAATATTACGATTTAGTTTACACATATTTCATGTTTGCATGCTAATGGTTACAGAGCAACCTTGCAAGCTTTACAACATCGTCATTTACACTTAGCTCAGTCCAAATTATGTGTGAAACTAACATTCTTACGATGTCATAGTATTTTAAGTTTGTTTCATTTGCCTATTTGAAAGGTAGACACAGTAAATTGATGATTTCTTACCCTCTTTCCTCTCAAAATTCAAGTAGGCCATGGATACACAGAAAGTGATCTAAATATCCTAATATTGTATTTAAAGTACTAAGACAATACATGGAATGATGTGGAAAATTACTACATTACTGACTATTGACAATTTAATCAATTTTCCTATGTTACCAACTAGAGAACAATACAAAATTACTTGTATTGATATCAGAATATGTTGATTAAGTAAATATTATGTCTGAGCCTACAACTGGCGCATAGTCTAGTTGCTATTCTATTCTTTTATCTACTTATACAATGCCAAGTCTCACCAATTGACATAAGTACTCTAATTACTGGTCAAAATTAACACATTACACATACACACAGCTCTCACAAACATTACTTTGCTCAACTACCTTAAATTAAAAAAAAAAAAACCTTGGGCATAGCAACATCACAAATGTCAGCCTGTTCAAACATTTCTTACATTCCAACAGGAAACTATTTACCTTTACAGGTTGCTCCAACGTGACGCGACGTTCTTCGAACGGCAGTGAGTTCGAGTGAGGAATGAAGATAGCCCTGGGAGCACCATCCTGGTTGTTTTGAGACTCTGGCCCAGGTGTCCAGTTGTGGTCCATACTTTTGATAGTATTATTCATGTTTGACATGTTTGGTTTGCTTTCTTGCTCTTTGCTATCACCATCGCACACACTGGTCCTCAGAGTCAGCATTCGTGCCTCGTACGTTATTTAACGAGTAACACATCGATGATCGAAACCTAAATCTATTCACTTGCTGCAAGGTGAAAGGTGAGCACTGATCACTGCCATTTTGGAGGCTAAACACTGTTTCAAACTAAATGGATTCAAAATGTTATAATTGATTAAATGTTCTAAATATCGAGGCAATTATGCAAACACCATTATTTATGAAACTTGATTCCTTTCGTCGACGTATGTATCAACGATGTACAAAAAAATCAAAATCTGGGAGAAATTTATTATGAAATGCTAGCTATTATTTATTATTGCATAGTAAAGACAGTTTACGCGTAGTTGAGTATTGTTGAATTATATTATTTTCAGGGCGTCAATCAAAATTATCATTTGAGGAACTTACGAAATGGGCGCACGATTCGGACATTTGTTTTGTTGAATTAGAGGTACGCTTAGTTGACTAAAAACTCAATAAATCGACTAACTCTTAAACTTTCGGTTCGATAATTAAAACTGAACAGCTTGTGTGCGGTCAAGTCGGGGTCAGTGTTCTACATTTCTTATATAAATAAAAACAATTTTGTATTCATAATTTTCTCTCATTTTTGCTTCTAGTGCCAGCCAGAATTCATGCAAACTGGTTTTTGCCTAAAAACCGTAAATTTACGACTAATGGCGAGTAATGAAAATTGATGTGCTCAAAATAAAAATATTGCGAGACATGTCTCAAAATCATAATCTCATTCGCACACCAAAATACTTTTAACAAATGTATTAGCACATAAAATCGATTTCATTTTGCAGAATTGAAAAAGAGACTATTACCAGAGTGAAATAAAAATTCAATCTTGGGAGGTTTTTACCTTGGTAATACTGGTGGAATTTTCGCTTTCTCACTTCTACTCAGGCAATTTTACATCTTCTATCTTTAATTTTCAAAAATAGCTTTATTCCAAACTAGATGGCGCTGTGCCAGTAAATGTCTACAGAAGAAAGAAAATCGAAACTTCATGTTGTATTGGATTGGTGGGTGAGTTTGAGCCATTACAACGAAAACGGTTTTCTGCCTTGGGTCTTGTGTGAAGTGTGATTGTAGAGTGTGTGATATTTATTTCAGACAAAAGTGATATTTTACGTGTTTTTGTGTTCCGTAAGTTTATTTTGCTTTACTTCTCAGTCATTTACGTAGACCTAAACGTAAACCGAATAAAAATATCTGCGTAGAGCTTGTCTGATGTAGATGTTCAATATGGCCGTTCTTTTTTATTATTCGTTAGATGTTTATTCGTAATTTAGCAGCAACCGTTTCAATAACGAGTTCAAACTCCAAATATAACTACAGAACATTGAAATTTCATAAGATTCGTGAATTTCGTTGATGTGGCAAAATGACAGTAACCCTAATGGTTTTGACGTTTAATTTCTGAGTCATTTTACTGCATTCTCTGTTTTTTTTTTACTCAATTTCATGTAATTGCATCCATACCCAATCTACAATCTAGGATATATTGCCTAATAACTTTAGTGTTAGCTACTTTGAATTAAAATGTTAAGCAAAACAACAATGCTGTGAAATTACATAAATCTATGAATTCCTGGTCACATAATTTGACTGGTTCCAGAATAAAAATGGCACAGTCGGTGCAATAAATTAATCTCAAGAACTTTTTATCAACCAAAAACAGAACTTATTGCTTGAGACATGGAGTAAAAGTTGCTGTAGTTTTTCTGAAGTAGGTACTGATAAAAACGTTACTAGTTTATGTCTTAAAGTAATTTCTTTCTTAATTTTATTGAAGATGAGAAGAGCTAATTATCTAAACATATGTTTAAAAAAAATTCTGCATTATGTACAATCCGGCCACAGCAACAATGCCATGGGGTCCTGGTTTACAATAACACACATGATTTCCTTTTATCCTTGAATGTGGGATGTACACATAAATATAATACATATGAATTGTTGAATAAGCAATAATTATAAACCAGCACACTTCTACCAACGAAGTTCATTAAACACTACATTATGGCTTCATTTACGCAACTTACCAAAATAAAGGCAGGTTTGACCTTGACATAGAAGCCATACATAATTTTGATTAGCCTCAAATTACATGTTCACAGTTAGAATTTTAAAATGTACTAAATGAAGCCAAAGTGATTTTTAAGTTGATGTAAGCACACAAATTAATTTAATTATTTAAAATTTAATCAAATATTCACGAAATTCTTCTCTTTTGAATTGTTACTGATGTCAAGTCCCTTAACTGTTTCACAAAATCCCTTTTCAAATGACATAAAAGGAAGTTAAGGCCAGAAATAACTCATTACTAATGGTTAGCAATAAATTCATTTTATAATTCTTAATTGGTACTATCTACTTGAACAAATCAATCTTCTTCATGGGGTTTCTGGTTTCCGCACTTAGTCCCTTAAGTGGACCATTGTGCGTGAGCCATAGTGGCCGTTATTCCAACCAGCCCACCTCCCTCCAGAAGCAGATTAACAAATCAATCAATTTGTAGCCCATCCACAATCTAAAATGAGTGTGTGATAAATGATAGCACATGCAAAGAAATCTGATATATTTAATTGGTGCAGTAACCAACATTTTTGTATACCATGCAAAATAAATGCAACTGTTGTAGCTGTGAATAAGAGACTGCAGGATCGCATGGCTGGGAGACGTATCACGTGTGGTTGTAATCCTCAGCAGTGAAGGGCGAAGAAGTTGTGAATACCTAGCCCAATCTATACTGATATAATTAAGCTGAAGAGTTTGTTTGTTCTTTTCCTTGAATGGTTGTATTTAAAATTAAAGACTATTTACTATCTCACAACAACCTTTAGAAGCCAAGCAAAAAGAAAAATAACCTCAGAAACAGCAGGTGAAACTGCATCTCTCAACTGTGATACAAGAGTGTACAATATCCTGCACTTGGCTCCTAGAACCAGATAATATAATGTGGTTGTCTCTCTTCACAAATAAATTACTTATCCATGTAAAGTGTTTATAAATACAATGTCTCTGACGTTAATGTGTGTGATGGTGCTAGATATCCTTGAATAATCAAAAATGAAACTGGAACTTTTGTTTGCTAGTCTAGCATTTCATAATTTTAGGTCATTGAAATTAATGATAAATGTCAACAACCTCTCTAATCATTTTAAACAATACACTAATATTGTCAGTCATAATTTTAAAATTATATTATATTTAATATCATATTTTTATAATATTTTAATTTTAGCACTTTAATTTGAGTTTCATCTTCAATTTATGGATACACCTTTTATAATGTACACAAGATATGCGCTTTGGATGTGGAGTTGCAGACCACCTCATATACAAAACAATACTGATGATCAGGGATCGGAATAAGTAACTTTTATACCTTCCTTTGATTTAAGGTGGAAACGACAGGGTGGCCCATGAAATTCAATTTTTTTATTACGTTTTTTGCAATTTCTCCAATCAGTGTCACTTTTTATGTTGAATAAAGTATGATATGCAGCCATAACTAATATGGCCTTACTAAGTTATAATCATTAAAGTCATCAATGGGTCGTATTGATTACTTTAAGTTCATTTAATCCCAATGACTGACTATGTCATGGAAAAAGTCATTTAATTATTTTAATGACTGTAATATTATGTAAATACTTACATTACTTACTTACATTTTACAGCCACATATCATATTTTTTTCAACATAAAACCTGACACTGACTGGCAAATTGCAAAAACGTAATAAAATTTGATTTTCGCAGGCCAGCCTGTCGCTTCCACCTTAAAGCTTTAATTCGGAACTTAAAAATCATTCCGTGATTTTATGTGGAGGTATTATCCACATTTTACTTACCTCCTCGAAGTTTAGGCAAATATACCCTATTCCGATCTCTGCTGATGATACAACACAAAAATTAGTATTGAAATAATTGCAAAAAGTAGTTTTTGTCAAAATCAATAAATAAAATATATTTACTTACATAAATTATTGAAATTGCTAAAAATTACTACCATTCATAATTTAATGTTTTTTCAGTACCATACATAAAATTTGTGATTATTTCTAAAGAGGTCTTATTGCTAACAGTTGTTAAGTGTAAGCTTCTGTAAAGTATTTTCCTTGTCTGTCAAGTACATTTTGTCAGGGTTAAATAAATAAAACACCTTAAAAGAACCTAAAAGCATGATTGTTATGTTCCAAATGTGGATACTTATACATAATATTTTCGTAGGTGACTCACTAAGTTTATGTTAATGTTGTCAGTGATGTAATGTAACCTTTAATCTGCTTTCCTTGTGTCTTAATTTATTTCATCACATTAATCTGGTTGCAGCAATTTCTGTGACAGCTGTTTTTGCAAATATTTATGGTCATAATAAACATGAAATGGTTTTTTACATCATTAGTGCAATATCTTTAGATTGGTAAAAGGCTAGGCAGATTGTAGTGCAATCTCTTTAGATAATTAATTTTTGCAATATGTGTTACCTACTCATTTTGAAAATGCATACTTGGTAAATTAGAATGCAAACTTAGCTAGCATATTCTGCATCTCAATAAAAGGGCGCCAAAAAGCATAACTATTACTAATACCAATAAAATTCTTTAAAACATTTGACTAACAAATGTCTACCTTTTATCAATTTCAAACTCAACACATTGCAGCAAGACATATTAGTTATGTCATTGAAACTTCCTCAATACTAGCTGAGAAACATGACAAGTAGTGTGTAAACAAAACTGTTGTGATTGTACACAGGTGTTATAATGGCAACGGCGTTCCTGCCGTCGCCCGCGTGAACAAGTGAGACTCTAGTGCAGTGAACCAACCGGGCCCGCCGCCTCAAGCGTCACCCGACCACGATGAAAATGGTGTTGTCACAACGGCAACGAGAGGAGCTGTGAGTAACAATGAACATTACATTATTGTAACATTATGTCACGGAATATAGAACAGACTGGAAGGCGCCTACTCCGTCAATCCGTGCCGCACACTGTGTTCAAAAACATAAAAAATCATCGCCATACCTGCCTCTCTTACCACCCGCCTTAGATGGCTTACGTGAGAAAATTATAACATTGTTGGCCAAAATATATAATTCTTCCTTTCTGTAGAGTCAGAAAATAATAAGTGAAAAAAGCGAGTTCTTTCTAAAAAAATAGGTGCCACAAACGTTGGATATTTCTGGTGCCTCAGTTCTAAAACGCGTTCGCGCCCTCTGTTTTGTTCTGTATTCTGTGTAATTAACGGTTTATGTGTCAGTTCACGCGAGTTTAACACACTTTCAACCTCTCACTTTTGTCTACTACAATCAATCAGATCAGATATAAACATTCTATACGAAAACGGTCAAGCTCAAAAGGTATATTCAGTTTAAGGACATGCCGAAACGTTTGCTTTTTCGAGCCCTTGGTAGTCGCTTTTTAATCGATTTTGTGTCATTCTGTACGTCGGCGTCGGTCGTCATTAGTAGAAGTTTGGGGAGTTTGAGTCGTGTTGCTGATACATAAATCAGTTAATCAAAATATTACCACTGTCATCAAAAGAGGCACTTTAATTTATACTGATACCAAAAGAATGATGCATATCTTATCAAGTCATCAATTAATGGGTATTAATTTATTCACTAGGCTTATCTCATGTTTATTTTTATCATAACTTGAAAAGTTCAGTATTCGCGAATACTAGATGTTTTCAGTTTTATCGTAAGAAGTATTAAATAATGCGCTCTCGAAGAATGAAATACGCATACGCACCTGCACCTGCGACAGAGTTGCCTCGCTCCTGACTTTTCATCAGATAGAAACGATCATTAATTCTACGGTTCACGGCGAGGTCATATAAGTAACAATTTGTTCGCAGAATAGATCTTTAAATTGGTTAGAAATCCGGAGTAGAAAGCTGTTGCACTTAGAAATTTAAGTATAATTATTTCTTTTTGCATTGTTTCTGATGCAGTTCATTAGGTGTAGCATTATGTGAGCATTCGTTTACGAATTAAGAGTTATGTAGTTAACAGATAATTACAAAATCAATGCATTATTACGTTGCCTGATCTCAATAGTGGACGGAGCATTGTCTTCAGAATATACAATTGCGTTTTAGAACAGCAGAATTGAGTTTCGATGAATTCGGTCAAGCAAATAGTTGCGGCGGCAACAAGGTCGTCGCTGCTAACGCAATGTTACCAATACTCTACTAGAAACTTTCTGAATTTGGTATTAATTACAATATCCTATTCAAACATCATATATAACAGAAATCCACACGAGTAACGCCCATCTGTGTAGGTACTGTATATAACAGGCTGTACAGGCTTGCCTCTACTACCTCAAGCGGATAATCCTTTACAAAATCCCTAAATATTGTGTACAACTGTGATACTAAACTTGAGAAGTAACATTTTACATTAAATCTTTCTATGTTTCTATGTAACAAAGTTTACAAATCCATCCAGTGATAGTGACATGATAATCTAATCGATGTTAATCATACCAAGCTAAAACTGAAAGACGCGTTCTAAAACTTGTTCTATAATCATGTATGAAGTCTTTAGAACTAACACGCCAATCACTTGAACATTTAAATTACTCGATATCAGAATAAAGTCGTTGTAACCATATTTTGACTTAAACTAAGTACAGACTTCCTTCCACGAAACTGTCTAGTGTTGCCTATTATTTAGTCCCTCCCTTGTCGTTACAACCGGATAATGCCTATCGCTTTTAACGCATATAGTTTTCGCAAATTCACAGTTACTTGTTATTGTTGATCGTATCAAAAATTATTGTAATTTACTTTCTAATTATAATCGTGTCAGCAGGTACTAATCGGATACTAGGTAGTTCCAATAAGTGCACCTAATGATGGTTTAACATGGTTGTTATCTATAAAGTAAGCTCCATTAATACTTGAATCCCTTACAAGGTGTACCATCGGTACACAGTCAACCTGCGTGCCTGCCGACCTTTGAAAGCGACAGTTGCTCTTATAACGTAATGTCGTTGACCCCGCGTCGCCGTTGGCGCCTTCCTCGACTTAATGCTGGTGTGCAGCTTTCATCATGAACCTAGAAATCCCATCATTATTATACGATTATATTGATGTTGCAATTGCAAATAACGGCTCTCCTGCGCTAACACTGATTGCAGTTTTCAAAGAAACTTTATCACACTAATAGGTATTCAATCTGAAATTAAATGAGATTATAAGCAGGCAGTTTGTCGTTCGATCAAGTGTACAGTTTATGGTCGTAGCTAAAATTAAACCCTGATGTGATCAAGTCAATCTGCTCTGGTGTCCAAACTAAATCGCTCTTGTTAGTCGACCAAAGCATTGGGAAACAGATCATTGAGCAGAAACCAGAGGGTAACCTTTTAGAGTATGGGTTACTGCATAATATACCGTCGGCCGTGAACTAATGACCTAAAATACCTTGCGTTCCTTATACCCTTTAACTCGCTTCACACGAAGTGAAAGGCGAGTTGAGATCTAATTCGCGATACTTCTACAAAGATGTGGTCATGCTGTTCACACGCTATTGTTATACAAGTGCAAACAACACGTCCGAATTCTAATCGTCCATGTTATGTAACTTCAGCACATATACAAATAGGATTAAGTTCATTGAATACCTTCAATCCCAATATTATAGATGACTTGTTACGGTTGCTTCGTTAAATTATTCGTATGAGACACGTGGTTTGAAATAACCGACTTACAAAGTGATACTTCTTTGCTGTTGGTGATCTAATGGTCTACTAGTCCGCGTTCGGTTTGAATCTACTGCGTCGAATCGGGGTCATTGAACGCGTCTGTTGATTAAAAATAACGATCACAAATTTAAACACCAGCAGGCATATTTCGCTAAATGGACATGCTCTTACCGTTGAAGATTGCAGCACTTGCTGTAACTACGCTGTCGCTGTTATTCGGGTCGATCATTGTTCCAGTAAACGTTTACGAACTCATTGTGACGATGTGTATTTTATTGAATATTATTATAGCTTTACATTATGTACGATATTTAAACAAAATATTAAACATACCTTCGTTGTTCTCAAACTATGACTTAAAATGTATGGCTAAATCCTTTTAATTATCATGTTATGTTCTAATTACGAAGCTGAAATACAAAAATTTTGAGCAAGAAACTTGCTCTAGGCATTTGAAACTAAAACAGAGAAAGTACCTTTTGAACATAAAATGCATGTTGCGATTATAATATTATTTAAATTAGAATGATAAGAATCTTTTAGCACCCGCTATTCAAGACCTCCTATTGGCTCCGAATAAACGAGGTCGTATCGAGAGTTGCCTTACATTTTATGCACCCAAATAAAAAACCGCTTGCGTCATAGGTATCTCGTTATTACCATAATCGATCAAGATCATAATCTCTGTTACATAAATGTCTAGATGAGTTAGAAAGTTGTTATTTAGGATGTAGATAACTGAAAAGTGATTTGGTCGTTTGGTTCAAATACTGTGACAGTTGACAGGCAGATTTGAGGATACATATAAACAAAAAACATTTACCACGTGAGCACCGTTCCCAAAATAATCTGCTTCTCGAATTAGTATAACCTGGCCTTGAGTGTGGATTTAGTGGATGTTAGGCATGTCCGTACGACACGTTATGTGTACGTCATGGCATTCAGTACGAAACGTCCCGACAGGCTATGAGAGATCGTGACTCATCGACCATCGTACATTATTATGATCAAGATACGCCTGCATCAATGTCAACCTGCTCACTGCTCTTATTGGTGCAATCTTCGACGCTGACGAAGGCTAACGTCAATCTTATCAAAATTGGAATCAACACTTCAGTTTTGATTACAAATGAACTAGTCGATGTGTTGATAAAAAGTAAGACTACCGTATGAAATACAATCTGCTCTGATTAGTCATTAGAATTGAATCAATGTAAAATAAGCTCATCAAATCAAACTGCCATAAGTCCATCTACAACGTAATTTGACTTTTTGATTTGGTTGTATTCAACTTTTAAATATAAGTTCGCCAGCTCACTTCAAAATCCCATAAGTCACAGGCATTGCTTTGAATAAAACGTAAATTAAATATGTTACTTTTTTCAAATTCTAGTAAGTCCACAAAGACATTATTTCAAATTCTCACATGTCCATTGCTACCAATCACAAAATGTCAAACTGGTCAATATGGCGTCAGTCTTGCAGAAAGTTTTGTGATTGGGTTACCTATCATAAGCTAGAAAAACATTTGACAGAATTTCATTTCACCTAAAACTTTTCAACTATTATTATTTCCTTTTTTTTTACTTCATCGAAGTCCCGTCTGCCACTGTATCATTTGACCTATTATCAATTCGATTTTTTTCGTTACTCTGACGTTTCATTTGGTCGAACAACTTTTTACCGAAGTTACACTTAGCCGAAATAACATTTGATCAAAGTATTATGTTTATGAACATTCATTTTATATGAAAGAAACAATATGTGGATAAAAAATATTTGATTTGTTATTCTATGATATGAATATTCTGACATTAAACTTTATTTTAAACAGAATTCGAAGATTTAAATTTCTTTAAAGTAAGTTTTCTGCGTATTGATTATTCTATGAAATGGTAACAATAAAATAATATGAGAAACAATTTATGTGAAACATAATTCGCTATGAAACAACGCACAACACTAAATTTTGTAGCACAACATATAGACTTTTTATGACACTTGTTTAATTTAATATTGAAAATGTAAGCCATTGTTAGGTTCTAGACCCGTTGTCCATGCGCTATACTGCTCTTGGCTGTGGATCGCAAGTACTCCGAAAACAAGCTGCTATGTTAGGATTTTTTATTCCTATCCTATTTCTTTCTACTAAATTCACGCATCCCAAAAAGCATCTTAGGCTTCAGAAGATCCCATACCATAAAGTTCTCATGATTGTTTCCGAAACTGTTTATGCCAAATTGCCAAAGGAAGAGATAACATCAATGGGAAAGTTACAACGAAGAATACACGTTCTTAATTATCACGACAGGTACCTACTTTATTATCATACAGTCAGTTCGGTACTTGTACCTTTGTTATTTAGAAACACGAAATACACAAATAATCAACAATTAATTCTATTCGTGCTCTAATGGACGTTCTCAGACAAATCGACTTTACGATCCATGGAGAAATTTAAAATCTAATTAAGCAGAGCATTCACCTGCTTACTCTAAAGGATTTGAACGTCCGGTCACGAATGTAATTAAATTACTATGTAGAAACTTCCTCGGGAACTTCACTATGTCAACGTTTTTGTTTTACATTGGTTTCTTTTATGGTTTCATGGCAATTTACTGCGCCTGTTATTTTCCATTGGATGTAACCTTTCCCCCTGGTAAATATCAAGTTGATGGTATTTTCACCCCTGATACGTTTAGGTTTTCCCGGTATTTAATTGGCCCTTCGCCCCCTTTTTGTTGCTAGTAATGAAACCAACGTTAAATTAGACGTCTTTTGGAAATTACACAAGGTTCTTTCATAGGGGTTGTGAAATAATCCAACTTTACACTTTAATAAAGTTTGTGATGTTTCTCTTTTACTAGAGTAACGTCGTAACTTACTTCGCCTCTAATTGGCTCTAATGCAATAACTGAGTACCTTTGTTCTGTATAAAATATCATACATAATATGTATGAGCTCGCAGTTGCAAAGTTTACAGCTAAATTAGTACTCTTCTTCATAATGCAGACTGAAAGTTTAGCTATAGGAGATGAGTTGATTTTCAAAACATCTTCCTGGCATGACGCAGTATGTGGACATATAACATTCATTCAACGACAAAGTTAAAATGGACATGCAAAGCCTCTGGGGAAGTTATTTTAATGAAGCTCGTGGAAAAGGGATTCGCAATGACGCAGTGCCGCTCTGACGTAGCCGGCGCCTCGAGGGGGCGAACTGCGATCGATACGCCAAGTCGCGTGGGCGGCCTCCCCTTCATCCCAGCTGCGAGAAAAACTATTATCAACTTTAGTCCTATACTAATAAACATAAGAATTTCCTTGGCAAACATGAAAATGAATATGCGATAGAAAATACCATTGAGTATGTGCTACCCCTTCTCAATATTAAAGTTGATCGTATTTAATGTAAAGCGAAAGATGTGTCTACCTACACCATTGCTATATTAACTTATTTAAAAAATCCATCGAGAACATTAAAACCTATAAAATGTTATATGAACTGAACCGTATCCATTCCTGTAAAAAGTTACCTCCCATCTGTCTGTCTATCATATCAGCAAGACAATCGACTGATGTTAAACAAGGATGCATGTTCAAACAAATCAAATCGATAATAAGTAATCTACGCTGCTTAGACAGTAGCTTAGACGCTTAAATTTCAAGTCATGACTGCATATGCAAATTGTTGCTTGTTACGTGTTCTTCATACGGATACGGTGAACACAGTGCGGTGTCTGCAAAACTTTTAACATCGTTCCGCTTCGTAACATCCATCCCGTTGTTTCCATCATTGGTGATCCCGTTACGCTGAATGCACCATTTCATGTAATCATCCGTTGCATAATACGGCTGATTGACTCTGAAAACGATTTAATTTTTGTTACTAGTTATCCTGCCATTTTATTTTTTGAATAATATGAATGACTAGCTTCTGTGCGCGGCTTCGCGTAATACTCAAATAAAATGCCCACGTCCATCTGGATTAATGTACTTTTCAAATGGTGAAATAATTTTTCAAATATCTCGTAGTCCCGGATATTAATAACCCTATGCATACATCAAGCTCACAAAATACGCACTCTCACTTTATATTATTAAGTAAAGAAGTATAGATTGATGATAGTTGCTGTTCACGGAACTATGAACAAGAAGCAAAGCTTATAAGGACTAAAAAAGATGCAAAACGCCACTGAATGTGAATAAGATTAACATCTGCACTTTGAAATTAAAACATGAGTGAATTCACTATGAATGAAACAACATTAGTAACTTAATACAATAAAATTATGGTAGGAATTAAGGATTAACATACTCGTAGCTAGAGATACAGAATGTCCAAGTTAATGTGACTGTCCTAAGTCTAGCAAAATATCTACAAGTCTCAACGAAGATTTGAAATGTGTGTGTACTTCGTAATGTTCACAGTTTTTTTTAGTTTTTAGAGAACGACCCCGCATGAAACCTCTAGTCCATGGCTTAAATGTCATGCTGTAAATTTGAATTTTCTATGCAAATAGCTGCATTTTGTGCTTTTAACCACGAAACAATAAGCTCAGCGCATGATATGACTAAACATTCGGAAGCCGCATCGAAATTAATCAGCAAGTTGTAGTAGGAAAAGCATCGGTTTTTCCAGTATCCAGTAACATTTGAATAGGAACAAAATACTCATCAATTCATTTGCCTCGTTGTCCGGTTTCCTCGTTTGTCACTGACTAACGAACCATCTAAACTCAAGCATTATTATATCTAATGTTGGTCTATAAATCATGACATACTAACGTTACTTAATGTTTGTTATGTCGATGAAGTCACGATAGGTACGATCACTTTTGTCATGAATACAGATTTGCATTAACATTATCACGGGCCATTAATATTCCCTGTTATCGACTGACGTGACGTATTTGTTACGATGGTTCCGTTGTTTCATGTTCCAATACAAAATCGGCGTCTCGCGTCGGCTCATGGCTCATACCCCGTACTCCTCCGAGTAAATATTTCTTGCTGTATCAAATAATGCTAATCTATTCGCCCATAAAAATGTCTCGTAGAACAACATGTGCATATGTGGAACAAGCCTATTATTCAAAGCGCCTAACAATCAACGATACCTGTTTAGATTACCAATAGGTAATAGAATGTCACGTAATATTGATGGTAATCAGAGTATAAAACCACCATGCAAATTCAGCTTGTTTGTTGTAGTAATTATTGCCTAATGACGTTCATTCAAGAGCTTTTCCTGACTTGAGTCCAATCACACATTTAGATAATGACCTTTTACAGCAATAGTAAGTTCTTGTCCTATGGCGTGTTATAAACATGTCTCCTGTTGCTAGTACCACTTGTCCCTGCAATCAGAGTAATAACGTCGGAAATGTATCGTGAAAGTTATTTTCTCAGGCAGTCCCAGATCGGTCCGCGCCTCTAGCTCTACGCACGAAACCACTTTCGCTGTGCCCCAACATTGCTACTGAACTCTGTTCAAGATTGGAGTCACCGGCGGAATGTTCAATCTTGCCTCGAGCGTTGACTATGTTTGGTCATAGTATTATTTCATTTTTGGAGCATTATCATCAATCAATCATCTTAACAGCCGTATAACTATTTGAACTCTGGTACTAAATCATACGCCCCCAAGGAAAAGTATAACGAATTATACTGAATGACCAGCAATGTCGCAACCGACTGATGTTACACTTGTGTTATGCTTACGTTCCAACCTGTGTCGCTTTATCTTTTCACTTCGGCAGCAAAAGCGATACGTGTAACTTGTAACTTGATTGCTCCCACGCGAACAATAAGGACACCCGCGAGACTGATTGTCTTTGGGATCGATTCGGTTTCACCTCGCTGATATCGAAGCTTGACATAGTAATCAAGCAAGAAATAAACTCTATTCAACAGAGACGTGTAGATGAAACGCTTCACTCGATATCGCCTTTTCAACGTTTTCGCCAAATTCCAAACAACAAGAAAGTATTGGCAATCGACGCTTTAATGGTCAGGATTATCGGTTGCATAAGCGCAATAATCGAATTATGCACTTCACCGCGGATAGAGGAAGTCATTGAGTCAGCAATACAATGTGTATGTTTTTTTATAGAACACGTAAGATGACGTAAGTTTCGAACACGACACTTGGAGCCTGTTTTCTAAATAAAATAAGCGAGTTTGTCCACCACGCAACGAGATCTCCCTCGCACATGCACACTCACTGAACAAATAAGCTCTTTGACAGAAAAGACAAAACAAAGTGTGGACCGTATATAGGTTTAACTGTATAACACTGAGTCACTGTTTGGTCATGATTATTTAACTTTATATGGTATTTGTAAAGTGTACAGTATGTAAATAAACGCAAAGCAGCTGTTATGATTTGAATCGTAATAAACGCTGCTTCGGTTGTTATAACCTTATGACCAGCCCAATACAGATTATTACTTTTATTGTATTACACTACAATGACGATCATCAATTTCACTTTTTAACTACTTAATAAAACTAGACTGCTTTTAATGAGAGAAACATTAAGCAGATCTCTCATAAACCTTTCACGTCATACAACAATTTACGTACTGAAGAATCCCTTCAATAAAATTTACATTTATACGTTCAATGCAAATAACTACCAACAAAGTACTGCTTAATAGGCATATTGAACCTATGTACTATACTTTCTTAGAAAGTTTGTGTGGGCGGTTCGTTTAATCCTCAGTACGTACTTACCTGATTTGTCGTGTTGAAGTTTATTAATTAGCAGGTGTATTTACAACCCAGAATAAACTGTAAATGAAATGCCATCAACTGCCAACTTTAAATACTATCTGACTGTCTCTACTTAGTAAGTTTTCTCTTCACTCTTAAGGACAGTTCTAACTGTAGGATGTTATGATTAAAATCCTAGAAAAAGATTCTTAAAAGCTGAGTTGAAGAAGAAACTTACCCTTGATGTTTCCCACACAGCCTTTTGATAAAGTAAGCTGCAAAAATTAGGAACCTGAAACTTGAATTACTAACATTAACGAACTAGGATTCATAAAAGTTTTTTATTTCCATAAGAACAAGTAAAATACCATTATGACTTTTATTATTTATTAGACAAAACCGCTATAGCGAACTAAGAAAATAAAATGCTGGATGCCACAAGGATGTGTCCTAGGTCCAGTTATTTCTCAACTAGGACACTTATTATGTTTTATAACATTATTTTGGTGTTTTATAAAACAATTACTTAATGTCTTTATTTCATCGATAAAATTAATGAGCCAAGCTCCTTTATTTTAAAATATTTTCAGATGACTAATTGTTATTTTAGTAGATTGTTAATTTGTTTTCAATATCCCAAATTCCAGTTTATCTAGAAAAATTGTTATAAATTGTCAAGACTATTTTGTTATTGACGACGACGTAACCTTACCTAACACGTTTGTGATTCTTTATTGGATGACCTCATCATGGATTGAATACACATTATGTGTCGTGTGATTTGAACCGATGTCAAATACAGTAATTGTGACCGTATCAATAAGCTGAAGTGAAGAAACGTATTACGTATGAACAGTGTCCTTATAAAGAAGGCCTCCATTCAGCAGTGGGTGTATAGGTACTGTTGTTTGTATTTATAAATCAAAATTAAAGATGTGATATTCTAATAAAAGTAGCGTAACCTTTAAGGTTCCGTGTCAAACAGTCCTCACTTAACCCGGGAAGTGAGTGCACGCACCCATAAAGATATTCATCTACTTACTTACTGATCATTTTGGTGGTTTTATTCTAAACCCTAACTGGTGTTTCTAGTGAACACCACATTGTCGACATATGTACGGCGCAAACGTAGGACAGCGTCAAATGCAAAACGTTGTATGGTCAACCCAAATGATATATATAGGATTATCAAACTCCCCAGCATTCGATGCATTTTGGCTCTTACCAACGATTGATAGATGTGGTCGGTCACGTGAAACAATGTACGGAACAAGGGATCTAGTACTGCGGTCGCCAACCTGCTAGCCTTGCGTTCTAAGAGCAATACCTCCTTTATGAGATAAGCCAGCTGTAAACGAACGCTACTATACAATTATTTTATTTACATGTGTAATGTTAGTACTGTTAGTAAGGTAACTCGAATCACAGCAATAGTAGAATCTTATACTGAATAATTTTTACTCGTACTTTTTATCTTTTGTTAAATACGTAGTATAGATAAACATATAAATGCCTACCTATCGTGGGCTCGTGACGTCATGGTCACAGCGACAAGGGCACCTTATTAGAATAAGTTCGATGTCTTTGTTATCTTTCTCTATCAGGAAGGTGCGTGATCGAAATTACAAAATCCTTTGACGAGTAATAGGATGAAGGAAGGAGGACCAAGGAGACGATGGATGGATTTTATAAGGAATGATTTGAAAGAAAAAGGAGTAAAGGATAGCGTGACGGTTGACGGAGGAGAATGTAAGAAAAAAACCTGTTGCACTGACCCTAAGTAACTTGGGGTAAAGGGCAGGAATACACCTTGTAAATCACCTCATCACGAAGCCGTCAACCAAGCATTCTGTACATGAAACTAAATAACTTTACGCAAAAATTATTGCTGGGAAACGACTTTTTTTTGGGGGGTGTAAAAAAAAACATTGTGCTGATGGACGGATTGAATAGTACGGGGGTCGTGGAGGTGTTTAAAGTAAAAATCTTACATGAAAAACTTGTATTTAAAAAAATACTTGTCAAAAAGTTGGGACTTTGACCCCTAATATCTCCGTAACTAGAAGGTTCCCAGGTATGGTGTAGAACAAAAAAAATATCGCAATGACAGGGAGAACCAGTGCCTTTCGGCTTCGTTAAGAGGTGTTTTACATCCTTTATGATGATGAGAGAAGTATGAAAGAAGAAGACAAGCTGCGCCAACACCATATTCATTGGGATAAGAAATAGAGAATTACGATGATGATTTGACGAGATCAATTTAGGCTATTCTTTTGGCGCACCTTTTTCCTGAAAAAGCTATCTTCTAAACTGAAACAGTTGATAGTGTTAAATTTTGTTTAATTTACCGATCTTCCTTTGTATACTGATAAAGCAAATTTAGTCATTTGCATTACTGCGTACATTTCGTTTGATTTACAACTAAACGTCTTCAAGTAATTAGTGGCTGACCTGTAGTCTAATTAAGCGATAACATTGGCAAATCGTGTGGGTTTCCCTTGACATTTGATACGTGCACACATTTAGAGCATTCAGTAAACCGGAAACTGAAAGCAATGAGCTGAAGTAGACTGGTATCAGGTATCACTAACAACATACAGCCAGCAAAAACACAGCGTTCTTATCGATCAAGGAATTGTATAAACCTTGAAATAGAAAAAGTATAATACAAGAAATTAATAATACTTGACAACCAAAACTCAAACGAATATATCACTGATAGGAATATGACTGCCTCTTTGGTTTAGTGGTCGCAAGTGCGACTGCCAAACATGAGGTCCCGGGTTCGATTCCCAGGTCGGGCAAAGTGTTATTGGGTTTTTCCATCAGGAATTTCACAGTAGCAGCCACCGAGTCTGAATTTGTGTCTGGTTGATGGCAATAGGCTCGCCCCTTATTACACGGGACTTATACATAAGTGTCGAAATTTGGGTGTACTAATGGGTACACCTCTGCCTAACCCATCGGGGATTACAGGCGTGATTTTATGATATATGAGTATTACGATTGTAATCATTTTGTATTGAGATGTGAATAAATTAACAAAACACCGGCCGAAATCAAAAACAAACTCTCACTAGAGAACCATATGATTTAGGCCCCCTTACGAGCAAGATCGTTTAGTTACATCAGCTGATTAATCAACCTCTCAAGTGCTCTACGTAATTATACCGCAGAAAAGGAACACATTCCGTTGACTGATTACGTTGCAAGTTCACATTGATGTTTCCTACATCGCAATGTCCATGTAGCCTTGCTGCGCGTCGTTTGAATCTTGGATGAAATTTGGCACAGGGATAGATAATAGTCTGGAATAGCACATAGGATACTTTTTATCCCTGGTGGTGTGATCCTGCGGGACAGTTACCGAAAAAACGAAGCCGTGGGCAGAAGCTAGTAGGATTATGAAAAAGAGAAGAAAACTTAAACTAAGACAATATTGGATCCAGACATTGTGCAAAACTATCTATTTACTTTTTAAATTCAGGAACAGGCATTTTCATCTAGCGGCTAATATTTAACCAGGCACTTGTAGTTATCTTAGGATCACTTGGCATATTAGATGTAATAGGTACCTACATCATACATTAAAGGATAATAGTCTCACAGACTACCAGGAGACCTGAATCATGAAGAAGTGTTACCTTCATTGCTTTTTGCATGATAGTTGAAATATATGTAGATTTGGTAGTATGAGATTTCTAGTTTAGTGGACTCACTGGTGGGGCTCTTTATTCATAATTATTATTATGTTCGAGCGAGGCACGAAACAAAATCCGTGTGCGCGGCAAACGACTGAGGCGCCTTTGAGCAAAACAATACCATAGTGACAATACACTCGGTTGCTCGGCCGCTCGATCGGTCGCCCGCGGCGGCGGCGGTACACGCGCTTTCCTCGGCCGAGGCACGTCTACATAGACCGAGCAGCCTCGCGCGGTAAATGCCTCGCGAATCTGCTCGCTCTGTGTGGACCCGCCTAATAACGTGTTACTGTTTTCTGGGAATTAGCAAACAACATAGCACGTAACAATCGGTTATTTTACAACGTCTAACGGAAATGAAATCCTATCGGTATACTTATATTCCAAATGATACTTTTTCTGTCTGTATATCTGTTACGGGCAATTTGATAAGGCCAGGCACTATTAATAATGGCCGGTCTGTATTCATAATGCCCGACTCAATTGGGCGATGTGATTAAAACAGCATGATTAATCACTTTTCCCGGCCATTATGAATAATGGCCAACCTATCTTGGGCAAAGTAATAAAATAGGTGAACTGTAGTGTTATTGTTTATTAAATGAAATTAAACTTACAAAATTTTCATGAAAATTTAACAAAAAATTACTTAACCTAACCCAATTGCCCGGCTACAAGTAGGGAATTATTCATACTGCCCGGTCCAAGTGATAAATTCAAGCTATCTCAAACACTGACTATTACATGGACCACGGGCCGTCGGGAATTATTAATACTGGCCGGCCAAAGTGATAAATTAATCACTTTGCCCATCGCTCTTCGGCATTATTAATAATGGCCGGTCCTTATTAATAATGCCCAGTTAATTACGTTGCCCGTAACATATCTATCGACACCCGATATTTTCCGTACCGATTACCCGAAACCAACGAAAAGATCCTATCGTTATTCGGGATATCTAGCTAGCTGGTTACTCTGCTGCTCGTCACCAACCCAAAATTGAAATTGCAAAGCGAATATTTGATAACTCTTAATCTAATTGATTTCTCTTAAAACTGTTATGATAATATTCTGAGCATTTGTACTAAAAACAAAATAATATGTTTTGTTACAGGAACAAAGCGATCGCCGATTATTTAGGTAGCAATGGCTACACAGACGCGCTGGAAGCGTTCAAGAAGGAGGCCGACATGTCCGGCGAGATGGATCGCAAGTTCGGAGGGCTCCTCGAGAAGAAGTGGACTTCGGTCATCAGGTTGCAGAAAAAAGTAAGAACATCTTTGTGATTAACTCTACACTTGGTCTTCTTATTCTTAGCGTGTTGATGATTGTCTAAATTGCGTCGGCCCAGAACTGAGCCACTAGTTTGGCGCCCTCTGTAGCGTCCATCAGTTCCTGTAATAAACAAATAGCTGGACACGTTATTAAGTGCCCCATCGTTTGTGAAGTAATTAATGAACATACAAGGGCACGATGTGGTGGTTCTGGCTAATGTAGTTTCCGTTATTGGACATCTTGTAAGATGTTATGGAAAAGACAACATCAATAACGGCTTGGTCCCTCTGCCCACAAATTTCTTCGTAGCAACAAGATTTAAAATTAACACGTTGAGTCTCTGCTACTATTATTGATCGAAGGTCTCTGCCCACAAATTTCTTCGTAGCAACAGCAAGATTTAAAATTAACACGTTGCAGTAAAGTCTTGTGTAAGACTTTCTACAATTGATTACACGTAATCGATCAGTGAGCACAATAGATGAAGACGCCTATTAGTGTCCCCGGTGTACGCAATATGTTAGTTACATAAGTGGGAAGCTGTTTCTCTGGTGTTCCAATGGTTCAGAAATTGCTTAACTGCTAGCAGCTGAACGCATTGATGGTTAAAACGTGTGGGGCAAAAATTATAACGACATCTGAACACGATCCGGTCCGAGCAGTGTACTCCATCGATCTGTGCAGTGGACGTTTGTAGGTCACTCTTGAACGATTTTCTTGGGCGGGCGGTCAATGGCGACCGCGAGCGACGCTTTTATTAAACGACGTCACGTTTTATCCATTGACTTATAACTCCAGAAATAATGCCAAGCATCTTAACAAATAAAACGCAAGGTGATGGTAATCAGGTCGCTGCTCTGTTTGATCTAGGACCTTGATCCACTAATAGCTGCGATTGTTTACAAGACTTAATTTTATTCAACGGAAAATATGTTGCTGAATCTAGAAGATTAGGTGTTTGGGGAATGCACTATCTTTATGAACGGCCGATTAGGAGAAGATACGCATTTGTCAATTTGTGTTATAGACATATTTTGTTATCAGGTTCCTGTTCGAAGATAGCTAGACTATTGAGGCATAACAAAATTACTGTCCTGAAAGGATTAGCCCTGTACTGTACAATTTTTGGCTCTGCATTTATCTTATAATAACTTATGAAATTGGCTATTGTATACGTTAAATATACTCAAAACGATAATTTATATAAGCGTTATAACCGAAGACATATAAATTGGTTTGTCTAGTAACATCGACCGCTTGTCAGGTAGCATTCGTTTGTCAAAATCAAAAATGTTCGGTGTCAAAACTTTTGTATGAATATTGCCAATGTTTGCTCTATTATTCTTTTAAATCTCTTTGGTTATGAGTAGACTTGCGGGGAGAGGGCGAACTGTAGACTTGACGGGTTGATAATATACATAGCCTACATACATAATTCTCAAAATATTTCTCCTTTGTTGACCAGGTGATGGAATTAGAATCGAAGCTGTCAGAGGCTCAGAAGGAATTCATCGAGGGTGCGCCAACGCGCGCCAAGCGCACGCCCGCCGAGTGGATCCCACGTCCACCCGAAAAGTTCTGTCTCACCGGACACCGGGCCACCATTACTAAGGTTTATATTACCATTTATTTAAAGGAGGTATCAGATCGCAGAGAATAACAGCTCTATCAGACATGTGAACTATGCTGTCCCAATTGGATGCTTATATTTCATTTATTAACCGTAGTTTGAGATTCATCCATTAAAGGGCAGGGGCATTTACCCCGCATCGGGTCTTCCGAATAAAATAACTTCTTCAAGCAATTTTTTTCATTTCCTTTTCTATTTCAGCCCTATATTTACATGTTGCATATCAACTTTGGCCATATCACCCCTTACGTTGACATAAAATCTCAGTACACTGAACATGTAACTTATTTTTGTTTCATTGTATGTAGCAAAAGTATTCAGAAGTAAAAAATGTCGGTCCCATATTCAGATTTCGCTGAAATTGTATCATTAACATCAATTGGGATTCTTATTCATTTCATAACAAGAACGAGAAATTCTTGAAACACATTCTATGAATTGTTAACAGTATTCATTTCATACTAATTGCATAGTTGAAAATGCAACTAATCTTAAATACTTAGTTACTGAATTGCTAAGTAAGTTGTCAGTTTTACAAAGTGGTTTGCGATCTAACACGAATTTTGTGCAATAATAACTTTCGAATCCAATGAAAGCAGTCTAAAATGTATTGTTTTGGTTTTTGTGTATAATTTCTCGTGATCATAACCATGCACAATTGTATCAACCGAACGGTGTGACTTTTTATCAATAGCTTTCCGTTAGTTTTTTTTCGTGTTAAGTTCGAATTAACTGATTCTAGTTCGTTGTGAGAGTTTACGCTAAGCGTGCATAGGTCACGGTTTTATTCAAATTATCTTACGTGTTTAGCAGTTATCGCCGTAGCAATATCTATATTTGTATAACAAGTCTTTTAAATATCGGAGAAGCTTGCCTGAAATCTCATGGTCATAATTTTCTTCTTGCTATCAGATTTCTGCCATTATGTCTCCTGCTAACATTACGATTCAGGTCACGTCTAACGAATTATTCATAAACTCTGGGACTAATAAATGATTAAGTTAAATACTTACTGTCATAATAACTATGAAATAATTTTCCAGGTAATATTCCACCCGGTGTTCAGTTTAATGGTGTCCTCAAGCGAGGACGCGACCATCAAAGTGTGGGACTTTGAGAGCGGCGAGTACGAACGAACCCTAAAGGGACACACCGATTCCGTTCAGGATATCGCCTTCGACCATCATGGAAAACTACTTGGTAAGCCATGGACAATCTTCCTTTGTCCTCTTCCGCCTCCTTCGGAAAAAAAAAGTGAGCCTTGGAGCTAGCGCGTCCAAGATCTGGATAGAGAAGTATTTGTCAACCGGGATGCAGCTGTTAGATGGACAGACGAAGATAGACAGACGACAATGTTGCTGATGAAGCTGGCACAGGAACGCGGAGCTTGGCACAAGTAAACACAGGCCCACACCCAACAGTAGGTAAAGTCAGGCTGTGGATGACGACAACGCTAAAATGACTTACAGCCAGCGGTCGTCAAATGAAATCTTTATACAAATACGTTTTTAAGCAGAGCAATGAGGACATTTGCAGTACAAACTTTTCCGTACTATGCCATACCCATTGTCCTGCAACGTCATCCTCATTCATTATTTTCCTATTACTGTAATAGTGACGTTGTTGTTCCATAATACTTCAAATTAGTTGTTTTGTATAATTGTTTGTTGATGAATTAGTCACAACTTTTTCGCCATATTATGCATGTTCAGTTAATAGAGGAAAATGTCGTCGAAATGTGTCATGAACTTGGCATCAATCCATTGCTACTTCTGGTAACAATGGATATTAGTAATTTTACAGTTTAGCTTTATTTAAGACTCATCTTGTGGGGAAAGCGATTATAAACATTAACTGTCATGGAGGTAAATCTCGACAGTCCCTACGATTGTTAATCGTTATGATATACTGGCCTGCGCAACTTCGTCTGGAAAAACATTTTTCGGTGGTCGTAGCGTGATGTTATATAGATATCGATAAATGGGCTATCCAACACTTTTTTTTTCAATTCCAGCTAGTAGTTCCCGAGATTATCGCGTTCATCCAAACAAACAAAGAAACTCTTCAGCTTTATAATATTAGTATATATGAATGGTTATGGGGAAAAATTGACTTGCCTGATCAAGATCAGGTAGCTAAAATAACACGAGTGAAAGAAAGTTCATTACATGCCTGCTTTTACAGCGAAACATCAAGAATTTTGCTAATATTGTCCTTTTCACTGTCTTTTCCAGTGTCCTGCAGTGCTGACATGTCAATAAAGCTGTGGGACTTCAACCAAACGTTCGAGTGCGTGAAGACGATGCACGGACACGACCACAACGTTTCCTCAGTAGCGTTCTCACCGAGCGGCGACATCGTCTACTCCGCCAGTCGAGATAAGACTATCAAAGCTTGGGAGGTGGCCACTGGGTAAGCAAGGATATTACTTACTATACCAAATTCACATAATCAGTATTCTAATCCTTATGTCCAACTAGCTGACCCGAGCAACTTCGTCTGCGTCACATTTTTCCGCTTATGCTCCGCTCCTACTGGCCGTAGCGTGATGTTACATAGCCTAGATTTTTTTTACATTAGTTCCCGAGATTAGCGCGTTCAACAAACCAAACAAACTCTTCAGCTTTATAATATTAGTATAGACTTACGCTTTAACAACAACAATCTTTATTCAAGAGCAAAATTAAGTTCGCTGTTCCAAAAAATAGCATAAAAATAAAATGACGTCGAACTGCAAGTGAAACTTGTTTTGAGTAGGAGGACATTCTCTCAATAGTACAATATTATTATTATTTTAGGAATTAAATTACGAACGCAAGATAGTTAAAGCAAGCGGCCATACCTACGAAATTAAGTGTTGGGAAAAGTTCGGCTTTGTACAGACTCTCATTCCCTTTTCCCCGGTTGTACCTCTTAACTAAAGTTCTTTGTGACATATAAACGCCCGGGTACTAAAATTTCTACAGGATGTTGTATTTTTTACTTAGTTTCCTGCACTTTTGTGCTCAAGTTGCGGATGTAAAAAAAGTGTGTCATGTGAATTGTGAGTGCGTTAGTTGGCCATGTGTCACGTAACGCGGATATAAACGTTGTCGCTTTTGGAAATATAAGGTGACTATCTGATCCCGGCTTGCGTTGCATTGCACTTGTTGCTACCCACTACATACCTACCTATCTACCTACTACATACCTACCTACTACCTACCACCTATCCACTCTTACCTACCTTTCTACAAAGTATGAGAAACAATTAAAAAAATATATGAATGAAATCGGTCAAGTGACTAAGGGAAATAGGGATTCATTTTTATCCAGTGTGAGTCTTTATAATGTGCACATATTGAAATGAATGAATCTATGCTTAATTTTACCGACGGAAAATATATTTAAAAAAAAAACTCAATATTTTTTTTATATTTTTCATGGAATCTTTATCTACCTGCTCAAAATCAAAAATCAAAATATTTTATTTTACATAGGCCTACATGGGCACTTATAAAACGTCAACAAAAGGTGCACGGTTCGGGTTGGTCGTTTCCTATGGAGAAGAACCGGCAAGAAACTCCATGGTTACTCTTTTAAAATCATTTGGTTTTACAATATTTGAAGTTACAGCGTTAGTACTTAAATATGGGAGGACAGCGTAGGCCCGACAATAAGTCGATTGCTTACTTCAGACGGTAGTAATAGGGAAAAAAAAAAAAAATACAAAGCCTACAATGTCCACACATTCACAAAAAATAGGTAAATAAAAAGAATCTATACAAAAGTAAAAATAAAACAATAAAAGAACACTAACTTAACAATAGACACAGATGTTATCATCAGTGCTGTAACTATTCTGAACAATGAACGAAACGTGCAATTATTGAAAAACTATTGTAAAAAAAGAAAAAGAATAAAAAGAATCGAAAAAATAATATTGGGAATAGTTAGAGACATCCACACATTTGTGTCGTTTATGAGCTACCAGGGAAGCCGCATGAGCAGAAGGAACTACAGCCAAACTTCTTTATCTTCAACGTAGTCCTTAATTTTGTAATATGCTTTTTTAATAAGGACACGTTTGATGCAATTTTTAAACTTTCCATCGGTCAGTTCTGTAACTGACTTTGGCAGCTTATTATAAAAGCGTATACTGTTTATAAGAAATGACTTGCTAGTTTTTGTTAATCTAAATTTGGGTATTACAATTTCGTGTTTACTGCGCGTGTTTATATTATGGAAGTCGCTTCTAATTTTGAAAAGCCCTCGGTTTTTGCGGACATATAAAATACATTCTAGGATATAAAGTGAAGGCAGTGTCAGTATATCGATCTCTTTAAATTTTTCTCTGAGGGACTCGCGAGGACCCATTTTATAGATCGCGCGGACTGCTCTCTTTTGCAAAATGAAAATTGAATCAACGTCTGCTGCCGATCCCCACAGCAGAATGCCATAAGACATAATACTGTGGAAATAAGCGTAGTATACTAACCTAGCTGTGGCTACATCAGTTAACTGCCTTATTTTCCTAACTGCATAGGCAGCTGAGCTTAACCTCCCCGAAAGACTTCCAATGTGCGCGCCCCACTGCAGTTTTGAGTCGATAGTAATCCCTAAGAATACAGTTTCCGCGATAACATCAAGTTTTTTACCGTCAAGATTTAAATTTAGGTCACGTTGTGTTACATTTGGTAAAGAGAACTTGAGACATTTTGTTTTGTTCGCATTCAGTAAAAGATTGTTAGCTGCGAACCATTTCGAGAGAACAGTTAGACTTTCATTGACATGTATGAGATCCGTATCTTTTCTATGAATTTTAGAAATTAGCTAAACAATAGTGCGTAGCCATGTGCTGGGCCTTTCTTTGACAGTTGATAAGAAATGTTGGGATTGAGTTAAAAACGTGCAATTTTTACCAGTATGTGGCTAATACGATGAAGAATAACTTAAAGTAATAAAAAAGCTAGGTAATCGGCGCGTTACGATTATTGTTAAAATTTTGGAAAAAAAAAACGATTTTTGCTAAAAAAAAACATGTTTAATTTCCATTTAGGGTAGATTTTTACCACAATTCATTTTATGAGGACGCCTAATTACTTTCAATCAATGGAGTTTGTTTCGTCGTGATAGATCATTTAGAAAAAAAGTTAAAAATGAAAATAATTGGAAATTTCTGTTTCTATAGATAATTAATAATCGGTCTAATTTAGCTGTAACATTATTTTTCGAAAATGTTTTTAGTCACTTTTTAGACCTATGTATACTGCTTATGCGTAAGAAATTTCATTAGAATCTGTTCAGTCATTTCGGAAAATAACGACTTGAAAGTTTGTATGAAATGCCGTAAGGTGTAAACGCTCTTAAATATTTCTGAAGAATGAAAACATGTTCCCTCTTTGAATGAGACATTTCCCAGATCATTTTAGTACCCATTTTTTTACACGAAGCCAAAGCTCGTTGTAACCGGACAGATGTTTCGAGATTGATTAGACCGCGCTTCCACCATAAATGTGGCACGATGTGTGGGAAAACTCTCCAATAATATAGCTTCTTTTGTACTGTTTGAGCTTAGCTAGCTGTGAAATTGATTTAACTCACATCTCTCACTGCACATCCTCTCGCATATCTGATGAAAACGCATCTCTAACGCTCACAGCGGCAAGGTCGTGAACGGGCTGTAAAGCTGCGTTTTGCTTGTGCTGCGAGCCTAAGCTCGGACTCCGCCAAAACTGTGCGGAGCGGACACTTGCAAGATTCAACCAATCATATGAGAGAAGAGAGACGCGATGTGGATTTCAACGCATGTGATTGGTTGATTTCCGCACGACTCCTCTCTGCTCCGCTCGTCTCCTCTTTGGTGGTGTCCTAGCCTTAAGCTCTGTTTGACTAAACTTGAACGACGTGTCATTGATACCTGTGAATCTTCAAGTACTGACGCTATTTCCCTATCCGCAGGTATTGCATCAAAACGTACAAGGGTCACCGCGAGTGGGTGCGCATGGTGCGCGTGTCACCCGACGGCACGCTGCTGGCCTCCTGCTCCAACGACCAGACCGTGCGCATCTGGAATGCAGACACCAACGAGTGCAAGGTACTTAATCATCAGATTGTTTGGATCGAAATGGGTGAAAAATCTTCACATTTTTAGAGTACTTGTAAAGCAGGTCCAAGCAAGGATGGTGAGATGAGTTAGACTGACATGAAGCCGCGAGAAATGGAAAGTGTAAAAGGAGGCCTTTGCCCAGCAGTGCGACACCATGGGCTTATAATAATAACAATAAATGCTTACGATTATAACCGCGAACTTTATGGAAAGAATTTGATTCAACAGCCATACTACTTACGGGGATGACAATCGGAATTTAGTAATGTGGACTTTGGTCTTTGGATCTTTTGATGATCGCATTTAAACCTTCTGATTGCCATGTGGAAACATAAGATAAACAGGTAGACTGTCTTAGATCCTAGAGGAGGGCCCAGGTCAGGTACTTATAATTACAGACTTTTATGTGGTCCACCAGCATTTACAACATTTAGAATTTTTAAATCATCAGCAGGAATTTGCCGTTGTTTTTCATCAATCGCTAGTTTTGTAGATCTTAACGTAAGCATCCTCCCGTCAGATGGAGCTCCGCGAGCACGAGCACGTGGTGGAGTGCGTGTCGTGGGCGCCCGACGCCGCTTCCGCCGCCATCAACGAGGCCGCCGGCCAGGACAACCGTCGCGCCAACCACGCCGGGCCCTTCCTCGCCAGCGGCAGCCGCGATAAGTCAGTCAAGGTGCGTTGTACTCACGATACTTAAACAAGAAAAAGGAACATAATATACTTTTTGTTAGGAGAATATCCTTAGATTTAGGTAGAACTTTTGACCAAAACACCACGGAACCCATCGCTAACATGAATCCGAGAACTTAGATATACTTACTCGTTCAACACCAGGTACAGCGAAATCTAGATCAGACCGGTCTGAATGTCAGTCACCTATGTCGGCAGCCGAACTGACTGTCAACATCTACCCTGTGTTCTTGTACTGGTGTAACACTCAATGACTATACGAAGACAGGCAACTTTTACCGATGACCTGATGTAGACCGAAGGTATAGGTGATTTAAATGGCTTGGGTAAATTTAATCTAATTAAAGTCGGGTAATTTGTAGCGTTTTCCGGAACACATACGTTTATTCAACGAGAGAACTAACCCTACCTAAACAATAGACAACGACATATTGTGCAATATGGGTATATATTTTGTCACGGCACATGTTCCGCAATACACATTGTGCACATATTTCGTCGCACAAGAATAATTGCTCCTAGCGTGTTTCTGTCACTAACAGTGTCACAAAAACATTAACACAATAAGTGCCGTGACCAGATACTTTGACCATATGCCGTAACAAATGTGCCCTACTAAATAATGTCAGAAGAAGACATCATTGTGTTGAGAAATCGCTCATGTGCAATACTTGGTGAAATCTTCTTTATTTATTTAATCCTCAACTAAATCTGTACTGAAGCTACTAGTCACCTATCGTCCCGATAAGTTGTGATATCGGTGATGTCAGCAACGAGATTGCTGGGCTGACTACACTGGATGCTTCAGAGTTACGACATACACACATTACATTTCATGCCCACTTTATCATCTTTCTACTCTTGTCCCATACTACTTGAGGTCCGCACAATACGTTGGATGCTTCTATTCTCCTCTGCCCTCCTGCAGAGGCAACATTGATTGTGAATGTATTTGTAATGAACAATATGTGCGATGTGTAGATCTGGGACGTGAGCACGGGGCAGTGCCTGGCCACGCTGGTGGGGCACGACAACTGGGTGCGCGGCGCGGCGTGGCACCCGGGCGGGCGCTACCTGCTCACGGCGTCCGACGACAAGACGCTGCGCGTGTGGGACGTCGCGCACACGCGCTGCCTCAAGACGCTCTACGCGCACCAACACTTCGCCACCAGTCTTGGTTCGATGCTACTTTCTTTATTTAGTAACAGGAACTTCTTGCGAGCTTTGACAATGTTTAAGCGTCAGCATGGGACAAAGATTGCCTAAAGGTAGCCATACACGCAAGGGTTGACAGTTGACCTATAAAGGTCAAGCTGAGCGTCTTTGTTGCAAAAATGTGCAGGTTTTCTGACTTCAACAAAACTCAAGCTCACCTAACTAGCGTATATGACTACCTACTAAACCTTTTCGGCTATCGCTCTTGAGCCCTGTACTCGACCTTTGCTCTTATTAGTCTCTCTTTACTTCTGCTCTAATCTGGAGCAGCTCTTACTAGAGAATTTGCTCAGAACGACCAAGAAGTTTCTAAGTCTGTTATCTAACACACAATTATGAAATTACTATACTAACCTTCTTCTGTTATACTCATGCCTGGAAGGACGACCTTGCTGGATCACAAGGACTACCTCACACCAGGCATCTTGAGCATGTACTATGACTGCCGGCTGATTTGAATACCATACTTAATCACTTCATACACAAACTTTAGGTTACTAGTACAACCCCATGAAAAAACTGGTCAATCCATATTGCAGTAGAGAAAGAACCAGAAAGATAGTAATTTCGTTGATGATAAAAATCCACTTATGTTTGTTTCCTTGGTATTTATGTGCCTACCTGCAGCCAAAACCACATAAAAGCGATATTTGTAAAACTCGGGTTATGTCTGCAAGAGTTAGTGGAACCCTTAAATCAGTAAACAATGATGTTCTGTTATATTTTCAGATTTCCACAGGAGCTTGCCATACGTGATATCAGGCAGCGTCGATCAGACCGTCAAAGTTTGGGAGTGTCGCTAAGAGCGTTGCCATTTTAGTAACTTAAACTCACCGATGATATCCTTATCATTATTATTTCGCGTTGTAGCTACAATGAGAGCGATGTAAACTGCTGTCATTATGGTCAATCATTTGTAAAGGGGAGACACTTTCGTCTTTTCCTTGCTCATTGTAGTTTTTTTCGTACAGCTGACGATGCTATGTCTCCTATATCAAAATTGGCGTAAACTTTTAGCCCCGTTTCTCTTTTCGTGTTCAACTTCTTCGGTTAGTTTCACACATTCCATTAAAGTGTAATGGCATATAGTTTCTGTATATTTTTAGTTAAATTGATATTTCCGAATTTTGTAAAAATTTGGAACTACTTGTAGTTAGAAGTGACGTAGCATTCGTCATGTACCGCTCGCAACGATGGAGTGCAGAGTAGCTGTGTGTGTTATTATTAAACTTTCAATGTCCTGTTTTATTTGATAGTTATTGTTTATTCGTAAAACGTTTAGATATAAATTTTATTTGTAATAAATAAGTAATTTGATTTATTACCCAGCCAATCAGATTTTGTACCTTGATTTGTTTATTGATAATGTTAGTTTTATGAAATTTGATATTGATAGTTATTCATGACAACCATTCAATAATGAATAAACACACTTGAACTCATCATAAATGCTCCATCAAGTATTGTAGTGTACATAAGGCTTTTGATGTTTGTCTCAGCTCGATACGATGTTCATTATGTTTGTTAGCACCGCCGCCAACAACATTAATGAATATCTATGGAGACAACGAAACCGAAACGGGATACTGTAGCCACGTTTGTAGAATTTTATAACAATCGGTTTCCTAGAGACTTATTTTAAGTTTTGGCAATTCAAAACTTTAACTATAAGTTAGAAAAGTTATATTTCAAAATTTTATTTATTTATTATATTGTCAGTTTTTATTTTCTTTGTCTCAAACAATTTTGTTAAGCATAGAGCATTGAATTGCTAAATGGGTAATTGTAATACAATTCACGTTTTACATTATTAATTAATATCTGATTTTAAAGTTAAGCCAATTTCATTTATGTCATCATAATTATGTCTAAGTAAATTAATGTGTGATATAAACTTTAATTAATACTTTGAATTACAGGCCTGTTTAAGGTAGCTAGATTGAAAGAAAACTTAATTGAAGCCTTTTTACCCGACTACGGCGAAGCCAAAAGGAAGGGTTATGATTTTCGTGTATGGAAGTTCCCCTTTGTGTCGGAATGCTGCACTCGTTGTGGCCAATGGGGTAACTGTGGATTCCTCTTATTGATGCGCATGTCATAGGGTGATTTATCCGTGGTCGGGTTTTAGTTTTTTAATTAAAAATATCTATTATTACTATCAATAGTTATTTATTGTAATACGGAATAATTTTGTTGCCTGGTGTTGTAGAGGTTAGTTCGTAGTGTAGTTTGCGTAGATACGCTCGTACTGTTAGAAACAGCTGTGTTTAGTGCATGACATGACGCGGCGTGTACATTGCTTACTAAGTGACGGCCGGTAACACCACGCTAATATATGATATTTATGGAGTTATCGCTTATAAAATATGTCATTATTGCTTTTGTATTTCTAATCGAGATGTATGTATCGTGCGCCGCAGCTGTCAGGATAGATGCTAAACTTAGTATCTAGATTCTTATACGAGGATTATATTCGCTTTGTCAGTGTGAATTCGTAAAATAATATGCTGAGACCAAGGAGATTGTAATTGTAGTGTTGTGGCGTATCTGTAGAGAGCGCTCAACTTAACATCTAGTAGGCATCTGTGTCCCCATCTAGTGTACGATCGATAGTTAAAACGTTAGCTCAAAACTCCTAAATAAAAGAGAAAAAAAAACATTAAAACAGTTTTCATGTGGTTTATACTTTATATTGCTAATACATCACAATACACAATTTCTAGTCAATTTTATTTGCAATCATTTCTATTTATTAGACGTATTACTTAATAATAGATAGTGCATGTTTTATGGCCCGAAATGTATTTTTAATAATTAATACAGCAAACTAGAAAAGCATTTGTATTCCGGGTTTATGATATAGCAGTTTTAAAATATGTATTTGGTCTAGGATGGTATAGCAACCATTGCTTTTTTGAATTACTATACTTAACACGGATTCTGTTAATGAAGATAAAAGATTTCTTATGAATGAATCTGCAATTGTTCACATTTGAAAACAATGGTAATACACCACCTCGCAGGGCGCTCTCTACTACTACGCGTGCTATATTATCTTGGCATAGAAATATAATCTCTTTGAAATATGGCAATCGCCTACTATAAATAATCTGCTGAACATAAAGTTCTTCATAAAAATCGTTTGTATTACAATTTAAAAATAAGTATCTTGCACTTTTAAAAATGTAACTACCGTAAGAATAATATCACCAGCGTAAGTTATATACTTGCAGGATTCTCTTGATACGTAACTGAAAAAAAATATGTTAGATTTATCTGCTGGATACATAATAGCACTCATAAGAATATGTGACTGAAGTGTTGATGGGAGAATTTTGCAGTTACTCGTTAATAACTGCTGTAACTTGTCAAAATTAATTACCGAAACCCAAATAGATTTGGTTCGTGTTTCATGTAAATAAACAAGTATTTAATTTATTTTAGTGTGTTTTTATTACTTTCGAACCTTCTAAATATTACCCCTTCATAGCTCTAGATCGCACCTGTGCTTGTTTAAAAACAGCTAACCAAGATAATTTCTCATACAAATTTTCTGAGTGTCTGCTAAAACTCGCTCGTGTGCAAGGCACGGGTGCGCTGGCAAAATTTCCTTAGAAAACCTGTGCCTTTTAGCGCTGCTCATACGTGGCTCATACTATTTTTCAAACACACTCGCGTCTGTTGTACTGGTCGCCGGTGAGGTGTGCCAAGTTACATCTGTTATAGATAGGACAAGGGTCTTATTCCCATGGACAAATCCCATAGAGGTCTAACTATTCCACTATGAGAAAGCCCTATAACCTCAGGAGTTTGGCGTACACTCCCACTTGCTCAACACCCGCAGCAGGGACCGCCTGCTATGAAATCCAAGAAGCCCTGTCACTATTGAGCGCCGGATCCTCCGATACTAATTGTACGATTGGCCGTAGGTAGCCTACAAACTTCTAGTTTAGCAATAGCAGGTAGTATTTTACAGCCTTTTGGTCTAGAAGCGCCGTGGCGTACGGCTGAGCAAGGTTATGGATTCGATCCCTAGGTTGGACAATATGTAACTGGCGTTTTTCTAGTGTGCGTAAAAGCTCGAACGAGAAGATTAACTCCCGAAAAGTTAGGTACTAGTACAAAAAACCTAAGATTTACTTAAACATATAAGCTTTTACAGTAGGCAATATATTAGTTATTTATGTTTAATAAAAAACTGATTCTTTATCAATGTTATTATTACCTACTTTGTTATTAATGTGGCTTTTTTCATTTTAATGAGTCATTAACTAATAAATATTTTTAAGAGTAGGTAACTATAAAGTTAATAAAGTTGTTTTATTTTCTGCTAAACAATTGTGTACGCACCTGTACGAAACTATTACACACAATAACGATACTATACTGGAAATTTTAGAACGTTAGCTCTATACAAGATGTTGTTTTGCATCCTCTTCAAATTCAAGGAGGTAACTATGCTAATGATTCTCGTCCCGAATCAATAATAAAATAGGTAGGTATTTTTTTTTTGTTTCACGTAAATCGGTATGTGAACCACCCGTGTTTTAAACGCAGCTCGTCTGGTTCTTGCCCTATAACTTCGCCTACACACATACAAACAATTTCAAACGTTTATTCGATAATTTCTTATTCCCTAAACCACGTAAGGGGATTATTCTGAAATATTGTCAAACTTAAACAACCAAAAAAAACAGCGTTTATTAATAATTAACTAGGTACCGTAATTTCAATTGATTATTTATGTCTTTTGTGACCACCTCCTGAAATTTGACGAGGTTGCAAATCAACACCTTGTATACTGCACGGCCGCTTTTTTGTAGCCATTCAAACTTGGTCAGTTTTTTCATGAATTGTTCTGGTATTTTTATTCCATCTCAATAATTATTTAGTGAAATGACCTGAAATTTTACATGTGAATAGTTGCATTAATACAGAATAAGTTTAGTCTGCTTTATCTATAAAAAGTCCTGCAATCCGATGTCATACAATATAGTGGTCCAGTCGTAGTAAATTATGCCATTGCTCATTAATTACAGTACAGACGCTAGCTGCATGGGAAGCTCGCGAATGAGAGATAAAATTGAACTAGTTCTTTAATTACAATCTAGCTCTCAGTATATTACTATACTCTTTGCTCTCAGTCGTTCAAGGAATAGCTCACTAGTTCATTTAGCTCAACGGCTCATTGGCTCTTTACTCTGTGGCTTTGCGAGTTACTCCCTACGTAAAATGATTATTGTAAATAATTGATTTGCCCATGCACAATTATTGTAAATATCCGCTGATTTTTAAATACGCCAATCTAAATGGTATACGTCCATTCATTACATTATACTGTCAATGAATTAGCTTTTTTAAATATTTATTCATCTAGATTGACAGTCCTAAGCCTGTTCAAGTATGAAGGAAAATCATTGGCTTTCATAATTTTATTTATTTGTAATAAGAACAAAACAGCCCAATGAATCTAATTTTATCTATAGCTCGCAACTAAGTTAAATGAACTAAAGAACTTCAAAGATTTTATAGAGCCACTGAGCTAGTTGTCTCGTTTGACTTGCGTAAAGTAGCGCGGCACCTTTTGATCTGTAGTTCGCAAGTTAATCAATTGAGCGCAAGAGTTAAAAGAGTTATTCGGTGAGTTAAAGAGCTAAAAGAGTGATTCAGCTCTTTTGATCAAAAGAACTGTATCTCTCTTTTCTTTTCAGTGAGCTACATTTCGCATGTCTAGCTGGTCAAGCTACCCGAAACTGTCAAATTTATATAAAATGGTTATTTATATATACGTGATGCCTTAATTAGTACCATCGTATTAGTTAGTTTTAGACAGTAAAACATTTAATTCAATAAATCGACTAAAGTAAATTGAAGGATCGGTACTTCTCTAGATTTCTATTATCTGTGTCGACGCAACGACAGCTGGCTGGCCGACGACAGATGACAGACGAAAGGTCACAGAAAACTGGAATGGAATTCACGCATTCGGTCGAATTCTCGTGATTATTTTGTGAAGCTAATATTAGTTGAAATATCCACTACTACAAAAATGGATGTGGAGGAGTGTCTCAAAGAATGGGAGGATCTCCTGGTGGACTACAAACGCTTAGAGGTAAAGTATGAATAATGATTTACGTCTGAACACCTAACAAAATTTTATCGTATGTTTTCATGGAATTGAAATGCGTTGTTCACGATAATTTTGATTTGCCGCCTGTTGATGGTGAACGACATCACTAAAAAAACAATCACAATATTTTATCTTTATTTACGTTATGCATATTATACTTGCTATTAACACGCTACTTCAATAATTTTCTTTCAAGCATTCATAATTTGCCTATAAAAATGAACTGATTATTTACAAAACTAAATAAATCCATAGAATTTGTCCAAAGAAATGGCTTGAGCATTGTTTTCTTGTGTCATTTTTCTAGGTAACAAACAAAGACTATGTCACGAAATTGGAGGAGGTTGGTGAGTTGCAAGCGTCCTGCATGAAGGAGATCAATCACCAGAAGTATCGCATGTCCATCATAGCGGCTGCTCTGAAAAGGTCAGAACAATACAGTCAAGATCATTAATCTAAATGTTATTAGATAACATATTTTCCTATTTGTTGTGGACTACTTTATTATAAGTAAAACATGATCAATAATAAATTATTGATCCCATTAACTTCTAATTTATCATACAAATAATAGGGTTGACTACTAATGGCTAAAATAATTAGATTTTTATATCCAATTATGAGTTGAAACTGGGTTATTTTATTATCTTCACAAGTAAGAGAAGGCAGCTTTGTTATATCGTCATCATCAATGCATCTACTGGAAAAGATTCTTTTTTGTATTTTAACTACAAGTTGATCTGATAGCCATTAACAATTTAATTGTTGTAAACAACTTTTGTAATTTGTAACAAGTATTTAAATCTCTTCCAAAACATCTATAAATAATTTTTAAAAGCCTGGATGAATAACTGGACATGGCACAAAATACATTGCTGCTGGCTAAAATCTTCAATAATCCTCTAATGAAAATACAGACACAAGAAACATCTTTGGCAATACTCCTTTTTTTTACTCATAAATTCCTTTGTTTAGCAAAACAATGTCTTTAAAAGAAATTGGCATAACATCTTTACTAATAAATGAGATATGATATACCTACTGATAAAATAATAGGTACATTTACAGTAAATTAGAAATATTCTCCATAAAATGTCAAGTTTTTGGTTGCAATCAATCAATGTAGGAAAGGAAAAAGTATGTTATCAGTTTTATAATCAGTTGGTATCACTAAGTAGGTACTGATTAATGAGATTAACACATATCGATTTCTTGTTATTTACATTATATTATGTAAGTGCAAATGATAAAGAAAGGAGATTATGCTAGATGATGATAATAATGACTTGCTGATGTCCTAGAATGGAAAATTCGAAAACATTTGTGCACATTGGACCTGCATTGTGAAATACCACCCACTCACTCTCACAGCGAGGAGGCCTGTGCCCCAGACGTGGGAATATTAAAGGATGATTATACTTGATTTCATAATATGCTACAAGATTATAGTTATTAAAAAAACAAACCAGGAAACCCGAAATGGCCGCTTTAGCAGAATCATAATAGGAAGGATAATAATATCACACAGACGCTGTTATTATTATGAAATGTCACTTTGTGACATTCCTTAATGATCTTTGTGTCTGTGACCAAGATCTGTGATCAAGAATTTTAATGTAATTCATATTATTATCCTATTATGATTCTGCTAAGGCTGCCAGTCTAGGCCCTCTCATCATTCTTCAGTAATTTAAACTTATAGGATAGAGATTGCAAGTGAATAGGAATCAGTTATCTGTACAAATGTCTATCACTTTTGGTGAGAAATTACATAACATTACACCTGTAATCCCCATATTGTTAGGTACAGGTGTAGTAGGTGTACCTAATAGTACATCCACATTTGGCCAGTTATGTTTAAGTCCCATTAATAGGCGACGAGCCTATTGCCATCAGTTAGGCGCAAATCCTGACTCCATGGCTCCTACTGAAAAATTCCTGTGGGAAAACCCAATAATACTTTGCTCGTCCTAGAAATCGAACCCAGAACCTCGTGTTCAGCAGACGCGCTAGCTACTTACTTATTTTCCGAATTTTATCCCCTAACAGGCTAGATAAGAAAGCGGTGACTAAAGATGATCGCGTCGCAAATTTGGAAAAGGAGATTATGAAAAGGAAAGCTATGTTGCGTGAGATAAACGCAACTCTGCCGAAACAGAACAGTCTGTATCTGCGCATTATACTCGGAAACGTGAATGTTTCTATTCTCAACAAAAACGACAAGTAAGTTATCATTTAGCTTGTTTTTTTTATTAGTTTTCTGTGCTTGGGACCATGATTTCGACTCCCACATATAGTTTACCCAAGATGCTGTAAAGCCACAAAAAAAAAACCTAATCCAGTCTGCGCTTAAAGCCTAACATATGAGGTTTGATTAAGTAAACCCCAACTTGTTAGCTAAATTAGGGTGGGCAACAATTTTGAGGAGACACAGGTGAGCTTGATATTGAGGGCCAGTTGTGTCCAACTGTGGACGACGGCGTCGGATTGCTGAGTAGAAACAATACCGACAAATGTAACTTAACCCTTTCCTAAGCTAACATAACATTTCTAAAAACATAGTTACTAAAATTTTTAGTTACATCATTCTCTCTCGGCGTGTCTGATTATTACATCTGTTTCTAAAACGGTCGCAAGGACGGCCTAACAGAATGCAACGATGTGTATTAATCTAACAGATTGTATCTGCATTTTCAAGCTTTAAAAGAGATCAATGAAGCTGGGAAAAATACTTGTATTAAAACCATCGATGTATTATTTTTAAGGCAATTTCTTATGAAGTTTTAGATGCTTTTCTCGAAACAGGCGTAATCAAAACTCTGGTTTAAACTAGTGTTAAACAAGGTAAGCGTGGTAACTTTAAACAAAAGTCATGCAGTTAGGCAACTTCCTTAGGGGAAGAGTCGAATTCGTCGAGACCGGAACGGCCAATAAAATATAAACCAAACAACTAAAGGTCGACACTTACACGAATACAATAAATTCAATCGATTGCCTCATAGCGACGTCTGCCGGGGTTTTAGCACGTGTAATGAAATAAACACGTGATAAAATTATAAAGTGGCGTTTATACTCAGTCTTCGCTTTTACTACATTTCTAATAGTCGTAAATATGTAAGTGCACTTCGTTTCCTTATTTATTTCTTTAGAAACAATTCTCTTCTTCTTCTTCTTCGTTCCCTCACTGCTGAGGATCGCGACCACATTATATATATGATACGTCTTCAAGCCATACGGTCCCCTGCTGTGTGAACCGCTTGGTACAGGCTGTCTTCAGCAGCCTTCTTTATAAAAAAAAAAAAAACCATACTTCAGCCATAATCTATATATATAAAAGAAAGTCGTGTTAGTTACTTCACTTATAACTCAAGAACGGCTGAACCGATTTAGCTGAAAATTGGCAGGGAGGTAGTTTAGAGCCAGGAGAAGGACATAGGATACGGTAGGGTAGGGTAGGGTAGGTAGGTAGGTAGGTAGGGTAGGGTAGGTAGGTAGGGTAGGGTAGGTAGGTAGGGTAGGTAGGTAGGGTAGGGTAGGGTAGGTAGGTAGGGTAGGGTAGGTAGGTAGGGTAGGTAGGTAGTAAGGGTAGGGTAGGGTAGGGTAGAGTAGGTAGGTAGGGTAGGGTAGAGTAGGTAGGTAGGTAGCGTCGGGTAGGGTAGGTAGGATAGGGTAGGTAGGTCGGATAGGGTAGGTGGGTAGTAAAAAGTGCATTGCAACGCATGCTGGGTACAGCTAGTAAAATTATAAATTGAGCGCTAAACAATTATGCTTACTGCTTGCTTGCTTTGCTGCTTACTTACTAAACACTAGGACTTCACTAGACCCACAATACGATAGAATAGATTAAAGAGGTCTTCTTTTATCTGTTCTGGAGGCCTACTCTCTTTCTCCGAAACGTAACTTCGGCAACGAACGAAAATTAAACGTACTATCGTTAGTGACCCTTCTCTATATAATTTGAGGACGCACACAATAAAATTCAATACTTACATAAGTTGTCTGTAAATTCGAACTTCTTGTGTGCGTCCGCAAATTATATAGAGTAGGGTCACAAACTTAACTACGTTTAATTTTCGTTCGTTGCCGAAGTTACGTTTCGGAGAAAGAGAGTAGCCCTCCTGTGCCCAGACACCATACTAGTAGGTATATTCTGTGTCGTGACTGGTGTCGCGGCAATATCAAATATGGAGGAACTGGATGTGAGGTGTAAACGGTTCATTAAAACCGACCTAGGGTTGAGACCGTGAGGCTAATTGTCGAGTGACAGTCGTACTAATGACGACACTACTTGCTAATGAGTAGCATGTCACTCAGGAATCTAAACAATGTTGCCCTTTTGTTACTCTTGAGTCAATTACTTAGATACCAAAGTGAACATTGTTTTTGCTTTGTTGTTGGTAATCAGTAATTACCTATTTACGACGTCTACATAACTTCCTAAGTAACTAGGTACCTACTCTTAAAATTATTCGATGTCATGTCATCTTGAATTTCGTTGGTCCATTGCCTAGGTTTCTGTTTTAAAAACCAATACTTAATGTAGATTTGTATATAAAAAAAAAATTGTACCTAATAGAACTGCTGAAAGAAATTTCTCAAGATAAACTTTACCTTTGTACTCGAAAATGTATAAATTATAGTGTTATTTCTCTTTGTTTTTCTATTGTGTGTAGTGTACATAAATAATGAAACAAGTAGCCGTGTGTGGTTCTTGCTAGAGTAATAGGGCGCAGGATTTTCAGCCATAACATCTCCGAAGTAAAAAAGCCTATCGTAAATTCAAAATAACTGTTTTTTATCATACGATTTTTCCTACAGGTTTAAATACAAGGATGAATATGAAAAGTTCAAGCTGATCCTCAGCGCGATAGCCTTCGTATTAGCTGTTGCGAATCTTTACATAGATTTCAGGTAATTAGAAGTTTCATTTTTACAACCCAATGAAAAATATTGTAAGAAACATTGCAACTGCAATTAATTCTCAATTAGATTGTCTGTGATTTAAGGCTTGATTTTCTTTTTCCTATTTGCTTGAGTTTTCCGGATATCAATTGTTTAAATGATGGATGACTAATAATACAGATTCACATGTAAATAAATATGCATGAACTTTATTGTCAAACCTAATTTATTATCGATATATTATATTATATTTATCGATAAGCCGTTGCATTAACTTTGAACTGGGCAAAGTCAATGCAACGGCTTATCGATACAAATAATGATTTTGCGGTATACAAGTTAAGTTAGCTAGCGTACTCTGTCCTCTGAAGAGATGTGCAGTTCAGTGATGAAATAAAGTTATTTTATGATGTTTTGGAGTCGACGTCCTCAGTCAGTATAAGTAGTTGAAATATGAGAAAAACATTGTACTTTTATTTCTTTCATGCCATTTATATTATATCGACAGCCATGACTTCTGTAGAGTTTTGCTCCCTCATTTAACTTAACTCTTTATTCCTGGAAAGCTAATAAATTCTATTTTATCTTAGGCCATTACAATTAATACTGTTGTTCCTCCTGGTATGGTATTACTGCACGCTGACTATTCGCGAGAGCATCCTCAAGGTCAATGGATCTCGGATCAAGGGATGGTGGCGTCTCCACCACTTCATATCAACCGTGGTCGCTGGTATACTGCTCATCTGGCCGCAGAACGAACCGTGGAATATGTTCAGACACACGTTTATGTGGTTCATCGCTTATATCAGTGAGTATTTACGTGGATATTTTTTGGGAAAACTAATTGTTACACAAATATATAACATGGATTCCATTATGTGTAACTCGGAACAGTACTAAAATACGGCTTATGTTTAACATAACACCAGATAAAGTAAATATAACCTTAAAAACATTTTTATACTGCCTAAAATAGTAAATGATCACCAGAAATAGTAAATGATCACCAGAAATAGTAAATGATCACCAGAATTAAAAACCTGAAAATCACAGCTCCGAACTAAGGCGTAGTCGACGGAGCCCCGCTACGCGGGGCTCCTATTTCTCTCTGCAGGGTTTAAAGTAACCTAACACGAAGGGGATGTCGGGGTCTTAGTTCGCTCGCTCCGCTCGCTCACTAGACCCCGCCATCCCCTTCGAACCTAACCTGTCCGAGTCGGGGTGCCCAATATCCCGAGCTCGCTTTGCTCGCACTTGCTTCCTAAGTTCTTCTTGCCACAAAATTTGGTGATCATTTACTATATTTGGTGATCATTTACTATATTTGGTGATCATTTACTATATTTGGTGATCATTTACTATATTTGGTGATCATTTACTATATTTGGTCTTTGAATACAATTTTTTTGGTGTTTAGTATTTTTTTTTTGGTAACGTAGCTTAGGATCTCAAAGTATTTTTTGGTGCTCATTATATTTAATCCCCTAAAATACTTATCTAAGTAATGTAACACAAAATAACTTAATTTTATAACACCTGGGTCGAGAACTGTACTTCGAGTCTTCGACATTTTTTGCCTTGTCTGTAGCTAGCTACCTAGTCTGTAGGTTCTACTTTTGATGTTTGTTATCTGTACAATCTGAATTGCAATAAAAATAAATATCGATATCAGTATAGTAGGTATCTTAGAAATTAAAATAACTAATAGATAGCGCACTGCATAAGCCTCGATAATATCTTTAAGGTACTTCTTTGGGTCGAATGATATTTTTGCCTTGACAATGCAGTGGTATTCAACAATTTTATTTATTTATCCAATGCAAGTTATGTAATCTTTTTACTACAATTATAAATGCGAATTTTTGTGGATTGGATGGACGTTTGCTACTCTTTCACGCTAATACTACTGAACGGATTTGGATGATGATTTTGCACACGGATAATGTAATTCGGGACAGGGGCAGTAAGATGATGATTTAGACTTTTCACTTCGCCGTTCTTCGTAATCTGTTTTCGGAATACATGACAATACAATGCCCATACATTACAACTCGTAAATACGTAATTCTCATGAACGCTCGTTATGTGTATGTAAGTTAGGTAATCTAAACAAAATTGTTCTCTCACTGATCATGACCGATGGTCTGAGCCTCTGAGCTAATGTCATAACCGCTTTACTTGCCTGGCAGATTGGCAAAGTAGAATCATGTGATTTGTAGGCAAATCCCCTGGCCCGTACTCACTACTCAGTCGTCACAAAAAGATTGCGTAAGACTAAAAAGTAGCAACGTGACTTTTTCCCCTCCGAACGGAACTTGAAAAAAATTATTCGGCTTCGCTAAACTGGGGACCGGCCTTAAAACTTTTTGTAAAAAGAAACCCGACTCTTTACAGAGGCACTGCCCGAGTTTTAAGCACTCTTAAGTTTTTAGGAAATCCGAATTGATAATAATGCTACTCATGTCTTTTGTTTGTTTTGCAGGTGTAGTCCAATACATGCAGTTCAGATATCAAAGTGGGGTGCTGTACAGGCTAAAGGCTTTAGGAGCGCGGCATAACATGGACATAACAATAGAAGGATTCCACTCATGGATGTGGCGAGGACTCTCTTATCTACTGCCCTTCTTATTTGGCGGATACGTATTCCAACTTTACATTGCTTACACATTGTACAGTCTCAGTTATCACCCGGATGCCACATGGCAGGTATGTACTTGATTATATTTACATTACTTCTATTCTGTGCTGATACTTGGTTATTGCAAGTTAGGAATGTAACACGAGTCGATAGGAAATGTCGGAAACTAGGAAATTATAATAAGATAGTAAATGTCATGACAAGAACATTGCATTTCATGCCGTTGCTATGCCATTATTAAAACAAATTACTGGTGTTTTGAGAGCCTGCTTGAAAATAGTATTTATGTCAATAATTTTATACTAGTTAGTCATATTTTGAAGCAGGAGTTCCCGTTCTGAATGTAACATAGAAAATAGGTAACGTCGATATATCACGATGATTTCCTATCAATTTTGGTTGTTCAAACGAATCAGTGCACATTCGTATATAGTCTTTCTGTATTTCATGTCTCTGAGAAAAGGGATAAGTCGACATAAAATGATTGTATCGATTTAAAAAAACTTACATGTTATGTACTAAACATAATAGAACAATATATAAAACGCATGTCCTGTAAAAAACCGACAACAGATCCCAGCATTAAGTTTATCATTCCTGACGATTGGCATCGGGAACTTCGCGACGACACTCATCGTGATTCCTCAGAAACTCAACGAGCAGGTACAGTGGAACTGAAACGATTGGACAACGCACCGCGTCTGACGCGCGCCGCACGCTGTGTGATGTAGTGACGTAGACATGTAGACCTTACAGCATGTAGGCTGAAGATGACGGTTCCTGTGCCAGTCCCTAAAAAGCTAAATCTGTCACTGTCACTGATGGTACAGTTACACACACATGTGAAACAAAAATAATTTAACTGGTACACTCAGAATATCAGGAACTTATACACGCCGTCTTCAGAATAAATGCTATAAGTAGATAATTAAATTACGGAAAGCACTTGGTTTATTAGTAAATTTACCTTTTAAATCTCAAGAATGACGCAACCAAATGCTACTCCGGTTAGTATGCTTTCAGACAATCTTAATTGTTTTCATTAGTACTGTTATTTATTCTATGTCTTAAAATAATAGAAGTTTTTAAATTTCGAATCAATAAAAATTATTGTCTGAAAGCAGACATAAAAATGTAGCTCTGATAAGTCTTGGCATCGTTTAATTAATCTATGTATAGAATACCCGGATTCTGAAAGAAGCTTATCAACTGAGACTGTCAGCGATTAAAAATGAGTTTAACATTATTAGGCAGGTACAAAACAGAAAGTGCTTTACAATATTCAATTAAATAAATATTATTCTTGTATATCAATATACAAGGTGTTGTTTTGCATCCTCGTCAAATACAAGGAGGTGACTATGCTAATGATTCTCGTCCCGAATCAATAATAAAATGGGCAGGTTTTTTTTTTTTTTTCTTATTTACGGAAATCGGTAAGTGTGAACCACCCGTGTTTTAAACGCGGGCCGTCTGATTCTCGCCCTATAACTGCGCTTCCACACATACAAACAATCTGATACGTTTATTCGATAATTTCTTATTCCCTAAACCACGTTATGGGAGTTATTCTGAAATACTGACAAACTCAATCAACCAAAAATGTCAGCGTTTTTTTAATAATTAACTAGCTACCCTATTTTTCATTGATTATTGATGTCTTTTGTGACAACCTCCTGAATTTTGACGAGGTTGCAAAACAACACCTTGTATAGTCAGTAATGTTCCTATGATCGAGCAGTTTTATACGAAGCTATTCTAGAGTAATTCAGTTTGCCTTATCAGAGCTATAGTGTCGAAACAAACTCGAATGCATTCTTAGTGTTGGATGTTTTGGACCCGTGGACCAATTTGTTCCATCATAGTTTGTAGAACCTTAGATTTTATAAATATTTAATTCCGGTGTTTCGTAAAATTCTTCCAAATATATAAGTAGTATTTATTTAATATTCGTTTCTTATATCTAAAATAACACATTTTTCCAAATCAAAGTAAGTATATAATTTACAAACCATTGGCAAAATTTTACAATTTCTCAAAACTATTGAATTATAAATCTCATCCAAATTAGTAAACCTCGCTTGATCGAGCGCCATCACACAAAAGAAGGATTTAAATATTTTTGACAGAATACTAATACCTACTTATAATTTACCTAATCCTAAGAATGCCACTATCTAACACTTCTCTGACTAACATATTAATAATATCTGTATATAATATGAAGCTAGTTTATATTATTTATTATGTGTACTTTTCTATTTTCAGTAAATAACTGGACTTCATTTTATACCTATACGTTTTTATACGGAGTCTGTATTAAATGGATTTGTGTATATTTCTGCACATTATAATTATTTAGATAAAAAGGTTTCATCTGTACATATTTAAGTATTTTTATTGAATATTATAATAATTTTGCGTTTAATAAATTATTTAAGTAAAATAATTTGAAATACGAACAAATTTTGTGCCAAAAATGTATTTTCTGTTTTGCTTTTTAGTTTTTGCTTATTAACGTTGTTTAAAAGTATGCATTTTACTGAGTAGCCTTTAGCTTTTGCTGGCAGCTTCGCAGATATAGCTCGCATAGTCGGACAGTGTTTGATTTGCTTCTTTGAATACTGATATTCTCGGGTGACCTCCTTTACATAAAGCAGGACCATTGCCGATTGCAAAGTCTGTCTAAGTGAAATAAATACACGATCAATTATAGCATATCTATGTGCAAAGTTATGTGCATCAACACTTACATGCAATTAAATACTTAAAGAGAAACCATTTCAGTTAACGAGTGATTAAACCTTTTATCTAGAATCTAGAACGTTAACATATCAAATTAAACAACGATTATAAAAAGGACAATATGAAAGTGCTTGCATGAGTTACTTTAGGAACTATTTATTTTAGCATGTTTTGATAGTCTTGTCTGAGTGCTACAACTAATTTCATATGTTGTCACTTGGTGGATTGATAAATAAAGGAGAGAAACAAAACTTCGCCGCCGATAAAAATCAAACAGATTTTATCATTGGATAACGGTTTACACGGCTGAACTAATATAAATATCTGGATTAATATCCTTACACCAGACCAGACTCTCTGTTATAATGCTACAGGATGCTCTTTTCTTTGTGTTTCTCTGTACCATTCATCCTATTGCCCTAGACTCGAAAGACCTTTTCAATGAAATTATGTCCGATCAATGTTTATCGATGGTGATTTATCCTCAACCGTATAGCATTTTTTCCTTATTTATAAAATGTATGCATTTCTTAAACTCCCAAGTGGCATATTAAATCGCAGTTTATAATATTTTTATATAAAATCTGTCCAGAACATGAAGCAAAAGCAATGCAGGTAGTAAATAATTGTCACTTCTCACTTGTGCTTTGCTATGGCTTTTATAATTATTTTAATGGATCTGATCGTAGTGTATTTGAAATTAGTTTTGTATGTAGTGAAAGGCACAAATAGTTCATTTTATTTCTTGTTGTGAGTTATGGTCTAAATTGATCCTTTTATATTATGCCAACGACATCACAGTGTTAGTCCAAATGTTTTACAAGGGTCTCTAGACATAAGAATTTCATGTCAATTTTATCGAACATGTAAATTACTAACATAAATTAAATATAAGCTGGAAGTAAATCTAGATACCTATAGATTATAATTAGACGAGCCGTCCTGAAGTAATAAATAATGGTTTTTATAATATTAGTTTGTTATTATTTTTCAAACTTGTAACAGGACTAGTCATATTCTAACGCCACTGATTTTACTTTTTTTTTATGTGGGTGTTCTTGCAAGGTGCCACCTGAATACCAAATGTTATCGCTTTGTTGTGAAACACCGATATCACAACAATTATAAATAATGTACAGGTAACTGTTACAGAAATCGTAGTGCGATACATATGTTTTATGATACAAGATTATAAAGTGGAATACCTAGACAGGCTATGTACACAACAGAGTGAATATTTCGTGCCTTGATCAAACAATAAACTATTCATAATTTAGTGATAATGTTGTACTTATGCTTTGTATATTCGATTAATTTATAATGGTTGTTTTAGCTCTTATGTAATGGATGTTATTTATTTGAATGCATTGATGAATAAATTTGTTTTTCAGCGACATTTGCATTTTGAAATTTATTTTTTATATGTATTTTGTTTGCACCATTCGACAGATATCTTACCTGGCGGCTTTGTTTCTTACATTGCACTCTCTCAACATGTACACAATATACGAGACCTTGCGCAAGAAAATGCAAGGGGGTTTGAAGCTACGTTACAAATTACGTGCAATTGCCTACCGTCTATCCAATGAGCTCGCCGTTTTGGTACGTGCATGATGTATCACTTATTAGCGTACTTTGAACTTCTCATTCTGAACTAATCACTCGTGTTTACTTTATCGTACGATGAGTCTCGAGTAAAATAATATCCGACTTTTTGCCCTATTGCAAACTACAAGGTCATAGCGAATTCTATCGTTATGATTTCAGACCTTACTTTTCGTCTTGTATCATTACGACTGATTATGTCAGAGAGGGAGCTTTTGGGTTAGGAGGTTGCAGGTGATATTGTTTGTCAGTTATGTCCGTCTTGTTTATTTCTGTTTAATATTAAAACAACAGTACTAGTCGCATAATAAATAATGCTAATTGATGTAGATTGTAACTTAATACAGTTAAAAATGGTAATTTAACAAATGGACTTTAAATAAATCACATTCATTTTTGAAGTTGACGAACTAAATCGGACCACTCCTTTTTAAGAAAATCAAAGAAGTAGTTACAACTTTGTAAAATTTATTGAAAATACTTAAGTTTAGTAAGTAATACAAACTGTTAATTTTGGCAAGGAAATACTGACAGGATTTGAATAGTTCAAGAGCTTGAAATATCTATGTGAGTATATAAGGTGCTGGTAAGTAGGTACTTACCTAAGTTTTTGGCAAAGGTTGGGCGACATGAATAAATATTTGTATTGCCCTGGATATTCTATGTAACAATAAAACATACAGTATCTTTATTTATCTATGATAATTATTTATATGTTCGGGTATTTAGTGTTGTTAGTTTCTTAGATTTCTGTTTATCTATGTATTGTTTTGCTGTATGCTCTCTATGTGCTAGAATAGTGTGTGGTGGGTAGACTTTGGGTCTTGCTTGGCATTGAAAAAGAAATAATTAACCATATACCTCGTTTATAAGCAAAACTTGGCGTATCTATCTTCTGCCTAAAAGCTGTAGGTTAGTCAGAGTGATTACTTTTGTTCCCTGCTGTACCATCATTCTCCAGCCCTCACAGTCCATCCATTGTTTCTTTGGCCTTCCTCTACTCTTATAGCCATCTACATTCATACTCAAGACTTTTTTCACGACGTTTTCCTCATTCCTCCGCATTACATGTTCATAGCACGATAACCGTTTTACTTACCACCCAACTTTTCAGTCACCGGCGGCGCCACTTTCAGACTTACTCTTATTTAGTCATTCCTTATTTTATCCATTCACTTTACACCACACACACTCGCTGCTGTACTAATGTCCGTGGGGAACACCTAAATATTATTGCATTGTTGAAATAGCCAACAGTGCACTTATTTAGGTGTCTTCTATTGAATTAAAAAAGGGGGTATAATGTTATTTCTTTTTCTGTGACTTATGCTAGAGAAAAAAATAAAAAATCCTTAGCATTTACCTGGTATTTAGTTGTTTACCTGTACATTAAATATATTTACTTCGTTTTCTCTATGATTGGTTGCATGTCACTTTGTGTTGTGTATCGGTTTATACAATTGAGTGTGTAATCTAATGGATAACATGGTAATTCAAAAATTATATTTATCAATTACAGGAACAAAAATGGCGACAGAATAAAGTGGAAACGAAATCAGAATAACTTTATCTGGCCTATTAATGTGATTTACTAACGAATGTATTAAAAAGATTGATGGACAATTTATATTTTCATAATTCATGGTGTTTAAAACTGTATAATGGCGTTATTTCTCTAATGTAAATAATATAGTTATTTAATAACTTGTTTTGGCTTTTTTATTAATCTTGTTACTGGTGGGGTTTTATTCTATACCTACATTAACTGCCTGATATCTCTTTGTCACAACTAAACTGAATAGGTACTAAACCTATTTACATCATACCCACATATTTACGTACTATTTGACACTTGGTGAGTATCAAGCACATGTGCAGGCGACCTTCTGGGTATACACGGTGTAAATCACCTCATCACGAAGCCGTCAACCAAGCATTCTGTACATGAAACTAAGTAACTTTACGCAAAAATTATTGCTGGGAAACTACTTTTTTTTTGGGGGTGTAAAATCATGTTTTGTGGTAGAACTCAATGTAACGCACTCAAAACATTATGCTGATGGACGGATTGAATAGTACGGGGGTCGTAGAGGTGTTTAAAGTAAAAATCTTACATTTAAAGCTTGTATTTAAAAAAATACTTGTCAAAAAGTTGTAACTTTGACCCCTAATATCTCCGTAACTAAAAGGTTCCCAGGTATGGTGTAGAACAAAAAAATGATCGCAATGACAGGGAGAATCAGTGCCTTTCGGCTTCGTTAAGAGGTGTTTTACACCCTTTATAAGGAAAACGGTGGGTGAGGTTGATAGTTTGTAGAATTCAAGTACCTAATGAACGTTTTTAAAAGTTTTATCGACATAGTCACTACCATGTTATTAATTATTCTAACAATAGATTTGAAAACAGCAATGGCATTACACACGTATTTTTCTGCCTCAGGTTCGATTCCTGTATGGACGATAATTTGAATATTATTCGGTTAGGTATGTTGTATCAAAGTCCTCCATATCCTAACGTCATACAAGGTTGCGTGAGGCGGTTAAGGGGACGCGGGCCTGTGGAGGGTGAGTAACGGGCTAGCTCACCGTCGCGTCTGTCCGTTTTATGACAGGCCGTGTCGACAGCGCGTTCGTGTTCCACGCGCGCCTCAATGAGATGTCAGCAAACCAGAAGGGGTACGAGAGGGCCGATGGGGCCAAAGGGCTAAGAAGGAACATACTCTGCCTTAGCTGGAGGGATCATTTGATGATTTACAATCCGTAAAAAAAAACGGAGACGGAGGGAGGGTGGGTCTCGGCAAATATAAGGTAAAAAAAGGTGTTAAATTGGGTTAGGTAAATTAAGTAAACATGTTTGACCACTAAAATATATGGGTAAATCCTACACAATACAATTTAGTAATATTCAATGAAAATTATTAGGAAAAAAAATGTTTTTTTTTTATTCAATAAATCCACGCAATCAAGCAGCAGCAGCAGATTAACGTATTTAGGTACACTAAAATACGCATTTTGAAAAACTTCACGAGATTAGAGGGGGGAGGTGAGGGGTTCAAGACAAATCTCACAACATATAACCAAGGACGTAGAGAGGCTCGACATATCGACCAAAGTAATTAATGGTGAGGTCAGTTTTTATTTCCACTTAGATCCTCCGTATAACGTTTTGATACGGAGGATCAAAGTGGAAATAAAAATGGACCCCTTTGCTAAAGCAAATCCTAAAAGCTGTCCTATTAGCAAAAGGTCTCTAAAAAAAAAAGAATGGAACGTGGTCCTAGCACTCATAATAAATGTAGGTGTTTTTTTAAAGGAATAATAATTGCACTGGGGCCACTCTCATAATTTTAATTTGATTTCGTTTATTGGCTCGAACAAATCATTAAATACCTTTTCATTAAAAAACTTATATTTATGTGTAGTTTGACCACAATTCCAATTTTGTTTGGACGCTTTGCTAATACGAATAGGTCGTTTTGATACGTCGAGTATGTCTCAGTTTAGTGCATGTATTTATGTTTGTTGTGTAAACGCTAAGAGGATTCATAGTGTGAGACACAGAGGTGTGACTAAGAGATATTTTAAAGAAAGAATTCCATTTCAATTTAAAAGAAATACATATTTTCTTATTATTCTTATATTATTAGAAATGCTTCATATTTACAACATATTCCATGCTTACGTCTAATTAACAAAATAAATTATACAATATTGTATGCATTATAAACAGTGAGTTAAATAAATCTGGAAAATTTACAAAACTATTATTACTAGGACTTTGCTTTGTGCAAGAATTTATGTCTAATTGGATCAGTCAACTTTTAGCTAAATATTTATACACATCAATTAATATTATTCATCTGTTTCATCTGCTGAACTGTAACCTACATTCTTATCACCTTCGTGATCGGAACCTTCGCTAGACTCATTCACTTCTACTCGAGGCTTCTTCACTAAGAGACCTTGCTGCTGTAGCCTTTGTATAGCTTCTAAAGTAGTCCGTTTCATAGGATTTGTTAGAGGATTTGATTCGCAGGACTGCTGTTCTTGTACTTGAGATTGTTTTTGTTGACTAGCCATTATTTTTACCCCACTTTTATTACTTAACCTGCCAAACTGTTGCGAAGTAGCGTTTACTTCGGATTTCGTTTGTTTTGCGGTCATCACGGAATTACCTTTGACTATCTTTGTTGTAGTCGTAAAATTTGAACTGCTAGTGTGTGAGGCAGAGGTGAAATGAGCAGTGCCCTCGCTCCCGCTACTGACAAAACTAGGGATATCTGATACAGGTATTAAAGACTCCTTTGGTTTCTTAAAACAACTGAAAGGTCCGCTCACATCTTCGGTGTTGGGCCTCTTTGCGGTTGCCGTGGCCACCATTGCCGTGGGCGAAATCTTTAAGGGTCGACCTATCACTGGTTTGTTTGGACTAGGTGAAGGTGTTATTTTTTTTCCTACCGCCATTCTGGGATTATTGGGCCTCGCTAAATTTATACCAGTCCTCATAGGAACAACTTGCTTTGAAAGTCTCACGGTATTACTGGCTGGCCTAATCTGAGCTATCGTATTACTAGTTCTAGAACCTAACATTGGTGACGCATGTCTAATAACAACACCTTGAAGGTTTTTGGACTGGCTTGGTCTAATTCCTTGGATTCGTTGTGTTGCCATTGATGTATTTGCTTGAAAACTGTTTCGAACTTCTTGTTTCATGGTCTGGTTGACTGTTTTTATAGTTTTGGTAACTGTTGTCGTTATTTCTTGTATCATAGTTTCAGTTTGAATCGTTTTTACTGTCACTTCCTTGTTTACAGTGTTCACTTGATTCATAGCAGATACCTTTTTATTCCAAGTTTGAGCTGAAGTATGATCAACATTCTTTGATATCCTATTGATAGACATTTTATCACTTTGAAGTTGTTTGATAACTTGGTTCGATGTTTTCGCTGGTAATTGTTTTTTCTGTGGTGTTTCTTGACTGTCATGTGTCTGTGCTTGTTTAGTAATCTCGTCGTTATCTGTTGTGGTCTTACTCAATGATTTTATTGTTATGCTTTTATTTATATTCTTTAAGTTATTTAAGCACACAGAATTAATAGTTGAATTCATAGCTTGGTTACTCTTTTGCACAGTACTAACTTTAATGTCAGATTCGAAGTCATGAACCTCATCTTCATTTTCGCTGCAGGATTCTTTCGGTGACTCAACAATTGGATGATCAAGATTAATGTTTACTGCTTGAATCTTTTCCGAGTCGTCAACGTTGTCGTCGTCATGTTCCATGTTCTCATCAAGTTCTGAAATTTTGACATTTCCTGGACAAGAGTCTGAATCGTTTGCTTCAGTATCTTGTGAATTGTACTCTTCCGATATCGGAAATTGACTGGGTGGTGTGTTGCGAGACTTTATTGTAATATTTTTACATAAACCTTGTAGCACGTTTTTAAATGCGCCACTTCTGTTCTGCATGTTAATGAGAGTGTCGATGTTGGATTCTTCTTTGTACTTATTCTGGCTACTGTTATCTTCTTTTTCAATCTTAATATTTCTTACGGCATTTTCAATTTTAATATTTTTTTGTGCTGATTGTTGATTCAAAGATTTAATCGTGATATTCTTACTAAGATTTTTGAGTGCATCCATAGATTTAGAATTTTGTGTTGGCGGTTGAGGTGTAGGTGGTTTATTGTTTTCTTCTTCATCTTCAGAGTCATCAACATCAAAAATTTCTATTATTTCTTCCTTTTTCTTTTCGGTTTCACTATTTTTCTTGGTTATATTGGTTTGATTGACAGTTGAAGGTAGACAATTGCTCTTGCTGACTATGGGTTTAGTGGTAATATTTGTCAGTCTTTTTAAAATATCTGCATTAGATGTAGGCAGACTATCGGTCTTTTCAACCATGATCTTGTTGGGAATTTTTCCCACAGGTGGTATTCCAGGCATACATTTTCTTTCCTGACTATTTGAAATACCCTTGCAATTTGGTTTAGGATCACTTGTTTCGATTTTAGGTTTCTTAATTGTTATATTTTTATTGCAACTTACATCTTGTAATTTCAGGTTACTTGATATTTTTTCTTTCATATCTATTTCACCATCTTCAGTTTCACTTTCACCAATATTTCTTTTTGTTGACAGAGATTTTATTGTAATATTTTTACTTAAAGTCTTTAAGGCATCCATGTTTGGGTTTTTTTCAATTATAGTTTTTGGTTTGCTTAGACTTGCCGTATCAGTAGCGAGAGGTTCACTAGAAGTTTCTATTTTGACCTCTTGAGGGGGTTGATTACTTGTTTCTATAATTTTATCGCTTGTAGGTCCTGTTGATAAGTTATTCTTATTTTGACTAACAGGCTTCACTGTTATTAGATGACTTAAATGTTTTAAACTAGATAAAGAGCTGACCGATGCACTGAGTACACTGCCTTGTTTGCTGTTATTGTCAAGATTAACATCAGAAAGTTTATCGTTATTTACGCATTTGTCTGAACCAGATTGCTCTTCACCATCTTCTATTTCTGTGTCGGAATTCAACTGATCAGGTTCATTATTCTCAACTTCAAACTCTGGATCTTCCGGGATTTCTCCATCACATGTTTTATAGTTTATTGGTTTTGGTGAGTGATCAGAATTTGACATATCTGGTAATTTCTGTGTATTTTCATTATTATTTGATATATTCTTAACTGTGTCTCTGGCCATAACAGAATTAACTAAATTTAAGTTATTTGACAATACGTTATTTCCAGAAGAAATTACTGGTGATTGTTCTGATATTTCAGTGGATAAATCCTTTGTAATATCACCATCTGACTTAGGAATAGTACTGCTCATTTCTTCAATATTATGATTAGGTTCATTTGGATTTTCATCCATGTTATTAAGGACTGTTTCAGGTTCTTCACTCGCAATATCTTTAACTTGCTTCAGTACATTTACAGTATTAGGATTTACTTTTTTCACAATTTTTATTTGATTATTACTTTGATTAATTAATTTCGTCAATACCTCACTTGAAGTTTCTATTTCTCGTACTCTATTTATATTGTGAACAGGTTTATTTAGAACACTTTTTTTAGGCATTGAATTAGTAACTGGAAAGCCTTTGATTATTGGATTTCGACTAACTTTCTTCCTAACAACAATACCTGCCTTTTTTAATTTATCTAATTCTGCAGAAGTGACCATGCTGTTACTAGTTTTTTTGTTATTTTTAAGTTGTTTTGTAATTACTCGTGTGGGAACTTCCTCTACGCCCTGGAAGTCTATATCCTCACCAAACACGTCTTGGTTCATACTTAGGAACTCATCGAGGGTAATGGCTGATTTCTTGGATTTTTTACGTTTCTTATGTTTTTTCGATTTAACAGGATTACTATCTTCGGATTGGTCCATCGCCAACTCTAGGAACTTTTCCTGCAATGACAAAATGATCAAACTTACAGAATCGCTCGTAGAAGGGCGAACAAAAAACTAAGTGGTAACAATCAAATTTGAAGGATATGAGAATGCAACTCAGTTCTCAAAATGTATTATTGTAACAGCAGTAAGTAAAGTTCCACACGAAACTGAAAGAGTGACCATGTATGTAAACTAATCAACTATACTGTGTAATTATTTGCTTGCAACCAACCCCTGCTTGGCACAGGTGCAATGGCAGCATGTCGAAACATCGCGATCTATTTGATGTAAGCAGGGCCGCCTTTAACCGCCTCGAATATATTAGGTTTTTTTTTTTGTGACAGTTCATACAAAAATAATGAGTGTTTTTTTTTAGAACTTTGATAAAACTCGAATGGCTGAGAACTTTGATATGAAATAAAGCACAGAAAAATATTTTTCATATCCAAGAAATTGCCTTTAGTTTAAGGAAAAAATTCAGTATCCTAAGGTCCTGCCTGGAATGAGTTAAGTTTCTTTTAGAAAGCCGCTGGCTTTGACAGTTACAGGAACTTGGGGCCCCTTGGATTGTGGGGCCCGGGGTACGTGCCCAGGGTGCCCAGTGGAAAAGATGGCCCTGGATGTAAGTGCCGATTATACACATAAACCTTCTCAGTAATTGCTTTAAATGAAAACTAGTGACAGAGTTTCACCATCCTTTTATACAAGATTTAAGCGGTCAAACAGACGGACACAAAATAGTGACTCACAAGTGCATGTTATTTTGAAGAAATGCTTTACGTTGAATAGTATTACAATGCTACCTTGTGCTATAGGTTTTCTCCATAAGGTATTTTACAGTAGCAGCCTAGATGTGTCCCCGGTTGCTAGCAATAGCCCTCTTTTTACATGGGAGTTTAACATAACTGAAGAAAAGTGAGTGTACTAGTACAGCTCTGCTGAACCCTTTAGAACCCTACAAGAGTGATGTTTCCAATGTTTATTTATTACTTACAATTCCTACAGCATTCATAGTTGATTCTGCTTCTTCTTCTTGGGCTGGATCTTCTGTTTCTACTAAGTTTTCTACCTTCTCTATGATGGGTGGAACTGTTTCCAGTGAATAATCCAGTAATTCACTGTATCTATAAAGTGAATTTAACTTTTAGAATTTGTGTTTAAGAGTGACTTTTCTTCAAAATACTGCGTTTTTTTTTTAAAATGAATTCCCACATTACATAATCAGTTCATTTCAAAGTTCTATTTAATTGTGAAGTTACTTCTAAACAAGGCATTATCTGTTTTCTTGCTAATTTTACTAGTAACAAGATTATCATAATACTCACTCAGGATTCTTAACACTGTACATATCCTCAGAGGAATGAAAGGTGAGATGAATTTCATAAGCATCCAAATGGTAGAAGACAGCCTCACACATTGGACACTTCAGTACCTCATCAGGACTCTGATTTTCATCTTCATGGTCATCTGTTGTGTGTTTCTATAATGTCATACTTTATTTTAATTAAAATTGCAAAAGGTGGATTAAAAAGACCATTGAATAAAGTATTATAGAATGGTCAAGAAAAACAGGAATATTTAACCTTTTGAACCCTAGAGCATAAAGGCATGCCAAACCACAAATTCACCAGAAATATTTACAAATAAAAAAAAAGAATTTATTTCAAAAGTATTATTCAGTTATTTCTTGATTAGACATTTAATTTATATAGATTCATGCACAAAAGTAATGATTTGCTTATTTCATGGCACCACATTTTTGTCACATATTTGTGTCATTGGCATACAGGGCACATGCTTGCTGATAGTTCTTTTTCAATGCAGTAAATTACAATGGTAATAAGTATACTGTAGAAAAGGCAAGGAAATCATAAACAGGTTAACTTACAATTAAATTGACTTTGTTTTCATATTCTTCTCCACAGAATGCACAATAATAAATTGGGATGACTTCCTGGAATTAAATAAAGTAAAATAAATATTAGTTAAACCACGCATTTGAGTAACAGAATCTTTTTATTATTTATTACAACATATTGGAGTACCTGTTCATATAATTTGACTTTCTTTGAGTGTCCTACAGCTGGGAGGTCAGTATCTTGGCGATGGAAGAATTTGTTATGGTTGATCATTGCAGATGAGATATAGAAGTCCACACTGCAGCTGTCACAGCGAAAACGTTTACCTTCAATTTTCTCTTGTTTGCCATGGTTTGTCTGCACATGGACATTATATAAGTGCTGGAACATAGGAATTTAGGGGATGCTGAGAATGTGTGACATTACAGCAATAGTGTTATCTTTACTATCAGTAATATTTGGGTTTGTAGATTAAACCCATAGTACTTTTGAGTCAATGAAATTGAGATGTAATACAACTTTATGACATACTTTCCATCAAACTAAGAATTCTAAGTTCATAATCAAGTTAATTCTCCTTAGTCATCAAGAATTGGGGGATTGGAGCTCATATTATGGAGATAGTGATAATAGATACAATAAACATCTGTCAAAATGATAAGTGAAGTAAAACGTGTGGTGGGGAGGGTGCACAGGTCGATTTGCAAATACACCAACCACTCGCGAGTGACGCCGGTTCGCAGCCGACACTAGTATTACCTTCATTGTGAACAGTTTCCCACACCACGGACAGAAGTACTTCGCATCGTGGTCCGGGTGCACCTTGTGTTTGTGAGTTATAGCCTTGGATATCGTCGGGAACACTTGCGAGCACACGTCACAGCTAACCATCTCCGCCTTCTCCTTAGACTTCTCATCAGACGCTTTTGTATCTATTTCAAAGCGGTTTTTATACTTAGGGTCCCCGTGTTTCCTAAAAATAAAACAATAATGATTTTTTTACCGACTTGTGCAGGCTGTTGCCATTATGACGTTACGTTCACATCATCAATACGTTACCTAAAATGTTCTTGCAAATCTTCTTTATTTTCAAAAACGTCTTTGCAAAATACACAGTTGAATAGTTCCTTTGTAGTCATGGTTTTCACTAAATTATGACCTCCAGGCAGACAATAATACTACTTCAAAGCGCTTCTGCTATCATCTTGCCTATTATTATTATTGCCAACAACACTCTGCACTAAGGGCTGTTAGGTTATTTATATTGAAACCAGTTATTGAGATGAATTCTATGCAATTGTTACTTTCAGGCCAGTTTATCGCTTTTGACAAATTAAATTGCTCGATCCAAACAATACGTAAGCCATTTTGTATTTATTTATTTCATTTTCTTTTATTCAAAGCTCTATGCTCATATTTCATTCATTCCTCTCGCTAGACGTGGACTAATCGATTGTTCAACTTTGTCATTAGTCGATTCATCTTTTTCTTTTTGATCTGTGTTGTCAACGTTGTCGATGGTCGCCCCGTATGTATATTTTCATTACGGTTCAACTAGTCGCGGGCTCGAACTCAGTGGTGGCCGTGGCCAAAAAGCACGCTGTCTCACTTGGCATCGTGCCCGACAGAGATAGTGATGAGCAGTATGACGCTAGTCTGCACGCACATCTAGTTCGTACGCACACACACAGCGTTCCGAAACGTGAGGCGCGCGTAAAGAAATACGAAAAGGCCTTTGGAAGATAGTTTTTTATGAAAAAACCACTGCGTGTATCAATTACAAATAAAATGAATTGAATTCTTTGATAATTGTGCTGTGTCGGTACCGACTTTGTTTTGGAAATTTGACACTTCTTTTATTACTAATGTACGACCCAAGTTGCGTTAAAATTTGCAATAAAAACGAATCTTTGATAGCTCGTAACTTTTTAATGGCTTTTTATTTTCCTATTCTGTTTCCGTACAGACAAAATTAATAATGAGACAATACCATATCATGTTTTACTTTGGATTAGAGATGGGTCGTACTAGGTAAATTTTGTACTAGGTGCACCTAGTCCAAGTCCGTACAAATACTCGATCCAAATACCTGTTCCACCTAGTCCATGAAATACGCATACTTTATAGATGCTTAGTCTTTGCACGTATCGGTGGTACGATACGTACGCAATAATTAATTGTAATGTTCCCTTCATACCTTGTACGGGCTTAAGACTGTCAACGTGGATGTTTACGTTTTAGGTGCTTTGTAAGATTTGATACGGAACTTTTAAAACTCAATTGTATTTTAAAAATTTTATACTCAGTCATTTGTTGTCCCTTTCGCTTGGGATCATTTTACGTCACATTATTATAACTTAATACAAAAAGAAATATCAAAACTTCGTTACGAAAATCGATCACTAAATAAGTCTGATAGGTTTTTGCGACGTCGTGTAGGTATCAATACATAGGCCGTCTTCCACTGAGAACACGTTCGCATCGCCTGAGTCCGCACTTGATACTCGACTGCTTAAGTCTTCATTCGTATCGAGTATTGTCAAAGTACCTATTCTATCGTCTGCCTAGTGCCGAGTCCTGACTAGTCTCAAGTCCCGACTAGTCTCAAGTCCCGACTAGTCTCAAGTCCCGACTAGTCTCAAGTCCCGACTAGTCTCAAGTCCCGACTAGTCTCAAGTACCGACTAGTCTCAAGTCCCGACTAGCCTCGATCGAGTAATGAGACAAAGATGGAAGGACTGCGGAATGGTGTAGTTGAAAAAGGACAGAATATATTCTTGCACAACTAGAGTGCGCGTCGCGTATGCTATTGAATTCAGGTTCCAATTCAAATGACTGGCACACGAATGATTTATGAAAACACTAGTGCACGTCTCGTTACTTTTATGCTACTGAATTAGGGTTCAAATTCAAGTGACTGACACGCGAATGATTTTGGCAAACATGAATGAGCGGCAAAGCAGACTAATATCTACGGCAACATAATGCTATCTCGCTTCGCCGCGTCGGTACTTCGATGTGGGCGGGACGGCGGGTGCCGTGGACTGCGTAGGCACAGTGAGACTAGGTGGATCAAGTATTTGAAAAGTTGGAATAGGTGCAGCCTAGTATCGTTAAATACCTAATCCCTGGATATGTTCTAGTATATACGCTTCATCTCTACAGTTTGGATGTGCAGTGTGAAACAGTGGAGTAAAACCCCCCCGAAGTTTCTATGGAAAAAATGTCGAAAAGTGTCAGCTTAATACTTTTCTTCCATATGGAGGGAGAATCGCTTTCAACTGACAGATGCCAAATTTAAAAAAAAACTAGTTATTTTTCACATTTTTATTGAACCATGTTCCAACTTTCTATGCAGCCACGATATAAAATTGAAATAACCTAAGTATTTATTAAAGAATCTAATTTTTTTAAATAACTTTATTGTAATTTAGTTTAAACAATTTCTTCAAAATAACATAGATTTGGGCAAAATATACACCATTTTTTCAATGATGTTAATGAAAAATAATGGCTGAAAGCTGGCTGGCCACAGAAAAACAACAATATTATGGGCGGGAAAAGTTTTTGATTTGAGTAGTTATTTTTTTTGTATGTAAAATAAAATTTACTATTTATTTTCTTTAGTTAATTCATGTTTTTATTTTTACTTTCCTTGTATTCGTAATGAAAAGCACAGTGTTTACCTCAAAGACTTATTTAGTCCCTCGAACTATTGGCCCGGACTAAATAAGTTAAGGCGGAAACACACTTAAGTGTCGTGGCGTGTCGTGACGCGCCAGAAGCATTCGGTTTCATACATCGTTGCGACACGACACGCCGTGCAAATATGTCCCTAACCATAATAAATGTATGAAACCGATTTGCTTCTGGCGCGTCACGACACGTAAGTATGTTTCCGCCTTTACTTTCACCCCTAGGGTAACAATGCTATTGTCATACAGTGTGACCGGTAAACATACAGGCTGTCTAGTAAATAGTACGACATATTGCAGGCAGGCGATGATAGCATAGGTCTATACCTACCAAAACAACACAATTATTATGTTCCGCAAAATATAACGGATTTTCAAAACATCGAAAAAAAACCTTTTTAGTATTTTTTTTTTTAAATAAAGTTTTTCGTGAATATAGTTAAGTACTGTACTCACTGATTAGGAGATTACTAGAATAGGATATTTTCATTACGAGATTTTTAAAATTCTGATTCTTTTTTTTTTTAAATTTTGGATAGTATTATTTTGGTAAATCCGTAACATTAAGGGACATAATATTGTGTTGTTTTGGTAGGTATTGACCCAAGCTATCACCCCCTGCTCTATGTCGTACTCTTTACTGGACACCCTTTGTAGATAGGATTAAAGATGTAAAAAAATGTATAGGTTGAACAGCTTAGTGTATTTTTTTCACAGATTTTATCAACTTTTCAGGAGTCACGTGTTTATCGAAACAAAAATGGTTAAACTACTCCCATCGTTTTATTTTGCAAAACGGATGTATTCAGGAGTTACTGGTAAAGTAAAAGCTCAAAAATATGTACTGACAAAGTATTTTCAAGGTGAACCAAAGAAAACGGATTTTAAAATCGTCGAAGAGGAACTTCCGGAGTTGAAAGATGGAGGTGCTCTACCAATATAATTATTAAAACGTGCCAGGGGGAAGCGCCAGGGTAACCCGCGAAATTCAAATTTTCTTAGGTTTTTGTAATTTGCAAGTGGCCGTTTCAGGCTGTTTGTTAAACAAAGTAGGATTCAAGTCTTGGGTTGTACATACAACCCAACACTTGAATTTCGCGGGCTACCCTGACGCCTAAGTCAAAGCATTCGTTGCCAAAGTTAACTTCTTTTTTATTTAGATTTCTTGGAACATTTTCAGAAGTTCTGACTGAAGCTGAATATCTTAGTGTTGACCCATACATGAGGGCTTACATGATAGGATATAAATTGCCTACTGATATGATCGGAGGACAAGTAGCAAAGTTAGTTTTATTGAAATATTCTTTTGTACAAATAAAGTGGCAAAATATGTGATACTGAAACCAACGTTTACGTTTTCAGGATCATATCGAGTCGGAATAAAAAGTATGCCGTGGGTAAATACATAACTGGATCTTTCGGTTGGCGCACACATACTATTTTAAATCCTGATACTGCCAATAATCAGGCTGGTTTGTTGCCTGTTACACTTGTGCCTGATTTAGGCTCTCACCCTGTATCTCTTGCTTTAGGAGTACTTGGAATGCCAGGGTTAGTATCTATTTGAGATGTAGTTGAATTGATCAATATCTTTGCAATTTAGACCTAATTTAGAAATTAAATAAACTTTAATTTTTGCCAGAAATATGCTTCCGCGTGATTTTTTTAAATTAACTATAAATGTTCAACTCTAAATCGTAAAAAAAGAGTATGGATTAACGCAGAAATTTGTGTTTCAGAAACACCGCTTATTTTGGTATAAAAGAGATATGCCAACCTAAGCCTGGTGAAACTATTGTAATCACTGGTGCAGCTGGCGCAGTGGGATCACATGTTGGGCAAATCGGCAAAATTTTAGGTAAGACATCGTAGCAATCGAGGATGCTGAATTTCGGCCGGATACCTCGATTCGACGAAGAAGAAGTCGCAACGCAACTTTCATATTATTAATGTAAAATAGGGAGTCTGTCAAAACGCGAAGGGCGGGTGGTTTGGGGACTGTCCCTTGTATATTTTAACGTACAAAAGTGTTGATAATTTATCAGCCTTGAATCAAGTCATTTATTTAAACAACAACAATCTGACAAACGGACAAGGGATTTTGAAATATAAAATTACAATTTGTACCACTAGCCACGCCAGCGCCAATAGTTCCTATTCCTACCTTACTCATTGTTTTAGCTTAATAGGAAGGTCTTATATACTTCAACAACTATAAATATTTACTGGACTTTTACTAGGTTGTCGTGTTGTTGGTTTTGCTGGGACTGATGAAAAATGTGAATATTTGGAGAAAGAGTTGGGCTTTGATTGCGCTTTTAACTACAAAACCGTTAATATCAGAGCTGCCCTCAAAGACGGCTGTCCTCAGAGAGTTGATTGCTATTTTGATAACGTAAGTGCATTATTTGATGAAATTCACTTTTTGTATCTATTGATTTAGATTTAAAAAAAAAAAATATTTTCGCAGGTGGGTGGCGAAATAAGCTCGACTATAATAAATTACATGAACAAATATGGGAGGGTAGGCGTTTGCGGTTCCATATCATCATACAACGAAGCCAAACTACCCAAAGGTTTTTAACTATTTCCTTTACAAATATTTTGTCTGATTCATCTGGATCTGTTAACTATTTCTTGGTTTTCAGTATCCATAGACATTATGATGCATATGATTTAAATAATATTTCAGTCTCGATTCTGCAACCTGCAATGGTTTTGAAAGAACTGAAAATGGAAGGTTTTCTAGTAAACCGCTGGACAGATCGTTGGATTGAAGGAGTTGAAGCAAACATGAAATGGCTTAGTGAAGGGAAATTAAAATATCAAGAGAAAATATATCATGGTTTTGATAATATGGTGGATGCTCTTGTGGGCATCCTAAGGGGTGAAAATACAGGGAAAGCTGTTGTAAAGGTCAAATAATTATATGTTAAGTATTGTGAAGCTAAACTAAATATATGAGTGAGCTACAATCTAAATTTATTGTGGATAGTAAATCCTGCCTTGGTTACAGAATCAATCATATTCTTATGAAAATTAACAATTACAACATAGATAGGTATTACTTATCGCTTTGCTGCAACATTCCACCATGTAGATTTATTCAAACTATTTATAGTTTGAATAAATCAAACGGGTTATAACCCATATTACCGAACTATGAAGCGGAGCTCGTGGCTAAATAATAACAGCCGCACGGGTCAATATTTAAGGTTAAGTCGTGCTTGCCGAGGTAATATAGTGGATGGGGTACCATAATTACATACCGAGTTTACTCCGTGCCTCGGATCGGAAAGCATGTTAAGCTGTTGTTCCAGGCTGTCATTTGTAGATCTTTGACAGTCGCGAGTCGTTACGTACGAGTAGTCAGAAGCCAAAAGTCTAACGTACAGTCTTACTAAGGGGTATCGTACTACCCAGTAAGTACCCGGTTGTGGAGGTCAGATAGGCAGTCGCTTCATGTAAAATACTTGTACTCAGCTGCATCCAGTTAGACTGGAAGCCGACCCCAAGATAGTTTGAAAAAAGGCTAGGCAGATGATGATTACCGCACTATGAATACATGCATTTTTGCAAGAGGTTTTTTTTTATGTTACCGACTCATTTTGCTTTAGCTCAACCTATTGAATGTACCTGAAATGGTACGAAACCCGGACACAAGGAGTATAGTAATATCCCGGACATCACTGTTCTGGCCCAATTCACAAACGCTCGGATTCGATTTCGATTCGATAAGTTGTATGTCTAAATTGTCTAACTTGTTTTGACATTACGAAAGCGAGCGTTTGTGAATACGGGGGCTGGATTCAGCCCCCGTATTCAAAAGACTAGGATTCGAACAGAAAAAAAAAGAAAAGAAGCCGAGCAGAGAAGAAGCGGGATTCGTAAATGTCAAACTTTCAGACAGTTTCATATGTTTGTTTATCAGAAATAATTTAAAATGTCTCTTTCTAAAATAGTTTCGAAGTTTTCAAATAATGTTAAGGCCTCCGTTTATGTCTATACCTATGAATCTCCCGTGGGTAGAGCTATTACTGCAGCTGATGATGATTTTTTGTACATCGTAACTTTTGAGGATTCAAAAAACTTCGAAAAAAGGTTCGAAACCCTGGCGAAAGAGCTATCTTGCAAATTTACCGAAAGTGAAAACAAGATACTTAAGAAATTCAAAGAGGAACTTATAAATTACTTTGGCGGTAAATTAAAGAAATTCACAGTGCCTATAAAAACATTCGGTTCCGATTTTCAAAAGGTAAGTTAAACTTTAATCTATTTGAATTTCAAATTAAAGTTTCATTTTTTATTCTCACCACACTTGGGTAGCACCGTATCTGGGTACACACCTAAATCCAAAGAGTATAATAATAATATGGGAGACTAAATCGTTCTGGAGTAGGGAATATATCTACAAGTTTTCTGTCCTTGTACAGAGGCTGTGACATGCTAATAGTACTACTACTGCTAGATATATTTTAAACTACCCACCATATGTTTGGCACTTGCAGGAAGTATGGGACAAACTCTTGGAACTACCTTATGGATATACTCAAACTTATGGTGATTTAGCTCAAGCTTTAGGCCGTCCATCAAGCCACTCTCGTGCTGTGGGCGCTGCCTGTGGAGCTAACTCATTACTTTTAGTAGTGCCATGCCACAGGCTTGTTGCATCTGGATCCAAAGGTGGATATAATAGTGGTGTAGACCGTAAGAGTAAACTTATTGAACTAGAAAAATCTGGCTTAGTTTAACTTGGTTTCTGCTGGAAAAGCAACCAACTACCTCATGGACACCTTGTTTCTAGAATGAAGTTAAATGAATTAAACAACCCAATTAGCTTAACAATTTACTCACTACATTGACACTGGCGATACATTTTGATGAAACAGTAATCTTTCTCTAAGAAACCAATGTATAATTACCAGAGATTGTAATAGGTAGAGTATATAATTACCTAATTTTCAAGAAAGTTAGTAACTTGTGGATCTTACTCATTCTGATTTGACAGTTTTATTTAAGCACTTAATAATAATTCCATGTTTTTGTGCGAAGGTTAAACTAGCTAACTAGAACTTTAGTCAAATATACTCTACCTATTCCAATCCCTGATAGTGACATTTTTGAAGAAAAAGAGAGTAAACAATAATTTATTAATTTTATTAGAAATCATAAATATTGTTTATAACTTGCAAGGTTTGTAATTCTAGTCTAGGTCTAGTTATGTGGACATATTTACTACATTTAAGATTACCTATGTGTGTGTTACATAATTAATTAATTATGATAAGTTCATGTTGGTTAGAAACAAGGTTTGACTAATGATTATTTTGGTGATCATTTTTGAATAAGTTACCACTGACCCAACTGGTTTGTGTTCAGTATTTTCTAAATATGGATATATATTGGAATAAAATAAATCTTTTTGTTAAATTCAATGATCATCTCTATTATTCTTAATTTAAGGCATCAAGACCATGTTATCCATAAAATATTTCACGCAGATGATGCGGGTAAATTAAACATGTGTTATTCACAAAAAACGAAAAGGAAGTTATTGCAATAGACTTAGTTGCGGTTGGGAGTAAAAACAAAATAGTATTTGTATTCTTACTCTTTATTTAATTTGGGTTAATTTCAACTATATAAGTAACATGTGGATAATACCCCCTCTAATTTAACAGCTTTATTTTGAACTTAAATAATTTTGCGATTTTATAGGGATATAATATCTACATATCACTTATTTCCTTGCAGTTAAGACAAATAAACTCTACCTATTCTGATCCAGAGATATAAAGGCCATATCAAATATAAATTACTAAAAACACATAATAAATTACTTACAACACAGTTACTTAAAATTAATATAAGTAATACGGGATAAGAAAAACAACATATCTTACAATACGGAATACCTACTAAAAGCCTCAGTTTCTGTGGTGAATGTATGGTCGAAAAAATTTAACTTTTAAAATATCTAAGTACCTATAATTTAGTGTGTCTTCAGTCCAAATTCTGTAACAATATTATTGTGTATGTAACTACTACAGAAGCAATAGAAACCAAAAGTGGGTAATTCAGTGTGACGAATTTTTCCATGTTGAAAGCTATGGGCCGATCTTGTAGTAACGTCCGCAAGTCCACTATTTCCCTTCGTAGATCCTCGACTGTTGAGAAAACAATACTTTTGTTACTAAAGGAGCACACTACCTACTTTAGTGCATCCCCCAAGCCATTAGGTAGTTCCAACAGCTTCAAATTGACATGTTTTATTAACACTTTGCACCTCTGTATTAACAATGCATACATAAAATATGTATTGAGGAGCTTGTGGCTAAATAATAGCAGCCGCACGGGTCGATGATTAAGGTTACGCCGTATTTGCCGAGGTTGGTCCGAGGATGAGGATAATTACATACCAAGTTTCTTCCGTGCCTCGGAAAGCACGTTAAGCCGTTGGTCCCGGCTGTCATTTGTAGATCTTTGACCGTCGTTACGAGTAGTCAGAAAGCAAAAGTCTGACATCCACTCTTACCAAGGGGTATCGTAAATATTACCCAGTACTTACTGGGTTGTGGAGGTGAGATAGGCATTCGCTTCATGTAAAATACTGGTACTCAGCTGCATCCGGTTAGACTGGAAGCCGACCCCAATACAAGGTGTTGTTTTGCATTCTCGTCAAATTCAAGGAGGTAACTATGCTATCGATTCTCGTCCCAAATTAATAATAAAATGGGTAGGTAATTGTTATTCTTATTTACGGCAATCGCTAAGTGTGAACCACCCTTGTTTTAAACGCAGCCGGTCTGATCCTCGCCCTATAACCGCGCTTTCACTCATAAATACAAACAATCTGAAACGTTTATTCGTTCATTTCTTATTCCCTAAACCACGTTAAGGGGGTTATTCTGAAATACTACTTAAACAACCAAAAAAATCAGCGTTTATTAATAATTAACTAGGCACCGTAATTTTAATTGATTATTTATGTATTTTGTGACAACGTCGTGAATTTTGACGAGGATGCAAAACAACCTAGGCAAAAGATGAAATAAAATATGTATGACCTACAATACATATTTTATTTCATCTTTTGCCTAGGTTGTTTTACATGTGATGGTGGTACAGTGACCAGCACCAATATGTATACACTTTCCTAAAAAAAGCGATTTTCTCGAGACTGTTTTATAATAATATGAGTTCCAAAATACCGTGTTCGCAACAACATGAAATTTTAGTCAGAAATTGCTAAGTGTTTACATATTGGTGGTCGTGACTGTACACCAAAATCATAAAACAGCTCTTATTATTACCCTTATTACAGCCCTTATGTTACAACGGCGCGGCGGTCTTATAGCTGAAAACGTCCACCTAACCTTTGGATGGACTGAACGAAGTTGTTATAAAAATGAATATTAGTTAAAGTTTCCACAAGTTGATTTCAGGAGTCAGTAGTACTCAGAGTAAACTCGCAGCTAAATATACAAGCCTGTTTCGTAAAAGACAAAAGTTGTTTGTTGTAAAATTTATTTAATGCTTACCAGGATTTTTGTTTATTAAAAGATGATCAATGACGTTTATGACCTGCTCCCTCTGTTGATATGCTTGCTCACATTGGTATACCATAGATATTAAAATGGAGGCGCACGTTAGAAAACGCATTAGGCCCGTTATTCCTGGTAAATAATTGTAAGTCTCGCCATGATAAACGGTTCGCTGCAGGGAAAAATATTAGTTACGTTAACTGTGGAAAGACTTCTTGGTGATTTATGAGAAGCAAAACTATCAAAAAATTGTGTACGTTACCCCAGCAAGAAAGTATCTCCTAGAGTTATATGAGTAGAACGTATAGTTGGTGCCTTATCTGCTGTAAATGTGCCTCCACATAAAAAATGTGTGCCCCCTGTCGTTTTGAAAAAAAAAGGGAAAAACGATTCTTGCTGGGGTAACGTTTTTCTAGCAGGAAAATTCTAAACGAATGATCGGAGAGAGAAAAATTGTGCATGGCCAGAGAGCTTATATGTGTGCCAAAATGTGCCCCCAAAAATAAAATCTGTGCCCCTTCAGATTTTCGAGATATTGCAATGCCTGCTGGAGTAACGTTTTGATGAATCGTATATCTCTAAAACCATTGCATGTGCCCCTTTAGAATAAACATACACGAGTAGCTCTTAATGTGTGCCCCTATGTGCCCCAAATTAGATTAAGAAAATATTTATAGTTTTCAAGTTATCGCGGTTTTATGAAAACCCGAAAAAACATCACAGCGCTTAAATGAGACAAGGTATAAGTTCGCTGAAAACTGAATTCGGTCCTTCTTGACGCTAATAATAACCATACAAAGTTTCAAAACTGTTCATGCATGCGTTTTTGAATAATCTTGCTAAAAGTCAAAACGATGGTGTCATAACTTTGACGGCAAAATACAAGGAACTGGCTCAATCCCAGATGTGTCGGTGTAAACCAAAATAGTGTGCCCTTAGTCAAAAATATATGGTGAAAATATTGAGCTTGGAATGTTTCGCATTAAGTAAATATAAACAAAAAACCAAAATATGTAAACAACGGCTGGTTATCCGACCAAATTACAATGACTACTAAAAAGCGACGGTTTCATACATATCGATGACCTTCTTTACTTTACACACGTGTTATTGTGCCTGAGTACACTGAAGTAGAAAAGTAATAAGAAATAAAATAAAGTTGTTATTGAATTATATTCTACTAGCTGTTTCTATGACCTTACACATGATTAAGTACATTATAAATAGTAGCCTAAGTGCTATTCCAAGGTAAGCTATCTTCTCCATTCTAAATTTCATTAAACATTATAAGATATTTATGTGTCATTCCACAGTCAAGTGATGAAATAAATGTTGTTACGTATATGGGACAAATATGTTTATTTATAGCCAATTACCAGCAGATGATTTGTGCACATTCGACGTTCTCAGTTATATCTTTATGCGGTTTACTATACTAACACACTTTATCTGAATCTATGTATAAGCAAATTACTCGAAAAAAAATTATTTATCTGTGATTTCAAATTTAATATTTTTTTTACACAATATTATACTTAATACTGATCTGTAATTTTTTGTGATTCGAATTTACTAATTATATGTTAGACTTAGATGAAAAACTGATCTGTGATTTAAATGACTACACAACGTGCAAATAATTTCTAATATTTATAGGTAGGAAATTTGATCTGTGATTTGATGCAATAATTACTTTAAGAATAAAAATAAATAAAAATAATAATTTCCACATCAACAAGCTGTTTCATTAATATAGTCACAAGGTCCATTTAATATATTTTTTAATTAGCCCCCAAAACTTTTGAACGCGACTGTACGGACAACAGCTTAGGTATAATACGTCCAATAAAGAAGGTCATTGATATTTATGAAACCGTCGCTTTTTAGTAATCATTGGAATTTGGTCGGATAACCAGCCGTTGTTTACATATTTTGGTTTTTTGTTTATATTTACTTAATGCGAAACATTCCAAGCTCAATATTTTCACCATATATTTTTGACTAAGGGCACACTATTTTGGTTTACACCGACACTTCTGGGATTGAGCCAGTTCCTTGTATTTTGCCGTCAAAGTTATGACACCATCGTTTTGACTTTTAGCAAGATTATTCAAAAACGCATGCATGAACAGTTTGGAAACTTTGTATGGTTATTATTAGCGTCAAGAAGGACCGAATACAGTTTTCAGCGAACTTATACCTTGTCTCATTTAAGCGCTGCGATGTTTATTCGGGTTTTCATAAAACCGCGATAACTTGAAACCTATAAATATTTTCTTAAATCTAATTTGGGGCACATAGGGGCACATATTAAGAGCTACTCGTGTATGTTTATTCTACAGGGGCACATGCAATGGTTTTAGAGATATACGATTCATCAAAACGTTACTCCAGCAGGAAATGCAATATCTCGAAAATCTGAAGGGGCACAGATTTTATTTTTGGGGGCACATTTTGGCACACATGTAAGCTCTCTGGCCATGCACAATTTTTCTCTCTCCGATCATTCGTTTAGAATGTTCCTGCTAGAAAAACGTTACCCCAGCAAGAATCGTTTTTCCCTTTTTTTTCAAAACGACAGGGGCACACATTTTTTATGTGGGGGCACATTTACAGCAGATAAGGCACCAACTATACGTTCTACTCATATAACTCAAGGAGATACTTTCTTGCTGGGGTAACGTACACCAAAAAATTAACCAACATTTCAGCCTGGAATCACCCGTTGTTGTCTATAGGCCTCCCCTTTCTTCTACCACTCTTCACTGTTCAGTTTGCCCCTTATCCATCCGTTTCCCGCGATCTTGACATATCGTGGACCAAACGCGCTTTTCGGCCCTGGTCTCATTTTTAGGCCACCATTTGGTCAAAACCTTACACCATCGATCGGCCATCTCCGCGTCTAGCTAGATGTCCTGCCCAACTCTGCTTTAGGCGTATCGCTCAGTAACCGATGTCGAAGACTTTCGTCCGAAGACGGATTTCGGAAAAACAAAATATAGAAGCGATCACACACGGTCGATCATCATTCTCTTGCCCTTATCCCAATTTATTTGGGGCGGCGCGGCATGTCTTCTTCCGTACTTCTCTATAACTTGTCATCTCATCGGATACCTGCTTTCTTGCCATGTCATACTTCACACAGTCCATCCATAGTCACGCGGTCCAAACGTACGAATATACGATACATTTAATCAGTGAAGAAAGTAACCATTTCAGACATGCATTAGTACATATGTATAGCACTCCAGACATGGACACCACGTAAGAGTTATGGAGGGAGACAACGCAAAACTAAAACCCATTACTTAAAAAAAAACGTGATAAGTGAACAGCCGGGAACTATAAACTTACCTAAAGAGTAGAAAGCTTATACTAGACTTACCAAATCAACCCCGTACAATTCTAAAAACTACTTAACTTTCCATCTAACATTATTGAAAGAGCGTTCATTTAAATATTCACCTGGGATCCAACAGCGATTCTTATAGCTGTATTCAATATCTTTACCATATCTAAAAGCAGGTTCAAGGTGTTCAGAAGAATCTGAAAAAAAAAAAACATGGTCATCAGTTTTGAACATTTTAGGAACGAAAAACGGTTAGAAGATCAATTTTTAAAATCATTTGCAAACACTTGAATATAATACATAACTAATTTAAGTAATAGTCTAAAGTCTTGACGTTAGGAACTTAGGACGAAGACAGTGAGGAATATAGAAAAGCTTACCCTAAACCCGTACATTTTGTTGACGAACATCACTTGTTCTGTTAACAAAAGGTAACACTTGCTAATCCGTTTAATCTCAAGGCTGTCGATTGTACGTTCTTTGGGGGTATGCGGTATTGCACCTTCTTCGTCGCGATACAGCCAGTTTTTGTTGCGTACACAATCTGTTAACTGCCCATCTGGACACACCTCTGTACAAGAATAGCACCTTTGCACAAAATTACCGATCATTCGCAGTCGAGCTTCAGCTTGCATTACGTGAGCTATCAAGTCTAAAGTGGTCAGCATTTTAATAAATAGAAATACATATGATATTCCATGTATCAGTGGTATCAACGATCCAAAGTTTACAAACCATGCTCCTAAATCGCCAAAAGAACTTAGAGCCCAAATAGTAACATAAAATATTATAAATTTTATAAGTTTTCGTTTCAATACAGAGTAACAACTCGTGTCAAGAAAGTTGTCAATTTTATCGTACTGCTTATAGTATTCCTCACATATGTTTCTTCCATATTTATAAACGAAGTATAAGTCGACAGCATATTGACAAACATCTGCAATCACCTGTATCATGTCTGTCAGTCTGATAGAAACGTCCAACTTGTAGTAAACATGTGTTATTTTGAAATATAAACAGTATAAACTCAAAACTGAAAGTACAGAATAAGTACAAAAGTTTTTGATGAAAACGAATGTCTTTGATCGCGTTGGCCCTACATTAACGTTTAGAGCAAATATTTTTAGGATCCATATTAAAGGTATCATTGAAGTATACGTTTTATTGATCGACTCTCTATTGTTTTTAACATCACTGACTTGCATGATTGTAAGAACTCTGTTTTAGGAAACTACCTCACTACTACCTACTACACTCACTGGCAGAATCAAACTGTTTCAATTTGTAAATGTAGATCGACCTGTGCGAACTACATACCTCTACATAAACGTTTTTCGTATCATAAACATCAATCAATGGAACGACGTTCACATTATATTAATGAACTATGTGAAGTGGCATGTTCAAATAATAGTAATAGCCGTAAGTATTTTTTATGTACACAGAGCATAGGTGTCCAGTATGTCAGTGTGCTTGAACCGTACGTTACTTAAGAGACCTAAAGCTCATTCTTCTTAATGAGGCTTTTGTAGTCTGAGGTCCTGCCACATCATCGTCAAGTTTAGATATAATCTCAAATGTCTCAGGTTACTATTTCTCGGTCAAGCTAAAGCAAAAAAATATACAGAAAGTGATGATTTAGAAAATAAAGATTGCGCGACGGACAAAGTTGTGTACGAAACTAGTGAAGAAAATGAATTTATTTCTAAGTTTGTTTAGCTAAGTACAACAATTTATTCAATTAACTAAAACGTGGGCAGGGTCACGCTCGGTCACACCCTACGTAACGGGAGATATTTCCGCGTATTTTAGGTATCTATGGTCGGGGTATAACGGACATCAAGGCGCAAACTGTAACCATATAATCAGCAAAGTATATCATGGACCTACCTATACTTTCATATGCATTCAGTAAAAAGCTTAATTAAACTAAGTGTTTATTTGCAATAATAAGCCTTGTGCAATATGACTTACTACATATTTAAGGTTTTCCGTACTTGCATTCATCATATTTTTGATTTGCGAAATAGCAGCCTTAATGCAATTAGTATCGTGAATAGTGCCTTGGTTTAAAATAATGCCTATGACTTCAATTGCAGTCTGTATACTCGTAATTAGTCGGACGGTGTCACCTTGTTTCGCAGACAGAAATTTCACAGAATTTCGTTTCCCAGAAAATGTTTCACATACTATTTAGTCCCTGTATTTTTATTTCGAATATTTTTGTTTCAGCTACTATCTACTTGAATGAAACATATTTTACTGAAACACAATTCACATAGTTTTATACCCCTTTTTTTTATTTGACAAACTTATCAAACTGCAGAATTACGAATATTGTTTGTTCGATGTATGTTTCCATGGTATTTTATTTCAACGAAATTATTAATCTTAAATTAAAATATTGGCTAAGTCAATATGTTGTACTACAAAAGTTACGAGTAAAACGAATGGCTGCAAAACCGACTCCACGCAGTCTTGTTTGCCCTACCCCTAGAGTGTAATTTAGGCCCGCATAGGCGCGGAGGGGCGAGGCGGCCCGCGAGCTGAGGAGCAGGTGGTTTCTAAAGCTCGCCGCCGTGAACAGGCATGGTTTCTGTCAAGGCTCCAGCGCTGCGGGGCTCCGGCGGCCCAACTCGCGTGGGGCCGCCGGAGCCCCGCAGCGCTGGAGCCTTGACAGAAACCATGCCTGTTGCATGCTACTTGCTTGCTTGCATGCTACAAGTTGCATGCTTGCTTGCATGCTGCAAGTTGCATGCTTACTTGCATGCTGCATGCAACAGGCATGGACACCATTAGTGAGAATAACAAGATTCCTGCTTGACAAGAATTTACCCGCATGATCTTTTTGAACCCGGTGTTGCAGCTACCAATAAATATATTTTTTGATGTTCGAAATCACCTTGTTGGCGCTCGAATTCGGGTTGGCTCCCATAGTAACAATTAAATAATACACCAAAATCTTTCTTTTGGAGTAGGTTTCATTAATGTTGAGGATTTGGTCCAGTCTCCATACAAATTTGCCCATGGTCCTTTATAGGAGGTATGCATTTTTCAAAGGATTGAATTTTAGTAACTGTCAGTCGATATAATGTTATTCTGCATAATAAGTTTTATGTGAAACAAACAATATGTGGGTAAAGAATATTTGATTTGTTATTCCATGATATGAATATTCTAACATTAAACTTTATTTGAAACAAAAATCGATGATTTTAATTTCTTCGAATAAGTATTCTGCGTATTGATAATTCTATGAATTAATGATAATATGAGAAACAATTTATGTGAAACAAAATTCGATTAAACAATTAGCGATGAAACAACGCACAACCTTAGTCGGACAAATGACTTAAGCAAAGCTGTTACTTAAATAAAGTTTAGGTCTCTAACTACAGGCTACAGGTAACAATAAAGTTAAATTATGGTTGGTACCTAGTTTTACAATAATTACCCACACGGTATTTAGGTGCATAATTGATTTCCAATTCATTCCAAAACATTGTACCTATTTAGTTACGTGCTTGAATTTTTAATTAAGGTTAATACATAATTATAATTAATTTAGCTGGTCCCAACCCAACTCAACTTATCCTCATGAATTATTCAACGAGTAATAATGACATGATAATAATATAATGGTAGCGTGAAATCAATAGTGTGAAAAGAACGTGGTACAGTCAACGAGAAAAGTCATGTACAGTCTATAAAACTACCTGTTTTGTTGACTGTACGTCACTTAGGCAAAAAACCCATCCATCACTATTACAATAAAATATTCAGTAATATTTCGTCTTTAGTAACATGACTACTAAACATGTTAAACTGTTTTGTTGACTGTACCTAACACTTGTAACAAAATAGGTTTCCATAATTCATCATCTGCCTAGCCTTTTCCCAAACTAACTTGGGGTCGGCTTCCAGTCTAACCGGATGCAGCTGAGTACCAGTATTTACATGAAGCGACTGCCTATCTGACCTTCACATCCCAGTAACTGGGTAATACGATACCCCTTGATAAGACTGGATGTCAGACTTTTGGCTTCTGACTACTCTTAACGACTGTCAAAGATCTACAAATGACAGCCGGGACCTACGGCTTAACGTGCTTTCCGAGGCACGGAGGAAACTCGGTATGTTATTATGGTCACCCATTCACGGACCAACCTCGGCAAGCACGGCTTAACCTTAAAGATCGACCCGTGCGGCTGCTATTATTTAGCCACGAGCTCCTCAATATCAATAGGTTTCCATAATTATTTATATGAAATACCTACTCGGGTTTTCAATGTTTCACGACTTCACGTAATCACGTACAGACACCGTTAGTATGTACTAACTATAGATGCTGGCGGGAAAAATTCCGAATCATTCCCGTCGAATACTTCGGAAGTATTCCGAAATATTCCGAAACTTTGGGAATATTTCAACTGTCAAAAAAAACCAGGAAAATCGACCTTACTACCTATTTCGCGCTTGGAAGTTGTAAATTATATTATCTTTAGTTGTGTTGTGAGCGGTAGGTATATTAACTGAACAATAATTAACTCACCCGCCACACCACAAACAAACACGTTTATTCCCATTGAATTATTCGGGTGAAATATTCGGAAACATTCGATTGCGGGGTACGAATCTTTCTCGCGGGGGGGAAATCTTCTCCGGGGAGCATCTCCCCTCTTACCGCACCCCGCACCGCCATCGCCTGCACGCACGACTCGTGGCAGTCGGGCGCGCGCGGCGCGGTGGCAGCGGCGATCGATGCAAAATACGATTTTTCAGCAAAAAAAAAAAAAAACCTGAATTAAATTCATTTTGAATAATTCCGATTTAAAGAAACTTTCCCAGAAGTATTCCGGAATTATTCCGAATGTTTCAGAAGTTTTGCAACTATAGTACTAACCCCTCAATACTCCGGACGAGGAGGTCGGGGAGATAACTACTAGTGCAGTGTACAGTCACGTCTAATAATATGTATACACGCACACGCAGCAACTTTTAAAAGTGATTTTCTCCTACTTGATTATGGTTTTACGCTTTCACGAACATGGAATTTTGGAAGCCATACTATTACGAAATAGGTCCTATCTCAACGTAGAAACCGTAATTTCACGAGCAAATCACTTTTCAGATTTGCTAAGTGTATACATAGTATTAGACGTGAGCCCTACTATGACCTCTTAAAGCAGTCTTATTTCAACCTTACTTTGCGTTTTCGTACCATGACGTCCTTAAAACAAGCTTGTTTTATTCCCGCTAGAATTAGCGGTTTTGATGACGTCACCTCAAATAGTTCATTCAATTAGTAGGTACCACGACGTGCCTTTTGACAACCAGCAAGAATATATTTACGTCAAAATACGAGAATGTTTGACAGTTCAAAAACAGGCCAAGTGCGAGTCTTACTCGCACACAGGGTTCCATAGCCCCAAACAATATAATAATAATAATAGTAAGTTAATGAAAAACAAAGTTACTGCTGCAGTTTGGTGAAAAAGTCTCATATCTCAAAAACTAAATATCAAATCTTATTCAAACCAATTTTCGTTGAAAGTTATTTTTTATGTTCTACATTCCAATATTTTTAAAGAGTTTTTCTCCTCTTACTTTAGAAATTAGAGGGGGGGGGGGGGGACACACACGTTTTACCACTTTGGAAGTGTCTATCTTTCAAACGATTGACTTTGAAAAAAAGTGGTTTTAGAAACCTCAATGTCATTTTTAAAGACCTATCCATAGATACCCCGCACGTATAGGTTTGATGGGGTTGTGTGGGGATCCCGAGGGTATCCTTAATCTATATATTTTTTAAATTTTTGTACAAAAAATCGTAAACCGGTTCCCAGAATACATCTACCTACCAAGTTTCAGGTGTGTAGTCCTAATAATTACGGAATAAAGTGGCTGTGACATACGGACGGACAGACAGACAGACATGACGAATCTATAAGGGTTCCGTTTTTTGCAATTCGGCTACGGAACCCTAAAAAAGTTGCTCCGGCACGACTTACAATTTATTGTTATGCAAATTATAATTAAAAACTGTATTGCCGTGTCAAAAAAGGTCAGGAAAACGGATTAATTATCGTGTGAGGGGTGTAATAAACATCTCTGCACAGTCTTTCGAGGGATACAGGCGTCATGTTATGGTCTCGTAAACTAGTCGACTGAATTTGTAATCCGATTTCAGTGTATTATCATCAACATAATATCAGCAGAAGACGAGTACTACTGGACGGAGGCCTCCCCCTAAGCATCACCCTCGAACGGTCTAGTGTTTCTCGCGTCCAGCAGATACTCGCAAAGTTCCCAAAGTCATCGATTTTGTTAATAATATCTTGTATTATAGATGGCGAACACAGCAAACATGTTTATGCCTCATCTAGTTTTATATGGAAAAGTACGGAATAAAAAACGCAATTGTAGGTGTAACTTTTATTAAATAAAATCTGTAAATAGGCTACTCTCGTTTAGCTTGTGCAGGAAAGGCTGCATTTAAAATACTGGAGCAGAAAAGAAAATTGAGATTGATTATGCTATTTATACCTCACATATTTTTAAGTAATTATATATAGTAGTAATTTAACTTTCAGTTTATTGGGAATTCCATCGAAGTAAAGATTTAAATTAATTAAAACGTTGTCTTTTCGTAGATGTTTATGAATGTAATACATATTTAATAGTTAGATTCTTTTTTACGGATTGTTTGTGAATGTGTGAACATTGTAGGCCATGTAGATACCTATATACTCGTTAACTATTTATCTTGTTTTATGTTTTTTTGTGTAGGTACTAAGCAACAAGGCTTATTGTCGGACCCACGCCGCCAGCCGCCACCCGTGTTTAAGTACTAAAACTGTAACATGAAAATATTGTGTGTTGTGTATTGTATGTAAAACCAAATAATTTTAAAAGAATGGTAATTCTTGCCGGTTTTTCTCCATAGGAAACGACCAATCCTTGCACCTTTTCCCAACGTTTTATAAGTGGCCATGTAGGCCTATGTGAAATGTGAGCCCCATAAAAGATTGTCGTGTCACGATGATTTTCATTTTAATTTGTAGATAAATTAATATCTTTTCATATCATGCAAACGATTTTTATTCTTTTACCCTGGTTGAAGATTCGAGAACTGATTTCTTTTAAGTTTTTTTTTGTATAGTATAACGTTAAGACATGGCACCCCAATGTAAAATATTTTTTTAAGCCTTGTATTTAATAAAAGAAAAAGTTCTGGTTGAGGGTGTTAAACCTTAGGTAGATAACAATTTTGTACTTTTCGATGCGCATGAAGATGGCAACCGCTGATTCCATAGCCGCACTGGTCCTTACTGCAGCATCTGCTAGCATTTGCGCCGCATGGACGAGGGCACGTCTTGCGGCTTCCTGCGATATGTGTGGCTTACGCCCTCGACGCCTATATGAGCGCATTTGTATTTATTTTATGAAATTTACTCATATTATTAGCCTTATGATAGGAATTAGTATTTTTAATGTTATTTAAAATTATATTCTGCTTCGAAACAATGACTCCACTCCTAAGGTTCGGACCGCTTTTTTGTGAAAGAGACGGCGCTATGCAGTTTATATTGCTAGTTGTGTCTTCCATGGGCCAAACAATCTTATTGCAGGAACGTTTTGTTTCAAGCTTATAATAATATTACTTTGTTTCATACCATGACCTCAACAAAACAATATTGTTTTACTCCCGCTAAAGAATGAACGATTTATAAGATTTGTCTATTCCCTGCTATAACATGGAAGACACAACTAGCAATATAAACTGCATAGCGCTGTCTCTTTCACAAATAAGTGGTCCGAATCCTACGTCGAAGTCATGGTTCTGAAGCCAAAAATAACTTTAATTAATATTAAAAAAAAAAATTGCATCAAAATTTCATTTTCATGATAAACATTGAATAAAAATCATAAAACCTATAAAAATCTTTGAAGATTTTTATTTAGAAAGTACAAAAATGTTTCAAATTAAGTGGTGGCCTTAATTATAAAATGACCGGAATCGGACCAGAGATTTTAAAACTGGCTGGTATTATTATTTTTTTCTTTATAAAGTGACATCCATGTCAGTTCATTATGTCATTTATACTTCAGTGGGTATCAACAAAAATCTGATAAAATATCTGCATATTTTTAAATCCTAAATTAAATAAAAGTGTTTACTTTACTTGTGTGCTGTGATTGTAAAATTATGAACACTTTTTCGAAAATTTGATTCTGTTCTGTTATAATGTTGGACTTCAATACCTATGCTATTACCTACTGCGCCATAAGAAGATGCGGTCTTATCCAAAATTTGTATTGGTATTAGCCTTACTTGCTTGCGAAGTTGGCTTGGAATAAAAACCTTAACGTGAACGTGGACTACTACGAACGTTTATGTTCCTTTTAGAGGGAAAGAACAACCAATGTGGAACCATTAAAGCTGCATCGATGAGTCTTAGAAACCACACCATGGAGGAAGCATGAGCTCGTTGAAATAATTCCAGGAAAATTGATTATGGACTGGTCTTCGAGCCATTAATCTGTTTTAAATTGTATAATAAAGAAATTGATTATAAACTCATTGTAGCTTTATTAGTTTTATTTAATGTTAGGATCTAGGCATTTGTTGGTCTAGTAGAATGGATGACTGTGTGTAAGAGTTTGTAGATGACTTGAGAATGTTCAAACGAGTTTGCGCGAGTTTTAGTTGAGTGGACGCCCTAAATGGTAAAACTATATTGATTCTCAGTAACACTGGTTATAATCTATAGCAACAATACATGACTTCTTTATGTTGTTATACAGACACACATTATTCTTATGGATGCTAATGGTTTAATTAGTTATCATTATATCATAGTATTCAGCACCGTTATGTACAAGCATGCAAACAAACAGGTATAATGGTAAAGGTTTATTGATTCTCCAGCAATACAAGTTATAGGTAATCTATAGCAACAGTACAATTTACACAACATTGTTTAGGACTTAGATACAAACTGTTAGTAGGCATCAGTTTATCACACACAATTTGGCAGTCCAATGATGTCTTGCACTTCGTCAGCTGTGACTGGAGGCAGAGAATCATCAGGGTCACCTTATCGAGATGTCGCTATGAGCTCCTTTGTGCTCTTACTTTGAATATCTCTCCGTTGCGTACATTTCATCTTATTTGAAGTGGCTACATTCATTTTATAAGCCTCAAGTGACGCCACTTTCGCGTACCATTGCCATCTGCGTTGTTACCATTGCCATCTGCGTTGTTACCATTGCCGTCTGCATCACTTCGAAAAACCGCGACCTGGCAAACGCGGCGGGAATTCACTGAATGCGAGATTCACAAGATCAGTCGATGTAGCGATGCTTGGGAGATGTCTACGTCCAGCAGCAGAAGTTTTTTGGCTGATATTATAATGATAATGATGCACTGATATTGCTAGAAATACTATCCGATCGACTAGTTTACGACACCATAACATCACGCCTGTACCTCTCGAATGATTATGCAAAGGTGTTGAGTACACCCCTCACACGTAAATAAATACGTTTTTAATGCAATATATATCACGATAATTTATTTTTTAAGTATAATTTGTACAACGATAATATAAAAGTCGTCTCGGATCAACTTTTTTTAACTGTCAAACATTCCCGCGATTTGACGTAAAAACATCATTGCTGGTTGTCAAAAGGCACGTAGTGGTACCAATTGAATGAACTATTTGTTCAAAACCGCTAATTTAAGCAGGAATATAACAAGCTTGTTTTAAGGACGTGATGGTGAAAAAACGCAAAGTAAGGTTAAAATAAGACTGCTTTATGTGGTCTAGTAGGGCCCATCAGGAAAATTTTCTATATGGGGGGATTCTGAATGATGTAGGTACCGACTGAGTATGTCGTAAGCGTTTTCGCGTCGGTGTCCCATACACCCCGTATAGCATACCGAAACGTGGCTTAGCGGTTGAGTGATCGCATTTTCAGTCATTGAAACTGAATTATTCTAAACCAGTATAAAATATTCCGTCTCTAAAAGGGGTATCAAAACTACCAGTTTTAGTGGAAAATCCACTAGGTTGGCAGCACTGCTTCAACATTTAGCGTTTTATGAAAGAGACAGCGCTATACAGTTTATATTGCTAGTTGTGTCTTCCATGTTATAGCAGGGAATAGACTCGTTCATTCTTTTAGCAGGAGTAAAACAAGATTGTTTTGTTGAGGTCATGGTACGAAACAAAGTAATATTATTATAAGCTTGAAACAAAACGTTCCTGCAACAAGATTGTTTTGTTAACGGTCATGGTACGGGCCCAGGTAGTCAAAAATATTATTAAATTGTAGGTAGATATCTCGTGGACAGGGCACGTGACCAGTGAGCTGTACGTAAAACTTCTTAAACTATTAGTTTAAAACAATTATAACTTTTAGGGCCTTCTCCCACTGCGACTTTTTGCAGCGGCGGCTGAGCACCTACGCCCACGTTATCATGATTCTGTATCGCTACTATCGCGATGCTGTGGCGCTTCAGTTGATATGTTTTCGGGATGCAAACGTCATTCAGTATAATCAGCATGGAAACAGAAATGCCTGTGAATGGTAGTATGGTAGTATAGTTGCAACATGGAAGTCGTCAGAACCAGTCACGCATTTACATTTATCCCGTAGCGACGCTGACGTGCGTTTTGTAAACGCGCTTCTGCATCACGGCTGTCGCGCGTTAGAACTTGCAATAACAACGCGCGACAGAATCGCAGAAGTCATACAACATATATTATTATTATAGGTAATATAATGGTCCCGTCCCGGTTCATTAAAGAAATCATGTTCTCTCGCTCGCACACTAGTGCCGTCTATACTCACTCTCGCGCGTACCGTAAGCTGTAAAATAAATTGTCTAGATATAAGCATATCTATATATACCACGCTGTCTTGACGCGCGCAGTGATCCTTTTTACGAATTCCTTGTTATAGTTTTCCTGTCCTTTCATCCCGAAAAGAAGTAGGTAATGTTTCCAATGAAAACAACAATAACGTTCTAATGATAATAGATGGCACCACTTGTCTTTCAAATTTTCAACGTTCACGCAGGCGAAGCAGCTGGCAGAAGCTAGTTTGAAATTAATTAATTTATTTATTTATTTATTTAAGGTTCACCCACAGCACATATATGGACATAGATACATTGAGTCTTATGGTAATATTCTAATATATATGCCAATTACGGGCAAACACAACATTGACAAAAGTACGCCAGATTATTTATACACTACTACAAAAAGACACGATGTAAAAACAATGACATACAATACATCCAATACATACAATAAAACGGAAAAAATAACAGTAGTAGACCAGTGAATAAAGATACAAACTAAGTTAACTTTTTGGACCACTGACTTGATCAGGAGACTTGATAGCACGTAGGGATGCCAGAATTCTCGATTTAAATTTCGCCTTAGAGTCACCAAATATATCTGTCTCAGGAATGGACTTAATAAGTGAATTCAGGTTGTCACACATCTTTGCTAGTGGGGAGTTGTGACCTATGTTGGTACGGCTAGAAGGGCGATGGAACAATCTGGTAAGGGGATATCGTGGAATGTTGTGCGGAACACTCAAATAAATGCGCGATAGTAGTTCACTACAATCAATATAGCTGTTGACTAACTTGTATAGGAACATAAGGCTATGCATAACTCTTCGTTGATATAGCGAAGTTATATTGAAGAATGTCAAGCGTTGTTGGTATGGGCACCTATGTGATATGCAGGGGGCCCTAAACGCAAGGTGTTTGGTGAAAGCCCGCTGTATGCTCTCTAGACGCTGGGAATGTATAGCGTAAAACGGATTCCAAACAACACTGATACATAAGATACAACATAGTAACATACAATTTAAGCGAAGGAGAATGGAAAACCATGTTCAAACACCTTTTTTTTCCGGTTCCGGTGTGGAAACGTCACTGATGTCCTGCGCTCTGAGGCGAGCGGAGGGGTCTGTCAGACTAACTAACTGACTAAAAACTACCCCTGTGTTCCCTTCTCACACTTGCACCGGGGATCGTGGGAACTAGTGCGCCTTCCACGATCCCCGGCTAGTGCCGGCCCGCGTCTTCCTCTGCCTCATGTCCAATGTATGAAACCTGGGCCAACTGGCAACCTTTAAAATACCATGGGATAGGGTTTTTCAAGTAGGGGGATTAGTTTGTACTAGGTACAGCCAAGGTCAAATGTAGTAGGTATACTCACGAATATACAATACTAGCTGTCCCGCGCAACTTCGTCTGCGCCACATTTTCCCCATTTTCGCAAGATTTTTCATTGCTGCTCCGCTCCTATTCCGGTCGTAGCGTGAGGATATATGGCCTATGTCCTTCCCCAGGTTGAAATCTATCTTTTTGCCAAATTTCATTAAGATCCGATCAGCCGTTTAGTCGTGAAAAGGTAACAAACAAACGAACATACAAACAAACAGAGTGACTTTCGCATTTATAATATTATGGATGGATGTAAAAAAATAACTGTCCGATCCGCGAGGGTGTTATAAGGTATTCAGATTAAATTGTCTTTATTTAATCCTTTTTGGTTAGCAAGTAAAAAAAAAATACCGCGCCAAAAATAAATAAAATGTAGTTAAATGAGGAAGATGACATAGCTACACAGGACAACACTCCGGTCGCCAAGGAACTTATATGCAAAGAGAATAGCTTATTTAAGCTATATGTAACTGGAATGAGTACAAACCTTAAATAATAAATAAAGCATAGAATTAGCGCTAAAAAAAGAACTCTGTGACCATCTTTTTTCCCGCCTTGTCTTATGGAACGGAAGAGGATGTGGTAATTAGATAATAGTTATTTGTGCAACAAGAGAGCAAAGTCGTTCTTGCTGCGAGTGCTGATTTTGAATCCTGAGTGTGGCGAGGGATTCAAAGGCACGAGATGCAAAAAACTTTGCTCTCGTGTAACACACATAACTTTTCACTTCAGCAGCGAGAACACTTTAGGAGATAAAATAATAAACAGGAATTGATTGAAATAACTATTTATTGTGAATCAAAATAATTAACATTATAGATGATGACCTCGTCTGTGATAAATCTCAAAAATAAGATAGCAACAACGTCTCCGAAAAACTGCTTGCGCCCTTTGTAAGTCTCGTTGAAGACATGGTATGCTTTCAAATATTTCTTGCGAGACTTCCCAGGTAGGAAACTTAATTCTGCATTAATAACTGTCTTGTTGTTTTAACTCTTCCGGTGTTACAATACAGTTCTCGTCGCTAGTTTCACTCATATTTTACGATTATTTTAATATTTTTAACTTATTCAACTCTTTACGCCAGCCACGATTTTTTTTTCCCGCTCTTTTATTTAAATTAAGGCGTGTTCGGAAATAGCACCCATGATATTTTATTATTCAAAATATATTACGTAACATTATTGAAACTAGAAATAAATATTTACAGGTTAAATATCAGTTTTATTTGCAGTAAATACTTATACAATAATAAGTTAAAAATTCAATAAATTACATTAAAAGATATTTTTGCAAAATCTCTTTAGTTAGTACGAAATTCTGAACGTGTTCGAATTCAAAAACGGAACTTCGAAAGGGCTGGTCTTTGTCTCTCTCTTTCTAATGGGCGGGAAAGAGATAGAGTGTGAATGATAAGAAGAAAATGAAGATTAGGGAACATATTCTTGCAGCAAATGAGTTGGTAATGTGTCAATGTAGCTGTCAGACTAATACCAAACATGATACTGTTGAGCCTGAGGTAATGGAGGACCCATCCCAGGCTGAGGATTCATCTCGGGACTGTGTGGTCAACGAAGAAACCACTAATATTACGCAAGATTATTAACAAGTGGTACAGCCAGAGATGAATAACAGTCATGATTGTTTATTCTCAATAACATTTTCAGATAGTATAGGCAGAGGTGTAGGTAAATTAGTTTGTAATAACCTGAGTTGTTCCAATCAAAATCATTGCATGCCAGGGTCAACATACAAACAGATCATGGCAACGGTAACTAGAAATGTTTGTAGGAAATAGTTCAAAAATTAAAAAGGAAGACATCACAGATAGTGTTACCGAGTTGTTAAAGTAGAATTGTCGTAGAATAATATTGTGTGCTTTTCCATATTTTGAAAATTTAAGTGATAGAAAGAACAAATATATACACATGTTAAATAAACATTTGCACTTTTTAGTAGGTCACTATAGTGACAAACTTATTTATTTGGACACTAACACTTTCCTAGGTAAACTTAGGTCGACACGGGGTAATGTGTATCTACCTATTGGATGTAGACACAAAATAGCTAGGCTATTAGCTTATAATATTCACACAGACATAAGTAGTATGTCTAAGTTTAGTTGTATTATTAACACTGCGACTATTAGTAATCATACTAATATAGATTTTTTGTCTGTTTACAATTTTTATGCTGAGGAGGTTCCATGTGTGAGCATGGAAAATTCTCAATTAGGGTGTATTAGTGATAGGAGCTTGTTATCTGGTGGCACAGGAGTCTTCGGGCTCACTCCGGATGTTCATTTAAACTAGTTAATAAGACAAAAGAAGATACCAGTAGCACTATACCTTCTCGCTATCAAATAGCTAAATGTAAAAAAGGGGCTAAGCAGAATTCCTAGCAATTATTCCATCAAAACATTCAAGGTTTCTCTTCAAAGCAATTAGAGATTGAATTATTTTTAGAAAAAACAAAGTTTGAAATTGTTTGTTTCACTGAACACTGGTTAAGAGACTATGAAATGAAAATTAATTACGCAAATTACAGTGTGGGCAGTTGCTTTAACCGAAAATCTAAAATGCGTGAGGGTTCATTATTCTTAGTTAAAAATTGCATTAAATTTAAGTGTCGAAGCGATATTGTTGATCTATCGGTTGAGCATAATATTGAACTGCCTTGTGTTGAGCTGGATAAGCATAATAATAATGGATAAGCATATAATAGTGTGCGTTTACAGACCTCCAAATTATCAAAACTACTCCTTATTTGAGTCAGTAATGGATGCTTTAGCAAAACTTGCAACAGGTAACAAATCTCTGGTTATCCGTGGTGATTTTAATATTAATATTTTAGACAAAAATTCTAATAGTAGTAGATTATTATACCTTTTTAAATCATTTAATTTGTTAAACGTGTTTTCGGAACCAACCCGAATTACTACAAATACTGCTACATGTATTGATAATGTTTTTTGTTGCTGCGACTACTTAGATAAATCAATTGTAAATTACCTCCCTTCTGATCACAGTGGGCAAACCGTTGTTTTCGAGTCCTACACACCATTACAAAAAATCCAGATAAACTCTAGACAAATAACACCCAGCAATTTGAATAAATTTAATAATAACTTAATTAGTAATTTAGGCATTCCGGGCCATATAATTGAAAATGCAAATCAATTTTATGAGGAGTTCTTTTCGGTAGTTCATGTAGAGTTCAATAATACATTAAACATAAAAACAAAATCTATTTACCCTAAGTTTATGTTCAGTGACTGGGCAACTAAGGGTATTAGGATAAGTAGGGAGGGATTGTTTGAGTTGTACGGCCTTAAGCCTTACATCAACTCGGAAACTTTTAATAAATATGTTGCAACCTATTCAAAAATCTTTAAAAACACTTGCAAGGTAGCCAAAGCCTTATTTATTAGCAACAAGATTAAGTCCGCCGATAACAAAATAAAGACGGTTTGGAAAATTATCAACAATGAAACTAATAGAAATAAAAAATGTAATAATGATATCAGACTAGAGACTTCACGTGGTCTTCTAAGCTCTAAAAACGAAGTAGCTCAAGAATTTGTAGATTTCTTTACCAATATCCCACTTAAAACTACCGAAACCTTAAATTCCTCACCCTTGCTTTCTATTGATTTATAAAAGCGAACGTTTCAGCCTGTCCGGTTGAGTTCAATTTAAGCATATAAACCCCATAGCAGTCATTAAAGCTTTTAAGGAAATCAAAATCAAATTATCAGAATGTCTATTAAAGTGTGTCAAGCTATTATTGACACTATAGCACCGTACTTAGCTTTAATTTTTAATTTGTGTGTGGACCAAGGAGTCTTCCCAGACCTTATGAAATACAGCAAGGTAATACCACTTTTCAAATCTGGGGACAGTAAAGATACGAATAACTATAGACCCGTATCCGTGCTGCCGGTTTGCAGCAAGGTGTTTGAAAAGGTAATGCTTAATCAAATGCTCACCCACTTTAACACCAACAAAATCTTACACGAGAAACAGTATGGTTTCACCAAAGGACGTTGTACAACTGACGCCGGTGTCACTTTATTAAAACACATATATACTGCGTGGGAAGAGGCACAAGATGTCATAGGAGTCTTCTGTGACCTCTCGAAGGCATTTGATTGCGTAAGTCACCAAACCTTGCTGTTGAAACTTGAGTATTACGGCTTATGTAAACTTGCGCTCAGTATAGTAAAATCGTATTTAAATGATAGACAGCAGCAAGTACAAGTAAATGGTGTAAATTCAATGGCTTTGAAAGTAAAAATGGGTGTACCACAAGGTTCGATATTGGGTCCTTTCCTCTTTTTAGTATATATTAATGACCTTCCCCATTTATTTAAAAACCAACCACAAATGGTGTTGTTTGCGGACGATACTTCGTTAATATTTAAGATAAACAGACGTGCCACAAACCTTGACGATGTAAATAACGCTCTAATGCAGGTCCATAAATTGTTTACCGCAAATAATTTAGTATTAAATGGGAAAAAAACTAAGTGCATAAGATTTTCTCTACCAAATGTCAAATGTATTGATTGTGACATAGTGTTGAATCAAGAGAAATTTGAATTTGTCGATGAAACTGTTTTCTTGGGGATCACGCTCGACTCAAGGCTACAATGGGGTCCTCATTTAACATCTCTTGCAGGACGGCTGAGTTCAGCAGCATATGCTGTCAGAAAAATCCGTCAATTTACTGATGTAGATACCGCGAGGCTAGTGTATTTTAGTTATTTTCATAGTATTATGTCATACGGTATTTTACTATGGGGACGGGCTGCAGACATCGAGTCTATATTATTCTGCAGAAAAGAGCCATCAGAGCCGTATATAATCTACGTAGGCGCGATTCTCTAAGAGAACTGTTTAAGGAAATTAACATCATGACGGTACCTTGTCAATTCATCTATGGAAACATCATGTACGTTAGGAAAAATCTGCATTTATTTAGTAAAAGAGGTGACCGGCACCACTATAATACTAGAAACAGGGAACAACTAGTTCAGCCAGGTTTCAGGTTAGCTAAAGTAGACTCATCTTTCATGGGGTGCTGTTTAAAATGTTACAATAAAATACCTCCCCCTATTCTACAACTGAATGAAACGAAATTTAAATCTTGCATAAAACGCACACTATGTAGGCAAGCATATTATAAGTTGGGGGATTACATTGATGATAAAAATGCTTGGCTCAATGCTGGTCCTGCTCCACAATATCCATAGAGGCAATCTGGATCATCAGAATTACCAAGTGAAGTTATTGTGAAAGCTGCAGAAGATTGTAAAAATATATTGGCATTGTTTAAGTTAGGTTCCGATGTGTAAAACAACTGTTTTTGTAATAGATTATTTATTGTTATCGACTAAATGTGCTGGCAACATCGAAAACGGTGGAATTTTGTGCGATCTATGGTAAAAGCGGTCGGTTAGCGCGGGAATCGAAGGCGAAAATAATAGCTTGTTGGTTTTTTTGGCGCGTCGAGGTTTTACGCACATTTTTCGTATTTTGCATTAGATAGCAATATTCAAGTACCTGGTCTAGAGTATTATTAAAGGAATAGTATTGTCAAAACCCTAACCATTGTAGCATCGAATTAAATACATATAATACCGAAGTGCAGCAGTTTTATTATATTTCAGAAGTGGTAAGTACACGCTTAAGTATATATAATGTGATTGGTTTTTCCTAAACTTGCCTTAACACAGTGTTAATAGATTACGAATTCATTAGATTTTCAACAGTGTAATACCGTTTGACAATAAGTAATTAAATATGAGGGGAGTCCAGAACAAGGAAACTTTCTTATTTTTTTTGTGGTTTTGCGATTCTTGTCCTTTCTGTGGGGTTTCTAAAAGGGGAGATTTTTTTTTGTTATTTTTGACCTCAGACGCACCGTTTCCAAGATATTTTATAAAAACCCTACAAAACTTTTAACATGGTGTAGTTTTATTGTGTATTCGTTCTAAAACCAGTTTTATTTCTGTTTTATGGATTCTGAACCATGCTGCGCGATCGAGCGACTACCTCGCGGCGCTTATCAACGCCAATAAGGGGTCCATCGCGCCACGCAGCCGAAGCAACGCATCGCAACGGCAGTGCTAGGCGAAGCAGACACAGGTCGGGCCCTCGAAGTCGAAGTCGCCATGCAGCTGAAGCCAGATCAAGAGCGGGTAGCAGAGGCAGTGCGAGGCGTCTCCGAAGTCGAAGTCGCAGTCTTCGCCGGAGCCGTACTTCGTTGAGTCTACGTGAAAAGGAGCTGGAACAAGAACGGGAGCGCCTCAACGCTTTGGAAAACGAAGTGAGCAGAGCACGTAATCGTTTATCATCAAAGCGCCGGTATAGTTCATGTTCTCGTGAATCTTCCGTACATCATGGTAACCGTGCTAAGTCAACACGTCAGCGTACGAATTATAGCAACAACCATGATAATGTTTCTAATAATGCGGAACAACCTGTGAGATCAAGTAGCGTTTCCTTTAGTGTGAAAGACATAGCTCAATTGTTAAGTTCTATCAAACAACTCGCGTCCCAGCCATCAACCACTCCACCGATGAATCGTGGTGGTGATTCTAAAAATATTTTAGCAGAGTTTAACCCTTCATTGAAAAATCAACGCATTGACGTATGGCTTAACAAAGTAAACGAGTGTGCTTCTGTTTATGGATGGGACGAGAGAACAACGATTCATCACGCGATGCAGAAACTTCAGGGATTGGCCAAAATCTGGTACGAAAGTTTAAATTCTATTTTGTTTACGTGGCCTGAGTGGCAGGAAAAGTTACTGAGTGCATTCCCATTCGAGCAAAATTATGGCCAAGCCCTAGAAGAAATGTTGAAGCGGAAAAGTAGATATAATGAACCCATTGAAAACTATTTTTATGATAAAATAGCTCTCTTAAATCAGTGTGATATTTTCGATGAACGCGCAGTTGACTGTATTATTTACGGTATTGGTGATAAGTCACTAAAATCCGCAGCTTTGGCACTAAGGTGCAGTCATCCTGATCAATTATTGCAGTACCTGATGAGCAGCAAAGATAATAACACAGGCGAACGAGAAGCTAATTCACGATTCAGATCAGGCAACGATTCAAACTTAGCAAATACTAAGGCAACAACCAAAACTAATGGTTCCTCAACTATTCATTGTTTTAATTGCAAAGAAAAGGGACACATTTTCTCTAAATGTCCAAAGCCTCTCATAACGTGTACTAAGTGTAGTAAAGTTGGTCATAGTGCTGATAAATGTTATTCAAATTCCGAAAAGAACAGATCTAAGGATCCAAGCAAAACTTTGCTTATTTCAGCATCTGAACCCAATTCTAAATTCATTAAAACAATAAAAATTAATGATCGGAATACAAAGTCTTTCATAGATTTTGGTAGTGAAGTCTCGTTGATTACCGAGTCTCTTGCAGTGGAACTAGGACTCCAGCATGACCACGTACAAACGGTCTTGAAAGGCTTTGGTAACGAATTAGTACAATCGGTAGGAAAGGTTAACGTTGAACTTTGTGTAGACGATGTACCCGCTAACATTACTTGCCGTGTGGTGAGCGACAAATACTTAGATGTACCCGTTTTAGTTGGTCAGACTTTCACAGAACAGCCTCATGTTGTTGTGCATAAAACTGCCACACATTTGCAATTTATAAACATTGATGATGAAATGCCATTTTCACAAAATCATACAGATAGGGATAATGTGGTCAAAGTTAGTGTGCCCAACAGCGTGATGTTATATGGAAGAGCTTCGGTAAGAGTTTCAGTAGAGCCCCGTTGCGAGGGCTACATTATGTTAGATGGCAAGTTGTTAGGTAAGCCGCATCAGCAGTGTGTAGTGGCGGGTGGTTTACACTTGGTCAAACATGGGAGAACGATTGTCGATTTAACGCCTCTGAGTTCAGAATTTTCACTACCTTTAGGGTCAAACCTAGGCCGAGCAGAAGTCGTTAAGGTTGTGAATCGAGTCCTTGTACCAGACGCATCAGTCTCTTCAAAACTCTCTAACAGTCTTGACATTAGCGAGATTCGAATAGGAGAGTCTATAACAAATTTTGACAGGTCAAGGTTATTCGATCTATTGCAAAAATACAGGCATTGTTTTGCTTCTTCGCTCGAAGAACTAGGCTGTACCAATATCGTAGAGATGAGCATCGAGGTTAACAGCAAAACACCGGTAGTTTACCGTCCATATCGTTTGGCTCACAGTGAGCGTCAAAGAGCGCGAGTGCAGAGCGGCGGTGGCCCAGTGGTGGCAGCCCCGACTTACGAGCAGTAAGCCGTGGGTTCGAACCCAGGCAGGCGCATTACTTTGTGTAATTTATTTCATCATCGCTGCTCTCAAAAACGGTGAAGGAAAACATCGTGAGGAAACCGGCATGTCCTAGAACCAAAAATTCGAAGACATGTGACATCTACCAACCCGCACTGGGCCCGCGTGGTGGATTACAGCCCACTCCCTCTCATAGGAGAGGAGGCCTGTGTCCCAGCAGTGGGAACATTATAGGCTAATGATGATGATGATGAGCGTCAAAAGGTTCGCGAAATGGTAGATGACATGCTCAGCGCCGGTATCATCAGAGAGTCGGCATCCGAGTATGCAAGCCCTATTGTATTGATTCGCAAAAAGGATGGTAAGCTCCGGTTATGTATTGACTATAGGATGCTCAACTCTATAACGGTAAAAGAACGTTATCCCATGCCAATAATAGATGATGAAATTGCTAGGTTGTCCGGACAAGCTTACTTTATCTCTCTAGATTTAGCATCCGGCTATTACCAAGTGCCTATCACTGAGAATTCAAAACCGCTGACTTCTTTCGTGACGCCAGACGGTCAGTACGAATTTAATCGTATGCCGTTTTGCTTGGCAAATGCGCCAGCAGTTTTTCAGCGCATGATGAACAAGGTTTTGGGTTCTGCACGGTTTAATGAAGCTACAGCATATCTAGATGATCTCCTTATTTATGGAACAAGCGTAGATAACTGTTTGGTTAAGTTAGAACATATAATATTAAAGTTGCTTGAGAAAGCCAACTTAACGCTTAACTTAACCAAATGCGAATTTCTGAAGGATAAGTTAGATTATTTGGGGTACGAAATTAGCTCTGCCGGCGTTAGGCCTGGTATGAAGAAGATACAGTCGGTAACAGATTTTCCTCGTCCTTCGAATCAGCATGGTGTGCGCCAGTTTTTGGGGTTAGCGAGCTACTTTCGCAAATTTATTCAGGATTTTGCACAAGTCGCGCACCCTCTCAGTAAACTGTTAAAGAAAGACGTTTCTTGGTTGTGGTCTTGTGAACAAGAGCGAGCATTCAATACCCTCAAAGAAAAACTCGTCTCAAGACCTATCCTGGCGATCTATGATCCATCTGCCGAAACCGAGCTGCATACTGACGCTAGCCGTGTTGGAATTGGTGGGATTCTCTTGCAGCGTCCGTTTGGTTCAAAATCATTCAATCCCGTCGCTTTTTACAGCCGCCAGACATCTCCAGAAGAGAAAAACTTCCACTCTTATGAGTTGGAAACGCTAGCGGTCATCTGTTCTCTAAAAAAATTTAGGGTGTATTTGTTAGGGCAAAAATTTAAAATTGTGTCAGACTGTGGAGCGCTACGAACTACTTTTACCAAGCGCGATTTAATTCCCCGAATCGCGAGGTGGTGGCTCATGATGCAGGAGTTCGAATGCGTGATTGAGTACCGTCCGGGTGTCAAGATGTCGCATGTTGACGCTTTATCTAGAAATCCCCAAACTCAGAATCAGTCTAGTGAAGTGGATACGTATCCCATGGTTATGTTATTGAACAGTGATGATTGGTTGCTTGCTTACCCTTCAGTTGGGTGATTCGAAGTTGAATAGGATACGCGACATTTTACACACAAAATTGGATCCAGAAGGGCTAAAATATATTAAAGATAACTACGTTATCAAAGATAACGGGCTTTACAAGCGTGTCGATGGTGACCCTGACAAACTTCGTTGGGTAGTCCCGAAGGGAGCTAGGTGGCAGTTGTGTCGTCTTAATCACGATGAAATTGGACATCTTGGCGTTGAAAAGACCTTAGATCGTATTAAAGGCACTTATTGGTTTTCTCGTATGACAAAATTTGTAAAAAAATATGTGAATGCTTGTCTCGAATGCGCATACTCCAAAACAAAGTCAAACAGGTCCGAGGGTCTATTACACCCTATACCCAAGATAGAAATCCCGTTTCATACGCTCCACATCGACCACCTGGGCCCCTTCGTAAAGTCTAAGAAAGGTAATTCTTACTTGTTAGTAGTGGTTGACGCTTTTACTAAATTCGCCTTTATGAAACCGGTAAGAAATACGAAAACTTTAACCGCCTTAAATGTATTGTTAGAAATTTTTGACATTTTCAGACCACCCGATCGCATAATTAGTGACCGCGGTACATGTTTCACCACTCATGCGTTCAAAAGATTCTGTACCGAAAAGGGGATCAAGCACGTGTTAAATGCAGTCGCTAGTCCACAATCGAACGGACAAGTGGAACGGTATAACCGTACTATTCTTAATTCCTTGACGGCGCAGAATCTAGGAGACGACGAAAGGGTTTGGGACACAAAGGTTGGCAAAATTCAGTGGGGTTTAAATAACACCGTACAGAAAACAACACGGAGAACCCCAGCGGAGGTAATGTTCGGCACTCACATGAGTAGTGAAATAGATCCACGTTTAAATGAAATACGTCAAACTACTAGGGACGAAACTGATCTTGTCACTATTCGCGAGCAGGTAAAGGATAGGATCGATGAGGAAAACAAAAACATCGTTACGATAAGAATAGACGTCCAGCTCGTACGTACGCAATAGGAGAATTAGTCAAACTTACAAAAACTTCGTTTAGTAATGACGGCAAAAGCAAAAAGCTTAATCCAGTTTACGTAGGTCCATATCGCGTAGTTGCGTCGCTCGGTAATGATCGATATAAGTTAGCCGCGATTCCCGGATTAAGTACCACGAAGAACAAACGTAAAACTGTAGCTGCCGCTAGTCGAATGTTACCATGGGTTCATGTAGCTGCTTTAGAGCTTTACGAAAGTAGTACTGATGATGATGAACTTGATGACTGTAAAGAAAATTCAAGTGAATAATTTTGTAAAAGTAAAATGTTTTTATTTTCCAAAGGAGTCCTATTACATTAACATGAGTTTGGTAAAATATGGTCAAACTATTTAAAATGCAAATGCAATTGTTTTTAATTATTAGTGTTATTGAATTCAATATGTTACTTAATATTTTAATGTGTACCTATTGTATTGAGAAACCTAATGAACTCCAAAAGTGGAGTAGATTAGTGAACTCCAAAAAGGGAGTAGATTAGTGAACTCCAAAAGTGGAGTAGATTAGTGAACTCCAAAAGTTGGAGGACTCCAAAAGTTGGAGACGTAAGAGAGTTCCAAAAGTTGGAAATGGTTAGGGAACTCCAAAAGTTGGAGGACTCCAAAAGTTGGAGACGTAAGAGAGTTCCAAAAGTTGGAAATGGTTAGGGAACTCCAAAAGTTGGAGGACTCCAAAAGTTGGAGACGTAAGAGAGTTCCAAAAGTTGGAAATGGTTAGGGAACTCCAAAAGTTGGAGAACTCCAAAAGTTGGAGACGTAAGTGGAAATTCCAAAAGTTGGAAAAGATTAGGGAACTCCAAAAGTTGGAGTCGTAAGAGAGAACTCCAAAATTTGGAGACATAAGGGGAATTTCCAAAAGTGGGAAGACTGGGAAGTGTCGGGACTTCAAAATGATGTAAGAGTTATTATTATTGTTATTTTTTTTCTTTTTATTTTTCTGATTCAAATAAGTTTTATAATCTAGTATGTAATTAGCACCTTTATTTGTAGCTATTGTTAATTATAATAATGTAATTAGCTGAGTGTTAGGTTTTGGTCTCTACCTGAGAGCGTTTATGAGGCCATACACGTTGTCAGGATGGACGAGTGTTAGGTTCCGATGTGTAAAACAACTATTTTTGTAATAGATTATTAATTATTGTTATCGACTAAATGTGCTGGCAACATCGAAAACGGTGGAATTTTGTGCGATCTATGGTAAAAGCGGTCGGTTAGCGCGGGAATCGAAGGCGAAAATAATAGCTTGTTGGTTTTTTTGGCGCGTCGAGGTTTTACGCACATTTTTCGTATTTTGCATTAGATAGCAATATTCAAGTACCTGGTCTAGAGTATTATTAAAGGAATAGTATTGTCAAAACCCTAACCATTGTAGCATCGAATTAAATACATATAATACCGAAGTGCAGCAGTTTTATTATATATAGATTCAATCTCTTAGTATTATATAACTGCTTAGCACATGTGTGAGTACTATGTACTGTAAAGCCACTATTTAATGAGTACCTACATCATCCTTAAACAGTTCTCTTAGAGAATCGCGCCTACGTAGATTATATATGGCTCTGATGGTTCTCTTTTCTGCAGAATAAATATAGACTCGATGTCTGCAGTCCGTTCCTATAGTAAAATACCGTATGACATAATACTATGAAAATAACTAAAATACACTATCCTAGCGGTATCTACATCAGTAAATTAACGGGTTTTTCTGACAGTTTATAATGCTGAACTCAGCCGTCCTGCAAGAGATGTTAAATGAGGACCCCATTGTAACCTTGAGTCGAGCGTGATCCCCAAGAAAACAGTTTCATCGACAAATTCAAGTTTCTCTTGATTCAATACTATGTCACAATCACTACATTTGACATTTGGTAGAGAAAATTATTATTTAATTTTTATATAAGTTCCATAAATAACCTAATAACCTAGTAAAGATTGTTTCAGACAAATACAATCTTATTTTTTGTCATAGCAAATCTTTTGACCTAACGTTTATTGTCTAAAGATTGTTGCTGTAATAAATCATTTAATTAAAGACTAAATGCCATAATGAAATTATCTTTGGTAATATTCTGCCAAGTAAACCTTTGACCAAATGAATAAGTGCGTACTAAAATCATTCCAAATATTGCATTGGTACTTTAAAAAAAGGTTGCTAAAAGGAGATGTTTCATTTTCGGCCATAAGATGTACATATAATGAAAAAGAGGAAAAAATACCACGAACTTAGAAATATTTTCTTTCGTGAATAGCCTGATTTTCTGTGCACAAAAAGTGTCATTTTGTGTGTACATTTTGTCAAAATCTTTTCGGCAAAACGGCAGGCTCCCTATGTCGAGACGAATCATCGAAAAATCCCTATGTCGAGAATCATTAATAATAATAAATTAAGTCACAATTCTGTTAGCTCCAAACGATTCTAGCAGATGGCGGTATCTTTTGACTGGATAGAGCAAGTATTCAATAGATGGCGCTGTGTGTATAGGAGCGCAGCACCTATGAAAAATATTTCGAAAACTATCGAAAACGGGGAAAATGTGACGCAGACGAAGTTGCGTGGGACAGCTAGTGTCTTATATAATGAAAGGTGTCTGAAATAGGAAGATCCTGAAGTACAGATCACCGCTCGGGCTTAGAAATAAACTTTTCAGTGAAATATAAAAATATAAGTCAAGATAACTTCCTATGCGACTGCCAACAAGTTTGCGTTAAACGTTTAACGCTACCATGAAGGGGGAATAGAAAGAGACAGAGCGAGAGTGAATGCGTGGCACTCGAACGCATGCGTATCTGTAGTATTACGAAGTTTCACTTCTGCGTTGAGGGACTCCACGCAATTTTTTTTTTTTCAGGCAACTATTCCCATAAAACACAATACATATAGATGTCCTCAGTCTTCGTAGAGTGGTGCAAGCGGGACACGTATGGCTGCGTCGTCGGTACTGTAGGACGTAGCAGCATGTTTGATCCAATATGTAGACTTCCTCTTCTTCCTCCCCTCCTTGATGAAGCCGTCTCCATCGCAGGTGCGCTTCGGTGGAACCTTATGTTCGTGGTCCATCACAGCGCCTTTAGTTGCGCTCGATGCTGAGTGACTCTGCTTTCCCCCTTTTGCTTTTTCTGCTGGTGTTTTCGTTTGTAACACACCAGCCCCCGTATTCACAACACTTCGATTCGATTTGACAAGTCATATGTCTATCTTTTTTTGGCATTACGAAAGCGAGCGAGATAACATATGACTTTCCGAATCGAAATATTCGAAACCGAATCGAAGCGTTTGTGAATACGGGGGCAGATTTGCACGTTTGGGGGTCGATGTACCTATTACACGCATCGCATCCCCAGCAGATACAACGCGATCAGCGGAACACGCTGCATCGCTTGCATTCTTGACAGCCGATGACGTAGATTCACTCGCCGACTGAAAACTGCAGACAGAAGCATTTTGTGCCCCGCGACATGTTTACTACTACTTAGTACTTATTAGTTCCATGGGAGCTCCCAATGTCCGTGGGTGTAAACATAACTAATCTGTGGTCTTTGTCTACGTTAGGTAGTGAAGAAAAAGCTACAATATTATATTTATTGCTAGAAGTCGACTTTCATGTCGTATGTTTTTATTTTAATACGTTTTTTTAACACTTTATAGATAAGCTTTCTTGTACAAATTAGTCCCGATGTGTTCTTTTAACATTTAGGTCATAAGGTTTAACTTCATAATTCGTTTTGACTGTAAAATCAAAGGCTTGAGGTTTGTAAAAAAACTTTACATTTCAAGTCAACATAAAAGTTGCATTCATTCAATATTATGGTATTGCAGCCTCATTTTTAGCGATAGGAAATGAGATACGAGATTATGAACTCTAACCAAACATACCAATTCATTATTTAGTCGACCTGTGGTGTTATTTTATGATGCATTTAATAGGGCATGCCTTATTATGCACGAAACCAGTCTAGCTTCCAATTTTTCTAGCAAAGAGCAAGTAATTAATATACTTCTTTATATCCAAGAAAGTATCACTTCCAGGACTCCAGTATCTTTCGATTCTTATTCTTTTTTCATGTAAGTGTATGTGACATAATTTTAAGTATTTTTATCTTTTGTTTCAGCTAGTGTTATGGGAGGCTGCCGCTGCTCTTACCGTAACTGCTCTTTACGAACAGATGGGAAAACTCATATGTTCCACTACCCCGTGTTTGACAAAGTTCGTTGTCACCAATGGCTTACAAATGCGCACAAATTAGAATTTCTCAATTTGAAAGTGTCACAGCTAAAAAATAGAGTTGTATGCCAACATCATTTCAAAGATGAAAACTTTATGAACTATATGGTATGTTTATTAGTTGTGTTTGCTTATTAAGAAACAGTATTAGTAACTGCATGCTCTTGAATACACATAGTTACTTTTAGAAAAACATAATATTGTGTTGATGTAGGATAAAAATACTCTATTGCTTTCTTTTTGAATGTTTTTCTTTGCCAAAAAATTAAATGATGAAAACAATTTACTTATTTAATATTATTTGCATTTCAGAAAGACAAACTTACATTTGATGCAGTACCCACAGAAGATGGACCCTATTGTGATTCTAGTCAATTAGGTGAATCAAAACCTGGTCAAGAGGAGTCCAAAGTGTTCAACATAATATCTCTTGATGATATTGAAAATGAATATTTGACAATAGTAGATAAGAAAGCAAACTTTTCAGTGAAATATGGAGATTTCTTAACAAACTGTGATTTAATGGACTTGGATTCATTAAACTCATTTAACCAGATAAGTGATACCAAACAAATGACTATAAAGCACCTTTCTGATGTAGGGGCAAAACGGAATGTATCAAAAAACTCTATACCTTCTAAAAGACCTGTTAGAAAGGTGAGACCTCTCCCACTCATAAATAGAAAGAAGCGTTTAAGAAACTCCAGCCATAGGATTTTAAAAAGTAATACTCAAGAAGGAGAAACGGTAATTCAAGGTAATGTTACAATAAACCCTGATAACACAGTAAATATCAGTAAACTAATTGAAACATCGCAGACTGAAGAAGATCCAAACTCCCTGAACTTTGTACTTAATGTTTCTGAAGTGCCAATTGAATTTGAAGGTACAAAATCAAATGACAAAATTCAGGAAAATATAGATCAATCTATTGATGTTATATTACCTGATGATTCAAATCTATTAAATGATCAATCAATTAATTTAAAAGCATTTGATGATTCAAAACTCTTAAATGAACAGTCAATTAATGCAAAAACATTTGATGATTCAAAACTCTTAAATGATTTATTATTTGATGAACCAAAACTATTAAACAATCAGTCATTTGATGAACCAAAACTATTAAACAATCAGTCATTTGATGAACCAAAACTATTAAACAATCAGTCATTTGATGTAAAAGTAATGGATGAACCAAAACTCTCTTACAATAATGCTGGCAGAAATGTGTTAAAAGAAAGGAAAAAGATAAGAATTATATCTGAGAAAAAGATATCTGAGCCTGTACCACTAATTGGAAGACTTGAACCAGTTTCACCTACTAGAATTTTAACTTTCCCAAATAAGAGACGTTTTGTCAAACCAAATCCAGTAGTGGAAATTCCAGAAGGACCGATTATTACTAGTACTACACAGACTGCAACTATTGCAACGGACACATCAAAGGAAAACATAATTGTAGAAAACTCCACAAGTCAACCTATAGATATTATTAGTAGTAGAAGAGATCATGTTCCTCCTCAGGAATTAAGAACTGATGTAATAAATATCATTTCCAATGAGGTTTTACCTGGTAATGCTACTGAAAAAACTCGAAGTAATGAAATAAATAAAACTCCTAATAAGATTTCACCAAAAACTTCTTTGTTGAAGAATAAAATAGCTCCAGAAAGAGCAGCAGCAATAGCAGAAAAAAGAAAATTTAACATGAAATTAAGAGATATTATTGAAGATTGTCTAGATAAGTTAGATGAACCAGATAAAACAGATTTTGATAAAAGAAAACTATCACATAAAACAAAAATAATGCAAAGTAAAATTCAGCAAGTGGGTTCTTATCTCGCTAAAGATCCAGAGCTGCCTAGTGTCCAAGACTATAATATTGCTTACTTAGAAGCTAGAATGAAAAAGATGGAAGATAATTTGATTAGTAAAATAGGAGAAAACTCCAAAAAAATTATAGAATTAAAACAAATAGTTGCACCAGCATGTGAAAAGAAAAATGTCCATACACAGACATCAGTTAGTGAAGATGTACATAAAAGACAGGTTTATCAAGAACTATCTAAATATTTAAGTCAAGAAGCAAACAGTTTAATATATGAAGAACTTTTCATAAATAAGTATGCAAAGGAGGTGCCCAAGTGCTCTTCTTCTCCAAAAAGGCGCAAACGCAGGTGATGATTAGTGTTGCAAATAAGATTAACCTTTTGACCGCCACAGGCGTGTATAGACGACAAACCAAAATGTGCCCAGCACGCCACGGTCGCGAATGGTTGACAGAATTTTAAACGTAAATAAATGTCATTAAACAGCATTGTTTTGTTTTTTTCCCTTGTTAATTATGTACCTTGACTCTTCTTAATTTATTTGAAGTGAACTGCTTTGATTAGATTTCATCTGTAGTAACATAAGATGACAAAAAAAAAAACCAGTTAAAAAGTTCGAAAAACATAGTGCCCTCAACGCCACAGTCGCCTTAACTTGACACGTAGTGATGTAGGCAGCAGTCAATATAACAAGAATATCGACCTCGACGGCAACCTACGTTATATTTGATTTACTCTGAATTCTGCATTATTAAACAAATAAAACATTTTATATTGAACTTTCATGTTTGAGAAATCAAGAAAATTTTATAATACTGAACTATGCGCTCTTTAAAGTCGAGTGTTAAAAGATTATCGATTGATTGTTATGACTGCAATACCCATCTCTATCACACTGTTGTATTGTCTGTGCCATGAACGCCACAGTCGTCTATGATTGACAGTCCCATGACGTCAAACGAGGAAAATTTTTGAATAGAGTAGTTCCTTTGCAGTTATTATTATTGTTTACTGTATACATTATTATTATTAATAATGGATAACTATAATATGAGTAGTGAAGACTTATTAAATATATTGCAAGGAGTCGATAATGACACGTTTAATATGGAAGACACTGAACACAGTGCGGAAGTTCTAGAAGACGAAGATTTTGCGGTAAGTTTATCAATTTATTTTATGTTATTACATTAGGAAATAAAACGAAACTATGAACAAGGCAATTATTTATTATAAACATACACTAAAGAAAAGAAAAAAAAAAGTTCTTAATTATTTTGAGTGTCAAATTTTATGTTATTAGCATGCTTGCCCTTAGCCTCTTGCAGGAAAGTTATAATTTTTGCATACACATTTGTCAGTATGCACGACTCTGTCGTCTAAACCTAACTCCACTAGTACATAAACTAAAATTAAAGTACCTAATAGATATTAAAAAAAATGTTTTCTTGTTTATTATTATGTTTATGTTAGTTTTTATTGTGTTTTATATTAGTAAGGTTTATGAATATTTTAAATTTTTGTCAAACAAATAATGTACCAAGTGAAGCTGTGATTTAATATGATTAGTTTTATAATAAAACTAAATAATATTTTTAAAATATTGAAAAATATTTGTTTTACGTCCAGACATATATGAAAAAAGTTTACAATGATTAGGCAATTATTGAAAATTATATGTTTAACTATCAATCAATATTGGTCGTAGCGTGATTACTGAAGTCCAAAAAATTTAAATACTTTTCTACCTAAAAATACATAGGTATATCGATATAAATCAATATACAATTGTTAAATTAAAGTTATGTTGATTGTCTTTTACATATTGAACGGTATATAATGTGTGAAGGTATTAAAAATGGTGTGATTGTTCTACCAATTTCTACTACCTAACTTTTTAATTAAAAGACGATTTTTTATAAAAATAGTGTTTTATTTTATCTTTTGTGAACTTCATGTTTGTGACACTAAGGAAACTTTGTCTAGGTAGGTACCATTATTCCTCACTATTTCCTATTCATTTCAGTGTTGTGTCTACATTCGAAAGAAAACAACACTAACACAGTAAATAGTATTTACTTCTGCACTGATGTCATCAGTTAGTGGCGATAAATTAAAGCATTAATATTGCTTGTTCTTCCAAAGAAACTTAAATTTTATAAGTTGACAATGTTAAAAGTAACAAAAACAATAAAAATAAAATATTTCGATATTATTAATAAGTATCGGTGTCGCACCTCTAAAGCAGAAGCGAGCAATTTCAAGAAATACGTGCCAGCTGCGCCACTGTCGTCTTAGAGTGACAAAAAATAACGTCATGATGAACAATAGTGCTGTGATGGTATTGACTTGGTTTTATCGATTGTCGTTTCTATTTGTGGAATAAACGCCGTAATTGTGACACAGATTATTACATTTATGTCGTAAAGTACAAAGCGCGATGAAATAAAACTCAACACAAGGATGGTATAATAATCTTTATTTAAATTAAAACCCATGTTAAAATATATTGTCAGTTTTCCAGGAGCTTTATCGATATAATTTCGACCTCACTACTATTTTGTAGGTATTAAAGGATGAATTCGGAGCTTGGCGCTGAGGGCACGCTTTTTCTTTTTTGACGTGGCGGTCAAAAGGTTAAGCAGTTGTTCAATATATACATTTTAATTAAATTATAAAATTTATAATCGTTCTGTTACTGAATTATTTGACTTTTACCAGACTTTTACCGATGTTATCTCCTCTAAATAATCCTATAAAAGCATCAACAGTTGATTCGAATCCCTCAGTAATATGTTCTTTGTACTTTAGTTTTCCTGCTTTCACCCATTTCAGGTTTTGATTTATACCTTCAATAGTGCGATCGGCAAATCTGTTCACCATGAACCCTTCAATTTTTAGCTGTTTGCCGACGATGAATGTTTGAACCATTGTTGCTGAAAATATAAATACGTTTATAAAAGAAAATAATCGAAACATTTGCTAGTCTAAAATAATGTTCAGCTCACCCTTCCGCTTTTCAGGATCGGTTTCATTATAACTTGCAATGGCTCCACATACGGCGACTCTGCCGTATTGGTTCATCTGCGACAATACTGTACTACTGATTTCCCCGCCAACGTTGTCAAAGTAGCAGTCTACGCCTTTTGGAGCGGTTTCCTTCAGATATTTTGCTAGATCTGTCTTTTTATAGTTGGCGGCATAGTCAAAACCTAGTTCTTTAACCAGCCATTCGCATTTATCGTCAGTGCCAGCGAATCCAATAACTCGGCATCCTAAAAACATAAACATCCAGAGTCAGTCTTAAGTCCAGAGAAGCAAGTTTGAGATGAAAATTTGGGAAAATATATTTATTACCTAGGGTCTTAGCAATTTGTCCGACATGCGAGCCCACTGCACCTGCCGCACCTGATACTACCACAGTTTCCCCGGCCTTCGGTTGGCAGATCTCGGTAAAGCCGAAATAAGCAGTGTTCCTGTAATAAATACACAGAGTTAAACAAGCGCAGTTTTAGATTAGTTACAACAAAATTACATTCCTTACCCTACTCTCCCACAAACGCCTAGGGCCAAGGATACAGGCAAATCTCCAAAGTCGGGTAATTTGTGAAGATACGGTTTTTGCCCACTGTATTTCTCATTTTCTGGTGTCGTAACTGTGTGGGTTCTCCATCCGAAATGTCCCATAACCCACGATCCCACCGGGTACTCTGGATTTTTGCTTTCTATCACTCTGTAAATAAAGATTGAATAAGAATGGGAGGGAAAGATTTCTAATCTCCTTGTCACAACTTTATAGGGGTCGAATATGACTAAGTCTCCACTTAACGTAGGGGCAAGGCGTGATCATGTTACGTTATACACAATACTATGTCATATGTTGGTATTTTAATGTATGAGGAACACGGTGTAAAGTGCCTCGATACTCTTTAGAAAAGGTAAGATCCTTCGACCGCGACAGTTGTTGTCGGTTTTTCTATATACTTTTAGTCGTTGTAAACTTTGCTTGCGACTTTTAGGAAATTAATGTTAGTTCTTCCGTCGTGTCATAGATAGCGATGTAGTACTTTTGGTTGTAAGTTGCTTTTTGTACGTCGCTATCGTAACTTTCCCCCGGAGACCGGAAGTCGATAGTAGAATGAATTTTCTTGTAAAATTAGAATTATCTTGTAGTATATAGCCGTAAGCCGTGCCAGTTGGAAGCTCGTTGCCGCATTGTTCACGGTGAGTCGAGCAAACCCCAGTGATTCGGGGCCGGCGCTCTGTTTTTGCTCCAGTGCGTCGGACGTAGTACAGCAGCGCGATATGGCAGACAGCTAGAGGTGTTGACTGGGAGGTAATGAAGCTTTCAACCGGCCGAAAGTGCAGTGTGCTGTGCCAAGGTCGCTTGATGAGAGGCTGAGGATGCTGATGCGCTTCGGCTGCATGCTGCTGGTCAGGAATACCCATTTGAAGCTGGCTGGCTGTGAGACTCGCTGCTCGACAGCTTGAGGAAGTGATGTTGCAGACGTCACGTTGCGAAGTCTGCGCTGACGTCCATTTCGGGGTCACCAGTTTAGGGGTATGAGGAACAGGAAGTAAAGTTCCTGAATACTCCATAGAAAAGGGATCCCCCCTTTTCTATGGAGTATCCTCCGACCAGACAGGTGTTATGTCTGGCGGAACTGCCCGACAGTTGTTGTCGGGTTTTCCTAAATAGTTTAAAAGTCGATGATAACTGTGCTTGCGACTTACAGGAAATTAATGTTAGTTCTTCCACCGTGTCATAGATGGCGCTATACTACTTTTTGTTGTTTAAGTTGCTTTTTGTAGATCGCTACAGTGTGACGTATTAAAGCATAGCTAATCAAACTAATACTGACTTCGCAATTTGGCCGCCAATCATATCACAAGGGAAGGTCGCACCAAGTTTCATGCGCTGGTAAGGATCAACACTGATGTAAGCAGCTTCAGCGAGGAATTCTGGAAGAATTATTTAATAAGTTGGTAAGTTATCGGTAACAAGCTCATAATTATGATGCAAACAATTAGCAAGTAGGTACCCAACAACTTACCATTTTCTTGTAATTCAGGCAGAACTTCTTCGACAATTTTGAAGTCACTTTGCTTAGGTTCTCCTACAAAAGGATTCAGAACAACGTATTTCTTTGCGATGACCATTGTGGTTTTGTAAACGAATACAGCTCACAATATTTTTCCACTATATATAGTAAAATCTGTTAATAAACGATAAAAATAATGTTTAAGTAGTGAATTTATATTACGTCATTGAGTGAAACCGCAGAAATAATACTTTACCGGTTTTATCTTGGAAATAAACACTATTTAGTACCTTATGGCTCTAGACTTAAAGTATATTTTCAAGGTTTTGTAAAATGTGTCCAATAAGCACTTCAGACTTATTATCTATTTGATAATATTAAGAGGCCTTGGACGACACCTTCATGACTTGCTAAATTACAACAACATTACCTACATACATAGTCTGAATTTTACTAAAATTATTATAAACCCACTTCTTTTTAGTTAAAAAGAAAGAATGGATGGTAGATGGTGCTAATCAAAGAGTAAAATACTTGAGTGCTAATGAATCATTTGAAAGTTTAAAATCCATAGATAAAATCATAAAATGAGGTTTTTGTCTATACTTTGGTTATCTGTATTCGTACCTAAAGAAATACCATAAGAAGCGGGAAGTTCGATTTACAAAACGTTTCTTTTTGATAAATGCTTTGGTAGGCACATAAATTAATAGATTTTTCTTCCAACTACGCAGTAATGGTATCATTAATCACTACAAAACCGATCACAAAGGATGTCTTTTTTGCTTAGAACCAAAACAGTGCAGAAATGTTGTCATTACTGCACTGTTTTCATTACTGCACTGTTTTTTATGTTTTATCTATACGAGTATATATAAAAATGATTCCCTATTTCCCTTGGTCGCATCACGCGTGAACGGCTGGACGGATTTCGCAAAATTTTTTTTTGTTGTTTTTGTTATTGTCAGGAGAAGGTTCTTAGGTAGGTAGTGGGTGGGTAGTAGGCAGATCGTAGGCAGGTCTTAGGCAGGTCGTAGGCAGGTGTTAAGCAGGCGAAATGCAGGTGGTAGGCAGGTTGTAGGCAGGTCGTAGGCATTTCGTAGGCAGATCGTAGGCAGGTGGTAGGCAGGTGATTGTATATCTTAGGCAGGTTGTAGGCAGGTCATAGGCAGGTCTTAGGCAGATGTTAGGCAGGTTGTATGCAGGTCATAGGCAGGTCGTAGGCAGGTCTTAGGCAGGTTGTGGTAGGTCATAGGCAGGCGTTAGGCAACCGGTCGGCAGGTGGTAGGCAGGCGGTGGTAGGTAGTAGACAAGAGATAGGCAGGTGTTAGGCAGGGTGTGGTAGGTCGTACGCAGGCGGTAGGCAGGTGGAAGGCAGGTCATAGGCAGGTGGTGGTAGGTAGGTAGGTAGTATATTTTGTCACGGTATGACGGTAGTTGAAAGAAAAGTAGATTACGCACCTCGCTAAAGTGAGTTATTAATGCACTCGTGTTAATTTAGTGCCCTCGCATACGCTCGGGCACCAACATAACACTCGTGCATTAATAACTCACTTTGCGCTCGATGCAACAATCTACTATTTCATCACACTTGCACGTAAACAGTGTCATAACATACAGGCTTGGCTGTAATGCCCCATATAAAACCCTAGGGCGGTAAGTATTTTTTTTTTTAATTTACAGCACCGCTTGACAGCACACAGGTCATGCAAGTTCATCAAGCAAGGAGTTTACACGCAATTGAAAAATTGTCTTAAAATGTTATCTAAACAGGAATTTCATTCAATCTCGCTACATGTTATTTAACTACTCAACTAATGTTCTAAAATCTAAATAATCGATAGTTTTTTGTATCCAAACGTCGAAATTTTTATTTTTTTACACTCCGTCATGGCTGTATATACCTAGGTAAGTATTTTGCCTTTAAAGTTTCTGAACAAAACATTTGTATAATCTGTGGTGTGGGCAAACAGCCCGCCATCGCCATCCGCAAATCAGTTCACGTATTTCGTAATAATAATATGTGTGCTGACTTGTGTATATTCATAATTATTAACTCGCAAGTGTGATGAAAAACATTGTATGTTTCACGGGCGGTACGGGAATTACGAACCTCGACTCAGAAAGCCCTCAGTCTTCGACTTCGGGCTTCTACTAGAGCCTCGATCGTAATTCCTTACTTACCGCCCTTAATACACAATATACTATTTCATTACTCATACACTGAAAGTAGATCTGAAGTTGCCTGAAGAGCGGGTTGAAAGTAGTACTTTTCAGCCCTAGGGAGAATCGCTTTCAACTGACAGATGCCAAATTATAAAAAAAAAACTAGTTCTATTTTCACATTTTTATTGAACCGTGTTCCAACTTTCTATGCAGCCACGATTTAAAATTGAAATAACTTAAGTATTGAATAAAGGATATATATTTTTAAAACACTTTATTAAAATTTAGTTTCAACAGTTTTTTTTTAAACAACATTGATTTGGGCAAAATATTTACCATTTTTTCAATGATGAAAATGAAAAATAAAGGCTGAATAGCTGGCTGGCCACAGAAAAAAAAACAAAACAGGCGGGAAAGCGGCAAATGGGTTTACTCATTTTTTCTTTATCCAATTCATGTTTTAATTTTTACTTTCCTTGTACAGACAGCTTCATTAAGTTCTTACCCTCCTAAAAGACATGTGCGTTCAAATCCGTGTCGGGCACAGTTGGTTTTTGTATCTTGCAAAAACATTTTATTATAATGAATTTATTGTTTTAGTGAAAAAATAAGTTTAAGTATGTATTTTTCTTTGAAATTCTGTTTTTAATAATGATTTTTCAATAAAACGTTAACACTTATATAAATGGGTAAAACGACTAGCAATAATGCGGTTAACATTTACGAAATCGTTAGTAATGTATAAATATTCTGAAGGTTTCACGACCGCTTGACATGCATGAGGTTGGAGGATCAATTCCTATGTATGATATTCGCTTTTTGCCATGAATTGTTTTTTTAATTTTAAAGAATGTTACTTTTTTTTAAAGTAATATATGTATTTAAGAAAAATTAAATACTTTAATAATGCGTTAAATAATAAAGAATGTTTATTTTTGCTATTATTTAACACAAACTTTGATCTTATTTTACTACAAAGATTTATATTATATTTTACAATTTGTTTTGATAATTTACAGTTATCATAATATTCATATTTTACCTGACACAAATGGGTCCCTAGACAAATGACATCCTATCACGCAAACCTTAAAATAGGAAGCGGTATAAATATTTTAGATTGAATAAGCTATCGTTATAACTCGAGGGTGTAGGATTAATTTTATAAAGAAAACGTAAGTAAGTAAAATTAATGGATACCCTCAAATGTTAACATCTATCGATTAGACAGAGACCTAAAGATAAAGTGACTCGGCCGATACTAGTTACCAATTTCATCGCAATTGTTAAGGGCTTGCTGGCTAATTTGTTAGAAGCGATGGTTCGATCCCGGGTTGAAACATTCAGTTCTTTTTGAGTTATTCTTTAGATTATTCGAAACGAATTCAATGTTGTTGCAGTGTAATATTTTAAAACTTGAGGGGTTAGGACATAGTGACGCTGACTGTACTATTCGTAATGAAAAGCACAGTGTTTACCTCGGGTTTAAGGACTTATTTAGTCCCTCGAACTATTGGCGCCAAACCCCGTCTCGGGACTAAATAAGTTACTTTCACCCCTAGGGTAACAATGTACTATTATAACACATTTGCTCGTAAAGGGTCTCTTATTTCACGAATTTCAGTATCGTAATGTATCTCATTACGCACTAGTGCGGTAATGTAAAGTAAAGCGCACGGTTTATCAAAATGCTCCGTCTAAAACGAAAGGTACTTTTTTAAATCTTAACAAAGAGTTTTTATGTCAGAAAAGTGGTCAACATTTTATGAATAAAATTAACTTGGGAGATAAAATATAATAAATAAACATTTAATTCTTTAATTTAATTTTGACCATAAATTACAACCATTTATTAAAACACAAAAATATTAATTTACTTTATTAGTAATACTGGCTGTTTTAGTGCCTTTGCCTTAAAAAAAAAGCGCTGATGCGCGCGCATTGCTAATTTCCTAATTTGTGAACACGTAAAAATTATTCCGCGCGCTTTTTCTTATTGCGGTATTGTTTTTATTTGAAAATGTCGTCCGAGTTTTATTTATTTCCTCGCAAATATGTTATAAAACGTCGTATGACATACGTGCGCTTTGATAATTACAGCCTCTGCTTTCTTGTAGCCCTCGCCTACGGCTCGGGCTAGCAATATTGCCTCGGCTGTAATTTTCAACTTATCGCACTTATATCATAATGTACTATAATTATTGAAGGTGGAAGTGCAAGGTTGGCTGGCGAAATTCGATTTTTCTTACATTATTTGCAATTTGTAGGTCAGTGTTGCGTTGTATGTTGATTAAAATATGATTTGCAACCGTAATCATGATTCGCGGCTATATTGTATCTATATCAAAATCAATTGCTGTTCGTTATTTATATAAAAATCAATTGCTGTTCGTTAGTCTCGCTAAAACTCGTGATCGGCTGGCCCGATTTAGCTGATTTTGGTTTTAAAATGTTTGTCGTAGTCCAAGGAAGGTTTAAAAGGTAGGGTAGGGTAGGTAGGTAGGTAGGGTAGGGTTTGGTAGGGTTTGGTAGGGTAGGGTAAGGTACCTAGGGTAGGTAGGTAGGGTAGGGTAGAGTAGGTAGGTAGGTAGGGTAGGGTAGGGTATGGTATGGTAGGTAGGTAGATAGGGTAGGTAAAAGTGCATTGCAATGCATGCCGGGGACAGCTAGTATTTTAATATTTTTTTACAGATTTGTAGTAATTAACACCGTAAATACAACTTCTTTATTTATTTAATCCCAAGCAGTGACTCATGAAAAAAATCATTCAATGGGATTAAAATGAACTAAGAGGGTAGTATTGATGATTTTAATGTTTATAACTCTGTAAAGCCTTACTTTTTACGGTCGCAAATCATATTTTTATCTATACATCTCATCAGTGTTAAAATCTTTTTGCGCAGTGACACTAGGTTGTTGATGTAAGTAATTTTAATGCATCATCTATGGCGTCATCCTTCTCTTGTAATCTCATAAATAATGACATCTGAAAGGTTCAGGTAGGGTTTTGTGAAATAACGAATGTGCTTTGTATAATTAGGCCGTCATAATGATTCATAAAAATATGTGTTTAGGTTAGAAACCATAAAATATTACAAAAACCTTAATTTGATTGAAAATGGTACACCACCGTGATAACGCCACTGAGACAAGGGACAGCGGCAACGCAAAACCGTGAGTCGATGTAACAATACCTACTGAACTAAGAAATCCTAAGTTAAGCTGCCGTTGCTGTTCATAATAGTTCATTATTCGCTGTTTATATTGGGTCAGTTCGCCATACTAGCTAGCAATTAGCTCATTCCTCGCAAACAATCTTAAGCTGCTGAAAGACTTGAGCATTTCACTTTTAACAGAACATCGAGCATTCGCCGTTTTTAAATTTGTCGAACTGAACAACGAACAGAGCCAAACATCACTACGAACATTTTCATGATCTTTCTAGCGAAAGCTCTAGTCGATGCTCGTCAAAAAAATATTCTTCACGAAGATAACAGAGACAGCTCGGTTCGCTAAAAACCTCGAAGCTTTACCGTCCTTTCGCTAGAATGCTCGCCAGAACGCTCGATAGAATGCTCGCTAAAACGCTTTCCCTTATTACTCTGTAATTTAACATTCGCAAGAATGCTCATTACAAGTGAATGCTCAAGTTTATCAGCACCTTTAAGTTTATTTATTTAGGTTAACCAACAACTGTTTACGATATACATACATTTCAGACTAAAGGCGGAAACACACCTACGTGTCGTGGCGTGTCGTGACGCGCCAGAAGCTATCGGTTTCATACATCGTTGCGACACGACACGCCATGCAAATATATTATGTCCCCAACCATATTAAATGTATGAAACCGATTGCGTCACGACACGCCACGACACGTAAGTGTGTTTCCGCCTTTAATGAATAGAGTAACATCACTACATAGTAAAAAACAAAGTCGCTTTCTCTGTCCCTATATCCCTATGTAGGTATGCTTAAATCTTTTAAACGTAGTTTAAAAGATTTGATGGGACGGATCAACGGATTTTGATGCGGTTTTTTTAATAGATAGAGTGATTGAAGAGGAAGGTTTATACACCGTGTAAATCACCTCATCACGAAACCGTCAACCAAGCATTCTGTACATGAAACTAAGCAACTTTACCCAAAAATTATTGCTGGGTAACGACTTTTTTTTGGGGGGTGTAAAATCATGATTTGTGGTAGAACTCAATGTAACGCACTCAAAACATTGTGCTGATGGACGGATTGTATAGTACGGGGGTCGTGGAGGAGTTTAAAGTAAAAGTCATATATTAAAAACTTGTATTTTAAAAAATACTTTCAAAAAGTTAGAACTTTGACCCCTAATATCTCCGTAACTAGAAGGTTCCCAGGTATGGTGTAGAACAAAAAAATGACCGCAATGACAGAGAGAACCAGTGCCTTTCGGCTTCGTTAAGAGGTGTTTTACACCCTTTATGTATAATAACTATATATTTTATACCCGTGCGAAGCCAGAGCGGGCCGCTATGTTTTTATATACAACGTTCACAGTTTTTTTGTAGAAGCCGGGGTGGGTCGCTAGTTTACAAATAAGTTAGAGTTCTTCAGTAGGTACATATCCACAAATGTGAACTAATATTGGAGCGGAAATGAGCACGTTGAATGTAGGTAGGTACTTACCCTGTGTCTAATGTATTTACTAACTTAGTTAACCTATAAATATTTTAATATTTTTTCAGCGAAAAAGGAGAAAGTAAATCAAAAGACACTGCGCCATCGATATCATATTTCACTTTGGTATTGTTGATTTTTTTAAATTTGTTATATTATATTTTGCTGTTCTTCTAGTCGTAGATAAAAATGTAAGTAATAAAAATTTTAATTAAAAAACAAAAAAAACCTCACCAACGCTTCGATTAAAATACGTAAACTGAAAGGGACAAAAAATATTTTTTTCGTTTTTAAAGGTATTTTTTGTGGGTTTTTTTATTAAGATTTTTAATAAATTTTGATTTCATGCTTTTTAAAGTGGAAGCGACAGTGTAGATCAGATTTTCTTAGGTTTTTTGCAATTTGCAGTTTCAGTTTCAGGCTGTTTATACACGATATGATTCGCGGTAGTAAAAAATATTTTGTTACTGATCGCGGGCGAAAAAGTATTTTGTTACAGAATTGTAGTCATTAAAATCATCAATAAAACCCATTTAAGTTCATTTAACCCCGTTGAATGACTTTTTCATGAAAAAACTATTACTGCGGGCCGGGGTTGTATTAATGGTTTTAATGATTATCTCTATAAAGCCATATTTGTTAACGGTCGCGATCGGTATTTTAATCAACATACAAACTGACACTGACCTGTATATTGGAAAAAAACGTAAGAAAATTTGAATTTCGCGGGCTACCCTTTAAGTTTAGACACGCTACCAACGACTCTATCAAAGAAAGTTGTTTAATACTCCTCATGGCAGATGGGGTTTAGCAGAATTGCAAAGACTGAGAAGTAATTCGATGTTTAAAAATGTTTCCATTAAGGGCCCTCGCTCACGGCGACTTTTTGTAGCGATGCAGTAGCGATGCTGTCGCGCGTCCGAATCGATACAGTCGCGATACTGCTCGCTTCTGTAGCGCGTTGCAAATGCGACTTACCCGCGTTAGTAGCGATGCAGTCGCGCATTTCGTAAACGCGCGTAGATTTTACATTTCGAGTAACCTGTAGATTATGTATGACCCTTACCGCCCAGCTTGTATTGGCATGTAGGTACTCATTAAAACGCATAGTATACCTAAGCCCAAACACAAGGTAGGTAGATGCCGTACATCGTTGAGGAGTTCTTCTGGCTGGTTGGGTATCCTGCATGATCCTGGTAATTCCTACGCATCTGGGTAAGATTACTTAAGAAATCTCATTTACAAGTGGCAGGATTTCAATTTTCGAATCGATCAGATTTGTGGAAGTTGTTCATATCTCTTCATAAACTAAAAAATATGTGATGATCTTCAAACGGCTTAGCAGTTTTTCTTGAAACATAGCTCTCTCGATTAGGACACCTTTCAAAACTAAAATACTTACCCAAAACTGATTCATCCGTTCAGGAGATATTATGACACAGACAGACTTTTAACACCCTTGCTATTGATCGGTGGTTAAAAATAGAATACCTACACTAGAATAGTATGTCATTCGAAACTTTTTGTACTACTTTTTATAGTCTTATTTATTTCCAGTACAGATATTCATCATTGTCGGATAGATGTTTGATATGTATATCAATCATAGCGTCCTTTATCGCCGGGATAACATTGCCATTTGCTATAACCCTGGTTGCGAATGTGTTTCAAAGCATGATCACGTATGACAAGACGGTGCAATCAAATGCACCGGATGACGAAGCCTTTCTAAATACTATACACAAGTTTGGTGTCATGTACTCTTGTGTAGGTGTGTTGCTGTTTACTTGTGCATATTTGGGATCTGCACTTATGAATATTACGGCTATTAATCAGGTAAATGCGAAAATAAATATAACTGCATTAATTACAGATAATAAACCTGTCATCCCAATATCAATTGCAAGTAATTTAGATAAGTACCTAAGTACTACGCTTACTTCGATTAGGCTGCGGTTCCACTGAGGCGGAGCGGAGCAGAGCGGAGACGAGCTGTGCCGCGATTCACCAATCACATGGCTTGAAATCCACATCTCTTCTCCACTTCACTTCAAGCCATGTGATTGGTGAATTGCGGCACAGCACGTCTCAGCTCTGCTCCGCTCCGCCTCAGTGGAACTGCAGCCTTAGGTACCTACCATTATACTCAGTACTTACTTACGATAAAACTATTTCCAGGTTTATAAAATCAGAGAAGAATATTTAAAAGCAGTTCTGAATCAAGATTTCTCGTATTTTGATCTTAATCAAACTGGAGACTTTGCGTCTAAAATGGCCGAGTAAGCATATGTGTCAAGTACCTACTTAATATTCTAATAACCTACATCCCTCTACATTGAATATTACAATGTATGTTAAAAAAAAACCTGTCCGATCCGCGAGGGTGTTTATGTATTTATGTAATAATTTTTGGCTAACAAGTAAAAATAAAATACCCCGACAAAAAGTAAATAAAATGAGGAAACTGACATAGCAACACAGGACAACACTCCGGTCGCTTCTCAGGTAGTTACGTGATAAACATCTGACGATCGGACACACTTATGCTGAAATTGATGTTGTAACGTTTTAAAAGTTTGTTCGATTTTAGGGAAATACTGGTAATTTGGGCACAACAATTAGGTTTTTACAGCTCATGAACATGTTCACTTTCCTGAGTATTTTAAATCTCTTATTGTATTAGGTAATTTCATTGTTTTTTTTTTTTAACATATTTGTATAGGCCGTCTTCCTAGAATGTTAGCACTATCTTTTAACAGTATTCATCTGCAGCAGAAATCTGAAAGTTCACTGCAATAAATGTCTTTCAAAATTTTTTTTACTGAAACCAGCTTTTTAACCTACATCCAAAAGGAGAAAGTTATTAATTCGTCTGAATGTTTTTGTTTTGTTATGTCCAGCGATATCTTTGGAAATAGGTTCATTCTCGAATCGTTGGCATTTTTTTAGTGACGTCATAAAGGTAGAAGAAGGCATCGGCGACAAGGTGTCGGCGTTCGTATATAGTACCACCACGGCCATCGGTTGCATCCTAATGGCGATGCTGAAGGGATGGAAACTGGCGCTCTTGTGTTTGACCACGACTCCTATCACCTTCTTGCTGGTCGGCTTAACTGGGCGAGTATGTGGTTTATCCTACAGTACCCGGGCGTAGATAAATGTGATACTTTGTGTATGTGGTATGTCAGAGAGACAAAGCTCTATGCTGCAAAGCCAAATTTTTCCGAAATCCATAGCGCCATATTTACCAGGTTATCAATTTGGAGCCGTCTTATTCAATGTCCACACGAGTCCCTAAGTCATTATTCATTGCCTTCGCCCTACGTTTAATGATCTATGAATAACTCTTTGAGGAGTGAAGCTCAGTAGTTACTGGTTGCGGCCCGATTATGTTTCAAACGGCCCGTTCACGACCTTGCCACTGTGAGCGGCAGCTAAGCGCGGGGCGGCGAGCAGTAAGACCAAAAGTATAAAAATGTTTGAAGCACGCCACGAGACGCCGCTCATGGCGAAAACGCGCGCGGTTTTATCCGAGCGAATCGCGTCAGCGGCGCACGGTGCGGGAAGCGGCAGAAACAAAAGTACAAGCGAATGAGTGCGACGCCACGAAATAGAGCGGCGCGGACGGCCAAAGACTACAATATATATATGCGGACGGCGGTGTAGGAGTGACGTACTCAGCGGCGTAGCTAAAAACAAAAAAGTTTAGACGATTTTGTGGCGGTAATGGATACCGAGGCGTTTATCACCGAAATTTTAAATCGACCGCCTATATGGATGTCAAAACATCTCCAACATTAACTAATATCTTGTTTTCAAAAAGGTACTGCTTTAAACAGAGAAGGGATAATTTTGATAACGCCATGAGTTTGAGCCCGTTTTGACTACCTAAATACGTCCACCGCGGCCGCTGCAACTAACCGCTACTGGGGGTACGTGGTGCAAAACGCCCCGCTTACCGACGCCGCCCCACTCGCCGCGCCGCGCCCCGCTATTACCGAAGTCGTGACCAGGCCGTATAGTAGTCGAATTATTTGTAATGTACTGTGATAAGTAAATGCAATATGCAGAGTACGAGAAGCAGAGCAGCTTAGCTGTCTATACATACATATACTTGTTCTAAAATTATTTTTTCTTAGATAGCCGATCGCCTGTACAAACAAGAGGCGCTTCAGACAGGCCGGGCTAGTGCCATCGCTCAGGAAGTACTGAGCTCCATACGAACTGTATACTCCTTTAATGGCCAGAGCAAAGAGATAGAACGATACAAGAAACCACTTGCGGCTGCTAAGAAGATTTACATGAAGAAGGGTATTGTAATCTTTGCAGATCATGGAAACGATGTTTCAATATGAGTTACACCATTAACTCATATTATTTGCTTTACAGAATTTTTTACAGGTCTCTCAATGGGATCTCTGTTTTTCTGTGTTTTCTGCTCGTATGCCTTGTCATTATACTTTGGAATATACCTCGTAGTACACGATCCTGAAAACTATAATGCTGATGTTATGTTTTCGGTAAGTTAAGTTAATACGGTCCATATATTTGTCCCATGTGGTGTATTGTAAGATATGTTCAACGACCGAAGGGCGGGCGTTTTGGGGGACTGTCTCTTGTAATTTTGACGTTCAAAAGTGCTGTTTATCAGCCTAATTTGAATAAATGACTATTTTGATTTTGATTTTGAACCTGAAAGATATTGCGTTTTCAGGTATTCTTTGGCGTAATGACGGCTCTTGGAAACTTCGGCGTAGTGGGTTCATTAGTTCGGTCGTTTGGCGTGGCCCGAGGCGCTGGGGCCCAGATATTCAACGTTTTGCAAAATGTGCCCACTATCAACCCCCTGTTAGACCAAGGGTTCCGACCGGCTGCAGCTGAAGGGACAATTGAATTGAAGAATGTTGTGTTTCAGTATCCGTCTAGACCGAATGTACCTGTTAGTACTACATGTGTTATATTGTTTTAATCAATAACTGTAGTTAAATAAATAATAATTTGAGCAACGCTTTTTCGCATATCAAATTCGGAACATAGCTTAACTAAGCGAACCTTTTTATCGAACGAATTTCTACAATCACGTTCTTATTGGTTGCCATTCTGATGAATTTTCGAGCAGCATAGACGGAGATGTATTATAATTAAGTAGTCAATTTCACATCATTACAGGTGCTAAAAGGTGTAAGTTTGACTGTGAAACGAGGACAGTCTGTCGCTCTAGTTGGGCACTCTGGAAGTGGAAAATCCACTATCGTACAACTAATATCCCGATATTATGATGTGGTCAGTGGCAGTGTGAGTATATAGCTAGAATAATTCATTACTGCATACGGATACTACGGATGAATGGATTGTCTGAAGTATGATATGAAAGAGAAAAAAGTAAATGATGCTGTGACATCTGACAGGGGAAAATGGAAGAAGAAAACGGGTTGCGCCGAACCCGAGTAGAGTAGTATGGGACAAAATGATAATTATTGATGATTTTCTTATGAATTTATTACTGCATAAATTAAATAGCGGTGAGCAACGAGCCAACGACCATGTTTTTCAAAGTTTATGTGGCTGGCGAATCCTAGTTTTGTGTGTTTAGCATATCCATTGAGCGCCATGTTAGATTTCAATGCTAATAAAAATATGTATAAATAAAATGAGTGGTTTTTGTAAAAGCAGGTGTGTGTGGACAATATTGACGTTCGCAATCTGTCAGTTCGATGGCTACGGTCGCAGATCGGTCTGGTAAGACAAGAGCCGGTGTTGTTCAACAACACAGTTCGGGAGAACATCCGTTTCGGCCGCGAGGATGCTACCGATGAGGAAGTGCAGGCCGCGGCTCAACAGGCCAATGCACATTACTTTATCTCAAAGCTACCTAAGGTATGAAGGTACATCCATAGTGTAGTTACTTTTTGTGGAGCTACGTTTCTAAGTGTTAGTGGGCAGGGCAACAAGGGATCACAAAAAAAATAGTAGAAGCCATAAAATTTATGAAAAGTTACTTAATGTTATGATGTTGCAAAATGTACTTCCACAAAAAGTAACCTTCACTGTGAATACACAATGAAAGCAATTATTCTCAACGAGGATATTGTAGTGATTGATGGTAGCCGGATCAAGCCAGCTAATAATGAGAGGAGAGAATGCGCACTGATGCAAACAGGGGGCTGATGCCTATTCTTCCGGGCATTCCCTTTTAGAACGTGCTGAGTGTTTTGTCGTTTTAGTTGCTAGTGTCAATCAAACGCTTTTCTGGAGAAAGCAACGGTCGTGCCGGGCAAAATTAACTTAATCCATTTTTGGACCCTCTATTTTTTCAATTTCCAAATACATAAGTCAAGTTCGCTTATTATGACGTGATATTGTTACATCAAAGGGCTATGATACGATGGTAGGCGAGCATGGCGCATCATTGTCGGGTGGTCAGAAACAACGCATTGCGATTGCGCGCGCCTTGATCCGGGAGCCTCGCCTCCTACTGCTGGATGAAGCCACCAGCGCACTCGACACCGCATCTGAAGCTAGAGTGCAGCTTGCACTTGATAAGGTTAGCTGGATTTATTACCAAAAGTTTGCAAAAAAAAGGAGGAACTAATGGGTTACCTTGTGTTGTTTCATCGTGGAGTTTTATTAAACGAAGCTAGGATAGTCACTACTAGTCTTCATCAAAACGTGATGTGTTCAACTGGCTGTTCAAAATGATCCCAAATAATAATATCATCATCATGCGAAGCATATATTAGCGTATATTATTTATAATTTGGTTCTTTACGGGAAAAAAGTATTTAACTCCCATTGCAATAATGTGTACCATCTTCCAGGCAGCGGAAGGTCGTACGACAGTGGTGGTGGCCCACCGACTGGCTACCGTCAGGAAAGTGGGGCTCATCTACGTGATGGATGGGGGCCTGGTGGTGGAGACCGGTACTCATGAGGACCTTATGGCCGCTAAGGGACATTACTTCAATATGGTTACTTTACAGGAGCCCGAGAATATTGAGTTCAGAGAAGGTGTGGTTCCTTGGTCTTATATTAGGGCTGTTATTTTAATTTAAGCTTTTAGGCTGGGAAGTCTCCTATTAATGGGTTTTTGAGACGGACGGCCTGCGATGGCGGATCGTTGTAATGTATATCTGTTATAGAGCAATTCAAAGATTTGCGGCCTGCGTTTCAAGTTACAAATGACCGCTACCGCGGCCGCCACCGCCTCTATTTGAACAACCCATGAGTGCCCACGACGTCATCGACCGCAAACAGTGTCTTACCGTTAGTCACGTCAAGATGCGTGCTTTTGAAATTAATGTCGAGTCTTCGAAATTCGTACAGTTTTCGCCGATATGACGCCAACGCCGAGGCTAGAGATGTCAGATACTTTTAAAAAATTTTGAAGTTTATGTATATCCTGAGTACTTTTTGCTTACATAGGTTTACTACGTATCTAAAAGTTAGGCAATAAATTGATGATACATTGTATAATACTACAGATCGTGCACTAATCAAAGAGGAGTCTACTGTATCAGAATACGGTATTGCCGAAGTTTTGGCTGCGGTAGGTATACTATAAAATTTTAATTAGGTACCTACAGGTTGGTGGAACACCGACGCACAAACGCTTACGTGTACGTACGTGTGCGTATGTATTCCTTCTGTTCACGTAAATATTCGTTCATTTCGAAATAGTTTTAATTTTTGTCAATAGATGGCGTTGTTAGTTGAGCGCCGATTTCTGAATCTCGGTGTTAAGATTCTCCGGCGTTTAACTAGGTCAAAAATGCTGATTGTGTTTTTTTTGTGAGCAGCAAGCACTGTGGATATTTATATTATACGCGCTTAATACAAAGTCCAGTGTTTAATTTAACCACCCTCTAAGTCGACCTTCGTTCATGGTCCTTCGAGCCGGATTGGTTCGGGAGTGTTTGTGGTGGTTCCAGTGGTGGTAGAATCCTACCACCCTTCGCGTCATTACTGGGCAGTGGATCGCTGTCCAGAGCAAACCCCCTTCAACCGGGGTACACCAGGTGAGAGGTGTTCCTGGAGCTGGAGGTGGAACCGGCTGGAGCAGGGAGCAGCCTGGAGCAGGGAGCAGTCAGTGGAGCGTGGTGCAGCGCTACTGGCAGGCTACAGCCGGACGAGCGGCGCGAAGGAGGTGACGTGCGGCAGAGGGCGCCACTGTTGGTGCGGTACAGCGCGCCGATACCGTGGTGCAGCAGTGTGTCAGTGAGTGAAGTTATTGGTGAAAGAAAATAAAATCGTGAGTACATTTTACGTATTAATAAGGAAGATTTTGTATTATAAGCAAAGGCTCTGTAATACGGCCTCCTTTCAAGAAATTCAGTAAAGGTGTGGCCTTCTTTCCGTTACAAATGGGTGATCATGTGTTTGTTGGTGAAAACACAGTTGTAAATGCTGCTGTTGTGGGCTCTTATGTCTACATTGGGAAAAATGTTGTTATTGGACGGAGATGTGTACTAAAAGACTGCTGCATGATTGAGGACAATTCTGTGCTTCCTGCAGAGACAGTTGTACCTTCCTTTGCTAGATACTCCGGCAGCCCCGCCAGACTCATCACCACATTACCTGAAGCCATGCCTGACCTCATGACAGAATTCACCAAGAGTTATTATCAGCATTTTTTACCTACTACTGTACAATAATAATATTATTAAGCATTATTATGGTGCATCCACACACCTAAGTTACTTTTTGTGGGGCAACAATATGTACATTAGGTAATATTCTTTAAGTTTTGCGACTTTTGCTACCCAACTCTTTGTTGCCCATGGAGAGTTCACATTCCCATGGCATAGTATTGTTATGTGATCATTTTGCAGTATAATTTTGGGATCACTTACTTGATTAGTTGATACTGAGTTTGTTGGTTAAAAACCATATAAATATTGGAGTGTTTAGGTATGATCACAACTTTTTTCTGTAAAATATTTTGCAGGATGGAGCCATGTGAATGACTGCTAACACTTTCAAATGTTGCTTCAGAAAAAGTTAGTCTTAAGTTGATGGACCTATATTTTAAAAAGAGCAACTAATTTATTTATTTCCAGCATTATATTTAATTATATAACAGAATAGCTAATCAACTACATACAAGAATGTATTTTTAAGGCTTTAATAAAAAAAAAAAAAAAAAAAAAAAAAAAAAAAAAAAAAAAAAAAAAAAATCGGGTCACTTTCTAGTAGGGGAACCTCTTGTTTTGCCACCCGATTCAAATTATGAAAGGGCAAATGTTGGTAGCTTAAGGCGATGGCAACTGCAACAGCGTATGATGCAGGAATTTTGGCGACGATGGTCGCATGATTACCTTCACCAATTTTTGCAACGGCATAAATGGCAAAGTAAATTTCCGGAACCATCTGTCGGTGACATAGTGTTAATCAAGGAGGACAATTTGCCCCCTGGCAGGTGGTTGTTAGGCAAGATAACCCTAAAACATCCCGGGTCTGATGGTGTTACCCGGGTGGTAACATTACGGACATCATCATCCACAATAAAGAGGCCTACTTCAAAATTATGTTTGTTGCCTAAAACGGAATAATTGTTTTACGGATTGTTTTTTTTTTATATTTACATGTATTTTAGTTTATTTAGTTTAAGAAATACAGTGGTTAGTCATAAGTTCAGTACTTAAAGTTTGTTTAAAATTGTTAGTAATAAGTTTAGTACTTAGTAAGTTGTTTAAACTGTTAATAATTAATATTGATCATCAGGGCTGTACACAATTTAACATTGTGATAGAAGCCAGTCTTTAAGGACATTCGCCATAATGTCCTTGGTGGGCGGAATGTTCACGTAAATATTCGTTCATTTCGAAATAGTTTTAATTTTTGTCAATAGATGGCGTTGTTAGTTGAGCGCCGATTTCTGAATCTCGGTGTTAAGATTCTCCGGCGTTTAACTAGGTCAAAAATGCTGATTGTGTTTTTTTTGTGAGCAGCAAGCACTGTGGATATTTATATTATACGCGCTTAATACAAAGTCCAGTGTTTAATTTAACCACCCTCTAAGTCGACCTTCGTTCACCTTCCATCCTGTATAAGTTCACACGCGACATTACACACAAACTTAAATTACCAGTACAGGCTTTAAAATCCGTTTGCTAATGTTAATATTATTTCAAGCCTTTGGAGGACGACAATCCAGCAAAAGTGCCGCATTTGTCCTTCTGGCGTGTGCTTGCCATGAAGTCGAAGGAGTGGAAGTGGGTGTTGGCGGGGACGCTGTGCTCCATCGTCATCGGCTTCGCGTCGCCGCTGTTCATCGTCGTCTTCGGGAATTTGTTCGGTGTTCGTGAATTTTTGCTTTAAATCATCATCTGCTTAGAATTTCTGAACTGTGTTGGGGTCGACGTTAGCTTCCTGTTTAACCGATGCCATTGAATAACAGTGTTGTGCATAGAGCGACCGCTTAACTGACCAAAACCCAGTTACTGGGTAACACGGTATCGCTTCGTAAGACTATTTGACTTTTGGGCTCCTGGGTACTGATAGCTGAGGCCAACGGCGTTCTGGGAACAGAGAGGTCTCGGACACTCGGAATATAATGAGCCATCTATAGACCGAACTGGGCAAAAAATGCTTGCCTTGATTTCATTTTCATGCATATTAATATATCAAGCCACAGTAGTGTATTTTGTGAAGAGATGGAACATCGAGGGAGGATTTAAAAAAATTAAATTAATGATTGCTGTGTTTTTAAAAGTTGGGTTATTATTAGTTTCCTCTCTGATTTTGTTTGCCATAAAATAAAGTTATAAGCTATTAACTATTTTTTTAAAGTGTTTTATGGCGAAATATGGGTGTGGTAACTAATAGGTACACCTCTGCCTAACCCTTTGGTTAGTTACAGGCGTCATCATCATCATCATCATCAGCCTATAATGTTCCCACTGTTGGGACATAGGCCGTCTCTCTATGAAAGGGAGTAGGCTCTAATCCACCACACGGGCCCAGTGCGGGTTGCCGGTTGGTAGATGTCATATGTCTTCGATTTTTTTGTTCTTTGACATGCCGGTTTCCTCACGATGTTTTCCTTTACCGTTTTCGTTACAGGCGTGTTATGATGTTAAAGCAATATTTATTGCAAGAACCAAGAACTCCGCACTGTATTTATGTAACTTAACCTATTTTATGAACCAGCCCACGCTGATCACAGTTCCTTCATAACTGTATAATATGGATTTTGGTTAAATGTTTAACTGGAATTCTCTGATATTACTTTCAGTCCATGTCAACCCCGGACCTGAATAAGTTAATGGAGAAAGTGGAGGGTGTATCCATAATCTGCGTATATATTGGATGTGTAATGGGCGTTTCCTATTTGATCGAAGTAAGTTTATTTACCTTTAACGGAATGTCCTACTTAATCACACTAATATTATAAAGGCGAAAGTTTGTGAGTGAAAGTGTGTGTTTGTATGCTTTTCACTCCTTCACGCCTCAATGGCTGAACGGTTTTGGATGAAATTTGATATGTAGATATACCCTGGATTAACACATAGGGTTTTTATCCCGGTCTGCGCGGGTGAAACCGCGGGGCGCAGCTAGTAATATTATAAATGCTAAAGTTTGTGAGGATGGATGTTTGTTACTCTTTCTCGCAAAAACAACTGAATGGATCTGGTTGAAATTTGGCACAGGGATAGATTTAGTCTGGCTGGAATACTTTTTACCCCTGTAGTACGATCCCCTGGGACATTTACCGAACAAAACGCGGGCGAAACCGTGGGCATAAGCTATTAGTAATATTATAATAAATTCTTAAACTGACATGGTCACTGACACTATTAATAATACTTGCAACGGGATATTTACCATGTTTATTATTTGTTTTGAGTTCCCGATATTAAACAAACGTGGTATATATCCCGTTACAACTGATATTGATAGTAATAAATTCTTGATCACCATGATCTCTGGTATGCTAATCATTTTTAAAAGCTTTTTTTATTTTACAAAATAGATATTACGCACCTATTTGTTTATTATTAATTAAAAGCTTTTATTAAAAGCTTTTATTTAACTTGCAATGTATGTATGTTTGTATGTGTTTTTTTTTTAACTTGAAATGTATGTATGTTTGTTTGTTACGGTGGAATCTTGGAAGCTAAATTAGAACCACTTCTCAATGTCCGATTGAGCTGAAATTTTGCACACACTTTTGGTTCTAGTGACAATACATTCTTATGACAGACATAACTTAATCCTGTAGCCAGGATCGTCTCCTCACGAGGGAACTCCTCAACGTTTAATAGCACAGACACGAAACTTTGCGTACGAGTTCATATTTGATGAATAATCACGATTTGTATCATGAACTTATCCTACAGCCAGGATCGTCTTCTCACGAGGGAACTCCTCAACGGTTAATAGCACAGACACGAAAATTTGTATGCACGTCCATATTTAATGGATAAACATGAATTCTATCATGATCTCATCCTGCAGCCAGGATCGTCTTCTCACGAGGGAACTCCTCAACGTTTAATAGCACAGACACGAAACTTTGCGTACGAGTTCATATTTGATGGATGAACATGAATTCTATCATGATGTCATCCTGCAGCCAGGATCGACTTCTCACGAGGGAACTCCTCAACGGTTAATAGCATGGAATGAAAAAAGTCTTGAGATTGTGATAATGATTTGTGGTCAGAAACGATTACGACAAAACTAAAAATGTTAAAATTAAAATTTAAGAAAAAAAAACCTTTTAAAAAAAAGCTTTTATTTAAATGCTCTAAAAAGGAGAAAATAATTTTTTTTTTTTAAATTTTAACTATAAACTTATAAATGATAAAAGATATGATATTATGAGAGATGATAAAAGCTTGTCGCGAGGTTTGCGTAAGTACCTATAAGTATTTAATTAAACTGAAATTAAAAAAGAAAAAAACATAGCGCATTAAGTTAATCAATTAAAAAGGTGCTAGATTATTTACACAAGTAAACCTCGCGACAAGCTTTTCTGATCATATAAATTGTGTATAATGAGGTTATAAGTTGATAGTTAAAATTTTAAAAGAAAATTATATTTTCTCCTTTTTAGAGCATTTAAATAAAAGCTTTTTTTAAAAAGGTTTTTTTCGGTATATATATTTTTTTTTAATCTAATGAAATGTCATTCAAAAAAGAGTAATTGCGTGTTATGATATATAAAGTGCAAAGGATCAGTCAGACAGTACCTATATCATTTGTTAAATGATAAACCAACAGCCACAATCTGGTTTCCATACTTGCGTGTCTGCGTGACATCGGTCATGATTTAAACTATTACTAGCCACGATACATTTTAGATAAGTACTATACCTACTAATGTGCTGAGACAGTGATTAATTACTTTTCTCTGTCATTGGATGGTGTCCTCGCCATACTTATTTTAGTACGTCTAAACCTTGAGCATTCGTTACTGCTGTTTTTTTTAAGAGTAATGGAAAGCGAACGTTCACGGGTGATAATTTTGGATCCAGATTAGCTATCAGATTTCCTAAATATAAAGTAGTATGGGAGCGTACAAGTATTACGTAACGCAATTTATGGAGATTTTTGACCACCCCTCCCCCCATGTAACGCGCCGCGAGGAAAAAAATCTCTACGCGACCGTTCTGAAAGGTAAAAACAATGTTACGTAGCGCGTAGTTCAAATCCCCCCTCCCGCCCCTGTAACGCATCGTAACGTTGCAGAAGACCCCTCCCCTCCCCCCAAATTCGTTACGTAATACTTGAACGCTCCCTATGTGATAAGTTCATAACAGCCTCGTATCATATTAGGGTAGTTGACACTATCAAAACGCGATTTCCCTGCCTGATAGCACGATAGTTCAAAGTACTACAGCAACATAATATATAAAGTAAATACTACAGCGCCATCTATAACACAAATGAAGCACTAACATCAAAATTCTAAATTGTTATTAAAGTTAGTGAAAAACCCGACTAGAACTGTTGGGCAGTAGACTACCATACGCAACACCCGAAGGATGGTCACAGGTCGAAGGATCCTCCCTTTTCTACGCGTGATGAAGAACTTTACACCCTGTTCTTCATATCCCCTAAACAAAACAAAACATAGATTGTGTATGGCAATAGCAACCTGACACGTCACTCATACTCAACTATATAACACAATTTATTTCAAAACAATCAGTAATCTAATTTAACAGCTAATTGAAAATTTATTGGGTATTCTAATGTAAAAAAAGTGTGTCTTGGAATGATTGGTTAATGTTGCCAACTACCCAATTCTTCCTCTACGGTATGTTTAGATTCTTTCTTAAACTTATGGTTAGTGCCTAACCTGGTGTCAGAGATTTTTTGGAGCCCATGGGCCTCTGACCTCCGCTTTACATGCCGCGGCCGTCGAGAAATATCTCTCAGGCGTGCTGGTTTCCTCACGATGTTTCCTTTACTATCATTATCATCTACTTAGCCTTTTCCCAAACTAACTTGGGGTCGGCTTCCAGTCTAACCGGATGCTGCTGACGACTGCCTATCTGACCTCCACAACCCAGTAACTGGGTAATACGATACCCCTTGGTAAGACTGGATGTCAGACTTTTTGGCTTCTGACTACTCGTTCCTTTACCTATGCAAGTGATAATTAAACAATACGCACATGAATCTGAAAAATCGGAGGTGCGAGTCTTGGGTTTGAACTTGAGAGCTATGACTAGGCAGTCCGACGGTCACACCTATAGCCTATCCTTTAATTGATGTGTAGATTGATTTTCATATAATTGAAACCCGCAGGCGATATCATTCGGTGTATCCGGTGCACACCTGACCGAGAGGCTGCGGTCTTTAATGTTCGAGCACTTGCTGCGACAACATGTAGGGTTTTTCGACGAGCGGGGCAACTCGACGGGCGCTTTGTGTGCCAAGCTATCTTCTGAGGCCACTTATGTGCAAGGGGTGAGTATAAAAGAACACGGAGTAACGAACGCGCAAAGAAATTTGGACACCAACAGACGCCCGTACCAGCTTTATGCTAAAGCTGGTACGGGCTTCTGGTAGTGTCCAATCTGTTTGAGGGAGACTCTTTTTAAATCCTAATGTAGTAATTTATTGTTCCCAGGCGACAGGTCAGCGGATAGGCATATGCTTGCAAGGCTTCGGCTCGATCGGCCTGGCACTGATACTGGCCATGCTGTACGAGTACCGCGTGGGGCTGGTCGCACTCGCCTTCCTGCCACTCATCGCCTTCGTCATATACCGCCAGATTAAGGTCGCCAGACAAGAATCCTTTGGAAATGCCAAGTCTTTAGAAAATAGCACTAAGGTGCCTTTTAAACTACTACGCGCAATTACTAGTATTTTTTTTTTCTAAAGTTAAAGGACAGACTGGATGCGAAAGGCAAAAAGGTAAACGGGTGTTGTGATGCAACTTGGGACAGGCCTCATTCCAGCAGTGGGCTGAAATAAGCCAAGTTGATTGGGCAGGTACCCACTACGGAGATGTACCCACGATGACGATTCACTAAACGTTGTTTGCGTCTAAGCAGAATTTCCACTGCATAGCGATAAAGAGAGCAGGTAGGTAGCGTTAATAGAAGATGATGTTTGTCAGATAGCGGTAGAGGCAGTGTCCAACGTGCGCACAGTGGTTTGCCTCGGCCGGGAGCAGATGTTAGTCCGGGAGTACGTGAGGCAGTTGGAACCTGCACTCAAGTGCGCGAAGAGGGGCGCGCACTGCCGCGGTCTTGTCAACGGACTCTCGCGCTCCATCTTCAATTTCATCAATGCCACTGCACTAACGTATGGTGGACACCTCATTGTATCTGAGGGTGTCCCATATCAGAATATCTTAGTGTGAGTACCAGTATAAAGGTTAAGTATGAACTAGCTGGTTGTAGACCAAAAATATTGTTCCCCTTGCTGTAGATGTAGACAAGGCGCAAGACATGGCTTTTCATTGTCCCCCACAATTCTCTTTTATTCTGTAGTATTCCAAGATCCCTATATTTCGTATAATAGCACCACAGGAATTTCGAAAATGTTGTTCTTTATAGCTAGAATTGTTTAGTTTGTCATATTTGAATGGTAATATTACCAGGACTACACAATCATTGCAAATGGCGTCGGGTCAAGCGCAGAACGCGTTCACGTACGCACCAGAGTTCGAGAAGGGCGTAAGTGCGGCTTCTAGGATAGTGGCACTGCTCGAATCAAAGCCGAAGATATATGATCCGGTTGTGCCGTTGGTTTCACCTTTTGTAAGTAATTTTGAATTGATTTTACATCATCTTATTTGCATTTGTCCGTACAAATAAAACATCAGAATAGTAAAATCTGATCTTTCAGATTTAGTGAAAAGACGTTTTGTTTCAGGCCCCGTGATGAATAATATAATGTCATCAGCTGTCAGTTGTGACTGGTTGATTGTCACATGAGTTCACAAATAAATTAATTTAAAAATATCTAAAAACCATACGAAAACGTAATAATTGGTGAACGTGTTGTTAATGGTGTGTCTGTTTCGGTGATTGAATTTTTAGGCCTCCTCTACTGTTTCTAAAGCCTTTTCATATCTCAATAATTCAAAGTCAGTTTGTTTACATAGCAACCTAAAACAAACTAGAAAAAAGGTCACACCACCAAGTTTTAACTACAACCGGGCGCGTTCCAAACCCTTCGTTAAAAAACAAGTTTTTGTTTGCTTCGAAATTTTGTTTTTACCATTCATGTTTATAGTTATTGTTTATTATATTTTACTATTGTTATTTTGCTTGCTGTGCTTACTTGACCTAAAAAGCGAAATAATGATCTGCTCAGCGTGCTACAAAGAACTACTACCGGGTGATGCTTTTCTTGAATGCGCAGTGGATGAATGCACTAAAGTTTACCATTACCTGTGCAATAACCGGCAACTAACGCTTGAAGAAAGAGCAACTTGGGTATGCCCTGAATGTTATGCAGCAAGGAAAGGCGAAGCTGTCGCAACTGGAGGGCACCTAACCACCTGGATTTGCCCAGAATGTGTCTGTTCTCCTAGAAGAAAAAGTGAAAACTACAGCATTAACAGCATTGCTTTAACTCAAGATAGCGATCCGAATGTCACGTTTCGGAAAAAAGTTCCCGAAATGCAAAACGCGCAAAACCAGATTGAATTCCAGGAAATCTCATTTGAAATGAGCAAATTACGGCTTGAGATGGAAATATTAAAAGAACAGCTTGGCAAAGCGGTATCTCTTGTTACCAATTACGAACTTAAGTTAACTGGATATGCTTCCCAAATTGACCTCCTTAACACCCAGCTAAAGCAAAATAATGCCCTATTGGCAACTTGTGTGGATGTTGGTCGGCAGCAACCCCTCTTTGTTGCCAGTCGGGAGCCACACACTATAACCACTCAACAGCAGCCTCAGCTCACATCTGAAGCACTGAATACTCCTACGCTGGCACAAACTAAGCAGCGTGCCAAAAAACAAAAAAAGGCCAAAGCAAAAAATGCTGCCTCTAATGAATCTGGCCCTACTAACCAGCCTGTCGTCGTTAAGGGTAGCTCAACCAACCTCGAAGAGCACACGACAGAAACTTTGGAACGGATTAGCGAGAATGTGCGTGCATCTCCTGCCGACGGCCACACTTCTATAGTCAATGACCATGCCTCACCTGCTGACGACCACACCTTCCCTGCCGATGGCCACACCCCTACCGACGGATGCACTCACTCTACTATTTCTGCTAACGATCAAAGCTGGACGGAAGTAAGGAAAAATAAATCCCGGAAACCCGCGTCATTATGCGGTATCGCTGGGCCCAGCATTACTACCCTAAGAGCAGTCGAACCGCGTAAATATCTGCACTTGTGGAATATGGAGTCCAATGCAGATGAGATTCGTGACTATCTGCGACAATTGTGCCCTACTGGCACATGCACGGTCGATGAGCTGCGAGCTAGGGGAAGTTACAAGTCGTACAAGATTGGTGTCTCCATTATCTATTATGGAAAATGCCTTTCTGTTGAGGTATGGCCAATGAACGCGAGATTAAATACATGGATTACTTATGAGAACCCGATACATAACAGAAACCATAAGGCATCTGATACGGTCCAACAAACACACCAGACATTTCGTACCTAAGCAGCCTCTTAACAAGTCTAAGAACATCGATGTGTTATATCAAAATGTCCGTGGTCTTAAAACCAAACTGTCGACGTGGAGAACGAACTTGTTACAACTGGAACATAATCTGATTGCCGTAACAGAGAGCTTTCTTGATGCCTCTATTGAGGATGGGGAGCTTGCGCCCGGCGATTGGAATGTGATGCGACGTGACCGAGAAACACCGTGCGGTGGAGTGATGCTCGCCGCTCGCGCGCCCATCGCTCTGTGCCGCCGCCGTGATCTCGAAACGGATGGTGGTGAGGACCTATGGGCTGACTTTACATGGTGCGGACGTACTGTTCACGTATGTGTTGTTTATATTAAACCTAGTGCAAGCGATGATGAGTACATGAGATGGTTTTGTAAAGTTGAAGAGTTTATAAATAATTTAAAAGGCTGTGTTATCATTCTAGGTGACTTAAATTTAAATAGTGTATCGTTAAATGTTAAGAATTATTATTGTTACTTTGTGTCATTTTGTAGTCTGAGTGAGAAGAACGTCGTGAAGAATTCGCATGGTGGTATGTTAGATGTTGTTTTAGTTCAGGAGAACATTGGCGCACCAGAAACATCAGTCACTGCTACCGAGGGTATAGTACCACTGGATGCATATCATCCGGCACTGCACATTGAGATAAAAGTCAAAGTAAATCATTGCTCAGAGTCAATTGAGCCCAGTAATATAGACAGTGCCAATGATTGGAACTTCACCAAATGTGATTTCGAACAGCTCTATTTGTTGTTCTGTGATGAAAACATTTGGGAGGAGGTTTTGGAATGTAAGGATGTAAATGGGGCTACTTTAAAGTTTTATAGTATTATTTATAATCTCTTTGATATATGCATGCCAAAAAAACGCAGAGGAAAACCAGCAAACAGACGATATCCTGTATGGTTTACAAGCGAAATCATCCAAGACCTAAGGCTCAAGTTACAACTCCATAAAAATTGGAAACTAACACAGTGCGATAAGGCGTATCTGCTATTTTCTGGCCTCAGGTCTAGCTTAAAAACTCGTATTGCAGATGCGTATTCCTTTTACATGAGAAATATAGAGAACAAAATTAAACATAACCCTCGTCAATTCTGGTCACACATTTCCAGCCTGCGGTCCAAGGGTGGGTTTGAACCGAATATAACGTACAAGGGCTCAACTTTTTCGGGTACTAAGGCGGCAGAGGCTTTTGCTGAATTTTTCTCGGCAGTTTTTCTGCCTGACGTCCCACAGCTTAATGCTGATCACGTCGCTACGTCTGACCATTCCTGCAACAGCAATTACATAAATATACCCCCCTTGTGCCATGCAGACATTGTTAAAGGCATAAATAATCTTAAACCTAATAGTTCTATTGGCCCCGACAACATCCCCCCCTTCATAGTTAAAGACTTAAAAAATATTTTCATTGACCCTCTTTGTCACATCTTTAACTTGGCCTTGCAGACTGGTACATATCCCACAGTGTGGAAAACTTCCAGAGTTACACCAATCCCTAAAAACCAAAACAAAAGTTCCGTGGAAGAATACCGCCCTATTGCAATCCTTTCCTCCCCGGCGAAGGTCTTCGAGAACATCCTCCATAATGCTATCTATGAGCAAATAAACAAGTACCTTTGTAATGAACAGCACGGTTTCAGAACCAAAAGATCAGTTGATACAAATCTATTAACACTTGTAGATTATATCTCGTCTAGTTTGGACCGCGGGCGTCAGGTGGACGTACTTTACTTCGACTTCCGGAAGGCGTTTGATAGGGTTAACAATGATGCGCTGCTAATGAAGCTTAGCAAAATGGGGTTCGCACCATCTCTCCTCCGTTTCATTGCGGACTATCTACGTGATCGACAGCAGTTTGTTAGGCTTGGTATGTACGTATCGGGTACCTATCACACGCGTTCCGGCGTGAGTCAAGGCTCAATTTTGGGGCCTTTACTATTTCTGATTATGGTCAACGATCTTCCTCAAGTTCTGCTGCATGCAAGATGTCTCTTGTATGCTGATGACTTGAAGCTGTACCTTGAAATAAATTCCGAGGGTGACAGTTTAGCGCTGCAGCGAGACATAGACGCGATCTACAAGTGGAGTGTAGACAACAAGATGGAGTTTAACTCGTCCAAATGCTACGCTATGACATTCGGTCGAATGCGGCACCCAGTTAATTTTGAATATAACTTAAATAATGTAACCATCACTAAGTCAACAACCATGAAAGACCTGGGAGTCACATTCGACCGAAAGCTCACCTTCCACGACCATATGACCATGGTAAGTAAACAATCATACCAGAGACTAGGTTTTGTTCTCCGTAATTGTCGCGATTTTCGCACCGCTCACGCCGTCAAAATTGTATTTAATGCGCTCGTACGTAGCAAGCTGGAAACTAGTTCTTGCGTATGGAATCCACACGAAAGTACCTACGCACTTTTATTAGAAAAGGTTCAAAAAGCGTTCCTTAGGTACCTATATAAGCAGAAGCACGGCTACTATCCTTACCTCTATCCGACAAAATTCTTACTGGGTTGCCTCGGATACAACTCGCTAGAGGTAAGGCGAGCTCGAGATCAGCTCATAATAGCCTGTAAGACGCTCCGTGGCGCTATAGACGCTCCGGATCTGCTTGATGCACTAGCGCGCTTCTTTGTCCCAGACTATTACTGCCGGGGAAGAAAGCACAGGCTGTTTGCCGTGCCTTCATGTCGTACTGTTGCACGTGCTAAGTCGCCAATTCCTCGCACTCTGGCCGCGCTTAATGATCTCTTAGAGTCTAATCTAACTTGCGATCTGTTTGCGGATGGATGGATGAAGATTTTATTGGTATGTCAGAAGTACTGCGAGAGGAATTTATGAAAGGTTGTTAACCTTCTTTTATATGTCATGTTTTTTCTTATTAATGTTTCTACTTAATTTGATTTACTTGTTTGTATATGTGTTAATCTTAGTTACTGTAATTGGTTGTAAAAGCAACCGTTGTAATTAATTAAATTAATTAAATAAATAAATGAAGTTAACGTTGCTGAACAACGTGTTGCTAGTTTTTGCCTGTTTTTTAAACAGAAAATGAGCTGACCGAAGGGTTCACTAGTCTGAAACTTTAAATAGTATTTTAGCACTGTCTCGTCACGCCCGCGCTTTACATACTCAACTATCAAGTTTTCATGCTGAATATGCTTGCTAGGTTGGGTCCCCTGGGTTGACTAGTTTAATTACCATTGGGTTCGGATTCACAGTAGAAAACATAAGAGAATTTCCAAATTTGTGTTTGCGAAACTACACCTACCTAATACAAATATGAAAACCATTCTTGGTGTTACAACTATCCCGTAGTCCCAAAGTTTGTGTTCATGGTTTATAGAAATCAAAAGGCGAGGCGAGCTTCGAAGAAATCCAGTTCAAATACCCAAGCAGGCCGGGCGTGCGTGTTCTACGAGGCTTGGACCTGAAGGTACGTACTCCTCACAGAGATACCTGGTACCCTAGGTCCAGAAGACAAGTTCGTCACGTCCAGGGCCGGATTAAACATGTCGGGCAATGCAATTTTGATGCAATATGTAGTCTGTAAATAATGTACATATGTAATATTAATATGTTATAGAATTTCAATAAATTTTATCATTTTCTGCCAACTAAAACATTTAAATGGTGAAATATCATTGGGACATTTCCTTGAAACATTGCGTTAAAAACGTAGTTTGAAGGTTTTTAATTTAATAAAAACGTAATTCAAAGGTTTTTAATTTAACCAAGTACATAGTATAACTAGGACAGCACTAGTTAGGAAAACATGGTGTGGAAAAATCAGCGGTGTGACAAACGAGAAAAAAATTCCTGTTAGTCACACTGGTGTGATAATCTGGTGTGACTACGAGTCGGCAATGTATAAAACATGCAGCACTAGGTATAGGTAGGTCCCGTAACCACAGAGTTGTAAACAGTATATTTTGTGTGTAGGTGGATAGAGGGAAGACAGTAGCGTTGGTGGGTAGCAGCGGCTGCGGCAAGAGCACAGTCACACAACTCATGCTGAGGTTCTACGACCCTGACGTCGGAGATGTCGTTAGTACAGTCCTATCCTAAATATGTTTGTCATCTTAACAGCTCTATATTGTGCTTTACGAGCTCAGCATTATCTATTGTGTCGTTGTCAATACTGACCTTTTTCTAACACTGATATTTAAAAGCGAAAATAATAATTCTGAAATGAAATATTAATCATTAATTGGCCAGGCCATTAATTAAACAGGTTTTGGGTTGACATTAATTCTGCAGTGGTTGGAAGTGTCTATTCTTTCTGTTTCATGAGATTTTCTACGGAAAATTTCGATCTGTACGTCTACCATGAGTTTTAACAATCTATACTCGCTAGCTTCTGTAGTTAAAAAAATGTATGAAAACTTTTACAGCGCCTCTAGCGGATAGTTGGGTACTAAAATGCGCAGTATGAGTCACTATAGTTATCTATCCTACGTCACCGTGTAGTAAACTAAACTACAGCGACTGCAAGTTTGGGCTTCATTTGCTTAGAATTTGGTAGTAAGCACCAACACAGCTCAGGGTACCATTGAAAAAGCTAACTGTAGTATTTGCGTATTGACGGAACTATTGGTGAGAGTCAAAATGGCGGGTGTACCATAGCGAATTAAATTATACCAATTACCAAACAAATGTACCTAAAAAATACTATTTTGTACCTAGTTCTAAAAAATCTGTACCTCCATCAGAACGAAATTATTTCGAAATTAAGGTACACCCGCCATATTGACATCAAGATGGCGGGTGTTCTATAATATTTTATTATTTAACCATTACTCATAAAATGTAAATATACCAAAAAATTGTACCTAAAAAGTACCGCAAGTAAATAGAAACACACACTTGATCAGTTGGATAGTTTCTGAGAAAAAAAAACAACCGTGTCTCGGGTCCTTATGTTTATTCTTATTATGAATTATTGATTTAGGTATATATTTATATATTTGCGATCTTATAAAATTAATCACTGAAACGCGGAAAAAAAATGTTGTTGATTTAAACGAACAGACAAAGTGTTTTGTAAATACAAACAATATTTCCCATCAATTAATGATTTAAGTTCACCGTGTAGTGAAATATTTTCAAAAATGTCTAGTGAATTAAAACGACAAATTAACATTCACGATTTATAGTTTAATTATTATCCCTAAAAGTATATAAATATGTACTTAAATCAATAATTCATAATAAGAATAAACATAAGGACCCGAGACACGGTTTTTTTTTTTCTCAGAAACCATCCAACTGATCGAGTGTGTTTCTATTTGCTTGCGGTACTTTTTAGGTACAATTTTTGGGTGTATTTACATTTTATGAGTAATGGTTAAATAATAAAATATTATAGAACACCCGCCATCTTGATGTCAATATGGCGGGTGTACCTTAATTTCGAAATAATTTCGTGCTGAGGAAGGTACAGATTTTTTAGAGCTAGGTACAAAATAGTATTTTTTAGGTACATTTGTTTGGTAATTGGTATAATTTAATTCGCTATGGTACACCCGCCATTTTGACTCTCACAACTATTGCAGTTACGTCAAGCGATCTAACTATGACAACTCATGGTAGACGTACTGCTCAATGCTGGCGTGCTGCCCATTCAAAAGGTATATCATAGTACGTGTCCTGACTTGATAAGAAACAATTATTAATTTAAATAATGTCTTGAAGACTTGACTGCTCACAAAGTGATGATAATAGACTGATTAATGATTTGTACTATGGTATCATCAGGAAGAAATGCGATCTACTGCATTGCGTCTGAACTTAAATTTATAATTGATAAATAAATTTCGCAGTTCGTGTGTCTATGTCGCTTGGAATTTCAAAACCACACAATAGTTTTTGCTGTAGTTCAAAGCTTGAGCATCTATATCCGGGTTTACCGGGTTTTTTGCATGCGGACGCAAATTCGGAGAGGCGTTTCTTGCAGCGTGCACCGGAAAGATGTCTCCTCTCCGAATTTGCGGCCTTTGTCTGATCCAGCGTTTAGACGGCATCCCACTCCCGGGGCTGTTGTTGTCGGAGGCTCGCTCGGGCTTCGGGCTGGTATCGCAGGAGCCCGTCCTGTTCGACTACAGTATTGCTGAGAACATCGCGTATGGAGACCACGCACGCTCCCCATCACACCAGGAAGTCATCGAAGCTGCCATGCAGGCGAACATACATAACTTTATCGTAACCTTGCCGATGGTGAGACTGTATAGATAGATTATAATATTTTTTTGACCGAAATTGTAACAACTTTTACAATACTTTTTGCAAATTCAAATGTTTACAATAGCGGTCTTGACAACGAGTTTAATATTAGTGCGCTCGGCTGTTGGTCAAATAGATTTTCAGAAAAAGTAATAGGTACTTCATGTCCTGCCGTAACAGCTTTGTATACCGTACCAATTTATTGAAGAGAAGTAGGTACAAGTCATTACCCATTTTTATTCCGATTCATTCTTATAAAGCTGGTTTTAGTATCAACACTCCCATAAGTAGTTGTTTTTTTTCTTAAATAGTAAATGCTGTAGGTACTTCAGCATATTTACCCAACTTCCAATAATGATTTCGTTAAAGAAACAAAACAGATTTCTTAAAAGATCATCCGTTAGCTGTTCATACATTTCTTCTAACATCACATTCCATAATAGCTATTTATGGAACTGTTACGTTACGGACGGTCTTTTAATACGAGTGATGGCTTGCGCGTACCGAAATAGGTGTGCCCACCTATTTCGGTATGCGCTAGCGAGTTATTAAAATACCAATAATTCGAATATAACGAAACCGAAGTAGATAAATTATTATAATACGATTTCAATTGACAGGGTTACGAGACAAACATAGGGCCGAAAGGCATGCAGTTATCTGGTGGGCAGAAGCAGAGGGTGGCAATAGCTCGGGCTCTTATAAGACATCCCAAGATACTACTCCTAGACGAGGCGACTAGTGCTTTGGACACTGAAAGCGAAAAGGTCAGTGTGTGACTAGGGACAAGTCAGAGTGGATAAACTTGGCGAAATTTAAGTACGATACGTATCAGGGAGGTCCAAGAGTTTCCAGCTTCAGCTATACAATGAAGGACTTCGATCCAAACAAAAATGGATTGAAGTAAAAGGAGACTATATACATATTATTATTTTGAACAGAAATATTACTTTTTTACTGTAGGTTCTTGGCTTCACTTCAGTAATTTGATTTAACATGATGGTTTTGCAACTCTGATTAAAGTAATGTGACGGAAACTTTTGAACCTTTTTATGTAATTCCGCGCTATATTGGTCGTCGCAATTTAAAATGTTGGCCGTCTGATCAATGAATGACGTGCGTGAATTTTTGTGATTAAATGCGGGTAGGGTCCCATTGAGAGCTGGGCTCTTGGAGCTATTTTGTGGTTCATGAAAAGCTAAATGCAAATGTTTACTAGTACACTGAGGTACTACCTATAGCGCGACAGCTTAGCGTTAGTAGTTCTAGGTGTTCCCTGCATAAGAGCCAAAAAAGCTTGGAACTTTTCGATTCAATACTGGCTGATTTCAATCTTTTATTTTTTATACTGTAAAAGTTTGTCACTTATTAAGGTGTTTTTTGACTCGTGGAACCAATAAGTATTCTACTCTTTGCATGGAACTAACTTCTTCGGAGAACATACCATAATCAATAATGACGTGATAGGAATATGGAAAAATAAAATGGAACTATATCGTTCATGCGAGCATGAGGTTTTGGGTTTGATTCCCAGTTCGGGTAGTGGCTTGGCGTGGTAGTTTGAATTTGTGCCGGTAACAACATAAGACGATGTTTATCACTACATGGGACTTGAACATGACCAACCAATAAACATAGTACACATCGGGCTAATTCGGGGATTACAGCTGTAATCTTATGTTGGTAAATAGCTCTAAACGGGACCGTGCCTCCACGCTTCGTTTTCTAAAGACAGACCACAAAACGCAGGTAGTGCAAGATGCGTTGGACGTCGCGAAAGCCGGTCGCACGTGCGTGACCATCGCGCACCGGCTGAGCACGATCCGCGACGCCGACCTCATCTGTGTGCTCGCCAAGGGACGGGTCGCTGAAGCGGGCACCCATCAGCAACTACTCGACATCAAGGGACTTTACTACGACCTACACGCTAATGCCAATTAAACACACATTTTCTAACAGACTGTTGTTTCTTTAAGTACCGACGCCAGCAGCAGCACATCAAGCTACAACAATCTGTCAAATTTATTTAATAGATTTTCAACTTTATTTTTAAAGACTTAGATTCTAGGTTGATGTAAAAAAAATCACTAATGCCGATGGGGGAGGATAGAGTGACAATCAAGTGTATTTTTCGTGGTCCAAAAAAAAAGGAATTCTGTGATTCATAACATAAAAATCGTACAATGGATTTAAAAGGAAAACTGTAACACTGCTTAATGAAAACACCTTTATTTCAACATTACATTCATTGTGTCTGGTACAATGATAATGATGTGAAGAGAAATTATCTGAAACAAAGAAAATAAACAAATTTCAATTTCCTTATACCTAACCACATACTTGTTTTCCATTGTCTATACCTATAAATATTGGGTTTCCAAATTAGAAGCCACAGACTAACTGTAACGACTGTCAAAGATCTATAAATGACAGCCGAGACCAGCAGCTTAACGTGCTTTCCGAGGCACGGAGGAAACTTGGTATGTACTGTCTGGTGTTCACCCATCCACGGACCAACCTATGCAAGCACTGCTTAACCTAAGGCTGCTTTTCCACCAGAGATGTTCTATGCTACGTTGCTATGAATGCGTTTGATATCCACCAATCATATTCATTGTTGCACATAGCTTAGCATTGTTGGAAACGGATTCAACCAAGATATGTTTTTTATATGGAAGGATGCGTGCTAGGGATGTGTGCTATGGATGCGTGCTATGGATGCGTGCTATGGATGCGTGCTATGGATGCGTGCTATGGATGCGTGCTGTGGATGCGTGCTATGGATGCGTGCTATGGATCGCTTCCCTACTATCGATACATCGCATAGCTCGAACTGCGCATCTTCCTCGCACAGTTACCTCGCGGCGGCGCATCTTCAGAGCGCATCCCTAGCCCGCTACATAGCTTAGCGTCAGTGGAAACGGTCACATAGTTTCGTAGCTTAGCTTTCACATCCTCGCATCCTCCTGCATAGCACATCTGTGGTGGAAAAGCACCCTAAAGATCGTCCCAAACGGCTGTTATTTTTTAGCCACGACCTCCTAAGATGTGAGGCTTTACCACCTCACGATCAGTGTCTGCTTAACTACTATGCCCATGTGTGGAACTTTGAAGTTATGGGAAGAAAAAAGTCTAGGGCTGAGTAGGTACATAGTTGAAGTATGGATGAAGGTTAAACTTACGGTGTGGGGGCAACCATCGCAGCAGCAGTCAGCTGCGATATGATGGACCCGGCGACGACGTTGCCGTAGTAAGCTTGCGCGGCTGCTGCGGCTGAGCCCGCAGCAATGCCGGCGCTGCCGAAGCCCAGCAGAGGTGCCACGATAGGAAGAAGGAGCCCCCCTGTGCCGTAGATGACGGCACCACCGATCAAGTTGACGAGAATTGCGGCGATCAGCCCCATTCTTTACTGAAACATTTGTTAACAAAAATACTTAATTTTTTAAACTTATTTAACAACTGTCTCGTTGTTATAGTGGTCGTCAGAGCTACTGCTGCTCACGACGTCCTGAGACAGATTACCAGGTCGGGCAGAGTGTTATTGAGTTTTCCCTCACGATTTTTGAAGTGAAAACTTCTTTAGCGGCGTCGTGCACTTTTGTGATGGGTATGACATCTGTCATTGTCGTGTTTGGGTTTCCAAAACTGGATAATTATCTTATGCACAAACAAAACCTTCGGTTTCTCCAAAGTGGTAAAATTCATAAGACGGATTGTAATAGTTTTTAATTTAATATTATTGTCATGTTTGTGTACGATAGCGCAATAAATGAATATTGTATTTTCCCACATAAATGATAGTACTTTTATACCGATAATTAAAGCAATTCGTGCAAAATTATTCCCTAACCATTTCAAAATATCAAAAATGCACATGTTAATATTTAAATTTTCACTTCTGCCGGTATGCCTGGATATATGTTTACATACACGGCAACCAATCATGCTACACCAAACCTGATGCGGATCGCTGATTGTTAGGGAAACCTAAACAAATTTATAGCTTGACGTGTCACTGTTTGTACCCAGTCTGATAGCCATAGGCACGTCGCTTATTACATGGGACTTGTTACACCTACAAAACTGGTGATTGTTGATTTTACTCTTCGAGGATTACAGGCGTGACATTTTGTTATGTTGTGTTATTTAACACCTACCTAAGGGAACTAATTTTTTGAGCTGTTTTTTAAATATTCGAGATGTTATTATGATCAGTTGGATTGGAAAACATATTGAGAAGTTATTTAATTTAATGGCGGTTGATTAATTATTGCGACAATAAAACATGGACAGTAATAAAAAATCAATTAGTCAGTTATTATATCATACAATGTCAATTCTAAAAATAATTGAGCAGTCCAATAACTGAATGAGCGGTAAAAATGATGGAGTGAGCGGTTCGATAAATAGTTCGGCAGACTATAGCGAGCGGTGACACCCGAACTACGTCGACTATGCTTTTTAAGCGAATATAAAATGTTTTGAGGTTAGGTTACAATAATTGGTTTTTCTCAAGAACGGTGCATTACCTTTTGATGGGAGTGGTGCCAGGGGAGAAGGGGTACACCCCCCCCTTACACCTCATTGTTTATAGAATTGCTTAGAATGAGATTTCTTACCGACAAATTCCGATTTATTACTGCCCACACGTAACCATCACCATGACAACCATCATCATGATGATGATGATGACTGCCACACGTAACCGCTCGTTCAATAATTTTTAACGCCCATTTAATTATTTTCCTGCTCAATTATATATTATATACTGATATTATATTTACTGATCCATTTCATTATTTTTTATACTCACTTTTGTTTACTGCTTAGTTTTAATTGCTGAACTAGTTATTAAACGTGCCATTTATAATTTTTTAATTTACCAAAACTGCTATTTACAACTGCCTCTTTAAATCAGTGCCCCTACCTAATGGCTCAGACTCACTAAGTTCCTATTTGTTGATTTAAACGTAATATCTACGATAATATTAATTTTGTTCACGACAAAGATTGAGACTTGGAATGAGGCATCTTCAAAGCATTTAAAATAACACATGAATTTACCAAAAACACACACTTTTAGCTCTTCAATAAAATGCAATCATTTTGGTTACCTAACGAAAGTTTTCGTTGGTAGGCTATTCTAAGATGGCGTCCGTGGGCGATAGTTTTAAGTAGACCGTGCCTTTGTTGTTGTAGTTTATTAAACAGAAATACTCTTTGTATACAAAGTGGAAGGGGCACCGACGATAAAATGGTTTCCATGTATTCAGTACATCATTACGAACCCACCCACATTTATTTACTTAGAAAATTTTCGTCGGTTATCAAAAAACTGCAATGTAATCATTAAAACTGCAAACATATACGGAATACGTGGTAATTGTTTTAGCGTTGGTGACTCTTTCACACTGTAGTATTGGTAGTAAAAAACACATTTATGTATATAGGCGTTGGTTGATACTTTCCCTAAATTACTTTTCGTGAGAATCTACTGAATAAAAAAAAAACTCACCGCTTGGAATGAATATGAATTCTGCAGTCTGCACTCAGTGAACAATAACCGCGCAATGCACTGAAGCTCTTACCCTCGAGGCTCGAGCTCATATTTATAGACTTCAACAGGTAACTAAGGAACTAAAACTCACTGCACAGGACTGCACTCTACTCGCCCCTATGTCATAGACTGAATAAAACATGGACTGCACTGAACACAAGAGTGAAAACTGAGCGAGAAAAACTCACGTTACAACAACAACTGGTTATTCCCCCGTAAAAATAGCAGGTCAGTCCGCTGCAGCAGCAGATATAAATAGATAATAAATAAAATAGGGTTCCGTATCTTTAACACCCGTAAGAATTATAATTATTACTCACTACATGATAAAGTTTTTACAATGAAAATACATTTTGACTGACGCACAGTAACAGATTCGACAATTTACACTGAACTAAAGAAAAGTTTCTAAAATGTAGGTTAGCAGTAAAATTTAATCAAGCCAAATCGTACCCAGAGCACGGAACGTTACTAAAAATAAAGGATTTTAAGGTATCTTTTTTTTTTTGTCATGGCTTGGCTGTGGTTTGTAAATCTGTTTGTCACTTGCGTGTTGCCCAATGCCACAAAGCCCATTCATCATCATCATCATCAGCCTATATTGTTCCCACTGCTGGGACGCAGGCCTCCTCTCTATGAAAGGGAATGGGCTGTAATCCACCACGCGGGCCCAGTGCGGGTTGGTAGATGTCACATGTCTTCGAATTTTTAGTTCTAGGACATGCCGGTTTCCTCAAGATGTTTTCCTTCACCGTTTTGAGAGCAGCGGTGATGAAATAAATTACGCAAAGTATTGCGCCTGCCTGGGTTCGAACCCACGACTTACTACTCGTAAGTCGGGGCTGCTACCACTGGGCCACCGCTCCTTAAACAAAGCCCATTGCTGTGCACTAATGCACAACACTATTAATTTGATGTATTTTTTTTATAAGAACATACTTGTGTGTCAATGTTTTTATTAAGTACTTTTCCTATTATACAGGCATAATGTGTGCTTATACGTCTCCTTATAATGTCTATAAGCCTATTATTTGGCAGGTTTAAAAGTAGGACATTATTAGTAACTAGCTTCCGCTCTCGGCTTCGCTTGCGTATTTTTTTTTTGTAAGCAGTAAGTGGACAAAGTTTTATCGCAATCGGGTGACATAAAATAATTTGAACGATAATGGCGCTAGACATTAAACTGTACAGTTTGTTTATACCTACTTCTGTTATATCCATTTGGTGAAAACCATATATTGACTTACTAATACTATTCTTATTTATTACATTATTCGTATCTACGTATTATTGAATATAAATTTCTCTGAAATGAACATAAATCCAAAACACAACAAGAACATAATACGAAGATTCATAAAAAATAACATTATACGGAACCACCGCTGTTGCAGAACAGAAATAGACCTCTAGATATATTAAGTGGATGCACCGTAGTGGGAACTCCCTCTTATAGAGAATGTTGCCGTTGCACGCTGGCAGAAAATCAATATATAATAATCTGTGGTATGAGTATCTCGATAAAAATATTTAAGTCATTTTTAGAAGATACAAATCATATGAGATGTTTTGAGCTGTTTTCTTGTACGTTTATACATTTTGTTTTAGCAGCGAGTACGAGAGTTTTTTTAGGTTGTGGTTGTTTTTTCTTCTTGCAGAAAATTTAATATAATTAGCTAGAATAGCCAGAAAAAGGTTTCAAATATTTGAAAAAATATTATCATAAAGTGGTATCTAAACTTGATGAGATCCCCATCTCATCGTGGGGGCTAGTATATGTAAATATATTTGGGAATATTTAAGAGACATTTTAGTGTATCACAACTAGAGAGTAATGTTTCGATCACAAGATGGACATGCAAGGGTTTAGCCCAAGGAGACCCTATGTCTCCAGTATTATTTGTCTCTAATATTATTTTTTCAATATTATTCCATTAAATGTATATACAACGTGTCCCAAAATTCAACGATAAGCGGGCACCAGAGGGTAGACCTATTCATGACGACTACTCGAGAAAAAAAAATATCTGAATCTTTTTTGAATAAAAAAAAACAATATTTAAATTCTTTGAAAATCGACATCGCTAATGGTATTTTTAACTACCATGACCACAATTTTTCATATATTTCTGTGTTTTTTTTTGTATTGGCAACGTAAATAGCACTGCTATCCTCCACAACCCTTAAAAATACCAGAATACATGTAGCTTTTACACAACCTAACCTAACCGAAACGGGATGCCCCATGTTCCGAGCTCGCTTCGCTCGCTCTTGTATCCTAAATTCTCCTGGTACAGGGAATATTGCATTTTGTAACCGATCTTTTCGCCTTCGACATCGTTTTTACACGACAAACGGTTGGTCGGAGACAAATATCACCCAGATGCTTTTCGCCTTATTTTTAGGTGTTCTATACGATAGAATCGAGAAAAAAATCTGTCTTTTTTCCTCAGTGCCCCGTTACGTATACTCCAACCAAGAATTCTGCACTAGCTTTACGTAGTAGTCTCTGTGCTGTAGCAAACTTCTGTTTAAGAATAATAAAATGCGTGGGGGTAGGGTTATTCCTCAGCTACCAATGCCAATCTACGCTAGGCAATTGCTTTAGACAACTCAGGGGACCAATATGGTCTTGGAATAAATTTACCAGTGGGATCTTCACATATCTTAATATTTGGAATAGATACTTGTGACGCAAAATTAATTAAATCTAGTAAATCATCATAAATTTGTTGTGTGTCACCTGTTAAAGTAATACTTCTTATAATGTTTTACTTGTTATTACATCTTATTTCTGAGGTTATAAGAACCTTTAAGTGATCACTATCTAAGTTTTCATGTAAAACATTCCACTTGAAAGGAGTGCTAAGTCTGACGACGCAAACGTGACGTCAGGCGAACATAGTGCCAATCATGAGCTGCATCGTAAATGTGTAAACCCCTGCGATAGCTTTTGGATGACCAATTTATAATATGATGGTTGTTAAAATCTCCCCCTTTAAAAGTTTTATTTGACCATTTAGAAAATAGCATTTTCCTAAATATTAGGAGGGCAGTACACCGCAACAATATATTCTAGTTACAGTTAAAAATATTTACGTGGAGAACTGAATGTTTCGATTGCGTAAGTTAAATAGTGATCTGTGCTTTGATGGAATTGCAATCCCACCGAATGAATCATCCCGGTCTTGCCTAAAAATAATTACCAATTTTCAAATGACTGTCTGGTTCAATCCAGGTCACAGACATAATGCAAATGTGAATTTTATCTCTCAATAGAAAATTCTCAAAGGATTTAATTTTAGGTCATAAAGTTTGTGCGTTCCACTGCAACAACTTTAACTTAACATTTTTATTTATAGGCTACATTACTTACTAAGTCCGAAAAGTAACTAAACTCTCAAATCCAAAATAGGCCACTCAGACATGATCTACCACAAGTCCACAACTAAAGGCGGAAACACACTTACGTGTCGTGGCGTGTCGTGACGTGCCAGAAGCATTCGGTCTCATACATCGTTGCGACACGACACGCCATGTAAATATGTCCCTAACCATATTAAATGTAAAACCGATTTGCTTCTGGCGCGTCACGACACGCCACGACACGTAAGTATGTTACCGCCTTAATATTAACCATTCAATACAACACTTAATAACATTATTAAACTTGTCTTTAAAACTTACATCTCGCATGAAAATAATTTCTTTCAAACGAGTAATTAACTCTTCAAGCACTATGTACCTGCCGGTTATTGTTTACGTTGTCGCCGACAGCGTTATCAGCAGCAGCTGGTTGCTTTGGAATGCAGTCCGGCGACTCCCCACCACCAATCCGTTTTACCTACGCTTTGCGAATGTAATTACTTGTTCTAATTACTTTCTTGACGCGATTTAGGTCCTTAGATATAAGCACCTATGGCTACTGGTTTAATACATTTAATAATAAGTAATCTTCGCAGAGCGCAGCCCGCGTGCTTATTCAATTATACCTAATTGTTTCGAAAACCGAAGAAATTAAATTAAAACAAACCAGAAAAGGAAACTACACCATTACATAATTATGAAACCTTTATTTCAACATAACATGCCTTGTTTCTACTACAAGGTGAATGATGTGAAATTACCTGAAACAATAAAACAAAGATTATAAAATACAATTACAATAGGGGTGTAGACTGGGTAAAGAAAACGACATTCTATTTTGTCCGTCAGACAAGTAATACAAAAATATTAGACACGTATTTTTTGTTTTATCAAAATATCAAAAAATTACTTTGTTAAACTCATTAAAGTTGGAAAGTGGGGGCTGACTACGTCACAAGTAGGTAAAAAAATATCCTTTATGTGACGTCATGCGCCATTTCAACTCAATATATCTCCGTAATTTATGACCACGTGAAAAAAGAAAAATACGTGTCCAATACTTTTCAATAATCTACCCGACGGACAAAGAAAAAAAAAATGTGATCATCCCCTATTGCACGATTCATATTCTTTAATCGAACGAGATAAGGAAGGATGCTAATATTTTATTTGTTTCGTTTAGAATACCAATTCGTAGAACACTCACTCCGACTTAATAATGAAATTCCTAATGGAAAACCAATACTTAACACTTTTCGTGCCACGGAATTAACCCCAAGAACTCATAATCAGTAGTCGCGCTTGCGACCACTGGGCCAGTAAAAATATTCAAGTTTTAAAATAGCGAGATTATGTGTTAAATTGATATGATCTTTTATAATCTACTTTAGTTAAACGATACTATTCCAAATAGCAATTATTCTTTTTATCTTGTCTCTTGTGTCTAAGTCTGCAAAGGAAACGTGTACGGATAAAGGTTAAAGTAACATACGGTGTGGGTGCAACCATCGCAGCAGCAGTCAGCTGCGATATGATGGACCCGGCGACGACGTTGCCGTAGTAGGCCTGCGCTGCGGCCGCGGTGGAGCTAGCAGCAATGCCGGCGCTCCCGAAGCCCAGCATTGGCGCGACGACTGGGGCCAGCAGGCCCCCTGTGCCGTAGATGACAGCACCTCCAACCACGTTGACGACAATGGCAGCCAGAAGACCCATTGTTTACTGAAACATTGTACAACATTTTATTGTTCATACCTTTAGAATTGTATGGGTAACTTCTTCACTTTTCTAGCAATGTGTGAGAGACTACTTATGACCTACCTATTGTTGGGTACATAATCAACAAAAAATCGTGGTTAAAAATATTGGTTTACTTGGTCACAGATTTTCACGTATAAGTTTTTAAACAGACATGGTCACTAACGCTATCAATAACAGTTCAGTTCTTCAGTTTATCCGTGATCATGGCGTTTGCAACAGCGCCGAAATATCGGGAACTCAAAACAAATAATATACTTGGCAAAAATCACGTTACAAGTGTTATTGATAGATTTTCACGAACCTTACGAATGTTTCGTATATCAGAAAATAACTTCAAATCGGCCCCGAATAAAAACTAAACAGATTCGATGACTTTATATTCAGAATACTCGTAAAGAAACTTAAATGATCAATAAACGCAGCCCTACCCTACCTTACAAATAATTGTGTATGTACCTACAATACATAGGTACCTACTTATGTAGCTACTTATTAATTAATTAACGTATGTCATGTAGGTAAAAGGTTTCTACGCGTTTTCAGGATAACAAATTGATTTGACTGTTCTCCTTGACAAAATCTTATGGTAGGTACCTCCAACATTTAAAAACGTGATCAAATTAAGATTAGGAATGATTAATTAACCAGATGTAACTCTAATATGTTCTGAAAGGTCATATAAATTCATAAAAGGCGCACTTGAAAGACTTTTTTAAAATCTCTAACTACATAAATGTAAATTTAGTATTCTTTATTTTAAAACTTGTAATATATAATACTACTTGTAATATATATATAAGTCTCTAAAATACGGACAAAATAATGTAGGAAGTAATATTAATATTCCTTAGCTTTATTTTTACAAAATGGCAGTGAAACTAAAATATGAACAACATGAATTTCTCTTCGTGACTATACATATACATAAGTAATTAAATAAAGAAAAACTTTTTAATAAAATATATAACCGACTTCCAAAAAAAACATTAAAAAGAGGAAAATAACTTTACTTTCTGAAGTCGGTGGCAAAAAAGTAAATGAAACAAATACGTCACCGATTGCCGAAGTAAAATTATTTTCCGCTTTTTAGTGTTTTTTTTTTGTAAGTCGGTTATATTTTTTTGTAAAAAAGTTTTTATTTTAACCTTTTCAGTTGTGGTATTTCACATACATCCTACACAGTAACATTTTTACATTGTAACTGAGACCAGCACGTCGTCCATACATACGACAAATGCATAATAAAGACGATGACACAAAAAGTACCCAAGCAAAGATATTTAAATTCATATATGGGCTCACCGGGCAAGCTTTCCTTACCAAATGAATAAAAATCATCAAAATCGTTAATCGGTCCAGTAGTTACGGATGAATAGGTGTAGATACGTGAACAATGCACATAAATAAATAAATAAATCTCAGCATAATCGGTGTACATGAAAAATACCAATCTAATTGAGAACCTCCTCCTTTTAGAAGTCGGTTAAAAAACGAACTGCGAATAATGTATTTTATATGGCAGACTATTATTCTAATTCTAACAGTAAACTTTCCAAGATAAATAAAACCTACCTGAACCAATCATCATCTGCCTAGCCTTTTCCCAAACTATCTTGGGTTCGGCTTCCAGTCTTACCGGACGCAGCTGAGTACCAGTATTTTACATGAAGCGACTGCCTATCTGACCTCCACAACCCAGTAACTAGGTATTACGATACCCCTTGGTAAGACTGGATGTCACACTTTTTGGCTTCTGACTACTCGTAACGACTGTCAAAGATCTACAAATGACAGCCGGGACCAACGGCTTAACGTGCTTTCAGAGGCACGGAGGAACCTCGGTATGTAATTATGGTCACCTATCCACGGACCAACCTCGGCAAGCACGGCTTAACCTTAAAGATCGATCTACACAAAAAACAAACATACGTTGGCTTTGCTAAACGTACGATTATCTAGCACCTAGTAGAAACGAAACAGTTTTTATTATTCTTAAACGGGCGTCGCGTCACAGGCAGCCATTTTAAGTAGGAAGACGAAACCTTTCATCTAGATTTTGTACTTTGATCGAAAGCTTTTTCGAACAACAATTTTGTTAATTTTTGAAGAGGCACAACAATATATCAATAATCTTGTAATTTAAATGTAAAAATAAAAACTTACCGTTTAGAAATGAATAGGAGCTCTGCACTAGATACAATCACTGAATAATATTTGCGCTGTGAGTGTGCACTGAAGCTCTCTTGCTTGACCTCGAGCTCGCTTTTATAGACTTCGTCAGACGGATAACTAAGGTACTAACTCACTGCACTTTATACTCGCTCCTATGTCATAGACTGAACAAATAAAGTACTACACTGAGTGAAATCTGTGCGAGAAAATCTCACATTTTTGCTGCAATTGGTAAATTCCCTTATATTAAAAACGTGGCCGCCTACACTCTGACTCACTCCGTCCAATCTATAAAAACAGGGTTCCACGAGGTTTCCACAACGACTTTTTAGTGTGAATTATCATTATCACGCAACTTCGTTCGCGTGATAAAATGAATAATTTTAATGTGTTGGATGTGTGGATGTGTTATTTACCTAATTGTTTTAAAATGCAGCGTTTTCAAAAGTCATCACATCCGCGAAAATGTGCTCCTTGTTTTTTTTTTGTTAGGTACGTATGGGAAATCATCAAATGACCTCTTCCGCTCTGCACCCGGAAGGGAGTGTCAGACTTGTCCTGACTAAAACTAATCCATGATCCTTCTTAGCCCTTTGTGTTCAAGGGCGATTGTATCTGTTTCGAATAGTCCCGCAGCCCCGGCAAGCATCGGCGCTCTCGGACCACTTCCGATTTCCTGGAATCTCCTTGAGGCGCGCGTGGACCACGGACTCGCCGTCGATACGGCCTGTTGTCATAAGACGGATGGACGGTGAGCTAGCCCATCACTCACCGTCCACAGGCCCAGTCATAGTCCATAGGCCCACTCACTGTCCAGTCCATAGGCCCACCCTCCGTTCACAGGCCCACTCAACGTCCACAGGCCTTGAGTCCTTGAGTTATGTTTTTGCATGAAATTGATACAATCGTAGAATTGTAATGTATTGTATTGTATTTATATCTTTTATGAGAATAGTGTTTTTTTAATTCTTTAAAATTAAGTATGTTCGAATAGAAATGTAGTGCTAAATAAAATAATTATTTACCATACATTTAAGGCACATCTAGTGATTTATTGGAAACGTAATCTACACGGAACCATCACATAAATATTTCTTCTTATCGAGGGGATTTCCCACGCATAGAGAATGTAGCCCGGTTAGTTGATTGTACATAAAAGAGTGATCCTTTAGACATACGGTCGATCACTATCTCTAACACCATGATATTATTATGCTAAACAGTTTCACTTTTCAGGTATGACAAAATATTGAACCAACCATTAGGTTGGTTTATAGATAATCAGTAACCAAAAGAAAGAAAAGATCAATTATTAATGTAAAAAATCAACATGAATAATTGTGTCTATATAAAAATTTGGAATGTTGAGTTTTAATATGGCCCACCATCAAATGTATAAGATAGCCTGGCCAGTACGAATTACGAAGGTATTCTGATGACACGATTTCTAGGAAGAGAACGAAAAATCCATAATGTGTTTTAAGTAAAGATTGAAACTCTTGAACTGATAAATATAGAACCTGTACTAATAACTACATTGATAATCTACCTAATGTCCGTGACTTAAGAAATATATTATGAGGCACTTGGTAAGTAAGAGTATAGCTTTCCAGAGCTTTAGCCCTCAGCTTTCAGAAATACCTATAAAACAATAAAATCATCGACTAGACATAAAACGAAAATGACGGAGATGTACAGAACCATTTATCAGCAGTCTCGACATCAAGAGTAGAAATAAGTGGGATGTACCAACCACAGAGTAAATAATATGAATGTTGCAAATCATAAAATCAGTAAAAAACGCAATATAAAAAAACGCTATACCAATTAATTATATTAAAATTACTACTACTTTAGCTAGACTAGCTTTTATTGAATAATCATCTATATGCCTATAATATAAGTAGATTTCTTACTGACTTTTACCACCTGAATCATTCTATTGTAGAGTTGCGACGCCCACATTCCAAAGTACAGTACAGAGACAATATAATATTTTTAAAACAGAGCCATCTGTTGAATAAATAATACACTAACATAAAATTGTTTCGTATCTGATCTTCGAAAGTTAAATTGTAAAGGTAAAAATACAGTCTAATATTAGACAACCGGATAAAATATTGGTGTAGAAGAACATGAAAGTATTTTAAAATGTCTTTTGTTCTTATGTTATGTTGTAGATGTCGCTACTGTGTAAGTCTTTCACCTCTGTTTTTTTTTTCTGCAGAATGCAAATTTCATTGAACAAAGGCATGTTGATATTATATTATGCCCATTGTCACTGACACTAAGCAAGTTCTAACAGAATGTCTGACTAAGCCGGAATTTCAACTTTCGGCGCTGAGTCGAGCGAGCCTTGTAAGCCCAACAGTGTGTTTTTATTTAGGCATCCGTTAGTGAAAACGGGCATTAGTTCTTTTTTCAATGAGGTCGTACTACTGACTCCTACTACACTCCTCGTATTTTGACGTAAATATATTCTTGCTGGTTCTCAAAAGGCACGTCGTGGTACCTACTAATTGAATGAACTATTTGAGGTGACGTCATCAAAACCGCTAATTCTAGCGGGAATAAAACAAGCTTGTTTTAAGGACGTCATGGTACGAAAACGCAAAGTAAGGTTGAAATAAGACTGCTTTAAGAGGTCATAGTAGGGCCCCTGATACAAGTATCTACTATGTAACAAACTCTTCATACATAAACCTATATTTTAACGTGGGTGGTAATCCTACACTGTTTTGGTCTAAAATTGGTTTTTTCTCTCTCTCTAGGCAGGGACGCAGCGAGCTGGGGAGGGGGAGGGGGCGATAGCAAGTGCCTGGGTGTTTTTTTTTCGATTTGCTATGATTGTGATGTTGAGGACCAAACGCGGGTCAGTAGCAAGCACATCGGGGCATGAGCAGTGCAAGAGACTCTTCACACTGGACACTGGACACACCGCGCGGCAGCTGGCAGTTGCAAAGCGTTTTGAGGGCGGGCCATTCATCAACCGCACGCCGCAAGTGGAAATTATGTTTTTCCTTTTTCCCACTTCCATGTTATTCTTTTCTGCATATAATTTCGATGCGGGATCCAAGACAGTTAAATTGTTTCTCTGGGATTTCGTTGAGCTTCATTGTCTCGGCGCTTTTCTAGTGTTCCTCTTGGTTAATTTTGGCTTTCACGAGTTGCACTGGTTTGGAAGCAGTGTGGCGCGGGCTCCAAAAATAAAAGGCACCGCACGGCCGCACTTGTGCCGCGCGGCGTCGCTTTTGAGGGCAGCGGATTTTGTTGACTAAGAGCCTTTAATAACTAAGTTTGTATGCACTAAAGCGGTAAAGTTAGACTATAGATGACGATCTACCACGGCGCCTACACCTTCCGCCTGACGCAGGTCAGGTGCAGGTCAGGTCCTCACCGGACACGGTTGTTTCGGGAGCTTGCCTGCACCGAATCGGGCAGGAGGAAACGCCCGGTTGTCACCACTGTGAGGACCGGCTGGAGGACACGGTGGAGCACACCGTGGAGCTCTGCTGCGCCTGGTCTGAGCACCGCCGTGTCCTCGTAGCGGCAATTGGCGACGGCGACCTCTCGCGTCCAGCCTTGGTTCAATCCATGGTCCGAAGCGAGAGGGGATGGAAAGCCGTCGCCTCCTTCTGCGAAGCAGTCATGCTAGCGAAGGAGGTGGCGGAACTGGGCACGCGCCTATTGTGGCCGGGGGTCAACCAGTGGCCCCCGGCCACAATAGGCGCGTGCCTGTGGACGGTGAGTTATGGGCCAGCTCACCGTCCGTCCGTCTTATGACGACAGGCCGTGTCGACGGCGCGTTCGTGTTCCACGCACGCCTCAAGGAGATGTTAGCAAACCGAAGGGGGTCCGAGAGGGCCGATGCCTGCCAGGGCTGCGGGACTGTTCGAAAGAGATACCGTGGCCCTGGAACACAAAGTGCTAACAAGGAACATGGATGGGTTTTAGTCAGTACAAGTCTGACACTCCCTCCCGCTCCGCCCAGAGCAGGGGGGTCATTTGATGATTTCCTATCGGTAAAAAAAAAAGAAAAAAGATGACGATCATGATACTAAATTCCAAAAGAAAATTATACAACCAATCAAGTTCACCCTTAAAGATCTTAAAGATACATCTGTTCAATCATAATTAAATTATTTATATTATTAAGTAAAAAACGATAAAATTTATTATCGTTTTTACTTAAAATACTAGCCATGTTTCTCCAGACAATTGCCACAGACAGATGCTGCTGCATTATGAACTGTCCAGAGGAATATGTAATAGCCTAAGTACTGTACTGTAAGGTGTGGCTACGGGAAGATTTCGCTACGAGATCGCTACGAGAGTTTTACTTGACGCCTCAGCTACGAATCCGCTACGGCAACAATATTACTAAGGTTTGGTTCCGCAATTGCTGTCGATGGCCTCGAAATCATTGTCGGTTCTATTAGTTATTCTCATGATTTAAAACTTCTGCATTTATAATTTTTGATAAACATAAATATACTATTTGATAGATCCATTTCGCAAAAAATATACACTACGATCATACACACATCAACATTATACATGGAGACCTCACCCTGTGTCCTTAGAGTATTTTACCATGATGATTAATTTATGATTGCATTTACCGATCGGGACGAGCCGAACGAATGGCGAGTACTCATACTAATTGCTTCAAGTCGGCTTTTTTCTTCAGCAACAACTGATTAAAATACAGTATCGAATCAAATCAAATCAAATCAAATCAGTTTATTTGCGATAAGTGTTGGTATAATTTCGGTCGTAACATAAATCAATATAGATCCAGAACACTTAGTCATAATACTGTGACATGCAAACATTTGGGTTTATACGTAGTCATATTATAATGTTCTTAGATTTAATCCAAATAAAAATATAAATTGAGTAGCAATATTATCAGATACATTTAAAATATTATTGATGTCAGAGAGTAGATGCTTATTTATCTTAGTATTATATTTAATTGCTATTTATTTTAATCTCTTATTAAATATGTCGCTTACTGAGTAGAAATTCTTTTCCCTTAACCATACCTTAAGACGCCCTGTAAATTTATGTGCCGGTAAAGTTTTTATGCTGTCAGGTATAGCATTAAATATGCGAACACACATTGCATAGCTATTTTTACTGTATAATGCTGTCCTCGGAATTATGGGCAAAACTATTCTATTTTTGTGCCTATTACTTTTTTGAAAAACTTCATGTGCTTTTACAAATAACTCCGGGTGCATCTTAACAAATTTAGCGCATTCAAAGATATAAAAAGGCTTGGAAGGGTTAGTATCTTCAATCTTGAACTTTTCGAAAAAGGGTTTGCATGATTCCCATGGGCGTATTCCCGCTATGGCGCGGATGCATTTTTTCTGTGCGATAAAAGCTCTTTGACATTCTGTTGAGTGGCCCCAGGTGATAAGACCATATCTCAACACAGAATCAACGTACCCGTAGTATGCAGATAATACGGTTTCTAAAGCCGACGTTTTTGAAAGTTCGTATAGAACGAACACGAATTTATTTATTTTATTGCATACTTTATTGACGTGTGCCTTCCAGTTGCAGTGTTTATCAATCATGATACCGAGAAATGTAGTTTCATTTACTTCTTTTAATTTAAGTCCTCTATAATTGATGTCTAAGGTCTTGTTTTCTCGTCCATATGTACTAAATTGTATAAAATTCGTTTTTGTGAGGTTTACACGCAGATTATTTTCTTCAAGCCATGTTACTATCGATTCAATTGTATTGTTGATGTCAGTTGTAAATGTATTAATGTCAGTATTATCCGATGCTATTATTAAAGATATGTCATCAGCGAACAGAAAACAAGGGTGATTAGTAGCTTCAGGGAGGTCATTTATATATAGTAAGAACATTAGGGAACTAAGCACACCTCCTTGGGGCACACCAGACCTGTTATGTCTATAATTTGATCTGTGTGACTTTAGTATTTGTTTATTAACTATTTTTTCAATTTCTACACACTGCATTCTGTTATTTAAATAGCTTTCTATCCATTGGAGTGCTGGACCCCGTATCCCATACTTTTCTAATTTATTTAATAGCAATTCGTGTGATACGAAGTCGAAGGCCTTCGACATGTCAAAAAATATGCCTGTTGTAGGGATTCGCTTATCTAAATTAGTAACGACTGTATGAATTAGGTTAAAACAGGCTAGTGTTGTGGACTTTCCTTTTTGAAAACCGTATTGTTCTTCCCTAAGTATATCATGCTTATCGATGAATTGAGTAAGGCGTTTATACATGGCAGTTTCGAATTTTTTTGATAAAATGGGTATGAGAGTAATTGGCTGTAGTTATCTAGATCTTCCCTGTTACCTTTTTTGTGGAGTGGTTTTACAACTGATTTTTTAAGTAGGCTAGGAAAACATCCAGATTCAAAAGACAAATTTACTAAAAATGTTATGACAGGTGTTAGTTCAACTGAACAACTTTTTATAATTTTTGTTGCTAACTCATCATAACCACTAACTCATCATAATCATAAGTTTGTGTTGTTCAAAGATAAAATAATTCTGTAGATCTCTTCATATCCATATGGTTTTAGGAAAATACTCTCACTAACAGATTGTTTAAGGCTAATGCGAGGATTTTTTTGGGTATCGTTTGTTAGATTAATCCAGTAGTCATTGAATGTTTCCGCAATTTTGTTAGGGCTACTTACTACACTGCCTTTGTTCTTTAGTTTTTCTATAATTTGTTTGCGCCTAATACCGATGGACTGTTTTTTTATCAGTTGCCATGCTGCCTTGCATTTGTTTTTCGAATTACTGATAAATAGATGATTCGTTCTTTTGATGGATCCATATATGCAACGTCGTAGGAGTTTAGAGTAGTTTTTAAACTTTGCTTTATTTTCACCAGTTTTGTTAGTGTAGTATTGGTTTCTTAATGATCTTTTGGTTTTGCAGCTTGCTCTAATACCTTTAGATATCCATTTTAGGGGGCGATCCCTGTTTGATATCTTTACTCTTGTGATTGGGAAACATAATTTATAAAATAGATCTATTAGCTCGTAAAACTTTTGTAAGCTACGTCCATATTGCATTCTTTAAATATTTCTGAAAACGATAGTTCGGACATACATTCTTTAAATTTAATAATGTGAGATTTATTATAGTCTCTTTTATACGCTGAATATTCTTTAAGAGCTGTTTCTTTGTTTCTCACTGGTATACTCAATAACTGTGCAGTATTATGATCAGAAAGACCCAGGTGTAACAGTTCACCTTTAGCAGATTTGATGTTGCTGATTATGTGGTCTATACAAGAATTTTGGCGTGTTGGTTCTTGAATATGGAGTATTAGATCATATTTTGAACAATTTCGATTAATGCCTTGGATTTATTATTTACTTGTAGCGTGTTGATATTCAAGTCGCCTGCGATAACGATTTTTTTCTTAAATTTACATGATATAAATTGAAGCACTGTTTCAAGTATTTCGAAGAACTTCGTAATATTAGAAATTGGAGTTCTATACATGCATAAGATAAAAAGATTTTGGTTCATGAGCTCAATGCCACAACACTCAAATATGTTGTCAATACAATGCTGATTTAAGAATGATAGTTCTTTAAATATAGTACCCTTTTTTACGAGAATAGAGACTCCACCACGCTTTTGTTTCTTTGTCCTGCAGTAAGAGGTTGCCAAACTATAACCAGAGATTTTTATGAGACTTTCATTACCACGTTCTTCGATCAATAATTATTGATCGAAGACCACGTTCTATGAACGTTTCCGATACACAGAGAATATCCGGACTCATTTTAAGATTCGATAGCTCTGACAAATGTATTTCTAGCAAGTGAATTTTGTTTAGTAAGCCGGCGATGTTTTGGTGAACTACTCTTAAGAAATTAATCTCGAAAAAACTTCTGTGTACTCGTGCCACATGGTTCATTACTTTGGGACACGCTTATGTGGTTGCCATTAGAGGTACTAGGTACGATCTCCTCAAGGGATACTATATCAATTGTTTGAGTACTAGAGTCTTTTAGCATAGGTTTCAACTCCATTAGTCGTCTTTGTGCAGGGGGGTATTTTTTTAGATGTATTAGTCGCCTCGTATGTTCAGAGTTTTTATAAAAATGCAAAAATTTTGAGTCGTAGTCAATCTGGTCTAGAACTGAATTAATCTTGTCGCATAATGTGGCCTATTCGAACAAGTACATAATTATATAGCATGCCTTAAGCCCCGTTCACACGGCTTTCATATGTATTAGTACGTTATTTTGTAGTAAACGTTTGGGATCACATAGCAGGACATGGACATTAGGTATTGACGTGCAATCCCATCCTTTTACTGTAAATGTCTTTCAGGCCCCCTATTCACAAACGCTCGGATTAGATTTCGATTCGATAAGTCGTATGTCTATCTTGTTTTTGCATTACGAAAGCGAGCGAGATAGACATACGAATTTCCGAATCGAAATCAAATCCGAACGTTTGTGAATACGGGGGCAGGACAGCGTACGTACATACTTATGTGAGAGGTAGCTTCGTGATGACAGATTCTCGCGTAGTATTTTTAAGAAGTGTCCCAAGGGGAGGATAGGATTTTTTTCCTATCTGGATCGATATGCGCCCACAACCCGGCGATGTATCTGCTCAACGCATTGATTGCTCAGATGTTCAGGAACCGAATGTTGCTGTTTATGAATAGCAGTAAAGGTATGTGTTAGTACTGCTAGAAGTTCTTTAGTTAATGTTATGCTTTTGGTTTGCTTTTCGATTTAGTGCAAGCTGTAAATAAACGAATTTTGAGTATTTATGAGGGTTAGTCTTGGGACGCAAACAAAAAAATCAAATTGCTTACTGTACCTTGTGACATGTCAAAATACATTCGTGAGAGTCTTATGGATTAGTATGGAACCACTTCCCCCTATATCGCAAACTGCTGATCCACCAATTTTCAAAAAATACAATCTTTAGATCTTTACTTTTACAAAGAAAAGAAGATTACTGGAACACCTGTAAGATGTCCAGATGGTCTTAGAATAACGTGCTTAATCTCTTAATATTGTCCGTACGGTTTTGACGGTTACAGTTTTGAATAAGTCATTTTTGCTAAATTCATAAAATGGTGGTATTATTACTTTAATTGAGAAACTTATAATTAAACTAGTTTTGAAGAAAGCCGATCTTGCTGGTAAGTCAAAGGGAAAGTACGATAGTTTTGGAAATAAAGGTTATCATCATTGAAACAGTCATGTGAAATGATTAGCCGTAGGCTCTTGGTTCCCTCTTGAATTCGCTTATCCGCCCCAGTGATCAGAGACCTTAGTATTTGGCAAAGACATTCAAATATTAACGGGCGATAGACGGGACAAGACGAAGAAAATCGTAATAGTAACAAATCGGTATATCCAGTGTCTTAAACACGCTTGTAAGGTTGCAAACGTGCATCAAAATCGAAAAAGTTCGGGAGCAATATTTTTGTAGGATAATATTCCCAGTGTTCACTTTATACGTCTTTTAAATCTCTTTGGTCAAATGTATCAAATTCAAATTGATACCTAAACCTATTGCTGAGAAACGGGTCATAAGGCTGGACCACAAAGGCCTAAGAAGGTTTTAGTCCGCCGTTTTCTCGTCAGTACAAGTGTGACACTCCCTTCTGCTCCGCCCAGAGCGGGAGGAGTCATTTGATGATTTCACATCCGAAAAAAAAAGTGATCCTTTGAATCACTTTTTTTTCTTATTTTTTTTACACAACCCTATAGTAACCATACACGGTTTACCTAAGTTCTGTCAGTTTTATTAAAAGAGAAGTACAATCATCAACCGCACATTAGAATGCGTCATCACAGTAAACAGACGACGCTCTGATAGTAGCGGGTATGAGCAGGAGGCTTACTCGTCCCGATAGCTCGTTCCCGCGCCCGGCGTCGCGTCGGCCGTCACTGCTCCAGTCGGGACGCACACGGCGCGACTGCAACACGCCTCCCTCCCTCCACCGCACTAAAGCGACCGACGCTTATCTCTTATCATTACGAAAATGATACATCAAATTACCTCACTAGTGCTCAGATAATGAACACTTCAACCGTGATAACACCTTCAGTGCCGATTTAATTCGTTTAAGACATTTTGTTTCCCCCTATTTTGTTACTGAAACTGTGATGGAAGTAAGCGTGTGAACTTAAGACGTAAAGTGATAAAAGTTTCTGTGAAAACTTTAGAATTCGTGTGCTAGTCAAGATGAAGACAATATTGTTAGCGGTGACCCAGCTCGTGGTGATAGTGAGTATCCAGTGTGCTGCTCCGTGCACAAAAGAGCAAAGCTTGGACATTACAAATGGGGTGAAGCATCCGAACTCTTCAGTGATATTCGAAGGTGTGGAGTATAAGGATGGGACGTGGTACGAGCTCGAGGAGAACGGCACGACCCTGGTGATGGGATGCCCGTGCATCGGGAGGAAATGTGTGCACAGATGTTGTAAGCGCGGGAGCGCATTTTACAACGGATGTACTGAAACTAACTCTTCTGCTATAAACCCCTTCAGTCCGCCTGTATACAACGGGAAGGTGGAGTCGACCGTGGCTGCACACGAGCTGTTCTTCTACCTCTACCAGCGACCTTGCGACGACAGCTACTTGGTCGACTCAGGTGCCGCTGGCGAGGAACTTTACATTCAAGAGGTAACATTATTAATTATTTACTATACTGTCACTTAGTACCTCCACCTAAGTCTCTTTCACTTACCACTTATAAAATTAATTGTAATGGACACTCAAAATTGAATCATGGAGAATACGGAGAAACCTCCGAAACGCTTATCATTGTGTTTCATCAACACATAAAGAAATGACAGGCAGTGGCCTGATATCTGTGTCTTATCTCATTTGGTTTGTGTCTTTCAAACAAAAACATACAGTTCCAATGTTATTTTACGAGTGGATAGTACTAGTAGGTAGTATCCAAAGGTTAAGTAATAACCAATAACCAAAATTCGGATCCGTCTTCCGTCCGGCTTTATCCCCAATTAAATATTTTGCACGTCTGCAGTGCCTCTTCAAGTCCAAGCAATATTATGGCTTTAAAATAACTCTAATACGTTGATATTTCATCCATACGATAATATGAATACACAAATACACGTTTTTCAAGAAAAGACATATGAAAACTTCACATTTTTAACCGACTTCTAAAAAAGGAGGAGGTTCTCAATTCGGATGTTTGTATTTTTTTGAAGAAACATTTTGTTCTGCTACTTTGAAGAAAAAAACGGTTGAAAAAAAAATACTTGCAACATACAAAAATGTCATCATCATTTGCCTAGCATTTCCCAACTATGTCGGGGTCGGCTGCCAGTCTGACCGGGTGCAGCTGTATTCAGTATTTTACATCGAGCGACTCCTTATCTGACCTCCACAGGTCCACAACCTAGTTAGTAATGGGTAATACGATACCCCTTGGTAAGACATGTCAGACTTTCGGCCCCCTTTTTAGGTACAGTCAGCATCAAAAGACGGTTAACACTTTTTGTGCTGGTCAGTGTGATCTGATCTAATATTGTTTTGCGAATTTGTGTAACCATCGATGAAAAAATTGTTATGTCTTTTACTCTAGTCTTTTAATATAGATCGTTCTAAAACTAAGACGTCTTATAATTTTGGTTATGTAAAGCGACTTTTGCTGCTGACCGTACCTGTAACGGTATCAAGGATCTACAAATGCCAGCGGGGACCAACGGTTTAAAGTGCTGTCCGAGGCACGTAGGAGGAAAATCAAAAATGTTTGAGAGTGATATAAGGATCACCGGAAGGCTTGTATGCCAATCCGGTTTAAAGATTGAAGTCGTTGCAGTAATTCCAACCTAGGCTCTCTAGTCCCATGTCAAAAATGGTAAATACGAAATACATGGTAAATAGGAAAGTAGACAGAAGCAGTGCCAGTTCGAACCTAAATAGAAAATGTAGGCAGGTTTATGCGTAGTTCGTCTAAGTACTCGTATTAAACAAGGGGTTGTTTTGCATCATCATCAAATTCAAGGAGGTAACTATGCTAAAGATTATCGAGCCAAATCAACAATAAAATCGGTAGGTCATTTTTTTTTTCTTATTTACGGAAATCGGTAAGTGTGAACCACCCGCAGTTTAAACGCGGCCCGTCTGATTCTCGCCCTATAACCGCGCTTCCACACATACAAACAATCTCAAGCGTTTATTCGATAATTTCTTATTCCAAAACCACGTTAAGGGGGTTATTCTGAAATACTGACAAACGTAAACAACCAAAAAATACAGCGTTTATTAATAATTAACTTGGTACCGTAATTTTAATTGATAATTTATGTCTTTCGTGACAACCTCCTGAATTTTGACGTGGATGCAAAACAACACCTTGTATTCTTTTGCTAAAAAGTTCATGTTATTTTAAGGTCTGCTAGAATTTGGCTTATCATTTCTGTCGTTATAATTCCACTGAAACTATGAGATGTGGTTAATGAATCCATCGAACAAAATGAATGAAACTCCTTATCATGATGATTCATTGGACCATTGTGATGTTTATAAGGAAATAATGCAAAATGTTACCTATATGACAAATATACCTACGTCAGTTAACACGTCTTGTTTACTTGGACATGGGTTATTCAGAATGCAGTTTTTGAGTATAAGAACCTTTGAACTTGTCTATATATATTCACGGAAATCGAAAAATCATAAAGGCTGAAAACTAAAAAGTATGTGGTAATTATGTCTAAGTAGATACATTCGTTTATTTGGCCGTTATAGGGACATAACAAAAATAAGTTTTTGAATTTAAACGAAGAAGCAAAGTCGTGTTTGAACATCTGAAGTTTCTGAAATTACGTTTGTAAACCGAAATGAAGTGAATTAGTGAGACGCGACATCTTCATTTAGATTCATTTGTAGCTTTTGCTGACATATTTTATCAGTCTCTCCGACTAGGTGACAAGTATGTAAAAGGTTATCGCAACCGCTGTTGCTGTCGTGTTTGCTATCGGGTTTTCCCTGTTGCTGTTTTTTTTTTCGGGTTTTCGGGATGGGAAAACCCGGTATCAAACTAAGGAAAGGAAAGTTCCTGGTGAGAAAACCCGATATCACTTGCCCCGACCTTAAATTATCATCGATCCCAGGGCCTCATGCTCAAAAGCAGCGGTTGCGATAACTTTTTACATACTTGTCAGCTAGTCGGAGAGACTGATAAAATAAGTCAGCAAAAGCTACAGGTGAATCTATACCCAGTTGGCTCGCCCCCTGTACATAGGACTGGCCAAATGTGGGTGACTAGCCATGGTCACGAGAGATATTATATTGCGCGAGTGTGTGCCTTAACACAGGTGCACATTTCACTGTGCCTTATTCTTGTGGACACATGAGGCAGCAATCCGATTCGAACGGAGAGAGATTAGTTACAGGACCAACTGCTTACCGGGCTGCCTTCAATAAATTCCGAATGAAACATATATATAACATTTTGCCCGACATGGGAATCGAATCCAACCCCCTTTTAACAAACGCTCGGATTCGATTTTGATTCGGAAAGTCGTATGTATATCTCGCTCACTTTCGTTATGCCAAAACAAGATAGATATACGACTTATCGAATCGAAATCGAATCCGAGCGTTTATGAATACGGGGCCAGGACACTACACTCAGCACACGAGCCACGGACCAACGGAGCAATCACAACAAATTATCTCATATTGAGTCCTATATACGGAACTGACGTACTTTATCTAACATTTTTGGTATTCTGAAAAGGATAGATGGCTGTTCGATACTCCGTTCACTTATCTTGATGGCTTTATGGCATCCACAAAAGGGTTCAGAATCAATAGACAGACGAAGGTAGAACATGGGCAGATAAACCAAAACGGGGAGACGTTGATTTAAATCATTCATCCATTTGATCGACATCGATCGAAGTGGTGACGACCGTGACCTATGCAATTTGTTATTTATTTCACCTGCTCTCAAAACATTGCGAAGAAACCGGAATGACAACCAAAAAGATAACATGTGATGTCGATAAACCCCGCGATTGGGCGCACCCACTCCCTCTCATAAAGAGGGGGCCGGTAACGTAGCTGTATGAACGTTATATGCTGATTACTAACCATGCTACAATGCCCAAGGAATTTCAGGTGCGTTGCTGTTTTGGAGAAGAGTCTCAGAATGTAATTTCATGTGCCTGTTATTTCACCAACAAAACCATTCAGGCTGGCCGAGCAATGCTTCTTGCTGAAGTGAAGAAGTGTGTGTTTTCAATGTTATTCTTCTTCGGACAAAAATATTCACAGAGTGTTGGTGGAGTTGGTTAAACTTTGGCTTATCCGCAACCTAAACAGTTTTCGATCTGATTATCATATCGATATACGGAAACTGAAGTAATTTGTTATTAAGGATAGATAGGATAGAACCATGACCAACCAGCACGCTAACAGCACGCCCCTTCTACCTTTATAGAACTGCGACAAAACGTGCGCGAGTTGAGCCAGCGGTACCGCGTTAGCAGCCGGCGAGCGCTAAATTCAAGTTGGTTGCATCAAATCTTTAGTAATAGTCGAATTTTCAAGGCACCGTCAACATTCTTAATTCTTCTTAACCCAAGTTTAGCTGATCTTGAGTTTATCTTCGCATCCATCTTTTATTACTTAGCATTTTGAAAAGTATTGATTGTAATTTCATGTTGTTACGAACTTATGTAGATTTTTGAAACCCAAATAATTATGAAACAGGTTTTTACCCAAACTTTAAATCGTTTTTCACGAAAAATCGCTTTTGAATGTGTGCAAGTGTAAACATATTGTTGCTCATGACTGTATGCTATGACTAATGATAATTAAAAAGAACACTGTCTTAGTCGCCTGCTTTATCCAAAGATAAGTTTATTTGGTCATTGATAAGAGAAGTGACCTTCCGTCGCCCAAACATGGAAATTATATAATTATCTTATAATCCTAGTTTGTACTTGCATAATCCAAAGTATCTTCTATCAGCTTAACCAAAAAAGGACATCGACGCACAAACGGTTAGGTACCATAAATTGAGTACATGTATCCAGACCTGGGGCGTTAACATTTTTATTCGGTTTTTTATTAAATAAATAAATATTTTTCAGTAAGGAGGTTCCAAATATTTAAAAAAATTAGGGTTGACAATGAAAGTTTGAAAGTATAATGCGAACGAAGTCCGAGGCCACAAATGGTTTCTATATGGAGTTTAGGCTGGGGTTTTTTTGAGAGATTTCCGAGGTCTTTCCATATCACTTAAATTATTTACCGGAACAGCTACGCCAAACATTCGACTGTGACTCGTTAGCGATAAGCAAACAATGGCTCATACTCTGAGATAAACGGGAACAAATAGTTTCAAGTGTAATGACTTCAAATACAAGGCTGAGTAAACATTAGATAATATCTAACTATTCGGCGCTATCCCTGTTTACCGAGATATATAAACGTCTTCGTGTGTTGCACCAGAGACCACTTAGGAAATATTTAAAAGATCTTACTTAGAGCATGCCATGAGTTACTGCGACGCGATTCGATCGTCATGCGAAGAAAACAACAAGTGAAACACGCGCGAATCTCTTCGCAACGACTGAGGTCGTGGAGGCGGCTCTACGAATGATGACTGAGACTTATTCGTTGGTTCATGTTCTTCCTTACTTTTTAAATATACATATATAAAAAAATAGCAAACAAATAAAAAAAATATGAAAAATAGTAGCACACGGGTATCGGGAACAGGGTCCGGGGCTCCAGAGAAAGGAAACTCCTATACCAGGAGTACCGCTTTCTGAATCAAGCCCTTGATCAAGCTGCCTAACGAGAGCCTCCTCAGGTTTTATGAGACTTATGTTTGGGTAAAATAATTCATTGAGTGTGAATTTGCAATGTTTAGCTGCCATAACGCTGCCATGACGACACGGGTGGCGCAGTGACTGAGCGATCGACTGCTGCGCTGTGTGTCGGGCCTACAGATAGTTGTTCCGGGTCTGGCTGTTTGTGTATGTGAGTTTAAATGTTTGTAAACGCACCCACGATACAGGAGAAATTCCTAGTGTAAGGGCAACGTTCTTAAAAAAAAAAAAACTTTATTAACTTATATTTAGTTAAACTTAGATACAGTGTTAATAATAAAGGCCTGGCCTGTTCGACCTCCATTTGGCACTAAGCTTAGACGGAAATTTATGTTATCGTCTGTGCCACTTGTCACCGATTCTCAATCTGGAATTTCTGTTTGCATAATGATAAGGCTAGGGACATTCCTGACCGAAATAACGACGTTTCACTGCAGTTGTTCGTGTTTCGATCGATTTTAAACCATTTGGAAAATTTGTTACGAAGAAAAGAAAGAAAACCAAAGAAAATTGTATTTATTGGCTTTATAATAACAGAAAACAGAAACACCTTAAAAATAATTTAAATAAATAAACATAGCTGGAGACGAGTTGCTATGGCTGATCCGGAGACAGGTTGGTCGCAGCAAGGAAAACCTGTTCAGGTGGAGATTCATAAATGATTCTGGCCTTTTTGTTTTTTTTTTGTTACGGATGGGAAATCATCAAATGACAACAAACCCTCCCGCTGGACGGAGCGGAAGGGAGTGTCACACTTGTACTGACTAAAACCCACCCTTGTATGTCCCTCCCTTCTTAGCCGGTCTGTGTTAGTGTTCTAGGGCCACGGTATCTCTTTCGAACATTCCTGCAGGCCCAGCAGGCATCGGCCCTCTCGGATGCCTTACAATTAGCTAACATCTCGATGAGGCGTGCGTGGAACACTAACGCGCCGTCGACACGGTATGTTGTCATAAGACGGACGGACGGTGAGCCAGGCCATCACTCACCGTCCACAGGCCCGCGAAATGACTCTGCCCTGGAGTGTAAATTTTGGGCTGACTCAATTTAAATATGGTCATCGACACGTTAAGATGAAGAAAAAACAAAGTTATTAATGCCAATAGGGCCTCAGCTGAGCATAATGCCAGATGGCAAGTGGCAACACAAGGTGTACCCACTTTTTTTTTTACGGATGGGAAATCATCAAATGACTTCTCCCGCTGCGGAGCGGGTGTCAGACTTGTACTGACTAAAACCCATCCATGTTGACGCTGATTTTCAACTACAGTAGCGAATAGAGCTGATGGAGTTGGATACGTTCGAAATCTTGTTGTGTGTTTTTGGTCCCATTTTGCTTAAGCCATTGGGCTTAATATGTATCGGCCTAAACCCCATTTTTTTTTGTGCCTGGTCCGATGGTCCTGTTTATAGATACAAACGTAAATAATAAATCGACTTAGGATCTGCAAATCCCACGCAATTAGAAAACAGTCGGGTTTCAGATTAAAATAGGATTTAAAAGCTTTTTGCGTGCCCTTGCCTGCATCCAGACAAAAATGGCTGCGCTATTCCTGGAATATGAATTATAATCTGGATCTTGATCTATCTTGTTTATCAGCTGTTGTTAGCTAAAGAAACATCAATCTTAACATACTTCTATTCAATAAATATTTATACAAGGTGTTGTTTTGCATCCTCGTCAAAATTCAGGAGGTTGTCGCACAAGACATAAATAATCAATTAAATTACGGTACCTAGTTAATTATTAATAAACTCAGATTTTTTAGGTTGTTAAATTTATGTTTGTCAGTATTTCAGAATAATCCCCTTAACATGTCCTAGGAAATAAGAAATTATCGAATAAACGCTTGAGATTGTTTGTATTTGTGGAAGCGCGGTTATAGGGCGAGAATCAGCGTAAGTGAGAAAAAAAAAATTACATACCTATTTTATTATTGATTAACCCTCTTTGAATTTGACGAGGATGCAAAACAAGTCCTTGCATTTTTATTGTTTTTACAAAATTATTATTAACATTTGGTAAGTACACAAGTGGTAAGTATTTACTGTCTCGTTGGTCTCGTGGTCGCAAGCGCGACTGCTGTGCATGAGGTCCTGGGTTCGATTCCCACGTCGGGCAAAGTGTTATTGGGTTTTTACATCTGGAATTTCTCAGTAGTAGCCACAGAGTCTGATTTGTGCCCGGTTGATGGCAAAATAGGATAAGGCGATAAAGGACTTAAACAAGGTAACGATAAAGGACTTTAACTTGTGCCTCCGCCTTATCTTAGGAATACAGTGAACTCGCTTTTAACTTTGTTGACAATGATCATAGTGTATTTTGCTTTTTGTTTTGGTTCTACCCGCACAGATTTTATAATTTTTTAGTAATAAGATTAATGTTCTCATGTAAGTGACGATTGTCTTAATGGGAATAAAGTTCTTTAAACCGAACAATAACCAGCGAAATGTGGGTGTACTACAGTAATGTGGGTGTACTATTAGTATACCTCTGCACACCCCTCCGCGGACGTCAGGCGTGATATTATATATGTGGTAAGTATTCGGATTTCACAAAGATAAGAAGGACTAGCAACTAGTGCCAAAGACAGTTTTTATTTTTTATTTTATTCGTAAAAAAATCGTTGCCCCGCACTAGGAATTTTCTCCTGTATCGTGGGTGCGTTAACAAACATTTAAACTCACATACTCAAACAGACAGACCCGGAACAACTATCTGTGGGCCTTACAAATATTTGTTCCATGCAGGGATCGAACTCGCGACACGCTAGCGCAGCAGTCAATTGCTTAACCACTGCGCCAACCGTGCGTGACACCGTGTGTACAACGTAGACCGTAGACACATAAGTTTTTGAAGGGGTTAATTAATAGGGATGAAAGTTTTTATGGCAGTTCGTCGGTGCTAAGGTTAGAAACGCGGACGTTGGTACATACATTCCGTTTTTTATGTAAAAGTAAGAATTATCAGCTGTAAGTATGAAAGAAGAAGACGTGGTGCGCCGACTCCAAATAAATTGGGATAAGGGGAGAACGAGGTCTGAGAAGTTGCCAATAAGAAGTCCCAATAGTTTATAAGGTCTCTTCTAGCTATGGTATTACTATTATTAAAAAAAACTTGAGAGGTGTCAAGGGACACCCGGATGGAACGAAGTTATTTAATTTAATTAGATAAATAAATTAATAAAATTATAATATGCGAAATAGAAAGACGAAACGAAAATAACTGGCTTGCTTTCTATGAGAGAGAGAGAGAGAGAGACAGACGGAGAAACAAGCGCACGCCGCACAGCTTAAGGCCGAAACACACTTACGTGTCGTGGCGTGTCGTGACGTGCCAGAAGCATTCGGTTTCATACATCGTTGCGACACGACTCGCCCCTGTATTCCCGTTGTCCCCGTAGGCCTTGTCCCCGTTAACGGGGACAAAGGGAATTTAATAAAATAATTAAATTTACTTCCCGTTGTCCCCGTACGCTGTCCCCGTTAATTTCTTGTAATATATGCTTTTTAAATTATGCCCGTTGTCCCCGTTGAGTTAAAATTAGAAGTGAGAGTGCCTTAATAGAGAGAATATTGTCCCTATACAAATGAAATGGAACAACAAAACACAAATAATATACTACAAAAAAATAACTAACAAACTAAATAATAGGTAGGTACACCATGTGATTGCAACAAATGTATTTATAATTTACGAATGTATTTGTTTAAAAATATAAAGTCTTAAATGTATGAATATACTAGCTTCTGCCCGCGGCTTCGCCCGCCTTTTTTCGGTAATTGTCCCGCGGGATCACACTACCGGGATAAAAAGTATCCTATATGCTATTCCAGACTTTTTTCTATTTTTACTAACTACCTCCTACCCTACCTACCTACCTACTCTACCCAACCCTACCTACCCTACCTACCTACACTACCCAACCCTACACCCCTTCGTCTACTTTGGTAACTAAAATTACCAAACCAGTTACAAGAGAAGATTTTTTCCATATTCGTAGATCAAATTATTTCCATTTTCGTAACCAACAAGTTACAAGAGAATAATTTTCTTTCGCTGCTTGGAACTAGTTGTGAGAGAATTACACTACCCAACCCTACCTAACTATCTACCCTGCCCTAGCCTACCTACCCCACCTTATCTTACCTACCTACCCTACCCAACCTACCTAACTACCCTACCCAGCCCTACGTTATTCCTTCATTTTTCTGATATCATAAGGTAGGTAGGTAAGGTTACCACGCTCAACTATCTCCTGGTAAGCTATGTTCTCCTAGTACCTCAATCCTGACCACGCCGCCCCAGACACGCTCGCAAAGATAATAACGCGCCAGGGCATCACCAACTCTACGCCCAACTATCTCAGGCTTGCCGCGCTAAAAAACCCACGTTTAAAAAAATTACAATAATTTAAAGTGGACAACGATACGTGAAATCTTAACTGTCCGTTGTCCCCGTTGCCCATATGTACTTAACGGGGACACCGGTAAGGAATCATATGACGTGCTGATGTCCCCGTGACGGGGACACAGATTACGGGGACAACGGGAATACAGGGACACGCCATGCTAATATGTCCCTAACCATATTAAATTTATGAAACCGATTTGCTTCTGGCGCGACACGACACGCCACGACACGTAAGTATGTTTCCGTCTTTACAACTATAGCAAAAAGTGTCGTTACAACTTTTGGTCTTAATTTTTTCCGTCTAGCCTTCTTTCGCAACGCGCGATAAGGAAATTCATTCCAAAAAAAAAAAAAACTTATCCTCCCAGTCCGCAAACACTTTCTGCAAGCAAACAAACAAACATTATCGTTCATTACATACTCTACTATCTTTCTTTGAAAAACATCTCGTCTGATATTGTAATGCAAGAAATAACAAAACAAAGCGTTGTCACATTGTCAGTATCTTATCTAAATGGGTGCGTCCAACAAATACTACGTTGAACACACGGTGACACGACAAGCTATACATTTCTAATATACCATGGTCTCGCTTTGAATAGTTTCTAATACAATGAGAGCTCCGCATAAACTGGTTCTGTATAGTTTGATTAGTCGCTCCGCGCACGAGCAACAATAGCTACCTATACACTACGTACGTTTTAAGCCGGAAACACACTTACGTGTCGTGGCGTGCCGTGACGCGCCAGAAGCATATCGGTTTCATAAATCGTTGCGACACGACACGCCATGCAAATATGTCCCTAACCATATTAAATGTATGAAACCGATTTGCTTCTGGCGCAAGTATGTTTCTGCCTTTAAAATTGACGTTCTCTTACTTAAACATGCACACATACAAAAACTCACGCCTTATTACCATGGGGTAGGCAGAAATGGCAGAAACATTAGAACGCCATTTGCTACGATCCTACATACTCCTTTCGCGTCGTCTAGGTTCATCATTAGCCTACAGCAGTCCACTGCTGGACATAGACCATTTTATCTGTTCTGTGCCTAGACCGTTTAAATCGCACGCCACTTAGCGCGATTCTTGGCAACTGTCATCCAGTTGCTACCGGCCACCCTGTGAAGATCGTCGCTCCACCGAGCCTGAGGGCGCGATGTTAACTAACCTTTAACATTCCTCAAGAACTGGGCTGTCCAATCTATACATACATACATACATCCAAATAAATAAAATTGAAGTGTCTGTTTGTAATATTAAACAAACACTTTTTACTACCTGCATATGAATGTATATACAGTACATATACCAAAATCTTTTTCGTCTTGTCTGTCTGTCTGTCTGTTTATTCCGGCTAATCTCTGAAACGGCTAGACCGATTTTTGCTCGACGGGACTTTCACTGGTAGATAGCTGATGTAATAAGGAGTAACTTAGGCTACTTCAATTTTAGAAAAATAAAACATATGAAATTAAAAAAAAAAAAAAATTCACGCGGACGAAGTCGCGGGCACAGCTAGTGCAAAAAATATATTTACAAATCCAATTGGTAGTTCCAGAGATTAACGCGTTCAAACAAACACACACATAAGCTTTATTTAATAGATAAGGTATTTTAATTTAATGTTTACGCCCACTTATAAAAAATATGACACAAAATAGTTTTATCTCGGTCAGGGTTTGTAATACGCAACCTTGGGAAACCACAAGCTTTATTAGTTCAGCCGTTTCTGGAAAAAAACAACATTTTTTGTTTATTATAACTGAACAGTCGCGGGATCGCTCGTCTCCAATTCTTCACACTAATGTATATGAAAGAAAAAGTAGTTACTTACTAATTTTTTTATTGAAGTGAAAACAAATAAAGTTGCTATACATTAAAAGGAGATAAACACTAATTTAATAATTAGAAGAATATAAAAAAGTTAGACGCAGCCGAGCATGCGACAACAAGCGTCAATCTTCTTCTTCTTCAATCGGTCCCTCATTACTGAGGATCGTGGTCACTGGACCCCTTTAAACGGACAATCTGCCTCCATCGACTCCGGTCCAAAGTTGCCATCACCACCTGCTGAAATTTGCTTGAGGATATAATCTTTTTTTACTTGGTCGGACCATCGTGTTGGCGACCGGCCTCGTGCTCTCTTGCTTTCGGTACTGCTAACAATGACCAGCTTTTCAAGGCTACTATCTCCCCTTCGCATTATGTGGCCGAAATATGTCAAGATACACTGTAGGCAAACTGTAGACAATCGGGCCTTGATATCGAGTTGAGAAAGGATAGACACATTTGTGTGTTTGGCTGTCCATGGGATTTGGAGCATCCGCCTCCAGCACCACATTTCGAATGCGTTTATCCTCTGTCTTTCTCTTGCTCGGATTATTCACGTCTCAACTCCATAGAGGAAAATTGGGAAAACTAGTGCTCTGACCAAGCGGTCCTTCGTTTTGTAGCTTATACCACGATTTTCCCCGCCCTCAAGAGTCTTCCGAATGATATACTCTCCATACTGATTGAAGAGCAGAGGTGAAGGGATGCATCCCTGTCTAACGCCTTTCTTGATGGAGAACACATTTGAACTGTCGGTGTCTATTTTGACGAAAGAGCGGTTATTGTTGTAGAGGCATCGGGCTAGGTCAATAAGATGTTGAGGCGTACCCATGTCTTTCAGAACATCCCACAGCTAATCCCACTCCACACAATCAAAGGCTTTGCTGTAATCAATGAAACACAACAGTATAGGGCTGTTAAATTCCCGGCTCTTCTCAATAATTTGGCGAACGTTGAGGATTTGTTCCCGCGTGCCTTTGCCTGAACAAAACCTGCTTGTTCTTCTGGAATTTTTGGCTCGAGAAAGTGTTTTAGCTTGTTGTTTATGAGTAGGCAGGAGTATCTTGCTGACATGTGCAATAAGTGCGAGGGTCGTGTAGTTACTGCAGTCTTTGGTACAGCTTTTTTTATGAAGTGGAACAAACACAGACTCTGTCCACTCTTCAGGCCATCTCTTGGTCTTCCAGATAGAATTGCAGATGCTTAGAATTTGCTTCACACCTTTAGAATCTAGGTTTTTGAGTAACTCGGCGGGAATTCCATCTTTACCTGGAGATTTTCTATCCTTCAGACATCCAAGCATGCTCGCCATGTTCGATCTCTGACTGCAGACTTTCGGGTTCTTGCGGTGTAAAATCTGTCTGCACGCTACCGCGCCGCTTGTGATAGGTTGACCGGTGTCATAAAGTAAAAAGTAAAGCGTCAATACCAATGTAAAAAATGAGTTTCTAAATACAATAATTAAGTATTCGTACCGGGGATCTGTATAACAGTGCCTACTTAGATACCTTCTCATACCTACTCACCGCACCTTTCATCGTCAGCCTATAATGTTCCCACTGCTGGGAACCAGGCCTCCTCTTTATGAGAGGGAGTGGGCTGTAATCCACCACGCGGGCCCAGTGCGGGTTGGTAGATGTCACCTGTCTTCGATTTTTTAGTTCTAGGACATGCCGGTTTCCTCACGGTCTTTTCCTTCACCGTTTTTGAGGGCAGCGGTGATGAAATAAATTACACAAAGTAATGCGCCTGCCTGGGTTCGAACCCATGGCTTACTGCTCGTAAGTCGGGGCTGCCACCACTGGGCCACCGCTGCTCTCACCACACCATTGAGTTTTTAAAGGATGATGCCAGGATTTGTATGAACTGTGGTCCCACCCTCCAATAGCTATGTGTTGTATGTTGTTGGATAGGTATTTTTAAGCTGAACAATGGTTACTATTACGCCTAGTTCCAAATCTTAGTCCGTTCAGAGTTATGCAACATTAAACTACTCAGTTTAACAATTGTCAAAAATAATGTTTTTCCCTAACATAATGCACTTTTTTAATTAACACAAGTATTTTCTATTTAACTACCACTATCATCAGAGTCGTCAGGGTTTATTTATTAAACTAGCTGATCCATCAGCATGCGTGCAAGGCATTTGTAGCTACTTATCTACCTACTACCTGCCTACTAGATGACTACTATACCTGCCTACGCGCTGCCTACTACCTGCCTCGAACTTGCCTACTACCTGCCTACTACCTGCCCACTACCTGCATACTACCTGCATATAACCTGCCTTCTACCTACCTACTGCCTACCTAATCTGTGTCTATTATGACCTCATTTAAAAATAAGGCTGGTCCTACAAATCCCGCATGCCTGGCATACCCTAGGTAGCAAACGATTGACACAATATGCGCACAGGTACCTACAGTATGGCGTCCGGTCTTTAGATATTATTATTGTTGTCAAATAATATGTAACAGTTGTACTTTCTAGATCTTATATGTCGCGACTGAATGCGACCACGTAAGAGCCAAGCATCCTCATTGATGCCATAATCAGATAAATCCTCCAGTACAGCTTCTCGATATATTTATATTGTACACAATCTATTTTTTAAGTGTTCGCGGCAGTAAGACTTATGCAACTTCAATTGGTAGGTTCCCAAAGCTAATAAAATGATTTGTTCTTTACTGAATCTCGGAAAATCACCAAATCATTTGCATCTAATCTTGTAAAATCAGCTCTTCCACTGTTTAAACTTTTCTTTTCAACGTTGTTGAATAAAATATTAGGAGTGTGTAACTTCTGCCTTATTTTGTTACTGAAAACTTCTGCGTATTGACTAACTCCGATGGGTGTATGAATGTGTTTTGTGATAGCGGCAGCGATTCTGAAATCGTAAAACGCATGTGGCAACGCATTGTTGAAATATTTTTGGTGCAACAGCTTAAAATCGCGCTTGATCCTACCGTTAACCACCTCCACTACCCAGCGGCAAATAGTGACCAGTCGAGATTGGTTGGCCTGATCGTTCGTAAGTTGGGATTCGTGTCTATCGTTTGAAGCGGACATAGTATTCGTAACCACAAGCTTCTTAGATATCGCCCCAACTGTTCCTGAACCGTCGATCCAAAATAAAAACATCGTTAGTTTCAAGGAGCCAATGAATTGGATGTTCACAATTATTCATAGCTCGCAACTTCGTCTGCGTCACAGTTTCCCCGATTTCGCAACATTTTTCATTGCTGCTCAGCTCCATTGGTCGTACTGTCTATAGCCTTCCTCGATAAATGAGCCATCTAACACTGAAAGAATTTTTTAAATCGTACCAGTAGTTCCTGAGATTGGCTGGTTCAAGCAAACAAATAAACTCTACAGCTTTATTATTAGTATTAGATTAGACTCATTATGTTTGCATCCGTTTTCGTGGCGGCATATGGCTCTGTGACATCAATTATACAGCCCTTTGTGGTGACAATAAGAAACGGTTTTAAAAGATTTTGAAACTTATGTAAGCTGTATGACTGTCGTTGGAATAAGAAGTTAGCACTTTTATGCACATAGACATAAATCCTATCACATATTAACATTCCTTTCGTATTTTCATCATTTGCAAATAAAGCTCTTGGTATAATTAGGCTTCGACGTAGAATATCATTTCTGTTTATATGATTGAGTCCTAGGTGACGGACAACGTAATCATTGGTAAGACACCCACGTGCAATGGCCATCAATCACTCTAGGTTTTGTCTTGACATATGAAACAACGTTGCAAGTTTCTCCTTTGATCCACCAGTTCGCAGCTTTGTAAGAATGATACCTAAAGCGGTTCTTGGATTTTACATCTCTGGTTCAATGAGGGAGTTGCAACATCTCTTCAATATGAGTTTGAATACTTTGCTGGTCCTCTCAAGTACCTTATGTGGTCCAGTGTAAGCTGGGTTGACTTAGACTAAGGTCAAGAGCAAACCCGTCGGAAAAAAAAAATAACAAAAAAAAATAGCGAATGGTACAGCCAGACCATCCGACTCAGCTTGGCTTCACCCTTAAACCTGACACCTTAAAAGAATAGTGGGTGGCGACCATGCGGTGATTAAGGGATGTTAAACGCAGACATTTATGAAGCATAGCTCTGAACGGACTAAGATTTCAAACATGGTGCCGTAGTAACTTTTGTTCAGCTTAAAAATACCTATCCAACGACGTATTACACGTACTTATTGGGGGGTGGGACCAAAATTTGCATCATCCTTTGCGTGATTTCATAAAAATGGGTTTAAATAAAGTTACACAAAGAGCTTTACCTCTTGCTTGAGCAAGAGAGAAGTTCCAGTGATCCTAGTACTGAAAGTTAGTTGATGCAAGTCGCAACGTTGCAAGTAGTAATGGGCTGAGTGATGATTTTTCTGTATCGATGACTGCATGCTGACAATGACAAAAAAATATCGGTGACGGGAATAATGACAAAATCATCAATGATTTTTATTTGAGTATTAGATCTCGTCACTTCAATTGTGAGTAGATACTGAAATGATCGCGGAACGGCTTAGTGAAATTATCATCAGTTATTTATGTAGGCATGGGTTCATTTTGTCACTTAGCCCCGTAATTCAATTTGGCATGGCAGGGTATTTTAAGGCAGCACATTTCGCACGCAAACGACGTAAACAACGCCAGTGCAAGTATTATTGCCGTTCCTTGCGCCAGTCATTGTCATTTTATCGAAATATGTGAGTTCTGTGACTTCAGTATCGCCGATCGCGCAGCATCGCAAAGTCGCAATTCACACCACAGCGCCTCCGAGACGGCCCGGGAACGTCCGATCCGAATCACCGAAGTTCGCGTTCATTCTAATAATGATTTAAAAAGCATTGATGATTTTTTCTTTGTCATTGCATGATGAAATGATTTTAAAATATCGATGATTTTTACATGTGACATGATATCGGACTCATCTCTAGTTGCAAGTGCGGCACGGTGACAAAGTAAGAACACTTTATCACCAGGATGTACCTACAACGATTTTTTCTATCTGGGAACAGTTGTCTACATTGAGGATACAGATATCTTCATCCTTGTTACAAAAACCATCATTACTTTCAGCCCTGGTCGCATGTTACTTTGGGTCAACGCAACGCGTATTTTCCATCCATTTTCCCCCGTCAGTCGTCACTCTATCATTCACTTAACTCTTTTTTCTTGCATAATATTCTCCACACAATCCATCCATCTTGTCACATAAACCATCTTTGTAGCAAATTACTGAAACTTGGTTCGACAAACAGGCTTTCACTATGATAATAATGTAAATAATGGCTTACGCCACAACTGGATGCTGAAAAACTGTTCAATGGCGTCATTTGAACCGTTTCTCCTCTTTCGTCGTTTGACATCTGAACAAAATGTCAAATGAAGAGGAAAGAGACAAGCGGGCAAAGTAGTTACACTCTGTTGGTTTGTCTACCTGTAAACTTTTCACGCCTTATCAGTTTAACAGATTCGATGAACGGTGTACAGGTAGACCTGAGTTAGAACATATTATGCTTTTCATCCCAGTGACAGTGGGATAACTTCCGACCTATGCGCGGGCTCAAGCCGCGTGCAAAAGCTAGTCACTTATTATTTAAATACAATGATAATATTACCTACTTACTACTAACCTACTTAGCTGTGTTATATTAGCTTCCGTAACTAATAGTAGAATTTTAGTTAGGAATATTTTTATCACTTCCGCAAATAAAAAAATTGGCTTGGTGTCTGTACGCGTATGCTTTGTGCTAATTCGATGATAAGCTCATGTACTTCCCCTGTTTGTGCCTATCATGTCTGTTTGTTAAAATACAATAGTAATACGAGTTATAAAGTAGGTATGTGTACATTTATTTATCTAGGTCAAATTCTACATTTTTGGATAGCGAGGAGCAAAGGGAAGCTACATTTCGCCAGTTATGTTAAGTCCTTCGGTAAGCTTATCAAGATTCTGAGATACTTACAAAACTGATTAACATTTTTCCTAGGAGTCAGATGCAAGACTCCACGACAAATTATCAAACTTCTCACAAATTGCGTACCTACATCACATTTGTTTCTTGTAGCCCTTGACCTGCCAGAACAATTAATTAAACGGATATACAACATTACAGCTAATTACAAAACTAGTTTCAACAAAATTCATTCATAAAACATTCTCTGGAGAATTTGCTTCAGTGAAATACTAACGAATTTTTTGTTTGCGTGAAAATGAAAAATGTTGAGTGTGCCTATTGTTAATGGTTCTAAATGTAGAAGCTTTCATAAATATTGGGCTAGATTTAATGCACATAGATTTGTTATGAGTAATTTTCGCCTATTTTTGCTCTTAAATCTTATCTTTTGCTTGAATCAAAAGTTTGATTGTGATCCAAAGAACTTTGGTTTTTGGCAGACTATTAACTGCGAGGCTTATGTCCATAGTAAATAATTTGTAAGTTAAAAACATTGGGCTCTCCTTGCAATTTATCCCAACCATCCTTTAAAGTTCAATCTGTTAGGGAGATCTAGCAAAAACCGTAAAAAAGCTTCAGCTGCCGACAGTCACAACAGCTCAATCTTATTATTCTTTTCCGGTTAAAGCAATAACGAACCTTATCCGTCAAACTTTTACAAAATTTTGGGATTCTGAAAGACTTGGGCTCGTGTAGGCAATACACAATATTATCGTGTTGAGCTAAACTCAGAATAAATTTTGAAAATATTGCACCTGACGCACCGGTTTTCTAAACAATTGTTCCTTCATATATATTTACATGTTTCTCTTTGTTCCCGACAAAATATTTACGTGAACTAAGCCAAATTTACCGAAAGCTAGTAAAATAATACGCTGTAAGGGCTGATCGGAATGCCAACAAATGACTGTTGTTACAAACTATGTCGTGTTTATTGTTACAAGTGGCATGTAAGCGTGTACTTTGCGTAAAACTAGGCGCTTGGATCGTGAGAACATTTCTGTATCGAATAATCAAGGACATGAGGGGCCTTAAATGCCTTTGTAAAGAATTGACGTATCGTCCAATGTGGCATAGGTACACAATACAACTTTCAGTGACGATCATGGCGAGGTTTCAAGGGCTCGGTGGGTTTGATGTTGGATCCTGTTTTACAAACCGGTCGTGATTACTTATTGTAAAAATGTTTCATATTTTGAAGAAATACTTAAAAAATGTGAATGACAAATAACTGTATTAATACTGGGTAATTGAATAAAGGCATTATATCTACTCGTAACTCGTATACAAATAAATAAAATCGAAGTGTCCGTTTGTAATTTTCAAATAACAGCTTTTTACTTGATGCTTAAGAAAGTATATACAAGGTGTTGTTTTGCATCCTCGTCAAATTCAAGGACGTAACTATGCTAATGATTCTCGTCCTGAATCAATAATAAAATAGGTAGGTAATTTTTCTTTTTACGGAAATCGGTAAGTGTGAACCACCCGTGTTTTAAACGCGGCCCGTCTGATCCTAGCCCTATAACCACGCTTTCATTCATACAAATAATCTCAGACGTTTATTCATTATTTTTTATGCCCTAAACCACGATAAGGGGGTTATTCTGAAATACTGACATACTTAAACAACAAAAAAATCAGCGTTTATTAATAATTAACTAGGTACTGTAATTTTTATTCATTATTTATGTCTTTTGTGACATCCTCTTCAATTTTAAAACAACACCTTGTATATTGTGCTTATAACAAAACACATTTTTATTTATTATTTTTGTCTGTCTGTTTGTTCCGGTTAATCTCCGAAACGGCTGGATCAATTTGACGTGATTTTCTTTTATTTTAGAAAAAGGGTTAGGGTACGGTACAAATATTTTTATAATAAATTTACGCGGACGAAGGTCGCGGGACCACAGCTAGTCATAAATAACATTCTTATCTGCGTAGGCAGTGTTTATGTTGCGTGGGATATAAAGCTGGTGGCTCAAATGCTATCAAATGTAATTTTTCGCGGAGGCACATTTAACACGATATTTACGAGCGACGGACTGCCTAATACAAGCAATTAATCATTGAATGAAAGGCTAACATGACAAGACTCTGATATTACCTAATTAAGTCCGTAACATGGAAAAAGATATTTGATGACATGTTTTTCCTGAAAAATAGGAAGGGTGTGTACAACCACCTTATTTAGAATTTTTCGAGGTTAATATTATGTACATTACATTATAGTAAAAGCTTTTCAATTATTTTACATTATGTTAACGTTAAAAGTAAAGTAAAAATGGTTAAGTAATAAGGTAAATTGTGTGTGCGAACATTAGTTTCATTCCGCAATTTATTAAAGGAGTCGTGCTTTGCGGAAACTTCTGCTATAAATACAAAGCATAGTTTTTAATAACAGTGATTCTGTTATAACAAAAATCTATGGATTCTCATGATGTTTATTATTTTACTCAACAGAGTAATAAACGTATCAGTGGGAATGGATCCCAATTCGAGATAACTATTATTAGTAGTGACGTTAAAATATCGAGTAATAATATAAGTATAGATTAAAATCATTGAGCCCTTGAAGCCTGGTGTGGGAAAAGATGTACCTTTATGTGTGGTTACATCTGGTTATATTGTGGAAGTATCTTAGGTATCAAAGACGACGAGTAATAGAGAAGTATGGAAGAAGAAGACATGCTGCACCGACCCCAAATGAATTACGATAATGGTAGGAGAATGACGATGATCTTAGGTCTCTAACATAATACTAGACTAAGCGTAGTATTATATTATCTGTGGTTTGAGTAACGCTTCGTACGTAGATTCAGGACTGCCGCTTTTCTCCTGTAAATATTGAACTTTCCCGACTTTCCACTGCAAGCTTGTGTCGATTTATTGAATTTTTGTCGTGCATCTAAAATATCGGTAAATACTGAATAAATCATACTATGTATTTATTTAATAATCTTTTTGACGGAAATCGTCAAGTGTGAACCACCCGTGTTTTAAACACTGGCCGTCTGCGCATCCACACATACAAACAATCTCAAACGTTTATTCGATAATTTCTTATTCCCTAAACCACGTTATTGGGGTTATTCTGAAATACTGACACACATAGACAACCAAAAAAATCAGCGTTTATCAATAATTAACTAGATACCGTATTTTTAATTGATTATTTATGTCTTTTATGACAACCTCCTGAATTTTGACTAGGATGCAAAACAACACCTTGTATATATATGTTTATGTAAAGCCCGAATGTGGGCGTCGTTGGGCGGCACAAAACACTGATACGAAAATGAATATTTTTTGGATACAAAAAAGCAATAGGGATGATGACTGGGTAAAGAAAACGAAATTCTATTTTGTCCGTCAATCAGGTAATACAAAAATATTAGATACGTATTTTTTGTTTTATCAAGTTAACAAAAAAATACTTAGTTAAAACGCATTAAAGTTGGAGAGTGGGGGCTCACTACGTCACAACTAGGTATAAAATGTACTGAGCCGTGACGTCATGCGCCATTTCAACTCAAAATATCTCCGTAATTTTACGATTACGTGAAAAAAGAAAAAATACGTGTCAAATAGTTTTTAATAATCTACCCGATGGACAAATAAAAAAAAATGAGTCACCATCCCTATTTTTGTGATGGCCAGGCACTAAGTTATTTAAGCTGTCATAAGTGTAACATTCTTCTGGGTGAATTTCGAAATAGACTAATTTCAAAGTGAAGAAAAACAATGTAAACTTCATTAACTCAGTGCTTTACTTAGTAAGTAGCGATGGCGTGTCCAGTGCCCATTTATTCAACAAAAGAGACATTTTTTTGTTCTCTTTCTTTTAAAAATTCTTTCTTTCAAGGTTCGTGCAGGTTATTACGAAATTAATTTACAGCAGTCTTTAACATAATCATACCTATTATTTAAAGTTTGTTTATAGTTTGTTAATTATACAGGATGTTTGGTGCATCGTTTGCCAAATCGAATAGGCCGAAAGGAGAGGTCATTTGCTATCTCTTCACGCCCTATAATTCATTCCTTGCCACACCGGTTTTTTATAACAACTTTTTAATTTAAATTTTGAAAAATTCCAAAATTCTGCATTTAAGGTCAAATAAAAAAAATAAAAAAAATGTTTAGACTTAAAATTTTGATTTAATTTTGATGTGTACTGTTGTATGATTCAATCAAATTCAAAATTACTTGCTAGTAACAATTACTTTCTTGTCTAATAGCTGGTAAAGTTTTTGTAAAAGAAAAATAAACTTAAACCTCAACTTTGAATGGCTATAAAAAAAACTAAAAGCAATCGGGATCTACAAATAACTTTAAAAAAAAAAATTGTCTATCCCCTTTCTAACGCAATATGCCCAAAAAACGTTTAATACCTTTTCATTTTTAACTAAATGTGTAATCGAGACACTAGGCTGAAATTCGACATTGCAGTAAGAACAGTAGTTTTAGCATAAATAACATGCCTCAAGTAAGTAGACAGATACTGTTATGTCACTAGTGCGTAGTGTCCTATCTCTTTCTAAAACAGGGTACCAATTTTTTAAGAATTTGAAACAAAAAAAAAAAACATTAATTCAGATATCACAAATCTTGTTCGAGTTGTCCGCCACTGTTGCGAATGCACGCGCGGCATCTTTGTCTTATCTCAACTGTACAAGCTGTGCGTAAGCGTATTTCTGCTTTGATAGTCACGAAAGCCGCATCAATGTGTTGCACTAAATCATCCCTAGTCTCTACTTCCGTGGCGTTATTTCTTTGGCTCGATCTTAGACGTAAAGATCTAACAGAGTTAAGTCTGGGGAACGTGGAGGCCATAGAATGGGACCATTTTGTTTATTTTGTTATTTGACCTAAAATGTTGAAATTTGGAATTTTTCAAAATTTAAATTAAAAAGTTGTTATAAAAAACCGGTGTGGCAAGGAATGAGTTAAGGCGTGAAGAGATAGCAAATGACCTCTCCTTTCGGCCTATTCGATTTGGCAAACGATGCACCAAACATCCTGTATAACTACATGTATTCGAACTATCATAATGTCTAGCCTTTTCCTATCTATGTTGGGGTCGGCTCCCATTCTAACCGGATAAGCGATAACCGGGCAGCTGAATACCAGTATTTTACATGGAACGACTGCCCATCTGACGTCCAGAACCCAGTCCAGGTCCACCTGTAACGTCTGCCATATCCATATTAATCCATACTTCCATACTAATATTATAAATGCGAATGTCAGTCTGTTTGTTTGTTTGTATGTTTGTTTGTTACCTTTTCACGACTAAACAGCTGATCGGATCTTAATGAAATTTGGCAAGAAGATAGATTTCAACCTCGGGAAGGACATAGGCTATATATCACCACGCTACGACCAATAGGGGCGGAGCAGCAATGAAAAATGTTGCGAAAACGGGGAAAATTTGACGCAGACGAAGTTGCGCGGGAAAGCTAGTATATGCGAATATAAATGCGAAAGTAATTTTGTTTGTTTGTTACCTTTTCACGATTACACGGCTTATTGGTTCGTTATGAAATTTGGCAAGGAGATAGATTATATCTTCGAGATGGACATAGGCTACTTTTTATCCCTGAATAAAATATCAAAATTTACACGCGAACGAAGTCGCGGGCAGCAGCTAGTAGATCTATAAATGACAGCCGGGACCAACGGCTTAACGTTCTTTTCGAGGCACGGAGGAAACTCGGTATGTAATGGGTGGTCACCCATCCACGGACCAACCTAGGCAAGAACAGCTTAACCTAAAGATCGACCCGAGCGGCTGTTATTATTTAGCAACGAGCTCCTCCTCATGTAAATACTAAGTCGCGGGCAGCAGCTATAGCTGCTGCCCGCGACTTCGTCTGCGTTAACTTTTTTAATTTGACTTTTGAATTTTGATGTGTTTTTCAAGGATAAAAGGTAGCCTATGCCCTTCTCCACTATATAATCTATCTCCTTGCAAAATTTCATAACGAACCAATCAGCCGTTTAGTCGTGAAAAGGTAACAAACAAACGGAGTTATTTTCGCATTTATAATACCTATTAGTATAGATATTGGATAGTATGGATGTATGCAAATGCTAAAAATACGCAATACAATGCAGGTTTTCGTCAATTTATGCTTTATTCATTATTTGGCGCTGTGCCGTGAAGAAGAACATTAATTTCCTGCCAATATGTTTTGCAATCATACCACTATCCTCAGTCTGTAGGTGGAACGGAAATCTATGGAATTGTGGATTTGAATCATTGTTCACGCGCCATTTTTGATAAAACTAGTTGAGAACATTTTGCAGCACAAGTTGTTGAACCCCTGTTTGCTTATTTGTCCATCAGTATGAGAAAGTCCAGACAATTTGAACAAAGGATCCTGAAATTAAGTTGAAATTAAACATACCAAACACACGAGAATTCAATTATTTTGATAATAAAGCTTATTTCCATTGTGTCAGGAAGGAAGCGAAGTTATCTTCGTTTCTACCACTCTATTATAAGTAAATAAATATTTTATTTTGAGTTAATTATCAGATCTAGCCCTTCTGAAACTTAATACAATTCTACTAAAATATTCAGAAAATTCACATTTAAATTAAAAGACTACATTAAAAATCTGAAACAATCAAGCAAAAGTCGTACTTATAATCTATGTACCTACCTGCCTACTTAATGACAAAATTCCACGACTGTAAGTTTTACTGTATTCAATTATATTTAATTGCATATACACGTATAACATTTATTCATGCTTTTATACCTGGTATGTAGGCTAAACTCGGGTGCTATAAAATCTACTGCAGTACCTAAGCTCCACATTTCTTACTGCATTATCCTTTGGGGTCATTTGAATAAAGTTTTTATTAGGAGGAATGTTCTGAAAAACTTCCTTGGAAAATTCTATAATGTGGCTGTGCTGTGTAGATTGATATAAACTAGTTTTCTATGCAAATTGTGGGTAGTTAATCTAATCAAGATAGTCTAAGCTATTATTCACGAACTAAGCAACTAAGGTCAATGTAATTAGGACATAAATAGTTATAACAAATCGAAGCAGACGGGACCATACCGCAAAGTTAACTTTGCGCTAATTGTTTGAGTCATAACTTCATAAATATAACTGTAGCTAAGTGTTTTGAAAGGCTTTTGACTACTTTGAAAATTTCTCCAGCAGAGGATATTTTTACAAACCTGAGGGTAAGAAAGAGAATGAAAATATTTTTTATTTCGCAGATGTCACAAGTGCACACAGCATTAAAAGTATCTAAACGGTTTCTAAGAAAGAGTTTACAGAACGAATTGAACATGATTCTTACTATGTTCTCGAAAACTATGCAAGACACTATTGAAAAAAAGGATTGTGTGGTTTTATGAAAACACGGTAAAAGAGAATCTTTTTTTCACACTATAGACATTTAACTAAAAAAAATTGGAATAATATTCCAGGGTATAAAACGTATTAAACGCGGAGTAGGGATAAAGTGAAAACGCTGTGACGAGCGCCTTTCACTTTATCCCTACTCCGCGGCCGAGCGTCACGCGACATGCAACACACAGACGAAAAAGTTTGAGACGATGTAATAAAAGTTTCACTTTAAAAGATGTATCGTAATGACAGTTCATAACAGTTTCATACTAACATATATGCAACGTTGCAGTTTCGTTTCAGGCCCGGAAAACCGAGCGTGGAAATCAATACTGTAAAACTCCTACAGTTTTCAGTATCTCACCTGTTTGAGTTGGAAAATAGTGTAGAAATTCAGCTCCGATTATATCCAATAAGAACTCTTGTTTATACTAAGTAAAAAGGTTAGTGCTCTTGGACCCTCGTAGACATCAATGTATATGTATTACTAGCTTATGCCCGCGGCGTCGCCTACGTGGAGTTCGATAATTGTCCCACGGGAACATACTATCGGGATAAAAAGTATCCTTTGTGTTAATCCAGGTTATAAACTACCCGTGTGCCAAATTTCATCCAAATCCATTCAGTAGTTTTTGCGTGAAAGAGTAACAAACATCCATCCATCCATCCACCCTCACAAACTTTCGCAATTATAATATTAGTAGGATAAATGACACGCAAAAACTGAAGATCTCTCGAGAAACGACGGTACATGATAATCATTCGTGAGACCCAACACCGCACCTCGTAAGCACTGGATATTGACAAGCGAGTCAATTTATCTAGAAGTTCCAAGGCAATCTGTGTTCATATATCAGAGTCCGAAGATCATCTAACCACGGACACTGATGTATGTGATGTACAGAAAGCCGATATTCACTTTGCGTGTCCACTTCCATATTGCTAGGTACTGTGTTCTGCCTTTTGATAAACGAAACGTAAACTTTAAACATAAGCTTAAAGACGGAAACATACTTACGTGTCGTGGCGTGTCGTGACGCGCCAGAAGCAAATCGGTTTCATACATTATGGTTAGGGACATACAAGGTGTTGTTTTGCATTGTCGTCAAATTCAAGGAGGTAACTATGCTAGTGATTCTCGTCCCAAATCAATAATAAAATGGGTAGGTAATTTTTCTTTTTCTTTTTTACGGGAATCGGTAAGTGTGAACCACCCGTGTTTTAAACGCGCCCCGTCTGGTTTTTGCCTTATAACCTCGCTTACACACATACAAACAATCTCAAACGTTTATTTCATAATTTCTAGTCCCAAAACCACGTTAAGGGGGTTATTCTGAAATACTGACAAACTGAACAATCAAAAAAATCTGCGTTTATTAATAATTAACTAGGTACCGTAATTTTAATTGATTATTTATGTCTTTCGTGACTACCCCCTGAAATTTGACGAGGTTGCAAAACAACACCTTGTATTTGCATGGCGTGTCGTGTCGCAACGATGTATGAAACCGGTATGCTTCTGGCGCGTCACGACACGCCACGACACGTAAGTGTGTTTCCGCCTTAGTAACGAGTAGCGTTTTGCTTAACAGCGATAGTAAAAATGGTCCTCGTTTCACTTTTAAACACAAATTGCTTCTTAACCCATAATTTTTAGTCTTATCTTCTATGCGCTTTGTAGCAATTAGTGTACGAGAATTCCTGGCAACGAGCGAAAGCTTAAAAAAGCAAAACGTTTTTATCTGTGATAAACTGTGGTCATTGATTTTCACCTTCCAAAGGCTACGTTTTTGTAAAAGTCGTCAACCAAGCATTCTATACATCAACTCTACGCAAAAAATATTTCTGGAAAACGACTTTTTGTAGGCTCAATGTAACGCACTCAAAACATTGCGCTGATAGATGCATTGCATCGGATAGTAGGTACAAGGGTCATGTAGGTATTTAAAATTAAGTTGTAAACTTAAAACACTTAGAGCTTGTATTCAAAAAATACTTCTGAATATGTTGGAACTTAGTAATTGAATGATCCCGTAAGAGATAGTGTAAGATTAGATAAAAACCGTGAAAATTAAAAACAGTGTTTAATAAATTCCAATAACTACGTAACTAAAAGGTTTCCAGGAAGAGTAACAAACATCCATCCATCCATCCATCCTCACAAACTTTCCCATTTATAATATTAGTAGGACTTTGTCCATATCTTAAGAGGTAGGTAATTTGACATACAACTAGATTGCCAAAAGAGGCTAACCGAATCATACATAAAAATATTTCAGTAATTTGTGGTCCTTTCCATACGTTCATAGTAGGCATGCCAACATTCAATGCTGTTAAAATGATTGACGCCATTTTAATCATTACTCACCGTCCAGCCCCTGCCCTAACGACGCGCCATTAATTCCAATACACACAAAAACATACACACATTCGCGATATGAAATGGTATAATTAACGGTTTTAGTTTCCCATGTTGTAATTGCTAATAAGAGGCGGCTTTACTAATCTGCATTAATTTGGCATTCGGTACTATACAGCAGGTACCATAAAAACTGCAAATACTGTTTTGCTGTCTAGCCTTTTGAACTTTGTTAGGGTCGGCTTGACTCGGCTTCCAATCTAACCGGAGGCATGAAAGTGAGGTCAAGTTACCATATTGTTAAGTTAACATCAGGGGTGCAACACGATCAATGCTGATCCAATAATTTTAAAACGTATCCGAGCAGGAAACATTGGGAACGCGCATAAATCAGAAATGTTGTCCGTATGAGCTCGAGCTATAAATCTACCAACACGACCCTTACTGCCATATCCCTGGTAGAAGTATATATAATCTATGGTAATAGTAATAATATCCAAACAGTAATGGATTGAATTAAAGCGGGGCTATTTTAAACAAAAATTTTACTTTTTATTAGTAACTGGAGAAAACTTCATATTCATATTCATATATTCATTTTTTGCGTTCTACAAGGTAAATACATGGTGTTAACAAATGGCTTAGAGCTAAGAACCGTTGTAGTAGTCAGGGCACAGCCAAATTTAGGGTAACATAATTAAAATAAAATAATAAAATAAAAAATGAAATATAATTCGAACATGCCAAAAATTAAAATAAAAATCACATGAGAAATAACATTAGCAAAAAAAATAAAAATATAGAAAAGAGAAATGTCAATATGTTAAAGTTAAAATATGTAATATGACGCCGTATTTAAGCCATGAATAGGCATATGCGTAGTATGTTACCAGCGCAGTATTTATGTCTGTAGTTTTCTTGATTTCCCGAAGGGCGTATGAGAATTTTGATAATTTAGCTTGTAGTTTTCGGATATGCGATTTCCAATCTATATGTGTGTCTATGTCTAGTCCTAATAGGGTGAATTTATTAAATGTTTCTATCTTGTTATTTTTATAACTGAAGTTTATATTTATGTTTTTTTTTTGTCGTATTATAATTTATTTCTAGGTTATGTTCCATCATCCAATGAGTTGTAGCGTCAAGTATTGAATTTATTTTATCATTAAGGTTGAGATTTGCTTCACATGAGGCAATAATCGAAATATCATCGGCAAACAAAACACAAGATTCACTGATATGCTTCGGGAGGTCATTGATGTAGACTAAGAATAGGAAACAGCCTATTACACTACCCTGTGGGATTGAAGCGTTTATTGGTATGTTTTCGGATCGAATCAGTTCTATATCATTCGTTTTTTTATTAAAAAAATAAAAAAAACGAATGAGTGAGAGAATGAGAATGATATAAACTTCAGTAATTTAGTGACAAGATAGTTTTGTATCTTTGATTAATCTAATGTGTGTAAGTCGGAAGCTTTTGGGCCTTACCATGTTATTCCAATCTTGTTCTAAATAATTTAAATATGCAAATATTGGTCTCATCATCAACCTAGCCTAGCGTTTGTACTACGGTTTATATTATATCATTGTACAAAAAATGAAGAAGCTTAACTCTGAACCTGCAATCTGTGGGTCTACCACCACCTGTAGCAGTATTATTTTTCGGTTGATGGCAATAGGCTCGCCGCCTAACACATCAGGACAGATATTTCGCCAGAACGTTATGTTTAATATTATTATTGTGGTTTTTAACTTTCATTTTCTCAGGTCAATACCTGGTATTTGTAGAATTTCACGGGTGTGAACCAAGGCGAAATTCTATTTATTTGTTTGTGAGGGTAAATTATTCTGTGCTGCAGCGAAATTATTATCCAAGTCTAATTGTAAAAAAAATCCTAACTATTCGGCAAGTGTTATGTATGGCAGCTTTTTGTAGTGTTAGATATGTATATTTCGATAGATTAAGTGTACTGAAATTATTGATGATTTGTTTTGGGATAACACCTAAACATAACTGGTGAAATGTGGATGTAGTAGTTGGAACACCTAGTTAATTCTTCTTTACCCTTCGGGGATTACAAGAATGATGTTATGTTCTTTCTTCTTTTTTATCGTGTGGTTATTGCATAAATTGAGAGAGGTATTAGGCCTGCTGGTTTCCTCACGATATCTCCCTTCACCGAAGCAAGTGATATAATTATACAATACACACATGAATCCGAGAAATCAGATGTCTTGGGTTCGAACTGGAGACCTATTACTTGACAGTCCAACGGTCAAGCCACGAGGCTATCACTGCTTATGTTATGATACAAAGGTGTCTTTAAAAATCAAGTTTGTTACAGAATGGCACGCTGTACGAAGTGACCCCCGAGGGTCAGATGTGGCACCCGCCTGCCACGTACTGTGTGGAGATGATGTTCAACCAGAACTTTTCCCAGCCACGCCTGGTGGCCGGAGTCTGCTTCCAGGACGTCACCACGGATGACAGTCCCATCCTCTACACTGCTTATGCCATTGGTAAGTAACTATCCTTATTTAAAAGAGTGTCCACGGAGTTTTCTTGCCCATTCTCCTCTATAAAGATCTACGCTTTAGAATGGGCAACTACAGTACTTTTACAGTTATTATGTCTTGTGACTGGGATTGTAGCTTCATTTTTATTATTGTTCGACTATTCAAGAGTTCCCGTAACTGGCCTACTTGAAATAAATGATTTTGATTTGATTTGATTATGCCGTTGGTAAGTAGGTACCCTTTTGCACGTAAAACCGTTAGATGGTAGGTTCTGGAGTGGTGGTTGTGTACCTTACGTTACCTGGTGAAGTCGCAGGAATCTAGCAGGATATGAGAAATGCAGAATCGATCTTTGTGGCAACTTCCAGCAGTGGATATATTTTGGTTGAAATGATGAAAATAATTATGTTGAAAGTTTGAAGTTCTTTCTATATCGTGTGGTTAGTCCTAACCTGGTGTCAGAGTTTTTATGCCGCCCATGGGCCTCTTACTTGGCTTTACATGCCATCGAGAAATATCTCTCGGGTGTGCTGGTTTCCTCACGATGTTTTTCTTCAACGAAGCAAGTAATAATTATACAATACGCATGTGAATCCGAAAATCAGAAGGGCGTGTCTTAGAATTTGATAGTGAGTTTGACGACACTGATGTTTTACAAGCGAATCGTGGTTAAACGTCAAACTTTAGTGCACGAAGGCTAGGTAACTTATGTTTTTTTTTAAGCGAATCGTCGCCTAACATCAGTGTGGTTATACGTCGATATTTAGCGCACGATGGCTTAGCAGTAGGTAACTTATTCACCCGTCCCAAAACTCCTGGGAAATAAAGATCGGGAAACACTGACTCCGGCAAGGACGTACATTCTTTATCGATACGATTCCAGTTCCTTTAAAAAAAAAAAAGTTAGTTGGTTTTGTTTACAAAGTGGTTATGGATAGCAGGCAGGCCCGTCCCAAAATGCCTGTTGAATTTCAGCTGAAAAAGTAGGAGTGGCCACTAAAGATGGTCATTACTTCGTACACGAGCGATGGACTAAAACAAGCCATTAATCTAATCGTGACAACCTCATTAGTGGAAGCGAACCTCAAATATCCTGCTTCTTCGAGCAACGTCGTAAATCGAATCATTACCTTTAACAAGTTAGCATCCATGTTTATTACACTTTTTAAACGAGCGATGGTTTCGTCGACAAAACAACACATTGTTGACTTAACAAGGCAATAGGATATCCGCTTTTACGAGCCATGGGATAGGCTCGCTGTTAAATGTCCGTTAATTATCCATAAGTACATACTCGGGGACACTTTGTGTACGTCCATAATTGGTCACTTTTTAAAAGTGTGTTGTGTTACACTATGACGTAATTGAGGAACGGTAAGTAATTCCGCTTACTGGTGATCAACAAAATCTTGCTATTGTAAGCATTTACTTACTCGCAATGACGTATAAAACCAAGTAAACAAAAATACAGTACGTACTGGTACAGGAATGGGCATCACTATGATCATGCCCACCAAAATCAGATTTACTTCAGTTTTCCAACTACGGGACAATGGAATCACTGAACAAATTGACCCGTAATAGTTTCCAGCACCAAAGACATTGTTGCCAATTTCTCACGTACACACTCTTACGAAATTTTACAGCTGGCACAGTAATATTGCTTCAATTTATCGAAGCGGACGATAAATATCGCAAAATATGATTATGGTTGAAACAATGTTTAGTTTACCGGTGCCGTTGCAATAAGTTACAGAATATGAAACTAACGCTGTAAGAAGTAGAAGTTGGAACTACTGATTCTTTGGCGCACGTGATTCTATTAGTGTCGGCAGTTAACACCAATCAAGATTTAGATTATAAACAAGCATAAAAAAGAATCAAAAGACAAAAGTCCACTGTGCCAGTCGTTAGTTTTGTCCTGCCATCTGCGTCACCTTCCATCTGTGTCAGGTCGGCACATAGTGGTATTTTGGCCCACATCTAATCAGGCATACGGCAGACGTGGCCAGCTCGGACTGGGACACTTCAGCTTAGCGGCTTTTCAGCAACGTCAGTAATCAATGTTTTGGAGCGCAGTGTGATGTTGAACACACATCACAAAATGTCCCTTTACGTGCAAATGTCACTTTTATACAATTAAATAATCACTGCTTAAAAGTCCCCCTGACTACCAAAAATTACGTTTGTAAGTTACTATTTTAATCCTCAGCCATAATGAATGGATATAAAATCATCTATTGTATATGTTTTATTTGTAAGGAAGCCTCAATGTCTCATTTTGCCTTTATTCTCCAGACCTACTTCTATCAGTACTAATTTAATACGATTTCCCCCGATTCGGTCCTTATAGGATTAATGCTTCGAGGAATTAACAGGCGTCAAAATTTCCGTCGTCTCCTGTGAGTGGGGTACGTTTGCCAACAATTATGTATGGCAGTAAAGTTATTATGAGCGGCAGAGCTCCACGCGTTTATGATGTAGATACCTCACGACAAATTCATTACTGTGCTTCTATCTAAAATAGTTTCAAATTCGTAAAGATGTAGTGCTTACTGCGCTAGCGTCTACGCATTGTGCATACCAGATTCTACCATGCGGTGGCTGAGTATATCTGAAATTTTTAGACTGGATTTCACACAGGTTCAGAACTCAAAGAATAGTTTTATTTTATCCATAACAAAAATTATGAAGTAGTATTAAGAAGCGTTTACGCCTTACGACTTTTCATACAAACTTTCAAGTCCTTATATTCCAAAATGTGTAAACGCTCTTAATTCATGCCTGCTGCATTTTTGTAGGGCGTCATAATTATGGCAGGGTTATGAAGCAGAAAGAAAGCAGTTCCGTTTTTAATCAGGTACCCCACTAATCAAGGCCGTCTTAAACTAGGCTGGGGCCCTTGGGCACACAGGAATTTGGGGCCCTTTTGGAAAGTAAGAAAAGCGAATTATAGTATTATTTTTTACTAAGTATGACCATTTATTATAGGTAATCAAATACAGTATGATATAATATCTCATTAATGATATTAGAATGCTGCTGGTTGTTTTGGTTACGATTACGATAACGGTTTCTTACGGGAAAACTGTTGAGCAAAATCTTCTATTTAAGGATATAATAGAAGATTTTGCTCAATCTTCATCGATATAATGGCGTAGTATATGCCTTGTAAAATTATACCTTCTGATAAGATCTGTGAAAAAAGTGTAATGTGCCCGACAAAAATGTTTTGAGAATAAATTTGTGAGAGAAATTGTCGGTCCTTCGGGCCCCCCTGAGAATGGGGGCCCTGGGCACGGGCCCCGTGTGCCCTTATGGTAAAGACGGTATTGCCACTAATAAACAATGCAGTGTCCAGAAAAATTAAGTTAGAAATAGTGGAGGGACTCGACGTTAGTTGCTTAATCGGCATAGCGGCCATGATTCTTGGAAACTACCTATCACTGTCCATAAATAAAAAGCTTCGTCACTATAGGAAGGCAATGCGTATGCGATGCTTCTAGTATTACAGATATGACCACTTCTCATTACGCAAGTATTCGTCTGCAATACCAGTACGTCTATATTTAATGATTTCTTTGTTCCAGGTCTTATCTTATCAGTGCCGTTTCTCCTGGCAACATTCCTAATCTACGCATTCATTCCTGAGCTTAGAAACCTCCATGGCATGTGTCTGACGGCATACTGTGGGGGCCTGATCGTGGCTTACCCATTCCTGGCCTATCTTAAGTTACATGTGGGACAAGTTGGAGTCGCCATGACTGGGTGCTTGGTTGTTGGTAAGTCTGCAGAATTTTTCACAGGATTTCATGACAGAAATTCCAGTTTGCCTGGAAGACCAATATGATAGAAATTGGAATGAAAATTATATAGTGTAAAACTCCTACTTCTTTTCTAATAATAAACAATTCAAGAAATTTTGATCATCTTCATCATGAACGGATCGTGCGTATCTATTGTGGCGCTTTTCTGACTGGTAACTTTTGTAGATTAAATAGCTGACAAGAATTGCACTGGTTGGGAATAATTTGACGGGCTTGTCCTAATAAAACACATCAGGTATCATTAGGAACTGCCTAATGATAGTTCCACAATTGTTCTTTATTCTGGTTAGTTCTTTTTTGCCTTGTTAGCGTTTGACACAAGTTTATTCTGAAAGGTCACACTAGCAATCATGTGGAAAAACAATATCTAGCACGCGAGCCTGCAGCTTGTACCTACTGCTGGTACAATTTACCGAGGATTTGCAACGAGGAATCGATACGTACGGACTGAAGTTTTTACAATTTCCCTAGTCAACACCAAAATATTTTCAACTCTTTTAAATCATAGAGGTCTATAGATTCTATTAGAAGAAATATGATAGGTCAACTGAGATCTCATGTCATGGAATGATATTATTTCCAAGTTTGATAGGTACATTAGGTATACTAAGTCGCTGACCAATTGGCTTTTACAAGTAGATTACGATATTATTCACTTTGTCCGGTCTATATTGAAATGCTCGAATATGATTTGGAACATTTTTGTCCCAAATCTTAGGCGAGCCAACAGAGCCTGTAATATTAATGCGAATTAGTAAAATTGATTGAAAACCCATAGAAAGGCTGGCAATATTGTGTTAATAGTCTCTATTAACATTTCATCGAGTGTTCACTCTATTGATGGCTTATTTAATAGTCTCACTAAAACTCCGAAGTGAGTTATTATTGGTAATTATTTTCAGTTCGGTGGAAACACGTTAACTGGCTTCTTTATAGTTGCGGTTATAAGAGTATTCTCATTGTACTGCCTTCGGAATAATTTTTCATTCGTCCCTTTTCAGTTTAGTTTAGTTTATGCGTCTGCTTTCGTATTGTGGTTTAAAAACCGTAAATTCCTCAATATCTGTATACATGTTCGAAGTCATAAAATAGAGTAAGTACAGCATATTAAATAGGTTGATAGGGCAATAAATATGTATTAATACAAGATCTTTGTTATGGTAATTCCGGAAATTATGCGAAACTGGGTTAAATATCACAAAGGCCGTTCTGATATCCGATTTTATCGTCTGCTCATAAAATCTTTGATTAAAACTGGCTAACTTCGAGTACCAAATAATATCCATATACTGCATAAGAGATTGGTTACTTCTCTGAATAAATTGATAATAAATTCGTGTTAATCTGTTGTTTCTCTTTCTTCTAATGACCCTAATAAGTAGTAAGTAACTTTACTAATCAGTGATAAGTAGGTAGCTACTTTGTTGCGTCGGTGAAACAATCCGTCTTGCTTTCACATATCACGGTTAATTTCCTGGATAATAAAGGACAACCACACCCTGTATAGTACGTGATATAAGTAATTTACTGAAGTAAGTATATTAGCTGTGATATACCCGCTAATGTAATTAAAAAACATGGTCACTTAAGACCACTGTAACAAGACACATTATAGAGGCGCTGCCGGACAAGGCAAACGTCAAACAATATGTCAAAGAGGTTTCATTTTTTTTTAGTTTAATTGGTTGTCGCGTGCCAATTTTTGCTGGATAAATTACACAGTTTTTCGTGCGTGTAAATATAGTAGGTACGCTAAACTTTTAATTATAATATTAATGTCTTTTGTGACTAGTTAAAAACTTGGTTCATTTAAATAATTTTATTCACAAGCCAAATTAAGTCAGGGCATAATTAAATTTTCTTGCAGGCCTTAAAACAAATAACTTTTGTGAATGTTTGGCCAGCCCTAGAGAAGGTCGGAACTTATGAAAATTCATACCGGTTCCATTGATTTCTTTGGGTTTTGTTCCGGCTTTTAATTTCTAAACGGTATAATATTTCATAAAAATAAGGTTTTTTCACTCCATAATGTGTAAGAGTATGTGCAAAATTCAATTGTTTTCTAAGTTTTCGTCGGCCTATTTGCATACAGAAATAATTATCATAATATCACAATACAATGTGACCTCTTATACGTGACATTTAGCAGCCCTAGAATTTGCAGCACTAACCCTATTTTTACCTATTCGCGGTAAACGTGCTTGTCGTTGTTGTCTCTGCACGTAATAATTGTAGTCTTCATAATTTCTCAAAATAATCTTCAAAATAATCCGCTCAGCATTGTAGTTTAGAAGAAAGCAGTTATTCTACTTCTTAGCGTGTCGATGGCAATCTAAATTGTGTCGACCGACACAGAACTGAGCCACGAGTTTGGCGCCTTCAGTAGCATGTATCAGTTCCTGTAATGAACAAACAACAGGACACACATATTAAGTACCCTAACGTTTGTGGAACAGCACCACATTTAAACACTAGGGCATAGCCATCAATGAATGTTCACCCAGTAAAGTCGTTTGTTGACTAACTTCGCGTTTGCACAACATGGAACGTGTTACTTGCTTTACTAATGTTAGGTATTTTTACCCGACTACGGCGAAGCCAAAAGAAAGTAAATACATTTTAGAGCGTAATTTTAAGTAGTCGGGTTTTAATTTTTGTTTTTTTTTTTTATTAATTTTATATATCGCACAAGCTTGTGTCTTGCTTGCTGGAAAGGAAACGTCTTTCCCGTATATACAAAAACTTTTAACCAATCGTCATATAAATACTAGCTTGGATCTATCATAATTAAATTAATACATATAATGATTATCATCCGCTACGGTAGTATTTGTTCAGCGGGGTAATAACGTTTGTAAGTTCTGGGTTTGATTAAATTCCCCGGTCGAAAAAAAGTCTTATTAGGTTTTTCCTGGTAAAATGTAGATGTACTAATAAGTAAACCTCTACCTAAGCCTTCGGTGATTACAGGCGTGCTGTTATCTATTTACCTAACACACTAACAATGACAATGTCTTTCATTTTAACAATTCAAAATAAATTGCGTAGAAAAGGACCAATCGACTAAAAAATTCCAAAGGGTTGTTGTACATTCGTCACAAAGTAAATTCGTCACGATAAAAAGTATGTGTAAACTCGTCACAACTCTATTTTTATGAAAGAAAATCCGCCATATTGTTTATTTCCGTACAGACAGCAGAAAAAACAGTGCGAGTTATCTTATGTTTAGTAGGTGAATGTGTAATAGCAACCCACAATTTAGTTCTCAATCTTCCTTAGGTAGATAAATTTGGGCTCAAGTGTATTATGTCATACCTCTTACGATGATACGTGCACGATTCACACTTCACAGGAGGTTAACAAACGAATGTGACCCAGACAATTGATCACAATCATTCCATAATGTGCGAATGTGATCTTATTTCATAACAATAATGACGAGGTCAACCCACACATCATTCACTCTAGGATCATTTTTAACCCCCGACCAAATAAGAGGAATCTGTTTATCTGTCTGTGGCATCGTAGCACCTAAACGGACAAACCGATTTTGATAAAATTGTTTTCGTTTGAAAGGTGTTTTAATCGGAAGTGTTTTTAGCTATGTTTCGAAAAAATCTGCTCAGCCGTTTGAAGATCAACATCTCTTTTCTAGTTGATGATGATAAACAACTTCCACAGGTCAGCTGGCCTACCATGACGTCTTAAAGCAGTATTGTTTTACCCCTCCCCGCTAAAAGCTCGGGTTTTTTTTTTTATTTATAATTCTTCTGGATTTCGTTTATTAGCGAGAAGAGGCGCAACACCGAGAAAACTGGAAGGAATGGAGGGAGTTCTATGCCTAGGAATGGGATAGTCAAGGCTAAGAAAAAATAATTGAAGTTTAAAAGCATGAAATTAAAAACATTTAGAAACCACCGACACAAAAAAACCTGTAAAAATCCAAAATTAAATTAATCCAAGCGTCGTAGCGTCTTGGGTCCGCTTTGTTTTGTGCTTGTGCTAAGCGGTCTACCCCCGACGCTACGACGCTCGGATTAGTTTTGTGTCGTGGGTTTTAAAAAAATATACCTATTAAATTTTTTATGAAGATAATTTAAATTTAGCATATATTTGTATGCATTGTATACAATGCTAGTGTCGGCAACTCCGCATCCAAAGCGCGTATTCTGTATAGAAGGTTCTTCAAAAGTATGATTTTTATATAAAAAAGACCACTCTGTAAAAAATTACGCGTGATCCATGCAAAAAATAAATACGCGCCTTGAGAACCCTCTCCCTTTTTTAGTCGGTTCAAAATAAATAAAATTCTGTGCTTAACTCAACACATGCCTTTGCAGGTAAACAATTGAGCGAAGTGTTTGATGTGGGTAGCTAAATAGAGCAACCAATTTGAGTTTCTATTTATAGATATATTTGGCAAACAATTGGATCTTAACTGTCCCTAAACGTTAAATCGGATGAGACTCAAAGTTATCAACAATTTTTATTAAACAGTGTGATAGATGCAATCAATATCTGTCACAAATCGATTAAATCAGAAACCTTATATTTTTTATTATTAACAGACTTAAAAAAGGAGGATATCAAGTCGACCTTTAGGTATGTAATATTATCAGAATTGCACAGTTTTTGCAGTTAGTCTATACCAGCTTCTAACCATGTGTAATGTGCATATTTGTATGTTTGTCTACGCTTATGTCAAAAAGCATAAGTCGGATTGCAATGATTATTTTTAGTTGGATTACGTATATTTCAACTTAGGGAACAGTGCAAGTTTCAGCAAAATCGGTTCATTAGTTTGGGTTTTTAATCGAAATAGATGCAAAAAAAATGGCAGTCAAGAAACGAAATTGTGTATTTACGACTAACTTCTAGTTACAATGTTAAATTGACTCATAACAAGAGTTTGTATGTTATATTACAACTAAAAAGGATTAAATAAATAACTTTTAGCAAAAAGTTTTTTATTGGAATCGATATTTGTCATGTACCTAACCTAAATGGAATTATACAATATTGTAAAGCCAACATATTTCGTAAAATTCCCTTTGCAGGATTAAAGTGAATTTTTCCAATGAAAACTTGAAACGTTAGTACTTACGCCTATAGGATGCTGACGCATATAAGGTACTAATTAGTGATAACTTAGTACTTAAATACCTACAGGTCTAATTAAATATGCACAACAATAACATTTTTATATGATTCATACATATACCTAAGTCATCCATGACCAATGACCGCAGCCTAACTGACTGGCCGTATGTTTCAATGAAAACGCAGTTATTTATTAATAAAATAGATCGTCATTTATTTTCAATACCTACTCCTGCGATAAAGCGGCAAAATAAACTTCAGGGGAATAATACCTTAATTACTTACCCAGACATGACGTGGGTGGCAAAGTTCATTGAATTTATATAGATGGGACTCTAATCTCGGAAAGGTTGGCTAAACAACCCAGATCTCTATTAATCCCCATCATCAGCCTATAATGTTCCCACAACTGGGACACAGGCCTCTTCTCTATGAGAGGGAGTGGGCTGTAATCCACCACTCGGGCCCAGTGTGGGTTGGTAGATGTCACATGTCTTCGATTTTTTAGTTCTAGGAGATGCCGGTTTCCTCACGATGTTTTCCTTCACCGTTTTGGACCGAGATCAGCGGTGATGAAATTAATTACACAAAGTAATGCGCCTGCCTGGGTTCGAACCCACGGCTTGCTGCTTGTAAGTCGGGGCTGCCACCACTGGGCCACCGCTGCTCTCCCGATCTCTCTAATTAAATATTAATCCTAATCCTATAGCTAATATTATGAAGGAAAAAGTGAGTCAGTTTGTCACGCCCGCCGCCGTCCTGCATTGATGGCTGATAGGATCTCGATCAAACTTGGCTAACGGATAGACCATGGGTTAGGAAAAAGGATACTATTTATCCCGGTTGGAGTCACGTGGGATAAATTAATACGAAAACTAGTCAAAAGTAGTAACTAACAAAATGACGCAAATAATTCTTAGCCAACAAAACGCTTAGAAGTTGTATTATTTATTACTGGCTGCAGACAACACATCCACGGCTCGTATCGCTCGCCGACTAGCGTGTCATACGCCTACACTCTTCTCGGTAACTGCGAAAAATCAACACGATATTGCACTATTTATTTCCCCATCGATTTTCCAATGAAAGAAAAAACAGCGTGTCAGCCAGCCAGATGGTTCACATCCAGTGCAATTTGTAAAAGCTAGCAAAAATACCCTATGTGTGACGTATAGCTTGCCTACAGCGCAGTCTGTCCTCAAAATTCGGGACCAAGTTTTTGTGTAAGTACCGCCACAAATGATGAAACAAGATGTACTGAAAAACGTGGAGTTGGTACATGTGAACTTTTCAGTGCATGTGTAAGAACAAAAGCACATCAAACCAACTTGATTAATTGGTTGTAATTAACGATACGGCACAATGGTGATCAAAAGGGAATTGTTCTCGCAGGCTCACATTAGGGCTTCCTGTTCCTTTCATGAAGCACAAAAGTTAGATCCACCCACATGTAGCACTAGAGCAAATACGGATAGGGAAAATGTGGTAATCCAATTTGCGTAGGTGTGTTTTGGTATGAAAATTTTAGGTGGCATCCCACCTAAAATTTTCAAGGGCAAGGAGAACTCCTTGCCCTTGTTCTACTTATATTTTAAAGATTCTATGTCGCAATATAATTACCTATTTGTTTTCCTTCTTATGTCCAAAGCGTCTGTCAATTTATTCCACGAAGCTTCGTTGACCCACATTTCAATTAAAGAGATTCTCACACCTTTTATTTATTATTTATCTTTTAATACCTGCGTAACGTGGTTATAGTTTGTTATGTTTCTTTTTATCTTTTATGTATTGATGCCGAAGTATTTCCTTTTAGCAATGTGGTTTCTTAAATTTGTTTTTTTACGTTTATTTATATTTTTCAGCGTTCATCGTTTACTACGCATTCCAAACGAGTTTCTTCTGGCTTAACGTCATGTGTTTCGATATATGGAGGACATTCAGGTAAATAGATATGCTATATTTTATTATTACATTACACTGACGCGATAATTTAATTTCGGTTTTACATAGACATACAATCTCACTACGAGTGATACTTTTAACGAAGCGTTTTGTGGAAGGTTGAGTACAAAAAGCTTTATTTTTTCACTGTCAATATTTTCCTGTAACTTATCATCAACATCTGAGAAAACAAAGTAGGAGTTTCATAATATTATACAATCCACATGTTAAACAAACATGTCCACACACAAGAGATGTGATAAAAACAGCCGGCGGATACAATAAAACCTAGCGGACAAGGATTCATATCGCGTGGGAAATGTGCGAATTCAAGATTACGGAGAGAGATAACCAATTGTGTGGATAGATTTTATGATAGTTTTCCGCACTAGCGCGGATTTTTAAACAAAATATGATATTGGTTTTTAAAACTAGGTATTTTTTTTGGTATTTTACGATACCTCGTATGTGTAGGTACTCTTAACTCTCTTGATGCTTTTTTGGGACTTAAAAAAATATAATATACACACGTAGGTACACATGTTTTGTATGATAATATATCTTATTGCTGTGTTTGCCGTATGCATATTATATTACGAGACACTGAGACACTCTTCCTTTTTCGAGGTCTGCTAAAAATTCTTGTTCTTTTGTAAATACAGCTATCCAGTCAACACTTTCTTTTGATTATATATGTTTATATTTTTCCAAAGATATTCATTCTGTGTGTTGTCGCATTTTCTAGCCACACTGCTGTCGCATTGGTAATTGGTTTTATTGATCCACCTAGCCATAAATATAATGAACCCATCAGAACAAAGAACAGAGTGCACTAGTATTTATTATAAACATTCCTTATTAGTAACAATAAGGATTTTCCTGCAATGTGGACTACTTAGGTATTAAATTAATTATTATCCTCTTCTTGAACAAAAAGTTTATAATTAATTTCCTTTTAGCAGGGTTCTGCAATAGGGAATTTTATTTTTCCTCTTTATTTTAGTACAGGAATATGTAATACATCATGTCACAATGACAATAAACGGTAATGAAAGATGTTCCATCAATCATCATTTGTGGGAGATTCCCGCGACACATAACATTTTATTACTTACATACTACCAAACCATATGTTTGGGAGAGCTCTTCGTTCTGGGAGAAATATTCGTAGAAATAATATTGCTACTATTTTGGAACACTTACGCTGAGAATGAGAAACTAGATAAACCCGCGGCTGCACCCGCGAATATTGATAGGATTTTTAAATTATTTTTAATGGACGGTAAAATATCTTATTCTTTTCTACTAAAGCCAAAAAAAAAACTCTAAGTAGACTCCGAACCAAAATCGGCCGTAGTAAAGACAATTTATACGGATGGGGGTTCATGGACAGCTCAAAAGGTGTGTATGCGGCGTGTCTCCAGCTCCACAGACAATAGCCCACCTTCCATTTTGCGCTGCATGCCCTGCCACCTGCGTACTTTACGATCTTTAACTGCATCAGCTAGCGGAGTTCAAAGCTAAACGTTATTCCTGTCACTGCCGACCACCATTCAATTAGAACTGCAAGATAGAGACGGGAACATTTGTTTAAGTCAAAGCATGTGCTGTATAACGTTTACAGATCTAGAGGTCTATAGGGATTAGCAGTCAGTTCTTAGCAAACAAACTTGACATTCGTACAGTAACAGTTATTTTACTTTCTGTCCTTTCATAAGTTGCTGAATGAAAAAATATGTTCAAAATAGAAGCCTTAAAAAACGGAAATGGCTTTACCAACCTCCGATTTGGAAAAGCTTACCACTGTCAAATTTACAATGGTCTTTATAATCATTTCAATAAGGTTGCTAATGTTATAGCTAACTTTGAAAGTATTGTGGTCAGCTTCGAATTATTGCGGCACAAACCTGATAGTGATTGATTATTATCTATGTTACGTTTGTGATATGAAGCCGCTATCTTTACTCGTCTATTCCCCCTCTACTGGAGTGGATCCCTATTATCATCGTATCACGGTATTAGGGTTACCTGATAACACAACAGCCCGTAAACGTCCGTAACATAGATTTAAGGATTGGGTATACCAAAAGCTGATGCTGCGCGAGCATTTTTATTAAAGAACAGACATGCCATTCGGCCATGGTTATTATACCATGGCCGAACGTACCGAACCCATGTATAGGGACAGTTATTCTCATCCGGGTCGTAGTCAGGTGGCCGCGAGCGCTACTGCTGAGCATGAGGTCCTGGGTTCGATTCCCTGGTTGGGTAAAGTATCGTAGCAGTCACGGGGTCTGGTTGGCAATAGTCTCGTCCCCTTTGTCATGGGAATTAAACATAACTGTCGAAGTGTGGGTATACCAGATCCACCTCTGCCTAACCAATCTGGGATTACAGGCTTGATATTATGTTATTGTCATAAATCGGGCACAAATACAAAGAGCCGAGGAGTGCTACTGAAGAGCAATTATTACGGATGTAAAATCCCACTCCCTGTTCTGGTAATCTTACAAGGCCAAATGAATAAGCCACAATTTCCTCTATCCGGGGACTGCATTTATTCCAGTAAAGCTTTTGAACGATATATAGAAAAAAGTTCGTACCAACTCCAGACAATAAGCTATTAAAACTAAACCGTCCTTCCATGATTCGATACCCGCTTCCAATTAAGATTAAGCCTTATTGTACACTGACTGTGTGTCTTCATAAAATTGTTGAAAGCAATTTCGGAAACAAACATAACTGTCGATCAATCCCCAAGCAGTTAGTTAGTTTACGGTTTTGCAATGTTAATAGTATTAAAATAACTTGGAAGTTATAGACAGTTTACGCATGAGGGAAAAGAGAAGGGTTCGTGGCTAGATTTAGAATTTCTCTTGTATCGTGGGTGCGTTTACAAACATTTAATCTTACATACATACAACAACCATAGACCCGGAACCACTACCTGTAGGCCATACAAATATTTGTTTCGTGCGAGAATCGAACCCGCGACACGCAGCGCAGCGGTCAAAATAATAAAAATCTTTCACAACACACGAATGACAGTTAATAAATTGACAATTGACGTATCCCTTCGATTGCAGATCAGCGACGCCGTGTGTTGCCGTGGGTTGCGGCAGCCACCTGTAGGTCTTAAAGCCTAGCTTACAGGTCGATGTCTGTAGTGGCATGCTACTCGTGTGCTGCAACCGCTAGATATTGCTCGTTTATGTTGAACCACAATACTCTGTGTAAGGGACATCGATGCCTTAAGAGCCTTTACACCGTACGGCATTTCACACAAACCTTCAAGTTCAGATTTTCCGAAATGACTGAACCGATTTTAATTAAACTAATTATGTATTCGCAGGATACATAGGTCTAAAAAGTTACTAAAAAACATTTTCGAAATGTCTTTAAAAAAAAAAGATAATTGGAAATTTCTGTTTCTATAGATAATTTATAATCGGCATCGAATATTTAAATTTAGCTGTGACACTATTTTTCGAAAATGTTTTAGTAACTTTTTAAACCTATGTATCCTCCTGCTCATGAGTATGAAGTTTCATTAAAATCGTTTCTGTAATTTCGGACTTGAAAGTTTGTATGAATTGTAAGGCGTAAACGCTCTTAACTGCTAATATGGTTTTTGTACTGGTTTCAGAACATGGTTCTAGACCCCCAGCGTAGACATTTTTCGTCGGTTAATGAATCAGCTGCTCCATACATTTTAGTTGTGAATGTGCATAGGTGTTGCACTTTTGAATGAAACAGCTGTGTTTTCACTGCCGATGAAAAATTTCAATGCGGTCTATTATAGTAGATTCTAGGGGGTCTACAATCATTTACAAATTATATGGTTATAGTTGTGCTTCGATGTTTGTCACACCCTGTTTAGAGGTAGATCTACTTCATGCTATGCTGGTTATGAAGCTCATGTGAACAATCGCCAAATGTCGAACACAAAATGCCGATTTCCCCTTTATTTCTTTTGGCAACCGCGCTCTCTTTATTTGTCAACGAAGCTTATATTATTCACATTTTCCAGCTAAAGTAGTTCCATCTATGGTTATTTCTGAAGCCTAAAAAACCTTTTACGTATGATTAGAAATTGCGCCTCCGCCGCCGCCGCCTTCAAGGCTTATTGTTGTTATTTTTTGTGTCTCAAGTTAAGTAGACATACGAGCGAAATACAAATAATGGATGGAGATTCGACGCCTGTAGAAACCAGGATCATGTTTGATGGAAACTAGGCCTGGTTTCCATCAAAGCGGAGACGAACGGAGCGATGCGAAACTGTGCGGAGAAGTGCAACATTCCAGAGACGGGAGACCGAATTCCATTGTGATTGATCGATTCGCACGAGTCTTAACGCCGCTCCGTCTATGTCTGTTTCGTTGGAACTAATTCAGAGTTCACATGAGCTAATACTGTATCGCATGAAGTGGACCGCGTACCTGTTAATTTTGTGGTCATTAGCGTTCGGTGTTAACACTCGCTAGTTCAATGTTGTTATTAAGCAGAGACGACATGTCAATAACACGCATTTTAACATTATTTGTTAGAGAGACAAACTGTCAACATTCCCTGGCGTTTACTCGGTCGACATAAATTGGGTCTAAATACAAATTGCCGAGATAGTAACGGTTTATAATATAGTTATATCGGATTCACGAGTAACGAGTGCCACTTGATATTATGGCAGATATTAAACTGTCCATGCATTATCAAGTGACGTTGATATAAAGCTAATCTGTGTTTAATGTAAACAAACGTTAATTTTCTTTTAATAGGACTTGACGAAATGTCAAATAACTGATGATGAAATAGGAAATGAATTTAACACTTATCACAATATTGTCACAAGTACAATAAGTAATGGAATGCCCCTATGAGGGTGGCATGGTCATGCTGATCAAACCCTCTATAAACTAATAAAGAATAAAAAATAAAATAAAAAGTACAATAAGTAAGTAAACAGATCAAAATGAACCCTAACGTCTAAACCAGGCCGAGCCTGTATCTTAGACGTTAGTCGCTTTCGCTTCCAATGTTGTTACAATCAGAGACGAGCATAGCGTAATAAAACATTACAAGGCATATATTTTATATTAATAAATAATGTATGTGCACTTTATTACGGATTTTGCATCTAGAAATTCAGATGTTTTTTTGTAAAGAATATCTGGAGAGCAGTATAATTTTGTACGTTTGCTTGCTTGTCTTAGAGTACTGTGTTTTCATAATTTCAGACGAGGTGGTTTCATAAGAATACTATCATTTAATCAGAGAGTAGAGGTCAGTCAACTTAATTATAAAGGAAGTTTAAAGAGCGCAGAGTGAGTAAACATTTTGTAGACGTCGTTCTGAATGCATCGTTTATTTCGATAGTACTTTATTGCATTCCTATTAATTATTTGATTTAGAATTATGAATTATTATTTATATTATGCTTAAATAGTTCAGTATCAATATAAGACACAATTCACGCATCGACAAACGTGAATTAAATAAGATACTAGTTTTCTATTGCGCTTTTTATTGCAAAAGAAATTAATCATTCAATCCAGATTTTCATTCAGTTGTCGAATGTAAAAAATGTGTTGTTAAAAGCTGTCTCACTTTGAAGCGAACTCAAGGCAATGTGTAATTTAGTCTTTTCAAACTTTGTTGCATATTATTTTAAATTTGTAGTCAAGCGTTGAGTTTCCGCGAAGCCATGGCCAAATACCTAGTCTGGTATTACCTAGAATAATAAGTAACCGGGTAACCGACAAGAAAGCGAGGAGATATCGATTGATTTCGAACCCTATATCATTTTGTAAAGACTTTTGTTTTGTTCCAATTTTCCGACTGCGCGTTTCTGAGCTTGCAGTTGACGTGGGTATTATTGGTAAAAATAAAAGTTGCATCCATCCCTAAAAGTAGTGGCTAAAAACGAAAAAGAAAATTTTGAAGTTATAACATCATGATCATACGAGTACCTATTTGAGATTCACATTAATTTTGCTTCCAAACATTTTTAAGCCTATGATGAATTTTCAGATATTTATATTTGTAATTATGAAAGTAGTTAGTTTAGTTATAGTTTGGTCACGACTCGTAATTCTATCACTTTATAAATAGTGTTAATTGTTAAAGCACACGTTTTAGCGACGTAGTTTCTTGTTTACGTAGAAATAGAAATATGCAGTTAGTAGTAGTTAGATATAGAAAACTAGTCATGGATATTTTTATCGCTCTGTAGTAATTTAACTTTAAAGTGTTTACGTAGTTAGTTTGAAGCAATTATTCCGTAGTTGTTATTTGAAAGGTTGGTTATTTACGGTAATGGTACTGGTTATTTTTGAGTTTATTACAGCAGTATGTCATCATTAGTGTCCACTAAAGTCGCCAATTTGAAAGACCCCTGGGGACATTCGATTATCATAATCTGAATTGAAAAGCAGACTTTCAATTTATTTTTTCTATTGTCAATGTCAAGATGGTTAGAGCTTTGCAATACTTGCCAACTTTGCAACTTTATTATTAATTGCATGAATTCTAACGACTTTAAGGTCGAGATTACTGTAAACTATATTCATAAACTCAGTTTTATCTTTTGAACTTTTTAGAGTAAAGTGTGTTATGTCGGAAGTGCTTCATTACATTAATGTAACATTACAGATTATCTGTTTTTATCGTTTTATTGCCATAAATATTAAGTGCAATTCATATGACATAATGACACGATAAAGTATAAAATGTGGGTCGATAATATTTGATGTAGCGATATAATAAATCCCATTAAAATATTCACTGCCTATAATATTTATATCTGGTCCAGTTATACTTGTATATAAAAACATTACATATCAGTATTCATGTTTAAATTATGTTTCTAATGCTTCCTGTTGAAGAATTGGGACTTTAGCTCAACAGTCGCAAAGGTAAGGTGCTAAGCTAACATGTGTACATAAATGACTGTAAATAATATAATTATACTTTTCCTGTATATTCTTACCTGACTCATCGAGAAAAGACGTCAAAACACCGGTAATAATAAGGAATCTAGTCTGAAAATGATAGTAATATGCATTAGGAAACGGAACATAAATAACCAAGCTCTAAGTTTTACCGCATCATAAAACAAAAGTTAATAAATGAAGGTGCTACGAAACAGCTACGCGCTACAAGAAAGTTATCGCTACCTTCAACTTAAGAACTACGTGTCGTAGCCAGTATGCTACGGCGTAGCAAACAATAAAAATGCTATAATGACATCGCTTCGTTGTGGAATAAAAGTAAAAATATTTTGTTGCAAAGTATAACATAATTTATACTCAATTTTATAACGCTATTTTTCATACGTTATTATACGTCCCTACGGGCTACGTTGTCATAAAAAGACAGCTTTTAAGGTATTTTGAAAAGCATATGGGCACCGAATTACATAATACTGTTAATACAGTTAGTTCAAAAGTTTCAATAGGTCCCGGGAGACATTCAAATTCAAAATAGACTACACTTATATCCGGGACACGTTATGGAGAGAGTGGCATTATTAGGATAAGGGAAAAGATTATTGCATTGGTTGTGTGGTGGTTTAACACGTATTGAAAGTGGCTCAAAAAAACAGTTTATTATTAGAAGATGTCAAAGGAGGTTACAATCACCTCCTGTGTCTTTGGTGTCTTTTATATAGGGTGACTGGTAATTAGTGACCGATACTTAAACACGTGATTATACTCATGATAACAAACAACTTTCCTAAAGAAACCTTTTTTATACTCATTCACTTTTATCACAAGCTGATAGGCAAGAGGCGCGTGCGCGCGAATTTCATACTGCTGTTTTATAAAATACTCATTCACTTTTATATTTTTTTATAAAAGTGAATGAGTATAAAAAATGTTTCTTTGGGAGATTTGTTTTTTATCATGAGTATAATCACGTGTATAAGTATCGGTCACTAATTACCAGTCACCCTATTAATTGAATCAATAATTTTCTTCCCCGTAGTGTCTATATGTATATAAGTTTAAGTAGTCTTTGTCATCCATTTACTCCCGTACATAAAGGTCATGTGATGGATTTATAAGTCAGTGTAGATATCATCATCAATCTACCATGGGTTGGTAATTGTAGTTGTTCATTTTAAGGCCTTATCATGAACCTCTAGACGTTTTGAAGTTCGGAATTCCTATTTACGTTCGGAATTCCTATTGATGTGCCTATTGATACTATAGAATTTGATCCAAATTTGGTTTACTTAGATCTTATGTTAGAGGATAACTTTCCTTAGTAGGATCTCTCTGTTACAAGTCCCAGTTGGCTTGTCTAACAATTTAAGACAGTGAAAATTAATCATCATAATAAAATGGTATTCAACTTGTTAGTGGACCATCAAACGCTTTCAAAATCCGAGATTACATGTCAACGGTAATCTGCTGGGGTATAAACCTCAGCCTCCTTTTAATTGCAGATCTTATAAATCCTTTGTTAAAAATAACAGTGGCTACCGCGGCGGCAGTACCAACAAGCGCAGAGACAAGCGACGTTTCCTTCTCTATGGCCTGTACGCGTGGGGCGTGCCTCTCATCCTGACGGGAATTACTGCTGCCATGCAGTTCAGTAACCTGCCGAATCATATCATCAGGCCTGGCTTCGGGACTAAAAGATGCTGGTTTGTGGGTAAGTGGACTTTTTTTTTACTGTTTTCTAAGATCAATGGAGTTTTATTACGTTGTGATTATTACGGGTTACTGATTTTTTAGTTACGTGATTACGGAATAGGGGATAATCCAATATTTTTTTTCTTTGTCCGTCGGTTAGTTTATTGAAAAGTATTGGACACGTATTTTTTCTTTTTTCACGTGGTCATAAAATTACGGAGATATATTGAGTTGAAATGGCGCATGACGTCACATGTAGGTAAGTTTTATACCTACTTGTGACGTAGTAAGCCCCCACTCTCCAACTTTAATGAGTTCTAACTAAGTAAATTTTTTGATATTTTGATAAAACAAAAAATACGTGTCTAATATTTTTGTATTACCTGTCTGACGGACAAAATAGAATGTCGTTTTCTTTACCCAGTCCGATCCCCTATTGAAGACTTAATCTTGCTTTAGTAGGCACGACGATCAATCAAGCGAAGCAAATCCAGTTATTTCGGCTCTCTCATTGTACAGGAAATCTATTCAAAACGAGGCCATGTTATACTGGAAATGTACAGCTTCATGCGTCACGCGTCACCGTCAGTGTGTCCGTTTTAAGTACGAAAACATAGTCTACTCTTCCAACATAAATGTACCTACAAAGTGTACAAAGAGCCGAGAATACAAGATTCTAAGCTGTCATCATAATTTAGGCCTTGTTTGTTTCCGAGTTTCACTGATATTTTCCTAGACGAAATAATTTACGCTTTTGAAATGGCAAACAAAGTAACACAGTAGCAATAGAGCAAGAATAAAGTAGCCAAGTAACATGCATTCCAGGAATAATGAACCTCTTTGTGCGCATTGTAAATAATATTTACGTTCGTACAAAGATTATTAATATTTCACATTAAAAAATGTGACGGCTTTAACATGAACACACGTCGGTAAACATGGAATTATAGGATCGTAAAGCGGTCTCATTCTCATAAAACGATTGGCACAACAAGGCTGGGTTCAACCCTAAATACCTACTTATGCTTTATGTATGTGTGTGACTTCTGTTGGTCTGTGGTTGCACTGAGGCTTAGGGTTGCCTCGGCAAAATAATCTAGAATATATTTGAATTGATTTTAACTTCCTTACTACAGGTTAAAAGAAAATAAACGTAAGGTTACCTACAAAAGCGCTGCTTATTTCTAAAGATAACCATCTATTAGATGGTTCATTGACTGTTAAAAATCGGTAGTTTTTGTCGTTTTTACGGATTCCGATCATTTATCTAAAGGCTGACAGTAGGAGACTAATCATGAAGTTCCATTAACTCCACAGTTATTTTTCAAAAGTTCTGTAGGTAAAAAACGACATTCGTTCTACTTCTATAAAAGTGTGTCTTTACTGAACAAACTTCTGTGTTTCGGCTGATCATCAATCAATTTATTGAAAAGCTTTCTAAGAGTTTGTGTACTTTTAATACCTACCCTCGGATTAAAAGTTCACAAACTCTTTGAAATCTTTTCAAAAGTATAGCTCTAATGTGTTTCGTTTTGCTTCTATACACTTTGTTTATTTGACAGGCCGTCGGGTGGCCTGACCTAATGGGATATTTTCTAATAAAGAAAATTGTTATCCATCCGTATTTAGCTCTAAGTTACAAACAAATCTACAACAATTTTACCTAAGTACCCCTTTCCCCCCTGCCAACCACGAAGTGTGCGTCCTTTTAAACCAATCAATACATTCCTACTTGCTTGACCAAAAACTTTTTCCATCTCCACAGACTGGCTGGCTGACCTAGTCTACTTCTTCACCCCGGTTCTGGTGCTGGTCATCTGCAACGTGATCTTCTTCTCCGTGACCGCGCACCGCATCCGCTCCATCCGACAAGAGACGGCCATCTTGAAAGGTGCCGAGTCATCGCGCAGTGACAAGCTTAAGAAAGACAAACAGAGGTAATTAGTTAATGTACAGACACCAGCACAAGGCACAACAATCCTTTAACAGATTTTCAACTTTATCTTTAAAGAACTAGGGTTCAAGGTTGATTGGGAAAGTTTGACAGTTTCGGGTAGCTAGATGTATGTGAAAACTGGTTAACCGCGAACTTTGGGAAAGTTCGCGGTTAACCAGTTTTCAACCTTAAATTAAAGGCATAGAGGTGAAAAGAGGTGGTGTACCTTATTACGAAGGAGCTTTTGCTTGTAAGTTGGTTCGTTTTACTTAGTTAACAAATTATGACGTTAAGTCTGAAGAGTGAAGATTTTTTTTTTAGTTGGCAATTTATTTTACTGGTTAACAATTTCATTTAGTTTAAAGTGAGGAGCGAGATAATTCCTCCGGGCATAGTGAAAGCCTGAAGTTTAGGTAAACTATTTACCCTATTTAATTAATAAGCAAGAAGGTTTTACTTAGAGAATTCTCCAACTTTAAAGAAAATGCTCAAGCATTATTTTTAGAATAGGTATATCCTTTTTTCAAATGTCACTCATATTTTAATAAATATCTATTGCCATGACAACCTGGGAACCCTGTTCTACTTCTAACCTTCACGAGAAATTAGTTTAGAGATGATGCAGGTTATCTCTGGGTACATGGAACAAAAGTTGTGTGAGGTCCTCCCTTATACAAGTTTGATTGCTTGGAAAGTGTGGCGAGCACAGTTTAATTTGAAAATGCTGCAAATGTAATTTTAACTTCCAAATTGAATGCAAATGGGGTAATGCTTTGTTTGCTGTTTATATTACCTAGTTAGCTGTGTGTTTACATTAGAATTTGTTTTAATTTTCTACATTCAGTAGGTGCTTAGGTATTACTAATATTTACTCTTATGTACTTATCTTGTCTTCATATCATAAAAATTTGTAAATACCTTTGTATTGTGTGACTTGCACAAATGATCTTGCTACTGTTAACATGTAAAGTAAAATTAAAACGCTAATAAATCAAAACGTCTTATATCATAATATATCAAATATTAAACATGCATTATACACTAAACTAATGCCTATTTCCATGGGGGTAGGCAGAAACCACAGAACGCTATTAAACATTAGCAAAACTAATATTACAAATGCGACGTTAACTCTGACCCTCTATCGGTCCACGTGTCTGATACTGTTACCGAATTTCATGTCTTAAAACCTGAATAGACTTCGAAGGAATTAAGGCAAACAGGTAGACCATAGATAACCTCGATTAGGACATACAATACTTTTTATATCAGTAAAACGTTCCCGTGGATTCATTACCAACCTCCTTGCGGATAAATCCGTGCTCAAAAGCTAGTTTTGTATAAATATAGGCAGAAATAGCCATGAAATAAAGAAGAGATAAAACTCCTGTAAATTCGAGAACGGCGCTGGGCGTAGGTACTCGACAATAAATCAGATAAGATTGCTTTCTAACTTTTATCATACAAAAGTTTTATCCTAAGGCTTTAGATTTAACGTCCAATATACAGGGTGTAACGGAAACATGTTTTTTGATGAGAAACATGTTCAGTTTGATGGTCTGTAGCACACCCTTAAGGATGTATATACCCTTTCCGTTACACCCTGTAGAGGTGTATTTTTAGACTCTTAGGGCGAAAGCGCCAGGAAACCTAGAAAGGGACTGTTAAGCCTACAGGTAGGTTTAGATCAGGAACTTCTTATAAAAGTCAAAATGTCACATTTACCTAATATAGCTAGGTACCTACTTGCTGTATTTTGTAATTTCTGTTTAACAATACCACAGCCACACATCCTTATTTTAAGATGGAATCATTGTTTATTTGTATGAAATAGCAGCTGGGTATCGTCTCGAAACAGTCCGTATTTCATAAAGCAAACTGATTGCTAACTCATACAACACACACGGTTAATAAATAATACCGAAATGTACAGTATTATACTGAAGTGATTTCAAGATACTTGGGTTATTTTAAACAATGGGATTTAATTTCAGTGAAAAGCTTTGCAATAAAATAAAATAATCAATAATCATAATTTATTTATGTTTTAAACTGGCATGGTCGCTAATACTACCAATATCACTGGAAACGGGATATTTACCATGTTGTTTAAAATATCGGTAACTCAAAACAAATAGTAGGTAAACATGATAAATATCCCGTTTCCAAAGTTATTGATACAAATTATTTATGGAGCAGCGGTGGCCCAGTGGTGGCAGCCCCGACTTACGAGCAGTAAGCCGTGGGTTCGTACCCAGGCAGGCGCATTACTTTGTGTAATTTATTTAATCACCGCTGCTCTCAAAAACGGTGAAAGAAAACATCGTGAGGAAACCGGCATGTCCTAGAACTAAAAATTCGAAGACATGTGACATCTACCAACCCGCACTGGCCGCGCGTGGTGGATTACAGCCCACTTCCTCTCATAGAGAGGAGGCCTGCGTCCCAGCAGTGGGAACATTATAGGCTGATGATGATGATTTATGAAGTCTATGGTGTTTTTTAGGCAAACTGTGTTTTGAGTATATATAACCGAAGTTGCAATCGGGAGGCGCTTCTCCAAGTATTTTTACAACTTGGGAGAGTTAGGTATCTCACTGTAAAAATATAAAATATTTTGCAACGAATTCGGTTTCGGTATCAAAGCCTGTTATAATTCACTCCATTCCGTTTGCTTGTAGTCATACCAGTTTAAAGTTTAATCAGGTTTTGCAGCAGCAACCTAATTTAATTATAATCTACTAATTGATTTTTGATTAGACCACAACTTTTTGTTAAGAAAACCTTATCTTATTACTATTATAAATGCGAAAGTGAGGATAGAACAAGAACTACTAAACGGATATGGATGAAATTTAGCACACAGATAGTTTGTAACCTGGATTATCAATCAGAAAGGAATTTTTATCCGGGTAGTTCGATCCCGTGGGACAATAACTACCGAACTCCACGCGCAGGCATAAGCTATAGTCTCTCATTTAGGCCAGCAATCAAACGTAAAACCATTGAACCTTCCAGGTACGGTCTCTACCTCAAGCTGTTCATGGTGATGGGTGTGAACTGGACGGTGGAACTGCTGAGCTTCGCAGTAGGTGGGTCCAACTGGTACTGGATCATCACCGACATCTCCAACATCGGCCTCGGAGTCTTCGTCTTCCTTATCTTTGTGTGGAAGAAGAAGGTCCGCAACCTGGTGCAGAAGAGGTATGTGGTTATACGAGAAGAGAGAAGTCTTCTGGCAAGCCAAGAAGGAATGGCACAAGAATGTCCCATTGGAGGTTCGGACAAACTGTACGGGCCACTTGCGGACTTAGCTCCGGAAACTGACAGATAATGTAGTGAAGTATCAGTTAGTGTCCGGTGTCCGGAACGCAATCTGTCCGGTCCGGTTTGGCCGTATCTTTAGTTGTTGTTGAGATAGGATCTTTTGGATATCTCTTGTAGTACCAAACCAACGGAGGATACTGCAATACCTACACGTATAAGTTTTTTTTTTTTTTTAATTACCGATGGAATATTTCTATGTAAGTAGTTCAGAATTATGTACTGAATATGTGCTAATCATTTTAGCGTCGGTGTCTCTTCCATCTTGTATACATTCTTGCTTCTCACCTTGCCTCGGAGTGTCTCAGCGAGAATGTACGAGTACAGCCACCATAAAAGAAGCATAAGTCACAGATATCCACATAACACGTTTTCCAAAAGGTCCTACCTTAGCTACTTAAAAAAAAACTCCTTCTCTATATACTTGTACCAGTGACATGAACACCACTATTATTTATAGGCAAAACAGTAACAATGAAGCCCATTCATTATTTCCATTGCTCGATGGCTCGACCAAAACTCGGTCGGCTGCCAGTGGGCAGTAGCGGGTAACAGGTACAAAAATGGCGTCAACTGTCAAGGCGTAAGATAAAAACTAAATGATAATTTTTAACTAAAACATTTTTTTGCTAAACCTGATACAGTAACAAATCCAACAATAATATTTGTTTCTAACAAAACATTCATTTATAACAGAAATTGTGCTAATTAAGTATTGCCCAGAATAAGCCATGGGTCCCGACTCTTTGCAATTTTGATGTTATCCGAGTTGCGCTGAAATTGCACTGTAAACTTTGCCTGTAACACAAAATAACTACTCAAAATAAATAATTTCTGTGATTTCTATTTTCACAATAGGCGACACTTAAAGTAATGCCTAAATGCATGCTGACTGTTCGATTTTCATCTAAGAAGAAAGAAAAATAAAAACTGTATGTCCCAAGTTAAGCCAACACTTTGCTCATTGCCTCAGTTAAACGCACAGTGCAAATATATTTAGGCATTCAGTTAGGCGTCACTTATTAGAAAAGAAAACGCAGTTAACATAGGTTTATTGAATTCCTGTCCTCTCAGTCTATTCATAAACTTAAGCTCACCTAAGTAAACGGATGGCACACAAGTCTATTCTATTCCAAGTACAATGAATGTCCTGATTCAGTCTATGTCAGCAAATGTTGACAGGAACTAATATCGCAAATGTATTCAGCGTTGTGTACTGAGCTCACAGTACTATGGGCATGTGTACGACGTTCCGTGACAGGCAATTTATCAACAAACGACACTTTCCATGTTTGACGAAGATTATATCGCTGTTTGAGTACTTCGAAGAAATTTTAAAATGGAATACCGCTTAGTTTACCTTGGGTTAACATGTCATAGTTCTATGTCGATTAAAAATAACTTAGAGAAAGTTACTGGCCTTAATTGCACTTTCCAAATGACAATCGCAAAATGCAAGTACTGTAAAGACACTGTATGTTGGTCCTGGGCTCCTGGCTGTCATTTGTTGATCTTATAAGCAGACAGTGGCCCAAAAGTGTGACCAAGGGGTATCGTATTACCCAGTCCTAACTGGGTTGTGGAGGTCTGATAGGCAACTCGCTCCATTTAAAATAAATATTCAGCTGATTCCAGTTAGACTAGATGCCGACCCCTACATAGTCGGAAAAGGCTAGGCAGAAATGATGAGTGAAGAAAACTTTGTAACTCGAATTGTTCGATATTCGACTGCCTAACAGCGGTTTAAAACCAGACCGTGTTAAAACTAGCTTAAGCTTTTTATGTGGAACTATTACTGACTCATAAAACTCATATTATACTACTTATGCTAATTCTAAAATTAGAACAGACGATTTTTAAGTGTGTTTGCACCACAAACAAATGACTAAATATCACGCGTTTTATGTTCTGTTCCTCACGTTTTGATGAATAAAATTTAATCTTAGTGTAAGTTTTAAAATAAAATAATAACATTTAATAACTTAATTATAAACAATTATATCCATCAATTAAACTGGTAAAAAAATATGGATGCACTTTTAAGGTTTTAAAAGGTTTCAATTACAACTCCGCGGGTTAATAGGTTTCGAACAGATTTCGAAAAAAAAAATACCTAACCTCCTTTTGTAGAAGTCGATTAAATATAACACATACCATCACCTGTAAGTCCTTTAAACGTAGGGTAAGGCAGAGGTTTGCCTAGAGTTGGTAGGTACAATACGTTGTCAGAAGTTTTTCAAGACTTGTTTTTTTCTGATCTGTGTTCAGGACTGTGTAACAGGGGACGAGCCTATTGCCATCATCAGAGCAAAAATTAGACTCTGGAATGTGACTGAGAAATTCCTTATGGAAAAACCCAATAACACCTTGTCCGAAACACCTCACCACCTCTATATTTTTTCCAAGACTCCACAGCATATAATTTTGTCACAGGGACACACGCCGCCTCTGTGTACGAGGTAGTGCACAGGCAATAATGGAATGCGAAAATCTGTGCTGCGTGTGCTGCGCTTTCTATGTGATAAAAATGTAAAATTCCTAAATAATTATCTTTATTTATTCAGATTCCGCAGTATGTTCGGCATGGCGACCACGGAGCGCGATCAGCGCACTGGCAAGTGGAACACCACCAGCACTGCGCCGACGGAAGACACGCGCATCTCCACCGACGACTCCGCGCTGCGACTCAAAGATATGCACTAATCTTATAGGTGAGGCTCCATGACCTGATCAAAGTCGGGGTTAGTTGTCAAGCATTTTTTTTTTTATGGTTATGACATCTCGCAGTTCTTTCTACCTATGAGGTTTGGTACGGCTTAACCGGTCTATTCTGTGGGTGCCTTGAGTGTAAGGCCTCCAGACACCAGCCAATCAATATGCCCGTATTGATTGTTAAGCAATTGTCATTCTTTGACATATTGGCGCTATGATTTGCTATAAAAATAGCATGGCAGAGGTTTTCAATGCACCCTCATTTCGCGAGCTGGTGTTTTTATGTCTCATGTATTAGTGGGTGAGCCTCTTGCCATAGGTATATTTAGTTAAAATCCAGAGTGATGGCTGTTACTGCGAAATTCCTAACTGAAACAAAAAATAGCAAGACTTTGGAAATCAATCTTTTGACCGCTTAGCTGTTGACGCAATGATTAAGATTCTGATAAAATTATTCGGATACTATACCAAATCCAAGACTTACATTGTAGAAAGGTTTGCTTTGCAGCTTTTAAGCCATGAACGTTGTTAAGATCTAAAACATCTAAGAACCCGTTATTTAACCGCTAATTTCCCTAGCACTTATTTTATTTTTGTTCGCAGATTCCAGAACATGACATGTTAGCACCAAAGAATTCTCATGAACCCACGGACGCATCACATTTACAAAATCGCTAGTCAATATCATTGCAAAATAGAATCACGACGTAGTACAACGCTTTTTAATGAAATTATCTAGATGTGTAATATTTAAGTAAATAAGTTTAAGAAATAAGTCAATGTATAATTTTCATTTTACGAAAATCATTCATTCACGAGCATTTATTTCTTTAGATTTTAAGTACCCACCTTATGCTTATGATATTTACGTGACTTGTCAGTTACATTACCTCCATAAATCTACCTACCTTTTATTAGCTATTTCACATTCATGTTTTCAGCCGGTGTTATTCAAATATATTTACCTATTATTGTAATATCAACTTAGATAGAAATGTGAACTAAGTTAATTGATATCAGATTATTTTGAAGTTTTTGAGCAAATTGAACTTTATTTGTTGGTAGTTTCGAAGTAAATTTTCTGAAAACATGCCTATTTGTATAAATAGTTTAAACTAAACTATGAATGCAATTAAGGGATCGCACTTTAGTCAAGTAAGGTTCGAACATGGAGGAGGGTGACGTGGCGTGTAACTTTTTTTTACCAATAATGAATTAAAAATCTGCTCAAGCGAATTTCTGTCTAAAAAACGGGTTTACTTTATAAAACCGAATCTAAAACTATGTCATGTATAAAATTTAAAAAAAAAATACGTGATGTTGGGCGGGGGTAACCTTAAACCTCACAGCGTATCACCAAAGGAGGGGGCCATACAAGTAGCCCAAATACCACACGTTATTAAAGGATGGCCTGTAATGTAACGTAATGGAATGTTTTTTTTAATAAATAATTTTTCAAGACAGTTTATAATCTAAGTGACATTGTGACAAGTAAAGTATCAAATCAATTCAATTTTTTTGTACCTACAATTAAGCTTTCCCCAAAGACGAGTTTTAAAAGAAATATTTAGTTTTACTATTTGCTAAGTATTTTAATGGAGCACAAATCTCATATCCTACATTAATATGTAGGATATGAGATTTGTGCCTACCGTTGTTTTTAAATACTTAGCTAAAAGTAGGTACAAATGTAGAGATTTATGAAAGTACCGTACCCAAGTAGGTAGCTTTATTACATTGTTGCGAAAATTTATTACATTGTTGCGAAAATTGATCGATTTTAATCATTGTTTGCATGTGTATGATGTGTATCTTTTAAAATATAATATTACAATAAAATGAGTTTGTTTTTATTTAAATAAATATCATTATAATTTCAAATTATCCCTTTGCCTCTCAGCAAGACAACTGGTCCAGCAAAAAGCGAGTAGAGCTAACAACTAGAAAAGGGGTTGGCTAATAGTTAGCTAGTGATCAGTCAGTGACGTTCTTTAATACGTGACTTGCCCGTGCTACTACCATTCTTACTACCGCAGTTGAAAGTACTTAGTAGCACGGGAAATTATTGATTGCCCGTGCTAACTGGTGGTTGCAAACAAAAAAAGAAAGAAATACATTACAAATAGTGATGATAAATAGTGATAATTATAACACTAGAAAACACAATTAGTAAAAATAAAAGGAAATTTACCAGCAAAATTACCAGACAAGCATAATACCGGCCTTAAACCAGAGAATTTTAAGGACCAAAAAATTAAAAAAAAAAAACCGTCTGAAAAGTGAAAACAACGCATTTGGAAGCAGGAGGGAAACTATTGGAATATAAAATTATTAAAACATGGAATGGGTCCCGCCCGTCCGCCAAATGCTCTTCTTTTTTAGAGAATAGTCCTTTCTTGGTCTTTTGCCACTTTGAACCAAAGTTTATAAATGTAGGTGGCCTACGACGACGGTTATCCTCTGAAAATTAAATAATAAAATATACGTTATATTTTATTATTTAATGTAAGTTTTCAATTTGTAGACACTAAAAGTGAATGATTTGTAGGTATATTACAATTTCAGACATGAATAATTTCTTGTCTCATACTTTTTAGAGCGTGATTTTCCAAAAGTCGGGTTTTGTTTCTGAACTTTTTTTTTTAACCATTTGTTGTCGTCGGGTGTTACAAGTGTAACTTTGTTCTGATGGTGTATCCGAAACCAGGTAAGTACTTAACCATAGGCAAAACCGTGACTGTCAAAGTGACATGATGACACTGGCTAACCTAAAACCTTACTTGTTTTGATTTTGTACGACTGCGAAATTCGAAAGAAAACATTTTATTTTATGTTTTAAGTTTTATGACAAACCCTTTTTGTTTTGATTAGGTAATATAATAAGTATCTTAAATTTATATCACGTTCCACATTTTGGTCATACTGAAACACTCAAATATCATATTAGTTTTGTGGATTATCAAAGTATTGGTATTATTGTGTTTAAAAGTAGACGTATTTTACTTTTATAATTTGTATTTGTAGTTTTATCAATGATCATAAGTGGGAGTTCATTTACACTAATCAGTATGTATAATTCAAATGGTAGATAATCAACCTTTGGACTTTAGTTGGTCGGCATAAAATAATGAGTAGCATTGGTTACGGCGCGCCTCTTGTGGTTCTTTTGCTTTCAGTTATTGTGTCGTATATTTTTGTGATGAGTCCAACAGGTAGGTAGTAAGCATCAATAATAACGAATGTGCATTATTTATACTAATTAACAATCACCTAATACTTAAAGTACTATCTGTATATCAATTTATTGTTACAGCTGAAGAAATGGCAAACAATGGATTTGTATTTATTTCAAATGCCGCTAAAGCTCATGTTGTATGTCAAAGGGCTTCCAAGTTTGTGAGGAGAGTGTTGTACGTAAAAGTAAAAGATTACTCGGAGAATTCACTGCCAGTGCTCAGCAAACAGATTGAGAATGTGTATGCAAAAGTAAGAATTCTTTATTTAAAAGATTGAGAATGTGTATGCAAAAGTAAGAATTCTTTATTTAAAATATCTTCATTATTATTGGAAAAAAATAATATGTTGATGATGCACTCCTAAATAAAAAGAAAGTAAAAAGAGTGCCTTGTAGCATAACGGTAATTGTCACTAAATCAAGTATAAATATATGAGAATATTCTTGTATTCCATACATTTTTACAAAACCAATAAAGTTTATCTTTTGTTCCACAGGCTTCTGCACAATACGGTCACTTGGACATAAGGCTGATGTTAAAACCCAGTGGGACAATAAAAGTAGAAACTAACACTCCTATAGACATGATACTGTATGACAGTGATTTAGCCAAGGACATTGATGTACTGAAGAATTCTGTATCCACTGTACTGAGTGGATACAAAATGCAAAGTATTGGTAAATAAATATTTCCCTAATGAAAATTGTTAATACATTCATTTAATCATGTATTTTCAAATACCCTTTCTTAGTGAGCACTAAGGATATTTGAAAAATTTTCCCCTAAAAGGGATAAATGGAGGATGAAAGTTTATATAGAAGTTGGTAACTTTGCTGATGCATACATAATTATACTTGATATTTGAACAGACCCAGTATACAAATAAATTCCAATAACTTCATCAAACCAGTTCATACAGCAGACAATATAATTAGTTTATCACTGTAAAGCATCTATCTGTCAGCTTCTTAATGCAAAATCATAAAAAAGTGGCATTTAACATGACATCATTAATTTTACATGCTAGATGATAAGATTTATTGGTAAGTAGATTATAAAAAATGCAAATCATCACATATTACCATTACATTACACTTTTTCAATGGATTTTTATTGTTAGTGAGCTAACATAATGTTGTATTGTTACATAACAAAAGGCATTGATTATAATAAAAACTTTTTAACATCAATATGCTGCCAGAATAATACAAGGTGGAAGGGACACCCGCAAAAATGGTTACCAATCATTCAGAACATAATTCTGAGCCAATGAAACAATTGTATGCGGAAGAAACCTGATAGATTTTTTTAATAAATAATTAAAAAAAAAGAACAGCTGTATGCTACAAAAGTGCAATACCTACATGGTCAAAATTTATGGTATATCTGATTTTTTCCATGTGACCAGAGTTGCATGTGTGATTAACTTACATTAGAGACCATTTTAAATAGATGGAACCCAACCCAATGCTCATCATTATCATAATGTTCGTACTGCTGGGACACAGGCCTCCTCTCAATGACAGGGAGTGGGCTGTAATCCACCACGCCGGCCCAGTGCGGGTTGGTAGATGTCTCGTGTCTTCGAATTTTTAGTTCTTGAACATGCCGGTTTCCTCACGATGTTTTCCTTCCCCGTTTTTGAGGGCAGCGGTGATGAAATAAATTACACAAAGTAATGCGGGCAGGCGCATTAGTTTGTGTAATTTATTTCATCACATTGGGTTCGAACCCTCGGCTTACTGGTCGTAAGTCGGGGCTGTCACCACTGGGCCACCCGCTGCTCTCAATGCTCACATAACTAAAACTACCCAACACAACTGATATTGTGCATGGTGTCGCGAATATTTCAAAGCATTGTTGATTTCACAGACATCGAGACATCGCTATTAATCCGGCATGTCCTAGAACTAAAAATTCTAAGACGTGAGATATACCAATCCGCACTGGACCCGCGTGGTGGATTACAGTCCCCTCCCTCATAGAGAGGAGGCCTGGGTCCCAGCAGTGGAAACATTATAGGCTGATTATGCTTATGCTTTTTGAGTTACGTTGTCCAGTAACGAGGCGAAAGATGCTTTTTTTTACATGCCTTATTCTGACCGGCTCCATACTCAAAAATCATAATTCAATCGATTTGACAAGCACAGTGATTTTAGCAATATTAAATAGTCATTATTAAACTCGTTGGTCTAGAAGTCGCAAGAAAGACTGGACTATGAGGCTACGACTACGGAGTATGAGGATCTGGGTTCGATTCCCATGCGGGGCAAAGTGTTATTGGGTTTCTCCATTGGGCATCATTGCTAGCAATAGGCTCCCCCATGTGACATGGAACTTATACGTAACTGGCGAAATGTGGGTGTGTTATAAGGTACATACCTACATCGCTGCCTAACCCTTCGGGGTTTACAGGCGTGATGTTATTATAAACGACAATGGTTTTCTTTTACAGATTGTCAAGAAGTAACCGATGATGCGCCATTAGAAACAATACAGACTTATGAAAATGTCGCGCTCGGCGGGACATTCGACCGTTTACACAATGGCCACAAGATACTGCTGTCACAAGCCGCGTTGCGAGCCACCAAGCTTGTCACGGTGGGAGTCACTGATGTTAATTTGATTCAGTGTAAGAACTACATTTTAGTTTAGCCTTGCTACTGTAAGCTTCTTTGCGCTAGGTGGCATATTACATCGCTTACTCAATGGGCATATGGCTTGTTACCATAAGAATGCCCCACATATACACATGGGACATAGGCCTCCTCTCTATGAGAAGATATGGGCGGTAATCCACTATGCAGGCCCAGTGTGGGGTAGTGGATAGGTTCGCATAAATTAGAACAATATTATATTCTATGCTGATTTGGGTTTAAATATATCATAATATTTTTTTAATTTTCAGCCAAAACATTGTATGAATTAATACAACCCATTGAAGTTAGAATGAAAGAAGTATTAAACTTTCTAAAGGACATCAACCCGGATCTGGAATACAACGTTTTTCCCTTGCAAGATCTTTATGGACCTACTAAGGATGACCCTAAATATCAGGTATGTTTTTTTTTTTGTTTTCTTGGCAAATCATTTTGAAAGAGAATATGTTGAATATTCTCTTGCAAAATTGTAACTCCCAGGATGTGATTGGAATTATCTATCAGAAATTTCCCAGTACACAGAAAGAGAAAATTCCCAGCACTTAGCAGCCTGGAGTTCATATTTGTGTCCGTTTACCGGCAGTAAGGCCCTGTTAAATAAGATTTAAGCATAAACGCTGGTAGCAACTGGATGAGAGTTATCGAGAATCGAGTAAAGAGGTCTATGTCCAGCAGTGGACTGTAGAAGACTCATGATTATAAAGGGCGAAAAACAGTTTGGGTGAATTAGAATAAGCCCTTTGGAAAAATAAAGCGCGGTGAATACGACATAAATAAATATGTAATTGGGCAAGTATCGAATGCTTTTCAAAACGATGGCGTTGCATTGCGTTGTAGTGTCGGAGCGCGTGTACCTCTTGAGTATGGTCATTGGCTGTTAAGCAATTGAGAACTATTAAAAGATTGATTTATTTATTTGATTGGTCAATTAAATATGACGACATTTTATGCAATAATGATTGGTTAAGTGATGGCGCAAACGCTAGGCATCCTGCCTACCCTATCTTTTATCACCTTTGTCTAAGGACATTACAATATGCTTATCTTAATATGAGTACTTAATCATAAGATTTCCAATACAATGTTCATGCTATATTTGTAACAGGGACTAACTTCAGTGTGCGAAAGAGATGCAGCTATATAGGACGAATCCCCCTCCTCTATCCAACAGTGAAGTAATATTAGTGCTATAAGAGGTACTTGATATGCAGGCTTTTATTTTTAGTTGATAATTGTGAGCGAGGAAACGCTTCGTGGAGCGACGAAGATTAATGAGAAGAGAGTGGAAAACGGACTGCGACCTATGGATATTCACGTGATTGGTCTAGCGCAGGACGAGCAAGCGCAAGGTTCGCAGGAAGAGGAGCACAAGATCAGCTCTAGGAATCAAAGGATGCGAATGCTTGGGACCTTGATAAAGCCTCCTACGGTAAGTTTATCTATGCCTAATATTATAAAGCTGAAGAGTTTGTTTGTTTGGTTGATCGCGCTAATCTCAGGACAGGAACTACTGGCTTTAATTGAAAATTTTTCTTAGTATTTAATGACCATTTATCGAGGAAGGCTATGTCCTATATACCAACGTTACAATACGCCAATAAGGGTGGAGCATCAATGAAAAATGTTGCAAAAAAAGGGAAAATCTGATGCAGACGAAGTTTCGCGGGTTAGCTAGTACTGAACATTTTTTTTAAACTTGCCCCACACTAGGAATTTCTTCTGTCTCGTGGGTGCGTTTAGAAACACTTAAACTCGCATCGTAGACAAACATCCAGACCCGGAACAACTATCTGTAGGCCTTACAAATATTTATTCCGTGCGGGGATCAGCAGCAGCAGTCAATCGCTTAGCCACTGCGCCAACCGTGCCGTCAACAAAAACAAACATTTGGTTTTTGTCTAAATGTATGAAAATTCATTTGAGTGCACCTATGTCAATATCGTCCATGGCGATAGCTAGTCTCCGCTGAGGTTGGCTGTCATCGCCGAAATTTAGTCTGAAGGACTACTATTTTTCTATTTCATGATTTTACAGCTAGTACTATTATGGCGCTGTCACAGTGCACTGCTGAGCTGTACACGGCTGAGCGCTGAAACTTGGCAATCCCCGTTGGATTGCCAAGTTTATTTTTTTGTTCCTTTCTTTTTTCTGTATTTATTGTGTACATAAACTGTTAAATAAATAATATCCCGTAAATAATAATAACATTTAATGAGCGGGATAAAAATGTTAATAAATTGAACAGTTTTATCCCGGATACGTTCTCGTAGGATTATTTCTGACATCCGCGCGGTCGAAGCAATCAAAATCTTATAATACACTAAACAAAAGCTTATATTTTAATTTGCAGCCTAATCCCAACATCCCAGACTGGCCGTACGTCATCGGATTGGCGGGAGGTATTGGCAGTGGGAAAAGCAATATTACGAAATACTTAAGGTGAGAAATGTAATCAAATGACATAATTACTTAACTGGGTTGTGCAGGTCAGATAGGCAGTCGCTCCATGTAAAATATAGGTACTCAGCTACATCTGGTTCGACTGCAAGCCCATCCCAATATAGTTGGGAAAAGGTAGGCAGATATGGTTATAAAGAATAAGAATAAAGAATAAATTTATTAAACCATAGTTACAATAATTTTCTTAGTCTAAAATCATTAAGGATATCGGTAACAAGTTTTATTTTAACAAACTTAGATAACAGTGGACCCCAAACTAGGCTGTGCCTGTATCTTGGGGGCCGGAGTTGCGATAACTTTAAATTAAAAACATTTATTTGTAGTTATGCTAATAAGACATTTTGGAAAATAACAAAATATTTTAATAAATTGGATTAACAGAAATTGGATATTTAACAGAAAATTAGGAGACAATAAAAAAATAAAATAAAATAAGAACAATTCTAATGTTTAGGAATGATGTGTGTGTGTGTGTGTATGGGTGTGTGTGTGTCTGTATGTTAGTGGGTATGTGTGGTGAAGGTTTAGCACAGATTATGATATAATCGATTTGTTAGTTTCCACAATGTAAAAAAAAAAGTGCGTGGAGTCCCTCCGCGCGGAAGAAGTAAAACTTCGTAAAACTACACGCATGCGTTCGAGTGCCACGCATTCACTCTCGTTATTTTATTGAGCTTCTAAATAATATTTAGTTGTTTTCTTGTTGTATTATTTTTATTACATAAAGGGGTTTGGGTAAAAGTGGCATGATTTTTTAAGTCTGCGGCCACTAATGAAAAATATGTCATTAGTAAGAACACATAAGACAATCATTTTCTTCTCGAGATATACAGGGTGAACTTTTCAAGTGGGTGGAAAGGCCAAATCCGAAACTATGAGGAATAGCGAAAAACACTCAAAGGAGTCACGAGCCTGATTTTGGTAAAAACTAAAACTGCATCATTAGTTTTTTGAAAAATCAATCATCCTAGCCAGGGGATCTACTCTCTAAGCACGAAGTCCGTAGTTTCGGCCGAAGTTACGGTCGTTTCCTACTCCTTATCACTTGCGGACATAAGATTCGTTAGGGGCCCGAACTAAAAATAAATGACAATACGACTGGACAGTTGTCCTTACTCCCGATGTGTTTTCAAAACTCATGAATCTGGAAATATTAGAGAGTAGGGTTCATTTCGAAGTATAAAGCTAGTTACGGACGGACCCGTACTTTCGTTGACGGACTTAGAGAGTAGGCCCCCAGGAACCGAAGCCGTTAATTTTGAGAGAAAAAAAACACCCTATATTATTACACCATTCGATCGTGTCGCTGCTAAGGATCAAATTCTGGGTAGTAATGGCATACGGCAAACGATAGGAAAGAGTTATTTTTTGATTTGATAAAATACGTAACAGTATGTAAACTGTTAGTAGTGTTACGAGCTGGGTATAGGACAAATTAACACTAGTGTGTTACCAAATAAGCACTAAAAATCTTTAATTAACTTAAAACAGTTAAAACACTTCACAAACACTTCAACTTAATCACAATTACAGAATTTATCACTAATCACTTAGATATCGCACTAGTCGTTCACTTCGATCGCTTCGTTTCGTAGCCAAAATCAGACTAACTCCTTCCGCTAACCCGTCGCCTATTTATACGGCCGGCCCACTTTCGAGAAACTTCCACAACATCCGTCAATGTCTAGGTAGTTCCTTAGGGGGAACCCATCCTTCGAGAAAGTTCTACAACCTTCCCGAACCTTCTAGATGGCTCTATAGTGGAACCAATCCTTCTAGAAGGTTCCAGAAAGGTCCAGAACTTTCTCGAACTTTCTAGACACTTCCATCGTGGAACATTCTAGACTCGACCGTAGTCCTAGAATGTTCTCGTAAAGCAGTCGGCGTAACAGTAGGAACAACACAACTTTAACATCAGATATTTCAGCTCCGATATAATTTTCGGAAAAATTCTTTTAGGACTGATTAATATCATATATTCCACTATACGTTAACAACAATTATCTTTGTGGCCGCTGTGAAAAAAAAACATGCCACTGGTTCATACAAACTGACCCAATGCCCTTTATCGAAGTTATTCTACTCATGGAAATTGAGGGAATGCTGGTCACACCGAAGAGTCGAATGCATGACTGTTTACACGCCATCTTGCGTACCTAGTAGACCTACGTAGTCACAAATCTTGTAATACTGCCATCTCTTAGTGAGTTTTAGAAAATATTCTCCCTCCATGGTAGCGTTAAACTTGTTGGAAGTCGCATAAGAAGTTTCACTTCAAAAATGACAAACGATTAAAAGGCACTTTGACATTAACATTTACAAGCTTCGTTAGTTTTTAATGGACAAGAAACTCCATAGTTACGCTTTTAGCACTTACATGATCCGGAAAATCTAATCATAGAACACTCTGATACCGACCATGATATTAAATAAATCGGACCAGCTTCGGAACAACAGGAAACTTTCAAAAGTTATTTTCTCAAATCCCTTGTTAATTACTGGCAAAAGGTTACGCTCTTTCAAATTACACAACAAAAAAACCCAAAAGAAAACTGCTGCTCAATACATTTCTGTTCACTTAACACAACAAAATGTATGGAGCAGCCGATTTTTTTCTTGTCACTTGTATCTAGATTGATCTTACTTGTAACTTTTATTATAAATTAATTTATTTATTTATTTATTAACAGAGACTTGGGTGCAGCAACTGTAAACTGCGACATAATCGCCCACGAGTTGTACAAGCCTGGTCTGCCGCTCAACCACACATTGTCTGAGAACTTTGGTGCAGACATCATCACGGAAACGGGAGAAGTGGACCGGAAGAAGCTGGGGAATATTGTGTTTTTTGATAAGGTAAACAAAAAATGATATACAGGGTGTAACGGAAAGGATATATATACTTAAGGATGTGATACAGACCATCAAACTGAACATGTTTCTTCATCGGACAAATATCGTAATAGCGGAAAAAATATAAGCTGCCCACGCATGCCATTGCCATTGGGTCGAATAGGTATTTAAATTTTGTATGGAGCAACAGATAATTTTTTCGCTTACAATGTTTTTTGCCCGACTTCCAAAAGGAGGAGGTTATCAATTCGTCTGAATGTTTTGTGAGTTTGTTCACCGATATCCTTGCCAATATTGTGAACCAAATTTCATACAGATAAGCCTATTGCCATGTCTGTATTTAAAAAAAAATGTGTAATAAACGCCTATCAAATATTTATAATGTTTAGAATATTACAACTAAAAATGGAAAAATAAATAACTACAGCTTCAGAAGCCGGTGACTTTTGTTTCGTTGATTTATTTTTTTCCCACCGACTTCTGAAGGTAAAGTTATTACCACATTTTTATGATTTTGACGTTTTCGGATTATTTAATTTTTTTTCTATTAGATTTTCAACTTACGGCGCTGAGTTGAACGTTGAAATTTCATACATCCTCTGTCGATATCATTATTTCAAACAATATTTTCTCTTTTTTTTTTTCGGCTCTTTTTAAGGTTATTTTTAATAGCTCAAGAAAATTTTGCTTTATTTTGTAGGAGCAACTAGAAAAGCTGAACCGTCTAGTATGGCCTGCGGTCATCGAAGAAACTCGGCGTCGGATTCAAGCTTTAGGGGAAGAGGGATACCGAGTTGTAGTAATAGAAGCCGCTGTCATGGTGAAAGCTAAATGGTTCAACGCCTGCCACCAGGTGTGGGCCGTCATCGTACCGCGGGACGAGGTGAGACACACTGTCATCTGTCTCTTTCTATCTCGATGTCGCCATCAGTGTAGTGTGACGTAGTTATCAATGATTGGTCTTCCTTGGCTCATTCACCCACTGCTGGCCTCTCATTGTATAGTCTATTCTTCACGCTATTTTCCAGCCTCATCCAGGTTCCCCCCCCCCCCCCCCCGATGACAACAATATCAACTTTACTGCTAATTTATTATAAGCTGATATTATCACTTTTTCCAGCCAGTCTTACCAAAGACTATTATATTACTCAGTACTAACTGGGTTATGGAGGTCAGATAGGCAGTCGCTCCATGTAAAATACTGGTATTCAGCTGCATCCAGTTAAACTGCAAGGCGACCTTACTTAAGTTGGGAAAAGACTACGCAGACCACCTCCACCTCCTCTCTAAGAGAGGTACTCTGTGTCACAGCCGTAGGAACGTTATGAGCTGCTTATTCTGTTAACATTCATTTGTAAAAATTAACATTTTTAACCCACCAATTCTCTACAGGCAATAAAAAGGGTACAGGAACGCGACAACTTATCACCGGAAGAGGCAGCCATCCGAGTAGATTCCCAAGTGTCCAATCAGGAGCACGTAGCCCTAGCCAACGTGGTGTTCAGTCCTCTGTGGAGCTACAAACATACACGGGGTCAAGTGGAACGCGCGTGGAAACAACTGGAGGAGTTTCTGAACAGTAGGAAGTAGGTAAGGTGGGAGAGGCGCAGATCTATAGAACGAGCTTCGACTTAGATCAGTCGCGCTTCATCCGGAAACCAACTTTATATGAATAATTTTAATGTTCATACTCCTACAAGCGATTGTGAGCAAGTGTATCATACGAAAAGGAACATTAAAGTTATGAAAATAGGGTTTATTTTCGGATGAAGCGTGACTGAGCCATGTCTAAGTCCGCTGTATAGATCTTTGCCTGAGGTCATTATACTTTTAGTAAGAGTACATGGACGAAAACGTTTTGTTAGAAATGTGAACGTAGGATCCAGTGCTTAAATATATTCCAATGCACGCCCTACCGTTGGCGATTAGCGAGTAGCGATTGGATTAGTAATAAAAAATCGTTTTTTAGACAGAATTTTCGCTAGCTGTGTGAACAGTCGGCGTTCAACTATTATTAAACAAGGTGGAGATGACAATACTACCATAAATTAAACTTCGTATACTTCATGACGTTCCCAGTCTGCATACGAAAATTCAATCAAATAATAGGGATGGTGACTGATTTTTTTTTTTATTTTGTCTATCGGGTAGATTATTAAAAAGTATTTGACACGTGTTTTTTCTTTTTTCACGTAATCGTAAAATTACGGAGATATTTTGAGTTGAAATGGCGCATGACGTCACGGCTCAGTACATTTTATACCTAGTTGTGACGTAGTGAGCCCCCACTCTCCAACTTTAATGCGTTTTAACTAAGTATTTCTTTGTTAACTTGATAAAACAAAAAATACGTATCTAATATTTTTGTATTACATGATTGACGGACAAAATAGAATTTCGTTTTCTTTACCCAGTCATCATCCCTATTATATCCATTAGTCACAGGAACATTATTTTGAATTTTTAGCACTTTCTACGTGGTTGGACACAGGAAGTACGTCTGTACGTTTCTTCATCGAAATAATAACAAATACCTAGTCGTTTTGCTGTCAGCGGTGGGACAGCTGCAAAAGACCCCCAAATTACAATTTTTTACGGCAAAGGAGTTAAATTAGTTCAATAATTAAATTTAAATATGTCGCAAATATAATGAGTCAGGTACGCAAGCAGCGTAGCTAACTATTGTGCGGATTGTACCTAAACGGAAATTATAGAGCAAATTACGTTATGACGGGAAAATGGAAGTTGGTGCTGTGGTAGCAATACTTATTAAATAAAAAGGTAGGATTTTTTAAATTTTATTTACAGTCACAACCAATGAAATCGAATGTATGAAAACACTAAGTTCAAAAGCGATTTTCTCGTAAAATAACGGTTTCTATTTTGAGTTAATACTTATCTCGTAATAGTATGGCTTCTAAAAATACTGTGTTCAAGAAAACTTAAAAAGTTAAACAATACAGTAGGAGAAAAACAAAAATATTTTGACTAATCATTTTATTGCTTGTGATTGCATGTATTTATAATTAATTCAGTACTTGTCTTAGGGCGGTAGGCTGTGTCAATCACTCCGTGTCATATTAATGTTATGTAAGAGCCTATTCACACGAAACTAGGTGAACCTTACGGGCTCCGGGTCGTTAGGACTGAGTGTTCCGTTAAGGACAGGAAAATATTGTTTCCATATATTTTAGAAGAACTTGTAACACGTCTTTGGGGCCATCCAGTTCCTTTATATTCCCGAGCATAATATGTCGAAGTCTATCACTTATTTATCCTCTCTCTGGAACGCCAGTCAGCAATTTGCACCAACTGAGCAGAAAAGTGTTTCTTCTACAACTTAGGTGACAGCGCCAAAGTAGCTCGCAAAATTCAAATTCTGACGTTTTTTTACAATTTGCCTGTTTTTTTCTCTAACTCATTCAACGGATGAGATTAAAATGAACTCAGAGGTGTCTATTGATTATTTTAATGATTATAACTTTGTAAAGCCTATTTTTTACGGTCGCGAATCATATTTTGTTTAACAGACAGCCTGACACTGTCCTGAAAATTGCAAAAAAGCAAAAGACAATTTGAATTTCGCGGGCTATTGTGGCGCTTCCTCTTTAATTCGGAGCCCTGAAGATTTTGACTTGGGAAGTGTGAATACAGATCCATAGTTTATAGCTCAGCCGCAGTTTTAACAATAGCATCGACAATAAAGGTGCTATTCCTTCATTGTGACTTCACCAAGCAATAAGAAATAATAATAAGTTGTAGTGCGTAGTCACAAATAAATTTTACAACTACCTGTTAACTGTAGATAGTAATAATATAAAGTATACTACAGGCCTACTGCTGTACTTAGATGGTGTACTTGCGCGGAGTGGGAGGGGTGGGGGGATGCATCAACACCTGTCCCGCACCACGCCAGTAGGTAGCTATCTCAGCTACACGGTTGGCCTGTATTGATCTATATGAAGTTGTTAACACCAAGAAATGATAATTAAGCATTTTTCATTAAATAAATTGTACAAACGTTATTTATATTGTAAAGAAAATCGTGATTTACATTTAAGATATTATATGTATATTTGAAATACTATGTGCATAGCATATTTACGCCGGTCTTGCTATTTGAAATAATGTAAATACATAATACCGAAGTAGAAGATGAGCCAACAGATTTTTATAAAAAAATATGAATTACATATTATTTTAGGTACAGTCCACAAAAAGATCGGTATGCAGGCTAGCAATAATTTAACTAACTTGTGCCGACTAAGTTTAAGCTTCGGTGATCTGAACCAAGATTTTAAAGCACGCCAGGCGTGTTGACGGCTTTGAAAGTGTTCGTGTACATAGTACTTGTATGACGAGCTTCGGACATGAGCCCAGTTTGCAACGCTGAACCGTTCGTTCGTGTCTGAACTGGCCTTGAGTCCGAAGCCTAAATGCAAATATGTTTTATTGCTGCCCTGCATACCAAACTGTTATGTTGTCTGTACTTTATCAATAAAATTGGCAGCGTTTGATATTAATGGTCTTCAGGCTTTGTTGCTTTAGAAAAAAAGATATTATTAGAGAATGTGTTCATTGGCATTTAGTTTTTGGTTTATTAATCGTTGGTTCGGTGTGAATCTTAGGACTTTCATTATTCTAATAGGTGTAAGATGTTCATATGTTAGGACATTTATAGTTTTGACAAAATAAATAAATATTTTAGTAATTTTTTTGGTCTTATTTTCCCAAAAAGCAATCGCGTGTATGAAAATATCATGAGTAATATTGATCATTAGTATACATATAATGTAGACACACTCGAAACACTTATATTTTATTATAATACATAATTTAGTAACAATATGACTAACCTAACGGTATCATTTCCAAAATGACCACTATCATGAAATTGGAGATTTAACGCAAATCAGATTTGTTGATCACAGGGCATTTGGATGATAGAATGATGAATAGAATGTAATAATGTAATGTTTTTGATTTGTTTCTCTGTTAGACTCGTCGCTCTTATACAATAAAGGATCAGTTTACGAAACTACAGCAAGTGAATAGAACCTTGAAGCTGTGTTAACCTTAGCTAGCTGCTGTCAAGTCAAGCTTAAATAATGTAAATATAAAGATAAAGACGTGCACTATCATGAAGTATTTTCCAATTCTTATTTTTGGCATGTTTGCCAATGCTGCGCTAGGAAATTTCACAGATGTCTTTAAACCAAAGCTAGAAGACCAAAGGATTGATATGATTGTGAGTTTTATTAGTCAAACTTTTTATACTCATAATGTCAATGGCCGCTACTGGAGCACGCGGTTCCGGTTAGCTTAAACCACTATCACACATGTATTTCTCGAAGATTTGAGGTGAGCTGAGCCAATAGAGGAATTTAGGTAATATATCTGGCTGAGACGTAGCAACACTACATTTCTCCAGTTATGTCAAAGTCCCATGTGATAGGTACGAGTTCATTGCCATCAACCGGGCCCGTCCCGCATATATCCAGACTCTTGGCTGCTACTTTACTTTTTGAAGTGAAACTTCTTATGCGACTTCCAACATGTTTAACGTTCTAATGGAGGGGGAATATTTTCTATTACCCACTAAGAGATGGCGCTATTACAAGATTTGTGACTACGTAGTTCTACTAGGTACGCAAGATGGCGTGCAAACAGTCATGCATTCGACTCTTCGGTGTGACTAGCCTTCGCTCAATTTCCATGAGTAGAATAACCTCGTTAAACTTATGTAATAAAAAGTGTACAACAATAAAATATTATTTAGAAGCTCAATAAAATAACGAGAGTGAATGCGTGACACTCGAATGCATCCGTGTAGTGTTACGAAGTTTCACTTCTTCCGCGCGGAGGGACTCCACGCACTATTTTATTTTTTTATATATCGGAAACCCCAATAAAACTATAACATTTATTCCAGGTGGACATAATAAGTTCAAATTTTAAAACGAATGGATGGGACACAATACTTTGCGTTGGAAATTTACCTAATGTTTTCTACAACAAAATCAAGCATATATCGTATAGTTTTGTGGTCATGAACCTAAACGACCCCGAGGATTATTATGTAGAAGACATTGTTCCATATCACTCAAATATTATAGTTATCAGCTGCCAGGATTTTGGAGAATATGAAGAACTAATGCAGAAATTAATAACTTCACCATATTGGCATCCCTTAGCAAATATACTCTTATATTATCACAAAATAGAAGACCGGGAACTTATGGCGAAAATTTTCTTCAGTTTATGGTACCACAAAGCTTTAAACGCAATCTTAGTTCAGTATAACGATGCGCAAGAAACTTTAATGGTGTCTGACTACACTCCGTATGTTAACCAAAATTATTACGTTCAACCAGATAATAAGTTTGGCTGTTGGACTGCAAGAAACCTCGGTATGCCAGTTCGTGGATTTGAAGATTTAATTTGTGTGGAGAAATGTCACAACATAACTTTGACATCCAAACTGAGAACGAACCATCTCGGCACTTGTCTGGGTTTTAATACAAACGCTGTGTTGTATAACGCTACGAATGATCTGAGAAATTTGAATCTATTTGAAGATAGAAGCAAAAATTTTCACGGTTTTGCGTTTACTGGATACATATCTGAAATTAAGCCATTTTCCGTTATAGAGGAACTTGGGAACGGAACCTACAAACTTCGAGCTAGAGATGGAATGATTTGGAACACAATGGCCGAACTCATGAACTTCACTATTGATCTTAGTCTCAGCTTGAATGTCTTGAAGAAACCATTTAATTTCGAAGTTAATATTGAACAGATATTTGCTTTTGCGCGCAGGAGAGGAGACTTGTGTTTATTCCCGATATATCAATTCGATGTAATTGTAGTAGAACTTGATTTCACTTTTCCATTTAAAGATAGTGGTATTTGTATTGTATCAGGACGCGCCGGCTTTGAAACTACACTCTTTCAAATGAAAAACATCAAACTTAATTTCGACTTCCTATGCAAATTTTTGTCATGTTTCTTATGTATATGGGCTACCTTCTCTATCTTCAAGGCTGTAGAAAATCATCGTCTTAATTTCGATCAAATAGGTAAAGATTTTATGAATGCTTGCAGAAATGCCTTAATGTTAAACCTACATAAACCGCCAAAATATAAGTCTTTTCGTATTTTCTTGGCAGTGTCTTTGTGGTGCTTTTTCGTGTTAAATTTTACAACTCAGGCCACAATAGTTTCGTTCTTCACTGCAGCCAAAAGGGGTAAGGAGGTTGATACGTTTGACGATGTTATTGAGAAAGGATACCCTATTGAAGCAATGGCGTCACCAGATCTGATCCTTCCGGACACCGAAGAAAAGTTCGTAACTATTAACTCCAGACTGGTTTATGAACAAGACATATACGGGTGTATCAAACGCATGGCGAATGATGCTCATCGTTTTTGCCTCATAGATTGTTCAGTGGGTCGTTACATTAAAAGGAACAAACTGAATGAAAAAGGCGAACAATATTTGCATATCGCTGAAGGGGATAGAATACATAGTCATTATTTGACCATGGTACTGACTAAAAATTCTCCCTTGACAGAAAGGTATAATAGATATATGATGATGATTTTTGAGGCTGGTTTGGTAAGGAAATGGGAGCAGTACAGATACACGGACATTAAAGACGAAGTGACCACGAGACCTCTCGGGATGAACGACTTGAGCGGCATATTCGAGGTTTACTTTTTCTGCACGGCGGTCACAATAGCTATATTCTTGTTAGAATTGGTTGTACATCGCATTAAAACCTGCTGGAAAAATTGTTTAAAGTCTCGAAAATGTCAAAGATTGTGCCTTGACGACCAACGTGCGTTTTGGAAAAGAAAACCAAAACGAAATACTGAATGAAAAAATAGCACCCAAACTAAGACTTATAGATCTATCACAGAACAGTGTCGGTACCTACTTACAGTTCTGTTAGGTCTATGCTTTCGGGTAATTTTTGACGTGAAGCTTTGACTACAAAAGGAAAACTTAGAAATAAAAAAAGATTATTTAAAGATAAATCATCCTCTTCGCACAGCGATCCATAATCAATTCAACTATTATTTTTCATTGACAGAGTTTTGCCTTTACAAGAGCCGGGAAAATCGTCACATGAGGCATTTTGAACATCATCATCTGCCTAGCCTTTTTCCCAAACTATCTTGGGGTCGGCTTCCAGTCTAACCGGATGCAGCTGAGTACCAGTATTTTACATGAAGCGACTGCCTATCTGACCTCCACAACCCAGTAACTGGGAAATACGATACCCCTTGGTAAGACTGGATGTCAGACATTTTGGCTTCTGACTACTCGTAACGACTGTCAAAGAACTACAAATGACAGCCGGGACCAACGGCTTAACGTGCTTTCCGAGGCACGGAAGAAACTCGGCATGTAATTATGGTCACCCATCCACGGACTAACCCTTTGCAAGCACGGCTTAACCTTAAAGATCGACCCGGGCGGCTGTTATTATTTAGCCACGAGCTCCTCCATTTTGAACAGACAAAAATAGGGTAGGTGGGTTTTAGTCAGTACAAGTCTGACACTCCCTCCCGCTCCGCCCAGAGCGGGAGAAGCATGGGAGAAGTCATTTGATGATTTCCCATCCGCAAAAAAAAAAAAAAGGGGGTTATTCTGAAATACTGATAAACTTATACAACCAGAATTTTTTTAATCAGCTTTTTTTAATCAACTAGTTACCGTAATTTTAATTGATCATTTATGTCTTTTGTGACAACCTCCTAAATTTTGACGAGAATGCAAAACAAAACCTTTTATTAGGAACGGTATTATTTGTTAAAACAGCGCTCATGCGAAAGAGTGTATTCTGCATGGCCTCAAAAGTATACAACAAGGTACCGACGGCATACAAATATTTAAATATTAATAGTTTTAATAAAAGCATGAAAAAACTTTTAATAAATAAAAGCTACTTAATATTGACTATTTAAATGATGTACTTAAGACATTTTAATATTATTTTGATATTTTTAAATAATTTCCTGTATTTTTTTTGTATTTTTTCCTTTTTCCTATTGTTTTCCGAAGAACTTACCATAGACATTTAATTTTTATATTTTTCCAATAAGACTTGTAATAGCAACACCGATTATATTGTTTATGGGCGATTCATGGTGGAAAAATTAGTCAACAGTTTTTAAAATAACATGAAAATACACCTGAAACGGCATGTATAGAGCCATTTAGTTTAGTTTAATGAGAAACACGCTTAATAAAAACTCTGAACACAAGAATCAAAAGCAATCTACGCATTCAGACCGCGACGGCCAGGCGTTCACCAGTCAGGTAAGTGATGAAACGAAAAACTTGTTAATGTCATTCTCAGCTGAACTCGCGTAGCTGATATTTTTGTAGATAGACACAGGATTCTTCTGTGACTGTGACCTGCTGCGTAGTGTTTTAATATCTGGTTTGTGTGGACGAGTTAATATACTTACGGATTCGTTAAAATATCCATTGTTTGTGTCAGTTCTTTGTTACCTCTAAGCGCATAATTTATTTTTGTATATAGTTCAGCCTCTCCCATTTCGTGGGCAACCTCAGCGGGCGTTCCTTCGTCAGTGTTACGAGCAACCAGTCGGTGTACAGCGCATCACGGCCTTGGTCTCGCGTTTCGAGGCGAAGGTTAGTACATGTATACAATTCGTCAAAACAAACAGTTTTCTTTCCTTTGATTACTAATAAGTAGATCGCGCCAGTTTCAAATTATCGAGATTTTTTTATGTAAAATTTCACTTTGTCTGTTTACATTATAATCTGTTTTCAATTTAATTAATGATTTTCAAGTTTTTTCATAATTCAACATTCTTCTTTTACACACATCTGCCACTTTGTTTTATCAGTAAGTGTGAAAAAATTTACTGAATCAGAAATTAAGTCAATGATGATTATGGTAAATTAAACATGTGCATTAAAATATTTTGCATATTAATAAGATTACTTTAAGAAGTTTTAATTTAAATATGCAAAACAACCTTGATGTCTGTTTTAATTCTTTAAATGAAATATTCCAAAACATAATACAATGATTATGGTGCGTTTAGGCACCTGTAAACTTGTCAGTAATATCTATTGTCAATGATATGTTTTCATTACCACAGACTACAGAGACATACAATATACAACCTTGAAAAGCAACAGACAAAACTTGTAAAAAATGAATTAGTTATGATTTGTTTTATGATTGGAGATTTTTTAAGTACATCCTGTGATTGATGAAATAATATCTCTATCATCTAATATAGATTTGGTGATGGACATTTTGGCCGAGTCTATTCTAACAAGTGCCGTAGTGAGCAAACTGTAATAAATGTATGAGAATGCAATTGAATGAATGGATCAGGGGCAGGGGGCACACATTTTATAAACACATTATACCATACACATTGTACAAAAACCAGTGGTTTTCCATGGATATTCACTTATATACGTATATTCCCAGTCACCCCCGCGGGGATTGCCACCGGAGGCAAATGGGAATAAAAATTCCCAGTCGCCACCGGCGGCAACAGGGAAGTCATTGCCCCCACTTCAGATTCGCTGTACATTGCTTTCTCCATCGTAGAGAATAAAAGGATGAGGCAACTTATCCTAAACCTGACTCTAATCTCTAAAAAAAGACAATAAGAAATAAGAAATAATTATTTCTTAAACACTGGCCAGGAAATAAGTAATTTCATGTGCACTGTATAATATTTTGAGTAAAACACTTCTCATTGATGAGATGACTAAGTATAATATGCAATAATTACACCATTCGCCTCAGTCTGTATGTCATGGAGATACAGAAGAAAAACGTGTAATACTTAAATTGCGTGTATAGACAAGCACTAATAAGAAGAAATCACTTGGAAAAACTTGCAGCCTTGAGAAATGACCTATTTCTTAATGAATGGAATGGGTTCCAAAGTACTATGTTTGTCATCATCTGCCTAGCCTTCTCCTAACAATACATAAATTGGGGCCAGCTGCCAATCTATCTGGGTTCAGCTGAATACCAGTATTTTATATGGAGCGACTGCCTATCTGCCCTTCCCAACCCAATTACTGGGTAATACCTTGGTACGACTGGTTGTCACTTTCGGGTCTCTGACTAACTGTAACAACTGTCAAAGATCTACAAAAGACAGCCGAGACTAATGGCTTAATGTTTTCTCAGGCACATAGGAAACTTGGTATGTAATGTATGCTTAACCATCTACAGACTAACCTCGGCTGCTTAACCTGGGAGATCGACCCTTACGACTGTTATTATTTAGCCACAAGCTCCTCAAGACATACTTGGTTTGTTAAAACATAAAATTACAACCAATATAGTAAGGGAAAATAACTTTTAATAGTTGTTAACTGCAAACAATAGTCTGTACGGTAATAGTAATTCAATTTAAAAGTTGATAACATATTAGCGATTGTGACCGTGACTGTACTATCAAGATATCATTAGAAAATGAATCTATTAGTAATCAAAGTAAAAACTTAATAAGACGTTGTTGTTTATCTAAACACAGTCTGATTAGGTTTATAGAACATGCTAATTTAGATATTAAAACATACTTAATTGATAATTCTCTTTGCTGAGTAGATTGGCAGTGCATCTCATGTGATTGTGAGATAACAAGTGTATCATGCAGTTATGAACATCTGCTTAGTATTATTGCTATGCTTCCATAGAACTTTGACAAGCCATCCATAGTTCTATGTCAGTCAACCACTCATGATCAATCATGATTCAAAATATAAGGGCAGTTAAACACAACGAAACCGGACGGCAGGTGTTCATCCCGTCGTACTTGCCTATACTTGGGAACCTCCTAGTAATGAAGATATCGAAGGTCAAAGTTCACCCTGTATACGAGTCTAGCATAAATTAAATCTTAGTCAAAGACAACTGTTTGTTTTAGATATCCTTTTTTTTTTTTTTTTGCGGATGGGAAATCATCAAATGACTTCTCCCGCTCTGGGCGGAGCGGGAGGGAGTGTCAGACTTGACTGACTAAAACCCACCCATGTTCCTTCTAAGCCCTTTGTGTTCCAGGGCCGCGGTATCTCTTTCGAACAACCCGCAGCCCTGGCAGGCATCGGCCCTCTCGGGCCCCTTCCTGTTGTTTTAGATATCCTCAATTCATAATTTACAACAGGATGCCACCTACTCATGGATAGGATCTTTTGCGTTAAACTATATCCAATTTTGAAACAATACAAGAAATTCCAGATGGAATGACTCCACATTAAAGAACCCACTAGAAGCAAGCAAGACAGCCTGGCCAGTGGCTCACAAAGAATCAATCTTCCAGCCTGAATTCCCCATCACCACTGATCTACTCCAGAAAGACTACAAGATAGAAGAGACAATAGCCAAAGGCGCATTTGGTGAAGTTTATAAAGTGAAGAAGATTAGTGAAGACAAAGAATACGCACTTAAAGTGCTTAGTAAGTCGCAGGTAAGATATTTTCACCAATCAATCAATTCATCCTTGCCTACTGCAGTCTTCGAATGCTTGTAAGCCTCCTCTAAATTGCACTACAGCACCCAGCTCAACGCCTTCAGCATGTCCCATATTATACCAGCCTGTAACATACTGCTATGTTTATAAAGCAAAATGTTAATTCAAACAAACAAATGGTTCGGGTTTTCTTGTCAATGCCAGACATCTTAGACATCTTTGACTGCATACCATGAGAGATCAGTATTTTTCGGGGAAGAATAAAATAGTTATTGTTACAATAGAATATTTGCAGCGCACTACAATAAAAAAGTGTTATATCTTGGTGTTAATTTGGAATTTGTTTGATGTACTTAACATATTTTGTTGGCTGAGTAGTTTAATTATAGTAAAACAATTAAACGGGTTTAAGATCAATATTTTAGAAATGCATACATAGATGTACCTTTAGATTTTTGGTGAACACAAAAATATTATCCTTAAAAGATTAGTCTCTCCTTGAAGTATAACTATTTAGACAACAAAACTTAACTTTCTATGCATATACCTAAAATCATAACACTCCTTGACATACAACATTAGATTAGATAAGTCTGTCTACTAGACATAATTTAGATCCTTATCTACGACATGTAACAGGGTAGAGTTTATATCAAGCAAAATGCTATACTACATACATTTTATCATCAGGCACAGTTTAGTAGAAAACAGTGTCTAAAATTATGACCAGGAAAAATATTATCCAAATATCCATTCTTGTAGTGCTCGAAAGCATCAAAGAGGACGGATTATTTATTTTAGACCTTATTGCATCGTATTGTTCTTTTTTATTTTACCAATAAAATCGCAGGCTATGTCACTGTCACCTGCTCTTACGCAGTCTTATTATCTGTAAAATACGTATTAGACTATACATTTTGATAAAAAAATAATCTTGATTAGTAGTCTGAGTAATATTATTTATCAGTTTAATGCTCGCAAGAAAAGAAAACTACGCAAGAATAAAGAAACTGACCTATAACTCGATTTAATTACCTGCGTGATTGCAAAAATCTTTGCCTATTGACATGGGGAAAAACGGAAAAACAAACATTAAGTGTATGCTTCTCTACTGTGGTCTCTACTAAGTATCATCATTGTTTTTTTGTTGTTAAAACCTATTCGAATTTCTTCTTGAATGTTCCACAATTATCATGGCAACAAACTCTATGAAGTAATGTTTTTTGCTAAGATTAGTCGGCAGTACTTGCTGAGAAATGGCTCAAACATTGATGATGTCATGGCATAAAAAGTTTGAATGGTTTCAACTGTCTTGGGCGATAGCCCATTCAGGAAGTAACAAGGATTAAAATTGAGTGTGTTACATTTGTTACCTTTGCACGTTTTTCATTCAAAATTTGACAAAGTAGAAATAGGATTATGCACTATATGCGCTTTTATCGACAATGTTCTTATCACATTGACCCATATGTAAACTTATTACCACAAAATAGTTTCACGCAGCGATAAGCTTTCAGTCGAATACTTTAATGCGTCTTATCACCGATATTTCGTCGCACACTTAGGTATACTTATTCAGATGGACTCGTGGCTACTTAAATAGCAAGAACGCAGATCGTTCTATTTACACGAGTTTAAATAATGTGGAGTTGAAGATGGGTGACCGCTTTCTGGTCGTATCGTAACACATCGTGACGCGAAGAGTGTGCGGTTTAGCATTATAATTTTCTGTCGATCTTCAAAGGAGAGGATCGAAATAAATATAACCTATCCTTACCTTGGAATACCGTGTGGTAGGTATCTGGTATCCCGCTGGTTTATGCGGATGTAAGAAAGAGCCACTCTTTGTATAATATCAATATGAAAATGCTGACGAATTAAAACAGGTTTGTCTAAGCCGATTTGATAGATCAAAGTTCGTTTGAGTACATTTACCTCGGTTCGTGTTCAAGTGCGTTAAAAAAGATTGTGATGATTTCGTTGTAATGTAATGGTTTTGTTATTGATAATAGGATTAAAATGACAGCGAGTATTACTAATTAGGTGATAGATCCACGTTGCGTTGGTCGTGCGGAACGGGCCGCGGTCTTCCCTATCGCATCTCCGTATGACACACGCTTAGCATCACTGTAACGCGTGCTAGTCTCCAGATTGTATGCTTGTCAGTGATAACTCGGGCACACGATTATTTACTTGTCAGAAAACCAGTTTAGGAACATATGAGTAGGTATATGTAGTTCTAGAATACTGTACTGTGTTATTGACCCTCGTTCAAACTTTTTCGAGGTAAAACTACGCACTTATCTAAATGTTGTTGAAATCTGCCTGGGAAATCCCCACTATCCTTTGAATCAAGCGTAACAATATAATAATTTCACTCACGTTTCCTCTTACGATAATTTCAGCTACTGCACTTGCACTTTGAATATATCGCAGAGTAAGAACAAAAGTGACCGAACGGCGAATCCTAATTAGACGATGGTCCATGTTATTTAACATGGACCATCTTCTAGTGAATCAAAAAGGACAAAAAAATCATGTCATCACATATTTTATTGGAAACTACCAACAAAACGAAACAACATTTTGTTATTTCCCACAAAACGCAAATTTCGTGTTAGGTCACTTTAGTTCTCAGGATGCGATAATATGAGACGTAAATCATTTCAGATAGTGAACGAGAGTGCAGTGCGTCAGGTTAAGGAGGAAGCGCGCATTCAGGCGGCGTGCGGCCATCATTCCTTTATAGCGGGAGCTGTGGCCCGTTGGCAGACCAAGAAAAGACTTTATATTGGTAAGTGAACCTTAGAACAGATCTTTCATTTTATAGATCGGAGGACAAATGTCACGGAGACCCTCCAAAATAAACTGCCTCACTTTTTATACTTTTTGACACGCTCTCGCTATGCTCTTAGACATGTAGCGAGCTACAAAAAGTACGACAGCACATCTATGATAAAACTGAAGAACTAAAATTGACTGAATCTCGCAAGCAAAGTTTACAGCGACTTAAGACTTTATAGGAAAACCCGACAACAACTGCCGGGCAGTTGCCCACCAGACATAACACCCGTCTGGTCGGAGGATCCTCCCTTTTCTATAGGGGATGAAAAACCTTACACCCTGTTCCTCACACCCCTAAAGACACTTTAGTCATCATCGTGGATCCCAGGTTGACCCTTCCTAGATGGCTCTAAATATCTCTTCAAATACAGCATCAAATACAAATTATAAGGAATTTGGCGACGCGGACGTCTCAAATTAGGTCGGATCAAGCATTCGTAATTTGGAAACAATCAACGTCAAGCACTTCTTGTGTTTTCAAATTCATATCGGTAAAAATAGACGATAACAAATAATATCAACACAGGCATGACGTTTCCTTATTTTCATCGTTATGTTTTATCATCATCACGGAGACGAAGTTAAAATAAAAATGATAGCACGACTTTTAAGGTGAATGAAAGGTTTTGTTAAAATTATAATCGGGCGGAACTTGTCTGAGCAAATAGTGATAAGCATGTCGATGTTTATGAATATTAATAAGAGTTCACTCCACTTTACAGTGAAAATAAAAAAGCAGTACCTTTTGCGCTTTACATTTCAGTTCTTTATTTTTTTAACGTGATTGCCCAAAAAATAACGTTGGTTTTAAATGGTTTATGTTGAAACAAATCTTGATAGTGTAAATAAATATAAACGTAACTTTGTCCTGCCTTGTAGACGTTGACACACGCAAGACCTGTGATAGTCACTTATTTGCTGGGTGATTGCATTATCTTACACTCTAAATATAGTCTACGCAGCCATGTCATGGACACTCGGCTACGGCGCTATTGTTCCCTCCTCAAATCCAATTTAATTCTAAATCAACAGGACGACCCAATTAACTGGCACGTTTTTATTAGCTGACAGTTGCTAGGTAAAATAAACGAGTTCTCAATAAACCACTTGCACGAGAAAGGTACTCAAAAATTTAGAAAATAAGTAGATTATACTATTCCCACTGCTGGGAATCAGACCTATTCTCATTGAGAGGAAGTTCGCCGTAATCCACCACGCGCTCAAGGACCCAGCCGGTTTCCTCACGATGTTTTGACAATTTCCTCATTTAACCCAAAAAAAAAACTTAACAAAACGTTCAACACCATTAACACTTTGACTTTATCAATCGGTTTAAATGGTAATTACTTGAAGTCATCAGTCGTTTTAGCACAAAAACTATAAAACGCTTGAGTGCTAGCGGTCACTGAGTCAGCCTGGTTGCGGTCACAGGGTTAATTTGAGCCGGAAGTAACGTCAGATTAGCACGTCGACTGATAACGGAGATAACAGCCGACCCATTAGTAAAGGTGATTGTTCTAGATAAAGTTTTTATAATAACAATGCAATTATCTTTTTTATCGGTTATGTTTATCTTGGAGTGTTTGCGAGTGTACGTCAGGTAAGGCTTAACTTACACGATCAGTTTTGACTTCTGGTCTGGTTTATCAAAAATCCGTATCGCCGTAACGCGTGTGGATGTAACGGCTTCAAGGCCAATGCGCATGCGGCGGTCGGAGCGCGACTACTGCTTAAATCTTTTGAACTAAACAGTGTTCGGTGTATGTTACCTAGCATCTAGAATTCTAGATACGCGGTAAGATACTCCGGACGGTGGGGCCCAGGCCATATTTAATAAAACGAAAATATTAGATAATACGACGTATTTGTCAATAACAGGTTGAATAAAACAGAATGTAAAACAGACGAGGGTTGAATAAAATTAAATAGTGCGTGGAGTCCCTCCGCGCTGAAGAAGTGATACTTCGTAATACTACACGCATGCGTTCGAGTGCCACGCATTCACTCTCGTTATTTTATTGAGCTTCTAAATAATATTTTGTTGTTTTCTTGTTGTATTATTAACTCATGGAAATTGATCGAAGGCTGGTCACACCGAAGAGTCGATCAATGCATGACTGTTTGCACGCCATCTTGCGTATCTAGTAGAACTACGTAGTCACAATTCTTGTTATACTGCCATCTCTTAGGGAGTTTTAGAAAATATTCCCCCTCCATGGTAGCGTTAAACTTGTTGGAAGTCGCATAAAATATAATCGGTTTTTATTATTAAAAAAACCGCTGGTGGAAAATAACTAAAGGAATTTCGCCGGTTCAGTTTGGCCTTTTCTTGTATGGTATGGTTTTATATAATACAGTCAACATAAATGAGTAGTAGTTACTTGATATTTTGTCTTTGTTATTTGTTTATTTTGTTGATTGAGGTCGCTTATCGGTTAGGTAATTTGAACTAGGTCTGTGGGATCCACTTAATGATGCGTTAATTAGTCTCATTCGAATTGTATTTACGTCGAATTTATGGCAAATATTCGTGTTCCGTTAAATCATTTGTGGTAAGCTTTTCTCACACCGCTACTAAATCAAGCTTGCACTCCCTGACTAGCCTGCAAACCCTGATTTGCTAATTGATTAACATCCTACTGCTCAAATGAGTATCCTCTCTGTCTGTGCCTAACGATTAACATGGTTCTTCTTCACCCGTTTTGACCCCATGTTATTTAAAGGCGATTTTTTGTCCATACTCCGCTGTCAGCGTTCTCCACCTTGTTTCGTTAGTCTGAGGTTCGTTAATGGTCCAATGCGATCAGGCAACCGGGATAAAAAAGTTAACCTAAAGTATTAACCTGTGTACCATTTTCATCTAAATCCGTTCAGTAGTTTTTCGTGAAAGAATTACAAACATCCATCCATCGTCACAAACTTTCTCATTTAACACTTTCTCTGTAAAGTTCAAATAATCCTTTTCTAAGAAATCTTTACCTATATATAACGAAGACTCGGAAAGCGGGTTGTAGGCACACGAAAGAATTATTGTTTGACCCAAATGCTGAATGTTTAGCGTCGAAAGTGTTAAATAATAGTAGTAAGATAAGATTCGTCCCCATTCTAATGTTATTATAATCATTGGCAGGGTTTTCATAATAATATTAATAGTTTCAGAATACATTCCTGGAGGCGAGCTGCTGGCTCTACTCGAAAAGTACGGCAAGCTACCTGAAGAACTCGTCAAGATATTTGTTGCTGAAATTGCTATTGCCCTTGGTGAGTGACATTATATTGCTTATAACATAACATCACGCTTGTAATCCCAGAACGCTTAGGCAGAAGCGAACTCCATAGTACTACCAAATAGGGGATCGGACTGGGTAAAGAAAACGACATTCTATTTTGTCCGTCAGACAGGTAATACAAAAATAATAGACACGTATTTTTTGTTTTATGAAAATATCAAAAAATTACTTAGTTAGAACTCATTAAAGTTGGAGAGTGGGGGCTTACTACGTCACAAGTAGGTATAAAACTTACCTACATGTGATGTCATGCGCCATTTCAACTCAATATATCTCCGTAATTTTATGACCACGTGAAAAAAGAAAAAACACGTCCAATACTTTTCAATAAACTACCCGACGGACAAAGAAAAAAAAAATAGGATTATCCCCTATTGCGGCAGTTATGTTTAAAAAAATTTTTACTTAAATATTTTATCATCAATAAAATATCTTTTTCTACTGTCAAACATGGACCTTTAAAATACCAAATAAAAACCAGTGAAAGATTACTATCAGAAAGGTAATCAAGATTGTTGACTGCACGATGCCTTTATCAGTGCATCGGCAGATATGGTTGACCGTCGCCAAAAAATTTAATACTCCAAAACAATACAAAAATAATATAATCTTGTCACAACATGTGTACCCTATTTTTCCTTACTTGTCTTATTTGGTAAAAAAACACTACTCGGTACGAAAATAACTAATTTCGTCATCAATCACTCCCTTTTAGTTAGGTATGAACGTCTTGATTGTTGGAAGAAACACATGTAATATATACAAGCTGTTGTTTTGCAATCTCGTCAAATTCAAGGAGGTAACTATGCCAATGATTCTCGTCCCGAATCAGTAATAAAATGGATAGTTTTTTTTTCTTATTGACGGATGTCGGTAAGTGTGAAACACCCGTATTTCAAACGCGGGCCGTCCGATCTTTGCCCTATAACCGCTTTTAGCTTTCACACATACACAATCTCCAACGTTTATTCGATCTTTCCCTAAACCACGTTAAGGGGGTTATTCTGAAATACTGACAAATTTAATCAACAAAAAAACGTCTATTAATAATTAACTAGGAACCGTAATTTATATTACCTAATTATTTGTCTTTTATGACAACCTCCTGAATTTTGACGAAGATTCTAAACAACACCTTGTATAAAAACCGGCCAAGTGCGAGTCGGACTCGGATTCGTCGGATTGGTACGGAACCCTTCGTGCGAAGGGTTCCGTACCAATATTTATAAAAACCGCCATATATGATCTGCAAATGAGACTCGTTTTTAGTTCAACTGACGTTTAGCGCCATCTATCGACATTTCTATGGAGTTGTTCGAAATTTTCGAGTCAAATACCATTGATCGATAATTACTCGTAAACTTAGCCCACTTAAGTGTGATAGTTTTCCTTTAAACTTCGTTATATATAGGTACTACTGGCGTGACATTAAAATTTCTAACTACAACCGTTTATTTGGTAGAGGGGGGGACACTTGACTCTAACGAAAATTGGTACTTTAAAGCTTGATAAGTCACGAACGGTTTACTTAATCAAAAAACGGTCTGCCCAAACTCCTAATATTTTTCAAAGACCTAATCAACGATATCCCACACTAAGGGAAGAACGAAAAAAAAAATTATCATCCCTACTTTACATGTAGGGGAGGTACCGTAAATAATTGTTTTTTTTTCAAAATTTTATTTTACCACTTTTCCAGCGTCATTAACGTGTATACTCATGCCAAATTACAACTTTCTGGTACCAACAGTTTTTGAGCTTAACCGCGGACAGACAGACGGACATACCGAAACTATAAGGGTTCCTTGTTGACTACGGAACCCTAAAAATGAAATGACGTTTGACGTATGAAGTGAATCAAATTGGTAAAAAAAATAAAAATAGCTTGTTTTTTTTTATATAGGCCGAAGATGGATTTCAGGAATTATTTCTTTGATTAATATAATGAGGAATATTCTGGCAGCTTACTACAAAATTATCAACACTATATTCCCAGGGACATAACTAAAATTTAACTGTCAGGAAATCCCACATTATGAAAATCAGTTACAGCTTTCTAAGTATATTCGTTCAGCCCTTCATTTGATAAATTCCCAACGCTGTCAATTGTCTTTGGTTACCATTAAAGTAAGAAAAAATGGACATACACACATGAGTCCAGTAATGCTTAAAATCCATAAAATAGAATTAAACACAAGTAGTTAACATTTTTGTTCTATGTGCTTTCAGATTTTCTTCATAACGCTGGCGTCATATACCGAGACTTAAAGCCGGAGAACATTCTTCTCGATTCTGATTTTCACATACGATTAATTGACTTCGGACTCTCGAAGTGGCTCTCCATCGGGTCACGAACTACTACGCTCTGCGGGACGCTCAAGTATATGGGTGAGTGTTATAGTCACATTGTACTCTTTTGTCAGGGGATTCGCATATACTTTCGATGAAAAACGGCGCATATGACAATGTGTTTACGTGATATGAACAAAAATAGCTGTTAACTTTGTTTTAAATAAGACGTCAAACTAAAACGGTCATTCTCCATTTCAGTGTGGGAGTTGACTCGTTTCATAATTTAAAAATGGCACAGTGCATCGCTCGCTCCGTATTCGTTGCGCGTCTGACACAGAGGAGCCGTCAGTAAGTGAAGCGCGTTTGAGTGATTATGTCGATAGTCGTGGCTCGCACTGTAGCGTCGGCCCACTGACGCCGGCAACATGAACGCACGCACTATCGCGTTCGAGCTGTCGATGGAGGGCAGGCAGGTGGACGAGGTGGTCGCCTGCATCTTCCACACCGTGCTGTTCCACCGCTCCAGCGGAAAGTTCACGTACAACAACGAGGAGAGCTACTCCATCCGCACCGTGAGCTACGTGGACGTGGACTGCGACTTCATCGACTTCACGTACGTGTGCTGCGAGTCGGGCGCGCTCGGGCGCAGCGTGCGGCGCGACATCTCCGACTTCTCGTCGCTGTTGCGCGGCGCGGACGCCAGCGCCGCCCCGCCGCGCGGCTCCATCTCGCTCGAGTTCTTCCAGAAGCGGCGCGCGCGCTGGCCCTTCCAGCCCGAGTGCGTGCCCTGGGAGGTGTGGACCGTGTACTGCGAGCTCACCGAGGCGCGCAACGAGCACGACATGCACAGCAAGCACGAGAACGTGGTGGAGATGCTGCAGGACAAGATCGTGTTCATCACGGAGATCATCAACCGGCACGAGTACGTGCCCAAGATGCCGAGCCGCTCGGACGCCGACCTCATCTTCGACACGTCGTACGCGGACATCCAGCCCTACCTGTTCAAGATCCACTACAACCTGTCAGGCGCGCCGCCCACGTCCGTCGGCAACACAGTGCGCAAGCTCATACGCGACACGCTCTCCTTGTGATGCTTCCCCAGGGCTAGACGCGTCGCTCCACGCCGAAGGAATGTACACTTTGCCAGGCGTGATATTGACGCCATGTGAGTGTGACCCAATTAACACCAATTTAAATAATCAACAATTTGAAGTAAAGTAAATTATATTGATGTAGATGGCGGTGCCATCGCCGAACGTGGGACATTATTATTTTACTAAAAAATTAAAATTGAAATGTGTGAATTATTTTTACTACGGACATGTGTATATAATAATCATAATGTGAATGAAAGGTTTTACATTGAACTATTGAACCTGTATTTAACGTTTTGACAATACATAACATCTGAATCTAATATCTCTGTGTCATTTATTGTACTTATGCTTTGTTTGTTGCACAAATGTGTGTCGTAGTTATCGTTGCAATCAATGTTTTGTGTAACTTTAATTACTAGATATCAGCTTTATTACTGACTGATAGCTTATACTAAACTCTTATGTGTTTCAAGTTCGTGTAGGTCTCTATTTCTATAAGGAGGTCCAGCTTATCTAAATTTAAATGGTTGAGGTCGTTAATCTTAGTTGCAGAGTAAACGAAGCATCGTATGCATCGCTCGTATACTCACCTTCGCCGGGATGAGCCGAGCCACTTCTAGACGTCGTATTTAACTAATAATCTTTTATGTATTTGAAGATTTTGTCTGTTGTAACGTTAGTTTTAACTTTAGTTGTAATATCAGAGCTATGACTCGGAAGGCTGGTTGATGTGTCCATTCATTTCGTCGTTTATTTAAGCTTTGGATTCGTCTGTTGTTTATTGCTAAGGTATTTTTTTAATATAGAACGGTTTCTCAAGCATTCACAGAAGTTTGATGTAGACATAATAGTTACCTAGAAATTTGATTGTGTAAGTAAATAGTTAGTTTTGTATGAATTATTATAAAACACTTGAGTTTTTGTTGATGAGGTGGCACTATATATTTTTATTCTTGACTACTAACGCTTCTAAGTTTAGTCACACTTCGAGTCAAGCTGTACTCTTTTAGTATAGTCATTCGACTATTCACTTATATTTAAATGATCGCTTTGTGATAATATCGCTGAAATATCCAGAAATATTTAAAAAAAAATGTAAAAAAATATATAATGTTTTTGATTACGTGTGTGGAGCTAGAGAAGATTGAATTAATACTATTATATTAAAATAGATATTACGACTTAAGTAGTTATATATCGTCAGTAATTTTTATGAATGTGTATTATAAATATTGTAAATAGCATTGATAGTCGTCACTTGAGTTGTTCGAATAGTTGAAGCGGTTTGTCGAGAGAGCTTTATCGGTATAGAATGTACTAGATGATCAGTGAATGTTCATGTATTATGTAAAAAATTTAGGTTAGGCGCGGCGCGTGGAATGTCTCATGTAGGGTTAGGTGTCGGTGAGGTGAATTCAAATCTAAATTGTAACGTCATTTTATCATCTCCATGTTCTAATACTTAATGCGATATATTTGCTTTGACGACGTTCTGTAAAGAGATCTTAATTTATTGTAGCCCGACTCTCAGAGCGTCGTGAAAGAAAATCTTTTTATGAATCCATGACTTTGCAACAGAACATATTTTAGGATAACTTTATTCTTTACACTTAACGTTATATTATGTATGTTTTTTTTTTTACGCCAGAGTCTTTAGCAGTTGCTTTTAGTTTTTTTGTTTTCTAGAGGACTGTGAACCGAGTCCATCCATAAATTCTGATTTACTATCCTACCTCATTTTGTGACTCTAGCTTTAGTCTATCATGTCTCTAGGCCTATCTAATCACACTTGTACCTATTAAAAAATATTTATCAGAATTGTTTCGTCACCAAAGATGAGGCTGTACGGGATCTTATAATTCAAATTCTTTTAAATGTTTTACATGACAAGTAAAAAGATAGCTTGTTTAGGTGCAATTTTGATATTTGAAATATTAAAAACATTGCTAAAATGGAACAAAGTAAAATGTTTTAATAAATATCTAAAATGCATGTGTAACAAATATCTTTAACACAAAGATTTATTATGATATCCATATGTAATTTTCATATCAGTGAGTACCTTAAATTTCAATGATTTCAAAATGTTTACAAACAAACCCTGGTGAAAACGACAATATATTTTATTCTATGGATACCTAGACGGTGTGCCTCGTTTAGTCTTAAGTGTGTTATGTCGAGCACATTGTAAAATATTATATCATTGCACTCGCTATGGCCTTATTTAAAAAAAAAAGATGTTTTAGAACTTAAAAAAAAATCACGAATTGCGTGTAATAACGGCTGTTACATATTAGAGTTTATGATAAATGAAACAGGAAGTATATATGTTGTGATGTATAAGTTCAAAAAAAAAAATAAGCTAAAATCTTAGTCTTGTGATATAATTTATATATAAGTGAATAAATGATGAAGTATTTATTTTTGTTTTCTTTTTTAGGGTTCCTTAGCCGAATGGCAAAAAACGGAATCCTTATAGATTCGTCATGTCTGTCTGTCTGTCTGTCCGTCCGTATGTCACAGCCACTTTATTCCGAAACTATTAAGACTACACAGCTGAAACTTGGTGGGTAGATGTATTCTGTGAACCGCTTTATGATTTTTGTACAAAAATAAAAAAAAATATATAGATAAGGATATCCCCCCATACATGGAACTGAAACTAAAACGAAAAAAAAACTATCAAACCTATACGTGTGGGGTGTCTATAGATAGGTCTTTAAAAATGACATTGAGGTTCCTAAAATCATTTTTTTTCAAAGTCAATCTTTTGAAAGATAGACACTTCCAAAGTAGTAAAATGTGTCCCCCCCCCCTTAAATTTCTAAAGTAAGAGGAGAAAAATTCTGAAAAAAATATGGGGATGTAGAACGTAAAAAAAACTTTCAACGAAAATTGGTTTGATTAAGATTTGATATGTAGTTTTTGAGATATGGGACTTTTTCACCAAACTGCAGCAGTAACTTTGTTTTTCATTAACTTATTATGAAAAACAAATTTATTAATGAATGACCGTTCAAAACATTGTTATTATATTGTTTGGGGCTATGGAACCCTGTGTGCGAGTAAGACTCGCACTTGGCCCGTTTTTTTTAATACTTGCTACAAGGGCTTAAAGATGTAGCGTTAATTATGAACACTATAGAAAACATTAGACGTACACACACTATACTCAAGAATATTTGCTTTCATATACTTTCGATACACCTCACACTTGAAAACAAACATTAAACGCACTCAATATAGACTTCATAGTATAATTTTACAAAACAAGTCAGATTAAAAAAATTCATCTTACCTGTCTGCTTACTATTTCTAAAGCAGTTTTTAGGAAAACAATACAAATCTTGTTTGAGAACACCTCAGTTATAATTACTTACCTAGAATTACTACAGCACAATGTTTTTCAAAGGGTCACAAAAAAACCAAACAAACTAATGATGATAATGAGTTTCTAAGTAAATGTTAGTTATTGTTAAAATAGTTTAAACCGGTCAAAAGTAGTTTTGACTAATTAATAGTTCTAACTGTGACATATTATACACATTCAATAAAATACACTAACACTTGTGACCTCTATCATCAACTTTATAAGGTTCAAATTGAAACTTTAAACGGTAAAGTTTCGCTTTATCCGTGTTGTGCTGTTTGGCAAAGTGAGAGACGAGGGGACTTCGTGTGCTACACGCCATCAAGGAGTTCCTTCCATAGAAAAGTAATTATTATAATTATTATATTAATTAAATTGCTATTTTATAAGCGTGAATGGAGGAATGACTGCTGCGTAGAGCACAAGAAGTGTGAATGATTTTTTAACAGCTTGAGATAATATTGGTGCTTCTATTTATTGTAGTTGTCTGCTCTAGTATATTAAGGGTGAAATCACATATAACGCATTTATCGGCATTTACGAGTATCTCCTATCTCATTCTGGCACGTAAAATCGTCATTTGGTGGGCGAGAAATCCAGTCGCATTCACATCGGAAAGACCTCTCACTTTAGTGGGTATTCTATGTGACAGAAAGGGAAGAATATGCTGATCAGTGCGTAAATGTGATTATCAGGGCGACCCTCGACCTTCACCCATCTGGTTACCGAATGAAAAATACTTTTAAGAAATCTTAATACAAGAATAAAAATATTGCGAATGACTTGCCTGATGTAATTAAGTCAAGTTTAACTTTTATAAAAAAAACTTACACTTATTTTTATTTAAATAAGTTAAAAAAACAACAAACAAACAACATGTTTGGACACCAAATCGCGATCACGGTGACTTCCATAAATTGATGGAACAGTGCAATCAAACTTAAACTCATTAATTTGTGACTCACTCTTCTCACTCTTCACTCATTAATTTCTTCTCGAGGTTAAATTGAATTCAGTAGCGAAACTTTAAATATAGCATCCACCACTTCGTTAAGTTTCACTAGACTTTGATTTTACCTTATGTACGCAGCAGTATGCAATACATAGTAAATGATGCACCAATACTATCTCCATACAAATTGTCAATCCCTAACTTATTTATACTTATTGTTGACAGCCCCTGAGGTGCTGACGCGGGAGCCCTACGGACATGCAGTGGACTGGTGGTCGCTGGGAGTCCTCACCTGCCGGATGTTCACTGATGAGGTAAGATACCTAAAATTACTTACAATTATGGCACCTGTCCCAACGTCGGGGATTAGCGAGAAGCTACTAAACGCAGGTTTATACGGGTGTAAACTTACCATTTACGAAGCCGTCGAGCAAGCAGTGGCGGATTTACCAGCAGGCTGAGTAGGCTGGAGCCTAGTGCGGTAGATTTTTGGGGCGGCAGGGGACCGATTTTTTTTTGTACCTCGTAGTTATCAAAAAGATTTCTGCATGACGGTTTTCTGATGTTTTACAGGTAAAAGTCTGCAACAAATTTTACGGATGTGTTCCCCTCTCACTTGTCATTGTACATTCGGTGTAGCAAACTTCCATATTCTAGAGTAAAATAGCTAGTTCGGCGCCCCCTACCAGTAATCGGCCCCTGCACCTTCAGCCCACAATTTGTATGAGTGAAAAAAACATACATTACCCTGCGACCCTCCTTTATTAATCGTACATGATTAAGCTTTGATTAGCTCAAAAATAAACCCAAAAATTATTTTACGTGCAATTTCAGCGAAATTGTTGGATTGTAAAAATAATCTAGGACATGAAAATGAGGCAAAGGGCGAAAAATTTTGTAAATCAGACACTGCAAGGAAGCTTTTAGGTACACCAGCGTTTCCTAACCTTTTTCAGCCACAGACCCCAAAGAAATCAAGCGCAATTATCAACGACCGCCTTAATAAAAAAAAAAACAGTTTTTAGTTCTAGGTATAAAAAAATACGTATGTTAGCATATCATATAATTCTTAATATGACGGTTTTTTGTTATTTGTTATGAAGGTTTTTAGCAACTAAATTGGTGATATTCGGGTTGATGTTACATGTTACAAGTTTGTAAACTTGTATTCTCAAATCGGATTCCACATGTGATCTGTTTCTGTATTTGTTTATAGTATATACAAGAGCAGAAAATGCCTTTCACGGTGATATGTGGTTAAGAAAAGCAGTAAATGTTTCATTTCTTCTGACCCCCATGCATATACTCGCGTACCCCCAGGTGTCCGTGGACCAAGGTTAAGAAGCACTGCTGTACACCAAACTAAGTAACACTAGCCAAAAAATATTGCTGGGGTCGTTTTTTTTCATTTAAAGTAGCGCTCAATGTAACGCATCTTAAAGCATTGTGCTGATGAATCCATGATGACAGGGGTCTTGGAGGCATTAAAATTAAAATTATAAATCATCATCTGCTTTCCTTTTCTTAAACTATCTTGGGGTTGGCTTCCAGTCTAACCGGATGCAGCTGAGTACCATTATTTTACATGAAGCGAGTGCCTATCTGACCTCCAAAACGTAACTGGGTAATACGATACCCCTTAGTAAGACTGGATGTCAGACTTCTGACTACTCGTAACGACTGCTTAACGTGCTTTCCGAGGCACTGAGCCCGGAGGAAACACCGTATGTAATTATGGTCACCCATCCACGGACCAACCTCCGCAAGCACGGCTTAACCTTAAAGATCAACCCGTGCGGCTGTTATTGTTTACACTCGCCGCCTGACCGCCGCCGCGTACGGACGTGCCGCTACCTGCTCGCAATCCCGCTCGCTATCAGTGTGTGTCATCGGTTCGTCGCTTCCCAGTGTCGTGACGTCATCATTAGTCTCTCGACTACACCCCCGAACAATTGCTGTCTTTTTATTAAGACAGCACTTGCTCATTTTGCTTCGGATATTTTGCCGATTTAACTTCCTTTGCCCCATCAGGGAAAAGTCCTCAGTTTCGAGGTTCTTGGTGGGAAACCTAACGGTGCCAACGAAACCGAGAGAGGGTGGTGACCCAATCCGCCCGCCTAACCCCTTCAGGGTCTAGGTGAAAAATTGGGCTCCGTCGCGAACGTATGCGCCGCCGATATACTGTGCTAGTGTATCCCGTTTGAACAAGTTCCTGAAAGCAAAGTTCCCTGGACTGGAGTTGGAGTTGCTACCAAGCCAGGACCCTCGGACTGTGGCTGCGGGAAGGTTGAAACAGGTGAGTCGCTGGACCCAGTAAATTCCCTACATAATTGTTTTAGGGAAATAGGTTGTAGGCTGTTTAGGCACGGAGCTTCACTCAAATGTCCGCTAACTTTTAGCCGATAAAATGTCGTCTCTTGACGAGACAGAAAAAGCGCTTTTGCGCTTTTTCTTGCGCATCGTTGCGACCGACCCAAATTTTAATAAAAAATATGGGTCCGAAATCGCTGCTATCCGGCAAACCAGCGATGACGTCACTGACTTCAGTGACGTACTTGAAAGCCCTTTGTCGCCGCCGTCTGCCGACAGAGGCTTGCCACCTGCCGTCGCCGCCGCGATTAAAGCGACACCAAGACCCATTGTTGTGAAACCCACTGTTTCGCAAACAAAGGTCCAGCCCGAACCTACGTCCATTGTTCCCGTTTCCGAGAACATGGACAAAGGCTTACCGCCAGCCGTCGCCGCCGCGATTCCGGCTACACCTAGACCCATTGTTGCGAAACCCTTTGTTTCGCAAACAAAGGGTCAGCCCGCACCTGCGTCCATTGTTCCCGTTTCTGGGAACATGGACAAAGGCTTACCGCCAGCCGTCGCCGCCGCGATTCCGACTAAACCCAGACCCGTTGTTTCGCAAACAATGGATCAGTCCGCACCTGCGCCCATTGTTCTCATTTCGGAGAACATGGACACAACCGAGCCAGTCTCCGATTCGGAATCAATCTTAGACTCGTGTTCCGCCGCCTCGTCCTCTGAAGACGACTATCAAGTCGTCGGAAAGGGCAAGAGGAAGAAGGGCAAAAACTCCCAGGCCGCCATGGCTAAAAAGATCGTCGCGCTCCCTTCTGTCCCCTCTCCCGCGGCCTCCCGTCCCACCTCCCCGGTCCCCGTACCAACGTCCGCCGCTGCTCATACCAGCAGGCCAGCCAGCCCCAAGGCTAACCCTTCAGCCGCTTCTTCAAAGAAGCTGAAGCCCCCTCCCCCGCTGTTCATTCAGGACAAAGGGAAATGGACAGACGTGTCCAAAATGTGTGTTGAGCGCCGCATACAATATACAAGCGCAAAAAGCACACAACAGGGTATAAAAGTGGTGGTCCCTACGACCGTTGACTTCAGGGAACTAACCCGTCAGCTGATCGGAAGGCACATAGCCTTCCATACTTACTCCCTTCCAGAGGAGAAGCCCACCCGCGTGGTGATCAGGCGGATACCGAAGGAAATCCCCACGGAGGACATCCTAAATGACCTCCAAGGCCAGGACATCCCGGTCGCAGCCGTCCACCGCCTTCATAAGGCGAGAGGCGGAGCCCAGTACGATATGGTACTGGTCATCTGTGACCCAGTAGAAGGACACCACCCGATCTTCAAAGTGAAGTCGGTATGCTCCCACACAGGCATCTCAATAGAGAAGCCTTACCGCTCAACCGTAGTAGGGCAGTGCCACCGCTGCCAGCTGTACGGACACAGCCAAGCCAACTGCCATGCGCCGCACAGATGCGTAAAGTGTCTAGGCGACCATGGTACGGCAGACTGCCCCCGTCCCAAAGACAAATCGCTATGCACGGAGCCACCGAGCTGTGTGCTTTGCGGCCAGTCGGGCCACCCGGCTAACTACCGCGGCTGCCCGAAAGCCCCCAAAGGCTCCTCCTCTAAACTGGCGAAGCGTGCAAACGCCCGCCAGCAGAGAGAAAGCCCATCGGTGAGGCTACCCACTGCTCAGATGCCGGAGAGACTCAGCCCTCAGAGGCCCTCTCCCTGGACCACGCTGAACCACCAGAAAGCTTTCCCGGCCCTCGGTAATAAAGCAAAGGCCAACCCCATCCCCGGGCTATTAGAAACCCCTGTCCCCACTCCCGTGGCTCAAGCGAGCGCACCGGCGTCCGCTCGTCCCACGCCACCCGGCCCCGCGGCCATGGACTCCTCTCCCGACGTAATTTTAGAAACGTTAACAAAGATAGTCACCCCCGAAGCAGACCGCATGGTGGCTGATCTCAGGGAGGCTAACACTGGCGGCGATAAGCTTAAAATTATCCTCAAGTCCCTAATCAAGTTAGGCGAAGCCCTCAGCGGCATTGATTTCTAATTCCAATGGATAATACGAGATTAACGTGTACCAAACCCCGATCCCTTAAATTAGGGTATTTTAATGCCAATGGCATCAAAGGCCAGCGTGATGAGATCGCCTCCGCGACCATCAAATTGATATCCTCCTCATACACGAGACCTTCCTCAAGCCCAGTCACCGCGATCCGAGAATTGCCAACTATCGCATAGTTCGCAACGATCGGTCACGATGCCACAAGGGCGGAACTCTAATTTACTACAGAAAGGAACTGCACTGCATCCCCTTAGATCCCCCTCCCATGGAGTCTCTGCTCGAGACTTCAGTCTGTCGACTAGGCATGACCGGTCATCAATCGATCACCATCGCCTCCGCGTACATCCCTCCCGGCGGCACGTCCGAGGAGCACACTCTGTTCACCAAAGACCTTGCCATCCTCATCGGCTTGAGTGACTCCGTTATCATAGCGGGCGACCTCAACGCCAAACACCCCGCCTGGAACAGCACGACGACCTCTGCCAGAGGACGTCACGTGTATAACCTGGGCGTGTCCCTCAATTTCGATCCCATCGCTCCTATGGAGCACACTCACTATCCCCACGACCCCGACCAACGCCCGGACGTTCTCGACATAGCGTTACTCAAGAATGTCAACCTTAAGTTGCATTCCATCGAGACTTTACATGAGCTTAACTCAGACCATCGACCAGTGGTCATGCACTTAGTTCCCCGCTCGGGTCCTTCTGACCCCAGTCAGCCCCCGCCGACCCAAGTGATAACCGACTGGAGGAAAGTCAGCGAAAAGCTGAAATCCACCACGTCGCCTCACCTGGAGGCCATCCCCGACCACATTGTCTCAGTCGCAGACACGACGGCCGCCATCAACTCGTTTACAGAACCAAGACCGAATCCGTACTAAAGGATTGCTCACGGGAAGTTCCAGCAATGAGCGATCAACGCTGGATTCTACCCGCTGACGTACGTGAACTGATAACCGAGAAGAACGCGGCCATCCGTGCCTACAGCAACTTTCCCTGCGACGCGAACAAAGCTCACATGCGTTATTTACAGCGTGCTGTAAAGAAGCGCACTAGTGAGCATCGTTCAGATCAATGGGACAAGACGCTTAGCGAGCTCGAGCCTACCCACCTAGCCTTCTGGCAGCTCCAACGCAAGTTGCGCTCCACCGAAGAGGCTTCGATGCCTCCCCTCACCCGACCCGATAAGAGCGTCGCATTCGACGACTCTGAGAAGGCCGAATGCCTAGCCGACAGCCTGGAGTCCCAGTGCTCCCCCAGTTCTCAACCAGTAGACAAGCGACATCTCGATGAGGTGAACTCATTCGTCGAGCGTAAAGCCGCCCTCCCCCCCGTAGAAGACCCTGATGATCCTCTGCCTTCGGTCACAGCTGACGAAGTGCAAGACATCATTAATAAGCTTCAACCGCGGAAAGCACCCGGCTCCGACGGAATCACCAATAGGGTGTTAAAACTCCTCCCCGCTCAGCTCGTCGTGTTAATGGCGGCCATCTTCAATGGCGCCCTGAGCAACAACGCCTTTCCCCAAATATGGAAAGAGGCCACTGTCATCGGTTTCGCCAAGCCAGGCAAACCCAAGTCTGAGCCCTCGAGCTACAGACCTATCAGTCTCCTGAACGCACTCGGCAAAATCTACGAGAGACTTATTTATAAGCGACTCAAAGACTTCGCCGAGGCTAAGAGTCTCATCCCCAACGAGCAGTTCGGCTTCAGGACCGGACACTCTTGCATTCAACAGGTCCATCGCATCGTAGAACACTTGAGCGCTGGCTTCCAGCGAGGAGCGATGACGGGTGTGTTGTTCTTCGACATAGCAAAGGCTTTCGACAAAGTCTGGCACAACGGCTTATTATATAAGCTGTACAAACTGGGAGTGCCGGACCGCCTCGTGCTCATCTTACGAGACTTTCTGTCGGATCGCACCTTCCGCTATCGCATCGGGAAGGCACTGTCTTCCCCCCACCCCATTAGAGCCGGAGTCCCTCAGGGCTCCGTAGTCTCTCCCCTTATCTTTACTCTGTTCACCAGTGACATCCCCAAGAGCAAGAAGGCTCAGTTAGCCCTGTTCGCGGACGACACGGCCATTTATTACACTGGCCGCAGTCACGACGCTATCTATAGCACCCTCCAAACCTCAGCCAACGTCTTAGGCGCTTGGTTCCGGAAATGGAGAATCGAGGTGAACCCCGACAAGAGCCAGGCAGTTCTTTTCTCTAAACAGCGTAAAATTAAGCCACCCGCGCTCAGCCCGATCACTATGTACGGTAAGCCTATCCCTTGGGAGAAGCAAGCCAAGTACTTAGGAGTCATACTTGACAACCACTTGTCTTTCGCGGCGCACATCAAAGCAGCTCGCGACCGAGCTGCGTTTGCTATGGGTAGGCTTCATTTCATGATTTCGGCAAAAAGCAAGTTGTCACTCAAGTGCAAGTTGCGCCTTTATACCGCGGTGATCCGACCCATTATGACGTACGCTTGCGTCGTGTACGCTCACACCAAGCCTAAGTACATCCATAGGATGCAAATTTTACAGAACCGGTTCTTACGTAGAGTCACGGGAGCCCCTTTTTATGTCCGTAATGACCGTCTACACGTAGACCTTAGAATGCCCACCGTCCTTCAGTTTATGAAACGTCTTTCGAAGCGTTTCTTCGATAACGCCATTAAACACCGTAATCCCCTGATCGCAGCGGCCGCCCGTTACGAACCCTCGCGCATTAGTACAGTACGCCGTCCTAGGCATACCCTCGTCACTCCAGATGATGCTATCACCCTCCTCCAGGAGAGTAGCAAAGAGACTAGCACTCTTAAAAAGTTCCGACTCAAACCGCCGTCTTTCCGACCTCGCCGTCGAGGTCCGTCGCGACGTCCCGGTCCATGCCCTCCCCGACCCTCGCTCGAGCCAGCCCGCGATGCTGTGCCAGTAGTTTTAAATCAGCCCCTAAATAATGATACCATTCAGATCCAGCCTGTCCCCATGCAGTCCTCCCCCAGCGACGCCCTAAGCCGAGGTTCGTACCCCACAGGGGGTGCCCTTAGCGTGCAGTCGCTTAGTTTGTAAGTTTTTATGCCCTGGCTGGAGGCCTTACTCTAAAGGCACCCACAGGTTAGTACGGTTAAGCAGACGACAACCTCATAGGTTGAACTGCGAGATGCCATTCAAAAAAAAAAAACTGTTATTGTTTAGCCACGAGCTCCTCTAAATTATAAATAACAAATAACATTGCTACATATAACTTCAGTAACCATAATGTTCAAAAATTCATCTTAACTTCTAAAACTATTCTGTCATAATATCGTGTACTATAATAATTGAATCTCGTAATGTTGCTCGTAATACAGTCACATAATTATCCTAAGTATTGTAGTATATAATATTTATTATTCTGAATGTTCATTTATGAAAAAATTGTTAATCCTAAAACCTTTAAATTTTAAATTTAATTTTTAATTTCATGCTTTTTAAACTTAACTAAAACAAGAAAAGTGATAAATTAAAAAAAAAACGACGAGTTTTTAGGGGGGAACCGGAGGGTACAGCCCCCCCCAGCAATGCCCAAAGTGACAAGTAACATGATTTCAAATTTCGAATCGACCAGACCTGGGAAAGTTCTTTATTTCCCTTCAGCTAGAAAAGTGGTGATCACCTTCAAACGGCTGGGCAGATTTTCTCGAAAAATAGCTAAGAACACTCTCGATTAAAACACCTTTCAAACGAAACCAATTTTATCAAAATCGGTTCATCCGTTTAGGAGCTACGATGCCACAGACAGATACACAGATACACACGTCAAACTTATAACACCCCTCTTTTTTGGTCGGGGGTTAAAAATTAAGTTTTAGTGACAGAAACCAATCGCTGTAAATCCGAGCCCACGTAGTCTTGTCTTTATTCCCTACCTCTAGAGTGTAATTTGGAATCGCGTAGGCGCGGATGCGCGAGGCGGCTAGAGTGGTGAGTGTTAAACCATCTGCGACGATAAGCTCGCGTGGTACCGCCGGAGCCCCGCAGCGCTGGTGCCGTGACAAAAACCATGCCTGCTGCATGTTGCTTGCTAGCTTGCATGCTACATGTTACATGCTTGCTTGCTCGCTTGCATGTTGCATGCTGCATGCTCGCTTGCAGGCTGCATGCTCGCTTGCACGCATGGTGTAAGCTTGTTTGCATGCTTCTTATAGCAAAAGCTTTGTAATACAAATTTGTTTTAAAAATATTATTGGGATAAATAAACATTAGATAGGTTATTTGATAATTAGAATTTTTATTTTTTTATTTTAGGATTTATAACTTTTATTGAACTCGGTTTTAAGTCTTTTATATTATTATATAATATTATGTGACATTAAGTTCGGACAAGTTATCATTCGGACAAATGATGATTAGGACAAAAAAAATGATGGCACTTTAGAATATGGATAAAAAAGTTCGGAAACACAATAGAGAACCATTCGTAGGGTGCTATCCATTTAATTGATTAATTAGTAGAGTTGTCGTTATAGCGTCGTATACGTCAATGCTGATACGTACGAGTGTGTTGAAATGGATGTGGCACATAGTAAGGTGATTGCAGTTCCGAGGACGGTACTGAGTTATTGTTATTTTTGTGGAGGACGTGCAAGTGTTTAGGTCTTATTCCAGAGTGGAAAAGAGATGGCGCTGGACGTCCTTTATAGCTCCGTCGCTTTTCCACACTGGAATACGAACTCAGCGCTTTAAGACGTCATAGTAACCCCCCAGGTCATTAAGTGTGTGTGTGGAGTATGTTCGTGTGTATTAATTTGGTGTGTTGAGGTTGGCATGAATTATTTTACGAGTAAAAAAGGATGAGAAGTAGTGGCAAATTAAGAAATCGCCCAAATTAACGAATGCACATTTCAAGAAGCCTGTTAGATACCAAAAACTGGCCAAAACCGTAGCAAGCATAAGAAAACAATTTATGACTATGTAAGGTAAATTATAACGTAAGCACAGTAGATGCTCTAAAAGTCATTTATCCAGAATTAGTTATGGTAGGCGAGATTTCATTCTTCTTAACGTAGACCTTTCCGTACGCAGTCCAGCAGAATTTGTAAGCTCCTGATTTCGTCAAGTCCCGGGCCAGGCAATGAAGGCGAGACCCCTTCGGGGTCAGGTGTTTGTATAAAAATATTGGTGTGTCTTCTTACGATTTAAATCCAAGTTATTTCCAGCTCAGCTTCGACTTGTGTCTAATATTGAAGGCTTTGCCCTTTATCAAGAGCTAAAGTTAGGATGTAGGAGAGGAAATTCTAAAAACTCATCCGATTTGAAAAATCTTTCACTGTGGTAAGCCCTTTTGGTAATAAGTATTCTACTCTTTGTGGTAAGCTACACTATTGCCGAGTGCCATAGAATATGGTCTTAAAACAAGCTTTGCAAGCAAGATTAGAAACGGCGAAAAATAATGTACATCAGAACGTTCGGCCAGTCGAGATAGGGACCTGGCTGCTACTCCAGTTTTTAATGACGATCATGTGACGCATAAAGATGCCAGCCAAAGAATTTGTGACCGAACAGTCCGAAAGTTAGAAGCATTTATTTATGGCCGAACGACCTGATATCAGAACGTTCGGCCAACCTGAATCTCCATAACTGAGGACCTTAGAGTAACTGTTACTGAATAAAGATTAACTGACGATTTGCTGACAAACAACCAATGCTTTACTTTTACTCGTAATGCCACCGGTTAAAAGTAAAATGAATTTTGGTTTCTGTAACATCAGGACGTTCGGCCAATGTAATCTCCATAACTGAGGACCTGAGAGAAACTGTTAATGAATAAAGATTTTGTGACGAGACTGAAACGATATTTTTTTGCTTTATTTTATTTATGACGACCCCTTTTATATAGTAAAATGAAAATTTAACATATAACCTCAAAACATTGGGATTATCGATTCCTCCACAAGAAAGAAGCCCAGAGAAACAGTTAATCAATAAAGATTTATTGACGACACTGAAATGAACTTTTATTGTTTTATTTTTCTTTGCGACTGCCTCTTTATATAGTAAATTGAAAATTTACAATATAACCTCAAAACATTGGGATTATCGATTGCTCTACAACGAAGAAGCCTAGAAGACTTTTAAAACCCCTGATGTGTTATAGGTTTCAGTGCAATGGTGTCAGTATTTTTGTTGATTCCAGATTAATCTTTTAAAAATGTACTATAGCGGATGGCGACTGAAATAGGGTGACCATGTATTCCAACGAAACAAGTATTTATCCAGTACCTAGGTATCTATTTATCTACTGAATGAAGCAAAGCACGTCGAAATAGTTGAAATAAGGTGACGATCAAAGAGTATAGTAATATAGATGGAAAAGAGAGCCCACTCAAGAAAAATTTTGACACCTATATTGGACGGTGTCGCCACCTGATACTAAATCCGTTGAACTAATCCCAATAGCTATAGGTGCGTACATGTACTTATATCTATATCTTTGTTATTGAATAGGTTTTCTATGGGTTTCTGTTACTGTTTTTATTTCTTTTTTTACACTCAATTAAAAAAGGAAAAAAGACAGAACCGAGAAACCACATAAATCACACAAAATGGGAGACATCTACAAGCATGCGCACACGCCGATTGTATAGTAGTGGCCATTTTGTAAACAATTTGTATGATATTGTTACCAACCCAAAACAAATATATTAGCAATTACAAAATGCTTTTAAAATAAATAAATGGTTTAATCTTGTTTAGAGTTGAAATTTATTATTTATAACTCAATTTTCATTCAAATCAAAAAGGTATATCACACTGGCATAATTGGCGTAAGCACCATCTATGTCATTTTAATGTACTAAATCTCAAGTTTATGCGGATTTAGTAAGAGATGGTACTAGTATCTTGGTGTAAAATTGCGACGCCTATGTCAAGTATGGCAGTGTCCCCCCCCCTGGTGACAATGTAGGTTATGCAACAAAATAAATGGATACGCGGACGGAGGACTTTGAGAAGGAGTGCAGATAACTAATATTTTATATAATATGCATTAGAAATAAATTGTTATAAAAAAACGTTACACACACCACCATGCGTTATGATGTGGCCTATTTGCTTCTATTTTTTATTATTTTTCTGTCTGTCACTGTTACATGAAAAAAAAAAATTGAAACTGTCGATCGAATTTCAACCAATAGTCATAGTCATAGTCATCATTTATTGCATTCATGTAGTTTACAAGTTGTTACAAGTACAATTATATAGGTTCCATACATGAACCCTGCTAGGGCACAGCAATATAAATAATTAGAGTGCTACAGTGTCACAATAATAAAACAAACCACTGTGCTTGAAAACATAAATCATTTGTTGTTTAAATAAGTAACTGTCATATAATATAAGATAGGGTAAGAACAATTAATTAGTCATCATTTCCATTCATAAATTAAATTAAGATAAAATATTAAATTAGAAAAATAGCTATAACAATAATAATCATAAAATAACATAACATAAAGTAGGTAGTCAGTCAAAATTGTAGGTGCTGTGTGTATTGTGTACAGGTATGAATTTCAATGTCTAAATTTACTTATCGTCTAAGAATTCCTTTAACGTGTAATACGATTTTAATATAAGGTATTTTTGGAGACTGTTTTTAAATTTATTTTCGTACTCTATGTCCTTAATTGAATTTGGAAGCTTATTATATATTTTCACGCACATGGCTAAAGGTCCTGAATGGAACATAGCTAATTTTGAGCTTGGTAAGGCCAATAGGCCACCACTAGTTTTACTTCATTCAGTTACGGCGGCTTTCTATACTACATATATCTCAATCCCAATCTTGATCCTGCTCCTTGTCTGTAAACAATCAACAGCCGAGTTTGTCACTCTGAGCCCGTTACGATAGATGGCGTGCAATGGAAGGAACGTGCTTACCATAGATGCATTTTTGATACATCACACCTACGTAAAACATTTTAATAAAAAAATTCTTGAGTGGGCTCTCTATTCCATCTATATTACTATACTCTTTGATCGTCACCTTATTTCAACTATTTCGACGTGCTTTGCTTCATTCAGTAGATAAATAGATACCTAGGTACTCGATAAATACTTGTTTCGTTGGAATACATGGTCACCCTATTTCAGTCGCCATCCGCTACAGTACATTTTTAAAAGATTAATCTGGAATCAACAAAAATACTGACACCATTGCACTGAAACCTATAACACATCAGGGGTTTTAAAAGTCTTCTAGGCTTCTTCGTTGTAGAGCAATCGATAATCCCAATGTTTTGAGGTTATATTGTAAATTTTCAATTTACTATATAAAGAGGCAGTCGCAAAGAAAAATAAAACAATAAAAGTTCATTTCAGTGTCGTCAATAAATCTTTATTGATTAACTGTTTCTCTGGGCTTCTTTCTTGTGGAGGAATCGATAATGCCAATGTTTTGAGGTTATATGTTAAATTTTCATTTTACTATATAAAAGGGGTCGTCATAAATAAAATAAAGCAAAAAAATATCGTTTCAGTCTCGTCACAAAATCTTTATTCATTAACAGTTTCTCTCAGGTCCTCAGTTATGGAGATTACATTGGCCGAACGTCCTGATGTTACAGAAACCAAAATTCATTTTACTTTTAACCGGTGGCATTACGAGTAAAAGTAAAGCATTGGTTGTTTGTCAGCATATCGTCAGTTAATCTTTATTCAGTAACAGTTACTCTAAGGTCCTCAGTTATGGAGATTCAGGTTGGCCGAACGTTCTGATATCAGGTCGTTCGGCCATAAATAAATGCTTCTAACTTTCGGACTGTTCGGTCACAAATTCTTTGGCTGGCATCTTTATGCGTCACATGATCGTCATTAAAAACTGGAGTAGCAGCCAGGTCCCTATCTCGACTGGCCGAACGTTCTGATGTACATGAAAAATAGGCACTGATGTAGAAAACTTTTAACATCTTCAAACTCAGTTTCCTTAGGAAGTAATGCCTCATTTTATTGTGTTAACATATTCATCCTTGAGCAGTGCAGTAGGCTACTGCACGTAATGTCTATATTATTAGTATTCTGCTCATAGAGAGCCTTACAACTGATATGAACCCAGATAGTTCAAGTTTAATCTATTCCAAAAGTTGTTAATATTCATTCGCTTGTGCTTATTTTCCAGTCTGGGTAACAGGGTAATCAAGAAGATTAATTGCAATTAGGAAGGAGCGCACGTCCTTTGTCGCTTCTTGCTATATATTTTATTAGTAGCAGTATCTAGTACATACTTCATAGGTTTTGGTATTTGGTTCTGGCTGTAACGGAGGTGCGTACTTTTAATATCCCAAGGTGCAAAAAATAAAAATACTCATAATATTATAAAAACATATTTTATTACTTATAGTACCGGAAATTCGATAATTTACTTTGACAAATAATAATTACTTACAACGTAGGTAATTTTTCGGTTCGGCTATTTAAATAGTCTCTAGATCTAATGAATAGTCGGAGATATCCACGCACTCGCACGCGTGTTGCGTCGTGCACACTCAGTCACACTCACTCGTCACTCGCATGCACTCCCGCGCAGGCTGGCGGGGCGGGTCGCCGGGCGGGGGGCGCGTGTCGAGGGACGTCGACACACGCCCGCCGCCGCACGCCACCTCATTACTTATCTAAAATTAGGGAGCGCTCTTCTCTTCCGATGAGTTTTCTTTCGATTCTCCGCTCTCCGCGCTCTCCTCGGAGCTTGAGCTTGAAGGTTTGTCGCCTTGAGGCTTTTCTTTCTCGTCAGGTTTAGCCGGGGCTGGTTCGCTCTTCTTAGGCTCTTTCTCCTGAACCTTTGGCTCCTCGACCGCGGATGCGGGCGCAGACTCTGATTTAGCGACAGGCTCTACGATAGGCTCAGAAGCTGCAGCGGGCTCGCTTGACTTTGATTCTTTCTTGTCGGCCTCATCCTTTTTCACCTCTTTGGGACTTTCTTCTTCTTTGGCGACTTCAGAAGGCTGAGCCTCTGCTTTAGGTTCTTCAGCAGGTACAGATTTGCTCGCGGCAGCGGGTTCAGATTTGATTGCCGCAACAGGCTCAGGTTTGATCTCCGCTACAGGCTCAGGTTTGATCTCTGCAACCAGCTCAGGTTTGATCTCAGCAGCAGGCTCAGATTTGCTCTCCGAAGTGGGCTCTGGTTTGCTCTCAGGAGCAGCCTCGGGTTTGTTCTCAGCAGCAGGGGCGGATTTGCTCTCCGCAGCAGGCTCAGATTTAATCTCAGCAGCAGGGGTAGGTTTGCTTTCAACAGTAGGCTCAGGTTTGTCCTCAGCTGCAACAACCAGTTTTCCATCGACAGTGTTGCGGACTACGCGCAGGTTGTCTTCAGAAGCAGGATTCTCTTCTGATTTAGGTGCATCAGGAGTGGCATCTGAAGCGGGTTCTGCAGCCTTTACTTCTACTTTAGGTTCTTCGGGTTTGCTTACTTCAGGTTTAGCAGGGTCTTCTACAGTGGCCGATGATTCAGACTTTTTAGGTTCTGATTCAACTGCAGCGATGGGAGCCTGAGGCAAGTCAATTTTCTTTTGTGGCATAGGAATATTGTCGGGCATGATAACATCGTCAGCGATTTGAGCGTTATTTTTCACTGCGTTAACAACATCAATGCTTTCCTCGGGCAACGCAGACGCTGACTTAGCAGATGCATCCTTAGATACCTCATTTACTAAAGCAGGCACTTCTTCCGCTTTGGGTTCCTCGGGTTTTGCTTCAGGCTCAGCGGCTTTCTCTTCTGGTTTAGATTCTACAGTCTCGCTGGATTCAGGTTTCTTTTCAGGTTCAGGCTCTACCGATTTAGATTCTGGTACAACTTCTTCGCTTTTAACTTCCGGAGCCTTTTCAGCTACTTCAGGTTTAACTTCTGGTTTGATTTCTTCTGCAGGCGCGTTTTTAGCTTCAGGTTCCTTCACCTCAGATACTTCTTCAGGTTTTTTCTCTTCAACTGGAGCAGGTTGATCGTTGACGACCTCCTCTGATTTAGCGACCGCCACAGGTGGAGGTGGTGCACCGACATCAGGCTTCTCTTCGGCCACTGGCATCGCTAGAGCCACAGCCGCGAAGGCCAAGCATAATAGTAAGACCTTCATCCTGGAAAGACGAAAACGTACAATTAGTGGTCTGACAAAATAATGACAGAGATTATTATGGATTCAAATGCACGTCTGCAAGTCGTGAGCGCGGTAAGGCCAATGTTACGCGCCGGCCGGCTTCGATGTTTCGCAGCAATTTTCCTATTAAGGCTGAATCATCTAAGGGCCCGATACGCTGCGGGGAACGGGTGGGTACCTATCTACGAATCGTCTCGAATTAATGTCGATGTGCAATAAGTAGGATGTAAACTATTTATAAAATAGGCTATGATATGATAGAGAGCTTTCAAAGGCACTTTCTCATGATTACTTCAAGGCGATGAGAGAATATTATTACTTCGTTTTCCTCTTATTAAACGAATTCACATTTAATGTGAGCCAACATCCGTTGCTGCTAGCATAGACTCGTATACGCATAATATTTAATTGTAGGTAGTTACTAAATGAAAGATGTAGTTTTTGCTAGACCCTCCGGGAGGGCTCATCTATTTTCCATTAGCTAGGAAGGTCGTGTACCCCGGCTGGTCCTATTTTTAGCCTGCACTAGCCGAAGGTAGGGCATTAAGGCGATATCCAGCTCCTGCAGGAATGCGGTCTGGCGCCGCACTACAAATAGATAACAACCTTCGATGGGAATAATCAACCTAAAAATAACCTAGTATTAGTTACCATACAGCCATGCATTTTCAACATGCAATCATTATAGACATACTTGAACATTTTCGTTTTACTTATCGTGCATTTACGACTCGACATGAATCGGATTCTAATAAAGTTCTTATGCCGAAATTAGGTAAAAGAAAGGAGACAATATGCTATTTATCATTTTATTAGTTATAATATATGTGTTGCACATGATAGACACTTCCTAGTGCGTGCTCAGAACTACGCAGGATGCGAAACGCGCGTTAGAAATATGGATGATCCGGCCAGACGTCGAGAACGCATTATCTGAATTTTAATTGGCTCATTGAATTGAATCGCCAACTAGAATGCAATACGTAGCATCGTATGAATGATTCACACGCATACGCACTTGTCTCCCCACGTTTTAATCGACCTCGTATCAGCCTGATATTTATAGTTTTAGAAAAACATTCGCTTGGAAAATCACGATATTTAAATTGCGGTCAGTCTAGGCGTTACCCGTCAGTCACCGTCAGCTGTGTCTAGAATTTGAATGGCTTTGGAAAAAATACCTACCAGACGCCACCTGGGCAGACCATCTTTGCGTGTGACGACAAACAAGTAAGAATATACGGAGTCGCGTATTCTTTTTACGAAAACTGAAATATAAAAGCTCATTACAACGCGCCAGAAAGCTTCCAGCCAGTTACGTTTCAAGTTTTCGTTTTTCCTTTATTGCGAAGCCGGCGATGTTTCGATTTCTTTTTTTTTTATCTGTAGCAGGTCAAGATGACCATTTCAGGTGTATCTTTACTTGCAGTTGCACAATTCAAGTTCAATACGTAACGAGAACCCGTTCTATAAGTTACCGGTTATTACGGCGCCGTTCTTACTTCATTTTATAAACGAGCAGTTTGTGACTTTTTGTTTCTGGAAGAGTTGTCCGGTGTATTCAATGAGTAAAAAAATATTAACAAGCCTTCGTTCGTGGTGCCTACGGTTATAAAACGAAAAGGAAAGTCCGTAATAGTCGACTTTAATTGTAAATTGGTGCCGGTTGTTAGGTCATTTAATGACATTAAATAGGAACTGAGCTTTTTGTGTTTTATGGTCGAGTCGAGTTAAGATAGGCATCCTTTAGTTATCAATGACCCTAATTGGCATTTAATTATTGCTCCTTATTTCTAAAAAGATGGGCAGTCAATGCGAACGGGTCCAGTAACATGAGCAGAAACGTCATAATAAAAAGTAATGGTCGTGTTACAGAGACAAAAAAACGCCTTGCAGGCAAAAATTTTAAATAAAAAGAAAAAAAAAAATCGCGGGCATCAATTTTACGAAACTGGTTCGATCAATAAACCGATGAACCTTGCGCGGGCGTTGCTCTGCAGCCCTGCGCGGTTGGCATCTGATTACACATAATTTAGTATTATTACTGCAACACTGATCGTTATCGACCATCTTGAATTTTATGGCACTCCAAGCTGAGATATAGCCGTCTGTAATTTTAACCCTGAATAATTTTCGAGCCGTCATGAAAAAGCCATAAGCTTAGAAAGGAGTATGTACTAAGCGAAACAAATGGGATTCTGCTCACCCCCATCGAAAAAAGAGTGAGTTTATGCATGCATGTATGTAAAATACCTTCGATTTCCGAGCGGATCAGTTTGATTCACTTGGCAAAGTCAAAGAGACGGAATAAGGACGTAATGCTGAAGCATATTAAAAGAGACAAGTACAAAATGGTGTAGATCACGTATATTTCGCAGTTCGCGTTAACATGCTTTATGTATGCGTTTGTTCGCCGAGTTATTTTCTGGAAGGATATCCTCAGCGGCTGAGGGCAAGGATTGTCGTCCTCCCACTCGGCATGGCAATCTTTCAATTGAAGCCCAGCGCATGCTCGCTCATTGGCGCAATGAAAAAATTTGCCTGCCTGTAGGCACACAGTATGGCGACTTTATGTTCCCAACTACTCGACTCTGTCATTTAAGTACAAATTGATGCAACATGATTGCAGTTACTTTTAATGGACTGTTGTTGACAGCTTGGGAACTGTACTGCCACATTTTGTTTTGTCTTTTTATATGCTTCTTGAGACAACATTTTTTTCTCAGCATTGCATTTGCAGCTACTGTGACAATGATTAGTCTGCTATCTGCATTAACTTTTTCTCAATTCAACTTTATTCTGTAGGCCTTGTGTACTCCATTTATTATATTGTATCAGAACTGGTCACAATTACAACATAATGACAATGTTACGGCTGACCGAGCTTATTTACGAAATGCACATATTTTAACGCCGATCTCCTTATTCGAGCGTAACAGATGAAATTGATTATTTTGAACTTTATAAAGACATTCAGCCTTAAAAATGTAACTGTTGTCATCTGTTATTGTCTGCTCCGAAATAACTCATGTAGAAACCAGCTGGATACTGTTTTGTTGTTTGCCATCGAAATCAAATTTTACATTTCCTAAAAGTCGACATTGGTCAGCGCAAACGATGACTTTATTTCAGAAAATCTTTAGGTTGTAAATAAAAAACAATTAAAATTAAAGTAATTGTTTCATCTATCGTTTCGTGTATATTGCAAAGTACAGTAATCAACATTATAATATGTTGCATCAGTAGTATTTTCTACGAGTAGTGATATGATGTTTCATCAAAATGTTACAAGGACTCAGTAATGTGCATCGTAATTACTTAGACACACCATAATAACCCCGTTTTCTTTATCTACCAAGTGAATCATATGAGTTTTAAGCTGATGATAATAATCCAAGTTTATTCTTCTAACGCTATGCTCTAGGTCTCGCGCAGTCGCAACCTTTCGGTAGCTTTAGCAAATTGTAAAATTACGGAAATTTTGTTTATTTTAAGGAAGGTCTTATGCATGAATTGTTTTAACTACTTACTAAATATCTAATCAAAACTGCATAAACCTCATTGAAACTTTTAAATGACAGTTGAATAACCAGTTGCAGTATTTACGCACTTATAGGAGGTGCACACATTTGTTAGAGAACATGTTTAACGAAATGCGTTGGCTATGAATACAAAGGCGTTAATACATAATTGTACACGCGTTGTTAGAAATGTAATTTATCATTTCATATGGCGTTGCAGCATAATGTGCGGGAATCGTGACCATTTGTTGATCCAATTACGTGTTTACCGCGTCGCGGACGGTGTGAGATCCAACCAATCAACGTGTCACAATCACATCTTCGCAACATCTAGCATCGGCATGTAGAACACGTAGTCTGATGTAATTACATTATCTCATATAAACTATAATCAGGAATGACTATATTGTTACCACATTTATGATACAATAACACTTAAAAATTTTGTTTAAAGTATCGATTTACGAATGAATCGAAACAGTCATTGAAATTGAAGTAATAAATGATTGGTATCATCAACCAAGCGTACCCGCTGTTATTTAGGTCCTTTTAATTATTTCATTGCGGTGGATTGAATAATGTTCATGTTTAAGTAAAGGTTAATGCTGCAGTCCCATTCTTCGTGCAGGCACAGCAGTCATGTCGAGGTGGTCACGATAAAGTGCCGAGATGATATCCACTACGCTTACAAAATTCCCCAAACAGGTTTAACATTCTTCAGATGGTAACTGTGATTATTGGGAAATGTATTGAAATTAATTTCCATTAACCGCGTGTTATGTTGCAATAGAATAAATAAAACATTCACAGTAAGTTATGTACAAATGTTAAGTATTATTGTGCCCCAAGTACAGTAATAAAGTAAACTGAACGGGTATACTTAAAAGGCAAATCTTTCTTTTTGGTTTCTCCGCGGTTTGAAACGAGAACTGATCGACCTAGACGATATTTTTTTTCTAATCACGTTTCGCGTTTTCTACAAAAAATGACCTGCTCTAGTAGTCTAGTACATAGCTAGTTTATTTGATAGCCCACTTTCTATAGCTGTACCTATGCAATTGTTAGGAATTTTTGAATCGCACTAGATCGGGCGGGTAAGCGTTATTGTGTGGTTGTCAGCAAAGCTGCGATGCATTATGAAACTCATTGGTACGTGCTCGTTGTGCAACGCGACCCACGGCCCACGGTTCATTGTCGACATATTGGGAGTACCGATCGATCCTATCCGGTCTACAATAACATCTCACTCGCATAAATCAAACGTACCAATGTGACAATGGCTTATGATGGATTGTTAAGCTGCAAAGCCAAAGCCTATGGTGTAATCCATGTAAAGTTCGTCGAATTGCTTGACTAAATACAAATGTTAGATACAGGAATTATATTTGCATCAACTTTAATATAAATGTCAAAAGATTAGCTAAAAGATTGAATCGTGATTTAATGAACGTAAGGATGTCATGTTTTCACTCAATTAATTTTATTTAGCAACGTAGATTCGAAAATAAGCAAAAAAACCATCTAATTTTGAGTTGTTAATTCAGTGCTGTTTATAGCTATTAGCTACTAATCTGGAACATTAGAATTATCATAAAATGTGTAATTTTATTGCATGCAACACTGAGTGCATTTTTGGTTTTGAAGCGAATCGTATCTAATGCTAGATTTACGACTGGAATTAATAAATGTGTTGCGCACAAACAAATTATTACCTTATGATTATGGTAAAATAGATACCTTTTCCACTGTTAACAAGATTTGTTATAACCAATTAAATGTTTTTTATTAAAATTAATAATAAATTCATATGATTAGGTTACCTGCCTATTTTATTACTTAAGGTTAAATGATTTGTATTTATCTTCTAATAGATTAAAGTCAAAGCTCAAAGGTTTTAATTATGCCTTGAGACTATTAAATAGATATCGTATTTTTTATTGCCGTTTTATAGCTACAGTTATATTTTTAACGTTTTTAGTTTACGGTATTTGATGTGTGGTTTCGAAATCGATTTGGTAATATCAGAAATACAATTGTGTATCTATACTGAGGCCACATTCTGATCATTAAGGAATTTGAACTTGTATATTAATATAAGCAAAGAGGTGAACTACTATATGAACGGTAAATACACGGTGGACAGTGCACTATAAGAGTAGCATAGGTCAATGCCAGCGGAAGAACTGAGTTTGCCTAACGGCACAGTCCGGCTCGGGCAAGTGTGAAATGTCAACAAATCTTCTCATTTCGACTGCGGGCACTTAACCGGTGACTTTATCTTGAACTCTGTCTATGTAACGTGACATTTTTGTCGGTTTGTCAAACATACACGCGTTATATAACGCCTCTTAATTATTTAATGTTACATTATGTAAATGATTGCATTTTAATTTTATCAAATTGATGTAGTGGAAACACTACTGACACAATAATAGATGCCGTAGCGAATTGAATTGAGCTTTTGCTTTTGTTACTTTTTCAGTTTAGTTTACTTATCAAGTTATTGTTTAAAAAATCGACTTCCTCTAAGGTGTCTTCGCAACCGTGAAGATCACAGTTCTTTATTTGAACCATTGAAATATTGTCTTTTTTATGTTTATGCACAAGTCTCGAGATTGGCCTTGCCTGTCCAAAATAATTACCTATGCTGCGACCATTGTGGTGGCTAAACACCCATGATCCGTGGAAATATTTATCATTATGCTGTATAATTGACTTGACTGTTTACCTTGGGTAGAGTAGCTTAGGTACTGGCCAATACGCTTTTTGCATAGAACTATACTGTTTCTGTACAAGTAGGGTAACAAAGAGCTTCTGCGGATATTTCCATTAACGTGTAATGTATAACAATTGTTTAGGGCCATGTCTTCCACGGAAATGTACTGCGCAAATCATATTGGTGATTGCGTCACACTGGGTCGCAGGAGCGTATGCAAACTGACGCCATTTCAGGATTTATGGAGCGCGGATGTGATAGTTTTGCTAACTATTCATGTCATTCGTGTATCCACGGCTTTATCGCCTATTGTTAACTATAATTTTTGAATTGTTCTCTATGAATGAAGGCGCTTGCCATTTTTATCGTCTATTTAACAAAGGCCTAGTACCTAACATTGGTGTTTAAGCTAATATATGCGGAGTTAGTTGGGCAGAAAATTGAGCCGCGGTGCCTTGCCAGCGAAGACATAAAGAACGTGTAAAACGGCAATTTTAAATACAATGCCATATACGCACGCCACTTGTATTGTGCGCAGTTTACAATGTTTTTTATTACTTACAAGTTAATGAACACCATCGTGTCCTTTTAATTATTTTTTACTGATCTCAAGTTAGTTTGCAGGCGCCCGGGCGGCCAGGGTGAGTCATGGAAACTATTTGATTTTTTCTGCTCGTCCGCGATAGCTCGACTAGAGGTTTTATTGGTGAGATGTTTTTATCGTAGTTTTGTTTCGCTCCAGTCCGCTAGCGGGGTCATTAGCTACTCACGACCATCTGTGGCAAATTACTGATTTCGTTGGTGTAATTCCTTGATCATCAACTTTATGGCTCGCTTTATTGTTTTTGCGAATTTAAATGCATAGTTTAATCTCGCCTTTAATTGAAGTTCGCCGAAAATACAGAAAAAGAGCTATTGCCTATAATTTAACATTGGCATCGCTGTATGAGTCATTGGGTTTTACTCAGAAAAAAAAAACGTATCAGTATATCACGTGGTGCACATTAATCAACATTTAATTTCACACAAAAATTTGTTTTTATATACTATGTAAGTATATAAAAACATATTTTTATATACTTACATAGTAATATATAAGTATATAAAAACACACTACATAGTATTAATTTTTAATAGGAACAATATTTCACTATTATTTATTGCGTACGTCTAAACACTAACAGTTAAAGTAGTGTTAATAACTAAAGCCTAATTAATACACAATGTTACTTGTCGGCGACTAAGTAGGAAAGGTGCGAATGTTTCTGGCGTAAACTGATGCCTGCATACGCCTGAAATCGATTCACCACGCGTTAGTCTCGCCTGAACTGACGCTCCGTGTTTGAACACGCGCTTAGTTCTTTCAGGAAATTAATTACGAATTTCTAACTAAACAGTGCCTTTTTGTAAGAGTCAAGAAAAACATGTATTTGTTGTATTGAGCTAACATTGATGAGACGAGACAATACCACGGTGATGAAGGCTTATTCTAGGCTAAAAACCTTGTCACGTCATTTCCTCCAAAATCAATTAAAATTGAAACATTTATGAAGCTTCAAGGAGGTATAATAAAATCCTAACACAATATCAACAAGGCTTTAGTAAACAAATACACAGCAATCGTTAAAGCGTAACAGCCATAACCGCAAATCGGCTATCTCCGGTGACTGACTGCGTCGTTGAACCACAAGCGCATCGCGATTCCGTCCTGTCCTGAGAATTAATCCTGGCCATCCTAGCGTGAATTGCGCTACTTGCTTTATTTATTGTCTGGACAGGTTACAACCTGCGTTAAGTTAGAATATAGTGCATTGTATAGTACATAGAATGCAACTGATCAATTTGAACTGATTGCTCGAACTAGCGCAAGGTATTACAAACAAACGCTAAGTGCTATTGTTAGTTGAAACATTCGGTTTCAAAATGCGAGCTCTGTAGTTTCTTTTAACACACACTATTAGCTACTAGCGTATAAAATAAGGGCAGGTGCATTGTCCTGTCCCATAATCACCATTTATTTGATACATCCTAGCGTCAGCTTTACTTGATCTATTTACTGCTTAAACAGGTTATTGTTAATGCCAGTATTATACTATTTGAACTAGATCAGAGTAATTGTGTGCGTTCGAATTAGAGAGTGCGGCGACAAAGGTTTGTTTGGCTGTATAATAGAGATTTATTTATAGATACTTATTTTAGTTTTAAAATTTATATATATATATATATATATATATATATATATAAAGTTTAACAGAATATGAAAAGAAGGATACGAAGAAAGGCTTTAACACTTTTCGAAATTCTGGATCCCTAACTTCACAACTTTTCTTAACACTATGTTTCATACTCACATGAATTTAGGTCCTGTAAAATGTTGTAGGGACGATGTATTCACTGACACAACTTTATATTTTAAAAGCTCCAAGTTATTTATTTTATATGTGCGGTCGCTGTGACGGTCGGCAATGTATTGGTGGTAGTTTGATAATGGCCGTGTTTATATACCGCTGTCTGGAGGCGCGTTGACATAGCCGATGCAGGCAGGCTGCGTATGACCATCTCCATCGATGGGAGCTTCGCTTTTTGAAATATTGTCTTCCTTTGTTGTTTTTCGAATATCCAATTTAGATAGCTGGTTTTAAAAAAAATACCGATTACAACCTGCCTTAGACAAACTACTTACATAAGGTTTTTTTATATTAAAAAAAAGAAAGATTTATTGTTTCGTACGTGCATTTCGATTAAACTTTAATTCTAAAATAAAAATCTCGAATTTAATTAGTCATCGGTTGCTGAATGAAAAACGGCTTGTAGTAACGTAGAATGTAGCCATTATTTAAAATATGCTTTTAAATCAAATTGCAACTCTTAAGTAGGAAAGTAAATGAGGAAAATTTTATGATTTTTCTAAAAACAATTCGACTGTGACCAGTGTAACTAAATACGATTTTATTTTTACACGCTGTCGTAATTTCATTTACCAACAAGTTTTAAAATATTGTCCATTACTATAATGTAGAATGTCTAGAGAAGCTCCTCGTAACAAGTTAGCATAATTTTCATATTAGTTAACGTCAGGACATTCCACTAAGGCATTTTCCTTTGCAGTATATAAAATAGCCAATTATGTACTTTGGCTATGTTATTAATTGATATTTTTGTAAAACGTTTGTAATAAATTGCCCCACACTCCGAGATACACAAAATTATTCAAAACTTAACCTAAATTATTCAGAAGCTTTTTACAGTTCATTGGAAATTCGAGACTTCGAGTTAACAATGGCAACATTATTATTAATATGGATATAGAATTTTCTTTCACTTCACTTATTCCGATACGAGAGCAGTTCGGAATTATCTAAAGACAGACTAAACTGCTGGCAACATAGTCAGTCAGTAGTAGTCTTAGTAATTATTGTAAGGTTTCTCGTATTAGGAATTATTTGTATGTATTATAATATATATTATATTAGTTTGTTATTTCTATTTTTTTTTATCAGTTTATGTTAGTTAAATGTTATTTTTCTTATTTTTTTTTTGTTTTGTGCTCTTCCACAATTTGTCCTATTTGACCCAAAGGTTGACTGGTAGAGCATGCCTTGTGGCATTAAATCCGCCTACGTACCACCAATGTACGTGAAGTTTAAATAAATAAAATACCTCAGTTTGTATGTACTTAGAGTCAGTCAAACTCGTACAGACAAATTGTGGACAAGTTTCGGACACCGGACACTGCCTGAATACCTTAGTAACTAAAGTATCCGACAGATTTTGGTTCTTCGAGCAGCGTCTGCTGTTTTACAGAACCTTAAATGTATTTAAATAATAATTATGGTAGGTACCTAGATAGGAAGGCATGGAATAAGTTAGTATCGTAGAGGGTGGTGTTCGGTGGGTTCTGCCTAACGTGGGAAAAGGCGTGATTTTATTATTTATTCCGTAAGCCAATAACTAAAACCACTGGTATTTGCTTCAACTACCAGTGTTTCAAAAGAGGAAGAGGAAATAGGAGCTCGTGGCTACATAATAACAGCCGCACGGGTCGATCTTTAAGGTTAAGTCGTGCTTGCCGAGGTTGGTCCGTGGATGGGTGACCATAATTACATCCCGAGTTTCCTCCGTGCCTCGAAAAGTAAGCTCGTTGGTCCCGGCTGTCATTTGTAGATCTTTGATAGTCGTTACAAGTAGTTAGAAACCAAAAAGTCTGACATCCAGTCTTACCAAGGGGTATCGTATTACCCAGTTAGGTACTGGGTTGTGGAGGTCAGATAGGCAGTTGCTTCTTGTAAAATACTGATACTCAGCTGCATCCGGTTAGACTGGAAGCCGCCAAAATAGTTTGGGAAAAGGCTAAGCAGATGATCACCAGTGTTTTAAACAAATACCACTGGTATTCGTTGTTGGTATCCGAATGGAATACACCGATTTTATATATGTAAGAAAACTAAGAAAGCATATAGATGTTTAATTAGAATTCATTATATTAATTAAATTCTTGTCCCCACAATCTTGGGCCACTTAGCATATCCACCTATTATTTACATGTAGCGGTACAAAATTCTATTCTATTAATTTATTTAGAAAAATATGAATCGGTACCTAAACCGTTTTAGAAATTATACCGGTTTTTTTGTTAAACACAGCATTTTTAACATAGTTTGTTAGGTACTGTAGGCAGGTAAGTGATATTTCAGTTAGTTTTTTTGAACATACAATAATATAGTTATGTATATATGTATAGGTATCTATTGACGATTTAGCCTCTATAGACCTTTCACACATACTTCACACAAATCACATTTATCGAACTACGAAAGGCAAAAAAGTTATTTCCCGCTTTTTAGGGTTTTTTTTTATGGAAGTCGTTTGTTTTTTTTTTACACAAAATTTTTTTTTCTTTATCCTTTTAAGTTGAAGCATTCTTTTCATGTGTTTTGTGTATGAACGATGAATAAAAAAGTTAATAAGTCTTTCTTTGTCCAGGCTGTCTTCCTTTGGAATGCGCTCCCTCTGAACATCAGGTTGGCCAACAGTCGGTTCACATTTAAAGTTAAAGCTCGCGAACACTTACTTAAGAAGCTGGCAGATTCATCTCATAATTAAATTGTTGTTAGTTTGTCTCTCTCTTTACTTCTTGTATATATATATATATATATATGTATTTATGTATGTATCGCTATATTTTATTTTTGTAAATGTTTTCTAACCATCTGTTATGCTGCACCTACTATGTTTTCTCTCTGCATCACCCTAAGGTAGACTGGTAAAAAATGCCTAAGGCATTAAGTCCGCCTTTGTACAGTGTTTTTATACTTGTGCATAAAGTTTTAATAAATAAATAAATAAATGATAAGATAATCAACAAAGACGACGAAGAAAAAATACTATGATCAAATAGTCAGATGATCAACAAAGCCTCTGAGCGGTTCATATTGCTGAAAGTAGCAGTAGATAGAGTACCATACCATAAGAAAAAAGCTTTGAAACATAACGCGTAAAAAACCCTTAGTAAAGGAGAAGCAATCCAAGAGACCAAGTCAGAGTTCCCCAAGAATGATCGTAATTATTATTATTAGACCGTCAATTAGACAATTACGATCAATTTGCCCAAATGGTCAAAATACAAAGCATTTATTCAATAGTTTATTTGTAAAAGAGTTTATCCTATTAATTTCAAACCTTCACGATTAGATAACCTAGTGTTCAAATTGCCATGAAGTATCTAATATCCATGAGAACGAGGTCTTCAGTCCACAAATTACAGACCAAAGATTTTTTTCTTTAAAATATTTTTGTTTGTTCATAGGAAGTGATTGGAAGAATAGAATTATTCATAAATGTTTTAATATTTAGGTCCTGAATGGAATTATTCATAAATGTTTTATTATTTGGGTGCATGAAAAATTATAGAAACAATAGGTGCGTAAGATCGTAGTACGTGCTGTTGTGTAGTTTCCGGCTACTTATTTATTACGTACGTCATTCATTACTATACTATATTCATAGTTCATTAAACTGAAACAAAAAGTAACTCCTGTAACTGCAAGGAGGTCCATTTTAAATCAACTGCAAATCACCGACGCCAGAACTTAAAAACGTTTTGATTTTTTATTAAAAACACGTAGTCATGCACCGTCATTCATCTTTCAAGAATTTTAAATAGGTATATATTTTGGTCCTAATGTAAAACTTTATATTTTGTTTTGGCACATTAGGCTTCGGTTCTCCAAATAAGGTAAAAAACTCACCTTTTTATATTTCACGCATAAACAAACAAACAAACATAAATTGACGGAAACATGACTAAACTAATAAGGAAACATAAAAAGAACATTAATTTTTTGTACGTACGGATCTTCCGAGATTCCTAACCCTATTTTATATGTATGTATATATACCTAGTGTGTGGGCCAAAAATATTTACAAAACTTACCGACTGTTCGTAAAATTTCGATCCAGTACTGAATTTTTTTGACCTTTGACAGTCGTTACAGGTTATAGCCCGAAAGACTGACTATGACCAGTCTAGCAAGGTGTATCGTACTACCCAGCACTATCTGGGTTGTGGAGGTCAAATAGGCAGTTGCTGTATTTAAAATACGGGTATTCAGCTGCATCCGATTAGACTGGACACCGACCCCAACATAGTTTAGAAAAGGCTAGGCAGACAATGACTGAAATTTGTCTCTCAACTATTGCTACGAAATGTCTACGAGGTTTCTCTACTACCAACATGAGAAATAAATTTACACTATCTAAAACTGAAAGTCAAAAATTAATTCGTAATTTAAGCCTTACTACGGCAATGCTGAATTTATTTTTTACTTTCATTTATTTAACTGCTTACCGCATAATTTTCTTTTTTAAATAAATTGTAACTCATCATTTACATTTATGAAGACAGGCCCTGCCGCTACTAGCATAAAGACACGGTCAAGAAGGTATAGTATGACCACTTTATGTGTACAGTTCAAGGTGACGCGTGACGTAGCTTTTCAAGAAAATTTGCATCGATATGTCATCTTTGGTACATTTTTTTTAAGTTCTGTGTTTTCTCGGCTGCACAGATAAGTTGGTTGAAGTGTAATAAACCTGAAATGAATGAAAAATTAACAAAATCTGTCTACTCTAATAATAATAAGTTTAATTGTTATAACCAAAAGCATTGCGGTATGGTTCATTTACTGAGCAATGGAAATTATATAATTGTTTTTTTTTTCTGAGATGTGTTATATCTTATATGTACCTACCTATTATGATCCTTTGTTTGTTGTATAATCGTTTTGTTTATACAAGGTGTTGTTTTGCAACCTCGTCAAATTTCAGGTGGTGGTCACGAAAGACATAAATAATCAATTAAAATTACGGTACATAGTTAATTATTAATTAACGCTGATTTTTTTTGGTTATTTAAGTTTGTCAGTATTTCAGAATAACCCCCTTAACGTGGTATAGGGACTTGGAAATTATCGAATAAACGTTTGAAATTGTTTGTAAGTGTGTAAGCGAGGTTATAAGGCAAGAACCAGACGGGCCGCGTTTAAAACACGGATGGTTCACACTTACCGATTTCCGTAAAAAAGAAAATTACATACCCATTTTATTATTGATTCGGGACGAGAATCATTAGCATAGTTACCTCCTTGAATTTGACGAGGTTGCAAAACAACACCTTGTATAGTGTTCTCTTTGTTTATGTCTCTTTTTTGAGCTTGGTGGACTTGACGTTTCGCCGTTTCATACGTCATCTTAAGGGTGAACAAGTCGACGGCTCGAACTCGTTGACGGGCGTGGCTAATATGCATGCATTTAGTCAAGTTTTTAATTTATTTAGTTTAATTTATTTGATAATCATTTTTTTGATTTTTATCTAGTTATTTATATATTTATTTAGTGAAATATACGACGATTTATAACGAAAATGAGCGCGTGAAATTTCATAAATTGAGTTTTGGCCGTATAGATATTATTATGGAAAAACTAGTGGATGTAGTTACTTAAAATAAATTATTTGAACTTATGAATAAATTATCTATCCCTGTATGGTTTCACTTTTTCCATTTTCATACTACATAGGTTATTTATTTACGCCCAAAGATGAGTAAAAATTAGTGTTGAAATATGGAAGTTTCGACGCTTATAACTTCCAAACCAATATTTTTTTTCCAATTCTGCTTCCATACAGGGCTAGATAATGACAAGACCTTTTCATACAATCTTTAGTTTTGAACCTACACGGTCAAAAAGACGAGTAATCACCATACTACATTTGTATGGGAGAATGACCGACTAGTGTAACCTTAAGCAATGGCAAAACATAGAGTCTTTTTTCAATATTGGTACAGGTAGAGTATTTCGTGGTACCTACCTTTGTATATTACATGTTTTTCAAAAACTCGTAAGTGCGTTTTTATGTCAATAAATTATTAGGAAATAGGCTCTTCTTTTTAAGCAACTGGCTCGTTGATGTAGTGATCGCTAGCACGAATGTTGAGCGTGAGTTCTTCAAGCTGTTGTTTTGCATCCTCGTCAAATTCAAGGAGGTAACTATGTTAATGCTAAAATCACCCGTGTTTTCCGCACGCAAAATACGCGCCTTAGACGTAGAGTTGCGGAAACCAGCCCGCTATACAATACAATACACCCGTGTTTTAAACGCGGCCCGTCTGATCCTCGCCCTATAACCACGCTTCCACATATACAAACAACCGCAAACGTTTATGCGATAATTTCTTATTCCCTAAACCACGTTAAGGGGGTTTTTCAGAAATACTGACAAATTTAAACAACAAAAAAAGCAGGGTTTATTAATAAATAACTGGGTACCGTAATTTAAATTGATTATTTATGTCTTTAGTGACAACCTCCTGAATTTTGACGAGGATGCCAAAAAACACCTTCTTTATTGAATAGGGGTGCGGACTGGGTAAAGAAAACGACATTCTATTTTGTCCGTCAGACAGGTAATACAAAAATATTAGACACGTATTTTTTGTTTTATCAAAATATCAAAAAATTACTTAGTTAAAACTCATTAAAGTTGGAGAGTGGGGGCTCACTACGTCACAAGTAGGTATAAAACTTACCTACATGTGACGTCATGCGCCATTTCAACTCAATATATCTCCGTAACTTTATGACCACGTCAAAAAAGAAAAAAATCGTGTCCAATGCTTTTCAATAAACTACCCGACGGACAAAGAAAAAAAATGTGATTATCCCCTATTCCTAGGCCGATTAAAGTGCTGTTAAGTCAAGTTACAGCCTGGAAGCTCGATGTTACGTTCGATGGCAAGAGAATCGCCGCCAATTAATGATATGAGACAAAACATAACTGGCGAAATGTGCCAGTTAGTAATACCGCGCTTACTGACGGTCGATCACTTTTCAGCCCTATGCCCTGGGTAATTCGAACTCAAACTCAAAGCATTTATTTCAATTAGACCATTACAGGCACTTATGAAACTAAAAAAAAAAAAAACGCGAAGCTACAGTTCCCGTCACAAAGCATAGGTAATAACTTGTGAAAGTACTGTAGTTGCCCGTTCCAAATCTCTATGGAGAAGACTCTGAAGAAAATCCATGGACACTCTTTTAAATCAAAATATTGTTACATAATCTTGGTTACATCATTCATTCATCATTCATGAGCTCGGTAGTAGATAACATACCGCTCTCCGACCCTTCAGAGAAATACAGGTGAATGTTACACATTCAAATTTTGCTTTTAATCATCAATCAAACTTTCCAATAATCAAAATACTAAATCAAAATCTCACAAAAATTGTTTTTCTAGGTCTCGTGACGTGCTTTATCAGAATATCTAATGTTGTTTGATGTTAGGATAGCATAATTGTGGCGACGTAAATCTTCCAGTTGGATTGGCTGTTACCGTGTCTGCCTGTATCTTAGTACATATGTACGTGAGTCTATGCAAATATCGGGTCGGAGGCTCGTCTTAGAATGTGCCGATTTAAGGAATAACATTATTCGTATGAACATTTAGTTTGTTCATTACCATCTTCATCTATTAGTAGTAAATGCAACATCAGGATCTCGAAATACCGAGACACCGGAAACATTTTGCGAGATTAATAAGTAAAGCAGGATCCCGCAAATACCGCCACTACAGCATTTGCTAATATGATGACTACAAAAACAAATATAGTTCACAAACAAAATGTCAAATTGTTCCATAGAATGGCGTGTAGACGAAACGAAACTTATAGAAAGAAAGTCCAAATCGAATTCTCGGCCAAACTTTCATGTATTAGAAAACTAGATGACACTGAAACGAAGGTGGCGTGACGATCTGATCCTGTTCGCGGGGCTAACATGGCCAGAGATCGCTCAGGATAGAGAGGTATGGAAGAAGAAAGGGGAGGCCTTTGCTCAGCAGTGGGACACTATGTAGGTTACCAAAAAAAAAAAAAACTACCTACATGATGTCCTCGAATTATCTTATTTCATTTTAAAAGCTTTTATTTTACTCACTTGGTGTTCTCAAGTGAATTAAATAGACTTAGCCAGTCCTAAAATTATCCTGCACGTGTCTATTAGGTATTCATTTGGGATCACTAATTAGCCATAGACAACACGTGATTGGCATAGAACCACAACTAATGAACATTCATGGCTATCCTTCAATCTAACGGTAAAGGAAGACATCGTGAGGAATCCAGCAAATCCTAGAACCAAAAAATTCGAAGATATGTGACGTTTACCAACCCGCAATGAGCCCGCGTGGTGGATTACAGCCCATTCCTTCTCAGAAAGAGGAGGCTTGGTTCCCGTCACGGCAGTGGGCTGATTATGCTTATGCTGAAATATAACTTTACAAAAGCCTAATTTGTGAAATGCGGCGCCGCCGCCGGCGCATTGAGTGACAGTAAGTACTTCATGATGCGTCAAACAGTGGATATCGATACCAAAACAAAAATGTTGGTATCACTGCGTGCGTCTTTGACTGACCTTGACATTTCTTTTTGAGATGTGAAAGTATCGTATTGGTGAACTACCGTTTATCAGTGTTAAGTAACGTTACGTGTCCAGTTTATTACCGGTCGTAAGACCATAAAACGGCCAACTCATCACGGACGAAGGTCACAGTTACTGCGTAGGCGCACATGACAAAATTCTCTAATTCCAATGGTACAACGACCCAACCAGTTAAATTCTGGATTCGATTACCAGTTCGAATGATCATTTAAACTTTCTATGCGTCGTGAGTCGTGAACGCCTTCGATAACCAACCCAAGGTCACTCATAGATTCTATGTTTAAGTATGTTTCTGTTGGAATATGGCTTGAGTACTTAATATAGATCAGTTAAGTTCTAAAGTTTTAACGAGTGGCATTACAAACAAATTGATACGATAAAGTACCCGTATAGCCTCGTCAAATAAATAAACCGACATTTACTGCGTGATCATCATTTAACGAAGTTTTATACCAATTAGTCTCACTAGAAGGACAATAGATATAAGAAAAAACTGTACGCGTGTTTACAACTTAATAATTCCGCACTCCAACAGTTTCGGGAAACATGACTCGTCTTTGTAATTGAGACAAATACTGTGGAGTGTGATAGGAAATTTTTGGGTGCATTGTTTGATGTAAACAGGGAAAAAGCCGAAAAGTCATGAATTTTGGAGACGAACATTTTAATGCTAAACAGGCTTCGCTCGTAAAGTGGACACGGGCCATCAATCTCTTTGTAGCGTTAATCATACTCATACATATAATATTGAGAGCGATGATAACAGTCCGACTTACCAATTTTAGGCAGGGGGTTTCTGGAAAACCCCGCCAGGCCAACTTTGTTTTATTTTTTTATCTTACACACACTATCTTTACAGGGTAACTCCAAAACAATAGTGTACAATCTAAATACAAAATCAGACAACACAGAATATTAATATTTAAAAATAACTAACATAATTCAACAAAACTTTTGCAAATTCACTCAGATTGCACGAAAATATGTCAAGTCTCTCATGCACTTCGTTTAGCACACATATTGTGCGGGTGAGGGGTGTTTTTGACAGCAGGTTGGTTTAGGCCACAGGCACGGTCAGCAGTGGCGGTCGCCGCCACTGCTGGCCGTGTATTCATTGTATCGCAATGGTTTTCAAAACGGTAAGGGAAAACATCGAGAGAAAACTGGCACGTCCTAGAACCAAAATTCGAAGACGTCACGTCCCCCAACCCTCACTGGGCCCACTCCCTCCCTTTATAGAGAGGAGGCCATCTTTATACAAAACAACATGTTTTAGCAATACGTGTAAGTAATCGATTTTCGAAACAAACCGCTCTCGGCTGGCTATTGATTAAGTACGCTTTTTGTGTGATATCGAAATAAGTTGAGCACTTTGGACCATGTGCGGTTCGCAAGGCGACCAATAAAGCTATACAAAACCAGTTTATGCGGAACTCTCATTGTATATGAAATCTATATAAAGTGATGCCATGTTTTACTGGAACGTGTGTACGTACCTACCTTATCTAATTTAGTGATTGGTTGAAGACAATGAAATTTCGGGCTGCAGTTTCATAATAATTTAGTATTAAAATAAAAAGCAGAGTGATAAAAATCTTATCAGATTGTACCTATCTATGTACTTCGAAATAATTTGCTATATTTTTTAGGGAGGAGTTGAAAAATCTCACAACCTTGAAATAGTGAACAAATATATGCCATAACGCCTTAGAAGCTGTTAACCACAAAAATATGAAGTAAACTTAATTACTATTTTGAGCTAAAAAATCCTCAATGGTTATACGCAAGTCTAGGTCATTTGCGTAGGCAAAGACCGATTAAAACTATTACTATCAGTCAATATCAAATCCAAAAGCAAAATCATATTGATTGTTCAATGTTATACAACATTGTTATTGCATAGTTCAGTTCTTGCGATTACCTATACATTTTTATACGCCATGTAAATATCTACTTAGTTTATACAAAAATAATATAATTAGTCACTCGCGTATGTTAATAAAATTACTGTGTAAGCGATTATTAGAACGAATATTTTTTTTTAAATATATTTTTTATTTTTTTATTATTAAGTAATTGTAGAGTCTAGATTCATTAGAAATTAGCAACACTGGGAAAAAGTTAAACTTTCTGTAAACTTACAATAGACTTAATTTATGTGATAAATAATTAACTTAAACAGGACGGCCTGCTTACATTGGTGTAACCCCTTTTAACAAGCCTCTTGAACCATTTGGGCCGCATTCGCCAATATTTGTTTTTTTTTGAGATTTTGACCCCCGCAAATTAAATAAAAGGAGTGGGTGTGTCAAAGACTTCCTAGTATTCAATATTTTTATTGCCTCTAAAACGGTCATGTTAGCCAATAATAATTGTTTATGTTGATGGAACAAAAACCACATCATCATCAGTCAACATAGTACGCGGCAAACCAGAAGTTACAAATTATAATAAATCTTGCTTCTTAAAGCCTTACTTTCATGAGCCTATTTGCATATCTTTCAAACATTGTACCTTTAAAATCTTTGTGATAATATTGATTCGATTTATGGCAAGTGCCACCGATATCAATAAAATTGTTACTATAAGTGGTTTTAAAAATGCATCTACACTTCTACAGCCATTAAATACATTTAGAGGCATATAACGCCATACTAACGACTTGGTGCATTTCAACGCATTAATGAGCCTCATAAAAGTATATTATTCTTATATTTTCACATAAAATAAGCTATTATAATATTTTCTAATTTACCTGTCTTATAAGTGGTTTTTCTTCTATCGTTTTATCTCTTATTTCTCGTTGATATTACACCTACCTTATGTATTATGTACCTACCTAATTACCTATATCAAGTTATAGGAAATAAGAAGATAGAAGAAAAGTGTTTTCTGTGGTAATCATAATTAAAATGAATCTAAAACAAAAATAGTATAGATATATGTATCGAGTATGTATTTCCAATGTGACGAATTTTCCACACAGTGAAGGCCACATTGTTTAACAGATTAGAATGAAAATTAGCACGTTTGCTTGCTTTGACAAAATCTTGGTCTAGGTTCTAATATTGGTGTAATCAGAATAATAATATGGCATACAAAATGGCGTAATCTTTGTATTATACATACAGGTCATTACATGTATATAGTCATTGTGCAATTTTCTTATTTACATTTTTTGATGTACCTTATTAAAGACAAATTAAAGAAGATTGCCTGTGAACTGAAAAGGTATCGTAATAAAGCAGGCTTTGTTGGATGTGTGTAGTTTTGTAATTGTCCAGAAAAAATACGTGCAACTGCGACGTCCAACTTTTTGCAACATGCAATTTATTTTAAAATCCGGCTCGAAGGACCAAACTATTTGTAGAAATCCCCGGTGCTTCAGTATAATTAGCACATAGCCTGTGGATTTGTTAGTGGCTCTGTATTGTTCTTTGCTTTTCTTTTAGAACCTTCCTGATATTTCCCAACTTGGACGGTACTAATTAATGGCTCTAAATATTATCTAATGAAATTCTCGTGTCACAATGTTAGTTACCATACTTCTCCGAAACGGCTGAAACGATTTGTATGAAATTTTGTGAGCATATCGGGTAGGTCTGAGAATCGGCCAACATCTATTTTTCACACACGAAAAAAACAACCCCGCGAACGAAGTCGCGGGCAGCGGCTAGTATTATCTAATGAAAGACTCTTACGATGCTGAATACTTAGATAACTGTTGTAAGTTTGGACGCAGTTTAAATAATTTCAAAGGTCATGACAGAAATAATGCAACACGTAATGAAATGTTTAAAAAAGTCCGTGTCTTGGAAAAAAACTGGAAAAACGACGTAATTTTGCTTGCGTGAATCTGAATTTCATCGAACTTCATTGGGCTAACGGCTAAGAATAAGATCCTATTAATAAACCACAAAAACATATTTAAAGAAGTATTAATTTTGTTTATCTCTTGAATTCCGGAAAATAACCAAAGAATACTCATACCATGAAATTAACACCATTCACTTTAACTTGTCAACGTTTGCAATTATTGTGACGGCAATTGATTCGTTTTTGAATGCCTTGTGACGTTTCAACTGAAAAGGTTCCAGCTCATTATAACGACGACTTATTGTTGTGATATTATGATGTTACAGGAAAACATTAACTAATATAGATTTTACGGCAAACAGAAAAATATTTCTTGAAGGATCTTATAACTAGAGCACCTTTATTCCAATCTTACATGTTTTGGCCGAAGGTTGCGATTCAATTTGGTTGCTTCGTTCTAATTGAAATATGTAAGGGGTACATGTTAATCAGGTGTTATGAATCTCTTTAAAATTCAATATAATCATAACACAGAATCACTGATGGCATTTTTTTAATGACCACGACTCACCAATGGGGATGAAAACTGTGAAACGAATGGCCCTAACATAGCTGGTTCCAAGCATCGTGATTGGTTGAAAATCTGGTAATGTCATTTTATAGTTCAAAATACTTTGACCACATTAGTCCGATTGAGACTTAGCTATGGTCGCGCCATCTATAATTAGCTTTTAACGGTCTTCCCCATTGTAAATCGTGATGTCAAAATCAGGCACTATAGATACTATGTAGTTTATGACCAGTTATGACCAGTTCTCACGAGTGAAAAGGAAAACGACAAGAGAAAACTGACATGTCATTTTGACGACCTGGGACACTTGCCTCCAGGCTCATTAAATACTATTATGCATCATGCGTATGTATCTATTATTCGTTAGGAATGCAATTTGACATTTATTTTTATACATACCTATTATGTATTGTGAGTGATCTTGACCGCAACTAAATCCACACATACTGATTTCAGTTGTCGATAGCCATGGTCGATTAATATCAGCGCGTCATATAAATCAACTGTTTATTGATCCAGCGTTGAAGAATGTTAATGCTACGTTTTGGTAATAAATAAGTGACTTTGTATCGTATTGCTGCATTTTTTTTTAATATTAGCCTGCTGTCTCCCACTGCTGGGCAAAGGCCTTCCCCATGGCTTTCCAATTTTCCTTAACGTTTGCCTTTTCCGAACAATCCGTTAAGAATGAGTCCGATCGACATCACGACAGCGTTTCTTTGGCCTGCCTCGGCTACGACGGCCGTCTTCAGGCACCCACTGTATGACTATCTTCGCTCATCAGTCCGGTTTCATCCTAGAAACGTGACTCGCCCAGTCCTATTTTAGCCTCGCAGATTTATCTCCAAAAAAATCGCATAGAAATTGCTGTAATAATAAAAGAAATATATAACGGCGCGTTATGATTTAGTTTATTTATCGTACTAAACAGTTTTTATAATCTGTAATTGATTATTTTTATTCTGTGGTTTAAAATGGATTTTAGAGCGGGTAATTCCTTGAAAATCCGATATTTATTTATCATCATCCTTCTGCCCTTGTCCCTTGTTACTTGGGCTTGGCGCAAGACGTTTTCTGAATAAGAACTAAAGATTCATACCTGCTCAATCAAATTTTGAATCCTCCATATCTGGGGTCTGTGACCTTACTAGAATTATCAATAAATAAATCTGTTTCGAGAGCGGCGGTGGCCCAGTGGTGGCAGCCCCGACTTACGAGTAGTAAGCCGTGGGTTCAAACCCAGGCAGGCGCATTACTTTGTGTAATTTATTTCGTCATCGCTGCTCTCAAAAACGGTGAAGGAAAACATCGTGAGGAAACCGGCATGTCCTAGAACCAAAAATTCGAAGACATGTGACATCTACCAACCCGCACTGGGCCCGCGTGGTGGATTACAGCCCACTCCCTCTCATAGGAGAGGAGGCCTGTGTCCCAGCAGTGGGAACATTATAGGCTAATGATGATGATGAAATCTGTTTCCGCTGCTGTGCTACATACGCACAGTGAATTTAGCAGAGGACGTTTAAAAAACATTGCCCCACACTAGGAATTTGTCCTGTATCGTGGGTGCGTTTACAAAAATTTAAACTCACATACACAAACAGCCAGACCCGGAACAACTATCTGTAGGCCTTACAAATATTTTTTCCATGCGGGGACCGAACCCACGACACGCAGCGCAGCAGTCAATCGCTTAGAGCGCTTAATGCGCCAACCGTGCCCTCATGGTAGTATAAAAAGTAGGTATAAAAAGTATCTCAGTTTTGTAGGCTTAGGTCCTTCAACATGTTGGGAATGATGAGTTCCTGATGGATAACGCTTATAGGTGACCTTCCTAACCAACGGGTTCTTTTCGCAAATTATGTTTAGTCGCATCCCATGTAAGAAGGCCTATTGAAATCAACGGAGCACAAATCCAGAGTTCTAGACTCCGACCCGAGACTGCGACTAAAAAATTCTTGATGTAAAAGCCCAACAACACATAGACCGACTTAGAAAGCGAACTTAGGTTCGACTTCACTGACACTTCACAGACTTCATGTTTAGAAGTAGGTCTAGCGACCGCGAGATCAACGTGACAGTCCACGATACAAAATGAGTTGTACAAAACGATACAAAGTGAGTTTAGAGGAAAAAAGTATTGAAATTAAAGTTGTTGTTTGTGGAACTTTAAAAAATTCTTGTTTTCCCACGCAAAACTCAAGAATCGAATTTTCTTAGGCAAGTTACGATGATTCTTTGCTGCCTAGTTATCTGTTATTATAATAATCGTACACTGTTATTTATTGCTATTCAATCCTATCATTATAGTCATTCGTGACTTTATGGGGAGTTTATAGCTCGACGCATAAAAGAAAATAACGTGGTGTTATATTCATTTACGGTACTGTATTATAATAAGACTAGCTGCTCCCCACGACTGCATCTGCTTGGAAGTCTGAAATTACCCCACATGGACGTAATACTGGGATTAAATGTATCCTATGTCTTATACCAGGTCATGCTCGTCCCATGTGTTATTAAAATCTGTTTGGCCGTTAATGTGTTTCTAGGTAACAGACAGGCGAACTTTCACAATTATGTCAACTTAATATTAGCAATTTAGCATAGATGTATGAACCGTAGCATTTTTTCTTATTTCTTATTTCCTTCAAGCGTGATCACGTCTTGCATATATTTTAACAATGTATACTGAGTATCAATCTTGTTACCGCCATGTAAAGCGATGATCGTATCGTTTTAAAAATACCTAATATTACATTTGCCTGCGATTTGCATGCAACCCGCGACTTCTGCGTCTACGCTGACTCATTTATTCATACGTTGACATTACAACTTACGCCAATGGCAAATCAACGTCACACGAAATAATCGCTTGTAGCCAAGCCCTGTGCATAATTATGTGAAAGAGTTAAAAATAGGCTGTTCAACATGCTGAAAAACTGCTGATTTGAGCTTCGATTACGGGTGAAGCCATGCTACGTAACTTTTTTTAAAACTTGAATGACGTATGGTGGAAAGCTTAAACGGTAAACACCGACGAAAATTTTTCATCGGTAATTTGAAAACAAACAGGGATTCCATACATTTTGACCGTGTATATATTTCAGTTTTGTGGGAAACAGCTCTGTGTTTTTAGGGTTCCGTACCTCGAAAGGAAAAAATGGAACCCTTATATGGATCATTTTGTTGTTCGTCTGTCTGTCTGTCAAGACCCTTTTTCTCAGGAACGCTCGGAGGTATCAAGCTGGAATTTATATCAAATACTCAAATTTACTGTCCCTTGTAGCTGTGAAAAAAATCAAACTTCTAAGGCAACGCAATCAAAAGATACAGCCGTTTATGCCGCAAATTTCCGCAAATTTTTGACACTCGCAAGGGAATCAAAACCTACAAGGGTACTTCCCGTGAACTCAGAATCTTGAAATTTGGTACAAAACAACTTCTTATAGCACAGATAAAGGAAAAATTGCGAAAACCGTAAATTTTTAGTTACATCATATAATAAAAATATTTTTAATAATTTTAAACTTACTACCCCTTTCCTCATGAACGCTTAAAGGTATTAAATTGAAATTCATATCAAATACTCAAGTCTATAATACCTTTAAGCTGTAACAAAATCAAACTTCTATGTCAACGCAATCAAAAGAAACAGCAATTTAAGCCACATATTTTTAAAGTCGCAACTACCCGCAAGGGAATCAAAATCTAAAAAGTACTTCCAGTCGACCTAGAAACTTGCCAGGAAGCAATGTTTTATAGCACATTTAAATGAAAAATTCCGAAAACATTAAATTTTTAGTTACATCACATATTTTCATTTATTCTCTTCAGTAATTTTGGTTTGTACGGAACCCTCGGTGCGCGAATCCGACTCGCACTTGGCCAGTTTTTTTTTTTAATAACCGACGAACATTTTCGACGTGGGGTGTTCAGAATGATGTACTAAATAAGTAGTAACCGTTTCAGCGTCGGTGTTCCTTCCAACCTGTAAAGTGAGTAGGGATAACTTACCTACGTTGTATTGTATTGTATAGCGGGCTGGTTTCCGCAACTCCACGTCTAAAGCGCGTATTTTGCGTACGGGTGGGAACATTACTCCAACCACCCCAGCTCCCCGAGAAAGGCCAGCAGCCCCTTGGTGTTGCTGACGATCTCGCGGAGAGTACCTGGGTTACCTAAGTACTTTGCCCTGTATGTTGCAACCTCTGGGCAGTGTAGAAGCACGTGGGCTGCTGTCTCGTCCTCCTCCAAGCAGGCTCTGCACAGTGGACTATCTGTGACACCTAGGACAAAGAGGTGTTTATTAAAAGAGCCGTGACCAGTGATGGCGGCTGTGACTATGCGGAGCTGTAATTTGGTCAGCCGAAGCATCCGTTTGGTGAGGCGGCCATCTATAGTAGGAAGTGCCTCCTTGGCCTGCCTACACTCACCATGGTCTAGCCACAGTTTGTGGTGTTGATCACTGGTGCGTTTCCTTACCAGAGTCCGTAGATATCCGAAGGGGAGTGGCACGATAGGTTCTGGTCCTACTGCTGCCATACTGGAACCCCTTCTAGCGAGTTCGTCCGCTGCATCGTTGCCCCGGGAATCGCTGTGGCCCTTAATCCATTGTATGGTTATGTTATTGTGATTACCGACCTGGTTTAGGCGCTGGTGACACTCGTAAATTAACCCGGAGGTGACCGTGTGGTTGTCTAGTGCTAACAGTACAGCCCTGCTGTCTGAAAGTATGCGGATAGAGTGGTCCTTAGCCCTCCTGGCTAAGATGGCTGATGCGGCCAGGGAAATGCCCATGCATTCCGCCTGAAATACCGTGTTGTGGACCCCCAGTGGTACGGCTATATGGATGTTGAGATCCTCTGAGAATACTCCGGCCCCAGTACCCGTACCTGTTTTAGATCCGTCCGTGAAGATCCGTAACTCTGCAGGGTTTAACCCCTCGCAGCGGTGGTCCTCGTGGAGCTGGATCTTGTATTTTTTGTCGAATACAAATTGTTTTGGTACCCGATCGTTAATGGCTTTCGCCAGGGGGAACTCGTTGTAGAATCCCTCTAGTGCCGCAGTGTGTTGCGTGTTTGACTTACTCCACAGTTGAAGTGTTTTGAGGCGTGCTGCCGCCATTGTTGCCTCCTGTTGTATGTACAGATGGAGCGGCGGAAGCTCCAGCATGGCTTCGAGAGCCGCTGTCGGAGTGGTTCTCATGCAGCCTGTAATTGCCATGCAGGCAAGCCTTTGCATGCGTTGAAGTTTGTTCGAGGCTGTGACTAGTCTGGTGCGTGGCCACCAGACGACCGCCCCGTACGAGATCATGGGACGGATCACCGCGCGGTATAGCCAAAGAATTATTTTGGGGGATAGGCCCCACTTCTTACCTATCATCCTCCTGCACTGCCAGAAGGTGATGCACGCCCTGTTTATTTTGTTGTCTAAGTGACTGCTCCAGTTTAACTTACTGTCTAGGATGACTCCCAGGTACTTGACTTCAGTGGCTAACTGAAGTTCTGTATCAAATAGTTTAGGCAAGCGATAAGGTCCTAAAGTTCTTACCTACGTTACATACATACATGCATAAACTGACACCTCTCTGTCCCTCCCATGGGGGTATTTAGAAACTATAGAACGCCACCTGCTACAATCCTTACATACCTACTCCTTTTTTTTTTTTTTGCGAATGGGAAATCATCAAATGACTTCTCCCGCTCTGGGCGGAGCGGGAGGGAGTGTCAGACTTGTACTGACTAAAACCCACCCATGTTCCTTCTTCGCCCTTTGTGTTCCAGGGCCGCGGTATCTCTTTCGAACAACCCGCAGCCCTGGCAGGCATCGGCCCTCTCGGGCCCCTTCCGGTTTGCTGACATCTCCTTGAGGCGCGCGTGGAACCCGTACGCGCCGTCGACACGGCCTGACATACCTACTCCTTTCGCCTCGTCTACGTTCATACACCTACGCTGGTTTCGAGTACCACGCAGTAGACCTATCTGAAGATTGAGGTTCTTCAGATAGGTCCAATAAAGGCTAGTGTACATAATACGATACATCACTATATAAAGAGACTGACATACGGGTTAATAATTGACAGTAGAGCTACAGATTAGATAAGTACTAGATCGAATTCTCTCGACGAAATTTTCCTAAAACTCGTTGAGCACTTGAGCGATCATAACTGCAGCCACTTGTAGTTGCAATCAATCAATTAGTCCAGCTAAAATTACGCCAAAGGCAAGTTGTTATTGATCTGTCATTCATAAAGTTTCATCGAAGGATGAATTTGTCGCTAAGTTTAGAATCGATTCATCCGTCATTGGTTCGTTAGGTTTGGTAAAAAACATCATTCACGGTCTGTCGCTGCTGGGTGCATCGTCAGGTGATTATTGAATAGTTTTTGAGACTCTGACAACAATATTCGCTTCAATGACTTCGAGTGTTCGATAGAATAATAGAGCTGAATCATTTGGAATAACAAAACTTCTATACTAATATTATAACGAGCTAAACTTGGTGAGTTTGGATGGAGTAATATCCGAAAATACTCTTTCGATTTCAAAATATCTTTCAATGATTGAAAGCTGAATTATTACCGTTTGGCGTAGGCGCGAACGGAGTCGCGGTTAATGCCCAGTAGTCAGTATAACGGTATGTAATACTGAAATATATTGGGGAGATAACCAGGACCTGAGGACCATCAAAAATTCGCGAAATCGATAACGTAGCGAGCCTACACCTTAAGTAGTAAATATCGCAGGTACCAATCAAATTCAACGGTGCATGGAACAGCTACACTAACTTTCTTATGAGGTACTACGTGCATGTTTATGATTAAACTGTATATCCCAAATTACGTCCCTTAATCAAAGCAAATGACAAATATCTCTATACAATACAATTATCTGTAAACAACAATTTTTAGAAGGGACCTTAACAATAGCATTTTATTTGCAAAACAATCGTCCAATGTTGTATAGGAGACGACAAAAGTAAACGTTTAGCTCTAAACATAAGTAAGTAAAGGATAACGTCATTAGCCTCCAAACAATACAAGAAACTAAATAAAATTCATATTGGTAATGTTTATATAAACACTAGCGGCCCGTCCCGGCTTCGCACGGGTGGCCATTTTTTTTTAACATTGTGGGATAAATAAAGATAATTTAACTTAAATGATAAATTATTATACGACACAGCCCGCCCCGGCTTCGCACGGGTATTTAACAAAAATTTCAAAATTAAAAATTACAATACATACTCATAAACCCTTCTATTTGCGTCAGGTTACTAAATAAAGAAAATTATAAAGAAGGTTTGAATATTCCCGTCCCGTACCCCAGTGACGCGTACAGTACATCGCTTAAGGTGAGCAGGGTGAGCGGCGACCATGCAACTTTTTTCTAATACTTACATTTTTAAACTCCTGATATCTTTCGAATGGAATGTCCGAATCGAATAATTAAAAAAGTTTTATAAAGGTATTGAAGCAGTCTTGAATATGAAGTAATTTATTTTGATAAGGATTAATACCAAGATACAAAAACAGAGCCTTTTCCAGCGGCGTATTAAAAAAAATAAAAATAAATAAAAGAAAGTTATTGAGGCATAACTATTATAGTTAGACATATGCTGTCGCGACACTTTTTGTAAATAATGATGTGTTCTGCAAAGACGTACTACATTATTTTATTCTATCATCAGTAGTTTTCGCAGCGCATGTGATGTAAAGAATATTTAAGGTGATTTTTGTACCTTGGGTTACATCAATGGAGTTTTAGTAAGGATCCCTAATTTTTTTGAAAATATTATATAGCCTATGTCACCCGGGGATATTATAACTTCCCAACAGAGAAAGAATTTTTCAAATCGGTTCAGTAGTTTCGGAGCCTATTCAATGCAAACAAACAATCAAATCTTTCCTCTTTATAATATTAGTTTAGAAGAGCTTCCCTGTAAACAATGTTTGACGTTGTTTCATTTTGTGGCAGCAAAATAAATTGATTTTCGGGAGCTACGACCCGCGATAGGCCAACATACAGTTGGCCATGAGTAAAACATTCTTTTCGTAGGTCGATCCCTACTAATTCAAAGGTTTGGCCTTGGGACTTATTAATAGTTAAGGCGAAAGATGTTTGTACCGGAAATTGAAGCCGTTTAAATGGAATTGTTAAATCTGTTGGGATCATCGGTATCCTCGGTATATGAGCCAGTTGACCAGCTGCTGGGCCGGTGATAATGGTCGCTATAATTAAATTATCCTTTAAGATATTTGACTCTTGCGCGCGGACTTGGGAAGTTCTAATATTTTGCTCATCAAGCCGTTGCAAACGATCTGTACTCAACTCTTGCGCGCGGACTTGGGAAGTTCTAATATTTTGCTCTTCAAGCCGTTGCAAACGATCTGTATTCGACTCTCGCGCGCGGACTTGGGAAGTTCTCAAATTTTGTTCAGCAAGCCGCTGCGAACGCTCGATATTCGACTCTTGCGCGCGGATTTGGGAGGTTCTCAAACTTTGTTCAGCAAGCCGCGCGAGTGACTCGAGTGAGCCGCGCGGCATTTCATTTCTTAACATTGACTCCCCTTCCGTACGGCCCGTACCTCAGTGACGCCTACATCGCATAAGGTAGTCTAGCTAGCTAGCTGAGCAGGGTGAGCGGCGACCGCGCAACTTTTTTCTTATACTTACATTTTTAAACTCGTGATATCTTTCGAATGGAATGTCCGAATTGAATAATTCAAAAAGTTATATGAAGGTATTGAGGTAGTCTCGAATATGAAGTTATTTATTTTTATATGGATTAATGCCAAGACACAAATATAGAGCCTTTTCTGGCGGCGGCATTAAAAAATATTTTTTTAAATAAAAGAACACTTATTTTGGCATAACTATGATAGTTAGACATATGCTGTCGCGACACTTTTTATAAATAATGATGTGTTCTGCAAAGTCGTGGAACATTACTATATTCTATCATCAATAGTTTTCGCAGCGCACGCGATATAAAGAATATTTTAGGTAATTTTTGTACGTACCTTGGGTTACATTATTGGAGTTTTAGTAAGGATCCCTAATTTTTTTGAAAATATTATTTAGCCTATGTCACCCGGAGATAGTGTAGCTTTCCAACAGTGAAAGAATTTTTCAAATCGGTTCAGTAGTTTCGGAGCCTATTCAATGCAAACAAACAAACAAACAAACAATCAAATCTTTCCTCTTTATAATATTAGTTTAGATAAATTGAAAAGATGACCTTACTTCGGAGATGCAGAATGTAAAGGAGACAATCGGACTCAAGCTAATTAACTTTTAATAAATACGTGCTTCTCGTTGGTCTACGGTGAGTCAGAGAGGTGCACGCTACAATTTTTATGTCTATCATTGTTCCACTTCTGTTCTGCCTCTTATCTTATGAACACCATCGTAAACAGAGGTAGTGAGAGCAAAGAAATGTGTAAATGATGAGAGCAAAGCAGGAGAAGTGCTGTAAATTTATAACAGACTGGTATCCAGAAACAGTACAAGGAGCAGGGGAAAACAACTAAGGAGATGGGAAGACGAACTAAAATTCACTGCAGGTCCTAACTAGAGGAGAGCTCGTGATAAAGTTCAATGAAAGCAGCTAGAAGAGGCCTTTGCCAAGAGGCACACTGAATTGAGAGATTTGCTATAGTGTCTCAGAATAATAGTAACCAATTCAGAATAACATTCTGATAAGTAAATAAACAGAGCTGGTGCAAAGTCGATTTAGTATAGTAACACTCTGCCTAAAACTTTTGGCGCTAATCCCATGTCCCAATTTTTGGGTTCCACTTTTGCACTTTGCACTCCACGCAGTATTTCGATTATACTAAAGAACATTGGGTACAGAGCCATGAATAACATCTTCCCCGCAATCTACCCATAGTATGTGTTTTCTATAGTCTGCCTCTGTTCTTAAACTTTTCATTCTACTTAGATCTCTACTTTACTTTCATACACGGTTTTTTTTTAAGGTTTTGGTAATTTTGACTAGGCAATGGATATAATTTTCCTTTCCCGGTAGTTAAGTGACGTCTTGGTCAAACGATTTTTTCTAAATAAAGAAAATTAACATATACAGATCCAACCATTATGTTGAAGTCAGTTGCGAATTCGTTACATCAAACAGTTTTTGTTAAAATTTTCACGCGTTTCAGTTAAAAAAATGTGCAAATCGAAAAGAATATGCGTTGTTGTTATTTTGACATAGCAAAGTTTTCAATCACATAATTACTTTGCCGAAATCCATTATCGTCTGTTGATAATTACTTGTTTGCCTTATCATTGCTGGTTTTTTTCGCAGTTTTGGACGTTTGTTTAGCATTTGGCAACGGCTTGAGATTTGCAAAGAGGAGGACGTCAGAAGATAGCGACAGGATATATTTAAAAGTATTTCACTGTGTTTATAAGGCAGTAGTTTCTTTTCATAAATCGGAACCAGCTTTACATTTCTGGATTTCAATAAACCTACCAGTTTATTGAATGGGAGCTGGTAGTTTCAGTGACGTATGCCTCTGACGTTCACAAATAGCTTATCAACAAAGGATGAAATGCGTTGTTCGGGTCGGATTAAATGCAACGAGTCGAAACGCGATTCGCGGTTGTACCGGTTACGTCAGACATCTTTTAAGGTACAATTCTTACACGACAGCAGACTTCAGACGGCAGCGGCGTTGCTGTCTTGTGGTTGACAAAAACCGCTGTAGTACGGATTCTGAAGACGACGTCAAGTCTACGACGGCAACGGCCCTATTATCTTCTTCAGTTTCGCAAAACTCATTTAATCAAACCGAAAAACTGTTGTCGCTCTGATAGCTGCGACAGACTGACTGCACTGGTATGGTCACTATTCGACCGCAACGGGAGGTGGCCCAGTCGCCGTGGATAAAAGATATTTATTTTGCTAAAACATCGAATTGTATCTATGTGTAGATAAACACTGAAGTTGCAGTATATCAAAGCGCTTGTGCGGCAGGCACAAGCATTGCCGTCTGCAGTTTGCTGTCCTGTACCTTTATTCCGGATTTCCGTCATTTAACAAAAAAGTTTTACCTTCGTAATCAGGAGTGGGTGAGTACAGTGAGTGGTACGTGTCTATATTTAATTGTGCTAGTTTAGATGCGTAGGGAAGATTGCACGATAGGTAGAAAGATAGAACATAAGGAAGTTAGTAAGATTAATGAAGGAAAACAACAACAAAAATTAAGTACGTGCTTGAATCTTGTATAGAACAAAATATTTATTTCTTTGCGATCTAATAGATAGAAATTATCATAAAAATTGTTATTGGAATTTGAATTAGCATAAATATTGTGGTCTTTACATTCGTGCTTGCCTTTTTAAGAGACAATATTAGTGTGTAATATGTGGATAGCGGGAAATAAAATAATGGACATTATATACCTACGTGAAATTAAACAGTACCTAAAAACGGAAAAACACTCAAGTACTTTGGGGAATTTTTACACCGGAATATATTATAATGGCACGGATTTTATTTTTACTGATGCTTTGCACAAATTAAATCACTTACTAAAGACGCTTCGGACCTTCTTTTAAATCACTTTTCACTGTAATTCAGCTTTTGCTATGAAAACACAAGTAAAAGCTCCCATTTAACTGAAAATACTGAAGAAAATCACGAGCCAAATATCAAGAAATGGGACGCAAACAATTTGCGTCATCGCTCGGATTTTCTCTACCTACGTAATCTGATTTCATGTACCATATAGGTACCCACCTAGGTATAATTAATAGGTCTATTCCTTTATGGATTTTATGATATTACATTTGGCTTGCGACTTCGCCCGCGTAGAAGTTCGTAGATTATCCCACAGGATAATTTTGCTACGGTCTACCGAGTCAAAAACTTTGCTCTAACCCAGCTCATGACCTACCTGCTGATCTGCCGAAGTTATAATCTGAGTAGTTCTACCGATAAGGCTTGAAAAGTTGACAAACAGATGGACAGAATTACTTGTACAAAGTATTAAAGTACCTAGGTACATATTGATTTCCTGCGGAAACAACCCCTCATTCTACATATGTTTCAAATATATATATTTTTTTTTAAACTTGAAAGCAACTTACCTACACGCTGCACATGTTCCCATTGAGAATTCTTCAGGGAAATGAGTCCGATGTTTGAAAAACTTTATTATATAACAGGCCGTATCCAATAGCCAGTTTATAATGAAATCCAACACTTAAATATGTAAATATTATCATCAGCATTTTTTCAGTGGAAGACGTCCCAGTATTATCATAGCATGTCATTAAACAACACTTTATGCTACTCATGCTATTGCTTCAGGAAATTATGACTACAGTAAGTATTTATAAATCATTTTATTTAATAGTAAACGTAGATTATACGAAGTCAGAACTACGGTTACAATCATTGACCCCTTCACTGTTAGTTTTCGTTGGGTGTAATGTGCAATTGTTAATACCTATGAAGACAGGATACATACACAAATAAGCTGACGAGTTTTTCTCTTAGAGTCACGGGAACCCCTTTTTATGTCCGTAATGACCGACTACACGTAGACCTTAGAAAGACCCCCGTCCTTCAGTTTATGAAACGTCTTTCGAAGCGTTTCTTCTATAATGCCATTAAGCACCGTAATCCCCTGATCGCAGGGGCCACCCGTTACGATTAGTTCAGTTCCCTGGCGCATTAGTTCAGTACGCCGCCCGTTCAAGGCATACCCTCGTCACTCCCGATGATGCTATCAGGCTATCACCCTCTTCCAGGAGATTAGCAAAGAGACTAGTACTCTTAAAAATTCAGACTCAAACCGCCGTCTTTCCGACCTCGCCGCCGAGGTCCGTCGCGTCGTTCGGTCCATGCCCTCCCCGACCCTCGCTCGAGCCAGCCCGCGATGCTGTGCCAGTAGTTTTAAATCAGCCCCTAAATAATGATATCATTCAGATCCAGCCTGTCGCCTTGCTGTCCTCTTCCAGCAACGCCCTAAGCCGAGGCTCGTGCCACACAGGGGTGCCCTTAGCGTGTAGTCTAGTCGCTTAAGTTTCTATGCCCTGGCTGGAGGCCTTACACTCAAGGCTCCCACAGGATAGTCCGGTTAAGCAGACGACCACCTCCTAGGTTCAACTTCGAGATGACATACATAAAAAAAAAGTAATTTAAATCAGATTATGTTCATTAATTCCTTCATTTCCAAAATGAAAAAGTCACTACCCATATTCTCCACAGGTTACCTAAACAGCCTTTTAGACATCTCAGATGATGTCTAATTTATAGTTGCCTTTTGTAGAGGACACTTTTTCAATCTGACAAATACCTGAAGCCTAACCTACTCAGTGGTTTTCTGGAAACTCGTGGCTATTTAACGCACGAAGGTGTGGGTCGTTTTTTATATTATCACTAATCTCGTATTTGCCGTATTTAAAACGTATTTCAATGTCGTATTTTCAATGTTGGCAAAAGTCTCCTCTAGTCTTCTCCATGTTCTCTCTGGCTACTCTACCATGTTGTTCCGACGACCTAACTTATGTCATCGTCTATCCTTTGTGTTTCGACTTTTTAGCGTATCGATGGCTAAAAAATGAAACATGTTTGGCACGAAATTCAGCTACTTTCACTCTGTTCGCTGGCGCACAGTCGAAAGGTCATCAACTGCGCAGGTGAGATGGCTGATGCTTGATGAAAGGTGAACCATTGTGGTCTACCTCCCTTTCTTTTTACGTTTCTTGGATACCACTGGGTGACTATTTGGCCCCATTTATCTTTCCATCTTAAATGTCCTAACCATTTCCATGTCCACTTTAGTCTTCTTAGTTAGTTATTTTAGGGTCGATGTTGAATGATTTATATACCAAAAAAATATCTGGGAACTACAAAACGTCACGTCTGTAATCCAGAAGGATTAGGAAGAGGTGTACCTACTAATAGTACACCCACATTTTGCCAGTCATGTTTTTTAAGTCCCATGTAATAAGGGGCGAGCCTATTGCCATCAACCAGGCACAAATCCAGTCTCCGTGGCTGCTATTGAGAAATTCCTGATGGAAAAACCCAATAACACTGCCTGACCCAGCAGAAATCACGCCGGCGACCAGTAGACCCACCAAGCAGTCTAATCAGGGAACTATAGAGTTATTATTTATTAATTAATCATAACTATCTAGTTTTAACTACTAAAAATCAAAATATTTTTATTTCACATAGGCCTACATGTGCACTTGTAAAACATCGACAAAAAAGTGCTCGGTTCGGGTTGGTCGTTTCCTATGGAGAAGAACCGGCAAGAAACTCCATGGTTACTCTTTTAAAATCATTTGGCTTTACAATTTTTTATGTTACAGCGTTAGTACTTACTAGGACATGTCTGTAGTACGTAGACAGTTAATTACAATGAGCATTAACATTCTTCAAATCCTCCCTGTAACGAATAAAGTTGGCATAATAACCAGCGAAAGGTCAAGTAAACACCTACCAAGGAAATGTGCAGAGCTAGCAATTTTACCCTTAACGTGTATTCCACACCTGCTTATACCCGTTACATCGAATTTAAGGGACACTTTATAGGTCGAGTTTATTCATGCTTATGTTGCTCTATCACGATTATTTTACGTTGTAAAGCATTAAAAGCTATCCTAGATGATATTGTGTATTCGTAGGTATGTAATAATAACAACATTTAGCATGTAATTTAATGGAGGAGTTCGTGGCTAATTAATAACAGTCGCTTGGGTCGATCTTTTGGTTTCTTCGGTCAAGCCGCGCTGGCCTGGGTTAGTAAGTGGACAGGTGACCACCAGCCATTACATACCGAGTTTCCTTCGCGCCTCGGAAAGCACGTTAAGCCGTAAAATTGTTCCCGGCTTTCATTTGTAGATCTTTGACAGTCGCTACAGTCACTGTCTCTAAAGTCTGACAACCGGTCCTACCAAGCGGTGTCGTATTATCCAGTACTAACTGGGTTGTGGAGGTCAGATAGGCAGTCGCTTCATGTTAAATACTGGTATTCAGGTGCTTTCGGTCAGACTGGAAGCCGACTCCAATATAGTTGGGAAAAGGCTAGGCAGATGATGATTAACATCAAGCATATGATCTCCGAAGGGTTTGGCAGAGGCCTAATAATAGTACACCCACTTTTAGCCAGTTAAGCTACTGAGAAATCACTGACGAAATCACTCAAAAATACTTTGCTCGACCTTAACATCAAACCCAGGGCCTCATGCTCAGCAGTAGCGCGACCACTAGACACAGATATCAGATAATATCTAATCTACCAGTAATACCGAAACCTTCGTTTGAAGCGGTTCCCGATACATCGCCTGCGTGAAATAGTGATAGATAGCGAAAAATGGGCCATAACGTGACACTGTTTTGCCAGGGAGCGATATGCCAATGACACTCGAGGCTAATGTAGCTTGCCATCAGCAAAGAATTTTCGGAATCTGATCAGCAGTTCCATAGATTGCGCCGTACATCCAAACATACAACTTTAATAATCTTACAACTATTGCTACCTAATATAAATACAAAAGTTTGGAAGCGGGCTGATGTATGGAAGTTTGTTACTCTCTCATTCAAAAACTACTGAAAGGATTTAGGATGTAATTGGCATACAGTTAATAACCTAGATTTACATATACTATTACCGGACACATCGCGGGTGAAACCGTGTCTATAAGTTTTTTTTTGCCTCTACTGTCTCACTGCTGAGCATAGGCCTCTCCCAGTTCCTTCCTTGAGCTCTATTCCCGTACCTCATCGAACAAGCCCTCGCGGTACGTGTCCGGATCAGCTCGCCACCTTTATCTGGGCATAACTAATTTTGTTATTAAGTTTACACAAAGAGCTCACCACAAGTGCTACGGCGCATCTTCCATTCTGTCAAACGTAAGTCAAAACAGCAAATGTTTCGAAGCCACACCTGCAGACCAAGAAATGCAGCCAGCAGGCTCTAACTCATTACTATACCGTACTCCCTGAGTGATGTCCAACAGCTCAAGCACTAAACTGCATGAATTAAACCCGCCTGAAACAACGGCACGACATTCGACTAGAAATGTAATTATGTATTCCGGTTTAACCGTTAGCCGAGCACAAACCGTTAATGTTACTTAATCGCTTTTCGGAGCGACTTAGCTTGCCCCTGTCTAGGGCTCCCAGAGCTATCAATAAGTTTTCTGGAGAAAATTCCGGACGTTTGAAGAAATGTTCGGCATTTTCTTTCCTTTGAATTGTGTGTGTGCAGTATAATTTTATTCCTTGTTTTTTCAAAGTCAAAGCATTTATTTCAATTAGACCATCACAGGCACTTTTGAAAGTCAAAAAAACAAAATAAAACGCGAAGCTACAGTCCCAGTCACAAGGCATAATAACTTGTGAAAGTACTGTAGTTGCCCATTCCGTAGCGTAGATCTCTATGGATAAGAATGGGCAAGAAACTCCATGGACACTCTTTTAAATCAAAATATGTTACAAAATCTGGGTTACATCATTCATAATAAGAATTAAAAATATGTGAGAACAATGTAGAAATACGGGCAAGTTAAGAGCGTCCAGAGTAAAAGATTAAATCAGTAATTAAAAATAAAGTAATTAAAATAAACCGTGGCAGCTAAGAGATTTTAACAAACGTACTGAAAAAGATTTGTTGCAGAACATTGCAGCTTGCATAAAATATAAATCATAAACGATACTTACATTTTATGTAAGTTCATAAGCAAGTGATAATATTGATTTAATTAAAAATATTTTTAGATTTTTCTTTTTGGATCTCCCCACGCATTTCGGACATTGAGTTTAAATTCCGGAGGTTTTCGGAAAATCCGGACGTGCGGTAACCCTACCCTTGTCCAGTCTATCCGATGGTGATTAGACGTCAATCATAGTAAGATTGAACTATCACCGCTAAGTATTCCGGTTTTCGGTTTTGCGCCGGCGCCGCCTGCGTGACATAGATTATTTTTGTGTGCTCAATAAATATTTTAAGTGCTGTCTGAGCTAATTGATGTTGATTTTGGTGTTTTTTAATTATCGGTTGTCAGACTTTCGGATATTAATTTTATTCTTGTTTTTTTTTGGGTATTTCCATATCTAAGCAAAACAAGACGTTTCACTTTTATTGATACCTGTAATGAATTTGTATACTGCGATTTTTTTTTCCAAAAAAGTCAAACTTTCATAAGTTCAAAACTTTAACGCTGAATACCACCTATTACCTTATTTGGGAGATCTTATTTAAAGTCTCAAGGTACCAAAGCTAAGGATAATTCCGTTTTTGTTTTAATTGTAAGCACGACTAATGTAGCAACTGCTGCAAAAACGTAATGTTTCCGTCATATATCTTGCTGTGTATCTTGTTGCTTCCGACATTCTTACTACGGACTCCTAATTGTAAAATTTTGCATGCATCTGTACGCTCAGTTTATTAGCTAGCTCCTTATTACAAAGGGATTATAAACTAGGAACACATAAATTCGTAGAAATAAAACAAACGAGATGTTTTTATGAAATTCAAGGTATTCTGAAAACCACATTATTAGACTTATGACTCATAACAGTTCTATTATTAAAACTTAGAACATAAATAAGGAAACATCTCGGAAGTAACGCTCATTACCGCAGTCGTAAAAAAAGTTCGTGACTGCATTGCAGCTAATCTTCTAAGTTAGGATCAACAAAATGGTTCCTAGAAACCCATGACGGAAGATTTTGAACTAAAAGACGTATACTATGTAGATAGTAATCGACCAAATTATGTAGGTAGGTAGCGAGGAGCTTGTGACTAAATAGGTAATAACAACCGTTAGGATCAATCTTCAGGATGAACCGCGCATGCCTAGGTTGGTCTGTGGATCGGTGACGACCAACCATTACATACCGAGTTTCCTCTGTGCCTCATTGTACATTGTACATTGGTTACGTACGCGCGTCATTTGTAAATCTTTGACAGTCCTTACAGGTAGCCCCGAAAGTCTGACAACCAGACTTACTAAAGGGTATTACCCAGTACTAGTTTCGTTGTGGAGGCCAGATCGGCAGTAGCTCCATGTAAAATACTGGTATTCAGCTGTATCCGGTAAGACTGGAAGCAGACCTCAACATAGTTGGAAAAAGGCTAGGCAGGTGATGATGTAGCCAAATAAAAGACTATCGTTATGGAGAACCTGATCCTGGATTTATTGTTATGTCATGAACTTATGATTCATTATGGCTATACGTCAGCAGCCCATTGATGGCCTCCTCCAAAACTGCTGCTTACAATGAGCGAACTTAGGCCGCCTATGGATAAGGATGACACTTTGCAAGTGCTGAATGTATAATTTAATTCGTACATGTGTCAAGGCAAAACGTATTGCTCTATGTCTTTTGGAGAAGATACTAATTAATTATTACTTAATTGCCAAAATCATTTACCCCGATTTTATGTATCAAAAAAATTACGTATTTGTCAAAGATTTTTTAATTGATCCTACGCGATTTATTGAAGACAGAAACGTTTTCCTAAACGAATTAATCGATAAAGTAAAAAAGAAGCACCAACAAAAAAGAATTTAGCTCTAAATTGAATAGCCAGAAGCTCTGAAACCGCAAAAACTTATAATCGAAGCTATATATTACGGGGTTTACCCAACTGTCTCTGGGAATTTGTTCATTTTGCAATTATGCTTGCTTTTTTGCTCCGACAAATTATTATCCCTGTTGTGTTCTGCTTGTCTTTGTGAGATTCATCATTATTATTGAGTAATTTAAAAAAGTCCGGATCATTGGATTTTTCTCATAGTACTCTGATAGTAGCATTATCTTTTGATTCAGCAGCAGTCACACCAGTGCCGGTGATGACCAATTAGGGCCTCTCCGGTGTTGTTAATTCTGTGAAATCATCTTTTGTCACCATTCTTGAATTACAAATTTTCTTTAACCCTTTAATTATAAAATAATATAATACTACGTAGTCACTATTATAATCATGTCCTGATCACATTATCCTCGCAATTTATAAGCAGTTTCCGAGTTTTCCTTATACCTTAGGACACGATTATAATTTCCCAGAAAGCAACTATATTAATACTTTATACGCACACGCAAATTAAATAGCCCAATCATCAATTTAATACACTTTATTGATCAACTTAGGTACAGTTAAAAATATATAAAATTACTATTTGCATCGTCCTTTTGACGGAGCTGATCGGGGCGCCGCGCCGCCGCGCGCCGGCGCAGGGGCTACGAAGTAATGCCATTGAATTTACGCACTAATGACTTTACCAGCGATACTACTAACTGATCTCGATTTATTAGAGCTTTCTAGAATAAAACTGTTTCGGTTCCATCCACCATTACCAGTTAAACAAGTTTTTTAACTGGAGCAATTTGCATGTGTGAATCTATTTCTGTTGAAATGTTTATATAAAATTCCTATCAAACTAAAAGCTGTTAATGAACAGTTAGTTACTTTAATTAATAGACATCATTAATTGTTACCGCTTATTAAATTCCGACATTCGAAAAATGAGTTCGATAGAACGGTAGTAGGTATTGGTTGAGCATCTAAATATAACATCGTCAATTGCTAGCCAGGAGCTAATCCTGGACGCTTACGCTAAGTTTGTGCAAATAAACAGGTCTTGGGAAGCTGTGGCGTTTGTCCACACTTATTATAGGTAATCACCCCACAAGTTAACGATTCATAATGACAGGAAGTTAGCTTCCGCGTCGTCGAAGCATTTGCGGCGAAAAGATAGAAACACTCGACGTCCAGCTGTGTTGGTGTTGTCACTCATTGTTAAATGCAGAAGTGGACTGTGGGAGGACGGAGATGAACGATTATTGTGTGTGGTGTCCCGTATTGTACGCTGTTCTAGTAAGGATTTAATTTGAATTAGGGAAACTCTTGGTAGGATAATTATTTTGTCCCTTCCTGCGCCGAGCAAAAGCCGATTTCTAGATGGGTGCAAAGAATCGTCGTACTCAATTTTCTGGAATAAATAAAATCGAAACAATTTTGGACAGTTTTGGTGGATTGCTGTCTTTGGAATCGATTGCGCTGATTCGTATTAATGTGTCGATGGTTCAATTTCAATATTTTGAGGAATAAATTGTAAGGACTAAGTGTTCTCAAGCGTTATACTTTATTCTAAGTCAACACTGACATTGTGACAACATTGAAAATCTACCCTGTGCAGATAGATTTTCGAGTCTTGTGGGATTATTGGCAACAAATATACAAAACACAACAGTTTTAGACCGGAATACCTTTCGTAGTTACATAAGCATTCTTCGTGTCGCATAGAACCTTCACAACGTTCAGTGTTGCCCTTCAATGGAAGCATTAAGCTAACTAGTAAACGTTGACCACGAGTACTTTGCGGTAAGCAGTCGTGCCTAGGTACTTGGAATTTTAATATTTGGTTCAGTTTGTTTCCTACAACGGGCAACGGTTTACTCCTTTCGATGGTTGACCTGTACGAGTAAATGGAATATTGTATATTATGATCGAGTTAGACTAAAAGAAGGAATGTGATGGGAAATGGAACGATTCATTATGATTTTTCAAAACTATCTTGACCACGAAGCCACTGCACGTTATAATATTAGCCGTAGTTTTATTGAGAACCAGCTTCTACATGACTTCGCCCGCGTGAAAAATGGTACCTACGCGCGGCGACACGTCTTGTTATACATTTATAGTATAACATTGGCTCGTTTTTGTATAGATTTCTCGTACAATGAGATATCCGCTCAAAGTGGTTTTGGATAGCTTGATTGGTCCTCGTACGTACTCGGCAATAGTGTAGTAGATTTCCATCAGTGATAGAATTTAGGAAATAGAATGTTCCAATATTGCAATATTATTTACTAAAACCGTATTGACTGTACTTGTGCAGTCTCCTGCTTCTCCATGGAAGGTCCTGCAGCATTATTGCATTAACTGCAATTTTGTAATAAAATGGATCCTAATTAGTTATGCAGCAACTCCTTAAAAACGTGTGTGAATACACTGTCATGATCATCATTTGACTACGTGCTTGCAATACCTGCTTAGGTACTTTATAACATAGCGCCAGCCGTCGTGAAATAAGCATTTATTACGTGTGCCTGCTCTTTGGTGCACAGGCTAGTTATCATGAAAAAGTAACAAAATCTTTAAATTATTTCTATCTTATTCAAATCCATTCCCAAGTAAAATACTGCACCTCTTTGTCTTTTTGTATTCGGTGTTGAATCGACCTCATTCAACTTTAATTATGGGGGAAACATGGCTGGCCGAATTTTAAGTTAAATTCATGAGCTCCAAGTGTTAGAAAAATAAATCTGCATTCCAAGAGCCTACGGCCTCGATAAAAATTAACCTGATTTTTAATAGTATCTTGGTAGAAACTGTTGATGTGCAGTAATTATTTGAACTAATTATAACAGTATTTAGGCTACGCAACGTTATTTGGATGCTGAGCCTACACCCTTTTTTGGTAAACTAAGATCATTACGAGAGCAGCGGAAAAACAAACCAAAGGTCGTCTTTATTAACGGCAGATGTGGACTTTCCAAGTGGCTTTTTAATCGTCTTAAATTTTATGTCGTCGTCTGGGGCTCAAACTGCTGCTGAATAAATAACAACGCTTTACTGAAAAACTAATACAACAACTGTATATTTATAACAGCTATAAAGTTTCTCCACGTGACTACATTGCATTAAATGACGATAATTATGCGTGTCGTTAACGAATACAAATAAGATGTAAAGACAAAACGGCTACAATGTCAAGGCCGATGACCGCGACCCGAGAGCCGACGCGACGTTAGCGCACTCGAGCCTCCCCGACACACGTTATTTGTGCGCAAATACATCGCTCATAAAAAATTATAAATGCGAACGTTGGGCTGCGTCTGGCTGTCGCGCGTTCACAGCCATACGCAGTTGTTACCGTTTCACACAGTAACTGCTGAGTGGATTTACTGGATGTGATGGGGCAGACGGTTAGTCCAACGCATGGTACAACATAGGATAATTTTCATCCCGCGAGTACGTTTCCATGGGATTATTTGCGTCCTCGGCCCGGAGCCGCGGGCAAAAGCTTTAGCCAGTCGTACGAAATGTTGCTTTCGTCTTGATCTGACAGCAATATTTATTAAAAAGTCAGTTTCTTTGCTCATTGATACAAAAGTGACAAGATAAGGACATACGCCTTAAACTGACGTTTCTAAACTGAAATAAGACCCTACCCAGGAACATAAGAACCCATATTTTTGCCTAAGCTCCTCATTAATCTCATATGAAATGCAGATTCTCCTAATTAGCTTCTGAGCAACAGGAAAAGGCATCATGAAAATATACTGAGACATTAATTCCAATATTTATTGGGACTTGTTTTTTTATTTTCCTATAACTTATTTGGAATAGGATAAAACGTTGGTAATTTTCTGGATACTGGTCGCTGTGGTTAATGATATTTATGGTTATGGTTTTTAGGACCGTGTTTGTGTAGTTAATGGTGAGAAAAAGTTAAGCTTATGTTTGCCATAAAAGTTTTTTAAAAGCATAACTTAGGTATCACGCACGTACAGCTTTTGCCAGTCAAAAATACAACATATTTCTTTGTTAATGAGTAATCTAAATGCAATGCAGTGCTGTAATCTGTTTAAATAACACATCACTATCATTTTACAAATCTGATAGCATAGCGGCGGCTGCTTTTTAGTTGCAGTTTTTTTGAGAATTAGTAGGACATTGGCCGCTTTGCGAGAACAGTTGTTGAATACCTATATTTTGCCGTTTTTGTCAGACTTGGACGCAGTTCATCCAACTCTGACAAGAACAGCAGAACATAATAGGGATTAAAGGGTACAAGAACCTATATGGTTATTTGTTCTCGAATGAAGGCAGAATCTTGACCAGTACGCGTATCATGACCACTGTAGAAAAGAGTTTTGTCTTCGGAAGAATCGACACTTGACAGATAGACAATGTGTCAGTTTGTCCATTCTTCCGTCAACATAGCCCGTTTCTACGGCGGTCGTGCTACGCGTGCTGCAATATCTATAACTCAAGTCAGGACTGAAAGCGCAGTCTTTATTCTAAGTTGTAATTATTTATTAGGTTCCATCCTTCCTATTATACAAGGTGTTGTTTTGCATCCTCGTCAAAATTCAAGAGGATGTCACGAAAGACATAAATAATCAATTAAAATTACGGTACCTAGTTAATTATTAATAAACTCAGATTTTTTTAGTTGTGTAAGTTTGTCAGTATTTCAGAATTTACCCCTTAACGTGGTTTAGGGAATAAGAAATTATCGAATAAACGTTTGAAATTGTTTGTATGTATGAAAGCGTGGTTATAGGGCTAGTATCAGACGACCCGCGTTTAAAACACGGGTGTTTTATAATTACCGATTTTGGTAAAAAAGAAAAATTACCTACCCATTTTATTAGTAATTCGGGACGAGAATCATTAGCATAGTTACCTCCTTGAATTTGACTAGGATGCAAAACAACACCTTGTATTTCCTTCTATTTCTTGAACTCACCGTTGAGTTAATGAAGCAAAGGTAGAGGCGAAATTGGTTATATTTTTCTGCCGAAAACTAATTCGATCGGACTCTATACGAAGACGTTATTTGTATTCATAAAAACAACCTTACCTAATAACACCATAATATGGTAATTTTCTTGACAAAGTTATGGTAAAACTCGCATTTTCTTCAATTGTCCGGTTACAAATCCATGGATCTATTAGATTTATCCATTTACGATCAACTACACAACAATTTGTGTAAGTAAAACGATCTAAAGTACACATTGTAATATCGTTCTGCCATGCTGCATGAACTTGAACAAATTGCCCGTGCATCCATGTTATTAAATAAAACACATTGAAGCAGTCTGCACTGGGACCGAACGTACATAAATGTCTTGTGGGTATCTATTTTCCCCTCGGCTTGTTGCAAGTGGTCATTCATCACACGATATTAATATTTCCGTCTGCAAGTAACAACGGGACTGTTTACTGCTGCATGGTGTCTTAATGCCTCACGACTCATCACAATAAGACTTACCATACTTATTTTATATCTGCTAGCATACTTGGTTCAGCTAACGGAACATAATGTTTCTGGTCTAAATTTCTAATAAAACGTGTTTTTTGTAGTGATTAAAGTTTTACAATTCGATTGGTGTGGTGTTGGTCAGGTCTTTTATTTTACCTCGTTTAGGATGAGACAAAAAGATGCTGCGACAAAAGTAACAGCATGACAAACTGGACCTGCGACTGGCCTAACGGACTTGTACGGTTTGACCTCTCGGGGTTAATTGCCGATTGCACGGCTGGTTACGTGCGGACAAAATTTTAGAAAAATAACTCACTACTTAATAAGTCCAAAAATAACATTGTGTGAACTAGTTGAGGTAATTTGAAAAATTTGACACGTACATCCTAAACTGTTCACACACTAGAAATTATACGAATAAGCAGATTGGTGTATGTCAAAAATACTCAGGAATATAAAAAAAATATTCAGGAAAATTGAGAACTGTGTAGTAAATCCACATCCACTACTATTGTTTTAGTTAAAAAAAAGCCCGTCCGGGTAAATACTATATTTTACCGGCCGCACTATTTTCACTAACATTAACACATTTTATTGTACAATCTTGTGTCCGCCACCAAGCAACATTGTTGTGTTCTGGTTTGAAAGAGGACGCGTGTCGCTTCGGTCAAATAACAGACACAAGAGACGTTTTAATCATATCATATCCCTGAGAGACAGGCGCAAAGCACGCAATCTCGCTGGACGTATTCTCGTACAACTATAAAAAAACACTGTATAGTTTTATAAAAATACATTAAAATAATAACTCTTCCTTTTGCGGCTTTGCCGTGGTCGGGTATAAAAGGTTAAAACTTAGTATTTGTTAGGTCATCATCACTCATCATCAGCCTTCCGCATATGATAAGAAATCATTGTGTCTTGCGTCATTTATTTAGGAAGTCAGAACTAAAAAACCAAATGCCGGAAACCTTGCTCAGAAGAATCATTGAGGGTTGCTAATGAATAAGAATGAGAGGTAATTGTTTTAGGAATTCTATAGAATTTACTATATTTTATTTACTATAGAAACACGACTTTAAGTTACTTCTTCAAGCGTTTTGCTAGACACTGGACTCTGAAGAGTGAGCTAACAACAAAACACCTGCAAGAACAGTTCTTCTGGTAGCCTTTTTTAAACCTGTTAGACGTTTTTAACCGACTTCAAAAAAGGAGGAGGTTCTCAATTCGACGGTATGTTTTTTTTTTTGTGTGTATGTTACGCGATTTCTCCACCAATTGTGGACGGATTTTCAAAATTCTTTTTTTGTTCGAAAGGAGATACTTCTGAAATGGTCCCATAGTCACCAAGTCAGGATCTGATGATTGGATCCTGGAGAAATCGAGGGCAACCCTCAAATTTTATAGGAAAACTTACAGCGGTTTTGGTATTTTCTACAACAAGTGAAGTATTTGCGTTCAATAAGAATCATTCTATCATCAGATCTGATGATGAATCCTAGAGACAGGCACCGGAACTCAATAATAAGACAATGTATTTTAGCTGTGTTTGGGCTTGTTGGAATTGTAACGGTATGCAATTTCCAGGTGTATGTACAAGTAATAATTAAAAAAAATTAGAAATCTTTTTTAATTTTTTTTATTTTAACCGACTTCTAAAAGGAGAAGGTTATCAATTCGATTAGTTTTTGTTGAATGTACACCGATTACGCTGAGACTTATTACTTTACTAACTTCTTTAGTTTGATGCGGAATAGTTGCTATTTGGTCCCATAAAAAATGTTATATGTATAGTTTGGCCCTGTAGTTTTCATTTTATTTTATTTATAAATTTATCACGTACACCTATTTCTCCGTGATTACTGGACCGATTTACATGAATCTTCATTCATTTGGTAGAGATTTATTATCTTTGCTTCGGTACTTTTTGAGTCATCCCCTTTATTATGCATTTTGTCCTTTGTCGTATGTATGGACGATGTGCTGGTGTCTAGTAACAATGTAAAAATGATACTAGACAAGAATTTAAGTGAGATACCACAACTGAAAAGGGTATAATAAAAACTTTTTACAAAAAAATATAACCGACTTCCAAAAAAAAAACAAAAAAGTGCAAAATAATATTTTACTTTCGGAAGTCGGTGGCAAAAAAAAGAAAGAAACAACAACAAGACAACCGACAAGTCACCGACTGACGTCTGTTATATCTAATGGAAGTCAATGACATTTTGGGACTACATTCGAAGTATGCAAAACATCTGCTCTACCTCACTACCTGGCTCAAATGCAAAACTGCTTTTGCGGTTGCTTCGTCCAATAATAACTTCTAACTTTGAACGGATGTCTTCTTTTTTATTCTTTTTAAGATAAAGGTTTGTTTCTTCTGCCGAGCAGTGCTAATTTCCGATTTTATTCACATTTGTTAATATGCCTGCCGCGTTAATATGAATCCTTTACGGTCCAGATTTTCGTGAATATTTATTTTAGTTACAGTACTCAATGTTTTATTATAAACGGTTGACGTCAAACTATTCAGAATCTATCAATTGAAATTCGATTCAATACAAATGTTTTGGACGTGACATTGAAATTGTATAAAAGAATATTGTTAGAAGACATTAACAACAATAAATATAATACATATTATTTTAGTAAAATTTCACAACTGCCATCGCGAACATCGATCGATCACGGAGTAGGAGTCAAGGTCTTGAGAACCTGGGACTGTCACACTATCAGACTTCACAATCATTCTTCAAATAGCTTTTTAATTAACTGTCATTGTGCTGGAATTACGACACTATTGGTGAAGCAGTACAAGCTCACATACTGATACATTATTTCACCCAATGATAATGTAAAGGTCATGCACACCTCCACTGACAGTCATTGATAAACTTTCCATGTTTCAAGGCCAAAAGTGACGATTACAATAGAATACTACAGCGTGATTCAAAACGAGTCTGGAATGCAAGTAACATTCCGAACCATCATGCAAGACTAAACTTTATATGGACTATGTGGTAAAGATCCTTCCTTGTCTGCCGTGTGTTCGCTTTACTGGACTAGGTTACCTTTCTACTACCTACGCTAGTATCATCTGCATATAGCTTAAGGGTCATCCGTAAAATATAACGTCACACCTTAAAAAGGGGGAGGGAGGGGGTCGACGAAATGGGACAAATGGTAGGAGGGGTCTTAAATTTCGTAGCGTCTTATTTCAAAATTTAAAATATCTAAGTATTAAAAATTATTATTACTTGCCTATTGAACTTATCTTAAATGCAAAATACAATACTTCCTATCACAGAAAAATGATTTAAAAAAACACCGTACTTTTTTTTATTTTATTAATTATTTAATCGATTTTCTGAGTTGCCAATATTTATAAAGGGTGTAAAACACCTCTTAACGAAGCCGAAAGGCACTGGTTCTCCCTGTCATTGCGATCATTTTTTTGTTCTACACCATACCTGGGAACCTTCTAGTTACGGAGATATTAGAGGTCAAAGTTCCAACTTTTTGACAAGTATTTTTTTAAATACAAGTTTTTAATGTAAGGTTTTTACTTTAAACACCTCCACGACGACCCCCGTACTATTCAATCCGTCCATCAGCACAATGTTTTGAGTGCGTTACATTGAGTTCTACCACAAAACATGATTTTACACCCTCCAATAAAAAGTCGTTTCCCAGCAATAATTTTTTCGTAAAGTTACTTAGTTTCATGTACAGAATGCTTGGTTGACGGCTTCGTGATGAGGTGATTTACACCGTGTATGACTGGAACCTTACGACATAAACAGCATATTATTATTGTGTTATAATAAGTAATAACTAACAAGAGTATTAGAATGTGCTAATAGGTACTCTACCTTATCTATTAAATATCTAAGTATATCCCTGCACCATCATTCAAGCACTCCGTTAATGAAGTTATTAGCATTAGCACACCCAAATCAAAAGCTAATTAACAAGCTCTTAATAAAACCTTCTAGTAATTAAATACGTCGCAAAGATTTATTACAGCCGAAGGAACTAATAGAAACTGTCTGGAAACTAAGAAAATACTTAAAGACGTTGTAATTCCTAATGTTCATTTTTGTATGGATGTTTACAAATATGTGTGAAGTCTCTATTTGTAATTTCAAAATAACATCTTTTTACTGAATGCATATGAATCTAAAAACTATGAGGTACTTAAAAAAAACCTTTATAAAAATGTGTCTGTCTGTCTGTTTTTTCCGGCTAATATCCGAAACGGCTGACGGGACTTTTGCTGGTAGATAGCTGAAGTTAAAAGGAGTTAGGCTTACTTGCTTGGCTTAGGTTACTTATATTTATGGGAAAAAGGTTAACGTTCTGGGCAAAAAAAAAAACAACCCTTGAAATTGTTTACAAAATCCGATACAAATAGAGAAGAATATTTTTATAAAAATTTCATTCGGACGAAGGTCGCGGGGCACGGCTAGTGAAAAATAAAATGATTGCAGTGACAGAACGATTGCTGGTCCTAATCATTTTATCTACCTACATCTGATAAAAGGTTACTGAGGATTATGTAAATACCAGTTTTAGGTAAACATTCTAAAATAAAAAGAAAAATAATAAAATAAAATGCTTTTATGCCAAACAACAAAATTATAAATGATCGCATGAATCAATCTTCAATTTGTTTTTAGTCTTCTCACGTAATTGATATAATTAAAACTATGTTTATTTCTGAAAAAAAATAATAGTGGTTTAGCTCTGGATGTCTGTAATAATTCATGAATTAACCACTATAGACTTTTTTAAATCCTCCTGTCAAAAAAGATTCACTTCTCATTTCTTTCAATAGTATTTGTTCGGTCAAATATTATAACAACGAAAGTAAATGTCTGGGGGTCTACTCTCTAAGCACGAAATCCGTACTTTCGGCCGACGTTACGGTCGTTTCCTACTCCTTATCACTTACGGACATAAGATTCGTTATAGGCCCGAACTAAAAATGGATGTCAAAACGATTGGACAGTTGTCCTTAATCACGATGTGTTTTCAAAACTCATGAATCTGAAAATATTAGAGAGTAGGGTTCATTTCAAAGTATAGAGCTAGCTACGGACGGACCCGTACTTTCGTTGACGGACTTAGAGAGTAGGCCCCCAGTAGTGTCCGTTACCTTTTCACTCCCAAAGCATTTAGTCTATTCCTATGGATAAAGGTAGTCTGAATCCTAACAAGGTTCTTCATCATCTGCCTAGCCTTTTCCTTGTTGGAGTCGGCTTCCAGTCCTAACTAACCGGATGCAGCTGAGAATACCAGTATTTTACATGGAGCGACTGCCTCTCTGACCTCCACCACAGAGTAATACCCCATGGTAAGACTGGTTGACAGACTTTTTGCTGCTACTTAATGATGGACAAGAAAATGTGGTGAAAATTATGAAATACAAGATACATGCAGATGAAGTTCGCGGGGATATAACAGCTACTATAAAGATATTTATTTATCTTTAGTTTATTTTAACTGCAAATACAATCATATTGGATCTGCCCGGGTATTCGTTCGCGTAAATTCATCGTGTAACAGAATATCTTTATAAAGTATAGCCTATGTGTTATTCTGATGTATAAGCTATATAACTCTTAAAGTTTTATCGAAATAAGTTCAGTAGTTTTTGCGTGAAAGACCATAAAACTTCCATCCGTCCATCCTCACAAACTTTCGCGTTTTTAATATCAGTATTATTTTCGTTACTGTAAATATACATTTTGCAATTCCTGTGAAAAAATAAATAATTACCTAGGTACCTACATATTTCTTGCACTTCCTTTACTACGAAGTATGTAACAAGCAACATACACTCATTGAGTGGAATTCATTCAATAAATAATTTCCAATCATCGTCTGACATATATAATTTGCATATTCCTAAACAGGAATTATTTTGCATATTTATTGCTAATCAGTGTAATCACTCAATAGTGTTAAGTTGTTAAATGTGACAATTTGCATTATTTATGTCTGAAAGTAAATATAATTTATATGACACATAATGTGATTAGTTTTTCTTCTTATTTGATGGCTCAGGGAATCCACCTGTAATCCAAATGCAATATCAAATGTATTTATACTGCGTGAATTTCCATGAAATAATAATTACAAAACATTCAGCCGCTTAGTTTCTTGAAACAATATAAGAATCGTATAATAGAGGTTTACAGGTCGATTATACTGTAAAGGGCTTACCAATTAATTGGAAACAAACGATCGTAGTAAAAACCTAGTTAAATCTTAATAAAACATAACGATAACTACTAAGGCCTTATCGACTATAAATGCGAATGCTTGTGTGAATGGATGGATGTTTGGTACTCCTTCAGACTTTCACGCAAAATGTACAGAACAGATTTGGATGAAAATTGGCACATAGGCAGTTTACAACCTGATAACTTTTATCACTTATGTTACCCACTTTTATTTTTATCCTGGAAGATAAAAATAAAAAGATACGATGTATGTGTATATATATATATATATACGATCCCGTGGGACAGTTACCGAAATCAACGTGTATAAGCACTAGCTTATACCCGCCGTTTCGCCCGAATTGCAAAAGCTAGTATTTTCGGAATCGAATCAGAAGTTTTTCAGATTACCGCCTACACACAAACTTACAAACAAGTTTAACATAAAGGTTCCTACTAGTTACAATGTTTATGTTACTTACTTATAATAATATTTCTGATTAGAGGTAGAATGCATGTATAGAAAAAAAAATATAGTCAATAGGTACCAATTTCAATAACAGATGTTCAACATGACCTTCAGCGAATTTTAGTAATAGACCTATTATAGAAGATTGTTTGTATTATAATCGGATAAATCCGTTGATTAGAACAATTTAGTAAAAAAGACACGAAGTAGGTTTTTTTATACTGAAACAAGTAATTACAATGAAGGAATCACGGTGTAACTTAATATTTCCTTAATATAGGAACGAGAAGAACTTTTTTAAAAGCATTTGTTTTTATTAGGATTATTAAGTCATTGAACAATCTTGAAAAGAATCTACGACGATGAAACTTATTTTATTTGAGTTGACTTTTAAGTTTTTACCAACCAAGCGGTTAGATTTGTACTTAATTAAAAAAAGAAAACTGTTAAATAGATTTTGACCAATGAAACATTTTTACAATCACGAAGTTTAGAGTCTTCATTGGTATTATTTTTTTCAATACATCTAAATAACCGTTGATTCGGATATGCAATACTGACTGTATCGTATATCATCAAGTAATTAATAAAACAATGGAATGTGGGATAGGCTGCTTGGCCAGATGGTAACTAGACGTAGACATACTAGGTAATTATTCATTATTACCTACTAAGTATAAGTATTCAGCTTTTTCCAAAGACATTTAATATTCTAATCTATCAAGCTTGCAGGTGTAGTCAGCAATAACTGTGTCAAACTTGTAGAAACATAAAAAGTTGAGTGATTCTAGCATCCGACATTAGCTAGACTTTCGGTTAGAAAAATGGTACAATTGATGCCTAAAGCAATCTAATACCTACATGAATACCTAAGTAACCATTTCTAATTCACAAAACGGCCGAATCGTGACCAGAACAAAATGTAAACATTATTATGCCCCCGTATTCGGAGGCGGCGAACTGATAAAGATAAGAGATGATTAGTAGTCAGAGCGGTGGTTCTAACGGAGCTTTGTTCTTAATTGTCGTTTGAGTGACAGCTACCGACATTTATCAGCCGGCACACAACGGAAAGAGAATAAAACAGGGTCTTAAGCGCCTCAGATTATACTCGTAAACCTGATGCCTCGTGCCAAAATCAAGCTTTTTTTTAAATCTTAATTTTCTAAAAGTCGAACTGGTTTGACTAATTCTTTTCGAGTTTCCTGTACGCTACGCTAGTGGAGAGTCGTTGATTGTGTCCGTCCATAGTTGAATGCATTGGCATTGTAGAGGTCGAAGCAATTAGTAATCAAACGATCTTCTTTATGAATCTGCCAACCTAGGTCACGGTGTACAGGAACGATTAAACTATTAGCATCAGCCTCTCAAATGCGCTGTTAATGGAAAATACGAGTAATTTTGCTTAGCCATGAAATTTCATTGCCATAAATTTTCATTTTATGACTTTCAATCTTATTTCAAAAGTTACGTTTTTTCGTCGCCGTAATAACATTTTTATGTGCAACAATATACTAATTACGTTCCCAATCTTTGCTTCCATTACTCCGCCCTCTCGTTAAGCCGCTCTGGAGTCCCAACACAATCATTAAATCGTGCAGTAAATTCCAAGTGTGCAATTAAGGGGCTGGCTCCCTATTTTTAGCCGGACGAGTGATGTTGACTTTTTTCTTTTCAAACGAGGCACGGGGACGGGTTGCAGTGTCGTTCCCCTTAAACCTTAGGGCACCCACATCAGTACCGAGGTATTCGTGTACGACAGAGATGGGTTCTACTGATTATAAATTAAACATGCCCGCGTTTGCGATTGAGTTTGAATTACCCATCTGCGTTGTGATTGGAGAGTGTTTTGTTTTTTCTTTTTATTTTTTATAAAAATATTGGCAGCAGGGATTATGATTTTAAAAGATTGTTACGTAGCTTCAACTTTATGTTTGGTAATTTAAGTGAAGTTATATAAAACTTTGTAATTCCAGTATCCTGCGCCTGCGATTGGTAAAAGAGCAACGACTGACAATGATGAAGTAACGAAATATGCTGCTAGAAGCCCCGAAAATTTGCCATCGTACTCCAATGAAAAAAGGTAAAAGATTGACGAATTGTTATTTTTTTTTCAATTGAGAAGTAACAATTTGTAAAGGTAAAAGGTCGATAGCCTTACTTACCAATAAATAATTATCCTGCGTATCTAAACACCTAAAACGTTTTCAATCAACGATTTTTTCGAAACTACATTAAAATCGGTGACCGCCAAAATCAAGGTTTTTTTTTAGCCTGCAAGAACAACGGCAGCATCACATTCAGCCAGCCGCGGGCACTCTGCCAGACAGCGCAACTTCTTTGTCGAACGCAGCCCGAGGTCTACTCATGCGTTTACTAGAACGAGATCCGCGGGTCCGCATCAGAAACTTGAGGCAACTTCAGCAGTCGGCTTTTTATATGAAGTTTAATTTCGAACATGTGAAAATGAAGAAGGTGAGATAGTAAATAATATTATGAAGGATAGGTAGTAATATTGGTTCCTAAATTAGAGCTTGCCGAGCTATGAATTTGCTGAAGGTAATTTTATCGCTTGGATCAAATTTTATCTAAAAAATATTATAAAAAAGTAAATAATAACTTGCGTCCGCGGTTTCGCCCGCGTATTTTTTAAAATACAATATCATTAAGGTGGAAGCGACAGGGTAGCCAGCTAAATTCAAATTTTCTTAAATTTTTTGCAATTTACAGGTTAGTGTCAAGTTTTATGTTAAACAAAATATGATTCACGGCCGTAAAAGATATGTATTTACAGAATTAGAATCATCCAAACCTTGAATACATCAACCCTCATTAGTTCATTTAACCCCATTGAATGACTTTTTGATGAACAAGTCATTCAATGTGGTTAAAATTAACTTAAATGGTTGCTTTTATGATTTTAATGGTTAAAACTCAGCAAAGTCATATTTGTTATGGCCTCCAATCCAATTTTTATTTAAATCCAACCTGCAACAGACCGGCAAATTACAAAAAAAAAATAAGAAAATTTTAATTTTGCTCCCCTGACGAATCCACCTTAAGTATAAATTATAACCTATGTGATATTCTGACGTATAAACTATAATATTGTGAAGTTTCATCAAAATCCGTTCTGTGGTTTTTACGTAAAAGAGTAACAAACATCTATCCATCCATGTCAGAAGTAAGATGGTAATTCAATTCAATTCATTTATTGATTGCATCAAGTATGGTAGGTATACATGAATTTCTTATATAATATATTTAGTAACACACATTTGATATTAATTATTACACTTAAGATATTAATTACTGTAACTAACTACATTTTGTCAATTTATGTATAACTACTTAACAATGTTAGATCCTCCAGTATCTAGTTAAACATTATCTGTGCTTTTAATGTATAAAATTTACAGGGACATTTTTGAAAGTACTCATCTATCGAATAAAATCTTTTTGAAGGATAGTTTTGTAATTCACCTAGACAAAGCATTGTAGATTAGGGGAGCCATGTAAACGCAGCTCCGCCAAAATGGGCATTTCAAAATCTAAATGTCTAGGTTTCCTTTTATTTGTGATAACTTTCCGTTCAAATAGTTCAAGATTGGATCTCACAAAACTGGCAACTTCGTAAATATTTGTTGTTGTGCGACTTGAATATAGGCCTGCACGAGTCAGACCACTGCATTTTGAATATTGCACGAAGCACTTTTATGGGCAATGAAGATCTTTGCCATTTCGAAAGAGTTTCCCCACACAACTATACCGTATCGCATTACTGAGCAGACGTACCTATGCGTGATATACCATTATGGCGGTACGCAAAGATGTCACATTTACATAATCGTCGTGATGTCTTTTGAATATTTCAATTTATCATACAAATTTTAATTTATTTGTATATTTCTCCTTACAGGTATCACCGAGATCTATTTTGGAGCGACACTTTCCTAATCGTGCTACGGAATCTCCAGTTGACAATCTTCACATGGCTAGCCAAAAAATGTTCTCGGTTTTTGATCAACCGACTTTAATATAAGAAAAAGACCCATCGATGAAAATCCAAAAACATCGATTTATCTGACGAAAGCTTTATTTTTATTTATCTTTACACCTGCAGCAGGTGCAGGTAAGACAGAAGCAACATTGCTAATAATTAATCCATTTTATTTAAAACTAGCTGTCCCACGCAACTTCGTCTGCGTCACATTTTCCCCGTGATCGCAACATTTTTCATTGCTGCTCGGCTCCTTTTGGTCGTAGCGTGATGATATATAGCCTATAGCCTTCCTCGATAAATGGGCTATCTAACACTGGAAGAATTATTCAAATCGAACCAGCAGTTCCTGAGATTAGCGCGGTCAAGCAAACAAAAAAACAAACAAACTCTTCAGCTTTTTAATATTTTGTAGTATACAGGGTGTAACGGAAAGGGTATATACATCCTTAAGGGTGTGCTACAGACCATCAAACTGAACATGTTTCACAGCATTAAAAAAAAATTGCAGCAAAAAAAAATATCAGCTGCCTATACATTTGGGTCGAATAGGTATTGCAATTTTCTATGGGGCAGCAGATATTTTTTTTGCTGCAAAAAATTTTTTATGGTGTGAAACATGTTCAGTTTGATGGTCTGTAGCACACCCTTAAGGATGTATATACCCTTTCCGTTACACCCTGTAGATATATCGAATCAATTTTTTTTTATTTCACATAGGCCTACATGGGCACTTGTAACACGTCGACAAAGAGGTGCTCGGTTCGGGTTGGTCGTTTCGTTTTATAAGACAAGTTTTCTTATCTCTTTTATTTTTAATGTATGCCTAAGCTTTAGACTCGCAGGTATGATTACGATGAGAGAAAAGAAAGAAAGAAAGAAAATTGTTTTTATTTGGCATTAATAACACCTTAAAAGTTATACAAACTAAATACAACCGTACCTACACGATGTATGTACGTGTAGGTACGGTCATGTAGGTATATTTGATCTGAAAGTTCACACTTATATTTTCTTTGGCAGCAATTATTTTACATAACAGCACGCCTTTAATCCCCGACAAGTCAGGCAGAGGTGTACCTAATAATAGTGCACCCACATTTTGCTTACACAGTTTTGTTTATGTCCTGTATAAAAGGCTTGCCCCCTAGCGCCTGCTTATTACCATCAACTGGTCACAAATCCAGGCTCTTTGCTCGACCGGGTTACTATGACGTCTTATAGCAGTATTGTTTTATTCTTATTCCAGTGTGGGAAAGAGATGGAGCTAGACGACCCGTATAGCTGTGTCTTTTTCCCACTCTGCAATAAGAATAAAACAAAACTGCTTTAAGACATCATGGTAGGCCACCTGGAAATTGAATCCAAGAACGAATGCTCAGCAGTTGCTGTTGCGACCACTAGACCAACCAGACAGTCAGCAATTATTTTATAGGTATCAATTGTAACTTTTCCTACCTAAAACCTATAAAAAAAAATGTTATACTAATTCCTCCTTTGTTAGAACCTAAGTCTCAATAAAGTAAAAGAGTTATTTGTCAATTTCGCCAAAGAAGGACATCGCTGGTGCCATTTTAATAGTGTAAATACTCATTTGTGTACCTTAGTTAATGTGAAACATGTCATGTACAAACGATGATACATCAAGCTATACATTTGTGGTATAAAATGGCCTCGCTTTGTATAGATTTCCAATACAATGAGAGATCTGCAGCTTGATTGATCGCCGCGCATACCTCATCAATATTTTTTTGTTTGTGTTAACGAATCATTGAAATGAACTATTACATTCCGTTAGATTAGAATAAAGTAGATTTATTTAGGTGATGGTAACTATTAAAAAATAAAATTTGTATGCGTATAATGCTGTTAACCGTAATTTAAGTTGCTTTCAGATGCCGAATATTGTAAAGCAAAATGACAAATAGATCTGAATTTAACCATGTTAAGAATAGGGATGATGACTGGGTATAGAAAACGAAATTCTATTTTGTCCGTCAATCAGGTAATACAAAAATATTAGATACGTATTTTTTGTTTTATCAAGTTAGCAAAAATAATACTTAGTTAAAACGCATTAAAGTTGGAGAGTGGGGGCTCACTACGTCCCAACTAGGTATAAAATGTACTGAGCCGTGACGTCATGCGCCATTTCAACTCAAAATATCTCCGTAATTTTACGATTAGGTACGTGAAAAAAGAAAAAATACGTGTCAAATAGTTTTTAATAATCTACCCGATGGACAAATAAAAAAAAATGAGTCACCATCCCTATTGCAAGCATATTATTATTATATGACGGTAGGAACTATTTTTGTGTCGTCTTTTGACTTCGATCAATATTGATCGAAGTTTTTGATGTAAAACATCTGTAGGCGCGACTAGGCAGTAAAATCGACTCCTATGCCTAGACGGGAAATGGTGTTGCCCCCCACCCCTATGCCACATAAAATAAACCAATTATTAAAATAAAGTTTGTTTTGGATTTATTATTGCGTTATAGGTCTCTATTCCATTAAAACAGATGTTTCACATCTGACAGGCGTCCGTGACGGGTAACTTTTTTTAGGAATTAATCGTAATAAAGATTTTGACAATATTCTTTCTTTCATTTAAGTTTTTGCACAATGCCACACGGATATAGTTGTATTAATTTGGAAAAGAAAATATAGTGTCACAAATCTATCTAATCCGGTGGCGTTCGTTGGAACTAACAGACATTTTAAGTGTAATCGCCAAAACCATAAACACTAAGAACACACGATTTATTGATTTTGGTAAATATGGCAACATCTTAATTTATGTCACAAGTTGACAAAAATTATAGACTGACAATTTGACAAGTGCTGCAGTATTTCGTTGTTTGTTCGTCATAAATTTTTCAAGCAACATGAATTCCCTGTTGAGGAAGGCTGCGATTCAATACTTGAAGACTAATGCACGGTCTTCTACCCACGCTGCTACCGCTGGTGGACATGGAGGTGAGACCCATTTTGGAAAACAAAAAATTATGTAATCAGATAACCTAAAGAAGGGCCTTATCTACCTGCCCATTTACTTTATAAAATGCCCTAATTCAATGAATTACGCCTAAACCATACGCAGTAATAATATATACTGTAGGTTACCATAAAACAATATTAACATTTTAGCATATTTTTCCTGTAGTGGTTGTGAATTTTAAACTTAAAATCAACACTACCATAGTGTTGATTTGTGAATTTCCTATAATGTTATAAAAACTGTCCAAAGAAAATATGCTATTTGAATGGTAAATATGACTAGAAGTTAACATATCTCCTTGCTTGCTTCTTTTGCTTTTATAACATGGCCTACTAGATAAATCAAATAAGTACATCCTAAGATAAAACTGGGATTTAAATTTATATGTTTATGAATCCTTTTAAATACAGACAAAAATGTTCTGTGACAATACAATACATAGTATTGTATAGCGGGCTGGTTTCCGCAACTCCACGTCTAAAGCGCGTACAACACTCCATTTGAATTGTTTAGGTAAAGACTACTAAAAAGCAATCATAATAATGTTTACAGGAGGTTTCAAAATGTGGAGAAAGCTGACTTTCTTCGTGGCATTCCCTGCCATCGGTCTTGGTATGATCAATACTTACGTGGCCCACCAGGACGAATCCCATGAACCCCCAGAATTCGTGCCCTACGACTACTTGCGCATTCGCTCCAAGGTATACTCACTGATATTTATTTCATTTTACTTTTGCTTTTTTTTAGATTGATCTCAAAGATGGAGGACAGATACGCAGTTTTTCTCCATGTAAAATACTGATATTCTGCTGCATCCGGTTAGACTGAAAGCCAACTTAACATGGGTGGGAAAAAGGGGCAGATGATTAATATCTCAAGAGATTATGACACACATGCACACACACTGTTATTCAAAACTCACGACGGAAAAATAATATAATGACTGACATTCACAAAACATTGGAAAGGTTCTAATATTAATTTTAAACACTTGTTGAAACAGTGGAAGCAATCCTAAAGAAGTTTAGTTCTAAATATTACTTGTGGGTCACGCCCACATTTGTTTTCTGTTATGGCAATTGATCAGAGGTTACTTTGATTAGGTTCTATCACTGATTTATTTATTATTCTCTGATTTCAGCGCTTCCCATGGGGTGATGGCCAGAAGTCCCTCTTCCACAACCCCCATGTCAACGCTCTCCCCAGCGGCTACGAGCACTAATTATTATTAATTTTAAAATGATAGTGCAATTGTGCAAAACACACTTAGATTACAAAAATTGTATTGTGATAAGAAACAAAAAATAAATTGCTTCAAAATGTATTTGTGTATCTTTATTCTGCTTCTTTCATGCTGATGGGATGCTTTGTCAAATTACTTTGGTGCAAGAGGTAGCCCCATTAATCAGGTCGTCCTAGAAAAAGAATTAGCACAGGCATTAGGTAAGACCTATGGGCTTTAGATTAATTAGATAAATCTACAGTACAGTACAGAACACAAGATTACTGTACACAAATAAACTGCAGTTTACTTGTTTATCTCTAAATTGACAGTAGACTCTTCACAAAATTCTTCTCATTTCCCCTTCGAACTGAATACTTGTATAGAACCAAGGAATCAAGAACAAAGATTATCCTATGCTGAAGCTGTAAAACCAGCCCAAATAAACCACCTCCCAGAATACTTTTGATAATATTCACATCTCAGGCCAGGCAAAGGCGATCCTAGAACAAATAATTATATAAAACATACTGAAAAGTTTGAAATCCTCCAACAAATGAGCACTCTTTATGAGTCCCGTACCTAAACTCGTCGACATAAATGACTTCACTACGGATTGCGGCTTGGAACACCAATGGTCTTGCCACTAATAACCATGAAGTTAAACTGCTCATGTTTCAACATAAACTAGACATTCTTCGTAACTCAGGGCCACTGTAAGGCTAATTCCATAGTAAGCTTTCCAGAACAACAACTGCTTTATTACAAACCACCCAGACGGTACAAGCCACGCGGGAACAGCCGTCATTATAAAAAAGTCTATTAAAATTCATAAAATGCTTAACTATGAAAAATAAGCACTTCCAATACGACGACGATTACTGTTCATGCCAAATAGGATACATCAATGTATCAGCAGTGTACAGCCCACTTAAACACAACATGACTGAATATTTGTACTCCGATTTCTTTGACACGCCGACCCGAGAATCGAACCCAGGAGCTCATGCTTAGCATTCGCAATTTTGATCATTATACAAACGAAGCAGCCAGAGTCAGTTATTACAAATAATTAAAAAAAAAAACACACAATTGCCTTTATCACTTCATCAATCATGCAATATTTTAAGGCAAGTAAATTACCTTATTTATTAAAGAAAAATAAAAATGTTGTAATGAACTTAATTTTTTGTACACTGACGATGTTTTTGAACGACTTGACATCTGCCTTTGTCAAAATATGTGCAAAATCGATTGGCAAGGCAACATGTCATCAGTGATGTGTAAATAAATTGTTAATTCCACTTTCCTGACTGCATATTGGCTACTTCATATACCAAATTTAAAATAATGAGATAAATTAACATTCTTAAACTTAAATTCAAATATGTCGAGTGCTTCGGTGAAAGAATTTGGCAAGGCATGGTGGTCAGAGGTGTACAACAGAATAATCGGTGCTGTGGTGTTTCTTGACGATGCTAGTGCGGAGTGCCTGCACTGGGATGGTGGTCTGTTCAATCTGCTGTCCGGAGGAGCGGTCGCTGTAAAGAGTTTATCTCCATTTGAGGTAAATATTATATTTTTTTGAGTGGCTTGTTTCCACTTGGTTTCCTCTTTATTTGATTCCCTGACCGTTCTGATCATTAAAAATTTGGTTCAGTGGGTTGTTTTAATGGATTAGTAATGTAATACAGTTTAGGCATAAAAATTGTCAATGAACATTATCTTGAACATCATTTCAGCTGAAAAATGTCCACTGCTGGACATAGGCCTCCCCCAAGTGCCACATTGGCCGGTCCCGTGCGCCACGCATCCAACGGATCCTCGCAACCTTCACCAGGTCATTGGTCCACGTAGTGGGAGGCCTTCCAAAGTATCATCTTCCGGTTCGCTTTCGCCATTCCAGAACTTTTCAGCCCTAAATGAACATTAGCATTACTGAAATTATAGGTGTAACCTGTGGAACATTTCATGGAAATCTAATTAACAAATATTATAACAATATTGCACAATCACTGTTAAACAAAATTCTATGAAACTCTTCAATATTACATTACAGGTTTGCAAGAAAGATCAGAAGAAGGCAGTGTTTATAACACAAACAACAAACACGCAACTGCAAACAATATCTGAGATCATAAGTCACAGTGACTTAACTCACTGTATTCTCATATCATGCATGAGCCTGGATGTGGTGTACTTAGAAGTGAATGATGGGAGAGATGTTAGCGATGTCATCGCTGCAGGGCGGGGACCAATAGAGGCTACAAGGCAGCTTGAAATGATGCTGGTTGGTTGGATGGGGAAAACGGTAAAACATCAATTACAATTTTTTTTTTCTTGTTCAAATACTGGGCAAAGGCCTCCCGTTTCTCTTTCTAAACCTAGATGTTAAGTGTACAGATCAGGTAAGAAACATCACCCTGTTCTCCATGATTGAACTTGAAGAATCTGAAGTGGCTAATAACTTAGTTTTATGTAAAAATTTTATACTGGTCATCGTCCAACGCAATGTCTTTCGATTCGCGGATTCTAGAACATTTCGGCCCCATTGGCCATCCGTTCTGCAAGCAATGTGCCCCCGCCACTGCCACTTATGTTTGGCAAGTCTTCGGGCTGCGTCAGTAACCTTGGTTCTCTCGCTTCTGATTTGATCATGATGCATAACTTACTTACCATTAATACTTCGAAACATCTTTGTTAATAATCTAACTATCAAGCAGTCCAGTACAGAAAAGTATCTTGGTGTACCTACTATTAGATGACAAACTATCCTGGAAACTCCATACCAAGCATGTAAGAACCAAATTTGTGTCACTTTCTGGAGCTCTTCGCGAAATGAGAAACTGCTTACCACTGCAAAAAAAACGCACTATCTACAATTCATTAGTAAAAGCTAATCTAGAATACCTAATTGAGATTTGGGGACCAGCATCCAAACGTAACCTCAATTACATGCAGAGGACCCAAAACAAAATTATAATGACTTCCTAACACGTACCAAACAGCTATATGAAAAAACTAAACTGTTCAACCTCCAATCTCTGTGAACACAATTAAAATATTTGCTTAGTGGTAAAAAAAAATTGATAAAACTTCCCAAACCAACATAAAACTTTCAAAAAAGACATACACACATATACTATAGAAAAGAGAAATTTTTATATGAAGGGCACATAAGATCTATTTTCCATATTTTACTGCAATAGGTGGGTAGGCGTTGTTGAGGTAAAACGGGCAGGGGAGTAATACTCGTGCGCATCGAGCACGGACTTCGGACTCGCGTTCGGTGAACTAATGGAACATCCCGTATCCTCAAAATATACAGGGTGTAACGGAAAGGGTATATACATCCTTAAGGGTGTGATACAGACCATCAAACTGAACATGTTTCTCATCATAAAAAATTTTTGCAGCAAAAAAAAATATCAGCTGCCTATACATTTGGGTCGAATAGGTATTGCAATTTTCTATGGGGCAGCAGATATTTTTTTTACTGCAAAAATTTTTTTATGATGAGAAACATGTTCAGTTTGATGGTCTGTAGCACACCCTTAAGGATGTATATACCCTTTCCGTTACACCCTGTATATGTTCTTAGGAGAAATAAAGATTCTTTAAACCTATTTGAGCTGGTTAAAAATTATTTTTTTATTCTTTATTTCAGCAAAGCGCAGTGGAAGTAGTACACATACCAATCTTTACCATAGCTCTTACCAGTGTGGTGTTTGTCACTCCTCCATACCGCAACATATACCCGCTGTTTCGCGACAAGTTAATTCCGGACACGCCATCAATAGACCTGCTAACCTTGTCTAGTAAGGAGCGGTGTCAAGCAAGAAGACTGGCCAGCGGAATCAACAATATGATGGATTCAATGAATTTGAAGGAGGATATCTACTATATTGGCACTTATGGCTCATTGTTGGCTGGCATTTTAGAGAATTCACCTATTTGTATTTCAAGGAGAAAGGTAAATTTTTGTTAAATATTCTACTGTACTTAAATACTTTTTACATATTCTGTTCCTTTAGTTTATAAGCTAGGTTAAAATATAGCTAAGGCTTGTATCCTAGAATTGCCGAGTTCGCTGGCAATTGACTGCTTTTCAAAGGGTGTAAACTGGCAGACCTTCAATGAACCTTGTAGTACAAACTGTCTTTTCATATGTTATGAACAACTCAGCCTTATGCAGTCCAATGCTGGATATAGACCTCTCCCAAGCAGGACCACAAAATCTGGTTATCTGCCTGACATCCAGTCAGCCCCATACATTTTCATAGTATTTCTAAATTACTATCAAGACAAGCAATTTCTACACACTTGATTGACCGTGCAAACATTTCCTGCAAATGAAAGTATTATGGGAGAGCAGCGGTGGCCCAGTGGTGGCAGCCCCGACATACGAGCAGTGAGCCGTGCGTTTGAACCCAGGCAGGCGCATTACTCTGTGTAATTTATTTCATCACTGCTGCCCTCAAAAACGGTGAAGGAAAATATCGTGAGGAAACCGGCATGTCCTAGAACTAAAAATTCGAAGACATGTCACATCTACCAACCCGCACTGGGCCTGCGTGGTGCATTACAGCCCACTCCCTCTCATAGAGAGGAGGCCTGTGTCCCAGCAGTGGGAACATTATAGGCTGATGATGATGAAAGTTTTAAGTCTAAAACTATGTGTTTTTTTTCACCTTCCAGAATTGCCAGCACCCTGCGTCCCTGATCATCGTAGACCGTACCCTGGACCTGTGCGGCGTGACCAGTTACTCCACGGAGTCAGTACTGGACAAGATCATGTCGGCACTGCCCAGGTTTCCAGGACATTCCAATGAAGTCGCCGTCGATATGTCGCCGATTTGTGAGGCTAATGTGTAAGAATTCATTGTGATTCAGACCTTTTTAAGACTATCGGTGCTAAGTACCCAGCATATAAGTCGAACAATAATTCGTTCGTGTGCCTACAACCCGAGTTGCCGTTATACGTAGCTATAGGTATACCATATAATAATACCATACATCATACAAGAAAAATTGGATTATTTGAACTTGCAGCGAAAGTGCTTATGAAACTTAATATTAATAATCATTATCATTGATCAGCTATCAGCTTTAAAAACTCGCACCTTTGTAAATAAACACTGCATTACTCTAGTTATCTATCAAAAAAGGAAATAAAAAAACATTGACATTGTATCTGCCATTATAATCAAAATTTATCAGACAGATTGTTGCTGGTTGCTGGGAAAATTTTTGAGATGACTTGTTCTTTCCAGTTAAAACGTAGGAGATATCGAAAAAGCATTTTTTGAAAAAGATAAAAAAAAGTAATTGTCTAATCCGTATTCATGCATATTCTACGTAATCACGTATCTGGCCTTTTTGCGGGGTGTCACTTATTACAAGATCAATATTACTGGTCTTCAAAATAAAAAAAAAACATTTGTCAAACATTAATCGCGTTCCTACACTACCCAACCCTAAATTTTCAGTATTAACCACCCGGAAGACGTGCAGCTAAGTCCGGGCTGCCTGTACCACGCGAATGACGAAGCGTGCGTGCAGACATACGAGCACATGATCAACAAGTCACACAAAGAGGTCATGTTCGACCTTTATAACAAACTGTCCAAAATCGACGTACAGAAGTCGCCCAGTCCCAAGACTCTGCTGAAAGTGACGCCGCAAAGTGTTGAGAAGATCGTTACAGCTTCTAAAGGTAAGAATATATAAACTGTCGACTTCTATAAATAAGTGAATGATCACCACGCCGCACAAGAAGCTCATATTTGACCTCTATAACAATCTGTCCAAAACGATTTATTAGTTATTGACTAACGTTCTATCGACTATGTTCTGTTACTATCGACTATGTTCTGTTACTATCGACTATGTTCTATATTAACATCATTGGTTTCCGCACTATACTTCAAAAGTGGACCATTATACGTCAGTTATGGCGGTCGTCGTTCATTCGACGCAACGACTTATTGCCGAGCTGATGTTGTCCTCCGATACTTAAGTATTAATGCTGTAACATAGCGACGACACGGCTGGCGCAGTGGTTGAGCGATCGACTGCTGCGCTGCAAGTCGCGGGTTCGATCCCGCACGGAACAAATATTTGTTTGGCCTACAGATAGTTGTTCCGGGTCTGGCTGTTTGTGTATGTGAGTTTAAATGTTTGTAAACGCACCCACGATACAGGAGAAATTCCAAGTGTGGGACAACGTTATAAAAAAAAAAACATGTATGTAACAATATTGTAAAACCAAACCATTTTTAATGAGTAATCATAGAGTTTCTTGCTGGTTCTTCTCCAGAAGAAACGATCAACCCGAACCGTGCACCTTTTCTCGACGTTTTATAACTGCCCATGTACTTAGGCCTGTGTTTTTTTTTTTTTTTCATTCCAACTACATCTATCTACCTCGTAAATTCCCTAGTCTGAAATAAATTAATACTCTTAAAAATTACAGGTAATTACGACGTCATCGGCAAACATCTAGGCCTCCTACAGCAAGCGCTTGCTGTGGTGCAAACACTAAAGTCCCCGAAGCGAACTCAGCAAGACTTGCTCATGAGTTTGGAGAAGCAGGTGCTTCAGAACCTTGCTGCCAGCCGGGACTCGACTAGTGTACTGCATCAGGTAAAGTATTCCTATTATAAAAAAAAGTTTAATTACGTTTAATAAGGTTGTATTATTCAAGGCGAAGAAACGAGCTCGTGGCTAAAGAATAACAGCCGCTCGGGTAGATTTTCAGGTTCAGTCGCGCTTTCCTAGGTTGGTCTGTGGTTGGGTGACCACCCATTACATACCGAGTTTCCTCCGTGCCTCGGAAAGTACACACATCAAAAAAGTCTAAGCAACACAGATGTTTTTTTAGTTTTTTTTTTTTTATGTTTTGCCATAAATAAGTGACATACATAAAAAACACACACACATGCATAATTTAATTGTGACAGAGTGAATGAGTAAAAAAAAATGTTTCTTTGTGAAAGCTGTTTGTTATCATGAGTATAATCACGTGTTTAAATATCGGTCACTAATTACCAGTCACCCTATAAATATATACAGGGTGTAACGGAAAGGGTATACAGGGTGTTTGGTGCATCGTTTGCCAAATCGAATAGGCCGAAAGGAGAGGTCATTTGCTAACTCTTCACGCCCTATAACTCATTCCTTGCCTGACCGGGTTTTTTATATTAACTTTTTAATTTAAATTTTTAAAAATTCCAAAATTCAACATTTTAGGTCAAATAAAAAAAATAAAAATATTGTTTAGACTTAAAATTTCGATTTAATTTTGATGTGTACTCTTGTATGATTCTATCAAATTCAAAGTTACTTGCTAGTTACAATTAGTTTATTTTTTAATAGCTCGTAAAGTTTTTGTAAAAGAAAATTAAACTTAAAACTCAACTTTAAATAGCTATAAAAAAAAAAACTAAAAGCGATCTGGATCTTCGAATACCTTTAAAAAGTTCTCTAGTCTGTCCCCTTTCCAACGGTATGCAATATGTCCAAAAAAACGGTTAATAAAAAATAATAATAAAAATAAAAAGGTTTATTGCAGAAACTTGTACAACTTTTACAGTAAATCTTACTTAGGGACCTCCTTTTAAGTAAATTATATACCTGTGCTAGAAGGCCCCGCTCTTCAATTACAAATAAAAAAATGGTAAAAGTGGTGTACAAAAATAAAATAAAATTTAAACAAGAAATTATAAGATATCTAAAATTAAAAAATAAAAGAACTTTGAAAACACTCCTAAAATAGTGTGTGTGAGTGTGTGCATGTGTGTATGTGTGTGAGAGCGTGTGCGTGCATGCGTGTGTGTATGTGTGTGAGTGCGTGTGTGTTTATTTTCAAGTCATATTGACGATACTTGCAGCAATATTTCAATGTCATCATAGATCTTCAGTTTTAGCCATTGAACTAATGCCTTTTTGCAGTCTTTAGTAGTCATGGGATAGATGTTAATTATTTTATTTATTTTATTATATAGGGTAGCGGAATTGGTATTGAATTGTCTTTTTGCATAACTCGTTTTAGCTAATTCTACTGGTGCAACACGGTGCTTTCTTCTTCTTTCCTGAGAGTTAGGGTCATATGGCAGGACTTTGTGTAATTTTAAGATAGCGTGAAGTATGTACAATTTTCTGACTGTGAGAATACCGCTTAGGGAGTATAACTCATTGGTCGGGAATCTGAACGGTTTGGTGTACATGACCTTTATAAGAGATCTCTGTGCTCGCTCTAGCTCAAGAAACTTCGTTTTTGTCGCACCGCCCCACACGGGTATGCAGTAGATAAGAATTGATTGAGCCAGAGAGACATAGATTTCTGTTAACATTTTTTTAGTTGTCACATGTCTTAGGTTCTTAAATATCCAAATAAGTTTTCTCGCACGGGCCATGACCATATCTGTGTGTGTATGCCAAGATAACCGCTGATCAACGATTATACCTAAGTATTTTATATGGGTTACTTTTTCTATGTTTTTACAAGAACAATTTGTGCTAGAAGCATTATGACAAGTGTGGATTTTGAGAGTTTCGTTAGGTCCGGGTTGAGTGTTATTGTAGTTTGTAAATGCAATATATTTTGTTTTAGAAATATTTAGTGTTAGAAGATGTGAGTTCAACCAGTTGGCAATTTCGAAAAGACCCTTTTCAGAAGATTGATATACGGATTCCCATGTGTCGCCAGAAAAAACAATAGCTGTGTCATCTGCATATGAGAAAACGCGCCCATTATCTGGCATCATATTGCAGAGATGGTTTATGTATATTAAAAATAGAGTCGGGCCCAGCACGCTGCCCTGCGGAACGCCGTAGGTCACGTTAGACTCCTTACTAATATACTCTCCTACCTTAACCCTTTGCTTACGATCCTGTAGATAATCTATGAGTAATGCTAATGGGCTACCTCTTACGCCTATGCCTTCTAGACTATGCACAAGAATGGGGACAGAAACGGTATCGAAAGCTTTTTTTAAATCAAGAAATACAGTTATACATTTTTTTCCTGAATCTACTAGTTTAACAATATGAGTGGTTAATACTGTCACTGCGTCTTCCGTAGATAATTTTTGTCTAAAACCATATTGGGCTTGTGAAATAATGTTATATTTATTAGTGTAGCTTGTTAGTCTTTTGTTAATTAGCTTTTCAATGATTTTAGATATTGCAGGCAAGACAGAGATAGGTCTATAGTTGTTAATGTCATCACTGTCTCCACCCTTGTGCACAGGAGTTATTATGGCATGCTTCAGAGCTGGTGGAAATTTCCCTTGGCTAAAGCACAAGTTAGCAAGATGCGAAATTATGTTGCTTTTAATTTTTAACTAAATGTGTAATCGAGACATTAGGCTGATATTCGACATTACAGTAAGAACATACAACAGTAGTTTTAGCATAAATAACATGCCTCAAGTAAGTAGACAGATACTGTTATGTCACTAGTGCGTAGTGTCCTATCTCTTTCTTAAACAGAAACCAACGTTTTAAGAATTTGAAATTAAAAAAAAAATACAGAAATCACAAATCTTGTTCGAGTTGTCCGCCACTGTTGCGAATGCACGCGCGGCATCTTCATCTTATCTCAACTGTAGTGGAGCGTAAACGTATTTCTGCTTTGATAGTCACGAAAGCCGCATCAATGCGTTGGACTAAATCATCCCTAGTCTCAACTTCCGTGGCGTTATTTCTTTGGCTCGTTCTTAGACGTAAAGATCTAACAGAGTTAAGTCTGGGGGAACGTGGAGGTCATGAAATAGCCATCCCAAAACACCGAAGCAGACTTCCCCTTATTGTTAGCTGAGCTGCTAATTTTCCGTGTAGACATCTCTTTTGTATTCCAACAAGACGGTTGTCCCGCTCACTGGAGTTTAACTGTCAGGGAGTACCTAATTCGTCAGTTTCCAGAATCATGGGTACGGAGGAATGGCCCTATTCTATGGCCTCCACGTTCCCCAGACTTAACTCCGTTAGATTTTTACGTCTAGGGACGAGCCAAATAAATTTTCTACGCCTTGGAAATCGAGACAAGGGAGGATTTAGTCCAACACATAGATGTGGCTTTTGTGACTATCAAAGGAAAAATACGTTTACGCACAACTACAGTCGAGATAAGACGAAGATGCCGCGCGTGCATTCGCAACAGTGGCGGACAACTCGAACAAGATTTGTGATTTCGGTTTTTTTTAAAGTGAAACATTTATTACATCGTCTCAAACTTTTTCGTCTGTGTGTTGCATGTCGTGTGACGCTCGGCCGCGGAGTAGGGATAAAGTGAAAGGCGCTCTTCAGAGCGCCTTTCACTTTATACCTACTCCACGTTTTATACCCTTAATGGAATATTATTCCAAAATTTTTTAGTTAAATGTCTATAGTGTGAAAAAAACTTTTACTTTTACCGTGGTTTCATAAAACCACAAAATCCTTTTTTTTTATTTCAAATTCTTGAAACTTTGGTTCCTGTTTAAGAAAGAGATAGGACACTACGCACTAGTGACATAACAGTATCATTCTATCTACTTACTTGAGGCATGTTATTTATGCTAAAACTACTGTTCTTACTGTAATTTCGAATATCAGCCTAGTGTCTCGATTACACATTTAGTTAAAAATTAAAAGATATTAAACGTTTTTTGGGCATATTGCATACCGTTGGAAAGGGGACAGACTAGAGAACTTTTTAAAGGTATTCGAAGATCCCGATCGCTTTTAGTTTTTTTATAGCCATTTAAAGTTGAGTTTTAAGTTCATTTTTCTTTTACAAAAACTTTACGAGCTATTAAAAAAGAAAGTAATTGTTCCTAGCAAGTAATTTTGTATTTGATAGAATCATACAACAGTAGACATCAAAATTAAATCGAAATTTTAAGCTTAAACAAATTTTTTATTTTTTTATTTGACCTAAAATGTTGAATTTTGGAATTTTTAAAAATTTAAATGAAAAAGTTCTTATAAAAAAACTGGTGTGGCAAGGAATGAGTTAAAGGGCGTAAAGAGATAGCAAATGACCTCTCCTTTCGGCCTATTCGATTTGGCAAACGATGCACCAAACACCCTGTATATACAGATGTGGTATTCTAATAAACATAGCGTTTGCTTTGAAGTAACGTCTCAACCAGTCAACAATTAACCTGGGCAGCGAGAGCACGTTCCCCCAAAATCATTCATCTACTTACTGATAATTTGATGGTTTTATTCTAAACCCTAACTAGTCTAACTAGTGAACACAACATTGGTATACTTAAGGGTGTGCTACTGACCATGAAACTGAATGTGTTTCTCCATCGGACCATCGATATATCGAAAAAATTATCTGCTGCCCCATACAAAATTTCAATACCTCTTCGACCCAAATGTATGGGGCAGGTGATATTTTTTCGCTATTATGATGTTTGTCCGATGGAGAAACATGTTAAGTTTGATGGTCTGTAGCATACCCTTAAGTATGTATATACCCTTTCCGTTACACCCTGTATATGTATTAGAGTAGAGGAAGACGAAAGAAACGATGGATGGACTGTGTGAAGGATGATAAGGCTGAAAAGAAGGTAAATGTTGAGAGGACGAGTAAAAGAGAAGTAAGGAAGAAGAAGACATGCTACGCCGACTTCAAATAAATTGGTATAAGGGCAGGCAAATGAAAATACAATTTTATAAACTATTTTACAGATCACCCATCTAATAAAAACCCGCAAGGACAGGAACCTGCCGCTCGAAAGTCTACTAGCCCTGCTCATTCACGTCTACTCTCTGATTGGAACAGAAGTATCTTTCTCCAAGCAACATGAAGACAGTCTCACAGAAACGCTCAGTGTAGCCATATTCGAAGACCATAAGACTCTGTATCAGAAGAATGTTGAGACAGGAGTCATGGTTACCCCAGAAGACTGTGATGCGGTGTCGAAGAGGGTGATGAGCCAGTTGAAGGATATTGCTCAGATGAGAAGGGTGCTGCACAAGTGAGTGTGTTTTTAACTTATTTGTCACTTACGGGATATCTTCGCTTGAATCGAGCTCCCGATATTTCGACGCTCTCAATAAATATTAAAAACGTCACGGATAACCCTTAAATGACAGTTGTACTTCTAATTATTAACCGTGAAAACTTAAAACAATGTGTTTTGTTTTTTATAACATTAAAGATGCATATCTGACTGCGACTTTTCTGATTGCCGCATTTGTGGTCTAGTTGTCAAGCGCAACAGCAGACCGTGAGGACGTTTGATTCCCAGGTTGGGCGGTTTTATTGGGTTTTTCCATGAGTAATTTCTCTTTAGTGGTTGCCACGGAGTCTGGATATATGCCCGGTTGCTGGCAATAGGTTCGCCCCCTATTACATGGGGCTCAAACATAACTGCCTAACTCTTCGGTGATAACATACGTGATTTTATGTGCTTTTCTGAAGGCGGTGGAACTGGTTTCTATGTAAACCTATAAAAAATGCTATTTAGGGACGGAAACTTTTTCATAGAGTTACTTCGGAGGAAATCTTAATGTTCTGTTTCAATTCTCACGATCCCGTTAAATTGCCGGGAAATTATTTCATATTTAAATGCGGTTTAATTCATCTGACCTAAATTTTTATAAACATCGAAAAATTAAATAATGAGTGCATATTGGTTAATATCATAATGTGAAGTAAACAATAACAATATTTTTATTTATTGAAAAGGTAGGCAGTATATAGATTGGTTGGAGTAATATTGCCAGATCAGTAGATCACAACAGTTTTACTTTTTACATTTTGAAACCCAAAGTTCCTTTCAAAATACTTCTCAATATGTATATTGCCTTAGCGGAATCAATTATAGCTTACGGAATTACGAGCTATGGGCGAACATTTAGATCATACATTGAAAGAATTTCCAAATTGCAAGTTAGACTTTTAAAACTCATCGTACCCCGAAAAATAAAGCACCAAAGTAAAGATAATGTCATCGAATTATTCAAATATTGTAAAATTTTGCCAGTACAGACTAGAATCGAAATGGCCCTCTTTATTGAACAATTTAATAACCAAAATATTCAAATACTCATATTACATAAAATAATTACAAGAAGTATCACCAGGAAGAAACATAGTACCTCAGACTACAAATTATTACGGTAGGCGCACAGTAAAATTTCTGATTCCCACAATAATGAATGAAATACCAAAATCCATAAAATACGAAATAAACGTGAAAAACTTTAAGCAAAAATACAAAAAATACTATTTCAACTGCTTATATAACTTAGTCCAAGGAAATAATTCACAAAACACTTAAGTATACAAAAATATAAAAAGAAGCAACCTGTATAGGATATACCGACTAGAACCGGCTTTCTATTGAGCGCCCAATAGCAAGCAACTCGGATTCAAAACATTACGTGTTACGGATAGATGTTTACGGCATAAATATTTTTCATGTACCTACATTTTACTTATAATTGTTTAGTAGTGATTAAGCAGTGTTGTTTTAGCGAATGTGAGTACCAATACCAACCATGTCTGGTTTAATGGTACAAAACAAACGTAACCTGTGTATGAAGATTATAATGATTAAATAAAAAAATTAAAAAAACAATCATCAGCGATTTTTTTCGCAAAATGTAAACATCTCTACATATTTACAAAGTGCTAAATTCTCAACATCTATTTTATTTCCGTAGATACAACTCTGTATTGAAGCCATGCGAGACGGGAGTCGGTCACGAGTACCGAGGCGTTCTCCAACAGTTGGTGGACGACCTGGTGGACACAGAGCGGCCTGAGATGACCGATCTCAAACACAGGAACGACAGCATCAAGGATCTGCTACGGAGTGGGCTCAAGTAAGAAATAAAAACATTTTGAAAGTACAGCATTTAGTACAACGCCATCTAGCGGCGAGTAGAATAGATACTTGGTAAAGCGCCATCTAGTGGTGAATAGATGCACCAAGGTCAAAAGAGAAAAATATGAAAACTGATTATTTTTATTGTTTCCTTTTCAGTATACTAACAAGCAAGAAGACTCGAACTTCAAAGCACCCTCTAGACAATTCCACTGTTATCATCTTCGTGGTTGGCGGAATCACAGCCGAAGAATGCAAACGCTTGCATCGAAGCGTGATCACCAGTGGTATCGATAACACCGTTCTGATCGGCTCTACGAAGCTGGTCACCCCAGTCGAAGCTATGAGGGATGTGTTGCCATTATAGCGACGCGCGAAAAAACAGCTCAAGACCTTGTATGGTTATTGGGGCCGTTGCTCACAAATGAAGAAACGACGCCTCGCTAATTTGCTTGCTGAGCCTTAAGGCTGTACAGTGAATACCTTGGCCAAAAATAGTGTTAACGAACTATTGATTCTATGTTTAAATTATTGGTATATGTGTTGATTGTGATGTCGTTTATGTCTGCTTATACGATTGTATATTTGAATCGATAATACGTTATTACAATTCTGTACAAAATCTTCCTTTTTTGTTATTTAGTGTGTCGCCACCTGTAATAGTCACGCCAACAAGTCTCCCAATAGAGTGCCACCATATTACGCATAATAATAAATCTGAAGAGTTTGTTTGCCTGAACGAGTTACTCTCACGAACTATTTGTAAGTCGGGTTTAAAAAAAACTTTGCTTTTGAGCCCGATTCTCGAAAAAGCCCGCACGTTACGAACCTTAGAAGCCGTGCGGCGGGTGAAACCGCAGAGCACAGCTAGTATTCTTTAAGAATATGGTTTGCTACTCTTGCTGCACATGAATTTTATTGGAGAAACATGTTACAAGTGGAGACACTGTTTTGAAAATACGTTTTTGGGTACTTATGTAATTCTGGTAGAAAGTAATAAATTGTAGACTACCATAACTGTTTATTTAGGTACCTATATAGACCGATAGTTTTTGACTTTTTGATGACCTTCTTAAGTTTTATAAAAATTATTGTAGCTGCAGCTAGATAGCATTGAAAACATACAATAATAGTGTAAATAGACGTTTTAAAAAAAATCTGATGTTCAGATTCAGTACATCATTCTGATAGGTAATTACTGGTGTTTTTTAAAATTATAAATAAAATATTTTTATGTGAACATAGAAAATTTTCATAGATAATTTAAAAAAACACAAATAGTTTCTTACAAAATTGTTACCCTACTAATACCTACTTAGTCAAAATGTATAGAAAAGCTGTTTTTTCCTAATTACCGACGAAAAAAAAAATATGTGCTGAATAAGTATTCAGTAAGTACATCATTTTTTTATATAAGCGTTAGTGCGTTGGTGTTACTTCCACGCTGTAAAAAGTTGTATACGTATTTCTAAAGGCGGAAACACACTTACGTGTCGTGGCGTGTCGCGACGCAATCGGTTTCATACATTGAATATGGTTAGGGACATATTTGCATGGCGTGTCTTGTCGCAACGATGTATGAAACCGATAGCTTCTGGCGCGTCACGACACGTAGGTGTGTTTCCGCCTTAATAATCGAGTTCTACATACGGTAAAGATATTTTAAAGGCTTGTATGATACATATGTTTAGAATTAGGTGCTAAGAGTTTTTCATTGTTATTCAATATTTTGTTGATTTTATTTCAGTCTTAGCTGTAGGTACATCATCATTAATTGTAAAATATATTTAAATGTAAGCATAACGCAATGCAATTACAATGCAAAATAAAATACAATTATTCTTGAAATTGATTTATTTATTCTAAACTAGCGTCCCGCCCCGGCTTCGCAATGGTGCTATTTTCTAATGAAAGCAATAAGAAGTGTGGTTAGCAAATTCTCTGTGTAAACCCTGTCCGGACAATCACCAACACAACAAAAAAAAAGACTCAATTGTTTTTTAATTCTAAAGAAGTCAAAAAGTACATTATCAATTAATGTACTTTGATACCCTGGATGATACGCGCTTCTAGGTTATGAAAGTACATTTGATTATGTTCTTTTATTATTATAAACAGATGACAATGATAAGAGGAGCTCGTGGCTAAAAATAATAATAGCCGCATGGATCGATTAAGGTTTAATCCCGTGCTTGCCGAGGTTGGTCCGTGCCTCGGAAAGCACGTTAAGCCGTTGGTCCCGGCTGTCATTTGTAGATATTTGACAGTCGTTAAGAAGCCAGGTCTGACATTTAGTCTTACCAGTATCGTATTACCCAGTTACTGGGTTGTGGAGGTCAGATAGGCAGTCGCATCATGTAAAATACTGGTACTCAGCTGCATTCGGTTAAACTGGAAGCCGACCCCAAGATAGTTTGGGAAAAGGCTAGGCAGATGGTGATCATCATCTGTCTAGCCTTTACCCATTTGCTGGGGTCGGCGGCTAGACAGATGATGGCAATAATAAACTTGAAATTCATGTTTTTTTTTTGCGCTTTTTTAACCGTCAAAGAAAAAACGAAGTTATAGTGCAGCCACACGCAAGTCATAAATATTGCATAAATTATCATCGTTATACTCCTCACGCCTCCGAAGAGGTAGACAGACATCCAGGTTCCACACATAAAAATACCTACTGGATAAAACTTCCTTCGTTTTCCAGGAATTGAACGGCAACCCAAATTAAAGATTACCATGAAAACCAGTAACATTCGTACCTACACAAGTTTTTAATGTTTTCTAGGGTAGGTAAATAAAAATCATTTTATAACATTTCAAAGTTTATTTTTCCAACACTAGTTGTGACCATTTTATGTCTATGTAATCAGTTTCACTCCCATTTAAGTTAAATTAATCCTATCAGTTTTTCTGTTCACCAATAGTAGAACCGAAAAACTGGACAACTGTCAGGCTTGAAAATCTTCATCTGACAGTAGGCTAAAGTCATTGGTGGATTATTAGTAATGAAAAACATAGTTAAACTTATGTTTTTTTTGTCAAAGGAATGTATTCTTTAATTTCAGAAATACTTTTATGTTTATACAAATACATTTTAATGGCAATAATAAATGCAGTGGCATAAGGAATTAAAATGACACTTAGCAACAAATTAAATAGAGGAAATGATCTAAAGTTTGTGCTAAAATAGCGCCAAAATTAGTGGCGCAGATAAAAAAGAGTGTTATGAATAAGTTATCAGATCAGTTAGCTTTAAAGAAATTTAAATAAAATTGTGCTTAACTTGACTAAATTTATCTAAATGTGGAATTTCCTATTCGAATTTTATATTGAGTACGTACCTAATATCAAGTAATATGATCACGTCATGTCAAAATGCTATTATCATAGGTATTTTTGCACAAATAAGTAACTTTCAGCTGCTTTTAGCATTGCATTCTAGTTACTTTTTTGATGTAGTAGGTACTTAATTATTCCACAAACCTTGAAACTAAATGAATAAACAATGTTCTACTCAGTTTTAAATGCTGTAAATGCCCTTTTACTTACATTCATTAAGTATCTAGCCCATTTATTCCAAAATTATTGTTTTAAATCAGCCAATTATTTATTTTATTGTATTTATTTCACAATGAATGCATTTATTAATTCATTTCGCCCTCTGTTCTGACCATAAACAATAGCATGTTTTTTAGGAAGACTGCCATATTTGATATCCTATCTATACTATCGTTTATTTACTATCACATTTTTCTTGTAATAAGTTTCTTATTGCCTACTTTTTATTGTATCGCCATATTACGTTAATACTTCGAGACTGCTGCCGGTTTCACTGACACTACACGGAACTTATTTAGGTATTGCATAAATAAAAGCGAAGTAGGTACTGGATTTTCAAAGGCTGGCTCAGTAGCAGCACCAAAACGCAATAATATTTAGGCATTACATTTAGTTCTCGGCTTGCGTTAGTGAAACTGGTATGCGCTGTGGCGTCACCACACGTAATCCTTACATTAAAATCAAGCGAAAGAAAGAAACTATGGACTGTGATTGGCAGGTTTAAGGCCAGGCATCGAACGACTCCTTCAATGAACCAATAACAGGTTCTTACATGCCAGTTACACGTTAACACACCCTATTGTAGTAGTTCAAAAAGAAAACATGTTTCATGGACAACTTCAGGGATTTCATTTTAATCCTCATCATAATTGATATCGAATTACGATAGTGGAAATATAAAGTAACTTAACCCTTACGTTACTTTATAATTCCACTATCGTATCGTAAGAAAGTACTGATAGATTTTCAACTTTGGGCGGTGTGCTGAACGTTGCAAAATCGAACAGCGCGGTTATATTCGTTACAGCATTTTAAATTTCCACCATCGATTGGTTGAACCAGCAAAACCCTCGAAACATGCTCTCTTTTTTGCAAAAACTAATTTGTATCCTTACTTCTACCAGATTCATATTAAAGTTCCATTCACGACATAAATATTGTAATACTTATTGTTTAACTAGGCACAGAGGTATCAGTCCATGCCGGCCACGTCACCTCCCTTTCTGAAGTCTGCATTGGCGTAAATCGCGGTTTTATTTCTAAAGAGTGCGCAGATTATTGAGCCTCGGCTTCTATACCGGACCATCCCATGGCCCTTCGCCCGAAGACCTTTCACTATGTCCTGTGGAAAGAAAGATTTTATGTTTTAATAACTCAAGGAATCTTTATCAAAAGTATTCGGTAGTCAGGTACTTTTTAATCAGAGAAATTAAAGAGGTTATAGAGGGTTGAAACTGAAGACATACACAGCACGACGCCATAGTCTGAAGGCTTTCTTAACAACACACTCTCATGCTTCCTCTCCCTCAAACAAAGGTATCTGTTAATACCCTATAAGCTTCTTCGCATGTAACCTTATTCACCCCCAATTATTCATAAACACAGGCTCCATCCCCGACTGTATACCGTTAGCAAATGACATTTGGCAGAAGTTCAAATAACACTATTTTTTTTAGGATACGATGTAAAATGGGTGACGTGGTTCTGGATCACTGTTAAATGGGCCTGATTGATGAGAGGTATTCGGAGGTCTTAGAGGTATACCTAGGTATTATTTCCTTCGTTGGACGAGAAATGGCGTTGATTTGGTTCTGTGATAGGCTTCCAATCTAAAGATTCCTTAACTTATCAATTCAACGCAAATAATATCTGTTTCTTACATCTGTAACACCGAATTCATATTCAACGTGCATCGGTGTGATCTGATGATGGATCCGGGCTTCGTCGACGGCTTCCTTTATCGACTGGTCGAACCACAGCTTGCGTATTGTCACCTGTAAGCGAATGTTTAGTTTTTATAAACTCAAGACGTCATACCTACTAACAACCCCTGTTAGATGAAATGATCCATGGACAATTATACCAGGTGTATAAACAGCACCTTATATTTAATATGTTGTTTAATAGTGCTTAAATAATAAACATTAGCTACAGTTAGACCTTAATTGTTAATGTAAGCATAACATCATACTACTGCTGAGCAAAGTCTTCGCCCCACAATCTTCTGCGAGGTCTTTAATAAGTTACAAATCAGGTCATTTCGTGCCGTTAACAAAAATATTAAGAATGACTTCCTGTGTTGGTTTACTAGGTAACAAAACCCAGTCTTCTCGTGCTACCCTCGACTTTAAACTTACCAAAGCCACAGAAGTAGTAATCTTGGTTCCTCCAGAAGCTCCGATCACGAGCTTGGCGTTTCCATTTCTGTCGACGATGATACTGGGGCTCATGGAGGACATGGGGCGTTTGTGAGGCGCGATGAAGTTTGCGGGAGATGGCTTCAGCCCGAAGAAGTTGGTGATGCCAGGAGAGGAGAAGTCATCCATCACGTTGTTCATTACAATGCCTGTTTTGAGGGTCGAGAAACCGGCGCCGTAGCTGTAAAAAGATAGAATGTTTGTGATTAAGAAGTCTGAAGACATCTTTATTTATTGTGGCACATTCACACATCTTCAGGCTATAAGTCATTCTATTGTGTTTTCTCTCTATTTTCTGTTTTCTGGCTGATAGATCCAAAATTGCAAATGCCTTTGTTCTTGATTTATTAAATGATTTTCATTGTCGTCCATTTGATTTCATGCCTGAGTGTTCGTCTGACAAGTGAACCAAACCAGATCACCGTTTTGTCCTTCAGATCCAAGGCACAAGGCAAGGCAAGGCTTCTTCAACACAAACTCTCAATTTCATACCAGATCATACTTAGCAGTAGACTAACTGAATTTCTTATGATCGGACTCTAGAAGCACTTACTAATAGTTGATAGAGCTGGTAACCGAAACGGCGTCCCCATTGCCTGCGATGATAGAAATGTGAGCGGTCCCAGCATCAGGCTGGTTGTAGGTCTCGGCGCCGTAGGTGGCCGTGTCGTTGCTGGTGGCTGTGTCATTGATGCGCAGACGCACCTCCGTGCCGTACTCTGGAGTAGTCACGTTACGGATAAGCTGGAAGAAACAAAGACAGCAGTTAAGGTACTAGCTTCTTCTTCGCCGTGGTGATGATTATTATAAAATTAAACAAGCTTCGGCCAGACCACGTCGATAACGTTAGTAATGGCCTCGATCTAGTCCCTTAACGTGCAGATGGAGTTAAACAAGGAGTAAGACAGAAGGTGGGGTAATCGTCTGCGATATTAACTAGCTACTTGAACTTTTAAAGTTTTGCGCTTCGGGAAATTGGGATTTGATTATATTGTTGTAGAAAATCATTAACAATAACGGTTTACAGGAATTAATGTCGCGAAAAACTAAATCAAGATTTTTGTAACAAGACTACAGATTCTACTGGTAAGTACGTAGATACCTAGGTATCTAGGTTAATTTTTTATTGCTTTATCTTGTTCTACCTTTTGTAGTAAGCAACGACTTATCCTCCCATACTTAAGTACTAAAGCTGTAACATTCAAATATTGTAAAAAAAAAAAGATTTTAAAAGAGTAACCATGGAGTTTCTTGCCGGTTCTTCTCCATAGGAAACGACTAACCCGAACCGTGCACCTTTTGTCGACATTTTGTAAGTGCCCATGTAGGCCTATGTGAAATAAAATATTTTGATTTTGATCATCTTATGGATCTACTGTCAGATAGTCCCCTTATTGGTCTTTTGTCTTAGCTTAATGTTAACAAAATTAATGACATAGCTTTCTTAAGAAATTATAAATATTATGTGTACAAAGAACAGAGATAGGTGGTAGCCATTATGAGATAAAGCTCAGTCAAAAGGTCAAAGTTATTTATGCTTTAATACCTACCTCCGTAAGTATATCAATATCAAATAATAATTTATTATCGAATGACAACTCTATTTCATAATTAACCCGTTTTGGGAATCACTTCCTGATTAAGATTTGTTATTATTAGTACATTCTTTATTAGGTAAATATTAGCTCGCTGATATTTAAACAAATTTTGCGACGCAATTTATTTCAATTTATTTAGTAACTTCGCATCACATAAACACATAGATATGAGGGAGTAAAACGCATAGATGAACATTTTCCACTTGCGTCTCGTCACTTTGTTAATTGTGGTGGAAACAGGCGAGCCGACTGCTACTAACACTGTACAAATCTAGAGCATTGATTAAGAAATTCCCGACGGAAAAAGATGTAAAACCTAATAATTTATTTACCACAGAATCATAGACATAGTATCATTATCTAATGGCGCTTGCGACCACTGGACAAGGCAGAAATTGCTCTTCGCACAAGTAGTCACATAAATTAAATATTATTCGTACCTAGAGGCAATATTCCCTAACTTAATCATTACCTAACTAACTAGTAGAATTTAAATATCCTAACATGGAAATGGAAGACGCAAAACCAATCCTCCTTGAACGCCATGTTGACCCAGCATTGTGAAATGTTGAATTTTAACAAGTTAGTGTAGAAAATCCATTGTATTACGAATGTTACGTTTACGAGACTAAAAGCTAGTTAGAATGGTGTTTAACAACGGATTGAAAACGTAATTAATTTGAAACGTTTTGTAAATTTTGTATTTGTATGCTTATTGCCATCAACACAACACACAAATGTGAACTCCCGGTTGCTTTCGAGAATTTTCAATGAGAAAACCTTAACACTGCCCGACCTGGGGAAATACTCAGGACTGCGTGTTCCGCAGTAGCGTCTGCTACCGCTTAGACCATCTAGACAGTGAATCAGCGTTAATCGGTGTGGTTACGAAATTATCGAACCATCTTAACACTTTCGCTGCCAAGTTCAAATAATTCATTTTTACTAGTAAGCAAGTCATCTATAGCTATTTATAACGACGAGAGAGGAGAATTGACTTGTGGGCCCTCGAACGAACACCGAAACTGTTAAAATAGGTACTCATCTCACCTCAGTCAAATCCAAGAAATCCATGTCTCCAAGCTTAGTCCTAGTCGCGTACGCATACTTGAAGGCTTCAATGATCCTGTGGTAGGTGAGGATCTTGTCTTCCGTGGAGTTGATGCTGGACGCGGTGAAGTTGTAGCCACTGAGGATGTTCAGAATGTTCACGAGGATGGCGCCACTGCTCGGAGGGGGCACGGAGTAGAACATGTCCCCATTGCTGAGGGGGACCGCGATGGGGTCTGTGATTTTGGCCCTGGGAAAAGAAAAACGGAAACGTTTAAATTAAACCATTATTACAATATTTTTAAATTGTCAAACAGACAGTGGATGCTACTGGCCCATCGTGCAATTGAGACGCGCCGCGCGGCGCCTGAACTAGCTGCGCGGCGCGGGTTTTGCCCTAATCTGTATTTAGAATTCGAAAAGTGGAAGAAATAAGATGTAAAAAAGTAGGTATATTATCCATATACGGTTAATATGACTATTAACCGTCTATTAGAAATGAGACTATAATTTCACGAAGAGCCCATCAAATTTTTCGACTCGTCATTCGTCCTTCTTCAGAGTTTTGGAATTTGTATGCTTTTTTTTGTTCAATTTGTTCGCTACATGAATTGATCAATTCGTATGAGTAGCGCTTTCTCCCGGATACCAGGCATTTGCCTAATTACTTTGCTCATAACTTAAGTACCTACTGCAGAAATACACAGCTACATAATCCTATGTAATGTATCTATGTTCTATAAACATGCGCTACACCCAGAAAAACTCATAGAATGAAAAACAAATACTTATTTATTTAAAAATCAATCAGTCGTAAAAAGTTATGTATGGAAAACCTGCGGTTACATTATTTGGCCAAAGTCTACATTATCGCCTGGCAGCACTTGTAGGTTGTTGACATCATATTTGCTGATTTTTAAATATAGGAAACAAAAGGTAACACAACACAAAGGCTGCGTCATGTCAGCGTGACCCGTACCAGTTTTTATATTTATATAATAACTCATATGTTTCAATGTAATGCGGTGAGTCACATTTCTATCATTTAATCAGGTGCAATAATGTATTGTTTCAAAAATTTTTAATGATGGCATGGCATTCAATTACATTGTGTATTTATTTATTTATTAATTTTTAATTCAGGTAGAACCCATAAATTTGTTAGTATTTCTTAACCTATGTTAGTATAATAGACTAAAAACATACGATAATTAATAAATGCCTAATTACGCCACCTCACGGATACACCCGGCAACAGTACATGCACTGCGCACAAGTGCCCTATAAGGCGGCCCTCAGTCTTACTAGCAACAACGCTCAGAAGACTGTTGTCTGTTGTATTGGTGACTATAATATTTTCATAACTCATTATTTTTCTTATTTTCGATTTCTCTAATACTAAATAATGCCTAAAGGAATACCTAAATATGATTGCGCAGGGCTAAAATTCTCAGTTAGAAGTATCAACCTCTCATTCCACTTTTATTTAGGCGTCCTTTTAGGAGTCGCGTATTATAATAGTTCGTGAAAACGTGCATTAGTTAGTTTCTTGTTATCGACTCAGGAATTCGTAACGAATTTCAGGCATTAGTCACATTCATGGTAAGTTAGGGAAATTATTGAATGATCTACCTAACATTAATGTTTTTAAATTACTTTTTACTGGAATTTTCTTTGAGTAAGCAGGTGGCCGAATGTTTATAGCAAGTGAATAAATTATTTTTGATGAATAAATTATTTCATCACCCTTTTTTAACGTTGCCGCACTAGGAATTCCTCCTGTATCCTGTAACGTGGGTCCGTTTACAAAATTTTTAAACACAAAAAGCCAGGCCTTGTACTGTATACACATATTTATTCCGTGCGGGAAACGAACCCGCGACACGCAGTGGAGCATCACCACTGCTGAACAAAAACATCGTGAGGAAACCCGAATGTCCAAAAACCTAAAATTTGAAAACATGAAAGAAAAGAAAGAAAACATATTTATTTGGCACATGCCACAAGCGCACACAACAAAAAAAAAATGTTAAAACTTAAGACTAAACAGAAAGAAATAAATAATATTGTGTGTCTCACGGCTGCGCCAAAAAGGCCCAGCCGTGAGACACACAATATTACATATTATATCTATTACATGTTATATCTACCAACCCGCACTGGGCGCGCGTGGTGGCCTGTGTCCCAGCAGTGGGAAAATTATTTGCTGGTTACGCTTATATTAAGTAGGTACCTACTCTGGCTGAACTCCAAATAGTTCAGACAATATTTTGATAAGAAAGTAGTCTACGGCATATAACGCACTAAGCAACTTGGTATGTCCAAAGTTGTAGTTGTCTGAAGCGCTACTACTGATTGGGTTCGATTCCCGGGTGGGATAAAATGTTATTGGGTTTTTCCACCAATAACTTATTAGCAGCAGCGACTGTGTTGGATTCGTGGCCGGTTGATGGCAAATGTAAATAATAGTGTGACGATTGACGAATGACAGGGGAGAATGAAAAAAAAAACGCCGACCCCAATTATCATGGGACAAGGGCAGGAAGACGATGACTATGATGGCAATAGGCACGCCTCCTATTACATGAGACTTAACTGGATAAATGTGGGTATGCAATAGGTCAACCTCTGCCTTACCTTTTGGGGATTACAGGCGTGATGTTATGTTATGTTAATTTATCAAAACTTCTATCATCATCATCAGCCTATAATGTTCCCACTGCTGGGACACAGGGAGGCGCATTACTTTGTGTAATTTATTTCATCATCGCTGCTCTCAAAAACGGTGAAGGAAAACATCGTGAGGTAACCGGCATGTCCTAGAACTAAAAATTCGAAGACATGTGACATCTACCAACCCGCACTGGGCCCGCGTGGTGGATTACAGCCCACTCCCTCTCATAGAGAGGAGGCCTGCGTCCCAGCAGGAGGAACAATATAGGCTGATGATGATGATGATGATGAAACCGGCATGTCCTAGAACCAAAAATTCGAAGACATGTGATATCTACCAACCCGCACTGGGCGTGCGTGGTGGATTACAGCCCACTCCCTCTCATAGGAGAGGAGGCCTGTGTCCCAGCAGTGGGAACATTATAGGCTAATGATGATGATGAGTAATATTTAAACATCAGAATTCGTTTTATTTTTTATAACGAAGTATTTATTTTCTGACTCAGTTCGAATTCGAGGTCAACAAACGTCTTTGTCTTGCATGACATAATACTCAATTTAAATAAAAGTATTTTTCCGAAGTTCTAGAAGTTATGTGCGACTGGAGTACTTAACAGCTGTTCAAATGTCAACAATGATGCAATGTGGGGATTGTTTAAAAACAAGTTGAGGTTGAGGTGAGTCAGTACCTCGAATATGAATCTACCTACCTCAGCAGTTATATAAAAACATAGTATAAAAAAATTAAGCTGATCTCTCATTGTACACGAAGCTCATACAAAGTGAGGACAGGTTATACTGGATACGTATGGCTTGATGTGTCGCTATGTGTACTTGGCTGAACTGCAGCTCTGTATGTCATTTTTAAATTTTAATTAGTTAATTCAGCAGTAAGGCCAATTTAAACACAACTGACATGGCATTTGTAACTTACCTACCTACAACAACAATAAATAAATACGTATTCTATTCTGTTTTTGACAGATTTAACGGCGGTTCCCAATCGTATGAATGAGAATGAGCCTTGGTGACCCAAACACTGCAAAAAATGAATAATTTAATGTGTTCCGCTAGCACAACATAAATAGCACATATTACAAAGCACATATTACATATTATAAACAAAGCCGTGATTACAAACAAAAAAAAAAATATTTTTACAAGAGATCTATAAGAGTTGATAAAACACCCTTGTAATATTCAGGGGGCCTGAAATGGCCGCTTTCGCAGAGCCATTATAGGATAATGATAATATGAATTACGTTACAGACCGTAAAATGATCACAAAGTGACAATTCATAATAATAACTGAGTCTGTGAACATTTTAAGAAGTATACGTGATTATATTAGTAAAATAGTTTGAGAATTGTGCAATTTGATAAAAGAAATGATTCATAATCTTGTTGACCGGTTTTTGGAAATCCCGAAGAAGGAAGATAATTTGTTCATTGGAATTTCGAGTGTCGAATGTTGATACATTTTATGAAAGAAAAAAAAATTGGTTGTCTGTAAAGTCGGTTTACTGACGATAGTTGAACGTGACAACGCTATAGGGACGCGTGCCTCTCACTCGCTCTCATTGTGAGCGCATAACGTGAGCGGAGCGTAACGCAGTTTCTTGAAGTGTCACCCGGCAAACCAATTTATAAGACGTTGTCACGTCAAAATAGTTTTTTTTTTTAATATTTATACATTGGTAAGCTAAAAGCTTAAGAATACACACAAGTTCGTATAACTTAGGATAATGATAATATGAATTACGTTACAGACCGTAAAATGATCACAAAGTGACAATTCATAATAATAACTGAGTCTGTGAACATTTTAAGAAGTATACGTGATTATATTAGTAAAATAGTTTGAGAATTGTGCAATTTGATAAAAGAAATGATTCATAATCTTGTTGACCGGTTTTTGGAAATCCCGAAGAAGGAAGATAATTTGTTCATTGGAATTTCGAGTGTCGAATGTTGATACATTTTATGAAAGAAAAAAAATAGTTTTTTTTTTTAATATTTATACATTGGTAAGCTAAAAGCTTAAGAATACACACAAGTTCGTATAACTTGTTCTTGCAATGGTGTTTATTGCCAACTGCTGACCTTCTAACCTCGAAGGGAACTGCGTTTTCACAATTCGTTAGCTTTTGCCAGGGAATAAGTAAGTATTAAGTAGATCCTGCATAGTTGTGCTCATGGTGTATTATAATATCACGTCTGTAATCCCGGAAGAGTCAGGTAGAGATGTTCCTAATAGTACACCAAATTTCATTATTTAGGTACCTATATTTCAATACTATCTTAAGTAATATCAAGCACAAATCCAGAATCTGTGGCTGCTACAGAAAAATTCTGTATGGAAAAAGACAATAACACTTGGTCCGATCTTTGAATAGAACCCAGAACGTTATGCTCAGCATTAGCGCTTGTGGCCCCTAGACCATGAGACGACTGTTGTCAGGGAATAAGAAGATAGATAGACAGTAGATTCTGCCTAGCAGTGCTTACTTTCTTACTATTATAAACGCGAAAGTTCGTGAGGATGTATGTCTCAATGTTTGTTACTCTTTCTTCCAAAAACTACTGAACCGATTTGGATAGAATTTGGTACACTGATAGTTTATAATCGGGATTAATGCATAGAATACTATTAAACTAGTACGACGTCGTGGGACAATTGCATGGACGAAGACGCGGACACAAGCTAGTTATTATAAGTACCTCATTTATGTTATTGATACTGGGTATATGCAGGATCTTATCACTTTGATAGACCGTATCTTCTGAACGAGTCTCTATTCTCGCAGCAGGGCATAGACCTCTTCCAATACAGATAATCATTAATCATCAAGATTGTGTCATATTGCAGGTGTATTATAGTCTTATTTTTACACAATGCAATCTTGCAGGGAAAACCAGTGATGAAGATTCATGTAAAATCGGAAAAAATACACTTTGTTAAAAATTAAACTATACTCGGGTTGAACTTATCTATACTTAGGTAACTTATTACCTACTGGGTAAGAACGTACCATCATCGACTTTGTCTCTGTCCTTTCTGACCTAGACTAGAGTCAAGAGCAAACCCAACGCAAATAAAAAAAAACATATTACAAAATTGTGGAATTAAAGTCAAAGTCGAGTCATTTATGTATAAATTAAATAGGCCATAGACACTTTTGAACAACGAAAAATAATTGAATCTAATTGTCCATTCGCAGGAGTAGTTTACTATGGAGAAGAATGGGCAAGAAACTCCATAGTTTCTCTATTTAAATATATTCTGCCGTATTTTTCTGAAGTTTGAGACGAAATTCACAACAAAGCGTCATGTTATTATAATTATCACCGTACACTTTTCTGGTAGTCTAAGTTCATCTCGGGCACAAAATGTTTTTGTTCTTAGGTACATACAGACAGTGAAATCATCGGTAATTTCATAAGTGCATGAGCACTTAACTACCTCTACGTTTTGTTTGTTGTGGAAGAAGGGATACGGATTTATCTAAACTAATATTATAAAGTGGAATGATTTGATTGTTTGTTTGTCTGTTTGTTACGATTTAACTCAAAAACTACTGGACCGATTTTAAAAATTCTTTCACCGTTAGAAAGCTTCATCTTTACAGAGTAGGCTATATTAGGTATATCACAATTTTCGCGGACGAAGACGCGGGCGAAGTGATAGTTTTTAATATAACATCAAGCCTGTGATCTCCTAAGTGTTGGACAGATGTGTTTAGTACACCCACATTTATGTAAGTGTGTACCTACAGTACACCCATTTTTGTCAGTTTAATGTTGGGGTCGGCCCATGTAATAGGGGCGAACTTATTGCTATCAACCGGGCAAACATTGGATGGGTGGCCATAGCTGCTACTGAGCAATTTCTGATGGAAAATTCTAATAGGTACCTACTTAACACTTTTTTAGAACTAAAATCAAAAAACATCAGCAGCTCATTCTCAGCATTATTGCTTGCGAGCATTAGGCTAAGACAATTTTATTAAGAAGTCAATGTACGATGTATGTTTTATGTCAAGGTATGTAAGTACAATGTATTTATAATAATAATACATTTGTTTAAGGATAGTCGAGCCCCTTCGATTGTTGACAAAACACAATCAATCACGTACGTACCTACCTACTTATCAGAAAAATATATATGATGCCTGAGGAATTTTCATAATGCATTGTTTTGTGTAAGAAACTATGACAATGGCATTTCTTACTGCGTTCTTGTGTATTTTTTCATGTTAATGATCGAACTGCTGTTGTCTTTTCCATGTCTATAATAAATTCAAATTGTTTTACTAGGTTAGGTTGGTATTGTTAATAACTTTTCCATTTTCCTAACTCATTTTGTTAAAACACTCTTATTTCACAATTAAAATCGATTAAATAACCTAAAATAAATCAACTAGCAATCTAAACTATATCCTATCTAATATTATAAATGCGAAAGTATGTTTGTTTGTTACCTTTTCACGACTAAACGGCTGATCGGATCTTAATGAAATTTGGCAAGAAGATAGATTTAAACCTGAGGAAGGACATAGGCTATATATCATCACGCTACGACCAATAGGAGCGGAGCAGCAATGAAAAATGTTGCGAAAACAGGGAAAATGTGACGCAGACGAAGTTTCGCGGGACAGCTAGTAATATTAAAAAGAGGAAAGCTTCGATTGTTTGTTTGTTTGTTACGATTTAACCCAAAAACTACTCGATTGATTTAAAAATTCTTGCACCATGAGAAAGCTACATCTTTACCGAGTTACATAGGCTATATTATACCACAATTTTCGCGGACGAAGTTGCGGGCGAAATGCTAGTAAACTATAAAAGGGCATCAAAAAACTCCTCAACGCTGTCACTGGTAGCTAATGTTCCCAAGAGACTGGAGGTACCCAATAACTGCTACTTCAGGCTTTTATTGGGTTTATCCATCACGGATTTCTTAGGAACAGCTACAGAGTCCAGATTGTGACCGGTTGGTGGCAACACGTTCGACCCTACAATGTACATGAGACTTAAACATAATTCAAATTCATTTATTTAGCTTACAAGTCGCTCTGTAACATACAAATATGTTGTTTAGTTAGAACCTTAAAACTAACAGTACGTCGATTCTGTAAAATTCAGACGACAACTCACATCTCACATCGCTATCCGCTGTCACTTCGCATAAGGTTCCAAATGACCTTGATTTTGTAGCCTTACAGAATGCCACTTCTTACGTCATCTCATACTTTATGTGTCAAAATCTCCCTGATAATTTAGTTCAACTCGCTGACACGCTCGTAGGGGTGGCGCTAGTATAAATTCGAATTATCAACCGGATTTTTAGAATGCCAATCAAGAAACTCACAGCGGATTCAGATTCGAAGTTCTAAGTGAGGTCTTACAGAATCACACCGCAGAATACTGACAGGTTTACTTAACAGCGGCTCCCAAACTAGGCACAGCCTATCTTGGTGAAAAGTGAGTGTAGTAAAAAAAAATGAGAAGTTAATTTCGTTTATTGAGCATAGCCAATAATAGGTACTTCTTTATTTGTCAGCATTTTAGATAATGACTTGTTTTTTTAAAGCCATTTAATGTTACGAGTTAGTATCAAGGTAAGAATTTTCTCGAACGTATTGAAAAATTTTCCACACGTTTTACGAGTGAGCATTTACTTAGTTATTTTATTATGTAACTAGAAGTCACCTTGAGTCGTGCCATGAGTGATACGGTGACCATACAAAATTGAAACTGATTAAAAAATACCTACATGTTTTAGTTCCATATCTAGAAACTTCGTTGTGTTTAACAGTTACATTGAAGTAGATTTTATTTCTATATTCCTATTTTTATCCACATCTTTCTTTTCTGGGATTTGTATAGGGTCCGTGGCTTACGCCCCCAGTGGTCGAGGCACCCGTGGCAGACGCACCCGATTCCATTTTTAAAATTCAAAGCAATTTTTGATTAAATGTACTGTCAGGCACAAAAATGTTTAACAAAAATCAGTATATAAGTGGCTTTGTTCTAGTTGTGAGACAAGATAGTTTGAAAGAAAAGAATTGTGATACAGCCAGGATTTTTGCTGTGTTGTACGTAAGTTTGCTTTGATCCATATGTATAAATATAGCCACTGCTAATCCTATTACAGTTGACGCCAAATAACGTGGCTTTAGTCATCATGGCCCTATTGCTTAACATACCTTAGTCGTAGGAATCTGTTTTATTTTTTATTTTTATCTATCATTTTCGGAATAAGAACGGTGTTTATGTCAGTTTTTGATATAAAGAATATTTAGATGTTAGAAACCTGTTTTTTGCTTTTATTGGGACAAACTGTAACTGTAACATCGATACAAAAAGTTTATCATTTTGAAATTACTTTGTTTGATTCGATATTCAATTTTGATTTTTATTTTGATTCGATCTGAAATGTAAACTGGGTATTCATCAAATGTTTTTACCTATCGACGTATTAATTGCAAAACCTACCCCTGAGTGCCTGGGCTCAGACGTAGCAACTGTAATTAGTTTGGCGTTTAGAACGTACCTATTAGCAACAACCTTTTTGGGAATAGTAACTTTATTTCTGGTTTAACGTATAATTATCAACTACTCTAAAAATCGTACGGAGATGTTCTGAGATTTCTAAAAAAGACGAGTTCGTCCCCAGAAGAAACAAAAACACTTTTCTCATTTACTGTACTTAGTGAAAAAGCACAAAAACAAAAGTAATCGAATCGGGGGCGTCAACCACGGGTGCCTCGACCACTGGGGGCGTAAGCCACGGACCCTTTGTATACTACTACTTACTTCTATTTACGCCGAAAAATAACATTTATTTTGTATATTACATATGTACATTATTACAAACTACAAATAAATATAAAATAAAAATAAAATATGTACAAGTATTAAAATTACAGGGCGTCAAAAAATTCGTCGACATCGCTGTCGACAGGGAAAGTAAGTATTTAGGCCTGATTTAAAAGCATTGGGCATTGCTTAACATCAAATGAATCGCTGTGGTGAAACTTAGGTGACATGCCTCATTGCCTAGATTCAGTAGTAGGTAAGTATTATTACGGAAATTTGACTTTATTTTGTACCTTGTAGTTTGGCCCGGATCAAATAAGGTTTATAGGCAGTCTTCCATAGTATTGTTGATTTTGTACTACCTACTCTAGAGTAGAAAAGTCCACCGGTCTGACCAAGGGGTACTAACCGGGTTGTGGAGGTCAGATAGGCAGTCGTTCCATGTAAAATACTGGTATTCAGCTGCTTTCGGTTAGACTGAAAGCAGACCCCAACATAGTTGGAAAAAAGGCTAGGCAGATGCGACGTAGCTGGTTATAGCAATGACAAGGTCACTGAGTTCGTTTAAATTAAGTCAATTAATTTAAATATTCACTAAATAGCCACTACGACATGATACGAAATGATACGAAATGATACGAAATGATACGAAATGATACGAAATGATACGAAATGATACGAAATGATACGAAATGATACGAAATGATACGAAATGATACGAAATGATACGAAATGATACGAAATGATACGAAATGATACGAAATGATACGAAATGATACGAAATGATACGAAATGATACGAAATGATACGAAATGATACGAAATGATACGAAATGATACGAAATGATACGAAATGATACGAAATGATACGAAATGATACGAAATGATACGAAATGATACGAAATGATACGAAATGATACGAAATGATACGAAATGATACGAAATGATACGAAATGATACGAAATGATACGAAATGATACGAAATGATACGAAATGATACGAAATGATACGAAATGATACGAAATGATACGAAATGATACGAAATGATACGAAATGATACGAAATGATACGAAATGATACGAAATGATACGAAATGATACGAAATGATACGAAATGATACGAAATGATACGAAATGATACGAAATGATACGAAATGATACGAAATGATACGAAATGATACGAAATGATACGAAATGATACGAAATGATACGAAATGATACGAAATGATACGAAATGATACGAAATGATACGAAATGATACGAAATGATACGAAATGATACGAAATGATACGAAATGATACGAAATGATACGAAATGATACGAAATGATACGAAATGATACGAAATGATACGAAATGATACGAAATGATACGAAATGATACGAAATGATACGAAATGATACGAAATGATACGAAATGATACGAAATGATACGAAATGATACGAAATGATACGAAATGATACGAAATGATACGAAATGATACGAAATGATACGAAATGATACGAAATGATACGAAATGATACGAAATGATACGAAATGATACGAAATGATACGAAATGATACGAAATGATACGAAATGATACGAAATGATACGAAATGATACGAAATGATACGAAATGATACGAAATGGTACGAAATGATACGAAATGATACGAAATGATACGAAATGATACGAAATGATACGAAATGATACGAAATGATACGAAATGATACGAAATGATACGAAATGATACGAAATGATACGAAATGATACGAAATGATACGAAATGATACGAAATGATACGAAATGATACGAAATGGTACGAAATGATACGAAATGATACGAAATGATACGAAATGATACGAAATGATACGAAATGATACGAAATGATACGAAATGATACGAAATGATACGAAATGATACGAAATGATACGAAATGATACGAAATGATACGAAATGATACGAAATGATACGAAATGATACGAAATTATGCTAATTTCTACGCTACTAGGCCGGTGTTTCGTACCTGACTACTCTAAGAAAACAGCCGAAACAAATTTAGAGGATACTGTCTCTTTTAAGGTCCAGACATAATCTTGGCTAACTCCCATGAGGACTATGCAGATAAGTGTCTGAGATGGATTTATTTCTAATAGATAAGAAATAATACTCTGTTGAAGAATTTTTGAATGATAAAACATGACACAACCAGTCCTTTAATAAAATTTATCATTGACTTGACAATGACATGCATGTAAAAATAAATTATAATTGATTAATTTTATAATATTAAAATGAATATATTTGTACACCAATTCCTTTGGTAGGACACAGAGCTCGTTCATAATAATACCTGTGTACACAAATAAATATTAATTTTTATTAATATTACATATGTACATTATTTAAAGACTACAAATAAATATAAAATAAAAATAAAATATGTACAAGTATCAAAATTACAGGGCGTCAAAAAATTCGTCGACATCGCTGTCGACAGGAAAAGTGCCCAGAAGGCTGGCCGCATTGCCACGTTGGATGGCAATGCTGATTCTTTGACCAAAAAAGAGGCCAGCCCTCTGGTCCCGTGAAGCATCGACCAACCGCTTGGCGATATCCCGAAACACAAGATGGGCACTCGGGCCCCATGGCCCTAGTGTTTCAACCCCAAACGGCTCAAATACATTATTACCAATTAAATTATTGTATTTGCGCCGTTTAAGGTTTTCAGCACCTGCAGCAGCCGCACCAGCGCAGCTCACTGTGCTAGGAAGATGGGATGGCGCAAGGGTGTCGACGCAAGTCGCATCCCACACCAAAGGCCTACCCAACTTCCATGGCATTATGCATTAATATTAATTTGATTTGAATAAACGTAAGATCTCTCGGGTGGTGTCTCAGACCATAAAAGTGAACAAATGTTGTTCTAGTAACTGAACGATATTTTAAACTCGTTTAGTTAAGCGTAAAACGTGATTTGTGGTGCAAGCGATGCTAGCAATGCTAATTAACGCGTTTTAATGTGAGACTTCACATTAAAACGCGTTAATTAGCATTTTGAGTGTCTCTACTCTCCAGTAATTAATTAAGAACTGCCATCAATTCAACTACCAGCTTAAAATCTCAAAAAATCTACTTACTGATACTGCTTTAGATCCTCAGCAGTGATGATGCTGCCGACCCTCTCCAGGTCATCCAGAAGGTCTGCAGCAAGGGTCCCGTTGTACAGGTCGTCGCCCCCGTTCTCTGCTATCCTCTGTAAGGTGCTGCACAGCGCCTCACTGGGCTTCACGATGGTGCCAGCTTTGTGGAACTGGCCCTTGGCTGTGTTGAAGTACATTTTCCTGAGGATATAAGGAAGTACGTTAGCTTCCGAATGGTGCTTCATATGGGTAGAGGAGAGGTTTGATTATGTTCGTATAACTAGCTGTGCCCCGTGGTTTAACGCGCCGAAGCTGACTTTTTAAAATTTTTGCTTATGAGCCGATTTTATGACCCTTATGAGCCGAGCCGGTTTGCTTCTACACTAGTAGAATCAAACCTTCCACAAGAATTGGGCTTTAATCCCACTAATAATTCTAGAGATTTGTTACTATAAACAAAAAAAAAAATGCTCTATAGAAACAGTATTTTTCTTGGAAACCAGTTTTGGTTGCCAACGATATGATTGTTCTTATGTGAGCAAAGTATTGAATTACCTATTATTGGAATAAACTATATGTATAGAATCGTACCTATTGTAGGGCCAGAGACTACGGGTTAATTATTGATACGTAGATCGTAGAATACAAGGATAGGTAATTAATATAATAATATTATGTAGTTTGTTAAGTAACATTTAAGTAGCATTAGCCAGTACAACAAACTTAGGTAATCTGAGTGATTAGCTTAAATCGTTTTTATTTAGTAAACAATTAATATATAATCCATTTGTTTTGAAACGATTCCTTTATTTTGTTGCTGTCAGCTATCATAATTAATTAGCTGAAGTAGACAATAGATGTGTATTTATAGCATGAGGAAGTAGGTGATCAAATACAAAGACGAAGTTTACGCTACAGAATACATACACACTAAACTGCTTATTTACATTGACCAGAAATACCTTCATAAGACCCTTCTTTTGATTAAGGAATTTTGACATGTCATCATGAAACTTTGTACAAATATTTTTGGAGGTATTGGAAGTAACATAGGCTATATATCATTACGCTACGACCAATAGGAGCGGAGCAGCAATGAAAAATGTTGCGAAAACGGGGAAAATGTGACGCAGACGAAGTTGCGCGGGACAGCTGGTACTTAATACAGGAAATGAAAAAAAAAATACAAGAAGAACATAATTTTACCTTAGATGAGGATCATTCTTGATGTAGGGAGCAGTCTCAAGTCCGTCGTGCATGACCTTGGAGATAGGGAAGCCGGTCTTGCACAGATCTAGACTCGGGGCTATGAGGCTCTCCCAGGGCAACTTGCCCCATCGCTTGTGAGCTGCCCACATGCCTCGGAGCTCGCCAGGCACGCCAACAGCCAGAGGACCTGTTCAAATTAATAAAAAAAAGTTTGGTTAGGTATAGTAGTTTATAACAAGTAGTATAGTAGTTTTGTTATATTTTCTTTTCTTTTTATATTTTTCAATTGCATACCCTGTTTAATGTTAGTGGAAGAGCGGAGACACCTAACACAAGCATCTCCTTGCTTAAAAGGTGAACTCCATATCATGTATGTTTAAGAATGTGATTGAAATAAACATTTTTTTTTTCAGTAAATTTTTTAACAGTCCCAACATCAACAGTCACGACCAGGCAACGTTGTATAGGTGTTGGGATATTTTGAAGCCTAAGTAAAATCCTTACAATAGGTGATTTACCTAAGATCAGCTAAGTATTTTACTGACTTTTAGACTGTGACCAACTAACGCCAATCAAAAGGAAGGCTGACAGGGATAATCGGAAGAAAAACACGTAGGTATAGCGTCGATGCCAAATAAAAAGGTGAAAAGGTAAGAATGATAAATATGATAACGGCAATCTAAAAATGGGCAGCCTAGAATCAGGATTAAACCGATTTTATCATAGTATACTCTTAACGTAACAATTTGTGAACTCGCCTTTTTTTCAATTTGTATCTAAGCTGTGTTCAGTTTACTGCTAGGCCGACGGCCTGTCTTTCTCGTGTGACGTCGGATATAGGTACGATAATATGTCTTGTCTAACTAACTATAACCATCAAAACCACAATCGTGGTGGTCCTGTGGTTAACAGTATTTTTAATATACATTTTTGTGGTCAGCAGCCTGGAAAGTTCTATTATACAATATTGAAAAACATAAATATTGTATTGTGTAACGAACTTAAACGATCTTATACTTGATTAGACGTTTTATATAATGTCATGTATTATTGTTATTCATTATTTGAGTTCATTCCTTTGCACTTTAATATTACTCATTGCCCTCACATTAGGTACCAGTGGCGTAGCTAGACCTAATAAGGCTCTGTGTCGACCAATTTTGGGGGCCTTAGGAACCCGAGTGCGACGAACCTCAAAAGAAATAACGATTCGAGCTTTCTGGATTGTTTTTATTGAAGAGCGAACGTAGCTAGCTCGAAAAATTTGAGCTTTTAGGGACGCGATTAGTCAAATTTTCATTAATTACTCATAACGAGGCTCTTATTTGATAATTATGTTATTTTCCACTACACATCAAGGGTGCTTTTACTCAAGTGACCCGTGCCTTTGATACGGTTGGTACGTCGGCAGCTACGCCCCTGAAAGGTTATTGTTATCGATCATAAAGTTTTTTTCAAGATAATTGGAAAAACAACATATGTCACCGGAAATAATAGCTGTCTCTAAACAAATATAAATGTATCAACTTTGTTTACCTATGGAAAAAAACTATTACTTAATATTGAATGACAAAAAATTAAAAACGAGTTTTTATTTGAATAGTTTGCTGTTTATATATACCTACCAAAATATAACAACATTTTAGAAGTTTTTTACACTTTACGGCATTTCATACAAACCTTCAAGTCCTTATTTTCCGAAATGACTGAACCGATTTCAATGAAACTTAATACGCATAAGCAGGATACATAGGTCTAAAAAGTTACTAAAAACATTTTCGATAAATAGTGTTACAGCTAAATACGTTTTGTTGGGGCGTAACTCCCAACAGTGAAAATGTTGTGTTGATGTTGTTTGTGGGATGTTATGTTGATTGAGTAGACAACCGATTGGTATAAAGGTTTAATTGCTACTAAAATAACATGTTGTAAAGTATATACAAATAATGTTGGTTTAAACAATATGCAACGTTTCACTATACATATGTAGGCCAAGTTAGTGGCATGTACAGCGTAGCTGTTGGAATAAAAAGAGGTCTATGTTATATTTTTTGATATTGATCCTTTTTGTTCTAAATGAATTTACTTTTCTACTTTTGTTTTTTCATGTTCTGTTTTCGGTCAGATACCGTTCCTAGGATGTTGTCAAAGTAAATAATAAAACTGAAAATATAAGTTTCATCTCAGCTTTTATTTTCATTAACCAGTTTTTATCATCTCCTGTATTTCACACACTGCACGCTAGTGGGACTAAGTAGCCTTACTAACATATACAAACTAACAGGTTATGGGCCCAGAAACCTGGAAACAAAAGAACGTTGGCCCAGTGACTTGCAGGCAGGGAGATGTCCTATGATAACAAGAGTTCTCATAGAGAGCAGAACTCAACAATGGCACAAAATATGGAGTCTTCAGGTAGTAGTGGGTTGCCCTCCATAGAGAAATTAGATGGTAACAGCAATTATGCCACCTGGAAGTTTTTGATGGAGTTACATCTTGTTCACGATGACTTGTGGGAGTATACAAGAGTTACACCTCAAACGACTGATGTGCAAGGTATGAGAAAAGACCAGAAAGCTAGAGCAAAGATTTGCTTGATGATTAGACCTCATTGCTTGGTGCATGTACGCAAAGCAAAAACGGCGAAAGATGCTTGGGAAGCGTTAAGGAGTGCGTTCGAGGACAAAGGTCTGAATAATCGCTGCCGGCTACTTGCAAAGCTAGTGAGCATGAAGCTGGAGCAATTCCCAACGGTAAGGGAATATGTCACATCTGTGATGATGGTATCACAAGAACTTCAAGACCTAGGAAAGGAGGTTGACGATGAACTGTTGGCTGCTTTACTTCTCCAAGGCCTTATCATAGAGTTCCAACCAATGAGACTAGCCATAGAAAATAGTAATGTTGTTCTTACTACCGATTATGTAAAGATGAAACTTTTTCAAATGGAGGATACCTATTCGGCAAGCACGAGTGCAAGCCAACCGAATTCAGCACTATTGTCAAATAAGCATAAGGGAAAGAGTACACCGAAGAAGATCAAACAAAAGATCAAGTGCTTTATTTGTGATGGACCACATAAGGCACATGAGTGTCCTGATAATCCAAAACGGAAGAGGGAAGCTCTTCAAGCATTTGCGTTCGGCACGTCGATCTCACAGGCAGAAGACTGGATCATCGATTCTGGAGCGTCGACACACATGACGAATCGCAAATCTTGGTTCAAGAATCTAAAGGATACTCCTAAGTCTTTGAGAGTGACTTGTGCAGATGGTAAAGAAGTGTTTGGTGCCGGTGAGGGTACGGTAGTATGTGAGTCAGGATTGATAGTCAGCAACGTTACGTATGTACCTAAGTTAGCTTCTAAGTTATTGAGTGTGAATGCAATTGCGAAAAAGGGTAACGTGGTAGTATTTACAGATAAATGTTGTGATATCTACAAGAGAAATGAGTGTGAGGTGCGAGGTAAGCCTGTTGTGAAAGGTGTGGAAGAACGAGGCATTTATAAAATTAAGTGTTGTCCACAGGGTTCTGCACTAGCAACAACAAAGCATGACCAGCAGATGTTATGGCATCGGAGGATGGGACATCTTGGTATGCATAACCTCAAACTACTAAGAGATAAGATGGCAACAGGAATAAGTTTTCCTGATATTTCTTCAAAACTGGAGTGTATATCTTGCATTATAGGAAAACAAACGAAACAAACGTTTCGTAAAACTGATGCAACGAGAGCTACGGAAGCATTAGGTTTAGTGCACTCGGACGTGTGTGGACCTATGAGTATACCTTCAATGAGCGGGTTCCAATATTTTTTGACTTTTATTGACGATTTCACTCGAAAAACTTTTATATATTTTTTGAAACAAAAAAGTGAAGTTTTCGAAAAATTTATAGATTTTAAGGCGTTTGCTGAAAATCAATGTGGCAAGAAAATGAAGATCCTGCGCACTGATAACGGGACCGAGTATGTCAATAAACGGATGGATGATTTGCTGAAAAATTACGGAATCCAACATCAACTGACGGTAGTGTATACGCCAGAGCAGAATGGTGTAGCTGAACGGGCCAACCGCACTATCTGCGAGAAAGCAAGATCCATGCTACATGAGTCCGGATTAGAAAAACGTTTTTGGGCTGAAGCTGTCCATCACGCCGTTTTCCTAAAGAACAAGTCACCAACGATTGCGGTGAAGAATATGACTCCGGATGAGAAATGGTCAGGGAGGAAGTGTGACCTAAGCATGCTAAAAACTTTTGGGTGCAAAGCATTTATGCACATTCCTGATCAAAAGAGAACTAAATGGGATGTAAAAAGCAGAGAGCTTATCCACACAGGTTTCGATGACAACGCGAAAGCGTATCGTCTTGTGCATCCTACTTCCGGAAAAATATTTAAGGCCAAAAATGTTGTATTTTTGGAGAATCAAAAATACAAAGCAATACAAGAAGAATTGCAAGAGGAACAAGAAATAATACTTCTACAAGATGAATCAATTGTCAGGGATAAAGTAGAACTAGATGTTTTGCAACCTCAACAAGAAGATGATGATGTTAGCAATGTTCCTAGAGTGGAACAAGAACAAGAGAGTTTTGCTGAAAATCCTGTTCAACAAGAAGTAGTTGTTCATGAACCAGAGGATGTGGAGTTTCAAGATTGTGAGTCGGACGTAATTGAGGATCGGCCGCAAGAGGTGGAACGGAGGTATCCACTAAGAGAAAGGAAACCCAAAGAGTTCCCGGATCATGTTCTATACCATGCAGTGGAAACAGAACTTGAACCTACTACGATTCAAGATGTACTGTCAAGGCCTGACAGTAGAGAATGGAAAGCTGCGATTCAGGAGGAGCTTGATGTTTTAAAGAAAAATAGAACCTGGACTTTAGTAAAACCTGGACAAGCGAGCAATGTTGTAGATTCGAAATGGATTTTTCGAATTAAAGAAGAGGCGGGAAATAAGCGAAGATACAAAGCTCGGCTTGTTGCCAGAGGTTTTAGCCAAAGATGGGGCATCGATTATGACGAGACGTTCTCTCCAGTGGTGAGACATAGCTCTCTAAGAGTCCTACTGGCGATGGCAGCTAAAAGTGGTCTAAACGTTGACCAAATGGACGTCAAAACAGCGTTCCTGAATGGAGACTTGTCTGAGACGGTCTACATGAAACAACCTGTTGGTTACGAAGAAAAAGGAAAGGAAGATTACGTGTGTCTCCTTAAACGTTCGCTTTACGGTTTAAAGCAATCCCCCAGAACTTGGAACAATAAACTGAATAATGAGTTGTTGCAGTTTTCGTTCAAACGATCCAAAAATGAGCCGTGCATTTACATGAGATCCCAGGGTAAGAAGGTCATCATTTTAGCAGTGTACGTGGATGATGTGTTAATTTTTTGGAACGACGCGGAGGAGCTGCGTAAAGTAAAGCGAGACCTTATGTCAAAATTTGATATGAAGGATCTTGGGAAAGCAGTTTTTTTTTTTTTTTTTTTTTGAAACTTATATTTGTTGAAAAAGTTTTGAAGGTTTTTGGGATGGCTGATTGCAAAGTTGCTTCAACCCCATCAGTTCCTGGCCAAAAGCTTGTGAAACCTGGACTCGAACATAAACCTGATCCGAGGATTCCATATCGAAATTTAATTAGTTCGCTGATGGGAAGAATACGTGTCTGTTTGCACGAGGCCAGATATTGCACATGCAGTTAATTATCTGAGCCAATTTAACGCTTGCTATGCTGAAGAGCATTGGATAGCCGCAAAAAGAGTGCTCAGATATTTAAACGGTACTAAATGCCTTGGGCTACAGTATAAGAGGACAGGAATGCATAAGGTACAGGGTTATGCAGATGCTAGTCATGCCACTTGTCATGATAGGAAATCATACTCGGGTATGGTATTTCTGCATATGGGAGCTGCAATATGTAGGGAAAGCAGAAAACAGAGGACGATTGCTCTTTCCACAGCGGAGGCTGAGTACGTAGCTATGTCAGAAGCTGCTAGAGAGGCGATTTTCTTAAAGAGATTGACTGCGGAGGTATCTGGTCAAGTCGAGATGCCAATGAAAATCTTCAGTGACAGTCAATCTGCTGTTGCTATTGCGCAGAACCCTGTACACCATCAACGCACAAAGCACATAGATGTGCGACACCACTTCGTAAGAGAGGCAGTTGAGTATGGCCATATTGAATTAGAGTATGTAGAGACAAGTCGTATGGTTGCGGATGTCTTAACGAAACCTCTGTTGAAAGGCAAGTTCAACTGGTGTACGCTGGGCATGGGTGTTGTGTGATTGTGTGATGGATGAAAGTAGAGAAACTAATTTAAGGAGGAGTGTTGGAATAAAAAGAGGTCTATGTTATATTTTTTGATATTGATCCTTTTTGTTCTAAATGAATTTACTTTTCTACTTTTGTTTTTTCATGTTCTGTTTTCTATCAGATACCGTTCCTAGGATGTTGTCAAAGTAAATAATAAAACTGAAAATATAAGTTTCATCTCAGCTTTTATTTTCATTAACCAGTTTTTATCATCTCCTGTATTTCACACACTGCACGCTAGTGGGACTAAGTAGCCTTACTAACATATACAAACTAACAGTAGCTCGTACACGTTTATAATTTATCTATAGAAACAGAAATTGCCAAAAACTTTTTTTTTTAAAAAGACATGTCTAAAATGCTTTTTAATTACTTTTTAGACGTTTCATTAAAATCGTTTCATTCATTTCGGAAACTAAGCACTTGAAAGTTTGTTTAACATGTAGTAAGGCGTAAACGCTCTTAAATAAACACAAGCGGTGGCATGAACCACCTAGTTCCTAGATTATCTGTGTAGGAGGGAAACAGGCTGTGTAACGGTGTTCCTAGGCCGTAGGCAGGCAGGTAATGGATTAGGTGTTTGCTGTTACTTCGCCATGCGGTACCTGCTCTTAGGTCTTAGACGACCATTATCGTACATTTCACGACCCTGAATGTGCTAAAGAATCCGTTTTTCAAGCTCAAGAAATGCTCCTTCTATTATGTAACTATTGTAATGTTCACGGTGTGTAGTAAGAAAAATCGAAAAGGAGATCATTAATTTTATCTACCTACCCGGTACGTAATACGAGTATGATTGATCTCATTAAAAAAGTAAGAACTTGTAGTCTACGCTTTTCAGATTGCATCCAAATAAATAAACTTCATTTTGGACGCAGTTAAAATACCTAAACTTCACTTCTACTTAGTAAACTATACAAATAGGATTAGCTATATAATGCCGGTTATGTAAATAAGCAAAACTTTTGCAAACAAGCTAAGTTTTAGCAAACAAAATCAAAATCCTAAAACCAATTCTGAATGCTTCATTACATATTACAATTTATTTAAACAGTTATCTAATTAATTGCATTGCATAAAAGCCTGATAAATTGGAAAGGCTGTAATGCCAGAGGCTTACAATATGAGAGTGAAACTGAACGAGCGCCGGCGCAGCTTATGAGCTGTCTTGATTGGACGACATTCAAAGAGAAAGCCTTACTTAGAGAAATTCGCAATGACGTACATATCACTCGCGTTTTTTATCAGAATTATTTGGATTACAATCTCTGTACCGTTTTTTGGTACACGACGATTGCACATACTTTATTCTTTACTAGCTTTTATCTGCGGCTTTGCTCGGTTTATGGTCAATAATTATGCCACAGACGTTTTAAATATAACCTATGACAATCAGGGAATACGAGGTTCCCCATTAGTTTTTTTTTTTTGCAGTAGGGTCGAAGACTGGGTAAAGAAAACGAAATTCTATTTTGTCTGTCAGACAGGTATACAAAAATATTAGACACGTATTTTTTGTTTTATGACAATATAAAAAAATTACTTAGTTAGAACTTATTAAAGTTGGAGAGTGGGGGCTCACTACGTCACAAGTAGGTATAAAAATTAGGTACCTACATGTGACGTCATGCGCCATTTCAACTCAATATATCTCCGTAATTTTATGACCACGTGAAAAAAGAAAAAATACGTGTCCAATACTTTTCAATAATCTATCCGACACACAAAGAAAAAAAAATAGTGATCAACCCCCGCCCATTGGATCAGTAGTAATTCCGAATATTATCCCCTACATCCTATGAACATGCGAACGAAGCCACGGCTTCGCTCTATGCTAGCTAGTGGGTAATAAAACTGAACCCGTCCATGTTGCGTCAGCAAGTAGTAGGCTAGAATATTTCGATCGATAAGTTCAGCCTAACCCTTCGACTTTGCCAACAAACGAAGGGTGAATAAATAATAAAATTTCAGAGGGGTGGAAAGGTCTAGAACCGTTGCCTTCATTCCAGACTAGCTGTTATAATAGGCAGTTTTAATGCCACGGATCAATGACGCCGAATGTTATGCCGGGGTCGACCCCTCGAAATAGCGCAGACAAAAGGTCTGATAATAAAAGAGGGATGGAATGGTCTAGAAACACTGTCTTTTTATCTTGTGCAGGTAGTCGATCTCGATATATAAGTTTTATTTTGTTCTCGACATTTTGACATTTTTAAAGATCTTTTTGGTGTTCGAATGATGTGGTGTGAATGGCGGGCGATGTTTGTAAAAATTTGGGAAATCATTGTTTGAATGCAAAGCTTGTGAAAAACGAAGAAGGAGCGTTGGTTTCGAAGTTGGTCACAGCCATACTGGATATTATTAAATCTGAACGTGGAAATGGCATTCATCGCATGTGACTAAAAAGTGATGCATATAAATGTCGATGGATGGAGAAGGAGAGGATGATTAAGAAGACGATGGATAGATTGTTCGAGGAATATACTTGTATATGAAAGGAAAAGGAGTAAATAGTAGCGTGAAGGATGATAGAGGGACACGGTAAGGAAGATGATGTTGAAATTGGCACAAAAAAGGAGCGGATGATTCAGATATTGTTGTCAAAAGTAGTCAAACAAACTCGGTGTTGATCTATATTTAAAATCTGTTAATTATCCTTCTATTTTTTGTTGTTTATTCAACTGTTTCATCGGAACAAATGCTGATAATTATTACCTACGTGATATTTTAAGTGTAACGCAATAATATCTAGAACGTTTTCAATACTGTTGATTAACCGATATAATTGTACTGATACGCAAGTTTTGTTTTGATAGTGATGTTTGTACTAATGTGGGTTTCAATAATTCATTCAGAACAGTTATGAAATTGTACCTGTATACCTTTGTGCTTTTTGTCTGTATGTATTCTATCTGTATATATTATTACCTGTATATATGTTTTGTGTGTGCATAAGTAAATAAAATTACAAAAAAAAAAACATTTTTCTATTATTTTTCCGTTTATCACGTGTATGTAACACATCTAGCTAAATATGGTGTGTCTTATGTTCTAAACAAATGTGTTTTCTTTATTTATTTCCTTTACAGTTTTTGAAAACTGGTCGAAACTGTTCATAGAGCAGGCTTTATAAACAAGCTGACCCGCGCAACTTTGTCTGCGTCACATTTTGCCCGTTTTTGCAACATTATTCATTCAGCTTTTTTTCAACATTTCAGAATTCTCAGTAGCAGTCCGTCTGAATTTGTGCTTGGGTTATTTTAAAAAGGCTCGCCCCTAATTATATCGAATTTCTACGTTTACAAACGAACATGTGGGTGTAACCCTTCGGGAGACACAGGGATGATGTAGTCTTATGTTTTGTTTTCAAATCGCGACATTGAAGATTTTTTAAAAGTAAAGGCCGTATGAAGTAGGTAATATGTGCCTAATGCTGAAGTATCACCGAACAGTAACAAACATATACATATATTTTTCTGCTCAAACGAGGTGTTAATGTAGCGTAAATACAAACGATTTTGAATCCAAAATATAACTCTAATATGCATCTAATAAAAAGAATCTTTTAAAAGTACCTAAGAATATGATATATTTGAAACGAGTATTTTGAATTACAAAATCCGTGTCGTTACGTTTCGCTCTTGCTGGTGCCTCTGAATGTGGAATTATGATATATATACCATATGAGCCATACGAGTAGAAACCTTACAAAGACTGAGATCTAGTATACGGTCGACTACTTTTCAACCTAATAACTCATGACATACGAGTGAAAACTGGTCGACCGACCGTGAGCGCGATAGATGGAATAGGTGTGTGTGCGAGAATGTTCGAGACTGAAATAGTAGCCATAGCCGGTACGACCACTGGCATAATTATGCATAGCACGCACACAAGTGAGTGGTGCTGCAGAGTTTCGTCTCTGTTGGACTATCTAGTTCGCGATGTTTCTACAGTACGGTAAGTAAATTGATCGTTGAAAGCAAGGCCCTATAATGCGGCCCTCGGACAGAGGCTGAGCTTAAAAGCCGAAGTTAAAGTTCTTTTTTTGTGAAATACAAGGTGTTGTTTTGCATCCTCGTCAAATTCAAGGAGGTAACTATGCTATGGTTCTCGTCCCGAATCAATAATAAAATGGGTAGGTTATTTTTATTTACGGCAATCGGTAAGTGTGAACCACCCGTGTTTTAAACGCGACCCGTCTGGTTCTTAATTGATAATTTCTTATTCCCTAAACCACGTTAAGGAGGTTATTCTGTGTATATTAATATTGACAAACTTAAACACCCAAAAAAATCAGCGTTTATTAATAATTAACTAGGTACCGTAATTTTAATTGATTTATTTATGTCTTATGTGACCACCTCCTAAAATTTGACGAGGATGCAAAACAACACCTTGTATAGGTGCATGTAAAACAGATAGAGAAACGATCACTACGTTTTGCTGTTAGAGGCGTACAAATAAGTATTTATTAATACGCTCGCCCTTTATTACTTACTCTTTTTAGGAATTTATGAAAGTGTTGTTAACCTTCTTTTATTTATGTTTTGTTTAATTTACGTTTCTACAAAAATTTTGATTAATTTAATAAATTTATTTTTTAATATGTGTAATAATTGTCGTTTTAATTTTAGATAGTGTGATTGGTCGTAAACACAACCGTTTAATTAATATTATTAGTAGCAAGCAATGCTGCTGAGCTAGCTCCTGGGTTCGATTACCAGATCGGGCAAAGGTTTTTCTATTAAGAAGAATTTCTAAGTAGTATCCCAGCCTGTTTTTGGAATTGCGACCGATTGATGGCAACAGGGTGGCCCCCTAATACTTCTCGAAATATGAGTCTAATTTCTGCCTAACCCATCGGGGATAACAAGGCGTGATGTTGTTAGGTAATATTATATTGTGTATCAAAGTAGTCTATCTGTCTATCGATAAAGATATAAGTAGGTAAGTATCTTTTATATAATCGGGATGTCAGTCTGCGATAATACCACTATCTATTCTGTTTACGACCACTTTGTCACGTATATCCTTACAAATAAATAACTAGATGTCACCCGCGGTTTTACTCGCATCCTATAAAAACTACTTTAAGAATTCGAATAAAAAAATGATACTGTATTTTTGAACGAATCTGAATAAAAAAACAATACTGTATTTTTTTAACGAATCCGATTAAAAAGTACTTAATACTGTATTTTTGAACGCAGATCATAGTCTACATGTGCGCCAAATTACACCAAAACGAATTCAGCTGTTCAGGCGTGAGTGAGTTTACAAACATGTTAACCCACATTTTTTATGATTACTTTTCAGTGTTTTACAACACAACATAATATTTATTTTTTTCCTTATATAGTTAACTTTCCTTACTTTCCTTATGTAGTTAGCTGGTCACTAACCGAACATCAGAAGTCCAAACTCAAGATTTGCCAGAGGGCAATGGAGCGTAACATAATAGGTGTGAAGCGTACAGATCGCGTCAGGAACACCACTCTGCGTTCCATAACTCAAGTTGCAGATGTCGGAGAAAAAACAGCCAAGCTAAAGTGGGAGTGGGCTGGCCACGTAGCGCGAATGCACCCGGAGAGATGGGCAAAGATCGTCACTCACTGGACGCCTGACGGAGGAAATCGCCGTCGTGGTAGACCGCGGCGAAGGTGGTGTGACGATCTGATCTTGTTTGCCGGGCGATCATGGCCAGATATCGCACAATCGATAGAGAGGTTTGGAAGGAGAAAGGGGAGGGCTGATGCAATAAGTTCGTCCCCAATTAAATGGGACGACAGGCAAAATGTGAGGTGCACTATAAGGTACAACTCTGCGTAACCCTTCAGGGATTTCAGCCGTGATGTTATGTTCATCATTATTCTCTTGCCCTTGTCCCAATTTATTTGGTGTCGGCGCAGCATGTCTTCTTCTTCCATACCTCTCTATTGCTTGTCATCTCATGAGACACCTCCTTTCTTGCCATATCATCCTTCACACAGTCCATCCATCGTTTCTTTGGTCTTCCTCTACTCTTTTAACCATCCAAATTCATACTCCTGATGTTTTGTTATGTAAATAAGTAGTTAAATCCGTCAAGGTTTCGATAAGATTAGTCAGTTTACATAAACAAATAACCTGTATTTATTATTAAATGCACTTAGATTAAAACCTGACCTCAATTCATATCTATGGCGCTAAAGATGTTGAATATTTTGTTTTGTTTATTGTATCTTAGGATGTAATCTTTTCGAGTGTTATTCTTTTTGGAAAATACACTGGTATCTAGAGTTTATTGTTATTGTTCGCAACAATTTCGTTATCTATGATTTATTTATTCTAGAAATTCATTAATTAAGTACGTATTCATGTTTTTGAATGAGATTATTCTTCAATAAATCGTTATTGCTGCAAAGTATAAAATGTCTTCAGAATAGGTTGTTTACGGAACTCAGTTTTCATTCAGTTCAGCTATTGACAGTCACTGAAATAGATGCCGTCATGGTCACGCATGTAAGTCTTTATCACATTGCCAACTGACTCTTCATATGGCTGAACAGATTTTCTTTAATAATAGCTGAGAACACTTTCGATCAGGTCCCTTTCAACAAAAATAAAAACCGAAATCAAAATAGTTTTTTGCGCTTTGGAGCTACGATGCCACAGACAGACACAGATAAACACGTTAAACTCATAACACCCTCTTTTGGGTAATGGCGTCTCACAGGTGTACCTATGACGCTGGCTTCTGCCCTGTGGGTGCCTTGAGTGTAAGGCCTCCAGGTGGCCTACAATGACGTCTTTTTTTTTTTTTTTTTTTAACTTTGCCCCACACTAGGAATTTCTCCTGTATCGTGGGTGCGTTTACAAACATTTAATCTGACATACACAAACAGCCAGACCCGGAGCAACTATCTGTAGGCCATACAAATATTTGTTCCGTGCGGGGATCGAACCCGCGACACGCAGCGCAGCAGTCGATCGCTCAACCACTGCGCCAACCAATAATGTTTTTGTGCCGTCAAAAACAATAATGTTTTTGACGGCACAAAAACATTATTGTTTTACTCAGTGTGGGAAAGAAATGGCGCTAGACATCTTGTATAGCTCCGTCTCTTTCCCACACTGGAATAAGAGTAAAACAATACTATTACTTTAAGTCGTCATGGTAGGCCAGCTGACAGGGGAATAACACCTTCGTTTTTGCTGGTATTAAAAAAACCGGCCAAGTGCGATTCGGACTCGCGCACGAAGGGTTCCGTACCATTATTTATAAAAACGAGCAAAAAAAAACACTTTTTTGTATGGGAGCCCCCTTAAATATTAATTTTATTATGTTTTTAGTATTTGTTGTTACAGCATCAACAGAAATACATAATCTGTAGAAATTTCAACTGGCTACGTATCACGGTTCATGAGATACAGCCTGGTGACAGACAGACGTACGGACGGACGCACAGCGAAGTCTCAGTATAGGGTCTCGTTTGACCCTTTGGGTACGGAACCCTCAAATATACCTTAGCACTGCAAAAGCCACAAAATCTTACGAAAAACTACATCTAAGACCTACCTTTAGCAGCCTTATCCCAGCTGCCATTAAACATGTCCACGGTCGCAGCTCCAGGAGCAGTTTCCCTCGCGTTCACAGTGTATGCCTTCTCCTCATCCTTTAGATAGACGGTCATGAAGAACCCGCCACCAAGCCCCATGCTCTGCTGGTTGAGCAGTCCATTGCAGAACATGGCTGCGATTGCCGCGTCCACTGCTGACCCATTCCTCGTGAGGATCTCTCTGTAACAATGAAGACATCATCTTACTACTTTTAATAATGTGAATGGATCGATGGATATCATGTTTGTTCCTCATTCACGCAAAAACTATTGAAGTAATGTGTATGAAGTTTGGCACACAGATAGTTTATAACCTGGATGAACACATAAGATACCCCTTTACTTATACTATTCCCCAGGACAGTCTCTGAACTTCACGTGGGTGAAGCAGCTGGCATTAGCTAGTTATAGGTAATATAAGGTTGACTGGTAAAGGTGGTCTCCATGTACCTACCTCTTACATGAATCATCTACCTAGCCTTTTCCCAAACTATCTTGGGGTCCGCTACCAGTCTAATCGGATGCAGCTGAGTATCAGTATTTTTCATGAAGTGACTGCCTGTCTGACCTCCACAACCCAGTAACTGGGTAATACGATACCCCTTGGTAAGACTGGATGTCAGACTTTTAGCTTCTGACTACTCGTAACGAAAGTTCTACAAATGATGCTCTTTCATGAATAAAATAAGAAGAAATAAATAAACTGCTGTAACTGTTTTAAACTGAATTACAACAAAGTAAAAGCTAAATTGCTGCTCTTACCAAAATTTTCGTATAGAGTAATGAATTTATAATTAGAAATGTTATGTATGTAATGTGTAAGGACACGTTTGATGCAATTTTTAAACTTTCCATCGGTCAGTTCTGTAACTGACTTTGGCAGCTTATTATAAAAGCGTATACTGTTTATAAGAAATGACTTGCTAGTTTTTGTTAATCTAAATTTGGGTATTACAATTTCGTGTTTACTGCGCGTGTTTATATTATGGAAGTCGCTTCTAATTTTGAAAAGCCCTCGGTTTTTGCGGACATATAAAATACATTCTAGGATATAAAGTGAAGGCAGTGTCAGTATATCGATCTCTTTTAATTTTTCTCTGAGGGACTCGCGAGGACCCATTTTATAGATCGCGCGGACTGCTCTCTTTTGCAAAATGAAAATTGAATCAACGTCTGCTGCCGATCCCCACAGCAGAATGCCATAAGACATAATACTGTGGAAATAAGCGTAGTATACTAACCTAGCTGTGGCTACATCAGTTAACTGCCTTATTTTCCTAACTGCATAGGCAGCTGAGCTTAACCTCCCCGAAAGACTTCCAATGTGCGCGCCCCACTGCAGTTTTGAGTCGATAGTAATCCCTAAGAATACAGTTTCCGCGATAACATCAAGTTTTTTACCGTCAAGATTTAAATTTAGGTCACGTTGTGTTACATTTGGTAAAGAGAACTTGAGACATTTTGTTTTGTTCGCATTCAGTAAAAGATTGTTAGCTGCGAACCATTTCGAAAGAACAGTTAGACTTTCATTGACATGTATGAGAGCCGTATCTTTTCTATGAATTTTAAAAATTAGCGAAGTGTCATCAGCAAATAGAATTATATCCGATAATTTGGCCATCATATAAGGGAGATCATTGATATAGACAAGAAATAGAAAAGGCCCGAGAATTGAACCTTGAGGCACACCCATCTTTACTATAGACCCAGAGGACGTCGCCCCATTTACATTCACTTTTTGCTGCCGGTTTGATAAATAGGAAAGAACAAGATCAGCAGCTCGACCACGAATTCCGTAGTGATGTAATTTACAGATCAGTGTGTTGTGGTCGACGCAATCGAACGCTTTTGAGAGATCACAAAAAATGCCAATAGCGTCCTGGGACTTCTCCCAGGATTCTAGAATGTGACTGATGAGTTTAACTCCCGCGTCCGTTGTTGACCTACCCTTCGTGAAACCAAACTGCTGATCATGCAGTATTCTATTAGAGTTGAAGTGTGAGAGCATCTGGTCCAACATGATTTTTTCATAAATTTTACTCAACGCTGGAAGCACAGATATCGGTCTATAATTACAAGGATCACTCTTACAACCTGATTTAAAAATTGGTACCACTTTACTATGTTTCATCAAATCAGGACAATCACAACAATATTAACAATCAATAAACGAATTACAACAAAGTTAAAGCAAAATTGCTGCTCTTACTATAATTTTCCGATATATAATTGATTAATAATAAGAAATGTAGACGATTAGGACTTAGGATTAAATATTCTGAAATTATTATTAACAAACAACGCAAAAATACCTACTTAATCTCTTTGTTTACATTCATAGAAAGTGTTGTTATCTCTTTATCACCGCTTACTTACCAACGCTATCAGTTACCTGCCTGAAGTATGTATTATTCTGTAATACCTACCTCGAGGAGCTCGTGACTAAATAATAACAGCTGCTCGGACCAATCTTCAGCCTTATTCGCTCGGATTAATCTTCAGCCGCGCTTGCCTAGGTTGGTCCGTGGATGGGTGACCACCCATTACATACTGAGTTTCCTCTGTGCTTCGGAAAGCACGTTAAGCCGTTGGTACCGACTGTCATTTGTAGATCTTTGACAGTCGTAAAGCCGTATACAGACATTGCGAGGCATGCGCCGCGAACAACGCACAGCGAATGCTTCGCAATGTGTGTACCTTTATATTCGTGGCGTGGCATGTGCTACGCACGTGCGAGGGCGAGCCCGATGGCCGAGGCATTCGTTGTGCGCCGTTCGTGGCTCATGCCACGCAAAGTCTGTATCCACCTTTACAGGTAGTCAGTAGCCGAAAAAGTCCGACAACCAGTCTCACCAAGGAGTATTGTAATACCCATTCGTATTTTCGTAGTACTCTAACTGAGTTGTGGAGGTTACATAGGCTGTCGCTCCATGTAAATTACTGGTATTCAGCTGCATCCGGTTAGACTGGAAGCCGACCTTAAAATAGTTGAGAAAAGGCTCGGCAGATGATAATATTCTATTAGAACGTAATACCAGACAAAACTGGTGTAGCAAGACAATGACATGTTCATGTTTCGAACAATGTATACATTTTTAGCTTGTCTTACTTGACCTTTGCTTTAAGGCTCAATAAAGCATACTTTGTTGCATCCTTGCTACAATCAAACACGTTGTTTATTTCTAAACATTTCCGTCCATAAATGCTTTTTATTTATAAAATGAACACAAATAAGCTCGCCCCCTATTACCCGTCGAAAAGTGAGTGTACGACTAGATAGACCTCTGCCTAACTCTTTGGGGCGTAGAGGCCTGATTTTGTGTGTTAACACATTATAACTTATCCTTTGCGTTCTTCAGGTAGTACTACACCCAACGTTCATCGTTAAATTTTTAGGCGCCGAGCCCTAAAGCCATCAACAGGGCTATAATACAGACTCTGATGTATCTAATGTCATAAGAGTAACTATACATTGCAGTTATAGCTACTTTGACATTACCAACAGAGACTCAGTTGTTAGAGGTCAGGTTGAGTCGATAATATCCGACTAGGCTAGCAATATACTGCCTTTCGCTCTCAGCTCTATAAGGATCTTATTGTACAAAGGTATGTAGGTATGTCTGTTAGGGAGGGCTGAGTCTAATGTACTTTTATCTGTAGATATGTCTTTCGGCTAGGCTCGGACTGTGATACGTCAGCGCTCTCGTGATGCCTCCACTTGCTCGCTTAGCATATTTTGTTGGAAAAGGTCTTTGAAGGTCGATAAGAAAACAGGTTGTAAAGAAAACTGTCGGAGAAAAAAAGGTCGTGTTTATGAAACTCGTTCGCGCAAGAGATCTATGGGACCGGACGGATAAAAATATAGGGCGGAAAGAACACCGGCGCTAAAACAGTTCCCAAGTATTCAGTACTTCAACCTGAACCCAGCCCCACATAAAAAAAATATCGCTGGTTTTTAAACTCTGGCTAGTCTTTTCCCAAACTATCTTAGGGTCGGCTTCCAGTCTAACCGGACGCAGCTGAGTACCAGAATTTTACACGAAGCGGCTGCAAATCTGACCATCACAACCCAGTAACTGGGTCATACGATACCCCTTGGTAAGACTGGATGTCAGACGTTTTGGCTTCTGATTCTGACTACTCGTAACGACTGTCAGAGATCTACAAATTACTCGGTTCAGAAATATGTACTTGATAACAGTTTTAGCATGTCGGTGTCCCTTCCATCTTGTACTTACGTTGTACTATTTTGACAATAAAATATTTTTTAATACTGAAACCTATGTTAAAATTATAGTAAAAATACTTTGTTAATAAATACTCAGTATTTGTAGAATATCTGATACTGATACTGTTACCGAGCCTACGTATCCCACTACTGGGCAAAGGCATGCTCTTCCTATTACTTCCAATTGTCTCGATCCAGTGCCAATGTGGACCACTGGTCGCTGGTCTTGTCTAACTCGTCCCGCCAGCTTTTACGAGGTCTTCCGCGTCGCCTTCGGTCTGTGTCAGGGCTCCAGTAAGTGGTTATTTTGGCCCACAGATCATTGAGCATGCGGCAGACGTTCCAGCCCAGTCCCACTTCAGCTTAGCGGCTTTTGAGCAACATCAGTAATTTGTGTTTTGGAGCGCAGTGTGGTATTGCGTACGCGATCAGTTAGTAGAATATCTAACCACAAATAAATATATTAGCGTTCAAAAACAGGTAAAAACAATTATTAATTAAAATATAAATAAACTTAAATTAAGGCAACTAATTGATTATGTATATTAATAGCACGTAATCATTTTCCTCATCAATCATTAATATTATGAACCATATTTTGTTGTTGAATGCTTTTAAACAAAACATAACATCACGCCAATAATCCCCGAAGGGTTTGGCACGGGTGTCCCTAATAGGTAGTACTTACACCCACATTCACGCCAGTTATGTCTCAGACCCATGTAATAGGGAGCGACCCTATTGTCATCAACCGGGCGAAAATCTAGACTCCATGGCTGCAACTCAGAAATCCTTATTGGAAAATGTGAATAACACTTTTCGCGATCTAGGAATCGAATCCGAAACCTCATGAACAGCATTCGCACTTACAAATAGATGACGAACGAGGCAGTCACGTAGTCATTTTCCCTATTAATCGATTTTTGATATTTCCGTAAAGAGATAAACGACTGACACACTCTAGTTTTATTATGTTTAATTCTCACGAAACATAAATGTTTCCTATGCGTCATTCGTGTTCAATACAAAAATATAATCTCTTAATTATTTATTGTATAACTAGCTGGCCCGCGCGCAATTTTGTCTGCGACACATTTTCCCCGTTTTTGCAACATTTTTCAGTGTTGCTCCGCTCCTATTGGTCGTTGCGTGATGTTATATAGCCTTATATAGCTTTCCTCGATAAATAGGCTATCCAACACTAAAAGATTTTTCAATTCGAACGAGTAGTTTCAGTTAGTTAACGAGTAGTTAGTTAACAAACTTTTCAGCTTTATAATATTACTATAGAAAAAAATACTGTATGGAAATTGGGATTCACGCACCTACGGTTGTTTTTATACAGTTTAAATAAAAACGTGTCACTTTGAATTAGGCCAAGATCAGCAGTAAACAATAACATTAAGAGAATTTATAGGTCTAGCCTGCTTTTTATCTGGCACATGGTATCGTACTATTTTCATAATATACCTACTGAAACATTTCCCATACCTACGTTCTGGAAATCAGTGTCAAGGAAATATATATAGCGAAAAACAGGTTTAAAAAAAGTTTGGCAATAATTTGCTGTTAGAAGACAAAACGGCTGTAAATTCTGTTCTCTAGACTCTAGGTATCAAAATAAACAAAGAAAATACGTTTATTTGGCACATGCCGAAAGTGCAAAGCGAGAAGCACTTAAAACTAAACAAGAAAGGTCATCGGTAAGTAGTAGAAGCAGTGACAGTTCTGCCCCCGTATTTACAAACGCTCGGATTCGATTTCGATTCGGAAAGTCGTATGTCCATCTCGCTCGCTTTCGTAATGCCAAACAAGATAGACATACGACTTTCCGAATCGAAATCGAATCCGAGCGTTTGTGAATAGGGGGCCTGGTGTAACCGTCGGACTGCCAAGTCATAGGTTTCAAGTTCAACCCAAGACCTCTCATTATTCGTTTTCATTTGCGTATTGTATGATTAAGTATCACTTGCTTTGGAGTAAGAAAACATCGCGAGGAAACCAGCATGCCTGAGAGATATTTCTCGACGGCAAGTAAAGCTAAGTCAGACTTCAGAGTCCCATGGGCGCCGGGCGGCATAAGAACTCTGGCACCAGGTTAGGCGATAACCTCACGATAAAAAAAGAAAGACCCTGAAGTTATCAATGATTTTTCATTACGTGGCTTCTTAATAAAACACAGATAATCAAATCTCAGACACAATATAAACATGATGTCTCAGTATCAGAACGGTCATAGGTTGTGAAATAGTTCCGAGAAAAAAAACCATTTTTACAGTTATTTTAAATCGGTCCCGAGTGCAAGAACTTTGTTTTGAAACGATAACTTAAATGAACAATGCCTTAAGATTTCATCATTTTGTTTAATAATACTAGGAAAAAAAAAAACTGGTATGACTCGTTCTAGTGTTTTGATTTCAAATCACGTGCGCATTCGCAGACCTTTTAATGTTTTCAAGAAATCGAGATTTTTCTTATCAATAACAAAAGTGTTTGCAATAATATTATTATATGTGTCATTGTCGATATTTTACTGGATGAATAATCAGTAAAAAATGATGTATAAATGATGTAAATATGTATAAAATTATGACTTGGTCAAAACCTTAATCGTAGAAGATGCAAAGCTTATTTCTTAAAATAAGCAATTAATCATCATAATTCAAAAGAAATTGGCAATTTAAAATATTATATTATATGGCTTGCAGTTTATATTTGTTCGAATGATCATTCTAGAAACTGCTTTAGCATTATGGACTTGACTTGCAGCTTAAATTGAACTGTTTGTGGGTTAGCCACATCTGTCGCATGTCAGAGGATCTATGGGCTAAAATAACCACGTAGTGGTGGGTCCCAAACAGCAGTAAACAGCAACGCGGCAGGCCGAGAAGGAGATGGCGGGACAAACTCGGCTCATTTCTCAATGATTGACCAATAACAGCTGCAGATTGGAAGGAGGGAAAGGAAGTCTTTGCCCTGCAGTGGGATACAAATGGCAGATAAATAAATAAATATAATTAATGATGGCATTAACTGACTAATTACCAATCAGTGTCTAGCAAAAAGTAGTGGTTCTTATTAACAATTAGTGCTTACTGGCGTGACTATGGCTCACGAAGTAACCACAGATCTCTCTTACAGTTATTTTACAGTTAGTATACCTGTGACAGCAACCAAAAAGCAACTTTATAGTAACAGTAGAGGTATAGGTAGCTCTATTGTTCCTATAAAGTTGCTTTTCGATTGCTGTGAAACAACTTAAATTTCTTGGGTTTACATCTTTATACTTGAAGTATCACTAGCTGCTGCCCGCGACTTACTCTGCGTGGAAATTTTGATGTGTTTTTTAGGGATTAATTTTACATATAAACCTAGGTAATTCCTGAATCATTCTATCTATTGATGAAAACCGACGACTGCGACGGCGGACGGCGGGAAGCGACTTTGTTTTATTATTATGTAAAGAAACACATTTACCAAACAGGCTGGCCCGCAAATATTTATTTTTAAACGGTTTTATTTAACTTGCCCCGTTTGTTATTGTTTTTCGATTTTAACTGCTACGACTATCTTAAAGATTTTGCTGATCTTGCTGGTCCTCAGCTTTTTAATTGACTCACGTCTTAGTTCTTTGTTACCACTTTAGCTAGTTCTTGATGAATATCAAGAACTAACTTTTTGCTTCGTAGCGTTTGTTCTTAATCCTTGGTTTTTGCCATCTTTGTATCGAGAACGGCTTCTCAATCATTACTCGTTACAATATAAAGTATGATTTCATTATGATCACTGTACAGGTTGTCACTTCCAGATGCAGTATCTTATTTGTCTCATAAGACATCTACGGAAAAGGCCTGTCTTCTTTCAGTCTAGCTGCATCTCTTATTGGTCTTAGTCGAATTTTCATTAAGTTTTTATAGATAATCCACCCACATCATCCAGCTTTTGCCAACTACGTTGGGGTCGGCTTCCACTCCTACCGGATGCAGCTGAATACCAGTATTTTACTTGGAAGGACTGCTTATCTGACCTCCACAACCCAGTTAGTACTGGGTATTAATATACCCCTTGGTAAGACTGGTTGTCAGACTTTCGGTCCACTGACTACCTGTAGCTACTGCCAATGAACTATAAATGACAGCCTCGACCAACAGCTTAGCGAGCTTTCCGAGGCACGGAGGATACTTGGTATGTAATGGTGGTCACCCATCAACAGCCTAGGTAAGCACGGCTTAACAACATAATTTAATAATAAAGATCGACCAAACCGGCTGTAGTTTTTAAGCCACAAGCTAATAATAGCCCTATAACTTTGTATTTTCTACTTTTTACACTCTCGTGGTATAAGGTAATAATTCTTCGAACGTTTAATGTTCAATGTATGTAACATTTTATCTCACTTAGACACGATCAATGACCTAACTGGTTCTAGCAGTTTTAGAGCAAAAAACGTTACGTACCCATGAATTAAGTACCTACTTTGTCCGTTATATGATCTCTCTTAGATGGTATCTTTAATATCATCTAGTTGGCTAGATGGGCGTGTATTTTGAGATGCGGAGTTTTTTGCATGGCCGAAAATAATGCTTTTTATGGCAAAAAAAAAAATTTACGTTGGCAAGACCTTGGGAACCAAATATAACATAGTATCTGTATTGAATTGTTATATCATAAATAAAGGTTTCGTTGTTTAAAAGTTAGCAAAGATCTTAAAAAAAAAAATAGTGCGTGGAGTCCCTCCGCGCGGAAGAAGTGAAATTTCGTAATACTACACGCATGCGTTCGAATGCCACGCATTCATTCTCGCTTTGTCTCTTTGTATTCCCCCTCCATGGTAGCGTTAAACGTTTAACGCCAACTTGTTGGAAGTAGCATAAGATGTTTTACTTCAAAAGTCCAATAAAATAATATCTCTGTTTCGCAGAAGACTGTTTTACTATCCTTACTAAAGACAATTTGCAAAAAAAAAAATGTAAAGTTACTTAGCAATAATTTAAATTGTGCAGATAGCGCTGGCACACATGGAAAACAACATTCGATTCGGAATTATATTTACTGTCGAAAAGACGAATAGATAATCTCGCGAAAATGCATACATACATGATCGGACTCGAGACATTCTAATATGTATACTTATGTAAATCCTCATTAAGTAAAATTAGGGAATTTTTCTTTTACTGACCAGTATCAGTAAAATATAACTTTGTTGTTTCTATCTTCTATATGAAGAAATTACCGCTTCAAAAGGATAGAAGTCATTGAGGGTCAATTCAATTACGTACTAATTTCTTTTAATGTAAGTACGTAATAAATGTTAAATGCGTAGTACCTTATTTTGCTAACAATACGTCAATGCAAAGTAAGCTGTTTTTCAGTTCACAATCAGCTGTTTTCTCTTTATTTATGAGTGAGTTAATCTCGGGTTCAGTTAAATGGTTCACTAGGCGCCCTGTGACTGATAAATGTGATTGTTGTATTTTTACATTGTTTCAACAATAGGCGTATTTATTTTTATGTTATTTGTCAACCAACAACTGTTTATTTTGTAAATAATTAACAAAAATAAAATTATAGGCTAAGATCTAGTGTAGGCACCTGGAGGTCTACTCTCTTTCTCCGAAACGTAACTTCGGCAACGAACGAAAATTAAACGTAGTATCGTTTGTGACCCTACTCTATACAAGGTGTAAATCACCTCATCACGAAGCCGTCAACCAAGCATTATGTACATGAAACTAAGTAACTTTACGCAAAAATTATTGCTGGGAAACGACTTTTTTTTGGGGGGTGTAAAATCATGTTTTGTGGTAGAACTCATTGTAACGCTCTCAAAACATTGTGCTGATGGACGGATTGCATAGTACGGGGGTCGTGGAGGTGTTTAAAGTAAAAATCTTACATTAAAAACTTATATTTAAAAAAATACTTGTCAAAAAGTTGGAACTTTGACCCCTAATATCTCCGTAACTAGAAGGTTCCCAGGTATGGTGTAGAACAAAAAAATGATCGCAATGACAGGGAGAACCAGTGGGTTTCGGCTTCGTTAAGAGGTGTTTTACACCCTTTATAATTTGCAGACATACACAAGAAGTTCGAATTCACAGACAACGAACGTATCGAATGTTATTGTGTGCGTTCGCATATTATACATATAGTACGGTCATAAACATAACTACGTTTTATTTTCGTTCGTTGCCGAAGTTACGTTTCGGAGAAAGAGAGTAGACCTCCTGTTTCTTTATAGGTTTTTTTTATAGTAAACGTAGGAAAAATACCACGTGCAATCAACACCTTACTGACTCATTTATGAAACATGTTTTAAATGTTTAAGTTTAAAAAATGGATTCAACACACAAAACAAAAAAAACACGGATACCAAAGCAAAACCGCTGCGCTAAAAACGACAAGGAACATGTTGATAAATCTGATAAAAACAGATGGTATTGGATCAATAAAATAGCAATAAGACACTGAAATCTGGCAACAGGTCATTCAAACAGTTTTTTTTCTGGTACGAAATTGGACTATAGGTTGCTTAAGAAAGCTCCGATCCAAATGTGAACAAACTAATTTGTTTATTTAGGTACCTACACACAAAACACTTAAAAGGACAATACATTAAGATACAAGAGCACAAAGGTACTGCCTGTTTCAAAAGAAATTTCTTCCAGGAGACCTGCTTCGTGAGAAACAGGACTTAAAACTGGACCTGATTATCTGAAATCGCCAACAGGCAGCAAAAACGTGACTTTATTCTGTAAGTAGGTGATTAAATGCAGGTAGTATTATTATGTCGAATATCCCATTCCCACCGAGGCTTAGAGCATAACCAACCAATGTTGTCCAAATATCATAAACCTTGCAAAAGAAGTTATTACAAAGATAATCAGACTTTACTAACAGTTGGGATGCTGGAAATATAATAAAAAACAACCTCCTATACAAGGTGTTGTTTTGCATCCTCTTCAAAATTCAGGATGTTGTCACAAAAGACATAAATAATCAATTAAAATTACGGTACCTAGTTAATCCATACTAATATTATAAATGCGAAAGTCACTCTGTTTCTTTGTTTGTATGTTTGTTTGTTACCTTTTCACGACTAAACGGCTGATCGGATCTTAATGAAATTTGGCAAGAAGATAGATTTCAACCTGGGAAAGGACATAGGCTATATATATCATCACGGTACGACCAATAGGAGCGGAGCAGCAACGAAAAATGTTACGAAAACGGGGAAAATGTGAAGCAGACGAAGTTGCGCGGGACAGCTAGTTATTGATAAACTTTGATTTTTTTGGTTGTTTAAATTTGTTAGTATTTCAGAATAACCCCCTTCACGTGGTTTAAGGAATAAGAATTATAATACACATTTTATTATTGATTCGGGACAAGAATCATTAACATAGTCACCTCTTTGAATTTGACGAGGATGTAAAACATCATTTTGTATAACATACATAGAAAACTTAACATAACATCACACCTTGTAATGCTTGAAGGTAATGTCATCATCTAGCCTAGCCTTTTTCAACTATGTTAGGTTCGGCTTCCAGTCTAACCGGATGCAGGATGAGAATACCAGTATTTTACATGGAGCGACTGCCTATCTAATAGTACACCTATATTTTGAGAGCCTATTGTCATCAACCGCGCAAGATTCCAGACAAACCAATACTTATGACAAGCAAAATGTTTGCCTAATACCATATAACTTTCGGGAAAATGACGCACATAATATATTATCTAAAATGGCTGGCTTTCGGAATAAAATAAATGATTGTTATTTATTTGTGCATGTGTTATTACTTTATTATTTTTTTTTTTTTTAACACCACACTGCGCTTCAGGACTTGCTGACGTTGCTCATAAAGCTGCCAAACTAAAATGGGACTTGGCTGGCAATGTCTGCCGGATGCCGCAAAGCTGTGGGCCCACATTTCACAAAAGTGGAGCCTTGAGGCAGCTAGACGGGGTCGCGGCAGACCAAGAAGAAGATGGCGGGACGCCTTGGATGGCTTTCTCGTTAATTGGCGAGAAGAAGCAAAAAAAAGAAAAAAGTGGAAGGAATGGGGGAAGGCCAGGAGTGGGAAAGATCAGGCTAACTAAAAAAATATTATCATAGGTCACAAATATGTAGTAAATAATGCGTAGTAGCCAAACAATGAAATATTTTAAACATGTTCAAAGAATAAATTTAATCCAGTTTTATTTGACAGCGAAGCAGTATAACATGATATAAATCACTACATAAATATTGAATGAAATGGAAAATTTTGCAGGAAATACTCCGTTACATGGAATATTTTACTTCTATGTGGAAAGTTATAAACTATCAAGTGATAACACTGTGAATTACTTTGTGGTACGGTGAACTGATAACTATGACCGTTCAGTTAACTGTTTACTTGTTCCAACACTTCATAAACTAGCACATATCGTACATTAGTTTATAGTTCAAGTATTGGCTGGCTTTCGGAATAAAATAAATGATTGTTATTTATTTGTGCATGTTTTATTTTATTACTTTATTATTTTTGAAAATAATTGGGTACAATTGTTTTGATTAACGAGTACATAATAAATGCATTCTTTCGATTTGTTTTGCTATTTTCACTGTGTTGAAGAATTTGCACATCATTGTTGGATTCAAAATCTAGGTAGGTACTAACCCTGGTATCTATAGTCAAGTTAGAGTAATTATTCGAACTTAAGTAATTAATTGTGCATTTTTTTTCTATGCCGACCGACAACGAAAGCAAAGCTAAAAATTCTAACTTTTGCAGTTCCAATTTCAAGCAATTACTATGCTAAGTACATAATAAAAATCGCATCTTAAATAATGACATTTAGTCAAGTAAACACTTTGACTTGTTTATGGATACGACTTTAAATGTGGCTTCTGTCATGGTCATCGTTAAAAACTGGCTGAAATGTCAGTACGATATTAGACGTACTACCGACCGAGTTCAATGACGGTCGACCACTTTTCAATCAACAAGATTGACTAAGAGCATAAGGGTGAAAACTGGCAGACCGTCAGTGAACTCGATAGTACCTATTTTCGAAGGAGAGAAGTCCAAAATAACTAAAGGCATGTATGTCTATTTCGAAATGTTTATTTTCTGTAAATGCGGCGACGGTTTGTCAATGTCTGTTTCACGATGCATCTTGTTTTATTTTTATTTTATACTTACAGGTTTTATTTAGCTGAGTAATACTTTCGAACATGCGTGTGTTTGATGGTAATTCTTATCAGCAAAAATGACGAGTTTCCATAAATACTTTCAGCCCCTATTCGTGTTCATTAGGGAGTGAATTTTCAAAAATCTTTCCGTACCCATTCTATCACATCTACCCATTCTATCTCATGTCTAGTATGACATGAGATAGAATGGGTAGATGTATTATGCATGTTGAATAAACGCATGTTTATTACAAATAATTATGCACAAAAGTCATTTGATTTCCTTATAAAGAGAACCCTAGGCTAGACCCAATGTGTTGGTAAATTTAAGATTGTCATTAAGTAGAAATTTAGTCAATTTATACCTAATGTTTCAATCTTCGCTTGAGTGAGCCAAGTACAAGCCAAGTCAATAAATATTTCAGTTCTGAAATATATGGTAACTCTGATTACAAAAAGCAAGTGGAACAAGCCTATATTCCTTATATTTTCTCTTTCAAATAAAGCCTGAATGCGACAACAGCTGCTTAATATATTTCCTCAGCCACCGGATCAATATAATGAATACTGGCGCAGAAAGAGATGATTTTAGCAAACTTTAAGGCTCAATTAAGTACCAACCAACCTAGTAAGTTGTTTAACACTAAATGGTCTGCCTAAACGTATTACTGTTTAGCAATTGATCTGGTTTTCTATGCTTTCAGTTTCACGTTAGTATGGAGAATATGTCAACAATGCTGTACGTAACTGATTGTAACCCATTTAAACATAAATAAATTCTACTTACATATATTTCAGAAATTGTGTCACTGTTTTTGTAGATATATTTTAAAGTACAAAATACGGAAATTATTACACATAGGTCCTCTGCTAGCTCCTAAACTAGTTTTGTATCTGTGTGACTCGGGACACAGTGTTCCCGACGAGGTGGCCCGCAAAATTCCAATTTTCTTACTTTTTTGGCAATTTGCCGGTCAGTGTCAGTTTTTATGTTGAATAAAATATGATACGCGGCCGTAACTACACTGCGGCCTTACTGAGATATAATCACTAAAGTCATCAATACAACGCATTTAAGGCGCAGATATACGACTTTAAATGATTATAAATTGAACATCACGTCTAAACTTCTAGTTGTATTTCTTTGAAAAAAATATATGTTATACTAGACAAATTTCTTTATAAATTGATATGTGAAAATGTGAAATTATATTTTCATAACATAGTGTAATTAATTTGTAAATTCATGTCTAACGCGGACAAAAAAACGATAATAACGCAAAAACTATCGGACGTATTTGCATGAAACTTTAACCATCTGAAAGACAATTACCAATCCATATTTTAGTATACGGTTTTTATTTGTATTGTGTTTGATAAATGAAGGTGGGTTGTTTTTCCGAATAATCTTGGTGCGCGTTGAAGCGTTACGCATGCACTTTTACTCGCTCAAGGTCGCGGGCACTTATTGTCGCCTTAAGTTCAACGTTATACGATGACTTTTTCATGAAATAGTCATTCATTGGGATTAAATAAAATTAAAGAGGTCGTATTGACGATATTAATGACTACAATTTTGTAAATAAGTACGTTTTACGGCCGCTTATCATATTTTATTCAACGCAAAACCTGACATTTACCGGCAAATTGCAAAAAAAAAACGTAATTAATTTGAATTTTGCGGACCACCCTGTCGCCTCCACCTTGATAAGTCATCTTCATCACGTACGTCGTGAAAAGAAAGAAGTTCAAAAGGAAATGGCAAAAATAAATATATCATTATCGGCGTAGCATGTCTTCTTCTTCCATACTTCTCTAATATTCGTCATCTCATCAGACACCTCCTTTCTTGCCATATCATCCTTCACACAGTCCATCCATCGTTTATTTGGAAATAAATAGCAAACATAAATAACTTTTCAAAGTGGACTAACTTATATGTTAGGCTTTGCGGGCCTAGAACACGTTTGCTTTGTAAGGATAAGTTAAAGAGGTATAAAGTCCAACTTTAAACGGCAATAAATTATCAACGAGACATTATCCATTTCTACTTAAATTGAATAAATCTCACCACATACCCATAGCTGATTAATTTACCATCTTTTTCTTAACAAAATAATACAGTCACGTGGCGTAACGTAGGCTAATGAGTGCTTAGTACGTACTCATTAGACGTGACTAAAATCGAAATAGTCTTAAGACCACAGCGTACCAGTACGTACGTAAGTTTCTATGTACATAAATATCTATGTGCATATATGGTCGCGACCACCAATATGTTTATAAGTATATATACTTAGGTATGTAACACAAAAGCGATTTGCTAGAGGACTAAGTATTGTAACTTTGAGATAAATTTATGTGATGCCAAAATACAATGTTCGCAATAGAATGGGTAGACAGCAAATCACTTTTAAAAAATCCTTATTATTTATTTTCTCCACCTTACAACTATCATTACAAGGTTAGTAATGGGATAGTGTACCCTATAACAATATTAGGTTTTGTTACTAATTACAAACAGTATTTTATTTTTTGTGAAATCACTCAGAGAACAATGAAATAAATCAACGTCACTATATGAGGTTGAGAGTAGGTATGGAGTGCACACGTCAGTGGCTTCTCATCTAACAGATTGCAGGAAGGGATGTACCTTATTATTGGTGTTTGCATCTGAACTGTTTTTGTTAATTAGATAATCGTGTTTATGTGTAAGTACCTGCCTATCGGATGTAGCTACGGATGCGTGAATCTACGGTGTACGTTACCCCAGCAAGAAAGTATCTCCTAGAGTTATATGAGTAGATCGTATAGTTGGTGCCTTATCTGCTGTAAATGTGCCCCCACATAAAAAATATGTGCCCCCTGTCGTTTTGAAAAAAAAAGGGAAAAACGATTCTTGCTGGGGTAACGTTTTTCTAGCAAGAAAATTCTAAACGAATGATCGGAGAGAGAAAAATTGTGCATGGCCAGAGAGCTTATATGTGTGCCAAAATGTGCCCCCAAAAATAAAATCTGTGCCCCTTCAGATTTTCGAGATATTGCATTTCCTGCTGGAGTAACGTTTTGATGAATCGTATATCTCTAAAACCATTGCATGTGCCCCTGTAGAATAAACATACACGAGTAGCTCTTAATGTGTGCCCCTATGTGCCCCAATTTAGATTTAAGAAAATATTTATAGTTTTCAAGTTATCGCGGTTTTATGAAAACCCGAAAAAACATCGCAGCGCTTAAATGAGACAAGGTATAAGTTCGCTGAAAACTGTATTCGGTCCTTCTTGACGCTAATAATAACCATACAAAGTTTCAAAACTGTTCATGCATGCGTTTTTGAATAATCTTGCCAAAAGTCAAAACGATGGTGTCCTAACTTTGACGGCAAAATACAAGGAACTGGCTCAATCCCAGATGTGTCGGTGTAAACCAAAATAGTGTGCCCTTAGTCAAAAATTTATGGTGAAAATATTGAGCTTGGAATGTTTCGCATTAAGTAAATATAAACAAAAAACCAAAATATGTAAAAACGGCTGGTTATCCGACCAAATTCCAATGACTACTAAAAAGCGACGGTTTCATACATATCGATGACCTTCTTTACTTTACACACGTGTTCTTGTGCCTGAGTACACTGAAGTAGAAAAGTAATAAGAAATAAAATAAAGTTGTTATTGAATTATATTCTACTAGCTGTTTCTATGACCTTACACATGATTAAGTACATTATAAATAGTAGCCTAAGTGCTATTCCAAGGTAAGCTATCTTCTCCATTCTAAATTTCATTAAAATACATCTAGTAATTTGCCAAGTCTTTGACCCAAAATTGATTGGTGTTTAAAAAAAATATAGTTCATGAAATGGGTGATGCTACTAATAAAAAAAGGTAACTCTTTTTTGTATATAAATAAAAAAGCCCGTATTTGACTTTATATATATATATATTTTTTTTGATAAGCCGTAGGTTAAAGTAAGTTTTTCATCATTATGTAGTTACAGAATTATAATCATCAAAATCACCAATACAACCCTCCAAGTTCATAAAGGCGAAGGAACAAAAAAAAAACAGAAAAAGTCATTCCTACAGCTTTATAAACTTAGAGCGTTGTATTGATGATTTTGAGGATTATAATTCTGTAACTACATATGTCTTACAGCCGCGAATAATATTTTAATCAACATACAACCTAGCACTGGCCTGCAAATTGCTAAAAACGTAAGAAAATTTGAGTTTCGCGGTTTGGTTGGAGCATTCACCTTAAGAATTAAAATTAAGGGAATAAAAATAATAATTTCCACATCAACAAGCTGTTTCATTAATATAGTCACAAGGTGCATTTAATATATTTTTTAATTGGCCCCTAAAACTTTTGAACGCGACTGTACGGACAACAGCTTAGGTATAATACGTCCAATAAAGAAGGTCATCGATATGTATGAAACCGTCGCTTTTTAGTAGTCATTGGAATTTGGTCGGATAACCAGCCGTTTTTACATATTTTGGTTTTTTGTTTATATTTACTTAATGCGAAACATTCCAAGCTCAATATTTTCACCATATATTTTTGACTAAGGGCACACTATTTTGGTTTACACCGACACATCTGGGATTGAGCCAGTTCCTTGTATTTTGCCGTCAAAGTTATGACACCATCGTTTTGACTTTTGGCAAGATTATTCAAAAACGCATGCATGAACAGTTTTGAAACTTTGTATGGTTATTATTAGCGTCAAGAAGGACCGAATACAGTTTTCAGCGAACTTATACCTTGTCCCATTTAAGCGCTGCGATGTTTTTTCGGGTTTTCATAAAACCGCGATAACTTGAAAACTATAAATATTTTCTTAAATCTAAATTGGGGCACATAGGGGCACACATTAAGAGCTACTCGTGTATGTTTATTCTACAGGGGCACATGCAATGGTTTTAGAGATATACGATTCATCAAAACGTTACTCCAGCAGGAAATGCAATATCTTGAAAATCTGAAGGGGCACAGATTTTATTTTTGGGGGCACATTTTGGCACACATATAAGCTCTCTGGCCATGCACAATTTTTCTCTCTCCGATCATTCGTTTAGAATTTTCCTGCTAGAAAAACGTTACCCCAGCAAGAATCGTTTTTCCCTTTTTTTTTCAGAACGACAGGGGGCACACATTTTTTATGTGGGGGCACATTTACAGCAGATAAGGCACCAACTATACGATCTACTCATATAACTCTAGGAGATACTTTCTTGCTGGGGTAACGTACACGAATCTACGTGCTCGCAGTCACTTGATCTTGAATGCGTTCATTGTTTTATAGCCAAAGTAACGCTAGTTTTATGTTCAAAACAAACGTGACTAAATGTTTAATAAATTATGTAAGCGGTTCGCCCATTAGATTTGCTCGTTCGATTTTTCTACGACGCAAAATGTACTGTGTAGGTGTGTGTGTTCGTAGATAATAAACGGACAAGGCCAGCTACCTCGCGGTCTGCCGGCTTGCTCAAGGTTGTTTTTGTGTATAAACACGAGTCAGGCGATCGATAGTGTGGGCGATCAACCGCCGCGCAGCCTGCAAACGGACGACCTCGCACACTACAATTTTCCGCCACAAAAACAAGGCAATGAAACCACAGAATAGTCTTAGTACTATAATTTTATTTGCCTTAAATTATTACACTCCTTCAAGTACCTACCTCAGGAAAGATACAGAACATAATAATCTAACTAGGAATAATAACACAGCAGTTGTGAGCTTTACAACAAGCTCAAATAATAATAAGAGTTGAGATCAGTGGTGGAGCGGTGTTGGGTCCAGTGGGTGTGGTGTGGGCGCTCGGGGGCGTTGCGCCCTCGGCCTCCGCAGCCTGCTGCAGTGGTGCGCCAGGTAGAAGCCCTGCGTCAGCAGGAACCGCCGCGGGTGCTCCGTTGATCTCTGAGACGCGTGGCGGCCGGAGCTCTCCTCCGGGATCCGCCATAATGTCCTCCTTTCGCTCGGCATTTCGATTATCCTTATACAAGCCATAGTTCTCAAGTACAACGATCCATTTAATGCTTATTGGTGCTGGTCTTCTTATTGTTCTCTGTGTTCACCAGCTTGGTGACGATCTTTCTGGAATGTCCGGACGGGTCGAAGTGGTTGGTGTGCTCGTTGACCTCCTTCTTGGTGCGCTGCTTGCCGCTGTGGCCCGAGAAGATGTGCTTGTCGTGGTCGAAGTTGTAATAATCGTACTCGTCAAAGAAGGCTTCGGACATATTTACGTTTGGGTTGAAGTAAATATTATTGAATTCACGGAAAATTTGTCGCAGTCACACCTGACAACGTTACTCAAGATTTTGTTTTCACTGAATGTTCGATGTAATGGCTGCGCGCGGCTTATAAAGGCCGCCAGCAACGGTAGCAACACGTCATCGCGCGCATGCGCGTCGATAAAATTCTCGAACCGTGATTGGTTGAAACACCGGCGACCCGGTTATGAAGGATGTTTTGTTTATTTATAGACGTTTGCTTGTGTGCGAAAGCCGGCTCGGCGAGTGTGTCGATGTCGGGAATTTGATTTTCTACCAACACGTTGCAGATGTTGTAGTAGAATTCTTATTATTTTTCCAGGTTTAATACTAGCACAGTTGGGAGTTTAAGAGGTTTAAGTCTACTGGATTTGGGGTTCCACTATTGTATACTTACGCTTATTATAATTCATCTAACTAATTCTATTCTCTCTTAATCTTGATTCCATAAAGTGGCATAAAATAACTGTTAGCTATTGCTATTTTTTTATGTAAGTACATGTTTACGCCTTTTAACTACATTATAATTATGATCAAATCCATAATACCTACAATCGGCAAAAAAAAGTGTGCCCAAGCGACTGCTTAGGACGACCCACTGACCGTTTGCTGAACCCGAGGTCTAGAGTTCGATTCCCAGGTTGGGTAGGTAAAGTGCAATACTGAGTTTTTTCGTTAGGAATTCGCAGAACCAGCCACTGGGTCTGGGTATGTGCCCAGCTGCCAATAGGTATATTACATGTGACTAAAACATTACTGGCACACTGCAGGTTTTCGAAATATTACATACATCTCTGCCTTACCCTTTAGGGATTACAGGCGTGGTGATAAGTATGTGTTTCAGTTACCGCGAATGACAGAAAACGTACCAGTGTGGTAGTAAAATAACTGCCTAGGCAACACTGAATGTTACCGCGATTATATTATACCACGTATACGTTGATAATTATGTACACACTTATAAAATAGAAAACTTATAGAAGTTATAGACGGTTGTTCAATATGCAATCTAATAAGGTACGATAAGAATGCAACTATACGTAGAGGAACAATTCAGACGTTCAGCGCCATCTAGTATCGAGTAGCGGCTGCTTGAAAGTTTGTTATAAAAACTTGAGTGGCGAGTTTTATGATTTTTCCAGAAAAGTTATGATGTAAATTACTCTCACTACGTATGTATAGATTGTGTAGTGTGTGTGAATATGTTAATTGGAAAGCAGGCATTTAAAATATACTTGAATGAGGAGTTTTTAGACTGCAGAGCCAGGCGGCAAAGAAAATGTTGAGTCGAATTGCCTTCGTTCAAAAATAAATAAATAAAGAACTCTGTGGTTCCTTTCAAAAACTCACAAGGATGAAGGAAGATGAAGGAATACTGAGATCAATCATTGACATGGTGTCAATGATAGATCTCAGTATTCTAGTAGGTAAGCAGGACTTGTCTGTATTCAATACTAGCTGTCCCGCGCAACTTCGTCTGCGTCAAATTTTCCCCGTTTTCGCAACATTTTTCATTGCTGCTCCGCTCCTATTGGTCGTAGCGTGATGATATATAGCCTATGTCCTTCTCCAGGTTGAAGTCTATCTTCTTACCAAATTTCATTAAGATCCGATCAGCCGTTTAGTCGTGAAAAGGTAACAAACAAACATACAAACAAACAATTAGTATGGATTTGGACTCATCCGTTTAAGATAGGTACGGTTCAATGAAATTGAGTCATAGCTAGGGAACGAGTGTCAGTAAAACGAAGGTGAAACGGAATGCACTATTTTGAAAGGTGCAAATAAATATTAAATTAAAAAAAACCCCCGACACAAAAAACCTCTAAAAAACCAAAAATAAAATAATCCAAGCGTCTTAGCGTCGGGGGTCCGCTTTATTTTGTGCTTGTACTAAGCGGTCTACTTAGCGGTCCCCCGACGCTAAGACGCTTGGATTATTTAATTTTTGGTTTTTTAGAGGTTTTTTGTGTCGGGGGTTTTTTTAAATTTAATTATTATTTCTAGCTTTTTAAACTCATATTATTTTATCTTAGCCTTGACTGTCCCAATCTTGGGCATAGGTCTCCCCATTGCTTCCACTTTTCTCGGTGTTGCGCGTCTTCTCGCCAATAAACGAAACAGCTAAATAAAAAAAAAGGGGGGGGGTGCAACCACCCCCCCTTGCGATGCCCATGTTGACAAGTGACAAGATTTCAAATTTCGAATCGACCAGACCTGTGGAAGTTGTTCCCTTCAACTAGAAAAGACGTGATTACCATCAAACGACTGAGTAGATTTTTTCGAAACATAGCTAAGAACACTCTCGATTAAATCACCTTTCAAACGAAACCAATTTCATCAAAATCGGTACATCCGTTTAGGAGCGACGATGCCACAGACAGATACACAGATACACAGACACACAGATACACGGGTCAAACTTATAACACCCCTCTTTTTTGGTCGGGGGTTAAAAAGGGCATAGGTAGCAGACTTCTTAAAAATTGACTTAAATGACACACGACTGAATTTGGTTGCTATATACAAATTGCAAGGCAATTATTGTGAACCTATGTAAAACTATCAATAGCACTGTAAACGGGATATTTACAATGTGTTTACTATTATACATAAAAACAATAAATAATAGTAAACATTGTAAAAATCCCGTTTCCAGTGTTATTGATAGTGTGAGTGACCATATTATGGGTCAGTGGGTCGTCCTAGGGGCGGTTTAAAACTAATGACTTGTGTAATTCTAACGTTATGGAACATTCGCCTCTGGTTTTATTAGGATCTATATAATATGAGGTACATACCTGCCAATTTGTGAGCATTGAGGAGCGTCCGTGCATACAGCAGCCTTTTGGAACACATGGAGTCGGGATGCCGAAGGTTTCAACGGCTCAATAGGATCAGGAGGTTCCGCGGTCCTGCGCGAAGCATAGTCGGCACTCCCGATGAGGTATCCACTCAGTGCCGAAATGAAGACCAAGACCGCTAGTGCCGAGATGACGATTTTTGTCTTGAGTTTATACGGTCTGAAACAAAATTGTGAGGTTATTAACGCCATCTGTTATCGAGTAGAAGTAACTATTTTTGCATAGCACAGCCAGACTATTTGTAAATATTGTGCTTTTAGGAATAAACATCGTGTTTCTTGTTCAAATATGTGTAAAGTTTTGGGATATGAACTAAGCTATACACTTCTCACTCACTTCTCAGGATAATCGTCGTCATCATGACTAAAATTGCCTTGGAATATGGCAAACCTATTGATAGGGGACACCAAGCGTATCGTATCTATGGGACTATCATCGGCATGGTTGCTTATAAAGTTCCTTCTGTGCAGAGCGCTTCTTAGATGATGCTTCATGCTGTTTCTGATATGACAGATTATTTCCTTCAGCGGGACACAACAACATAACCTAAACACTTTCCCATGACGGTTTCACCCTGGCTGATTAAACTTGAACTTTATAATCAAATCGAAAAGTCGTGTTTGTTTTATTTTCCTTTTTATCGCGTAACGAGGCTATTATTAAACCTTTGGACGGTGCCTGTGACGTGTACTCTGTATGTGCAGGTGGTTACGTCGTGAACTTGCTTGCGGATATCGTGAAAATCGATAAAAAGAACAGCTGTTTTCAGCGTTTACAGCCTTCGCTACGTTCTCTCAATCAAAGATAGATGGCGCAACATAAGCAGTTAAGTAAAACTTTACAGTAAGTACGTAAAAGTACGTATTTAATAAAGAAAATATTGTAAACCGCCTGAAGTTTTTCCTGGTTTTTATTTTATGTTGCATGTTAAGTCTAGTCTGCAATGATATAAATTTCAGGCGTTTACAATAAAATGTAAAGAGAAGTGCTTGACAATCTTACAAGATAAGATGAGACTACTTAGATAAGATGTAAATATCTTTCTCATCTAAATTATCTATATTTAACCCGACCGCAGCGGAGTCCAAAAAGAAGGTAATGTTTTTAATTACTAATAAAAATAACCGAGAAAACGTACTGATATTTTATACTTATTTGAAATTGTTACTTGATGATTACCTGACACGATCCGAGTCTGGCAACCGGATGAGCACATGATGTCTTTTCTTCTTTCCGTCTGCTTTCCCGGGCTTTTTTAATGAACTTTGTCTTAACAACTGTTTGTCCGACATTTTAATTGCTCAAATTAATATAAGCTCATTCAGTTTCACTGTTATTTTTGAAGTTCTTCACAGTTTTCTTGTTACACTAATAGTTTGTGGAGTTAGAGGTAAAAAGTGTCGTTTCACTAATTATGAGGAAATAATAATCATAATGAGATCTGTCAGTCAATCATACTGGTCGATAGCTAATCATCTAGTAGTATGATTGAGCAACACTGTTATTTATGTGCTCTTTTATAACATATTTATAGAATTTCTACCTAAGTAACGCAACGGGATAAATAAATAAATAAAAATGTGGAACTTCCAAAAACAACCGAATTTCGGTTGTTTTCTGACACAACAGTCACAGTGGGTGTGGCTCTTATATATGCCGAGGGTAGGTTGTTTTTTGTTTTATTTTGTGATAATACAAGGGCCGTAATTGTCATTATCACCACGCTGCTGATAAAGTCTATTGATAAGTATATAAATGAATTTATCAAGATTCTATCAACTTAATTTCCTTATTGAAGGTGCTGTGACCTTGATCGTGAACATTTGGCTAGGTTTGTATGTAGATATTTATACATCACTCAATCATTAAAAGTACGCAAAATTTCGTCCGGGTGTTTCTTCTTTAGAAGCTACGACAGTGAGATTTTGAATTTTACGTAGTATTTATACGGCTTGTTTCAACAACATCATCATCTGCCTAGCCTTTTCCCAAACTATCTTGGGGTCGGCTTCCAGTCTAACCGGATGCAGCTGAGTACCAGTATTTTACATGAAGCGACTGCCTATCTGACCTCCACAACCCAGTAACTGGGTAATACGATACCCCTTGGTAAGACTGGATGTCAGACTTTTTGGCTTCTGACTACTCGTAACGACTGTCAAAGATCTACAAATGACAGCCGGGACCAACGGCTTAACGTGCTTTCCGAGGCACGGAGGAAACTCGGTATGTAATTATGGTCACCCATCCACGGACCAACCTCGGCAAGCGCGGCTTAACCTTAAAGATCGACCCGGGCGGCGGCTGTTATTATTTAGCCACGAGCTCCTCCACAACACACACAACAAGGTGTGAAAATTAATGAGATACACCATACCTAAATTTGGGTCAAGTAGGTATGGGGCAGATGATTATGTTTTCGCGATTGTGATGTTCATGTTGGTCCAATGGAAAAAATCTTTTTAATGGTGTGCAGGTCCTATCTTCCTCATAATCTGCTTAGCCTTTCCCCAAGTATGTTGCGGCGGCTTCGAGACTAACCAGTATGTAGCTGAATACCAGCATTTTCATACAGCGAGCAACTGCCTATCTAACCTTCACAACCCAGTTAATACTGGGTAATACAATACCTAATGATAGTTAATGATTATTGTTAGTTATTGTTAAATAGGTTGAATTATTATTGATTTTTATTTTGTGTTATTAATCTTTCGAATTAGTTAACGATTATTGTTATTAATAATTTGTTGGATTTAATTATTGTTTCAGTTATTTTATAGTTCTTTTTTTAATGTCTTTTTATTGTTATTGGAATTCGATTACTGTTATTTTAAATATTTATTATTGATTTGATAAAACTATTTATTTGTTATTGATGATAATTGTTAACTAGTATTTAGTATTTATTTTTATTAATTGTTAATGTTATTTGTATGGAATTAAATAAAGCTTATTCATTCATTCATTCAATACAATACCCCTTGGTAAGACTGGTTGTCAGACTTTCGGCGGCTTATCGTGCTTTCCGAAGCACGGAGGAGGCTCGGTACGTTATAGGTGGTCATGGGGTCACCCATTCTCAAGCGCGGCTTATCGTAAAGATGGACCTGAGCGGCATTCGCGCTATATAATAATATGATAATAGGTCTTTGCCCTGTTGAGGGGCTTTGGGACAATAAAGGCAGGTATTCTTTTCTGTCTGACTTTCAAACTGCAAATACACTTATCGGCGTATAATTTTTGATGAGCAAATTAATGCACAGATTTTATGCGATATTCTTTTGTTTAGACAATGGAAAAGTTCCTTTTCATGTCTCGTTTTTAGATTATATTCGATAACTCTTTTGTTCAAAACAGGATAGAGTATTGTTATGATTGTTAATAATGTTATGATTAATATGATACAATCATTGTACGGGGTTATTGTGTACACTCATATTTTATGATGCTTCGTTGATTATGACGGGGCGTATAATGAACTTTTTAAAAGGATTACAATTAATTGTCAACGATGACTAAATAACTAAGTACCACTAGGTGGACCAACGACCTGGTGAAGGTTGCGGTGATCCGCTGGATGCGAGGCGCACGGGACCGGTCAATGTGGCTACACTTGGGTGAGGCATATGTCCAGATGATGATGATGATGAATGATGACTAAATAACGACTGCCTCGTTGAAAGCGTGACTATGCTGAGCATTAGGTCCTGGGTTGGATTCCTAGGTCTGGCAAAGTGTTATCGCTCCGTGTTTCGGAAAGCAAGTTAAGGTGTTGGTCCGGACTTTCATTTGTTGGGTTTTCCGTCTGAAATTTACCAGTAGCTGTGACATAGTCTGAATTTGTGTCTGGATGCTGTCAATGTTGACGGCACTGTTGGCGCAGTGGTTGAGCGATCGACTGCTGCGCTGCGTGTCGCGGGTTCGATCCCCACACGAAACAAATATTTGTAAAATTCCTAGTGTGGGGCATCACTTTTTTAAAAAGAAAAAAAAAATGTCTGTAGGAAAAGGCAGTTTTTTTTAAATTACCGATGAAAATTTTTCATGTGGGGGTAAATCGTAAGCGTTTTCGCGTTGGTGTCTCTTTCACCCCGTATAGTATACCGAAACGTGGCATAACGGTTAAGTGATCGCATTTCCAGTCATTAAAATGGAACTCTACTAAACCACTAGAAAAATCCATTAACCACTTAAAGAAATATTTCGCCGTTAAAAGGGGGTCGAAACCACCAGTTTTAGTGGAAAATCCACCAGGTTGGCAGCACTGCCTAATACCTACCTAGACGTGACTTAAACATAACTGACTAAATGTGTGTTGTACTATTAGGTGCATCTCTACCTAACCATTCGGTGGTAACAGGCATGATATTAAGCTGTGTTAATCAAATTAGCGACCCACACTCGTAGTAGATACGGAGAACGTCCCTCTTGGTTTTCATGTGTCAGAGATAGCCGGAGGTTCATTCATAACGTCCATGTCCGCGGCTGTAGCTGATGGCTACCGGCTAATTGTACAAGTGACACGCGTCTGTTATTTATTACATACGATGCGAGTACGTAACGGTGAGGAATGGTGCTGTCCTTGTCTTACATAGTATGATATACATTCTGTATTCGCAGTTTTGTTTCTAATAATGTTAAAATTAGATTTGTATTTTGAAATCTAATTTTATTTTTTAGCTGGATCGTACATTCCGTGCAGCTGCAGACTTAACCTTTGCGAATTCAACAACAGTCAATCTCAAATCAATGTAATTGGCAGCGGCCATAGGTGATATTTGTTTAAGTGAAAAAAAAACAAATTTGAATTTTTGGAACATTTGGAAGTTTTAGGATTTAAGAAGTAGCGTTAGTAAAAAAAAAAAAAACTAAGATTGATTGACTGCGTTGATTGATTGTTTCCATCCAGTTTAATTTAATATAAATAATAAAATATCTACAATTACCTTTGTGAGGAATCTTGAGCCGAACAGATTGTTTGTTTTTTTTTGCTTCCGCCACATGTAAGGACATTCTTATACTAAAATGGGGCTTCCTTATATCTTTGCTTGTCAATATTTTAACTAAATAATAATACGGCCTTATTAGACGTACTTACAATGTGTTAAATGAATATACATTTTTGACACAGACGCGATATTAGTAATACCAATCACCCAATGTCTGTAAAATACGCAAATCATAAATAACAACTCATACAGTCAACGATGACAACGATGATTGTATATTTTAATCTCTAGGTAGTCAATTTCAGGATGGAATCATGGCTTAATAACAAACATAGTTGGGACGGCTAGGCAGATAAAGTCGCCAATATCAAGAATTAATTCGTGGAGCTGGTAATCGCTGATAGAGGAGGTATTATGAATCCTTAAGACGTTTTAGTGGTAGGAGAAACAGGGTGTTAAGTTTCTCGATACTCCATAGAAAAGGGAGGGTCCTCCGACCAGACAGGTGTTAGGTATGGTGGGCAACTGCACGACAGTTGTTGTGGGGTTCTTCTAAATAGCCTAAGTCGATGTAAACTTTGCTTGCGAGATTCAGACCAAATTAATTCTTCAGCTCGTTCATAGATGGCGCTGTAGTTGAATTCGTTATAATTTGCTTTTTGTAGGTCGCTACATTGTCATATTGATTTGGAAAAAAGCTTTACACAGGAAAATGCTATACCAACGATTTTTATCATGGTTGCGAATCTCTGGGATGGTTTTGTTTGGTGTGAGCCTGAGCCCAATAGGTTCTTGCCTCTCCTAACTTTTGGGGCTTAAGAAAAGTATTCATTGTCATCGGTTGTCTTATTATCTTGTAGGTACTCGTGAGATAAGTGCAGATATAATACTACGGTTGATATCGGGTAGATATTCCTACTCATTACTTAAATTGAATAGATTCTTATCCACTTCACATGGATTGCCTGATAAGTAGTGATTCATTTGTTTTGATTGCAGGAAATCGAAATTAATTAGCGGCGAGGAAGCAGTAGTAAATGATCTCAAACAAGGTTATATCGAAGTACAAGGATTCGTCAAGGTTACCGCGAAGATAACTCCACGTACCTATGTCACAGAGTAAGAAGATAGGTAGAGGACCCATCTATACTAATATTAGAAAGCTGAAAAGTTTGTTTAATTGGTTGAATGCGCTAAACTCAGTAACTACTAGTTCGAATTGAAAAACTGTTTTATTAAAGTGAAACTTTTATTACATCGTCTCAAACTTTTTCGTTTGTGTGTTGCATGTCGCGTGACGCTGACGGTCGGCCGCGGAGTAGGGAGGGATCCCTACTCTGCGCTTTAGTGTGAAAAAAGTTTCACTTTTACCGTGGTTTCATAAAACCACACAATTCTTTTTTTTTTGGATAGCCCATTTATCTAGGCAATAGTCTATATAACATTACGTTACGACCAATACGAGCGGAGCATCAATGAAAAATATAGCAAAAACTGGGATAAATGACGACAGACGAAGTTGCACGGGTCAGCTAGTAAAACATAAAGTTACGCACGTTTTCCCCGAAGAGTTAGGCATACCTTTTAGGGTATATCTAAAAGTACCATTCTACAAAACAAGCACAAATCTAGACTCCCAATCCCTGATGGAAAACCCCAACAACACTTTGCTCGACATCGGAAAACACAGAAAGACCACTAACACCAATGGCCCAATGCCAGTAACAGGCTGCAGTATGCTCTGTTACAAATACAAATCATTTATTTGCATAACACAGGTTTAGAGACTGCTACAAAAAGTTTATAAAGTACACTGTATTATAACCATGCGAGGTTTCCAAATATATTGGGCAAACTATGATTTTAAGAGTATTCATGTTCTTTGGTTATTAAATTACAGCGTCATTCAGAATAGATAGTCAACTTCTTTACACATGATTAAAAATTATAAATAATAATAATGTCATGTGAAATTATAAAGAAGCAAATTAATAATGTCATAGGTTAAAGTAATTATGTTGATTAATCGATGACAGGTAGACCTTTTTAAGGCTGGCTCCACACGTTGGTCCCAATGTTGGCCCAACGCCAGTCTTCCAACGTGTGGATCTAGAAAATAGCATTGCACGTTATTTCCTGCCGTGCTAACCCGTAAGATTGGCAATCTCCGTTAAACGTGACGTCACACTAAGAAATGGCTAATCATTGTTACAGTGACTTTTTTAACCATGCCGATTAGGAGGGTGATGATTTTACTAAAGAACTTTTACGCCAGTCATCTGAACTTCATCAAAGTGTGTCAAAATACGTATAATTAATAAGGGACCACGTGAAGGAATAATTAGGTACATTAAAAAAAAAAACAATCATCGAAATTGGTTGACAGTATTGGAAAAGATATCGCTGAACATCGCCATCAGCCCTGGTCCAATATTACTTGGGGTGGTCGCAATATGTTTTCTTCATCTTTTTTCTCCTGTCAACTGTCACTTTATAATTAAACCTACTCCTTTTTCTTTCATAATATCATACCTCACAAATCTATCTATTGTTTCTTTGGTCTTAAAGAAGAGGAGGCTCCAAGAGGCGGTTAAAACGGTTCCCCTTTTTTTAAACGGTTTCAAAATCTACAATTCGATTCGAATCACATAAAAATAATTAATGAATAGTGGAGGTCTATGGTCTTTTTCTAGATCTTTTTTTGCTATTTAAATAATTAACTCTAATGTCTGTTGATATGGTAGTAGGTTGACATGATTTTGAAATTATGCTGCAACTAGATGTAGGCGAGTGTTCATTGCATAGTATTTTTGAACACTAGTTAGATAAAGGTAAACACCTTTCTCTAGGTTTCATAAGTAAGTGACACCTAGATTTTGAAAATGTTTAGATATATCCCGTGGATATGCAAGTAGGCACTTATGATACTGGCGGGGGGAGGGAATGTCTGAAACTACTAATTCGATCTCAAAATTTAACGTGCTTTCCAAGGCACGGAGGAAACTTGGTATGCAAAGGGTGGTCACCCATCCACGGATCAACCTAGGCAAACGCAGCTTAACTTGAAGATCAACCCTAGCGTCTGCTATTATTTAGCCACGGGCTCCTCGGCCAAATGCGACCCTATTTCGTAAAAATAAAGCTAAGCTATTACCAATTGCCATTGAGTGTGTTTTTCATGCGGACGTGGATACGGGTGAAAGTTAGTTTTTATTATATTGAATAGTTTATTGACCGTGACGTCAATTTTTTTTTTGTGTATGTCGTCTCGCAGTTCAGCCTCTGAGGCTGGCTTCTGCTTAACCGGTCAATCCTGTGGATGCCTTGAATTTAAGGCCTCCAGCCAGGGCAACCGTGACGTCAATTAGACCCTCAGCCTTTAATACAATCTCGGGTAAGCCTCCGAAAAGTTATTTCTGGCATAGGTTCATCTCATTTAATTTTTAATGAGTTTGCCTTTTACGTAAAGACTATAATACTCTATGCTTTCACGTTAAGTTATTAAATTGCGTGAAAATAACTTAGGGGCGATTTTAGTTTCAAAGAACATTAAAAAACAGTACTAAATAACATCATCATTTTGAAATAAAAATTCAATACAAAACGCAATTAAGTCAATACACAACGTTGTTACTTATGCTGGTTAAATTATTAGTCGGTAAATAAGTACATATTGTAGTATTAATTACTTTTATCTGTATTCCGACATTGATTTTAAACCAAACACTGATTATGTGGCTTAAGACACGCCACTTAATTAACATCCTGTATAGTTTGATTCGACAAGACATACAAAAATATGTGTTTTACGTACAAATATTGCTGAATATAAGCTACGTGCATTTTATTGCCAGGTAAACACACAACGACAAACGTGTGTCTAGGTCTGGTCAGTTATTTCAGACAATCGTGGTTTGTCTTTGCGCTTCAATGGTTTTACAAGTTTTCCCATCGATATTAGGACATTCCATCTCAAAATCCTCAAAAAAAAAACATTAAAATCATTATCCGCCTAGCCTTTTCCCAAACTATCTTGGGGTCGGCTTCCAGTCTAACCGCATGCAGCTGAGTACCAGTATTTTACTATCTGACTTCCACAACCCAGTAACTGGGCAATACGATACCCCGTAGTAAGACTGGATGCCAGACTTTTAGCTTCTGACTACTCATAACGACTGTCAAAGATCTACAAATAACAGCCGGGACCAACGGCTTAACGTGCTTTTCGAGGTACGGAGGAAACTCGGTATGTAATAATTATGGTCACTAATCTACGGACCAACCTCGGCAAGCACGGCTTAACGTTAAAGAGGGGATTGCAGGCGTGATAATATTATTTTATTTCTCGTAATTACTAACTAATGTATCTAGACTGTTAAATTGTTGGTGGATCGATAAGAGCAGCGCGCAATGATTGTTGACACAACAGTCCCGTATTCTCATTATCTCCCATTGCTTATCTTTCTTATGCAAATCAAATATCTTGACTTGGCTGGCGAGGTTGTCGACATGTGGGATGTGAACTCAGTGGTACCGATAGTAGTTTCAGCCAATAGCTTGATTACCAAGAGCTTCGACTAATACCAGAGGAGGCTGTCGTTAGGCAGCTGGATCAAGGGATTCATTCAGAAAGTGGTACTCCTGGAGACGGCTCATATGTTGGTGCCTTTCTCTGGAACCCTGACTGTCGGCCGGTAGCTTGGACCCTGGTGCCTATACTTAATCCTACTTGACCATTCCAGAACTTTTTAATAGACAGTTGCAGATTAATTATCTATTCAAATGCCTGCAGCTGCCTGTATGGCCTACAAATAGTTGTTCCGGGTCTGGCTGTTTGTGTATGTGAGTTTAAATGTTTGTAAACGCACCCACGATACAGGAGAAATTCCTAGTGTGGGGCAACGTTCTTAAAAAAAAAAAAAAAGATACAACTAAAAGCGAACTCGGAAGTAAGTTTTTGCAAAAAAAACAGCCTAGGCGAGTCAGCTTTTTATTTGATTCATCATCAATATTATTGAGGTTAAGTATGTCCTCTTTGACGTTAAATATTTAGTTAATTTTGCATAATTTTATTGCAGAAACGTATCGACCACGAGTCACGAGTCTGACATCAATTCGGTAAATAACAAATAACTTGTATCTCAGTACTTGGCCCAAATAAGTCCGCGTTAATAAGATTCCATAGAAGGTAACAGACATTGATCATGCTTCTGGTTTTTTGAAGGAAATACATTTTGCGTGCCGGATTCTGTAAGCTCACATTATTTGTGATTTTTAGAGAACAAAAAAGGTAAATGAACAAAAACAAAAGTCCCGGAATGAAAACTAGGCTCCTATCAATTTCTTTTATGTTAAAAACTTTTCCAATTTGCCTGCTAGTCCTCTAAACGCGGCGGTGAAAATGGGGCATTTTATGTTATTTTTAGTGGGTCCTATTTTCTTAACTTATTAGTTGCTGAAAAAAAGGAAATGACGACGGAACAAAAAAATTGCTCTAGAGGCATTATTCAGACAGAAAAAAAGGGTATAAGGTGTATGGAGAATTGCAAGTCCCTGTTGCCTCTGCCCTCTTAATCCATTGCATAAGTTTAAACGACTCATTATTTGTGTTAGGTACATTTCATATTACGTTTCACCGATATGTACCTGGCAGTAGTCGCATACATGTTTATCGTTTGTTATATTATAAATTATACTCGCTTATGTTATGTACGTGTGCTTATATCCATACTAATATTATAAATGCGAAAGTCACTCGGTTTGTTTGTTACCTTTTCACGACTAAACGGCTGATCGGATCTTAATGAAATTTGGCAAGAAGATAGATTTCAACCTGGGGAAGGACATAGGCTATATATCATCACGCTACGACCAATAGGAGCGGAGCAGCAATGAAAAATGTTGTGAAAACGGGGAAAATGTGACGCAGACGAAGTTGCGCGGGACAGCTAGTAATGTTAAAATTACTCTTGGATAAAAGAAAATTCAAAAGAAAAAACTGTACGAATGCCTAGTTACTTATGATTTCTTGCAATAATTTTTTTTGTCTTTAAAAAAATCTAAAGAAAAGTTTGCACGACTGTATAGTTTAGATATTGTAATGTCTTACAAGTTACTGCACAACTGACAAACCCTAAAAATAAAACGGACCTTAGAAATAACATGAATTGCTTTACAAGGCCAGATGTTATGTTACGTTTATTATAATAATTTAATGCAGATACCTTAAATACCATACTAAGGGATTCATGATAACACTTATCAGCTAATTAGACATCCTACTATGACAAAATGGAGATAATGAAGAGACTGTGTGATTATGTTTCTATGGGGGCCTGCGCCAAATGCTATCGGTTACTTACGAAGCAAATATTTGTAAGGTTTACGTAAATAAAGAGTTGAGCAAACAACTTCAAACTAATCTTGCTAGTTGAAAAAAATCTTAGTGAATTTTAGTTTGTAAGCTATGGTTACTAATTATCTTATTTATCTGTCTTAGAGAGATAAGGCAGTGGAAAATTTAAGTCTTACATGTTATAATAGGTCTTGTTGGTGTAGTGGACTCACGAGCTACTGCTGAGCATCATCCCCTGGGTTCGCTTAGCAGGTCATATAAGTTTTTTGTGTCATTAGGTTTTGTTTTTCCATCTGGAACTTCTTAAAAGCAGCTGCGGAGACTGGATATGTGCCCAGTCTATGACAATAGGCACGTGCGCTTTTTTTTTAATTCAATAGTTTATGGGACAAACAAAGAATTATTTGGAATGTGGGACAAAACTTTGGGACGAACTAAGAATAAATCGATTTTAACTGGCGATATATTAGAGTGTACTAATAGGTACACCTGTGCTTAACCCTTCGGGAGTTACAGGCGTGATGTTATGTTATATGACGAGTAAAAAGCCTGTTTGTTAATGTGTACCCACGTGTAAGTAAAAAGAAAATCCTCTTCTAACTTATCGCTATTATCATGAGCCGAAAATATTTCCACGCTCTATTTAAAAATAAATAATTATTATTATCACCAAAACATCAAGATACAATGGCCAGATAGTATAACAGATGGCAAATAAACAATCTTTGGGGGCCCATATCACCGGTACCGTGATGTATTTAGACATATTCATCAAACTGAACATGTTTCTCCATCGGACAAACATCAGCTGCCCCATACATTTGGGTCGAATAGGTATTGAAATTTGGTATGGGGCAGCAGAAAATTTTTCGCTATTACGATGTTTTTCCGATGGAGAAACATGTTCAGTTTGATGGTCTATAGCACACCCTTAAGTATGTATACATATATACCCTTTCCGTTACAACCTGTATATGCCCTTCGTGCGTGTATGACCAAGTGTGACGAGACGAAAGGAGTATGTCAGATTATAGCTGCTGGCGGTCTGTGGTTTCTGCCTACCCGCTTGGGAAAAAGGCTTGAGTATATGTATGTATTGCATACCTCGTAATCGATTTAACACTCTAATGTTGAATGTCACTTGCACTTCATAAAACGCCATAGTCCATTTCTGTTTTTTTTTTTTTTATTGGATCAGAGAACGTGACAGAGTTTCAATCTTCGTAAAGTCTAAATTTATTGATCGTTTTTGTGAAAAAATGTGCCGTAATTACGAGGACAACCGCCTATTAGATTAAGATGGGATTTCAGTTATCATGTCGATCTTGTTGTTAGAGCTATAAATGCATTATTATTTAGTGTAAACTTGTAAAGCAAAATATTAAGTGGATGTGGTCGTCATGAACATGCAGACTAATAGATCTCCCTATATTATCATCCTGACATATTGAATTGTGGAAGAAAGTCAATCAGAAACCGCACGTCCTGTGGTTTTCCAACGTGGACCATTTCACATAACATAACGCCTGTAATCCCTAAAGGTATAGGCAGATGAGTCCCTAATAGTACACGCACATTTCGCCAGTTGTGTTATGTTTAAGTTCAATTTAATAGGGAATGAGAGCAGCGGTGGCCCAGTGAGTGGTGGCAGCCCCGACTTACGACCAGTAAGCCGTGGGTTCGAACCCAGGCAGGCGCATTACTTTGTGTAATTTATTTCATCACCGCTGCTCTCAAAAACGGTGAAGGAAAACAACGTGAGGAAACCGGCATGTCATAGAACTAAAAATTCGAAGACATGTGACATCTACCAACCCGCACTGGGTACGCGAGGTGGATTACAGCCCATTCCCTCTCATAAAGAGCAGGCTGTGTTCCAGCAGTGGGAACATTATAGGCTGATGATGATGAAGAGCCCATCAACTGGGTGCAAATCCAGACTCCGTGATGGCTACTGCTGCTGATTCCCTATATCACTTCGCCCGTCTCGGGAATCGAACCCAGGACATGAGGTCCTACCTACGTGCGGGGAAATGAGCTCAGCAGTCGCGGTTGCACTTGATTAACGAGCCAGTCGTCCATCCATCCATTTTAATCGCAAAAGAATCCTAACTAATATTATAAATGCGAAAGTAAGATTGTTTGTTACGCTTTTACGCGAAAACTACTGAATCGATCATCATGAAACTTTGTACACATATTCTTGGAGGTATTAAAAGTAACATAGGCTATATATCATCACGCTACGACCAATAGGAGCGGAGCAGAAATGAAAAATGTTGCGAAAACGGGGAAAATGTGACGCAGACGAAGTTGCGCGGGACAGCTAGTAATGTATACTTTTACCAGGACATAGGACGTAGTAGATGGTATGCGCTATCCAGCATGATATTTTGTGTCAAAAAGTTGGTATCACATATCATCCGACTGTTAACATAGTTAAAAAAAAAACAATATAAAACTGCTAGATGATCCCAAAATGATGCAATAAGGTATACCGGTAAATAGCATGGAAAGTAGCGTCCTCTTATTTTCTTATTCCAAATTAGTTATGAACTGCATTACAATTACAAATTCTTTTATAGAGCGTGGTGATATTGACAATTAGCCATTCGTTTTATGCGTTTTATAACATGAAACAGACTTTTATATTATTCATATAAAAGTCTTATTCAGATAGCTTATTCAGATAGCAGGTTATTATGCCCAACGAGCTGTGGGCCAAAATAACCACGATGTGTAGCCCTGACACAGCCAGAAGAAGACGCGGTAGACCTCGCAGGTCGCGGTCCACATTGGCCCTGGATCGAAGGATTTGGAAGTCATGTGGTTTACCCAGCAGTGGGATGATACAGGCTAACGGTAACAGTAGCAGGTTAATAGTTTCCTCTTGAAAAAGAGTTGTTTAATCCGTTCCTTATCAGCCATCAATTGTAACGGAAATAATTAATTAGTTATGGATTATTCCATCACACAGTGCTATGCAACTGTATTACAGCTCGCAAATTTGTTACCTCATCAAATTTAAAAGAGCATCATCTGCCTAGCCTTTTCCCAAACTATCTTGGGGTCGGCTTCCAGTCTAACCGGATGCAGCTGAGTATCAGTATTTTACATGAAGTGACTGCCTATCTGACCTCCACAACCCAGTAACTGGGTAATACGATACCCCTTGGTAAGACTGGATGTCAGACTTTTTTTGGCTTCTCGTAACAACTGTCAAAGATCTACAAATGACAGCCGGGACCAACGGCTTAACGTGCTTTCCGAGGCACGGAGGAAACTCGGTATGTAATTATGGTCACCCATCCACGGACCAACCTCGGCAAGCACGGCTTAACCTTAAAGATCGACCCGGGCGGCTGTTATAAATTAGCCACGAGCTCCTCAAATCAAATCAAATTTAAAAGAGCAATTAAACAAAAATAAAAAAAATGCGTCGACTTAAGAACCTCGTCCTTTTTCTATAGTCGGTTAAAAATACACTTCACTGAGAATCATAAAAATAATAATCACAATTTTCACCAATAAGTCACGAAAATCAAAGTTTTTTATGTCACTCTTTTCTAATCACATTCGCGAAAACTTTACAGTCACAATTTTCGCGGTCTTTTAGATACGACTTATCGTACCTGAGCCCTGTCCACTACTGGCACTGATACAGTAACTTAACACATTTTGAATTCACCGGCTGCGAAGGATGGGTGGCACAGTACAGGTGAATGGCAGAAGTCCAAAAGAGACGGAGCGCGGCTGGGACATGTGACACGCTAAATAAATATGAATGAGGAGCACTGGATGTGTGCACCTTTTGTGCACAGGTGACCAGCTGATGTTTAGGTTCATATTCGTGTAATTTCGATCAAAATAGATAATGGTTGGTAAAGCTATGGCACGTAGTCACATAAATTATTACTGTTTTACAATTTAGTACCTTGATTGAAATAGGTTCTTTTTCCTATCCATTTTTTTTTTAATTTAAAGCCTTGCCTCAACCTTTTTTCACTGTAAAGCCTTGGTATTTGGTAGAGTTCCACAACTTATATTTTAATGGGCCGCAAATTTATTGTAACGGGCTTAAATAATAAAAAAAAATATTTCGGTCAAATTCCTATTCGGTTACGAAAATAACAAAGTTTATTTAATCCCTTACTCAAGTAATATTTTGAAACGCTTTATTGTACGCATAAAAGTCTTAATTAGGACGGCTCCTGGCAAGTGAAAATTGGTTTTTAAGTATCGTTTTCTTTTTCAACGACTAAGGGCCTTCACCTACCACGACAATTTGCAGCGATATAACCGCAATACGGACGCGATACAGTCGCGATGCTGTCGCTGGTTACCTTGTGTATCTGTGTGTTCCTTCTCCTACGTCACCACGATTCTGTATACTTATCGCTATTATCGCGATTTAGCATCGATATAGAAATGCCTCCATTCTCTATTCTTCGGGCCCTCATGTCGTCCGAAACAGTCAATGCAGTAATAATGCTAACGCACGTTTGTTTCACTGGCTCAGCTCCTGTCCTGCTTCAAGTGTAATTCCATCTGCCAAAGCTACCGCCAACGTGAAGACGCAGACTTCAGGTCGAAGCTAATTAAATTTGAATTTAATAAAAGGAATCGTCGATACGACGAAGAAGTCGAAAAATCACAGTTTTCGCGCGTTACAAATGCGACTAAAGAGTAATAGAAGCTATGTAGAACCGCGATTATCGCAACAAAAAGTCACCGTGTGCGAGGGCTCTAAGAAACAGATGTTAAATCAACACAATACGTATACATATTTTGATCGGTATGCGCCTCAATTCATTGATCGTAATCGCAATGGCTGTCATCTCGTGCAACTACATGCAATCCTTTAATTGCGCCATTTAGGTCATTTGAAACGCGTACAATCGATTATAACTAGTTTTGTGCATGAACAAAAAAATATAATCTTACATGATGTAAGTAATGAGGACAGTTTCATAACGATTAATTGTGCTTAGTTAGACATTTGAAGTGGATTGGGGTCAGATACCGGAACACAAGTTTTTTGCACACATAAGCACGCCATATTGACGACTCATACATGGGACCTGCTTGGAGTCTCTTTGAGGGATCGCATCCGGAACGAGGTGATCCGACAGAGAACCAGAGTAGTCGACATAGCCCACAGAATAAGTAAGCTGAAGTGGCAATGGGCCGGCCATATTAGCCGTAGAACCGATGACCGTTGGGGTCGACGTGTTCTTGAGTGGAGACCGCGAATCGGCAAGCGTAAGGTGGGACGCCCTCAGGCTCGGTGGAGCGATGATCTTCGCAGGGTAGCTGGTAGCAACTGGATGAGAGTTGCCGAGAATCGGGTTAAGTGGCGAGCGATTGAAGAGGCCTATGTCCAGCAGTGGACTGCGGTAGGTTGATGATGATGATGATGATGATGACATGGGACCTGTAATTATTGAAGACACACTGTGTATGTGTAAGACACTATGACCTCTGAATTTATTTCGGCTGTTTTTTTCTCAGAGTAGTATTATATGAAACACCGGGCCAAACTAGTTAAAAAAAATGACATGTAAAAGTGTTTGTAAAAACCTATTTGCCAAATAAACATTATTTATCATGTCTAGGTTTCTCTGAGCGGGACAAGTGGGACAACTCTGAACTCTGAGGGAAAACCGTTTAGCACTAGAATTACTAGAATAGGACAACCCGTGGTATCTAGTCCTTATCTGATATGCTGATATTTAACCACAAAATTATGTATATTATAAATTTTTATTTGCCACATGTTTGTTTTATAAACAGAACTGAGATCACTATCTTCTACCACTGTCTTGTGAGACAGTCAGGTCACGCATCTTTTCAAAAATCTAATAGAATCACTGAAAGTTGTAGACATCGGGAATTTCCCTGTTACCGCTAAAGTGTTTTATGTATTTCTTATCTATGCATTTTATATCAAAGATTACAAATGACAGTGGCTAGCCACTTTTCAAATAAATAACTATAGGTTATTTTATTTGAAACATATACCTATCAAAATTTGCTAAATCACCAATCGATCAATATCTTATTTAGCTGCTCCATACATTTTGTTCGTGTTGCACACATTGCACTTTTGTAGGAAAAAACAGTTTTTTTAAAATAACCATTTTCGCGTCTGTTTCACCCTGTATATGAGGTATTTAGCTGACCCGCACAACTTCGTCTGCGTCACATTATATCCGGTTTTGAAACATTCTTCATTGGTGCTCCGCTCCTATTGGTCTTAGCATGATGATATTGTTACGCCGACTGCTTTACGAGAACATTCTAGGACTACGGTCGAGTCTAGAATGTTCCACGATGGAAGTGTCTAGAAAGTTCGAGAAAGTTCTGGACTTTTCTGGAACCTTCTAGAAGGATTGGTTCCACTATAGAGCCATCTAGAAGGTTCGGGAAGGTTGTAGAACTTTCTCGAAGGATGGGTTTCCCCTAAGGAACTACCTAGACATTCACGGAAGTTGTGGAAGTTTCTCGAACATGTGTCGGCCGTATAAATAGGCGACGGGTTAGCGGAAGGGAGTTAGTCTGATTTTGGCTACGAAACGAAGCGATCGAAGCGAACGACTAGTGCGATATCTAAGTGATTAGTGATAAATTCTGTAATAGTGATTAAGTTTAAGTGTTTGTGAAGTGTTTTAACTGTTTTATGTTAATTAAAGATTTTTAGTGTTTATTTGGTAGTGTGTTAATTTGTCCTATACCCAGCTCGTAACAATATATAGCCTTCCTCTATAAATGGGCTATCAGACACTGAAATATTTTTTGAAATCGGACCCTATTGGACCGTTCTCAAAAAATATTTTCCTGAGATAAGCGCATTCAAGCAAACAAACAAACTCTACAGCATTATTATTAGTATCAGATTCGTTGATCAAGCAGTCGCTAGAGCTATACTGAGCATGAGGGCCTGGGTTCAATTCACAGGTCGGGCAAAGTATTCTCGGGTTTTACCAAAAGGATGTCGCCATCAGTCGCTGCTACGGAGTCTAGTTTGTGCCCGGTTAATGGCAATGGGCTAGGCCTCTATCACATGGTACTCAAGCGTTACTGTTCAAATGTGTGTATACTATTAGGCACACCTTTATTTAGGCTTTACCTAACCTAAAAAAAATGCTTTGAATTGTTAGTTTTTATGGTTATTTATTTTAGTTATCACAAATTTCAATATATATATTTATTTATGTATTATATTTATATTATACATATATTTGTACATATATGAAGTACTCACTGACTACCCCCTTTTTATATTAATTCCATAATTTCAATCTAAAGGTTGGCTGGAAGATATCGCTATAAGCGATAAGCCGTTGTAACCATAAAATTAGCAGTTTTGTAAAATTTTTTTTTTGGATGGGAAATCATCAAATGACTTCTCCCGCTCTGGGCGGAGCGGGAGGGAGTGTCAGACTTGTACTGACTAAAACCCACCCTTGTTCCTTCTTAGCCCTTTGTGTTCCAGGGCCGCGGTATCTCTTTCGAACAACCCGCAGCAGTTTTGTAAACCCGTTATGTTTGATTTTTTGGTGATTTATTGATGTTCAATAAAGTTTTATTGTATTCTATTCTATTTTTTGTTGCTGACTGAAGACTAGATGAAACGATTGACTTTATTGATCTCGTTACAAGGTAGTTAATGTTTCTATTCTCTCTCTTAATTACCTATAGTGTTTTGAATAGACACTACTCGAACTGAAAGCGAAATCCTTATTTTGAATATTTATTTAATAATATACACCGTGTAAATCACCTCATCACGAAGCCGTCAACCAAGCATTCTGTACATGAAACTAAGTAACTTTACGCAAAAATTATTGCTGGGAAACGACTTTTTTTTGGGGGGTGTAAAATCATGTTTTGTGGTAGAACTCAATGTAACGCACTCAAAACATTGTGCTGATGGACGGATTGAATAGTACGGGGGTCGTGGAGGTGTTTAAAGTAAAAATCGTACATTAAAAACACGTATTTAAAAAAAAACTTGTCAAAAAGTTGGAACTTTGACCCCTAATATCTCCGTAACTAGAAGGTTCCCAGGTATGGTGTAGAACAAAAAAATGATCGCAATGACAGGGAGAACCAGTGCCTTTCGGCTTCGTTAAGAGGTGTTTTACACCCTTTATTTATGTATGAATATATTTATTTAATGTTTTAAATTTTGTCGTAGTTAAACTTTTACCGTGGATTCAGTAAATAAATGATTTTAGTAAACCAACATTAAAATTTTACTTGTGATAAAAAATACGCCCGTAAGTGCGAGTCGTACTCTAACACACAGGGTCCCGTAGCACCAAGCAACATAAAAAAAATATTTTTATTTCAATATGTTTTTTAAATTAAATATCTCAAAAACTAAACAGCAAATCTTAGTGAAACCAATTTTGGTTAAAAGTTTTTTTAATTTCGGCAAACCTAATTTTTTTCAGAAGTTTCCCCCTCTTACATTAAAAATTAGTAGTATGATGTCGATGTTTGTTGACAGAGTTGGAGACAGTATGATCTACTAATATTATTAATGGTTTTATTGCTTCTCTTAAGGAGTCAAGATCCAAGTTTTACCTCTGGTTTCCTTTGACTTCTTTTTTCTTGGTATAGGCATAATCTTATTTCTGTTTTATCTAGAATGTATGCGCAATATTTTCCTTATAGACTTCCCGTCTTGATGCTATAGTATCTGCCTACTACAGACACTCTATACTCACAACTATCATCCATATTCATACTTTTATTGGTTTTACATTAGCATTTTACGAATCGTTTAGTTTTTATAAATATTTTCTTAGTATTCTTTGTTGTGACATAACTTGTCAGTTGTCATTTACTTTTATTTTTAATTGTTACCAGCCAAATTCTTTATGAAGGTTTTATTTAGATTATATATTACTCAAAAATTTTATCATCAATTCGTTTTATAGTTAATTACGAATATTTGCTGTGTAAAGTTATTCTGAGTTATATTTATAAAAATATTATGTGCAGGGTTTTTGACCATTGTTACTGGCTGTTTTTAATACTGGCAGGTTGCGTCTTAGTAACGCAGCAGTTTTGAATCTGGAAATAAATTTCAAGAAAGAAACGGAGGACCAGGGTATAAAAGGGATTTCTGATGGATGCCCTTGGTCAGTCGAGTCAAGAGCTCAGTCAAGTCTTCAGTAATGCCAATCTAAAGCAGGTTTAGCAGATGAACATGCCGGCTGAGTTGTCGAATGTATACAAGCCTGCTTGTTCCTTTCTATCTATAGGAACAAGCAAGTTTGTTACAATGCAAAGACGAACGATTTAATTGATTTATGATTCCACCGGAAGAAGGTTTACATAAAAGTGTCGAAATATTTATCGCATGGTCATTGGCAAGTAACGAAGTTGGTAATCTACCTACTCCGACCCAGTGCAGTACAAGCAGATTCCGTGGTGATGTCTTTTTAGGGTTCCGTACTCAAAGGGTCAAACGGGACTCTATTACTGAGACTTCGTTGTCCGTCCGCCCGTCCGTCTGTCACCAGGCTGTATCTCATAAACCGTGATACTTAGCCAGTTAAAATTTCTACAGATTATGTATTTCTGTTGATGCTATATTAAAAAATACTAAAAACAGAAAAAAAAGATATTTAAGGGGGCTCCCGCTCCCATACAAAAGAAGTGTACTCATTCTCGTTTTTATAAATAATGGTACTCAAGGACTCGGGACACTTGGCCGGTTTTTTTCACACAAAAGGCTTGCTTTTGGCAACAACTCGCCTGATGTGAAGCAATAATGCGGCCTAGGTGGAGCACGCTTGCTTAGAAGGAACCGTTTTACTCGAAGAAGAGATCCAGATTGTAATGATCAGGGAACAGAGAAGCCGGCAGTGAATTCTGCTGACTAGCGGTTATGTGGAAGCATAATATAAGTAAAATTTGGCTCAACAAACCCAATAAAAAAATCTGAAGCAATTTCAAAGTACCTACTGAAAATTGCACGATTTTTATCATGCACGTGCATCATCAAATCACAACTGCACAAGTAAGTACTTTATCTTTAAACATTTCTTCATCCTATCTGATCTCAAGTGTTGATTGACAAAAAATCGAGGAAATAAACTCAGCTTGCAGAGTAGGTTTTCATGATTTATGTGTGTGCTCGAAGATACTCATCATTATCGTAAAATGCTGTTTCATCCATGATAATATTGTTGCACAATGATAGCCTTGATTTATGTATTAAAGTTAAACTACAAGTCATATTTTAATAAGGTTTTTTTTTTATCTCAGGTTTGCTGAACACTTCATGATTCAAAACGAAACTATTTTGTTACACTTAAATCTACATGAGCACTTACAAAACGTCAAAAGACAGGTGCACGGGTCGGGTTGGATGTTTTCGATGGAATAGAACGGGCAAGAAACTTATGGAAAAGATACTCACGTTTTTAAACATATTTAGTTTTCCAAAGTTATTATGGGTTTTCTACCAACTCGACACGACAGACTGGACCAGGAGGACAGCGTAGGCCACGGCCAGATAGTTTTTGTTCCAAATAGCTAAGTAAATTATGCCTTTTATTAATTCAACCAGCAGTGTAAATTACACTGCGTCTAATACAACATTGTAATGAAAGGGCTGGCTGATACTTTATGAATAATGACCATGTGATAAAAAGAAAAGCAAAATATCTAACATTCGTACGGCATGGCATGTATTTGTAGCGACCTACAAAAGCAACTTATAACAAAAAGTACTAAAGCGCTATCTATGACAAAACTGAAGAACTATGGTCTGATTCTCGCAAGCAAGGTGTTGTTTTGCATCCTTGTAAAAATTCAGGAGGTTGTCACAAAAGACATAAATAAATCAATTTAAGTTACGGTACCTAGTTAATTATTATTAAACCCTGATTTTTTTGGTTGTTTATGTGTGTCAGTATTACAGAATAACCCCCATAACATGGTTTAGGGAATAAGAAATTATCGAATAAACGTTTCAGATTGTTTGAATGTGTGGAAGCGCGATTATGGGGCGAGAATCAGACGGCCCGCGTTTAAAACACGGGTGGTTCATACCTACCGATTTCCGTGAACAAGAAAAAAATATAAAATTACCTACCCATTTTATTATTGATTCGGGTCGAGAATCATAAGCATAGCTACCTCCTTGAATTTGACAAGGTTGCAAAACAACAGCTTGTATAGAGAAACCCGACAACAACTGTAGGTCAGTTGCCCACCAAACATAACACTTGTCTGGTCGGAGGATCTTCCGTTTTCTAAGAAGTATGGAGGAAATTTACACCCTATTCCTCATATTAAATTAAACGGGTTATAACCCTCTGATTTGTTTATTTTGTACTTGTTATGCCAAAACGATGTATGACCATAAAATTTGTAACAATCACTTGTTATTGAATCAAATCGAATCTTGGATTGTTACATCTGAATCGGTTTTGCCGGGTCTTAATAAAACCGGGTTTTTCGGTTTTTTTTATTAATTTTTAGATCGATTGTTATTTATCTGTGAACCTCGCAGATCAGTCACACACAACACAACACCTCTTAAGTCGTTCAAAATGTATAAACATGAATAGGTCAATTTATTTGATTGCCTGACCACGACTAATTCATCTAATATAGTATACCTAATTTATTGTCAACAATAAGTTACAGAGTCTTGGGTAATGGAATGAGTAAAGTTTTTGATTACTCTAATGTTGATTATTATTTATTATTATTTATATTTATTTATTTAACAATTTTAAAACAAACTTTTATTTAAAAACTAAGCCCCACAAAACCGTTTTCACAGTTTGTCTTTATTAGATTATCTTTAAGGTTTACTTATTTTTAGGGTTCTGTACCCAAAGGGTCAAACGGGACCCTATTACTGAGACTTCGCTGTCCGTCTATCACCAGGCTGTATCTCAAGAACCGTGATAGTTAGCCAGAAGAAATTTCTACAGAGTATGTATTTCTGTTGCCGCTATAACAACAAAATCCTAAAAACAGAATAAAATCAATTTTTAAGGGGGTCTCCCATTCTGCTCCGCTTGGGCTGAGCACCGGCGTGTCCTCGTAGCGGCGATTGGCGGCGCCGACCTCTCGCGTCCGGCCCTGGTTCAATCCATGGTCCGGAGCGAGAGGGAATGGGAAGCCGTCGCCTCCTTCAGCGAAGCAGTCATGCTAGCGAAGGAGGTGGCGGAACGTGAGAGGGAGAGAACCTTACGTCCCAGCCACCGCGGGAGACGCCCTGGGCGTCGAGGGGCAACCAGTGGCCCCCGGCCACTGTAGGCGCGTGCCTGTGGACGGTGAGTAATGGGCTAGCTCACCGTCCGTCCGTCTCATGACGACAAGCCGTGCCAACGGCGCGTTCGTGTTCCACGCGCGCCTCAAGGAGATGTCAGCAAACCGGAAGGGGTACGAGAGGACCGATGCCTGCCAGGGTTGCGGGACTGTTCGAAAGAAATACCATGGCCCTGGAACACAAAGGGCGAAGAAGGAACATGGATGGGTTTTAGTCAGTACAAGTCTGACACTCCCTTCCGCTCCGCCCAGAGCGGGAGAAATCATTTGATGATTTCCCATCCATACAAAAAAAAAAAATGGGGTCTCCCCATACAAAAATGTGTTTATTTTTGTTCGCTTTTCTAAATAATGGTACGGATCACTTCGTGCGCGAGTCCGACTCGCACTTGGCCGGTTTTTTTTTTAATAAATTGATTTACGGTCCGGCGGCGTCGCTAGATACAGGAATAACTGCCGAATGATCCGGTGTGGTAGCGCCTTTAAAACATGAATGGACATTGGACACTAATACAATAATTTGTATTAGATAAGCAAAAGAATATTATCAAAATGCGATCATTTAGTTGTTTATAGGTTCAACGACTAAACGATAAATAAATAGTAAGACTTCTGTCTAACATTTTCGTATAAAATTTTACTTTTCTGGTCTTATAAGTAATAAAGACTGTAGTGACCAATTTCATAGTTATTGTTAAAGAATAATTACGCCGGCAGACGAGCAAAGCATTTGTATGGTTTAGCCTAGTCTTTGTCTAGCTAGTAAAGTAGTTTTACAACTACTTTACTAGCTCTTATATTTAGGTATTTTTGTTTTTCTTCTTTGACCGGGTTAACCTAGTGACGTTAGACAATAGACTTTTGGACTTCTATGCCAAAAAATATTTTTAAGAGGTGACTCTAAATATTAACCTTCGCAGGGGTCAATTTTCAATGTTAAGCAAACCTTCGGTGACCATCGATCACTAATCTATTTATTTATTTATTCAGTAATACATTTTAAGCTAACAGTAATAATAATAATCGGATTTCCTTCGAGCCTGGGAAAGCACTTTTATCTATTGGTCCCGGCTGCCATTTGTAGATCTTTGACAGTCGTTACAGGTAGTTAGTAGTCCGAAAGTCTGACAACCAGTGTTACCAGGGAGTATCGTATTACCCAGTAACTGGGTTCTGATTAGCGGTCGCTCCTTGTAAAATATTAGCATACCGATACCTCCGTCAAAGCTAAAAGCCGACCCCAACATAGTTGTGAAAAGGCTCGGTAGATGATGATGAAGTTTTCTCGAGAAATTATGGTCAATAAAGTGATGCAACATTACAAAGGTAGTTAAAAAAGAACACGTTATTCTATTAATTTATAAGTGTATCATCATTCTGAATCATGATGCTGACTAGCGTAATTTATTGAAGGCTAATTACTTACATTTTTATAACACATACAGGCTGATTTGGCATTTACCTTCATAAACTTGACACATATATTATGGATAAGTTTACCTACCTATCAGTTTCTATAAAAAGGAAACTGCTATTTCCTTTTCAGATTCTAGTAAATAATGAGTTAGCATTTTAAGTGTTATCTTTTTTTACTTGAACCATTGATTTTAGCCTATCATTCTGTCGCAATGTTTCGAAACCTCAGAAAAATCCCTTCAACTGTGCTGGAGTCGACTTCCAGTCTAACCGGATGCCCCTGAATACCAGTATTCAATATGGAGCAACTGCCTATCTGAGCGCAACCCAGTCACTGGGTTCGTTTAATAAAAACACTGTCTCTATAGTATACTTCTCGATAATTAAGATGCTATCAATCACATAGACGTTAAACATAAAGTAGCCTCGTCATGGCACACGCAGGTCAGGCATACAGTGAGTCACTCCTTGTGATGGACATTATTAGAGTCAATGTATTAATTATTGCTCTAGTCACTGTAGCTATGGGTATTCTTCGATATTTTCCTTGTTCTATGTCATTGATTTATGTAGCAATATACACATGATGAATAGATTCAATGTTTTGTTGTTAGGAGCGTACAAAGTATGCCTGCTATAACCATTCTCTTCCCCTTATCGCAATTCAATTGGGATTCATTCTTCATCCATACTTTTCAACGAAATCTCATCAAACATGTCTTACTTGAACTAAAAAACTCTTTAAATAAAGATTAAAAAAAACAAGGAACGATATGAATTTAAAAAAAAAACTGAGCTTATAGGGGGGAGGGAGGGTGTGCAGCCTACCCCCCTGGCAATGCCCATGGTGAGAAAGTGACAAGAATTCAAATTTCCAATCAACTAGACCCGTAGAAGTTGTTTAAATCCCTTCATCAACTAGAAAAGAGGTGATGAGCTTCAAACGGCTGAGCAGATTTTCTCGAAACATAGCTAAGAACACTCTCGATTAAAATACCTTTCAAATGACACCAATTTTATCAAAATCGGTTCATCCATTTGGGAGCTACGATGCCACAGACAGACACACAGATACAGAGATACACATGTCAAACTTATAACACCCACGCACAGCCATTGTTTCGTTGGTCTTTCTCTCTCTTGTCCTCATCCACATTCATACTTAAAACTTTCTTCACGACATTTTCCTAATTCCTCCGCATCACATACTTCGACAACCGATTACCACCCAACTTTTCAGTCACAGGCGCCACTTTCAGACTTCCTCATAAGTACTCATTTCTTATCCATTATTCATTATCCATTCGCGTAACACCACACGTCCGCCTTACCTTACTTTATCTTACTCATGATTGTCCGATTATAGGAGATGATAATGAATGCTTACCTACTTTTAGTGGTGGGTGGTAAGTCATGAACCTGCCAGGGCTGCGGGACTGTTCGAAAGAGAAACCGTGGCCCTTAAAGGGCTAACAAGGCTGCGGGACTGTTCGAAAGAGAAACCGTGGCCCTTAAAGGGCTAACAAGGAACATGGATGGGTTTTAGTCTTTACAAGTATGACACTTCCTTCCGCTCCACCCAGAACGGGTCATTTGATGATTTCCAATCCGTAAATAAAAAGGTCATTCATGAATATTTTTAACGTTCATTATCATATTCTCACCCTGTCCCATGTGACTTCTGAAAGTCGCTCATGGGACAGGGCCAGAGACCCTTGGTAAGACTGGTTGTCAGACTTTCCGGACACTGAGTACCTGTAACGACTGTCAAAGATCCAGAAAGGACAGTCTAGACCAACAGCGTAATTTCCAAAGTGCGGAAGAAACTCGGTATGTAATAGATGGGCTTGGCCACTCATCCACGGACCGACCTTGGTAAGTGCTGCTCAATTTTGAAGATCGACCTGATCGGCTGTTATTTTTACCAGCTAATATTATATAATAACCTATCTATTAAAAATAATGAACGAATGATTTGTAATGAACGAATGAATCATAGTCCCTTAGAGACAGGTCACCGGATACTAGGTAATATCGAAACTTTAAAGAGGAAAACTGCCATGGGACTCCCCCAGGGAAGAAATATGATTACCTACTGTTTATTAGTAAAATTCAGTGGAAATGTTTTAGTAAAATTAAATAGTGTGGAAGGGAAACTGACGCACAAACGACTACACGTATTTAGTATGTTCATCATTCTCAATCTATACATACTACATACAAATAAATAAAATTGAAGTGTCTGTTTGTAATATTAAAATAACCGCTTTTTATTACATGCATAAGAATGTTTATACGGTACATATACCAAAATGGCATTTTTTACAATTTTTGTCTGTCTGTTGGTCTGTTTGATCCGGCTAATCTCTGGAGCGGTTTTGACCGATCTTGACAAGACTTTCACTGGCAGATAGCTGATGTAATAAGGAGTAACTTAGGTTACTTCTATTTTAGATAAATTCTAATTTCACGCGGACAAAGTCGTGGGCACAGCTAGTTTAAAATAAAATGTTCCGTACATTTTCACGTGTAGATATTGCACTTTATTAGGAGTTTTTTTTTAATTACCTACCAAAAAATAACTATATAGAATGTTGTGCTGTATACGTGGTAACCTTAGGGTCAGTTCACATCGAGACGCGACGCGACGCTGCATGCACACATTTAAAGAGCGATTCAAAATATAACTTTATTTTCTACACGAAAAGATACACATTTCGTTGTGAGAATTCAGAATACGTTGCGCCATGCAGCGCTACGCCTCGCGACGCCTCGCGGCGTAGAGCGACGCAGCGCGAAATCACCGGCCTCTTCAAGTATCGTCGCGTCGCGTCGCGTCTCGGTGTGAACTGACCCTTAGATGTCGCTTCCACTCTGAATGAATGTGTTTTATGGGCTGTTGATAGGCAGAGTGGGAAAATCTTGTCAAAATCAATCAAAATATTTTATTTTACATAGGCCTACATAGACACTTGTAAAACGTCGACAAAAGGTGCACGGTGCGGGTTGGTCGTTTTCTATGGAGAAGAACCGGCAAGAAACTCCATGTTTACTCTTTTAAAATTATTTGGTTTTACAATATTTCAATGTTACAGTACTTAAGTATGAGAGGACAGCCTTGGCCCGACAATAAGTCGTTGCTAAGCACAAAAAGAAGAACAAGTGAAGCAAAAAAAAAAAATAGGAAATTACAACGCCTACAATGTCCACACATTCACAAAAAATAGGTAAATAAAAAATAATCTATACTAAAGTAAAAATAAAATATTATAAGAAGACTAAATAAAACAATTGATACAAATTTTGTCACCAGTGCTGTACTGTGTTAGTTCAGATTTCTGTTTTGCTTTCAAGTCATAGTTTGGTAGGGTTATTTACTGTCTTTGTTATTTACAAAACCTATCATTGATTTAATGCTGGCACCTGACTCGATTTGCCCAAAGGTAATTGTTTAATGTTTTCGGTATTTGCCCAGATTTGGCAAGCTCTAATTAATCGCTATTCTAACCTCACGCGTCAGCGGTATCTGTAAACAATTAAGATAACTGCTGTGACAGTAGTGCCATCTGTGCGCAGGTGATCGAACCATTCGATTTTTCTCGACGCGATACGGTTTCTTGCATTTTTCTTTAGAGGTCGCTGAGCTAACTATTAGGTAAAATCGCCAAGGTGCAAGTTGTACAAGTGGTAGTACAAGTTTGAATATAATTCTTACACACTTATACATATATATTACGATATTATCTAGTTTAACAACATCTTCAGGATGATGTTGGGGCTGCCTCGCTTCATTTTTTAGCGGGTAAGGCGCTAGTGAGCAGGACATCTCTGAGGTTCCAATCTCTAGGCTTAGAATGTGGAATTTCACAAACAGAGTTGTACAATCCTTTTGGAAAACATGGCATAAATACTATCTCAACAACTTGCAGTCCAGACCAAAGTGGAGAGATGAATGTTCTAATGTAAAAGTTGGTGATTTAGTATTGCTTCGTGATGTGATGACAATACACCACCTCTGTCGTGCATCGGGGATGTTTACGCTGTATCGAACAGGTGCCTTTCATACCGCCATTGGCAAGAAAAGTGTATCCCTGATCTGCAGAATGCGTGGCAGCTGCAACGGAATTCTGAAGACTTGTAGCAGATAAATCTCTTCTCCGATGTAATGATCCTTTATTAAGCGGGTAATTTGAATTTGAAATTAAGTATTCTTATTTTAATTTAGTTGATTTTGGTTTTGATTTTGTTTTTTATTAGGATTATTATTTTAATTCTGTTTTATGACTAGGATTATGATTTTGTTTTGTTTTTAATTTAAATCGGAGTGTATGGATCAAGTTATCTGTAATAAGTGAATTTTATTGTATTTAATTGATTTACCATAATTACATAGAATTTTATTCTTCTGAGATCGGTTGTAAGTCATTTGATATAAGTACTTAAATTGAGTAAAGAAGTCATGCAATCAGCATATCGATAGACGAGAGGACTCTTTATGTAAAGTGTCCAATTTACCTAGACACGTGGCAAATACTGGAATTAAAATAAACTACACGTTGACCATACTGGCGATGGTTAACAGCGCCGCCAATAAGTGTTAAGTTATATTGGCTATGTTGTATGATCTTCAGGTACAATAAGTGTCTTGTATTCATGAACTTTGATCGGGATAACAAAATGTTAAGTTTTTATTTGATTGACTTATTATTAATTGATACCTGAGATTCATAATAGTTTAGCAGCAGAAATAATAGCATTTGATATTTTTGCCTTTTTTTTACGGTTGGGAAATCATCAAATAACTTCTCCCGCTCTGGGCGGAGCGGGAGGGAGTGTCAGACTTGTACTGACTAAAACCCATCCATGTTCCTTCTTCGCCCTTTGTGTTCCAGGGCCACGGTATCTCTTTCGAGCAGTCCCGCAACCCTATGGATATTTTTGCCTCATTCGAACTCCTTGCATGAATGGTTGACGTTAATAGTGACTATAATATGTCTATGTATTCATACTTAAAAGCAAAGTATTTACATTCCTTTCACAGTTTATTTCCACTTACTGTCTCACAGTGATTTTTATTTTCATCGCAATACGGTGTGTGTTAGGTTGACGCCACCATTCTGTCGAAATGATGCTGATGATGTTGACCATTCTGTCAAAATGTTGGAATGCAGATGTTGGAAGGACGGTGACTGGGACAGGCTAGAAGTGGAAAGAGGAAAACGGGGTGATATAGGGCACCTTGGGAGAGGTCTATATCCGGCAGTATCTTGAAAGTGGGCGAATTGATCGCAGCAGCAGGTAGTAGATTGCAACATTTTGTACTTGACCGCAGAATCTTAAGCTATACAAATGAAATGTCCCAGGAATTTGTAAGTCTGTCAATCAAGGGTAATCAGCTCCAACTCTTAATTAATTAACAAAATATCCATACTAATATTATAAATGCGAAAGTCAGTCTGTTTGTTACCTTTTCACGACTAAACGGCTGATCGGATCTTAATGAAATTTGGCAAGAAGATAGATTTCAACCTGGGGAAGGACATAGGCTATATATCATCACGCTACGACCAATAGGAGCGGAGCAGCGATGAAAAATGTTGCGAAAACGGGGAAAATGTGACGCAGACGAAGTTGCGCGGGACAGCTAGTCCATACTAATATTATAAATGCGAATGTCACTCTGTTTGTTTGTATGTTTGTTTGTTTGTTACCTTTTCACGACTAAACGGCTGATCGGATCTTTATGAAATTTGGTAAGAATATAGATTTCAACCTGGGGAAGGACATAGGCTATATATCATCACGCTACGACCAATAGGAGCGGAGCAGCAATGAAAAATGTTGCGAAAACGGGGAAAATGTGACGCAGACGAAGTTGCGCGGGACAGCTAGTATATTATAAATGCGAAAGTCACTCTGTTTGTTTGTTACCTTTTCAAGACTAAGCAGCTGATCGGATCTCAATGAAATGTGGCAAGAAGATAGATTTCAACCTGGGGAAGGACATAGGCTATATATCATCACGCTACGACCAATAGGAGCGGAGCAGCAATGAAAAATGTTGTGAAAACGGGGTAAATGTGACGCAGACGAAGTTGCGCGGGACAGCTAGTATCATTATAAATAACTAAATAATTACAGCCGCTCGGGTCGATCTTTAGATTGATTCTTGTGAAAAGAAGCCTCAGATGATAATGTCTAAGTAGGTACTTAGTTCTATGTAAAAATTTCGCAGAAAAATAAAATAAAATCAAAGTCTTCCTGCATATTTAGTTTCCGATGTATATTTTTTCCTCAATCAAAAGATAATTTACGTGCTCTGACTTCAAGCAAATATTTGTGTAGTAAATCACATACATTAAGTCATCAGGCAGAGGTGGTGTGAAGGTTTTCTTATAGAGAATTGCCTTAAAGCTTATGCAATGTGTGACCATGATATACATGGATCAAACTACCCAGATGCAGCTGAACATCAGTATTTTACATGCACCTAAAGTGTTATGAAGAACAGGGTGTAAAGTACTTAATTCCCCATAACAAAGTGTGATGTCTGGGGGGCTACTGGCCGACGCGCGACGGTTTTAGTCGGGTTTCCTAAAAAGTCATAAGAAATTAGTTCATCTTTGGTGGCATAGATGGCGCTGTAGTATATGTATTGTACTACGTTGCTAAAGTAAATTTTGTACTGTCCGATCCGGTTAAACCGACATAATATATACCGATAAGCATATTTGACGTTCTCCACAATCTACTGGGTAAAACTATTGTTTTACGACTACGATTCTAGTACCAAAAACTTTCGAATAGGTAGCAACTTTGGAGTTGGCAACTCTCCTAGGCCGTGAGGAGTCTCGGAGTCTCGGTGTGTAATGAATGGTCCACCATTCATGGACTTACTTCGGCAGGCATTCCTTAACCTTGAAAATGAACCCATGCCGCTGTTATTATTTAGCCACGCGCCTCTCAAAAATTGCGCGACATGTGACAGACAAGGTTTATCAAACTCCTGAATTTAATTCACATTACTTCTACTAATAATGTAATCGTTATCGTAGGTTTGTCAGTCGTTACAAGTAGTCAGTGGCCTGAAAGTCTGACAACCAGTTTTACCAAGGGGTATCGTATTGCCCATTTACTAACTGAGTTGTGTGTAGACAGATCAGAATTAGAAAGACAGATCTACGGTCCAAAACAAAACTGACTAATGTTCTAACAAGAATAGACTAACAAAAGTGAAGGTGGACAGGCCACATGATGCGAGACACTAAATGCAAGTGGAGCAAGGTAGTGACAGAATGGTATCCAAGGGATGGCAAAAGAAAACGGGGAATGCAGCCTACCTGCTGGGAGGAAGAAATAAAGTTGACAGCAGGCCCAAACTGGAGGAGAGTACCTCACGACAGATCATCATCATCATCATCTGCCTAGCCTTTTCCCAAACTCTCTTGGGGTCGGCTTCCAGTCTAACCGGATGCAGCTGAGTACCAGTATTTTACATGAAGCGACTGCCTATCTGTCCTCCACAACCCAGTAACTGGGTAATACGATACCCATTGGTAAGACTGGATGTCAGACTTTTTTTTTTTTGACTGTCAAATATCTACAAATGACAGCCTAGTACCTCACGACAGATGTCAATGGAAATTATTAGAGGCGGCCACGAGGCACACCGAAATTCGAGACATCTTGTGATTTTTGTTTTAACCATTATAGTAAGTGTAAATTGTTTGGTTTCGGAATAAAAGGCTTTATTATTAAACTGGATCGTGGAGGTCAGATTAGGCAGTCGCTCCATGTAAAATACTGGTATTCAGTTGGATTAGGTTAGACTCGAAGCCGACCCCAACACAGTTGGAAAAAGGCTAGGCAGATGATTATGAATGTATTCGTTTTCGTAATCACTCATAGTATTTTCAATTACGGTAGGTACTACCGACCGTTGTTATCAAGAATGTTGTATTTCACATAACCATAACCTTCAGTTCTATACATATGCTTCGCTATTGAATTACACAGCGTTATCGGTAAGAGATTCCATTGAAACCAATAAAGATCAGTGAGTTAACAGAATAGTCATGCTTGTCTTATTGGTAGACCTACGTTATCCCGGGATTATTACGTCACGATTATTATTCCGGGATTTCAGAAGTCGGTATTATCCACAAACTCAAATTCAAAGCATTTATTTCAATTAGACCATTACAGGCACTTTTAAAAGTAAAAAAAAAACAATTAAAAAAACGCGAAGCTACAATCCCAGTCACAAGCCATAATAACTTGTAAAAGTATTGTAGTTGCCCATTCCAAAGCGTAGATCTCTATGGAGAAGAATGGGCAACTACTCTTTTCTGATTCTGTAATATCTCCTCCTGGGATGGGGCACTGGCTCTTGTAACACAGGTCAATCACCTAGCACAGGTGACAGGTACTTCATACAATTTTGTAACCACTTTCTTGTGTAATAAAGATTATTGCACAAGTATCTTGTTTCCACAATCATTATCATCATTACATAGTTCTGGAAAAATGATTAGCGGAAGAGCACCACCTTCTCCTTGCTTGAAACATTAACTTCATGATGTAAACGCAGCTATCACATATTATTATGTAATTGAAATATCCAATTTTGTTTATTTACTTAAGCGTGTGAATTAGATCATCAAACTGAACGTCTTTCTGTATGGGACTAACATCGTAATCGCGAAAAAAACATCCGCTCTCCCATACAAAACCTCCTTTCGTACGCAAAATACGCGCTTTAGACGTGAAGTTGTGACTACACACTACAAAGTTGAACGTCAAAATAGAGGATCCAAACACACAGGACACATCCATTTATCCTACTTAAACCTCATACAAAACGCATACATACCCACTGAAGCAATGTTTCTTGGTGGTGTCCCTTGCGTCAGTCACCGTCATGCTATGAATCGTCATGTTTGAGCTCCTGTAACAATAATATTGACATTTATAACGTGAGTAGGAGCAGTTTCCCGCACTGCACGAGAGGTGTAAAAACGTAACCCGGTTTCGATTCTGTAGTAAAACCCGGGTTCCGCATGCCCTAGTACCTATTAACGAACCAGTTTTGTATAGAAAATACAACAAACCTTTTTCTTTAGTGACAAGCACAATTGATAACGCTGTCGCTATGAATAAATTCTTAAAATTAAGTAAACATTTAGTGTCAAACGAGTATTTTCGATTTTTAAAACCAGTCGTATTTACGTTACCTTTATAAAAAAGCGCGCTTGAACTAGTACTTCGGATTATTTCTAGGTTCGGATTTAAATATTGACGAGGGATTTAGGCATTTTTATTTAACACTTTTTTTACACACCACACGTATAGGTATTACATTTTTTTTTAACAAAATAATAGTCCTTAATAACCAACTGTAGAATTTAATTATTTTAAACCCAAAAGTAAATGTCCTGCATGGCTTTTAGTAAGGTCGTATCGGAATGGTAGGAGAACTTGGTGAGGCCGAGTGGAACAATCGCACAGCAGCGCGATGTCTTATCAGTAAGTACATTGTGACGTCACCTCGTTTTATTGAAAACGTTTATGGCATTAACACACGCCAGGGCAATGCGTCTGTTTTGATGGATGTTCTTTTTAGCCCGTCAACGGCTGTCAAGACGAATCAGACTGCCAATGATTTAATCAAATCAATGGACGGTGTTAGTGGCTGGAACGAAGTGATCCGGCAGAGAATAAAACTTACCGATGTAGCTCACAGAATAAGCTAGCTGAAGTGACAAATATGTCCACCATATGATCCGTAGGTCGCTCAGCGAGCTATGGAGCGGCTATTCTTGGACTCTGTCTTAGGGATCGTATCCGGAACGAGGTGATAGAAAACCAGAGTTGTCGATATATCTTACAGAATAAGTAAGCTGCAGTGGCTATGTGCCGGCTATATTAGCCGTAGAACCGATGACTGTTAGGGTAAACGTGTTCTTGAGTGGAAACACTAATCCGGCTAATCTGCAAGCGTTAGGAGCGCCCTCAGTACTAGTGTAGTGACGATTCCCGTAGGGTGGCTGGTAACAGTGGGTTGTGAGTTGACGAGAACCGAATTGTATGATATGCGAATGAAATGGTCTATGTCCAGCTTCTGCTATTGTATGGTGCTGAATATTGTGTTGATCGTCAAAGGGGTAATAGGGGATCGGACTGGGTAAAGAAAACGACATTCTATTTTGTCCGTCAGACAGGTAATACAAAAATATTAGACACGTATTTTTTGTTTTATTTTATTTTATTTTATTTATTGGGGAAAACAAACAATTACACATTAAGAATAACAAAAAGTTAGGATACAGAAATAATACAAATGTGAAATCAACCACGTTCTCCACAGATACACAATGAGACAATTTGGTAAATTTTAGACTAACGTATAACGCTTTAAACAATAAAAAAGAGGAATCCTACTAATATTATAAATGTGAAAGTTTGTGAGAATGGATGTGTGGATGTGTGGATGTGTGGATGTTTGTTACTCTTTCACGCATAAACGGCTGGACCGATTTGGTTGAAATTTGGTATGTAGATAGGTTATACCCTGGATTAACACATAGGCTACTTTTTATCCGAAAAAAAAAAAAACAGTTTGATATAAGGTCTCTTGGCAAGCGCGTCTGGGGCGGCGTGTTCGGGATTGAGGTACTAGGAGAACATAGCTTACAAGGAGATAATTGAGCGTGGAGTTGATGATTGATGCCCTGTGCGTTATGTTCTTGGCCGGGGCGGCGTGGTCGGGATTGAGGTACTAGGAGAACATAGTTTACCCGGAGATAATTGAGCGTGGTTACCTTACCTACCTACATTATAATATCAGAAAAATGAAGGAATAGGGTAGGGTAGGGGTAGGTAGGGTAGGGGTAGGTAGGGTTGGGTAGGGTAGTTAGGTAGGTTGGGTAGGGTAGGTGGGTAGGGTAGGGTAGGTAGGTAGGGTTGGGTAGATTAGGTAGGTAGGGTTGGGTAGAGTAGGTAGGTAGGGTTGGGTAGGGTAGGTAGGGTTGGGTAGAGTAGGTAGGTAGGTAGGGTAAGTTGGTAGGGTAGGAGGTAGTAGGTAGGTTGGATAGGGTGGGGTAGGTAGGCTAGGGCAGGGTAGATAGTTAGGTAGGGTTGGGAAGAGTAGGTAGGTAGGTAGGGTAAGTTGGTAGAATAGGAGGTAGTTAGTAAAAATAGAAAATAGTCTGGAATAGCATATAGGATACTTTTATCCCGGTACTGTGATCCCGCGGGACAGTTACCGAAAAAAGGCGGGCGAAGCCGCGGGCAGAAGCTAGTATAGTATAAGTAAGTAATGCAGTTAATAAGTGGCACATTAGTATCACATTAATTTTTCAAAATGTTAAGTAACATGAGTCTAAACTTTCCATGCGGCAAAGCAAACAGATCCAAACTGCAGAAATTCTTATTAAAATTGCTCGTAAGGCGACGAAGAGGTGCACGCAAGCCGGCATTTGTGCGACAGGAAGTAGTGGCGAATACAGGTCGTGCGCGCACCTCACGTCCCTGGCATGTTCTGGGAACTATATAACACAACTTGTTGCAAATGTCTAAACAATCATACGAGTTGTTGCATAAGTCATACAAAAATGTTGTTTCAAGAAACGTACGCCTTGAACTCAAAGAAAGCAGATTATATTTTTTAAGTAATTCACTATAAGAGAGATAATAACTTTTTAAGCAGCGATAATGCATAGACTTCAGAAACTTACGTTGTATGCTTTCTATACTCTCAATATATTTATTGTAGTAGGGGTTCCACACAGGAACTGCATATTCTAATTGAGACCTAACTAGTGATCGATAAAGATATAAATATGTACTAGGGTGCTTAAATTCTGTGGCTGATCTCATCACAAAGCCATACATACGATAAGCATTATTTACAATTTTATTAACATGTGCGTCTAAGTGCAGTTTATCGTCAAGTAATATTCCCAGGTCGCGAATCATACTCTCTCTTGCAAGAGTTTCGCTGTTTATTGCATAGGGGTATTTAAATACATTTTTATTTTTAGTGAAGCTAATACAACAGCATTTAGAAATACTGAGTTGGAGTTTATTTTTAGTGCAATAATCTGTAAGACGATTGAGGTCTTGTTGAAGCAGTTGACAGTCAAGAATAGTTTTGATGGGTCTATAAACTTTAAGGTCATCTGCGTATAATAAGAATTTGGAGTTAAGGAAGCACATGTCAATATCATTGACAAATATAATAAATAACAAAGGGCCCAGTATCGAGCCTTGAGGCACCCCCGATGAAACAGTTATGGATTTAGATTGGAAACCATTAACTACCACTTTTTGCGTTCTATTTGTAACATAGGAAGTAAACCAACGGAACAAATCCCCACGAATGCCATTAAACGCTATTTTGCCTAAAAGTAAATTATGATCGACCTTGTCAAAAGCTTTACGGAAGTCAGTGTAAATAGAGTCCACCTGTACCCGTGTGTCCAAATTATTGAATAAATAATCAGTATATTCAATCAAATTAGTTGTTGTAGATCTTTTCTTCACGAACCCATGCTGTTGCTTAATAATCTGATCATGAATAATCGGATATAGCTGATTGTGGACCAGCCTTTCGAACAGCTTTGACAAGGCCGACAGAATGGAAATAGGACGGTAGTTCTGAATTTCGTTTTTAGCACCAGACTTATGGACAGGGGTGATATTGGCACGTTTCCATACTTCCGGGAAAGTTCCTTGGCTCAAACATCTATTATAAATAATAAATAGTGGGAGACTCAAAGTGTCAGCGGTATTTTTAAGGAAGAGTGGCGGGACACCGTCAGGCCCTGGGCCTTTAGAACAATCTACGGATTTCAAAGCACTGTGTACATGTTCAATACTGATAACAAGATTACTGACGAGACGACTATTCTTAGCATCGTCGAAAGTCTCCTGCTGCACATTGTTGAGAGTGGAAGGCTCATAAACAGAATGGAAGAAGTTTAAAAAGAGATTACAGATTTCTTCTGGATTATTGGACGCCTGTCCCTCGTAATGCATAGTCGAAGGAATGGAAGATATGGATTTACGGTTAGATATAAAAGTCCAGAAATATTTAGTGTTGACTTTTATGCTATCCTCAACTGACTTCATGTATCGGAAATAACAAATCTTAGATTCAAAATAAAATCTCGACCTATATAGTGAAAATTGTTCATAATCCGATAAATTTTGATACGTCTTCCATTTACACCACGCCTTTGTTTTATTTTTAAATATATGTATCAAAGATGGAGAAAACCAGACCGGATACTTAGAAGACTTGACCGATGTTAAGGGGACATGAGCTTTAATAGCTCTGAAAATAACTTCATAAAATGTATTTACTGCATCTTCTGCAGATTGCCCTTGCAATAATTCGTCCCAGTTAACTTTGTCCAAATCACCGTTAATTTCTTCGTAATTCGCCTTACGGTAATTGTACCTCTGTGTAAATTTACGTGTCATGGCTCGGTTACCTGAATTGAAAGAAACCAATATACATAAGGGTGGGTGATAAGAGTCTGGGGGTAATAGTATATCAGTGGGCGCTATAACAGAACACTCACTATTACTGATAACCAAATCCAAAATCTTTCCGGTCGAATTTTTTATATTATTATACTGGTAGGCATTAAAAATGGACATAAAGATGCTCAAATGTCTACAAATTGGAGTGTTGCAGCTATTTAAATCTTGTATGGTAAAACATGAACGTCCGGTGGCTAGCCAATCAATGTCGGGGAGATTGTAATCACCAAACAGATAGAAATTCTCAACACTTTCACTCTCAACAACCGCTTGCAAAAGATCCAAATATGAAACATAAACACTTTCGGGTGTTTTTGGTGGAATGTATGCTGAACATATGATGTCGTACTTTCCTCTCGTCGCACTCGGGATACGCAGAATAATATGCTCAATGCAATGGTTTAATAAGACGGTGGGCTCAATAGTAACAGATCCCAGTCCCTTTAGTATCGCTATAAGGGTGCCACCGCCATCTTTCCTTTGAGTAGCCTTGCGATCCCGATCACATCTATGTACGGAATACCGCTGATCAATGAACTCAGAATCAAATATTTCAGGGGTTAACCAAGTCTCCGTGAGTATTATGATATCGTAGCAGTTTGATAAAATATTCATAAATAGAACACTCAGTTTAGTGCGAAGCCCCCTACAATTTTGATAGTATATTATTAATTTATCAGACATAATCGTTGGTGTACAATCGAAGCAGTAATATTAAATAAGTCTGTAAATAAGTTTGAGCAAGTATAGAAGCATCTTTTGTCAGATAACAATAAGATAACATTAGAATTAGCAGTAAAAATAAAGTAAAATTGTTTAAACTCTCTTTCACATAGTTAGGCAAGTGCAGAAGATAAACGTATAGCATAATATTCAAAAAGCAAAGATAAGTTCCGAAAAGCATGTTACCAATATACCGTAGAAATGCTGCATTTATGAAAACGTATACATCAAGCAAACACGACATATCCACGTTAACAACATTCAATCTGAATACAATTAAGAAGTACATAATCGAAAAGTAAATAAACACTACATTACAGAGTTCTTTATTCGTCCCTAGTGATAGAATCATTCTTAGTGGTAGGTCCGTCCCTTGTGTCAGCAGACCCTGGTTTGATTTTATTGAGATCTTGGTTTGTCCGAATGTTTTAACAAAATATCAAAAAATTACTTAGTTAAAACTCATTAAAGTTGGAGAGTGGGGGCTTACTACGTCACAAGTAGGTATAAAACTTACCTACATGCGACGTCATGCGCCATTTCAACTCAATATATCTCCGTAATTTTATGACCACGTGAAAAAAGAAAAAATACGTGTCCAATACTTTTCAATAAACTAACCGACGACCAAGAAAAAAAAATTGGATTATCCCCTATTTTAGAACAAGAATGCTTATTGGCCAACCACACCGACGATCTAAACAGACTTTAGAAGACGGATTGGTGATCGCAATTGGTAATGAACTACTACCAATTGTTTAGAAGTACTTCCTCATTAAATTGTAGTCACTTTTTATGAAGCACCATTTATACATCAATAACTCTTAATGGGAATACAAGGAACGAGGATATAGCCAATTATGTTTGTAATCAAACTATCAAAAAAACGGGCAAGCGCGAACCGAACTCGTATACGTAGGGTTCCACACTACATGGCAATGTTTAACCTAAACCCCGTAATCGGATAAAAACTCTTTTTTGTATGGGTCCTACTTACAAGTAAAAAATAAGAAATTTAAATTAAGAATAAGAAGAAAAAAAAAAGTAAGAATAACAAATTTTATTTGTTCATGATCATTTTGAGTGTGTAATACACACTCTGTCAACATTTCAAGTATCTACCTATAACGCCCCAACAGCCCTGTGGCAGACGTACCGACGGACAGCAGAGCCTTCAATAATAGCCCTTTTTGTACGGAACCCTAAAAACTCTGAAGATGACGACGATGTTGACGAGTGCCGTAATCGAATCAATCAAATCAATGGAGATGGTCATGATTTATTACATTATGTATCGTTATATAAACAAATGCTTGTTGTCAGAGCCTGGTGAATAATGAATGGGGCTCAGAACCTTGAACTTGTATGTCTCGAGTCTCTCTGGCGTCTGGCGCACTCAAATGTACATAGTCACAGAATAATACATTATCATCATCATCTGCCTAGCCTTTTTCCCCACCTATGTTGGGGTCGGGAGTCTAACCAGATTCAGCTGGGTAATACGATACCCCCTTGGTAAGACTGGTTGATAGACTATCGGGGCACTGACTACCTGTAAAGACTTTCAAAGGTCTACAAATAACAGCCGGGACCAACGGCTTAACGTGCTTTCCAAGGCATGGACGAAACTCGGTATGTAACGTTATAAAACGATAATATGCTCTGAAAGTGTTAATCTAGTATGAGATAGTTGAACAGTTCCGACCTCAGAAAACTTTCTAATTAGTGCGAATTATTTTCTTAAGTGCAGTCGCTCGAAGTAAAATATTGACGTTGAATTCGGTTCCGAACCATCAAAAATCAAAATCATAGACATCTAAGTATATTAATCTATACTATAATATTATAAAGCTGAAGAGAAGAGTGTTTTTGTTTGTGTGTTTGCTTGAACGCGCTAATCTCAGGAACTATTGGTGCGATTTGAAAAAATATTTTAGTGTTAGATAGCCCATTTATCGAGGAAGGCTATAGGCTATCAAAAAAGTTGCGTCGAAAATAATTTTTGTGGCTTCACATAAATTATTTTTGACGCAAAATATTTGTAAATTATAGCTATACGTGTGCAATTTTGATATCGCTACGAGTATATTTCTGTATAGTTTCAGATAGGCAGTCACTCCATGTAAAAATCGGTGAAATACTTGTATTTAGCTGGATCCGGTTAGACTGGAAACTAACTCCAACATAGTAGGGAAAAGGCTAAGCAGATGATGATGTTTCTGTAAAGTTTTATCAAATTTTTTAGATAGTTTTGGTGTGAAAGTGTAACAAACACCAACAATACATCCTCATTACACCTATTTATTGGTAATCCCATTACCTTAACCAGAATCATGTGCTCATCAGCTTCGCGCCGGTTCAAAGGGGAAGCTATACGACGGTCGATGGATACTCATAATTAATTACTTGATGCAGGAATGTGTAGCATCCAATCTTCATCACGAAACACAGGCTCAATTATCTTGAATTTCAGTGTAGGTACCAAAATATAGTATTAATTACTGCTTGCTTTGTCGTTTTGACAGCCTCGTTAGTCTAGTGGGTGCAATCGCGACTGTTGAGCATGAGGTCCAGGGTTCGATTCTCAGGTTGGGCAAATTGTTATTGGGTTTTTCCATCAGAAATTTCTCAGTAGCAGCAGTTTCGATTTGAGCCCGGTTGATGACAATAGGATCGCTCCCTATTACATAGGACTTAAACATAACTGGCGAAATGTGGGTGTACTATAAGGCACACCTCTGGGTAACCTTTTGCGGTTACAGGCGTGATGTTATATTATGTCGGCCCTTGAACAGCTAAGATCGCTTAGCCAATGGCGTAGTATGTTAGTAAATCTATACTATTATAAAGGGTGTAAAACACCTCTAAACGAAGCCGAAAGGCACTGGTTCTCCCTATCATTGCGATCATTGTTTTGTTCTACACCATACCTGGGAACCTTCTAGTTACGGAGATATTAGGGATATATAAGTATTTTTTTAAATACAAGTTTTTAATGTAAGATTTTTAAACACCTCCAAGACCCCCGTACTATTCAATCCGTCCATCAGCACAATGTTTTGAGTCAGTTACATTGAGTTCTACCACAAAACATGATTTTACACCCCCCAAAAAAAAGTCGTTTCCCAGCAATAATTTTTGCGTAAAGTTACTTAGTTTCATGTACAGATTGCTTGGTTGACGGCTTCGTGATGAGGTGATTTACACGGTGTATTATTAATATTATAAAGCTGAAGAGTTTGTTTGTTTGTTTATTTGTTTGTTTGCTTGAACTCGCTAATCTCAGGAACTACTAGTCCGATTTGAAAAATTCTTTCAGTGTTATATATATATCATCACGCTACGACCAATAGCAGCGGAACAGCAATGAAAAATGTTGTGAAAACGGGGAAAATGTGACGCAGACGAAGCTGCGCGGAACAGCTAGTAGATGATAATTATAGGTTTCAATATTTTGAGAGCGTAAATTGGTGTTGATTGGAACAATTAATAATGCAATATTTGCCGAGTCACGGTCACATCGTATACTTCTTATATTAGGAAAAAGGTGACGGTCACGGTCAGTCCCATGGTCATGGTTCGTATCTACTCATGAAATTGACTACGAGTATGGTTGACTGAAAATACTAATTACATTGCTTACAAGTACAATATAGAATAATGTCTGTATTCCCTGAAGGGTGAGGCAAATTTGTAACAGGGTCCTAAAATGACTGCTTTAGCAGAATCATAATAGGACAATGTACCATCTCAACATGAATGACGTAAACAAGGTTTTTATAACAATATTTTGATTTAAAAGAGTGTCCATGGAGTTTTTTGCCCATTCTTCTCCATACAGATCTACGCTTTGGAATGGGCAACTACTACAGTACTTTCACAGAACAGTTATTATGTCATAAGACTGGAACTGCAGCTTAATTTTTATTGTTGTTCGACTATTCAAAAGTGCCTGTTAAACTGGTACCTACCTACTTGAAATAAATGATTTTGATTTGATAATAATATTAATCACGCTGAGGTGTTGGCACCTCCTTCAATGAACCATTAAAAAAATCTTTTGAGAGTTCATTGAATTGGCAACACAAACGTTATCCGCTACTTGAAAACTATTCCGCACCTACAGGTTTTGGTTTTTAGTTTCAAACATGTTCTATCTACAAATCTACTAAATTCGAGCAAGTTAGTGTCCGACCGAAACTGGTTTTAACGACCGAAACCGAAACCGAATTTCGGCAACGGTCTCAGTTTCGGCCGAAACCGAAACCGAAACTGAAACCGAAACTTCCCTACAAGGATCATGTTTTGAGGGAAAAATGAAGAAAACGTTATTATAATCCGTCAGTCGTTTTTTTTTTTATCTCACACACATTTTTTTTTCACATGGCTATGCAGTTTTCGGCATAGGTACTTAATATTTAAGTAATAAACAAAAAACTATACAAAATAAATCTCTTTTATCTTGACTCAACACACCGAACATGACGGATCGCAGCGCGAGAACTCCCGAATGCTGGAGGGCTACTCTCTTTCTCCGAAACGTAACTTCGGCAACGAACGAAAATTAAACGTAGTTACGTTTTTGACCCTACTGTATATAATTTGCGGACGCACACAATAACATTCAATACATTCGTTGTCTGTAAATTCGAACTTCTTGTGTGCGTCCGCAAATTATATAGAGTACGGTCACAAACATAACTACGTTTAATTTTCGTTCGTTGCCGAAGTTACGTTTCGGAGAAAGAGGGTAGCCCTCCTGTTTCGGTTTCGGTCGTAGTTTCGGCAGGTTTGCCGCCGAAACCGAAACTTACCCGAAACTCGTTTTTTTGCCGAAACTCGACCGAAACCGAAACTGAAACCGAACATTCGGTCGGACACTAGAGCAAGTACGAATAATTAGGTGGGGCAAACCTACAATGGATGTTCGAAGAACATCGCAACACAATTAGATTATCCAGTTACTTTCCACATCGATTCCGTGCTGCTGCAAAGGCTCACAAGACAAGGCAAATTATACGGAGCTTCGTTTGTTGCTCCACTAATCACCACTCACTCTAGTACGACTTGTATGGAGGCTAAACTTAAATAGGATTTAGAAGTAATTAGCCCTTTGCTAACTTCTACGTAGCTAGGTTTTGATTTTGTCCGTACAATCTTTGGAACTCCATTTCAATCCTTTCGGGGATGGTCTATAACTGTCCTGATAGTTCAAGTCATCGCAATATTATAAAAACCGGCCGAGTGCGAGTCGGACTTGCGCATGAAGGGTTCCGTACCATTATATATAAAAACGAGCGAAAAAATTACTTTTTTGTTGGAGCCCCCTTAAATATTTATTTTATTCTGTATTTAGTATTTGTTGTTATAGCATCAACAGAAATACATAATCTGGAGAAATTTCAACTGGCTACCTATCACGGTTCATGAGATACAAGCCTGGTGACAGACGGACGGACGGACGGATGGACAAACGAACGGACGGATGGACAGCGAAGTCTGAGTAATAGGGTCCCGTTTGACCCTTTGGGTACGGAACCCTAAAAACTCACGCTTTTACAATGGGGTTTGGCAGTAGCTACAGAACGCCAGCTACAATCCTTTTATAAGTCTTTCACAGCCTCCACGTTCACGTTCAAGTCCACGTTCATCGATCTGGTCTTGCGAGTATTACACTCCTGACATTTCGAAAGAACCTAACAATTTGCAAAAAAAATGCATCAAAGACGTTTCAGCATATTAGAATATTTCGTCATTTGTTATCGAACGAAAAACAAACATTTGAAGACTTCCGCGGAGAAACCAACGAGATTCGTCATAAATTGATCTCATGTAGGTAAATAACAGGAAAACCACTTGTCAAGTTTATGTGTTAAAAATAATAATAGTCATGCGAGTCAACAGACTTTTCAAATACTTCGAACGAAAACTTTGGCCTTTTAGCTCAGACTAGATTAGCTAGATTCTACACTAAAGCCATTTAAAAAACTTTCCTAGATTTTATCTTATCTAACAAGAATCGAGAATAACATTCTCTTGATATCCTTGTTCGGAATATCATTTTGTTTTTCAAGAAATATTTTGCAATTGTTTGTTGAAAAATCAAAGATAGTTCAGTCTCAGTTTATTTACATTGAAAGTAACTTTTTAATTTGGGATATTGATATTTAAATAATATTATCCGAACCAATGACGGATAATATTATACATAATATTATCCGAACCATTGACGAATATTATGACAACGACTAATAGGGGATAATCCAACTTTTTTTTTTCTTTGTCCGTCAGGTAGTTTATTGAAAAGTATTGGACACGTATTTTTTCTTTTTTTCACGTGGTCATAAAATTACGGAGATAGGTATATTGAGTTGAAATGGCGCATGACGTCACATGTGGGTAAGTTTTATACCTACTTGTGACGTAGTAAACCCCCACTCTCCAACTTTAATGAGTTTTAACTAAGTAATTTTTTGATATTTTGATAAAACAAAAAATACGTGTCTAATATTTTTGTATTACCTGTCTGACGGACAAAATAGAATGTCGTTTTTTTTACCCAGTCCGGTCCCCTATTGTCGGGCCTACGCTGTCCTCCCATACAACTTCAAATATTGTAAAACCAAATGATTTTCTTGCCGGTTATTCTCCATAGGAAACGACCAACCCGAACCGTGTACCTTTTGTTGACGTTTTATAAGTGCCCATGATTTTGAATGAACCGATTTTGATCAATGTTTTTTCCTTCGAAAGGTGTCTTAATCGAGGGCGTTCTGAGAAAACCTGCTCAGCTGTCTGAAGATCATCACCTCTTTTCTAGTTGATGAAGAGATATAAACAACTACCACAGGTCTAGTTGATTCGAAATTTGAAATCCTGGCACCTGTTAATGATATTTCTAAATTCAAACCTTTTTTTTTACGGATGGGAAATCATCAAATGACTTCTCCCGCTCTGGGCGGAGCGACAGGGAGTGTCAGACTTGTACTGACTAAAACCCATCCATGTTTCTTCTTAGCCCTTTGTGTTCCAGGGCCGCGGTATCTCTTTCGAACAACCCGCAGCCCTGGCAGGCATCGGCCCTCTCGGACCCCTTCCGATTTGCTGACATCTCCTTGAGGCGCGCGTGGAACACAAACGCGCCGTCGGCACGGTCTGAATAATAACCTTGACCTTGACTTTTGATGCGCAGGCATCACCCAACCAAGCAGAAGAACTCCTAAACAGTTAACGGCATCTACCTTGTGTTTCGGCATAGACAATGCGTTCTGACGAGCACATGCTGATACAAACAGCCCCCCTAGCATGACCGTTCTATCTCTATTCTACCAAGAAACGACAAGAAATCTTTTCTTTACAACTTGTCATTTCTTCTGCCCGAGCATGGCGCGCACCGTCGACTCGCGTTTCTACGAAGACATAGACAGAAATTCTTTCCATAGCAACGGGGACGTTGCTATGGAAAGTTAAAAGGTTACGTTTAGTTAACAAAAAAAAAGTTGCCAATTGCATGAGTTTTTCATTTTTCGTGGGCGGGATGGTGTTGCTGCATCCTGGATCCAGGCCTGGATCTTTTTCGCGAAATTAAACCTTTATATTTTACATAACATTTCAACCTTTTGAACGTAACTCAACGCAACCACGAAACGTATTTCTCGTATTTAGTTTTTATTAAGACCAGTTTGACATTTGTCAGAAATAATGTTTCTACCCCCAAATGTCAAAAGAAGAGAAAATATGGTCGTCATGCTCGACGTTGTAGACTTGTGTCGACTGAAGTTCTTCACTCTTAATATCGCCATGCTTGGGACGATAGAAATATCTGTCAAATTGTCGATTCTTCCGTAGACATAGCTCGTTTCTACGGCGGTCATGCTAGGCCGGCTGAACGGTTAATGTCGTTATCTATAGGTAAATAAAGTATGGCAATAAATAGACCGTTTATACACTTAGTAGCTCCACTACAAACGTCCCGCGTTTGATTGATTGTTATTTAATCTAGTACAATAACTCACTTTTAGTTTGAATTCGTAGTATAAGCAGGTGAGATACGCACAGATAGGGGGGACACTTTGTTTATCACCAAAGCGGTCCGTCTCCCGACGCACCGTCTCCCGACGCACCGTCCGACGCTTGGTTTTAAATTTTCTATTTATATAAAACGTAAAGGGATAGTAATAGATATTATAAATAAAAATAAATAAATAAATTATTTTTTTCCTTTTTAGAGTTATATTTCCGCCCATTGTTATAATTTCTATATTGTAAAACCTGGAATTTCTATGGTGTAGGTACATGATAAAGAGTATTATTCTATTCTATTCTGAAAACAGGATGGGAAATGTGTATTGTATTTTGTGACATCATACTTGATAAGGTTTCAAATTGATGTGAGGTAAATATATTAAAATTAATAATTTTAAGTTTATAAATTAACTAGCTGTATGTAGCGGCGTTGCTATGAACTTTTTCCTACCTACTCTACCCTACCCTGCTTACCTTTTAAACCTTGCTTGTACAAATATTTCATAACCAAAATTAGCCAAATCGGTCCAGCCGTTCTTGAGTTTTAGTGAGACTAACAAAAGTCGATATTATTTCGATAGATAGATATTAAGTTACTACTATTCCATTTACGCCCGTAATTTTATTCTGCTTTGAAGTCTGGCTACTCAAGATAGTTTGGGAAAAGGCTAGGCAGATGATGATGAAGTCTGGCTACTATTGGAAAATAGGTAATGCGAAAGTTTGTAAGGATTTTTTATATCTATGAATATAACGCAAAAACTACTGAAAGGATTTCGATGAAATTTGGCACTCAGATAGTTTATAACCTGGTTTAACACATCATAGGATATTTTTTATGACAGAAGTACGATCCCGTGGTACAATGACCAAATTCCACACGGGCGAAGCCTCGGGCTAAACTAGTTATTTATAATTATAATAATAGATAAGCTTCCTGTCCGATGAGAAAAGCTACCGTCTTCCCTAGAAGGGTAAAAAAATGAAATAAAAAAACATTTAAAAATATAAAAAATAGTAGGTAGCCCACCGGCATTGGGAACACGGTCCGAGCTACCGGTGGCCCTGTGCACTTGAGAGGGGAACCTTTTAACAATATGCATCGTGCTCAGACTGCTGACAGTACTGCTTTCTGAATCAAGCTCTTGATCCACCTGCTAAGCGAAAGCCTACTCTACTCACGGCTTTTGGCAATTAAGTTATTGGCCTACACGACCATGGGCACAATGACTGCTGTATTTTATTTTATTTTTGGTGTATGGTAGCTGACATGCGACATTAATTTAATGTAATGGATTCTTTGTATTAACTTGAACACTATTGTATAGAATGTGGTTCTTTTAACCTAACGGACAGATGTGTTGCTGGGGAGTTTGTTCCGCCACTTGTTCTTCCCAGCTAAAACACTAACAAGTGGTGAAGGGTTGGCGTTTTAGGGACTGTCAAAGTCAAAGTCAAAGCATTTATTTCAATAAGACCATTACAGGCACTTTTGAAAGTCAAAAAACAAAATTAAACGCGAAGCTACAGTCACAAGGCATAATAACTTGTGAAAGTACTGTAGTTGCCCATTCCGTAGCGTAGATCTCTATGGAGAAGAATGGGCAAGAAACTCCATGGACACTCTTTTAAATCAAAATATGTTACAAAATCTTGGTTACATAATTCATGTTAAGAATTACAAATATGTGAGAACAATGTAGAAATACGGGCAAGTTAAGAGCGTCCAGAGTAAAAGATTAAATCAGTAATTAAAAATAAAGTACCTAATTAAAATAAACCGTGGCAGCTAAGAGATTACCAGTCTCAACTGACAGCGCCCGTTCACGAACATGACGCATGTATCAGCCATCATTCAACTCAACCATTTTGAAGGGAACTAAACGACCCGACACACCCGCCACCATCAGCGTGACATTTAAGTGAGCATGACATTCACTGAACCACCAGGGTAATTTCGCGTCAATGAAAGATGTAGGTACTCATTAAATCTCTTCTCTTGTTCTTCTCTTGATCTTCTGTCTCTTGTTAAGTTAGCTCCCCATTCATCATCATCAGCCTATAATATTCCCACTGCTGGGACACAGGCCTTCTCTCTATGAGAGGGACTGGGCTGTAATCCACCACGCGGGCCCAGTGCGGGTTGGTTGATGTCACATGTCTTCGAATTTTTGTTCTAGGACATGCCGGTTTCCTTACGATGTTTTTTTTACCGTTTTTGAGGGCAGCGGTGATGAAATAAATTACACAAAGTAATGGGCCTGCCTGGGTTCGAACCCACGGCTTACTGCTCGTAAGACGGGGCTGCCACCACTGGGCCACCGCTGCTCCCCATTACTAAACGAAATTTTGGAAGCGAATCACTAGTTCCGAAAGTTACCTTCCTACATCTAACTAAACTAGGTAAAGTTTCTATTACCCTTTTATAACATTAGTGTTGAAATATCCACTCATCTAAAGAAGTTAAAATTGTTTTCTATCTACGTTTACGAGTTGGGAATAATGGAGCTTTTGTCAAGGGATTATGAACAGAAAATGGAGTTAAGCTCCCGCCATACCTGATAAATAATAGTGTCCTAATTCACTAGGTTACGGTAACCTAATAGTTATTTAGTATTGGGGACGAAGGGATAATAACTAGTGAAACCTTCTGTAACAACGTATTTGGAGTATGCATATCCTAGCTAATCCATCATTACTACTCGTATACTATTACTAGCTGTCCCCGGCATGCGTTGCAACTTGCAATGCACTTTTTACCTACCCTACCCTACTTACCTACCCTACCCTACCCTACCTACCCTAACCTACCCTACCCTACCTACCTACTCTACCCTAACCTGCCCTACCCTACCCTACATACCTTAACTTTCTAAAAAAACCTTAAACCTTACCTGCAGGGTTACTATGACGCTTAAAACATTATTGTTCCATTCCTATTCCAGAGTGGGAAAGAGATGGAGCTAGACGACCTGTATAGCTCCGTCTCTTTTTCACTCTGGAATAAGAATATACAACATCATACAACGAAAAGTGGCATTGATTTTTATATATGTATATACATAGATAGAAGATAGATAAATGCGAAATTTTGTGGGGATGGATACACCAATGTGGACATGGGCAATGACCTAGGTTAGGAATATTTAGGATAATTTCCTAGATCCTCACGGGCGATGCCGCGGGCAGAAGCTAGGAGTTATAGATTAAACCGATCTAAGTAGGTTTAATACCTGGTGTTAAGTTTAATTGGCGTACAATCGATTAGAAACGTTTAATTGATAGAACAAAAAACAATTATGCAGGTTGGTGCTATTGTCAGTGTTGGTGTAGGTATATTGCTATGTCCTACATTTTTTTTTCTGAAAACAATTAGGTATTTCATCATCATCTGCCTAGCCTTTTTTAAACTATGTTGGGGTCGGTTTCCAGTCCAACCGGGTACAGCTAAATACCAGTATTTATCTGACCTCCATAACCCAGTTACTGAATACTATTTTGGATTTGTGGTATAACCCTTTGGTAAGACTGGTTGTCAGACTTTCAGGGTTTTGACTACCTACTCGTAAAGTCGTAACGGCTGTCAAAGATCTACAAATGGCAACACGTTTTTTGCAATTTGCCGGTACGGGTCAGGTTTTATGTTGAAAAAAAAAAGGCTTATGTTTAACATAACACCAGATAAAGTAAATATAACCTTAAAAAAAACATTTTTATACTGCCTAAAATAGTAAATGATCACCAGAAATAGTAAATGATCACCAGAATTAAAAACCTGAAAATCACAGCTCCGAACTAAGGCGTAGTCGACGGAGCCCCGCTATGCGGGGCTCCTATTTCTCTCTGCAGGGTTTAAAGTAACCTAACACGAAGGGGATGTCGGGGTCTTAGTTCGCTCGCTCCGCTCGCTCACTAGACCCCGCCATGCCCTTCGAACCTAACCTGTCCAAGTCGGGGTGCCCAATATCCCGAGCTCGCTTTGCTCGCACTTGCTTCCTAAGTTCTTCTTGCCACAAAATTTGGCGATCATTTACTATATTTGGTCTTAGAATACAATTTTTTTGGTGTTTAGTATTTTTTTTTGGGTTATTTCGGTTGAGATCCTAAGCTTAGGATCTCAAAGTATTTTTTGGTGCTCATTATATTTAATCCCAAAAAAAATTATATGCGGCCGTAAAACGTACGTATTTAATTTTAGTCGTTAAAATCATCGATACAACCCCTTTAAAGTCATGTCATCCCAACGAATGACTATTTCATCAAAATGTCATTATATAGGGTTAAATGAACTTAAAGGGGTTGTATTGATGACTTTAATGATTATAACTTAGTAAAGCCATATTAGTTATGGCCGCGTATCATATTTTATTCAACATAAAAACTTACACTGACCGGCAAATTGGAAAAAAAACGTAAGAAAATTTGAATTTCGCGGGCCACCTTGTTGCTTCTACGTTAAACTAAAATCAGGTAAATGCAAGAAGTCAAATAAAATAATGTGCGCGCCAAAATGTAATTATTTTATTCAGAGAAATAGTGCATCAATTCGGACGATTTTATACGACGATTTTACACTGCAAAATATGAAATTGTCGTGATCGAGTTATTGAAATAACTTGATATTGAAAACGTGTATTTTTCAGTATATTTTATTTCTAAATTATCTTTATCTCAAGCGCGTAACAAAGTTGCTGAAGGTAAAATCAATAACCTAGAAACAGTAAATAATTTGTTTGTGGTCTAAAGTAATCAAATAGAACTGCTTACTATATAACTACCGGTACCTACTATATTTTATTGTGAGTATCTATAGATAGGTAGATACCGGTGTAGGTAGGGTAAAGCGTGTAGATGTTGGAAGATAGAAAGAAGTCCAAGAATATTATTAAAGTTTTAAAGTACAACAGTTTTAGTTTTTACCACACAAAAATTGAATTGATGTTCTAAAGAGAATAGAAGGAGTGTCAGAAAATAATTATACTTAGATGAGAGAACACAATATAGTAACTATAAAGAAAGGAGGTTCGTTCATTTTAAGTTTAAATATATATATATTATATAAATAAATAAAGGTAGGTCACTGCATTGGTTACCTAACACTTCTTAAATTGTTACGTGAGATGAAGGAATAACATCTCAACTTTAAATAATAATCACCGAAAGAATATGTAAGTAACTATTAAAATGAAAATGAATACGTAAGTAATTAATACACCTCAATAAGTACTGCAAGCGCGGAAAATCAAATTAAGCTATTCATACACACCTGTAGTTAGAAATCCACCAGCACGAATAATTTTTTATCACATACGTCACAAGCAGGACGGAAACAAAACAATTATTTAGTGAACCATGAAGGCCAAAACACGTACTATCACATCCAATAAAATTTCACTCGAATCAGTGTTTATCAATCTGGTAAGCACAGAACTCACTACGACACTTAACGTAAAAACACGTCCAGTGGGTAAAAAAAAAATGGTTTTAGAATCTCAACGTGCTATTTTATTTGTTAATTAATTTTGTGAAGAAATGCTTGTTTTTAGTGTTCGTGAGAAGCGCGCGCGCCGCACTGTGTGCGCGTGCGATCAGTCGGAACGGCTCGGGAACACGTCACTATAAAGCCGTAGCTTAAACCTTTTTTGTACGTACTCATCCTTTTTAGGGTTCAACGGGATGTGAGAACCGGATTTTAGTAACAAGTTTATGTGATACGCTGGAGGATTGATAGATGTCAAGCATTTGTGAAGAATTTTAGATAAAACCTTGGCTTTTAGGTCAGAATAAAATATATATGGTGTCTACTTCTGGGTGATTTTAACTTACATGAGCTAATTGTAGCGAGGAGTCTTTATTTATATTAGCAACCGTTTCGTGTTTTTGTCATTTGCGATGGAAATATGGTATAATATATCTCTCTGTTGTGAAACGAAACTAAACCTCAGATACCTAAATATTATGATTTGCTAACGTATTTGAGATTGGAATTATATTGAATATTAGTCATCTTATTATTGATATATCAAACTTGACGCAATTTACTATGTATATTAAACGAATAATTTGTTGATAGATATTTCCCGTGGGTTTTAAGTGTCGTCAATTATTTCAATTACTCATCAATATTGAATCAATTGGAAAATAACTTACCTAAAATGATATAAAACAAAATTCTTGTTGACTAGCTAGCTCCACATTGCGTTGCAATGCACTTGTCCCTACCGACCAACCTACCTACTACCTACCTACTACCTTCCTACCTACCTACCAACTGGGTATCTACCTACCTACTTAAAAACCTTCTCCAAAGTATTAGAAAATATTTTTAAAAAAGATGAATGAAATCGGTTAAGTAGTTCTCATGTTATGGCCTGACCAAGGGAAATAGGGATTAATAAATATCCGATTATATATATATATATATATAGATAGATGAGCAAAATTAAAGTTTAAAAAAAAAAAAAATCAATATCAAGTAGGTACTTAAAATAATTGTACTCTTAGACGTGATATACTACATTGCAGTCAAAGATGCAATTAGAAAATAAGTAAGTACTAAAAAAAATATGCGAGTACACTATACTTAACGATATTATATTTCTTATCTACAGAACCCGCATTGAATCAAATAGGTTTATGTAAACAGGAAAAGTAATATTATGATGAGAACAATAAAAGTTTAAGTTTTTGTCGCATAATCATCTTTTTGTATTTTTATTTTACACTTACAACAATATCATTAAGGTAGTATAATTGTTTAAATGGCTTCATTCAGTTAAAACATTTTTATGATTTAACATTTTTCGTGTTCCGGGTCAACATAAGATCTTCTAAAACAGTCATTTGTACAAGTTCAAGAACAAGCCCTGTAATTCTTTCTACATCTCAGAGACTTGACAAATCATTATCTTCTTCATCTCCCAAGGTCCCCGGGGTGTCACACAAAAAGATAAGATTTATTTGCTGTCTATTATGTGTGCTCTTGTTGCATGTGCCAAATTAAAGTATTTTCTTTCTTTCTTAAATGTGTTTATACTTACTGTGTACACTATGTGTACTGTTACATCAGTTTCTCAAAGGATTTAGAAGTTGGGACACTTTGGACACTATCCATCATCTGCCTAGTCTTTTCTTCTACCATGTTACGGTCAGCTTCCAGTCTAACCAGATTTCGCTGGATACTAGTATCTTACATGGAGCCACAGTCTATTTGGACTCAACGACCCAACGACTGACACCCAAATAACAAATGCCAGTTTCCGAGGCACGGAGGATTCTCGTTTCTCGATATTGAATGACTGCTCGCCCATCCACCGACCGAACTCTGTAAGCGTATATAAATTGTCTCTCAACAATTAGGCCATCGTTTGACAAGACAAAACCAGCAATGAATGTCCGATCACAAAGTAGCGATGACAATTCGCTCTTGACTTTAGAACTTGTTTGTTTGGTTTAACATCGGCCATTGTGCGAGTTGTGAGAACTTGATCGATTGTTGCCGATGATCAATTCTTAGTTATTATGGGCCTGTACGGACCTTCGTAGATTAGCTAAATATTTTGAGATTACTTTAAAGTATTTACATTTATCTGTAGTTAAGACTTCGGTTTTAAACAAATAAGTAGTAGTTGGTAATTCATAATCAATTTACAATATTTCGTAAAGTAATTAAATATTAAGGGACATCGGTGCATAAATTGGTAATTGTTCAGTAAATCATTCTGTTCACCATAAAAAAGAGTTATTTGCCGCACCACATTGGTGCAAATATGTACATATGTCGCAGTAAGATAGTTATAACCGTGATATAGTTATATCCCGGAATATGAAAGCTATATATAACTATCTTACTATACTAATCTAGTGAAATGATGACCAAACATTTTACAATTTGCTATCCTATTAATGCAATTGGCTACAAACTAATGCGTATTCTATAAAGCCTGTCTGTAGGGTTTTCGATACGCTACTCAGCAATAACGATATAATAGTGACGTGCTCCCTCCCAGAGTAATAATCGTTTACAGTTACCTTACACGAAGGGGATGGCGGGACATTATTTCGATCGTTCTCTAGACCTGGCCATCGCCATACCCGTCGAACCTAACCTGTCCGAGTCGGAGTGCCCCATATCCAAAGCTCACTTTACTCGCCCTTGCATCAAATATTATTATTTCAGTAGATTAGTTTAGGAAAATAGTTATAAATCGCTTTCATATTACTGTATTCCTAGATATAGCTATATTCCTAGCGATATAATATCGACACACAGATATTTGCTGCGTAGGACGGATGTCGATAATGAATAAATTAATATGTAAAGTTGGAAACTAAAAGTTTGCCGCTATGCATTATAAGCTTCTCATAAGCTCATATTGAAACTTGGTCTAGCAGAGGAGATTTTCCCAGTTTTAAAACTTCCACTGAAAATCGATTAGTGTAGATACTATAATCCTTTCCTACGTGCGTTTTGTGGAGTAGCTAAAGCTTTGTGCACACACGGATCGTTTGCATCTGCATTTAGTAAATTGCGAATGTGCTTGGTTTGCGATTTAAGGTACTGGGTAAAAGGGAATGGATAGAAACGCGGTGTAGATAACGCAACGTTAATATCCCTTTCAAAGTTTTGTTTTTTTATGGTTTGTTTCAATGTACATGATACAATTTTCCATATGTCTCGTGAAGTCTCGTCGTGGCCTAGGTGACGCCAAAGATTTAAGTTTATTTTTAAAGCATTGAGGAGGCTGTTGGGGCTGCCACTCTTCTGTAGTGCCTTTTTTTTTTTTTTTTTTTTTTTTTTTTTCGGGATGGGAAATCATCAAATGACTTCTCCCGCTCTGGGCGGAGCGGGAGGGAGTGTCAGACTTGTACTGACTAAAACCCACCCATGTTCCTTCTTCGCCCTTTTTGTTCCAGGGCCGCGGTATCTCTTTCGAACAACCCGCAGCCCTGGCAGGCATCGGCCCTCTTGGGCCCCATCCGGTTTGCTGACATCTCCTTGAGGCGCGCGTGGAACACGTACGCGCCGTCGACACGGCCTGTCGTCATGAGACGGACGGACGGTGAGCTAGCCCATTACTCACCGTCCACAGGCTCGCGCCTACGGTGGCCGGGGGCCACTGGTTGCCCCCCGACGCCCGGGGCGTCTCCCGCGGCGGCTGGGACGTGAGGTTCTCTCCCTCTCACGTTCCGCCACCTCCTTCGCTAGCATGACTGCTTCGCAGAAGGAGGCGACGGCATCCCATTCCCTCTCGCTCCGGACCATGGATTGAACCAGGGCCGGACGCGAGAGGTCGCCGCCGCCAATCGCCGCTACGAGGACACGGCGGTGCTCAGCCCAAGCGGGGCAGCGCTCCACGGTGTGCTCCACCGTGTCCTCCGGCCGATCCTCGCAATGGTAACACCCGGGCGTTTCCTCCCGCCCGATTCGGTGCAGGAACCTCCCGAAACAACCGTGTCCGGTGAGGACCTGCGTCAGGCGGAAGGTGAGGGCGCCGTGCCGCCTCTCTAGCCACTCCTCAAAGAGGGGACTTATCGCCACTATTGTGGCGTGCCCTGCACGTGGTTGCGACAGTCGCTGTCTCCATGTCGCCATGAGATCGTGCCGGAGGTCTGTCCGCTGAGCGACAATTTGCCGCGGCAGCGGAGTTTCCCCCCGGCGTAGTGCCTCCGCGCGCCATTCATGCAGGCGCGCGAGGACCATCGCCTCCAGATCCCATGGCGGCAATCCGGCCAAGAGGCTCGCCGCCTCGCCGGAGATCGTGCGGTACCCCCGGATCAGCCTTACGGCTACAACCTTCTGGGGCGCGTTCAGGTAATGGGCGGCTCGCCGCCTCAAAGAACGCGCCCACACCGGGGCCCCATAAAGGGCCATGGACCGCACGACCCCCGCGTAGAGCCTCCGGCAGGAGGCGTTTGGACCCCCCAGGTTGGGCAAGAGCCGCTTGAATGCAGCTCCTGCCCGTTCCAGTTTTGGGGCCAAACGTCGGAAGTGCTCCACGAAGTTCCACCGGCTGTCGAGGACAAGCCCTAGGTACTTCAGCGTCGACTCGACGCCGATGGGAACCCCTCCTACCGTCAGTATGGATCCCGACGGTGGCGCATTCCGAGGCCCATGAAAGCACATGGCCTCGGACTTGTGCAATGCCACCTCGAGACCCAGTTGCCGGATTCTCTCCACGACTATCGCAACCCCGCGTGTCATTAATTCGGCCGCCGCCTCGTGCGACCTCCCCTGTGCCAGCACCAGCGTGTCGTCAGCGTAGCAAACTACGCTGACACCACTAGGGAGGTCAGCGCGCAGCACCCAGTCGTAGCCGATGTTCCACAAGGGCGGCCCCAGAACCGATCCCTGTGGAACACCGCACGACACCTCTCGCCGATTCCATTCTCCGGTGCGACCGGGGTAGATGACGGCCCTATCCGTCAGGTAGTCCCCGACCACACGACGAAGGTAGGTCGGCACCCGATGATACCGAAGTGCCTCCCTTATGCAGCTCCAGGGCATGGTGTTGAAGGCGTTGGCGATGTCAAGAGACACCGCCAAGACGACCCCACCCCGAGACACTGCATCCCCCGTCGTGAGAGCCCTCACGCGCATGATGGCGTCCACCGTCGAGCGCCCCCTGCGGAAACCAAATTGGTGTTCCGCAAGGTCCGGCCCCATCCCCACAAGGTGCCCGGCGAGGCGGTTCGCAATGACTCTTTCAAAGAGCTTGCCCACCTCGTCGAGCAACACAATGGGCCGGTATGCGGACGGAGAGTCCGCAGGGCGCCCCGGCTTCCGGATGAGGACCAGCTTCCCCGTCTTCCAACGAAGCGGGAACTGGCCTCTCTCCAAGCATGCGCTTAAGAGCCCTTCCAGTCGGGGCCCGAGAGCCTCCGAGGCCAGGACCCAGGCTTTGCCAGGCAAGCCATCGGGTCCCGGGGCGGTATTTTTGGCTTTAAGCCTGCCTACCGCCACTCTCAGGTCTACCCCGGTCACTTCCGGAATGTCGTCATCGTCCTCGATGTGGTCCACATCTGGCACCGCAAGTGGCGGAGCCATAGGCGGGGGAGGATGTTCCCCTCGCAGAGGGAACAGAGCGCTCACCACGTCCTCCACGAGCTGAGGGCGGAGACTCTGCGTCAGCGGGGGGGCCCAGGTGCGGAGTTTGTCCCGCACCATCTTGTAAGGGCGCCCCCACGGATCTCTGTCGAGAGTCCCCAGCATCTCCTCGCGGCCCAGGTCCCTGGCCCGCTGGACAGCCTCTTGGAGGGCGGTCTTCGCTGCTCTGTATCCCTCGTACAGCTCCGCCTCAATGGCTGCCGCATCCGTAGGGCGGATGCGGAGCCTGCGATGCCTGGCGTACAGGTGCCGCGCGGCGACGCACGCCTCGCGCAGAGACTTCAGCTCTCGCGACCACCAGTACACCTGACGCCGGGCGCGTCCTGGCCGAACTCGGGGCATTGCCACGTCGCATATGTCGGACATGGCCTCCTGGAACCACCCTGCCTCGTTGTTGATGTCGGCAGGCCTGTTCGGTGATGTCACCCAGGCCTGCACTATCGAGGCTTCCAGGAGGAGCTCCCGGTCCAGCTGCTTCAGCGCCCAACGCGGACCACTCGGGGCCTGTGAGACCGGCGCGCTTGAGTCCTGGGCGGAGACATCGAACCGGATGTACCGGTGGTCGGAATAGGCTTCTGTAGTGCCTTGGGTATGTTTGCGAACGAGCAAACTGATGGCTTTGTTGCAATCGGACAAAAGCGAGAAGCATCTCCTTTTTTTCAAGTTTAGAATCCTCTATGACTCCTACTGACTCAAACTACCTCGTCAACTCTTGGCTGAGGTGTGAGGTTAACATTGCATACTTCACGATAACCCCAGCAGTTAGTCCACAATCTATCTCTGTCCTATTACTCCAGTCAGGAGTGTATAACGTGAGGTCGACACACGAAAACATCGTGAGGAAACCGGCATGTCCTAGAAATGAAAATTCGAAGACATGTGACATCTACATCTAATTGCGGGTTGCATTTCGCGATTTCCTATCACACTGCTTCATTCGGCTTATCATCTAACCTACGTGTAACAAGTTTTTGCATGGCTGACGGCACCTCGTAAAAACTCAAGGATTTGTGATGATACAAATATAATTTGTTCACAGAAAAAACTACGTTTTATACAAAGACTACTGAGTAATAACATAATCTATTGTTAGATTCACTGGATACGAACAATTTTGGTATTTAGTAAGTTTGTTGGAATATCTTAACTATCCTAACTATAATATTATAAATGCGAAAGTAAGTTTGTTTGTTACGCTTTCACGCGAAAACTACTCAACCGATCATCATGAAACTTTGTACACATATTCTTGGAGGTATTAGAAGTAACATAGGCTATATATCATCACGCTACGACCAATAGAGCGGAGCAGCAATGAAAAATGTTGCGAAAACGGGGAAAATGTGACGCAGACGAAGTTGCGCGGGACAGCTAGTTTTACTATACTTTGCTGGTCTAGTAGTTACAAGTACGATTGCTGAGCATGACGTCTTAGCTTCAATTCCCGGGTCTGAAAAAGTGTTAAAGAGTTTTCCATATTTTTTTTTGAATTATCCACGGTGTCTGGATTCGTGCCCGTTTGATGGCAATATGCATGCCCCTTCTTATCAACTGGATTTCAACTTAACTGGTGAAATGTAGGTGTACACCTTATAGGTAGACCTTTTTTACGGATCGGCAATCATTAAATGACCCCTCCCGTTCTGGGCGGAGCGGAAGGGAATGTCAGACTTCTACTTACTAAAACCCAGCCATGTTCCTTCTTCCCTTTGATTCGTGATAATGTTTAGGATCACAGAAGTTAGAAGTTTATAATTGCTATAAGACATTATCCTGTACTTAGTTATTAATGTTAAGAAACATTTGTTTTTAAAAGGCATAAGTACGCACGACGACCAATCAAGCTGTGAAATACCAAATAATGGTGAGCTCTTATTGTACGGAAAGCTAATACAAAGCGAGGTCAGGTTATACTGGATTGGGCAAAACTAAGCAAAATAATATTGTCGGCTCTTGCCGTTTATGGCTTAGCGGGTACGTTTGTCGGCTATGCCCGACCGTGGCTCTCAAGGGTTTAAGTTTATTGAACGCAGTACACTGATTGCACACTGCACACGAATCTCAAATGACCGAGTATCTGAGTAACTCTCCTAAATTCTTCCGCATAGCTGAATCAATATTGATTGGAATTAAAACGAGCGTCTGACGGTCTCCTGTACTTAATCAATTGGTCCACAAATTAGAGACTGCTTGGTTGCTACTGAGTCACAAGAAGGTTGCTTGGTAACCCGTTGCGTAACCAATTCTAATGTTTCATAATTCAATCTTTAACCAACCAACCTATTGATTTAATGTACTGTGGAATACCCACGTGATGATTCATACGAGCCAAATGCGACTAACAAGTTGTAAGTTTTAAGCTATTGAGAATAACTAAACTGTTATACAAGTGTTGTTTTGTATCCTCGTCAAAATTCAGGAGGTTATCACTAAAGACATAAATAATAAAAAAATACGGTATCTAGTTAATCCATACTAATATTATAAATGCGAATGTCACTCTGTTTGTTTGTTACCTTTTCACGACTAAACGGCTGATCGGATCTTAATGAAATTTGGCAAGAAGATAGATTTTAGGGAAGGACATAGGCTACATATCATCACGCTACAACCAATAGGAGCGGAGCAGCAATGAAAAATGTTGCGAAAACAGGGAAAGACGCAGACGAAGTTGCGCGGGACAGCTAGTTATTAATAAATGCTGGTTGGTTAAGTTTGTCAGTATATCAGAATAATCCCTTAACGTGGTTTAGGGAATAAGAAGTTATAGAATAAACGTTTGTATGTGTGAAAGCGCGGTTATAGGGGAGGATCAGTAGGTATCTTCTTCTTCTTCTTTGTGGGCCCTCACTGCTGAGCATCGCGACGACACATGACAAGTCTCCATGCTATGCGGTCTCCTTCAGTGTGAATCGCACGGTACCTCCAACAGCTTTCATGATCGTGTCTGTCTAACCATCTTTAGCCCGTGCTCTGCTTTGCGTACGTTTGCCTTCTACTCCGCGCAGTATCCCTTTAGTGATGTTGAGCTCTTCCAGTAGGTAACTTAGCCGGCCGCAAAAATAGTGACTTACCCGAGGTCCTACCAATCCTACTACCACTAGTAATACGGGTAATTTTATTGCCTTTGCTACCACCGAAGTATTACCTAAGTCTGTTGTTACATAGGAAATTAAAAAATTACAGTGTTCTTGATTTATTCCAGCGCCAAAAGATCCAAGCCAGTTGCATTATAAAGCAGCTAATGAACTAGTTAAATCTAGTCAAGTACCAAACAATTTCTTTTTTAGATACTACCTGTGGGTGTTAAAAATAAATTTCCGAGTAGCACCACAAAATTTCTGTCTAATACATCACAAGCTGCATATAAAAGCTCTTAACCACGGCGACGTGTACTCGTCATTCACACGTCGATTCCACTCGGCTGCAATACGGTCAGCCCATAGGGTACGGAATCGTCGCGTCTATAACTTAGAGACGGCAGTATAATAATGAAATTCGTAGTGTCGAAAGTGTGTTAAAGAAGGAAAAAAAGACGCGATTCTGCAAGATAAATAGAGAAAATCAGAAATATGTGGTGTGCCTCATTACTAATAGGCTCAGTTCAGAACAAAGTACCAGGCAATTAGTGCCTGATGATGGTTTTCAACTCATAATAACAACGTTTACCTATCATCAGTCACAGCCGTTAGTTTCTACACGTCGTTTGTGTCGGGGTTAGGGTTCCCACATCCGTAACTAGCTAACTATACTTTGTAAACTATTACTTTATAATGCCGCATGACGGGGGCATTCCTGACCTTAAGCTTAAATTCTGGTCTTGTACGGAAAACTCCGGACGTACGGCAGCTCTAGTCCCGGTGCACTTCCACACAAATGACATGAGACGTGCACGAAGTAAGCTTGTAGTTTGCGTTGGCCCATTGAAAAGCTAATAGAGCGTACAAACCAACGCTGCCGGGCATTTCGGTGGCATATCAACTGCACGCGTACGAAAATTGGCGGTGCTTTGGTGTATACTTGTATAGGCTTCATTCAACCCTGGATTTGGGTTAAGGGGTGGAGGGAATACCTCTTGTTCCGGGCGGAAATTAAGTGCCAGCTCTAGTAGTGGCTGTCGAAGCGACTCCGTGCTCTGTGGATCAGCTTTTCACGCGTCGTTTTTGAACGAATACGCTCAATTACACACAAGGGATCAGGGTTACGGACTTACGGGACACTTCGATTATTTTGTCGTGTTCACAGCTACATATGGATTTGTCGCGATCTTCGATTTCTGCAGTTCGATGGTAAATGCCTGTGGAGGTCGTTTCATTCAACGCGAGGAACGTTGTTCCAATGAAACAAACATGCGTTTTGGAAACTGACAACCAGTCTGGATACGGTGGGTGGTAATATGTATTGTTTTATACAGTAACTGCATCGTAGAGGTCACCTCCATGACGTCGTTTACGACGTCATGGAGGTGACCTCTACCACCAGTCCACCTGACGTCTTATAGGAGTACTGTTTTAATCTTATTCCAGAGTGGGAAAGAGATGGCGCTTAACGTCCTCTGTAACCCCATCTCCTTCCCACCCTGGAGTAACACTAAAAGAATACTGCGAGGTAAAAGTATCACCCAGATCGGCAGTCACATCGTCTAAAATAAAGTTTTAGCTGCATCTGATTGTTCTGAAAGCGTTTAGTTTTATACAGATGATAAGAAAGTTGCGTTTGAATGATAATAGATAGCAAAATTATGTCGTGTAGATGAAGTATGGCTCAGTCAGATGCATTAATATTGTAGATAGATAGCTGTATAAAGAACGCCTTGGCACTAAGGTTATAAAATTAGTATTTTATACGGAAGTCACTTTGTGTATACAACAACAAGATTTTTTTTGGAGAAAATATGTGTTGCATTTACGGAAGTTTGTTTTGTTGACTTTGAGTCTGTAGTTCACATCGAGTTTGGGATAAAAAAAAAAAAAAAATGCGGATTTCAAACAGTTGTACAACTTTTAGACGTAGTTAGTTGCTTAAGGATTACCAAAAAATGATTAAAGACGAGGTTTACGCTTTTATCATATCACGAACTAAAAAAAAGCAGTTTAAATTATTGAATGTTTAGGAGATAAACCGTCCAGATTTTGAGCCTGTTTTGCATAAGTTCGTATCCACTGAGATAGTTGTTATACTTTATGTGTATGTGCTCCTATAGTCCTTTTAAACAATAATAAATAAATATTCTATTTCAGGAATCATCATCTGCCTATCCTTTTCCTAACTATGTCTGGGTAGGCTTTCAGTCTAACCGGATGCAGCTGAATACCAGTATGTTACATGGAGCGGCTGACTATCTGACTTCCACAACCCAGTTAGAACTGGGTAATACGATACCCCTTGGTAAGATTGGTTGTCAGACTTTTGGTCCACACTGACTACTATTAACCCATATAAAAAATTACAATAAATTATTAATTTCAAATTATAATGACATTTGACACGAAGCGTGGCTTCAGTCGAAATAGATCAGAACTCTCGCGAATCAAATGAACTAAAGTGATATCATCCGATTTATTGCACATCCTGAGTTGCGCGTGTGACGTCCTGTTGGCGTTAACTGCAGTCTAGTTAGTTTAAAACCGTGCGATTGGTCAGAATGACACATGCAAACCGCCATTCATAAACATTATTAATCTATTACATAATCAGAATGACACAGGTATTATTTATAACATGTAGGAGAAATTCACTGGAAGCTGTCCCTAACATAGTGGGGTATAGGCTATGCATATGATATAAGTAGGTACAAAGTGTTGTTTTGCAACCTCGTCAAAATTCAGGAGATTGTCCCAAAAGACATAAATTATCAATTAAAATTACGCCTACCTAGTTGATTTTTTTGGTTGTTTAAACATGAGTTTGGGAATAAGAAATTATCTAAAAAACGTTTGAAATTGTTTGTATGTGTGGAAGCGAGGTTATAGGGTGAGAATCAGACGGGCCGCGTTTAAAACACGGGTGGTTCACACTTACCGATTTCTGTAAATAAGAAAAAAAAAACCTACCCATTTTATTATTGATTCGGGACAAGATTCATTAGCATAGTAACCTTCTTGAATTTGACGAGGATGCAAAATTCACTCATTAAAAAAACGATTTCGACTTAAAAAATTTACTAGTTAAAATCAATACTTCGGATGCCTTTAACAGGACCAGCAGCTAACACTCCAGCTACAATAAGAAAAATATTTAGTCTAGAATTCTGTCGAATCTTTTCACCTCGACAAAATGCCCGACATGATGTATAAATTTAGAGTACTACATGGAACATATTGTCTGCTGAAGTGTCGTTGGTGCAAGGTGGGATGGCCAGTTCTTCCGAGATCAGTAGCTCCTGGCCGAAGTTCATCAGCCTTGCTATTAGCACGCTGGAAAAGGCACCGTTTATCGTCCGGTTGCTATTGCTCTTCAAGTACTCCACGCTTGCGATCATCTCGGGCAGCTGCACGATCTGGAACGGCATTGAGTGTGTCGTGTTGCCTGTGGAAAGAAAATTGTGTTTTAACATAGGTACATACATAAACAAACGCCTTTTCCCTCATGGGTTAGGTAGAAACTATCTTACGCTACTAGCTACAACAGTCCTTATTTTATCCTTATTTTGCTTTTATATCATCTGCCTAGCCTTTGGTGACGGCTTCCAGTGACTTTCCCCTACATGTTATAGATAATACCTGTATCATTCTGATTGGGTAAAAGATGAATAATGTTCATGAATGGCGATTTGTATGTGTCATTCTGACCAATCGCGCGGTTTTAAACTAACTAGACTGCAGTTAACGCCAACAGGACGTCACACGCGCAACTCAGGATGTGCAATGAATCGGATGATATCAATTTTGGTCTATTTGATTCGCGAGAGTTCTGATCTATTTCGACTGAAGCCACGCTTCGTGTCAAATGTCATTATAATTTGAAATTAATAATTTATTGTACTTTTTATATGAGATAATAAATTATAGTCAGTGGACTTGATGGAGTTGATAGTCAGTATGACGTAGTACTAACTGGGTTGTGGAAGTCAGATAGTCAGCCGCTCCATGTAACATTATGGTATTCAGCTGTATTCGGTTAGACTGAAAGCCCGCCCCCCAATATAGTTGGGAAAAGAATAGGCAGATGATGATTCCTGATATACTCTTTTCACCCCGTCCACGTTCGTACAATCATCGGTAAGACTCGCACGCCTGATAGCGAGTACTGCGCACCTTACCCACGTTGTTACCCATTGTAATAATGTCAATAATCATTTTTCATAAAATAGTCCCTGAATAGAATTAAATGAGTTGTATTGATGATTTGAATGATTATAATTCTGTAACTACATACGTGTTACGGTCGCAAATCCTATTTTGTTTAACATTTAGCCTGGCACTTTTCTGTAAATTGCAAACTAAAAAAAACTTGATCTTTGCGGGCTATCCCTGGCGATTTCTCCTTGCTGAACCTTGCCACATATCTGTGCAATGTATTAGACCAGGCCCGCTATTCACAAACGCTCGGATTCGATTTCGATTCGATAAGTCGTATGTCTATCTTGTTTTGGCATTACGAAAGCGAGCGAGATCGACATACGACTTTCCGAATCGAAATCGAATCCGAGCGTTTGTGAATACGGGGGATGAACTTCACGTGCTTGGGCCAACCTTATCACGTGTGACCCTGATCCTACCAGATAGACCACTGCAACGACTGGTCGCGAAAAGTATTGCTATGTTGAAATGTTTGAGCATTCATTTGTGAGCGGATTAGAGGTCGTACCCATCTTCAATCCTGCTAAAAGTCTTGTTGATGTTTCAGTTTTTAACTCATTAGCACAAGAAAATTATTATCATACTAACTGTCCTGCGCAATTTCGTCTGCGTCACATTTTCCCCGTTTTCGCAACATTTTTCATTGCTGCTCCGCTCCTATTGGTCGTAGCGTGATGATATATAGCCTATGTCCTTCCTCAGGTTGAAATCTATCTTCTTGCCAAATTTCATTAAGATCCGATCAGCCGTTTAGTCGTGAAAAGGTAACAAACAAACTTACTTTCGCATTTATAATTTTAATTAGGATTTGCATTTCAATTCTGTGCATGTTGACCGGCAATCGTTGAAATCTGAGTGAACCTACCCATACTATTACGTGCACATATATCTTACCCTTCGGGGAACACAGGCTGGTATGACCGCTAGTCTTACCTGACATTATATTATTAGTCCGGTGTTCGATGTAGCAGTATGTGTAGCCGATGAAGGCACCCACTGCCACCGCAGACGCAGTAATGGCAATGACGGCTACTGCCACCCCAGCACACATCACCCAGCGGGGCTTGCTGGAAAAAAGAGCAAAAATAATGAACTGTCAATTAGATGTAGTTCTGTCTTATTAAGCAAACTCACATTCTCTTACAAATTAAATGAAATACCATAAACAAAACCTATGTCCTGAATGCAGTATATTACCTAATAGTAAAATGAGTCTTTTAAAGCTGAAGACACACAGTCAGCATCGATTCTCATTTAGCTCGGTGGTTTAGGTTTTTTTGCTTCTGTGGAAGTCTTCGTATGCTATAACCTACTTTCGCATTTCTGCTCCTATGGTATGCTAAACCTACTTAAAGTCGCTAACCAGTATATGTTTAAGAAGCACGCGGCGCGGCTAATTTCCCCGATAAATGTGATTTCTCCATATACATGCTTGTGGACTGGGATAGTCAAACGGTGCCAATGGTACCCTATTACTAAGGTTCCGCTGTATGTCCGTCTGTCCCAGGGCTGTCTTTTGAACCGTAATATAGACACATGAAATCTTCACAGAGTATAAAGGGTGTAAAACACCTCTTAACGATGCCGAAAGGCACTGGTTCTCCCTGTCATTGCGATATTTTTTTTGTTCTACACCATACCTGGGAACCTTCTAGTTACGGAGATATTAGGGTTCAAAGTTCCAACTTTTTGACAAGTATTTTTTTAAATACAAGTTTTTAATGTAAGATTTTTACTTTAAACACCTCCACGACCCCCATACTATTCAATCCGTCCATCAGCACAATGTTTTGAGTGCGTTACATTGAGTTCTACCACAAAACATGATTTTACCCCCCCCCCCCCCAAAAGTCGTTTCCCAACAATAATTTTTGTGTAAAGTTACTTAGTTTCATGTACAGAACGCTTGGTTGACGGCTTCGTGGTGAGGTGATTTACACGGTGTATATTATGGGCCGCTATAATAGCAAATAATAAAATAAAGGTAATGAAAGTGCAAGGAACATATTGGTTTTGGCACTTTTTCGTAAAAGTGATAAAAGCTGTGATAAATCTCTATACAATTTTACTTACTTTTTAAGTACTTCTGGTATACTGTCCGTCTCTAATATAGTGTAACCCATCATAGCGAATAGTGGTGTGTATAATTATGTAAAAAAATATAAAAATGTAAATAATGTAGCACAGAACAATGACATAAAGAATTTTTTGTTTTTTTTTTTTGGTTGGCAGAGAAATTTCTTTCATGTTAGCTATACTGAAAGTGGCCAGTGTTTTGAACAAAAACAAGGCTTTCGTTTTTTTGTGCAGAATAACTACACTAACAATAATATTTAATTTAATACGGAAATACGCGTGGCTTAATTCGTAGTTGAAGTGCTTGTATTATCTAGAATATATATTATAGAACTACATAAGTAACGAAGATTTATCCAGCAGCCTTGATTATTTATATATATTTATTTATTATTATTATATTATTTATCTGATCTTGATTCATGATTTTGTAACTAATAAACACCTTCTTACTCTATGTCAAACTCTATTATTTATTTTGTAAACTCTATATCTTTTCTATCATTTCAAACTTTATTGAAGTTTATTTTTATATACACTTTTTTTGTACTTTTATTTTTTTGTGTAATCTATATTTATTGCCGTTCATTATGTGTTGCGGCTGCGGTTGTGGAAATGGATGTGGGAACTGCACGGGCAGCTTAACATATATTGCGGAGAAGTAATCTTTTTTTCGTTGGTATTCGTAGAAGTTTTCTATTTGCGGATACTTGAAACGGCCAGAAGGCGTTTCAGCTGACGTCGTAGAAGGTGGCGGGGCGAACTGGATAAAATCAACGACTAGTGGTAAACATTACGCGCAACACAAGCAGCGGATGCGGGCGCGGGACGGCTGAAGGAGTACGGCATCTGTATTTCATGTACAATATATGGAGAACACCACGCAGAGAGCCTGCGCGGCTCATCCCTTAATCCTGCTCCCATCCCGCGCCCGTCCGGTCCCGCGCCCGTCCCGTGCCCGACCCGCTTCCTCTCCTTGTGCGTGTTGCGCTCTTTAGGCCTGGATCGACAATTGTGTTATCATAGGGTATTTGCCCAGCAGTTGAGAGACAGGCTTTTTTCTGAGCAGGCTTCCGACTGGCAGTACAGTTTTTTTAGCACCGAGTATGTTCTTAGAACTCCTTTTGAGTTCTATATTCTATAGCACAAATCTCATTTCAGATTGGTGTCATTTGCCGCCATGACAGCCGTGGTCTTATGCATCGTTATCACAGTGACTATCTCACTAGGTCTTGGCGTCGGTCTAGGCTATAACTACTGCTTTGTTGACCTGAAAATCATTACAGGTATGTATATTATTGACTAGGATTACACTCAGGTCCTCGATCTATTTATAAGCTTTTCACAGTTTACGATGTATCTACTTCGTCAGCGCGTCCGGTCAGCTCGACATGAAAACGCACACTGGCTGTAAGGCAATTATCCGGTTGCACCGCGCTCCGTCGCGTACCTCGGGGCCGCAGATTTTAACACATGTACGCCGATGCGTTGTCAGTGTGTTGTCCTAGGCGTTTTTTCTATACAAATTGAGATACTATGAGCAACAATATTAAAAGCTGTGGCCACATGCACCTTTTTAGGGTTCCGTAGCCGAATGGCAAAAAACGGAACCCTTATAGATTCGTCATGTCTGTCTGTCTATGTCTGTCTTGGCCCGTTTTAATGAATGTTCAAATCTGTGTTTTTTTTGGTATGGGTAAATCTTCATAGATATCCTCAGACGGAAAATCTCTTAACGACAAAGAGCCCACTGTTTCTATTACAACCATAAATCGGGGGCACGGAAGATTCAAGTACATTCTGGCGCAGCCCCGACCGGTAAAACGTTTCACTTTCACTTATTTTTTCAGAGGAACCTAGTGAGGAATCCTTTGGCCTACTTATGCGAACTGGTGAAGAAGTTGCCTTTACAGAAGATGGTTACAGAAGAAGTATGGGTTCTTCAACACATCCTAGAAGGATGCTCCCCATCCCTGCCATAAAACATACGATGGCTATACCCTTAAATGGAGACTTCGATTTCTCCTCACTGCTCTCGAAACTGAGAGGTCGCAACAGAAATGTGACATTAGAACTGATCACGTGATTTTTTGATTGATTAATATGACGGCAATTTTATTTTTGATACTGTAACTATATGTTTACTTTTACTCGAGAATATACTCATGCATTAATAAAACCTTCTCAATGATTCCGAGATTCGTTATAAAAATTTGGTTTATATGTGAAGAGGGGTCGCTAAACCGCAAAACCCAATGGGATGAATTAAAAAGTTTATGGTGGCAAAAGTCATGGTACAAGAGATAATTAATACTTTTTTTTTTTTTTTTTTGCGGATGGGAAATCATCAAATGACTTCTCCCGCTCTGGGCGGAGCGGGAGGGAGTGTCAGACTTGTACTGACTAAAACCCACCCATGTTCCTTCTTCGCCCTTTGTGTTCCATGCAGGGCCGCGGTATCTCTTTCGAACAACCCGCAGCCCTGACAGGGATCAATAGGGGATAATCCATTTTTTTTTTCTTTGTCCGTCGGGTATTTTATTGAAAAGTATTGGACACGTATTTTTTTCTTTTTTCACGTGGTCATAAAATTACGGAGATATATTGAGTTGAAATGTCGCATGACGTCACATGTAGACGACAACCGCATCAAAAACCGTTGCGTAGCTTATAAGAACAATGCGGTCACACGGACATTGCGACTATATAAATGTGCAGGATGAGTAATAATAGATATTCACCTGCGTCCAACATAGTTGAGATCGGCTTGCAGACTAACCGGATGCAGCTGAATACCTGTCTTTTACAAAGAGCTACTGGACCTCCACAACTAATGGATAATACACCACCACCTCACGGTAAGAGTGGTTGTCAGACTTTCTGGCAACCACCTGCAACGACTGTCAAAGATTTACAATAGGGGATAATCCAATTTTTTTTTTCTTTGTCCGTCGGGTATTTTATTGAAAAGTATTGGACACGTATTTTTTTCTTTTTTCACGTGGTCATAAAATTACGGAGATATATTGAGTTGAAATGTCGCATGACGTCACATGTAGGTAAGTTTTATACCTACATGTGACGTAGTAAGCCCCCACTCTCCAACTTTAATGAGTTTTAACTAAGTAATTTTTTGATATTTTGATAAAACAAAAAATACGTGTCTAATATTTTTGTATTATACCTGTCTGACGGACAAAAAAGAATGTCGTTTTCTTTACCCAGTCCGGTCCCCTATTGTGAAATATGAATGACGATCGTTCTAATAGTTTCTACTACAGCATGTACTTAGTGATCAACTAGTGTCTGCCTATGGCTTTGGCCCACGTGTAAGAGATATAACCTATGGCCCTGGTAAAGTAGAGAGATTTAAAACAGACACCCTACACTCAGCATTAGGTAGTTAAACGTTGAAGAAGAGAGAGACTGTAATAGCGTAGCGTTTCATCGGTGCAAGAACTTGGGAAATGGAATTCATAATTTCAGAACTTACCTCCTTCCTACATTCAAACTTACAAAAATGTAAACCTCTTTAGTATAGATTCGTTGAAAAGATGAATTCTACTGCTAACGAAGGCTTCCATTTAGGAAAAAAAACTATACATGAAAACTAAAACATTACCGTTTGTATTTGTCTACCTCCGCTACCGTTAGCTGCCGTGGAGGTCAAGCTCTGCACTCCAGCTTCCACCTTCGCTAAAGTTGTCTCCGTTGACAATGACGAGGGAATTCGAATTCGTCTGATTGCCTACAGACTATCCATCATCATCGTTAATAATGGAGCACGGTTCTTTTGGCTCTCGAATGACAGTGCCAGGAGGTTGTTGGTAATCTTTTGTGAAAGATATGTATTAAAAAACGAGACGGCAGTGTTAGTTCCGACAAAACAATAATGCAAGCTGCACTTGCAGTTTGCTTGCATAATACTTTAACCAACCTATCTGTGCAGGCGGAAAAACACAGAAATAAAATAAACTAGCTGTCCCGCGCAACTTCGTCTGCGTCAAATTATCCCCGTTTTCGCAACATTTTTCATTGCTGCTCCGCTCCTACTGGTCGTAGCGTGATGATATATAGCCTATGTCCTTCCCCAGATTGAAGTCTATCTTCTTGCTAAATTTCATTAAGATCCGATCAGCCGTTTAGTCGTGAAAAGGTAACAAACAAACAAACTTACAAAGAAACAAACAGAGTGACTTTCGCATTTATAATATTAGTATGGATAGTATGGAAGTATGGATATTGGATGTACCAAGTTTGGCATATCGATGCAAAATTTCTTGACAAGCAACGCCACTTTGAACTGCACATTTAATACTTCTAGTGTACCATACTTCTTGCTTGTTCTCTCGATCCTGTCATGTCTGAGACATCATTGTCAATTTTGAATTTTAATTTATTATCTTAACTAGAGCCTCCCGATCGGTTTTCACAAGAGTAGTTAGGTTATTTCGCTTTATTTTAAAAGCACTATCATACGGTTAACTAAATTCTCTTCAATATGGGGAATTTTGTGAGTTGTTTTTCTAACATCTTGTACTTATCTGAAAAGTTAGTCCAATTTTGATACTTAACTTTATGTAGTTATCATAAAAGCATCGATCTTCATCTTGTTCTTCAACCAACCGTCTTGATGGCAATTAAAATTGAGTTAGCCAAGGTTAATAATTGTTACTAGTTTGACGCCTTAAGTGGCATGTAAGGCCAAGTCAGAGGCCCATGGGCGCGGGGCGGCACAAAAACTCTAACACCAGTTTAAGCACTAACAATTTAACACTATAAAGAAGAAGATGATAATGATATCCATAAAAGGCTTTATTTGAAGCTACGTATTGTAACACAACCTGAAGTTTCATAAAATATTTATTTTCCAGACTATCATTATGGTTAACAGGCACCAGTTTGATATGTTGTTTGGTGCTAACCATAACAGTGACTTTGGGAATGGGCATCGGCCTCGGATACAACTATTGTTTCGTCGGTATGAACAGCAAATTTAGTAGAACACACGGTAAGACTTTGTACACCATTCTAAACTTAGTTGAGTGTATTACTATGGTGGTGGCTTCAGAGGAGCAGTGGTCATGGGTTGGAACCCAGACATTTGCATTACGTGGAGTAATTTATTCCATCACCCCTGCTCAGAACCGTGAAGGAAAATATCGAGAGGTAAGTCCTAAAACTACTAGAACAAAAAATCCAAGACGTGTGACATCTACCAACCCGCCCTGAGCCATAGAATTACTGCCCATTCACTCACATTGAGCGGAACCCTATGTCCCAGCAGTGGGAACATTACAAGCTGATTATGCTATGCTTAGGGGTTACGAAGAAAAGAGCGTGCGAGGCTACATATACGTCGTATACGATACGACTATACCTACGTATAGTCGCATCATTGTACTCAATCTCTCTCTACATCAATTTTGTACTATCTGCCCTATTGCGGTCTAGTTTAATTAATCATCTTTCATTCTTTCCTCATTTTCCAATCACTGTAATTTCCGAATAACAACCTCACTTCTGCATTATTACAACAGAATTTTGATCGAACTTTATGTTTGCAGTAAAGGGTCACTGGAAGTATCCCAACAATTCTCGCTGGTGGCGCCCAGACATGTATCCCCCGCACGAGTATCCACCGCACGCGTATCCCCCGCACGAGTATCCACCGCACGCGTATCCCCCGCACGAGTATCCACCGCACGCGTATCCCCCGCACGAGTATCCCCCGCACGCGTATCGCCCGCACGGGTATCCCCCGCACGCGTATACCCCGCACGCGTATCCCCCGCACACGTATCCCCAGTACATGCGCCCCCCAAGAAGAGAAGGAGATTCTCCAGATTACCAAGACAATGAAGGAATATCAGAAAATGACACATTTAGAAGGCCAATGCAACTATCCGATGATGCAAGTCTATTTAACGACTATAACACTCTAAGATCACCTGGCGAGGATCTGCCTCTTGATAATCCTTTGAGTACTGGCAACAAAAATATCAATGATCACTCATTTTTCTCTGATTCGCAATCATCTAACGGAACAGACTCTTCTGTAGAAAGTCCTGTCAATGTGGTTACAAATAATGAAAGTAGTGAAACTTCGCAGAGTAGTCCTGAAACTTCAGTAACTGCTGAAAAACCGGATGCTGTGCTGGAATTAACTAACACAACCTCCAATTTTTCAAAAAGTTCTAGTACAACTGTTACTGCTAGTACTACTGAAGGTAAGACTGAGATTATAAATGTAACAAGTGAACCACCCCCAGGACCAATGGTTGAGCCAACGATACCCATTGTCAAAGACCCCAGCAGCAGAAAAGTAAAAAAACTTGTGATACCGATAACCGGCTTAGACTTAATAAGTCTTTTATCCAGACTAAGTGCCGAAAACAAGAATTATTCACTACAAATAATAACTACCTGAACTACTTTAAGTTGATACAAGTTTTTTTGAGTTCTGAGTAATGTTACAATATTCGTATTTTATTTTTAATGTGTTTTTTAGTTTTACTTTTTAACATGTTTTTATACTTATTTTTAAACTTAGTTATAATAATTTTGTGGTACTTTTTAAAGTGAAACTTTTATTACATCGTCTCTAAACTTTTTCGTCTGTGTGTTGCATGTCGCGTGACGCTCGGCCGCGGAGTAGGGATAAAGTGTTATCCCTACTCCGCGTTTTATACGATTTATACTCTTAATGGAATATTATTCCAAAATTTTTTAGTTAAATGTCTATAGTGTGAAAAAAAGTTTCTTTACCTTGGTTTTTTTAGTTGTCTATCAGTAGTTTACGAGGCTTTAGCCTTCAGTGGATTGTAGCTTCTATATTAAAATGTTTTTCATTGAAAGTTCACAATTTATTTTATTTCTATTCGATACTGAAAATTGGTGCTATAATGCCTTAAACAGCAAAGTCGGCGGGTATAACAGCTGAACGCGTACTACGCGTATGGTTTTGGTATACGTCTTGTCCCGAAGGTTGCGTGACATCCTTTTTGAGGAAACAGTTGTTGGTACAGACATTGAAAACACCCATGTGGCGTAGACGGTAGGCCTCGTTAAAGATGGCGGGACGACCTGCAGTTATACAACTATAAGCCTGTAGTTATACGAAACATGTGGCGCAGGTGAGCATAAAAGCCTAATAAATCTATTATTTTCTTACCTTAGGTTATGATGCAAGTCTCCAATTGCGAGGGGCTTAGACCGTGTTTTATTTATTTCGAATAGGTACGGCAACCGCCAAATAGAATCGTAAAATAAATATTAAGGGCGTATTATTTACGCGCCGACGACGCTCATTTCACGAACGCGCGTTCAATAAGGCAGATTGTTGCGTTTGTATCGATACAAACATGTGCGAGAAGCGCGTTCGCATCGTCCATACGTTGTATTAATTTATATGCCGAGATGATGCCTCTTTGGTAGCGACTGATTCACGTTTAGAAAAATACGCCGTGTGAATATGCACTTCAATTTATGTTTCTACGACACCACTGGACACTTAGGGGAGGCTTATGTCCAGCAGTGGACGTCTTTCGGCTGAAATGATGATGATGACCACTGCACCAGTAGTGCAGAAGGAAAAAAATACCCACGGCACTACCAGTAGTGCGGCTTGGTAGTGTGGAAGGAAGGGAAGAGTTCATAGAATTAAAAGTTATTTAGTCTTTCGTCTGTCTCTTTGGTGTCTGCCCCCCGTTGCCGCGCTTAAGGGTATTAATTTATACACAACTTTTTAAGGTAGTATTACAGCACTTATTAGTTCCATAGCAATCTTTTAACTAGCAGAATAAATGCCACTTATAAATTAGTAAATATTTAGTCTTTGGTAAAAGTGTCAAAAGTTTCCTCAAAATATTATTTATTTTATAGATTTTAATGTTTCATAAATTAAATGATGGTTTATAATCGATCAACAATTAGTGCTACGTATATTTGCTTCAGATAGTATGGGACTGCTGCCTCGTTTCACATTATACTTGCTTAGAAGAGGCTGTCGAAGAAGACTATGTGGTTTGTATAAATATTTTTATTTTTAGCCGGTTTCATAGGCACTGGTGTATCAGTAGCTAGGTCCCCGATTTACGTATTGGAGGTCATGGGCTCGAACCCATGCAGTTGAAATACTTTGTGTAATTTATTTCATCGACACTGCTCTCAAAATGATTAAGGAAATCTTCGTCAGGAAACCAGCATTTCCTAGAACCTAAAATCCGAAGGAATCTACCATCCCGAAGTAGATTACAGCCCATTCTCTCTTGAGCAGAGGCCTATGTTCTTTCAGTGGGAATAACGCGATTAGTTTATATGCGTGCCTCGACGATGCCTCACTAAAAGCCGTCGGCCTGTGCTTGCTTTTTGGCGGAGTAGTAACTCACAAAACCATGAAAGTGAGGAAAGAGACAGAGCAGTGCAGACAGTGCAGTGCGCTCACACTTGTTCTCTATAATATCCCCTGTATACTTGTTCACTCTCCATTGAGTTTTTCCGCTGTGACCAAAATTCCTCCTCTAGAACAATGCGTTTAAAGATTTTTTTCATGAAATAAAGTAAGTAGCTGTTTAATTAGCTAAAGTTTGATCATATAAAGTAATAAAAAGTAATAATAAAGTTTATTTTTACTTATTATTAGAAGGTTAATAGAAGTTTCACTTCAAAAAAACTTTGTCTATTCTTGCCGTTGTAGCAATTCGATCAATTGACACTATCGCTATATTAGGTCTAATTACTAGGCCAAGTCCAGGTTCTCCGAATTTCAAATCCAGTCCAGCATCCCACTTGCCTTCCTCATCATGGGCATCGACAGGTTGTCAGAGTTTCGGGATACTGAGCAGTTTGAAATTGTGACAAACAAACAGTCTTGCCCATACATAAAGACAGTCCAAAATCTACGAATGACAGCTGGATTTAGTTACCAGCAATGTGGCGTGCGAAAAGATGGGCACCCATTCCCGGACCTGTCTTGGCAAGCGTTGCTTTACCTTAATGATCGAACGGTGCGGCTGTTATTGTTTACCCACGAGGCCCTCGTTATTATTAAGCCATGTATTATATTAGATGTTATTAGAAAAAGTTGCGCTTATACTTCAACATGAATGTTCTATTTCCTACCAAGATCAACTAATTTTAAGGTTCCGTACACAAAAGGTCAAATGGGACCCTATTACTGAGACTTCGCTGTCCGTCCGTGCGTCTGCCACCAAGTTCTATCTCATAAACCGTGATAGTTACCCAGTTGAAATTTCTACAGACTATGTATTTCTGTTGCCGCTCTAGCAAAAAATACTAAAAACAGAATAAAATAAATATTTAAGGGGCTCCCATACAAAAAAGTGATTGTTTGCTTGTTTTTATAAATAATGGTACGGACCCCTTGGTGCGCGAGTCCGACTCGCACTTGGCCGGTTTTTCCTTCCATAGATTCTCCGTGTAATCATTTTACGAGGAATCTCAGATGATATCAATGATACTTAGTTGCTGAACTTTCAGGAAGGCTATTAAGCTCAGTGGTGCATCGTGGAGAGAGCGATAATATAAAATATAAAAACATCAGCGCAAGCTTCTATTAACGACTTTTAAGATGGTTTCACACCGGCGAGGCGAGGAGTCGATAGGACGGGCAAGAATTGAAAACTCACCGATCTTTTCACACCAAAAGATGTATGTCGTAATCTCGCGTTGTCTCACGCCTTCTCGCGTTGTCTCGTGACACTCAGCGCTGTCTCGTTTTGTATCCATGGTGATGTTAAGAATACTCTAGCAATATTTCTAGACCAATGATTTAATGTATTCATATATTGTATAAATCACCAGCAACTCAGATACTAGACATTAGTTAACCATAACTGAATAAAAATTATGGATATGGAACAAGTTCACATTTTACACGGAGTGACACAATGGGCGATCTTATCGCTAAAAGCGATGACATCTATATGACCTCATAGTCACCTTGTTGGCACGACCTTAGAATGATATCTACAATTCTACGGGGTGTGAACAGATCGATTACCTAGGCGTTGTCTAAATTTTCTAACACTGTGGAAAATATATAGATATTAATAAATTTCCGTGACTCCAAACCCCACATGTTTTGTACTTACTTTTCTGCTAAATGTTGCTGGTCTTCATAGGTAGCAAAATAGATGTAGATTAGACAAAAAAAACCCACATAGTTTAACATAAGAATGGAAGTAGGTACCTATCTTCAGTTTCATTTAACCATGAATACGATTTACTTCAAAGGATTTAGTTAGATTGTTCGCAGAAAGCCGGCGAGATGCATCCACAACAAAGGAAAACAATGAGATGAATTCGTACTTAGATATAGTGTTATACTATTCTTATTTCCTTTGTCGCGAGTTCAGTAGGAGATGCCTAGGTATACCTAGATCTTTTTTTATTGGTTCACTAAAGAAACGATTAATGAACTGTGTGAAAGATGATATGATTAGCAAGGGAATGACTCGTGGAATGACGACTAAATACGGGTTGCAGACCAATAGCTAAGCTAAGTAAGTTTAGCTTAGCTCGCATAGCTGACGCAGTTTTTCATACTTGTGTGCAAACTACAAACTATGCAACAAATATGAAAAACTGCGTCAGCTATGCGAGCTAAGCTAAAATAACTTAGCTTAGCTCTTGGTCTGCAACCCGTATAATAGAAAAGTATGGAAGGAAAAGGCACGCTGCGCCGACCTGAAAGGGTGTAACAGTTGTCCACTCTGGTTTTATGCTAAAGGTTTAATGCAAAATCTAAGTATACTTGAGTGTACTTATGCTTCAGCCAACTTATCTATACATGCGGGAAAATACAGAACTAAAATAAATGGACCAAATTCGATATATCGATGCATACTTTCTTGACAAGCAGTGCCACCTTGAACTGTACACTTAAAGTGGTCATACTGTACAGGCGAACCTGCACGCTTATGAGAGAGGTATTTTTTTTAGACTTAACCTATCTTATTAAATGAAGTACCTAAAAGTTTTCATAAAAAAAATCTCTCCCATCAATATAAATATGATCAACTAGCTTCTGCCCGCGGCTTCGCCCGCGTGGAGTTCGGCAATTGCCCACGTATGCGTTAACCCCCCAAAATAATGTCGAAAATAGTCATTTAAATGTTATAGTTAATAGTTGTTGCCCGCAGCTTCGCAGTTCTCACTTAAATCAATGCTTGTGGATTTTCCAAAAACATTGATACGTGTTTATCAATTCCATCGAGAAACACAAATAGTAAATTTCAAGCTGTGCAGACTATATTTGTTTTACTAATGTTTCAACCCCTTTTCTCCCTTTTGGGGTCGAATTTCCAAAAACGGCCAAATACGTGTTCATTTATTTTTGCTCAGAAACTTCAATATTTAATGTCATTATTCTTACTTCAAAAATGACGGATTTCGCATAAATACTTTGAACCCCCATCTCACCCTGTTAGGGGGTAATTTCTCGAAAACGCTAAAATATGTGTTTATTTATTTCTAACCAGAAGCTTGTATATGAAATTTCAGCCTTCTAACTTTACAGATAACGATTTTCCATACAAACTTTCATCCCCTATTTAGGTCCCTTAGGGGTTGAATTTCGAAAAATCCTTCCTTATTCCTTGTCTACATTATAAAGGGAACCTCTGTGCAAAATTTTAGCTTTCTAGGTTCAAAGGTTTGGGCTGGGCGTTGATGAGTCAGTCAATCAGTCAGTCAGGACTTCTCTTTTTATTTATATAGATAATAATAATAGTAGATAGATAGATAATAAGTTGCTGTCCAGCGCAACTTCGTCTGCGTCACATTTTCCCCGTTTTCGCAACATTTTTCATTGCTTCTCCGCTCCTATTAGTCGTAGCGTGAAGATATATATCCTTCCTCGATAAATGGGCTATCTAACACTGAAAGAATTTTTCAAATCGGATAAGTAGTTCCTGAGATTAGCGCGTTCAAGCAAACAAACAAACAAACTCTTCAGCTTTATAATATTATAGTATAGATAGATATAAAGGTCATTCCAAAAGAAACTTGTGATTCCGCGAAAATTTTCCCACTCACTTTTTCAAACTATCAACTTGAAAATCAATAATTATGAAAAAAAAATATAGGAAATATCAAGTTTAATTTTGTGGCGTTTCATAACAAGTAAATTGCGCGGTAGAACGCTTCAGATTTTATGAATTAAGTTGTTCGGCACACGTTAGCCATCGTTTAAACTTCGTCGAGCATATTATGCATACAATGTAAACTGCAACTAAATTAATAATTAATTTTCTTCATTATTCAGTTTGGCGATGAAACTTTTTGATTGCAATATACGAGTACAAGGTGTAAGCCAAGCCTTCTGTACTAATATTATTGCAGGGATTCGATTTTTTCTTTGGGTGAAAACCACGGTTTTCTCTAGGACTTAATGTAACACACTCAAAATATTGTGCTCAACATTAACAACTTGTACTTAAAAAAAAAGTTGTAAAAGAGTTGGAACTTTTACTACTCTCCGTACTTGCGATATTTTTTTTTGTTGCGGACCATACCTCCACATAAAATCAAAAAAATCGCAATAACGAAGAGAAAAAGTGCCATTCGGCTTCGTGAACTGTCATTTTACACCCATTATAAGACGGATACATCATATTTTTTTATGTTACTTTACATTGCTCCGATTTACGAGAACCAAAAAATCGAAGGCTTCACAAGCCTTCGATTTTTTGGTTTCTCCAAACCGCACAGGGTCCGCGTGGTGGATTACAGCCATCATAGAGAGGGGGTCTAGCTATGGCTTTGCTTTTGCTTTACGCTGAATTGCCTAATACAAAATTAGTTAACAAAGTTAAGATTACTGCAAGAAGGTTTTTTGTCTACTTAGAAACCTCAACTATTTATGTCGTTCTCCTCAGTTTTCGCAATATAGTAATCGGCGGTGGCGGCAGTAGTGACTGCTGCTGCATCCCCCTCCCGAACCCCTGTGCTTGCTGCAGCCGCTGTTGCGCAAACTTGCTCTGCAAGTGTCTGTGCTACTTCATCATGCTTGCAGCCATCGCTTTCGGAATTTATCTACTCCTTGAGTCCATATGTAAGTAACATTTCGCTATCAGTAGATCATAGTAATACAAAGTGTTGTTTTGCATCCTCGTCAAAATTCAGGATGTTGTCACAAAAGACATAAATAATCAATATAAATTACGATACCTAGTTAATTATTAAAAAACACTGTATTTTTTCAGTGTTTAAATTTGTCAGTATTTCAGAATAACCCGCTTAACGTGGTTTAGGGAATAAGAAATTATCGAATAAACGTTTGAGATTTTTTTTTGTGTGTAAGCGAGGTTATAAGGCGAGGATCAGACGGGTCGTGTTAAAAACACGGGTGGTTCACACTAACCGATTTCCGTAATTATGAAAAAAAAAAAAAAATTACCTACCCATTTTCTTATTGATTCGGGTCGAGAATCATGAGCTTAGTTACCTCCTTGAATTTGACGAGATTGCAAAACAACACCTTGTATATTGGCGAATAAAATGTTATTGTTACTATCAACCATCTGTGTCCCACCTTAAGACAAAGGCTTCTCTTCCCCGTCTTCGTCTTCCTTAGATGTATAGGGTGTCCAAAATTTACGCAAGATTTGAATCGGCCGCCAATCGTGCGGTAACGGGTTGGAAACAAAATAAAAAACAGGTTGGCAGCTGACAGTTTAGGGTTCGTAACGGAGCACTACACGTGACAACAACGCCGAACAGCCCGTGAAACAATTCAATTACTGCATGGGACGTTTCGGTGACTAGAATTGGCTCCCTAGATTACGTGATTTCACACCTGTAGATTTCTTTTTATGGGGGTCTCTGCCAACAAGCCTACAAAAACATCCGAGCAATGAAAGAGGAGAAAATGGCCATAGATAACGATAATAGAATGTGCATGTGCGAGCAAAGCCGTTGAGGCTATGTGACCAATGCCCTTCCATACAACCTAAAGATTATAATTTATAAAAAAAGTGTTTTCGATTTAATTCTAATCTTGCATACATTTTGGGACAACCTTCATACGTTGCTTTGGTATCTGCGCCTTTCAATTAAAATCAGTACCTTAATATATTTCCGTTATTAACACATGATGTTGTTGAACAGGCCCGTCAGATGTTAACAATGACTCAACCACCACGTCGAACTCCCATAAATCTGAGAGTACTACTACTAGTATTAAGCCTACAGACGAACCACCATTGAGGTTCGGCGATTTCGCAAAAGCCATCAGCAGAGCAGATTTGCAGGTGAGCTAACGTCGCCTATCTCAGAGGAATAACAAAACTTCTGAAAAATAAACAAAAACGTCTGTCAAAAGTTTGTCAGTGTCTAAAGTTGACAACGTAATTTGATCACAAAAATGACCTGTTGCAAAATTTTTGAAAATGTTACCGTGGTTTTTGGAAATGGTGTCCGTATTTGTTGGTAATGTGGTAGGTGAAATAATGCTATTTCTGCGTTAAATTCGAAGAGCTTATTACTAATTTGCCTTTTAATTGAAAACTTTACGTCAGGAAGATTTTCATAATCTCACTTTGAGGACGCGGTGTACTAGACTCTTTTCTATATGGAGATGCCGTAGAATGGAGGCAACAAGGGAAATGGAGGCTTTTCAGGTGTCGGAGGTTTCTATGGGCTGTATATGAGCAGCCTATAATCATTTATGTTGCCTGTTGTTGCTGACAATGCAGCATTACCTATTTTAAGACACCACATTTTAGAGTCATCTTGAATCAGAGGCTCTAGCACGACCGCGCTGTGTAAACGTAACGTAAATACGTCTATTTTTTAAACGAAAATACAATTTAATCTATAGAATTTTAGTTATATTGTTTGCAAACAAGCACAATCAGTATCATCTATAGATAGCAAATAGCCTGTGGTGTGACCGTCCAACTGCCAAGTCTGTTCGGTGAAGGAAAATATCGTGAGGAAACCATACAGCATGCCTGAGAGATATTTCTTGACGGCATTTAAAGCCAAGACAGAGGCTCAAGGACAGCATAAATCCTCTGACACCAGGCTAGGCACAACCACACGAAAAAGAAAAGTAAAAAGACCTAAAGTTAAGAATAAATTCTTGAAATAAGAAAATGTTATAGGTGGAACGCGTAATTTTTTTAAAATTTTGAATTGACGTACTTACGCGCGCTGGTTAATGAAATTTGACGGCATGGTTGGCGCAGTGGTTGAGCGATCGAATGCAGCGCTGCGTGTCACGCGTTCGATCCCCGCACGGAATAAATATTTGTAAGGCCTACAGATAGTTGTTCCGGGTCTGGCTGTTTGTGAAAGTCGGTTTAAATGTTTGTCAACTCACCCACGATACAGGAGAAATTCCTAGTGTGGGGCAAAGTTAAAAAAAAAGAAAGACGTGCGTTCAGTCCAAGAATTTATCCAAAGTTAGCGAATCCATAGGGGCGACCAAAGGCTTGTACACACCACAACAGTTACGTTTACATCGTGCGCTCGTGCCTCTGTTTATTATTTTATTAAATTTGGTTTTGTTTTCTTCAGCTGGGGTAATATTTACGTGAGCACAGACGCGTTACAAGGCGCAATTCAAGTTATCCTCTGGTTGGTCCTCTCTTTCGTCGGCATCATTGCTTTACTATTACTTTTTACTTACAAAATGCTAGGTACGTACTGTATTACTACCTACCCTCTACGATTACTCTACGTTAGAGACTGTATTGTCTGATGTTAGTTTAATGTTAATACCTAAGTAAAGATTGGAAGGTCCGAGGATAGATCCATCGGGGCACCACCCTGCAAACTTTGCAAGTAATAAAAATTTCATGCAATCATTTGCCTAGCCTTTTCTCAATTATGTTCGGGTCGGATTCCTGTCTAACCGATGATTGTAGGTAATCGAAATGGTGAAAAACGTATTAATTTTTCATCAACAGTTTTCAGCAAAAAAAAACAATCTTCTAACCTCAGTAGAATTCCCACCAAAAAATTCTATAAAATATTATAAAAACACAAGACAAACAGAAAATTACTGAATATTAGAATAAGTGTAAAAGCTTCAGCTTTTTAAGGCAGAACAAATTATCTTAGTAAAGTTAATTAGGCAGAAGTTCTAAAAGTAGAACATAAACGACGGAGCACGTGAGTGTTTTTGTAATTGAAAAAGATAATTAGCTGAGTGTACTTATTGGTTACGCAATGCGACAGGTGTGCGACTGTACGTTTAGGTACCTAGGTATGTCTAACAGCACAGGTACAGTAATTATGTTTTAGCGTACTCTCATTCATGTGGGTGTTACTATTTGTTTCTAAAATAAGATACTAAGATACAAGAATAGACGAAAATAGAGTAAGATATTAGGTAGCTTCATTAATTTTTAAGTCAAAGTCAAACAACTTATTTCAATTAGGCTTGGGATTGGCTTCCAGTTATACCAGATGCAGCTAAATACCCGTATTTTACAAGAAACGATTGCCTATATAAGCTAAGCAAGCAAGATACCCCTTGCGAAGACTTGTAGTCAGACTTTCGGGTCACTGACTACCGGAACGACTGTTAAAGATCTACGCATACAAATGACAGTCGAAACCAACGGCTTAACGTCCTTTCCGAGGCACGGTGGAAACTCTGAATGTAATGGTAGGCCACCCACCCACGAAGCCTAGGTATTCGCGACTTAACCTGACGGCTGGTATTATTTAGCCACGAGCTCCACATACGTATGGTATGTGACAAAATCAAAATGTAATATGACAAAATGTTTTCATCTTTCACAGAATGAATATGACTGACAGAGAACTGAAAAATATAATTTTTAATAAACATCGAAAAAATATGGAGAAATTGAAAGAAGAACATGGAATGAAGAACACGTTTTGTGAATTGTGCAGTCTTAGTCTGAACAAAATGTTGACATGTGTTTTTAGCAGTTTTAGTTTAGTTAAATATCGTGATTCATTTGGTATTAGTGGTCTATTTACAACAATAAATCAATTTTTGCAACAGAGTTCTCAAAGTGTTTTTCATTTTTGAATTATCATAAACTTGCTATGCTTGCTTAGCTCTTTGCATTGCTTCGGCTATTGACACGACAATTATGGTGTGTTAAATTGTGGAAACAATTTTAAACTTATGTAATCCCACTGCTGGGCGATGGTCTTCCGCATATCCTTTCAGTCTTCTTCTTGCGTTACATTCAGCGCTACCACGCCGTGTCGAACGGCACGTTCGTGTTCCACGCGCGCCTCAAAGAGATGTCAGCAAACCGGAAGGGGTCCGAGAGGGCCGATGCCTGCCAGGGTTGCGGGACTGTCCGAAAGAGATACCGTGGCCCTGGAACACAAAGGGCGAAGAAGGAACATGGATGGGTTTTAGTCAGTACAAGTCTGATGCTGCCTCCCGCTCCGCCCAGAGCGGGAGAAGTCATTTGATGATTTCACATCCGTAAAAAAAAAAAACGCTACAATAAAATCGGTGATTTTTTACACCAACAAAAAAGATCATTTCACAGCAATAATTGTTGACCTGTGTTACTTAGTTTTATGTACAGAATGCTTGGTTGATGGCTTCGTGAAGGTTCCATTTAAACCTTGTATAAGGGTCAGACCACCGAAGCGGAGACGATACGAGAGGAGAGGAGATCTTTTGTAAACCTCTAATAGAATTTCGTTATTTAAACTTTTCGTCTCCGCTTAGCTATTTTCAGAAATTACTGAACTGATTTTAATGAAACTTCGTACACATAAGCAGGCTACACAGATCTACAAAGTTACTAAAAACATTTTCGAAAAATAGTGTTACAGTTAAATTAGACCGATTATAAATTTTCTTGTGTACATACCATGAATACTGGTTGCATACAATGAAATGGTTCCTTGTTACATCTTTTTGGGGCTGACTGTATCTAATATGTCTATAATAATTAGACCGATTATAAATTTTCTATAGAAACAGAAAATTCCAATTATCTCTTTTTTTTTAAACAAATTTTGAAAATATTTTTTAGTAACTTTTTAGACCTATGTATGTATAAGTATAGTCAAATAAGTCTTTATTGTTGAGTACTGTATTCTACTCTATGATCCTATTTATACTCTTTGGCATAGAGTCCATGCATAGAGTAGGTTAAGCATATAGCATAGAAATATTATACAAGTGTTCTACTGTTTATTGCTTGTTTATGAACGTTATCTTGACAGAGCATACCAATTTATATCGCTGGAATTTACGGATTATTATACAGTTGCAGTTCACTCCAGAACTCGGAAATAATGCAACTTTCCGACTCCTGACCTCATAATGTGGTAAAATTCTCCTTCCTATCTGGAATCGATCCAGTTTCTTTTTACTTAGATATTGAGGCCGACATACACATTATCTTTATAACCACGCTGGAACAGGAGTATGGGAAGCCAATCCCTAGCCAAGAGAAGCCTTTGCCCCAGCAGTGGGTTAATTCTAGTTGGGAATGATGATTTCGACGAAGATAGTGTGCAATTACTAGATATACTGAGAATACTTTAGACTTTACCAGGATTTTTCTGGATAATGAATATGCAAAAAGAAGTGTCTAACTTTTCTTTATACGCTATTTGATCATGGTTTTTGTATCATTTTCTGGGAAACGAGTACATTTTGGGAACATTAGAAGTCGAAGCTGTAAGAAAATAATCATAAACGAAAAGAAAACCCATCATAGTCGACATTCTATGTAATAGGGCTTGTAATAATTTTGCTCTCTCTTTCAGCGTTTTTTTAAACATAGCGAAATGTTTGTGCTTATGCATTCCTGTCACTATGGCTGTGGTGATTGCCCTGTTCATGTACAATTATATCAAGAAAGCTGTAGAGAAGCCGTGAAAACATGATAGCAGTAAAGGTTCGTTTAAATCGGGAATTTCGAAAAGCTTGCGGGCCGACTTTGGCCACCGGCCACGGCACACGACTACTTCAGTTGGCCTACCATAACTAGGGCACAAGGCCATAGGCAGGAGGGAAATCTCAAACTTCTATGGAGAAACTAAAGTAGGTAGGAACCAAACCAAAGGTGGAATGCTAAAATTTTATCTCTCGCTTCGCTCGCTCATTTTCTGAACTTTCTAGAATTCTACATAAATTGACAGTTTCTTCTATTATCATGTCAATATGAATTAACAAAATCACCAAATTTATCCAAGGAGTACTACAATTTCAGAGCTCGCGTCGCTCGCTCTTGCAATCTCTTAATTCTCAAAACTTTTCTGTATTTGACGACAAAGAAACTACATAACTTCTATTTATAAAAACTAGGAAAAAAAAACTTAAACAAAAGAAAAACAAAAAAAAACAAAACTTTAACTTCTATTTAATATATGCTATTTTATGTGTACGCTGCTATTTGATTTTATTTATGCATTGCTCTCATTTACGTGGTCGCTTTGCTCGCTCTGAGACGCTATGTTCTTTTGGTTCAAACACTTATAAATTAACACAATTTTGTATTTTTGCTAATTTTTTCAGTGATTTCCAAGCTTATAAGATTAAGTCGACAAAGTTATGAATAGATAGACTTCTTATGAATCGACACAGACTAGCGATAACCTAACAAATCCGTTTTGGATTAGCAGTCAGTGTAGTGGATTAATAAGCTCTTTTCATGAAGTTGAAAATGCTGCCTGCTCTATTATTGTGATGTTGAGTGCAATCCACAGAGCTTTGTTCAGCGCTATTTCCCCCTGAAGAGTAGTAAATATTTAATAAAAATGATCATATTTAACCTTCCAGTTTATCCCCCCCCAGATCGTTTTTTTTTATCCGTGGTAAGACTCCTCCAAAACAAATCGCTGGCTACAGCCCAGCTGCTAGGGATTGCACTCGGTTTGACAAATAGCTCGAAATAACTGGGTATCCCTAGGTCTACGCAGTTCTTTCAAGAAATTTGAGAACCGTGTGCATGTTCTCACCTCTGACCTCTTATACCAGTACTGTTATATTCTTACTTCAGACTAGGAAAGAGACGGAGCTAGACCTCTGGTATAGCTCCATCTGTTTTCTACATTGAAATGGCATTAAAGTAATACTGCTTTAAAGGCAGTACGGGCCCAGTAAGTACATTGAAACTTAGCTTTACTACATTATCTGTCTCGTCGGTTTGACCAAAACTTTAAGCCGTACTTTAAGTAATGATTTGCCTTTTGGTTATTTGCTTCATCATCAGGTACATTAAGGGCTCTCCACAACAAAGTCACCGACAGTAATACTTTGGCGTGTAGGGTACATCTCTGGCTCTCAGATTGAATCAGGAGTTTTCTTCCATAAACTAATATCTCAGCTGACCTATTAGAGGGAAATCAGACATTTTGTGTGGTGGAAACCCACGACCGACACCTAAACCTATAAAGTATGATAAATTCAAAATTGTAATTGAACCTACGTTTATTAGTTTTCCACAGAGAAAGTTCGATCGAAGACAAAAAGTTGTGAACGTTGTATATAAAGACATTCTGTAATATATTAATTGTTGTAAAAATAAAATAAATAGGTAAAAATGTAAAAAGTAAATAAGTAAAAATGTAGTGCATGAATTTAGATATTCCAAAGATAGCAGGAAATCTTCATGGTATAGGGAAAGGGGAATTGTTTTACTCCAAATTTAACGCGTGCGGGCCACGGGCAATAATGAATAAATCAAAACTACTGGATCGATTTTAATCATCTTTTCAGTGAGTGACATAGGCTATATATTTTATACCCGTGCGAAGCCAGAGCGGGCCGCTATATTTTTATATACAACGTTCACAGTTTTTCTGTAGTGTATGTAGTATCAGCATTGCACCCGTGCGAAGCCGGGGCGGGTCGCTAGTTTAAAATGAAAATAAACTGGAAAATGACTTGCGACATTGTCCAGTTTTAGAAATGCATCCTTTTTTCCGTAAGTCATTTATATTCTGCCGTCTACTAGAAAAAAAAAAATCTGTCTGTCTTGTTGATGGAATTTATATTTGTAATCACCGTTCAAAATAAATCGACGATGAAGTTAAATTTAAATTTAATCCTTCAATGTGGTAAATAATTATGGTTTATTCATAACTAATAGCTCATTCCGGATTCACACGGCTTTTACGACTTCGTAAAAACTTCGAGACAGTAAATAATTATGCTATATCTAAGTGCAATTAATGTTAACATATAACTCATTCGGAATTAATTATAAATAAAATAATATTGGTGAAAACCTCATCAAACACCGTTCTTCTTCCACTTTGCCAGTGCTCGTTACTCGGGGTCGGCTTTCCTAATCCTGAAGCGTCACTGGTTCCACTGGTAAGCATCGTCAGTGGACATACCGCACTTCTTCATGTCTTTCTGAACTCTCGTCATCCAAGAGGTTAGCGGTCAACCTTTCCCTCTCTTTTGTGTCATCATGGAAAGGCAAAAACAGTTGCGTAGCTTAAAAGAACAACGACGTCACACACAAACAGTCACCAAAAGTGACTTTAAGATACATATTTGCAGGATATGTACCTACCAATAGATTTAAACTTTATCCGGTTAGACTGGAATCTTACTGTGGGTAATCGTGATATGGACTTGTGATGCGGAGGAATGAGGTGACTGAGATGACAAGTAATAGAGAAGTATGGAAGAAGAAGACATGCTGCGATCGATCGTCGACTAATCTATTACTATTAAGAGGGGACTCTAGTGGGCCTTTCTCCATACAAAAGTATTCCGCTGTTTTCTTCGTGGATAATGCGTCTAGAGCAATGATATTTTTCCAAAAAATCTAGGTCTTATTAATACATGCCTATCATTTCCTTTTTTTCAAAACATAATCACTAAAAGAATTATGACAATCCAAAAACCCGAAAAAAAAACCCGCTTTTACCGCCATGTTCAGACGATTATCAGACAAATTAGATAAGTTTTTAACAAAAAAAAAAATAATAGAAGCATAGATATACTTTTCCTCTAAATTTTGATATAAGAATTATTTCGATCAGTTTTATTTTGAAGAAGAAAACAGCGGAACACAAAACGTTTTTTGGTCAAGGTTTTTGTAGGTAAAATCAGCCTGAGCTGCAGTTGTCCCTTTCGCTCTTTACGGGGGCTTGGTCAGGCGCAGCGCTACGGAAATATTTTCTTCAAATACCTATTCTTCTAATTCCTCGGGGCTAGAGTCCCCTCTTAATGGATCGACGATCGATCTATAGAGTGGTAAAACCATAATGGCTCCTTTGTCTCATTAGCTTTCTAAAAGGGAATAACCATATCTTTACAAAAATCCGGTGTTCTAGTGTTCTTGCTTAATTATTTTTCAATGTTTTACATATTATGTATTCTAAGCATTAATTTACATCGTCTAAATTAATTTGTTTCAGTTTTTTATATATCGCGCATCTGCTTCGTTTCCCTCTGTGTAATAGCACCTTTAGTAATCGGCGTGTATTTGACCATATACAAATATCATCATTCATCTAGACAATGCTGTAAGTAAATTTTGTTTTTGTTCTTATAATATTCACCATTACCATTAACAGTTGTTTTCGGAAAGCCTATATCGAATGTAACACCTTTTTTGCAAATAATAACGGATTCTCAAAAAAAAAAAAAAAATACGTTCCAAAGTCGGTGACTTTTTTTTGTTTAATTGACTTTTTTTCCACCAACTTCTGAAAGCAAAGTTATTTACCCTTTTTAGTTTTTTTGGAATGTTGTTTTATTTTTTATACACGCAGCGGTTGCCGATGCGATGTCAAGTTCTCCTCAGGAACCGTTAGCCCGCGCCCGCACCACTTAGCGCTGCCCACATTATTTTTCAAAACAGACATGACAGCCACATTTTTATATCCGTCTGTCACAAAGGTTATTGAGAGATGTAATCCAAGGGGTTGGAAGATTTTGTATATGCCTAAAGGCGGAAACACACCTACGTGTCGTGGCGTGTAGTGACGCGCCCGAAGCTATCGGTTTAAATGTATGAAACCGATTGCATCACGACACGACACGACACGTAAGTGTGTTTCCGCCTTTACTCCCGTTGCAAGGTCGATGGTTCGTTAGATCTCAGAAAAAAATGTTTTAGTTAAACATAGTTCTTAAGTACTTATTCACTAACCCGTATGGAACTTGATTTCAAACTATCGTGCTATCAGTCTAACTCTCTCGTCCGCAGAGATGGGGTCTTACTAGTAGAAGTGACTGTAATTATGCAGGGAGATTGATGAAGAAAACTAATTTATTATTGTTCAACTTGCCACCAAACTCATCTCTTATTTTTTTTCGGTTGCAGAAGTGCTGAAAAAACTTTTTCACATATATCACATTTTAAGTGCAAGAAGATATAATAGAATGAGAAGGAAATCAATATTTGTTAAACTTGTTTGCTAATCTCAGGAAATCTTTACTTGAGCAAAACGCATAATGTAAAGCAAAATGCATGGTGAATAATTTTGTTCGTAATATCTTAGTTCTATTTGATAGTGTTATAAGTTGAACTTGTTATTAAATAATTTTTGTCATCGACGTTGTCGTTTATTATTATTAACGGTCTGTCGGCCCCACTGCTTCATCCCCCTAGTGGGTCCAGCAGGGTTTTCTTCAGTCCCGAGAAATGCACTTACCAAAATTCAAAGGCAATTTTCTCTTGAAATAACGATTTCTTCTTTGAGATGAAAGCAATTTCTTAAAAGTAGGTATGACTTCTAAAAAACTATGTTCGTACAAAGTACACTTTGGAAATTTGCTGTGTGTATGTTACGCCGCGTTCACACAATGTCGTGACGATTAATTTATCGTTGGACGACTGTTGTCTCTAGCCGTTCCCATTACACCTATTGACAGGACAATTTGTCGTCCTTTACAAAAAAGTCTTGGTTGAACGGTTAGTCGTGTCGTCCTATATGTCCTGTACCTCCGTTTAAATACACAAGCCACGTCGCTTTATATGACACGATAATCTGTCGTCACGACTTAGTGGGGGCGCGCCCTTAGGCTCAAAAACCGAAAACAGCAGGAGGTCAGGAGCACAAATACCTTGCAATTAAGGGTTCCCACAGACAGGCGCGACGCGACAGTGCATGCTGCATTGCTGTGTTGCCGCATCACAAAGCCTCGCGCACAAGCGCGACGCGTCGCGGCTCGGATCGGATTCGGAGCGCATCGAATAGATAACTCGATCCTAAAGTAAGCGAAAAGCCATTGCTTTCTGAATCAAGACCTTGATTCATCTGCCTAACGAGAGATTGAATTTATTATTTTAAGTACCTACTTCGGCCTATATAAAAAGGCCATGCTAATGTGTTGCATACGATATCGCGATTCACAAGTTACGAAAATATAAGGTGCTGTTTTGCATCCTCGTCAAATTTCAGGAGGTGGTCACAAAAGACATAAATAATTAATTAAAATTACGATACCTAGTTAATTTTTAAAACGCAGATTTTTTTGGTTGTTTATGTTTGTCAATATTTCAGAATAACACTTTTAACGTGGTTTAGTGACTAAGAAATTATCAATTAAACGTTTGAGATTGTTTGTATGTTTGTAAGCGAGGTGCGAGGGCAAGAACCAGACGGGCCGCGTTTAAAACACGGTGGTTCAAACTTACGGATTTCCTAAATAAGAAAAAAAAAAAAATTAGCCACCCATTTTATTATTGATTTGGGACGAGAATCATTAACAAAGTTACCTCCTTGAATTTGACGAGGATGCATAACAACACCTTGTATACACAAAACAAATTCCGAAATTTTCGATCGCTTTTCGATACGTTAGGGTGTTACCACACCTAGCGATCGATCGACGATCGTCATGTTTCATTTGCGTCACAGATGGCGCTGTAGTACTTTTTGCACTGTCATTTTGATGCTATCTATAGGCTATGCTGCTGATAATAAAGGGAAGAGATATTTGATGATATAAATAATGATAAGTTGCGGTCAAACCGACTGGCCGCGGGCATTGGACTTCGACATCATCATTCTCTTGCTCTTATCCCAATTTATTTGGGGTCGGGCGCAGCGTGTCTTCTTCTTCCATACTTCTCCATTACCTATCGTCGACATATATTTCAGTATTTTATGACCACTTTAAGTGTGCAGAGTTCATTGTTTAAAATAGCAAACTTGGTAAAAAAAAAACTGTGCTTTCCTACATGTGCAGATAAGTCGGTTGTAGTTTACATTCATATCTGTCAAAGTTTGATAGATGCATGGAGGCGGAAGAAACATCACAGCATGTGCTCATGGAGTGCAGAAGCATGGCAGATCAACGGGCACGGACTCTTCAATCGCCGGCATCGCTCCTGGACGCCTGCAGCAGCCTTGAAAAGTACCTTTCTGGGAGGACCTGGGATGGACTGGAGTAACAAGAGGATTTCATACGTTCAATGGCCCAATAAAGAGGCTAAGTTCGGAAACAGCCCAGCTAACCTAACCTAACCTAATCCGTCAAACTCTGGGTCTGGGAGTTCGGGTGTTCAGAGGACGTATTTATTTCCGAACGAAAATTTTAATTTTGTACTAAAAAGTTTAAAACTAAAACATACTTGAAAATAACTGTACATCATACATATATTATTTTACTTAACATAGTGCATTTTCCATACTAACAAATCCTTTCTTCCGTAATTTTATTTATGGTTCTATTTTGCAGAAAAAAGAAACAAATCTGTTCTGATCTGTCTGTCATGTTGACGGAATTAAGTTTTACGATCACAGTGTAAAATACATACATGATGAAGATTTTAATTTTATCCTGCAATGTGGTAAATTTTGTTTGTACACATAAATCTTTTAGTAATCATTATCTTAATGCGACAACCGCATCAAACACCGTTGCGTAGCTTCTAAGAACATTGCGGTCACACGGACAGTGCGACTATACATATGTGCAGGATAAGTACCAAAGATATTCAGCTGCGTCCAACATCCAACATAGTTGAGACCGGCTTGCAGTCTAACCGGATGCAGCTGAATACTTGTGTTTTACAAGGAGCTACTGGACCTCCACAACCAATGGGTAATACGGTAGCTCACGGTAAGAGTGGTTGTCAGACTTTCGGGCAACTACCTGCAACGACTGTCAATGACAGTTGGGATCAACGGCTTAACGTGCTTTTCGAGGCCCGGAGGATACTCGGATGTAATGGGTAGTCGCCCATCGACAGACCAACCATGGCAAGCGTTGCTTCATCTTGAACATTGCCCCGTGCAGCTGCTATTATTAAGTCACGTCACCAGGCAGATGTTGTATAAAAAGCTTCGTTGAGGTGTAAGTGACTGGGGGGCCCTGTCGCATCCACCTTAAGAGCGTTTATACCTTACTGCTTTTCATACAAACTTTCAAGTCGTTATTTTCCGAAATGACTGAACCGATTTAAATGTAACTTTATACGCATAAGCAGGATACATAGCACTAAAAAGTTACAAAAAAATATTTTCTAAATGTGTTTTAAAAAAAGAGATAATCGGTCTAATTTAACTGTAACACTATTTTTCAAAAATGTTTTTTTTGTAACTTTTTAGATCTGTGTATCCTGCTTATGTGTACGAAGTTTCATTACAATCAGTTCAGTCATTTCGGAACATAAGGACTTGAATGTTTGTATGAAATGTCGGAAGATGTAAACGCTCTTAAGTCCATGTTATTATAATTTCATCAAACTTCTCATGATTTTCGTTGCAGTTTACTCAAAGTAAATCACAAAGTAAAGCACTTGACGTTCACATTACAAAAACTACTATAATAATCCAAATTTTTTTACAGTAGTTTTATATCACAAACCTGCTGCGCATGTATCTGTTTAATGATACCCCTTATAATAGCTGTGATGACAGGCATGTTCATATACGATTTGTTTTGGGATGAAAAGAAGTAAGACAGTTTTATTATTCTTATTGCAATTTGCCCCACGATCACCCGACCCATAGTTTTTGCAATTGGCAATGTGTACCTTTTAACTGTGATCACACTTTTTGTGTGCGCTGGTTGGAACACCTCCTAATCGAATCGATGGTCAGAAGGGACACAATAAAATATTAATTTTTATCTTTTATACTAATAGTATTAAACTGAAGAGTTTGTTTGTTTGGTTGGATTCGCTTAACTCGGGAAATACTGATTCGAAATGAAAAAAAATATTTTAGTGTTGATAGCCCAAATTTCGAGGAAGGCTATAGGCATAACATCACGCTATGACTAATAGGATAGAAGCATCAATGAATGAAAGATGTTGCAGAAACGGGAAAATTTACGCAACGAAGACAAAGTTGCGAGGTTTAGGTAGTCTTAATATAAAACTACATAACTGGTTGTGCCGCGGAACGCGAGCCCAATGCGGGTTGGTAGATGTCACATGTCTTCGAAATTTTAGTTCTAGGACATGTCGGTTTCCTCACGATGTTTTCCTTCACCGTTTTTGAGAGCAGCACATTAATTAGTTGGTCAGCGGAGAAACAGTCAATATTTTAATCCAAATTAATTATTGCTAAACCTGTGCACCAAACTTATGTTGTAACTTTTTTGTTGCAGAAGTAATGGATCTTCAACCAAATGATGGCTAATAATGTATCTAGGAAAAGCGGAACCCGGTTTCGGTTACACAGTACCGAAATCGAGTTCCGTAATATCACATTTTAAGTACAAGAAGATACAAGAATTAGACACATTATTTTTGTCAAGCCCATTTTCTATATGTTGAGTAGAATAATTTTGTTCGTAATTGAAAATATTGTATTAGTTTTATTTGATAATCGTTAAGTTGAATTTGTTATTAAATAATAATTAACATTGACGTTGTCGTAATTATTCGTTACCGTAAATTATTCGTTACCGATTATTGATTCCACTGCTTTGTTCCACTTGTGGGATCTAGTGGGTCTATTAGGATTTTCAAGTACGCGTATGTCCACTGTTTCACATGAAGCAACTATAAAGACTTGTGAATCCGTTTTTCCACTCTTCTTGTTCCACTTACTGTTTGGGCTCGTGAATGCACTGAAGACTATAGTTGAAAATTAGATCTTTCAAACTTTATACTCAAATGTAATCTTAAATATGACATTATAAAACTGGATACTGCAATCATTGTGCCGATAGTCGTAAACGGTTAAATGACTTATAGTAAATAGCCTAGACCAACACCTTAAGAGACTCTCATTGCGCGGCTGGGCCAAGGCCCTGATTCGGAAAGCAGTAGGTACCTAGGTGTATTCCTGCTATCCCCACGGGAATATACCCAACAGGGAGACATCGGGACAACGGAAAATCGTCGTCGTCCCCAGTACTCGGTAGGGACAACAAGAAGGAAGAGGAAATTGGCAATGACAAGAAAAAATAACTCATAACATCACGCATTATAATCCCCGTGGGGTTAGGCAGAGGTTCACCTAAGAAGTACAATCACATATCGCCAGTTATGTTTAAGTTCCATGTAAAAGCGGGCGACTCTATTGCTATCAACCGGGTACAAATCCGGACTCCGTGGCTGTTACTGAGAAATTCTTGATGGAAAAACCCAATAATATTTTGCCCGAACCGGGAATCGAACCCAGAACCTCATGCTATAAAAGGTTCTTGCGAGGCTATGCCCACTAGACCATTCTATCACCGATCAACACCGTTACGTGCCTTATTTAGAGGCGTTTTTGGCAACATACGAGTAACAAATTACTTCAGCTTTAAATCCCTTTCAAAGTTTTGTCTTGATTCACCCATGCGTTTCTTTTCGCCCCAATTTACGGTATTTACGGTACAGTCAGCATCAAAAGTCGGTTAACACTTATAATATTACTTCAAGTTTAGTGCTGGTCAGTGTGATCTGATGTTATATTGTTTTGCGAATTTGTGTAACCATTGATGAAAATATTATGTCTTTTACTCCAGTCAGTTAATATGGATCGTTCTAAAACTAAGACGTCTTATAATTTTGGTTATGTAAAGCGACTTTTGCTGCTGACCGTACCTATTTCTTAAAGTATTTTTGTTTTGGTGCGTAAGATTTTAACAAATTAATGATGTTTAGGGTCTGCTGATCTACATTTAAGTTTTGTTTGATTTCTGGTTTTTTGTCTGGTTTAAATATTACCTAAGTCATTATATTACAAAAAAAAATATTGTCGTTCCAGTATGTTATTAAATTTTCTATTATAATTAACATTTTTATTGAAAATATTGTTGAAACAAATGTAACATAAAACATTTAAACACATCTAAAAAGGAATGGCCCATCGGCATCAGGAACACGGTTCAGGGTGCGTCCAGTGGTCAGGCCTCTGGGCTCCAGAGAGTGGAACCTGTTTACTATGCGTGCCAGGTCCAGGAGTACGTACCAAAAGGTATTTCTCGACGAAAACAGAAGTCAATAGAGCACAGAATCAGCCCAGTATTTAGCGATTTAAGCTGCAAGTGAAGTAAGTAAGTGATTTAAGATGAAGGCTTATCACTATCATCCACAGCCTGACTCAACCACTTCTGGTTATAGGCCTTTCTTTGTTAGGGCCAATCTCCAAGTTCCTTTGTCATTCAGGTTTGACAGACGACTGAAACAATGTCGTCTACAAGTGGCCTTATTATCTAAAAAAAGGATTGTGTAGTTTTATGAAACCACGGTAAAAGTGAAACTTTTGTTCACACTATAGACATTTAAATAATAATTTTTGGGAGCGCCTTTCACTTTATCCCTACTCCGCGGCCGACCGTCACGCGACATGCAACACTCAGACGAAAAAGTTTGAGACGATGTAATAAAAGTTTCACTTTAAAAAGTCGCATTGCCGACTCATAGTCACACATCGAATAGGTAAAACATGTTCGTGAATTTCCACTTTCTACGCGTATTATTGTCTGTTCAACAAATACTCATTTTGCCGCTCTCGTTCTAAATGAACAATGCGAATTCTATTTTCCAAACTTAAATGCTCTAACGCCCGTTGAAACACCTAAAATATAAATGCCTAAATATTGCACTATCGGAATTTCAAATCTCTGCGGTCAGTGGAGCGTGAAAATCATACGGTCCGCAAATATTTAGGTGTCGCCTAGGTTAGTGAAAACGCGCATTATACTTTGTTGTGTTTGCCCATTTGCCTTGTTTATATTTGCCACACATAGTTCCCATTCGTAGGCTTTCTAGGTCATCGTCGAGCGACACGGTCGAATATTGTTTCTATTTCGGCGAATTGACATTTTTCACCTGGAAATGCTACGTGGAACGAATTTAGCTCGCATGAATGTGGCACAAAAAGTCGAGTACAATTAGACGAAAACATGGAACAAAGTTTATTGAAGTCGGATTTTCATGGGGTTTTTTATTGAGTTCCGAGAGTTGTGGAGAAAAAAGTAAAAAATAAATCACAGACGGGTACTTTTTTTTAAATTGACTCTTTATTTTTTTCGTTATAATTATAACTTTAATTTCGACGAACTCATATTGTGGCGACATAGATTTACCTATGTGTATCCGTTAAACGTCAATTTGGCCTGTTAATTTGTTCATTGGGTTAGATGAAATACATATTATCGTATTTTCAGTTCATTTTTTGACTATTTCTTATTTTCTTCATTTATTTAAAAAAATAACGAGTTTTATTAGTATGATTTCTGATTCTCGGCCAGGGAATCAAACCAAAGACCTCATGATTATTACATCACAGGGTACAGTGTACAGTTCCATTTCTTTCCTTTCCATGTATGGTTACAAATGCCTTTGACTATGAAATCGGCTATTGTGCGAGTGAAATCAGGTTTCACAAATAAATGCAAAATAAAGTGAGATCCAATTTACCTTGAATTACAGTTTCCATTAAATAAAACAAGCAGAGCCAGTCACAAGATATTCACGACATCTTCGTCGGTATCACGAGTTCATTAGATACTACTTTCCATTGAAAACCGTCACAATATATTACTGTACAGGAATAAAGTATGATCGTACTTAAAGAACATCATTTTATCTTACTCGATTAACCTACACATTTTGTGGAATAGTAGGATATTTAACATAATTATTCCTGACATAAATGGGAATATTCTGCTGAATTAACTTTCTGCTGGATAACGTTGAACTAGGTAATTTTTCGTAATTTCGAGGACGCGACGTCGAATTTAGTTTGTATTTCAGCTCTAGAAATTTTATTTAACAGAATTAAAATACAAGTAGAGGTGTGCCCATTAGTAAACCCATATTTCGCCAGTTATTTTTAAGTCTCATGTAATAGGGGCAAGCCAATTGCCAACAACCGGGCACAAATTTAAACTCCGTGGCTGCTATTAAGATATTCCTAATTAAAACCCAATAACACTCTTCTAACCCTCCTCCTCTGCCTAACCCTTTGGGGACTATAGGCGTGATTTTATGTATCATACAACTTTATTGTAGCAACTTATTAATTGTTGAATTTCTCATTATCAATCTAGCTTTGTGTACGGTTCATGGCTCTTTTTTTTTTATGTATGGCATCTCGCAATTCAGCCTCTGAGGCTGGCTACTGCTACTGCGGTCTAATCCTATGGATGCCTAGAATTTAAGGCCTCCAGCTAGGGCAGCAAAATTATCTGAGTTAAGCGACAGCTCGCTAAGGCCCCCCCCTGCGGGGTTCGGGCCTCGGCTTAGGGTGTCGCTTGAGGAGGGCAGCAAAGGGACAGGCTGGATCTGAGTGATTTCATTATTTAGGGGCTGATTTAAAACTAAAGGCTCAGCATCGCGGGCTGGCTCGAGCAAGGGTCGGGGGGGGGGGTAGTGAACAGGGACGTCGCGACGGGCCTCGACGGCGAGGCCGGAATGACGGCGGTCTGTGTCTGTGTTTACGTTTAAGAGTACTGGTTTCCCTACTGCTCTCTTGTAAAAGGGTAATAGGGTCATCAGGAGTGACTAGGGTATGCCGTGGACGGCGAATCCTACTGATACGCGATGGTTCGTACCGGGCGGCCGATGCGATCAAGGGGTTGGGATGCCTAACAGCTTGGTCAAAGAAACGCTTGGAAAGACGTTTCATGAACTGAAGGATGGTCGGGACTCTAAGATCGACATGAAGATTGTCGTTACGGACGTACCAGGGAGCGCCCGTGATTTTACGTAGGAAACGGTTCTGCAATGTCTGGATCCTATGAATAAAACGAGGCTTAGTGTGTGCATACACGACACAAGCGTAGGTCATGATGGGACGGATCACTGCGGTATAGAGACGCAACTTGCACTTGAGTGACAACTTGCTCTTTGCCGTCAGCATGTGGTTGAGTCTACCCATAGGAAAGGCAGCACTGTTACGTGCTTCCTTGATATGTGACGCGAAGGTCAGGTGTTGGTCGAGAGTGACTCCCAAGTACTTGGCTCGCTTCTCCCAGGGGATAGGCTTGCCGTACATGGTAATCGGGCGGGGGGGGGGGGGGACGGTTAAAACGTGGTTTGACGAACAGGACAGCATGGCTCTTATCGGGATTTACCTCGATTCTCCACTTACGGAACCAGGCGCCTAAGACGTTGGCTGACGTTTGCAGAGTACTTGCGATGCTGTCCTGGCTAGTGCCGGTGTAATAGATGGCCGTATCATCGGCAAATAGTGCTAACTGAGCCTTCTTGCTCTTGGGGATGTCACTGGTAAACAGTGTGAAGGCGAGTGGGGAGACGACGGAGCCCTGAGGGACTCCGGCTTGGATAGGGTGAGGATGGCTCTAGGTCGCGCTTGGCCCTTATAACACACGGGGCTGCAAAATAATTATTGAACTTTAATGAGAGTTAGGACCACCTCTGCTTAACTCTTAAGGGACAAGCGTGATGTTATGTACCATGAAAACGAATATGTTCTATGATTAGAAAAAAATATACTTGTTTATTGTAACTCGGTACTCGTAAGTCACACAACTGTTATCGTCACCCTTCTGCGGAATGTGTTACTTATCGAATAAGTGCGACTACGGCACCTGTATATTGCTACATCTCTAAGTATTTACAGTTGTAGGAGTGTGAAGAACAGAGGGAGGGATCCTAAATACACCATGGAAAAGAGAGGATCTGCCGACCAGACGGATATTACGTCTAGTGGACTCTGCCCGACAGTTGTGTCGGGATTTCACTTTAGGTCGCGGATATCGTTACTGCGCGATTTAGGAAATTGAGGTTAGTTCTTCAGTTGTGCCATAGATGGCGCTGTAGTACACTTTGTAGTTCCGCTACACAGCTAATCATCATCCACAGCCAGAATTTACACTCTGCAGGGCCTCTCTTTGCTTGCGCCACATTCTCCACGTTCCTATGCCAACCTTATCCAGGATTTACTCTGTTTACATTTGCAATCAATACTGGCGTCTGGCACCAAATGTAATTTACATACGGTACTAATTCCTAACAGTGTCTACGTCTGCCAGACAGTTTGGCAGATCGTCCTGGCAGCGGTACGAAGTACTAGCCGCTAGTTACTACTACGAAATACTAGTACCTACGTACGTAACCTAGTTTGATTGTATGATGCACGACCGGTTGTAATGATATCCTAAGGAACTAATCTGAGGGAATTATGAATCTTATCTGCATCCAAACAAGGGCCCAACAACTAGATTGTGCTGTGGACTTTAGGACGAGCTTTTATAGTTAATTGAACGCCGTGTCTTTACCATTGGCCGTTGAGAAGTTCCCTCGTCTGGAGCCAATCCTGGGTGTTGACTCAGACTATGCTTATCAAAATGAAACAATAATACCTCATAAAAGGAAGCCAAGTGGTGCCAAGATTCAGCTTGTAAGATTTTACCTGAACAAACTATCATTCTAACATTGAAAGTTAGAAGCGAAACAAGCTTTTAACGCTAGTTAAATAACGAGCGTAGTAATAGGCTACAAAAAAAGATAACGCTTGGGGATTAAAATGTTTTGTTTTTGTTGTTGTAAAATTCTGATTTCTAATCCACTAGGTAGCCGAGCATAAAACTGAACTATCCCCTAAGCCTCTTATACCAGCTCCAGTGCATCATACTAAGTCCAAATTAATGAGCTTCATTATATTGAAACCGCTTGATCCGCTTAGTAGTTCCAGCTAAACAGATAGCTTGTTTTTCTTTTATAGACTGCTTTGAAATTAATACATTGTTGCCGACAGTGCAGCTTTTACCCTCGGCTTTGCTTACGTAGAAGTCGGAAATAATCCCATGACAACGTACAACCGAGATGATTGATAAGAGTCCCCTGGATGCGGGCACTACACTCAAGGCACCCACAGGATAGTCCGGCTAAGCAGACGACAACCTCATAAGTCAACCTGCGTGATGCTAGTTACAAAATAATTAATATTTCGGGTTAAGAGCTAGGTACGGTATTAGGAACAGTGTGGAATAAGCTCTTCATAATCTATACAAAAGGGAGGATCCTCCGACCAGACAGGAGTTAGGTCTGTTGAGCAACTGCCCGACAGTTGTTGTCGGGTTCTTAAGTCGATGTAAACTTTGCTTGCGAGATTCAGACCATATTAGTTCTTCAGTTTTATCGTAGATGGCGCTGTAGTACTTTTTGTTATAAGTTGCGATTTTTAGGTCGCTACAAAGCTATCAAAGTAAGTTCTAATCCTGGTTTATGGTCATGGTCAACCGGGGTGCATGGAAATTCGTTTGGCCGTGACATATTATATGTAATAGAACGGATACTGGTATTAGTATTCTACTCTTAGGACGGATATGATTATGTAGCGGCTGTTGGATAGGGTGCTGTCCTGCATAATATTTTTCTATTGTGTTGGGATTACACATCGTCAAAAACCCTCTGTTTATGCGTATTAAAATCAAATGCGGTGGGAAAAAGCAACAGTGCAAAATACCGTAAATGCAATGCGTGTTGTGTCGAAGTACGTTTAGTTTCATATTTTGTAATATTACTAAGGATTATCTAGCAAAGAAATCAGCTTGATTGTGACCACAGTAATTCATGTCGTGTTTTAAGATATTATTAACCAGTGGCCAGGGTTTATCATAGTGGTGTTGTAGTCCAGCTGTCAGCTGCGATTTAATAGCATTCTTATTGTAACTTACATATTTTTAAAGTTAAATGTTTTGTCTGAAATAAATGAATTAAATTAAACTAGCCGTCCCGCGCAACTTCGTATGCGTCACATTTTCTCCCCATCAGCCGTTTAGTCGTGAAAAGGTAACAAACAAACAAACATACAAACAAACAAACAGAGTGACTTTCGCATTTATAATATTAAGTATGAAAAGTATGAATATGAATAGTATGTATAAAGATAAATTAAGTTTGAAAAACTGACTTGTCAGTGACAGAGACGAAAATGAATTTATTTTCTTTGACAGTAATGCAAAGTAAAGGACCTCGCCCACAATGTGACGACTTGTCGCATAACCGGCCCCTACCTTAAAAAACCTGGTCGAACGCCAAACTCTCTTCCTAGTTTTGGCGAAAAGTCGCTTCTGCGGCCAAAAGTCGTGTTCGTAGTGCGCGAAGTCACTAACAAGTACTTAATGTCAACTTCTTCTTCTTCTGGTGTGGTTAGAACCTAACCTGGTGTCAGAGTTGTTATAACCGCCATGGGCCTCCGACTTTGCTTTACATGTCGCCGAGAAATATCTGTTGGGCATGTTGGTTTTCCTCGCGATGTTTCCTTCACCGAAGCTGGTTATAATTACACAATACGCACATGAGTACAAAAAATCAGAGGTGCATGCCTTGGCTTGAACTCGTGGCTTATGACTTATTGGCAGTCTGACGTTCATACTACTGGGCTTTCACTCTTTTTTAAACTACATTTATTTTCAACTGTGGTGGCTGTTCTAATGTGACAAAAACCTAATACACGATAAAAAAACACGATAATCTCTTTTACAGCCTTATAAATGCCACTCACATTAAAGCCTTTGTTGACAAACATTGTACAAAACAAAAGCATAAACTTTGAATTTGAAAAAAAAAACGAATTAAATATAACTAGTCGTTATTTTGAAAGAGATGCATAATTATTTTTCTATTGTAATGGTGGCGCAAATATTCATGAATGTTTCATGAAAAAACCTGTATTTGAATACAAAGTACTTAAAAGCTTTACGTTTTAACAAACAAAAGTTTTTTTTTTTTGTAATGTTTGTTATGAGTTTTCATTTAGACGTATTATAAAGTTTACATTTTTTATTTCCAAAGTTATCTTTTCTGTTTGCTGTGGGAAAATACGATTGCCATTGCTACTTTCAAAACAAAGGGTTGGTTTCACTATTATGGGGATACTCTATTATACAATCGATTAATAAAATAATGGCATTTGTAAATAACACGTCAATTGAGTTTGACAACCCGCCACAAGCATAACTAGGGCGCTTGTGTAGTTGTATGAAGAACAGGGTCTTAAGTTCTTTAGACAGGCGTTATGCCTGGTGGGCTACTGCCTGATACTTACGGTTGGGTTTTCCTACTTAATCTTAAGTCGCCGATAACTTTAACTGTGCGATTTAGCAATTTGATGTTAGTTTTAATTTGTGTCAAAGTAGTACTTTTGCCTCTTAGTTGCGGTAGTATTTTTTTTAGTACACTTACATGAGAGGGAAAAATATAGAAAACTCTTTAAGGACGCACCCTTACATGGGAAAGTCTCGGATCTTTTAATGACGCCTGCCGCAATTTTCATACGACGCCAAGATGTAGGGGGTAATAAAACGGAATTTTACGATGCTATCGTAGGGAACCAGTCAGCAGGGCTACAGTTGGGCTATATAATATAGACAGGACTTTGAAGTAGGATTTACACTGATGGCGACGACATCCGAGGGCACGCGGCAGTAGCCGAACGGAGCCGTCCAAATGCGACGGCAGCCGAACGCAGCCGACCGAAGAATGAGCGTGGATTAACTGAGTTCCAAGCACTGTATACAAGGTGTTGTTTTGCATCCTCGTCAAATTCAAGGGGGTAACTAAGCTAATGATTCTCGTTCCGAGTCAATAATAAAATGGGTAGGTAATTTTTCTTTTTTTCTTTTACGGAAATCGGTAAGTGTGAACCACCCGTGTTTTAAACACGGCCCGTCTGGTTCTTGCCTACACACATACAAACAATCTCAAACGTTTATTTGATAATTTTCTAGTCCCTAAACCACGTTAAGGGGGTTATTCTGAAATACTGACAAACTTAAATAACCAAAAAAATCAGCGTTCATTAATAATTAACTAGGTACCGTAATTTTAATTGATTATTTATGTATTTCGTGACCACCTCCTGAAATTTGACGAGGTTGCAAAACAACACCTTATGATTTTCAAAGAGTAACCATAGAGTTTCTTGCCGGTTCTTCTCCATAGGAAACGACCAACCCGAACCGTGCACCTTTTGTCACGTTTTATAAGTGCCCATGTAAAATAAAATATTTTTATTTTGATTTTGAATAACATCATTGATCTACTGGTCGCGAGCGACTACGGCCTGCTACTGAGCGTGAGGTCCTAGATTCGATCTTTATGTGCAAATGCAAATAGGTTTTTCCATCAGAAATGTCTCAGTTGTAGCCATGGAGTATGGATTCGGTGGATGACAATAGGCCCGCCTCTTATAACATAACTGGTGAAGACTGGGTGTACTATTTGGTACCCGTCTAACTCTTTGGGATTACTGGCGTGATTCTAAACTTTCATATTTCCTGGAGCACATATTTATGAATGTTAAAATGCGCTCCGATTCGGACCGACACCGCTCAGTGTAAATCGTACCTACCTAATATTTATTACTAGATAATTTAGTCGATGCAAAATCAACGAATTCAGTTTATAGTTCGCACTAATTGTTGATTGAAGTTATTCTGAAGCAGTTCATTTGTTTGGTTGCTCAGATTTATTATGTCAGGCGGGCTGAGTTAATGTTGGGTGATTGTTTGATGTTGTTTTACATCCTTCCTATATTATTGATGGTGTAGATGAAAATACTAATGCTATGAATAACTACGACTGAAAATGCTGATCTGGTTGACTAGTTAAGTGTATTGTTTTTTTTTTAATTTAACAATTTCTAAATAGCAGCCACGGAGTCTGGATTTAGCCCTATTGATGGCAAATGAAGCCAGCAAAATGAAGGTGTACTATTAGGTACACCTCTGCCTATGTGTTATTTTTGATATTTTTAGGGTTCCGTACCTCTAAAGGAAAAAACGGAACCCTTTTAGGATCACTTTGTCGTCCGTCCGTCTGTCTGTCTGTCAAGACCCTTTTTCTCAGGAACGCGTGAAGGTGGAATTTATATCAAATACTCAAGTCTAATGTCCTTTAGATCTGTGAAAAAATCAAACTTCTAAGGCAACACAATCAAAAGATACAGCGGTTTATACGGAAAATTTTCAAACTCGCAATTACTCGCAAGAGAATCAAAACCTAAAGGGAACTTCCAGGCGACCTAGAATCTTGAAATTTGGCATGAAGCAATGTTTTATAGCACATATAAAGGAAGAATTCCGAAAACCGTAAATTTTTAATTATATCACATATTTTTATTTATTCCCTTTAGTAACTTTTTGTTTGTACGGAACCCTCGGTGCACGAGTCCTACTCGCACTTGGCCGGTATTTTGTTTTTACAAACAGTTACATGTCAGCGTATGACATTAATTTGTAGCTTGCTGTGTTTCCTAACGAATAAAACAATTGGCCAAGTGCGAGACTAGCTCGTGCACAAGGGGTTCCGTAACACTAAACAATATTTTTAACGCTCCTTCATATGCCAATTTACGCTCCCACCCTTATTTCTTGTATTCGTTATTTCACATCACTATTGTGTAGCAGTAGATACACCTGTTCTCCAAATTTCAACTATGTAGTGTCGATACTCTCGCAGTAAAATGGCTGTGATATGCGGACGGGCACACAGACAGGCAGGATAAATCTGTAAGGGTTTCGTTCTTGCCATTTTGTCAACGGAACCCTAAAAATGAAACAACAAAATCTCTTACATGTGTTATTTAATTAATCACTAATACATAATTTAAATTAACACAGACATAAAACAACAGCTCATTGACTAGAGTAACAATCGTATATACTTTATATTAAACATTTATCATCGAACAACGACATTTAAATCTTTTCTTTAAGTATTTATAAATCTTTACACACGATGTCTAAATCACGTTTCTATGAAAAACATCGTGAAAACCATGTGTCAGCATACACTAATTAAAATGCTTCATTACGTAGAAATTTAAATAGTTCTTAAAACTGTACAGTTAGGATTTTTCAGAAAAAAAATAAAATAAAGGTATAAATCAGCTGTGATTCCGCTGAAAGAAACTGGAATCTCTTTTATAATAGTGCCTTATTAATACTGTATTGAATAAATAATAATATTATCTGATACCATTTTTTTTTAATAATTGCAAAAAAAAAACATAAACATGCAGTATTCTTCGAAATCACCAATAGATTGGTATTATCTATCGTATTCTTTGACTTTTCTCAATATCGTTATTGTAAGAATACATAAAGTTAATAAGTATGTACATAAATATTTGTTTAGTTCTCTGAGAACAATGCTTTTAATATACTTAAAAGTAATACCTTTCGTGTTTGACAGATAAATGATTTAAACTCTTCCAAATAGATTTAACAGTGTATTCTTATAATTTATATCATTTCAGAAATACATAATAATATATTATTTCTTAGTTCAGTAATACCACTTCGAAAATATTATTTTATTGGCCTCAACTTTCAATAAGCGTAGTAGATTTAACAAGGACTAGTATATACCACAACTTGATACAGCTCTGGGGACAAATCGCCCATTCTCTTTTAGGTCTACAAATATTTTCGTTATTAAAAATAATTAAAGGAGAATGGTCAACTTCTGTCACAAACTAAAAACACATTTTTCCCCAAAACTATTGGTTTTTAATTTCTTTATAAGATACATTTTACGATTGTTTTTATGAAAAATATTTATATCTATAAAATAATTTAACTACCAACTCTGAATAAAAAGTCTATACAATAGCGCAAACTATATTTTTATAGGCCTAGTAAATTCAACAATGATTCGATCAATCAGGCTATGCAAAACCAGTGTATTTGGATCTCTCATTGTACGGGAAATCTATACAATGCGAGGCCATGTTATACTAGAAATTTATAACTAGGCCGTGTGTACCACCTCTTATAGCAGTACCTATTACTTCAATGTCACTTGAATGTGGAAAAAATGGGTGGTAGAGGTAAGATAGGCAGTCGCTCCATGTAAAACACAGCTGCAACTGGTTAGACTGGAAGCCGAAGTTGGGAAAATGGGAAAGAAATGGAGCTAACCAACATCAAAAATAAATAATTTAATTCGGATTTCAAAGACCCATATCATATATACCTAACAGACTATCATACATAATTATAAAAACTACGAAATATTAAATAAACTGTTGCACACGAAGTGACAGCGTTGTATTGCGCTGGTGTCACGTAGCCTTTCGCGGATGTTGCTATACCCTTGTATAGCATCCATCTCTTGCCCATGCTTAAATAGGATTAAAATTATACTGCTATAAGAGGCCATGGTAAGCTCTCAGTTCATAAATTAATAAGGTACATTTTTCTTCCAGAAATACCTGTCACAATATATCCCCTGAGGCCGAAACGTATATTGGCTGAAATAATATTGAATATCAGCAGAAAATGTAATAAACTATGATAATTTGTGTAAAGGTTTGATTACACCAAACTTCAAAGAAAAGATCCAATTTTATTGATATCTGATATTCAGGTAAATCTTTATTTTCATTGTATTTTGAATTTTTTGCAAATGATCAAAAGCAATCTTGGAAATGTTAAGTAAAATGGTAATAGAGAAAGCTCGAACGTATTAAGTTAATTAAATGGCGTTTGGTGTGTAAAGTCCATAAGTCACACGAGCTTCCAACTTGGACGGCTGCGATGCGTAAAAGCGTTGCATTTGTAAACTATCACTTAACAAGCCTATGTGCACTTAACTCAATTCAACTAGGCCAAGGCTGTAGGAGCCAGCTCAAATGGCGCGCGACATTTTATTCATCTTATATCAATTAAACACATAATCGCCCGTCATTTGCCAAGCAACTGCAAATCTATCCCTACCTATAAGCCTATGTATGACCTTGGTCTTCACTTAACGCATCTGAACCTAATAACTATAATAATATCATTATTTCTATTCATCTTGTTTTCTACATACTTATTAGCAGAAACAAACGAAAGAATAAATAAATGCTGCCGAAATTATACCTACTATTTAACGATGATTCCCGATGTCCTCCACAGGCTTGTCAACTAGGTTGAGAGCGACACAGTTTTTTAAATAATTCTCGCTATCCACCAGTGGTGCCTAAGGAGAAAGGTTGTGTCTCGATCCGCCGTCTGGTGGACAGCGATTCACCACTGATGGACAAGCCGGGGGTGGACATCAGGAATCATCGTAATTATAACACGTGGCTCATTCAACCGCAATCAATCTTGGGAGGTAAGCAGACTAACAAAATATATTTGGCTTCGTTTGTACGGATGTAACAAATTGTTTTAACAGTTATAATTTCTTATATAAAAACATTATAAATTAATTAATTTATAAGTAAAGACTTCATAAAAAAATAAGACAACAAAATCTCAATATCACACTAAACCTATGGAATTTTTCGGAAATTATCTTTACGATACACTAAAGTAATACTTCAGTAGGTAAAGCTAACGATATGGAGGAACCCTGTAGGAGAAATCGTAAGCCTACGATACAGTTGTAAATAGTTAGAGAAACTTCATATATTTGGTCACCGTCCGGGGTGGTCGAGAGACAAGTGGACGAAGCGATAGAAAAATAACATCTTAAAACACCGAAGCAACTTGACTTCGAACCGCACACACAGTTATTGTCTTTATACGCACATACATCAGCGACTAATCTAAGCTAATACCCGTTTTATAAAGCATCGTGTTTGTCGTGAGTGCCGTTCTGCGGCCAGGTGAGCAGCAGCTGCTCGTCGGCGTGGCTGTCCAGGTGCACGTGCTCAGAGATGACGGGCGAGTAGGGCACGCCACCCAGCAGTGCACCAGACGAGCGCGACTGCTGCCGGCACAGTGGGCGCCGCGTCGGCGACTCACTCTCGTCCGACATGGCGCGTGTCACCGTGATGCGCGGTGACTGGCGCCGGCGCCGGTGGCCCATGCCCCCTGCCTCCTCCAGCCCCAGCGCGCGCCCCAGAACCACGTGAGGCGGCGCGCGGATCATCGGGATGGCCGACATCCTCACCGGCCGCGGCGCATCCTCCTCCTGCGAGTCCTGCAGCATGTTGCAGGACGCCGCACGTTGCGCCGGCCGTTCCGACCCTCGCGACCCCATGGCCGCCGCGTCAGATAATCTCCTAGTAGTTGGCGGTCGTATGCACCCCGAGCCGGCGGATAAGGAGGGCCGACGTGAGCCGCACGCGCTCGGGGTCCTTGCTTGTATCTCTTGGGTCACTTCGCTTTTTGTCAGTTGTTTTCTTCTATAATTACGAAGGGAATCACGTAGCGCTCGACTCCTAATACCGTATAAGATACCATTGACTGGTGGTGCAGCCGCCAGCAGTGCCGCCGAAAGAGCAGCTAGCGGCTGCGGTGGCACCGCTACTGCGGGCCATATCAACATGCAGTAATAGGGAAAATACAAAATGGCGAGTGAACCAAGAGGCTGGAGCACTGCCGATAGAGCTCGCCGACGAGGTGGTGGCGGAGGTGAAAAAGGATTTCTTTGATGTGTGACAGTCACTTGTGCGGACAGGGTCACTTCATATATGGCGGCAGCGATCCTGTGGCGGTGGTAGCGGGCAATGCGGAGGATCTTGAGGCTGCAGAGGAGGACGAGTGCGGCGGGCACAAGCAGCGTGAGCGCGACGTACACGAGGCAGAAGGCGAGCGCGGCCGGACCGGCGCCGCAGTCGGGTGCGCAGCCACCGAGCCCGGCGCTGTACACCAGCGGCGGCTGCGCGGCCGCCAAGGGCGCCAGCAGGGCTGCAGTCGCCACCCAGCCTCCCGCCACGCAAATCATTACCTGTCAACGTAGAAGACTGTTACAATAACGACGCATAATCTGATGACAACATCAACCACAGTTCATCCCGAATCATCAGATTGACGTTATAGCGACTTATATACAATTTTTAATTTCAGATAACATAATGACGCATATATAAATCTTCCACAAAATATCAGAACTACCTTCTTTGCTGAAACAATGGCAGCATAGTGCAGTGGTGCAGCGATGGCGGCAGCGCGGTCGGCGTGCAGGCCGCACACAGTCCACAGCTGTAGCGGATGCAGCGCATGCAGTAAGGCGCTACAAGCGCACGCTCCCCCACCTCCGCACAGTGTTGCGCCGCTTGCAAGTGCACCTACTGCACCCAGGTGCACCAGCAGTACTGATGATGCTGATGCCGGCTGTGGACAAAACGGAACTTTAAAATGATGGAGGAAAAGGAGCTGTACCTATAAGATAATTATGTTTTCTAGATAAATAACGGTTTTTCTTAACAAGACCGTTAGTAATTTAAAAATGTTTCCTAGCTACGGGCTTGGCAGGGGAAATTAATAAAGGTAGCGTTCACCTCACAGCGTCTTAATATCCTACTAACATTACATTTTATTTCCTTTGTTTTCAAGCAAGTAAACGTACATGTGTGTTGAAGACAAAGTTATCCATTTTTTCTCCTTGATAGTGTTCTGATTTTCGAAAAAACTTCTGATACGTCAGATATTACCAAAGTCCTTTTTTTTCGGGTAAGTTACCATTCATGCATTCAAAATCGCTCCTGCAGTTCGGAAAGTTTCTGAGAATGTAGGATGTAAGAGCGAGCGAGAAATGCTCGATAACGCTCGATATAAATGGGGTTCAAACGACGATTGGTTGGACGATATTGGTATAAAACTAGGTATAACAAAAACAGCAGGAAAAAATGTTTTGCTCGCCTTAATTGGGGCGCCCAAATGTGCCACTTGTTTTGAAATTTGAACACACGGTTTTGGAGGCCTGGATTTCCTTGACATAAAAGGTGACCGGGTTTTGACCAGACTCTTTTTAAAACCTCGCCCTGGCCCCGTACGCCTTCCAAACTAAGCCCGGGAAACCTAGACGGATGGCAAACCTACATGCAACAAAGTTGTTCTAGTCAAAATTTTGTTTAAATAAACAGTTTCGACCGAGCCGATGTTCGAGAGGTTATAAGGAATATTCACAATCACACTTTACATTTATAATGCACATAAAATTTACAGTCACGTAAGCGTAGCCGCGGGCACAGCTAGTGTCGTTATACAACTTATTTACAGTCGCTTTATTCGCGCCACTTCAAAATAAACTGAAAATATTTTTGAAGAGAATATTCAGCATTTTCCACCGCTGCATGCTTCACGTTTTTGCAAAGCTGATTCGCGTTCAAAGAAGTCTTGAAGTTTTTATTTTCTGAACATGCTGTACTATACTGTTTTTAACTTGCGACCAAAAAAGAGGGGAGTAATAAGTTTTACTTGTGTATGATCTGTCGATCTGTGTCTCTGTTGCATCGTAGCTCCTAAACGGATGAACCGATTTTGATAAAATTGGTTTCGTTTGAAAGGTATTTTAATCGAGAACTTTCTTAGCTATGTTTCTAGAAGATCTGCTCAGTTTGAAGATGATCACCTCTTTTCTAGTCGATTAAGGGATATAAACAACTTCCACATGTCTGGTCGATTTGAAATTTGTAATCTTGTCACTTGTCACCATGGGCATTGCCGGGGGGCGGCTACACTCCTCCATCCCCCTACAAGCTCGGGATTATTTAAAATTTATAACTTTCCTTGTTTTCTTAAATCAGCGAGAAGAGGCGCAACACCCGTAAAGATTGGAAGGAATGGGGGAAGCCTATGCCCAAGAGTGGGACAGTCAACAAGGCTAAGAAAAAACAATATAATTTTAAAAAGCATGAAATTGAAATAAAATAGAAATTTAAGAAACCTCCGACAAAAAATTAATCCAAGCCTTTTAGCGACGGGGGACCGCTAGACCGCTTAGCACAAGCACAAAACAAAGCGGACCCCCGATGCTACGACGCTTGGCTTAATTAATTTTAGGTTTTATAGAGGTATATTGTACAAATAATATTCGTGAATAGTTAGTGTACGGGTTGAGACCAAGGTAGTGCAGTGATATACAGGGTGGTATTTTGATACCCTTAATACCTAGGTACCTTAACCGTTGTAGCTAGAAAAAACGCTCTTAGGGCTATTCCAAAGCGTTATAGGTGCCGGTTGCGTGCACCGGTAATGAGCGTTAAAAATATGACTACTAAATTGTTTGGTGTCCACCCTTTGTGCGCGAGTGCGACTCGCCGATTTCTTTTTTTTTACGATAGACAGACTAGATGATTATCGTTATAGTTACTCAATAATTGAAATAAACGCTTTCAAGTTTCTACTTCTGATCTCGAATTTATTTCAAACCTTTTGATTAAAGAGAACTCAGACAATTTTCAAATGTTTCAAATATTTAAATCCGAATGCTTTTAATTTGTTCCACATCAAACAATGAATCATTTATCTGTACATCTGGAAAATTCATTGGTTTTTAATCTGTATTTTTCTTTTAATGATAATTACAATCATTTATTTGCAATAGGTATTGGTTGGTGGAATGCCTTGTTGATCGAGTGGCCGCTAGCTCGATTGCTAAGCATTAGGTTCTGGGTTTGATTCCCGGGCAATGGGATTTTCAATCAGGAATCTCTCATACGAAATCTGGATTTGTGCCCGGTTGATGGTAATAGGCTTGCCCCCTATTACATGGGACTTAAAACATAACTGGCGAGATGTGGTACTAAAAGTACATCTCTGCCAAACCCCTCGGGGATTACAGGCGTGATGTTATGTTATGTAGGTATTGGTTGAATATTGGTTTTAAATTCAGAAATTAAGTTTCCTAATACAGAATCAGTGAATGACAGACACCTAAATGTATATAACTCAAGAAACTAGTTGTTTTTTTGCATACTCGTCAAATACAAGGAGGTAACTATGTTATTGTTTCTCGTCCCAAATCCATAATAAAACGGGTAGGTAATTTTTATTTTACGGATGTTGGTAAATGTGAACCACCCTTGTTTTAAATGCGGCCTGTATGATCCTCGCCCCATAACCGCGCATTTCTCTGCGCTTTCAAAGGTTATTTTGAAATACTGACAAACTTAAACAACGAAAAAAATCAGCTTTTATTAATAATTAACTAGGTATCGTAATTTTAATTGATTATTAATGTCTTTTGTTATAACTGTTTTGATTTGACTTGATTTATTTAATAAAGATAAAGATATATTTATTGCTTAACAGCAAAGATAAAGATATATTTATTGCTTAATTGATTATTAATGTCTTTTGTGACAACCTCCTGAATTTTGACGAGGATGCAAAACAACACCTTGTATATTTAGGTTCTATGCCATGATTTAAATGCTAGGCTAATCTCCGTATGTTTAAATCAAAGTGGAGCTAGAAATGCAGTAGAAAACCAATCAATTTAATTAAATTAACAGATGGGAGGTGATTTACTGGTCGACCGGGCGCGTGTTCGTTTGCAGCCGATTAGCCAATCTATTATCAAATTAATCTGTTGAAAGTGATACCTGCATTCAGGGTATGACGTGTTTGGGTGATTATGGCTTAAAAACTGGATTCTGGGTTTAAAGCCTACCCTGTTTTTGTGAGCTTTGTTTGATAAATTAATAAAAAAAATACGTGTGGCACTCGGGGACTGCCGCGGTAAAGCTATTGCATAGTATTTTTTATCAACTTATGCAATTATAATATTTATGCAATATTTCTTTTTCTTTGATATTAATTCAAGTTACACTTTTTGAGCGTGGTGACCGATAAGAAAACATTTTTTTTTCTTTTCATGAATAAATGAGAAGTTAATATTGTTTAAAATATTTTTATTATCTTACAATACATTTAGGTTATTCTGGATTTTTTATCATTGAAACTATAGGTTTATGGTAACTGAAATAAGACACATAAGTTTGAGACTTGATATCCTCTAAATATCTGTAAAATACCGCGTCATGGTGGTCCCATATTTTGTTGTGGATCATTATTCATTTTCAAATTATTTTTTGACGTGACAACGTCTTATAAATTGGTTTGCCGGGTGACACTTCAAGAAACTGCGTTACGCTCCGCTCACGTTATGCGCTCACAATGAGAGCGAGTGAGAGGCACGCGTGCCTTTCACTTTTTATGTCTGTCTCTCTCGCTCTTAGGCGGGCTAACCATGCCCGAGTGGAAGGGACGCGTGCCTCTATATATGTATATTTGTATATAAATACGTATGTATGTGTAAAGGTAAAAATAAAATTTTGTTAATATGAAATTCAGTGCGAGATTCTTTGTATAAATTAATGTTTTAAATTGTTACTATTATTTCATCCTTCTTCCTACTATACGAATGAATATTCACATTAAAATTATTTTACCACTCAAAGTCGTTGTCACGTAAAACTTTCGCCCGTATACCGACTTTACAGGCAACCAATTTTTTTTCCAAAAGAAAAGTTGTCAGCCGCTCTGATTTTTTATCAGCGAAGTTGATGTTGAAATCGCCAGCCAAGATAAGTGGAAATTTATTACCATTTGTACCAAGTATTTTCAAGTATTTTCAACCCTTCTTCAGTGTACTCCAGTAAAGTGCGATGAATAAAATGCTCTACCTCGTCTAATTTTGGATTCGGAGAAATGTAAATTGCTGCCGTGACTATGTGTAGGCCATTTCTAAGTTTGCATAAGCACGCACAAATTCTCAATCAGTGTTTGAGTATCTATTGTGTCCTGGGTGCATCATACATAAAACTAGTTAGACTGGAAGCCGATCTCAACATAGTTGAGAAAAGGATAGCCAGATAATGATGTATTTATTAGTAAGTATAGGCACATTCCAAACACCATTAAAGCCACAATGACTAAGTGATTTAAAAAAATATTATATGTATATGTATGATATTATACTATATTAATATGCAAATATAGGTAAGATGTTCCAAACTGACCGTGTATGGAGACACAAAAACACATTGTAGGTACATAACGAATAATATATTTTATTACTTTTAATATCATGATCGATTAGCAGTGTTTCATCTAAAAAAGGTGGATGTGGTTCGACCTTGCTGGTGCTCTTTATATTGAAAACCCACATGGAATGCAAATATTCCTATTTTAACCAAATCATCTTGTTGACTGAGCAGTAACTGTAAACTGACATTAAGCTGTTTCCACAAACTGCATCTAGTTGAATGACTGAAAAGAAACAGGTAAGGTATAATAATCAAATAAAAGAACTTAATTTTTTGGAAATCGTGTAAAAAGTGAAACTGCTACCATCCTTCTGGTGCAGTTGGGTAAAAATATATTTATTGGTATTAATCTACACAGGCAGCGGCGAGCATCGGTGGTCCAGTGGTGGCAGCCCCGACTTACGAGCAGTAAGTCGTAGGTTCGAACCCAGGCAGGCGCATTACTGTGTGTAATTTATTTCATCACCGCTGCTCTCTAAACGGTGAAGGAAAACATCGTGAGGAAACCGGCATGTAATTCTAAGACATTTCATGTGCCATCTACCAACCCGCATTGGGCCCGCGTGGTGGATTACAGCCCACTCCCTCTCATTGAGAGGAGGCCTGTGTCCCAGCAGTGGGAACATTATAGGCTGATGATGATGAATCAACACAGGACCGCGATATAAATAATACAATCAAGTTCACATTTTCAAAGCTATATCACTCACCTCTCAAGAAATCTATTGTACACATACAAGTTGGCGTACGTCTGTAGCAGTCTCTGATAGTAATTGTCTTCGCACTTTGCGAAATATACTACTTTTCTTACTGGACAATAACACAACGGCTTTGTGGAGTAAGTTCTGTATTTTCAGATTCCAATTTCATTAAATCTTTTTCATACCATCTATTCGAAAAGGACGAATTGGTTCGCCTTTAAGTGCACCCAAAGGTGGTGTTTTCTATAAGAAACTTTTAGCAGCAACTTTTGGCAGTAATGAGTTTTAAATCCTCTTTATTTCAAAAAGTGCGCCGCAATTGACTTTGCCGCGCACTTTTGCATCTGGAACATCTTAGTGTTCAGCGCCAAAGAAATCGAAATTGTTTGAATAAAGACTGGCTGGTACGACGGCCCATAGTCGCGCCCGCCGCCAGCTGAATAATAAATTTTCGTAATTGCGAAAATGTCTCAAATGTAAATATAAGTTTTTAGTCTTCTATTGTTAGTTACTATTTAATTTCAATTTAGTTGTTACTCTTATGTTTTATAAAATCATAATATTTCAATAAAATATGACCCCCTTTTGTTTTCTCATAGTGGGTGATGAAAAGTGTATCACTCGGGCAAAAATATATTTTTCATCCCATCTATTCGAAAAGGACGACTTGGTTCACCTTTAAGTGCACCCAAAGGTATTGTTTTCTATAAGGAACTTTTAGCGGGCAGTAATGAGTTTTTATTCCTCTGTATTTAAAAAAGTGCGCCGCAAAGATAATTGCGGCGCACTTTTTGAATCTGGAACATCTTAGTGTTCAGCGCCAAAGAAATCGAACGCAAATATTGTTTGAATAAAGACTGGCTGGTACAACGGCCCATAGTCGCGCCGCCAGCTGAATAATAAATTTTCATAATTGCGAAAATGTCTGAAATGTTAACATAAGTTTTTAGTTGTTTTATTATTAGATACCATTTAATTTCAATTTAGTTGTTATTCTATGGTTTATTAATTAGTAATATTACAATAGAATATGAGGCGCCTATTTTCTCATAGTGGGTGATGAAAAGCAGAGTGTATCACTCGGGCGCAAAATATATTTTTGGCTCGGGCGACGTACTTTAAATCCCTCGCTACGTTCAGGCTTCTACTAAAGAATCCCTCGCAACGCTCGGGATTCTACTCTAGAATCCCTCACTTCGCTCTGGATTCAAAAAAGCGCCCTCGCCGTAAAAATATTATTTTCTCCCTTATGATACAATCTACTATTCCACTACAACGAAATCTAAGATAAGCAAACACTAACAGTAAATGTCAAATGATGTTGCCTGTCAGGTGTCAGCAACCGAAAAGGCGGATTTATTACGTTCCGTACCACGTTGATTTTTAAAAATACCTTCACCTATATTAGCGATAATGTTTAAAATAGCATTCAAACAATTTCACTGTTTCAATATTGTTTATTTTACATAAATTAAGCAGATATTATTACCACATCCGATAGTTATAATATCTGCTTTAATTAACCGTATGCTTTAAACGTAAAAAAACACCCCTTTTCATGATTTTTTTGGCAAATGACATTGACCGTCAGAGTAATAAATTGACTTGCAAAAAAATATTCAAAATATCAGTTTTTTATTTTGATTTTGATTTTCATTTAAGAAAAGAAAGATTACATAAATATCGAGAGATATTTATGTAATCTTTCGTTCGTTTACTATAGTAAATTGGTCAGTTTTTTTATGTGTAATGTCAATATTAAACGCAATATTTCTAGGGGGCCGAAAAAAAATGGTGTTCTTTTCTCATTCGATTTTCAACATTTTATGGTTTAAAATCATTTACAGAAATTTTATTAAAATTTTGCCAGTCAACCTTGAACCTAATGCTGTAGCGAAAAAGTTGAAAATTATTAAAGAAATTCCCACCGGCACCGGCGCCCGTGTTAGGTTTTTTTCGTTACGGAATTTTTCTTGAAAGCATTGTACATAGTGATTCTTTTAAGTTCACAGGGGATATCCGAATCTATAAGAGAATACCGGAAAACATTAGCTCTTTTTCGATAAAATCATTTTTTGGTCAAGCGTGAGTTGACGTTAAAAAAATGTGAGAGTAACCATTGCATTTATTTTATTTTTAATACCGTTTGGCTCTGTTTCGTTGAAGGATAATTTCATTATATAGGAATTACATGGTCCGTTTTTTAAGATATTTTACTTTACCATTACCCCCTTCATTTTTAACTATTTTTGTAATGAGCCTAATCCTAAAAATCGAGTAGATGGTATGCCGAAGCGCCAAAATAGCGCTCTGTTGAAATTACCACCCTCGACAAAAGTAATGCGTTAAATAACGAGTGCTCGACAAAAAATCATTCACCGGAGACACCGGAGGCGAGCTCGTAGGCGGTGTAAAAGTAACTTCAATACAATCGATTGCTAAATCGAAATTAGTTGGATTTCTACGCGAAAATCGTTCATACCAAAATGTGATTAATTGTTTCGCTGCAAGCATTATTAGATATTCAGAATTCATTCTCAACATTAGATAAATTTGAGACTAGATGAAACGGGAATTTTGAATACTTACGTCGTTTATAATGGGCGCTTTTACTGTGCCTTCAGTGCTAAAAGTAAAACGTATACAGACCGTCACCGACACGTCCACATTAATATAACACGCTAATGTAACACACCTTAAGGGGCCAACCATGACGTCTTAAAGCAGTATTATTTTAATCTTATTGCCTCGTTGGTCGTGCGGTCGCAAGCGCGACTGCGAAGCATGAGGTCTTGTGTTCGATGCCTGGGTCGGGCTAAGTGTTATTGGGTTTTTCCATCAGGTATATCTCAGTAGCAGAAACGGAGCCTGGATTTTTGCACGGATGATAATTACATGGGACTTAAAAATATAACAGGCGAAGTGTGGGTGTACTTGTTAGGTACACCTCTCCCTAACCTTTCGGGGATTACAGGTGGGGTGTTATTTTTTAAATCTTATAACAGTGTGGAAAAGAGATGCGAGAGAACTCCTTCAGAAAATAGTAGATTGTATCATAAGGGAGCAAAATAATATTTTTACGGCGAGGGCGCTTTTTTGAATCCAGAGCGAAGTGAGGGATTCTATAGTAAAATCCCGAGCGTAGCGAGAGATTCTTTAGTAGAATCCTGAACGTAGCGAGGGATTCAAAGTACGTCGCCCGAGCCAAAAATATATTTTCGCCCGAGTGATACACTCTGCTTTTCATCACCCACTATGAGAAAATATGCGCCTCGTATTTTATTGTAATATTATTCTTTAATACAATATAGATACAACTAAATTGAAATTAAATGGTATTTAATAATTAAACAACTAAAAACTTATAGTAACATTTGAGACATTTTCGCAATTATGAAAATTTATTGTTATTCAGCTCGGCGGCGCGGCTATGGGCCGTCGTACCAGCCAGTCTTTATTCAAACAATAATTTGCGTTCGATTTCTTTGGCGCTGAACACCAAGAAGTTCCATATTCAAAAAGTGCGCCGCAATTATCTTTGCGGCGCACTTTTTTAAATACAGAGGAATAAAAACTCATTACTGCCCGCTAAAAGTTCCTTATAGAAAACACTACCTTTGGGTGCGCTTAAAGGCGAACCAAGTCGTCCTTTTCGAATAGATGGGATGAAAACATTATTGTTTTACTCCTTTTTCAGTGTGGACAAGAGATTGCGGTAGACATGCTGTATAGCTCCGTCTCTTTCCCACCCTGGAAAAAGAGTAAAACTATACTGCTTTAAGACGTTATGGTAGGCCAGCAGAACACTAAACTATCAAGGACCTTGGCTTTGTCTTCCTATTCATTCTAAGTAAATACTCGTACATATTTGGATCATTTATGCAGTCTGGGAGACGTTTATACCGAACATTATTGTGTTAAGTATAAAATACTGGTTAATGTTACTTTAGTTAGGGATATGTGTTGAATTTGCTTCTAAACGTAGGTATTTAATTGCCATCATATTATTTTGATGAAGTAAATGTTTAAATTTTTATGTTACAAATTACAACGAACGGGCAAGAGGAAGAATTTTGGTTTGTTTTTGTGGTTACTATACTAGTACATTGGATTCCCTTAGCGTCCCGGTAATAATGCCCCACTTAATGTTATAGTTTCCGCCCCCTACGGGGTGGGTAGGTAGGTAGGTAGGGGTAGTTTCGAAACTAGTTTAACACTCCGACCGGAAATCATACAGTTACTGAAACAGCAATTAATTTATCAATCATAAATTTGAATGAATGAAGCCCGGTCGGATATTATGTGGGCACATGTACCAGTGGCGCCCTCCGGTGCCGCTTTCGGGTACGGTCGCAAGTGGTTATGGAACAAATAGCTTCCTTGAGTAGGGCGCAGAGAGGCTCATTGTACGTACATACCTGCAGGAAGCTACGGCACTGAAGCGTTAAGAAATTGTGTGTTCTGTTGTAGAAAATAGGTTGATTTAAATATCACGGAAGATAAGCTTTAGTAGTGAGGCTTCAAATATGTTGAGGGGGAAACGCCAGGGGACCCGAGAAATTAAGTGGCATTAAACGAACTTAGATGGTTGTATCGTTGATTTTAATTATTATAACTCTGTAATGCCAAGTGTTACGGCCCGGTTAATCAACAAACTAACACTTTTCGAAAATTGCAAAAAGAAACGTAAGAAAATTTGAATATTGCGGGCTATACTGGCGCTTTTTGGTGAATGGCCATGGCTGGAACTAACGGCAAAGTATTATTGGGTTTTTATATCAAGAGTTTCTCATTAACAGCCATGGAATATGGATTTGTACCCAGTTGATGACAATAGACTCGCACCCTTTTACATGGGACCTAAACGTAATAACCGGCGAAATTAACGCGGGGGGGTAAGAACTTAATGGAGCTCTGTGTACTATTAGGCACACCTCTGTCTGTAGCCTTTCGGTGATTACAGACTTGATGTTCTTGGCTATTGTGAAACTCAAAGGTACCAAAGTACGTTTTAGTTAGTACCTATTACCTACCTCTTCACTTCTAACATAATATTTTATTAATTACGCGTGTAACCCTTTGTGTGTGAAACATGGTGAAAGAATTAACAGCCGCAGAATCCGGAGATTATAGTTACGCACGGATCCGCAGGGATCAAAATCAGAACCGCATCCAAAATAAAAAAAAAAAATTTTACCTCGGCTCACGTGGGCGCTTATAAAACGTCGACAAAAGGTGCACGGTTCTGGTTGGCCGTTTCCTATGGAGAAGAACCGGCAAGAAACTCCATGGTTACTCTTTTAAAATCATTAGTTTAACAATATTTTGAATGTTATACCGTAGACAGCGTAGGCCCGACAATAAGTCGTTGACTCGTTGTTCACTACGAAAGGTAGAATAAGATTTAAAAAAACTACGAATTTACAAAGCCACACACACACACATTTACAAAAAAAATAGGTAAAACACACAGTTGAAGTATCACAGTTGAACCCCTAATCGAGCATGTAATACCACTATTAAAGTTATAGGAAGGACGCAATCGAGAACGGCTATTGATAAGCTACGCGGGGCGCAGCTATTCCCAAATATTAAAGCTGGCACCGACCTCAAAAGTAAGACTTATTTAGGTATTTTAGATTACTTTAAAGACTAAACTTTTATTAATTCCTTTTTTTTTTTTGTTTTTGGGAGTCGGTTAAAGTTTTTAAAATTAGTTTTTATTTCTTAATTTTTTTTTTAAATTTACAGTTTTGCTGTTAAGCCAACTACCCGTTTCCCCAGTGAATGATACTCTTACTCAAAAACTACAGAACCGATATTAATGAAACTTGCTGTGTTACCTAAGTTGGGCTATACCAAATGCAACTTAAAAAAATATTTGCGTTTCGACTCATACTTCTTGAGATATGCGTGGACAAACAAACAAATACAAATACATTAATGAAATTTGGCACACATGTTTAGAAGCTGTTATACATATACTAACATATACTGCAAATCTTACAATATTATATACCTACATACAGGTCGAATTGTTTTTTTTTTTTTTGAAGTCGGTTAAAAATACAATTGGGGTGATGCGCGAACGGCATTGGGAATATAAAACATGTGTACTTTGTCAAAAGAGGTTGCTTATAGTTTGTTATTATTTCCACTTTGACAACACTTCAAAGAAGTCGATATCATTCTGTCAATGATTCTATCATAAATTGTCAATATAAATCTTTGGTCACGCCACATCGTAGCGCCACATTGATGGAAAGACAATAGGAATTATTCTGCCGTGCATAAAACGAATCAGTTTAATATGTCCAGGAGAAGCAAAATCAATTACATGAGGAAGGAGTCGACATAGCAACAATCGACTCTTCCTATTTAAAACTATTCTAAATTATTGTAAGTATTTTTATTTGGGACAAACCCGCTACACTATTTCCTTATTTATTTATATCACTGCAACTCCTTTAAAGCAAAAATCGACAGTGGCAACCACCAGATAAGCCCCGAAACAATGAGCTCGACTAAGTCCCAGAGAAACAATTTAACTGTCTTGGATCCCGCAACAAAATCAATCAGAAAAGAATAGACGAAGAGTAGGAGAAACATTATTTCCACTATATTTTATAATTAGTATGGTAGAGGGAGCGAACACACCATTCAAAACCACCTTTATTTCGACGCTCTAAGTTTAATAGTGGAGTAAACTTTATCATGTCGAAATAAAGGTGGTTTTTATTCAAGGTGATGAGTGAGTTAGCTAATTTTGTTTAATCTTCTGATCAAATATAAATATTTTACAGGTATTGTGTAGCTGGGATGTAAAGTAAACCATCACAATGTGTTGCATATTCACGTGCTGCGGATGGATGGTAGATCTGATCCAGAGGTAATAAATACTCTTGTCTATATACATAAATAAATCACGCAACCTAGCATCGAAAGTTTTCTTAGTACCGAAATAATTATTAAGGAAGTGAAGGAAAAATAGATATGTTTACAATAATGTGCTTTTAATATCTGCTCTTGGCAATGTTCGCGAAATCAAGGATACTGAACACTAATACTACGGTGGAATCCGCCGAAATTTGCATTTTAAAACGTGCCGAAGGATATGCTCGTTTCGTACTGTGTCGGTCGGTGTATAGAGTCTTCTACTTTCTATATAATGTGGTTAGGGCCTTACTTGTGTCAGAGTTTTATGCCGCCCATAGGCCTCTGACTTGGCTTTACATACCGTCGAGAAATATCTCTCAGGCTTGCTGGTGTCCTCAAGATGTTTTCTTTCACCGAAGCTAGTGATCATTATACAATACGCACATGAATTCGAAAAATCAGAGGTGTGTGAATTGGACTCGAACTTGAGACCTATGACATGGCAGTCCGACGGTCACACCACTAGGCTATCGCTGCTGATGCTGATGTTAAAAAGAAAGTACAACAAATCTTATTTTGCTCAGCTACTGCTTTAAGCATATTTAGAATTATGTAAGCAGTTATTTTTCTGAAGATCTCTTTTACAATGTTCTCACAATTAAGGGTAGAATATTTTGGTGCCCTCTATGTATAAGACTGCGTCGTTAATCTACTGGTTGTATGCGTTACTATGGAGCATGAAGTCAAATGGGTTCAATTCCCAAGTTGGGCAAAATTATATTATTATAGTATTTGTCCATCTTTCTTTGACGTGAATTTACCCTGGCGGATGAGTGAATGTCATGCTCACTCAAAAGGCACGCTGATGCGGGCGGGGGTGTCTGGTCATTTAGTTCCCTTCAATATGGTTCAGTTGAATGATGGCTGACACATGCACCATGTTCATCGCCATCTCTTCGCTGCCACGGTTTATATTAATTACTTTATTTTTGAATTATTGATCTAATATTTTAATCTGGAGGCTTTTTATAACTTGCATGTGTTTCTACATCGTTTTCACATATTTGTAATTCACAACATGAATGATGTAACTAAGATTTTTTTTTATTTTTTTTTTAATTCCATATACCATTCTTCTCCATAGAGATCTACGCTTTAGAATGGGCAACTACAGTACTTTTAAATAAGTTAGAGTCGAAGGGAATGTAGCGTTTTTGTTTTTTGACATTCAATAGTGCCTGTAATGGTCTAATTAATGCTTTAAGTTTTGAGTTTGTCTATCAGGAATTTCTCATTATAATATCAGAGAATCTTTGAGAATTCTGTTTTTATACATAAATAATATAGCATACATTTTCCATAGAGTATGGACGTTCTCAATGTCATGTATCATCATGTCAGCGGTCATGGGCGTGCTTACTACGGCCTCCATGTCGGGCATCGCACTGGGATACAACTACTCACTGGCTGAGTATATCGACTTGAAAGGTTTCTCCCTTTTTCCATTTTTTAACTTATAGCTAACGTATAAAGATGTAATACTAGACCGTCTTGTTGGTCTTAGTGGTCGCAAGCGCGCCTGCAGAGTATAAGCTCCTGGGTTCGACTCCCAGATTATTGACTTTTTTATCAGGAATTACTGAGTATGGCTACTGAGTCTGGATTTATACCTGATTTGGGTGGATGCAGGTTGATTATTGATACAAGCTATGCATACAATAAATATCAATAAATGTCACTATCACAAGAAATGTCATGGCAAATCTGGGATCCCATGTCTTCGTAAGGGCACATGGCAAAATTTGGTTGTTTCAAATCGATCATGATGTTGTTCGCTTTGTCCCCTGAGTGTCTATCTTAAGTACATACATATCGTAAGTGTAATTTATTTGATCTAAAACAAACTTGTAATTTTCCAGAGACAAACGTGTCGGTGTACTTGAAGCGAGGTGTGTTTGATGACGAAATAGCGGACGACATGGAATGGCGACGAGCTGGACATCTGCCGGTCGCTGGACATATCAACGAAGACAATCGTAAGATGTCAAATATCTATTTTCTTTTGCTAGCCTTTCAAGTGTCACACTGAGCAAACGCCTCCCCTTTTTTTTCCAAACCTCTATATCTTGTTCGATCTCTGGCCGTTATCTATTCTAAGCAATTAAAAAGAGGTAAAGTTTGTAAGTTTGCATGTAAACTTTGGAACTACTGAACCGATTGCTAAAATTCTTGAAACTAAAGTGAGGTTATACTATTAACGAGTGTTATATGCTAAGCGAACCCGCGGGTATAAACTTTTGTGATACTAATTTTAGTACGTTATATAGAACAGGTCGTGGCTAAATAATAACGGCCACAAGGGTCAATCTTCATGGTTAAACAGTGCTTCACAAGGTCGGTCCGTGGTTGAGTGACCAGCGTTACATACCGAGTTTTCTCTGTGTCTCGGGAAGCAAGTTAAGCAGTTGGTCACGGCTGTCCTTAGTAGATCTAGATTGGCAGTCAGAAGCCCGAAAGTTTTACCTAGAGCGGTGTCGTATTACACAGCAACAACGTTTTGGAAGTCATATAGTCAGTCGCTCTATGAAAACTACTGGTATTAAGCTGAATTCGGTGAGACTGGAAGGCAACCCCAATATAGTAAGGAAAAGGCTAAGCCGATGCTGAGATTGAACGCGCGATGTCCTGCCCGATATTTTACGTCAAAAAAATCGTTTCATAACGTCAAAACAAATCCAGGATGATGCCTTCTGATGGAGACGGGAGCGATATGACACAAACTCCGTTAGTTGGTCGAGAGCTAGATTGATGATAAGTAGCTATAGATTATTTAGACAAACAAAAAGGAATCTTAGTAGGTATCAAGTTGCTTAGTACAATATAAACCGGGAAATTACATTCTATTATATAATATACTAGCTGTCCCGCGCAACTTCGTCTGCGTCACATTTTCCCCGTTTTCGCAACATTTTTCATTGCTGCTCCGCTCCTATTGGTCGTAGCGTAATGATATATAGCCTATGTCCTTCCCCAGGTTAAAATCTATCTTCTTGCCAAATTTCATTATGATCCGATCAGCCGTTTAGTCGTGAAAAGGTAACAAACAAACAAACAAACAGAGTGACATTCGCATTTATAATATTAGTATGGAAGTATGGATTTTTATATTTTAAAATGCCTCTGCCTCGTTAATCAAGGATTGCAAGCACTACTGCTGAACTTACGATCCTGGGTTTGATTCCCAGGTTGGGCAAGCAAAGTGTTATTGGGTTATTTTTTATCAGTAATTTCTCAGTTGAAGCGAGTGCGGATTTGTGCCCGGTTGATGGCAATATGGTTGCTCTCGATTACATTAGAACTTAAACATATCTGACGAAATGAGGGATCTCTGCTTAGCCTTTCAGGACATACAGGTGTGATGTACAGTGCCCCGCACAATTACCTGACCCATCTCACAAAGCAAACAAGAGGCAAATGGCTCAGGTAATTCTGCTCACTGACTGTACGTTTGTCTATAATTTTCTAGTAATGACGGGAGCGCCAGCCGACGAGCAGACCACTCTACGCTCTGGTCGTAGACTGGACGACTCCGTATTCGACGCTGACGACCACAACAAGTACGAAGGGTCTTTGATGAAGCTCACAGCGAAACCTCTACATCTGGAACAGACAACCGCTATTACTGACGATTTAGAGATGGCTGAAGTTAGTAATACCCGTGTCCATCTTCTAGGTTAATAAGCACTTGCCGAGATCGGTCCGTGTCATCAGCATCATCATCAGCCTATAATGTTCCCACTGCTGGGATACAGGCCGCCTCTTAATGAGAGGGAGCGGACTGTAATCCACCACGCGGGTCCAGCCGGCCTAGCATGACCGCCGTAGAAACGGGCTATGTCTACGGAAGAATCGACAATTTGACAGATATTTCTATCGTCCCAAGCATGGCGATATTAAGAATGCAGAAAAGAAACAAGTCTACAACGTCGAGCATGACGACCATATTTTCTCTTCTTTTGACATTTGGGGGTAGAAACATTACTTCTGACAAATGTCAAACTAGTCTTATTAAAAACTAAATACGAGAAATTAATACGTTTCGTGGTTGCGTTGAGTTACGTTCAAAAGGTTGAAATTTTATGTAAAATAAAAAAAGGTTTAATTTCGCGAAAAAGATCCAGACCTGGATCCAGGATGCAGCAACAACATCCCGCCCACGAAAAATGAAAAACTCGTGCATTTGGCAACTTTTTTTTGTTAACTAAACGTAATAATATTCAGGGAATATAAGCATCACGTGATACGTCCCCGTTGCTATGGAAAGAATTTCTGTCTATGTCTTCGTAGAAACGCGAGTCGACGGGGCGCGCCATGCTCGGCCAGAAGAAATGTCAAGTTGTATAGAAAAGATTTCTTGTCGTTTCTTGGTAGAATAGAGATAGAACGGTCATGCTAGGGGGGCTGTGCGGGTTAGTAGATGTCACATGTCTTCGAATTTTTAGTTCTAAGACATGCAGGTTTCCCCACTATGTTTTCCTTCACCGCTTCGGTCCGTGTGTGGGTAACCATCCATCAAATACCGAGTTCCGTGTGAGTCTTGGGAAGCACAAAATAGTCAGCTGCTAAAATGCAGCTCAAATATGCTTATGTATAAAAATAAAACAAATATATTTTCAGTCCCTCACAAAGTATCCTATGGGCTCCTTGGATCAGATGAAAGCGATACAAAGTCTGATTGACTCCAGACGGGCTATGGGCACCGCTGGAACAACAGCCTCGCCACTGGTAAGTATACAATGACATGGACTCAATCATAGCCAAAACTATAACAAAGGGATTTTTATAAATTATTCAACACTAGCTAACCCAGGCAACTTCGTCTGCCTCACATTTTCCCCGTTTTTGGAATATTTTTCATTGATGCTCCGTACTTATTGGTCGTAGCGTGATGTTATATAGCCTTCCAAAATAAATGGGCTATCCAACACTAAAATATTTTTTCAATTCGAACCAGTAGTTCCCGAGATTAACGCGTTCAATCAAACAAACTCTTTAGGTTTATACTCGTAATATTAATTGACTACTTCTACTTGCAGGCCACCTACGGAGACGTTGCGCATATGTTACCATTTCTACCCTCGGAAAATAACCCAAACAAACTCATGCACCCTGAGGTTCACTACAGACGTATGATGGCACCCCCTGCCGGGTCGGGCATGGCGGCACCTCCCCCAATTAACCCTGCCAGATTCGCCGTGCCTTCGTTAGCAGACATTGGTGATAAAGTAAACTGGGTGATACCAAAACATCCTGAAGCCTTCGTTCATACAACATTAGACGATTTTTTTCGTACATCACCGACTTACCCTACAGCAGTCACTGTTCGTCCCATGCTTGTAAGACCAAGGGAAGAAGTAAATAATGATCAACCACCTCTAGGAGCCATCGTGTTTCCGTATCCATCCACACCAACAAAGACAACGACTACGCAGCTGGTTCCTCTCAGGCAAGGCGCGCAGGAACAGGCTGATATGGACCAAAAACCAGATTTTTACAACGAGAAGGTTTTAATGGAAGGTGACGAATTGAGGTATTTTATTTTAATATTCGAATTTCACGTAAATGTACTTTTACAACTAGACTGCCTCGTTGGTCTAGCAGCAACTGCCAAGCAATGAGGTCTTGGGTTCGGCTCCCGGGCCGGGCAAAAAGTTGTATCGGGTTTTTCCATCAGGTATTTGCTAGTAGCAGCCACGGAGTCTAGATTTGTGACCTGTTGATGGCAATAGGCTCGCCCTCTAATACATGGGATTTAAACAATGTTTAAATGGATTGTGATTTAATTTTGAAATTTAATTATTTACAGCAAAACCGATAACCAGGTACAGCCAAAGTTGGGGTCATGGGGGAAGTCGCCTGAAGAGGAATACGAAGACGAAATAAAAGGTCTCCCAGTTCGTAAGCGCAGGAGTATCATAGTCAGCGCACGAATGGGAGAGGGTAATCAAGATACAAGAAATAATAACAATTTGAATTTAGTCAAAAACATTTTTACTAGTCAAACAACTAGTAACGAACCAGATAGCAACTACGATGATATCTTTGCAATTAACAAAAACAGAAGTATAGTTGAAGTAAGTAACGATTCAAAGAACGCTAATGAAAAAGGCACATTGGATCTGGGAAATAAACTTGAAATTATTGGTCATGATCGAAGTAAGAACAAAAAAGGGCAATCATTGCTCGATCTTTTAGTTAAGTCAACAAAAACCAAAGAAGCGAGTCTACTGGCAAACACAGCGCCAAATGCGGGTCTTGTTAAGAGTAATGCTGAAAATATTAGAATCGACACAAAAATAAGTTCGTTTGAAAGTAAATTACTTCCCACTAAGTATGTTTCCAATTATTTAGCCACAAGATTAGAAAAGAATCAACCATTTACCAACAAAGAAATATTAAATAGTAACAGCATAGGCTTGAAAGAAGAAGACTTATTGAGAAACCCAGTTTCTTCGAAATTCGTAAAAGTTTTGCAGTCTATCCTCACCATGTGAATGTGAAATGTTGTGTTTATTCGTTTTTTTTACTGTTTTTGTGGCAATGTGTCGTCTTATAACTAATAAAATGTGATCGCTCCTTTTTTTGTGAACTCTTTTAAGAGCAGTAATTAATTAGCTTATTTCATCGCGGCTCAAGAACCGTCATTACTCTCTTACAAACGAAGCTTAAAAAAATAAATCATTATCCGCATTGTATTTTTTAATATAAAGTTAGGATTTATAAAAAAAAATTGCACCTGGAGTAATAAACGATGAAACAATCGCGTCGACAGGGACTCAAATTGTAACCGTAATAAGTGTTTTTAACACTGTTTTTTAAAACAGTTTTAAATGTAACAGATACAATAATGTTACCGAATCAAACTGAAACCTTTTATATGTGTCAATAAGTGTTACCAAATCAAAGTGTAGCCTTTTATATGTGTTAATAAGTGTTATATGTATAACTGATGTAATCAATTAGAGCTTTAGGTATAGGTAATTGCACAGTTGCAACGCTGAGTTTACCTGTTACACTTATTAATACTGTTAACACTTTAATATCTGTTACAGATATGTTACGGTTACACTTTTGTAAGTGTTTTGGGTTAACACATTGAAAACACATTTATAAGTGTTACATATTTGATTCTGTTACCAATTCAAAATGTAACACTTATAATTCTGTAACCTTTATGATAGTGTTTTGAGTCCCTGGCGTCGATCTTAAAGAGGCAAGCGAAATTAAGCACTAAAGAGACTACTAACTACTCTTAAACGAACTATGCACTAAAACTTAAGAACGTTACGATAAATAATGTTGACTATAACATAAACTAGAGAAGCTCTTACGTAAACACCAGATGCGCATATCTATGCTCGGGTTAATTTCTTGAAATCAATTACGCAGGCAAAGCTCATTGTAGACCTCACTCCCAATCTGACCAATGACGTCAAACTATTTTGATTTTTTACAGATTTTCAACCAGTGACTACGCTTGGTAGGAGCTACACTACCTTTGTAATTTCACAATTACCTCCCGTTGGATGAAGGGAACTATCTGACAGTTGTGGCGTGAATGCCGAATTCCCTCACATTAGCGTCTGTTTCACAGTGTCCATTAAATGCAGTGTACTGGGCGACAGCTATTAAGATAATTTGTGTTTCATTTTTTTTTTTTTGTTCATTTACTAAACAATACAGTAATTTAAGGCTACCTATAATATTTTAATACCGTGAAAATACCTTTCAAAGATTCTTCCCGATTCACCCCCGTGTCCCTATTCACCCCATTTTACGGTACACTGCGTGCTTGTATGTGGGAATTGATGCATGCTTGGGAATGCAAATGTCAAAAATAAAAGCGAATATTCCCCAACGCCAATGTGAATATTCGTTACATCGCTAAACTTTTTATACATCACGATACCATTTTATTAATATTTAATAGTGTTAATAGTGCAAAGTGTCGGTAAATTTCTTGGTTGATGAAACATGTACACAAACAATTATGTTTGTGATCGTTTAGTGAAGTTCCAATTAAAACAAATGGTAAACGAATGTTTCTCTATCATTCCTGCATGTCATGCAAGAACTTTACATGCAAGAAAGCTAAACATTCGTTGTGCATTAATTTCATAGTTTCTTTTGATACATTGTTTCTAAGAGATTGAATGGTACTGTTTCAGTTAAACATCTACGAAAAGTTTATTCGTCTCGTAGGCTGTATTTTAACAAACTTATAAAACCCATTTTGTATTACTAACATATATATGTATGGATTTGTCTATTTACGTGCGTTAACGCATGTAGGAGAATGTTTGACGGTCCTACAACGCAGTTTAGGGGAAAGATAAATAACGACTCATAAACCTTTATCCAAAAATATCCTTTTTCACTAAAACTCCTGATAGTATCTGGGATTTCTGAGAGATAAGATGGCGGAATCTTTATGCCTCAAAGTTACTGCGCGCTCAACCGAAAAACTTTCTCTCCGAAATTTTGCGAATTCAAGGAGCAGAAATTTTACGAAAAGGGACTGTAATTGTCTCTTCCGTTGGAGTACGATGATGGGTGGCATTATGTTTAATTCGTCTGTATTTAACCGCTTATGTTATATTGAAAATAAATTGGTAATTATGAACGCCACTTGAAAGAGATACTTTTGAGTTTTACGTAGACGAGGAAGTTAAGGTTAATTGATATTTTATTAAATCCTGCTTAAATGTTTTTCATAGCATAGTAAATTTTATACCTCCAAGATCAGAACAGTCAACCCTGATAGTGTGGAAATAGGGTAATAATAATAAAAAACAGGTCTACCATGACGTCTAGCAGTATTGTTTTACCCTTATTATAGTGTGGGAAAGAGACGGAGCTATACAGGATGTCTAGCGCCATCTCTTTCCCACACTGGAAAAGGAGTAAAACAATTATGTTTTAAGACGTTATGGTAGGCCACCTGCATAGGAATGTCGGCACACTACTGACCGCGAATCGGATGCATCACCCACGGTCACTGGTGATGAGATTAATAAAAATATACTTTGATAAGTTGTATGTAGTTTTAATAGGAGAGATTAACCAAAGAGAAGTGACATAGACAAAAGTAGTGTTACTTATAAAACTAAATGTTATTGACCATAGATAAAGCAAGGTTCAAAACTAACTAATACAATAATAAGACTGAATATTACACGGATGTGGAAAGGTCGTCGTACTTTTGTTTTGAAAATTTAATATTTAAATAAGAGAAAAAATAATAAAGTAAATAAAAAAACTATTACCCGATTTTAAATCTACTCCTAGATGTAACAAACACGTAAAATAATTCATTTTTAAATAAAGAAAATTGTCTCAATTTTAAGCTGAAACTGAATAAACAAAGTAAGCAAAACGAGATATTTGCGTGAAAGTGCAAACGACGGTAATTACCGGTTTACGGCGGCTTATCTTAAGACAGCGATGAGACACTCCACCGTTATCAACGTCGCGCCAAACGCTGAAGAAAGGACGAGGATCTTACCTTCATTCAAAACAATTAGTTTGACAAAACTCACAAATCTACCGGAGAAGACCGGAAACTTGTCTGCTATCAAAATTGGTCCTTCAATATAGAGGTTGGCTCGGTTACCTCTCAAGGATAATAATAATTGAAAGTTTGAGTAGATTTAAGCTCATGCTTAGCACACTCGTAGGTCATGTGTAACATACTCGTAGGTAATATTATGTAACATACTCATAGCTTACTCGTAGCATTCCCATAAGTAATTCGTAGCACACTCGTAGCACCCGCGTAGCTCATTCGTAGTTTATTCGTAGCACATTCGTAGCTTATTTGTAGTATTGTCATAGCATTGTACATTCGTCGCTTATTCGTAATATACTCGTAAGTTTTGCAATGATCTCTAAAATAGCTCGTATTAGCAATCTAATCAATGTAATCATATCTTCCTAAGTTTTCAATAATCCGATTTTGGGCAATTATCGCCGCATTTTTGCTGAGAAGTTTTGATTAATCCAATCATCTAACGTCGTAATACATGTATTAACAAACAGAAACCCGGCAAAATGAAATTCTGTATAGTTTTTCTATGGACACACTGGTTGTATTTCGGCGTATTTCCATTAAAAACACCTTCCAGCCTCGGATTTTATTCAAGTCGAGCACTTACGAGTGCTTAAACAGACGATACTCGTTGTGAAGCACTTAAAACTTTTACAAGTTTCTAAAACGTGTACCAAGTGTTCCCTACAGCAATAAGCATGTATAGAGTTAAGGTCGAAAGACGTCGGGATTAGAGATCCTTGGAAACGAAGCCAAACGTTTAAGCAGTATATTATTATTAGGATATTTGACACACAGATAGTTTATATACTAGAAGAACAAATACACACAATTATTGAACTCCACGCAGGCGACGCCGCGGGCAGAAAACATATTTCTAGACAATCCTTTTTAACTTATGTATAAGGTAATATGTACTTTACTGAGTGTAAACTACGGTGTTCATAGGTTAATGTGTGTTGTGAGAGCAAACAGAATGGCTTTTAGTATTTAACTCTTGTTTATACTGCCTCTATAACGACTTTTATAATAGTGCTATTTACTACACAACACGGCAGCACATCTATACATTTCCAGTAGAAAATGATCTAGCTTTATATGGATTTCCCGTAGAATTAGAGATCCGCAGAAACTGGTTTTGTATAGCTAGATTGGTTGCTGTGCTTACCAATGTAAAAACTGTGTAAGACTCGGTCTAGAAGAAATGAAAAATCAATGAAAACACTTGAACCCATATCAAAGGTTTTCAATTAAATAATTATTCAGCGTTTACTATTAAAAGCAAAACAATTCGTTCGGAAGAATAGTTTTGCTTTTTAATAATTAACGTTGATTAATTTTTAATCTTTTCTATTATTAGGTTTCTGTTCCAAGCATACGTTTTGGACACAGCTGCGACGGTAGCAACTTTAGGCTGCGGTTCCACTGACGCGGAGCAGAGCAGAGCGGAGACGAGCTGTGCCGCGATTCACCAATCACAGCTTGAAATCCACATCTCTTCTCCACTTTACTTCACTTCACTTCAAGCCATGTGATTGGTGAATCGCGGCACAGCTCGACTCCGCTCTGCTCCGCTCCGCCTCTGTGGAACCGCAGCCTTAGGCATAAAATGCTTAAGCCGTGCACGCGAAGTAGGTACTCTTGCGTTATCTGTGGTTTTGGATGTAAATGAGACTAATTGAGATATTACTGAAAACTAAAGTACCACATTTATAATTTTGGATTAATTTAATGTATTTAATTGAATAAGGGATTGTGAGTAATTTTGAAACGATTCTGTTTCCTAGTATTCTTTCTTCTCGTCCCAACATTAAGTACTTTTTCTTGCTTTAAATTAATAGGTGGCCACGTTGTTTACCGCATCAGTGACATTCTTCATAATACGAAAGGTGCAACTAAACGGGCACTTAAGCAACTCCAGCAATTACCATTCTTTAGTCCTGAATTGGGGCCACCTTTCTCTCTTTAATGAATAAATGTTGGTGCCAAAAGTAGTCTTGTAAGGAAACAAAGAAATTAATTAACAGACAAAACACCGAAAGCCTTGTTTTCCCACTTATTCAGAAAACTTTTGTAATATTTTCCGCCACCTACGATTGTTCTATTATTATTTAATTATCACATTAATAGTCCAAACGCATTAACATAATATTTCATACCTAACCGTTTTCACCCGTGGCTTCACCTACACAAAAAACTTGAAAGGACGTGGGTAAATTTCCAGGGAAAAAGGTGTCATTTATTATTTATATTTTTTAGATACAGAGACAGAGATAACACGCAACAAGATAATAAATAGTTACTGCTTCATTGGTCCAGTGGTCGTCAAAACGAACACAGCACCTGATGAGGTCAGGTAGAGCACCTGACCTCATCAGGTGCTGTGTTCGTTTGTACATCATCATCTGCCTAGCCTTTTCCCAAACTATCTTGGGGTCGGCTTCCAAAGTAAAAAAAAAAGAACCTTGAAAGCAACCCGGGAGTCTGCATGTTTGCCTTTTATAAACGGCGATAGGCTGGCCTGTTACTCGAAAATTAAACTATGCCTGGAGACATGACAGAGAACATTTTGAGTGAATTTAGCGCTACTTTTTTTTGTATATTTTTGTCCTTAATTCCTTGTTATACCTTATTTTTTTTTACTAGCCTTCATCGTGGTCTACTGTTGGGCAATGGCCTCCCCTTTGTCCTTCCATACCTCTCTTATCTTGTGCGATCCCTGGCCATTATAGGCCTGTAAACATGATCAAATCGTTCCGCCACCATAAAACTGCAGTCATGTTTAGCACAAATGTAAGAGTATTTTCTTTTTCTAACCTTGGTCTCAAATAAAACCTGTTATACAGAACCCACTACGTCAGTAAGCCCACCGCTACAGGGCCAGGACAAGTGGCACCTAAGTGGCTAGATCCACCAGGTAAGAACCGAGATGTTGCAGATATGGCACGAGCTCGGCTTAGCACTCGATGCTTAAATTTGCATACTTTTTTTATCTAATTTATAGTATCTCTTCGAACATCTGTGCCATCCAAAGGTAGATCTTATCGTTCACACTTATGCTACCTTCATACTAACAGAGGTCAGGGTTTTTGGCTCATGTTTGAGATTGATCGGATAAAGCCCATAATATAATCTATATCAATACACGATATACGTATGGGGAGCCTCGTGGCTAAATAATAACAGCCGGATCAATCTCCTAGCAATAAGCCACGTGCCTAGATTTGTCTGTAGATGGGTGACACACGAATTTCCTCTGTGCCTTGGAACGCACGTTGAGCCGTTGGTCCCGGCTGTCATTTGTAGATCTTACACAGTCGTTACAGTTAGTCAATGGCCTGAAAATCTGACAATCAGTCTTACCAATAATACATCCGATGGTATACATGATGCGCTGACACCAAATAAATTGGCATACGTGCAGGAGACAATACTATCACCACATTAGTGAATTCGTAAAGAATGTCTAAATGACGAATTGCCGATTTGACGAATATCTGACTTGACCAATGTCGTGCTACCCTTGAAATGATCGATTTACAGAATTATTTACCATATTAATTTTGCATGTGAACCTTATTTACATGCGATGAGTTGGAATAAATAAATAACAAACAAAATGCTAGGTAGCCTGCACAACATATTCCTAAAGCTTTTTTCAAAATTATTTCGTAAAACAGTGGATGAAACCTTTCAAACAATATGAAAATGAATTAAAATCCGGATGAAGCCGGCTTTCTAGGGGACTTTTGGTATTTTGTCAAACTAATTTAACTTTAGAACGGTATTTCTTTAATTAAAAGACTTGTTACGGGAATATTTTTTAAGCTTTCTTGTCACGATCCGTTTATTATTATTTAGTTGTGTGAGTTCTTATTAATTCAATAAAATTCGGTTATGGTCTTTAAAATAGACTGCAAGCTGCTGTTTATTGACCCGGTCTTAGTTTTATAATAAGTTATCGCAGATATTACAAACCAGGGTTCGAAATCAACTGGGTAGTTCACTTGATCTCCTTAATTTCTTTTAGTGCACTCTAATTCAGTCCAGGCTTGGGCAACTCAAATACGTTTAATTATACTTGAAATTATTTTAAGGCATCTATAACTTGATTTTTTAAATCCTCAAAAAAGTACTTAAATAACGAATTATTTTCGTGAGATTTAATAGGAAAGTATGGAAGAAGAAGACATGCTGCGCCGATTCCAAATGAATTGGGATGACCCCAAGAGAACGATGACGAACGAATAATTTTCAACTGTACATTTTAAGGATAAAACCTAGCTTCTGCATGCGGGTCTGGATCCATAATTTAATAACCCTTCATAAATGATAAATGATGTTTATTTTGCAAATAGGTTTTTACAAACACTTTTACACGTCATTTTTTTTAAAACTAGATGGGGCCGGTGTTTCGTACCTGACTATTCTGAGAAGAAACAGCCGAAACAAACTCAGAGGTTCTCTGTTAACTTGTAACTCTTTTAAAGTCCAGACATTGCTCAATTTACATGAGGACTATGCAGATTAGTGTCTGAGATGGTCTTTTGAAGAAAAAACCACACAGATTTGAGTGGACCTGTCCAGTCAGTGCAAGCATAAAAACGAGTATCAAGTCACCTCTAACAGGTTTCATACTATTTTATTGCGAATTTCAATTTTGGACTAGTTTCAGCGAAAACTATTAATGTTGTTGCCGTGCAGTGACAAAGACATGTTTATTCAGCCGGCTTTCAAAATCGAGGTTATAATTTCAAATATTTGAACCCCATTTTTCAAAATTATCAAAAACATGAAGCTATTTAAATTCCCTAACATTTTAATGTAATTATTTATTTATTTATTTGAAAAGACATGTACAATATAACAGAAAATCCAAGAAATTGTACAGTGAAAAGAAACATGTTTAAAATAAAGTATTAAAAAAAAGTACATACTAAAAATTACAACAAAAAAAAAAAAACATCTTTCATGTATCCTCCTAATAATGAATTAATATTTAATGTACAGTAAAAAGAAACATATTTAGAATAAAGTATGATAAACATACTAAAAAAGTACTTAAAATTACAACAACAAAAAAGTCATCTTTCATGCATCCTCCCACAGAACAGCACAAAAAAAAACATTGATCATTATGTGCCTATTGCTATTTTACGGACTAGTCTCTACTAGTAGTCGGACGATTCGATGTATCATTTGTTTGTTTGACTGACTCCTTGGTCTAGTGGTCACAAGCGCGACTGCAGAGCAGGAGGTCCTGGGTTCGATTCACGGGTTAGGCAAAGTGTTATTGGGTTTGCCCATCAGGAATTTCTGAGGAACAGCTATTGTTCCCGGTTGATGGCAATAGGCTCGCTCCTAATAGGGGAAGATCACATTTTTTTTCTTTGTCCGTCGGGTAGATTTTTGAAAAGTATTGAACACGTATTTTTTCATTTTTCAAGTGTTCATAAAATTACGGAGATATATTGAGTTGAAATGGCGCATGACGTCACGTGTAGGTAATTTTTATACCTACTTGTGACGTAGTGATTCTCTCCAGCTTTAATGAGTTTTAACTAAGTATTTTTTTTTATATTTTGATAAAACAAAAAATACGTGTCTAATATTTTTGTATTACCTGTCTGACGGACAAAATAGAATTTCGTTTTCTATACCCAGTCTTCACCCCTATTACGTGGGACTCACATAAAACTAGCGAAATGCGGGTGTACTAATGGGTACACGTCTGCCTGACCCTTCGGGGATTACAGGCGTGATGTTATGATATGATAATGCTTTTATACTGTCAGCTGCACAACCTGACAAGTAACTGGGTAGGACGTCTTAATGGTATTCAGTTTCATCTTCGGACACACAAAAGGCAACTAATATTTCATTCTCTTAGAAAGAAGGAAAACAGGAATTTCAAAAATTTTGGAAAAGTCAAGGCTGAAATATAACGTGAAACGTGAAATAAAAAAGGAAAGACGGATCTTTTAATCTTTTATTTCATGACCTTATGATTATTTATATATGATTGTAGTAACAGGTACGATGTGTTTATGGTGGCTAAGTTTAAAAACACCGGCGAATAAAACGGTAGAAATTAAAAAGAAGGAATCATAAACTTTCATATTAACCTTTAACTTATACACGTTCACTCTTAGGAAAAACATTTCCACTAAGTAAATGTGAAAACGAAATATTAGGTATACGTAACGTATAAAAACCACGCGGCAAAAAGGCGACAATAGTGATGCGAAATTTTTAATATTCGTCTCTGCTGCACGTCAACAAAATATTTTTTAACTGCGTTTACACTTAAAGGCATTTCATACAAACTTCCAAGGCGTTATTTTCCGAAATGACAGAACCGATTTTAATTAAACTTCATACGCATAAACTGGATACACAGGTCTAAAAAGTTACTAAAAACATTTTCAAAAATAAGGTCACAGCTAAATTAGACCGATAATAAATTATGTTTAGAAACTTTCCAATTATCTTTTTTTTTAAAGACATTTCTATTTTTTTTTAGTAACTTTTTAGACATAATAATGTATCCTGCTTATGCTTATTAAGTTTCTTTGAAATCGGTTCAGTCATTTCGGAAAATAACGCCTTGAAAGTTTGTATGAAATGCCGTTAGGTGTAAACGCTCTTAATGGTTTTTTACCACTCTCGCAGAAACAACGAAAATATAAATTATTCTAGGAACCACACTAACATGATGAACCAAACCTCGAATTATTCTACAGATGGAGTAGAATACGTAACTTCGACGCACAAAATATCGATAAATGCTAATACGATGCTACAAAATTGCGATGCATGCTACTGCGAAAGACCGTCTCTGCGAAGCCACTACACTTCGATGCACGTTACCGCGATAGATCTTAACTGCGATAATCCATTTCCATAAAGTGCCTATCTGGCCATTTTTAAACATGATTACAGCAATATTAGATTTTTCGCGGTAAAGTGCATCGAAGTCAAGTAGTATTGCAGTGAAAATCTTTCGCGGTAACGTGCATCGCAGATAAGTAGTATCGCAGTTAAGATCTATCGCGGTAACGTGCATCGAAGTGTAGTGGCTTCGCAGAGACGGTCTTTCGCAGTAGCGTGCATCGCAATTTTGTAACATCGTATTAGCATTTATCGATATTTTGTGCGTCGAAGTTACGTATTCTACTCCTACAGATGCGTAGGTATGTTTGTATATCAGTCGCACAATCTCAGACTCCCAACGTTAAGCAACGCTTAGTGTTGTCAGCCCGTAGATAACCATCCCTAACTATCGAGCCCCTTGGATGCCTCAGGAAGCACGTTAAGTTTTTGTCATGGTGATCAATCGGATATCTTTAACAGTCGTAATGAGTATTCGGAAATCGCAAAAGTCTGACAACCAGTCTTATTATACATATATCTATACTAATGCATCCATTCTTCCATACAAATACCTATTAAAAATGCGAAAGTCACCTATCAACTCCATATCGTAAGTTGAAAGTGTGGTGTTAATTTGGCAGTTTGCTTCTTTGGGCTCATTATTCGTTATATCGATACTTATCACGATAGCTCGATGACTTAGAGATTCAGGCCTCGGTCCTCATACTAATATACCAACAGACGTTGCTGGGTCCAAAACCCTGGTAAGTACCAATGACATTTTCTTAATTTTAGCTTGAACACCAATAAAAGAACAACATCGTGAGGAAACCTGGACATATAATTTTAACATAGATCTGTAATCGCCTCTCCGCCTTGCTTTAGCAAGATCGGTGATCTATGTTCATGCCTTATCTATTTAAAAAGAGGTACATCCAGTCATCTAAGACAAAAGGTGCAGAAAAGGTACTACCTACCTGTCTCGGAGCAATGAAACTTGTAACAAGGTAAACCCAATAGAAAGTTGCCTCTGTAGGTGTACCTAGCTACACCAATTGCACACAGCAACAGAATAAATGATGGGTCAACACAGCTGTGAGTCTATTGCCAGTTAGACAAGCGAGACGTTCCTAATGAGTGCAGTCTGTGTCTGCAGTTCGAATCGATGCGCGAAATACGGAGCTCTTTGTGGAGATTAGACTGAATAATGCATGAGTTACTGGCCAATCCTTCAGACTGTGAACCTAATAAAGAAGGTTTAACGTAAATATTTCCGTTTGTTCAATTTTCCGGCAAATAACAGACAGTTTGTGCAATTTTGATTACAAAACTTCAGCCCGCGGCTTCGGTATCGTTAGGGTCGGGAATCATCAAACACTATTTTTCGAAAATGTTTTTTAGTAACCTATGTATCCTGCTTATGAATATGAAGTTTCACTAAAATCGGTTCAGTCATTTCGGAAAATTAGGACTTGATTTGTATGAAATGTCGTAAGCCGTAAACGCTCTTAAGTTATGAGCCTTATCGTTTATAAATAACCGAATTACAGTCCGTACAATGAAAGTTGGTGACTTTGCCGAACAATGTTCATACCTATTATATAAATTACCGCATTCATCAAACTGGGCCCAAGATGTTCGTTTAAGCGCAAGCTTCAATTAATAGGTACGGAGAAATTAATTAAAACTTCCAGGGTTTGGCTTTGTGAGCCGTGTGGGATATAATACTAATGAAATTAGCTGTAGCGGTTTCTTGCCTTCTGGAAGATTTCCCAGCAGTGTCTGTACCTACACGTTCCTTCCGTTGATAAGACACAGGTTTCTTGCTTAGTTTAGAAGTCAAACGTTCGTTCATAAACTGGGTCTGTTGTACAACTTAATCCTATTCTCTAGAACTGTTGTATTGTTTTGTTTTTGTGTACAAATAAACATTTTATTTGTTATTCCTTAGGGCACTTGCTTGCGACATAACGTGCTCGAGACTTGTAATTATGAAATAGCGGAATGTCATGAAAAAAATATACAACTCAACTCCTCAAAATACACATCATCTTTATCTTCCTATCCTTGTTCTGATTCTACTTGGGGTCGATGCAACACGTTGTTGTATTCTCCCCTGTTAGACGTCACGGCATCATTTATGTATATGTCTTGGTTTTTGACTATGCAAAATACTACGAACAAAAAAGTAACTCTGATATTTGTGTTGGACGAGGTTTGAATCGAAAAATTATTTTAAATATTCTTCCCCGAAAACTGGCTCTTATCGCTCTACAATTAGGTTCAACATGAAATGTATTTCACACTCGTGGAGTATTTTCATTCATCACAACTATAAAATAAGTTCAAAATGGGTTAAATTCCTATAGTCTCGTCTGCGGCTTGGGTGTGAATTCCGCCTCCGCTGCAATAAAACAAATTCCACTTGTATCAAAATGTACCATGGTTTTGAGTTCCGAAACCAAAAACGTGCTGTAAAAAGTAAGCGAGCGGACACTCACTGTGAGTTACGTGTGTCGGGAACAAAATCGAGTCAATGGCAGTGCTAGCTTAGTGGAACCGAGCGCAAAATACGAACAAAAAAGTGGGTAGACCGATTTGTCTGCACATAAACACCCACCCGCAATAACTTCTCTGTGATCATGGTGCAACATCTCCGAAATATCGGGAACATAGTAAATATCCCGTTTCCAGAGCTATTGACAGTAAAAGTACTATGTTAGAAACCGGGTGATGGTCTATATATGCAAGGTTCTCATCAAAATCCGTGAAACCTTTAAAATGTAACAGAGAGACAGACAAACAGAACAGAGGGTCAGTCCATCTAGTTATACTGTTAGTGTTATACAATATAACAGAAGGGACAACAAAAGTCCTATTTGTTATACTGCTCCATCTTCTTATACTCTACTTTCGCATTTATATGAGAACAGGTGTACCTTCGTTTTACTTCAAAACTTGCTGATTTATTCCAATATCTGGATTATACATTCGTGGAATACCGTGTACTGAGGTTGTTCGGAGCAGAAATTGGAACCATTGCAAAACAGAGGACTCATTTGTTCCAGCATTCCTGTGTGATGTTATCTCTTCTTTAAACAAAATGCGCGAAAATGGGCGAAAATTGTGCTTAGTAAATAATGTACGTGAAGTTAGCTTTGTTTATTTGCAGTTTAGTTGGTAAATATGAGGAGTATTGTGGAGCTCTTGGCTTCATAATAACAGCCGCTCGGGTCGACCGAAAGCACGGTAAGCCGTTGGTCCCGGCTGTTATTTGTAGATCGTTGACAGTCGTTACAGGTAGTCAGTGGCCCAAAAGTCTGACAACCAATCTTACCAAGGGGTATTACCCAGTACTAACTGGGTTGTGGAGGTCAGATAGGTAGTCGCTCCATGTAAAATACTTTGTACACAGCTGCATCCGGTTAAATTGGAAGCCAACCCCAGTTGTGAATAGGCTAGGCAGATGATAAGTAAATATGTGTACTATGTAGGTGCAACAACGTACCTTTTACTATCTTAATTATAATTTAAGACAAAACGGGATCAGTATTGCTTAGGGGTGTTTTCTTTCCTTATTTATTTCTTACATTAACGAGATGTTCAGTTTGTTACAGAGCCATTTTCCTCTGATTTGTAGCTTATTACGGCCGTTGTTCAAGAGCATCTTCATCATCATTAAACGCAACAACATTTTCGCAGAATATGGTTTCTTTTGGCATAAAACTGACGCAAAACAAGAAACCTTGTATGTGTGTACGTGTTTATCAAGCGAGCAGTATCGAGAACCGAGAAATATGCAAAAAACGTTTATAATCTCGCTTGCTATCTGTCCTACTTTTCATCTTGCGAAGGTATGCAGCTTATTTCCGGGAAAAATGAAATGGAAAACAGCTTATACTCGTCCTATCCTACCTATCTAGTACCTTACCGATTTTTTTTTTCATATATCGAAATAAGAACAGTTTGTTTACCTGGTACAGCCAAGTGATTAATATTATGATGCTGATAACTTAAGTTAATATGTTTTCTTTTGTTACTAAGTGTTTTAAAAACGAATTAGATGCAATGAGACTTGAGTCAGGATGAACAGTAGCGTAACGGTAAAATTTACTATAAGCCTTTTTTTCTTTAAGCCGGAAGCCTTTGTGCAGCTGATGGGTCAGCTACACAAAGGCTTCCGTCCATGATTCCAGCTGGTCATTGATTTTATCCAGCTCGTCCCACCGTCTTAATATTATTATTTTTTTATTAATAGGCCATCAAGTGGTGGGACACTTGCTTGCTGGTCAAAGGCGTCCCCTTTCTCCTTGTAAACCTAATCTTTTTTTTTTTTTTTTGCGGATGAGAAATCATCAAATGACTTCGGAGCGGGAGGGAGTGTCAGACTTGACTGACTAAAACCCACCCATGTTCCTTCTTAGCCCTTTGTGTTCCAGGGCCGCGGTATCTCTTTCGAACAACCCGCAGCCCTGGCAGGCATCGGCCCTTTCGGACCCCTTCCGGTTTGCTGACATCTCCTTGAGGCGCGCGTGGAACACGTACGCGCCGTCGACACGGCCTGTCGTCATGAGACGGACGGACGGTGAGCTAGCCCATTACTCACCGTCCACAGGCTCGCGCCTACGGTGGCCGGGGGCCGCAAACCTAAGTATCTTGTGCGACATCTTGGCCAAATATCACATAAGAGAAAACAAGATCAGATTGTCACACCACCTTCGCCGCAGTCTTCCTCGTCGGCGATTCCCTCCGCCAGGCCTCCAATGAGTGACGATATTTGCCCACCACTCCGTTTGCATTAGCGCTACTTATCTAGCCCACTCCCAATAACAGAAAAATTTTAAAATCCTAAATAAAAATCCTCCCTTTTCCTTCCACAGTTGTTATTTTGTCAAATCGTGAATCGAGACAAGTCAAGTGGTGTGAAGTGTACTTAAGGCACTTGACTATAATTGCTTAGAATATAAATGTAAGCCACCGCAAATCGTCCTGAATGGCTCAAAATTGAGCTTCTATTTACAGTTATCCTTTCAAAGCTATTAATGAATTGTGTAAATTACTTTGGCTCAATTAGATATCTTTTGGTTGGTTGAATGGAAACAAATTGGAATTATAAAGGGTGTAAAACACCTCTTAACGAAGCCGAAAGGCACTGGTTCTCCCTGTCATTGCGATTATTTTTTTTGTTCTAGACCATACCTGGGAACCTTCTAGTTACGTACATATTAGGGGTCAAAGTTCCAACTTTTTGACAAGTATTTTTTTAAATACAAGTTTTTAATGTAAGATTTTTACTTTAAACACCTCCACGACCCCCGTACTATTCAATCCGTCCTTCAGCACAATGTTTTGAGTGCGTTACATTGAGTTCTACCATAAAACATGATTTCACACCCCCCAAAAAAAAGTCGTTTCCCAGCAATAATTTTTGCGTAAAGTTACTTAGTTTCATGTACAGAATGCTTGGTTGACGGCTTCGTGATGAGGTGATTTACACGGTGTATGTTAACGCTCCTTATTGGACCTCGATTGGAGCGAACAAGCTGTGGACTGCTGTAGGCTCATGATGCTGATGAGACTCCTCATCAACATCAGACCTATTTTATTTTTTTATCTACTGCTTCTCAGTCCGTCAATCTAGGTCACCGTAAAATACTGGATAAGAACTGAAGAGAGTAAGAATTTGTAACTAATTTAGTACTTACTTTTTTTTATTAGTGTGTTATTTAGGGTCATTTTTTTTTAAATATTTTATTACTAATTAATTTATTATCAGGTTACAAAGACCCATAGAAAAATACCTTAACCTAAATATAATACTATGCTAATTGTGTTACTATATGAAACTTAAAACCATGTTAGGAACACTTCACGCGCACGATGTGTTGTGTGTGTACTTATATTTTTATAATAATGGACTTACACAAAATATGTAATAATAAGTTTTTATCATAGCAAATACATTTTTGTCGAGTTCTTAGGCTAAATCATTTTATAAACATACATAGGGATTTTTTGCGCCACCATTATATTATCTATTCTGCTTTCGTATGTGAATAAAACACGAATGGAATGACTAATCGAACACGAAAGCGACATTCTTGAAATACTCTGTTTAAAAGGAATTTCAATACATGTCCTCATTGCATGCTTATTTTAATACCTACGTTCTTTGTATTTATTGATTTCACTTTTTATTCTTCTTCTTTTAAGCGTGTCACTGGGCCACTAATTTGACTTCGGATTGCGTCCAACAGTTCCTGTACTTCTTGACAAACAGAACAGGGAACAGAATCAAGTGAAGTTGATATGATGGAAGAGTATTTAGATGAAGAATTCTTAGATGCAGAAGAGAGAGACTTCTGAAGAAAATAAAAATTCGTGAAGTAGAAAGCAAGCGAAAAAGCCTTTGTGGACAAAAGTCTATGAAAGTGACTCTCTCATAATGGCGGTGTGTTAAGTGTAGCATTTGATTATTTTAAAATTAAAAGGTTTCTCTAACCCAACGCATTGTTTTTCTGGTGTCCAATATACCCTGAACAAACAACAGGATACGCATGATATTAAGTGCCCCATTAACACTCCAGGGCAGAGTCATTAATGAATCTCCACCTGAGCAGCTGTGATTTTTTATTTAAGAAAGTCGGTGAACAAGCAGATATATTCGATTGCAGAACGTTGAGACATCGATATCTTACGAAGAGAAACCGCCACAGAACCACGGCAACTGTAGTAAAATTTAGTTGAATGGGGGACCATGACGTCTTAAAAAAATATTGTTATACTACTTTTCCAAAAAGTCTCTTTCCCACACTGGAATAAGAGTAAAAAAAATACTGCTTTAAGACGTCATGGTAGGCCAGCAGACTATGTTGTGCGCACGGCAACCAATCAAGCTATAAAACCAGTTTATGCGGATCTCTCATTGTAGGGGAAGCTCATACAAAGCGAGGCCATGTTATACTGGATGTGTATAGCTTGATGTGGCGCCGTGTGTACCTGGAGCGGCCCACTTGGTTAAAAGACGGATTATGGTAGGGTAGGCTCGACATAGTCAGCTGAAGAGGGAGTTAACTATATTTAACCCCCAGCACGCGTAGCATGACCAGGGTAGAAACGAGTTTTGTCTGCGGAAGAATCGACATATTAATGACAGATAGACAATGACGATGTGTCATTTTGTCAATTCTTCCGTCGACTTAACCCGTTTCTATGGCGGTCATGCTAAGCGTACTAGGCAACTTGCGGGTAAGGACGCTATTACTACTGAACAATTAACCGAATATACTTTTCAAAGTTAGTCATAGAAGTCTCGAATGTCTTTCCACATTCAACAAAACGGTTACTTTTCAAATACTTCATTTATTTATTGAATTGTTTCCAAGCCTAATAGTTAAATGAACTTAAATGTAAACGAACACAGTATAATAACAGCCAGTGGGAAACTAGGAAACTTTCTAGGAATTCCTAACTTGGGACTGCTGTAACTACGCTAACTTCATCTAACCAAGTATAAACTGTTAAGTTTACTCTAGTTTCTAATGACTGCGCTATAGTTGGAACTTTAGATATTTGCACCGATATTAAATAAGGTACGTCAACATCATTTTATTTAAGTACTTACTTAATACGCTGTTGCTGTGGAGATGGATAAGCTTTACCTAAAATAAATAAAAATAAACCGATTTTTTTTTGGAATTTTTGTCAATACTCATAGAGCGGTGTTTCATCACTCCATTTGGTCATATCGACAAAATAAGACAGCTATTTGCGACGTACCTAACTTCTATAATGCACAAACTTAACAAAAATTGGTTGTCTGTAAAGTCGGTTTACTGACGATAGTTGAACGTGACAACGCTATAGGGACGCGTGCCTCTCACTCGCTCTCATTGTGAGCGCATAACGTGAGCGGAGCGTAACGCAGTTTCTTGAAGTGTCACCCGGCAAACCAATTTATAAGACGTTGTCACGTCAAAAATGTATTACATAATTACATTACATGGTTCGCACACTTAACTTTTATTATTTTCTTATAAAATTTTCTTTTGTTCGCATGTGTAGTGTAAGGTTATTAGAATCAATTTATTTATTAATGAGTTTTCTTGATCTAAGTAGTGGTCACAAGTGCGACTGCTGAGCATGAGGTCCGATTGTGCTTCTTTTTTTTCGGATGGGAAATCATCAAATGACTCCTCCCGCTCTAGGCGGAGCGGAAGGGAATGTCAGACTTGTACTGACTAAAACCCATCCATGTTCATTCTTAGCCCTTTGTGTTCGAGGCCACGGTATCTCTTGCGAACAGTCCCGCAGCCCTGGCAGGCATCGGCCCTCTCGGACCCCTTCCGGTTTGCTGACATCTCCTTGAGGCGCGCGTGGAACATGAACGCACCGTCGACACGGCCTGTCGTCATAAGACGGACGGACGGTGACGCGAGGCTCTCTCCCTCTCACGTTCCGCCACCTCCTTCGCTAGCATGACTGCTTCGCAGAAGGAGGCGACGTCTTTCCATTCCCTTTCACTCCGGACCGTGGATTGAACCAGGGCCGGACGCGAGAGGTCGCCACCACCAGAGTATGAGGTCCTGCGTTCGATTCCCAGTTCAGTCAAAGTGTTATTGGGTTTTTCCATCACAAATTGCCACTGAGTCTGGATTTTTCTCCGGTTGATGGCAATAGGCTTGCCATCATTACATAATGTCATCGTTATTACATGGGACTCAAACATTACTGGCGGAATGTGTGTGTACTATTGGGTACACCTCTGCCAAACCTTTCGGGGATTACAGGCGTGATGATATGTTATGTCAGCTGCTTAATACTTAGGCATCATCATTTCAGCCGAAAGACGTCCACTGCTGGACATAGGCCTCTATACGCTTCTCTTCTATGCGCTTCTCTCAAAAATTAATACATAAATAAACTTACGAAAGCATTCAAATTCCTGCAGCTAACCTTAGCATAGACCAAAAACGTTCACCGACTCCTTCCACCCGATAGATAGCGTGTAACTTATGCAGATTCGTTGCATATTGGCCGTCAAGCCCTAGGGTATGCAAATGATTGCAAATGCCGAAGTCTACATCAGATCGAATCTGCCCGCGACGGCTTACTAATAGCAGTTGTATATTCAGGTTCAAAGTTTAATTGGCAATCTAGGTTGGGTGTGAGTCTTTATGATCTTCCTTGAAGTACTAAATGTTCCTATGTTCGCACGGGAACATTTTAAATATTGCCTACGACACCTGGGGATATACTCGTATATACGACATATCGACGCAAGCAAAATATTTTGTTAACACACACACACCGCTTTATTGCACTACTCAAAAGTGATCATACATCTAATTAATAAACTCCTTCTTATAAATAAATCAATGATTATAGTCTTCTATTGGTTGTACTCACTACCTTCATATCGTATTCAGACCACGTAGTTACTTTACTATTCTCATAACACAAATATAATTGGGTAGTAATTAGATCCACGCGTTCCTCTGTAGTACTTTCACGGCCTTCACTGACGATGATCATATAAAATTCATTTGTGTAACAATAGTAACACTCTTTGTATCAAATACTTGCTTTGGCTGCGGGTTCGCTATATTTTAACACTAAATCGGCTTGCGCTTGGTCGCGTGTCGCATGATGTGAAGCAATGATGTGGACTAGGGTAGAGCACGCTTGCATAGAACGGATCCAGATTATAACGATCGGGGAACAGAGAGCTCGGCAGTGAATTGTACAGACTGCGTACGATATACAAAATTGGAAGCATAGCGCTTGGTTCGGGTCCGTGGAACTTCAAGCATATAATAGTGACGCTTCGCCGTATCTGTTCTCGTCTGATCATGGAATGGGGTAACGGAAATAACGGGAACGTTTACAATATAGTAAACATTAAAAATAAACACTGACCCTCCCCGACCTTCGCTCGAGCCCAGCCCGCATGCTGTGCCAGTAGTTTTAAATCAGCCCCTAAATATTTATATCATTCAGATCCAGCCTGTTTTCATGCTGTCCTCGGAGGAGAAGAGCAAGGCCCTAAGCCGAGGCTCGTATCCCACATAGGTTGCCCTTAGCGTGTAGTCGCTTAGTTTGTAAGTGTTGTTATGCCCTGGCTGGAGGCCTTACACTTAAGGCACCCACAATATAGTCCGGTTAAAGCAGACGACAACCTCCTCGGATGAACTGCGAGATGCCATTCAAAAAAAAAAAATACATAACAAGGTACACTCAGGGATAATTTATCTTCCCATTAGTGAAAGAATTTTCGTAGTTACCCTACATCCAAACTTGCTTTTACCTCTTTATAATATAAAGTATAGATTACCTTCAAATCGTCATTATCATTGTGTTGTGGAACAATCTCGCTGTGTTAGGGTTTATCTTCCTTTTTATTAACATCTGTAGCCTTGAGTGCCACATAATGTGATGATGGTACGATGGCCTTGCATTCAGCAGCTCACAAAGCGTTTGTTTTGATTCCTCTATTCTATGCCTGACTATATAAACGTGTGTGTTATGTTTAAAGATTTACCATTTATATGAATAAACATGCTTTCATACTTTCGTGATGTCCTTGAAAGTTGTGTTTTCCATGGTAGTCTAAACATCTTTGGATATAATACATATTTGATGAGATTCCAGGAAACGTGAAAAGACTATCAGAATTAATGCCAATTTTAAATGGTTATACTACAAGCAATGGCTGGCCCTTGCAAGCAGGAACAGCACTAATTTGTTCGCGTTGTCCCGCCTAATGTATTGGTATATAATTCATGTTGTAGGACTGAGCTAAATTAGAAATTTGAAACAAAACCGTAACCTGTTCTAAATATACTTAGATTTTTTACCTGTTTAGTTATAACTATGATGAACAGTATGTAGGCGTTGAGCAGCAGACCGATGGCGGAGATGACGGTGACGGCAACGCTAAGCGCGAGCGTCACTGCCGCCTCCTCGGCCCGCGCTTCCGTCCCGTTCACCTCCATAAGGCTGGGCTATGTCTGTCTCTGTCTTGCTTCACCCTAGCCGTTCCATGCTGGGCCGTTGAACGTGCGCTGCTCCATTCTGTTTGGTGACGTCACCTCACTGCAGATGCCGCGTTCCATAGCATCTCACTTGGGATGATCTGATAAAGAAAAAAGAACTATAAGGACCAGATATTAATGTGTCTTTTGGAATGTAGAAGGAGGGCCAGGTAACTAGGTCATGACTCAGTTGAGCAATTAAGAAAATAGCAAAGAAGAAAGGGAATAGGGTAGGTGCAATCTGGCGACTGTATTAAGAGTTCGCTTCGACTGTACGTGAACTCTTCTCTCTATCTGTCTCCTTTAAAAAAAGCTCGCAGATAGATCTCGGTTTTTAGACATAAAATCACATCACATTTTTCGATAGAATCAGGCGTTAAAAGTGATGGATTTCTGCAAAGTAGAAATCTATCACTTTAAATAATAAAGCGAAAAAGATCCAGGCCATAGACATTTAAACATTTCGGACTGGACATTTTTACGATTAAAACCCTTTTTTTAACCCCCGAACAAAAAAGAGGGGTATTATAAGTTTGACGTGTGTATCTGTGTGTCTGTCTGTGGTATCGTAGCTCCTGAACGGATGAACCGATTTTGATGAAATTAGTTAGTTATGATTTGTGCCATTTGGACGAATTTACTAATTTGAATGCTAGCTAGTCAAAATTGATCATAACTCCACCATCATATCCAGAGAGCGCCTTGAGACATACTTAGGTACTCTTCGCTACCTTTGTAAAGGAAGGTCTGTTGAAAGTAATCGCAAAAGGGCCACAGATGCTCATTTAAAACCCATCAAAATGATTTGTGGGAATAATACAAGAGGTATTAGAACATCCCAAAATGTTTTGAAACAAATGTACGTAATATATATGTATATAACCTGAAGCAGTGTTTTATTTAAATGCTATCCATGTTTCTCCAACTACATGTGATTTGTATTCTAGTAACGTTCTTAGATTTGTGATAATATGAGTATAGACGTTTATTAGCAAAATACTAGATTACGAGTCTAGTAATGGAACAAATGTATACACAATTAATTTAATTATTGTTGAACGTTTGATGATAACTCTGTACGTGTTTTCACTACAGTCTGGCACTAACTAGGTATATGTTTTGTAATTTGGTTATATGTACTAACAAAACACATTACCTAAATTATGTTTTAGAAAGAGGTAAACAACGTCGTGTATGTACATACTTAGAAAAGTAAAAACATAGCCAAAATGAGATATTTCTTTTCAAAGATGGTAATTTAAAAAAAATATATATAAAGGGTGTAAAACACCTCTTAACGAAGCCGAAAGGCACTGGTTCTCCCTGTCATTGCGATCATTTTTTTTGTTCTACACCATACCAGGGCCTCAAGTCTGCTATTACAATAGTGTCAGAATGGCCTATCATTGATTTCATAATTGTTGATTTTGACAAGTTTGGTAATCTACTAATATAATGGCGTCATTATGACTTCACAATGGTCAACCACTGACACTCCATTGAAAGAAATGGCATAGAATTTGACAGACCATTATGAATTTAGCAGATTTCGGACTTTTAGCAAAATGACAATGGGATCGTGTTGGAATGACGATGTTTATAAAAATAGCAGACTTGAGGCCCTGGGAACCTTCTAGTTACGGAGATATTAGGGGTCAAAGTTCCAACTTTTTGACAAGTATTTTTTTTAAATACAAGTTTTAAATGTAAGATTTTTACTTTAATCACCTCCACGACCCCCGCACTATTCAATCCGTCCATCAGCACAATGTTTTGAGTGCGTTACATTGAGTTCTACTACAAAACATGATTTTACACCCCCCAAAAAAAAAACGTTTCCCAGCAATAATTTTTGCGTCAAGTTACTTAGTTTCATGTACAGAATGCTTGGTTGACGGCTTCGTGATGAGGTGATTTACACCGTGTATAATAAATTTACAAAGATTAAAAATAGACTAAGTAGACTAACTTTTTCCCGCAGCTTTACCCGTGTAAAGGTCGTAAATAATCCCACGACAACATAGTAAGTACTACTTGGGTAAAAAGTGTCCGATAAGATTCCATAACCTACCGATAAAAAATAATCGAAATCCGTTCAAAGGTAACACAGGCAGACAGACAGAGGTACTTTGGCATTTTTTATATTAGTATGGAAATAACTTCCTATACATTTTCCGTAATTCACCTTGAATACACTCACACCACCACATCCGTCATCTGTTAGGGTATGTGAGTTTAAAATATTTGTAAACGCAACCACGATACAAGAGTGTAGGGCAACGTTATTTAAATAAAAAAAATCATATTAATGAAAATACCTTTTCCTACAATGAAACTAGACTCCTGTGAAAATCACAAATTCCAACCTTAAATTCTCTTCCATGACGTTGAGTAACACATAGCAATAATTGTAAACGTAACGTCACGAGACAAGAAGAAAATTCTGATGTAATAATACTGCTATATTTTTGTATATGTTTTCCTCCGCCTGGGGAGGGTGGAGGGGTGTGTCCTCGTAATTTTTGGCTGTAAGGCGGGGACACATTCACCCTTGCAGTGCCATATGTATAATGGAATCATGCCCGCTATGTCGATTTCCCGCTAGGTAGATTCGTGAAACAAATAACATCTGTTTTAAAAAGTTTACGCTTGACCTCGAGGTTGGTCGAGTACACTTAAAACAAAAAGTGAAACGCTTCTAGTTAGTAATAAAATCATATTTATTTTACACAAAATGTAAATTTATTATTCTAACAGATAAAAAACTAGGCTATTCTCCAAACCATAGACGTAGTACATAACACATTACACGTGTAAGCAGTCAAGCCCTTAATTATTACATTCTTTATTCGCACAAATATACAAAGGCAGCGTAACCATAAGGCATTTTCAGTCAACCTTTGGGTGCAGAGACAATGGTAGGTATTTTATTTTAAGTTATGGTTGTTCTAAACCATAACCAACGTAACCACTGGGCCATTGTAGCTCTGCTTAACTCAAAACGTACACGGTCAATTTTAGTGATGCCAGTAACAGTCGACTAGAACATCGACCCGTGTAAGCCCCGTATAACATTTTCCAATATTGCATGTCACAGAAAACGCGAAACACCCTTAAATGCAATGTCATTGACAAATGACTATTCTAAAATACGATCAAGAGACATGGCAGTGGGAATGCACGGTCTTCGTGTATTATACGGAGGTTTGAACCTGTTTTACATTTAAAACAAAGTTTAACTAAGTATCGTTTTGTGAACGTTTGGGTGATGAATAGCTGTCACGTTTTTTAAAGACTAGCTTATATTCCCACGGATTCGTACTTCCGTGATAAACTATCTGTGTGCCCCTTTTTTTGCGTGAAATAGTTACAAACATCCATACATACATCGTCACAAACATTCGCATTCAAAATAGGTAAGAAGATACTGTTCTCAGTCTCTCTTTTTAACCCCCGACCAAAAACGAGGGGTGTTATAAGTTTGACGTGTGTATCTGTGTGTCTGCCTGTGGTATCGTAGCTCCTAAACGGATGAACCGATTTTGATGAAATTGGTTTCGTTTGAAAGGTGTTTTAATCGAAAGTGTTCTTAGCTATGTTTCGATAAAATCTGATCAACCGTTTGAAGGCCATCACCTCTTTTCTAGTTGAAAGGAAATTAACAATTTGCACAGGTCTGATCGATTCGAAATTTGAAATCTTGTCACTTGTCACCATGGGCATTGCCAGGGGGGGTGGGTGCTAACCCCCCCCCCCTCCCCCCAGAAAGTTTTTTTTTTTAATTTTTGCTGTTTTCGTTAATTGGCGAGATGACACGCAACACCGAGAAAAGTGGAAGCAATGGGCCTATGCCCAGTATTGGGACAGTCAAGGCGGGACACGGGTCACGGGGGACCGCTAAGTAGACCGCTTAGTACAACAAGCACATAACAAAGCGGACCCCCGACGCTAAGACGCTTGGATTATTTTATTTTTGGTTTTTTAGAGGATCTTTGTGTCGGGGGTTTTTAAAATTTTTAATTTAATTTTTATTAATAAATTGTTTCATATATTTCTCACTCTAAATATTTATTTATTAAAACTTTATGCACACGTATAAAAACACTGTACAAAGGCGGACTTAATGTCTTAGGCATTTTCTACCAGTCTACATTAGGGTGATGCAGAGAGAAAACATAGTAGGTGCAGCATCACAAATGGTAAAAAAACATTTACAAATAAAATATAACGATACATACATAAATACATACATGTAAACAAAAATAAAGAGAGAGACAAACTAACAATAATTTAATTTATGATGAGATGAATCTGCCAGCTTCTTAAGTAAGTGTTCGCGAGCTTTAACTTCAAATGTGAACCGATTGTTCAGAGGGAGCGCATTCCAAAGGAAGACAGCCTGGACAAAAAAAGAAATATCATATTGAAGTAGTAGCAATGTCTTGTCTACTGACTACGCTTTAATATCAGCACCTAATCACGAGTCCAAATATTTACAAACTACAGCAAATCCAAAATGAGCAGCAGAGACAAGAGGTGTTAATTGTATTCGATATCTGTGAGACTGGAGTATGTAACAGTATCCTGGCTACCTCTTCTTCGGAATCCAGGATACAGCCTCGTAAACTTTTAGATTCATCGCAGAAATAGTTTTATTCTTAGTATAATAATTATAAGCTTGCGTTTGGACGCAGGTCGACTGATGTGAAGGGATGAGGAGGGCAGATGATTTTGAAGAAGTGGTTTAAGAGGGCTTGCTTGTTTTTGTCTTTATTAGAAGGGAGAGGAAGACCGCAAACTACCTGGATGACAAATGTCCGAAAGGACTTGCAAAACCTTGGCATTATAGCAGACGATGCATACCAGCGATGAAAAAGACGACCCTGCGTAACGGGAAGAGGTGAGAGCAAAGAGTGAATGAGGACTTTGTTTAGCATTTTACATAAGTGGCATATATTATGTCAACATTAAAACCCTCTTTGTTCATTATTATCTACCTAGCATTTACCCAACTATGTAGGGGTCCGCTTCCAGTCTAACCGGATGCATCAGAATACTAGAGCGACTGCCTATCTGACCTTCACAAATTAGTTTGTACTGGGTAGTACGATACCCGTTGGTAACACTGGATGTCAGACTTTTGGCCCACTGACTACCTATAACGACATTAAAAACCTCAATAAATTAAAAAGTAGTAGGTAACATATAAAAATCCAACATATACTCGTACAGTTACAGGAACTCAATATCGACATTCGTTACCATTAATCGCTTACAAAAACTAATTACGATAAATTATTCAGCGGTACACAACACACCCATAGCGTGCCTTTTATACCGATACACCTATTTTTAGCCCCATTACTGTTATAGTAGCCATAGAAAAATAAATCAACGTCCTTCGATCGGTTTCCCATCACAATCGACATTGTTATGTCGACTATTTACGATCTGTCCGTACTTGGCAAGGTCAAGGTATGAACTGAATCAATTATCATAAAAGTAGACGGCGATGAAACGTTAGGAGCTTTCTTTAAGATCACTTTAAAAACGTTTTGTTTTTTTTCTATTCTTTTTGCTGGTTTTGGAGCAGTAGAATTAAGACTCCTGCTGATAGGCGCGACGAGACGACTCTGAAAGAACAATTTCCATGAAATTTTCATAAAAACGACCTACTAAAGTCGCGTCGCGCCTGTACATGCGGGAGCCTTTAAAGTTGGTAGATAAAAATAGTGTTCCACAGGTGTCTGGAGCAGGGTCTAAGCTAGTAGTGGTTAGGATTTTATTTTTATATTTTTTTCTGTGACCGATTTTCAAAATTATTTTTTTATCAACAGCCGAAAGTAAACTCCCGAAGTGGTTCCGTTGTCAACAAGTCAGAATCTGATGATGGGATCCCAGGGAAATCGAGGATAACCCTTAAAATTTACAGGCACATGCAATGTTTTTCATATACTATCTAACGTTCAAATATTTGTACCTGGTAATCATGATCTCATGTCGCTAAGCTGATAATGGAAGGTATAAGTCAGGATCTGATGATGGTATCCTAGGAAAATTAATGGCAACCCTCAATTTGCATGGGCATTGTTTGTCACAGTATACTTTTCATGTGATGGGATCAACAAGTATACTGTCATTAGGTCAGGATCGATAAGATCCTGGAGAAATTGAGGACACTTTCCAAATTTTAAAGTAACACATAGGCATTATGCCTGGTAAATATCATATCATGTTTCTGAGCTACTGATGAAAGGTATATCAAAGGAAACTTTAAAATTTTATGGGCACTTATAATATTTTTTTAGCGACTTCCAAAAGGAGGAAGATTATCAATTATTCTGGAGGTTATCTGGTATATTCCGCGATATTCCCGTTTAAATTTGGTGATGATTTGATGCTGATCTTCGCAGATATACAATGGAACTCTTTAATAATAGACGGCAATTCTATCGTGATTGCTGCAATCTCTTGGATGTTTATTGTTTATACATTACCATAACATAACATCATACCTGTATACTCTGAGGGGTAGGCAGATGTGTTCAGTAAACCCACATTTCGATAGTTAGGTATGTTAAGTTCCTTTTTATAGGGGATAAACCTATTACCATGGCATTTATTGTTAAACATTGTGAAATAAATGTATACCAAATAAAAGAACTTATTTGCAAAAATATAACATAGTGATAAATAACTTTACCTTCAGAAGTCGGTGGCAAAAAAACTGAATCAATGAATCAAAAATCAGCGTACGTCAACTCGTGGGCGAAGGCTCTTTGTATATGTTTAACCACACATTTGTAATACAGAATAATACAGATATACCTATCCTGCTTTTTCCCAAATTGATTTATATATGCACTTCTCTGCGGTGCGTCCGGGAATTGTTTGTTTTCAATCCATCCCACCTCTAACTTCGCTGAATTTTTCAGTTAGTTTTTTTTCTCTAATACTTTTATTAACAATATGAATGTTTTATTATTGGTTTAGTTCCTAAAATATCGCAAGGCAGCCCTTTATGATGATGTTTTTGTCTAGTATCTACACACATCAAAAGTGTCTAGGGATCAAGCATTTTTATGCGGATTTCTTGAGATTGAGATGTGGCTTTGTAATAAATTTATGATTTTATAAATTTATATGGATCCTTTTTGGTGCATTTCATAATTTGAATCAGGAACTGTGAATCAAATTCGAGTAAAAGATGAAAATCAGCTGTCAATATTTTCCCTATAAAAACATACAACGCATTGAAGACATTATTAGTGCTACTGTTTCCCTACTACTGATTAAAACCAACGTTATTATGGAGCGGCGACGTCATTTAAGCAGGGAAGAAATGCTCAGAGCCGTGGGAATGATAGAAGCTGGTTCCCGGCAACGTACTGTGGCTTTAGCTCTGAATACAAGTCAGAGTGTTATCAGTCGACTTTGGACACGTTACCGAAGCACTGGTACCGTGGCTGAGCGCCATGGAGGACGGTATCGCTGCACCACACGGAGACAAGACCGATACATTCAAATCTTAACTCGAAGAGCTCCAACAATAACCGCCATGATGTTAGCCGTGAGGCTTCATCACTCTTCAGGGAACTTAATTAGCGACCAAACAGTCAGAAACCGCTTGCATGAAGTGAACCTTCATTCCCGAAGACCGCTACGGGTACCACCTATAGCAATGCACAATCGTAGGATTCGATATCAATGGGCTCTTGAACACAGAAATTGGGCAGAAGAACAATGGCGTTTCGTGTGCTTTTCTGATGAGTCTCGTTTTGGTATGAGACCGGATACAAGACGTATACGACACTGGAGAACCCCTGGACGCCAACAGCGATTAAAATCCTGCCAGGAAGTCCATCCTTATAGTGGTGGAACCATCATGGTATGGGCGGGTATTTGGATCGGCGGAAGAACTGAGTTGATTTGGATCAGAGGCAACCTCAACGCTCAAATTTATGCTGAGACGATTGTATCAGACGTCATCGTTCCTCTACAAGTGCAAATCGGTCCCTTATTTCAGTTAATGCATGATAATGCACGACCGCACACCGCAAGAGTTGTAAGACAGACTCTCGCCGCAGCTAACATCAATGTCCTGCCCTGGCCTGCTCAGTCGCCAGACTTGAACCCGATTGAGCATGCATGGGATATGCTACAGAGAAGAGCTCTGCCGAATATGGAGGGTATCCAGTCGCAAGAAGACCTTTTTTTGTTGTTGCAACGAACATGGGCGGCCATTCCACAGCGTGATTTGGATGAACTCATTTTGAGTATGCCAAACCGATGTTCTTGTGTTGTCAGTGTTCGCGGTAGAAACACGGATTATTAATTGTTTAAGTTACCCAATAAAATTTTAAAGAAAACTGTTATTTCAGTCTTTTTTTCGAACTTTAATGTTAGTGGTTCAAATGTCAAAAATCCCTTTATTAGAAAATGGCAAATTTCTTTATTAATGCAAAGGTGACTTGGTTTATCGTTACTGTGACAAACGAAAACACTTTATTTGATGAATCCTTAAAGAAAATTTTAATTAATATCAATCAGGGGAAAAGTTATTGCAAAAATATTAGGTCTTTACCTATGAAATTGCCGTTTTGTTTGAAAAAAGTTAAAGTATTTTTTTTTTCGAACTTGTTTATTTCTTTTATTCAAAGTAATCACCCCTGCAATCAATGCATCTTTGCCAACGCTGTGGCAGTTTATGGATGCCCTTCTTGAAAAAATCAGCTGGACGGGAGACAACAAACTCTTCAAAGGCGTTTTGTACTGCCTCTCGGGAATTGAATTTTTTTCCCGCTAAAAAGTTGTCCAAATTTTGGAAAAAGTAATAGTCGGAAGGCGCAAGATCTGGTGAGTATGGCGGATGAGGGAGAGCTTCCAAACCCAACTCATGCAGCTTAGAGACGGTCTGTTGTGCAGTATGGGGCCGCGCGTTGTCGTGAAGTAGCAGTGGAGACGACCGATTGACCAAAGCTGGTTGCAGACGTGCGAGTTTCGCCATCATTGTGGTCAGTTCTTCAATGTACACATCTGCAGTAATGCTCTCGCCGTTTTGTAAAAAGCTATGATGAATCACACCAGCACTAGACCACCAAACTGTGACCATCACCTTTCTAGGGGTCATTTTTCGTTTTGCACATTGCTTTGGTACCGAACCAGGATCTAACCAACTTGCTGAGCGCTTTCGATTGTCAAAAAGAATCCATTTTTCGTCGCACGTAACAATTCGGTTCAAAATTCCTTCATTTCTGTGCCTGTTAAGCAGCGCAAGGCAAGTCTCGACGCGTACGTTGCGCTGGCGATCGTTAAGTTCGTGGGGCACCCATCTATCAAGCTTTTTTATCTTGCCAATCTGTCGCAAATGGACCAATATTGTTTTAATGCTAACATCAAAAGCTGCTGCCAGCTCAGCTGTAGATTGAGTTTCATCAGCTTCAACAATCACCTTTAATTCATCATTGTTGACCAAAGTTTCCGGACGACCACGAGGTTCATTTTTCAAGTCAAAATTCCCAGAACGAAACCGAGCAAACCAATAACGGGTTGTGCGTTCGTTTGTACAGTTCTCTCCGTAAACGTCGTTGATGTTACGGGTCGTTTGTGCCGCGTTGGTGCCACGACGGAACTCATATTCCATAATTACACGAAATTTCAAAGTATCCATTATGAGGAAAAATGTTGAAATGTAATGAAAATACAACGCTAATGAATAAACAAAAGACTGATTTTGTAAATAGAATGTCATATTTTTAAAACAAAATTAATTTGAATTTAGAACTCATAGCCAATCAAAACTTTTTTTTGTTTGAAAAAGTCTGTACTGCAATACGGCAATTTCATAGGTAAAGACCTATTATATGTTGATCCCTAGACACTTTTGATGTGTGTATTTGTACAGAAGACTGTCAAGAAATAATTCTTGGAACGTCACTAGCAATTCATCATTATTCACAGCTGTAAACAAAAAATCAATTTTATACTACTTGAAGAAGAACACGTCTTTTAGTTGCTTTCAGTGTAGCAAAGTCAAGGTCAAAACACTATCGGCGATTGGCGGCAGCGACCTGTCCCGTTCGGCCCTAGTTCAATCCATGGTCCGGAGTGAGAGGGAATGGGAAGCCGTCGCCTCCTTCCGCGAAGCAGTCATGCTAGCAAAGGAGGTGGCGGAACGTGAGAGGGAGAGAACCTCACGTCCCAGCCGCCGCGGGAGACGCCCCGGGCGTCGGGGGCCACCCACTGGCTCCCGGCCCCCGTAGGCGCGGGCCTGTGGACGGTGAGTAATGGGCTAGCTCACCGTCCGTCCGTCTCATGACGACAGGCCGTGTCAACGGCGCGTTCGTATTCCACGCGCGCCTCAAGGAGATGTCAGCCGATGCCTGCCAGGGCTGCGGGACTGATCGAAAGAGATACCGTGGCCCTGGAACACAAAGGGCGAAGAAGGAACATGGATGGGTTTTAGTCAGTACAAGTCTGACACTCCCTTCCACTCCGCGCAGAGCAGGAAGAGTCGTTTGATGACAGACCATACGAAAAAAAAAAAAGGTCATAACATTATTCTTCTCTATCGTCTGGTTACGGGTATAAAAAACTTCTAATTTTAATTTTTTATAATTTTATGCAATTTTTTTTTTACATAATTGTTATTAAACAAGTGTTATTAAAATATACTTTTAAACATATAATTTGGCATAGAAATAGAACTGATTTACTTGCCCATTAGCAAAGAAAGATTCGCATGGAAAAGAATGGTCAAGAACCCCCACCATTACTCTGGAACTGGAGCAAGATTATCAAATAGAATTTTACAGAAATCTATTACAAAGCTGACATTTTTCCACATCCTAAAACATATAATTTCGTTTCATCCGGTTCCGAAGCTAAGCTCATATGAGAGCTGAAAATTGGATTTTCTTTTTGTGGCCGCCGACTGCGCCGGGATTACGGCGATACAGTAACGTACCGGCCCGGATCAACCCGGTCCAGTGATGGATTCGAGAGGACGGCTACGTTACGTCACATCCACGGTTTAATATTGAGTTACTTCCGCTGCGTTGAGCTGAGGTTTCCAGAGATTTAGTTTTGTTTTGAAGAGCGACTGGCCTGTACTACCTATGTATGTATAAAAAAAAACTATAGCTGCATGGCGAAGTATAATCACTCGGGACGGGCTAGATCAAATTGCTGTTTTTTTTTTTTTGCTGTGTTCGTTATTGTCAGGACAAGGTTTGTATGAAAAAAAAAGGTTTTTGTGTAATGCTTGCCTGAGTTTGAACCCACGACCTATATGTAAGCCGCGGTCGTTACCACTGAGCCACCGATGCTCGTTGACTCTCTTAAAGCATATTCCAACAATATACATGTAGTGATACATATACAGCCTATTTCAGTGTTGATCTTTTTCAGAAAAATAACCCCAAAAAACCAATCCAGTAAAGAAATACCAGAACAGATTTAAAGCAAATTTATACAGAAAATTGTAGGTCAATTTGTTCCTTAGAAACAAACTCAACGGTAGCAAATGAAAACATTAATGCGAATCACAAGTCAGGGAGCAAAATAGTTGGAGTTGTAATTTCTCATGAGAACCAACCAGTTCCTCCTTAGGGATGGTTTCCACTACGATTGAATCTCTATTAGAAATATGTCGATTCTGGTAGTAGGTAATAAGAAGTTCGGTAGGTAATGCGTTATTAAAGGTCCTCGGTATTATTATTAGGCTTAGAGCAAACTGCGTACCTATATAAAAACGTTAATTCGAAAACGTGATATCGCTCAACTCACCACAATCTGAGTTGTTACACATTTGTGCAACTATTATTAAATTTTGAAATTTTGCAAATCATCTGCCAACAGTGGTCTCTCCTTTAATGTTTGGTTTGAAGACTTGCTGAGTTTGAGGTTTGTTGTGGTAAACTAAAGATTACAAATATCATAAAAGAAAGAGATTGTTACCTCTGATGTGGCGATCTGGCCAGCCAGGTCAAATCGCAAAAAACAAGCAATAACAATAATTTTAGTATTCCTTGTGCCCCCGTATTCACAAACGCTTGGATTCGATTTCGATTCGGAATGTCGTATGTCTATCTCGCTCGCTTTCGTAATGCCAAAACGAGATAGACATACGACTTATATCGAATCGAAATCGAATCCGAGCGATTGAGAATACGGTGTGAAATGCTCCCTTGCATATTGTCAATTAATTATCTGTCTTAAAACTATTTGGGAAATTACAATAACATAAGGCGCAATTAGCAAAATAAACGACTGCCTCGTTGGTCGCAAGCGTGAGTGAGCCTGACGTCCTGGATTCGACTCCCAGGTCGTGCAATGTTGCGTGTTATTAGGTTTTTCCTTCAGGATTTTCACATAAACCTCATGCCAACAAGAATGAATGTCACTGCACTGCTAAATAACAATGAAAAGACAGTATTACCAATGTAAAATTAATACACGAAAAGAATTTATATATTTACAACGACTAAAAACGGTAAAATTATTTATGTTTAATACTCCTTATATTTCGATATTTCTCACTTTTCATGTTTTTTTCAATGTCTGTAGGTTTTTGTTAAGTATGTTATATAGAATCTACACCAAATCTAGAAAACATTACAATACTGAGAACAAAAGGAAAGATAAAGGGGTCATAAAACTTTAAAGAAGTCGCAATACCTTTTTTCCCTCTGTTAGGCAATAAAAACAAACGCAGAAACGCGGTCACCAATCTGTCTCCAAAACGACCACCCTCGACCTTTCTTTAAAAGGTCTTTGTTCAGAGTTGGACATTTTAGCAGTAAAACTAGCATGTGTTCTGGAATATCAAAATATAACTGGTTTTAAAACTCCCTTTATGAAGCCGGGAATGGTCGAGAAGCACTGTTTCTCCAAACGAAATTCCATAAATGTGATATTTTTATTGTACTGACCTTCTCGTTACGAAGATCCGAGTTCCTACTTATTCACATGTTTTTTTAAATGCCCCTACGAGTCCTTTACTCATAAGTCTTGCATTCTACGTCAGCACAATGTTTTTGAGTTACATGGAGTGCTACCATAAAAAAGCGAATTTTCAAAAAATCATTACACCCGTCACCCTGTATGTATTTTCTTTTATCTATACTAATACTATAAAGCTGAAGAGTTTTTTTGTTTGCTTGAACGCGCTAATCTCAGGAACTACTCCGATTTGAAAAATTATTTCAGTGTTAGATAGCCCATTTATCGAGGAAAGCTATAGGCGTCATCACGCTCAGACCATTAGGAGCGGAGCAGCAATGAAAAATGTTGCAAAAATGGAGAAAATGTGACGCAAACGAAGTTGCGCGAGACAGCTAGTTACTTATAAATAAAGTGGCTTTTCATTTATTTTATTGATATGAAAAGGTAAGAAGCGTGGCGGAAACTGCAATGGCGGACGGCTATGCCATATATTCAAATCCTTTTGATACAGCAGTGGTTAGACTACGGCCTAAATTAACTCAACTATTATTCGGGCACACGTCGTACTTTTCCTGGGAAAATAGCGAGCAGTTTTAAAAATACAGCGTAAATGAAGTCCAAGAGAAAACTTTCAGTGCAAACGAAACCTCTTTTAACATAACACGTTTCCATGTAGCTGTAATTTTCATTTCCCCAGGCTTATTCCCTGAAATAACAAAATACAGTTTCAAAATTAATTCACCCACTTGTAACGCCGTTCAATTAGTTAATAGTACATTCATGGGCTAAAAAAGGTCAGACCTCGATGCGAATACATTAATACGTTCTTTTTGGGTCGCGAATGGGGTTATCAAAAGTACCTATTCAGTTTCATTCAACTGCAATAAAATCAGGGAACCAGTCTCTTAATTTCTTATTGTTAATATCAGGATTTCGAATGGTATCTCGGATGCGTTTGCTGAAAAAAACATTCAATGTTTACAAACACTCAGACTCGACCAAAATCCATCAATCTTTTAATCTAGGGCCATAGGGTCGGAGGGCACCTAGTATTTCGGGATACTTATCGCTAAGCGGTTCGTCGACCCTTCACGTGACCAGAGGACTGGTCTTATTTTGCCTAAAGAATCAGCATTGCCATTCAACGTGGAAAAGAGGCGTAACTAATAAGTACACGCTCATTTCGCCATTTGTTTTCAACGTTGCCAGTCGCTAGAAAATTCTCATGTATCGTTACTATGTGTATTTATTATGTTTGTATTATGTGTGTAATACTGATAAATTCAAGATGGAATAACCCATTAGCACTCTTTCAAAACTAGAACCCGACCCCAGGTCGTTTCATGTTCAGCAGTCGTACTGGCGACCATGAGACCAACGAAGCAGTCCTTTTTATGAATCTATCATGAATCGTGTAATATAAAGACACAATAGAATACTGTATTGTAATCTCTCAATCAATCAATCCAGATGGAGTTCAAATCTGGTCAAAGGCCTTTCACGACTGCGCAAGACGTTTTGGTATCCCGCTTTTTGTCAGTCTGTTTCGAATAAACAGGGTGGAATATACATTATAAAGAAAAATTCGGTAGTCGGAGAGTCATCGATCATCATCAATAAGATGATCAAAATCAAAATATTTCATTTTACATAGACCTACATGGGCACTTATAAAACGTCGACAAAAGTGCACGGTTCGGGTTGGTCGTTTCCTATGGAGAAGAACCGGCAAGAAACTCCATGGTTACTCTTTTAAAATCATTTGGTCTAACAATATTTGAATTGTACAGCGTTAGTACTTAAGTATGGGAGGACAGCGTAAGCTCGAAAATAAGTCGTTGCTTACTACAAAAGGTAGAACAACATAAAAAAAAATATTACTTACATTGTCCACACATTCACAAAAAATAGGTAAATGAAAAAGAACCTATACAAAAGTAAAAATAAAACATTATAAGAACACTACATTAAATAAAAAATAAAATTGGGCATAGTTAGATGCATCCACACATTTGTGTCGTTTATGAGCTACCAGGGAAGCCTTTGCATGAGCGCAGACCCTTTTAAATATTTTCGAATAGTTTCTAACCTATGTGTGAAAGACTTGATCTGAAGTCAGAGATTTTTCGTGATATTTAGATTCAATATGGCTATATTTTCTCTTGTGGCACTAAACGCTTTACACTTATACATATTAACCTCAGGCCTCTTCATGCCAACGGTATTAACCCCGAATTAATAACTGACGCTTCCAAACAGGTTGGTACAAATCCCTAACTCCCTTATCATATTAGGAAAGTCAAGACTCGTCTGTCATTTTCCGTTTTTCTTTTATTTACTCTTGGGACCAAAGTCCTTTGATTTCTACCAATAATTTTAATATAATGGTGTCATGGGTATGTTATGAGAGGAGCTCATGGTTAAATAATAACAGCCGCACAGGTCGATCTTTAAGGTTAAGCCGTGCTTGCCGAGGTTGGTCCGCGGATGGGGGACCATAATTACATACCTCCGTGCCTCGGAAAGCACGTCAAGCCGTTGGTCCCGGTTGTCATTTGTAGATCATTGACAGTCGTAACGAGTAGTCAGAAGCCAAAAGTCTGACATTATTGAGTCTTACCAAGGGGTACCTATCGTATTACCCAGTTACTCGGTTGTGAAGGTCAGATAGGGAGTCGTTTCATGTAAAATACTGATATTCAGCTGCAATTGGTTAGACTGGAAGCCGACTCCAAGATAGTTTGAGAAAAGGCTATGCAGATAATGATGGTGTCATGAGTACCTATGTTTCCTCAATTTTACGGAATGGGATAATTTTTTGGGGATTGCTTTTAGTATTTTGAGCACAAAAAAGCTGTATCTAACAAAATAAAATAATAATATACAAAAACCTTATTTTATGGAACATAAACTTTTGACGTTCCAATATGAATTTATTTATTTATTTAATATTTATATGAAAATTCTAAGTTTGTAAGAACTAATATTTATTAGTAAAGTAGCCGCGAAAGGGCTCGGATCCCCCTGACCCAGACCAACGCCCGGACATTCTCGACATAGCGTTACTCAAGAATGTCAACCTTAAGTTGCATTCCATCGAGACTTTACATGAGCTTAACTCAGACCATCGACCAGTGGTCATGCACTTAGTTCCCAACTCGGGTCCTTCTGACCCCAGCCAGCCCCCGCCGACCCAAGTGATAACCGACTGGAGGAAAGTCAGCGAAAAGCTGAAATCCACCACGTCGCCTCACCTGGAGGCCATCCCCGACAACATTGTCTCAGTCGCAGACACGACGGCCGCCATCAACTCGTTTACAGAACACGTGCAATCCGTACTAAAGGATTGTTCACGGGAATGAGCAAGTTCCAGCAATGAGCGATCAACGCTGGATTCTACCCGCTGACGTACGTGAACTGATAACCGAGAAGAACGCGGCCATCCGTGCCTACAGCAACTTTCCCTGCGACGCGAACAAAGCTCACATGCGTTATTTACAGCGTGCTGTAAAGAAGCGCACTAGTGAGCATCGTTCAGATCAATGGGACAAGACGCTTAGCGAGCTCGAGCCTACCCACCTTGCCTTCTGGCAGCTGCAACGCAAGTTGCGCTCCACCGAAGAGGCTTCGATGCCTCCCCTCACCCGACCCGATAAGAGCGTCGCATTCGACGACTCTGAGAAGGCCGAATGCCTAGCCGACAGCCTGGAGTCCCAGTGCTCCCCCAGCTCTCAACCAGTAGACAAGCGACATCTCGATGAGGTGAACGCATTCGTCGAACGTAGAGCCGCCCTCCTCCCCGTAGAAGAACCTGATGATCCTCTGCCTCCGGTCACAGCTGACGAAGTGCAAGACATCATTAATAAGCTTCAACCGCGGAAAGCACCCGGCTCCGATGGAATCACCAATAGGGTGTTTAAACTCCTCCCCGCTCAGCTCGTCGTGTTAATGGCGGCCTTCTTCAATGGCGCCCTGAGCAACAACGCTTTTCCCCAAATATGGAAAGAGAGCACTGTCATCGGTTTCGCCAAGCCAGGCAAACCCAAGTCTGAGCCCTCGAGCTACAGACCTATCAGTCTCCTGAACGCACTCGGCAAAATCTACGAGAGACTTATTTATAAGCGACTCAAAGACTTCGCCGAGGCTAAGAGTCTCATCCCCAACGAGCAGTTCGGCTTCAGGACCGGACACTCTTGCATTCAACAGGCCCATCGCATCGTAGGGCACTTGAGCGCTGGCTTCCAGCGTGGAGCGATAACCGGTGTGTTGTTCTTCGACATAGCAAAGGCTTTCGACAAAGTCTGGCACAACGGCTTATTATATAAGCTGTACAAACTGGGAGTGCCAGACCGTCTCGTGCTCATCTAACGAGACTTTTTGTCGGATCGTACCTTCCGCTATCGCATCGGGAAGGCACTGTCTTCCCCCCACCCCATTAGAGCCGGAGTCCCTCAGGGCTCCGTCGTCTCTCCCCTTATCTTTACTCTGTTCACCAGTGACATCCCCAAGAGCAAGAAGGCTCAGTTAGCCCTGTTCGCGGACGACACGGCCATTTATTACACTGGCCGCAGTCACGACGCTATCTATAGCACCCTCCAAACCTCAGCCAACGTCTTAAGCGCTTGGTTCCGGAAATGGAGAATCGAGGTGAACCCCGACAAGAGCCAGGCAGTTCTTTTCTCTAAACAGTGTAAAAATAAGCCACCCGCGCTCAGCCCGATCACTATGTACGGTAAGCCTATCCCTTGGGAGAAGCAAGCCAAGTACTTAGGAGTCTTACTTGACCACCACCTGTCTTTCGCGGCGCACATCAAAGCAGCTCGCGACCGAGCTGCCTTTGCTATGGGTAGGCTTCATTTCATGATTTCGGCAAAACGCAAGTTGTCACTCAAGTGCAAGTTGCGCCCTTATACCGCGGTGATCCGTCCCATTATGACGTACGCTTGCGTCGTGTACGCTCACACCAAGCCTAAGTACATCCATAGGATGCAAATCTTACAGAATCGGTTCTTACGTAGAGTCACGGGAGCCCCTTTTTATGTCCGTAATGACCGTCTACACGTAGACCTTAGAAGGCCCACCGTCCTTCAGTTTATGAAACGTCTTTCGAAGCGTTTCTTCGATAACGCCATTAAACACCGTAATCCCCTGATCGCAGCGGCCGCCTGTTACGAACCCTCGCGCATTAGTACAGGACGCCGTCCTAGGCATACCCTTGTCACTCCAGATGATGCTATCACCCTCCTCCAGGAGAGTAGCAAAGAGACTAGCACTCTTAAAAAGTTCCGACTCAAACCACCGTCTTTCCGACCTCGCCGTCGAGGTCCGTCGCGACGTCTCGGTCCATGCCCTCCCCGACCCTCGCTCGAGCCAGCCCGCGATGCTGTGCCAGTAGTTTTAAATCAGCCCCTAAATAATGATACCATCCAGATCCAGCCTGTCCCCATGCAGAGGACTGCATGGGGACAGCTGCTGGAGGCTGGATGCTGGATGCTGGAGGCAGGGGGAGGACCCCCAGCGACGCCCTAAGCCGAGGTTCGTACCCCACAGAGGGTGCCCTTAGCGTGCAGTCGCTTAGTTTGTAAGTTTTTATGCCCTGGCTGGAGCCCTTACTCTTAAGGCACCCACAGGATAGTCCGGTTAAGCAGACGGCAACCTCATAGGTTGAACTGCGAGATGCCATTAATAAAAAAAAAAAAAAAAAACGAAAGGGCTCGTCATGCAGACAAGCTATGTCTGGTCACTCGTGGCTTGCCAAAAACAAGACATGTACAAAAGCATATTTTGCAAGGCTTCGCATATCATAACTAATATTATAAACGCGAAAGTAAGTTTGTTTGTTACGCTTTCACGCGAAAAATACTCAACCGATCATCATGAAACTTTGTACACATATTTTTGGAGGTATTAGAAGTAACATAGGCTATATATCATCACGCTACGACCAATAGGAGCGGAGCAGCAATGAAAAATGTTGCGAAAACGGGGAAAATGTGACGCAGACGAAGTTGCGCGGGACAGTTCGTCACAATAAATTGCCGAGTACATTAAGGAGAACCAACGATAGTTATATACTGATTTGGCTTGATAGAATGATAGGCTTTTGCTTTTATTTCTTACTAAATCTGAGTTACAAATTGAGTATTATAATGGCAAAAATGTTAAACAAATGGAGTGAACGTTTCTAATCGCCACACACGTCCAGCCAGTAACGTACCAGTCTGTCTTAACCACTTCACTTTATTAAATAAAGCGAGCGCACTTTAGTACATCACTTATCACTCCTAGTTGCGCGCGTTCCGTGTATTCATTTTGGCTGTGTTCAATTATTAGCGATTACCCTATACTTTTAGAATATTTTTGCATGTTGTGATTTTTTACTAAAACTTTACGTTTAATCAACCATCATCAGCTGTTAATGTTCCCACTGCTGGGACACAGGCCTCCTCTTTATGAGAGGGAGTGGGCAGTAATCCACCACGCGGGCCCAGTGCGGGTTGGTAGATGTCACATGTCTTCGAATTTTTTTTTAGTTCTTGTTCATGCCGGTTTCCGCACGATGGTTTCCTTCACCGTATTTTAGGGCAGCGGTAATGAAATAAATTACACAAAGTAATGCGCTGTGGGTTCGAACCCACGGCTAACTGCTCGTAAGTCCCGGCTGCCACCACTGGGCCACCGCTGCTCTCGGTGTTCTTCTACTTCAGTGTTCATTTCACTCAGATATAAACAAAATAAGGTAACCAAGTTTCAAACAACCTGACCTGAAATTTCTCTTTCCTTTTTTCTTTATGGGAAATAAAGTTTTTTTTACGCATGGGAAATCATCAAATGACCCCTCCTGCTCTGGACGGAGCGGAAGGGAGTGTCAGACTTGTGACTAAAACCCATCCATGTTCCATCTTAGCCCTTTGTGTTCTAGGGCCACGGCATCTAAATAAAGATATCTCAAAACCGAACAAGTATCTCTAAACCCACTGCAAAGTGTCCCAGGATAAATGATCAAAACTTTAAATTAAACCTGAAACGATGAAGTGAGATCAAACGGCTTTTCAAACAAAAGTCATAGATCATTTACAAACGGAGTTACTGCGTCAAAAGAAAGTTGTCGTCGACGCGCGACGGCTCGGCGGCCATGTTTTGATTTAATTACTACAAAATTGTTTTTTAATTCTGTTAAGTCTGTTCTCACTTGCCAGTGTTTTTGCAAGACCGTTTCAGTTGCGTAATTTATTGTGAAAATGAGTTTAAGAATGAAATGGTGTTTGTTTTTGTATTTCTTCAAGTTTAATCGGTGAGTGAGCTATGTTTTAATTTATTTATTTTAAAAGACGTTTACCCATTTTCTAATATTAGGCGGTACTAATAAATAAATGACTAAATTAAAGCGCTCCCTGGTACGTCACAAACGAAAGAATTCACAAGGATTTAAAGATAAAGACTGTCAAAGAAGAAATCAAAGCTAATATCACAACATACTCCGCCAGATTAAAAGTTCACCCAAATTAATTGGCAATTAAACTAATGTCAAACCATGTTACCTTCACAAGACTGAAAAGAAGGGCACCTCAAGACTTACTTACAACCAGCATAAATAAGCTGTAATGCCGATCGGATGAGGCAGTGGCTTCATACCGTGCAAGATCAAGAACCATCATCTACCTATTGCTGAATGTCCCAGGACAGATTGCATTAAAGAGAAGAGTAATAAAAAAAATTAAAGCGCACGATTGGTGGTATTTCAACACTAGAACGCCGTCGAATACAATCGCTGTGGCTGAAATCGGCTAGATGGCATTATCATCATATTTCTTTTTTAACCCCCGACCAAAAAAGAGGGGTGTTATAAGTTTGACGTGTGTATCTGTGTATCTGTTTGTCTGTGTATCTGTGTGTCTGTCTGTGGCATCATAGCTCCTAAACGGATGAACCGATTTTGATAAAATTGGTTTCGTTTGAAAGGTGTTTTAATCGAGAGTGTTCTTAGCTATGTTTCGAGAAAATCTGCCCAGCCGTTTGAAGGTGATCACCACTTTTATAGTTGAAGGGAAATAAACAACTTTCGCAGGTCTGGTCGATTCGAAATTTGAAATCATGTTACTTGTCACTATGGGCATCGCTGGGGGGCGGGGGGGCTGCACCCTCCCGCTCCCCCCTAAAAGATCGTTTTTTTTTTTTAATTTATAACTTTTCTTGTTTTCGTTAAGTTTAAAAAGCATGAATTAAAATAAAATTAAAAATTTTAAAAACCCCCGACACGAAAAACCTCTAAAAAACCTAAAATAAAATAATCCAAGCGTCTTAGCGTCGGGGGACCGCTAAGTAGACCGCTTAGTACAAGCACAAAACAAAGCAGACCCCCGACGCTAAGACGTGTCGGGGGTTTTTATACTTATTAGGTTTGCGTTTGGCCGCAAATGGTCTAACGTAAAGCAATGATGCGGCCTAGGATGGAGCACGCCTGTATAGAAGAAACCGATTTACTCGAGCTTCGAAGAGATCCGGAAAGTTACTGACATTCAAACTTGAACTCATCCTCCATCTTAGGGAAAATTACTGTGAAAAGACTATAGTTGTCTAGTTGTCTTACTAGCTGTAGATCTATAAAGAGAAGAACTGGCATTCCAGGTACTACATACGTTAATACGAAGTCTAGCCCACGATGACCCAAACAATACTGCCAAGGTTACCATATTATTTTCTTAAAATTGAAAATCCATTTTGATCAGTAAATAAGTGCAGGATTACGCAATAAAGGTATGTTTCAATTTATACATATTTAACGTAAGTAGGTACTCTTATAAAAACCGATCGGTTCACAGCGGATATTGAATCGTAATCCACTGAGATTGTCGGTTGGATAAAATTCCATATTTGAGGCTAATTTTATACCGAGAGGTACAGTTACTGTTCACAAAGGATATTAGAAATTCAATATATATACAGAAATAAACACACCTAAAGTGAATTTTAACGTAGTACTTCACGACTGTTTACTAGGCAGGGGAGTAACTAACGTGGAAACAACCAAATTTTGTCAGTTGTACTTTGTAAACAGTTGGGAAAGGCTAGGCAGATGATGATGAGGGCTCATCGTCATGCTTTTTACCAATTATGTTGGGGTCGGTTTCCTCTAAAACCATATGCAGCTGAACTCCAGTATTTTACATGGAGCGACTGCCTACCTGACCTCCACAACCCAGTTTAAGTCTACATATGAGACATTACCCCCAAAATAGGAAGCGAAACTATTCCTATTAGCCGGGCCTACTGAGGAATTCCGAGTGGAAAATGCCTGATCTGAGAATCGAAACCAAGACTTATGCTCAGCAATAGTGTACGCTAGACCAAAGAAGCAGCCATGTTTCATTAAAGACCAGATAAGATAATCTTTATTCAGTTTGGATAAAACGGTATAATATAAAAAAGCTTGTAACAAAATACAAATGTGCCTTAAGCGCTGTATATTATTTCATATTCCCTGGACTCCACACTAGTATCCATGTGTCGTGAGGTCCAGTCACTTCCCAAGTAAGGCTAACATGCTATTATTAAAGCAGTAAATTACAAAAAAAATACTATTATCATACATTAATAATTATTAAAGAACACACACAACTACCTCTCGTTCAATTATTCAATGTAACATCCTACCAAACAGACCTTAGTTAATATTACATTCCTTGGCACACATTTACGAAATCGAATTAAAAACGGAATATCATGCAATCCGACCGTTTACTGCCGGCTCCTCTCGCAAATTGATCAAGTATTCTATTTCACCCGTGACCGTCTGCATCCATCCACATCCGTCCTAATGAACGAGTGTTCGCATAAATTAAATTTTGGTCATCGCATCTCCTATTCACTCTAATTCAATGTTTAAATTTTAATATCACGAATGTTTCCCGTCGGAACTCCAGCTTTATATAGCATTCCAACATTTTCGTTTTAAGAGCTGGATATACGCCAGTGACCTTGGTCATTTGGGCGTTACGTCCCCCGCGTGCGCCTCCCACCCCTCACAATAATTTCGTGCAACGCGAACTTCAAATAGTTCAATCATATTGCATCGCAGCGCCCGGCGCCCGGCCCCCACCGCCGCGCGCCGCCGCCCGCCGCATGCTATCTACTTATTATAAATTATAGTTAATTTTTATTTATTTACATTAATATTTAGTTTATTTTTTCTATAAATGAATGAGCTTTAGTATTATAATTGTTTTAGGTTTTTTTTTTCTTGAGGTGCCCTTTTCTATGAAAATATTAGACCAAAATAAGACCTTATTTTTATAAAGTTAACTGTGTAATTTGATTGTGCATCGGCTTCTCAGAATAATTTTCACAAATTCCGAACTTACCTAGTTTAGTAAAAAAATTAAATTTTACCGTTTATGGTTAAGTAATAAAGTCCTAATTGGCGTATTAGTATATGCGTATTAGTATATGACTATACGGTAAGTATCGGGGGGCACGGCAGTGCCCCCGCCAAGTCGAGCGCGAAGCAAACACTGCCGCACCATCCTTTACTGGAACCATTTCACCGCGTTTGCAGGCCCCTTATTTGAGAACCTCTGGATAAGGCCAGACGGCAGAAATGTTCGTCATCCAGTAAGCTATAATCACATACTTAAAATCCAAAATTTCAAGTCCGTAGGTCATTTAGTTCCGAAGTTAAGCGAAAGCAAAGTTTCTCATATATCACACTCACTCACTCACTCACTCATGACCATCAGAATAGAACTAGTACTTTCCATAAACTCAGAGGGCTAAAATTTGGTACAGAGTTAGGGTTTTATGGCCACATAAAGGGAAAACTATAAAAACTAGGATAATCGAAGATCTGGAGTACCTGGTGACCCTGATTACAAAACACAAGAGCCCAACCAAACTATTAGAGATCGACATACCGCCTTTACAAAAAATATTCAACTTGGCGGGCCGCTCCATTTGATGTCAAAAATCGAAGGTCTGAAGTATCTGATGAAGAACCCTCAGCTGGTCTCAGCTGTATTAGAGATATGGTAATGCCCCCTTCTACTATTGGAATATTACATAAAAAAATCGACTGTCTTTGTAAAAATCCAGCGTAGTGGGACACATCTTCTAATCTAATTTAATCTAACCTATAGCGTCCCACTGCTGGGCGTTAAGTAATACTGTTTCACGTTACACGTTGTTTACACGTTTCTTCAAAAAGAAGTGAAATCCACCAAAAACATTCTGTAAAAAACTAGCCAAGTCTCGATAGAGCTGCTTATTTATCTCTAAAAAGTAATGAAATCTAGACAAAGTCGTGCCAAGTCTAAGGTACCTTACTGCGATTTCTTTATTATTATAGTAAATGTTGTGTGACTTGGCCGTTGAAGGGTACACAAGGGTACAAAACCAGGTGCTCCATGACACCATTGCACCAATCTGTCGCCAAAACCGCTACCCATTGACGATGGAAAAATGCCACTTGGAAAACGTTGATTCAATAACCAGTCAATTGTAGGCTTGATAAAGCTGCGTATTTCAATAATACTTATGTATAGGCGAGCCTGATACAAACAATATAAGTACTTATTACTATTATAGTAAATAATAAGTTGCACTTTGCACAATCAACAACAGCCTAAAATGAGACACTAGCGTCCAGTTACCAATACCAGTATGGGCTATTATCTCGCTTAACAAACATAGGTAATAGTTACTAGTTACAACAGATATAAAATTACGTGTAAACAAAATTGACTATATACCCACTAACGTATAAAGAATGTTCAACGGCCAAGTCACACAGCATTAACTATAATAATAAAGAAATCGCAGTAAGGAACCTTAGACTTGGCACGACTTTGTCTAGATTTCATTACTTTTTAGAGATAAACAAGCAGCTCCATCGAGACTTGGCTAGTTTTTTACAGAATGTTTTTGGTGAGATAGACACTATACCGTATACCTATTAGTTTTTTGTATACCTACTTTAAAAGTTATTGCAATTCTATAAGTACGGTATCAACTAAGTTTTGAAGGACAGTGAATTTTTTTATTACCTAACAGGTACATAAAGTATTAAGTAGGTAATTACCATTTTATTCTTTGCATTCTCCTCTTGTATTTTATTTCGTTACTTACTCCTTATTACAGCAGCTATCTGCCAGTGAAAGTTCCATCAAAATTGGTCCAGCCGTTCCAGGGATTAACCGGATCAAACAGACAGACAGACGGACAGATAGACAGACAGACGGACAGACAGACAAAAAGTTTAAAAAATGATATTTTGGTATACATATACGTACCGTAGGCGTATACATTCATATGCATGTAGTAAAAGGCGGCTATTTTAATATTACAAACAGACACTTCAATTTTATTTATTTTGTATAGATCTAAAATAGAAGTAGTCTAAGTTACTCCTTATTACATGAGCTATCTGCCAGTGAAAATCCCATCAAAATCGGTCCAGCCGTTCCAGAGATTAACCGGAACAAACAGACAGACGGACAGACAGACAAACAGACAAAAAAAAAAAAGTTGTTTTGGTTATAATATATGTACCGTATATATACATTCATATGCATGTAGTAAAAGGCGGTTATTTTAATATTACAAACAGACACTTCAATTTTATTTATTTGTATGTATGTATATAGATTACACTTCATGCGTCTTTTTTTGTCACACATTTTGATATTATAATAAGAATAAACAACAACTAGTTATTATTATGTACAGCGTTATACCTAATTTCATACTAAAATAACCTAATATTTACAGACACTATACATAAACCCAAAACATTTGTAATTGGTACGGCTACCGACAATTATTTTGTTTGCGGAGAAAAGTGTCCCAGGTCCGTTCAGCACAGCGTCTCGTCCCGCACTGATTTATTGGGCGCCGGAGGGGTGGCTACGCGATTTGCGAGTAGCGATTACGTAAAAAAAATCCATATAAATAAATAAGAAAGTTATTGGCAAAAATAAGCCAAAGGTCCCTTCGGCATTACTAAATATAATATATTGGTGGCAATTAAAAGATCCTGTGATTGATAGTTTAGGAGAAAAATGGTAGTAAGTTACAAAAACAGAGGCCACTTTGCATATTTATTTATGATATTACAATAATATTTTTAATTTTTTTGAAGCCAAGAGGACATGCTCTATATTGTGTAGATTAATATATATTATTTTGAAAAAAAAAACTTGTATGGGTTACGAAAAAAAAGGTTCTAATGTATCCTATATGAAGCCCAATTCACGTATATCTACGCCTTAACAGGTAGGTATTTACTTAAATACTCTGCAACATATTTGACACTGGCAGAGTGATTAATTAAGTGAGCGATAACTTCGTCGATGTTTATCACGTCATTAAATCGGTTTAATTACTGAAAATCAGGCTTTTGACATAGCAGTCGTACGTATAAAATATGTCCAAGGAAAATTGTATAGTTAACTTTCTATTGGATAGGACATCATATAATAGATACAGTTTTTTCGCAAATCAATTTACCTACTCGACTAAATCTTTGCTCGAGTTATTCTTTTCTATCCAATATTTCCATCATTTTCGCTTCGTAAGCCTACTACAAAAGACGCTTCTGATGGACGTAAAAATACAAATAATTTGGTTTCTCATTTAGACGGAATGAATACGTGACTTTCCGAGGTTTCCAAACGATTGCGCCACACATTATGTCATAAAATACGGAAATATTTGCGAACGAACGCTAACGTTTGTATTGTTTGACATCCAATTAAACGCGTAACCTGTATGTTCGCAATTTTATCAATTTAAAATTACAACTGAAGATTATTTATGCGATAAATAAATCGTAATAATTGATAAATAAATCTATTTTCTTCAAATAGCTACTTTTTGATGGACCCAACTAGCTCTTGCCTCGCGTACTACACGACCACTACTACAACTTTTGATCGGCATAGACAGGTACTTGTTCCAGCCTCCGAATTCACAAACACTTCGATTCAGAATGTCCTATGTCTATCCTTTTTTGCCATAACGAAAGCGAGCGAGATAGACATACGACTTTCCGAATCGAAATCGAATATAAGCATTTGTGAATACGGGGGTTGGTCTGAATGTTTGTGTACCTACATGAGTTTATGTTTGCAAACGCACCCAACAGGAGAAATTCCTAATGTGTAACGTTTTTAAAATAATGTGGTGATGATCCACAACCAATATGACACATGACATCTGACTGCGTGTCCTGGTGGCGTACCATGACGTCTTAAAACAATATTGTTCCATTCTTATTCCAGAGTGAAAAAGAGACGGAGCTATACAGGCCGTCTAGCTCCATCTCTTTCCCACTCGTTTGCGTTGCCTTAAGCGTCATAGTAACCCCCCAGTTGTCTGCATGTTACAGGAAGTGAAGGTTTCTAACTGTAGTCAAGTTCTGGGCTGACTTATATCTTACCGTGCGAAGTGAGCTTGAAGTGAAAATCTTCGTATCAGCCGCGCTATTCTGTTACATCTTGAATGACAAACTCAAGATTCACTTGCGATTTCACGGTGTAGTTTTAGCAGAACAAACCGGCTGGTAGACTACATAAGTACGAAATTGTAATCTTAAAACTGAAGTATCCTATTAATGTTTCAATAAACCGCTGATTTTACGAACAGCAGTTACGTATGAACTCGTGTCCATAACCAGCAAGTTTACCAAATAAACCGGCGATAAACGTATCCAACATTAAGCCGAGATCAAAGCTGTTCTGGAAATATACTGAATAGCTAGCTATAATACCTAGAAGGAAGCTGGAATAGGGAAAGGAAAGGAAAATAACTACAAGAAACTAAAAATTCTCAAGAAGTTATTTAAAACTCTTATGTTTTCTGTTAATAATTAATAAGTTACAAAACGATTGAAAACATCATTCATTCATTCATCATGGTGTCATTTGTAGATCTTTGACAGTCGTTACAAGTAGTCAGTGGCCGAACCACTCTTTCCGAGGGGTACCGTATTCCCCAATGCTGCTGTGTTATGGAGGTCAGATAGCCAGTCGCTCTATGTAAAATATTGGTATTCGGTTGCATACGGTTAGACTGGAAGCCGACCTCAACAAATTGGGGAAAAGGCTAGGCAGATTATGATGAAGATTAATGAAACATTATTCTATCCATGTGCGTCGCGACTTTGGTGACTGCGAATGTTACCTCGGCATGACCTTCGCTTACCTTCATTCGTGCTGACATGAGAAAATAAATACATGTTGCACTTAAACAACAACTTAAAACGAACCATGAGGGTACTTAAACCAACGATACTTTGTTAGGATCTATCAAAAAAGCATAAAAACCTGCCATTATTCTAAAAACAGCATCAAACTTTAACTCGCCCTTACAAGATTATATTACTCGGGGCTCGTAGTAAGCAGGCACCAGGCGGCAGGCACTTTATATTTGTAGAACCACTAAAAGTAAGCCTGTATTTTTATTGCTCTACTTATTTGAATAGACTTTTATTCTGAACGAATAAACGAAACAAATAAAAGTCAAAGCGCGAAATTCCTACAACAAACGCCGTTTTAGCAAAATCTTTTATTGAGAGTCAAGGTCTTCACAAATTCTTATGCTTGATACATAAATACTACTAAGAAACGGAACGAATACGATTTTAAATGAAGTCCAAAACGAGATAGCCAATTCTTAGCTAAATAAGATACACTCACAAAACGTTTACAGACGCAAAGAAATAATTTTCCTAAATCTTTTCTTCAGCGAAACTCATTTAGATATTCAAATAAGGTTCAGACACCTCTGAGTTGCCATTTACCTCGGTATAATCCGACCGTATTGCCATGTTAAAAATACGCCGAAAAATGTGGAGATACTCGACAAATAGTTTGCGAAGGGAGAGTTTCCTCTACAGTGTGTTCATAAAATTTCATGACCCAGCCTGTATTGTGCAGGGTTGTCGAATTCAAGTGTCCAGATAACCATAATGCGGTGTCGAGAGAGTGAATCATGATGCGATATTCCGATGTGGCTTATTCAGACTGTTGTTATGTTGAGTTCAGAGTTACAGTTATTGATGTTATAAAAATAAAATTCTATAGTTTTCCTTTTCCCTTTATTAGTAATTATTGGAACAATCCATGTCCACCATCTTTTAATGTCGTACTATTTAATCTGGTGAAGGAAGTTTAACCCTTTGGTTAATTTTCAATACCAACTCAGCCAACACTGCTCTTTAAATAACGTTCCTCTGGCTAAACCCATTATTTAAAAATAATCTGAGGATACGGTTATCCTTGATTCGACGACATTATCTTTTGAGAGCATTCGCACGAATGTAAGCGAAGGCTAAGTGCGATACCCAGATTGCATGAGAGGCTGCCATTCTTCTTTAATCTAAAAATCGTAACTAATCATTATTTTATGAACGAATGAAGAAACGAACGAATCTTTTATTTTGGAGTAAGTCTTGGGGAAAGTTCTGAGTATGAATTTGGATGGATATAATAGTAGAGGAAGACCAAAGAAACGATGGATGAACTGAGTGAAGGATGATATGGCAAGAAAGAAGGTGTCTGATGAGATGACAAGTAATAAAGAAGTATGGAAGAGAAGACATGCTGCACCGACCCCAAATGAATCGGGAAAAGGGCAGGAGACTGATGATGAATCACTATTTTATAAAATCCGTTCAGCCGTTAAGCATTGAAAAAGTAACAAACAAACAGAGTTACTTCTGAATTTACGGTATTAGTATGGATTAGGCACAACATGTCATTAAATATAATGGATTACGTAATACATTATCCAATACATAATACTTCACTTCTACTAAACTAATACTTCACTTTACTTTGAATACATAGTACTTCTAACCCGCGGGCATGATTACCTAATAGCCTTTTGCTCCATAAAACAAATACGAAACGTTACGATAAATTCATAGCCCCATCGCCACATACATCTTCTTACGAATAAAAGATAAGAACTTCTCTCGCGTTTTTCCTTTTAATATTATAGCGGAGTATTTTCTTTCTTGACAGCGCAGTAAATTGGAGATTGTGTTCCAATCAGAGACGGGACAACCCTATCAATATAGCGTTTAATATTTGACGGCTGAACATCTCGCAATATTTTTTATTGCCTTTTGATTTACTCGCACTTCTGTGAAGCCGATATTAAAATAAAATGCTGTATGAAAAATCAGGTGAAACCGTGAAAAATGTCTTTTTTTATTCAGCGGTGAGAGTAATCTTGTTTAAACTCTGTTTTTTAAAACCTTGTTTCCTGCAGATGTTATATGTTTATTATATTTTTACGCATTCACAGCTTGTTATCTGTATGTAGCTGTCATTTAAAAATCAGTGTCAGTGGTCATATGATGAATAGGATTTGATAGAATCCATCAAACTGAATAACTTTATCCTTGAGACCAGCATCGTTATCGCAAGAAAATAGTCAGGTGTCCCATACGAGTCGAATAGGTATTAAAGTTTTGCGTGGAACAGCTGTTAATTTTCGATTAGATACGATATTGGTCCCATGGACAAAGTTGTTCAGTTTGATGGTCTGTGGCCCTTAAATATGACCAAACCTTTTCGATACATCCTTTCACGTTAAACCAGCTTATAACATAGTCAACTACATATCAATGTACTAACAAATCTCACGCAAAGGGAACCAGCATGAATGCTACGCCGGATAAGCTACGAATACAGTAACTTTCGTAGGCTTCGGCGTAGCGGCGTAGGCCGACTGTGCTACGATGATTACGGAAAGGCGTATAGAAGTTTCATTAACTGTGACATTATGCAAGGTGTTCCGCTGCTGTATTGTTCGAGCAATTTAACATCTCTGTTTAGGTATATTTTTACATAGAAGTACCTGATCATCATCATATCACTCATTACTGGGTCTTACGCCTTCTCTTTTTCAGCCACGGACCTTTATGTGTGTCTCTTATCTAAGAGTTTCCCGCGATGTTTACGTTATCGTCGACCCAACGAGCTTTAGGACGATCCTGGCTTCCTGGGCCTAACATTGGCCACCCCTCGGTACGTAAAAGTACCTACTGTTTCCTAAACAACAAATCTTTACAAGAATAAAGAACACAGGACACCTACAACGGAAAAATGAAATTTTTCAAACAGCTTTGATGAATGATCGACCTAAATATATTTTCAAGAGATTAATAACCGACCTTTAGGCTGTTTTTCTTAAATTATGTAGCACAAATGAGTCCAAAACGAAAATTATTCATTGTCATCTTCCTGAGCATGCTCAAATTAATCAATTTTTCTTTTCTTTTATTGAATTTTCTTTTGACTATTTATTATCTGGAATGAATACCAACGCGGCAAAAACGTTCTTAATTACTTTCTCAACGGCATTTAATGCATTATTTGTGACCTCGTTCAATAAATTATTATGCGGAGCAGTGCAAAGTATTTATTAATTTATTTTTATGATAGAACTATACAAAAGATGAAGTTAAGTTTCCACTATTATAAACGCGAAAGTTTGCGAAAGAGAATGGATGGATGTTTGTTATGCAAAAACCAGCGACCGAATTTTAATGAATATTGAGTTGATAAAAATACGAGAGAACCTCGGGCGGACGCTAGTGTTCTTATAATTATGTATATCAGTAACTGGCTGAGTTAAGTAGTACCCGTGTGAATGAACTTCAACTCTTGAGGCTTTAGTAAAAGCGACCAAAGGATAACGTCAGCATGACAGATTTTGATGTTATCTTTGCCTTTGTACCAGTACCACCGTACTGCGGTCTGCTAAATTAACATTCTATTCTACTGTTAGTTATGTTATGAAAGCTTCCCTTTGGCCATTCATATTACCATATTACACATTCCGCAAGTTATGTTTAAGTTCTATGTAATACCGGAAAATCTACTGCCATCACAACGTGGCACGAATCCAAACTCCGGGCTCCTACTGGATGAACCCAATAATAACATTTGCCCGACCTGTGAATCGAACCAAAGACATCATGCAATAACGCGCCAATAAACCATTGTTTATCTACGACTAGGTTTTAGCCGGAACTCATACTTTTTCTGGTTTAAGGATTCTGCCTACTACACCGGACCATAACATGCCCGTGCTATGAACGTATCCAGCAAAAAAAAAAAACATGTATTAAAAAGTATGAGTCTATGCCCTAGACCGTTCCGTCACCGACCAATTCCGTCGCGTGCCATGCATGTAGGGTATCGTCACCGGCAAAAAAATCTCGCCTACATGAACTAGCCATCAACATTCTTTCATTCAATTTTTTTTAATATATATAAACATTTTCTTCATTTCAAATCAGTATTTTCATTCTATACAACTTCAGTGTTCATCATCATCAGCCTATATTGTTCTTACTGCTGGAAGACAGGCCTCCTCTCTATGAGAGGGAGTCGGCTGTAATCCACCACGCGGGCCCATTGCGGGTTGGTAGATGTCACATGATTGATGACAGATTTTAGTTCTAGTACATGCCGGTTTCCTCATGATGTTTTCCTTCACCGTTTTGAGAGCAGCGGTGATGAAATAAATTACACAAAGTAATGCGCATGCCCATGGCTTACTGCTCGTAAGTCCGCGGGGGGCTGCCACCACTTGGCCACTGCTGCTCTCTGTGTTCTTCTACTTCAGTGTTCATTTCAAATATAAACAAAATAATGTAACCAAGTTTCAACAAACAATTCAATCTTCACTTACCGACCCTGTACAAAACACCTACCAAATATTATTTTAAAATTCAATCCCATTTGCGAAGAAATTGGAATAATGTTGACTCGATCGTTTTCTATGTTCGTTTTATTCCCATCCACAGGTGTTGATCGTCCAATTTAAACTTGATACTATTTGTTTTAAGTGTCGTGTAGTAAACCAGAGATTCTCGAGAGACTTGCAAAAGTCTCATGTTTTTTAACTATTTCTATTTCAAATCTACTTTAATATTAATAAGAGGTTGGCAATCAGGGAGCTCGAATATGAAAATAAAGAGCATTTTTCTTTGGGAGCCAGTTTCTTAATAAGTTCTCTGTTCGGACATGCAAACACTTGGGAAAACCTCCAAGTGATCATAACATCACGCCTCGCAATCCCAGAAGGGTTTTGGGAGAGGTGTACCTACCAAATACATTTCGCCAGTTATGTTCAAGACCCATGTAAAAAGGGACGAGCCAATTGCCATCAACCGAGCCCTACTGAGAAACCCTGATAGAAAATAGCAATAACGCTTGGCCCGACTCAGGAATGGAACCCACGATCTTATGCTTAGCAGTCACGCTTGCGAATGTGACTATGACAAATAAAAATAATGAAATCCATAATCCTAGAAACCATCACGTGACCAGAAGGCTGGCCTTTTTTTTGCCCAAAGATCAGCATTGCCATACAACGTGGCAATGCGGCCAGCGTTCTGGGCACTTTTCCGTTTTTTTTTTAAACATTGCCCCACACTAGGAATTACTCCTGTATCGTGGGTGCGTTTACAAACATTTAAACTCACATACACAAACAGCCAGATCCGGAACAACTATCTGTAGGCCATACATATATTTGTTCCGTGCCGGGATCGAACCCGCGACACGCAGCGCAGCAGTCGATTGCTCAACCACTGCGCCAACCGTGCTGTTGACAGCAATGTGGACGAATTTTTTGACGTCCTGTAATTTTGATATTTGTACATATTTTATTATTATTTTAGATATGTTTGTAGATTGTAAATAATGTAAATATGTAAAATAAATAAAACCATACTAAATAAAAGAATAAAAATAAAAACTAGAAACCTTTAGTATATTTTTATATTGTATTTTATATTTTGACCTATGGATCCCAGACTTGGTCTTTGACAAATATTCAAAAGTCCAAACTCAAGGTCTGCCAACGTGCCATGGAGCGCAGCATTCTAGGCGTCAAACTAACCGACCGGGTACGCAATACGACACTGCGCTCCAAAACACAAATTACTGATGTTGCTCAAAAAGCCGCTAAGCTGAAGTGGGACTGGACAGGCCACGTCTGCCGCATGCCCAATGATCTGTGGGCCAAAATAACCACTTTCTGGAGCCCTGACACAGCCAGAAGGCGTCGCGGTAGACCTCGTAAAAGATGGCGGGATGAGTTGGACAGGACCAGCAGCCAGTGGTCCAAATGGGCCCTGGATCGAGATAATTGGAAGTCCTGGGGAGAGGCCTTTGCCCAGCAGTGGGATGACGCAGGCTAGCAGTATCAGTATCAGTATTTTATATTTTTAATAGTTATTAGCTTTATGTTTTATGTAATAAATTCTCTCTTCTTCTATTACACACTATGTCTGCATCTCTTTTTTTTAATATCTCGTTTCGCAGGTATGCTGGAAGAGATATCTTCAGAAATAAGCATCACCTATTTTTTGTACCTATTTTCTGTTTCTTTATTCTTCTCTGTATTAAGTATGTGTAGGTACATAAATAGTAAATTAAATAAATCGTTTAAAAAAAGTATTGTTTCTCAATTCAAATAAAAAACCATTAAATTAGTTGCTCACAAAACCACGCATGACTCACCGTACATAAGAATCGATATGAAAGGTAATTTATAATATGCACTTAGAAAAGCTTTCGCGGCAAATTACTAAGTAGAAGATTGTCAATAATCTAATGTCTAACGCTAATGTGATATTGATTTTTACGGTACCCAGAATATGGTTAATTTACCAATGAACCTTGTAGGTCTTCACTCATGTGAAAACGCTACTTAGTTTTTAATTCCAATTGCAAAATTGCAGTTGTTAGCAGTGCCAAGTCAAATTTTTCGAGTTCGAAACCTCTGATTTTTCCGATTCACGTGCGTATTGTATAATTATCACTTGCTTCGGTGAAGGTAAACATCGTGAGGAAACCAGCATGCCTGAGATTTATTTCTCAACGGCATATAAAGCCATGTCACAGACCCATGGGCGGCATAAAAACTCTGTTATCATGTTAGGCACTAGCCACACGATATACAAGGTGTTGTTTTGCATCCTCGTCAAATTCAAGGAGGTAACTATGGTAACGATTCTCGTCCCGAATGAATAATAAAATGGATAGGTTATTTTTATTTATTTTCTCATTTACGGAAATCGGTAAGTGTAAACCACCCGTGTTTTTAAACGCGGCCCGTGCGAGTCTCACCCTATAACCGCGGTTCCACAAATACAAACTATCTCAAACGTTTATTCGTTAATTTCTTATTCCCTAAACCACGACACTAACCGATTTTCGTAAATAAGAAAAAAAAAATCCTACCCATTTTATTATTGATTCGGGACGAGAATCATTAGCCTAGTTACCTCCTTGAATTTGACGAGGTTGCAAAAAAACACCTTGTATAGTCACTATCACCATTATTTACACTGAAAACGGGATATTAAGTATATTGGTAAATATCCCGTTTTCAGTTTTCATTATAGTATTATTTTCTATTTCGTTTTTTTAACAGCTGCTGTACACATACTATTTGTATCATACGAAATTACCGTTATTTAGTGTTTTAAAACGTAATGTTTTCATTCCACTTGTTTCCCCAGGGTAACGCTTTGTTGAGCGCAAAGTAAATATATCTACCAACGTGGTTAACAAATGTTCCACCGCACTAGTTAAACAGCAGATGGTTTTGTTTTAATTTTCTTTTGATGAAAAATGCCATGTAGGCGCATTTAACACATTTAACTTTTTTAAAGATTCCTTCGCAAAAAGCTGTCAAGAATAATCGGTTTTACGATGATTTTTCTTTAGTATTACTGAATTATTATTATGAATATATTCTATTGAAAATTATGAATATGAATTGTAATTTGTAATATTTGGCAAGAAAAATAAATAATAAATTATAATGATAATATAAATGATTGAATCTAAGGTTACTGATACTCTGAGGTTCTGTTACTGATATTTTAATTTAAGGTGTAAAATCTTTATTTGAACCATAAATATTTGCACGCCATGAAAAATGGCAGACATGTCGTGAGCCACTCTTGAGTAAGATCTTGCATGCATATTATTTTAATTCCGTATGTATACACATGTTTGAGCAAATAAAATTTCTTATTCTTATTCTTATTAAATTTCGTTTGTTTTGTAATAAAATATTGATTATGGCAATAACTAAGTTTCAGGTGAAAAAAGCACTTGGAAATCTTTAAAATTATTTTTCACATCCAAAACTGTGACAACACTTATTCTGTGTTATAATTGCAATACTAAGACAATATTTTAATGCAACACGGAGTATTAATATTGATTAGTCAGTAAAATTGATTAATTAAAATCAAAACTGTAACAATATAATATTTGACAGCTCTTTGCAACGTCATCATTAAAACTGATAAAGGGATATTTACCTTGTTTATTATTTGTTTTGAGTTCCCGATATTTCGGCGCTGTTGCAAGAACAAATGATCATGGATAAACTTAAGTTAAACAACTTTACCAACTTTCAGAATGGATCTTCGTAACTTGCCAGTTGTAGGAACGTCTACGTCTGCACAGTTTATCTTAAAATTGTATGAAAAACGTCATAAACAGGTAGTTGCAGGCTGTCAGTTGCAGCAACTCGAGCCTGAAAGTTACTCTTTCTACGCAAGGATACTACAAAAGAATTGGATTCCCGTTTTCAGAAATTTATTAAACGTTTGAGTGGTTTCCTTTGTCTGTTCCTCATATTATTTCTGATTAAAACTGAGGACACTAACTAACTGTGTGGAAGTGAAGTTGCATCTAGGTATCTTTTTCATTAAATGGTAGAATGACAAGATGATAAAAAATTAATGACAGGTGGGCGCAATGATGTGCTTTTAGAAATTTGAAAAAAAACCTCTTTAGTGAATAATTTATCAATCATTCATCGATGGATGAATAAATAAATTATTCACCAAAGATGTTTTTTTCATCCCATTTTTCAGAAAATCCATCGATTTTCTGTAAAATGCGATGGGAAAATTTTAATTTAATACTTTCTTTTTCAATTATTTTATTTACTTCAAGGATCGACTACTCGTAGCTGAATCTAGTTTAGTTCTTTCGAACAAAAACCTAAGTAGTGCATACCAAATATAATACCTACCTTTACATGGCTAAATAAAAATATTAGGCTTACATAGCTTGTTTTGATTCGGTTTTGCCATGTTATCATCATGATAATATTATAAACATCGAGTGTTTCGTTATTCGTTTGCATGAATTTGCCTTCTATCAAATCATTATTTTCTATTAACGTAATTCACCAAAACAAATAATCTTAACCGACTATGAGTGGTTCGATGTTTTACCAAATATTAACACAAAATAGTTCAAATTCTACCTTATGTTTTCAAGACTAGAATCAAGATTACAAACGAAGGGGTTCTCATTTGTTTTCTGTACATTTTAAATTTTCACGGCAACTGTTGTGCGCTAGGGCACGTGTTTGTACCTACCACATGAACAAAACTAACACTTTTTACACTAGTTTTTCTTACACTACGCGACAGTTGCAGTACCTTCATTCGGTACGCCCAAAGGCTTGGCCTTACCCTTACCAGAACAGTCTGTTTGCCCTATCGGCTCACCCTAAGTTACCGTAATATTGTGTCTTCTCCACTGGTATTCAACACTCGGATTAGCTCTGAAAAATTCCAACTGTGCGCTTTATTAGGCATTTTAGTTAATTATCGTCTACCGACCGGTCGACACCAGACAATGACTTTTTAAATTTTAATGAGGATGCCGAGTGGAGGGGTGAAACACGTATAGACTGTCGAGTATAGGTTTGGATGCATATTGTATGTTAATTTTTTGGCAATTCTCGCATGCGCATATAGTTTTGGCGTTGCTGTTTCCAAGTCTCCATTTGTTTGCGGAATTAAAATTAAATATTTTGCATAAAATTTGGTTGCAAGTGTGAAATCGACCTTATACTACTGCCAGTATAACGTCCATTTGTTTGCTTTCAAAATTGAATCTGGCCAGTACAGGGAATGTTGCTCTGTTCAACAGTACCCATGTATTGGCACTCCATCAAAATAAAATGGGAGAACGGTGCGGACAATACAGTAAAGTCTCATACAATTTCAACAATCTGTATTGTTCCGTTTGATTAGAAATTGAATTCAATTTCGAACATGAATTGGTTTTATTTCATAAAACGGTTTCTGTTACGTTTTGGCAAAGAATAAGGGTCAAGGCGCGGCGCGGCGGAGACTTTGTAGCGTGTTGTTGCATGTTTCAAAAACGCGCCTCTGCATCGTTGTTATCACGCGTTAGTCGCATTTGCGCACGACAGAATCAAAGCATATGCGCGTCTGTGATGTTTCAGACGAAATTGTGGGAACGATGGGAGCAGATCGGAGGCAATACTAGCTAGCTGAAAAAATCGCGGCTTCAGCGCGACCGTTATGTGTTTGCATCAGTGCAAAAAGGCCGTGGTCTAAACACCAAGGTGAGCAATTCAAACAGTTCTGTCGTCAATTTTTTTTCTTTATCTATGGTTTTTGCCTAACCTGGAGTTTGAGTTTTATGCCGCCCATGGGCCTTTCTCTGACTTAGCTTTACATGTCGTCAAAAAATATCTATCAGGCATGCTGGTTTCCTCACGATGTTTTCTTTTACGGGAGCAAGTGGTTATACATAACGCACATGAATACCAAAAATCAGAGGTGGTTTCCAATAGCTAACGCAATGTTGAATCCATCACCAATGCTCAGATGGACGTGGAGGTCACCTTACGACACGGTAGAAAACGAAATGGTTCATATCACAACTGAAAAACCACACATTTTCGATGATTAATTCAGCGTTCTTAGAAACTTCAAACATCCAAGCGATCACAGATTACTCAGGATAAAAAAAAATAAACAGTGTCTGATAATGTTCGAAATGTTACATGCTACACTCAAATTGCCTGAGTTTGTTAAATAATATTGATTGAAGTGTTTTTTTCTTACCGCATGAAATAGATCATTGAAAGACTAGGTGTAATTATTATATGTTAGGAATTACAATGTTTTTCATGAATGTGAATAATGACAGTACCATTTGAGAATGTAGCACTTTTGGTAACGTACGAATCCATTACAACTTTTGGGGGTCTAAGAAGGCCGCATTAAGGTCTTATTAATCATATTCCAAATCATAGCAACGATACAAATAAAGACGTACAGTTTTCATTAAATATTCTTCTTCAAACCCTCACATAATAGGTCCAAGACTAATTTAACCCGTCAGAAGGCGCGCCTCAGTTAGTTACACGGAGAGGCGCGCGCGAGCAAATTACTCACACTACTTTAAATGCTTATATTTCTACTTTTATATGTATTTATTGGCTTATAATGGAATTATATAAATAAGACAAGGTTTAAAAAGTAAGAAAATTAATATTTTAATTAAAACTACGAAACATAAATGCAACTTCAAAAGCAAATTTGTGCTTGACATCGATCATCAATTTTACAAGATGTTCTGGGTAAAAACAAAAAAATATTTATTTATTTATATTATTTATTATTATTCAAATATTACTGCAGTGTTTACATAATAATTAACCAATATAATATAAATAAATAATATAATATATTCTAGAAAATACAATAATGCTTTTTTAGATGATGGGCGCGTGATGAGCTAATTGCCGCACGATGCTACGCGGCCTCAACAAACACTTCGCTGCGCGGTCGCAACCGAACTGACCGGTATGAGAGTTGCGTCAGTGGGGAGGGGATGAATAGTTAGGAAGCTACCTAGGCGCTTAAGACGTTAGGGCATCAGTATCACCAAAAGTTTTAGCTTTTAATTTTTGTGTGAGCAAATTGCTCATAGCGCGCCTTCTCACGGGTTAAATAACATTTCCAAATACGTATTCGAAACAATACAATAACCGAGTAATAAAACCAACCCAATGGCTGTCGCGTCGATTTGAATTCTATCCAAAAAAAACGGCCAAGTGCGAGTCGGACTCGCGCACTGAGGGTTCCGTACTAACCAAACCACAATTACTGAACAGAATAAATAAAAATATGTGAAGTAACAAAAAATATAAGGTTTTCGGAATTTTTCCTTTATATGTGCTATAAAGCATTGCTTCATGCCAAGTTTCAAGATTCTAGTTCGACTGGAAGTAACCTTTTTTTTTATTATTTACGGATGGGAAATCATCAAATGACTTCTCCCGCTCTGGGCGGAGCGGGAGGGAGTGTCAAACTTGTACCGACTAAAACCCAACCATGTTCCTTTTTCGCCCTTTGTGTTCCAGGGCCGCGGTATCTGACTGGAAGTACCCTTTAGGTTTTGATTCCCTTGCTAGTAGTTGCGAGTTTGAAAATATGCGGCTTTAATTGCTGTTTCTTTTGATTGCGTTGACATAGAAGTTTGATTTTGTTACAGCTTAAAGTTATTATAGGCCTAAGTATTTGATATGAATTTAAATTTAATACATCTACGCGTTCAAGAGGAAAGGGGTAGTAAGTTTAAAATTATTAAAATTATTTTTATTATATGATGTAATTATAAATTTTCAATTTTCGCAATTTTTCCTTTATTTATGCTTTAAGACATTGATTTGTACCAAATTTCAAGATTCTAAGTTCACGGGAAGTACCCTGTAGGTTTTGATTCCCTGCGAGTGTCGAAAATTTGCGGAAATTTGCGGCATAAACGGCTGTATATTTTGATTGTGTTAGCTTAGAAGTTTGATTTTTTCACAGCTCTAAGAAACAGTAGACTTTAGTATTTGATACAAATTCCAGCTTGATACCTCCACGCGTTCCTGAGAAAAAGGGTCTTGACAGACAGACAGACGGACGGACAGCAAAGTGATCCTATAAGTGTTCCGTTTTTTCCTTTTGAGGTACGGAACCCTAAAAATGAAATGGACTAACTGTAACTGTTCCATTTGAATTTGTTGTTTTCATTTCATTTTCGTGGTACGAAAGGTAGGATATGAAATAATAATACGCGGTTGGCACAAAGCCTTTTGGGGTATTATTATACGCGGTCAGTACAATGGCTTTTGGTGTACCTGTATAAAGGTCAAGTACTTACTAACAGATGAAAAAACCTGCAGAGTTAACTGTTAGCATGGCTGACTAACCGCCTGTATTTCATACTAGCTTCCGTCCGCGCCTCCGCCCGCGTACTTTTTATTTAACACTATATACTTTTTATATACAGGGTGTTTGGTGCATCGTTTGCCAAATCAAATAGGCGGAAAGGAGAGGTCATTTGCTATCTCTTCACGCCCTTTAACTCATTCCTGGCCACACCGGTTTTTTTATAACAACTGTTTAATTTAAAATTTGAAAAATTCCAAAATTCAACATTTCTAGTTTTAAGTTTATTTTTCTTTTACAAAAACTTGACGAGCTATTAAAAAAGAAAGTTATTGTTCCTAGCAAGTAATTTTGAAATTGATAGAATCATACAACAGTACACATAAAAATTAAATCGACATTTTAAGTTTAAACAAATTATTTATTTTTTTATTTGACCTAAAATGGTGAATTTTGGAATTTTTCAAAATTTAAATTAAAAAGTTGTTATAAAAAAACCGGTGTGGCAAGGAATGAGTTATAGGGCGTGAAGAGATAGCCAATTTAATGACCTCTCCTTTCGGCCTATTCGATTTGGCAAACGATGCACCAAACACCCTGTATACTTTTTATATATTATATACTTTTTATTCATTATTTCTTATTGTGATGTATAAAGTCTATTACTGTACAGTTTCATCAAAATCCATTCAGTAGTTTTTCCGTGAAAGAACTAGCATACTCATAAAAAAACATCCATCCATCCTCACAAACATTCGCATTTCGCAATAGTATTAAGTTTAGATTATAATTATATATAAATCGCGTACCACTGAAACTTTGAATAGGTATATAAGTTTCCCTTAACACAAAAAGACGGCTAGCGGTAATAGGGATGATGACTGGGTAAAGAAAACAAAATTCTATTTTGTCCGTCAAACCGGTAATACAAAAATATTAGATACGTATTTTTTGTTTTATCAAGTTAACAAAAAATACTTAGTTGAAACCCATTAAAGTTGGAGAGTGGGGGCTCACTACGTCACAACTAGGTATAAAATGTACTGAGCCGTGACGTCATGCGCCATTTCGCCTCAAAATATCTCCGTAATTTTGCGATTACGTGAAAAAAGAAAAATTCGTGTCAAATACTTTTTAAAAATCTACCCGATAGACAAATAAAAAAAAATGAGTCACCATCCCTATTATTAATGATATACTTATCACTCAATTTCAATAAGGCAAAGAATAACAAATAAAATCATTTAAAATAGTCAAGCCCTTTATTGAGGAATGAGGAGAGCATTACAAATACACGTACAGTCGCGTCTAATAATATGTATACACGAAGCAACTTTTTCTAATCCTGTATTGATTAAGGTTTTACGTTTTCACGAACATGGAATTTTGGAAGCCATACTATTACGAAATAGGTCTTATTTCAACGTAGAAACCGTAATTTCACGAGCAAATCACTTTTTAGTTTTGCTAAGTGTATACATATTATTAGACGTGACTGTACACCGCAATTTTAATAAAGAAAAAAAACGTTCATAACTAAATCAAGAATGTATAATTTCTTTTTTCAAATAAAACCTTTATTTATGTAGAATATGACTTACTTAAACACTACAGGCCGAAATGGTTGAAAAAACTAACAAAAAAGCTTCATAAACGGAGACAAGAAAATTAAAATAGTTTTTATTTTAAAAGACATCTTCTAATTTTTTGCGTTTTATTGCCATTCGGCGATCTCGAAATGATTAAATACTTTTTGGACCAAAATTGGTTTTTCTTAATGTTTATATATTTTTTTATGTTTTATTCAATCGGACTTGTCATCGATGAAATAATTACCTATTTAGAACTAAATAAAAACCAATAAGTGTAAATAGATGAATGAATGATTTTCAAAGGTGCTTAAAGAAAAGCAATTAGCTGATAACTTTCATTATATTTTTTTATTATGTATGAGTAAGTATTTATTATAATCACAGAATTTAGGCACACAAGCTGTACCAATACTCTTAAATTCCTCCGGTTATGTTTAAATCCCATGTAATAGTGGACGCCTATTGCAATCCACCAGGCCTGAATCCAGACTCTGAACTACAGAGAATTTCCTAATCATCTTAATATTAAATCTTGTAATATCCGGCTGTCCTAACGTTTATATATTTAGCGCGCTATCTGCTCAATTTCTGTCGTTTGTCGTCGTAACTCCCAGCATAACATCGATCCATTTGTTCTCTGTAACAATTTTTTACATTCAAGTTACAGCACGATCTTATCCGGAAGTTATTTAGGCATTACAACCTACCTGTCAATTAAAGACGAAATATATTTTCTAATTTTACTCAAAAGAAACGTGTACTAACAAACTTTTGTAGATTTCGTTTTCCATCACATCCCAATAATTTCCTGTTCCAACTTGTAAGATACCTACACTATAATCCATACTTCCACAGTATCCAAATTATGCAAATCTATGTACAAAAGCAACTCAGACTGGCCGAAATAGCTAACAAATTTATTTTAGAGGGTTTTTTTTTTATACGCATCTCTTTATTTTTTTCGCTAAAAACTAAAAACTCAAACAAAACTAAACTAGTTTCCCTCAAACCACCTTTGTGGCGAGAAGCGACTCGAAATTTAGATTTGTCCGGAAAAAGGCAAAGCTCTTCGTTATGAGTTATTTACATGCATTTCGTAAGTAACTTAACCTCTACTTGGTATGCGGTCCATCTCTTTGATTAACTACATTGAATCAAAGAGATAGACCGCATGTTTAATCCTTGGTAAAACTGAGCTTTACTTTGTTTACAGATTGTTCTGAAATAAGAAAATTTCAGTCCGATAAAGATGCTGTAAATAAATCCCTTAATCAAATCTCCCCAGAATAACGGTTTTTAAATAGGTGACGTAGCTTGAGATATAATGAAAGACTGACTGTTTAAAGGCACGATAAAGCATCTAGAAACGTTATTCTGACTTTTATCTTAGCCCTGCATTAGCTGCAGCGGTGAGTGGTTATAAAATAGCCGTTATAACTGGCGATACTAAAAGATACTAAAATTTATATACCCGGCACACCTGTGCACTATGCAGTCAGTTCACTGTCCACTAACACTTTTCATACTGGGCTAATATTATTAAAGTGGTGACTGAAAATTATGGGGTAATCGGTTGTCTTAATATGAGCATGTGATGCGGAGTATTGAAGGAAATGTCGGGAAGACAGTTTTGAATTTAGAATAAAGAAACGTGGATGGACTGTGTCAAGGAGTTATGACACAGTCCCAATACATTCTTGTCAATATCCCGTTTCAAGTGTTAACTTGTATTTGTAGTGTTAGTGACCATATCAGTTTAAAAACTTATATTGTGTCAAGGATGTTTCGTCCAGAAAGGATGTTACTGCTGAAATGACGAGTAATAGAAGTAAGGAAGAAGAAGAAAACTGCGACATCTAATCAATTGGGATAAAGGCAAAAAATCGTAAGTTGTTTTGCCGAAAAAATGATGATTTCGAAAAAAATGAAGTAGATTTATTAAAGTTCTCAATTTAAAATCCCTGATCCATTAAGGGGGTGCTACCCTCAATTATTAGGCGGTGAATAGACTCGGTTGTAATGAAAGAAGTTGACTGTATTAAAATAGGTATAATACCATTAATACCATATACATCATTGTGTGAAGAAGGTACAAAGAAATGCCTGGAGTGGGCCGCGTCTGTGAGCTGAGTGATGGCAACAGGCAAGGTGCGCAGCGGAGCTAGGGCAGCCCGGGTTCGGTACCCGCGCCCCGCGTCCTCCCCGCGGTCGTCATCGCGTAGGTCAGGCCCCGACAGGCAGCAATAGCAAAAAAAGGAAAAAAAAATTTTTGTTTGTGCCCTGTGTAGCATCAGTTTCATCTTCACTGACCTTCGCAACTTATTCAAGGTAAAGCTGCAATTTTGTTAATTTTATTACAACGAAAATACAGCTTTCACATAAAATTAAACCGTGTTTTGCAACAAAAATAGCAATAATTGCTCGTTAATCCGTATTAACACCGCCACTAGCATGTTTATATCACATCCGTTGACAGGATGGTTTCCCTGAGACTATGTCACACCCATGGCGCACTTCCTTTCCTGCCGCCATAATGCCACGTATTCTTAAAAAAGTTATAGTGAAGCTGTAATAATTTCTTGTAAATGTCGTTCTTAGTAGCAACACGTGTTTTTGTTAGTTTAATATTATCTTCTCTTTAATGTTTCTGCTCTATCTTCATCTTTCACTTTTCCATTAAATCAAACAATCATTTAATCATTTTGTTTTGTACTGTGCGAGACAAATAAAATCATTTTCTTCCTACTTTTTATTCTTCCATCATTTTCGTCAATCAAAAGCTAGTTCTTGATCCTTTTTTTCACACTCCTATCATCGGTATCATTTATGAACTTGTTTCTACATCATGCTTGTAATCTCAAAAAGACTTAGGCAGAGATGTACCTACTCCATTTCGCTTGTTATTATTCATCATAATCATCATTATCAGCCTATAATGTTCCCACTGCTGGGACACAGGCCTCCTCTCTATGAGAGGGAGTGGGCTGTAATCAACCACGCGAGCCCAGTGCGGGTTTGTTAGATGTCACATGTCTTCGAATTTTTTGTTGTAGAACATGCCGGTTTCCTCACGATGTTTTCCTTCGCTGTTTTTGAGGGGATGAAATAAATTACACAAAGTAATGCGCCTGTCTGGGTTCGAACCCACTATTCGTAAGTCGAAGCTGCCACCACTGGTTATTTTTCAGTCGCATGTAAAAGTAGGCAGCCTATGGCCGGGCACAAGTCCGAAAAACTCCAGTATAACTTTTCCCGACTTGGAAATTGAACCCAAACCTCATTCTCTGCAGTCGCGCCAGCGGGCACTGAACAAACTTCTTTCAATCAAAATTTTATTACGATTTCTCCTAACCAATTGAAAATGGACGTTTTACAAGATTATTTTTAGTTGAATATCGTAAATGATATCTACTTTTGTATTCTAACATCATTTCTATGCGAGCGATAGTGTCACTCGTTCCATGCAATATGATTTCGACACCCATCCAGACTACGAATGTTCGAGCTACCTTCGAGAATTCAATAAAAGATACTTTTACATAAGGGACGCTGGCGCTGTACCTTAAGAACAAAACTTTCCTTAGAGATGATGACATTTTTTTTAAGGTTAGGTACTGTCCGAGCAAAAATACATGTATCACGAAGTTGTTGTCTCACCCTTAAATATGACCACACAGTTCTAATGAACGCCGTATAACTTTCCCAGTAAAAAGTCAATTTCGCATTACCACACCGAGCATCAGAGTTATCTTGTATTAAACAGCTAAATACTAGTATTTAAAATGAAACGACTATCTACTGACCTCCACAAATCAATTAGTTCCGGGTAACACCATACCTCTTGGTAAGACTGCTTGTCAGACTTTCAAGCACCCGTTACGCAGTCGTTACAGGTACCCGAAAGTCTGACAACCACAACGGCTCTTTGTACAACTGTCAAAGATGTACATCTGTACAGTTCAAAGATCTACAGAAGAGAATTGAATTGATTCTATGTTGTTTGTTTTAATAAACCGGCAACTTTTTTTCACTTGGGCCACCGACTTTTGACAAGAATGCAGTGAATTCATTTCCAACTTGTTGCAGCAAAACATTTTGTTGGCACGGTTGGCGCCGTGGTCGACCGATCGACTGCTGCGCTGCGTGTCGCGGGTTCGATCCCCGCACTGAACAAATTTTTGTAAGGCCTACAGATAGGTGTTCCGGGTCTGATTGTGTGTGTATGCGAGTTTAAATGTTTGTAAACGCACGTACGATACAGGAGTAATACCTAGTGTATGTGGGGCAAAGATTTAAAAAAAAAAAGCGGAAAATGATCCCGGAAAATGGCGTGACGTGAACATGTCACGACAATACATTATGAATTTTATTTTCACAATTGCTTAGTTCTTTACACATATCTTGCATTATTACAAACAAGTATTTTATGATACAAAATCTTCTACAGCGTTGCGTTTCCGAAATGAAAGTTGCACTGATGGCCTATATGTCGACGAATTGATTGATACAATTTTTTATGCGTGGGTGCTATTTGAAAATAAAATAAAATGGCGGACAGTAAGCAGGGCAGGCTCTACACTAAAATATTCAACACTCCTCCGCAACTCCTCCATAAGCAACGTTTCACTCGCCGCTAATATCATTATTCGGCTGTTATACAACCAAGCACACACTCTTAATAGAGACACACTCAGTGTTGCCCCATATATTAATGTGTATATTGTACGTGCACTATATTTAACTGGCAAGTAAATGAATTAGCAACGGTCGCGGCGCACCTCTAATCTCGTTAGAGAAATACATTTTCTTGATGGCCGTGCTCTAAGTTATAGGTGGCGGACTGAAAATTTGTAGGGTAAGGTTTCTCAGGTGTGAGTAGCTGTTTGTACTGTTTCCATGGTAAGGCCACCTTATAACTATAGTTTATTTTACATCTAAAGAAATCATGTAGTAAGCAAGTAGAGTCTGCAAGTCTGCAGAGCGACAGCTTGTTTATTGCAACACAAATAAATGTCACTGTGAGTGAGACCTGATACTGCAAGGAGTCTATAAGATAACTGTTATGTTAATACTTTTGACAGTGGTGTAAAAACCAGTTGTTAAATACCAGTACCAGTGGCGGAGGACTATAATAAATGGTAAATTGAGACTCACTTCCACTTCACAAAAGTGATACATAGAGAGATAAAAAGAACATAACATCACGCCTTCAATACCAGTAGGTATTACTTTTATTGTCGTTACTACTATTATTCTCATCAACCGGACCCAAATGCTCCGTGGATGCTTCTGAGAAATTCGTGATGGAAAACCAAATAACAATTTACCCAACCAGGGAATTGATCCCAGGACCTCTTGCTCAGCAGTCGCGATTGCGACCACTAGACCAAGGAGTCAGTCAAACAAACAAATGATACATCGAAAGATAAAACGGAGGAAAGGGCGGAGGACATTGTGGAGTACGTGCGTCAGAAGCTCAATTACGTGGCGAGAGTGCAGCTGCTAGAGTCGCGTCGCAACGTCAACTTTAAGGCGTTTGTGGTGCAAATACCAACGTGCTATCTGCACCTTGCCTTGGAAGAGGACTTTTGGCCGCAGGGAGTGGTGTTCCGACGGTTCCACGGGCAAGTGCCACATGAACGCACAGTGTCATAGTGCAGTGAAGTGCTACTAAAATATTTTTAAGTTTCTATTTACTAAAACGAGTTGTATTTTCACGATATATGTTAGTCTGTAAGGTATTTATCTATGGGCCAAAGTTGCCTGAAAATAAATAAATGTTATGTTTGAAAAGAAAAACTCTTTAAAGCTGTGAAAACACAACATATAAAATCTTTTTCGAGACTTTCTCAGTTAAACTCAATAAGGATTCGCCGTCAAAGTACCTATCGCGTGTGCATTACGCCTAAGAGATACTTGCCTTCCCAAGTTACTCGAAGTTTGTTCGAGTATGTTTGTAAACTCACATTGTGCAAGTTTTACCAGGAATGTGACAGCTGCCATAAGGAAAATTATGGGAAATAGACATTATTTTTGGAAAATTTGCAAACTTTATTACTACGGAATATAGCAACTTTGTTTCCTTTTTAACCGACTTCTAAAAAGGAAGACATTCTCAATTCGACAGTATTTTATTTTAAGACTTTTAAAGAAAACCTCAGTTCTTTTGGAAGTTCAGTTGCATACGTAATTACGTATCCTATCTGTCTCCCAGATGACCTATGTCAAAAAGCAGACAGTTTTTTTTTCGGTCCACTTTTCTTTTCAATATCCATACTTCCATACTAATATTATAAATGCGAATGTCACTCTGTTTGTTTGTTTGTATGTTTGTTTGTTTGTTACCTTTTCACGACTAAACGGCTGATCGGATCTTAATGAAATTTGGCAAAAAGATAGATTTCAACCTGGGGAAGGACATAGGCTATATATCATCACGCTACGACCAATAGGAGCGGAGCAGCAATGAAAAATGTTGCGAAAACGGGGAAAATGTGACGCAGACGAAGTTGCGCGGGACAGCTAGTACTTAATAATTATTCATATTACACCAAAATGGTATATTTTTTAACGAGTCAATTTAAAATGCGTGGATAGGAGCGATTTTTAAGTTTACAAAAAAGTAAGGTACTCAGTACTATTAATATCTGCTTTAATATATAAAAAGAAATAGGATTAAACTCTGAACCTTTTTGAAAGCTATTTATTTTTAAAGGTTTTCTCTGTAATCGCGTAGTAGGTTTAAAAAACCATCATGGCACGGAACGTTATAATCCGCCATTTTAGTGGTTGACAGACTTGCAATTGACATTTACTCTTTGACACGTATGCGTGACTTTGTTTTATATTATTTTGCTATTGTGTTTGTGCACTATTTTAAGTTAAAATCTCAATATTTCCGTTACACAAGGCTTGGCTAATTTATCCATGGAAATCTGGCAATTATAACGAAGAAATCAATATACGTCTCATTATTATATGCTATAACAATTTATGTCGTGGGACTATTCTACAAGGAGGAGTAGCTCGAGGCTAAATAATAACAGCCACCCGGGTCGCTCTTTCAGGTAAAGCCGTGCTTGCTGAGATTCGTACGTGGATGGGTGACCATAATTACATACCGAGTTTTCTCCATGCCTCGGAAACCACGTAAAGCTGTCGGGACCGGCTGTCTATTTTAGATCTTTAACTGCCGTTACGAGTAGTCAGAAGCCAAAAGTCTGTCATTTAGTCTTACCAAGGGTTATCATATATACCTACCAGTTCTGGGTTGTGGAGGTCAGACAGGCAGTCGCTTCATGCAAAATACTGGTACTCAGCTGCATCCGGTTAGACTGGCAGCCGACCCCAAGTCAGTTTGGAAAAAGGCTAGGCAGATGATGATGGACTATTATAACAAAACAAAAACTCCTTTTGTAAAACTGGACGTTATTCGGATTATCCAAGAAAACTTATTGCAAGCCCAATCATCATATTAAAAAACGAATATTACACTGAAGAGCTTGTATAAACTCGCTAATCTTTGGAACCAGTGGGATTAAAAAAAATCCATTCGCCTTTGATAGCCCAATTCTTCAGGATTTTAAAAATTTGGTAAATATTTACAAAAGGTGCAATTTCTACGCCACATAAGAAAAAACAAAAATCACGCAAATCCTACATCGTACAAGCAGAGTTATCTGAGATTAGGTACAACGGCTGAAAAATCCCTCTATCTTAGTCATCCAAATCAATAGGGGGCGAACCTATTGCCATCAACCGAGCACAAGCCCAGACTCCATGGCTGGTGATAAAAAATTCCCAATAACACTTTGCCGGACCCGGAAATCGAACCCAGGATTATCTCAGCAGCCGCGACCAACGAGGCAGGTATATCTATAAGTCTCAGTCATCATTATTACTTTGTCATTTAAGCTCAGTCTAACCAATTCAATAGATCGCGGTAAATAAACTGTGAAAGGACGTCATTTTTATCTGTCCAATTATGATCCTAACCACATCCTTATAGAATTTATTTCTAAAATTCTGTAGCCAGTTCGTTGCTGTTACAAAGACAATGCAGCACACAGAGCAAGGTGGACGCTCAGTAACCGCAGGCATCAGGTTTCGGTACACAAAGCCGTCACAAGTCGCTGCAGACGCTGCGTATCGCCCCGCGCCCCGGTCATAACTTCAGACGCGCGTTCCGACGCGTCGCAGTAACTCGTAATATGTTATAAGCGTTTTTTTTTTACTTTTATGCTATCGCAGAGCAATGGTGCCCTAATGGTAACCGAACCAAACAGGCGCGTTTTATAGCCAGTTTTCACCACCACTACTCTCAAAAAAGAGAAGCAAACAATCGTGAGAAAGCAGCATGTCCTAGAACCAAGAATTCGAAGACATGTGAAATCTACCAACCCATATAAATGGGCCCGGATGGTGGGTTAGAGCATTCACTTTCATAGAGAGGAGGCGTGTGTCACAGCAGTGGGAACATTAAAGGTTGATTATGCTCTCGTAACACGCGTGTCGCTTCAGCGCCTAGCTAGTGGCCAAGGAGTAACTCTGCGTCTCCGATGCGGCCGGCATTATGTCAGGATGATGCACTTAGTTGTTACAGTGCAACGACTGCACGAACTTAAGTACATAAAGTCAATGCTACACAAGACTTCAGAATAATTCATGTACGACGACAGTTACGAGTACAACTTGTTTATTCAACAAGAAACTGAATAAAACCTGTCTGGTGGGGTCGTTACAAAAACGTCTTGTTTCACAACGTTTGTAGTGACGTTTCACGAAATTATTCCAAGGTTCAGTATAGTTTTGGTTCTTGGCGAGCAATGATAATATAATATATACAAAGTAATGTGCCTAACTTGAATCGAACCTACGATACGTAATTCGTAACCGTTATCACTAGGCCATCACTGCTACTACTCAATAGAAGAATTATAATCGCATCTCACGAATGTACTGTGACGGTCATTCCGGGTAATACATTTTTAAAACAACATGCTATACACACCTACTTCAAACACTGGGTGCAAACGATTTTAGCTTTAAGGGTGATCCACCGTAACTGTCCGTGTTTGTATGTACAGTCGGCATCAGCAGTCGGTTAACATTAACCAATATAACACCAAGTTTCGAGCTGATCAGTGTGTGATGTAATATTGTTTTGGGAATTTGTGTAACCATTGATGAAAATATTGTTATGTATTTTTTAACACCGTTGCTCGTAAAGCTGATGTAATTCCACCGGTTTTAAATATGTAAAGCGGGTCATAACAAACGCGTGTGTTATCAGAGCAAATAGTTAAGTTATAGTCCATACAAATTCCATAACAGTATTATTTGCCATTTCGCGCGCTGTTGCTATTCAAATTTCGAACTAATCGCCGCGCGGCGCCAGTCAGTAGGCAGCGCTAGCACGCTGTTAAAATGGCGGGAAAGCAACAGTGTGCATTCACAGATTCAGTTTATTTAAAATAAAAAAAAAAACAGTTTATTCGGTAATTTAAAAACTTGGCTGCGTGCTCTAACGTCTTTGCCAACATTTTCACGCAGCTACGGCAGAAAATAATCCTCGCGCCATGTTTCTCAAATTTTCTTTTCTTTGTACTTGTATTGTGAAAATTTAAATATGACAACTTTCAATAATGAAGAAGAGCCATATATTACTTCAACTCCACCGGATATACTAACAGAAGCGCGAACCGCATGCGACAGCTTGCTGCCGTCAATATCCAAAGACAGATACATAACCACGTATGAAAATTTTTTGAAGTGGAAAAACATGTCAAGTCATTTTCCGAAAATGTAGTTTTGGCGTATTTTAATGAACTAGCTAGTAAATATAGCCTAGCTCGTTGTAAACAACATATTCGATGCTGAAAAGTACCCTCAAGATGAAAAATGGTGTCGATATTAATTTATATTCAAATCTCATTGCATTTTTAAAGAAACGCTCTGATGGTTTTATAAAGAAAAAATCTAAGGTACTGTCATCAAATGACTTCGAAAAGTTTCTAAGAGATGCTCCAGATAGCCAGTACCTGGCAACTAAGGTCAGTTTGCCTCCTTATTTTATATATTGATCTACCGTACATACTCTTTTACATATTTTTTAACGACCGTCTGTAAGCTAAATACCTATATACCTTATCTTACACATTTTTATTTCTTTTCAGGTTGCGTTAATATTTGGTATTAATGGTGCATGTAGACGGCAAGAGCTTCACAATATTACCACAAATGACATTGAAAATCAAGGCAAAATGCTTTTAATTAAAGTCCCAAACACTAAAAACAAAATACCCCGATCTTATAAATAAGTGCCAAAATAACTCAGGCAATAAATTTGGAGCCACAAACGAAGAAGTTTTGCCCTGAGCCGCGGCCCTCTACTTCTACTGAGGATATTTTTTTATTTACAACTAATGACGAATTACAATGCTCTTCTGCCGCCTTTCAAGAAGTTTCGTCGTCTCCAACATTTACCCTAACACAAAACAATGACATTATGAATAGTAGGTAATAATAATAATAAAAACATAATTAAAAAACCAACTACAACTACGTATCATTTTAATAATTGTAATTTCACTAACTGTTTCAATAATTAGAAATGAACAAAATATAAAATGTTTTTTTTTTCTGTTTCCTCGCAAATGTGTTAAAAAACGTCGTACGATATACGTGCGTATTGGTTATAACATGCTCGGCTCAATTACGCCCTCGCCTTCGGCTCGGGCTGAAATTCCGCCTCGCATGTTATAACCATCATAACGCACTAATATCGTAATGTACTATTACTGCAGTCTGTTATTAAGGATCATTCTAAAAATAAGACTTCTTTTCATTTTGGATATGTATAACGACTTCCGTTGCTGACCGTACCTAGAGATACCTATCACTTGATTTTGAATACCAACAATAGCCGACAGGTGCGCCATCATTTAACGAACAATGAATACTGAATACTGACAGACTCAGACAAGAATGTGAACGAATGCGAGCTTGAGAATAAGACGTGCAACTGTGTTAACAGTTTTTATATGAAGACTTTTGTTAATGAACTTCGATTCTCAGGTCATTCTTAAGATTTCCCATTAGAAACTTCTCAGACAACAGAACTGAAATTATAAATGCTGAAATGTGGGTGCACTTTTAGGGCCCTCGCTAACGGCGACTTTTTGTAGCGATGATGCTGTCGCGCGTCCGCATCGATACAGTCGCGATACTGCTCGCTTCTGTAGCGCGTTGCAAATGCGACTAACCCGCGTTAGTAGCGATGCAGTCGCGCATTTCGTAAAAGCGCGTCAGCATCGCTACAAAAAGTCGCCGTGAGCGAGGGCCCTTAGGTACATATTTGCCTAATCCTTCGGGCATCGATTTAAAAAAAATCGGGGATGATTTTAAAAGAAACTCCATGGTTACTACCATGGAGTTTCTTGCCGGTTCATCGCCATAGGAAACGACCAACCCGAACCGCGCACCTGTCGACGTTTTATAAGTGTCCAAATAGGCCTATGTAAAATAAAATATTTAAATTTTGCCTAGTACTTCGGAGATTACAGATTCACGCCTGTGACCCCATATTACATCACTGCTATGTGAAATTTGTCAGTAGCAGCCACGGAGTCTAAAGTGTCCAGTTGAAATCAATAGGTTTGCCCCTAAAACATGAACAAGGGACTTAATCATAACTGGAAAAATGTAGGTTTACTAATATGTACACCTCTTTCGTGGTTTACCAGCGTGATATTATCTATGTGTGTTTTACTTTTTAATGCCCAAAATGCCCAGTACAGTATCATCATCATCATTAGCCTATAATGTTCCCACTGCTGGGACACAGGCCTCCTCTCCTATGAGAGGGAGTGGGCTGTAATCCACCACGCGGGCCCAGTGCGGGTTGGTAGATGTCACATGTCTTCGAATTTTTGGTTCTAGGTCATGCCGGTTTCCTCACGATTTTTTCCTTCGCCGTTTTTTGAGAGCAGCGATGATGAAATAAATTACACAAAGTAATGCGCCTGCCTGGGTTCGAACCCACGGCTTTACTGCTCGTAAGTCGGGGCTGTCACCACTGGGCCACCGCCGCTCTCCCAGTACAGTATAGCAAATGTTTATTGTACTTGATGCTTACCGTTTTCCATGGATTTCTCCCTGAAAGACACCTCTCCCTCTCTGACGCATGAAAGTACCTAGTGGATGCCACTGCTCTGTTTTTCTACTACCATTTTGAAAGGCTCCAAGTCACCCATGAGACCCTGGTACCTATGAGTTTCGTAAGGCAGTTAAATACCTAGCTAAAAATATATATTTTTGAATTTAGGCAATAGGGATGGTGACTCATTTTTTTTATTTGTCTATCGGGTAGATTATTAAAAAGTATTTGACACGTATTTTTTCTTTTTTCACGTAATCGTAAAATTACGGAGATATTTTGAGTTGAAATGGCGCATGACGTCACGGCTCAGTACATTTTAAACCTAGTTGTGACGTAGTGAGCCCCCACTCTCCAACTTTAATGCGTTTTAACTAAGTATTCTTTTGTTAACTTGATAAAACAAAAAATACGTATCTAATATTTTTGTATTACCTGATTGACGGACGAAATAGAATTTCGTTTTCTTTACCCAGTCATCATCCCTATTGTTTCTTTAGGAAAGCCTTATGCCAAACGTATCAAAGTCCAATAGGTAAAAAATACTTGTTTTTTTTTTTTTGTAACAATACACAAATTACCTTCCAATCCAGTTAAAACAACAGCACATCTGCGCCAATACATGTTATTTTTATTAATCCCAAAACAGAGAGCAGAATTAAAAATTAATCTTTAATTTTCCAGAATTTTTCAGTACACTGAAAAAGTAACAACGTGTTGGTACTACATAATTTAAAGTTGAGAACAAGATGGAGGATTTTAATTCATTGAAGAAGTAAAAAGTTTTAATTTTATACATGACAATCTAAGTTTTGTTGTTAGAAATGTAGATTGAAGATTGTAAAGTTTGTTGTAATACAAAGCTTACTTAACCCAACTTCTCTCGTAGGTCGTTAAAATAACTGATACTTAGGTATTTGACAGGAGCTTCACCACAATACACCCCTCCCTATTAATTCATTCTCCCAACAAAGCAACCCGTCAACAATTTTCTTTTTTTCTTTTTTTAAACGTTGCCCCACACTAGGAATTTCTCCTGTGTCGTGGGTGCGTTTACAAACATTTAAACTCACATACACAAACAGCCAGACCCGGAACAACTATCTGTAGGCCATACAAATATTTGTTCCGTGCGGGGATCGAACCCGCGACACGCAGCGCAGCAGTCGATCGCTCAACCACTGCGCCAACCGTGCCGTCAAACTTGTTGGTCAGGAATTTCTCCACGGAGTCTGGATTTGTGCTCAGTTTATGTCAATAGGCTTTCGCATTCCCTACACGGGACTTAAAACATAACTGCCGAAATGTGGGTGTACTATTAAGTACCTACACCTCTGCCTAACCCTTCGGGGATTACAGGCGTGATGCTATGTCTATGATTACCTAGTATGAAGAAGAAAGTCTTGACCAGAGAGTGCAAGAATACAATAGGTAGGTTATTATCAAAGTGATTCGATTTTCAAATAGGCCAGTATTTTTAGATTTTTCTATTAAACATTTCTCAAAATCAGCCAGGAATAGGATTCGTTACCGGTTGACAGCATAAGGCACGTTTAGGGGCATGCCTTATGCTGTTACTTGGGATTTAAACATAACTCAGATAGGTCAGATATGGTTGTACGATAGGTTCAGACAGCGTTAGTATGTGCTAACCCCTCTACAGTCCCGCTGAGTACGCCAGGGGAGTAACTACTTAATTTCGCTGTCTGTACACCACTGCTTACCCGTGCAAGGTCCACAGTTGTGATGTTCTGTTCTGTTCACGAAACAAAAAGCCTTTTAAGTATATTATATTCCGAATCAAATCAAATTAAGTGTAGATACATATGCAGTGATTTAATTGCAGATAGCACTTGCATCGCGATAGATTCTTGGCACCAAGGCCAAACCTCTCTTGGCGAGCTGCCGTACACCATGTCCAAAACCAAGGAAACAAATAAAACACCAACAGAATTGGAGTAGCTACAGTTATAACTTTACACTATAAAAGAAAGAAAAAATATTTATTGGTCGCAGGGACAACACGTGCATACAAAATGACAAAAAAGTATATGCCTAAGCTTTTGCGGTCTATGTTGGAGTTGGTTTTCAGTCTAATCAGATACTGCTGAATTCCAGTGTTTTACATGGAGCAACTGCCTATCTGAACACCACACCTAGCAACTAGGTAAGATACCCTGGCGATAACCTTACCTTTCATACCTTCTTCTACCTCATTACCTCTATACAGGTTATTCCTTGGTAAGACTGGTTGTCAGAATTTAGGGCTTCAAGCTACGTTAGCAAGTCATGAATCGATCATGTTATTCAAATAACAAACATACACCTCACGCCTTGTCCACATAGACACCCTAAAACGAGATACACTCCTATATTTTTGTTCCTGTGTTTTCAATGACGTCAGCCTTGGAAATACCATTACTTGACTTCTGTCTTTGCCATAAGATTCATTATTTATCTCCGACAAACGCATCTGAGTATCTTTCACAATCCAGAGGATTTCAAAATTGCTTTGGATCCGTTTGTTTGAAACCCTCATCTGCTCGTAAATAACGCAAGGAATGGACATGGCATTGACATTGTAACAGTATCAACCCATACATGTCAGTCCTACTGACGGACTGCTGTGCTGACTACTGACCTCTTCTTTAGTAATCGTACATGATTGAGCTTTGATTAGCTCAAAAATAAACCTAAAAAATATATTATCCGTGAAATTTGAACGAAATTGTGGGATTGTAAAAATAATCTAGGACATGAAAATTGTAGAGGCAAAGGCGGCAAAAAATTTATAGCCTATACCTTGAAAATTTGTAAATCCGCCACTGATTAACTGTAAAACAAACCGAATCCTACGCAAAAACCGTTGCCACATCATAAAAGACAAAAAGCAAATGAAAACGGTTATCCACTTACTTACCAATGAACCTCGACTTCCCAAGGCGCTGAATCACAGACAGCAGAAAGTGCCGTTAATATAATAGAGCCAATATTCCTTATTGAATCTTGGTAACTGCCCAATAAACGTTCCACTTGCCCCTATAACTGACGGCAAACTAATAAAAAGATACAGAAAGCACTTCAATGTAAATTCCTTAGGTTTATGTGAACTAGACCCGCCCCCGCTTTTCGCATTTATTTTATAGTATTTTTTGGTAGGGATTGTCTCACATTTTAATGCTTAATTAAGATTTAAAGAATTGTTCTTATTAACTTTATTTCAGGAGGACTATCAAGTCCTCCATTAAAATCGGTTCAGTCATTTCGGAAAATAGGGACTTAATGAAACTTAATAAGACAATCTGTACCCATGAACATTATTATTGCAAAAGTTACTATGTTTGTTACTTTTCACGACTGAACGGCTGATGGAATCGTAATGAAATTTGGCAAGAAGATTATATCCTGGGGAAGAACATCTTTTTTTTTGTGCTCCTCACCCATATGCATCAAATTTCCACGCGATCGAAGTCGCGGACAACAGTTGGTTAGGTATAAATGCAAAATTAACTCTTTCTGATGGTCTGTTACTTCTTATTGCCATAATGGCTGAACGGATTTGGATTAAAAGCACACGGACAGGCGACGACTCGGGATAGGACATTTTTTTTTATCCTGTAGAATAATGAAGAAAATCTCCGATATCCACGCGGACGAAGTCAAGGGAATAATATGTTTATAATAATATATATGTTAAGATATGTATGTTAAGATGCCACTGGAATATTCGTAATTTCATGTTCTAGAATGGAATGGAAGCGATAAAAGTGCGTTTATTGTTGTACAGACATTGTTGTGTGAAGAGTGTGCCTAAGGAATGGTTATTAGGATAACAACCGTCGTTATGGCGACGCGAGATAGTTTTATTGTAGTTTTATTAAAGCAATTTTGATTATAAGTGTCTCAAACGAATGCCTCGTTTAAGATACTTATGATCAAAATTGCTCTTTGCCTCGTTCGTCTAGTTGCCACAAGCGCTACTGTTAAGACAGTGTCATTGGGTTTTTCCATTCACTCGAATTTCTGAATAGCAGTCCCGGGGTCTGGATTCGTGCTCTTTTGGTGGCAATAGGCTCACACACGTTTACACGGGACTTAAACATAACTGACCTAACCTAACACTCCGGGGATCATTGGCGTGGTGGTGTTGTAATTAATAAAGTACATAAGGTTTCGTTTTTGTAAAACATTGCAACTGGACGAGTTCTTACTCATCTCTTGACGGAATAATAGCAAAAGCACGGTTCGACTGGCAAAGGTCAGACCATTCATTACATACCGAGTTTGCCTCGGAAAACGGTCCCGGCTGTGATTTGTAGACCATTGACATTCGTTACCTTATACAGGTAGTTAGTGGCCCGAAAGTCTGACAACCAGTCTTACCAAGGGGTATCGTATCATCTAGTGCTTACTGGGTTATAGAGGTGAGGCACCTGCCTCGATCCATGTAAAATCCATACTAATATTATAAATTCGAAAGTCACTCTGTTAGTTTGTTTGTTACCTTTTCACGACAAAACGGCTGATCGGATCTTAATGAAATTTGGCAACAAGATAGATTTCAACCTGGGGAAGGACATAGGCTACATATCATCACGCTACGATCAATGGGAGCGGAGCAGCAATGAAAAATGTTGCGAAAACGGGGAAAATGTGACGCAGACGAAGTTGCGCGTGACAGCTAGTACTAGTATAAAGCTGCATTTGATTAGACTGGAAGTCGACTCCAAAATAGTTGGAGCAGGCTAGGCGAGTGATTAACCTAACATAACATCACGCCTATAATTCCCTAAGGGTTAGGCAGAGGGGCTGTACCGAATAGCATATAATATTATTATAGTCTGTATTATTATTGTATTTGTTCATCGAGTCCTTATGCATTCGTCGGACACACTCATATAAAAAATAAACCTTAATGTTACAGATAGAGGGTCCAAATTCGTTTGTTTTAGGGTGGGTCAGATAATTTGGACAACAGACTGTACACCCAAACTTCGCGAGTTATGTCCCATTTAATAGGGAGCGAGCCTATTCCCATCAAACGACTCCGTGGCTGGTACAGAGAAATTCCTCATAGAAAAACTTGATGGCTTGAGGAAGCTCTGCATATTACCCCGGCAGTGACATAAAATTATTATAAAATGCTTGGCGCTTGGCAAGTATCCAAATAAACATTGCATAATTCTCTATGTAATTGTGAGCTATTCATACTCGTTCTCAATGTGTTTGTGTTGGCATATTACATATTATGAACTAAAATATTTTATAGGCCTATTTTTCAACGCCTCTATTTAAACTACAGAGATTAATTACCAAGACTTTTATTTCCTGGAAACAGTTACTCATTTACATTGTTTTGAATTTTTACTTTTAATTTTCGAAATTTTTGAGTAATTGTTGCGGAAAAATTTTTCATAGACAAGTTCGCCATTTGAGAATTGTTTCGAATAGTTTTTGGCAAAGATATTCAAATATTTGCGAACGATAGAGGGGACAGGACGAAAAAAATCGTAATCCAATACATGTTATTACTTAGTAATAAGTGTGTCTAGGGTCACAAGCCCGCTTGTTAGATAGCATTTGTGTGTCAAAAATGAAAATGCTCGGGATCCAAAATTTTTGTATGACTTTATTTCTAATTCCGCTCTATATTTCTTTGAAATCTCTTTGGTTTTTAGGTGAGAACTATTAAAAAAAAAACTCAAAGTCCTGACCACCGACAGCTTGTGTTATTCCCAATCCTATTTGGAAACTATTTTTAATACTTATTTTCAAAAGATATTTAAATAATTATGTTTACAAAAAAAAATAGTATTTAAGAAGAATGAATAAAGAGAAAACGAATAGTAACAAAACCCCCATGCAAAGCTCTTAAATTAGGTATAACTATTTAATTATAAAAAGATATTTAAAACAACTACGCACCGGATCTATGTCAACGGAGCGATTTTGCTAAAAATAAACGCCCTGTACAAACACAGTCTATTTTTTGCAGAAATGTTATTGCTCTCGTTAAGCTGTTCTGTATCCAAAATTCCATACAGGTCTAGTATTTTTAAAGTTTATTAGCAAAGAAACTTACACCTAGATTTCACATCCGAGACACATTTTTATGTGAGTACTAGCTGTGCCCGCGCTTTCTCCGCGTGGTATTTAAGACGCCTAAGTTACTCCTTATCACATCAGCTATCTGCCAGTGAAAGTCCCGTCAATATCGGTCGAGCCGTTCCAGGGATTAGCCGGAACAAACAGACAGACAGACAAAAATTGTTTAAAATTACCCGGAACAAACAGACAAACAGACAAAAATTGAAAAAAAAAAAAATTTGGGATATGTTGCGTATATAAATTAATTCATATGCGGTTATTTTAATATTACAAACAGACACTTCAATTTTATTTATTTGTACAGATATATACATGAATGTGGACGGCTGTAAGAGTAGGGAAGACCAAAAGATACGATGGATGGACTGCGCGAAGGTGACAGCTGAGATAACAAGTAATTGAGAAGTGTGGAGGAAGAAGACAAGCTGCACCGTCCCCGAATTATTATTCAGGAAAGGGGCAGGAGAATCCTGTGTGGTGAGCCACAGTTTTTGCGCCCAAATAACTGCAGAGAAGCAGTTCTCACAATTATCAATGCTTATTGACATGGCGTAAACAAATCTAGTAACGTAATCCAAACAAATCTATATTTAAATGAAATATGATAGAACAAATTAATTTCATCTTCAAAATATCATCATACGATCAACTCAGTTACGTCATTGTTCTTGAATTATTTTTTTCAGCAATGTTTTACGTAATATTCTTCTATTTATAATCTCGTTTATTTACTAGGCTATTTCGCCGTTTCCATTGTCTGACGTTTACTGGTACTTCTTGAAAGTAATAAAGAAGCCGCACATTCAATCTTAGATACGATTGTTTACGTACCTAGTAAATAGGTTTATGCGGTATTAAAATGTGCATTTATTATTTTTTTTTAACTGTCGTAAGTTCTTTGTGTAAAACTGTAATTTTTTTATTTTATAACACATTTGCTCGTAAAGGGTCTCTTATTGCACCAATGTCAGTATCGTAATGTATCACATTACGCACTAGTGCGGTAATATAAAGTAAAACGCACGGTTTAACAAAATGTTCCGTCTAAAACGAACGGTACTTTTTTAAATTGCAAAGAGTTTTTATGTCAGAAAAGTGGTCAACATTTTATGAATAAAATTAACTTGGGAGATAAAATATAATAAATAAACATTTAATTCTTTAATTTAATCAATTTTGACCATAAATTACAACCATTTATCTGTAACAAAACACAAAAATATTAATTTACTTTATTAGTAATACTGGCTGTTTTTGTGCCTTTGCCTTAAAAAAAAAGCGCTGATGCCCGCGCATCGCTAATATCATAATTTGTGAACGGGTAAAAATTATTCCGCGCGCTTTTTCTTTTCGCTGTATTGTTTTTATTTGAAAATGTCGTCCGAGTTTTATTTATTTCCTCGCAAATATGTTATAAAACGTCGTATGACATACGTGCGTATGTCGCCTCGGCTGTAATTTTCAACTTACCGCACTTCTAACATAATGTACTATAACAGATCTTTTATGATAGGTTTGTTAAAACCAGCTGGCCTACTATAGCGTCTTAAAGTAGTATTTTTTTAGTCTTATTCCAGTGTGGGCAAGACACGGAGCTATACATGATGTCTAGCGCCATCTCTTTCCCACACTGGAAAAGGAGTAAAATAATAATGTTTTCATCACACTTGCACGTAAACAGTGTCATAACATACAGGTTAACTTGGCTGTAAGGCCCCATATAAAACCCTAGGGCGGTAAGTATTTTTTTTTTTAATTTTCATCACACTTGCACGTAAACAGTGTCATAACATACAGGTGAAGTTGGCTGTAATGCCCCATATAAAACCCTAGGGCGGTAAGTAATTTTTTTTTTAATTTACAGCACCGCTTGACAGCACACAGGTCATGCAAGTTCATCAAGCAAGGAGTTTACACGCAATTGAAAAATTGTCTTAAAATTTTATCTAAACAGGAATTTCATTCAATCTCGCTACATGTTATTCAACTACTCAACTAATGTTCTAAAATCTAAATAATCGATAGTTTTTTGTATCCAAACGTCGAAATTTTTATTTTTTTACACTCCGTCATGGCTGTATATACCTAGGTAAGTATTTTGCCTTTAAAGTTTCTGAACAAAACATTTGTATAATCTGTGGTGTGGGCAAACAGCCCGCCATCCGTAAATCAGTTCACGTATTTCGTAATAATATGTGTGCTGACTTGTGCATATTCATAATTATTAACTCGCAAGTGTGATGAAAAACATTGTATGTTTCACGGGCGGTACGGGAATTACGAACCTCGACTCAGAAAGCCCTCAGTCTTCGACTTCGGGCTTCTACTAGAGCCTCGATCGTAATTCCTTACTTACCGCCCTTAATACACAATATACTATTTAAGACGTCACGGTAGGCCACCAGCACTACAGTCATGACAGCGAAGCGAGTTCTAGGTTCCAATGTTTACCTATAAATATTTGTACTGAGAAGATATCTCATTGAATCATGCCTTGCACTCGCAGGCTGCCTATTAGCAAACGTACACACATCGACACATCAAGTTATAATATCCAATATAACATGGCCTCGCTTGGCATTCATTTTCCGTACAATGAGAGACCCGCAAAAACTGGTTTTGCACAGCTTGATGGACCACCGAACGACATACACTGCCCTCCAAAAGATAGTTAAAGTTATTCACGTCAGACGATACGTCGCATTATCATTTTTAAATCCTAGTTAGCAAATGTTTGAACTGTACATTAAACTAAATCTTTCTGAACATAATTTGTCCTTTTTAAGGATTCGACAGAATAATGAAGTCTGCAGGCGCAAGAAACTTCGTTATTTTCAACCGCAGAATAAACCTGTAGATATATATCTGAACATACTTGTGCATTTAAGTAAAATTAAATTGAGCGGCTTTCATTTATATTTTATACCAAAATAATAAATCAAATTGCCATTTAAATGAATACAGCCAAATGCATTATCCAATTTCACTTCTTCCAGGATGGCCTGTATGCCTCGTATGTGAGTGATTACTCATATTTTGTGACTGAGCGATACTGAGTCATAACTCATAAATCATAGGGACTATTTAACAACCAATTTGTCAAATAATATATTACAGCTGGCGTGTTTGTTTGCCAGAGAGATATTATACAGTTGTTATGGTGATATGTCATAATCAGTCACAATATGTATTAAATAAATCTAGCTGTCAATGTTTATCATTGTGAAAGCTTATTTAGAAGTGCTCACCGTTGAGCATGAACGTCTTGCAGTACCTACTTAATACACACGCGCCCATTACAAAAACTCGTAAAGCATTGAAATTTGAGTTTTATGTCGAGATCTTTACGATAGAATTTTTAACATGGGCATTAATGTACGTTGGCGTAGTCGATCATATAGTTCTTTAAAGTAAATGTTGAAAATTCAAGGAGAGGAGTCGGCGTCAAGTCCGTAGAACCTTAAACATTTGCTTAGAACCACATCTTCTTCTTTTCCAGTGCTTAGTACCTAAGCTGATGTCAGAGTTTTTATGCCGGCCATGGGAAACTCTGACTTAGCTAGCCGTCGATAAATATCTCCCAGACATGTTTCGTTTCCTCGCGATGTTTTCCTTCTCGATGAAGCTAGTGATAATTATACAGTACCTACGCTAATGAATCCGAAAAATCTGAGGATTCGAATCACTCAACCGACTTTTAATTATTGTGTCTGTTACCATTATTGTATTATTATATATACAATAATGGTAACAGATATATTATTTATGTATTATTATATACACACATTAACAGAGCATTTAAAACACCATAATAACAGCCATTAACAGCCATATCAATGAAAGTGATATCGATATCTATTGAAAAGTTAAAATAATACCACCATTTTGATACGAGAAGCTATAAATTCATAATAGGTAGGCTTTACGTAACTATTTTTAGGAATCTTTTACTAACATATTGGTAAGCAAAAGTTGTTCTAATGATCGCAATTGCTGAGCATAAGGTTCTATTAGGTTCAATGCCCAGGTCGGACATAATTTTATAGAGATTTTCTAATTTGAAATTCTCAAATAGAACAATGGCAATTGTCTTACATAGGATTCAAACAAACCCACAGTGCGTAATTTAGATATATGACTGTGCCTACCCCCTGGTTCAATCAAGTGTGATATTATTACTAGGGAGTGCGACCAGCGACACTCACCACGTATTGTGCGTAAAAAAGCGCTATTAAATATCTAATTATATCGGCATCGTTGGCAGCTGCCCGTCGATACTAGGTACCATTGCTATTTTCACACCACGAATATGAAGCTCGTATAATAATCACTACAATATCATGAGTTCCTGTGTATTTATGAGACTTCATAAATGAGGAGATTATGAACAGTCGACTGCATGAAAAGCAAAGTAACGTACTAACTCCGTGCGTATGTTCGTGGTCAGTCAGTTTGCAAATAGGTAGCCTTCGAGTGCATGACATGATTCAATATAAGAGGTACCTACTTCATCATCTGCCTAGCCTTTTCCCAAGGTTGTCGTGCTTTATTGGTAACCTGCTTGTCGCAGTCACGACGTCCAAGGCTTCAACTTTTTTGTTCCGTTCTGTTGTACTTTTAATATTTGTTTTGCGAAGGAGGTTGTCGTTTGCCATTTTGTATGCACGTCATGTTCCTGCGACAATTTTTTTTTCTTTCCTTTTATTTCTTGGGTTATTTTTATTTTCAACAAAATCTTGTTTACACCGCCGTCCGTTTTATTTATTTACTTTATTTTAGTCCTTCATTTCAGACGAATATGAACAGATACGTCTCTCTACTAATAAAGCGTAACATACACCATCATTGCTCTAAAAACAATGCACATCTATACTACCTCTTCTTGTTTATCTACTTTTTTGGCTAAGGGCCTATTTCACAATGTTCGAATAACCCGTACTTACCGAATAAATTCAAAAATGGATTTTGTATGAAATTATCTGCCAAGTAATTCAACGCTAACTTAATCGCAGGTGGTGAAACAGGCCCCAACTGAACCACATTTACAGGTATCTATAGAAACGTTGCTTACCACAGTAGCTCCTAACTCTCAGACCACTAGCAGAATGTACGACGGTCGATGCTGTAGCCACAATTTAGAGTTAGATTCTTTTGTAATTTACTGTAGTAGTCAAGAGCACCTCTCTATCTAGGTACAGGCTTACCACTAAATTGAATGATGGCCCACCTCACTGACCTAAAAAGAAAAGAAATACAGAATTAGTATCATTGGGGAAGTATAGTAAGCTATATGGAGTTCAAGATTAATGGCATTAAGCTCGCCTCCTATTATTACTTGGGACTTAAACATGACTTGCGAAATTTTGCTGCAAGACGCTCGCCCCGTATTACATGGAAGAAAGAACCGCGAAAATCAACCCAGTAATAATGGAGAAATTAGTGTACTACACATTTAATTTTTGATAAATTATACGCGGTGAATACATAATCTCATCCTTTTTTAGAACACGGCTAAAACATTACTCTATGGAATATCTTCCTTCTCAATTAAAGATCCTCGACTCTCTCTGTCAATGTAGATACATACATAAATAAATTACTACAACTAGTACACACACAAGTAGCAATACAATATTGTAGGTAGGATTTTTCTCAAAAAGGTGAAGAATATAGTTTACATTAAATGTCTGATACAACGTCAACACATGTACGTATGATGCATGTATAAAACACGTCGACAAGTGGGAAAGACCTTTCGAAAAACAGTTTAGTAGCAGAACTTGTATGTGGATGTAAGCCCAGGGTTATAAACACAAAAACAATGACCGTATAATAGACAACGACAAACTTCAGCCCTCGGGACCCGACAAGACCCGAGTCCACCAGAACAGTCATCGCTGCAACCAATTACTTAAACTTAAACCTTCAGAGATTGAATTATGACACAAGTTCGAGGACCCAACCCACCTGAGACGAATCTAACCGACGATGTTTTGATAAGGGAAGATAGATATTATCCTTTACTTGCTTCATTCGTCTTTTGGTTCGTTGAGTTAGATACGTGTTGAATAGAACACGTTATTCAAATAGATTTGCTTTTGTTGTTTAATTGAATGAAATGGGAGTCTATTACTAACGTGTGTGGAATGATAAAAAAACTTTCTGCTGGAGTCTAGAGACTACAGGATGGTATTTTTAACCCCTGACCAAAAAAGAGGGGTGTTATAAATTTGACGTGTGTATCAGTGGATCTGTGTGACTGTCTGTGGTTTCGTTTGAAAGGTGTTTTAATCGAGAGTGTTCTTAGCTATGTTTCGAGAAAATCTGCTCAGCCGTTTGAAGGTCATCACCTTTTTCTAGTTGATGAAGGAATAAGAAAAAAACAACTTCTACGGGTCTGGTCGATTAGAAATTTAAAATATTCTCACTTGTCAACATGGGTATCTCCGGGGGGGGGGGGGCTGGGCTGCACACATACCTCTAAAAGCTCAAGATTTTTTAAATTGTATAACTTTCTTTGTTTTCGTAAATTAGTGAGAAGGGGCGCAACAGCGAGAAAAGTGGAAGGAATGGGAGGACACCTATGCTACGGTCAAGGCTATGAAAAAAAAAGCTTAAAAAGCATGAAATAAAAATTATATTAAAAACTTTAAAAATCCCCGACAGAAAAAACCTCAAAACATATTTTATTTTTGAGGCCGTTCACCCAAACTTCATGGTCATTGATTTGCGCAAAGGATGTGTAATAATTATACACGTAAAACTAAAAGATAATGTACTGTCCGGTGTCCGTAGCTAGTCCGGTGTCAAGTCCGGCCCGTTTAAAACCGTTCAAGTGCTCGAGTCCTTACCACGCTAACAAAGAAAATACATTAATGAACGTCTTCATCCTGATGTTCGATATACACTGCTCGATAATAAAGGAGGTGCAATATGTTCTCGGTAAGTGCGCAGCTAATGGTTACTATGTGAGCTACTAATAGACGCTTTTATCATCCTGCGCATATATGCCACATGGCTGTTACTTTTCACGAACGAGCGTCACTCATTGCAGTTTATACCTTATAGCAGGGGAGATACTGCTTGATTTTCGCGATCCATTTTATACCGAATAAAATTTATTTCTTTTTATTGTTTAATAACCACTACGACATCAATGTGGAACAACACTAACTGTATTATTATTATTCCACATCGATATCACTACGGTGACGCTGTCGACAACCTCGGAGACCATGGCCTGTCCTACTACAGGAGCGCAGGTCGCATAGCACGGCACGCCAGCATCAACGACATTATTCGTCGAGCTCTTGTTACCGCCAGCAGCGTACAGACAGCGTTAGTATGTGCTAACCCCTCTATACAGTCCCGCCGAGTACGCCAGGGGCATAACTTCTTAATGAGGCTGGCTGTACCAGCGGTTTTAGAAGTCGGCTCAGTACGTGACGATGTGAAGAGACCAGACGGCATGACGCTGATGCCTTGGAAGGTAGGTTTTTTTATTTGATGTTGGTTTGCTCTTGATTCTTGTCTAAGTTACATGACAGAGATAAAGTCGACGATGGAACGAGGTATGCTTTTTACGTTAGTTTCTTTGATGGCACTTGAGGCAAATTTCGAAAGTATAAGTATAGTCCAGAGCGGTCATAGAGACCATAACCTAGATTTTAGTTAAAAAATAATGTTATCCAGAAATCGGCAATGAACATTATGCCACGTGAAAGAAAATCAATTCCACAAAATCCTGAAAAAAAAATCCCCATCAAGGAATCGAATCACAAGACCTACAGAAGAGCTTGAAGAGCAAGTAGAGCTACTTAAAATAATAAAATCTAGCTACTTACTCATGTCAAAATAAAATATACGAAAACAACAATTTATATTAGGCTCTAATTTTATTACGTTGATAAAATGTTTTATCATTACTTAAGTAGAATTGATAACCAGATTTATAGTATTTACATAATTGTAGGTACTTAGAGACTGCAGGACAATCTACTAAAAGGTCCATTTGGATTGTCTGCAAAGAGTAGTAAATACGTGCTTAGACTAAAAATATATCATTCGAAGACATACCGAAAATATCCACCTACTCTAACGCTTTTTGGGTGTTTTCATCAGGAATTCCCAGTAGAATCTGGATTTGTTCTTGGTTGGTGGCATTAGGTTAGCGTATAACATGAGACTTAAACATAGCTGGTGAAACGAGACCAAGTCGGTAAATGTCACATTTTCTAGGAGAAAGGATACTTGACAGGTAGAAAATGCCTATGGCATTAAGTCCGCCTCTGTACTATGTGCTTGAAGTGTTAAATAACTCGCCACCCAAACATCTTGGCAAACCATCTCATGGATATAAAAGGGATCCGCAGGCTGAAACACAAACTTCCACAAGATTTTATCGGACAGACATAGCACCACGCTTTTTGAGTAAGAAGTTGTGTCATAGGACGCATGCCAGACAAGTCATCTAACACGCCATAAAAACTACTTAATGTCCTAATGAATAGTGGCAGCTTGTAAGGAGAACAAGGGACAAAAAAAAAGGTAGGTACACGTCCCAACCACAACCCTTTGGTGACTGGTGTTTTGTTGGTGGCTGTTGTAACGCTTCAGGTACCGCCTCTGAGTTTATAATCGAAATGTGGCCGGTTTCATTTGAGGATTACTCTTTGTTGCAAGATAAAAGGAATGTCTTATAAGCTGCTGGTGTTATGTTACGTAGTACTTTCCTTTGTCCTTATTTCGATATTTTTTATTTGATTACAATATCCACAAAATTGGTTGTCCCATTTGGTTATAACAAACTTTATGCCAATCAAAATCTCTAGAAAGAAGTTGTACGCTGCAAACAGGCGCTCTTCCGTAATGACATTACTTTTGTAATATCCAACGCTTTACAAGACATTTTGCATGCGAGAGAGATCATTAATTACTTTACATGTCCTCCCACACTTAAGTTGTAACGCTGTATGTAACATACAAATATTGTAAAACCAATGATTATAAAAAGAGGAACTATGGAGTTCCTTGCCAGTTCTTCTTCATAGGAAAGGACCAACCCAAACCGTGCACCTTTTGTCGACGTTTTATAAGTGCCCATGTAGGCCTATGTGAAATAAAATATTTTGACATGGCATGTAGAGACATTGTACAAGTCATTAAATTAAACCACCTGAGATAGATAGTTAACAAAAGCGTTTCAAGTGATGAAAGCTGAGGTATGTCTCCCGTATTCCGTGCCTCGGAAAGCACGTTAAGCCGTCGGTCCCGGCTGTCATTTGTAGATCTTTGACAGTTGTTACATGTAGTCAGTGGCCGAAAAGACTGACAACCAGTCTTGCCAAGGGGCATCGTGCTACCCAGTACTAACTGGGTTGTGGAGGTCCGATAGGCAGTCGCTCCATGTAAAATACTGGGATTCAGCTGCATCCGGTTAGATTGGAAGCCGGTCCCAACATAGTTAGGAAAAGGCTAGGCAGATGCTGATTCCATGCCTCATCAACTAAACTACAGTTCTATGTCAGTTATTTTAATGTAAAGTCAGAGATAGAATATCTGTGTATGAATAATTGTTTGTAGGTACTATGTTAATTTGTGAACTCAGTCAGGTTCGACCCCAAGGTCAGTACGTCGATTCTGTAAAATTCAGACGACAACTCACATCGCTATCCACTGTCACTTCGCATAAGGTTCACAATGACCTTGATTTTGTAGCCAAGGGAGCGTCGAAGTGACGGGGGAATTACCTTACAGAATGCCACTTCTTACGTCATCTCATACTTTATCTGTCAAAATCTCCCTGTTAATTTAGTTCAACTCGCTGACACGCTCGTAGTGGTGGCGCTAGTGTAAATTCGAATTATCAACCGGGTTTTTAGAATGCCAATCAAGAAACTCACAGCGGATTCAGATTCGAAGTTCTAAGTGAGGTCTTACAGAATCACACCGCAGCGTTTTAGCCGCTAGGCTATAGAGTAGAGTAGTTCCTCAGACAGCAATACCTACTAACTCGATTATGGGAACTAAGAATTTCGATTTTTCTGTGATTGGAATATTAAAGTAGTAGGTACAATACAGGTGCCTATCGAAATAGAACCACAGCCAAGGTCAGACGATCATTATAATTTCGGTCATCGATCGATCGGCCATCTTTACGGCATGGTGTTACTGTATACTGTATATTACATACGCGTCATATTTTATTACTTTCCTGTTACCATGATTACCGCGTATTAAACGCCTACTTGCGTCCTTAGGCGCTTTTACTGTGTGCGGAAAACGGGCTGAGAATAAACTTCATAAACTGTTCATAAAATCATCTGAAACTTTATTGGTTCCAGTTTGTTTACAGTACGAGATATGGGCGTTTCGCGGAAAGTCTACTTCCTACTCCTTTAATATTACATCAACTGCCTGCCAAGGTTCCTCGAAGAGACAGAAGTTTCACCCACATCTCCGTAGAATTGTTCTATTCATCGCGATATAACCTGTTTACATTGCGCTATCCCAATTTCATAGATCTGACTTTTTTTCTAGAACATTTCACATTCATACAAATGATTACAATTATTCGTCAATTACCCCAAATTAACTCCCACGTTCCTTTACTATAATTGGTATCCACATGACGCTTGGCCATGCCCACTCCTCGTAAACCTGCCTGAGGCACTATCAAACCCTCAGAGACAAAGAAAGCTGTGTTGTGAGGAATTTAAATCCGTGAAATTAAAACCATATATTTCTCCTTTTTGACAGCTAATGTAATTCTATTATTTTAAGTGCTTCTTTTTCTTTATATTTTGACAATACAAAAACCATAGAGAATAATCAACCTCTAACATCCTCCCTTTTGTACAGTCTATTATAAAAAAAAATACTAATTTAACAAACAATGTAAACCAATTCGGTTCAATATTGTTATCATAGATGGCCTACTAAGAGCCTTTGTTAAGAAATCAGCACTTTGAAGTTGTGTACCAACGTGCTGAACCTTAAGTCTTCCATCTGCAACTAGTTCTCTCACATAGAAGTGTCTGATTGCAATGTGCTTTGTTCTTCTATGCAGTTCAGGATTTTGAGCCAACTTCACAGCGGCGTCATTGTCAATTTGCAGTATGGGAACATCCTTCAGAGCAGAAATTTCATCAAATAGTCTTTGCAGCCATACTATTTCTCGTGCTGTTTCGCTGGCTGCAACTATTTCAGCTTCAGTCGAGGAAATAGCAACCGATGACTGTTTACGACTTGCCCAGGAGATAGGTCCGCCAGCGTATAAACAAAGGATGCCACTAGTCGAGCGACCGTCCTTGACGTCTCCTGCATGATCGGAGTCACTAAAACTTTCTAATATTCCGGACTTGCAATCCTTTTTGTACGTTATTCCATAGCTTGATGTCCCTTGTAGATAGCGCATTATTCGCTTTACCTTTAATACATCTTCTTTTGAAGGATTTTCTAGGCTTCTGGAAACGACACCAACAGCGTAGGCAATATCAGGTCGTGTTCCTACCATGAGGTACGCTAAGGCACCAACAGCTTGCCTATAAGGGTATGACTTCTCGTCTATGCCCTCTCTTTCAGACTGTCGTAGTTCCGAATCTCTGATAATAGGTGTAGTTACTGATTTACAGCTGTTCATCCCAAACCTAGCTAAAACCTTTTCAGTGTAATGTTTCTGCGTTATACTTATGGAGCCATCATCTTTGTATAGTAGTTGCAAACCTAGATAGTAGTCTGCAGGCTTTACGGTTATCTTAAACCTTCGTTTAAGTTCTGCCATAAACTTATCTGCATCCTTCTGCTTTGTTGCAGCTACGAGTCCGTCATCGACATATAATGCCAAAATGATTTTATTTTGCAATCGCTTTCGAATAAATAAGCAAGGATCACTTTGACTTTGTTGAAAGCCTATGGTCTTCAAGTAATCCACGATGCACTTATTCCAACATCTTGGTGCTTGCTTAAGTCCGTATAGACTTCTCTTTAACTTGCAAACTCGTTTAGTTCCGTCATTGATACCTTCTGGCTGTTTCATGTATATCTCTTCATCGATAGACCCATTTAGAAAAGCAGTTGTGACATCAAATTGAGTAAGAGATAAACCTTCGTTTGCAGCAACACTTATGATCGATCTGATTGTCGTCATTTTTGCAACAGGACTAAACGTTTCGTCAAAGTCAACTCCGGGTTGTTGGGAAAAACCTCGAGCAACAAGCCTTGCTTTGTATTTGTCGATTGTACCATCAGCGTTCGTTTTGATTTTATAGATCCATTTGCACGAGATAGCTTTGCGATCCTTGGGTAGATCAACTAGAGACCAGGTTTTATTTTCTTCTAAGGACTTAATTTCACTTTTCATTGCTTTAAACCAATGCTCCTTGTCTTGACTCTGTAGTACGTCAGTATATGTTGTAGGTTCATCATTTTCAGTCTTATCATCTACTGATATCATTACGTAGTCACCAAGTCTTGCAGGAGGTCTTAGCTTTGATCTGTCTCGAAGAGTTATTCGTCCTTCATTCTCTATTTCTCTATCTGGCAAAATCTCATCGTTTATCGCTTCCAAGCGTTCTGGTAATGTTTGCTCTGATAAATCGTTGTCCACATCATCAGTTTCATCATGCTCATCTTGAGTTTCCGAAGATAATTCTTGGATTCCGTTATTTATCTCTGTGTTAGGTGTATCTTCAAACGATTCAGGAGGTATACACTCTTGAAATGTATCTGTACTTTCATTTGCTTCCTCCCTTACATCATGAATCGTTCTATTATTCTCCTCCCTTGCAGAAAGATTCGTTGGTAATCGTAGACTTATTTCCATCTCAGAGTTTTCCTCAGCAGATTTAGATCCAATATTCAATTTCATGTCAGATCTGCAGACTGCTGACTCTTGAAATACTACGTCTCTTGATCGTACCAGTGAATTTCCATCCAGAAGACGATACCCGTCATCATTATCATAACCGATCAATAAACATTTTTTTGCTTTCTTGTCCAATTTCGTACGCTTTTGCTTGGGTACATGGGCATAACAAGGACTTCCAATGATTCTTAAATGACTTATCTTTGGTTTCTTGTTAAACCATAATTCGTATGGTGATTTACCATCAATAGGAGTGTGTCCTGTACGATTTAGCACATACGCTGCGGTATTTATAAGTTCTGCCCAACAGGCAATAGGCAACTCTTCGTGCGCGTACATCATGGCACGAGCGGCTTCGACAAGCGTTCTATTCTCCCTTTCACTACAACCATTTTGCTGTGGCGTATATGGCATAACCAATCTATGCTTGATGCCATATCTTTGTAGTATTGTTCGAGTTTTCTCGTTGTCAAACTCTCCACCATTGTCGCTTAATAGTTCTTTTACTACATGACCAGCTACTTTGCTTTCTTCTAGCATCAGTTGAAGCTTTAAATGGACTTCAGACTTCTGTTTCATGAAGTATACATAACGGTATTTGCTGAAATCGTCTTTAAATAGAACGAAATATTGATATCTTTTGTATGAAAATGGAAAAGGTCCACACACGTCTGAATGTATCATCTCGCCAGGTATCTTTGCTCTGTCTCTGGTTCCAAAAGGTCGCCTTTTCATTTTTCCAAAGCTACAACCTTCGCAACATTCATGTGTATTATTCGGTACCTTAATCTTCAGTTCCCTTTCAATTAACTTCTTCACATGCGTTTTGCTTTGATGTACAAGTCTTTCATGATAAATCTGTAATACATCTTGGCGTATCAGTGCATTAATTTCGACTAGAATTGGTGGCATTACATTCTTCACATTAAGTTTAAACAGCCCTCCTCTTTTCTTTCGAATGCCTGTAACTTTGACTTGACCTTTAGATTTCAATCTACAGAACTCGGGGTCAGATTCAAATAAACTTTGCGGTAATCTATCTTGCGCTGCTAATAATGAGAATAAATTTTTCTGCAGTGTTGGCACACACCACACATCGCATAAGGTTATCATTTCTTTATGATCGCCAACCGTAGCTTCAAGTTTTATGTCACCTTTACCAGTGGCATCTACTTTCTCGCCATTCGCTGTCATTACCGTATGCTGTGAACCAAAAACTTCAAACGTATGGAATAAATCTCTCCTGAATGTGACGTGGCTTGTAGCTCCACTGTCCAGATACCAATTATCTTTGTCAGGGTATAAGCATCTGTCAACGTTCATTAGGACTGTACTATTCACATTATTTGTATTTGTGTTTGGCTTGGGAGGTCGACCATCACTCAACCACTTAGAGCATTTTCTTACCTTGTGTCCATCTTGACCACAGTAATTGCACTTTATCTTTTTATTGTAAGCCTTGTTTACTTTCTTCTGAAAAGCTTTAACTGTAAGAGCTTGGTTACTCACACTTGTAGACATAGAAGCCTGTGTATCTATGTTTCTTTCAAAGGCACAGAGTTGTGAGGTTAGTCTCTCTATAGTCCTCTCCTTTTTACTCATAAGTAGCCAACTAGATTTGAAAGTAAGGTATTCCTCTGGTAAAGTATCTAAAATCTTACATATCAATAGTACCTCTGGTAACTCATTGTTTCCTTCAAGCTTCGTAATTTCTTTGTTTAGTTTGAACCAAATATTCTTCAGCTTTGAAAGATGTATAGCCATATTGTCATCCAGTTGCTTCTTGTACTCAAAGAACTTTAGGCAATTGTCATATACTAAATCGTCACCATCTCCATCAAACAACCTTTTTAGTTCATCCCATACTTCTTTAGAAGACTCGAAACGCATTATTCTTTGAACAATTTCATCTTTCATATTGCTCGTAAGAATTATAAGAACCGTACTATCTAGTTCTTGAAACTTTTCTGAAGCAGTTTTGTCATCTGTACATAAAGCTTTTTCATATCTACCTTCTAATAGATCTAGGGCTTTTGGGATTCCCTTCAGTAACATAGATATTTTATACTTCCATATCAACCAGTTGGTGCCATCTAGGTTCCCAATGTTAAATCTCGTGATATCTGGTTTGGTTGCCATATTCACTAATAAACACTGTTATCGTATTTTGTAATATCGATTTTAAAAAGAACCACGGACCTCTGCTACCATGTTGTGAGGAATTTAAATCCGTGAAATTAAAACCATATATTTCTCCTTTTTGACAGCTAATGTAATTCTATTATTTTAAGTGCTTCTTTTTCTTTATATTTTGACAATACAAAAACCATAGAGAATAATCAACCTCTAACAAGCTGTAGGTACACTTTTTCTTTAACGCCACACCCACCATAAATCCTACGTTCTCCTCGAGTCCTACCCTACAAGACGCGACAAGACTATTACAATTTCTTATTTACATAACGGAATTACAAAAGCGAGATTCATTTATTTACGCGTGTTGTGGGCGACGGAAAATGAACAGTGAGCCGAGCCAACGGAAGAGAAAAGTTCGAAGGGTAAAGTTATGTCAAGAATTCTGCCCACTGTGCATGGTGCCCACATCACACGAGCTAAGAGCTAATGAAAACGCCTCTGGTACAGCCCCTGGGTATATTTAAAATCGAAATGTGGCCGGTTTCTTTTGAGAGTTACTCTTTGGTGCAAGATAAAAGGAATGTCTTTTATGCTGCTAATTTCATACTTGCTTGGATTCGGTTTTTGAATATTTGCGGTATTTTGGGGTCGGGTTTGGGAATGAGTACAGGTTTGAAATAACTTTAGAAAGCGAGACATCATCCGGTGAATTACAATACCTCGACTCCCTGTCGATCCGACAATAAAACAAATCAAATAGTCCATTGCAAGGTGATACTGAAAAAAACTGTTAGTCGGTTCCGCTTCTTTGCTATCTTCTTATATGGTTCTTTTAAATGGATTACTCGCAAGTTGACTTAGGCGTGAACTGTTGTCCTACAGTTTGTTTGTGAAAGTATCAGAGCATGTTCTTCATATTCAAGGACATCATCATCGTCATCAAGTAGATGGCTAGGCTTAGGTCTCACTTCTGCCACATTCCAGTGCCAGGGACATTTAGACTGCACTAATGCCTCACACCTCAATAAACTCACAAAACCACTGTTTTCATTTACAAAGAGACCTCGGCCCAATTCGGTCAAAGAGCCAAGTGTTAGCCCGGGGCAATCACCGAAGTACTGACTAACTTCGTTGAGATATTCTAGACGTTCCGAAAGGAAGACGGTAAATCAAATCTAATCATTAGGTCTTACTTATTACGTACTGCTAACTCCCAAACAATAAGTGGAAACTACTTAGGAGTAAAATAAAAAAGTGTGGTTTTAGATTGTCCCTTTCATTTGTGCGTAAAACTGATAAATGCTACGCTTACATAAGCAAGGACGTCGCCATCGTGGCATGCTTATTGTGCTTTCTATTCACTCAGAATCCTTCGTTTTGTCTTTGCCCTAGTGGGGTAAAAAAAGGGTAAAAATACCCAAGATACTCATCCCACCGGCCCCCGTATCATCGAACATCTAGACGCACTGCAAGTTACCATCGCTACCTTATTGCTATTCCACCAATTTGCACTAAGCGTTTTCAAATGTCTTTCATAATGCGTACAGCAAAGGAGTGGAACTCTCTGCCTGCGTCTGTGTTTCCGAACGCTTACAAACCTAATCTCTTCAACGTTAGAGTGAACAGGCTTCTTTTGGGTAAGCTCGTAACATCGTCGACTTTGTCTCTGTCATCACTGACCTAGACTAGAGTCAAGGGCAAACGCATCACAAATAAAAATAAAAAAATGACTCAATTTAGAAAAAAAAAACAAATCTTAATCTACCAATAATCTCTACTATTGCGAGGGCGTCACAGTAGACGATTATGACAATCGGATTTGGCTATGATTTCCCTACGATCTGAGATACTTCTTGAACGAATCAAGGAACGCAATGTGTTAGAAACTCTTGATTTTTGGCTTGAAGTTCCATCCTCTTGGCTTCCGCCAAACGTAGCCGTCCAAAGGTGCTGTCATTCCGGACAAATGATGTACTGAAATATCTTTCAATTTTAGCTGACCACAGTCGGTCTGAAATGAAAAGTCTGTACCATTTTAAGCGAACCTTTAAATAAGAGTTCTTGGAAAAACTCTAGACAGGAAGAATGTAAAACAGACAATGGAGGTATTAATACGTACGACACGTTTAGTTTAACCCAAATACGTACATTATATGCCACCTTATTTCCATAGGGGTAGGTAGCAAAGACAGAACACCACCTTCTACAATCCCTTCTTTATACATAATTCTTTTGCATTGTCCACTTTCATACACGTACGCTGGTTGTTTAGTCCCATCTCATCCCCCATGTCGATCCGCGAAACAAATGAAATCAGTTACGCTTAACTTGGAGGTTCATCAAGTATCTACACCTATTACAAAACGTGAAATGCTTTAAGTTACTGATAAGTCGAGATTTAGTAAGTGAAGGACAATATGGAAAAAGGAGGTGTCTGGTGATATCACGAGTAATAGAGAAGTATGGAAGAAGAAGACATGCTGCACCGACCCTAAATAAATTGGAATAAGGGCAGGCAAATAATGATGATGATATTAACTTTTCACCCGTGATGTCTATGTTCAGAAGGAAGATAACAACAATCACATCATCATCTGCCTAGCCTTTTCCCAAACTACCTTGGGGTCGGCTTCCAGTCTAACCGGATGCAGCTGAGTACCAGTATTTTACATGAAGCGACTGCCTATCTGACCTCCACAATCCAGTAACTGGGTAATACGACGATACACCTTGGTAAGACTGGATGACAGACTTTTTGGGTTCTGAGTACTCGTAACGACTGTCAAAGATCTACAAAATACAAATCAATTTACAAATCACATATTGCAGACATTTACACAAACAAAATACTAAATCAAGACCTATTAGCCATATTTCAGAAATGCCTCCGTAAAGTAAATAACACGCATCGCTATGCAGCAGAGATTTTGGTCAGCTGTTTTGGCAGCATGCCATGTAGTCCCGACCTTCTAATTTTAAAGCTACCATTTTTTGGCAAAATTGTATCTGGAAAAGGAAGACCGGCATTCCTTTTTTTAAATAACAGGCTTTTCAAATATGGAACGATACTTGTGCAACGATACTAAAAAATAATAGAGATCTCTATTGGATTAGCTTCAAGTATCGCTTCAGTGTTCTCTGCATTGCCCAAAGACAATTTCCACAGAGGGATGAAACATGGACGGCTCAGATTTTAAGTGCGTATGCGGCGTCTGTCTATAGACAATGGCCCACCTTCCATTTTCCACAGAACACTCTACATGACCTTTTGACTGCATCTGTGCGGGGAGTTCGCGTAGCTGAATTTGGGCCAACCATATTTGAACTTTTTGTCATCGATACTCAAAAGAAGAAGAAATCTGTTCATTATTCGAAATGTGTTATTCATTTGACTATCTTTTTTGGCAAGTTGTCTGCTATTATGCCAAAGCCGTGAAGGTGATTGTGTAGGTTGGGTCACATTAACATTTTTTGTTGTCCTTTGCGAAATACGACGCAGTTCGTGTCAATTCGAAAGAAAGGGGGGTTCCCCTTTCTTTCGAATTGACACGAACTAGGTATATGACAATAGCTTCTACCGTGGTAGGCATCACACTTCAGGAAAATCTTCTTTTTTTTTTTCTTAGAAATATAGACCTTTCAAAATACCATTTTCATCGCCGAATGGTTTACTGTGATGGCGAAAAGACGATGATTCTAAACCAAAAAATAACTTTAAGAACCGTCCAAGTTATGCTCTATATGTAGTACCTACAGGGAGCTGCAAACGATAAAGGAATCGCATTACCCGCAAAGGAAATAGACTCCGCTTCTGGAAGGAAAAGTTCTGCTGTTTAATCAGTTCAGTTCCCTGATTGAGATAGGTATTGCCTCCCATATAGTTAAAAGATCGGCTAATTTAAACTCAGACTTACGTTGTCAGATAATTTAAAATGGCACCAACGGTTTTTTTTTCAGAACTCTTTTCTGAACAATGTCTGCGAAAATATGTTTTACATAGAGTCTAGAGTCCAGTTGCGTCAGGCACTAATTGTTTGGCAGTAATGCTGAACTGAGTCAGTTTGGCGCTGTCGAAAGATTACATGATTACTCAGGTTGATGGCACGGTGGGCGCAGTGGTTGAGCGATCGACTGCTGCGCTTCGTATCGCGTGTTGGATCCCCGCACGGAACAGATATATGTATTGCCTACAGATAGTTGTTCCGGGTCTGGCTGTTTGTATATGTGAGTTTAAATGTTTGTAAATGCACCGTTTTTAAAAAAAAGAAAAAGAAAAGAAAGTGTGTGCCCAACCAGCGTGAAACCCAATAAAGTTCTTCCTTTTTTCTTTTATCTCCAAGAAAGTACGTCTCTAATGGACTCTCCATAATAATGGCTGTACAATCTAAAGGCTGTTCACTATTGCTAGCCTCAAGACAGCATTCTGAATGAATACAATCTTGCCTCTATAGTCCAGGGCCTGAGACGCATAATTTTCTAACTCAATTTTATTCAATAAAAGAAACAGAGCAAATTGAAGTGCGAAACGTGTTATTTTTCAATTGCAAAAATAATAATATTATTATGAATGATACAATTTTCACTCTAATTTGATAAAGAGAAATGAAATTATTATTATTTTCTTGCCAGCATCAAGATGCCTTTGTTGCCATAAATCTTTTAAACTCTGATCTCACTTTAGCGAATTCCATGTCGGATGCAGGACTGGGCTATTTGCGCTTGTTTGAATACCTTCATAAAAGTCTCAGGAGTCGAAAATTCTGTTGAAAAAAAAAAAACATACCGTCGAATTGATAACCTCCTCCTTTTAGAAGTCGGTTAAAAAGGTTATCTGTATAGAAGTTTTAATGGGGACATTTTTTAGGGTTAGGCGAAAAACCCTAGCTAAAAGTTTAACCCGTACTATAGGGTTCATTTTTGTACATAAAAATTAGCAAGATAGTGACAGAGTCAGCCCCCGCTCAGTGCTTTCTCTCGTTCATTCTGGTTAATCAGCAATATTTAAATATCCATACTTCCATACTAATATTATAAATGCGAAAGTCACTCTTTTTGTTTGTTTGTTACTTTTTCACGACGAACCGCTGATCGGATCTTAATGAAATTTGGCAAGAAGATAGATTTCAACCTGGGGAAGGAAATAGGCTATATATCATCACGCTACGACTAATAGGAGCGGAGCAGCAATGAATAATGTTGCGCAAACGGGGAAAATGTAACGCAGACGAAGTTGCGCGGGACAGCTAGTTAACTATATAAATATTGCTGATTAAGCAGAATACCTATGTATGTATTATAAGGGTTAACCAGTATAATGGTGAATCAAATATAGGTTAATATAGGTCTAACCAGTTCATTTTTTAACCCGATTTATCGGTCTTCACTTTATAATTCATTAACTACAGCCAAATATCAAGTTTTCGATACAGTAAATGGGAAAAATAGATTTATTATGTAATCATACATATCTAAACAAAAGCACGAAATTGAAACAATTTGTCCTTTGTACTATTGACAAATAGACAGTTATCAATAATAGAGCTGTCTACAACACGCTATCAATTGAATACGTTACCGGCAATCTGTAGAATCCGATATTCTATACAGGATGTAACAGAAAGGGTATATATGTTACGGGCAACGTGATTAACTGGGCATTATTAATAAGGACCGGCCATTATTAATAATGCCCAAGAGCGATGGGCAAAGTGATTAATTTATCACTTCGACCGGCCATTATTAATAATGCCCGATGGCCCGTGGTCCATGTAATAAGTCAGTGTTTGAGATAGCTTGAAATTATCACTTGGACTGGGCAGTATGAATAATTCCCTACTTGTAGCCGGGCAATTGGGTTAGGTTATTTTTTGTTAAATTTTCATGAAAATTTTGTAAGTTTAATTTCATTTTATAAACAAAAACACTACAGTTCACCTATTTTATTACTTTGCCCAAGATAGGTTGGGCATTATTCATAATGGTCGGGAAAAGTGACAAATCATGCTGTTTTAATCACATCGCCCAATTGAGTCGGGCATTATGAATACAGACCGGCCATTATTAATAGTGCCCGGACTTACTAAATTGCCCGTAACATATACATACTTAAGGGTGTGCTACAGACGATCAAACTGAACATGTTTCTCCATCGGACAAACATCGTAATGGCGAAAAAAATATCAGACTCCCATACATTTGGGTCGAAAAGTTATTGCAATTTTGTATAGGGCAGCAGATATTTTTTTCGCTGAACATGTTTTATGATGGGAAACATGTTCAGTTTGATAGTCTATAGCACACCCTTAAGTATGTATATACCCTGTCCGTTACACCCTGTAGAATGTTTATAACGTTCAGGCAAAGTATGAAATGTAATATATCATTTGCCAAGAGGATCCATATATGTTATCGTCAATGTTTAAAATCCATTATTCCAAACAATACCTACAGATGCCTACGTATACAGGCTGACTTTGAATAAATGCGACAAAAAGAAATGGGAGCTTCAGTTACAGTAACATAGTAATTATAAACTGTTTTTTCTACAATCTAAATCGTTAAAAAAAATTACGTGATTATCGGTTTAAAATGGTCCATTGATGTTATTATCTTTATTTAAGTACGAATTATCGGTACTCCAGCAAAATAAATTAATATGCAAAATAAATAAGAAAAATTAAAGTATCAAAAAATCTCGTCCTACTCATCGCAGTGCACAATAATCCCGTTGCCGTTCATAGCGGTCATTTACCTAATTTTGCCTATTTTCTAGTGTAAGTATCGCGCGACGTTGCCAAACCTCGCATGAGCGCCAGCGCCGACATCCTTTCCCGGCGACCGCCCCGCGCCGCCTATTTCCTTAGTTCATTAGTCGTCCTAAAACGTTTGTAGGTCACGGTCGCGCGCGCATTCCGCAAATCCTACTTTACGTATTGCGAATAATTTGTATTTTTGTCTTGTGTTTGTCATAACAATGCCTAGGACGAGACGAAATAGTTGTGAACCGTTAACAAACGTACAGTATCTTGATATTGTCGTGTGGTACAACACCGTAAGAAATCTACGTGAAACGCAGCGAAGATTTCGGCTAAAATATCCTACTGTCCCACCTTCATTGGGAAGAATTCTAAGAATCACTCAAAACATGCTAGACGAGCTAAAAAACAAAAAATCAGGAGTGCATTCGAAACTGTAAAATCACAAACTTTAATTAATAAAACTTAAAGGACAATTTGCGGCGCCGCGCCGTGCTCAATTGTGTTTACAAAACTGAGGTGGACATTTTGAACAATTATTAAAATACACGTAAGTGTACTGATTTGATTTAGTGTAAATACTTAATAATTATTGTAAATACTGTGATTCCAACTTTTTAAATACGCCAAAAATACAATAATTGATTTGTTGTTGTAACAAACATTATTCAGGTTATACCTCTTACTAAAACATTGTTTTACTATTTACTTTTATTGTATTTTTGATCGTCCTCAGCCGACAAAAGTATGAAGGGAAATTTGGTTTCACAAAATTTTTATTAATCGTGCGCGCGGGAAAGAGATGCGCGGGCGGCCGGGCGGACGGGGGCGGCGCGATTCATTCATAGCGAGAATGTATACCTAAATCGTGCCCACTACGCGAAAACGGTAGTACGCGAAATTCTTTGATACTTTAATTAATTTAACGTTTTTCGTAACACTGTTAGATTCTTTTTTAATTTTACATTTGATATATTCTAAATTTTGTTGACAACACGTATTATTGTATATTTAAATTTGTCGCATCTGTTCAATTTCACCCTGTATAAGTAGGAAATATAATTTGTTCCATAATTTGCCTAGGCATTCTATACAATTGTGAATGTTAAACCGGCAATGTGTTAACAGTGCCTATCTCCTATCCTATCTGACCTCCACAACCCAGTTAGAACTGAGGAATACGATACCCGTTGGTAAGACTGGTTGCCAGACTTTCGGGCCATTGACTTATGTAACGACTGTCAAAGATCAAAAAATGACAGCCAGGACCAACGGCTTAACGTGCTTTCTGAGGCACGGAGGAAACTCAGTATGTATGGGTGGTCACCTATCCACAAATCAACCTAGGCAAGCACGGCTTAACCTAAACATCGACCCGAGCGGCAGTTATTATTAAGCCACGAGCTCCTCTCATACATTCAAAAATAATAAAATTCCCTCGAGAACCAAAACAACTCGTGACTGACCCAAAGTTGTTATTCGCGAAAAATAAAACGATTTTTACGCAAAAAATTCTTCGCGGCGATTTGGGTAGGGTAAGTAGGCCCTAAATATTCAAGCAAGTGAATACAAGGACTTTGTTTATAGCTAGGGTCTGCTCAGGGGAGCTGTTGGCAATATTGCATTACTCATTTTAATACATATTCAATGTTGTAAACAGGTAAGCGCTCTCTAGAGATTTTTTTTTGTTTGCAGATCAAATAGAGGATAATTTTTATTCAGAAACTTCTGCAAGCTTCTTTTTCTAGATAATGATCGGAGGATTATTATAAATTTATGACCAAGGTTAGAATAGAATTTGTATTTATTGTTAATGTAGGTGGATTACAAATAAAGGTAGCAAAAAGGTTTTAACTACAATTAGTAGATGAGTGCCTACCTAACGCCACTTTAGGAATTTATTAGCAAAGTTTGCACAATATGGATAAAAATATAAACTTAAATCTGAACAGATTTAGTGAGACATTTTTGAGTGATAGCTTTTCAATCTCTAATCCAAACTTAAATACTATCTAATAAAGGAAATCTACAACCTACTTCATGTAATGAGATCTCAGACAAAAGTATAACGAGTTTTCTCTAGTGGCTTCATATATACACATAAATATAATTGAAGTGTCTGTAATTTCAAAATAACAGCTGTTTAATGCATTTCCGGTACTTACCTGTCTGTTTGTTACGGCTAAAACTACGGCTAAACGGATGGACCGATTATGACGGGACTTTTCTGGCAGATAGCTGATGCTATAAGGATAATAAATTAGTCTTCTTTTTTTAGGTTTAAAAAACCGCCCAAGTGCGAGTCGCACTCGCGCACCGAGGGTTCCGTACAAATCAAAATTTCTGAAGAAAATAAATAAAAATATGTGATGTAACTAAAAATTTGAGGTTTTCGGAATTTTTTCTTTATATGTGTTAAAGAACATTGCTTCATGCCAAATTTCAAGATTATAGGTCGACTGGAAGTACCCTTTAGGTTTTGATTCCCTTGCGAGTAGTTGCGAGTTTGAAAATATGCGGCTTAAATTGCTGTTTCTTTTGATTGCGATGACATAGAAATTTGATTTTGTTACAGCTTAAAGGTATTATAGACTTGAGTATTTGATATAAATTTCAATTTAATACCTTTACGCGTTCAGGAGGAAAGGGGTAGTAAGTTTAAAATTATTAAAAACATTTTTATTATATGATGTAACCAAAAATTTACAGTTTTCGCAATTTTTCCTTAATCGATTATGAGTTCACGGAAACTAACCTGTAGGTTTTGATGCCCTTGCGAGTGTCGAAAATTTTCGGAAATTTACGGCATAAACGGCTGTATCTTTTGATTCCGTTGGTTTAGAAGTTTGATTTTTTCACAGCTCCAGGGGACAGTAAGCCTGAGTATTTGATATAAATTCCAGCTTGATACTTCTACGCGTTCCTGAGAAAAAGCGTCTTGACAGACAGACAGACGGACAACAAAGTGATCCTATAAGGGTTCCGTTTTTTCCTTTCGAGGTAAGGAAACCTAAAAAGTAGAGTTCCGTGAAAAAAATCCCTAAAAATTGTTAACAACGTGCGATTCAAATATAAAAGTAATATTTTTATAATAGCTCGAGTGTCACTTGCTTGGGTGAAGGAAAACATCGTGAGGAAACCAAACAAGCATGCCTGAGAGACATGAGGTTCACCTCAGAACCCCAAAGGGCGGCATAAAAACTCCGACTTCAGGTTAGGCACATGATAAAGCAATAACGGTGTAGCGGTGAAGGAAAACATCGTGAGAAAACCGGCATGTCCTAGAACTAAAAATTCGAAGACATGTGACATTGACCAACCCGCACTGGGCCTGCGTGGTGGATTACAGCCCGCTCCCGCTCATAGAGAGCAGGCCTGTGTCCCAGCATTGGGAACATTATAGATGATGGTGAAAGAAACAAAGATTTAATTCCGAACATTGCTGGCCTAGTAGTAACTTAGGTATGAGTTGGTCATGGGTTCAAACCCAGGCAGACGCATTATTTTGTGTAATTTATTTCATCACCACTCCTTTCGCAACGGTGAAGCAAAATATAGTGAGGGAACCGGCATGACCAAAATTCGAAGACATATGGCATCCCAAACTGGGCCCGCGTGGTGGATTATAGTACATATAGCCCATTCTCTGTCATAGAGAGGACCCAGCAGTAGCATTATTGGCTGGTTATGCTTATGCTATGCATTTTTTATCGGATTTGAATATTTCAAAATATCGTTCTTGACAGAGGTGCCTCGGAAAGCACCTTAAGCCGTTGGTCCCGGCTGTCATTCGTAGATCTTTGAAAGTCATTAAGAATAGTCAGAAGCCAAAAGTCTGACATCCCGTCTTACCAAGGGGTATCGTGTTACCCAGTTACTGGGTTGTGGAGGTCAGATAGGCAGTCGCTTCATGTAAAATATTGTTACTCAGCTGCAACCGTTGAGACTGGAAGCCGACCCCAAGATAGTTTGGGAAAAGGCTGGGCAGACGATGTTCTTGACAGAGGTGCCAGGTAATTGCGTACTTATCCTTTTTATCGCAATCGATTTCCAAACTAGTTTTCAGTCGCGGGTGCCACTTTCAGACTTCCTTTTATATGTATGCTCATTTCTCATTCTATTCATTCGCGTAACACTACATATTCCACTTATCATTCTCATCTCAACCCCATTCCATTCATTCATTCCTTATGTCGCCCAACATTCTTATCCATGGCTACTGATATCCTGTAGCAGGTCAAATGTAAAATTATCCATATTAATATCATAAATATCTTGTAACTTGCTCTGTCTGTAACCATTTCACGCATAAACAGTTGAGCAGATTTTGATGTTGCACACAGACTGGTTCACACGCCCTGGTGGCCTATCAGGACGACTTAAAACATTATTGTTTATTTCTTATTCCAGAGTGGGAAAGAGACGGATCTATACAAGTCTAGCTCCATCTCTTTCCCACTCAGCAGTAATAATGAAACTTCTAAAAAAAATCTGGAAATAAAAATTCCAGAGTCCTAAGACGTCATAGTAACCCCCCTAGGAAAGGATAGGCGATAGTTTTTAGCGCGGAAGTATTTTCCTAAGAGAATATTTCCGACCACAGCGCGGGAGCAGCCATGGACAAATGCTAGTTGATTAAATAATCAAATTTTCCGCTGTTTCAGCAGCAATGTTTGCGGCGAGCTCAAGCCACAACAACCTCTGAAAATAATATTAATATTTATTTATTTAAACATCATATACGGTAATGGTTAGAACACAGAAGGAACAAAAGTTGAAACCACGAACCTTTAAATACGGCAAGCGGCAACATAAACAAAAACAAAATAACCCTTTGCTTTTGTAAGACATAATAATATCTTAATTCTAGTAAATTATACTTACGGACACAATAAAATAATGAATACAAAATGTCCAAATTACGAGAAACGTTAATAACTATAAGACTTAATATTAAGAGCTATTTAGATTTCGACTTTATATCTTGTTTTTAAATTATGTATGGGATGTGTATGAGGCTAACTTACATGATTTCCTAAATGTAATGTTAGTACATAGTACATACCTACGTCGGATAAACTTATTTCTGTAAAGTTCCTTGAAAGACGATTGAGGAAAAACGTTTACTATTTCAGCCATTGGTAAATATACGGCGCGAACAAGATTTATTTCGTCGCGTAGGAGATAATTTAGATAAATTAGCTTTACGAAGCCGACACGATTCAAACTACAGGTATCTCCTTCAGAAGCATTCAGTATCAAGTCATTAAGTTAATTAACGGAACCAGTAACTTACAGTGCAGGAAAACAACGTAAACTTTGACCAGATAATCCAGGTATACGTACGACGGCGAGCAATCAAGCTATACAAAACCAGTTTATGTGGGTCTCTCCTAATACGGGAAATATGTACAAAATAAGGTCGTGTTATACTGGAAATGTATCGCTTGACGTGTCGCCCCGTCTACACTGGGTTAAATTAAAGTTTATGAGTTTAGGCAGATAGACGTGACTTGGGAATCAATTTAAAAGAAGTTTCCGAGAGATAGTAAATTAGCTTTTATTTTAGCTTCATTCAGACAGTTGATTTGTAGATCTTTGAAAGTAGTTACGGATAGTTCGAAGTTCTTAGTTTCCCGTAACTACTTTCGAAGATCTAAAAATAACTGCTAGGGTCAACAGAGCGGCGAGCAGACGAGAGTTGATCTTCGGTGGTTGATAACTGTATCCGACACTGGCTGAGTCCATCTTTACCTACTCTTATTCTGAAATACTATCAAACTTAAAAAAAAAAAAAAAAAAAACTGCGTTTATTAATAATTAACTTGGTACCGTAATTTTAATTGATTATTTATGTCTTTTGTGACCACCTCCTGAAATTTGACGAGGATGCAAACAACACCTTGTATATTCATTTGAGATTTTAATTAATTAAATTGTCTCGTCACATCACATCTGACAAAACACTTCGTACATTATCTCTCTTTATTACCAATAATAATATCCTTCAAAAGCATTAAACGATAAAAAAATCCAAGATCGTTAATAAAACGCAGGCAAAGGACAGAATGTTGATAAAACGCGAGACTCCGGATCAAATACCTCTGCCATTCGTTCACTCTGAACGGCTTAGGACCTTCGCCTACGGTGACATTTTGCAGCGCTGCAAACGCAAAACGGCCTAGATACAGCCGCGATTATCGAAGAACACCTCTTAACGAAGCCGAAAGGCATTGGTTCTCCCTGTCATTGCAATATTTTTTTTGTTCTACACCATAGCTGGGAACCTTCTAGTTACGGAGATATTAGGGGTCAAAGTTCCAACTTTTTGACAAGTATTTTTTTAAATACAAGTTTTTAATGTAAGATTTTTACTTTAAACACCTCCACGACCCCCTTACTATTCAATCCGTCCATCAGCACAATGGTTTGAGTGCGTTACATTGAATTCTACCACAAAACATGATTTTACACCCCCCAAAAAAAAGTCGTTTCCCAGCAATAATTTTTGCGTAAAGTTACTTAGTTTCAAGTAAAGAATGCTTGGTTGACGGCTTCGTGATGAGGTGATTTACACCCTGTATAGAGATGCTGCGTTTGCATCAAAACAGTAGCGATGTTGACGTTTACATAGCTTCAGTCGCGCGTTGCAAATGTGACGAACGCGCGGTAGCAGTAATACAGAAGCACGTTTAGTTAGCCGTCGACTTTTTGTAGAGATGGTTCTCTACAAAAAGTCGCCATGAGCGAGGGCCTTTAGTCGCACGAATATCTCTATAGATACCTACGCCAGTCTATCTTATTATTAACTTATGCAAAGCTAAAAACCCTGACATACGGGTTATAGTGCCATTTGTTCAGGTCTCAGAATCCATTTACCATTTGGCAGCAAACAGGACCAAATGTGTCGATTTTATCCAACACAGTGTGAATTCATTTCATTTGACTTTCATAGGCAATATGGTAATATGATCAATTTTACAAGCCAACCTTTACTTTACTTTGGAAGCTCCGCATTCCATTTCACAATATTTTATTAAAACACAAGCAAAATATTTATTAAGTGAACTAAAAGCCCAGAATTAACGGTAATAAATGTACAGAACGACAAAACCAAAAACAAACTTTTTCAATGTATGAAAGTACAATCCATACTAATATTATAAATGCGAATGTCACTCTGTTTGTTTGTTTGTATGTTTGTTTGTTTGTTACCTTTTCTATAGTAGTCGGTTTATAAAAAGACTAGCTGTCCCGCGCAACTTCGTCTGCGACAAATTTTCCCCGTTTTCGCAACATTTTTCATTACTGCTCCGCTCCTATTGGCGTGATGATATATAGCCTATGTCCTTCCCCAGGTTGAAATCTATCTTCTTACCAAATTTCATTAAGATCCGATCAGCCGTTTAGTCGAGAAAAGGTAACAAACAAACAAACAGAGTGACTTTCGCATTTATAATATTAGTATGGATATTAGTATGGATTATGGATGTAGTAGCGAAAGTTGTTTACTATGACGGGTCAAATCAAACCCTTGACGATTTCCGGAGACTAGCCTGCCACACTGTTCCCAGAACCACTGCAACTCCTGAAATCCAGAAGCAACAGTACCGACAAAATAAAAAAAATAAAAATATAACAGTCTTGCATTCCCTAGGAACAAAAAAAAACATGATTTCAACTTCCCTCCATATCATGCAGAAGACAGAATAGAGAAAGGACAATAGGCCCAAAGAGACCACCGAGGATTAATACTAATGGTTCTTATGCCTCATTATAAAAAAACTGTATGAGATTAGTCACTGGATTTAGATATCCGGTGACTAATAATAAACAACTTTTTTATCCATCCTGAAAATCGTAAAAAATAAACACGTGAAGGTCACAAAATATTAGATCTAAGCTGTTTCATCATATTTCTACCTAAAAATAGAAAAGCTTCATAAATAACAAACCCAAAAGTTTGCCGAACATAAATCTGACAGTATTATTTAGTGGCCCTTCGAGGATACAAAGGAAGCTACCTACAGGGAATCCGGAGTCTGGTTTAATTTTTAATTGACGACCCTTGGCACCTGTTTATTCTGCCGTTTCAGGGTTCCGTAACTAATGGGTGCGAACGAGACTCTATTACACCAAGGTTCGGCTGAATACTTTAAACAGAACTGTAAGCCTAGACACTTGAACTCAGTCAAAGTGTCTATGGCCGCTATAACAGCCAATAAAAAGAAAAAGTTAAAAATTAAAATGGTCTCCATACACGAAACGTATTTTTAAATAATATAAAAATGAAGTGTGTTATTTATTATACGGCGGTACGTAACCGTATAATAAATACTGTATTCCACTAGATCCGTTTAGACTGGAAGCCCATCTCACTATGACTGGGAAAAGGCTAGGCAATCATTGAAGAATATAATTATACTGCTGGAACAGCGACTCGAAGTAGAACAAGCACATTGACACGTTGTTATCATGCATGCCAATAAAAAGCAAAATACAAACCAGAAAACTAAAACTGTCATTCAAACTTAACAATCGATTTACTAGCTAGAGTTTTAGCCCACTTTCGAAACTCTTCTACCTAACAATAGCTAGGTTATTTTAGTAAAGCAGCACTAAAATAACCAAGTTTCGTAACTTCGCATTGATTTCTAATAAAAACCTGTACCTCACAACTTGGTAACAACATAATATAAAGGTAAAACTAAGTATAGTCACAAGATCAATAAAAGAGTCCAACTAGGGGCTGAAAGTGCCGAGTTTGACAGAAAAGTTTTGTGGTAAGCGGTTGTCATTCTCTGGGTATGTGATGGGAATGACAAAAATGTCCTGACGAAGTTTGGATTATGTAAGTGGATATGAGTACTGGAAGACCAAAGACACTATGCATCGCCTGTGTGAAATATAATATCTATAGAAAGGGTGACAGATGAGATGAGGTCTAATGTAGACGAATGGAAGAGAAGACAAGCTGCACCGACCTCAAATAAATTGGGATAGGGCAGGCGAATGATTATCTGGGCTGGATGCTACTGAGACTATTCCCGATGAAAAAGCCCTATAACATTCATAACTTCTAGAGTATAGAATAATTTGGTTTTAGTAAAATAATTGTAATACTATTTTTGTTTTGCATAATTATAAGTAGAGTATTGAACGTGAGTTTAAAACTTCGTGCCATACCGCGTCCTATACCCATGGATATATATCAGTCTAACTTTCTACCAATTACTTTACGATCGGCTTTCAGTCTAACCATTTGCTATTAATGTCAGTAAGTACTACATGGAGCATGGGTGATCTTCGAAACACAGTAGTTCTGGAAATTGTTACACTTATGTGCATTTACCTGCCTGGTTTCTGCAGTATGAAAGGATCTTAAAGTCGGTCTTGTCACTTTTCTGCAGAGGATCTGTTGATTTAGTATTAAATTCTTCTTTAATGCAGTAAAGACTATCTTTAGGCCGAATGAGTATGGGAGATAATTGCATGTGAATCCAAAGCCCTTATCATAGTCTATCATATACAGTCCAAGCGCGCAAATGTACGTTCGTGCAAAAGTCCATTCGCGCATGTGTCCAATCGTGCAAATGTCCGTTCGCGCAATTTTGTCATTAAACAAAAAAACATTGTCATTTAATAAAATCAACATCATGTACATAGCCTTTTCCCCATAACGTACATATATTGGAATCGGAATCATCTTCTTTCTGCCTTTGTCCCATGTTATTTAAGGTCGGCGCAACACGTTTTTTTCTTGCGGCCTCCCCTGTCATTCATCACGCTTCTATTGGAGTCGCGATGTTAAATCAATCAATGATACAATCAATACCTATTTCACCATCTGATTCCTATTGATTACTTTTTAATGAATTGAAACCACTCATAAATTTACCCTTTGCGGTCTAAAATTGACCTCAAACTTAAACTTGACTTCGCCCCTGAAATAACTACGAATGGTCAATTCAATCAATAACTAAGGCTGTTCTTGATACTTGTTAAATCACTGTATTATTTACTGCAGTTGGACTTGGTATCGTCTTTTAATCAGACAAACTATCTGAAAAAAGCGGAAATAATACAAAATGGACCAAACCGTCATCCAATCATAGTGTACATCAAACTACATAATCAAAATCAAAATCATTTATTTCAAGTAAGCCAATTACAGGCACTTTTGAATAGTCAAACAACAATAAAAATGAAGCTACAGTCCCAGTCAAGACATAATAACTGTGAAAGTACTGTAGTTGCCCATTCCAAAGCGTAGATCTCTATGGAGAAGAATGGGCAAGAAACTCCATGGACACTCTTTTAAATCAGAATCTTGTTACAAAACCTTGGTTACATCATTCATGTTGAGATGGTACATTATGTGAGAACGATGTAGCAAGACGTGCACGATAAAAGTGTCCATAGTAAAATAAAATAAAAAAGACAATTAAAAAATAAAATAATTAGTTCGAAATAAGCCGTGGCAACTAAGAGATGACCAGGCACAACTGATAGCGCCCGTTCACGAACATGACGAATGGATCAGCCATCATTCAACACAACCATTTTGAAGGGAACTAAACAAGCAAAAAACAAACATAGTAACTATACGTAAAAAATATTATTGGGTAACGAGACTTTTTTTGGGTTAAAAATCACGGTTACCTCTAGGATACAATGTAAAATATTGTGCTGATGCACGAGAGAGAACATGGGTTCATCATGGAGGTATTTAAAATAAAATTACGAAATTATTATTTTTTCAAACTAAAGTCTTTTTATGAATAGTTGGAACTTAAACCTTCAATAGCGTAACTAAAAGGTTCACAGAACAAAAAAAAATAGCAATGACGGGGTGAACAAGTGCACAAGATTTGGGCAAAATATTTACCATTTTTTCAATGATGAAAATGAAAAATAATGGCTGAATAGCTTGCTGGCCACAAAAAGAAACAAAATAGGCGGGAGAAGTTGTTGATTTATGTAAAATAAAATTTACAATTTTTTTCTTTAGCTAATTCATGTTTTAATTTTACTTTCCTTGTATTCGTAATGAAAAGCACAGTGTTTATCTCGGGTTAAAGACTTATTTAGTCCCTCGAACTATTGGCGCCCTCACTTCGTTCGGGCGCCAAACTCCGTCTCGGGCCTAGATAAGTTACTTTCACCCCTAGGGTAACAATGTACTATTATACACCGATCATAGGGCCTAATAAGCCTCCTTGCGAAACAGCAAGGTATCTTAATTTTGATTACTATACCTACCTAAAAATTACAAAAAAACTTCTTGAGACAAAATAAAAGTTTATTTTTGTTTATTAATGTTATTACAATTACAGTGCCTGCAAAATACTTTAATTTCTCAAACAATAATAAAGGAAATGGACTGCTTCGGGGTGTGTCATTTGCCGTGTCCAGTTTCAACTACAGTGTTCTTAGTAAATCTCGGAGTTATAGTGTTCGCGTGACAAGGGGACCTGAATTTTGCATGGGCAACCATTGAAGCAGTCACGCGTGACCGAAGGTCGCGTATGTTGTGTTTTCTACTTATACTTAGACTTGGATCAAACATGACCACATAACGTATGCTTGTGGCTGCTGAATAATCTACGTACGTACTTATACGTCGGATTATTATAGGAGATAGCGTACATCGCATGTTTTTAAACATTTGTGCAACACTAAAAAGTCTTTGTACATTCCTAACTTTATATTCCTTAGAAAAGCCAATGACCACAATTGGTGCTTTTTGACTCATGTACAAAGTTTCGTTAGTGGCCGCCGGCAAATAAAAAACCATCATGGCCCTGGCTCTAAACATTTTGATAATTGGTCTTTAGAACTTTAATATGGGGGTCTACTCTCTAAGTACGAAATCCGTACTTTCGGCCGAAGTTACGGTCGTTTCCTACTCCTTATCACTTACGGACATAAGATTCGTTAGGAGCTCGAACGAAAAATGAATGACAATAAGATTGGACAGTTATCCTTACTCCCGATGTGATTTCAAAACTCATGAATCTGAAAATATTAGAGAGTAGAGTTCATTTCAAAGTATAAAGTTAGTAACGGACGGACCCGTACTTTTGTTCACGGACTTAGAGAGTAGGCCCCATGACCCGAAAGCTCTTTTAGAACTGACGTAAGTCGTAATGGTGAAGTTTCGATAAACATACACTCATTTATTTAGTTATAACTAGCTGCTGCCCGCGACTTCGTCCGCAGGGTTTTTTTTTTGGCTATGAAAAATAGATGTTGGCCGATTCTCAGACCTACCCGATATGCACACAAAATTTCATACAAATCGGTTCAGCCGTTTCGGAGGAGTATGGTTACTAACATTGTGACACGAGAATTTTATATACATACATATAAGATTAAAACCTATTTTGCAGTTAACAAGCACAAAATATTGTATTCAGTTTAACAAGGTTTTGGACCTACTTACATACATTGGTCATAAGACAAAACATATAGCCATATATATCACTATATGATAACAAAAAAAAAAAATTAAGTACCCAAATAAAAAATGTCAGTACCTTTATCTCTATACAATTACCCAAGAGCCAATAACTTCCCTCGCATCGTCCAAATAAACAAAACAAAAAGTTTATAACATAAGAAAAGGAGGTATTTGGAACATCTTGATTCGAAGTGCGTAACAACTGAAATATTTCCATGATGTTAAAATGTTACTTTTACGTAGAGAATGATAATTTATCATAAGTCCATTTTGTTGAACAGTCTACTTTAACCAAAGCTCTCTAAACACAGTGATGTGAAACCTAATGAAGCTATTCCATAAAGCTAAATTATTCATTCTTGGTACTTAAAATGAACGTGGCTTTTATACGACGGCTTTATCAGCATTTACAGGGAAAACGTTAATTATTTTGAATGAATCTATCAGCGATTTTAAACACTATTAAAAATAGTTAGAATATGATAGATAAAGCCATATTATATCGGCTTTGATAACAATAAATAAATTTTGCTTTTGTTCCAAATATGTTTTAGTTGCGGCTTTCACGGTTCCGAATAAAATTTTCAGATTGAGAAAAGCTTTATTTAGTTTACCACTTATCTTCAAGAAGCAAAATAAAACAAAACTTAATATTTCCGTTATTCTATTGCTTTGCAATAAAATGTCTTTCAATCGATCTGCCAACAGGAAGGTTAAGCGACGTCGCACTCGATCAAAGTTGAACTATAGCCTCCCGCAGATTGCGAACTGTTAGTAGAGTAGTTGATTCTACTCAGTCAACAATTTTGACCCGTGGCCTCAGCCAAGGACCAACGCTAGGGTCACCACTGTTAGTGCTCGGTCGAGGTCACCTGAATTACATTTTTAATGAAACTGTAAATGGCCTTGTCATTTACGGGTATCCACACTGAACACACAGTTCAAAGTGTGGCTGTTGTAAATAGTAATGTGATAATGGACTATTATAAACTAATGGTCCATTATTTCCGACTTCAGTATTCAGATCCGGTTTCTCATTTGTTTAACACAAAATATTATTAAATCGGGTTTTCAGTTTGGCCAGGAATACTGTTATTTGTGGGAATTGTTTTTTCCTAATACCGTTCGCTTCGGGGATTACAGGCTTGATGTTTATGTTATGATTTTACCGCTTGACATATGGAATACGTATTAGGTGCGTTGTGACCTAAATTCATGAAGGAATCTGTCCCTGAACGACAAAAGGTTAAAAATAGCATACCCACAGACAAGACAGTGTAACAAAAGCCAATTGTTCGAAGTGTTTCTGTGATTATTGTATAGGAATCGAAGACGGAAGTATAGTAATACGTTTAACCTCAGCCTATGGCGACCGGAGCGGAATCGATGTCAACGTACCAAGGTCAGAGCGTCGCTCCTATACCACGCGAGTAAGTGTCACGGTTCGACATTTCACTACACTCTCACATCGTAAAACTATTGTACGACAACACACGTACATACTACTAATAAGGCAAAGTATCTGTGGCCCTGTCAACGTAATGTGGCAAGCATATTAAAAAGCATAGCACACTTCCAAGAACTACATTCATATTATTCCAAGCGGGACAGTTGATGCTGATCCCATGTAGTGCTAATAACTTTCGGCCATTTTTATATTAAGAGATTTATAAAACTATTTTCTTACTAACCTTTTCCCAATATAGGTATTATGAATCCGTCTATGTAAATGTAGGGAAGTTTTGAGGGTGATGATGACTATAAAAGTAGAGGAAGACCAAAGAAACGATTGATGGACTGTGTGGAGGATGATAAGGCTAAAAACGAGGAGACTTCTAAGATGACGAGTAATAGAGAGGTATGGAAGAAGAAGACATGCTGCGCCGACCCCAAATAGATTGGAATGAGAGCAGGCGAATGATGATGATTTTGTCGATGTAAAACTAGTTGTATCAGACATAGATTCAAACAATTTAACCAATTACAAAGAAGGAATGATCGTTAGCAAAAATTTCAAGCATCTTAAGTACATAACCGGGTCTTCTAAAAGGAACCGAAGACAGCGCATAATGGGTTTTACGGAAAGTTTACAAACTGTCATGTCACCGTGAGCAGATTAAATAAAACTGCGCCAGACATTACCCAAGACCCAGGAAGTCACGAAATTTATTCAGTAACTCATAAAATGTTTCAGTTACTTGTTCACAAGTTTTCTTTTCATAGATACTTTTTAATTACCCTCTATCGGTGTATACTCAATTGGATTTCAACGGAACGGTGGATTGCTAACTTTTATCGATTTTGAAGCGAAATAAAGTAAGTATCGGTATGATTGACAGATTATTATTTACAATAGAAACCGAGTGCCAGGTGGTGTTTCCCATCGGCAAAAATTACGAACGCCATTTTGCCAGTTATATTTAAGTGCTATTTAATAGGGGACAGGCCTATTGTCATCAATCGGGTACCACCAATAATGATTACAAAAAGCCTTTTTGAACATACTTATTTTCATTTTATTTGTTAGGGACAAAAAACAGTTTCATGCCAAGCTTAACTAGAAATTCTTAAATCTGCACAATACGAGTACTTAGATATACGTCTATACACAGTCTATTCCATTTTTACGTTACCAAACATGTAACCCAAAACATTGTCCACGAATTCACAAAAATGTCAAAAGAAAACAGACAAACAGTGTGCATCGTAAAAGCTTAGTAAGAAGAAGAAAGAAAAGAAAAATATATATACTTATATGAATTTAGTAACTCTATTGCTCTTGCCTTGAAACGATCCTTGGAAAGAGTTAATATGTCAAGCTCTATAAAGTGAGCGACGAAGAGGCACGCGCACTCCAGCGTTAGTCCTGCACGAATTCGTGTGGAATAATCGAGGCACACGTAACCCACGAAGCAAGACAGCTCTAGCTACTATATAATGTAGGGTATTTGATAATGGAATGCAGTCGAATCTATTGTTACATATACCATGCAGCATCATTACACCCAGAAGAAATCGTCTAGACTCCAAACTAAAAACGTTATAACGTTTCAGTAGACTTTTTTTTGTTCCTAGGAGACTTTAGGACGATACCATTTAAAATTCACAGTACGTAAATACTTCTTCTGCACAATTTCTAGCGTATCTTTGTACTTATAATATAGAGGATCCGAAATTTGGACGGCATATTCCAATTGCGACCGAATTAGGGTTTTATATAATACTATAGCTGCTACCCGCGATTTCATTCGCGTGGACTTTTTTGTTATGGGTATGAAAAATAGAGGTTGGCGGATTCTCAGACCTACCAGATATGCACACAAAATTTCATACAAACCGGTTCAGTCGTTGCGGAGGAGTATGGTAACTAACATTCTGACACGAGAATTTTATATATAAGAAGATAAAGAATGTAGACAGTCACCAGTATCATCGTCATCGTCACGTATAACATCACGCCTGTAAGCTCCGAAGGGTTAGGCAGAGATGTACCCATTATTAGACCCTTACTAGCTGTCCCGCGCAACTTAGTCTGCGTCACATTTTCCCCGTTTTCGCAACATTTTTCATTGCTGCTCCGCTCCTATTGGTCGTAGCGTGATGATATATAGCCTATATGTATATCGTTCCTCAGGTTGAAATCTATCTTCTTGCCAAATTTCATTAAGATCCGATCAGCCGTTTAGTCGAGAAAAGGTAAGAAACAAACTTACTTTCGCATTTATAATATTAGTTAGGATTTCGACAGTTATGTTTAAGTCCTATAGAAAACGGGCGAGCCTATAGAGCCATGCTGAGCATGAGGTCGTCTGTCCAATTCCCAGATCGGGCAAAGTTTTTCATCAGGAACTTTTCAGTAGCAGCCACAGAGTCTGGATCTGTGCTTGGTTGAGCCTTTTGAGTTTACGAGAAAAAATTACAAACCATTCTTTTCACCAAAACTTTAACAATATAATGGTATTTCTCCTTAAAAGTTTGAAATGTATTGCATGGAACTACCAGGGTGCGGCCCTTCTTCGCATATATCTTTATTATGTTTGAATGCAGTAGCCAAGGACGGTGGTTACGACTGTAGCCATTAAAGCCAAGCCGTGCCCTTGGACTCACGGTGGCACGAGATGTCCCATACGGTTTAAAAGAGGATGAAAGTTTCCTCGTTGGTCCAGTGGTCGGAAGCGCTCCAGCTAAGCCTGTTGTCCTGATGCCATGAGACAGTGTTATTGGGTTTTTCCATCAAGAATATCTCAGTTATAGTGGAGTCTGGATTCACGTCCAGCTGGCCCCTATTCCATGTGGCTGTACTATTAAGTTCACCCACAAGAGAAAGAAGATTAGTTTCACCTCTGCCTAAGGATTACAGGATATATGTTAATTTATCACAAACTTTCGCATTTTTAATATTAGTTGTAAATTTATTTATTGTGTCTGCATAGGCCAAAGGTTAAAAAATATCTTTGGCATTAAGTCTGCCTCAGTATATTGAGTTGCTTAAAAATAGCAAAATCAAACAAATAAATAACCTACATCCGACTTATTCAATTTATAGTCTCTTATAAAACTCACGTATAATTAATCTAATTAAAACATTATGCGTTTTATTGCCCATAAAACAATGAGTTGATCGTTCAATTTCGTGGAATTAAAAATGCAGACAGATGTAGTAAATCATCGATACGTTTACCTCATTAACGTGGCCCGAAGGTCAGATTATAATTAACTGATATATAATAAAAGTCTGTCCGTCAGATTTAGACATGATGCGGAAGTGTGGAGTAACAATAACCATATCACGGCAGCGGTACTCAATATGTAGCCGCTTATAGGAAACTTGTGCCAGATATAGGAAAACCACTTTAAGATGTCTTTCTCTCGATAAAATTTTATGAAAGCATGTTTTCGCCTGATATCTTAGCAAGTACTCCGCAATTTTGCTGTGTATTTATCACAAAGTGAATGCTGCAGTAATATTCAATTTTCACATTCAATTTTCGCAATCTGAAAACTATTAAGGTAGGTACACTTCTTCGTTAATGATTCCTTTAATATTTACATAAGGCATGTTGTGGTTATTGGGCGGGTGGCCAAAGGGGTTATTTCCACGCGCTCCAAAAAAACAAAACAGCAATACACAAAATCGGCTACGTCTGTCTGGTTCTTTCCCATTTCGCAAACTAAAAAAAAACTATTTTAGAGCGGGTAATTCAACATAGGGTTGTGAGTGTCATGGCGGCCGTGGCAAGCGCTTTGAAGGCGACTGTCACCAGGTGAACACGCACGAATCCCTTGGCCCTTATTTTTTACGAATGGGAAATCATCAAATGACTCCCTCCGCTCTGGGCAGAGCGGGAGGGAGTGTCAGACTTGTACTGACTAAAACCCAGCCATGTTCCTTCTTAAGCCTTTGTGTTCCAGGGCCACGGTATCTCTTTCGAACAGTCCCGCAACCCTGGCAGGAAATCCATTGGCTCTAAACTGAAGTTTAATTATTATTGCAATTTGATTTTATCAGAAATTATTACTGTTTTGCAAGTATTACTTTCCAACAATCTGCACGTACATGCCCATAATGGAGGACCAGCAAACAACGGATTGACATGTTATGTCTCAACCACTCGAAAATCCGATACATTATGACTTTGTAACTAAGTAAACAAATACATAGTTCCAATAATACTTAAAGTAGCTACACTTACAAAAAATTTGGAGACGGAACTGTTAGAATAAATACCACATTGAATCCATGCAAGCCTAGTACTTTTTGAAGGGTTTTCACTAGAAAGACGATTATAGCGGCGGCACCAACATCGTCGTCATGATTTTGCTCTCCTAGTACTTTCTGTTCAATTCTTAATTGAGTTCTCTCGTAGCAAACCTTAATGTGCCAGAGAGAGACAAATAATAGCACCGTCAATAGAAAGTTAGCAGTGAAACCCATAAAATGTTTTCCACCCGTTGCTTTTTTGTTTTGAAGCCTAATTTTGGAGCTTCTGGAAATAAGCCGGTCAAAGATAGAAGAAGAGAGAAAAAACGAGCCAAGTGCGAGTCTTACTCGCACACAGGGTTCCATAGCCCCAAACAATACATATAATAACAATATTTTGAACGGTCATTCATTAGTAAACTTCCTGCACTCAATCACAAAACTAAAATTGTTTTCTAATCAAATCATTTATTGCATCCATAATGTATATTTAACAGGTGGTCAAATAAGAAATTTTAGACACAATTATGGACCCTGTCGGACACAGCAAGTTTTAAATAAGTAGATTGAGGAAGAGTGCTTCTCTAATTTTCCTTGTCAAAGAAGAGTAATTATACAATTATCACAATTTTTACAATTACTACTAATGTTACAATGTTACGTGTTGTTTTTCATAGTAAGTTAATGAAAAACAAAGTTACTGCTGCAGTTTGAAGAAAAAGTCCCATATCTCAAAAACTAAATATCAAATCTTATTCAAGCCAATTTTCGTTGAAAGTTTTTTTTACGTTCTACATCCCAATATTTTTTTCAGAATTTTTCTCCTCTTACTTTAGAAATTAGAGGGGGGATTAACACACGTTTTATTCATATTCATATTCATATTCATTTATTTTGCATTCCATATTGTGAAAAAGATGTTACAAAGGGCTTAAAGCTAGGTACATAAATATGGACCCTGTAAGGGCACAGCAAAGTAGGAGACTGGGAGAGGGCTTTAATCTTATTAATTAGTAGGTATACAACAGTAACAATAAATTAAAAAAAAAAAAATAGAAGATAAATTAAAAAAACGAAATTTTGTTAGTCATATTAATTTAAAATTTGTCATTTAGGTATTCATTAATAGTATAATAGCATTTATATAATAAAAAATGTTGTAATTTATTTATGAATGAATTAAATTTTTGCTCATTTTTAATAATTTCGGGTAATTTATTATAAATTTTCATTGACATGGCTAGGGCACTTGTTGAGTGCATTTTTAGCTTAGAGCTCGGTAGGTTTAGCCTATTTTTGTGACGTAATGTGTATCTTGACTGTATATTTTCTCGTGTAGTGTAAAAGTGTGGGTACTTTCGGACAAATTTGCAAATTTCTAGTATGTATAGGCAGTATATATATATATATATTTTACCACTTTGGAAGTGTCTATCTTTCAAACGATTGACTTTGAAAACAAATGGTTTCAGGAACGTCAATGACATTTTTAAAGGCCTATCTATAGACACCCACACGTATTGGTTTGATGTTTTTTTTTTAGTTTCAGTTCCGTGTGGGGGGGGGTATATTTATCTATACTTTCCTTTTTGATTTTTGGTCAAAAATCATAACGCGGGTCACAGAATACATCTAACTACCAAGTTTCAGCTGTGTAGTCCTAATAATTTCGGAATAAAGTGGCTGTGACATATGAACGGACAGACAGACAGACAGACAGACAGACAGACAGACATGACGAATCTATAAGGGTTCCGTTTTTTGTCATTCGGCTACGGAACCCTAAAAAGTAACCTTGTTACCTTTACATAAACATAACTAATAAATAGGCGTTTATAAAGTGCATACCTATACCATTAATTTCAAGAAGCTCCCACTTAACCAACTTTAGTTATCAAAATATTTCCACTTCAAAACCTCGCTTGCTCTACGTAACAAATTATTTGTAAACAAACCAAAGAAGAAGAAGAAACTTTGAATTTCGCTGAACTGCACTATCTTGCAACTTGTTTGCAAATAAAAGGTAAACACACGGAACATCTTAGGAAGCCACTCGCCATATTCAGGGAAATAGTGTTTGCACTTATTTTTATTTATTTATTTTATTTGGCTATTAAACAATGAGTACACTATAAATATTATAAAAAACCGTTTCCAACTTTAATCTAAGTCACTTAAAGAAGAGCACTACATGCACTATATTATGCGCCTACAGTTAACCGCTACTTAGATAAAAACAAAAAAAAGAAGGAATTAAAATAAAAAAAATTAATAAAAATAAACAAACAGTAGCATCCATAATAAGTGGGCTATATAGAATCAAACTTAATTAATACACGAATTATAATTTAAGATTTTCCTAAAGCAGGCACAGATGTGTGACATAGGTCGATATCTTCATCGCGCTAAAAGACATGCAACCTTTATACTCAATAACTTGTCGCAAAGACACTCCAGTTCCAGTGCTGGCAGAAACGAACCTTTTTACTTCAGAAAATACGGTTCAAAATAAACTAAACTCTGTATATTTCTTTCAGGAATTCTCAGTACTTTCTGTGAGGGTAGTTGCTAATAAACCTTCACCGCAGCCATTTTATATTAGTTTGGCATTGATAACCAGTCAGAACTGCAAATCGATATCGCTTTGGAAGATTATCGAAGAGCACTCTATGGTATGCTATGGTTTTGAGTATCAATAAGATGTCTGCCATGTGAGGATGATTACAAATACTTATTTATTTCGACCTAATTATTTTATTCGTTAATTTTATTTTTTATACTATGGACACTTTTAACGTGCACGTCTTGCTACATCGTTCTCACATAATGTACCAACTCAATATGAATGATGTAACCAATGTTTTTGTAACAAGCTACTGATTTATGCTGTGTCCATGGAGTTTCTTGCCCATTCTTCTGCATAAAGATCTACGCTTTGGAATGGGCAACTACAGCACTTTCACAGTTATTTTGTCTTGTGACTGGGACTGTAGCTTCATTTTTATTGTTGTTCGACTATTCAAAAGTGCCTATAACTGGCCTACTTGAAATAAATTAACTTTAATTTTACTATACAAGGTGTTGTTTTGCATCCTCGTCAAATTCAAGGAGGTAACTATGCTAATGATTCTCGTCCCGAATCGATAATAAAATTGGGATGATGACTGGGTAAAAAACAACGAAATTCTATTTTGTCCGTCAATCAGGTAATACTTACAAAAATATTAGATACGTATTTTTTGTTTTATCAAGTTAACAAAAAAATACTTAGTTAAAACGCATTAAAGTTGGAGAGTGGGGGCTCATTACGTCACAACTAGGTATAAAATGTACTGAGCCGTGACGTCATGCGCCATTTCAACTCAAAATATCTCCGTAATTTTACGATTACGTGAAAAAAGAAAAAATACGTGTCAAATACTTTCTAATAATCTACCCGATAGACAAATTAAAAAAATGAGTCACCATTCCTAATAGTTATAATCCTAATGTAATCCTAATGTTCCTAATAGGTAATAATTTTTCTTTTTTATATATATTTTTCTGCGGAAATCGGAAAGTGTGAACCACCCGTGTTTTAATCATAGCACGTCTGATCCTCGCCTTATAACCTCGCTTACATTCAAACAAAAAATCTCAAACGTTTATTCGATCATTTCTTGTTCCCTAAACCACGTTAAGGGGGTTATTCCGAAATACTGACAAACTTAAACAACCAAAAAAATCAGAGTTTGTTAATAATAAACTAGGTTCCGTAATTTTAATTGATTATTTATATCTTTCGTGACAAACTCCTGAATTTTGACGAGAATGCAAAACAACACCTTGTATGTTATTAAAAGGCAATTTGTTTGAAAAAAAAAAACTCACATAACACATACAATCACGCCTGTAATCCCCTGGACTTTATAGTACACCCACCACCACATTTCGCCATTTATGTTTTATGTCCCATGTAACAGGGCGAGTCTATTACCATAAACCCGGAAGAAATTCAGATTCCGTGGCTGCTACTGAAAAATTCCTGATGGAAAAATTCAGTAGATAACACGGGCAGTGTTATCTACTGAATTTTTTAAAATTACTGAAACCCGGGAATCGAATCCAGGACCAGGAAATTAAACTGACTCTTATAATTTTTTTTTTTTTCAAATCGGCACTGACTCTTAAAATATTATATTTAATTTTTATCAAACATTCGGCTTTGACCAAAGCAAAAAAAAAAAAAAAACATGTTCAATTACTACTATCCTTTCATTGTAATTTTACTTTTATTCTCATTGGCTTAAGGTATAAGTACCTACGAAGTAAAATAACCGCGAAAGAACTATAAGAACTGTCAAACTCCCCAAGTCTATAACAGCAATCAAAGTTCATATCCTTTTTCCTTAATACGTCGCTTGACCTAGTTCGACGGTCGCCGCGGGAGATCCCAATGAAGAATGTAGTTAGTATGAACAATTCCTATCATACCAGCTGAAAATAGCAATCGTTTATCAGAGTACAGCAGAGATCTGAGCAGCAGCTGCTCCAAAAGAGGGGGCCAATTCAAACTTATAGCTATGTTAAAGTCAAGAAACCATATGGGATGGGCCTACAAACTAAAAGAAGTGTACCTAAGTCATATATACAAGTAGCTAGCCTTTTTTTGTTATAATAATATGACATGTTAGTTGCGTAACTGGAACTTAACTTCTTCGATGAATTTTATTGCGAATAAAATGGATCGTACAAATCTAACAGAAGGTCCTACCCCTAGGCCTAGAAAACGTTGGCGTGACGACTTAGAGGCGTTTGTGGAGAGAAGAGTGGAAGGCTATGGGGTAGGCCTTTGCCCAGCAGTGGGATAACTTAAGCTAAGGGAAAAAAGGTAGGTCCATTGGCATTTCACGGGCAGTTAGATAACCATGGATTGATCGATATAAGTTTGTAGGGCATCAAAGTACCTCTAAGAGTATCTTTATAAACTACCGATCTTAAGTAAGATTATTAAAATTATTTCTAAGATTATCGCTATTTGTGTGGCACCTATATGCACAAAATGTTTGATCTCGTGTGAGTAAGGACGTACACACTGCCACTTTGGCAGCGCTCCAGGGTGATCTGTCAAACAGTAAATGCACTGTTCCCGTACATTTAGAGACAAAGTATTTTAGTTTCCATTACACTAGAATTCATGAATGTCACTGTGTCATATTATGTAAGGTTGGTGGTATTTTGTAGTGCAATAATATTAAGAATTTAAAAGCTCTCGAGTGACCGGAAGCACCCGAAACCCGGTAACTTGTAGTATAGGTCTTCGCACAAAAGGTGACCCGAAATAAACCTAGTCTTAAGTTTTTGTGTATTTTCCAATAAGCGACTGTGATCAATAGTACTGAAATGAAAGTCGAGTCTAAAGGCGGAAACACACTTATGTGTCGTGGCGTGTCGTGACGCGCCAGAAGCATTCGGTTTCATACATCGTTGCGACACGGCACGCCATGCAAATATGTCCCTAACAATATTGAATGTATTAAACCGATTTGCTTCTGGCGCGTCACGACACGCCACGACACGTAAGTATGTTTCCGCCTTAAGTGGAATCGGCGGGCGTCCAGTCTGTTAAATGTCTTCAGCATCTTCCTATCCTACTTGGGGTACCACACCCTTGAAGGCACGAGTAATATTGCAAAAGACATTAAAAAACTACTCCTAGGTAGACGTAGACGTCACGGTCACGTTTACCAGAAGCGTAGTTCTGCCAAAATGAACTAACCCACATTATATTTTTTCCTATTTTTCGAATTACTTAATGAATTTAGATAACATCTGCTGATAAATATTACATTTGTTCTTAGCATTCGTTTTGGATGTACCTTTATAAGACAATTTATTACCCAACTTCTTTCTTCTTAACCAATTTAGAAACTAATGTAACAGTATTAGTTTCTAAATTAATAAATGATTGTGTGTTTGCTCATTTTGGCAGAAATACGTGCTATTGTAAACGTGGCGTGATCTTCCCAGTGGACGTTTGGAAGAAAATATTGTATCAAAAGTTACTAACTACTCCCGTCTCGTGAGAATCGAGTCCCAATAGAAAATCAGCGAAAAGAAAATCGTAGCAATCAATGAAAACCTACACAATTCTCCGAGGTCTCACCTCACTCTACGGTTTAGTGGAAAGTATATATATTTGTAATGCCAATTAACCGGCGATACTTCCTTGGGCATTTGTCAATAGTTGATGCAAGAAAAGATTAAACTAATATTTTCAAGAAGATAACAACATAATAACAATAGTTACTGGTAGCGTAGCAACTAAAATAATGATTTTTAGTTTATAAAAAATATTGTTTAATCCATACTAATCCATACTTCCATACTAATATTATAAATGCGAATGTCACTCTGTTTGTATGTTTGTTTGTTTGTTACATTTTCACGACTAAACGGCTGATCGGATCTTAATGAAATTTGACAAGAAGATAGATTTCAACCTTAGGAAGGACATAGGCTATATATCATCACGCTACGACCAATAGGAGCGGAGCAGCAATGAAAAATGTTGCGAAAACGGGGAAAATGTGACGCAAACGAAGTTGCATGGGACAGCTAGTCAAATATAAATACTCATTACTACGGCTGTCAAGTTTCACTTCATCATCATCATCATCAGCCTGTATTCGTCCACTGCTGGACATAGGCCTCTCCCATGACATGCCACTGAGCACGATCCTCGGCCACTCTCATCCAGCTCTTGCCAGCCGCTTTGCGAAGATCATCGCTCCACCGAGTCTGAGGACGTCCTACGCTACGTTTACCGATCCGTGGTCTCCACTCAAGAACTCGTCTACCACAACGGTTATCGGTTCTTCGGGTTATATGGCCGGCCCATTGCCACTTCAGCGTGCTAATGTATAGTTTCACTTGTTTAGTTATAATAGAAAAAAGAAAATACATAATATTTGCGCTAAACATAACGCAAAGCAAAAAATAAGCATCTCCTCCCCGGATAAGAAGAAAACGATGTTACACAATGAACAATTCAGTAAATTGTAATAAACTGCAAAATTGTCTGAATCGTAAATAAAAGTTGTCCCTTTCATAGCATAAAATTCGATTATTTACTAATCTAACCTAACCTGACCCGAAAACCTAACCCATCGCGGGTTAGGTTAGGAACAATAAAATTAAAAAAAAAAACCAACCTATCCCTATTCCTTACCTGACCCGATTCATCGTTCCTAATCTAACCCGAGTCGTAAAGTTGGCTTTACTGAAATGATTTAGTTGGCAGTGTTTAGGCGATAAAAAGCTTCTTTACTGAAAGGTTATAATAAGCTTTGTCATAAAGAAGCATTTTTATTGGGACTGCCAAATCTTTTGAAAGGACCTATAAGTACAAAATGTAGGGAACTAACCTTGATAGTGATATGAAAAGACGTGTGAAATATGGTTTTGGATGATATTACCTACTCGTACCTTAAGTTGGAACAATCCTTGTCAGGTACACAATACCGCCGTATGAGGGTATTAGGGGTTATGTGGTAAGCCTATAAATAAGAACAGTGTAACCTATACTTTCCTATTAATATTGTAAATGCGAATGTTTGTATGGATGTCTGGATATACAGGGTGTAACGGAAAGGGTATATACATCCTTAAGGGTGTGCTGCAAAAATTTTTTTATGATGAGAAACATGTTCAGTTTGATGGTCTGTAGCACACCCTTAAGGATGTATATACCCTTTCCGTTACACCCTGTATAGATGTATAGATGTTTGTCTCTCTTTTACTCAAAAACTACTGAATGGATCTGGATTAGTTTGGCACAGGGATAGATAATAGTTTAGGAAATTCAGATAGTATACTTTTTATCCCGGTAATACGATCCCGTGTGTGGGCGAAGCCCGTGGGCATGCTAAGCTAGTACTTAATACAAGGTGTTATTTTGCATCCTCGTCAAAATTCAAGAGATTGTCACAAAAGACATAAATAATCAATTTAAATTAAGCTACCCAGTTATTTATTAAAAACGCAGCTTTGTTTGTTTTTTAAATTTGTCAGTATTTCAGAATAACTGCCTTAACGTGGCTTAGAGAATCAGAAATTATCGAATAAACGTTTGAGATTGTTTGTATGTGTGATAGCGCGGTTATAAGGCGAAGACTAGACGTGTCGTGTTTAAAACACGGGTGATTCACACTTACCGATATCCGTAAATAACACAAAAAAAATTTATTAATGATTCAGGTCGAGAATCATTAGCATAGTTATCTCCTTGAATTTGACAGCTTGTATAACTAACTAGGAGTCTGTTGTTTGAACACGCCAATCTTTGTAACTTCCAGTCGGGTTTTGAAAAAATCCTTTTTCATTTGTTTTAGTATTTTGCCCAATAACCCAATTCTTGAAGGTTGATTAACATCACACTTTGACGCTTACACCCATATTCTAAGAGCCAAACCAAATCAGTTTTTGGATTTAGTCGAAAGTAGTCCCATAAGGGTCAGTTCACACCGAGACGCGACGATACTTGAAGAGGCCGGTGATTTCGCGCTGCGTCGCTCTACGCCGCGAGGCGTCGCGCGGCGCAGCGCTGCATGGCGCAACGTATTCTGAATTCTCACAACGAAATGTGTATCTTTTCGTGTAGAAAATAAAGTTATATTTTGAATCGCTCTTTAAAAGTGTGCGCGCAGCGTCGCGTCGCGTCGCGTCTCGTTGTGAACTGACCCTAATGGTACTACTGGGATACGGCGGTACTGTATTGCCATGACAACAGTTGAAAACACGCACCAAATCGAATTCCTAGAATTTTTTGGTTGCAATTGGCGGATCTTCGAATAAGGTACCTCCTCCAGCTACCTATCTTTGTCACACCCATAGTTACATCCTGCTTCAATCAATGCTAAAGATTGTCATATCTCACTTTAATCAATGTTAAAGATGTATAATTAATAGTTTTCCGATAGGTACTTCGACACTTGAAAAGTAGGCGATTTTATGTCAATTTATAAACAAACGGCGGAATGTAGGCGTGATTAGTCCGACTTAAGTTCAGTTCACGACTAAGAATACCAGTGTTAGTAGCTGAGTGGCAGATGAAACCGCAGGACATAGACATAAAAAAAAATATCATTCAATAAAACACGATGCCTTTCCGAAACCTTGCCCTACACTACATAATGAGCTCTAAATATTGATCATATACAATGGATTAAACCACTTGACCTTATAAATCAGCCACAGTAATTGAAATTGCTGTGGGAGGCACGTTAGCTAATGCTAACCAATTTTTACCGTGCTTCTACTGTTGCCGACCTACTACAACATGGTGTAGGTCAATTCATGGGTAATCAGCTTAGATATAGTAATCTACTTGAATTATTTAAGGACTAACAAATATGTAAGCAAGAACAGTCTTACGGGGAGGTTAATGGGGTGCCGAAGTCATCAGAAATCATTCAACTGGCAGTCAACAGCATATAATTTACGTGTTATACCTTGGAACTGTACGCACGAGCAAGCTATACAAAACACACAGTTTAAACAAAACATTCAGTTTATGGGGATCGCTCGTTTTATCGAAAATCTATTCAAAGTGGGGCCATGTTATACTGGACATGTATAACTCGATGTGTCACCGTACGTCCGTCGAGTTGACCCCAAATCTTGAGTCATATACGACACGACAGTAGTTTGAAACTATCTCGCAGTGTGTTCATCATCAAGACAATGTTTGTTATTAATAAACTAGTTTATAGTTGTGGCCATATGTTGTTCACGATCCCTACCAAACAACTCGTTTATTTACCCTCCTTCATCGACTTGAAAAACTTCTAAATCATAGACATTTTCCTTCTCATAACGGTGCCAAAACTCTCTTTGAAGTGGTTATTTTCAGCCTCGTCTTTATTTATACGAAAGTTAATTGTACGCACTTGAAAGTGAAAAGTTTTGAATCTCTTGTTTTGTGAAATATCTTCTTTACAAGGAGTTTCTCTGAAGTGGTTTGTTTTTATCATATTTGTAAAACTCGAATAAGCAATTATTTACACAATAGTTAGTCTTCTGCATAAGTTAACCGCTGTTGTCTTTTGTTCAGGTATTATGTTTTTAAAAGTCCCCATACATTCCTTTGCTACGTAAAGGTACTCGTCCCCACCATCATTCTATTACCCTCATCCATTTGGTGTGTCACGCAACAAGTCTTCCCCTTCTATAATTTTTTTTTGCCTTCCTAGTAAAGTTCATCTTTCACAATATTTATCCATCGTGTCTTCGATCATCCTCTAATCTTATAGCAATCCACATTTATTCTAAAACACGAGTCACAAAGTCTTATTTCAATAGAAAACCTACAATATTTATTTAAACCACCGGAAACTATGACAAAACGAATGTTTTTCCATGTTGATGTGCGGAGTCACGAATCGGAAACATGCTTTAACAGAACAATGACTCCGTTGTTTCACCCCAATTAGGTTATCTTCGAGAAAGGGTCGAGACCCTACCTTTCAGGTGAGTTCATGCTGTCTTGTCCCAAGAAAAAAAAAAGAACTTTTCTATCGGAAAAGTGAAGCTTTAGGTAAAAAAAGTTTTCCTCTGAGCTTATTTTTTTGGTTTTAATCGAATGTCCACTTGATATTTCATTTTATTTCTCGGACTATCGCTAAGAAAAAGAACAAGCATTTCTATGGATTAAGGCGATTCCCACACCATACCACTCGTCCGCATGGTCGGCGGTGGCGTTTGAGGCGATTTGCCCCGCGGAGCCCGCTTATAATATCGCGGTGGCGTACGCAGTGTAGCGGCCAGTCTCTGCCTTTCAGACAATCAGACCTTAAATAGTTTGTTCACGGAAAAGAGGCGTGTGAAACGCAGCGATACCCGCGACGAAGAACGCGTCGTCGCGGGTATCGCTGCGTTTCGCCACGCGCCGCGTCTCCGAAAACTACATCGTACTTACATTTTCATTATGTTTGTGTACGCGCCGCTACTCTGTTAACGGAAAAATGCGTAACGAGCTGTATAAACTCGTATAAGCGCGAGCCGCGAGATATGCATCCCCGCGCGAACACGCTGAAATAAGCGCATGTAATCGCGTAAGTCGATATAAGGTTTTACGCGAAAAAAAAACGCAATTCTAAAACCGCTCTCATATACTGAATTTAAACCATGAAAAAAGTGTTCATTCACTTTTTGCACTACTGTTCTACGTAAGAAAGGATTTGCTGAACTTTTTACCTCGAACTAATCAACGTGAAAGACGTCGATACCTTTAGCCGTAATTCAAAGGAATGGTGGTTTTCTTCATGATAATAAATTGTGCTTGACAAACTTAACGATTTATTTTTATAAATGGTTTCTAAACGCGGACCGTGAACGTGATACAGCATGATGTTTATTTTTTATAAACTTAGAAATATTTTTGTTCTTCACAGACACAATTGGAACCTGAAACTGAACCAACATCATCTCAATCATCAATCAGCGTATGATTGGACCTAATTAATGAAGAGGTTTATGTCCTGATGGACACTGAAAAGAATAGCATTGATCGCTACGTTTGCTCATGGAGGAATACCATCAAGATGTTTTCTTTAACTGTACTCACTGCAGTCGGTTATTGACATATAAAGAACATATACCATGGAAATTGCTTTTTTAGAGGAGTCACCATCTACAGATCTACCGCGGCTAGCGTTGCTTAACCACGAAGATCGACCCGTGTGCAGCTGTTATTCTTTACCCACGAGCCCCTCTTATTTATACTACACGTACCTACAGCTAATTACCGCAGAAAAGGGTAGTCACTTCGCATCCTACCACTGGTAAAATAAACAAACCCGCGGCAACATTCCCAAGTAACAAGTCAACTCGTCAGTATCGCATGAAATCGAATTATCCACTCAACCGATGTGTGCGGAGTATCGATAAACAAATATGTCGCTATGACATGGGAAACGCGACTCTTCCAGTTTAAGCTGACCTCTCATTGTACGTAAAGCCTATAAAATGCCAGGTCGCATTTTCGCAGGGTTGCCAGGTTTTTGATGATAACGAAGTAAATGGTTAGGTACTATGTGAGGGTGAGTGCCTCTGTGTTCAATTTTGAAAATGAAACCCTTTATTTTTAATTTTCCACTTCACATTTGTCACGCGTTTTACATCATTAAAGATGTTCCGAACGAAAGCCGACTTTCCGGCCACTTTCACACATTTGACAGAGGCAGGAATTAATTAGGCGTATAGGTCTCCACTTTCCACAACAGTTGTTTTAGGTTGACTGTATCGTGTAGCTGATAGGTCCAGCAATAGTGTGAATTCCGTTTTCTTAACCATCTTTAATGTGTTGAACGAGTTTTAGGGTCTGGTTTTCAGCAAGTGTTGATGAGTCTGAAACTAGCTTGCTCAGGGATTCATCTTGGGACAATAATTTTCAAATTATGGTTCACCAGCATTTTCTCGAATCGCTTGGCTTAATATTATGGCATAGTCGAGCTTGGACGGAAGGTTTTTTGAATAGGAGGTACGTAATCAAGAAGTTTGAAAAGGCAGTACTGTCATTTGTAGATATTCATCGATTTGTAGACAGTTGTTACAGGATAGTCAGTGGCTTGAAAGTCTTCCAGTACTTACTGGGTTGTGGAGGTCAGATAAGCAGTCGCTCCATCCTACTAATATTATAAACGCGAAAGTTTGTAAGTAAGGATGGATGGATGGATGGATGTTTGTTACTCTTGCACGCAAAAACTACTGAACGGATTTGGATGAAATTTGGAACACAGATTATCGCGACGCCGCGGGCATAAGCTAGTGTAAAATATTGGTAATCAGCTGCATCCAGTTAGACTGGAAACCAACACCAACAAAGTTCGGAAAAGCCTAAGCATAATATGATGACAGCAAAAAACATTTACATTTACAAACTGTCGGCACGGGTGGCGCAGTGGCTGAGCGATTGGCTGCTGCGCTGCTTGTCGCTGGTTGTGTCCCCGCACGAAACAAATATTTGTATGGCCTACAGGTAGGTGTTTCGGGTCTGGGTGTTTCTGTATGAGAGTTTAGATGTTTGTAAACGCACCCTATACACACACATGCACGATACAGGAGAAATTCCTAGTATGGGTTAACGTTTTAAAACAAAAACTCGTTAATCAAACTCTTATTAACCTACTCAGGTATTTATGTATTGGCGGAAAGTACATAAACAAGTAGGTAATCCTCGGATCGGAGCAATAAGGTCCGAGATAAATTAGGTTGTTTCACCACTCAATCTGATTGGGTTTTAATTAATCAAACGAAAATAATTATAAAAGGTAAATAAAATTTCGCTTTCAAAGGTAAAAGCCGATAGATTTTTAAGAAAATAAGGTAATACGAAGAGAAACCTACTAAATGAAAAGATTGAATAGATCACTGCTCTTTGAAATACAGCCTGTTTCTCGGACAAAGGGGATTGCATTAAATGTAGGCGACAGCTTACCAATAACTACTTCATTTCACTCGGCTGTCTACAGCAGCATGAACAAGAGCAAAATATATTGTTTATTTTACTCTTAAACTGAGATCATTGATTAAAAAAAGTTGACTAAGGAAATCAAATGTAACTACAACTTTTTAACCAGTAAAATACTAACATAGTTAGACTAAGTTTTCAACAGTATGCAACAGAAATAGTAAAGTCAGTAAAATAACGCTTTAATTCAGAAACTTACCTATGCATTTTGTGCCCACTGCCCTCTAAAAGTTAGTTTGGTTATAGTATGACCACTTTAAGTTTGCAGTTAAAGGCAGCGCTGCTTGTCAAGCAAAAGTGCATCGGTATGTCAAACTTGATACAGTTATTTTAGTTATGTGTTTTCTCGCCATTACAGATAAGTTGGTTGAAGTGTAAAGGCACTTCAGGGGGGTTACTATGACGTCTTAAAGCAGTTTTGTTTTATATCTTATTCCATAGTGGGAAATAGATAGAGATAGACGTCCTGTATAGGTCTGTCTCTTTCCAACTCTGGAATAAGGTATTTTCATTTACAATTTTAGTATTTTTATTTAAAATCTATGCATTAGTTTGTATAACACCTAAATACACACTCAAAATCAATTATGTCTTGCAGGGTTCAGTCTTGGTCTTGGTCTTGCTACAATAAGTCGGTCTTGGTCTTGGTCTTGCGAAAATGCAAGAACAAGACCAAGACTGCAAGACCAAGACCGATTTTGGGCAACACTATTTGTAACACCTAAATACACACTCGAAATCAATTCGATTTTAAGATTATTAAATTAATGAGTTCGCTCTTAACCTCGATCTCGCCTGGTGGAAAGCAATGCATGAGGTCTACGGTGAATAACCGAACAGAAGCTGACTATATGCTCTTAAGTAATTTAAAATAGGGTAGGTAATAGGTATAGAGTAGGGAGCACAGACGCTCACAAAAAGTTCCACTCTTTGGCCATTAGACAAATTCGTATTTGGATGCCAAGAATGGTGACTATTACCATTTTTGGCATTCAAATTGGAGGACGCAATACGACGACGAAAGTTCCGTTTTAATATCGAAAAAAGGATTATTCGAACTCATCTTAATTCAGTGTAAAATATATGTTCTTTCACAACACCCTGATGACCGTTTATAATTATTTGATAGACATTTAATCTTCTTCATCACCATCCTCTGACTCGTCGACATTTGGATTAAAATATTACCACTTAAATTAAACTTAAAGGGCAAAAGCCATCCAACGTGGCACTGCTGCTAACCTTCTGAGCACTTCCTATTTAAATTGCTCCTACCGAATTTTTAGACGCACTGTAATTCTTTTCCCATTATGATACTTGTACATATTTTTATTTCGTTCATTCATTTTCTTACAAACTTATTACAATTTTTTTATATTACCAGCAAAGTTATAAAAAAAAAAACATTGAAAAATATAAAAAATAATAGCCCACTGGCTGGAACAGGGTCCGAGCTACCATGCAGTCAGTATAATTTATTATTTTTGTAGTTCGATTTGTAGTTTGTATAATAACGTGCATTTTGAATTCATATAAAATAATTTAAGGAGTAAACGATAGCCGAAACAACTAGACAAAACCTGTAAAATATATGTTTAATACCTTGGTTGAAACACGGCTACATAAATGACAAAACGTTTTCGTTTTATATTTTACTGACACGATTCTTATAAATAAATTATTATTATATATATATAGGTCAGTAGATTTCAGATATAAGTCCGTATTTCGCAGCCTCCCAATCAGTGTTGATCTATGTTGTCTTTGCTACCTTATCAAAAATTCTCTGCGGATGCTCGGAACTTTATATATGTCTTAGCGGGGATTTATAGCAGCACATACATCTGGGAAATATTTGTGCTATAGGAGCTGACATGAAAATAAAGATTGCAACTGGAATATTATTTCATTACCTATTATATCAAATGGCATCCTACTAATTATATTTATTAATACTCGTTGTATTATAAATCTGAAAGTTTGTATGTTTGTTGCTGAATCACGCAAAAACGGCACTCAGGTAGTTTGTAATGTGGATTAACTCATAAGATGCTTTTTATCCTGGTCCACGCGTACGAAATCATGCAAAAGAGTCCTTAATAATAAAATAAACAAAGAAATTTTATCTGTTTACATTATTTTCCCTTACCAAATCAACAGTTATAACTAAAAAAGATAAGTACATATTGCTTTTTTTAAATATCAGAACTGTATGAAATATTTGTCCGTCTTAAAAAAACCGCTTTAATTTCACATTATCGAATCGGCGTCGGTTTCCTTACGCTCAATTACTCTGATTTCCCATGAGCCATATAAGCACGCAATTCTTCCAACGCTATAGAACCCATATCGAACCAAACAATCTTCTAAAACTTATCGAATATTCGATATTTCCTTATCTCAATATAAATTCAAACTGAGCTCCTGCCATCTTAGATCTTCATCGCACTTGGGTGACTGGAGAATGCCTTAGGCATAATAGATAGATAGATAGAATTATCTTTATTATGTACACCATACAAAGTAGACATTTCACATTGAGTTATATAATGGTTCGCCTTTAAATAAATTAATTAAATGACAAACAATTTAAGTTTAAAAATCTTGAATGAACATTTCCTATTACTGGTGATTACAACAACATTACAATACAACTGCTGTTTACCATTTTTAATGAATGTTCAATAATACTTCATCAAAATCCATGCATTTTGACATTACACTCAAATCTGTGTTTTATTATTACCTTACCATCCACGTTCATAATGCTCAATAAATGTATCGTATCAACTCGGAAAATGACGTTTCCAATTTCCAGTAAATTAAACATTAATAAAATTAACAGACCGTATTACTGTCATATGCGTGAATTACGTCATTTTAAAAACACACTTGGGATTTTAGAAAGCCGATGAATTAGTATTCGGCAACATTGTCCTCTATATAGGCTATTAGGTACATAGTTCATAGTATGCTGTCATAAATTCTACCATACATGGAGAGGATACATACATACAAACAAGGTACTTCAAACTAAGTAACTCTACGCTATTTTTTCCGGGAAATGGCTTTTATTTTTGGGGTCAAAAATGTAAAACTCAATTACTAAAATCATTGCGAGCACAAACACAGAGCGAACGAAACAGACTCGTCAGTTCCAATCTGCTTCAATTTGGTGCAGAAAAAATCGGTCACATACAATTCAAGCGTTTTTGCTCGCAAAATAACGATTGCAACTCCGAGAAAAGATCCATTTTACTCGTATATGGCTTCGAAAAGACTACGTTTGTGTCACCATTAATCCTATTAATGCTTTCGGAGAAAATCGCTTCTGATCTTGCTTGTTTCATAGTATTCATGCTTGTGGGTGAATTTTGATTTGTGAGGGATGAAAACATTGTCTTGATTTTTAAACAATTGAGACAGTTTAAGGTTTTTGTATACGAAGTTTCTGAAAAGTTTAAGGGTACAGCTAGTAATTCATATTTCGCTATGAATTATCTAACTATATCTACAGGTTACGCTTTATCCAACATTTTAGCAACATTGTGCTGTCGATTTTGCTTTCCACATCATCCTTGTAGAATCGGATGTTTTTTCTTGTTTTCTTACGTCAGTGCGATTCACTAAATTTGATTTACTGAAATTAAACTATACATCCATATTATAAATGCGAATGTCACTCTGTTTGTTTGTATGTTTGTTTGTTTGTTACCTTTTCACGACTAAACGGCTGATCGGATCTTAATGAAATTTGGCAAGAAGATAGATTTCAACCTGGAGAAGGACATAGGCTATATATCATTACGCTACGACCAATAGGAGCGGAGCAGCAATGAAAAATGTTGCGAAAACGGGGAAAAAGTGACGCAGACGAAGTTGTGCGGGATAGCTAGTAAACTATATTTAAATATAAAAACAATGTATAAAGTCTATTTAAGTATAAAGATTTTAAAAAGTTTTTTTTTTTTGTAAATTACATTTTTTTAAGTCATTTTAAGACAACCGCGCGTACTTTAAATATAAACATACCTTGAATTTATACTAGCCTAGTACTTGTTGGTGGTTTATCAATGTATTATAAAAATACGGTATCACCAGATGAGTGAAATTCCTTTATTAGCCACCTGTGACAGCAAAGCTGAGGTGAAACAGAAGAAAATGCATCAAAACCATAAAAAATCACGAGGCGACCTAAAGGGAAATCGTCATAGCGGAAGTGATTCATTTAATTTACAGAAAAGAGTGACAATTGACTTTTTACTTTTTTAATATTTTTGTGCAAATCAATGATTTTGTGCCAGCCAATTGAACTTAAAGTCATCGTATAGCCCATAAGGACATCAAAAAAAGAAACCAACTAATCCGGAAACTGAAAAGCAAACAAAAATCCTAATCTTCTGCATTTTTTATCGTCGGTTAAAAAGTAAATGAATTGACTTACAATTGTTCAATGCACGTTTTTGCCTGTAAAAGAGAATTACCTAGAAGGTTTTTGACATTATGAAAATAACAGTTTTAACACGGTTTGATAAAAAAATAACTGAGGCTTTTGCAGTAGTTGGTTAGTATTTTCGTATGTTCTTTTTACAACAGGAATAGGAGCGATCTTATTGGATCCAAATTATGACTCTAGGGTGCTACGTAAAAGATCCCGATGCAAAACCCAATAACACTCTGAACGATCTGGGATCGAACCAAAGACCTAATGATCAGCAATACTCGCACAAAGGCCGTATAAATATTATAGGCTAGTTAAAAAAAATATGTGTATCAAAATACAAAACTTCTTCTTCCTCGTTTCCTTATGATAGTTTCCTACTGGGAGTCGTGACCACATGTCACACTTCTCCATGCTGGATGGTTTTCGGCCATGCGGACAGATGCCTGGAAATTCCCTTTGCAGACTTCCTTCACCGCATCTGTCCATCTGATTGGTGATCTTCCACGGTCCCTTTTCCCAAATACGAAACAACATTGCCCATTTCCAATTCATTTGGGGTCGGGTTCTTTATTACTCATCATCTCTTCAGACACCTCCTTTCTTGCCACATCATCCTACAGAGTCTATCAACCGTTTATTCTGTCTTCCTATACTCTTAAATCCAGAATACGAAAAGTAAGTATGTATTTCAACCAGAACTGGTAGCAGCTGAAACATTATTCATTAAATTAAAATCTCCGACCTAAGTAAACAGGGCAACAGTACCTTTGAATAAGCTATCGTTGTAACGAAGCAAACAGGTACATTCCTCCGCCTGACCAGGGCCATTTAACGTGCCTCAAATTTCTGTTTACAGTACAAAATGAAATATTCTAAATTCCTGCATACTTTATAACATAGGAGCCAGCAAACATTGCCATGTAAATGTGGCTTATGTATTCTCAAACGGGTGCTCTGAGTTGTTCTGTGGTTATATATTTGACTGGCAAATACTCCTACGTCACGCCACTGGCTTACCTTTCAAACAAAAAGATTCGTACTTATCACAGACTAGCTTTTAATTGTGGTTTCGCCCGTGTCATGGTTGGAAATTATCCTACGAGAACGTTGTAAAAATCCTTGACACTTGGCGATAATTTACCTTCCCGTTAGTGAAAGAATTATAGGAATCAGATCAGTAATTCCGAAGATTACTCTAAATATAATTCGTATAAGCTGAGTAAGAGTGCGTTCTACTTGAAATCTATCCTCGTGTGCAGCAATCACTTTCTACTAGTACTAGAACTAAAAGAATACGATCGTCCATCGAATACATTTTTTTCACGATTATCAGAAAAAATTAAGGATAAATTATCCTTTTGGTTATGACCCGGCCTTGGTAATGAGGTCAAGGTATATGTACGATATGACAGTTTTGGCCGTCTGTCGCTGCATTATTATTCGACTAAAGCTGTGAAGCAATTATTACTTCTCAAGAAGATACAAGTGGGGAAACTCTGTCATTGCAGCCGAAGCGTAATTTACGTACGTGTTATGAAGCCGAGAACTGCAATGACAAAGTTTCCGCATTCGTATCAAAGTGTACTATTTTTCTAGTTTGCACCCATCTTTCATTTAGTACAAAGAGATTCATAAGTCGTAATATTTGAATCTCTTTGATTTAGTACAATATTGGTAGAAGACAGCATTGACATGTGACTATTCCCGGGCAAGCCCAGTTTGAACAAATTTTCGTTTTTCCCGCATAAACATTTGATCGGGTTTCCATTCTGCAATTATTATGCACAAAACCCAAAAAAAGACCATTAATAACGACATTTATTTATAGATTTAATTGGAACCAATTACACAAACAGGAAACATAGAAATGTTTAAACTAACAGTCATTACGTAAACTGAAAGTTTTGCAAGCAGGAATTCGTACAAAATTAATATATGTATTTGTTTACCTTGTTATGTAGTACTATAAATAAAGTCCCAAAGCATCCTTGCATCACATAACTGTAACAACCGTTAGGAAGTAAACAAGTATTACTATGAAGCTCCTCATCATGTTCGTGGTTGTCGCGTCTCTCGCCGGATTGTTTTCAGCGCAACCGGTTGAGAGTTCAGCAACCAACCAACTACAAACTTCTGGAGTTCAACGGTTCAAGAGAATGGCGACTCTGCTGAAATGTCCGGAGAATTACACAAAAGTCAATGAGAGATGCGTTCACTGCGATATGTAAGTAGAAAAACTACTTTAATACCATTATAATATTATGTATTTACAATTTTCATATCGCAGAGGAGCTCGTGGCTAAAATCATAACAACCGCACGGGTCGATCTTTAAGGTTAAGCTGTGCTTGCAGAGGTTGGTCCGCGGATGGGTGACCATAACTACATACCGAGTTTCATATAAAAGTACTCTGTGCCGAGTTTCCTCCGTGCCTCGGAAAGCGCGTTAAGCCGTTGGTCCCGGCTGTGATTTGTAGATCTTTGACAGTCGTTAAGAGTAGTCAGAAGTCAAAAGTCTGATATCCAGTCTTACCAAGGGGTATCGTATTACCCAATACCCAGTTACTGGGTTTTGGACGTCAGATAGGCAGTCGCTTCATGTAAAATACTGGTACTCAGCTGCATCCGATTAGTCTGGGAGCCGAAGATAGTTTGGGAAAAAACTAGGCAGATGATGAATTTTCATGTTGTTGCTCGAGTGGTCGCAAACGCAACAGCTGAACATGATGTCCTGCATTCGATTCCCAGTTCGGGTAAAATGTTATTTGGAATATGTCAGTAGCAGCCACGGAGTCTGGATATGTGCCCGGTTGATGGCAATTGGCTCGACCCCTTTTACATGTGACTTAAAGACAACTGGCAAAATGTGGGTGTACTTTTAGGTACACCTCTGTCTAACCGTTAGGTGATTACATGCGTGATGTTATGTTAAATCATGAATGAATCGAGTGGTAACAGGAAAACTTTACACCCATTCAATAAATCCATACTAATCCATACTTCAAATTAAAAATTCGTTTTTCTCGTAATCTAGAAACATTTCATAGAAACAATGATAGAAAGTATGATAGAGAATCCGATTTTTGATAGTCACACTACCCTCAAAATGAGATAATTTATTATCTCATTTTCTTCAGCCTTACTCGAACAGAAAAAAAAACCGCTTTTTATGAGTTAAATCATTTTGGACTTACTTCAATTTGAAATCTAACGACACATTTGTTCTATCATCATCTTCTGCCTAGCCTTTTCCCAACTATGTTGGGGTCGGCTTTCACTCTTCACCGGATGCAGCTGAATACACGTATTTTACATGGAGTGACTTCTCCAGAATCTAGTTAGTACTGAGTAATACGGTTCCCCTTGGTAAAACTGGTTGTCTGACTTGGTTGCCATTAACTACCTAACGACTGTCAAAGAGCCGGGACCAACGGGTTAGCGAGCGTTGGCCATACTGGGTAGTATGGCCAACGGACCTTGCCTAGGTTATTCACTAACCTAGGCCAGCTCGGAATGACCTGAAGATCGATCGGACTTGTTGTTATAGGTTAGCCACGAACCCCTCGTTTGGTCAATCAATGAAGGCACGGTTGGCGCAGTGGTTGAGGGATCGACAGCTGCGCTGCGTATCGCGGGTTCGATCCCCGCACGGACAAATATTTGTACGGCCTATAGATAGTTGTTCCGGGTCTGGCTGTTTGTGTATGTGAGTTTAAATGTTTGTAAAACGCACCTACGATATAGAAGAAAAACCTAGTGTAGGGCAATGTATTATTAAAAAAAAAAAAACAATACATTCGCAGACAACGAAACTTGAGTCTTGAATAACTTTAATATCGATACATTTATTTTCACAGATACGAGAAAATATTGGCACGGGACTGTCCTGGGAGGCAGAAGTACAAAGCACCGCAAAAGCATTAGATTTTTTAAGTACCTACTGTACTGTCTTCAAAAGAAAATGTCCTTACCTGTTAAAATATATTGTCATGTTTACATATTTATTGTATTTTTTTTTATTATTTAGTTCGATTTCTTCAATTTACGATGAAGTGTTTAGTTTTATGAGCATGAAGCGGGCAAAGTGTTATTGGATTTTTCCATCAAGAATGTAACTGTAGCAGCCACGATGTTGATTATGATAATGATTTGTGCCCGGTTGATGGCAATAGGCTCGCCCCCTATTACATGGGACTTAAAACATAACTGGCAAAATGTGGGTGTACCATTAGTTATGTACACGTCTGCCCTAACCCTTTGGGTTTTTTATTACAGGCGTGATGTTAAAACGAAACATACATTTATATGTACATATATAAATGTATGTTTCGTTTTATCCCATTGAGATTTAGATACTATAAAAAAAGCTATCTGAAAACAGATGCCATAAAAATACAGTTGTTACTTGAGTTGGTTCGATTCCCGGTTCTAGCAGGCGACTTTTTAAATACTTTTGATAGCAGTTTTATTTAATGCTTTAGACATGACATTTTTAAAGTGGTTCGATATAAGGTAGCAATAACATCATCATTTTCTTGCCACTACCCCCTACCACAATTTATTTGGGGTCGGCGCAGCATGTCTTCTTCTTCCATAAAATGTGACACATACAACTAGACTTTAATCATAAACTATTTTTATTGACATTGTATTTTTGTTATTTTTTTGACATATGTATGGGAATTAATATTTTAAATATTGTTAAGTAATATTTATAATTTGAGATTATTATTTTTGATTATTATTTGTATTGGATGATTCTGATTTGAGTTCACATTATTTATTTGACATTTACTTTTTAATTTATTTATTTGGTTCCTGTTTTATCACTGATTTTATTGTAATTCTTTAATTTTAATTTATAATTTTGTGTAAAATTTCGATACAATGTAAAAATTGTTACTGAAATAAATTAAATGAAAAAAAAAATGAAAAAGCTTTCGATTGAACCTTACGAATGTTATTATTTAGCCAGGATCCCTCTAGCACTCCTCCAGCGTTTATACCATTTCATCGTCATCTGCCTAGCCTTTTCCCAAACTGTCTTGGGGTCGGCTTCCAGTCTAACCGGATGCAGCTGAGTACCAGTATTTTACATGAAGTGACTGCCTATCTGACTTCCACAACCCAGTAACTGGGTAATACGATACCCCTTTGTAAGACTGGATGTCACTTTTTGGCTTCTGACTACTCGTAACGACTGTCAAAGATCTAAAAATAACAGCCGGGACCAGCGGCTTAACGTGCTTTCCGAGGCACGGAGGAAACTCGGTATGTAATTATGGTCACCCAACTACGGACCAACCTCGGCAGGCACGGCTTAACCTTAAAGATCGACTCGGGCGGCTGTTATTATTTAGCCGCGAGCTTCTCTCATACTTTATACCCACATTTGTAGCCAATAAATTCGTAACGTGGTAGCTCGCTAATTAATTAGAAGACGTGATTAATACCACGTACTACGGAACTTTATTGCCGGTATAACTGTGGCGGAGTAACTGGCTAGTTTGTGTCAATACCTCGCAATGTTTTGCTGAAGCAAACTTTTTTTCGCGCGAATTGATAGATTTAAGCACAACTTTGTGTTTGGATTTAGTCTGTTGGTGGAAATAGGATTATACTAGACAATCCGTTATTCTTGTGATAGTATAGAATAGAATAGTCTTTGTTTGCTTGAAATATGGTACATTGAGGTGTTAAAGAAAAATAAGATCTAAATATTTTGCTTACTAAAATTCAGCATGCAAATCTTATATATAAAATCTCGTGTCAAAGTTTTAGTTACCATACTCCTCCGAAACGGCTGAACCGATTTGTATGAAATTTTGTGTGCATATCGGATAGGTCTGAGAATCGGCCAACATCTATTTTTCATAATCCTAAAACCCATCAAAATTACCAAGCGAACGAAGTCGCGGGCAGTAGCTAGTATTGTTATCTAAAACTAAGCTCAGATAAGCAAACGTTACAAATTCAATAAAAAAATATGAGCCGTTGGTTCTCCTGTACTTTATTATAAGCCTATATTGTCCCACTGCAGGGCAAAGGCCTCCCTTCCCTCCTTCCACTTTTCGCGGTCTAGTGCGATTGTAGGCCAATCCTTAGAGAACGAGTCCAACTCATCCCGCCATCTCCTCCTGGGCCTGCCGCGTTGTCGTTTCTTGCTGTCTGGTATCCATTGAGTGGTTATTTTTGCCCATTGCACCTCCGACATGCGGCAGATGTGACCAGCCCAGTTCCACTTCAACTTAGCAGCAGTAAAGCCAGCATCCGCTATTTGGGTTTTGGAGCGAAGTATGGAGTTTCTGATGCGGTCCGTAAGTTTGACACCCAGTATACTCCGCTCCATAGCTCGTTGGCAGACTCCAAGTGTGGACTTCTGACGTTTTGTAAGCGACCATGTTTGCGCTCCATAGGTGAGGGTGGGGAGAATGCACATGTCCATGAGCATTCGTTTCAGTGAAAGAGGGAGAGATCCTTTCATTAAATGTTTCATCGACCAGTAGCTTTTCCAGGCATTTTCAGTGCGTCGGGCAACTTCTTTATATTGCCTTACCTGGAAAGAGACTATCTGGCCGAGGTATATGTATTCATGGACATATTCCATCACCACACCCCCAATTTCTATGTAACGCTCGGTGCTGTTCGTCATCAGTTTTGTCTTGGTCATGTTCATTGAAAGCCCAACTTGGAGACTGGCATCGCTCAGTTGATCAAGCATTAGGCTAAGCTCAGCTGCTGAGGAAGCAAATAGGACAATGTCGTCGGCGAAACGAAGATTAGTTAACCTTTTTCCTCCGACGACTATACCCTTATCTTGCCAATGTTGGTTTACTTCTTGGAAAACCTCTTCTAACGTGGCTGTGAAGAGTTTGGGAGATAGCGGGTCGCCTTGCTTGACTCCTCTCTGAATGGGAAAAGCTGGCCCGGTGGTAGTTAGGCGTATGGCTGCTGTGCTATTGTGGTATATTTTTTGCAACAGGTGAATATATGTGGGTTCTATTTTGTGTTTGACGAGTGCAGAAAATATTGCGCTATGTGTTAAGCTGTCAAAAGCTTTTGAGTAGTCCACGAAGGCAAGGTATAATGGCATATTGAATTCCTGGTGTTTTTCTATGATCTGGTTTAGAGACTGTAGGTGGTCAGCAGTCGAAAGGCCTCGGCGGAATCCAGCCTGTTCTGGAGGTTGATGGAGGTCTAATGTTTCTGATATGCGGTTTTCAAGGGTTTTTTTGTACTTTAACAAATCTATATAAAGGAAGAAAAAAATCGTAAATTCACCAGAACAGTCGGAAATATGGATCGAATTTTCAGTATGAAATCTCGATAAGCAAATTAATGTTGCACCCGTACAAAGCTAGACCGTGTCGCTAGTAAAGTAATAGTACATTGTTACCCTAGGGGTGAAAGTCGCCAATAGTTCGAGGGACTAAATAAGTCTTTAACCCGAGGTAAACACTGTGCTTTTCATTACGAATACGAGGAAATAAAAACATGAATTAGCTAACGAAAATAATAGTAAGTAAATTTTATTTTACATAAATCAACAACTTCTCCCGCGTATTTTGTTTTTTTTTCTGTGGCCAGCCAGCTATTCAGCCATTTTTTTTAATTTTCATCATTGAAAAAATGGTAAATATTTTGCCCAAATCTGTGTTATTTTAAGGTTATTAAAAAAATATAGATTTTTTAATCAATACTTAACTTTAAATTAAGTATTACAATTTTACATCGTGGCTGCATAGAAAGTTGGAACATGGTTCAATAAAAATATGAAAATAGAACTAGTTTTTTTTAATAATTTGACATCTGTCAGTTGAAAGCGATTCTCCCTAGGGCTGAAAAGTATTACTTTCAACCCGCTCTTCAGGCAACTTCAGATCTACTTTCAGAGTATGAGTAATGAAAAATCATTTGCACTGAATCGTCACGGTCAGTCTCGTTTGTCCATTGGACGAAAATGGAAATGATTATTGGATTTTCCATCAGGAATTTATGTGTAGCCCGAAGTGAGATTTACGACTGTTCGATGGCTAAAAGCTCGCTCCCAATTAAATGAAGCATAACTGGCGTAAGTGGGTTTCCTATAAGCACACCACTGCTTAATTCTTCAGGGAAATGCCGCCGTTATGTTATGTTTTGATATGTTATGTTACATAGTAAGGTTTAAAAGTATCCAGGTTCAAATTAATTTCCCGGATAAATTAATTTCCCGAAACAAAGGATGACTATATTGATCAAAAATATTATTTTAGTGACATGAAAGTTTTGTATCTCTGATTAATCTAATTTATGTAGGTGTGTAACTCTTAGACATTACCTACTGATATATGTATGTACAAAAGGGTTTTATGGTTACAGATATTTTTTTTTTTAGGGACTTGATTGGAATGGTCAACACCGGAATGCTCCAACTTTAATCTAAAACTCATAACGCTACAATTATTGGAATTTAAAACTTATGTAAATAAGAATAAAAAACTTTAATCGTCCTTTTCAAAGTTAAAGGGCTAAAGCTTCAATAGTTGGATTGAGGACTTTTCTCTATTAAGTTTTTCTCAAGGTCGTTAAACAAAAGCTCCTTTATATTAAGTACTTGGGCTAACGAGCTCGGCTCGAGTGGAAATAGAGAAATCTATTTTTTCCAGATATGAGCCAGATGTAGATCGATTTTTCGACCCTGTAAATCCTTATTATGCAACTTTCATCAAAATCGTTACAGCCATTTTGAACGTGATTAAAAATATAAATACATAATTGCAAATTTTTTGTTATTTATATTTTTTTAATGTTTTTTTTTGTTTCTTAGGCTTCGCGCTCGTGGCGGCCATAATCGCTAGGTACCGAATACTACGGCTTCCGAATATGGCTACCGAATTATAAATTTTATAATTAGTTTAGTTTGTAATTATGATTTATTTAAAAAAAGGAACCTATCTAAATACATTACAACGATTAACAAAATAATAAATTAAATAACTAAAATAACAATAACCTATAAAAGGGCGTAAAAAAACCCCTCCTCAACGCTGTCAGCCGGTAATGCACGCAAGAGACTGGCAGCATTGCCACGTTGTGTGGCAATACCTAGCCTCAGGTAGTAAATGCCAGCCTTGGGTCACGGGAAGCGTCAACTAGGCGTTAAGAAATGTCCTTAAAAAATAGCATAATATTACGTCCCTCTCTCCAGGTTTCCGATTCCCTATAAAATGTAAAATTACATGACCAACACAGGTAAAAAGGTACATACGGACCAAGAGTTGCTTATGCGATTCTAATATTAGGTCAACCAAAAGTGTACCTAAAAGTACGCACGGCTATCAAGCAAGCTATACAAAACCAGTTTATGCTGATCTCTCATTGTACGGGAAATCTATACATACCGAGGCCATGGTAAACTGGAAATTTAATCCCCCATTTTGCCAGTAATGTCAAGTCCCATTTAATAGAGAGCGAGCCTATTGCCATCAACCAGCACAATAAATAAGCCTACATTATGTATGTACATAGAATATCTCATCTGCCAAACTGTCTAATTAAATCTAGTGTCCGGGAACGTTGCGAATAACAAATTGTCTTGGAACCCGAGAGAAAATAATGAGGGCCAGAGAAAAATAGCGAAAACAACAACAGGAAACATGGAGGAGCTCGTGGCTAAATAATTTCAGCCGCACGGGTCGATCTTTAAGGTTTTGCCGAGGTTGCTCCGTGGATGGGTGACCATAATAACATACCGAGTTTCCTCCGTGCCTAGAAAAACACGTTAAGCCGTTGGTCCCAGCTGTCATTTGAAGATATTTGACCATCGTTACGAGTAGTCAGAAGCCCAACGTCTGTCATTCAGTCTTACCAAGGGGTAGCGTATTACCTAGTTACTGGGTTGTGGAGGTCAGATAGGCAGTCCCGTCATATAAAATACTGGTACTCAGCTGCAACCGTTTAGACTGGAAGCCGAACCCAAGATAGTTTGGGAAAAGGCTAGGCAGATGATGATGAACAACAGGTAACATCTGGTTTGAATTTTTAGCACAGATCATAATTTCGAGATACTGTTGGTCTTTCATAAATTTTTGGACTTATTACTTAGCAATAAGTGAGGAATTTCGTAAATAGCCATCATATTTGGTTTTCATGACTAATTTAATAAAATTTACTAAATTACTAGCTTCTGCCTTCTTCGAAATTTTTATGGGTTTTAGGGGTATGAAAAATTGATATTGGTCGATTCTCAGACCTACGCGAAATGCACACAAAATTTCATACAAATAGGTTCATCCGTTTCGGAGGAGTTTGGTAACAAACACCGTGACACGAGAATTTTATATATTAGAAGGTATAAAATAACACCCTATTGTATACCAAAATATTCGCAACAATTTCAGCAATTTTTAGTAAGCCATACTAATATTATAAATGCGAAAGTCACTCTGTTTGTTTGTTGTTGTTACCTTTTCACGACCAAACGGCTGATCGGATCTGAATGAAATTTGGCAAGAAGATAGATTTCAACCTGAGGAAAGTCATAGGCTATATATCATCACGCTACGACCAATAGGAGCGGAGCAGCAATGGAAAATGTTGCGAAAACGGGGAAAATGTGACGCAGACGAAGTTGCGCGGGACAGCTAGTGCCTATATAAATTGTAGGAATGCAATTCATCGTCATCATGTTCCTGTCCTTGTCCCATGTCTATGTCTACTGACTTTCTTTACTCTTTTTTTCATTCTTCCCTGTCAGACGTCACGGTAATATTTACTCCTTTCTCTTTCATAATTATCATTCCTTACACAACTCATCAATTCTAGGAATGCAATCAATAGTAAGTATTATTCCATGATTTAATTTCGTAGTTTTGTTGTTTGTAACTTCGCAAATTTTGCACAAAGGGTGAAAATATGAAACGATAAAACTTTATTGAAGCCAACTCCAATGTCTGATTTTACTTAATTATAAACAAACAACTATTTTCATTTGATAACATTACCAATTAATATTAAATTTGTAGCATTCGTTCGCTTCTGAAAACGATGAAAATATTTATTCATTAAATTACTGAAGAAAAATCACAAGGGATCAGTTTTTTTCACCGAAAGATTAGGGTGATCTCACGATCTTTCTTTAGAACGTGATCTTTAAAGGAGGTTTTCATCAGCCTAGCCTGTTCGGGTCGTAGCATTAATAAAAATGTATATTATATGCCCCCCCCCCCCCTAGTGTAAGAACAGTCGAAAGGTATATAGTATAGGTTTGTCAAAAGAAGTTAAATGTTTTATTCATCGACGAGTCGATCCCCGGAATCAAAGAGTACTTGTATACGATAATTTGGTTTATTCAACCGAAAGAATGTTTGTTTTTGCGGATAGAATATATTTCCGTATTTTATGATGACAAACAGTAATACCTGTATTTCGTACAAAAAAAAAAAAACTGAGCAAAAAACAATGAGGAAAAGCTCGCGGGACTAATCACTGAAGTCTCCATAAAAACTTTTTCATGTTACATTTTCTCCTATAATTTATAATAAGTAAGTACCCATTATGTCTAATAGATGAAGTGGCCTTCGATCTCGCCAGCCAATTTATAATTTACTGGTTTCCATTAAGACTATAACGCAGCTTGGACAGTTTGACGGCTGCAAAATGAGGGGGACACTTTAACGAGCCAAGAATTGAAAATTACCTACCTTAAGAAGTTGAATTGAGAAAATCCACCGAACTCTACACTTTTAGTTAGTGGAACACACAAGTACACTTCACACAGTATAGTTCACGTTTTTATTGAGAAGTTGAAACTTTTTATTTAAGCGACACATTCGACATTCCCGAGAAAGTGCGCGGCGTTGGGCGGGCGGCGCGTCCGCCCACTGTGACCCACCGCGTGCGACTGGACAGAAATACTACGGGAACTAACCACCTCTACTACAAAATATCGCTATTTAAAAATGCATGTCTTTGTTTTCCAATTAGGTATTGAAATATTTAATTTGAAGTAAACTTTATGATATAACTTTTATACGTACCAATGTCATTGTTGGTTATTGTACTAATATACTAATGAACAAAAAAACAAGACTAGGGATAAAATAACGAAGTTTTCATCTCAAATCAATTTGCATTTTCTTTTTCGATTATGGTTGATTAATTAAAGTTTCGTGTTACAATAATATCAGATGGCGCTGTCGTCACCCTATAATTTCTTTTTCTTTCACTACCGAACTCGGGCTTTTAACCTTTTTTCTCGAGAAATAAATTTACATTTCTTGAACGCATATTTTTAGCTCTATTTAATAAGCATGACAACCCAAGACTTTTTTTAGGTTATCCGAACGTCTTATTGAATTTTTAATAAGCGTTATTTTCTCAAGATTTGTGTGATACTATTAATTTTATTTATAAATGACTATTATTTCCATGAGATTGGTAAGACATATTTTTGTCACTAAAATATATCGCGTAGAACACGACGCGGTCACGTCGCTCTGTGAAAATATGTTAACGAGGAAATAATGAAATTTGCATTTTTTGCGACAAATTTTACTAAAGAAGAAACTTGATGAATAATGTGTCCTCGTAGTAAATTAGCTTTAACAAGCGCTTGTGATGAGCGTGAGAAAACTCGGTGAGAAGTTAGGCGCGGTAAAAATTATAAGTTTCCATAAAAAAAATAAGTTGTTATTCAAATAGGGCGGGGCACAACCAAAAGTAACCGTTTAGTACGCGACCCGCAGGAGCATACCAAATGAGTTATTTGACACAAACACACAACGGTCAGGGCCTCCATGCATGATTTATTTAATTTTTTGTCACCTTCAAAGCAGTGGGGCCCGAGGCACGTGCCCGTGTCGTAACGTTTCACAATGCTGATGTTTGGAAATTTGCATTCTTAGGGCTTCGCCTAAAACCGTATTTGGTAAATCGAGTAAGTCGCACTGGCAATCTCGTAAGCGACTAAGTAAGCGATTTAATAGCCGTATTTGTTTATTTTATGGACTATTAAACGTGACTAGGTTTATTCGTTTTAAGATTCACTTTTAATAATTGGTCTGTTTTATGATACGCTATTATAGTTTTCGTCAGTTCACTGAGTAATGTCTAAGTAAATAAAAATCCTTAGGACGTACGTGATTAAATTTGAATGTTAGGAACAAAATATCAGAAGAACAGAAATTCAAATGGATCATCGTGCGTAAACATTGTAGAATTAATTGAGATTGTTACATTTGCATATCTTAAAAGGGAAATTATTCCTTCACAACTTTGTGTACATACATACTAGGTACATGATACTTCGAGGAGGAGTGCGACACTCGCACGCTCCACAGAGACGACACTTGGGCTTGTTTATTTACCATAACAACATTAAAGAACGCTTACAACATAATTCAAGGTAAAGGAAAACATTGTGAGGAAACCGGGATGTCTTAAAACCAAAAATTCAAAGACGTACCAACTAACCCGAACTGGGACAGCGTGGTAGAATATCATACTCTTTCTTTCATACAGAGGATAGTCCAGACAAAATAGACATTCCAGTTTTGTGTTGTACCGTTCCAGAGATTACGCAAAAAACGATAATGTCAGATAAAAAAACAACGCTCAAGCGGAATCGTAGGGACTTATGCTTATGCAAACTCAGCAGCTATGTTTCGTCTATTTTGTATGGTCTAGGAGGCCTCAGGCCTGTGTCCCAGCAGTAGGAACATTAAGGCTGGTATTATAATAAATTAAACGTTATGCAAATGTTTGCAGATACCAGGAGACGACAGCAAATAACGCAAGTGATGGTGATAGTGAAGAAATACCAACTAAGCTGATTGAAAACCTGTTATGTGCTGCATATTCAGTTGCTTCGGATGGGCTCTAGATTTCTTGCAAAGGTTTGATAACATACATTGTTGTTCTGATAGCTTGTAAAATAAAAATAGTGCGTGGAGTGCGCGGAGGGCCGCGCGGAAGTTGTGAAACTTCGTAATACTACACGCATGCGCATGACTTCGAGTGCCACGCACTCACTCTCGTTTTTTATTGAGCTTCTAAATAATATTTTGTTGTATCATTTTTATTACATAATTATCACATAAGTTTATCGTGGTTATTCTACTCAGGGAAATTGAGCAAAGGCTGGTCACACCGAAGAGTCGAATGCATGACTGTTTGCACGCTATCTTGCGTACCTAGTAGAACTACGTAGTCACAAATCTTGTAATACTGCCACCTCTTAGTGAGGTTTAGAAATGGTAGCGTTAAACTTGTTGGAAGTCGCATAAGAAGTTTTACTTTAATAAAACGCTAACTAAACGAACCCATGTGAAACCTGAAAACTCCGCGTTGCTGTTTAAAAACGTGAGCAAAACACTTTGCTGCATACTTTGTAAACTACTAATTAAAGAAAGTTTGAACAATTGGGTAACAATAAACGTTTTCAAGGCGCTCGTGGCTAAATAATAACTGCCGCTCTAGTCAATTTTCAAGTTAAGCCACGCATTCCTGGGTTGGTCCGTTGATGGGTGACCACCCATTATATACCAAGTTTTCTTCGTACCTCGGAAAACATATTAACCACTATGCCCGACAAGATTTTGACACATGACACATCAGCTGATTCGGCGGGGTGATTCGAATTGTCATGAAATTCACGAAATTTTCATCAACTTTCAGGATTCAATTTTACTGTGAAAAATATGTCATGGGATCTGTTTCATACGATAAATTTGATGTTAATATCTCCAATATCGTGTTGAAGTCGCTAAAACGGAGTCAGTCTATTGCGAAATATGTGTAAAAATACATATTACTACACCCTTCCAAAAAGTAGGTACCTTAGATGCGCTGGAAATAATGTACATAGGGAAGCTTCTCATATGCTAAAAGAATTCGAAAAGGCAAAATAAAAACAGTAACATTCTATCACCGTTCTTATATTTGCCATTATTCATACACAATTTCAAATAAAAACACAATCTAAGTATTGACAAATATTACTAAAAACTATGTTGTTACATAACACTTCTTAGTGCTGACCGAAAACCCGGGTTTCATAATTACGATTAATAAGTTGCATTCAGCCTAATCGATAATCGTAATAAAATCGAGTTTCGAAAAAAGAGTTGAGACTGAATAAAAACTCATTGGTATAATTTCAAATAATTATTTAATGTAGAAATAGGTCATAAAATACTATCTTTTTTACAATTTCATTAAGTAATTATTAGATCGAAAGCATCTTATAATTCATTAATGAACGTTGACTTCAAGAGAAGGAGATTTATTACTAAAAAGAACGACAGAAGTCTGTAAACACAAAAAAAAACCAAATCAACATTATGATGATTTTCTTTCTTTGAGAAACTTAAAGATAAGAGAAACTTTCCGTTGAACTAGCAGCGTGAAATATAACAAGTCTCAAAATTCAAGCAAAGCAAAAACAAAAAATTGAATGATTTCCTTTAAGCACAGACAGCCAGCACCTTAGGCTTAATTCGCGCCCATTATTTTCTATTTCAAAATTTAAATTAAGAATGCGTTCGCAATTCTCATAATTTACAATAAGTATTTATTTTTCTACATAATTATTGAGAATTTTATTGTGTAATCCATACTTCCATACTAATATATCCATACAAATATTTTAAATGCGAAAGTCACTCTGTTTGTTTGTTTGTTACCTTTTCACGACTAAACGGCTGATCGGATCTTAATGACATTTTGCAAGAAAATAGATTTCAACCTGGGGAAGGACATAGGCTATATATCATCACGCTACGACCAATAGGAGCGGTGCAGCAATGGAAAAGGTTGCGTAAACGGGGAAAATGTGACGCAGACGAAGTTGCGCGGGCCAGCTAGTGTATTAAAAATGTGAAAGTCACTCTGTTTGTTTGTTTGTTACTTTTCACGACTAAACGGCTGATCGGATTTTAATGAAATTTGGCAAGAAGATAGATTTTAACCTGGGAAAGGACATAGGCTATATATCATCACGCTACGACCAATAGGAGTGGAGCAGCAATGAAAAATGTTGCGAAAACGGGGAAAATGTGCACGCAGACAAAGTTGCGCGGACAGCTAGTATCTGATGTTTGGTTAAAGAATGACCAGGATCATGGAAGGAATCCTAACTAATATTATAAATGCGAAAGTAAGTTTTTTTGTTACGCTTTCACGCGAAAACTACTCAACCGATCATCATGAAACTTTTTACACATATTGTTGGAGGTATTAGAAGTAACATCAACGACATCGTGTGGGGGTATCGTGCTACCCGATATTAACTGGTTTGAGGAGGTCAGATAGGCAGTCGCAGGTCGCTCTTTTTAAAGTACGGGTATGCAGCTGCATCCGGGTAGACTGGAAGCCGACCCCAACAAAGTTGGGAAGACGCTAGGCAGACAGATGATGATGATGGTTGACAATCAGCAATGCATAAGCCGTTTCAAGGAAGATTAGTTTATTCTTTCAAAGTGGTTCACTGTACAGTCTAAAAAGGGTTTTTTTTTATCTCTGCCAATTTCAGGTTATCGATCATAGGCCGTGAATATCCGTGATATGAAACAGAACCATCAGGACATGAGTCTTACTCGTATATTTTGTAGAGTTGTGTTTAAAATTGTATTTTTAAAGTTTTTGGGGTTGTTATACCCAAGCTTATCTAAGTAGGTATAAAAAAATACTATCGATTAAAAGTATTGGTCGGAGAACGCAAAAGATAAACAAAATTGGAAAGACATGGGCGCTTTTAACCAGAAGTGGGTCAGAGCAGGCTGATAAAAGAGTAAATACCCAATAGCCAACCCAACCTCCTAACCAATAATCAAACTACATAATTCTTTTTTACTATGCCTACCGAAATCCTCGGCATTCTACCAACCTTCGGATAGTTCAAAACAAAATTCACAATAAATTATCTATAAAAAAAATATAAAATTAATAATATATAAATAGTAAATTTAAATACCTACAAAATAAATTGGAACAGAGAACGAATTCCTAATTTAAATTTTTGAATGGAAAAAAAGTCGGCGCGAATTTAGTCATATTATCAGTTTGTGCTGTTTATTGTTGGGTCACAATGTACGAAAAACAGTTAAGATTACCACCATAAAAGCCAAAAAAAAATATTATAATAAATATTTATTGTATTTACGCTCAAAATAAATTAAGTTTAATTTTCATCCATAGATTTATTAAATTCCTTAATTTAATTACTCGAGTAAATCGTTGTTTATAAAAAAATAATCGATTGGAATAATCGCTTTCACACATCACAATAATTAAAAAAAAAAACACATGGTCGTCTATTTCAAATTCAAATTGAGCGGTGGTAATGAATATTACGTGTTATTGGTCCTGTTTTAGTAAATACCGCTAAGATGTGGGCATTTTCATGTGGTTTATAATATTTGGAATGATATTTGTCATAATTGTTAACGTGTTTGTGTTATATGTGAAATATAAAAATGTAAACACGCACGATTGGCGCGAAACTTCGACTTTAGATATCAAAATTCATCATTACCACTGCTTATTTAAATTGAACTATGGATGAATTCGCACCATAATTAAATGACGAGATCATTATTGTCCATATAGTTAAGATAGAATGTTCGAATACCACAATTTTTATGATTTTTAGCCTCGACCGGCACTGCCGGCAAAATGGCGATGACCGTATTTATGCACTTGCATTTTAAAAGGGCAAATTAAGAAACTTGCGCGCTAAATTCAGAAGTTTTAATGGCGTTGATATATGAGATTTTTATCCAACTCTCTTAATTAACGCACACTCATAGTATTTGATAATCAGAATATTAAATATTTATATAAATAATGAGGACGACGAATGACTTAATTGCTAGCCCCTTTCGGGGCCGATACCAAGCCAGCGGAGGTATGAGCGTCGAGCCCCTTCGGGGGCCCGTACCGAACTATATGGTTAATCCGTTGGTCTCGGTTGTCATTTGTAGATCTTTGACAGTCGTTACAGGTAGTCAGTTGCCCGAAAGTCTGACAACCAGTCTTACCAAGTGGTATCGTATTACCCTGCTAAATGGATTGTGCAGGTCACGGATAGGCAGTTGCTCGATGAAAAATACTAGTATTCAGCTGCATCCAGTTATACTGGAAGCCGACCCCAACATAAAGGGTGTAAAACACCTCTTAACGAAGCCGATAGGCACTGGTTCTCCCTGTCATTGCGATCATTTTTTTGTTCTACACCATACCTGGGAACCTTCTAGTTACGGAGATATTAGGGGTCAAAGTTCCAACATTTTGACAAGTATTTTTTTTAAAACAAGTTTTTAATTTTAGATTTTTACTTAAAACACCTCCACGACCCCCGTACTATTCAATCCGTCCATCAGCACAATGTTTTGAGTGCGTTACATTGAGATCTACCACAAAAAATGATTTTACACCCCCCAATAATTTTTGCGTAAAGTTACTTAGTTTCTTGTACAGAATGCTTGGTTGACGGCTTTGTGATGAGGTGATTTACACCGTGTATACTTTTCATCGTTTTTCAAGCCGTTTGCCATCTCACAGCTGCCAAGCCTTTCCCCAGCTAAATACTTAGCTGGGAAAAGTCTAGGCAGATGTATGATGATGATGAACGTTTTCATGAAGACTAAAATAAACTAAAAACTGTAATTAGGCGGCAAAAAGAATAACCACCTTATTATTCAATTTAAGCCTTTGGTATTGCATTCGTACTCATAAAGCATAATAGGTGTAGATTTTTTAGAATTCAATTTGGTCTTCTTTTCATCATGATCATAAGCAACCGAACGAAATAGTTTTTGTTCCTTTGAATGTAAAGGGACTAGCTACTCTGACAGTCGTGGTCTGGTTTTTCTTTAGTATGGACTTAAGTCGCGGATAACTTTAATGACGTGACTTAGGATTTTAATGTTACACAGATGGTGATGGTGGATGGTATTATTTTTTGTATAGTCCTCCAGACCGCTTTCGGTCACGGTGGCCAACCTTGGTTGAAATTAGCACTCTCTGTTCCCTCTCTCTCATACTCCGACTTTTTTTTAATCTTGTTCTACCTTTTGTAGTAACCAACGACTTATTGTCGGGCCTATGCTGTCCTCCCATACTTAAGTACTAACGCTGTAACTTCAAATATTGTAAAACCAAATGATTTTAAAAGAGTAACCATGGATTTTCTTGCCGGTTCTTCTCCATAGGAAACGATACCTTTTGTCGACGTTTTATAGTGACCATGTTGGCTTATGTAAAATGAAATATTTTGATTTTGATTTTGATGGGACGACAATCCGACACGACCGGAGAGAGATCAGGCGCAGGACCAACGACTTAACGTGCCTTCGGAGGCACGGGGGTATTATACCGCCAACTTCCAAAGTCCGGGCAGTTACCCAATACTTAGCACTTTTTGCCCTACCTGGGGATCGAACCCAAGACCCCAGCCACGGTCAGCAGTCACGCTTGTGACCACAAGACCAACGGAGAAGTTTTTTGTAACATGTTGCTGTAGTACAAACAAAAACCCGTAACTAAAACAGGAAAAGGCAAAAAAACAAAATTAAGTTATAATTACCTACAAAAAATCACCGAGCACAAAATAAGCCCAAAGGTCCTTCCAGGTAGTTAGCGGGTCTTATTATTAAGTAATGAGTGTAATTACTGAGTCTTTGGGCGTCCCAGCCCGCAATAGAAATGGACTTTAAGGACCCTTTTCAAGTATTTCAAGAGGCCGTAGTGTCGGTCCCACGGGGGAAGTTGGTGAAAGTCGGTGGAAGTCGAACGACTTTCGACACGTCTGCCACATAAAAGGTTGACTTAGGAAAAAGTTTGCCAATTTTATTCATGTTTAGTGTTGAGAAGTAAATATTGTCAGGTTTGGGGTATCTATCTGTTATTTGTGTTTCGTTATTTTCATTTTAACTTGGGGTTGAATATTTACTATCTTTTTTAGAAAACTCAGCCGCAGGTTGACCGCTACAGTATAGCTACGCTTGTCGAGGTCAGTCTGTATGGCTCCATCCATCACACATCGGGCTCCTTTGTGCCTCGGAAAGCACGATAAGCCGTTGGTCCCGGCTCCTATTTGTAGATATTCGACGAAGTATTGTAGAACCCGAAAGTCTGACGACCGGTCTTACCGTACCTTTTAACAATCTTAACATAGCTACCTCAATACTTAACAGGTATCTGGGGGCTAGTGCCCCCGCCAAGACGAGCCATTATTTATTTGTTTTTATACCAAACCATTTTCAAATATGGTCTTATTTCAGCTATTTCCTGTAATTAACTTCACTGAGATCGTCTTTGTGTAGAAGGTTTATATAACTTAATTGAATGGCGGCGACGTAGGTATCTAAGTAATAATTATAAGGCCTACACACAAAATCCGTCAGGCATGTCGGCGGCATGTCAATTGAACGCGTTCGAAAGTGGCCGAAATGCTCGTGGACTTTGGTGAACGCTCCTTTAGTTATTAACAACAACTGATCTTAGTCACCTACAATATCCAACTAACAGCGGAATAATCACAATCGCCCCGACCATCAGCAGTTACGTTATTGTCTCAAGATCTGTGAAAACCTTTTCGAAATTAAGTATTAAATCGCCATTAAATAATGATGAAAATAGCACAAACGGAATGGAAAAGATAAAGAAATCATAATCTTCTTGGCATTTTAAGGTAAGCGAAAAAATGTGCAAATGTGAAATTGTTTTTGAGTTTTGCGAAGCTTTTGTAATAGTCTTGAGAAGATGTCTCGTTGTTTTTCAACCAATTCAATGCAGTTACAATTTACGCCGTTCTTAGTTAGGTGCGATCTCGTTTTAGATGTTGATAGTGTCATCAATAGGTTGTGTCCGTCGCAACTTTAAAATGAAAACAAAATACGCCGAGCGGCATTTACAGAACCTTAAAATAATTTTGAGTTTACTTAACGTACCTGCTCTAGTTATATTTTACTTTAAAATAAATTAAAATATAATTAGAGCAGGGAATAAAAGTTATTTTCTGTAAAAAGGCTAACCTTTTTGAATGGAAATCGCCGATCGACGTTTTCCGCATGGGAATAGGCTTTTTTTTTCCAAAAAAAGTCTTATCTTGAAACGGCAACAAATAGTCTGTTACACATTTCTTAAATATTATCCTTTGCCGAATCATGCCTACCCAAAATGTGTGCAGTACCCATGAAGAGTCAAGTACGTACCTACCTACTAACAAACAACCTCAAACTCGACTTAAACTCAAAGCTTTTATTTCAATTAGACCATTATAGGCACTTTAGAAAGTCAAAACACAAAAAAAACGCGAAGCTACAGTCCCAGTCACAAGGCGTAATAACTTGTGAAAGTACTGTAGTTGCCCACAAGAACACTTAAACGAGTGTCAAATAGGACTTTTCAAAGTCATGCTAGCTTGGTCAGAATGATGATCTAAATAAAAACAAATCGCGATGTCGAAGCAGATTTCATTGAACTGGCTTTCAAAATTCTTAGGAAGATGATCGAACAATATTGAAGCCGGATGCGTTTTCAGCCGTGAAGCTTACATGCGAGCCTTTTCAACGTCAGCAGTGCGTAACGCTTGTAATGACGCCAAACTGCGTTTTCCAATCTCTTTGCCCAACATACGTTATATGAATATACCCCATCCATTCACAAAGACCTATTGTCAATCAATAGTTCGCAGTTGATTGTTGGTAAAGACTGATGAGAATTTTATTCATCATTTGCTGCTTTTTTCCTCCTCATAAGATGTATTTCCCTTAATCATCATTCTCTTACACATCATCGTAATTTATTAACCGAATTGATGAATTCGGCGTGTGTTTATGTTTTTATTGCATTTCATCCGTTTACCGTTATTACTGGTCCGATTTATGTCATTCTTTTTTCATTTGGTAGAGGAAGCTTGCACGGTGGCCAATTATTAATTTTATTAACTTTGCTTCGGTACTTTATGAGTTATCTTATATACAAGTGTTGTTTTGCATCCTCGTCAAAATTCAGGACGTTTTCAATTCAATTTTTAATTCACTTTTTTTGTGTGTCTGTCTGTTTGTTCCGGCTAATTTCTGGAACGGCTGGACCGATTTTGTTGATGTAATAAGGAGTAACTTAGGCTACTCCTTAAATTCCACGTGGACGAAGTCGCGGGCACAGCTAGTTATTAATAAATGAAGATTTTTTTGGTTGTTTTAGTTTGTCAGTATATCGAAATAGCGGGTTTAACGACATTGGTCAAGTTAGATATTCGTCAAATCGGCAATTCGTCAAATTTGGTATTGGTCAAAGCTGTAATTCGCCAAATCGTCTTTTTGACCAATTACGAAATTTGCCAAATACGCTATTGGTCAAGTAATTTAAGTACAATCAACTGTAAAAATTAAAGTACCACATGTCATTTTTTTATTAACCCATTTATTAAATTCATATTTATTTTCATATAATTCATTCATTTAACGTATAACGTGGTTTTGGGAATAAGAAATTATCGAATAAACGTTTGAGACTGTTTGTATATGTGAAAGCGCAGTTATAGGGCGAGAATCAGACGGGACGCGTTTAAAACACGGGTGGTTGGTGCACACTTCCAAATTCCGTAAATAAGAAAAAAAAATTACCTACCCATTTTATTTTTGATGCGGGTCGAGAATCATTAGCATAGTCACCTCCTTGAATTTGACGAGGATGCAAAACAACACCTTGTATATTATAATATGATTTTTTTCTTTTCTTCTTCGTCTATGTGGATAGTGTGAACTGAAATAAGTTGAATAAAACTTATTTGATTTTGTTTTCATCGTGTTTTTTTTTTAGTTTGCCTGTAGCTTAATTACTGCTCTATTAGTCTTCAGCTCAGTAGTTACCTCTTTTCAAGCTTATTCACCTCAAGCCTCTGTCCCTTAATTTACGAGTATTTAAAATGAAAACCGGTACTGTTCGATATTTTATACAACTCCACCCTGTAAGGTTTCACCGTCTAAACATAGCCATGAAAAGCGAACGTAAAATACGTCGTTTACGTAATCGTTGGGTAAACCAAACGTATGAAATTAATCAGTAAATTTAACCGCCCGAGCTAAGTCAAATTGCGTGCCGCCAAGATCCGCAAGGCAGCTGTTAGCCACTAAATAATCAAGTTGATGGAATTGTGTGGTACCTACTGAATGCTTTAAATGGAAATTTACTGTCGGGCAATGTCATGAAGGGCAGACTGTATGTGTGTCGCTGGTAATCGAGATAAAAGCTGATTGTTTTTAACATGAGTGGTTTAATATTTTAAAGATATGCTTATGACATACTGCTGCGAAAATGTAGGTATTTTCATTACAAAAGTCATGATTAAAATGATACCAAAGTATTTTTATAAATGGGTTTTATTAATTGTTTCATAACGGCTAAGCATAACTAGCGAAATGTGCGTGTGCGCAAAGGTGTAGGTACCTACTAGTAAATACACACATTTACTAGTAGGTACCTACACCTTTGCCAAACCCTTCGGGGGTTACATGCGTTACAATAATAGAGCTGCGGAGCCGATTCCCAATGGCTGGACTACATATTTTTTTTATCAATAACACTTCCAACGGGATATTTACCACGTGGTAGTGAGCATGGCAGTTTAAAAACTTAAGTATTTAATTTTTTTAACAAAATATTTAAGAATGTAAATAGTATGTAAGTTGAATGAGTAAAGAAAATAATAGAGCTACGTGGTTATTGTTTTCATCTAATCTTACTAAGGGGTAGGGGTTTTACCCAGTTACAGGGTTGTGGAGGTCAGATAGGCAGTCGCTTTAGGTAATATACTGGTACTAAGCTGCATCGGGTTAGAGTAGAAGCCGACATCAAGATAGTTTGGGAAAAGACCTCTCTATGTATAAAAACACTCATTGTGCGATTAAAGTACCTGCCAAGGCTCAGTTAACCATTTTCCAGAGTTTTCCTCAACCACAGCAGTAGTTAATAAAACTAACTCCATTCTAAAGGAACGGGTGTTCTTAAGAGTATTTTTCCTCTTAGTTAAAGCGTTCTTAACGAAGTGCAAATAATGTTGTCTCCGCTCCCAACACCGTTCGTTGGTTGCAATTTAAGTTCTTTTAAATGAATGTAAAAGTTTCTGTAATTTGAAAACCGCTAAAGAACTGTTAAGCAGAGAAACTTAATTGTTTTTCCTTATTAACGTTAATGTTTGAATGGAGCAGTTTTCTGAGAAGATGCTTAATAAAATAAAACACTTGAAGTAATCTTCATGACATTAAACATTCAGAGCAATCTTTGTTTTAGTTATTTTGTATAAAAATCAATTTGTCTTTTTAGTTGTAAATTCTTATCGTAGCTACGTCGCGTTGGTACATTCAATACCTACTGACATAGAATAGGGATCGATCATTTTGTAAGCAGCACTGTCCGAAATTATCCTCAAACTGTCCCTTGTAAATTTTGGCATGCTGACCTCCACCTCTTTCCATCTCTTTCATATCTCGTAGTGCTCTCTTTGAGGATTACATGAGCGCACCCGGCACAACTTTACTACATCTAAACCACCTCATGTCTGCCCTACCCCGTTCTTTGACCATGTCACTTTAATGTCAAGTACATGTCATGCCTTATCTCTGCCTAATTCCATCTTGTTTATTTTACGGTTTCCAGGTCAATTAAAAGAGTTTTTGTGAGCGAAAGGCTAATCTTTGTAGTGTAACTAAAACTATTGTTTTGAAGCTATTGCAGTGTAAAGTAAATAATAGTTAAAATTGTCGTCCATAAGTATAAAGGCGAAATTATTAGAAATTATTAGCTAGAAGAACAGTCCAGCTGTTTCTTTCGACTCTTAAAACGTACCAAGACAAACCATTACGGGTTTAGCAACGGTATGTTAGATAGAGCAACTTGGTACAACATTATAATGATTTGTTTGCATAATTGAGGTGGTTAGTTACTGCCTCATAGGTCGAGTGGTCGCAAGTGCGACTGCTGAGCAAGAGGTACTTCGTTCGATTCCCGGGTCGGGCGCTTGCCCGAGCAACAGTTTTGTTAGTTTTAACAGTTTTTAACCCCCGACCAAAAAAGAGGGGTGTTATAAGTTTGACGTGTGTATCTGTGTGTCTGTGTATCTGTGTATCTGTGTATCTGTGAGTCTGTCTGTGGCATCATAGCTCCTAAACGGATGAACCGATTTTGATAATATTGGTTTCGTTTGAAAGGTGCGTCTTAGCGTCGGGGGACCGCTAAGTAGACCGCTTAGTACAAGCACAAAACAAAGCGGACCCCCGACGCTAATACGCTTGGATTATTTTATTTTAGGTTTTTTAGAGGTTTTTCGTGTCGGGGGTTTTTTATATTTTTAATTTAATTTTGTTATTGGGTTTTTTGCATCAGGAGTCTCTCAGTGACAGACATGGAATCTGTATTTGTGCCGGGTGATAGGAATAGGCTCGCCCCCTATTACATAGAACTTAAACTTAACTGGCGAAATGTGGGTAAACTTTTAGGTAGGTACCTACAACTCTACCTAACACTTTGGGGATTGCAGGTGTGATGTTATGTAATAACTAAGGTAGTTAGCTAACAAGTGTGAGTTTAAACACAAATTTATATATTTATCTTACACACACTATCATTACAGGATAACCCCAATAAAATAGTGGTTTGCAAACACACACCAAATAAATTTGTAAATAAACTTACGGCTAATACTAGCTGCCCCCGGCATGCGTTGCGATGCACTTTTTACTTACCTTATCTACCTACCTACCATACCCTACCTTACCTACTTACCCTACCCTACCTACCGTCCCTACATACCCTACCCTACCCTACCTCACCTACCTACCCTACCCTACCTACCTACCTTATCTACCTTCCTACCATACCCTACCTATTTACTTTTCCCTAACCTACCTACCGTCCCTACATACCCTACCCTACCCTACCTACCTACCATACCCTACCTTACCTACCTACCCTACCCTACCTACCGTCCCTACATACCCTACCTACCTACCTTATCTACCTACCTACCATACCCTACCTTACCTACTTACTCTACCCTATCTACCTACCTACCTACCTACCTTATCTACCTACCTACCATACCCTACCTTACCTACTTACTCTACCCTATCTACCTACCTACCTACCCTACCTACCTACCCTACCCTACCTACCGTCCCTACATACCCTACCCTACCCTACCTACCTACCCTACCCTACCTACCTACCTACCTACCCTACCCTACCTACCTACCCTACATACCCTACCAATACTACCTACCGTCCCTACATACCCTACCTTACCTACTTACTCTACCCTATCTACCTACCTACCTACCCTACCTACCTACCCTACCCTACCTACCTACCCTACATACCCTACCCTACCCTACCTACCTACCCTACCCTACCTACCTTATCTACCTACCTACCATACCCTACCTTACCTACTTACCCTACCTACCGTCCCTACATACCCTACCCTACCCTACCTCACCTACCTACCCTACCCTACCTACCTACCTTATCTACCTACCTACCATACCCTATCTATTTACTTACCCTAACCTACCTACCGTCCCTACATACCCTACCCTACCCTACCTACCTACCATACCCTACCTTACCTACCTACCCTACCCTACCTACCTACCTTATCTATCTACCTACCATACCCTACCTTACCTACTTACTCTACCCTGTCTACCTACCTACCTACCCTACCTACCTACCCTACCCTACCTACCGACCCTACATACCCTACCCTACCCTACCTACCTACCCTACCCTACCTATCTACCTACCTACCTACCTACCTACCTACCCTACCTACCTACCCTACACTACCTACCTACCCTACATACCCTACCCTACCCTACCTACCTACCCTACCCTACCCTACCTACCTACCTACCTACCCTACCCTACCTACCTACCCTACATACCCTACCAATACTACCTACCTACCTGGACTACGACAAACATTATAAAACCAAAATCAGCTAAATCGGCCCAGCCGTTCTCGAGTTTTAGCGAGACTAACGAACAGCAATTGATTTATATATATATATATATATATATATATGATAAGATATATATATGATAAATGATGTTTATTTTACAAGTAGGTTTTTACGAACACTTTTACACGTCATTTTTTTTCTAAGCTAGATGGGGCCGGTGTTTCGTACCTGACTATGAGAAGAAACAGCCGAAACAAACTCAGAGGTTCTCTGTTAACTTGTTACTCTTTTAAAGTCCAGACATTGCTCAATTTACGTGAGGACTATGCAGATTAGTATCTGAAATGGTCTTTTGAACTATATGTATAGATAGATATCTAACATAATTCAACAAAACTTTTGCGAATTCACTCAGATTGCAAGAGAATAGGTCAAGTCTCTCATGCACTTAGCACACATATTGTGCGAGTGAGGGGTGTTTTTGACAGCAGGTTGGTTCTGGCCACAGGCACGGCCAGCAGTGGCGGTCGCCGCCGCCTCCACACGTACCGATCTGGCACGCATAGCTTCAGTTGACACAGCACACCCGGGTTATAAGCTACTCCACGCAGGAGTTTTAGTGCATACGCCGCACGTGTAAATTCCTGGCGCACTCTGAGTTCATTGTACTTGTACCGCACCATACCCAGTACAAACAGTGTAGGATACATCAGCGGGTAAAATGGGTACACCCCATAAAGTTTAAAATACAAGATTCTTGTAAATTTATTCTGTACACGCTCCAGCATGACATTGTATTTCGCTTCATGAGGTGCCCAAATCACCGCACTGTGTTCCAAGTGACTCCTTACCAAAGCATCATACAGCACCCTGAGCGTGGTAATGTTTGTGAATCCCTGCGACTGTCTCAGCTCGAAACCCAGGTTTCTGTACGCCTTCTTGCATATCTTAACTATATGACCCCGGAAAGTTAGATCCGGGGTAAGCAGTACTCCTAGATCTCGTACCTGAGACACTCGCTGCATCGGCGCTTCCTCTACTTTGTATTCGTAGGCTAAGGTGTTCCTCGCGCGCGTAAATGTCATCACTGAGCATTTCGCTGTGTTAAAATAGAGTTTATTTTTATGACTCCACTCTACCACTCTATTTATGTATTCCTGCAATCTCTCAAATTAGGTCAATTTATGTTCTGCATCGCTACTTCCTAGACCTTTTGCCACATTGACGTCTTGCTTGAACTCTAGAGGGGCCAGTTTGGCACCAACTCAAAATAGACATCATAAGATCAGATCATAGACCAGCCGAGGAAAATACAAATTGAAACCGACACAAATCTGGACCGACCTCGCGAGACTAGAATACTAAAACCTATGGAAATATAACTCGGCTACCCTCGGGATTTAAATGAATAGTCTTGTAGCACTTTGACGGATTGAGAACATTACTTCAGCTAGCTACCCTTCTGTCGAGACTATTCGTGGCAGGAATAATGATTTCTTGACGGCTACCTGAAAATATCGTTTAAACCTTTCGCTTGAAAAGTATTGAACTGTGATGATTTTTATTTTTGTAAGGAGGTTATTAATGGGATGTTGCGTCAGAAAACCTCCTTGTGTGCATGATTTCCAATCCGTAAGAAAAAAGGTGTTTTTTTTTTTTAACTTTTATGTGTTCGGAATTCTCTATTTGAATGCTGTGAGAAGTAGGCTCTATAGTTTTTTTGCTATGATAAATATACTTCCTCTTTGGTATAGTAGTCGCAATAGGGGATAATCCAACTTTTTTTTTCTTTGTCCGTCTGGTAGTTTATTGAAAAGTATTGGACACGTATTTTTTCTTTTTTCACGTGGTCATAAAATTACGGAGGTATATTGAGTTGAAATGGCGCATGACGTCACATGTGGGTAAGTTTTATACCCACTTGTGACGTAGTAAGCCCCCACTCTCCAACTTTAATGAGTTTTAACTAAGTAATTTTTTGATATTTTGATAAAACAAAAAATACGTGTCTAACATTTTTTTATTACCTGTCTGACGGACAAAATAGAATGTCGTTTTCTTTACCCAGTCCGGTCCCCTATTGCGATGACTAAGCATGTACACTTGGGTTCCCAGGACCTCATGCTCAGCGATCCGGATTCCCGGGTTATTTGGTTATTCCATCTGGAATTTCTCAGAAGCAGCCACGGAATCTGGATATGTACCCGATTGATGGCTATAGGCTCGCCCCCTATTTCATTAGACTTACAAATAACGGGCAAAATATGAGTGTACTACTCGTATTAGGTACAGCTCTGCCTTACCACACCAATCGATCGATCGTCGACTAATCCATTCTACCATCGATAGATAATATAACATCACCCATCTAATTGTATACCCACATTTCGCCAGTTATGTAATAAGGGGCAAGCCTATTACCATCAACCACTCGCAAGCGCTACTGCTGAGCAAGAGGTCCTGGGATCTATTCCCGGGTCGGGCAAAATGGAGTTTTCCATTAAGAATTTTTTCTCAGTAGCATCCACGGAGTCTAGACTTATGTCCGTTTGATGGCAATAGGCTCATCCCGTATTACATGGGATTTAAAGATAACTGGCGAAATGTGGGTTTACTGTTAGGTAAGGTACACCTTTGATGTTAAGTTATTCATGAGATGCTAATTAAATCTTAGTTTGGAAGTATTAGATTGAGAGCTAATTCCTTAACCTCCATTATTGGAGACAAATGAGAATGCGTAACAATAATAATCAACCATTACAAGAACAACAGGAAGACAAAGTACTTCTACCTACCTAATTTAGAAGGCTTCACAATTTTCTTTGTGACCGTTAAAAGAGAAGATTATTATGAAATCCTTTTTTGACCTTTTCTCCGTCCGTGATGAATTGAAAGTTTGGGAAAAAATGGTTTATTTGCAATTGAAATAGATATTCAGTAAAAAAAAAATTATTACGCTGTTTTATAATAATGATTTTGATTTACTACATACCTATATTATTAAAATTGCTGAATCCTGTCAGACTGGAAGCCGACTTCAACAGAGTTGGGAAAAGGCCAGGCAGATGATGATATACATTATTAGAATTACAAACTGTTAAGGATAACTTATATGTATAAACTAACAACAAACTATTAATGGGCATCAAAAAAAAGAATTCTTCAATGCTGTCACTCAAAACAGATAATTCAAACCTGTTCGTTAGTTAGGCCAAATTTGAATCATTGGCATTTCAAGAAGAAGAATTTCAAACCGAAGTGACTGTTTAGTTAAAATAATGTTTTACCGTTTAAGTATCGCCAGACAGGCCAGCATCGAAAAATCAATGAGGGTACCTAAGTATCATATTTCGGAGCCGGGAAGTAATCACAAACTTGGAAGGAAAACGACCACCGCTAATGTCACCTAATATCCTCCTAAAATCAAACGACTTATTGGTATTATAAATGGTGAAACTTAACTAGTCCTATCAGAAGATCGACTGAACTTGCTACTCTCACACTCCTTTCAAAATGGTCTCTGATAAATTCTATTACTGATATATTTACATAACATTACGCCAATAATCTGCGAAGGGTTAGGGTGTTATTACACCAATCGATCGATCGGCCACTAATACTACTACTAATACTTCCATACTAATATTATAAATGCGAATGTCACTCTGCTTGTTTGTATGTTTGTTTGTTATCTTTTCACGACTAAACGGCTGATCGGATCTTAATGAAATTTGGCATGAAGATAGATTTCAACCTGGGGAAGGACATAGGCTATATATCATCACGCTACGACCAATAGGAGCGGAGCAGCAATGAAAAATGTTGCGAAAACGGGGATAATGTGACGCAGACGAAGTTGCGCGGGACAGCTAGTAATATTATAAAGCTGAAGAGTTTGTTTGTTTGTACGCGCTAATCTCAGGAACTGCTGATCCGATTTGAAAAATTCTTTCAGTATTAGATAGCCCATTTATCGAAAAAGGCTATAGGCTATAAATCATCACGCTATGACTAATAGGACCGGAGCAGCAATGTAAAATGATGCGAAAACGGGCAAAATGTGACTCAGACGAAGTTGCGCGGGACGGCTATTTATGATAATATATGCTTGTTAAATCTTAGTTTAGAAGTATTAGATTCCCGAGCTAGCTAAACATTATTGGCGGAGTGGATCCCCACTTCGCCATACTATTAGATACACCTTTGTTTATACCATTGCAGATTATAAGCGTGATGTTATATCATAATTATCATGTTAAGGGTAATGATAATACTGTTGTCTCCAGATTAATCACCTTCGGGTTAGCGTGCATCCTCTGCTCTGCCGTCTGCTTCGGCCTGACTATCGCCATCCTAACCGGCATTGCCTACGGGTACAACTACTCCATGGCTGAGTTTATGACGTTTACACGTAAGTTACTTTAACTATCGTCGTTTCATAATTATCACTACTTACTTTTGTATAAGACAAAGTGGCCCGCCGAGTCTCTCGGTCTCTCAAAACGCGACAATCTCAAAAACTCTCTAACGGATTTAACTGTTTTCACTAATGGACGCAAGAAAATTGTAAAATTTTGTGTAAAATTTTATTTCATAACTAGCTGCCGCGCACGACTTCTGTCGCGGAAATTTAGATGTTTTTCAGAGATAAATTACATTATAAACTTTCCTCTTGAATCTACAGATAAAAACCGCATCAAAATACGTTGCATTGTTTAAAATATGTAAGCGTAAAGACGGCTGGAAGCGACTTTGTTTTATACTATGTAGAGATTATGTGTTCTTTACCTACAATGGAAATAAATAAAAGGATAAAACTAAAATACCTTCGGACCTTAAAGAGAAATTGTATTTATTGAAAAAAACAACATGGCGGCATTCGTTTTGGGTTGGTAATCAAACACACTATTTGGAATCAATTTAGGTATAAAGGTTTTAGTTGTATTAATTGGACCGTAGATTGTAGTTTAGAGAGACTCGCATTAAAATAAATAGCTGCCTGGCTAGTCGCACATTGTAACTGCAAATTGAATGCAAATAGAGGTGTATCTGCAATTTTGCATGCCATTTCCACGACCACACGTTTTCGTTTAATACTAACTCAGTTTACAGCTCGTTTTACCATTTAATTTTAAGTTTTAACCATCCGAGTACACTTTAATATGTCCAGAAAAATATTGTTACTGTATCATTTCAACACAATGATTATTTTATAAAAAAACTCACCTGGACAAAGTGTTTTTTTATCAGGAATTTCTCGGAAACAGCCAAGGGTCCATGCTCGGTTAATGGCAATAGGCTCGTCCTATTACATGGACATTTTTCATTGCTGCCCCGCTCATATTGGTCGTAGCGTGATGATATATAGCCTATAGCCTACCTCAATAAATGGGCTATCTAACACTGAAAGAATTTTTCAAATCGGATCTGTAATTCCTGAGATTAGCCCATTCAAGCAAACAAACAAACAAGTGCAAGTGTAAGTGCAAGCACTAAGTGCAAAATTTGCTTTTGCATTGCTAATTGCAACAAGAAGTCGCGAAGTCAATCTGTATATCTGTTGAAGATAATCAATAAATAAACCTAGTATCAACTGTGGTGTTCATAGTCGATTGCCTACCTACCTAAAAACCTTTTACAAAGTATTAGAAACAATTAAAAAAAAAAATTATGTAGATCACTGTTTAGGTACGTAAATCTAGTTTGTGTTATACGCGCGATGTTTGGATTAAAGTACAACTACATATACTATACATATTTAAATTGAAGTCAAAGGCAATTAATTACATACATATTATTTTGGTGCCTTTTATAGGTTTTATGTGGTTCAGTTTTTTTTTTTGTTTTTATTATAATACAACTTTTTTTGTTACCTAAATAGTCAGGCAACTAAAATATTTGATCGTTCTTGTTCCTTTCAGGGTCTGACGTGACAGTCTTCATGCGGCGCGGACAGTTCTACGACAGACCGGATGTAGGAAAAATTAGGAGAAGTGGCTCAGAAGATAGTAAGCATGATATCTCTTCATCACCTTGTCTATTGTTTTAGTAAAACTAGCACCTTGAATCCCTGATTTTAGTTGATGTATCTACACTTGAAATAAAGTTTCTAACTAACTTTTTGGGAAATCATGTCCGCCATCATCGATCGCACGGTCACACGAAATGGCAGCAATGAATATCATTAGGCTTTAGGTGTATGAGGAACAGGGTGTAAAGTTCCTCAATACTCCATTGAAAAGGGAGGATCCTCCGGCCAGACAGGTGTTATGTCTGGCGGGCAACTGCCCGATAGTTGTTATCGGGTTTCTCTATATATACTAAAGTCGATGTAAACTTTGCTTGCGACTTGTAGGAAATTGATGTTAGTTCCTCCATCGCGTCATAGATGGCGCTGTAGTACTTTTTGTAGTATGTTGCTTTTTGTGGTCGCTACAGGCGATATATCGAGGTATTGATCAAACTACCATAGGGATTTCTATTCATTCAAACTAATTTTTCGTAAATATAAGGGCATTAAGGGCCCAGTCTAGTAGGTAAATTTGACAGCCCGTCGAAATAAGCGCGCAGGTTTACAAGGTATTTTGACTAAAGTTATTAATGAATTGCAATAATTTTTAGTTCAACATAGTATTGGTTACTAGCCCTACTTCTTTTCTTCTTGACTTCGTATTATTTCGAAGTTCGTAAAACTCGCTCTTGTTGGGTAAATCAGGCGTTAATAAGAGGTCTCTCGGGTGTTACGCGTTTCATAGTTCAGTTTCAGCACTCCTTCCTAGGCAACTGGAAATTTTTAATATGCCAAAACTTACGGTTTATATACAGAAACGCCTGCCATATTTCCTTCCGCCTAGCGGTCGAGGTAGTAGAACGACGGATTATCGTCAATTATTTTTCGGACTTTTCTACGTCATCTACTACGTATTATTATTATTGCCCGAATTTTACAAACGGAATTTACCAAAAAGAAAAAACAATTCTTTTTCATATTTTTTTTTTAAGATTTACGACGGGGGGCAAATTTTTCAATATTTTTGCGATAGGACACACCGTTTGCGAGACACAAGCAAACATAGAAGGAAAAAACTGTTTTTGCAGTATAAGTCAAGGGGTAGGCAATGTCAGGGCACTGGAATTCCACACACTCCCAAAGTCACTTGACCTTGACCTCCTTCACCTTGACTTCCAAGGTCACCACACAAGAATATTGACCAGTTACTGCTTCTGAGAATCGTGGATCTTGACCTTGATCTCAAGGTCAATTACCCTGCGGTCAAGTTCAATGACCCTGAGGTCAAGGTTAGTGACCTTAGGAGAATCACGGATCTTGACTTTCAGAATTATAACCTTTGCCTGTGAAGTGTCCCATGGTGTTCCCCCACCCTACTACTCCCACGTCGCACCGGGTCGTGAAGGCTTGATTAGCCGAAGGTTTAGGAAAAGTAGTGATCATGAATTTCAATTCTATTCGAAAAGTATATTTTATTACATCTATGTATGGTGGTTCCTGGAAATAGAAATAAATACAAGAGTCGAATTGATATTCTCCTTTTTTTAAAGTTGTTTAATAGGCAGGTAGAGCAGCTTTAGCATCATCTAAAATAATTCAAATACCTACGCCAAGTTGTTAAAGGGAGACGTTCCTGCACACACGGTTTGATTTTGTTTATGCTGAGTATCTCTGAATTTGGCAAAAGTAGACTATAGCCTTAAGGCAGCTAAGAAAAAAATTCTCGGTGATTAATCTACATAAGTTTAAGATATTTTTACTTTTACGCCGTACCTTTGCTGCTCACTCCATCTGACTTAACTGCATCTTCTAGTGTTCTCTACAAACACCTCGACTGATTACGAAGACCAGAAGACAGGAGTAGAGAGCAAGCCACTAGCTGAATCATGGTCAAAGAGCCAGGACACGAGAAAGTATGCTGAGATCCTGACCAGGTACAATCCTAGCAGGAAGAACGTGCAAGATTCTGAGGCGCAGAAACCCGATCATATTCGAGAACCACCTGCTCCCAGAGAAGCGCCTTCTCCGGTCAGAGAACTGGCAACTCCGGTCATAAAACTGTCCACTCAGTTCAGAGAACTGTCTTCTCAGTTCAGGGAACTGCATACCCAGGTCAGAGGAACTACCTGCTTGTATTATCTCCTTTAAGTATTTTTATTGCCTTTTATTAATATATTAAACAGAGGTGAGGAATATCTAATGCTGGAATGGTACGGAGAACTAGAAAGATTGTGTGAATTTTTAAGCTATATTTCTGAACGATAGGTCTTTTGGGTAGTAAGACGTGTGTTACTTTGCATGCCCTGCGTGGACGCAAAATGTAATAAATCAGCTCAGTGCATTCTACCGAGCTAATGGCGAGTTCGGGACAAACGCTTCCACAATTTACTCAAATAAATTTACAAAACGGCGAAACCGGGGGCGCAGCTACACGAGTTGGTTTTCATGATTAGGAAGCCACACTGCTATTCGCGCCAGAGCCAGGTGTTCAAACACCTACATACAAGTTAGTTGACGCAATCATTGCAAGTGAATTGCCTTGCGGGATTCGCTTCAGCTTGATCAGGTTAATATTTTTGAAATGAAACTTTTCCGGATACATTTCAGGCGCCGCCAGAAGCGTTCCACTTAAAGCATGCTTCGGTATCTCCAATCATATCAATTGTGCCCAACCCCCTAATGCCCACTGTCTCCTGGCGAAGCGGTTCCTCACATATCCTGATGAGGAACTTCCAGCCTTTACAAGATTACGCGACCATGGACCAACATACTAGGCCGGAAACCTTGTTCCCCACTCGTCCTACAAAACCACAGTCGATATCCCTCTTCAGCCCCAAGGCAAAGTCGAAAGGATATGTAGACGGCAAGATACGGGATGATGATGAAAAGTAAGTACTAAAATACATAATTATATTGTTACGTGTGTGTGTCTAGAAACAATTATAGAATCTAGAAAACAGTGTATCTCAGGTAGAACTCAGAGGTGAATCAAACAAGATTTTATTTCAAAATATGAAATCTGTTTATGAGAATCGGAGATTTAAAACAGAGCATCGTATGCAGAACATAACCTGTATTCCAAAACACCTAACTCTAATTCAAATTCGTGTTTTAATATTTTAGAACAAAAACAAAACCACAACATGGCTGTGCAAGTACATCAAAACTTGTTTGATCGTTCTGGGCCAAACAGATTTTCTAGAATTGTGAGATAAGGAAGATGTTTTTTTTTTGCTAGCCGACATCCTATCCAACATCTGAACAAAGATCCCTTCTTCCTTTCCTTTTTTCAACTCTCTCTATCCTATGATCTCCGGCCACGTTTGCCCCGCAAACATTATGGTCAGATCGTAACAGTTACCGCCGTCTAATATTAACATTATTAATGATTGTTCCCCCAGTTTCGTGCCGATGCGTGTGTGGACGACGACTATGCGGCCTGTCATCTCTGATGAACCTGAGGATATAGATGAGGACAACATTGTGTACAAGCCTGTATAACCCACCACGATGCCAGCCGCAGGTTCTAGTCATATACAGTGTCAGTGGTCCAAACACTTCTCGTGTTCCCCTTGTGGTTTCTTTTTATTATATTAAAAGAAACGTTTTTTTGCCTTCAAACAAAGAAGCTAATGCATTTATTTTGCACAATAACAAATGAAAGCTTAAATCTAAACAAGAAAGATTATATTCTGTATCGTAGGGCTCCGTCAAATAGGCCCGCAATGAGGTGTCTAGTGCTGATGCTTATGACAATGTCCTGGAATTCTCAGCTGCAGCCCTAATTTAGAGTTATCTCCGGGAAACACCAATATGGCCAAACATCGGAGTTTACATCTTACATCAAGTAGCAGCTTACACCTTTGGATATCAAAGTAACTGATTCGATTAGAAGTTTCATCCTACAATCAAAAACTGAACCTTAATCCACACACTGACAACTGTTTCAATAAGGGCCCTGCTGCAGTCCTCTCAGGTCAGGGAACTCCTGCAGAACACAGGTATTTTACCTCCAGCTATTAAGTTAGAGGCACATTATCTATGAAAAGACATGACACTACATGCTCTCACGTTTGCACAATAGCAGGTAAAAATGGCGCGTTAATAGCGGTATAGCCATCGCAGCTAATTGCACGAACGCGCGGTGTAAGCGATCCTAAACACACAACACGGTACAACAAGCCTTTCCTGCAATATTATCAATGTATGGTAGTAATGACACTTCATTGTATTCGTTAATGTCACCTTGTCTATTGATGGTCTGATATTTAGCAGTAGAACTTTTTTTAATATGTTGAAACTGGTATTATCACCTACTGAAAATAGAACCAGATTGGTGGACCCTACCGCCGCAACTTTGTAGAAAAAAAAAATTACGATCGAGTGACTCTGGCAGTTTTTTTATAGAGAGAAGATGAGTTCTGTTTGGATCTAACCCAGGGCGCATCAAACAGGTTCTGGTGGTATTTAGAACTAACTATCATAATGGAATGGGTTTACGAAATTTCGTGTCTGTGCTGTTGACCGCAGGAGTTCCCTGATCTGGAGCCGAACCTGGATGTTGAATTAGATCATGCGTTTCATAAAAATGCTTTGTCATCGAAAGTTAATTAAATTGAAAAAAAAAACAACTGGTTTAGGGAATCAATCATAATTAATTTTTTAAAATTATGAAAATATTATATGAAACGATACTTTTCATGATAAAAAAAAAAACCGGCCAATTGCGAGTCGGACTCGCGCACCGAGGGTTCTGTACTTTTTCATTCGTTTCAGTCATTTTTTCTCATATTAAAAATATTTTTACTATGAGATGTAACTAAAAATTTACAGTTTTCGCAATGTTTCTTTTATCTGGGCTATAAGACAATGTTTCGCACCAAATTTCAAGATTCTGAGTTCACGGGAAGTACCCTGTAGGTTTTGATTCCCTTGCGAGTGTCGAAAATTTGCGGAAATTTGTGCATACACGGCTGTATCTTTTGATTGCATTGGCTTAGAAGTTTGATTTTTTCACAGCTCCAAGGGACAGTAGACTTGAGTATTTGATATAAATTCCAGCTTGATACCTTCATGCGTTCCTGAGAAAAAGGATCTTGACAGACAGACAGACGGACGGACAACAAAGTGATCCTATAAGGGTTCCGTTTTTTCCTTTCGAGGTACGGAACCCTAAAAATACAGATTTACGTTAAGTTTACACCGCGAGCTTGTGTTCGGAACACCAGTGTAATTAAAAAAAAATTGCTTGTACATCGTTCGTTAGGTCTATTTATCCCAGCATAGGACCGGTCAAGTGGCGTGTATGACAGTTTTAGATATTGTAACAATAGTTCAAAATTTGTTTCTAACTGCCTTCTTCGACAACGGCCTCATCATTCGGCTGCCAAGCTTAAATGTAACTGATCTGGCCACATGTGTCGCATACTTTCTATAGGTATGCGACACATGTGGCCAGCCCAGCAGCCCACTAGCAGACATTGGACCCAAACAACGCAAATACAACGCAGCAGGCACAGAAGGATATGGCGGGACGAACCCGACTCTTTGCATAAATATTGACCACAAATAGCAATGGATAGCGATAAGTAGGAGGGGAGGGGGGTCTTTGTGCCCTGCAGGGGATGCTTGATTTGGCTCACGAGGTTGTCGACATGTGGGATGTGGACTCAGCAGTCATTGTGCCGATGGTCGTATCAGCCAACTACTTAATTGCCAAGAGCCTCGACCAATGTCTTGACTCCTGGACACGGCTCGTATTGTTCGGAGGTTCCTTTTTATGGAGCCCTGACCGCGGCGTAGCTTGGACTCTGTTCCCGATACCGGTGGGTTACAATTTTTGATATTTATGAACTGTTTTTTTTTTAAGTTATAAATGTATAGTGTATAAATAAAAAAAGGAAATAATAACCAGTCATGGTTCTTAGGTTTTTATTTATTTCTGATTTCATTGTTTGCCACACGCTTGCCGCTGGCGAGGCGATGGTGGCGCAGGTTTTTGAGACTCTTGAAGCGCTTCTTGCTCTTTTTAAACGTATCCCTTTCTCGTACTTCTTGAATCCCCTCTGCGAATGTATAGACATAATTCACTGTATTAATATCTTCTGACTGTTCTGAATTTTCGGTATCGACCACCGTATCGCCATCGTTCGATTTTCCTAAATATTTATTATATAATATTTATTTGAAATATTACCAAAATTAAAAAAGTTCAAGTTGTTTCAGTAATTCAAGTTTAGTAGGTCAAGTTTTTCTTGTAGCTAAAAACTAACAGCCGCAAGGGTTGATCTTCAATGTTAAGCCTTGCTTGCCGAGGTTTCTCCGCGGATGGGTGACCATCATTACATACCGAGTTTACTCCGTGTCTTGGAAAGCACGTTAAGCCGTTGGTCTCGGCTGTCATTTGTAGATCTTTGTCAGTCGTTACGAGTTGTCAGAAGCCGAAAGACTGATATCCAGTTTTACTAAGGGGTATCGTAATGCCCAGTCACTGTGTTGTGGACGTCAGAAAGGCAGTGGCCTCATGGAAAATACTGGTACTCAGCTGCATCTGGTTAGACTGGAAGCTGACCCTAACGTAGTTTGGGTAAAGGCTAGGCAGCTGAAGACGTAATTAAAAAAAATGGACGTAAGCTGACAGTGACGAACAGGTCGAAGGTCAGTATGTCTAGAGTTTCGTGAGATGAGTGTAGGAATTCTACCTAATATATTTTGAGTTTCTTTAAGTATTGTAATTGGTGAAAATCCATGTTATATTAAAGTTAAATGAATAGGTAAATAATAAATCTATACTATATTATAAAAGAGAGTCCGAATTTTGAAAGTTTGTATGTATGTGGATAATGTGGTAATCTCCGGAACTACGGCACCTATTTGGAAAACTCTTTTACCATTTGTACGGTATATTAATCCGGATGGACTTTTAGCTTTGTGCCACGCTGGCGAAACTGCATACAGATGCGTATAAATGATAAAGATATATAAATGATAATAATGAAAGCTTTGCTGGCATTATGGTCGGAATTTTTCCCCCTGGAACGTTCCAAATATAGCCTATGACACTCGGCATAGGTAGTGTTGTTTCGCATAAGTGACAGAAATTTCGACATGCGATTAGTACTTACCAATATTACCCGTACATTCAAACTAAACCTCTTTATAATATAAGTAAACAAAGTTATAAATAAGAACTAATATCTAGTCATGACGTCATCATCATCTTCCTCCTCTTGTCCTATGTTACTTGAGGTCAGCGCAACACGTTTTTTTCTTCCATTATCATCTGTCAACTGTCACGTTATCATTTACTCTCTTATTCTCTCTTACTTTCATATCATTCCCAACACAATCCATCCATCGTTTCCTTGGTCTTCCTCTCCCTCTCCATACATCAACATTTATATTCACACTCTTTTAGTCGAATGCGATTCGTCCCGCCTCATCACATGCCCATACCATGACAGTCGATTCCCTTTCAACGTTTCTGTACGTCTACCATGAGTTGTCATAGTTAGATCGCTTGACGTAACTGCAATAGTTCCGTCAATACGCAAATACTATAGATCGCTTTTTCAATGGTATCATGAGCTGTGTTGCTGCTTACTACCAAATTCGAAGCCCAAACTTGCAGTCGCTGTAGTTTAGTTTACTACACGGTGACGTAGGATAGATAACTATAGTGACTCATACTGCGCATTTTAGTACCCAACTATCCGCTAGAGGCGCTGTTAAAGTTTTCATACATTTTTTTAACTACAGACGCTAGCGAGTATAGATTGTTAAAACTCATGGTAGACGTACTGTAATTGGCGCGACTTTCAAACTTCCTCTACTCTCATTCCTTACTTTATCCATTCTTGTTACACCACAACATTCTCAACTCCGCTACAAGTAATATTTTTTGTCCATCTTCTTCATAGCGCAGTATTCCGATCCATACAGTAATCACGGACTTGTAAGTATATTTACCCCTTTCAATTGAAGGCCATCAGTGGCAACGTACCTACTAATAGTAATAAAGTCTTACCGTCAGGATCAGAAATTACTCGATTAGGAGGTTTTTTATCCGAACGCTGTTGCATTGCTCGATCGAACATGGCCATGGAGTGATATTTTATCAGCTTTGGTATTTCTTTCAGCAGATAACCACCTATCAAACTTTCTGCTGCTCCAAATATGAGTGAGGGCACCGTGAATGTCATATGTCTGAAATAAATATTCAAAACATAATTTTATCAAGAAAAGGTAACTGCGTGAAGTCCAGTTAAAAGCAACAGATTTTTCTATAAGTTATTTATTGAATCGACTTTTATGAGAGTCTCTCTTTCACTTATGTGTCACCATTTGCCTCCATCATCAGATCAGCTTTATGACATGCTAGCTTAGGCCAGGATTAAACCTAAACTATTTTTTAATCCAGGTTATACACTACCTGTGTGCCATATTTCATGAAAATCTGTTCAATAGTTTCTGCGTGAAAGAGTAACAAACATCCGTACATACATTTATTCTCACAGACGTTCGCATTTACAATAGTAGAAAGATATAATTACTTGACCCGGTCCTTTTTCTCCTTTGTAAGAGGGGTTAGGTAATGAGGTAATACTGGACACTGATACAATCAATCAGCAGATTTTACAACCATTTAGTCTGGTGAGAACTTTGCTTCTCTTTCGAAGTATCAATAAGAGACCGTGAAAATAATAAATAATAGTCGTTGGGTTCGTATTCATACAATTAAATGATGGCTCTCCAACGACATGCACTATAAAATAATACACGTCATGTTTTTAGATAATAGTGATCTTATCAGTTACAGAAATTATGGCTAAAGCAATACTCACTAAATCTAAAGAGTGTAAATAGAGGGTCTATTTACACTCTAACGAAACCAAATTGCACTTTTTCTCCCCGTCATAACGATATACAAGGTGTTCTTTTGCATCCTCGACAAAATTTTAGGAGCTTGTTGCAAAATACATAAATGATCAATTAAAATTACGGTACCTAGTTAATTATTAATAAAAGATGTTTTTTTTTTGTTGTTTTTGTTTGTCAGTATTTCAGAATAACGTGGTTTAGGGAATAAGAAATTAACGAATAAACGTTTGAGATTGTTTGTATGTGTGGAAGCGCGGTTATAGGCCGAGAATCAGACTGCCCACGTTTAAAACACGGGTGGTTCACACTTACCGATTTCCGACAATAAGAAAAAAATATAAACATTACCTACCCATTTTATTATTGATTCGGGATGAGAATCATTGGCATAGTTACTTCCTTGAATTTGACGAGGATGCAAAACCACAGCTTGTATTTTTGTTTCGGACCATACCTGGGAACCGTCTAGTTTCGGAGATATTGAAGGTCAAAGTTCCAACTTTTACACAAGTCTTTTTAAAAAGACAAGAAGTGTTTTATGTTTTAACTTAAAATACCTCCATTACCCCTGTTTAAAGCTTGCATCAACACAATCTATTCAATGTGTTAAATTGAGTCTAACCGTAAACCGTGATTCTTCACCCCAAAAAAAAGTCGTTTACCAGCAATCACTTGCGTAGATTTACTTAGTTTGATGCAAAGACTACAATATATATATATATATATATGGTTTGATGTACAGCACTGATGACAAACATTTGTGTCAATTGATTAATTTAGTGGTCTTATGTTTTGTTTTTACTTTTGTATAGATACTTTTTCATTTACCAAATTTTTTGAATGTGTGGACATTGTAGGCTTTGTAAATTCGTATTTTTTTTTTATCTTGTTCTACCTTTTGTAGTAAGCAACGACTTCACTATTGTCGGGCCTACGCTGTCCTCCCATACTTAAGTACTAAAGCTGTAACATTCAAATATAGTAAAACCAAATGATTTTAAAAGAGTAACCATGGAGTTTCTTGTCGGTTCTTTTCCATAGAAACGACCAACTCGAACCATGCACTTTTTGTCGACGTTTTATAAGTGCGCATTGTAGGCCTATGTAAAATAAAATATTTTGTTTTTGATGATTTTGATTTTGCAGAATGCTTGGTCGACGGCATCGTGGAGTGTCAGTTTACACATTGTTATATAGTATATATTAATAAAGGATACAAGAAATTACCTCATCCCTTCAACTATAAGTTGCCTTTTCTGCATCCGTGAATCCAATAGTTTGCCATTAGTTTCACTCAGCTGTATATGGAGGTCCAGCGTCAAGTCACTTATTTCAGCCGCAAAGTCGAACGTGTCTGACCATATTGACTTTATTCCTATTTTACCTCGAACCTAGATTAAAGGACAATGCCCGATTTCACTCATAAGTAAAATGCCTTGTTGAATTTTAAACTCCCGAATCAGCAACAAGAATTGAAATTCAAAGGTAGGATGCGCTAAAGTTGATTGAATGACTATTTCATGAAAAGTTATTAACTGGGATTAAATGAACTTAAGAGTTGTATTGATGATTTTAATGATTGTAAGTCGGTAAAGCCATATATATTTTTTGCGGCCGTGAATCATATTTTGTTCAACATACAGCCTGATACTGACCTGCAAATTGAAAAAAAAAGGAAAGATAATTTGAATTTCGCGGGCTACCCAGGTGCATTCCCGCTTAGGTGCCGCTTACTGTTAGTGAAAGCAGGCGTAGCTCATATAGGAAATAAAAGGCTTCTGGTGATTATTTTAAATGTGAATTAATAATATGAACGAGCTTGTGTTGACAGTGCGGCCATATATCCCACTGGTCTTGTCGCCTACAACATTTTCGCTGCAGTGACAGCTGGACAGAGCGCTAGATTCAGCATAAAATTCTCACACACAGACTATATGGCATTACCACTGCGTGACCATTTAGACCAATCAGCAGTGACCGAACTGATTCTGAAGCATTTGAAATAAAAATGGACACAAAATATAAAATGATCTGACAGCCATATTGGAGGTGGAGCTACTATGACCTCTTATAGCAGTATTCTTTTAATCTTACATTTGTGTGGAAAAGAGATGCAGCTAGACTTCCTATATAGCTCTATCTCTTTCCTAAACTGAAGTGGTATTAAAGTACTGCTCTCTAAGATGTGGTGGTGGTGCACTCAGAGCATCCCTTTGTTATCCTTCTGCAATGAAGGCCAAACGGAGGATAACATAACATAATATCACGCCTCTAATCCTTAAAGGGTTTGGCAGAGAAACTTAAAGAACACCCACATTTGGCCAGTTTTGCTTAAGTCCCATGTAATAGGGGCGAGCCAATTGCCATAAACCGGGCACAAAACCCGACTCTATGGCTACCACTTGACCAATGAGGGACCGAAGAATGCTCGTATATATTTTACCTGCAGGGAGCTGAACCGTAGCTTCTCGGCGATCCTGAGGGTGCCGAACTCGAGAGGGCCGCCAGCGTGCGCCGAGTACAGCGTGTCCAGCCCAGTCAGTACCATTTCCGTTAGCTTCAACGACTCCCCGCTACCAGTCTCATTCTCCTTGCTAGGTTTTCTCTAAAATCATAGCATAATCCATCTATGATGTTCCCACTGCTGAGACACAGGCCCTCGATCTACGAGAGGTGCGGGCCGTTTTTCACCAATCAGGCCCAGTGCAGGTTGCTGTTGTCCTAATATTTTTGTTCTAAGAAGTGCCATTAACATGTCCAAATACTGGGCCCAAGTAAACAAAGTACACCGTCGACACAAAAGAAGAAGAAGGACATGCCAGTTGTCCCACTAATTTGAGAGTAGTGCGCAGTAGTGATTAAATAAATAACCCAAGGTATAACACCTGCTTGGGTTCGAACCCACGACATAGAACTCGAAAAGGCAAGAGTACTTTGAGAGCCAATAATTGTAAGTTATCCACCGTCTATTATCGGATGAGTTAGTAAGTTATTGAAAATCTCGATTGTTTAAATAGTTAACAATTGTTACATCACGGCACGTAGCTGTGGCGTAGCCGTGAGACATCATCGCGCCTGATATTTATGCAACGGCTCGGCGTACATAAAGTGCAAAACTATATTTACAGATTTGAGATAAAAAATGTTGATCTAGTTGGTCTTCAACTCTGGTGATCCAGAATTTCCTCACCATACCTACCCTTCCATCATCCCAATGCTCTTCGTAGTCGGCCATCTCAATAGCTCCATGATTTTTCTCAACCGTTAACCTATTCATTTCCCTGACCACTCCTGCTAATTGATTCGCTATTAACAGACGCACTGTCTCCTGGTTTCCTCTGTAATTTAGTAACAAAATATTGCATCAGAATGAATGAAAAAAGTTTTGGATCAAAGATAGAAACAGAACGCTAGATAATAAAAAAGGAAAGAAAGATGAAACTGAAGGTTGAAATTGATTTTTGAATCGAACACAGCTCTCGCTAAAATGACTAACAGCCTGATATGAAATCTCTCTCGTGGAACTCGACACTTTTTTCAATTCAAATTACCTTCACTTCATACACACATTTTGCACTAGGTCCCAAAACGCGGGAAGCTTCTCGCGACACTGCATCAGTGGCGCGAGGAGGCCAAGGCACGGGTGGTGCAGCGATAAATAACGCTGCGCTGGTCGCAGCTCCATCGATCACCCTCCGCCCTCTTACGGACCTCCTGTTCCAAGGCCGACGGATTCCGGGACCTCCGTCGCCCCCATCTCACTAGACCCTAGAAGGCGACGCGTAGTGTTCCTCGCGCGCCTGTCTTAGACGGTAACGGTTTACATTTCACTGCCTGTACGGGACGAGGCCGCAGACGCTGCAAGCGGGCCTAAGCGGGGATCCCGCTGCTCCAGACGCAAATGTGTGAGGGAATATCGGGGTGGTTTTTATTCAATGCGAGTCTGACAGACTTCGACAGACTCCTACTCGGAAAAAGAAAGATTCCAAAACGTAACTTACTGACACTCGTGAAGACTACGGTCAAAAACTGCCGAAGTATTGACAAAACTGAATATTGCTGCTTGTAGCTTCGGAATCAGCTCGTCGGTTAGTAACGGCTTCTTCAATAAGTCGGTGAGGTCTAAACCTACTAGACATTCGAATGAAAACATTCATCAGATCAACGAGATGATAAAGCTGACGAGATTTGCAACTAGGCAGGCACACAGTGGGAGATTAATTAATAGTTAAAAACTAACCGCAAGGCTCGACCCTACATAGTTATCTCGAGCGGTGCGTGGTAGTTTCGTAAACTCATTGTGGCAAGATCTTTAATACCAGCACACACCTAGCCAAGGGCACGTTGTAGACCTTCTGAGTCGGTTCGGGAGAAGATTAACTCCTTGTCTATTATTATTGGCTCTTCCGGGATAATACTATACTTGTCTTACCGAGACAATTGCCAACTTATCGGCATGTCCCAAGAGTTTGCGTCTATCTTTGAACGGTGGAAAATTTTCATTAGGGACCTACGCTCAGCACCGTAGGTACTTATCCTTTAATCAACATTAAAAAAAATCGAAATAAAGTCTTACTGTGACGATTTTTCGACAAATTGTATTTCGCGATGACTGGCGGAGAATCTTCGCCGGGCCTGTAAATCTACAAGACAAATAACATTAAATGGAATAAAACATGATTTATTTATTGATCACACTAGCACAAAACTGCCCAAGTGCGTGTCGAAATACACACAGTGAAGGATTCCGTAGTCAGTATGAATGATTAAATTATTTATCATTCTAAGTGTTTGAGTAAACATATTTTTGAAATTTATAGATTTACCATGCTATTTTGAGAGCTTTTATTTCGGATAGAATTTTCCTGTCATCTAATTACTATCAAAATTTTAGGCTCAGTATTTTCGATCATAAGGTTAAGCCTCACTTGCCTAAGTTGTTCCGTAGATGGGTGACCACTCATTCTATACGGAGTTTCCTGTGTGCCTCGAAAAGCACGTTAAGCCGTCAGGCTGTCATTTGTAAATCTTTGACAGTCGTTACAGGTAGTACTTGGCCCGAAAGTCTGACAACCAGTCTTACGAAGGGGTGTCGTATCACCCAGTACGAACTGGTTTAAACGATGAGTGGAGGTCACATAAGCAGTCGCTCCATGTAAAATACTGGTACTCAGCTGCATCCGGTAAGACTAGAACCCGACCTCAACATAGTTAGGGATAAGGCCGATAACAAGGACAATTAAGGACAATTACAGTGTAAAATCTTCATCTTGAATCTGCAATAGCAACGCTAGTATTGGTGGAGTGACAGCTTAGCTGCCATAATTAAAAATGATTTACATAAAACCTTCTTTCGAAATACATATAACGTTATTTCTCTTGGCTGCTCTTCCGGCACTTTACAATTTTGGTAATTTTTGTACGGGCCGTGAATTGCCTTTGACAAACTTCCGTTGCCCCGATATCTTTCTTTGGTTTTTTTTACACGTACCTACGTAAACCTAAAAATACTTCGAATCCTGCTTTTCTTGCATCCTTGACTCCTATTTCATGCATCCTGTCTGCGGGGGACGTGGATTGGCCGGCATCCTTTAAAGTTCTTTATCTATCTGTCTATCTATACATATAAATAAGAACTGACTGCACCAAACTGCATGATTATTTTTATTTGTGTACGTTATTGTCCGGACAAGGTTTGTATAAAAGAAAATTTAGAGTAGGTAGGGTTGGGGAGGGAATGGTAGGGTAATGTGGGTAGGAGGTGAGGTACGGTAGGATAGGTAGGTAGGGTAGGGAAGGGTAGGGCATGGTAGGGTAGATAGGATAGGATAGGATAGGTAGGTAGGGTAGGAGGTAGGTGGGAAAAAGTGCATCAGCTAGTAATTGATAAATATTACTTATACAACGTGTAACAAAAAGGGTATATACACACTTAGATCTAATAGGTATTGAAATTTTGTATGGGGCAGCAGATAATTTTTTCGCTAAATATTACGATGTATGTCCGATGGAGGAACATATTCATTTTGATCGTCTGTAGCACACCCCTAAGTATGTACATACCGTTTTTGTTACACGTTGTATAAGTATGTAGGTATAAAAACATATATTTACTTCAATGGTGTACTCGCAGTTAAAAATATTGAAGCGATCGTGTCCAAGATTTATTGAGTCTACACTCATCACCGTTGTAATATATCCTTTTAATTCGCAACTATCCATCGTTATCCTTCAAAAAATAAAATGGATTACGAGAACTCAGAAAATGAGAAAAGAAATCAACATAACATCATAGCCTTATCACTCAAAGTATACAGCAAGTATACACTGTGAGAGGAGGATAGATTTTCATGGTCTAGCTGTTAAGAGTGTATACGCCTTACGACACTCCTTATAAACTTTCAAGTACTTATTTTCAGAAATGACTGAACCAATTTTAATAAAACATCATACGCTTATGCAGCATACATAGGTCTAAAAAGTTACTAAAAAACATTTTCTAAAAATAGTGTTCCAGCTAAATTAGACCGATTATAAATTATCTTAGTGTTCCAGCTAAATTAGACCGATTATAAATTATCTGTAGAAACAGAAATTTCCAATTATCTTTTTGAATATGAACTTTGCTTTTGCGTATTAAGTTTCATTCAAATCGATTCAGTCATTTCGGAAAATAAGGACTTAAAATTTTGAATGCAATACCGTAAGGTATTAACGCTCTTAAGTAATTTAATTATGTGCAGCAGCATTTTACAATCTAAAAAGCGAGAAAAGAAGCATTAAAGTATTAAACAAAATAATCGATTCGAATACAAACAAGTGTTGAACGACAGAAAGTCGTTTAGAGCAATAGCGTACTAGCGTCTAGGCCGCAGCGGCCAGGTCGCGGCAGCCATCGAGATGGATACATTAGTATGAAATCGCCATAGAGTACGCGCACCTGGCCGCAGCGGCCAGCGAGATCGTAGCGACGCATTTGGGGCCCGTGTTCAGTCGCTGGCCGCTGCGGCCACTGAGATCAATTGCATTGTAGTTAAATCACCAGTGTGCACGCACTACCTATGGCGGCCGCACGAAGAGCTTGTCATCATATTGTTGAAGGTCGGTGAAATAAGTATGAAATAAACCCTTTGTTCGCCTTTCACGTAGCAAGGGATGAACCCAATATCTTTTGATTTTCTTTTTCCGCTTCTTACTTATAAGATGCAAAAGCACTGCTATTTCCTCAACGTCCATTTTGAAGCGCGCTGTATGTGCAACTGACGATTGTCATCGTAACCGCGGTTTTGGCTTTTAGCCGCGTTTCAAATCGCAACCCCTGCGGCCGGGCCGCTCGTCTTGGCCGCGCTGCCAGATCGCTAGAGCGCTATTGCTCTTTACGCTGCCGAGAAATAAGTTTATGAAATAAGGGGTGAGCCTGTAGCATCAACCGTTACTCATTCAGACTCCTTCCAGTTATTGAGTATTCCGAACACCCGACCTGCTGGCGTACCATGACCTCTTAAAACATTATTGTTCCATTCTTATTCCAGAGTGAAAAAGAGACGGAGCTATACAGGTCGTCTAGCTCCATCTCTTTCCCACTCTGGAATAGGAATGGAACAATATTTTTTTAAGCGTCATAGTAACCCCCCTGGCCCCCGTATTTACAAACGCTCGGATTCGATTCGATAAGTCGTATGTCTATCTTGTTTTGGCATTACGAAAGCGAGCGAGATAGACATACGACTTTCCGAATCGAAATCGAATCCGAGTGTTTGTGAATACGAGGGCTGGAATCGAACTCAGGACCCAACTCTCAGCAGTTACATTTGTCACCTGACCTGTGGTCAACATAAGTCGGGGAAAACATACATCCCTACCTCCTTATTGTAATACATATACTCTAAAAACTTTTTCAGACAAATTTCTAAAACGTTATAATCTCCTTCACTTACGCGATCTTCCCAAAGTCTTGAACTTGTGCAAACAGAAAAGGGGATGATTTCATTGGATCCTGATCCTTCGGGTCATGGATGACATCAGTATGGTTCCGTATGAGCGCGTAGTCAGCATGTATGATCATTTTGCTGAGGGCCGTGTGTATTTTGAGGACGTTGGAGGCTAATTTAAACTTTACGTCGGGGAAAACACAAACAGGCATGGCATCTAAATTTAATTCCCTCATTATTCTGAAAGAAAAATCTGGGTATTAAGACCTTGGTTATGTAAGACTGTCTACACGTAAGTGTCGCTACACTATAGACGACAATCGTTATTTGTGCAACAAAAGAGCAAAGTCGTTTTTTGCTGTGAGTGCTGATTTTGAATCCTGAGTGTGGCGAGGGATTAAAAGGCACGAGATGCAAAAAACTTTGCTCTCGTGTAACACACATAACTTTTCACTGCAGCAGCGAGAACACTTTAGGAGATAATAAATATTTACATGTTATATATCAATTTCATTTGCAGTAAATAATTATTTTCGTTTAAATACAACAATAAGTTAAAAATTCAATAAATTTCATTAAAAGACATAGTTATCTTTTTGCAAAATTTCTTTAGTTAGTACGAAACGTGTATGTCTTTGAGATCAAATTCAAAATCGGAACTTTGGAAGGGCTGGTCTTTGCCTCCCTCTCTTTCTAATGGCGGGAAAGAGATGGAGTATGAATGTTTTGAATTGTATGATTAACCCAAGGCTGAATAAGATATTCGCGGCTTTCTGAAAAAAAATATTAAAAAGATACTTTGTCTCACTCAGTGAGCAAAATCGCATTTTGCTCACTGATTTCAGGCAGCAAAAGCTACATGTCTGAGCTACTGAAGTGAAAAAGACCTTTCGCTGGAAGGTGCGGTTCACATTACTTACATGAAACGTTCCTTTTCAATCTTGAACGTTACCCTGATTATCAATCATGACTGAGTATTGGACACTATACTATGCTGGACACCAAAGTCGTAAAATACAAATCAGTAATAACTGTAGTAAATTTAAAAGGAACCGTTCATCTAATGTCACCCGCGCCATCCTACGACGCAAGGACTATAGCGTCTGCAGTTGTAATAATAAACCATGTACTAGGTACTAACATTCGGACTTGATTATCGTTGTGGAGGTAACCACTAGCTAGTCTTTCTTTTCGTTTCCTGATGTACATATTCATTCCGGGTAAGCCAACGGTATCTTTTATAGCCTGGAAAAGACGTGAAATGTCATTTAAGTACTCATTTCTAGAAGCTCAGCTGCCTATGCAGTTAGGAAAATAAGGCAGTTAACTGATGTAGCCACAGCTAGGTTAGTATACTACGCTTATTTCCATAGTATTATGTCCTATGGCATTCTGCTGTGGGGATCTCTTTTGCCTGCGACTTCGTCTGTGCTTATTTTGCATTTCGCCATTTTTATAACATTGTCCAAGTGCCAAGCTACTTACCTACCAGACAAAACTATTTTTTGTGTGGCCTAGGCATGAAAAGGTAAAGACTGACTGATTTAATTACGCATTTATAGTTAGGAAGTATGGCCAATAAATGTATTATTTACTAACCATAACTAACGCATGTTCTATAGGTTTCCTAATAGTCTGCCATTCCTTTGTACATCGTCGAAGTGACTCTGTAAAAAAAATTGTTCGAGATGATGAAAAAATATAAGTTGTAAATGGACCCTACGCGAAGCCTTCAAATTAGCACTCTGTACATTAAACTAAGTAACTGGGGGGTTACTATGACGCTTAAAACATTATTGTTCCATTCCTATTCCAGAGTGGGAAAGAGATGGAGCTAGACGACTTGTATAGCTCCGTCTCTTTTTCACTCTGGAATAAGAATGGAACGATAATGTTTTAAGACGTCATGGTACGCCACATGTTTGTGGCGAGCAATTTTTGGGGTCAAAAATCTCGGTTTACGGTAAGACTTAATACATCGAGGAACTGATGGATGCATTGAATGCTATCTAAGAGGTATTTAGAATATATAACATTACACAAAAAAGTGTTATTTTCTTAATTTCTGAAAAATTTTGAACTTTGACCTCAAATATCTCCGTAACTAAGTAGATGGTCCATAACAAAAAAAAACCGTCCAAGTGCGAGTCGGATTTGCGCACGAAGGGTTCCGTACCATTATTTAAAAAACAAGCAAACAAAGTCACTTTTTTCTATGGGAGCCCCCTGAAATATTTATTTAATATTAAATACATAATCTGTAGAAATTTCAACTGGCTAACTATCACGGTTCATGAGATACAGCCTGGTGACAGACGGACGGACGGACGGACGGACAGCGAAGTCTCAGTAGTAGGGTCCCGTTTGACCCTTTGGGTACGGAACCCTAAAATAGCGCAAGGAAGGGGAGGACAAGTGCTTCACAGCTTCATTAAGGGTATTTTTATGCCTATTACACACCTGAATTTATAAGGAACAATAAAAAAAAATATATACCACTTTTAAAGTAATCTTGAACTGCTCTCTCAAATGGAATAGGGTCACCATCAGCTTCACATAGACATGTGTGTGGCAAGTTTATGTATAAGCTTGCACATAATAAAAACAAACAAAACATCTCCAACGTATTCTCTTACGGGAATTCGTTTTGTATATCACGAACATTAAAAAAATCTTTGGACGTTTAATAATAAAGTTACTAAAAATTTTAATTGAAATGCCTGATTTATGACTGAAATAATGTCGTTGCAGATAAGAAAACTTAATGATTTGATCAACAAAGAGTAGCATTGTTAAACTTGAAACTAGAGAAGATAATATGAAAAACATACTTACAATAATATATTGTTTATTTTGTCTATGTAGTATAGTGGTCGGTTTCAGTAATGGTTTCGATTCTTTTAAGTTTATCTCTGCAGTAGAAGGTAGGTCGAAACAAATTTCAAAAATATGTATATTTCTCTCTCTCTCTCTCTATTGTTCTGCGGCTAAAAAGCCGACTTTGAAAAAAGGAGGAGGATCTCAATTCGGTTCATTTTTTATGTTTGTTACCTCATAACTCCGCCAAGTATGAACATTTAAAAAAAAAACTTAGATTATTCAACCTTGTTTCACCGACGACAAGCCCTTTCTGTTCCTATTCGACTGCCAGCGTCTGAAAGACTTCTTCTAGGGTACTGGTGAACAGTTTTGGTGAAAGGTCGCCGTGATTGACTCCCTCGAGAATGTCAAACTTCTAAACTCTCTAACTTAATAGCAGCTGTATTATGGGTGTATACGCAATTGTAATAATAACTTTATAATTTTATTCTTAACTTGTTGCTTTAATGCGATCGACGGCGAAGATGGGGACAGCAATTACGACATCACTGGTAAAAACACGGGCGACCACAACGACGACGACGAAAATGCGACAGACGACGCTGCGACAGACGATGCTGCGACAGACGACGCTGCGACAGACGACGCTGCGACAGATGACGCTGCGACAGACGACAATGCGACAGACGACGCTGCGACAGACGACGCTGTGACAGACGACGCTGCGACAGACGACGCTGCGACAGACGACAATGCGACAGACGACAATGCCGCCTCAACTGATGATGAGAATCCTCCGCCACCCAACTGCTGGATGTCTGTGAACGCAGAAAAACACTTCAAGATTTTAGATGAAATTGACTGTAATGTTTGATCCTATCACTAGGTTCCACCACGACACTCAGCTAGCCAGTTACATACACACGTAACATCACGCCTGCAATCCACGACGGGTTCGGTAGAAGTCGTATCAGTACACCCACATTACGCCAGTTTAAATGTTTGGAAGTACCATGAGGAGCTCGTGGCTAAATAATAACAGCCGCGCGGGTCGATCTTTAAGGTTAAGCCGTGCTTGCCGAGGTTATTCCGTGGATGGGTGACCATAATTACATACCGAGTTACCTCTCTGTGTCGGAGCCGGTTAAGCCGTTGGTCCCGATTTTTCTAAATCTTTTTGGTCGTTTCTGGCCTATTCTGAAAACTGAAAGTGTGCCCCTGCCCTATAGGCTCCTTCTATCTGAAACTTTTCAAAATATAGTTTTGGCATTCTCTAATCATGCCTTATCAGCAGCTAAAAACTCTTTTGGGAAAGAAAAACAAATATACAAAACCCTACGCACTTATGCCACATATACACTTATATACATATTTTTGACATAATTAAGCTATAACCACATGTCCATAACCACTGCCATCTTCTCTTTAAAACTTCCAGCTCGCTACTCCAAGGTTCGACAGGGGATCCAAGAAGCGCTGAAGGAAAATGACTTTGATACATCGATGATTAAGGTGGGTGGACTATATGGCAGAAAGCGACTGGAACACCAGTCCAGTGTGGGAAAGAGATGGCGCTAGACATTCTGTATAGCTCCGTCTCTTTCCCACACTGGGATAAGAGTAAAACAATACTGCTTTACGACCTCATGGTAGACCAGCAGGTATGAGTAAATAATAATATCCTTCTAAGCTTAAAGTAGCTAACCAGGATATTTACGGATAGGTACGTTGTTTCTTATTTTCTAATAAAAGAAACTGTCTTACTGGAAGCACAGGACCGATCGACGTAGCGTCACTTAGTGATGGTCTAAGTCTAGTGGACGTATCTTGTTTGGTATGATGATACTTACGAGTGTATCACATGTTGAAGCTTTGGAAGAAAGATAGAAAGAAAAATATTTTACAATACACTTCCTCGAAAACTGGCTCTTAACGCAATACTATAAGGTTAAGAATGCAGTGCATTTCACATGCGTGGTGCGTAGAGCGTGGTTTTTTGTTTCATTAATTCCTTATTGTAATTGTGTTTTATTTCGACAGAGAACTATGAACTGACTCCAACGCGCTTAAATTCCTGATCAGAGATTGTTTTTCTCTGCCAAGGGGCGCATGCCTTTTAAGGCTTAAATTTATTTTAAGAATATTTACTTTGTGCTTTTAGATAGAATATCGTTATTATTCCAAAAAAAAGGAACTTCGTTCCATCCGGGTGTCCCTTGACACCTCTCAAGTTTTTATTTATTCAGGTCCTACACCCAAAAATATTTAAATTATATACTCTAATAAACGGTGTAAAAACACCTTTAACTTAGCCGAGAACTCTTGTTCTTCTCGTCATTCGCATTCCGTCATTTCCACTTTATTTTTCAAATACAACTTTTAAATGTATAAGTGCTATTAAGCATTGTACATCACCATTTAATATAATATATAAAAATAGTTTTATAAATATTTTATAATTTTGGTTGCGTTGCATTGAGGGCTACAGTAAACCGTGAACACACCCAAAAGAAAGTCGTTTCCCAGAAAAAAGAAATTGTGCCTTAGTTTGATCTACAGAATGCTTGGTTGACGGCTTTGTGATTGTTCCTCTAACGCCATGTATATTGCGCAATTTCACTTTCCATTTCTCGTTCAGGGGTTCATACGTCAAAGAGGAGTGGCACTCCGGGAGATGGTCTCGCATCATCACAAGAAGTGGATGATACCCTCGGGGATGAACCTCGGCGGCTTCTGCATGCTAAGGATGCCCGAATCAATCCTGTGAGTAGAGTCAAAACTAGAACTTTTTATTCTTCTTCTAGAGCATCTCAAATAGCTGAAGATTGATCATCAACTCCGAATATTTCTCCTTGTCCTTAGCGAGGTGAAACAATTCTGTACCTACTATTCGTGATCCCGGTCAATATGCTAATGTTTCTTCTTCTCCAGTAAACACCGTGTTTCTCCGCTAGATGTTTTTTTTTTGACAAATTCATCACTCTGAGTTAATCTGACCATCATGCCGCGATTGTAAAAGTTAAATACTATGTATGTACTTAGTTACAAAAGTATGACTCTTCCACACTTTTGTAAGAATTTTGAGGAAAGAACGGTTATTTTTTTACACGGCTGCCCAAAAAGAATTGTGTTATTTTCAGGTTTTTTTCTCTGAGATGGATTTATATGTCGCAGAACGATAGTTATAACTGTGATATAGTTATAATCCTAGGGATATAGCTACGTCCCGGAAGATAGAATTTATAACTTTCTTACTAGACTAATCAAGTGAAATTAAATTTTCAACATTTTCTTTGCCTGTTCATGTCAATTTGAACTTCAATAGTACTTTATACCTTATACAACGAGATATCCCAAGATGGCCTGACATAAGATTATCCTCGTACATAGGGTAAGTTAACGACCTGCACGAGATGACCTACATTTTTTATCATCCAAAACGTCATATCGGTAGAACTCGCTATGCCAGGAATTTTACTTGATCTGTTCGCTCTTGTGACGTATTAACCACAGGCTGCAGGGAAATTCATGCAGTTATTGAGTTCTTGAAAAATGCAGAGGATTTTTATCAACGGTTAACGGCGAAGTAAAAGTAAAAACGTTAAAGTCAAAAAGTTTTACGTTTTTGAAGTGGATTTGCTTGAAATCTGGTATATAGTACCAGATTTCAAGCAAATCAACTTCAATAGCGTAAAAGTTTTTACTTTAATGTTTTTCGTACTTATGTTGGTAAGTTCTCAAAATAATATCATCAATTTCTTTGTACTCAGAGTTTTTCGGCCAAAGTTGGATATGTTAGTCAATTAAAAGCAGCAGATGGTTGTTGATAGTTCTGGTGCTCGCGACAAGCATCCTAGAGCATCGCTATTATTCGGCAGCTGCAGTGCTGTTATGCTACTAGCGCCTCGCCACTGCTTCGCACGGCGCCACCTATCGGGTCCAAAACCTTCAATCTGAAGCCAACCAGAAACATTCACAAAAATCCATTGAAATCGGTTGTGTCGGATCGTTTTAGAGATAAGCGTGTATTGACACGTGATTTGTACCAACAAGAAACACCTGTCCAGGTTTTTCCACCGCATGAAGCTTCGCAACAACACATACTTCCGCGTGGACGGGCTGCACAACGAGCTGGACAAAATGGTGGTGAGGATCCACCTCTCGCTGAACGATCTGCACCTCAAGGGCGTCTACGAACGCTCGCTCACTGAGGACAACCCCTCCGTCCTTATCTACGCGCCCACTTTCGGAGAAGTTGAGTAAGTATATTGCCTTCGTTTTAATATTGATAATTAAAAGTATACCAAACGCATTTTGACTAATAAATATTATATTATTTTCTATTCTGTTTAACGGTGTTATCACACCAATTGATCGATCGTCGATCAATGCACTCGATAATCCAATTGATCGATTGTCGCCTAATCCGTTCTACCACTTCTTCACCATCGATGGCATCGATCGGCGATCGATCGATTGGTGTGGTAACACCCTTACTCAACTCTATTCTATTGTACTCTATTCTGATCTACTCTATTTTTATCTGTACTAATCTACTCTTCTCTATTCTGCTCTACTGTACTTGACTATATTCTAATTGAAACGACTCTGTCAATCACCTGACCACCTGACTGACTATTCTGTTTGTTGACCATTGTGTGACGGCTGTCTCTTCCTATTATTTGGTTTTTATAATCTCAATGCGTTTTGCAGTCCCAGCGTACCCTAAATACATACTGCTTATATCTAGGCCCTGTACCTGAACAAACTTTTCGATTCATTGTTGTGCCATTTGCGTCATACCTTTGCTTCTCTTTCAATGAAAAAAAAATCCTTTCGTTGGATAATTTTGTTTCTTCGAAAGTGTATTGATCAACTTAATTATATTTTTTCATTTCTTCGAAAGTGTATTGAAAATCTTAATTTAATACACGTAGGCATTTTTTACTGCAGTTTTCGGCTGTTTAACACCCTCGATTGCGGCTCGATCGTGAATTCCGCCTCATTTGGGATTACAAAATTTCCCCTCTTGTATCAAAATGTATTATTTTAAGACAATATACAAACAGTTATTGTTTTATTTCAGATTTCTATTAAAAGATGTGAAATACAAGCTAGAAGGTCGGTACAGGTTGATAGAAAACAGGCTCCTGATTGAACTTGTCAGCTCGGAGATTTTCGTCGACGATGTCCTGATGACGGTATTTAAAATCTCTACTAAACAGGGTGGAACAGACATAGATACCACAATCGGATACCACGTATTCAGTGCATCATTCCGAACCACGGTTTTTTTTCTAAATCTGCTGTTCCCTAAATTGAATGGCCGTGTAGGTATTGCACTTATGTAGGAAACAGGAGTTTCCTTTTATTACATACCGGGAACAAAACCAGACTACGTGGCTGCTACTGAAAAATAACTAATAGAAAAATATCTACAATATTAACAAAAGGTGCTTAATTAAATTAAAAAACTAACTTAAACAAATGAAACATATCTAACTTACTTGTAATTAATTCTACCTAGCACACTTGATCCATTTTGTTTTTTCCAAATTTCGTTCTTTTTTTACGACGAAATTCAACTGTCTCTTTCATTACAGTACATCTCCCAAGTTATGGAAAGTGCAGCAGTTCGAATATTAAAGGAAAACTTGGGTAACTATCGAGACGATTTTAATAGTTGATTATGCACCATAAAGTAGCGTCTTATGAAGCGGGCGCCGTATTGAATCCCGAGCAAACCGAAGGATCCTAGCGTTAACCTCCGAGCGGAGCGAGGGAGTTTAGAGTTAACTCCCGAGCAAAACGAGGGAGTTAAGACAAGAATCCTGATTGCAGCGTGGGAATCAAGGTCGCCCTAGACGAAGGCACCTTTATCCCCGAGGTGAATACTCTACTTTCACACCATCTACGAGACAATAAAAGCAGCAGTGCTAGAATCATGTAATCCGGAATCAAATCACTATCGTCACTCGAAATTTTTGTGAGAATTTGCAATATTTTAAGTAATTTGTTGTCAATGAACAAAGCAAAGCAATTTTCAGTATTCGCGCCTCTTTTTAATTTGTGTTCTATTTTTCTTTTAATTATATTCTATCTCGTGGTGGCCAGTTCACTTTTCGAACAATTTATTATTTTTCTTCCAACTACGCAGTAATGGTATCATTAATCACTACAAAACCGATCACAAAGGATGTCTTTTTTGCTTAGAACCAAAACAGTGCAGAAATGTTGTCATTACTGCACTGTTTTTTATGTTTTATCTATACTTTTTTATATATAAAAATGAATCCCTATTTCCCTTGGTCATGGCATCACGCGTGAACGGCTGGACGGATTTCGCAATTTTTTTTTTGTTGTGTTTGTTATTGTCAGGAGAAGGTTCTTAGGTTATTGCCCTGCTAGACCTCAGGTCGTAAATGACTTACTTTAGGTTAGGTTTGCATGACATATAATTTGACATTGTCGAGCAGGTGGTGTGAAAATATTATAATGACACACTTAGTCAAAATAATATTGGGCAAGATGTTAAATAACAACAAGTGTCACGAACGCTACGCGCACTTCACTTTGTGTAACTTATTTCATGACCACTGTTCAATACAGTATGGGTGCTTCTGCTTGCATAAAGAAGCAGGTTTCCGGTACGAGAAATCTCTGCGGGTCGGTACCGATCGGTGCAGATTTAACTATTGCATTTAAAATTTACATTTTATTTATAAGTGAGCGCATAACATCACATAGAATACCTGCGGTCGGATCGGTACCGACCCGCCCGTACCGGAAACCTGCTTCTTTATGTAAGCACCCTTAGGAAAAATAGCGAAGAAAGATATTATTATGTGTCGACCACTTGTCGTCACCGGGTCCACGCAGTGAAGTATGGCCTCACACAGAGAGGACGCAGGGTTTCCTAGGACTGCGAATTTTAGCGTGGTACTGTTTTGTTACAGACGAAAGACTAAAAAGATAATCTATCAGAATTACCGCAGGTTATTAAGCCATTGTGCGACAAAAAGTTTGTTTCGCCAGTTCGACCCGTGATGAATTGTTCTGAAGCTTGCACTAAGTTCATAGCCAACATTCTTTACACAGGTGCCTTCCTGTCCAGACTGAAGATAGACCTTGACAAATGGATAAAAGATTACTTCAATGACTACATGATCTATGCGCAAATGGATGGAATACCACAAATGAAAGAGCTAGCGTATGATAACTACTTTTTTTGAATAGACTTTTTATTTATTCATTCATGATTTTCAATTGGTTTCAATTAGATTTTGAAGCGTTAGTTAATATCGATACCAATTTTCAAAAATATTTTGAGATTTACAGGATGATGCTTATTTTTTTAGAAAATACGATAAAGAAAAAGGAACAGCTCTGGAAGAGTTCGCAGACTATGCTATCGGCGCGATAGCAACGAGAATACGACTTCTGGATGCCGCGAGTATTCGAGTACCGGCGTTTACCTTCAAGTCAGTCCAAGGCCTGGTATGATCACAAATGATCTTTACAAAATAGTGTTACAATCATGTAGAGATAAGATGTGTGAGAAGAAGTCTCTGCAGTGTAATGGGGTTGTTAGGTGCAAAATGATTTACTTTATAAGGAAGTACGGGTAATACTTTTGGACCTTTCATATTTTTGGACTTTAACCAGAATAATGACAAATAACAGCCACATGGGTCGATCTTCCAGGTAAGAAGCAGCGATGAGGTTTGATAGGATCGTGTTTGGTCTATGGGTGAATGACCAAAGCAGTCGCTTTGGCAGTCGTTACAAGTAGTCAGTCGCCTTGTGGAGGACAGATAGGTAGTCGCTCCATGTATAATACTAGTATTCAGCTACATCGAGATACATTGGAAGCCGACCACAACATAGTTAGGAAAAGGCTAGGATGGACTAGAATAAAAACAATGAAAAAGTTTCTCCAAAATTTTTTCTTAAACCATTTTTGGACCGTCTTTAATACTAATTTAGTGTGTAAACAAAGAAACGTAAACTACGGCTGCAGTGACAAAGTTGGCCCATTTGTACCAACATTTACTATTATTTAACAATCAGCCTTACATCTTGTTTTATAATCTAGGAACCGGGCCTTTCAAAAAAAATCAAAATCAAACTAATAATAATAATCTAACTTTTCTATAAGAAGTCAATTTAAGTAGTCAAACTTAAACCAAGAACAATATTAATTCAACAAAAACCTAAAGTTTTACCCCACAACGGTTGCAAGCTAGTCGACCTGTCGGCTAGTCGGAGAACGTCATAATAGGCCATCACTAATAAGTTTATTTATATTAAATTGGCAGCAAGTAAAACTATATGATGGTGTCCTCAACGGGCTGGACAGCATATACAGACGATCGGTAGCCACCGGATACAAAGAGAGAGACATCCGCAAGGTCGACAGTATAGTAGGATTCAGTAGCCTGAAGGTTAGTATCCATTCCCATTTCCCAGCGAGCAGCGGCCGCGAGCAACGGTAGCCCAGTGGTAGCAGCCTCGACTTACGAGCAGTGAGTCGTAGGTTCGAACCCAGGCAGACGCATTACTTTGTGTAATTTATTTCATCACCGCTGCTCTCAAAACGGTGGAGGAAAACATCGTGAGGAAACCGGCATGTCCTAGAACTAAAAATTCGAAGGCATGTGATATCTACGAAACCGCACTGGGCCCGCGTGGTGGATTACAGCCCATTCCCTCTCATAGAGAGGAGGCCTGCGTCCCAGCAGTGGGAACAATATAGGCTGATGATGATGATCGATATAGTAATAGCTGCAGGGAATGAATTTCGAAGCCGGGGACTCTTATTTAAGCAACTTTCTGAATAAATAAGTGAAAAAATGGACGCAAAGAACTGTAATAGCCTTCATGCCTTATAAATGATAAAATCATAATGTAAATCTTCCACATGAGACACGTCTTTTTGTCATCCGACGAAAAGAAGAAGCATGTTCTCTAAGTCTACGCGTATACGTATATATCTCTTGTTCTGTGGTCAGTTTTAATTTAAAAACAATTTTTACAGGTGGTATACAAGTACGAAGCAATTTTACCAACAGGGGTGCCACACGTGGCTGGCGTGTTTACACTCTTGGCGAACGACCTGACTGCGCACATGGCCCTGACCATGGTCTCCAATCCTGAAACTGTCGACTTGGGCCTGGAATTCCTCGACCAGATGAAGTAAATTCAAATTACCTTCCATTTTTTTTTTCTGGTAGACAAACTTCCGCCTCTGCCACCTATGTGTGGCTATATATATCCCATCAACAATAAATTATTTCATATTCTTCCAGGCCAGAATCTCTGACAGTCGAAGGTGCTGCAAATGTAATGATATCTAACTTCAAGCACCTGCTGGAGCATCAGATTGTAGCTATCATGTCCAATACCCTGATCAACGGCGTTACAATGCTTAAAGCTCTACCTCGTTGTGGTAAGCAATTTTAACATCCTATTCGTTACCGGAATAAACTTGATAACAAAACAACATAAAAAGTGCTGTAACGTGAATACCGCCAACCCAGTTTGTTTAAATTATTGGGCAAGACTATTGCAAATTTTTTTCTAGTTTCTCCCCTTTGTGTGAGAAATGTATTAAGTTAATTAGCACAATCAGCAAGCAACATGCAACGTTGCTAACATTCAACTTAAACATTATTTTGTAGAACCATTTGTACCAGGCCAAATAGATGACAAAGGAGTCGAAAGTAGTTCAAGTAACACAGAGACAGAACATTCAAGTGACAATTCCCCTTCGGGAAATGATGACATATTAAGGGGTAAGGGCAAGAAACAAAGTCCTCCTGCGAAGCGTCCAAAATCACTCATGAAACAATTACATAGAAGTAAAATCAGAAAAATAGGAAGACACCAGAAGATACATAAAAAGAAAAATCAGACAGAACTAAAAAAATATAAACGAAAGAACAAGAAACTTATGAAGAGAAAACAAGAAATGAATAAAATATAGACTAGCAATTAAAGGTCAAACAACAGTGTCTACCTTTTGTTTTACTAATTGAATAATTAATTACCAAGCTAATCCAATCAATTCAACTACCTCGCCGGTATGCTGATTATATGCTGGCTCTACTAAGTGTTCATCCCATCTTCTCTGAGTGCCTAAACCATCTTCATCCCGATATAGTTTATAACAGTAGTCTCTCGATCTATCCAAAACGCTTTCCAGTTCCGTCAAGGTGTTACCTCTACTGTCTTCAACTACCCAGCAACGCGGTTTGAAGGTACCTGTCAGCTGTTTAACTTTCATGAACAGATCCTTTGTTTGCACTTTGAATGCATGGCCCTCTATTTCCTTGCAGATGCTTTTGATGTGCACATCTCTGTCCTTCCGAGTAAGCTTCTCTGCATATATCAGAACTAAGACCCGCTGATTTCAGCTGTTTCCTCTCCTCAATCAATTTGCAGGATTCTATACTGATCCACTCTTCCTTCTTCCGAACAGTTTTAAATGCTCCACGATTAACTCGGGCCATGTCTAAAATAGCCCTCTTGAGGTTATTCCAGTCAGCTTCGCTAGAGTCAAAAGGATCTAATTTTAGTGACTAAATGCTATCGTCAATGGTTTCCTGGAAGTATTTTAGCGCAAGTCTATTCAAGGGTGCATCATTCTGACGATTCCGACGCGGTGTTTTTAAGCGCAATGTGAAATCAGCGACCAGAAGCTGGTGTTCACACCGCAGTCAGCAACTGGAAGGGTTTTAACATTGGTGATCGACGAACGCCGCCTCGACTTTATCGTTTTAATTATAGTCGATCTGATTTCTATGCCCCATCAGAGATGTCCATGAGCCCTAAGATGTCAATATTGCATCTTTGCATCGCCCTTTCCACAACCTCCAGCTAACTGGGTCTTAACAGACCTTTAACATTCCAAGTACCCACTCGAAGATGTTTTCTCAGTTGGGTACTATTTTGACCAGTGCCGAGACCAGACGTACAATTTCCACTCGCTGCCTGGTGGTCCGCAGTGACGTGGCTGGTAGCATATTTACCACAATGAGCCGAGGGTCATTCGGATCGCATGACAACATCTATAACTTGTTGTGACTTTTCATTATGGTTTTCTTGGGAAAATTGTACAGTGATTTCCCGTTGCCTTCTGTACCAGGTATTTCAGGGGTTATTTAGTTCCCAAGGCCGCTGCAGCATCTTCTGAACGGTAAACCGCCAGGTGTATGGTTATACCGCCATTGGTCGGACGCCAGGACCTCGTTCGTTATCTAGCAGGGGCACCACGATGGCTATTCATACGAACCACCAACGCATGCAGGTAAGGTTGACAATTGGGTCAGCTAGATGTTATTGCTGTTGCCCCTTACCCCCCAAATAATAATTGAGATTACCTCAACTCAAGATGAATGACGGGAGCCAAAATCTTCAAACGACTGAACATAATCTTATCATAAATCTTTATTTATCTCAACATCAAGAGTTAAAGGTGCTGGTTCACATATTTATAATCTTATATAGAGAAAGGTGTCTGAAATAGGAAGATCCTGAGGTACTCTCCGGCTTAGAAATAAACGTTTTTTTTTTTCAACATAATTCAAGATAACATTTAAAATGAAAATTAATAAATTGTCTAAAAAAAAAAAAGAAAATAAAATATGAATTGACATAAAAACATAAAATTATTGAAACATTCTATAGTTCCAAAATTGTACTACCTATAATGAAAACAAACATATAAGAAGGAAAATAAAAAACAAAACAATGTATGGTTTTCTTGAATCATAGCTATTATAAGAGCAAATTGATGGCACAGTGTAAGCGCAGTGGCTAAGCGGTTGGCTGATTGTGCTGTGTACGGTTTCAATTTAATATTAGTATGTCCAGGTAGATGTTCCGGGTCTGGCTGAAAGTGTAGGTATGCGAGTTTTAATGATTGTAAACGAGCCCACGATACAGGAGAAATACCTAGTGTGAAGAAACGTTTTAAAAAAATAACATGAAATCAAAATCGGCTAATCCGTTTGGGAACTACAGTGTCACAGACAGGTACACAATCATGTTAAACCCTTATGTTTTCGTCTGGGGTTATAAGTGTAAGAGTGTTATCTAAAATCGAGTGAGATAGGTGTGGTTTTTGTCAGACCGACACAAAATGTTTAGTCTGACTTAACTTTATTACCCCAAATTACACAAGTGACACAAACTAAGTTTTTAGGAGTGGTCATTGACGAACATCTAGACTGGAAAGCTCAGGTAGATAATCTATGCAATAAAATAAATAAATTTGTATACGCCCTCAGACAGATTAAAAAGGTAACCAATATAAAAACGGCTGTGATGTCATACCGTGCATATGTTGAGTCCTCGTTACGGTATGGATTAATTATGTGGGGAAATAGTACTGACCATAACAGAGCATTTGTCGCCCAAAAAAAATGTTTACGAGCCATATACGGGATTCCATCTGATGAATCATGTCAACCAATATTTAAAAATCTTGGTTTGCTACCATTACCGTCATTATATTTGTATGAAGCAAGTGTTTGTCAGAAAATATAAAGGATTGTTTAAAACAGCAGAGGAAATTAGTTCTCGAAGTCGCCGTGATCAATACAGACTTGTACTAGATGAGCTCCCTAGATTAGCAAAATATAATAAAAGCTGTCTGGCTATGTGTGTGCGTGTTTAAAATAAGTTACCAAATGTATTAAAAATATTAAATTGCAAGTTATTCAAAATTAAATTATATAAATGGCATTTCTACTTATAGAAGTAAGGATTTTGTTGAATATAAATTATAATGTTGACCAACCCTAATTTGCATGCTTTAATTTTAAGCAAAACATGTATGTTCTTATATGCTATAATAACACCTCTGTATACCATGTTTTAAACAAATAAATGATCTTATCTTATCTTACTCTAAAAACAAACTAGGCGATTTTTCTGATGCAAGCACTAATTATTTGACAGTTAACAACACAACAATTTCCTGTCAGCTGTCAGTCGCACGTCAGCTGCAATATGGTTCGTTTTCGGTGATAGTGATATTTATTATAAAGTTATTAAATTCAAGCGTTTTATGCTGAAGGTAATGTATTTATCAAAATGACTGAAGAAAAAATAGTGGACATAGAACAGGAATTAAACGATCTTTTGACGAAAGTCCAACCGAACTTGCAAGATGTTATTAAAAGGGTAAACAACACATTCGTTGGATATACTTAATCTTTTTTAATAATTTAGCTTTGAAATGATTTTCTAATAACATTTTATAGAGTTTCACGAATGTGGCGCTGCAGCAGACGAAGAATGGTGAGCAAATAAAACCGGACAGCCTCGGTGATACTTCATACTTCGCTAAAAACACACAAGTGTAAATATGTTTATTTCTTACATTGTATTAGTAGAACGATTACTGGGAGCAGCTTATGTTGAATTAATTAACATTATTACAAATTGCTAAGTTTATTTAGACTCAAACTAAAAATCTTCATTACACTGTGTCATACTATTCCAGAAACCTCTCCCGTTTAGAACTGATGAAGCCTCCAACTTTCCACATGCAAGCAGTAGAATTAGACTTGAAGTACATGAGCCTCACTTTACGGTGTTCACTTGGAGAAGTCAACGTAAAAGGACTGTATAGTGCATTTAATGAAAACCTGTATAATCTCATACCTGTTCTAGCTGAGGGACACGTTTTGTAAGTAAACTATTAATAATTATGATTCTTATTTGATTATTAAATGAGGAAAAGGTAATATAGAACATGTTCACAAATCTACATATATGTAATTTGTTTTAATTGCTCGACACAGGTGCAATGGCCATGTGCACAAAAAAATATATAGATTTCTGTGCTTGCACACAGACATAATTTTAATTTTATTTTAAGTGAAATATAATTTTGTCATACACATAAACCTTCTAGAATAAATGCTCTAACTAAATGATGCTGAAAACCACATCAAAATACATTCTGTAGTTAAGAAAGTCTATCTCTATACATAACAAATGCAACATAAATATTTTATTTTCATACTTACTGATAGGAAGAATTTATGCATAATTATGTACCTGTTGGTCCATATGCATAAATTATTTTAAAAAAAATAACTATTTTATGATTTGTGACAGTCAAGTAGGTAATCAGTTGTTATCTTAAAGAAATATATTTATGTATAGTTATGAAAACAATTCATATTAATGAGACAATCTATAAAACAAAAGAGAAACACTATAAAGATAGTTTATTTATCATACAGGAGAGCAGTAGGCAAGCACAAACAGACCGCTGTCTTTCCGGCCTCGCCGTCCAGTTCTGTCACTGCTCACGACACCCCGCCCCCGGCCCTTACTCGAGCCAGCCCGCAAAGCTGAGCTTGTAGTCACAAATTTGCCCCTTAATAATGGAACCACTCAGATCCAGCCTGTCCCTTTGTTGCCCTCCCCTAGCGACACCCTAAGCCGCTGCCGTACCCCGCAGAGGGTGCCCTTAGCGTGTTTTCGCATAGATAATAAGTTTAATTTCCTGGCTGGAGGCCTTAAATTCAAGGCATCCACAGGATAGTCCAGTTAAGCAGAAACCAGCCTTAAAGGCTGAACAGCAAGATGCCATTCAAAAAAAAAAAGAAAATAATTTCATTAGAACAAGTTACCATATTGCAAATCTATTAACAAAATGTGATGATGAATGATGTCACAGTAATTATCAGGTGGTGATTTAGCCACCTGCATCGTTCCAGTATACCTGTCATATTAATTAACTTTCCCAGAGAAGACATTTCCAATTCATTAAAAATTAATGTATCTTTTTGTACATACATCAACGCAGTCTGTATGCTGTTGTACAATAATTATGAGTATCTTTAGGAAAGTTGTTCAATATGCAACATTAGGTACCTATATTAGGACAGGAAACTTAGTTTATAGTTTATTAGCAAAAACTAACTAGTACTACTAGTAACTAGTTTTATATAAAAAAGATACATCATTATAATAAAATGCATTAATTTATGGTACAGGTCTGTGCACAAGGGTTGGTAAGGTAGGTCACTAATGGCATGCTAATCAAAGTGATTAACAAAAGCGTAATCATTTCATTAATATTTAAAAACTGTGTACTATTCTAGAATATCATTGTCGAACATGATCGCAGATGTCAGAGTGGGCCTGACGCTGGAAGATGATGCGTTCTCATTCATCAATCCTGGAATCGAATTCATACATGATGAAGTCCTAGTGAAGGTAATTGTAAATAATAATGTTATCTATTATAACAATTGTGCTCCGAAATCCGCCCTTATTTCTATGATATAAAAGCGCTGTCAAGTTACCTTTGATAGTAGGCTAAGCTACGTATTATGTTATATGTATAACAAGTAGTTATGTTATGTTACATAACATGCAATAACATCACACCTTTAATCCAGTTTTAGGCATTGGTGAACCAATTGTTCACCTGCATTTCGCCAGTTATGTTTTAAACCCCACGTAATACGACAAGCTTATTGCTAACAACGAAGCACAAATTTAGACTACGTGGCCGCTGCTGAATAAACCTGGAAAACCCAATAAGACTGCCCAACCTAGTAATCGAACTCAGGACATCATACTCACCACTAGTGCTTGCAATCACTTGACCAACACGGGTTATTAAAAATGCATTAACCTATTTATAGTAATTGCCAAATACTAAATTAAATAGTTGTTTTCCTTGCGAATATTAAATATTGTATTTCCCTCCTTAAACAAAATAGGATTAACGAATTATTGCTCTTGCAGCTATCTTGGCCGTCCCCGCAGAAGAATGGGGGCTATGACTTCGCAACGACTGAGCAACTGGCTAAACATATAGGTAAGTACGCTAAACCGTGTAAATTACATCTATCAATAATCAAGGGGGAAGCTCTACGTTATATTGGTTTTCAACGCTCAGTTACACGCTGAAAATCCAATATCATACTTTTATTCAGGCAATAAGTGTCTTTGCGTTTGCCTACTGATGAAAACTAGAATTAATGTAGTAGGACATTACTTTTATCGAAAGTAAAACCGAAGCCGCATGTTTCAATACCACGTTCCTAATTAGCCTCTTAAAACGCCTGTGTACTATGTTTAGAAGAATTAACATTCCTGCTCAACCTGGTACCTACACCGGTATGCAAATTGATAGTTATCGCCTTACACGCTTGATAACTGTTGCAACATAAGAAATTAATAGTTTGTCGCTCAGATAAGAAACGAGTTGTGTAAAACATGTTAAAGTTTTTATTATTAATCTTTTTTTAATGATCAAAACTCATATTCGTCATCATTATAATTATATATATATCTATCTATATTATGTACTAGCAGCCAAGTCTCACCCGCTGCTCGGCTGGTAAGGTTTGCAAGCCTTACAAGCCGAGCAGCGGGCTAGCGTTTCAGATCCGGTTATTAAATTATATTGGTACCTATTTAGATTATAATATTGCTTTAATAATGGTAAAACAAAATTGTTAAACATCGGATGGGAAATACATTGTATTCTTTAATTTCGATGTTAAAAGACCCCATAAACGTCCCTGCACGCTGCAAGAAACGCACCTCCTAAATTGCGGCCTCAGAAGCTCTAGCATAAAACGCGCGACGTAAAGGTTCAATCAGAACCCCGACAAGAGCCAGGCAGTTCTCTTTTCTAAACCGTGTAGAAATAAGCCACCCGCGCCTAGCCCGACCACTATGTACGGTAAGCCTATCCCTTGGGGGAAGCAAGCCAAATACTTAGGAGTCCTACTCGACAACTACCTGTCCTTCGCGGCGCACATCAAAGCTGCTCGCGACCGAGCTGCCTTTGCTATGGGTAGGCTTCATTTCATGACTTCGGCCAAAAGCAAGTTGTCACTCAAGTGCAAGTTGCGCCTCTACACCGCGGTGATCCGCCCCATTATGACGTACGCTTGCGTCGTGTACGCTCACACCAAGCCTAAGTACATCCATAGGATGCAAACTTTGCAGAAACGGTTCTTACGTAGAGTCACGGGAGCCCCCTTTTATGTCCGTAATGACCGTCTTCACGTAGACCTTAGAATGCCCACTATACTCCAGTTTATGAAACGGCTTTCGAAGCGTTTCTTCGATAACGCCATTAAACACCGTAATCCCCTGATCGCAGCGGCCGCCCGTTACGAACCCTCGCGCATTAGTTCAGTACGCCGTCCGAGGCATACTCTCGTCACCCCCGATGATGCTATCACCCTCCTCCAGGAAAGTAGCAAAGAGACTAGTACTCTTAAAAAGTTCAGACATAAACCGCCGTCTTTCCGACCTCGCCGTCGAGGTCCGTCGCGACGTCCCAGCCTATGCCCTCCCCGATCCTCGCTCGGGCCAGCCCGCGATGCTGTGCCAGTAGTTTTAAATCAGTCCCTAAATAATGATATCATTCAGATCCTGCCTGTCCCCATGCAGTCCTCCCCCAGCGATGCCCTAAGCCGAGGGTGATGCCCTAAGTCGTACCCCACAGGGGGTGCCCTTAGCGTGTAGTCGCTTAGTTTGTAAGTTTTTATGCCCTGGATGGAGGCCTTACTCTCAAGGCATCCACAGGATAGTCCGGTTAAGCAGACGATAACCTCATAGGTTGAACTGCGAGATGCCATTCACAAAAAAAAAAAGTTCAATCAGAAATACATTTTTAGTATGTATTTTTTTTGAAGTGAAACTTCTTATGCGACTTCCAACAAGTTTAACGCTACCATGGAGGGGGAATATTTTCTAAAACTCACTAAGAGATAGAATATTAGGCAGAGAGGCAATATTACAAGATTATTGACTACGTAGTTCTACTAGACCTGTACGCAAGATGGCGTGCAAACAGTCATGCATTCGACTCTTCGGTGTGACCAGCCTTCGCTCAATTTCCATGAGTAGAATAACCTCGATAAACTTTATGTAATAATTATGTAATAAAAATAATACTACAAGAAAACAACAAAATATGATTTAGAAGCTCAATAAAATAACGAGAGTGAATGCGTGGCACTCGAACGCATGCGTGTAGTATTACGAAGTTTCACTTCTTTCGCGCGGAGGGACTCCACGCACTATTTTTTCTCACATGTACACTTCAAAATTTCTACGCGAACGATGTCGCGGGCAACAGGTACAACTATATAAAGTGTTATTTAAAACCAAATAGGAGCGAAATAGGTTTTAAAATCGTAGAAATTTGCTTAAATTTTTCTCCGCATTTCGTGCTAAGCCCATAGAGGTGTGGCATTTAAGGGCAGATACATTTGCGGATTATGCAAATCTTAAAGCGTAAAATAGTTTCATTGCGTTTAAAAGGTTTCTTCGAATATTTACCCTAGCATATCCTAAGTATATCAAAAATTTAAATGAAATAACTATACCTTTCCCTTCAGATGACCTGCCCCTAACAGCCGCAGTATCCCTGCCGCTATACGCGCTTCTTCGGGAGAAGCTACAGCGACACCTAGCGCTGGTGCTGCGGCAAGCGACCAGCGTGTCCGAGGTTATGTGCTGCAACCCCTCGCTGATGGAGGCTTACAGGTAATAAGTAACATAAGTGCGAATGAAGTACTGTTCCACAAAATGGGTTACCTGATATTGTGGCCGTCGTGCCCTGGTGCCTGCACGTTAAAGGAATTGACGGACGTAAAGTACACGTCTTCCGGAATCTTTAAAAACAGATTATAATTTCTTAAAAGAATGCGGATAATCTCCCAGTACCATTTTGCTGTAGCTACAACGGTAAAGGTGGAAGCGCCAGGGTAGCTTGCGTTTAAACTTTCTTACGTTTTTTGTAAATACATACTTGTTACAAAAAAGAGGGTGTTATGATTTTGACGTGTGTATTTGTCTGTGTGTCTGTCTGTGGCATCATAGCTCCTGAACGGATGAACCGCTTTTGATAAATTTGGTTTCGTTTGAAAGGTGTCTTAATCGAGAGTATTCTTAGCTATGCTTGACAATAATATTTTAATCCAAGCTTCGCCGCGACGTAGCGCTTGGGGACCACTAAACGCTAAGTAGACGCTTAGTACAAGCAGATGGAATTCGCACAGAAAGTGATAAACAAAGCGGTCCCCCGATGAAACGACGCTTGGATTAAAAGTTTAGTTATATTAAACGTAAAAGGACATTTTTTTTTCTTTTTAGAGGCTTTTTGGGTCGGGGTTTATTTTTCAATTTTAAATTTAAGTTTTATCAACATACAACCTAACAATGACCTGCAAATTGCAATGAACGTAAAAAAATAATTTTGCGGGCTACCCTGGCGCTTCCTCTTTATGATGCTTGCTCTTTCTTCCCCATCTCAGGCTGTGCGTTGTCTATCACTTATTAAGATTTTTAATAACAACATTTAAACAAAACTGCTCCCTTTTAGCGGTATGATTGACAACCTATCGCAGAACGGCAACAAAGTAGTGGATATGATCCTCATAAACATTCGACGCACCCTGCTGCAGAGCCGTCGAGAAGTGCTGCAGCTGCCGCCGCTGCATGCCACCTTCATGCATAAGGTGAGGATATACTTGACCTGTCCCACCCTTGGGCAAAGGCCTCCCCCCCATTCCTTTCACTTCTTGCAGTGCTGTGCTTCTTCTCGACAACTTATGAAGAAGCTATCTAAGGCGTTTTGCCATCTTATCCTCGGTGAGGAATAGGAAATACTAATTAAATAAAGAAATCCAAGTTAAGCTCATCTAAGATGGGCAGACAACATTGTCACAGCACAGAAACATGGAGATAGGCATATTAAAAAAGGAATGGCCAATACCGCTGGGAACTCAACGTTCTTCTGAACTCTGAGTCTGTGTGGGGGAAGTCAAGCAGTGGATGATGATGTTGGGAGCTTTGATTAGGCCTCTAACTTTTCTATTTGCCATCTTAAATGAAACCTTGCCACGTTTCAGGTAGGGTCATTATCGTTTATCGGCAAGTTTGAGACGGACACGGGATGGGTGAAGAATCTTGCGACGATTAACAGGATAAGTGACGTCAGTGTCACCCGACCGCACCCTATGAAGACTAGCTTCTACGTTACTTTGAGGATAAAGGATTTGCAAGTGAGTTGACTGCATTAATAAGTAATTAATTCTGTGTATGAGCAGTTAGGCCCGTACTTCACCAAAGCGGAGAGGAGAGGAGATGTTTAGGAGCTTGTGTATATCCATCCACTGTAGCTGTTCCGAGATGTCTACTGGCTAGACCGGAGCAGAGACATGTAAAATGGTTACGCCCAGTGCCAACGACCAGTTTTTATTTTAAACTTTGCCCCACTCTATGAATTTCTCCTGTATCGTCGGTGCGCTTACAAACATTTAAACTCACATACAAAAACAGCCAGACCTGTAACAACTATCTGTAGGCCATACAAATGGGAACACCCAAATACTCCGAAATATTTTATTCCGAATTTCAATAATCCGAGTGCCAAAAGTCCGAATTTCATAATACCTAAGAATTATAATGTCTATTATTAAAAATCACGAAATTTATTTTACCGAAAGTCGTAAATGCGATTTGTTAGTTTTCCGATTTTCATACGTTCGAAGAATCAAATGCTCGAAGGATTCTCGGTCCGAAAAACGACATTCCGATTTTCAATTGTTCGAATAAACTAAAAGTCAACATGTTCTGCTACAAAATTTAGAGACAGAAACGAATCGCTGCAAAACCGACTTCACGCAGTCTTGTCTGCCCTACCCCTAGTGTGTAATTTAAGCTCGCGTGGGGCCGCCCAAACCCCGCAGCGCCGGAGCCGTGACAGAAATAATGCTTGCTGCATGTTGCATGCCTGCTTGCTTGCATGCCTGCTTGCATGTTGCATGCCTGCTAGCATGTTGCATGCCTGCTTACATGTTGCATGCATGCTTGCAGGCTGTATGCTTGCTTGCATGCTGCAAATCCCCTGTATCATAGTTTAAAAGAGAACAAGGCGTTTTTATTTCGGATTTGTATTAATCGATATTTTAATAATCGGAATTCGTATTTTTGATGTTATTAAAACTCGGTATTTTGAGAATAGTAATTATAAACGTTAGGAATATTGAAATTTAGGAATTATAAAAATAGGAGTAATGATAAGTCGGAGTTGTTATATTAGGAATTTTGAACCATTCGGAATTATGACAATCGGCATTTTGAAATTCGAACTTGTGACTATCGGAATAAAGTTTTTCGTATTTATGTAGTGTACCCCATACAAATATTTGCTCCGTGCGGGGATCGAACCCGCGATACGCAGCGCAGCAGTCGATCGCTCACCACTGCGCCAACCGTGTCGTCGAAGTAAATTCGCTAAAGCGACTGCCGCTGAACAAATATGAGACATCTCCTCTCCTCTCTGATCAACCGTTTCCACTAAGCGGAGACGAGAAATGTGAATAACAAAATTCTACTGATGGTTTGCAACACATCTCTTTTCGTCTCGTCTGCGCTTCGGTGGACTGTGGGACTTAGCCTTTTGGAACAGAGTGTAGAATCACATATCGTCTGCGGAACTCACCATCTTCCTGCCCTTGTCAAATTCTACTTGGGGTCGACGTAACTCGTTCCTTCTTCCTTTCTCCCCTGTCAGACGTCATGGCATTATTTACTCCTTTCTCTTTCATATCATACCATCGTCTGCGGAAGTATGTAATTAAATCGGTTAACAACAGATCGGCTACGACGAGTACCGCATCCGTGCGATGGGCGTGTCGTGCAGCGGGCGCGCGACTGCCGCGCTGCAGCGCCACTCGCTGCACCTCGCGCTCTCCATCGGGCTCTGCCACTGGGAGGCCTTCGCGCAGCTTGACCATCTACGAGTGCAGAACTTGGAGTAAGTCTAATGTTTAAAAGTTTATTGAGAATGTGTTATTTAGTCACCCTAAGCTGTGGTCACTGTGTGGTAATATTTTGCATAAGATTTTATGTCATATTTTCCTAAACTTACCTTTGCTTTTATTATACAAATGCTCGACGAAGCTCCCCTAACCTACCTTGTAATATTGCAGCAATAATTATGTGTTTTTGTGCACAATACAGAATAAGAGTATTATTTCGGTGGTTACTTTTCAACCTCTACGAGTAATCACGTCATTATCAAAATCAGAAACTGACAGTTAGTATACACATGTAACCATATCATTGTCAAAACGGTGAAGGAAAATATCGCAAGGAAACCGGCATGTCCCGGGTCACAGGCCACACTATTACGCCATAACATAAATTCGTAGAATTGAAAGTTCAGTTCAGTTCGGGTATACTGAACAAGTCAAACTCTAGTCTCTACTACTAGTCGAAATTGTAAATTTAGAATTTAAATAGGGTTTGACAAGTCCTGAATCTCGATTACTCAAATCAGAAACCGGGTATAGTCGAGTGCAATTAGATAAAAAAATGCTCATAAGTCGGAACGATGTTAATAGTGGTCGTATTACACACCAGGTACACAGGTCACACTAATGCGCCACAACATAAATTCGGCGAATTTCAAGTTATTCATAAACGAAACAAAAATTCCCTAAAGGAAATTCAGAACAAAAAAAAAGTCACGGGTGGCTAAATTCTTTTTTTATTCTACACATCTTTAGGACCTCAGTAAAAAAATCCCATGAAAATCCGACCACTATGAACTTCGTTCCTCTTTATTGCCTAATTGCACTCGACTAGTAGTATACATCTGAAGTTTTCAACCGTTATCCTTTTCCCCAGTTGCGCAGACTTACATGTGACCGGGCTGGGTCCTCTGAACGGCGCATCGAGCCTCGTGACGGCGTGGCTACGCGGCGCGGCGACCGCGCTGGCCGCGCCTGCGCTCTCCGCACAGATACAACACGAGTTGCAGACCGCGTTGCAGGAGCTGCCGCAATGGGAGCTACCGCTCTGGGAGCTCTTCTTTGCCAAGCAATGATACAGTTACATGTTTCAGCTAAAGATGTACCAAGTACTGTTACAGCTCTTGGTACAGAGGTCGTAAACTGTTGCTATGTTGTTACACGTAAAGTGAAACATGTTACAGGTATTGTTACAGCTACGGCTACGAGGAGCTAAATAACAGGTTATGTTGTTACAGTAAAAAGTACAGGGTGTAAGTGACGTCGATGCGCTTTTATCACAAGTTCAGCAGGTAGAACTATTTCTTCTTTAAAAAACAACTGTTCCATATATTTTGACTATGAAGACTTGTTAATTAATAAACGATGAAAAATATCTTCTCTAGGTTGTCTAGAATAATGTGCTGGATTCATGGTAACACTTCGCGGGTCGGTGTTGCATGCCGCATGTAGCGTGCCACATGGTTGTTTTTTCGTATTAACGGATGATATATAAAAATGGATGTTGTAGTCAAAATTGTGTGTTATAGGCATTTTTTCCGATCTGAGACCTTGCATTTTATCGTCACTTTTGAAGTGCAATATAGGGTGTCACCTTGTTTCGCAAACAGAAGTTTCACAGAATTTCGTTTCCCAGAAAATGTTTCACATAATATTTGATCCTCGTATTTTTATTTCGAATATTTTTGTTTCAACTACTATTTACTTGATTGAAACATATTTTACAAAAACACACTTCAATGAATTTTATACTCACATTTTTTTATTTAACAAATTTATCAAACAATAGAATTACTTTTTAACGAATATTGTTTGTTCGATGTATGTTTCCATGGTATTTTATTTCAACGAAATTATTAACCTTAAATTAAAATATTGTCCTTAAAAGTCAATATGATGTACTACAAAATTTAGTGACAAAAACGAATGGCTGCAAATCAGACTCCACGTAGTCTTGTCTGCCCTACCCCTAGAGTGTAATTTAAGCCCGCGTAGGCGCGGAGGGATGAGGCGGCCCGCGAGCTGAGGAGCAGGTGGTATCTATCGCTTGCCGCCGCGGCTGAGGCTGGCCAGCAAGTCGAAGCTGCGGTGGTGAGCGTTAATACCATCTGCGACGATGAACTCGCGTGGGGCCGCCGGAGCCCCGCAGCGCCGGAGCCGTGACAGAAACCATGCTTGTTGCATGCTGCATGCTTGCTTGCACGCTGCATGTTGCATGCTTGCTTGCATGCTACATGCTTGCTTGCATGCTGCGTGCAACAGGCATGAACACCATTAGTGAGAATAAAAAGATTGTTTTCCTACTTGACAAGAATTTAACCGCATTATTTTTGTGAATGCGGTGATGTAATTTTATAGGAGGGTATGTATTTTTCAAAGGTATGAGTTTTAGAAACTGTCACTCGATAAAATGCAATTCTTCGTAATAAGTTTTATGTGAAACAAACAATATGTGGATAAAGAATATTTGATTTGTTATTCTATATATGAATATTCTAACATTAAACTTTATTTGAAACAAAAATTGATGATTTAATTTTTTTCAAAGTAAGTATTCTGCGTATTGATTATTCTATGAAATGATAATATGAGAAACAATTTATGTGAAACGAAATTCGATGAAACAATTAGCGACGAAACAACGCACAACCGTAATATAGTTTATGACGCACATTGAATAAAGTCAGTGTAGTGGAACGATGATTGCCTGCATATACTAAATAGTTTGGTTGACTGTCCGTATTAATTTCAACTTATCTAGGAATTTGTACCAAAATATTGTGATTTCCTACTGGTTTTGAGGACCTATTGAATATTCAGTAGTTCATACTTCTCATTGTTGTTTTTTTTTTTTAAGTCGAGACTTCGAAGATTTGAAAGTTATAGATTTAGTTGAAGATGTGTAGTTTTATTAGGTATTATTTTTCCAGAAATCAAGACTCACTGAAAAATTCATAGCAAAATGTTATATTCCGTAAGTCAATTTATTACACACCAGATTTGATATCCGTCCTTTCGTTCATTATCCTAAAATTATTTTACTTAGCACTACTTATTTATTATTTTATATGTAATGAAATAGTGGTAGGGTACCTTCTTGTTTTACATCACCATATAGGATAACCGTTAATTTATATAATGTTTTTAATGTATTTACAAGGAATTCGCAGCATTTTACGAATTATTAGTATTAAAATAAGTACATATTTGCTACGACCATTTACTTTTTTGAAGTACACTGTAATGATTTCTATTATATGTAATAGTATATTGTGTATTAAGGGCGGTAAGTAAGGAATTACGATCGAGGCTCTAGTAGAAGCCCGAAGTCGAAGACTGAGGGCTTTCTGAGTCGAGGTTCGTAATTCCCGTACCGCCCGTGAAACATACAATGTTTTTCATCACACTTGCGAGTTAATAATTATGAATATACACAAGTCAGCACACATATTATTACGAAATACGTGAACTGATTTGCGGATGGCGGGCTGTTTGCCCACACCACAGATTATACAAATGTTTTGTTCATAAACTATAAAGGCAAAATACTTACCTAGGTATATACAGCCATGACGGAGTGTAAAAAAATAAAAATTTCGACGTTTGGATACAAAAAACTATCGATTATTTAGATTTTAGAACATTAGTTGAGTAGTTAAATAACATGTAGCGAGATTGAATGAAATTCCTGTTTAGATAACATTTTAAGACAATTTTTCAATTGCGTGTAAACTCCTTGCTCGATGAACTTGCATGACCTGTGTGCTGTCAAGCGGTGCTGTAAATTAAAAAAAAATTACTTACCGCCCTAGGGTTTTATATGGGGCATTACAGCCAAGTTCACCTGTATGTTATGACACTGTTTACGTGCAAGTGTGATGAAAATTAAAAAAAAAATACTTACCGCCCTAGGGTTTTATATGGGGCATTACAGCCAAGTTAACCTGTATGTTATGACACTGTTTACGTGCAAGTGTGATGAAAAATTATATTGTAGACATATTTTTTTTACGTTTTCCTAAAGGACACGATATTAATATACAGTTGGTATTTATTATGTAAATATTATGATTTTGACTAGCAATATCCAAACGATAAATCAAAACTATTATATTTTACTTGATTCGACTATTTTAATAGCAATAATAAATTATTCTTAAATTATAATCATTGTAATTTAAATTATAGTAACAGAAAATATTTTACTAGAAAAGAAGTACATATTGATATGTTTTTGTATGGTGTGTATTATGAAGTATGATTTATACAGGATTAATTTTTTAAGTGGGCGTGCATGGCCAAATCCGAAACTGAGAAATAGCGATAAGGAGTTACAAGCTCGATTTTGATACATAAAAATCAAACTGCATCATCGGGTTTTTGATAAATCAATATTCCTGGCCAGACACCATTCGAAACTGTCGCTAATAAAGATCTGATGCAGACTTATTCTCAATCAAAATGGAGTTCGAGACTGCTTTGATTATTTGTCGTTATTCCTCATAGTTACAGAATTGGCCACCGACGCCCACTTCTGAAATTCATTCTGTACATAAGACGAAAAGCAATATTTTATATCAATTTACTAACTGTTGTATATTTTGGTTGTGTTGTGACTTTGTGAGTGCCTTTCTACTGAGACTGTTGTAATTTGTATTTTTAATAAACAAATTGTTAATAAAATTTTTCAAATAATCTACCTGATTTTTAATTTGATCGCCGTTTTAACAATGGACACGGTATCTCTTTCGAACAGTCCCGCAACCCTGGCAGGCATCGGCCCTCTTGGACCCCTTCCGGTTTGCTGGCATCTCCTTGAGGCGCGCGTGGAACACGGAACGCGCCGTCGGCACGGCCTGTCGTCATGAGACGGACGGACGGTGAGCTAGCCCATTACTCACCGTCCACAGGCCCGCGCCTACGGTGGCCGGGGGCCACTGGTTGCCCCCCGACGCCCGGGGCGTCTCCCGCGGCGGCTGGGACGAGAGGTTCTCTCCCTCTCACGTTCCGCCACCTCCTTCGCTAGCATGACTGCTTCGCAGAAGAACGCGACGGCTTCCCATTCCCTCTCGGACCATGGATTGAACCAGGGCCGGACGCGAGAGGTCGCCGCTACGAGGACACGGCGGTGCTCAGCCCAAGCGGAGCAGACCTCCACGGTGTGCTCCACCGTGTCCTCGCAGTGGTGACACCCGGGCGTTTCCTCCCGCCCGATTCGGTGAGGACCTGCGTCAGGCGGAAGGTGAGGGCACCGTGGCGCCTCTTAAACCACTCCTCAAAGAGGGGACTTATCGCCAGTATTGTGGCTTGCCCTGCACGTGGTTGCGACAGTCGCTGTCTCCATGTCGCCATGAGATCGCGCCGGAGGTTTGTCCGCTGAGCGACAATTTGCCGCGGCAGCGGAGTTTTCCCCCCGGCGTAGTGCCTCCGCGCGCCATTCGTGTAGGTGCGCGAGTACTATCGCCTCCAGATCCCATGGCGGCAATCTGGCCAGGAGGCTCGCCGCCTCGCCGGAGATCGTGCGCACGATCTCGCCGTTTTAACCTGCTTAAAGCTTTCAAGAAGTTGTTTAAATTAGCAGTTAAAGTCATCGTAAACTTAAGTTATTCCGGGTGGCGTCTTTCTCTTTGCTGAAGAGAAACCATTATCACCTTATACGAACATTAGAGACATGCAAAAGTAAACCTTATTTAATCGAGGTAAAATTGGCTCCTCCCTACTCCTGCCCCCCCCCCCCTCAAAATGGCTTCCCAATCAATCCGTACATATCTAAAAGCGATACAGAAACGGTCTCGGGCGGGTACCTTCGCGTTCGCCCACGTTACCACGATTCTGTATCACTATCGTGATGCTGTCGTCCTTCAGTCGCGATGCAAATGCGCGGCACCCTACCCTACCTCCGTTATTAACTCTCAGTTCTCCCTGATGTAGTCAGCAACAGTCGCACGTTTGCATCGATACCATAGCGATATTGTCAATGCGCGTTTCAATTGCGACTAACGCGCGTTTTAGGCGATGCAGAAGTACATTTATGAAACCCGTGAAAAAGTCTCCTTCGGTGACAGACCTATCCAAACGGACATGGGGACCTTACCTCACTTCTTCTCTACTATCTGGCCAAAAAGAATATCATACCAAAAACGTTCTTATTACTCTTGACACTGACGCTTTCAAAAATGCACTTAGCTGTTTTGTAAGATTTTGGAGTGGATTATTTTATATTTCTATAGCATTTTTTAAATGAATGATGTTAACGGAGAAACTTTCTAGTTTGTATTCTTTTTAGAGGTTTTGAGTGGTATGTTTCTATTGTTTATGTTAGATTCCTCGACTTTATAAATACTGCCTGGTGCTTGTGCCCCGTGGTTTCATCCGCCATTTCTCTTTTTGCTCGGTTCCTGAGGGGCCGCAGCCTTGCTCAAAATATGGACTTTCAAAATAAAAAGAATTTCTCAAATCTACTTGCGGTTCCAATTAGAGCGTTCAAAGAAACTATTTATAGCTTTATTAAACCAAAAGCTCCTTCCCGTAACTTCGTTCGTGTAGAAATTTTGATGTGTTTTTCAGGTATAAATTAAACTTATAAACCTTCCTCTTGAATCATTCATTTTCAAATCAAAATACGTTGCGTAGTTTAAAATATCTAAGCGCACAGATGGCGGGAAACGACTTTGTTTTATACTGTGTACCTAGAGATATATTAGTATGTACTAGCTGTGCCCGCGACTTTGTCCGCGTGGAATTCAGCCATCTGCCAGTGGCATTCCCGTCAAAATCGGTCCACTGTCCAGCCGTTCTTGAGATTCGCTGGAACAAAAAGACGGAAAAAAATTGTAAAAAATGTTATTTTGGTATATGTAGGTAGGGTACCGTATTTACATTCTTAAGCATGTAGTAAAAAGCGGTTATTTTAATATTACAAACAGACACTTCATATTTATTTACACACTTCAGATTATACGTAAAGTATAACTAGATAAATTGACATTGAAGATAAGGTGATGTTTTTCAGTAAGTTCAGGTTGTCAGTCTTAGCGCATTCGTACACGTATGCGTTACGGAAACGAAGATACTAAAGTCAATCCTGTGTGCAGTGTGTGTGCAGCCTGGGCTTTGGGCAGTCAGGCTGGCAACAAACCTCTGACCTGGCTATTTGTTTATTGTGGTATATGGCTCATTCGTTTCCACGACTAATTCATCGATCTTTTCTTAACAGATATCATCTAAACAAGAACAATGGGGTTAATACAGTCCGTGTTCTGTTCTATGACATTTTGTGTGGAAAGGTAAATCTTACATTTATTTTATAAATATAGTCGGGCGATGCTTGTCGTTCTGCATGTTTTAACACGAAATCTATGAAATCTTATAGTGGCACTGCCACACAGCACATAGGGACCATCAACTGCACGAAATATTACGGGTAATGCCAGAAAAAGATGTAAACCTAGTGCTACCCAGCTTTTTGGGTAAAGTTCAAAAAGAAACTATTCACCTTTGTAGGTAGTAGTAGTAGTAGCAAGGTTACACTTATTTCTAGCCGGCTATACCTAGGTGCGGCCGGTAGAAGTTGGTTAAACTTAGGTGTTACATCCTTTTTATTAGGGGCTAGGGCACACCGACAAAATGTGTTAGTTTAGGTGAGAACTGTGACCAAAAGCGCACAAGCCGAGCGAGCGTAGAGAGCGGTGCCGCAACAGCGGGCAAGCGCTGCATCCAAATTGGTTACATTAAATCGTCAATAAAAAATAGATAAACCTCCTTTAAATTTATTTTAAAATCATTAAAATAAATTTAAAGGGAAACGCCCAATCTCGGAGTTTACCCAAAAACCTTGAGCAATACCTACTAAGTTAACCCGGGTAATGACAGGATTACTTTTTCTTCTAGCATTACCCGTAACAGATACTCGTATATCGCTGTATCAAATTGCTCCACTTGTGTCGCGAGTGCTCTGAGTCAGCATTTCATGCTATACTCGTACCAGCACGAATGTGAACCTACACGTATAGTTAGCATCCATATTTTTCGCCATCTAACATTTGTGGTCAATACCAGAGTTCTAACATGGACCTGCTGCGCTTTCCTGCTGATGCTCCTAATGTTCACCATCGTCATGCTGATGGTGTACGGTATCTCAGTAGGATACCATTACGCACAGAAAGAACTCGCTTCGTTTGCTAGTAAGTACATAATACCTCTCATAATTAGATTCCTCAAAGGCCTTCCGAGAGTTTTTTTACGCCTAAGCTTTCTTCGAAACTGAGGACGCTTAGAGACAGGGCTTGGAACCGGTACCAACCATAGGCGTATGAGTGGCTAACGTATATGTATGTACCAAATTTATCCATACTGTTTAGTCGAAAGGTACTAATAATACAACTAAGACGTCTTGTAGGTACCGATATCACACTAAGGCCAATAGTACTTCAAACCCTGCGTACCTATATGTATTAGTATGTCATTTTTTTATGACAATATTCGTATTTAACAATATCGTACATGTTAGTAGGGCTCTGCTTCATGGGTCTATTTCTTTATTGCTCAACTGTGCTCGCATTTGACCATATTGTTTCCTTACAGTGTCGTCCAGATCGACGACGGAGCCGACGATGCTGAGAGCCGGGCCCGAGAACAGACCCGTGGTGCGTCTGCTAGCAGTCAACAGGTCGGAGGTTGAACATGCACCACACCCACTACTTGGTACGTATAATTTTAGCAGGCAGCTGCTTATTTAAAGCCTTCACCCTCTGTGTTTAGAACTCTCATCGAGTTGTAACCGAATTCGGTTTGCAAGAATGCATTACGCTTCCGTTAAAAAAAAAAAACTTACGGAGTTGAATGAACTAAAAGTACCTATCCTTATATTTCAGAGGTGTACCAAACCAGAAAGCCAGGAGAACAGATCTTTATTGAGCAATCAGAAACACCTATCGTTCTACTAGAAACTGAAAGGTGAGATTTTTTACGACCATCAAGTTTCATTCAACGGTAGTACCTATTCTACCACATTTAACCCGTATCCTCATCCGTTTTGTCGATATTTTTAATCCTATTATTTTAATAATGTATTGTAATAATTTCGCCTACAGGCCTCCTAAGGAACCCGAGCTATCGCCACACGAGCGTGATTTGGCGCGCAGACTCATCGGTCGCTTCCGTCGCTCGCGCAACAACACCTCGACAGCGGAGCCCTTCCTGAGGCCCTTGAGGTCACTCAACGTCACACAGGCCAAAGTGATGCCTGTAATATGAATAACATTGGTGTCTGCCTATTGCGACACATATAAATTTACCAAGTGGCTCGTTTTATTTGGGACATTTGGGTAACTTGACTTAAACATCATTAACACCTGCAGGTGTAATCAAATCATCAAGGGATTAGGTAGATCATATTTTATCTCCATTTACATAATGAATAACATACTTATAATTTTATATGTATTATGGTGTTTGTAAATTAGTAAAGTATTTTATAATAAAATGAATGTATTTTACTCGTTTAACTCGCCACCAAAGTCACTAGTAAGAGTCAGCTCACACCGAGACGCGACGCTGCGCGCACACTTTATAAGAGCGATTCAAAACATAACTTTATTTTCTACACGAAAAGATCCACATTTCGTTTTGAGAATTCTGAATACGTTGCGCAACGTATTCTGAATTCTCAAGGTGCGCGCAGCGTCGCGTCGTGTCGCGTCTCGGTGTGAGCTGACCCTAATAAGGGCGCCTTCAAATTAGCCGCATAGAGCCGCGCGGTGGTAGCGCGGCTGCAGCGCTGCCGCCGCGCTGCTTTGTTAATATAAATAAATAAAAAACGCGCGACTGCAGCGCTACACCCGCGCTGCGGCCGCGCGTCATTTCACCGATCGACTAGTGACGATGCGGACGTAGTTTTTGTTCAGGTCTAAACATGAATGAAAATCAGGTTGAACAATTTATCGATGAGGTTGAGAGTCGTCCAGCGATATGGGATTCGAAGTAATTCATAGAATTGTTTTCTTGATAATCGTAAGTAATTTTGAAATTTTTGGTCACTGTAGCCTTTTACTTTATGAAGTTCAGTTCGTTGACATAGACAAACTAACGGCAACGTTTTCATAGGTTTCTTTTTCCAAAATCTTTTCGTTTTAATAGTAACATTGGGCGCCTTCAAATTAGCGGCTAATTTGAAGGCGCCCTTACACTCACACATTCGGTATATTATTATATGACTTTATTTCTTCTCTAATGGACCGTCGACAGCAAGTGGATATGCTGTATTTTGTGATTTCCATTAGGCCTTTGATATTTTTCTTTACAATACATTCCTCGAAAACTGGCTCTTATCGCGCTACTATTAGTACGTTAGTACTAATCGTAGTTATTTATTCCATGCTATTTGGTAACTCCAAAATGCAAAGTATTGCACACTCGTGGATTTTTTCAATTAACTATAGGTACTAGTGTTATTAAAACTAAGTCCAAATTGGTTGAAATCCGTCGTCGTCGATGGTGGTTATTTTTTTTTTTAATCTCAGCAAAGTGGCGCTTATCAAATTTATGACAAAAAACTATTCGTTATTTTATTATTTTATTTCTTCGTTTGATACACGTGGGCATTAGTTGCTGCAGTTCTCAGCTCCATAACACACTCGCCTGAAACTCGGGCGTGGATTTTCGTCTTCGCTGGAAAAACTTGTATCGAAATGTATTTTTAAGCCTGGCTACAGCATCTTTCAGACGCTTAGGTTTTGGTTCACTTAACTGACAAGATTTTTATAACCATGCAGTTATCAAGCTGTAGTTTGACGCCTTAGTTAAGTGCAAGCTCGATGTCTGTGTGTGTTCGGTACCCCTACAGTATAGGGTAACGTCGTTTTTCAGCATGACACAAGTGTGTCCTATACTCATGCTAAGACAAAGTGCAAAAAGCTTTTCTCATAATATGTTTGGATATTACCCGCGTACCATTGTTTCGTACTACAAACTACTCTGGGACGGATCTGCCAAATACCAGCTTGATGCACTTGAGTCGGTTGAAAAGCGGGCCAAGAGGCTCATTGGCAATGAGGCACTGGTCAAATCTAAGCTCCAGAGCCTTGAACATCGTCGCCGAGTTGCCAGCCTATCGGTTTTTTACCGGTTACATTTCGGGGAGTGTGCGATGGAATTGCATGACCTAATTCCAGCTAGCCCGTTTCATCATCGGACTACAAGACGTACGGCGATGCGCCATCGGTACATGGTGGACATCCCACCTATACGCACTAAGCGCTTTGGGAATACTTTTATTATGCGTACCGCTAAGGAGTGGAATTCCCTGCCGGAGTCTGTGTTTCCCGATAGCTACAATCTGGGGGTCTTCAAGTCAAGAGTGAATAGGTTTCTTCTAGGCAAGCGTGCTTCACCGTCGACCACATCATCGCTTACCATCAGGTGAGATAGTGGTCAAACGCGAGCCTATTTATAATAAAAAAAAAAAAAAAAAAACAACAAACTGGTGTAAGTATGCTGTAGGTATTCAAGTAATAAATAAAATCAATAATTTTACTCATTCCGATTTATTCAAGACACTTTATAAGACAGTATGGAAGAAGAAGACATGCTGCGCCGACCCCAAATAAATTGGGTTAGGGGCAAGAGAATTATGACTTTAGAAGACAGTAAAATTCAGTTTGGTTACCGTTCTAAAATTTAATTGAGGTTGACTGTTAATGACTGTGAGGTTATTGGTGTCTGTGAAGTTGTTGATGTTGTCGGTTTCTGTGAAGTTGTAGATGTTTTCGGTTTTTGTGTAGTTGTAGATGTTGTTGGTGTCTGTAAGGTTGTTACTGAGTGTGAGGTTATTGCTCGCTGGCGGTGAATCCGCCTCTCGTCGCGCCATGCGGTGCGCAAAGCCGCGCTGCATTGCTCTGTCCACAGAACGCATCACGTTACCCCTCCGTCCTTCGTTACCTGTACGCAACGCTCCTGCCGCAGCCGCAGCCTTTGCTGTAAAACAGAGTTAATAACTAAAATTACAGGTTTTAATAATATGTAGGTACTGTAGGTAATATCAAATTATAAGTAAACTTTTTCTGAGTGTTCCGTAACAAACAGTTAGGTTCTAGAAATCGTCGCGTGACAAACTTTTGATTATAGGCTTCGATTGAGAGATTACTTCGATTTACCTCACGATGATCAAGAAACTTAAATTTATGCGACAGTCAAGCAGACAAACGTAAGAACGGATGACGGTTACGTTCAAATCTTAATATAGTGTGGAAAATTTAACGTACCCATAGCTTCAACGGAATTTTGTACAAAGCAATAATGATAACCGATTCCGATACCCATTACCATTACTGATATGATAGTAAACAACACGCAACAAGTCAACATTGCACAAACTGTGCATAGTGAGATTCTGAAAACAAAAATAGTTTTTTAGTACTCAGTCCTTTTCGTACCTCTATTTTTTTAAATACTACTTCCACATGAGTTGTACTCGAAGTAGTGCAAATTTCGCGGTGACGAATCCTACTACTGTACCTACAAATTCGTCACCCTTTGAGACCACTAAGTGTAGGTATATATTAATAATTTATAAAGATTACCTCTCATGTACTTAGGTTTATCTAAGAGTAACTCGGTACGCAGTTAGGTTAGTTTCCCCCTCTGTAGACCCGTAATATGCGCGCATGACGTTTTCGTTTATGGACTACGACCATCTCATGCGCTGCACTCCACCACCGGAAGTGGGGTGGGGAGCCAGCTCGAGGCCGGTTGGCCCCTAAATCACATGCTCTTTGTTAGCTGGCCTCTCCCCTGCCGACAAACAGGTGTTGTCGACGTCGGAGGGAGAAATATTCGTCGCTGGAGCTCAACGTTACTGTCACTGCTGGTGACACTGGTGATCCGGGATCCAGCGGCGGCGAGGCGGAGCTGAGTGACGAGTCCGGGGTTTGGAAGGCGGGTACATACTCAATGAGTCAATAAGAGTTAAACAGTGCCATAGTACCTTTCCAAAGCATCTAAGGCGATGGAGACGAATGAACTCACGGAACTACACACTCCTCCCATTTCGTGAAGACAACATCGGTTTACAAGGAATTTGTGGACCTAACTAAACAAATTTTATTAAGAAACACTGTCAACTACATTACAATTTTTCCCAGCTAACCTAAATACCCATTTAAAATAATATATCACTGCTTGATGCTTTTAAAATCCCTGCTATGGTTTGGGAAACTGACATGACAGCAGACTGTTTATTGTAATTTTCTTGATCCAATTGACAAGATAAAGGACAGCAACACAAACACAGAGGACGGTCATTTATAGGTTCATGCATAAAGGAATGTTGTCTTCCAGTTCTTATTGCTGCTCGCTCGCTCGCCTACCCGCTCCCCATTAGCCTCAACCAGCAAGTGAGGTTATGGCCCAATATGAGATGAACTCCATGGGCGTCTATTTATGATATATAAAGCCAATTAATCCTATAAATTTGTGTTCATCGCAAAGGAGTGCCATCAGCGTCTATTTATTAGGCCCTAATCACCAAAAGCCCGACAGCACTCATTTCGTTTCGGATTCTGAGATTCGAATGGCGAAAAACCTCGTCAGTTAAAAGCTAGCTAACAAAATATCGAATTATCGATGAGTTTAGAAGTCTAGATGATTAGCGTGCACTGCGATCTTTTTCTTCGTCGTGTCAGTGATTCCTTTCTTCGAAAATAACTCTGCCATCTCGATAGCGTTAGTTATGGCGTGGGGCAGATCCTTCACAGTACACCTGTACTCCACTTGGAGTTGGACAAGGAGCAAGACATTAGGTGGATTATCGGCTGCGGTGTGGCTCCACAGTTCCATTTTAACCACCACCTCCATTATCTACAAGTTCTACAACCAATGAATGGGTGGCTGGCATCCTAAAAGAGTCGGCTTCTGGACTCGACTCTCACTATGATGGAGATTTCTCTCAAAATAGAAACGTGTAAATTCCAAATCGAGAGAGCGTATAGACACTGAAGATGCTGTATTACAGAATAGTGCTCAAAATCCGCAAGATTATTATCGCAGTGCGTGGTCCCTTATTATATTTATACTCTATGACGTGGTCTGAGGGCATGTGTATCCGACCTAAAAACATCTGTCAAAATTCGTTAAACGTCAAGTTCGTTTCATTTGACATTTAGTTTTGCTACTTGTAAAATATGGCAGATGAAAACACTCAACAGAAGAAAGAGGATTCTAAGAAAAGACCAAAACGACACCCAAATAAGAATTATGCTTTGAAGAAGCGTCTACCATTGAAGCCTGTTGATGGTGATAATGTGATATTTATCACAAAAAAGACTAATTTCAAGGTAAAATGCGATAAAAAAGTTCCTAGAGGAGCAAGTGATAAGCTATAGTGTTTTCTACCATTAAATATATGTATTTTTAGGCACAACTAGACAAGTGCTGCGATCTTTTGACCAGAGGTGAAAAAGAAATCATACTACATGGTTTAGGGGCTGCAATACAAAGGTGCTGCAACCTAGCACTCAAACTAGAAATATTGTTTTCTGGCACATGTCAAATTGAAGTAAACACTGGAACTGTTGACTGTGTTGGTGAGTATTCATAAATATCCTTCAATCAAGAGAAAGTGTAGGCACAGTCTGCAGCAATATCCCTGTTTATTTAACTAGTACATAATATTAAGCAATGCCTCTTGTCACTTTTTTATACATCAACACTGGAGTTATTGATCATGAATTATTAGGCCTGTAATGATTGTGAACATTATTCCACAGATGATCTAGAGCCACTGATTGACGAACTAGACTTTGATTCACAAGTGAGGTGTTCATCTTCTATCCACATAAGGATATTCAGAAACGCAATGCTCGGGGCCAACCAATAAACATGTTCTTCACTCTGAATGAAATTGTGCAGTGGATTGGACTTACAGTGTTTGAAATATGGATAAACCTAATAACTATAACAATATTCTCAGTGTTATTAGCATTAAAAATAGATGGTGTTGTGTACAGCGCTTGGTGGACAGTCTTTGCACCATTGTTTGTAAGTGACGCTATGAATGCATATTTTTGCTGTATAGTATGTATAAGAATGAATTTAGAAAGTTCATATAAAGCTTCCTTGTATAGAGCATCATGGAGTGCTATATTTTTAGGTCTGACATTTGTATTTAAATTCTTACTGTGTAGAAAACTACAAGGTGACTCCGCTATAGAATACAGTGAGGTGTTTGCTCCCTTGTTTATACTGCTGCAATTAATAGCTGTAAGGGCTTGTCAGTTACATCAATAATGCTGTACATTTTTATGGTCAAAAATAAATTTTAATTACTATTATAAAAGGCATTTATTGAAAAAACAAAAATAATATTTAATTAATTAATTGAACAAACTAAACAGACCCCCTCTAGTTTTCTTCTCTCCTCCAAAATTAAAACTAAAGTTATTTCCATCAGTCGGAGCACTGGAATCTGGCTTGGGTTCTGATGATAATGCGCTTCCTCCTCCAAAAAAGGATACACCAGTTTTTCGAAAACCTATACAATACACAATTTACTTGTAAGTTACAATTAAGGAAATATAATTTTGATAGGCAAAATTGAAATAATAACAACTACGAATACCTGAAAGAAAATTAGGTACTTCTTGGGATTGCACATCAGGGTTTTCACCAGTCATAGGTATATCAGCTTTCGGTGATAGAAGGAGACTAGAATCTGTAAACAGGTTATATTTTTTGAAAAACTCAATTGAGTATAAATAGTGATGATAGCATATTGATATAGTGATGATAGCATATTGATATAATTATTTTTAAAAAGCCAAACCTACCAATGCAATGTGGGAAGTCTGAATCATCATATCCAGTAGTACTCATTGATGCATTCAATGAATCTGGAATTGCCTGTGTCCCATGAACAAATAGTAATCCAGACACTGGTTTCTCAAGCCTTGACTCTTGTTTCTGAAAATGGGCAGAATAAAATAATACCATCTTGAAGAATGAAGACTAAGAAGCCAAAATTCTGGCTATAAAACAATTTTGAAAAAAAATATTCAAATTGTATCTGTCTTACTATCTTTTTCTCTTTGGGAGTAGAAACTATCATTTCATCTACATCCATTGGCTCATTGTCTCTAAGGTTCAACTCTTCTAAATTCTCATGTTCCTTGAGTATTTCTTCAGATTCTGAAACCATTGGTTCATCCATCTCCATTTTATTATCAGCAGTTTCATCAGTCTTAACTTCCTGATTTTCACTTGGGAAAAACTTTGATGTCACGATTTTTTCATCTTCCTTCTGCAAAACCAGTTTTATTACTGCCTCGTTGGTCTTGTGGTCGCAAACGTGGCTACTGAGCACGATGTCCTGGGTTACAAGATCGATTACAAGGTCGGGCAGTGTTATTGTGTTTTTCCTATCAAGTATTTCCCAGTAGCAGCCACGGAGTCTGGATTTGTGCCTGGCTAATGGCACAGGACTAAAAACATGACTGACAAACTAAGTGTACTATTAGATACGCCTCTGCGTAACCCTTCGGGGATTACAAGTGTGTCAGTAGTTATCAAAAGATGTGCTTTTTATCTTTAGCTTATGCTTCCACGACGTTACCTTTTGCAAAACAGGGTTCTTGGCATAAACAAATTGAGGTGAAAGATCCAAATTATGCTTTTTGAGTATCATATCCTGTATCTTCGTGTAGCTGTCTTCGCTCACTACACTTGCGTCTAACTGACTGTTTAAAGTCTGATTAGCTGCTTCATTTTCATCAATATTGTTTTGTTTGTCCACATCGTCTAATATTTCGTTTATTTGTATTGACGAAGGTATATCAAACGATACTCGCTTCTTATGTAAACTATCCTGAGAACTCTGAATAGCGTTAAAGCTGTCATTAACTAAGCAACATAATCATACCATAACCATGACTTCTGTATATCATATCCACAAGTTATAGACAGATGAATAGAACAGAACTTCCTAGTATCACACTACCACAATTAGGAAATACAAAAAAAAAACTACAAAGCATAATAATATCATCTTCGACTTCGTAGGTACCTTAAAAAAGAAATACTTTAAATCTTTGCATGGAGAATCATCTCATCTTTGATCTTACTGCTCACAAATATTATACATAGATGTTTGTTACTCATTACTTTCACGCAAAAACTACTGAAGTATTTGCATTCAACTTTAAAGTACCTTTCTTAACAGAATAACACTGGCGATAATTTATAAACAACTAGCTGTCCCGTGCAACTTCGTCTGCGTCACATTTTCCCCGTTTTCGCAACATTTTTCATTGCTGCTCCGCTCCTATTGGTCGTATCGTGATGATATATAGCCTATGTCCTTCCCCAGGTTGAAATCTATCTTCTTGCCCAATTTCATTAAGATCCGATCAGCCGTTTTGTCGTGAAAAGGTAACAAACAAACAAACAAACAGTGACTTTCGCATTTATAATATTAGTATGGATGAACGTAAAAAAAAATAGTTTATGCGGGCGAAACCGCGGGCTAGTAATACATACAAATAACGTTACCGGCAATGTCATATCCAGAAATTGAGTAGGGGGTATTATAATATCTACATTGGAGCATGTCATATCCACCTCTTCAATGACATCAGTATGTATCGGCGCATCCTATAGTTTAGAAAATAGGGCTTATTAACAGAACAAAGTGAACGAGCCGGACTCAGAACCATAGTAGAAACCGGGTGTACGAAATAGTTTACTTGGAAGGTATTAACTACCTTGTGTTTTGATTTCTCTTTAGCGTATTCAGTTACTTCTACGGAAATCTCATTAATTTTCCGAAGTTTTTCTGGATTTACTTTTTTCACAATGTTGTATACTTCGTCTTTATTAACATGTACATCTTCAAGAATGTTTATTAATTTTCTGTTAGAGAAGTTGTGTGACTCCTTTTCTTTATAGGAATTAAAATATGGAGAAATCATATACTCATAAGCTTTTCCGTCTTCGTTGTATTGGTCAAGTTTTTTATTCACAAAATTATCTATGGGATCTGTAGTTACTACGATAGAATTTGGTAATTCATCGTTCTTCATTTTCGCCTAATGGGTTTTTAAACACTATATTAGAATTTTATTTCAAATAGATACATAACCGGTTCTGGTATTGTTACCTTACCCTTTCTAAATTGACATCTATCAGATCGAGATCAAAATTAGTGAGCTCTAGCTTTGGTATCTGAAAGAAATAAAAATACTTCAAAAAGAACAAATGTAAAGGTAAAAATCATGAAACATTATTATAATTAAAATGTGAAATACCAAAGCATCTTCTTCACTTTCATTTAGATCATCATCAGCTTTAACAGCATCCTTGTTCTTATTTTCTATTGTTTCTAAGTTCTGTGGTTCTACAGTTGCTATTATTACTGAAGCATCGATGACGGTATTTTGCTCTTCAATTATTTCTGCGATTTGTCTTGTTAGATCATTAATATTCTGGGATTTCTCTGTTATGATCTTAATAGTGTTTGGCATTTCATGAACCATGAAATTAGCTAGCTCTATGCAGCATTTTTTATCTAAATCGATACAAGCTTCACGTCGCGTTTTCATCAATTCGTAAAGCGATATCATTTGCTTATCAAGACCGTCGATATCATTATTTTGTGCTTGCACCTTTTCAGTGGCAATAAGTAGCTTTTGTACGAAAGGTATACTTTCATATCTAGCTTTGCATACTTGCCATAGGTCTTCGTATCTCTTTGTGCCCTCCTCAATACGTTCTGTAATATCTGCCTTACGTTCTTTAGCTACTAACCATTCCTTTTTCATTTCCACATTGGCCGATTTAATAGTGTCTTGAGCTATTAGCATACTGAAATAAACCGAACTATTTGTAGAGAATATAATCTTATAACACAATGACGCCACGGTTGGCGCAGTAGTGGAGCGATTGACTGCTGCGTTACGTGTCGCAGGTTCGATCTACGCACGGAACAAATATTTGTTTGGCCTACAGATAGTTGTTTCGGGTCTGGCTTTTTGTGTATGTGATTTTAAATGATTGTAAACGCACCCACGATACAGAAGAAATTCCTAGAGTGAGGGAAAGTTAAAAAAAAAACCAGATAATTGCGAGTCGGACTCGCCCACCGAGGGTTCGGTATACTTAAATACTCTTTTTTTTTAAACCAATGCTTGGTGCCCTACTAATATGGTCGAAAGATGCCCAGCAAAAGAACGCACAATCGGTCGTTCAGGATTCTTCATTTCTTACTGTAAGATGTCGCCTTGCGTACGTGGCCTCGTCGCGACCTTACCCAGTCGTAAGTGGGATATCGGTCTCACGTAAACAGAGCGACTCAATCGATGCGTTGGAGCCGGAGCCTCCGCGGAGCAGAGTTGATCCGGATACTTGCTAACATAGAGGTGACGCCCAGTTGCAGACGGGCCGATGAGGTAAAGTTATAGGAATTATGCTGTAGATAAGACACTTATCAACTCAGAAACGGATCCTAACCGTATCAACTCGATCCGTTTATTATTCTTAGTATAAAACTCCCTACTGAAAAGCTTACTAATCGGAATCGTAACGTAAATGATTCGCCTCGGGACAAGCTCCCGAACCGCGGTGTGGCGCGTGGTCAACCAGCAAACCAGAACATAACCGAGCGCTACACTTCACGTTCGGATTCAAACTGATCTGGTGCCAGCGGTCGGCGAGCCGTAAGCACGGCGTCGCCTAGCTGTAGCCATATCGACGTATCGAAGCTGCTGATCCGATTTTGTTACGTGCCTACGTTAGGTTGACGCCTGTTTAACGGCGAGGCGTAATATACGGTAACGATCTTTCTCCGAGTTGATATGTGTGCTATGACCTGTACACCTACGAGTGTTTTGCCGTTGTACTTAAACCCAAGGAAACCTGTTCTTGCTACATGAGCAAGAGCAACCTGAATGCGGTATCAATTAGGTGTGTGCCTAACGTGAGGAACTTCAGTGGCAATATTTTCAAGTACATAGTTGCTCTGCGGTAAGTAGTAGCACAGTCAAACCAACGCACGTCATTACTAACATTTGAATTAGGAAAATCGCCTTTACTGCTACGTGCGGCTGACTGTGCGATACGAAAGAGTAGTTATCATCTACATCTATATTACTTACGCTTATGAGCCTACGTGGTATACCTTTCTTCGCTCATTAAACCTACGGCAAACTAATTATGATTTTATATGAGGTTTGATAGTAGGTATTTCGAGACGTTAAATCTGTTTACTAAAAGACGATAATAACTAATCTCATTCATTTGTAACTACAGCGTCTCTTCACGGCCTTTTTTGTTTTAAGCAACAGGTACCTACTTTATGTGCTATTCATTGACTGTACCAATCATCACTACTACAAATTTTCCTATTGCACCCTAATTTATATCTAACTGCCAAAGATAATCAGACGCGATCAAGAAGGCTGCTGGAGCCAGCTTGTGCCTTTTAAATTCCTAGGGACCTGGAGCAGTTACGTTAGCTACGAGACACTAGACGAGACCATCACAAATCGTCTGTGGATGTATTGACGTACCAAGACTTAGACCAAGAGAAGACTCTATAATATACCTAATACGTCATTGTTCGTAGCATAAAGGATAATAATAGCCTAAGACTTCCTTATTTCCTTTATACAATTACTTTCATACTAACCTGTTTATCTCTTGCTCAGCCTGTTTAATCTCAGATTCAAGTCTCAGATTTGAGCTACTAATGTATCCACAGGTTTCTTTATGACGCTCAGCTTGCTTCTTCAGTTTGTCAAGTAAAAAGGCTTGAGCTAAAACCAGCATTGTGTAATTTTTTCATTGAATAACTATGGTGCCTAAGGATTAGTTACAGCAAAGGCTGATTCAAGTCTCACACTGCTGACTTGACTGAGCAGGCTCTTATAAAAACAAACTACGATCAGTAAACAAATCTATCAGCCAAACCTATCAAATCAACGGTCTCATTACTAAATGAGGCTGTTGATTTATCAGATAGCTCTGAAGCCCCAATCGCATTTCGAGTGCAATGACTGAAGCGCTAATTTTTTAAAGCCAATGGTACACATTCTGAAGGTTGGATCTGTATATTTATAGATCCAACCTTAAGAATGTGTATCATGGTACTTACTGGATTTTTGAGATCAAAAATTAGATAAGTAATGAAACTACTGCCTTTTGTCTTACCTTTAATGCATTGGCTCGAAAGAATGACCTTTATTTGAGATTCATCAACTTCGCTAGAGATGTTCTCCAAAGCTTGGACATCATTAACTTCCTCCATGTTTTAATAATAAGTTAAACAAAATAAATGTAGTGAAAAACTGAAAACTACTAACTTTCGTAAGTTGGGTTTGCACTTTAGCAGATAGAGAAAACGTGTCACGGGAATGGGCAAAATGGCGGGTTTTTTTTTTTTTCTTTTGCGCATGTCATCTTGAGTTATACTGCCTCGTCGAGTGCCTCGTATGTCTTACGCACGGCACAAGCTACAAAAACCAGATTATGCGGAACTGTCATTGTATTGAAAATCTATACGAAGCGAGGCCAGTTTCCCCATAACGTTATTGCCGTTCAGTATCGGTTTGGACTAGAAGTAGAATAATAAAAATGATGATAATATTAATGTATGGTACATTCCAAATGAAACAAAAAAATAATACCTAAAATTTATTTAACAAAATAGTGTCATACAGTTATTTAAAATAACAGACATAAATGATAATTTGCAATACAACCTAGCATCCTAATTAAACCAGGTACTTTTCAAAAATTTATCCCACTAATTAAAAAAATTATAAAAGTAAAAGGACAAACAATGACGAATGTAGCACGAAGGAATGTTGGCTAACGCTGGTGTGGCTAGTGCACACATGCATCACCCGTGCGCTAAACTAGCCGTTTACACTGACCCACTTTGAATACTCATCGCAACATTACACATGGAGACTAATTTGTAGATTCATTTACAACCTCCGGCATCGTAATTACAAACTGGCACCCTATTACACATTTCCACATGCAGAACACATCCACAAACAAACGTCGTCTCGTATACCGCATCCGATCGATATGGTCGTGCTCTTCTAACTCTGGCAGCTACTTTATAATACTGTAAGGCTAAATATCATTGCTTTTGTCCAAAGATGTGCGCCACATGTACGTGACATTTGCAAGGACACGGTTTAGATGTTACATTTTAACTAAGTTAACTAGATTATAAAACACAACTCACACATCCAATTAACTTTAAATGATTTAAATAACTCATCTCAAACTTTGAATCGACACTTAGCGGACTATTTAAATTCTAAACACCAATTTTATTTCTACTATGGAAACTATTTTCTGGTCTAACTATATGTATTATTATATTACTTTGGCTTCAATGACTGGGCTGAATAATTCAAACCTGTACCTGAACCAGCACGGAATACAACACCAAATCTAATGTGAGCTTTAAATAGGAAATACAATGTACACAGTGTAGAGACAGATACGCACTTTCATGTAAGATTACTGTTACAACATAGAAACACGCTCATCGCCAGTGGCAGGGAATGTTCAATGTCAATTTGAAGGTAATCTAATCACATTGTTTAAGCACTCATACAGAAATCAATATTAAGCTAGGAGAACAACTCAAAGCACGTCAATCTGGAATAACTTAACAGTAATACTTATAAATACATGTTTTAAGAATACCTACTGGGTCCCACATCAAATTATAATAGTTTTAAACATTAAATTAACATAGTTTGTACCGCCAACATTCACTAAGTGCGATATCACTATGCAATTACATAAAAAGAAATCGTTACTTAAACCGCGCTTTGGCAGCCACGAAACGTACAAATGGAAAATACCCTGCGTACCTACCTATATCCTTTTATGTAAATACACAGCGACCTGTTAGTAATTTGTCTACTTTTAAAGTTACATCAGTCGAACGGTAAATTTTTGAGGAAAATAGTCTTTACATTCAAATATAATATACATTTAAACAACATCGAAGCTCACCGGCGGCGAACTAAACGTACTTCCGGAAGAATTCCACTGCGGAGCCGCGCGAGGGCGCCGCTCCGACGTCACAGCGTCCGACGCGATCACAGCTCTCTCAGAATTTCGTCCGAAAGGAGGTTTTTTTAACGTTTTTTCTAGGGAGAGGCCCCGCGGCCCTGCCGGCGCCTCATTAACTGTAGGGCTGCGGCGGCAGGATCTCCGTCAGCAGGCGCTTGAGGCTGTCGATGCCCGTGAGGAAGCCGCAGTCGGGCCCGTGGTGCGGTGTCTTGGTGGCCAGCGGAGACTCCGAGTCGGCGTCGGCGAAGGCCGTGTGCGCGAAGTCGATCATGCGGATGTCGACGCGCTCGGCCGGGCCCGCGCTCGGCGCCGGCGCCCACGTGCGCGCGCGCTTGCCTCGCGCCTCGGCCGCCGCCGCCTCGTGCTCGGGCCCGCCGCGCCACGACTCGCTGCTGTTGGACGAGTACGCCATCCAGCTGTCGGCCGAGTCGGGGCTGGGCGGCTGGCGGCGCGGCGAGTGGCCGGCCAGCTCGCCGTCCTCGTACCCGCCCATGGTCTCCTCGGAGTGCGGCTGGAAGGGCTCGCGAGCGCGCGCCTCCCGCCCCGCGCGCCCCCCGCGCTCGCCCTCGCTGGAGATCTCGTCGTGCAGGGTGGACATGTCGAAGTGGCCGTGCGCCGGCGCCAGCTCTGCGGAACTGCTGGACGCGTCGGCGTCGTACTCGCTGGTCACGCCGCTCGCCTCCTCGGCCGGCGCGCTGTCCACGTCGCCCTCGTAAACTATCAGCAGTGAGCTGCGATAGCAAACATATAACAGTTATTTTTGAGAGTTAAATTCCAACGAAAACCGCAGGAAGGCACATCATACAGACGTGTAGAGACGCGCAAATGGTGGATGAGTACTAACCAGGAGTAGAACCTGTAGCTGGTCTGCTTGGCGATGGCGCGGCGCAGCGCGTCGAGGTCGCGCAGCACGCTGCGCACGACGCGCGCGCGCAGGCCGGCGCCGGCCGCGAAGAAGTCGCGCAGCGCGTCGCGCAGGCCGCTCTCCGTGAGCGCGCGGCCCCAGTACTTGTCGCGCTTCACGCACGCGCCCGTCTCGGGGATGTACACCTGCACACCAATATCTCCATAAGTACACGAAGCGAAAGCTGGACAGGATGTAAAAAGACTGATCAGCGAGCCGACAGTTACCCGTCGATGCGATTATTATTAAATAATACCTGCACTATGGCTGAAAAGCTACTATTGCAATGCAGATATTAAAGGTTGAAGTATTTTCTTTAGGTGATATTGCATCGCGGCCCGGTGATAGATCTTTTTTTAACATCCGTTGAAATAAATGAATGAAATGAGCGTCAGCCGTCGGATGAGTTTGAGTCCTTGTAGCTGACGTTGACGATGGTGAGATGAGCTGGCACGTGATGCGCACCTGCATGCCGCACAGGCGCACGCCGAGCGTGGCGGAGGTGGAGGCGGCGCACTTGGCGATCTGCTTGCTGCGCTTCTCGGCGGACGCGTCGTCGCCGTGCTGGCGCGTGCCCATCTTCAGGTCCAGCACGCACGGCCGCCGGTACGACGACGTTATGTTTTCCATCATGAGGAAATCTGCATCGTCAATATCTGACGGTTAGTATATTTCATTATTCACAGTTTTGATCTACAAGGATACATTGCAGATACAGATGTAGTGCAACTTACACTGCTTGTTTACATTGTCGATGTGCGCAATGCTCTTCAGCACCTCATTCGCGTTGCCATTCCGGTGAACCTTGAATCTGCAATTAGAAAAGTAAAGTTATATTACTCCGCCACGGGGAACACGAGAACTACGATCGACAGATATAGTACAGGAGCTAATGAAACACAGACTTATTGTTATCTGTTATATTGTTACATTTCAATCAAATTATAGATATCATTACCACGACTCCACGGCAAGTCATCGGAGGCTCGCAGAGTGAATGGTCGTGCATCGCTCTCGCGTTAGTGGGATAGTCATGTAAGTATGCGATCGAATGAATTAATGGCGACGTCGGCGGCGGGCCGGCTACGTCAAAGCTTCTGAAATATGATAAAGGACACATGACAAGTGTCGAGACTGTCGGTCGCCGCGGGTTGCGCGGATACGCACTTGAACACGTCGTCGCGCTTGCGCTTGCCGCCCAGCGACGCCTTGCGCCCGTTCTCGTCGCGGAAACATGGCGAGTACCGCTTGTCCAATTTGGGTCCTCCAGAGTTAGATGCCTGCATCACGCCTGAAACAAACAGCCTCGCCATCAATACTAGTGTCCGCTAGCACACACGCACACACCACAACTAGTATAAACATTGATCTTAACAAACATTATCAATTTGCTTACAATAGAATATTGACAAAACAAGGGAAGTTTAATAAAAATCAAAAGATCACTGTCATAATTATAGTAAATGGATGAAGTTTGTGCAGCGATAGGAGATTGTAAAACTCAGAACATGCCCAGTCGGGTTCCGACCCGGAGCTGGCCAGTGTGGCACTGGTTCGTCATTGGGACATAGAATGAGTTACTTTATCTACTATCCACGTTCGTAAATTCAATATTAACTTACTATAGTGCAAGTTGGCAGCGATATTTGATGAGGAAGTGACATTAAAGTTACTTTGTTTTTAAACAGGGTTTGTATATCTTTTGTATCGTGTAACGTGTAACTGATAAGTAAACGTGTGTGTGATCAAACAATTGATATTGTTGTAAGTAGACAATGCATGTAGGTGTGTATGCGTGTATGTATAAGTATGATGTGGGTGTAGTTTTTAAGTAAAGGTTTACAAACCCAAAATGTAAAATTACCGCTAGGGCGCTATTAGGGGCGGTTGTGTGGTGCGCCGCCGGCGTCGCTCCGCCCGCCGCAGCGCCGCAGCCCTTGCGACAACAAGGAAACTAATATTGTGTTCCTGACCCCAGGCCCGCTCCCGCTCCCGCAACCGCTCGCGCTCGCACTCAAACCCGCCGCGCGCCCGCCATTCACCTCGACTACACCGGCGACCGGCCCTACCTAACCCAATGGCGTTCGCTTGCATACTTTGAACTTTTGCTTGTTGTTACCAGGTAATCTCACGTTTAATAATGCAACTAACAAATACAACACCAAACCAAACAGAGCATTCCATTGCGTGAAATATAAATAATGCTCAATATTCCGGATTACGTACAGTAAGGTCAATCATCAAGGTTGGCCCGAAGTTTCTCTTTTCAGCAAAATAAATTGAAATAAAAATAAAAACACAAACAACCACACTTGGGAGCAAATAAATCGAGCAACTTCCTTTTTACACTGTAATGGTTAATGTTTGTGGTAATATGGGACGTATCAATTCGGGTCATACATCACCTAAAAGTTTATTAAATAACCTTTACCTTTACAATGAGGGTAAATCTATAAGTACATACATCCATAAATAAATAAAATTGAAGTGTCTGTTTGTAATATTAAAATAACTTTTTACTACATGCATATGAATGTATACTATATACGGTACATTTACCAAAATATTATTTTACAATTTTTGTCTGTCTCTCTGTCTGTCTGTCTGAATCTAATTCCAGGCGGACGAAGTCGCGGGCACAGCTAGTTATTGAACAAGAAACTTATTAAATGATAAATAATTAGCGAAAAAAAAAGGCTGAAAGCAAAATGGCGTTTTGATAGAAAATTAATAAGGGGTAAGAACAGCCCAGAAAATCAATACAATAACACGGCGGATTTTAATGCCTTGTGGCATTAAGTCCGCCTATGTACCACTATTGTACGAGAAGTTTAAATAAATAACAATTATAGAGGAGAACAATTTTTAACTAATTTAATTAATAACATAAGTAACAACTGGACTGTTTTAACCCCACTAATTTTTTTGTGAAAATTACCATTTTTTTCCAGAGCCAATTATTTATCATTCAATACGGTTATTATTCAATAATTTACCCTCATGGTAAAGGTTATTTAATAAACTTTTAGGCGATATATTGCTCGAATTGATACGTTCCATATTACCAAAAATATTTGTTATTTTACGTAAAAAAGAAAGTGGCTCGATTTATTTGCTACCATGTGTATTACCTACGGATTCACAGTCTCTTCACATTTAACTACATAGGATTTCGAATAGAAAAGGCAGTATCAGTAACATAAGTAAAAGTCCAAATGTATTTGATGCACAATATGAGCAATATGTGTTTAAAACGAGCTAAGGTTACTTAGTTACGTTTTAACAATGCTTGTCAAAATACAACACAGTTATATTGCCATATCGTGCACCGACGGTAAAGTTTATAGTCCCTCGGGTAACAGATGTCAACTGTGTTACTGTTATTAAAATATTCGTAGCCTGATGCTGGCTTAGAATACTAGGTACTTTGTTGAATTCTAGTTATCCACAATACCATGAAAATAAGCACAAATTTCAAAGAGGTATTTCGAAAACGGTAACAAAATCATCACATTTTTTGTTCATAGTATATTATTTAATATAGAATAATATTATAATGCTACTTACCTATGAGCCTGCTTTATAGATGGCATAAGTATATTTGTATTAAGGACACATTAGCAATATTAATGTCAGTAATAGCTATATGCCATAAATAGTAATTAAGGTAAGGATACTGTGGATATTCAAATTGTATAATTTTGCGGTCGACGGGTTTGCTATATTCAACTAGCATACATCTCTCGCATACTCATAACTCACTTTGAAGATGATGGTTACGAACATCAAGCAATAAGGAAAGTCACAATCTGTTGTCTAAACTCGTAAACTTATATTTCACAGCTTTATGAATCGAATTACGATTACATTAGATTATCTTAAGTACCGAATGACGCAAGAGATAAAAAATAATTACTATACATATACATATAAAGAAATCGATCAAAAACATCGACAAACACGTCGTGTGACGTTTTGAAACGATTGATGAAACAACCGCTAATTTGATACCACCCATGTTTCGTAAACACGATAGTCACAAGGCTGTGGAAAACAGATAACAGTTATATTTAATCATTTTATAATATCAATAAAATCAATAACTTCCTTGGTGCTTTAAATGCAAACACATTAAACAACACAATTTGATATAGAAACAACAAAAACGGATTATATCATTATAATTAAAGAAAATAATGTAAGATGCAATGAATGAACATGATGCATTCAGCGAATCGTAAAAGCGTACTGGGCGGCCATATTGAATCTTGTTTCAGGCGGCAAAGGAGTTTGATGCTCACCTCGATATCTGGGTACGAAGTTCTGGATGTCTTCAGGAATGTTCTGGTAGAAATGCAACTCGCGGATATTGAGCGGCTTGATGACTGTACTATCGTTCAGCACCAGCAGTCTGGTGTGACCCCCCACCTGCACACAAACATTTCAATTAATAATTAAATTACTTTACTGAAAATTGCTTATCCCTACCCACTCACTCTGACTCACAAACACATCGCTATGTTCTTAGGGTCAGCTCACACCGAGACGCGACGCTGCGCGCACATTTTAAAGAGCGATTCAAAATTTAACTTTATTTTCTACACGAAAAGATACACATTTCGTTGTGAGAATACGTTGCGCCACACAGCGCTGCGCCGCGTGACGCCTTTAAAGAAATGTGTATCCTTTCGTGTAGAAAATAAAGTTATATTTTGAATCGCTCTTTAAAAGTGTGCGCGCAGCGTCGCGTCTCGGTGTGAACTGACCCTTACTGGTATAAAATCGATACACGATTCAAGAGCATCTTCAGATTTATGAGCTTAGTATATTTCATTGTCATGACCGTGGCATAAAAAAATATTTCAAATATACCCTGAAAACCGTTTTGTCTTTACCTTGAAATATCAATAGGGTTCTACAATGTTTATTTAATAACTTGCAATTGATTACCATATTTTAAAACCTTACAAAGTATTTAACCGTTTCATTTATTACAGCCGTCACGCTTCCCTGTCACCTTCACATTGAGAACCTTGTATAGGTACATTGTGTGAGTCATTTGATCGATGTACATATTTTCGTAGATGTCACCAGAGTTGAATGTGTCTTTATCTGATAACGTTTCAATTTGGGTATTGTTTTTGTGTCATAAAACGAATTCACAATACTGCGTATAAAAAGTTAGTCGCAAAATGATATCGCGTTGTTCACACGTAGGTAGTAACTCAGTTGAGCACACGCGAGACTGCAGTCTGTACAGTATGCATTCGATCGAATTACTTGCGAGAAAAAGTGTAAAAAGTATGGCGGGTGATGCCATTGACCTGCCGCGCTAGGCTCAGCACCCGGGCGCGGTGTAACGACCCACCCGCCCGGCTCGCCCCGTAACATACTACCTTTATAATTCGTGTGAATACGTGATACCTGTCTAGACGATTAAAAAGCAGACCACAGATAAATTAGCGGTCATCGGGTCGTTGCATCATGCATATTCTTATTTGCATATAAGCAAAAAGGTAAAAAAGGCTAAGCTAACCTAACCACGCAGGTTTAGAACGCAGATAGGTACGTTATATGGCAACTGTAGACAACTGCATGCAACTTAAAAGTTTATGTAAAACTAATGTATGCAGACCATACATTTAAAGACAATGGTAGAGCAGCGACTGCTCGACAGGCAGCCTGTCGCCAAAGACACGTGAGTAATGAATACTCCTTGTTAATACCGTTCCGCCACGTTCCGAACAGTGCACGCTGCACTTCACACCACAATAACACTACCGATATATCACCTCTTTGTTCCAGAAATTACTGCACCTTCGTATTCTAAAGAACCAACCGGAGCCATGATTCTTAAAAAGAATTACTTGACATCCAAAAGCTCTGCTGCGTTTCTAATACCGTTATCGTCGAAGTATTTGTTTACGATACCTTTTTGGGGATTATGGACCGGACTCAACGGCGTTAAAGTTGTATTTAACTATTGATATCACCCCACTACTAAAGCTATAGTAACCCTCCAAAATAGACTTGGTAACAAAGTTCAGGTCCGGTTTGGCAACAATAAGTACTTTATTAATGTTGAGAATAGTCTCCTTCACATCTCTCGATACGTATACAATTATTTGAAAGTGCTATAGCTCCTATTTATAAGTTTAAGGCTAAATATTATAACCGCACTTGAACTGTGCTTGCGAGAAGTTAAATATAACTGAACTTAAATGGAGTTTGTGTAGCTCAGACTTAGCCAAAGTTAAACAAAGGTGGAGTCAATAGTGGAGTAAGTTTAGATAATATTGTTTAGTTAATATTTTAGGCGTGTAGTCCCGTCTATTTCTAGCGTTATTGTAGGTGATGTTGCTACAAATAAACTAATCCAATATAAAACCACATCACTAGTAGTAGATCTCTGGAAAGGAAATTTCGTAATTACACTCTTAAGAAGCTCATCTCTTGAGAAGTTTTTATCTCAAGAGCATCATCAATCATATCCTAAGCCTTCGACATTTCACACTTTGCAAGTAGTGTATCGTTAGTAGTGCATCGTTTCAAATAAGTATACTTTATTACTTATTGGTGACACAGTTTCTGAATAAGTTCCTTAGTTAGACACATGGATCCTTCTTTGATTTTATAACCCTTACAATGCAATGAAATACTTTTGGTACTTTTTATTTGGCTGTCGTAGCATAACGAGTTGCAAAAATTTCAAAAAATTGATGGAAAAGTTAAAGGAAAGAATATTAACAAAATTAAGCTGTTAATGGACAAAATAATTGTAGAAAAGACATCGCATGATCGAACTTGTCAGCCAGCATCCCATTTCAAGTGCTACGAAAGCGCTACGCGGCTACGACGTAGTAGACATGTACAGAGGTTCTTTTTAGTGCAGAATTCTTAATTCCTTCTTTTGTTGCCTATTAAGTCTCCGGATTTCCATAAAACAGTATATTAAACATTAACAACTTCCTTTTAAGGCCTCGTGCATGCATAGCATCTTAAAATAATACCTAATGATGCTTGCTACTCGGGATCCCAAGTGCTTTAGCTGATAGGATCTTTTTACTATAGTACACTAGCTTTTGCCCGCGGCTTCGCTCGCGTTAATTTTGAATTTGAGAATTACCGGCTCGGGCACGTGGCGCCATCTATTATCATAAGCATGTTGTTGTTTTCCTCGGGAACAGTACTTTACCTGCTCTGTACGCCTGTTTTTGCAAAATTTCAGGATGATCGGTTCAGTGGTTTAGGCGTGAAAAGGTTACAAAATTAGGAAGTTAGGATGTGAGGACAGTACCTGATTGTGTAGGGGCAGCACGTCCACCTCATGTCCTTCGTCAGGCGAGAGCGGCGAATGTACGACGCTGACCGGCGCCGGCTGGCCGCGCTTGCGGTCCGCGCCGCGCCGCTCCGGCTCCCCCATGCCCCAGCCGAGAGAGTACACCATCACTTCGGCCGAGCCACCGCCGCCGCTGTCCACCTAACCGGACAAAAAAAGAATTTTGAAAATCGCTCCACAATTGGCGGAAATATCGGTGAACATACATAAAAAAAAAATACAAACAGTCGAATTGAAAACCTCCTCTTTTTGGAAGTCGGTTCACACTTCATTAACTAACAAGTACTTGCAAATAATAAAAGAGCAAGAGATACAAAAGCAGTTAACTTCTAGCTCTGTGTATGCAAGTTAATCAGCCTAACTAACAATACGTTGAGATTGGGCCTACTACGTACTTGGGTAAAAGCAAGGATGATGGTAGATAACAAGATTGAGTATTTCCCAAAGACACTACGTGACAGTTAAAGAAAGAGAAGAGAAATGAGCGTTTTCTGTGTTTGATATAATCTATCGCGGTAAAATACACCTGAGGATATTGATAAGTGACATTGATAAGTGCGTCCCAACATGAAGTGATGTGGGGCATTCCTCTTTTAGTGGAAAATCCTGACCACAAAAAACAGAAAAGTAGGTAAATCACACGACTGGCGAAGACTGACCTAATATTTATTAATAGTTACGTAATTAATCAAATAAATCGAATCTGCGTGCGTGATGTCATATCTACCAGAGATCGATCATCAATAGTAACTTACCCGTTGTTAAAAACAATTAGTGGATTACTTAGATAAATATGCCAGTAAAGTGTCGCCACCACTCAATATTTTCTACGCCGATATCTTCGAATGTACAATGTTCGTCATTTTTATTGCTCACATGTAACATACATGGGGAAATACCGAACAAAAGAGTTACTCCGTCTTATAAATATTGCGACACTTTTATATAACCGTGCATTTAAAATAAAACATGTTTCCTTTTATGGCTAAAAAACGTAGCCATAGAAATAAAGTCTAGTTCGATCGAACCGACTTAATGCAACTGTAATGATTACCTAATTAATTACATAACATGAAACAATTACATAGAATTTGACAAAAAATTGCGACACGTTGTTCTTGTTGCATCCATATTAGAATAGACTTATGACTGCTTATACACCCAATATGTTATCTAAAAACTTAGTACGATTATACTACGGCTTAAATGAAAGATACTCTAATAATGTTAACATACCATCAAACAATGCTGCCCATCTACCTATCCTACGGTATCCTACAATGATAATTGTGACAATACTAGCACCTTATTACAAAATTAGAGCACACCCCAAACTTTTATCATCTTAATAATTTATATAAATTGTTTAAGCATCTTAAATACCTTGGTGTTAATAAAGCTTAAATCCTTCACATGACGAGTTCGTGATAATTGCAGACATCTTAATTAAACTGACCTCAATATTTCGTAGCCACAAGCTAGGAACCCTCGCCGATGCTACGTATGCTTAAATCGCGCTAACTTCGAAAGCGATGAGTACAATTGTAAGAGCAATAAAAATTCAAAGTTATTTATTTATAAAACCAAAAGTATTAATAGTCGACAGTTCATCTCAAGTTCAACGATTGTTTCATTCATTGACAGTCCTTTGTCAGACTCACGATCAAACAGCGCAGTTTATAGCAGACAAGATGCAAGTGGCCACGACTAGTTACACAAATGTAACAATCAGTAAATGTCAGATTGGTAGACCGGGGCCTTCGAATGCTTTTTTAAATGACTAGCAACTAAACTAGTCGGCAACCGCCGCCGCCGCCGGGGCAGCCAGCAGGCCGACAGCTTATTATCTTTTATTTTATTCTCCCACTCGAAGCTGGCACGTTTTGTGTATAAAGGGCACGACAAAGCAATCCAGAAATTCTACAATGTGCGCAAGGCGCTTGACCTCCAGATGCCTCAGTTATAAATGCGTTTGTTACGTCTGCTGCCTCTTTAATTTTGTTAAACTAAAATACCATGTACATAACATCTGCTCTTGAGCACGCGTTCTGGTTCATATTCAATGTAAACATTGACGTGTCTACCATACTCTTTGTTTATTTTATCGATCAGTGTTTTATGTGACGCACCGGTAGCGTGACTTCTCTCGATACTATAGATGTCACGTCGTTGAGATTGCGTAGCGGGACAGAAGCTTGCCAGCGCGGCCGCCCGCGGCGTCACCAAATTAGAAGCGAAACCGCGGCGCATCTGTTCTCTGGTATATTTGTGTGACGCGCACGCCCCGCCTCTCCGATAGACCGAGGTTCGTCGACGAACCACCTACCACTACGACAACACGTCACATCTCTGGGAAAAACTGAAATAGAGTACCCAAAAACTATACGTCACCAAATCATATGGCCACAAACAACAACGATAGTTTGCCAGAATCCGAACCGAAATAATCTAACATAGTGTTTCTTATGTAATAATAGGAAGCTGTAGCTCTACAGTTCAAAATAGGTACAGATCTGGGTATGAGACTTGAATTATTTGTCCACGCCTACATTATTATCGACGAGACCTTCAAACTCTTGATAAGAGGTATATTGTATGCGTATGTGCTGTATCGGATCCTTTTACGTGTCAACGCTACGCATGCTCAAAGCTCGCTAGAATTTTAAATGTGACAAGAAGCGAATGTTTGTAAACGCACGACAATAAGGTCATGTATGCTGAGAAGTGGATGGAACCGGTTTGAAGAAGACTAGGAGCCGTTGTTTCAACATAGATATAATAGTTAAATTTACACGAGTAGTAGACCACAGACAACCGGAGCAACTGTTATAGTAACTATTACGGGTTATTACGTAACGCTAATGGGAATAGAACGTTATGCGGAGACGTGTCGATGTCCGTCCGATCTAATCACACGGCCTGTTAACTCACAGGCAGGTTAAATTCTACCGGCAACCGGGCATGAAAAACCGATGACAACGCTGTAGTGACAAATGTAATCACCTTTACCAAAGAACTTTATTAAGGAACAAGGAAGAAGTGAGCAATCAATTCACTAAGTTTTTTATGTGCATTAGGTCCTCAAGGCAGATAGTTCTGTTATCGAATGAGGCAGAACAAATTCCCTCCAAGGTACAATGACAATATTTGAACTCTCTACATAATAAGAACTTTTTCTTATTCAAAATATGTATAAGACAACAATAACCAGGAGTACAGAATATTTTTACCAATATAGGTATCGAACGATACAGTCATCATTGATAACAGCGACTCTCCAAGGTTGAGTGTATTGTTAAATGTGCCTTTTGTTTATCAAAATGTTAAGTATTTTGGGTACTTATGCACAAGAATGTGATACAACGACCCTGACGTGAGCAAACGCTTCAAGAATTCAAGAATTCTGGGCATCCACCCGTATATTACTTTCTATATATCATTGATATCTCCATGCGGGTTGACAACATTATTTCCAGAGGCCCTAATTTATTCGAGTTTAATTCAAACATTGTATTCTTACCGATTCAAATGACTGAACTTTACTTGGTTCTGAATGACGGTGTTAATCACAATGTCATTGATAATTTAGTAACAGCGCTAGAGTTGTTTTGTGAAAACGTAAATCAATATGAAGAACCTGCGTTTAGCTCGTTAAATGAATACACCTATTTAATTTTGTCGTAATGACAGCAACAAACCGGGATAACCTAGAAAGTGAGAGGCCGCCATGTACTTGCACTGGTAAATTTAGGTCACTAGGTTGCGCCAGTATGCAACAACTAGTTTTTCAGTTCAACATTTATAAACTCAACAAACTTAAAAACCATGCTCAATATTAAGTCTGAAGTAAATAATTTGAAGAAACTGTTATTAGCTTATAAATTACAATTGAATTTGCAATAAAATTGCCAAGACGAAAGCTAATATTCAAAGAAAGGACATTGAACTTGATAAGTTCAATATTGAAGATCTAAAAAACGATGGTAATATATTTAAAAGTGATCACGAGATAATGGAATGCGACAAAGTGCTGCACTACAAACATTTGCCAACAGTTATTCTAGATCGTTTTGTTCCTGTTGCTATACGACGCAAATGTTCAATAATAAAGAAAATATTAAGCTCACAACATGGCGGTCTGCAAGTCTACTTGAAGCTAAATTAATTATTCATGTGCAGGAAGACACGCGATTCGATTCTCAGTACTTCGATCAATGCAACCATCCGTGACCGTCCATAGGCGACCGATATTTGTATCCGTCCGCTGATATTAATAGCATTACCGGAATGAAGCATTATTGATTCTGTCAGTCTCACTCAAGTGCTCCCACAGGCTGTCCACGTCTAGCTTCACTGATATTCTGTGCATAACATTTTTTTTTAAATAAAACTGCCGTTCTTATTAAAAATATGTTTGCTTGGTATTCTGTAGTAAGTACTCTTCTCTGAGTTCAACGGAAAGTGAGCACTGTTCGTCTTTCAGCATATCTTCCACAAATTTCGTCGTTGATTTCATATATTTCTATTGTTGTGTTTTTTTTAGAATATAGCTGTAAAACGACGATAAAGAAGGCTCGTCCATCATCGTCATACTTGGCGAGGATAGGGGCGATGTTAGTTTGAATGAAAATACGCCAATCGAGCCAAATGACTGACTCATCATTTTCATTCACGGAAATTTGTTTTTAATTTGGCGCAATAGTAAGTAGTGAGTCGCTACTAGCTACCTTATGAACTAAATCAATGTGAACTGCGGACTCGAACTCGGCTCATATCGATAATTTACGCTCAGTTGCGCAATAAATTAGCGTATTACATAAAAAGCGCGAAGGAAATAGACGCTTTTCTCTCTTTACCACAAAAAAGAAATCATTCCGCGTCTGCGCCTACGCGAGTACAACTGTATCATGTGCCTTGAGCTTGACCTGACTACCGCGACAAAAAACTGTATGTACCACTAACAAACAAACGATTACATAATGATATGCAGGTGGTTTACATCTGTAATAGCTATGTGTTTGATTGTTAACGTTGAATGGTTTTACACTCCCACACACAATCAGCTGTCACAATTAGTACAATAAGTAAGATATGGAGCTGATTGTTCGTAAATTGGTGGACGTGAGTGGTTAAGTGCGTTTACATCGAGTCGTCACGTGGTGGCCCACGCGCCTGGTGCAGTGAGCCACGCCAACTGCAGCCAGCGTGCCAGCTTTAATTACTTCAACGATATGCTTCTACAGCGTGATTGATTGAAGCTCCGGACATTCTAAGATAGTAGTATCTCCTCTACATGATACATAAAGCGGGACGGGTTGAGAATGTTTGTTATTCTAAACATGACACAGTTTTCGATTGGTTATAAACTTAATGATCAAATTGCACTAGGGAAATGCAATAAAAAATATCATACTTAATGCCAGCAGGAAACAATAATGCAATATTCAGTGTCAGTGCAGTAGACTTTGTTACGAAATCGAAGCGGAACAAAGCAGCAGGCTGTTGTTTCGATGGAAAATTCCACAGAGCTTTCTAGAGCCCCACGGAGCACGCAGCCTTACGACACACGACGAAGCCGAGTGCTGCGCCGGCGCAGGTCGAGCTCGCATCGACACTTTCACTGTATGCGATCAATGCAAACCAAGCACTACATACAGCAACACAAGACCTTACACTTTCGACGAGGCTTGCTCTATTAAAAAGGATAACATTATGAAAGGTGTTTCAGCATAGAGAAAAGATTTAGGTTCCTCAATAAATAACAGTCTATCGACGATGAAGCATAGCGCATTGAATACAATCGACCTGACATTATTCGATACAATGACAAACTGTGAGAAAATTTTAGTATTCCTCAAGTCTTCAACTGGTTTTACAAGTTTGGCAGATATATTTCTTAACTGACAAATTAACCTTGTACGAGAACTCAATGACAGTTAATGAAAAAATGTAACTAATGAGTCTTCAACACCCGACGTAGGTACATAGCTCCATCTCATGTGTATATTTAGATCGTTATATGGCTGACATTATGAATACAGAAAGGTAATAAACGAATTGTAAAATTATGTAAGACCGCAATAACCCTGAAACTGTGGAAACATTTTCAGGCAGCTATAAAAACGTATAAAATTTTACAAAACAGAAACTTATCATAACAATGGTTCACAATAAACGTAATATTTAACACATACAGTGACAGGTCACACACTCACACAGAGATGAGCAAACAATTTTTCACGTAAACGTTGGCCTTGTACAGCTTTTATGGTACAGATAACTTATAATGGTGATTACATAATTTTGTAATCATCTTTTTCTTCTAAACAGTATTTTGGATCATTACTTGGGTTCATGGTCAGTTTTTTACATGAACGATGAACAATGATCGACTCACAAGATACTTAATTGTGATTTAGCTATGAATAATTCTAAGGCACTATTTTAAACAGCAACTGCAATTGCCAAGCCACTACTTCAAACCACATGGGTCATAAATGGGGCTAGTAGAAACTAAACAGCTGATAGAGTCTCAATATGCAACAACTTTGACAAATGACGAACTCCTGTATGTCATAAAGCTGATAGTGTCAGAGTACTATGTGAAACCACCGGGGGGAGTTGGTGCAGGAATACCCCAATATGTTGCGTCTACTGATGCTACTACTACCAATTCCAAATTCAAACCACAAAGAGTATTAATGGAGCTAGTGAAGATGCTAACAGATGATAGGAGTCCGAATACTACATTCATTGCGCTGATGGCACTACTTTATACCGAAATATTAAGGCTACCCAAAACCAAGTGAATTATATTTGTCCAAAATGTGCTAACTGCTAATGCAGCTACTGCTACTTCTTCCAACTTCACACCACGTAGGATATTAATGGAGCTACTGAAAGAGCTAACAGATGAAAGATCCCCAAATCGCTAATGTAAAGGAAATACTTTACGTTGAAACCACAGGACACGAAATAGGGACTAGACAAAACAAAAAATAAGATTAAGTTCTTTTCACGGTGAGATGCAGAATATGCAGATGATGCAGAAGCCTACTCCATACTACACTAGATAAAAATGGACCTAGTTTAAAATTAAGATGACATAGTGTCACCAAATGAATAAAATTTGGCAACCTATCACCTGACAGACGTTAGTACAAGAACACTTCTCAATCAAGTCTTCCGGCTTGCACGTCATCATTAATATTAGGTTAAACATTCTGTTTTTGTTTGTTACAAGATGGAGTTCAGCAATCGATTACCCCAGGTGGTAAAAGTCAATCATAGCTTTCAAAATGTCTACCATAAACAGAGACCGTTTATGTCAATAGGTTCGCCTCCATTTTGATGGGATTAAAATATAACTCGGTTTACCATAAGGTACTACTCTGCCTAACCCTTCAAGGTTTCTCGTTTGTCCAGATACTCCAGATAACAAAGTTTTGTTTAAAAGTATAAAACTTTTTATTTAAAAACACAATATTTGTATTTGTTAAGAAACATTGTGAAAATTCTTAAAAAACACGTTTACCAGAACATGTTATTCTAATACGAACCAAAATAGCAAACATTTACTGGAGTAAAGTTGAATAAATACATTATGGACATATGGATTAGCTTGATTTTACATAGTTAGTAGTTATATGGCAAGCAAACACAACATAAACGAGCGGAAACCTCTAAATCAAGTGCAGATTTAAATCAATACTATACACTCGTCCGGTTCCTATGCTGTTGTGAAGCGTCTATTTATTCATCAAACGTTCATTGATTTCTGCAGTTACATTATGGAGTATAACAAACATTTGGGTCGACAGCAGTCGAAATTGTATTAGCGCGAGTAGATTTAACGATTTGTTGTACAATAATTGTATTGAAATTTAAAAGTCAATTTTAGCCATGAAACAAATTGATTCGTTTACTAGCACACCGTCACCATTCGAGATAAGTGGCGCTCTAGAGCGTGTAGTGGGACAGTGACGTCGGCCGTGGTGGTGGCGCGAGTAGCGACGCGGTACGGTGTCGTCACGCGGCACCACGGTGCATCCACTTGTTCTTCGCCTTGCACTACCAATAAAACCAAACATTAGCCACCCAGCGATCCATCACCTGATCCATCCGAACCAGTTTCAATCCTTATTACTAATTCAGCATACATCTAATTGTAAATTAGGCGGGTGGAAACACTACAAAAAAAGAAAGCCAAAACACAATCGACAAATTAAATGACGGATTAAGTGGCTTGTATGTCGTCATTAACTCACTTGACTATAAACTTCCTTGAGCCCGCTCGTGGTGAAATCCCTATTTGGAACACGTTTGCGATGAAATTGTCCGACTCTATCACAAGCACAACCACTACAACTGACACAGAATATTACTCAACACACAGGAACCGAACTAGGTAGAGAGCCAAGCGATGTAACACAGTTGACAAATGATTCTCTACTCTTTCGTGTTCACCAAAGAATACTTGGACAATTTAAAACAGGTTTTCTTTGTTGAAGCGTAGACTTGCACAAAAAAATTAACGCAAAAATAAACGAAGCGCTGCGTAGCGCGAACACTTGTTTCTCTTGGCGTTGCGCACTAGTGACTGAGAGACGATAGCGGGCGAAGCGCGAACCACGAATCAATGTTGCGCAGCAGGGCGCTGTGTGCCGTATCTGTGAACAGAGGTCGCACACATCGACGTGCGGTATACCCGACCTATCCGGAACAGCAGGGGACGGCATTGTCTCGCCACGGGAGCCGTCTGGAGGTACCTGTCCGACCACTACTGGGCCGTGTAAACGAACCCCATATGACCCCTGTAACATTACAATATAGTGATTATGACGGAAAAGCTACTGTTTGTTCCGGTGCACGATGGAACGCATTAAAAAACGCAGCCAGTATCGCGCTGCGACACTTAGATGATTATTATTCATCAAACAACACATATTGATCTACAATAAGCTATTGTTATTTAACAAGGTTGGTAGGTACTTTAAAACTTCGTCAAATAAAACAAATTCATTTATTTTCAATGTGGTACTACTATTCAACTAAGAATATTTTACATTCTTCTATACTAGGTTTCTTTGGAACTTATACCAGAAAAATCACCTAGAAGGGAGGCAGCGTTGAAACCACAGAATGATTACGAACATCCGAGAGCTAGCACAATCCAGATCATATGGGAATGAACCCGTGAGAACTAAGCAAAGCAGCGTGTGAGTTAAAATTGCTCACAAACCATAAAAAGATTTCCTAGAAAATGTAGCCATCATATCGTGTAAGCATCAGCTTTATGCTGCAGACGCTCCACAACTGTTATCTGTTCATAACACCGGTTACTGTTACAACATAACAAAAACATACGACCGTATGCTGATCAGATTATACACAGTCCAAAGTTGGAGTTTTCCAACACATAATGCAATACTTGAAACTAGTCTATTCAACCATTGCAGTTTATGGCAACCTAGTGATGAAACATGGGTTTACTTACCAAATAAACATTTAACGATGCTAAAGTAGCAAATTCATAGGACATTAGTATAAATGAAGATACAAAACTTGCCATTGAACACCCACATGAAACTGCCAAAATTTGCAATCTGGCGCCAGTTACTGACGCAATAAAATAATAATAACCACGTCTTGAGGATGGCATGTGTAAAAGCGCAGTAAAGTAAAAATAACAGAGTTAGATTTTGTGGAAATTGTTGCCCAGGAAAAATCGTGGCGAATTCATGATCAAACCATAACTCGATATATTTTTGCACCAGATTCGATGCCAGACCCTGGTTTAGATACCGGTACATTCGTGCCATTTAGACACAGATGTTTGATCTATACGCAACTACGCATTAGAACTCGCATACGCAACGAGTCCAGAACTACTTTTAACAAGATATTTTTATCCTTTCATTAACGCAAACCAACAGGAAGCTTTCATTCGCAAAGACGTATGAAAAATCAATAACGTGCGTCGTGCCTCGGCGATAGAGAGGTAGATTATTTCTTTGGTCCGTAGGTTTTCATTCAGAGCAGTAATGGGGCATTGACGTCGTCTTATATCAGTCTGCACAGTCGGTATTCGAAAAGTAAAGGACCACTTTTAGCATCAGTTAAGAAAGAATTTGAAACGATGCGAATTTTTCGTCTTCTTCAATGAGGTGCCAAACAATTACATTTTAACATTTAACGTATAAATTGGGATGATTTTCTGAGTTTCGTACGTCATTTAAACCTGTTGCACTTGATTTGTTTTGCTTTACGAATAAATTAAGCGTCAAACAAACGTTTAGCATTTGCTAACAATAACAAAGTTATAATGTCTAACCGAAATCGTTGTTTTGTAAAACAGTTTATCTGTGAAACGTGTTTCTAATTAAAATCTTGGACGAATAAAGTATTGCAGTTCTTTATACACATGGCGGGGGCGAACGTCGTTCCAGTGATTAATCTACCGACATACCTAATCAATTTCATGTCTAAGATGAGAAAACAATCAAATCCATAAGTGTTTCAATTCACATTTCCATTATAAAATTTGGGGAGACTCTCTTACGAAGACAAAGCGCTTGACTTTATCCCTTTCAATGGCACAAACACAATGGTACTTTGAATAGAAAGTTTTTATGATAAAACGCTTTCTCTAGTGAAAAAGGTCAAGTCACAATAATTAGCCAGGCGCTATCTGTCACCGAGCCAACCCCTGGCTTTATGATATGCCTTTGTGTAAGCCCGCTCTGAAATGTCACTCCACCCGGCTTCAAAACAATGCTACGGATTATAAATCCTAAACTGCGCTAAACAAATTAGAGCCAAGGTAGAAGCAGATTCCGATGTTACCATATTAATATTTTCCCATTGTTGTTGCCAAAACATTTCATGCATCGTTTTTTTCATTCGAGTAATAAATCCCAACTATGATCCTCATTAAATATTCAGCTAGGTTCTCACAATCACCAAAAACTGTTTTACAGTCTTTGTATTCCGATTGCTGTAAAACATCACCACAAAAAAAAATAATATCACCCATTATTTCTTAATCCAATATATTGTTTCGACAAGTTAGTTTTGAACAGCAATAAATTCCGCACCGAAACTTTTGGTCGAAAACGTTGATCCTTACCTCATCAAACCGTGCAGAGTTAGCAGTCGCATAGCTTATGTCGGAGCCGTGAGCTCCCGCGCCCGGGTAGGACGTCCGCCTCGCACCTGACACCAACATCGTATGGTTCACAAGTGCTTCACGGTACCTCTCTCGAGCACAGATTACCGTGGGCACATTACTTAACAGATAAGATAACAACTATGTGTACTTTTGCGACATATTGCAAATGTAACTTGCGAAACTTTGTCCGATCGTCTTATTGTATCCATTGATTGATGATCGTAGCACAACTTTGTGATAGTATTGGTTTAATAAAGATATCATTTTATTAGCTGTTCAAATTAAAGCTTTTAGATTAAAAGCTTATCAACGTATTGCACAATGGTAAAACAACGGCTACTAGAGAAACAGACGGTGAGCTGGGAGTTAGGTTGGGACACCACTCACTATGGAGAAAGTAAACAAGATCCAGCCTTAAGAGTTGGCGTAGTTAGGCACCACCAATTTAAATTTTGTTAAACGTAAAATTTGCAAATGTTACGTAACAATTTTTAAATCGGTTAACACTTAGTTAATTAACTTCCAATGTTTGTATTGTACGAACACTATACGTAGTTAAAATTTTATGTGCAACTTAACCAATATTAGAGAAACAGTAAATCCTTCACCTGGTATTAACTCATGCTATAGAAGCTTATATTTCACAATACAACCTATTAGCTCAGCTAAGATTATAAGTATTATCTTTACCATAATAACAATGATAACGGCCGGTTCAACTCGGATTAAGTGGTTAAAATTTCCACTACAAATCATGGGCTAAGATAACAAATCCAATAACGGTTTTTCTTTGTCGACGGATTTGAGACGAGTGCATTTTCAAAAATTCAAAATTGAATTTACTAAATACACCAAAAGTCTTATTGACCTTCACCTTATCGGCAAAACACCAAATATAGATGGCGTGCAAACTATACAAAGCGGCACCCTTATCAACATGACATCATGAATGACCGACCAGCAAATTGTACTCAAATTCTAACAACAAAACATAATAAACATTGTTATTTTTCGACAACTTTTGCGACACACTTAGGCCTATCTAACATTTGAAGAATGTATGACTGATTATACGTTATACTGTTCATGGCCACATAGGAGACCTAATCCAGATTAGAACAGTATTTATTATTTTCACACGTATTGTATCAATGCATTCTGTTAATCGTTATAATCGTCCAATAACTTTTGCTAAACGATTTTCAATGGCAAGTACGACGTTTCGATTTTCAACAGGACGTATATTATTTTGATATCATTATATTTAACGTACGCATCTGATGAACAAAGCACGTTCCAGAGGCCGCTTCAGTCTGTTTCTCAAGACTGCTGACAAAAATTCAACCACGGGTGAATTCCCCCAAACATTTTGGCAATTTTCCAAAGCCCACCCCGCAGTGCTAATTAAAGTATGTCCACACGATACAAACGATTCATTCTTAGCTCAAACAGTGGTTAGACCAAATTAAACTTTCCCAGAAATGTCACTTCAATTCCCGCTGGGAAGACAAAAAGACCTGAGAAACTACACTAAATGCTAAATTATTACCATTGTAGCAATTCTTCATTGTTGCGACTTTATTGTATTCGTTACGAAAATTTCTGATTCATTCGTCAAGAGTTTCCAAGAAAATTATGCGTCACAATCCTCCCCAAGTTTATTTTCACTAAGAGGATACAGACAAGAAAACAATGGATGTGAAAGAGAAAGGAGTAAATGATGCGGTGACGTCTGAGAGGGTAGAATCGAAGAAGAAAACGAATTGTGGCGAACCCAATTGGAATGGGACAAGGGCAGGACGATGATGTTGATGACTGGATGGTCATGGAAAATCTTGGACTTGATAATCTCTACCGTCATCATCTGCCTAGCCTTTTCCCAAACTATCTTGAGGTCGGCTTCCAGTCTAACCGGATGCAGCAGAGTACCAGTATTTTACATGAAGCGACTGCCTATCTGATCTCCACAACCCAGTAACTGGGTAATACGATACCCCTTGGTAAGACTGGATGTAAGACTTTTGGCTTCTGACTACTCGTAACGACTGTCAAAAATCTACAAATGACAGCCTGGACCGACGGCTTAACGTGCTTTCCGAGGCACGGAGGAAACTCGGTATGTAATTATGGTCACCCATCCACAGACCACCCTCGGCAAGCACGGCTTAACCTTAAAGATCGACACGTGCGGCTAATATTATTTTATTATTTATTTTTCGTATTATTTTTTAATGTGAACCTAGAGCTCAACCCTGTTTAGAATTCAGATAAAATTACGTTCTGCTCATGCCATTGTGGAAAAGGGCACGACTCTGAATACATTTTTCTAAGCTTAAGAAACTATGAAAACTAAGAATGTACAAAAATAAATATCAGAAACGTACAGATTCAGGTTTTGTTATTTCCGATAAGATCGTCTGGATGTCAAACAAAACACAAACCGAGCAACATACATGCATTGATTTTTAAGTAGTTCGCTTGCATAAGTTCCATAGCAACACAGTTTCAAACGAAAGTTTACAAATACACTTCTCATCAGAAATCCTATTTTCAATCCTCTGTTTATTACCAATGTTTGTTCTATGCTATTGATTTCAAGTCTTCAAATAGAACTGGTTAAACCAATCAAAGCTACGATTTTGTGAGAATATCTGAAGGTCTTATTGATGCAGCTGAGACCTAAATAAACTGATACGTTATTGAAATATTACCTAATTGATATCTTAGACTTAACAAACTCATACGGAAGCTTCGGAAATAACGATGAAGGTTCACGAAAATAATTTGTCAATCAGTATAAGATTGATAAACAAACAGCTGAGTAAAAAATAATACAAATCTGGAATTCCCGGAGATATGGTGCGATATTATTTTAATCTCATGACAGGCTTAAAGATGACCGATTGATTGTTATTACATCTCTAGTCCAGTCCATTTATTCCTTGTTGGAGTAACACAAATAGCTTTAAACTTTTCCCTGCTATTTTTTTTCCGTTCAAATTATGTGTATTAATTAATCGCAGATGAGACTCCCTATATCGGATCTATGAAGTGTCATCTTTATAACACCATGTTTATTGGTAGAGGGCGGTACCGGGCACCAAGCACACTTGTATTACTACGGATTGAAACCACGAATGCAATAGCATTTGACTACGTAATAGCATGTAAATCGCGTATAATTAAAAAGCATTGCTTTAAAAGGACCCCATAGCAACTGTTTTCCATATTCCTTCGGTACAAAATCGAATAAATAGCTTTCACTTATTCGTCCTTGTCAGATTCTACTATTCATATTCTACATAACTTCACTGTCATCGTGCCTTCTAGGTACAAATATAAAAGTATGCTGTCTAACGTCATCAATGATAAGTAAACAAACAATATTTTGTTTCTTTCGACTGCATTTGGTATGTCATATAGAAAGAACAATAACGTCTATTTTGCTGCTGTCTTATCAAATTCGTTTTCGCTTTGGATTCCTTAGAAAATTCTAACAGGTTCCAAGTATAAGTCTTCGTGTTGTTCGGTTACAATCAAATATTTAAAGTATACGGTCGTAGCACGTGTCGATCCGAAGGTCAAATAACTAAGGTCAAGTGTTAAGCATTGTACATGGTCGCTTGAAATGTGATATTATCCGTAGGGCAGTACTTTCTTAATCCTATTGAACAGTACTGTAACATTAGTTTGTTACTGTCCACATTTCCCTTTATCAAAATACTTTATTAGTCCGTTAAGTAAGGTCATCCTATAAAAATGTCAGCACACCTTATTACGACACACTGAATTAATTTTGGGTATCCAAAAAGAGTCCTTACACAAATAAACTTTCAGTTTTAATTGCTTTTTATTCCAAGTCTTTCGAACAGACACGTGAGGCCACAAACTAAGGTTAAGGTTAAATCAACCATCATTTATCCTCATGTTTACCGACTTCCGCAACGATGAAAAGTATCGGGTTATTGCAATGTAGGTTAGACATGCGCACATCCGTTCATTTTTCGACCATCGGCCACTTTACCTGGGCCTTTAATAATATTGAGGGAGCTGAAACTAGCGGCACGATGATGAAGGGAATATGTTTAATATGCAAATGGTCTTGTCTCGCTATTACAGGCTAAGTTTAGAGACGATTATCGCGTGTGGAGCCGAGGAGGCAAGGCGAGCGTCGAATACACTCTGAATATTTTATAAGAGACAATGACGCAGGTGCATGTGGATGTGGGCTAGCTTTCAGGCAGAGACATATATACCGTTCTGTGATGTGCTTAAAAATTTAAGAGCAAGTTGCAACATAGCATAAGTGACAAAATATGCACAATAGTTGTGGACTTTTTGAAGTTTTCAGATCTTAATTTAGGGAATTAATACTTAGAATATATAATAACAATGAGTCTTGTATTATGTGGTTTTAGATAAGGACATTTTCTCGAGTATTCTCAGAAATAACAAATATTTATTTATTTATATGTACAATAGTGTTACATAGGTGGACTTAATGCCGCAAGGCATTCTCTACCAATTCGCCTTTAGCATAAAAAGGACAACATTGTGATAGGGTACAAATAATATCTAAAAATAACTACTTGTTTTCGAAATTGTATATGTATTGAGATTCAACATGTTTGCTTTTTAACAATGATTTTTAGTTTGCCCAGAGGTACTCGGATATAAATTATAAAAACACGATTGTGTAACAGAAGCACAGAGACAATTTAAAAGGGATTTAAAGCGAAGCAGGCAACGCCCACCTAACGCCTACGCTCCGACCCTGATACCCACGCAATTTACACCCCTAGTATGCCTCCCACACTCTGTTCTCTATCCAATATTAAAGGGCAAAGGGTAAATGCATCAGTTTTTGTTTGTGACAATGGAAGCTCTTTTTATTATGGGACAAGCCCGCCATACTATTCCCAAACCACTGCAAATCCTGAAAGCCAGAATCAACAGTCGCCACCACCAGAAAAGCGCCGAGACAATGAAGCTCGACGAAGTTCCAGAGAAACAACTTAACTGTCTTGGATCCCGCAACGAAACTAATCAGAAAATAATTGCGGTGGGAAAACATAAATTCACTTCCACCTATATCATCAGGAGACAGAACGTAACAAGGCCAATAGGCACAAAAGGATAATCCCAGTTTCCTAAGTGCTGGAAGCTCTTAGCAACATTTCAGTAAGACTTAAGGAAGATCCACAAAACCTTCACATTGTCTCAAGGTTGGTCCGGGATTGCCGCAGTGCGATTCCCGTCTCCCGATAAATCAACCTCAAGGTCAGCACCGCGCCAAGACAGCCCGAGGACGCCTCATTCTCTCATGAGAAGGAAGGAATTTCAGGAATAAGATTATTATTTTACGTAAGAGAATTCTCCACAGCGGTTCATATGACGCGAAGATACGACTATGTTCTCGGATTCCCCGCAATATGAAGTTAGGTGTGAAAATCTAATGCATTATGTATACAAGGTTTACACGGACCCTTCAAGAAGCCATCAACCAAGCATTCTGTACATCAAACTAGGTAACCCTACGCAAAAATTATTGGGAAATGACTTTTTTTGGTAATAATCACTTTTACTGTAAATCTCAATATAACGCACTCAAAACATTGTCCTGATGGATGCATTGAACAGTTAACATGATACATTAACATACTGTTATTGATGTTGTGCCTGCTGCTAATGACGCACAGTCTACGCGATGGTTTTCTTTTGACAGTTCAGTAATTATACGCATTCAACCATTCAAATATAAATTTCCTTTAATATCCTTTGGATCGAGGGAAAAGTTGAAATACGCAAGGTATGTTCGGGTTACCAACACCTGAACATACCTTGCGTATTTCAACACTACGTCACGTCACCGATACATGACGTGGACTTATCAAATGCGAATAGCATATTTTGGAAAATAATCCGTTCACGTAATTCAGACCATTCCTATTACGCATTTGAACTTACTTTTAACCACTTTAAATTATCTGTATCGGTACTTTATCAAAGTATTTCTTGAGAATATCATGGTGATTCATTGACGAAAATAATCATAGATTTGTACCTAAGTATTATCTAATGAGTCATTGCCTTACCGGAACTACAGTATGTTCCTAGAAATATTTCGATGCAAATTTAACACTTTACCAAGCATGTTTTTAATACATTTGAGCATCTCAAGAATCGCACATCTATATTAGTCACATCGCACAGTTTATTTGTTTTTGACCACGGTTTCTTACACGTGCCAATTTACTATTAGTAAAGTCACGTTTTCTGTCGAGTCTCGTGTAAAAAAGCGATCATTATGTTAATTTCGGCCAATACATGAATAAATCTTCAATGCACGTTGCCGGGCTGAAGACGTGACGGGACACGAAGTTTAATGGCTGTAATTTTTCAAGAAAACAAATTTTCGATTTTTCAAATTGGTGCATTCACTTATCTTACTTTTCGTAAGATAAGTGCCAACATTTCCATTTACATTAATGACATAATTTTAAACGGTGAGTTTTCTCACAACAATTGCTGTTATTTATAGACATGTGATAATCTTTCGTTAAAGATTAGATTGTATTACGAAAAAACTCTATCTTTGATAGCTTTTATAAATATCTAGAGTTATTGTGTCTACATGTTGCTTTATGCATAACGTTACGTAGTAGGAAATTGTCAGAGCCAAACAAAACAAAAGTTGTTTATTTTTACGCACAAGTCTCTGCTGGGGACTATATTGTCATCGTTTGCCACTAAAATCTTTATATCACTGCTAGCTGAAATGAAATCCCAATTTTTTTGCTAACCTAAGATACATTCCACCTAAAGTACTTTCATCTAAATTGTTAGACATTACTGAAAGATTTACTTACTAACAAACATCTATACTTTGGTATTTACATTAATTAGTGAGAGAGCCCGTATATTTATTCAGGGGAGAATACGCAGAAAACATTTTAACCATAATTAAGCTGCTAGCTAAGGTTATAATATAGAAGTTATCGTTGTTAGCATTACCGCGGAAAATGTTTAGAATTACTCTATGTATAGAGCAAGTTTTTTTTTAGGTTCAGCGATTCACAGAAGCAATTAAACTAATTGGTATCGAATTTCGCCGTAGTCCGTACATAAATAAAATACTTAGGTAAAGTTACCTTAACCTCAGACGTGATTGGAATGGCCTGTCCACCCAATGTCAAGTGTATTGGAGGGTCGGAGTACTGCCAGGCCTTGGCCTCGCAATGCGTAGGGGGTAGGCGTCACGCAGGCGATGACGTCACGTCACCCTCGTACCTACCGAGCTCCCTCGCCCCACAGACAATGCGTCGCCCGATAAACACAAAGCCACCCTTACCTCCGTTCACTATTACATCTCTTTCATTCAGACCGATTCACATATTTGCTCCCTAACATAACAGAAAGCAGTACTACAGCTCTATAAAAATTACGTATCAACATGAAACACGAGGCTCGTATAGCAAATGGTGACGCTTTCTAGAAGGTGCGATTCGTCATGCAAATAAAGATAAGAAGAGCTCTTGTGTTAACTATCAAAACATAGCAATCCGTTTACTAAAAATATTACTTATGTCTTTAGCATTCTGACAGTTTATGAGGGGGCCTAAAATCGCGCAAATCTTTTTGTTTTTTTTTGTTTGCTTTTCATCAGACTCGTATGTTAGTACGACGCATGTGGTAATGTTCAGCTGTTTCAGTCAGCCTGAAGACTGGCGTATTGCGAAAATTTGCGTATCTTCATTTAACCGCGGTCGCCGCTACGCATTAGAACGTAAATATTTGTTTTGTATCTCGATCGTATTTTGTTCCGTATAATAACAATAAATCGCCTGTAATCGTGTTTGCCTGGATAAATTCGTAAAAGTGCCTCTAAACAGACCACCCACATTTTTTTTTCCTAATATAATAATAGACCAGTGGAAAAATTTACCTGAGAACTTTTCCAATGTTGCCATAGATACCTACAACGTAGGATTTTATTAATATTGAAAACATTTATTGTTATCTTTATTTATCTAAATCATATTGTGAATCAATACGTCTTGCTTGTATGTTTTTAGCTAATTTTGACATTTTCAATTTGTCTCGTTTACTCATTATATTTAGTATATCATTCATCACCGCTATTTTTTTCCGTAATTAGGCGTTGACCAAAAATATGCATAATATTTTAAACATTTTTTTTTTAAATAAACAAGCTTGATTTCCCTTTCGCTTCTGTTACTGCGTGAAACATGAAAATATTATTAACTAGCTGTACCCAGCATGCGTTGCAATGCACTTTTTACTACCCACCTACCCTATCCGACCTACCTACCCTATCCTACCTACCCTACCCTACGCTACCTACCTACCTACTCTACCCTACCCTACCTACCTACCCTACCCTACCTACCTACCCTACCCTACCCTACCTACCTACCCTACCCTACCTACCTACCCTACCCTACCTACCTACCCTACCCTACCTACCTACCTACCTTACCCTACCTACCTACCCTACCCTACCTACCTACCCTACCTACCTACCCTACCCTACCTACCTACCCTACCCTACCTACCTACCCTACCCTACCTACCTACCCTACCCTACCCTACCCTACCTACCTACCCTACCCTACCTACCTACCCTACCCTACCGTATCCTATGTCCGTCTCCTGGTTCTAAGCTACCTCCCTGCCAATTTTCAGCTAAATCGGTTCAGCCGTTCTTGAGTTATAAGTGAAGTAACTAACACGACTTTCTTTTATATATATAGATTCCCATATCATGTTCAAAGTTTATCAAATATTTTTGAAATATTAATTCTTTGTTGATCTTGTGAATTCTTGTTAGGTAATGAAAATCCATAACAATATCAGATTTCATGTATCAGGCCATCAGGCAGGTCTGATATACATAATCATACAAGGTGTTGTTTTGCATCCTCGTCAAATTCAAGGAGGTAAATATACTAATGATTCTCGTCCCGAATCAATAATAAAATGGGTAGGTCATTTTTTTTTTGTTGGGAAATCGGTATTCTCGCCCTATAACCGCGCTTCCACACTTACAAACAATCTCAAACATTTATTCCATAATTTCTTATTCCCTAAACCACGTTAGGTTATCCTGAAATACTGACAAACATAAACAACCAAAAAAATCAGCGTTTTTTAATTATTAACTGGGTAGATACCGTAATTTTAATTGATTATTTATGTCTTTTGTGACAACCTCGTGAATTTTGACGAGGGTGCAAAACAACACCTTGTATTAAATCTGATATTATACTTTGGGCACGTATCGTTTTAATAATGCCACAGAAATTGAGATTTGTATTATAGTATTGTTGTAATGATTAAGAAAACGTGTGACACTACAATGATAGCGGATTCTGTATGATAGCCAGAAGGTGCCAGAAATGTTATTGTCTAGTTTTTCTACATGTCTTGATTTAGGTGTGTTCGGGAATAGTGTCGATCTATCTTACATGACTGAAGTGCTTGAACTATATTCTGCTCGCATGCCGTCGAACTTTGACTTTCTTTTGGCATGTGTCGATACTTTGCTTATGTCGACCGATACTTGGCCTTTTTCCAAGAAAAGTAATAAATAGCGATCGTTGGCCGGCGCCAGATCGCTATTATAATAGTAATGTATCGAAGTAAATATTTAAATAGTGCATTATAGCGTAAATTGATATAAGCTGTCACCGTAAACAAAAATATTACAGATTATAATATGTTGGCCGGAATTCCTAAGATATGACGCACCGGATGGTAGACGACAAAATAGTTCACCTTGAAAGTTGAACGTCAATAGATATAGTTGAGGGTGTATCCTAGCCTTAGTCTTTGAACGAAAATAGTTTGTAGAAGTCGTAGTTTTGTTGGAGTTAATGAATGCACGTGTTCGGTGAGTATTGAGCAGCAGACACATGGAATACAGCCAGAGTAAGGGGATAACGAGGACGGTGACAATATTTATATGGATATTACAACACGTTAGGGCCGTTTGCACGTAGAGATGCCAACGCTTTAATGGTATCAGTGCTACTACATAAATTATACTCAGGAGAGCAGAACCCCGAGGAGCTATACCCTTCAACTGTAGGAACCAATTTAAAGACTGCTGTCAAAAAGTCAAAAATTAGAGCTGACAACAGCTTTACAGCCTACTAAACAACTTAAAAATAAAATCGTGAGCTATAAACTAATAATTTCCATTAATGTCGAAATCACGGTGTATAAATTAGAGTGTCAAACTCTACATCGACATACTCAAAAGCGGATAAATGTGTATAATTAGATTATATTTAATTTACCTAACTGTTATGTGGTTATCCGCAATACCTGCTGGCAAATCAGGATGAGTAGGCAGATTATGTGCTAATTTTGACCCTAATAAACAACAATATAAGTACTAATAAAAATACAATGGTTAAATGTAGGCTAAGCAAGTTAGAACCAATTTAGATTGGTGCCCTGACGTCAGGAACTCGGGTGATTTCAGTGCTAATTAAAATGAACAGAATCACGAAAACAATCTCAGCTTCAATTTCAACTGTAGTAAACGTAAAATGAGGAAACTCATACATAAAAATTAGGTTTAAAAAATCTTGTAAAATCACAGGCAGTAAGTAGCCAGTCTAATAAGTAAAGTTACACTAATTATGCCATACAGGTTTTAAATAAATTGGTGACTTTATGGCAGAACAACAATTGAACAAATACTTGTTCTAATCTTAGCGACACGAGTCTACAGTAAGTAATAGTCATTAAAGTCCCTATACTTGTCACAATTAGAGTTGTCATCATTAAAACAATAGAATACAAGCCAAGCACATGTAACATTAATCATGATGCAGTTATTAAGTTTACAGTGCACTTCGTATCAGAAGTATGAGTACAGCGAACGCTGTGATGGTTTAATTGGAATGATGATAACTACGTACTTTAGTATTCAATGTTCCTAGAATGTTGAACAGAGTTATGGGCGATTTTATCGATTCTTTGTAAGGGATTATGCTAGTGCTTATTTGCACCAAATATGACCTGTATTAACTTCGTAGTTTTTTTTCCGTCTTTCGACCGAAAGGACCAGATAAACAAAAATCTTCAAAAAGGTGCTAAACCCGTTTCAAATGCATACAGACATTACTTTGATTTCATTTATTTGTGTTTATAATTATACGATATCTCAGTCGTAAAGATAACAATATCATGAAGCGACAATGTAAACACATGTCAGGTGTATTTTGTAAATAGCAACTAGTTCGACACTAAACGGAGAAAACTTCCAAAGACGTTTTGCTCATTAACACAAACAAAACAACATGCAGGTATATAACAATACAAACTCGTACTGAAATTACCTTGACAACACATTGCTTCAAGTCAGCTCATTATTTAAAATATGAAATAGCTGAAAATACAATATTTAAACTGCTCTAAAGTTTATTATCTGATGCTAAAATCGATAAAGCTAATTAAGACGCGTCTCCAGGATGATGGAGTCTAGCCAAGTGGGGCGGCTCTCACAGGCCCGTCTCACATCTATCTATCGATAATATCTACATAAAGCCAGACAGATACTATGCTCCGACAAAGCGATCGATTTTACACGATAACTTTGATGAGAATCTGCCGCGCAGACAGATTTTTAACGTCACGATTTTAAAATAATTTAGTGCTATTATCAAGCCTAGTTCCTAGTGCAGTTGTTCAATTAAAAACGTTTTATGTGTTGATTATGTAAGCGTTATGCAAAGAACAGAACAAAAAAGTTGTCATGATCTGCAGCATCGGCGATTAGTGTGCGCTTAGCAACAGCGTGCAGCGGTCGCAAGGGAACGGATAACGGATAGTAATGTGATTCACCTTCGCATACTACCAGTAAATCGCACGAGCACTACGTAACCAATTACCTAGACAGTATGCGTGTAATTATGGAAAATTACTTAGAGACGTGGTGCTAACAACCGGCTAAAAATAAAACACGTGTCTTATGAAGTATAGGTAATCGAACACCAGATTACCAACGATATTAAACACTTCAAATAACCACCTGTGTTCGTTGCAGTGGAAAGTTACAGAAATCTAGAGAAAACTTTAATAAAGAAGCGTGTCTATTTAATTGAAACATTATTAAATGCAGTATTTACCACGAAGGCTAATTTTACTTTACTGCTGCGTTCATAATTTTATGATCAAAAGTACCTATTCGTTTATTACTCAGCTGTATCGTCTTACAACCCTTCTACGAACTGCTGCCACAGATTATATCTACTTCCACTTCATGGAGTCAGGCAGTCGGGCATGCAAATCATGTCATGATGTCACATGAGGCACAAACAGTCATATGACAAAATTAGGGAGCTATCCAATATGACCGACTAGTGATTTAGTGAACAAAAACACTGACGACAATGGCCTGGAAAGAGATTTCATCAAACATCAAATTGGGTACAGGAGTCGTTAAACTGAATCATGAAAACCGGATACAAGCATCAAGAGCATTATTGAGGAAGACCTCAGTAAATATCTCTGGCTGTTACATAATTTTACAAGCCCGAAACACCTGACCGATTCTAGTTTGGACGACAAATTCAATCAACGAATAGTTCTGTGTTCAACGGTTGGATTGTTCCGACATGATTCAAACAATGGCACAGCCCGTCACGGCATTGACCACAGCGAAGTACTCGCGCCAGCCAGTCTAGTGACAACGTGAATAATCTATCAAGGGGAAACATGTTATTTACTCCTGTATCTGAGACTCGGAACAGCTGTTACTGCATTATGCTAATACGTAACGGCGGCCTGTGGGAAATAGAGCAAAAGTTCGACCCGCAAAAGTCGCGTTTTAAACAGTGTGTTTTACAAGATGATTGGGATTTCAAAACATTTACTTTCAAAGTGCATGTTGCCTACACGTAGATTATGAAATTTGCCGTGCCGCTACGTCATAGTTAACCTATAGTGGATGATTAAATGCAGCTAGATCATACCACTAGCGCGTCGGCCGAGCCATGAATACATCAAATACATGAGTCGCATGATGATTATTTAAATGTTAAGGTAGATACTTGTTTCTAGTGGTTAAATGATGGAAGAACCAACAATTTATCATAAAAGGTTACTTATTCCAAACCGCAAAGACAAACAAGTACCTGAATAAGAAGTCTATTAAAAAAGTTTCCACCTGCGGTTAGCACAAGGACGATACAATGGCCCAAAAACTTCAATACTAGGAAGTTCAAGTTCAAAGTGACCTAGTTGAATCCATGTGATAGATACAGGAAAAATGGTTTGGTTGATTTATTGAATAATTAATTATTTATTACCGAACATAAATAAAGTATCGATGAAATCACAGAGCAACAATGCATTCTATAACTTTTTTTAATTACTTGATATTTGATATTCGGGTTATTTTAGCGAGCCCTCCGTATTATTACTTTTCCACGATATTACATTGAATAAACATACATGAATCCGTCCTATCCTTCTTACCTGCGCGAGCGTTTCTCTTACGCACGCCCCAGTGACGTACCTTGTAGATCGCACCTTAGATCCATCCTTAAATCCCATCCTCACAAATCCAGCTATTACTCCTATTCCTTCTCTATTCATGCTGTAAGGTTGTGGAACTCACTTCCGCCTAACATTCGTGACTTAAAGACCATTTCGCTATTCAAAAACCGAGTGAAAGAGCATTACCTTTCCTCTCAAATCTGATTTATATATGTATTTATATTTGTTTATATATCTTAGCATTATGTATTTACATTTAGTTATATGTGTATTTATATTTAGGTAATAGTATAGGTTAAGTTAGGTTAGGCACATAAACATATTTTTCTTTTCATTCTCTCACACACTATCGTCTACATTTCTTTTTCATTTTTCCTTTCGCAGGTCTGCTGGCAGAAATTTCGTATGAAATAAGCAGTACCTTTGTACTCAAATGTTTTATGTTTTTTTTCCTGTGTTCTCTACTGTGTGTACATAAATAGTAAAATAAATAAATAAATAAATAAATGAATAGCGGTTTCGTATGACAAGTCCCTTTCAAATTCAGAGCCTTGGACAGCTTGCCACGTAATGCTACGGCAGTTTGACAGGGGCCTTGAAGCGAAACCTCATTAACTTAAACACTCCTTATTTATTTAACGGACAGCATATCTTTGCTGCAAAATATTTTATAACCATTATGGAAGACACTAACTACAACGATGCGACTACGATGCATACATAATAATTATGTACACCATGCGACTACGCCATAAATACTACGCAGCTACGCTGTAGGGAGCACGCGACTACGCCGTAGGTACTACGCAGCTACGACGTAGACCTGAAGGGACCACACGACTACGACGTCTACGACGTAGAGACCCCGCGATTACGCCTTGGATATTACGCACCTACGCCTTGGTCAAAAATTGCGTATGTAGTGTAGTTGAGTTAAATTTTATTTGTCTTCATACTGTGCCTACTCTTGTAATTTTGGAACAACTTATAACTTCATAATTTAATTCGGGTTCGTAAATATGGTATCCAACTTCTTATTGAAGAAACAACAAAGAACAAAGAAACCTACTAATTTCCTAATTCTAACACAAGCATGGAACAACGTATGACAATAAGTGCGCAGTGTTTGTTTACATAGGAACAAAAACCCGATAAATAATGAATCATTACCCACTGGGCATATTACCACACAATACCACTATGCCGTATAGCACGAGTAAATATTGCGCCAACCGGGTGAAAACATGCGTAGCAGCCCATTTGTGTGCATGGCCTGCTTCTAAAAGTAAAACTTGAAAATATTTGTTCATTCTTCACCATAATCTTACGACTGTATCAGTATCAGATGTAGCTTATAAATAATAAACATAAATAATGCGTAAATGGTCATACATAATAAATATGTAATAGGTCATAATTGTATTCGAACATGAAAAGTATGTCTTTGTGAGAATAAGAACCATTTGTAGCTGCAGGTTCTTTGTTTGGACCACAAAAGATAATAATATTCGTAGTAAGAAAAAACGTTTTGCGTCAATAGAATTAAATACGTCATATAACATTAGTTGTTGTTGATTTTTTACATGATTTTATCTTGTTTTATTTAACGGTTTAACTATAAAATTAAGTATTTGTTTTTATAACACAGATTGATTTTATAAAGACTAACCATTCCCTGCCTCCATTTTCATCCTCGGTCTTCATTCCATCATCATCTGCTTAGCCTCTTCGCAACTATTCTAGAATCGGCTTCCAGTCTAACCGAATGCAGCTGCATACCAGTACCTATTTTACATGGAACTACTGCCTATCTGAAATCCTCAACCCAGTTACTGGGTACTACGATCCTGTTATTTGTTAATAGTACATTCATGAATAAGCCGTACTTGCCGAGGTTGGTCCGTCGATAGGTGACCATAATTACATTACGAGTTTCCTCCGTGCCTCGGAGAGCATGTTAAGCCGTTGGTCCCGGCTGTCATTTGTAGATCTTTGACAGTCGTTACGTGTAGTCAGAAGCGAAAGTCTGACATTCAGTCTTACTAAGGCGTATCGTATTACCCAGTTACTGGGTTGTGAAGGTCAGATAGGCAGTCGCTTCATGTACTCGTAAAATAGTGACACTCAGCTGAATCCGGTTAGACTGGAAGCCAACCCCAAGATAGTTTGGGAAAAGGCTAGGTATTTGATGAATGACCATTTAAATATCACGTTAGCCAAGTTAGATATATTTTCCTGCAAAAAGTGGTAATCAACGTATTTTCCCTAAAGGTTGCCGAGGTCAGCATTCGATCAGAAAACCTTTGTTCAATTAAGAGTAGGTCGTGTCGTCGTTGGTATAGTCTGTTTGTGCAAATAAGCCTCTGATTGTTTTTTTTTTTACGACAGTATATGTTTGTATTGCTGGTCTATCTGATATTGCAACTGAAACGTGTATGTACACTACTAATTATGTACATGACGTTGATTAATACATTATTAATCAGATGTAGGTACATGTTCTAATTAATAAACGTGCAGTGTGCAGTGCAATGCAACAGAATCTAAGGTATATGGGTATGCTTAAATGCTGATAAAAGATATCGCTGGTATTTCCCAATAATAAGTATTTACGTCATGCGTTTATTTTCATATAATAGCTACAATGGCCAGGACAGATCCTGCATAATTATTAAAGTCAAAGGGACGTACGTGATCAATGCACACAATAGAAAATATAAAACAAACTATTAAAACAGAAATAAAGAGACCATTCCTTATTTATTATGCCTGTTACATTAGGGCAATAGCCCCACATAAATAAACGATGTCGAAAGCCTTTAAAGTACAGGAGCTTTTACAGTTCTGTTGAAATTACTCTTACTCAACAGTCTGATCAAGCAAAACTTCATAACATTTTGCGATGAATACGAAGCTCTACAAAGTCTAAAAACTTCGACTTACCGCATCATCCGCCTAGCCTTATCCAAAACTATCTTGGGGTCGGTTTCCAGTCTAACCGGATGCAACTCAGTACCAGCATTTCACATGAAGCGACTGCCTATCTGACCTCCACAACCCAGTAACTGGGCAATACGATACCCCTTGGTAAGACTGGACGTCAGACTTTTGGCTTCTGGCTACGACTTACCTAGAAGACCTTACATTTCTAGCGTAAAGTAAATTTATAAAACTACAAGTTTCATTTAAATTGAGAGCATTTCCACGGATTTGTTTTATTTACATGAATCAAAATGGAAAATCTTTTTAATAAAGTGTGTTAACACATATTTATCACACGATACAGCTTACATCAAGACTATTATTTTAATGAATGTGACAGTGAAATGTATGTATTTTCTGTTTTGGCCCGATAACACATCGAACTAGAGTAAATTCAGTCATATAGGCCGTCACATAAGAACTTTTGTAACTCGGTCAAGAATGTTTCAAGAATGAAAACAACGAATCGTTTCTAAAATAACTTAAAACCAATAATAGCAAAGTCATTGACCGAATCACCTAAACATCTCTTAGTAGTGTAGTTGTTATCTTAAATCAACATTCGATAAGTTTAGCTAACAATCATTAAAGTGGAACATAACAATATGAGACAGACTTGTTTGTACTGAAATTATTATGGTTTGGATGACGTCTTTTATTGATTTCAATTAAACTTGTTCTTTTTTCGCAAGTATTACACCAAAAACTAAAACTGGATCTTACAATAAAGTCATCGTGCACAATTTTGGTGTGAACCAGAAAATTACTGCGAAGATATCAGTCACACACAGTAAATTTAAATAATGTAGATTCAATTAAAATATTGAATTTTGCGATAAACCACGTCTTTATACTACTAGTAGATATCAACACTATTTTCTGTGTAGCAAGGAAAATGTTGAGGTTTTCCTTACCTATCCTGCAAAAACGTGCAAATAAAAGATTTATGATAAATCAGGCACTTGTTACAATAAATTCTGTATATATTCATTTTGTCATACGACAAGAGAATTCAATTACAGAGCGCATGACCACCGCCACTAAGAGAGACGGGTCGAACAAAGGGTCAATAACCTTCAAACTAATTGTAAACACCTAATATCGCCTCATGTGAGATGCTTGTATTTCTCGCTATTGTCGTGTTGCAATTAAAGAGTAAATTACATAGTTAATTCCAAGAAAATTGTCGGTACTTACACAAAGCGATTGTCAGTCAAGACTCAATGAAGATAAACGACGGTTGCAATCAGATGATGCAAGTCATCTGTGCAAATACATTTTCCTTCTGGTTTCATCTCACTCAATGCCACATACTACATAAACGGTTATGAAACTTTTTGCATTCTGTGATCTGAGTATGAATTTATGAAAGCTCTCCCTAGAAGCCCTCTCCACAGAATTGTTCATGGTTCGCGTCGATCGATTTAGTTCCGCCGCTCGGTCAAGTCTTGAGAGAGCGCATTTTGTTGTCTTTACCTACCTAAGGTATTATTGATATATCTGCATTCGGATCTTCAAAAAAACTGTTAATTAATTACAGACATATATCATATCATTTTAATATTATCTCAAATCTTTAAAATCTTTTTCCCTTATTATCAGCTTGGCAGATTACGATATCTTTTTGGGCCATAATCGTTGTTGCTCGTGGGCAAACGAACGATGATGTCTTTGAGTAGAAACGTGAAAATAAATACGAGTACGATTTTAGATCCTGATTTGGATCGCTAGAAAGCTCAAATGAGTTGTTAGAGTTAAACGTAGGTAGAGCAACCTACGCAGTTTTAAAAATATAGCTCAATGTTGGAATGAAAATGCTCCAGAAATTACAACAGTTAAATCAGAAATATCGGGGGTTGACAAGAGCGATACATTGATTGTTCCCAGTAAATGAATCATCATAATCGTATGAACCGGCCTTAAAGAGGAAAGTGTCCCAGGAATGCAGCTGCTTTGGCTGCGAGCCACGAATGTGGGACCGCGGGAAACATCATTCTACAGGCTTGCACATTGTATTTCTATAAGGACTGGGCGGATATGATTAGTTGTTTACTTGTCAACTGATGAATATAAACACATTGCGATCGAATTAAAACATAACAGTTCACGTGACAAAACATAGTAGACTTCCTTATGTATACATCTCGATGTGCGAGTAACTGTTCCAAATGACCAAATTGCAAGAAATAAAAAAGCATTGACCTTTAAATTGGCAGTAAAGGTGGGCAAAAAACTTGTCCTGGCCCAAATGCTACTTGTATGAATGACCTCTCCTCAAACAATTCGAACTCGCTCAACTTCAACAAATCATCCACTTGTAACCACTAAACAAAGAATAGTTAAGAAACTACTATAAACTAGATACACGACTGAGATAAAGCAGAATACACTGGGATGAGCCATGGACCGTCATGTGTCTAAGTACTTTGCAATAAAATATGTTACGTGGACCTTTGATAATCTCCATTACTACGAGAGAAAGTTCCATCATGCGATAACATGATGATACATTTTCTAACTGCTTGATATCAAGCCGCAATATTGACCTTAGCTATACACCATGATAGAGTAACGCGTTAATTAAAAGGGAATGGAGCAGACTTTAGTCGCATAAGTCCCGCCCATCAGAGATAAGAGATTACTGCTTCCCACGCATAACAAAACTCCAATTATGTGTTATTTATACGTTTACTCAATTTCGTTCGTAGAAATACTAAATAACTACCTTAAGGGCGCTCAAAGCTGTTGCGATGATGAGGGTTACCTGCTACCTACAATCTACTTAACAACTGAACTAACCCGCATATTAATGTCCGACTAAAACTAAGGCCATTTGTAGGGGTGATAACTTCCTAGAGATAATTGACTATAATCACCATGCCCTGCACGACGAACAGTAATCACGAGAGCTGTACAGCCCTAATTAAGCAGTCAGAGCACGTCGATCACGACTCAACACCGTATGTCTATTCAAACATGGACATTTTTGAGGCGAGAAGACAGAAAAGTAAACAAAACCTATTTGCGTGCTATATACGGAAGTATTGCACTAATCATATCAACCATAAGTACATGGGAAGTCTTACGAGTGCAGTACTCCAGTGCCATGGTCCACGGTACTACGACACAAGCCGTGACGTCAGCATCGGTACTTGAATGAAACGCATGGACAAATGTTTTGTTTATTAAGAACTTGTTTATTATCTCATTGACGAAACAAAATCAACATATTGAGTAATGGTTCAAAGTGTTTAGAAATCAAAATAGAGTTTGGACGTAAATGAATGACAAAAATATCCATTCAAAACAACCGTCTATTTATCACCTGATGAATCAGAAATCAGCTATTTTTATCAGAAACTAGGGTAAGCAAGTTTAAAAATGTAGATCCGTAATATTTTTATCAGGTGAAAATTTTGTTAAAGAATGTCTTATGGAATTTAAATATTGTACATAATAATAAAGTCGTAATTGGCACCAATGCCAAAATATCACATAAAAGCGAAACTTATGAGCTGGAAAAATCCAGATACAAAGTGAAATGAGTTACCTACACAAAAATACCAGCGCTAAAGATTGCTAGTGGAAGTCAGATATAGGTAACAAATAGAAGTTATCTTTACAGTTATTTATCATAATATGTATAGTTTAACATCTGCTTGGCAAGGGGACAGACACATTTTTTTAAAGAAAATAAATTAAACCTCGTAATTTCCGTTTGTCCGTTGGCAATGCATATTATAATTAAATCTCTACCGTGACAGCTCAATGAGTAATTTTAGATAGGTACCGCTTTTATTTTTGATGGAAAAAGTTTTATGAAATTATGAGCAAATATATATTTAACAAAGGTTTCAGAGATTCATTGAACATGCCTCCTGTCATGCCTTTGTCTGGCAGTGAGTGACATGTTGAAAATGAAATTTAATAACCGAGATTCCTGAGAACTTTAAAGGGCAGTAGTATCCTGTTACATAACAAATATTATATGCAATTTATCAAGAGATTACTTTTGAAAAATGACTTGACATTTAAATGTGTTTACATGTGCTGAGGCCTTTGAGGATAAACCAACAGAAAAGGGTATTATGTATGGAATGTGTAATGTTTACTGAATTATTAATCAGCAAACAAAAATAATAAGCTTGCTCTTTAAAAAAAATGTGAATTTTGTTCTAGAATTCACCAAAAAATACACATGGCAACAATTATAATGGAAATGTACCATCCAATAACATTCCTTAAGAACGAGAATACACATAACACTTACAAAATTGGCATGAACGTCAGATGTATTAACAGGAAGCATATTTGAGCAATGTGTTTTGTATCTAGAGAAAATGGAAGGCTCCTTATGCTCTCTTGAACCGTCTAGACATAGGCATTTACTGTGTATTATTACTGTCTGTAAAAGCGAGTATTCCTATCCTAATTGGTGTAAAAAGACTCTTAATGAAGCCAAAAGGCACTTGTTCCGTCTGTCTTTTATTCTTTTATTTTTATTTTTGGTATGTAATGCATTTTAATTAATTTTACCTAGACAACAATGAGGAAATAATGTTTAACAGTATTTGTTCTTCTATTAAAAAATCGCAATAAATAGCATAATAAGAAAACAATAACATTTGTATTTTAATTGGTATCTTAGCAAACATAGGTTAAGTGGCCACTAAAGGATTTTGACATTGAAGAAGAAGTCTTTGTTTTGGGTTTGAAGAAGAAGTCTTTGTTTTGGGTTTTAAGAAGAAATCTTTTCAAAGTAGTAAGCTGTTAAACATTAGCTGTGTTTAGAGATAACATCAGAAAGTATTGTTGTTTTGGATTACATCTCCCAAAGAATCAAAAGTACAGATGTATCTCGGAGAACTAAGCTGGATCAAATAATTTCCCACCCTATGCAAAACATTTTGGATGTGGACACAAGCCTGTAATACAATACAAGTGCAGATGTATGTATATTGTCGAAACTGGCACCTAAAACAGTTACAGATGTTACTATTAATCATAGAGCTTAGTGCAACTAAATCTGTACAATGTAGTCAGAACATATCAAGCTTGCATACTTTATCTTTATGATTAATCGCAATGTGCATTATCAGACATTGTCTTAAGTAGCGGTCAAAGACATTTCGTGCAGAAACTGAGATAGGGTAAATAGTCCTACTCAATCATTGCAATCAGTAACCTATCCATTTCGTTGTAATCCTAAATGTCACAGGTATTTATAAAATGCAATATAAGCATTATTCAGAGCTACCATGATGATGGCATAAAAAAAAACATGTCACATTGATAAAAGTAATCATTAAAGATCACTTGAAGAGTGCCTTCACTTAAAATTTTATTTCATTGGAATAACATTGAGAAATATATATGATGTCACTCCTCTTTTGTTAGTATTGAATCATATTTATTTATTTCAATTATGATATCAGTTTTGTGTAATAGTTTTACAGAAATACGATTTTTTTGAAGATGTTCGTTATACGGGGTGTAACGGAAAGGGTATATACATCCTTAAGGGTGTGCTACAGACCATCAAACTGAACATGTTTCTCATCATAGAAAAATTTTTGAAGAAAAAAAAAAAACAGCTGCCTATACATTTGGGTCGAATAGATATTGCAATTTTCTATGGGGAAGCAGATTTTTTTTTTTGCTGAAAAACATGTTTTATGTTGAGAAACATGTTCAGTTTGATAGTCTGTAGCACACCCTTAAGTATGTATATACCCTTTCCGTTACACCCTGTATATAGATGAAAATAGGTTATGGCCATAAGATGTTTTTACTAACACAACATGGTTTGCAAATTGATACCTAGAAATAGAAGAAATAAATAAATAACATTTATGTATCCATAGTAAAAACTAAAATAACTACCCAAATCCAGAATTTACATTGGCCCAATTAACACCATTATTACGAAGATTGTGATTACATACCTTTGAAGCACTATTTGAAGGAAACTCAACGGTGCAAATGCAGACTTCTCCAATTTTGGCAGCACACTTACTGATTAACATAAATTATGAATATTTGTGCATGTAAAATGTAACCTAGTATAGAACAACTGAATGTTTTTGTTCCAATTAATCTTTCAATTATGAAAATAACGAAACTGAAGCATACCAGGAACCTAAAATCATAAATGAACGTATTTATACTATTAAAATTAAATTTTAATTTAATTGCACAAAATATAGCAGAATTCAGAAAAAGACTGCTGTCAACTGTCAATTTTGTATTGCACAGATAACATGAAAATAGTGACACCCGTAGTTTTTTAGTCGATTGATACGATGTATGAACGTGGTTGACACGAAAGGAGTATGTCAGGATCGTAGGAGATAGTGTTCTTTAGTTTGTGCATGAAAGTCTAGCTGTACAATCGAATTTTAGTAACAAACACCATCAAAACTGCAATGGAATTATAAATTAAGTCGACGATGTTAATAATTCGAGGTAATTTTCAAAGAGTCTGAAATTAGAAAAATGAATTCTAAATAATACAGAAATCGTGACTTTGATCTTTCGCAGTAATCGCATAAATTGCAAAAGAGTATAAAGTGTTTTATCAGCTTTATTTATACAGTGCAATTTTTGGATCAATGTCGACTTTATATAGTGTGCCCAGTTTCCTGGTTGAATTTATTTCATCCTAGCAGAGGTTAATGATCTCATCATTGCCGACTCGTAGTCACACCATCCTCTCAGGTCATCCTTCATCCCCTACTGTAAGGTACACACCACAATATGGTACAGTCACTACTTCTGCTAAGATTTGCTGTTACCAGCGCTATTATTCGTAAAAGCCAATGTATCCTGAATACTTTGAATTCATTCCAAAATACAGTTTTAGTTCTTGCACGAGACCTTAGTTCACAGAATGAATATATTTAACTCTATTAAGTTAACAAATTCAGGCGGTTATGAAATATTTTTTGAACGCATTTACACAAAAGTACCAAACTAAAAGTGCATTGTTACCTACTTTCCAGATTCGAACTCAGAGCCATGAGGTTGTGGGACCTTTAAACTGTCTCTTCACCAATGGGACATTACCATCACGTAATAATTATTCATGTGCGTCAGTGCGTGTGATGTAAGGGCTCGTTTGTTAAAACTCTTTGAAAATGATGAACATTCCCAAAGAATTGTGAAAGTGGGAATCAGAATTTGTGAAGGTCAAATAAGTGAGTTATGGACTGTAGAGTTGGGCTCTCAGTTCTCACATAGAGTATTGAGGGCCCATCTGTGCCTGATAAACTACGGCCACTGCAGAAAAAGTATTTATACCAAAATCTAAGCTATTTCCAAACCAAAATTTGTTAAAACAAGATATTACTAACTTGCTTTCACAAGTTATTTAGTAGCCTACAGGATTTCAAATAGTAGCTGTAAGGTAATAGTTTCGTTTTATATGCGTATTAAACTTTCACGTGCGTGAGAATTGAGAGCCCATTTTGATCGAATATATACTAAGTAGGACAGTATTTTGCGATAATAACTTGTTTTCACAAATTGTATTTGGCATTAGCTTAGATTTAGGCATAAAGACTTGTTCTGTAGTCTCCATATTTTGGCTAGCCCGCAAGTAGTACCAGGTTCGCCATCACACATTAGCTAGCATTACGAAGGTAAATAAAATTACAATATTATATAGAGGCCTTACATTAAATTAATTTTCAACAGAATCACACTCAATATGCACTTAATTCATGCGCAAGGTTGTATGTTAGTTCGTCCTTTTGGCTGAAATGGCTAGACGGATTTTGATGAAACTTTCGAGCAAGATAACGTATACATCAGAATAGGATACTTAGAGGCTATTTTCTAATATTATATAAAAATCACGGGTCACTTTGTTCGAACACATTAATGTTCGAAGTCTGAAACCACACAGGACTAAGCACATTCCTCTGGGAGATTGAAAGGTACTGTAGGATAGTTTTTGACCCGAGAAGTAGCACTGTTGACACACGGGAGAATCAGGGGCGGCTCGCTAGGAAATTGTGTGTAAAAAAGAATTTCTGTGGGCGAAGCCAAGGCGGAACTTAAAAATAAACCTACATATTAATCTACCTAAAAATGTCTAATCTGTATTTTTTTAAATTTCGAACCACTTTTGAAAGAGTGACATGACTAGTCATCATTGATAAAACGTTATTTGTAAATGTAAAATATTGAACTACCTATAAACATACATATTTGTGGTTTTATTAGTATTTCAAGAGCAGATTTTAAGAAATGCCTACATTGCCTAAAATTACCCCAGACCCTACTGGTCCTTGTGTATGCAATAATCCAGCTGGCTGCCACGTAAATATTAAAATAATTGTATTGTAGATTGTATGCTTCTCGTTTTTCTAAATTATGATAATATTAGTATCAAGGCCGGTTCCCCAAAAAAAAACATTGTATGCTTGTATTAAATCATCTTCTCCTCGTCACTTTTTTTTGTAACTCACAAAATGTAAAGAAGAAAAAAGCCAGTTAGTAAGCAGTGCTACAAACTTACTACAAATAGCCACTACTTACAGAGTTAGTTCAAAAGTGGAACAGAATTTGCTGCTAAGTAAGTTAACGGAAAGTTACTCGTAGGTGGTGAAATAGGGTGAGAGAGGAACCTCCTAACAATACGTTCACGTACATACGTTTCACGATGTTCTCGTCATACGGGCCCGTTATATCAACAATCATTGCGCGACGCTCCAATCGATCTATCAACACAATGTCAGGCTTATTGGCAACAATAGTCCTGTCAGTGACGATAGGTCGATCCTAATACAACGTGATATTACCATTATCGAGAACTGGGTCGGACGCATACTTATAAATAGTATGGCAGTTCTGATACCACAAGGTTGTATTTCAAAGCAAGTTGCAGTTGGATAATCCTGGCAACAAGGTTGTGTCTATGCAAGTACTCTCCGTTAGCCAGACGAGGACACCCAGAAATAATGTGCCGGATCGATTCTCCCGGACGGTGGCATGCCCGACATAATTATGTACATACTCTCTATAGTGATTTCCATTAACTAATTTGTATACTGCGGATCTAGTTATAGTGTTTAAAAAAAAAAAACGGGTTTAATAACGTCACCGTATTTGTTCAGTAGACATACTTAGTTCATTATTAATGTTTATAAAATATAGAATGATAACTAGGTTTAAAGGCAAAAATGGCACTTGATAACGCTAAACCTGACATAATGAGGAAATAAATATTCTATGTGGAATGATGGTAGTGTGTATACGTATATAGGTATTAATGTGTATAGGTATAAAAATAAATTGTACAGCCAGGGCTACCAATGGGTAATACTGTCTGTAATATTCAGAAGCACGGGGCACACAAAGTTAACCGTGAAACACCTTGGTGAACCAGGGGTACAGAAAGATGACCGTACAACACCTAGGTGAACCACTTTGGTTGTCCATGGGTCAGAAAGGTTACAACAAGTGGCTAGCCAGGCCGCAATTTGGAAAAATGGGGAGGGAGCACTGCCTAAGTAGTGAGAAGACGAATCTATTCTAGTATTCTCCAGAATTATTATAAATATTCGTAAATACGGTTTTTTTTTGCATTTTCGATTGTGTAAAATATTATTTAAAAAAAATGTAGTGATAAAAAAAAAACAATTTAATTGCTGGCAACACTAATCACGTCTCTTGTGCAAGGCTAGTGCATGTTACGAATATTTGGGGCTATCAAACCAAATCGAATCCAGTATAATTCCATTAGGGATTACCTAGGAAGAGTTCTTGTATTCGTTACAATTCTTTGAATCATAACATGCTTATGGAATTGACCGATGAACAAGAACTAAGTGATAGCGGAATGGAATCTTTGAGTGCTAGCAAAGATGATACCCCAGAGCGAAGACCCGACGAATTTTTCATAACCCCCTCAGTATGTTCGGATAGTAAAGTTGATAATGAAAATTGGAACAAGTGTGACTTTATACTGATACTAATTTGTTTAAACAGCTAGGATCATCGCCCAGCGCGGGGACACCTCTCGGTGGGCCTACTGGAGGGGGATTTTCTGGACCACTGAAAGAATATGATGATGTGGGTTTTGTCACGCTAAAAGTGTCTCTTTCAGTATATAATAGTGTCAATTGATGTCATGTGTGTATAATAATTATATTTCTTTTAGGAACCTGATGAAACCTTAACAGAGAGGTTATGGGGGCTGACGGAGATGTTCCCCGAGTGTGTCCGAACCAGCACTTACACTGTTACAACCAACACAATGTAAGTAAGCATAACATCTTTAATTTTAACTTGATAGACAACAACTGTGATGCAACATTATGGAAATTTAATTTTAAAATGACATTGAGTAAAGAGCCAGCTTATTATTCATAATAAATTACAGTTTGAAATTACTGTTCACATGTTGTTTATGTATGTGTTTGTTATCAAAACCTTAGGGTAAGTGGACCATGGATGACCAGTCGGTCAGTGTCAGTGAGCGATTCACCTTATTTCTTGTTGGTTGTGTTTTAAATGTTTGCATTGATTTGTTCAGATCTGGAGTTAAATCACTCTATGGACTATCTCGCTCAGTGATGTGGGTGGTGGCTAGTTCATCGGTCATCCTGTTTGCTCCAGTCATATTTGAAGTAGAGAGAGCTCAAATGGCTGAAATGGAAAAGTCACAACAGAAACAGGTAAATATTATTAAAAAACCCCTTATAAAACTTTCTGGTTATAAGCTTTCTGGCTCTTGTTGAAATATTTTACTAATGATTGTTTTTTGTTCTAGGTCTTGCTAGGCACCAACACAGCCTTGGCAGGCCCTATGCCGCCAAACATGCCACCCATGCCCCGATAAATTGGATTTCAGACATGAACAGCACTTCATTGTAACCTGTTTGACATCTTCATTATATAAAGGAAATATTCAAATATCACCCTGAATGCTTTAATGTTAGTGTATTAGTTAAAAAATAAATAGATACCTACTTTAAACATGATTTGAAGATTTTGTATTGGGGATAGTAAAATGTGTGCAAAATAATCAAATTACTGTTTAAAAATACTATTATAATTGTATTAAAAATAAGTTGCATTTTCTCCTGACTGTCTATTATGTTTTTCTGTTCCTGAAGGTTGCAGATATGTTAGTCAATGGGTCTAATTTTATAATTGTTGGTTAGAGAGATAACCAACTGATTTGTGAAAAACATTTTATAGGTGATGCTTTGTTATTAGAATAAATGTATTGTTGAAAATGCATTTTTTAATCATCTGAATGTTAATAGACAAAAATGTGACAAAAAGTAATACAGTGTATAATTAATTTATTCAAAAGCTGTTATCATTTTACTAAATTATGAAGATGAATTATTAATACCTACCTAATATAAGTGTCATGCTTCATTTGTGAAGTAAGAGATAGAGAAGATGATAGTGGATTGTAATCAAAAACCTTGTGCCAATACTGATATATCTGTGGGTGGTATAAATGCAGTTGTGACCAACCAGTCAATGTCAAAAAACCCTCATCTGGCTGTTTGTGTGCTGGTGACTACGCTTATGTATGGAAGTGAATGGCATGGCTCAATCTCAGAATACCAGATTCGCAATATACCAGTCGGCATGTAAGTAGAATTAATGCTGTGGAAATTCATTCTTGCGGAGCATGTGTGGTGTAACTCTGAATGATAAATTGAGCAATGAGGTAATATGAGAATGCTGTGGTTATAACGAAGATGTAGTGACAACAATTGAAAAGAGTATGCTTAGATAATTTGCTCATGTGGAGAGACAAGGTATTTATTTATAAGGCAGATGTGACTGGCCCTAGAAGGACATGCACTGACTTTACTTGTAAAAGGTCATGTGCATAGTACTCGGAACGAGGCAAAAGGAGTATGTAAGGATTGTAGTACGTGGCGTTCTGTGGTTTCTACCTACCCCCATGGGAAAAAGGCGTGAGTTTATTTATGTGGGAAGTCATTAGCCGATAGGAATCCAAATAAATGTAGAATTATTAGGCTGTATCTTAACCGTGCAAATCACCTCATCACGAAGCCGTCAACCAAGCATTCAGTACATGAAACTAAGTAACTTTACGCAAAAACTATTGCTGGGAAACGACTTTTGGGGGTTGTAAAATCATGTTTTGTGGTAGAACTCAATGTAACGCACTCAAAACATTGTGCTGATGGACGGATTGAATAGTACGGGGGTCGTGGAGGTGTGTAAAGTAAAAATCTTACATTAAAAACTTATATTTAAAAAAATACTTGTCCAAAAGTTGGAACTTTGACCCCTAATATCTCCGTAACTAGAAGGTTCCCAGGTATGGTGTAGAACAAAAAAATGATCGCAATGACAGGGAGAACCAGTGCCTTTCGGCTTCGTTAAGAGGTGTTTTACACCCTTTATATGGAGTTCTCGTTAGGAATCCTAATGGTTTATTGGATTACTAAAATTTGAATTCTATCTTTGCTTAAATTTTTGAAACATCGCCTTCAAAAATTTAAATGATAGCAGCCTGGTGCCCGGAATCGATGCTCTTTTTCTATACACGTTGTTATATTATATGCAGGCCAGACTGGGCGAGTACTATATATCTGTAGCGTCTATACATATACAGGTGCATTGCCAAGGGTCATCTAAAACCATACGTGTTCAACAGCCTACTGGAAATAGACCCGCCAAAATTCAAAAAGGGTGGGTGTGTTACATGGAGGGATAGGATGAATTGAGAATAAACACAACGAGCTTTGGTTGCCCAAAGATATACAAGGTGTTGTTTTGCATTCTCGTCAAATTTCAGGACGTGGTCACAAAAGACATAAATACTCAATTAAAATTACGGTACCTAGATAATTATTAATAAACGCTGATTTTTTTGGTTGGTTTGTCAGTGTTTCAGAATAATCCCCTTACCGTAGTTTAGGGAACAAGAAACTATCGAATAAATGTTTGATATTATTTATATGTGTGTAAGCGAGGTTATAGGGCGAGAACCAGACGGGCCGCGTTTAAAACACGGGTGGTTCACACTTACCGATTTCCGTAAATAAGAAAAAAAATAAAAATGACCTACCCATTTTATTATTGATTCGGGAAGAGTATCATTAGCATAGTTACCTCCTTGAATTTGACGAGGATTCAAAACAACACTTGTATTATTAAGGCAGTTACTTTATCCGTAAACGTATGTATCTGGCTCCGGCAAGTGGGACTGTATTCTATTCTTTGAGCGGGACCCTAGCAAATGTTAAAATATTGAGTTAAAACTTGAAACCGAGCATTGCTTCTCATTGTGATGATTTGTTTTTTTTTGAGTTTAGAGAACGTTCATCTGGGACTTTATTGAAACCAGACTCTTAATGTACATATATTTTATCTGTGAACTGACATTCGTCATACTCTAAAAATACATTATCTGTGCATAATAGTTTGAACTATTGCCAAATGTCACTTCACCTGACAACTTTATTACTGAGATCCAATGTATTTTCATAAATAAATCGTTGTAAACATGGCAAATACAGGCTTATTGCCGTTTGTTCGCGGTGTAGACTTTACTTGTAATGATTTCAGCGTAAGTGTTGTGTGAAGTTATCGATACATCGCCCTGTCTATTACGGATGATATCATATCCCTAACCTTTGCTTTCCTATTTGGGTCTAAATATTTTTCTTACTTTTAGGACGATAAATTCCCAGATGCTATTCGGTACATGACTGGCCTGCAATGGTTAAGACTCGACAAAACTAATCTGACTGATATTCCTGAAGAATTGGGCAAGTTAATGAAATTGGTAAGTAGGCCTGCTATATTGCAATTACTAGTCAAAAACTTTTTGTATGAGTGCTAATGATCGAGTGAACAAAGCAACAATGAGCTAACAGTATTGAAATTTTAAATCTATAAATACTGTAACTTAAACAATAATAACTAACCAATTCCATTCCCATTTGAATAAGTTAATCCAATTTTTTACTAGCACAAAGCAATATATTTTTTAATGAAAGTGCCAGCACCAGATTTTAAAGGAAGCTTTAGTCATTTATGTTATAATTTTTTATAATAAAAGAAAAGGAAAGTTGCAACAAAATCATTCTTTTTATCTAAATGAACATGTTTTAAAACATATTGTTAACTAGTAACATATTAAATTCACTCTTATTAAAATCACAGGAAAATCTATCATTAAAGAAAAATGGTCTAGAAAAGTTGTTTGGTGAGTTAACGGAGCTGAAATGTTTACGTTCACTGAATGTAAGGCACAACAAAGTCAAGAGCTCCGGGATCCCAGCTGAGCTGTTTAGGCTAGAGGAACTGACCACACTGGACCTCTCACATAACAGACTGAAAGAAGTTCCTGAAGGACTGGAGAAAGCCAAATCTTTGCTAGTCTTAAATCTCAGTCATAATAAGTAAGTATTGATGAATTTCAGTCCAAAAACTTAGTTGATAATTTAATCCTAATCCTAACTAATATTATAAATGCAAAAGTAAGTTTTTTTGTTTGTTACCTTATCACGCCTAAACTACTGGACCGATCATCCCGAAATTATGCATATATGTTGTTGGGTGTACAGAAATGGACATAGGGTACCTTTCATCCTGATTAAAAGTTATTGTTCCCAAGGAAAACAACAATAATGCTCTTAGATGGTGCCACATGCCCCAGACGGTTATTGTCAAATTTTAATATTTGCAAGTGAAGCCGATGGCAATGGCTAGTAAATTATGAAATTGTAAACTTAAAAATTACTATAAAATTCATGAAATCCTGTCAGCAAAATAGATCATTACGAATGTGTTAGTCTTATTTACAAAATATTCTAAAATAAATACAAAACCAATGAAATGATAAAGAATTTGTGTCAACCAAGCAGGTTTTAAATGTAAATTAAGTTAATATCTTTAAAACTGTACATTCTAACTGTTTTTGCAGAATTGAGAGCATCCCACCAACATTGTTTGTGCAACTCACGGATCTTTTGTTTTTGGACCTGTCTAATAATGTACTGGAGACTTTGCCCCCTCAGACGAGGAGGTTGGCGAACCTGCAGACCCTTATACTGAATGATAATCCTCTTGGAGTATTTCAATTGAGGTGAGGTAACTTTTGCATTGGAGGAGGCCTTTACCTACAGAGGAGTTCTAGCAGAGTAGTCTAAACCAACAACTAAACGAAATTTAAGAATTAAATAATATAATTTCAGAATTATAGAATAGAATCTTAGATATATATATTATTTATTCTCTTGTGTTTTCTGCTAGAAATAAAAGGCTTTTTTATTTTATATTATAACTTTTGCCAAGGCTGGATAATGCATGAATGTGAACTTCATGCAGGATTAAAAAATTATCTTTATATTGGTTCTCTGTTCTGTCTCAGACTAGAGTAGGAAAATTATCAAATTGTTAGGAGAAACAATAAAAAAAAAAAAAAAAAGTTTTTCCGTTTTTCTTGTATCAACGTCAAGTAAAAAAAGGAGAAATGCAGAGGCTTAAGTATATTCCTCAATTTTCAGACAATTACCCTCCCTTCAGAGTTTGGAAGTGCTTCACATGCGCAACACACAGAGGACCCTAGCCAATCTGCCTGCATCACTGGACACCCTGTCAAACCTGTCCGATGTGGACTTGTCTAAGAATGCCTTGACCAAAGTACCTGATGCCCTGTATTCACTGCTCAGCCTCAAGAGGCTAAATCTTAGTGATAATGAGATCACTGAGGTGTCATCAGGTGAGATTCTACATTAACTTATTACTTGGGATTTTGCTACTGTCTTGGTGAGAATAAGCACGCGAATCTTAACCTCACAGTTTGTTTTCGTAACAAAATTAGTTTTTGGTGTTGTATCTGTTATTTTGTGTTGTCTGGTGTAGGAATCTAGTATATAAGGTTAGTATTTTAAGGCACGAAGAACCCCCTGACGGGGGTGGAGGGTCACCTCCAGATATGGAGATTTTGGAGTGCTCTCAAAACTCCGATGATGGACGCGTAAGGTCAGATACCAGGAAACGCCCCGGAGGACCTGAGATTTTTACAGACGCGAAACGCAATAAGCCGCCGTCTGACTCAATCCAATCTGTTTACTCGAAACCAGGATTTGAGAGTGACTCCAAAGTACTCTATAGCGAGTCCGATAGAGCACCCTTCACAGTCTTTGTCTCCAGGGTCGAATCAGACCCTAAGCAAGGCCTAACTTTGAACTCTCTGAAGTTTGCTCAATTCCTCCATTCTAAAGGCTTTAAAGGTGTTGTACAGGGCAGTGTTAGATCAATGGGCCGTAACAGGATGTCTGTTGATTTTGTCACATTCAATGATGCCAACCAATTTGCCAACAACCCTATACTTCTAGAAAATAAATATATGTCAAATATCCCACGGTTCCATGTTACACGCATGGGAGTTGTTAGGGATGTCCCCACAGACTGGACACTTGAGGAGCTAGTACTAGGCATAGAGACCCCCCATAATTGTGGTGAAGTTATCAGGGCTAGGAGGCTGAATTTTAAAAATAGAAAAGAGGGTTCTGTTTCTTGGTCTCCCTCAACAACAGTTGTGCTAACTTTCTCCGGCCAATTGCTCCCAGAAAAAGTATTTTGTTATAATGCTTCCCTTCCGGTTTCTGTGTACCATCTTCCCACTATTCAATGCCGTAACTGTCTTCGTTTTGGCCATATTAGTAACCAGTGCAGATCCAAGCCACGTTGCTACCGATGTGCCGAACCACACCCTGGCGATAGCTGCAATGTCCAGGATTCACAAGTCACATGTATGTTGTGTGATGGTGGTAACCATAAGGCTACTGATGACAAGTGCCCTGAGCATTCAAGGCAGAAAGCTATCAAAATGGTTATGTCCCAGGAGAATTTAAGTTACCGTGAGGCTTCGGTAAGGTTTCCCCGCCCTAAAGTGCTGTACTCTAATGTTGCTGCTGGTCCCTCTGTTAACAAAATTTCTCAACAAACTCCTTCTGAGCCCCATCTCTTTTCAGTCCCTCTTAGTACTCCCTCTTCATCTCCATATGCATCCCCTGTAAAATCTTCCTACACCAAAACCGTTTATCGTTCTCCAAGACCCCGACCGGAGCTGGGCAAGTCTTATGATTCCCAAGCCCATAGGTCAATGGTGTATACCCCTCCCTCTTCTCAGCCTAACGGCTGTGCCTTGAATTCCCAATATGTTGAATCCACACCCCTTCCCACCCCCAATGACAACTTAATAGAGCTATTGGTATGCTCCCTTATTAACATGCTGTCTAAATTTAGTGACGCAATACCGGACAATGTCGTAATTTTAGTTCAAAAACTCTTGGAATCCTGGACACGCCATAATGGAAAAGGTCCTTCAGTGGAATTGTAGATCAATCCGTAGGAAAAAACACGAATTGATCTATCTCATTAATCGTTATAAACCAGTCATCTTTGCCGTGTCGGAGACGTGGCTGAGGCCCGGGGCCCCTTTTAGGGTTCCTGGTTTTTCATGTCTTCGGGACGACAGAGAGGACGGTTGGGCGGGCTGCGCCCTTTTGGTTAGCAGATCTATAACTTTTTCTGAGATTCCTCTTCCCCGTCATGATGCTGGCCTACATGTTGTAGCCGTTAGAGCCATGGGCATATCCTATGTATCTGCCTATATTCCTCATCCTAATGCCAACCTTCTGTCTGAATTTAACTCTATCCTTTCCTCTATCCCATACCCCTTGATTGTGCTAGGTGATTTCAATTGCCGTCACACCCTTTGGGGCTCTCACTGTAATGACCCCTCCTCCAGCTTTTTGTTAGATCTTTTAGACGACCGTAACCTTTGCATCCTTAATGATGGATCTGCTACCCGTAGGGTTCCTCCTTCCCAAAACATTAGTGTTCCCGACCTTTCTTTCTCTTCCCCTTCCTTAGTGTCTTCACTCTCCTGGTCGGTTCTCCCTAATTCTTACGGGAGTGATCATTTTCCTATACTGATTTCATTTCCAAGTTCCCATCCTCGCACTCCTCCTATTCAACCTCTTCAAAAATATCTCCTTTCACAAGCAGACTGGTCTCATTTTTCGTCTCAATTAGATTCTGAGCTCCAAAACTTTCCCTCAATAAACTCTTCCAATTCCCTTTCTGTCTACAATGATTTTGTAGATTGTTTGTTGAGAGCGGCTGATTCCTCAATCCCCTTGAAGAACTCTGCCCGCCACTTAATACCTTCCCCTCCTTGGTGGGATGCTGAGTGCTCTGATGGCGTTCGCAAACGTAAAGAGACAGAAAACAGTTTTGCGTCTAGTTTAGACATGCCTGATTATCTACATTTTAAAAAGACTTCTGCAAGAGTCTGCAGGTTATTGGCTAAAAAGAAAAGATCTGGCTGGCTCAAGTTTTGCGAGTCACTGTCTCCTCGCTCGCCAGTTTCCTTTGTGTGGAAAAAAATTAAAGCTTATCGCAGAGCCTGTGATAATCAGTCTGCCTTATCCACATCCAATGACCCTAGTTCTTGGTTAGAGGCCTTTATTACTAAATTAGCCCCTCCTTTTGTTCCTAGTTTTGATTGCCTTCCAACTATAGATCCCCCTTCTTCCAATCCCTCCGATAGATTCGATGAAATTTTTTCTTATTCAGAATTGACATGTGCCCTGGAACACCTTCGGGATTCTGCTCCGGGTGCCGATGGAATTCCCTATTCCTTTATTTCCAAATCCTCTTCTAACTGTAAATTACTCTTCCTTGACCTAATCAATTCCTTTTTCGTTAATGGGCAAGTTCCAGAATCCTGGAAATCCCAAATTATTATCCCCATATTGAAACCTGGGAAAGACCCAAAAGATTCTGCCTCCTATCGTCCTATCGCCCTTTCTTCTGTATTGGCTAAAATTATGGAAAATCTCATCAAGAACCGACTCGAATGGATTTTAGAAACCAAAGGGATCTTAGCCCAGTCTCAGTTCGGTTTTAGAAGAGGCATGGGCACTCTGGACAGCCTCAGTGTTTTCTTATCCGATGTCCGTATTGCTTTTTCCAATAATGAAAACGTTCTTGGTGTTTTTCTAGACATAGCGTCTGCCTATGATAATGTCCAACTTCCAATACTCAGGCAAAAGCTGCTACAGCTGAGTATCCCTGTGAGGATGGTCAACATCATTTGTAATCTTCTTTTGTCCCGTTCTATTTCTGTCCGTCATCAGGGCACCCTCTCTCCATCTCGGCTAGTGTGGAAGGGTCTACCTCAGGGGTCGGTCTTAAGCCCTATCTTATATAATTTATATACATACGATTTGGAGTCATCAGTGAACTGTTTCTGCAAAATTTTACAATACGCTGATGATATTGCTCTTTACTATAGCTCACCTTCTTTTTCTGACGCCTCATTACGCTTAAACTCTGCCCTCCATTATTTAAATCAGTGGCTGAGCGATCATGGCCTAAATCTGTCTGTCCCCAAATGTAAAGCAGTTATCTTTTCTCGCAAACGTAATATTCCCCCTATAAACCTATCTGTTGAAAACGAAACCATTTTGATTAGTGATAAAGTTAAATTCCTCGGCCTCATCCTTGACTCCAAATTATCTGGTCTCTATCATTTAGATTACATTTCGAAGAAATGCGAAAAAGGCGTTAATGTACTGCGTGCGCTTTCTGGAGTTCGTTGGGGAGCCCATCCCACTTCCCAGAAAATTCTATATAATGCTATAGTTCGTAGCCACTTTGACTATGGAAGCTTTCTTCTGGAACCTTGCAACAAAACAGCCCTTGCCAAACTGGAGAAGATTCAGTCCAAATGCTTGCGCATCATCACGGGTGCTATGAAATGCTCCCCTATTAATGCCCTCCAGGTAGAGTGTTTGGAGCCCCCTCTTCATTTACGTAGACAATACCTCTGTGACAGATTTTTTTATAAAGTCATCCAAATTAAATCACATCCCCTTCTTCCTCTTCTTCGTACTCTTTTTGAGTTAATCCCATCTTCCCGCTATTGGTCCCATAAAAATCCTCCTCTCCTCGTTAATAGTTACAGTAAATTTAATAATAGGCACATTTCTTTAGTCCAGTCAAATATGAACCCCTTATTTGAAGTAAATTTTAATTCGCTACTCTTTCAACCTAAAATTATACTTAACTTTGGTATTTCGAAAAATGACCCTACTGCTAATGATAAATTCATAAAGATTTTATCAGAGGACTGGCATGATTGGCTCACGATATTTACAGACGCCTCGAAGCTGTCTGATGATAGTAATGTTGGTTCTGCTGTGTGGATCCCAAAGTTCAGAATAATATTGAGTTTTCGTAGTTCTAAATTTGGCTCCATTTATACTGGGGAGGCAATAGCTCTTTTAGAAGCGGTCTCCTATGTTGAATCTCATGGCCTCAACAAATCCATAATTTTTTCGGATTCCCTTAGTTGTCTTCAAGACTTAGTAAAATCTCCTTTTCGTTCTCGTCACAATTGCCCCCTAACCTTACAGATTAAACAAATTTTGTATAGATGTCACTGTTTAGGCATAGATATCGCAATGGCTTGGATCCCCGGACACTCTGGAATCGTTGGAAACGAGAACGCGGACTCCATTGCAAAGTCGGCTACTCAGAATGGGATCGAATCTCATACGTCCTGTTATGCTCGAGATTTACGCTGTCTTGTCAAACCCGAGATGATGAATTGTTGGAATACTCACTGGCAAAAAACCCGATTATTGAAGGGAAAATTTTATGGCTCCATCCAACCTCTTATTCCTTCGAAATGTTGGTTTAGCAAACTTAAATTCTCCAATAAACTGGCTACCTCTGTCATAATCCGACTACGACTTGGTTTCGTTTGCACACCAGTTTTTTTGACAAAAATCCACGTGAGAGACAATTCTTTGTGTGAATGCGGTCTAGAGGAGGGTACTCTAGAGCACTTATTTTTTTCCTGTCCTCGTTTAACTGTTCCCCTTTACGAATTACTTCCTGCTGATATCCCCCGCCCCGTTAACATTCCTTTCCTTCTATCTTTAGCTCACTCCCCCGCAATTAAAATTCTTTACAAATTTATTAATATTAATAAAATCCAGTTATAACTATATATATATATATTTTTTTTAATTTATTACTTGGATGTTTTAACACTTATTTGTGCCGTCTTTTATGTACTAAAAAAATGTTTTGTCCTTTTTAGCATGAACAATAACGGACGACATCGCTACAAAAACTGAGCAATAGTCTTCAAATAGTTCGTACTATTCGACAATTGACATCTCGTACCTTGACATTGGCAAAATCATCGAATGTTGATCGATGGAGCCATAACCTTAAAAAATTGAATTGAATTGAACTTATTACTTGCATGCATGTAGTTCATAAATTTGCATGATGGTGATAATGGGGATATGTCAGTTACTGCATAGTATCTGGGACATAAAAATAAGGATGTCCTTTTCATCATAACATTCCTCCAAATCAATCGAGATAAAGGCAGGCGAAGAGATCACACAAAGTTTTCTAGAAGCTAATAGGTTGTTTTAATAGGTATTAAAAAAAAACACCGGCTAGTATTAATTTTAATAAAATGACCAGAATGGAAAATTGAATAAACAAAACGAAAAAATAAATAAATATTTTAAACGAAATTATTTAGAAAAAATTTTAAATGAAAAATATTAAAAAAATAAATAAATAAAACAAAACAAGACAAAACATACTTTCATTATTAATTACAATTTAAAAGGCAAACTCAAATTAAAATTAGTAATAATCAATAATTCATATAATAATTATTTATTAGAGCTAATCAAACTTGAATTCTTTTGTACACATTCTAATGTGATACAATTGTTTGTTGTTGTCTTTGTGATAAGAAACTCCTGCTTAGATAAATGACCTACTAAATCTGTTATTATAAAATAACTTCTCAATACTTCTTAACACTATATATCTTAACTTAATTATGTAATAATGCTGAAGGTTTTGTAATCTACTCTGCTCTACTATCAGACAGATTCGAAAAAATATTTTTACAATTTATATCCTAATCTTGAGGAAGGTTATTAGCTATTTAACCACACTACGACCCTTAGGGGCCGAGCGGCTGGTGAAACCGCGTGCCATAGCTAGTTTTAACAAGATACAAGCATGGTCATAAAAAACTTTGCAGTCTAAAAAAAATACTAAAAACGTCTGATGAGCAGAAGCATAAAACCTCTTTATGAATAAAGATTGATCAGCATAGAATTTACATTGGTATACATAATTTTATGATACAGATTGAAATCAATGCACATTTATAAAGTCATAATGATTTCACTTGTGCGTTTGCATGTCCATTAGCAATTACTATCAAGTCATGCTTTCTATTTTACTATGCGTATAGCTCAATTACACATAAAAAAGTATATGGTGCAACTATAGTTAATGATCTTGTTACTCAATTAGAGTTTGATTAGCTCTATTATTATTATTTTTAATTTTTATTGCTGCCAGAAAACATTGCTGTGTTCCACTATTACTTATTGGCATTACAGCCTAAAGCATACCCATGGTTTGGTTTCAACGGAATGTTTATTGGTAGGGAATGTATTACCCAGTGCGACCCCTTAGGTCGCAGTTTAATCACGTGAGGTTCGAACAGGGGGGAGGGCTTCAGAAAAATCACGTGATATTCGTTTTTTTTTTGCTTCCAATACCGTCGAGTGGGGTATCAAAGTGAAGCGTTTTGAAGAGTGATTACAAAACTATACACAACTTATATGTTTAAAAGTAATTCGAAGTGACAAATCATATAAAAGTAAAAAAAAAAGCATAATAATAAAAGCAGGAAGTATTTCTTGTTCCCTGTCGTATTATATTATTGGATTACTTTACAGGTCAGCTAGTAATTAATAACATAGGCTGGGAGTTCCTCCACGTGCTAAAATTGTAACCATTTTATTGGATAAAACTCACATTTATATAAAATCCTGCAACCAAAACTCATTGCAAGAACTAAATCGTCTGCGAAATCTTTCACATTTGTAAACTAAAAAGCTGAAAGTTAAAAAAAAGGAATTAAAAAAACTAAAAAACCTGACTGCGATAAAAAAATCTTAGTTAAAATTATCCACGGAAGCAAGCGTTTTTTAAATACATTACCAACTAACAAGATATAAGATTAACATGGTTAAAAACGGTTGGTGCCCAAATTCAGCCTGTATTTAATGTATTGGAACTCGTAAAATAAAGCATGGCTCAATCCACCTCAAAAACTAGTTACCAGCGCATTTTTGCCGCAAAGCAAAACATATGGGTACCTCTGCTCATACTGAGAACGCACGGGCATCACCACACCTGTTCATTGCATGATGTCGATTACAGACTCACATTTTTTAGGCCAAGTTTCCTCAAATCGTTTTCCTACGCCATATTATCAGCAATATAAATTTAAATTAACTTATTCGTAGACAGGAAAAAAATCAGGTCAACAAAAACCAGTCCATGCTCTTGCTGTTTCAAAACGACCCATATAAAAGCTTTACCATACAAAGTGAAACACGTGCTCCAGACACTTGATATGGTGTAGGTAAATGTAACCATTGATGTTCCGGTCGTGCTCACGGCCGGCCATCCGTGGCCTAGGCCGACCTTACACCGCATGTAAGCGATCCTTTACAGTCAACTAGTGACCTGCAACGCGTTTGTGTCAGGCAGTCCTGTCCAGAACTAGCGGCATGACATCGTGAAAAATGTTTTTTCTTTGGTTCGAAATCCCGAACAGACATGCATTTATATTTGTGAGTTTTCACTACTTCCCAAAAAGGAAGTTTCTTACATTTTTCGAAACTTATATTACTCTGTTTTTAAGGGGAAGCACCATCTTTCTTTCCTGTCCCATGTTACTTCGGGTCGGCGCAACATGTTTTGTTCTTCCATTCATTTTAAGGGGAAGCGCTAGTAGATAAATAACTTTACGCATTTGATGTCTTTAACGTGACGTAATTGAAATTCCGCTTAAATACGCGTTTCCAGCTATGGACAACTGGCAGAAACTCGAGAGCTTGAACTTATCCCGGAACAACCTGACTGTGCTACCGGCTTCTATGTGCAAGCTTCAGAACCTGAGGAGGCTTCACGTGGATGACAATAAGCTGGACTTCGAAGGCATACCCTCGGGGGTCGGGAAACTAGGCAGCTTGGAGGTGTTCTCAGCTGCTAACAATGTACTGGAGATGATTCCTGAAGGACTTTGCAGGTAGGCACACTTGTTGCAAAGTATAACAAGGGTTTGTTTACCCCCGTCCGTAGTAAAAAGTCGTGAGTTTATATGTATATGTATGTATGTTTAATACCTATATAAATAATGATGAATCACTGAACACTCAAATGACACTTAACTTCAAGACGTTTTTAAGCCTTGTGTCCCACAAACATCTCTAAAGTGTCAGAGATAACTATCATGAGAATTTACAGTGTTAAATTGCATATGAGAATTCCAACGTAAAGTTCGCAGACTATCGGTTTTTTATCGGATACATTTAGGGGAATGTGCATGTGCTTGAATTACACAATGTGATTCCCGCATCCCCATTGTATCAACGGACGATCAGAGATATGGCGAAGCGTCACCGTTATATGGTAGAAGTTCCACGGACCCGCACAAAGCGCTTTGATTCCATATTTATTGTGCTAACCGACAGTCTATCAATGCCCGCTTCGCTGTTCCCTGAATGATTATAATCTGGATCTCTTCAAAGCTCGAGTGACTCGGTTTCTTCTAGGCAAGCGTGGTCCACCGTTGGCCGCATTATAGCTTCACATCTGTACGTCTACCATGAGTTTTAACAATCTACCATGAGTTTTGACGACACGGTTGGCGCAGTGTTGAGCGTTCGATTGCTGCGTTACGTGTCGCGGGTTCGATCCCCGCACGGAACAAATATTTGTATTGCCTACAGATAGTTGTTCCGGTTCTGTCCGTTTGTGTATATGAGTTTAAATGTTTGTAAACGCACCCACGATACAGGAGAAATTCCTAGTGGGGGGCAACGTATAAAAAAAAAAGTAGTCGCTAGCGTCTGTAGTTAAAAAAATGTATGAAAACTTTTACAGCGCCTCTCGCCTCTCGGATAGTTGGGTACTAAAATGCGCAGTATGAGTTGTTGAGTGATGCTGCGCATTAGTTATCTATCCTACGTCACCGTGTAGTAAACTATACTACAGCGACTGTATTTTGGGCTTCATTTGCTTAGAATTTGGTAGTAAGCACCAACACAGCTCATGGTACCATTGAAAAAGCTAACTAAAGTATTTGTGTATTGACGGAACTATTGCAGTTACGTCAAGCGATCTAACTATGACAGCTCATGGTAGACGTACAGGCGAGTTGCGGCCAAACGCAAGCCTATTTAGTATTAAAAAAAAACGCAATGTTTCCTGTGTGCAGGATAAGCCGTAATTATTTTTGCATAACACAAATCAATTATATAGTTAAATAATAATCAGAAGAACGAACAAGAATGTTTCAATGACAAAATGTAGGTCAACTCCAACAATAATTTGGGGCATTTCCAAAATAAAGAGGTCAAGAACATGCCTTATTATTCATTGTCTTTCACCACATTTATTTAGTCATTGAATAATGGACGACATTGAAAAATCACGTCGATCTTCTTACATTATGTTAACATTAATGTAGGGATACAGTGAAAATGTAAAAACTGCATCCTCTTTTCATTAATCACCAGTCGCATCTGCCAAAATGTCAGACTACACTGTCTATCCATTTAAGAGGCGCTTATGAATTCTGCTTCCTAAAATACTATTATCTTTACATTATTAAGCAATAATAAAGTACAGAGCGAACAGTCCGCGTCAGAAACACCACCATGCGCTCCATAACTGAGGCTGCAGAGTTTGGGGAAAAAACAGCCAAGCTAAAGTGGGAGTGGGCTGACCACGTAGTACGAATACGCCCTGAGAGTTGGGCACGGATCGTCACTCAGAGACATCTGATTGCCGCCGAGGAAGACCGCGGCGAAGGTGGTCTGACGATCTGATCTTGTTTGCGGGGCAAACATGGCCAGAGATCGCTTACTATAGAGAGGTTTTAAAGGAGAAAGAGGAGACCTTTACCTTCGGCTTACAAAAAAAAAAAGTGCGTGGAGTCCCTCCGCGCGGAAGAAGTGAAACTTCGTAATACTACACGCATGCGTTCGAGTGCCACGCATTCACTCTCGTTATTTTATTGAGCTTATAAATAATGTTTTATTGTTGTATACTTTTTATTACATAAGTTTATCCTAATCATGGAAATTGAGCGAAGGCTGGTCACACCGAAGAGTCGAATGCATGACTGTTTGCACGCCATTTTGCGTTCCTATAAATAAGTAGTCACAAAACTTGAAATAGCGCCATCTCTTAGTGGGTAAATAAAAATATTCCCCCTCCATGAAAACGTTAAACTTGTTGGAAGTCGCATAAGAAGTTTCACTTCAAAAAGAAACAATGTACAGAGAGATTTTTTTTACAATGATGTGTCTATTGGACTTAGTGGTCAAATGTCACGTGATAGTAAACAATGATGTTGTAATTAGTAACGGACGGTCGCGCGTAGAATAATTTGTCAAAATGATAGAAAACACAACTTTACAGTCTTCCGCAATCCGATATCACGAAATATTCTTTCACACTGCAAAACATTGCGTTTCTAACAACGTTCGCTCGTGAGCTCGCTGCTCGTCTATCATTAAATGCAAAGATGCGACACAAATATGTTAACAGATGATCTATTAACATGGAAGCACACATTAATTCTTCAACAGTCGTGTTTTAATCATAAATCGTCTTGTTACACACGCATGTTAGATTATAAATTAGGATATTTCGTCCCCTCAATGGCTGTCATGCTACATAAATAAAATAAGATGTTTTTCTGACTTGAATAGTGTTTATTGCTGTAGATTTTTATGTGTTATGTTTGTAAGAAAATGTCATGTGATTCGTAGAAAATAATTTTCTGGCAGCTAGGATGGTTCATGAATTATTTTTGTATGATACATATTTATAATTATCAAAGGAATTATGTTTCTGTATTTCGCAATATATTAGCTGGATACAGGAATTTGAATTATTATGCAAAAACTTTAAAATGATAAGCAGGCTAGATAAATGCGTGGTGCGTGATTTAAGATTTCTATGTCCAGTAGCAGATTGATAAAGCCTAATGTTATATCTTCAAGATGGAACATAGACACACAAACGCTTACCACATATTCATAATTCCGAACTTTACATAGTTTTTTTTTTTTTTTTGCTTACAAAAGTGCAATACCTATACGGTCAAAATGTAACACCTGACTTTTTTAAAATTAGTGATGAAAAAGGAGATCATACATTACCATACATTTTTGGGCTAATTTTAAAAGTGGCCAACAAAAATAAACTTATTATTTGAATAGAGCATAACATAATACACATTTTTTATTATTACACCTAAATCGTAAGTGTAGAGCCCGTGGCTAAATAGTAGCCACACGGGTCGATCTTTAAGGTTAAGCCGTGCTTGCCGTTGTTGGTCCGTGGATGGGTGACTATAATAGGGGATAATCCTATTTTTTTTTCTTTGTCCGTCTTGTAGTTTATTGAAAAGTATTGGACACGTATTTTTTCTTTTTTCACGTGGTCATAAAATTACGAAGATATATTGAGTTGAAATGGCGCATGACGTCACATGTAGGTAAGTTTTATACCTACTTGCGACGTAGTAAGCCCCCACTCTCCAACTTTAATAAGTTCTAACTAAGCAATTTTTTGATCATCATCATCATTAGCCTATTATGTTCCCACTGCTGGGACACAGGCCTCCTCTCTATGAGAGGGAGTGGGCTGTAATCCACCACGCGGGCCCAGTGCGGGTTTAGCAATTTTTTGATATTTTTATAAAACAAAAAATACGTGTCTAATATTTTTGTATTACCTGTCTGACGGACAAAATAGAATGTCGTTTTCTTTACCCAGTCCGATCCCCTATTACATACCGAGTTTCCTCCGTGCCTCGTAATCTCAGAAAGCACGTTAGGCCGTTGGTCCCGACTGTCATTTGTAGATCTTTGGCAGTCGTTACGAGTAGTCAGAAGTCAAAAGTCTGACATACAGTCTTACAGGGGTATCGTATTACCCAATTACTGAGTTGTGGAGTCCAGATAGGCAGTCGCTTCATGTAAAATACTGGTACTCAGTTGCATCCGGTTAGACTGGAAGCCGACCCCAAGATAGTTTGGGAAAAGGCTAGGCAGATGATGACACACTTTTGAAGTTAGCCCAATTTGGGTGATCTCCTTTCTATCTCAGGTAGTCTGGGGTGTTATTAAGTTCAGAATTGTGTACTGAAGACTTGGTAAGTATTTTTGTGTCAGTGTCCCTTCCACCCTCTAAACTACACAGTATTATTAATATAACATATTAACCTTAATAAAGCTACTTTTTCAACATTTTGTTGATGTTCTAAACAAATAAACCATGTTTTGTTCATGTCTGCAGATGTGGCTCCCTCAAGAAGTTAAACCTAAGCTGCAACAAGCTCATTACTTTACCCGATGCCATTCACCTGCTGAGTGACTTGGAGAGCCTGCAACTACACGGTAATCCTGACCTGGTGATGCCTCCGAAGCCGGTGGAGCGAGCGAGAGGCGCTGGCCTGCAGTATTATAATATCGACTTTTCGCTGCAAGCTCAACTGCAACTGGCTGGCGCTGCGACCAATGAGCCAACTACGCCTAACAGTGAGTATTAACGTTTTTGTACATAATTTCGTTATGTGTCAAGCTACGCGGTAACTGACAAACGCTTGCACTGGCTGGATAGTGGACAGGTCCACTCAAATCTGTATGGTTCTTTCTTCAAAAGGCCATCTCATACACTATGCATGCATGCTCATGGCCAAGATTACGTCTGGACATTAATAGAGACCTCTGAGTTTGTTTCGGGTGTTTCTTTACAGACTAGTCAGGTACGAAACACAGGCTTCATCTAGCTTTAAAAAAGTACGAAGTGTAAAAGTGTTCATACAACCTGATTGCAAAATAAACATAATTTACCATGTACACAGACTCCAAGCCGGCTATACTCCGGCTCGACTTAAAGTAAAGCATTGAAATGTTACTGTCAGTCAAGTGACAGTGGATTCACTGGCAGATAGCTTATGTAATAAGTAGTAACTTAGGTTACTTCTTAAATTCCACGCGGACGAAGTGGCGGGCACATCTAGTTTTCAAATATAAATGTAGCAACATCACAATAAACTTTTAATAATATCTACGCAGGTGTAAAATCAGACCCAATCGCGCGCAAGATGCGCTTACGTCGCGGCCGCGCGGAGCCCGAACAACGTGACTCTGCGGTCATCCTCCGAGGGATGCAGGAGCAAGTCAACACCCAGCACAACGACCAGCGGCTTGAACAAAGGAACTCAGAGCTCAAGTGAGTATTTACGTCACCACTCACCTATATCATTATATTCTTGAACGATATTCTTCCCAAACAGCATCGTACTCGTGCCCTTATCTTATTTTATTTAGTTCTAGCTTCTGCCCGCAACTACGTGCGTGTTGCCAGCTAGTTTTAAATATTAAGAAAGATCAGAACCGTACGTGTTTTTCTTCCATACTATTATTGTATTAGCATTGATTAATAAGCAAAGATCGGAATAGTTAGAGTATATTTGCCAAAACTTTGAGCAGGTAGCATGTGGATAATACCTCTGTATAAAATCACATAATGATTTTTAAGTGCCGAAAAAATGTTAAATCAGAGGGAGGTATTATCCACAAGTTACTTACCTCCTTGAAGTTTAGGCAAATATACTCTAACGATTCCGTTCCTTGTTAATGAGACACAAATTTATATCGTTAATGTCATGTCAGTGTATACTTCCTTCCTAGCTGTAACCATTCCCACATACTTTACTTCCTACTTATAACTGATGGACTCTACTGAAGGCGTCAAACTCGTAAGTTTGCAGTCGACACTAATAGGAAGTTCAGTTAAATACATGCCGTTTGTTTATCTTACGTCAAGAATTTAGATTGATATATTGTTCTCTAGGGAATCCATAACAAAAAACAATGTGTATATTTTTTATTTTTATTTTATATGTTTTTTTTTTATAGGAATATTTAAAAATGTAAAATGTAAGTTAGAAAAATGAATAATCGAATAACAATGTGTATTATAAATCTTAGGCCGAAGCGTTGGGACGAGAGTCTGGAGAAGCCCCCACTAGACTATTCGGAGTTTTTCGACGAGGATACTGGGCAGACGCCTGGCCTTACCGTGTGGGAGATTGAGAACTTTATACCTGCACCTGTTGACGAGGTAACGTGACGTTTTAGTTAGAAGTGAGATATTTAATTAGTATACAACAATAGCCCATAGTGTAACAAACATAATGACTAACGTAATTTGGTACAGAGAGTAAATGATAAAACAATCCAAAAAAAAAACTTTTATTAAATAATGGTACGGAGCCCTTCGTGCGCGAGTCCGACTCGCACTTGGCCAGTTTTTTTGTGTGTTTAATTGAGTTGCAAATAAATAATATTTGCAAATTAATTAAATACGTATAAACTTCTCTTGTATCGAAAGAATAATGAATGAATACCGAAGTGCGGAGTGACAGTGTCTATTTACTTAAGAAACACTTTCTTTATTGGAACGTTTTGTGATGCAGGTGGCACACGGCAAGTTCTTCGAAGGCGACTGCTACATAGTGTTAAAGACGGCCATCGAGGAGCAGGGCCAGCTGTCCTGGGATATACACTTCTGGATCGGCTCGAAGGCGACCGTAAGTAGACAACGTCATAGTATTCTTCATTCGCATCGATGGTCCCGCGCCTGATCTCTCTCAGGTCTTAACGGATGGCCCATCGTACTAAGAGAGAAGGAAATAAGATTGCGCTTGTGTCTGCTAACACATTCTTGCTTGTGCACTATAGTATCTCTCGTGCCGATGACTAATCTGTACTGTGATTGGTTACCCAGAACCGTTACCAAGAAAGGTCGGGGGGGGGGGGAAGTATTATTATTATATGAGAACCTGAGCTTGATTCCCGGGTGGAACAAATTGTTATGGGGTTTCCTCACCAGGTTTTTTATTCAAATTCCGTCTCCTATACATGGGACTTAAAAGTGACGGGCGAAATGTGATCGTTCTATAAGATACCCCTCTGCTTCGGAGTTACGAGGCGTGATGTTATGTCGTCAGCTGGACAAGGCAGCGTGCGCCGCCATGCACGCCGTGAACCTGCGCAACCTGCTGGGCGCGCGCCGCACGCAGCGGCACGAGCAGGCGGACGAGGCGCCCGACTTCCTGGCGCTGTTCCCTCTGCCGCCGGTCTACATCCAGGGCAGCCACACGCCCTCCGGCTTCTTCACTGTCGACGACCCGGTTAGTACGACTTGTGTCAAAGAGACGGAGCTCAGTGGCGGATCTGTCATACAACCTGAAAAGCCCGGCTTGCCTAACACACAAGTCGAACTAAAAAAAAAAAAAAAACATTCCTTACAAAACAAAAAAATGTGTCAAAATAATGATAACATTAAATTCCGCGCGCCACGCGCCAAATGATGCGAGGTTGCCTGATTTACACACTCACTGAACTATCTCTATTCGCTCGCATTATTATCGCGACGTTGCCAAAATGTTCTAATACCTATCTCCGATAGCTGCGCGAGCAGCGGCGCGACTCTGGCTCGCTCTAATACTATACAAAAGAGGAGTTCAAGCCTAGTGCGAGTCATACTTTCTCAGTCGCACTCACTGGCTTCTGTATTTGGCTTGTCGGACCTCTTTGTCTTTGCTAGTAAAATGACTCTGTTCCGATAAGATTATTAGGTATTTATTTTGGAAATTTGTATGGAGTTAAAAGCTGGGCTTTTCTTTGAATGTGTGCGTGTATGTCAGTGTAAGTTTGAGAGAGTGAATGTGTGTTTGCGCGCCAAGAATGAATGGGCAAGCAGCGCAAAGACCTGCGCGTAGCGCGAATTTCCATAGAAAGTAAAACGATTTCAAATTAGTTCATATTTGTTTTGAGCGATTAGGCACTGGTGCATCTCTTTGTTGTGATATTATTTTTTCTATTTCTTGTGATTAGTTCTCGGAATTAACTTTGTTTTGAAGTGATTAAAGTTTGTCAAAACTAAAATGAATTCGGAAATGTGATGGATTGAAGTGTGTGAAATCGTTACTGGGCAAGGTAAATAGTTTGAGTTTTACGGAAAAATATGTAAGATTCGATATTCAGCATTTAAGCAAACTATTTTGATAGGGAAACTTTAAAGATTCAGTTGATTAGCTTGTATTCATCATCTGAACTAAAGGATCTCAATATTTTTAATTTAATTGATTTCCTACATGAAAATTCCCTTCAGGATGCTTTTCAGGAACTTTTAAAGTTAGCACATTTAATTGTAATAATTCCCGCGACAAGTTGTTCCGCGGAACGCGCTTTTTCATCTTTGCGGCTTTCCGAATTATCAACGATTGCCATAGAAAAACAGCTGTTGGTAGAATTAAAACGTTCACCAACATTTTATGCAGATGTAATAAAATCATTTTTACCGAAAGATAGAGTTTTTGATTTAGAATACAGAAAGTAATTAAAGTAATTTTGTTATTCATTCAAGTGTTACAATAAAAGCATGCTCCAAAATCATTTACTGAAACAAATTTGACAACAAACGGCTTATAACAAAGCCACCGGAGGTACCTATATCATTGCTGATATGTATCTGTAAATCTATCTAATAATACCATGCCTTCTGTGTGCTTTGTTGTGTGTCATCTGTCCGTGGTAAAGAAGAGAAGGATGAAGAGTTATGGCTGTTTACATTGTGAGTAATTACAAATATTTTCAACAATGTGTAGTTAGAAACCAATCTTTTGTTTGTGCGCCATCTAGCGGTCATTTGAATATTTGACCCATAGCGACTGCACCGATCGAAGTAAACTAATAGACTCAGAGTTCAGTTGTTACATTTAAGTTAATAGATGGCTCTTATATAATTTACTTTATACTTGATATTAAAATAGTTGTTATTTTTTTACGGGATGTAAAATATGCAATGACACCACTGTTTGCAGTTTCATATTTAGGCATATTTATATAATGTGAAAACAAAAACGTTAGTAACCAATGCCAGAACATAGACCTTTTTTTTTAACCCTAATTTCGTATAGTTGGGCTTTGCCCCCGTTTCATCGGAGGCACGCCACTGACGGAGCTATACAGCCAGAGTGACCCGCGTTAGCTGACCCATCTGCCCAGAGGTTGCAGCATACAGGGCAAAGTACCGAGGTAACCCAGGTACTCTCCGCGAGATCGTCAGCAACACCAAGGGGCTGCTGGCCTTTCTCGGGGAACTGGGGTGGTTGGAGTAATGTTCCCACCCACACGCAAAATACGCGCCTTAGACGTGGAGTCGCGGAAACCAGCCCGCTATACAATACAATAGCTGACCCATCTGCCGCTTTTTTGCTTTGTAAAATGGGTCAGGTAATGCAGGGCACTGATCATACATGGTAAGATCCAAAAATTCCGGCTATAACTATAAAATAATGGATTAATATTCAAACAGAAATGGATTGAAATAAAGGGAGATTATTATTGAACAAAAATATTACTTTGTACTGCCGTGGGTAACTAGAGAAAACTTAAATAATCCAGTGACATAATAGTTTTGTATCTCTGATTAAAGTAATGTGTACGCCGAAACCTTTTGGACCTAAATGATAATCGAGCTATTATAAGGTGGATGCACCGAGTTGGACTGCGAAGTTCAAAGTTTCATACGCTTTTTGCAATTCTCATGTCAGTATCAGGATGATTTGAGATTGTAAAAAAAAATTTTTTTACTGAATGATAGTCATTAATCATAAATAACCAAAAGATTGACAATTTCTTGAAATCATAACTATAACTATTATAAATTGGTGAGGGTAAACCCTCAGCAATTATTCGCTAATCAATCATGTTGGGGCGTAACTCCCAACAGTGAAAATGTTGTGTTGATGTTGTTTGTGGGATGTTATGTTGATTGAGTAGACAACCGATTGGTATAAAGGTTTAATTGCTACTAAAATAACATGTTGTAAAGTATATACAAATAATATTGGTTTAAACAATATGCAACGTTTCACTATACATATGTAGGCCAAGTTAGTGGCATGCACAGCGTAGCTCGTACATATTGCCCACTCACAAAGATAACTTAAGTGTATATTACAAAGGAAATTGTTTCAAAATAAAGTTAAAATATAAAAGTTAAAATGTAAAATTTAAAACAGACAAAGTCATAAGTTATTATGGTAAGTCACAACGCGCAATTGGCGACGTTGCTTTATTGAGTGCGCGTGCCCTCGATAAGTGCGCTGCGCTAGTGTCACTTCATACGTAGATTAATTGACCTTATACTGATCTGCTAATTACAAAATTAAGCTTAGAAAAACGTTTTTTTTCTTCTGATTCGTGCCCATGTTCCATCATGGCCAGGGGTGTCCAAAAAGTCTTGATTCTCGCTGTGCGTTCGTGCGTATTCGTGTTAATAATGTTCTGATCATCGATTTGTATACGCTATGCTTCGATGGCCTAGTGGTCGTAAACGTAGAAGCTGAGTATGATACTTGTATTACTGGATTTTTCCACCAGGAATTTCTCAGTAGCAACTACAGAGTCTGGATTTATGTCCGGCGATAAACTAGCCCACATTTAACGGGCCACATGTGGGTGTATAATGCAGGTACACCTTTGCGTAACCAGAGCAGTCCACCAGCCCTCCAACCAGCCAGATCACTGCCGGACCAATTAATATTTTTCTTATTTTTCATTTTGTCCTACGTTTTTTTGTTTTTATATAATTTTGTGTTTGTTAATTTTAACCAATTTTTGTTTTAAGCGAGACTAATAAATACATTTTCTTTCTTTCTTTCGAACCCTTCGGATTACAGTCGTGACGTTATGTTATATTGTTGTAGCACTATGTGACTCGTCTGTACCGCGTGCACGGCGCCGGCAACAGCATCCACCTGGAGCCCGTCGCGGTGCAGGCGGAGTCGCTCGACCCTCGCTACGTCTTCGTGCTGGATACCGGCCTGCTCATCTATTTATGGTGAGATTACAAAAGAAACGATGGATAATTCCACACATACAAATATACTGCAACGCCAAAAGTGGCGATGAACGTTCAATAATAAAACATAACCCTTTATTCAGTCGGGTAAAAAGACATGAATAAATTAAAGAATCATTAATAACTACAACTATAACGTTCACATAGAACTTTTACATTTTAAGGCACAATTTCCAAGTTAAAATTGAAACTGATAATAACTATCATTAAGAGTTTCTAAACGGATGGTATTTAAAAGTACTTCAATTTATTCCCATTTCATTTACCTAATTTTGCCTGTGTTCCACCAAATAAAGGGTGTAAAAAACCTCTTAACGAAGCCGAAAGGCACTGGTTCTCCCTGTCATTGCGATCATTTTTTTGTTCGACACCATACCTGGGAACCTTCTAGTTACGAAGATATTAGGGGTCAAAGTTCCAACTCTTTGACAAGTATTTTTTTAAATACAAGTTTTTAATGTAAGATTTTTACTTTAAACACCTCCTCAACCCCCGTACTATTCAATCCATCCATCAGCACAATGTTTTGCGTGCGTTACATTGAGTTCTACCACAAAACATGATTTTACACCCCCCAAAAAAAAGTCGTTTCCCAGCAATAATTTTTGCGTAAAGTTACTTAGTTTCATGTACAAAATGCTTGGTTGACGGCTTCGTGATGAGGTGTTTTACACGGTGTATACTGAATGTGCACCAAAATATGTTCATTAAAATATGTCATAACGAGCATCTATTTAACAACTGTTGCAAATTTGTAAAAATAGTAATACACCTAATTTTAAAAATAAGCATTTATTTTTTTAGTTTTACGACGTAGCCGCGCTATGCGGGGCTCCTATTTCTGTCTACAGGGTTTAAAGTAACCTAACACGAAGGGGATGTCGGGGTCTTAGTTCGCTCGCTCCGCTCGCTCACTAGACCCCGCCATCCCCTTCGAACCTAACCTGTCCAAGTCGGTGCCCCAAGAAGTCAGGAATATTTGGTGCACGATCAGTATTTTTCGGGGAAGAATAAAATAGTTATTATTACAATAGAATATTTGCAGCGCACTACAATAAAAAAGTGTTATATGTTGGTGTTAATTTGGAATTTGTTTGATGTAACATATTTTGTTGGCCGAGTAGTTTAATTATCGTAAAACAATTAAACGGGTTTAAGATCAATATTTTAGAAATGCATACATATATGTACCTTTAGATTTTTGGTGAACACAAAAATATTATCCTTTCTAAACTCGCTTTTATGACGTACAGAAGCGCACGGGTGCACGGAGCGAGTGCCCGCTCAGGACATCCATTTAAATAAATATTCTTTACTTAACAGACAACAATTGATCCAATGATGATGTTAAGTTATTGCTGCTCATACTATTTCAATACAGATACGCTAGTGTGCTGTGCATCCGCGCGAATTTTAGCATGTGCTCTAAGACCCAACAAAATCAAGATCTTACGATAGAGTGCATCGGTTTTTATCAGGCAAGGGTCCGCAATTTCTTCACATCGGGCCAGTTGTGGCCAAACACAAGTCTATTTCATGTAAAAAAAAAACATTTTCACTCTTAAACACAGGTACGGCAAAAAAGCAAAGAACACACTAAAGTCCAAGGCCCGTTTGTTCGCGGAGAAGATAAACAAAGAAGAGCGTAAGAACAAGGCGGAGCTGATCGCTGAGCCGCCCGGCAAGGAACCCAACAGCTTCTGGGAGACGCTGGGCTATCAGGGAGATATGCCTTATATGCCGCAAGTAAGTGGATGCAGTGTTTTTTTTTTTGTATTATTGTAATTTATGTATAAGGCTAGGTTATGATATGGCAAGAATGGAGGTGTCTGATGAGATGACGAATAGAGAAGTATGGAAGAAGAAGATATGCTGCGCCGACCCCCAATGAATTGGCATAAGGGCTGATGACTGGAGAGACAGGAGACTAGGCACCCTGTTTATAACGGCAACTGGAGGGACCGCCATAATAGATATCGCTCAAAAGATTAAAGTTTACTGTAAGCCATGGAGTAATTTTTTTTCTCAGGACGCGGTCAGGTTGTTTCTCTCCTCTGTATCCCCATAGTAAGAGCGCATGACATTTTCATTAATGGTGTGCGTTCTTTGCATGCGCTCAATGACACAGGGTCACAGTTCCTCTGGGAGCCGGGGCTCTGTCAGAGGTCAGTGGGCCTCGAGGTCCTAAACAGTCTGGCGGCCGGCGTCCTCCCTGTCGCGTCGCAGGTGTGGCGTCGTCGCTGGAGCTCGAGGCAGCTGTCCCGGCCAGTGTCGGCGGGACGAGGCGTGCGCGTCGGTAGTCAACAGCCCTCGTCAGCCGTTGTACAAGTGTCATAAAGCTGAATGGCTGGCCAAATGTGGGTGTACTATTAGGAACATCTCTGTCTAACGCTATTGCTCTGCCTAGGAGCGCTTTTATATTACGATAAGTAACTTTTTTCTGTTTTGTAGGAACACGTAGCAGATGAATTCTCGTGGTGCAGCGCGCGCCTATACCGCGTGGAGCTCGGCATGGGCTACCTGGAGCTGCCGCAGCCGGACGTCACGCCTCTAGCGCGCGCCGTGCTGGCCACGCGCAACGTGTACATACTGGACGCGCACGTCGATGTGTTCGTGTGGTACGTACACTGTACAGTATCTACCTGGAGCTGCCGCAGCCGGACGTCACGCCTCTAGCGCGCGCCGTGCTGGCCACGCGCAACGTGTACATACTGGACGCGCACGTCGATGTGTTCGTGTGGTACGTACACTGTACAGTATCTACCTGGAGCTGCCGCAGCCGGACGTCACGCCTCTAGCGCGCGCCGTGCTGGCCACGCGCAACGTGTACATACTGGACGCGCACGTCGATGTGTTCGTGTGGTACGTACACTGTACAGTATCTACCTGGAGCTGCCGCAGCCGGACGTCACGCCTCTAGCGCGCGCCGTGCTGGCCACGCGCAACGTGTACATACTGGACGCGCACGTCGATGTGTTCGTGTGGTACGTACACTGTACAGTATCTACCTGGAGCTGCCGCAGCCGGACGTCACGCCTCTAGCGCGCGCCGTGCTGGCCACGCGCAACGTGTACATACTGGACGCGCACGTCGATGTGTTCGTGTGGTACGTACACTGTACAGTATCTACCTGGAGCTGCCGCAGCCGGACGTCACGCCTCTAGCGCGCGCCGTGCTGGCCACGCGCAACGTGTACATACTGGACGCGCACGTCGATGTGTTCGTGTGGTACGTACACTGTACAGTATCTACCTGGAGCTGCCGCAGCCGGACGTCACGCCTCTAGCGCGCGCCGTGCTGGCCACGCGCAACGTGTACATACTGGACGCGCACGTCGATGTGTTCGTGTGGTACGTACACTGTACAGTATCTACCTGGAGCTGCCGCAGCCGGACGTCACGCCTCTAGCGCGCGCCGTGCTGGCCACGCGCAACGTGTACATACTGGACGCGCACGTCGATGTGTTCGTGTGGTACGTACACTGTACAGTATCTACCTGGAGCTGCCGCAGCCGGACGTCACGCCTCTAGCGCGCGCCGTGCTGGCCACGCGCAACGTGTACATACTGGACGCGCACGTCGATGTGTTCGTGTGGTACGTACACTGTACAGTATCTACCTGGAGCTGCCGCAGCCGGACGTCACGCCTCTAGCGCGCGCCGTGCTGGCCACGCGCAACGTGTACATACTGGACGCGCACGTCGATGTGTTCGTGTGGTACGTACACTGTACAGTATCTACCTGGAGCTGCCGCAGCCGGACGTCACGCCTCTAGCGCGCGCCGTGCTGGCCACGCGCAACGTGTACATACTGGACGCGCACGTCGATGTGTTCGTGTGGTACGTACACTGTACAGTATCTACCTGGAGCTGCCGCAGCCGGACGTCACGCCTCTAGCGCGCGCCGTGCTGGCCACGCGCAACGTGTACATACTGGACGCGCACGTCGATGTGTTCGTGTGGTACGTACACTGTACAGGCTCAACAGAATTAAAATAGCCACGGACGTCGAAGGATTCGGCCGGCTAAGGCAAGGGCCTTAGCCAGCCGACAGACAGGTAAAGGTACCTGTCTGTCTACAGAGCTGAGGCCAAAAAAGCCAACAGTATCCTTGCATATTTACATCTTCTTGATGACCACCACAGCACCACGTACAAATTGATTGTTTGAATTTTAAGGCAACACGTTATCTAGATTAATTTTGGCTTCTAATACTGCATCATACCAATAAATTATGAATGCCTCGAACTAACTCACAGTTGTTTTTAATAGGTTCGGCAAGAAATCCTCTCGTCTAGTCCGTGCAGCTGCTGTCAAGTTGGCACAGGAACTGTTCAACATGGTGGCGAGACCTCCACACGCTCTAGTCACTAGGCTACAGGAGGGGACTGAGACACAGGTACGCATATCACGAAAAAAAACACGCAATAAGAGGTCAAATTTTAATAGCGAGTGTTAATATAGGGGTTAGGGGGTCGGCTTCCAGTCTTCAGCGAATGCAGCTCTGTAAATTACTTGAATTTTTAATTAAATGAATGAAAGCCCAAATCATGGTCTAAGAGTAGTAAACATTCTGGCAGGAGTTAAAGAATAAATCGTGGTTGTCTTTGCAACAAGTGTTTGACATAACGTAAACTCAGCATAGAGCACACGAACACTACTCTAACCATTGAGTATATATAGTGTTTGACTCTAACGGACGGTACGGAATAGTAGTAAGTCCCAGAGCTAAAATAAAATGGTGCGTGGAGTCCCTCCGCGCGGAAGATGTACTTCGTAATACTGCACGCATGCGTTCAAGTGCCACGCATTCACTCTCGTTATTTTATTGAGCTTCTAAATAATATTTTGTTGTTTTCTAGTTGTATCATTTTTATTACATAATTATGACATAAGTTTATCGAGGTTATTTTAATCATAGAAATTGAGCGAAGGCTCGTCACACCGAAGAGTCGAATGCATGACTGTTTGCACGCCATCTTGCGTACCTAGTAGAAGTACGTAGTCACAAATCTTGTTATAATGCCATCTCTTAGTGAGTTTTAGAAAATATTCCCCCTCCATGGTAGCGTTAAACTTGTTGGAAGTCGCTTAAGAAAAGAGAAACATCTTATACAAATAATTTGTGATCACGGTTTAATTCTAGGTGTTCAAGACATACTTCCTGGGCTGGGAGGAAGTGATAGCTGTAGACTTCACGCGCACGGCCGAGTCGGTCGCGAGAACTGGCGCCGACCTAGCCAGTTGGGCCAAACAACAGGAGACCAAGTATGTACTTTTGTAACACTTTTGTTCCGTCCTGTTTTTACTTTTTTTTTTTCTTGCGTTGTATCTATGTTTATTGTTTTATTTTATTTTTGTCATTTTGTATGCACACCATTTCCCTGCGACAAATAAAAAGGTATTCTTTCTTACTTTGCAAAAAATTTTTTTTTAGTATTGTTATTTCAATAACAAAACAAAAAAAATATTTTTTTCTATCTATATATATCAAAGAATAAAATTATCTTTATTCAAGTATCATTATGACTCAAAAATGATTATTAAGACAGCAACTATATTAGTAAGAACTGACACTTCACAAAAACAATTAAACAGTAGAGGACCACCGTTCTGGCAACCCATGTGAGATGGCACAGCAGTGACCCACGAAAACACAGTCTAGCCGACTTGAAATCGTGCTTAGGATACTGTTGGAGCTGCTCCACATCCTGCGCACCATGGAAGTAATATAAAGAATAAAAAATTATTTTGACATCGTGGCTTGATTCAATGATTTTACGAAAGCAGCATGCAGGTCTAAAAACTTCATTTAACAATAATACTAGTATCTGAACAGACACTACATTCTAAAATTGGCTATAAACCCTACCCATGTTTCTTGCTATGGTTGACTGGCCTTTATAACAAAAATTTGATTGGTCATGTCAATTAATGAACACAATAACTTACAAATTCTTGCTTGACTGGACAGGTTCCCTGAAATCTGTGTGGTTCTTTCTTCAAATGACGTGTGAAAAAGTTATTGCAAATACCTTTATCATCTGCCTAGCCTTTTACCAACTATGTTCGGCTTCCAGTCTAACAGGTTGCAGTTGAATACCAGTATTTTACATGGAGCGACTGCCTATCTGACCTACAAAACCCAGTTAGTACTGGGTAATACGATACCCCTTGGTCAGAGTGGTTGTCAGACTTTCGGGCCACTGACTACCTGTAACGAGTGTCAAAGATCTACAAATGACAGCCGGGACCATCGGCTTAACGTGCTTTCCGAGGCACGGAGGAAACTCGGCATGTAGTGGGTGGTCACCTATCCACTGACCAACCTAAGCAAACGCGCCTTTACCTGGAGATCGACCCGAGCGGCTGTTCGAGCTCCTCAGTGTTTGCATTTATTTAATATATAATATTTATATAATAACTAGCTGTCCCGCGCAACTTCGTCTGCGTCACATTTTCCCCGTTTTCGCAACATTTTTCATTGCTGCTCCGCTCCTATTCGTCGTAGCGTGGTGATATGTAGCCTATGTCCTTCCCCAGGTTGAAATCTATCTTCTTACTGAATTTCATTAAGATCCGATCAGCCGTATAGTCGTGAAAAGGTAACAAACAAACAAACAGTGACATTCGCATTTATAATATTAGTATGGATTATTATATTAATAAAATATATAATAATTAATATGTATAATAGCATTTATAAAACTTGAGTTAAACACCCACAAAAAAACATGCAAAACCCTTCCTTTTGTGGCTCTCTTACATCTGTATACACATAACCATGTCTTAACCCATTTGATTTGAACAGGGCGGACCTCTCAGCTCTCTTCACACCGCGGCAGCCAGCAATGGGCGCTGCGGAAGCCAAGACCCTGGCAGACGAGTGGAACGAGGACCTGGAGGCGATGGAAGCCTTCGTGCTGGAGGGCAGACACTTCGTGCGCCTGCCGGACAACGAGCTCGGCGTGTTCCACAGCTGCGACTGCTATGTGTTCCTGTGCAGATATGTGCTGCCGGCTGAGGTGAGAAAATAAAGGGCCTAGATTACACCGTCTTTACCAGTCTGTTTTTTATAAGTGAAGTCTTATAATTGGCTTTCATTTTCACTTACAATTTTATTATGTTTGTTTAGCTGTAAGTCTCCCATACTTAATTAATAGTTATATAGTTAGAACTAAATAGGGTTTGAATCAATTTATTTTACTAAATCGGATTGACTAAATCGGCAAGTTATCGAATCTTCCATTTATTATCATACCAAAAAAATTTTGGGGTCCTGAAAATAATAAAATAAATAAAAAACGGCATGTCTAGAAAATGTTATAATAAACATAAACAATATGCAGTAAAAAAATAAGTTAAAGTTTATTTTCCTTGTTAAGTATGTTATTTAATTTAATGGGGTTATTTTTTAGGGTTTCGTAGCCGAATGGCAAGAAACAGAACCCTTATAGATTCGCCATGTCTGTCTGTCCGTCCGTATGTCACAGCCACTTTGTACCGAAACTATTAGGAATACACAGTTCGTAGTTAGATTTAATCTAACGAATCTCGAATCTGTGAACCACTTTACGATTTTAAACCAAAAAAATAAAACATTAATATAGTGAAACTGCAACAGTAACCTTGTTTTTCATTAAAATACTATTAAAAACAAATTTAGTTTTGCGGTTGAGTTTAAATTTACTTATGAATGACCATTCAAAACATTATTATTATATTGTTTGGTGGGGGTGCTAGCTTGGCGCTACCAGCTTAAACCAGACCAAATAACAGTCTGAAAGCCTATAACATGTAACTCCTCAACAGCCCGAAGACGAAACCGACGCTACAAACCCATGCGAGCCCGAAGACACAGACTCCGAAGCGGCGACCTGGGTGGTGTACTTCTGGCAAGGCCGGCGCGCGCCCAACATGGGCTGGTTAACCTTCACGTTCGGGCTGGAGCGCAAGTTCAAACAGCTGTGCAAGCGCCTCGACGTCGTACGCACTCACCAGCAGCAGGAGAGCCTCAAGTTCATGGCGCACTTCCACAGGCGGTTCATCATCAGAGACGGCAAGAGGAACCAGAAACTGGTAAATATTTGTTCATAAAAACGAGTAAATAATAACTAGGAATGAGAGCAAGGATAAATATTACATAATACGACTAATGTGTTTTTATCAGTGCTTTATTGTCGAAATCTTAAGAGCGTTTACGCCTTACGACAATTCATACAAACTTTCAAGTCCTTATATTCCGAAATGACTGAACGGATTTTAATGAAACTTCATACGCATAATTATGGAGGATACATAGGTCTAAAAAGTTACTAAAAAATATTTATAAAAAATTGTGTTATAGCTAAATTAGACTGATTTTAACTTTCGATAATGTTTTTTTCTAAGTTTTTAGAGCTAAGTATCCTACTTATGCGTATTAAGTTTCATTAAAATAGCTACTATTATTTCTGAAAAAAATGATATGAAAGTTTGTATGAAATGCCGCAAGGTGTAAACGCTCTTAAGGCCAGTTGTAACGTTAATGTGCTGTTGTAATGATGGTGATAGCGCTCTCGTACGCTCCGTTGCAGAATCACGGCTGTACTCCCCGAGTTTAGGCTAAGGTTTAGGTAGAGGTGTGCCTAATAAATCACACATATTTGGCCAGTTCTTTAAGTCTAATAATAGGGAGTGTACCTATCGCCATCAAATCCAAAGCTTGGAAGCGCAGCCACGGAGTTTGAATTTATGCTGTTCCTCATGGAAAAACTCAATAACACTTTTACAAAACCCGGGGCTAAAACCCAGGATCTCATTCTGTAGAATAGTAGTAGTTGTAACTATATACTATAACTAATAATTCTGCTATAAACAATTATGCTTCCTCAATGTTTGCCAGGATGGTCGTCCACCAGTGGAACTGTTTGAACTGCGCAGCAACGGTTCTGCGCTGTGCACGCGACTCGTACAAGTGAAAGCCGACGCTACACAATTAAATAGTGCCTTCTGGTAAGTAAAACTACAGCTTTTTGCCTTTCCTTCGTATACCAGCTCATTTCAATGAGCATTCGTGGTATGAGAACTAATGGTATTGGTAGCAAATTTAACGTCTCATATAACGTAGATCTACGCTCAAAATAAACACGCGTAGTTATACGCTCCTGCAGACTACGCTGGAGCGTATAAGTACGCGTAATTTCTAATTTGTATGTTAGTTATCCTAAATTAATTAGTAGTACAACCAAACATTTGCTTTTGCTTTCCTAGTTCGGTTGCAGTGGCTACATCCATTTATGAGAAACTTATACTGCCAAAGTCTTTTCTGTAAAATATTGCTAAGATTTTTTGAGAAATAAATAATTAATTGTTATTATATAATTTTAAAACGCAAGACCGTGCGCGTGCTTTTTTCCGCAGCTTTCTTGCTTTCGCGCAGCATACAAGATCTTAAGATGGCGAAATTAATCGATGGTTTCGACAAACTACCTACTAATAGAAAAACCTACCCTAACCTAACCTACTAATAGGCTAAAGACTCAAGGTTTATAGGACGATAAGGGCTAAGCTTTCAGATGTTGGTTAGTAAAAATGCCTATGGCATTCATTCATATGGCATTAACTCCTCTGCACTCTGTGTCAAGTATATGGCAGTCTCTCAACCTCCTTCATTGTTATAGCTACATCCTGAACGTACCTCTCGAAGGCGCCAACGACACGTCATCTGCGATAGTGTACGCGTGGATCGGGAACAAGAGCGATGCTGACTCGGCCAGACTCATAGAGCAAATCGCAGAAGAAAAGTTCAATAACCCCTGGGTCAGCTTACAGGTAATTAGAATTCTATAGATTAAAAAATAATATGGTCATTTTCTCATCGCAAACATTACAGTGAACAGGAATTATTTAAGCTAAGACACAAGGTAAACATTTGTGAGAGACTGGTGCCAGAAATAGGCATACAATACCTATTTTACGTGTCACTAGGGCCCCAAGACTTACAGGTATACAAACTAATTTAAATTCTACTAGCTACCCGGCCACCTATTGGGTCCAAAACTATACTATCTTTCAAATACACGTTTCCAAAATCTCATTGAACTAGTTTTGGGTGGTTTTGGAAATTGGCGTGTACGAACACGTGATTTGTATCTGTTACATTCTATTTGCTATCTTGAGACCGTCTTCAGACTGAGCGTAGGCGTGGACGACATGTTGTCGCTACGTAAATGTGCTTTCCCGACCGTTTACCGAAACAAAAACCTGTTGTCTGATGAAAGAGATAAAAGCTTTCATTAAGAAGGGACAGTGAGAAATAGAGATTTCAATAAGTTTCATGTGAATGTTTCGTCAGTGGGCACAGTAAGAGACAAGTATCAACATGACATTGTGTTTTTTTGTACCGAAATTGCGGCATGTGCCCACAGCGTCTTTGTCGATGAGCGACTTTAGAGAAATGCCTGATGCGAAGGCACCGTAACTTACAAGAGACTTGTTTATGAATCCAAATAGATCCCATCGTGTACATCCACCTGCACCTTGCAGGACTCAAACAAGCCAACCATAGGGCTGTGCAGGTGGCTACAAACTAGTCGCATAAAATTTGTATTCAATCGACACCCTACAAAAAGGAGAACAGGGTTTGTGGACCACTAAATCAACATATCCATCCAACAACAGGTTCTCACCGAAGGCAGTGAGCCCGACAACTTCTTCTGGGTGGGTATCGGCGGCCGCAAGCCGTACGACACGGACGCCGACTATCTCAACTACACCCGCCTGTTCCGATGCTCCAACGAGAAGGGATACTTCACCGTCTCCGAGAAATGCACCGACTTCTGTCAGGTAACTCGTTCTATAAGATTTTTTGTGCCCTCTTAATGTAAGCGTAAAGCAACTAATCGTTTTACCAGTGTCACGTGAAAAAACAGTGCAATGTCCCAAGTGTTCATAACAGGCGTTGTGTTCATGTTTGTCTATGATTAAATACTTAGGTACATGTAACTCAGAAAAATATTTCATATTTTGTCTAGGACGATCTGGCAGATGACGACATCATGATCTTGGATAATGGCGACCAAGTATTCTTATGGCTCGGTGCCAAGTGCTCTGAAGTGGAGATAAAACTGGCATACAAATCAGCACAGGTAACAAAATATTACAAATCTGATTATTTTTCAAACTTTACGATTCAGTGAGCCAGCTATGTTGGCCGTAGAACCGATGACCGTTAGGGTAGACGTGTTCTTGAATGGAGACCGCAAATCGAATAGCGTCGTCTCAGGCTCGGCGGAGCAACGTTCTTCGCATGGTGGCTGGTAACATATGGATGAGAGTTGCCGAGAATCGAGTTGAATAGCATATTGGAGAGTCCTGTCTGTGACTGTTGTAAAAGTGACAATGTCACCTCTTTTCTTCAACAACGTGATAAGTCACTCGCCTTTTTGCGTCATAACGTGATAATAATATGATAATTGATAGTTGACTTCACATTGTTGATGCAATGAGGCCATGTAATGACTATAGAATTTAAATAATCTTTATTTCACCACGGCCTAGGTATACATCCAACATATGAAGTCAATGCAACCTGACAAGCCTCGCAAACTCTTCCTGACGCTGAAGAACAAAGAGTCAAGACGGTTCACCAAGTGCTTCCATGGCTGGGGAGAGCACAAGAGGCCCCCAGAGTAAACACCATGTAGATCTGCATTTGCCAACGACTAGTAACCATAAGATGCCTGGACCTAGTTTTCTATGAGTGATTTTTAGTTATGTAAGTAAAATTGAGGCACCATTTTTAATAAAAAAGACATGAGATTCGTTCCCTACATCACATTGGAATTTCATTGGTCCCTGGGTATTTTGGTTATGTTTGTATTGTCATTAGAATCATATTGTAACATCGAAACAGTATTGAATAGTTTGTAAGTCTGTATAATTGTATTGATGACACTACTACTAAAGGTATTTTGATGAAACTTTAGTTTTTGAACAAATTTTACAGATAGTATTGAATAATTGAAGAATTTTATTTTATCTACATTATGTGCTTCCAGATAAATAATTTTGGTACAAATTCTACCACTGCTCAAATCCAAGTCACTGTTTTTCTTGTAAGTTCAACATCCTCAGTCTGTTTTCTTTTGTATCAATTAATATGTAGCACTGACTACTTTTGTCTCTCTCTTCCAAAGAATGTCCCAACTGTCTCTCTCTTCATTAGTAATTGTTGCAGTGTTAGAATATGTTGCAGTTTATCAAAAATGAAAGACTGAATCATGCCATTATCTCATTTATTTGAACTTTCATCTATAAAATATTAAGCATAAGTGTGAAGAGATTACATAAAATGATTATTGCTGCATTTGTGAGAGTAACTTTTGACTAGATAAGCAGAAATTGCCTTGTGTGTTACTCCTGTGACAAATGAAACATGCATTTTATTGACAATGCATTTATTATGACATGATTTATATTGAAGTAGCTTGATTGATTTAGCTGTATATAGTATGCTGTTTAATATCTTACAATCATATGATAATACACTGTATTTATGTAAATAAGAGATTTTTATAATATTTATCCATAAATTAAAATAAAATTCCTGTGTACAATGCTATTTTGATGTTGAGCACAAAATTTTAATGTTTTTGTAACAATCCTTATAATAAATTATAACAACAAATGTGAGTCTTATTATTTAAATTTACTATATTAAACCCGCATGAAGTAACTTTATCTGAAACATGAAATATGGTACTTGTATAATCATAACAGGAAAGAATATTTAAATTAGATAGTCCATTATTAATTAGGATTAGGGAATAACAGTAGTTCCCACTATTTTAGATAGATTTGTTAGTTTTCACAGTAACTCTAGATAACAACACTTACTAATGTTGATATCTAGATGATTATTAACTCTTGTAGTATGCTGTATGAGGAAAAGGTTGTACCTGAAATGTATATTTAGTCATCATCGTCGTCGTCATCCGAGGGAACAAACAGTTCGTTCTCTTCCAGAAAATTGGCTATGTTTTTACTAATAGCTGCTCCTATGAGCAGGCCTGGCACTACGGCCAATACTATACCCAGGAGACCGCCCGGACTCTTCTCTGGCTCCGGGAGTATAGCACCAGTCGGGGTAGTCGTAGCGGTCCTACTTTGAATGGCGTTCTCATGTCTTGTCAAGTGTCTAGATTGCGCCATCAATCGGGATAACCGAAAAATTGCCATTTTATTCACAATTAAATGCGTTTAGTGTTTTTTTACTCGATTATTTTTAGCCAGCTGCAATAGCTAGTTCTTACAGTTTCTGACACTGACAGTGACATAATTTGTCAATAGCAACACCATAGAGGAAAGTAATATTCGGGTCAGCAACACACTGTTCCCAGATTATCTAGAGATGAGTCGTACTAGGTAAATTTTGTACTAGGTGCACCTAGTCCAAGTCCATACAAATACTCGATCCAAATACCAATAGGTATTACCACCTAGTCCATGAAATACGCATACTTTATAGATGCTTAGTCTTTGCACGTATCGGTGGTACGATACGTACGCAGTAATGAATTGTAATCTTCCCTTCATACTTTGCACAGGCTTAGGACTGTCAACGTGGATGTTTACGTTTTGGGTGCTTTGTAAGATTTGATACAGAACTTTTAAATCTCAATTGTATTTTACCAATTTTACACTCAGCCATTTTTTGTCCCTTGTCCGTAAAATGATCCCAAGCGACACATCATTAATAACAAATTATTAATATCTTAATACAAAAAGAAATTACAGAAAGAAATATCAAAACTTCGTTACGAAAACCAATCACTAAATAATTCTGATAGGTTTTTGCGACGTCGTGTAGGTATCAATACGGAGTCCGCACTTGATACTCGTCTGCATAATATAGTCTTCATTCGTATCGAGTATTATCGAAGTACCTATTCTATAAAGTCTGCCTAGTACCGAGTCCCGACTAGTCTCAAGTCCCGACTAGTCTCGATCGAGTAATGAGACAAAGATGGAAGGACTGTGGAATGGTGTAGTTGAAAAAGGACAGAATATATTCTTGCACAACTCGAGTGCGCGTCGCGTTACTTTAATGCTATTAAATTAAAGTTCCAATTCAAATGACTGGCACATGAATGATTTATGAAAATACTAGTGCACGTCGCGTTACTTTTATGCTATTGAATTAGGGTTCAAATTCAAGTGACTGACACACGAATGATTTTGGCAAACATGAATGAGCGGCAAAGCAGACTAATATCTACGGCAACATAATGCTATCTCGCTTCGCCGTCGGTACTTCGATGTGGGCGGGACGCCGGGTGCCTGGACTACGTAGGCACAGTCAGACTAGGTGGATCAAGTATTACAAAAGTTGGAATAGGTGCAGCCTAGTATCGTTAAATACCTAATCCCTGGATCTGTTCTAGTATATACGCTTCATCTCTATATCTAAGTAACATGGGTGTGCTGTTTCAGACTGCTACTTGTTATAAGGTTGCTAAGGCTGGCTTGCACTGGCGAAACATTTCCATGTATAAAATCTGTTGAAATTGCTGTTTCTGTCTCTTCTCAGTTAAAATCTTTAGCACAGACAACATGTTTCTATGTCCAGATTTCGCCAAGGCGAATGCAGAGTTTCTTTTTCCAAAGAGTAGAAATGCTCAGCAGTAACAGCAGCTTAGATAGTACTTACTGGCTTACTTGGCACAGCTGCCGTTTCTAAACCCGTTATGTTTCATTTTTGGTGTACAATAAAGATTTATGCTGTTTCATAGAGATGAAGCGTATATACTAGAACAGATCCAGGGATTAGGTATTTAACGATACTAGGCTGCACCTATTCCAACTTTTCAAATACTTGATCCACCTAGTATCACTGTGCCGGACTTGGACTAGGTGCACCTAGTACAAAATTTACCTAGTACGACCCATCTCTACTGTTTCATTAATTTTAAAACTACGTTTAGAGTGGCAACAAATTCACAACAGTGACTGCCGCATTTTATTATACAAGATGTAAGGGTGAGTGTAGGAAGTCGAAAGTTTTCTGGAGTTCTCCATACGTTCATCCGAGAACCATTCCTACTGATTGATGGGTCTCAGAAGAAGATGCGATGCCTTTATATCATAATTTATTTTGTCCTAAATCCTCTTGCAGTCAAGATTAGGTCATCATTAGTGTTGACATTTTGAACCAAAATCGAACACGTTTTATTTTGATGCCAGAGTAAAAATATATAAAATGTGCACTTGGTTTAGAATTAGAACCTACCACAAAATGTAAACAGAATTAATTATATTTTTTTTTCAACATTCAAAGTAAAAACAACAAGAAACCAAAAATGCAAGCAATAATGTATTTTATTTATGAAGTAGCGAAGTGCTAAGCTAATTAAGTCTAGCAACTCAGCATATTGCAAAATGTCAACTTGATCTGTAACGAAATGAACAAAAATTTTAACATATTTTATTTATATTTAACGAAAACTGTTTTTCCTAGGAGAAAATGAATGTTACGTTAATCAGTTTAGAAGCTTTAATTTGTAAGTATTTTTGTATGATATTACCATTGTTTTACGAAGTTTTCCTACATAATGAGAATGTATTTGTTGTTCGTTTGCTTAGTAAAAGCTACACATGAATCTCTGCCATGTCCGGATGCTGCGGCATTGGAGGCGTTTTGCGCGGTGATGCGGGACAATGCGGAGGGCCCGCAGCTGGCGGCGCAGGCCCTGGCAGCCCGCATACACACTCCGAACGCTCGCGAAGCGCTACTCGCTCTCTCAATGCTAGATCGTTGCATGCGACGTTGTGATGCCGGTTTCCACGCCGAAGTCGGCAAATTCCGCTTCCTCAATGAAATGATTAAGTTAGTTTCACCAAAGTATTTTGCTGATCGAACTTCCCCTGAAGTGCGGACTAGGGTAAGAACACTTTTTTGGAAAACTTTATTTCTTAAATATTTTGTTGAAATTCTATGCTATCTAACTATATCTGATCATTGTAGAACTACACTAATATCAAAGGGAGGTTATACGTGTAACTGGTTCTGGAATAATTCATAACAATATCCAGAAAGCATACTTTATGATAAATTTAAATTCCAAAACACGCTGATAGAATATTAAAATAATTTTTATATTTAAACTGTTGGCATTTTAAGTCTAAGTTAACTTAGTATATTATCCTGATTCACAAGTACAATGAAAATTGTATAAACTATACATATACTTTTTCCTCATAATACACTTTTTAATTGGATATTTTATTGTAGGTACTACAACTGCTTCATGCTTGGTCAATTGAATATCCCAAGGAATCCAAATTTAAGGTAGCATATGATATGCTTAAGAACCAGGGTGTAGTGAAAGAGACCCCGCCTCCTTTACCTCCAGAAGATGCAGTGCCTCCCCGGAACAGGTCCAAGGCTGCCATATTTGAAGATGAGGAGAAATCCAAGTTATTACAAAAATTACTGCAGAGCAAAAAGCCTGAGGATCTCCAACATGCAAACAGGCTTATAAAGTCTATGGTCAGAGAAGTAAGTATATTAGTATTGAAACATTATTTTATGCTTCCCAACAAAACAGTTGATTTTGTTGAATTTGCCTATTCTACTATTCATATATGAGAAAAATTTATTTTTATTTATTCGTACATATGAGTATTAACCTGTAAATGATGAGACAATGGCTAAGAAAAGCTGTGTAAATGACATATTGAATAATTATTATGAATTTTACTTTATTTCGTACTAGCACTTCGCCCGCAACTTTGTCCGCGTAAATTTTAATATAATATCGCCTATGTCACTTGGTAAAGATGTAGCTTTCTAATGGAGGAATTTTTAAAGTCAGTTTTGTAGTTTTTGAGTTAAATCTTAACAAACAATCAATAAAATCTTTCTTCTTTATAATATTTGTTTAGAAAAAGGAACTAACTATATGTAACATTACAATGCTAAAAGTAATAAATTAAGTATCAATAAAAGGTCGTCAAAAAACTCCTCCTCAATGCTGTCAGCTGGTAGTATGCCTAAGAGACTGGCAGCATTGCCATGTTGTGTGGCAATACTTAGCCTCTGGCCAAAGTAAAAGCCAGCCCTTGGGTCACGGGAAGCGTCAAATAGGCGTCTCCGCAGCCGCAGCGGCAGCGCCAGCACAGCACGATGAGCTTGGAAGATGAGCTGGCGCAAACGTCGATGTAACTTGCGTCCCACACTAAAAGCCTACCCATCTTCCAAGGAAACAAAGACATACCGTCGGGTCTTTTGCCATCGTCGCATGCCAAGGAATTGGGCTCTAAGGCAGCTGGTACGCCGACGGTAACAAGAGCACGTCAGATAATGTCTTTTATATTCGCTGCCGCGCAAAACGGCCCACATTTCGACTGCATGGCAGGCAGTGGTGTCCGAGGCTGTTGACAGCTTCACCGCAGTGGCAGCAATGCAATGAGGACAGCAGCAGTATATGAATTATAATATTTCCTCCATAAGTTCTAACAGCAAATTAAAAGTATGCAGGAAATTAAAAAAACAAAATAGTGTAATATTGCTTAGTCTTGCTTTCACATTTCAGTAGTACAGGTAATATAATATCACAATTTAATATTTAAATCATAATAACATTGTACCAAATTTTGTCTACTCTATAAGTATTGCCATTCTATTTCTTCTGAACATCTGAAAGTTAAAATAATTTCTGTGTTCCTTATGTCATGTCCTCTTGTTGTATGTTTAATTGGGTCAATTGTACTAATCAACCAAACCATAATTGAAAGCGGGATATGGTTGCCATGTTGGTAAGCAACGAAATTATACTCTAGCTGGGAAAAATCGGTCCATTTCGTAGCCGAAAATTCTAGGATGCAGACATCTGCCATCCTGCACAGAGCTCTTGATGATTATTGCATTCATTGCCCACTCTTCGTCACAGAGAGGCCTGTGTTCGTGTCTACTCTTAAGAGCGTTTATTCCTTACCGCTTTTCATACAAACTTTCAAGTAGTTTTTTTCCGAAATGACTGAACCGATTTAAATGAAACTTTATACGCATAAGCAGGATACATAGGTCTTAAAAAGTTACTAAAAAATATTTTTAAAATGTGTTCTAAAACAAGAGGTAATTGGAATTTTCTGTTTCTATAGAAAATTTAAATTTGGTCTAATTTAACTGTAACACTATTTTTCGAAAAATTTTTTTAGTAACTTTTTAGATCTGTGTATCCTGCTTATGTGTACGAAGTTTCATCAAAATCAGTTCTGTCATTTCGGAAAATTACGACTTGAAAGTTTGTATGAAATGTCGTAAGGCGTAAACGCTCTTAAGTCCATCAACGAAAACACGGGTCCGTCCGTAACTAGTTTTCATACTTCGAAATAAACCCTACTGACTAATATTTCCGGATTCATGAGTTTTGAAAACGGAGTAAGGATAACTGTCCCATCGTGTTGTCATTAATTTTTAGTTCGGGCCCCTAACTAATCTTATGTCCATAATTGACACGGAAGCCGGAGTAGGAAACGACCGTAACTCCGACCGAAACTACGGATTTCGTGCTTAGAGAGCCCCTGAGCAATGGAACACATTGGAGGCTGATTATGCGACAAATCTTAACTGAACCTCATCCACCCTCAGGAGGAGCGCCGCAATGAAGAAAGTAGTCGTCGCGCCCAAGAAGTGGGCAACGCGTTAGACAGCGCAGAACTCTTAAGAGAACTACTCGCCAACGCTGAAGACGCGTCCCCAGAGGAAGAACAGCTCATCCACGAGCTCCACATGTCCTGTGGAACCCTGAGACTGGCGCTCCAGCGACTGGCGGCCTCGGAGACGCAGCCCGACAGTCTCAGTGAGTGGACCGGTTTGTTACACCCAATCATTATCATTGTGATGTGTGTAGTGTTTGTTTGTCTGACATTGCTTTCATTTTGCATTGTTACTTTATTCATAGTTTGAATATTTTTTGCTTTCTTAGTAGATGTAAATATTTTCAGTACACGCTTTACTTTGTACAGTCAGTGAGCAGCATTACCTGACCCATTTGCTTCTTTTTTGCTTTGTGAGATGGGTCAGGTAATGGTGCAGGGCACTGTACTCACATCACGAACATCTAACAAAGAAATGTATTCAATTCCTAGTATATCTAAGACATTATTTATTATTATAAGAGATAATTTTAAACTAAACACGTATTTTGACAACCGAAACTAGCTGGTGACGGTGAGTCACACATAACAACTTGTATGTGCTGCTACGGTTACAGGATGCAGACGAGAACTTGTATATAATATACGGCAATATTCTACTAGCTCCTCGTATTTCAGTTACGCACGTGTGCGTTCACTTCCGTAACCGTGCCATGCACAGACTCCGGGCTCCCTGTTGGGTCCATAGATGCATATCGACACACTACTGGACCATTTTATGTCTAACAAAAACTGGTCCACTAGTATCCAACTTTCAATCAACCAGAATACATAACAGATATAGTTTATTAACTGGCCATTTAGTCTTATAAATTTTGACCGGTTTAGTGATTCGACTGCCTATTGCTATCAACATGGTGTTAATCATCACCATGACCTTCCTGTCCAGTAGACCCATATTATTTGCGGTCGGAGCAACTTTTTTTCCTACATTCTAGTCAGCCGTCAAACATATTTTTTCTTTTAGACATCGACTTTTAGGTCGTGGCTAAATAATAACAGCCGCTCGGGTAATCTTTAAGAAAAATTTGATTCTTCTGCTCTTCTTGGGTGAGCGCAAATTGTTGCCATAAATTCAGCAATAGAACCATTTGCTGAATTTATGGCAACAGTTTGCGCGTAGATATCCCTCACATCCTATATTATTCGAGAACTTTTAAAATTATGTTTGCCATCGGCACGCTATAATCAAAACCATTTTCGTACCTAGTTTGTACCAAAAATCAATGAGCCTAGTGGTTTCTACACTAATCCAGATGAACATAAATAATAATGCATGTAATTTTATGCTGTACTGATAAGCTTAGCCTGAGTAGTTGCTGTTATCTCGAAGCTCTGTTGTTTGAGAGATTATCTATGCCTTGATACTATGCTAGACTACTGGCTACTGAATTCGCTGTGACGTTTTAATGTTGATAGTACATGAAAATAACTTGACCGTAAGTGTGATTAAGCTGACGTTGTTGTCTTTTCTATCCTGTAGGAATAGCTAAATTACAATAGTTCATGTCAAAACGCCACGCCTGTAATTCCCGAAGAGTTAAACAGACGTACCCTATAAAGGGTGTAAAACACCTCTTAACGAAGCCGAAAGGCACTGGTTCTCCCTGTCATTGCGATAATTTTCTTGTTCTACACCATACCTGGGAACCTTCTAGTTACGGAGATATTAGGGGTCAAAGTTCCAACTTTTTGATAAGTATTTTTTTAAATACAAGTTTTTATTGTAATACTAGCTGTCCCGCGCAACTTCGTCTGCGTCACATTTCCCCGTTTTCGCAACATTTTTCATTGCTGCTCCGCTCCTATTGGTCGTAGCATGATGATATATAGCCTATGTCCTTCCCCAGGTTGAAATCTATCTTCTTGCCAAATTTCATTAAGATCCGATCAGCCGTTTAGTCGTGAAAAGGTAACAAACAAACAAACATACAAACAAACAAACAAACAAACAGAGTGACATTCGCATTTATAATATTAGTATGGATTTTTACTTTACACACCTCCACGACACCCGTACTATTCAATCCGTCCATCAGCACAATGTTTTGAGTGCGTTACATTGAGAGATCTACCACAAAACATGATTTTACACCCCCCAAAAAAAAGTCGTTCCCCAGCAATAATTTTTGCGTAATGTTACTTAGTTTCATGTACAGAATGATTGGTTGACGGCTTCGTGATGAGGTGATTTACACCGTGTATAGTGCAATCTATATTTCGCCACATAGTTCATATCGTGCGCCGTGCTTATAAGATTAGCTAGTCAGCACGATTTGTAGCTGGGCTGACCACCTTAGGTGCAGTCATGGAAGCTCTTATTATGCACTCCTAGTTACCGCTTGTAGTTGAAGTTTATGAGTGAACACTTTCATCGCTCATTTAGGATTTTCGCACTACACTTAACACTTTTTTTTTCGAGTCAGTCAGATAGACAGTCGCTTTCTAATAGTAAGTATTCCAGATTCTTATTTAGTGGTTGTACCTCAGACAGCAAGTCGCCACGTTATTGCAAAGTGCACGTTATTACTTTGAATTTGACAGTGTAGCTATATCAGGCCCCCTATTCACAAACGCTCGGATTCGATTTTGATTCGATAAGTCGTATGTCTATCTTACGGGGGCAGGTGGCCTACCATGACGTCTTAAAGCAGTATTATTTTAATCTTAATTCCATGCCAGAAATAAGTGGCGCTAGATGTCCTTTATATCCCCGTCTCTTTCTCAGACTGGAATTACAACTGCTTTAAGACGTAACTCCTCAGAAGGATTTGGGTGAGCACGCGGTCACATCGGTGTACTGTATTTTGTAGAACCAAGGCCAAGGGTGTGACTATGTTTCGGTTATTTCGGATTTCGATTTAGGGATCGAAGAATCAGCTTAAACCGATCAAGTATAACCACATTTATCGCATTTAGTTCGAGACGGTCTCCAGTCGCATAAACCGAACCGAGGCGAATGACGTCGTTTTAATTTTATTGTATAAAAGCTGCTTTCGACCGTCTCAAGATGATTCCGCGTCGATTAGTGTGGCCACACCCTAATATTACAGACAAAAGAACGAGAGTCATTCACCGCGAATTCCAAATGAACCCAAGGTCATAATTATTACTTCTTTTGAATTTTATCATTTTATTTACCCATTCCAGATGACATTCTACACGCCAGCGAAGTCCTAGACGAGGTCTTCGACAAATATGACGCATATTCTAAGTTTACAAAGGAGAAGAAGAAGAAAAGTAATGCCAGAGGAGCAAGTACTGAGGGACAAGCGCCCATTAGTGAAAGTTTACTGGACTTCGCGGGCAATGTCGGGAAGGGAGATAGTACTGCGATCAAAAGTGGCGTTACAAGGAATACGGCCATCGACGAACTTGGGGACATATTCTCGAGTGGAAGTGATGCAAATATTGTTGAGCCGTTGAAACCTGTTAGTTTGATGCCTAGTGGTAAGACATTTCTAAGTATGATGTTCCTTTCCTGGACAAGGCAAGGACAAAATTATGTGAAACAGTTTTACTCACCATGCACATGTTTCTTTTTTTCAGAAGATGAAGATCTTTTAGGAGATAAACCAAATAAAGCAGAAGGTTGGAATGAATTGGATTCCCTCGGCGAACAACTCTTAAAGCAATCTCTACCCGACCATGTGAAACGTCTAGAAAGTTTCAATGGGTAATTAGGACTTAACAACAAACATACTCACATCTGAATCTGATAATATTAGTAAGAAAAAGTAACAAACGTTTTTATTTCAGTAAAACAACAAAGAAAATACCAATGAACGCGTTAGCGTCACCCAAGCACGAGCTCCCTCCACCGACAAACGGCGCCGTTTTCGACTTAGACTTTTTTACCAAAAAGACAGAGGAACTACCTATACCGACACCGGAGCCATCCAAGCTTACTAGCAAGTCTTCCCCACCAGACGACCTCATCGTAGACATCACAGATGGACCTAGCACTTCAAACGCACACCTAAGCACCATGACTGACTCCCCCATAGACAACATATTGGACTTTAGTATATCTTTAGACGACGCCAAATCTAAGAACACATCCCCAACAGAAAGTGTTGAATCAAGTTCTGCCGAAGAAAAGAGAGAGAAGACTAAAAGTGAAGTAAAACCGTTGACGGATATAGATGTGTCCCTGTCTAACGTAACGCCGGGTAATGTTCCTCCCATGACGATATTTGAAGAGGAGAATGGTCTAACAGTTGTGTTACACTTTTGTAAAGACAAACCGAGGCCTGATGTCAACGTGATCGTTATATCGACGACGAACAAAAATAAGAAACCTATTCTAGATTTTAGGTTTCAGGGTGTGGTTCCTAAGGTATGAATGTTCGTAATATATTTTTGTGCAAGCATCTTCTGGCTGTCCCAAGCCAATATTTTAATTTTATTCTCCTTTCGAGTCCAGTTTGTAGACATTCTGCAAGAAAAGAGTTTATTTCGTCCCAACATCTCTTCCTGTTTGGTATCTACTGTGTATTTAATATTACCGATAGTTTACTAAATTCATTTTTTTATCATTTCCACTTAAACTTGGCATTGGCCCTTGGCAGCCGTAATCTACGTCAGCAATTTAAGTTAGTTAACAAAAAACATTACTTACCCAGATTCTCTTTTCATTTCCAGTGTTGCAAAGTCCGTCTCCTAACGCCATCGGGTACGACGCTACCGCAGTACAACCCGTTCTTACCACCGCCCGCCATCACGCAGGTCATGTTGATCGGCCGGCCCACACCCGCGCCGCCTGTCGACCTGCGCTTCGTAATCTCCTACACCTGCGATGACGACGCGTGCTCAGAGATAGGGGACGTCAAGGAACTGCCACTGAACCATGTATAGTGTTCATAGGAACTTGATAATCAAATATAATTGTACAGTTACTGGATGCAAATGCGGCACTTCCGAGTTTTGGAAAGTGTTTGGCTTTGTAGAGCATTGTGTCTCTCTGTGACAATTTCTAACTGAACGCGATCAATATATCTAAACCGCGTTTAAGAACTGTCAGTGTCATCATTGTCTAGTCTCACGGTCTAGTTAGATGTTTTAATTGCGTTCAGTTTGATCTTAAATTCGCCTCAATCTAAAACTAGCCCCAGGTACTGTACTCACTTATTGCTCGCTGAATGCTTACTTATTATTTACCGTTATATTAACGCTTACGTGACGGTGAAATGTATTAAAATTCGATTCTGAAGAGCATCAGTAAAAACTAGCGAAAAAATACTTTAGGGACTGAGTGAGATTTATAATATTTAGTTATTATTGTATAATTGATCGTATAATTGTTTCTAGTCGAGAATTTACTACTGAATTATATCGGAAAAAAGGCATTTATTAACATTCCAATATATTTACTTTCGTGACTGTGTGTATAGGTCTCATGCATTTTTTTAAAGTTATGATCATACAACAAGGTGAAAACGTAGGAAAATTTGTAAACATAGCGGTGTTTACTTTGTACGATGTGTAAAGCACAGTATTATATTAATATATTGTTTTATATAAATGAGCGGTTGATGACGTACTTACTGTGTATCTTATTTTGCAATATATGTACAATTATTAGGATAATTTTTGTGTTCATGCACCCCATATACCGTGCAATATACCCTTGGAATAAATATGATTTATTTTATTTTTAAAAGAATTATGTATAAAGTTTATTTACCTTCCCCATTAGCTTAGAAATAATAAAACTAAGCTTCAATGTGTAACATAGGACTAATTATTTTTCGTGATCGGCACTAATATCGTATTAAAAAAAAATAACTGCATTTAAAAATAGTATTTTATTTGTATATAAAATAGTTAATTACAGAATATAACAACTCATTTACATAGTAAATGCATCGAACACATACGAGGTATGTTGTAGTAACCAGAAGCATGACTTTGTTATTTGTAGTTTTTGTACATCCTACACTTTCAACAGCTGCTGGCCTCCAGTCTACTAAATGCCCATTTTGGTATTTCACAAAGGATTTTCTTAGCTAACCACTAATCTTTCAAGTTCAAATAAAATATACGCAGTCAGTCAAATTGTGTTTTTTATAATAGTATTAAGTTCGGACTTGTTCAAGCATTCTAGCTGAGTATGGCAGATCTGTACAAAATTATATGAAAACTACAAAATATGTAACCTTAATCTAAACGTTATATTTAAAACTGTTCAATCATCCTCGCATTTGATATATGAGAGCTTTTACGATGAACAGATCAAAACGAGCGAATATTTACAAATATACAAAAGCTTACAGTAGGTAAGTTATTATCAACTAAATAACTTTATACAAAAGGGACATGGACATTGACAGACGTTCTTCTATTGATCTCTTTGGACAGTATTTAATAATAAGCAGTCAATGGCACTAACGCACTTTAAGCACTGCAATTAAATGATGCAATCATCTCAATTTAACGCCCATAATGTGACCTTTTTTATATAAAAAGCAGAGAAATGACGAAAAAAGAAGACAATATTCTTAACATTACTATTCATAGTTAGTCTAAACGGCTTGATCCCTGAAGGCGAGCGCGGTGATCGCCTTCTGATGTCCGCAGTATTCTCTTTCTAGTGTTCCCTTTTCTACGTCCCATAGACGAGCGTAGCTGTCCGAAGATCCTTGAAACAAAACATCATCATCTTTAGCAAGTCGTCCGTGTTGTGCGTTCCGAGTCAAAATTTGGTAACCTTTCTCAAGGAAGAGTTTTGGCCGAAAGGTGTGCAGTATCGGCGTTTCCACGGCCAGCTACGCGACACCTCGCAGCGGAACACGACGCCGTAACTTCGTGTGCAGTAGTTTTATAGGTTAAGTATTTATTAGTTTAGTCCCTAGTTATTCATTTCTATATTCAGATTTGCTTCATTTTAAAATATTCCTTATTAAAAAAAAACCTTTTGAACGCCATTGTCTCTTTATAAGTGACAAGCAAGCGCTTGCCCTGTACGCCAACGACACAAATATGTGACAAAAAATATGGTGCACTTTAACACGAAATAAGCTATTTAAATCGTTACTTTTGTTTGTGTTTATTTAAGTATATATCTTTAAAATATGATCTATATAATTATCTTAAATATTAAATGTCTTATCAATAAATAAGTGGAAAATACTTTTGAAATCCTTTTTTTTGTTTGTAAGTGTTTGTAGTGATTTTGTGGCTTGGCGTGGAGGGCATGCGCGTGCGTTTATGCTCTGGCGTTCAAAAGGTTAACCAGTTAGGCCCACCGGTATCGGGAACAGGGCCAGGGTCCAAGCTACGGTCAGGGCTCCAGAGACAGGAACCTCCTAACAATACGAGCCGTGTCCAGAAGTACCGCTTTCTGAATCAAGACCTTGATCCAACTGCCTAACGAGAGCCTGAACAGGTGTTCATCGAGGATCTTGGCAATTAAGCCATTGGCTGATTCGACTATAGGCACAGTCGCTGAGTCCACATTCCACATGTCGATGCGAGCCAAGTCAAGATACTCGATTTGCTTATCTTTCTCGGCTTTCACCAGGTTCTCGTCATGCGGAACCGTTATATCAACAATCTCTGCGCGCCGCTCTGATCGATCCACTACCACTATTACAGGCTTATGGCTACAATAGTCTTGTCAGTGATGATGGATTGTTCCCAGTACAGTTTGATATTGCCATTTTCAAGAACTGGGTCGGGTACATACCTATACTACGGCACTCCCGATTTCACAAGGCTGTATTTTAGAGCAAGTTGCTGATGATGAGACACAACTATGTAGCCAGAAATATCCAATCTTGGCTACAAAGATGGTCTATGCAAGGTATTCTTCGTTATCTAGCGGTGTTCTCCACCGGGAGATAATGTGACGGATTGATTCGCCCGTCCTTCACAATAAATCTCTGGTAGTTATTCGTCATCATTACTTAATCCATAAATGCACAAACAAAACCTTCGGTTTCTCCGAAGGGGTCCCTGGAACCGGAACGTAGCCAGGCTACGGATGCTGAGTCTACATTGGGTCCATGCAGGGCCCGGAAGAAGCGTCCGTGAAGCTCTGCCATACTTCCCTGCGGTCATTAGTGGCAAGCACTGCAGGTTTGCGCCAGTTCTCTTTAGCCAAGGAAAGCGGGAGGCGACCACATCTCAATGCATACCCACGTCGGCTATAAGGCAATATTCCCTGAGACTGCCGTCAACAATGTACAGACCTTTCTACCCAAGGCGTCTACTTATGTTTGGAGTCCATTTGAGTATGCCAAAAGAGTACATCAAAACCGCCAACCGGCATGACCCAACCGTTGAAGGCACGCACCTTATTTCCGCCTGATAAAAGTTAGTTTAGCTATTGTTTTTATGCTTATTCAGTATTGTGTTCTATGGGCCTTATTTGCCTAAATAATCATGGATTACGGAAAATTTTCGCCAAGCCGACAATATTTTTAGCAATGCAAAATTTTTAGTATCACATCAAGATCTGCCACTTCGCTCGATATTCGGAAACTGACGAGCTAAGTTTCATGCAATTAGAGATGCCTATGGCCAGCAGTGGACTGTTCTAGGATGATGATCAAGATCCTTCGATGTGACAAAGCTGGAGGTAAACTACGTATCAATTTTCAATCAATCAATAGGTAATCAGTTTTTAAATATCGTAATCGTTTTGGATCCTGCTTTGATAAGTAAACAAATAAAATAAAGACGACCTACCGGTGAAGAGGTATCGTGAGTCGATGCTAAAGGCAGCATCCCACACCCAGCGTTGCGTGTCATTGCGCAGCTCGCGGAGCAGCGACCAGTCGCTCGTGCGCCAAACCTTCGCTGAACAGTCGCCGGATGTCGTCACCAACATGCTGGAGAATAACGACGTTCTTATAATTAATGAGCCTGCCAGCCGGCCAGCATGATAGACGGAGGTTTTGAAGGTGTCTTACCAATGGGGAAGGCAATGAGGCAACCATGTAACTAATGGCGCTAGCATAGCTAGGCCCAAGCATCGTCATTAGTTGAAAATCTGTTTATATCATTTTTTATTTCAAAACATATTGACCTCATTTGGTCAGTTTGGAAATGAGCTATCTATGGTCACACAGTCTACAATGAGCATTGACGGGCCCTCCTCAATAGACTGGAAGGCAGAATAGAAGTATATGTGCGACATGTACAAACACCCCTCACTCGCACAATATGTGTGCTAAACGAAGTGCATGAGAGACTTGACCTATTCTCTTGCAATCTGAGTGAATTCGCAAAAGTTTTGTTGAATTATGTAAGTTACATTTAAATATTAATATTCTGTTTTGATTTTTAATTTTTAAGTATTAGTATTTTGTTTTGATTTTTAAGTATTAGCCGTATGTTTATTTTTTCAATTTATTTGGTGTGTGTTTGCAAACCACTATTGTATTGGGGTTATCCTGTAATGATAGTGTGTAAGATAAATAAATAAATAAATAATGTATGAGCTGAAAACAATGTATGACGACGACTGTATAGGCGGAGTAGATAAATGATGGTAATGAAAAATGATGACGTGGTTAAAGTAGGGGAGAAATCAAATAAATTATTGATAGATTGATCGATTGTGTCTGTGGGGATGATGACAATAATCATCATCATCATCAGCCTGTAATGTTCCTACTCCGGGGACACAGGCCTCCTCTCAATGAGAGGGAGCGGGTTTTAATCAACCACGCGGGCCCAGTGCGGTTTGGTAGATGTCACATGTCTTCGAATTTTTAGTTCGATGTTCGAAGACATACTGGTTTCCTCACGATGTTTTGCTTCACCGTTTTGAGAGCAGCGGTGACGAAATAAATTACACAAAGTAATGCGCCTGCCTTGGTTTGAACCTACGACTTACTTCTCGTAAGTCAGGGCTGCCACCACTGGGCCACTGCTGCTCTCTGATGACAATAATGGAAACGGTAAATTATCGCCTAACAGTTGGCAGAACAAAATGGAAGACGAAAAGTTTTTGCCGGCCTCAAATAGCAGGCCGAAGAACAGCATTCTAAAAAGTACTCACGTAGAGTCAAGACTGAACTTGCACCTAAGCGCATACTTAGTATGCGCAACAATGTGTTTGAGCGGCACGGGGTGCGGGGCAGCGCCGCCTAGCGACCACACGTAGCAGTTGCCCTTGTTGTTCACCGCCGCCATCATCTTGCCTTCCGGGTCGATGGCTATGTCCTGGATCGATGCTTCAGCTTCTGGAATCTGTGTAAATTGGGAAACAAGGAATGTAGCAAGATCGCAAATATACTATGAATTGTCGCAACATTATCATACCCATTCAGTATTGCTGCATTATTCTAAACTCAGGTATCACTGTTTTGAAAACACACACTTTAAACTAACATTATTTATCATCTAAAGATCCAAGGTTTTCAAAGTCTTCTTCTAAACTCTAACTTACCAACTGTTCATTCTGATCGGTCCTGAGGTCCCACATGTGTATGATGCCACTCTGATCCCCGACCATGATCTGTGTCTGGTCGGGATGAAGCATAACCGCGTTAACTGGCGCCTGCACTTGGAATATCTTCGTGCAACGGAATTGTGGCGCCGCCCTGCGCATTGGGTATTTATTACACATCTTATTTTACCGAAGGCATCATAACTGTTTTGACGTTTATTTCATTACTATAACATTAGTGAATTAAAACAGGCTGGGACCAAGAATGCTTCCCTTAGGAATATCAAAATGTTAAAAAAGCTTGTTATGATGATAACTAATGAACCAGTTTAAACAATTAACTAACTATGCTGAGCTGTTAAAATAAGTTAAGATTGGAATTGATATTGAAACTTTTTCAAAATGTTAGAGAAATAGGACAAAAAAAGGTGTGTCAATTGCTTTAGTATGATCGGAGAATATCACAAGAATTTCTGGATTCATATAGTTTGCACGGATGTTGTAATTAATATGAGATACCTTTTTACCTTGGGTCCCATATCCTAGCTGTCAAGTCTTCGCCCCCAGTGTACATCCACAGGTCATTTTTCTAAAATAATATTAACTAATAGTTAATTGCTTCATATAAGTATGTATACAATCCTTGACTTTAAAATAGAGATAAATCCAATTATTTTTGATACTTGTACACTCACTTGAAAGCCAACTCTGGAGACGTTCTTTATGATGCCCTCAAAATTGACAACTGGGTCAGGGTTGGCACTGGCCAAGTCATACATGCGGATGTGTTGGTACCCGCAGGCTGCCACCATCTGTCCTGTTGGGGATATCTCCAGCCCATTTACTTGCTGGAATCACAATTTCAGAAATGAGTTGATATTTAACATTTTATAAGATAATTCAGCCACCAGATATTTTGCTTTATTTTGTTCTACCTTTTGTAGTAAGCAAGAAATTATTGTCGGGCCTAAACTGTCCTCCCATACTTAAGTACTAACTCTGTAACATTCAAATTATTTTAAAAGAGTAACCATGGAGTTTCCTGCCGGTTCTTCTCCATAAGAAACAATCAACCCAAACTGTGCACCTTTTGTCAACGTTTTATTAGTTCCAATGTAGGCCTACACAAAATAAAATATTTTGATTTTGAACCAGTTCAACTCAAATAAACAAACATACATAATATAATAAATAAACAAACATTTAAACTCAAATACACACAGCCAGAGAGCAGCGGTGGCCCAGTGGTGGCAGCCCCGACTTACGAGCAGTAAGCCGTGGGTTAGAACCCAGGCAGGCGCATTACTTTGTGTAATTTATTTCATCACCGCTGCCCTCAAAAACGGTGAAGGAAAACATCGTCAGGAAACCCAGCATGTCCTAGAACTAAAAATTCGAAGACATGTGACATCTACCAACCCACACTGGGCCCGCGTGGTGGATTATAGCCCACTCCCTCTCATAGAGAGGAGGCCTGTGTCCCAGCAGTGGGAACATTTTAGGCTAATGATGATGATGATGATGATGACACAAACAGCCAGACTCGGAACAAGCATCTGTAAGCCATGCAAATATTTGTTTTGTGCGGGAATCGAACCCACGACACATTGCATAGCAGTCAATCGCTCAGCTACAGTGCCAACTGTGCTGTCAATTGTGACAACTAATTTAAAAAAAAATATATATCTACCTACGATTGGTTTAAAATTATATCAAAACCTACACACAACCTTTCTTAAATAATTCCCTTGATATGAAATGCACTTGCCTAAACTTGTGGGTATTAGTCTGGTCACATTTTGTTCTATGTAGTTAAGTTTCTGAAGTGGTAATTTTTTTAATACTTTTATTTATTGGTTTAAAACTAAATGTTAATAGTTTGACAAAATAAACCATGTTATCAAGCTTTATTGGACTACCATTTGACTTCTGACCCAGTAAATGGTGTAGTTTGGTGAATCTTTTACTCAATGCATGATACTGACATTTTTGTCCCTAAAGCCAGTGTTATGCTTTGCTCTTAATAGTTGAAAAAAAAGGAAAGTAATTCAGTAAGTAGTTTAGAAACCATACAGAATCAGGGTGTTGCATAGTGCGCAGACAGACGCCGCTGTGTGCCTGCCACAGTTTGATTGTGTGGTCGTAGCCACCCGTCACCAGCGCCACCGCCGAGCCGGCGCCGCCGCTGCCATCCCCTGACATATCTGCACTAATCAAACACTGCTTAGTAACAAATAAAACTATGTGACTCTGTTGATTAGAACCTCAACTACCTTTTCAGTAAATTCCAAAAAAAGTAGCAAGCTTGATGTATATATTCCTGAATTCAATGAGAAAAGTATAATTTCTTGTTCCAGTACTAATTCACAGATTTCGGTGGTATTTGTTGTTTAATTATTTGAGAATGATGCACGCAGTGGCACGCACCATAACATACTTTGACAGCTCAATCTGACAGCGGCAGAAGACAGCAGATGAGATAACTTGACAAATGACATTAGAGACAAAAGACACGTTACACACAGTACATGATGTTTATTATACTGGCAATCGTCTACCAAGCCTTAACCAAACTATGATGGTTTCAGCTTCCAGTGTCACTGGATGCAGCTGAATACAAGTATTTTAAATGCAGCGACTGCCTATCTGACCTTAACAACCCAGTTAGTGCTAGATAGTACGATACCCCTTGGCAAGAAATTTTCTGACTTTTGGGCCACTGACCACAATCATAAATCTTTATTTATCTCGACAATCGACATCAAGATGTTACTACATGTAACGAATGTTAAAGATCTCTACAAATGATACCACCAACGGCTTAACGTGCTAATGAATGCACGGACGAAACTCAGTATAATGTTATGGTTGCGCACCCATCAACGGACCAACCTAGGCAAGCACAGCTTAACCGAAATATCAACTCGAACGGCTTTTGTAAACTAGCCACGAGCTCTTCATTAAGCTCAAAGCTGGCAATACCATACTTAATTTTGCCGTCTTGGTGAGACAAAACTGTGACTACGAGTCGGCAATGGAAAATTTTACAAGTAGTTACGAAATAATCCCATGAAAAATCATTAGAGATTAAGTGAGACTGAATCCCAATTCCATGAAATTTGGATATCTAGTTGTAACAAAAATTACATAACACTAATAACCTTTGTAGCGTGGCGCGGTATCGACTGACGCTATGAAGTTATGACGCAGGTTGACATCAATTAACTAGAGCATGGCTATGATTGGCTCGGTTGAAACACTTTTATTTTCGCATCAGCTTGTAATCACTAATCAGCTATTGATTAGTTATAAGTACCTACCTAAAACCCTCAGTGTATTTTAACGTAGTTACCAATTATGTAATTCTGCTTGCACCCTGGAACTGTTAGAAATGATCAAAGCGTCCTCGATTATCGATTAATTTCCATAAAATGGTCGCACACTGATAACGATAGAAATGCCTTTATGTATCCATAAGATAAACAAAATAAGAACTTTCAAACAATCTTCTATGCAATTGAAAATTAATAATAGGTATCAATGTGTAATATAAAGGTATCTATTATTATAACAAGCCAGCATACTGTCACGTCAACGTGGCACATCCTAGTTTCAACCATCCTTTGCCACGAGGCATCACGTGCATCGGTTTTATATACCTATTCAAAAGGGCACTTTTTTGACATTGGTCAACCTCAAGGCTATTGGATTTAGGGATAAAGGAATGTTATGAAATTGATAGGATTGGTTTGGTGGGTTGGCGAAGAAGAAATAACCTAGAAGAGGAAAAGAATGAAAAGACAAATTGAAAAATAGAATATTTTATATGAAATTACTTTATTGAACATGTAAAATCCGTATTGACATGAGGAATGCTAATTCTCATTTACAAAATAACACAAATGTAAAATTTGAGAGACAAATCACATCGAAAACCTACCTATGAACTAACTAAAAATACAACATACACATCAATTTCCTAAGTGGGATCTTAGCTTAGAGTTTGGTACCATTATCAGCATTGAAATTTACAATGAGAAGAGGTAGGTTTGATTAACAATAAGCCGCCACAAACGTTCATGAAATAGTCTCTAATTTTACATGTTGGTATAGTCTGACCAAAACTTCTATGTCCAAAATTAATGCACACAACTTATCAATACACAGTAAATTAAAAATATGGTATATTCAAATCAAAGCACAGCTTCAACATAAACATGTTTTATAGCAAATCAGGTAATATTGCAGACATACTAGTTTTGATGAAACCAGTTGAGGTACACATCTTAAAGTGAGCATCCAGTAGTCACAGCGAACTTAACGAGGGAGGGCTAACTGTACAATTCCCTGGTGTATACATGCTAACACTTAAACATTATTTTTTTTTGAGGCTTAGAAACCTAGACCCTAGCCAGCGGCAGAACTTTCCAAACTCTGCAATGCTCTTACATACATCTATCATTACCATTACTATTAATACTACAAAACTTATGTAGTAGATAAACAACACATTGAACATTAACAAATTTCATGTGCAGACCAAATTTTATTGTTATAATGCATCAGAAACAAGAGCCAAAAATTTATAAATTCAACTCGGTAAAAAAATATTAAAAAATTGTGAAATGTCATACAGACTTTGGAAAGTCAGTCCCATTTTACTTTGTAATAAATTAAGTCCAAGTAAATTATTCAATATGAACAGTAATGTCGTATGTGTTGGGAGATCATTCGCTTTCCTCCTCCTCTTCCTCTCCATCTTCATCCTCGGACTCTTCCTTCTTTTTCTTGGATTTCTGTAATAAAATTTTAAGTTAACATTTGTCACAACAAACAAACAGCTTATGTGTCAGAAGAGAGCCGACGCAATACTTACAGCTGGAGCAGCCTTCTTGCCCTTCTTCCCTCGCTTCTGTGCCTTCTTGCCACCGCCGCCGCCCTCTCCACCACCACCGTTCGCGTTGTATGACTCCAGATCTTTCGCATACTGCTCCTTGGCTTTGGCAGCTTTTTCTTCCCACTCCTGAACAGAAAAAAAAAAGATATTAGCTCAAGTACAGAACGGACAAAGACAATGCGTTAGGATGACGAGTTATTACGTACAGTCTTGTCCTTCATCGACTTCCACATCTCTCCTCCCTTTTTAGCGATGTCTGTAACCTTCATGCCGGGATGCTCCGCCTTGATAGATTCTCTCGCGCTGTTCAGCCACAGCATGTAAGCTGACATAGGACGCTTAGGCTTGTCCGTCATTTTTACTTTTTTCCTGCAAGCAAACAAAGAAAATTGTGGTTAATTATCGAGAAAAATCATGTCAACAGGTTATGCGGGCCATGCCTTGAAGAATCTGATAGGTAACTAGCCTTCAAACTGTTTATATGGCACAGTAGGGCGGCGTTTTGGCGGGAAACATGCTTACGCGTCTTTTAGGTGAAAAAATATACTTCCCGGTATTGATTAATCGAAAATATAGCTTAATACGATTTAAATTGTTATTAAAAGTCATAAAACAATGCAATTACTAACAAAAATAGTTATCTCCCCATATAACGAGTTCACTGTACTAGGCTTGGGTCGAAAGAGCCATTTTGTTTTCACGGATTGTGTTGAAAATACGCAATAGCTAAAGATGACCTGATTACCAAATAATCCGATGTCTATTTACCTCAAACTTATGGAAGAACTGTTCCTATCCCTTGATAGTAAAGATCCGAGAAATTAATTATTGAAATAAGGCGTCCTTCCCATACCCACGCGTACTAAGGAAAGTACTGCGATGCCCATAGCCATGTTTGAATGCGAATTCCAACGTGGAATGAAAATTAATTCAATGAATCCGTCCGTAAGAAACACGAATACACATATTAAAACACTTTACTTTGATTAGAAAAATAATTGAACTCACCTGATGGCAAAAATTTTGAAATTATTTTTGAACTGGTGCACAACCAAACTATAGACGTAGAGAACCAGAAGAAAATGTATGGAGCTCGAAGCAAATGTTCCCAGAGCAAGCTAGCTTGGGGTCGACTCGCGTCGGTACAAAAGCGACATCTATCTCGAACGTGATTGGCCAGTAGAAACGGTTCTACCAACAGCACGGCGAATACAATGCATCGTGTACTACGTATATCCGTGACGTATCGATTGCTAACTTCATATGAATTTAAACCTTATCGCAAACAAGTAAGCTTGTTTTTCTATTTAGCCTATCGGTCTAGAACATTTGCTTCAGAAATTTATTTTGTCGTATTCCATTGAAATTACGCTTAGTAATGTTTAGATTTTTGCATTTCAAGATCAGAAAACTTACATAAAATATTTATCACCACTACTTTATATATACTTACATAAGAAGTATATCAAGAAATGACCCAGTACACTCAACACAAGATTCCTATCGAAATGAACTCGCGCCCTATTTTAAATGCCGCCAACGTTCATTTCGAAAACGTAAAAAGCGCGGTAAACGTTAGCGGGAAAGGGACGCCAATAAAACATAGCGCTTTGAATGGCAGCACGTTTGTTTACGATTTGATATTTCGTGGGAACTCGAGAAATAGTTTTTATTTTCAAAGAAATAAGGGTGTTGTGTCCTTAGTTCTTAAGGTCATACACCTAAAATACATTCTTGAACTAGACAGTGTATTTGAAATTGAATGACGCGTTGGCAGATGACCTGTCATACAATATTGCTCAATATATCGGTAAATAATATACAGAGGTTTAATCACCTTGAAAAAATAGGATTGTGTGGTTTTATGAAACCACGGTAAAAGTGAAACTTTTTTTCACACTATAGACATTTAACTAAAAAATTTTGGAATAATATTCCATTAAGGGTATAAAACGTATAAAACGGGAGTAGGGATAAAGTGAAAGGCGCTCTGATGAGCGCCTTTCCGCGGCCGAGCGTCACCCGACATGCAACACAGAGACGAAAAAGTTTGAGACGATGTAATAAAAGTTTCACTTTAAAAAATAACTCGGCACTTCTACTCAAGTAAATGAGTACTAGGTACAAGATTATTGAAAGCTTACAGGTAGCTTATGATATCGTAGGTTTGTGCGGCACTAGAATTAGGGACCTACCCTACAGTGCCTTATAAGTAGGTAGGTAGGTAGGTACCTAATAACTATTACCTACCTGCCTACTATCATCATCTGCCTAACCTTTTACTATGTTGGGGTCGGCTTTCAGTCTAACCGGATCCAGCTGAATACCAGTATTTTACGTGGAGCAACCTCCTATCTGACCTCCACAACCCAGTTAGTACTGGATCTACTACTTAATAAGATACCTTGGTAAGCCTGGTTGTCAGACTTTCGGGCCACTGACTACCTGTAAGGACTGTCAAAGATCTTCAAAATATGAAGCCGGGACTAACGGCTTAACGTGCTTTCCAAGGCACGGAGGAAACTCGGTATGTAATGATAATGGTAAGTCACCTATCCACGGCCTCCACGGACCAAGCTAGGCAAGCACGGCTTAACGTAAAGATCGACCCGAGCGGCTGTTATGATTTAGCCACGAGCTCATCCCTACTATCAAATTATGCTAATTAATAAGACTTAGAAAATTATGTAGGTAGAGAAGAGGCAAAGATCTACTTAACAGCGCAGTACCTTTGTGAACCTAAATAAGTTTGGTTTGATGGTTCCAGTGGGTGGTTCAGAGTATGTTAAGAACTAATTCCTAGGTCTTTGGAAATTGAAAGCTCGGGTTTAAAAAAAACTGTTTAGGTACGAACAGGTACCATAAACGAGCAATAACTGTCTGTCAGGTACTACTTTAGTCAGCTATAGCTTATGAGGAAGGAAGTTACCTTGTTTACAGTATTTTGTGATGAAACTTTAATTAGGTACGATGCAAATTCACCTTTTGGGTTGACGTTTGCTGTACTTACAGAAAAAAAAAGGCTGAATTTACTCGTAATTAGATAGGTAGTTACCTAGGTCGCGGTGGCGGTGGTTCAACAGATTACCCACCTGAGTACTTATCTAAATTGTAATGGCTGGCGACAGAGTATATTAATGAAGCAGGTAAAGGTTATTTCATTCATTTACTCTCTCGCCTGCCATTGCTGATCGAAAGCGTATCCTAGCAGGGCAACAATGACCTAACGAACAGATTGAGTCAGGCAATCAATTTATCTGATATGCATACTAAGAAGGGTGGTGTTACTATTGTTTGCCAGCAGTCCCAGGTTTTAAAATAGGCAAGTCATTATGGTGAACCGGAACAATGTACCTACCTACCTAACAGAAGTACAAAGGCATGCTGTTCTCATAGATGGGTAGATTATCTATTTGCCTGCATAAAATGATTTAAACCAGCAAGCTATTAAGCAAAGTTTAGAAGTGGGAGTGTGTCTTCGGTTGTTTTTTAGGGTTCCGGACCCAAAGGGTCAAACGGGACGCTATTACTGAGACTTCGCTGTCCGTTCGTCCGTCTGTCACCAGGCTGTATCTCATGAACCGTGATAGGTAGCCAGTTGAAATTTCTACAGATTATGTATTTCTGATGATGCTATAACAACAAATACTAAAAACAGAATAAAAAAAACATTTAAGGGGAAAAAAAAACACTTTTTTGTATGGGAGGCCATACAGAAAAGTGTTTTTTTTGGCTCGTTTTTTTAATCAATGGTACGGAACCCTTCGTGTGCGAGTCCAACTCGCACTTGGCCGGTTTTATTATTATTTGATGCTGAGAGAGTATTAATTTATTTATCTAGATTATGGTATTCTAACATCCTAACTTATATTATAAATGCGAAAGTAAGTTTGATTGTAACGCTTTCACACGAAAACTACTCAACCTATCATCATGAAACTTTGTACACATATTCTTGGAGGTATTAGAAGTAACATAGGCTATATATCATCACGCTACGACCAATAGGAGCGGAGCAGCAATGAAAAATGTTGCGAAAACGGGGAAAATGTGACGCAGACGAAGTTACGTGGGACAGCTAGTTATAATATAAAAAGTAATCATCCAATTTACTAAAGATAGTTTTAATATTGGACAAAATTCATACACTTCATCTCACACAAATTTGGTATTGACAGGCTGGTCATCAGGGATGGGGATGGGGATCATAAACCAGAAATTATTCTGGTTTATGATTATGGTTTGAGCTCTCTCTTCTTCTTTGCAAATAAATGTAAAAAGGTTTTACCTGCTACTTGGATGCCAAGGAAGATATTTCTATAAGTCGGGAGCCACAATAGGTTCATTTAGTCCCAATCTAAAAAGTACAATCATACCTTACTTCCTCAAAGGATTCAAAAAACCCTTTCCGTCTTCGCTGCAAAGCCGCACCACTCGTATTTCAATTATACAACATAAAAAAAGAACTAGAACACTCTTACTCTTTTTGAAACAAGTTTGTAAGAAAGAACCACTCTGTGTAGGTAACATTAGACAGGTCTAATATGCGTAATAATTTAATTCCCTGGATTAGGGCAGGTACAATTAAATAGTAGATCAGCAATTTTCTAGTTAGCCAAACTCTCGCTCGGCTAAGGGGACCCCAGATAGGTTCCCAATTTGCTATTAACTAGTGAACTTATTAGGGCCTCGAGTGGTTGAAGTTGGTCAAAGACCCGAAGTCGGCAAGAGCACACTTCAGGACAACAATTAGTATGGATGGAGGTGTATGTTTAGTTAATTAGTTTTGATAAGATAGATAGATGTTCTACGAATGAGGGAAAATAATTTAGGTCTCGCTAGCCCTTGTTAGGTAAACGGTTGCCACAAAAAAAAAAAACGATAATAGAAATAAGCTAAAACACAATTCCAGAACTCTTTTTTTCTACAAATTTCCAGTCTCTTTTATGTTTTGCTAATAATAATGGCTGGACGGAGGTCTCTGCCAAAAAAGGATGGAGTTTACATAGCCACCAGTTCACCACCTTGGGCTTGCCGGGTTGATTGACCGCCGAGTTGCCGCAGAGCCAGTCTTGCACTCCAAGTGACGCTACTACTGCTGTCACCGCCTCACCGGCATGACTATGGTGTTTGCTTAGTGGGTACATTTATTTACTTACTTACTTAAAACGCCACATGGGTATTTAGGTTTATTAGCCTCCAGTTAACTGTCCTGACATTAAATTCTACTCGTTTTAGCTGAATGAGTTAGGAAATGGATAGAAGTTTCGTTCGTTTTTGTCGAAATTAACCTAAACGATTATCATGTGCCTACCTATTTATATTAAAAGACAAATTCCAAAACATTATAAATATACTTAAGTAGTTATAAAACACCGGCTTGCGTCTTTCGACGCTATTGAATCGGCTAAATATAATAATGGAAGAGCGGAAATACAGTGTGGCCTCTCTGTTACTCGCGGATTAATATTCGATACGGATCAGGTTTTACTGGTTTTTGTGACGACACGCGACGCTTCGAGTTGTTTACGCGCTCTGCCGACTGCCATGCGCTGTCCATTATAATATCAATGCATCTTTTCCTTTTAGCAGACTATTACTTAGTCAGATTGTTATAAATCTCCCATGCAATCTCCCATGCTCGCTACCATTTAGATAGGGGATCGGGCTAATAAATGTATTACCGTGCGACGAAGAATTCAATAAGTAAACCAACCCTATTAATAGACCCATGACATGAGAACTTTTTTTTAGGCCCATTATGCTTGCTTGCCATGCATCGTTCTCACGTAGAGACCACCGTTACAAGGTCCTTTTCTTAATGCCAATTTTTTCTTTGTTCGTAGTCTCAAGGCTTGTCATGTATTTCGTCCAAACTAGGTAGTGATTGTAGTTCTAGTTATCATTACTAAAATTGATATTACACATTGCTATCACTTATCAGAATCTTAACAAAAAAAATATACTTATCGCCAGTTTTCGATTAATCTTTTGGTCGATTGTATTCCAAACATGGATTTTAGTCAAGATTTTAAGGATTGGTCACCATAAACATTAGAAAAATGGCGTTGATTTGTAAATACACCATGGTTGTCATGGCCTCATTTCACACTATTGATTTTCGTTTTACTGTTACAAGTACAAGAAAATAGCTCTACATTTGGCCTAAGCACAAAGATAAGTAATACGTAGGTACCTACAATATTACTGAATACATTTCTACAAAAGCCATTAAAATAGAATATTCAATATGATTCCATTAGAAACTGTACGCGGTAATGCAAGAATGCATTATAAAGGCGCCAACACGTCACACGTGTTGATATCAAGTTATCATTGTGCTGACCGATTAAACGGGCGCCAACGAAAAGTATGGTTGACCTAAACGACTTGATAAGTTTCTTATTTCAGCCTGATAAGCACTTTTGAACGTAGTCGATGCAATTTTGTTTCGTTTGAATAAACTCGGTTTTAGTTTTAAATGATAAAACAATAAGCCTGGAATTGGTTTGGTTCACTTTGTTTATAGGCATTACATGATATAATTTTAGCATTTTCCTTATTGGTTTATGTGGAAATAGAACCGCATTTAATTACAATCAAATTAAAATAGATGTGATGTATGTATGATACATACTAATTGTACAAAGTTTATTGTAATCGCGCCGGTTGCTATAATTTATGTTGCTTTTTTAAATATTAGACTACTGTCAAATGCAGATATGCTCTTAAATTATTATTTGCCGAATAGACTCATTATTTATTACATTTTTTTACCCTAAACAACCGCAAAGCGCGCCTTTTCTTCTTGGGAACAACCCGTGCAACACAATAGCATAGGTCCCTTACAAAAAAAAGGGCGGCAACAAGCGCGACGGTTCCTCGTTTCGGCGCGTACCCCATGCTTTGGTAGCTCTATAGAAAGGCGCATTTTTGTTACTTTTTATATGGCTTGGCGCGTCGGCTAGGGGAACCGAACTCACTGTTACCGATGTCCCTTTCTTGTTGAACTAACGGTCGCAGTTTTGTTTAGAATGTACTGAGAATTTGGGTATCGTTTTTATTATATCTTTAAATCTTTTTCGTTTTTATTATTTTGCTTATCGACTATTATGCACTAAGCTTTCTCGTGTATGAGAAAAAGGTAAACCTGACAATTAGAGGGGAGTACGAGCACCAAAAACCCACGTCGCAAAAATAAAATATTAGAAAACCAGGGTTTTAGCTTTGCTTTTACGACACGCTTGTCGCAAAATATCTTTGTACATAGCAAAAAAAAGGCCGCCTCATTCTCGTTTGAAATCTTTAGAAAACAATACTCAATAAAAGAAACGCCAAGTAAAAATATAATCTTATAATAAAATACAATACACTAACATTACAACTAAACTGGGGCTTGGGGCTTCCAACATTCACATAGATAATACAAACTTTAACTTTAAGACAATTGTCTTACAAGTTAAAACTGATCTTAAACGATATTATTATTTACATTAAAGTTATCAAGGATTTTTAACACGTTGACATAACACATCCGTACATCACACTTTAACTGAATGGGAATATAATACAAAATATATCACAACAAATTATGATCCCTTAATTTTGAGGAAACTTGGGTTAAAAATGGCGGGAAGAAAGTACATGCACGTTGCGAGAACGCAGCTTACAATTTGCAGATTCAGTAGAACACATATACTTTTTTTTATTTTCACATGGTTTGGGTTAGATAAGGTTATTTACTCAGCCAATGACATGTGCACAAATTATATTTTTTGCATATAATTCAATTATTCTACACAAATAACTAAAATTAATTATTGAGAATCAAAAATGATGTATAAATCAGTTCTTGGATTAATTTACGACCTTGGTTTCTGAAAGCCTAATACTACTAATAAAATTTCATGTCCATTGATTTGCCTGGCTGTTTTTAACCGACTTAAAAAAGGAGGTTATCAATTCGACTTGTATGTATGTAATATGGTCAGAAATACACAGTTTTAGTATAATATGTTAGTCTATACCAGCTTCTTAACATGTGTGCCAAATTCAATTTCAAGTGTTTGTATATTTTTATGTTTGTCCATGCATATCTCAAAAAGTAAACAGCAGTTGCAATTTTTTTTAAGTTGGCTTATGTATATTTAAACTTAGGGAACAGTGCAAGTTTCACCAAAATTAGTTCAGTAGTTTGGTTATTAAATCAAAATAGATGAAAAAAAAAATGTCATCCAAGTTAACGAAATTGCGTTTTTACGACTTACTAGGTTACAATGTAAAATTGATTCACGACAACAATTTGTATGGTATGTACTATTATTGATCGAAGGGTACACTACAACTAAAAAGGGTAATCTTTTAGCAAAAAGAATCCGTCTTCCAAAAAAACATTAAAATAACTTTACTTTCGGAAGTCAATGGCAAAAATCTCAATGAAACAATAAAGTCACAGACTTCCGAAAGTTTACAAAACTTTCTTTTTGCAAAAAGTTTTTTTTATTCTTCTGGATCTTAATTAACTAGCGTGAGACTTGACTAACTGACCAGGCTGTCAGTAACCAGGTGGAGTTATGAAACAGGGGCTTATTGTGTAAGTACTTTGTGATTTCAGTCACTTCCGCTTCCGCTCTCGTCGCCAGATCCACCTGAAGACGCTTCAGCTTCCGATGAGTCACTCTTTGCTTTCTCCTTCTTTGACTCCTTGGTCTAAAAATAAAAAGTGTGTGTTGGTAATTTGTATAAGCGAAATTTTGGGGTGGCAAAGGTGCTCCGAGCCGAGTGTCGTCAATCCTACCAAAGCATAATCAGCCTTTAATCTTCCCACTGCTGGGACACTGTCCTCTACGGCAATGAGCTGTAATTATCCACGTGGGCCCCATAGCGGGATGGTAGATGGCACTTGTTTTCGTTTTTCTTTTAGCTGGGTCATGCTGATTTTCTTAAACGAGAGAGAGAGAGAGAGAGGGGGGGGGGGGAGAGAGGGAGAGAGAGGGGGGGAGCGAGTGGTGAGAGAGAGAGAGCGTCAGAGAGGGAGGGAGGGAGGGAGGGAGAGAGAGGGCAATTCTACCAAAACCTATCTACATTCTAGAGAATAGACTGGAAGTTATTCAGTTCTTAAAAAAACTGTATATAAATATAAACGCATTCGAAGAAAAACATGTGATACTACGGTTATAATAATAACCACTTATGTTTCGCCATAAGATTACGACACAAATCTATAGCCATTTACGGGCATAAACCCATGCAAACTATATCTACCATTACAAAAAATAAGTAAGAACAAAATCTACTTTAAACTGATCTTTTCAAGATGCATTTTGTAAATCACTTGAAAAATAACACACACAATGTTTTATTTATCAAGACAAAATGACGCGGTTACGATATGTGGCTGCGGTTGATAAAAATCTACACTTACTATTAGGATCAGTTGCGCGTGACCGCGGCAACACGTGTGTGGTGTGAATGAATAGTAAATACTGGCTGAGTATTACACAACATTTATAACACTAATATAATTTCAAAATGTTCAAAATATCGGTGTACTGTACCTATAGTACATCTCTGTCCTAGCCCTCCTGGAATTACACGTGTTATTAAGAATTATAAAGAAATAATGTTAGTAAGCTTTGAATTAGGAGTATATGTCTGAAACTACTCATTCGTTTTAAAAAGTCATGCTCTACAAGAATGATCCACTATCTCCAAATGTCATAAGTAAATGTTTTATCTACACTATCATAATTTTCACTTCTACACTAATATTATAAAGAGATAATATTATTATCCGAAACCAATCAATAGACTTATAAAAAAAAAACTTTTACTGTGGTATGCCGGCTACACTTAATTACCGAGAGCCTAGGATAATAATGTCTCTTTGACGCGGGAGAAGTCGCAGACTGAAGCTAGTGGTAGATATTATTTTAGTAGTTAAATTCTACGTGAATGAAGTCGCAGGCAAAAGCTACAAATATAACAAGAAGGCAACAAAATAGCAAAATATTAAATCCTATTTTGTTTGTGACCTTCTCTGACGCGGACGTCTCGTCTGACCAAATAATTTCAGTACAGTATTAGCGAGTTGTCAAGAATGTGCTAATGACTCATCAATGATCAAAGTGACTTGTATGAAGCATCGGAGTAGCATTATAATTGAAACTATAAGAATTACATCATCTTCACGAGCTATCGGGATCGAGACTAATTTTAAATTGAGTGGACACATGTTTCTTAATGAGTGTAAAATCATAGATAATATGACGCTTGAAATACGAGGGATTAGACAGAGGTGTACGCTTTAGTACATTTTCCCATTTATAATTAAGTCCCATGTAATGTGGACACAAATCATCATCATCATCATCATTTCAACCGAAAGACGTCCACAGCTGGACAATGTCCAGTGGACATAGGCATCCCCCAAGTGAAGCGGCGACACAAATAGCAGGAAACATTTTTGTTCCGTCCTGTTTGTAGTTTTAATATTATTATTTTTTCTTGTTTTATTTTGTATGCACATTATGTCCCTGCGACAAATAATATTTTTCTTTCTTTCTAAATGCTATTGAGAAATTTCTGGTATTGGATTCCTGAAATTAATTTGAGCTGTGTTTAATCTGGACCTATCCAGTTATTTGCACAATCGTGTGCGCACACACGTTTGGGAATATAGCTACGTTTATTGCTGTTGAAGATGTACATTCACATCTTTATCAAATTGGTTTCAATCTGTTTGTCTAGCGGTTGCAAACGCAACTGCTAATCACGAGGTTCCGGGTGGGCAGTGTTATCGTTAGTTGGTTTTTTTCAGTACCAGACCGGGCTAGTGTTTGTGCCCAATTGCTGGCAATAGGCTTATTACATGGCCCTTAAAGGCCCAGGGTTCAGTTACAGGTCACCTAGAGACTCCATAGTAAATGTTACTTTCTGGCTTATATATAGACTATAATACCCGTCTACATTATCAGTAGGTGACTGAAATTAATAGTAAAAGAGTTGAAATTTTAATTCTAAGTCTTGAATCGAGTGTTGCAAATACCATAGTGTGGTATTTAGGTATTAATTGAAGTGTAGTCGTGTATGAAACTTACATCTTTAGTATCCTTCTTCTTCTTAGTTTTCTCCTTATCAGAATCAGAAGAGCTGTCATCATCCTCGATATACTCCTTGCTGGTGAACTTGGCCCCACTGCCAGCGCCTGCGTTACTCACAGTCTTCGCCTTCTTGCTGGCAGGGGGCGCTTTCGTCTTCTTCTCCGCGGCTTTACGTTCCTTCTCTGCTTGTTTCTTCTTTTGTTTGAACTCGTCTTGAGCACCGCTGTCCTTGTACTTCTTCATTGCAATGTTGTATTCTTCCTTTGATTTGCTGGCTTTCTCTTCCCATTCCTGTGTAGAGCAAAGGATTTAGTAACTGCACTTGGGGAATGATTTCAGTTGTTTGTCGTTTTAAGGACATGCTGTAAAATTAACGAGTAATTCTATCAGACTCTATATTGTCCTGAGCATGGGTATAATATTGATGTCACATTGGTGTCACCTTGTTTTGAAGGCAGAAATTTCACAGAGCTAGTTAGTTAGCTACTTACAGATTTATCCTTGAGGTCCCTCCACAGCTCTCCTCCCTTCTTGGCGACCTCGGTGACCTTGACGCCGGGGTTATCCTCGAGGATACTCTTGCGGTTCTCATTGAGCCACAACATGAAGGCGGTCGCGGGCCGTTTAGGCGCGTTCACATCCTTCTCGCGTTTCTTGGATTTCTCCTTGCGCTTGCGTGGAGCTTCCGACTGTAATGTTTTAAATAATCAAATGAAAATAATGTTATTGTATGAGAAAACCAGGCAGCTTAAAGTAAGTGGTCGACGCCAATGACTCTCTGCAATACCAGTAGCATTCCAGATACGTAGTCATCACCATCTGCCTAACCTTTTTCCATGTTTGGGTTGGCTTCTAGTCTGACCGGATGCAGCTGAATACTAATATTTTACATAGACCGACATGACATTACATGTATTGATTTTGACATATTTATTTATTTATATAATTTTTATTTATTTATTTATTTTACTATTTATGTACACACAATAGACAAAATTGGAAAAAACATAAAATATTAGAGTACAAAGGTATTGACATATCAATTTTATATTTTGAACCTGAATTATTGTGATTACAAGATGCTTTTTGGATGATATGTTAGCATTTAAGCGTTTTGGTAAAACTCTGTAAGCTTAGGTTTGTTTTTCTGAATAAATGAATAAATCTATCTATCACAGAGACAAAGCTGAAAAAAGTATCAAGTGTCTGTAATTACACCAGCTTCCAAACTGGAACACAGCAACACTGATTGACGGCAGATAAAAGGTTTTGATGATATTTTTTCAGACAAGCTTATACAGAAAGAGGTCTAATACTACTCTAAGAAATGTATGAAACTTGATTTCTAGTAGTCTTGTTGGATTCAACTATACTTTCACTCTGTTAACCAATAGATAAAAAGCACTGACTCCTTAACCACGTGCAGTCAGTGCCTTTTACCTGCCTGACCATCTTTTTTATACTAAATAGGCTAGCGTTTGGTCACAATCGCAACTCCACCTGATGGGAGGCGATGGCGCGGCCTAGGGTGGAGCACGCTTGCCTAGAAGAAACTGATTCACTCGAACTATGAAGAGATCCAGATTATAATGATCAGGGAATAGAGAAGAAGGCAGTGAATTACAATTATCTTATAAAAAGATAGGTGAAGTTATGCAGGGCACTGACAGGACATTGGTACCTTTATTTTTATCAAAGTAATCATTCTCGGTTCTAAAATGGGTATCAAAAGCTAGTACAATATGTACTTACAATAGTAATAGCCTTCTTGGGTTTCTTCTCTTTCTTCTTCTCCTTCTTGCCGTCGTCATCTGAAGCGGCGTCATCATCAGATCCCTCTGACGACGATGGGTTGGTGTCGTATCTAAATTAATGCAATAAAAGTCAATTTTGAAGTTCAGTAGTTATGAAGAGAGAATCGTTTGCGTCAGCGGTAATTTCGAGGAAATAGAACCGTTATGGTAATAATTGAGGAATGGAATAAGGTCAAAATATAGAGAAAGGTAGAAAGAAAAGGAAATCATATCAAACAAACAAAATGAGTTCTATACTCTACTAACGTCTTGCAAAACGAGTACAAAATAATGTTCTTTGGGTGGTCTTGTTGGTGACACATGCGCACTACTGGGAAATTCTCACTTGCTCTGATATTTTTCACCTTGTACCTAAATTTGTCGCTATTTGATGACGGTCATTTCTATTTTATACCCCTCCAGTTCTATCATTTGCCTTTATGTCCGATTTGAAGTACTCGGTTCCTTTCATGCTAGCCACGGGTCTTTGCTGCTGCTTATGATTACTCGTATACGGTATATGGATGGAACAGCGACGCAAAAATGGTGATTAGAAACGGTGATAGGTAGGAGGAACGGGGTGTAAAGTTCTTCGATACTCTTCAGAAAAGGGAAAATTCTTCGACCAGACAGGTGTTGTCTGGTGGGCAACTGCCCGACAGTGTTATTGTGTTTTCCTACATATGCTTAAGTCGATTTAAATTTTGCTTGCGAGATTCAGACCATATTAATTCTTCAGTTTTTTCATTGATGGCGCTGTAGAACTTTTCGTTGTAAGTTGCTTTTTGTAGGTCTCTACAAGTACATCATTCTGAATGGCCACACATAGAATTTGTTCATAGGCTATTAAAAAAAAACTGTTTCCTACTTTGTCAATATGCATGGAACAGCAGGTTTTTTTTTGTGGGGGATTCAGAATGATGTACTGAATACATGGTAACTGTTTTCGCGTCGGTGTCCATTCCAGCCTGTATAAGGCTTATAAACTAACTATCCAAATAAAAATGAGTACTAACTCCTCAGCAACGTCGCTCTCCTTTGCCTTGTCCGGGTTGAAGTCCTCGTCAGTGCTCTCGTCGCTGTCTGAGTCTCCTGAGTCCCGCTCCTTGGCCTCGGCCTTCACGCGCTCGAGGTATGCGTCCGGTTCCTTCTCAGTGTCTGAGTCGCCGAAGTCGTCATCGTAAAGGGCCTTGTCCTAGAGAAGGAAGGAATACATTAGAAATGTAACTTTTACCTACTGTTTTTTTTTTTTGCAGAATTAAACGGTTTTTTATTCTCATTTTACTTTGAATCCATCCACATTATAAATACGAAAATTTGTCTGGATGGATGTTTGTTCCTCTTTCACGCGAACACTACAGAACGAATTTTGGTGAAATTTGACACACTAGTAGTTTATAACCTGGATTACAATCCCGTGGGCCAATTACCGAACTGCACGCGTGCTAAGCCGCGGGCATAGGCTAGTATACTATAAAGCTGCGTACAATCATCGAAAGGCATGCGCCCACATTATATGCACCGGACTGTGTCTCGACTCATCAGCCAATGGTCGAATGCCTAGATTAATCAAAAGCAGAGCAGCAGTACTAACTTAATGACTCAAGTAGGCCGCTGCTAGCACAACCTAGTATAATGTGGATTACAGACCACACCAACACCCAGAGTGAATGGGGTCCATATTGGCTCACCTAAAGTTCTTTACCCGAAATTGTTCTTCCTAATGATTTGTAATCCGAATGATCACTCTTCCTAAAATTTTTCATCCTTAAGTTTTCAATTCATACTATTTGTAGTGCTACCGGCGTTGTTCATAACACTCATATTTCCGAAAGTTGTAATTAATAATATCATTAATGTAAATATATTTAAACTCCTACTGTTTTTTGTCATAACGCTTTTATCACTAAACATTATCACCATAGTATGTTCACTCATACTCAGAAAGAAACATTTACCAAGTGCAATGATTTTAAAAGAGTAACCATGGAGTTTCTGGCCGGTTCTTCTCCATAGGAAACGACCAACCCGAACCGAGCACCTTTTTGTCGACACTTTACAAGTGCCCATGTAGGCCTATGTGAAATCAAAATATTTTGATTTTGAAATAAAAAATATATGTGGGTAGAAAATGATACTTATAGTGCCCCCACTATGAAAAAAATACTTAGAAAAATTTCGCGACCAATTTCGAGGTAGCGTAGTTGGTCACAGTTCTAACCTAACCTAACCTATGGATATCTTTGCAGGTACACACCACTATAAATAAAATTAAAGAAGACGCTTTAATCAATAAAAAACAAATCAAAACAAAAAAGATATGACTTTGAATAATAGTGTAAAAAATGGTTATGTTGAGAAAATATAGGAAAACAAATAAAAGTATAATAGATGTTTATTGCTACTGACATTATGAAGTTGAATGCTTCGGAATTATGAACATTAGAGACAGAGTAGTTAGGAAATGTGATTGTTAGGATGAAAAATGTTAGGAAGAACATTTTCGGATTTCCAATTATCGGAGTTGAAAATTTAGGTGAACTTTGGCGCACCCGAGTGAATGTGGTGCTACTGAACAAACCATGTCCTATATGTTGGAGTGTCCAAACTTATGAGGACCTAACTGGGACGCCCATGATGCCGCTATTGATGTGGCCACTCGGGCCTAAGTAATTTAACGTATATTAACAATACAATACACTTGAATAGATGCAGAAGATGATACTTACATTCTTGCCAGTGTTCTTGACGTGTAGTTTCTTAGAGGTGATGTAGTCGAAGAGCTTGTCGTATTCACCCTTTTCGATACTGCTGAACGTGTGTACACTACCTTGCTTCAACTCGATCTCGAAATCGAAGGATCTGAAGACATTAAAAATATATATTTTAAGATTCATATATCATAATCAGCCTAAAATGTTCCCGCTACTGGTTTACTCTCTGTGAAATTGAGAGCACCGTTTGTACCATGCGGGCCCATTGCATATCAGATAATTAGGTTTTTATTATTTTCCATTCCTATTTTTCTAATAAGATACCGGATCAACATAACAACCTGATTAGAATAAAATAATGGAAGAAGACTTGCATTTCGTTCTCATTTGGAATCTAATAGAAAATTTTGAAAATCTCTCATAAATCTCATAAAGATTAAAAAAAAAAATCAAGTCAAGGAACGACCTTGACTTCTCGAGAGACTCATCTCTCAAGAAGTCAAGGTCATTCCTTGACTTCTTGAGTGACTTGCAAAATGGAAAATAAGTGAGGAGCTAAGAAGTGGTGGCCTGAGGTTGCGTGACCCTCCGTCGCTTATCTGATTAAAACCGCGCCCAGGATTGATGGAAAACAGCAGACGAAGACGTTGACGTCGACTTTGTATTCCGTTGTTTATGATTACTACAATATGGAGTTCCATTGCGAGGATAAAAAAAAAGTGTTGCGCCGACCCCAAATAACATGAGAAAAGGGCAGGAAGTTGATGGAGTTTTGCGTGTGTACATAGAACCATCTCTTATTTTTTTTTTTTTTTTTGTCTATTCAAGCTCATCACTCACTTGGTAGACGAAGCTCCTCCTCTCGCGAAGTTGACAGAAGCGATCTCTTCGAAGCGAATGTGCACAGGCGGTTTGTGGACGTATATGAACCCTTTCTCCAGAGGATACAGGTAACCAGCGGCTGCCTTGTACGAACATGCGATCGCTGGCGTTTTGTGATGTCTGTAATAAAATATAGAGGAATTTTAAGTTAGTGACAGTACTTTCATACAAGCCTAAAAGCTTGGCTTGTCCTTATAACCTACTACTCTTCATGGTGTTAAGATCTCAGAACAGTCGGCTTGCCTTACGGGCTTGCCGTATTGTTGGCCTAGGCAGGCAAAAGTTATAAGTTACTGTTTTATCTAGTCTCCTAGCAACTCGCCCCTGCTTTTAAGACAAAAGTCGCAATCATTAATAAACATCATAATACAGACATCTCAATGTTTGTAAAAACCTGACGAGGTAGAGGCGGATAGTTGATTTTTGTGAAATATTGGATTATTTTATGGTAAATGTGTTACCCTAAGAAGTCTCCAGGACCCGTCACACGTCTATTGATGATGACCTTCATTATTTTGGCGAGCACTTCATAAGTTGGGCCCGACAACTCCTTGTTAATCTTGCCTTCATATTTCTCTTTTAGTTCTTCCCTGAAACACAGAATTAATAAGCACCAATTTGTAAATGACGTAAAAACAAAAACCTTAATACAATACTTCAACAGTATGAAACATCGACCTTCACAAAGATCCACGCTTTGGAATGGGCAATTATAGCTTCATCTTTTTATTCTTTACTGAATATCTCTTTGACTATTAAAAAATGCCTGTCAATTTTTATTTGAAATAAATGCTTTAACTTCAGTTGAGGCTTTAGAGACTGACACAATGGTCTACAAAGATGTACTTTTCTACTCAATAAGTAAGGACTTTTCTACTTACTCTGTAAAAGGTAACTCCAGACTAGTTTCCTCTTCAATGCCAAACAGCAGTACCAAGTAATGGTATCTAGTCTGACCCTGCTTGATGGGCGGGTCGAGTGACACCACAAAGAACATCTGTCTGGTGTCCTTGTGAGGCAAGAGGAAGAGACGCAGGACCGTCGACATGGGGATCTTGTAGTCGAAGGTCTTACCGTGGAGCTGGAAGAATGTCTGGAACACTTTGATGTCGTAGCGACCACTGCGGAAGAAAAGATACCATTCGTTTTTTTTTATACGTTTAGTATTACGTAGGATTTTCGCGGATAGGTATTCCGCGAAAATATCTTTCTTAGTGCGAGACGAAACTGCCACTCTTAGGAATACAATAATTGCAGTGTGACAAAATTGGGCAGGTATTTCGTAACAGGTCGTAAATCTTACGACTCGGCGGCGTGCCTCGTATTCTCGTAAGACTTTCGACGCGATAAGTTTTCGTTGTATAATATCGTATTTCGTTGCATATTCATTTGTTGTCTTTTTGTTTGAGACGATACCGACAACGGCACAAAGTTGGAGGACAGATAATTTCATACTAATAACGTTATATGTACATGTATTAATACGTAATTTCAAATAATTCATTTTACATATGCGCAAGTCATTATAGTTACATAAAAAGACGACTCGGGAGGCGCGCACACGAACGAATTATTGTTCGAACCATCTGCTGGGTGCTTAAGACTGTAAGTGTTAATTTTGAAACAACGTCATCTCTTAGCTGTCGGAATTTTTCGTACAAAAATATGCTTTATCTCATCATCCGAATATCCAACATACCGAGGTGTAAGACACTGTAGCTCCCTAAAGATGGCGATGGCATCACCGGAAACGGATATGACGCTGGCCTTGTTCATGACTTGCTGGTGGAAGGCTTCCACCGCGTCCATATCGCCGCCCACCTCGCTCGACGGGATGTGGAAGCGCATCTCCATTAGTGATACAGGCGTATCGTCATTCTGTAGACAGTAAAATATTTATGAGATTTCGAACAAGTAAGTATTGGAGGAGAGACTGGCAGGCCAACATGTGGTGCGTCAACCCCAGTAATATGGGACATGGGCAGGAAGATGTTGAGAACAAATGTTTGGCAGGTCACCCCCCAGGTAGGTGGAGCAAAGATCTTCACCAGGTAGATGCTGGATGAGAGCTGATGCTGAGAATCAAGATGAACTGAGAGTGATTGAAGAGACCTATGCAGTACACTGCTGTAGGCTGAACAAGAAGTGTTAGGAAAAATACCTAAACTCACTCTGCTTAATCAAATTTTTATGGTGATTTGGCGATCTTTGCTTGCCTAGCCAAACTAAGAAATACAAAATTTATTCCTATTTTTCATATACGGTGTGTAGTTACCAGAGGAATTTGCAATAACTGATTAATATCAATTTTATTTTGTTTATACACTTAAAAATAAAATACACTTTAGAAAAAAAAAAACCGGTTCAGTTTCCAGTTGTAACATTATTCTTTACTTGCATACTACACTATATTAGACACCCCCTTGCCCTTTGCGCATTTAGAGTTTCTATAACAGTATTGCATGAAATGGAAATAGCTGATTTAAGATAGGCAAATCACATTTTTGTATGAAGTGATTTGGGCTGACTTAAAAGCTTATTGGAACTTGATTTCTAATACATCTACTGCTGTGATTGATGATTTATAAATAAAGGTTGGTTTATTATACCTATAAATAAGCATTACAAGTAAACATAAATATAACTTAATCATTCAATAAGGCATTGTTACACAATATTATGTAAATGCTTTTCAGACATCAGAAACAAATCAAAAACAAGAATGTTCATATCAAAACATCGTGATAATAATGAAATTTAGGTTTTTTTTTTTGTGCCAGCCTGACAAGTGTCCCACTGCTACACAAAAGCCTCCCCAAAACACTCTAAACAAGATCAGTTTGTCACATTATTGTCATTAAATGAATGTCAATATTATCATAGTACTACTATAACAAAGTACTTTTCCATTAAGTTTTCCATAATTATTTCCCACTACAGTTGTATTTACCTGATGGAACTCAAGTGTGACTTCATTCTTCCCAGTGTTACATTGAGATACATAGTGAAGCGGGATCTCAAATGCTGTGTGAGTCCCAACATTGAAGCTCAGTACTTCTCCATTGAACTTAGCTGTACCCCAGTTCCAGCCTTTTAGAGAGAGCTCCTTCTCTAACATATCTTTGTGGTAGTTTGTTTTGAAGAACTTTGCCACTTTTTCTTGTTCCTGAAAGCAAATGGTTTAAGGGACTATTTATTTAGTATGATTTATTGACCAGGTTATGTAAATGTTTGGACTTGTCTGCAGAATAGTTTTGGTGGTTAATTGATTTGTAGCTGATAGAAGTGGTATCCCAATACTTTGGTACCAAAATGTGTGCTAAAATTAAGCTTGTTTATTTGTGAATTAATTGCGACACTACACAATGGATTGGAAATCTTTGCAGAGGACAATAAAAACATAATTCTTTATATAGGATTTTTAATGGAACTTACACCATCTTTGAAGCCACCATATCTGTGTAGCGTACCGTTCTTCAGGAACACTCTCAGGCCCCACGATCCGATGAACTTCTGGAAGTTGACCAGTTCAATCTCATTCGCTGGAATCTGCTCCACCTTGCCGGTCTTACTGTTTTTAAACACTATGTTCTGATCTGTCATCTTTAATCTCCCAGGAACCTGAAAATATGCATTACATTACAGTAACTTTGCGAAATTATACAAAAACAAATTATTCAACAAAACTTACCATTGCACCCTTGATCTCGGCTTGCACATCATTGTACTCGAGAAACTCCATTTTCAAGTCTTCAGTATATTATTTCAAAATGTTAAAGTTTTATTAACTGCTTCAAAATGTGGTCACTATTGTCCTCCACGCGTTAAATGTTGTATGAAAAAAATCAGCGGCATGAACGATCAACGAAACAACAAAATTGACATTTGATTTTGAAATGACAGAGAGAATCAGGGTTACCAAGAACTGGACTGTTTACACACATTTTGTGGGCTCAAAGCATTGAGGAAAAACCTCTAGACTTGGTGCGTTTTTGCGGGAAGCAAAAACAACCAACCGACCAACAACACATAGTAAAGAAACTCATACAATACAATATCATCAACTCACGTATACAACTCATGTATACTTAATTCAAATAAATGTTAGACGAAAAAAAAAAGTTGATGGCATTTCATTCGTCACCCATTAATAAATTTTATTAATAAATAACGAATAAATGTATACATATAGGCTACAAATACATCTAAAAATGTATATATGTAATATAAACAAAGATACATATAGACCACTTGACTAATTTCACAAAATAAATAATTTTGTCTTGATAAGGACATGAAAATATGAGAAGGGATGAAACGCATGTGACGAAAAGTGTGATGAATATAAATGATAATGGATTAATAGATGGAGAGGGAGAGGAAGGCAAAAGAAAAGATGGATGGCTGGTGTGAGGAATGATATGAAAGAGAAAGGAGTAAATGATGCCGTGATGTCTGCCCCCGTATTCACAAACGCTCGGATTCGATTTTGATTCGGAAAGTCGTATGTCTATCTCGCTCGCTTTTGTAATGCCAAAACAAGTTAGACATACGACTTATCGAATCGAAATCGAATCCGAGCGTTTGTGAATAGGGAGCCTGAAAGGGGAGAATAGAAAACGTGTCCGACCCCAAATGGAATGGGTCAAGGGCAGGAATATAATGAGTGTCTTAGTGATAAGCCATATTGCATGTGTAATAACATAAAATTTGAATCGGAAAACCATTGGAAATCTATTTTGTTATTTCTACATTGAACAAAATGATTATTGGTTTGTTGTTCACTAAGGCGGTTTTCGTCAGTTTTCTTTACTGTCTTTGTATACGGCACTCTAAAGTCAACTTGACAGCAGCTATCTTCGTTCAACATTTTGACATTTTATTAAATTCCATTCATCCATTCACTCATTTTTTGTGGGCCGACGGCGGACGTGTTTCATGTTGTTTAATTTCAGAACTTAAATATTTACGTTATTGCATTCGACAAATTAATTACAGTTTTATGTGCTAAATTTGTAATTAATTTACAAAATATATTTAAATTACAGTGTAGAATTGTTTTAATGCTGTGACTGACAGAGTTTCATTCCGCCCTCATTTATAAATTAAAATTGTGTCGTGTTTGGTCTGAGTCCCTCCGCTGGTTATTTTTCGTAGGTGTGTATCGCATGTGTGTACTCTATGGCGTCATTATCTTTGCCGCGAGTCCTCCAGCTGAAGAAGAACAGCTTGGATGCTGAGCGCGAACACTTTGAGAAGTTTCAGGTATGTTTGTTGACCTTCTCAAACTTGCAATTTTGACCTTGCCATATTTTGTATTATAAGCTCACAATTGTGTGTAGGATTCCGTATTCATTCTGTTAAAAATATTTGTCTTTACAGTCAAGTCAGGTACAAAAAATATAATAGTACTCTTGTTATATTGCTAGAAAAAAAGTTAACAGGAAAATTACACTACAATGGTTTATGCTCCATAACAAGGTCTCAGCTGGAGGGTTTTCCTTGGAACATGTCAAGCAAGGTTTTGTAGCTAAAAACAAAGTTATCTATTAAGATGAATGAAAACTTCACTCTGTGTAGTCTGTTGTATTATTTCTTCTGCAAACATACACCATGCTAATTTAATTTACATTGAAATGAAGCTGTGAGTATTCCAGGGTTGATTTATTTGGACCCATCATCCAAATTTCACACTATCCCTAATCCCTACTCTACCATTCTAAATCTTAAGTTTGTGTGGTCTGAACCCTTCAAACAAATTTAAGAAATAAAGTACCCTGTGCCTAACAGGGTCCATAATATTGTCCTTAGCTGTGAGTCTTTTTGTAACAGTTTTTTAACATTGTGGAACATGAATAAAATATAAGTATTAAAAAAGCATAGTTAGTCAAGTAGACATTGTATTGAACACCGAGGACAGTCAGTCAAATGACTAAATTAGAAATACCCAGAGAACATTATTATTTTAAACCATATTTTTTCAAAGTTACTACTAATAATTATGATTCAGAAAATCCAAGATTTTGCTACCTGTCGAAAAATATATCTAAGTCCTGCTTAGTATGCCAGATGTGTAGCTTATGCTATCAGAATAAAATTAAAGAAGGAAGAAGTATAAACAAACCACACTTTTTTGTTTTCAAATACAATTTGACCATTTGAAAACAAAAAAGTGCTATCCATTATCATCATCTACAGCCTGAATTCACCCAGTGCTGCATAAAGGCCTCTCCTCTTTTCTTGTGCCTATCTCCAGGGTCCGGTACATGCATCATCCAGGTTTTCCCCCCGATGGCAACTACATCATCAACCCATCTCGCTGTCAGACGGTGATAGTCCATCTGTCATAACTGCGCCTTGCTAGGTGTCCTGCCGAACTCCATTTGAGTTCCATAATGCAATGTTGATGTTGACGTTGATGACGCTTGTTGCTATTAATCTCTTTTATTTATTCTTTCTACACATTCTATTAATCTTCTGTTTATTCAGTGAGTAACATATACTAACATTTTTTAATATTTCGTAAAATAATACATAAAAAGTAGAAAAACAGTGATTTGCCGGTGTTGGGAGTAAGGTCTAAACTACCGGGGGTTGGTTACGGCTCCAGAGACAGGAACCTCCTCACAATGCCAGCAGTAACGAGGACTGCAGCCTTTTGAATCAGGCCCTTGACCCAACCTCCAAGTGAGAGCCTCAAAAGATCATCGTCGAAGCTCTTGGCCATCAGACCATTAACAGTAACGACAATCGATACAATGATAGCCTAGTACACATTCCACATGTCGAGAACCTTGTGTGCCAAGTCGAGATATTTTATTTGCTTCTCTTTCTCAGCTTTCACGAGGTTCTCGTCATGCGGAATGGTAACATCGATCATTCTTATTACGCGTCGCGCGCTGATCGTGCTATCACCACTATATCAGGCTTATTGTCGACAATAGCCCTGTGATCCTGTCAGTAATGATAGGCCGATCCCAATATTGCCTGACCTGGTTTTTGTCGAGAACTTGATCGGAGACATACTTGCAATACGGTACCTCAAATTCCACAAGTTAGGATTTCAAAACAAGTTCCTGTTGAAAATCCTTTTTTTTTACTAATAATTCCAATAATTCCGGCCACTTGGTTGAGCCTGTGCTACGGAAGTGCGTTTTGATTGATTGATGACAAAATAATAATATTTTTTGCAAACTCCAGACGCGTGTGTATGATCGGATGCCTATGAGGATAAAAAAGTATCGTGGCAGGTGGCGTTCTGTAGTTTCTTTCCTCCGTCATGGAAAAAAAAGCGTGAGTTTAAGTATATAACTCCAGGTCCAGGCTGTATTTCTATTGTTTACACAACCACGCTAATTTTCCCGCTCAATTAAACATATACCAGTTTCATAAATTGAGACTTGCATTATTTACAACACAGCTACGGACATACCAATTTGGAGGGATATTGTCAGTTGCGTACTCGTATACCTGACGAAACGCTTGTCGCAAACCGTGTCGGTTACGTCACCTCCGCCACCTGCGTATACAAACACAGTCTAACACTGACATAACTTAGCATACGAATACACAACAAACACTAACTAATCTGCATCATCTATCTCTTTGTTTATGCCGTATTGTTGCCCATAGATCCTATGTATGTTGTAATCGCCAGCGTTCTTTATGTTACATCAATGTTTCCGGCGCTATTGAACATTGCCTTTCCTCTGTCCTGGAAATCTTATCTAATGATTGACATACTACCATTGGTAGCGACTGCGGCGACTCACATACATATCCTGAACTGATTTAGATTCAAGTGCCAAGAGTTTAGCATTTCAATTAATCAATCAGCTCTTTCTATTACAGTCTCCAGCTGGGTAAAGGCCTACCGAAGTAGTGCCACAGCATCACACACTATTGATCCAATCTGTCCCGCCCCCTAACCACCAATCGTCGGCTTATCAAATCGAATCAAAACATTTATTTCCGACTTTTCGGTCTATAGAGTGTTAGTAGTACATCAAGATGACTTAAAGCTATGTTAGTAATTCACAAATACAACAAATAAGAAATAAAAAGAGAAAAGACGCCAGTCAGCCTACAAAACTTGCAGCCCAATCCAATGCCTCCAAACAGGACTATGGATGCAGTCTGCAATTACCCTCAGGTAACTGTTGGGACTTCCCCTCACCCTTTGCATCAGCGATGCTGCTCTCTGTACGAATAATGGCGTGAAAACCGTCCCCATGAGTTTCAGCAAACATCAGAGGCAATCCCATCAGCAACCTGAAAGCATTGTTTTATTGGACTTCATTGACATTGTGAGATTGGCTTAACAATCAGTTATTAATAACCAATATTGTTAGATAATGATAATTATTAGTAGGCACCAGGCATTTTCATTCTGGACATTTGTGTGCCACATTTTGTCTTCTTGAAAAATGCACATCATGAACAACTGGTTTATAATAATAATCTTAGAGTTTTTTTTTTTAACAAATTACAATGATAATCGAATGTGCTATTAATTAATGTTTCTATCTGTTCCAACCATGTTTGAACAGATAGAAACATGTTTTTTTCACGCTCCTTCTTATACATACCGTCAACAAAACAATTAATGACTGCAATCTCACCAAGCGATTTTATTCGATACCTCGTCAATAGTTTGCGATACAGCGATACTGATAAGTAAGTGGCCGATAGTTCGCTATTGCAGAGTTTTTGTTATCAAACAGATAATAAACGTTGTAAGGACTCGCGTTCGATAACTTATCAAAGATACTTTGTCCGTTGACAACACCCCAACACTGAATTTAGTTACAAATAGATTCCGAGGATTATACTCGTGTTATCAGAAGGTTCTAGCGAAAAAATTGTTGTGTTGAAATTAGTGCTTTTCGTCATTGAAACGTCAGCAGTTATTTTTGGTAAGAGTTTTGCGTGCCCTTATGTGTATCCGAGATCTAATACCGGCACAAACGTCGGGTGAACGAACTGTATTTTGGAGATAAATATAGTTCTTTGTTCCGTTGCGAGCTCTGGTGAAGTAGAACTGAAAACAGTTTTGTGACTAATATCTCTACCGCAGTAGCAATATTATACGGCTACCGTTTCTCCAGTGGAAACTATATCAACTCTTACCGGTTTACCACAAAAGGAGGTTTCAAGGTGACGTTGCTTGTAATCATTTTGGTTGTAAACTCATAATACCAACACGCTAGTTAGCAAAATAAATACATATATGTCAACGACTTACTCGTATTTTCAGTTAATACTTTATTCAAGAAAACAGCAAGCTCTTGAACTAGCTAAGTGGGTGTTATTTGACGGTCTTGTGATTTATTCGTATCGAAGCTGCTAACTGAAGGGTTCATAATAATTTAATGGTTGGCGAGTTACTCATCGTCAGCTACATTTTATTGGTTGCCGGTTGTTCAGAGTTGTCCGGTAAAACGATCATGATTGCCCGCTTCCGCCCGTAATTTGCTCCACAATTTTATTTGTAGCACATAGGAAATGAATATTGGTCAATTGTATGGGAATTCGAACTTTGAACTCTCCATATACGTACTACCATACCATATGTCACAAAAATGTCCATAAAGCGGAGAAAAGGTTAATCCTCCATGTTACATCAGTTAGAGCATCAAAGTTCGTTTAGAGACTGAATTTGAATGATAACACCTCTACTTATGTAGCATGACACCAATCATTGGTGACTACAATCAGGAGATCAGAAGTTCAGTATTATGATTCACCCGGGCTCAATATGTTGCCATTTTGCAATAAAATCCACACGTACAGGCAATAGGAAAAAAAACCTTGTTATAAAACAGTTCTGCCTGCAAGCATCAAAATAACTAGGAATCCATTATAACATGGGAACTCCAACACACGATGTTTTTACACCATCATTATAGCTGTGTCTTCGTGTCGCACTCTATTCCAAACGTGACGTAAACAGAACACAACGTATTTCCTAAGATTAAATAATCTTGTGTGAGTCATGTAATGGCTAACTTCGCAAAGTAGCAAACGAAACGGGAGGAACGATTCAAAAGCAAAGATGTACAGAAGATAAGCAAAAAAGAGCTAAAACAGGTAATTTAGCTGTTTGTCAAGTGTCTAGGTTAATGACCAAAAGATCTTATCAAATTAGTGTAAAGAATCTTAAATCTTTCATGACATTTAGATAAAAATACATTCTTTTCGGTAGATCGAGTTCAAAGCAGATAAACGACAAACAATTGAAGTTTGAAGTCATCAATATGATAGACAGATAAACATTCATAGTAGCCTTGCGACAAAAAAAAAAAAACAGTGAAGCAAACATCTGCTTCTGCAAACCTTGTAGGCGTTTAACAGTTACAGTTTATAGAGGTCAAGATTTCGATACAGTGAGGTAAGCCTTGCAGCTTGCCGTATACGAAGCGTGAGCTATTGCTCCCGTGGCTGCGATATCTCGAACAAATGTCACTACATGTTGCAATCCAGACCTTATTAGGAGTACTCAGAAATTTGGCATTTGTTATGCTTATGAGAAATGTAGCTTAACGTGACTCGAACAGTTGGGAGTATCACCTTTCATTCGAATTTTACTTGTAGTACTTTTTCTTCGTATCTATTGGATGTGAGAAATAGTTTGTACTATTTCCGTTCGTAGCCGTTTGGACCTTTTACCTAGATTGCAATTGCATCGTCCCACTTGGGTTCGGAATACTTTGACAATTTGACTTCAGAAGGCTACCGTATGGTACATATGCGAATAATCCTTAAATAAAAAAAAAGTCTATCATCTTGCCTGTGACCAACGACTTTGCTATTTTCCTCAAATTTTTCCGAAAACGCCCAATTCTATGATCTAATTTCGTTATCTTTAACCGTTGCCCTTCCTTGAACTACATGACTATTCTAAATACTGTTATCAGCAGTTTGTTTTGCTATGACTAAATGGACTAAGGAGTTTTCCAGTACCTCCATGTTATTAGTAGTAACAAGGTGTGACTAAGCATGTATGAATGTGCAGTGCAGGACCAATGCAGAGACTCCGTGACTCAAACCGGTTTTGTGACGGAAGAAATATTACCACACTGACCTAGTGTTGCGATGTTTAATATTTTGCAACCAGATGCAAATAGTTCTATAGTATTGTGACTAATTTGTGCACTATTAATCAACTCTTTAGCTAAACATGAATGAACAACGTTATTGAATCTTTGCGTTTTGTAATTGAATCTTTCTTTGTTCGAGTATAATTAAATGTATTCATTTAATTTATGCTTTATTGTGTCGAGATTTTCCGAAGGTCAGGATGTTTTGATGTGAAAACTGAGTTTGGCTGAGTTAAAGGATTAATGCAACAACAACCTTCTGATTGCACTAATCAGAAGTACAAACTTTTGTAGCAACAAAACGGTTGAGCTGAATCGATTCTAAACTAACTTCTCTTAAGCCGGTTACTGTCTCGAAGAACTAAATTAGTTGTTCTAACATTTTCTATTCCACCATTAAACACGCTCGCAGCTTTCTTCCAAGTTCCAATACATGTCTAGATGCATTTTGCCATTTCCAGTAATGCACTATCTAATATTTAATCAGGTTTCTATAAAATTATCCAACGCTAGTTTCTCATATTTCTACCGCATTTTTATTTTATCTTACAACGTTATGTGGAGCATGGTGTTTATTTAGATAATAACTCCTTCTCATTAATGTTGTAGAAACTTATAAGATGAAGATTGACGATCGAGGGCATATTTGCTTTGAAATTAATTGCAACTGTGTTTGTTTTGAACGCTTGTTAATAATGCTTGTCTTGTTTTCTGTTATTCTTGTATATATGAGGTATTGTGTTATGATTTGCAATATGTTTTGATGCACTTATATCTTATCTAGACGATCTAGCCGTTCTAGTGTCATGTGCTATCCCAACTTATCGTTATTAATATTTATAGCAAGTCTGAAGTCCACTTTCATTTTCGAATTGAATGAAACCTTCATATAGACTTCCATTCGTAACTTATTTGGTCTAAAACAGAATCTGGCCATATCCAAATGAAGAAATTTCTTTCCCATCTCCATTAACAACTCTTGAATACTCTTTTATTCAATTCCCATGGAGCATTTCAAAGCGGGTTCCAATTAGCATAGTTCAATATTGGCGCGGGTAGTATAAACGTTTGCTGTAAACTGGCACGCCAGATGGGAAGTGGATCGGCCCGTAGCTCCGTAGGTAGGTAGGTACTCCGGGGGCAATCACCGCGGTATCCCCTTCCGCCCAGCCTCCAGACGCGGTTGATATCATAACGATCCTCGTAAATGCTCTTAACTGCGTTAATGATATGGTTAATGTAAACGGTATATGCGCTTTTGCGGTTATAAAATTTTAGTTCCATAGTAAGTGTGTATGGATTTAAATTGTAGGCTACTAAGATGTATCAAAGGCTTTAAAGAGGTCCAGGTGAGGCTGTACTAGTATATTATTTTGGCATACGTGACACGATAACGAATAAGTATTTGGTAAGATTTAGCAGGATGATCGACTTTTAGTTTTTGCAGTACTTTACTACCTAGTATTTTTGTTTCATAAACTATAATAAATGATAAACATAATAAACATAAAGATAAGGACTTATCGTAGGGGAAATTGGTATGATTATCTCTAATTAATTGAATTTGCCTAAAATTCAAGTAAGATAAAGTTTAGTTGACATCACGCCCTGCGAGTTCTGTTAGATCGTGCTGTGGGTCGCAATCAGACCATTTCAAATTACTCTCCATATGTATGAATGGCTCCCTCTATGTAGGTACTTATGTTCATAGGGAAACTAACGGTTTCCCACAGTTTCCATGTGTGTATTCTACAGTCAATAAACAATGAATTCAGTGTGTTTACCTAAATTCTTTGTACCTGTCACTACTTTCCTGTTGTAATTGAATCAAGAAAATCCCGAGAGATGTTTTTTGAGGGCAATGTATATTGTATGTTAGATGAAAAAGAATGAATGAATAAAACTGGACGAGATAACGGTAAATGTAGAGATGTAATAGAAGCAAAAGTTATGTTAGGGCAGGACAATGATAATATCACTGTACAAAAAATTGCGATTTAAATTCTTATCAGCTATGCGAAAAAGAAAGACGGCGCAAGTAATGATATGACCTAAGATTTTAAACAGAGAAAACTTTCGTTGTCGCTTTTATTGATTTAAAGATTTTACGATCAAAATTTAAAGTTTCTCTTAGTTTTTAAAGTAATATGATAAATTCGTTTCGTCTGTCGATTTGCTACGCATTGCGTGCAACTGTTATCGCTACGGCGCGCGACTCCGGCGCACATTCGATACTTTTCTCGCATCGGTAACGGATCAGCGATAGTTCGATGTTCGATGTAACTGGTTACGTGTTGTTAGTTGTAATATTGGAGCTGCGACAATCGGGGCGTAAAACTGATGTATGTGCAGCAGACCTGGAACTGATTGTTTGCTTTCTTGTTGACTGACCGTCGGCCTAATGTGCAATTGATGATTTCTTAACTAGCTACATTAATATTGGGGTAGCTCACCGTTGCGAAAGATGGATTCCGGTAAAGAGCTGGCCCTGTTTCAATATTGCCAAATAAAACTAGTTACATTTCAGCAACGGTGAATTCATATATGCACCTGGCATTGAATGAACCCGTTAATTTCTGAGTAGCGTGCCTTTTTGAAATTAAAGAAAATGAAGCGATGGCAAAGGTGGCAAAGAAACGGAATAGTTTTAATGGCTCATGGAACGTTATAAACGGACTTTCTCCTTGGATTATCGGGAAAGTAAATTAATTTATAATTATTTAGTCTTTATCGCACATCGCGGAAACTGCGAAGCTACCGGTAAATTCTCACAAATTGTTCAGCAGGCTTTAGTTATACGACGGCTAGTGTAATAAAAATCTGAATCAGGATTAGTAAATAGTATGTCAACCGCTAATTATTATTCTAACACAACCACTCGAATGACACTAATTGTATTTGTGGTTGACGCTAATGTTGTTGAAATGTGCTAATTCATTAAATTAGATTAGTCGTACGCACTTTTTGACGACGATGTTACTTCTATTAGTTTCTGGCGACTGTGGCCACTAACGTTTTTACCCTTCGTCATTCTCCTGGCATTGTTAATTTGCCTTTCATTGTCCCCTTACTCTCATATTAGTGTATTTGGGGTCAGTCTTCCTAAGGTCTCTATTAGCAGTAACCTCAGTAGTCTCCACATGTCTATCCATATCATGTTTCACGCAATCCATCCACTTATTACTCAAAATCAAATCTATCAAAAGTCAGTTATTCAAACTAGGCTGATAATCAGCACTTTTTGAACGTCAAAATTACAAGAGACAGTCCCCCAAAACGCCCGCCACTCGCCACTTCCTAGTGAGTTTTAGCTAGGAAGAAGAAGTGCAACACAAATTAATTCCACAAAAACAAACTCTAGATTTGTTCGGCTCTAGGTAGACTTATCTGCTTCTTCTCTCTACACTGCGACAAGTGCGACAGGTATAATCACTTCTACATCCTTATCAAATAGCACAGTTGCATAGTTAATTACATCTTAAACTAGGTATTGTTTGTACGATGGGAATTTTAATTCAGCTTTGTCAAGTATCTTTATGTTTTACGTACAATGGCTCGGTTGTGAAATCGTCACTATTGTGAATGTACGATTGTCTTGGCATCTGCCAGCGTGGGTGATACCGGGTTCTATATCATAGCACCATGATGAAGGCTGGATTACGTGGGCTAAGAATTTATTAAGAGCCTTAACTGCCAAGAAGTTATGATCTGCTTTTTTAAGAAATTACCGGATTTAAGAGGATTATAGAAATTAAGTTTATGAGTACTTAGGCAAGTAAGCGTACTGCTGAGCGTGAGGTTAGAGCATGAGGTGAGAAAAAATAAAAGAGGCAGGTGACAGCTAACACGGACTGCACTTATGCCCTTTTCGGAAAGCAAATTATATGGTATTGGTGGTTTCCCACATTAGGAATTAACCCGAAGTAAAATCATTTCCGCAAATGATGTCACGTTTCAAACAACTGCAAACTGTATTGTATATCTACACGGTGTAAATCACCTCATCACGAAGCCGTCAACCAAGCATTCTGTACATGAAACTAAGTAACTTTACGCAAAAATTATTGCTGGGAAACGACTTTTTTTTTGGGGGTGTAAAATCATGTTTTGTGGTAGAACTCAATGTAACGCACTCAAAACATTATGCTGATGGACGGATTGAATAGTACGGGGGTCGTAGAGGTGTTTAAAGTAAAAATCTTACATTTAAAACTTGTATTTATAAAAATACTTGTCAAAAAGTTGTAACTTTGACCCCTAATATCTCCGTAACTAAAAGGTTCCCAGGTATGGTGTAGAACAAAAAAATGATCGCAATGACAGGGAGAATCAGTACCTTTCGGCTTCGTTAAGAGGTGTTTTACACCCTTTATATTTGGCCATGCTGGTGTGATGTTGAAAAAATTTAAATATCCAGTGCAACAGAACCCCGCAATGAGATCAGATTTCTATTAAACCGTTACCGAATCGATTCACTACCACATGCTTAGCAGGGAAACACTTACTGTTCGGTTTCGACTTCGTTCTGATTCCGCGTTTGGCTTTTGGCACGTATGAACGGACTGGATGAAATCTTCCAAAATAATAGCTTCCTCATCTACCAAAGTAGGTATACATATCATCGAACTGCAATCATCTGTTTTATATTAGACGTCTCTATCGTTCAGAAATCGCTGTTCTTGATAGATTAATGCCTTCAGAACAGCAATTTACTCGTCTGAATGGTGTTACAAACAGATGGTGTTAGAACCAGTGATTCGGGGCACGACTGCATCCGTCAAGCGGATCAGTGTGTTCGAACGGAGATTGTATCTCGTAAAGTGCAGTTTCCTGATTTAGATGCGCCAACGCACGCCTGCCATCCGCAGCGTGGGACCGCCGAGTTATTATTGTAACTGTTCATATTTTGTTCTTGTTTATGGGCGTTTATAATTCTACGCGTTGTAGGAAATGTGGGAACTATTCCGAATCAACAATGTGGTAATAGATAGTGGTTCAGATTTCCTGGTTATATAAATTAGAAGTGAACCTAAAGGTGTTCATTTAGGTAGCTCGATAATTTAAACCACTACCTATTTCTCTACTTAATAACTCACTATAAATTAGACACTTAGTGAGCAACGTGTTTTCTTAAGTACCTGCAGGCTGCAGATTAATCTGAAAAATATGGGAAAAAAATTAAAACCTGCAAGCTATATCGTGAGGCGAGGTCGACATGTGAATTAATTCCAGTAATCGTATTATTTCCATTAGTCATATTAATTTTATCACTTTACCAAGGGTTCATTCAGGCAATTTCAATCAAAACACACGCAACGCACGCTGAAAATAATTTTATAAAGTTGTGCCATAGAGGCTTACATAGATGACCTAATTTTATTTTACATAATTTCTTTTAAACATTTTAAACACGCAATCTAATTGTTACTTAACATAATTTATTTACGTTATGCAAGTGGAATGTATGAGGTCAGTTACTTGCATGGAAATGTAAATAAGAAATATGTACACTTATAATTTTCTTTTTAATTGAAACGCGTTTGTTTGCGGAACCTTCAGCTGTGGCTATAATTAAGTGCTTGTTTTCTATGCTAGTGCTGAAAACAAAAACACAATTTGCATTACCTTTCAGTTCCTGATAGGTTCTTAACCTTTAAAGTCTTGGACTCGGTTATAAATATTGATTGGATCGAAGATTCTCGTCTTGAATCTGAACAGCACAAGATATTATACAGTGCAAACGATTCTCCTGGGCACAGTAGCCCAAAAGCCACGTTTATATTAAATTGTAGGCCGAAACAAAAGCTCGTACAATTAGAGCAGGCTTAATTGAGCTAATATTGTTAGCCAGACTATCGAGATGTGCTTATTCCCATCTTATATCTTTCCTATATTATAGTATAGGTACAACCGTATTTCTGCCGTTTCCAGCGAGCCCACTTACTAATTCAACTCGATTTGACAGCTAGCGGCGCCTAATCTCCCAAAACGGAATATGAAAGTGTGCCAACAGAAGCCTTACCTAGATTATCTTGCTTAGTGACGCCCATTTATTGATTTTTTGTGACGCTATTTTGGTACAAATATACTCACAGTATCCTACTTAGCATCTTCTGTTACTAATTTACCACTAACAAAAACGACGAAAATTATGCGTACCAGCTGAAGTTCGACTGAAGATTCATGTAAATAACTATTCTCTATTCTATTCGGGAGTTGATGTTCATTGAATGATGTTTTTAAGGATAGACAAGAGATGAAGAAGTTTGGTTTTTAAGCTGGAAGATGAAACACGGCAGTCAAAACGACTGTAATAGAGGCTTCTTAAGCAGACAATTTGGTCAGTTGATATGTGGTTAATGCTAGAAATCCTATAAAATACATTACAGACTGGTTTACATATGGAACATCTGATTTATGAGCTTCCCTGTTTCCAGTGGCGTAGCTAGGTAACCAAGGGCCCTGGGGCAAATAAAAAAATGGGGCCCAACTGCTATTTAAACTGGTTAGGTTTTATCAAGTAAAAATGTACAAATACTTTAAAAATGCTAAGCTACTTTATCATCAGCTCTGGCCTCATATCAAGAATTTGACGTTTTTCGTTATCACTTAATATTTTGCTCGTGAAGTTTCCCAAGTCATAAGAAGGGTTATCGTACACATTTTCGAAAAATGTAGACATCTGTGGTTCCTCCAAATCCTCCGCTCTTATGTGTGCCATGCAAACATCATCTACGTTCACATGATCGGCGGCGGAGGTATCTCCAACTGCAATAATTGTCGAATCTTCTTCAGTAGGCTTCTCAACGAACACTGCAGATACCACATTATTTGAGTCACTATCAATAGAAATGTTTTGTCCAGAAGTACTTGCAGAAGGCTGACTAAAACTTGTCAATTTTGGGTAATTTTTATTTACTATCTTCCCTTTCTTGGCGTTGTTTGCCTTTAAATGCACCACTGGGTTTCTTCTTTTTGTCCATAATTTTAGTTTTCTAATCTATTTATGTCATCATCATCATCATCATTTCAGCCGAAAGACGTCCACTGCTGGACATAGGCCTCCCCCAAGTGTCGCCACATTGACCGGTCCCGTGCGAAGCGCATCCAGCGGATCCCCGCAACCTTCACCAGGTCATCGGTCCACCTAGTGGGAGGCCTTCCAACGCATCGTCTCCCGGTTCGCGGTCGCCATTCCAGAACTTTTCGGCCCCATCGGCCATCTGTTCTGCGAGCAATGTGCCCTGCCCACTGCCACTTAAGTTTGGCAATTCTTCGGGCTACGTCGGTAACCTTGGTTCTCTTGCGGATGTCCTCATTTCTGATTTGATCACGCAAGGAAACTCCGAGCATAGCTCTCTCCATTGCCCTTTGGGTGACTTTGAGCCTTCTGATGAGGCCCATTGTGAGCGACCACGTTTCGGTCCCGTATGTAATCACTGGCAGCACACACTGGTCATAGACTTTCGTCTTGAGGCACTGTGGTAAGTTGGACGAGAAGATACCACGCAGCTTTCCGAACGCTGCCCAGCCGAGTCGGATTCGACGATTGACCTCTTTCTCGAAGTTAGACCTACCCAACTGGACCGTTTGTCTCAGGTAGACATAATCGTCTACAACTTCAATAATAGAGTCTCCGATCTTGATAGGAGTGGGTGTTACATGGGCATTCAACATGACCTTGGTTTTGTCCATGTTCATTTTAAGACCCACTCTTTCGGAAAATCTACTGAAGTCATCGAGCATTGTACTGAGGTCCTCCATGGTCTCAGCCATGACCACTATATCATCTGCAAATCGAAGGTGAGAGATGTACTCGCCATTACGTTGATGCCTAGCCCTCTCCAGTCCAGAACCTTGAAGACATCTTCCAGTGCAGCGGTGAACAGTTTCGGAGATATGACGTCTCCTTGTCTCACACCTCGCTGCAGAGGGATAGGTTCCGAGGTCTGGTCCTGAAGTCGGACTGACATGGTGGCGTTTTTGTACAAACACTTCAACACCTCGATGTACCGATAATCAATTTGGCACCGTTGGAGAGACTGCAGTACAGCCCAAGTCTCGATCGAATCGAAGGCTTTCTCGTAGTCCACAAACGCTAAACAGAGAGGCAGGTTGTACTCTTCGGTCTTCTGTATAACCTGTCGCAGCGTATGTATGTGGTCTACGGTGCTAAAACCTTATCGGAATCCGGCTTGTTCGGGAGGCTGAAAGTCGTCAAACCTGCGCGCGAGACGATTCGTGATGACTCTTGAAAACAACTTGTAGACATGGCTCAGAAGTGAGATGAGCCTATAGTTCTTCAACCGGGCGTTGTCGCCCTTTTTGAAGAAGAGTACCACCACACCCCTGCACCATGCCTGTGGCGTTTTCCCCTCGAGTATGACGGAATCAAACAGCTTCTGAAGGGCCTTAAGTACCGGTTCTCTATCTATCTATTTATGTAATATATTTATATTTATTTTCTATTCATATTAGATTGTTTTCGAGTAGGTACTCACTGTTTACTGACGACGTTAAAAGTAAAAGGAAGGAGTAACGTAATGATACGCTACAAGACGTCGTTAGGGAACCCCTGGCAAACATTTTATCGCCGGTAGTGTTACCACTTTTAACGGTGGAGACCAAGAACGATCGAACTACCTGCATTTTTTCACGATATTTCACGTTACACAAGAGTAGCCGAAATCTATAGATTTTACATAATTTATTGACGTAACGGACATCAATATGAGTCAATAAAATTGAACCACTGTATTAACCAGTACTAAAAAGTTTATTGACATTAGCTTACTTACTCCTGATACAGCATTAATATTATTCTCTGAAAAAAAACTTGACTCGAATTCACAAAAAAAACGCACATCGATGAATAATAGAACACACAAATCACTATCCGTCACATTGACAACACTGCCATCCCAAAGAAAGAATTTAAGGGAATTCCCTAGGTCATCATCATCATCATCAGCCTACCGCAGTCCACTGCTGGACATAGGCCTCTTCAATCGCTCGCCACTTAACCTGATTCTCGGCAACTCTCATCCAGTTGCTACCAGCTACCCTGCGAAGATCATCGCTCCACCGAGCCTGAGGGCGTCCCACCTTACGTTTGCCGATTCGCGGCTCCACTCAAGAACACGTCTACCCCAACGGTCATCGGTTCTACGGCTAATATGGCCGGACCATTGCCACATCAGCTTACTTATTCTGTGGGCTATGTCGACTATTCTGGTTCTCTGTCGGATCACCTCGTTCCGGATGCGATCCCTCAAAGAGACTCCAAGCATGGACCGCTCCATAGCTCGCTGAGCTTGCTGACCTTGAGTTTATGGACCAACCGTACCGTGAGTGTCCACGTTTCAGCCCCGTAAGTCATTACAGGCAGGACGCACTGATTGAATACCTTAGTCTTTAGGCTCTGTGGAATACGCGACGAGAAGACCCGACGAAGCTTCCCAAACGCTGCCCAGCCCAGCTGAATTCTTCGGTTAGCCTCTCTCTCAAAGTTGTTCTTACCAAAATGCAGAGTTTGCCCGAGAGAAACATATTCTTGAACAACCTTGAGAGGAGCGCCATTGACAACAAAAGGGCCTGGGGTGACGTGTTCGTTGAACATAACCTGCGTTTTGTCCAAGTTCACCCTGAGACCAATGCGTAGTGAAGAATCAACTAGGCCATCCAGCATCTGCTGCAAGTCGTAGCGATTCAGCCAGTCAGATGACGATGTCATCTGCAAATCTCAAGTGTGAGATGTATTCGCCGTTGATGTTAATGCCACGTCCTTCCCAGTTCAGCCTCTTAAACACATCCTCCAGTGCGTTGGCGAACAATTTCGGGGAGATTACGTCCCCTTGCCTCACTCCCCGACGCAATGGGATACCCCCTGTTAGCTGGTTCTGAGTTTGGACGGTCATTGTGGCGTTTTCGTACAGATTTCTCAGCACTTGGATAGATCGCTAGTCTAATTGGCATCGCTGCAGAGACTCCAGAACTGCCCAAGTCTCGATAGAGTCAAAAGCCTTCTCACAGTCCACAAATGCAAGACAGAGGCCGTTTATACTCTTCGGACTTCTGTATAATCTGCCGCATTGTGTGAATGTGGTCTATGGTGCTGAATCCTCCTCGAAACCCGGCCTGCTCCGGTGGCAGAAAATCGTCGAGTCTTCGCGCTAGACGATTTGTGCCGACTCTTGAAAACAGCTTATATACGTGGCTAAGGAGCGAAATGGGTCTATAATTCTTTCATAGGGTCTTGTTCTCCTTTTTAAAGAAAAGAACGACCACGCTCTTTCTCCACGCTTCTGCAGTTCTCCCAGAGAATAGGACCCATAGGAGGAATTCCCTAGGTATAACTTTCGAATTTCTCTCAAGTGAGTTGCCATGATTAAAATCCTTTGCAACCTGTCATATTTATTATGAAAACGGGAGAAATTTTAAAAAGTTCAGTTCGATCGAGATTTTCTGGTAAGGATTCGAGGGCCCCCTGAGCTGGAGGGCCCCGGGGCACTGCCCCGCCTAGCCCCTAGGTAGCTACGCCACTGCCTGTTTCTACCACCTGTTTAAAACCAAGCTACAAGTTTATATAACAGTATTACGATATATCTCAGTTTTTGGTGTACATTTTTCGGCAAATTTGCCAAAGCCATCGCGTCGCACCGGTTTCTTACATTCATTAAATTCTCGCAACGCACCAATTCTTATATATTTTTTGTTTGTTGCAGGTAAGGTGTTCCGATCCACTGGGCTGGTGATTTTCTGCAAATACTCTCGGTTCGCACCTGCATGTGCGCTTGGTGCAAGATTTTGTAATACTTATCTTGCGATCTAATTCTTGAGTCTTTGATGGACTTAAATTTTCATCTTCAAATCGGCATGTAATATTTTCATGCAACATAATAAGTAATAACTGTTCATGGAGAAAGATTACACTTACATATACCGTAAAAGCGCATACACTTATCGACGATACAGTGTAGGTACTTACTTTGAGATTGGTAATTAGTTCCACGTCTAAGAATGTTAAATGAAAACTGTGACGTGGTTTCGCAGATACATGTACGCGTTTAATGCATGATTAAGAGTTGACGAAGACTGGTTTTTGGGCTACACCAAATGCAGCATTTGTAAATACCGCAGTAGAGCCAGCAAACAGATTTAGCCTAATATCGTCGTGCATGTCAACTGCTGCTCCATACGGCACGTTCACTCCAGCATTGTGGCCCACTATCGAACCATTATTGTTAAGTTTGTCACCTTCACTAACAGTACTAATCGAGCATGGCGCATCTTCATTTCAGCGCAATCGTTCGGCACTTTACTAATGCATGCAGATTCAGCCACCGCTGCCCACTAACACGCTATGGCCAACCCCAACGACAAGCGCTTCTATCATCTGGTGAGTCTACATTCAGGTTATTTTACAAAACGTACTAGAAATTCCGATTATTTAAGATCTAGTTCTTGAAGTAATCAAAATGCTTACACACTTATTTACATTCCTGCTCCGCCATTTTTAAACTTCATAATTTTATCCCTTAATTCGTAAACTATGAACGAGTGGTTTGAAAGGCTTGTTGTCAATGGTGTATGAATACAATACAGATATTTATGAATACTTTATTTACTACTACTTACTAACATTTCCGAGTTTAACACTAACAAAGTATATTCTCACGTTTCTATATCGCCAGCACTTAACAATGCACCTGTTATCACGCATCATCGATTTTCTCTATCATTCTTCCGTTTCGTTCCACAAAAATGAACGTGCGATAAAAACTCATTTAATTCGTCTACAAAGGTTTCCTAAGGGGAAGGTATTCTCGATGATCTTACAGAAGCCAGTGTCGCGTCACGACTTGGTTTGCAATACGACAAAAACGTCGCTCTCAAGCCAAGGAGCGGTATTCAATCTAAAACTATGTTCTCGCTTCGTGCCTCCCGATTCAGCTGAAAATTGGATAAAAAGCTTCTTTGATCTTATGTAACGATCTTATCTAATATTGAAATATACATTGAGGATAATCATCTGGTACTGTTTGTCACTGTGACTCAAACGGAAACATCACCAAGAATTCTATCAGTAAACTCACTGGCTGTAACGCACTCCGCATATGTGCTGCAATGCACTTTTTCTACCTATCCTACCTACCTACCTACCTACCTACCCTACCCTACCCTACCCTACCCTACCTACCTACCTACCGTACCTTGCCTACCTACCTACTACCCCACTTACCTTTTAAACCGTCCTTGGGGTTGTACAAATATTTCAAAACCAAAATTAGCCGAATCGGTCCAGCCGTTCTCGAGTTTTAGTGAGACTAACAAACGTCATTTTATTTTTATATATAGAATTTATATATGTTTATGTATAGATACAGATTTTGGTGATTCATTTGCGTACAAAAAGATTTTGTTTTTTTTTTTTATGTCTAGACTCTGTTCTACTACTGGGCAAAGGCATTCCCCCATGGCGTTATTTGCCTTTTCCGACCAATCCGTTAAGAATGCGTCCAGATCGTATTAGTTAATTATTAGCCAAAATATCGGTAGCATTTTCCTCTTGTGGTTCCAACTTTTGACAGCAAACTATTAAATCGATCTGATTAATATTGATATCTATATCAGTAATCCAAAATTATCTCGTCATAAAAGATATTTTTTCCTTATTTTTCTGAAGCAAACAAGTCGATCCCACGTCTGAAAAGTTTTACCAAATGTTATCCGATTTGCGAAATACCCAAGATAATGCGCAGGGATGAGCTCTTGAATGTTGGCAAAATTATTTTTGTACGAGAGTAACAAACAAACATGATGATTAAGGGGAAAACCGGGATTATTATTTTTCTCGAATAGACGTAACGAAGAGTAATTGGGGGCATTCAAAAGTAGTTTTGGGAAATTAGGTGTATTTCATTTCGCATGTCATTATATGACATGCGAAAGTTTGTGCGGTTTCAATGTAATTTTGTAGTTTAAGGTTTGCTTTTAGGGGAAGCCATGTAAACTATTTTTGTATGTTCATAGATAGAATATAAAACAGGTTTTTCGACTGCTGCGTTATTTATTTAGCAACATCTGGGTCCAATCCGGGATAATCTACTTCGGATAGCGCAAGTACTAAAAGTTACACAAGTTTGGGTTTAACAAAATATCTACGAAAAAGTGTATAACATATATTAAACCTCATCGAAAAGTGGTCAAATGTGAAGTGGAAATACAAATTAATGTGACATTCAATAACAATAATGAATGGCCCACAGTTGTATTGTATAGTTTTAATTCAACCCACACGTGTCACGATGATTTCATTTATTCATTATCATTATGAATGATTGTGACAATCTCTATCCTTGTTTCTGCTTCTATTTCCATAAATAGCTGATGATTGTGTTGTTAATTAGCCGGTCTGTTTTTTAAAGGGTTGATTTATAAGAATCTAGTAAGTATTCCAATCCAGCGTTTGAATCCTTTTCACCAATTTGAACGTTACACAATCAAGTCATCAATGATGTTCTCAGCACACTAAAAATTGCTAGTCACTGCCATTAAATCAAGATTGAGCTAAATCTGGTAAGAATGTGTTTCGAACATGAATCCAAATAACGGAATGAGAATACTTCTACAATCTAAATCTCAAGCAAGCTTAAGTTCGTATGTCAGCCAAACACGGTTAAAGCCTTCTTATACCTCTGTTTATTTGCAGTCCTGCAGTATCTTCAACTTTGTAAATTTCACCGGTCAGTGTACCCTGCATCCAGATGTAAATCATCAGTTCACTACAAAAAGGCACGAGGCACATATATAATCCCTAAAAGTTAGGCTACAATCACCCACATTTATCCAGTTATGTTTAATTCCCATGTAATAGGGGGCGAGGCTATTGCCATCAATCAACCGGGCACAAATCCACGCTACTACTGAGATGTTCCTGATGGAAAAACCCAATTCCACTTTGCCTGACCCGCAGATCGAACCTAGAATCTCATACTCTGCAGTCACCACTCCACCAGCGAGGCAGATAACGAGCCCATAACCTTTTAATTAAGACAGGAAGTCTTTATCTTTCTCGGAAGTTGCGTTTAGGTCAAGATCTGTCTGTGTCTCGTACACATAATACAGTCTGTTGCTCAAGGTTAAACTTGATAAAAAAGTTCTGCCATCTGTTCTGGGAACAGAATCTCGAACATTCTTTGACGATCTCTTTTCCAACTTGGTGCTGTTAGTTTTGTGACTGACAATGTCTGATGCTGTTCAGAATGTCTGTTCAAAAAAAGTATACAGGTAAAATTGGTGCACACATTCAAAATACCCAAATGTGAAGAAAAATAATTTGTTTCCAAGCATTGTGGACTTATCAGAGACCAACTCAAAAGCCCTTAGCTTTTTATTATTTCTTCTCAATGTTTTTGTTTATATATACCTAAGCGTACTCCTACCCCTTTCTTCACATGTCGTAGTTATTGCGGTTGCCTCAACATATTTACTGGCTAAAAATATCGAACAGTCAACGCTAAGGCAACATGTGTTCAGTACTTCTTACACCCCTCTTCTTGTTTACTCACAAATATCGGGATCGCTATCAAAGTGGGAGTGTTTGTTTGTGTTACTTTCTATAAATGTCAGTCGTATTTCAGTGTAAAGGAAATAGTCATGATAACAGAAGTTTGGAATGCAGATGTTTTGGAAGTTGTTTAGAAAACAGATGAACAGCGTACTTGAGATATTTCAATGAATAGAGCTAAAGTAGGTTTTGCACAGCTTGAACAAAATTGTCGTTTTGTAGACACTTGGGCTGTATCGTGCGCGTTGAACTCTGTAGATAGACGAAAACAAAACGAGAACTTGGTCGTCACCGCAAGGCCAGAATTAGATTAATATCTACTAGAGACCTACCGCATTACCATTCTGTTGGATGCAAAATATTGCAGCTTACAACCCTTTATGAATTAACAATTGAGTTTTAATGATTAACATTCTTTGTCCTTGATTTATGTCTTCTTTGAGAATATAACAATCATTACTATGCAGAGCTGAACGCAAAGCAGCTATAAATAAGTTTAAGGATATGTCATACATGACACTGGTACTATGTCCATGGATTTATAAGGAAATCAGTATTTATAAGTAAAGTGCGTGTAACTTGTAGTGACAGTACCGATTGGCGCATTTACCTGCCGTACGTTTGTAGTTATTTACCTTTCCTATTCCTACAAAATTATGTAATCATATTTTTGTAGGATAATAATTATAAATAACATAAGGCTTAGTCATGTGAACAATATAATTATTGTTCACATGACTAAGCCTTATCTAAATATATCGATTATTTGGCGATAAAAACGCTTTCCTAAATGATTCATAGATTAGGATGTCGAAAACGGAAAAAGGCTATCAGTCTCATTATGAATCAACTTTGTTAACATATACGATTAACAATTTAACCATAATGTTTAAGGTTTCCTGTCTCAAATTGGGCAAAGCAAAATTAAAAAGTATAGAGGAAGGTATACTCAATCAAAAAAAAGTTGAAATAGGCACTTTTATTGATTTGGAAGCCAAGCCAAGAAAAACTAAAATATAGAAACTTCACCTTATTAATGCCTTTCATAAAGAAGACGTTTCTGAATTCAAAACTTCAATTCAAATAACTTGGTTCAATGATACGACTAAGTTTACTGATGAAAGCGCAACTAGGTATCTGACTGAGAAATCTCATTTCCTTTCGCCGTAGTTGATAGTAAGTTTGCTTTGTCAGTTTCCATTAGTAAACTTACTGGCTCACTGAAACTTTGTATAGTACTTGAAGTTTAAGATGTTCATTGTCTACTAGTTCTGTCTATGTTTCTTGGCACACACCCAGTAACAATTAATTGGGAAATAAATGAGTTGCAGTTCTAAAGATTTGATTGTTGGTTTTTGTTAAATTAAGACGGTGTAACGTTTAATTTGCTTTTTTTTAGGGTTCCGTACCCAAACGGTCAAACGGGACCCTATTACTGAGACTTCGCTGTCCGCCCGTCTGTCACCAGGCGGTTTCTCATGAACCGTGATAGGTAACCAGTTGAAATTTCTACAAATTATGTATTTCTGTCGCCGCTAAAACAGCAAGTACTAAAAACAGAATAAAATAAATATTTAAGGGGGCTATTAATAACACTTACAACGGGATATTTACCATGTGTATTATTTGTTTCGAGTTCTCGATATTTCGGCGCTGTTGCAAACGCCATGATCACGGATGAACCGTGTTTATCCGTGATCATGGCGTTTGCAACAGCGCAGTTATTAATAGTGTTAGTGACCATGTCAGTTTAAAAACTTATATTTAAGGGGGCTCCCATACAAAAAAGTGATTTTTATTCTGGTTTTTATAAACAGTGGTATGGTACGTGCGCGCGTCCGACTCGCACTTGGCCGGTTTTTGTATTCTTTCTTTGTTCCTCTATTCGATAGAGGAACTCGATAGTATCGAGTTCCGGGGCTCCTGCTATTTTAGTTAGTTATGAATCTATTACCTGTTTATCAGACTTAAAAGGTAATAATACGTTCTTCAATGCCATCTTATACAATTAATTCAACATTCAGACAAGCTAAATTAATTTGTTCGTACGAGTCAAAGTAATCAGTGACGCGTGGTATTGAAAAACTTCGTGACAAGCTCCGCAATTTATTAATGTCAAATCGTAAAGTCGATTCATTCATATAACGGTGTGGAAAGTTTTGATTTTCCTAATAAATGTAGGTACTCAGAAATCCCGTTGACGTTTGCAGCAATATTAGTATTACCGATGACGCAAGCACAAATCGTCATTGCATACGAATTTGCTTGTTGTTTCGAATAATTTACGAACACCATTTTGTCATTCATTACATTCCATACATTTCGAAGTTTAGAAGATAATGGCGTAGCTAGCTTGTTTTCGTTTGTCGGTTTACATTCTATCTGGCTGAAAGTATGTCAGTTTTAACTAAGTATCTCTTTTGTGTTGTCACAATGTTCGGTTTCACCTAATTTATTGATTAGTTATTCGAACTAATTATTAAAACGGCCGGTTTCTTTGTTTGTCATAGTACTATAGCTACAAATAAGTACACTAAAGGTACAGTGTTCAAAAGGCCGATATGCCTTATTTAGGTTAACTCTAAACACGTAATAAAACCAGGTCGTTGGACCTGTAGAACAATACAATGCATTTCTCCATTTGCCTTTAAAAGCATTGCATGTTAGGAATTTTTATTATTTACTGTAAAATGTTTGACGTTACGACTTTAGAGCACATAACAGTTTGACCCCCTTATTCTCCTAGTAAATTCTTTAGGTCCACAATTGCATAACTGAAAAAAAAAAAAACAATAAATATGTAAATGTTTATTGTTATTTTTTCAGTTTGTAACCCTATGGTCACAGATCTAACCTTGCTAGGCAAGCAATGAGCCATACAGGAAGCTTTAAGATAATAATAGCAATCTCTGCTACAACATCTTATTTATTTTCCAGACACTAGCCATCCAAAAAGCGATTAACGCCATCGAAACACCGGTTAAAGAGAAACATGTCCGCAGTACACTCATCGGTACCTTCAAGGAACAGAGCGCCATCACATATTGGGTAAGAACTTCTTACTACTTTGATCATAGCATAGAGACGCCTCGTCAGCCGCTCTAGAGAGAGGGTCCATGGCAAAAGTTGTGGACCAAACGCGCCACGAATTTTATTAGACGCTATCGGCGTGGAAATTCTGTGCTCTGTGTTTTGAACAAACAAAACAAAACCGTAATTTATTGATCTCAGACTGTCAACAGTTATTGGAAATATGAAATCTCTATGTTATTACTCTAACGTTTTTCGTAATGGCGTTCGGCGAAATAGAAACAAAGTTAGCGTTGGGCTAAGCATTGTGCCTTGAAGAAGTACTAAAAGTATTTGTAGCAAACCTATAATGAGCATTGTAATTAGATGTACTAATGGCGTTATGGTGCTCATGGCTTGTTTTATTTGTCTGATTACTGAACTTTGACAAGTCCTTGTTGCATTAAGACCTTACACACCTTATCTACCTCAATCCTTTTTAATACTGGACAGCCACGTTTCAAAGCACTATAGTTATTTCAAGAACACAGATGCCTTTCCTTACAAAGATATGTCGAGGGCTTAAGCCATTAAAGTAAATGGTGATTGAAGAAGAAAGCCCGCTGTGCATTCAGCTATAAATCTCGGCTAATGTGACGGATCACTACTTGACATAATCTGAGAGCATTACCAGCTTCCTAACTGCATTGTCTGCATCGGCATGTTCCCCTTTAGTGATCCACGAATTAAAGTCAAGTCGTGATGTCGTGACCCGATGTCGTGCGTGTGTTGCTACCAGATGGTTTTATTGACACAAACAGATGTATATAAACAAACATAGCCTTTGTAGTCGGAACACATTAATGTAACGTCATATCAATGATAGTTAGTAACTGTTGTGTTGTTTTTATTAGATGTTTGTTTTTAATTTCGCTAAGATCTGCTTCTAGTTTTTAAAGTAAAAAGTACCAGAAAGAGACTTATACCTCCTAATCTGCTTCTTCAACCAGAACGGATTCTGGTTTGGTCACTATTTGTCAATCTATTCTTAATGTACAGAGGAATTAGGTTCATGCTTTGAAATGGATGATACCAAGTCTAGAGGTAATTTGCAAAAATTATGACCCGATAACTTGGGGTCTAAACTGGATTGTTTTTTTTTGTTGTTTGGAAATTATCCACTTCTCTTCTATAAACTGCTAATCGTTATAAATCTAAGCCATTCAGAACGTTAAACGACTTTCCTGGCTCATATGGCAATAGATCCTTCGAAAACCAATTTATTGTAATAAGACCCTTAACTTTGTAAATTATGCGCCGTTAAGTTCATGTTATGATTTTATTGTAAAAGTTCCCTTGTTTTTCGAGGCAGTTTCCTCAAAATAAATGTACGACACTTGACCATTAGAGTTTTGCATTATATCATGTTGGATTTATTAAGAATTTCTTCTTAAATTCTACAGATGGTGGCCATACGTCTGCCAATGCAAGAGAACCGCATCGTGGCGTGGAAGTTCTGCCACGTGACACACAAGCTGCTGCGCGAGGGTCACCCCGCCTGCCTCGATGACTCGCAGCGCCATATTGGCATGATCGAAAACTTGGGCAAGCTATGGGTAAGTTGCATTCTGGCTTACCTATGATGTGTGAGCTGATCTTAGCGTCATCTGCCTAGACTTCACCCCGGAAGCCTGGAAACCAGTCTTGGTCTTGCCAAGGGGAATCGCGTTAAACAGTAACTGGGAGGAACTTGTGGAGCTGCATTCGCTTAGACTGGGAGCCGACCCCAACATAGTTCGAAAAAACCTTGGCAAAGGTATCGGTTGAAATAAAACTTCTAAAACTTCGATACCTGATCAAGTGATCACTTGTCGTAACAATTCTCTGAAAACTGAATGCACTCTTCAAACTTTGTCAATGAGAAGTATTAGGTAATCCATTGTGTTATTGTTTCCCAACAAGTGTTCATGGTTAATGTAAAGTTGACGTTTAACCTTGGTAGCTCAGTTACATTTTAATGTTTGAGTTTGAATACCAATAATCTTTAAAACACATGAACAATATTTTCGTCAACATTTAAACACATAAAAGATGACGCGAGAAAAAGGGGGACATGTTGATATCGCATACAACGTACTTATATATGCAACATAGGTTAGGGTAGCTGGTCTGTTTCCGCACTTAGCCTCTTTATTGGGCCATTGCACGTATGAAATCCTCTTGTTACTCCAACCATCTCAGGTCCTCCCAGAAAGCTAGCAGCCTTTACAGGCAGCTGCAGGCTTCTGGGAGCGATGCCAGCGATTGAAGAGTCCGTGCCCGTTGATCTGCCACGCTTCTGCACTCCATGAGCACGTGCTGTGGTGTTTCTTTCGCCTCAATGCATCCTCTGCAGTTCTGCACAGGGGGCTGTCTGTCACATCTATGATACAAAGTGTTTGTTTAGGGGAAGTGGCTGGTCGTGATACCTATAATCTTGCGAATTTCGTCCCGTTTCAGTCTAGTACTCCTACAGGCAAGTCTCTTTGATGCTATACAGTATGTTAGTTTAAACGAGGGACATATTCAAACCCATAATAGTACATGCTAACATGATACTAATAAAAATATAAACAAAAAAAAAACACTGGTAAATAACAGACAGAACCATACCAAAATTTTCGCAAATGACACGCAACGTGTATGCACCCTTGCGCTAGCGACTTAATACTATCACAGAACATGTGAGCGGGGCAATGACTCTTAGGTATAATCCATTTTCCCCTCATACTTTAAACTTACCTGGCTTATAGGTTTTTTACATATTTGGGACGAGAATCGAATACTGAATACCCTCCCTCAATATGTCCCTCGTTTAACCTAACATACTGTATATGCGACATGTTTAGATCACAAATTAATTCTTGTAACGGGTAATGTGTTGTGTAAAATGCACGAACCGCTTGGGTCAATATTCAGGTTAAGCCGCGGATGGGGGACCAATACATACCGAGTTTCCTTCGTGCCTCGGAAAGCACGTTAAACCGTTGGTCCTGGCCGTCTTTAGTAGATCTTTGACAGTCCTTACGATAGTCACTGGAATTTCTGACAACCACCCTAGTCCTTATCAAGGGATATAGTATTATCTGGTATTAGTACTAACTTGGCTGTGGAAGTCAGATAGGCAGACGTTCCATGTAAAATACCGGTATTCAGCTGTATCCGGTTAGACTTGAAGCCGACCCTAAGGTAGTTGAGAAAAGGCAGATGATGATTTGCTGTCTTCACATCACGTCAAGGGATATAGTATTATCTGGTATTAGTACTAACTGGGCTGTGGAAGTCAGATAGGCAGACGGTCCATGTAAAATACCAGTATTCAGCTGTATCCGGTTAGACTGGAAGCCGACCCTAAGGTAGTTGAGAAAAGGCAGATGATGATTTGCTGTCTTCACATCACGTCTGTGGAGTTTCACTATCTAACTCGACCCCGTATTATCTTCCCAGGTACACTTACGCGAAGGCTACGGCAAGCTTGTGCACTTGTACTGCAACCTGCTGGTGTGCAAGCTGAAGTTCCACGCGCACAACCCTCGCTTCCCCGGCAACATGCAGCTCACGGCTGAGGAGTTGGACGCCATCGCTGAGAACGATGTCAATAATTAGTGAGTTTTTATTATTATGACTAAGAATGTGTGTACTTGAGCACATTGCATTTTTTTTTGCGGTCGCCTTCTTATTTTTTTTTCTTTAAAGCATTTTATTAAATGACAGTATTTTTGTTACAGTTTCCAACTATGCGTGGAATTATTCGACTATATGGATGAAATCCTCAACTTGCAAGCCGCAGGTCAGTAAAAAATAAAATTAAAATGTTTGCATTACAATGACATTTCTCCGTAAAGAAACCGTGCATCTTTCTCCAATAACCTTGTCATTAACATTTACCCAGCCGAATTATAGTTATATAATCTTGCGAGCTCACAAGGTGGACCGATGACCTGGTGAAGACAGCAGAAATCCACTGGATGCGTGAAGAGTAAGACCAGGCGATGTGGCGACACTTTTAGCAGACCTATATGTCCACCAGTGGACATCTTTAGGCTAATATTCCGAGGAAAATGATGAATATTCTGAAATTATATTTCCCTTTACAGTGTTCGACAGTTTGGGCAACGCCCGCGCCAACTCGATGACAGCCAGCGGACAGTGCCGACTGGCCGCGCTCATACCGTGCGCTCAGGACGCGTCGCAGATATACGACTGTAACGTGCGCCTGTTGTTCCGGCTGCACGCCTCGCTGCCTGCCGACACCCTGGCCGGACATCGCGAGAGGTAACCTAGCCTAGCGTAGTACAGCATCAGCCTAAAATGGGAACATTTCTAGGCAGACTCTCTCTGAAAGCACTGTTATACACTATGCGGGTCCAGTGCGGGTTGGATGTCACCTGTCGCTGTCCCCTTCGTTTTTTTATCAATTTAGCAGTTCGCTCACGACTGGAGAGCAGAGGTGATAAAATAATTTGCTTAATGTAAAGTGCACAGGCCTGGGTTGTAACTCACCACTGACTACGCTCCACAACTTAACTTGTATGTGGCTACCACTGCACTTAGACATTTGTGGCAGTCTTCAAAGGACATTTCGGTCTTTTTACGTTACCCGATGGTTTTACACATTGATGGAGTACAATACTCGCAATGATATTTTTACTTATGTTAAATTCCACGCAACTGCCAGAACTTATAACAATAGTGTTCATTGATTTCAGATTCCGGCAACAGTTCAAAAAGCTAAGTTCGTTCTACAAGCACGCCAGCAGTCTACAATACTACAGGAACCTTCTCACACTTCCAGTTCTACCTTCCAATCCGCCGAACTTCCTACAACAGGTACCTACCTTATTTAAAACATTATTGTTTAATGCAACGTAATATCTGTACACTTCAGAAATGTTTTTTTTTTTTTATATTTGTTATTCAAATCTTTAGTTTTATTGTATTTACAACATTATGAATAAATATTTCTCAATAATCATCCCACACTGGATTACTTGACAACTTTTAATTCTTATAAAATCATCCAGCTTCCCAAAAGCTTCCGTCATTGTGCAATCTATGGAAAACAGAAAGATCAATTTTTGGGTCACTCTCTGGATGTATTTGCTTACCAAAATATCTTGGTCTTGGTAGCTTCGTTCGCATCCTGGAAAAGTGAAGTCATCCTTTACAGGAGACTTAAAAAGCCCCTCCCCTACTACAGCAGACTTAAACAGCCCCCCCCCCCTTCAACAGGAGAACACCTCTAACATCACGCCAGTAATATTAGTCCAGTGCTATATGATATTGCTTATCCACAGTCTGACTTCGGCACATACGTGACTCCAGTGGTATCTATCCCGGAACCGTCGCCGGACGAGGTAGACTCTGTCGCTTCTCTCATCGACACTTCCGACACCATGAGCCAGGTAACTACTTGAAATATTGTGCAGATGGCTCTGATCAAATAGAGACAAACGTAGAAACAAGTATTGTCTATGGAATAATCGACATAATGACAGAAAGACAATAATAATGTGTCAGTTGGTCGATTCTTTCGTCGACATAACCCGTTTCTACGGCGGTCATTCTACGCGTGCAGGAATGAAGCACACTCTCTCACCCGTGTCTATACTCAAGTTAAAGTACGTAAGTTAGGTACTTATACAATTTTTTTTTTTTGCAATTGACAAGAATTCAAACAAAGTAAGAACCATCGAAGAAAACAGCTAAGTTCTAACTTCAAGCAATAATTAAACTGCATAATAAAAAACGTATCTCAATTAATGACTTTTACTCAAGTAAACACTTTGACTTGTTTATAGATGCGGTGTAAAACTCGATATCACATACTAACCGTATCCTATTTCTTACCCAAAGAGTGCAAAAAGTGAAAACTTTAAGGCCTGCGCAGACGACGGACTTTTCTCCGCGGCGGAGAAAAATGTACGTTCCGCGGAAAAAATGTCTGCCGCGGATTTATCGCGAACTCAACGCATACGGTGTCATACGGGGACTTTTTGTACGCGGTACTATTAATCCCTCGTTTGCGTTACTCGATACAGTTGTAAGCGATCTATTTTAGCGGAAAAAAAAGTCCGCCGACAAAAATTAGTCGTCTGCGCAGGCTTTTACAACAAGAAAAATAAATTGCCTTGAATAATTTTACAGGAAAACTTATATAAACACTATGCAGCGTTACAACTAGGGAACAAAGTGTTTTCGATGAGCTCTGGCACCCAATGTAAGATTTAACTTGTGTTTAGGGTGCCAGCGTCCTCGCTTTGATTTGAACTTGTAGCAGTAGTTGTAATACGAGCACAGTATAACATTATTAATTTACAGTATAATTTTTGAACACTTTACAATATAATAATTACCAGCTAACATGTTAATTTGTAACTAGATGTCAGTACAAGATAACTTAGAAGACTACGACCCTCGACCCAGTCAGTCTCCGCAACCAGACCCCATCGTGGAGCGAGACCGACTCATCGACCATCTGCAGAACGAACTACAGAGGATGAGGTACTTAATTTTACTTTAAACTTTACCGACTACGGTTCATTTTCGCAGCGCTGCTCATGACAGACCAAAGTTGGTCTGCGGATGGGTGATCACCCATTACATACCGAGTTTCCCCCCATGTCTCGGAAACCACATTAAGCCGTTAGCCCCGGCTGTCATTTGTTGATCTTTAGCAGTCGTTACAGGTAGGCAGTGACCCGAAAATCTGTGTCAATTGGTCAACCATCAGTCTAGGTTATTCCACCAGAGGTTTTGCATTTACCAGTACTAACTGGGTTGTGGAGGTTGTTTAGGCAGTCGCCCCATGTAAAACACCGGTATTCATCTGAATACCTGATGTATCTACATCAGGTTATACTGGAAGCCAACCCAACATATTTGAAAAGGCTAGGTAGATGATGATGCTCATGACTGATCAGTCTGTTCACTCTGCACTCTGCTTTTCGTCGGTTAACCATAATAGACAGTTTATCTAATTTAACTCCATATAACCAGTCAATGTATACATTTTTACACTGTCAATGTTAATTTTTTGCTTAGCAACCGTGAGGAAAAGATTACATTCTAAACTCGTGGCTTAGGACGTAATTTAGAAACTCAAATCTGTTAAATTAATTGGCGATGAACCACTGTAAATAGTATATACAGGGTGTAACGGAAAGGGTGTATTTATACTTAAGGTTAGGTTTAGGGTTTAGGTAAGGTTAGGTGTCTACAGACCATCAAACTGAACATTTTTCTCCATCGGACAAACATTGTAATAGCGAAAATATCAGCTGCCCCATACATTTGGGTCGAATAGGTATTGAAATTTTGTCCCTGAAACCCTATATAGTGCGATTATAGCAGTAATATTAATCAACCAATATGATAACTAGCATGTTTGCTTCACAGGTCTGAGGTATCACAGCTTGTTCAAGAGAGAAACACAATGATAGGGTCCATGAGGGAACATTGTACTCGTATTGAAACACAACTACATAATACAAAGGTAACAAACAAATATACTTATTAAACTACTCTGTGTATATACAGTATCCGTATCAGGCTATAAAAAGGGACAATTAGACAGACCGCATGAGCGACTGACGTTCAACCACTTTCCGACCTTATAACTCAGGGCACAAGGTTGATAAGTTGGCGACCGTCAGTAAACTGGGTGTTTCCTCGATTTCCTTTTTTACTGCCTGTATTTTCTGTTCAGTTTTTAAAAAAGATTTGACAACTCTTCTTTTTACTGTTAACAGGTAGAGTTAGAAGAGGAGAAACATAAATCTGAAATAATAATGGCGCAAACACCGGAAATAAAACGTAAGTGGGTGTCTTATTATATTCATTTGATATGTATGTAGCGGGGAATGAGAGATACTTAGAGTGAGAGAAGATCAAAGAAACGAGGGATGAACTGTCTAGAAAGGGGGTGGTTACTGAGGTGTCTGAAGGTACAGCATTACTATCACTCCCCAAATTAGAATAACTGCAGTAAGATGAGAAATCATCATTCTCGGGCCCTATCCCAAATTATTTCATGTCGGCGCAGCGTGTCTTCTTCTTCCATACTTCTCTAGTACTCGTTTCCCTAGCAGTATCCTCCTTTCTAACCATATCATCAGGAAAATGACAAATGAGTTTCTGTATTTAAACTGACATGTTCACTAACGCTATCATAAACTAGAAACGGGATATTGCAACAGCGCCGGAACATCGGGAACTCAAAACAAATAGTAAACATGATACTTAAATATCCCGTTTCTAGTGTTATTGATAAATGAGTTTAAATTTTACTACTTAATATTTATATAATATTGTAATTATAGAAAAACTTAACGAAACCGAAGAGAAAGCCAAAGTGACAGATGAGAAGTTCCAAAAGTTAAAAGGAGCGTACACGCAGCTGAGAGAAGAACACATCTCGTTAATAAGACAGGTTAGTTTTGAAAGCCCGGCCAAGATTAGGCGATCCATTTTCTTGTGCCGACTTATACTATTTATGTCTATGTTGTTGTGGGTGCATTCCCAAATAGATAAAAACATGCCTCGTGCTCGTGCATGATAGCACCTCACAGACTTCTCATACTTGGAAATCATGTCAAATATACAGGCCTAGTTTTATGATAAATTTATATTATGGTCTCTTAATGAGAAGATAGAAAATCGATTATTTGGAACAAGTTCACTAACATTTACCATTTTTTCTGAGGATATTCTGGTCTTCCAGGAATGTGTTAAATTACTGTAAACTAGTAAAAGGTATTGATAAAAACATCCTCTAATTACTCAGTTCAGTTGCTCTCGCAATCGATAAATCGCATATCACTTATATTCTGTCTAGAAAGCCGAAGTGGACAAGTTGTCAGCTAGCTTGCGAGCGGCCTCTGCTCAACACGAGAGCGCGAAGGTCGCGCTACAGCAACAACTTAACGATAGAATCAAGTAAGTACCGCTGTGCTATGTACCCTGCTTATGTATGTACGATCATGAAAATGTTATGATAATTAATTACTTAGTCATCTACGGAGTGAGCTGACTGGTAACGGTTTTTGTAAATGTAGTTCCCCTTTTGTTATATTAAGATACTCTCTACACATTTAAAATGATGCCTTTATAAAGAGTCATAATATTCCTGCCCTTGTCGCATTCTACTTGGGGTCGGCGCAACACGTTTTATTTTTCCATTCTGCCCTGTCAGACGTCAAGGAATCTGTTACTCTCTTATTTTTTTTCTCTTTCATATCGTTTCTCACAATATCGATCAGTGGAGAGTAAAGAGCCTTCATATAAAACAGTATCCAAAAAAAATACACAACTGTACAATATAATTTGTCTGTCTCTATAATGGTTTCCTTTTATTTCACTCATTATAGAGATGTCGAATTACTCCAGCAAAGTGCTTCATCGAGCGAAGAGGTAGAAACATACAAATCCGAGATACTAAGCCTCCGAGCCGACCTAGAACAGTCAAGACAAAAAGAACTCGAGCTAGAAACTGTAAAGGCTTCTTTCGAAGCTCTTGAAATAGAACACAAAACGGCCACGACAGAACAGGAAGAAAAACTAACAATTATTACCAACGAATTGAAAGAAACCACAGAAAACTTAGAAAAGATTAAACAAGAGAAAGAAGAAAGAGAATTAGAGTTGAGTAGAGTGAAAGAAGAGTTAGTAGGACTTAGGGAGAGCAGCGGAGATGAGTATAAAAAGGTAGTAGAAGAAAAAGAAGCTGCGCTCAAACAGGTAGAGGAGTTGCAACAACAACATCAACAGGAAAAGGAGGTCAGTATTGTATATTTTGTAAAGAGTCATTTATTTCTGTTAGAGGTGTAGAACTGTAGTTGCTTGATAGTGAGGTATTGCATGATCCAGCCATCTTTAAAGCATGTAACGTAGACCAGCTTATTAGCTTAACAAAACTACCGTTATTAGTGCCAGATTTTAAATGCTTTGCTGTAAAAAATCCCGTGTCTGATTAATCTTCGTGTTTATTAATGACCCCATTTAATAAGCCCATATTTTAACAACCAATTCATGTGAGCTTGATTTTATTAGGAAGTAACACAACTAAATAACTGCATTAATGAATTACGATCAGAGATAGATAGTTTACAACATAAGCTTACTAACACCGAAATCGAGTATAGCGATGAATGCCAAAAATTGAGCCAAGAGTTGACGAGTAAAACGCAAGAGTATAATGAGAGCCTCAGTGAAAAAGAATCTAAAATAAAAGAAGGTTTAGACCAACTGGAGGAGTTGCGTGTTGAGTTAGAAAATACGAAAACTAACTACGAAGACAAAATCACTGAAAATGTCACTGAGATTTCTAAATTACATGAAAGAATCGACGAATTAGTTCAGTACCAAGAGACGGCAGAATCTTTAAAAGCTGAACTAACAGAAGGTAGAAATGAACTAAGTAAACAATTACAGGATGTAACAGATGAGAAAGAACAGCTACAAAATACTGTTCAAGAAAAGATGACGGAAATATCCGAGCTGGAAAACAAATTAAAAGACTTGGAAGAAAGTAAAAATCAAGAAGTGATGGAATTAAAAGAGGAGACACAGAAGACTATTGAGGAGAAGAATACTGAAATTGATAACTTAAAAACTCAGCTTGAAGAGAAATCTGAGTTTGGCCAAAGGCAACAATCTGAAACCGAACATTTATCTAAAAATATCCTAGAGCTTGAGACTACTATAAACAATACAAATATTCAATTACAGGAACAAAAAGCGTCGTACGAAGATCAGCTTAAAGAATGTAATACAGAAATTACGATTCTAAAAAATAAATTAGATACTGTAACGGAAAGTAAAGACGAAATCATTTCTAACTTCAAAAGTATGGTGGCTGAGAAAGATGCACAAGTTATCGCTTTAAATGTAGAAGTGACTCAACTGGCTGACGACAACACCAGACTTAAAGACGAGTTAAATGAATCACAGGCAGAATTGGAAATAGGAAATAATGAACTATATTCGCTGAGGGAAGAACATGAAAAAATCGTGGCAAGAAATGAAAGCAACTTAGCTTTGAAAAATCAAGAACTAAGAGAACTACATGATAAGATTAACGAACTTACTGAACAGAAAACAGAGTTAGAGGAAGAAAAAGAAAAAACATCAAATGCACTGATCTCAGAAAAAGAGGTTTGTGTTATAAATAATATATCTGTTGTTTTATGTGACGTCCTAAAGGTAGATTTCTTTTTAATTAACTGTATCTTTGAATAGGTATTAGAAAGTAGGATTTTGGAAATCACGGTTGCCCATGACAATTTGATGAAAGACCATGAAGATGTTAAATCTGAAAAAGAAGCTTTAGAAACTGAGCTGAACAATGAAATCAGTAAATTGAAAGAAGAATTTGAACAGTTGAAAGAAGAAAAACAAACTGAAATCCAATCGTTAAGCGATAAAATTCAAAACCAAGAAAGCGAATTCAATGAACAAGTTTCCGTAAAGGACGCTACTATATCAGAGGCTGAAGCAAGCATACAACAACTTAAGGATGACTTGGAAGAATTACAAAAAGAAAAGCAGAAAGAGAAGGAAGATATGGAGAATGTAATAACGGAGAAAGAACAGGAGAGACAGGTTAGGAAATCAGTGACGTTGAGTGAAATGTGTGTTGATACACCGCGTTGTTTCATGGACACCCTTAGTTTTATAATGGTGGTGGATCATTGTGTTTTGTGTCAGTTCTCATATTCACGAACTAGGATTATGTACTCGTACTGTGTCAATCAAAAGGTTTTGGGATCATTTTGTGGTTGTGGTCATCGTCTTATTATGTTCTCTTTAGAGTGTTGTAAATTAAAGAACAGTTTCTCGAAACATAGTTTTGAATCGAAGTTGAATGATTTTATAAATCACGTCATGTAGAAAGCTCGTACACTGTTTTATTTGCTTATTTCTTGCTGTAATGTAAGCATGTAACGATGTCTAAACTGCATGTTTTATTTCTTTCCTCTACAACTACGCCACCTGCCGCGCTGTGCATGGAATCTTTCGGACTGCGCTCTTGGACTTGCTTGGATCCTTCGGACTTACCTACGTTTCTTCTATGGTGGTATAGTTACTGGAGACTAGGCTAGACCACGCGGAGAGTAAGAGATTGAATGCCGAGTGTGAATTACAGGACTTGTTGCAACACAATACTGTGATTGAAGCTGATCTGACGGCTGTGAAGCGACAGCTTGAAGAGGCGCAGAAGGCGTTGGAGTTGCGTTAGTATCACTTTTATTGTATATACTTTTGTATAGAACTTGTTAATTTAAACAAACCTTGGTATTTTTTGCTTGTGTAAATTGACTTATATGTTTTTTCACAATGTTTAAAGTATTGCTTTGTCAAGCATTTACGCATCTCAAGACGACGGAGAAATATTCATGTTGTATTCCTCAAACACCTCACTATATTTTTTTTATAATAATCCAATTTTTGTTTGCGTCCTAATTGTAATGGTATCAATAACAATCTATCATCGGTCATACAGAAACATCGCGGCTAGTAACATGTGCGGGGGAGGCAGCACTCGAAGTCGCTACCGGAGCCCTAACTTCGTTCGAGACGGGTCATGCGCGCGACACGGTGGGCGAAGCCGCTGAACTCGCCGCTAAAGCTTTAGAAGAACTGGCCAGGCATTCTGAAGTGTCAGGAAATGAGGAGTCGGTAGCGAGGTCGGCAATCGTCGCGGCACACAACACTGCGCAGCTGTCTGCGTATGTTGCTGATGTGTCCAATGTGTCTACTGACTTAGCACTAGCTGAAAGTAAGTATTTAACCCTAAATGATAATCCGGAAAACGAAACGCAGCAAACTTTCCAGTTAAGCTTTATTCGGAATGAGGCGAAAGCCCGCGGGACTAGAGGAACAGTATTCACAGAAATCAAAATGGAAGTACGGACTCATTGCTTAAGATTGTTCTGAAAGATGATGACATCGTCTTGCAAAAACAAAATCGAAAAAAATACTGGATAAACCATGCCCTCCTTAAATTGACATTAAATTTGTATTATGATCGCAAAGTTGACTTCTAATTTAACTCCTCCAACTTAATTATCTCACGACATCAAGTTGTATTCTTTACAAAGTTTATATCCTCATTCTCCTTTCAGAACTGAACTCTGAATGTCGCTCAATGTTAACGGCGACAAAGGAATGCCTGGAGTCTATCAAGAGCGGCTCCGTAGTGAGCTCACATTGCTCCGATGCCACGAGTCGAGTGCGAAGCTTAATGACGGCTGCTGCGGCTGCTGATCGGAAGAACAGTGGAGCCAGGAGTGTGGATGATGAGCTCGCTGACATGGATCGGGCTATTGAAGAGGCTGCGTCGCAGATTGAGGTCAGTATACCATTTATAAATACACAGGTGATGATGTGTGCAAAATGTATGGATTCTGTTAACAATTCGTTTAGCAAAAGGGACATAAATAAGTTCTTACTGCTAATTCACAACAAAACATTAATCGGTAATGTTTGGTTTAACACAACAACACACTGCTCTCCAAAACTCAAATTACTGTTGTTGCTCAAAAAGCCGCTAAGCTGAAGTGGGACTGGGCTGTCAATGTCTGCCGTATACCCGACGAGCTGTGAGCCAAAATAACCAACGACCTGTGGTCCTCGTTAACCCTCAATCGAAAGACTTCGAAGTCATGGGGAGACGTGCCTTGTTGTAACGTTGCCCAGCCATGGGATGACCAGTTTGGTATAAATAAGAAAATTATTTAGGAGTACCAAATCACCATCCTTGCCATCATGAAGATCAACATTGTCCAACTTCTGATGTAACTTTAGCTTAAATCTGCACAGACAACTTCTAAGAACGCTCTTAATCCGCAGAACATGCTAGCAGCGACGCGCGCCGGTGGCTCAGGTGTCAAGCTCGAAGTGAACGGCAAGATCCTAGACGCCTGCACCACTTTAATGGGAGCCGTCAAGATACTGGTCCAGGACGCTCGCAAGTTGCAGAATGAGCTGGGCGACCCCAAGACGAGGCAGAAGATGTACCGGAAAAACCCTCAGTGGTCCGAGGGACTTATCTCAGCAGCTAAAGCTGTTGTATTTGCTGCTAAACTGCTAGTGTATGTATTTCTTGTAGATTTTTCTTATCTGGATTTTTTTTAAAGGTGTGGTTATGCAGTTTGCAACTAATGACATCAGTGATTATATGGAGTCCCAATAGCAAAGCAATGGCCCTATCGCAAAGTGCTGCCTTTAAAATATTGTTAAACACTATCGTTAACACTGGAAGCGGGATATTTACCATGTTTACTATTTGTTATGAGTTCCCAATATTTAAGCATTAAACATTACACACACGCACATTCTGATTTGGTAATAGAAACAAACAGGATTACAGATTCATCAGCTGCGCTGCGATCACAAAGTGGAAGTTTTTTTTTATGAACTTCTTTATTCAGAACAATTTTTCTTTAGATTGTCTAGTCTACAGTGGTAATGTATCTTTATAATATAGTGGAGTAAAGCCACTATTAAGTTTTCTAGCTTTCATGAACGCGCATTCAATCACTTGACTTGCAATCTGGCTAATCCAAGTATTAATTAAACCGTACAGTTTGTGATGCAATGTCCTGAAATAAGCACAATGTGTGAGCTGGCACTTAAATCACCAAACTAACTGCTCGAGTATAATTTTCTGAAATTGCTACCACCCTTTTTCTTATTGGCACAAACTATTTGAGAACAGCTCATTCTGTGGTTAAACTATTTACCTTTATCTTATTTACTTACACCTTACCGCCTAAGAACATTAAACATAAACAAAAAAAAAGGATTGTGTGGTTTTATTAAACCACGGTAAAAGTGAAACTTTTATTTCACACTATAGACATTTAACTAAAAATTTTTAGAATAATGTTCCATTCAGGGTATAAAACGCGGCGTAGGGATAAAGTGAAGTACTCCGCGGCCGAGCGTCACGCGACATGCAACACAAAAAGTTTGAGACGATGTAATAAAAGTTTATATATAATGCAGGACGTCAGCAGACGAAGCAGTGGGAGCGTCAGGTCAAGTGGAAGGCGTGTCGGCCGCGGCGCACGAGGTGGCCGGCAGCACGGCGCAGCTGGTGGCCGCGTCACGAGCGCGCGCGCCGCCCGAGTCGCCGGCGCTCGCGCGGCTCACGCAAGCCAGCAGGTCGGTCGCTGCCGCCACTGGCGCGCTGGTTGCTGCGGTCAAAGCGGGCTCCGCGCTTGTGCTTGAACAAGGTATGATACACTCCAAAGGCTGTCACTTTCGAACGCTTACAACCCTAAAGTAATCACTTCAAAGTTAGAGTAAACAGGCTTCTTCTGGGTAAGCTCGTTCTATCGTCGACTTTGTATCTGTCATCACTGACCTAGACTAGAGTTAAGAGCAAACCTATAAAAAATAAAACTGTTGCAACACACACACGAACTCGAATGCGATTTTACTTCATTCCAATCAAATGCATTGAAGCGTGCAACACTACACCTGTCCAAAAAATTCAACGATTAAATCACGTTTTACGTGATGTGAGTTATAAACTTATAAGAGAAAAAAACAGACAGTAAGTTAGCCCACGACACGTTTCTGAAAACAAATCTTGTTCATATTTGTTTCACCAATGTTTTAAATATGATAGCACAACTACAGACTAAGGCCTGATGAAGGTTTCAGAAACCACAGCTAGCATGTAAAACTCTTAATAATCTACATTAAACCTTATTTCTATCCCACAGAGGCCCTAGACACGTCATCGCTATCACTGACGGCCACTCGTCGTCTCGAGATGGAGAGTAAAGTGCGCTCGCTCAAGTTGGAGACAGCACTCGACGCCGAGCGAGCTCGACTCGCCGCGCTTCGCAAACGACACTACCAACTGGCGCAGATGGAAGAGGTCAGTACAGTAAACAGATTAAGATTTGACAGTGCATAAGATGTGTCAATAACGACAAACACACGGCGACACCCCAAGCAATATCCATTATAAGATGGCCTCGCTTAGTGTAGATTTCCGATACAATGAAAGATCCGCATAAACTGGTTTTGTATAGCTTGGTTGGTCGTCGTGTGTACCATGTAAAACGTCGGGATGGATAGAGACGCAGGGGTGAGTAGAGACAAAACTTTTAAAGGGATTTTAACGTCTAATTGTATACCTAGTTAAATATTTAGAGGCCTTGTTGGCATCATACTATACTACACTGCGTTAAAATCCCTTTTAAAGTTTTGTCTCAATCCACCCCTCGTTGCACCACGTGTTTATTCATCCCGTTTCACGGTAGCAACACGCCCGTACTCCCTAAGTGGTTGGGCAAAAATGTATTGGCATACAGTCCTTTTACATCACTGCCAAAATCAGTGATATTTATTCTTTTTGCAATAAGGATGTTTTTCCTTAAACAGGAGGATGGCAGTTTAGAACACGCTCACGTAGATCGAAATGATATCTGAGTAACACAAATTCTTGTTTTGTTACAGAATGGAAACATGGAAAACGGCAAAGATTGAACACCTGCGAAATTACAAAATTGAAAATAACCAGCTACAGAGTTTAGTGTAAGCTTTTGATCAGTTCCCGGACTATTTTTTTTAAAGAGTTTTTGTGCTTGCTTTTTATACAACGAATTATTTACTATCATGCTTGCCCATTGCTCATTTCACTTTAGTAACGGACGAGAGAACATCTCCCTAAGAGATGACAATCAATAAAATATACATCTTAATGTAGGGATGACTATGTAGCATTGTAATCTAACTAATAAAATTGAATACTAGGCGCTTATTAGCCAACTTAAAATTAAATGTTAGATTTGAAATTCATTCTAAATGTCTGTCCACTTAGAAGTACCGATAGCAACTTATGAATACGTAGTAGATTTAATTAACGTAACAGACACGGTATAGGAAACCACAAACAAAAGAGAATACAGCCTGTTCCCTCAAGTGCAACCGACTCACAATAGCGATTTACCTTGACTTGCTTGCGACAAGTGTGACGAACTAGATTACAGTATGCTTTAGACTAGACTAAAGACATTATTCTGATTTTAGTTTCCCACTCTGTGCGACAAAGATCAATAAATTATTGTCAATCTATTTGGCAGAGGTTCGTAGAAGTAGGTAGTAGGTGTATGCATGTAAACCTTAGTGTCTTCAGTAAACGACTGAGGCATGCGTCAGGCCCGACACGCCTTTAAACTGGTCTGATCCCCACGAAGGAGTCCGCATGATCACGAGACTATAAGCTTTAAGCAAAGAGACTAAGGTAAGACATTGTGAATTGTCTATGTACCTTTATGTATAGATATTTTATAATTACCTAATTATGTTAGTTTACAGTGTGTTATGACATGAGCATTGTTTTGCCAGTAGCCGAGCGTGTCATACACATTCCAATACAATTTTTGTGTAGTCTAGCCAAGTAAGTGTGTGATCACAATATGGAGCCCCTAGGATACCTGTAATATTAGCCTTTACTTGTATAAGTGTACCTAATTGATTTATATAATTATTAAATATACTATTGAACGAATTCGATCAGATAGTCGCCTACACGGCTCGATTGTATTATTTATTCCTTATGTTTTACATTTACTAATAAAATATATACATGTGAAACAAACTGTTTAGTTTTATTTCAAACTAGTTTGAAGATCTTTTTAGATTCTGAGGAATTGAGGTCGCAACCCCGTATTATGTGAACGGAATACGAATGACCCCTGCAGAGTATAAATCACCTGACGACGCAGCGACCAATACGAGGAAGGTCAAATGAATTAAGATCTCGATATGAACGGTATAAAATCAAAATCCACTATAATGCTTATGGACCAAATTTGAGTTAGTAGCACCGTTGGAAACCTCGTAAAAATTGCTTTAAAATGCTTGGCTAGTTTCGTACCAGAACCCGCTAAAACTACAGAAATCTGCCCACCAAAAATAGATTCAAAATCAAAAGCCCCTATAACAGTGCATACCAGTAACAAAATCCTCCATAATTGAATCGACCAATAACAGCACCGCATTTGCGTCACGTGATCAATAAAACAGTATGGCGATTGTTGAGTGCCGGCGAAAACTTGTGTGTGGTTTTTTTACGAATTTAATGTGAAAATATGGATGAATTAGCCCAATTTGTTAAAAAATGTGATCCTAAACATGCTAGGAAACGACCACGCGATCCATCTTCGTGGAAGCGTGAAGTGGAGCGCAAGAAACGGTATGTAAAACTTTGTCATTATTGTGTTCAAACTTCTTCCAAAAAAGTTTTATGCAAGATGCATCCAGCCCATTCGAAATTAGGTATTTAGCAGAGCGATTATTATTATTTTATTTTTATTTCACTACATTGTGTTTTACTACTAATCCCAATAATTGTCGCGAAAAATTAAATTAAAAAGCAGAAAACGTAGTCCTGAAGCGATTCGTTACGATTCCCGCGTAATACTTATTCCTACCTACTGTGTTTGTGTGCGTTTGTCGTTTGTGTGCATTTTGATTTTTATTATTAATATTTTTTTCAGCTACGAAGCCAAGAAATTGCCAACATTTCCAAGATGTGAGCACAATCAAAAGGCTTTTCGCTGTACCTTACTTACATGTCAAGATATAAGAAAGTTTCACAAAAACTTTTATAAATGTAAGACGAAACTTCAGCAAGATAATTTTATTCTGAGATATTGCAGTATCAAGCAAGCGGTGAAGTCCAAGCCGAATAGCCAGAGGAAATTAGCCATAAAATATACTATATGCTCTAAAGACGGATTGCTTGTTCCCGTATGCCGAGACACATTTTTGAATGCTTTACAAATAAAAAAAGATCGGGTCCAAGGGGTAATGACCAGATTTTATAACAGCGAAGGCTCTCCCATTAAAGAAACAAGAGGAGGCGATCGAAAATCACATCTGTATGAAGCAAAAAAACTCTCAGTACAATGGTTCATAGAAAAATTTAAAGGGCAGGAAAGCCATTACTGCAGATCACAAACAAAAAGACTATACTTGCCAGCCGGATTGAATATTAGAAAAATGTGGCGGATCTATAATGACTCAAGAGATGCTGAACTAAAAGTAAAACAAAGTTTTTTTCGGAGTATATTTAACAGGTACTATAACATCGGGTTCGGCACCCCGAGAACAGACGTATGTTCTACTTGTATATCGTTGCAGGAACAACTAAAAGTTGAAAAAGATGTAACGAAAAGAAACGAGTTAATGATTCAGAAAAGACTCCACAGTCTTAAATACAAAGCGTTTTACAGCATATTGAAGGAAGATAGCCAAGACACAAAAACGATAAGCTTTGACTGTCAAAAAAATCAGCCTCTGCCAAAATTGCCTGATCAATCTGCCTATTTCAGCAGGCAGTTTAATTTTTACCACTTTGCTATAGTGGAGGGCAACTCGAAAGCTAAACTCGGAAAAGAAAACGTACATTCTTACTATTGGAATGAAACAACTCACGCCAAAGGAGGCAATGAAATTATAAGTGCGGTTTACCATTTTCTACAGAATGTAGAGATCTCAGAACATATAAAAGTTCTTCGTATAGTATGTGATGGTTGTTCGGGCCAAAATAAAAACACTGGTATGATCAGCATGCTAGGTAAATGGCTATATGTTGAAGCCCCAAGACATCTAAAAAAAATTGAATTGATTTTCCCAATTGTTGGGCATTCGTTCATACCGCCTGATCGTGTGTTCGCTAAAATTGAAAAGACGCTGAAGACAAAAGAAGTTGTAACTTCTCCATCGGAATATGCAGCTGTGTTACAAGAACATGGATCATGCGTAGACCTAGCATCGATTCCAGTTTATGACTGGAAGACAGCTTATGCTTCCATCATTAAACCGACGACATCCTGGCACTTCCCGTTCATGAAATCTAAGCGCTTTTTTATCACTCGGACCATAACGGAAAATGTTTTAGTACAGGGTGAAGAGGCTTATAGAATGGAGCGAAACACAAAAAAGATAATAACGAAAAAAAATAAAAAAATTGTAATGATTGCTCCACAGGTTATTCAACCTAACACAATCGTACCAAAAGCAGCGAAATTGAACGATGTTTATGGCCTCCTTAAAAAACATTTTGGGGACGAATGGAAAAATTTGGAGTGTTTGCAATATTACAAAGATTTGGAGGGCATTGGGAATAATGATTCTCAAGATAACGAACGCGACGATGATGAATGTAATGGTTTATGTGAGCCAGGCTTTGAAGAAGTTGCCATAAATGTATAAAGTAGTAGCTATCTGCGCATTGATTATAGTGTTAAGCTCGTATTGATTATTAGTGATAACTCAAATTAATAAATAATTGCCATTAAAAAGATCCGATGTTTTTATTTTACGTACGTTATAGTACCTACCTAGTTACATAGAACTAATCCAACTCACCTGGCCCTAAGAAATTTTGCATAACGCCATCCACCCGAAGTTTTATTCTTGGTTGCAAAACCCGCCAAAATATGACAGTTCATTTTCAAAACCCGCTATAACGGCAGGTTAATTTCAATTTCCTCTAAAACGAACTTTTAAATGCTTTTAACGGTTTCATAGCTTTATATTTTTTCTTTGCCCTGCTTAAATTAGTTTTGCCATGTCATAAACTAAATGATTAGCATAAAAAAATCCCAGTAAGTTATATTGATTAAGCTTAAACAAATTTTTGTATCCCGTGATATTTTTTAAAAATACGTTTTGGTGGGTTTTGATACTATACCCCTCATATCAACGTGAATCTTAAATGTTAGTAGGTATTAGGTACTCTGTTGAAAACTAAGAAACGTGGAGGTTATATTATCGCGAACCGGCGTACCCATTTGACACTTAAGTATTGACAAAAAATCAGCAAACAATTGTTATCAGATAGATTACGATGTGCTTAGCGAGTTGCGATAACGCAGCCATCTGTCACGGTATCACTCAACCAGGTGAAATTAACACAAGGAAGGGACGTAATAATAAAACAGACAGATTGCTTACACATATTCCATATATTCGCTGTATTACCTAATACTGCTAGAAACTAAACACAAAAAGCATGGCAATAGTTTTGATTACATAGTTTAATAAAAACTTCCTGTGAACAAGCTTGAGTTGATATGGTATCAAAATAGAATATTTAATAATACAACAACTAATAGTGTACAGAATTCAGCTTTACTACTGAGAATACTTGAATTGTGGTGTGGAATGCTAGTTCATAACTTGCGATTATTTTTGAACTTAAATACAATAACAGAGACATAATTAAAGAAAAAATAATAATATAAATGAGATTATTATGCATTGGCCAACGACATGGTCAATATAAACACTCCATAAGCAGATTGCACACATCACTAACCAGCGGCACTTCGTATTTGTGCAATATTACATGCTATCATTATTATATAGTTGATACATGATGCTTAAGTACTGAAAATACATTAAATTTTAAAATTAGGCCAATAATGTTGATGATGCAATCATTATTACTATCATACAACTGTAAAGCTACTCTTGGTGCAAGAAGCCATTTTCCATTCACTGTGTGAAATACGTCTTGTTATCAAAATCTTAAGACGATGGTAAAACCTTCGAAAATTTAGCACCACAAGTTGGCTTCTCACTATATTTAAATAATGAATTCAATTTGCAATCAATATACGAACGCGAATATAACAACCTTGGTCTTTTTAATGCTTTGAATTAAAAATAAATGAGCAGTAGAATTTGTTCCTTCCATTGAGTCCAATACCTTGATTGAGATATAGACATGTACAATTGACGAAGTTGCATTCGATTCTGTTCAACAGTTACTTAATACGGCACAATATCTTTAAATATGTATAAGTAGATACACAATCCTAGAAAGTAAATACAACTGGCATAAAACACATTTCAATGATAAAAGATGGGTTAGATATGACACGAAAGAGAAATTTAGGCAGCAAGTGGACCTTGCAAATGATATTCAAGAGTGTATGGCGTGAGTGGAGGAGGGATCAACACTGTGGGGCCAGTGGGGGCTCATCCCACTTGAGGTGCTTCTCAGGAGTCAGGTGGACGATGCGGACATGGACAGCTTGGTTCTTTTCAAACTTGGGAGGGATTGGACAGAGTCGGTATATTACTTCATCGCCAGGCAGTGGAACATACTCGCCTTCAATACTGCAAAATTCAAAGTCTTTGATTAAAGATGCAATAACACATCAAATTAAAGTAAAAATCAATATTTTATGAGACTATTGTAATATTTTTTTTTTTTTAAACATTGCCCCGCTCTAGGAATTTCTCCTGTATCGTGGGTGCGTTTACAAAATTTAAACTCACACACACACAGCTAGACCCAGAACAACTGTCTGTACACCATACAAATATTTGATCCACGCGGGGATCGAACCCGCGACACGCAGCGCAGTTCAATCACTGAGCCAACCATGCCTTCAACAACTGCATAACTGCTGTGCTTCACACATTTTCATGCCAATCACAAAAGCAAATTCATATGCTATTGTTTTGTTAAGAATGCACTTTTCTTAAATACTTAGTTTTACTCACTACATAAACTCTTAATGGAAGAGTAATTTCAAAGCAGATGCATCACGAAAAAAACAGTCTATAAGAAAAATATTGTCTATCTATATAGCTGGATAATCATTTCTCGCACTAAATGGTAATGTGAAAAAGTGATACCAAATCGTATATGTGTCTGGATTAATGTTTCAAATATGAAGTCTAGTCAAATAATAATATAGCCAAGTCCTCTATGCTTGGAGTAATTATTCACCATCTAGAAACACATGTCAACAACAAAGACAAACAAAGAACGCCCCCAATTGACCTCCAAAATGATTAACACAAACAGTGTAAATGTATAAGTATTTCCATTATCAGCCTCCAATTGGAATAAAGCTTGTATAAAAAGTACATAATAAATGGGTAGTTTTATTTATTTACGTTTACATACTGCACGGAAGTTGTTTGTGTTTCCTGAGCCAATTTTTTTGCTATACTACTTTTTTAACACACCAACCACATTCATCATACCTGTAAACAAAGTCTCAGGATACAATTTGACTGTTCTAAAGGCATGTGTGATGATGTATTAAAATTAATGTTGTTTACTTCATGGAATTCTAAAATTTTGCAAAAACTAAAATTTTCAACTTTTTTTAATCATCAAGGCCAGCTTCTAAAACTGCTATAATAAAATTGAATCTTGTTTTGTGTAAACAATGGATGTAGTCTGCATAGTTCCTTAATATTTAAGTATACTTACTCGGAGATGTGTACAAATATATCTTCGCCGCCTCTTTCTGGAGTGACAAAACCGTGGCCCTTCGCTCGGCAAAACGATTTAATTTTACCACTTTCTATAGGATTACCTAGAGCCCTCTCTGACCTGCAATAAAACAGAAATTAATTAAGCTTGCACAGTTCCGATATTAATCAACGTTTTATAGTAATATACTTAATTAATTAATAATATCGACACCAATAACTTACGTCGATGCTGTTCGGTTGCGGCGCGTAATTATTGGGCTCGGTAACTGTAGATGTGAATTCGTTTTATTGGGTGAATCATCACTGTTGAATCCGTAATCATTGGACATGATTACAGTTTACAAATTGTTTTCCCCGAAATAAATTATAAACAAGAAGAACTTCACAAGAAGGAAGAAAAACAAAATGTCAGTCAATCACCGTCGCTTGTGTGAAACGTCAAGACCTTATGTCAGGTGAAAGTATTTCGTTCAGAAACTGAGTGAAGCTGTGACTGTTTATAAACTAAAGCTTGCAACTTTGTTTTTTGATTGCTGTGTTCTAAAGATTGCTTTAGTTCTTTTTGTATCGTTTGTATTATCATTCAACGTCTAAACGTTGTGTTAAAATAAATGCGTGCTTGATTGACACAAAATGATAACCCTTGTGCATCCATAGACAATGTGTGCATCGCACCACGCAAAACGTGTTTTTTTGAGTTTGACCCGGTTTGGCCCTTTCGAGTTTTGGGCCAGTCATGGGCACAACGGCTATTTCAGTCAACTAGTCAAGAGTACTCTCTTAACTTTGCTGCCATATTTATCACACGGCCTTTTTGTAGGAAATAACAAAATTGTATTATAAAATGTGTGATGAAATGTTTTCATTTGTCATTTTCTAGCACGATACTGTCACTTTTCGATTCACTAGAGTCTAGTAGTAGTCTAGTGACTAGACGATGGCCCATGTTATTAGGAGTAGGTAGGAGTTTAATACCTATTTAACGCATTTCACCGTAATTTCGTATTAGTTCACTTTTGTCTTCAGGGTGCGATATATCCTTACTATTATTTTACTTTGGGGCTTTTTATACTTCCTACAGATGGTACGAAAAGCCTGTTGTTTGCGAGTGATTAGGTACGTACCTACTATGTTTTTAAAACATTGTTTGGGATGCGGATTACCATACAAATGTTAGATAATTTATCAATCAGGGGTTTAAATTCTAAACTTTATGTTCTAGGAAAGCACAGCACACGTCGACACGTCACGTCAGCACAGTCAGCAGGTCCATATTCAGGTGAAGCCGCGCTTACCTATTGGTCTGTGGATGGGTGACCACCCACTACTTACCGAGTCCTCCGTACCTAAAGCACGTTAAGCCCTTGGGTCGGGTGTCTTTTGTAGATCTTTGACAGTCGTTACAGGTAGTCAGTGGCCCGAAAGTTTGACATCCAGTCTTACTAAAGGGTACCGTATTCCCCTGTACTGGGTTGTGGAGGTCAGATAGGCAATCGCTCTATGTAATTTACTGGAATTCAGCTGCATTCGGTTTGACTGGAAGCCGACCCCAACATAGTTGGCCAGGCAGATGATGAGTAAAGCACAGCACAAGCAAGTTGTTCATATTTTATTGAAACATCTACTGTACATTTACATGTTTATTATTGCGTAATGTCACTCCTTCAGTTTAATATACATTAATTCATATCCATAGGTTGTTATTAGACATTTATAATCAACCTTATACTTAAGGTGGACGCGGAAGGGTGGCCCGCGAAATTCAAATTTTCTTACCTTTTTTGCAATTTGCCGGTCAGTGTCAGGTTTTATCTTCAATAAAATATGATACGCAGCCGTAAAACGTACGTAATTATAATCATTAAAATAATCAATACAACCCTTTTTAGTTAATTTAATCCCAATAATGACCAAAACTGAAAAAGTCATACTATGGGGTTAATTAAACTTAAAAGGGGTTGTATTAATGACTTTAGTAAATATATCTCAGTAAAGCCATATTAGTTACGGCCGCGCATCATATTTTATTCAACATAAAAACTGACACTGACCGGCAAATTGCAAAAAAAGTAAGAAACTTTGAATTTCGCGGGTCACCCTGTCGCTTCCACCTTAACAAATTAATTTTATATACTTTCTACAATTAAAATTAAAACTTTATATCACAACAAGTGCTTTTTCAACTATGACTTTATTATAACATTTAATCATGATAAATATGACGCTACATAGAAGTTTATAGAATGCTTAGCTGTATAGCAGTAGGTACGTCTAGCTGGATTTCACATATTTATTAATTTATCATTATAGGTAGTTAATGATGCACCTATTTTTCTATAATCGTATCAGGACAAACTCGTTTTTCGGTCGGCAGGGGTAATTTGATCTTCGGTATCGGTATTCCTTCCCAGTCACCCTGAAAAAGGGGAAATATTTTATAATTAGAAAAAGGCAATACAATAGGGGATAATCCTATTTTTTTTTGTCCGTCGGGTCGTTTATTGAAAAGTATTGGACACTTATTTTTTCTTTTTTCACGTGGTCACAAAATTACGGAGATATATTGAGTTGAAATGGCGCATGACGTCACATGTAGGTAAGTTTTATACCTACTTGTGACGTAGTAAGCCCCCACTCTCCAACTTTAATGAGTTCTAACTAAGTAATTTTTTGATATTTTGATAAAACCAAAAATACGTGTCTAATATTTTTGTATTACCTGTCTGACGGACAAAATAGAATGTCGTTTTCTTTACCCAGTCCGATCCCCTATTGTTTAAACACGATTGTTACCGTGTCCCACTAGAAGTCACCTAAATAGAGTAGTTTCAACGTTGAAAAATAAATCGCATCGGTGCTTGAGCCTCTTCTCAGCGTGTCGATGACTATCTAAATTTAGTTGGCCCAAAGGCGGGGTACTATGACGCTTAAAACATTATTTTTCCATTCCTATTCCAGAGTGGGAAAGAGTTGGAGCTAGACGAACTGTATAGCTCCGTCCCTTTTTCACTCTGGAATGAGAATGGAACAATAATGTTTTAAGACGTCATGGTACGCCACCAGCTCTCTGTGACGTTTGCTTTGGTCAATCTGTGTACGGAGTTTAAAGACTTCCAGCTATAGATTGTAAGAGAAAGGTAGAGCAGAGCAGTAAGGTGGACCGATGATCTTGTGAAGGTTTCGTGAATCTGCTGAATCCGGGCGGGACTGTGAATGAAAAACCGGAGAATTGCGAGTCGATGTAACAATATTACTTGCCAAATTTCATAGTTCTTGATTGACGGGTAGTACGCTAAGGGTCGAAATTTACGGTTTTTGCGGCATAAACGGCCGTATCTTTTTTACGTTACTATAGAAGTTTGATTTTTTACAGTTTGAAAGGAGTGAAGATTTGAGTAGGTATGTAATTTTAATTTAAACTCGATACCTCCACGCGTTCTCGAGATAAGGGGTCATCCATAAATTACGTCACACGAATTTTATGATTTTTTGCCCTTCCACCGTCCTTGTCACAGCTGGTCACATTTGTGAGACTCCCCCCCTCCCTAGTGTGACGTCACATATTTTGCAATTGTTTTGAGGTTTTCGTACAGTAATAGTTTAAAGTTCGTGTTTTAACACTTTTTTTTTTTTTTTTTTTCTTTCGGATGGGAAATCTTCAAATGACTTCTCCCGCTCTGGGCGGAGCGGGAGGGAGTGTCAGACTTGTACTGACTAAAACCCACCCATGTTCCTTCTTCGCCCTTTTTGTTCCAGGGCCGCGGTATCTCTTTCGAACAACCCGCAGCCCTGGCAGGCATCGGCCCTCTCGGGCCCCTTCCGGTTTGCTGACATCTCCTTGAGGCGCGCGTGGAACACGTACGCGCCGTCGACACGGCCTGTCGTCATAAGACGGACGGACGGTGAGCTAGCCCATTACTCACCGTCCACAGGCTCGCGCCTACGGTGGCCGGGGGCCACTGGTTGCCCCCCGACGCCCGGGGCGTCTCCCGCGGCGGCTGGGACGTGAGGTTCTCTCCCTCTCACGTTCCGCCACCTCCTTCGCTAGCATGACTGCTTCGCAGAAGGAGGCGACGGCTTCCCATTCCCTCTCGCTCCGTAAAGTTAAAGTAATAGTTTAAAGTTCGTGTTTTAACACTTAGATTATAATAGATTTTAAAATGTGACGTCACGAAATTTAGGACCGCTCCCACCACCTTGTCACACAATGTCACACTTCGTCGACCCCCTCCCTCCCCCTTCACGTGTGATGTAATTTATGGATGGCCCATAAAGGGTCTTCACAGACAGACAGACGGACAACAAAGTGATTCTATAAGGGTTCCCTTTTCTCCTTTTGAGGTACGGTCGAACCCTAAGAAGAACGATGGTTGCGGCGCCGTTGGAAGAAAAACTGTACTTATCCAGAAGTAGATATCCAAAAAAATATATTATTCTAGTTTAAATCGAGCAGCAAAATAAAATAATAATTTAACAAAATGGCGGCCTTAGCGCCGACTTTCGAAACGGGCCAAAGGATCCTTCTCTATAGGTATGTTCTACAAACCCACCTGGAATCGACTGCCATCTGACTTGTTGCACTGCATCGACATAGGTGACTCGGTGTAGAGAGCATGCAGCGCGTTGGCGCGCAGGTGTGTCCACGGCTTTATGGCCAGGTAGTTCGCGCGAGGTGCCACCTTGTACGAGATAGACATGTTGTCCCAACTGAAATGGAATTGTAAATATTAGAAACGATAGGCGGTACCTTCAAAAAACCTAAAAGCTTGGCTAGCCCTTCTAACTCTTCATAAAACCTCATCGCAATCGAAACGAGATTTGAAAACTCAATTCCGGGTCAAGTTCGAGTTTGTAGTAAGTACAAAAGATTTAAGAATTAGATATAAGAATATTTTTTGTACTACTTTTGTAGTTTGTGCTGTAATGTGATGATAACTTACCGCTTCTCAAACTTGAAGTAGCTCTCAAGCGCCGCGTTGGACACTGCACTCTTGCACACTTCGAGCTGCGTGGCGGGGTAGTAGTGCAGGTAGTTGACGCACATCTCGTCTGTGATGGCGTGCCCGCCAATCGTTGCGTTGTCTTTGTCTTCCGTGTTGAAGATGCAGGTTGTTTCTAGGTAGTCACCCTACAATCAAAATGCACTTTGAGTAAGGCGATTAACACACTGCAACGTGCCACACAGCGTAGCGCGTGTATACTTGTTTTAACGTTGCTTGTATCTCCGTTTGTATAGAAAACACGCACAGTCACACAGAAAATGCATCCAAGCGCGTTCGTTCAGTGCGTTGACACGCAACATGCAGCGCGATGCGTGGCAGTTATCACACTGATGCGTGGCAGTGTGATAATTGCCTAACCAAGAATTTCTTGGTTAAGAATGCCTTTGATGTTTCGTAACCGGGCTTGTGTCAAAACTAACGACATGTTGGCGCAGCGTGTAGTTTGACGAACGCTGAAAATGAACCTGTATTGAATTAACATCTTTTTCTTCTGAAGGCTGCTTAAGAAGAAAAAATAACTGTGATATCGTAGAATCTGAATCGACCCAAGAATTGAGTCTGTGTTTTCTAAACGCCTCCATTAAAGCTCGACTGACGGACTAGGACTACCACAAAAGACGCGTCTAATTTCTTACTACTAACTAATTTACTTACCGGCAGAACCTTGACAGGTCGATGCAAGACCCTGATCTCCTGGAAATGCGTGGAGTAATGCAAGTCCTTGTTAAGATAAGGCAGCTCCACGCCTTGCCTTGAGTGCCTCGTCCAGACCGCCACGCCGGTCAAGTGCGTGTGGAGCTGACTGCCGAACACTACGATACCGTCTGATGGTAGACCCTAGAAATAAATTAATAAAAAATAACAGAATATATATTATCAATCAGCGAAACAACGCGTAAATCGTTGTGTTATATTTCCTAAGGTAAATCACGACTTTACAGTTAGAAAGCAGTTTTAGGGGAGGCTTAACATGTCTCCGAACTTTATCTGCATTATCTGGAAATTATTCAGGTATCGAATGGTTGTGAGTGTCATATCAGGGCGTGCTCGCAAAATATATTAACCCAGCCTGTCGCTGTCCACTGCGGAGTATAGGCCTGTCCCAAGCTACGCTACACCACCTGATCCACCGCCTTCCGCACCTGCCATCAGTCAGCTACAGGCTTGGTCTACTACCATGATACCAAAGCACTTTTAAATTGACACTGTGCTTTATCAGTTCAACTGCATTTTTGTTTTTATAGCTTCATTATCACATACCACGCCAGTACACTGTGGGATGCAGTATGCAGTCAAGGGGAAAGCCTTTTGCCTGCCAGGGATAGCCATTTTGTCCGAATACTCCAACCCCAGTTCCATGATTGCTGCATCGAACTTACGTCTTTGACCGGTTACGTGGAGAATAAAACCTGAGCTGTCAACCCAGTCTGCAAACAAAATAAACAAAGGGAAGTGTTAGAAAGAATATAAAAAAACCGGTCAAATGCGACTCGGACTCGCGCACGAAGGGTTCCGCACCATTATTTAAACGAAAATCACGTTTTTGTATGGGAATTAAATAAAATTATTTTATTCTGTTTTTAGTTATTGTTGTTATAGCATCAACAGAAATACATAATTTGTAGAAATTTCAACTGGCTAACTATCACGGTTCATGAGATAGGTACAGCCTGGTGACAGACGGACAGCGAAGTCTCAGTAATAGGGTCCCGTTTGACCCTTTGGGTACGGAACCCTAAAAAGTAACTGTCTAGCGGGTACGAGGAGCTCGTGGCTAAATAATAACAGCCGCACGGGTAGATTTTCAAGGTAAAGCAGCACTTGTCAATGTCGTTCCGTGGATGAGTGACCGTCCATACCGAGTTTCCTAGTGGAACTGTCTAGCGGGTACACTGGGGTGTGCGATACAATATATTTGGACTGTAGGTCTTTTTGTTATACCTACAGCTATAACTACATATCTAGTTCAACTGATACCAATCGCAACATGATTTAAAAAAAGGCCGGGTGGCTTATGATACTGTTGTAACTACGCAAAAATTATTGCTGGGAAACGACTTTTTTGGGGGGTGTAAAATCATGTTTTGTGGTAGAACTCAATTTAACGCACTCAACATTGTGCTGATGGACGGATTGAATAGTACGGGGGTCGTGGAGGTGTTTAAAGTAAAAATCTTAAATTAAAAACTTGTAGGTATTTAAAAAAAATACTTGTCAAAAAGTTGGAACTTTGACCCCTAATATCTCCGTAACTAGAAGGTTCCCAGGTAAGGTGTAGAACAAAAAAATGATCGCAATGACAGGGAGAACCAGTGCCTTTCGGCTTCGTTAAGAGGTGTTTTACACCCTTTATAGGTACCTGTCTTCTTTTCCGGATTGTTGTAGTGTACTTCGAGCATGATGTATTTGTTAACATTTGGTCCGCCAAGAGGCAATCCAGCTTCTGTTGGGTATATGAAAGGAAGAGCGCCCATAGCCCATGCTGCTTTTACCTGAAATCCCATTACCATAAAAAGAATAATCATCGCGAGAGGTTGTTAGCCTAATCCTCACGCATTAGTTACATTATTGACTCTTCTATCTTAATTAATTTGCATTCCATAATGTGTGAAGGGCCATCTTACAATGGGCTTAAAGCTAAGGTTAAACTTAAACTCCATAAAATATAACAATAAAACATTACACCCATTAAGTTTAATTTTTTACGATTACACTTGTTCAAGTCGGTATAATTAGGTTAAAAACTGCGCGGGTGGCAAAACTAGTCACAAGTCTTGGCGTTCGGCTTAGCAGAGTCTTGCCAAGCAATGCCTACAATAATGTGTGAAGCACCTCTAATATTATTTAGTTCTATGCGTAATTTCACAATATCTTACTTTTGAACATGTTTGTGTGATTTCAGGTCGGTCTGGAGCGAAACAGTTGCCTTTATACAGTGGTATCTCCTTCTTGGGATCGGCATCGCAGTGGAACACTTCCATATGATGCACCAAGCCTTCGTTACCTTTTGAGATCGTGGATTCGTACTAAAATATTTTAGAAAAGTTAGAAAATAAATATTATAGTTTAAAAACTAAAAACACACACTTTAGAGTGACGTCTTTTATTTCTCATATTCTTCTTATAAATCCTTTAATTTGATATCCATATCATGGGACCCGTGCATAAAAATAACTAGTCCGCCATATTGGATTTAGAATGACGTCACTTAGCTAACCATGTATCCAAACTAAACATGCATGCGTTTCAGCCCAATTGGAAACCTGGAAGTGGAGTTAGTAAAGGGTCATTCTAAAAAAAGCGTGTTAAAATATCAATGTAACTTTTCAGTGGCATATAGACCTTATCCCGTTATAACACTGCTAACTGACATCAAGCGACACCAAAATGAAAGCCTAAATATTACTCGTATTGCTCTATAATTTCAACTGTAGGCGCTGTGCCGAGTGATAAAAGTCCAACGGTGCGCTTTTATTCAGGTGGAGGAGGTGTGATCTAGTCTTAGAGAAAATGGGCTTAGACAAACAGCTTTGGTTTAATTGGCAGTCATAAAGAATACCCCGAATTACTTACATACTAAAATATAATTTATTTCGCTCTCAAAGTACAAACAAAACTCAATTTTTGTATAACAATTTATAAAGATGTTTGATGGTTGTACAGCAGCACATAATAGATGATCTACCAGGTTCCAAAGTAAGTCAAGCTTGTATTTTGTAAGTTGGTGGTTTTTAAGATGTAGGACTTACATAGACACAACATTGTAGCCTTGGAATTGACTTCAAAAACATAACTTTAGTTAGAACTTACATAAAAAAAGTTATCGAAACCATTATTCCCGTTAAGTTCCGCTAGCTAAATTAATTTAACCTTAATTTCTTACCTCAATTATGTGATGAACCTGCTTGGTAATAAAATCAGGAAGCTTAAAAACCTGACACCAATAAGTGGTCTCACCCCCTGGAACTTTCAAGTCCTTATTAGTTACTCGTAGTTGGTAGGCATCTCCTACTCTCTGGTTGCCTATAGGAGTGAAGAGGCGGACTCTGATGAAGCCATGGTCTTTGGATGGGGTGCAGGTTAAGCAGAGCCCTTTGGATGAGAATAACTTGTCGTTGCCATGAGCCCATACTACGTGAACTGTGCCTTCCTGCAAAAGAAATTGAGTATCATTTTTTGAAAGATGGTAAAAACATTTGCTGAAAGGCATCATATACAGTTCAATTTAGTTCTACAGGTTCCATTTCCCTTATCAGCAGGACATTTAAGGAGAACTTCGAAAATATTTTTAATTGGATGGTCACATATTTTCGAGTTAACGGTTCTTGATCATGCTAGTTTCATGGTGTTATACTTCACTGTTTTGAGAGCAGTGGTAATAGAACAATTTACAAATAGTAAGATGCCTGTCTGTCTTCGAACCTATGATGTACACCTTGTACCTAAGTCGCGGCCGTGTTCGCTGCTTCACCAATACTTACGATACCTAATATGATAAATGAGTGATACTGAGTAAATTATGCCTTATAATTTTTCTTACCTCAATAATATAGTCGTCAGGATCACAGGTGTCGAAGAACCTCTCAAACACCAAGCTTTGAGTATCCGCGTCTACGTAGAACGAATCGCAATCTTGTTTAGCATCCCGCATTAATTTACCTTCATCGTCTGCGTGCATGTCCTACAAAGTTAGAGGGTTGGGTCATCATAAAATGGTTTTTGAATACGAGAGGAGCTAGATATCAACCAGGATACTGACCTGGAGGCCTACTCTCTTTCTCGGAAACGTAACTTCAATTAACGTGAACGAATAAAAAAAAAAAATTAAATTTTTTTGTAATTTTTTTTTCGAAATTCACAGACAATTAACGTGAACGAATGTATTGAATATTATTGTGTGCGTCCGCAAATTATATGGAGTAGGGTCACAAACGTAACTACGTTTAATTTTCGTTCGTTGCCGAAGTTACGTTTCGGAGAAAGAGAGTAGGCCTCCAGGTCAGTATCCTGGTTGATATCTAGCTCCTCTCGTATTAAAAAACGCGACATGCTGACCCAGATTTCGATTCAGAAAATCTATGTCTATCTCAGCCGCTTACGTTATGGCAAAAAAAGGTTAGACTTAAACTTCCCGAATCAAATCTCTGGCTGGTCTGATTTGTCGAATACAAATAATATCGAGGCGGTGAAAACTCATATCACTGACCAACCTGGGGATCGAACCCAGGACATCACGATCAGCACTTCAGCACAACTACGTCTAAGACCAAAAAGTCTCATTCTCATTACACACCGCCATTAAACCTGTATGTAAAATAATTACTAAAGAAGTTACGGTACCTACCTCAAAATGATGTTTTCTCCTGTAATCAGTCCAAAATAAACAGACATCTGAGTTATTCAAGTTTCCTCTGTCAGAGAATCCTAGAGAGAACCAATAAAATGTCGGAGCTTTTTCAGATATCACTATTTGAAACTGAATTTTCCGGATGGAGTAATCAATTCGCCATTTCAGTAAGAATGCTCCGTTTGGGTCTAATACTGATTCAGACTCTGCTATCTGTCGGTCTAGTGGGTAAAACAGAATAAAAATTTATTATACATAGGTACTATCGCGGACACTTCCGCCTGACCACCACTAGATTAATTTTTGCTTGCACTTAATAAATAGAAGCGCTCTCTAGCCCCGCTCCTTGACCTTTAGTGACGAAAAGTTTATTAGTTTTATTAACTTAATAAAATAAACAAAGATATTTAAAAAATATTGGGTATAGTAATTGCGATAGCGCTGTCCTAATAGGCGAAAAGTTTAAGGAAGCGTGGCTTGCCGCTGCCGCAGGATTTAAGCGAAAAAAAAATTAAATGGTCAGGCGGTAATGGCTGCGATAGTACCTACAGCTTGATTGATTTCGGAGATGATTGAGGTAGGCAGAAATGAAAAGAAGAAGAAATACTTTCACTTAATACTGTACCTACTTGGAAGGATACGGCTTCGTCATTTCCATTATAAAAGGGACACAAAGCTGCACTCCAAATTTTATTATTTCTATTTCCAAACAAACCAAAAAACCGCTACACCATCTGGCATGGATCGAACCCAAGACCTCACTCACGCTGGTAAAGAATCCACTAGTCAAATAAAAATGAATAAAAGAAAAGTTACTTACCACCATTCTTATTAATAGTATACGAGAAATGCGAACACACAAACAAGGACAATATCGTAACCACACACTTTAGAGCCATAGTGAACCACTAGTACATCCCTCTTGCAATGGTCTGCCCAGGTCCGCAGCCAGGGAGACAATGAGAAGCGCCCTTGTGGTTCCCAACTCTAGATATATACCTACCTATTCAGACTTATTTGTGGGAACTCTCGGTATGTCGGTTGTAGTACAGTCGAGTGGAGCAAGCGAAAGGCTTAGTACAGACGGGGAAACAACATGCTTATTTTTTTTTGAGGCAGTTTTGTAAAGAAATAAATGACTGTAATCCCCGAAGGGAGAGGCAGAGGTGTACTTTACTTAATAGTACAACCACATTTCGCTAGTTATGTTTGGATCCCATGTAATAGAAGCTAGTCTATTGCCACTCTGTGGCTGCTACTAAGGAATTCCTTATGAAAAACCCAATAACACTTTGCCCGACCTGGGAATCGAACTATTGTAGTCTTTGAATCGAACCCAGAATCTCATGCTCAGCAGTCGCGCTTACTACCATTAGACCAACGAGGTATAGTCGAGATACGTTTATTCGTAAAGTATAAACGCTGCTTATCCTAATGATCTGGTTTCCGAGAACCTGGAAACCTTGGGCGGCGAACATAGAGAAAGGTTCCATCAGGACATTTCCAGCATTGAAAAATGGCACCAAGGCACAAGAAGTCCTCATATGTTGGCAGATCTTTGTTGAACACTTCTAAGCTTCAAGCCAAATACCTACTCCGGAAAATTACACCAAATTAAAAAAAAAGGAGTTTAATTATAAGTAAACTTAGAGCTGTATTTTTTTAATTCTCCTTAATGTTTGATTTTTTTGCCGTCTGTGCGGAAATAACCAATTTGACGACCAAAATTTTTACAAAGGGTGTAAAACACCTCTTAACGAAGCCGAAAGGCACTGGTTCTCCCTGTCATTGCGATATTTTTTTTTGTTCTACACCATACTTGGGAACCTTCTAGTTACGGAGATATTAGGGGTCAAAGTTACTACTTTTTGGCAATTAGTTTTTTGAATAAAAGTTTTTAATGTAAGATTTTTACTTTAAACACCTCCACCACCCCCGTACTATTCAATCCGTCCATCAGCACAATGTTTTGAGTGGGTTACATTGAGTTCTACCACAAAACATGATTTTACACCCCCAGAAAAAAAGTCGTTTCCCAGCAATAATTTTTGCGTAAAGTTACTTAGTTTCATGTACAGAATGCTTGGTTGACGGCTTCGTGATGAGGTGATTTACACCGTGTATGTGACGAATTTACTTCATGAAAATAGAGCTGTGGCAAATGGCGAATTTAGTTTGAGAAGAATGTACAATAACCCGTGAAATCATCCCCTACACGTTATCGCTCAAGAGCGTTCAAGCGCACATAAACAGATAATAGGAATATGTACGTTTAAGTGAACAATGAGCCTTTTTTGCATTATCAGATTCAGATTAGACGAAAGTTTGAAGAAACCACGAAGGAAGGAATATTTTTTTCAGGATTAGTACCTACTTTTTTTTATAATTTTATTTTTGTATAATATGGAGAAAGTGAGTGGACTTTTCTAGGGCAAACCCTCTCAATGACCATTAGGCGTCTGTCTAGGTTTCACTTCAAACATCGAAACAAACTTTTTCTTTACGAACCAATTCGGCGCCTGATTAATACTGTTCAAAAATGGGATTAAATATAATGAGCACCAAAAAATACTTTGAGATCCTAAGCTACGTTACCCAAAAAAAAATACAAACACCAAAAAAATTGTATTCAAAGACCAAATATAGTAAATGATCACCAAATATAGTAAATGATCACCAAATTTTGTGGCAAGAAGAACTTAGGAAGCAAGTGCGAGCAAAGCGAGCTCGGGATATTGGGCACCCCGACTCGGACAGGTTAGGTTCGAAGGGGATGGCGAGGTCTAGTGAGCGAGCGGAGCGAGCGAACTAAGACCCCGACATCCCCTTCGTGTTAGGTTACTTTAAACCCTGCAGAGAGAAATAGGAGCCCCGTCGACTACGCCTTAGTTCGGAGCTGTGATTTTCAGGTTTTTAATTCTGGTGATCATTTACTATTTCTGGTGATCATTTACTATTTTAGGCAGTATAAAAATGTTTTTTAAGGTTATATTTACTTTATCTGGTGTTATGTTAAACATAAGCCTTCAAAAATTAGCTTTAAACAAAAAAAACAACAGACAAATACGAGTGTCCCATCTAGTCACTAGCTCAAAACCCTACGTGACAATATGTCCAGAGGATCCATATTATATATATAAATACTTCTTATTGAAATGTTCTAGACGCTTCGGCAGTGGAATGCACCGGGCGATGTCGGCGCTATATTAAATTCCTTCAGGAATGGCGCCCTCCCAAGATGAGGTCGCGCTGATTACCGCTTTATTGGATTAGGGATAGCTAGGCTAGGCTGTGATGGTAAACTGTGGTTTTGAAATTATTTTGTCGCATGAGTTTGGTTGTTTGTAGACACGTATTTAATGTATTAAGAATTATTTTTTAGCTTGAACTATGAGACTGAACTGACTTAAAATATTTAAAAAGTGTGTTCAGTTTTTTAATAGCAAAGTTGTTTTTATTAATGATTTAAAATTAAAGTAATGCTGTAAAAGGGACTGGTAGGAAAATAAGACACGAAATTTAAGAAAATTACACATTTAAGTATAATAAACAAAAATGCTATTCTACATTAGTATCATTATTCTCTTTCATATCTACGTCATTTACTACTTTGCTAATCTCGTCACTTTGAGCTTTCGTTTCTTCAGATTTTTTAGATTTCTCTTCAACTGGAATTGCAGATTTCTCTTCAACTGGGACTGCAGATTTCTCTTCAACTGGAATTGCAGATTTCTTTTCAACTGGAACTGCAGATTTCTCTTCAGCTGGAACTGCAGATTTCTTTTCAACTGAAACTTGCGATATCTGCAAATAAAAAATAAAAATAAACATAATCTGGTTTGAATATTTAAATTATATAGCCTTCCTATCTTCCTATTTAATTTTATTAGTAAATAGCAACGAGGCATAAATGCCGTGTATACGGACTATATCAGACATGATCTCCTAAAGCATAAAGCAAGATATAGAAATCAAAGTACAACTTTGATAAACTTATATTATGGAAAAGTGACGCTTTAGAAGATTTTGTCTCATACAGTACTTTTTATTGATTAATAAGGGCGGATTTATGCGTGGCTGCTATTTATATAAAATATTTAAACCCCTTTCGAGTGTATAAAAAATAGTGACCGACCGAACGTGCAGTTGTGTTTTCGGCCACTTTCTAACACAGTTTCGGTTTCGTCCTTTTATTGGCCGAAACACGTTATTAATGAAGTGTCGTGCGTCGTTCAGCTCAGGGTGCTTCGGGCGAGTTCGGTTCGTATTTTATACGCTGCCATACTGTTCATATGATTGCTATAAATCTTTGTCAATCTATTGCTTGCACTTGCGTGAAGGTTAGAGGATAGGCGTAGTAAATCGGATAAAAAAAAACTCGGACTACGCCGCATGCGGAAGCTAGTAAACCTAAATAAATGACTATTTCTGTTACATGCTTTCATTATTGTTTTTTTCTATTATTTATTTAACATGTGCTAACTATCTGTATGCGTGCTGTCAACAAAACATTTTGTACATCAAACTAACTCCACGCAAAAAATATTATTACTGGGAAACGACTTTATTTTTTGAGTGACTAAACACGTTATTATATGGTGTAACGCAATCAAAACATTGTGCTTTTTTATCAATGCAGGGGAACTGATAAATAATTTATCCCCTACCCTTCTCGAAAATTGTCTTACCTCTCTTTCAAACAATATAGCCAGCTCCACATGCTTGGTTTGAGGGAACATATCCACGGGAATAGCCCTAACGGGCAAGAAGGGGGCTCCTCTCAAAGTCTTGGAAGACGGACGGGTGAGGTCTATGAAGTTCTTCACGACTGATGATGGACTGCATGAGATGTAGACCAGACGCTTGACCTTCTGGTTGTTTCGTAGTTGGGTTACTGCGCGCATGTCTGTGAGGGCAGAAACACGAAGAAATAAAGACATGTCTCACATTTATGTCTTTTGAGTGGATAAAAGTTATCTATGGTTATTAATTTTATTTACTTATAAAAAAATTTCTTATGTCAAATCTCGTGTTAAATAATCGAATTTAGCTATACCATTATAAGAACTTGAAGAATAAACTTACTTCCCATAAAAACTATCTAAGAAGACGCCAATCACAAATAATATGCTTTATTTATTTTCTTTTTTTTTTAAATATCCTTTTTGGGGATTTCCATGAAACAAAATAATGCATTATTTAACATCATAACTATACTATGAATATCGCTACTTGCAGTCAATCCTAGCAGTGGTTGACGATGATGTATGGAAAAAATCGTAACGCGTCTTGCCGACGTGGTGACGTAAGTATGCTTTTCCTATTAGGACTTTAGAATTTGCTAGTTATATTTTATCTATAAAAGCTGTTGTTTTGCATCCTCGTTAAATTCAAGGAGGTAACTATGCTAGTGATTCTCGACCCGAATCAACAATAAAATGGGTAGGCTATTTTTTTAAATATTTATTTACGGAAATTCGATAGTGTGAACCACCCGTATTTTAAACACGGCCCGTCTGATCTCCGCCCTTTTTTTTTTTTTTTTTTTTTTTTTTTTTTCGGATGGGAAATCATCAAATGACTTCTCCCGCTCTGGGCGGAGCGGGAGGGAGTGTCAGACTTGTACTGACTAAAACCCACCCATGTTCCTTCTTCGCCCTTTTTGTTCCAGGGCCGCGGTATCTCTTTCGAACAACCCGCAGCCCTGGCAGGCATCGGCCCTCTCGGGCCCCTTCCGGTTTACTGACATCTCCTTGAGGCGCGCGTGGAACACGTACGCGCCGTCGACACGGCCTGTCGTCATAAGACGGACGGACGGTGAGCTAGCCCATTACTCACCGTCCACAGGCCTGATCTCCGCCCTATAACCACACTTTCACACATACAAACAATCGCAAATGTTTTTTCGATAATTTCTTATTCCCTAATCCACGTTAAGGGTTTTTTTTCTGACAAACTTAAACAACGAGAAAAACAGCGTTTATTAATAATTAACTAGGTACCGTAATGTAAATTAATTATTTATGTCTTTTGTGACAGTTTCCTGAATTTTGACGAGGATGCAAAACAACACCTTGTATAATACTTGTCATAGTGCATGCAGCCATGTGCCGATGACAAAAAAAAATTGGGATAAGACCAGAAAGAATAATGATGATGATGAATGCTTGTATACTGATCTAAAAATAACTTACGTAATCCAGCTCTAGGCGGGTCCACTATAGCGATGATGTCTTCTCCGGTAGCTCTTGCGAGGACCGAGGGTAGAATATCCTCCGCTTTGCCAGTGAAGAACTCGCAGTTCTCTATGTTGTTCAGCTCGGCGTTCGATTTAGCATCCTTCACGGCTTCCGGTATCATTTCTAAGCCTAATACTTTGCCAACATGCTGAAAAATTATATTATGTACATACTGCTTTTATTCCCCGTAGAGGTAGGCAAAGGTGTATTTGAGAACGTGTGTAATGCATACACCCGCTGTCATTCGTTGTTTAAGTTCCATGAAAAAGAGGTTGTAGCGGAAAGAAATGTAAGACGACTCTGCTATAGAGCTAGAGGAAAAACTAAATTACATTACTCGTCACGGAGGAGAAAGCCTTACATGTTGAAAAATTGGCTTACACCTGATAAAATGGCTAATCTGTATTACTTTGATATGTAAAAACCTCTTACGTCTGCAGACCCTAGAACTACGAAAAAAAGATGGAAGGACAAAAGCCCAACCCGATTCGTGACCACAATAAAATGAAAACATTAAAATGGTTAAAAAAAACGGCCTAGAGGAAGTCGGACTCGCGCACGAAGGGTTCCGTACCTACCATTATTTGTAAAACAAGCAATCACTTTTTTGTATGGGACCCCCTTAAATATTTATTTAATTCTGAGCTTAGTATTTGTTGTTATAGCGGCAACTAAAATACATATTCTGTAGAAATTTCAACTGGCTAACTATCACGGTTCATAAGATACAGCTTGGTGACAGACGGACGGACGGACAGCGAAGTAATAGGGTTTGACCCTTTGGGTACGGAACCCTAAAAATTAGGGTAATTTTGAGTTACCAATAGAAAGTATATCTATCTATAAGGACATTATAAAAGTTACAGTTTTCAAGTTTTTTTATTTATTGTTCGTTCTTTATAAATCCAGTTTGTTACCTGAGCAAAGCACAGTCCAATGGTGCCAGTCCCACAGCATATATCCACCACGGTAGAGTCTTTTTTCACCTGACTCATCTCTATCGCGCTTTGGTATAACACATCAGCTCCTGCAGTGTTCACCTACAATCAGACTTGAAACATCAGACGTAGACTTGTTAGTTACGCTGGGTAAGCTACGATAACAACAACATTCTAAAGATAAATTAATGGAGACGTGGGTGTCCCGGAGAGACGTAGCAAAGTGTCCCTTGAAGATGCTCTTCCCAAGGCAGCCGTAACAGGGAAACATACCGGAAACCTGGCACATTCAAAATGACAGACCGCAGCGGCAGGACTGGTCTTTAAGATGTAAAATATACGAAAACGGTTACAGGCGGCAATGTTGCCATCTATTTAACGCAAGAAATTTTTACCCATGGCGTTTTCCTGTATCAGTTGACAGTTGCATTCACGATTTTATTAAACCACATTTATACTGTATACCCGGGCATTTTAAGAGTCAGCTCACACCAAGACGCAACGCGACGCGACGCAGCGCGCACACTTTAAAAGAGCGATTCAAAATATAACTTTATTTTCTACACGAAAAGATACACATTTCGTTGTGAGAATTCAGAATACGTTGCGCAACGTATTCTGAATTCTCAAGGTTCGCGCAGTGTTGCGTCGCGTCGCGTTTCGGTGTGAGCTGACCCTTATACGATATATGCATGCATATTGCTTCTGAAACTTCTTTATGGGATACTTCAGTAAAACCTACCTGGAAGAAAGCCTCGGGCGATATCCTGAACTGCTTCCCGAGAATAGTATCAATAATGTGTGTGGAGCCTGACAGATGAATTGGTTTAGATGCCTCTTCACCTACCCGTCTGTAAGATAAATATAAGACTTAATGCCGTACACTTTTCAGATCATGTAAAAAAATTAGTATCCGCCCGACGGTTTAGGTTTCGGCCAATTATAGGCCGAAACTTCGACCCCACCGAAACTCTGTACTCGTGAATTGTTACATGTCCTTGAACAAAACCTTCGGCCCTGTTCAGCCGAAACCGAGACTGGGACCAGGTCCGAAGGTTTCGCTTTGGTTTCGGCTAAAAATCCTGTTTAGGTCGGACACAAAAAAAAATCTGCAATAAAATATTATTACCTTTTAACAATGAGTTCAAAGTACAAGGACTTGATACCGCATGTGATTGCTTCCTCAGAATTAAAATGGTCGATTAAATCCTTCTTGATTTCATCAAGTTCTTGTTCTGTTAGTTCCTTTAAACAAAAAGAAACCAATTGTGACTGAAGGCACTGTTTCCATAGTTCCATAGACAACCTCAATCGAGAGACACATGGAATCTGTACAGCAATACTGTAACATCTTACCTGAGGATGCATAACAACAATCAGCATGACTTCACCAGTGGAAGTGGAGTCCCGCACAGTAAGATACCTCCAATGTCCCGAGTAGTCAGCCGGGGAGAAAGGTGCCAGCTTTGACTTGCGCACAAACTCTTGGAATAGCTGAAATGCAGCTAAATTAATACAATAATAACGTTGAAAATGTGTGAAAGCAAATAAATAATATATGGATGAATAAAAGTTGAATACTGGATTAAAATAACGAGATGAATTAGATGAACCCAAATCAGAGGCTCAAGTCGAAAGTCTCAAGTTGAAAACTTACTACTACAGAGGTCAGAAAGTTGCGTGATTTTCAATAAGCGGCATTATGTTATAAATTAGCGACACTTTATACATGGAGAAAATTTATAAAAATATACATGCATGTCCCCAAATGAGAAATCTGAAGTCAGGGAAATTTATTGTTTGTCAAATTGCCTACAAACATAAAAGCAAAGTTATAATATGCAAAGTTTCACTTTTACTTTGAAATAGTTAAGTATAATAGAAGGCAAATTGTTGTAGTCTGTCAAATTGATGAACAATTAATTTGTCTGACTAACTAAAAACACTATTAACTCACCAAGACAGCCTTCTTGGTCTGCTCAGAGATGTGTATCATTCCTTGTATTGGACCAACTCCAACGGTACCCGTGACATAACTGCCCAGCCTGAACCCAACAGTGGGCAACTTGGACTCCTCATCAATCCCAACAGTGAACTCACACTTGTTTCTATAACCTTGTGTCACAGGGGACTTCTTAATAGGTTTTAGTTCAAAACTTAGGCCTGGCTCAACTTTCCTTTTGGCTTCAATTTCTCGACGCCTACTTTTATCTATTTTCCATATCTCATTGTCGAACTTCATGAGTATGTTTTTTATTTCTTTTTCTTTCTGTTTTAACTGTTGGACCAAGCAAAAATGTTTAATGTAGCAAAGTATTTTCTTTTTTGGTAATTGAAGCAGGAAATGAACTTGCCAGTAGCTAGCACAGTTGTGTGCAAGTAGGCTTTATGCCTAGACAACTTTTGGGAGATTACTATGCAAGTATGCACCTATTTCTCAATGTGTTAAGTTATTTAGAACCATGTGCAGTGCAAATTATTACTGTCAACTTGAATGATAGTTCAGCTAAAATCAAAGAAATTAAATAAATGTACCAAGTTTGAAATTAAATTTTCAATGCATTTTTTCCTGACAAGCAGTGCCCCCTTGAACTGCACACTTTAAAGAGATCATACTATACATGGATTTTTGGTGCTTTATTGATATTGAAATTTTTGTAAAACAATTTCTGAAGTTGTTTTTCATAATGAATAGAATAAACAAAAAGACAGTGTTATATCGCATTTTGGCCATTTGCTTCATAGCACTTATGTTTAACAATAACCCCCAACTCAACTCGTTTAAGACCTTGTAGCCTACTACTCTACGAAGTAGAGTGATGTCATTCAAGGTTTTATAGTACATTATAGAATAGGCCTTGAAGGGTCATAGCAGAAATGGCATTATTGGCATGCCACTTATGCCATTTGGTGCAACCTTCTGGTGTTTCCAGCTTGAATACTGATGAGAAAGGGGTACTGACGCCATGTGGACTAGCTCACCAAAACTTGCAAATTTTCCCAATCTACCTTGAGCCTAATTCTTTAAATATAAAGTTGATAATCTATTCCAGAAATTTGACAAATTGTTGTAGGTTGATGTGCTGGCGTCTGTACAAACACTGAGTATACCTGTTCCTCATAAGGCATAGTCCAGTAAGGAGTGGTGGCATCCTTCAACCTTTCTTCTTGACTCCTGCTAGGATCTTCTTTCTTCTTCTTAGGGTCTGTTACTTCATCATCTTGTTTCCTCTTTCGCACTAGAGGATCCGGAGCTGGCTTTGCTTCCTCTGCTATTAAGGTTTTTCCTAAAAAACATATGACACAGTTATAAATGTATTGGCAACCAAATACCCTCCCTGATATGGTCATGAAAAAGAGGTATTATTGAAATCAGCCTATGAAGTGCATGTTTACATAGCTGGGCATAAACTCGTTAATCGTTAATTCACCAAGTCAACATTTTGATTAACGGATTAACTTTTAAGTTAACTTTTTAAAATGTTAACGGAGACGTTAACTTCCGTTCATATGCAGAAGTCCGTTAATCGTTAATCCAATGCCTAATATTTACTGCACGGCTTCGACAAGTGCCGGGTGGCGCGTGGCAGCGAGTGAAACAAAACTAGATATATTTTACTGGCGCGTGCGAGTGAGAAAGAAAACTGCAAAGAGATTTGTTTCGTTTAATCATTTCATTACTTAGCGCTGGTGCTTAGAGTGACGAGTGTTTTGTTTGTTTGTTGTTATTATAAAATTTTACTTTTAATTTCCAGAACCTAAATCAACAGGTTTTATAAGTTCACTAAGCAGCAATATAAAAATGCAATTTTACACATATTAATAGATTAACGTTAACTTACGTTAATTCTTCCGAAATGTAACGCTTGAACTAAACTATCTTTTTTTTGTAGCGGATTAACGATTAACAAAGTTAACTATTTGATTAACGGTGCCCGGCTATGCATGTTTAACACCAAAGCCAAGACCAAGACCTGTGTGTTATTGTTTTTTTTAACAATATAGTCTTGCGTTCGGTCGCAACTTGCCTGATCTAAAGCATTTGTGATTTTATACAATACCATGGAATGCTCAGTCCTGGAATTGGATTGGGATCCCCACTATGCTAGGATACAGTACCATAAAAGTTAAAAATGTGTATGAGAATTTTTTTTTAGATATTTACCTTTCCATAAATAGCCATTGAGTGCTCCAATAGCTTTCTTGCGCTCATTATCATTTTGGAAGCATGCATACAACCAGTGGCTGCCATTTTTAGGTCTCTTTATCTTGCTTGTGTGCAACCCTAGCTTCTGATTCATTAGTTTTTTTAATTCCTAAAATTATTAAATATTTAAGTATATATCAGATCATGTTGCTCATAACTATTTACATTAGATGTAAATTAAAGCATAAATGGTATGTTCTATTATTAGTGTAAAGTAAGACTGTTATTTTATTTACATGTGTATAAAATAACAATATGCTTCACTGTATTATTTTTCAATTTTGGGTTACATCTATTGGACACATTCAATTTTAAGGTCTGAAATGAGGACGGCCTTTAAAATAAAGGACGTCTGGCAACCTTAAGTGTACGTTATTCATATTATTATGATTAAATCTACAAAATAAAATTTATTTCATATAAAAACAAATAGTAAACATACAGCTATTCCGTAAAACTTGGGTAGTCCGCGCAGTTCGATTTTAAACTTTTCCGAAGAGAACCCTCCTCGGTCTAAATAAGCATATTCTTCTTCCACTTTCACTTCTTCCGGTGTTTCTTTAGTTATCTCAACAGCTTCATTTTTCTCAGCCATTATCTAAACTTAATTAAAAACAAAATCAAATCTCAAACACTTCTTACTTTCGTAAAGTTTTGAGGTTATGTTTCTCTACAATAACGTAATTTCAAGCATTTTCTGTTGACGTAAACTTTGGAAAATTAGTTAAGTGTGACAGAGACAGAAGAACAACTATGCTTTCTGAGATATATAATATGAACTGGAACACTTATTGAGAGACATTTGACAGTTTCAAATACGTTTAGAAATATGCTGTGTTATTTAAACGTGGCCCTTCCATACAGACAGGCACGTCATTAAACGCAAGGCATGAAAGTTGATGAAAATGTTAATATAGGAATAATAATTGCAGTGAGACAACAGCAATCAATCATCACCGAATGTTTCATGAATCCCGACACCAACTTGTTCTGTTAGGGACTAAAACACATAGGGCTGCGGGTTGTTCGAAAGAGATACCTCGGCCCTGGAACACAAAGGGCGAAAAGAAGGAACATGGATGGGTTTTAGTCAGTACAAGTCTGACACTCCCTCCCGCTCTGCCCAGAGCGGGAGAAGTCATTTGATGATTTCCCAACCACAAAAAAAAAACACATTTCCAATTGAGCAAGCTTCTTAGTTTTATCAATTACTAACTGTATGGCATGCATTTCAATACACTTTTTCCTACCTACTCTAAATTTTCTAATGTACCTACAAACCTTGTCCCGACATTACCGAACCCAACAAAAAAAGAATTATCCAATTTGGTGCACGTTCGGAAGTTATGCGCGTACATTTCAGTGATTCATTTTTATATTATAGATTTCGTTTATGGAACCACAACCCTGGCCCTAAGTTTAAGTAGGCGAAAAAAGGTTTGAAGGTGTAAAGACACCGACTGCCCAGGGTACGCTGGCATTCTGGGAGAATTCAGTAAGTACTAGCTAACCCACGCAATTTCGTTTGTGTCACGTTTTCCTCGTTTTTGCACCATTTTTATTTGATGCTCCGCTCCTATTGGTCGTAGCGTGATGTTATAAGCCATCCTCGATATAAATGGGCTATCCAAAACTAAAACATTTTTTTCAATTCGAACCAGTAGTTCCTGAGATTAACGCGTTTATCCCAACAAACTCTTCAGCTTTATAATATGAATTATAGATTGTAGAAGATAACAGAGCAAATAAACATCTCACATTAAACAAGTAAATAATATATTTTAAGATAATATTCATTAAATAAGTGTTAAAATAAATTAGTAATCATTATTCACAATAGATTTTGAAAATTCTTGGTACAAAAGGTTAGTTTAGTCACATGGAAGTATAGAAGTACGATAGACTAGACACGACATTAGAATAGGACATTATGAAGTATAAAGTCTATATTAACTAGGTAACCTAATTAAATGTAATTTGTTTTCCGAGAGCCCACAAAGCAACAATTAACTTTAAAAAACTTAAACATGTGTTCTGATCGATGCCTTCCAAAAACAACATATTTAAAATTTCCACAATGCCTGCCGAATAGAGGCGTACTTTCCGCTTTCTGAGTAAAACTCAAGCTATCTAACGAGAGCCTCTCTCTTGATATGTTTGGCTAGCGACCAAGGGCCCAGTAGCCAAGTGCTCAACATGGCTACTGAGCCCATAGCGATTTGATCCTTGTGGGCCCCGCTTTTATATCTTCTCGTAATACATTTTTAAGCGTAGCATTGAATTAAATCTATACACATATGCGTCCATTTATTTATTCATTTAAAATAGGTACGCCACCTGTATATACATTTAACAATAACAGTATAATTGGCTAGGGTTCTTATGTAGGTACAGCGGCGCGGCGACAAGTCAACCTATATATTTCCAGTATATCATGGCCTCGCTATATATAGATTTGCCGTACAATAAGAGATCCGCATAAACTGGTTTTGTATGGCTTGATTGGTTGTCGTGCGTACCAAGACATCTACATGATATTGCGTTCTACAAGCTGTTGTTTTGCATCCTCGTCAAATTCAAGGAGATAACTTTGCTAATGATTCTCGTTCCGAATCAGTAATAAAATGGGTAGGTATTTTTTTTCCTTTTTACGGAAATCGGTAAGTTTGAACCACCCGTGTTTTAAACACGGTTCTAGTGCGAGGATCAGAGTCCTCGCACTAGAACCGCGCTTTCACATATACAAACAATCTCAAAAGTTTATTCGATCATTTCTTATTCCCTAAACCACGTTAAGGGGGTTATTCTGAAATACTGACAAACGAAAAAAAAGGATTTAACTAGGTACAGTAATTCTATTTGATTACTTATATATTTTGTGACAACCTCCTGAATTTTGACGAGGATGCAAAACATCACCTTGTATATTAAAAAAAAAACATACAGGGATTTCGAGCCTTGGCCTTAAAATTAAAGGTAGGCACAGATGATCGCACCACACCACTGCTTGTACGCGATAACTGTAAGAAGATGGTATCGAAAATAGTGATATCGCTGGAACATCTCAACTTTACCTTACCATACAACGGAATCTATATCTAATAATAATCTCGTTAAATTGTGTCTAGCTAGCCATAAATCTCTGCATAATTTATTACATGAATAAATAGAGAAGTATCAAAAATAGCAATACGTTTTAAACATTGGACTTCCTCATTGTCATTGAGGGCTAATATCGACGAGGCCAAGACTGCCTTTTTCCAAGAACATAAATAAACACCATCACAAATTATTGTACGTAAGAGTTATTTTTATGAATCACATAGTTATAACTAGGTGTGCGTGTATGTAGGAGAAAAAGGAAGAATAATACATAAATACATAAATTAGTGAATAATACTACACTAAGCAATGGTCCAGTTAGGCTGCGCGACGTAACACAACGGTCCCATTCCATTTCCAATGCATAGAAAATAAATAACACTCCTTATATAAGGTGTTATTTTGCATCCTCGTCAAATTCAAGGAGATAACTATGCTAATGATTCTCGACCCGAATCAATAATAAAATGGGTAGGTAATAAGGTTTTTTTTTCTCATTTACGGAAGTCGGTAAGTGTGAAGAACCCGTGTTTTAAACGCGGCCCGTCTGATTCTCGCCCTATAACCGCGCTTCCACACGTACAAATAATCTCAAAAGTTTATTCGATAATATCTTATTCCCTAAACCACGTTAAATTGGTTATTCTGCATTTTTTTGTTATCCGTATCGTTTAGGAATGTTGTTTTTATTAGCTGTAAGTTTCCCAAATAGTATAAAATAAAATAAATACTGACAAACTTAAACAACCAAAAAAATCAGCGTTTATTGATAATTAAATAGGTACCGTAATTTTAATTTATTATTTATCTGTTTTAGTGTTTTGTGACAACCTCCTGAATTTTGACGAGGATGCAAAAAAATACCTTGTAGAGGCGAAAGTGGGAGAAACATACGCCTCAAGCTGCTGGCTTATGTAGCGCGAATAGAAACACGTGCACACACTGACACAGTGACACATCAAGCAATATATAATATATTTTCAGTATAACATGGCCTCGCTTTGAATAGATTTCCAATAAAGGGTGTAAAACACCTCTTAACGAAGCCGAAAGGCACTGGTTCTCCCTGTCATTGCGATCATTTTTTTGTTCTATACCATACCTGGGAACCTTCTAGTTACCGAGATATTAGGGGGCAACTTTTTGACAAGTTTTTTTTTATAGACAAGTTTTTAATGTAAGATTTTTACTTTAAACACCTCCACGACCCCCGTACTATTCAATCCGTCCATCAGCACAATGTTTTGAGTGTGTTACATTGAGTTCTACCACAAAACATGATTTTAAACCCCCCAAAAAAAAGTCGTGTCCCAGCAATAATTTTTGCGTAAAATTACTGAGTTTCATGTACAGAATGCTTGGTTGACGGCTTCGTGATGAGGTGATTTACACGGTGTATAATGAGAGATCCGCATTAACTTGTTTTGTATAAGTAACTTGATTGGTTTCGCTTCTATACAAATAATAATTTATGTTAATATAAGTGTTTTCGCCGCACTGTCTAGCAAGAAAGTACCTATTCTAAATGCTAAGTGGTCCCATTCTTATCAAACATATTTTTAAGCGCATCTTTGTCCTGATTCTCCTTTTCTTTCCGTAATTTCTTTATTTGTTCCAGTTCTTTATCGACTGTTACAGCCATGGACGGATTCAGCGACTTCAATCTTTTGAAGTCTTCTTCAGCTTCGTCAGGGTTCCAAGCACCGACGTGTGCCTTACCTCTTCGGTACAGGGCTTTTTCATTATCTAGAAAGAATAGGTAAATTGATTCAGAGGTAAAATTTTGTTTGTAAGTAATTTTAAGATAAAGATAAAATGGACGCCTGTATATGGAAAGAATGGAGGTGTCTGATGAGATGAAGAGAAATAGAGAAGTATGGAAGAAGAAGACATTCTGCGCCGACCCCAAATGAATTGGGATAAGGGCAAGAGAATGATGATGAAGTACAGAAGTAACTTATTACTTCTGTTATGTCTTATTAAGAAAACGAAAGCATACTATACAAGGTGTTGTTTTGCATCCTCGTCAAAATTCAGGAGGCTGTCACACAAGACATAATTAATAATCAATTAATATTACGGTACCTAGTTAATTATTAATAAACGCAGTTTTTTTTATGTTTGTCCATATTTCAGAATAACCCCCTTAACGTGGTTTAGGGAAAAAGAAATTATCAAATAAACGTTTGAGATTGTTTCTATTTGTGAAAGCTCGGTTATAGGGCGATATTCAGACGGGCCGCCTTTAAAACACGGGTGGTTCACACGTACCGATTTCCGCAAATAGGAAAAAAAAAATTACCTGTCCATTTTATTATTGATTCGGGACGAGAATCAATAGCATAGTTACCCTCCTTGAATGTGACGAGAATGCAAAACAACACCTTGTATATACTTTGAGTTTCTATATGTATGGTTTTTATCAGTTACAAAAGATACAAACTAAATTACCTTTTTCAAATTCGAGAACAGTGTTACAGTGTTCTATGACAGCATAGTATTCTTCATTTAACAGTTTGCACTGAGCATAGTTAAGTAGTATGGGCAATTTTATTTTATTCAAATCCCCCCATTCATCATCGTCTTTTCGTTCCCTGTAAGAAATTAGATAGCATTGCTTAAACTCGCTTAAAGGGATACTCTAGTCCTGCAATCAGCAATGTTCCTGCCCAAAAAAAATATTATTCATTTTCATAATTTCATATAACATATACCACTTCATAATTTCATACTATTTACTTTCTACTTTACTATTTATTTTCGGAAGTTGGTAAATTTCCGAAAATAAGTGTTGGAAGCAAGTAAGGAAAAAAGTCACGAAACAAACAAAATTCTCAGACTTCCGAAAGTAAAGATATTTTCCTGTGGATTTTAGATTTTATTGTGGTAAGAGTTGAAAATCCTAATTCACATAAATAGGTCTAAGGTAGGCATTTAGTTGTATATTTTTGTAATCACCCTTTAAAACCCTTCATTTAAAGGGTTTGAAGCAAAAAAATCGAAATGCATATTCAAAGAATTACCCTGATCAAAAATGTATATTTTAATTGCAACATTATTTCTTTTTCAAGTTTACCTGATCATAAGCTGTTCACAGATAGCTAAAGCCTCATTGTAAGCTTCTTCAGCCTCTAAGTACTTCTTCTGCATATACAGTTTGTTGCCTTTCTCTCTCAGAGTAGGTATGAAGTCTATCCGCTGCTGGGCATTTAGCTGCCACAACTCTTTCTCATACTCATCTGATCTTTCTACTTTCAGTACTTCTAGAATACAAAAGAAAAAAGTTGTGTCAAAAAAAAAACAGTGCGTGGAGTCATCTCCACGCGGAAGAAGTGAAACTGTGCCACGCATTCACTCTCGTTATTTTATTGAGCTTCTAAATAATATTTTGTTGTTTTATTGTTGTATTATTTTTATTACATAAGTTTATCATGGTTATTCTACTCATGGAAATTGAGCGAGGGCTGGTCACACCGAAGAGTCGAATGCATGACTGTTTGCACGCCATCTTGCGTACCTAGTAAAACTACCTTGTAATACTGCCATCTCTTAGTGAGTTATAGAAAATATTCCCCCTCCATGGTAGCGTTAAACTTGTTGGAAGTTGCATAAGAAGTTTCACTTCAATAATTGTTACCCTCTTTAATAAAATAGTATATGTCGCCGCAAGAGCGTCTATCTCTAAGACTATTCATTAATCTAATTAAGGACCAACTCATAATTAGCGTTTTTGATAATATGGATGAACCAGCCATGCCATCTGTGAGTCAGCAAAACAATTAATACAAAGAATAAACCGTAAGTAACTTAATTCAAAGATTCCAAATAACCCTCGAGAACCCTACGAGAACCTCCGAGAACTCTACGAGAACCTCCGAGAACTCTACGAGAACCTCCGAGAACTCTACGAGAACCTCCGAGAACTCTACGAGAACTCTACGAGAACCTCCGAGAACTCTACGAGAACTCTACGAGAACCCTTCAATAAAATCTCCGAGAACCTAACCTCTCAAAACAACGCAAGTTGTTTACAGTAATACTACTCAGAGGAAATTTCTATTCTTTCAGGTCTACGAGAACCCACGAGAACCTACGAGAACCTTCGAGAACCTTCGAGAATCTCCGAGACACTCCGAGACACTACTAACTACTAACTTCAACTACACTAATATCACCAACCATGAAAGGCATTGTACAAATAAGAACAACATTCAACGAGGCTGGTGCAGAGCTCGCACCGCCTGTCAGTATGGCCGTATCGGCGCAACAACAATAATTAATAAATGAGTTTAATAATTTGATTAAGTCAAAACTAGTTCACAAGCCATGAATTAATAATTGTTTGATTATTGTAATGTAAAAATCTTGTGATTCAAATAATGCAATACTTAACCTAAAATTATGTACACGTGCTTGCCACGTTATAAATACGGCCGCACAGAGCGCGCTAAGGCAGTCTTGCTTGAGCCGCCGTACTGTACGGATCTATGTAAATAAGTCGTTACGCTGTCGGTTTGAATAAACGAGGCATACAGTATACTTGTGGTGTTTTACTTGAAAGATTGAAGATGAGTGATCACCATGAAGATAGTGTCAGTGACGTCAGCTATGCTGACGTCACGCTTTTTAAAAACAGAACGGAGACAGTTTCTCCGTCATCAGAAGTGGGATTCGAAAGAGATTTCTACCCAAGCCACTTCCTCATCAGCTCGTTTACCACCTGAGCAACTGGAACCAGCCAACATTCGGCGTCAGGAGCCTGGACTGGTCTCCAATACAACAATGGAAGCCATAAATCAATCAAGACCGCATACATACCCTGATCAAGGAATGCGGATGGACGGAATACCACCACAATTCCTTATGCAGATGATGGAAATGATGCAGAGAATGTCAGAGCGTTTGTGCGCTCCGCCTGCCGAATCAAAAATAAGGATCAAAGACATTTACCTGCCATCATTCGAACACACATGACCCAGTCAGACCATAAACTAACACATTATAAAAACGCAGTTTACATGGGTAAACTAAATAAACAGTGAAGTTGCATGTGACGATCAACTTCATAAGGCACTCAGAATGCCCAACATCTACAGCACAGAATGACCGAAGCAGCAAAAGAATCAAAGATTGGACACCGAGAAAGCACATCAATGAATAAACCTGCTGAAGGATCATCAATCCCGGGAAGTATTTTGTTTTATTAATTTTAATGTGTTGTTACTGTTGAACATATCTACAGTTAACAACAATTTAACTTATCACATCACACACTGGCTATGTCAATGCCACCTTAAACTATCTACTACAACACATAAGGGAGTGAAATAAAAACACAATTTCAATCACTCCATTTATGCTCATGCATTGCGCTTATTGAGCTTATTAAAGCTATTATTTTAATAAGAATCATTATGTGCCATAAACAAGTCAGATAGGCAGTCGCTTAATGTAAAATACTGATTATCAGCTGCATCCGGTTAGACTGGAAGCCGACCTCAACAAAGTTTGGGAAAAGGATGATGAAACATAACTTATTGATCAGATTAAACTATTTAGTTACTTGCATCTACACTTCATGAATTTAATGAATTAATTAAGTAATAGCAAAAGACATTGTTACTGACTTTTTATTCACAGTAACGAGGAAAATTCTCTAAGAAACATTTTTGGTTACAAAGATTAGTTACTTGATTTTGTGTAAACATTAGAAGAGATGAATTAATTAACTGGGCAACAAATTTTATTAGAATACTCATGGTATTTGATGATTGTAGTGACTAGAAACATTGAATACAGAATATTCTTATTAGAAATTAGTCACATTCATTTGACACTAACATTCTTATTGGTGTCTATTGGTTGCATTTAGGGCTTTTCAAACCAATTATGCAAACATGAAAGCATTTGTATTTGACAATATGTTTCATAATTCATACTACACCTTACACTTCGCCATGAAACTGATTTGTAAAACAAGACAAGTAATGAAGTGCCAAACAAATTTCAGTTCAACGAGTTGTGACGATGAAATCTTAGTGCAATAAATGAACTGAAAGCAAAGCTTTCAATTAGTTAAAATGTGAATGTTTTGTCAGTGCACTTACACAAATAATAGAGTTTTTAAACTAGTTCTGATCAGTTTAACTTTCACATCGTTTAATTAACATAATCTAAGTACGAAAACTATTTCAAAACAATTGATTACCTATTTTATAGCCTATCACTCCCAACTAATTTAAACATTAGTAGGACTGCTTTGTGCTTGATGGTCATGAGCCGTACCATTAAAGTATGAGAGCAAAGTGTCATTGAGTGTTTTTTTTTTTTTTCTATCAGCAAATAGCCTTGTTCCTAAATGAGACTTAGGCGTGATTGGCATGTTGTGGATGTATTATCTACACCCCTGCCTAACCCTTCAGGGACTGCAGGTGTGATGTTTTGTTTCTTGCACTATTATTTACCAGCATGACTTCTCAAATTCCAGGTTCCAGGCAATTTTCTTCATAGAGGAAGGAAATGATAACCAACTATCAAAGAAAATGAAATAAAATTGAAGAGCAACTATAAAGAAAGTGCCAACATTCCAACTGTTGACTGCTACCTCAGCAAATGATAGTAGAGCAAGTTCACTTAAAAATGTGGACTGCAGCCTGGTGAATAGATGACCGTGTCGCCAGCTATCAAATGAGGAACAGCACGAGGAGTGCCAACCAGGGATGACTGTTTCGAGTGTCCACTCACCATAAGCTAGTATAAAAGATAACAAAACTCCACATACTGAGAGTGACGGCAGGTGCAGGGCGCGCACCGCCGATCAGAATGGCCGTGTCGCCGCAAGAGCGTCTATCTCTAAGACTATTCATTAATCTAATTAAGGACCAACTCATAATTAGCGTTTAGTAACTTAATTCAAAGATTCCAAATAACCCTCGAGAACCCTACGAGAACCTCCGAGAACTCTACGAGAACCTCCGAGAACTCTACGAGAACCTCCGAGAACTCTACGAGAACCTCCGAGAACTCTACGAGAACTCTACGAGAACCCTTCAATAAAATCTCCGAGAACCTAACCTCTCAAAACAACGCAAGTTGTTTACAGTAATACTACTCAGAGGAAATTTCTATTCTTTCAGGTCTACGAGAACCCACGAGAACCTACGAGAACCTTCGAGAACCTTCGAGAATCTCCGAGACACTCCGAGACACTACTAACTACTAACTTCAACTACACTAATATCACCAACCATGAAAGGCATTGTACAAATAAGAACAACATTCAACGAGGCTGGTGCAGAGCTCGCACCGCCTGTCAGTATGGCCGTATCGGCGCAACAACAATAATTAATAAATGAGTTTAATAATTTGATTAAGTCAAAACTAGTTCACAAGCCATGAATTAATAATTGTTTGATTATTGTAATGTAAAAATCTTGTGATTCAAATAATGCAATACTTAACCTAAAATTATGTACACGTGCTTGCCACGTTATAAATACGGCCGCACAGAGCGCGCTAAGGCAGTCTTGCTTGAGCCGCCGTACTGTACGGATCTATGTAAATAAGTCGTTACGCTGTCGGTTTGAATAAACGAGGCATACAGTATACTTGTGGTGTTTTACTTGAAAGATTGAAGATGAGTGATCACCATGAAGATAGTGTCAGTGACGTCAGCTATGCTGACGTCACGCTTTTTAAAAACAGAACGGAGACAGTTTCTCCGTCATATATCGCTTCACAGAAAATTAAATTACGTTTCAATTATGCCTATAGCTTTGACCAACAAACCACATAACATCACGTATCTAATCCCTGAAGGGTTAAACAGAGGTGTGTTCAAAAGTACGAGGACATCCACATTTTGTCAGTTATGTTTAAGTCTCATGTAATAGGTGGCAAGCCTATTGCTATTAATCGGTCACAAATCCAGACTCTGTTGCTGCAACTGAGAAATTCCTGATGGATAAACCCAATAACAATTTGACGGACCTGGGAGTCGAACCCAGGACCTTATACTCAGTAGTCGTCATTGTGACCAACAGACCATGAATGCGGTTTTTTATTATGTAAAACAAAAATGTTATATGTATTAGGAAAAACAGAGACGCAAAATACGCGCCTTAGACGTGGAGTTGCGGAAACCAGCCCTCTATACAATAGGAAAAACAGATTATAAGGAGGCCACTAGCTACTTTTTAAAACAAAACCAAAATCAATAACAATCAACCTTGAAATTAGTCTAACAAACATTGAATCACAATCACGCACTTCATGAAAGTTGATAAGATATCACAGAAGTGGTCACTATTTAATTGATTCTATTGTGAAGTTGTTTAAGTGAATACAACCCAGTCAGATAAAAAAATGATTAATTTGATGACCTAATGTTGACAGTTAATGCGAACCCTGATCTTCTCTATCTTCTTGTATGCTTCTGAAACCTGGACACTGAAATCACGCATTCGTAACAGAATTGATGCGTTCGAAATGTGGTGCTGGCGCAAAATGATAGGCATTCCCTGGACGGCGCGCCGCACAAACGCCTCGATTCTGAACGAGCTCCAAGTTAAATCTCGCCTATCCACTATCTGCATGAAACGACTCCTACAGTACTTCGGACACGTGGCAAGGAAGGAGCCTGATAGCTTGGAGAAGCTTATTGTCGCTGGAAACGTGGAAGGAAAAAGGGGCCGTGGAAGTTCACCAAACCGATGGACAGATGCGGTAAAGGAAGTCTGCAAAGGGAATTTCCAGGCATCTGTCCGCATGGCCGAAAACCGTCAAGCATGGAGAGCTTTGGTGGAAAAAGCGACGACCTCATGTGGTCATGACCCTCAGTCATGAGGAAACGAGGAAGAAGAAGAAGAATGTTGACAGTAAAGAACATCCTTTTTCAAATAAGTGTTTTTTTTTTTACAAACTAGTTCAATTTAATATATTTGAAAGGGTATCATTTAAGCTATCACCAATTTAATTAGTTTTGTGTTTCTTAAATAATAGGGTTTGTCCTCAAAATAGTAAATCTGTCACCTAAATGGAATCATCAAATAATATTAAAACGCTTACCTAAATATTAATTAAGAATTACTTGGAAATAATATCAATCATCAAGTAATTTTATTAGGTTTCAAAATAATAGAAGTGTCACGAAAATTGAATCATCAAACAATGTAAAAATCTCCAATGTAAAAGGCTCCTATTTCTCTCTACAGGGTTTAAAGTAACCTAACACGAAGGGGATGTCGGGGTCTTAGTTCGCTCGCTCCCTAGACCCCGCCATCCCCTTCGAACCTAACCTGTCCGAGTTGATGTGCCCTATGTCTCGTATTAGGCATTTCTTCATAGAAATAAGGAACTGATCTATTTATTTGGTGACAGATCTACCATTCTGAGCACAGAGCTATTATTTAAGTAACAAAACTGTTATTATAAGAACGAAGTTTATATTCATGTAATGCAATATAATTTTATTGGTTATCGATCTCTTATTTTACACATATATTAACATTAATTTGATAATTCATACCTGGGAACAATTTTTGTTTATCTGAGAACGAAAATATTTCGTGGCGATAGATCTATTTATTAGGTGATACAACTTGATGACAAATATAAATTTTGGTGATAGAAAATATAGTTCCCTATTTGAAATAGGTGTCTTTCTCTAAATGATATTGTTTGATGCAGTATTGTCAAAAGCAAACCATAATCCAAAGATCATATATAATCTAAAGATCAGTTCAGCTTAACCAGCTAAATCTCAGTACATTCATGGGTTAGATTATAAATAGATAACTCTCACCTATAATAAATTCCAGATCACAAGGGTTTTTCATCAAAACATCTAAGTCTGGGTGCCCCAGGCCTTCAGTATGCAGTGTCATGGTACATGAGTGCTTGATTCTCTTGGGGTCCTGGCCTAACTCTCGCAGAGTTTTTGATATGAATGGGTAACTGAAGACTAGCTGTGGAAATAAAGAAACTTAAACTGTTAGAAAAAATCATTTCAGATGCACAATATAAAATGCATCCTGTTTCAGATGTGCAATATAAACATGCACATAATTTCAGATGCATATTATAAAATAAACAGATAACATCATTATGTTAAAACATAGTAAACATCATATAGGAAACAGTCTAAATAATAAAATTAAGCTTATTAGAAAAAAAGTTACTCATATTGTTGGTATGTTGTATGTTTTACCTTTTTTTTAATGTTCTATTTTCGCTATGTTTGTTTTCAAAATAAGTGTTAAATTAATTGCCTATTATTTTATGTAATGTTTTGGGGAATTTGTGCATAGTAAGTCTCAATTTGATGTTTCTCTGCACATTCAATACTGAAAAGGTAGTTTGTTGGAAATGAAGCAGTAAACTTATCATAAACTAAATTTACAAATAAATGTACTTGTATTTATTTAGTTTGTTTACTGACACCACTCATTCCCTTCCACACCATACCATACCATATGGAACAGTGTCTTACCTCTTTCTGAACTTTAAAGCTGGACACTTCCCCGACGGCCATCAACTTAACTATAGTTTCCCATACTTCCAACTTGAACTTGTGTCCCATGACCAATACCATGGGCTCTTTCTTTCCAATCTTTCTGCTATCGTCCAGCAGGACTCTTTCCTTCCCAAGCTTCCATGTTTGAAAGTGAAAATGTACCTGTAGTGAAAATGATATTTTTAGTAAAATTGTTTACAGTTCAGTAATTTAAGATAATGTAAATAATGTTTCTTACCTTACTGCCATTTGCGATGGGTATGTATTTTTGTCCAGCGTATATTAGTTTTTTGACTATAGGAGCAGTTTCAGTCATATTTTTAGATTAATATGGCAAATTTCCACGAGAAAGTAATAAATTACTTATTTGTTTTTGTTCACAACCCTTCGCGATTTTGTTGAATTCATTGAAGTTGAAGAATGGATCAGTGTTGCCAGGGCCCTTAAGTCAAAAGTTACGTTTCATTTCCTGAAAAGTTACATTTTTGCTGCAAAAGTTACATTTTTTTAATTTCGTATTTTTGATGTCGGAGGCAAATTGATGTCAGGAAAATGGCGGAATATGAAGGAATCTATGATGTCTAATGGTGTATTTAATCTAATGATAAAACAGACTTTAGTTTCATTTGTTCGCAGCGCCATCTTCACAGTTGTTACTATCTAGTCTAGCACCTAACTTTTTCTATTAGTTTGAACCAAATCCACGAGAGGTGGTGCATCTGTTAGTTTTATACTGAACTAACTAGTGAATCTAGTGATACTCAATATGTATAGAACTCTTCATTGAGGGCAAAATAGCCTCAACGCAAAAAAAAACCGACCAAGTGCGAGTCGGACTCGTGCACGAAGGGTTACGTACCATTATTTATAAAAACGAGCAAAAAAAAACACTTTTTTGTATGGGAGCCCCTTTAATATATATTTTATTCTGTTTTTAGTATTTGTTGTTATAGCATCAACAGAAATACATAATCTGTAGAAATTTAAACTGGCTACCTATCACGGTTCATGAGATACAGCCTGATGACAGACGGACGGACGGACAGCGAAGTCTCAGGCAGTCTCAGTAATAGAGTCCCGTTTGACCCTTTAGGTACGGAACCCTAAAAAACAAAAAAACTTACACTATCGACGATGATTTGTCATCTTTCTTTATTGTGCATTAAATTGAGTACTAGTCTTCGATCAATAATAGTACTAGATTAAGGATCAGGAACAAAAATGAATCGCAAAAGTGTCCACAGTTTGCACACAAGTAAACATCTATATTTCTTAGAAAAAAGTTTTATAATATTAACAACTTCAGTTTAATATAAACCTTAACACTCTAACATAAAGTTTAATTACAATTACAAAATATATTTATTTAAGTCCTTCCATCGGAGAAAGGTAAAAGGCAATAAATTTAAAATGTCACTTGAAAATAAAAAGTCATGAGTTCAAAAATATTTATTCTAAAATGAATCTTAAAATTTAATAGACAAAGTTCAAAACATTATATTGACAATTTCGTGCTTATTCTAATTTAGAACTAGACGTAATTCTTGGTATTACATTTCAATGCTCAGAACACAGTAAGTATTGAAAGACGTAGAGTTGCAGAATATATTTTTTTTATGCAAAGGTTCGTTTTGTAAGGTTGCAAATAGTTTTGATCGATTTAAAAAAGTAGTAAACTAAGTAGTAGGTACTATTTATAACCGACTTAAAAAAAAGGGTTCTCAATTTGACTATATTTTGTTTTTTTTTGTTGTTGACGGATTTTTGCACTAATTGTAAACTGATGTTCTAAATTCTTTTTTATTCGAAAGCCTAAGCCTACTCTAGTGGGGATCTGATGGTAGGATCCCAGAGAAATCGAGGGCAACCCTCAAATTTTATAGGTTCTTATACAATGTTTTTCATGTACTTTCTAACGAGGATACGTGGTATCTTAAAATAATTATTAAACTTGTTGAAGGTGTGGCTTGTAAAGAAACATACTTACGCGGTTTATTGAAAATAGTTTTAAAGTATTTCATGAAAATACCTACAGGTATAGTTTTCATCCGATACATTTTTTTGTAATTTACGCCTTTGCGTGTTTCCAGTTATGTTCAAACTATCAAAATGAATCGAACATATTCTCGAATTTTTATAAGGTTTATATATTCTGCACATCGAAATAGGTCGCTAGAAATCTACAAGAAATCTACAAACAAAAATAATATTTAAAATAACAACACTACTCCATGCATCGCCTTTTCCAAAATAGTCAATGTTTGTTACAATAGTTGGTGCGTTGTTGCAAACATTGGTCAAACAATCATAATATTAGCTAATTTCACTTTTATTGAGTATTTAATTCTGTTTTTATTTCATGAAAAATCACTTATATATATCCTTATCGAAAAAAAACATATTCCTTTAAAAATCTTAGTGTTACGGTCATTATTTTCACAGTTATTGCACGCGCACTGCGGGCATTTCGACGTCTTAATGTTGGCTATGATTGGACCATACTAATTTGAAATAAGACCACAAAAGCATTTGTGGTCTTATTTTTCGAGCCGTTTTTGAAGCGCTCATCGGGAATCTAGTACTATTATTGATCGAAGGTACTAGTGAATAGCTTTATTATAATTTTGTTGTATACTTTTTAAAATTTTTGTTTTTTCTGAAATTACAAAGCATGACAAATAAATAGGCTTATTATATTAAGACGAAAACTAAAAATATTGTTAAATATATAGCGAATTGGAGACAAAAAAAAAAACATCAAATCCACCAGCCTAGCATTAGTTTTAAGGGTTCCGTACCCAAAGGGTCAAACGGGACCCTATTATTGAGACTTCGCTGTCCGTCCGTCCGTCCGTCTGTCATTAGGCTGTATCTCATGAACCGTGATAGGTAGCCAGTTGAAATTTTTACAGATTATGTATTTCTGTTGATGCTATAACAAAAAATACTATAAACAGAATAAAATAAATATTTAAGGGGGCTTCCCATACAACCTTGCGTAACGCAACATTCAACAAAACAAATCACAATCAGCCATGTTTTTCTTTTTTGAGCTAAGTAGTACCTACGAAACGAAACTGCGCGAACTTGCAAAGTAGGAAACGTACGCGCACACGCTCAAGGAAAATCAAGTTCTAAAACAAGCAGGATAAGTTTCATTTTGTCATGGCAGTTTCATTTAGTGCCATCTCTGAGTATGATATGGAGTGAAATTACTTTTTAGGTGCGTTCAATTTGGATGCGTTCGTAAATTGTTTGCAATAAAAATCTAGTGTAACAAATCTCGTTGTTCTCAAAAGTTACGAAAATTGCCCTAAATCTAAAAATTACTTACATGTTACGCGAGGGGGTCAAAAGTTACGAAAAATGTAAGAAATGTAACCTTCTGGCAACACTGGAATGGATGACAGATGACATTCATTCATTTTTTTTTTTTTTTTTAATTTGTTCCTTTCGGAACAGGCTAAGGTCTAAGACCATGCTGCCTAGTCTTCAGTTTGTAGTTTTCTTGAGTAGGGTAGATCCAGTTCAATTCATCAGTATGTAAATCCATACAGTAGGGAAATCCAATATAATTAGTTTTATATATCCATTAGTAAGTTATTGACATTCATTCATGACATTGACATATTTCTTTTAATTTTTACTTTTCGGAACTGGCTAAGGTCTGAGACCATGCTGTCTAGTCTTCAGAATGACATTGACAGTTTTGTCACTATGGTTGACAGCAAATTGTTGGAAAAATTATTTTTTTAATTCTAAAGGGACACAAATCACACATAGTACTTTATTTCTGCAGCCACAGCCTTGGTAAATTGGTTAGAAACTCGTCACCGGACGAGCATACCTCTATCGAGATTCAAGTCACTTTAAGGCGAGCTATTGACCTTATCTCATAAAAAAAAGACGTCCCATAATTTATTTAACGAGCGTCAGTGCCCAATTTTTAACCCCCAACCAAAAAAGAGGGGTTTTTTGACTTTACATTACAAATTGATATGAAATCATTTTTAGGGCTCCGTACCCAAAGGGTTAAACGGGACCCTATTACTGAAACTTCGCTGTCCGTCGGTCCGTCTGTCACCAGGCTGTATATCATGAATAGGTAGCCAGTTGAAATTTCTACAGATTATGTATTTCTATTGCCGCTATAACAACTTTTTTTTTATTTTTATAAATCATAGTACGGAAGTCTTCGTGCGTTAAAGCTTACAGGTAATTAGCCTGCTGTTGGCTTCTTCCCAACACGTTAAGTTCTTTTGATCCAAGGTTAATTTGTAAATACCACCGTCTTTGAGTTTTTCTAGCTAATTCCATCATTTTGTATGAGGCTGCCGCGACGCCTTGTTGTGAGACAGTATTTTTTTTTTTAATAACTTTGTTTATTTGGCAATACTAAAAAAATAACTATGTAGTTGTAGCCAGCCTTTTTGCTCAAGTTTTAAGGTTTGATTCCACTGCGTTTTACACGTATTGAATGACACAATCAATAAAAACCGTACATCAGTGATGATAATAGAATACCATCTCTTTGTGTATCTTTCCGCTAGTAGTTCGTTCTCACTCTTTTCATTCGTGTCATATTTTCAAGCGAAAATTATAGTTTTAGTGAATTGTAGAATTTACAATTTTATTAGCATTTAATTAGTTAATCAATTATTTAAGTTAATAGTATTACTGTTTCTAGTTAATCCTAAGTTATAATGGCTGATTTTCTGGAATCTGAAGCGGAGGAAAGCGAGGTTAGTGAATAACTTCATCGAGCTTGTGTTCGTGAAATGGGATTACGATTGCGTAGTTTCTAACCATGGTTGTTGGATGATTGTAGGTTGATTCTGAAGATGAACAACCAGCCGAGCGCAAGAAGCCAAAGCGCAAGGCTGCCGTGCAAAGTGACGATGAGGATGAGGACGAAGAAGGTATTGTTGACATCGTGCACTTTCTCTTGCGTTACAGTCATTTTATCATTTGGTAAACATAATTGGGTGACTCCGCACGGTTATGTTGATAGACGCCGTTTATGACGCTAAACCATTCTGTGGAGATAATTTTCATTAAGAATGTAATATGTCCTGAATTTGCCAGTAACCCACCTGACACACTTTTCTAGCCATGTGACTAAATATATTTTACAGTTATTTTGATGTTATAGGCAACATATAATTTTCTTTGTATTATACCAGTCTTTGCAATATCAGTCCTATAAACAGATTCCTTTGGTAATGACTTTCTAGTCACCCAATATTTTGCTCCCTCTTCAAGTTATGAAAAGTTTCTTTGCATACCTATATGCCTGACATAATAATCCAACCTATTGCTATATAAGGAACTAAAGATATGTAAGTATTAATGTATGTAAACTTATTGTAATTAAAATTGCAATACTTTATTAAAATATAAAATGTTCTGAACAGAAATGACAATGTAAACATTGGCATAGTTTAAACTTCACACAAATTGTTACTGTAAATTAATACAATTTCACAATCTTTATTGTAACAAACTTATCGCCACCAGTTCTTTTACATGACATAACATTAGGCCTGTAATCCCCGAAGTGTAGGGCAGAGAGCCTAATGCCATTAACCAAGCAAAAATCCAGACTCCGTGACTGCCACTTACAAATTTCCAAAAGAAATACCCAATAATACTTTTAGATAGCTGTGGTATATTTTATGAATTGAAAAGTAAAAAAAGGTTTTTAGATTTGTTGGAAGATCAACTTAATAATTAAAAACATTTCTTTTAGATGATGAAGAGCGTCTCCGAGAAGAACTCAAAGATTTGATAGATGACGCTCCTATAGAGGAGTCAGGAAGTGATGGAGAGGATTCAGATGCTAGTGCAGGACCAAAGAAAAGAAAAAAAAGTGATGATGAACTGGATGATAGATTAGAAGATGAAGATTATGATCTTATTGAAGAGAATCTTGGTGTCAAAGTGGCAAGAGTAAGTACCATACTGTTTATGTGAGGCCAAATACAAATTTATGTCTTTTTAATGTCTGTAAACACATGATAGATGAGTGTTTGGTTTTTATAGACATTAAATTAATTCAGTTCTACCAAAATGTCCCAACCAATGGTCACTTTAGATAAATTGACTGCAGTATGTAGAAATTATGACATCTAGAATGTCACATTACTTTAAGGTATTTAATAAGAGATTGTACTTGAAGCATGACCACTGTTGAAACGAGTTTTGTCTACGGAAGAATCAACATAATGACATGTAGACAATGATAATCTGTCATTTTGTTGATTCTTCCATCGACATAACCCATTTGTACAGTAGTCATGCTTTGCGTGCAGTTATAAATAAAAACTCTTCATCATTAAAATAGAATAGAAACATGGACACAAACTTTAAAGTCACTGAATTTTTTAACATTCAGACATTTCTTGGTCAAGTACAATACTAGGACTAGTTTAGGAATGAACTTAATAGATTTGACTGGTCCTGTCTAGTCTGTGCTATATTTGTTAGTAGTCGTGTAACTTAACTCTATTAAGGAAATTCAACAAATATTCCACTGTTACACAAGTTGTGCAATTTTTTCCTAAACTGATAGCAGTATATGATACAATGTATGGTTTTCCAACAGAACAAATTCAAGCGTCTGCGTAGACTGGAGGATGATGATAGTGACAATGAAGGGAATGATGACCCGGAGCTTGAGAGAGAAGTCATTGCTGAGAAGTTATTTGTTGGAGGATCAGATGAGGTAACTCACAATATTTTGGTTATCAACTGACGAAGAGAGAAAGAAGAGTGGAAGGATGTGGGGGGAGGCCTTTGCCCAGCAGTGGGAAATTATAGGAGGTGAAAAATGAAAAAAGAGGGCATAACATAATTAGCCTGTAATGTTTCAACTTCTGAGTGTGTCCCAAAAGTGGAAACCAAAGACCTATTTGCTATGAGAGTAAAGAAGCTTACTTTTGTTTAGTTTTTGGTGTTTTATTTTTGTGAAAAATTATGTTTGTCCCCTAATTGCATGTAATTGCATGAACACTTTTTTGCCAACTTGTTGGTTATTCGAGTCAATCACAATACTATATTTCTCTATACTTATCCTAATCAAGTCTTCCTCTCGAAATCGTCAATAGTTAACATGCATTTATCTATGGTTAAAAAGAAGAAGAGATTTATCTATTTGGAGGCTTGTCATTAATTACATATTGTTGAACTTAAGGAGGATGAAAATCGCTCAGAATCTGCGGCGCCGCGCGGTGGCGAGGCTGAATACGATGATGACAATGAAGACTTGGAGTCTGATGCAGATGACTTCATCGTCGATGATGATGGCAGACCCATCGCTGAGCGCAAGAAGAAGAGGAAACCTATATTTACTGATGCGTAAGTATAGGAAAATGACCTTATGCCACAGTGTATGAAGCACCTATGATCTTACCTGGAGACCTCGACATTTCCTTTAGTTCTATTGGACTTTGACGGCACTGTTGGCGCAGTGGTTGACGATGCTGCGCTGCGTGTCGCAGGTTCGATCCCCGCACGGATCAAATATTTGTTGTATGGCCTACAGATAGTTGTTCCCGGTGTGGCTGTTTGCGTATGTCAGTTTAAATGTTTGTAAACGCACCCACAATACAGGAGAAATTCCTAGTATGGGGCAAAGTGTAAAAAAAAAAACTCAAATATTAATATATTAAAATCATATCGGTTATGCGACGAAATCGCTAATTTTAAATCAAAGAACATGGGAAATCAAGAATTTCATTGACTTCATTCCTTTCATATTTATGTCAACTTTTCTGTATCGAAAAACTTTACTTAGTATAAACACTTCTTACGTTTCTTCCAAGTTTCAATAATAATAACAACCAAGAATCAAAAGTTAAAAAGTTTTAATAATAAAGTAATCTGTCTAGTCTGGACTCACTGGCAAATAACTTAGCTGCAGGTAATATTTAAGGCTACTCATGTTATCTCATCCTGTCTTCTACCCATGTTCTGCTTTTTGTCTAAGAGAGATAAATAGATGGAATAAACTTTATTATAAATCAAAATTGTTAAAGCAGCATTCTTACAACGTTGCCAATTTCATGATGATAAACTTTTTTTTCCTATATTCTATCTATTAGGTCTCTACAAGAAGGTCAAGACATATTCGGCGTAGACTTTGACTACGACGAGTTTGAGAAGTATGGCGAGGAGGATTATGAGGACGAAGAAGAAGAGGACTTAGATGAATATTTGGAAGACGAGGAGGAAGAAGGTAAGGGTCTATTAGTTACCATAACCTACAAACCACTACCATAGCCAATTCTGAGAGCAGAAATCATCATCATTCCCAAGTTTAGTTAGGTCGGCTTCCAATATCACCGGATGCAGCTGAGTATCGGTATTCTAAGAGCAGAAATGTGTGCGTAAAATTGTCATTGGTGAAAACAACATAGTAGTCTTTGTTTTATCGTAAGCTGATATGAGATTTGACTAGAATTAAATTGATTGCTGTCTGAGTCTGCATATGTCAATGATGATATGATTACACAATGCATAGGTCAATCCACATTTGAATTAACTGCCAGCAAATGTTGATGTAGGGAAATATAACACAGCATGACCTTTTTTAGCGCTTCTTTAATGATTATCCAATCTCCATACTTCCAATCCTGTCCAAAGTCCTTGAGCGTGTTGTTAATAATCAACTATCTCATTTCCTTTTCTCTAATAGCCTGCTTAGTCCTTACCAATCTGGATTTCGTCCTGGCACTGTATCAGCCCTAATTAAAATAACTGACGACATCCGTTTGGCCATGAAAAACCGGCTCCTTACGGTGTTGGTTTTATTGGATTTCAGCAGCACTTTCAATTCAGTTGATTTTGACATCCTCTTAGGTATCCTTTCCACTCTAAACATATCTCCTCCTGTGATTGCTTGGTTGATTCTCATCTTCGGGGTCGCTCGCAGTCGGTACACTTGAATGAGGTTTGCTCTGATTGGTGTGATCTTTCTGCGGGTGTTCCTCAGGGTGGCGTCCTTTCTCCTCTTCTTTTCTCCGTTTTCATAAACGCTATCTCTAAGATTTTAATTTCTCATTATCATCTCTATGCAGACGACTTGCAGCTTTATCGCCATTTTAAACTCGAAGAGCTTCCGGGAGCCATCGATGCCATCAATAATGATCTACAAAACAGCCTGTGGGCTAAAAACTTTGGACTGTTACCCAACTAAGTCACAAGCTCTCATTATTGGCGGCAGATATTTTGTCAATTTATTGAGTCATCAGTCCCCCCCGCCTGTATTGTACGATGGTGTCGCTATAGCCTACTCCAAGAAAGTTAGAGATTTAGGTGTATTCTTGGACTGCAACCCATCTTGGCATGTCGAAGCAGGAGGGTGTTTTGTTCGTGTCGGTCACTTAAGCGTCTTCAGTAGTTCCCGCCCTTTCAAACTAAAATTACTCTTGCTCAATCTCTTCGTTCTCTTCTTGACTACGCTGATGTCTGTTTCCTTGATGCAACTGAAGAACTTCTTGATAAGCTTGAACGTCTGCAGAATTTGTGCATTCGCTTCATTTTCGGGCTTCGAAAGTACGATAATGTGTCGGAATTTCGGAAGCAGATGAAGTGGCTGCCTGTTCGGCAGCGTCGAGATTCTCACACTCTTTCTTTACTCTTTTCTGTTCTTCACAACCCTAAAGCTTCTTCGTACCTTCGGGAACGCTTTGAATATCTTGTACCAAGAGGTAAACCCTGTCGCTCATCATCATCTCTTCTCCTTCGTTTTGCTCCCCACTCCTCAAGTCGATATGATGGATCATTTACTGTTCGCGCTGTGCGCCTTTGGAATTCACTTCCACACTCCTTGCGGGATAGCCCTTCGTTAGACGTGTTCAGGAAAGGAATAAGAGAACATTTCCTGTCAATATGTTAGTAGTATGTATGTAGTATTTTATATGTATGTTTATTTATATATGTATTGTATGAATTACGTTTGGCCCTCTTTCGCAAATCTCGCAATCGAAAAATGGTTTGCTGTAAGAAAAACCAATTCTGGGTTAAGCTTGCCGTTGTACATTTATGTTTTTATAAGTATTGCAATCTGTATATTTTTAATTTTGTGTGCAATAAAGAATAAGAATAGGATGATGCAAAACATACCCTGGTGCGTTATCAAACAACAAATTATCTTGAAAATTGTAATCTGGCCATTTTTCTAAACTGTGTTTTTTTTCATAGGCGAGAAACGAAGAACAAAGAAAGGCAAACCTAAACGGCCCAGCAAGAAGTCTATATTCGAGATTTACGAGCCCAGCGAGTTGAAGAGAAGCCACTTCACTGACTTGGACAATGAGGTTTGTTATAAACATTTTCTAAACATGTAGAATGTTTTTACCATGCCTTTTAAAATGGGCTAAATACTATGAAACAATGAAGCCCGCTTGCACTACGGATTGCGATATCTGTAACTTATTGGTTGGTTACTCATGAGATATTAGACATAATTCAGGAATACAATGAACTTCAAGAATTTACTAGCCTTGAATTTTAGGGAATAATCACACTTATTGACGTAGAATAGTACTGAGCCGATCACCAAGAGATCTATGTCCATGGAATTATAGGGAAAAAGACGCCATTAGACTCGTTTCAGGGGGCCTACTCTCTAAGTCCGTCAACGAAAGTACGGGTCCGTCCGTAACTAGCTTTATACTTTGAAATGAACCCTACTCTCTAATATTTTCAGATTCATGAGTTTTGAAAACACATCGGGAGTACTGTCCAAGCTTATTGTCATTCATATTTAGTTCGGGCCCCTAACGAATCTTATGTCCGTAAGTGATAAAGAGTAGGAAACGACCGTAACTTCGGCCGAAAGTACGGATTTCGTGCTTAGAGAGTAGACATCCTGATCGGACGACACGCTTTGACACCGCGATTAACTAAATGCGACAAACGTGACGAATTGACGACACGTGTTTGGCTCAAGCCGATCTGGGTCAATAATTGTGGTTAATCCTTGATTATGTCAATTTAATTATTCACACATATTTACTCCATCTTTTACTACCCTAACAGATACGTAAAACAGACGTGCCGGAGCGAATGCAAACGCGTGAGGTACCGATCACGCCCGTCGAGGAAGGAAGCACAGAGCTTGAGGACGAGGCGGAATGGATATACAAGCAGGCGTTCCTCAAGCCGCCCGTCTCGAAACCTGATGCTCAGGAGGCTAGGGAGAGGACTCGCAGGTTCGTATGAGGATGCCAGCTACTAGGCTCCGATCCTGTGTATTTTTTTTGCTGCAAGTTCCAGAGGAATCCTGCGTTTTTCCACGATAATAAGCTATCCTATCTTTCAAGTTGGATCAAACTGCACACGGTGTGCAAATATTTAAATCGGTTAAGTAGTTTAGGAGTCCATCCCGGACAAACAACGTGACGCGTAATTTATATATATATAGATTACGATATTAATATATATAAATACATTCGCAGGGGTAACAGCACAATAACAAAGATCCGCCAAGCGCTGGACTTCATGCGCAACCAGACACTGGAGGTGCCTTTCATAGCGTTCTACCGCAAAGAGTATGTTCAGCCGGAGCTCAGCATTAATGATCTGTGGAAGGTCTACAAGTATGATGCCAAGGTATGTTAAAAAGAAATGAGGTCAAAGTAAACATTCATTCTCGCAGATTTGCGTAAAACCTGCTTAGGCGGAGATTCATTGATGGCTACCCTGGAGTGTAAATGTGGTGCTGTTCCACAAACGAACACACACTTAACACTGTCGGCGCTAAGCACCCAGCATATGGGTCGAACAATAATTCGTTCGCGGGCCCACAACCCGCCTCCCGAATACAATTAGTAACTTTAATTAAGTAGTAAGATGACGAGCATACTAGTAAAAAAAATATATTTTAATTTAGCAGAGAATGTGTTTATATTGTGTCCTGTGTGTCCTTTTGTTTGTTCATTAAACGAACTGATGAACGCTACTTAAAGCACCAAACAAGTGGCTCAGTCTGAGCCGACACGCTAAGAGGAAGAATAGTATAACTAATTGAATGGGTCTCAGAAACTTGGTCATTTGATTTTATTATTTTATTTGATTTCATTGCGTTAAACTGTATAGCGACCTACAAAATACAACTTATTACAAAAAGCACTACAGCGCCATCTATGATAAAACTGAAGAACTAATATGGCCTGAATCTCGCAAGCAAAGCTTACATCGGCTTAAGGCTATATAGAGAAAAACCCGACAAAAACTGTCGGGCAGTTGCCCACTAGACATTACACCTGTCTGGTCGGAGGATGCTCCCTTTTCTATGGAGTATCGAGGAATATTACACCCTGTTCCTCATGCCCCTAATGACACTCAAGTAAAAAATGTCTAGTGTCGGAATTTGGTTGTGGTCAGACGTTGGCTTACCAACCACATTCTTATCAATTTTGAACTGTGATTATTTCCTATCTCATCTCATCAGTGGTGCCAACTAAAGCAACGCAAGGAGAATCTGCTGAAACTGTTCGAGAACATGCGCGACTACCAACTGGACAAGGTGATGGAGAATCCGGACGCGCCCATCCCGGACAACATGAGGCTTATCAGGGATGAGGATATTGAGAGGTAAGGAGTTACTTGCGAACTTGGTACCTAGGCTGCTGTCAAAAAGGAAAACATCGTGAGGAATCCGACATATCCTAGAACTAAAAAATCGAAGACTTGTGACGTCTACCAAGCCGCACTGGGCCCGCGTGGTGGAATACAGACCACTCTCTCTCATAGAGAGGAGGGCTGTGTCCCAGCAGTTGGAATATTAAATGCTATGCTTATTCTTGGTGCCTAAGTTAGCTTGTACACAATATCTATGGTCAAACACATCGTAGATCCTACTGTAGAAGATAGTTATACCTTCAAAAGTAAACTGTTAACAGTACCAGTAAAATTTAACCACTCTTGTCCAGTACTTGCTTCCTATATCTTTAGTAAATGTAAATAGTTCGAATCTCTATTGTAAGGTTTTAGTTATGTAGTAATAACACTTGTAACTCTAGACTTAGATGGGGAATGAACTTATTGTCTTTTTCATGCCATATAAAAGAAAGAAAAAAATAATGTAGCAGGGACATGATGTGCATACAAATCATCATCTTCCTGCCCTTGTCCTATGTTACTTGTGGTCGGCGCAACACGTCTCTTTCCTCCATTCTCCTCTGTCATTCGTCATGCTATCGTATACTCCTTTTTCCTTCATATCATTTTTTACACAATCCATTCATTTTTTCTTTGGTCTTCCTCTCCCTCTCCATCCATCTAAATTTATATTCATCACTTTTTTAGTCACATATGTTCCATCCCTCCTCTTCACATGTCCATACCAAGGCAAACGACTCCCTTTCATCTTTTCTGTAACACGCGCTACTTTCAAACTTCCTCTTATATGCTCATTTGTAATTTTAGTCACTCCACACATCCATCTCAACATTCCGCAATCTTTTTTCATGACATGACGTGCATACAAAATGATAAGAGAATAAACAATAAACATACAAGGCTTAACAAAAAACACGCACATATGTCACTGGAATTTTAATCTGTACTTGGCAATACTTTGCTACGTCTTCTTCCATCATAAGATTGACTTGAAAAATAACTAAAATTCTCCATAGGTTGAAGAACGTGCAAACTCCTGAAGAACTTCGCGACGTGCACACTCACTTCCTTCTATATTATTCTACCGATCTTCCCGAGATGCAGAAGGTGCAGCGCAATAAAGAGAGGAAGAGGAACTTAGAGGAGAAAAAGTGAGTGTTTACTGTGTTAAAGTTGAGTGTATCTAATAGCCAGAAGAGCAGCGGGGAGTTCCGCCCACTTTTTCTACCTATTTAAGACAGTAGCGTGCTGATTCGCTGCCTAATTTGTTGACTTTAGATAACGAGCAGAATTTCTGAAATTTAAACCTTATTTCAATGACTTAAAAGTTACAGGATGTACGCTCATGTATTTCAACAAGTATGCCTGGAAACTCGAAGCTTAACAGTAGTGGTACTCTTTACTGGAGTATGTTTGCTTATACAAACAGCTTTGGAGGCAGATTTCTTGACAGCATCAATCACACCAATTTCCTTATCCTAATGTTCGTGTCAAAAAAGTCACATGGGTTGTCAATAACCACCAAAAATTTTCCCAAGGCGACTAGCACGTGATGAAGCCGACAGAAACGGCGAGGACCCTGAAGAGGCAGTAGCGGCAGTGGAAGCGGCGGAGCCTGACGAGGAAGAGGTTTCGGAGGTCAAGTACGCAGTGAGGTCGGGGCCTTATGAGTTGTGCAGGAAGGCGGGGATCGGTGAGTGATGATGTCTTTGTTAATACTTTTTTGGCAGTTTCCTGTCAGTATACTCGTATAATAATGTATTCTGTGGTTTCCTGATAGTTGATGTTTTTACAGAGCAGGGTTCTTTATGATTGAATAGACTCGTTTAGATTTTATATAAATGAAAGTAGTGGACTGTATTAAAATAGGTATAATACCGTAAATAAATTTTAAAACAACGTGTGAAGACCGTACAAAGAAATGCCCGGAGGGGCCGTGTCTGTGGGCTGAGTGCTGCGAGACGCGCAGCGGCGCTAGGGCAGCCCGGGTTCGGTGCCCGCGCCCCGCGCCCACCCCGTTGTCGTCATCACTTATGTGAGGCGCCGACAATGATAAAATTGAAAAACACAATTTATGGTCGTACAAATGTCTATGGTCGAAAATCATACCAAGGGAACGATTTAATGGCGGAAGATAATGTCGTTTCTCATTAGTGAAATGATATGCGAAAGCGAATCAGACGAAGATTATCCCTTACTTCCAAACTTTATCTCTAATATTAGTATAGAGAAAGTAATACAATCGAAAAGGAGCAATCCTTCCATCGTTGGTTTCATTGTGTATAATGTTGGACTCGTGTATATACAGAACCTCTGGTGAGGAAGTTCGGTCTGACTCCGGAGCAGTTCGCGGAGAATGTCCGCGACAACTACCAGCGACATGAAGTTGAACAGCAACCTGTACCACCGCTTGAAGCCGCTGCAGAATATGTGAGTAACTTCTACTTGATAATAACATTGTAGGCCTCAATCATCAAAATCCTGCCTTTGGGAACTTGGAACTTGGGGTTGTTTCTGCTCGTTATTTCACAGGTGACCACTGAAAACCAGCGCTGTGCTGTGGGTGGCACAGTCCCGTGGCACAGCATGTTGCTGAGTGGTAACCTACTTGTCGCAGTCACGACGTGCAAGCAGTAATCATTTTTGATCCGTCCTGTTTGTACTTTTCATTTTTTTTTTCTTGCGTTGTACCTATATTTATTGTTTTTTTTTTTTTTTTTAATTTTTTATGCACGTCATGTCCCTGCGACAAATAAATATATTTTCGTTCTTCTTTCTTTCTCGTCTTTTTCCTCCACAATGTCAATTCTCACTAATAGTAGAGGAAGACCAAAGAAACGGTGGATGGACTGTGTGAAGGATGATAATGCTAGAAAGGAGGTTACTTCTGAGATGACGAGTAGTAGAGAAGTATGGAAGAAGAAGACATGCCGCGCCGACTCCTAATCAATTGGGATAAGGGCACGAGTCACTATTTGCACTATCAGTCATCATGACAGTGTTTATTTCCTACCTAGCTATATCATCTTGCAAATAAGTGGTCCACCTTACTTCAGTCTACCTCTTTTTAAATGAGTTCCAACAAAAAAAACTGTTAGCATCAAACAATATGGCTGTTAATAAAAAGATAGAAAAAAATATTTATCCTACACAAACAAGGCGACATTACGATATTAATATTAAAATACACACAGTCATCCAAAGTAGCCAAAAGCCAATTACTTGCTATAGAGTTCTTTTCCATCTGCTTAGTTAGAACCAAACTTCCAACGTCTACACACCATTAATTAATAAAACTCAAATAAACTGTGTACATAATAGACATGTATTTTTCCCTCCTAGACTGGTTCAATCGGCTCAGCGCAGGAAGTGGTACGCCGCGCAGTATACATGTGTGGCGTGCAACTAGCTCGTGAACCGTTGTTGCGAACAACGTTGCGAGACGCGTTGCGCGACCGTGCTACACTCACTGTGAAGCCCACGCAACGAGGACTGAAGGAGATAGACGAGAACCACGCGTGTTTTGGGTAAGTGGCTGTAACGTAGGTTGCATGTAGCGAGACACGTTGCGAGACGCGTTGCGCGACCGTGCTACTATAATAATGAAAAACGTGTCTTTTGGGTTGTTTTGCATGTGTGCCTGAGTTGTAGCATAACTATCAGCTATTGACAGTTAGATTGTAGCTCGGGCTAAAAACTTTTCTCAAGTGGTTGACCCCTACAGACACTCTTGATTAATTAAATAATCTTATACCCGTATCTATAAACAAGTCAAACTGATTACTTGAGTTAAAGTAACTACTTAAGCAACAATTTTTATGCAATAGACAAGAATTTGGATGAATTATGAAACGTCAAAAGCAAGAGTTCTTAGCCAAGTACTAGTTACCAATTTCATTACTTAAGAGCGTTTATACCTTACGGCATTTTATACAAACTTTCAAGTCCTTATTTTCCGAAATGACTGAACCGATTTTAATGAAGCTTAAGCAGGATACATAGGTCTTAAAAGTTACTAAAAAACATTTTCAGGCAGGAGACGCAGTCAGCAAATTTCCCCTGGCTAGGGCCCATTCCTCTGGATTTCATTAAAAAATATGGAGTGTTTGTTTTATGACACTGTGTATTTATTTTATCATTTTTGAAAATTCAGGACGTATGGTCACACTAAACAACAGATACAAAAGTAACAAGAGTTTAAAATATCTTGTTTGACACTTGAAAAGTCACCTTCGCTTCTTTGTATGCACACTCTTTACCAAATAAGATACTAATTGTTTTTTTTTTTCGATTCCTTTCAGTCAAAACTATTAAAAAAGCATAATTGATTGATATTTTTAAATCTAGTTATCATTACAAATGTTTGTTCAAAGTTTGTTCATCTTTTATTATTATTATTTTATCTTCTTTCTGTAGATGGAACATAGGATGAGATTATTGCCAGTCTAAAATAAACGTGAGTAATAAGTATTACTCGTTACTTTTCTCAAGTAAGCATTGATAATTACTTCACTATAAAATAGAATATTTTACTCATGAAAATTTTTCTTAAGTTTGCTTGGTTAAGTCATTACTAAGCAACAAGTAACTACTCGTTTATAGATACGAGTGTATATTACGCCTAATCCATAATGATAGTTAACTAAAAACGTCAATGTTAGCTTTTAACCTTTTGAACGCCAGAGCATAAACGCATGCGCGTACCCTCAAGCCCAAGCCACAAATTCACAGCAACAACTTACAAATAAAAAATGGGATTTTAAAAGTATTATTAACTTATTTCTTGATAAGACATTTAATATTTAAGATATATAGATCACATTTTAGAGATACTAAATAAAAACACACAAAAAAGTTACGATTTATTGCTTATTTAGTGTTATAGTGCACTACATTTTTTGTCACATATTTGTGTCGTTGGCGTACAGGGCTCGCGCTTGCTTGTCACGTATATGTGACAATGGTGTTCAAAAGGTTAAATTTTAAACGTTTTTAAACTCTCTCTTCTCGACAATAACCTCAAGAAATTCTTTCTGCGTACACAGTATGCGATACCTGAAAAAGAAGCCAGTACGTGACCTGACCGGTGATCAGTTCCTGAAACTAACGATGGCTTCGGAAGACAAGCTCCTTGAACTAAACATTAGCGAACAGATTGAAGGGAACACCACTATTAACTATTTGGAGGAGATCAAAGCACTTTATCAAAAGGTATTTTTAGGGCGCTGTTTTTGTTTTAAAATTCTGTCGTTAACTGAGGCTAATTCGGCTTGACACTTAACTGCTTTTGAACACTTGGATACAAGTTAGTTGAAACAATCGGCGAAGTCCAACTCAACTCAAAGCATTTATTTCAATTAGACCATTACAGGTCCTGTAGGAGATTCGCCTCAGTTCAGGCGATTCTTTAAAATAAGACGGGTGATTAGACAATGCATAAAACGACCTTTATTGAGCCTGAGCTTCCGCAGTTTTTGACTACTAGCACATTACGGGCGACTTTTTCCGCTTAGTTTTTGGACTGTCCTATAAAATCTAACTTACATAAAAAATTAAGTTTTTATTAAAAAAAATAGTTTTTATTTTTCTCGCACGTCCTGTGCAGACAAAAAAAGAATGGTTAAAATTAACAAAAATAAACAGAGTCATATAAAAAAGTACACATCATCATCATTTGCCTGGACTTTCCCAACTTTATTGGGGTCGGGTTCCAGTCTTACCGGATGCAGCTGAATACCAGTATTTTACATGGAACGACTGCCTATCTTAAAAAAGTTCACATCAGACGAGGTCAAACCGTTCATCCTTATTTCATGGAGTATTATACCTCTTTTGGAAAGAAAAATCAATTCTTCTTTTCGCCTAGGACGAGTTCGCAGCCACAGTAGAAGCTTGGAACGAGCTGCGAGCTGAAGCGGTGACCATAGCTCTCACCAAGATCGTGATGCCGGAGCTGAGGCGAGAGCTACAGGCTGTGCTGCTGCAGGAGTCCAAGGAATATGTACTTAAGTGAGTCCGCCTACCTAGTCTTCCAGGATATAGCCAGGTCTCAAGTGACTAGGGGGTTACTTTGACTTCTTAAAGCAGTATTGTTTTAATCTTATTCTAGTGTAGGAAAGAGACGGAGCTATAGAAGACGTCTAGCGCTATCTCTTTCCCACTCTAGATAAAGATAAAAAAAAACGATACTACTTTAAGACGTCATGGTAGGTCACCAGAAAGCTGGCGTTTCTTTGCTGCTGTTGAGATATTCCTAATGGAAGAACCCAATTACATTTTGCCGTGGTGTCGACTTTTTTATGGGTCAACTATACCTAGAATGATTATGTTTTGTCTAGATGTTGTCGCCGTCGGTTGTACGACTGGCTGAAGCAGGCGCCGTATGAATCCAGAGTGTCTGATGACGACGACGAGGAGTGGTCGGATTCTAATGGTATGTTCACACAGTCTAGTTTTAATCACTTTTTTTAAACAACTCGATACTATCTAAACAGTACGGTAAACTGCAGTACAGTAAATCAATAACTTGTAAAAAAGAATTTGCTTGAATTCGATTTTTTTTGCCGACGAAGTTTGTCCCCCAAAATTTCTGTTCTTTACGACTTACTAGTGTTATAGTTAGAGAAAAGAAGTAGCCCAAAAATCCATCTCCTGCTCCGGACAAAATGGGCCGAAGTTTTCGCCGAAGCCGAAGGTTTCTGGCAAGCGCCAAATTTAAAGAATTCACGAGAGCGCGGTGGTAGAGGCCACAGCACAGCCTGATGCGGGGGGCGGGGGTCACAAATTTAAAGTATTATTATTTTTGTAAAGTTGCAATGTAATTTTAATCAAGTTTAAATGAAGTGGAAGAAAATTGAAAAAAAAAATGTATTATTCACTGTGAGCCAACATTTAATTGAATTTCCTACTGTTATTAAAACTTTGTCTTCAGCTTTGGGCAGAAATCAGTCCACCTTCGGTCGGATCAGCAACACATATTTCTGTTAGGTTTATTTATTTAAAATAGATACCCCAACAGTACATACAGGGTTCTTAGGTGGCTACCAATTACAGGCATACACAACATTCTCTTAAGTACAATAAAGCTATAATCAGGATAGAACTCTCGCAAATCAAACACCTTTTCTTGTCAGGTCTCCGTGTAATGTCGATCGCGTACGTCCCGGACAGACAACACAGTGCGTTCGCGTGCGTGGTGGGCGGAGGCGGGGAGCTGGCCGACCATCTGCGTCTGCCGCACTTGCTGTACCGGCGGAACGCGTGGGACGCGCTCGAGAGACAGAACAAGGAGGCCGACATGACTGCGCTGCGGAGGTAAGCTCGACAAGAGTTCGCTGTCAAGAGAAAAATATCAAGATTATCAAGATTTCTTTCCAACAATTATCAAATTGAGGGACGACTTTGCCTAGAGGGCTCATCATCATCATTCAACCATGCCTAGACGGCTACTTAAAAAAACCTTAATGGTAATAGTGAAATGACAGTTAAATAATAATCTATAGGAAGAACCTCGGACTTTTCGAGACAGTTTGTTTCGATGTATGTAGACCAAGTGGTCAATCAAAGGTAAAAATCTTCATCAATAGGGTAAAACTCTCGATTAAGCCTGTGTCAACTGTATTATCTCTTTTAACTCTTTTTTTTTGTTTTTGTTTTTCAAGATTCAAGATTCTTTATTTGCATGAAATATGGTACATAATGGTCTCATAAATAAAAAAGGTTTCACATATTTCGCCGACTTATTTCAGCATGCAAACTTAAAATTAAATTAAAATACCTAACAAAATGTAGTCGACATTTAGGTATCAAACTTCTAGACGTAGTTACAAAATAAAACATTTTTAGAATTTAATATACCTACTTGTGTGTAGGATACAGGATAAAGTAATAAAATTAGAAAAAAAATATAACAAGGAACAGATATAACATCAATAAAATTTAAAAAAAATAAAGGAATGTGAAAATAGGAACAATAGTTTTCAAAAATATGAACTTATGCTACTTAACCATTACAAATGGGTTTATAAGTCAAAAACTCATTTATTGTATAATAGTACATTATGATATAAGTGTGGTAAGTTGAAAATAACAGCCGAGGCGATATTGCTAGCCCGAGCCGTAGGCGAGGGCTACAAGAAAGCAGAGGCTGTAATTATCAAAGCGCACGTATGTCATACGACGTTTTATAACATATTTGCGAGGAAATAATAAAACTACCGACATTTTCAAATAAAAACAATACAGCGAAAAGAAAAAGCGCGCGGAATAATTTTTACTCGTTCACAAATTATGATATTAGGGATGCGCGGGCATCAGCGCTTTTTTTTTTAAGGCAAAGGCACAAAAACAGCCAGTATTACTAATAAAGTAAATTAATAGTTTTGTGTTTTGTTACAGACAAATGGTTGTAATTTATGGTCAAAATTGATTAAATTAAAGAATTAAATGTTTATTTATTATATTTTATCTCCCAAGTTAATTTTATTCATAAAATGTTGACCACTTTTCTGACATAAAAAGTCTTTGCTAAGATTTAAAAAAGTACCGTTCGTTTTAGACTGAACATTTTGATAAACCGTGCGTTTTACTTTACATTACCGCACTAGTGCGTAATGAGATACATTACGATACTGTCATTGGTGCAATAAGAGACCCTTTACGAGCAAATGTGTTATAAAACACATTATTACAGAGCCACTTCTGCAGTTTCTTATCTTTGTTTGCTTAGTTTGCTTTATCTTTTTGAAGTAGTTAATAGGCAGTTCTCTGATTTGTTTCGGAATTTTATTGAAGATTTTGACCGACATACTATAGCAATTGTTTTGGAAGAGAGTGCTTCTGCATCTTGTTATGGCCAGTTTGATGGGATCTCTAGAGAGGAACTTTTTATTTTCTGTTACTTTAGTAAATAGCTTTGGGTGCTTTTTAACAAACATGCCTACTCTTCTCTTGTAATATTAAATTGTGTGTTATACAGAAGCTTCATCAAGATTGCTTTGGCAGAAAGAATATACTTAATGAAACACCAAAAAAGCTAAACTAAAAAGCTATGCAAAAAGTTTGGCTAAGAAGCTAGGCTACAAAACTAAGCTAACGCTAAAATTAAGTTTACTTTAGATCCTCGTTATACATAGGATTATGTTTACAGATTCATCATGCGCAAAAAACCACATGTAATCGTTATCGGCGGTGAGTCGCGCGAGGCTCTCAACGTGAAGGCTGACGTGTCGGAGTGCGTGCAACAACTCGTGGAAGACGAACAGTTCCCCAGGATACCCATAGAGATCGCTGATAACCATATCAGTAAGATCTACAGTAACAGTATTAAAGGACGGGTAAGTTATATTGCATATTATTAATAAATCTGGCTGTGACAGCTGATTCGAAACTCAAAATCAATCAAAATAAAAAGTCATTTATTCAGATTAGGCTGATAATCAGCACTTTTTGAACATCAAAATTACAAGAGATAGTCCCCCAAAATGCCCGCCCTTCGCCACTTCCTAGTGTTTTACCTGGGAAGAAGAAGTGGCAGAACAAACTTCCCAGCTTAAACTAGTGACTTAATAAGCGTTCAATAACTTCTTGAATAAAGGGTGTAAAACACCTCTTAACGAAGCCGAAAGGCACTGGTTCTCCCTGTCATTGCGATCATTTTTTTGTTCTACACCATACCTGGGAACCTTCTAGTTACGGAGATATTAGGGGTCAAAGTTCCAACTTTTTGACTAGTATTTTTTTAAATACAAGTTTTTAATGTAAGATTTTTATTTTAAACACCTCCACGACCCCCGTACTATTCATTCCGTCCATCAGCACAATGTTTTGAGTGCGTTACATTGAGTTCTACCACAAAACATGATATTACACCCCCCAAAAAAAAGTCGTTTCCCAGCAATAATTTTTGCGTAAAGTTACTTAGTTTCATGTACAGAATGCTTGGTTGACGGCTTCGTGATGAGGTGATTTACACCGTGTATATTACTATTGTAACCAGTCTTGATCTAATTTTAGAGCCCCTAACCCCGGATTTTCAAACCATTTAAAAAACTTTTAGTCCAGAACATTACTGATCAGTAACTTGCCACATGTCTCTAGTCTCTAGTCAACCAGTTTATTAAAACGCATTGCTATCTCGCATTATTATATTCGAAAGTTTCGCCGTACACGTGATATTCGACGGTATGTTTATCGAGAGTTCAATCATTTAATTTGTCCACAGCACGATTTCAGAGAATACCCCGACATTCTCCGTCAAGCTATTTGTCAAGCGCGCTTCCTCCAGGACCCTCTAATGGAAATATCACAACTATGCGGCCCAGACGAAGAAATACTCTGCCTTAGGTATCACTCACTGCAAGACCAAATAACTAAAGAAGATTTACTTGAAGGCATAGAACTCGAATTTGTGAACAGAGTGAATGAAGTAGGTGTAGACGTCAACGAAGCAGTCTTAACGGGCCGAGGGACAGAACTTCTACAGTTTGTCTGTGGTCTAGGACCAAGAAAAGCACAAGCTTTAATAAAACTATTCAAGCAAACCAATCAGAAACTAGAAAACAGAACACAACTCGTCACAGTATGCCACATGGGTCCAAAAGTCTTCATCAACTGTTCAGGTTTCATCAAAATTGATACAAGTAGTCTCGGTGATAGTACGGAAGCGTATATAGAAGTGTTGGACGGCTCCCGAGTGCATCCGGAAACGTACGAATGGGCTCGCAAGATGGCGGTCGATGCGCTGGAGTACGAAGACGAAGACGCCAATCCGGCCGGAGCTTTAGAAGAAATTCTAGAAGCACCCGAAAGACTGAAAGACTTAGATTTGGACGCTTTTGCAGAAGAATTAGAAAGGCAAGGTTTTGGCAATAAGAGCATAACACTGTACGATATTCGAGAAGAACTGAACTCTAGGTATAAGGATCTTAGGGTTGCTTATCGGTCGCCGACTGCTGAAGAATTGTTTGACATTCTAACAAAAGAAACGCCGGAGTCTTTATATGTTGGCAAAATGGTGTTGGCGTCGGTAGTTGGTATTAGTCATAGGAAACCGCAGAGAGAAATGCTGGACCAAGCCAATCCCGTGAGGAATGATGAAACTGGACTATGGGAGTGCCCCTTCTGCCATAAAAATGACTTCCCGGAGCTTTCTGAGGTAGGGTTAACAATTACTTTGTGTTTTACAACTGTGAAGTATGTTTCAGCGTATCAAGTGTGTATTACATCAGTTGCGTGTCTGTCATTGCAATTTAAATCTTAACAGTAAAGACGTAAAAGTCACATGACTTTCGGAACAACTCTTCAAGAAGATCCTTTAATTTTTCCCCCAAATTTTCCCATGTATGGTAAATAGATTCAGTAGTATTGGTGGAATCGAAGCAATAACAACACAAATTTGGCTTTCGTTCAGCTTGTGCCGATCGGTTAATTCAGTTTGAGATATACCAGCGTTGAATCTTCATCTCGGCCTGGCATAATTTGATCTAAGCCGAACGGCTCTTTACCTAATTTATATATACGATTATGCCGCCTGGTGGTGTCGAATCATACTTTCCGGTTAGTACTTGTTTGTAACGCCCTGACATTACCGAATTTCTAGCTATATAAATAAAATCTAACCTTCTTTATCTACATCAGGTATGGAACCACTTCGACGCCGGCGCTTGTCCGGGTCAAGCGACCGGCGTACGCATCCGGCTCGACAACGGCCTCTCCGGCTACATTCACATCAAGAACTTATCGGACCGGCACGTGTCCGACCCGACCGAACGCGTGCGGATCGGACAGACTGTACATTGTAGGATACTCAAGATAGATGTAGAGAGGTTCTCAGTGGATTGCTCGTCGAAATCGTCGGACTTATTAGATAAAAATAGTGAATGGAGGTGAGTGAATAGAATGTTATATTTTATAGTAAGTAAAGTGGTCTACGTTGTGATTTAAAGTTTAATTATATCCAGCTCAAGTAAGATTTAATAATAAGCTGTTGCCAGCAACCTTCGTTCGCGTGCAGTTATTATTAAAAACATTCTTAACTTACCCTTATTATTTTTCTAAAATTTAAAGTAGCCTTTAAGTTATTCCTTATAATATCATATATCTGCCAGTAAAAGTCTCTTCAAAATCAGTCCAGTCGTTTCAGAGATTAGCCGGAACAAACAGACAGATGACAAGAATTGAAAAAAAAAAGTGTTTTTGTTTTAAGTACCGTATATATTTCAATGATGAATGCATTATAGCAAAAACCTGTTATTTTTATACAACAAGTTGAAGTGTCTGTATTTAAACACTTCAATTTTATTTATTTGTATAGATGACACTACATAATATTGGCAATTACGTAGTTATCTCTCAAAAACCTCGACAACATATACCATCAGATAGAGGCCCAAATATCTCTATCTGATTCAGTGTTTTATAATGTCCCATTCTCACAAATAGCCTAAAAAAAAACCAGAAAAAATAAACAAAAAACCTATATTTATTAAGCACACTATAAAGAAAGGCACACAACATACAAAGCACATTTGTGTTCAAAAACGTACTTACCTACTCAAATTTTACAGACCACCAAAAGACCCCTACTACGACCAAGAAACCGAAGACAAAGACCTTCGCAAAGAAAAAGAGGCCAAACAGACAAAAGAACGGATGCAGTACGTGAAGAGAGTCATCGTGCACCCGGCCTTCCATAACATATCCTTTGCGGAGGCCGAGAAACTCATGGATAAGATGGCGCAGGGCGAAGTCATTGTCAGGCCGAGCAGTAAGGTATGGACCGTCAGGGTCATTGTTAGGCAAATTGACATCTTCGTCAATTTGTCGTTTTACAATTTGGTACGAATGTTATCTAGCTGTGCTCGGGTGAAAATATAGAAAACGAATTTTCCCAGATAGTGTGGCAGAAAACCTCTTGTATTGCAACTTTCATCGAAATTGTTAGGCCAGTTTTCGAGAACGTATATTCATCAGCCTATATTGTTCCCACTGCTGGGACGCAGGCCTCCTCTCTATGAGAGGGAATGGGCTGTAATCTACCACGCGGGCCCAGTGCGGGTTGGTAGATGTCACATGTCTTCGAATTTTTAGTTCTAGGACATGCCGGTTTCCTCACGATGTTTTCCTTCACCGTTTTGAGAGCAGCGGTGATGAAATAAATTACACAAAGTAATGCGCCTGCCTGGGTTCGAACCTACGGCTTACTGCTCGTAAGTCGGAGCTGCCACCACTGGGCCACCGCTGCTCCCTGCTTCGAGAACGTGAATGAATGATATTGCAGAATATGAATATTTATAGATTTTAGACACGGGAGGTTGTCAAAGGTAATTGTACTATGGCTAGGTCCCAATCTGACCAATACCAATGAGGTCAAGCTATTTTGAAATAAAAATTGACATTAACAGATCTTCATCCAATGACGATGTTTGGAACTGGTTATGCCAACACCATTAGTTTCACAACAGACGTTATTTTGTAAAGGAAAATAAATACCTAAAAAAAATGCTCAAAATAGTTCTGTCCCAGTGTTTGTTGTGCGCTGCGATAGATGGTGAAGAATTCGGCGTCCGGGTTTTGTCAATATTATTTTGATTATTGATGTTGATATTGAACCTGTTGTTCTAGGGCTCGGATCATCTCACAGTGACTTGGAAAGTAGCAGAAAACATTTATCAACACATCGACGTGCGAGAAGAGGGGAAGGAAAATGCGTTCTCATTAGGTTTGTACAACCTAACGTTTGTTATTGTTGAATGATTGAAATGAAAAATATTCGTAGAAATGATATTCATAAGTCATGTTTTTTTTGCAGGTCGAAGTTTATGGATCGGAGGTTCAGAATTCGAAGATCTCGATGAAATCATCGCGCGGCACGTGACGCCCATGGCGGGGCACGCGCGCGACCTCATCAGCTACAAGTATTACAAGCCGCTGCTCGGCATGCGCGACAAGGCCGAGGAGATCCTCAAGGACGAGAAGTCGCGCAACCCCAACAAGATCCACTACGTCATCTCCGCATCCAAGAACTACCCCGGGCGCTTCCTGCTGTCCTACCTGCCGCGCGCGCGCGTCACGCACGAGTACGTGTCCGTCACGCCCGACGGGTACAAGTACCGCCAGCGCACCTTCGACTCGCTCACCGGCCTGCTGCGCTGGTTCAAGGAGCACTTCCGGGAGCCGCCGCCCGTGGCCACGCCCGCCGCGCGCACGCCGGCGCGCACGCCGCACATGACGTCCGCCTACCACACGCCGGCCGGCCACACGCCCGCCTTCCACACGCCCGCGCACACGCCCGGGCCCGCCTACGTCAACACGCCCTACACGCCGTCCGCGCAGACGCCGTACATGACGCCGTTCGCCGCCACGCCGCGCCAGCCCGAGTTCATGCCGCCGCCCAGCCGGCCGCGCCCGCAGCCCGCCGCCTACTCCGAGCCCGCCGACTGGCAGAAGGCGGCCGAGGACTGGATGCGACGCAACAACCGCGAGGCCTCGGCCACACCGCGAGCGCCGCGAACTCCGCGCGAGCACCCGTCGCGCGAGCACACGCCGCGCGAGCACCCGTCCCGCGAGCATACGCCGCGCGAGCACACGCCGCGCGAGCACCACGCGCACGCGCACATGCGCACGCCGCACGCGCACACGCCGCACTCGGGCCGCTCGTCGCGCGCGCACTCGCTGCGCTCCACGCCGCACACCAACACGTCGCCGCGCAGCATGTCACTGGGCGACGCCACGCCGCTCTACGATGAGAACTAGCGCGTCTCCCTCCCTTGCAATACAACACAATAGACGCGCCAGTGTCGGCCGAGCGGTCTCTCGGCTCGAGGATGTATGCAGTATATTGCTAACGTTATTCCCCTGTTACGTTTCCACACCTGTATAAACTCCCTCGTATATATAGTTCCGAACTAGGCCTCGTTTATTAGGTAGGTAGTAGTCAAGTGCTCGGCCCGCCGGAGACGCGGGTCCCCCGGCCGAGCTAGTAGATAGCTAGAATCCGTTTACGATGTATATTGAGAGTTTTGACTGTGTACTGCTGTTATCGTGCCGACCTACGTCGTAGTACCGAGCTCACGCTCTATGGCGTTTGACAGACATTGTAAATGTAATAATATTTTGTATCTCAAGCATATTGTGTCCGCAGTTCTTAAATGATGACAAATTTTATTTACATTAATGTGTTAATAATTACAGGAATATGTAGCCAATTGATTTATTTTTAAATCTTTACCAAGGATGTTGGTAGTTAGGTTCATGACAATGGAAAATATAAAAGTTAAGACTGCTTTCATATAATGGTCAAATGCGTAAAAATTATCTATAACCGTGCGATGGATTAAACATAGTTCGTTATGCTGCATGTGGCAACTTCTGTAAGGTTTTAAACTTTTATACCTATCTTTGTTGCGTATCTTTTATTTGACGCTTATTTGAAAGCAAATGAAGTTATTTAATTAAAAGGCAATTTAATTTAAAGGCAATTTAATTTAAATTATGAAAAATTCGACCCAAATAGCAATAATGATTAAGTGTCGTGTATTCGCTGATGATAATTTTGTCAAAAACGCAAACTCCACAGGAAATGCCTTAGCTATGGTTAGTGAGCAATGGGATCTTTCATAATTTATTCACGACATTACTCTTGGAAAATAATAAAAATTATGACGATTCGAAAAAGCAGTTTTATTTTGATGATGGAGAGGGCGATGAAGATCAAAATAAGAATGGTTGTAGTGGGTGAGGAATGTTAAGAAATAAAAATAAATTACTCCATTTTATTTCTTACTAGCTGTCCCGCGCAACTTCGTCTGCGACACATTTTCCCCGTTAGCGTGATGATATATTCAATAACAGCAACGTCCACGCCGTCCTGATCTCCGAAACTTGGCTCAAACCGCACCTCCTGTCCACTACTTACCCTCTTACTGGTTTCGTTCTTGTAAGGAATGATAGGATTGGTAAGGGTGGGGGTGGTGTTGCCATATACCTCCGCAGTGACTTTCCGTTTAAAATACTTGCCACTTCCTCATCACCCTATTCAGCTTCTGCGGAGTTTATTTTCCTTGAAGTCTGTGTCAAAGGAGCCAAAACCGTTATTGGTGTTGTTTACTGTCCTCCCACGGTTGATTACTTCACTGAATTTGAAACAGTACTTGAATCTTTGGGTTCGGAGTATGCACATCACATCATAATGGGTGACTTCAACACAAATCTCCTTGACCGCAACGCCCCTCGATCCCGTAAACTCCTTCATCTTATCGAGTCAGTTAGTCTGCACGTGTTGCCGCTCCAACCTACTCATTATAACACTGTCGGTGATAACACCTGGCTCGATCTGATCCTCACCTCAAATCCTTCTCTCGTATCCTGTCATGGTCAACGTGACGCTCCTGGCTTTTCTCATCACGACATGATTTTCCTTTCGTATATCCTAAAACCTCCCAAACCTAAACCCAAGGTTCTGTACAGGCGTTGTTTTGCGCGGATGAATGTTGAGGAGCTTAGGAAGGACGCATCTGTGATTGATTGGGAGCCCATGTTGGAAGCCTCTTTAGTTGACGACAAGGTTACAATTTTTAATGATGTTGTGGTTAACCTTTACAATATCCATGCTCCAATAAAAAAGTGAAGCTAAAACGTCCTCCTGCTCCATGGATGACAAGAGGGATACGGATGGCAATGCGACGCAGGGACCGAGCATTCCGAAAATTTAAGAGGGATCGTACTGATGAGAACTGGTCATTCTATAAGGTTGCAAGGAATAGATGCAATCAGATGATACGCAACGGTAAACGCCGCCACATCCTGGATAATATTACTTCTTCCTCTTCTGCCGATATCTGGAAATTTCTTGGTACTCTAGGTATCGGCAAACCGCGACATTTAGACCTTCCAAACTCTATTGACCTGGACGAGCTGAACCGTCATTTTTCTACTGCTGTCATAATGGATCGTTTAACCAAGCAACATACTTTGTCCTTAATTTCTGGTCTAACGCGTCCATCTATTAACCACTTCTGCTTCGTTCCAGTTGAGCCGGGAGAGATCAAAAAGATCATTCTCTCAATTAAGTCAAAAGCAGTGGGTTGTGATAATATCACCCGTGGTATGATCACTACTCTTCTTGATGATCTCCTACCCGCGATAACCCACATTGTCAATTTTTCCTTGTTTTCCGGAGTATTTCCTTCCTTGTGGCGCAAGGCCTATGTCTGTCCACTACCCAAGGTCCCCAATCCCTCTCTTCCTACCCATTTCCGTCCCATTTCGATCCTTCCCTTTCTATCCAAAGTGCTGGAAGCCTGTGTGCACAAACAATTCTCTAGTTTTGTCCATCGGAACTCGCTTATCAGCCCTCTTCAATCTGGATTTAGGCCTGGGCACAGCACAGTTTCCGCCCTTCTTAAAGTGACTGGTGATATTAGGGCAGGGCTGGAAGACACCAAGGTTACCGTACTAGTGCTGGTCGATTTCTCGAATGCCTTCAATACCGTTAGTCACGATATCCTTTTAGCCATTTTATCCCATCTTATGGTCTCTCCCAGAGCACTGGAATGGTTCTCGTCTTACCTTCAGGAACGTCAGCAGTCAGTTCATGTTGGGGATTCCTCATCATGTTGGTGTGATGTGGAAACTGGTGTTCCTCAAGGCGGTATTCTTTCTCCTCTTCTATTTTCTATTTTTATTAATCTCCTTACCTCTGAGCTTCAGTGTGCGTATCATCTGTATGCCGATGACTTGCAGTTGTACTGTCAGGGAAGGGTTGACGAAATACCAGATCTGATCGACAGTTTAAATAGGGACTTGTTGGCAATTAAAACCTGGTCCGCTAAATTTGGTGTGGCAGTTAACCCTAACAAATGTCAAGCGATCATCATTGGGAGCTCTCGCAGTCTAAATAAGTTAGATGGTACAACCTTGCCACCAATTCTTTTCGACGGTACGGTCGTTCCTTTTAGCGCGGATGTAAAGGATCTAGGCTTGCACATTGACAACACTATGAAATGGCATATTCAAGTCGCTCGTGTCAGCCAGAAGGTTACTGGTACGTTACGAGCTCTGTACCGTTTGAGAAACTTTTTACCATCGAATACGAAAACAATGCTTGTACAGTCCTTAATTTTCCCTATCATCGATTATGGTGATGTGTGCTACTTCGACCTGAATGCAGATCTTCTCGACAAACTTGACCGCCTTCTGAATAACTGCATTCGATTCGTTTTCAATCTGCGTAAATACGATCATGTCTCTGAGCAGCGGTCTCTTCTTAAGTGGTTGCCCATACGTCAGCGCAGGGAGCTAAGGGCGCTAACCACCTTGTTCTCTTTTCTTGTTTCTCCCACTTCCCCTAGTTACCTCGCTCCCCACTTTCAATACATTTGTGCCAACCATAATAGGAGTCTTCGCTCTTCGCATAACCGTGTTCTCCAATGTCCCTCTCACCGCACTGACTTCATTCACCGATCATTCTTCGTCCAATCAATTTCTCTGTGGAACGCGATACCCCAGGAAATCAGGATGGCTACAAATCGCCTATCTTTCAAAATTAAAGTACGCGAGTATATTCGGAAAAAGCTAGCAGTATCGTCACAACGTTAATATTTTCCCCATAGTTTTTCCTGTTATATTAGTATTTATATTTTGATATATATTTATAGTATTTTTATATATTTTTATAGTATTTTATGTATCCTTTGTAGTTTGGTTTAGTATTCAATGTATAATATTTTATAGATATACACCTACCACTGTTTGTCTCTGCATCACCCAAAGGTTGACTGGTAGAAAATGCCTATGGCATTAAGTCCGCCTCTGTACTATGTGCTTGAAGTGTTAAATAAACAAATAAATATATAGCCTATGTCCTTCACCAGGTTGAAATCTATCTTCTTGCCAAATTTCATTAAGATCCGATCAGTAGTTTAGTCGTGAAAAGGTAACAAATAAACAAACATACAAACAAACAAACAGTGACTTTCGCATTTATAATATTAGTATGGATGATATCATGACGGTTGACAGGTGAGGATGGAAGAAAAACCTGTCGCGTGGATTTGAAAGTAACATGGGACAAGGGTAAGAAGATGATGACTTGCCACACCATACTCGAAAAATGCGATTCCGTGCTGATACATGTGGTCCATCCCACACAACTCTTGATGAAAGTGAAGAATATAATTAGGTGCCAAAACAAACAAGAAACAGAAGAAACAGGATGAAAGCGTACTGCAACCAGCAACCTACAACGTATTGTATTGTATAGCGGGCTGGTTTCCGCAACTCCACTTCTAAGGGGCGTATTTTGCATGCGGGTGGGAGCATTACTCCAACCACCCCATCTCCCCGAGAAAGGCCAGCAGCCCCTTGGTGTTGCTGACGATCTCGCGGAGAGTACCTGGCTTACCGAGGTACTTTGCCCTGTATGCTGCAACCTCTGGGCATTGTATAAGCACGTGCTGTCTCGTCTTCCTCCATGTAGTCTTTGCACAGTGGGCTATCCGTGACTCCTAAGACAAAGAGGTGTTTATTAAAATAGCCGTGCCCAGTAATGGCGGCTGTGATTATGCGTAGCTGTGGCTTGGTCAGCCGAAGCGCCCGTTTGGTGAGGCGGCCATCTATGGTAGGAAGTGCCTCCTTGGCCTGCCTACACTCACCATGGTCTAGCCACAGTTTGTGGTGTTTATCCCTGGTGCGTTTCCTTACCAGAGTTCGTAGATACCCGAAGGGGAGTGGCACGATGGGTTCTGGTCCCACTGCTGCCATGCTTAAACCCCTTCTAGCGAGTTCGTCCGCCGCATCGTTGCCTCGGGAATCGCTGTGACCTTTAATCCATTGTATGGTTAAGTTTTTGTGATTACCGACCTGGTTTAGGCGCTGGTGACACTCGTAAATTAACCCGGAGTTGACCGTGTGGTTGTTTAGTGCTAACAGTACAGCAATGCTGTCTGAAAGTATTCGTATAGAGTGCATGGTCCTTAGCCCTCCAGGCTAAGATGGCTGAAGAGGCCAGGGAAATGCCCATGCGCACATTCCGCCTGAAATACCGTGTTGTGGACCCCCAGTGGTACGGCTATGTGGATGTTGAGGTCCTCCGAGAAGACTCCAGCTCCAGTGCCTGTACCTGTTTTAGATCCATCCGTGAAGATCCGCAGCTCAGCGGGATCTAACCTCTCGCAGCGGTGGTCCTCATGGAGCTGGATCTTATATTTTTTATCGAATACAAATTGTTTCGGTACCCGATCGTTGATGGCTCTCGCCAGGGGGAAGTCGTTGTAGAATCCTTCCAAAACCGCGGTGTGTTGCGTGTCTGTCTTGCTCCAGAGTTGAAGTGTTTTAAGGCCTGCTGCCGGCATCGTTGCCTCCTGTTGTATGAACAGATGGAGCGGTGGAAGCTCCAGCATGGCTTCAAGAGCAGCTGTCGGAGTGGTCCTCATGCAGCCTGTAATTGCCATGCAGGCAAGCCTTTGCATGCGTTGGAGTTTCTTCGAGGCAGTGACTAGTTTGGTGCGTGACCACCAGACCACTGCCCCGTACGAGATCATGGGACGGATCGCCGCGCAGTATAGCCAAAGTATTATCATGGGGGATAGGCGCCACTTCTTACCTATCATCCTCCTGCACTGCCAGAAGGTGATGCACGCCCTGTTTATTCTGTGTCTAAGTGACTGCTCTAGTTTAACTTACTGTCTAGGTTGACTTCCAGGTACTTGACTTCGGTGGTTAACTGATCGAGTTCTGTATCAAATAATTTAGGCAGGCGATAAGGTCGTAAAGTTCGTTTTTGGGTAAACATGACTAGCTCAGTTTTCGTGGGATTGACTGAGAGGTCATATTCCCTGCACCAACGTTCCACGATGCGTAATAGCGCTTGTTGGGTGAGGTTGCAGATTGTTCCTGTCACCTTCCCCGAGATGAGGATAGCCAGGTCATCTGTGTACCCAATTGTGTAGAAATGACTGGCGTTGAGTTTGGTGATAAGGTCATTTATCACCAGATTCCAAAGGAGGGGGATAGTACTCAACCTTGGGGGCAGCCTCTGGCTATCAAAGCCATCTGCTGCTCTCTCTCCTTCCAGGCGAACCGCTCGTTTGCTCAGCATGTTAGTGATCCAGTCAATCAATACCTGTTCCGCTCCGTGTCGAGAAAGGGCGGTACTGATGCTGGACAAGTTGGTTTTATCGAAGGCTCCTTCGATGTCTATGAAGGTCCCAAGGCAGGTTCCCTTCTGATGTATAGCATCTTCTATCCCACTGACTACCAGGTGGAGTGCTGATTCAGTGGCAGCAACCTACTACATAGTATCAGGTTAATTCGAGATTCATCTCGGCTCTGGATGGAACGGGTCGTGTGTTCCATTCTCTCATGCCAACTCTCAGTCCAAGTTTTGGTTTGAAAATCGAATAACGCGCTTTTATTCCAGCCAATATTTAAGTGTTGGCGTGTTGCATAGCATAGTGTTGTTAGGTGTGTGAGTGTTGGCACTTAGGGGGGCAGGGTAGAAGCATTATTTTCACTAAGTAAGATAGACATCTAAAACTGGTATAATTATAATCACAGGATGTGACAGTTGAACGCCTATCTTCTGTAAGTACCACGTGAGCTGTCGACAGGCATCAAGATCATTGCTCTTGCGAGTTAGTAATAGCTCTCGGGTGTCGTATTGTCGTATCCGAGTTCAGTCGGAATAAGATCCGTGGTCGCGCATCGCGCGTGTGCGCTTCGCTTTATTGATCGTATTTTCCGCGCGTGATAGTTTGGTGAATTTGAATTTAATAAAAAAATAAATATAAATGGCTTGTGGCCTGTCTCATTAATGTTCATAGCTGGTATGTAATTGTTTTTATTTTTGTTATTTAAGTTTTTAAATTTTATAATTCGTCCCTTAAAATATTCGTATTTTCTTCTCTAGCTATCAATCTTCTACAATTAATTAATAAATACTTAGTTGAAAAAAAAAAAATATTCATCCAGTCTTTCGTGTTAAAAAAATAAACATAGAAAAAAAAACAGATTTCTGAAAATTTATTAAATCAGTACATGTATACAGTATACATATCACTGCCTCGATGGTCTAGTGCTCGTTATCACGACTGCTGAGCATAAGATCCTGGGTTGATTCCCGGGTCGAGCAAATTTTTATTTGTACTTCTCCACTAGTAATTTCTCGCAGCCACGGAGTCTAGAGTTGTGCCCGCTTGATGGCAATAGGCTCACACCCAACTACGTGGGCTTACACATAACTGACGAAATGTGGGTGTAGGTACTATTTACACCTCTGCCTAACCCTTCCGGGATTACAGGCGTGATGTTATATTATGTTACTACCTATTTAAAACTTCAGCATTTTTGGTAGGGCTTTTTAATTGAAGACATCATCATCATTATGTCAGTCACCTGTGGTTTAGGTAGTCATTTGCTAAAGTCACGAGTCGACTCGACCACCGTCAAGTGCAACCAAACGTTAGCCTTCTAATCCACAGTTAGATGCTACATCAATGCTACGCCTAAATGCTACGACTTGCTACGTTCGCATAGCGTAGCTACGCCGTGCTACATCAAGACAACACGCAGTATTAGTCCTATTCTGAAATTCAAATCAAACCTTCTGGGCACTTTTCCTATTGACAAAAACAACATACATTTATACAGCAACTTTGGCCCATAGATATATACCTTACAGACTAACATACATACGATTAAATACAATTTGTGTTAGTAAATAAAACCTTAAAAGCACCTAAATACAATGATGTAGACGAATTTTTTTACGCCCTGTAATTCTTTTCCCATTTTGATACTTGTACATTATTTTTATCATTATTTTAAATGTGCAAGTAAATACTGTAAATTTCAACTGCAAAATATAATATTTAAAAAAAATATTTTAGGTTAGAGTATAGTATCACCTCACTGTGGAATGTTGTCTTTATCATCCAAAAAAAGATGTTTTATTAATTTAAGTAAATTACCTTGAAAATATCACGCATCGTTAAATCTTATACTTAATTGATAACACCGAAAACCCATCTTTGAAAACCTGTTTCCTTTGGTACACTGACTTAATTGATCTCATTTTTAAGGATGCTAGATTGATACGAACAAAAAAGTACGTATGGCGATGATTTTACTTATTGTTATTGCAGAATATCGTAAAGGGGAATTTATTTATTTAACACTTCAAGCACAAAGTACAGCCCTCTTATTTGACCCATTCCCCCCCCCCCTCAGCTTTGAGGTGATACAGGGTACTGACTGTACAGAGTACAGATAGTCCACACTATAGGCATTTTCTATTAGTCAACAGAAATCGTATATCAATGTCGGATATCCTATTATCCAGTACTATCTGGGATGTGGAGATAGGCAGTCGCTCCATGTAAATACTAGTATTCAGGTGATTCCGGTTAGACTGGAAGCCGAGCCCAACCGTATTCAAATTTTAATTCCAATAGTTAGGAAAAAGGCTAGGCAGATGATACGTTATTATGGGCCTTATGGCAAACAAAATAATGTTTTTTTATGACAAAACGTGTCGTAAGTAGTTAGACAGGTATCTTAATAAGAATAAGAATAAGAATAAATTTATTAAGCCATTGTTACAAACTTTTCCTTAATCTAACTTAGCGCTATGAGTAATCGTAACAAGTAATATTTAATATAGTTAAAAAAAAAACAGAGGAACCCAAACTAGGCTGCGCCTGTATCTTGGGGGCCGGAGTTGCGATATCTTAGAGTTAAAACACATATTTGTTGATGTGGTAGTAAACAACGCATAAGTAGGTAATTGGGGATTACCTTTGAACAAAAAAATAAAAATAAAAAGATATAAAATAAAAGTACTCTAAAATTCAATGATGTTGAGTGAGCGATGTTGAGTGTGTGCGTGCGTGTGTGTATGTGAGTGTGTGTGTGTGTGTGTGTGTTTGTGTGCTGATATGTATATTATTAGCAGTTATTTCATGTTTTTTAGTTTAAGTGTTTTAAGATTTCTTCCGTCTCTTCATATGTTAGTTTCGCAAACCATTTTATTAAAGTTTTCTTGCATGAAAAGTTGTTCATGTCTTTAATGTCGCAGCTTTTGCTGATTTTATTATAAATATGGATATGCGAGTAAAACGGACATCGTCTGGCTAAGAGGCTTTTTGCTTCGGGAATGGGAATGTTGAAGACGCGTTTAGAGACAAGTTTGTTATAATCGGATCTATTTTTTAGGGTTTTGTGAACATGCAATGTTGCGTTTAAGATAAATAATTGCCGCACTCTTAAGACGGCGAATTCCTTATGGATTAGATCTGTTGGGTAGCGGAAAGGTTTTCTTAATGCTACTTTTATAACGGCTCTTTGAGCTCGTTCCACTTCAATAACAGTGCTTTTCCCTGCTGCACCCCAAACAGAAATCCCGTATTGAAGTACAGACTGACACAGACCAAGGTAAATTGTACGTAGAATTTCAATGGGTGTACAGTCACGTAGTTTTTTCATCACGTATATCAGCTTCCTAACGCGTCCAGAAAGCAGGTGTACATGTGATTTGAATGAGAGGTTTTCGTCTAATGTGATTCCAAGGTATTTAATTGAGGCAGTGTGATCTATAACTGGACAGGTACAGTGTGTAAGCGTTGATGTCTGGTAGCTGAAGCATGTATGGTATTTAAGTATAAGATGACGTGGAGGTCGAGAAGCTATTGTTTTGTAGAAGGTTATGAACTTAGTTTTCTTTATATTCAGAGTCAGGAGATTCGCGTCAAGACACTCAGAAACAGTTAGTAGTCCTTTCTCTGCAAGAGGGTACACTTGTTCCCAGGTTTTTGCGTGGAAAATTATGACCGTGTCATCAGCATAGGATATTATTTCTGCGTCGTTTAGTTGAGAGTTTAGAATATCATTCATGTAGAAGGTGAAAAGAGTTGGGCCGAGCGTGCTGCCTTGTGGAATTCCAAAGTCGATGGGAAGCACGTCACTCGAGTGTTCATCTACTTTGACTAGCTGTTTGCGATTCGATAGGTAATTCGTGAACCAATCAAGTGCAGTCCCTCGTATACCTGCACATTCTAGTTTCCTCAGAAGAAGTGCAACTGATATTGTATCAAAGGCCTTTGCCAGATCTAAAAAAACTCCTATCGACTGTTCTCCATTTTCGGTGAAATTAGCCACTAAGTTAGTTAGTAATGTAGCCGCATCTTCAGTTGACCTTCCTCGTCGGAATCCGAACTGTCTGTCTGATATTAGTTTGTGTTTTTCAAAATAGTTCGCTAGCCTGTTGTTAACCAATTTTTCCAGTATTTTGGACAAAATGGATAGAAGTGCGATTGGTCGATAATATTCAGGTAAGTCTGTAGGGCCGTTCTTGTGTATCGGTCTAACGGAAGCAACCTTCCAGCAATCCGGAAAGGTCCCAGATTCCAAGCTTAAATTATAAATGTGGGTGAGTGGTTTAAGGATTGCATTTTTAATTTTTATTATAAATCTTGTAGTGATACCATCAAGTCCTGGTGCAGTGTCAATTTTAAGTTGGTGGATATATTTAGTTATTTCTGCTTCGTCTGTCGGGTGAAGAAAGAAAGAGTGTGGGAAGTTTTCACAACGTTGGTATTTTTTTACTAGAGATTCCTGAGTCTCATTGATTCGTGATAGTATTTGATCAGATAGATTTTTTCCAATCGAGGTGAAGTACGCATTACAATTGTTAAGTGAGTTAACGGGATCCTCCGAATTGGAAATTAGCTGTGATGAGTCACTTCTTTCATTATTTGGGCTATATATAGATTTGAGAGTGTTCCATAGTTTTTTAGGGTCCTTTCGGCTTTCAGTTATTAGCTGGCTATTGTGTTTTGTTTTTAGGTTATGTAAAAGATTGTTGCAAGAATTCCTGTACCTAGTATAAATCAGTCTTTTCATCTCATCGTCTGGGTTGGAATTTGACGCTTGATGAAGACAGTCTCTGTGCTTAATGCACCTCATAAGACCTGGAGTGATCCATGGTTTAAGTGTGAATCTACTTCTGCTTATTTTAACTTTGTGTGTGTGTTTAATTACTAGATTAGTTATAATAGTTGTTAGTGTGTTTGTAGAGGTGTTGGCACAGTTAGAATTGAGAATATCAGACCAGTCGATGTTCAGTAAGTCCTCCGCGATTGCATCATAGTCAGTTCTGTTTGTCCATCGGGATCTTTTATGAGATTTAATGCCATTGTTTTCTAGTGAAATGACAGCCAGAGCCATATCGTGGTCTGTTATAGAGCATTTGCTGATTATTCCTTCGGTTCTGTAGCTTGACTTAACAAAGATGTGATCAAGACAAGTACGCCCCCTGGTAGGTTCAGTGATAGCAGGAAGAAACCCATGTGAGGCCATAAGGCTCAAGTATTCGGCGTGATTTGAGATAGTAGTATTAATTATGTCGATATTGAGGTCTCCGGCAACTACAATAGTTGGATATCTTTTTATTTGAGCTAAAGCAGTGTCTAGAGATTCAATAAAGTTATTTAAATTTAAAAAAGATGGCGACCTATAAACTCCTATTATAGCTACTTCATTGTCAAGGATAAGTGCGATACTGTCAGCTTCTGTAATGGACGACTCTATCACTTTTACATTTCTACTCATTTTGGTGTAAATAATGACACCTCCATTTTTGTTCGATTGTGATTGAGAGCGAGAAACAGAATAACCTGGTATTGGCTCCAATATTGTCCCTTCATTTAGCCAACATTCTGTCAAAACAATAGCATCGAATTCAGCGTCTAGTCGCTTTAAAGCTATGCAAAAATCGTCGAAGTTGCGCTGGTAACTTCTTATATTAAACGTGAGTATTTTACAGTTATTATTCTTCGCTATGATTTTCCTACAGTCTTCTAATTGGTCGTATGTGTGACAAGCAATATTTATGTTTTCGTCTATATCCTGTATAACATCAAGTAAAGCCATAGGTGTAAATTATGATGTAAATTAGGATGTTGTTTTTCTTTTCCATTTTAGTTGCTGTCACTATTATTGATTTTTGCAGGTTTAGAGAAAATCGAGTGTTATTATGTTTGTTTAATTGATCAATGGTTGTTTTATATAATATGTTTAGTGTAAGAATTCCGTGATAATTAAGGTGTAGGAAGAAGTGATAACTATAATGTGAGTGTAAGTATGTTTTGGTGAAAACTTTAGTATTAAAATGAGTGTGTAAATGTGTTTCGGCAGAGGTTTGAGTGTTAATGTGTGAATGTAAACACGTTTTGGTAATAACCTGAAAGCTGAAACGTGAGTGTAAGTGTGCTGTGGTTGTGATAGAGAGGGAAATTTGATCTTGAGTTTGCATGTTGATAAGAATTACTTGATTTATGGCAAAAGTGGATTGGGTAAGTTGCGAAGATGTTTTTTTCGTAAATTGTAGCGAATGTGTGAGTGCAAGTTTTATGTTTTTTGACTTGTGACACAGTGTGTTTAAGAATTTAAAAAATACAGCAAAGAAGTAGAATGTTAAAATAATATAAAACTTAAAAATAGAGTAAAGTCTAAAATTATAATGAGATCTAGAATTAAAATGTAATCTAAAATTATTATGAGTTTCAAAAATAGGAAATCTAGGAATAATACAAATTTTGTACTGTTTGTGGTTCGCTAACCGTTTCCGCAGACACGTGATTTCACTCAGGGGTCGTTGAACCCAGGAGACTTTCCAAGTATTCAGTGTTGCGTATATGGATGGAAGGGTTACCCTCTTGCTTACGGATGAGAACTGCACCGTTTTTAATCCAGCAAAACTTGTAGCCGTGTTCCTTGGCAGACAGTTTGGTCGCACGAAATAACTGCCTGTTTTCGTATGTTAGGCGTTCGTTTACATAGACATTTCTTACTGCACCAGCTATCTCGATGTCTGTAGAAGTGAGCGTCCTTCTGATTTTAGCGGCCTTCAGGAATTCGTCTCGCTTGTAGCGCCGTACAAAGCGGACAGCAAGTGTGCGCGGTGGAGAATCGGCTGAGTCTTTGGGTTGTTGCCGGCGAGGTCCTGCTCTTGTCACGTAGTCCAAGTCCTGTTCCTCAATGGAGACACCTATTTTATGAGCAAGTACGCGCACAATATGCAATGGGTTTTCATTTTTGTACTCGTTGATGCCAGATATTTCTAGCTCATTTTTCATCGAGGACTGCGATTGTGAGTTCAACTGTTCGCGGAGATTCACTATGGTTTTGTTGAGGACAATTATTTCTTCTTCACGTTTCTCTAACGATTTTATTCTATTGTCATATTCATCGAGACGCGTGTAGCATTGTGTCAGATGGTCGGTCAGCGATGTAATATGTGACTTGATATCTACTACGTCACCTCGTAGCAATTTTATTTCGGAACTGAGAGTGCGTAAAATCTCTGAGTCAGTTAATGTGGTGGAGGGTGAATCAAGTGATGAAGCAGAGTGGTAGCGATCCGTTGATTCAGGCGTTGTGATGACGGGCGGCATTGTCACTACGGGTACCGGGGTGCTCACGGGGGTGGTGACTCTCTTTGCTGCCTTGCTGTGGCAGGATGGGCAAATCCAGCTAGATTTCGCTTCTCCTGTTAACTTGGTCTGATTCCCAGCATTAGCACATAAGACATGAAACAGCAGATCGCATTTGGAGCATTTTATGTTAGAAGATCTCAGTGCTTTATTACAGCACGCGCAGTTGTTGACCATTTTTATTATTTACGAATTTCGTTATCAAATCGGCGACACAAATTTCCAGGAATCTGAGCTAGGCGCACCTGCGTCGACCTGTGACGCAATATTCGCGGAATTGAGCCCGGCACACTTATTTATTTATTATTAATATGCACTGAGCTTTGACACGAATGATTACACTGATAGGGTTCAATATTATGTAGCATTAATTGTTTTTTGTTAGATTTTTTGTTCTTTTATTTCTGCACTGTACTTTGACACTTATTTTGTTAGCTTAGGGTTCAATATAATTTAGGATTATCTGTTTTTAATTGTGGACAGTAATATTTTGTAAAAAATCACGTATAATACAAAATTATAAGTTACATTAGACACGTTAATGTATGCCGAGAGCAAACGTGTAATTTGAGGCACGTGTATTTAGGAGATTCAATACAAAACATGTATTTCTGGTTTTTTATATACATATATTGTATTTTCATCGATTGTAATTGCTGTGTTTTAAAACGTTATCGTTTATATCCATTTTTTTGTTGTAGATTAAATTCTAGGCGATCTATCTAGAGGTAAAAACTTTTGCTCTTCATAGCAACATGTTAGTTAATGTACAGGATTATTCACAAAAATATAGAAGTAGGTATATATATGGGTATATACCATACGCTATGCAGAGCAATGGTGGCCCAATGGAAAAAAAACAGGGCACAAATCCACTACAAAGAAAATCTTAAAAAATTCAACAACAATTTTTGACCTGGTAATCGAACTCAAGATGTCATGCTCAGCAGTAGAGCTAGTGACCACGAGACCTATGAGGCAAGCATTCAGCTAAATGGCTATAATTTAAGTAATGTCTGTCTAGTGCATTGATGAAGAACCTTGGCGTTACAAAGGTATTTAAACGCTTTGATAATAAAAAGGTTACCTACATTATTGTTGAGTACATAATGAAAACTTATCATTGTTTCGTTAGATTTCTTGTATTCGTTTTTAGGGTTCCGTTGGCAAATGCCAACAAACCGAACCCTTGTGGTTATGATTCGACCTGTCCGTCTGTCTGTGCGATCGTATGCCACGGCCGTTTTACTACGAGACTGTTGGCACCACACAGTTTAAAGAAGGACCTCTACATAATGTAACTGAACGTTAAGATTAAATTATTTCCACCTATTAACTGTGAGTGGTATTTGTCGAAAGCTTTTAAAAATGGGTACATATTTGAATATCGAAAGTTAAAAAAACCTACGCTTAAAATGTCTAAGATAGAAATGCCGAGTTATTCAAATATCGAATAACTAAAAATATTGATAGTCATTATACCTAAATTCAAAACGCCAACATCAAATACATAAGTACATTATATTTTCGTTAAAAACACCTACTCATTAAAATATCGAACAAGCCAAGTAGGCGAACATATAAGGAACATACAGGGAACTTAGGGCACCCGGACGCGGATAGGTTAGGTTCGAATGGTTTGACGGGAGCTATAGTGAGCGAGCGAACTTAGCTCCCATCATGCCATTCATGTTGGTGCCAAAATTGTTTTGACATACGAATTTTGCTGTTGCGTATAAATTAAACTATGAATGAGCGTTAAAAATAGTATAACTACATTGGTTGGTGCTACAGAACCCTTTGTGTGCGAGTTCAACTCGCACTTGGCCGGATTTTTTTTCACTTACAAGAATTTTGTGGATAGCTAACTATGTTCCATTAAATAATACCTAGTCGACCTCTCATTAGTAAATAGCAAATGAAATTAGTGCAATAACACTTAAATAATTGACTGCCAGTCATTTAATTATCGCCTCGTTTTGTTCTCATTATAATTCTCATTAACTATGCATAATCAGTTCCTATCCTATATGAATGAAGAAGAGTTTCCGTCTGACCTCCATAAACAGGAGAAATATGGTTTGTGTACACACCAACAATTTTTATGTCTGGTAGCATCTGTATTTTATGAAAATAAATGTTTATTTACTAATTAGAATCTATTTTAAGAGGGGGACGTACCTAAATGTAAATGTGTAATGAACGTAAATGTCTCCGTTCTCGCTTATTTATTGTAAAATAATATCAATTGTGGAGACTGGTGTTAGTTTTCACAGACAGAATATGGAAATAAACAGAGTAGTCATTTTAGAAAGAAGCTCTGATTTTCCTGTGTTAAGAAACGGCTTCTGTAGAAGTCCTATCTTCACGGGTATTTTAGGCGTACGGGCGTACCTATATCTACTATCCTAAATGTGGATGTCGCTCTGCAAAAATAGGCTATCCTTGCTTGAAGGAGTGTCGTTAAAAACCATTTAAGAGTAGACTGTCAAAAGAAGAAGAAAGAGCAGCAACAAGCGCCCCCGGTGCCTTCTGTTTGCCAGGCAGCTAAGAATAAGCCTATGTATCTAATAGCTGGACTGATATTGATGTCGTTGCCATATCTTAGAATTTGATCATCACTTCATGACGTGGTAGGTTATATTACGTTCCAGTTCATTTAAAAAACGGTGAAGGAAAACATCGTGAAGAAACAGGCATGTCCTAGAACTAAAAATTCGTAGACATGTCACATCTACCAACCCGCACTGGGCCCGCGTGGTGGATTATAGCCCACTCCCTCTCAAAGAGAGGAGGCCTGCATCCCAGCAGTGGGAACACTATAGGCCGATGATGATGATGATTTCATGAAATGGTCGTCCACATTATGATGTGATCCATTCTAAGATCTAGCCACGACATATACATACCTACCTACATATTTTATCCACTGCGATACTGACCAAAAGTTATTGATTTAAACATAGTTTGAAAATTCTTAATCATTTAAATACATTGTAACATCTTTCGGCCTAAAAATAATAATAAAACCAGCGTTATTTTTAATAATGTTTCGGTGAAAACTGGTTGATATTTTATTTTTTTGTGCGTTAACCATTAGATAAATGTCATCATGTACCTTTAAAAATGTGGGTGGATAAACAATCGAAACACCTTTGCTAGATAATTTATCATTACTACTTTTTGTGAAGTTTTCTGGTAACCTTAGAAAAACGAAATAACTAAAATAAAAAGTGACACCATCTCAAGGTCATATTATCTTAAACATAAATCTAAAACATTCGCCAACTTACATGTATTTACATTTTAAAATAAAATAAAAAATGAGACCACCTACTACTTGCCACTTCGTTAAATAGTAGGTATCTAGATGAGCCTCATTTTATAATTTAAAAGACGGATACATCACGCATTACTGCGTTTATCTATTCATTAAAAATCTTTAATAAAGAGCTTTACCCCCATTAATTTATGCTTAATTTGCTTTAAAAGCACGTTAGTGAAGTTTAGTATAACCATTAGTTATCGGTTACCTACGCCTTTGATGTGACGTTTGTTATAAAGGTTTTGTGTCATTTTTTTTTTATTTTATAAAAACGTTGCCTTACACTAGGAATTTCACCTGTATCGTGGGTGCGTTTACAAACATTTAAACTGACATACACAAACAACCAGACCCGGAACAAGTATCTGTAGGCCATACAAATATTTTTTCCGTGCGGGGATCGAACCCGCGACACGCAGCGCAGCAGTCGATCGCTCAACCACTGCGCCAACCGTGCCGTCAAGTTTTCAATTGTCTGCAACGTTTTTTTCGGCCATTCTCCCCTGATAACCTTTCATACTCGTTTTTCTTTCATGTTATTACACACGAATCATCCATAATATTATCTTTGGTTTTCCCCTCTCTCTCTATCCGCATTTATATACGCGAAACTTTAAAATTAATTGAAAATAAATAATGCTAAATAGAAATACTTACAGCGTTTAACCAATACAGCATCATCTTATATAGCCCTAAAATATCTAATCCCACGCACTTAATAAAAAAATAAAGTGGTCAGTTTTGAGTACTTACTTATTTTTAACTCTAATTGGCCATACGAGTAACTCAAGCTGTTTCTATGGCATTTAAAAAGGAGCCATTTATCTTAATGACGTAAAACGCAAGTTGGAAGATGTTCATGTCACAATGGATTGGTTAAAACGTGCTAGTTTAAATTGTGTGTTTTTAGAGCGTTCACACTATTTAAATCCTAACGTCTGTACTTATGTATGTTTTGTTCATATGACAGTTACAAGTTGCTTCCTCGTTCTTTAGCCGAGTGCAATTAGACAAAAAAATACTCAAAAGGTGGAGCGAAGTTATAAGTGGTCGGATTTCTATCGAGTGTCTAGAGATATGTAGAAAAAACTTAAAAAAAAAAAACAAACAAACTTCAAAAACACAAATAGTCGAAAATTACTTTTAGCTTCAGAAGCCGTGGAAAAGTTTTTTTAAGAGTTGCTGTTTTGTTTTTTGGAGCGTGTGGGAATGAGTCGGTTAGAGAGAGAGAAAGAGAATTTCGTCCAATTCTGCATCTTGCATTAATTAATCGCTTTAAAAAAAATCTGAAATCCGTTGGACGCTGGGTGACGTGGTTAGTAACGATTTCAATGTTCTTCTTTTTAGCGTGTCGATAAAAAATCAAATTGAGTCAACCCATGGCGATGAGTTTGGCACTTTCAGTAGCGTCCATCAGTTCCTTTCGATGTTTTTACCTTCGAACTACATAGTTAACAGACGCACGGGTCCACGTTCGTAACCGCGTAGCGCTACGAGCTACGACGTCTACGAAGGGGAGTTTGAGGGCAAGTACAACGTGCTATAGGCTTCAGGGGGGTTACTATGACGCTTAAAGCATTATTGTTCCATTCCTATTCCAGAGTGGGAAAGAGATGGAGCTAGACGACCTGTATAGCTCCGTCTCTTTTTCACTCTGGAATAAGAATGGAACAATAATGTTTTTAAACGTCATGGTACGCCACCTGGACTATGTTTAGCTGTCCTTTACTACTTTTCAAGACACATAACATCACGACTGTAATTCCCGAAGGGTTTGGCAGAGGTGTACCTAATAGCACACCGATGGTCTAGTGGTTGCGAGCGTGACTGCTGAGCATGAGGTGCTGGGTTCGATTCCCGGGTAGGGCAAAGGGGTGCGTATCATATCATATAAAGTTATTTGGTATAATTTCATTTTAATAACGTTCACAAGATATAATAAACGTGAGTTATACCAACAGTTAATATAATTTCTTTAGATATAACATTTATAAACTCTAAAACTTATTTCGTATAACGTTATTAGATATAACGTTTATTTAATCGAAAATCATTTGGCTTATCGTTTAAAATATATACTTAATATTGATACCATCTTTATGATTAATACCCCAATTTAAAGCAATACGACTCGGATGGGTTATAATAGAAGGTTCAGGCGGGAGCAGAGCGGAGTGACAGAAACGAATCGCTCCAAAACCGACTTCACGTAGGCTTGTCTGCCCTACCCCTAGAGTGTAATTTAAAATCGCGTAGGCGCGGAGTGGCGAGGCGGCCCGCGAGCTGAGGAGCAGGTGGTCCGGCTAAGCCGGCCAGCAAGCCGAAGCCACGGTGGTCAGCGTGAAACACATCTGCGACGATAAGCTCGCATGGGACCGCCGGAGCCCCGCAGCGCCGGAGCCGTGACAGATACCATGCCTGCTGCATGTTGCATGCTTGCTTGCATGCTGCGTGCTTGCTTACATGCTGCATGCTTGCTTTGTGTTTTTTACTAGGCTTTTTATCATATTACACTAAATAGGTTTTATGTCTTTTGAGTGGTATATCAAACGATTTTATATCCAATGTATGTTATGCTTATAAAAATTAGTTACTTTAAAATTATATCAATCGTTTATTATACTAACTGATCATTATATCGAATAAAATTTTAGATTCAGTTGTTATATCTTGTGAATGTTAGAGATTTTGTAATTATATCATATATTACTTACCCAGAGCAAAGTGTTATTGGATTTTTCCATCAGGAATTTCTCAGTATCAGCCACAGAGTCTGCACTTAGGCCCGGTTGATGACAATGGGCTCTCGCCCCCCTTTTACCTTTGAAATAGAACAAATATTATAAAATCACTAGCTTTTGCCCGCGACTTGCTCTCGTAAATTTAGAAGCAACAACTTAATAATTATTGCTTTGATCTACCTAAAAGTCTAATTAGGGAGGTTAATTGATTTTTCTCAGAACTAAGTAAAGCACAGCCAGCGTTAAAATAAGAACAATTTGGACACTTCAACATAACATGACGCAGGATTAGGCAGAGGTGTACCTAGTATTACTCCCACAATTCACAAGTTATGTTTACGTCCCATGTAAAAGGGGGCGAGCCTATTGCCATCAACCGGGCACAAAACCCGACTCCGCAGCTGTTCCTGAGAAATTCCTGATATGCAAACCCAAAAACACTTTACCCAACCTTTAACGAACCAACGAGGCAGTCACACTTCACACTCCGACACTTAAACTGTTAAGTATTCCGCTTATTCATTGACGTATTTTGTTAATTAATAAGGTCAAGGTAAGCTGTATCTTCCGCATTTATACCGAAATGTCAGTTTAGTAAATTAGGACGATAAGACAAATTCGCTTTTTACAACACTTGTACCGAAAATTATGTTGAAATATGTATGTTCACGCTAGCCTAACGATTGTTTGATGAATACAGTCAGATTATTATGTGGATAAAAAAATAATACGGTGTGTTTTAAAAACAATATTTGGAGTAGGAATTCCCAAGTCACTCAGTTGGTCAATTTTATTTGTTTTATGTAAATTAGCTACGGTGATTTGTGGCAATGAAAATGTTGATCATAATAATACTAGGTTAAACGAAGAGAGAGCAAACCTTGGATGACAGACATGATCGACATTACTCGAAACGGAAATTTTTTCACTGAACTAGTAAGTTGAATAGTTTTCCCTTCTTCTTGTTTTACGGTAGTAATCGGCACTAAAATTAAAATAAATAATTATGTAGAATATCTTACAGGCCCCAAATAAATTGGGATAAGGTCAATAAGACAATAATGATAATGATCTGACAGACATCAAATCTATAAACTGCCCTTTTAGGCTAGGTAGTTCCCCTAAAAAGGCTTCTATAAGATGATCAGCTGATAGTGGCGGAGGTGCTCGTTGATAAAGAACAACAGCCCTTCGGGTCGGTGTTCAGGTTAAACCGCGCTGGCCTATGTTGGTCCGTGGATGGGTGACCATCAACTACATACCCAGTTTCCTCCATGGATCGGAAAGCACGTAAAGCCGTTGCTCCCGGCTGTCATTTATATATCATTGACAGTCGTAGAGAGCAGCGGTGGCCCAGTGGTAGCAGTCCCGACTTACGAGCAGTAAGACGTGGGTTCGAATTCATCAAAAACGGTGAAGGAAAGCATCGTGAGGAAACCGGCATGTCCTAGAACTAAAAAATCGAAGACATGTGACATCTACCAACCCGCACTGGGCCCGCGTGGTGGATTACAACCCACTCCCTCTCATAGAGAGGAGGCCTGTGTCCTAGCATTGGGAACATAATAGGCTAATGACAGCTTTACGGTTCGTTCGGTAACGGGTCTTACCAAGGGGTTTCGACCCAGTACTAACTGGGTTGTGGAGGTCAGATAGGCAATCGTTCCATGTAAAATACTGGAATTCAGCAGAATCCGGTAAGACTGAAAGCCGACCCCAACATACTTGTGAAAAGGCTACGCAGATGAGTTGCGTTAATAACCTCGTTGGCACATGATAATTTATAAATATAATACACGTGTACATGATATTATTGCTCCTCTAGGTGATTAATTTTATAATCATGTCGTTCAATTAAATAATAGCTTGCATAGGTACGTGAGACGTGTTTTTTTTTCTACTGAAGCATTTTTATTACGAACTGTTCTCCGAATACGATGTATGTGTTGAACAAATGGTTTCTTTCGTTTTAATATTAGGTAATGATAAGGCTAAGGGTAAGGCTTTCATTTCGCATAGTTAAAAAAAAAGAAAATTTTACTGTACTGACTGTAGTCTAGAATTTTCATTTGTACTAATTAAATTTTATTGTTCCTAGTTGCCACGGCCAATAAAGTAAACTATAATGAAATGCTAGTTTATGTGAATAGTAATAAGGCTTATCTTGGGATTACCTTAAACTTTATTGTCCTTGTTAATGCGGGTCTGTGGGACAAACAAGAAAAGTCAACATATTAAGGTTGGTTTATTATTTTATCTGTTCATGTATGCAGCGGTCTTGTGAGAAGCGCTCAAATAAGAAATAGAACAATGATCCATTTATTTACTTCTTAAACAGGTCTCTTTGGTGATTCTCCCACTGCACCGCGCTCCGTTGCGTTTTTTTTTTTATGTATAGCATTTCTCTGCCGCGTAGCGCGGTGTCAATGTATTGTACTAGGCGTGTTTTCTATATAAATTGAGATACTTGCATACAATGGTAAAATCTGCCATCCCGCGCTACGCGATGGGACGCGGTGCAGTGGGTGGAGCGCCTAACTCGTTAGGTGACTCAGAAAATGGAATGAATCAGGACTTGTGAGAAGTGCTCAAATAAAAAATAGAACAATGATGCATTTATTTTCTTAGACAGGGTTCTTTATCGTGTGGTAAGTACCTAACCTGTTGGCAGAGTGTTCATACCACCCATGGGTCTCTGACTTGGCTTTACATGCTGTCGAGAAATATCACTCAGGCAAACTGGTTTCCTCACGATGTTTCACTTCAATGAAGCTAGTGATAATTATACAATACGCATATACATATACAAAACCAGAGGTGCGTGACTTGGGTTCGAACTCGAGACACATGACTGTCTGGCATGGCAGTCTGACGGTCATACCACTACGTTATCACTGCTACTTACTTAAACAGAGTGCAAGTAAGGAACATCCACGCGCAAACTGTACCTAGGTAGCCATGAATTCAATACAACATGATTGTAACCGCAATCATCATCAGCCTATAGTGTTTCCACAGCTGGGACATCTCTAGCTATATGTGAGGGAGTGGGCTGTAATCCACCATGCGGGCCCAGTGCGGTTTGGTAGATATCACATGTCTTCGATTTTTTAGTTCTAAGCCATGCCGGTTTTCTCACGATGTTTTCCTTCACCGTTTTTGAGGGCAGCGGTGATGAAATAAATTACACAAAGTATTGCGCGTGCCTGGGTTCGAACCCACACTTTGCCACCGCTGCTCTATACCTATACAATATATATATATAAAATTATCAAAATTCTTTTAACAGTTTATCCACACACATCTATGGGTAATTAAAAAAGATGTTGTATTTGAAATATTAGGTGAACGTTTTACAAATAATTGATTATTATTAGATCCGACTGTTTGGGTGCAAAGAGGGAGCAAGGCATGACGTGTGAAGGCCACTATCTACCTAAATCACAAATTTAAGCACTTTGGGATTCCTTAAATAAAAACATTCTTGTCCTCTCTAATTGAAATATACCTACTAAGGTACATCACTACATTGATAACACGTGTTATCTTGTGGGAACCGAACTCGCGACAACGACAGACTCTTTACCACCGCGTCATTAGGGTCTTTGTTTATTTCTTATCTTATCTTTGTTTGTTTTAATAAACAAATACAATTAACGATCTACAACAAACCTTCTTGTAGGTACTACATACCTTTTAAATTATGTAGTTCAAAGTTATTCATTGAATATTTCCGTATTCGCTGATGATTCTACTATTTTATTGACATTAAATTACATAACGCCTTAAATTAAATTACTTCGCCAGGTTACTTGTTGAAGTGTATACACCGTGTAAATCACCTCATCACGAAGCCGTCAACCAAGCATTCTGTACATGAAACTAAGTAACTTTACGCAAAAATTATTGCTGGGAAACGATTTTTTTTTGGGGGGTGTAAAATCATGTTTTGTGGTAGAACTCAATGTAACGCACTCAAAACATTGTGCTGATGGACGGATTGAATAGTACGGGGATCGTGGAGGTGTTTAAATTAAAAATCTTACATTATAAATTTGTATTTAAAAAAAAAAAACTTGTCAAAAAGTTGGAACTTTGACCCCTAATATCTCCGTAACTAGAAGGTTCCCAGGTATGGTGTAGAACAAAAAAATGATTGCAATGACAGGGAGAACCAGTGCCTTTCGGCTTCGTTAAGAGGTGTTTTACACCCTTTATGCCTCTGCGTCAGTATTTTTTCTCGAGTTGGTTATTTTCCTTAACATAATTAGTACTTAGATAAATATAACAATAAAAAATGCTATTAAAACTGAAAGTAAAACTCGTTCATTGTCTTTGTGATGATAAATCGGTGACATTGAAAGACTGACCTGTTTTTATGTTTCTTTTTCTTCTACTCGTGGCTATCAATATTGTAAGCATTTTGACGTAAATATTTAAATACGTCATAACTAATACAAATTATATTCTACCGTGTGCCATAGCCACAAATCAATTCAAAACATCACTCAGCTTCCGTGATCTTCGACAGATGGACAATAACAGAACATTGTTTTAAATTCGTTTGGCTTTGGCGTCTACAGTGAATAGTTTTTTTTATTTATTTCTAGCTGTCCCGCGCAACTTCGTCTGCGTTACATTTTCCCCGTTTTCGCAACATTTTTCATTGTTTCTCCGTTCCTATTGGTCGTAGCGTGATGATATATAGCCTATGTCCTTCCTCAGGTTGAAATCTATCTTCTTGCCAAATTTCATTAACATCCGATCACCCGTTTAGTCGTGAAAAGGTAACAAACAAACAAACGAACGAATTGAATTGAAAAAACAAACAAAGTGACTTTCGCATTTATAATATTAGTATGGATAAAAAGCAGGTGCGTTTACAAACTTTAAAACTCACATACACATACAGCCAGACCCGGAACAACTATCTGTAGCAGTGTAGCCCATACAAATATTTGTTCCGTGCGGGCATCGAACCCGCGACCACGACCCACGACTATTGTGATGCAAATGCTTCTAAGTATCTTCAAAATGTATGGAACCCCGGCTTGGTCTTTGTACACTATAATTTCCTAGCATTTAATAGCTTATCTGTAATTTTCCCGAATGTCACAGATTTTTCTAGATTTTTCGAAGTAGAGTACTCATCTCTGGCGCTATTTGAACCATCTTCTTTCTACAAATGAATTGAATTACAAGATCTAGCTTAGGCCAAATCTAAAGGCCCCATTCACAATCACGCGCGATGCGCCTTCGACGTTTTTCATTTGTTTTCTCCGCGGTGTTTGTGCCTGACAGTACATTTGATTAAAAATAGCTTTGAATTAAATTAATCGAATCGGGGTTGTCGGCCACAGGTGCCTCGACCACTGGGGGCCTAAGCCACGGAACCGTTTCAAATCGTTTGCGCAAAACAAAACTTAGCTCGTTTAGCTTGTGGCAAAGATGTTATGAGATTCATAACAAGAAGAGCCTTCATTGGCAATGCGATGTCACTTTCCTTGTACCCAGTAAGGATAGACGGTAGTTATAACGTCTCTAAGGTTAACAGAGGAAGTGTCTCCGACTGATTAATGAGCTCATCTTTAACTTACGCTTCCTGAAATAACTCTAAAGTAGGTCTTTAAGGTTGACATTTGTATAATTTATAAAAAGATCATGGAAAAAGTACCAAATTTTTGTATAGCTTGAGGTTGTGATGAATCTATTGGTGTGTCAAATGATGTATTTCGGAAATCGCTTTCGTAAACATAGCTAAAAATAAATTATAATAATTAAAATATTATAAATTAATCAGGTATTGACGTCATGAATAATAAAATACATTTTAATGATGATGATGTAAAGCAGGCGTGTAGGAAAAATCAAACCCATTGAGATAGATTTTGATTATAGGTTTTGTAAGACGGTATTGATTTTCTCTCGCTAAATATTGGCTTAAAATTACTTAGTTTTATCGCTAGTAATAATAACTGAACAAGTCTGCTAGCCTGTTACGACGGAAACAAAGATTGTCCAAAAAAACAAATAATTGAGTAAAAACAACAAAGTAGGTAAGTATAGTAATTAAATCCGGTAAAGTACATAACTACCTAAGCGTAATTACCCAATGTTTGTAAAATAAATGTATGTACATATAATTAGGAGTTCTTACACATAAATTGTAACAGATACCTACGTACGGTCGAAGTTCTTATGATACTAAAGGATAAAGGCTAACTTGGTATATCTGTAAGACTTCACACAGAACATAACATCACGCTGTAATCCCCAAGCAAGGGTTAGGCAGAGATCTACCAAATATTACACCCACATTTCGGAGTTATGTTTAAGTCCCATGTTTTAAATAGGTCGAGCTCGACCATGCTCCAGGCGGCAAGATGAAATAAAGGCAATTGCAGGCAAGAATTGAATTGAGAGAGCGAAATACAGGCATTGGCACTCTTTGGAGGAGGCTTTTACCCGAGAGGGATCCATGCATAGGAATTAATTATTTATTTTCAATTTAACTAGAGGTAATCAGATTTTAACTATTTAGATTGAAGATTTTTTTTTTTAGATCTAAGACATGAGAAAATGGATTTTATTATATAATTATTTTATTTAATAATTAATTATTTTAATTTTGATTTTTATGATTATTTTTAATTAGGTTTTTGATTACTTTCTTTATTTTATTTATTGTGATTAACAACAATTGAAAACCTACTTTAAAGTTTACTTTCTATGATTATGCATGGAATTAATAAAGCTTGAATAGGGCGAGCCAATTGCTATCAACCGGGCACAAGTCCAGTCTTCGTGGCGGCTACTGAGATATACCTGATGGAAAAACTCAATAATACTTTTCCCAACCCTGGAATCGAACCCTGGGCCTTATGCTCAGCAGTCGCGCTTGCAACCACGCAACCTATGAGGCAATTTCAGATAAAATGCATCGTTTCGAAAAGGTACCAAATCTCTCAAGGTTTCACGTAAACGAAAATTTATCGAGTGTAAGTTGTTACCTTAACCTTGAATCTGAATTTAAGTCGAACTACACGTATTCGATTTTGATAGCTCGATTCGGCGCCAAGAATTACATCATTCGGGATCGTTTAGTGTTCTTTTGAAATAGGAAGTTAAACTTCTAGGCTAAGGGTATCAAATCATGCGGACCTGTGGACGGTGAGTAATGGACTAGCTCACCGTCCGTCCGTCTTATGACGACAGGCCGTGTCGACGGCGCGTTCGTTTTCCACGCACGCCTCAAGGAGATGTCAGCAAAAAAGGGGTCCAAGAGGGCCGATGCCTGCCAGAGCTGCGGGACAATTCGAAAGAGATACCGTGGCCCTGGAACACAAAGGGCTAAGAAGGGACATGGATGATTTTTAGTCAGTACAAGTCTGACACTCCCTCCCGCTCCGCCCAGAGTGTGAGAAGTCATTTGATGATTACCCATCCGAAAAAAAAAAAAAAGTTTCTCAAATCATCAAATGTCCTATGATCATAGATGAAAATTATGTATAAAGCCCACAATTATGTAAGCAATATATAAATTTAATCCATCCGAACCGGGGATTCCTCATAAAGGTCATATCGATTTGAATTAGGTATACCTTGGATTTGGAATTCCCCGCACTAATGGTCATCCTTGCCCTTTCGATCACTCCAAGTATTTCGGTGCCGTGCAGCCGTGCTGGCCATTTTCCTGTACCTACCAACATACATTATTTTAAGGTTGGTGTAGACAATTGGCGTGCGCGTAGCATGTGCGTTGTGCGTGTCATACGCGCGGTTATTGTAATAAATGAAATTTTATGAAAGAACAGCTTATGACCGCGGCTGCGCCCGCGCTGAGTTTGGTAAATATCCCACGGGATGTTACACCGGAATAAAAAGTATCATATGATGTGTTAATCCAGGGTACAAAACAAAGCCAAACATCTGTGTGCCAAATTTCATCCAAATCTATTCAGTATTTTTTGCATGAAACAGGAACAAAGATCCATCGATCTATCGATCCTCACAAACTTTCCATTTGTAATAATCAGATGTCAGATTGGTTTCCTTGCGCAGGCTACAGACATTTTCCAAAGAGTTTGATACATTTTATTCGGTACAGGTGTGCACATTAGCACAAGCACACGCTACGCACACGCATTTGGTCTGATCCAGCCTTTATTCTTTAAATTACTCACGTGCTGACAATCTTCTGCGGGAGGAGATGACTTATTAGGTAATTACATAATTGTGTCTAGGCATTGTTTTTCCTGTTTCTGTAATTACTGGTGGAAACTGTGTGAAAATAAAGATAAGCAGACAAAACAATTGTTTTAGATGAGCGTAGATTATAACAGGATCTTTGTAGTGACTTGTTCTTTTATACAATCGACCGGACTCCGGTGGTAACGTTTGACCTTAAGTTGGCCTAGTGTAGTACGAAGTTTAATGGAACAAGAGGCCAGCCTACATTGGTTTGTTTCTACTGAAACGTTGCTCATTTTACTGATAAGATGCAGTAGTAGATATTTCTATTCATGCAGATGATGAAATTGTAATCTCATACCGATTGACCTATATTGATAGATCAAAAAAAATACCGTTATCGGATTACAGACTCAATGTATGTAAATCAAAATAGTTACGAAACGGCACTTTTGTAATGGTATTTTGTTTACTTGGCGAAATGGGAAAGAACCAGACGGGACGTAGCCGATTATATGTGTTGCTGTTTTGTTTTTTTTTGGAGCGCGTGGGAACAAGCCATTTTCAATTCTCTGACATATAGGTACATCAATTACCGCGGCATGGTCTAATTTCCTGATCTACTATTTTCTGGCATTAAAACATTGGCAGTAGGTAAACGAAAGCCACGATTGAGTTAACTGGTCTAATAAAATGTGTCATTATCACATGAGAGACGTTTTTTTAAACAATTCTTCTTAGTTATGTCATTGTCATGGAGGTTTATTTCGATTTTTATGTATCCTTGTATCAGTATTGGCTTTCAACAAGATTTCGATGAAGTCAATTGCAAACTACAGCATTATGTCTGCATTTTGGTAAATGAAAAGTGTGTACCTAATGGGTGCTTATGTACGAAATATACTGTGAGATACAAAACCACATCAAGTCTCCATCGATACTATAACCAAAATCAAATCTTGTTACTATTCAATAATCCTTGCTTGTACTTGTTTCAAATTTAATAAGATGATAATGATGATGCATATTTTAAAGATTAACAGATTGTTTTAATTGATAAGCTGACAAACCAAAATCGATTATAACGCTAGCTATTTCGCCGATTCATTCAAGATTCCCAGTTAATTGTAATCATAACAAAAAACGCTGCTTATAACATCGTACATCGAGCTACCCAAAACTGTTAAATATTCCCAATCAACCTTGAACCTAGTTCTTTAACAATAAAGTTGAAAATTCACTGAAGAATTTTGATAGATTGTTGTAACTTGATGTGCTGGCGTCTGTACTTCGCACCTATACGGTGGTAAAGGAATAAAAATAGTGCGTGGGTCCCTCCGCGCGGAAGAAGTGAAACTTCGTAATACTACACGCATTCACTCTCGCTCTGTCTCTTTCTATTCCCCCTCCATGGTAGCGTTAAACGTTTAACGCAACCTTGTTGGAAGTCGCATAAGAAGTTTCACTTCAAAAAAATGTTTTGATTGACTTCGCATAACAATTACAATAGTTGCCGGTGCTTGTTTGATGTTATCGAGCGGTAAACTATAAACTTATTATTTGTAGGGCCACGGTATTAGCGTGAGATGTTGGACGATAGTTGATAGGAGCCTGGGGCAGCGCACTTAAGAAGAGCATCTTAAGAGCGTTTACGCCTTACGACATTTCATACAAACTTTCAAGTCGTTATTTTCCGAAATTACTGAACTGATTTTGATGAAACTTCGTACACATAAGCAGGATACACAGATCTAAAAAGTTACTAAAAAACATTTTCGAAAAATAGTGTTACAGTTAAATTAGACCAAATTTAAATTTTCTATAGAAACAGAAAATTCCAATTATCTCTTGTTTTAAAACACATTTTGAAAATATTTTTTAGTAACTTTTTAGACCTATTTATCCTGCTTATGCGTATAAAGTTTCATTTAAATCGGTTCAGTCATTTCGGAAAAAAACTACTTGAAAGTTTGTATGAAAAGCGGTAAGGAATAAACGCTCTTAATAAGGGTGAAACTTTTTGTACTCCACCTCGGATATGTTAGATTTTCGTCGTGAATACAATAAGTAATTTTGTCGATTGCCACAGAAGAGCCCTTCAATCGAAAAAAAATACGATTCAAGAGCGAGCTTGATAATTTTAGCACCCACCCCGAACTTCATAGGTTTTCAATTCAATTCATTTATTGCATCAAATATGATAGGTAATTTATTAATTAATTCGAGGTGATAAACTAATTTGGACAGCAACCTAGATGCTGAGTTTTATGACAACAGTAACAAGTTAGTTAAAAATAAACTAAATCTTTTCTAAATATTTTATTTCCCGACGGGGGTGCAAGAACACCGCCTTGTACCCGGCGGCTGCCGGCGCCCATAAGACGAGGTAAAATCAATCAAAATCAACATAATTTTAATAGTATCAATTAAATGCATGCTATCTACTGGCCCTTTTATCCAGTTTTATTCCACTCATGTGTAGCTCTTGGAATGGATGCTGTGGTAATATGTGGTGCGGCTGACTGTCCAAGTGACCTCTCCCTATTATAGGCTCGATGCTTGCAGGATCACAGGGTCTTTAACTGCAATGGTTCTGCATAATTGACACAAGATCACGCCTTTATCTCCCCGTGGGTAGGCAGAGGTGAACCTATAGCACTACCAGATTTCGCTAGTCGTGTTTTAGCCCCATGTAATAGGAGCAAGCCTATTGATTAATGGCCGGGCAAAAATCTAGATTCGATTGAATAGTGTCAAAAGTCAACTTAAATACTAGCGAAAACTAATTTGAAAATCTTTATTTCGCAAAGGGTTTCCATCAAAACGTTCTACTTATAGGTGGTCACAGCTGATTTCATGGCCTTAACCGCAGGTACTTCTGACAATGGCCCTCAGTTAAATCTTACGATCAACGGGTAATCCCACATTACAATGGGTTCTTGATACGCATACAAATCTTAGCCGGATTTTCAGTTAAAAATCGAATAAAAAGCAGCGCTTCTTAATAAACAAGGCCGCTGTAGATATGTATATTATATGATGCGCTTGCGTCGATTCAGTTTGTAGCTCGCGTATCTCATGAGCAGTCGCGTGTCGTCGTAGAACATCGCTGCGTTTTATCGAAAATATTACCTAATAAAACAAAATGATGATTACATATTAATGAAAATTTAATTGAGTACAATCAATTTGGAATTAGGTAATATAATTCTTAATTAGGAAGGTTTATGACATAATAACTTAAATTTAGGGCCAAACTGAAAAATAAAAAATAAATAATCATGAAATCACGATTTTCTATGCGATTTCTGATAACAGCAGCTAAGAAGCTGCTGTTATCAGAAATCGCATCGCATTTTACAACATTTTATACTGTTTTCTCGTTGTTTCAGGTTAGACGTTAGGAGTTTTCAGTGAAGTGTTTTTATTTATGGAAGAAAATTAACATGAACCAAATTAAACAAATGACAACGTAAAAGGAAAAAATTAGATTATAATATCTTTGGTGCATTTGATAAAATAATAGTGAAAAGTGAAGTGGTCAATAATTCTTCTTTTCTAACGTAAAGTTTAATTGTAGTTCATAATAATTGATAATAGAGTAACTAGTGATAGTGCCCAAATATGACGGAAAGTAAGTCAGAAGAAAAATCCCCGGTGGACAGTCTGAAGCCGACTGAAACATGGAGGATCATGAAGAATGTGGTGGTCATCAGCCTGGCATTCATGGTGCAGTTTACAGCGTACAGTGTGAGTTTCAATCTATCAACTCAGCACAAGGAGTCCACTGCTAGCTTCTCATATCTCATAAGGTGTTCCCTCATCTGGGGCGTTCGCCAGTAATGTAACATTTCAGATTCGTTTTTGAGCTTTACATTACAGTACTGCCTCCCTGACTTGATGAGCATTGGCCGGTAATGTAACATTTCAGATTCAATTTTGAGCATTACATAAAAGATTCCTTGACTATAGTCAAGGAATCTTTTATGTAATGCTCGGTTCTCCCTAACCAATGTAATGCTCGATTGTGTAACGTTACATTACAATACAGGCGAATACTCCAAATGAGGGAGCTCCTATAAGATACGCTACAAGTCAGTGAAATATCTACCTGTAACGATATCATTACAAATTATTGTACATAAGGAAAAGAAGAAGTTTTCCTTTCCTTGGAGTTTTGGCACGAAAGGTCACCTGATAAGCATTATACAAAAATTACCTCAAATAATCTCGTGACACGGTAGAGTAACTGTAGTCATGATCATCATCACCATTACAGCCCTGAAAAAAAAAAATTGAAACTGTTCTAAGTCCCAAAATATTTTTTCAATCGAAATATATTTTTTATTATTTCTCCTACACTCCGCTTCTAAGACGACCCACTGATCGAATTACCCACTGCTGCATATAACCCTGCTTTATTTTCTGCCACACTTCCCGGTTCCGAGCACCTGTCATCCAGGTGTAGAGGTTTTTTTTATGTGAAGTTTTCTGAAAGTTCCTACAATACGAAAACCAGTTCATTTCATTTTACTAAATCATCAAAGAGATTCGTCAACAACATTAGAATTTTAAAAGGTGGAAATGAAAACGCTGTCAATATTCGATTGCAGTTTTTTTTTTTTGCCTTTTTAGGAACACTGACACAACCAAATGTAAATAATGAAACACTCTTAAGTCATAACGGAAGTGCGACGATCAAGTAATGCCTATTAGTTGGTTCAGTAGTTTTTTCAAGCCTTGAATAACTTTATAGTATCTAAGTCGTTTTTATTCTGTGCTCCCATCTGTGGAGACCTTTGCAGTCATCACATTTATTTAGGTGTCAACGGCATTTTTTCAATTCTTTGACGACACGTTTGGCGCAGTGGTTGAGCGATCGACTGCAGCGCCGCGTGTCGCAGGTTCGATCCCCGCACGGAACAAATATCTGTATATATACAAATACAGTATTTGCTCCGGGTCTAGCTGTTTGTGTATGTGAGTTAAAATGTTTGTAAATGCAACCACGATGCAGGAGAAATTCCTAGTGTGGGGGCAATAAGAGCCATAGGTACTGTTGTTTGCTCCTAGACCTTTAAGAGGATGGACCATATTTAGCAGTTGCGTTTTAGAACAAAAACTATTCATATTGTATGTCATTGCAGGGAGCTGCTAATCTCCAGAGCTCTATTAACGCGGATGCCGGACTGGGCACCGCGTCGCTGGCGGCAGTCTACGCTGGACTCATCTTCTCTAACATATTCCTGCCTGTTGTTGTAATAAAGTAAGTGGTAAAATTAACTTTCTATCACGCGTAGCTTGGCAACTCTGATACCTACTCTTCGAAGACAAAGTGACATTTCTTTACTCCATTCTCTGCATATTTTTTTCTGGAATCTGTCATTTTCGTTGTTCCTACGGTGGCCGTACTAGATGGGGTTACTACAGTTACATTCATCTTCTGAGTAGTTATAATGGACCATAACACGACTAGGTAAGGCTTAAAGTTATAGAGGAGAACTGGGTCAGACTCCAGTCAATTTCATCTAGAGTGAGTGATTGAGTTTATACAAACCTTTACAATAAAGCACAGAACGAGGTCAACTCAACCGCGCTGCCTGCCGAATTTCCCCTCTTGATCAAAGTTACATTCGATCTTGCCACGGTTCATGAACGCAGATGCTCAAAACGTTTCATCTTCTATTCCAGATGGCTGGGCACAAAATGGGCGATATCTCTATCCTTCATCACCTACATGCCGTACATAGCGGCGCAGCTGTACCCCACTTTCTATACCATGATACCGGCGGGGCTCATAGTGGGGCTTGGCGGGGGACCACTGTGGTGCGCCAAGTGCACTTATCTGTCTGTGGTAAGACCAAAGATTATTTAATTTAATTTACCTGCCGGACGTTCTTTATTTTTCTTTTATTAGTGAATGGCTCGGTTACCAGAATTTTATCTTCAAGGATTTCGGCGAAGATACACCTAAGCTTTTCTCCTAACTACCTACCTACCACTTGTTCTCTTCTATCAAATGCGAATACCTCATGCGTGCCATAAAAAGATGTGTCAGTCAGGAAAGTGGCAGAACTGACTTCTCAGTATACACCAGACCTACTCTGAGTAGAATACTAAAATTAGTATTCTTCTTACTTCTTCATCACTTCCTTTTTGTCTTTTTAACGTGCAGCCGGTGTATCTCCATCATACCGATAAATTGGATAGGTGATTGTACTAGCTTTCAGCTTGCAAAAACGATGTTATTATTTTTTCAGGTATCAGAAGCACATAGCAAGATATCCAAGATATCAGCTGAGGCACTGCTGACACGTTTCCTGGGCTTGTTTTTTATGATCTTCCAAATGAACCAAGTTTGGGGCAACCTCATCTCTTCACTTGGTGAGTAAAGTGGTAATCGAATCCTATTGTAAAAACCCAAATATTTGACAACCGGTTTACTCGGTAACTGGGTCGTGGAGGTTAGATAGGCAGCCCCTCCATGTAAAATACTTGTATTCAGCGGCATTAGGTAAGACTGGCCGCCAACTCCAACATACTCGTAGTTAAGAAGAGGCAGATTGATTTATTATAAAGATTGAATTCAACGTAATAACAGTCACGTGTAGATAAGGTTGCCTAGGCGACCATGTTTATTTTGCGTTCTTGTGCAGTCCGGTCCCTATTGCTAGGTGGTATCATACGCAACGAGAACCTGTCCACCTGTTCAGGTAGAGATTCACAGATGACTCTGTCCTGGAGTGTAAATGTGGTGTTGCCCCATAAACGATTGGCCACTTGATATCATGTCCTGCCTGTCCTGTTACTTCACAGCATCACAGGAGCTTGTAGACCTAACTGAAAATGCCAAACTTGTAGCCAAATTTTTGGCTGACTCAATTAAATGCTCATCGACACGCTAAGAAGACCATTCATTCGTATCAATCATATCGTTTTCTCTCGTTTCCAGTGTTGTCATCAGGCAACAACACGGCTGCAGTGACATCAGTGAATGAGACGATGATACCCATCCTGTGTGGAGCCAACTTCTTGCCCAGTGCCGATGCTGGTGAAGCTCTGCCAGCTCAGCCGCCGGAGAAGATACAGATGATTTCAGGTGGGGATAGATTTTGGACAATAGGACCTAATATTTCGTTTATATATTTGAGCGAGCAAGGTGGGAGGCAGCGACCTCTCGCGTCCGTCCCTGGTTCAATCCATGGTCCCCGTCCGTCCGTCTTATGACGACAGGCCGTGCCGACGGCGCGTTTGTGTTCCATGCGCGCCTCAAGGAGATGTCAGCAAATCGGAAGGGGTCCGAGAGGGCCGATGCCTGCCAGGGCTGCGGGTTGTTCGAAAGAGATACCGCGGCCCTGGAACACAAAGGGCTAAGAAGGAACATGGGTGGGTTTTAGTCAGTCAAGTCTGACACTCCCTCTCGCTCCACCCAGAGCGGGAGAAGTCATTTGATGATTTCCCATCCGTAAAAAAAAAAAGGTGGGTGGCAGCGGGCGGTCGTTGAACGCCTTTGCCATGACCTTCAGTCGGTACGAGCTCTAGCGACACGCGTGCGCACATAGTTACTTTGCGACACTGTGTTGTTTATCGTTTATTTACAAACTGTACCTTATGTGTTCTGTGACAACTGTGACTATGGCTTACCATACTATCTGTACACCTTATTACTGTTTCGTATTGTGTGTGTGAACGCTGCTCAATAGAACTGAGAGTACCTTAGGTAGTGACTTTTATTTATACCTCTGCCTACCTACACACTCGACAACACCTCTATACTTACTTCAAATTATTTAGTAGATTATAAGGTTGAGTTTGTTACATCGCTAAAAGATAATTTTTCGGGAAGCAGTATTTCAATGTGGTCTGTTTAAAAAATGGAAAATGAAGGTACGTGTAGCGGTGTAGAACCAAACTTACTGCAAAAAAAACTTTTTCTAATGAAATCATAACATAAGAATTATACAAAAACCCAACTAGGTAAGTAATTTGTTTTATGGAATCAGTGAGCCACAAAACACAGAAAAGAACTGAAAAAAAATGGACTTCAGTGAGTAAATAACAAAAAAACTCAAATGCTGTTGAAAATTAAATTCAGACTCTTGTTACCGAAACAAATTAGGCACACAGAAACACCTACAGGCACGTAACAAGTATTTTTACAAAAGACCAACATACAATTATACAGGTTTTAAAACAAACAAAACGTCTCGTTTGGGACATGAAAATTCAGTATTATATTGTAAGAACAACCAATATTTTTCACACTACTCTTTGCTTTACAAATTTGAAGGACGTCATTAAGAAGATGCCAATTTACGTTTATTCTTTCGGTACACGTAAATACAGACAAAATCGTTTCCTGCACGCGTAGAATGACCGCCGTAGAAATGGGCTATATCGACGGAAGAATCGACAAACTGCCACATTGTCAATGTCTATCTGTCATTATGCCGATTCTTCCGTAGACATAGCCGTTCGTTTTAAACTCGTTTTTAACAGTGATCATGCTACGCGTGCTGCTAGTTATAATTCTCTAATGAGTTTCAATTTCTTGTTTTTTAGGCATTTACCTTGCGTGTATGGCTGGAGCAGCTCTTATTGTTGCCGTAGGAGTGGATTCTATGAAAAGGTATACCATGTGCACCAAAATCCTCTACCAAGTGATAAAAAACCAATTAATCAATTCAGCCTATCACAATCTACTGCTGGATATGGGTCGTAAGCTGCGCCTCAACACCCTACCCTTTATGCCTTCTGTATCCAGTCTGTCCCAGCCCAGCTATCTTTTGAAAGTCGAGGTCTCATCGGCAAGTGAATTGTGGGATCGCTGCCTAGGTAGGCCTAGGGAGCGATCCCACAATTCACTTGCCGATACACGGTCAAATCAATCATACATCATTTATTCAAATTAAGCTGATAATCAGCACTTCTTGAAGGTCAAAGTTTACAAGAGACAGTCCCCCAAAACACCCACCCTTCGCCACTTCCTAGTGTTTTAGCTGAGAAGAAGAAGTGGCGGAAAAACTCCCCAGCAATCTCCACTCCATAACTCATTCGCTAGTTACATTAACAATGTAAATTTTCCGGAATTTTAGTATGAAGTTTGTCCTAATTTTATTTTCTACGAAACTTATTTCCTTAAAGTTATACCTCTGCCGCCGCATTTTCCGCTTATCATATCTTAATAATCTCTCGCTACAGATACGACTCAGGTCGCACCGGGTCTGGCGGAGGCTTGTCAGGCATGGCCCTCCTGGCTGTCACCCTGAAGCTGCTGATAGAGCCCACGCAGCTACTTCTCGTGATCATCAACATCTTTATTGGACTGCAGCAGGCTTTCTTTGGAGCTGATTTTACTGCGGTAAGCTTTGACTTTATAACAAAATGATGAATAACGCAGTGCTTATTATGGCCACATTCAAATACTAGATCCAGAATAATCCAGATACATACTGTCTCACTTGCGGGGAACTTTTTGAAAAGATTGGTGTTGCAGGCATACCTGCACAAACAACCTTCCATCTGCCCAGTTAGTCGCTCTCAGATGAGGATCCCTACTGTCTGGTTTCATTTCTTGGCCCTTTGTCGTCTATTTTGTAACATACCTAAAATCACAAAGCTGATCAAGTGCAAGAATACAGTTTGCCGTGTTATGTTTGCAGGCGTTCGTCTCGTGTGCGGTCGGCACCGGCTCCGTAGGCTTCGTCATGATGACCTATGGACTGTCTGATGCCATTGGATGTGTACTCACAGGGTATTTGGCGAAGGTAAGGGGAATTGAAACCTTAAAAGTTTTTAACGTAAAATTAGCACACGAAGAATATGTATCTGAGATCATCGGTGCTATTTTCTTTGACCCTGCACAAAAGCTCATAGCAATAAATTGTTATTACGTCGTTAATCCGCTGAAAAGTAATCTATACTATATTTAAAGATATAATACAATTTAGATTACCCTTCTACCAGTGTCAACTTCAGGCATTTTTTTTTCAAAGACATTTGTAACTTTCCAGCTAACAGGCCGTATCCCCCTGATCATCGGCGCGACGATAGTCCAGGCGGCACTCTTCAGCGCAGTCCTGACGTGGCGGCCTCACGCTGGAGAAGGCTATGTGCTGTACATCATAGCCGTGCTGTGGGGCCTCTGTGATTCTGTGTGGATCGTGCAGATTAATGGTAAGTCTTCGACCACTAAAACTTATACATACGTATCGTGGTAACTTTGTGGGTTTTTTATAAAATGATGTATATAAAAAAGGGGACGCCCGGCGGATGTGAAACATCTATGTTTTTAATTGAATTTATCATTAATAAAAACATATAACGAAATATGGAGTAAAAGATAGAAAAAAAACAGGAACTTTCAAAAACAAAACAAGATCAGCAAGCAATCCAAAACAAACTTTATTTGAATGGAAAAATGTTGATTTTACGTGGCATGGGGGTGGGGGGCGCAACACAATTTTTACTACAGATTTTACTACCTGCTCGCGCATATACATGTTTCACATAAGAAGCCTTATATGAATAACACTTTCAGGAAGTAGTTGGGTTAGGTTTCTCATAAATAGAGAGTTGAAAAGCTAAACAGGCTGGATGTGGTCCTTTTGCATTGTTGAACTCTCAATCATTTTAGTATCCTGCAGATCCGATGCAGTCAATGGGGACTAAAACCTCTAGAGCTAATAAGAACTCCTAGAGCTCTATTCACTGTCATGTATGTAAGCTCAGAGGAGCTCGTGGCTAAATAATAACAGCCGCACGGGTCGATCTTTAAGGTTAAGCCGTGTTTGCTGATTTTAGTCCGTGGATGGGTGACCATAATTACATACACAGTTTCTTCCGTGTCTCGGAAAGCACGTTAAGCCGTTGGTCCCGGCTGTCCTTTGTAGATCTTTGATAGTCGTTACGAGTAGTCAGAAGCCAAAAGTCTGACATCCAGTCTTACCAAGGGGTATTGTACTACCCAGTTATTGGGTTGTGTAGGTGACATAGCCAGTCGCTTCATGTAAAATATTCAGCTGCTTCCGGTTAGACTGGAAGCCGACCCCAAGATAGTTTGGGGAAAGGCTAGGCAGATAATATAGATGATGGTGTGTGTGAGCTGTTTGTTTTGTCATAAGCAATCGTAGCAACCACTTGTTAGCGAGCCTAGGGCGAGTACGAACAAATGAATGCTATGCATATATTACGAGATTGCCGTCGTTCATAGCTCAAATGCGATGCAGAATGACCCTCATCAAAGTATCAAACCAAAACCCAGAACCTCCCTAATCATTAAAACCAACGTAACCTAATAAAACTATTTCTTCTTCACAGCCTACTACGGTATCCTGTTCCCTGGCAGAGAAGAGGCGGCCTTCTCAAACTTTAGGCTCTGGGAATCCGTAGGCTACATCATTGCCTACATTCTATCCCCTTACCTCAGGACCAGTGCCAAGACCTACCTGCTCTTCGGCATGATGATCGTAGGAGTATCCTGCTACTTCATAGTGGAGTATCAGCAGTACAAGATTAGGAGGAAACTTGAGCATAAGAAGAAGGATTTGTGTTATATTAGTGGTAGTGAAAAAGGTTGTGATAATATTGCTTTTCAGACTGTTGAGTGATTTTGATAGGTGGTTCTTTGAGATATTATGTTTTGTGATGATGAAGTGCGACTAACAGTGCAAATCTGTTTTTATACGAGTATACACTTTGGATGCAGATTATTTTTATTATGTGGCAGCCAGAATATCACCATCATTAAAATTAAAATAAGGTTAACGAAGTTATCAAGAGTTGTGCATTGAAACGAGCAATGAAATGTCAACACTTCAAAGCGACTTTCTCATGGAAAAACGATTTCTACTGAGATAATATGATCGTGAAATCGTAAAACGTTAAATTCTAGGATTATTCTCAAATCTTCTAGATATACTGGATCATTCTAGACTCGAACGTAATCCTAGAATGTTCCACGATGCAGACGCAAAGACAGAAAGCAGACGACGTAATAGTATGTTATGTAAACTAAACCAATACCACCAGTAATAAACCACCAATTTCGTTTTTTTACACTTCTCGTCTCTGTCTAACTTTATTGGAAACGGTTGAGGACAGAGGAGAGGAGATTTCTCGTAATTGTTTAAGCCAGCGGAAACGAGATGAGACATGAGCGTGCCACTTTGCACATCTCTGCTCTCCGCCGCCGCCCAGCTTCTGTGTATACACCCTAGCTATGAACGCTGCGCGTGCGCCTGTCCTCTTCGCTTTAAGCCGAATACAGACATTGCGAGGCATGCACCGCGAACAACGCACAGCGAATGCTTCGCAAGGTGTGTACCTTTATATTCGTGGCGAGGCATGTGCTACGCTCGTGCGAGGGCGAGCCAACGTATGGCCGAGGCATTCGTTGTGCACCGTTCGTGGCGCATGCCTCGCAAAGTCTATATCCACCTTCACACATCTCCGCTCGTCTCCGCTTTGATGGAGTCCGGACCTCAAACGTAATGTGCTGATTATTCTCGTATATAGGAAAACGGGAAATCTCGTAGGGATTTAGAGAAAATACAATCATGTAATGTGCATAATTCATATCTTCAGACCTCTATGATGTGATGTTACGGTACTCACAAGCTTGTGTACATGGAACAGATTAGAATATACAGGGTGAGTGGTTAAACGTGGGCAATACTATAAGGGATCGAATCCTAATCCTAAGTTCCTCACTCATATTATAAATGCGAAAGTAAGTTTGTTTGTTATGTCTTCACGCCTAAACCACTGAACTGATCCTCCTGAAATTTTCCATATACGTTGTCAGGTGTACAGAAACAGACAAAGCCAGATAGGGTAGCCTTCATCCCAAAAAAGTTCCCGAGGAAAACAACCACAAGTCCGAGTCTGCTATTGTCAAATTCTATTAATGCGTGCAAAGTCGCGGGCTAAAGCACTCATGAATATGGTTAACTTTTATTATGGGTCTAACCATGAAATACTGGAATGAATGGAGCTACTGATATTTCTTTCGCGATTTCATGTTCGGTTCCATACTCCCATAGTTTTAGTTGTCCATTTTCATGAGTAGGTACTGCATGTCCCTAAAGTTTTGCCCACGTTTGACAAATCACCCATCATAGATGTAAATAGGAAATTAATTTGTAAGACATGGTTTCAGAAATAAGTGTAATACTTTTATCATGGACCACAAATAATAGGTAATTAGGTACTTTAATATAGACCTAATTATGTTACGTTTAAATACTAAGTTAGTGAAGATGAATAAATTGTGATAATAATTATAATATAAAATGATAAAAAATAAAGTATATATTATTTTGAACCCCATATTTTTGTAAACCTATATACAACAAACAGATGATGTGCATCAAAAAATTCCTCCTCAACGCTGTCAGCTGTTAATGTGCCTAAGAGTCTGCGGCGTTCCCACGTTATATGGCAACTGTTAGCCTCTGGCCAAGATAAATGCCAGCCCTTGGGTCACGGGAAGCGTCAACTATGATAATGAGGAATGTTTGGGTGATGGGAAGCGTCAACTATACTGGTTGTGAGTACTGCGACGGCCCCAGAGTTTCAACTCCAAACCACTCGAAAATATATTTTCCACTATGATTACAATATTTACACAGCATGAGGTTCACAGCAGCCGCAGCGGCAGCTCCAGCACAGCAGGATGATCTTGGCAAATGGGAAGGAACAAGAGTATCGACACATGTTTGCATCCCACACTAGTGACCAAGAAAACCAAGACATCCATCGCGTCGAGCGCCAAACCATTGGGTTCTAAAATAGCTGGAACGAACGGAGACAAGAGCTTATCGATGTAATAATTGTCGTCGTCAACTATTGACAGTTATAAAGGTGCCTCGATGAGCAGACAGTGCTAGGCAAATTCTTCGAACTGTTTTAAATACATATTATCTAAGCATGTGACGCCTTCTGCCTAAGACTGTGGTTTTAACAGAAAAATTCAAACTTTAGCTTAATACTTCCGCAATTTCCAGAATATATTATATTAATGAAATGCACCAGTGGTACTTGATACAAGTCAATTAAAAATTATAAGCTTTGTAATAAGTTATAAAACTAAAACTTTCAACTAAATTAGATATGCTGAAGTCCAAAAGAAATTACATGCTAGCCCTGTCTTCAATTCCTTAAAAAATAATCCTATCCTCGTCTGGACAGGTTGTAGCAGAGTCAGCACAAATTAGAATCGATGATGGAACAATTTATTAAAAATTTTCAACCTCAAGAAAGTGCATATTCCTGTGCCGAAGACGAATATATTCCTTCAGATCTATCGGAGGAAGAAGAGAATATACCTACGCCTACTACGACATTATTAAGGGTCTTAATTAACATAGTAGTAAAACTAGTGTTTACCAAATTTAAATCATTATCATTATCTTTGGACGGAGTTCTAATTATTTCTTTAAAGTAATGTCTAATCACATTTCTATCACTCTTCCAATTACCGTTATCTTTTCTTGAAGAAGCAACAGCTGCTCTTATGCTGCCTGGTGAAAAATTAATGTTTATTTCTGAAAACGCAGTTAATGACAAGCACATTAAAGGATTTAGCCACCAAGTACCCAGACATGAAACAAGATTTAAAAGATATATTATCAACAGACACAAACTTAAAATCTATATCAGATGATTTGCTGTAGTACGTGTGTGGTAGAAGAGCTGAGGTCATTGAACAAAGAAGGAATGGTTTACTTCCAAAAGAAGAATATCAGGCAGTTCTTCTTGGTGCAATCCCTCCATCAACCACGCATCTTTTCTGTGAAGCTGGCCTGGCAGAGCTGATGAAACATCCTGCATCTCAACAAACTTACCCAAAGAGGCAGAGGCAGCCGCATAAGAAGCCTTTTTACCCAAAGAAGTACAACACCAATGCTGCGCGTCAGCTGGATGGGACGGGTCGTGTGTTCCATTCTCTCATGCCAACTCTCAGTCCGAGTTTTGGTTTGAAAATCGAATAACGCGCTTTTATTGCAACCAATATTTAGGCGTTGGCGTGCTTTTTTTTAATGAGTAAGTATATACTACTGCAGACATGGTGGTCCGCGCCCTTATTTGAAAGTGTTTATTTGTTTCCTTTTTTTTAAATGAACTTATTCTAATCTTGCTCCAGCATTGGACACAAAGTATAATCTTTAAGATTACTTAAGCTACTTATGACTACGTTAGTTCATCAATTTTTGTTTTTTTTTTGTTACTAATAAGATGTAAGAAAGAAATGGAAGAGGAAGTAAGTGATAGTAGTATTATGAAGTAACAATTTTGTATTTATCTGTGGAAGCTTGTAATTAGCAATTTGATTATGTATTTTAAAGTGAAACTTTTATTACATCGTCTCAAACTTTTTCGTCTGTGTGTTGCATGTCGCGTGACGCTCGGTCGCGGAGTAGGGATAAAGTAAAAGGCGCTCTTCAGAGCGCCTTTCACTTTATCCCTACTCCGCGTTTTATACGTTTTATACCCTTAATGGAATATTATTCCAAAAATTGTTAGTTAAATGTCTATAGTGTGAAAAAAAGTTTCACTTTTACCGTGGTTTCATAAAACCACACAATCCTTTTTTTGTTATTATAATGTTATTAGTCTGTAAGCTTTCCCAAAATGATAAAAATAAGATAAATAAATACATACGCATGCACATGCTCAATTATTATTATTTATTTATTTTTCATCACACTTGCACGTAAACAGTGTCATAACATACAGGTTAACTTGGCTGTAATGCCCCATATAAAACCCTAGGGCGGTAAGTAATTTTTTTTTTTAATTTTCATCACACTTGCACGTAAACAGTGTCATAACATACAGGTGAACTTGGCTGTAATGCCCCATATAAAACCCTAGGGCGGTAAGTATTTTTTTTTTTAATTTACAGCACCGCTTGACAGCATACAGGTCATGCAAGTTCATCAAGCAAGGAGTTTACACGCAATTGAAAAATTGTCTTAAAATGTCGTGTTCATTCAATCTCGCTACATGTTATTTAACTACTCAACTAATGTTCTAAAATCTAAATAATCGATAGTTTTTTGTATCCAAACGTCGAATTTTTTTTTTTACACTCCGTCATGGCTGTATATACCTAGGTAAGTATTTTGCCTTTAAAGTTTCTGAACAAAACATTTGTATAATCTGTGGTGTGGGCAAACAGCCCGCCATCCGCTTAAAAATCAGTTCACGTATTTCGTAATAATATGTGCTGACTTGTGTATATTCATAATTATTAACTCGCATTGTATGTTTCACGGGCGGTACGGGAATTACGAACCTCGACTCAGAAAGCCCTCAGTCTTCGACTTCGGGCTTCTACTAGAGCCTCGGTCGTAATTCCTTACTTACCGCCCTTAATACACAATATACTATTTCATTACTCATAGGGTTGAAAGTAATACTTTTCAGCCCTAGGGAGAATCGCTTTCAACTGACAGATGTCAAATAATAAAAAAAAAAACTAGTTCTATTTTCACATTTTTATTGAACCATGTTCCAACTTTATAAGCAGCCACGATGTAAAATTGAAATAACTTAAGTTAAGTATTGATTAAAGGATATATATTTTTGAAACACTTTATTATAATTTAGTTTCAACAGTTTTTTTTTTAAACAACATTATTATTATTATAAGCCTATATTGTCCCACTGCAGGGCAAAGGCCTCCCTTCCCTCAAGGATTGGCCTACAATCGCACTAGACCGCGAAAACAACATTGATTTGGGCAAAATATTTGCCATTTTTTCAATGATGAAAATGAAAAATAAAGGCTGAATAGCTGGCTGGCCACAGAAAAAAAAACACAAACAACAAACGGCGGCAAACGGTTTTACTATTTTTTTCTTTAGCTAATTCATGTTTTTATTTTTACTTTCCTTGTATTCGTAATGAAAAGCACAGTGTTTACCTCGGGTTAAAGACTTATTTAGTCCCTCGAACTATTGGCCAAACCCCGCCTCGGGACTAAATAAGTTACTTTCACCCCTAGGGTAACAATGTACTATTTTACTTTAGTGTACAGGCAGTTACAATATAAATTTAGTTAAAACAATACCAATTTTAATGTAATACAATAATAGATTGCATAGCATAGTGTTGTTAGGTGTGTGAGTTGTCATTTTGGGGGGCAGGGAGGAAGCATTATTTGCACTAAGTAAGATAGACATCTAAAACTGGTATATAATCGCAGGATGTGTTAGTTGAATGAACGCTAATCTTCTGTAAGTACCACGTGAGCTGTCGACAGGGATCAAGATCATTGCTCTACCGAGTTAGTAATAGCTCTCGGGTGTCGTATTGTCGTGTCCGAGTTCAGTCGAAATGAGATCCGTGGTCGCGCATCGCGCGTGTGCGCTTCGCTTTATTGATCGTATTTTCCGCGCGTGATACTTTGGTGAATTTGAATTTAATATAAAAATAAATATAAATGGCTTGTGGCCTGTCTCATTAATGCTCATAGCTGGTATGTAATTGTTTTTTTAATTTTGTTATTTAAGTTTTTTATTTTTATAATTCGTTCCTTAAAATATTCTTATTTTCTTCTCTAGCTATTAATCTTCTAGTATTATTTAATAATTCCTTATTTTGTCGATTCATCCAGTCTAGTGTGTTAAAAAAATATTAATAGACAAAAAATAAAGTAGATATTTGAAAATTAATTAAACCGGTACATACAGTATACATACCACTGTCTCGATGGTCTAGTCGTCACAATCGCAACTGCTGAGCATAAGGTCCTGGGTTCGATTCCCGGTTAGAGCAAATTTTTATTTGTTTTTTCCACCAGTAATGTCTCGCAGCTTCGGAGTCTGGAGTTGTGCCCGCTTGATGGCAATAGGCTCACCCCCAACAACATGGGACTTAAACATAACTGACGAAATGTGGGTGTAGTACTATTTACACCTCTGCCTAACCCTTCGGGGATTACAGGCGTGATGGTATATTATATTACTACCTATTTAAAATTTCAGCATTTTTGATAGGGTGCGATTGTCTAACTGATGTCAGTCACCTGTGGTTTAGGTAGTCATTTGCTAAAGTCAGGAGTCGACTCGACCACCGTCAAGTGCAACCAAACGTTAGCCTTCTAATCCACAGTTAGATGCTACATCAATGCTACGCCTAAATGCTACGACTTGCTACGTTCGCATAGCGTAGCTACGCCGTGCTACATCAAGACAACACGCAGTATTAGTCCTATTCTGAAATTCAAATCAACCTTCTGGGCACTTTTCCTATTAACAACAACAACATACATTTATTTTCAGGCAACTTTGGCCCATAGATATATACCTTACAGACTAACATATCATCCCTTTCACTCACTCTTACGCTCCGTTTCCTAAATATATTATATGATGCGCTTGCGTCGATTCAGTTTGTAGCTCGCGTAACTCATAAGCGGTCGCGTGTCGTGGTAGAACAATGCTGCGTTTTATCGAAAATATTACCTAATAAAACAAAATGATCATTACAATTTGGAATTAGGTAATAGAATTCTTAATTAGGAAGGATGATGACATGAATAACTTATATTTAGGTCCAAACAGCGACGAGGTTTGTTTCAAACCTTAGTTTTCCGTTTCGTATTTTGTACATAACGACTCATAAAGAAAAATAGAAAATAAATAATCATGAAATCACGATTTTTTATTCTGTTTGCTGCTGTTATCAGAAATCTCGCATTTTACAACATTTTATGCTGTTTTGTCGTTGTTTCAGGCTAGACGTGCAATCAACAGAGTTTTCAGTGAAATGTTTTTATTTATAAAAGAAAATCAAGATTATTTAAATCTTTGGTGCATTTGATAAAATAATAGTGAAAAGTGAAGTGGTCAATAATTCTTCTTTTCTAACATAAAGTGAATTGTAGTTCATAATAATTGATAATAGAGTGACTAGTGATAGTGTCCAAATATGACGGAAAGTAAGTCAGAAGAAAAATCCCAGGTGGACAGTCTGAAGCCGACTGAAACATGGAGGATCATGAAGAATGTGGTGGTCATCAGCCTGGCATTCATGATGCAGTTCACAGCGTACAGTGTGAGTTTCAATCTATCAACTCAGCAAAAGCAGTCCACTTGCTAGCGTCTCACATCTCATAAGGTGCTCCCTCATCTGGGGTAATAAAACAATCCAGTTTCTATTTTGAGCTTTACGTTACAGTACTGCCTCCCTGACTTGATGAGCATTGGCCGGTAATGTAACATTTCAGATTCGATTTTGAGCTTTATATAAAGACTCCCTGACTATACTGTACTGCACTGGAATGCTCGGTTCTTTTCCCTCACCAATGTAATGACTCTGGAACGTTACATGACAATACAGGCGAATGCGCCAAATGAGGGAGCTCCTATAACCATATATATCAGTTGCGTTTTAGAAAAACTATTTATATTGTATGTCATTGCAGGGAGCTGCTAATCTCCAGAGCTCTATTAACGCGGATGCTGGACTGGGCACCGCGTCGCTGGCGGCAGTCTACGCTGGACTCATCTTCTCTAACACATTCCTGCCTGTTGTTGTAATAAAGTAAGTGGTACGAGCTTATACGTGATCTAAAATAAACTTTCCATCACGCATTGCTTGGCAACTCTGATAACTACTCTTCCGAAACAAATTCTCTCTCTAAGACAAATTGAAATTCTGGAATCTGTTATTATCTTTTACTGTTGCTACGGTGGCCGTACAAGACGGGGTAACTACGGTTATATTCATCTTCTGAGTAGTTTTAAAATGGACCACAACACCACTAGGTAAGGCTTAAAGTTATAGAGGAGAACTGGGTGAGACTCCAGTCAATGTCATCTAGAGTGAGTGATTGAGTTTATACAATCCTTTACAATAATGCGCAGAATGAGGTCAACTCAACCGCGCTGCCTGCCGAATTTCCCCTCTCGATCAAAGTTACATTCGATCTTGCCACGGTTCATCAACGCAGACAACTCTTAACGTTTCATCTTCTATTCCAGATGGCTGGGCACAAAATGGGCGATATCTTTATCTTTCATCACCTATATGCCGTACATAGCGGTGCAGCTGTACCCCACTTTCTATACCATGATACCGGCGGCGCTCATAGTGGGGCTCCGCGGAGGACCACTGTGGTGCGCCAAGTGCACTTATCTGTCTGTGGTAAGACCAAAGATTCTTTAATTTAATTTAGCTGCCAGAAGCTCTTTATTTTTCTTTTATTAGTGAATAGCTAGGTTACCAGGTTTTTGTTTCCAAGGACTTCGGCGAAGATACACTAAGCCACTTGTTCTCTCCCATCATATGAGAATACCTCATGCGTGCCATAGAAAGACGAGTCAGTCTCGGTTATTGCCGCTTCTCTTGTTTCGAACCAGCAAGTCGACGCCATTTACACGGTGTAAATCACCTCATCACGAAGCCGTCAACCAAGCATTCTGTACATGAAACCAAGTAAGTTTACGCAAAAATTATTGCTGGGAAACGACTTTTTTTTGGGGGGTGTAAAATCATGTTTTGTGGTAGAACTCAATGTAACGCACTCAAAACACTGTGCTGATGGACGGATTGAATAGTACGGGGGTCGTGGAGGTGTTTAAAGTAAAAATCTTACATTAAAAACTTGTATTTAAAAAAATACTTTTCAAAAAGTTGGAAGTTTGACCCCTAATATCTCCGTAACTAGAAGGTTCCCAGGTATGGTGTAAAACAAAAAAATGATCGCAATGACAGGGAGAACCAGTGCCTTTCGGCTTCGTTAAGAGGTGTTTTACACCCTTTAAACTGATTTCAGCAAGGCTTTTGACAAAGTTTCCCATGAAGTGCTGATTCAAAAACTTGCTGCTTACGGTTTTGCTGGTTCTCTTCTTAAGTGGCTGCACTCCTATGGCTATAAATCTGAAACCATGATCATAACCTCCGGTGTTCTGCAGGGTTCCCACCTGGGCCCCGTAATATTTATCATCTTTGTAAACGACCTTCCTTATTGCTTCTTTAACTCTACGGCATTTTATTCGCTGATGATTTGAAAATAGTCCGCGTTATAGATTCTCTAGCCGATTCAACTTTACTTCAGGAGGATTTGAACAGACTCTTAAACTGGTGTAAGGAAAATAATATGCAACTTAATGTAGAAAAATGTTCCTAAATTACGTTTACTCGCAAGGCTCACTTAATTGATTTTAATTACATTATGAATGGTACGTACCTCAGTAAAGTGGATTTGATAGAGTGTGTGTGATCAGAGATTTGCGAGTCCTTCTTGATCATAAATTAACATTTATGGACATAGACAACATTATTAAAAAGCTTCAAAAACACTTGGTTTTGTGTTACGTAATGCTATAAATGTTTTCGCTAGCCAAAGACTAAGATTTATCTTTTTAACTGTCTGGTTCGTACCGTATTGGAATAAATCGCGGTTATATGGCGTGCCCATTATGCAACACATAGTCTTAGGTTAGTGAGGATCCAGAAAACATTTTTATACCATCTTGCCTATTCTGCGGGTTGGGCAAACGAATACGGAGCTACACAAAACGTTTTCAAAAGTTTAGCATAACTCCACTCGAAAGACGAAGAGATAAATGAAATGCTGCAATGAGAAATGCTGCAGAGTAAAAGACTATGTATGTATATGTATGTATGTATAGACTGCCCCAGCTGTTAAGCAAGTTTAATTTTAACGTACCTCGCAACTATCCGCGTTACCCTATAAAACTGTTACGTCCCCCATTCCGCAAAACTGTATCAGGATCCAACTCCCCCATCCCCAGAATTTGCAGGCTTCTTAACAACTGCGATGAATCAATAGATATTTTTTCTACAACACTTCAAAAATTCAAGCGCCAAGTCGATCAAAAGTAACCACCACATTAACTTTTTTCTTTTGTAATCTTTATATTTACTGTGTATCTAAATCTACCCACTGTTGTTGAAAGTGTTATTTCTGCACTTGTAATTTTATTGTTATAATATTGTTTATTTGCACGCTGTGTCTATCGCATCGTATTGTACACTTTACTTGTATCATATTTCTTGTATTATTAGCATAAACAGTGTAACCATTGTAGATCGGCCATAATATAAAAACATCATACCGATATATTGGGTTGGTGATTGTACTTACGCCAGCCTTCATCTTGTAAAAACGGTGTTATCATTTTTGCAGGTATCAGAAGCTTACAGCAAGATATCCAAAATATCAGCTGAGGCGCTTCTGACACGTTTCCTAGGCTTGTTTTTCATGATCTTCCAAATGAACCAAGTTTGGGGTAACCTCATCTCTTCACTTGGTAAGTAAAGTGGTAATCGAATCCTATTTTAAGGAGTCAAAAAACCATATGTCTGACAACTAGTTTTACCCGGTAACTGGGTCTTGGACGTTAGATAGGCAGTCCCTCCTTGTGAAATACTTGTATTCAGCGGCATCAGGTAAGACTGGCAGCCAACTCCAACATAGTTGAGAAGAAGCAGTTTGATTTATTGTGAAGACTGAATGCAGTATAAGTGGCAGGTTGTCAAATGCGAACCTTCCTAACAGTCACGTGTAGGCAAGGTTGCCTAGGCGATGCTGCGGGTTGTTCGAAAGAGATACCGCGGCCCTGGAACAAAAAGGGCGAAGAAGGAACATGGGTGGGTTTTAGTCAGTACAAGTCTGACACTCCCTCCCGCTCCGCCCAGAGCGGGAGAAGTCATTTGATGATTTCCCATTCAAAAAAAAAAAAAAAAAAAAAAAGGTTGCCTAGGCGATCATTTTTATTTTGCGTTCCAGTCAGTCCCTATTGCCAGGTGGTATCATTAGTAACGAAAACCTGTCGACCTGTTCAGGTGGAGATTCTTTGATAACTCTGCCCTGGAGTGTAAATGTCCTGTTGCTTGCAAATCATAGGAGCTTTTAGACCCTACTGAAAATGCCAAACTCGTAGCCAAATTTTTGGCTGACTCAATTAAATGCTCATCGACACGCTAAGAAGACTATTCATTCGTATCAATCATATCGTCTTCTCTCGTTTCCAGTGTTATCATCAGGCAACAACACGGCTGCAGTGACATCAGTGAATGAGACGATGATACCCATCCTGTGTGGAGCCAACTTCTTGCCCAGTGCCGATGCTGGTGAAGCTCTGCCAACTCTGCCGCCGGAGAAGATACAGATGATTTCAGGTGGGGATAGATTTTGAACAAATTATAGGACTTGTTTATTTAGGATTACTTATGTAGGGTGCACACCTAATATTTAGTTTATGTATTTGAGCGAGCGAGGTGGGAGGCAGCGGGCGTTCGTTTAACGCCTTTGCCACGACCTTCAGTCGGTACGAGCCCTAGAGACACGCGTGCGCACATAATTACATAGCGACACCTCGATCGATATTATTCCGTGTTTGTTGTTTATCGTCTAACTGTACCGTAAGTGTTCTGTGACTAGGTCGTCATTAGGAAGATGCGTTTATTCCAACATACGTTTATTCTTTCAGTACAAGCAAATACAAACGAAATCCTTCCCTGCACGCGTAGCATGACCGCCGTGGAAACGGGCTATGTCGATGGAAGAATCGACAAAATGCCATATTGTCACTGTCTATCTGTCATTATGCCAATTCTTTCGTAGACAAAACTCGTTTCTACAGTGGTCATACTATGGGTATGGTGGCTACGCGTGATGCTGTAAAGTTGTAATTCTCTAATGAGTTTCAATTTCTTGTTTTTTATTTTACAGGCATTTACCTTGCGTGTATGGCTGGAGCAGCTCTTATTGTTGCCGTAGGAGTGGATTCTATGAAAAGGTATACCATGTGCACCAAAATCCTCTACCAAGTGATAAAAAACCAATTAATCAATTCAGCCTATCACCCAAGTAGCAAAAGGTTCTTTAACCAAGGCGTTTTATCACCAAACAGTGAAATAGTAGGCCTATAATGGTAACCACTGTGACTGCTTGTACTATAAAGGTTTTTAACAGAGTGTTTTGGTTCTATAAAATTAAAGAGCATTTAAGTTCTATAAATTAGTTCTAAGAACGTTTATAGGACCATAAAAAAAGAATATTTAAAGTGTTGCACTGTAATAGATATGAAAAAAGCGATTTTGGTACTATTTAGTGCTATAAGCGACCTAACTGACACTTTTATGTATCTATTTTGCACTAATAATGCGTCAAAAAAACTTTTACAGCACTAGTATTGTAGTAGTATCGAAAACACTGTTACAGAATCAATCTGCACTATAAAAGTACCTTGCACAACCGTTAAGTAACCTTTTAGCTTCTTTAAAGCTCCCTCAACATCGCAGTGGGGCTAGTACTGAAAAAGTCATGAAAACTCATCGATAGTACTAAATAGCACCATAGCGACTCCTGGCGCAGTTGCTAAATAACTAAAATTCTAAATAGCTCTATAAGTGAGTTTCTGTTACTGTACCAGACTTAAGCCTTTTCGGTGAAAATATGGCTGCCGTTTTCTGCTGCTGATGTAACATAAGCAGCATGGCTGGAGCCAATGTGTACTATAGCAGCCATAATCGAGACAAATACTTATTTTATTTATTTAAATTTAATTAAAATTCTAAAATAATGAGGGCGCATTGTCAAATTTGAAATCAGCATACTGATTCAACCGATGCAATTTTTATCGCAAGCGCAAGTTATGGCAGAGTTACGGTCCTTGAGTGTTTTGTAGTATGTCATTATTTTAACATGTTACGTTAAGTAACAATGGCAAATGTCATACAGCATAACTTATATTGATTTTTTTTTTCTTGGGGAACTGGCAAACATGTGTGATAAAAAAGATCACTGGAATCATTTACGTTGCAAAATAGCACTATTCACATGTTTTGGTTACTTTTATAGTGCAAATTTGTGACATAATCGTTGCAACGTTTCAACTATAGAGCTGATTTATCATCGTAAGAGCCTTTATGTAATGATTATAGAATAAATTAGTTATAAAACTAGGGCCTTTTTGGGGTTCTGTAAACGTTTACAACACCATTATAGTACTAATCATGAACACTATTTAGCACGTCCTAAAACGTTCTCAGGACTTTTATAGTACCATATTTTGTTACTTGGTTAATCTACTGCTGGACATGGTTCGCTCCCTAGCTGCGCCTCAACACCCTACCCCCTATGCGTTCTGTATCCAGTCGGTCTCAGCCCAGCTATCTTTTGAAGGTAGTTTGTCACCCTGCTTATGGAGCATTCCAAAATTCACTTGCCGATACACGGTCAAATCAAATCAAATCATAAATCATTTATTCAAATTTGGCTGATAATCAGCACTTTTTGAACGTCAAAGTTTACAAGAGAAGAAGAAAAAGTCCCCCAAAACGCCCACCCTTCGCCACTTACTAGTGTTTTAGCTGGGAAGAAAAAGTGGCGGAACAAACCCCTCAGCAATCTTCACTCCATGACTCATTTGACATTGAAAATGTTCCAGCATTTTTCTATGTAGTTTGTCCTAATTTTATTTTCTACGAAACTTATTTCCTTAATCTTATACCTCCGCCGCAGTTTCCGCTTATCATATCTACATAATCTCTCGCTACAGATACGACTTAGGTCGCATCGGGTCCGGCGGAGGCTTGTCAGGCATGGCACTCCTGGCTGTCACCCTGAAGCTGCTGATAGAGCCCACGCAGCTACTTCTCGTGATCATCATCGTCTTTACTGGACTGCAGCAGGCTTTCTTTGGAGCTGATTTTACTGCGGTAAGCTTTGAATTTATAAAAAAAAAAACGATTAATAAAGGAGTGCTTATTATGGGCACATTAAAATACTAAATCCAGATACAAACTCTCTCACTTGCGGGGAACTTTTTGAAGAGATTGGTGGTCTTGCAGGCATACCTACACAAACAATGGTCCTACTGCCCAGTTAGTGGTTTCTGATGAGGATTCTGACTGTCTGTTTTCATTTCTTGGCCCTTTGTCGTCTATTTTGTAACATACCTAAAGTCACAAAAATTTATCAACTTTTTATAAGTAACTAAAACTGCAAGAATACAGTTTGCCGTGTTATGTTTGCAGGCGTTTGTCTCGTGTGCGGTCGGCACCGGCTCGGTAGGCTTCGTCATGATGACCTTTGGACTTTCTGATGCCATTGGATGTGTACTCACAGGGTATTTGGGTAAGGTAAGGGGATTTGAAACCTCTATATTTTTTTACTGTAAAATTAGCATACGAAGAATGTGGATCTGAGATCTTCGGTGCTGTTTTCTTTAACTCTGCGCAAAAGCTCACAGCAATAAATTGTTATTACGTCCTTAGTCTGCTGAAAAGTAATCTATACTATATTAAAAGATGTTTTACAATTTAGAATAACCTTCTAGCAGTGTCAACTAACAGGCATTTTTTTTTCAAACACGTTTGTAACTTTCCAGCTAACAGGCCGTATGCCCCTGATCATCGGCGCGACGATAGTCCATGCGGCCCTCTTCAGCGCAATCCTGACGTGGCGGCCTCACGCTGGAGAAGGCTATGTGCTGTACATCATAGCCGTGCTGTGGGGCATCTGTGATTCTGTGTGGATCGTGCAGATTAATGGTCAGTCGTCTACCGCTAAAACTTATACCTACGTATCGTGGTAACTTTGTGGGTTTTTTATAAAATGATGTATATAAAAAAGGTTTCCAATCACGGGACGCCCGGCGGATGTGATCATAGTTTTTAATTGAATTTATCATTAATAAAAACCTATAACGAAATATAGAGTTCCAGAAAAACGTGGAAGTTTCAAAAACAAAACAAGATCAGCAATCAATTCAAAACAAACTTTATTTAAATGGAAAAAGATATCCCGTCACGGCATACGAGTCGATTTTACTGCCTGGTCGCGATATACATGTTTCACATAAGAAGCCTTATATCAATAACACTTTCAGGAAGTAGTTGGGTTTAGGTTTCTCATAAATAGAGAGTTGAAAAGCTTAACAGGCTGGATGTGGTCCTTTTGCATTGTTGAACTCTCAATCATTTTAGTATCCTGCAGATCCGATGCAGTCAATGGGGACTAAAACCTCTAGAGCTAATAAGAACTCCTAGAGCTCTATTCACTGTCATGTGTAAGCTCTTTGATTTGTCAGAAGCGATCGTAACAACCACTTGTTAGCGAGCCATGGGCGAGTACGAACAAATAAATACTATGCATATATTACGAGAGTGCCGTTGTTCATAGCTCAAATGCGATGCAAAATGACCCTCATCAAAGTAACAAACCAAAACTCAGAACCTAGGGAGGTTCTGGGTTTTGGTTTGTTACTTTGATCATTAAAACCAACGTCACCTAATTAAACTATTTCCTCTCGACAGCCTACTACGGTATCCAGTTCCCTGGCAGAGAAGAGGCAGCCTTCTCAAACTTTAGGCTCTGGGAATCCGTAGGCTACATCATTGCCTACATTCTATCCCCTTACCTCAGGACCAGTGCCAAGACCTACCTGCTCTTCGGCATGATGATCGTAGGAGTATCCTGCTACTTCATAGTGGAGTATCAGCAGTACAAGATTAGGAGGAAACTTGAGCATAAGAAGAAGGATTTGTGTTATATTAGTGGTAGTGAAAAAGGTTGTGATAATATTGCTTTTCAGACTGTTGAGTGATTTTGATAGGTGGTTCTTTGAGATATTATGTTTTGTGATGATGAAGTGCGACTAACAGTGCAAATCTGTTTTTATATGAGTATACACTTTGGATGCGGATTATTTTTATTATGTGGCAGCCAGAATATCACCGTCATTAAAATTAAAATAAGGTTAACGAAGTTATCAACAGTTGTGCATAGAAACGAGCAATGAAATGTCAACACTTCAAAAGCGACTTTCTCATGGAAAATACGATTTCTACCGAGATAATATGATCGTGAAAACGTTAAACGTTAATCAATACAGTAGGAGAAAATAGCTTTTGAATTTTGGTAAGTGTTAACATTTCATTGGCCATGACGTACAGTCATAATATGATCGTGAAAACGTTAAACGTTAATCGATACAGTAGGAGTAAATAGCTTTTGAATTTTGGTAAGTGTTGGTAAGTGTTAAGAATGAAATGTTTTTGAAAATTTAAGAGTTGGACTAAAACGCCTACATACTATTTAAAGCAAATGTCCGATGTGTCTGTTCTATCCTCAATTACGTATACAGTAGGATAGATAAATGTTCTTCGTACCTACTGACTACTGTTTGTTAGACACTTTATCAGATTCAATGTTTTTTAGCGAAATAATAACAGCCTGTATTATCCTATATGAATCAGGGCCGGACTCCACCGACGCGACACCTTTTTTGAGTAACGCGACAATAATGAATGGAGCTACTAATATTCCTTTTGCGATTTCATGATCAGTTCCATATTCCCATTGTTTTAGTTGTCCATTTTCATGAGTACTGCTTGTCCCTAAAGTTTTGCCCACGTTTGACAAATCACCCATCATAGATGTAAAAAGTAAATTAATTTGTAGGACATGGTTTCAGAAATAAGTGTTATACTTTTATCATGGACCATAAATAATAGGTAATTAGGTACTTTAATATAGATCTAATTATGTTGTAAACCTATGTAGCAGTGGCGAAGGTTCAAATTTTTGTAAGGGGAAGCCGAAGATAAAAATGAGAATTTTAATTTTGTTTTCAGTCTTCGCTATTTGCAATTTTCGTTTTGATTATCAGCGAACCCGAAAACCGCGAAAACAACACCCATGACGATCCTGGCTGCAGGATGAGTTCATAATACAAATCGTGATTATCCATCAAATACATAACTCGTATGCAAAGATTCGTGTCCGTGCTATTTACCGTTGAGGAGTTCCCTCTTGAGAAGACGATCCTGGCTGCAGGATGAGTTCATGATACAAATCGTGATAATCCATTAAGTATGAACTCGTATGCAAAGTTTCGTGTCCACGCTATTAAGGATAAGATCATGATAGAATTCATGTTTATACATCAAATATGAACTTGTGTACAAATTTTCGAGTCGGTGCTATTAAACGTTGAGGAGACGATCCTGGCTGCAGGATTAAGTTATGTCTGTCATAAGAATGTATTGTTCTTAGAACCAAAGGTGTGCACTAAATTTCAGCTCAATCAAGCATCGGGAAGTGTAAGTGTAGTAACTCGAAATCTTCGGCTTACCTAGTTCCTACAAAACGGTTCTGCGAGCCGCAAAGCCACGTGACCGCGTCTATACGGATTTAGTTCTGAATTCTGACACCCAAGCATCGGGTTATTTGGCGCTACCTGTAGGTTTCTCGGTTGACATATAAAATGTTGACATTTTAAATAATAATGTTTTAAATCCTAAGATATATTCAATGTATGTACTCTCATGTGATACCTATAGATGTGTATACAATTTACTATTTAATTACCAGTAGACCTTGTTCCCGAAGGGAAGCCGGCAGGAATCGGCTTATTAGGTGCCTTCGGGCCTGCTATGTAGAGCAGACCAGTGAATTTCAAAGTTTGCTATAATGATATTTCTAAAGTTTAGAAAAACGTTTTTTTTTCCGTTCGTCATCATGTTCAAAACTAACTATATACATTTTTATTTTTATTTTTTTATTTGCGATGGGCTTGCTCTTGACTCTAGTCTAGGTCAAAGATAGCAGAGACAAAGTCGACGTTGGTACGAGCTTAACCAGAAAAAGCCTGTTCACTCTAACTTTGAAGGGATTAGGGTTGTAAGCGTCCGGAAACAGACGCAGGCAGAGAGTTACACTCCTTTGCCAACGATTAAATTAAAAATAAATAACTTAAAGATCCTTAAGGTTAGGTTACAACGGTACGATGAGTGTGGATCGCGCTCTGCGCACGTAAAAATGAAGCGGGGGTGTGCGGTTAGCGCGGGGAGAACGTCCAGATCCTCAAGGCCGTTTCACTGATACAGGGGCCTTAAGTCGAACTACACGTATTCGATTTTGATAGCTCGATTCGGCGCCAAGAATTACATCATTCGGGATCGTTTAGTGTTCTTGTGAAAAAGGACGTTAAACTTCTAGGCTAAGGGAATCAAATCATGCGGCCCTGTGGACGGTGAGTAATGGGCTAGCTCACCTTCCGTCCGTCTCATGACGACAGGCCGTGTCGACGGCGCGTTAGTGTTCCACGCGCGCCTCAAGGAGATGTCAGCAAACCGGTAGGGGTCCGAGACGGCCGATGCCTGCCAGGGCTGCGATACTGTTCGAAAGAGATACAGTGGCCCTGAAACACAAAGGGCTAAGAAGGAACATGGATGGGTTTTAGTCAGTACAAGTCTGACACTCCTTTTCGCTCCGCCCAGAGCGGGAGGAGTCATTTGATGATCTTCCACCCGAAAAAATAAATAAAAAAAATGTATGTGGCGTTCCCACGTTGTATGGCAACGGTTAGCCTCTGGCCAAGATAAATGCCAGCCCTTGGGTCACGGGAAGCGTCAACTATGATTATGAGGAATGTTTGGGTGACGGGAAGCGTCAACTATAATGGTTGTGAGCACTCCGACGGCCCCAGAGTTTCAACCCCAAACCGCTCGAAAATACACGGTGTAAATCACCTCATCACGAAGCCGTCAACCAAGCATTCTGTACATGAAACTAAGTAACTTTACGCAAAAATTATTGCTGGGAAACGACATTTTTTTGGGGGGTGTAAAATCATGTTTTGTGGTAGAACTCAATGTAACGCACTTAAAACATTGTGCTGATGGACGGATTGAATAGTACGAGGGTCGTGGAGGTGTTTAAAGTAAAAATCTTACATTAAAAACTTGTATTTAAAAAAATACTTGTCAAAAAGTTGGAACTTTGACCCCTAATATCTCCGTAACAAGAAGGTTCCCAGGTATGGTGTAGAACAAAAAAAATATCGCAATGACAGTGCCTTTCGGCTTCGTTAAGAGGTGTTGTACACCCTTTATATTTTCCACTATGATTACAATATTTACACCGCATGAGCAGCTCCAGCACAGCAGGATGAGCTTGGCAGATGGGAAGGCGCAAGAGTATCGACACATGTTTGCATCCCACACTAGTGGCCTACCCTTGATCCAAGAAAACCAAGACATCCGTCACGTCGAGTCAGTTCTAAAATAGCTGGAACGCCAACGGAGACAAGAGCTCGTCGATGTAATAATTGTCGTCGTCAACTATTGACAGTTATAAAGGTGCCTCGATGAGCAGACAGTGCAAGGGAAATTCTTCAAACTGTTTTAAATACATAATTATCTAAGCATGTGACGCCTTCTGCCTAAGACTGTGGTTTTAACAAAAAAATTCAAACTTTAGCTTAATTCTTCCGCAATTTCCAGAATGTATTAAATAGTTATTCGAAAATACCGGGAAATACCATAAATGGCACCAGTGGTACTTGAAGCAAGTCAATTAAAAATTATGAGCTTTGTAATAATAAGTCATAAAACGTGGGTAGAGTTGTCACTACCGTGGTTATAAATGTATTAGTATATACATATTACTCTAGGTGATACGGGTACATTAAATTCTGTACTGCAAATTACTTATGGTAAATATGCGCGTTTCCACTGCCATTATAATAGATTATTAAAAACTACCTGCCTCGTTGGTGGTGGACGCAAGCGTGCAACTGCTGAGCATGAGACAAAGGGTTCGACTCCCAGGTCTGGCAGTGTTATTGGGTTTTTCCATCAATAGCATATAGCAATAGTTTATCAATAGCAACCACAGAGTTTGGATCTGTACCCGGTTGATGTCAATAGGCTCGCCCCCTATTACATGGGACCTAAACATAACTGGCGAAATGTGGTTGTATTATTATAGCCCGGTCAAAATAGAAATTTCAAATAATCAAAAAAAAAACACAGGCCTACATGGGCACTTATAAAACGTCGACAAAAGGTGCACGGTTCGAGTTACTCTTTTTAAATAATTTGGTTTAATGATATTGTTAAAGTATGGGAGGACAGTAGAGGAGCGTAGGCCCGATAATAAGTCGTTGCTTACTACAAAACGTAGAACAAGCGTCTAGGAATCTACAAGGCCTACACTGTCCACACATTCACAAACAATTGGTAAATAAATGAATTAATACAAAAAGAGAACATTATATAAATACAAAATTAAACTATTGGCACAAATGTCATTAGTGCTGTAACTATTCTGAACAATGAATAAACGGTGCAATGATTTGAAAACTATTGTAAAACATCTAAATAAAACTAATGAAAAAAATAAGACTAGTGACTAGAATTTTGCCCTAAGAATCACCATTCCTAAGATGTCGCGATTTTAAAATTCCGTTCGATCCGAGCTTTTGTTATTTGATCACTATTTTTAATGCCTATTTTGACCGGACTGTTAGGTTTACCTCTGCTTAAGACTTCGGGGATTAAAAGCATGATATTATTAATAAAAAACGACAATTCGTCTTTGAAAATTAAAGGTAAACGCAAAAAAAAAAACAAACGAAAAGTGAAGTACAATAAAACATACATAATAAATAAATATAAGAAGTTTTATATTTTTCTGATACGACTCTTATAATTTGTTTTGGATAAAACTTGTTACATTATATGAAATTCGACTTCCTTTGAACCTACTTAACCCTTCAATAAATAAAAACAAAACCGAGTGTAATAAACTAATAAGTAATAACAATGGAAACGCGCCAAATCCTTCGTACAGCTACACAAGCTCACTAGCTCCATTTACTTAGTTAGGCACCTATTATCTTGTGGTTCGGACACACAGATATGCTGCTCCGTCACCCATGCTACGTTACGGACAAACAAATGCTAGCTAAATAAAAATAAAAAAAATTACTTGAAAAAAAACACTGGCTGAATGTGACATATTTTGAATCTGTGGTTTTTTTTGCGGGCTTTTCAAAAACAAATGAAATTAATTATTGTAAATAGTAATTTGTTTATAGGCGAATCGAAAAAGGTGTGTTTTGATAGTAAAATGAATAGTTTCATGTGTTGTCTATGACGGTAATTATTGCAGAACTATTAGGGAGTTAATGTCGAAACAAACGTTTATTGTGAAGTTTCTTATAGAAAGTTTTATTCATAGTTAAAAGGTGAGTTATTTTTTTATTTGAACATTAATTTAATAAAATAATTGCTTGCATTATTAATTTTACAATCACATCTAATATTTACATATTTATATCAATATTTACCTATATCGGTAAATTAACAGTCATCAAAATATTCAATGACAATAATAAATAATCAATTTTGTTGTTATTAATACTCAGATATTCATCATAGATTTTTGATTTCGTCTGCCAAGCTTGTAGAACAGGATTGCACCACCTAGGTATCATTTGAAACATTATCTAACTAAAGAAAGGTTGGTGATACCCACACTGTCAAAGAAACAGGCGTGATGTTATGTGTTTGTTATTCTTCATCAGCCTCTTTTTGCCCATGATACTATGAAATATTGACCAAATATTTAACGGAATCCTGAGTGATAGCGTGGAAAGGAGGCGAGTGAGGCATAGACTAAGATGTTATGTTTTTAATAGGTACTAACAGACCAAACCCTTTCGGGACCAAATTTCGAAATCATACTGCCTACCACACTCGTCAATAGCGGCTACATTAAAGTCTCCTTATTCGGGAAAGTAGGTACAGTTCTAGATAGGGAAGTATAAATGAAAGGTTACAAGTACCTACCTAGTTAGAGAGGGATAATTCTAACATTTTCGGACGCAAATTCGTGATAAAAACATTCTTTTAAAACATTTTCATTGAGAGACAACATCAGATAGCAGTATATATAGATGCAGCTACACTACCATGCTAGATGTTGGATTATGTCGCCATGCAATTTATGATCAATTAAACGAATAAACGTGTGGTTTACTTACTCTTACAATATTTCCAATCATGTGAATCAAATAAGCTGAATAGAGTATACCACAATATATGTATTATTCATTTATTACGGTTATGTGTAAGCTGAAATCCATACTAATATTATAAATGCTAATGTCACTCTGTTTGTTTGTATGTTTGTTTGTTTGTTACCTTTTCACGACTAAACGGCTGATCGGATCTTAATGAAATTTGGTAAGAAGATAGATTTCAACCTGGAGAAGGACATAGGCTATATATCATCACGCTACGACCAATAGGAGCGGAGCAGCAATGAAAAATGTTGCGAAAACGGGGAAAATTTGACGCAGACGAAGTTGCGCGGGACAGCTAGTATGATGATAAGTGTAGAAAATATCGGAAAAAATCATGCCGGATTTACTGGCGTGCGCCGCATAAACCAATAGACATATTTGAAAACAGTATATTACTGAATCATTCGTCTAGAAAAGATCAATTTAACGATAAATATTTACTTATCCTTATTCAATGATAAGAACATTGTTTTCTAACAATCGTTATTGTCACTTTGTTCGTACACGCTAATTTCCAAAACCACACATTTTGTGAATGAGTATGGTTGGTTCTAGCTTGGAAGATAAGATAGTTGTGGGCTCCATAGGAGGAGCCATTATTAGTAAATTGCAACTGAGCAAAGTCGGGCCGCGTCATTCATCATCATCATCATTAGCCTATTATGTTCCCACTGCTGGGACACAGGCCTCCTCTCTATGAGAGGGAGTGGGCTGTAATCCACCACGCGGGCCCAGTGCGGGTTGGTAGATGTCACATGTCTTCGAATTTTTAGTTCTAGGACATGCCGGTTTCCTCACGATGTTTTCCTTCACCGTTTTTGAGGGCAGCGGTGATGAAATAAATTACACAAAGTAATGCGCCTGCCTGGGTTCGAACCCTCGGCTTACTGCTCGTAAGTCGGGGCTGCCACCACTGGGCTACCGCTGCTCGCCGCGTCATTAGTTAAATAATATTGTAAAATACAGTAAAAAAGATATGATTTAAATTAAAAAATAACAGCAACTAATTTAATTTCCGAAAGTCGTTAATTTTATCAGCTCTATTATCAAGTGTAGTTTCAAGGTTTAATTTGAATTAAAACCTAACTTAAGTCAAATAGCAAAAGAATACAGACATTCGTGCTAATTGACCCAAAAAATCAGATATTTCTTTTCTTATTAAATCTTGGGCGTTACTTTGCTTAAATCTATGACAAAGAACCTATGTTTCTATCAATATTATTTTGACATAAATATACTACATAGTACGTACCCGATGGAACGCGACGGGAAATACTTATCAGAATGTTGGGGTCAATGATATTTTACTAGAATATCCAGGGCCGTCTTAAGCATATTTGGCGCCGGGGTGCGAAAGTCAGCCTGCCCCCCCCCACTCTAGCTCTATATAATTTTTATGTGTAATTTATTTATTCCTCTAGCTCGTGGCTAAATAATAACAGCCGCACAGGTCGATCTTCAATGATAAGCCCCGCTTGCTGAGGTTGGTCCACGGAGGGGTGGGATGTATCTTAGCGAGTTCAGCCGTTGGTCCCGGCTGTCATTTGTAGATCTTTGGCAGTCGTTACTGTTAGTCAGAATCCCAAAAGTCTGACAACTAGTCTTACCAAGGGGTACAATCGTTTTACCCAGTTACTAATAATAATGAACTAGCTGTGCCCGCGGTTCTGCTCGCGTGGTCTCGGTGTAGTAGGTACCTATCGAAATTGATGGCGGTCGGCTTGCGCCCCCTAGGACTTTGCGCCCGGGTGCACCACACCCTTTGAACCCCCGGGTAAAGACGGCCCTGAAATATCATTGGTTGGGGTCTTTTTTATTATTTTGAACAGAGGATGTTATGCAAAATAACACAAGACTACGTCTGTAATACCCGAAGGGTTTGGCAGAGGTGTACCTAGTATTACTCCCACATTTCACACGTTATATTTAAGTTCCATGTAATAGGCAGCGAGCCTATTGCCATCAACTGGGCACAAATCCTGACTCCGTGGCTGCTACTGGAAAAATTCCTGATAGAACTCAATAACACTTCCCGACCCAGGAATCTAACCCAGAGCCTCATGGTTAGCACCTTTAAACCAATGATGTAGCCATTCAAAATATTTAGTTTTTAATTCCGCGAAAAAGGCCTTGATGCTGGATGCAGCACCTCCCGCCCAGTAACAAACTAAACATTTTGCATTACATTTAATTTATAGTAGGTAGTTCTTTTTGCATAATAGAGCCTATTTAAGTTAGAGGTCGTCGACTAAAATAATTGTACATAAATAAATTATGTTTGTCACAGTGAAATGAATGATGTGATTATGTCATTGTAATTGAGACCGTAACCTGTGCCTATCACTCTGACAGTCAAGGGCATGGTTTTTCCGTAGACCGCAGCCTACTATGTAGACCATGTCATTAAATTACAGACGTATTTTTCCAGTACTTTGTTAAAATAAGGTGCATTTATCATTTTTTGTATGGGAGCCCCCTTAAATATTTATTTTATTCTGTTTTTAGTATTTGTTGTTATAGCGTCAACAGAAATACATAATCTGTAGAAATTTCAACTGGCTAACTATCTCGGTTCATGAGATACAGCCTGGTGACAGACGGACAGCGAAGTCTCAGTAATAGAGTCACATTTGACCCTTTGGGTAAGGAACCCTAAAAAAAAACAGCCAGTATACTTTTACATTCTCGTCTATTAATTGTCAAAGGTACTTATGGAACTAACTGGCTAATTCACGGTGTTGATTTTAAAGTTTTAAATAATTTACTGTAACGCCTGTTTTCCTGCTTGTTTAGGCAGAGGTGTAGGTATCAGTGATAAATGATAATTGATGTTTATTTTGCAAGTAGGTTTTTACAAACACTTTTACACGTCATTTTTTTTTTTAAGCTAGATGAGGCCGGTGTTTCGTACCTGACTACTCTGAGAAGAAACAGCCGAAACAAACTCAGAGGTTCTCTGTTAACTTGTTACTCTTTCAAAGTTCAGACATTGCTCAATTTACATGAGGACTATGCAGATTAGTATCTGAAATGGTCTTTTGAAGAAAGAACCACACAGATTTGAGTGGACCTGTCCAGTCAGTGCAAGCATTTGTCAGTTATCGTGTAGTAGTACAGTACAAGCCCATTTCATCAATAATGTTTAAGTCGCATGTAGTAGGGCGCAAGGTGGTTCGTACCTTTGTTGATAGGTAACTTAATCAATGTCAAATTGCAAAAACACTAACGAGAGTTGATATACTGTTAATTGGTAGGTCGGGGCCAGACACAGAACAAGTGCCTTAACAATTAGCGAAAACGTAACAATTAGGAGCACTTGGGAAAAAGCTGTTTGTTTGAAACCAGCTGCAAACTTAGGGTGAGAACTATGATGATAAGTAAGTTAATGTAGTTGAAGAAAAAAAATTTCAACTATGTGTTGTTTGGTAGTTAGTAGCGTTATGTACCTAAGCTATTCTGAAATGTAACGTGAAAGACACTTATAAGAATTGTTCGACTTTAGGTTATTCTGACTGTCCTGATAGAGGAAGGTAACGACACCATGATTGACATGAATTCATCCAAAAGGTCACATAGCAAACGAAGTCAAAATTATTAGAGGTACCTATATGTAGTTAGCTAAAAGGACGTTTTTTTTTGGTATGGCATCTCGCAGGTAAACCTATGAGGCTGGCTTCTGCTTAACCGGACTATCCTGTGGGTGCCTTGAGTGTTAGGCCTCCAGCATAAAACTTATTAACTAGTCGTCAACTCGCTAAGGGCACATCCTGCGGGGATGGAGCCTCGGATTAGAGCGTCACTAGGGGAGCGCAGCAAAGGGACTGACTGGATCTGATTGAAATTAGGTAAAAAGACGTATACAGATGGCGGAACCAAAATGGCGGTAAATTTATGGATTAAAGTCGATTGAGACCCGAAAATGTGTTAAAGATCGCGGTACCTTGAATGCACAGCAACACATTTATGGGTCTCAATCGACTTTAATCCATAATTTTACCTACGCGGACTATCGCCATTTTGGTTCAACTTACGTGCAGCTATCTGTACTTGCTTTCTCTTTACGCTTCCTCTATTGAAGTTCAAATTCTAACAGTGCAATAATATTAAGATTTAGACAAAGAGTTTTACTCAAAGCTCACTTTAACTTAATTAACATTTTAATAACCATGATATTTAAATTAATGTCTTAGAACAACCCTGCTTCAAATTACCAATTCAAATCAATCATAATCGATACTGCGTTCATAATTGATAGTACTCTGTGCAAAGTATTAAAATAAACAGTAAACGTACCACAACAAGGTCTATAAAAACTACAGTGATAAATAATAAATATCGTAGGCACTTGACGTTTATAATGCGTAACTACTTAATAGCAATATTACCAGCAAAAAGTGGTGGTAATATAAACAATCTGTCATTTTAACAGGTCATATTGTATCTCCGTTTCATTGGAATAATGGAATCAATTTTTTTCATAGCTGAATAAATATATCCTTGCGTTCTTTAAACGTTATTAAATGCGCAATGAATATTGTGTTGTAGCATATAATCAGGCTATAATGTTGTACTAGGCCTGGTACCCAGGTCTCCTGTGAGAGATACTAGGCCCTCATCAACCACGTGAGCGTAGATCAAATTCCTACTGCTGTTAAGAGCGTTTAAGCCTTACGACATTTCACACAAACTTTCAAGTCGTTATTTTCCGAAATAACTGAACCGATTTAAATGAAACTTCATACGTATAAGCAGCATACATAGGTCCTAAAAAGTTACTAAAAAACATTTTCGAAAAATAGTGTCACAGCTAAATTAGACCGATTATAAATTTTCTATAGAAACAGACTTAAAGAAGACTTTTTAAAAAGTTTTTTAGTAACTTTTTAGACCTATATATCTTGCTTATCCGTATTAAATTTCATTAAAATCGGTTCAGTCTTTTCGGAAAGTAAGGACTTGAAAGTTTGTATGAAATGCCATTAGTAAACGCTCTTAAGAGGGAAGCGCCAGGGTAGTCCGCGAAATTCAATTTTTCTTTGTTCTTTTTGCTATTTTGCATTACTGTGACAGGCTGAGTTACAGAATTATAATAAGTAAGTGTATTTAATCCCATTCAATGATTATTTTATGAAAAAGTCGAAACTGTCCTGCAAATTGATAAAAAAATCGTAAGAAAATTTGAATTTCGCGGTCTGTCCTGGCGCTTCCACCTTTATTAAGAATGTTTTATGAGTCTAGTCTCGTTCTTCTATCTTATACTGTCAAAATGGACCCCATAACATAACATACTTTAGGGATTCACCTAACGATTTTACGCAATATTATTTGCGTTCTGCATAACAATTTAAGAATCAGAATTGATTGTCGTATTGTTTCGTAATGTAATCTACACACATAGAATCACGAATGATTTTGAACAGGTATATCTGTGCCAGCCAACACTAAGGTTTTTTTTATTGATAGTTTAGATTAAGTAGTGTATGTTTTTTAGAGAAGATTTGTCAAGAAACTCCATTGACTCAATTAAGACTTGATACAAGTTTATTAAAACAAATGAAATTATTATATTATAATGAACTTGTATCTAATCAGAGCACTAGGTGTAGAATTTGCTCAGATTTTCAACGCGTAGGTTTTGACTTGTTTTTTTTTTGTGTTATTACTATCACCATCAATACTGTAAAAGGTGTGATGGAGAGCTCTGTGATAAAAACCAGCCTTACTAGTAAAAATATATTATTATCAGGCATTTTGTGTCCCACTGCATATCAAAGACCTCTTTTCCCTCCGTCCGTGTTGGCCAATCTTTGAGAAAAGAGTCGATAGACCTCCTTCTATGCCTGTCGCGTTGCCATTTACTGATGTATTATTTTAAACAACAATTGCTCCTCCGGCATGCGACAGATATGGCCAGCCATGTGCCAGCCATGACTGTGATATGTGATGTGATTGTGACACTGGATTGGACTGATTGTCGCACTGGGTTCACGTGATGCTCACGCCCAATCGCAGTCCTCAATGTGACGATAGCCTCCTGGGTGCCTGCAATGACTCCCAGCAAATATGGTGGGTGATTAGATATAATATCTATTTTACCGGAAGCACTAGGCTACTTCAATCCTAAAAACCATTTCAATTAAACTAAATAAAAGCCTCTTTTTGCTCGGGTGTGTCATACCATACTGAAGTATATAATAAATATCAAGTAGCTATCTATTTAAGATACAATTAAAGCTTTGATTTATTTAGTTCGTGCTAACAATTGACCTCAAATTGTACAGGCAGGCCAAGGTTACGAAGCTTGTATTGTAACCGTGCGAATATGTTTATAATGAGTATATTTGTTTTATTTAGCCTAGACTTTTAGTTAAGTGCGACATAGACGTTTTTTTTAAGAATGTTTTTAGCAAATGATGATTATATCTTTCCTTTACATGAGAAGGACAATAGATATTTGTTTTCTTGTGCCGTTTTCAGCATCTCAATCAGAAAGTGGATCATCAATACTTATCACATACCTACGTAACAACGTTATTATGACATGTTGGATAGTATTTAAAAAAAAAGTCACACGGGCGGGATTCGAACCCGTGACACGCAGAGCAGCAGCCGATCGCTCAGTCGCTGCGCCAACCGTGCCGTCAATATTAACCAATCCGTGCTTTGCTTAGGTTTCGCAGACTGCAATAGGTTCATTGATTCAGAAATTTCTAATCCCAGACTTGGTCATATTAATACATATGTAGATATAGGTAAACGAGCTGTAAGATTGAAATAATAATAAACAAAACAAAGGGGATCTTACTATATGTAGATGGTATAATAGTACATTATGATATAAGTGCGGTAAGTTGAAAATTACAGCCGAGGCGATATTGCTAGCCCGAGCCGTATTATAGGCGAGGGCTACAAGAAAGCAGAGGCTGTAATTATCAAAGCGCACGTATGTCATACGACGTTTTATAACACATTTGCGAGGAAATAAATAAAATTCGGATGACATTTTCAAACAAAAACAATACAGCGTAAAGAGAAAGCGCGCGGAATAATTTTTACGCTTTTTTTAAGGCAAAGGCACAAAACAGCCAGTATTACTAATAAAGTAAATTAATATTTTTGTGTTTTGTTACAGATAAATGGTTGTAATTTATGGTCAAAAAAGATTAAATTAAAGAATTAAATGTTTATTTATTATATTTTATCTCCCAACTTAATTTTATTAATAAAATGTTGACTACTTTTCTGACATAAAAACTCTTTGCTAAGATTTAAAAAAGTACCGTTCGTTTTAGACGGAGCATTATGATAAGCCGTGCGTTTTACTTTACATTACCGCATTAGTGCGTAATGTGATACATTACGATACTGAACTTGGTGCAATAAGAGACCCTTTACGAGCAAATGTGTTATAATAGTACATTATGATATAAGTGCGGTAAGTTGAAAATTACAGCCGAGGTGATATTGCTAGCCCGAGCCGTAGGCGAGGGCTAACAAGAAAGCAGAGGCTGTAATTATCAAAGCGCACGTATGTCATACGACGTTTTATAACATATTTGCGAGGAAATAAATAAAACTCGGACGACATTTTCAAATAAAAACAAAACAGCGAAAAGAAAAAGGGCGCGGAATAATTTTGGTTAGTTGGTTAGTTTTGGTTTTTACTTGTTCACAAATTATGAAATTGGCGATGCGCGCGCATTAGCCCCTTTTTTTTTTAAGGCAAGGGTACAGAAACAGCATTATGATAAGCCGTGCGTTTTACTTTACATTACCGCACTAGTGCGTAATGTGATACATTACGATACTGAACTTGGTGCAATAAGAGACCCTTTACGAGCAAATGTGTTATAAATTATATTATTGTAGTGCCTTTTTAACCCCCGACCAAAAAAGAGGGGTGTTATAAGTTTAACGTGTGTATCCGTGTGTCTGTCTGTGGCATCGTAGCTCCTAAACGGATGAACCGATTTTGATAAAATTGGTTTCATTTGAAAGGGGTTTTAATCGAGAGTTTTCTTAGGTATGTTTCAAGAAAATCTGCTCAGCCGTTTGAAGGTCATCGCCCCTTTTCTAGGTGAAGGGAAATTAACAACTGCCACAGGTCTGGTCGATTCGAAATTTGAAATCTTGCCACTTGTAACCATGGGCATCGCCAGGGGTTGTTGTCTGCACCCCTCCTCCCCGCAAAACTCGTTTTTTTTTTTTAATTTAGCTGTTTTCGTTAATTGTCGAGAAGACGCGCAACACCGAGAAAAGTGGAAGCATTGGGGGAGGCCTACGCCCACGATTGGGACAGCCAGGCCTAAGATAAAATACTATAAGTTTAAAAATCGTGAAATAAAAATTAAATTAAAAATTTAAAAAACCCCCGACACAAAAAACCTTTTAATTTAAATTTTTAATTTAACTTTTTTATATTTAGTTTGATTAGTAACTTTTATGTCGAACATATTAATTTCAAAGTTACGAACGGATCCGGCTTAGTTACTAACTTAAAGTAACATAAGAAAAATATATGGAGTACTTTCGGACTTTATTTTCTTTATTTATTTCATTACACATAATTTACATTTTTAAATATTTCTGTATAAAATAATATTAAAACACATTTAAAAGTAAAAAAAAACTTTATTGAGTTTTATTATTAGAGTCAACTAAGTAATTATGTACAGTAAAGAACTACAGTCGCTTGAAGTGTCCATTGGTGGTTCTTCAGCTTCCAAGCTTTTCCGTGAACTGGTGGCGTACCATGACGTCTTCCAACATTATTGTTCCATTCTTATTCCAGAGTGAAAAAGAGACGGAGCTATACAGGTCGTCTAGCTCCATTCTCTTCGCTCTTTCCCACTCTGGTATAGGAATGGAACAATAATGTTGTAAGCGTCATAGTAACCCCCCTGTTTAGTGAACACCAGAAAATAATCTCGTAATGATGAATAATTGAATTGGGACGCACGGAGTCTGCTTTAATAAAACGTTGTCTATCTATCATCATTATCCCAATTTATTAAGGGCCAGCACAGCTTGTCTTCTAAAAGACGACAGGTACTGACTGTAGCTTTATTTCGCATACAGACACTTAGAAACGATAGTTTTCATGTGTTCAAAACTACTTGTATCCATCTTAATAAGAAACTACCAAAACACACTCAAAAGTATTCTTAACTATTATTGATTAGCTAAGCCATTCATATCCTCAATTGATAGGCAATACGCTATATTTTGTTTCAGTCGCTTGCATGCATATAAACCGGTTTGCTCCAGTAGTATCGAGATACAATCGGTTAATTCCGATATCCTTGAATGTAAATTAGGAGAAGGGAGTGTTCTGCACGCATTGTGAATTGTGATGCTGTTTTTAAATGGGATAAATAAATTAAAAGGTTACTGTTGCTAGATATGTGCCACGGTTTATTTGGCTGTAGCATGGCAAACTCCGGAAATAAATAAACGAAATGCCAAAATCGGAATTCGTATTGCACTCTGCTTGGCATTTTTGGAGGGTCTCGAAAAATTAAAAAAAATGATATTCTATCACCGACTAAGATGATAAAGTCAAAAACGTATTGAGGTTACCGAAAAGTTTATGTCAATTCTGTTGAAAACTGATTTATAAATACAAAACAATAAGTTGCAATCGCGTCCAAAGCTTTTCATGTTTCTACAAAACCTTTCAACATAATTTTTTTGCCATTTTTTGGCATGTATGAAATCAGTTGATACGCAACACACGGACAACGCCCGCCCGCGGCGCAATGCCAAAATATTTGTTTCTCCACCTTGTTTACAATCGCTTAATGTTACCTTTTCTAGGCGGTTTGGTCCCATTTAACGTTAATCAAAATATCAATGATTAATTTGCAGTGGGTATTTTGGCGTTTTAGAATCAAAGTATGTACATTAAATTTTCAGAGACTTAATTAAGTGTTTAATTATAGGCATTAATAATTGGAAGACGTCACGTTAATCTTGTGTGTTCAACCAATAACTCACACTTTGAATGTCAATCGAATAATTATGTATTACTAATTACTGACAAACTTTTCAGATTAATCTTCCACAATGCCGGAAACGTCAGTAATATTCGGCACCAACGAGAAATGGCGAATCAACCGGAATATCCTGGTGCTAGGGTTTGCTTTCATGGTGCACTTCACTGCCTTCCACGGGACTGCTAATCTTCAGAGCTCCGTGAACAGTGATGCTGGTGCCGGAGCCTTTACCCTGGCAGCTATCTACTTCTCGCTTATACTGTCAAATATACTGCTACCTGCTGTAGTTATCAAGTAAGTAGATCATTTACACTCCAAGTTACTCCATGACAATTATGTACTAAGTGCTATGTCTTAGGGGCGACAAGATTAACTTCAACCGGTCTCAAAATCACACTCTGGTGGAAAACCAATTAAACGTTACTTGAATTACTTGATCCGGGGATTGAAACCAGAACCCAATGGTCAGCAGTAACGTGGTAAAAAAGAAATACAAATACCGAAAAAGCAGTTGTATGACATAAAGATTATTTTGTTTGTTTGCAATGATATCATTATTGGGGTATTTACCGATGATTCAATTACGACATTCTATGGGTTTATGGGACCGCGATAGCGGCCAGCATTATTTTATATCTTGTTGATCTAAAGGGTGTAAAACACCTCTTAACGAAGCCGAAAGGCACTGGTTCTCCCTGTCATTGCGATCATTTTTTTGTTCTACACTATACCTGGAAACCTTCCAGTTACGGAGATATTAGGGGTCAAAGTTCCAAATTTTGACAAGTATTTTTTTTAAATACATTTTTTTAATGTAAGATTTTTACTTTAAACACCTCCTCGACCCCCATACTATTCAATCCGTCCATCAGCACAATGTTTTGAGTGCGTTACATTGAGTTCTACCACAAAACATGATTTTACACCCCCCAAAAAAAAGTCGTTTCCCAGCAATAATTTGGCAAAAGAATGCTTGGTTGAAGGCTTCGTGATGAGGTGATTTACACCGTGTATATTGGATAGCAACATGTAGTCATAAGCAGCTAGATCGATGTTATGAATATATAGTTTGATTACAGACGACGGATTTAAAGACGGTTTTTTTTTTAGATTTGCTAACAAAAAAAAGCATAACTGCCAGTTTTGCAGTTTAATAAAATGTACCTTTACCTTGGTGATTATGCGTGCTGCATTATACATGAACTGCGGAATGAAGTAAAATCCGAGTTTTAACAATGATTATGATAAGCACACTTAAATGTATTCTTCGCTATTATCGATTAGTTAGACCTTTCATATTCTCAATTGTTAAGCAGTGCATACATACTATAATATTATAAATGCAAAAGCATTTTTGTCTGTCTGTTCGATGAAAGTAAAGTCTAACGAATGGTTCTGAGTCTCTATTGTGTCACCTAACTTTTTTATCCATAATTTAAAGTGCCATTACTTTTTTTGTCCTAATCATCATTTGTCCGAATGATAACTTGTCCGAACTTACTATCACATAATATCACATGCCATAAAATTGAAATCCCTAAATATAATATGTCCTAAATCCGTTTGTCATAAATATTACAATCAATAATATACAAAACACATAAAACCGTTTTCAATAAAAGTTATAACTCCTAAATACAAATTACATAATGTTTATTTATAATAATAATAATATTCTTCGAACAAATTTGTATCATAAAGCTATGAAATTCTCTCAAGCGTTACGTAGATACGAGCGGGCAATATTTTTTCATCTACCGACTTGTTTTGAGATAGTTCACTTGTTGTAGTTCTGTTTAGTAGCAGGATAAATACATTTTAAAAAATGACTGGGTGTGTGAAAAGTACATAAATAAACAATGTAAGTGCTTGCAGCAGCATGCAAGCAAGCATGCAGCATGCAAGCAAGCATGCAACATGCAGCAAACATGGTGTCTGTCACGGCTCCGGCACTGCGGGGCTCCGGCGGTCCCACGCGAGTTTATCGTCGCAGATGGGTTTAACGCTCACCACCACAGCTTCGGCTTAGCCTCAGCCGCGGCGGCGAGTGTTACAACCACCTGTTCCTCAAATCGCGGGCCGCCTCGCCCCTCCGCGCCTACGCGATTTTAAATTACACTCTAGGAGTAGGGCAGACAAGACTGCGTGGAGTCGGATTTACAGCGATTCGTTTCTGTCACTAAACCCTAATTTTTAGCAAATGTTTTAGGACTAAAATTTTTATTATAAATGAACATTCGAAATAATACACATTATTTAACACAATACTTAGGACATATGACTTTAGGTCATGTAAAATTAGGAGATTCAATTATTATAGTACTCGATAGTATGACAAAATACTTTTAGAACTAAAGATAATTATGCTTAACAAAATTTCGGGATTTTGAACATTATGGTTACTTAAGTTTATAGCAAACGTGTTATGGATAATGATTTTCGGACAAACAATTTTAGGAGAAGAAAGGGAGTACCCTAATGAATACCTCGGCAGAGATAGGTGTATTAATCAAGAACTACTGAAGGCATATCTGAATTGAAACAAAGACGATTAGTACTTTTATAACAACTCGTATCTACATTCCGTTATTATTCTGAAGACTAGACAGGATTGCTGCAACTGCTATAAGGTGATGCTGTTGGGTTTAATCCTGAACTTTGGAAAGGTTACAGCTCTATCTACGACGGGGTATATAAGGCACGGATGAGGAAAGATGGAACACATGTGACTAAAAGAGTGATGACTATAAATGTTGATGGATGGGAGGGAGAGGAAGACAAAAGAAAAGATGGATGGGTTGTGTGAGGAATGATAGGCAGGGAAAAATAGTAAATGATAGCGTGACGATTGACAGGCGAGAACGGCGTGATCAGTAAGACTCCTATATAAAGGATAGGCTCAAAATGAATAAAGTGTCGCCCGGTTAAGCAGACGACAATTTAACCTCTTAGATTGAACTGCGAGATGCCAATCTTAAAAAAAAAATATATATAAATAGAAAGACGTAAGGAAGGGAGGCAGGCCCATAATAGACTGCCCTATCCAAATGTATCCAACTATGATTAAATTAATCTGAAACTTTCTTCCAACAGATGGCTGGGCTGCAAGTGGGCTGTGGCAGTATCTTTCATAGCATACATGCCGTTCATCGCGGCACAGTTCTACCCGAAGCTGTACACTTTGGTGCCGGCAGGAATGATGGTGGGATTCGGAGGCGGACCACTCTGGTGTGCCAAGTGCACTTACTTGTCTGTGGTAAGATATTTGAGTTATTATCATCTTAAAGCTTAGTGATAATGACAAAACGCAGCGATACGACTGTTTTTGTGTAACTCTATGAAAACAGCGGTAGCCCAGTGGTGGCAGCCCCGACTTACGAACAGTAAGCCGTGGGTTCGAACCCAGGCAGGCGCGCATTACTTTCTGTAATTTATTTTATCACCGTTGCCCTCAAAACGGTGAAGGAAAACATCGTGAGAGAACCGGCATGTCCTAGAACTAAAAAATTGAAGACATGTGACATCTACCAACCCGCACTGGGCCCGCGTGGTGGATTACAGCCCACTCCCTCTCATAGAGAGGATGCCTAGTGTCCCAGCAGTGGGAAAATTATAGGCTGATGATGATGATGATGAGAACAGACGGCAATGTCGCGTTGCCATCTATGTAAGCGCTTTCAAGCGATCTGCGGTAACGTCGCGTCGTCTCGAGAAAAGAGTTCGCGTTCCTATTTGTTTTTTTCTCCTTCCACTTACATTAAAGTTAATACTGCTAAATGGAGGAACTTATAGCCAAAACGATTAATTTTGTTAAGATACATACAAGCTTTATATTAACAAAACAAAAATAACAGTGTTAACAGACGTTTATGTGACAAAGAAGTCGACAAGAATTTATGTAGTTGTATTCAAAGCAGTTATAGTACAACCAGTTTATATACGTACTGGCTAACTGCCTCTGTGTATTGTAGGTGCTGAATATGTATTACATAGTAACTTTTTTAGACACACAATTTACATTACAATATCTCATTACAAAATATTGTGCGTAATGTTTTTTGTGCCTTATGCTCCGTTGCCTTACGCGCCGTATACGACTGCCATTCAGAATTAATGAATTAAGTTCGGTATTAACATAATATACCTATTTATACCTACGGAAGTTTATGATGATTTTTTTACAAAAGGTAATCGCATGCTTCAAGAATATTTTATTGCTTCATAGAGACCCGTTAATACTAAGTAGGTGCTTGGATAATTTCGGCTCTGCCACGCATAAATAAATGGAGGTAGTCAAATCTTTTTGGTATAAAACGAACATTCAACTAACACGTTTGCTTGCTTTGTGCCAAAGAGGCGCACCACAATATTGAATTCACCAAAATATAAAGGGTGTAAAACACCTCTTAACGAAGCCGAAAGGCACTGGTTCTCCCTGTCATTGCGGTCATTTCTTTGTTCTACACCATACCTGGGAACCTTCTAGTTACGGAGATATTAGGGGTCAAAGTTCCAACTTTTTGACAAGTATTTTTTTAAATACAAGTTTTTTTTGATATTTTTACTTTAGACACCTCCCCGACCCCCGTACTATTCAATTCGTCCATCAGCACAATGTTTTGAGTGCGTTACATTGAGTTCTACCACAAAACATGATTTTACACCCCCCGAAAAAAAGTCGTTAAGCAGCAATATTTTTTTGCGTAAAGTTACTTAGTTTCATGTACAGAATGCTTGGTTGACGGCTTCGTGATGAGGTTATTTACACCGTGTATTGCTTATATATTTTGCTGATTATTTATTACAATGCTTGGAATGAATCATGCCTGCTATGCAGATTTTCGCTACGCCTATTCGCGAAACAAATGACATCTGTTTTAAAAAGTTTACGCTTGACCTCGCGGTTGGTTGGTCGGGGCTCATTTACGCAGGCGCGGCGCGTGGCGCGGGGCGTTGCAATAGGCGTCGCGCGGCGCGTCTGGCGTTTTTGCCGTTTACGGAGACGCGTCGAACGCTTGAAGCCCAACGTGGGACCATTTGATTTGTTATGTCACACTGACAATACAAGCCTAAAGCAGTGCCCAGGTTCGATTCCCATACGAAACAAATTGACAATGTCGTACTTTTATCCAAAATACTCATTTTGTATTTATTTTAATTTTCTTAGTGTTTTTTTTTCGTAAATTTGGTTCTTTTTTTATTTGTTATTCACGATTACCTAACTGTTCTTTGAATGGTTCACAAACTAAAAGTATATATTATTAAACTACATATTTTTTAACGATTTGAAAATCATACAGATGCATATAAATAAAACAGTACACCTAGTTACAAAAAGTAATATTTTACAGCATTAAAAAAAAGAACAAAAAGAAAAAATACCAAAACAATTATTTAAACATCTGTGATTTGATCCTGCATCATCTTATTCACAGTCCGGCCGCAATACCATAAGGCCAATTACTTCACTGACACTTGCGTAAAATAGACGTTCTATTCTAATACATGATAATTGACGGTTGTCAGTTTTCAAACAATTGAAGAAAATGGTCCCACGTTGGGCTACAAGCGTGCGACGCCGCGTCCGCCGCGGCGTTATGTCAAACGCTCAAATACTTGAAAGAAGTGGTCCCACGTTGGGCTGCAAGCGGTTGACGCGGCGTTATGTCACTCGGACAATACAAGCATACGGCAGTGCCTGGGTTCGATTCCCATACGGAACAAATTTATAATGTCGTAGTTTTATCCAATAATAATCATATTATTTTTATTAAAAAAAAAAAATGGTGTTTATTTTTTATCGTAAATTGGACAATTTATAATTGTTATTATAAGATGAATGATAATTTCATCTTAATTTACAATCCAATGTAACCTAATTACGTAAAATTTCAGGCCTGTCTTGTTATCCATGCTGCGGAGCATTTGCACAACTCATCACGATATTTAATGATTTTGGGTCGCTTACTCTTTAATGATCAGATAGGCAGTCGCTCCATGTAAAATACTGGTATTCAGCTGCATCTGCATAGACTGAAAATCGACCGTGTGGGTTACATACCACTACACCAACATAGCTGGGAAAAGGCTAGGCGTCTGCCTAGCCTAGAAGAATCACCGCCATATAGCGGTGATTCTTCTATGGCGTAATTACACTAGTCATCGCAATGGAATACATAGAAGCTTACAATAGTGGAAAAAAAAATGTAGTTGGACGAGTGTGTTCGCGTACTCGGCCGCGTTCATTTACACTTGGTCGTTTGATGAATTCCAAAGGCAATCGAATTCGGGCAACGACCAAGTATAATTGCGCCATGGACTAGGCAAAAATAAAACATGAATTACGAAGTTGAATAAAACATTTATTTTAAGCAGCATATCATTGTGAACTTATTAGAACTTCTTCAAATAAGAGAGAGCCCGGCGTCGCGGGCATTCTATCAGCATCGGCATTACCATATTCCCCATAGTATGGGAACATCGTATTACGATGTTCCCCACACATGCTAGCCACAACTGTAATCTTTGGCATTGTTTTAGTCGCCATCATCTCTGCACACCTTAACATTCTCGTGTTGTCTACTTCACCACGAAACAAATAAGACGGGTAAATAAATAATATGCAAAACTATTCACAACAAAACCAAACATTACGATTTTAATTGATCAAGACAGAGAAGTGACAATATTTATGACAAATATGGTATTTTTTGTTTTGATTGACGATGAATGTTGCCATATTAGCTAAATTCTCGAAAAAAAGTTTCGTTCGTACTTTACGTTTTTATCATCAGCAATCACTAGTTAATAATTTCAGTGGCCCGAAAGTCTGACAACCAGTCCTACCAAGGGGTATCGTATTACCCAGTACTAACTGGGTTGTGGAGGTCAGATATACAAACGCTCAAAAAAAAAAACTATTAACAACAATTATAAATTGTCCAATTTACGATAAAAAATAAACACCATTTTTTTTTTTAAATAAAAATGAAATGATTATTATTGTATAAAACTAAGACATTATAAATTTGTTCCGGATGGGAATCGAACCCGGGCACTGCCGTATGCTGGAAACTTGTCCGTGTGACATACCGCCGCGTGGACCGCTTGCAGTCCAACGTGGAACCATTTTCTTGTATTTGAGCGTTTGACATAACGCCGCGGCGGACGCCGCGTCGCACGCTTGTAGCCCAACGTGGGACCATATTCTTCAACTGTTTGAAAATTGTCAATTTTCATATCATGCATTAGAATAGAATGTCTATTTCGGCTCAAGTGTCAATGAAATATATAGTCTAACGGTACTGTGACTGGACTGTGAATCAGAAGGTGTAGGATCAAATCCTAGTAAGTAAGGATTTTCTTTTTGTGTTTTTTTTTTTATCATGTTAAATATTACTTTTTAAAACTAGGACACTGTTTTATTTTAATGCATTATGTAGGGTTTTCAAATCATTATAAAATATCTAGTTTAAAAATATATACTTTTAGTTTTTGAACCTGTTGCAATAAAAGGATTTGGATACTAATATTATTGTATTTTATTATAGTTAAGATCTTATGCACGTAATCGTATCAATGTTCCACGGAGTATAGAGAGCACAGATTAAACAAACTAGACTATAGTTGGAAGGCGCGAAAATATGAATACTTTAACACTCCCTTCAAATTGGAGCCTTCCTTCTGTAATATCAGACAATTTTTATCATAACAACGAAAACAATACTACTTACTGAATTATTGGATATACAATTAAGCTTTTATACACATGCCAATTTTACTTCTCATTAGTTTAAATTTATCTCTAGACAGGCCTTTAGTAAAAATGTCAGCTAGTTGGCTCTCTGTACTTACATAATTTAAAGAAATAATTTTTTTCACAATATTTTTCTTTCACAAAATTATACTTTACGTCTATATGCTTACAGCGTTTATGAAATTCACTGTTTTTGATCACACTTATGGCACTTTGATTGTCAATGTTTAAGCACACGGAATTTTGTTTATACTCTCCCACATCACTAAGTAATTGCTTTATCCACATTACTTCTTTGGTGGCTGCACAGGCAGCCATAAATTCAGCCTCTGTTGTAGAGAGCGCTACACTTTGTTGGCGCTGACTAGACCATGTGATAGCGGCTCCATTTTTAATGAAAACATATCCTGTCATAGATCGTCTTGATGTAACATCATTGGCGTAATCTGCATCACTGTAGCCAATTAACTCAGTAATTTGAGGCTTAGATTGGTAACATAGACCATATTCTATTGTACCTTTTAGGTACTTCAATATCTTCTTGACTGCATTCCAGTGAGGTTCATTGTAACAATGCAAGAACTGACTTACCAAGCTAACGGCAAACATTATATCAGGTCTGGTTACAGTTGCTAGATGAATGAGTGAGCCAACTGCTTCTCTGTATGGTAAGTTTTTCACAGGCACTGTCTCACCCTTTTGGAGCTTCACATGCGGATCAGCTGGAATACAGTTAGGGTTAGCGTTGTTCATGTGAAATTTTTCCAACAATTTCTCAATATATTTAGATTGATGAATAAATATGTATTTATCACTTCTTTCTATTTGCATACCAACAAAATTAACTGGTGGACAAGTCTTTATGTCAAAGTTTCTTTTTAAGTCATCTATAACATCCTCTAACACCTTTTTCTCCTTACATAGCAACAGTCCATCATCAACATAAAGACAAAGATAGCATTTAATTCCATCAACTTGACCAATATATACACACTGATCAGCTAAACTTTTTACAAAACCAAATTTTTGTAAGGCTGTATTAAATTTAGTGTTCCAGCACCTGGGAGCTTGCTTGAGGCCATATAGAGATTTATTAAGTTTACACACAGTGTTAGGTGCACATTCTAATCCCTCAGGTGGACACATAAATATTTGTTCTTTTAGTTCACCATACAGAAAGGCTGTCTTTATATCAAATTGTATTATTTCTAAGTGTTGTTCAGCAGCTATTGACAAAAGTGAACGAATGGAATCATACCTGACTGTAGGTGAGAAAGTTTCTTCATAATCGATACCTTTAGTTTGTGCATATCCCTTTGCACACAGACAAGACTTATACCGTGGACCTGTTGGTTCTTCTTTTATTTTAAACACCCACTTACATCCAATCACTTTGGCGTCTTTAGGTTTCTCAACCAATGTCCATGTTTTGTTTTCATTATGAGATTGTAACTCTTGTTCTATTGACGTTTTCCACTTTTCAGATTCAGCTGAACTAATTGCATCACTGTAGGTAATAGGTACATCCATATTTCCTTCGCCATAGCATAAGTAACTTTCAGGTTCATTTGTTTTTGAAGATAAAATTTTGTTTCTTGGCCTTAATGTTATTTTTGAAGTTGGCAGATCTTGGAATTTTCTATCAGGTACATATATACTACTGTTTGATGATTCATCAGATTCAAATTCATCAGAACTTGTGTCAGTGTTTATGGAGGTTGACATCTCATTTGAATTTTCACAAAGAGTCTCACTCATAGACTCATCTTTTGACTGTGTCAAGTCCACCGGAACATGATTTCTAATGACAGTTGACTCCAGGAAAACAGCATCTCTGCTTTTGACAATCATTCCAGTAGTAGGTATAATGAACCTGTAGCCTTTGGTATCATTGCAGTAACCAATGAAAATGCCTTTAGTTGCTTTTGGATCCCATTTCTTTGTCTTTTCTTTTGGTAAGTGTACCATTGTTTCACACCCAAATATGCGCAGGTGACTAACACTTGGTTTTCTTCCTGACCATAGTTCTTCAGGAGTTTTATATGACAGGGACTTTGTTGGAATCCTGTTAACAAGATATGCTGCTGTATGTACAGCCTCTGCCCAATATTGTTTCTGTAACTTTGCATTGAACAACATGCATTTGGCTTTTTCTACTAAAGTCCTATTCAGTCGTTCCGCAACTCCATTTTGCTGCGGTGTATAAGGTACTGTTGTCTGATGTATGGTTCCGTTATTTTTTAACAGATCAGATACATTCTTGTTTATAAATTCAAGGCCATTATCTGTACGGAGGCACTTGATTTTGCATTCTAGTCGGTTTTCCACATATTTCACAAATTCTTTCAATTTATCTATCACTTCTGATTTCTTATGCAAGAAATAAACAAAAACATTTTTTGAGTAATCATCAATAAAGGTGAGAAAATACTTAGCTCCACCCAGAGATTCTGTCTCCATTGGACCACACACATCGGAATGCACTAGTTCAAGTAGTTTAGTAGCTCTTGTTCCATTATTTTTGAAGGGTAATCTTGTCTGTTTAGCTTCTAGGCATGTTATGCATGTTAAATTGTCCTTTTTCTTCAGTATTTTCATTCCCTCTGTATTTTCATTCATTTTATTCAAGTCATTGAAGTTCAGATGACCCATTCTCTGGTGCCATATATATGCATCTTCCTCATCAACGTCAGATATGTATGCATGTTCATTGTACATGTTTAATCGGTACATATTGTTGACTAGAACAGCTGTTGCAACTATAGTGTTGTTTTTGTTCAGAATAACACATCCTTTGCTGTTAAATTTGACTTGGCCACCATTTCTTATTATTTGACTGACTGATATTAAATTAGTTGCCAGCTCGGGCACATACAGCACATTCTGTAGCAGTACTGTATTGCATTGTCCTTTTGCATTAAGAACATCTAGAGTTAACTGCCCAGAACATTTCACGGACAAGGATTTATCATTGGCAACCTTGATTGTTCTGGTTGATGGCTCTGACTTTTGTGACAATAAATGACTATGCCTCGTCATATGTACAGAGGCTCCGGCATCAATGTACCATGAATCATTACTGTTTTCGGAGGCGATAAATGCTGCAGCATAACTTGAGCTTTCCGTCTTGCCTTTATTCTTTGATTTGCACACTGTACTTATGTGGCCATGTTTGTTACAACTGTAACACCGGGGCCCTTTTTGAAAAGTTTTCTTATTGCCTTTCTTTTTGAAACTGTGATTAATTGCAAATGCTGAGTTTTGACTTTCATTCATTTTGACATCTTGCAGAATTTTGGATTTGACTAAATCTGCACTTATTTTCATTCCGGAACTTTCAATTGCAATTATCATGGGTTGATAAGACTCGGGTAGACCGGAGAGTAGTAAGGTGCCTAACCACTCGTCATCTACTTTGAACCCAATATTTCTCAATTTATGCGCCGTCGTCATTATTTTACTGACGTATTCTTCTACATTTTGGCAACCGGTGAGCGACGTCGTGCACAATTCCCTTAGTAATCTAACGCGGCGTGTCAGCCCTGAATCATCGAAAGCTTTGACCAGATTTTCCCATACCTCCTTAGCAGTGTTGGCTTCTTGAATATGAACATAGTTCGTAGAATCGACCAGAAGAATTATCTTCGTCTTTGCTTTGGTGTCACGCTTGGGATCTACAGCTTTATCACCCTCAACACAGTCCCACAATTCCTCATGTTGGAGATACGTTTTGACGGCGAATCTCCACGTCGAGTAGTTGTCTCGGCCCCTTAATTTTTCAATTAATGCCAGTGGATTGTTGGAAGACATTTTTGCAAACCGCGTGGCACTTAGGTTAGGAAAATTGCCGGCTTGACTTTAATAGCACTTTTTTTCACGAAATTACTAACTGTTTTCACTTTTTGCTACTAACAGGGCTTCTGGGCCCATAACCTGTTGCAATAAAAGGATTTGGATACTAATATTCTTGTATTTTATTATAGTTAAGATCTTATGCACGTAATCGTTTCAATGTTCCACGGAGTATAGAGAGCACAGATTAAACAAACTAGACTATAGTTGGAAGGCGCGAAATTTAAATTGTACAGATAATATATGAATACTTTAACAGAACCATTCAAAAAACAGTTGGATAATCATGAATAACAAATAAAAATCGAATAAAATTTACGAAAAAAAAAACACAAATAAAATTAAGATAAAAACAAAATGATTATTTTTGGATAAAACTACGACATTGTAAATTTGTTTTATATGGGAATCGAACCCGGGCACTGCCGTATGCTTGTATTGTCCGAGTGACATAACGCCGCGTCAACCGCTTGCAGCCCAACGTGGGACCACTTCCTTGTATTTGAGCGTTTGACATAACGCCGCGGCGGACGCGGCGTCGAACGCTTGTAGCCCAACGTGGGACCATATTCATCAACTGTTTGAAAACTGACAATCGTCATAATTATCATGTATTAGAATAGAAAGTAGTAAATGGCCTGGTGGCACTGCGATTGGACTAAAAATCAGAAGTTGCAGGATCAAATCACAGGCATTAAGAATATATTTTTTGTGTTTTTTTTTGTTGTAACATTACTTAAATTAAACATTACATAAACGATAAAGAATAGTTTTCACATAAGCTGGTCGCGTGAATGGTAAATGCTATAAAAACTATCTTTTATCGTTTCCATTTACTCCAAGATTAGATATCTTCTTTTCGGTGCATCATTATAAAAGTTTGTTTTAAACTTTTTTGATATTTGCTGTAATCGTTTCTGTCACATCATTATCGCAACACTTTTTTCATATCCGTGCTATTAACCGTTGAGGACTTTTGAGAAAAAATCCTGGTCGTGGAAACGACAGGAATTATGTTTATTCAACAAAATGGAACACGTATCTATACAAAGTTTCATGTTTGTGCTATTAACCGTTGAGGAGTGCCCTCGTGAGAAAACGATCCTGGCTGCAGGATGAGTTCATTATACAAATCGTGATTATCCATCAAATATAAACTTGTATGCAAAGTTTCATGTCTGTGCTATTAACCGTTGAGGAGTTCTCTCGTGAGGAGACGATCCAGGCTGCAGGATTAAGTTATGTCTGTCATATTAATATTCTATTCTTACAACCAAAGGTGTGTGCGAAATTTCAGCTCAATCGGACATCGGGAAGTGGTTCTAATTTAGCTTCCAAGATTCTACCCAAACAAACATACATACATACATTGCAAGTTAAATAAAAGCTAGTAAAAACTGAACAATTTACGAAAAAAAATCACTACTAAATTTAAAATAAAAACAAATGATTATTTTCGGATAAAACTACGACGTTGTAAATTCGTTCCGTATGGGAATCGAACCCGGGCACTGCCGTTTGCTTGTATTGTCTGTTTGACATAACGCCGCGTCGGCCGCCTATATCTCAAGCAAACGGGCGTCAGACCGCTTCTCCGTAAACGCTCTCATACATCGCCTTATGTTTGAATTTAAAGCGGAACGCGCCGCGCACCGCCCCGCTCCACGCGCCGCGCCTGCGTAAATGGGCACTTAGGGTCCGATCACACAGACCGGCTCGGAGAGGAGAGCAGATTTTTACCATGTTTAAAATAGAGTTTTGACTCATTGTTATAAGGTTTATTTTTACATGTCACTTATTTTATTGTTAAGAATGCTTGAGAGCAAGCCTAACGGGCTTAGTGTGAAATAATAAGAGGAGCCGACCGGATCTAAATATAATAATATCATTAATTATAGGTTAAACTAGTCATTGAAATACAATATTCCAATCATGCAAGCTTGTCTGTTTACTGCACTGATCTTGTGAAAAACGTGTGCCGAAAAGAATTGGGCTACGTCGACTACGCCTTAGTTTGGAGCTGTGGTTTTGAGTTTTTATGTAAACATTTTTACATTGTTTGGTGGTTCAATTTTCGTGACAATTCTATTATTTTGAAACCTAATAAAATTACTGATGATTGATATTATTTCCAAGTAATTCTTAATTAATATTTAGGTAAGCGTTTTGATATTATTTGATGATTCAATAATAATTTATGTGCCAGATCTACTATTTTAGGAACAAATATTATTTATTAGGTCAATGAAAATGCATTTATTAGGTTATTGATAAAATCATACCCATTTTAAATAGTAGGTGCATAATCGGATACCCAGAAAATAGAAATACAGAACACCTTGAATTTATGCTAGCCTAGTACCTACTTGTCGGTAGGTTATCAATGTATTGTTAAAAATACGGTATCACCGGATGAGCGAAATTACTTTATTAGTAAAATTAAAAAGCACAGCCGTATTTCGTTTTTAATGTGACTCGGCGAGAGGATGAGCCACGCCGAGGTGAAACAATAGACAATACATCAAAACCACGAGTCTCGAATCACGAGGCGACGTAAAGGGAATGTACATAGCGGGAGTAATTCCTTGGAATCAGCACTTTCTGAACACTATATTGTAGGTTTTTTGCTGGAAGAACTGTCAGAACAAACTGCCTAGGAAAAAGTCAGGTACCAAGTGTTCCACACAGTTGCTGTAATCGAAGATTTGTTTTTCACTAAGTTTTTCTTCCCCTTTCATTGGTAAGCTAGACTGCTTAATGAAACAACATACAATGTTACAGGTAGCCGAACCGTACGCCAAACTATCAGGGGTGTCGGCAGAAGTGCTCGTGGTGCGGTTCTTCGGCCTCTTCTTCATGTTCTACCAGATGGCACAGATCTGGGGCAACCTTATATCTTCAGCTAGTAAGTTAATCATTTTAAACGGCTATTATACAAGTAGAGACTTATCCAGATGACTACGGTCAGCTAAAGTCCACTAAAACAGACTATAACAAAAAACAGTCTAATTATACTCGCGCCTCGTCCTCGAGATTAGTAATTTACACATGTAGTTACGCTAGTTGTCACCACTCATGCACTTAGTTGAGAAAATAATATTATATTATATTTTTCTTTAACCATGGCAATTAAATTGACATACCCACAAAACTTTTGATTTTTTGATTTTCTTCTAATGTGGGTACTTTGTCCAGTTCCGCTCTCAGACGATTATCGCCTATCATTCGCATTCTAGTGCTCAACCACTCAACATCTATTAAGCGTCTTCGCACAGTTTATTTTACAAATGCCGAAACGTAAGAATTCTGAGTCTCTTGAAGAAGACATTAATCATTACAAACATAAAATAAGAAAATTAGAACGCAAAATTCGTGAAAGACAAATTAGTGCTTCGGAAAGTGTATCAGAATCGCAGGAAGCTATTGTTCTACACGATGAGGACATTGGTGCAGGTATTTACCTACTTATTTTAAAGTGCCAACTATTTTGTCACCGACCTGTTTACGTATCTACGTATTTAAGTTACCATAAATGCAACCTGAACTGTCACTGGGGCTGTTTCAAAGCATTTAAAATACGGTTGGCGTTCCTTCCGCTGGGGATTGTAACCTAACCTAATTATTATGACTATGACTAATCTACGAACAATAATTATGTACTTACCTTACATTTTTATACATAATTATGTAATAGTCATGGACTTATTTAAGTCCACCTTTTAAAGCTTTTAAGTTATTTAACTTAACAAGAAAAGAAATATCATGTCTATGATAATTTCCAGATACCCCCGCATTGCGACCAGATGATTGGTTATTGGAATGGCCTCCTGAATATGAAACGGTTCAGGGTTCAAATAAAACCTCTGAACCTCAGCCAGGCCCTAGTAATTCCACGGATATACCCACCGAAGAGCCCATTGCTCATGTTGCTAATATTACTGAACTGGATACGGAAATTCTAGAAATCCTAGGCGATGATCCTAATAACACTGACAAATACGGACCTGAAATACGCAACGAACTTGCAAATCGTTTGTTACACATTGTTAAAGATGGCCTGACTAAGGACAATCGTAAGAACTTGATATCAAAATATCTGCTACCTAAAAATTGTATCCAGCTTGATGCACCTAAAATAAATTTGGAAATTAAAGCAGCAATTACTGATACCGCAGCTAAACGCGATATAGGCATAGAAAACAAACAGAAACAAATGTCTAGCGCAATTGCTTGTTTGGCCAACATCATTAATTCCCAAATAAATTCAAAAACATTAACGAATGACGTGTTGCAGAAATTAATGGATATAAGCAGAATTGTATGCGATTTACAACATGCAGATTCCATCACACGCAGGAATTTCATTTTATTTGCCCTCAAAAATGACTTGAAGGAACACCTTAAAAACACCAAGATAGACACGTGTTTGTTCGGTGAAAATTTAGCAGAGACTTTAAGGTCAGCGAAGGCTGTAAATAAATCAGGTATTGAACTGAAAGCCGAATCTAGCAACAAAACTGCAAATACCAATTATAAAGGACCAGCACCGAGAGCTTTAAACCGCAGAGCTCCCCCCCAGGCGCGCAGGCCGCCTGCGGGGCCGGCGCCAGCGCCGAGGAGCCGCGAGACTGCCGCGCCGCGCGTGCCCTATCCTCCGCCGCAGACACAGTACATACCACCGCACGCGCACTCATCGAAGACGTCATCGCGGGGCCATCAGTCGACGTACCCCCGTCGTCGCTTCTAGATACAGTTAAGTACGCAGGCCGCTTATCTAAATTCTATCAACAATGGGCTACAATTACGAACGATCAGTCTATACTATCTTGGATAAAAGGTTATAAAATACCATTAACATCACCCGTTGTACAGCATACGCTCCCTGCTAGACCAACTTATTCAGCTAATGAAAGACCGCATTACTTAGAAGCGATTAATAACCTACTCAAAATAGGTGCAGTTTCAGAATGTTCTCCATGTGAAAACCAATTTGTTTCAAGCATTTTCTTAGTACCCAAACCAAATGGCAAGATGCGCTTTATTTTAAACTTAAAAAATCTAAATAAATTCGTTAAAACCGATCATTTTAAGTTAGAGGATTTAAGAACGGCTTTAAAAATGGTTACGTATAATTGTCAAATGGCGTCAATTGACCTGAAAGACGCATATTTCTTAATTAAAATGCATAAAGAATCACGAAAATATCTAAGATTTTGGTTTGAGGGTAAATTGTACGAATTTAATGTTTTGCCATTTGGATTAAGTACAGCACCATACATTTTCACAAAAATATGTAAACCTATAGCAAAATTATTACGCTCTGCAGGCCTTCTGTCCACAGTTTATTTAGACGATTGGCTGTTATTCGGATATTCCCGCTTGGATTGCCTAACTAACTTAGATTTGACTAACAGATTATTAACTTCACTTGGTTTTATTATTAATGTGGAAAAAAGTGCACTTTTTCCTTCAACCAAATGCAGATTCTTAGGCATGATTATAGATTCAAAAGAGTTTCAGATTAGTTTACCAGCAGATAAAAGGTTTCGTATTAAAGCGCAACTTTTAATGTTTTCAAAATTAAAGCGTTGTAAAATTAGGAGTTTTGCCCAGCTATTAGGTTTATTAGTTTCTTGTTGTCCAGCGATCGAATACGGATGGCTACACACTAAAGAAATGGAAAGATGTAAATATCTCAACTTGAAAGGTCATGATGATTATAACAAATGTATGAACCTACCTGAATCACTACAACCTGACTTCGACTGGTGGCTAAGTAAAGTAGAACATTCTGTCCACCGAATTAAAATTGATGTTTACCAAGTTGAGATATTTTCTGACGCCTCAACGACGGGGTGGGGGGCCGCGTGTGAAGGAAGCTCTGCGAGCGGGCAATGGTCGAATACCGAACGAGAACGACACATAAATTATTTAGAACTGCTTGCAGCGTTTATTGCTTTAAAAGTTTTTGCTAAAAACCTTTATAATTGCCAGATATTACTTCGCGTTGACAATTCGACAGCAGTAGCATATATAAATAAAATGGGGGGTATACAATACCCCCATCTTACACAAATCACTCGTGATATTTGGAACTGGTGCGAGAGCAAAAAGCTTTTCGTCTATGCCTCTTATATAAAATCTAGTGATAATGTAATTGCAGATTTTGAATCACGAAGAACTCATCCGGACATAGAATGGGAGCTGTCCGATTGGGCGTTTGACAGTCTCACCCAAGCATTCGGTCATCCAAAAATTGATTTATTTGCTAGTCGCATAAATAACAAATGTACCACTTACATATCCTGGCACCGAGATCCAGACGCATTCGCGATAGACTCGTTTACAGTTTCATGGGCAAATTATGATTTCTATGCGTTCCCGCCATTTTCAGTCATATTAAAAACCCTCAGAAAAATAATAACAGACAAGGCACAGGGTATCATGGTTGTACCCCTTTGGCCAACACAGCCATGGTACCCCGTGTTTAGATCCCTCCTTATTTCGGAGACTGTTACATTTCCACCTAAAAGCCATGCCTTACTATCTCATTCCAGCTCTCGTCGGATCCACGAGTCGATTACCCTGGTGGCAGGCATATTATCCGGGACGCATTTTCAAGGAAAAACATACCAGAATCATCACTAGATATAATGTTAGCATCATTAGCGCCTAACTCAATGAAACAATACGACGTTTACTTGAAGAAATGGTGGGATTTCTGTAAAATGAATTCGTTAAATGTTTATGACGCCTCTGTACCCACCATAATCTCATTTTTAACACAACTCTTTAATGACGGTTGCCAATATGGTACGCTCAATTCATGCAGGTCTGCTCTTTCCCTGGTGCTGAGTCCAGTACTAGTTAGTGATGACAGAATAAAAAGATTCCTTAAAGGGGTTTTTAGACTAAAGCCACCAAAACCAAAATATGAAGTTACCTGGGATACCAACTTAGTGTTGGATAAATTAATTTTATGGCATCCTAATGAGGAATTAACCTTAGATAAGCTAACAAATAAAACTATTACTTTACTGGCCCTGTCGACCGCACACAGAGCTCAAACTCTCTCGAAGATTAAAGTTAGCAACGTTCAAAACCTTTCCCACCGTATAACAATAAAAATACCTGATTTTATTAAGACTTCTAGACCGGGATTTCAACAACCTATTATTCATTTACCCTTCTTTATTGAAAAAACAGCTATTTGCCCAGCCACTACATTACTGTGTTACATAGAACGCACCTCATTATTAAGAATATCTGACGATTTATTTATTGGAATTAGGAAACCTCATAAACCAGTAGGAACGCAAACGCTTAGCCGCTGGATAAAGCATACACTTGGTGAGTGTGGGGTCGACACGAACATGTTCAGTGCACACAGCACAAGACATGCAGCGTCGTCGCGCGCGCACTCACTGGGCGTCAGCATAGATACCATCCGTAAAACGGCAGGCTGGAGTAGGAATTCCACAACTTTTGCAAAATTCTATCAGAGAGTTGTTGTTGATGATGACAGTACTACCTTAGCAGAATCAATAATTAATCAACATTCAATAGATACCAGTTAAAATCGGACACAGTTCAGATTTTATACAATTATAATTAGTAACTGTGATAGCTATTATAAGAATAGTCAATCCATAGTTAATTAAGTATTTTCATTCATTGGTGATTAATTTTGCCCTTTGTAAATACTCAAAAAAACATTCAAATTATTGTAAATCCTAGAAGTATAAGTTGTTTTTTGTTTCTCTATTATCTGATTTGATTGTAACAAACAATTATTAAACAGTATTGATATTTGTAAATATTATTATTCATTGATGATATTCCCAAAATACTCTCAAAGTCTACATGTGTAAATTACTAATCTCGAGGACGAGGCGCGAGTATAATTAATGATTAAACGAACTTACCTGTACGTGAAGTTCTATCATAATTATACGAGCGCCGAGTCCGAAGAGATTAGTAATCCCACCCTCCCAGTACTGTATACACAGTGCTCTCCCCAAATTATCAATAGTGTCTCGGGAATATATCAATGTACCATAAGATTTTTTACTCTAAACTAAATGATAGGCGATAATCGTCTGAGAGCGGAACTGGACAAAGTACCCACATTAGAAGAAAATCAAAAAATCAAAAGTTTTGTGGGTATGTCAATTTAATTGCCATGGTTAAAGAAAAATATAATATAATATTATTTTCTCAACTAAGTGCATGAGTGGTGACAACTAGCGTAACTACATGTGTAAATTACTAATCTCTTCGGACTCGGCGCTCGTATAATTATGATAGAACTTCACGTACAGGTAAGTTCGTTTAATCATTAATTATATAAATCAACAAATCATTTAAGTATATACTAGCGGTACGAACCTAGCAACGACGCGTGCGCACAGATTTGTTCTGCGACATTTCCATCATTTATTATTATCGTGTTTCGCCTATTAACTATATCTTTTGTTTACCGTGACTGTGCCCTATCTTACTATCTGTGATCTATCCTATTCTCCTTGTAACTATTATTTGTTGTGCGTGTGAACTCTGCTCAATGCTTTTATTTATACCCCTGCCTACCTACACACTCGACAACACCTCTATACTAGTCTTAACTTTTTAATAAATAAAGAAACATAACATTCGCATGATTAGTCAAACAAAACAAACATTCAACATTATTCTACCACAATACAAGGTTACAAAAATTCGGAACCCACTTCCTAGCAGAGACAGACAACTGCTAAGTGAAAGTAAAAACAAAATTCACGACCTGACCAACCTTGCAACTAAAATAAAGCAATGCTGATCAAATTGAGATAACAGCAGGAAGTAGCCTATGATGTATAATAATAGGAAGTAGAATTTAGTTTTGTCTAGATTTTTAATTGATTAATTAGTTAGTTTGCAATTCGTTATTCAGATTTTATTCGAGGAACGGGAACAGACTTTTAAAACTACAGTTATTTATTAGTCCAACCGCACGCGTGGCATGTCCACTATAGAAACGAGTTTTGTCTACGGAAGAATCGACATAATGACAGATAGACAATGACAATGACGTGTTAGTTTGTCTATTCTTCCGTCGAAGTAGCCCATTTCTACGGCGGTCATGCTACGCATGCTGGATGGAAGTGTTCTGCAGCATTGATATATCCGTTGTAACTCGAAACAAAATATAATGTTTTTGAACCTATCATTATAAATCTGCTCGTCATATTATGAAAACTTTCAGCCACTTCTGCTTGCTTACCCAACCCTGTAGAAATTTAGAAAACCTGGCCTGCTCTTCTACTTCATAAAGGAAAACTCTGTGTCAAACAGCTTTCTCGGGTCAGAATTTGGGCTGCACGTTGATGGGTCACTCAGTCAGTAAATTGGGACTCTTATTTTAAACTGTATTGATGTTTGAAATATTGAGGAGCTCGTGGCTAAATAATAACAGCCGCACGGGTCTTTAAGGTTAAGCCGTGCTTGCCGAGGTTGATCCGTGGATGGGTGACCATAATTACATACCGAGTTTGCTCCGTGCCTCGGAAAGCACATTAAGCCGTTAGTCCCGGCTGTCATTTGTAGATCTTTGAAAGTCGTTATGAGTAGTCAGAAGCCAAAAAAACTCTGACATCCAGTCTTACCAAGAGAAGAAGACCCCAATATAGTTTAAGAAAAGGCTAGGCAGATGATGATGATGGTTGTGAATTCAACTGAACTTTGCTCTCCAATAAGAACTCAAAACTTTTCAGTTCTATCCTCAAACCTTGGCGACGTACCGAAAATTTTGAACGAGACAACTCCAAGCCTGGCTGCTCTATTTACAAACGTCACCAGTGCTCCTACCGTGGATTTTGGAGCTACTTGCGGAGTAAATTTCTGCAGTGCCAGTGCTGATCATGTAAGTGTTATAAACTTTTTCAAAACAGATTTTACAGTCCGTAGTTCAATACAATGATGACCAGTGCTTGTGGCATGATGGTGGCTTTAGCTATTAAGATTTACTTTTAGTTATTTCCAATGAGGGCTGAGTCCATGCTTCTTCATGGAGTTAGTCTATTCTAGTCAAACTGGGTTAGAAAAAAACGTAGTCCGGGGTAGTCTGTTGGTTTTGAAATAAGTAGGTGTTCGGATGACTGCCATTTCTGGCATATTAAGTTCAGTGCTCGGGCACTGTCAGTTGTAACTAGTCATCTCGTCTAACGAGAAATAATCTCACGGTTTATTTTAATTAATTTATTTTTGAATATTTAAAAAATCTTTGACTCTGGACGCTCTTAAATTGCACGTCTTTCAACGTCGTTCTCACATATTTGTAATTTTCAACATGAATGATGTAACCAAGATTTTGTAACAATATTTTTATTTAAAAGAGTGTCCATGAAGTTTCTTGCCCATTCTTCTCCACAGAGATCTACGCTTTGGAATGGGCAACTACAGTACTTTCACGATTTATTATGCCTTGCGTCTGCTACTGTAGCTCTGCGTTTTGTTCTGTTTTTTGACTTTCAAAAGTGCCTGTAATGGTCTAATTGAAATAAATGCTTTGAGCTTGAGTTTTGTGTTTGGGACTTCAAAATTTTAGGGCAATCGAAAGGTTTAATTTACAAAATAATGCTATAATACGTCGAATGTTCGAAGTAACATGTTTAGTTTTATACCATTGCAATAAATAATTGTAATGGGATTCAATTAAGTTGACTTTACTTGGTCCATTCACTCTCGTTGTTAGAAAATATCAGATTAACCGAAGGTATCTATATTTTTTGTAATGTTGATGTATATTTGTAGAACAAAGTTGAAAGTTAAGTTGAAAGATGGTAAAGGAGAAAAGTTGTAATTAACCACAAGAACACTGCCTTGCAGTTTGGCAGAAGAACAATGTCAAAGTAAACTTTTCACTAATTGTGTGTCCTTGTTTATAAATATTACATCAAAGTAGAAAAAAAACACTTTTATCTTAGCGTTTTTGTACTTTGGGTTATAAAAGGTAAATTAGTCATATTATTCTGGTTTTCCCAGGGCAACTCTAACTTGGAGCCTCCATCAGCATTAAAGATCCAGGTGATAACAGGAGTGTACCTTGCGTGTATGGTCGCCGCTGTACTACTGGTCGCTGTTGGAGTCGACTCTCTTACTAGGTGAGTCTGTAAACTATACCAACACAGATGACACACACACACAGAGTAATTAATACAATTTTTATTTTTTTCATTGCCTATAAAGGGTGTAACGGAAAGGGTATATATATATGTTACCGGCCAAACCCGATTTCAGGCCAAACTAGGTTGTCCTAGGCCAAACCGGTTTAGTGGCTTATCGTGTCAGGATATATTGACCCAAACAAAACATTTGCAATGCGCCTAACTTGGATTTGGCACCGCTCGTTACGCTCGCTAGCTCGCGCGTTTATGGTCACAGTTCTAACCTATCCTAACCCATTTATAAACTTACCCATTTATAGTTGGGTTGCTCTATATGATCCTGTTATGATGAGTCTTAGTTAGGCCTACGACAAACTAGTTTAACCAGAAATCGGGTTTGGCCGGTAACATAATCACCCTTAAGTATGTATATACCCTTTCCGTTACATCCCGAACAGTGTCCAACGCAAAGGCCTCCTCCTTCTCCTTCCAAACCTCTCCATTTTGTGCAATCTTTGGCCATGTTTGCCCCGCGAACATGACCCTAAATAAATTGGGATGAGCAAGAAAATGATGGTGATGACTATATTATACAGGGTGTAACGGAAAGGGTATATACATCCTTAAGGGTGTGCTACAGACCATCAAACTGAACATGTTCCTCATCATAAAACATGTTTTTCAGCAAAAAAAATATCTGCTGCCCCATAGAAAATTACAATACCTATTCTACCCAAATGTATAGGCAGCTGATATTTTTTTTTGATGCAAAAAAAATTTTATGTTGAGAAACATGTTCAGTTTGATGGTCTGTAGCACAGCCTTAAGGATGTACATACCCTTTCCGTTACACCCTGTATACTACTTCTAAAAGTGTAAGTCACCTTTACCATGTTGCCTTTTTACAGTTATTGGGCATATTCAATAATTGCTGTTTACCTCGAAAAGTAAACAGCTAATTAAACATTCATTATTTTTTTGGCAGTCGTTACTGTTAGTCAGTGGCCCTAAAGTCTGACGACCAGTCTTTCCAAGGGGTATCGTATTAACCAGAACTAACTGAAGGGTTGGGTTGTGGAGGTCAGATTCTCAGTCGCTTCATGTATAATAACGGTATTCAGCTGCATTCGGTTAGACTAGAAGCCAACCCCATCACACAACTATGTTGGGCTAGGCAAGCAGATTTCAATAATTCTGTTCTTTTTTAAGAATAATTTCTGTCGCATAACATGTTACCCTTTTCTACATTGATTAATCTCCATGAACTTTATCTCTGAATTCTGGCAGCAGACTTTGTTGGTAAATATGGTACCACTGAATTCACCGACGATCTACCACTTTAGACCCTTATGCGCTAAGTAATAAGGTTGAATAGTGGTACATAAAATAACTTCAGAATCTAACTACAGGTACACAGCAGGTCGTAATACGTCATGTCAAGGCAAGTCCGGATTCCGCCTGTTAGCTGTAACTCTTCGCCAGCTGCGTCACAAGTACCAGCTGCTACTGCTGCCGGTCATCGGGTACATCGGCGCTGAACAGGCTTTCATGGCTGCGGACTTTACCCAGGTAAGTTTCATTTATAACATACGTAACATCACGCTGGTAATCTCCGGAGAGTTAGGCAGAGTTATAACCACATTTCACCATCTCTATTTAGGTCAGTAGTAATAGGGGGTTCCTATAGCCATCAATCGGGCACAAATCCAGTCCCTGTGGCTGAGAAATTCCTGATTGAAACATCCAATAACATTTGGCTCGACTTGGGAATTGATCCTAAGACCTAATGCTCACCAGTAGCACTAACGACCACCAGACCAACGAGGCTGGCTTTGTGGGGTAAGTTTGTATTTTGTTTATTGGCCGTAATTCTTCGACAGTACACGAGAGAGAGAGAGAGAGAGTTCTGCACAGCAGCTGGATAAAAGCGTTTTGATAGACCTGTCAAACCTTAGTCATCATTTCCTAAGCCTTTTCTCAATTTCGTTGAGGTCGGCTTCCAGTCTAACTGGATGCAGCTGAATACCAGTATTTACATGGAGCGACTGCCTATCTGACCTCCACAACCCAGTAAGTACTGGATAATAGGTAGCTAGGTATGGGTAGCTGTTAACCATAGTAGGGCACAATATTTTTTACCTCATTCTTCCATACTAAGCGTGGCTAATTTCTGCATTTTAGGTGGATCTATATTTTATGTCATGAATGGGCATTAGCAAGTAAAAGTTGAACATAATTCATAATTTGGTGTTGTAGTATCTAGGGGGGTTACTATGACGTCTTAAAGCAGTATTTATTGTTTTATTCTTATTCCAGAGTAGGAAAGAGATGGAGCTCGACCCGTATAGCTCCGTCTCTCTCCCACTCTGGAATAAGAATAAAACAATACTGCTTTAAGACGTCGTGGTAGGCCACAAGATGTCTGTGAGTTTGTAATTTAACGTGCGCCTACCATATTCCTTACCGCAAGGAAACATAGTGCGGTCTATTGCGTTCTTAAACACAATCTCCTAATTGTGAAATGCTCTAGTTTATTTATCAGGCGAGTGATTGCCTTGTGATTTTATAAGGCGCTCTACTTGAAATATTCGTCACTGGTATGAAATATAATAATACTCATGCCTGCGTCTTCCAACTGCTGGGGAGAGGCCTGTCGCCATGACTTCCAATAGCTTCGATCCAGGGCCAATGTGGACCACTGGTCGCTGGTCTTGATAAGATCCTTTATGGCAGGTATCTTATTATTTACTCGTAAATCGTTACGTATTTGAGTGTGATATTTTTATTTTAAGTCAGTTAAAATGATTATAATTTCGTGCAGGCATTCATCGGCTGCGCGTACGGCATCAGTAACATCGGCTACGTAATGATCTGCTTCGGTGTGTTCAATGCGGTGGCAGCACCCATCGCGGGAGCGCTCGTCAAGGTCACCGGGAGGTACCCTGTCATGGTCACTGCATTGGTAAGAGGTATTTTATGTCATGAGGCATTAAGAAGATCATAGTATAACGCATGTTATCCTCGAAGGGTAGGACAGAGGTGTATTTTATGGTACACCCACATTTTACAGTTATGTTTGATTCTCATGAAGTAGGAACCCAAGTCGGCCGGAGGAAAGACAATCTCTGCAGATGCTGGTTCACGGACGGTTCTGGCCTTAAGTGCGTATGCGGCGTCTTCCCTCAGACAATAGCCCACCTTCCATCTTGCACCGCTTGCCCCATCACCGGCTCTCTTGGTGATTTATTGGCTGCATCAGTAAGCAGGGTTCGCGTGGATGAGTTTTGGGCTAAATATATTTGCCCTTTTTGCCATCGGAATGTTATGAAGATGAAGTAGGAGGCGAACCCATTGCCATCGACGCATAGAGAAATTCCTAATGGGAAACCCAATAACATGGAGAAATCTTGCATTCCGCGGGATTGCAATTTCTATGAGGATTCAATCCCTGTTGAAAACAACTGAAATTGAGTACCTTTTTATGTGATACATTCCAGTTGCTCAACTTATGTCTCCTCTCGGCCCTGTTGTCCTGGCGGCCGGACGCCGAGCAGTGGCTCGTGTTCTACGGCTTAGCTGCCATCTGGGGCATCGCTGATGCTGTGTGGCTCGTGCAAGTGAATGGTTCGTATTTTCCACATTTACATTTTTTTGTGCTAGCAAAAAACTATTGATAACTGTTTTCTTAATGACCTAATATTGCGAGCATTACCCAGTTTGTGATTTGAGTACCTAAATGAATGGACAAATCCACTTACCAACCCTAGCAACTATGCTCGGCAAGAATAGTTTGAACTCAGATCGAACCATGCGTGATTCCTTCGATGTAATACAGCAAATTCAAAACTTAAAAAGTGTTGGTAAGTTCCTTAACTACAAATATTTAAATCAGAAACCCGCAAAAAACGAATCCAATGATACGACATTGTAACTGTTTACCACCCAGATATACAGGGTGTTTGGTGCATCGTTTGCCAAATCGAATAGGCCGAAAGGAGAGGTCATTTGCTATCTCTTCACGTCCTATAACTCATTCCTTGCCACACCGGTTTTTTTTATAACAACTTTTTAATTTAAATTTTGAAAAATTCCAAAATTTTACATTTTAGGTCAAATAAAAAAATAAAAAATTTGTTTAAACTTAAAATTTTGATTTAATTTTGATGTGTACTGTTGTGTGATTCTATCAAATTCAAAATTACTTGCTAGGCACAATAACTTCCTTTTTTAATACCTCGTCAAGTTTTTGTAAAAGAAAAATTAACTTAAAACTCAACTTTAAATGGCTATAAAAAAAAAAACTAAACGCGATCGGGATCTTCGAATTCTTTTAAAAAGTTCTCTAGTCTGTCTTCTTTCTAACGGTTTGCAATATGCCCAAAAAACGTTTAAGAACTTTTCATTTTTAACTAAATGTGTAATCGAGACACTAGGCTGATATTCGAAATTACAGTAAGACCAGTAGTTTTAGCATAAATAACATGCCTCAAGTAAGTAGATAGATACTGTTATGTAACTAGTGCGTAGTGTCCTATCTCTTTCTTAATCAGGAACCAACTTTTTAAGAATTTGAAATAAAAAAAAAAACTTTAATTCAGAAATCACAAATCTTTTTCGAGTTGTCCGCCACTGTTGCGAATGCACGCGCGGCATCTTCGTCTTATCTCGACTGTAGTTGTGCGTAAACGTATTTCTGCTTTGATAGTCACGAAAGCCACATCAAAGTGTTGGACTAAATCCTCCCTAGTCTCGATTTTCAAGGCGTAGACAAACTATTTGGCTCGTCCCTAGACGTAAAAATCTAACGGAGTTAAGTCTGGGGAACGTGGAGGCCATAGAATAGGGCCATCCCTCCCAATCCATGATTCTGGAAACTGACGTATCATGGAGGTACTCCCTGACAGTTAAACTCCAGTGAGCGGGACAACCGTCTTGTTGGAATACAAAAGACAATTACACACACACACATTATTCACAGAAAATTAGTATTAAGGAGAAGTCTGTTTCAGTGTTTTGGGATGGCTATTTCATGACCTCCACGTTCCCCAGACTTAACTCAGTTAGATCTTTACGTCTAAGAACGAGCCAAAGAAAGAACGCCACGGAAGTTGAGACTAGGGATGATTTAGATTGATGTGACTTTCGTGACTATCATAGCAGAAATACGTTTACGCACAACTACAGTCGAGATAAGAAGACGATGCCGCGCGTGCATTCGCAACAGTGGCGTACAACTCGAACAAGATTTGTGATTTTGAATTAATGTTTTTTAAAAAGTTGGTACCCTGTTTAAGGAAGAGATAGGACACTACGTACTAGTGACATAACAGTATCTGTCTACTTACTTGAGGCATGTTATTTATGCTAAAACTACTGTTCTTACTGTAATTTCGAATATCAGTGTCTCGATTACACATTTATTTAAAAATGAAAAGGTATTAAACGTTTTTTTGGGCATATTGCATACCGTTCGAAAGAAGACAGACTAGAGAACTTTTTAAAAGAATTCGAAGATCCCGATCGGTTTTAGTTTTTTTTTTTATATCCATTTAAAGTTGAGTTTTAAGTTTATTTTTCTTTTACAAAAACTTTACGAGCTATTAAAAAAGAAAGTAATTGTTACTAGCAAATAATTTTGAATTTGATAGAATCATACAACAGTACACATCTAAATTAAATCGAAATTTTAAGTTTAAACAATGTTTTTATTTTTTATTGGACCTAAAATGCAGAATTTTGGAATTTTTCAAAATTTAAATGAAAAAGTTATAAAAAAACCGGTGTGGCAAGGAATGAGTTATAGGGCGTGAACAGATAGCCATTGACCTCTCCTTTCGGCCTATTCGATTTGGCAAACGATGCACCAAACACCCTGTATAATCTTTAACGACTTTATTATTAGTACTAGATATAACAGTATTTACATAAACTATCTAACTAAATATAAACTAAATTAAAAACAAAAGGACGTTAAGGCGTCAAAATACTCCTCCACATCGCTGTCATCCGGAAATGTACCCAGAAGACTGGCGGTATTGCCACGTTGAATGGCAATGCTAATTCTTTGCCCAAAGAAATAGCCAGCCCTCTGGTCTCGTGAAGTGTCAACCAGTCGACGAGATATTTCCTTAAAAAGATATATAATTATGTTGAATATGATAGACTTATTAAAGAGATCAGTTAGAAGTAGGAGAAGTTAGAAGGTGGACAATTCTTGATCCTTCATCTATATCATATCTATACTAATATTATAAAGCTGAAGAGATTGTTTGTTTCTTTGCTTGAACGCGCTAATCTCAGGAACTACTGATCCGATTTGAAAAATTCTTTCAGTGTTAGATAGCCCATTTATCGAGGAAGGCTATATCTTCACACTACGACCAATAGGAGCAGAGTAGCAATGAAACATGTTGCGAAAACGGGGAAAATGTGACGCAGACAAAGTTGCGCTGGACAGCTAGTAAGAAATAAGGATAGGCTAGTGTAGTTACTGTGTGATGATATAGATGTCACTTGAAACCTCAGCTTTTCTCTCCTTGACAAAGTGATTTTTGTAGAGATTGGGATAAAAAAAAGAAGAAAGAAAATGTTGATCTTTCAGCAACGCCAGACTTGGATCTTTAACTCTACTGGCAGCAAAAACCATTGTCCGTCAAATAATGATGATAGCTCTTACGACTACACCGTGTAAATCACCTCATCACGAAGCCGTTAACCAAGCATTCTGTACATGAAACTAAGTAACTTTACGCAAAAATTATTGCTGGGAAACGACTTTTTTTTGGGGGGTGTAAAATCATGTTTTGTGGTAGAACTCAATGTAACGCACTCAAAACATTGTGCTGATGGATGGATTGAATAGTACGGGGGTCGTGGAGGTGTTTAAAGTAAAAATCTTACATTAAAAACTTGTATTTAAAAAAGTACTTGTCAAAAAGTTGTAACTTTGACCCCTAATATCTCCGTAACTAGAAGGTTCCCAGGTATGGTGTAGAACAAAAAAATGATCGCAAAGACAGGGAGAACCAGCGCCTCTCGGCTTCATTAAGAGGTGTTTTACACCCTTTATATTGGTTTGGAATCCATGTTATTATTTTCTTGGTTACTTTTCAGCATTATCAGGCATCCTGTTTCCTGGTAACGAAGAGGCAGCGTACTCCAACTTCCGGCTGTGGGAGGCGACCGGCAGTGTGCTGTCCTATGCTACTGCACCCTACTTGTGTGTTAGGACTAGGTAAGGCAGATATTATATGTAGCTGTACCTCCTAGAGCCTAATGACAACGAATAAGTAGTTTTTATCATAAATGATGATGAGACCATGGACTTATACAACCTCGAATAACCATGCTAAAAATAGAAGTGCAGTTCCTGTTATTATGTACCTGACAAATAAAATAATTTCTTGAAATCTCTTCAATCTCTTTCCAGGTTATACTGCCTCTTTGGGTTCCTCATCGTCGGCTTCGCAGGATACACCATCATAGAGCTGATGGAGTACAAAGTGAAGAAAGCGCATCATCTCGAAAGGAACTTCGAACTCGTCAACAAGAAATCAGAGAATGAATCGTTAAGGAAGCCAACGGATACTGATAGCGATTATTAGATATTAAACTGTATTTCTATATAAATTAGGTTAAGTATGCAATGTATGAGAAAATCAAAGAATCTAATAAAACTATTTGAAAGTATTGATGTCGTAATTATTATTTATTTTCTATTACTGCATTACCTACACGAACAAAATGTATGGAACAGCTTTTTTTAAGGTTCCGTACCCAAAGGGTCAAACGGGCCCCTTTTACTGAGACTACGCTGTCCGTCCGTCCGTCTGTCACCAGGCTGTATCTCATGAACCGCGATAGTTTGCCTGTTGAAATTTCTACAGATTATAAATTTCTGTTGCTGATTTATCAAAAAATGCTAAAAACAGAATAAAATAAATACTTAAGGGGGTAAACCGTTCGTGACTTATCAAGCTTTAAACTACGAATTTTCGTTAGTCAAGTGTCCCCCTCTTCTACCAATTAAACGCTTGTAGTTAGAAATTCAAATGTCACGGCAGTAGTACCTATATATAACGAAGCTTAAAGGAAAACTATCACACTTAAGTGGGCTTTACAAGTTTACGAGTAATAGTCGACCGATTGTATTTGACTTGAAAATTTCGAACAACTCCATAGAAATGTCGATAGATGGCGCTAAGCGTCATTTGTAGTCAAAACGAGTCTCATTTGTATATGGCGGTTTTTATAAATATTGGTACGGAACCCTTCGTGCGGCAGTCCGACTCGCACTTGGCCGGTTTTTTTTATTAATAATGGTACGGAACCATTCGTGCTCGAGTCCAACTCGCAATTGCCGGTTTTTTTTTGTGGTTCAGAATGATTTACTGAATACGTGGTATAAGTTTTTAAACTGACATAGTCACTAACACTATTAATAACATTTACTACGGGATATTTACCATGTGTATTATTTGTTTCGAGTTCCCGATATTTCGGCGCTGTTGCAAACGCCATGATCACGGATAAACTGAAACTGAACTGTTTATCCGTGATCATGGCGTTTGCAACAGCGCCGAAATATCGGGAACTCGAAACAAATAATACACATGGTAAATATCCCGTAGTAAATGTTATTAATAGTGAATACGTGGTACCCGTTTTAGCGTAGGTATCTCTTCCACTCTGTATATGAAACTAATATGGACACATGTTGGTCTAATCTTTGTTCATCATTCATCATCATTTCAGCCGAAAGACGTCCACTGCTGGACATAGGCATCCCCCAAGTGTAGCCACATTGACCGGTCCCGTGCGACTTGTATCCAGCGGATTTCCGCAACCACAAATCATTGTTCATTTAGAGGTAAATCAAGTAGAATTATTCAAAAGCAACTTCATCGTATAAATAAAACAATAAAATTAGTTTCATTAAATTGTCGCTTTTATTTCTCTTCACATAAATACTTAAAGGGTTGGATCAAACTCGACCGGCTAAACAAGCTAAATCATTAACTAAGTACAAATGTTCGCAAGGAAACTAACAAAGTGACTAAAACCTTGTTATCCACAATAATTATACATTAAAAATAACAATAACCAAAGTCTTGCTGATAACAAGTCACAGAGTTACTAAAATTGTCATCAAAACATAAGAAATCATGATGATTTTTTCAGCGTGGAAATTTTAATTCCGAACTTGCATCCCATATTGTTATCTTCCTAAAGTACTTAACACAGAATAATTATAGGTACAAATTTACACACTCTATATACTCAGTAAGTCACTTGTCCATTTCAACGTTAACTACGTAATAAAAGCAGTGATCATTCTATAAAGAACTAATAAAATAATCACTTATCAACAATAATTCGTCAAGTAATCTATAGAAAACTATTAATTATTATCATTGTATTATTATCGTCCAATTTAAAGCGTACAACCGTAATACTTTTATGAAAGTGTTATGATTATTATAATATTATTGTAATATATTCTAATTTAAAGGAAGACCGTTTAAGGCACAGTTTTGAAATCTACGTACCGAAATAGCACCTTAAGTTTTTGATGATATGTTGGCCATAATACGATTAAAAGGTCACTGGTGATTTTCGATTCATAACAAAGAACATTGTTTATATGGACTTGCAAACACAAGTTTGCTCACATAAAAACTGGTCTCCGAATAAAATCCTTACTTTGTGTATAAACCATAGTAACGTATTTTTTTGCAATCCTCCAAAATTGGGATTATAAAATACATATTCTTTTAGAAATCACTGGGAGAACAAAAACTGATTTTTGTAAACGAAAAATTGTTAGTACCAAGTCAAATTTCTTTTTAAAAGTATCTTAAAAAGTTTTCGACCAAATAGGGAAAAGTTACAATCACAAGTACAAGTTGTATTTTAAACACATTTGAGCTACATTAACGTGCATCCAACATCCCCAGTAACCCGTTTTAACTACTAAATAAGTATATTGTTTATTTAACCATTCTATTTTGGCAATTAAGGAGATTACCACAGGGAAACCACGTGTTTTTTTACAATATCTGTAGGAATTACCACCTAGATCTATTTTAAACGACTTTTGTGGGCATAACTGGCAAAGATAAGTTAAAATTCGAAGTAAAATATTATTTTAAAAAAAGTAACACAGCAAATAATACGAGGAAAGTTGTATGAAGAAATAGTGATATTTTCAATTCAAATAAGGGCCATAGTGGCTATTCATATAGCCGAGATGTTTAAACACTTTTGTAGCAGAGATTAAAAACTTTACAAAAAGGAAAAATGATAAAAAATATGAATATCCCTGAAACCAGTTACGCTACATTTACCTGCAGTCGTTACAACATTTATTTACATAATTCTCCACGATACAGAAAAAATAATTATACAAAGAAAATATTATGCTCGCTGTGAAGTTAAGTCTGTCTACAACTAACTAAACATTTTACACTACAATACATATTGTAGAACGGTATTACTGAGCTTTCTTCAGGTGTGGTGTAAATAAATGCTATCATAAATCCACGTATATATAACTATACATCTATACAATTATTGTATTTATATACACACCGTTTATAACTTTGTGACCCTGTAGACATGTAGCCTCGATTATTTAAGCAATATTTTTTACAAAACGGCCATTATATACAGTATATTTAAATTAAACAGGGTCTTAGCACCGATATAATTTCGTTGTCAACAAAATATTTTTGTATGCAAGTTCGATTCGGGGCGGATATAAAATTTTGAAAGCGACCCCATATATTATACTTCAATTATTAATTAACATACAAAAATATTTCTTACGCAAGTATTACATTTAAAACATTTGGACGGCAACTCGTTTATTATATACAAAACAAAAATCTTATGATACTAAAAGTAATTCTAAAGCGTCTTATATTAACTAAATGCAAAATCTATGAACAGGAAGACTGTACGAATGCAGGCAGATGACTATAATTAAACTAGTATTATTATGATTGTTAAAAACTGATTTGAAATGTGTCAAATGAATATTGAGGGGTCAAGTATAAACTTAATACAAATCTAGCGACCCTAACAAACGGTTCCAGATGTCAATACCTCTTATTAGATTTATGTACCTTAATACAGCTCTTTATTTCCACAGAAAATATGAACAACATTACAAGTAAAACAAGTTGTAACACGTGATTCAAGATCGAATTTTAAAACAAAGTCTTCTACATTTTCTATGTAAACAAAAAGCGGTTGTGCAGGAACGATACGCATTAAAAATACTACTTTATGTTCGAAGTCCTAACTGGGGCTGGTCGTGTTGCTCCGGGGCTCCGACTTGAGCGCCGCGCCATTCATCCTGGGCGCTACAGCAAGGTTGCTCGAGTTGGCCTGACATTGAGCGCAGGGCTCGAGCCGCCTGGCTAGGACGGCTCGAAGTTTCAGAGCCGGTCCTAGCTTCATCTGCAGCATCCCTGTTAGGTGGTCCTCTGTTAGAAGGGGAAGGCCGGAGCCGTCGATTCTCTGCTCGCGGAAATTCTGAAAAAGAGAACTTGGTATTATTTGACTGAACTAAAAATAATAAGAAGAATTCATGACTTTAATTTTGGATTGGTTGACAGATAATAAAGTTACACTCTAATTCAAAGCTGTTAAGTATCATTAATTCTTATTTAACAGTCTATTCCTTAAACTAATCTTACTCTTATTACAAAACTACTAAAGGCAATGAAAGCTTAAAATATTTAGATCTAAAAATTATGAAGTTTTCGATCCAAATAATTTGAAGATTACAAGGCCTTAACAGTGTATTAGACATCAACGCGTTGCGGCCGAAGGTGCACCTGTCTCGAGCGATGTTGACGACTACGAAACGTTTTGATATTTTAAAAGTTTTCTTATACCTTCATTAAAATAATTACTGAGATTTATACTAGATGGCATGTAGATGCTCTTCCACATGCGTATAATTATTAATATTATGCACGTTAACATTAATTACCTATCTCAGAAGTGTGTCAAGTCATATGACTGCTACAAATGTGAAGTGTGCTACTCCATTACTCTAATTATAGTACCGTACCGACGTATTCATATCTCATCATCAGCATCTAAGTTAATGCTTCATAGCCGGATAAACGCAATTTATATCAGATGCCTTTTTGCAACTGTTGAGAGGTTTTTAATCCACAAAGATGGAGCCTAATAAAATTTTGCGATAATTGTATTGTAGTAAATGGAAAGCATCAAGACGGCTCGCAGACAGGTCGTGGCGCGTCCAGCGACCTGTCATCTCCGCGGGAACGTTGACAAAAACCGCGCCGCCTACGTGACGTCCTGTACCCCCTCGCCCCCCGCACGCCGCACCTCACACTCCCGCGCGCCCGCTCACCGTGCGCTCGACCACTTTTTACTGCGCGACATTTGCCCGGAGTTCGATCCGTGTCATCCGACTTATTTCTTTTTTAAATTGCGCCGTCGTTCGATTATTTTATTTTTTAATTTTATAAGGCTTCGACCGGCCGTCGAGCGGTAAAAAGCGATAGCGTATAAAAAGTCTATGAATAATTAAAGTGAGATAGCTACTGGCTAGATGATGGGAACGTAGCAGCCGCGGCGACAGGTCGGCGGCTCGGCTGAGGGACAGGTCAATTTGCGGCTCTCGTTTTGTTCCTTTTGAGATTGCCATTAGCGTTATCCCGGGCTTGGGAGCAAATTTACTTTTATGCAAATGTGAAGCCATTCCGCCGGCGAGCCAGATTAGAAAACTTCACGTTCTAATGTATTGAAATTAAATAAAGTGGAACGAAAGACGGAGCATGTGGAAGACCGGCGCGAGTGGTTTGGGGGCATGTTTATGTTTAATGGGGTTTATGGAGCCATGGAATCGGAGCGGGACCCTAATGTGTGCCCTGGGGTCATGAGTGACCCCAACCGTTCAAATGAAGCGGAATGATATTCGAGAAAATTGTTTAATTGTGGCTCAAATTACTGGTTCGGGGAAGCAAGCCAGACCTGTTTCGGTTTTGACCTTTTTATCTGGACGGTTCAAAGTCAAAGGGAGTCTATGGTGGTTTTTTGTCGAGATATATTACCATAGGAGACGAAGGTCTGAAATTATATGGGTAGGATGGTAATGTATGGATGATAGTGCATGTTGTAAAGAAAGAAGATTGGTATTTTAATGTAGGGACCGTTTTGCAGCTGTGCTGTGGTCATGTAAATATTAGCTTTAAATCATACATAAGGAATGTATACGTATTACGCTATGATTTAATATGGACTGCTGTCTGCCTATTCATTAGACTGAAAACCGAAATAAGAACTTTTCATTTAGATACTAGATCATTTTTAAGCAAGTATTAAATATCGAAGAAATACACAACTTTTAATTAAATCACAGTTTTCTGTTTATATGTTTATTTTTCTAGAGACAACTTTGCCTTATTTACCAAATCATTTCAAAATCAAAACATACAAATCATCAAACCCTTTCCATAAAATTATAAGTTAATATCGCATTTATCCTCGTCAGCTGGCGTTCGATATAAATTGGTTATTATCACGTAAGGCTGCGTCTGCGCATGTTCGGTACGCGCGGTGGGAGCCTGTGGGTAACTAACGTCGAGCCTACGTTATTACGCGCCCTGTGCACTTAACAGGTTGCGTAGGGTTGCTGAGGGTACAGGGTTAAGTGGTTTAGATATTTTCTCGTTATAGAAATTATGGTAGGTAGGCAAAGTTGGATTAATGCTTGTGTGCTTTGGGTTGGGTGTCTTTTTCAGAAGTTGATATATTTGAGAACTAGTTTTCTGTGACCAGATTATCCAAAATTTAGATCCAAGGTACTATAAATAGATCCAAAAGATAAATAAACACAACACCCAACAAAAAACGAAAAAAAAAGTAAATTAAAACTTTATTTAAAGTGCATTTTTATATAGCAACATTCCCTTCCATCTCCATATAATTACAACCAGTTACGGACAAAAACAAACGCGTATACTTAGCAGCCCTATTTCGCAGATACTGCGTATCGCCCGCGGCCATGAACCGAAGCGCGCGCGCAGCAGCCGCGTCCCGAACAGGTTGCAGGGGAGCAAAAAAGGTTAAAGTATGTTCCCCTGAGGTCGAGCGGGGCGGGTGGGGCGGGGAGCGGAGGGGCTAATGACAGGGGCGGCGCGGCGCGCGCCCGCGGCCGCTACCGCGCGCAAATTGATGCCTGCGCCCTCTGCCAAACCTTTGCTCCCGGCTAGTGATGCGCCGCCACGATAAATTGTGACAAGCACGTTCTCGCCAGAATTATACCGACGTTTATCGACCGAGCGATCCGAGCGAGTTATTGTACTGCTGTTTGCTGCTCAGTTAATTTTACAAGTGAATATTTTATGGTAAATAGCAATCAGTGGTTTGAATTTTAAATTGCTGATCTCTAGTTTGCTGTGTTATTTATAGCAAAAATAAAAGGTACTCATAAAACTGTGAAATAAACACGAAACTACTTGGAGAAACCAAATTAATTTTTCAAAAGTTCAAATCGTAGACGTATAATTAAAACCTTCATAGCTTTTATAAATGAAACCGCAAATCACCGGTAGCACACACCACTAATTTAATTAACACACGATAATGAAGTCCAAAAACAAATTGCAACAATTAAACAAACGTTACAAAGAACACTACGTAACACGCAATAGTACAATGTAATAACACATTATCGACATCGGCTATCGAGCGATAACATCACTATTCGGAGGCCGGGCTATAAAGATTGCTATTAAGTTTAAAGCATGGAACGCACAGGCTCGGTTAGGGCTGGTACACATGGTTAGAGAGTCAATATAGCACGTAGTTCAGTGTGCAGGGAAAACAATGGGAGGGCGGAATTAAAGGGAAAAGTGGTGGTTTCGGAGTTATGTGAAAAGGTTTTAAGAGCGTTTACGCCTTACGGCATTTCAGGCAAACTTTAAAGGCCTTATTTTCCGAAATGTCTGAAGAGATTTCAATGAAACTCAATACGCTTAGGCAGGATACGTTATTCAAAAAGTTACAAAAAAAAAACATTTTCGAAATGTGATAAAAAAAAAGATAATAGGAAATTTCTGTTTCTATAGATAATTTATAATCGGTCTAATTTAGCTGTAACACTATTTTTCGAAAATGTTTTTAGACCTATGTATCCTGTTTATGCGTATGAAGTTTCATTAAAATAGGTTCATTCATTTCGGAAAATAGGGACTTGAAAGTTTGAAAGAAATGACGTAAGTAAGGTGTAAACGCTCTTAATGGGCGTTTGTAAAGGCGGAAATATACTTACGTGTCGTGTCGTGTCGTGTCGTGTCGTGACGCGCCAGAAGCAAATCGGTTTCATACATTTAATATGGTTAGGGACATATTTGCATGGCGTGTCGTGTCACAACGATGTATGAAACCGAATGCTTCTGGCGCGTCACGACACGCCACGACACGTAAGTGTGTAGCCGTCTTTATAGATACATTTTCTGGAGTAGAAAGGACTTGTGTAGGCTTAAGAATATTGACATTGAAATCGAAACATGAAATATGTGATTGTCCACATATTTTGTCCTTGTTGTTCCAGAAGCAAGAAATCTTAATCAAACCGTTCTTAATTCCCCTACGAAGCAAACTTTGAATGATAGGAATGATTATGATACAATGACAACGTTGCGGTTAAAAACAAGATGTAATTAAAAAATATAAAAGATTGTACTTAGTTCGCTTGGCATCTCATCGCATAGTCATGAAAAGATGGTAGCAAGATCGATCATTTAAGTGTAATTTATTCTTCTTTTCTTGTAAAAATAAACTCTTATAATAATAAAAAAATAACGTAATGTTTTTTTAATAAAGAAGAGCGTCTGGTAACCCTGTGTATCTTATATTTAGTGGTGAGTGACGGTGCGCGGGTTAGCTTTACCGTCTCTACCGTCTCTACCGACTCTACCGTAATTATAATCTGAGACCATCGCCATTTCTCAAGCTAACTCTTTTATTTTTAGAGTTCCGCACTTAAATGCAAGCGATTACTGTGTGACTCAATGTTTGTAGGACAGTTCTGTTTTGGGATCAGATGAGATCGATGTTTGTCTTACTTTGAGATACAAATGCTGTATTGGATGAGATGATGGATATTTAGATGTAGATATTAGTCTAATAGTGTTAGAAGTTCAGAAAGGAGTAGAAGAGTTTACTTGACACCAGAAACTTAAAGGGATCGCTTCAGAAGTGCAAAGTCACTAAAATAAAGAAATTGAGAGCACGAGCAGCACGAGGTCCTGGTGGCGTACCATGACGTCTTAAAACATAATTAATAACACTTGCAACGGGATATTTACCATGTGTATTATTTGTTTCGAGTTCCCGATATTTCGGCGCTGTTGCAAACGCCATGATCACGGATAAACAAGATCCCGTTGCAAGTGTTATTAATAGTGTTAGTGACCATGTCAGTTTAAAAGTCTTAAAACATTATTGTTCCATTCTCATTCCAGAGTGAAAAAGAGACGGAGCTATACAGGCCGTCTAGCTCCATCTCTTTCCCACTCTGGAATAGGAATGGAACAATAATGTTTTAAGCGTAGTACCCTCCCTGGTTTCGGTTCCGGGGACAAAGCGTTACTGGTTTTTTCCTACAGCAATTTCTCAGAAGCAGCCCGGATTTGTGCCCGTTTGATGGCACTAGGCTTGCCCCCTATTACATGAGACTTAAACATAAGTGGCGGAATGGGGGTGTATGATTAGGTACACTTCTGACTAACCATTCAGGGATCACAGGCGTGACGTTATGTTTCTTCACATTATTTCTAAGAGTAAATTAATAAATCAAAACTATGCGCAATATCATCATTATCAACAGTCTTTCAGAAGTCATTGTCATGTCTGTGGGGACAAGCAAATGCATTGCAAGCGGCAATTACTCTTGTAAGCTGATTACCTAAATGTCCGTTTTAAAAATCTCTTTTAGGATAAACAGGATATAATCTAGCGTTTCTTCAACTTATTTAAGTAAGACTGGAAGTATTTACTTAAAAGTCGAAATTTTATAACTCCTTTCAATTTTTAAGGTCTTTGACTTTTACTTTTAAAACGGAGTTTATAAAGTTTGGTAACAAAGTAAGTCTAGTCCACACTTTATTTAAACTATTTAGCTCAATGTTAGATTTAGATTATCTTGTTATCAAGATCTGTATTGCGAAGTAAAAATATTTTAGTTGCGTTAGGTTTAGAGTAATCTAGATCAATTAATAACTGAAAGAGGGATTCTTATTTCGTAATACATTTATTTTGCTTGTATCATTTGTGATTTAATGTTTTTGGAGTTATGAGGATAGACAGTTTTTCATTCTTTGTAGAAAATAGAGGATATTTTGGTCTGGCATGTGTTATGTCTGGTGCGCTTTACGCTACGATGCATGTTTATGTGATTTGATATAGAAAACTATTTCGTCATTTTTGTATTGGAGTCTACTCATCTGCCTCTTCCAGTCTAACTGGCAGCTGAATACCAGCATTTTACATGAAGCGACTGCCTATCTGACCTCCACAACCCAGTTAGTACTGGGTAATACGATAACCCTTGGTAAGACTGGCTTTCAGATTTTCGGGCCACTGATTACTAAACGACTTGACTATTGGGCTTGTATTTAAAATCTAACACCGCCTGAGTCTTTTTTGTTGTTTATGATATGTATTCAAAAACTTTTGATTAACCATCTAGATCTTCTTTTGTATTACAAAACATATAGAATCAATCACGTAAAACAACAATAGTAACCCAAAGTGAGAGGTAAGAGGTCAGGGCGTTGGGCGAGCGCCATTTTTTTTATCAATTGTCGTTTTGTACACTCGGAACTTTCTAACTTTTACTCCGTAATGGTGTCCATTAGTACTTTGCCACTTAAGTTATTAATTTTTTACGTCTTTAGTGTAAAAACTAGTTTAATTGCGTGAAGGTATGCTATATTGCCACCGCGTGAACTATCACTTGGTAATAATTGGCTTTGCTTCGTTGCTATTTTTTTGTAGTTGTATTTTAATGGAATCAATTGTATATTTTTGGCTACAATGAAATGTGCTGTTGTAATTAGTTGGAACGCCCGTATTGAGATGGAATTTTATAAAAAAGACCCTAATACTCAGAAAAAAACGTTGTGTTTACTATACTTTCTTAAAGTAATATTAGAAATGCTGCACATTCACTCTCGTTTGGAAGTAAAACAGTATTTTATTATCGAAAACATCGTAAAAGTTACATTCTTGGGTGTTCGCAATTTATTATTCTCCTACGTGTTGTGAATGAAAATAATAAGTCTTGTTTGCGTTCATGCCTGGTAAATATGTATCAAGTTATCTATAGTTTGTTTTTGTATATTACTTTATATTGTTTTAGATATTCTTGAATATCATTACCGCAAATAAGATTTCGTAAATGTTATAAAAGAATCATTCTTCATCTGAATTCTTTAAAAAAATATTGCTTCTAGAGAAACAGTATGCCAACAAAATACCTACAAACAAACAAGTTTTATAAATAGCCCCAGTCCAAATTGTTGTCTTACAACAACAACATTACCTCACTCATTCTGTTACTAGAAAGCTTATCATTGTTGGCATCGGCGCGCGCGCAAAAAGCTCCTACATAATAATTGGAAAATAGCCTAACGCTGATCTGTGGGTGTGGCGACCGGCCGAGCCAGCGGCGCGAGATAGACTAACGCAGGGCCACGGGAGGGATAGAGATAGGGACGGGCGCGCGCGCAGGTGGGCGGGGCTAACACACCCGAGCGTTACCGACCATTCCCGATCACAACCGAATAGAGAACGCCCAGTCGCTAATGTTAGCGTACTACTGTCTGCATAACTTGAGCTGTTGATTCCCATTACTGTTGCGTGTTGAGAGGTCTTGTTGCATTGGTGATTTGAACAATGCGAACTATGTTTGAGCAATGCAGTGCCATTATATAAGTATTATCGGGCTAATACAAATCTGGATAATAGATTGTATTGAACAAGCATGTGTTGTGATATCCCTTATTAAATAAATAACTCGTGTGTAAAAGCATTTCTATTGTTAATTTGTTAAGTTATCTTAGCTCCTAGGCAACTTGATCAGTTGTTTGAGAAAATGTTTTGTTATTCATTGTTTAAAGTATTTTTGTAGCTTTCCAAGTAAGATTTTGCTTTTCATTACAAGACTGAAAGAAACTAAATGGCTTTTCAGTAGAGACACAATGATGGTCATATTTTATGGCAGTAGTAGTGGTTGATTAAAAAAAACAAGATATGAACACAATAACGATCTCATAATGTCACAATAATTTCATTTCTCTAATTATCTAGGCACTGTCGACAACAGCTAATGAAAATAAGCTATTCGAAGCAACAGCGTTCATAAAACATAATTGATTTACCCGTTGCAGCACTTGAAGCTTAATGAAACAAGCTGGAGGTTAAGATAGGTTATTTTAATAGTTAAACTTAATTATTGATTCTATGGGGCTTACTATGAACTAAAGTGAGTTAAGAAAGTCTTGTTATTTAATGGGTTTCAACAAGCTCGCCTAAAGCTCGCTCGCTCGTGTGCAGTGTGGAGTTGTTGAAGACTTACACCACTTAATGATGGTCTGTGTTCGGTATGAGTCTGGGAGAAATGATTTGTTTAAGGTTTTGAGGTTGATCAGACTTGAAGTATGCACATTCCATAAAATCCTGGCTCAACCAAATGGCGATGATGCGACGAGTCTGTTTAGGTTCATGGGCCAGATATGAGAAATGTGTTTTTAGGGTATGATGGGACTGACATACGCATTGCGATTATAAATGCCCCTAAATTAAGAAAGAAAGAAAATAGTGCGTGGAGTCCCTCTGCGCGGAAGAAGTGAAACTTCGGAATACTACACGCATGTGTTCGAGTGCCAAGCATTCACTGTCGCTCTGTCTCTTTCTATTCCCCCTCCATGTTCACGTTAAACGTTTAACGCAAGCTTGTGGGAAACGCACAAAAAGTTTCACTTAAAAAAAAACGATATTCGTGAAATTTTTGGACATAGATCCCATAATACTAATAAGTTATGGGATCACAGCGTTTTTAAGTTTAATGTCTTAAATGAATACTTTTTGTTTTAGAAAAAAACATTCTTACGATAACTTCATTGATGGTAACTTGAAATATTTTTAGTTGATTGATTTGAGTTCCCGATAAATATCGGGAACTCAAATCATCGGTGCTGTTGTAAAAAATACCATGATCACGGATAAAAACGGTAAATATCCCGTATTCAGTGTTAATGATATTGTTAGTGACCTTAACAGTTTAAAAACTAAAAAATATTTGCTTAGCACTTGTGGACTTCTGAAAAAAAAAACCAACCTGCCTGATTTATTCAAGTAAAGTAGAGGCAGTCCATAAATCCATTGTCAAAAAAACCTACTGAAGTAAGAAGATCAGTAATTCAACATGATGACATCTTCGAAGTTATTTGTGGAATCTAAATTCAATATTGACCTATAGAGTACATATTGACTCTTAATATCTAAGTATATTTATTTTCATTGCTATAATAATACAGATTTCCGTATCAAGCAAAACTACACACATAATTCCGTATATAAAATATCTACAAAGCAAATTACACACTAGTGAGTTCATAACTCCTAACCTCTTTTTTGGAAGTCGGTTAAGAAAACAATAAAGTTTTTCATAGTCACACATCCATAGTAGCCCCCTTCATAAAGGAGGGGGCGCGACTCCCGTTAAACAAACAGACCTGCGCCAGCGCAGCCCGTTATTCAACCACACCGAGTTATTATAAGCTATTGCATTGTTACACCTGCTTTATTATGCAGAACTAAGTGATTCCTTGTTGTTGCTGATCATCGTGGAGCGTGGTGAAAGTTTGTGGGGATTTAAATTTAAAAATGTTGTTTCATACATTTTGACCTAGGGGATGTTGCAATTTTGTTTGGAACAGCCGATTGTTTTTTATACCTTACCGACTAAATGTTTCTGCACTGTGGGGTCTAGAATCATGTCCTAAATTAATTGTAACAGGACGTGCGTCAATGTCATTATATTACAGTTTTGTTTATTGTGGAGAAAAAAGACTAAGGCTTCAGAAACCATTAAGAACTGAAAAGCCTTGAACTCGAATTGATTTTGATTTTTGAGGTCATTGTTTCACTATTATTTAAGAAGTCAAAATTGCTTTTTATATCGATAAAATATATCTCTGTTTAACTTTACCTTAGATAACCATCTCATACGGGCCAATAACTTAAAAAAAAAACACAAATCCAAGAAATAACAGTACAATTAGCCACAAAACCAACCTTCATTCAAACCACATTTTATTCCTCTATTTAAATCAAAAGCAGCACTTTCGAAACGTGAATCGATACTCACGATTAAATTGTATTATTAACAATCGAGTAAATAGTTCTCGGTATCTGTAGAACGGTGTTCCGGTGAAACAATCTACTTGTATCATCGGTTGCTAGATTCTATCGGCGCGTGCCAGTTGTGTAGATAGTGATGTCGATGATTTATTACTGGTTGTTTAGTCGATGTTTGGGGGAGTAGGTATCGAATTGACTATCGATAGATTTTGAGTTACTGTAATCTAAAAGTTAGGTAAGGACGTTGAGTGAAAATTATATTTGATGTTGCAAATGTGTACGATAAATGTCACATCAGACAGGTTTTTAAATTTAATTACTTTCACTACCTACTGGATTTGAATACAATTATGAAAAGCTTATCTAGAACATCATATACCTTTCAGCGTTTATGAGAAAGGTGGAGAGGAAACATCTAATTTATGCGAATCATATGTAAATCCCCAAGGTTTATACTGTACCAAATTTTATACTAGCGAACGACTTTGTGCTTCTAAACTGGTAAATCGGACCAAAGATAGACTAGACAAAACTGGCATAAAAAACACATGAAATTATATAAAAACATCAACGACTATCGACAAACACTAGCACATCCCTCAGTTGGCACGAGTAGCGGTCGCGTGCCGGCGCGCCCTCTCGCGGCCGATTGAAGAAAGTGCGCCGACACTCGACGCGGGACGTACCGCGGATTGCTATCTACGCGTTTTACTTTAATCGAGCTCTTTAGCCTTTAAGTAGTCGTTAGCCTGTGGAAAAACTACTGAATTAAGTTTACTAGAATTAGAGGAAAAACGGTTGAATTAAGTGAATCAGGTTTTGAAGAAAACCGATTGAAAGTAATGTTTGTGAGATGTCTTTGAAGATCATGATTTGTAAAGCATGTTTGGGTTAGAAAAAAAACGATTGATTGGCTTTTCAGAATAGGTGATTATCATCTGCTCAGCCTTTACCCAAACTATCTTGTGGTCAGCTTCCAGTCTAACGGGATGCAGCTAAGTACCAGTATTTAACATGAAGCGACTACCTATCTGACCTCCACAACCCAGTAACTGGGGAATATGTAAATACCCGTTGGTAAGACTGGATGTCAGACTTGTGGCTTCTGACCACTCGTAACGACTGTCAAAGATCAACAAATGACAGCCGGAACTAACGGCAACGGCTCCGTGCTTCGAAAAGCAAGCTTTCCGAGGCACGGAGGAAACTCGGTATGTAATTATGGTGACCCATTCACGGACCAACTTCGGCAAGCACCTGACGCGTGCGGCTGTTATTATTTAGCCACGAGCTCCTCATCAGAATGGGTGATGAAGTGTTCAATTAGAAAACTACATGTCAGATTTCTTCACAACTCATTCGTCGAATTCAGAGAAAGATTTTAAGAATCTATAAAATACATTTCGCAATTTCTCATATTCATTTCTTTATTGGAGATAGACGAACCAAATAATCTCATTCCTTATACAACATCTTGTATAACAGTATTCTCATAAAAAACATGATGCATGTATGTTTTAATTATTGTTTGTTTTAGAGTTCTTAAAATTGGTTAAAAATTTCATTTGATTAAAAGGGTGTTAATTAAAACAATCAAATTCTACAACTAACTGCTACGAGTTTATTTATTTAGCCTTCATTACATTTCCATCAGAGTTAATGTTGACAATATTTCTAAAACGAAACGGCAAGTGATTTGATTCTCTTCAATTGTTTCACCACTTATAAGCATATTCAAGTAACCAATCTAGAACTTCCCAAAAAGGACTTCCATTCTCAGGTTACTTTTCAAAGGCCTTATTTCCAACATGTTAGGTACTGGTAAGTGGGTTTAATGTAGGATTAGTTAACACGCTCCGCTCCGCAAGGAAGGAACCCTTGTAGTGGGCCCGGTACCCGATAGTTGCATTAGCGGCCTTGTTTGTTACTAGCTAATGATATGTAGGCTGGCTGGCGGTACCGTTATAGGTGAAGATGAGATGCGGGGTTGTGTTTTGATCTGGTATTTAATTACAGGGTCTTTTGTTAAACGAACTGTATTTGGCATTGGTGATAACTTTGGTTTCTGATAGTGTAGGTCAAGTCAACGATAAGTGATGACCTTTTCAACTAAAATAGTTGTCATGTAAATTAATTTGAACTTTCGGATTTTTTACCTTCAGTGCTGATTCTGGCTTGGAAAATCTATCAGCTTCCTTTAATTAAGGCATTCATTTACTATCGTAGTGAAATCCGACATCAATCACTGCTTTGATTGGTTGCCTGTAATGATAGTCTTTTTTTCAGGATTCTTACTTTTATTTTTCAGGCTCAAAACTGAACACCACAATCCACATATAGCTAATTTTGCTTCAAATTATGGTCGTACAACATTCGGAGCACAAAAAAAATATCTTGAAAATCTGCAAGCTAAAAATGACTGCCTGTCGTCTGCTCTCCCATCTTCTATCCCCCCACCATATAATCACACTATCCGTCCCAGCACATAAATGATAGGTGTAGCTACCAGCTAGATATCGTATTATAACTGGTATAGTTATTAGCCGCGGCTTTCATCCGCAACTAGTCCGGTGGCAGAATTCATGGCCCTTATACGGAGCACGCGGATATGCCGGCCGAAGGTGACCATGGCAAACGGGTTGTTGGTAAATTGAGATTTAGTTCGGTATTAGTAGTTTTGGGGACTTTTTTTAATGTCGCCGAGTTTGTTCTCAATGCTTTGAAGACTTTGTAGTTCAATGTATGTCATATTGTATATTTTAATATATGTAATAATAGGGGATAATCACATTTATTTTTCTTTGTCTGTCGTGTAGTTTATTGAAAAGTATTGGACACGTATTTTTTCTCTTTTCACGTGGTCATAAAATTACGGAGATATATTGAGTTGAAATGGCGCATGACGTCACATGTAGGTAAGTTTTATACCCACTTGTGACGTAGTAAGCCCCCACTCTCCAACTTTAATGAGTTCTAACTAAGTAATTTTTTGATAAAACAAAAAATACGTGTCTAATATTTTTGTATTACCTGTCTGACGGACAAAATAGAATGTCGTTTTCTTTACCCAGTCCGATCCCCTATTGTCGTTTTAATTTTAGTTACTGTTATTGGTCGTGAACACAATCGTTGTAATTAATTAAAATAAAATGATAAATTGTTGTAAGTACCTCTATGTTTTTAAGCTGTAAATTTTTTTTCTTGTCTCATGTATGGAGTGAAGGTAATTCTTTAAGAAAACTTATTTTTCATCGGATGCATAGCAAATTATTATGAAAAACGTCCCCGCGGGTCCTCAATATCGAGTTAGTGATGAGAGTTAGCGTTTTTCATAGCCGAGACTCAGTTCAATCACTCACTCACTTAGTACTCAGTTATCGAGATCTGGTGGCGTACCATGACGTCTTAAAACATTATTGTTCCATTATTATTCCAGAGTGAAAAAGAGACGGAGCTATACGCTAGACGGTCGTCTAGCTCCATCTCTTTCCCACTCTGGAATAGGAATGGAACAATAATGTTTTAAGCGTCATAGTAACCCCCCAGTTATCTCAGTTTGCCTAGCTTTCTTTCAGTATCAGTGGTTGAAATTGAAAGTGTAATAAAATATAGAATTACAATCACAGGTTCTATATTTTTAAAGATATTCACCGAAGTGTGTGTTACTCTTTTTTGCTGATAACTGACAAGTTCAAATATCATTTTCTTGCCCTTGTCCCGTGTTATTTTAGGTCGTCGCAACCCGTTTTTTTCTTCGATTCTTCCTAGTCGTTCGTCACGAAATAGAATATGAAGGAAAAAGATGAAATGATAGCATTTACTTCTTTTTCCTTCATATCATTCCTCACACAATCCATCCATCTTTTCTTTGGTCTTCCTCTCCCTCTCCATTCATCATCATCATCTGTCTAGCCTTTTCCCAAACTATCTTGGGGTCGGCTTCCAATCTAACCGGATGCAGCTGAGTACCAGTATTTTACATGAAGCGACTGCCTATCTGACCTCCACAACCCAGTAACTGGGTAATACGATACCCCTTGGTAAGACTGGATGTCAGACTTTTTTTTTTTGGCTTCTGACTACTCGTAACGACTGTCAAAGATCTACAAATGACAGCCGGGACCAACGGCTAAACGTGCTTTCCGAGGCACGGAGGAAACTCGGTATGTAATAATGGTCACCCACCCATCCACGGACCAACCTCGGCAAATACGGCTTAACCTTAAAGATCGACCCGGGCGGCTGTTATTATTTTGCCACGAGCTCCTCCCCATTCATCAACGTTTATATTCATCACTATTTAAGTCACATGTGTTCAAGACAGACTCCCTTTCATCTTTTCTGGAACAGGCGCCACTTTTACTCATAAAATAGCGTCCTTTCAACAATTGTCTAGTCTGGTCCCCCTACAAATTACAAGTCCATATCTCGGGGCGGTTCGCGACAAGGACAAGATAGCTCATACGTTTGTTTGTACCATTGAATATACATGAGGCTTGCTTTATTTGCGGGGCTACGCTGTCCTACTACGCATTAGTGTCGGTTCGCGCATTGTATATTGTAAGCGAATTGTTTCAGGAGCGATCTTGTACGGAGATTGTAATGGGAGTAGTCAGTGTTAAGGCTATCAGTTTTTTTTGTTACTTGATTTTTGTCCTTTTTTCTGCCATACGATTTTTCTAAATGGAATTTTCGGGAAATGGTTCTGATTTTAAAGTTAAACCAGATAAACTTTTGCCATTTTAGCTGTTCGTTACAGAATTTTATATGGTTTCGACATCTGTAAAAATATTTTTTTTGCGTCCTTGGTAAAGCTTCGTAAGCAAAGTCGAAGTCGAAAATTACCCCACGGGAACGTATCATCGCGTTAAGAAGTATGTCCTAATCTAAGCCAGTCTATCCCTGTTCCGAATATAAATCTGTTCAGCCATTAAGACGTGAAAAGGTACACACAGACAAACAGATAGTATAAAGTAACTTTCCCAGTAATAATAATTATATCGATTCACAGCAAAAAATATTCATGAATAAAGTCACAGCTCTACCCATAACTGCGTAGCTTTTCACCTCAGACCAGTGGGGGGATATTACAAATCACCTTTTACGGGTTAAACAGTCGATAAATCTGCTCAATACACCCACAGAGCGATACTATCGCACCTCTACTGCTTTGTGGTGTCTCAGGCTCTAAACGAACTTGCCTTTGGCCACTTAGATTTAAGAACGATAATTATAACATTTTCAAATTCAAAAGTGCGTTCTGATTTCTGGTTTAGTAGTAACGTCATGCTTGTTTATGATTCATTCTTTATTTAAATGGTAGTCTGTGTGGCCAGTTTTAGATAAAGGAATTTGGTTTGTGAATGTTTTTTTTTTGGTTGGTCGTATTGTATATTGCGTTTTTGTTGCGAGTGTCAAACAAGATTAAAGGTTCTTTATTTAATAAAAAAAAACTAACTGCTAGGTAATGACTTACTTCTTAAGAATTTTTGAAATTTACGAATTCGCTTGGAAATTAATGAAAGACACTTGACAAGAGCTGCCTATTTTAAACAGCAAGTAGTCAACTTGAATAACAGTTCATAAATATAATTGGCTGAGTTTTCAGTACAGGATCCTACTAAGCAACAAGAAGCCAAGCATCTATAAATTGCAGCATTAACTCGAGTGCTGGTGTTGAAATTATAGCGAGTTAACGAACTACTAACTAGGCCTCGTAAAAATAACCAACAAGCTCGTAACTGAGGTAATGACACGTCTACAGTCCAACTCATTATTACTAATAAATATTTTCACTAACTAGTGAATATTATTAATAACTAGTGACACGCCCCTGCTACGCAAAGACCTTGACAAAGCAATGAGATTTCTTTACTATACTAAGATAAAACACATGTAAATACTTCCGGAAAAATTATGGTAAAAACCGTATCAAAAGACGTTGCGTAGTTTTGAAAAATGACAGGGTCAGGGTCATGCCAATGGGACCGCATCCTTTTTTATTTCATGAATCATTGCATTTTTCATGAAAATTATATATATCACAAGAGAAGTTAAAAGTCAAGAACCTAGCCTTGACTAGACGGAAAAACTTTATGGACAGTACTTTTGATCTTAAAGGAAATGTTAATACCTACCTATTTTATTTCCATTCATAACTTTCCTCATTTATAGACCAGAGCACACTAAAACAACCGCAGCGTAGCTCGCACCCAGTAATTTGTATTACATGTAAAAAGCCGCAGTGCGCGGGCGCAGGTGAATAATGACATCTATAACGCGTCGGGAGCAACAATCATGTAGGTTTCCTTTTACAGAGCCATCGACATCCGGCCGGTAAACGGACCGGTCAGGGTTGCCACGGAAATATGGTTATTAGATAAGTGTTGCCAGAGGAAAAGTGTTTAGAAGTCAATAGAAGTTGAGAGAGTTAAATATTTCACCGGTTTTTTATTGCAGATTTTTGTGGAAAAAGAGTTTAAATGAAAATACAGGATTTAAATATCTTCTAAAAATTTCCCAGTAACCACTGGAGCCAGGAACTCAGGATCTATGTAGACACTATATTACATCAATCAACATGGCATATTTAATGAATTAAATAAAACTGGCGAAATTGTGTGTATTATTATATACTTCTGCCTTTCCCTTCGCTGAAACCAGGCTTGATGTTTTGGGTCAAATTTTAGTTTCGCTATCTACAAAAGTTAAACGAACTAACTAAGCCGTTCACCGTCAATATTTTCCAATAGTCCTGCGCTACAATACATTACCGTTGCTTCTTCATCAAATCGTAAATCTGATAGTCCGGGAGCCCAACCCTGCGACCGATCGGATCGCAACGATCTCTCTTTAATTATATTGTTACGGCATCCGACCGGGAGGTCGTGAGGTTATACCAAATAGATTATCTTTAGATGAGGCCGGCTGCCGCTGGTGAATAGTCCCCGTTCATATCTGTACCATCAGAACATTTGGAACATCGGATTCTTTTTCTACCCGCGGGTCATTATCGATACCGACCGGATCACAAGACACTCTGATTGCTTTTTGTAATTTGGACCATTGAATGTTTGAATTATTTTTGAGAATTCTTTTTGTGCCGTAGTGTTGGCACGGTCGGCTTCGGTCAGTGATCGATATATTTTTTTGTCGTGAATGTTGGTTGATTGTCTGTGCTCCAGTTTTTAAGTTTGTGTTGGTTGTACGGTTGATATTTCCAATTGTCCAGTGTTTTGGAGCATATCTTCGCGATGATCTTTGAGTGGTAAGATTGAAAAACTGAAATAGCTTTAAAACGAAAAAGATATTTGACTTATTTGATCAGCATTGCTTACTAGATCGACCTTACCTTTTGTTGTTAAACTTGTTTAAAATATAATAATATTTTTTGCCAATCATGATGGGTATATAAATATAATGCATTATACAGCAAAGTTATGAGTTGAAATAAATTCTTGGACGTAGATCATAAATTAAGCCAGCATGGCACGGCAAATAATAGGATATGTTTCAACAAAAATCTGCTACCAACAGATGTTCTTTGTGATTACACAAATGTCAAACGACAGCAGTATTTTATTACAAAACATGTTATTCTTGCGGTTGACATTACAATAAAAGAATATAACACAAAGGTTAATAAATTACTTCTGATTAGTATCTACGCAAATAATACTTGCTATAGGAAGTGGACCCGTTTGTTGGTACACATCTGTGTGTAGCGCAAGAACTAATGTTGGCCAAATATTCGGACAAGTATTGGCTGTAAAGTTTGTAACCAATGCTGGTAGTTTGATGATCTATTTCAACATTTGCCAAATTGCTCAAATTTACTAAAGAATTCATTCATGGGCGGTGTCATTAGTGAAATCTTATTTACGTCATAGGCGTAGTATAACACATACGTAAGTACAAACATGTGAAAACCATTACCCTCCTTTTGATCAACTACAAATGTCGTTTTTTTGTCACAAATAAATAACCTGGGCAGTTGAGTTAATGACATCGCATATTTTATGTCGCGGTTATAAAAAGAGTGTAACCGCACATTCCATGGTTTGCATAGCTGTTACAAAATCGCTAATACGCGAACGCACCTGCCGTATGATTACAAGTGGCGACACGCACGCAATAGTGGTGTAAAAACGAACTAATTTCGGGTTTCGTTGTTTGGATGATTTAGTTTTTAGTAGTGTGGGTTTGAGAGTTCCACTTTACAATGTCGGTTAAAATGATGATGTGATTAGGCATAGTTACGTATACATCATTATTTTCGAAAGCTTTCTATTGAAACGGTTTCCAGTTTTGAAAGACTTTTTATTCGTGTTATTCTTTTTTTAGTAACAAAAGCATGTCTTAAATCCTGAAATGATTATACCTCATTCATTCACGAAATACGTAAGTACCTATTATGATCAACATCACATGTTTTAAGGCGTGGCTACAGCAAAAGATGAGGCCACTCCACTTTTGCAGAGCTTAAAGAGTTATCCATTATTCAAATACATCATATTGCCACGAGCCAAAATAACTCATTTCTAAACGTATTGATTTACAATTAATAGCCGCAAGGCGTAGACAATGCGACCTCGCGTGTTTTATTTGACATTTAGCCCGAGCGACCTTTCGGGGCTCTTTCGGACAACATCGGGTACACCTACGTACAAAATTACTATTCAAAGTAGGTGGTATGTTGAACTATTTGTGAGCTTTTTATTAGATTAGCGGTACTGTCACGCACACAAGCTTTAGCAAATTTTAAACAGGTATGAATTATTTTAGTCGAATGGTACTGACTTACTGAGTGAACTGGAAAAGCGGGTTTTCAAATTAATTCAATCAATCAACGCTGCCTATTAATTAAATATTAATGAATTACTTTTGTGATTATTTTAAAGCTAAATCACCGATGCGGAAGTAAATAACTTATAAGTTATTTTTATTAGATCTTTATTCATGTCCTCCGGCCGGATATTTTCGTAGTTTCAAAAACCGTGATAATAGAACTTCTTAATAGTGCAAAAAGCTTATAACGGTGTGATCGTAGATATGATAGATCGTGTAGATATGTAAGTAAAACTTATAACCATTCCACCTTAAACTCTAAAGGACTACATCACCTATCACGATAGGCCTCAAAACGAATAAATAACAAGTTTCATATCGGTCTGAACTCTAAAACATATCTGTGTACAAGTACTACAATGTCCCAGGCGACCCACACCCCTCCCACATGTACAAACTTGCTCTTCAATTATTGCCTGCACCACTTTTTGCGGAGAGAAATCCTGGTATTTATTGACCAGAGGGCTTATGATAAACTCGAGACTTGTCAGATTAGGTGTTAATGGTGTGCTAACTTGTTCTACATTCGAAGAGATTGATGAGCGGAAACGTAATTATGGTGTAAAGTAAGTAGCAACAGCGCAACTAGTTAATAAAAATTTAAATAAAAATCTTTATAACACGTTCATATAATTTCATTCGATTTTAAGTAAAAAATTATATTGTATTCGAATTTGATTGAGTTATTAAGATTTGAGAACTTTATGTTGTTGTCACTATGGTGAATACTGCGTATACCTGCAAAGGCATACGAACAAGCACTTTTATATTATTTTTAGGGTTCCGTACCCAAAGGGTCAAATGGGACCCTATTACTGAGACTTCGCTGTCCGTCCGTCCGTCCGTCTGTCACCAGGCTGTATCTCATGAACTGTGATAGTTAGCCAGTTGAAATTTCTACAGATTATGTATATCTGTTGCCTGTGCGCCGCTGTAACAACAAATACTAAAACCAGAATAAAATAAATATTTAAGGGGGTACCATATAAAAAAGAGTTTTTTTTGTGTCTTGTTTTTATAAATAATGGTACAGAACCCTTCGTGCGCGAGTCCGACTCGCACTTGGCTGTAATGTTGCGGCGAGATGGGCAGACGACATAGTTGCCATCGGGGGAAAAACCTGGATGAGGCTGGCGCAGGACCGTGGACATTGGCACAAGAAAATGGAGGCCTATTCACAGCAGTGGGTGGATTTGAGCTGTGGACGATGATGATGTACTGGTGCTGGTGTACCAAATAAATAGACAAATAGACCATGTATGAAAGGAGGTGGAGGCCCTACCCTCTTTCAAACATGGTGGTACTCGGAATATTATCGCAGAATCCGCTTTAGCCGGTTAGAACTATGGAACTTCTAATTAAATGGGAATTAATGGAAATTTCAATGCAGTATCAAGTCACGTTTGCCAAACGAAAACGAGGCGTAGGTACGACGTTTTTTACTCGAATGCGCGACTGCAAAGCCAGGTTTTATAGCATTTATCACAAGGTGGCCCGATTGCTGGCCCTCTAGAAGTTATTCAGAGATCAACGACTTATAATGTTTTAGCTACTCTAAGATTAATTGATTCTTAATTACAATGTTTATTTTTAAAAACACATCAAAACTTTTCTGCCGCTTATTTACAAATTTGCTTAAAATCTGCCATAAAGATAACGAAGTGATCCAATTTAATGATTAGCGATAATTATAATAAAATAACAAAATGTTCTATACCGTTATAATGACTTCCTATTTGAAGACAGTTTTCCAAAATGTGAGAAATAATTTCGCTTGTAAATTATTCGCAATCACGTCCACCACTAAAATATTTAATTATGTTAGTCAGATTCGCGTCTGTTAATTATAATTAACATTCTTGAGTAAAAGTCGCTTAAGGCGTGGGCGGAGTTTTTGACATTTTTGCGCTCGATTATCATTTTAGTTGCTCCAACAGTGTTTCAATCTGTTTGCATATATCTACGTTCGTTTGTTTGGTGTAAATCTAGATAAATACCTACCAGCTCCTAACTTTGATCGAAAGAAACTTTTAAGATTTTTTACAATGTTCAGAATGAGTTTCAAATATTTGGATGGCCTACAGATAGTTTTTCCGGGTCTGGCTGTATGTGTTTGTGAGTTTAAATTTTTGTAAACGCACCCACGATACAGGAGAAATTCCTAGTATGGGGAAACGTTTTAAAAAAAATCTAGTCACACTATCAATCGATCATTATCATAAAATTAGCACATTAATAGCTAAGATAGCCACAGAAAATTACTCGTGAGTGATTAGCGGATCTGCCGGAGGAAGCGACATCCGCCATACATCATGTGTGTCCAGTCTGTCGGCGGAAGGAAAGCTAATCTATTATCGGCTGTCATTAAGGCTGTTGTGTTCGCTTTTAGCAAGCTTTTTCTTTTGAAATGTGGGGGTAATTGTTCTTTGTAGGTTTTCTTCAGATATGTCAGGTGAGTAGTACTCGCAACCGGCGTGCGTGTATGACTAGATGTATGAACGTGGATGAGGCAAAAGGAGTATCTAAGGATCAAAGCAGGTGGTGTTCTGTGGTTTCCGCCTACCCCCATGAGAAAAAGGCTTGAGTATATGTATGAATGTATCTAAGGCGCAAGGACTGTGTTACACTGAATCTGCATTCTGAGTTCAGCTAATTGACAACATGGTTGGCGGAGTGGTTGAGCGATTGACTGCCGCGCTGCGTGTCGCGGGTTCGATCCCCGCACGGAACAAATATTTGTATGGCCTACAGATAGTTGTTCCGGATCTGGCTGTTTGTGTATGTTACTTTAAATTTTTATAGACGCACCCACGATACAGGAGAAATTCCTAGTGTGGGGCAAAAATGAAAAACAAGAAAGAAAGAATTCAATGTACAGCTGTGGCGATTCGCCAATTTTATTTATGTTGGGAACGGCTTATATGTCACTTGATTGGTAGCGGCTACCAGACCAATGGCCATGTTCTCATGATGAAGTGAAATCATTGTCAATTTTATAAATTAATTGATGTTTTGGAAAAATCGTGCTGAGATAAATAATTTAAATAAAAGTAAAAGTTTGATATTAAAAAGTGCCTTATAATATAACCTAATTGAATTAATTCGTGGCATTGACTTTGTTGGATTTTCATACCTATGTTCTAAGAAAGATTTAGACTACTTGGAAATTGTTAACAACTCTTGAACGAGTGTTAGTTCTCGGCCATCGTTCACATTAAACGGAAGGAGATGCGTCATGTAAACTTTTTGCCACTCCTATTTTCAATCGACGCCTAATCTATCACCACTCAAAGCCCTGTCTAAATATTATGACGAATTAAAAAGAAAAACTTCCATCACTTAATAAAAAGCGTACTAGCGATAGTTGGGCACCGTTATAGTTAGTAATGGCGGCAAGCGCGGGCCGCAGGCGATCGGCGCGTGCGCAAGTTGCGGTTCACAACAAATATGGTATAATAGGAATAAGTTAGAAGTTTCCGTTTGTTTGTTTCTTTGATGGGATTGAAGAAAGGTGTTTGTAGGGTGGTGGTAGTTTTGTTTCAGTGAGTATGTACTAGTGATTAAGGGGAAATCGACGAGATTGTGAAATTAGAGCACTAGGTTTCAGTCAGTGCTCTGATTTACAAATCATCATACATGATTTTTTTGTGGCCTCTCTTAGTCCAACCAAAAAGGTTGTCTTTTGCTTAACCGGGTTACCCTGTAGATGCCTTGAGTGTAAGGACTAACGCCAGGCCATAAAAAAACTTACAAACTTTAGCGACTACACGCTAAGGGTACCCCCTGTGGGGTACGAGCGTCGGCTTAAGGCGTCGCTGGAGGGGGGTAGCATGGGGATAGGCTGAATCTGAATGATATCATTATTTAGGGGCTGACTTAAAACTACAAAAGAAAAAAAAGACGCATACATAGATACAAAACACTGAAGACCATTTAAGCGAGAGGACGAACTAAATTCGACTGCAATAAGTTGACTGATTTGTTAAATTTGTTGCTGTCATATAACGGAAAGTAAGTATTTGAGATTGCATAAAGAAAAAACGTTTGCTCTCATATAGTGGAGCTTGAAAACAACACATGATTCACTGTACACCTAAAAAAATACACACATATTGTTCTTAAAACAAATGAATGATACATAATTAAATTAAATTATTTTTAGTTCTAAATAACTGCAGCACTTAACACGACATAAAGCATAAACATTGTAGTATTCAAACGTCTTACTCTAGCCTATATACCAGTACATAGGCATAGTAGACTAGGTGGCTAGTCGACTGTTACTGCCAATTTATTTACTTTCTACACCGACCGGCGACCAGCCGGACCTTTGGTTTCACTAGCGATACAGTTCGGTTGTTCTCGCCTATATTATTGTTATAGATTCAGGTCTTAATTGGTCCTGGGGTATCCAGGTCAAATATACAGGTTTTTATGGATATTAATAATTGATGACAGTCATAATAAATGATTTTTGTTTTCTTCGTAATTTAAAAAAAATATTTCAAGATTGCATTGAAAATGAAGTTCGTTTTTTTGGTCAGGAGTAATAATAATATACTGGAAAGGGATTTGTTGGTTGTAAGACGTATGCACCTTAAGCCACTTTATAAACTTTTTAAAAGATACAATTGAAAGTATTTCAGAAACCTGACCTGCCCAAATATACAATTTCACGTAGGTTTTTATTAAATCAATTCAAAAACAAAAGAAAGTCCCACCCTACCTTCTACAATTCAAGCAAAACCTTTCACTTTACGACGAAAATAAGAGCTATAATCTGTATCAAGGCGGCCGAACCCATGAATCTGTGAAACGCGGCAAATGCCCATCATCTGAGGAAGTACGGCCATCTCAACCGCGCCTGGCTTATGTATGTCATTCTGTTCACTGCCTGTCATTTGCCTGTCATTCTACTTTGTGGGTGGCGGGAAGTATATAGGGTTATATAATAGCTGTGGTTTTCTGTTATGAACTGTTTATTGTTGTTTTTTGTACGGAACGCGACACGACTTCAATTTCTGAATGACTATCGCGAATATCATTTTCAGTTTTGACAAAAAAGCATGTCTCGTCTTATAGCGTCATTTGGCCTAGGTCTAATTTACCAAATTCTTGCTTTTGTCTTCGGCCTCGCGCGCCTTTTCTTAGAAATTCGATTGGGACGTAAGTCGGGATAAAAAAAAAAAACAATATGAAATAAGTCATACAGTGTAAAGGCACTGAAAACTTATCTATTGAAATTGTCTAAATTCTAAATAGTACGTACTTGGTAAAAACATCCGTGTGTAGCCAATAATTAATTTATCTTTAAAACAGTCAACGAACACAACAACTCTTAACATACAAACTAAAATCCGTAGCAAAATACACGCAATTAAAACGAACAGCCTCAACTTATACATTTCAGGTCAATTTCTAGTAAATGCGCCACGTAAAGGCAGTAGCTAAGAAAAGCCAGTCGGCTATAATTTATGATTTTCCAGCTCATACCTACAAGGCATACCTAGGAGGTATGTTAGTAATCAGGCAAATACAAATTTATGTAAAAGTATGCAAAGTGTACAGATTATTGTATCAAATTGCAGGTTGATGTATGTGGTCGTGTGGTATATAATTAAGCGGACTATGAATATATGACTACTGCGATTTGTTGGTTCTTATGAGTTTGTAGTGACCTACCGAGTTGGAGATAATATAGGACGGCGAAAGAATAATTATTTTGAACATCCTAGGAATTGTAAAAGAAAACTTTATTTTTATTTCATTGGAAAGGATGATTAATATTTTGTACACTGGCTAAAAGTAAATTTCTGCATATATCAGAAAAATATAAATTCCCATTTTTCATGTGTTTCCTAATACTGAATATTGTTGTTCTACTAAATCATTTAGTACTGAGATCAAATAAGAAATCCCACTAAACATTATTTTGTTCCTAATCAAGCCGTCCAAGCATACAAAAACATTTTAATACTGAAATACTACTAATGAAGATCAAACTAATATGGATCTGCCATTACCTCCAATATACGAAGATGGGATTTGAAATTTCCATGAATGTCGATCTTTAACATATAGTACTCAAGTCGAATGAATATTGGACTTGACTAGGAATGCTGCATTTTCCCAAGTAACTATCTTTCAATCTAGGTTTAACTCTAGTTTAAACTGTGCTTGTAAGAAAATGCAAATGCAATGTGATCAATGATCGGAGAATCAGAGAAGCTAGCCACGGGTTCCGTCAGCTCTAGTAGGAATATGGAAGTAAGGAAACCTTAATTTTAAGCATCTAATTGGATGGTTAAAATTAAGATTTCCATTGATGATTAAGATTAATGATAACGTTGTTTTGATAACGTTCTTCACAGTTGAGTAATCATTATGATGAGGACTGCCCAAAACTAGTTAAAAACCACAGCCAATGAAAATAATGTTCGAGTACAATAAAAGCACTAGTAACAGACAGAATTCAAAGGTAAGCAAAACATGTAATCTTTCATTTAACTTATAATTTTTCACCGTAGTGCAGTTAGCTTTAGCATTTTGTAAAGAAAGCTCCTCATATAAAAACATGCAAGTGAGAGACTAAGGCGTCTCAAACAGGTGCTTGGATCACTTTAGGATTCGTACTAAATCTTTATCTGTGATTGGTGTTATCAGAATCACATTTTTTTCAAGAGATTCTTAGAACCAATGGGTGAACGGAATGCAACAGATAAAATATCACAATATTTTAGGAGCAATCGTAACATAGAACCTTCTCTCAGATGAATAGCATATCTTCTTGATAGTCCACGATAAAGGGCTGATGATGATCGCATATAGATTGAGACTAATGTGAGGTATCTCACACTTACTCTTTAATCTTTATGGGAGCAATAAAGTGAGTAATTAAAATATTCAATTTGGTTTGAAGAATTTCGTAGAGATTTGATCTGTTGATCTTGAATCTTAACAGGAGATAAGAAGAAAATGTGCTCTAACTCTGTAGTTAAACTTTTTTCCGAATATTTTGTCATTCTAAAGAACTTACATTATTTTCTATAAAAACCGTGTTAGGCACAATGGCAAATAATGACAAAGTCCTCGTACTAAGATTTTAGCTTACAAAAAGCAAACGTAGGGCTCAGTTGAAAATGTAGAACCAAATTGACCAAATTGGAGCTGTACGGTAGCTTTTGCTAAACGAATAAGATGACCATGAGGATACGGAAGACAGTCACCATTCTATCTACAAACTATGCAGATTAACTATACGTACATACCTACATAAATTTAGTGAAAGGCGGACAATATATTTATCTGGTATCGTTATCATTGACGCAGGTTCGAGTCCCAGTAGTGGAGGTTTGAATAATGAGTTTGGTCTAAAGATAAACTCGTTTTGCTGACGACAGATGTCACTGTGCGACTTCGACAAATGATAGCGCCTAAAGGCTTCGCTGTTTTACATAACGTACTAGCTACTGGTTGTTGTTTGTTGTTGCTCTATATGGTCACTGGCTCTGATTTGCGGTTTTGCTTGACCGATTGCTTTTTGTTTCTCCATCAAAATAAATGTTGGTGATTGACTTTTGTGTTTATTGCAAGCTGACATCGACAAGCTGATTGTGTTTTGTCATATTGATACGGTTGTTTTTGCAGTTTGAACGGTTTATATCTGATGTCTTTTATGTTTGCTGTCTGTAGTTACGTTTCCCGTTTGAGCATTTCTCAAAATCAATCTCCATTATAGAAACAGTTTTTAGATATCCGGATGAACTATCAAAGGGAGTTAAAATCATCGAACATTCTGAGTAGAGTAATTCGTCATTGCGTACTTTCTGACTAACGTAATTCATATTTACGAACTTTATGTATACCGTACATCGGTGTTTTGAACTTCGGAGTAAAGTAATACAGTCCATAATGAGCCTTTGACGTACGTAAGTTGTATTTAATTGGACTATAACAATAGCTTTTGTCGTTGTAAAAGCGGAAATAACTGAGACAAGAGGAAGTGTTTCATGCTATGAATATTAATCGTAACCGTACTGTTGAGGACAAGGAAGAGATAAATTTTAGGAAATGTTCCTTATGGCAAGGGTCTATGGTAGTTATTACGTATATATAGAATAAATCCTAACTATTGATGTTGTTACTGAGTTTTTACTTAATATGAACACATTACATAGGTCGGTAATTACAAATAGAACGTACCTAAGATCAATAAATATTTAAAAATCTTGCTGAAAGAAAACGCAAAACATAAAACAGCAGAAACGTAAGAAAACTACATTTATAATTAACGTGTAAAAGATGTTATCTCAATAAATAAGGAAAGAAAGTATATAACACCTAATAAAGAAACAAGGCGTAATCAGATAGATTTTAATTAATCCCACTGTTACGTTGTAACATCACAAAATATAAATTAAAAAGTGAAAATCTTGTTTAATTTAAAACATTTACTTTAACTTGTTAAAATTTAATTATAATTCTGATACACAAGATAAAACTGGAACTACGAGTAACTTACTTCTGAGATAACTTGCGTATTATTTGAATAAACATGGTTTATGTAAGAATATTCATGACAACTTTAGTTATGACAGTGTTGGCGATTTTGATATAAATGATAATTTCACTAGGGAAGAAAGAGAAGAAAATAGGAATAATTATAAGATGGAGTAAGACGCAAAATTTTATGAAGAAAGTAAAACCAGAAAGAGAACTGTAGCAACGGGTTGGGTTATAGCTTTGTTTCAGAAAAGGGACTAAGAAAAAATACGATACTTTAGCAAGCATAGTAAAAATACCATTAAACCAGAAAACGAGAAGGGCTAAGTGAATAATTTAACAAGACAAGTACCTGTTAATTACTTATCTTATAATGAGTGTAACACTTCAGAAAGTGTTTTAAAGGGATATTTCCTTTCTTCATTACCACTGTTATTAACAGGGAATAAAACGGTTGTAATTACAGTACAGGAGAAGATTACGTTAAGATTTAACCATGTTAACTAACACTTTTTACATTTAGTTTCTCCACTTTCACGTATGTAATAAGTTTAAAACACTGCTGAAGTTTTCCTGCCAACTCCTCATCACCTGCTTAGCCTTTCCCAACTTTGTTGGGTTCGCCAGTCTTATTTGATATATCCGAATACCAATATTTTACATAGAGCGACTGCATATCTGACCTCCACAACCCAGTTAGTACTGGGTAATACGGCACCCGTTGGTAAGACTGCTTGTCAGAGTTTCGGGCCACTGACTTTCTGTAACGACTGTCAAAGGTCTACAAATGACAGCCGGAACCAACGGCTTAACGTGTTTTCAGAGGCACTAGAAAGAGTAATAAACATGATTATGATTTTCCAAAAAACAAAAAAACAAATGGTGCTTGTCAATGGTGCTTGGTATTTTTGTTGATGGTACTCTTAAACACATTGTACGAAGAACGACAAGATGGGCCATATAAAATTCATAGACAAATTCCATTCAAAAATTTCAGACTGCCACAAATTTCCTTCCGCCTTTGCAGCTGCAAAGACCTATCTTCCTCTTTTTGGAGAGCTCTCCAAAACGAGGAAGATAATGAAAACGAACTAGATACAGTATTAAGTGCTGAAGTTGAACCTGCCAATCACTTTAATGTCAATAAGGTTTCTCCCGTTAAAGTCAACTAAGCGGTTAAAAGTAACACGGTCTACCCGGTAATCGAACCCCACAATGAGATAAAACTGTATCATGAAATAGCACCGGACAATCGCGGTCGTTACTGCATTATGACTTGACATGCCAACAATACTTAGATTAATGTAAAAGAGACTTTGTTAGAGTGTCATAAGGTGCATGTTGACCGCACGTAAAGTATAGCAGTACTTTCGAAAGACCACGGGCGACATCATGATAGGGTTGGTGGCTGTTGGGGAATAGAAAATTTATGAACTGGTCATAATTTTATATTTATAGGTAGCCAAGAACGTTTAAGTAGCATTTGATGCGATCAAAGTTCAAGAACATAAATTTCATATTTTAAAGTTAACACTAGACTGAAACGCATTGTACATTTCCATATCAAACCATCTTCAAAGACCACGTGCTTTGAAAGAAAATTAGCACGATAAATGTACTACAGCACTATGAATTATAACATAGCTTAGGATCATAAATAACGCATACACGGCAGCCCTGATCTAAGTTGACATTCCTAGATTGAAAGGTCGCAAACTGGTCCGGCTATTGCCACAGCTATTACTGGCGGACGCCGGCAGTGGTCGAGTAGATTGCCCACCATTCCCGCCATCTGCGACCATCTCAGACCATCAGCCCGGATTACCACCGTGCCACGGTATTACCACCGCACCTTCTGATTACGACGTATTTATGGCGCACGCGTACTTCACGTTTCCGTTTGAAAGGTAATGCTGATTGGTCAGCGTGAAATGATCGTCTGAAGGAATGCGATCAGTACCATTGATGAGTTTTGTACGTCATTTTTCACTGTCAGTAAGCACTTGGATTTCTGTTAGGATGTATGGAGTTTCCTCGAGGCGTAACTTGATACTGAACAAAGCATGTTGCAAAAAATCTTTCACATTTTTCATCGCTGTTTAATTGGCTCTAAGGCCCAGTAAATTAGTGATATAAGCCAACACAAGTTAGTACCTTCTGTAACATATCTTTAACTAGGGGTCCCCAATGTTGTTTCGAACGCTGTTGCGACACACGCTCATAAAGCAGATTTTTTTCGATCTATTAAAAAGATGTAGATAAAACAAAGGAGGCTGTACAACGTGTGGTCGAAGAAATAACGATGCTTATTTATTCTCTGTCACACTTCCATGTGGGTGGCTCGCTATTTGCATGGTACCAAACAACTTGTTCTACTGCCAATATTCTGATTGATCTTTTGAAAATATCTATATGATGTTATTCATACCTACATAGATAATCTGAGAATTGTTATTAACAACAGAACCAACAAAAAAGATAAATTTAAAATTAAATTAGACTGTCTCATTATTCTTCTATTAGCGTGTCGGTGGCCACATAAATTATGTCGACGCAGAACTGAGCCACTAGTTTACCGCATTCAGAAGCGTCCATCAGTTCCTGTAATAAAGGAACAACAGGACTCGCAGGACACGATATTACTCATTCAATTTAAATTAAAGAATCGATTGATAAATTTACTGAAATTCGTAAAAATTATGAAACAGATCGATTTTAAAATGACATTTCACCCTTCCGGGGTAAATACAACCAATATGCTCGGATTCCAAGCTGCATCCATCAGGTTCAGTCCAAGATTATTCCACATTTAGTACGTGATACAATTACCAGTGCTCTGTCGGCCACATGTCCATCGGTGTCGCTTAAATCCGAAAGGAATTGCGCCGAGATGAAGGATGACCGCCCTACGTGATGTTCGACCACTGCTCCACTGGACGATTTAGAAAATTATTTTATAGCTCAGCAATCTTATAGGAATTTGATTTACAACGTCATATACGATGTAGTAAAAGCTTATCAGGCATTTATAGATACATGGAAAGGTCCAAAAGTTTACGGCGTCAATAATAAAATTAAGGATTAATATCTAAACAACAATGGATTGAAATAAAGGGAGACTATGCATATACACTGTACATATGTATATACAAGAACTATAGACTATAGTACACTACTATAGACAATCATGTGACTATATGTATCTATGATTCATCTAATATGTGTAGGCCGGAATTTTATGGACCTTACTGATATACTCCCATATTTAATATAAAAAATGAGTTTAATGAGTTAGTTGCTTGTGTCAAATGACAATACTAAAATATTTATTACTTAATATTAAAAGATAAAAGCTTAGCATTTAAACTTGAATTTGTGAAGAGAAAAGAAATCGCACACATTTAAGAAAAACCGGGCGGAAATAACGTTATAAATACCGTAGTAGCTTTATTTCCTCAGTTAGCTTTTATGGTTAGTGCCGTAAGAAATATATAACGCTCTAGTGCGTTCTACTTCTCTCTATAACTTACAGGCCAGTGGTCTCAAATTACAGAGGATTTAGTAATATTAATTAAAAAAACAGAGGCAAGTCAAAAGGACTGCCGATAGAAGTGAAAACTCAAAACAATGGAATTACTGTGTTCTTTTAGATTTTTTAAATCAATTATCGTTAGTCTGGCGCAATACGTCACGAGCATGTCGAGGTCATCGGTAACGCACACCGACGTTCGCGTTACCGATGACCTCGACATGCTCGAGAAATTCTATCGAGATTTTTCCCATATCAAAAATCGCTCAACGTGGCTAAAGAAGTTTTCACATAAAAAAACAATATGATGTCTTAAATAAAGATTTCCTCCTACAAATCTCCGTAAGCAAAATTATCCAACATACATAAGCAAGACTTAGAAAAACGATGGTTGCCTCTCGTCTCGGAGAAACATACAAACGAGGGCTCCAACTCTCGAGATAGCATCACCGGAGCCCGCTCCTAGTCCCTATCTCAGCATCTAGACGTCTCAATTTAAATACACGCCTTCCAAGACTCGATTGAGCTAAATTAAATGTTCTTACGTATATAGAAGCTTATTCTATACGCTATTAGCTTGCGAAGTCATTAGATGGCCTGCTCAATTTATGGCTGACTAACGCTTATGTGGTTAGCCTCTGGGTGGTGGCATTTTACTCACCACTTTTCTTTTATTACCAAAAGGGCATTTGATTTTCTCGTAAGATGTTGTTTATTCACGATAATGATATCATCTACATATACAACGCATTTATGGTCAGTGGAATGTAATTAGTACTCTGATTATGACATAAAATTGTAGTTGCTTGTTGGTAATAATATAATTTTAGCTATCCACGTTTTCTGGGATGGCTCCAACTAATTCTTAATGTTCCATAAGATTTCATCGCTACTTGATAATACGCAGGGTCGAGATCGTTTATCTAAGGAAGCGCAGAGGGGGGCAGCAGTTCCGTGCTTCTCAAAGATTATTATTATAGCCAATTATACTGGTCAAGTGTAGCACTGTAACACCGGGGTACTTTAATTACACTCCTTTTCATGGGCCTTCTGCGAGAGGAGCAATTCTATAAGGGATTTACGATCCAATATATTCGCAAAATCAGCGTGAAAGTGGTAGGCGAATTACTATTACAGCAACGATTGAGCTTGTGGAGGTATAAATTACTGAATTATAGTGAAATTAACGATCGAATAACAAATTTATTCAATAATGTTACTGGTAGATGATAATTAATTATTACTATTAATGCGATGTGCATTGTACTCAAACATAACTGAGATGGAGACGATTTTAATGATCGTCGGTCGAAATCCTACTCTTGAACCATGAATAGTGATAACCAATCAACAGTGCTTCTTACCAACATATGTAATAAAACTTAGGTATTACATATTTCCAATTAATAAAACAGTAAATATCCAATGATCATTGAACACGGCAATAATTATAAAGATATTAAAGCCGATATCATGTCGCCGTTAAGTTAGCGCTAAGTTCAACTTAGTTCACGGCTTGCATGTTAATTAGAATTCACGTTCAATTAAAATAATCTATAAGTTACCTTACTATAACTTCTGGGTTTAAATTAATATATTCTTGTTCAGATAACAGCTATTAAAGTTCTATCTCGTAACTTTGTATGAGGCATAATAGCAATTTAGTTTTAACTTTACCATGTGTGATAAATATCTTCTGGGTAACGTTAGTATCGAGATTATACTTTAAGACGTTATAATAACGTCGTCTTTATGTTGATTCCGTTCGTTATTGGTTTATTAGCATTTAGAGTCTCATGAGTAATCTTAATCTGCTTTTCTAACACATAATTTGGAGGAATATTCCTGTCTTCTTTTAAAGCGACGACTAAAAGAGCCATGACTCTCGACTTCTCAAGAGAGAAGATCTAGTTTAAAATGAAACCGGAAGAAAGACACTAACAGCACAAAAACACAAAACGCAATCTCGTCGAACATAAAATAGAACTACCATTAATAAATTGCGATTCTAATACTCATCTGAGTTGCGATACCGTGTCGTAGCCGGTCGTCGAGTCAACTTTATTGGTGGTCCCCTATTAGCCGGCTCTTATCCGGCATCGGACGGACACACACGGTCCGTGGACATTCGCTTTTGCAACTTTTATTACGGTAGAAGACTTGTGAGGTTTTTGGGATCAACAGTTTCGAGTTTTTTTATGAGGGTCTTTTAGCATCCGTGCTTTAAATGTTGGCGGTATTTAGGTGTGATTATCCGTTTCAGCGGTTACTGGGAGGTTTCTGTTTGAGTGTCTATGTTTACTTTTACTTATAGAGGGTGTAAAACACCTCTTAACGAAGCCGAAAGGCACTGGTTTTCCCTGTCCTTGCGATCATTTTTTTCTTCTACACCATACCTGGGAACCTTCTAGTTACGGAGATATTAGGGGTCAAAGTTCTAACTTTTTGACAAGTATTTTTTTAAATACAAGTTTTTAATGTAAGATTTTTCAATCCGTCCATCAGCACAATGTTTTGAGTGCGTTACATTGAGTTCTACCACAAAACATGATTTTGCACCCCCCAAAAAAAAAGGCGTTTCCCAGCAATAATTTTTGCGTAAAGTTACTTAGTTTCATGTACAGAATGCTTGGTTGACGGCTTCGTGATGAGGTGATTTACACGGTTTATTGTCATTACAATAGACTTTGTGAATGCCACTTTACTATAGTAATAAAATAAGTTAAGATAGACTAATGTTTTAAGTTTTTGAAACTCATATTCTATTTTTTTTTTTAAATATAGAGAATATAAAAAGACTATCAATTTTCCACTTATTTAGACAATGTACGACTAAGGAATTTGTATCTACTCTCGTTCTACGCATGTTGAAGGGACACAGGTGTTAGCAAGGGCTGTAGAAAGCTGTCATTAATCACGCATGCGTTATTGCATTCTTTACAGACTTGTCACATCGCACGTCATTGGTCAACGAGGTTCTGTATAGTGTCAAGTGTTGTTGATATTGGTTGGGAATATTCTACGGTAATGTGTGAAAAAAGAGGAGATTGATGTGAGTTATTGGACCATTATGAAAGAAAGGGCCTAGTGTTGCTCCTAGCGGCACTCTTTGATTGATGGGTTTCGAAAACTGTTGTTTGTGGTTAGTAACATTTCATTCATAACAGCTGGTACATTAAAAACAGATTTTAGAAACTGGATTAAATTCATTGTCTTAATCCTGTTAAACTCACATAAATTCAATTACACCTAAAAATACAGTAATTATATCATCAGATAAAATTAAATAAAATCAATATATATTCAGTCTAAAATACATACATTTAATTGGACCCAATTTAACAAATTATACGTTCCATAAATATGGATCGAACGATAAAATCGATTGTAAGTAAAACAGTTAATTAATCGATTATTTTAATTGACGGTGAATATCGGTAATAGCTCAGAAGTTACTCGATAGCCCTACTACGGGTATGTCGATTAAATGAGCGAATAAATAGTTTGCGTAAAATCGTTGCTGCTCTGAGTTGGGTCGTATCGGGGTAATTGAGGTCGTGGGTCAGACGATACGCCCAGGGCGATATAGATGTCTGGTCTATCAAGCAGATTGTCAACGGTAGTTTCGTTTCGTGCAGAACGTTTTACTGAAGAACTTGGCATTTATTTTTATTGAGAAACTGTTGAGTCATTGTGCGTTAGACTTGTTCTAAATATTGTAGTGTTGTCCTTACCACTGGTTGTAAGGAAAAACACTACTGCATTATTTCATGACACATTTTATTTCCACGTAAGTTGCAAGAGACGAGGGAAAAAAAAGGAATGGATTTCTGTGCTGCATCGAAGCAGATATAATATTCGAAGAAATTTGTCTAAAATCATACATTCTAGACAAGTACTGCAGATGCCAGCCCATCAAGCTACAGCAACTGTCAAATTGATTTAATAAATTTTTAACTTTACCGTTAAAGAATTAGGTTCAAGGTTGATTGGATTTTTTTTACAGTTTTGGGTAGCTTAATGTTTTGGTTTTTGTAATGGCGTCTGTACATTAATGATGACAATACGACTCAAACACAAACTTCTATAAAACACCAAACATAAGAATCCTGAACTTCTTTCTGTCTCACCCGCACAGTCAATATCTGTCCAGCAGTCCAACTGTCTAAACTTGTTAACGACGAAGACAGTGACCAGACGACACACTCCTAATGGATATAGTGCTCTTGTTACGTATAATGCATACAATAAACACTGATTGATTCCTGAACTGTTTACGATTTGCCCGTATTTGGTCTACTGAACTATGCGATACTGTTGGACCAAATGATTGGTAATTTAATTCTCTCTGTTTACTTATAACGTCAGTGCAGAGTTGTGTATGGAGAAATTGGAAGCTAGTGCGGTAGTAATGGTCTTGTTTAATGTCTTATTTACTTTAGTTTCGTTGGTCTTGTGGTGGCTTGCGTTACTTCTAAGCTTGAGGTCCTTGGGTTCGTTCCAGCAAATTTCTATTGAGTTTTTCGAACACGCATTTATCAATATTAGTTCGGACTCTGGATTTGGTACCGGTTGATGGCAAAAAGCTCTCCCCTTAATATTGACAAAAGGCGTACTTATACTATATTCTTATTACAGGCGTGATTTTATGTGTATGTAGTTAACGTTTACGTTTCCATTTATTTCGTGGTTTGCGTTTGCGTTATGATCTTTGTCCCTGTGACCTTTATTTAAAGGGCGAGTTGTCTTCACCGCGTCAAGTGTCATTTGATGCTATGAGTTGTTAATATATTTACATAGTCAAGTCAAAGGGCATCGGGAACTTGAGAATTAACATATAATGTAGATGCTTTTATTTGTTTTCGTTTAGTTTGTTGTTTATTATTTACACAGCCGCTGTTATGTATATTGGGGTTGGCTGTTTTATTTATAAATTACTTCAAGTTCTTCCAATACAGGGCCAGTGTGGACCTGCCATCTTTTACGAAGTCTGCCGAAACGTTTTCTGACATTGTCAGGAATCTACTTGGGGTGCATGAAATCTTCGCCATGCAGTGGGATGATGCAGACTAACAGTAACTAGAATCACGGTGTAGAAAATCTTTATCCTCCATTATATCAGAATCCTCCAGCCAGAAAGATGCAGGTTTTTTTTTACCACAGTTATGACGCGTAGTTCGAACGTGGCGTTGAAGATACCGAAACAGAAATGATCTGTTGGTCAGATGGTTGTTCATTCACCGTCACTATGTCCTAACCACTTTTTTTTTTTTTTGCCGATGGAAAATCATCAAATGACTTTTCCCGCTCTGGGCGGAGCGGGAGGAAGTGTCAGACTTGTACTGACTAAAACCCACCCATGTTCCTTCTTCGCCCTTTGTGTTCCAGGGCCGCGGTATCTCTTTCGAACAACCCGCAGCCCTGGCAGGCACCGGCCCTCTCGGGCCCCTTCCGGTTTGCTGACAGATGTCAGCAAGGTAAGTAAGGAGATCCTTATGATGTCCTAACCCCTCAAGTTTTAAAATATTACACTGCTACATACCATCCATGTCAACATTAATAATATAACCTTGTTTTATAAAACCAATTACATCTTATCTAACACACTAATGACTGCAAGTAAAAATTAAGCGTCAAACATTAATCTACTTAACGAAAACGCGATATGCAAATATGGTAGGTCGTCTCACTACAGAAAGATCGGTTACACAATGTCAAGTGCTTCAGATAGTCGCGGGAGAGTGGCAAGCCTTAATGTCATCATCTCCTCAGCTGTCACTAACTGGTAGAGAAAGCTGACATGATTCAATTTTGTTTAGTCTTTAATGACGTTTGACCGTTTGGAACTGAGTTCAAGGTGGATTAGTTTAGAGTTGATGCTGGGTTCTGTTGGTTTAGACCAAAACTTGAGTTAACTTAGTTAAAAATAAAAGCAGCCTAGATCGTCAAATCTACGTTTGTGGCAGCGGCATGTCCATATTATCTAGAGATGATGAAAAAACAAACTATTATCAGTATATTTAGGGAAATAATAAACTGAGCGAATAAATAATATATGGACGACTGTTAATGAGAGACTTTAATACTAAACCGAGCGGCGTTAAATTATGTTTGCGAAAAATTAACTAAACTAGCGATAAATTATGAATGATTATAATTCCTAAAATTTAGCAGTGGGAAACAGTTAATCTAAGCAAGCAACTAAAATTCCTAGTGGTCGAATCAAACACTAAATCGAGCGAAAAAAATACTGAGTGAGCGAAAATAATACTAGGTGAGAGGACTATAAAAGCGATTTGAGTTCATACATGAAGTACTTCAAAAAATACCGTTTTGGGATGTGTTTGTGAGCTACAGTAATTATTTATTTTCATACTCTAATACTATTTGAGTTAATATTTTTGTCTATTCCAGTATTTTATTCTTCTGAAAATAGCACACAAGATTCATTCGGATTGTACAAATTTAGGGGGTGGAGCCCCGAAGCGACAACGGTGTGCAGCGCGGGAGTTCGGGCGGGTTCGTGTGACGTCGAATCTTGTCGTCGAGACTCGAGAGGAAGAACATTGGATGCAAGAGCGAGCGAAGCGAGCTCGGAACCTGCGGCACCCCGACTCGGACATGTTAGGCTGGAAGTGGATGGTGAGGTCTTAGTTTGCTCACTACGCTCGCTCACTAGACCCCGCCATTCTCTTCGTGTTAGCTCACTTTAAACCCTGCAGACAGAAATAGGAGCCCCGCAGCGGGATTTCGTCGACTAAGCCTAAATTGTTGCTTATTTAGTTACGTTTTGAGTTAAGTATTTTGCTGTGCAATCAGTAATTTTGATTGGGATTCAGATTATTTTTTGAAAAAAAGTTTTTTTCTAAACGTGTTTAAAAACTACCCATTAAAAACCAATCTACGACGGTTTTTGCACCGTATTGTAATGCTTAATGTGCTGTCAACTGTATACACCAATCGGTTTTATTATTTGATAATTTAGTTTTAGGTTCTATTGTATGTCTTTGGTTCATTGTTCAACATGATATTTGAAACACCTCGCTTAGGTTATAGCGCAGCACTCTTGGATTAAATATATGCCAGGTGTTGAATATAATGTGATCTGCAAAATTGTCACTCAAATAGAAATTGGTTCGCTTAAGAATTATTATTCTGAATAACTTTTGCCTCAAATTCGTAATTTAAGTCGCCGGTTTCAATATTTTGTGTTCGCTCTCAGTCTTTCGCTCACTTAGTATTTCAGTACGCCATATTCATTAATTTTAACAGCCTGATTTTGAATTTATAGTCGATCGTTTAAATACTATCCGTATATTTATAGCATATAAACGTAATATCACGTCTGTTATCTCTGAAAGGGTAGGCAAAGGCATATGTACAATTGCATTTCGCCTGCAGTTTTAATCCAGTAGCGGGTGGGACTACTATCCACAGGAAAAGTATAGACCTCTTTTGCAATGTTGGTAGACCATTTTTTACTATAAAAAACGATTGACCATCTGCCATAGAAACCAAACTTATAAAAAAAACTCACGGCCTCGCTTCTGCCACCTAATTTACTAGATTGCAATAAATCTAAAACATCATTAGAGAAAAAAACAAGATGAGTCGACTTGCGGTCCATGAACGTCAATTTATTAGTGTCGTGGAGAAATTCTGCTCCACAGGCCGTCGCCATTTTATGAAACTTTGTGATTGATATGTGTGAAGTAAATGTTATGATTATGATTTGATTGCGTTATTGAAGTTTAGTACGTAATTACTTGGATTTGAAAAAACAGTCCTCACAAGTGCTGCGGTTTGTTCTTTTTGAGTTTGGATAAAAAAAAAAAATTGTCGCAGTGCCGTGATGCCCGCATAAAAAATGACAAACAAAAAACAGAATAGGTTTTATTAGTAGAATGTAAAGTTTGAATCAAACGATAGAAAAAAAAACAATTCTTTTTAGTCTTACTTTCTGTTACCACAACTAAGAAACGCATTTAGCTAATAAGTTTAACAACTTTTTAGAGTCGTGCATCGTGTGCGCAAGAGCATCGAATTATAGTCGCTTCTTTTGACACAACGCGTTATAAATTGAGCCCATTTACACCTCACGACGCGAGAGCACCTCGGATGCGATAAGTAGCAGTAATGTCGTGTTGTGTAAACGAGGTCTGATTTAATGAAGTATTTATTGTATGGCAATTCATAATTATTGTAAGTTAAGATAGAAAGTGTGAAGCAGTCTGTTTGTTTATTTAAAAGAATATACTACTTTGATAGATCGTGTCAGAATAGTGATTAAATAAAGCCAATATTAATTATATCGAACAATACACCAATTTATAAGTTGAAAATGATGTTCGTTTGTATTGAATAAATCATCAAGTATTTTAAATTAGTTTTAAGCTGTACTCCCTAGAAATTATTGAATTAATTAATGATTCCAGATCAATACAAATTAAAATTGTTAATACGATTAAGAAATTGCATCAGCTTTAATCGTAAGTTCTAGTTATCCTTTAGTGTCCGACAAATCAGAAGAAACCTTGGAGTCAAAGGTAACATCATCTGCCTAGCCTTTTCCCAAAACTATCTTGGGGTCGGCTTCCAGTCTAACCGGATGCAGCTGAGTACCAGTATTTTACGTGAAGCGACTGCCTATCTGACCTCCACAACCCAGTAACTGGGTAATACGATACCCCTTAGTAAGACTGGATGTTACACTTTTTGGCTTCTGACTACTCGTAACGACTGTCAAAGATCTACAAATAACAGCCGGGACCAACGGCTTAACGTGCTTTCCGAGGCACGGAGGAAACTCGGTATGTAATTATGGTCACCCATCCACGGACCAACCTCGACAAGCACGGCTTAACCTTAAAGATCGACCCGGGCGGCTGTTATTATTTAGCCACGAGTTCCTCCAGGCAAAGGTAACAAAGAAGTGTAATACATAAAACACTTGGTTTATTTAATTTTTGACAACATTAATAAAGAAATACGATATAAAACAAAATAAAGTGCTCATAAACTGTCCTCTGAACATCAGGTTGGCCAACAGTCGGTTCACATTTAAAGTTAAAGCTCGCGAACACTTACTTAAGAAGCTGGCAGATTCATCTCATAATTAAATTGTTGTTAGTTTGTCTCTCTCTTTACTTATAATATATGTATGTATTTATGTATGTATCGTTATATTTTATTTGTAAATGTTTTCTAACCATCTGTTATGCTGCACCTACTATGTTTTCTCTCTGCATCACCCTAAGGTAGACTGGTAGAAAATTCCTAAGTAAGTCCGCCTTTGTACAGTGTTTTATACTGGTGCATAAAGTTTTAATAAGTAAATAAATAAAACTCCTGAATTTTTAAACAGTAATTGGACGTAAACTATTTTTAGTTTAAACGAGACGAAATCTCAATTTCGCCACATTTCACATTTTGTCGTGAGTTCGTAACATGTGTTGATAAACATGTAATAAAATCGCTGGACGAGGCGTAGTGATGGGACATGGAACGACCCTTGTCATGTCATTCGAATAATGATTAATTTAGATTATTCGATACGCATTTTATACAGCACTATGCGATGTTTCTAGATTGAGAGGTGATTTGTGAATAGTTGACAAACTCATCTCGACAAATGATGATAAATTCAGAGCACAATAATTCATGTTACAACTCCATTCATTACAAAAACCCATTCACAAAAACGATCGAACACCATTCAATCCGCCAATCTAATTTCGGCGATCGATTAAATCGACTAGCTATAATCGAAATGAACCATTCGATCGCCCACCTCTAAGTGAAATCGTGTTAGCCCCAATCATTTTGCGCAACGAATACTCACATGGAGATGACCCGTGACCATTTTCGATTTCATGTCTAAAATCATAACAATATACGTCGACTGATCACGATACAACGCCCATTATAGTAATTACATCTCAGACAATACCAAGTTTCACTTGCAGTTCAAATGACGAAGAGAATGAAATTGTGGAGCAATTTTCTTCTGCGTGGTATTTTGGCATGTGAAGGTTTAAGTTTGTAATCTGTTCAACAATAGTTGAGGCTTTTGCCGTATGAGTCGTGTATGGCTTCGGGTGATGAACATTGTTTGTTTTGGGTGATATTAATGCTAGTAACGGATGTAATAACGTGATTATAAATAGCACTGATGGATTGTCTGTGTGTGGCATTTTGTGGACGTGCTTCGCGACTTAGAAGGGCTCGAGAAATATGTTAGTGGAGGTCCTTTCTCTTTGTTGCTAACATTCTGAAACACAACATATATTGAAATGGTTTTCTTAAGTAATTGTCAGTGCCATACATTTCCTTATCCGAGATTGTGAAATTGCTACAACAGCTTTGAGACTAAGTAAGATATATTGTGCTACAGTTAGTGAAGCATTTTAGAGAGCGTGTTTATTGTAAAATAGATTACCTATACAATATTTTATTGAAGAAGACGATGTCTTTAGTGAAATATTCCTGCTATTCTTCTTCCACTAAGTAGAACCAACCCGCACTGGGCCCGCGTGGTGGATTACAGCCCATTCCCTCTCATAGAGAGGAGGCCTGCATCCCAGCAGTGGGAACAATATAGGCTGATGATGAAGTAGAACCAGTAGTTTGGTTCAGTAGTGATATTAGTAAAACCCAAACAAGTCCCTTCAACATTACGAAACCTATAACTATCGAGAGCACTGTATCGACACTATATTAATGGGCTCCTTTCATCTCAATCAAGCCTACAATATTTATCATAGCGTTACAAATGCGTCATTTATCAGCGCCCTCTGTCGCACGCTCGCGTCGTGCGCAAACACTTAGCTACGCCGCTAATTGCGCGGGCTCAGGCTTCGGGCCTCATTTATTTTCATACGGAATTCCAAGTCACCGATATGTAATGCTGAGAGGTAAAGTGCGTAATTTACAAGTGTTTTAGACATCTTCTACACGGTGGTAAATTTGTTCGGCTAGTCGTTAGTTTTCGATGTGTGTTGGTTATTTCGTGACAGAGCAGAAAGGTATATTTTCAGTAGATGTATTGGAAAATAAACTGTTTAAGCAGTGAAAAATCTAGACTGGATTCCACATTTGAGCTGTCTTAAATATTTCGTTACGTTTGGTAGATGAGAGGTCACAGTCTCTCGTCCAGGTATTCGAAAAGTAATAAGAATTAACCTTTTATTAAGAATTAAGAAAGATGTGTAGATTGCATTTATGAGTAGTTATTGTTGTTTAGGTATATTATTGTATTATTTATGTCACACTAGCTCATGTTTACGGCTTCACTGTTGTGAATTGAAATGCTGTCATGCAACTAAATTTAGTTGTAGGTAAAAGTATCCATGTTATTGATGGAAAAGTACTAAGAAGTGGTTACATTAAAATATAAAATTGTATATGGGAGCTGCCAAAAAACTGTTTTACAGTTTGGCAGAAGTAATTTATTGTGTAACACGGATATAATCACAAATAAAATCTTTTTCGCTTTTTCAGCTTAAGTCAGTGTGAAAAGGAATTCGAACTGATAAATTCGGATTACTGACAGTTTCTTCCGCAGGTGCTCTGAATGTCATCCGATTTACTGAATAGTACTTCTGGTATAAGACATTTCCGCCAGCAATTAAACATATTTCCTGATATTTTATTTCAGAAGAACTTAAACATTTAAAATCTCTATTAGCTGAAACATTGAAGCGATGCTCGATCATCGAGATAACCGACAGATCGTTTGTCAGTGCGCAACGCGGGTAGCGCAATATAACAACATGCTCTCAGGTAAAAGGTGCAACAAAGAACATCATTTACCACCATTATGAAAACAATATTACACATGGCCTTATTACACCACAATCTGTCCCAGTGAGCAAGCGATCCCGATCGAATATTGCTATAATTTAAACGTTATATATTTCGCATACACACTGGTAATTTGTATAAATCACGGTTCGTTGCGACACTGCGTCACGATCGCACGAGCATCCGACGGTGAGCCCGCGCAGGTGACAATGCGCAATTAGGATTATGCGCATCTAGATCGAAGTATTTCAAGTCATATTAGAGGATCGCGTGATCTGTGATCGGGATTATTTTTGCATGCGTGCGAATAATGGACTAATGTTTTGAGCAAGGACTGAGCAGTAAGTAAAATAAGGAGGTAACTATTTCAGATGGCTATGGAGAAGAAGACGATTTCAAGCCAAGAAATTACAAAAATCAGAACATTGTAATAAGTCGATTACAATACCAAGGTTCAAATCGAAGCCAAACATAAACCCGCACTTATTAACGCCACTATTTCCACAAACAATAGTCAACATTTAACCCTAAATTCAATTATTTCGGTATTATTAAGATCCACATGATAGGTTCGGTGTCAACTGCATTAGTTACTGATGGTGTGAGCGCCGCGTCCCGCACGATGTCTTGCGCAAACGCACGGATTGACGAACGTTGTGCGGGCGAAAACCCGATGCCACATGCCATCTACAAATTCGTGGGGCAGGTTAGTTTGCGTGTCTGTTAGTTTATTGCTCACGACATTCAGAAGACGAAAAGCTTCAATTTCAATTGAATTTATTAGGAGTATTATATTTTGGTGGTGGTTTTATGGTGCTGCCTACTGTTTATTATTGACAGTTAAGTATCTTGGTTTCCGGATCTGTACTTCGCAGTGGGCTTAGAATTATTGGCTATCGTTAAAATTTTAAATGCAGTGTCCGTTTTAAGATATTTTAATTGAGGCATCATGCAGCTACACTGAATTATTCATTTCTAATATTTAATAATTATTCTATTGAAATATATTCATGAATTTTCTATATTTCTCAAGTTTCACGCCCTAGGGGACAGAAAACGAGGTTTTAGTGCGAAACCGCGGGAGATTCCTAATGAATGTTTTATAAATAATCAAAGTCGTTTTAAAATTAATTTATTGGCAATTTATATTATTCAAATTAGTCGAAATTGGCCGAAACGCATTTTCACACGGTTGTTATTTTTATTTAAGTAATAAACTTTGCGTAATTTTTATGTTAATAATATTGTGCATAATTTTATTCAAATAAAGGTTTCACTAAAGGAGGCCATCTATCTGTTTAAGGTTTTAAATTATAGTAATCGAACAATTTTCTAAACAACCAATCAAATTACTTTTGAGTACTGTTCCAAGGATTTCCATTTCCAGAATACAAACCTAAATATCTATTGTTCTAAAACAGTAACTGACATTTATTTCAAACCATAAATACATCAATAGTTACCAGGATTGCCAGCCTACAAAAGTCCACAAAAACATTAATCATTTGTGGTTAAACGATATTATTATCTGGCTAACAATTAATTCTGTTGCCACAATTCGCCACGACACTTCTGAGTATAAATCATTTGGTAATCCGATATTGCTACTGTAATTTTCTGTGGTATAGTGTGGAATTGTGTGAAGAACATGGGTGTTAATTGAAAAGTTTTAAAAAGAAAACATGTTTTCTGACAGGTATCGTGGTGCGTGAAAAATCCAGTTTATACGGTGCGGCTTTAGTGGGATTTGTTTTAGTTTGTTGAATAATATTTATCTCCAGAACCTTATAAATAATTGTATAAACAGAGGTTTCATTATTGCAGGCCGTTTCCCATAGTTTCCGGGAAAATTGTTTTAAAAAAAAAACAGGAATTATTAATTTTCCAACTAGGGTAATTAAATGATGGGTTCTTTAACACAATTTTAAGAAATTGTAAATAATCGAAATCACCTGTAACGCATGTGCATTTTTTTTTGCTGCAAAATCGTTCTTAATTTAAACATGCACAATATAACAGACGTAAATCTAAGCTAGTGGACAGGTACACATAAATATTATTTGGTTGGTTGGATTGTGTTCTATCCCAACCCTAGTGAAAGGTTATTGTCTATGGAGAATGTGTCACCATAGTTACGATGTGTCATTTCTACCATTTAATGTCACGACTTGAGCGTGGGGAGTCTTGTTTTAAAATTACAATTACATTGTATACGTCCTTAGCGCGAGTAATCATGTATGTGAATTTATTGACTCGACAACTCATTAACATATTTCGATGTGTGTGTGCGTTTGTATTTTGTCATTTGAATAAGCCTATGGGATTTAAATAAACGACGGCTTGGTATTTTACTAGAATTTATAATTTTTTTCTTTGTAATTTGCATTTGTGTGCACGGCAGCGTGCACGAGTATGCAAGGCAGCGTGCACATCGTTTACAATTTTTTGTTACATTTTATTTCTTTTACGTTTAGTATCAGTTGCTCAATTGCAAAAAAGTGTTATATTTTATCTGTGCCATTACGTTTTTAAATTAAAAATAAAAACAAATGGCGGGAAAAGCTAAAAGCGTCGATGTCTATGGTATGGCGGGCGTTTTGACCTGAGCGGTTTTACATTGTTTTTTTGTTAAGCATTGCAATTATTATTGTTGAGAAAAATACAACAAAGAAATAGGAAAAGAAATACTGTGCTTTATTTTGCCTCCCTACTTCTGTTTTTTATATTTTACTGTCCTAATTATTCTACTTTATTTTCGGTCCAAACCAAATATAACATTGTATGTTCTTAACACCTGTATGTAACAAGAGCAAGTGTCTCTCTTTATCCCGCTTACTAACATTGCACAATTTAGCGATACAAATATTATGGAAATTTAAAATCTCCAGCTCGTTTCCCACGTCGCTGTTGCTTCACATTGACATAATGCATGCGATGCCATGCTCGACGCTTTGTGCATTTTACTTTGTTGTGTAATGTGATGCATGCACTTAGGGCTGTCGAGTGAAATGGAGCGGGTGGGCCCTTTCCACATAGAGATGTGGTGGAGGTAAAGGAAATATTATAAGTTAGCTGTTAAAGCTCTGAAAGTGCTGTGGAAACTCCCTTTTTTTCAAGTTACAAAATGTTCTATATTGACTTCTACAATTGTTGTTTTTTGGAAAAGCTAGATAAAAATTGGATTTTTGAAGTGACTGAAACATTTATATTAGTACAATTTAATGGGATTAAATATAATGAGCACCAAAAAATACTTTGAGATCCTAAGCTACGTTACCAAAAAAAAAATACTAAACACCAAAAAAATTGAATTCAAAGACCAAATATAGTAAATGATCACCAAATTTTGTGGCAAGAAGAACTTAGGAAGCAAGTGCGACATCCCCTTCGTGTTAGGTTACTTTAAACCCTGCAGAGAGAAATAGGAGCCCGGAGCGCGTAGCGGGGCTCCGTCGACTACGCCTTAGTTCGGAGCTGTGATTTTCAGGTTTTTAATTCTGGTGATCATTTACTATTTCTGGTGATCATTTACTATTTTAGGCAGTATAAAAATGTTTTTTAAGGTTATATTTACTTTATCTGGTGTTATGTTAAACATAAGCCCAATTTAATGTAGGGGAAAATAAGTGAAAGCTTCATACAATGGCTAAATAAAAAAGACGCAGCGAGAAGTATTTGGTAGACTTTATTTTTTTAAAACAGTCGTTACATACTGCCAAGCCAAGACATCTTTTTTAACATCGTTTTTCCTTGCAACGAATTCAAACTCATATTGAAGCCAAGTAAAATTAATGTTTCACTTCGTACAGCCCTAAATAGGGCAAATAATATGGGTATGATTCGCGTCACGGCCCTCATTGTGCGCGTGCGCCGGCAGAAAGCGATGTTTATTTTATTACTCAATCAGCTAATAGAAATGTTTTATTATACTAGACTTGTTAACTTACATTTGTTTTAATGGTTGACTTCACTTTATTGGTTTATGTTTATTTGTATATTGTGAGGAGCTCGTGGCTAAATAATAACAGCCACCCGGGTCGATCTTTAAGGTTAAGCCGTGCTTGCCAAGGTTGGTCCGTAGATGGGTGACCATAATTACATACCGAGTTTCCTCCGTGCCTCGGAAAGCACGTTAAGCCGTTGGTCCCGGCTGTCATTTGTAGATCTTTGAAAGTCGTTACGAGTAGTCAGAAGGCAAAAAGTCTGACATCCAGTCTTACCAACGGGTATCGTATTACCCAGTTACTGGGTTGTGGAGTTCAGATAGCCAGTCGCTTTATGTAAAATACTGGTACTCGAAACCGACCCCAAGTTAGTTTGGGAAAAGGCTAGGCAGATGATGTTCATTTGTATATTGTTTTACATTATGTTGTAATTGGTGTAAGAAGATGGGTCTAGGTCGCAAGCGCGGCTGTTGAGCATGAGGTCCTGAGTTCGATTCCCAGGTCCGGCAAAATGTTATTGGGTTTTTCTATCAAGAATTTCTTAGTAGCATTCTTGGAGTCTGGATTTGTGCCCGATAGATGGCAATAGGCTCGCCCCCTATTACATGGGACTTAAACATAACTGGCGAAATGTGGGCGTTCTATAGGGTACACCTCTGCCTAACCCATCGAAGGTTAAGGGCGTGATGTTATGTTATGATTCTAGGATGGGTTTTCAGGATGGGTGGTCCTCAGTACGGGTTTTCTTTTGAATGAGAAATACACAAAAGTATTTATATTGAATGTGGATGTCTACATATAAAGCCGTATACAGACTTTGTGAGGCATACGCCGCGGACAGCGCACAGTGAATGCCTCACAAGTAGTACCTGTGTACCTGTATATTCGCAACAAACATGAAGACACAAACGAGGTATTTGCTTTGCACGCGATGGCTCGACCCGAGCATATGTTGGTATCATTTTTCAAAACGCACGCCTCAAGCCGAGGCATTCGTTGTGCGCCGTTCGTGGCGCATGCCTCGCAAAGTCTGTATCCACCTTAAGAGAGGCAAAGCGTAGACGAAATGGATTGATAGTGAGTAATATGATAATATGGTTGGGAAAAGAAGAAGAAAGAGAAGGCGTCTCCTCGACAAGTATCTAGTGGTGTATGTAATTGCAAAAATAAACATTCGTAGGGTGCAATTGTTCAATTATATTTTCTCCATTATCCGGGATAACCGTACTATTAGACAGTTCATTGTAGGTTATCTAGACGTCAATACTTAAATGGACAGTGCGATATAAATATGCAAGGAATACAGACTCTTTTCACAAGGATTGGCGAATAACAACTATAGTTAGGGAAGTGGAAGGTGAGAAGGGTGGCCTGTGGAGGAGGACACAAATAGCTAATAATAATAAATAATACCGAGGACCGGTGACACCGTCACTTGACAATAAGCCGAGTCTACTCAAACCTGTAAAGTTCACTAATACTCAATAGAATCCGGAGTTTACTGTCGACCAATGACCGTAATATAATGAGCTTTATACAGAACCAATATTACGGAGAAACTTGCAATAAATGTTAGGGAAGACAGGATTATATATGTTTTGTTATGTTTTAGGTATTATTGGGATTTACAGTCGTTTATTGGCATGTAAGAAAGCTAATCATAATTATGCTTTCTCATTTTAATTGTATAAGTAAACTGCGTTTTAATATTTATGTCATTATTTAGTTACTGGTTGATTATCAAATCAATAGTCATTTTCAAATATCATTGCTTAAATTAGCGCTTTTTGGTCGGCATCGATAATAACCTGAAAAAAGCGGACACGCTGTGTTTATGCTGAAAATATCATTGAATTTAATATGATTTTTTTTCAACAACTTTTTCACACTTCGTTCAATAACTTTCTAGCATAATGCACAAAAACCAACTATAAAATAAAGCAACACGGAACATTTTTTTGTACAACAGATGAGAATTAAAACCTTTTTTTTATGATGAAACGCGGTAGCTATAGAAAGGTACGTTAACAAAGATGATCTTACATAACACCAGCCTCCGGATAATTAAAGCAAGTTATGATTATTTTTCAATACTCTTGTTTTATTTGGTCCCTTTCACCGCGGTACGCAATTAAAATTGTAATAAAAAAAGTGTACAAATATGAAAACATGTAACCGAATATGACCAGAGATTTTGACACTTGAGTTTGTGTGGAGAAGTATTAAGGTTGTATGATCGTGATGGGTCTTGATGAAATGGTGGTTTGGAGCAGAACGGTGAATGATTATATTAGTAATCATAATCATGGTTGTAGGTCTACGTGACGGAGTGACGTTTTATTGTAGTGACGTGCACGTCTCTATTGTTAGACCGGGACTGAACTGGAAGGGCCATTCGTATTTTGTAGGAGGAGTATTATTGTTGAATGAATAGTCAAGTTTTTGTCATAATCTTTTAAATGTAATTGTAAGCCAGTTTTTACAAGCATTAAGTGCTATCTAAATGAACGCATGAATTTCGCTTTCGGAATTTTAAGTTTCAGCCCTTTGCCGACCGTTGAAAATTCTAAATCAATGGTTTTTATTCAGCTGTAATAGTTTTATTGAAATTAACTAAATATTTAAAAAAAATTAAGAATACTCTAAAAAGAATCAACATTGACGCCAAATGTTAACCTTGATATAAAACCACAAATATCCACAATTCTCTGTTTGCAAGTGACAAAATAAACGTAAAGATTTTTGTACTGTCAATATATTTTATAGTTAAACATTACTCAGAGTGCACGTTTGATTTTATCTGCGCACGCCTTTTCCAAGATCCGTTGGCGTGCAAATCGACCCTATCGGCCAGAGAGAAACGAATTTGTATCGACTTGCACTTTATACCGATGAAACTACGTAATAGCCGATGAGTACCTTATTATAATCGTAATAGAACTACATCTTAGTTATACATTAATTATCCAAGCACCTGATGACGCCCTCAGCTGAACTCTCTCGCTATATTTACGACTCATCAACCTGTTATAGATCATCGTGTTATAAAATTTATTGCTGCAATTTCCTGCTTATAAAATAATCTACTAGATTGTATCGATCGATATATCTTAAGTTTTACTATTCATAAATAACATATGCTCCTCTCTATAATATCTGTCAACCAATCAAAGTGCGTTCTAAAGTTTGGTAATAGTGATGTGCACTTACCGTTGCGTATTCGGCGCAGATATCGATGGAATTGATAAAGTCGCAAACTTCATCGACGGACCAGGCGGAGAGTCTCGCGCGGGCTTCGGCGCAGAGGCACTCACGCGCATCACTACGATCTAAGGGAAAAATTAATATCATATAAATTTAATTTATTGCCACTTTAAATCACATTTGAAAACGGTTTTAACAGAAAATTAAGTCTATCGGGTTAAGTTATCGAAAATTAAACTTGGTTTTACTTTGGTTAGCAATCATAAAATTAAAATATCTATGTATAATTATGATCATGTATTGTGTGTCTCGTTTCATAATGAATTCTTGTATGATAATATGGCAGTACTATGTTATAATTCGTTGATATTTAGCACTTTGACATTTGAATAACCTTATTATTTATTGTTATAATAGAGATGTCGCTATTGTGAGAATTAATATTAGCTGTTCGTCATTGTAGATTATTATTTTATAATGAGTCGTGAATTATGGTATTGTGTTGATGACACATGGATAAATTAGAAGCTTTTGTGATAGCTATATTTGGTTACCTAATTAATTAAGAGGTTACAAGGAAGGTTATTTATGAAGTCGAATTAATAACCAAATATTAATTCGACTTCACAGAAACAGTGACGACTTGACACAGACGTCTCGACATTTTCTAAAATTCACGTGGTATTAAAAATATAAGTAAGTTTAGGGGCTTGTGGCTGTGTGTGGAATAACAGCCGCACAGGTCGATCTTCAAGGTTAAGCAGTGCTTACCAAGGTCGGTCTGTGGATGGGTGACTATCATTACATACCGAGTTTTATCCGTTTCTTGGAAAGCACGACAAACCGCATTCATTTGTAGATCTTTGACATTCGTTACAGGTAGACAGTACAGGCCTGAAAGTCTGACAACCAGTCTTCCCAAGGGGTATCGTATTACCCAGTAGTAACTGGGCTGTGGAGGTCAGATAGGCAGTCACTCGCATGTAAAATACTGGTATTCAGCTGCATCCGGTAAGACTGGAAGCCGACCCCAATAAAGGTCGGAAAAAGGCTAGGCAGATGATGATTAAAAATATAAGTTCGTCTATTCATGACGCCGATCAATCATCATTTTAGCCATATTGCTTAGTTTCATGCGTTTTTCGTCATAAGTTTATATCGCGACTAGATGCTAGTAAATATATATATTCTGCCCCGAAGGGATTACTGGGTGATGCTATATTTATGTTACTTACCATCATTAGACACCCTGTCCCTCTCATCACTGTCACTCCTAGTGCTAGGGCTGGCGGAGAGGCGCGCCCTCTTGGCGGCACTCTCGCCGGCCGCTGATAGGTCGAGCGGCGAGTGTTCGGGTGCGCCAGCGCCGTTGCGCTTGCGACGTGACCTCCCACCGCGACCGACCCGCGATATTGCTAGCAGGGTCTGTGGAGAAATGTAGGTGATGAGGTGTGCTGGGGAATGTAAAGGAGCTGTTTTGTGAGTGAAAGGCGTTGATGTTACAGTCGACCAGATAGAAATAGTTTGAGAGTAAGTTTCATAAACATTCAAAGTTCAACTCAATCAATATTAGATGGACTCCGGACTCGACCAGTAAGCCAATTTCTTATTAAAAAACTCAATTAGTCAGAAGTCCATCAAGCGGCGCATACAGTACAATGTTAAGCAAACATGAAAGGCGAGCCAGTAGGCTATTATCTGATCGAGAGCACTCTCGTATCGTAAGTGGCGAGCATTCATCATAATAACGTTCCGCGCGTCACGCTCCGCGCCCGCGGGTCAAATTGCAATCTATCTTTTTTAATTGCCACGCGTACTAAAAAAGGCGAATGCAGGGTAATTCCGAATAAAATTCAGACGGAGGCGCGCGCGCGTGAAATGAACACGACTGTACTAGTGCACGGCACTGGCCAGCGCGTGCGCCTACCGGCTAGCGGCTACGTGCTGAAGCAGAGCACCCGCCATAAATCTTACCGATTTATTTCCGCGTCGCCCCTGTTTCTCTTTATAGGTGAAAATAAATTTAAACTACTATTTATAGATCGCTTTAACCGTAAAGAGAAATGTAACAAATCACGCCCCGACGGCAATTTGATCTCGATTGTGTATCATATGAAATTACGAAAAAACACGTGATGATCACTTTATGTCGCTGCAATTTAGCTAGAAAGTCGAAATCGAATAACTGTTATGATTCCACGCTGCAATTTTATCGTGTCTCTTATTGCACTCGTGTGCAAAAAGTCAACTAATTTTAAAGTCGAGTTGTGTTTCGATTTCACATCCCATCACTAGCGTGTCGCGGGGCGAGCCGGCGCGCATGCGCGGCGCGTGCCGCGGCCAATTAGTGCAGCTCCAGTTCCTTTTACAGTGGAGAGTCGAGTCGAGTCGGTTCGCTGCCGAGCAGGGGGCGGGGCAGCACTATTACCCTGCCGATTGTGCGCGCACCGCACGCTCGCAAGACGAACAGCAATTAACACTCTCTCCACTACGTCTATGCAACACCGGAGGAAGTGTAAAGGTCGTGAGCCTTATCAGATTTAATTGCGACCATTATTACTGGAAAGGAAGCGAGGTGCTCACCGCGCATTATGATTTTAAAGAGGTTCAAATTAACATAAACGAGCTCCACTCGGCGAAGATGCGTCGCGCGATAACGACTCATGAATTTTACGAGACATTTTAATCACAGCCGTGAACTATGAAACGGTGTATGATGTGTAATTAAAACAGGAAGGTCAGTGAGCACTGTGTATATAATTAATATGAATTACAAATGTACTCTTTTGAAATGAAAACTCATCTGAGCGTAAATTATTTCATAGGGGCAGTGGCCTTGCCTTAAGTAACGTACATTATGAAGTAATAAATACGAAACTGTTTTTTTTTCTTAAAAATATAATTAACTTAAGAAATAGCTTGGAAATAATTATAGGGATTTATGTAACGTATCATTTTCAATTGTTTATGATTTGGAACTTCCCGTTTGGCTGTGGGTATTTGAAACCCATAATATTAAATTTTAATATAAGAAAAGCAGCCAAATTGCTCGTTATTACCCCAAATAAGAGAATGCTTGGTTTCGTTTATAAGAGGGTAATAGAAAACCACAATGTCTTTCCAAATTAAATATAATACGACAAACCATTACTGAATTGGTTCAAAAGGCCAAACAAACTATATTACTTTAATTTTATTAGAGAACCGAAACTACAACCTCAATATATCAAAATAGATTTCAAATAACATTCAGCATGAAGTATAATTTTAATATCTTCTAAATTTAACTAAATCTGAAAGTTTCTACTGTAACTTCCATGTATATTCTGTACGTAGAATATGGTGCAGTCCGTCTATTAATATCCCCAAACTTTAAATAGGCTCAGGTGGCAAAAAAACCTAAACCTCGATCTAGTTCAAAGTTGAAGCTTCAAAAAAATCTTGCTTACCTTAGTAGAACTCATATCTAGCATGACAGGGAAGGCGGGCAGCCGGGGTGGGCCCCCCTGTTTGCAAGCCAGCTTCGTGAAGAGGCCACCGAGCGGCGCGTCCGTCGCGTCCTGCGCAGGCGCCGCGGTTCGCACGTCACCGAAGCCATTCGTGCGGTGGAAGTAGCTGGGAGAAGAAATGTATGATTAGATAGAAAATATATTGGATATAAGGGAAATTATGGGAATCAACACGGCAAAATGAAGAAAGAGCAATTCTAGAAAAAAAAATGCGGAAAACTAGTTTTTCAGGCAACAGAAAAGCTTGTTTGTCTTCAAGCAATTCCGTAGTTAGAATTCGCATTCATAAACATTTGAGTAACGAAAGTCGAAATGATAAAAACATAAGCTCTATGCAAAAACGAGGTGATTTTATGGTGGCGGTGGTGTTACTAACATTTTATGTAAGTAGTTTTAAGGTATATACTTACTACAAAAAAAGAAAATGTATTTTTATACATGTATGTTAGTCTGTTAGGTATAAATAAAGGGTGTAAAACACTTCTTAACGAAGCCGAAAGGCACTGGTTCTCCCTGTCATTGCGATATTTTTTTTGTTCTACACTATACCTGGGAACCTTCTAGTTACGGAGATATTAGGGGTCAAAGTTCCAACTTTTTGACAAGTATTTTTTTAAATACAAGTTTTTAATGTAAGATTTTTACTTTAAACACCTCCACGACAACCGTACTATTCAATCTGTCCATCAGCACAATGTTTTGAGTGCGTTACATTGAGTTCTACCACAAAACATGATTTTACACCCCCCAAAAAAAAGTCGTTTCCCAGCAATAATTTTTGCGTAAAGTTACTTAGTTTCATGTACAGAATGCTTAGTTGACGGCTTCGTGATGAGGTGATTTACACGGTGTATATCTATAGGCCAAAATAGCCTGAGAATAAATGAATGTTATGTTAGGATTTCTATCCGTTCCGATAAAGAGGTGGTCATCTCTGTCAGCTTATAATTAAGCTATTCTGCCTACGTTCTGCCTACTAAATTATAATTTTATATCGTTGCTGCAAATAAACTCCAATCTTAATTAAATCGATTTAAGATTTCGTTTCTCATGTTAACTTAATTGAGTTATAAACACCCAATTTCTAAATTTTCACATTTATGTTTATAATTTTATTCTCACAGTGAGTTTGTTAATGTAATAAATTAGAGGTTACACTCAAAATATGTAGTATATTTCAGTAATCGAATTTGTAAGAGCGAATTTCAAAAATTAAACTAAACGCTATCGGGACATCTACACGGAGCTCAAGAGACGAGACTGTCATTTTATGGCACTAATTATTAATATTAATAACTAAATAACAATATTACAATATTGACTATATTTTATTGCAATACTAACATTGACAACTCTTAAACGCGGTTTAGATGTGCTGATCGCGTTTAGTTTCTGTGGTATATTTCCCCCGGAGGTTTCTAGGTAGTAGTTTTTGTTTCCACTAAGCTTTTCGAAGCTGGCATTATTTGAACTATGTTAGTCCGAATATTGTTTGTATAGACTCAAGTAATACATGATCGATTTATGTCAACACAAATGACAAATGAAGACAGGATAACTGTAGATATTCGGCAAATCAAGCTTATTTTAAAACGATAAATTAATGAAATACGACAATCACAATAATTATGTTAATTTATCCGAGTCAATAAATTGAACAGGCCCGTGGTAATTATCTTGCTATCAAAACAATTCTGATGATATTTGATGCAAATTAATGAGTATCAGTTTAGAAGTTAATGTCTCCCGGCCCCAATAAAATACCAAATTTATTACCTAATACTACACCCTGTTTTATTACACGTTTCGTTTTTACCCAAGAGTTCTTTGATGTCAAAGAGAAAAGTGACAAATGATTGCGATATTTTTATTGAGTCGACAAAACTATAAATAAACGAACGCAGTACTTACAAAGTTAATTTTAATTTATTACAGCCAAGTGAAATAAAATTTGTAACCTCTGATATTCTCTTGAAGTTTTATTTCTTTTTAAGATGCGACCTGAACGACTCCCCAGCTAGAAATTCCGTTTTACGAATGCAAATAGATACGACAACCGGCGCTCACGTTGTCGTATTTGGTAATTAAAATAGACAAAGTTCAGCGACCGCAGATGACCAATTCATTAATATAACATAAGTTCACACGGACAGCTTCGGTTCTCACGAATCATGTAAATTTGTCGACTAAACGTAAGTTTTCAAATCGATTAATATGCTAATCGATGTTGGGCATCACTAGCATCGGTCGGTGAACCGCGGGTCGCATACTATTGTGACACCGACCGTGTGAAAAATGATTGATGGATGCGAGTATCGAATCGAGAATCGATAATCGGAAATGGATTATTCGATAACGACAGCGTATTAACTAAGGAATTTTATACATGGATTCATTCTGGAAATTAACGTAGGTATAATTCAAAATGGAAGCAAGGTTAATGTCGTAATTTCAGACTATGTATAAACAAAAAGTATAGTTTGGTTCTTCTTTTTAGAGTTTATTCGACATTAAGTGAACTGCATTAGTGGTTTATGCCTCTAATTAATTTTGTATCCAATCCGTCTACAATTATGTTCGTATATGTAATTATGGCGTTTTAATTGTTTTTTCAGGCTCTTATGTCAGTTGTGTTTTTAATTGGTGTTTTATGATTCTGTTTCACTAATTGTATATAAAAACACGAATATTCAGTATTTTTTTCTAACATAGTCAGTTTGTCAGATGCTGTGTCTGTTATGCACGGTTCAGCGCAAGTTTAGGCTTTTGTTAGATGATTGAGGGAAAGTTGATGAACTTAAATCTAGCATCTACCTGATGTAAACTTGATTTAAAGATGCCCAGGATTTCCTACATTGTATATATAAAATTATAAACGCGAAACTAACTCAGTCTGTCCTAACCCAACCGTTTCACGCCTTAGTTATCGGATAATTTTGATCCCGGCGATACGTTCCAATGGGATTTCCGATCTCCGCGTGGGAAAAGCCGTGGGCAGAATCTAGGTGTCTTAAAAAGTTAGAGCTACCGTGCTCTAGTGAAGTACCAGGGTATGATGAGGGTGAAGGAGCCATGCAGCTACAATACTCACTCGTTGTTATTGTGCGTGTTGTACCGCGCGGCTAGTGAGCGCATGATGTCGGAATAGTTGCGCGGCGGGTGCGCTGATGCGGGCGGAGCGGGCGCGTGCGGGCTGCCGCGCTCAGGTGGGGTACCGGGGTACGATGAGGTTGAAGGAGTCACGCTGCGAGACCTAGTGGTGAGAGGGGAATGATGGTTAAATACATGAAGGAATTTTTACCGGGAGCTTCCGCTTAAATAACTGTGAACCAATCATTGGACAGTTTACTGCTGCACCACAGGATAATGAAGTGCTATATGTATGCAGTAGGGCAATGCAAGATCCGAACAACGCCTAAGTGCACTCGAATTCCATGCACTACAATATCAGTATTACTTGCGGCAAGTAGTTAGATAACTAAGTAGAAAGAACCCTCTGGAACCCATCAGAGATTAGAAGAAGAATAGCACGCCAAATACTGTGTCCAATTATAAATAAGGATGCTTGACTATACTGCAGCTGCTTCAAGGTCCTTCATCTATTTTCCTATTCGTCTGTTGTATCTCCGAGGCAACTACTTATATTTTAGCAGCCCCTGATAAACATCGTATATTCTGGTTCTGTTTTCGATTCTGGAGGATTACCATGACGCCTTAAAGCAGTATTGTTTCATTATTATTCCAGTGTGGGAAAGAGACGGAGCTATAGAAGACGTCTGACGCCATCCCTTTCCCACTCTGGATTAATATTAAATCAATACTGCTTTGAGACGTTATGGTAGGCCTCGTCGTTTCTGGTTTCAACTGACCTGGAGGCGTTGGAGTCATGCGGGCTAAGCCGCTCGCTCTTGACGGGCGCGTGCGGCGCTGGGGTGGGCGTCGGCGGCGGTGCGTGCGCGGGCGACGCAGCGTCGCGCGCGCACCGCCGCGCGCCCCCGCCCCCGCCGCCGCCGCCTTCACCTGTACCACAAAGAAAATAATGCATTAGTATTGGAAAAGAAATACAGAGCCAGCAGAGCTTCGTACAAGGTTTTACAGGATGATGTTTACAAACAAGGGACATATGATGAAGAAGTGTTGTTAAAGATCCATCAAGTAGTGTCCCTGGATGCATTTGATAGGCAAAACACAGCAAAAATGCTTAAGTATAAGAAGATGCAGAGCCAGCAACTGCATGCATGATTTTATAAGATGTTTGTAGGTAAAACAAGGGACATTTTCAAGAAGGTTGTTGAAGATCTATCAACTAGTGTCTTGGGATGTATTTGATTTAACAAGCGTTGCCAAAACACAGCTTGACAGATCTCTGGTTTTATTTTATATTTCTGTAGTTTATGACGGCAGTTAAGAAGTAAATTAATATGTTTTGAGCTTCAGATTGCGTAATTTCTTAAATTCGATGATCTGGAGCGAGAGCCGTACAAAGTATTGAAAAAGTTAACCTCACGAGCAATTATTATCGCACTTGTGTGTTAGTACAGAATCCGGTTGGAGGTACTCACTGGCCACTTGCAGAATGAATAAAAACCGTAGAAACCGTGAACCTAGGGTTTAATCCTGGCCGATAGAATTGTAGATTCAAATCAGATGCCGAAATTCTCTACACTTGGACTTTTGGAACTTTGGACTTCTTTAACGAAGTCCGATAAGGAAAACAACGATGACAATTATGATTTTAACTGAACACAAAAAAAAAAAAACTTAATTTAAAATCTTCCCAGACAACTACATTCCTTGCGATTCTCACAGACATAATCACCTGTTTTATTCTGTCACACATATATATACCGAATACTTCGACATTAACCGCGGTACTTCAAGGGCAGACCTAAAGTTTATCTCTTACTCATATTTATTCGGGCACTGGCACGGATCTGCGGGAGGTGTCAAAAGCTCAGTGGCCGAGGCATCTCGACATTCCGATATCATCTCGCGGCTCCTTTGATCGTGGACCAGAGAGCGCAAAACCCGGAGTTATACGGAGTTCTCGGATACTTTCGTACAGATCGCCGCGATCTACGGAATTAATGAGCAAAGAGGTGTGAAGTGTCGCACTTGCGGAGTTGAAGTTGATGGCAAGCAATGTGTTGTACAAGTTTTCCAAATTCTTCAGTGATTTTGATAAAGAATGTCGCGTTTTTGCGTGTGTTTCGTTGTTGTTGAGTTAAATTTTGGGTTGTTGATTAATGGGGTATATTTTTGTTTACAAGGTGTTTTTTTTTTAAACTTTCAGTATTCATATATTTCCAGATAACGTAGTGGAGAAAATCCTAATTTAATTTATGTTGCTTTGGTTTCAAAAGACAAATTTTGTTACCAATGAGTCTTCCTTTATTTACATTTAATAATCAAATCACAGAAAACCACAGACCAAGCCTGTAGCGTATCATCTCACGGTCAGAAAATCCAAGTGAAAAGATAAATAAAATTAAAGTAGGCCTACCAAGCAAACTAACAAAACTTTTCCTCCTTAATTACGACTGCGGACATAACTTGAAATGTCACAGTAATTATGCAAGCTTGTCACATCCAACTGTTGTCTATAAATCACAAATGATTCATTGTGAGAATAACCTGCTACTTGTCACGGCGAAATTATCGTTATTAATAACACCTTTTACGCGATTAACAGTTTCACTCTTGTTTTATTAGTGCAGGGACACACCAGCCACATTTACGCGCGTACGTCGTGTCGCGTTTTGACGTAAGTGTAAAATTCGCTACTTCGAAGCTTGAACCTTAGAACTAAGAAGATAATGATCACTTTCGATGTGCTTTGGATTTCTACATGGACTTTTAACACTATTGACTTAAGCTTTATGTTCGTTCCAAATAGTTTTGAATGTTCCATCACCGTTATCAGTTATCACTGATAGAAAACTGTCACTTTATCAATCCCTTCTTAGCTTTTGTTTTTGCTGAATTAAAAATTAAGTGAATAAGTTGAAGCGTACATTGTACCAAAATTAATTAATTAATTTTGGTAGTGTGTCACAACACTTACCAACTCAAAAACCCGGTAACGTAATATTTTTCGCAGGTGTTGCTTTTGATTGCAATTATGATAATGTTAATGTCATTATTAATGTTGGTAAACAAGGAGATTTGCATGAAATCTGTGAGGTACTGACCTGAATGATGCTTTTAGGGGTCAAGAAGAAAGTGACCAAAGTGGTTTATGTGAGAAAAGGTGAAGTTTAATGTGTTCCGGTGACTTTTTAGCTAGTAATTTATGTTTGTTGGTGTAAGAGCTAATAAATATGCCAGATTTGCGAATAGAAATGTTAATGCGTTGAAGAAAAAGTATCGCTTGTTTTTGTATCACAGTAATTTTTTTTATGGCACTAAGAGTTATGTTACAAAATATGGTCATTCACTAAGTTTTGTAACTTAAACGGAAACATAAATAGCTGCTATAATCATAAGTTATCTTCCTCTCTCACGTTACTTAATAGATGTAACTGACTTCTTATTGAGTAATATTAATATAACATTTAAAAATAGTCTATTGTCGACCATCTAAATTATATTATTAACCTCCATTGAACACGCACAAGGTAGCTACCATAGCCTATAGTGTTATGAGAAAATTATAATAAATTGACGTTTTTGTATGAAAAGAAGCGCCCAGCGTAGGCGGCAGACATTTTGTTAAAGAATGATATACACTAGTGTAATGATAACATAATATTTATAAAGAGATTATGGACCACATACGAAGAATAACGAACTTAACAATATATGGACAGATCCGGGTTATATTTTCTAAATTTCGGACTTAGGATGTCAAAGTGGGAGTTCCGTGGGCTAGATATATGGGTTCAAAAAGTTGATCCGAATTATACGTTGTATCTGTCTTTATTACAAAAGAAACGAGTTGTAATTTATCAGGTTTTAAGATCAGATAAAAGGTGACAAAGTTTTCCGTATTTGTCTAAGAGAGGAATGGTGTTTCTTGTGGTATTTAATCTGTGCTTGCTCCGATTTTTGGCAGATTTATGCTAAATCATGCATTATTACGTGGGTGTGAATATGTATTAACTTGAATTGCCAATGGACGTCAGATTTGGCGAGATAATATCTTAATACCAGTCTATAAATACAGTGGGGATTACCAAAATTCATACAATATGTAATAATTTTGTCATTTCTATCTCTCGCTCGCTCTCTTAAATTAACTCCTGGTTTCTGAAAGAGACAGGCACTGCACGAAAATGATCGCCATTCATTCTTCAAAAAAAAAAGATTCGATTAAACATACAAAGCTTTTTAAAAAACGAAGGGCACCAGTGGCCTACCACGACGTCTTAAAACATTATTGTTTCATTCTTATTCCAGAGTGGGAAAGAGACGGGTGCTATACAGGTCGTCTAGCTCCATCTCTTTCCCACTCTGGAAGAAGAATGTAACAATAATGTTTGAAGACGTCATAGTAACCCCCCTGGAAAAATCTCAGAAAAATCATCAAAATAGCATTGAAACTTGATATGCATAATCATAAACCCAACAACGTATCTTCAATATTTATCAAAAAATATTAAATGTTGATATTTTTGCAGGAAGTGATCAGTATTTACGATGGCGACCAATGAATGTTGGTTTCCGGCGCCGTTGAGAGTCTATAATGAGAGGAAATGATCCGTTAGAATAGTAGCCTTGTGTGGCCTGTGGTCAGTGGCCAGCTGGCCATGTCAACCGATTATCCAAATACTTAGCATGTGTATATGAGAGTGGAAGTATGAATGTAAATATGGAAGGTGGATTATAAATGGTCTTGTGGCACAGAAGGGTCACTTTTGAACAAGGGTAATGTTCAAAAGTGATGTTCAATGGAAACTTGTGGAATTCATTTTTGTATGTGCTGTATTTTTTAAATCTTTATCCTTACTAATATTATAAATGCGAAAGTCACTCTGTTTGTTTGTTACCTTTTCACGACTAAACGGCTGATCGGATCTTAATGAAATTATCAAGAAGATAGATGTCAACCCGAGGAAGGACATAGGCTATATATCATCACGCTACGACCAATAGGAGCGGAGCAGCATTGAAAAATGTTGCGAAAACGGGGAAAATGCGACGCAGACGAAGTTGCGCGGGACAGCTAAATTTATATAAAAATAATTGTCATTTTTTATTATTCTAAGTTTTAATACACTGGTCACGGTCACTAACACTGTCATTGACACTTAAATTTCATATTTACCATGTTTATTATTTGTTTTGAGTTGTTATTTTTGGTTATTTTTTTTTTATAAAACTGAGTGATATCGTTTGAAAGGATTTTAAACAAGTTTCAAACGAACACGCGTCTATAGCCCTCCGTCTTCCAATCCATATCCATCCGCTAATTCTACATAAAACATTCCCTTTCTTGACTAACACCCAATAAACCCAACAAATCTATCAATTCTAACAGAAAGCTCGTAACAATTGAACAGCAACTAACTGAGCAGTTAACCGATGGGAGTGGAACAAGGTTCAATTAACCTTTGGTTAGAGTAACTGATGGTAATGCAGCGTGTAACACCACATTGATACCGGTCGAAGCGTTTGACTTGACACCTAAGTTGTGTGTGTGGTCCAAGTGAGAAGCGATGGCGATGGAATAACTGAAATATTGTTTGTTTTTAATTAACATTTTTAGTTACTTTGCTTTACTTAGATAATGCATTCTAAAAACTAGATTCGTTTACTTAGCTAGTGTAATCTGAAAAAAATGGATATAATGTCTAGTTTTGCAGGTAGACACTGCATAGTTCGTCAGCATTCAATAGTATGAGATTTTTCTTCATCTTACTTTCGATGGATCGGAAAACGTATTGAGTTGGTTTATATGTCTTTCCTTCACAAGCTTTTTATGACATTTAACACATAACTGCCTCCGCCAGTATATTACGGCACGGCACCTACCAGTAGGGTCAGCACCGTCGTCAAACAAGGTACCGTTGGCAGCACCTGACACGAATGACGGCACGTCCACCGAACAGCCTGCCTAAGTGATCGGTACCGTTTACAAATATGTGCTCGGTACGGAGTGATTATCGCGTGCGGGACTTTTTTACTTCTGGATGTGGTATTTAGCGGATAGTGCGTTTAAGTACTTAGACAAAAAATAGTATGTTGATATTGTTTTATTTTACACTAGCATTTGCCTGAGTCTTCATCAGCGAGAATACCCCATGAAAACATACTACATGAAAAAAAACCATCTCACTCTGGTCTACCTGTGTCCCTTTAACTGAAATGTGTTCAGCCGTTAAGACACGAAAAGGACTCTAACAGACCCATAGTAGTGGCATTTATAAAATAGTATTGATTATTTCGACCAGTAGGGATGGCAACCTGCATATGGATTCCAGGACACGCTCATGCTAGGATCTTTGGAGGGTGGCCGCTGGACGACAAGCGACTAGTATTATAGTATAGACTACTATTATATACAATTGGAGTGGTCCATGGCCAGTTGTAGACTATCTGTATGGCCAAAGACGATGATAACTTAAGACAATATTAAGTGTTTAGTAGTTGTTTATGATTTTTATTTACGAAATAGTAGTTTGTAATGTTTTTAATTACTTAGGTATAGTGAATCGTTGCTCCAGAATTTCGGGTGGAGTTCTGTAGCAATGATTCATAATTTGTTTTTAATTTGACGTGCTAAGATACCAACATAGTTTTAAGCAAATATTGTTACAAACCCTATATAAGTCAAAGTTACTTCAAAAAAATAATTTATTATTATTATTATAGGTCCGAGGTAGACCGTAGCGAAGATGGTGAGACGATCTGATCTTGTTTGCTGGGCGAACATGGCCAGAGCTTGCACAAGATAGAGCAACTTGGAAGAAGAAAGGGAAGGTTTTTGTCCAGCAGAAGGACACTTTACAAGGTAGTAATTTTTTTTTTTCATAATATTTCTGAAAATAATTGCAAAGATAGATCCATTCAAAAATCCTATCCTACACAATAACTACATCATAATCCAACCCACCCACTCATCACTTAACTAATTGATTGCCTCAATAATCATGTTTTGTTAATACCTCCTCCACTCCCGCGCAGCTCAAGATGTTTAACGTTGATCAAACAAAGATGCCGTCTGCGATTGTTGACTGAGTATCGGCCGAGAGGCTGTGTGCGGTTGTATGGCTGTATGCGGTGAACCATGGTTAGTTCGGGGAAATGAAGAGGCTTAAGAGAAGGACAAACTAACTGTGAAGTTGTGAACCTTGGACTTTTGTTGGTTGATGTGATGATGTTGATTTTGGTGGGTAATGGATAGCTGGAGTGGTAAGTGTAGGCAGACAGAATAATGGATGATAGTAGTTTAAAAAAAAAAAAACAAAATGAGGAGAGAGCAGCGGTGGCCCAGTGTTAGCAGCCCCGACTTACGAGTAGTAAGCCATGGCTCCAAACCCAGGCAGGAGCATTACTTTGTGTAATTAATTTCATCACCGCTGCTCTCAAAAACGGTGAAGGAAAACACCGTGAGGAAACCAGCATGTCCTAGCACTAAAAATTCGAAGACATGTGTCATCTATCAACCCGCACTGGGCCCGCGTGGTGGATTACAGCTGACTCCCTCTCATAGAGAGGAGGCCTGTGTCCCAGTAGTGAGAACATTATAGGCTGATGATGGTGACTTTAAAGACTTGCGTTTGGCCGCAACCCCAGGTGGGTTGAGGCCGACATTTGAAGCGATGATGCGATCTAGGGTGGTGAACGCTTGCCTAGAAGAAACCGATCGTGCAAGTTCCCATTTTAAAGTCAGTTTTAATCTGTCAAAAATATCTCAAACATTTTTGACATTGATTATAGCTGAGATGAGAAAGTGATTTGATTCAGAACGATTTGAAACACTGATGTGTACCTACCTCGTATTGTATTTGGAAAAGAATTGCGAATGTCAATTTCAGGAATAATAATTCTATGATGAATTAATAGAAGCTACGAAGGTTAAACCCGCAAATAGATCTATGTTGATCTGCATATTAATTGGACTAATCATATAAATAGCTTTAAGTTCCTCAATTAAGTATATGACTCACATTTAATTAGGTTTGCGTGTAAGACCATATTACGATCTGAGCAAATTATTTGTTTATTGATATTGGCGTAATTATTACGTCAAGAGCGCAATTGCGTACTTCCGGCCTTGTTATAACCAAAGCAACTTATTACTACTATTGGATGTTAAATTCTCGTTCTAAAATGGATCAAAATCTTATTTCTATCTATATCACCAGGCACTCATGGGATTCGGTCCAATTTCCTTCACAAAAATAATTTTCTTCTTGTTTAAGAAATACCTGTCATAGTTCAAACTCACATTATATGTAATGGATTTATTTATAAAGGGGCAACCCTATGCCCGCTACATGCCTCTGCGTGGGTGGGGTGACGTTATGACCCCCCGTGAGATAGGGTTGTCGCGTTTCAAGGATCTATAATTTGATGTGACTTGTCTAGTCGTGTGCTTTGAACTGAAGAAATGATTCCGTCATTGAAAGATTTGTTAAACTTACACTTTTTAATGAAATATTAATAATCTGTGTGTTTTCTATCTATAAAGCTGAAGAGTTTGTTTATTGGTTGTTTGCTTGAACGCACTAATCTCAGGAACAACAGATCCGATTTGAAAAATTCTTTCAGTGATTGATAGCCCATTTATCGAGGAAGGCTATAGGCTATATATCATCACGCTACGACCAATAGGAGCGGAGCAGCAATGAAAAATGTTGCTAAAACGGGGATAATGTGACGCAGACGAAGTTGCGCTGGACAGCTTGTGTGTAATATGTTTGAAGATGACATTTTTTCTTATCGCGCTTATCTTGGAAAGTAGAAAAATATTGAATAGAATAAAAACATAATATTACATAAGATTTATGATATCTCTCAATTAAGTAAGAAAGAATACCAATAAATAATGCAGACAGGTCTTTCCGTCGATATATTTCAAAATGATAAGGTATTTGCGTCAAATTATTATAATTGAAAATTTGAGTTAAAGAAGATCTCAATAAAGGGATAGTTGAATTTATTGCGTGTGATGATATTAAATAATCTTTTTATCCGTTTGATTTCAATCAATTTTATCAATTAATCAACTCAGCCTACCACAGATCACTGCTGGACGTAAACTCATAAAATATAAAAAGTTATGTTTTTTTGAACACATTAAATATCTATACAATCTGATTTATTTATCTTGTAAAACTAGACCGCATTAGTTTCGTGATGTTATTTGATGAAAACTGTTAGGTATGTCCAAGACAAAACATTCAGGTTTTTATAATTTATCTAAGAATAATTTTATTAGATTCTTAATCATAAAATTACTTTGGTAGCTGCAGTTATTCTTTTTTTTTTACATTTTGGATATTGCAAAAGCAAAAGAAATATGCAAAGATTACAAAAAAAAAAATGAAGCTCCATTAGCATGTAAGGTTCGAATTAATCATCCACAATTTACATTTCGACAAATGTAATTTACTCTATAAAATGATATTTCAATATTGGCTGTATCTATATTCTATATATATAAAAATGAATCCCTATTTCCCTTGGTCACGGCATCACGCGTGAACGGCTGGACCGATTTCGATAATTATTTTTTTGTTTAGTTTGTTATTGTCAGGAGAAGGTTCTTAGGTAGGTAAGAAGTAGGTAGTAGGTAGGTAGTAGTAGGTAGGTGGTAGTGGGTAGTAAAAAGTGCATTGCAACGCATGCCGGGATCAGCTAGTAATATATAGTTAAAAATAATCCCGTAGCAGGACGTCCTGTCATGATCCTTTCATATTTATGTCATGAGAAAAAGTCGTTAGTCTAAGCATGTTTGTGCTTATTAGTTATTCCACCATCCATGTATGAGCAGCATTATACGACCATAAACGTCATTTACATGCCACCTGACCAATATTACCCAATCAATACCCAATACCCATGAATACATTTTTCTATGGCCACTCCATACTGTCCCATGCACGTATCGGCACCTGTTGTTTGCCCAACCGAGGGCGGGCCAGTGTTCAAACAGTGATGTTTGTGTTTGTACAGCAACCACCTGCATGTTGCTGGTAGTTGGCTGACCTTGTGGGTCGAAGCAACCATACGCTTCGGAGATGTTTATGGTTTACTTGGGACCAATTTTTGATGAGAAGTCTGAAAGTATATTAAATGCGTATTTCGATTTTATACGTCAAGGTCCAAACGGGGCTGATGGTGTTGCCCGAAAGTGAAAAATGTTTAAAGGATTTTCCTTTTTCGATTTTTTTTTTCACAATAATATTTTCTCCAGTATTAAAGCCTTGTAGATACCCATGCCGTGAAATGATTTGTTTCGAGTGGAAATGGAATCTGCAATATTTACAAATGCCTAAAAGTAAGAAAACTCAAGTATATGTTTCCCTTTTTACATAAGCTGGTAATAGGTATTGCAATTCCTATGTATTTTTTTTTTTATTTTGTGTACAATAATGAAAAAGAATAATCTGAGGAGCTCGTGGCTAAATAATAACAGCCGCCGGGTCAATCTTTAAGGTCAAGCCGTGCTTGCCGAGGTTGGTCCGTGGATGGGTGACCATCATTACATACCGAGTTTCCTCCGTGCCTCGGAAAGCACGTTAAGCCGTTGGTCCCGGCTGTCATTTGTAGATCTTTGACAGTCGTTACGAGTAGTCAGAAGCCAAAAAAAAAAGTCTGACATCCAGTCTTACCAAGGGGTATCGTATTACCCAGTTACTGGGTTGTGGAGGTCAGATAGGCAGTCGCTTCATGTAAAATACTGGTACTCAGCTGCATCCGGTTAGACTGGAAGCCGACCCCAAGAGAGTTTGGGAAAAGGCTAGGCAGCTGATGAATGAAAAAGAAAAATCTAATATCAATCGCTCAAAAACTGTACCAATAGAATCGCACGTGGTGTTTTATATTTCTGCTTCTCCTTTTAGGATAGAGGTACAAAATTCAGTATTTAAGAGATTCTTCAAAAATCTATTTATAATTTTAGTGGAATGTAGATCAATCTGGCAGCGGTACCTACATACTTAGTACTGATATCGTGATAGCCAATCAGCCACCTGCGTTGCCCGCAGTGGCAGGTAGCGGCCTTGTAAGGCGAGCAACCAAACGTTGTATGAATGCTTTTGTTTGTTTAGACTGTGTAGAACAAGCTTAACTTGATTTAGATTGCCATGATTAAGTTACAATAGACGAAGTTATTGGGTAAACTGAATATTAGTCAGTATTTCGTAATTCAAAACTTAACATTGGTAATATAGTTTTCAATATTTTTTACGAAATAGAATACAATATAAACCACGTGCAGTATGTACAGATGGTAGCTGGTTACGTTTTATATTTTCTGCTATCCCTAGTACGTATATGTGACATGCTATACCTTGTAATAAAGACTAAAACCGATTAATGTCAGAAGAATTAATGCAAAAAATTATGGATTTCCCTGATATAACCAAATTAGGTATTAAAACCAAAATTCTGTTTTTAATTGCAATCTAAGTAAGTTTTTGATTGTGTCATATTTATTTTAACTAATTAATCATAGCTTTACTTAATTTTATTTGTGAAATAAAAACAAAAGTCATCACTACCATTGTTTCAAAACATCTCAAAGACTCAAACAAATACTCCTGTCACCGCTCCAAAAACAAAGCAAGCACTTAGTAAGTACCTACCTCTCTACCTACCTACAGACTGTACTGACATCCCAAGCGTGGGGTACACAAACTAATGTAACATACTAACACAAACATTGACTCACTACGTCACCTGCTTACCACTAAACTGTTAGCGTCGTTAAGATTCCGAGGAACGGCTCTCGGCAGTAGTGATGCGGTTAGTCGATTATCTCAACGGTTATCGATGAAGTCGATTGGAGGTAGTTAGAGTTTAAGATTTTTTTTAAATGGCACGGTAGTATACGTAGGTTTATTTTTTTTTAAGATTTAAGATGGCTGAGGTGTTTATATATTTTTTAATTCTCCGAACTGCTGTTGACAAAATAGTACACGGAATTCATTCGGTGCCCATACAATGTGATACAGATGTGAAAAGTATAGGATTTGTGTTAATTATTAACTAAACTTCTACGAGCGAGGAAACGCAAAAAAAATGGTATGGGCTAAAAGTAAGCGGCCTACACACGTTAGATTAATAAACGATACAAAACTATCATGTCACTAAATTACTGAAGCTTTTCTAGTGTCCGCACAGTAAAAACGTAATATTTTTGTTTAATATAGTCTACCTTTATTTCAATTCATTTTTTTTTCAATATTGATCCTTAATTTTGGACCTTACTGATATGTGAGGGAGAGCAGCGGTGGTCCAGTGGTAGCAGCCCCGACTTACGAGCAGTAAGTCGTAGGTTCGAACCCAGGCAGGCGCATTACTTTGTGTAATTTATTTCATCACCGCTGCTCTCAAAACGGTGAAGGAAAACATCGTGAGGAAACCGGCATGTTCTAGAACTAAAAATTCGAAGACATGTGACATCTACCAACCCGCACTGGGCCCGCGTGGTGGATTACAGCCCATTCCCTCTCATAGAGAGGAGGCCTGCGTCCCAGCAGTGGGAACAATATAGGCTGATGATGATGATGACTGATACGTGATAAGTTTAACATTTTAGAAGGCTGAAAAGATTTTATCTAGCTAATATTCGATAACTTAAATTCCGAACACACATCATATTTCCATTTAAAATATATTTATTCGACACACCAAACTAATTCAGTCACGTCCCCTCACTAGGTTCTTTAATAAGGAGTGCCCTTGACGTGTGGTCAAACGTTTGTGTCCAAAGCAAAACATTTGCTCCACTGAGGGCCAGCGAGGGCCAACCTCTCGACCGGACGAGAGAGCACCTGTGTGGTAGCATGTGTAGAGTTACGCGGTGTTTTCGTATACAAGGCGGGTTTCAACGGGATTTTTTGAGGACAATATAATAAGAGGAATTGTTTTAAATATTTTTAAAGGAACGTCAGTAACCAACTGGTTATTGAAAAAATAAAGATGGGATAGGCTTTTCCGAGAAACAGTGGATGGATATTTTTGTTATGGCGACCAAAAGTAGTAATAGTAAAATAGCAAAAAGAAAAGAAAAACTCTTTTTGAAGTCGGTTAAAAACATATGAAAGGGTTACTAGAACTAGTTTAACTTATAATATTTTCATATTATGGTAAAACTACTAGGAAGGAAGAACACAAAGACTTTGAACAGTTTACAAGAGCAAACTTTGATAGATGCTGTAGGTACGATTGTTAAAAGAAACACTTTAACCAAAATATTATCAAACATAAGTCCCTAGTATCAATACAAATAGTACATAATATTTGTTATATTCTTCAGCTTAAAATAAAAATAAAGTAAAGTGAAAACACCTATTTAAATAGCTATCTATCTAGCCACATCACCGCTCCTACAAAAAAACTTTTTAACACAACAAAAATAATTTTGAATGGCGAGTTAATATTCCACCCAGGTCTCTGTTTTCTAAAGCAGGGTCGTTGTGAATCATCAATTAACCTGTATTTGCATTCGAACCGACGACCTGGGCGAACGCCTGCGATTCCAACAACTGCTGGACATACCGTTGGGTGTTTATTACCTACATATGTATTTTTACTTTGCCTACTATTGTATAGAATCTTATCGTACACGTCTCTAGTGTCTTAGTACACAGATGAGTTATTGGAAAGTTTGTTTCGCCACTTCTTCTGCCCAGCTAAAGCACTGTCTCAATAATTTCTGATGTCCAGAAACGGTAATTGTCGGCCTAATTTGCATACTTTTGACTTTTACTTATACTCTAGCTGATGCCAAACCTACGAAGAGGGGCACATTATATCTATGAGCCTCTTTGCCACCGTGACGCCGCCGTCGCCGCGCCGCCGCAGCCATCACGATCGCCACCGCGAAAAGCAAGTTTGCAAGCGATACTGTTTAATTTATCCATCTTGTTCTCTACTACTGTAAATCGCAACGCAATGAGTTCCAGGCCTCAGCAATGTTTGAAATTCGAATGTTTTCGAGAGCTATCGGTACTTCTTTTATTTTTTCTTGAGGATTAAGAATGTTTCGGAAGCACATTGAATCCTAATACGGTATTATTCCGTACGACAGAAGAAAAGGTTTTTTTTTCTTGCTACCGACAATACCGACGAGTGAGGGAGAAAAAAAATTGATGCGGTTGGCGTAAGTCGGGCTTCTGAACAGCCAGTAGTAGTTAACTAAGGAAGAAATTGACTGGTTGGGTCGACTTCCTTGGTGGTCGTTCAGATGTCATCTTTTTCGCTTACTTTGCAGGATAATTATGACCGCAAGTTAGCGGTAGTCCTCTGTGAGAAAAGAAAACACAAGCTTTTTGCTGGCTTGTAGAAACTTTTCCTAGCCATCTATAATAATGATAAACTAGGAAAAAATTACTGCGTGGTTAAAAGCTATGATTGTTTTTATTTTAATCTCATTTATTACAGTGAACTAGAGGAATTTGAATTACCTACACTTTAAAAAACTTTTTAACTTCTTTGATATTTAAATTCCAATTTACTGTGTTATTTAAAACCAAGCAAAACTTGTTTATCTTTTATGTAAAACGACATAAACAAAAACAGCATTTTTTATGTCAAATGAACTTTTGAACTTCATACGACCGGCAACCCGTGTGAAACTCTGTGAGAACCTCGGAAGGTCACGCAAATAATAATAAATTATTACCGTCAAAACGGTCATACACTCCGGGTATTTAACCTTTTAGCCATTTAGCCTACCGCTCATTTACTTAGATGAGCATTCAAAAAACCATCTCTACGTAGATTAGTCTCAGTTTAAACAAATAAATGTAAATATTTACATGGAAACGCTCAAAACGATCAGGCATTAAACGATCATATTGATTTACATTAAAATACAGTTATGTCACAGGGGTCATTTATGAGAAACGAAAAGTCATGTTCTTTTTTTGTCTCATACTTTGTCACTTATGAAAAGTCACGTTTTGAGAAGTTTCTGTGTCTGTATTCCCCAATTCGTAAAAATAAATAAATTATGAATACATTTCGACACTTATGTTTTAAGTCCATGCTGGTAAAAGAAAATGATTGATCCAGACTCAACTCTAACACTGAAATTTATCTGATGGGAAAAGTTATCGCAAAATCCCTCAAAGATAATTATGCTTTTTATTATTTCTGGCAAAACATACACAAACGTAAACATACACATAACAATATTATTTATTTTCTACATACATCAAGAATTACAAACAAAATAAACAACCAAACAAATTGCATTTCAAATAAACTTTGGCTTCTTTCATTAATTTTGTGTTTACTGCAGTCAACTCGTTTGTAGAACAGCTTGACGTTTCGCGCGTCAAATGTCAGAGGTTGCCAACCTTCGACCGGCTTTGAATCAACAGGCGTCGAACCCGCGTCTCACGACCCGCCTGCCCTTGAACTTGACCTTGGCATTGATGACGATTTTGTGTAAATATTAAGTTTTGTGACGAGTAATATGGAGGAAGTGGTAGTTTTGTGTTCGGTTTGGTTTGTTTAGGTAATTGCTGTGCTGTTTCAAGTGTGAATCGTTTGTTAAGCCATTACTATTGTCATTAGAAACTATGATCCTAGACCATGAGATGAAATATTTTCAGAAACACATATTTTAGGCCTCAGAATTAGTAAGTAATAAAAAACATCAGCAAGCAACAAAGCGAAGTTATATAACAGATTTCACCTGATAAAAAAAAAAAAACATAGACATTTATACTTCGCCGTTCGAAATAATTTCCAATAAACCATGGTACATGAACATTACATTTACGATACATCTGTAACCAATACACATTGACAATTACATTTCTGTACAACATTGTATATGGATGTGCCGTTAAGAGATTACGTGGAAATGTCAGAGGTGCTGAACCTCTGGCCCGAATGAATCAGCGCTCATCTCACGACCCCTGCCCCTGATCCTCACCTTGACCCTGGACGAACATTTTTACGTTTTCCAAAGATTTACATACGAAGTCTTTACTGGCTTTACTGTTTTTGTTGAATATTGTGTGGTAAGTTATTCTTTTAAAAGGATGTTCTGATGTGCGTATATATTAATAAAAAAGTGTGTTTTTTTTTGTAAAGGAGATTTAAACCCGCTGGTTTCAAATCCGGCAGATTACTTTATAATATAACAGCTTGATCAAATGCTGTTCAAAGACTATTTTTTACTGTCATCCAGTCTCAAGCTTGTATTCGAGAATACAAAAACTGTTACTAACTGGAGAGATACCTTATTCAGTGTGAAGAAAGATATGGCAAGAAAGGAGGTGTCTGATGAGATGACGAGTAATAGAGAAGTATGGAAGAAGTAGACATGCTGCGCCGACCCCAAATAAATTGGGATAGGAAGAGAATGATGATGATAATGATCGGAGGTCTAATCCCAGCAGTGGGATATTGTGGGCTGCGAATGAACATGAGAATAAATCGTATGTGAAACTTATAAAGTATAATGCGTGTCGGTGTTTTATTCACTCTGTTCTAACTTATAGTGACATTGCAAAGTGCAATGCTTAATATAAGAGATACATATAAGCAGGATGCGTCATAGATGCGAATCTGTAGTTCCCAACGACCTTTTGCCCTAACTATAACCTTGACCTTGACGAGTTGTGTTTGCGATGATAAAGCAGATTGCATAGTTTTTATTTGAAATCACTGTCATTTTGTTGACAGTTGTCATGATTCTTTATGAATTTATAAGAATACAAAAATGATAATGCATTTTCTGATGATTTTGTAAAAATATCTCGCTTGTATATTGTTTGTCTCTTTATCACCCAAAGGTTGACTGGTAGAAAATGCCTATGACATTAAGCCTGCCTCGTACTCTGTGCTTGAAATGTAAAATAACTAAATAACCCACTATTTTATGATGATAAATAAACAAGGTGTTGTTTTGCATCCTCGTCGTCCAAATTCAGGAGATCGTCACAAAATACATAAATAATTAATTTAAATTACGCTACCTAGTTAATTATTAAAAAACGCTGTTTTTTTGCTATCTAAATTTGTCAGTATTTTAGAATAACCCCTTAATGTGGCTTAGGGATTAAAGAAATAAATTATCAAATAAACGTTTGAGATTGTTTGTATGTGTGATAGCGCGGTTATAAGGCGTGAATCAGACGTGTCGTGTTTAAAACACGGGTGGTTCACACTTACCGATTTCGGTAAATAAGACAAAAAAACAATGACATACCCTTTTTATTATTGATCCGGGTCGAGAATCATTAGCATAGTTACCTCCTTGAATTTGACGAGGATGCAAAACAACAGCTTGTATAAGTATCACTTTCTATTTATTGTTATGTTATGTATCGGTATAATGACAATGTTTAGGATCCAAGTTGTAATTTACGAGAATAAGTCCCCATGAGAATATACCAGCCACGATGTGGTACGTACGTACATGTACATGAAAAAAAAAAATCTTAAACATACAGTTATTCTGTTATTACATTGACTTCTAAGTCAATACCCTAAGGTTGAAAGTAAATGGTATAATTAGTAAGAAAGTATGTTCTAAGATAGCGGCAAATGCGGTGACACTTCTTTTTAATTAGCGTCATGTTTAATTTTATCGTCTGTTAATACTCGTAAAAAGTGGTCGTGTATAACGTTATAAATCTTTAATTTGAAGAGGCTTGCAACATTAATTGTACTGTTAGAGGTGACAAAACATCTCTTTGGTATTTTGTACTTAATTACTTAAAAAGTTATTGATTTTTTTTAGTGACTGTACAAGTTTATTTGTACGATGTCTCTTTTACGCATTTGATTTATCCTGTCCTGTCAGAGTATATTTTGAAAAAAAAAAATAGAACCAGCTTTACAATAATTATCGTTCTAAATGATAGCCAGTATCATTGCCAGTATCATTATAATTATATGTTGATGTATAAAAACTATATAATTAACTGTAATGTTTTATCAAAATCCGTTCAGTAGTTTTTTCGTAAAAGCGTAAAAGAGACCCATCCATCTTCACAAACTTTTGCATTTAAACTAGTATTAAAACAAGATACATAGTTAAATTTCAAATAAACTCAGATATGATAGGTATATTATGTGCAACTGTGTGCGCCCGATTCATAAATAAAAGTTAAAATATTTTAAATTTTAACTTTTATTTATAAATTTATTCTCATTTATTTATTTCTGTACTGTATTTACATTAACATTTTTAAATATTTCTGTATAAAATAATAGTAACAAAATTAAAAATATAAAATAGTAGCCAACCGGTATCGGGAACAAGGTCCAAGCTACCACAATTATTTTTATCAAAACAATAATATGCAATTAACTTGATGTTAAAGTACAAAAAAGAAGTCGTATACTTGATTGATACATCAAGTTGTAGTTGTTGTTGTCAGCACTTATTTCAATTTCAAAATGATTATTGATTACCATTTAAGTTAATACTTTCTACCACTTGGTTTTTTATGGTTTTATTGTGTGTCATTGAAGATTTGATATAGAAAAGACAGATAAAGGCTTTTATCGGTGAAGTTAACCGTTGAACAAAACATTTAAAATGAACACTGAAGTTAATCTTTCTTGGATGTTTTCAATAATATTTTTAAAAATCCGTATATCTGTTGCGGTAGCTTTAATTTATAAAGCTTCCGATTAGAATAAAATGGATTTATACAACTGTACATTAAGGACTCTGTCTGATCTACAAATCTATAAACAATAACACTCACTGGGCAGCTCGTAAAAGTCTTATAAACCTTTTACAATTATAAGGCCTATAGGTGCATGTGTACCACGTACAGAAGTTTCTAAATACTACAATATAATATACATACAATGTATGTACACACCTACAAACTGCGTGACTCATTTCCAAAAAGGCGTTTTACGATTCAATCGCACTTTACAATAGATCTTTGCGCACCATTGTTAAACTCCTGCGCACTTATCCCAAACTATGACCGTTTCGCCCGTATTGTCGCGATTTCCTGCCTATTTAAAAAAAATAACACTATTCAGGTAAGGTCAGGTACCAAACTACCCACTTTTTTTTAAAAACAGGTACATGATTCTAAGAAATTTGCAAAAAATGGTAATTTCGGTGTCATTTATGTCAATGGAGTAAGGTTTAATATTGTGGATTGTTCTTTGGGTTTCTTCTATTGTTGAAAGGTCGCATGTTTGAGGGTGCAACGTAGGTATGTAAAGTAAATTACACGTGGAATAAAGTTAAGGTAAGTCAACGGTATTTATAAGAATGTTTGAGTGGTTTTTATGGTGTTCCGTGTTGACATTTTTGTCGGTTGTCGATACAACATTCCCTGTGATATTGCTTGAAGTATGGTGTGTGGCAAACGGGATTTTTGCTCTGGGAAACTGTCAGGTAAATATATTTTTAAAACCTCTATGGCCACTGGATAAGAAGATTTTAATGTTTTTAAGTTTATTGTTCTTGATTCGTTGTAGTTGCAAGCAAAGCTAGATTTTATATTAAATGTCTTGAATTCTTGCTTTAGATTTTTTAACTCGTGTCATTTTGCAGTGCACCCACATTGAAATCGGTTTATTTTAGTTACTTTATTTTTAATTACTGATTTTATCTTTTATTCTGGACGCTCTTAACTTGCCCATATTTCTACATTGTTCTCACATATTTGTAATTCTTTAACATGAATGATGTAACCAAGATTTTGTAACATATTTTGATTTAAAAGAGTGTCCATGGAGTTTCTTGCCCGTTCTTCTCCATAGAGATCTACGCTACGGAATGGGCAACTACAGTACTTTCATAAGTTATTATGCCTTGTGACTGGGACTGTAGCTTCGCGTTTTATATTGTTTTTTTTTTTTTGACTTTCAAAAGTGCCTGTAATGGTCTAATTGAAATAAATGCTTTGACTTTGACTTTGAAAAAATCAGCTAGTACGGGTAGTGTCAGGTCGCTTACCCGCCAGGAACAACAATAACCTTTTGATAATCCATCAATCGAGTTTGACACTTGCGAGTAATGTCAATGTAAGGCCCACAGAAACACAATGTTTTAGTAAAAATGTTTAAAGTATAGACACGGCTGGAAAAGAACCAATCCATACTAATATTATAAATGCGAAAGTCACTCTGTTTGTTTGTTTGTTTGTTTGTTTGTTTGTTACCTTTTCACGACTAAACGGCGGATCGGATCTTAATTAAATTTGGCAAGAAGATAGATTTCAACCTGGGGAAGGACATAGGCTATATATCATCACGCTACGACCAACAGGAGCGGAGAAGCAATGAAAAATGTTGCGAAAACGGGGAAAATGTGACGCAGACGAAGTTGCGCGGGACAGCTAGAATGTAATATTTATAAAACACAGCAAGTACGACACTGTGATGCAGTTGTATGTGGAGCTTTTCTTTCAAAAATTTGCGATAGTAGTTTTCTCAACGAAATGAATGACTGTATTTCCATAAGGAAACGCAATAGATTAAACGTTAGCTTTAATACTTCTATTGCTGTTGCTTCGATGATAAATATGCAAAGGACCTCGTGTATGGCCAGTTGTATGTATGTATGTACGTGGATCCATCAAAAAGAGCATGTTTGGCAGGCTGTGCCGCAGTGCTGTAATCTAGGAAAAAGTCAAGTTTAAGTTCAAGTTCTTTATAAATAAAGAACTTGAAATTGAGCCATTTTAATCTAGAATATTCCTTACCGCAAAATCTAAAATCCGTTACGCTTTTTAAACTTAACAGCGCGGTGGGTCCAAATGTCCGAACAGGAAATCGAAATCTCGCAAACAATTGACCCTATTGTTTAGCAAACCCTTGAACTAATCTCTTTTTGTACCTGTCCCTTTCCCTGGACCTTTCTTTGTCCCTAATTGGTCGGTACAAGGGGTCCTTTGTACCTATGGCAGGGTAAGGGTTGACCATAAGGGATTTCGTTTGGCGTTTACCTGTTTGCTATTAAATTCGAAAGTATGGGATTATTTTGGCTTTGTGTACCTTTTAAAGGTTTGTTAAAAAATAAGAACATGTAGTGCACGTGAGGTTTAAGTGATAATAATTTTAAAATAATAGAAAATGATATAGAGGTATGGTTTAGTTTCCTTTGGGGTAATTACGGTTTTCAATATAAGCCTACTTCTTGAAAATTGCTTTTTTAGTAAGTTTACGTAGTTTATTATCTATTTTTTTTCTGATAAACAACCAATATTCCCTCATTGTCTTAAAATATACTAATCCCAAAATACCCAACTTGAAGGTTCAAGCTTAAAAAAAAAAAAAACATAAATTTTATTCATGACTCCACTTGATTTCTAGTTTCCTTCAGTAATAATTAATATTTCTTCATTTGAATTAAAAAACCATCAATAGTAATTCAATTATTGATTATTACTTACCTGAAATAATATTATATCAGGAAGCATTTCGGTTTAATAAGACGGTGAGTTAAATTCCGTCGGCAGTATTAAGTTTCGTACAAAAGACATCAACGCACAGACACAATGAGTGTTGTCAATTTTAACAGTAGTATTATTTACCATTTTAATTTTAATGCTTATGAATAAGTAGTAAGAGCTTGTCACATGTGCCTGTAATTTTAATATTATGTTTGTGGTAAAGTAAAATACCCAAACTTAGTAAAAGCGCAGTGTATCATCGAAGTAAATGACTGGCAATATCTTTGAGAATAAGAATTTTGGTTTGTAATAAATTATTACATGTTAAACTTTTATCTGCATACTTGTATAAGACGAAGAATAGCCCAGCTGTAATATTAATTTCCATTTATCTATTTTTACACAATTGTATTCTAATAATATCGATTTGTTTTCAAAATGTAATCGTTTCAAATTATCGGTACTTACGGTCGTCTAATTCCTCCTCATAGTCTGAAAAGCACCTGTCTTCTTTAAGAGCCTGATTGTCAGGGTGTTGGTAGAACCTCTCCGATTTTATGTACATTTTTAGGTACATTCCTAATCACAGCATACGCACATATAGATAATGTTATAAAAACTGTTTTAGTGTTATTGTCACTGAGAATTATAAAAACACTTTGTTTTTCCGAGTCAAATGTAGGTATACAAACAGTACCACATAACAGCACTATAGTTCTTCACATAAAATCTTTGAATTAAAAAGAAAACAACACGTTGCCACTTCAAATATTTTTAAACGGAATGACAAAATTATAATCACCGTCCAATGACATCACAGGTCACAACCTTACGTCCTTAAGTCCGAACAAAACTGTTTTATAATGAAAAAGTTTGCAAACACAAAAAAAATAACAAATTAAAAAGTAATTCACTTTTTTTTAAATATCTAAAAACACTGGCAGCAAAGAAATAGCCTGTTTGTAACAGGGTAGTCGGGAGTTATATCGGTGTGTTTGAAAATGGAACGGTACGCGCGGCGGAGTCGAGGTGCGCGCAAACACTGGCGACCCGCTTCACCCGACGAATCGGACCTTTGACAAAAAAAAGCACACAGGTAGTGGACTGAGGCTTCGGCCGTCCACAGAGGCTATATGCTATGTGTATAGCCATACTCAGATAGTCACATTCACGTGGTGTTTTGTTTGCGAGTTTAGGTGATGCTTTTTTAATTGATGTGGGAGTATTTTATAGGTTTTGCATTAAGTGAAATACTGTCTTTCTTTTTCGTTTGGTGATGAATGGTAAGGACCTTATTAATTTTTTTTTGTGCTTGTGTTAAACACATCGGCACATATTTGGTTTCAAATCGAAAGAGATATTTTCGTTGTTATTTTTTTTTGTACTCAAGTTTCAGTCTGAATGAAGTCCACAAAGTACCAAAAGTGTACTGTTATTTGATTTTAGAAATCATAACTGGGGTTTAATTGTAGAAGTTAAAATGGAGAACTAGTAAATGCATAGTTTAATATCATAAAAGAGAACACTAAACTGTCTGTCTGTTAATAACCTTTTATGCGTTGAATGAGAAGCTCATTGATAAACCATAGCCTGGGTAAGAATATAGGTAATTTTTTATTTTCCAGTTGTACCCACAATTCTTAGAGACAATTTCAAATCAAATCATTTATTGGATCCATAATGTACACTTAACAGGTGGTCAAATAAAAAAATAATAGACACAATAGGGGACCGGACTGAGTAAAGAAAACGACATTCTATTTTGTCCGTCAGACAGGTAATACAAAAATATTAGACACGTATTTTTTGTTTTATCAAAATATCAAAAAATTACTTAGTTAAAACTCATTAAAGTTGGAGAGTGGGGGCTTACTACGTCACAAGTAGGTATAAAACTTACCTACACGTGACGTCATGCGCCATTTCAACTCAATATATCTCCGTAATTTTTTGATCACGTGAAAAAAGAAAAAATACGTGTCCAATACTTTTCTATAAACTACCCGACGGACAAAGAAAAAAAAATTGGATTATCCCCTATTATGGACCCTGTCGGGCACAGCAAGTTTTAAATAAGTAGAGAAAAGAAGAGCGTTTCTCTAAATTTTCCTTGTAATAGCAATAAAAAGAAGAAAGATTACAATTAAATTACAGTTATTATAATTTCGAATTATTTTATATCCTATTAATTATTTTATATTTCCTTTTACTTTTAATTCATATTATGTATTCAAGTTTATCTATTCATCCATTATTTATTTAAATATATTGCTTGTTTATTTACTCACTTAAAAATTGTTCGTTATTATTAGTGTAATATAATAGTAAAAGAATATAATAGCATATAATATAATAATAATAGTATATAATAGTAAAAGTCTATCTATTCAAGCATTTTTTTTTAAATATATCGCTTGTTTATTTCAGACCTCCAGACCGGCGCGGCGAAGCTGCAAGCAAAAGCTAGTCCAAAATAAATAGCATCCTTATGCAGTTTCGCGACGCTAACAGCATTTCTCATCAGTTTTAGCCTCCATTAACGACATCCATATAAATCATTGAAATGCGACATTTAGTCCGATCTTAAACTGTCCAGTTTTTGTATGAGAAAGACATTTGATGATAATTTATGTATGACATCTATGTGACTAAACACAATATTAAGTCGTTACGTTTGTGGTTTCCGCCTAATGTTTGTAAAACCAGATCATTTTGTCAAAGCTTTGGTTTGTTAAAGCGGTTTTCATTAGTAAATGCATCGTAATAGTTACGAAATGACATCAAACATGGCCGTACCAATTTAATGAGAGACTGTTTTCATTGAAACTATAAAAAACCGCATGCTTTAGTGTCGGCGTTTGCTGCAAAGTCTTAAAGCAGACGAAAACTAAATGTTACGCCTTAAGAGCCCTCTTACATTTCGGCTTTACGGTAATTTAGGTATTTTACGCACCGAGCGGGCGTCGACTTACGCGAGCAACACTTTCTTTCATTCTATTCTCTCGCTCGCACCATTTTACTGCAAGTATTCCGACTAAACGATCTTGATCTTCCGTTGTACAAGTTTTCAAAAGATGGAATTAATTTATTTTGATATATTTTAAATTATTTAAGATTCTTAGTGTTGACGTATGTATACATAATATTTTAATTGTTACGCAGTAATCGATTGTTAAACTTTATCAGTAGCACAGAAATGGAAATATGGTACTATAGACAATAATATGAAAGTACTTTTGTGAGATATTTTAAAAGAGAGAATATTATAATCAGCGCTGTTCGTATTAATTAAAAAAATCATTCAAGTCATCTTGGATATCACTTTCCTAACGCGGTCAAAAACGAACGCACGTCTTTTACAACCCAGGTCCAGGAATCACTACTACCTGCGCGCAAACCATAAAGGTTTACGGACAGTTAATTAGCGCTAATTGTTCACTCTAGTATTTATGATTTCAGGTGTCTGTCTCAAGTGTAAAACAATGTATACCAGCGCATTTACTAATGATGATTACTAGAAAGTAAAAGCCGACCACATGAAACACAAGCATTCAGATGTGCTTGAACAAATTTCTTTGAAAAATAAACAATACCTTTATACCATCACATTCTATAACGATATTTGACAAACAAATATGTCTGTCTTATATATTTTGTGTGTGTAAATAAATAAATAGTACGGTTGCAACCTGTTTTAATGAAAAAATCATACAAATGTTATTTTTTTTTTATTCGGTACAGTCAATTACCATAGATTATTTTTAGATTAGAAAAATATTTGCCGCAACGGCATTGATTGAGCTTTTCATAAAAAGCTTGTAACTTGGGTAACATATTCAAAATCCAAAATTGGTGGTCAAAATTTAAAACGTTTAAGTTTTTTTGTTCGAACGGCCGTGTCAAAGGTAGATCACATTTTTCTATTATAATATTTTCTTGTTTGCTCAATTGGGCTAGTGCTACAGGTTCGTTGTCTCTACCATGTTTGATGGATGAGACATTATCTAGATTATAACTATATAAAATAGTTTTAACAATAGGAGAAGAATTTTGGTTAGGCCGACTTTTACATATTTTTGAAAATGTTGATGCCGTAACAATGCATCGACGTAACTCCAGCCACAAAGCGCTTTCAGCTTGTAAAATAGTAGCTCGTTCTATTTCGTGACGATTTACACATTGATCTTGACGATTTTTCAGAAATAGATTTTTTCCATTCTCATAATCTTCTGCGCTCATATCTGGGCGCTGATATTGGCTACCATAATCTTTTTGACCAAAATTAATGCACTTGCGGCTGCGTTTGGTTCGCTTCATCAAACTACGGGCATTTTTGGCTTCTCTTTTCTTCGCTTCTCAAACTGGTGTTCCAGATTCTAAAAAATACGAAAGTTAATACTTACAACGATCAAGAGCTGCGGTCGTAGTACTCGTAGTTGACGATACGCTAGCACGCACACACAAGCAACATTTATACGGCACTCAACGCACACCACGATAGTATCGACACGAGCAGCGCGCGAAATGAACTGACATAGATCCGACCTCGACAAGCGCTCGCGCAATACTGATCGCAGATGGCCGGCGCAGTGAAATATATGGTAGTTTTATTTAATTAATTAAAAAAATATAGTAGCGATTTAAAAAGTAAAAAAAATAGTGTAATTCAAGCAAATGTTGATGATAATTTTGGTGTAAATTTTACTTCAAAATGATGTAGAACTTTGGAGATATTGAGGCTTGTTTCGAAGCCTTTTTGGACGATAATTGAATTGTGTACAATTTTTTTTTCCTTACGTGAAAGGCATATAACGAAAATTTATTCTGTGATTATTAAAGTATAGGATATTAGGGACATAAATAAAAAAAATTTGATGTGTAATATTCAATAGAATCTACAAATTAGAGCTCCCAAATCATGTCTCCGTGAGTTTTTGCCTAAACATGCATCGGGAGAATGATTATTACTCAATAAGTAAATAAGTTATCTAAAATTCACTCTGAGCTTATTGTAGTAGAGAAAACGAACTATTTGTAACACGTAATTGTTATTTCATGCAACTAACGGAAGATATCCAATTTCATCGAGGAAACCATGCAATCTCGCGTTTTTTTGTAATACTCCTCTTAACATTATAGTGCAGTGCCGATATTCAACAGTCGCCACTGAACTTAGCGTTGAATATCCAACATTGCGCTTTTGTTTAGATATTATACCCTAGTATTAGTGAAATCTGGAAACAGTAAAGATGTTATATAGTATTCAAATATAATCTTTCTATTGTAATGACGTAGTGCATCACTGATATGGTGAGTTGATGTTCAAAATTTATTGTAACTACTATTGCATTGAAATCATATTCATTCAACCTAGTGACGCCACTGGAATTTGAGTTTCAGAAAAACCCACTAGCATTTGGACTTCGGCTTAGAAATGGACGAAAAAAAATCGGGTAAGATTAAGCAAATGTTTGTGCACCTTGCGTTTTTGTGCACGATGGTCAATATAACGGGATCTCACTACAGATATCGCAACAAAGTGAGTTTAGTTGTACATCCATTGCTTTTAATCAACATAATCTTTTTGATAGTATTTCATTTTTCAATTAAGTTTATAAATTTATATTATAAAATTTTATTTTTGTAATAAATCACCCAGGTACTCGTTACATAATTTTGGCATAACAATTAACAGAATTGCCCTGAAGTAATAATATTTATTGTAAGCAAGTAATATAATTTGTGTTGTATGAAATCGAAAATAAGTATGCCATATGTTATGGCGTATTACTTATACTTGCTGGTCAAGTTATTACTTTGTTATTGAAGCTGACTAAATAAATCTTATTGTAATTTGGTTGTAAAGGTTAGTTGGCGCTTTGACTGAACTTTGCAAATCAATATTGTTTTCAGAGCTTATTTAAGTATCGTCATAACATACATTGAAAAATGGCATAATAATTTAGAAAAGCCATGTATTTTCACTTTATTTATCAATATATTTTAGCAGCTACAATTAAAAGAGAAATAAAACCAATTTAAACTCTACGGGGTATTGCCCATTCATTAGGTTCACACAAAAATCAGCAGCAATGTTGTGAACATTTATCGTTAATCAAGACTAAATTAACAATTCTATTATAAATAATTTACATTCTTATTAACCTATTATAGTTCTGAACAACACTAAACGATCATCTGTTATAATTTATTTCAATGTGATAATATTCTTAAATCAGTGTAATAATGTATGACATAATAAGGTCGATATTCTATTAAATTATTCGTTTATAAATTATGCATCGATTCGTAGTTCTAGCTACCGTGTTACCGCCATTATAGATTTATATTGATAACATACTGATCTTACGTTAGAAGAATCGATTAGGTACCGATAGCCGAATATAACGATTCTCGATCTGGCGATACCGTTTAGATATCGGTCTATGGGATGGACGAAACTACGATTTACATAAATATGCTGTGTGATTCGGTACTTTGTTTTAAATTTCGAAAAAAAGGTTTAATTAAAGACCTGACCTGTTTCGAAGACAAGCGAATATCAGGAGGTATTTTTCAAGGTTTGTCAGTCTGGGAAATAGGACTATACATGAAATAGTTCAGCTAGTATCTATTTCTCTCCACGAAATAACTAAAGTAAAAACAATTCATTCAAGTTATTCATGTTTTTATTCAAATCATAATTTTATTTCTCGTGGCGTATACTAAGCGTGTCGAAGGCTCTATCTCGCTGGTTTATGGTAAAATCACAATAGTTCTCGCGTGGGCGCCGTGACACATTCTACAACTTATCAAGGAAACTTAAAATTATATCGATTTTTACCTAATTCGGCCAACAATGTCCGGTACGATAAAACTTCGCTATTATTAAATCATAATAACTTTGACTTATTTAAATAAATTATGTTTTTCAAGACTGACATTGGTGCCAAAATAGTTTTGTCTGTGGTAGAGAGAACCTCTGCCCAGTCTTTTTATAAAATACTGGCCCTCGGCATCGCCCGCGTCTTGTTCGATATGTGGCCCAAATCATACTAACGTGATAAAAAAATTATGATTATATTATCTTGTCCTACCTTTAGTAGTAAGCAACGACTTATTTTCGGGCCTACGCTGTCCTTCCATACAGTACTAACGCTGTAACATTCAAATATTGTAAAACTGAATGATTTTAAAAGAGTAACCATGGAGATTCTTGCCGGTTCTTCTCTATAGGAAACGACCAACCCGAACCGTGCACCTTTTGTCGACGTTTTATAAGTGCCCATGTAGGCATATGTAAAATAAAATAATTTGATTTGATATAAACTGTGTGCCAAGGTCACTGTTCAGTAGATACTCGTGAAACAATAACATTATAGTTAATTCAATGTTTTTAAAAAAATAATTATATTAGTTTACATAGAACGATAGTTTGTCTAAAATTAAGACAGTTTGTCTCAATCTGTGCACACTAACTCAGCCTTAATTATAATAACAGTGAACACTAATAAACAAATAATACTTTTTGTGAACGTTTAGCGTGAATAATTACTTTAGTTATGTGAAGTTAAGATTGTTTTGTTCTGTCGTGAAGGTCAGAGGTTAAATGTTTACACAAAGAACTACTGGCATTTATGTTGGTAACAGTACTTTTATATTAATTTCGCTTTAAACACTTTGTACTCGTTTGTCTGGAGTGTTTTTGAATGTTTAAACATGTTTAATTTGGTGTTGATAATTCAAGATGCAGTTGTTTTTCTTTTTCATTTTTTTTTTCATATACGTTACCCCACGCTAGGAATTTATCCTGTATCGTGGGTTTGTTAACAAACATTTAAAATCACATACCCAAACAGCAAGACCCGGAACAACAGTATTATCTATACAAATATTTGTTCCGTGCGGGGATCGAATCCGCGACACGTAGCGCAGCAGTCAATCGCTCAACCGTGCCGTCAAAATACAACTATTGCTACTTATTACTATTGCTACTTATTTTCACTATTATTGATTTGCAACTACATCGCATTCCGTTGGTAGCAGCTTGTGTTGCTTATTTTTTTAGGGATGTATTGAGTTAAGTTGTTGTACCCTTTGTATTTCCAGACAAAACCTGCAGTCATCATCTGCCTAGCCTTTTCCCAAACTATCTTGGGGTCGGCTTCCAGTCTAACCGGATGCAGTTGAGTACCAGTATTTTACACGAAGCGACTGCCTATCTGACCTTCACAACCCAGTAACTGGGTACTACGATATCTCTTGGTAAGACTGGATATCAGACTTTTAGCTTCGGACTACTCGTAACGACTGTGAAAGATCTACAAATGACAGCCGGGACCAACCACTTAACGTGCTTTTCGAGGCACGGAAGAAACTCGGTATGTAATTATGGTCACCCATCCACGGACCAACCTCGGCAAGCACGGCTTAACCTTAAACATCGACCCGTCCGGCTGTTATTATTTAGCCACTTTACTTATTCTTAATAAAATATAATCATTGTTTCCTTATATCACCAAGTTTACTACCCCTTGTCGCTTTTCTCTTTTAAGAAAACACTCATTTGTATCATAAGTTTATTTTCTCAATTTATGTAACATAATAATTATACGACCTACGTTTCCTATCTACCATCTAAAACTTTTGCTTGACCATTTATATGAAAATCAATTATAATATATTCGATCAGAGAAGGCAAGACCACATTTTCTAACACTTTACACGACAATAGCCTAACGAGTACGAAGCTGGCTGGCGAACCAGAGGTCGCGGGATCAAATCTTAACCCCTCTGACTAGTATGGCGAAACTACATACTTTGGGGATAGGCTTGTTTATAAGACTATTGCATATTTTACATCGGTGGGTACTGTAAGCGTATTACGTATTTAGGTACATACCTACAGGTATGGTTTGTAAAATACGGCATTAATTATATTATTTTTTCTTTCTAGATCTGTTTAAGATGATCTATTTACCATTACTCTATTTAATATTTAAAAGTGCAATTATTACAGGAAACTATTATGATTACTATTGTTTCAATAATATTCTTTAAGTTGTTCCCCATTTTGGAGGATGCGCTAAGGTAGCCCGCGAATTCAAATTTTTTCTTACGTTTTTTGCAATTGCAGGTCACTTGCAGTTCATGGAGTTTCTTGCCGGTTCTTCTCCATAGGAATCGACCAACACGAACCGTACACCTTTTGTCGACGTTTTTTTAGTGCCCATGTAGGCCTGTGTAAAATAAAATATTTTGATTTTGATGTTGATTAAACCATACCACGATCCAAGTTCATTTTAAAAACTTGGGATAGTTGGAATTTTGCGGGCTACCCTTGTGCTTCCAGATGAACTGCTTAAAAAAAAGTAACGTCTCAAGTTTGACTTAAGTTACTTTTGTGTTTGAGTGCTTTAAAATTCATATTATTCTAGTTAAACTAAATTCTTTTAGCTCTCTACATAAACAAACGGCATTATTTTGTGGATTCCATCTTAATTGACCCGTCCACCTTCTGAGAGTTCGTCAATTTATTTATGAGCTGCCAGAATTATATGGAGTGGCTCGCAAATGCGCGATTTCTTATTTTTTGCCTTTAAATTGTCTCGACTGGAAAATATAAATAAAGGCTGAAAAAATATTTAAGTAACAAAAAATGATTATATTATCTAATACAAATTAGCGAAATACATGGATTTACACGACGGCGTCACTAGTCGCTAATTTAACTGATTTTAGAATCGAGATCTCTGCCAGAGTCCTGACAGTAACAATCAATAATTCTGAGAACCTAAACTAAACACTCTGTCACGTACTACATGCACTAATACAGTTCACTTATAACAATTTTAGTTTCATCGCTCCGCTTATTCAATGGCCCGCCTGTCAAAAGCAAGTGGACCGCATTTGGACATGTCAATTTTGGCGGAGGCGTCGCATTATAGAAAGTAGGTATGTCAGATAGCCGAAATCCATATGACGAGTTAAAGACACAGGGAATTTGAATAAAATTTGCACGTGTCGATCCGAAATTGTGGGCCTTTGGTACAATTTAATACAAATCTATAGTTGAAAATGTCCCACAGACAATTTCACAAATGTTTACCAACAGGCTGTGCCCTCCTGGCAATGTCAGTCAAGCGCCAAAGGATCCATGGGCCACTGTCGTTGCCGAATGTTTTTGTTTTTGTTTTATATGGTTTGACGTTATGATGAGTTGAAGCCATTTTAAACTAAAAACAGCTATCTCAATCAAATCGTTTTTCACATTTTTAAACTATGAGTTTGTGGATTGGAATCAATTTGTGTTTGAAAGGTTTGTTCGATGATATAGGTGCGATACTATAGAATCCCTTGAATTTTTAACCGACTTCTAAAAAAGGAGATGGTTATTTTTGCAAAAAAAACGTTTTGTGATAATCATTACCTCTAAGAAAAGTTATTCCTATATCTAGATAAATTAATGGATTCGCAGAGTAATATTTTAGACAATAGTGAAACACATTCTCGTTTAAAATCCTAATGTTATTTAGATATCCGACGAAATACGACGTCATTATAGTCTTAACCCAATATACGATGTCGAATCCATTTCATTATAATGGTCGTTAAATCATTTTGTCGGAAAATCCGGATTTGTTTGCCAAAAAAGGATATAATTTCCATTTATGTTTACTAGTTGGAAGTGTCAAAAATGTTGCATTTGAATACTTATTCCATGTTGAATTGAGATAATCTGAATTTATTATGGAAATATTTGTCTATTGGTTTGAAATAAATAAAATAAAATATATATATCTATAAATAAATAAAATGATACTTATAGGGTCATTTACAAAATAAAATGCTATTTTATTATTTACAGTTATTATTATATATATTCCGATAATCAGTCTGCTTAAATATATTTCTCTTATTTATTCCATGTTTATTGCAAATGCTTTTTATTAATACCTTTTCAATTTCAGAGCATTTTTGTGACGTTTTTTTGCTTATCAAATAGAGGACCACTTATGAAATAAATAGATTACCTGTTTGTTTTAGGAAAGCTGGTCACGTTAATTAATTGGATCTAACTTGTTAGCGAATAATTATTTAGAACCGACTAACTATAACTTAGATTTCAAACAAACTTGCACAAATGCAAGTGTTTAGCATAAAATGTACCCGATTAAATTCATCTCAGTTCATAAATCAGTTCCTTGTAAGGCTTAGAAACAGCTTCTAATATATAACCGATAACCGCAATTGTTTAAAGTGTAAAATACTTCAAGATTATCATCTCCCAGGCAATCATTTATTTACTTTACGCTGTCTGTCAGCCAATCTATTTATTTCCTCTAACGCCTATACATTTGCTATTATCAATTTTAAAGACAATATTATAAAGTGTAAAATAACCATTATGTTCAAAAGATTATCATTTGACAATTTTATGGTCGTGGTATGGATATAAACAATGTGAAACGACAACGAAAGTTGTGCTTGTAACTTGAGATTTACGTAAAAAGTGTCTCTTTGACAAATAGATGTAGAGGTAGAATGTAGTATGTGCGTTCTGTGTTGTCAACCGTCACGGCGACGATTATCGCGGACTCTGATGGAGTTATGAGATTTTGCTGTTTGTGTGTGCAACACTTATAAGCTCCGTGTCTTTTTTATATTTATTCAGTTTTAAAATACTATGTTTATCTGTCATTATCATTATCTGGCTGAATCTACGTAGTGCTGGATTTAATTCTCATAACAGAGTATAAGTACTTCACTTTGTAAATCGCTTTTATTAGTCCTGCGATTCTAACTGTCGTAATCGTGTAGCTATTCGTTGAAATGTTCGTTTGTTTTCAAAGATCCTTTAGTTTGCGATTTGCAAGTGGTTTTATATCTGCATAAGTGCTACTGGTATTGAGAATGGTTTTAGTTTATTGCTTGTTTTAACAATAACACTTTTCATTGTAACTTAGTGTAGAAAGTGCGACAGAAATCTGAAAATTCACTGCGTAGCGAGTAGCGTTAACTTGTCCGTTTTTATGCTTTTGCATTGTCTTTGGAAACGATCTTGTTAAGAGCGTTTATACCTTACCGCTTTTCATACAAACTTTCAAGTCGTTATTTTCCGAAATGACTTTACCGATTTAAATGATACTTCGTACACATAAGTAGATACACAGATCTAAAAAGTTACTATACTGATCTAAAAAACATTTTCGAAAAAAAATACTACAGTTAAATTAGACCGATTATAAATTTTCTATAGAAACAGAAAATTCCAATTATCTCTTTTTTTAAAACACATTTTGAAAATATTTTTTAGTATCTTTTTAGATTTTTAGATCGCTTTTGCGTATATAGTTTCATTTAAATCAGTTCAGTCATTTCGGAAAATAACGACTTGAAAGTTTGTATGAAAGCGGTAAGGTATAAACGCTCTTAAGAACATACAGTCAATGGTTTATTCATCCTACAGGTAAGTAGTGTTTTTCATAATCTCTGTATGAAACACTCAGAATAATTCTAATTGAAATTGTCCGTAACGGAGGTCTAGCGAAACGGATAATTTTAGATGATTTTTTAAATCGGATAGGAAGAAGTTCTATAGGGTTTTACATCGCAAAAATGTTTAAAAGCTGGGAAGGGTGGGATTTGTACTCGGTTTTTGCCGAGGTTGGTCCGTGGATGGATGACCATAATTACATACCGAGTTTCCTCTGTGCCTCGGAAAGCACGTTAAGCCGTTGGTCCCGGCTGTCATTTGTACATCTTTGACAGTCGTTACGAGTAGTCAGAAGCCAAAAACTCTGACATCCAGTCTTACCAAGGGGTATCGTATTACCCAGTTACTGGGTTGTGGAGGTCAGATAGGCAGTCACTTCATGTAAAATACTGGTACTCAGCTACATCCGGCTAGACAGGAAGCCGACCCCAAGATACTTTGGGAAAAGGCTAGGCAGATGATGATACCTTATGTCATAAAAAACCTAGCCCATGGGGCTCACACACATAATGACATAACATGACTGTCTTATACACTTCTGCTAAACCTTTAGTGGAACAGCCCGCTGTTATGAGAACCAATCAACACTCATCGATTCATACGTCACTATACATTACGCGGTTCCAAATATAGGGTTCAGTAGAAGTCTCTATCCCTCGTAAGGGAACTATGGCAGCCCGCTCATTGTTCCAACGACTTGCGCCCACATTACATTTCTATAACCTGAACCCGATAGAATTGTTCGTTTGCACAATTCTAGTTTAGTTTACTTTAGTTTACTACCGATATGGGAAAACTGGGTGATTTAAATTGTAGGGTTATTAATGATAGATAATAAAAGCCTACTGCTACATTGCGCTGTTTGTGGAAAAATAGTATGGGTCAAATTTTGAAGCTCAACTTTAAAAAGTACTTTTCTCCGGTCGGTTACCTCTTTATGATAACCTATGAGCACTTATCCTATACTACTCAAATTGATAGGATTTAATTCAAAAGAAATCACGGATAAAAATAATTTACTTTATACCTAAATTAACAGTACAGTGTGGGCAGCTCAAGAACTTTAAAATATTCATTAGCTAAAGATCAAATAAACTTTTCGATTAGATGAGTGCTTAGAAAATCATATTAGTAAGATACTTAAAGAAATAGAAAAGCCCATTTGAATTTAGACACTCTAATAATGACTACAGAGTCCAAATACGACTGAGATTTTCTTTTTTCATAATTTAAACCTATTTTAAAGACATACGCCACTATTAAATCCATTACGAAAGTTTTTACAAGAAGCTTGAACCATTCAAACTATTAAATCTTAAGGTCACCATCACCAATCGACATAATTTCCGGGTGCAGTGTTGCCCGTTCATAAGGTCTTATTGTACGCCTGCGCCTGCGCCGATTAGCATTGAGAAGGTCGCAGGGTGCGTAGGCTAGGCGTGCCGAGGAATGCTGAACGCGCTTCGTGGCATTTCGGCCGAACGGACTGGTTATGTGATTTAAAACGCCTGTTTACACCCTGGTGGTGTAGACTGATAGTCATTTGTTATTATGAGGTAAGGAAAACCGGTATTGTTACTATTATAAGTGATATGCATAATGTTGGTACATTAAAAATGTAGGTAGGTACAAGTAATTTTATTTATTTGAACTTTGCCCCACACTAGGTATTTCTTCTACACCGTGTAAATCACCTCATCACGAAGCCGTCAACCAAGCATTCTGTACATGAAACTAAGTAACTTTACGCAAAAATTATTGCCGGGAAACGGCGTTTTTTTGGGGGTGTAAAATCATGTTTTGTGGTAGAACTCTATGTAACGCACTCAAAACATTGTGCTGATGGACGGATTGAATAGTGCGGGGGTCGTGGAGGTGTTTAAAGTAAAAATCTTACATTAAAATCTTGTATTTAAAAAAATACTCGTCAAAAAGTTGGAACTTTGACCCCTAATTTCTCCGTAACTAGAAGATTCCCAGAGATGATGTAGAACAAAAAAAATGATCGCAATGACAGGGAGAACCAGTGCCTTTCGGCTTCGTTAAGAGGTGTTTTACAACCTTTATAATTATCGTGGGTGCATTTATATACATTTATATTCACATACACAAACACCCAGACCCGGAGCAGATACCTCTAGACCATACAACTATTTATCGAAACGAACCCGAGACACGCAGCACAGCAGCCAATCGCTCAGCCACTGCGCCGTGTATGTAAGGATGTGCATCAGTGGTAACGATTTGTTCTTTAATCATCTAGTAAACACATTCCCCTACTACTGCTTTAACAAATTTACACTGTCCTAAACAGACTTCAACGAAATCGAAAAACTTGCAGTTTTCTAAAAATGAAGGTCCTTAGATCCCGAACAGTTTTTCCTGAAGGAATCAGCCAATCTGTGATGGAATACCAAAGTTACCTGAAACAAAAAAAAATACATCATGAATTTATGACTCATTTTATAATATAATCAGTGTTTTTCTATGATGTGATGACTCATTGACAGTTCTATTTAAGAGTGACCTTTTAAATGACAGTAGCTTCTAGAAACCGATGAATTCAGAGGTTAATGCATTTAGTCTGACTTTTCAATAAATAGTAACTTTTCGCTAGCTGGTCTAGTCTAATCTTTTACGAAGTCTGCCGCGACGTCTTCCAGCTATGTCAGGGCTCGAGAAAGAAGTAATTTTTCATACAAAATCAGTCAACGATATTTTAAATTCCAGAAAAAAGTTAGGTCTTTTGAAAAGTAGTCTCCAAGTTCTGTAATTAAATTGCAGCTCTTTCTTTGAAAGTGACCTAACCGTTGACTCGTCAAAAGGCCGCTAATACCTATTTACTTTCGCAATTCAGAGGTCATCGTCGTCTATTATTTTGTAAAAAAACTACTTGACAAATATCGAAGTGAAAGTCTAGTAGACAGGTCGGCTATACGGCTTTAAGCTATAAGGATTATGTTAATGTAGTCGTTGATAATCTGATGATGGCCGTCCATTAGCTATGTGATAAGTAAAGGTCAGATTTGAAACGGTTGTGGCGGCCAATGATTTTGTTTTAGTTTTATTTTCGTGTCGGTGTTTGTTTTTAAGGTTCCGTACTTCAAAAAGAAAAAGGAACCCTATATGATCACTTTGTTATCCGTCTGTTAGTCTGTTTGTCTAGCTAGACCCTTTTTCCCAGTACCGCTATTGTTATCAAGTTGAAAGTTATATGAAGTTGAGAGTTAGACGATGATGACGTGGAGAGAGCGAGCGCAGGGCATTGGCGGTCCGCGGGAATATGTTGGCGCGCAGTTTTTTTCGTTGTACCGATCAGGTCAAAATAACCTTGTTTAAAGCGTACTGTCAAGGCCTGTACACGGAAAGTTTGTGGTTCAGCTGTTCACGGGGGACGCTAAATGCCTTGCACGTCCAATATAACAATGTTTTCAGGATGATGTTGAAACTTCCTCGTTTCTGTAGTGCCTCGGGGATGTTTGCCCAAGCTAGTACAGACTACAGATGCTGATTCCATGCTATTATCAGGAAAAAGGTTGCTTCAATTGTGAGGAGGATTTGGAGGAGCAGCAATAGCATCCTGAAAGTCGTAGCTGAGGACCCGAGACCTCCTGTACTGAGGCATCTCATGCGGAATCATTGTCCGCATGAAATGCGTCTTAAGTACATGACTCAGTAACTTGTTATTTAAATCAAATCAAATCAAATCAAATCAAATAATCTTTATTTGTGAACACAGGTATTAAATTTTATATAAGATGTAGTAGTTTGTATAAGATGTAGTTTCTAAGGTGTGTACTAACAAAAATGGTTCCTATGTTGTCCCAAATAAAATAATTTATTATTATTATATCATATTCTCGAGTCTATGGTTTTAGCTGTGAAAAAATCAAAATTGTGGGCCAAAAGAAAATATCAATTATTTTGTTTTGTCATGTCTCATATTTTTGCATATTTCACAAAGGAATCAAAACCTATAGGGTACTTCCCGTTGACACAGAGCCATGAAATTGGGCAAAAAGCTATGTCTTATGGCACATGTAAAGGTAAACCGAACTGAAAACCGTAAATATATATAATAACTGCAGTTACATACCAAAATCTCTACAAGTGTGTACTTAACCCTCGATGCACGAGTCTAATTCGCACATGTCCAGTTTTTTTTTGTGGTGTTAAGCGATGTAGGGTTGGTTGTTAGTAACGCGTTTTTTAACTCCTGGTTTTTTTAAGTATCGGCCGATACCAAAACTTTATAATATGCACACTAGCCCACATGTTCATACTTATAAAGTGCCCGACTAATTTATCGACGGCTGATAGAAAGTCTGCAGTCTGCGGGTCTCTTACTGTGTGTGTCGGTGTAATTTAACACATGAGGGTCTGGACAGCCTGATATTCTAACAGCACTAACAAGTATCGAGGTGCCAAATTTTTGGGGCTGACATACGCTATCGAATAGCTTATGTCAGTCATGTTGAGAGTCGATGTTGAAAGATTGTTACTTGTCTAAGCTCTTTCCAAGGGTTTTCATCTATTATATGAAGAAAATCAAAGTCAAAATCAAAATATTTTATTTTACATAGGCCTACATGGGCACTTATAAAACGTCAACAAAAGGTGCACGGTTCGGGTTGGTCGTTTCCTATGGAGAAGAACCGGCAAGAAACTCCATGGTTACTCTTTTAAAATCATTTGGTTTTACAATATTTGAAGTTACAGCGTTAGTACTTAAGTATGGGAGGACAGCGTAGGCCCGACAATAAGTCGTTGCTTACTACAGAAGGTAGTAAAAGAAAGAAAATAATCTTATACAATACGTTTAACCTACTTTTATTTTAGTTAGTATTTCCATAACTTGCTTTTATGTTAACCGACTTAATATTATCCACTTTCGTTAAAACTTTCCTTGAAACGTGATGATATGCATTATAAATGCTGTTGGAGTCACCGTTTTATTTTAGGCTGAAAGCATGTTTTGTTTATTTTTTTATTTTTGTATATGTGATGGATTTGCTCTTGACTCTAATCTAGGTTATAGATGACAGAGAAAAGTTTGAGAATAGTCTATGTTTCTTAGCTTTGATACGGATCATAACACCACGCCTGTAACCCCCGATTAACCTAACCTAACTTTACACCCACATTTGTCCAGTTATGTTTTGATTCCAATGTAATTGGGGGAAGCGTATTGCCATCATCCGTGCGCAATTTACTCCGTGGCTGCTACTGAGAAGTCCCTGATGGAAAAACTCAATAACACATTGCCCGGAATCGGGAATCAAACCCAAGACCTCATGATCATTAGTCGCGCTTGCTACCACCCGACCAACGAAGCAGTTGATACGGAACATATGCTTTAATTGGTTACCAAGAGGATATTCAATAGTATTCTAATTAATGGTTCAGAACGTTTTTGCACAAGAAAAGCGGATTTGCAAACCTCCGGGTCACAACGACATCCAATGGATAACGAATAAAATTTATTACGTAGCTCGCCTTCCATTTCGATTTCTATTCGTTAAATTTCAACCTCGTTTATTGCAACTGCTTGGCAGTTGGACACATGCTAATCTGCTAAAGGTTAATGCGATTCTGTACGCGTCAGTTGTCTTCTTAGAAAAATGGGATCCGACGCCCGACTGCCAATTGATTTTCTATTGTCCTTTTATTTTAAGAAATACAATTAAAGGTTGCTACTGACGAGGGAATAAAGGACGGAGATTTTGATTGATTAAATACTTTTGTTAGGTAATATAACTTACTGCATATGTGTTGTATGTAAGAATTGTTTTGAATCGCTAATCATAAAAATAATGGCGTCTAAAACACAGTTTAGATATTAATTTTGTGGGATAAATGTTCATGTCTTCATAACGTGAAACGAATGTGACTAAAAGAGAGATGAATATTAATGTTGATAGGTGGAGAGGGAGAGGATAGCCAAATACATGATTGATGGATTATGTAAGGAATGATATGAAGGAGAAAGGAGTAAATAATGTCATGGCAACAGAATAGAAGAAGGAAACATGTTGCGCCGACCCTAAGTAGAATGGGACAAGAGCAGGAAGAAGAAGAAGAGTTCGTGTCTTCAAAACAGAATCAGCATCATGCAGTGTGGCTAGTGTGGACTTGCGAAACCCTCATATTTTTTCCAAAATCTGGATTGATGTGTTTCCAGTTTTCATACATTTTTTTCAACCACAGCGATAATTAAAGTCCTTTTGAAGGCGCATTAACATTTTACGTACCCACGACTCTAACTTATCGAAGAAGACTCCTAACTCAAGGCAATATGCATTACTACTAGGCCACCCACACACTCTATATTTCAATAACTTTCCATTCAACATCCGAATCACCCATAAAAGCATTTAACCGATTCCAAACGCCTCCAATCAATTAACTCCCGCTACACAAAGTTTATCGAGCAAAATTTTCTATTACGAGGTTCTGGTGTCTTCTGTAATCTGTTAGATATTTCATTAACCGGAAAATTACGTTCACAAGCCTAATAATTATCTGAAATCCTGGTTCTGGTCGCTACGCAGGACTTATACCGTTAGTTCTAACTACAATAGGACGGAGCGTAGTGAATCGGTTTTGATTAGTGACTGGGGTCACTGCGGCTTCTTTGGTGTTCAATAAGTCGTTGTAATATTTCTAGATTGGTGGTCCGGTGGCTGAATGATGTTCTTTGGATCGTGAGAGCCCAGATTATTAAAAATGTACTGCAAGAACACTTTGTTCACGTTACGAGTATTGGTTTTTGTTTACAAAACATAACATCACGCCTGTAATCCCGGAGGGGTTGGGCACAGGTATACCTAAAACTACTCCCACATTTTGCCAGTTATATTTCATTATCATCATCATTAGCCTATAATGTTCCCACTGCTGGGACACAGGCCTCCTTTCTGTGAGCGGGATTGGGCTGTAATCCATCACGCAGGCCCAGTGCGGGTTGTCTTCGATTTTTTTTAGTTCGAGGACATGCCGGTTTCATCACGGTGTGATGTGATGAAATAAATTATACAAAGTAATACGCCGCCACCACTGGGCCACCGCTGCTCTCTCGTATGTAGTTATGTTTAAATCCCATGTAATAGAGGGCGAGCCTATTGCCATCTAGACACTAATCTAGACTCCGTGGCTGCTACTGACAAAATTCTGATAGGAAATCCCAAAAACACTTTGCCCGACCTATCAATCGAACTCAGGAACTTGCCCCTAGAAAAACAAGGCAGTTTTTGTATTGTGAAGGGTGATAAACTCGGCCTTGACTGCTAAGATCAACTTTTCGGAGGATTCTCTTTCTTAGTATGACATTTATTTGCTACAAATTATAGTGCTACTTAGAAGCAAAACTGTGTATCTCCACCATTTCTACTTATAATGACAAACACGTCACTTAAACATGTTTTAAACACTTAGGACACACATAGCATACTTGCAGCTTGCTTTAAGGCCCATGATTTGAACCATACGGCAGAAATAGTGACTGTTTCTCCATCGCTTAAGCTAAAAGGGATATAATTTTGATTTATTTTATTTCTCTTAATGTGGCTTTAATGCTGGCTATTTTGTTATATTTTTGAGAAGTGTGACAATTTGTAATGTGAAAGGGAAATATATGATAATCTCAGTTTAAATGAAGAAGTAATTAGAGAAGTTAATTACGAATACATGTTATTAAATTAAAATATTAGTTATGTTACTCTCAAGACTAAATTACGACTTTATATCCAAGTAAGTACTAACCTAATCAGTATAAATTAAGCTTTAAAGCCATTATCATTTAAAATTAAATTCCTTTAACAAGATTTCATTTAACAAAGGTAAAAAATCATCTTTGTACCATAGTAATTCGATATCTCTTTATCAATAAGTTGTGTAAATCAGTTATAATGTATTATGTTAAACTTGTCGTTAATGTATATGCTGTGAAATGTAATGATTTCAGTAGTCCTTTCAACAACGCTATCTTTAAATGATCACAGACTTCGTAAAGTATATTTAAATGTAAATTGATTTTAATAAAAGTGATTGATGTAGCTCGTTTGAAGAGGTTATTGTGATTGATTTTTATTTCTTTACTTCTTTGAGAAAGTTAGTGTGTCTTTAGTTCTAGGTATATTTTAATTGAATAGATGTAATGTTTTCTAATAGATAATTTATCTTTTACTACATAATGTTGTCATTTTCATAAATTATATTTTATATTTTAATTTAATTTAAGTTTTCAATCAATTTTTGTCATTATTCTGTTATTTTACTATTTCAAGTTTAATTTAATTTTATTGAATATTGGCGCTTAGTACTTACTAAGTTAGCTTATCTTTCGAATTTACTGTTCTGTGCATATGGTGTTTACCTATAAGTAATTGTAGCACTGTAATTTAATTTTAAGAATGTATTATGTCGCTGTATCCAGTGTGAACAATTGTTGGTATACCTTTAATAAATAAATAAAAAAATTAATTAGTTGTGTAATTCAGTCATATCTTATGCTTTGCACTTTGATTCTTATTTTTAAAATTCATTCTGAGTAATGTTAAACTGTTTCTGTGAAATACGATCACACCTAAAATCAAAGATAAAACAAAGATTATGTAATTAAGTACAATTTTTTTTTATTGTATTTTAATTTATAACTTGAGATACTAATGTTAAAGTCAAAATACAAACTTAAATATTATGTAGGAGAAAGGGGACGCTTTTGCCCAGTAGTGGGACACTTGACAGGCTAGGAAAAAATGTTATGTCGTGAATTGATAGAGAATCGATATGACAATGAATTTAGCAGTTTCCTTTACTGCATCAGTTACAAAACTCTACTCTAACAAATATAACAAACACACAAAAGATGTTGCAAAATAACGATATTTACAAAACACATAAGCGTTTTGCACGTAGGCGCAGCGGTCAAAAGTCGCGGACGCGTGGGATTCTACGGTCCTGGGTTTGACACCGGGTCGTTACGTCATCGTCACCCACTGCTGGGCCTCTTTCCCACGCCCTAAACTGTTCTCAATTAGTTATGCTATCATTGAAAATACTGGCGAGCAATCGTTTTGGGTAATCGTAAAATCTGATTTTTGGGTAACAGGAAAATCAACAAAAGTTAAGTTTCTATTAAAAATAAACGATTTTATGACAAGGCATTTAATGCGTTTCTCATTGTTTTTTGACTCGGTATTCAAAATTACAGACTATCCAAGTATTTTGCGATCGGACATCTCACAGTATTCAGATAGAATCATTATTGTAATAAAATCCAAGGAACTGACACAACTAATTTTTATTATTTATCTTAAAAAAACGAGACACACCTGGTATAAAACAGTGACATGCCACCTGGGTCACAGACCAAATAAAAAAATAACCGTTACACAAAACTAATGTTGTATGTTGTCCAAATGCCAACATTGTTGTAACAATCAAAAAGGCTTATAATATCGTGGCGCTTAATTCTGCATAGTTTATTCGCGACAGACATAATAAGCCGCTAACGCGGTGACCTGCGCCCACGCTGCCGCGGACGTGTTTAGACACGGCAGTGTTGCATGGACAGGGTTAGGCCGACTGCTTACAGGCGATTTTTGTGGGTTGACAGATTTGGCTTTAGAAAAAGGCCTTTTTTAAGATTAAGTTATTTCCGTGCGAATTAATTGTGGTCGTATCTCAGGATATTATAGAAACTGGCACATATTGTTATAATGAACTTATATTATGTAAGTTTTCGGTGTCTACGTCCCGAAATCCACCAAAGCGGAGACGAGCAGAGATTTGCGAAGCGGAAAGGAGATGCGTAAGAGCTAGGGTTCATCGAAGCTAAAAAACGTAAAGTTAATAACTAAATTCTATTGCTGGTTTACAACACATCTCCTTTCCTCTCGTTTTGTCACAGCGTCAGTAGAGTCCGGCCCTGAAAAACCAATCAAACTGAGGGATTCTATCTCCTGTAATGGAGTAAGATAGGATCTGCTCTGCGAAGACCAGATGACAAACAATGCAGTACGTAGATTACAAAATTGTTTGTTTACGTGATTGGTGTTTGTAAGTGAAAGAGAAATTCATTTGACTGGAGAAAAAGGAACGATGTTGTTTATAAAACAGTCGCTGTAGAAACGCTGGCGGATTGTAAAGCGCGTGATATGAAATGTTTGTCTACAAACAATGTAATATGGACAAGGAAAGAAGCCATACGGACAAATGGAAAAACTGAATAAGTAGATACGACCAGAAAGAAAGTGGATGGACAGCCACTGTCACATCTGATCTCATAATTCTTTTTCCCTTATCCCAATTTATTTGGGGTCGGCGCATCATGTCTTCTTCACCCATACTTCTGTATTACTCAACTGTCACATCTGATCTTCTATTGTTCAAATAGGACGATTTTCAAAACATTCATAACACTGAAATTACCCACCAAATCACACTCGCAATTCGCAAATTAATCTTGAAATATACATTTCGTATACAATTTAACCGAATAACAACACATTGTCGCGCGGTTTGCGACAAATCGCCGACAATTATAATTTACTAGTCGCCGTGTCGTGTCGTGTAGGCGGACGCATGCGGACGGCTAGCCTATTCAGATCTTAATGTCGCCTAAACAGTCTGGATGGCTTTTCAACCTTTATGTTCAACTTAAACTTAGATATTCGAGAAAGATTTGCGATGTGTGTCAAACGAAAATTGTAAATTTTTATGTGTATTTTTTAAGATATATTATACATGTTGATTATTGACAGTAAAAATGTCGTGTTATAGGATATCTATCGGTTGAAGACTTGTTTTAGGACATAAATTGTATGATAGACAGTTGGGAAAATAATAAAAATTATTCCGGTATCATTAACTGCATTTTGTAACGAATCTAACTGGAAGATTTTGTCGAAATCATTTTTGGCAGTCATAGCATCAATACAAATATTTGTTAATTCCGTTAACCTGGTAACTTGATACTCTCCACGAATCCCACATCAACAAATATAAACCTATCAAGCGTAAAGTTCATCAGATAGCACAATATTAGTAGATTCACAACAACTATACACAACAAAGCTTACTTAACCTGGGCGACATTACCTGAGATCAACCACGTCTGCCTATAAACGGTATCTAATAAACTCCTAACATTACCGCCAATGACGACAATATACAGGGTGTTTGGTGCATCGTTTGCCAAATCGAATAGGCCGAAAGGAGAGGTCATTTGCTAACTCTTCATGCCCTATAACTCATTCCTTGCCTCACCGGGTTTTTTATAATAACTTTTTAATTTAAATTTTGAAAAATTCCAAAATTCAACATTTTAGATCAAATAAAAAAATAAAAATATTGTTTAGACATAAATTTTCGATTTAATTTTGATGTGTACTCTTGTATGTTTCTATCAAATTCAAAGTTACTTGCTAGTTACAATTAGTTTATTTTTTAATAGCACGTAAAGTTTTTGTAAAAGAAAATTAAACTTAAAACTCTCCTTCCCTTTAACTTTAAAACTTTCCCTCCTCCTAATCCTTTTTTTTTATTTCAAATTCTTGAAACTTTGGTTCCTGTTTAAGAAAGAGATAGGACACTACGCACTAGTGACATAACAGTATCTATCTACTTACTTGAGGTATGTTATTTATGCTAAAACTACTGTTCTTACTGTAATTTCGAATATCAGCCTAGTGCCTCGATTACACATTTAGTTAAAAATTAAAAGATATTAAACGTTTTTTTGTGCATATTGCATACCGTTGGAAAGGGGACAGACTAGAGAACTTTTTAAAGGTATTCGAAGATCCCGATCGCTTTTAGTTTTTTTTTTTTTTTATAGCCATTTAAAGTTGAGTTTTAAGTTCATTTTTCTTTTACAAAAACTTTACGAGCTATTAAAAAAGAAAGTAATTGTTCCTAGCAAGTAATTTTGTATTTGATAGAATCATACAACAGTAGACATCAAAATTAAATCGAAATTTTAAGCTTAAACAAATTTTTTATTTTTTATTTGACCTAAAATGTTGAATTTTGGAATTTTTAAAAATTTAAATTAAAAAGTTCTTATAAAAAAACTGGTGTGGCAAGGAATGAGTTAAAGGGCGTAAAGAGATAGCAAATGACCTCTCCTTTCGGCCTATTCGATTTGGCAAACGATGCACCAAACAGCCTGTATAACGTGTATATTACAGTATATATTATAAAGGTGTAGTCATATTTTAGGGGCCAAAATTAAACTTATTTAAATTGAACAACTTTGCCCATGGGACTAATATCGTAATCGCGAAAAGAAAATGTGAGACAGCAAATTTTTTGTTTCGCTGTTACTTTGTTGGTCCCACAGATAAAGCTGCTGAGTTTGATTGTCTGATCCATATCCGTAAATATAAAAGCTTTCTGATACATGCTGTTTAACTTGTTATACTATATACTAGGTATACATAGCAATGTATGGCGCATGCGCGGCGATGACGTCACTTGTTGCACTCACGGGGCAAATGTCACGCCCGCGGCCCACGTGCGCCGGCGCACCCAGGGCTGCCATGCTCAAGTTTATTTGTTTTTTTTTTTCGTTTTAAAAATGTTTTGAGTAGGTTGCAACTTGCAAGGTTGTATGTGGGTTTTTTGTAATGTTTTGTGATGGAGTTGTAGGTTAAGTTTTGTTTTTTTTGTTTTAGTACGACATCAGAGCAATTCGACGTACCCTAGGCAGTGTGCAAGTCTTACATCTTAGCTGACAGGACACTTTTTTATTTTATTTCTCTGTGTGGGATTTTCTTTAAAATAGTAATAATAGCTACTGACTGGTGGAATATGCCTGAGGAGTTATTATTTTTGCGTGTTAATAAATACGAATTTTGATCTGGCCTGATAAACTAAGTTAGTTTTTGAAAAGGGGCATCCCTACAAAATCACCTAAAGTCCGTAAAAGATCATCGTGTAGGATTCAAGAATGGAAATTGAGATGTTTCTTTTTAGATATTTGGTTGTTTTGGCTCTTCTGACTCATTTGTTGTTTCCTATTGATTTCCTCATGTTTTGAGTCATTTTCACTGTTAACATAATGGAGGATGACGCGAGATTATCATTAGATTGGTATCCTTTAAAGGTTATGACGATTTGAGTTCGTTAACCTTCCAAAAACTAAAAAAAAAATAAGAGGGGGAAATATAGACAGCTATGCGTCCTCCTTGCTATTTAACATTCATTGTGATATAAATTCCTTATGCGACGTTATAGTTGTATACGCGTAACGTATGACCGCCGTAAAAACGGGCTATGTCGCAGTAAGAATCGACAAACTGACACATTTTGAGTGTCTATCTGTCATTATGTCGTTTCTTCCGTTGACAAAACTCATTTCTACAGTGGCCAAGCTACGCGTGCTGGCAATGTCTTATTTATTCTCAATTAAACGAAAAATATAACGCTGCTGCTAATAAACTGTGTGACGGCCTCATAGCAGGCCTATGGCCTATGTTGATAAACGAACGTTAACAGCTATAATGTATAATACCTAATGATGAAAACGAGGCATGTAGACGACCAGAAGTGACATAAATTAGTCAATTTTGATTGACCCTAACTTCACGAAATCGTCAAATCATTCATTTCTTAGCGATTATTTAGACAGCTGAACCGAGGTCAAAATACAGTGATTCAGGTATAAGTGTATAAAGTAATCAGTTTCAAGTGCTATTTGTGACTGGGCTAAAATGTGCTTATGCGCATTGACCCATGGACTAAGTCTAGATACAATCTAAAATCTCTTATTTTGTGATGTACCGTGATAGCATGACAGACAAATTATAGCGGAAATAAGTGAGATCTCAAAAATCTAGGAATGTGTATCACTTACGCTTTCTAGATTGAAAAGTTAGCGCCATTTTACGCTTTCTCGAAATTGTGCTCGCTTTAGAATTGCTATAATTACGCTCTGTGTCTTTGATTGACTAATCAACATCCGTTTTTGTATAAAAACTTAATGTTTCTGTGTTATTCGTGTGTAATTTTCCTTAATGAGTAATTATTTGCCTGCAAGCGAGGTGCTAGGTGTAGTAGGTATCATTAATATAGTGACATTACCGAATATGTCTGTGTAATTAAATACTCTGCTATAGGTAAGGCAATAGTCTGAATTCTCCACAGAAGGTATGTACGATTAATATTTGCATTACTATACAGTATTCAAGTTAAGAGCGAGTACGAACATTTTATAATGTGAACTGACCACGATTTTTTTAACAACGGCGTTAAATACAGCGGGTATTTGTAGCCTGAGCAAGAAAAACAAATTATGCACATAATCAAGGAACATAAACATAAAATCATGACACTTTAATCGATCATAACCAACACCAACACAAAGGCACATTGACATTTCTGTTGAAAAATGTCACGACGCATTACACACATAATAATCTCGATCTCCTGACGCATGCGCCCTACCGTTCTCGGAACTGCGCGAGCGCACCTTGACATTCGCATGTCAAATGTCAACCGGCCAATGACCCCGTGCGTGATAGTTCACCACAGATTATCGAGACTTTATTTTGTTTTTTTTTGCTTTCGTTGCGTCTGCGTTAAGATTTAAAGGACCGTGTGAAGCTTTTCGACATTTGACGTTTTAAGACATGGGGACTTAACTCGATATTTGATGGATTAATGCCCAGTTCCTATATTCAACGGATCGTCATTGTATAACATCTACCACCCGTTTCCAACTTACTGATAACGAGGCGTAACTTGGTGTTCCTCAAAGTTTTTATCCAGCCTACCAGCTACGAACAGTCGTCGGTTACTAGTTAACCGATAGTCCTCAATGCTCCTCTTTGCGTTTCGTTATTACAAAAGATATGCAATGGGTAGTTCAGAAACTACGACTTCATCAGAAACATTATGAGATATTTATATACTAAATAATGTTAACTTTACTTATACTCCGGTTTTTAAGCTAAGAAAAACAAATTGACTTTTACAACTTACATTTTAAACATAATTGCTATTGTTGCTAAAGTGCGAACAAAACGTTATATATGACGCCGAGTCTACCGCACGCCCCGCCCGCGCAAAGCTCAAAGCTGTCAATGTGTCAATTTCAGAGCGTCCGTCGGCTTCGTTTCGTTTAATTTCATTTTTGTTCTTCCTAATTCTATTAATTATAGGTATAATCTTTAAATCAAAACTAGTAATCACAAAAAATGGATACTATAAAATAAAATAAAATAAAATAAAATAATACTATAAAATCGGGCAGTAAATAAATTGTTAACGACTCGTAAGTTTGACAGCTCGTTGCTGTTTCTTTTTTTTATTGGAACACCATCTCTTGACATCTGCATACATTTGCCTTACTGTTCGTTATTCGTAACCCTCCCATCCGTAGGTAGCCATCTATCGGTAACTTAACTTACGAAACGTTTTTTATAGGAATGGTTTTGACATACGTCTCGTAGAAAATACTACTAGCCGTATGCAAAATGACTCGTTTCTTGTTTATAGGAACCGGGCGTTAGTCTGTATGATACATTGGTAATAAAATTTTATTTGACACCTTTGAAGAAGTAACTCCTTTCCATTCAATTCATATAAGAAATTAGTCATCTAAACTACACTTTCTAAATTCCTGCCAAGATTTCTAGCTTCTTCTCAGCCTTTATACCTTAAGCCTATCCTCTATTTCACCTAGAACTGGTTAACTAATTAGCAAGTCTAAATAACAGTTTCTTCCTGAGCTAAATATATCGAAAGATTCGTAACTGTATCAAAATTACGGTCGACAGACGGTACGAGACGAATTGAGAATCTTAAAGCGATTAATACCAATTTGGGATAATACTCTACAATTACGCAAATGACTCAATTACTGGCTTGTTTTTACGTATTTGTAAAGTGAAACTTTGCAAAACGGATTAACAACATATCCATACTAATCCATACTAATATTATAAATGCGAAAGTCACTCTGTTTGTTTGTTACTTTTCACGACCAAACGGCTGATTGGATCTTAATGAAATTTGGCAAAAAGATAGATTTCAACCTGGGAAAGGACATAGTGTTACGAAAATGGGAAAAATGTAACGCAGACGAAGTTGCGCGGGACAGCTAGTATTATAAATGCGAATGTCACTCTGTTTCTTTGTTACCTTTTCACGACTAAACGGCTGATCGGATCTTAATGAAATTTGGCAAGAAGATAGATTTCAACCTGGGGAAGGACATAAGCTATATATCATTAAGCTACGACCAGGAGGAGCGGAACAGCAATGAAAAATGTCGCGAAAACGGGGAAAATGTGACGCAGACGAAGTTGCGCGGGACAGCTAGTATTTACATATATGTTTGGAGTTCTTCGTTTGTCTAGTGGTCGCAAGCGCGACTACTGATCATGAGGTCCTGGGTTCGATTCCCGTGTCCCGCGGGCAAAGAGTAATTCTTTTTTTTTTCTTTTTTGTTTTTAAACGTTGCCCCACACTAGGAATTTCTCCTGTATCGTGGGTGTAATTGTGTTTTTCCATCAGGAATTTCTCAGTGGCAGCCACGGAGTATGGATTTCTGCACGGTTGATGGCAATAGGCTCGCTCTCTATTACATGGGACTTAAGCAGAACTAGCCAAACCATGGTGGACTATTAGGTACACAACTGCCTAACTCTTCGGGGATTACTGGCGTGATGTTATATTACAGATCAATTTGTGCTGATAAAAAAAAACACACAGCTATGACTACCAGTTTCTGTGTTTTGTGGAAATTGACTGACTGACTGCCTGGTGCTTTGCAGTCAACACTTTATTCTGCCTGGGTCTGGTTGGTCTTCGTCAAATAAGAAATGAACTATATACTAGGATAGGCTTAAGTTCCGGTCGTTACATCAAATAAATTATGAACTAACAATAAACAATAATGTCTCCATACGTTTTCTGGTATATAAAATCAACTTCCAAATCTCCAAATAGGATTGAACTTAAAAAGGTCAACCTTTTAAAATATTGACTGACAAATTGTCACTTAGGTATGTAAATGGCGGACTATTTAAGATAAAAACCTCCATTACACGTCAAATTCAGATAGTAAACTATATTATAAATTATTTAGGAAGCTATTTACTGTAGTTCACTTAAAAGGTGAACCAGTTTTTGTAGTATATTGCTCAGTATATGAATATAAAATGCCTATTGCTGGTAGGGTTAACAGTTTTAAATTTTGAAAACTCCTAAAGGAAATCTTATAATTGTAATTTTACTGGGCAATCCTTATTTTTGGGAGTCAATTGGTATTTTTTTTTGTTTACAATAAAATCTTTTAGTTGAAATTTCCGATGAAGTGGAAAAGCTGGATTTTTTCGGACAAATATAAATAGTTGGTAACCCTAATTGCTGGGCTGTTTATTTTGACGGGAAGCTTTTCTCGTGTAATGTCTAATGTCGAATGATCGGTGTTAGACTAATAGCCGTAATTTGCATCCTGGTCAATGTAAATTGCAGCTTTTATAAATATGTGACTTGATTGGGATGCTGTGGATTGGTATAGCTACGGGTAAGCCTGAATAGCTTGAATTATGGGTGGAATTGTTTGGCGTTTAATACTTAATTGAAAATAACATCTGAAATCACAGGACTTCTTAGTTTTCGCGAGAGATTTTATTTAGCAGTTATAATTTCATTTAATATATTTTTTAAACCTATTTGTGAGAAATGGAACGCAACGTACATATGTCATAGAATCCCGCCGTTTCGGCTTAGCTGTCAATGTCACTGCCAAAAACTTTTCTTTTTGTGTAATTCAACAACCTGTTGGTTCTTATGTAAAATGTTTAAATACAGAAACTTACAATAACTAGTGTGCTTTATTATTTCGATATAAGTCCTGGACTATTTGTTTTTTTCTCTAAAATTAAGACTTTATGAACACTTTATAAACTTGCAATTTATGTACAACATGTATGTCGATTTAAAATTAATTAACGTTGATCTAGAAATGATCCCTGTTTAGTTTGAAAAAAACAATAATCTTCTTAAAAAAACCACCGATTTTAAGTTAAAACTCAATACCTTCAATACATAGTTAATCTCAGTTAAATCAACAATACCAAGGGAATATTTACGACCTGTTGGCACTTAGCAGCGACTACATAAGTACATAACCGTGGTTTTCAATGAGCTATTGTAAATAAGTTGGACAGAGGTTACGCGGCGCGGCGTAGAGAAGTTTGCGATGTGTGCGAAGCTCCATGTGGTTTTCAAGTAGCACAATTTATTGATTTTGGATAACAAAGAGCTAGGATCTATCAGTTTCCTTAAAGTCATCATCGGCCTAGCCTTTTCCCAAACAATCGTGGGGTCGGCTTCCAGTCTAGCCGGATGCAGCTGAGTACCAGTAGTTTACATGAAGAGTGCCTATCTGACCTCCACAACCCAGTAACTGGGTAATACGATACCCCTTGGTAAGTCTGGATGTCAGACTGTCAGTCTGCTAATACTTGCTGAATTGCTTAAAAGGTGATCTCCAATAATATGTATCGAAATGCCCTGTTATAATTGAAATAATATATTTTTTCCGAGGCACGGAGTAAACTTGGTATGTAATTATGATCACCCATCCTGGGTTCAACCTTGGCAAGCACGGCTTAATCTTTAAAACCGACCCGGGCGGCTGTTATTATTTAGCCACGAGCTCCTCAGAGTTATCAGAGTTTCCTTAAAGTATTAATGCGATATTGAGAATCGATTAATTTAAAGGATGCAACTCCGGATCGTATTTTTTCAAAGAAATCTGGTCGAAATGTTGATATCTATAGTTCCTATGATACCCTATTATTTATTTGCCTTTTAAGACTTAAATCTTTCATTGCATTGTGTATTAGAAGGGAGGAAACATAAACCAAATAATGACATGCAAAATCCAAAAGATCACGAACATCTACAAAATTGCTTGATAGATGAATGATAGAATAGCATGTCCTCTAAACCCTAAAACGTATATCCTCCCTACTCTTACAACTAACACACAATGTGTGGTTACTGTAGTCCCGGGGAGCGCTTCTATTCTATGCTGCTATTGAGTTATCAAATATGGCGATATGGTAGCAGAACCCAACTGTGGTTTATTTTGTCCTAGCTTATGCCCACAGCTTCGACCGCATTTTGTTCGGTAATTGTCCCACGGGATTATACTACCGGGATAAAAAGTATCCTATGTGCTATCCCAGACCAGATCTATCCTGTGCCAAATTTCATCCAGATCCATTCAGTAGTTTTTGCGTGAAAGACTAAAATCCAGACATGCATACATCCTCACAAACTTTCGCATTTATAATATTAGTAGGAAAATCTGGAAAGTTTAGTAAGATATTTTGGGAGAGAAACGTGGAAATTGATTTTAAGTCTTGTCTCTCCAAATTCACGATCAGTTTGTTTTCATACAGTCACAAAGGGCGTGTGAGTAGGTCTATAAAGAAAGAGCCAAATATGATAGAATTAGGATCTGATGAAACTCTGAGGAGTTGCTGAGCTGCGTAATTATCATTGGATAAAAAACTATTGCTGATAAAAGGGCAGCTATGAAATGAGTATGATAAAACGACGCCGACAATGTTACGTGTATAGTTATAGTTTTTAAGGTTAAATGTATTAGTTTATTTTTTTGTAACATTGTGTATTTTATCTATGGGCCTCAGTTGCCTGATAATAAAATGTTTATTAGGAATCAAAGTAAACATTCACATTATATCTGGTATCACTACTATTCCTACTCAAGACTACTACTTCTCTGATACTACGATCAACAGGACCGTACCTCCTCAAATTCCAGTACCAAAAATTCCAGTACCAATAATTCCAGTACCAAAAATTCCAGTACCAAAAATCCCAGTACCAAAAATTCCAGTACCAAAAATTCCAGTACCAATAATTCCAGTACCAAAAATTCCAGTACCAAAAATCCCAGTACCAAAAATTCCAGTACCAAAAATTTCAGTACCAAAAATCCCAGTACCAAAAATTCCAGTACCAAAAATATAGCCATCGAAACAACCACAGTTATGTATCCATGATTCAAGACAGTGTTTGTGTGTAAACAAATTTCGCGCGTGTTTGGCTCTGACTAAACTTATTGACACAATTCGTACCGTGTCGAGACTCCAGTCCGACGGCTCGGGATGCCAAAACATCGTTACCGAATAAGATAACAAACGGTGAGGTAATAATAGATGCTGTACATAACAATGATCACTTGTTTTGGCCAAAGTTGGTAAACAATCAGACGTCATGGTTTGATGTAATTTTGTTGAGGTCAATGGTAGTGTGTTGTGCATTGTTTATAGGGATGTTGATCTAGGAATTGTGAAAGTATCGATCTACAAAGCTAAAGTAGCTGATTTTCCAGCGATTTTCATTTTGGTTTTGGTTGTATTGTTAAAAAAAAAACAAAAGCTTGACAAAAGGTAAGGTAAGGTGCTTTGAAAAGGGAAGAAACTAAAACTAAGTTTATCATTACAAATGGGGTTATGGGGGGTAAATAGGGTTACAAGCATGGAGGGTCCGTACTACCAAAAATGTTTCCCCGTTCCATATTCTAGAACGATGCGCTGACTTAAATCTAATTTTAAAATCAAAACATAAGTTTCAATTGATTCATGCTTATTAAAGCTTTAATCTTTGAAAACGGAACCTAATTAATATTCAATTCAGTTGGGTGCATACTAAACACATAACAAATATAATATCACCTAATAGGGGGCGAGCCTATGCCATCAACCGGGCACAAAACCAAACTCTGTTGCTGCTGCTGAGAAATTTTTGGAGGAAAAACACAATAACACTTTGCACGACCCGAGAATCTAACCCAGGGCCTCATGCTCAGCAGTCGTACTTTGACATAAACCAACGAGGCAGTCTATTAATTCATGTGCGTTTATTGTAAACACATCTATACAAATAGATCAAAATTAAGTGTCTGTGAGTAACATTAAAATAACCGCTTTGAACTACATGCATATAATTGTATATCTATATACGGTACATATACCAAAATAAACATTTTTACAATTTTCTTCTGCCTGTCTGTTTGTTCCGGCTAATCTCTGGAACGGCTGCACCGATTTTAACGGGACTTTCACTGGCAGATAGCTGACATCAGCTATATATGCCAGTGAAAGTAATAGGTCTAATTTAATAGGTAGGTAGTTTACTAGGTAGTTACTTCTTATATTTATTTCACTCGGACGAAGTCGGTGGCACAGCTAGTCTCCAATAAAATCACCCCCTTAAATCTCTAACCACGATTACTCAGTCACACAGACTACAAGTCGAACTGCATCTTACACAAGATCATGAATCAAAGGAGAACGACCTCGCCAGAGTGACAAGCCTTCGATCGTTGCACCGCTATTGTTCAGCAAATACGTTATAGGTGTAACCTTTGGGACGCGTGGGCAACTCCCGCCCTGGGCGTGACCCGGCCATAGATCAAGTGAGTCGTAGGACCTGTTTGTGCCTATGGAAATTAGGAGCTGGAGCATAATGGTGTTGTCATGGGATATATTTGAGATGGTTATGGGTGTGAACTTATGTTTTATGATTTTGCTGTAGTAAGTTCCTATTATAGTGATGGCGGAATGGTATTTTGGTCTCTTCTCTGTGAGGGAGAGTGGGTCTGGGTCATACATATGTTTGTTTAAACGAGGGACATATTCAAACCCACAATAGTACATGCTATCATGATACTAAAAAAAAAAACACTGATAAATAACAGACACAACCACACCAAAATTTTCGCAAATGTCACGCAACGTGTATACACCCTTGCGTTAGCGACTTAATACTATCGCAGAACATGTGAGCGGGTCAATGACTCTTAGGTATAATCCATTTTCCCTTCATACTTTAAACTTACCTGGCTTAGGACAGTCCAAAATATCTAGGCACTAAACAAAACATTAAAAATTCTTCTATATACGTTATAGGTTTTTTACATATTTGGGACGAGAATCGAATACCCTCCCTCAATATGTCCCTCGTTTAACCTAACATACTGTATAATCAACCATTAGGATGCAGTGTGGGTTGGTCAATAGGAGCGGATCTTTGGGAACTTCGGTGGAACACACCAGTTTCCAATCCTGTGTTAGGCGCCTGAGGTACTTCCAATGGAACTAAGTGGTATTAAAACATGATTTAATGGGTTTACAGTGTTGTCTCTTATACATTAGGTTATTCTAGATTGCCAACAACTGTACTAATTTCTCAGCAGGCAATTAATGTAATACAAGGAAAATACACTGTAATACTATTCGTTGAAATGATTATATTGTCACAGACCATTCCCTATTAAATTCAGACATAACTTCCACCACGCTCTAATGCGACACTAATGCTCTCATAAACAAAAAACGAACACAATCAATTCAACATTCACGCCCAACACCCACCAACTACGTCTTTGTCACAATAAATTCCTGTGTCGTATCTGCGCCGATAGAGTCCGCTCTTTGGTAATAAGCTCTGCTTAGTGCGTGGGCCGAATAATGAAGACATTTGTCGCAGGCCCATACATATGTTATCCCTCTTAAAGCTGTTGTATTGGTTTAGTTATCCTCGTTTGCTTTCAAATTTTAAGGCTGTATTCAAATTGGGAGGTGTCGTATTACGGCCCCACACGTGTATTAAATGTTTTGTTTTGGCGTGAATTCTTTTCAATTGCATGAGAACCTGAATTAAAGACTATTTTTAAAAGAAAGTGCGATACGCCATTCTATCGATCGCGTTATACTATGCTATTCATCTATCTACAAATTATAAGGATACAAATGACGGAAGAAATATACGCAATAAACTTAGGTTTTCTAGAAAATTATACCTATGGAACAGGAAAATTGACTGTCAAGCATTTGTCATGAATCGCGCTATAGGTATAAGTTTAGCGGCTAAGTATACAAGCCACGCAACGCTCCGAAAGCAGTACACCAGGGACGGAAAACCTTTTCACGAATGCGTGAAACCTTCGCTTTATTATCCGTTTGTTTTATATGCTACGGATTTTTAAGAAATGCTACTAGAACTGAACACAGAATGACCATGATTGAAATCTTATTATATCAATCATTTTATACTTACTTTATAGCATTTAGTGGGCTTATTATGCAATTGCGGAGACAAATGCCAAACAGTAGCCACTGTTTGACATTGGTCTGGGCATCATCATCTGGTCTCCAAAATTACAACCCATGTAAATAGGTGATCATTACCTATTTACATGGGTAGTTATATCTTTCCATCTTAGAATTCTATGTTCATATATAAAGGTGTAATTTTATAGAATTAAATAAATAGCCTATGATTAAGTAATAAAATCAATACAACACCCATTTTCGGCAGTCCTACCCATGCCAAAAGTTCACCACCCCTGCCACCATCGATTTTTACCAAGCTTACATAAAATGCAAAGAGTATTTACGTCATATAGAGCAGGTAACAATTTAATGCGACATAATGGCGAGGTTTCACTTATTTGGAGCAAAACCGATCGCTCGGTGAAAGGTGGCGATGCAGCGATGGTATCAGCGGGACTTTCGAGCGTCTTTGTCTTGCTGTATATTATATTATATTAACTGACGGCTACAGTGGCTGGTCACTTCGTAAGTGGACGCTGCGGTTTTGGTTCGCTGGCTGGCTGAGTTTTTTTGGTCGTAAGTGCTGCTAGCTGTATGTGCCACATCATCTGTCTTGTGTAGTGTTTTTTTTACTTCAAGTACCTATTGATCAGTAAGTTTTACGTACTTGTAATTATGGCGTGTTTGATCGAGTGGTCAAACTTGCTTTCTTTCGTGCTCGTCTTTTACAGTATCATTATCGTCATTTTCGGGTTTGATTACAACGTAGGATATCTATTGGAGCCCCATTTCTTTTTCTCCAATTCGTGTCATCCTTACGTTTTACCTAATCATTTAAAAAAATGCCATATATCTTTCTTTAAAGACCTTACTGTGATAGGAATAGTGCTAGATTTGACCCTAACAGTGCACTTCTACCAGCATTAATTTCTCAAATATCTACCTTTTTAATTTTTTTTTTTTTTTTTTAAACATTGCCCCACACTAGGAATTTCTCCTGTATCATGGGTGCGTTTACGAACATTTAAACTCACAAAACATACAGCCAGACCCGGAATAACTATCTGTAGGCCATACAAATATTTGTTCCGTGCGGGGATCGAATCCGCGACACGCAGCGCAGCAGTCGATCGCTCAGCCACTGCGCTAACCGTGCCGTCAAAACCAGCCAATACGTCCAATAGTCAGATTCAGCACAGCTAGTTCGATCCGTTACCCATTAAATCAGCCTGCAGATTAAGTGTGAAATTGAAAGGAGAGCGAACATTGCCCGTTAAAGTTAGAAATGGTTGCATGCTTGGTTAGTCAAAGGTCGTTTGACAGCGGGGACGGATTTTGAACTTTGACGGGTAATACTAAATTAATAGCCAAATCTTTTGAACGCAGTAAGGTTTAAAACATTTGTAAGATTGTTAGTCACCAATAATGAAGTTGGAGTTTCCTCATGATTTTGTAGTTATGATATATCTTTTGCCAAGTCCAATACACATTGTTAAATGGACGCTCAACCGTTCAATATACAGGACGGTTCGAAAATACTAGTAGATTCAGAGAACGGCAGAAAACTATCGTGCAGTTCGATTACAGAATAATAGAGACACTTCACAAGTTGAGCAGTTCGGTCGAAGCACTACCGATGCCCTAGTGTGGTAGACACTAAGTAACAGTGAGGTAGTTACCGTAAACTACGATCCCAGGAAACCACAAACATCCTGCATTTACCCGCAAAATCCTTCCGCACTTAGCTTACTGTTAACTTTAGTTCAGCTTATCGTTATCAGTGGAACCGACAGCCACAGTATATTGCCAGTCCAACTAAACATTACCAGTCTATTAACTATCGACATATGTAGCTCTGTACACCATAAACTGACTCTGTTTAAACCTCGAACTAGTTTCTGTCCTATATGAAGGACAAATGGAATGTACAGATGGCGTCGAAAATATATGGATGAACAGACAGAAGAAGCAAACAACATAACATCAAACCTCCGAAGGGTCAGGCAGAGATGTACCTTCCTAAGAGTACGCCCACGTTTCGTAAGTAATGTGTAATTGCCATGTAATAGGGGCGAGTCTATTGCCATCAATCGGGCACAAATGCAGACTCCGTGGCTGCTATTGAGAATTACCTGATGGCGAAAAGACACCCAATAACAATTTACCCGACCCGGGAATTAAACTCAGGACATCATGCCTAGCAGTCAGTATTGCGACCACTAGACTAACGAGGCAGTAAGGAAGTAAAGGAGAAGACATCAAAAGTTTATCTTGCCCGAATAACAGTGATAAGCACATCTGCGCCTAATCCTTCAAATAAATACAGGGATGATGTTAATGACATCAGAGTCAATATTTCTTCTGGTACCTAGTCTTTATTCTGGAACAACCCTTGTTTGTGTATTTAATTTTCTAACTCATGCTAACCATTTATAAGCGTCTGTTTTAGGCACACAGTAGACACGAATCTTTTACCATCAACGATTTGCAACTGTACGCGAAGAGTCGCTAAAACGCGATGCAGCATTAATGCAGTCGCAACTGTCATCGTCAATCGCGAATTTTACAAGTGTCATGTCTGCTACGTCCCTTTACACATATATTTTCGTCGCTGACTGTACGATCGGCTTTCAGACAAAACAATGGGACTGTAGGCGAACTGGCTGGCTCAGAATACTTTGTTGGTCGGCACGGGGGTGATGATAAAATGTGGAGTGATACGTTTAAGTGGATTTGTGTGAGTGGGATCCGGCGTGAGGGGGGATGGGTTGATATAATAATTGATTGTTTTAACTTCAAAGTTCACCAACTAAAGCTAAAGACAAGCTACAAAATCAAGCTCTTTATTTTCCAATATCACTTTTAGTTGGATACTATTTGCGGGTTGGAAACGGCTATACTGTTACATAACCGGCTGTTGTATTCTTTCCGAGTCAATTTGTCTATATACAGGATGTAACGGAAAAGGTATATGCATACTTAAGGGTTTGCTACAGACCATCAAACTGAAAATGTTTCTCCATCGGACAAACATCGTAATAGTGGCAAAGTAGATACTTTGCCACTATTACGATGTTTTTCCGATGCATGATGCAAACTACTCGAAATGTTCCGTGTAGATACACGGAATATTTTAGGTAGTTTATAACCGCCACATAATTAGCTCTAATGTTCCTACTGCTAGGGTAGGCCTCCCCTCTTTGTGAAAAAACAGTGAGGGTCGTACGCGGGTACTGGACCCTCACTGTCCAGTGGTGGACGTCAAATATCTTCGTTTTTTTTTCTGATTGCAGCATCATAACAAATTTCAACCCATGAATCAAACATTGACACATCACCGCTCCTAATCCCACGATGCTAGCCCAAATAAATTAATATTTAATTGGCGTGATCGTATCTGCCTTCAAAATGTCGGCCCGATATAAAAATGTCACAGCTACTGACATTTTGGAAGGTAATCCGAGCCAAGAAAGTGATCACGTTAGACCTTTAACCAGCGACAAAAGTTTGCCGTCACTTTATGTCGCGGTAGAACGAGACACGGCACTACCGAACCAATTCAGCTCTCGTTTCGGAACGAGATGAGGCCTCGACAAAGGTTTCTCGCGCTGTGCTATTTGCCTGGCATTAATTGACGGACGAGTCGGCCTAGCCTTGGTGGCGATGGATTGAAGATATGCATCGGTCTCATTGTTGTCAAATGTCGGTTCATGAGTGATTGGGTAGCTCTGGTGTCGTAAAAGTTACGTGTGATGAAAAAAAAGTTACAAAATCGCTTCTGTAGAGTACGTACCTTGTAGAGGGTGTTCTAAGAAAAGAGTATTAATGTCAGGCAGCCACGATTCGATTCTACGTTTGAAACGTTGCTTGCGTTGATTTTTCAGTGCACGCGCACTGACAAATACTTCTGCCCTTATATGTCACACAAGAGGTTATTTTTTTTGCCAACAATGAAACGAAATAACCAGCCAACATTATGCATAAAATATGAGTTCCTATTATTCACAAAAGCAATCATAATTCGTTACAATAAAGCCATTCATAGCTACCAACAAAACACCTATATTATTACCATTGTTTTTTTTTTTTGACAGCCAAACAAAAGTTTTCTAAACGGCCAGTTGTCACGTCCTTTATAGAACCGAATAGTCGATTATTAAGTCAGGTCTGGTGAGGTCTCGAATCGATAAAGTTATTCGATTATGTCCATTGTTCCGAATCGATGAATATCTAAATCAATAATTCAATTATACTGTATAGATATTCAAAACTGATATTTTGAATTGTTTAAAGGCATCAATACTTCGAATTATGTTTATGTTGGGTAACTTAAGAGAGGTTAAAAGGTTAGACTTTTGACTTTCAAGGAGTTTGGATTTTAATTAGAACAATGACACGGTTGGCGCAGTGGCTGAGTGATTGACTCCTGTGCTGCGTGTTGCGGGTTCGATGCTCACTCGGAACAAATATTTGTATGGCCTACAGGCTTTACAGGTTCCGGGTCTGGCTGTTTGTGTAAGTGCTTTTAAACGCACCTACATGACCTACGATACAGAAGCGTGGGGTCTATAAACATAGACAAGTACAATTTGCTATTTATTTATTTGTATTTTTATTTTTATTAAAACAGACTGAGAAAGACAAAATGAACCTGAAGTAATATTCTTTTAGCGATGATGGTCAAAAAGTCAAAATATACAGGACTGACGTAAGCTCTCGAAAAACATGTTAAAAGTCATTAATGAAATAAAAAACGATTGCTTTTCAAGAATTCTAGGCTCAGGTTATTCCAACCTTTTTGCTATTTCAAACTACGTCAATAAAACACTTTTACACAACACACGTTCAATTACATCCACAAGACATTTGTCACTGACATTCCTTTTCACTTTTTCAAACTTGACAAACGCAATAAAACCACAGGATCGTATAAAACATTAATTCAATTACAGCCTGTTTCACACTTCATAAACTGTAGAACAACAGCATTCTATTATTTCCCACTTATCCATAACAAGTATAATTTGCGGATAAATAAAAGAGCTTGTAAACTATGGCTGGTAGGTTGTAGCTTGCGGGAGCCTGCCAGTACGTTAGTACGTTATACGGCTTTGGTAGGAACACCGTTTGAACTTATAATAAAATTGTTTGCAGTGAAAGGGTTGGACGTGGGAAAAACAAAGGAGGTTCGATGTTTAATTTATTTAAGCAATACTGCGATTAGCTGCTAGCTGCGCTGCGTGTCGCGGGTCGATTCCAGCACGAATCAAAGTTGTTCATCATCAAAGAAAAAATAGTTGTTCTGGGTCTGGCTGTTTGTGCATGTGACTTTAAATGTTTGTCAACGTAGTCAACGTAACCACGATGTAGGAAAAAATCCTTAATGGGGGACAAAGCTTAAATAAAAAACTTAAGTATTCAAAATCTCAAGAGATGAACCTAATACCATAGAAATTTTCCACCAGTCAACCTTTCAATTCTTCTGACAATTCAGTGGATTACCCAGGCGTGTTTGTTCTGTTTTGCGTCGAACTTGTGAAATTATTCATTCTGATTTTTTTTTTGATCTGCTGCGAAAGTTATAACGATATTGAATCACAATATGATATTTTCTAACACAAAATCCCTTCAGACATTCATCACACATAAAAATAAAACTGATTGCTTCACGATGCAAAATAAAACAGAAATTATAATTCAAGAGCTTCTCGCTACACTACCGCCCACGCAATATAAAGAAAATTAATTTTCCCGATCATCGTTCCAGCATTATTTACTACAAGGCAAGTCCCGTACACTGTCTAGCAAGGAATAGTAGCCCCGCCTACGCGCAGTTCGCACAAGGTGCAGAGCCTCCGGTCAGCACATTCCTTACCTAACATGTGATCTTCGATCCTGACCTAGAACTCTGCTCACCCGACCCCAGGGTAATATGTTTAACAATAAAATTGTACGCGAAAATGGCTTGGGACGAGGAAGGAGCAGTTTTATTGGGTACGTGAATGTTTTGGAGTTAATTGAGTGTTGTTTAAAGTTTACACTTTATTTCGTCCTCAAGTGTAAGTTGATTAGGATTAGTAAGTTGATTTATAAGTCAAAAATGGGAGTTTTTTGTTGTTGTTTTATTAAAGGTTCCATTCATTAGTTTCGAGCCTTGAACGGCTAAAATCCCGTGGAATGACCGCTAGAAGCTCCAATTGGCTCCATGAGGAAAAATTTAACCAATATGTTTAGGTTGCAAAAAAAACATGGTACCTACATACTTATAAAACAACTACAATCACCTTGTTTTTTTTTACCCTCCCCGACTCTCGCTCGAGCCAGCCCGCGATGCTGTGCCAGTAGTTTTAAATCAGCCCCTAAATAATGATACCATTCAGATCCAGCCTGTCCCCATGCAGTCCTCCCCCAGCGACGCCCTAAGCCGAGGTTCGTACCCCACAGGGGGTGCCCTTAGCGTGCAGTCGCTTAGTTTGTAAGTTTTTATGCCCTGGCTGGAGGCCTTACTCTTAAGGCACCCACAGGATAGTCCGGTTAAGCAGACGACAACCTCTTAGGTTGAACTGCGAGATGCCATTCACAAAAAAAAAAAAAAGTTTTTTTTTATAGAACCATTTAACTTGATAATACTTTGAGTCTTTCGTTCTTATAGTGATGGGGACCAATGTATTTTCCACTCTAAAATTATTATCTAGTATGTTAACGAGCCAAATAAATTAAAAAAAAAGCCATGCACACAAAGTCAAGAAACATGCCAGAATGGAAAATAAGCATAAACCGATCGAGGAAGATTCAAGGATAATATGGTGTAACGGATATTTGCGATTCCAGGATAATGTTTTATGGCGGATATTTGCATGGATTTCAGAAATTCAAGTAAAGGATCATAAAGATATTTTACTGGTTGTAGATTTGGTGTATGTTATACTGTTCCTTCCAAACTCGTGTTTTTGTTTAATAGGGCTACATCAGGTACCAGTTTTAAATTTCCCCTCAACAAAACGTGGCAATATCTAGCTTTACCAGTAAAGTACCACAGCACGAATCGCCTTTGGCCCAACAATATCACCTGCTGGTTATAAATCTACGTCTATTGGCAACTGGCACATACAATCCGGAGTATTGTACAATGTCGAACAGTAGCCGTGATTTGTATCGCTAAGTATCGACGTGATAACAAGAGCAGATAGTAGGAACACATCGATAACACCATCGATTTATGGGCGCAGCACTAGGGCTGATCTATGGGGCTGGGTTTTGGAGAGCAGATTTGTCGAGTACAGGTGAGCATCTTGGAGTATTGGTGATGGGTATCTAAGGATGAAATTTGCAGGTTAATCTGAACCTGAACGTGATCAGCTCGCGCTGTTATTGCATATTGACCCTGACTGCTCTTAAATGTTGTATATTCACGCTGGCTGCTCTTCTTCTCTCTCTTGTTTTAAAGATGTTGATGGCGTTCAGTTTTATTGTTGATAATCTACCTTAGAAAGGAAACGGTCAAGTGAAATCTATTTGAAGGATTTGTTTGAAATTCATGATGGAACTCATGAATTAATATTAATATTATCTTATCTAGAAATAAAAGACGATGTGAGAGTATTTCCCAAAGTTCTAGGTTGAGAAAATCTGTTTTGATCACAGGAGCTTATTAAGCTTCGGCAATCAATAGAATATCTAGGCAAACCCTCCCCACAATTCCCAATCCCACTCCTGAGAGCCAGGATCGACAATGGAAACCACCAGAAAAACGCCGAGATAAAGAAGCTCGACGAAGTGCTAGAAAAACAATTTAACTCGGATTCCGCAACTAAATTAATCAGAAAAGAAATGGAATATAAAGAAAATAGATTATATATAATTGAATATAATATCCAGACACAATAAAGTTCGGTTATCAAGTCGTAACCAATAATCATCTACAGTCCACAACATAAAAAAATCAGTGCGTGGAGTCCCTCTGCGCGGAAGAAGTGAAACTTCGTAATACTACACGCATGCGTTCGAGTGCCACGCATTCACTCTCGTTATTTTATTAAGCTTCTAAATAATATTTTGTTGTTTTTTTGTTGTATTATTTTTATTACATAACTTTATCGAGGTTATTCTACTCATGGAAATTGAGCGAAGGCTGGTCACACCGAAGAGACGAATGCATGACTGTTTGCACGCCATCTTGCGTACCTAGTAGAACTACGTAGTCACAAATCTTGTAATACTGCCATCTCTTAGTGAGTTATAGAAAATATTCCCCCTCCATGGTAGCGTTAAACTTGTGGGTAGTCGCATAAGAATTTTCACTTCAAAAACAATTTCCCCAAGATTCAAAGGCACCCAGCGAAATAAACGAAGTGACGATTACAATTCCTGCGAACATTTCCCTCACTTACATAACATGCAGCAGTCGCAGTATTGTAGCAGGTCCCTCCAGTTCGTAACGAGAAGCACAATAATTTGCACCTAACTAAAACCAGCAGACATTTTGAATTTCAAATCGAACTATTTATAATCAGTTTGATCGTTATCCGAGCGAAGGGAAAGTAACAGAAAATGATCTCTCCCGTGAAATCTAAGTTGTTCCTATCATAATTTAGCACTTGATTCTACAATAGCGAGTCCTGTCTGTTAGATAAAGGTCTTAGGAACGGTGCACAGATTAATGTACGCACAGAGAGCGCAGTGCTGACTTATTTCATCAATTCCACGGTTGTCGCACAGATGATTTCTGGTCTGTAACTTATCTATGCATTTTAACGTACAATGGAACGTTGCAATTAGAATTTAATGGTTCGTATTGTGTGGGTAGGTTATTTAGAGGAGATTTTTTGTTGAGTTAGTTTTTCTTTGAATGAGCATATTTATTATGGGAGTTGGTTACTCTGTGCCATTATGTTGTTAAGCGAAAAGTTGGAGCTGTAACTATATTTAGATGTCACGATTTTTTTTTTAATTAGTTTAGGAGTATTTTAAGAAAGATACAGAAAAAGTAGGACCGTCTGTGCAAGGAATTATTTAACTCCTTAACGTTGTCTATTAAATTCTTCCTCGTTATTGGATAAGTACTATATTAATATTTATTTCAATCAAATATTGAAATGAAATCAATTGATTTTCAATTACTTATTCCAGATTTGTCGATTCAACACAGAAGGTCGTATGCAAATGATATCTTAGTGCAACTGTTTTGCTTACTCTGCGGTGTTCCCCGCCCACGCCTGTCGCGGCCCGCCGCGTAAATATAGCGCAGAATTAGAACTACCCGCGGTTATTTATCGCATGCGCGCGCGCAGAGAAATCGACGCACGGACCGCTCAGTGTCACTTCCTGCTCAGACGCCGCCGTGAACGCACGCTCGTGCCGTAACGCTCATGTAATAGTCCTTTATTTGATGCCATAAAACTATATCAGCCTGCCCCGTAATACCGATCGTAATCGTTTATCTGATTGTCGTTTGATGTTCGTTATTTATATTTTCGTGTTTCTTACCAGTTCTCAAGTGAATGCACCCGGTTGTGTAATCCGTGGCGAATTGTGCCGGCAACTTTGTTGTGCCGTAATAAAATCGTTAAGTGCTTCTTATGCCTTAATTATTTTATTGCAATTTGCATGTTTTGTTATTGCAGTCACGATATTGATGGGTCGTGTTTAACGCATTTATTGAGATGAGTAATGCCGCAAGCTAGCTCAAACAATACCAAGCGATTATCCTCAGAAATCAATTCGAAATAATTACCAGAAATAAATTCGCTAAATAATAATCTTCCTACAAAACTTAATCACAGTCGTAATTAGTTTAAAAGAAAAACTTTAATACGCGGTTAGGACTTATCATGTCATACCGACATTTAATTTATTACATGCTACATTAAATTCAACAGTTTCGCGTTATTCATACCGGCTTAAATGCCCATAAAAAGTTGCGGGTAACAAATCTAAGTAGAGAATTGTCACAGAGTAGTTACAATGTCAGATACAGATGTCATAGAGTAAAATGGTCCTATTTGGATTTTTGGACGCGTGGCTAAATTTGAACTGACAATTTCAGGAATTTTTACCAACAGCGCCCTCCTGCCATTGTCAATCAAGTTCCAAAAGAGCCATGCTTCGCTTTAGTTACGGAAGTAGGTCCTTATGTGCGCATGACCGATGACTTTTTAAGTGTTGGCATTTACCCGACATTTGACATTACCGCCCGCCATACGTCTAATTATTATTTGTGGGTGTGGGTTGTCGGTGAGTTGTCTGTCCTAACTGGATTATTAGGGTTCCGCAAGTATTAGTTTTTTTTTATTTTAGTGTTCTTTTGCTCTCGTTTGTAGAAGCTTCATAGGTTTGATTTCAAGTTACCTACGGTCAATTTTACATTTCTTGTGTAACTCAGAGGATAATTGTTTACTGGAACTCTATTGTTTGTTTTTCATCTGCATGCAATAACTTAGATTGTCTATGAAATAGAGTTCTCTATTTTGAATAAGCAATAGAACATATCTTTTATGCACATTATTATGAGACCAATATTTATGTTGTTATTAGGCCAAACACAGTTTGCATATTTTCGATAAACATTGAGCCGACACACGACAGGGGAAATCGAATAATCTTACTGCGTTGTACCCCTGAAGGAATACTAAATCGAATTTATCCACCTGGCCACGAGTTAAGCGTTCAAGAGGCACACATATTGCGACAACGGCCGCGCTGCAAGGAAACCCAATGAAAATAATCTTGAAGCATGCAATTAGATAGAAAACAACTAACACACGCTCGTGTCTCTTGACGCAAGTTGCTTCGCCCGAGGTCGAGAACGGGACCTAAGGACACCAATAAAACATTCCATGGCAGGTTATTAGTTTAAGCCCGCAAACACTTTGGCGACCTAGTTTTATTAATATTGTTCAGATGCTCAGCCTGTGGTCAGAGAGCCGGCTGTGATAGGTTAATGGCCAACCTGCAACCAGCGGATTTTATGGACTTAACATTATTTAATACCGAACCACCTCGGGCAGTTTGACCGAGTTAATGTTATGTGCCTCTTGAATTTTGATAAGGTGTTCTAAGAGGACGAGTTTCGTATGTTTATGATGAGACATGTTGAGAGATTTTACTGCAAAATTATGTACCTATTTATTACTACTCAAATCTGTGTGGTTCTTTCTTCAAAAGACCATTTCAGACACTAATCTGCATAGTCCTCATGTAAATTGAGCAATGTCTGGACTTTAAAAGAGTACGAGTTAACAAAGAACCTCTGAGTTTGTTTCGGCTGTTACTTCCCAACTAGTTTAAAAAAAAATGACGTGTAAAAGTGTTTGTAAAAACCTACTTGCAAAATAAACATCATTTATCATTACCTCATGCGAAATTATGAATGTAATGTAATTATCAAAGAAAATAACATCTTGATAATTACGAACCCTGGTTTAAACCTTATCTTGTTCAAGGACTTTATGAAAATAAGCCATAGCAGAAGCAATAGGATAATTCTCTTGCCCTTATCCAATTCAAATGGTGTCGGTGCTGCAAGTCTTCTTCTTCCATAATTCTTTTATTTATCATCTCAGCAGTTCTTCTTCTTCATAGGAGTATCAAAACCAACTAAGCATATTTGTTAAAATAATACATTCAGTTTGGTAATACTAATAATAAACTCTAGAGCAAAAAGTGATTTTAAAAGTAAAAAAATTGCTACGGAACCTTTGCCCGTGCCGAAAGTTCGCGCCCGTCCATTTCTTATGATGGAATACAGTCGTCGCTTTAAAACCTGTTTATGTGATTAATGCGTTACCCAGTGAATGTCACGCGTATGCTGTGCTCTAATTAAATCTCTTCCTTTGTCAGGCTTTGCTTATTATTTATTTTGGACTATGAATATTTATTAGACCTTCGCCACCAAGTGTCCAGCGCTGAACGGGTTATAAATCTTAAGTCGTGCTGCTACTGGTCTATTTTGTGGGCTTAAAGATCAAATATTGTTATTGGTGGTGTAGTTTATTTCCTCAGAAATAGAGCTTCCATTTCAAAATTTGGAGAATTCAGTTAAAAGAACGGGCATTTGCAAAAATACAGGATAAATATAATACTTAATTTTTTGTTCGTTTCTTTTTTATGTTCTTAAAGAAGTATGTCATAATATGTTAAAAAGTACAGACTAATCAAAAGGCCGGACAAAGTCTAGACGAAGACCAAAACTCGGATATGTCCGGATAATTCGGGATGGATGGTAATCTTAATCGTAAATGCAGTTTCAATAGCAGAGGAGTGTGAAATAAATCAAATAATTAATTTTGTCATTCTGTGTGCGTCATTCATTTGTTTTAAATGTTAAGTTTTGATATTCCTTATTCTTTCATATTTGCTATTATGAGCCGTAGGTACTTCTGAAAAGGCACGAACTGTATGGAAGAACTGCCATGTTACGAATCAACTGCCTTTCTTCTCCAAGTATCGAATATAAACTCAAATTCACCTATCAAGCATGGTTTATGTTATGATGCCTAAAGCAATCTCTGGTTTAACGGCCTAAGCAGTAGGCCTTATGTTATACTAAAACGGACTGGGATGTATATCGCGGGTCTCAAACCATAGGGGCGTATCTACCGAACACCTACTTTTCAGGAGAGACAAAAAACTTAATAACTTTTCTTGTGATTGACCTAGCTTGTTGTGTTTTTGCATGTAGCTATATATTTACACTACGGTTATAATGGGATGCTTGATTTTGAAGTATACCCCATTTAACTCTTATTTTTGGTTGGTACGTCTATTTGGCATGACAAAAGACGGTAAAAGTCTGACAAAATTCCCCCAAAAATGCATGTAATTTATGGACGTAAAACCCTTCTCCTTAAACTATTAATATTTATACCAATATTAATTTTTACCTAGTTGGTGACTTAAAATATTGCAATTTAGGAATGAGAACCCATTAAAACGACCGATATTTACGTGATTTTAAAAATTCATACGCCTGTCTGGCTTGTCATTAATATTGAGATGTGTTTGAATTCAAAGTAGAAGTATAAACAAGTTTTGGTCGATAATCTAGAAAAAAAAGCAAACGGTAGCAATTACACAATATTTTATGTGTGAAAGGAAAAATAAGCATACATTTAAAAATAAAATTTATTCATAAATCTGAACATTATTATTTTAAATTTCTTAAATCACAAACATTTTAAATTGAGATCAATGCACATTACAAGAAACCAAATTTAACAGGAATCTTAAAAAAATACGTCTAAAAGTTAAAATGTCTTAATAATAATAAAATTCTTATGAACATAATTAGTTGAAACGAGTAAAAAATGCTTTTACATCAATAAAACCTTTAAATATAATAAAAACTAATTCTTTAATAGAAAATTAGTCGTAATAAATAAAACCAAGAGAATAAATTCTCTAAAACAATAAAAAAATAAAACAAAATAAAAGATATCGTAAAATAAGAATGAAAAAAGAAATGAAAATGATGTAAATACTGAAGTATCAACGAAGAACAATCTTGGCCTCATTAATGCAATTTGGCATAAAAAATCTGAGAAATTAGCCATTCTTATTGTATTAAATAGTTTTTTGTAAGTTTAATATCTTTTTATTTTTACCACAAATGAGCTATGCCAAGATTATGACTAAATAAGACACTATAAACAATTAGTTTTTGTTCCTTGGTCGGTGTCGTATATAAGATGCTCTTGTTGCAGGAAGGGTTAAGTCGTCGTCGCCATTTGTAGCTCCTGTCTCCGAATTTTCGTTATCTACTACAGGAAAATTTTGGTTATACTTAGCTGTGGTAATTCTTTGGAATAGTTCCATCCTTACACACAGCCATAAGGTCTTTATATTTAACTTGTTTTAGTGCAAGTGGTTCTGAGTACAGAATTGTCTGTAAAGAAGAGGAAATGACCGACCGCGTTACATTTCTGGTAAATCTTGCCTCCTTAAATTCTTCCCAGTATTCCAATTTGAAGAAAAGCAAATTGGGAACATCTTTCCTTACCTGTATCCATCTGACGTTTGCCCATTTTAAAACCGTTCCATCCGTGGCTTTTATTGTGTTACTAGATAGAGCAACCTCGCATTGCTTTAAAGTCTTAAAATTTTGAATGGTCTAACACCACAACAATCGTCCACAACAATCGTATCACACATCACATTGAGTGATACGATGGGCATGGAAAGACAATCCATACATTGTTGAGGTGTTAGACCATTCAAAATTTTGCCACGGATGGAACGGTTTTAAAATGGGCAAACCCAATTCGCTTTTCTTTAAATTCGACTACTGGGAAGAATTTAAGGAGGCAAGGTTTATCAGAAATGTAACGCGGTCGGTCATTTCCTCTTCTTTGGATACAATTCTGTACTCAGAACCACTTGCAGTATCTACATTATTTTCATTTATTTTAATTTAAAATAAAATAATAATGTTCAGGTTTATGAATAAATTTTATTTTTAAATGTATGCTTATTTTTCCTTTCATACATAAAACATTGCTACCATTTCCTTTTTTTTCTAGATTATCGACCAAAACTGGTTTATACTTCTACTTTGAATTCAAACACATCTCAATAATAATGACAAGGCAAACAGGCGTATGAATTTTTAAAATCACGTAAACAACGTTAGTTTTGATGGGTTCTCATTCCTAAATTGCAATATTTCAACTAGGTAAAAATTAACATTGGTCTAAATAAACTATTCGCCCACGTATTGAAGAAATCTTGAGACAGCAAAATACTAAAATATAGACGTATGTGCATACGTCTGCAGTGATTACTAAATATCTCCTGGATAGTGTTAATATTGACGGTCGTATGCGCATACGTCTCTATGGACCGACACGTTTTCCTTGGATTATAATAAAATTTACAATCGTACGTGCATACGTCTATATGTCACGTCAAAACTGAGTCAATAAGCAATAATATTGCACTTACGTCTATTATACGACTATATGGCTTGAAAATAATTATAGACTGTCTATCTTATGGCAAATAATATTTTGCAATTTATACAAAAAGTAATTAATATTAAATTATAAGAAAAATTGAGGTTATGTATTGCTTATAGCAGAATCCGATGGAATTAAAAACGAAAAATCGCTTTTTGGCGTATACGCCCCTATGGTTTGAGACCCGCGATATGTTATAGGCTTAGACCACAGGTGGTCAGACTTAGTGCTGGCCTGGAAGAATTGACAGTGCGCGTAGCCACTGGGCATAGCAGTTCGAGAGTAAAATATGAGACTGAGTTTGGTCTTTGCCCTAATAATTATGGGCATAGTTAAAGAAATTGATTGGTGATGTTTAATGTTGTTTTTGGTCTAGTCTTAGAGTTTCATACTGCGATTTACAATATACTGGTATTTTTAAGCTGTGCATCCATTTCAATTGCTCAATGATGAGCTGCCCTAACTTAAGTCATAGGTACTGGTCTTGATTGTCAATCATTTGCTATGAATTGCCGGAAAATGTGACGATTATACTTGAGATACGACTACGATGACTTATTATGTCGCTGCGCACTTCAAATTGAGGTAGTACGCAGCTCTATACGGTCGAAGAACCTCTTTGAATTTGACACAATATTTTTCTGCAGTCGTTAATGTCGTTACTCAAACAACCTCCCAACAGCCTCAATATGATTAGAATTTATATTTAATAGATAAATGATATGATACCTGATAAATAATTGATGTAGGACGCAATTATGTAAATGATTGTTCTTCATTAAAATTGGATCAAATCCGCTGACAGCACGGAAGTGTACGATCGTTTTTATCACCAGTTATTGAGTTATGTCTGCCGACCTCGCCAGTGTCGCGGGACGGCAAAAATACGAGATTAGATTTAAGAGTAGGTGTCATACGTTTGAGTTTATTAGGAGACAGACGACCTCTTAATTTATTCATTTAAACTTTTCGAACTCAAAAAAGTACAAAGGTACCAAGGGTAGTGGAGAGTTAGAGATCGAGGAAGGGGCTTTGCTTGAGGGAAAGATAGAAAAGAATTTATGTAAGAAAAAACAGAAGTGAGTTTCGTAAATTCAAGCTAAATATAATTTTCACAGTAGCAGCCACGGAGTCTAGATTTGTTTCCGGTTGATGGCAAAATGCCCCCTACATGGGACGTAATATATAACTGGCGAAAAGTATGTGTACAGTAATTGGGTACACCTCTGCCCAACACTTCGGGAATTACGGGCGTGATGTTATACAAGGTGTTGTTTTGCATCCTCGTCAAAATTCAAGAGGATGTCACAAAAGACCTAAATAATCTATTAAAATTACGGTACCCAGTTAATTATTAATAAACGCTGATTTTTTTTAGTTTTACAGTTCGTCAGTATTTCAGCATAACCCCATTAACGTGGTTTAGAGAATAAGAAATGATCGAATAATCGTTTGAGATTGTTTGTTTGTATGAAAACACGGTTATAGGGCGAGAATCAGACGGGCCTCGTTTAAAACACGGGTGGTTCACACTTACCGATTTTCGTAAATAAGAAAAAAAACAAAAATTATCTACCCATTTTATTATTGATTCGGGATTAGCATAGTCAGCTCCTTGAATTTGACGAGAATGCAAAACAACATCTTGTATAAAGAATTAAAATGTTTTCCATAAAAGTTTCGTTTCTATCAAAAATAATATGGTCACATTACAGTGTTAGTCATAACGTAGTTTTTACTAGTTTTGCCTACGAGCAATGGCCACTGGCCATTGGTGGATCGGTTTTTTGTTCCAGCATACTATCGGTTACAATAATTATATGTATGGTTGTGTAGTCCTGGACATGTATCGAGATAAGAATGAAGAATGTATTCGAGATTAATTAGCTTGCATGCTTTGTTATTAGGACCAGGATCTTCTAAATGACTCAATGGAGAATAACTTTGGGGCTTTCTTTTTAGTACATATTTGCAATTAGTAGAACTTTGTTTTAGTTAAAATAGCAGGAAAATCTGTCTGTTTTGAATGTCCAGTATGGATGTTTTTAGACTTTTGCAACCTTTTACTACGAACTATTAAACACATTTTTCTCTTCAATCTCTCACACACTATCGTCTACATTATTTTTTTAATTTTTATTTTCTTTTTAGGTCTGCTGGCAGAAATTTCGTTTGAAATAAGCAGAACGTTTGTACTCAAAAATAGTTTGTTTTTTTCCTGTGTTTTCTACTGTGTGTTTATAAATAGTAAAATAAATAAATAAAATAAAACTATTAATGTCATAGAACCACAATATCGCTTTGCCATCGAAATACTAACGAGTATAACTAAGCCAACGAAAAGATGGATGGATGTTGTGAGGAATTATATGAAAGAGTAAATGAAGAAGAAGAAATTGTGTTGAAGCCGACCCCAACTAGAATGGGACAGGGGCAGAAAGATGCTGATGGTCGAAATAAATACCAACTAGTTTGGGCTGACCTAAATTCATTTATCAAGACTACTTTAATCTACTTTAATATTTTTACGCAGTAGCTTACCTAGAGTCGAAGGCACGAGACCGCGTGGTCGATCACCAACCCGATGGACAGACTCCATCAAATCTGCCACCAAGTTTCCTGTGGCAGAATGTGCTCACCTTGCGGTCAATAGAGAGTGGTGGAAAAGGATCGCGAAGGCTGCGACCGCAGTTGTGGGCGACCCTTCATGACCACGACCACTCTGTCAAGAGTGAATGACTAAGAAGAAGAAGAGCTTACCTAGTACTGCAATAGATAAGCTACTGCATAAAGATAATGAACTTAGTTCGTTCTGACTTCGAATCGCACTAACATGTTTATTGCCCTTAATCAACCTATTTCACATCTCCATAATATCTCAATATGTATGAACACCAGATAATAATTACACATGCTAATATCTTTATCAACGAAGCGACGGACAACTTTACGGTTCCGATGTTTATTGCCGAGGTAATTGGTATTCGGTATCGGTACCGGTATCGAGGTTGCGGCGCGTCACTAGTCGATAAAGTGGAGTGTCAAACAACACGAACTTAATGAAGGCGTTCAGTCAATTTGATTAAATATACATATTACATGTGAACTTTTATTATGTGGGTGGAGTGTGAGATTTTGTTAAAAGCACCGTTTCGTATGGTAATTACTGTGTTTATTAAAGATCTGTGCTCGCAGTACGAAAAGTGGTGCAAGTTTTTGTTTTCAGGCAATTTATTACCAAATGATTGGATGGCATGGATTAAAACCCGGTTTCAGTCCCTAGCACGCCCTAGTCGCAGTAGGTTGCTACCAAATAGTCAAATTTGGTTCGGCACTAGCCACATAGTGAAGCAACAGGCTTGACTTATTTTGTTTGTTCCATGCAATTTGTGAAGTTCTTGTTCGAGGAAGTCAAAAAAGGTAGCAGTACCAAAATGAAATCACTAAGAACAGCATCCTCCAGATGGCTAGTACGACTATCGCAAAGTCTTTTTTAGATTTTTTACATAATGTGGGGCTTGCCTCAGTGAACATACACGCTGACTATGACTTTTTTATTGTAATTTTTCTTGATGTGGAATAAAAGTGTATTAAAATGTTCCATACAGAAAATGTTAGTTTTGGAATGAAAACAATCCCACTGAAGGCCTTTCAGAAAGAAGATTCCATTATTTTTTCAGTATTTATTCATATGCAACTAGAGCATGCGACACGTGATAACTGCGTCATACTTGTTTGTTGAAACACACAACACGTGTGTCTTTGAAACAAACACCTATGACACAAATTATTATGTTTGGTAGTGAGAAAGGGATTTTGTAAAAATATTATGAAGTGACCATGTTTTTCTTTATAGAAATTTTGTTGATAAGAAAGATCTGTTTTTTATACGACCAATGTTACATTCATGTTTATTATAGTGCGTTAATCCTTGCTTATGCGTGTCATCTGATCAAATAGTGATCAAAGCATAAAACAATATTTTGTTCATTTATTGACACAAGTCAAAGTCGGCCTTATGACGTGTCTATTTTTTAATTGAATGAAACCTCTAATTCAAACCTAATTCGGCCTTCGATATTTGATTGGAAGACACACTCCATAAAGCATTCCAATTTCAAACGCATCAAGTAACCCAACGGCCACAGACTGAATTCGGACTCGTCATAAAATTCCAATCATACCGTCATTTATCGGACTCGGAATACAGACCTCACACGCCACACCTCACGAATGAGGTAGGTATCCATTACCACCGGCATGTATCTGTTCAATGAAGTGTAATTACGAATGTTACAAAACACAGCCGCTCCAGTTTCCAGAGGCTGTGTGACAAGGTGTGTGTGTGTGCCGGGATGGTGTGGTGTGAGTGCGGGGACAGTGACCCGAGCTATCTCGAGATCGCAGCCTCCGACCGGCCAGATGCCGAAAGATGTCAGCCAGGTACGGACTAGAGTTGGCTTGATCTTCTTTTTGACTAATTTAAAAATAAAAATATATAATTGAAAAAAAAAAATGTGTTCAGTTTGACTGCTGTTGTTCATGGTGAAAATGATAGAAAGAGGAAATGTGTCATAAATCTCATAAGTTCTGCAACTTTGACATTATTAAATAAAAACATCATGCAGACACCTTGGCGCAGATAGATCTCGGACTGGTTCATATGAAAAATACTACCAAAATACTCGATCAACTTGATATGGAATAATAATTATTATGATTTGTCACCATATCAATATTTGCTATTTTATTTAAAACAAAAGTTGTCTGATTTCTAAACTGTATCTAAGTCAGCAGTAATATTGAAACATCAACAAATACAAGACTAGCATAGATCTAATATTAGTTTACAGTTCCTAATTTAAGAATTAATTCACAAAAATTATGAAATGTTGATGTCAACAGGTGAAGCAGATAATGTGTCTATTTTGAATGTTTTAGTATCATATTTCAATTTATTTAAATATCATCGGAATCGATCCAATTTATAATCATGTTTTGAATCAATTGATATGCTATTTTTTTTGTTTTCAATTATTTATTTGCATTTTTATTTGGTTTATTTTCACAGTTCATTAACTTAATTAAATTGTATAAACTGGATTTTGAATTAGAAATACTTCCATATTATGTCATTGGAGATCAAATTAATTGCATTCGGGAAAAAAAATTGCTGGATCATGATAACAGTGTAGAGTCAAGTTAATTTTAATAAACGGGTTTACCTACCGAACTTGAGTTTTCCGTTAAGAGGGGAGTCTCTAGTGGGCCTTTCTCCATAAAAACGTATTCCGCTGTTTTCTCGTCTAGAGCAATGATTTTTTCCCAAAAAATCTATGTCTTATTAATACATGCCCCTATAATTTCCTTTTTTTTTCAAAACATAATCACTACAAGAATTATCTCAATCCAAAAACCCGAAAAAATGCCCGTTTTTACCGCCATGCTCAGACGACTATCAGACAAATTAGATCAGTTTTTAACAAAAACGAAAATAATAGAAGCATATATATACTTTTCTTCTAAATTTTGATATAATAATTATTTAGATAAGTTTAGTTTTGAATAAGAAAACAGCTGAATACAAAACGTCTTTTGGTCAAGATTTTTGTAGGTAAAATCAGCCTGAGCTGCAGTTGTCCCTTTCGCACTTTACGAGGGCTTGGTCGGGCGCAGCGCGACGGCAATAGTTTCTTCAAATACCTATTCTTCAAATTCCTCGGGACTAGGGTCCCCTCTTAAAAGACGTCATGACATGCGCATGCAAAATGCCGAGATAAACTTTATATTTCAAAATTGGTTGAAGCGTGAATAGATTTACTGCTACTTACTACAAACACTAACACACAATTTCAGTAGGTAGCACAACGTGATCACAAAATTGACAAATCATCATTTTGAGCATTACCTTTCCTCTCAATTCTGATTTATACAAGGTGTTGTTTTGCATCCTCGTCAAATTTCAGGAGGTGGTCACAAAAGACATAAATAATCAATTAAAATTACGGTACCTAGTTATTATTAATAAACGCTGATTTTTTTGGTTGTTTAAGTTTGTCAATTTTTCAGAATAACCCCATTAACGTGGTTTAGGCAATAAGAAATTATCAATTAACCGTTTGAGATTGTTTGTATGTGTGTAAACAAGGTTATAGGGCAAGAACCAGACGGGCCGCGTTTAAAACACGGGTGGTTCAAACTTACCGATTTCCGTAAATAAGGAAAAAATTAAATTTACCAACCCATTTTATTATTTGCCATCCAACGTGGCAATGCGGCCAGCCTTCTGGGCACTTTTCCTGTCGACAGCGATGTCGACGAATTTTTTGACGCCCTGTAATTTTGATACTTGTACAAATAATAATAATTATTTAATATTTTATTTTTATTTTATATTTATTTGTAGTCCGTAAATAATGTACATATGTAATATAGAAACTATTTTATTATTGATTCGGAAAGAGAATCATGAGCATAGTTACCTCCTTGAATTTGACGAGGATGCAAAACAACACCTTGTATATGTTTATTATAATTATTTGCTTATATATCTTAACATTATGTATTTATATTTAGTTATATGTGTATTTATATTTAGGTAATAGTATAGATTAAGTTAGGTAAAACACATACACACATTTTTCTCTTCATTCCTCTCACACACTATCGTCTACATTTCTTGGTACTATTATTTACACCTCTGCCTAACCCTTCAAGGATAACAGGCGTGATGTTACAGTTATGGAACATGCATTCCAGACTCAAAAATTCTAAAACGGAATTCATCTTCAGTCCGTCTCTGGTTTAACCTTTAGCTCGCGGCTATCGCATATAAAAATAAAAGTAGTTGTGTTAATAACGTATTTTTAGTGCGCGTTTGGTAGGGAGCTACCGCAGCCGCGCAGGTGCGTTGGCCTGCCCCCGCGCAGCCCAGCCCCGCCCCGCCCCCTGCGCAAGCGCACCGCAATCTTAGCCCGTAATTAATTACGTTTTGGCGATCCTACAAGATTGTCTAGGTGATTGGTTGTTCGAGGTTGTTCAAGAATCACATTTTGATTGATAGTAATATTAAAAAGAAATGTTTTATCACTTCTTCTGTAGCCCAACTTAATTAGATTTGTTAAATAGTTATTTAATTAAACGTTGGCGTAAAATAAATCATTTTTGTTATGCTCAATGTTCATTACTGAGATATGAATATGAATATATCTACATGTCTTATACAAGGTGTTGTTTTGCATTCTCGTCAAATTCAAGGAGGTAACTATGCTAATGATTCTCGTCCCGAATCAATAATAAAATAGGTAGGTTTTTTTTTTTTTTTTCCTATTTATGGAAATCGGTAAGTGTGAACCACCCGTATTTTGAACGCAGGCTGTTTGATTCTTGCCCTATAACCGTGCTTACACAAATACAAACTATCTCAAACGTTTATTCGATAATTTCTTATTCCCTCAATCACGTTTAGGGGGTTATTCTGAAACACTGACAAACATAAACAACCAAAAAAATCTGCATTTATTAATAACTAACTAGGCACCGTAATTTTAATTGATTGTTTATGTCTCGTGTGACAACTTCCTGAATTTTGACGAGGATGCAAAACAACACCTTGTATAAATTACAATCTATCGTGCCTTGATCGTGAATTTAACGACTGCGAGGTTGACACTCGATGTCAATATTCAAAGAGTTTTCTAAAATCTGATAAGTAATCTTTAAATCACATAAGGAACACACGATGCGTCGGACAGCGGTGAATACTTTCGAAGAAAACCCAAGAAAATTCAACTCATCGAAGTCAACGTCATATAAAAAAAAAACTATTATTAGTACGATTATCGGCTGTCGTTTAAAGATGGGCTGTAAATTAGTTCAGTGTCGAGGCACAAGATGTCGCCACCGGAGGCACGTCTCAAGCTTGCAGGATGGCAGATATTCATCAGACGGGGACGGACGCCTTCCGGCCGGCGCGTGAGTGTCTTATTAGCCTGGCTTAGAAGTCGCCGTCTACACAGTACCGATGATCTCGAGAGTCTGCCATGTTTGCATGCGGTGGGGACAGGGCAGGAATAATGATGGGTTGTCTTTGATTGTTACTGGTGTTTTGGAATTATGTATGAAGCTGAAATAGGCGAGTCTGCTGTCTGAGTTGGGAAGGGTCGCGAGGACAGACGAATCTATCTTTTCTTCGTATCTTAGGGCACTCTTCAGCAGTGATTTGCTGAACACCTGGTGTCTGGAACGTCAATCATTGACGCGTCAATGTTAAACGCAAGTCAAGTGACTCGATTGGGTGTGTTAATTTACCACAGTTCCTAATGCACGCATGAGTCATTCCTAGCCAAGTTATGTGTTGATTTTGATACAGAAACCCTCAGTTAGTAAACAGCACTTTTAGCTTGTTGGAAGGAAAACATTTTAGATACTATTATAAACCGTTCGTTTCTATTCAAGTTATCTATTATTAATGTGTTAACAACAAAGAAACCGAATGAAGATATCAATCACTTGAAAACTACGAAAAAAAAAAAAGATAAACTACTAAACTACTTTTGACGGCACGTTTGGCGCAGTGGCTAAGTAAGCGATTGACTGTTGCACTGCGTGTCGCGGGTTCGATCCCCGCACGGAAAAAATATTTGTAAGGCCTACAGATAGTTTTTCCGGGTCTGTTTGTTTGTGTATGTGAGTTTAAATATTTGTAAATGCACCCACGATACAGGAGAAATACCTAGAGTGCAAAGTTTAAAAAAAAAAAAAAACTTTCTTATGAATGATTGAAATATCGCCATACATTCTCAAGAATGAACTAGGTATCCATACAATATCTCCCACAATACTTGTACACACAACTTCACTTTTCAGAAGGTATTCAATAAGATGGTTGAATAAGCATATTTAGCATACAACTAAGAGATATTGATATCACCGACTTCTAGCCATACAAGGCGGCTGTAATCAAAGTTATGATAACTATGATAAGACTCAACCACTTAGTACATAACAAGAATCGTAGATTTTTTCTCATAATCAACATCCGATGGGACGATAACAGCCGAAGATTTTTCACTTTTTAAATCAATATGGAGATTATGCTAATTGAATTTCTAATTTTAATTGATAATTAATGCATTAAGTTTGTTTATGGTACTTTAATGTGCGGAGGCTTTAAAGGAAGTTACGGATTCATTTTAGAGTCCCGGTTTTCTAGTACCTATTCAACTAAATATGTAGTCGAATAATTATACTGTTATTTATACTATTTCACGGCTTTTCTCACAGGTGCCACCTGCTCCAATCATTACATACCCTCCTATTATCTACACCGTGTAAATCACCTCATCACGAAGCCGTCAACCAAGCATTCTGTACATGAAACTAAGTAACTTTACGCAAAAATGATTGCTGGGAAACGACTTTTTTTGGGGGGTGTAAAATCATGTTTTGTGGTAGAACTCAATGTAACGGAATCAAAACATTGTGCTGATGGACGGATTGAATAGTACGGGGGTCGTGGAGGTGTTTAAAGTAAAAATCTTACATTAAGAACTAGGATTTAAAAAAATGCTTGTCAAAAAGTTGGAACTTTGACCCCTAATATCTCCGTAACTAGAAGGTTCCCAGGTATGGTGTAGAACAAAAAAATGATCGCAATGACAGGGAGAACCAGTGCCTTTAGGCTTCGTCAAGAGGTGTTTTACACCCTTTATACAAGGTGTCGTATTGCATCCTCGTCAAATTTAAGGAGGTAACTATTCTAATGATTCTCGTGCCGAATCAATAATAAAATGGATAGGTAATTTTATTTATTTTTTATTTACGAAAATCGGTAAGTCTGAATCACCCGTGTTTTAAGCGCCGCCGTCTGATCCTCGCCCTTTAACCACGCTTTCATACATACAAACAATCTCAAACGTTTATTCGATATTTTCTTATTCCCTAAACTACGTTAAGGGGGTTATTCTGAAATACTGAAAAACTTAAACAACCAAAAAAATCTGCCGGTGCCGAGGTGCCGTAATTTTAATTGATTATTTATGTCTTTTGTGATATCCTCTTGAATTTTGACGAGGATGCAAAACAACACCTTGTACAAGATGTAACCGGGCCCTTCATGAGGCCGTCAACCAAGCATTCTGCATACCAAACTAAGTAACCCTACACATCCATTGGCACCTATTGATGTCTAAACTGTAGACCCAGAACATGCACAAAAGATTCAGTTACACTGCAACAATCCTTTTAGCGAACAATTGCAAAAACTAGTCAATCAAACAACTTTTATTTTGAAGTAAAAAACTCGTTTTATGGTAGGATTCAATGTAAAGCACTCAAAACAGGTGTGCTGATGGATATAGTAAGAACTTGTATTAAAAAAAAAAAACTTGTGAAAAAGTTAGAACTTTGACCCCCAATCCATACTAATATTATAAAAATTGCGAATGTCACTCTGTTTGTTTGTATGTTTGTTTGTTACCTTTTCACGACTAAACGGCTGATCGGATCTTAATGAAATTTGGCAAGAAGGTAGATTTAACCTTGGGAAGGACATAGGCTATATATCATCACGCTACGACCAAAAGGAGCGGAGCAGCAATGAAAAATGTTGCGAAAACGGGGAAAATTTGACGCAGACGAAGTTGCGCGGGACAGCTAGTATCTTCATAACTAGAACGTTCCCAGGTATGGTCTAGCACAAAAAAAAATATTGCAATGAAGACGAGCAAGTGCCTTTTGGTATCGTTAAGAGTACTGTTACAACCATCCCGTTTCTAAAATATTGACACTTGGAGTTTGACAGCTATGCGAAAGTGTCAGAAATAATGCATAGCTTTTGAACTTGACAGACGCGTCTTTTTTGAATTTTCCCTAACTTTGTCTCCCTGATATAACTTGACACTGGCTAAATGCACAAACCGGGAGAAGCCAGAAAAAAAAATGCATAGCTTGACGTGCTAAGAAATGATTATAAATCTCAGCCTCATTTGCACAATTATGACATAATATCTTTAGAAACCTGTTGATTGGTCATACATATTCTTCTAAACTCAGACAATGTAAAAACCAATAGCTGTAATTTCCAAAGAGGTATGCAGCATTCAAATGTGATCTGCAACTTCCTCTTATAAAGTACTTGTATCTAATATAAACATGTACGAACATATAATTGGTACGTTTCAATAAATAATTGTAGCAGCGATTCCAGTAGCAGGTGCTGAGGAAATGCCTAATTTTATGACCATCGCAGTAACGTAACTACTTTCAATGATTGCTGCTGTTCGTAGGGTTGTGCTGAACTTAGCTAAACCTGTTCTTCCAATAGGCTAGACCCGATTATTACCGCTGTCCACCCCCTGCGTGTCCACCCCTGGTGGACAGTGTCACAACTTTAAAAAGTAATTCCTGCTGTCCCCGGGGGGTGGCCAGCCAGAATCATTATTAAAATAATTCATAGTAGCCACAGCTGGAGGACACGGGGTGGACAGCGGTAATAAGGCTAGACCTGGCATCAAAAAATAAATCATTTAATTAAAAATAATGTAATGTGAATCTGGTGTCCTGGGTTAGATGCCCGGGTCGGGCAAATTGTTATTGGATTTTACATCAGGAACTAATGATTACATAAGGAAGGAGTCTAGAATTGTGCCTGGATGAAGATGGCAATGGGCTCGCCCCATATTACATAATTGGCGAAAAGTGGGTGTACTATTAGATACACCTCTGCTTAAACCTTCGGGGATAACAAGCGTGATGTTATGTCACAATAAATCTTCTACGCCATAATATATCATAAATTCACTGACATAATCTAGGTTTTTCAAAATTCCTCCCTAATAGGGAAATGTGCATTTGGGGATGAAAGTTCATTTTCAGGGTTCCGTACCCGAAGGGTCAAACGGGACCCTATTACTGAGACTTCGCTGTACGTCTGTCACCAGGCTGTATCTCATGAACCGTGATAGTTAGCCAGTTGAAATTTCTACAGATTATGTATTTCTGTTGCCGCTATAACAACAAATACTAAAAACAGAATAAAATAAATATTTAAGGGGGCTCCCATACAAAAAAGTGATTTTTTTGCTCGTTTTTTATAAATAATGGTACGGAACCCTTCGTGCGCGAGTCCGACTCGCACTTGGCCGTTTTTTATCAGTATTCTACACGCCGATGTTTTGGCGCTAAAAAAATCCTGAAGAAATCTCAACCCTTAACTGAATTCTATTATAAACATAATATAAATTAACCCGTCGGATGCGTTAGTTTGCTCTAACAGTTAACACCTTATAAATTATTTTAACACTTTACCGCCAGCGCCTCTGTATAATCGCTGTGTTACTTATTTAAATAAATAAAATAAAAAATAAAAATCTTTTATTTTCAGACAACAGGACCCATATAATGTGAGTATGGGCCCTGTTGTCTGAACCTTACCTTTTGATAAAATCTTTGGATTTCTTGTTATTACTTTATAATTAAATAATTTATCATGTATTGCGATGAATTTGAAAACGAAACATTAAGGAATAGGTACTAGGTACTTACATAAAATCCAATAAATGTTCTTTGGAACAGCATGTAATTTAAAAACAAGTATCTCATGTCATTTGTTTTTTTTACTAGCTTTTATTTGACTTTCAATGTTTGTTTAGGTCATAATATCTTGCAACAGAATTTTAATACAGTTATATTGAACTGAAATTTTGCATACCCATTTATTTTGGATGACAATTCATGGCAAGCTAATTGACGTCATTCTAAATACAATATGGCGGACTCCCAAAAATGGCGGACTAGTTATTTTTTATATGATATGGATATTTATTAAAAGGGTTTGTTGAGAATTACGTCAGACCTATATTTAAAAGCTTCTTTAGTTTTACTATAAGCTAGTTACTTCCTTTCTATCAAACGAAGAAAAACTAGGAAATGCCTTCAAAATATTGTAATTCTTTGAAAAGATCTTTTCTAGAAGTTTTCTAGAGTAAATAAATTAATCTCTATTCAACTTATCCAACACCACTTAACAGCTATCAATATGTAACAAATTATTACGAAAACCTGCAATATTATTCATGCTAGCCGTCACGCAATGTTTATCATAGCTCTAATTATATCTGTTATTAAGATAAATAATGCAAAGCTATTGCAATGATAATAAATCTTAGCTTTCCTCGAGTAAAGTGGAGTTATAAGGTTGAAAGTTGCATAACAGTTCCGTCTTAGATCTTAGTACAACTGAGAAATTGTTTTGCATTTTATTTAATACATGTCAATTGATTTTCTGTATTTTTTTATTATTTATAGGTCAATCAATTGATTTCGTTTATGGTGAAGGCGCTACAATAATGTTATAATTATGATAAACAATGAAAAAGCATTTTTTGTGGTGATAACATTTTACAGTAAAAAAAATACTTCTGGAAACGATAAACACAGGTTGCAGGTATGCTGGAAGAGATTTCTCAAGAAATAAGCATTACCTTTGTTCCTATTTTCTTTTCCTTTCTTCTTTTATGTATTTAGTGTGTACATAAATTGTTAAATAAATAAACACTGACGCTCAAACGGTTACCGCTTATTCAGTCATCATTATGGAAAATCCTCACAGAAATCTTTTAGTCGGTTGTTAAAAAAAACAACTGTTCCACACAGTTTTCTAGGAAACTCGTCAACTACTGGGACAGTCGTTAGTGGATATTTTTTTGCAACAATAAAGTAAAATCGAAACATCCTACTTAAGATTTATCAGCGAAAGTTTTGATGTTGTTGAAGAATTTAAACACAGAAAAAGTTTAAAAAACCCTTCCCGCGGCTTAATAAAATAAATACAAAATAAAATTCATTTATTTCATGTCATTGGACCCATATGAAAAACAAAAAAGAACGAACTCTTCAACCATTGTAACACACCACAATTTTATTTTATTTTCCCTCTAATCGTCCACGATTTTATTTTATTTCTCTAATCGTCCATAGGTTTTATTTCACGCCATTCAAAACATATTTGCTTATCATTACTTCCAGCTATACAAAGTTACGCCAGCAAGATAAACGTTCCTCATACCACTCTTGCGCACGCCAGACATCCAGATTGTACTGTAACCTACACATTAATAGTTCCATTCATTGCCAGGTGAAAGTCCTATTATTTACTGGCAACACTAATGTATAAAGCGACAAAGAAACTATTGCAATTTTATTGAGAACCCAAGTATTCCTGTGCTGTCCGTTTTGTTAGAGCTGAATTATGTGGCTAGTTTAAATGTTTGAGGCTGTATTTGTGGACCTTATGTAGTAGTGATAAGGCTGTTTTTTGTAAGAGTTGTAAAGGAGAGAAGGATTTTGTAAAGCGAGGTTTGAATGCAAGCGGGTGGCGGGTGACGGGACTGACGGTGAAATCCATTAATAGGATAGATTTGTAAAAGCATGTATGTATTAAAAATGCCGCATGTCATTATGATGCCTTAAGTAGTGGCATGGTTTGTTGGGTTATTGATTTTGTATAGGATGGTGGACCATTAACCGCCATATACAAATTCCACTGACGTACATTCAATATTCGCGCGATTAAGAAATATATAGAAGAGTAGGCGGTAGCTCGCCAGACGCAAAAGCCGTCATATTTTACACACCTCTGAAACATTAGGTTCCACTGTTAGGTTTTTTACTTATTTCTGAATTTGAATGCAAATTTACTTAAACTCAAATCCTACCGAACTGTCTCGTGCAAAAAATCTATTGGGAATCGATGAATAAGTTATCCAAAACATTATGTTTTTAGATAATCCAGCTTGTCTTTATAGCAGTACACTACGCTGTTAGCTCCGGCCTAGCATCAAAATGTAGTCAATAAAATATCCGATTTAATTGTGTATACTAGAATGTGTGAACTGCTAGCGAGCCTATATAGTTGCTATAGTACTCTCTAAACGGTAATGCCGCTAATATGCCGCTAATATTGCCAGTAAAACGACTGCATGCCACGCCACATAAGACGTTAATTCTGCCAGCAAAGTTATGGCAACACCGTCTTTGCCTGAAAAATATGGTAATGTCGCTAATGTGACATTAATATTGCGGGTAAAGTTATAGCGTGTGTCTAAGCGTTTGTTTTAGATGAGGTTTATTAATCGTAAGCTTAAACTTAAGAAAAGGTAAATTGTTATCTTTGTTAATTATACAAGGTGTAAATCACCTCATCACGAAGCCGTCAACCAAGCATTCTGTACATGAAACTAAGTAACTTTACGCAAAAATTATTGCTGGGAATTTTTTGGGGGGTGTAAAATCATGTTTTGTGGTAGAACTCAATGTAACGCACTCAAAACATTGTGCTGATGGACGGATAGTACGGGGGTCGTGGAGGTGTTTAAAGTAAAAATCTTACATTAAAAACTTGTATTTAAAAAAATACTTGTCAAAAAGTTGGAACTTTGACCCCTAATATCTCCGTAACTAGAAGGTTCCCAGGTATGGTGTAGAACAAAAAAATTATCGCAATGACAGGTAGAACCGAAAGGCACTGGCCTTTCGGCTTCGTTAAGAGGTGTTTTACACCATTTATGTTTACCATTGCTTATTAGTTAAATAAGCTAAGTTATGTACAAGCGACTTTCGTCACACTGCCGAATAATTTACTGACAACACTTAAAGTCTGATTACAAGTCTTACCAAGGGGTATCGTATTACTAGAAGCCGACCCCAAACATCGTCGGATAAAGTTAGGCAGATGGTGACTTAGCTGAGCTGGATGTTAAAGATACGAAAGCCCGTTGTTGAACGTGGAATAAAACATGAATACTTGCACATATAATTATCTGGATACGTTAATACTGAGTATTGATATCAAACTTTTGATATTATTAATCTCTTAGTTTAAAATATTGACATATAGCTAAGCTTCGTTTTAGAATACAGACCTTCCTAATCTATTTCTAACCCAACTCGTCTTTAATTTAAACACAGCGTCCGTCGGCAGAAGGCTTGCTTAAAATTCAAAAGCCTTGCATAAATCTGTTACAATTAATACCAATATATTGTAAAATTAATTGGCCACTGATAATATGTAAATAGGCGCGGTACTTTGTTCTCTGATCTACATAAACATGTGATAATAGCCCCCGTATTGAAACTACGTATTTTATATTATATTATCTATTTACATAATGCTTTTGAGGTGATTTATATTGTGTGTAATAGATTAAAGCTACGAACGTTTATAAATATTTTTGAGATTTTTTGCCCAGCATTAGCTTATATGTCCCACGACATATAATCTAATAAAAAATAAATTGAATGAATATATGAAAATAAATGAAATATAACTCAGTAATATAGATCTATAGGACCTATGCTTGGGGGAAGCCTGTGTCAATATATCCAACATTTCGGCTCACTGACTGTTATTTTCTAGAACCATTTCCTTATTTAATTATGTCTATGCTACTTACAATAGAAGACTTGAAGTTAACCGCGAATATTTACCTGTAAACAAAAACAAAAAAAGGTCAGTCGCAACGCATAAATACATTACATCTAAAAAATCTAATAAAGCTCTGTTCACACCAGCACATTAAGTCGACGAGATCAATTTTATTGCCTTTCTAAATAATTATTTTAAATAATAATAAAACCAGAACGATGGAATACAAATGATTAAACGTTTACATAATAGTAGTTATGTTGCTATCATTTTGAACTACATACATTGCATATTACATTAAATATGTATATTAAAATAATACTTCATCCGAGATGGGACATTGAAATGAAATAAGTTATGATGAAATGCTGTTTATATTTGCAAATAGGTTTTTACAAACACTTTTACATGTCGTTTTTTTTTTTAAACTAGATATGGCCGGTGTTTCGTACCTGACTACTCTGAGAAGTAACAGCCGATACAAACTCAGAGGTCACAGTCTCTTTTAAGGTCCAGACATTCTCTTGGCCAACTTTAATGAGGACTATGCAGATAAGTGTCTGAGATGGTCTTTCGAAGAAAGGACCACACAGGTTTGAGTGGACCTGTCCAGCCAGTGCAAGCATTTGCAAGCGTCAGTTATCATGTAGCTCTACTCAAAACTCCAAGGATCTCCACGAGACGACGAACAATGCCAAAGAAATGACATAGTGTAGGTCGCTTATAGTACTCAAAGTGCTTTACAATCGATCAAACCAAATAGAGCGGAAAGAAAAACAAACAAGATAAAATAAAATCCTCAGGGTCCTCACATTTACTTTTATTCAAATAAAATAAATTAATTATACAAAAAAAATTGTTGGTGAAAATTTTTATAAAACAGTTCAAAAAAATAAATGAAATAAAAATAATAAAATACGTAACAAAGTCAACATCGTAGTACAGTGCAAATGTACACATAAATTACTAGTGTACTCCTTGGATTAAGATAGCTTTGAATATTTTAGAGTTCAGCCATTCGTCTGCAACATTGCAATCACATTATGTTGATAAATTGTTAAGAATAATCATTTAGAAATTATTTAAGCTGAAAAAAACTATTTTCTTGATATTAGGTAAAAAAATCATCGTAAGAGACTTGTAGTAAGTCTATGATTCAAGTAATCATACTTTTATCGTTCTAGGAACTGGCTCAGAACACTTTACTATAATAATAACTCGATACAATTTCCCATTCCTCAACTAACCATAGTAATAAACCGATTAATATTGCATTTAACAAGAGAGAGTAACAATTAAAATTTTATAACTGAAAAGCTTAAATGAAACTCAATCGAAATAAATTTCATACGTCTTTTAAAATCAAACATAAAATTAATGTTTAATTCGTTTATCTGGATCGTGCACTTTCGAAAACATTTTGAGTGCACTTTCTAGTGCATTTATAATATGTCATAAGTTTCTTTTTTCGTCACGATGCGCGTGTTAACTTGGTAATTGTATAAATTACTAATTAGTTCAAATATACGCCTTCTTTAAACTCGTACGAAAAGTTGAGTAATATCTCCAACAGAGATAAAAACTCACTTCCGAGTCCGATCGACGAAACGACATTTACAGTAATTGAAACTGAGTAGGGACTTCTATTTTTTTTACGGGATTTTGATTTAGATTAAATATTATTTCTAAGGCGTTAACACTTAAGTATTATCAATTGACAGCCACCAGAATCATGCAACCAGCAATCACTTACTACAAATAAAAAGAAATTGCCTTCATTTATTTTCCAACATGTCATGTCGACGAATCCATTCAGTTGTTTTAAGCCTGAGGCTACAACAGCAAACAACAGTTGCAGTCGGTCATTGTTAAAAACAATTCATTGTGTCGAAAGTCGCGACACGCAGTGAGTGGCGGCAATTAGGTGATTACAGTATTATTGTTAAGGTGAGGACACATTGGAGAGAAATTACTGCGCTATTGTTGGAGCGAATGTCGTGTCTTGTAAGTTCGAATTAAGTCAAGAAATGCCATTCAACTTTTGACGAGGAAGTTTAAAGGAATTCGAGTTGTTCATTCACACAACACTTTTCGAAAATATCATTTTTTAACGTCATGAAAGTAACAATGCCATAAATCACTGATACCACAATTTGAGCAGGTACCTAGAATACAAAAAAAATATTGTCATAATAAACCGACACAGCGAAGTTTCACTAACTAATACTCGAATTTTTTATCGGATGTTAGGTCAGTTAAAATGCAATCAAATTAAAGATATTTACTCAAAACATCATAACATTATTTCCTTATTTATTAAACATGCCTAGTACCATTTAGAATTAATTAATATGAATGCCTTGCATTCAATGTCCCGTAAAAGAACATGCAACATTCAGATTTATAATTTATCTATCTCAAATCTCAATGCAAAGCTCGATGAAATATATTAATTATTATATTAATTAATTTTCTTGAATGTTAATTGAATTTACTTTCAAACAGGTGGACATTCTTATGTAAACATTAAACAAGATTTGAATTGATTATCTTTTCACATTTGACACAACATTTTTGTAACTTTTTTCATGTTATTTTTAAATTATCAGACAATTGCGTCCCATAGTTTACCATTACTAAGAATAATAATTTTATTTTTTACCTTAAGGCTTAATATTATAATTATTTAATCTGTGCTAACTATGTGAAAATCGGTTTATTTGATCAGTTTGTTTAATAGGTCGAGTTAAGGATCTAAGGGATCTGATTTGTAGTAGTCTAAAAAAATATTCTCATTATAGATACAACCACAAATCGAACAAAATACACTAGGAATAATTTTCCTAGTAGAAAATCTGTGTGCACTCTGCCTTAGCTCAGCAAAAACACTAGATAATAATATAAGAGGCGCACGTACGGTCAGTAGGAATGATTATCACTAATGACAGTGATTTAAGAGAGAGGACTACTGTGACTGGAACAGGGTTAACTAAAATAACACCTGCTACACAATGTGGGGCAATTGCATGAGGTGTTTTGACATTTGTGTCTTTTTGGATAAGAACGATCTATTCGAAAAGTGTGTACAGATATCGGAGCAGCAATAGTCATCATCTGCCTAGCAGACTAGTCTAACCGGATGCAGCTGAAATGCCAGTATTTAACATGGAAAGACTGCCTACCTGACCTCCACATCCCAATTAGTATTGGGTAATACGATGTCCCCTGTTAAAGCTGGTTTGTCAGACTTTCGGGCCCCTTATCCTTGAAGATCGACCCGGGCGGCTGTTATTATTGAGCCTAGATAATAAGATCAAAAACATGAAACATGCATGCATGTATGATGATACAAAACATGGGCTGAATTGAAACTGCAGCACCATTTTCATTCTAACTCAAAATCTACGATTCAATAAAATTATTACGTGTAGCGCTTAGGTAGGTAATCCAATCGATAATTTCAATAGTTCGGTCTATAAACCTAAATCTGTCGAAATAACTGTTGAACTTCGATTCAAAATAACCATAAATAAAATAACCAAGGTACGACACTATTTACGAAGTAATGCAATAAAGGCGCGACCACACTAATGCGTTGGCGGCAAGGCTCGTTACCGCGGATTAGACGCGCCTCATCGCGACATTTGAGCGCGCGTGAATCACATTTATTGTGACCAGAAAATGTTACTCTAACTTTGACTTTAATATCTGCTTGCTTCAGATAAGTTTCTTAGGTCTCCTAAAATTACACTGGATCTTTAGGTTTATTGATTACATTTTACAGGTATATTTTACACCATTTTGAGGTTATAAATTATTAAGCACGGTAGCACATTGTTAGTAATTAATAGACATGATTTCTGTTCAATTAAGTGGATTATTTCGTTAAGTTCGGTTATTGATAGTGTTAGCTAACACTGTCCTAAATTCAGAAAACCCACTCAAAATCTTAAGAAATTAATTTACTTATTTATTCCCTTCTCTTATTCTAAAGACTTCTAAGCCAAGGTATAAAATAGGACACTGTATTGCATTTTGTAACATTACAATGAGCTGCAATTTGATAAACATGTGTACCTTCAAATCCATCAGCCACGGCTCTTCAAACGAATCGCTTGTAAGGGCTAGCAAACACGCGCGGTTTTCACGCTTGCGCCGAACGTAATCACGTGGAACTAACGAGATGTGACCGCGTAAAACAAAACATAGCTTTATTTTAAACGTCAACAGAACTTTCTTTGTTTCGCTGAGCTCATACGAATAATTTTTAAATGACCTATTGCCTTGACATCTAGAAATTGGATCTAGTCCTACAAGGTCTTACTACCGGGATAAAAAAAACCTATCAGTGTGCCAAATATCGTCGTTATCATTTAGTTATTTTTGTGTGAAGGAGTAACAATCATCCATCGATAGTAAGAAATATAATATATTTAATCAACATAAATTTTGGCACAATAAATACAGTTAAATCTTAGAAATAATGAAGGTATAACAAAGTTCGATGCCTGTACTGGTAAGTATCACAGGCGCCTGATTCTAATAGCTACTGTTTGGCGAGATTTCTTAACAATATTTAACATAATGTGGAAAACCTCAATTGTAAAATAAGTTGGTCTGAGTTAATATATTATGATGCACCTAATAGACATTAACGCTATTATATAATACGAACTAAAATAATTAAGTTAATATTTTTAAATATTTAAATAAAATCTAATGAAAACATTTTGTAGCACTTAAGTAAATACTAAAATGATTGCCAGCAGTAGAAATTTTTACTGCGGGCGACAATTTGCTTAGACAGCGAAAATCAACGGAAGTCGGAACGGAACATACAAAGTTTAAAAGATCGAATTTTTTACATAAAAAAATACATGAATCATAAAATAGTTGAATTTACTTTACGGACAGGCAGAGGAACTATTTGTGTAATACCTAGGTACCGAAGGAAACAAGAATGCGAGTGTCCATCATACTATTCGCTACATATTTTCACTTCAATTCATAATCAGATTACTGCTTTAGTAACACACAATATTTTTGCAGCACAAACCCTTATAGGGGTAAATCATGCATGACATATCGATTCAACTACATCAGAATGGATGTGCCACGGACCACGGTAAAAGAGCAATTTCGAACAAATCGTTAGACGAGCGTCGTCGATCGTTCGTCGCGCGTGCGGTGCTTGTCATAATCATGCGTGTCTGATTTTGATCGCGTAAAACAAAACTGGCCTTTATGTGCCGTGAACGTTGTGTCGTAAATCATTTTTAATATACGGAAGTTTAAATTTCTATGTCACGCGTTTTTGTTTGAGAATACGTTTGATGTATTGGAGTGACGATGCTTAGATGCAGTTTACTGATATGATGCGTATAGTGAAAAAATAATTGGTTTTAGAAGCATGTAAGTCGCAAATACATGTTGTTTATTGGACAGAATTTCGTATTTAACCGACTGCAAATTGAGAACAACACAGGACCCTGTTAAACTTTAAGACTTTAAGCACTAAGTCATTGCTTTGCATAATTATTGGGGAAAATACAACATTTAGCTTACGGCCTACTTAAACCAAAACTCTAAAGGCATAAACAAGGCTTTCTTTACCGTTTTTGAGACAAATGCAGTACATCATTCTGAACCCTCCATAGAAAACATTTCATCAAAATAATGTACTTTATTACGTGGCAACCTTTTTAGTTTGAGTTTTTGACAAACTCAAACTATTACAAAAATTAGACCATTAGGGCCGGCGCCCGGCAGGCCGGCACGGCACGGTGTGTCATGGCAAAGGATTTTAATACAAATTAAGTTGTTTTGAATCTTATTTCAATGAGTTCAGAATTTATGTTACTTTATTTTGATACCACGATGCCGCGACGTGCCGCAGGATGCTGCGGCATGACGCGACACGCCGCAGGATGCGTCGGCATGACGTGTCTTGCTTTTTCATTCCACGGGATGCCGCGCAGCGCCATTGCATCCTGCGAGACGTATGGGTCACTTTGGGGTCGAGGAATTATGATTGCTAGCTAGTTGAAATAAGGTTGAAACTTGTGCAGAATTTCGGTGCGGCGCGTTCCGGTCGGTGCGTGGGGGCAAGGGAGGGAGAGACACAACAAATGTTCTCTATGCGACACAACCAACTTATAACCCACTTCGAATACGCGCGGAGCAAAACTGATGCATGCCAGAGTGGCTGGGCTTTCAGCAGGATGCCACGGCATGCCGCTGCACGTCGCGGGTGCCACTGCACGCCACGGGATGCCACTGCACAACCTGCCGTGCCATGCCGTGCCACGCCGTCAGTGAGCGCCGGCCCTTACAGGCACTTTTGAAAGTCAAAAAAGAAAAATAAAACGTCGGTGTCCCTTCTATCCTGTTTATTCTCTATAGTTCATCTAATTGCTGAAAGTACTCGGTTATTAATGTAAAAAACTTTGTATGACTTGTTACCTCCACGGATCAAAAGCAAGATGCAACTTTGCAATAATATCAAGAAAAAAGATAATAAAAGGCGTTTTTATGTTTTAATTTCTAAAGTGAATCTTTATGACGTCTGCATTGAGTTTAACTGTTAACTTTTTTGCGAAAAAATCATGCAAAGCCGTTATTCGATGAAGTATCAAATGCTTTTTTTAAACGTCTTTAAATTCGGTGATGTACAAGATTTTTTTTTATTACTTAACTGTTTCTGCTTGAAGTATGAAAATGGATGCTTAATTATTTTATAACTCCACATTTTTTTCTTGTAATCCTAAATAACAAAGTACCAGGTATGTGCCCTTAATATACGGCAAAACTTTCCTACAATACGGAATGAAGTGGGCTAATATTGAGGTCGTGGTTGTGGTCTTCATAGAGCAGATGAATTTGCCACGAATCATATTTACTGATATTTTAAGATTGACAAAGTATAAAGTGTTTCCTAATCAAGCGACACTCGTCTTCGAACATTATGTAGGCGAAACAATTTATGTCTAATAAGTCAATCGTGTGCGAAAAGTTATGTCTGACTAGAGCCTTTGATATAATAGCTTTTTTTAAAGACTATACTATCATAAAACATGATATTTATGTATAAAATGTTATTGAATAAATGACTATAAGCCGGAAAACTGCAGCTCTTTTACCGTTTTGTATTCCAATCTTCTGCTAATTGGCGCTTTACTGACGAGTATTAATAAAATCGTACTAAACATTTATACTTCACACGCATCAAAGGTTTTTGATTAGCTAACAGCAGTAGCAAAGTGTTAACAGATTTCTAGATATCAATGTAATTTATTGAGTGAAGAAAAGCGACATATTAAAGCGATATAAATTGGTGATGTTCTTTGGAAAGATCAGGAGCGTAGTACCTACTCGACACCGGCTTCTGTATGATCAGAGAGCCTAAAATGGCCGATTAACTAGAATCATAATAGGATAATAATAGAAATTATGTTACAAGTCGTAAAATTGTCACAAAGTGAAAATTCACCAAATAACTGACACTGTTTAACGCCATTTTAGGCCCCTTGAATAGACTTATTATGAGCTTGGATAAAGCAAGCGGAGTATACAAGGTGTTGTTTTGCATCCTCGTCAAAATTCAGGATGTTGCCACAAAAAACATAAATAATCAATTTAAATTACACACACATTATTAAAAAACACTGTATTTTGTTGTTTTAATTTATCAGCATTTCAAAATAACCCCCTTAACGTGGTTTAGGGAATACGAAATTATCGAATTAACGTTTGAGATTTTAGTACATATGTGTGAAAGCGCGGTTATAGGGCGAGAATCAGACGAGCCGCGTTTAAAACACGGGTGATTTACACTTACCGATTTCCGTAAAAAAGAAAAAAATACATACCCATTTTATTATTGATTCAGGTCGAGAATCATTAGCATAGGTAACTATGCTAATGATTCTTCCTTGAATTTGACGAGAATGCAAAACAACAGCTTGTATAATAAGACGGTAGCAGTTAGCTTTCTATGGTTCTACACCATACTTCCATGGGAAAAAGATTTGATTCGTATGTAAAAGTAGAAAAAAATAAAGTTCCCATGTTCACACTCTTATCTTCTTAGAATATTTAAAGAACACAGCAATAAAAGAATCAATGTGACTCGGAAAGGCTGCGCGGCGGCGTAGGACGCTGAGCGGCTGGGCCCAGCTTTCAGGGTTTACTTGCATCGTAAAAGCTTAAAGAGACATCCTTACCGGTGTCCCAACAATATTACTCACGAATAAAAAAAAAACTAATTTTGCAACCTTGTAAACATTCGCAAATCGAGAGATCCAGAAATAGTGAAGCTACACCTACAGATATCGATTTTTCCCTCATATCGATCACTATCGATACATATATCCCACTTTATTACTAGAAAATCGATTAAAGAGGTCAATAATACTTGTAACAGTTTAGTACATCGTAAAATAATTTTGCGTGCACCATAATTAATTACTTGTAAACTCTACAACGTTAGTAACCACTCTCCAATTTAATACGTCCGCAATTGTAAACTTCATTTGTGTTAACATTCTATAAAACTTTATGGTAACACTGTAGCCATTAAAACAAACATGGGCTGTCGTATAAAAGTTAACAGTTCGCGTGTCAGGTATATACGGAACAATCTATAGTTAAATTAGATTTACGTCGACGACACATCGCGTGGTGTTACGATTACACGAGTTACATAATACGACACTAGAAATAATCGTAAGTGAGTAAACAAAGCACTTCTCTATGCATTAATAAAGCTATACGCCAGTGACGGCCGCAATAACATGTTGAATTTACGACAACCGTTAGGGCTTGACATAAAAGTCGATATAAAGGCGTTTTTATCGATACCCGCAATCCGCGGCTCGTTACTGACTCGATAATTTCTTCATTTTCATAAAATAAGTATCGGGTTATAACGAGCGAGTCCAAGTTTGAACCAGTTTGTTTTTATTATTGCGTAATACTTGTCAGACGTTTCGGTAATTAACGAGAATTATCATTAAAGTCAATGTTTTAAGGACGCTTTCGTATTAAAAAGTCGACTGAGAGTGATGTAACGCTAATGTATCCGGTGTCAAAGCTATTCGTTATAATGAAACTATTGAATAGAAAAATGCCTTAATTGATTATATACGATTGACATGTTGTTTACGCGAATATTATACGTTACATTCGAACTAATTTGATGAATTATTTGTAGTTATTCTTTTTATAGAGCATCAGTTATACTTTACTATGATTGTCATGATAAACCGATTCGCTATTTATACGAACAACATGAAATAGGTTTTGTAACCCGCTTTTTCTCAACAAAATATTTTGCGCGGAGGATATTTATCTGGGAAATATTATACAATTTTTGCATACACACATGAAAGTGTCTAATACTAGTTGGTAGCCTTAGTTTTGATTACCAATTTACATAAACCTATTTTGGAATAATGGTCCATTACTCAGAAGTGCTTTAACATTTAGGTACTAATTAAGGCTAGTAATTCGATCGAATGATACCGGAATTTCGATAGTTAATCGATTGTTCTACTGTACCGGTAGCCACTCTATAACATTAGGTGAAAGTCTCAATTGTACAGCACTATTATTTTATATAATTGAGAAATGTGGTATTTACTGTGTTCTTGAAAGTTTTTTTTCAAATTGACTAGAAAGGTCTATTATTGTCCATCATGCTCTCAAAAGAAGTCAGTTGACGACTTGAAATTTTACCAAAATAATATCTTAAGTAACATTGCAATAAAGCAATTTTCATCTGACAGGTCAGGTCTCACAGCGTTTACGAATTATTATCCTTTTCTGGTTTAAAAACTGCCAAACATCCTACAAAAACCAGGACGGTTGGCTGAGCGATTGGCTGCTAACTTTCGTGTCGCGAGTTGTATCAGGCCGGGACAAATACTTGTATGACCTACAGGTAGTTGCTCCAGGTCTGGCTGTCTGTGTATGTGAATTTTAATGTTTGTATACGCACCCAAAATACAGGTGACATTACTAGCGACGTTTTATAGATAAAAAAAAAACATAATTAGGTAATTCCTAAATCACCTGACTCCACACCACATGGGCATGTAATGCAGAGGAATAAGAAAAATTTCGTGAGGAAAGTTTTGAGTTTGAGTGGAGGTAGACCTAAGAAACTATGGATGGACTGTGTGAAGGGTGATATGGCAAAAAAGGAGATGACTGATGATGGAAGAAGAATACATGCTGCGCCGACCCCAAATAAATTGGGATAAAGTTAGGTTAGGTTAGCTAGGCTGTTTCCGCACTTAGCCTCTTTAAATGATAAATGATAAATGATGTTTATTTTGCAAATAGGTTTTTACAAACACTTTTACACGTCATTTTTTTTAAAACTAGATGGGGCCGGTGTTTCGTACCTGACTACTCTGAGAAGAAACAGCCGAAACAAACTCAGAGGTTCTCTGTTAACTTGTTGCTCTTTTAAAGTCCAGACATTGCTCAATTTACATGAGGACTAGGTAGATTAGTGTCTGAGATGGTCTTTTAAAGAAAGAACCACACAGATTTGAGTGGACCTGTCCAGTCAGTGCAAGCATTTAAGCTTTATTGGGCCATTATACGTATGAAATTCTCTTGTTACTCCAACCATCCCAGGTCCTCCCAGAAAGCTAGCAGCCGTTTCAGGCTGCTGCAGGCTTCCGGGAGTAATAATAGGAGCATGATGATAACCAATTAATTTATAAATCCATCAAACTCGTCTCAATGACGACTGATGACTCAACTACATTAACTTTTTATGACCGTGTAATGTCAAAGAATAATGACATAAATAGGAGATTAGCAACTATCAGTAATATCCATAGGTAGTTTCTAACTTGCCATGTTACTATGTTGCAGAACTGGTATGCAAGCAACTCTAAGACTTATGAACGGAATAAACACACAATATCCTAAGTCGATTTGGCTTTCTTTAGTGACTTGTTAGATTCTGGCGCCATTTGTAGAAGTTCAAATCCTGTAGTCTGTAGTGCAGCTTGCAACATTAATTGATGCAGCTCAAGCAAGAGATCTTTTGTTAGAGTGGAAAGCTAGTCTATGTTAAATGAAACTGTTTACGGAAACATATCGAAGAAAGTTAGAGACTCTAGCTTGGGATCGGTATATTTTGTGCCGGATTAAATACCAAAACATAACATTCATTTATTCTCAGGCAACTTTGCCGCAACAATTAAGCCCCTTCTGTTTGCCAACTACCTCCAATTAATTCATTAGGGGTGAAGTAAAACCTTATCTTATTATACCTCTTTGCTTGTCCACATTAACTAAGAAGATAATAACAAACTAATCTTTTGACTACATTATAGGAAATTATTTAGTCAGTTGTTTTAGGGTGCGCTGTCATCAGTCTCGAGAAAAAATCACCATCTGCCTTTTCCAAACTGTGTTGGAGTCGGCTTCCAGATTTACCGTATACCAGTAATCTAGATTGAAAAATTTAAAGCCGCCTATAGATCTTGTCACGAAAAAAGTCAACCTTCGACTCCTAAAAAGCTAAATCTATATATATAAAAGAAAGTCGTGTTAGTTACTTCACTTATAACTCAAGAACGGCTGAACCGATTTAGCTGAAAATTGGCAGGGAGGTAGTTTAGAGCCAGGAGAAGGACATAGGATAGGGTAGGGTAGGGTAGGGTAGGTAGGTAGGATAGGGTAGGTAGGTAGGGTAGGGTAGGTAGGTAGGGTAGGGTAGGTAGGTAGGGTAGGGTAGGTAGGTAGGGTAGGGTAGGTTAGGTAGGGTAGGGTAGGTAGGTAGGGTAGGGTAGGTAGGTAGGGTAGGTAGGTAGGTAGGGTAGGTAGGTAGGGTAGGGTAGGTAGGTAGGTAGGGTAGGGTAGGTAGGTAGGGTAGGGTAGGTAGGTAGGGTAGGTAGGTAGGGTAGGGTAGGGTAGGTAGGTAGGGTAGGGTAGGTAGGTAGGGTAGGTAGGTAGGTAGGGTAGGTAGGTAGGGTAGGGTAGGTAGGTAGGGTAGGGTAGGTAGGTAGGGTAGGGTAGGTAGGTAGGGTAGGTAGGTAGGGTAGGGTAGGGTAGGTAGGTAGGGTAGGGTAGGGTAGGTAGGTAGGGTAGGGTAGGTAGGTAGGGTAGGTAGGTAGTAAGGGTAGGGTAGGGTAGGGTAGAGTAGGTAGGTAGGGTAGGGTAGAGTAGGTAGGTAGGTAGCGTCGGGTAGGGTAGGTAGGATAGGGTAGGTAGGTCGGATAGGGTAGGTGGGTAGTAAAAAGTGCATTGCAACGCATGCTGGGTACAGCTAGTAATTAATAATTACAACTAAAGACTAAAGAACAAATGTCTACCGCTTATCGATATTTAAACGCTTCGTTAAAAAAACAAAAGCAAGCCCTTTGTGCGAAACAGTGAGGTTTTGCAAAGTAAAAGGAATGCCCCCGACTGTCCATATACATACATGCGTATACATAGGTACGTGAACGGGTTCCGTGGAGGTCATTAAGGTTATATTCGGGTTTCCGTGAGTGTACATGAGTGTTTATGTCGCGTTAGTGTGGGGATTCGGTAGCCAGGGCTGGCACTGGTAAGTCGGGGTAAATTTGTTCTCATTATCTCTAGGGTAACATGGGGTACGAATCATTACCAAGCTAAAAATTAACCAAAGAGAGAGATGAGATGCATCAAAATTACTGAATATTTTACACAGGCCATTTACCCTACTCGCAATCAACTCATTAAATAATCTCAATATGAAAATATCGATTGTCAGCCGTCGTTTTAATAAACAAAATGTCATTGAATTTTGTCGCTTCTTGTAATACCAATAACTGCAAGAAAAGGTTGTAACCTACATAATTATGGTCGAGGATCAACTAATAACAATAAATATAAAATTATTCGCACTAAAAATACACTGTGGAAACTTTTACTACATCCCAGGACATAACGTTTCTTCGTAACCGCGTATCTTATACTTATAATCAAAATGCTCCAATTTACGTACAACTCCCTAAGTTCAGTCGTAAACAGGGCTTAAATGGAGACGTCTGAATACCGAAATGATATCAAAAACATTAAAAACGAAAAGGTGAAAACAAAAAAAAGGCAAAAATTTTAATTGTGTCGTAATTTTTAGTGGCAATTTCGTTTTAAAATATTTTTAAAGTAATGCATTCTGTATTCGTGAAATTGCCGAACGATAATGTATCGGAGTTTTCAATTTTTCTCTCGTGTTATCGCAATATCGGTGACCTCGATTAACCTTATCGGGTTCTTGGTAGTTCGAACGAACCTTCAATTTTTATTGTACTGACTTTGTTATTGATTTTGGTTATACTTTTTCATTGCTGTAGAATGTGGCGCCTTCGTGACTCCAGTACTTAAAGTAAAGTATGTGCCATACAAGGATTGGCGTTTATTCAAGATATACACGACTGGCAACACTGGATACGACAAGTTTTATTTTTAATATCTGTTGAAAACTGGACGACAAAACATCAGCGTCGATTATTCTGTTGACTATTAAATACAATATATCTTTATAAGATCTTTCGTTCATATATCTGTTGTCCAGTACTTTGCACTAAAGGAATGTCGTTAACTAAACAGTAAACCAATTGACTACGTATTTGAACGGCAAGCACGCAAAAAGCGAATTCAATTAACCTTAAAAGTCATGAACTTGACCTCTGCAATCAAGTAGTTCTAGTGTTTATCAAGAAGGTTCCGTATGGCATGGAGGTGTGTTTTCTAAGAATTTTTAAGTAAATGTTTTTTTTTTCTGAACCAGTTTCAAACCTCACTCAATGGTCTCCTGATTGGCATAAGGTCCTGGTTTAGATTCCCATGTTCAATTGGGTTTTTCCATCCGGAATTTCTCAGCAGCTGCCGCGGCGTCTTGATTTGCGGCCGGCTGATGGCAATAGGCTCGGTCTCAATTACATGGGACAACATAACTGTCAAAATGTGGGTACTATTAGATTATACCGTGCTCGGCTTTCGTCGGATTGAAGGTGTGACGTTATTTTTTGCGTAAAAGTCGTGAACTTGAACCGTGCCCAAGTGGTTCTGGTGTTTATCAAGAAGGTTCTGTATAGCTCGACGGAATATGTAGTGACCCTATGCGTGTGCGCACCTATTATGAAATAACAATCCACTTATTCAAGTTTTGGGAGTCAATGACAGCTTGGTACATTAGTAGATAAGTTTTAGGGTTCTGTATACGAGGAACTTAAACCGGTAGTTTTCTATTTTTTCTTAACACATAGGTATCTCTAAAATAAACATACATACATTTTTAAGGAGTAATAACATGTTTGCCATGTCTCTTCCTCGGTAACCTACCATTTAGTTAGGTCTGTCTACGTCAAAATTATTGTACTAAAGAATATTTTTTTTTCCTATGGTATGGTACTCGAGAAAGCCCGAAATAGTAGGTACCTGATTCGCTTCTGCGATTAGGAATTAAACATTTAAAGAAAAAAAATCTATTAAAATTACAAAACCACCTTGATCACCACTACGGAACTCCAAAATAAACCTGACCGCGATACTAGGAACTATTTGGATTTTCCATTGACACTGTCACTTCACAAATAACAGAGGTGGCAAGGCGCGGCGCGTGCGCAGCCCACGCACTTATTACCAATGTAAATATTATAGCAATTCATATCAAGCAGATAGGAAAAAATGACGGACTGGTTTTTGTAGAGCTTTTTTTTTTAGTATTGCCAGAGGTGGATTTTTGGATGGTGATAAAAGATTTGGTGACACAGTAGAAGCTTTGTGAGGTGTGCCTTTTGATGGAAAAGGATGAAGAAAGAGGTAGAGGTTTTGATTATCTAAACCGAACTCCGCCTTGCCTTGTGGTATTAAGTCCGCCTATTTACCACTATTGTACATGAAGATGTAATAAATAAACTCAGAGAATAATAAAGTAAATTTATTAATTCACAAAAAAAAACTTTTTCAGATAACATACACTAAGTAGCGACTTTACTAAGTCACTAATGTTAGTTGTTAGCTACTTCTATCAACTCTAATTACTTTAAAATCTACCTAACCTAAAGTCGAACTAGTTGTAAGACATTTCTTTAAGATCTGCCCATAACCCATTGAGTATCTGCATTCTAGAATAGTCTAATCTAGCAAGTAAAATAATGTCACATTTTTCAAAAAGGTGTACCTCCCGTGTCTAAAGCCGTTCACCAGTCGGTAGTAGCCACTTAGCCACAAACACGCGCAATCTAACTTTTCATCATTACGGGGGGCTCGTAAATCATAGCTGAACACAGGCCTGGGGGGCTCAATGATCGATCCTGTAGAAATATGGCTGTAATTACCACGCTTGGCAGGATCGGTGATTATTGCGTGGTGTTATTAGTTCGATTGCTAGCTCGTCTTCACGATAATTATGATTGTATAGAAATTGTGAGCTTAATTACTTACTAAGAGAACTACGGAAGAGATTGGGAGACTAATCTTAAAGTGGGGCTATAAAAAACCGGAACATCTTAATTTATTTTCGTTTTTGTTAGCCTGAACTATTCCACTCCTGGGTAAAGGCGTCTTCCATTCTTTTCCTTTTTCTCGATGTTGCGCCTCTTATCGCCTATTTGAATCTACCAATTAAAAAAAAATGCTGTGTATTTGTTAGTTTTAGCTGTAGCTCAATACGTTTCCAAATATTTTTGAATATCGAATAGAGTAAACTTGTCACATCAATAGTTTCTGCTCCTTATGCATTGCTGTATATTGTTGGTTACTTTATGCTGTCATTGTTGGCAAGAGTTGATTTAAATGTGGCCCTACCAAATTGTCAGCAGCTGTTTGTTGGACTTTTCAAAACATTTAAGTATTTTGTGTTAGTTCATACTTGAATGTTAAATTATTGTCATATTATGCTAATGACCTGTGCATTTAATTTGCTAAAAATAACCGTAGCATTCTAAATTGCATTAAGTAGCTGAATAAACAGTTTTGTTTCATAAAGGAGTTAACAGGTTATTGTTTGGAACTTTATTGAGATTTTGTCTTAGGACAAAACAGTTGCCGAAAATTCCTTGAAATTGATAACTACACGACATGAACTGCTGAAGTCGACAATACATTACTTATTTCTTATTCCCGACACTTATAAAGTGACGTTCATATTAACCATCAGTGGATGAAGTAGTGCTGTACAATTTTTGTCTGTGTGTTTTTCCGGCTACTATCCGAAATAGCTGGACCTGACGGAAATTTACTGGCAGATTGCTAGCTAGCTGGACCTGACGGAAATTTACTGGCAGATTGCTAGCTAGCTGGACCTGGCGGAAATTCACTGGCAGATTGCTAGCTAGCTGGACCTGGCGGAAATTCACTGGCAGATTGCTAGCTAGCTGGACCTGACGGAACTTTTACTGGCAGATGGAGTAACTTAGGCTACTTTATTTAATTCTAAATTTAAGGATTCCGTGTAAAATAATTGAAACACTGGAAATCGTTAACGAAATCCGATTCAAATTGGGAAGTAATATTATTATATAATAATTTCAAGCGGACGAATGTCGCAGGAAACCCCCTTTTATGACAAAATTAATACATTATACGAGCACTCCGTCTTGAAGACGAAAGACGAAGAGCCCACGAGCCTAAGACAGGTTGAAATACCGTTCGACAACCAAGTTTAGAAAACATTAAGTGTTAATACACTAGTAGGAACAGTGAAAATAAATCTATAATACATGAACGTTTATAACTTCTTTACAAACTTAAAGCAACAGGCAAGCTTCCGTCTTTAAAGCTTTCTACTCATTGTTTTCAATGGCTTTTCATGAGGTTTTATTTTACTTTGAAATGGCCGAAGAGTTAAATATTGATGATGTTTGAATAGAAAGAGTTTTTGTTGGTGCTGCTGTAATTAGTTGGTTTGAAGATGAAAAAAGGCAGGTAGAGGAAAGTTTTATAAAGAGAAAACACCTCTTAACAAAGCGGAAAGGCATTGGTTCTCCCCGTCATTGCGATCATTTTTTTATTCTACTCCATACCTTTTACCTTTTTGATAAGTATTTTTTTTAAACAAGTTTTTAATGTAAGTTTTTCCACCACCCCCGTACTATTTAATCCGTCCAGCAGCACAATTTTTGGAGTGCGTTTCATTGAGCTCTACCACAAAACATAATATTAGAAACACAACAAACATTTTATTAAGACGCCAAAAAAAAGTCGTTTCCCAGCAACAATTTTTGCATAAAGTTACTTAGTTTCATGTACAAAATGCTTGGTTAACGGCTTCGTGATGAGGTGATTTACACGGTGTATATTTGAATGTGGAAAAATAGTTGAGGATAGAACAAATGTGAGGAAAATAACTCATACTAATAAGAAAACTAAAAGATCTGCGTGAGGATTTAATATGATTCACATAACATCACGCCTGTGATCCCCGAAAGGTTAAGCAGGGGTGTACCTGATATCGTACACCCACATTTCGCCAGTTATAATAATAATAATAATAATTGTTTATTTGAACCAAGAACACACGTTACAAAATTATCGTGATCGGTAATAGCCACATTAGTAGAAACTGTGTCGTGGCTATTAACGCCCACCTCCAAGACAGAGATGACAAGTAGGTTCCAGATTATAATTAGTTATAACTAGGCTTAAGGTCTAGTGTGTGTGTGTGAGAGTGTGTGTGTGTGTGTGTGTGTGAGTGTGTGTGTGTGTGTGAGGAAAATAATAAGGTTTTTTCTTTTAGTTTTTTACTAAATTCTCCAATTCTTCGTACGTAAGGGTGGACAACCATTGGTCAGTGAGCCGCTTACACTCTCGAGAAGTGAGTGGATAAATATTACGTACCCTATTTACTTTGTTGTATAATACAGGAGCTATGAACTCGAATTGTCGTCGTACTAATTGGAGTTTAGACGAGTAAGTTTGGCAGACTCTGTCGGACCTACGTTTATGTTTGTGCAAATCAGGATCGAAGAAAAGCTCAGCATGCTTACGTAGAATTACGTTTAGGACGAAGGAGTGCCTTACCGAGGGTACTTTACATAGGGCGTACAGTTCGTCGGTAGGGAAACGAATAGGTTTATGCGTCATGACCTTGAGCACAGCTCTCTGCGCCCTCTCCAGACGCAGTAGGAGACATTTCCCGGCGTTACCCCAGGCCGACACACAGTACGTGATGACAGAGTGAGCAAGAGCAAAATAAACCATTCTAAGGGTAGAAAACTCGGCTGAACTTCTAAGGTTTTTAAAAACAAATATTAATTTTCTAACCCTAGATACCAGGATATTAATTTGCCCAACCCATGTCAGCGCACTGTCAATCAGTATACCGAGGTATTTGACAGAATCCGTACGCTTGATTTTGGGACAACCACAGTCAACGTTCGTAACAACATTGCATTTATGCGCAGTTAGAGAGAATGCGGATGTTGGCTGTGATGTAAGTCTCGGACCAAATGTGACAAACGCAGTTTTTTCCACGTTTAGGGTGAGCAAATTCTGTGCAAGCCACTTCATAGTAGACTGTAGCGCTGATTCGGCGACAGAAAGTGCCTCAGTCCAATCCTTGCCCCGTACCAGTATGACTGTGTCATCAGCATATGAAATTAATTTGGAGTTAGGTAGGGAAAGTTTACAGAGGTCGTTAATATATATAAGGAACAGGGTGGGACCAAGAACACTGCCTTGCGGGACTCCAAAGTTAAGAAACATTTCGTTACTGGTAAGATTATCTATTTTAACAAATTGTGAACGGCCATTCAGATAACTCTTGAAAATATCAAGAGCGAGGCCTCGAACTCCAATCAGTTCCAGCTTATTGAGCAAAAGGGGGACAGAGACGGTGTCAAAAGCCTTGGAAAGATCAAGGAAAATAGCAATAGTCTTTTGTTTATTGTTGAGATTTTGAGCCACTGAGCCCAATAAATCCAGAACAGCGTCTTCAGTATTTTTGCCTGCTCTGAAACCGTATTGATTGACAGCGAGAACATTATGTGCATTGAGATAGTTGAGCAGTCGGATGTTTAATATTTTTTCAAGAAGCTTAGATAAGATAGTCAAAACGGAAATTGGTCTGTAGTTATTGACACTGCCTCTGTCCCCACTTTTGTAAATTGGGTGTACCAGGGCCCTTTTGAAGACCGCAGGGAATACTCCAGCTGTAAGAGCCAGGTTGAATACATGACAAATGATAGGGACAAGAGTTTTCCTGGCAGCACTAATCAGGGTCGCAGGAATGCCATCCCATCCCACAGCACAATTCAGTTTGAGGGCTAGGATGAGGCGATCAATCTCCTCATTATCCGTAGGGAAAATGACCATAGAGTTATGATGTGGAAAGGACTTACCAAGGACAGAGGAGCTGGCACAATCGTCACTCACTGGAGGCACAATACTGGAGGCCAGATTTTCTCCCACATTTGCGAAGAATTTATTAACAGAATCAACCGAGCGAGATGGGTCAGCTGTAATGGACAAGAGCTCACTGGCGGAAGTTTTATTGGTTTTCAAGTTTGAGATGGTTTTAATAAGGTTCCAGGTGGCCTTTGGATTTTTGCGATGTTTTTCAAATTCTGCACGTTCATACTGCCGCTTTAATTTCTTCAGGAGATTATTACAGAAATTCCTATATCGGACATATATTATTTTCTTAGTTTCGTTATGTGGGTCCTTTTTGGATTTACGGTAAAGATTATCCCGATTTCTAATACACCTTAGAAGACCTGGTGTGATCCAGGGTTTGATAATTCGTTTCTTACTCGGGATAACCGAATTGCGACAATTTTTTGCAACGACGGAAGAGATAATATTGACTAAGTTGGATGCAGCGTTGTCAGCATCGTGACAGTTCGTAACAGCGGAGAAATCAGTATCGTTTAGTATCTTTACGCAAGCATCTATATCCACATGTTTCGATTTTGTCAAGGATTTTTGGGTATTTAAGCTAATATTGCAGAAGGCTATAACTGGAGCATGATCGGTAATTAGAGAATCGAGAACCAAGGATATAGATGGTTTGTTAGACTTTATTATTATGTGGTCGAGGCAGCTATCCATACGTGTAGGTAAAACATGTGCAGGCAGCATACCATGTGATGCAGCAGTGTTAAGGTACAAATCAGAATTCAGATCATTACAATTTGGGGCTATGTTAATGTTAATGTCTCCTATTATCATAATTGTTCTAAACGATTTTAACGAATGAAGGGTTGAATCTAAACTAGCTATAAAATTGTGTATGTTATGATTTGATGGTGAACGGTATACAGCTAAAACTGCTATCTCATTTTTGTACTTCAGAAGCAGGCAATTCGCGTCGTCGAGGGTTGGCTTTTCGACACAGAATTGTAAGTCGTGCCTAGCGTATACAACAACACCATCGTTTTGGTTACGGTGATCAGAAAATGAAGTTACAAAACCAGGGATAGAAGGAATAAACGGACATTTTTGCAACCAGCATTCGGATAACACGATTAGATCAAATTGTACCCCAGTACGATGCAACAATATTAGAAGATTTTCAAAATTAACACGATTTCCTATGCTTCTTATATTTACTTGAAGTATTTTGAGACTGTTTTTGACATTTTGCAAATAAGAATTAACTCGCTCTGGGGCGCAAAGGTATGATGAAGATGCTGACAATAGATCCATGTCATCTACAATTCTTGCGTTATCATCCATAATCAGGTCCATGAACCAACAGATATCCTATTTTGGTATCACTCACTGCATAAAAGGTTATCCTCAGTAAGAGGGAGCGAGAGAAAAGTATAAACAGGTTCATACGAGGCTGTCTAAGTATAATGTTGGTTATGTTAAGATTGGAGAGGTATGTGAGTATGTGAGTTTTCGTGAGTGTTGGTGGAAGTAGTATGTTTTTGTGGTATGGAATTTTAGTTTTAAGTGTTAAAATTACAATACAAAACAGCGATATAAGAAAACATAATATGAATTTAAGACAGATCCAACTGTCGATACAAAGATCATTATTAAGACTAGGTTTGCTTAGGGTATCTATTTTAGAACAATATACTTTCAATTGATATAGGACAATTTTACACATGCAGCCTAGTCACTTATCAGAATTTATGTTAAGGAAGTCAGACTCGTCCTTGATCACAAAATGCTGGGCTCCTGCCGCCTTCCGAAGAAATATTTTTCCATTTTTTATCCAACAGAACTTATATTCATTTGTACTGGCGAAATCACGAGCCAGGAAGAACAGTCGTTTCATTTTTGGAGTGAGATTTTCCGAAATAAATACTGGTCTAACTGGACCATTAATTTTTAGAAGCTCGGTAGTCAATTTATTTTTTTCCTTGTTATGTTTTTTATACATTTGCAGAAACTTTTCTTTTAATAAATTGCTACAAAAGTCTACAATAATAGTCTTGTTGTCTGGGTCCTTGGTACCTATACGGAAAATGTCCTTAACCTCGAAAGGCTGCATAGGTACATTAAGAGTTGCGCTTAGGTTCAGAACAGTATTTAATAATTCCATTTTGGATTCCGATTTTTTAATGGGAATATTCCTGATCTCAACGCAGGATGATCTAGCGCCACGCTCCATGCGTTCTAATCTATCCTCTAGAGTTTGAATGCATTTTGAATTATTTTTCCTTTCCGATTCGAGCTGTGCTTCCAAAAGCTCAATTTTACCTTTGAGGTCATCATAATCCTGTGACAGGAAAGTAACTGTAGACTGGATTTTAGTATTTTGGAGTTTTATTTCTTCCACTGATTCACACAATCTTTCAATTTTCTTCTCTTGATTGTCTTTGAATTCAAGGAACATATTTTTAATTTCCGCCATGAAAATAGATAATTGATTATCCTGGTACACTCTTGATTCGGAACATCTGCGTTTATTTCGATGTGTTATGTTAGGAAAACCGCTTTCATTACTGGCCAAGTTATCAGTTTGCACTATGTTTGGCTCCGAAGAGCTATGCTGCAGCAGAGCTGGTAGGGGCGCTGCAAGTGTTGTAGACGGGGTAGTGCTTGGCGACGAGGATTCATTTTTTGGCATTTTTATTGGTGGACCTTAGTAAATATGTTATTCAAAATTGATATAAAAAACAAAAAAGAATAACAAAACGCAAAAAGTTCTGTGTGTCGACTCGGATTTGAACTCGAGTTCAACGCTTACTCCTCTAGTGCCGATAGCCAAACCTCCGCACCACTCGCTTCTAGTTTATATTGTCGAAATTGGTGACTGGTTGAAACAGTAGAATGTTGATGAATTACGAGGTCTTTGTGACTTCTTTGTTTAACTAATGAGGTCAAAGTTATGTTTAAGTCCCCTCCCATGTACTAGGGCGCGAGCCTATTGCCATCAACCGGGCATAAATCCAGACTCCGTGGCTGCTACTGAGAAATTCCTGATGGAAAAACCCAATAGCACTTTGCTCGACCTGGGAGTCGAGCCCAAGACCTCAGCAGACGCGATTGAGACCACTAGACCAACGAGACAGGTAATGTGACTTGTGTATTGAATTGTATTTCCTCTTTCTAATCTATACAAATGAATAAAATTTAAGTGTCTGTGTGTAATATTAATTTATTAATATACATAATTATATACAAATAAATAAAGTTAAAGTGTCTGTTTGTAAAATTAGAATAACCGCTTTTTACTACATGCATATGAATGTATATATACGGTACATATACCGAAATAACATTTTTTACAAATTTTTGTCTATAAGTCTGTCTGTTACGGCTTATGCCTGGAACGGCTGGCCCGATTTTAACGAAACTTTCACTGGCAGATAGCTGATGTAATAAGGAGTAATTTAGGCTACTTTTTTTTATAAAAAATGAATAAAAATAAAAATGCAATAACGAAAAAAAAAAAAAAAAAACTTTTTTGTTAAATTCCACGCGGTCGAAGTCGCGGGCACAGCTAGTATTTTAAAATAATATTTACTAGGTATCCTTATCTCCGATGACAACATGCAACTTAACACAGGAAACCGTTCAGACGGTCATTTTGATTAGAATAAAATAACCTACATTTTAATAAAATGACGTTATGCGTGGCATTTTTGTCCTATTGTACAAGCCATTAAAGTCTTTTTAACAAAAGTTACAAATCAAAATATAAAGCAGTCTTACCATAGAGGAGTAATGAATGGAAAAAAATACTATGTCATAAAATAAATGCAAAATAAGGTGGCATGTACGAAACTATTTATGAAGCAACGTGACGAATGAAGAAGAAGAAAATATTTTGAAGATCTAAGAGGCAATCCAGTATTTTGAAGAAAGTTCGCGTTCTAATTTGTTGAAGATAAATAAACAACACATTGTGTCACGAGCAAAAGGGCCTGTAGCTATCCGATGCATCTAATGTCAACGTCAAGAATTTGATCATGACAGTTCCTTATGCCGCTGTCTACTATGCGTTTATGTCACCTTTACTTCTCTTATAATTTTGCCTCTCATCAATGTTGTTTTTTTGTTATCTCAATCTCTTAATATTAATCTAATAAATGCTACAAAGTGGTTTCCGGGTTTTTATTTCTACATAATTTTAGTCTCTATTTTTCAGAGATTTTTGACAGTCGATGACAAGAGATTGTGGTTTGTGGTGAAAGTTACCCTTATGTCATCTGCCTACCCTTTTTTTTTTTTTTTTTGTTTTTTTGCGGATGGGAAATCATCAAATGACTTCTCCCGCTCTGGGTGGAGCGGGAGGGAGTGTCAGACTTGACTGACTAAAACCCACCCATGTTCCTTCTTAGCCCTTTTTGTTCCAGGGCCGCGGTATCTCTTTCGAACAACCCGCAGCCCTGGCAGGCATCGGCCCTTTCGGACCCCTTCCGGTTTGCTGACATCTCCTTGAGGCGCGCGTGGAACACGTACGCGCCGTCGACACGGCCTGTCGTCATGAGACTGACGGACGGTGAGCTAGCCCATTACTCACCGTCCACATCTGCCTACCCTTAGCCCAACTATATTGAGGTCAGCTTCCAGTCTGATCGGATGCAGCTGAAGACCTGAATTTTACACTGAGCGACTGCCTATCTGTCCTCCACATTAGTGCCGCCCAGGTAATACGATACCCCTTGGTAAGACTGGTTGTCAGACTTTCAGGCAACAAATGAAAGCCGGGACCAACGGCTCAACTTGCTTTCCGAGTCAATGAGTCACCCATCCACTGTTCAACCTCGACAAGTGCGGCTTATCCAGAAGATCAACTCGAATGGGTTTCATTATTTAACCACGAGCTTAAGAGGGGACTCCAGTCAGTAATTGAAAGTATTTGATTTGAAGAAACTATTGCCGTCGCGCTGCACCCGACCAAGCCCCCGTAAAGTGCGAAAGGGACAACTGCAGCTCAGGCTGATTTTACCTACAAAAATCTTGACTAAAAGATGTTTTGTATTCCGCTGTTTTCTTCTTCAAAACCAAACTGATCTAAATAATTCTTATATCAAAATATCTATGCTTCCATTATTTTCTTTTTTCTTAAAAACTTATCTAATTTGTCTAATAGTCGTCTGAACATGGCGGTAAAAACGGGCTTTTATTCAGGTTTTTAGATTGTCATAATTCTTTTAGTGATTATGTTTAAAAAAAAAGGAAATAATAGGGGCATGTATTAATAAACCCTAGACTTTTTGAAACAAAAATCATTGCTCTAGACGCATTATTCACGATGAAAACAGCGGAACTTGTTTGTATGGGGAAATACCGACTAGAGTCCCCTCTTAAGAAATTATAGCTTGATAAATAAAACGAACTCTTATGTCTATGACGAGACGTACGAAACTTAAAATCCCACGAACTCTCATTCAACGCTCCAAGTCTTAACTATTGGGCTACTAAAGTACTAAACCTCTTTACTGTCACCCTGTATCATAAACATGAAATCGTGTGATGCCAGATGTTCATAAATCGCTCTTTGAATACGAGTCGACATTGGAATAAGTTATAAGTGGAACATGGTGAAGAGCTCATAAATAAATAATCAGCTGATGCTCTGGCCTCGAAATCCTCGGATGATGTAGAACTACTGTGCTCTCAGATGAGATGTCGAATAATTTAGAGCGAAACGTGGACTATTATATTTTATAACTTTTTTCTTCTGAGGTCTTATATATGTTTTGGTAATGCTTGCATTTGAATAAGATTTCTGATTACGTTGTTTTGCGTGATAAGGTTGTCTTGTCCTGTCATAGAAAAAAAAACTTTTTTAAAATCTTTTTGGTAATGGCGTGCCATAACTATATTTTCGACTCAAATCCGACTTTCAAGATTGAATGAGACATAAATAAAATGTATTATATTAACGGTAAATATTTTAAATGCAGAACTTGTTCAAAAAGTAATAAATAACAATACAGGTGTGGCAGCACTGGCAACTAATGCCGGCTGCCAGTAAATTTGGCTCGGAACGAAATTAGTTAGAACTGGAATACTGCGAAATGGAGACACGTGATTTGTTTAATAATGTTTAGAAAAATATTTATTACTAGCTTTTGGCCTCGGGTTCGCTCATGTGGATGTCAGATCCTAACCCAAGTCATGGATTAACTGTACGTTAAATTAATCAAAAGTCCTACAGAGATTAGGGTGTGACATGATTACAGATAGACATATTTTTTCATATTTATTACATTGAGTATGTATAATGTAACTCATGCAGGAGCTCATGGCTAAGTAATAATAGCCACACGGGTCGATCTTTAAGGTTAAGCCGTGCTTGCCGAGGTTGATCCGTGGATGGGTGACCATAATTACATAGTTGGAGTGAGTGTCCTCCGTGCCTCGGAAAGCACGTTAAGCTGTCGGTACCAGCTGTCACTTGTAGATCTTTGACAGTCGTTACGAGTAGTCAGAAGCCAAAAAATCTGACATCCAGTCTTACCAAGGGATATCGTATTACCCAGTTACTGGGTTGTGGAGGTCAGATAGGCAGTCGCTTCATGTAAAATACTGGTATTCAGCTGCATCCGGTTAGACTGGAAGCCGACCCCAAGATAGTTTGGGAAAAAGGCTAGGCAGATGATGATGAGTGTAACTCATGCAATTGCTCTAAATAAATAAATTGTTATTAGGAAAAATAAAATTCATTTGTGTACGAAAAGTCACGAAGTAGAACTTGTAATTATTACCCTAACTAAACAAACAGGATAATTAATATCTTGTTTTTTTTTTATTTTTAAATTTAATTTACGTCATCGGTTATTTAAAGCCAAAAGCCATGTTTTTCTTTTTTTTCATAGCCTATTAGTAGTTTGTACTCGAACTTTAGTCACGAATATCTCGTTCACGATGACTATGAAAAAACTTGTGAGAAGTGATCAGTTCAAAGTGTTCAATTTGCCACCTAAAGTGACTACAAGGTGGCACTTCTTGGTGCCCACTTAGCACTATAATTGGTGATTGTCTGTAATTTAACAGCAGTTATCTTTAAATACAAACACTTTTATAGAAATTCTTGCCTTCATAGTTTGAAGGAAATTCTCACGATTATTAACTGTTTGTTGGTGAAATGTATGGGAACGCGAGAAACCATTTTGCACGACGTTTTATGACATACCTTTTACAGGGAAAGATAAAAAGACTTTTTCAATTTTGTGCTTTACTATTTTTTATTTATGACGGGATGGTACGTACTTAAATAAACTCATTTTCCCATGGGCGGTAGGCAAAAACTATAGAAGGGCACTTAGTATGATATGATCTATATACAAGGTGTAAATCACCTCATCACGAAGCCGTCAACCAAGCATTCTGTACATGAAACTAAGTAACTTTACGCAAAAATTATTGCTGGGAAACGACTTTTTTTTGGGGGGTGTAAAATCATGTTTTGTGGTAGAACTCAATGTAACGCACTCAAAACATTGTGTTAATGGACGGATTGGATAGTACGGGGGTCTTGGAGGTGTTTAAAGTAAAAATCTTACATTAAAAACTTGTATTTAAAAAAATACTTGTTAAAAAGTTGGAACTTTGACCCCGAATATCTCCGTAACTAGAAGGTTCCCAGGTATGGTGTAGAACAAAAAAATGATCGCAATGACAGGGAGAACCAATGCCTTTCGGCTTCGTTAAGAGGTATTTTACACCCTTTATATATATATATATATATATAATCGTTAAATTTCTCTTCCTCCACGTTCATTCAAGCACGCCGATTGACGGTAAAAGAAATACCTGACAGGCCAGCCGAAAAAACGTTTATCTAAAACATGCATTCTCTAACGAAATCAATCATAAATTCTTGAAACAAGCCTTTCTAGGCGAAAAAACTGAACTGTCACGTCAGTTGCGTCGTTGAGGCGTGCTCTTGCGCAGTGCGCGCGGAAGACGTATGGAAATGCGCGCGCACCTGCCACTCCGCCACCCACTGCGCGCAGATAAACAAGATTCAGTTACAGAATGAATTAAGGTGGGCCAGAAGGTTGACTCCAAAAATATTTAAATCGAAGGAGGGTGGTTGTGTGCAGGACTATTATTGCAATTGTTAGCTTGCGTCATACTTTCTCTCCCCATGTCTTTCAGTTGTTTCGATCCTGGGCCCACTAGTCGCTGGTCTTGTCCAGCATGATACCAGTATGGACAATTGTTGGTAAACCAATAAAATTAATAATAATAAATTACTAAGCGATTTCCAACTGTGGGTTTTCATGCAGGCTTTTTTTGGGGGGTCTCTGAAAATTCAAAGACCCAGTATATTTTGATTTCGAGGTGGAACATGGAGGACCATGGTCATGAAGTTTACTAGAGGCATGCTACAATGATTCTTATTTAGATGAGGAAAAACCTGGATTTATTTTCCTGCCTTCAACAATTTTGTTCTCTACAACAAAGATATATGAAGATAAACAGAAGCTCGTGGCTAATTAATAACAGCCGCTCGGGTCCCTTACCTAAGTTAGTCCGTGGCTCACACCGTGCCTCGGAAAACAAATTAAGCCATTGGTCCTGGCTGTCATTTGCAGATCTTTGACACTCGTTACAGGTAGTCAATGGCCCGATTGTAAGCCCAGAGGTCAGAAAAGCAGTCGCTCCATGTAAAATACTGGTATTCAGCTGCATCTGATTAGACAGGAAGCCGACCCTAACATAGTTTGCAAAAGGCTAGGCAGAGATGATGAACAGAAATATATGAAGATTTTTTAAGTGTACTTTCTGATCCTACCTACTCTATGGCACATCTCCTTGTTGCTAACTACCTGTTACAGTATATTGCCTACCATTTTTTCACTTACGTCCGCTACCGTTTTCAAGAAACATTTAGATGACTTATGGTGTCTAGATGGTTAACCGTAGCTTCCTGGGCGTAATAATTGAGGTTCATTGCCTATTCGTTACCGACATTACGCTGGAAATGGTGCAGAAGAAGCGAAACGATGTAAATCGGTTTTAGAAATTGTTTTTCTTAGTACGCGTCGAAGGTAGATTGATACTTTGAAAAGGAAGCTTGCTGATTGGATGCGGGGAAGTAATCTTGGAAACAATGAATATTTTGTGATGGGTTTTGTAATCATTGTTGTCGTAGTATCGAATGAGCCTTTGTGTCTAGGAAAATATGCTAACAGGAGTGGTCACCTACCAGTGTGATTGTGGTGAAAACGAAATCAACAAATACAATATAAGTTTCTTTAGAAATCGCATTCGCCAAGTTTTGTCAGTAAACATAATCTAATGTAACCCGCATTTTGTGGGGTTCCTTTTTGTAATCTATTTTTTAGGATCCACTGAACGATAATTATAAGGTGTACTATTATTCTTGGTCATTCAAATTGGTGAGGAAATTTTACGGAGTAACTGGCTAACCTTAACAGTCTTAAACGGGTGTTATTCTACCTTATATTTTCTGTTGTTGTTATTCACCATTGCAATACCTGAGTAGCACCATGCGGGCCAGACGACCGGCGTCTCCGCGTCCACCTCGCGCCGAGCCGACAGGGAAGCGATCATCAGTGCAGCATATCAGCCGCCGGCGCTGCTCGACATCGCAACACCCTACAAATTGACATCATACACTGGTCTTCAGTTGCCCAAGGACTATGGAGATCCCCCGTTAGCTTTATGGCCCTACATTTAGGGTGCACGTTAGTTAGCACATTTGGTTACGCACAAAGCGCATCGATTACGTCATAGTTTTCTGGTCTCGTGATTGGTCAGTGTATGGATTTGATTTTGGAGTGTTCCATAATAGTTTTTTTTTAAACAGTAAATAACTACCAGGTATTGTAGTTGCGGAATACACATTGATATGCAAAGGTTTATTGGTAATTAATAAAACTGTGCAGACATATTTTTTAGACACAAGTTAGAAGAATGTTTCGAAGAAAAGATACAAACGACATGGTTAGTTAAAAAAATAAAATATCATCATTGTTATAAACTTTGTAAAAAGTAAGTACTTTTCATTAACTGTGTTTAAAGGCGATGATGACAAAGGCTCATTGCATCTTTAATTAAAAAGAGAGATAAAATATCAAATAACAATAAAATATATACATTTTACACGATGACAAGGCTTATTGAATCTAAAATCATAAATTAGTGTCTATTTAATGTCCTATAACAAAAACACATGTAATCGACGCCACTCACACGCTAGTTACACATTAAAAACTAGTTATGTACAACGAATTCGGTCCAAGTTCATTTAGATTCCAACATGCGCATGCACTCGGCTACCGTAGGTACGATGGCGCGACCACAAGAAACGGTCTACGGAACTTAAAATGAGTTTGTGTTACTATTAGGGCTAGTTATTTTTATATTAAAATGGTATGAATAAACTAGAATGTGTAAAAAAAAGGTGACAAAAAAAAACTGAAAAAAATTCAATGTTTTTTTTTGTAACTTGATATTTTTTAATTCTATCAAGTATAAGGTAAATAAATGAAATTATATTAGACTTTAGGTAAATAAATGAAATTATATTAATTTTATTAAGTAGATATATGTATAAACTTTAGTAATAAAAGTGATTTTAGATTTTTCACCTGCGGAAAAACAGTACCAGGCCCGATAGGAATGCGTGAAAAATCGATAATTTACGGTTCCGATAAATTCTTTACCGGTGATACTTTGCCGAGACATAGTCCATTATTTTCGATTATGACTGGTCAACTGCAAAAAGCTAACTCCTAGACCAGTTTAGCAGCTTTAGATTTTACGTTTATTGTATTTTTTTTGTTGTAACTTTACGGTTTTTGCTTATTGTGGGGCAAGATGAACTATTAGGGTGTTGAACTCTCATTTAAATTGGAGTAAGACGAATCATCATACTTCATTAGTTACTTATTTTCATTTGATTGTTTTATTCTCGTAATTCGTGACTGGAAAAAGATCAATTTAAAGATATATTCCGAGAGTTTTCCAAATTAATTCCGAACATCTATGGTTTTGTCAACGTGCGAAATAACGTACTAAGTTTCATGTAGGTGAGTTTACGGTTTTTATCGCATTAGAAATTACTATGATATAATACACTCCTTTGTTCCTATAACCCAAAAATTCTATCTAGTTCATAATCAAAACGAATTCCAAAACGACTTTCGTTTAGTATCGTGGCCATTTGGCCTCTGTTTCCGTGACAATGGTCAAATTTAAATGGCGTCGATCTAGTTTCTCGACGCACGCGCCGCGCCCGCGCCGCTTGTGTGCCCGCGAGCGGTACTAGGGTTGCCAGAGATTACTTGTGTTGCTGTTTTCTTTGCACTTAAGTAATGTAGCGATAGATACAGTAGTGGGTCACGGTTGTTTATGATTATGTTGTTTTTGTTATGGGAGTACTTGTAGCTAGGCATGGTAATTACTGTTTTGAATGAGGATTGACAAAAAATGTTATATGATTTGTAGCTGTACAGTTGAGTTAAGTTGCCGATACTGACGTCTTAAATAAAAAGTTATCAAGTAATTTTATATGTATCATAGGGACAGATTTTTCTATAATGTACATTTCACAAGTATCTTTTTAAGGTTCCGTACCCAAAGGGTCAAACGGGACCCTATTACTGAGACTTCGCTGTCCGTCTGTCTGTCCGTCCGTCCGTCCGTCCGTCCGTCCGTCACCAGTCTGTATCTCATGAACCGCGATAGGTAGCCTGTTGAAATTTCTACAGATTATGTATTTCTGTTGATACTATAACAACAAATACTAAAATCAGAATAAAATAAATATTTAAGGGGGCTCCCATACAAAAAGTGATTTATTTGCACGTTTTTATAAATACTGGTACGGAACCCTTCGTGCGCGAGTCCGACTCGCACTTGGCCGGTTTTTTAGAGTTACTAATACGGAAAACACATCTATGAGTCTCTTTTAAATCTCTACAAAAACCTCATAAGCATAAGATTTTGCCCTATAACTTCTCAACAAGAAAAATCCTAACAGTCCTATTCCAGTTTTCGTGTAGTAAACCCTGCGCCAGCGCCAGGTGTGAGCGTCGTGCGCAGATCGCTGGTAACTCGCCGCCCGTCAATTGCGCGCAATTGAGGCTTTTTTCCAAGCCGCCATTAGAGACGACACGCGAGCGCGAGCTAGGTGACAGTGCAACTACAGGCTGTTTGATTTTGTTAGCTGGGATATTTCTTTATGTATTTAAAAGGATGGTTTGATATTGTTATTAATGATGAAACATGTCATAATTCGCAGCGTCAAAAATAAAAAAAACAACTTTCGTTTTTAACAAAACTTGTAATTTGTAAAGGCTTAACAGATTAACTCCATAATCTTGATAAATCGTTATACTTTCTTACCATCAATCATTTTTTTTTTAATAAATCTTTCCCACTGTTACATGAGGCAAGCTTAAAAAAACAAAACATTTTTGACGGGGGTATTCTTATTCTATCTTATATACAAAACTTTAATATTTTATCCGTCAATGTGCTTAAATAACACTTAACTAATAAAAAAAATAGGAAGATATCCGAGGAAAACCACTACTCCTTTCAAACAAACGGTTACTCGACAAAAAATCATCGCATCACGCTGTATACGGTCCGCACATAAGTGTATAAGTAGAAAGCGGTGCCAATTACGTGGCACTCGCCTGACAGACCACCGCTGGCAACTGTAGCATCCTGTCTTTATCTGGCATCTCTATATACACATCTGTCGAGTTACTGATTCATCTATTTTGTTGATAGGTTGCGTTAACATAGACGTTCTTCTTCTTCCTCGTGTCGATGGCACGACAGTATTTAAATTTTGTTAGAATAGAACTTCGCGAACTTCTACGGCATCTTCGGTGGCAGCGCAGACGTCACTTCGGCTGCATTTTTGGGATTAAGAGAGCAGGACAGAAGCTGGCAGCTCCACACTCACACCCCATAAACGGTCTGATAAGGTAGCCCCACTTAACGAGGATCATAGATGTTACAAAGTGAAGAATAAAAAAAAATATATATATTTGAGAAGTCGTGAGAAAATGTTAGTTTTCACAAATTGAGGTTTTTGTATGAGCATCTGAAACAGACTGAAGGGCGAGAATTGGATACTCCCTTCCGCTCCGCCCAGAGCAGGAGGAGTCATGACGTCATGTGATGATGAGGGGTATGGTCACGCAACTTTGATGATGATGCATTGATGCCTATGTCCAACAGCGAATTGCGATAGGTGAGTTGTTATCGGTGGATAAAATATACTTCCTCGAATGAAAATAATTGAGATTAATCATGATATGTATTATTTGCATATTGGTCTTTGATTGTTTTGATTTGCTTATGGTATAAAACTACACCAGAATTTAGCAGATAGTATTTTAGAACAAGTTTTCTGTCATTTATAAAACCACATTTGAAAGAACACTTACATAGAATATTATTTTAAAATCACCATAATAAGTTAGAAATGAAAACGGTACGTATGATATATTTATTAATTTGACAACATACCATAAATCATATAGTTGGAATTCCACATAGCCACTGGAAATATAGCTAAATATTTCAGCGCCCTCCAAAAAATTCAACTTTCATTTGTTAATTGCTATGATAAAACTAACAGATTAGTTTAATTTAAATAAATAAGCACTTAAGTTAGTATTTTATTTCTTTTTATTTCTGAAAATAAGGTAGCTCATACCCGATGGGTAGAAAATCAACTGACAAATTATACCTATAAAGATCGGCAAGTCGTAAGTGTACTAAAGATTTCGAATTGGAGCCAAAATAAGTATTTTTCTTGGTGGTTTACAGTCTAGCATGAGTAAAGCATAATCAGACAGTAATGATCCCACTGCTGGGACACAGGCCTGCTGTCAGTGAGAACCGTGAGCGAGCTATCCACCTCGTAAGCCGGTACGGGTTGCCGGAAGCCATATTTTTCTTATTTTTAGTTCTAGGACACGCAGAAATGCGTCATAATATGAAGTAACTTTAATTATATGCTTTCAGGATCCTTCACGGATCTAATTATGTTACTTAAACTTAGAAATTCTAAATATGAAATAGCAGAATACGTCCGAAAGACACTTATGTCACGTCATACATAAAAATCTATCAACTTCAAAGAAAATAACTAATACTTTTATAACCTAAACATCTACTTCTAAATAACATTGTAAAGATAGTCTACGCAAATATATTTCCGTAACCTCTTAAATAATGTAACAGGTATAAATGCAAGTAGAACTCACGACTAAATCAGTTGGTCGACAGTCGATATCTGCTAGGGATGTAACGGTGTTGTTCCTGGCCGACTAGATTTATGAATGAGACCTCCTGCGCGGTAGGTTCGACTAACATTAAGATCAGTAGGGAGGGAATAGCGTGGAATACGATTATCGATATTTACTGTTTGAGTTTCATATTTAGAACAGAGAGCTAATGTTTGTTGACATCATAAATAGACACGCTGTTTATTTTTTTATTGCATATTAGGCATATGTACAGTACGTATTTTAAAATAACATATAAATTAGAATTCTGAAATTGTTCACCATAACTAAAGAAGATTATAGTGCTTTACGTAGCGCTTTGTATCTTGTATCTTAAATGTAGCTAAACATATTTTAACGAAAAAAAACATCGTAATTTGGTAAAATAAAAAAAAAGTTATAATGACCTGTGTTTTTTCTAAAACATGACTAATTTCATAGTTCGATACAAAAACACTAAATTATTTAGAAAACCAACTTCTAAGTATAATTATTTAATCTTGAATAATTTTAGTATCGAAATTAATCTCCTAATTTAGCTGATTTATTAGTCTGTGTACTAATAAAAATCTATCACTACAAACACTCGGATTATTGTCATTATTTATTCAACGATTTAAAAGATAATATCGATGTTCGATTTTATTTTTTCTTAAAATCGTAAATACGAAAATAGAAAAAGAATTCGATTTAATCTGAACCATCGACTAATATATTCGTATATTTGCATACGTCGCATCACTAGGGCCCTCACAAGTGGTCGCTACTATAACTATCGCAGGTTGTTAGAATCCCTGTCTTTGCATTTCATTACCCCCCTATATAACAAGAGGGGAGGGGGGAGGGGTTAGTTTCTCAGCTGGGCAAGATAGGAATTAATGTTATTGTGAATATAGGGCGCAATATTTTCAACTTTACAGTGTAATGGAACCTACTTGATTTAATTTGGCTTACCCATTGGCAGAATGCATTCATCGAGTTTACATTTAGACAGCTACACTTTAACCAACTTATCTGTGCAGGCGGAAAAACACAACTAATATAAATGTACTAAGTTTAACATATCGAAGCAAATTTTCGTGGCAAGCAACGCCAACTTGAACTGCACACTTAAAGTGGTCAAACTATACCTAAAACACCGCTGAATCCATACAGCTGAATTGAATAAGACGTCGTAGCATATATAGTATTCACAATAATTGTGAATCGTAAATCATGTTATCCGCAATCCACTACAATTAATTGATTGTCCCCACGTTTCTCGACAAAATTATTAAAATTGTTATGAAGCTTCCTAGTTTATGACATTTATTTAGTGAACTTTTTGAATGTTCGTTTTCTGCGCGACAGACTGAGGATCTCATCATCGAAATAAAGGCAAAGCATTATTACCCGATACTTTTCAACAAACCCAATACCTTCGTCCCTCTTCTCACAACCTAAAATATGACCTGAGAACAAAATTGACCCAACCCGAAATTGCGGCGAATTGCGTTAAACACCTAAAACTACGCCTAAGAACATGGACCATCGTCTAGTGAATCAAAAAGTGTCGATATCGTGCTAGAAAAGAACAAAAAAAAAACATTTCATCACATATCTTATTGGAAACTACAACACAAAAGACAATTTTGTTATTCCCCACAAAACGCAATTTCGTGTTAGGTTACTTTTGTTCTCAGGGTGTATGTACAATTGTACATCCAATTCTCTAGTGTGGTCTTCAAACACGCTAATCGTACACGTACCATAGTACGCGAGCAATTCATTAAGGTTGTTCCGAGATTAATGGCCGCGCTCTCGGGTCGAAGGTAATACCGGCAGATATCAAAGCGGGTCGGCTCCGCACGTGTGGTTGATGGAGTAACTAGATGGTACAGGGGTCGGCAATCGTTTTTGGGCTGTCGTTGGTGAGTGTGCTTTGTTTTAGGTAAGTATGCTTGAAGAAAACAAGAAGATCATGTGAAAAAACCGCGTCACAAAAAACCTCTAAAAAACCAATAAATCTAAAATCTAAAAATCCAAGCTTTGTGCTAAGCGGTCTACCTAGCAGTCCCCCGACGCTACGACGCTTGTGTTATTTTTTAGACTCGGTGGTCGTTTTTTGAGTCGGGGTTATTCAATTTTCATTCCATTCTTTTTAAACTTATATTATTTTTTCTTAGCCCTGACAGTCCCACTCTTGGGCATAAGCCTTCCCCCTATTCCTTCCACTTTTCTCAGTGTTGCGCCTCTTCTCGCTCATTAAGGAAAACAACAAAAGTTATAAATTAAAGAAAAAACCCGAGGTTTTTCCGAGATTAATGGCCAGCACTCGGGTCGAAAGTTATCAAAGCGGGTTGGAAGGCTGGTGGTCGCGAGCTGCTCCACAGGTGTTGTTGATGGAGTAACGGGATGATGCAGGGGTGGGTTATGGGTTTTGGGTCATCATCGGTGAGTATGTTGATATTGTTGTACTAGCTCCTGGCGTTTCAAAAGGGCCCCAAAAAAAACAGAAGAAAGAATAAATATGGGCTAGTTAAAGTAAAGATGAAAAGCCAATATATTAAAATATGCAGGGGTTTTGTGGAGCTGTCTCAAAGTAATATATTATCGAGGTTTAACAACAATCAAGGTAGCTATAAGTTAGGTTTAAGTGTCTTTACAAATAAGTAAACCTATTCCAAATTAATTCACTTATTTCTATTCTATTAGTTTACATCACATCATTTGCTACATAAACATGTCTTAAGTTGAGCACCCCTGAAAAAGTCTTACTCAATAATGCTAACACAATATTTGTTCAGAGTTGTTTCCTGGGTCTGTCTGGACCACCCTGTTGAGTGTCAAGGGGTTAAGAGGGGGGAGGGGTTATAGGTACAAGGAAGAGAACCAGTACACCATGAACTGCCTGTCAAGACGATTACCAGTAACAGTCGACCAGATGTAATAGGAAGTGTCGGGGGTATGGCTCAAGAAAAGGTCTGGTTTTAATTAGAGCGAATGTAATTTTGATTTACTTTCGATATTTGAACTTTCAACTAATAGAGACGTATGGCAGGTTTTTGGTGAAATTTGGGGTGGAAATTGATGTATTGCCGAGTGTATTTAGGGTCTTAAACAAGGGATGAGAATTTTCTTAGAGGATTTTAACGATTCCCATTAATTCTTTACTCCTAGAATAAAACGCAAATCAAGTAACTATTAATACGAAATTACCATAGCTACGGTAGACCATAACTAATGAGTTAATGAATAAATAATATACAATTTCCTTAATATATTCAGCGTTGAAAGTTGTGTGAATCTGTTGAGCGGTGTAGTCACCATCCGTGCGATTAGGAATGTAGCTTTTAGCTGTTTCTTGCATATGCAAGGTGACAAGGTTTTGCTATTAAATGCTCAATTGAAAATGAAAAGTAGATGTTCGTAACCCAAAGTAGTAGTTTTTTTCGGCGGCGGGTAGTTTTTTTGCTCTCACAAAAAACTAAATTTTATTTATAATAAATACTAAATCTACACATTTTTAAATGCATAACAGTTGCTAATAGTTACTACCTGCCAGTTGTGTGTTATTCCTCACTATTACACTTATCACATAATATTGACTGCACTCAAGAACTCAAGAAGAAGAATGGATTCACTGAAGGGGTCAATGTCTGAATTGATGGCACAATTTAATGACAGAATGTCAAAATTTGAGGCTGAACTGACGAAGACATCACCAAACTCTTCACCCAGCAGCAGCTCAGTCAACCTTGCAACTGAGTATGCATCATTCAAGGCATTCGTTCTGGAGGCTCTTGGCTGTCTTCAACGTCAGATGGAGGCCCTTGCCAAAGATGTTGATGCACTGGAGATGAGGGGCCGCAGGAAGATGCTGCTTGTCCATGGTGTTGCAGAGGTGAGCGATGAGGAGACTTCGCTGTTGGTCGCTGAAGTTGTTCGTGACAAGCTTATGTTGGACACCTTTTCTGTTGTTGCTGTTCGTCGGTGTCACAGAATGGGCAAGCAGAGCAGTGCTGGTAAGCCCAGACCCATATTGGTCAAGTTGCAGGATGTGGATATTCGCGACAAGATTTGGTACGCAAAAACCAAATTGAAAGGTTCTGGTATAACCATATCGGAATTCTTGACCAGATCGCGGCATCAAGTCTTCATGGCGGCACGTGATAAGTTTGGTGTCACCAACTGCTGGACCAAACAAGGCTATATTCACATCCTGGGAGTTGATGGGAAAAAGCATCGAGTCGTCACTTGCAGTGATCTTAATGCTATAGATGTGCCTGAACTGGACGCTGATGAGCCGCAGCGCCAACAAGATGTCATCGGTAAGCTAGTGGCCGAGAAATCAGCCTCAACACCTGCTTTGAAGCGGAATAGGCGGGCTGCTGCAAAGAAGTGAATTGATTTTATAACTATCGTTCCGGTAACAATTTCACTTCTTTTGTTTGTGTTCGTTTACCTCCTATTGCTCTTTTTCTTATTATTTTACTCTTACCCCGCGTTTAATGTTTTTTGCTAACTTTATTTTTGTTTTGTTTACATTCTTCGCTATTCTGACACTTGACAGTCGTCGTCAAGTGTCATGTCAATAGTTACGTTCCGTTTCACTTTACTAAGATTTGTTAAATGTTGAGCATGGATTGTCTATGGAAACATAGATAATTTAAATGCTCCAATTTCAATTAAGTACTTGTCTTTTTGTTTTTTTTTTTTTCGTATATTATTTCGTGTGTGGTAAGCTTGTGCCCAAACGACGCACTTTTTATTTTGTTTAATAGGTTTCTCATGTTTTCTTAATTGTTATTTTCTTTTTTGTTAACGCATAACTGGTGGGTGGACTCTTTAACTAGCCACCCCTCATCTATATATATATATTATACCATTTTATATATTTATATTTTTTTTATTGTGTTTTTAATGATTGGTTGTAACACGGACAGTGACGATGACAGTTTTATATCAGCTAGCAGTCACAGCGATAGCTTCAGTAGCATCCCGACTCTTGCTGACACGCTTCTTTCTCAATTTTCCGATGTTCCAAAAAATCTAAATGTTGTTCATATCAATGCTCAAAGTATTCCGGCTCATTACCATGATATGCTTGCAAATCTGGAGTGTAAGAACATCCATGCAATCCTTGTTTCTGAATCGTGGCTTAAACCATGCCTTCCGTCCGCATCCTATTCCTTGCCTGGTTACCAATTAATAAGAAATGATCGTACGAGCTGCGGTGGTGGTGGTGTTGCCATTTATTTACGTGAAAATATTCCTTTTTCAATTATTGATATGTCATCACAACCACCACCGTCGAATGCTGGCGAGCATCTCTTTATAGAGGTTAATCTAAATCATTCAAAGGTTCTGCTTGGTGTCTATTATTGTCCCTCTTTGCGCATCGACTACTTTTCCTCCTTTGAAAGTCTCCTTGTAAACTTAACACCTTCATACAGGCACACTATCATAATGGGGGACTTCAACACTTGTCTTCTTAAGAAAGATTCGCGTGCTTCCACACTTCAATCTATTTCCCAGTCCTGCAATTTATCTCTTCTTCCGTTAAGTGCAACACACCACTTTCCAAATTGTGCTCCTTCGCTCCTTGACCTCATTTTCGTTTCTTCCGCACAACATGTAGCTAAGCATGGGCAATGCTCAGCTGACGCTTTCTCCTACCATGATCTAATTTTCCTTTCTTACAAGATCCGCCCTCCTAAGATTAAGCCTAAAACCCTTCTACAGCGCAGTTTTGGTGGTATGAACCTTGAAAGCCTTCGTGAGGATGCCGACAACATTGATTGGTCTGATCTCGTCGATGCGGAGTCGATTGATGTCAAAATTGATCTTTTCAATTCTAACCTTAACCAGCTCTATGACGTCCATGCGCCTGTTAGGTTAGTTAAGATAAAACATCTTCCTGCACCGTGGCTAACAGCCGACATGAAAGTCATTTTGCAAAAAAAGGCGGCAGCAAAATCAAGATACAAGTGCAGACCTAACTTGTTGAATCGTGAAAGGTACGTTGCTATCCGCAATCGCAGCAACTTGGTTTGTAGAGATGCCCAACGCCACCACATTCATAAGTCCGTCGAGAACGGTGACCCAGCTAAAGTTTGGAAATTCCTCAGATCAATGGGAGTCGGAAAGTCTCGTCAAGAATCTATTCCTAAAGATTTAGATCTTGAATTACTAAATAAACATTTTTCCACCTCTTGTAATTTCCATGGGGCTATTAAAGCCAAAACTCTAAATAATCTTTCATCTCTTCCCACTCCCGATTATTCTCCTTTCGTCTTTAATCAATTTGCTGATTGTGATGTTAAGAAGAGTATACTATCCATTACGTCTAATGCTGTTGGTAGTGACTGTGTCAGTCGCAAGATGATACTTCCTATCCATGGACGAAATCCTTCCTGTCATTTGCCATATCCTTAATTATTCCGTATCCTGTGGTACTTTTCCATCTTCTTGGAAAGAAGCCCAAATTACCCCTCTCCCAAAAAAGAGTAATCCTGTTTCTTTTTCTGAATTTCGTCCGATCTCCATATTACCATTCCTATCCAAAGTCTTAGAACGCCTTATCCATAATCAGCTTAGTGCTTTCCTTTGTAAAAACAGTCTCCTTAATTTTTACCAATCCGGGTTTCGTCCAGGTCATAGCACTACTACAGCTCTTATTAACATTACGGACGATATAAGATTAGGTATGGAGAATGGGAATCTGACGGTACTTTCCTTATTAGACTTCAGTAATGCTTTTAACACCGTCGATTTCGATATCTTACTCGGTATACTCGGCTCTCTTAATATATCTCCAACGGCAATTGATTGGTTTCGTAGTTACCTGTGTGGCCGCCGACAGCGTATTTGCATTGAAGGTGCGTCATCTTCATGGTGCAATACCTCTGCCGGCGTACCACAGGGGGGCGTTCTATCTCCTCTTCTTTTCGCCATATTTATAAATTCTATTTCAAATGAACTTCTGTCATCTTACCACCTTTATGCTGACGACCTGCAAATTTATTCTCAGGCTCCCGTAGATGAATTGTCTGATGCAGTGAATTTGGTGAATAAGGATTTGGCACGTATTTCTGAATGGAGTTTGGCTCATGGTTTGAAGGTTAACCCTGCGAAGACTCAAGTCATTGTTGTCGGCAGCCCTAGGTTGCGTTCAAAAATTGACTGGACGAAACTTCCCCACATTGTTTTTGATGGTGCCACAATTCCATATAGCGATTCGGTAAAAGACCTGGGCATTTACATTGACAAAGACTTGTCTTGGGGTCCACAAATGCAAGAAGTGGGTCGTAAACTGTTTGCATCTGCGGGGTCTTTACGCAGATTGCGCAATTTCCTCCCAACTGCCACTAAAACTGCGCTTGCTCAATCTCTTCTTCTCCCAATCCTCGACTATGCTGATGCCTGTTATCCAGATCTCACTGTAGTGCAGCTAGATAAGCTTGAGCGACTCCAAAATGTTTGTATCAGATTCATATTTGGTTTGCGCAAATATGATCATGTCTCAGAGTTTCGCGTTAAACTCAAGTGGTTGCCTATCCGCCTTCGCCGGAATGCGCATATTTTATCCCTTCTTTACAGTATTCTGTTTAATCCCACAACGCCCTCCTATCTCAAACAACGTTTCAAGTTCCTACATGACACTCATACTAGACACTTGAGATCATCGGAGAATTTGAGACTTTTGATGCCGGCACATTCCACCAAATTTTATGACCAGTCCTTCACGGTCCAGGCTGTCCGTTTATGGAACGAATTGCCGGTGTCGGTAAGACAAGCACAGTCACTCGTTACTTTTAAAAGCTTAGTTACAAATCATTTTCAGTCTCAGTAATTTCTCTGAGTCAAAATTTGTCACTATTCTAGTTTCATTATTTTTTCCATTTAATGTTAAAAACACACAAATATCTATATATATTTATGTATGTATTATATTTATATTATACATGTATATGTTCATATTTGAAGTAGATAACTTTAATTTTGTTATTTTGTATAACTGTTATGTTGTTGTTTTGTTTAAAACTTTTGTGTAGAGTACACCACTGACTACCCCCTTTTAATTTTTAATTCTGTAATTTCCATCCAAAGGTTGTCTGGAAGATATCGCTATAAGCGATAAGACCGCCGTTGTAACCATAACATTGTAAAATTTGTAAACCCGTTATGTTTGATTTTTGGTGTACAATAAAGTATTATTCTATTCTATTCTATTCTAGTATTCCACCCTAGGAAGCGTCATCGCATCACAGTAGGCGACTAGCGCCCAATCGGCAAGCCTATTTATTATTTACAAAAAAACGATGCAAATTGCTAAAAAATTAAATAGTTTTTTATTCGTCAGTCTAGGGCAACCTTTGACCGGCCATTTTTGTTGTAAGATGGTGTGGCTCACACTTTCATTTTTTATAGTTATCCGTTAATCGTTGTATTGTTGTTTCAAGGAGCTCGTGGCTAAATAATAATTGCCGCACGGGTCGATCTTTAAGGTGAAGCCGTGCTTGCCTAGGTTGGTCCGTGGATAGGTGACCATAATTACATACCGAGTTTCCTCCGTGCCTCGGAAAGCACGTTAAGCCGTTGGTCCCGGCTGTCATTTGTAGATCTTTGACAGTCGTTACAAGTAGTCAGAAGCTAAAAGTCTGACATTCAGTCTTACCAAGGCGTTTCGTATTACCCAGTTACTGGGTTGTGGAGGTCAGATAGGCAGTCGCTTCATGTAATATACTGGTACTCAGCTACATTCGGTTAGACTGAAAGCCGACCTCAAGATAGTTTGGGAAAAGGCTAGGCAGATGATGAATCGTTGTATAGTTTAGAATGTGCTAACTAAATGTTTGCCCTTATTGGGTTGGAAACCAATAATCTTCATATTCCTGCCCTTATCCTATTTTTTTTTTAAGTTTGGCTCAACGTCTGTTTCTCTACAAGCCACTTGAAGGTGTCATTTCAACATTGACTTCTTATAAAAAGATAAAAATCATCTTTCGCAACCAAGTCTTTCAATCGGCCATTTCGGCCTTAGAAAAACGACCATTGAAAGCCAAATTCCCGTCTAATGTTTTCTCTTATGAATAATGATATCTTCATAACATAAGGTACTTACCACCAACAGACAAAAAAATCATACAGACATACATCAATCAGGCATTAACGTGCTCCAAGGCATCATGAATCAAAATAACCATTTTATTATCCCCCATTACAAGTAATTAAGTATTATGTGTAATACCCGCTTGCGTTACGCACATTGACCGGACAAAACAGCTGTCATTATGGTGATTAATGCTGGTTATATGGTTATAGTACAAAATGACCAGACCGGCTTTGATCATAGTTTGTAACCCAATTAATTATGATATCTGTAGTCTATCATTAATTTGAAGAAAGTATTCATTGTTCATTTTTGTTAAGGCGATGCTGTATGCTCAAAAAAACTAGACACCAGTGTTGTAATTTTGATTTGCAATTTTTATTTTTGTAATCAATCATTTTAGTTTTTTGTTGTGGACAAGAATGCTGAAACTTGCAAGCTTTGTAGGTGGACGTGAATCATCTGTATTTGTTAGCTCGATGCATTGGGTGGTGTAAGTAGACTTGATTATTTAAACGAAAATAGAGATGTCTATGTACATTCGCATAAAGACGTGTTTAAAAAGTTATTTCGTGTTTTACATAGCCCAATAAATTTCAATACCATACCATGAATAAAAAAAGCAAATCATTTTATCTATCTATCTCACAGTTCTAAAGCAGCACGTCCCCTTAAAAAACCTAAAATGATGGTGATGGGCGCCAAATCTATAATGATTTCTATGTGCATGCAATAGAACTTTTATTAGACAACTTAAGAAGCTAACAATGGTACCTTTAGGTCTTTTCACAATGATAATTAAGACTTGGTTTAACAAGTTAATCCATGGTTCAACATGATCATTTGGTAGGACATTAACGTAATTGGTTGATTTATGAATTTGGAAAACATCTATAAAACTTCACATTATTTTGGTAAATTATGAAGATACAATCAGCGTGAAAACATCGACAGGAATCGCATGTTTTAGACCCGAAAAGGCTGGCAACCGAAGAGGCCTGTGTCCCGGTATAGGGAAAATTATACGATGAAAATCATATATATACCTATACATGCTTGCTTTTACTGATGGGTAGTAAAAGTTTTACAACACTAGTATGTACATCTGGGTTAGCTTAACATTTTATTCAAAAGATACACCTGCTGTTTTTTTTTATATCAATAGAATTACAAGGTGCTAGGTCAAACATGTATACAGACAGGCGCATCCCGCTAATAGCTTGTTTACAGTCATAATATAATGTATTCTTAGTTTATTCAAATTGCAGCCACGGAGGAGAGAACAAACGGAATGCTAATGCGACAAACGTGTGTGACTGTGCGCCAGACATATGCACAAACACTGCGTTTGTTAGTGACAGCCGACAACGGAAGCTGTGGACACGATGCTTGTCGTGGTGGTCTTTTAATGGGAGACGCATTTTTCTATGCGCATGATAAAATTAACGAACTGCGTGTCATGAGATCGCAGGATGAGAAAGACTGGTAAATAACATAAAAATTACATTTTTTGTCATTTTCAACAGTGTGTTTAAGACATGTACCTATTTATGTATGTGTAATCACATTTTTCGTTCTGAAACAGCACCAGTGGGTACTTTGAACCAACGTATGCCTACTTGTCAAATAACCAAAAGGCTACACCAATAATGTTGTTAGCACTTCATTTATTGTTTAATCTGTGGCATAACCATACGGGTGCTGATCTAACACACGGTCGTACACAATTATCGGGCTAAAGGTGTGTATGTCATAGTTATAATGTTATGCGTTGACCTCGGGATTTCGCGTAAATATTCATTATGTAGCAGAAGTTATTACGTTTCATTAGGAGACCGTTAGACAGTTGTGGCAGGATATTGTGTAGTAAGAGCCTGTTTAGCAGGGACGGACGGGGAAAGCGGAAATAATTATCAATTTCCAAGTGAAATTGGAAAAATTATAGAAGTTTTTATTTTGGTTTGCGAATGATGGCAATTTAATCAAATAATAAAACTCTTTAGCATATAATAACAATTTGTTTTCAGATAAAAAAAAATATTAGGTAGTATTTATTATGTCTTGATGCATTGGAGTTTTATGAAAATATATCTGATTTTGTTACAATAACATGTTTTCGGACCTAAATAGGCTAGGTGTGTTCCTTAAATCACCCTTCACACATCTAAAATATAAAGTAGTAGGTACTACCGCGCTCTCTGACGGTCGTCTATTTTTTAACCTTATTCCCTGGGGCATAAGGGTGAAAAGTGGTCAACGTTCAGTGAACTCGGTAGTACTTCAGTGCCCACCGTATTCAATACATCCCTGCTTTTCCCACGTAAGCTCATCATAACTTGGTCTCCCGCGGGTTGTTCCCGAGTGTAACTTGAGAACAAGCGCTTAGTTCCCGTTTTTGTGCCTTTATAGCTCAATTTCGAAGAGAGTATACATAAACAAGTAAAATATTTTCATTCGCTACCACGATGTTATATTTCTGGGGTGCCTACGAGAATATTGTAGACTGACAAAAGGAGTATTTTGAACCAAGATACAAAAACGAGATATAATTTTGTACTGATATGGGTTTCAGTATTTAACTTAGAAAAGGTTCCAACTGCATATTTTAAGTTTTTATAAATTGATAGCCTTTTAGGCCTGCTAGACGATAAGGTGGACCAATGACCCTGTGAAAGACGTTCCCCTCCCGACCCTCGCTCGAGCCAGCCCGCGATGCTGTGCCAGTAGTTTTAAATCAGTCCCAAAATAATGATATCATTTAGATCCAGCCTGTCCCCATGCAGTCCTCCCCCATCGACGCCCTAAGCCGAGGCTCGTACCCCACAGGGGGTGCCCTTAGCGTGTAGTCGCTTAGTTTATAAGTTTTTATGCCCTGGCTGGAGGCCTTACTGTCAAGGCATCCACAGGATAGTCCGGTTAAGCAGACGACAACCTCATAGGTTGAACTGCGAGATGCCATTCACAAGAAAAAAAAAATGTGAAAGACGCTGAAATGCTATGGATGTAAGAAGAACACGACCTGTCGATGTGTGGGGGGTAGGTATTTGTGCTGAAATGTTAAAGATAGCCAATCAAACACACAATAATTAAAAAAGACAGAGTTTTCTTATCGCAATGAATTTGAAGAAAATAAATGCAAAATTAAGTGCTTGAATTAAACTGTGCTCTATTTAACTGAACTTCGTTAAATTATTTAAAATAATATTTCATCAGTTAATTTATCCATTAAAGTTTATCATAATGTATCTTATAATAACTGCTCATTAGGCCAAAGCAGGTTAAAACCTAACAACAAACCTTCTAAAGGAAAACATAATTTAAGTTAAAGTGAGGATGCTATTAATTATGAATTATTAATAGTTATTAAGCAGCTTCACCCACACACAACCGGAACGAACAATGGTGATGTGGAGCGAGGATGCGCGGAGGTCGGGCCAAGGTTCGAAGCCGGTCGGTGCCTTTTGTTCCTCACAACGCTATGTAGGTTAGACATGAAAACACTTCGGTTTATTGTTTTCAAGTTTCATGGTAAACAGTGTCAATGAAGTTATTATTGAGCTAATTATAAACTGTCAAAGGCTTTAATAACAATTTAATTGTTTATTTTTGAACTTGTAGCGCCCTAGGGTGCAGGGCAGGGGGTGATGACCGTTCTACCCTTGGTTAACCGTCTGCCTTGGTATAGATTTTTACATTGCTGTTTGGGTAACTGCTGAGCAGAAGATCATAGGTTCGATTCAGATGGGGCGAAGTATTTTTGAGTTTTTCATAACATAACTGGCGAATTAATGTGGGTGTACTATTTAGGTACCTCCGCCTCTGCCTAACCCTTTGGGGATTACAGGCGTGATGGTATGTAATGCTACTTCAGCGAAATTAAGAACAGTCATATCATTAGAGTTGGTACCAAACTGGCACAACTTAACTTATGAGCGTCTACACCTTACGGCATTTCATACAAACTTTCAAGTCCTTTTTTTGCCGAAATGACTGAAGCGATTTTAATGAAACTCAATACGCATAACCTGGATACATAGGTCTAAAAAGTCATTAAAAAACATTTTTGAAATGTCTTTAAAAAAAAAGATAATTGGAAATTTCTGATTCTATAGATCTTACTAATATTATAAACGCGAAAGTTTGTAAGTATGGATGGATGGATGGATGGATGTTCGTTACTCATTCAGGTAAAAACTACTGAATGGATCTGGATGAAATTTGGCACAGGGATAGATAATAGTCTAGTATAGCACATAGGATACTTTTTATCCCGGTAGTGTGATCCCGCGGGACATTACCGAAAAAACGCGGGCAAAGCCGTGGGCAGAAGCTAGTACTTTATAATCGGTCTAATTTAGTTGTAACACTATTTTTTGAAAATTTTATTAGTAACTTTTTATACCTATGTATCCTGCTTATGCGTATGAAGTTTCATTAAAATCGGTTCAATCATTTCGGAAAATAAGGAAGAGGAAAATAAACATCATAAGGTTGTGAGTGGTATGAAACGTCTAACTATCAGACAAAGTTCAGTGGTACATCTTAGTAATAGTTAGTAACAGTTTTCCTATCTTCGTAAATAGATCCGTTATTCATTCCACCACGTCATTATTACACAACTCTATTACCAACTACTCCCCTTTAAGGCTCAAAATCCCGTGCACATAGCATGACGTTTCGAACGACAATCCTTCGCGAATGGTCGGCGCGTTCCGTCCTACATTCGACCTTCGATCCTGACAGGTCGCGCCGGTGACCGGCCATCCACTATTAGCATACAGACAAAGCCTTCGCAATGAATAAGAACACCTGACGCACGGCAGTCTGTGAGCGGTAAAATGCTGCTTTTGGTTAATGACAATAATAGCATTTGCTTTACCAAAGGTTTTGGCAGTGACTGAGGAAATCATTTCATAAAAATGGAAAAACGATTCAGCAGGTGAGGTAAATATTGATTATATTAGGGATTGAGAGAATATTTATAAACTCATGCTTTTTTCCATGGAGTTAGGCAGAAACTATGGACCTGTTTTATTCCTCACATAATCCTTTCGCCTCGTCTACATAATATGAATAAATATGTAGATTATTTATTTGATTATAATATAGTAATATGGTAACCAAATAAAAAACCAATTTGCTATCATAATTGAAACCATGTAGCTGGCGAGTTTCTAATGTGTTTCGCTACTACTATATTAAATTTTTGGAATGTAACACGGAATTTAAACAAATAGTTTTGAAATTTTTGTACCCAGCTATTGTTTGCGTCAGTATTCAGCAACACGAAGGCGGTATTTTTTCTTTAAAAATATAATAAAATCACACTTGATATTCTTAGTGCATCATTTTAGCGGCACCATTGTGAATCGGCTGCCTTTATCATGCAAACGCGACACTTTTGGCTCAGTTCAGATTTCTCGCTCGAAACAATGTTACGACTGCGACAACCTCGTGGAAAAACCGACCATCGCGTTTCTAGAAAATAAATAAAACGTTACGAAATACAAAATTGGGTGTAGCAATCTAGTTTTGGTTGAATAAAATCTAGTATTTTTACATTATGAGATGACATAATCACGAAATTAGTAGGCTAAAGCCTCATTTACACGATGCAAGAACTTGCATGCAAGTTTCACTACATTGCTGTTTTTGTTTGATTAACTGAATTCATTGCCCGTCAATAGTCTGCAATGTAATGAAACTCGCAAGCAAGTTCTCGCATCGTGTAAATGAGGCTTTAGACTCACAAGACATTCATTTTGGATCTCCCTTTGCCTACACAAACTTTCAAACTTTGATTAAACTTTCGAATGATAGATCCATTCTTCTTACTATAACTAGAGGGAGACTTCTGTTATAATAGATGCCGTAACAGCTAAACGGATTTCGATTGGTACACATGTGAACCGTAACCTGCGTTATGACATAGAATTCTATATATAGTAGTTCGTATCAGAGAAATCATTTCTGGCCTCCAAACTGGCAACGCCGTGGTATTAAAATACATCATACGGATGGAACATCATCAAATGACCCCTCCACACTGACTAAAACCCATCCATGTTCCTTCTTAGTCCTTTGTGTTCCAGGGCCACGGTATCTCTTTCGAACAGTCCCGCAGCCCTGACAGGCATCGACCCTCTTGGACTTATACCCTAAATCATATAATAAATCATACCCTGCCACCACTTCCCTCTAGTAGTCGACCAAGTTTTCTTTCACAAGGTGAATTTAGTCCAAAGAAGAAAGTTAAACCCTGAGGAGCTCGTGGCTAAATATTAACAGCCACACGGATCGATCTTTAAGGTTAAGCCGTGCTTGCCGAGGTTGGTCCGTGGATGGGTGACCATGATTACATACCGAGTTTCCTCCGTGCCTCGGAAAGCACGTTACGCCGTTGGTCCCGGCGGTTATTTTTAGATCTTCGACAGTCGTTACGAGTAGTCAGAAGCCAAAAGTCTGACATCCAGTCTTACCAAGGGGTATCGTATTACCCAGTTACTGGGTTGTGGAGGTCAGATAGGCAGTAGCTTCATATAAAATACTGGTACTCAGCTGCATCCGGTTAGACTGGAAGCCGACCCCAAAATAGTTTGGGAAAAGGCTAGGCAGATGATGATGAAGAAAGTTAAACCCTTTGGCCAACAGCCCCAGTATCAATCACATTACCTTCTAACAACATCTACATTGAAATGGCAGCCTGAAATTAACGCATACATGTTTATTGCGCCATATCACCTTCGTAGACCCCGGGGATCAGGGGTCAGGTGGCGTTGAGGGCACCGCGACGGAAACACTTCATCAGATTAACATAGGTATTGTTGAGTTCTGTTTGGAAATATCCTCCGTTTTAGGAAGCTTTTTGCGGAAATTCTATACAAAGAGATAAATAGTGAAACAAAAGAAAAATGGCCATTGCTAGGAAGCTATTTGAGGAAGTCCCATTAAGGGGTTAGACGGGTAAGATAAGTGTCTGATGGTTATAAAATGTTTGTATATCTACTACGACTTGTGACAGACGATTTCGGTAGTTTATGTCAGGTCTACATTTTTGACTTCTCCACCATCGTTATCACTGATAGAATGTCTCTTATCTAGTGTTTCGAGTATCCTGTAGATTTATAGCACATAATGTTCATCCAGACCACTTCACGGGACTAAACATAATAGGCGAAATATGAGGTAATACATGCATAACGTCATCTTAAGTAATTTTTAGTATAATCCAATAAACGTAGTCGAAGTTCCAAGAAATCATCATCTCATAGTACCTGGTACTACTACTGTTTTGCCTGACCTGCATTTTGGTCTTGCCTGATGAAAGATGCCCGATATGAATTCCAATAATAATAATTACTAGTTAGAATTAATACATGCGATCAATTAGCAGTGTTCGTTGCATCACATTCGACTCCGCACCTTCAGGTCAAGCCAGGGTCATAGTATAAACTAATAGCAAGGGAAGCACTTCATCAGTTTACGTATTTAATGGTATTTGTTTTGTTTTAAGACATAAATGCATGTTTTGGCCAGTAAATGCCCTAATCGAGGGCTTTCATATTTAATTTGATTGAATAACATCTAAGCACATTTTAGAAAGTTCATAATTTTTCACAATTTGGCAGAAAACTTGCAAATATTTTTCCAATAAAAAACTCTACAACGAAAATACAAGTTTATCCAAATAAGGATGAAGATCATTTCTCTTTGAATGTCTAAAGTTAAAAAAAAAAAACACCCGCAAATCGCCCTCCAGTCATCACTTCGAGAAGAAGTAGTTCAAAAATCCCCAAAAAGAATTCGAATTACGAAATAGAGATCCCAACTATTCCAAAATCGAAGTTATCACGTGCTCCTTCAATTAAATCAACCCAAGTTTATTGCATCATATCACCTTCGCAGACCCCCAGGTCAGAGCTGGGGTGCGTGAGGCCATGGCGACGGAAACACTCCATCAGGTTAACGTATTGTGTGGTTGCTGGGGTCTTGGGGGCACCAACTCCTCGAGAGTGGGTTGTTTATCGTCATTGTAGGATAGCGTTTGTTACTGTTACGTGATATGCTTCGGTATTAGGGATAAGTGATTGGTTTTAAACTTTTGAAGTCCGCTAAGGTTTTGGTTTTGCTGTTGACTATGGAGATATGCAGTTTGGAGGCTAAAAAACGAGTTCTGATAAAAAAAAAACTTCTTAGTTTGTGTTTGGTGAAATGGAGTAAACGCACTATATAGTTATACTTTGTACTCTTTTTTTTTATTAAAGTAGGTAAGAAATAACTGAAATAAGGAAGCGCGGATTCGCGAAAAATGGAAAGAATGGAGGGTGGCCTTTGCCTAGGAGGGGGACAGAGCAGAAAGAAAAGAAAGAAAATATATTTACTTGCACAAAAACATTTGTTTTTATTACTGAGTATTTTTTAACTAAATTATTTACGAACTAATGTAACGGTTATTGACTAGGAAAAATAATATGTTTTTACGTCAATCGATCACAGCTGTGATAAATAAAACAATAAAATTAATACTGTAATCAAATCCAACAGACAGCTGTTACAAGAATAGTTTAACAACAACTGTCAGTCTTTACCTGAAAAACATACTGTATTATAATAAAAACATTTTCACACATATACGCTTATGTACAAACAATGCTCAGAAACTAGATGCATTACGTATCATACATGAGCGGTGCGACCTTGCAACGGGCGGCGACCGGTAACAATGCACTGTGAAATTGATTCAGAAGTTCAATTAAGTTCATTCTTTCGAATAATTTAACAGACTTACACAAAATTAAACCAGTGAAAATAAACATGGTTTCCAGCAAAATTCATAGCGTAATACCTTAAAAACTTTCGTCGATTTAATTTGATCCTGCAATATGCAAGATAAATTTAATTAAGTTACTACAACATCAAATTAAATTAACTAGCGAAATTGCGGAAACGAAACGGGTGTCACGTAAACGCAATAAAAGAAAAATGAAAAAAGATTTGATGATATTTCTTTTATGGGGTAAATTCAACTATGGTTAGCAGCTTGATAGAAATGGGGCCCAAGCAAACATTAGTTGTTATCTTAGCCGATGACAGCAACGACAGTGGTCGGAAAATTCCTCTTCTAAAATAGGTATTTGATCACTGATATACATTGATCTCATCGATAACACAAGTAAATAAACAAGTACATACAACACAAACAATGATATTAAATTATGTAGGAGCATGACGTGTCCGACATGATTCTTGCAACCATTGGGCGTCGCGCGTCATGAGGTAACCTACCAACATAGAATATGTTACACAGAAGTTAAGCATCAGCAAATACATTATGTATAAAAGGGTGAAAATAAAAGAAGTTAAGCTTCTGAAGACTGACAAAAAATTGTTAAGAGCGTTTACATCTTACGACATTTCATACAATCTTTCAAGTCCTTATTGTCCTAAATGACTGAAACGATTTTAATGAAACTTCGTACACATAAGCAGGATGCACAGATCTAAAAAGTTACTAAAAAAAAAAACGAAACATAGTATTACCTACAGTTAAATTAGACCGATTATAAATTTTCTATAGAAACAGAAAATTCCAATATTTTTAGTAACCTTTTAGACCTATGTATCCTGCTTATGCGTATAAAGTTTCATTTAAATCGGTTCAGTCATTTCGGAAAAGAGGGACTTGAAAGTTTGTATGAAAAGCGGTAAGGTATAAACGCTCTTAAGACTGGAAACCAGGGAAGGCAGTTTAAGACAAAAATCTGCGTGCCTTATTTTAAACAGTTTCAAAACTACCATGAGCTAGGGTAAATAGAGGTTATTTTTTGCTTTACGAATTCTAATTTAGGTTTCGCGGTCACTTTAAGGCCCATGTAATGTCATACAGATAATAAGCAAAATTCACTTATCCCGCAGTATTATCATTGTTGATCTACTGTGCCACCTGTACAATGTTCAATTCAACACGAACAAACGTCCATGATGAGGTATTTGCACCAGAATGATAAGCTGTATCGTATTTATAGGAGCTGCTGAAAGGACAATGCCCTACATTTTCCTGTGAGGCTGTGACCTCTCGTGAAATGGTTTTTACAAGGACTGTTACACTGAAACGGTTAGTACTTGTTTACTGATAAACAATAATAATATAGCAATTACCAGCCATTGTAGGAATGGCTGCTAATTGTTTTATTTGCAGAATAAAATGTTTTGTAATTAATTTATACTGTGTTTGTGATTGGAAGGTAAGGGTGCGTATAGTATCGAGTGATAGATAGATAAATACTCTATATTATGTACACCATATAAATTACAAGTGTTACAATAAATAACTTATAAAAAGGGTGACACAATGGGTTGTCTTATCACTAAAACAATTTCGGATTTCACACGAAATCGATCGAATTCCCTCCCCGACCCTCGCTCGAGCCAGCCGGCGATGCTGTGCCAGTAGTTTTAAATTAGCCCCTAAATAATGATATCATTCAAATCCAACCTGTCCCCTTGCTGTCCTCCCCCAGCGACGCCCTAAGCCAGGCTCATACCCCACAGGGGGTGCCCTTAGCCTGTAGTAGCTTAATTTGTAAGTGGTTTTATGCCCTGGCTTACTTTTAAGGCACCCACAGGATAATCCGGTTAAGCATACGACAACCACCAAGGTCGAAATGCGAGATGCCATTCATAAAAATACGATCGAAAATTCACAGAACAAAATATTTTGAGATCTAAAAACGCTAAACCAAAGTTCGAAAAGAGACACTATTATTACGAAAAATTGTGGTAAATTATTGAGTCATCAATTGTTCCCGTATTTTAGTGGCTCTTCCCCAGTAATGGATCTATTGCTTAGAAATGACAAAAAGCTTCCTTGTCAAGTACGGCATGACGACCTTGTTTCCTATTGGAACTGCAAAAACAGTATGTAACTCGACATCAGTTTTTAACTGACATGGTCACTAACACTATCTAAAACTGGAAACGGCAGTCACGCTTGCAACAGCGCCGAAATATCGGGAACTCAAAACAAATAGTTATCATAGTAAATATCCCGTTTCCAGTGTGATTTGATAGTAGATAACTCGTCAAAACCTGACAGCTGTATCAATATATCACCCTATACATCAGACAAAGCGTTAATGACATCAATTACCTACTAACTACGCATATAATAAAAACGTGACGTGAGCAGAGCCGTCGTGTCAAATAGGGCCTCCTAAGCACGGCTCCACGATTGTCCGTGAACCATAACAGAACAGGTATAGGTTTTATTGATACGCGCGAGAAGGAAAACGCGCGACCCGTCGACCCGAAGTGCGGGCGAAGGTCGGGCGGGCGTGTGTGGTGTGAGGTGTGAGCGGGTAGCGGGGAAAAGTTTTCTATTTGCATACTAGTAAACATAATATAAATCACGCCTTTAATCCCCGAGGGGTTAGGCAGAGGAGTACTTATTTATATATACTTATTCTATATAATTCTTCCCAGTCACTTCTTCTTCCCAGCCAAAACACTAGGAAGTGGCGAAGGGGGGGCGTTTTGGGGGACTGTCTCTTAAAAAGAGCTGATTATCAGCCTAGTTTGAATAAATGACTTTTGATTTTGATTTGAGTATACCCACGTTTCGCCAGTTAATAGGGGAGGGCATGTAATAGGGGCGTGCCTATTGCCATCAACCGCGCACAATTTCAGACTCCGTGGCTGCTGCTGTGAGATTCCTCATGGAAAAACCTTGTATCAAAAAGTAGTTGAAAATCTTTAACAAATCTAGTGTTCTAATAATATATTTTTATAGACTGTCTTACGTTCTTTTGAAGTTCAGAAAGGGCAAATTCTCACTCTATTTAAATTCGCATAAATGGCTTTTGATTTTGTTTATTCCAGGCTTGTATCGATGTTTTTCGCTATTCTTCTGCTTCTCGTAACTGGGTTAAAGACGCAGGTGAAATAAAAATAGATTCCTTTGAATGACTTTTACAGTCGGAAAACCAGAGTAACAACTTATGCTGAATGCGGAAATATTTATTACCCAAAAAAAAATAGAAAAAAAACAAATAAAAAAAAATAAAAAAAATTCTACCCCTATCTCTTTAAAGTAAGAGTGAACAGGCTTCTTCTGGGTAAGCTCGTACCATCGTCAGCTTTGTCTCTGTCATCTCTGACCTAGACTAGAGTCAAGAGCAAAACCAACACAAATAAAAAAAATCTGCGAATGCAATCAAGTTCAAAAGACGCTTGTCCCTTCACTTAAGAACGAAGTATATGTAATAATAGCTCACGGCACAACCGTAGGTACCTACAAACAATTAAATCAACGCGGAAGACGATTATCGGCAAAGTTCATATTTAATTACAAATAGGAACGTTTTCTTCAACATCGCTTACACCATAGTATAACCAAATGTGTATTGGATCTGTGTGAGGGGAGGATGGCACTGTTTTTCCCATCTGGCCCTACATTGGCACCGGGTCTGAGGGACAGATGGGATCAAATCGTTTACCGCAATATGACAACCAACCCCACAGATTTGCATACTTAAACTGTTTCAACTTATTAACTTACTTAACTTAGTAAACTTTATCGAAACTAGGCTAGTGTTGATAGAATCAAAAGGTCACGGGTTCGAAGCCTGCATACTTGAACTATTGAACCGCACCTAGTGCAAATATGTGTTAGTAATGTGCTAGGTATTTATACAATGGCTGGTAGTTTTAGCTAGTTCTTTATCTGGATCTTATTTCTGTAAAGATTCGACTGAGTTTAATTTGGAAAAAGTATTTGAGAGACTGTGGTTGATGTTATTTGAGTAAATCAACTCTTTAAACAATCTGGATTAACTTCAAAATAATACTAGTTGGCCCAGGGAGATTTAGAAGGAGACTATCGTTGTTGAGTTTTCCTTAGCCAAGATACTCATTCAAATTGTTTTATGTGGTACAAATTCACAGTAACTCTTACTCTTTTACAGTGCCTATGAATGATTTCGATTGACAAGCATGCATTTATGATATCTCTATTGAATATGCGTCATATGGAACATGGGATAAGAGCTGCCCCATCTATGTTAATCACCTCTTCGTTCGTTTCTCCAACACGCTAAGCTAATCCCTTACGCCTCACCCACGACACACAACTGCGGATGCGCTTGCGATGCACATCACTATTATGTAACGCAGTAAAATATGTCAATGGTCTTGCTCGTCGCGCGTGTGTGCACGGCCTTAACCCGGTCGGGTCGTCTGTGCCGGTCATCAGACTTGCCTAGCCCGTTTCATTTTATGCTTATATTTTAATGTTGTAGTAAAGATTATTATCAGCTTAATATTGGTTTTAATATTGGGGGTCGTCTGTTGGGGTGGTTGTTCTGTGATAAGGGTTTAAGGACTATTGATATGTGTTGAACGCTTCATTGATGTACATTCTCATACTCATCTTCGCGTTAATTTTTTTTTGCAAGCGTGATTTATAATTTATTTATCTACTATAGTAGTTATAGACGACGATATAAATTATATTTGCCAGTATTTTGCCACATAAAAGACGCATTCGGCAGCTGATCGTTAATGTCAGAACTGCCTGAATGCAGAAATAACAGTCATTATTCTATTTTCTTCTTATAATTATTGTCAGGGAGAGTTTTACCGATGACCGTTTAGCAATCCATAAAAGCGTGGAAAGTTGGCAAAGTTGCAAGAAATACTTAGATGGTCGACGCTCAGAACTGATAAGGCAGACGAAAGGAGAGGCCCAGCAGTGAGTGATTCCAGGCTAACGTGATGAGGAAGATAACGAAGTGTATAGCAGTTTAGGTGGACCGATTACCCAAGAAATCGGTTAAACCAATGTCCCTATTAAGCCTACTCTGAATCCATACTAAACATTATCAGAAATCGTTACAGAAATGACCTCATTTTTTTAATAAAACTCTTTGATAGCGGCCTAATCAATCGTTTTGATGGGTAATGCCTCGATCATTTATCGGTCACTCTGAAGGTCGGTCGTGGTCACCTTTGAGGCAAATATTTACACCTACATTATTAGTGTTTATTTTATGAAGATTAACGCAAAATTACATGTAGTTTTTTAGGAGTGTTGACACGGATTATGATTACTGTTGGTGAGGGGTAAATTAACTTTATATCTCTTCTGAAGACTGCCTTGTTAGTCTAGTGGCAGCAAGTATGAATGTTGAGCGAAAGATCTTGGTTTCTTCCTAAGTTGGGAATGAAATGTTATTCAGATTTCCATCAAGGTTTTCTTACAAGAAGCACGGAGTCTTGATTCACCCCTGTCTAGCCTTGAAGCCGACCCCAATATAGTTTTAAAAAGGCAGGAAAGTCATCTGAAAGGCAGGGAAGACAGCTGAATACCAGTAAGACCCCTTGGTAAGACTGGTTGTCAGAATTTCAGGCCACTGACTCAGGTAGTCAGTGGCCCGAAACGACTGTTAAAGACAATCTGTCAAAGAGATCTACAATTGACAGCCGGGAGCAACGGCATAACGTGATTTCCGAGGCTCGGAGGAAACTCCGTATATAATAGGTGGTCACCCATCCACGAATCGACCTAGGCAAACGCGCCTTAGCCTAAAGATTGGCAGTTATTATGTAGCCACAAGCTCTTAAATAATAGGTATGAGATATAGCTACATGTAGGAGGCTATTGCTGTACTACTAATTATGGGGAATATAAGTGTGTGTGAATATATAGTATAATGCGTTTTAGTATGTTGGCGATTGACAAGCACTTTTTAGACTATTAATGTAAAAGCGTCAAGAAGATAGCCCACAACCCACAGTTGAACTTTAAACCCTACCAGTAAGTACCACGCATACACAAAAGAAAACGTCTTCAATCAAGGAATGTTCCCATAAGACTACAATTGACAGGAAATAGTAGCCACAACTCGGCCTACTCGTTGTGAGGTCGAAGTTAAGCTGATGCTAAGGCTGGCTGGATGGATGCGATTAGTCCGCCATGACAGTTTTTTGACTTATTCAATCGAAGAAGGCTTGCACCCATATTCTAAAAGCCTACCCAAATCCATTTTTGAACTAAGTCGACCGTTGTTGCCATGACAACAGTTGAAAACATCCACCAAATCGTATTCATAGAATTTCTTGGCCGCAATTGGCGGATCTTCGAAGGTATCTCCTTTAGCTATCTGTCTTTGTCAAACCCATAGTTGCATTCTGCTTCAATCAATGCTAAAGATCTCATATGTCACTTTAATCAATATTGAAGTGTTACAGGTAGCTCGACGTATTCCTTGCAGGACGTCATAGTAGGGTTAAAATGTAACAAGTCAGCCACAAAATCTATTCTACCAAAATTCAGTAGTTTTTGAGTTAATTCGATTTTTAGGTAATAGATTTAATTTTGAAGTCAATTTAAAATTGATTTCCGCGAAACTTTTCTGAAATAAAATCTGGTAATACCAGAGACAAGAATATTTATTATTAAACAAGGATATTTTTCTAGTGATTTGTAAATAAGGCGTAGTATTATTTTTTAGCAATAATGTTCCCATACGGATATAATGATACCAGACTGAAACTTTCCCAATACAGGGCAATGGACGGATGCTCTCTGCAGACCATAGAGTCCAAGTTTTCCCACGATCCATCTTAGATTTCCTTTGCATTGTCATAGCTAACCTTAACTTACGACCCAAACCTAAGAAACCAGTCCATAAACCTCTATGAATAACAACAATAAATCCGCATTTAAAATGCAAAACCTCGCTTAAGTGAGTTTATCTGCTTATAATAATGGTTGTTAAAATATCCTAACAAAGCTGAAAGGACCTTGTCTCCCCGTCATTGCAATTTTTTTTTTGTTCTAGACCGCACTGGGGGACCTTCTAGATACGGAAAGTTCCAACTTTATCAGAAGTTAGTATTTAAATACATGTTTTTAAGGTTCCGTACCCAAAGGGTCAAACGGGACCCTATTACTGAGACTTCGGTGTCCGTCCGTCCGTCCGTCCGTCCTTCTGTCACCAGGCTGTATCTCATGAACCGTGATAGGTAGCCAGTTGAAATTTCTACAGATTATGTATTTCTGTTGATGCTATTACAACAAATACTAAAAACAGAATAAAGTAAATATTTAAGGGGGGCTCCCATACAAAAAAGTGATTTTTGGCCGGTTTTTAATGTATTGAACTTCAGAAAACCTCCACGAATCCCGTTGCATTCAACGTATCTATCAGCACAATGTATCGTGTAATATGGAAGCAACATCGATACGACAAGAAGAGGAAGAAGCACAATTTTCTGAATGCTCTATATCAAGTCCTACCGTAAAACGTAATTATTCACCCCAAAAAACCATCATCATCTGCCTAGCTTTTTTTTCAAACTATCTTGGGGTCGGCTTTCAGTTTAACTGGATGCAGCTGAGTACCAGTATTTTACATGAAGCGACGGCCTATCTGAACTCCACAACACAGGGTAATATGATAACCCTTGGTTAGACTGGATGTCAAACTCTTTGCCTTCTGACTATTCGTAACGACTGTCAAAGATCTACAAATGACAGCTGGGACCAACGGCTTAACGTGCTTTCCGAGGCACGGACCAACCTCGGCAAGCACGGCTTAACCTATAAGATCAACCCGTACGGCTGTTATTATTTAGCCACGAGCTCCCCACTACCCCAAAAAAAACCAAAACCAGCAATGTCTTTTTATTATTATTATTTATTTTCTTTATAGTTACTCGTCTGATGAACAAAATGCTTGGTTGTCGGTTTCGTGTAAGGTCTGTTCACCATGTAAAGGGTGTAAAACACCTCTTAACGAAGCCGAAAGGCACTGGTTCTCCCTGTCATTGCGATCAATTTTTTGTTTTACATCATACCTGGGAACCTTCTAGTTACGGAGATATTAGGGGTCAACTTCCAACTTTTTGATAAGTATTTTTTTTAAATACAAGTTTTCCGTCCATCAGCACAATGTTTTGAGTGCATTGCATTGAGTTCTACCACAAAACATGTTTTTACACCCCCCAAAGAAAAGTCGTTTCCCAGCAATAATTTTTGCTTAAAGTTACTTAGTTTCATGTACAGAATGCTTGGTTGACGGCTTCGTGATGAGGTGATTTACACGGTGTATCTTTCTGCAACATATCCAACTAATTAACCTACGTCAAACACCCATTTACTCATCAAACGAGTATGTAAAGTTAAATACAGTAATTATACACAAGCACGTGTCGGCTACACACGGCGCGACAAGTCCTACGACAGATCCATGCGACTGATCCGTGCGACTGTCGCACAAAGGGTACAAGTACTGTTGCAGTTGGTTCGGGCCATAGGTTGGCGCTGTTTACGAGCGACTCGTTACACCGACATGTTTATTTGGACGCCCACGTATTACCCCACGCGTGGCTCGTGCCGGACTGTGGTGTAAGTTAAAAGCGTTGTGTGAATGGGTGGCTTTATGGGTGATAAGATGGGCACTTGCATAGGATTAGACGAAGATTGTTTTGGCTTACTAAAAATAAAAGGTAACATTAGATAACATTTTTTAATTGTTTACAGACCGTACCGTTATAAGTACCGTTAAAGTCAAAGTCAAAGTCAAAGCATTTATTTCAATTAGACCATTACAGGCACATTTGAAAGTAAAAAAAAAAAACAAAATAAAACGCGAAGCTACAGTCCCAAAGTAAAGCAAAGGTCGCTAATAACTTTCTTTAGAGCAAATATTTTAGAGTTGAAACCAGTCAAAGAAGTCTCTAGAAGTCGTTCAGGTACTGAATTCAGTCAGCCACATCATTATCAATGTTGTATTTGTAAACACAAAGAAAAATACAAACACAGTTATCAAAAAAGGTAAACAGTCTTAACTGCCCACAGTAACAAAAACTCGAAAAGAGAAACAGTAAGATTTCTTATCTACGCCACTATTTTACCATTCATAAAAGCCCAAACAATGATCAAGCCTACACTCTATTGAGCCGTCATCACCCACGCGACCCAAAATCATCCAAGTGTCAAATTGCATAGACAATCTTATCTACGAACACTTGGACCACCATAGAGTCCGGGACACAAATACCATAAACAATGCTAATATAGTAATCTAAATTCATCCTAACACTATGAAGGTTTTCTTATATTTATAAAGTTGACATAAAACCATCTAAATACAACTTAATACTGGAAGGCTTTTGTGGAAGCTACGTGTGGGTCCCGCCTTCAAAATATGTGTATATGTCTGTCCCCAATTGTGCGGGAACGGCTGGATCGATTTGAATAGAGTTTAGCGTTTCAGATCGAGGGATTACGGTGTAAGCTGGGGAATTTGTATGAGTATGATTGTTAAATTATGCTTAAAGCTTGGTGTCAATATTTTGTATGGAAGTTATGATAAGTAGGTATATATTGTGTCTAATATTGTTTTATTGTATTACAGTTCTTGCAGTGTCGTGTAATATTTCGACGTAAAGAAGACAAAGTGTGAAATAACATAGCATATCTTACTTCGTTTAACATTATTGTAATAAACAATTATAATGATTAATGCCAAAAAAAGGTCAATCAATAATTAGCCACAAAAGATCACAATCATAATACTATTTATCTAATGCCACGTAGTTTATAATTAACAACTCTAAGCAATTTTCCAGTACAAGAAAAAAGAGCATTACTGAATCATCTTCAAGCATTTTAAGCAGTTTGTTTCTTTTTACAGACACAAGTATGGAAAATAACTGAAATACCTTCATTAAAAATAAAACTACAGAAACGATTGAAATTGCTTACAAACACTTCAGCTGAAACACCTAAAAAGAAACATGGCGATAAGAATTGAAAACAATACGTTTTTCAAACAAGGAATTTTCAACTTTAGACTGCTAATTCTATAGTATATTTTTGGGTGAAGATGTGTGGTGGTTAGGTCATTGTGTTTGAGGAGGTAAAGGTTGGTAAAGAGGTCATGTGATAAGAGTCAGTTATAAAGGTTATGTGGAAACAAGAAAAACCTGGAAATATTTAATGTGTTAATTAAATTATTTGTTTGTTTAAGTTCTGTTGATTTTGATGTCATAGATAAGGTTCGTACTGTGCAATGATTTTAGTACTAACTTCACGTTTTCCTCATTGTTTCTGGTAGCAAGTTATTTTATATTCTCCCACAGACCCGACCCCACACAGACGGGTCAGTCCATCTAGTTATACTATTAGTTATACAATATAACAGAATGGACAAAAAAGTCCTATTTGTTATACCGCTCCATCTTGTTAAACTTTATGTAAAAAAGATTGCCTCGTTGGTTTATCGGTTACAAGCGTGACTGCTAAGCTTGATGTCCTGGGATCGATTCCGGTCGGGCAAAGTGTTATAAGGAAAGAGTAAAACTTTCCATTTAACTTTCTTCTGCCTTGTATTGTAAGAAATAATACCCACTCATAGTTGATTTTATAAATAAGTTTCTTAAAGATTTTTATTAATCTATCGGATATTACTAAAGGATTCATTGTTTTTAAATTTTACGCTAAAATAGCGTTCAATATCAATCTGTTTCTTCAGTACTAACGTAGTTTTCACAAAACATTCTGACACAAAATTGAAACTTTCGTTAGTAACTCTTTACACCATGATAAATATTGTATTGGCTAGATATTATTATGATTTCATTGGCGACATGACGTGAAAACGTGCAAATAATATTTTAGTGTCAAACGATAGTGATGGATGACATGTTACCGCGTGTCACTGATAAAGTCGTGGGAAACTGCCAAGAGACGTTGCTGGGAGACTGAGGAAGCCAAAATGGGGAATATTCAGCTGTTTTGCTTCCACATTTTCATTGTGCGAACCGTCAGTCTGTGGAATTAATTGCCGGCTTCTCTGTTCCCTGATCATTAAAATCTGGATCTCTTAAAAGTTGGAGTGATCGGTTTCTACTAGGCATGCGTGCTCCAACCTAGGCCGCATCATTGCTCCACACCAGGCGAATTGTGACCAAACGCAAGCCAATGTAGTAAAAAAAAATATTCCTGTGTTTTGGTTCATCCAAAATACTAAACAGTAGCCAACATGCTGAGAATTAGGTTTCAAGCAACGGATGACAAATCCATCGTTTTCGATTCATGGTTGTTGGACCTACTGGGTAATTTATCAAATACCTACGCTTTATTTAACATTACTTCAGCTAAAATGAGTCTGCGCTGACCACCCAAGAATAGACTATCCACTCGACACTCGTCATCAAACGTATGAATGCTTTAAAAAACAATTAAAAAAAAAACAAAAAGACACATATTTTCAATAAGAAACAATATATCTGTGCAATTAGTTACGAAGAGGTCGCACGGACAGCCGTTGGCCTCTGCCAATGTCAATTATCACAAAAGCCAAGTGTTTGTCAAAAGAACACAGCCTGTATATTGTTTGATAAAAGAACAATAATCTGTATATTGTTATAAATGTTATGTAGGGTACGCATATTAACGTAATTATTGTAAGGATTGTGTTATATGAGGTACAAAAAAAACAAGTGTAAATTACTACCTGCCAGTCAAATTAAGACAAAGTTTTCGATGCAATTTTTCCCGTATTTTATTTAATTATTAGTAGTCCCTACGTACTTGTTCATTTTATGACTTCATACATAAACTATTGAATGCACCGATAATGCATAATGCATTGTCAAGTTAGAATTTCGTCAATGGTAAATGTTTGAATCATGAGTAAAATGTTGTGAGGAAAGTTTTGAGTATGAATCTCGATGGGTTTAAGAGTAGAAGAAGACCGAAGAAAGGATGGATGAACTGTGTGAAGGTTGAAGAAAGGAGGTGTTTGATGAGAAAGCGCGCAACAGAGAAGAGTTATGCCCAACTCGTCACTGTTCCTAATCGTCATCGGAAAAAAATTAAAGATCACTATTCACATTACTGCACGGCTTATTTCGAACTAATTATTGTATTTTTTAATTGTCTTTTTATTTTACTATGGACACTTTTAACGTGCACGTCTTGCTACATCGTTCTCACATAATGTACCATCTCAACATGAATGATGTAACCAAGGTTTTTGTAACAAGATTCTGATTTAAAAGAGTGTCCATGGAGTTTCTTGCCCATTCTTCTCCATAGAGATCTAAGCTTTGGAATGGGCAACTACAGTACTTTCACAGTTATTATGTCTTGTGTCTGGGACTGTAGCTTCATTTTTATTGTTGTTTGACTATTCAAAAGTGCCTGTAATTGGCTTACTTGAATTAAATGATTTTGATTTTGACAACTGTTTTAAATAATTTTGTTTTCGAAGGCATGCTGCGCCTACCCCAAAATGATATGATTGGGATAAGGACAAGAGAATTCAATTCTATTTAATAGTCTGTGTATCATCACACAAACTATTGAATAGTTAATAATGCACTGATAATGCATTGACAAGTTAGAAATCCATCACAGGTAAATTATTTCACCCAAGTACTGAGTGAATTAAATCAATATAACTTACGTTAATTCTGTTTGATTTGACAAAGAATATAAATAAAGACGACAAAATATAAAAAAAAACCTTTTAAATAAAAGAATCAGTGAATTTTGTAAATCGATTTTTGTTTAATAGTTTATTATCGTGTGATCATTTACTTTTTCTTCTGTAATGTAAAATAATAGTTACTATAATAATGAAATATTATGAATATTCAATGACTTCTTGTTATTTATTGTTCTATATTCAGCTCCGCAACATAGAGAGCGCAATTAAGACAAATATTAGCTTAGATGAGGTTCGTAGCCTTCGGAGCGAGAGCAAGGTCGCGGCGCGACGCTTGTATGTCACAACCTATTGTATTCCAGTAGAGCCAGTGAGTAGCCATAACTTTGTCACAGACATATTTGTATTACCAAACAGTAACTCAACCTGGAACAAATAGTTGGAATCGGCTCACAATGCAAAGCGTTTATATGAATTCTAAGCATACATGAGGTTGTCCTTTTAGCGTGTCGATGGCAATTTATACTTAATCGGCCAAAACTCTGCTAAGAATGAGGTTGGTAACAGGTTACTCGTGAGTAAGGCCCGGACTTCACCAAAGCAGAGACGACTGGAGATGTGTGTAGCGGAGTGTTCGTATTTGCGGAGATGTGCAAAGCGGAGAGAAGAGGAGATGTGCAATGCGGCACGCCACTCACAGCACACCGCTCACGTGTCTTGTCGTCTCCGCTTCTCCTCTACCTTCTGCTCAACCGTTTTCACTAAATCAATGCGGAGACGCGGATCGCAGTGTAAATTATATTTTTGAATTACAACACATCTCCTCTCCTCTCGTTACGTCTCCGCTTCGGTGAAGTCCGGCCCTAAGACGGGGCTGTGACATCAAGTGAAGCGTTAACAAAAACACACAAAGAGCCCCAATAAGTTTACTGTTTATCTTTATACTGTGATTGTGTTCTTACGTATTTACGACTCATGGTGAAAATGAGTGGGCGGAGACCTTTGTAGTTTTTGTAGATATCTACTCTATATTATAATAATGGTGTCTATGTCAAGTTATCATACGGTAAATAATTGGTTTGTTCTAGACGTTATTATAAATCATTACCTATGTAGCAGGTGGCGATCTGTAGTTTCTGCTTACCCTCCTGGGTGAAGGAAGAGCGTGAGTTTATATAAACATATAATACTATGAGCCGTCTCTAACGTATTGCATTGTATTGAAGTTTACTTGGTGATGCTTTTGGTATTTTAGCTTGACCTCTATGTCTAGTTGAACCATGTTGAAGTGCCTCTCTCTCTCTCTTCTCTTCTCTCTCTTCTTCAACCCTTGGCCACCCAATGCTGAGTGTAGGTCTCCTCCAAATCTCTCCACTTTTGGCGGTTATGTGTCATAGCTATCCAGTTTCTTCCGGCCACTTTAATAAGATCGTGTGTCATCTGAAGTGCTTCTATTTTCTGACAACTAATTTTAATCATAATAATCATCAGTTTATTTAAAATTCATTTTATATCCAATAACTATAATTAGGTTAAAATGGCGGTCTTATCAAAGATCTCATGAAAACAACTTAAATCCTTATCCTCAAACTAGTAAACAAAATATAACAATAACAATGTCAGAACAGACCCAAACCAAGGTTTCCGCAGTGTTTCCGGCTTCATAAGTATTTTGATACATATCATGAGACTATAAATAATATTTAAACAAGATCGGCCTTCATTCATTATATTGAACCTTATTTGGGGCAAATTCATGCTACCGTGTCAATAAAAAAAAAATGTTTACTTTAAGTACTTAAAATAAATGAGGCAGTAAGCCTAATTTTTTTAAATAAAGTAAACATTTTTTTTTAATTTTGGTAATAAACTGGCTACCGTGTGGAATCACTGACACAGCTGGGAGGTGTAGCTGCAAACCTCGTAGAAGATGGCGGGATATGCTGGTCAAAATCAACAACAAGATGCTTACAGTAGAACAGGCCTGGATCGAAAGAATTGGAAATCGTGGGGAGACTTATCTTGGGTGAAACCAAGAATTGCGTTGTACTGTGTAATTGTGTGACCAAGCAAAGATTTCACTACTTCCTTCAGCCTGCATAATCTCACTAGATGATGCTGGCAGGTAAATCAACCTATTTTCTTGTAGTAACATCTTAGGATTCTATCTACCTAAAACCGGGCAAGTTTTGAAACATTATTCAAAACAGATTGCACTGATTACTGGGTCAAATATATTATCTAGGAGTCTGATATGTGTTCTGTCTTTGAATGGCAATGGCCAAGACTGATGACCCTCATTAGCTGGCCAATATCGGCCATTTAATGTTGCCACATTTAAGCAAATTTCTCAATGATTAAATAGCAATTTTGACATTTATGTACCTAATTAACTTTTTAATTAAACATTTATTGGTAATAGTAAGCGCGGTCACCGGATATTACGACAGAATGTTAGAGAATATTATGTTGATTCTTGGTAAGAAATCGTTAGGCAGGAGGTGGAACAAATGTCAGTGTCAAACAGATTGACAGGGCAGCTCAAATTGACTGCGCACGAGTCTCCTTAGTCATCATGTGACATGCAAATGTTTGCAAGTTAAGTTTAAAGGTTGTCCGTCACACGTCACGTAAATGATGCTCTACTATGTTTTATTCGAGATTTTGCAATTTATAGTAGTGCGGGTGAAAAACAACGATACCTCTTTGTTTGATAACCTTTTAACCGCAAACCCGCGAAAAGTAATTAAAAAGTCACAAACTGAAAAAAGTTAAAAAACAGTTTTGAATTTGGAATAAACGTTTTTTATACCCTAACTCTTTATTAAGTGCCAGTAACATAGTTTGGCAAAACCTCTTTAGAACTTCATGATTACCAATTATTTTAAAAAATAAAACCGCCCGTTTTTTTTGCAAAGGAGTTTATGTATTTTTGTATAGAGTTTATGGATCACAGAATGATTGATTGAATATCTAATGTGGCGGCATTCCTTCTGATTTGGCCACAAGCGAGAAGCTCTTTGTGCAACTACATAATATTGCGGTGCCATTTAGATATTATGTCCTTAATTGACGCACTGAAAACACCAAACATAAATAAACAAGGCTTATCTGTTACACCCATAACTGACCTTTGACCCTTTCAGAATGACCTCATATTTGTTATGTACGAAATGACACAACACTGTACTATCAAGTTCATACCTAAATCAAACAAGCCTAAAATAGCTGGAGAGTAGGTAAAATAATTACACAGTGTTACCGCAGCTTGTCAAATCACCACATATGACGTCATGCTGTCATTGCTTGTCATTGTTGGGTACAAATAACGTGTCAATGAGTGCTAAAAAATTTCGAACTTGTAGAGAATCTGTTGCCTTTAGGTACCAGAAATATTGCCGGCGATTATTGAGAAGCGAGTAGAATGTTCCAGTGGCCGGAAGCACGACAGCTGAGCTGAGCATGATGTCCAGGGTTCGATTCACAGGTCGATCAAAGTGTTATTGTGTTTTTCCATCTGGAATTTTCCAATAGCAGCCCCCTAAGCATGCCACTCTTAGTCAGATATTAAGTAGAGATGAAACCGATACTTAAAGAACCAAATATCCTGTTTTTTTTTTTAAATATGGCTGGAGATCCGGTATCGAGCCAATCTACTATCAAACCGATCTTTCTTAATTAGGTTACGTACGTGTAGTATGAACGTGGACGTAGAGGGAATACTTTAACAGTGTTTGAAAAAAAAACGGGTTGTTGGGCTTAAACTCTTGTCAAGAGCGACAAAGATAATTGTATAATTATATATATATATATATATATATATATATATATATATATATATATATATAACTAGATAATTGTATAAACAAACGCTTCTTGTGTTATAAAGAAGCGATCCGTTTCGTGCCATTAATAAATTAAAACTCCCTACAACCAACGTCAAGATCAGACAAGAACAATACATCACTATCATTTAGCCCACACCGATATTTTTCAATGTAATGCCTTTTAAAAGAGCTATAAATTAGCTAAATGTACTGTCAAAAGGACACAAGGAATTATTAGTTCGGTGGCTAAGGTTATAGAAGTCAAAGAGGTCGTATGCGCGTACGCAACGCAAAAAAAAACGTTAGGAATCAGTGTTACGTAGCCACTGCGTCATGTTGGATTTCTGTTAAGGTTTTAAGATTAGTTATTTCCATCTCATCATCTCTTCTCTATCGTCTTGGTAAGTCTGACAACCAGTCTTACCAATGGATATCGTATAACCTAGGACTAACTGGATTGTGGAGGTCAGATAGGCAGTCGCTCCATGTAAAATAATGGTATTCAGCTGCATCCGATTAAACTGGAAGCTGACCAAAACATCGTTGGGAAAAAAAAAAGTTTCCTCGCGATGGGAACAATGTCGTCAGCCCATCTCGCCGCTGGACGACCAACACTCTTCCCAGGTGGCCTAAGATGACATCTTAATGCAGTATTGTTTTAATATAATTCCAGAGTTGGAAAGAGCTAGAGCTAGACGTCCTCTATAGCTCCGTCTCATTCCCACACTGGAGTGACATTAAAACAATACTACTCTAAGACGTCATAGTAACCCCCAGTTCTTGAACGCTAGGCCCCAAGTGCTTACTAACTCTGCCAATTAAATGGGCCAACCGAACTATATTAAATTTTCAACAACATGGCAATTTTAAGAGCTTGCGGAAATCACTTAAAAGAATAATTTTAATCAAAAGTAAGTAAACGGTTTAATTTTCTCATATAATCTGTCAAAAAGTAAGGTTTTCCATTTTAAATACATTTAACAAAATATAACCGATAAAGATATGACATATAGACATACTCGTATCAGTAATCGCATTCAATTCAATACAAAAAAACTTGCGTTGAACTTTATATCAGAAATAAATCAATTATAATTTTTATTTCAAATCGATTGGCGGGTATTAGTGCCAGTATCAATTTATTCTTGACTCAGCTCACACGTGGCCTCTCTTATTTATGACTAGCTACCTCATAATTGATATATGAATATTTTATGTCCGTATGTGTTTTTGCGCGGAACTCCTGAATTGCTAGACGGCTTTGCATGCGGTTTGTGCAAATTATACATAGGTTTTATGTATTTGTATTTTTAATTATCGTTTAGTTTTTAAGTTGTATTGGTTAATCACGATTTACGTTTTTTTTTATTGCAAACTTTGCCGTAGAAATTCGTGTATGTTTAGCATAATTATAAATGATTTGAGCAATGAAAAAGCTTCTAATTTACTTTAACATTTTATTGAAAATATTTGCATAAAAAAACACAAGTAACGTTTTATGCAAATACTAAGATAATTATATCTAAAATACGCACATATTTACAACTGAATTGAAAAATCGTGCAACAATTTCACTTTCAAGTCTTATGATAGGTACAAGTTGTGAAACCATTACCAATACACTTGCGGTCACAAATACTGGCACATTTTTTATTAGCTCTATTTTATTAGTACGTTTGACCTGCAGTGAGAGATCAGGTCTACGTTGACAAGGTCAGCAGATAAAGGTGTTCTCGTCATTTGTCAAGCTGTGCCCGCCGATAATTACCTGTCAGTGGGCACATGATGGCGAATTAATGGATATAATTAAATGAGGAGACATGAAGTTAATGAGGTTAGGGTACTACCGGCTTTCTCTTGAGCCACATATGATTTTTATTTTAGAAGGTACAGGGTGCTTGCTTACTAGTCTAGCGATTTGTTTGTTTATTTGTTAGTGTTTTTGGGTTTCTTCATCAAGAATATATTACCCAGAAACTTAAACAAAACTGGCAAAAACTTTGTGTAGGTACAATAGGTACTCCTCTGTGTAACACTTCGGGCAAACACGCGTGTTATGCTATTTTTGACGTGTTCATTTTTACAAATAACATTAATAAAATGTTATTGAACGGATACAAGTTATTTTCGCTACTAAACCAATCAATATTTGTTTACAAATCAGTTAAATTATCTTCATATTATACGTTAACCTTTTAGAAATAAAAAACCCTGCTTCATACGTCACGACATGACATAAAAATAAAATTAATTTGTTTTTATTTCTGTATTACACTTTTATACTTCACCTCGGCCACAAGTGTGTGAACTGTGAATGACATAGATTTTATGTCAATTAATTATTTCTTGAGCAATTTACTTGTGTGACATTAATAATATCACTTTATTTTGTAATAAACTGATGTTACTTTACATTTTAGAACCGGTTAGAAGTTCAAATTAAAAGATATTACACGAAACGGGAAAAAAATCGAAATAAAAACAAAACATAGTAACAACGTCTGACCAGATAAATGAGTATTTTTTTTAGCATTAGCTTGTTCGGTAAGTGTTAATTACTCCATATGAGCATCTGTAGATTGCTGCATACCAAGAAATAAAAGAGCGTGAACAAGTTTCATAGACTGGGCAATCAATCATTTAGAACGTTTGTTTTAGATGTATTTGGAAATTAAGAAAAAAAACTTGAGAGGTGTCAAGGGACACCCGGATGAAACGAAGTTCCTTTCACGTACATAATATCAATACATTTTAGATTTAAGTTAGTGTGCGAAAAATAAAATATTTAATTTAAGGAAGATTAATCCTTAATTCGAAGCAATACGTCTTACTTAACTGCACAACCGAATTTGTACTTTGTAGTTCGGTCACTCAAAATAATAATCATATCTATCCTTACTCACATACACACCCCAATTGTACGTAATTTAAAGAAATTTCAACTTTATTTTAAAGAAATAAAGCTTACAATAGCTTACCATAGCAAAAAGTGTCGTGACAACTTTTCGTAAGAATTTTTTCCGTCTAGCCCCCTTTCACAACGCGCGATAAGGAACTTCGTTCCAAAAATAAAAGGTTTTTGTTTATGGATGGGAAATCATCAAATGAAGGGGTCATTACGCGCTCCGGGTGGAGCGAAAGGGAGTGTCAATTAAGAAAACCTTCAGTCTCTTTATCAATGATGAGATGGTACTGTGGCCAGTCATAATTCGATTCGGAAAACCCAAGACTGACACAGACGGTATAACATAACATAACATCACGCCTGTAATCCCCGAAGGGTTAGACAGAGATGTACCTAATAGTACACCCACATTTCGCCAGTTATGTTTAAAGTCCCTTGTAATAAGGGACGCGCCTATTGCCATCAACCGGGCAGAAATCCAGACTCAGTGGCTGAAAAATTCCTGATGGAAAAATTCAATAACAGATTGCCTGACCCGGGAATCGAACCCAAGACCTCATGCTCAGCAGTCGCGCTTACGACCACTCGACCAACGAAGCATTCAACAGACGGACGTAGTCAGACAGACGGTATACACGGCGTAAATCACCTCATCACGAAGCCGTCAACCAAGCATTTTGTACATGAAACTAAGTAACTTTACGCAAAAATTATTGCTGGGAAACGACTTTTTATTGGGGGTTGTAAAATCATGTTTTGTGGTATAACTCAATGTAACGCACTCAAAACAGTGTGCTGATGGACGGATTGCATAGTACGGGGATCGTGGAGGTGTTTAAAGTGAAAATCTTACATTAAAACATTGTATTCAAAAAAATACTTGTCAAAAAGTTGCAACTTTGAACCCTAATATCTCCGTAACTAGAAGGTTCCCAGGTATGGTTTAGAACAAAATATTATCGCAATGACAGGGAGAACCAGTGCCTTTCGGCATCGTTAAGAGGTGTTTTACACCCTTTATTCTTGGCTTAAACTGAATAAAGCTGACTGGTAATTAGTGACCGCTACTTAAACACGTGATTATGCCCATGATAACAAACAACTTTCCAAAGAAACATTTTTTTTTATACTCATTCTCTTTTATCACAAGCTGATAGTCCTCAGGAGCGCGCGCTCAAATTTCATACGGCTGTTGTATTATTGTAATAAAAGCGAATGAGTATCAAAAAATTTTTTCTTTGAGAAAAATGTTTGTTATCATGAGTATTATCACGTGTTTAAGTATCGGTCAGTAATTACCAGTCACCCTATATAGGACGATTTCATGAAAATAATATTGGTAAATTGTTAGTGTAGATATATCTACATTGCTTACAGAACCAACTTAGAGAACCTTTACCTAGGGTTGCACGATCATCACAACTAAAAACAAACACGCTGTAGTTTCAGTTTTTTTTTCTTTTTACTTGTTATCTTTGCCCCATTCTAGGAATTTCTCCTGTATCGTTTACAAACATTTATACTCACATACACAAAAAGCCTTTTCAGCACATTTGAAGACGATGATTATAATGATGCCATCTAGCGGCTTTGTAGGGTGGTTATCGAGAACTTTAGTGCGCTTCTCTTTCATGGGCTGTAAAGTGGCTATTATATCCAACTTTGACCGAAAAACTCCGAGCACAAAGCGGACAAGTCTGAACACCATTGACGACATTGTAGGGTAAGATGTTGGCAAATTTAAAGCGTGTATAACTGCATACTATTTAACATGACTGCAACCAAAGAATTTGATATGTCAAATCTCTGAATGATAAATTGATAATCTTTTGCCAGAAATGCTACAGGCAGGCACCTACAATAATCTCCGGAAATTCTTAAAGTCACAACAAATTCGGTAAACGTGAGTTTACCTAAATCTTCCTGTTAAAACATATCTATATGATTTAAATTTAATGCCGTTTTCCTCTTTTACTACCCCAAGCTATAATCTCTGAGTAAGCGCTAATCACTAAAACTTCAATTAATTATAATACCAATTACCAATGAATCCATTTCACAAGTCAGACTAACGATCAATTCGATTCTAAGAGTCAGCTCACACAGAGACGCGACGCGACGCGACGCTGCGCGCACACTTTAAAAGAGCGATTCAAAATATAACTTTATTTTCTACACGAAAAGATACACAATTCGTTGTGAGAATTTAGAATACGTTGCGCAACGTATTCTGAATTCTCAAGGTGCGCGCAGCGTCGCGTCGCGTCGCGTCTCGGTGTGAGCTGACCCTGATCCGTAACTCAGTAATTTATCACTTGCACTTAAACATAGGCAAGGTTTTACCTAATTAAGATTAACAGAATTACTTTTGTGATAAGTGATCGACTGGTTTTAGTGCCAATTTGGAATTAATGTTTGTGTACATAGGTATCATAAATATTGTGATTTCACTAGGCAACAACCCCTTCTGGGAATAGGCGACACTTATTCAGACAACCAGTTTTTGTTTCTAAAGTCACTTTAGAAAAAAAAACTTGTAATCTTTTACGGTATAAATCGCAACAAAAGCGCAACGTAACCGGAGTCCATGTATAACAAGATGTATGAACGTGGACGTGGAATAAAAGGCACCTTGTAAGGATCAAAGCAGGAAGTTACTGCCTGCCCCCATGAAAAGTTAAAACAGAAGAAATACAAAAACAAAGTGGCCTATCCACCCATTCCAAGCAGACGACAACCTCATAGGTTGAACTGCGAGATGCCATTCACAAAAAACCACCCACTCCTATCTTCTAAGGTGACACGGAAACATTATACAGCGCGCATGGGAAAGTTATCACTGAAAAAAAAATGGTATTTTTCGCCCATTTTTGTAAAGCGACAACCCTAAGAAAATAGCATTTGTGCAGCAGCTCACTTTCCCCGATATAAACGGTATTTCACTAATGCGATCGGTCCTGCCCGTGGTTCCATTATCAACACTTTGTAGGCGGATCCATGATTATAGTGTTGTGCCTGAACTGACAGGGTGAACGCTGCTACCAGTCCTGTAGTAGATAGCACTATAACACTACCCATAAAACAACTATGTTTATTCATTTACTAGTTGTACCTTTTTTGTCTTAATGCCTTTTTTTTTTTTTTGTTTTTCAGAAACCTTCCGAAGCAAAACAACTGTGCAAAATTTCATCAAAATCTCTTTAGTAGTTTAGAAGTCTATAGGTTCGAACACAAAAGCAGAACACGCAGTCATTTGTATAAATAAGTGACAATTGTATAAATATGTTAACAGTTTGATTGAGACTCCTATGAATGTCTTGAGAGAGAATGTACAAGCAGAAATCGTAACCACACAACGACGATGCTCAACAGGATTGAGTTATGCTTTTATGCAATTATGCTTTTCGGTGGCTTACGTCATCATTTCAGCCCGGAATCACCCACTGCTGGCTATAGGCCTCCACTTTTTGCCGCCACACTTCCCGTTTCTGTGCGTACCTTATCCAGGTGTTTCCAGCGACTTTGACGATATCGTCGACCCAACGAGCTTAAGGACGGCCCTGGCTTCTTTGGCCTAATTCGGTCAGAGCCTTGCTCTATCGGCCATCTCCTTGCCTAGCACAGGTCCGTTTGAGGCGCACCGCCCGGTCCCCGACGTTGTAGACTTTCGTCTGACGGGGGATTTTGGTGTTACGCACTCGATCTAAGAGATTTATGCCGAAGATGGTTTGCTCTCTCGTTTGTCTCGGCACCATAGGTTATAGGACCTATTGGTTGAAAAGGCGGGTTTTTAGTACTGTATAAAGTGACGTCGACAAACGGAAGCGCGATTAACGGTTGTGCGACAAAACTGTACTACGACACACTTTAGTTCAAATGCACGCTTGTGCGACAAACTGAAGATCGACATAACGTTAGTGCGACAAACTGAAGCTCGACATCACGGAAGTGCGACAAATGCTTGTGCGACACTTATTTGACACTACTCAAGTGCGGCATACGTCTATACGGGTGTAAGAAGGCACCAACACAAGCCGTCAACAAAGTACTTCTGATGGCCTATAAGATCTAAGGTAATTCTGAGAAGAATTATAACTTTCCTTTGAATTTTTTAAACTGAATAATAAATTCAACGTTTTCATTTCCTATCCATTTCAATGAACAATTCGTGTTATTTTATGACAGTTATATTTGAGATAAACTTCCAAATCGCAAAGCCTTCTACTTGATTATTATCGATTTGAAACTTCCTTCCTCTAACCCAATTTAATCAACCAAAACTGAATGAATATTATAATTATCGCACTAACATAGCTGACAATTCAATCAACAACACCAGGTGACTGCCCTTTCACCGGTCACATGAAACCGAAGCCTAATGTCTGCTAAGGTCGCCACACAATATTCGTTCTGTTTGTTAACCGGCGCACGCGCAAAAGCACTTGTGGAATGTTACGTTTTCTCTGCGTAAGCATTGCGGGTGAAGATAAATGTTGCAGATGTCGAATTGTTGTTCGTTTGGCGAATTGGAAGGAGATTTAGGCGGAGTTTTTGTGGTTGTGTGTTTCTAAGTTTTTTTGTCTTGTTTGACAGTGTCGTTACTGGCGCAAGTCTGACATGCACAATTATTGTCAATGTCTATTTATTAAAACCAAAACTTTTACTAAGTTTTTTTAAGTCATATTTTATTAACATGGGATTTGTAATTACTTTATATATGTTAGTTTATTAGGTATATATCTATGGGCCATTGTAGCCTGAAATAAATGATGTTATGTTTATTAATTCATGTGGGGTCTGGCACCCGTAGAACAGAAACTAATGGGAAAGGCGCTGTGCTATCCCTGAAATGAGTAAGCTAGACACAAAAGAAATAATCTTTACTTGTCAGTGAATTTTCTTTTGAATGCCTCTTTGGTCTAATGGTCGCGTGTGCAACTGCTGAGCATGAGGTACTGGGTTCAAATCCCAGGTCGGGCAAAGTGTTTTTGGGTTTTTCCATCAGAAATTTCTCAGTAGTAGCCACGGAGTCTGGATTTGTGCACGGTTGATGGCAATAGGCCCGTCTTTTATTACCTGGGACTTAAACATAACTGTAGAATGTACTTAATGTACGTATGTAGAATGTACTTATTAGGTACATCTCTGCTTTCGGGAGGTACAGGCCTGCTGATGTTATGTTATTATAAATTTTATTTTCTAAGCACAACTACAAATCTTAACGGAAAATAATTCAGGTATTCCGTAGTCTACGGAATAACTGAAAAAATTCACTAGTAACATTCAAATGAGACGCACTTTTAGATTCTTGCTTGACTCGAGTGCTGAAATTCGAAATTCAAACTCCGCAACATTAACAGACCCCATATAGGTGTTGCTTATTATTAGCGAAAACGGGCATTAGGTATGTTTACTCGGAATATCACATAAGATTAAGTATCAACCACGGTAATAGGCTCTAATTATAGAATCTATTGAACACAGGTTAGAAGCCATAGGTCTTACCCAACTTGTCACATATTTATTACAAGAATTATTCTACGCATGTATGAATTAATAATTGCTTTAAAGTTAGCGAAGGTAATTAATATAAAAACAACAGCGAACAGAGGAGTCTCGTATGTTATTCCTGATAGCTTCTTTAAAAAGAAAGAAAATAAGTTTATTTGGCACATGCCACAAGTACACACAACATTAAACGAAAATGAAAACTAAAATACTTAAATTTAAACAAAAGAAAAAAACCGGCCAAGTGCGAGTTAGACTCGCGCACAAAGGGTTCCGTACCATTATTTATAAAAACGAGCAAAAAAAATCACTTTTTTGTATGGGAGACCCCCTTAAATATTTACTTTATTCTGTTTTTAGTATTTGTTGTTATAGCATCAACAGAAATACATAATCTGTAGAAATTTCAACTGGCATCACGGTTCATGAGATAGCCTGGTGACAGACGGACGGACGGAGGGACGGACAGCGAAGTCTCAGTAATAGGGTCCCGTTTGACCCTTTGGGTACGGAACCCTAAAAAAGGATTAATAATTGTGTAGCTAAATAAAATAAAAGAGGGATAATTACTGTGTGCCTCACGGCTGCGCCAAAAAGGCACTACTAAATAAGGCTTTACTAGGGGGTCTTCAAGTCATAGGAAGATAGGTTTCTTCTAGGCCAGCATACATCATCGTCGCATAATCGCTTATCATCAGGGGACGTTGACAACGTCACATTTTAACAGCGAGTTTTTTTGTTGTAGCTTCTCGCAGGTCAGCCTATGAATAAAATTAACCCAACATATTGATAGTAATTTCATCATTTCTCCCTCTCATTATGGATGTTGGAACGGGACCCGGTTTCTGCTTAACCGGACTACTCTGCGGGTGCCTTTAAGGCTTTCAGCCAAGGACAGCTGGATACAGTTCTTTTACTGTTATACAACGTTAGGAGGACGAGAAAAATTCGAAGCCAAATAACAAGAAAAGAGCAGTTGTTTATGGAAAAGTCAAAATTTACTGAAAAGTTTATGTTAATGCTGTTGAAGGTCATTGTGGGAAAACGAACGCTTTGAAAGACAATATCACTTTTCTGGGCTGTCAGATGTGGTAGTGATTAAATAAATACCTATCCTAATACATAATGTAAAGGGTTAGTACAGTTGTGTAGTATTCTTCTTTGTGTTTAATGCTTAACCAGCTGGCCTACTGTTATACTCTTATTCCAGTGTGGGAAAGAGACGGCGCTATACATACATGTCTAGTACCATCTCTTTCCCACGCTGGAAAAAGAGTAAAAAATAATGTTTTAAGATGTCATGGAAGGCCACCAGGACGTGTCAGTGTTTTCATGCCACATAAAATATGAAAAAAAAAAAATTGTGTAGTCAAAAGTTGCTACCGTTCTTTTGGTTTAGTTCAGCAGTATGTCCGTCCTCATGTTCCCACATTGACAGTCCAAGTTTTTTTTTTCACTTTTTTAATGTTAGATTATCTAGGTCTATCGCGATGAATGTCTTAATCTAGCGAATATGATGTTTTTGTCCTAGAAAATTGCTAAGATAATACTAAAAAAATATCGTTTTGATAGTTTCAAGCATAATTACAAGAATTATCTAAGAAACTTGTTTTGTTTTGATACGTACACATGTCAGATATGCAATAAAATATATTTTATGTGTCCTGCATGTAATGGTTTCCGCTTAGCAAATTACGTTTTAAACAAATTCATTAGCAATACGAAATTATATAGTTTTCAAACATATTATTAGTACCGATGATAATATTCGATTTAAATTAATCGATCATAAAAACTTACTAAACGCATCAATTAAAAATGTGTATGATTGTAATCTTAATTTGACACTAGGGTTGGAAATTAAGGTCAAGTTGTATGGATGACCTGTTTATATATGCTAAAAAGAGCTAAGTAGTATTCTAGACGATAATTGCTTTATTAAAGGTACAAGCAAAGTTTATTTTTGCTTGACTCTTTCTCTTGAATTTGAAGTTAACGGAAATCGCGGAAAAGAGCCTTGATTATAACTAAAAACAAAAGCAACATTAAAACAAGTGCCTAAAGCTTCGGCTTCATCAAACCTCATTGAATTGCTTTTCAAATCATCAATTGCTATCACGCTGTAATCAAGAACTGGAACTAGTGCAACGTACTCCGCGTCCCGTCTGCATCCAGGTGACAGGACTAGTCGCTTCGTTACTGAGCAATCGCGATTAAACGTCAATTAGACCCATTGTCGCACGATCCCCTCATAAATAACCTAACAGTCAATCCGCTGCAATCCGGTTCAATCTAGTTCGATCTAGTTGAGTTTGCTCGCGTTAACGACTTCGTATTCGCCACCGCTGACACCCGGTGTCCTTAAGCGACGAACTGCTGTCTCATTTACTTCGTGAACGAAAAATAAATTGAGCTGTGACTAAATTAAAGTGTATTGTTATGTGGTGGAATGCGGCGGCCTTAACAGGAGTGCCCGGTTGATGGATTGTTTTAAGTTGCGGAATAAGGTTTGTGTGTTGGGTAGAACGGCCATGGTTATCATCGCTACCTACGTATAATCTTGCATAACAAGGTAAATTATTTCAGAGGTCCATTACCGTGGTATACCTGTAAACAGGGTTTTTTGTAAAAATATGGTAAATCCATGTTCGATAGATATGTTGCCTACCGCATCATTCGATAAAAAAATCGGAGGAAAACTGTCTGTTATAGGTACCAAAGGTATGTTATAAATAAACGGAACATTAAGATAAATAAGTTTATTTTGTGTCTATTTTATATTAGTTTTCATTATTATTTTAATTCAGATGGAGCTGTCCATAAAATCTGTACAATATTTTGCCATATAAAACTTTATGCCATCATTGTATGCTTTGTAGAATATCAAAATTTTAGACAAAATAAGAGCATCGTAAAAAATATGAGCTATAAAATCTAAGCGAAATGAACAAACTAAATTAAATCGTTGAGAAAAACCCCAAAAATATGAAGGTTTAAAGGTTGTTTTGATTATAGAATTTAGTTTAAAACCTATAAATTCGCCATAAAAGTTTGATAGTTAAAAGAAGAATTTGGTTCATAGCCGTTTATGTCATAAACTTCATAAAACTATCAATTTCCAGAGTTTATTAAAGGATGCCTGATAACGTAATCTGACACCTACGTAGAGGTTTTATAAATATTATGTAAATCATAAAAAAATAAAGAAAAAAAAAACAAAATTTAGTTTTCCTTTAGTAGCAATCACCACTTTAGCTAATCCATCTCTACTTTTTCATAACTCCCAAGGTACAGACACATACTCGTAATAATATTAAGCAAAACTGTCAAATTTCTTGAATAGATTTTTAACTTTATTGTTAAAGAATACGGCTCAAGGTTCATTGGGAAGATTTTACAGTTTCGGGCAGCTTGACCTGCAGGCTGGCGTCTGTACCATGATAGTTAGATGAATAGAATACTTTTCTCATCTTCTTCTCTCTCTTCTCTGTATGTACCTATTAAGTACCTTCACATCTTCCAACTTTTTACGCGCCATGGTTAAAAAACACAGAGACGTCGGAGAAGAAACAGTAAACATTCATAACCAAAAATCGTCACGACCAAAACAAAACACAATCTAAATGCCTATATAACAGAAGACAGTATAAGAGAAACTACGGCCAGTTCAACGACCGTACGCAGTTTTGTGCAATGCGAGCAAAAGTTGCTTAGGTATTCTGGTCAGTTGCGCTTGCGTCGGTGACATGGCGACCTCGATCTGACCTGCGCCCGCGCTAGGTAAACGACCGACTATATAGAGCATTATCGCAATAAGGACATTCTTAACGTGGACTGCTGTCACGCTTTTTAATTTTGTTGATTTGCTAGATGCTGACCAAAGTGTGATGCTTGTGGTTTTAATTCATATAAGCAAAGAGTGTATAATCACTACTTTCTTAGAATATGTAGGTGGCTCCACCTGGTACATCCACAAGTATCATGAAAAGACAAATTTTGGCTGAACTTTTTGCGATGATTTTAAATCTTGATTTTTTTTAATATAACGTAACATCACGTTTGTAATCCCAGAAAGGTTAGGCAGAGGTGTATCTTATAGTATACCCACATTTCGCGAGTTATGTTTATGTCTCATGCAAGAGGGGGCGAGCCTATTGCCATCAGTCATGCAATCTTCAAGAGTGCGATTCCATCCATCACATCAGCTGAAGTTTCACTCCATCATCTGCCTAGCCTTTTCCCAAACTATCTTGGGGTCGGCTTCCAGTCTAACCGGATGCAGCTGAGTACCAGTATTTTACATGAAGCGACTGCCTATCTGACCTCCACAACCCAGTAACTGGGTAATACGCTACCCCTTGGTAAGACTGGATGTCAAACTTTTTGGCTTCTGACTACTCGTAACGACTGAAGTTTCACTCCATCCTTTCATATTATACAGAGAAGAACCTAAGTATAGGTTATAAAAAGAAAAATATGTTGTATGAAATGCATGAAATCGTTTCACGGTTTTAGATTAAAGCTGACTTAATCATCAGCCTATGTAGGTACCAAGCTTTATTAGGTAATTTATATTTAGTTTCATTACCTACGATTTGCTTTTATAACTGTTGTTAAGTTTCCCAGCAGCTTAAAAATCTTATGAAGACACAAAACGGATTTTCTAGAGAAATTGTTCAAATGTTTAGACGGTATACGACTTAGACATAAAACGTGAAGATTCTCAGTTAACTACTTTATTATTTTGTATCGTGAAAATACTGATCTGGTAATGTTTTCTTGGGGTTTCCATTAGATCCGGTACTAACCAAAAAGTAAAGGTCTTCCAATAGGTAGGACTAGCTTGCTATTGGGAGGTCATTACTTTTTGGTGAGTAGGACTACCTACCTACTTTAATTTCAAAGGAAAGGATTGTGCAGTGAACTTAAAATTGATGATCTGATAGATGCAAAGGTCTGGACTAGTGTCTGCGTTGGAAAACGCGTAGATTCACAAAGCAAATATAATATTAAGAAATAAAAAGGCGTAAATGGCAGCGTGATGTTTGAAAGTGGAACATGAAACCTAAATGTTGCCTGGATCCAAACGAAAATTTTAGATCCACAAAGCGAAAATAACCTCTGTTGGGGTGCACTAGCCAATCAACATAGAACCCACCGCTCTTGTGTTAAGAAATACTATCAAGAAGCCACTTTAACTGTACGTAAATACACATTTCCAAATGCTCCACGAACATACACAAACAGTTTAAAGCCCAACAATGAAACAAACGATATACGGTTTCTAGTTTTACAAAATCGCAACGATACAAACGATTACCTACACAAAACGATGCAGCCAATTCTCTTAGTCCATCTAACATAACTGTCGCGGTCTGAAGCCGGTGACATGAGCCATGAGCCATGGGCCATGAGCCATGTGTGGATAATTGTGAGCTATTACTGCCTGACAATAGAATTGGGCGGACTACAACCAACTCCCCATGAAATTGCGTTCTTTTTTTTAAATACTTTCTACGGCGCACGCGACGTTTGTCAAGTTTGTCGGTCTTATGTTTGAGGTTGAAAGTAATCTTGGAGCATGGACAAATGACAATCGTTTTCAATGTGTTTCGTATTTGTACAATGACTTACTACAATACAACAAGTTCGACGTGAACTTTTCGTTGGCTTATGTCAATTTCATACATGTTTGATTTTCCTAGTATGATTTCCTAGATAGCATGCCTCTTTGACTAAGGTATCTTGTTCGTGATAGAGTTGATGACGAAAATGCTCAATATAATGGCACAGGTCAACATTATTGGCATAATTAGGTCAGTCATTATCAGAATATGGAAATTAATTTTAGTCATAATAAATCTCCTTGAGATCTTACTTAAAGCGCTAGACTTGGTAAATCAGAATTGATAATGAAGATAATCACTTGATTATTCAGAATAAAAAAATATTATTCATTCAATACTTAATTTTGTATTTAGTCGATGTTTACCTCAGTCAGTATCGGCTACAGTTGAACTTTTAAGGAAAACGGTAACCTTTAATTAAAATCAAATCACGTGACAGCCTAATAAATCTAATCAAGCAACATGACAAACAGGCCAATTTAAAACTGAGCTAGTTAAACAATTGCTCTATATTTAGGCAGGACAACGTAAACGCGGCGACAGAGCAGGCTATATATTCCCAGTATAACATAGCCTTGCTTTGTATAAGTTTCCTGTTCAATGAGAGATCAGCTTAATTTGGTTTTTATAGCTTGATTGGTAGTCGTACGTACAAGGCTTATCATTCAATCTAAACGTGTTCTAAGCTCAGCAAATTAAAATCGACGACAAATAACTAGAAATAATTGAAGTACGGTTTTAAAATAGCGTTCTTAGTTGTTTTTATTACTAGCTTTTTCTAGCGGCTTTGGTCGCGTTATAGTCGAAAGTCGGTAGTGTTTTAAAATATAGTTCGTGACACTCGGGTATAATGTAGCTTATCATCATCAGCCTATAATGCTCCCACTGCTGGGACACAGGCCTCCTCTCTATGAAAGGGAGTGGGCTATATTCCACCACGCGGGCCCAGTGCGGATTGTTACGCGGGCCCAGTGCAGGTTGGTTAAGGATTTGATCCAAAATAACGTAGAGTTTCTACTCTGAGGTTTGTCATGGTGTAGATTTCATGACATTCAGCCTAAATAATATGAGTAATGCTTAAAGCACCATCTGTTGACACAGATATGCGAATTCTACAGAATACATTTATACTTTATGTTAGTTTAAACGAGGGACATATTCAAACCCTTAATAGTACATAGTACATGCTAACATGATACTAATAAAAATATAAACAAAAAAAACACTGATAAATAACAGACAGATCCATACCAAAATGTTCGCAAATGTCACGCAACGTGTATACTCCCTTGCGCTAGCGACTTAATACTATCGCAGAACATGTGAGCGGGTCAATGACTCTTAGGTATAATCCATTTTTCCTTCATACTTTAAACTTACCTGGCTTAGGACAGTCTAAAATATCTAGGCACTAAACAAAACATTAAAAATTCTTCTATATACGTTATAGGTTTTTTACATATTTGGGACGAGAATCGAATATTGAATACCCTCCCTCAATATGTCCCTCGTTTAACCTAACATACTGTATATACTGTTCAGTATACAAACATTTTATCTCCTAATGTTAATTTCGAAGGAGGAGCTTTCCATCAGTGAAAGAATTTTCGGAATCGAAAGAGTAGTTTCGAAGATTACCCTGACATCCAATCTTACAAACTTTACTTCTGTTTAATATTTAATACAGATTATAAGTGAAATGACGCAATTTTAAGCAACATAAAGTAATATTTACTGGTTCATTTTCCATCCATTTTTGGTGTGATTTCGATGAGGCCTTCGATCGTTGGGGTCGAGTTCCGCCAATCACTTCAGACTACTTTCGCTCAGATTTTTCTCGACCTCTATACGTCTTGTAATCTTACAATGCTCTTGTTTTGACTGCGGTAACTTTCAAAAACAAACTGTATCGTGCAGGCTACCAGTTTGCGTCGATATTTTAATTTATGTAACGACCTCATATCGTGTGCGGTTGAACCCAGAAGTAAATGTCTTATCTTGCATGCTCCCTTACCGTAAGTATTGGACATGTCGTCAGCCAACGGGTCACGGTCTTGCTAGCGGACTAATCTACAGCTTGATCTACCTTACTGTTGTCTGTATCTAAACAAAGCATTGACTAAACATATTCTATTGAATAGCGAAAAAGCATGAACGGAATGTAAATTCTAAATTCCAAACTAGAATTGTATGTTGTAACTTAAAAACTAGTACAAAATTGTCAGTAAACTTAATTATTAAGTCTTATCATCAGATTGATGATCATTGAAATACTAACGTGCTGTGAAATAGTTCGTGAGCTGTAATTCTGTGCAGGTGTAAGGCACACACGACTCTGCTCGTCCGCGCGGACGGGCAAAGCAGGTGTCACGCTGCATTGGCTTGTATGAAATCCGTTGATGATCCTTACACACGCACGCCGCCCGACCGCGCGGATTAGCGGCGCTCACCGCCTCTCCGCGCGACGCACCGCCGACCGACCGACCGGCCGGCCGAATAACCGACCCGGCGCGGCGGCGGGGCGCGATCTTGCGGTCATCATCTGCCTAGCCTTTTCCCAAACTATCTTGGGATCGGCTTCCAGTCTAACCGGATGCAGCTGAGTACCAGTATTTTACATGAACCGACTGCCTATCTGACCTCCACAACCCAGTAACTGGGTAATACGATACCCCTTGGTAAGACTGGATGATCCTTTAGTGTCGTGTGAATATCGTCTTAGAACGATGAGCAATCATGTATTAGAGTTTATAATAATGTAGCAAATGATCATCGTATCTGAGCATCGTATGAGTGAAAGTATCTTGGTAAAAAAGTATGGAGAAATACAGTTAATATAATAACATAGTTTACGATACTTAAGATATTTTAAAACTTAATTACTTTACAATTTAGACAATCTCTTCACAAGGCTTCATTACTGAAAAGTTCATGCACTGCATAACCTTATAATCGTGGAGTAAAGTTCACGAGTTCTAAATATTTCACGAGGTTTTAAGTGTGGCATAACATAACTTTATACCAGCGAACCAGAATTTTTAACTATCATATTCCTTTTTTTTTTTTCAAGTCTTTTCTCGGTACTGTAAAATATTAACTCGGGGTTTTTTTTCAAATAAAAGGGGGGTTTGAATAAAAATAAAAGTGTTTTCAGCAACCTTAGCTATATATTTTCAATAATGGAACGTACTTTGACCAGAATAAAATTCAACTGACACCGTGTCATCACAAAAAACTATTCTTTTCCTAAATTATTCTTGATTCAAAATCCATTTGAGAATCCTAATGCAGCTTTATTCAGCCTGCCCAATTAAAGGTTGGTTGTAGTTATAAAACCTTACAGTACTATTGACTTTCATTCTGAATGTTAGTTCTTCATTTGATTGTCATAATTATGTTCGGAATCGGAATGATCTTGAATTTAGAAGAAAAAATGAAACTGGTTGAGTTTCATATTTCTGAATTCAAAATCAATCTGATTTTATTTTCATTCCAATTGTTGTTCAATTTTCAAATAAAACCAGCTAGTGTTTCAAATATCTCAAAACTAGAGGTGTAATAAATGAAATAGTGCACGGCCCATTGATCCGTGTCATGCGATCGGTCCGTAGGTATGTCTCGATTATTTTTTACTCGGTTTCCATCGAAACCAGTTCAAAGAGCACACGAAACTTGAGATCGTAAAAAGAATGTAACCAACATTCGTCTTTTGTTTGGTTCTGTATAAAAAGTGGAGTGAATTAATTTGGAGAGTCAAAAAAAGTTGGTAGATATTTTTTCTCCCTGGAATGAGGTGACACTGGTATAAGAAAGCATTGTTATGCAAATAGTCATTACTGGAGATTTCAGGACTAGTATAACATAATATCATCACGCTTATATTTAAGTAGAGGAGTCACTTTTAGTACACCCCCGTTTCGCCCGTTATGTATAAATCCAATATAAAACCAGGCGAGCGTATTGTCCATCGGGTGTTCATCAACCGGGTACAAATCCGATTTCGACTAGGATCTCTTGATCTCACTAAGCCGATGAGGCAGCCAGGACTATTAAACAGAAATACAATGTATTTGTGCAGGATAAAGGAACATCTCTACCACAGAAACATAATTCAAACGTTTTCCTCAAACCTGTTCGAAATCTAAATAGGTCACGATAATTTTTGATCCTGTTCGAAATCTAAAAAGATCACGTATCCCTACAAAAAAGAAAAACGAATCGTTTAAAAATGGAATCCTCGATATACTCGAATTATGAATCGATTACATCCCAAATAACCCTAACATAGCGTTACAGCGCACATCAACGATTCGTCGTGACTTCGTGCACTTGTTGCGACCTCCACCTGTAACCGCGACTAATCGCACAAAAATGTCATTTCACTTGATGAAAAACGCACTTGTCGATGGTGACGAAGCTCTTCGTGCTGCCTGAACGTGACCCGCACCTGCTATGGGACACTCAAATATGTCGCGGGACAAAAACGGGACCGAGGGGAAAAACGACCCAATTGTAATTGTGTCACGTTTTGGATCAAATGCTCCAACTAAATGTAGTGAAACATGAACAAGTGTTGACCTTCGTAGTGGTTTATTTTTTGGATCTGAAATTGTGAGAATGTCCCGCTGGTTTGAGCATTACTAAATATAACCTACTCCATAGATACGTACATCTACAGTAAAAAAAAACTTAAATTAATCTTCACTTATATGCTCTAAACTCTGCATATTGACAAGATAAATTCTTCAAACCTAGATGGCCTATGCCATAGACCGTCTAGGTTTACAGATAGACTCTATGGCAAAGAGTAAAAAAAATACTCAGTAATATAAAACAGTTCAGGTTCACCAGTCAATTTCAGAAAATAATTCCATTACATCAGAAAAAACATTTTTTTTTCGAAACAAAAAGCCCAAGACCTCAGGTCCTGAATTGGTTGCGCAACCAGGAAGCGATCATCAGGTGCACCGTAGCAAGAGTTCCCATCGTTCGGTCACGTCGTGCGGTCGTCGTGCGGTCGCCGGGCTGTCGGAACGCGGTCGTGACCTCCTGACGACCGGCCGTCCGGAACGACTCGTAAAAAACCTATCATGTTACCACTCAGCAGCATTTTGCTCTTATTTTGAGACAGTTCATCAAGTATAACTTTTTCTTTTTATTCTCAATAGAACGCAGTGGTGGCACAAAAAATTGCGTTTGAATTCTAAAAATCTTGTTTGATGTAGTTTTGTGAGTAATCGCGGTAACAAAAACTGGAACGCTGAAAATTTATGGTATTCTCGCTTCCTAATCTGTTGTAGATACATGACTGGGCTTGTTAGGTTTTATAAAAAATATGTAATCATGTTTACCAAATCGATGAACGAAATTATCAGAAATGTTCGCTACCAAAGCATTGTTGCAAAAATGCCAATCATTTGATAACCAAAATTGATATCCTATTTGTGTAAAATCAATGTTTTCTAGAAAAATTAACGGATAATAGGGTAACGATTCATCCGCGAATGAAATATTTTTCAGATGAGTAGCTAAGTCGATAAAGACAAATAGCTGATTTTTTAGCACATTATCAGTTATTGCCTTTATATCAACTCTTCACTTGGTAATTAGTAATACTGTAAAGAATTTGTGTAAAAATGTTGGTGTAAAATATAGTATATTCTATGTCACAGCAGATAAAACTCTCAACAGCCATCTTTAGGCCAAACGTTCTTCATTTGGTTTATAGGATCTAAATCCTCCAGTCGTCTAAAGTACCTACTAATTACGGAACTAGTCCCTGCTTATATTTTTGTCGCCCAACATTCCAGTAAGGTCATTCAGTTACATACGCTAGGCAGTGCAGTCGTCTAAGGTTATGCGGATGCCGCGGCGGCGCGTGCGCTGACTGCGAAGCGACGCGCGAGGTCGCCTCCAGGAATGTTTTACTTTACATTACTTATCGGACACGAATCGATGTGGAGCTTGGAAGGAGCTGCTGCCTGTCATTTTGTAGTGTTTTGTGGAGTAATAAGTTTAAAGTACTGTGTCAAAGATTCTTGTGATTATTATCCTATACTATATTTAAATGGGATTAAATATAATGAGCACCAAAAAATACTTTGAGATCCTAAGCTACGTTACCCAAAAAAAAATACTAAACACCAAAAAAATTGTATTCAAAGACCAAATATAGTAAATGATCACCAAATATAGTAAATGATCACCAAATTTTGTGGCTAGAAGAACTTAAGAAGCAAGTGCGAGCAAAGCGAGCTCGGGATATTGGGCACCCCGACTCGGACAGGTTAGGTTCGAAGGGGATGGCCCCGACCCCGACACCCCGACGAAGACCCCGACATCCCCTTCGTGTTAGGTTACTTTAAACCCTGCAGAGAGAAATAGGAGCCCCGCGTAGCGGGGCTCCGTCGACTACGCCTTAGTTCGGAGCTGTGATTTTCAGGTTTTTAATTCTGGTGATCATTTACTATTTCTGGTGATCATTTACTATTTTAGGCAGTATAAAAATATTTTTTAAGGTTATATTTACTTTATCTGGTGTTATGTTAAACATAAGCCTATTTAAATTAACATTTTTTTTTTATTTAATATTTTTGCAGTTTGTAATCACGTTCTTGAAATGGCTTCAAGGATTTCGATCGAAGTTGCACTATAGGCGTTTACTGGGGCCATCCTGCTCGGTAATATCGATCTAACTAGGTCTCAAATCTAAAAATTAAAAAAAAAACATTTCCTCTATTTTCACCCGAACAGAGCTCAGTCGCCAGATACTTTAAGATAAATGCTTAGAGCTTCAACCAGAACTCAAACACATCAACAGCAACGGCCAAATCAACAGCAACACTCGCTTCGGCCAGCTCCCTCAGAGCATGAGGTGGATTTGTACAAAGAGAAGGATACGAAGAGGCTATTTTGCGTTATGGTGCTCCATATATTTACCAGTTTACGTATTAATTTACACACATCACAACGATGTTTCAGACTCGATCGCCACCATAAAAAAATCGAAATAAAAACAGCTCATAACCACAAAGTCTTCAAAAAGACAACCGTTCACTTTTTACTTTCTTTAATGTATTTTTTAAAATAAAATATCGTATGACACCGCAGCAAGACCGTTTCGCGGTGCAGTAGCGAAAATCGCGATATTAATAAAGCCGTGTGTTTACTTCAGGCTTTATTATGCGGTGCAACCCGACACCTCGCGGTTTGAACCCGGGACATGCGACCGCTGTTATTTGTGCCTATGTGATAAGTGATATAATGTATACTAATACTATTAAGCTGAAGAGTTTGTTTGTTTGCTTGAACGCGCTAATCTCAAGAACTAATGGTCCGATTTGAAAAATTTAGTTTTATATAGCCCATTTATCGAGAAAGGCTATAGGTTATATATCATCACGCTACGACTAATAGGAGCAGAGCAGCAATGAAAAATGTTGCGAAAACGGGAAAAATGTGACGCAGACGAAGTTGCGCGGGACAGCTAGTTATTTTATAAGTTGAATGTTGTGGGACATAATTGTTATACTGTTTTAATATTGTTAAATACAACCTGTTTTTTTATATCCCATAACTGTAGGGCTATATTCTGTAGGTAAAAATAATACTAAAACTCCTAGAATAGGCGGTCCAAAAATGAATAGTTTCGGAGATATCGTCAATTATAATTAAATTTGGTCAAAAATTGTCACCAGTATGACGTATCTTTACTTATCTTTACTTTTGCGAGGTTGCCAAACTTCGCAGTAGTGTAGTAAAACAGTAGTAGTTTCATTGATAAATACGAGTAATTCTTTTTATTCAAACCAATCATTCATATTCAAAGCTAAGAAAAGCTAAAAAAACAAAAAAAAAAGTATGATTGAAACATACTTCAAATGGCAGTTGATTCTTTGATATGGTCTCAATCATATCCTAGAGTTATGGGATCTAAAAAAAAACAGGTTGTAGAATGTTAGAATTATAATTATTGTTTTATAGATTATATTATACACTGGAACCCGGCCCCAAGATAGTTTGGGAAAAGGCTAGCCAGATGATGATGATCAGGGCTAAAACACTTCAGATCTATATCACGTCTATGATACTGGCTGAAAATATGCCATCTGTCTTAGAACGCCCTTTGGTTTTTCTGACATAGAGATAAACAGTAGCAATAACACCATTTCACTGCAAACACTTGGTGTGGTAGAGGAAGCTGTAACCCGACATCTCGCGGTTTGAACTCGCGGCATACGAGTGCGCCTGCCGTATGTGCGATGTGTTTTTATCTCATATTATGATGTTGACTTTATTTAAACTTAAAATTTATATTATAACTTTGAAATAAAATAATGAGAGGTACCTGTGGGTTGGTTGAGAAAATATTTCTTTTGTAATAATTTGATATCAATTATTGTCTGTCAGCAGCGATAATTGCCGCATTAGCAAAATGATATGTTTTCAAGCGACTTTAGCTTAAAAAGTCTGAAAGCGTTCATACTTATATTAACCACTAAGAATAATGTCATCTTAGCGACCATCAAATTTTAAAATGTATTTAAATTTATTGTATTATTAACAGATTGAGACTTACGTATACGATTAATACCCCACGAGGCAACTTTGGTGATAGCTAAGCTTCATAATTATTGTAATAGGGCACGAACTCCGAAAAAAAATACGGCTACTATTTTTTCTGCATAAAGGGAAATATTACCAACGCGGTTTACCAAAACCCTACCATTCCTTGTATACCAGCATGGTAATAAACCAGATAAATCCGAGCACATAGTATGCCCATGTTTACCATAAGACTAAACGTTTAGAAATAATACAAGAGAATGAAACATTATGCGGACGCGGCCCACATCCGAACTCAGCCATCATTGTTTGTGCTTGACTGTTAAGGGTGCGTTCTGTTACGAAATAAAATATGAAAGAAAATTGTTTATTGGTAGAGTATTAGTAAATCGCTTAAAAATAATAATACAAAATACAACAATGATGCCAAAAGGATAATAGTAATTTCAATGGAGAGATAAATTATTATATTATTCAGAGTATACCCATTTTTTTTATCTCTTTATTTTTGATTTATAATTATTATATTTTAGCTTGTGGCTAAATAATAATAGCCGCACGGGTCGTTCTTTAAGGTTAAGCCATGCTTGCCGATGTTGGTCCGTTGATGGGTGACCATAATTACATACCGAGATTCCTCCGTGGCTTAACGTGCTTTCCGAGCACGTTAAGCCGTTGGTCCCAGCTGTCATTTATAGATCTTTGACAGTCGCTACGAATAGTCAGAAGCCAAAAGTCTGACATCCAGTATTACCAAGGTGTATCGTATTACCCAGCTACTGAGTTGCAGAGGTTAGATAGGCAGCCCCTTCATGTAAAATACTGGTACTCAGCTGCATCCGGTTAGACTGGAAGCCGACCCCAGGATAGTCTCGGAAAAGGCTAGGCAGACGATGATGATGATTGAAATTATACCATAAACTGTTTTTGCTACTTCATTTTAGAATTAATAATTTATGTCAAACATTGATGATTTACTATAACTTAACATCACGCCAGTTAGCCCTGAAGGGTTGGGTAGAGGTGTACATAACAGTACACTCACATTTCGCACTTTATTTATTAGTTCCAAACAAATGTGGATTTTAGTCAAGCTCTGTTATTCTTGTTCATCTTCTTTGAGTGTTTGAGATATTTTCAGTAGTTCCCAGGTTTTTGAACCTACGGATATACAAGGTGTTCTTTTGCATCCTCGTCAAAATTCAGGAGGTTGTCACAAAATATATAAATAAATCAATTAAAATTACGTTACCTAGGTAATTATTAAAATCGCTGATTTTTTGGGTGTTTAAGTTTGTCAGTATTTCAGAATAACCCCCTAAACGTGGTTTAGTGAATGAGAAATTATCAAATAAACGTTTGAGAATGTTTGTATGTGTGGAAGCACGCTTATAGGGCGAGAATCAGACGGGCCGCGTTTAAAACACGAGTGGTTGACACTTAACGATTTACGTAAATAAGAAAAAAAAATACCTACGCATTTTATTATTGAGTCGGGACGAGAATCATTAGGATACCTCCTTGAATTTGACGAGGATGCAAAACAACACCTTGTATTTACAAAGTGCAATACAGTCACCGATGCAAAGAGATATGCGGTATGAAATTCGTGGTTCTTAAACATACTTCGTCATACATACCCACTAAAATAAATCATACCAGAAGTAGTCACAGTAATATAGTCATAAGTTTAAATAAACATTGCACGAAACATAATATTGTTTATTTTGACCTAAGAACATAAATACGTGAAGATAAACACAAAAACAATCAATTTTAACACAGGTGAACACCGGTATTATAAATAAAATGTTCTTTTGTGCAAGGAATGTTTACATAGCAGTCACGCAAAAACTATTAATTTTAACATGTAAATTTAAATGATGTGTCCACTTAGTGTGCACTTTAGTAACTTGGCAATAAATATTACGTACTCTAGGAACTAGTAGCTATCTCTACATGCTACCTAGTTACCGATTGGCTACCTACATAGACATCTTGTATTATATAAATATGGGCAGGTACTAGTATTTACAAAATAATAGATTTATATTTCGAAGAATGTTCGTCCGTCTTTTTCTTTTTTTTTATTAGCCTGAACTGTCTCATTCCTGGGCAAAGGCCTTCCCCCATTCATATCGATATATATTCTCATTTCATTCATTCATTCATCGATACTATGTTCGTACACGCTAATATCCGAAACCATCCAACCGATTTCAATGTAATTTTGTGAATGTGTTGTTTAGCTTGAAAGATAAGATGGTTTAAGATCCGATCCGGGTGGCGCTGTGCGAAGCAGGGGCGGTTCGCTAGTTTGTTTAAGTATATAAAATAATGAAAACTTTTTATCATTTTACGAAAGCTTGTATTGTTCAGTCACTTTATAACATTACATTTTCAGAAATTATATCGGTAATTAAAAAAAAAATCTGCTGTTCCATAATTTTTTTTAACCGTGTGGGTGCTGTTTTTTTTTATTACAGATGAAAAATTTCTATGTGGGGGGTTCAAAATAGTAAGTAGTAAGCGTTTTCTCGTTGGTGCCGTATAAACGTCTCACTTTTTTTTTTGTGCATCCAAAGGTAAGGTCAAAGATCAACTTGTGTGACATGATAACTGATAAGGTTATTGATTTTACACTAGTTTAAAAACTTTGTAATTTTTTCCTGTGTAGTGCGCAATAAAGTGTTTGATACAAAAATAAATACTTATGTTATTGTCTTAACAACATTCGAACGAGCCCTTAACATTGAATATTGAAGACGTGCTAGGGAGGTGACACGCGTGTCAGTCCCGCGCCCGGCGTGTCAATGAGCAGCTAGTGTTGTCACTTCCGGGACGGAGCGTGACCGGCCCTGATGGTAATAAGCAACGATCATCGTCGTACGGCCTATTAATGTCTTGTAAGTATTTATGGAGACGACTGTACTATGAATAAGCTAGACTGTTTGTAAGACAAGCTAAATTAAGTGTAATCAACTTTGAACCTAATTCTTTAACAATAAAGTTGAAAATTTATTAAATAAATTTTGACAGATTGTTGTAGCTTTATCTGACTCCTTTTTCATAATGGTAAAGGTAGTTTCAGCCGAATTTCGAGACACTGGCTGCAGACGAAGGACACTGACAGATACTTGAGTACATTAACTATGCATAATTTGTCCTTAGTTGTTTAATCAAATCTTAACGAGGTGCATATTGTATTATATTGGGTGGAAAGGACATCATTGCACAAACGAATACCATGTATTCAATACATAATTTTGAAACCCTATCATAGCATAATTTGGTAAATTAAAAAAACATGTCCTTTTTCTTTACAAAAGTGCAATACCTACTTGGTCTAAATTTATGGTAAATCAGATTTTTTTTAAATTACTGATGAAAACAGTCATTTAAAAAAAAACAGCTGTTCAGCTGCCGAATCCCACGCTTAAACATTTTTCAATTTATACTTGTGGGGATTCCCAATGATATACTGAATGCGTGCGTGCGTGTTTTTATGCGTCGATATCCCTTCCCACACACTATCAGTATCATGACAGCAGCGGTGGCCCAGTGGTGGCAGCCCCGACTTACGAGCCGTAAACCGAGGGTTCGAACCCAGGCAGGCGCTTTACTTTGTGTAATTTATTCCATCACCGCTGCCCTCAAAAACGGTGAAGGTAAACATCGTGAGGAAACCGGCATGTCCAGTGTCCTAGAACTAAAAATGAAGACATGTGACCTCTACCAACCCGCACTGGGCCCGCGTGATGGATTACAGCCCAATCCCTCTCATAGAGAGGAGGCCTGTGTCCCAGCATTGGACACATTATAGGCTGATGATGATGATGATCCCTCCATCCTGTATACTAGGTAGGTAATTGAAAAATGTACCTACTTATATCGTAATGCTAAAGTTTTAATTTCTTGGAAAGCATTTGTTTATAGTAAGTTACAAACAAGCGTCATTCTCCTGTGTATGTACTTGTCTATGAATCACAAGTAAGTACTCTTTCCTTATTAAATGGAAATTGAGTTAGGTACCTAAACATTTTATTGACATCCTCATCAATATGTTATTAATAAACAGAAACATAGGTCATGGATGGACTGTATGAAGGATGAAATAGCAAGAAAGGAGGTGCCTGATGAGTTGACGTGTAATACAGAAAATATGCTGTGCCGTCCCCAAATGAATTGAGATAGGGCAAGACCATGATGATGTTGAAACATAGCCCATGCAGGCATACTATTATGGTTCCCATATAACGTCAATGGGAAAATTATATTTTTTTAAAAAGCGTCTGTGTTTCCGAACGCTTACAACCCTAATCTCTTCAAAGTTAGAGTGAACAGGCTTCTTCTGGGTAAGCTCGTACCATCGTCTACTTTTTCTCTGTCTTCTCTGACCTAGACTAGAGAGAAAGAGCAAACCTAAAGCAAATAATAAAAAAAAAAAGAAATTTAGTAGTTTGTCCATAATACATATCTACCTATAGCTTTGTTTTACTGTTCTACTTATTACTGTAAATTACTGCTCTTCAGGAAAGTTTACGCAATAATGATAAGCTACAATAAAATTCCCTTTCGTCATAATTATTGTCCAGATTCTCATTAATGTTATTCCCATAATATTATTGAAAGTTTTTACTTTCTGAGAATAATATCAACAACGTGGTTGGGTGGTTAGTCTTCTGCGCTACAAACTGTGAGTTCGATTCTTTTATAGAACAAATGCTTGTAGGTAGCTATATTATTTTTAGAACCAAATAGATTTTTTTTGATTCGCGGGTACAGTTCTCTGCATCCAGCTAAATAATAACAGCACGGGTCGTTCTTTAAGGTTAAGCCGTGCTTGGTCTGTGGATGGGTGACCATAATTACATACCGGGTTTCCTACGTGCCTCGGAAAGCACGTTAAGCTGTTGGTCCCGGCTGTCATTTGTAGATCTTTGCACGTTGTTACGAGTAGTCAGAAGCCAAAAGCTAGTCTATCTAGTCTTACCAAGGATATCGTATTACCCAGTTACTGCGTTGTGGAGGTCAGATAAGCAGTCGCTTCATGTAAAATACTGGCACTCAGTTGCATCCAGTTAGACTGGAAGCCGACCTCAAGATAGTTTGGGAAAAGGCTAGGCAGACGATGAATGACATAGAAGAAGAAAAAGTCCTTATGTAGGCTAAAACTAGTCAATTTCTAAAAAATGCTTTAATATGGCCTACCTTTCAGTTAACTTTAAAAAGCGTAAGTAAAATTTATGTCTTAACTCTCACTGCGAGCGGCGTCATTAACACATGTTTTGACACTCTGGAAACAATTCATCACGCACTTATCATGTAAAAGAAAAAAAAAACTTGTCTCTTTTGACTTACATTTGACACTTGACGTCTCACTAATTAACTGGTAATGACACCTCTACATAATGGGCCATGTTGGCCGTACCATTGATGGATATATTTTTTTTAATTTAAAGATCAGCTGGGAAGGCTGGGACTTTAATGATGCTGGTTTGAATTTGGTTCCCATAGACAATAATTATAAGAGGTTCGAAGATATACAGAAATTACAGCCGGTTCAATTAGTCTAAAGTTAAAGTAGGAAAAATTTAAGTTTTTTCTAGTGTATTCAGACCTGTCATTAAATTAAGTTGTGAGTCTCACCAACAACGAAAACCTATTTCCGACAAAAATCTAAACTTGAAGAACGTTTTCAGCATCGATTCTTGGGAAGATGTACTTTCCCAGTAAATACAACAGGCAGACAACTGGAATCAATATTAAAGAAATCCTGGCCCACTATGTAAACACCCATCAGGCCATCACATTTCAATAACGATTCGTAATTGTTACTGTTCTCACGCTGACGTACTACAGTGACTGACAGTGGCCCACCAATTACAGCCAATTACAATCGTAATCGATAGATGACGTAAATCAAATACCTACATAATATTACCTCCTTAAGGTTTTATTACCGAGGAAAATAATATAAGAAATTAATTCTTCGTAATGACTGTGGTGTTTCAATGAAATAGGTGTAGATTGGTTCCATATTGTTCTGGTAGAGGGTTAATAATTGACGGTTACGTCAGTTGGCGGTAAAGGGTGAAAGAGTGTTTGATTTTTTTCGTAACGTTAGCTGTACATTGTAAAAGTAGCATTTTTTGAAAACTTTGTTGCTGATGTTACATATTTACAGTCGCATTTCTCTTACTGGATGTGTATTTTAAACACTGTATGTAAGGCCAAAAAGAAATATTTTGCATACTTAATAAACTATCAAGACAATTTTTACAAAGAATCCAACTTTTATTGCAGGTCTTCGTAGCGTAGTCTACGCAGACCCTGCGTCTGCGTAGACTACGCTACGAAAAATACGCTACGAGAAAGATTACGCTACGAAAACTGAGCTATGAAGTTTACGCTTCCACATTCATTACGAACCAAAATTCCTAGTTTATGTCTTCGATGTTTTATAAATTCTAAATAAGAATTGCAGTGTATTCTTAAAACATCATTTCCCTTTGGTATAATGAGGGTACGGTATCTACAGAGCGACTAAAAAATAATACCTAGAAGAAATTGATGCTTAATCACTTAATAGATAAAAGTAATACGCCTTCTTTTATCTGAGAAATGTTAAGAAAGTTTGGTAGAATTACAAGACTACTTTAGAAATGAAATAATTTTATTTAAAAGGTAAAATTATCAACGGCAAATGGCGAAACCAGTCATAATTATACTTTTTACTTGTAGCTTATTGGTAAGTTTTAACTTATATTTTACTTCTTATATCACCTGCACACTTGATGATCTATTTACTGCATCCAAGAGCGAACCTCGCGTGGCTGAGTTTTGGGCTAAACACATTTTGAACTTTTTGCAATCGATACCTTTGCTAAAATGAAAAATTGTTCTTTGACGTGCTCCTATCAACACAAATGTTTTTAAAACTAAGGACTTTATGAAGTGACAAGTATGTCAACAACAACTACACGAGTATTTAAGAACCTAGATATATATTATATCGTCTATATTAACGTATGTCTGAATATTAAGTCTTCGGACTTTCCGAATACCTACTTAATAAAGTTAGTCATTATCTATTAAGTAAGCAACTAGGTAGTTATGTTAATAAAGCAAGTCAGTAAATTGTTTTCGAAAACAACTGCCTTATTAAGACGCATACAAGGATGAATAGTAAAGCAATAATCATAATATAAATATCATTACAAATTGAAGGATTACAGATACTTGCAATAAACCTAGTAATTGATCCTTACTAATTTATTATACCATTAAAATCAATTGGAGCCCATCCTACCCCTGTCGCACCGGACCGACTCTCAGTTAACCAAGTTCTCCAAGTTATGGCTTATTAATTAATTCAATTGATGTCTTATAATATGACATTAAAGTTCTTTCAATGAAATATGACCGTAATTATGTGCTGTGCCGAGCTATAAATTGTAAAGATTACATGCTAATCATTATCACTTAGTATATTTACAACTAAGGCGAGGTAAAGCAACATAGTATTCGCGATGATGAAACTTGGACCGAATTCACAAAATAACCCCCAAAAAACAGAAACATACCTTTTATGTATTTCCAAATGTATTCTTCGGTCGAAATATTCCTCAGTTTGGATAACGAAACGTCCAAAGTCACTGTAAACACTTTCTATCACTGTCCACTTTACGAAAATTCTGTCATTCAACGAGAGCAAAAAACAAAATATGGCAAAACAATGGTTTCACCAGGACATAGGCACAATGTTATCGCCAGTCAAATGTCAGCGCGCACTTATCAGTACAGTCAATTAGCATTCAGTGCGCACACGTGGGTTCGAAGCGCGGACTGTCCGCGCTGTACCAGGAGACGATACGACCAAAGCGCGCCAAACAGACCGACCAACTGAAACACTACGCGCGCACCCACACACGCACGCCGCTCAACAGGTGAAAACGCAACAGTGTGCTACAAATGAACTCGCACGCGACCCTATGTGGAGGTTACTCAGGTGAACTGCGCCGAGTGTGTGCGTGCACCATTTTGTTCGTGTTGTACAGATTTATTACCTCGAGCGCGCCTGTGTGCGAGACCTCTACAGGTGATACTCTTTTGTGTTTGTTAGTAATCACACTTGGTCACATGTCATGTGCGTATGTATGTTGCCTACCTGTTGTGCCTCCGCAACTTATCAGTTTTGCTCTTTTAGGGCTGTTCAGAAAATGTATTGCCTTTAAAAACGTCCATCTCCGCCATTGTTTGGACAGAACGGAACAGAGTGTATTCATCAGGCTATTATTAACTAAATCTGACCTTTATGGGTTAATTATGTTATTTTCCACTCACACAGACGCAGCAGTCATTACATGTTTACATAGACGAGTGCAGATGATAAAGCGCGTAGCGAATTTTCCGACAATTTTCCGACGATTTAATTCGGTAGCGTTGTAATAGTGTTCGCCGGACGGTGTCGGTGTGGGTAAATCGTGCCTTCTGCACTTAGTGAACTTTGTACATCGTAAGGTCACGGATGTTTAGCACCAATACAATAGGTATTAACATCTCAAGTCACCTTGACGTAAGCGCAAAGACACTGTTGTTGCGCGACGAGAGGGAACGTAACACTCGGCAACAACGAAGCATATTTGAACTCTACTGCCCTATTTTTAGAAATCTAAATTATGCAAACATTACGTGGTTAATAGAACGTTTTAAATAAAAACGTCGATTTAGGGCAGAACGTTTGAATTGTATTCCTATTTCAAACAATTGTAGCTCATGTTGCCTATAGCTCTGAGTCTGTTTTGCGGAGATGTTTTACAAAAAGTTAAGTCATTTTTTTCTTCAAACATTTAGATCGTGACTGGTCTATTTGTATTGTAATTTGCACCTAATCAGATGTAAAACTAGATTGATTATCGTAGTGCTGGCCACTTAAGAGTGGATTGTTGTTTCTTTTGTTATTTTGTGTGACAATTCGAGTATTGTAGACAGGTTCATTACTTTTGTTTGGGCATCGATTCATTTTATTACGCCTACTTGTGACATTTTTTGTTCAGATCACATTATTTTTTCTGTTGTGTTCTGATTCAAAGGTTACGCGTGAGTAGTTTGGGTTTTACCCTCGGTTTTGTTTGGTTTGATATCTTAATCGTGGCTGGTCAATTCTATTATAAATTGATCTCATATTTTCCATACGAAATGCTTAAATTGACTACATTACCTAATCAGTTCAATTTCCACTATCCCGAACCGAACGCCATGAAATGTCACTAAGTACGTGTATATTGACATCTACGAGGCTTCAGCGCAGAAAGCATAGAATATTATGTTTTTTTTTTTAAGTTCAAGTTTCGCTGCTGTCCTGCCTTCTGCCAATCCAACCTAGCCAGCTTCTTCTACACCTAGTCAATCAAACGGGTTGAGAATATGGTTAGTTATTTGCTAACGCTCAAAGAATCCAGTCTAAAAAAAAACAGTACGATTAGAATTTTTTTTTCTACACCCAGCAAAACCGCCTCCTCATATATAGATAGCGCATAATATAACATTGTATAATGTTTGATTATAATAATATTATATCTCCTAACTTCTATATAAGTTCTTGTTTAATTTAATCACCGTTCTTGCTAAGGCTTGCGTTTGTAATTGGGCCAGTAATCTCGAAAACAATCAGATATCGGTCCATATTAAGCGCAGTAAGTTAGCTTACTAGTTGCTCTTTTAATAACAAATACAAATACAGTATAACGTATGTTTTGTTATTATCGCTATAGGAAGTATTTACTAGGAATAGGATACCTAATATTAAAATTATTGACTAGAATTTCATATTACTGCTATTTTATTTTTAGCAAAATTTCATTTTCTTTTTTCATTCAAGTCACTATGTTATTCAAAAAAAGTTTTTGTTGTCATGAAAACCTCTGTAACGTTAATATATTTTGAAAGTGTAGTCATGAAAACTTCATAACTTTTTGGAAATATTGAAAAAAATCGAAGTTAATTAAAACCTCGTCACCTAGAAAGTGACGGAAAAAAGTTTTTTCTTTGACTTCAGTCGATTCTGTCCCACTGCTGGACAAAGGCCTCCGCCATGGCTTTCCAATTTTGTTTAAGTTTGAAAAAAGTTTTACTTTATTTTTATTAATTTTATAAACCAAAAAGGCAGAGTAAGAAGTTCAAATTCAAAAGTTTATCATCTTTTTTGGGCTCTAAGTACTGTATCTATGTTAATAGAGCTGCTCCAATATTATGCTCCCGTATTGTAATGCAGACGTAACATATGCATGACCACTGTAACGGTTAGGGCTGCGCAGGGTAGGCTGCGCAGGCCGTTAGCAAATAGGTAGGTAGGTTGAGTAAAACAGCTGGATCAGTTAATACATATATTAGAGCACTAATCTAGGTCGCGGGTAATTGTCACTATGTTCTGTTCGATTCACTAACACATTAATTTAAAAGGGTACCGTCCCTTGGCAGCACGAGCAGACGTGGGGGCCGGTCAGCACCGGCTCAGCAGTAGGCCACCGGTAGGCAGGTCAAGGCCTGGGCAGCGCACAGGCAGGCGGCGTAGGTTAGGTAGGCAGTTCACAGCAGGGCCGCGCAGGGTAGGCTGCGCAGGCACTCGTGGGGTAGGCCACAGGTAGGCAGGTCACAGCAGGGCCGCGTAGGGTAGGCTCCGCAACCAAAACTTTTTGATTTACCTCCTTTGCGAGATTACATAAAGCATATGAGTGCTGACTCAAGCGTTTACAAACACAGTCAGTATGAGTTTTCCATGACTTGTCCCTATCCAGTCCAAGCAAGCAAGAATTATGGTTTTTAAGCGTTTCGTAAATGTTTTGAAATATTTTTTAGTATTCGGGGTTGGGGTCTTTTCAAAATTGCCATAACATTTCACGCTTAAAAAAAATAATACTTATCATCATAAAAGTTAACGGGTAAAAGTGTTAAATGTTAGGTACGGTATAACTAGAAATAATAAATAGGTGGAATACTAATAAATATAAGTAGTATCACGCCTGTCGTCGAAGGGACAGGCAGACGTGTAGCTATCCGCTCCGGTCAGAGCCGTCATTAATGATTTCCCATCCGAAAAAAAAAAAAAAAGTGTAACTATAGTACTAGTCTACATTTAGCTGGTTTTGTTTATGTGCCATAAATCAAGACTGGGATGTTACTGTGAAATCCTTTGGAAAAACCTATATTACTTTTCCCGGAAGTCAAACCCAAAACCTCGTGCTAAGCAGTAGCGTTTGCAACTACTAGACCATCATTCGGCACATCTTTTTATAGATGTGCCATAAAATTGTGTCTTGTCCGATTATAATTACTACTGTTTGGTGAACAGTTTGAAGAACGTAAATCACCGTAATAACCTTACATTAAAAAAAAAACATGCTGTATCCTTAAGACATTTTAAAAGAGTCATTAGATATTTCTATTCAACTTCAATATTAAAACTCTGAAAAACTGCTGAAAAAAAACACTCCTCAACAATTAAAAACCAATCTTGCAATGAAAAGCACCACGCCAAAGAAACCCTGACCACGAGGTACAACCACAGTTTCCCAAAGTTTACAAAACCTCTACAAATATAACCAACAAGTTATACTAAACATAAAGTTATGCATATGATAAAACAAACGGAGAATTGGCGTAGACAGCGACAGTGCCCTTAATAAGGCTGTTTCATAAGCGAACGAACGCAGCAAATATTTACACGCATTTCAATTAACTAGCTGGCCAAACCACTAGTAAAATCAGTCAACGAAGGTCTAGTATTAACTCTCATTAAGAAAATAATGTATTTAAATTATTTAATCAACGAGATCATTTTTAAAACAATTACTTAAAACCAAAAGCCCGAAAGTCTGACAACCAGTCTTACCACGGGGTATCAATCAGTCTTATCCAGTACTAAATGGGTTGTGGAGGTCAGATAGGCAGCCGTATCATGTAAATTGAGAGCAGCGGTGGCCCAGTGGTGGCAGCCCCGACTTACGAGCAGTAAGCCGTGGGTTCGAACCCAGGCATGCGTATTACTTTGTGTAATTTATTTCATCACCGCTGCTCTCAAAAACGGTGAAGGAAAACATCGTAAGGAAACCGGCATGTCCTAGAACTATAAATTCGAAGACATGTGACATCTACCAACCCGCACTGGGCCTGCGTGGTGGATTACAGCCCATTCCCTCTAATAGAGAGGAGGCCTGCGTCCCAGCAGTGGGAACATTATAGGCTGCTGATGATGATGATGATCATGTAAATTACTGGTATTCAGCTGCATCCAGATAGACTGGAAGCCAATCTCAACATAGGAAAAGGATATGCAGATGATGAATTACAATGGCGGGTCATGTTCAAAACCGTCGTAAAGCTTGTTGTATTGTATTGTATTGTATAGCGGGCTGGTTTCCGCAACTCCACGTCTAAAGCGCGTATTTTGCGTACGGGTGGGAACATTATTCCAACCACCCCAGCTCCCCGAGAAAGGCCAGCAGCTCCTTGGTGTTGCTGACGATCTCGCGGAGAGTACCTGGGTTACCGAGGTACTTTGCCCTGTATGCTACAACCTCTGTGCAGTGTAGAAGCACGTGGGCTGCTGTCTCGTCTTCCTCCATGCAGGCTCTGCACAGTGGGCTATCTGTGACTCCTAAGACAAAGAGGTGTTTATTAAAAGAGCCGTGTCCAGTAATGGCGGCTGTGAATATGCGTAGCTGTGGTTTGTTCAGCGGAAGCGCCCGTTTGGTGTGGCGGCCATCTATAGTAGGGAGTGCCTCCTTGGCCTGCCTACACTCACCATGGTCTAGCCACAGTTTGTGGTGTTGATCCCTGGTGCGTTTCCTTACCAGAGTTCGTAGATACCCGAAGGGGAGTGGCACGATGGGTTCTGGTCCCACTGCTGCCATGCTTGAACCCCTTCTAGCGAGTTCGTCCGCCGCATCGTTGCCTCGGGAATCGCTGTGACCTTTAATCCATTGTATGGTTATGTTGTTGTGATTACCGACCTGGTTTAGGCGCTGGTGACACTCGTAAATGAATCCGGAGTAAAGTAAAGCTTGTTACAGATAGTTTGCAGAAAATCTTACGTATGTAGGTACGGAGAAGCAGCTTATTGCAGTCTTTAACTTTAGATAACCTTTTCTATGGAAAGCTAATGTTTACTTCATCTATATCAAACCCAAACAGGTATCTGGTTTTGTGCGAACACAGATGAAGCCATTTTAAGCTAGATGACTCATGACTATTACGGGTAGTTCCAGCTCCCAAGCCAGCACCAGCTCTAACATCACAAATCGTCACAACTACGAAAGTTCGAAACCTTTTGGACGTACGAAGTTAAAGTAAAGGCGTTCAAAGCGTGTTTATGCGTAAATTGCATTGATTGGATCTTCTGCCTCTCCTTTATTTGTGTTATAACTGTTTACGCGCGCGCAGGATTTGTTGCAGAGCTACGAGCGTGTAGGAATATAGAGTGGGAAGTCAATAAGTTTCGTAGTTAGTGTTACGAGATTACACGCAAATTATGACTACTGTTATTAAGTTAGAAAGGAGGTTGCTATAGGTACTGCTGTCCTTTCACATACTACGTACTCTAGCAACACTTTCTTGGTGAAAAACTGGTAAATGGAGTCATCTCTGGATCATTAATTGAATTAAGTTGTTAGTGGAGATGCCTTAGCAGGAGTTAGGTACATTGATTTTATTGGTGTTCTTCAGAAAGGCAGGTGCGTAGTCAGCGTAGTGCGTAAGACTAGATGTATGAACGTGGATGAAGCAGAAGAAGCGCCCAACGTAAAGGGAAAAATTATTGTGTTCATGAATGTATGAATTTTATCATCAAACGCAAACCGAAGTATGACAATCGCAAAGTCATATGAGGGGAGACTCAAATTAAGTCTACTTACGTGAGCAAGCCGTAAGTCATAACTTGACTGCGTACCAAAGATAGTGCGGACTACCACCGCCTAACTGATTACTCTTACCACGGCATGAGCTACTCTAAAAATCTCGCAATTAATCATCATCTTCTTGCCCTTGTACCACCTTGTTACTTGGGGTCGGCGAAACACGATATTTTCTTCCATTAACCTCTTTCAACCGTCACGCTATCATTATCATCAGCCTATTATGCTACCACTGCTGGGACACAGGCCTCCTCTCAATGAGAGGGAGTGGGCTTGAATCCACAACGCGTTCCCAGTGCGTGTTGGTAGATGTCACATATCTTCGAATTTTTAGTTCTATTAGGACTTGCCGGTTTCCTAACGCTGATTTCCTTCACCGTTTTGAGAGCAGCGGTGATGAAATAAATTACACAAAATAATGCGCCTACTACGACTTACTGCTCGTAAGTCGGGGCTGCCACCACTGGGCCACCGGCACCGCTGCTCTCACGTTATCATTTACTTCTATATCTTACATATCACTCTTCACACAATCCAGTCATCGTTTCCTTGGTCTTCTTCTCCCACTCCATCTATAAAATCGCCATTAATAAAAGGCTTTTATGAATGACGATCAAAACACAATTTTCACTTCAAATTAAATGAACAACCACCTGTCTATTCAACAGTGTACACTACACTATCTCAAACCTAACTCCATGTACATACATACTAACATTAGTACCCCTAAGCGGTACACGCCGTATGCGATAGCATTCTTGTTTTAATTTATTCGGAGTGGCAATTAAGGCCATGTTCCCATGGCACAATAGCTGGTCAGATACTCAGATGCGACAATTGTGCACAAACCGGGCTATCGGCATCGGGTCGCAGGCTGCGTTCTCGGTAAGATATCCAGTCCTGTTTTGGGGAGATTAAAATGTGGGTACATTGGTAGATGCGTAAGTGTAGCCACAGCTTAGGAATACATTGGAATAAAACTGGTTTTATACTGTATTCAGTGAGTCGAGTGTTTTGACTTATTGTTTCTTTATTTTAATATTGTGTTTGTACTTTTTTTAAAAATATAATGTAAAGTTATAACATTGAGAACATAGATGAGCTCGTGGCTAAATAATAACAGCCTCTCGGGTCGACCTTTAAGTTAAGCCGTGCTTACCAAGGTTAACCTGTGGATGGGTGACCACCCATTACATACCAAGTTTCCCCCGAGCCTCAGAAAGCACGTTAAGCCGTTGGTCCCGGCTGACGTTTGTAGATCTTTGAAATTTGTCAAAAAGTCTTATCAAAGGGTATCGTATTGCCCAGTACTAACTGGGTTGTGTAAATTAGATAGGCCGTCGATCCATCTAAATCAGACATAATGCTGTAACATTGATATTAGGTTAAATAAATCAGGAAATAACCTTATAACCACTTAATATCAAACACACAATGTTAGTGCTACCCACCTATCAATTGCGTGAATCAGAAGTCATTGTTGCGTCGTGTACATGCAGAGTGTTTCAGATAAAATTGTTATTAAGATTAAAATAGACTATAGCTTGCTAATATTGTATATGAGCTACAAATATGTATGTTTAATTAACACCAGGTTCACGACATCTAAATAAATACCTAGGCTGTAGAAAGCCGTTAGCGCGCTTTTATTTTTCAGGCGCTAACGCTCGCGCCGAAAGTTGAAATATAACAGTGCTCCTTTAGGCACTAGTCTTTAAGGCACGCGCTGTTGGCCATGACCTTCGTCCGCGTGAAATTATTATAAAAATATTACTTACCGATTGTAAAAATATATTTGCATTGTATAGATTCAATCTCTTAGTATTATATAATTTCATAGCATATGTGTGAGTACCATGTACTGTAAAGCCACTATTTAATGAGTAACTAAATCTTTCATTGACGCGAAATTACCCTGGTGGTTGAGTGAATGTCATGCTCACTTAAATGTCACGCTGATGGTGGCGGGTGTGTCGGGTCGTTTAGTTCCCTTCAAAATGGTTGAGTTGAATGATGGCTGATACATGCGTCATGTTCGTGAACGGGCGCTGTCAGTTGTGACTGGTCATCTCTTAGCTGCCACGGTTTATTTTAATTACTTTATTTTTTTATTACTGATTTAATCTTTTACTCTGGACGCTCTTAACTTGCCCGTATTTCTACATTGTTCTCACATATTTGTAATTCTCGACATGAATGATGTAACCAAGATTTTGTAACATATTTTGATTTAAAAGAGTGTCCATGGAGTTTCTTGCCCGTTCTTCTCCATAGAGATCTACGCTACGGAATGGGCAACTACAGTACTTTCACAAGTTATTATGCCTTGTGACTGGGACTGTAGCTTCGCGTTTTATTTTGTTTTTGTTGACTTTCAAAAGTGCCTGTAATGGTCTAATTGAAATAAATGCTTTGACTTTGACTTTGACTTTGACTTTGACTTTGACTTCGATATGAACCGGATTTTGTACTAAATTAAAAGGATTATTTATTTTTCGCGGAACCCTAAACCTTTTTCCAAAGTAAAAGTAGCTGTCAGTTGATCGTCGCTATAAGTTAATCAAAATCAAAGAAATGGGTGAATTTCAACAAATGCCATTTTTTTTATCGTATCGGTGAACTTTTTCATTTATATTTTTTTTGTATATTTTTCAGGTTTAATGTAATCTTTAAGATATCAAATATCCCCAAATTTAATATTATCAACGTATCATTTAAGACTAAGGAGAAAATTCATTTTGAATTCTGGTTTCCACCGATATGACAAACCGTCACCGATTATTTTTTCTGTACACCGATATGATAAGTTTATCCACCGAAATGATGTACATATCCAGCGATATGATAATCTATCCACCTTTGAACATCAAAAAGGAAATAGTTAGTAGGTACCTATATATTTTTACAAGGGTGACTTAGAACTGACGACCTGAACTGAAGGTCTTATGTAAGTGGATCAAATCCAAAGAGAACTGAGTTCTTAGAAATTCAGTTGAAATATATTTTTTTTTAAATTATGTACCTATTTTATTTTATTTACTTTCTTTTTTATTATATTTACTACAGGTACTATGAATTAAAAAAAATAAAAATATTTTCATTGTATTTGTAATAGTATTATACTTTACTAAACGAATAATTAATATTTAGATGTAACTCAGTGACTCTTTGTTTTACTTGTCCGCCTCAAACCTTGTTTTGCATTGCTAAGCTTATCATTCACAAGACCTGTTCTACCATGATATGGCGAATTTCTAGTTACTCCGAGAGCTGACCTTCCCAACCCTCGGGGAAATCAGGATGTCTTGTATAATGTTATCGGCATTACAGATGTATGTCCTGCTCAAAAACTTGATGTTATCCCATGGGAACTGTTGAGATGGCATTGTCACGGGCAACACATGGCTGGTATTAGAACTACGTAGCTTTCCTGCGACTTCACGTAGGAATACGTAGGGAGTTTTTATTATTATTTTACCAGTTGGTATGAAAAAAAATCGGTATTTAAAAATCGTAAATTCATTCATTAAAACCAACCTGTCTAGACGCTTGATTTATTGCTAAAGTTCATTACTATAAGCACTTATAAGTAACGCAGGCAGCACTCATGAAAAGTTTGTCTTATTGTCGATGGTCAGGTTTGTTACTGTTAAAATACATAATAATACCAACAAAGATAAATGGAACTACATAAGTTGATTATGAGTTTCTAGACCCATAAGCTATCCTAATACTGTATTTATTTAGCTAAATAAACTGATAGCTAGTTTTCAGATTTTGCGCCAATGTTTATTAAAAAAAACAGGAACAAACATTGGCAGAAAATCTCAAAGTAATTTTAACAGTTTGGTTCGTAATTATATCCAACTATCCACAGATCGTTTTGCATTATGCTTTTAAGAATAAAACATTGTATTATGAGTCGATGGTAGGAAAAATCCAAAACAATTTTAGAACTTTGCAGCTTATCTTACACCTCACTACACAAACTAAGTAGCAAGCACAGCTTAGCAAAAGATTGCTTTATCTTGCCGCTAGTAAATCAGACGAGCAGGAAGCGGGTGGACGATGAAAAATGCCCTGGCAGCCCCACGGAGCTAGCGTGATGATACGTGTGGATCGCGCCCGACGATTTATTGGTTGCCAGCCGATAACCGGACTTAAGGTGTACTTAGCTAAAAACTTTGTGAGATTTTCATACTTTGTAACGTCATAACATAACCATGAGCTTTTTTTGTGGCATTTTTGTACACAAATGCGACGATGTCAGTCCCATCGTACTTTTACATTTATCAACTAATTTCTTATATTAATTTAGCTTAGTAAAATTAGAGAGAAAGAAATTAAAAAAAAAAAACATATTTATTTGGCAAATGCCACAAGTGCAAACAACAAAAAAAACCTAAAACTGAACAATATAATATTATAACAGAAAAATATAATATTGTGTGTCTCACGGCTGCGCCAAAAAGGCCCAGTAAAACTTTTGCTAATTCAAAGGTTAGCTAAAATACCATGAAACACTCCAACAATTTATATTTATATCCATTACCGAAAATTTTATCAGGTTGAGAAGTGCGTTTCTCTTATTTGTATATAGGACATATTCCACCAACACATAACCTTTGAGTTAAGAGGTACGATCTGTGTCTAGAAATTTATGTAGTTACGCCCTTTTGAATATTGACAGTTGCACTACATCAAGTATATTATTATATTATCAAGTATTTTAGGAAAAATCTAAAGTTAATGTTCTTTTTATTAAGAATGTGAATATTGAGAAATCCGGGCAGATAAATTTAACTGTGTGTTTTTACAGCGACTAGCCTCTACTGTATGTCCATGAACTTTTTCTGGAAAATGGTTGTATTACAATGGTTGGCGTCGTTGTTTTTTTATCACAGATTTTAGTGCAGAGTGGAATTAAGTAATAATCAAGTAGATCGTAAACTTAACAAGAAACAATACAACTTCAAAATTTAAATCCAATTAACCTAATTAAAACTGAAATTTATTGCTGACAGAACTTAAGAGCGTTTACGCCTTACGACAGTCCTTATTCTCCGAAATGACTGAATCGATTTTAATGAAACTTCATACTCATAAGCAAGATACATAGGTCTCAAAAGTAACTAAAAAGAATTTCAAAAAATAGTGTTAAAGCTAAATTAGACCTATTATAAATTATCTACAGAAACAGAAAATTTAATTTTTTTTTTTTGAAGACTTTTAGTGTGTATCCTGCTAATGCGTATTAAGTTACATCAAAATTGGTTCGGTCATTTCGGAAAATAAGGACTTGGAAGTTTGAATGAAATGCCGTAACGTGTAAACGCTCTTAACGTAGGGGTCACAATTTCTAACGCTCTTAACGTATTTGCTCTTAACGTAGGGGTCATTTTCTAATCAAGTATTTGAAAACATTCGAAACAAGAGCAATTAAAACGAAAACAACAAACGCTAACAAGAACAATAAGCGTTTAAATTACCATAATCGCGATCATAAAACAGTGTCACCGGAGAATTATTCCAATAAATGTGACAAAATATCACTTCAGAATAAATCTACCTGCAATAAATTTATAGGCCTGGGCTAGAATTTAAATCCTATGTTTGTAGAACACAAAACATGGGGCAGGGTCGTTTACATTACATACAAAACGACATAACAACCCGTTGATATTCAAACAAAAACAATCTAACTAATACGAATTATTAAAGCTATAGGGCTGATTATAGCGTGTATGGTTCGTTAGAACGGTCGGAGAGCGAAGGTCGTTGAAGGTTGGCGCGCTTTTCCGCGATCAACGGCACTAGATTAAACAAGATGGCGGGAGCGGCGCGTGCGCAGTGGCCGCAGTAACTTAGTTGGGACGATAAAATGTTGCAAGCTTAATTTATTTGTTTTTTTGCTACACATAATTGTTTCACATTCTTAAAATATCTTCATGTAATTCTCGACAGGAATGAAACTCAAGGTTTCTTTGTAAACATAATTCGACTACTTAGCTGTATGTAACGTCTACTATGGTATTTTTTGGAGAATTGTAGTCATACTTTGATTGTGACAGTTAAGCGATTTCAGTCACCTTATAGTTTCGTATAATGTTTTTACAAAAAACTTACCTATAACTCTACCATAAATGAGCATAGATTTTTCCGGTTTATTAAATTTAGATTACATTTTGTAATCAGTGACTGCTCAATCTACTTCACTATCAATTTTTTTTTTCAATATAAATGCCTAGCTAGTCTGAAAAACATTATTCCACTCCAAAATAAACATCAAACACTTCCTACTTCAAAAATCAGCAGCAGCATCTTAGCGGCCCTGATTTAGCTCTAAGTCGCCATTATAAATGTGCTTTTAATGTAACGATACCACGGCACGAGCGGGTCCCGATACCATTATGAATTTCGTCCAATCCGCGTTCAACTTGCACTTTTAATTTTATTTAATATACTTTGTTTAGTTTAAACTTAGTTTTACGGGAGGTTAGGGTAAGTGAGCCTGTGATTTATAATGTGATTGATGATGAGATGAAGAATGAGGTGAAGAAATGTAAGAGATACTTAGGAAACGGCAAATTTTTGTGAGAGAATGTTATTTAATAACTAAACTATTTAAAACCACCATGAGTACCTAAGTTATTTACACACCCACACACAGTTATTGGCATATTATTCCTAAAACATTAGAATATAATAAACATTACAATTGTTTTTTTTTTATTGTCTTCTAATTTTCTGCTGAATACGGTCATCCAATTTATCAAAATGTTTTGTTATTTACAAAAATGTCTAATTAGCACAACTAGGTACATAATTATTTTTTTTAATTTAAAGTTATCGCAACTCCGGCCCCCAAGATACAGGCGCAGCCTAGTTTGGGGACCACTGTTATCTAATTCTGTCAAAATAAAACTTATTACCGATATCCTTAATGATTTTAGACTAAGAAAATGACTGTAACTATGGTTTAATAAATTTATTCTTATTTAATGTCATCATACTTGTCGATGATGACATAATTATCCGTCTATAGGGGTTGCACGACATTGGTCAAGTCTGAAATGTCGAAGGTCGTGGTCAAAGCTCTAATCCGTCTAATCGTCTTTTTGTCTAATTACGAATCGTCCTATACATCACCTAGTTAGATGCGCTTTTTTTTCGAAACATACTTCCAAAACTGCACTCTGTTTTGTAATCCAGATATACAAGGTGTGTCTAAAATTGATGTGACTCAAGCAATGCTTGCGAGCTTTATCATATCTGTTTTTACAATTTAATTTTGTTTGCGGTAAATAGGTTTTCCTTCTCTTGGTATCAAGATCAAAGGTGTAGAGGAAAAAATTAGATTATTAAAATGACTAAACGCAATAAAACTTGACGTATAACTAAGGTCAAGTGGAAAACGGTTGTTGTCCAGTAAAATAACCCAAGTATCATTGTTCAGAGTAAACAAACATTTGTGTTTTCAAGCTATTAGTTACCTACAAAGCCGTTACCAATTTATTAAGTATGTCGATCGCCGGTTACATAATGGCGAAATGTGGGTGTGCTACAATACGCCTATGTATAACCCCTTAAGAAGACGAAAGAATAATGTAAGGGAAATTAGAGTCTCCTTTGGGCTTAGAGATATTGCCATTCTATCTCTCACAACGATGACGGTATGTCAAAGATGTAATGGATTGACTTAAGGTACTGATGGATGGTGCGTCAGAAGAAAAACGGAATAGGGGATAATCCTATTTTTTTTTTCTTTGTCCGTCGGGTAATTTATTGAAAAGTATTGGACACGTATTTTTTCTTTTTTCACGTGGTCATAAAATAACGGAGATATATTGAGTTGAAATGGCGCATGACGTCACATGTAGGTAAGTTTTATACCCACTTGTGACGTAGTAAGCCCCCAATCTCCAACTTTAATGAGTTCTAACTAAGTAATTTTTTGATATTTTGATAAAACAAAAAATACGTGTCTAATATTTTTGTATACCTGTCTGACGGACAAAATAGAATGTCGTTTTCTTTACCCAGTCCGATCCCCTATCGTGGAAGCAGAGACATCCCACCCCACCACACTTCATCAATCCACAACAGGAACTGCAGTGGCCAAACTGGAAATCTCTTAACCGACTGCGGCCCAGGAAGGCCGCTGTAAAAATATTAATCTGGGCAAATAGGGTGTCATTGACCTGTCCCAAATACAATGCCAGTGTGGAGACCCTTTGCAGGATTTGCCCCACCTGCTTTCTTGCCTGTCCTGCAAAACCATCGCACCTTCCAGGATTTAACTAAAGCCTACGAAAGAGCTGTGGAGGTAGCTTTAATCTGCCTGGGCATTATTTAAGTCCATCGACGACACGCAAAGAAAAAGAAGAAGGTACCAAAGAGGTTATAAAGGGTGTAAAACACCTCTTAACGAAGCCGAAAGGCACTGGTTCTCCCTGTCCTTGCGATCATTTTTTTGTTCTACACCATACCTGGGAACCTTCTAGTTACGGAGATATTAGGGGTCAAAGTTCCAACTTTTTGACAAGTATTTTTTTAAATACAAGTTTTTAATGTAAAATTTTTACTTTAAACACCTCCACGACCCCGTACTATTCAATCTGTCCATTAGAACAATGTTTTGAGTGCGTTACATTGAGTTCTACCAAAAAACATGATTTTACACCCCCCAAAAAAAAGTCGTTTCCCAGCAATAATTTTTGCGTAAAGTTACTTAGTTTCATGTACAGAATGCTTGGTTGACGGCTTCGTGATGAGGTGATTTACACGGTGTATTAATGTGGTTGAGAGCCATAGGAGAAACACGAATAGAAAGTCATTCCCTCTTATCTGTTAATATAACATACAAAAACTGATCAATAATCCACCAGCCTATCATGATGATGATGATGTCAATATCCTCCATTTCTCTATTCTTCTTAGAACTTTATTAACTTAACAAAAGCAAACAATCTTTCTTTGGATACGCTCCTACGCATCCAAATATATAATTTGAAGCGAACCGATGATTTCTAAATATAATACTTAGTATAATATCGGGTCGTAATTCCGAAGATAACAGTACTGTGGACGAGTAGGAAGTTTATTTGTTTAGCGAGATCATTAATCATAGATCGGACACAGTATGGTGAAGAACAGAAGGTACACTCTGGCCAGGACGCACCATATGTACGAATATGTAAACTCTAGCCCCACGGACCAAAGCCCAAAGGGACGTATCCCTGGTCATGCGGATGAGTAACGAAGAAGACGACAACGTCTCGCAAAAAATTTCATAATTTAAGTTTTAAGACAAGTTTGCCTAGCTCCCCTCAAACGTTTAAGGAGTAAGTAAGTCATAAACTAAAATTGAACATTGATGGATTCAAGCAGGAATATTTTTTCTTGCTTAGTTTGATTTTTTTGTTTTTGTGTTCAGGTTTTAAGAATTTTGTTTTTTATTGACAGACAGTCCCAAATATCGAAGATCGAAAAATGAAGGCTCATGTGCCAAATTATGAGAATACAGCAAAAAATCGGAGAGGTATGACATCGGTGCAGCCCGTACGACACTGTAGTATAGCATCTGTTCCCTCATATTTAGTAGTCGAACGTTCAAACGTCTTAGTCCACAGTGTCAGCATTATAACATAATCTATTTAGCGTAGCAGAATGCGTAGCGTATAACTCTTCATGGTCTCTATTGGATCTTCTGCGTCTTTCTGTCTTATGCCGCAGGTTGAACTGTGCCCTAATAGAATCACCATTGATTAAAAAATATCACGATCACGTTCAGTTTCTAGTTTATTATTGTTTTAATTTAATTTATTACTTAAATTATTAGCTATTCAAGTTTTGTGGGTTAATAACAGTTCGTCTGACCTAGTAGTGAGTTCTATTCATAAGTTTTGCATTTCTTATTATACTGCTCAATGATTTATTATTTCTTTTGATCATGGTTTAAATATTTAGAAACAGTGGTTTTATCCTTTGGTCTTGTTAGTAAAGACTTAAAGAAATCTAGTTTACAGCTGTAGTACAATCTGAGTGGATTAACGCGGGCGTTTTTTTCGATTGTGGCAACGGTCATTTATCGAGGTATATGTAATGTTCGGTGTAGATCTTTTGCTGTCGCAAACGCGTGTATTTTTGGCCCAGAAGGCCTAGACAAGAAGCAATTGATTTTAAAGCGTTTCGGATTCAAACAATGCTTTTCAACAAGATTGACGATAAAATTTTAGATAACTTATGTCAGTCCCATATTTTTACAATGTTCCATCAAAGTTTTTGCTGTTAGAATGTCACCTTGTCTAAGATATCAGGAATCTTTCAGAGCACGACTTTGGATTTTGGGTTTATTTTTTGTTACATATATGTATATACATATACGAGTATGTACTTATAATACAGATGTAGTTACTGAGTGAGAAAGTGTAGTATGCCAAATTCAGACTTGTCCCTATCTCTAATATGTTTTTTAGGAGGTCTCTGATTGACGAACTAGTCTCGAATCATAACACAAACATATCATCAGCCTGTTAATTGCGTAATATTCGTCATACTGTTATAAAACAATGACGTTACGTTATGCCAAATTATAAACACATCGCAGCTCGACATACCTAGTTACGTGCTACAGTGAGTTAATGCTGACACACTGAGATTACGCTGCGTGATATAATCAAGAATTGATCCTGAAAGTCACGGTGCGGTCATGAAAGTTTACGTTCATTAACCCCATTAAAAACTTTATTGTTGACTAGGAATACAAGAATGTGTTCAGCTGATATATTATATATAGATAGAAGTTATAATCAGTTATTTCCAGCTTGGGCAAAATTATAAAATTAAGGAATTTAACCTAATCTATCAGTAATGCGTATCAAATCTTTGAAGAAAAAACACACCGCGAGAAGAAACTTCTTCGAAGAAATGCTATCTGTACTCCGGCGTAAGAAGCACGTACAAATAAGAACGCATTCCATGACATAAGCTCAACATGTCATAATTTTACAATATAAGTGTCGTGTCGCTCGATGTAATTTCATAAAATTGACGTCTGATTTCTCTCCCTCTTCCGTATTAGTTACACTCATTCGCTGGCGATTAACTGGAACCGGGCACAAACAGAGAAAGCAATTATTGTTGGTAATGTAGCAATGTTGCACTAGTTCGTGTGAATGGGAGGAAGTGTAACGTAGTTGTGTTATATGCTGAGAATGACGCCCTTTAGTGGGGTAGTGAGAAACGACATGCCTTCTTGTCCTCCCTTGGTGCCATAATACATATATCTAGCTGTTTTCCGTGGTTTCGTTCGTATGTGAGTTTAAAACACCGTAAGGCCCCATAATAATAATGTTTCAAGTTTTGACTTTAAGTATAGATTTGTTGTGTGTTTTTGTTGTTTTTAAAAAAACGATGCCCCACACTAGGAATTTTTCCTGTATCGTGGATGAGTTAACAAACATTTAAACTAACATACACAAACAGCCTGACCCGGAACAACTACCTGTATGTACCCCCTACCTGTACGAACCCGCAACACGCAGCGCAGCAGTTGATCGTTCGGCCACTGCGCCAACCGTGTTTTCAACCAATTTCGACGTTTTGATACAAAAAACTATCGATTATTTCGATTTTAGAACATTAGTTGAGTAATTAAATAACATGTAGTGAGATTGAATGAAATTCCTGTTTAGATAACATTTTAAGACAATTTTTCAATTGCGTGTAAACTCCTTGCTTGAACTTACATGACCTGTATGCTGTCATGCTGTGCTGTAAATTAAAAAAAAATTACTTACCGCCCTAGGGTTTTTTAATATATGGGGTATTACAGCCAAGTTAACCTGTATGTTATGACACTGTTTACGTGCAAGTGTGATGAAAAAATGCATTACCGTGTCGTAAAAACTTGGAGATGCATTGCATGATATTAGTGGAGATTAGTTGTGATATTCTCCTCGCTTTTAAATATGTCATACTGTTTCATCGCTTTTAAGTATGTTTTTAATAAGTCGTATGACTATATAGAGACGTTGATGTATGAACGTGGACGAGGCGCAAGGAGTATATTTTTTTTTTTTTATTCAGTGCACACAAAAGACATAGCACAACACACAGAAGCACAATTAAATGAAACAGGTTACATAAATATACCTATATAAAAACAAGGATCCGGTTTCTGAAAACGCAACAGTTTATGTGTGTTGTTTAAAATAAGTTTTCAAGATATTAAACACATTCTTAATAATATCAATTACATTGATATCAAAAGGAAACGGTAGTATGTTTGAAAGTTAAACCACTAGTAAAGTTGAGCACGATTTCGCTGTCATCATGAACACAGCGACTGCCTTTCTGCCAAGGTGCCAACTTTGTACTAAAACTGGCAGACCGTTCAGTTTATCTACTTATCCCTTTATAATATAAACAAAATTAAACGTTAACAATACCGTAAAATATTAATTTATCTTAAAATCTGAAAGCCTGAAATAAAATATAAAGACCTGTCAAAAATACAGTTTTTTTTTTTTTAATAATTGGTATTCCGTGGACGCCAGGTAAATTTCAGATAATTTCCAGACAAATTGTTGATCTCCTTGCATAAGGATAAGAGATTTAATGGGATGGCATTGGAAAAGTATTTTTCATCATTAAACCTATTTATATCACAAATTGCATTGCTGGTCCAGTTCGAAAGGTGGTGTAGAAAAACAACAGGCAAATTAATCTTCCAATTTGTCTCCGGTCAATCTTCATGGTGTTGCAATATCCGACAACAACCATTTCCATCAGATGGTCCGTTCGCCCCATTAGTTAACCAAGATAACTGCTTACAAATTAATGAATTCCACCTAACATTTTGCAAGCTAATGCGACAATAACCCAGATACGAATAGTTATCGGTAATCAGTAACAATCATTCAAGCCATCGGCTGTACGGCCTTCACAGCTGCCTTCAGAGGCTGGTCTAGGCGCATTCCGACTAAAACAAATGCTAATTATATGGTAATCAGCTGTTTGAATATTGCAGCATCGGCATTGTAATGCGCTGTGGTATGTCAATGAAATTGTTTGTTGTTTTGCTGTGCTCCTATCTCGGCTGCTGTGACTGTTATGATTATAAAGAGCGTGACATTCTGAGTTTCAATTAGGTTTTTTTTTGGTGCAGATCAAAGAGAATAGAGCCATTTCAGATGACTAGAAAAACATTTTAGCAGAAACGAGCAATCAAATTGAAACAGGTTAAAACGAAAAAGGTACATAAGAAAGATTTGACCCAGAAACTTATTGTTTGTTTGTTATTTCACTTATTGATAATGTTCTTCAGAGAGGTCAGAGGTGTATCTCTGGAGCGTTGCACCTGGCGATATGTAGTTCTTGTCTACACCCATGGGAAAAAAGGCGTGAGTTTACGTCTATATTTTATTTTATTTTTGGAGAGAATCATTGGCAGCTAAAAATATTACACTGTTTAATAATAGAATGCACATGGCCCACGATAATCAGCGACATCTTTAAACTAAGAGAACACCATATATTTCTCCACATACTTAGAACCAGCACCTTACATGTACACCACCTTAACACAATGATTACGAATACGTGTACGAGCAAAGATAATACCGAGTCTACCATATCTTCTCCAGTAAATACCAATCTACACTTCCAATTAATAGTAAGACAAGAGCAGAGCCTTCTCGCCCTCGTAAACTAGTATCGATACTTCGATAGGTTCGCTCGCCGATCGTAATTATCGATAGCGCAACACTAATTGTGGACGTCGATATCGAAGTATCGAGTGACGATGACGGGTGATGGCTTCTCGATAACGTGTCGATAGAGTGGTGTTTGATTTTGTTGGATTGGTTTTGAGTTGATGCGTTTTTGGTTAGTGCGGTTTCGACGGGAAGATTCAAATTGTGTACGTTACTCTAAATTTGTTGGTATTTCTTTATTTGTTGGTATTTCTTTTATTTGTTGGTAATACGTTAACACCGGGGATGAACAAGGCCCAGTCTTGAAAAGATACTTGAACTTCCCCTTTTTACAAGACAATAGAAATACCTTGTGGTTTTATTTTATTAGGACGTCTTTTACCTTTTTTAACTTGAGGTAGAATCTTAAAACATCAGGTTGTAACCTCCTGGAGCCATCACATACCTGCCATATCATATAATACATACAAACCAAAATGAAAAACCATATTATTATGAATATCCTATCCTAGTCTTTTCCCAGCTATGTTAAAGCTGGCTTCCAGTCTAACTGGTTGCAGCAAAATTCAAGTATTTTACATGAAACAGCTATTTCTGGGCATAATAATGCCAGTAAAAATATATCATCGTAATATTCTTATAAGACACGCGCACATCAGTTCGTCACATCCCTATTATCATTGTTTTACTCTCATTGCGCGCTACCGCAGGAAATTGTGCGCACACGCAGCTTTTTGTGACGAAAGGTTCTATGAAATAGTTTTATTGTCCGCCTGTCATTACCGGTGTCATAAAAATGAAAGCTATCATTAAGGTATAAAGAATTTATTCTATATAATTGTGGTAAACTATTTAGATAAATAATAAAAAGAATAATTAGGTTTTATTGTGCATTAAGGGCGTTTAAATTGAGTAATGCTAATGGGCTAGCTCACCATCCGTCCGTCTTATGACGACAGGCCGTGTCGACGGCGCGTACGTGTTCCACGCGCGCCTCAAGGAGATGTCAGCAAACCGGAAGGGGCCCGAGAGGGCCGATGCCTGCCAGGGCTGCGGGTTGTTCGAAAAATATCCTACTAATATTATAAATGTGAAAGTTTGTGAGAATGGATGTGTGGATGTTTGTTACTCTTTCACGCATAAACGGCTGGACCGATTTGGTTGAAATTTGGTATGTAGATAGGTTATACCCTGGATTAACACATAGGCTACTTTTTATCCGAAAAAAAAAATGCGGGGCGCAGTTTGATATAAGGTCTCTTGGCAAGCGCGTCTGGGGCGGCGTGTTCGAGATTGAGGTACTAGGAGAACATAGCTTACAAGGAGATAGTTGAGCGTGGAGTTGATGATTGATGCCCTGGCGCGTTATGTTCTTGGCGAGCGTGTCTGGGGTGGCGTGGTCGGGATTGAGGTACTAGGAGAACATAGTTTACCGGGAGATAGTTGAGCGTGGAGTTGGTGATGCCCTGGCGCGTTATGTTCTTGGCGAGCGTGTCCGGGGCGGCGTGGTCGGGATTGAGGTACTAGGAGAACATATTTTACCCGGAGATAGTTGAGCGTGGTAACCTTACCTACCTACATTATAATATCAGAAAAATGAAGGAATAGGGTAGGGTAGGGGTAGGTAGGGGTAGGTAGGGTTGGGTAGGGTAGTTAGGTAGGTTGGGTAAGGTAGGTAGGTAGGGTTGGGTAGGGTAGGGTAGGTAGGTAGGGTTGGGTAGAGTAGGTAGGTAGGGTTGGGTAGGGTAGGTAGGGTTGGGTAGAGTAGGTAGGTAGGTAGGGTAAGTTGGTAGGGTAGGAGGTAGTAGGTAGGTTGGATAGGGTGGGGTAGGTAGGCTAGGGCAGGGTAGATAGTTAGGTAGGGTTGGGTAGGGTAGGGTAGGTAGGTAGGGTTGGGTAGTGTAGGTAGGTAGGGTTGGATAGGGTAGGTAGGGTTGGGTAGAGTAGGTAGGTAGGTAGGGTAAGTTGGTAGAATAGGAGGTAGTAAAAATAGAAAATAGTCTGGAATAGCATATAAAAATAAAAAATAAAATAAAATAAAAATAGCCTTTATTCTACCAAAAATATTTCTTCCTAATACATAAAAACTAAATATTAAGGTAAGAATACTGATATATTCATAAATTCATGCATTATTTTCAATTATATAAAACTAAGAATAACAATACATTATAAAGGACATTTTGTAAATAGATAAAATTAGGAATCACAATTTTAGATTATTATAAATTATTTGTTAAAAATTGTAGCAATTTTTTTTTTTTTTTTGGAATAGCATATAGGATACTTTTATCCCGGTACTGTGATCCCGCGGGTCGACAATTACCGAAAAAAGGCGGGCGAAGCCGCGGGCAGAAGCTAGTTATATATAATATTAAAGTTTGTGAGGATGGATGGATGGATGGATGTTTGTTACTCTTTCACGCAAAAACTACTGAATGGATTTGAATGAAATTTGGCACACGGGTAGTTTATAACCTGGATTAACATATAAAATAAAAATAAAAAGATTACCTAACATATAGAATACTTTTTATCCCGATAGTATGTTCCCGTGGGACAATTATCGATCTCCACGCGGGCGACGCCGCGGGCATAAGCTATTTATAAAATAAAAATGCAGTGAGACGTTGAAATTATACAGAAAGGGGCATCTACGCTAAATCAGTTACCACGTGTTCAGTAGATCATTTTGAACATAGAAAGTTTTAAACGGTAATTTCTCCAAGTTTTGGTTTTAATTACTAACAAAAAAATGATACGTGTTTCCCTTCCACCCTCTATTTCCATATCACGTGACAGACTTGATACTTTTGTTAAGAATATCTAGTTATGTTTTTATTTAAAAAAAAAAACATAACATCACGCCTGTAATCCCCGAAGGATTATCCAGAAATGTACCTAAAAGTACACCCACATTTCACCCTCTCTATCATCATCTTGTACCTACATTCCCATACATAGGAAATGCTAATTTATGTTTAAAATATGTCGTGTGAAATAGATTCCGATATCCTATTAACGGAATAAATCATATTTTATTCATTTAATTTCGTAGGATTCAATTCAATCATATATTGCATATCACATGTGTTTTACAAGATCTTAAATAATATATATAGTCCACATGACGAGCACAATAATTTTATAAAGTATAATAGTAGCATTCAAAATAACCAATAGTAAAAAATAAATTCATTCATTCATAACAATTAGATAATATTCAATTCATTTAAATAAGTAAAAAATATTGATTTTGGATATTGTACAATTAACCGTGGCGATAGATTCCGGTACAAGTCCTACAGATAATATGTCCCATTTCCTTCAGGTAGCCGTAACAGCTCGCGTGGGTCGAAAACAGCTGATGCTATTAATATTTATGCCGTGTAATTAATCATAATTTAATACGAACAAATCCGGCAGAAAATATAAACTGAATGGTGCCTTTCGAAATACGCAATATAAAATAGTATTTATAATTTACTGACGACACTGTCTAAACAGACTGCCAAAATGTATGGGAATGAAATGACATAATCTATCGAAAAGTTTACGTCAAATGTGTTGACAGTCGCTGTAGAAACTTGAAACGCTTTGTAATCGACTGCCACTTGTTAAGGACTTCTCCAACATCCTTATTTTTAGAAATGATCCACATAAACGGCGAAAAGCAAAATATAATGCAATTTTTCATATTAGCATTGGCAAGTTATATGTAATTTTTCATATTTGCACTATTTGTACAATTCATGAACATGAATCCATTTCACATTTCATGTCTTAACAGGCATAAGACAAGCGTGATTACGGAGGAGAGAAAGTTGTAAAAAACTCATCATCAATTTCCGATAAGTATTTAATGTAAGCTTTTATAAAGTCTCATCCTCTAACTGATTGATCTTATCTTGTTTGTCTATGCAAATCTTAACTAGCAAAAAATAATTGCCTACATCCGATAAAACATCATAATTAACACGGTACTTACAAAATCACCAGTCAATCAAAACGTTACTTTGTAATAAGGCCGGAACCACATCAGCATAACGTCCGGGCTTCGTCCGGCCAGTGTAGCAACGCCTTAATAAAGCTCAGTTCACATCCTTCCGACCATACGTCACTTCAAGGAAGCGATTTCGAAAAGTTGTGGGAACGATTTGAATTTCGAACGGTTTTGAAATGTCAGTCTATTGAGTTCAGCACTTTTATTTTTGCGTTCGAAAGATTTGGAAACAGTGATATATTGTGAGAAGATTTTTATCGTTAATATTGAGATTTTATGATAAAGAAGAGATTTAAAATAAGATAAAATTGAACATCTACCAAAACTATTTCTGAACATAGTTTTCAAATGAAATAGAGAAAATCGGTTATGTGTAAAAGCAGCTTTGAAAAACAACAAACATAATCAGTATAATTTCTATAGATGTCGATGTGTCCAACCAATAATTATGTAACCACAGCTTCATCATTAGCATTTCTGTAAATACTGAAAAGTGCAGGTAGTTACGCAGGATAGGCAGCAAAGCAAAGTTTAATACAAAATCTGGCTGACTAATCCTTTCACCACGATGAATCAAACTCAAATCGATATAAGTGGAAAAATATAGATGCCTCTTGTTTTGTCCTGTGACGTCAAAGAAGTCCTGTACTGCAGGGACTTTCCACTGACTAGAGTTATTACTAACTCATTGGTCGCAGCAACCACCATGTGGCCCTCAAAGACCGGCCTTGACCGAAAAAATAAAATGAGTAAGCACATTATTGAATATGACAGTTTAAGTCGTTTCAACTGAGTTTTAAACGTTTAAACGTTATCAGTTTCATAGCCCAGATATAAGCAATATGTATTTATTATGGTACGATGGGACTGGCATACGTATTTTGAGTATACAAGTCCCTAAAACAATAAAGAAAAAAAACTGTCGTTAGTTTGACAGTGACAGCTAAAAGTCACAACATTCATTCTGATTTTAAACGCAAACAAAGGCTTCCTTCCTTACAAGTCTAGTACAGCCATATCTTGCACAGAGTACATAAATAGAGGTAATCTCAGCACAACCCCATTACTTTTACCTTAAGATACCGCGTCCCGTTACTACATGATACATTAGCTAGGCTGTGACACGGTAGCCATTAGAATATCCCTGTCTAGGATATCATAATGGCCGCTATGTGTACCAGGCTTTACAGTTTTTGTGGTACAGGTTGTTTAGGAAAATTGTGCGAGTTACGAAGCGGGTTTAACTACGTCCGACGTCTTAACTATGGTTATGTTTGCTGTGAGAGTTAAGGGACGGGTCCGATTTCAGAATGCACAGAAACAAAAAGTAAGAGGCAGCACTGCCCAAGACTAACCCAGAGTATTTATTTAATTTTAATTTAAAAAAAAAAACGAAATAACTTCTGAATTTCGGTACAGCATGTGGTGGCTTAATTTGTTTCTTTTTAACGCTACTATGACGTATTGCAAGGAATACGTAGAGTTAACCTTGTACAAATATTTGGTACACATTCAAATAAGTTTACCCATCCGCAGCCTTTAATAGGGGATCGGACTGGGTAAAGAAAACGACATTCTATTTTGTCCGTCAGACAGATAATACAAAAATATTAGACACATATTTTTTGTTTTATCAAAATATCAAAAAATTACTTAGTTAGAACTCATTAAAGTTGGAGAGTGGGGGCTTACTACGTCACAAGTGGGTATAAAACTTACCTACCTGTGACGTTATGCGCCATTTCAACTCTATATAATATTTATATAGAGTATATTAATTATATCTCCGTAATTTTATGACCACGTGAAAAAAGAAAAAATACGTGTCTAATACTTTTCAATAAACTACCCTACGGACAAAGAAAAAAAAATAGGATTATCCCCTATTTCCTTTAACTTTAACATTTACTCCAACCATTTAACAGCACCTCTAAATATCAAAACAGAAACCCACATCACAATACAAAATCAACGAGAAAATAAACAGACCTTTCTAAACGTTTCCTTTGACACCACCAATGATAATATAAAGGTGAAGAAAGCGAACCACTTTAATTCGATCAGCTATTACGCGTAGAGGAAGCAAGGCAAGTGTGTGTAATCCGACTAATTGAAGAAGGTTGGTGTCCAGTTGTGTTACGAGCGGTCAAGCCGACATCTCAAATGAGCCGGGTGTTACGACCCGAGAGCGCTGAACTTGGCTGACCATTAGAAAATCTAATCTCACGCCGCTTCTGTGTGGGTCTTTGGGTGCGGGTGTAAGAAAGTCCTGAACTTTTTTTCTTTTAACACCATCTCGGCCCTTCCCTTAGCTATATCACCACAAAAGTGATAGGGTAACACGATTTCAAAATGTCAAGGAAATTCACCACGTGCCCGTTTCTACCAAGAGTTAGCGCACGTAAAACTAAACACTCATAGAAATAAGCAAGGGTTAAGTATTCCTCTTGCAAAAAGTTTTATCCCCTCCCCAGGATCCTACCAAGAACCAAAAAAAAATACGTCGATAGATAAAAATACGTCATGTCAATGTTTTACACCAGTCAACAAGAAAGTCATACAGTCTGATGTTACTGTAAATTCACCGTCATTATATGGCTGAAAGTATGCATGCATAATTGGGAAAGTCTGCATACTGTTCATATCGAAATGCGTTCACATACGAAACTTTTTGATATTTTCAGTACTTTCTTGCTGCCATGCCGGTGTCGGTGGCACCTGGGCCCGCCCAATCGCGGCTGCCCCGTACAACACTCACCCTGATTGAAACCATTAAAATGGGCGAGGTGAAAACTAAACACTATAGTTTAGCTTTCCACTCGCTGCAGATACGATAACTACGAGTACATGTTTACTGTTATATATTATTGTTATTGTTGGGTTACTTTTTTATGGAGAGCTTGTTTGGTAGTAGTACTACTAGTAACAACTTAGTACTTACAATAAATAGGCTGACTGGTAATTAGTGACCGATACTTAAACACGTGATTGTACTCATGATATCAAACAACTTTCCAAAAGAAACCTTTTTCTTTTATAACAATAACACAACGGCCGTGCGAGTGCTCTGCCTACCCACTATGGCACGGTACGATAGTCATAGATAAGACAGAACGGCATCACGCGGCTAACAGCTGATAGGTCAAGGGTGCACGCGCTCGCGAATTTCATACGGCTGTTGTGGGATTACCATTCTAGGATGATACTTCGCCTATGCATTTTGGCCTCAGACAAGACTTATTTTGTATTTTGTTCTGTATCCTTCTAATCCAGTATTCAGTTCCTGTTATTATTTTAGTCTTTGTAATTTATCTTTCTGTGTGATTCCCATAAAATACATATTTTTGTTCTCCACAGGACTATTTACGAAATTTAATAAAAAAGAAGGAAACTGCGATTGGGTATTACCATCAGTCATATTACCCTCCCGAACTGGACTATCACCGAGAGTATCTGAGCAAGTGACAGGCGGGCCGACATGCAGATATTATAGCGCTGCGGCGGCGGGGCGTGGGCAGAGCTCCGAGTTATTGCTTGTCCCACCGCCTGTTACCGTTATCTTATAGCCCTTTATTATATAGGACTTGGGCTGGTTGGGAATTGCGTGGTTTTTCTACTCGATTTTAAATGGGATGTTATAAAGAAAGGGTTGTGTAAAATCTTTCTAGGAGTTTTAGTCATAACACAGGCTAATGGCATGGGCCACAGCGAAAGGCCGCATGCGCAGGCCGCAGGCACAGGTCGCAGGCACAGGCCACAGGCACAGGCCACAGGCACAGGCCACATGCACAGGCCACAGGCACAGGCTGCAGGCACAGGCCGCAGGCACAGGCCGCAGGCACAGGCCGCAGGCACAGGCCGCAGGCACAGGCCGCAGGCACAGGCCGCAGGCACAGGCCGCAGGCACAGGCCGCAGACACAGGCCGCAGGCACAGGCCGCAGGCACAGGCCACAGGCACAGGCCACAGGCACAGGCCACAGACACAGGCCACATGCACAGGCCGCAGGCACAGGCTACAGGCACAGGCCACAGGAACAGGCCACAGACACAGGCCACATGCACAGGCCACAGGCACAGGCCACAGGCACAGGCCACAGGCACAGGCCACAAGGCCACAGGTTTCCCTCATTATAAAAAAGAAAGTGTAACATTAATGGGGATGGCAACTGCGAGACTAATGGAGCTTGCATAGCTGGTTCCACTTCCAAGCACCGTAATTGGTTGAAAAACTGTAAATGTCATTTTAAAAATGGCTTGTTTTCATTGGTCATATTGAAACCTAGCTATGGTCGCGCCATCTACCTTCAGCTTTTAACGGCCTTTCCCATTACATGCTGATGTTTATATAGGCCGGTAAGTATTAATAAAGTTTATGTGTCATTACTCATTTACACGGTACATAAACAAATTGTCATTTACAAAGATCATTGGAAGTTCAACCTGTAGTTATTAAACATCCTCGTTAACGTTTTAAAACTAATTTTTGCACATAAACTGTATACCTACATAATTAAATCGTAAAAACAAGAATAATTGTTGTGTTTTTGTAGATGAAAACTAGAAATTAGCATGTGATTAATGACTGGAAACTCGCTTCTTTACTTGTGTTTTATTAGCGAAGGTCGTGTGGCCAGTTAATGGTAATATAGGCTCGCCACCCACCCAACTGGCGAAATGTGGGTTTGTGTACTATAGGTAGAGCTCAGCCTAACCCTTCATGGATTACAGGCGTGATGTTTTATTATCTACGGTGGATGAAAGAAGAATACAACCCTAATCTCTTCAAAGTAAGAGTGAACAGGCTTCTTCTGGGTAAGCTCGTACCATCGTCAACTTTGTCTCTGTCATCTCTGACCTAGACTAGAGTCAAGAGCAAACCCATCCCAAATTAAAAAAAATTGTAGAAATCATCTTTGCGTAGATTTTCAGGTGCATGATGGTTATGACTGTCTTTTATAGTTAACCCTTTCCATGAAGGCAAACCATCATAACCCGTTTCTTAAGTTTAAAGACCCGTTTCTGATATCTCTACTGAAGTTATTCCCTTGGCACACAGCCCTGCAAACAATATAAATTGATTCATCTCATTCCCATATCATAGGCTTCCTGAAATCGTGCCTCCTGAGGTCGAAATCTTAGAAACTATTGTAAGGGAACCGAATATCGTACATTGTTAGTCAGCGATGCTCAACCTGCAGATCTTAACCGTGATGTTTCTGACTTTTTGTCGTTGATGCTATTGCGACATGTTTTCCTTATACTTAAATTAAGGCATAGACCTTAGATCGAAACAACTGGAAGTCAAAGCCTAAGTTCTGGCCAAGTCGTGGCCTTTGCCCAGGAGTGGGATAACGCCTGCTAATAGTATCAGAAAGTTAAAGTCAAAGTCAAAGTCAAAGCATTTATTTCAATTAGACCATTACAGGCACTTTTGAAAGTCAAAAAAAAACAAAATAAAACGCGAAGCTACAGTCCCAGTCACAAGGCATAATAACTTGTGAAAGTACTGTAGTTGCCCATTCCGTAGCGTAGATCTCTATGGAGAAGAACGGGCAAGAAACTCCATGGACACTCTTTTAAATCAAAATATGTTACAAAATCTTGGTTACATCATTCATGTTAAGAATTACAAATATGTGAGAACAATGTAGAAATACGGGCAAGTTAAGAGCGTCCAGAGTAAAAGATTAAATCAGTAATTAAAAAATAAAGTAATTAAAATAAACCGTGGCAGCTAAGAGATGACCAGTCACAACTGACAGCGCCCGTTCACGAACATGACGCATGTATCAGCCATCATTCAACTCAACCAGAAATTCAGTATAGGGCTTCGTGGAGTAATGCTTCGGCAAAGATCGAAAACAAGGTTCATGCGAACTGGGTCACAGTGAAGTCCGGTTCATACATACACACATAAGCTCACGCCATTAACCCATTAGGCAGACTCCAGAATGCCACCTGCCGCGATACTTAAGGTCTGGTTCCTATGGTCTTAAGTTAGGTTTCATCTTTCCGTGGTCGACTCACGTAGAAACGATTATAGTCAGTCAGTTAGTTGCAGTAGAAACGGAATAAAATCATGATTATCATCATCTGCCTAGTCTTGTCCCAATTATATTGGGGTCGGCTTCCAGTCTAACCGGATGTAGATGAATACCAGTATTTTACATGGAGCGACTGCCTATCTTACCTCCACAATCCATTTAGTACTGAGTAATTATGGAATAGAATAATATGCTGTATTATGATGTACTAGCATAATGTACCCGTTTCTGACCACCTTTTTTAACCAGATAGGTTTGCATTTAGCAGCAACTCGCCTGATCTGAAGCTATAATGCGGTCTAGAGTGGGGCACGCTTACCTAGAACCTCTTACCATTTAGTCAAAAAGTCGATCCTGGCCATAAATGTTGAGTGTCCCTGGTCCAGATAATACCGTGTGTACAGGCCACAAGGCAGCCGACAGGTAGGCTGACCCCGCGCGCACCGCGTATAAATCCCATTGTTTCAGCAGATAGATATTATTTAATATGTACGCCAGATAAATATAATACTATGTGTTATAGCCGCATATTGTAGACCCTTTCACACCTCTGTATTTATGTTTTGTTGAGTCTAAACGGATAGCTGAATTGTGTGATTATCGTCGGTTGCTGGTGATCATGGGTGATACTATCTGAGAGGTACTATCGGGTTTTGAGTTCAAGATAATAACGGTCACCTACAGTTGAGATAAGCACCCGGTTTTTGAATTGGGTATTGAGTTTATCAAATTTTACTTAAAGTGATTCTTTTAAGTTTAAAATTTCTTACCAAATTAATAAATTCGATTGAATTTCGGTCTTCGTCAGTACTTACCGTACGGACGAAGACCAATCAAGCTGTACAAAACCAGTATTTAGCGGATCTATCATGTATGGAATAAAGATTTCTACACAAAGCGAAGCCATTTTATGCTGGAAATGCATAGCTTGAAGTGTCGCTAATAGAGTTGAACAATTTCTCAACTTTAAGTTCTCAATTAGAGGGATAAGAATAAGTAACGTCGGTGTTATTCATCTCATAAAAATGATTTACCAACAATGAAAACTAATAATTTTAATGCAACTAACCGATAACTTCAGAATTTAAAACATGAAGAAAAACACCTTTCAATCGAAACCAATTTTATCAAAATCGGTTCATCCGTTTAGGAACTACCACAGACAGACACACACAGATACACACGTCAACATACAACACCCCTCTTTTTTGGTCAGGGGTTAAAAAGATTTATGTTTTAACGATTTCATTCGCAACAATTACTGGGTGCTAGTAACTACATAGTTACCTTAGTACCTTAGTCTCAGTGATTCGATACAATCAGTGCAATGTATCATCGGTATAATCGATTACGATATGATAGAATCGATTGTCAACTCGAGTGGAAGGCGTAAAGGGCGTAAAGCGATCGTACGCCCACGTGTTCACGACATCTCGCTATATCGGAAGCTGTGGTAGCCTATTATGTCGCATCTCTAAGGCTTTTAGATAGCCGCAGGGCTTTTCAACTTCAACGGAGTACCGTCACCAATATCGACGGCAAAATGTCGTAAGTGCCATTGAATTTAAATGGCCCATAAAATTTTGAAGTTTTTGGGCTATTTAAATTCAAGGGATTAATTCTTCGTTTGTCCCACTGAGTTTAGTCCTACATGAAAAAATCCTAGTTCGTTCCAAAGTATAATTTTTTGTTTTATTCACGATTCGTCCTACTTTATATTCCTTCTAAGGCCATTTTATTTTTTAATGTTAATTTTACTTTTTTTTTACAACCGGCAAAACACGTATTAATCCATATTCAACATAATAGGGGGAGATTCTTTCCTATTGAATTGCTTTGTACACTGTTACAATCAAACCCTCGCACGGAATTCGATGACATTTACAAGAAGAAAAGGTGTATTAATGTGTTGTCCATCGTGATGTGATGATAAGTAACTAGAAGAAAAATGAAAATGTATTTTCCAGCAACGAAGCTAAACTGTCATACAGTTGATAGGGAAAAAAGAGTACTTATAACTTACACTGAATGTTTTATTACAACCTCATTTCGAATACCAAACGCATTGAGGTTCGCCATCAAAATTGAAATTCGAACTTTTGAGTAATAACGTCAAACAAACGTAATGCGGCCTGTCAAAAAGAAAAAAAAAACATCAGTACAAGTTCATCTCCGAACCGAAGCTCACGTTTCCATATAAAATCAAGGAACTGCAAATATGCAGATCCAAACTAATAAGTTTGAGTGTGTTTTGACAATATATGCCGTTGTGGCTCTCAAGAAGACTCAACAGCAGTGAGAACTCTCAGTAAATATTAGCTGGACTGGACAGGACGCAGAAGCTTGGAGGTCAGAATTTCCTTTCTCCTAGCGAGCGTTCTGTTCGTATCCTAGGCTCCTCGAAATGGATGGCGTCATTACTCGCACCCTGATAGCATAAGCATACTCACCCTGTAATTTTCCCACTGCTGGGACTCAACCCTCCACTTTATGAGAGGGAATAGGCTGTCCTGTAATCGACCACGCGGGCCCAGTGCGAATTGGTAGATGTCACGTGTCTTCGATTTTTTTGTTGTAGGACTTATGGGTTTCGTCACCATGTTTTCCTTCACCGATTTGAGATCAGTGGTGATGAAATAAATTACACAAAGCCGGGCTACCCCCACTGGGCCACCACTGCTCACATCCGGATAGTTGACTATTTATTAAAATAAAACATCTTTTAATTTCTCAAATCAACAGACAATAACAGTACCTTAATGATTTACGTAACCAAACTGCTACAGTTTCACGAATGCATTCGTAATTCTTCCGAAGCTTCATTCCTACATACAAACATGAGAGACAGTTATTTTTTAAGTAACGTGGACATATCCAGAGCAGGATTCCAGCCTTAATTAACCGCATCGAATGTAATTGATAAGTCCATGTGATACCTTTTTGGATAATTAATATTGTGTAGTCGATTTAACCCGTTCTGTCTTTTGTGGGTACAAGAATACAGTAGCGAGAATTTTGGTATGTTACTAAAATGATAGTGGGTTTAGTAAAGTTTTTTTTAATTTCAGTTTTTTTATTTAATTTCATAGCAAAAAGTCTTTATCATAGTAATGATGATGATGCCATCTTGCCGACTTCGGCCACAGCTACTGCATTCGATGGCTTTCTAGGGTGGTTGTAGAGAGCTTTGGTTTGCTGCTCTTTCATTTGCTCTCAAGTGGCTAGCATATCCAACATTGGCCAAAAAAACTCCTAGCACAAAGTGGACATGTCAGAACACCATGGACGACATATAGTAGATTATAGTCACAGAATAAAGATTACAAGATTACCTTCGGCCCAATAAAACATAAGACGATTCCGCGTTAATTGTAGATTTGTAGCTTTCCCAGCAATAACTCATAGGCTACCTACTGATCTTCATGTGGTATCTAAGTGGTCCGTAATTTCTACTCGTCAGAAATTCCTAGGCCAGACTATGAATTGAACTCGCGACCTCCAGACCGCAAGCTGTTGGTCAATTATCACCTCCATCTATCCTAGTTCATAAAAGTATCCGCCTTTCTAACACGACACTTAAACCTTTGCTCTCACCATAAAGGATAACAATCTTGAAGATAAAACTTATACATAACTTATCTGCATCAGTCTCGCCATTACGTTGCGAACTTACATATGATCTGCTCTCAAATCTTAAAAGGCTATAGTCCAAACGTTAACGGTACATGCATAATTATTGTTATTGCACAAAAATGTAATTACTTGCAGCGATATTTATTGATAAAAACATATAAAATATGACAGGGCGACCCGCGACCGCTGCGGACGGCAGAGATAAAAGAGGATCTGCACTTACGCGTCTCGTATGTGTAGTCTTGCCCTTACTTTGCGATAATTTTTTCTAGAAGACTTTCGCACAGATCTCCGTAACATTATTCCCTATGTAAACACCACGATGCCCATTGCTCAGTGCTTTTAATGATCCTTGAAAATTAAATTTAGTTAGTTTAGTGTATTTTTGTCTGTTAACTAAATTTTCATCAATAAAAAAATAACGAAATAACTTCTTTTTTCATGTCTCGACGGACCCCCGTCCTTCCGCATCCAAAGATCTGTTTTCAGTCAAGTCTCATAATTTAATTAAACATAATTACAGCACTTATACTTTACGTACATTCTAGCCATTCACCTTTCATTTCCTCGCAGCGCTGCAGTCACCGGCTCCAACCTTACTACACTCTCATAACCTATAAACAATTAATTACAACAATTTATCGCGCCTGACTACAGATACGCGACAAGCGGAGGAATGTGCTACAGTTTAAATGAGGCTGCGCGGGAGTTGAACCGGTCGGGGGCGATCGGCCGCCTCCGCGCAACTTCGGGGAAAGGCCGACCATGATTTATAGCTAAAATTAAACTCCGAGTACAGGTCGCAGCAACCGAATGCAGGGAAATGAGATCACGACCGAAGTAGGGATCGATTATATCGATAATTTGACGGCTCTGTTGTGAAATATCTTAATCGTGACAAGTAGGGTATGTCAAAATATATAACGTGATGTAACCCGGTGCTACCGTTATAAGGCTTTAAAAGTTCGATCCAATTAACGGTTTTCTCATTTCCTGTTTAATGAAAAGTGAGTACCTAAGTAATGCCTTCCAAAATCGATAAAAAATTAAGGGTTAAAAGGTCCGTATAGGGTACCGTTCTTTACGTAAAATGAGAAACCTTACAATCTTTGAATTGTTTGAACTGCGAACACCGCAGAAGTCTGGACGTCGTAAAATCTAGTTCCATAAAAGGGTGACAGAGCATTCGCAGATCATTCCCACCTAGCACGAATATCAATTTGAAACCAGAATATTATCTGATCTGTCATCGTGAAATAAGACCTCTTAACGGTCATGCGCACTATCGTATAATTCCCTAATTCGCATTGTTCTTATTGGTCCATCAATCGCCGGCGCATGCGCTGTACAGTCCAACGCAGGGTATATATTGCTGGATGAGATAAAACGCCAGTCGAGCTGCGGCAGCGGTCGCGTTATCTCGATCAGGGAGCTAGTAACTGCGGCCCGCAGGTCGTTCCATACAAATTGTATGGCATATCTACTACTACTTTTGGGCATAGTTAACCTTATAGTTTTCTTGTAGCATGTTCTCGGCCGCTAATGGGAGCGATTCATCGCGTCAATGGTGTGAGAAACGCGTAAATAGTCCTGCCCTGAAGATGGAACCTGCTGATACTATTCGAATTGTATCGGTGTGAATGTAGGAAATTGGATTTAGTTGCTAGCTGAAAATAATAAATGGACATATAGGGAACTGGCCAATGGCCATTTAGTACGGGATGTTCATATGTGAACTCTTTAAAGGCCTGCGTGTTATAGTTGCTGCCAATTAGCATGGCAATAGCAGTCATTGACCCATCTACATTTATTGAAATCCTTCATTGCAATCATGGAAATAAAGACGTTTACATTTCCCTGCATTTACATCTATCGTATTCCTCAATATTTTAACCAATGAAAACTAAATAAATGTTTCATTGTTTTGGTTCGTGCAAAGAGATATTAATGGAAGGGCAGTGACCGATATTGCCATTCTAAATGGCAGCAACTATAGCAAGTTTTTACAGGAAACTTAATTTTACATAACCTCCTAGATAAATCCTCAATGATACAAATCATCAATCTATTTTTACATAGCTGAAAAACGATAAGAGTGATTGACCTAAACCATAACCAGATCATTTGCTGTCTGTGGTGACTTGGTGTAAAAGTTGTTACGTGAAAGATGCGTAGGACTGTTGCACTCGGCTGTTTATTGTAAGGCTTTATACCTCGCAACACTGTTGAGTGAGAATGACAATCGATGAATTTTCAGTGTAAGTAGGAATCAAAACGTTTCATGCAGGTTTTGTGTTGAGAAAGTTTCTAAATACAGCTTATATTGGGGATGGACCATGTCGGGCACTGCAAAGTAGAAGACAGTAAGTTCCAACTCAAAGAACTTATTTATTTTTTACACCTCTATTTATTCTTCCGGGTAATCCAGTGTTGCCTTGTGAAGAAAAAGACCATTCTTAATTCACTTTCCCGGAATCAAAATGACCCTAGTAAACACAATGACAAACAAAAACTATTTCATAAAACTCCAAACACAAATTCTACTTCGCCACTGCATCATATCACTTCGCCTCTCATACAAGAATAAATTTACACAGCAATAAAAAGCACATAAAGTGACATAATAGCTCGGCATCTGCCATCCCTCCTGCTTCTAAATAGCTTCATAATACGGTTGATAGTCATATCTAGTCCATCTTACATTAACATATAAAATACAAGCGCGCTTTATGCGTTTATAACTCGAGAATCGCTGAACGAATTTTGATAGAATTTTTAGTGTTCTTTTTCTTATTGTTATTCCATTATTTTGATTTCAAAAGAAATATCTTCACTATAGAGATGTTTTTATCATACCTAGTATTTCAACATGCGTCAGTGTGTGTTAGTTGAAAGGCATAATTTAATTAGAAATCAATAAAAAGTCGTTTTAGTTATATTTTGTTGTTTAAAGACATAATACTTTTTTAATCAAACACGTAGGTATCCTCACACATAACATCGTAATTCTTAAAAAAAAGTAACGGTTTGTAGCTTTTATCACTGTGGAATTCAAAAAGGCCAAAATTACGGCCAAAAATATAACAGTGACTGCCTTTCATACTATACTAACGTCTGCAGGATTTCTGGGGTTAAGTATGTAACATTATGTCGTCTAGGTATAGTGCGTATTTAAAAGGCACTCTTCAACAAAACTAGACCTAATTTAGACGAAACGTCTAGAACATTTTATCTAGCCACAAGCTCAAACATAAACAGATAAGCTAGTTAAAAATCTGAGAAAAATCCAACATTACAACAATGCTTTCTCGCTAAAAACGGGTGTTTTAACTTTTCACATCAAGATTACCAATGAAGATAGCACAGGCGAATTAATTCGCGACATTGAGAGCGAATGCGACCTCTAAGCTCGTAAAAAATATGAGAAGAGCCCAAGTTCACATCTTGAGAATACGGAGACTGGGTTCTGAGAAACTGCAATGTAAGAGCTTGCATTATATGCGGGTCTGTGCGAAACATTGTGCGAAATTATCTAGATTTCGAGTATCTTTAGCGCGATAGTGAACATTCGAAATTCAAAAGCGATTTGGTTTTGAGATTTCATAGATGTTGTGTAGCAGTTTACGTGCCAGTATTGTTTATGGAAATATTAATCGATAAATTGAAATAAAACGGCTACCAATTGCATTTTGCTTATAGATGACCGAAAACTTTTTGACCATGCCTGTTTGGAATCTAAATAAATCTTAGAACAAAACTGCCGCGGTCTGATAAGTTCTGTAACTTGAAGTTAAACTTATAACGCTGAGGGCGATTCACTGATTATAATATAAAGTTAAATGTGTCTCGACATTGCAACAAAATAAGTCTAGAACGACTTTACGCAGACAGAATTGTTATGTCAACGTCTGTCTTAAAAATAACTTTTTATTTTTGCATTACTCCTTAAAATTTTAAACCGTTTAGAAATTAAAAATTAAAAAGAGGAAAAAATACAAATGCTGTTTATAAGTTTGAAAAAGTTAGAGGTCAGAAATGTAGTTACAGAATTATTTCAAATCATCAATACAGCTCTCCATGTTCATTAATTCCCACTGAATCATGAAATATCTTTTTCATGAAATAGTCATTTAGCGGGATTAAATGAACTTAGAGGGTTATATTGATAAATGTAATTTTGCCGTAGCCTCGCTCCGCTTCAATGGACAGTAATGTGGTGCGCTTAAGGCTTTAAGCGCCATTAAGAACCATGCTTCACCATATAACTAATAAATAAACTATAGCAAACTCATCAGACCGTACCACATAAACATAACTATGATATAAAAAACTTATCCATTAAATTGCCCGGAGACCGGTTGAAAGGTAGCCGGACCGAACAATGTCTGAACGAGATGCGACCACTGATTGCCAGTAATTATACCAAACGGCTTCTTGTTAACACGCGTTCAAAGAATAAAAAAAAAAAATTTAGGCTACTGTCTCCTTGCTTTAGTTGTGTACTTTTTTGCGTGCTACATAATATGGGCTTGTGGTGGAGGAACAGGGTGTATGTTTCGATATAAATGGAATAATATAACGAAAAAACATGTACAAAATAAAATAAAAGGTACAGAAGATCACATCCTCTAAGGATAGTTTCATTCATAAGAATAAAATTTGTAGCTTTTACATCCCTTATTGGGAGTAAGACTGGAAGTCGGCTGCCAGTCTTAATCGCAATAAGATTAAGACTGGAAGCTGACTACAACTAAATTGCGAAAAACCTGGCAGTTTATGATTAGGTTTGAATTTTTTTAGGTTTGATTTTTTTTAGGTTTGAATTTTTTTAGGTTTGAATTTTTTTAGGTTTGAATTGGTCAATGATAAGGTGTATCAATTGAGAAGATAAATAAACAAAAGAATGGCCTAATGCCTTTTGAAAGTAGGTATTGTTCATTAACAGTAACATATTGCTTAGTAAAAGAACTTAAAAAGGAAAATCAATAATTGAGTATTTACATACAAAAGCACCTAAATACTAGAATTAACTCTTAGTTACGCCACACTCCAAACTCTAAAGAATCCGGTAGCTCCAATATAATTCAATAGACTTAAGGACACTACCAAATGGATATCTAGACTAATAACAATCTAGACCACTCCATATCTATAGTAACAAGGAAACGTATGAAGAGATGTAGATTGCAGCGTATAGCGCAGTGCGCAGGTAGCGGGTGAAAGGTTTCATTGTGGTGTCATGAGCCTGCGCAAGTGCGCCGCGACGTACAGAATGAACAGGGTGAACAAAATGAACAGAGCGATCAGTGCGCGCCGCACTAGTGTAGTCGACATGTTGCTGATACAGTGAGGTGGTAGTTTAAATGCAAATGCGGTTTAATAAACACTGTATCGTGTTATGAACTTTTATTCAGTAGTTAGTTGATACTACACCCGTCACGTTTTTTTTTTTTTTAATTCTACACTTTCAAAATGTACACAATAGCCAGTATAGATAGAACAAAGTATATTTTTCAAATTAACTGCTACCAACTTAACTTTTTTTCGAAAATCAATAGTTTCTTAATGTCCTGAAACATTGTCAACTGGAATTATCTAAACCGTTACTGGAACGCACTGGTGAGAGATCCACTTCAGTAACTAGATTAGCGGTCTACTTTTCAGTCCAGTGTGCCCATTCCAGGGCAACCGGAATATTGTAGTGTAGACGGCCAATCCAGTGCTGGATTAACAGTTGAACACGCATGGTTGTTTTTTTTTGTGAATACGCACAAAATTATAATATAATTATTAAATGACTGGAATAATGTATACGATATTAGCCAGTTCACCCAATAGCTGGACTGGAATAATGTGAACCGGGCATTCCTTGCTAGTGCTACACAGAAACTTGACAAGAAGTTTATATTTAAAATAAAGTCCAAAGATTAAGAGCAGTTTTAAAAAACAAACGCTTATATCACTACCACTTACCGTTACTTGTAGTGAAGCCGAAGGAGTCCCGCTGTATGTTTCCTGAAAAAAATGGAAATATATATTGTTAGTCATGATGACAAAGGCCGAATATTTTTCTTATTTTTGTGTGAAAACTCATCATCATCTGCCTAGCCTTTTCCCGACCCTAAGCCAGCTGCCAGTCTAACCGAATGCAGCTGAATGCCATTTTACATTTGCATTTTACATGGAGCATTTATATTGTGAAAACTATCACTTGAAAAAACACACATTTAGCCTAATTAACTGTATCAATCAATTTATGGGTAAAATACATGATTTCATAAATCGCTGAAATACACTGTGTGTAAGTAATAATAATAACTTTCGATCGACTTGAGAATAAAGTTTTCTATATGTTGTATGTTTTTTTTATTTATTATGTCATTACTTTTATCTATGCCAATTTGTTTTAATGACATGACGCGTAAGAAGGTACTTATTTGGAAAAACCTGCAAAGTATCGTCTACAACAAGACGTTATGCTAATAAAAACCTATGTCATAGTAAAACACTGATTACCTCTAGTTAGCAACTCAAGCAATTTGCTGGAAAAATGAAACTCCGGTCTGAACATATCTTTACACATAAAATCAAATACAAATCACCGGTAACCAAACAAATATAAACACACAGTTTTAAGAACAAACGTACTTAAGAAAACCTTAGAAACGGCACTTGTTTTAAAACAAAATCTTAATCCTCACTGTCAGTTTTAAATTTAAAATAAGAACGAAAAATTGCTTTTTTCGGAAAGGGCGCGCGTTATGTCGTTTTGTATTTTGAACTCGAAGTCAAAGTTTCCTGGTCTGACGTCACACGTGTTATGTCAAACAAAATATTTGTGTTACATCGGCCGACCGATTGTCACCAACTGTTTAATTATACCGCCTGTCCCGATTCATTAGTGCACTATGGATTCAGGGACGGCTTCCGAATGGGATTTTTTAATTGTATTTATTTAAGGTTATGGAAATATTTCTTATTAAATATGGGCAATGCGTAATGATTTTATATTATTATTAGGTTTAGTTTATCCGTAGTATTTCTCGTTGTCTATAGAATTTCAGCGAGGTTTTCTGTATTGCATCTGATTCTGAAACTTTAGCTGTTTACTTCACCTGTAAATAATGTACTTTTATAACATTTGAATGTGTTATTGTATTATTGAGATTGTAAAACACATTTTGAAAATCACACCTAATAGGAATATTTTAAGAAATAAAAAAGATGTTTTAAAATAGAGGTGGTAAAATCTACATTGACAAGACTTAAGAAAATAAAATACTGAAACCAGTCGACTCAATATATCCTTTTTTGTAAGTCCCAAGTACGGCCCACGAGCCGTCTGGAGAGGTCAGGGTTGCCGACGCTCGTCTTTTGACCCTCATACTTCCCTCCCTCACCAACACACGATAATATCATACCTCCGTCCTCCTCCCACAGGCCGCGACACTTTGCTTGACTTTTAACCCTTCACGTCATTGTCAGTACTATCCTTTTCTCACATACCGACTTTTTAATATTGCCGTTTCATTCAAACAGGTTACGACATATCGGTCGACATATGACCCGAGCATCGGTGTTTCTCTGTCCTTTTTTATCGTTTTGTATAACTGTATGTGTGTCCTTGTCTGCAGTGTCACGACCCTTACGACTACCCACTTGAATAGATTAGGTGTTTTCGTACGAATGCGGGTTCAATATTCATTGATAATCGGTTCGTTGGCATTTTATATGCAAGAAATGTATGATTGTTTCCTTTCTTTGTAAGTAATGGTTTTATAACTGCAGTACTGGCAATGTTTCTTGAGGATAATGTTCACTAAAGATTTTTTAAGATCTTAAGTTGCGTTTTCATTTAATAATAGACCAATCACCATCTTCCAGAGTTCAGCCGATGGAAAAGGATACGTCATAGACAAATAAATATACCAAAGTTATTTGTGATTCCGCTTTTTCCGATGCATCGGAACAAAAAGAGAAAAAAAATCGAGCTGTCCGATCGATCGGACTTTGTGATTCCAATTGTTCCAATGAATCGGACTAAACGGAAAAAAAAGTAAACGTTAAACACTGTTTTTGTTTTTAATTAAATTATTGTAGTTATAAAATAAAATAATTATTAATTAATAATAGTACTAAAATAAAATAATTATTAATGAATTAATAATAGTACTAAAATTAAATAATAATTAATTAATTATTTAATCTTTCACGGTTTTTATCTAAACTTATACTATAACTTACCGGATATCCATGGAAGATATCTAATTATATTATATAAGTGTTGGTATAAATACCGAAGTTAGTTAACGATAAGCTATCTGTGGCATTAAATACATTTTGTAAGTATTGTACCACATCGCTATTTTCAGCAGACTTGTGAAATGAATGGGCCATTTCACTTCAAAACTGACTTACACCAATTCCTAGAAGTTTGTAACAATGATGTTGTATATTAATAATTACTATAGATTTCTGCAAAAAAAATACTAAGTATTCAGTTTAAACTAGAGACGATCACAGATCAGGGGGGCTACCATGACGTCTTAAAGCAGTATTTATTGGTTTAATTTTATTCCAGTGTGGGAAAAAGACGGACCTATAGCAAATGTCTAGCGCCATCTCTTTCTCACTCTTAATTTAGATTTAGATTAAAAGTAAGAATTTCTCAGTAACAGCTCAGAGTTTGGAAGTTAGTGGTATGATACCCCAGTGGTCCTGCGCTTGATCGCTCTTTGCGGTCGTATTTGATCACCGTCCCATCAGACTAAAAGCGTGGGGGAAGAAAGAGTGCACCTGTCTGAGAACACACTGGTGAATTATAATATCTCCCGCAAAGATGGCTGGTCTCCTGTGAGATTGGCCGCAGTGACCAAATACGGATATTAAAAAAAAAAAACGGCTGTTCCATACATTTTGACCATATAGGTATTGCACTTTTGTAAAAAACAGCTGTTGTGTTTTTAATAACCTATGTAATTTTTTATGTGTATCTCAGAATGTTGTACTGAATACGTGATAAATGTTTTCGCGTCGGTGTTCCTTAAACCCTATAATAATAATAATAATCTTGGCATTAATTATACAAACATTTTTATGAAATTCCCTAGCTCCTGTGGTGTGGTGTCATCATGGTACACTGTATTACATGAGCTAGTGTCTTCCCCTTATTACAATGATACAATTTAAATTATTAATGGCATCCAAAAATTACCAAGCAAATAAGAAAAAAAAGTTAAGTAAGTAAATGATAAAATAATAATATAAACATGCAATGTTGAGTAAGTATATCTATACTCTATACATACAAATAAATAAAATTGAAGATTATGTTTGTAATATTAAAATAACCACTTTTTACTACATGCATATGAATGTATATACGGTACGTATACCAAAATAACATTTTTACAATTTTTGTCTGTCTGTCTGTTTGTTCCGGCTAATCTCTGGAACGGCTGGACCGATTTTTACGGGACATTCTCTGGCAGATAGCTGATGAAGGCTAACTTAGGCTACTTCTATTTTAGAAAAAAATCTAATTCCACGCGGACGAAGACGCGAGCACAGCCAGTACAAGAAATACCTGCTTATACTTAGACTATATAACTTCCAGAAGTGTAGAAAAATCCCGCCTATACACGGTACATTTCACTCGCTAACACCAGCGGTGGCAGCGGTGGCTGGTTCAACGTTTTTCTAACAGCTGACCTGAGACGAGCCGGAGCATTCCGACCAACAACCGTACGGGGAGGAGCCGAGAATAAGTAGATACGGCGTTTTTTCTATAAGATATGTAACTGTTACATTCTAGAGATTCTTTCTTTGGGAGTGTTATTTCGTGACTAAACATTTGGTGAAATTATTGGTTCTTGAATTCGTCACTTCTTGTCAAACGCGTTGAAAAACGCTGAAGAGTTTGTTTGTTTGCTTAAACGCGCTAATCTCAAGAACTGCTAGTCCGATTTGAAAAAATATTTCAGTGTTAGATAGCCCATTTATCGAGAAAGGCAATATATCATCACGCTACGACCAATAGGAGCGGAGCAGCATTGCAAAGTGTTGCGAAAACGGGAAAAATGTGACGCAGACGAAGTTGCGCGGGACAGCTAGTAATACTTAATCACCTGAGGCATATGAATTCCTGGCATCACAATAAACATAACTGGTGATTGTATATTGTGTTGTTACCTAGTCAGAAGGGTACAGGTGCGGCAGGTCACCAATCCATGGAATATGAATTCACTATTTACGGATACGGATAGAGACACTCCCATTTTGTACAGTTGACTAACGAAATTGTAAAATGTACGCAAGCAAAGGTAAATTAGTATTCTATGGATACAGGGGTAACCGGCGCCCTGGAAAATCTCTATTAGCCTTTATTATATCAATATTTAAGTAACATCTACTGCAATAAAGATACACAACCCGCGCTACTGCTGAGTATGAGCCTACCTGGTACCTGGAATCGATTCCCGGGCCGGAAAAAGTTTCATCTACATGACATCTACCAACCCGCACTGGGCCCGCGTGGTGGATTATAGCCCACTCCCTCACATAGAGAGGAGGCCTGTGTCCCAGCAGTGGGAACATTATATGCTAATGATCATGATGAATCATAACTGGTGGAAATATCGGGAATGGGTGTACTCAGTGCTTTAAGGTATATCTCTGCCTTTGGGAATCATAGACGTGTTACAAGGTAAAGATCTACACAAACCTATTAAATAAGCCATCTCATCTCCTTCCTACATCGCTGAGAAGAAAGCGCGCTGCTATCGCGCGCGTGCGCTGCTTTTTTGCCGCGATGAATATTTATCGGCCGCCGCCGCGGCCATTAGCAAACACAAGCGATACACTTTCAGACTGATTGGTGCTGTCTTACTCGTTATTTTATACTAGTTATATTGCATTATCTAGAACTAACTCATCTGTTGGGGGTCTTAGCAGCGATTGAACTATCGAAGGAAACTATTGACTACATCGTTAATGTATAACCCTCCTTTTTGCGCCGCCAACCGAAAAAAATGGTTGGTTCTTTGTTTTACAATAGGGATGATGACTGGGTAAAGAAAACGAAATTCTATTTTGTCCGTCAATCAGGTAATACAAAAATGTTAGATACGTATTTTTTGTTTTATCAAGTTAACAAAAAAATACTTAGTTAAAACGCATTAAAGTTGCAGAGTGGGGGTTCACTACGTCACAACTAGGTATAAAATGTACTGAGCCGTGACGTCATGCGCTATTTCAACTCAAAATATCTCCGTAATTTTACGATTACGTGAAAAAAGGAAAAAAACGTGTCAAATACTTTTTAATAATCTACCCGATAGACAAATAAAAAAAAAATTGTCACCATCCCTATTACTGAACATTGGAAAAATCTAGAATAGTACTTATTGCAACTTGTCAAGTGGACGGCAAAAGCGCGCCGCGAAGAAAAAAAAAGAAAAGAGGTAGTAAGTTTAAAATTATTAAAAATATTTTTATTATATGATGTAACTAAAAGTTTACGGTTTTCGCAATTTTTCCTTTATTTGTGCTATAAGACGTTGCTTCGTACCAAATTTTAAGATTCAAGTTCACGGGAAGCCCACCCATGCGAGTGTTGAAAATTTGCGGAAATTTGAGTCTTGATAGACAGACAGACGGACGGACGGACAACAAAGTGATCCTATAAGAGTTCCGTTTTTTCCTTTCGAGGTACGGAACCCTAAAAAGATTAATATTTTAAAAATTTAATAACGGCTTATCACATGGTAATCAACTGTAAAATCTAGAAACAGTGCCATTGACAAGGATTCTTTGCACTGAAACACCATGTTTCAGAAATTTTCCATTCCTACGATAATCGTTTACTCTTCTTATGAAATGCATTTAACGATGAGGGAAAAAAGGATGCAAAAGAATCTACTCTTTCTTTTGCATCCTGAAAAAACAACCAAGAACCAATCACTTGTGGAAAACTTTCAATGGAACCCTGCCTTTATCCCAATTTAATTGGGGTCGCCGCGGCATGTCATCTTCTTCCATATTTCTCTATTACTCGTCATCTCAGTAGTCACTAACTTTCTGACCATATCAACCTTCACACAGTCCAGCCGTCGTTTTTTTGGTCCTCCTCTCTTAGTGCCATATAAATTCATACTAAATACTCGTAGTTTCCCCACTACTTTGATTGAATTTATACAAAAATCGATGCTTTACACGTATGCGTAAATATTCCTTTGCGTGTAAAGCCAATATAATTCACCCAACACATCATCGGATTGAACAATTAACACATGTATCCACTTCATTCATCATGATAATATCCAATTTAAATTCGATCTTACTATGCAATCATGTAATCATACATAGTAAGCCAGTAATCGTTGTTCCATGTAGGTAGCGTGGACTTGGCAATATACCACAAAATTAACAGAAAGTATCAAGTATTTTTGGACTTGAAAAGTTAATATAGATTAATCCAATCTTGTAGCTAATCCTGAAAATACTAGCTTTAAACTCTGGCCAAAGTGAAGCAAAGCGGCACAGTGTGTATGAATTAATGTACAAGTATGTGCGGATAAAATTTGCTCGCACCAATTCTCGTGTCAAATAAATGGGGGTGTTGAAACTAGAGCGAATAGTTGTGTCGCTATCCTAACAATTGAAACAATTGACGCGCGCAGTCGTGTCCCGCAAATTGGGTGGGATTCGCTTCAGTAGGCAGTAGGCGATTCTTCTTGTTTGTGTATCGTTGGCAAAAAGTTAAAATATGTTTAGGTCAAAACTCAGCCACGCGAACACTTCTCGCTGAGTAGGCGATTGAGATTTAGGTTAGGCCTCCACAACCGCAACCGGGTACCACAACTGGGTAATACGATACCCCTTGGTAAGACTGGATGTCAGACTTTTGGCTTCTGACTACTCGTAACGACTGTCAAAGATCAGCAAATGACAGCCGGGACCAACGGCTTAACGTGCTTTCCGAGGCACGGAGAAAACTCGCTATGTAATTATGGTTACCCATCCATCCACTCTACGCAAAAATATTCTTTGAAAAAATTATTTTAGGGAGTGAAAACTCACTTGTGGTGATAGATGTGTTGAATAGTACAGCGGTCATGGATTGTATTTTTTTTTAACTTGTGAAATCGTTGTAACTTTGACCTCCAAATATTTCCGTAACTGGAAAGTTCCCAAGTGTAGCACAGAACTAAAAAAAAAATCGCTAGTACAGGGTGTACAAGTGCCTTTACGCTTCGTTAAGTGTCTTTTAATACACCCATTTTAAGCTTTTCGATAACTTATATCAATTCAACACATTTTGACTTTTCTATTACAGTTTTAGGAGATAAAAGTCACTTTGCAAGCCTTCTGGTAAGTACTATAATCTAATTATTCCTAAACCCATCGGAACTTGTTCTTCCTAGACCGCTTTCTAGCCAGGAACTGTTTCCCTGTCCAATAAAATGTATGCTTTGAACTCTTTATGCGAGCGAACAGTTAAATCTACTATTACTGTTATTAATAGGACCATCTAATGATCATTTTCTTAATTGGACAAACGTATTATGAGGGGATATTTGATCCAAGGATGGTATGGTTGAAAAGTTTGTCTTTCTGTCAGCGCTGAATATCGCGATAGATATTTACATTTACATTATGAAATACGTCATCTGCACATACTAGTCTAGTCTTAGAAAAAGAAAAGAAAAGACTACGACGTAGAATGTACTAAAAAGAAAGAAAAAATGTGTAATGTGTGTGTCCGTCACAAAACGAAAAAGTACTTTCTGAGTCCGGTGTCCGCAGCGAGTCGGGAGTCCGCTCCTACCGGCTTGACTGCAACAGTAGTTCTCATTCATTCATTTATTGTTTAATGAAACGAAAAATGAGTTTAAGGAACTTCCTAGGGATGTCTGAAAATTCAGTGACAGATAGAGAAATGTGCTGCCTTACCACTAAAGCTTTCCTAGTTTTCCTGTACTTGCGTAAAAATATCATCCTAAGAGAAGTCACGTGCAACACCTAGCCAGAACTAACGTCCCTGCCTTCAATTTGAATTTGAAATCAGAACGCAGGTCATTACACGGCGCACACGCATAACTTTTTCACAGTCCACTGAAAAAATCGTATAGGCTCATTATATTTGCATTTTAGTTGTAAAACCTTTCATTAGATATCTCATTTATATTGACGAAATTATGAAACTGTAGAGGGAAAAGTTACTGAGTCGCAGTCTTCGTTTTTAGAGCTTACTTATTTAGTTTTTTTGGAAATCAATATACTATTACAAGAGAGATAAAAAAGTTATTATTGTTCACCGAAATTGACATCTTCTACACGTTGATTTTGTTATTTTTTTTAACAGGTACTATAAAATATACATTTAACAAGACGTCAACTACAAAAAACTTAAAATTGACCGTCTTGAAACCTCCCATTTTTAAGGACTTATTTGTCCGTCCGTCCGTCCGTCCGTCCGTCCATCCGTCCGTGTCTCATGAACCGTGATAGTAAGCCAGTTGAAATTTTTACAGATTATGTATTTCTGTTCCCGTTATAACAACAAATACTAAAAACAGAATTAAATAAATATTTGAGGGGGCACCCCTACAATTTAATGTTTTTATGCTCGTTTTTTTTTTTTTTTAAATAATGGTACGGAACCCTTCGTGCGCGAGTCCGACTCGCACTTGGCCGATTTTTTTCAAAACATTTGTCTATTTTAATTTTATGACCACATTATAACTAAGCGACTTTTCGCTCTTCTGTAACGCCTATACTCACTAAATATCGTTCCGATTTCGTATCAAATTGATTTCGTACATAGTATTTTAAGATTAGAGGTTGAAACCCGCCCTCTGAATCAGATCATAGACTAGATTTAGCCGGTTCCGCTTGCAAGGCTAAAGATAAGACCGGACTCCAGTACTATCGCGTTTGATAAAGTTACTTATTACGATTGGTCATTCAATCTTAGTTAATTTATTTGCTCTATTTTAATTAAGTAGGTAACACAAACTTGTACCTGGTTCTGTTTCAAGTTGATTAAACTTTAAAGTTAAGGTTCGGTGCAATTTATAAGTACTTATATCTTGATAAGGCCTGTCACCGCACCGACTTCATTCACCGACCATTCTATTTTTCTAAGGAATGCGCTTCACCGCGGTTTATCATTTAAAATAAAAGTTCGCGAATACAGTCGGAAAAAGCTAGCAGTACGTCACAAGCAACGTTAATATTTTCCCCATTTTTTGTCTTTTTACTTTAGTATATCTGTGTATATGATAATTTATTTTTATACATATATTTTGATATATATTTATAGTATTTTATATATATTATACATTAGTATTAAATTAAAATTATTTTAAGATAAACACCTACAAGTGTTTGTCTCTGTCTCACCTAAAGGAGAGACAGATTGAAAATGCCCATGGCATTAAGTCCGACTCTGTACTTTGTGAAGTACCTAACGACTAAAGTCTGAACCAATAAATTATGTTTATCAACACTGCTTAATTCATATTATACACTTTACATTACAACTGGTCTAACTTAACCACTGATCAAATATAGCCAGTAATGGGGCTCCTTCGTGCTAGAACTACAGTATCCCTGCCTATCCCTTTTGGTCTAATAGCAGCGAGTCAGCTTAGTTAGTCGATGCCCATATTAACACTTAACAGCTGTATCAAAGACTAGCTTTTCTCGACATGTTATGGTCCATGTAAGACTACAAGTACGAATCTATGTAGTTCCTCCTTTTAAAAATAAATTTGTAAGACTCTTCAATAGGTTTTTTGCGGGGAATGCGAGGCAAATTGCATCAACGATACTATTTGTTCTGAACTGTGATATGTGGAGGTGTTTGATTGAAGCTATCTTTCTGCTGATCTTACAGGCAAGATTCCTGAGCTTTTATTTTTCCACTCTTTGCTGGTCTCTGAATGTAGTCATTTTAAGTTTTAGGCCTTGCCACGCTCTACTGAAGTTTGAATTTCGAGTGCTACATTATATTGAAGGAATAATCTTAAGTGGACTTTGACTAATTCCTTAGTCAAATCACAAAACGTCAGTTATATTATACTCTGAAACATGTAGATTCCGTTTATTCATTGTATGGTCAAACGCACTTCGTAGAAAAAAACTAGAACTATACACGAGTACTAACACCGGAACTACAAAAGCTTTTATGAGTGCTGCGAATTATACCACGCTATTAAAGTCAAACAGTTAGTATCACAGAAGCTCGGAGACTGAACCTAAGGCGGGATCAATTTTCTCTGTGAAAACACATTTTGTTATAAGACTTCCGGACAGTCGCTACATCCTTCAGGTCTACAGCACATTGTCTTTCAATAATTTTTTTTATTATTATAAATAGGCTCGCGCTTGACCACTATCTCACCTGATGGTGAGCAATGATGTGGTCGACGGTGAAGCACGCTTGCCTAGAAGAAACCTATTCACTCTTGACTTGACTTCAATGCCCCCAATCACATGCATCCTAAAACCGACTTCTAACAGCCTCGATAAATGTCTACTAACCCAAAGCTTTCCATGAATTTCCACGAATGTCTCAGTCCGGAAATTAGTTCCACAATAGCATATAATAAACTTTTACATAAATGTCTTAGGAATAACCGGCTGGTTTCAAAAGGCCTGCTTTCATTCCAGCCTATTAACAGGTTAGGTGACGTCCAGTTTTTGTCGGTTATCCGGCGAGGTGGAATAATTATGGAGGCACTGATGGACGTTTCCGATGGTTTTTATGATGAAGCTGAACTAGAGAGGAGGTTACTGCGATTAAGTAGATGAGTGAGGCCATGTTCCGTTCTTGTGTCGATGTAGAAGTATTGTTGGTATATGATTGTTTAGTGATATGGCCCGGGAGACGCTGGACAAAGATTTGTGTAGTATGTTAAATTATAACATCCGCTTTTCTTCGTGGGTGTTGTATTACGGAGTGAACTCGAAGAGTTAGTCAGCTAAACTTTAAACTAAAATAACGGGTTGCACAAATATTGCATTTACTTTATTACAGGAATTAAGTAGAATACCGTTCCCAAAAATTACCAAAAGAAATGCGCACCTTACAAATCCTCCCTTTGACTGCTATGAAAATATATATTTCATTTTAGTAAAAAAAAATTGATTGTTTGTAAAGTTGGTTTACGGACGATAGTTTAACGTGACAACGTCATAACAAAACATTGATGCGGCGCAAGCGTACAATGAGCGTAACGGGACAATGAGTCATCCTTTTTCGTGCATGCAGCCGGCTTATTAGGCAGTTCATCGACTTATTAGACGCTGTCACGTCAAAAAAACATATAATATTCACTACAATAAGGACAGAAAAAGTAGTTAATTCCCTTCAAACTCTGTTCAAAACAGTATGACGCTATAAGTATGACAGAGGGGCGTGGTCGTCACGGATTGCATGGCATACATCACCACAGCAGTTTTACCTACCATCTTACGCCTACCCATTGTGTTCCGAAGGTTGCAGCATGCTACAGCAATCAGTAAAATGTCTTTAATTGATTTTGAACTTTATTGTTAAAGGTCAAGGTTGATTAGGAAAATTTGACAGATTCAGGTAGCTTGCTTTGCTGTGTGCCTTAGTTTGACAAACCAACCATCATTGTATTACGCTACAGTTGTATCACTTGTGAAATAATGACTTGTCATTAAAAGGCGTGACGGTGATGAACTGTCTTTGAACCAATAAAGCATGTCTTTTTCTCTGCATTATGCTAAGTGGATCACTTTTTACCTGTGTCTTCTTCCGTGGAATGTAGAGGGTTATTCAAAATATGTAGAAGGTGGATGAATTTCCCAGAATAGTTGCTCAAATTATTATTTATACTTGTTTTTCTTCACGCTCTCTTTTCTCTAAAGAACATAACATAACGCCTTAATCATTGAATCAGGCAGAGCTGTAACCCTCATTTCTCCGAGTTACGTTTGAGTCTTATGCCCCTAATAGGGGACGAACCTATTTCACAAATCCGGACTGCTATTCAGATATTCCTTAAAATAACTCTATATTTACCCTTTTGGGAAAGTTTTACTTTCTACAATATAAGTATCTTGAATCAGTATGCTTGTTATCAATAAACATGCAACCTTTTTTTACAATTCAGGTAAACAATAGACCACATTCTAAGTAGCTGTTAACCCGTTCAGTCAGCGTAAACCGAAGGAAGCCGAGATACAAGGGGCGGGTCACCTCGGTACTGCACAACCATATCATTTGCCACGGTCACTGCCTAGCTTTATTGAATTCTGAGGGTTCACTGTGTGACATATGGCAATTGTGGGTACGCCTGTAAGTAGGGGGTTATGCGCTATGTCGTGTTGATGTTTTGATGAAAGCATTGCTTTTTTCCCCGACTAGCAAAGGTAGGGTTAAGTATTAACGTTTTTTTTTTTTCGAAATTGGTATAGCTTATACTGGTTCGACGATTTTAACACGTCCTTGACTGATTGACCGGAAGACAAATTATAAAGAGAATTAGAAAAATGTGAGGGGAAAAGAACCACCGCAATTCTTACAACTGTGACCACCGCGCGGGCTTCCCCTATCAAGTGAAAAATAATCACGGAAATGACCCAGTAATCACGGAGTAATCGGTGTACAAATACAAAAAAAACCCCCGACGGACATTCCTCTAAAAAACCAAAAATAAAATTAATCCAAGCGTCGTCGTAGCGTCGGGGGTCCGCTTTGTTTGTATATATATTTTTATGTATTAAGTGGTCCCCCGACGCTACGACGCTTGGATTAATTTTTTTTTTGGTTTTTTAGAGGAATGTCCGTCGGGGGTTTTTTAAATTTTAAATTTAATTTTTATTTCATGCTTTTTAAACTTAAATTATTTTTTCTTAGCCTTGACTGTCCCACTCCTCGGCATACTCCCATTCCTTCCACTTTTCTTGGTTTTGCGCCTCTTCTCGCTTATTAACGAAAACAAGGAAAGATATGAATTTAAAAAAAAAACTTGAGCTTATAGGGGGGAGGGCGGCCCACCCCCCTGGCGATGCCCATGGTGAGAAAGTGACAAGAATTCAAATTTCCAATCAACTAGACCCGTAGAAGTTGTTTAAATCCCTTCATCAACTAGAAAAGAGGTGATGAGCTTCAAACGGCTGAGCAGATTTTCTTAAAACATAGCTAAGAACACTCTCGATTAAAATACCTTTCAAATGACACCAATTTTATCAAAATCGCTTCATCCGTTTGGGAGCTACGATGCCACAGACAGACACACAGATACACAGATACACGGGTGAAACTTATAACACCCCTCTTTTTTGGTCGGGGGTTAAAAAGAAGAATGCCGGTGGAATACATAGCCTCCTCCTTTTTTTGAAGTCGTTTAAAAACAGAGTTTCGTGGACGAAGCAAATGAAGTAGGAACTTATGTGTGAAAATATGTATGGATTTAAATGTACAATACATGAGTAGGCATGTATACCCATTACTGGGCAATTCTTCTTCTTCTTCTTCTCGTCGTATCAATGATACTTCTTTGTTATATAGTTTGGGCCCAGTAGGTAGCCACATTTAAGGCAGTGTCAGAGGCATTATTTAGATCGTCGAGAGTGCAGGTAAACTGACACCTTGGACACTCCTGAGCGCCGCTCTCGCACTTGGTGTTGGAGGAATTAATGATAACATAACTAGGCAATGACATGTTCTGAGTACTCGAATAGTCTCTGTAGCTCCGTCTCTTTCCCACACTGGAATAAGATTAAAACAATACTGCTTTAATACGTCATAGTAACCTCCCTGGTCATGGTTCGCGTGAAGGTGTATGCAGTCAACACTTCTATCTTCATCACATACTCACCGTAATTCATTGTTGTACAGGAGATTTAGAACGTTAAGTTCAGTTTAGCCTGCTTCCAAATGGGTTACATCCAAACGGGCAATTGCCTGTTGGTTTCCTTAGGTCATCGCTATTCGGCAGAACCTGATCTTCTTCGTCATTTCTTTTTTTAGCTGTTATTATAATAGAACCAAGAATAAAAGAATTGACTTACAAATAGAAATGTAACAGTCTGGTGTGGTCGATTAATCAAAGATAACCCAAATACGAGATAGAGCAATTTATTTAAATTAATTCGTCTATCCGTGTATCGAATTCACTGGGTATCCAAACACGCTATATACGATCGCAACAAACTTGCTTATCTGTTGCTTGAGCAGCTATTTGCACCTATTTTACAGCAGCCAATCGTTCAGCCACTGCGCCAACCGTGCCGTAGTAAGTCACAGTATTGGTTTGTCAGACTACTTGATCATCATTCTTTTGTCATTTATCTGAGCATGACGCTGGATCTTTTCTTCTTTCGTACTTCTCTATTAGTCGCCGTATGAGCATTCTAGCTACCTTAATCATCTTTCTCACAGTTCATTCACCAGTTCTTTTAATCTTAAATGATATCAGTAGAAGATGAAAATGGCTTGTTTTTTCACAACTATTATGGATGAAAATGGAAACGTTCACTCTAAAAACGCTTATTTTGTGATCAAGTGATCACATTCTATGGTTTTTTATACCATGTCTGGGGATAAACTATCTTCTTTAAAGTCTTAATTTTAAGGTCTGACAAATGCGGCAAGAAACGATTATTTGTACTAAATCAGAATCTATATCACTTCAACTTCGAACGTTCGCTCCACATTTTATCCGACAGTCCCCAAAGCGGTAGTAACACTAACAGCAATGGCGGGGCTCCGCCGTAGATCACAACTATACAAATATGGCGACAGGCTGTTAGCCTATAACCTGGCTAGTGGCAATACACGCTTCCTGTTTGTAATTTCCGTTGAATGTCAAACTGCGTATTATCATTAATTGATGGAAGAAAGTCTCTAAAAATAAAGGAAGTAAGTACTTACAGCAAATAGCAATGTTTAGTTTTCTTCCTTTTTGGTTTTAATAGCGATTTTTTTTGTTAGACTATGTATTGTGTAATTGTATAAAATCTATGTCCTTTTCCACTTAAGACTATTATACTAGTAATAATTATCTTCCTGACCGTGTCCGATGTTACTTGTTAACACATTTTTTCTTCTATTCTCCTCTGCCAACTGTCACGATATCATTTACTCCTTTTTCTTTCATATACAAGGTGTTGTTTTGCAACCTCGTCAAATTTCAGGAGGTGGTCACGAAAGACATAAATAATCAATTAAAATTACGGTACCTAGTTAATTAATAATAAACGCTGATTTTTTTGGTTGTTTAAGTTTGTCAGTATTTCAGAATAACCCCCTTAACGTGGTTTAGGGACTACGAAGTTATCGAATATACGTTTGAGATTGTTTGTATGTGTGTAAGCGAGGTTATAAGGCAAGAACCAGACGGGCCGCGTTTAAAACAAGAGTGGGTCACACTTACCAATTTCCGTAAAAAAGAAGAAAAATAAAAATTACCTACCCATTTTATTATTGATTCGGGACGAGAATCATTAGTTTAGTTACCTCCTTGAATTTGACGAGGATGCAAAACAACACCTTGTATATCATTCCTCACACAGTCAATCCATCGTTTCTTTGGTCTTCCTCTCCCTCTCCATGGATCAAAATCTCACATTTTAGGAGTACACCTATCGAAAAACCGTCCTTCTGTATTGGGACACTAGTAATAAGACATAACATTACTTTTAACCATTTGTGACAGAAGCATGTTAATTGAAAAACTATTCAAAAATAATCAACTACAAGTTTTCCAAGCGTTTTAACTAAAGTGACCATTACAACAGTGATGTTTTCCCGCCCAAAAGAGCAAGATGGCGTCATGGGAGAGCGCGCATGCGCCGAGCCACAGGAGCATAAACCACAACGGACATTATATCACAACGCAGTAAATATTAACTATGAGAGTTGATACTTTAGTTATTAATATCTCTGTTTGTTTTTCATAACAGTTACCTACCTACCTACCTACCTTCTGAAATGAAAGAGTTTTAGACTCCTAAGGATTTCTTTTCTGAAAAAGAATTGAGAGAAATGTAACAATTTTATTGAGATTGCCCTACCAATCATCAAAAGATTTTCAGAGGCTAAGATTACTCTGCAATTAGAACCGCCGTCCCGGCCTGACTGCTCCAATACATATTTGGGAGTCATGATCTTATTTTGAAAAAAAAACCTATTTAAAGCTAACAGATGTGTTTTTAATTTCTAACCTGGTTGGGAACAGACTAGGCAGATTATGATAATGATTTAAGAACCTATCAGTTATGCCAAGCCAATGTGCCTTGTGATCAAACAAGTGGACCGCAGATGGTGTAAACACGCTTCTTCAAACACAGATGAAATGCTCTCATGGATATCTCAGCTCTCCAGCCAGATGTATCTTAAGCAGATGCAAAATAAGCGCATATCTCAGTCCATTCACTAACCGATCAACTTTGTTTGCAAAAATTACAACAGACATGATATTTGCAAACAAACAGCAATCAGTGCGTTCTTGTGGCTCGCTTGAGAAAACCGGACGGGCGCGCGTTCTCACGAGGAGACGCGTTTTCCATAGCTGTCGACACGCTGGGGGAAATTTTTCCGGAAATCTTCTTTTTCGAGAACTGTGAATTTTTCAAGTTTTAAATGATTTTTTTCCGTCCAATTTATTTTTATCTATGGAAATAATACTGTACTCTTAGTATTATTTGAGGGTTGCATAATCAAATGGCCAAAACAGTTAACCCTCATAATTTCGTCATATTTATCTGTTTGTCCATCCGGATTGCTCACTGAGTCATAGCCAGTTTTTGTTGAGATAAAAGAGTAGAAAAATTAATCGGTGTTTAAAAACACATTATAAGAGAACTGTGTCTTGTATAATTATGGACATGTAAATTTACGACACGTGGTGTTATAATTGGATTACGAATATAAATGGTTTGAATTTGCATAATCTCATATTTAATGTTGATATTGCATCGGTGTTAGCAGTTTTATAAGACAGTTTATTACAAACAAGACACGTTGGTATAAAGTTAATATAAAGTCAATAAACTTACTTATTGGCAGGAAAAATAATTGCATGAAGAATTTAAACGTGATACTTGCAATGTATTGGCGCCTTAAAGTGATTACTATTGGAATGGATATTTAAAAAAAAAAACTGTTAAAACTTTGACGAAGGATTCGTAAAAGTAATTAAACTATTTTTACCAAAAACAGCTTTTCCCCTAAGTGTGATTGATTTGGTCGTGGAAAATGCTAAATACTTACCCACAGACATGCATTTGTTTTAAATCCTAAATAAAGTGCAAGCCCGACCAAGTCGGACGTTATGGAACGCACCTATTCTTCTGTCCCCCGTGATATATGCATTTACTGTGTAATTGCCCGCGAGGACTGTATTTTGTAAAAATGAGCCTCTTCCCGGGGAACGATACGCGTTTTCATTTCACATTGCCCTGTACTTTGGCAAATTATACACCGTTCGCAATGGTATAACGAGCCTATGAGAAAATATTTCTAAGGTGTGCCAAATTCATGGTCCGATTAATATGTTTTTAGGTAGGAAAAGGCTGAGATATATGGAAGAAAGATAGACATATAATATAATAGATATATCTAAGCCTTTTCCTGATGGATGGATATTTTTTTATATTTTTTAGGATTCAAGACAGTGGGTGCTTGCAATAGATAACGTAAAAACATACTAAAAACAAGTCTTTTTTGTGTGACATGGCAGAGTACGGTCCAGAAAGAGGTGACAAGAGGTGCCCTGCAGTGCGACAGAATAGACTAATAAAAACTTTAGGATTAGCTTTAATATGAGCAAAAAGTTTTTTTTTTAACTTGAAATGAAATTAACTTTCTCGGTGGTCGAGTGGTCGCAAGCCCGACTGCTTAGCATTAGAAAAACTCTCAGTAACATTCACGGCATCTGGATTTGTGCCCGGTTGATGGCAATAGGCTCGCTCTCTATTCCTTCGAACTTCAAACATAACTGGCAAAATTTGGATGTACTATAAAGGGTGTAAAACACCTCTTAACGAAGCTGAAAGGCACTGGTTCTCCATGTCATTGCGATCATTTTTTTGTTGTACACCATACCTGGGAACCTTCTAGTTACGGAGATATTAGGGGTCAAAGTTCCAACTTTTTGACAATTATTTTTTTAAATACAAGTCTTTAATGTAAGATTTTTACTTTATGCACCTCCACGACCCTCGTACTATTCAATCCGTACATCAGCACAATGTTTTGAGTGCGTTACATTGAGTTCTACCACAAAACATGATTTTACACCCCCCAAAAAAAAGTCGTTTCCCAGCAATAATTTTTGCGTAAAGTTACTTAGTTTCATGTACAGAATGCTTGGTTGACGGCTTCGTGATGAGGTGATTTACACGGTGTATAGGTATACCTCTGCCAAAACCTTAAAAAATTACAGGCCTGATGTCATATTTAAAGTTAAAAAAACAGTACCTTACTAACCAAAGTATCATTCAGATCCAGGCTGTCCTCATGCTGTCCTCCCCCAGCGACGCCCTAAGCCGAGGCTCGTACCCCACAGGGGGTGCCCTTAGTGTGTGGTCAAAAGTTTGTAAGTATCTTTATGCCCTGGCTGGAGGTCTTACACTCAAGGCACCCACAGAATAGTCCGGTTAAGCAGACGAAAACCTCCTTGGTTAAACTGCGAAATGCCACTCACAAAAAAAAAAAATTGTAAAACTATGGGTTGCTATATTTTTGGATAGATAAGACGTAACGACATATAACAACATTATCAAGTCAGAACCTTATTACATACATCTACACCATACCGTTTCTTTGACATCAAAATAACGACTCAATTCTCAGTTCTACAGTTATTGTTCCGGCCGGTGATTCCTTAATAAAGTGAATACACCACCTCGCTTGTACCCGTCGGGGTATAAGCACATCACTCACAGTAACTATGTGATTGCCCAAATTACTGACAACTAACTACCGTAGACAATAACCGTTGTATAGATTGAGATGGTTAGTTTGACGACGGTTTAAGTGACGGCGGTTTAATTGAGTTATGGATATGTAGGTTTCGTTTGTTGAATTATTTATTAGAATGATTAATGCGTGTAAAGCCAGGAGTGAGCATGATGTCTTTGATTCGATTCCCAGGTAAGTTAAAGTGTTATTGGATTTCTCCACAAGGAATTTCTCAGTCACTGCCTGGAGTCCAGACATGCGCCTAGTGGATGGCAATAGGCTCTCCCTTTATTACTTGATGGATATGAGACTTTAAGGTAAGTAGCGAAATGAGAGTGTATCTAAGAACCCTCCGGCTGTTTTCGCAAGTGCGATACGCAACCAGTTGCGAATCAAGAGAATGTTTTCCTATACCGCAACTAAGCATCCAGATGATAAAGTATTCGCAACCTTCGTTGTCTGTTTGTTGACACTCTATTTTCGAATTAGCTGCATTTTAAGCTATCAAGAAAGTGTTTCCAGAATCTATATATATATATATATATTTCGAGGGTGTTACTACCATTTTATTCAAAGCCTCTGGAGAAAAACTAAGCATCTAGGAACACCTCTGCCTAACTCTTCGGGGATTACAACCGTTATGTTATGTATACCAAGAGGCAAATTCTTAACACTGTTATCAGTCCATCAAATAAGCCTCCGTATCTTCATTCACAAACCACGTTCACGTCCGTTATCTTGAACTATAAAGTAGTTCCACGTACGGAACCCGATGCATCATGTCGTGTCAAAATAAATGGTGGCCACAGCCAGCTGTCCTCGGCATAATATAGTCGTTGGTCGTCAAACAACGGTGTTGTTTTAATGATATTATTCGATCTGATTCTATCTAGATTTATTGTTTGTGGTGCTGGTTGAACTCGTAAGTTTTTGCTGAGCTGGGCTAAGAGGTAAATTGTGTCGGCATAAAAATAATGATTCGGTTAGGTAGTAATAAAATTAACTGAATAGATTGCCTGGTTGGTCTAGAGCTCGCAATCACGACTGTTGAGCCTTAGGTTTTGGGTTCGAGTCCCGGGTTGCGCAAATTGTTATTGGGTTTTTCCATCAAGATTTCCTCAGTAGCAGCCACGGAGTATGGGTTTGTTTTTGTCAGTTGATGGCAATAGGCTCGCCCCCTATTACATGGGCCTTAAACATAACTGGCCAAATGTGGGTGTACTATTAGGTACAATTCTGCCTAACCTTCGGGGAGTACAGGCGTGGTCTTTGATAACCTCAGTTACCTATTATACTGCGAAAAAATATCCTTCTAGCATTCCTTCTTCGTCGTTGCATTGTTGACACGACAGTGACAGTGATTCAAATTCAGGTTTTGCAAGAAAAAAGGTTCCTACAATGGATCTTCTTTCTTCTTGATTCCTCGTGTGGTTAGTAGCTTACCTGGTGACTTGACTTGGCTTTATATGGCGTCAAGGAATATCTTTCAGGCTTCTGGTTTCCTCTCGATTTTTTCCTTTACCGAAGCAAGTGATAATTAAGCAATAAAATCAAAAATCAATCAAAATCAAAATATTTTTATTTCACATAGGCCTACATGAGCACTTATAAAACGTAGACAAAATCGTGCTCGGTTCGGGTTGGTCGTTTCCTATGGAGAAGAACCGGCAAGAAACTCAAAATACGCACATGAATCCGAAAAAATCAGAGGTATGTGCCTTGGGTTCGAACTCTAGACCTATGGCACTACCTATGACCTATGGCTTGGCAGTCTGACGGTCACACCACTAGGCTATCACTACTACAGTGTAAAGGTAGTAGTGTAAAGTTGCAGTGATAACAGTGTAGGCAGAGACTTTTTTGTCTTTGTTATTCATCCTTGCAATCACAGTCAACATCTTGCAATCACAGTCAACATCTTGCAATCACAGTAAACATCTCGCAATTTCGATAAAATTTTCTTAGTCAATGTTCTTTAGTAAATTCACTTCAATTCAAGTACATTCATAAAAATTATTAGAAAAATAAATAAAAACAAGATAAAACACAATTTCATTATTAATTACAATTTAAATTGGCAAAGTCAACAAATTAAAATTAGAAACAGCCCTGCAGTATGCTAGCACTCTTTACCAAATCTCTCATAATGAAACACGGAATACTCTCTTTAACACCAAATTGAAGCAAAATATAAACATGCACACAATCTAGTTAAAAAGAATGTGATGCTATTAGAAAGGCCCTGTTCTAATTGGTAGTCGGAAAAATAAGTTAATAACTATGTTTTATACTAAACAACAAGCGAGACGCTCGTGTGCACTCGCTAACTAATCGTTTATCTAACTGTTCGTTACCGGTAACCGGAGTTTAATTTATTACATTATACGCATCTATTTTTATGGTAATACTAGCCTTTGCCAGCGGTTTGGCCCGCGTGTAAGTCGAAAATTATCCCTTGGGATCTTAATTGTTTTATAATATTGTCAGTAACTATAGCTTTACCACGCGACTTCGCCCTGTTTAGGTTAGAAATTATCCCTAGGGATCTTACTTGTTTCATAATATAGTATGTAACTAGCTTCTGCCTGTGTCTGCGCCCGTGTGTAGGTCAGAAACTATGCCACGGGAACATACTCACTCTCGAGATAAAATGTATTTCTGTTCTAAATCTGATCTTAGTATATCTGTGTGCTAATTTTCCACCAAAAAACCGTCAGTCGTTAAGACGTGAAAGGTAACAAACGGACAAACAGACAGAATTACTTTCGCATCTATGAGTATGGATACTCATCTTTCTTATGGTAATACCAGAACCGGTCTTTGATCTAGTTTGGCATGTGAAATTCAATTTGGGAGCTGAAAGGTGTACGCGTTGATTAGAGGATTTGGTATGATCAGGCGTTGTAAATATAATTATTGGTAAGTCAACCATTATCATCTATTTCCGGGTTAAATGGAACCTGCTTTAGAATTTAAATTTTAAATTTATATAATAATCTTTGATTGACTCGTTGGTTTAGAGGTCACAGGCGCTCTTGGGTTCGATTCTTGGTCGGACAAAATGTTATTTGGCGCAGCCGTGAGGCATACAGAGGTGTGCATTGCACTTTTTATTATTCGTCTATTGTTGATTACCTCTTAGTATCAAAATCAAAATATTTTTATTTCACATAGGCCTACATGGGCACTTATAAAACGTCGACAAAATCGTGCTCGGTTCGGGTTGGTCGTTTCCTATGGAGAAGAACCGGCAAGAAACTCCATGGTTATTCTTTTATAAAATCTCAAAATCAGTATGTATATTCTAGTTACAATATAAAATGAACACATCACAATAATTTGTCTGGAATACTTCAACTAAAAAGGATAATTAAAAAACCTTATTGCAAAAAGAACAACTGACTCCGTGACACGAGGACTACCTACTCTCTTTCTCCGAAACGTAACTACGGCAACGAACGAAAATTAAACGTAATTACGTTTGTGACCCTACTCTATATCATTTGCGGACGTAGTCAAGAACATTCAATACATTCGTTCACGTTAATTGTCTGTGAATTCGAACTTCTTGTGTGCGTCCTCAAATTATATAGAGTAGGGTCACAAACGTAACTAACGTTTAATTTTCGTTCGTTGCCGAAGTTACGTTTCGGAAAAAGAGAGTAGGCCTCCGGGTTTTTTTGCTGATTAGATTTTCTATCGGATTCATCTTTCTTTATAATATTAAGAATGCTCTTTCTAACTATCATAAATATTTTCCACTTCGCTCGCTTTTATTAGAAATAGCATCAATTATAATAAATCGCCCTCTTGTAAGTCGGTTACACCGGATGCAGTTCAACCACTGCCTCCGGGTCGATGGGCAGCTAACTGGTCATTTTTGTCAACCGCCGGCAATTACAGCAACCATACGACCCCATGTGTAGTTGTGTAACTATGGTTGATTGTTTGTCTGACTGTCAAGATAGTTGGGTATAATCTAAAGGTACGGTACGGTTAAATTGGTTTAGTACCTAGTTTAATTCCATAATTATAGTGTTAGTTTTTGCAATGGGTTTGCTCTTTACTCTAGTCTAGGTCAGCGATGACAGATACAAAGTCGACGATGGTACGAGCTTACCTAGAACATGCCTATCCAATCTAACTTTGAAGAGATTAGGGTTGTAAGCGTACGGAAACAGTTGCGCAGGCAGAGAGTTCCACTCCTTTGCTGTGCGCTTTATGAAAGACGTTTGAAAACGCTGAGTGCGAATTGGTGGAATAGCAATAAGGTAGGGATGGTAACTTGCAGTGCGTCTAGATGTCCGATGGTAGAAGGGGGCCGGTGGGATGAGGTCGTGGATCATAGACTTTTTACATAGTTTTGTTTAATATATTTTTTTTTTAAATGTCCTGTGCGAGACAAATTATAACTTTCTAATTCTAAATCTGTGTTTAGAAATGGCACCAAGCTTTAACTTTCTGACCAACCCATTGAATATTAAAAGAAATAAATGTTTGAGTATGGGCTTAAATCATCGTAATACAAAAGCATGTAGAAGTACCCATGAGAGCACGAAAATAAATCCTTAAATAAAATACAAGTTTTCTTCAGGATCATTTCATTCAAACTGAATCCCTAGTGTTATAGGTAAGAAAACTGAAAGAATGTAAGTTTTTAAACTGACATTGTCACTAACACTATCAATAACACTTGTAACGGGATATTTACCATGTTTTACTATTTGTTTCGAGTTCCCGATATCGGTCGGTTGTCGGTTTGAGTTTTTACAAGGTTTTTTCACGGTTTAATAAGGCTTTTTCGTGCTCAAGAAGAGCATGAAAAACCTTGTAAATTAATAATAATAATAATAATTATTTTTATAAATAATCAAAACCAGTCGGATTCAACAAAAATTTATCAGAGAAAAGCAAAATGAAATGTCATATTTGTCACGAATGCTGACCCGAAGTCGAGCCAGAACACAAAAGGCACACCAACCATCTCCGGGCTCGTCGCTGAGCTCCGCCTCGCAGTCGCCGGGACGCGCCTCATCCGTGGGCGCTGCGTCGCCGGTCGTTGCAGTTACGTCGAGCTCCAGCGACGAGTTTTTCTCCCCGCTGTCGACGCCATCACCACCACGACGACGAGGAAGAGGACGGCCACCAGCGGGCTTGGGACCTCGAGGCCAACAGGCCCCGAACAGGGTCCCCGCTGTCGGTGGAAATGTGTCGCGCATGCGATGGACTCAGTCCATTAATGAGAACGTCATGCGCGCATATTATGGGGCTACTGAGGGGGGAAGCAATTTGACTGCGTACCGTGGTCGGATGCTCTCTCTGTTTCAGGTGCTTGAACCAGCTATCAGCGTGTCGGCGCAGCGACTATCGGATCAGGTGCGGGTCATCCAGCGTAACCATATGTTGGATGAGACTGTACTTGATCGACTACGCCTCGACTCACGGAGTAACCCAGTTACGCCTGCTTCGCCAATAATCGTGACGCAGATGCAGAATGTATCCAGTGCTTCGCTGCGATCCGATCGCGGTGGTGAAGAGGATGTTGACGAAGTTATAACCGTGAGTACCCAGTGCAACGCACAATTGAGGAGCGCTTTGGAGGGTGCGTTCCGTGAGTACCGCTCCACACCGCCTGAACTTAGACCACGTTTACCTCGTTTGCCTATGCACAAGAGAAACAAGGCGCTGGTGTGTACTCTAGATTCACAGCTGTCAAACTACTTTGACAACAGCGAAGACCTCGCTGATACCCACTCAATTTTGTACTGCGCAGCTGTAGCGGCATGTCGTGTAGCTCACGTCAAATTTCCTAACTGCGACCGAGCTACACGACGAAAATTAGCTGTTCCAGCTTGGCAGTGCAGGATTGAGCGGCGTATCGGTGAGGCTAGAGTACTCATCGGCAAGTTAATCTGCTTCAGGGAGGGCAATACTCGCCCTAGAGTGATGCGCTTTGTGAGGCGGGCGTTCTCGGGAACTAACATTAGTTCTCGTGATTATTTGGCCTGCGTCACAGAGCGTATCGACTTCCTGAAGCAGAAGATCTGTGCCTGTCGGCCATACCGAGGGTGAATGGACTCGAGAAGTCGAGCGTGTGTGTGATCCAGTACCAGAAATGGGGGCAATCTCTATCAGCCCCCAAGACGTAGCTCGTGCAGTCCGTCCGTTGCCTAACTGGAAATCTCCAGGGCCGGACGGGCTGCACAACTTCTGGATTAAATGGTTTACGAGGTCGCATGCTCGCTTGGCGGCCCTATTCCAGTCAGCCTTAGAGTCAGGGTCGCTGCCCGAGTTCCTGACTACTGGAATAACCCACCTGCTCCATAAATCAGGTAGTACTGCGGAGCCCAAAAATTATAGGCCTATTACATGTCTTCCGACAGTGTATAAAGTTCTTACATCCATTTTGAGAGCTAAAATTTGCAAACACATTGATGACAATTCGATCATGTCCGCTTCTCAGAATGGATGTAGGAACGGGTCCCGCTGTACTAAGGAGCTGCTCCTCATTGATATGGCCATTAACCAACAGGTTCGGCGTTCCCGAAGGGATCTGTCGACATGTTGGATAGATTATAAGAAGGCCTATGACTCGGTGCCACATACATGGCTCATGAGGGTGCTAGAATTGTATAAAGTTGATGCAACTCTTCGTACCTTCCTGATGTCGTGTATGGGGCAATGGAGGACAGTCCTTCGCTATCCAGGATGTCGACAGATACAGGGGAACAGCGAACCAATAAGGATCGAGCGTGGCATTTTTCAGGGCGATAGTTTGAGTCCGCTTTGGTTCTGCTTAGCCTTGAATCCTCTAAGCACACTGCTGGAGGAGTCAGGTTTGGGCTTTCGATTGAAGAGAGGTGGTCAGGTTATATCTCACCTTCTTTGTTGCATGGATGACCTGAAACTCTTTGCCCCCAACAACTTGCAATTGATGGAACTACTGAGGGTAACAGAAACTTTCAGTAGCGCCATCAAGATGGAATTTGGTGTGGACAAATGTGCGGTCATGCATGTAAAGCGAGGGGGGATTGTGGAATCTGCGGGAACCCAGCTCTCAGATTCTATAAATCTTAGATCCCTCTCAGCAACCGAAACCTACAAGTATTTGGGTATGTCGGAAGCGCTGGGCATCAATTCTGTTGACATGAAGCAATCGTTGAAGGAGCGCTTCTTTGGCCGCCTGAGAAAAGTATTTAATAGTCTTTTGTCAGGTGGAAATAAGGTGCGTGCCTTCAATGGTTGGGTCATGCCGGTTTTGATGTACTCTATCGGCGTACTCAAATGGACTCAAACAGAACTAGACGCCCTGGATAGGAAGGTCCGTACATTGTTGACGGCATATCGAATGCATCACCCACGTTCTTCGGTTATGAGACTGTATATCCCGCGGAGTTGTGGAGGTCCAGGCTTTTTAAACGCCAAGACTCTCCACAATCGCGAGATATGCAGTCTTAGGGAATATTTCCTAGAAGCCGACGTGGGGATGCATCGAGACGTGGTCGCGATGGACAAGGGCCTCACCCCGCTCTCCTTGGCTAAAGAGAACTGGCGCAAACCTGCAGTGCTTGACACTAATGACCGCAGGGAAGTATGGCAGAGTAAGGAGCTTCACGGACGCTACTTCAGTGCCCTGCATGGAACTGATGTAGACCATGCAGCGTCCGTAGCCTGGCTACGTTCCGGGGAACTCTTTGGAGAAACCGAAGGTTTTGTTTGTGCAATTATGGATGAAGTTATGATGACGAATAACTACCGGAAATTTATTGTGAAGGATGGCACGGTTGACATTTGTCGGGCATGCCACCGTCCAGGCGAATCGATCCGTCACATTATCTCCGGGTGTTCTCGTCTAGCTAACGGAGAATACTTGCATAGACACAACCTTGTAGCCAGGATTATTCATCAGCAACTTGCTCTGAAATACAGCCTTGTGGAATCGGAAGTGCCGTACTATAGGTATGTGCCCGACCCAGTTCTCGAAAATGGCAATATCACACTGTATTGGGATCAATCCATCATCACTGACAGGACTATTGTAGCCAATAAGCCTGATATAGTGGTGGTGGATCGATCAGAGAGGCGCGCAATTATTGTTGACATAACGGTTCCACATGACGAGAACCTCGTGAAAGCTGAGAAAGATAAGCAAATCAAGTATCTTGACTTGGCTCGCGAGGTTGTCGACATGTGGGATGTTGACTCAGCGATCATTGTGCAGATAGTCGTTTCAGCCAATGGCCTAATTGCCAAGAGCCTCGACCAACATCTGATGAGGCTCTCGTTAGGCAGCTGGATCAAGGGCTTGATTCAGAAAGCGGTACTCCTGGACACGGCTCGTATTGTTAGGAGGTTCCTTTCTCTGTAGCCCTGACCGCCGGTAGCTTGGACCCTGTTCCCGATACCGGTGGGCTACAATTTTTTATATTTTTAAATGTTTTTTTAATTTTTTATTATTTATAAGAAATATTTAAAAATGTATTAAATTTGTATATATTAATGAATAAAGGGAATAATAATAATAATAAGTTATTTATTGACATAAAAACATTATACACGGTACATAGGATTCCCTGACTCCTGCGATAGTTGAAACTGTGTTGCAGGAGCCAGTGTCCTCCCCTAATAAAATGTTACAATTTCTATGACAAAATAAAAAGCAATCAAACAAAAACTTAGAATTAAATAAATACAAAAATAAATCAAATTAAAAACTAGACATTTGGGTAAAAAAACAAAAAAAAAAAAGATAAACATTTGACGAGCGCTAATGTTTGTTTATGTGAATGTATGCGTGAGTGTATGTGTGCGTGAGTGTATGTGTGCGTGAGTATATGTGTGCGTGAGTATATGTGTGCGTGTGTATGATGTATGTGTGTGTGCGAGTATGTATGTATGTGTGTACAGTGGGTGTGAGCTTAGGCTTGGATGAATTGTAAGGAAGAGTTACACACCCATGACAGCGACACATAATCTTAGAAAGATAGACTTCACTTTACTTGTTTGGGGGGCAGTAACTAGATTTTGTACCGACCCTTAATAGATAGGTAGATATGACTTACATTAGTGGGGAAAAAAAAAAAAAAAAAACAAAAAAAGACAGAAAGAGCATTAAGTTACCACTGCTCGTAGGTTCTCAACTGTTTCGTAGTCTAGCGACTTCAACCAGCCGAAGATAACTTTCTTAAACCTATTGTTGCTCAACCTTCGTACAGAATTAATTTTGTTGCATTTATTGTAAACGTATGGGGCGATGAAGTTAAAGTGCCTTTGGCCAAATGCAGTTCTTTGTGGAGGAACCGGGCAACGTTCAACTCGCTTGTTTGATACAGGTAAGTTTGGTACATGCTTTTTATGGTATCTCCGTAGGATTTCATAGAAAAAAAGTTTTCTTATAGAAAGTACACCGGCCTTTTCGTAAACATCGCTCGTCGGGTGCCGGAATGTTAAACGCAGTAGCACTTTTAACACCGCACGTTGTGCCCTTTCAGCTTCTATAAGAAGCATTTTGTTGGAACCACCCCAAGCGCATATGCAGTACCTAATTAAACATTCACACAATGCTTGATACGTTCGAAGTAGGAGCTTCTTTTCAGCAACATTGCGTAGTTTTTTGAAAATATAAATCATTTTTCTAATTCGAGCTGCCGTGGCTACTACGTGAGCTTTCCAAGTAAGTTTTTCATCTATTATGACACCTAAATATTTAATAAAACCCACTCTGCCAAGTGCTGAACAATTACAACTAGGCTGACACAAATTTCGGTTGCAGGGGTAAGTATGTATCCTAAGACTAAGCTCAGATGCAGATTTATTTACTGCCGTCTTACTGAAACAGATGTATTTGGTTTTAGTCGTGTTCAAAGATAGAAGGCTGTTCTCCAGCCAAGTAGTAACCTTTGCAAGGCCCTTTTCAGCTTTCTCAAAAGTTGTTTTCCAAGTATTTCCATGAAAGACCAAGACCGTATCATCAGCGAACATTAGTAGGTCATGGTTGGAGAGAGCAGCCATATCACCAAGTTCGTTGATATATATGAGAAATAAGGTGGGGCCTAACGTACTGCCTTACGGGACGCCATAATTACAACTAGACTTGTTACTTTCAGTCCCAGCCACTCTTACAGATTGTGATCTGCCCGACAAATAACCCTTGAACCATTCCAGAGCCAAACCTCTTATACCAACGTTCTCCAACCGAGTTAGAAGTATGGGGACAGACACTGTGTCAAAAGCTTTTTGGAGAGAGAGAGAATTAAAAAAGTTAACTTTTTTTATCTTGAAATAAATAGCTATACATATCTAATCTAACACTTAGCATCAAGTATAATTTTGATTATTTAATAACAAAATAAAAATAACATCATTTACAAAAACTAACTAACTAAATATAAACTAAATTAAAAATAACAGGACGTTAAGGCGTCAAAATACTCCTCCACATCGCTGTCATCTGGAAACGTGCCCAGAAGACTGGCGGCATTGCCACGTTGAATGGCAATGCTAATTATTTCAAACAAAACGAAAATATAAAATCTAACATAACTTCAACACGAAACATTATCATAAAAACTGACAGCCGAAGACATATGGAGCTATTTCAAGAAGCAGTGGTTGCGGTCAACCGACCGATCTGTAACCATCAGTTAGGTTAAAAAATGCAGGTAGAGCCGCTAGGCGCGCCTAGTTCGCGAGTAAAAACTAACCGTGGTGACCTGGCAGGCGATACACTTGGGTGCGCATACTCAATCGTGACCTCGGAGAGCAGAAGGGACGTGGATGCGGTGGTTGGGAGTTGTCGAGAGCTGTGAGTGCATTTTTGTGTTGAAAATTAGAAGGTGTGTATGTGTGGTCTGGATTTGAAAGTTTTTCGAGGAAACCTTGACTACTATACAAAAATCTAATCACTCATATGGCCGTTTATGAAATCTATGTGTGTCTTGGCCCACAAGAGAACAATAAATCGCCAGGCAAAAAGTTAACAATCCAATTATTCGTGCAAAAATTACTTGATCTTGAAAGTCAAGCTAAAGCATATACTATGCACAATATACTCGTAGATACTTTGCCCCATAATAAAACCAAATTGACAACCTATCTAACAAAAACAAACTGCCGCTTCCTCCACGTCACAACTCCACACCCAAGTCTAATGAGCGTTCTTGTAATAAAGGCGAAGATGTGTAATTGGCCGCTGCGCACGCGCCCGCCACGCGCCTCGCTCGCGCCGCCTCGCCTCACCTATCGCGATCCCACTTTTTACACCACCACTGTTCCATCCACCACTTTTTACATACTCCCCCGGAAGAATTAAACATGCAGGCAAAAGTTCATAGGGGTTTTTGTAATAATTGATTTTCTGGAACGTGGTTTATGGCAGCGGAAGACTTGAAGAATGGGTTTGTAAAGGTTATGTGTAAAAACGGCGGATGTTGGAAATGTTGAAGTGTTTCTATGGGCCATAATCTTCTAGCGATGTTTGATAAGAAGGTGCATTTTTTGGTTTCATAAAGTTAATCAGGCATGCAAGCAGAAGGTATTTAATGTTATCATCACCGTTAACATTGCTGTTTAAAGAGCGCGACGACACAGGCATTTTTAACAACTTACAAACAAATTACAACATTAGGAGAAAAACAAATGATTTTAATAAGACATATGGATCAGGCGTGAGTTCTGTAACTTAATCAACAGCTAGGGACCTAGGTATTCCGCTAACTAAAAGGTATTACTAGGTAGTCAGCTAGCTTAGACGTCCAAAAAAACTATACACACGGATAATTCTTAGTTTCATCATCATCATCAGCCTATAATGTTCTCACTGCTGGGATACAGGCCTCCTCTCTATGAGAGAGAGTGGACTGTAATCCACCACGCGGGCCCAGTGCGGGATGGTAGATGTCACATGTCTTCGAATTTTTTGTTCTAGGACATGCCGGTTTCCTCACGTTGTTTTCCTTCACCGTTTTTTGAGGGCAGCAGTGATGAAATAAATTACACAAAGTAATGTGCCTGCCTGGGTTCGAACGCACGTCTTACTGCTCGTAAGCCGGGGCTGCCACCACTGGGCCACCACTGAAATAAACTAAGAATGAGAGCATTCTTAGTTTATTTAAACATATTTAGAAAGTAAGGTGTTTTTTGCACTACTGACAGACAGGCTATAATAACGAAGTAGGTATATGAGTTTCCATTTGTCATTCAACTACAGGATTCTTAAATCATTGCTAAAGTTTCTCCTAATCAATCAATCTCAATGATCTTCCGTCAAAAACACAGTCATTATAGGCTTGTTGTTAGTGCTACCGAGATATTATCATTTCTTTACATGCACAAGGCAAGCAACGGATCATATCATCACGCTCTGTTTACCAGACTGGGTAAGCAGAGGTCCGAGCAGTAGTAATATCAGATGAAATCTGATTTACAAGCTCGAAGAAAGTTACGACTAACAGCGGTAATTATGAACACAATTTATGTGTTTGGAAGCCTAAGTAAAAGCTTACCCATCATGATCTTTCTGCCCTTTTGCCATGTCAAATGTGGGCCATAAGACACATTTTCTTATTTCATTCTCCCTTATCCACCGTAGTGCTATCAATCACTCTCTTTTCTTCCTTCCCATTTCTTTTTTCTGTCTATGATTACTTCTCTGACTATGCAACGTTTATATAATTAAAAAAAAAAACATAAGTGTTTTAAAATATTGTGCCATAATTGAATTAAGTAAATAAACCGACCAGCAAATCACAGTATAAAAATAAAACAGTTAACCAAATCAAACGAGGTAACAATAAACCTAATTATTGCATCCAATAAAGGCTTTCTTCCCAGTGCAAAGGTTGTTAGTGCATGCAATTGTTGGTTGGGCACGCGCCGCCTGCCGAGCCGCTTCGTCGCTTTCACGTTAACCGTATTATTTTATTAGATCTCTTTATTGTTTCTAACTGGAATGTTTATGAATTGGTTAAAGAAATCATGTTTTAATGCCGTTTCTCGTAATCTTAGGAATAAGAATGTCATTAATTATTTATTGATGGGTGCAAATATTTTGGAACGCTATGGATAATTGAATGTGTAGCCCAAAGCGTTTCATGAGTTAATTAAGCTTTTGGGCATTTGGACAGATTTGGGATTCTCCTTTTGAATTTAGATAAAAATAAGAACCGTAGGTTTTATTTTTCTTAATTTACAGCAGAAGCTTTAGTCACACGTCTGCCCTGAAATCTTACTATATTCATCATAAGAGATCATCGACTGATGTGACGATCTTAGAACTGAATCACTAAACTACTTTCTTGAATCACCCAAAGAAAAAGATCACCCATTTTTCGTGCTCATCGACTAACCACAATGTCCAATCATCCAAACACCCGACTCAATAAACAACAATAATTCTCAACTCCAAGAATAGCAACAAAATAAATATAATTTATATAAATTGATTCCACAATCGATTTTACATATTGTATAAAGAGTGCAAATGGGTAGGCGTATTTATAGCCCCAGCTAGTCGGCTGGCGGCCAGTGTGTCGGCCAGCGGCTACGTAAAGCATATTTTCAATTATCATCAGCAAAGCCTTCACACTTGGTAATTGGTAAGCGCTTCAACACTTACTATAGTGGTGTGGGTAACGGTGGGTACCCATGAGTTCAGGTTCGAACAGGGTTATACGAATCCCATCCTCCATAGAAAAGGGAGATTCCGACCAGAAGGGTATTGTCTCTTCTCTAGTGGAGTCTTTACATCTCAATCTCATGAATTTGCGTTTGCGTGATGTAGGTTGTTTGTGTGCGTGGTATTTATGCCTCCATACTTTAAACTTTTTGAAATAATTTTTAGATTGCTGAAATCGTTCTACACCAAATTGATGTCGTAAACATCAAATGAAAATAAGCTATCATTAAAAAAAACGAACAACTTTAGTCCTATAATAATTATTAAACTTCTATAGAGCTCGTCGTAATAACAGCCGCATGGGTTGATATTTAAGGTTATGCCGTGCTTGCCGAGGTTGGTCCGTGGATGGGTGACTATAATTACATACCGAGTTTCCTCCGTGCCTCGGAAAGCACGTTAAGCCGTAGGTCCTGGCTGTCATTTGAAGATCTTTGACAGTCGTTACGCCGAGTAGTCAGAAGCCAAAATCTGACATCCAGTCTAACTATGGGGTATGGTATTACCCAGTTACTGGGTTGTGGAGGTCAGATAGGAAGTCGCTTCATGTAAAATACTGGTACTCAGCTGCATCCGCTTAGACTGGAAGCCGACCCCAAGATAGTTTGGGAAAAGGGTAAGCAGATGATGATGATGAATTATTAAACTTCTCTTAGGTCCATTCCATAAAATAGTCTTCCCACTTATTCAATTACTTTCATTGTCCCGTGATTACTGATTGGTCGTTCACATGGTCACCCTTACCGGATAGCTCTTGAATTATAATGACCATTGGCTAACGATTTTGCACTCTACCCGACTTTCAGAAAACGGTACACAGTAAGTAAATCATCATTTTACTTGTGTTTATTAAAATCAGTGGTTTTCGATTATTTCGAACAAAACCATATTAATATGTAGTAGAAACAACCTTGACATACCTAAATGGGATGAGAATTTCACTAGATAATATTACACGTCAAAATAAAATATTTAAGTCGTAAGTTTTTAAACAAATGGTATCTGATTATAGTTTTTACATTAAGGAGTTCCTGGGATAAAAAATCGCATGATGACTGCTTGTTTCGTTATGCACTTCTTCTTTCCAGCTAAAACACTAGGAAGTGGCGAAGGCGTTTTGGGGGACTGTCTCTTGTAATTCTGACGTTCAAAAAGTGCTGATTATCAGCCTAGTTTGAAATGACTTTTGTTTTTTTTTTTTTCTTTGATCATGTAAAATTTGCAACATGTTTGTTCACATTATTAACACTACCATCTTTTAAACCATGTTTTTAGCAAATCAATGATTTTGTATCCTATAATATTCTCTTCTATATTTTATTCAGACACCACTCAATATGATTAAGGTCAGAATAAGCCAACGTTTTCACTCATACATTTCCAACGAGCTTTAGCCCGGGGCTCTAGGCTTTACCTTGAGAATTTATCGAGCAGCTCCTAAGTTCTAATCATAAGAAATCAACATACTACCATTGTAACTACTCGTTCTATTTGAGTATCCGGGTCCTAAGAATCACATTCAATTCCGACTAGTTTTTATAGCATTGTATTTAGTAAATTAAACCGAAAGACACGAGTTAGTCAATTAAATATGAATATTAGGGTGTGTTTGGCATAGCGTGCTTTGTGTAGAAATAACAGAAACTTGAATATTATCTTTGATCTTCAACAGACAATATTAATTAGTATAATATAATCGACACTCATTATATTTTGATGGATGGTGAGGGAGAGGAAGACCAAGGAAAGGCAGTTGACAGAGGAGAATGGAGGAAAAAAAACGTGTTGCGTCGACCCCAAGTAACATGTGACAAGGGCAGGAAGATGCTGATCAGGGCTGCGCGTTGTTCGAAAGAGATACCGCGGCCCTGGAACACAAAGGGCTTAGAAGGAACATGGCTGGGTTTTAGTCAGTCAAGTCTGACACTCCCTCCCGCTCCGCCCAGAGCGGGAGAAGTCATTTGATGATTTCCCATGCACAAAAAAAAAAAAAAGGAAGATGCTGATGATTAATGATATTTTAAACTAGCTCCCATGAATAGTCGAGACCAAAATGTACTTCCAATGTCCGGTTTTGACCTGGGTAGTCTGCTCTGTTACCATCTCAGCATAACCAGCCTACAATGTTTCCATTGTTGGGTTGAGACACAAGTCTTCTCTCTGTGACAGAGAGTGGGCTATATTGGCCCATGCTAGCCCAGTTTGGGTTGATTATTGGATAGTTTGTATAGGACATAATGGATACCACAAGATTTTTTTCTTACCGTTTTGATGAAATAAAAATTTAAGTGCATTGTCTGAGGAGTCAAACCTGCAATCCATCAGGAAAGTCGGGCTCGTCGCTACTACCTCATCATCATCATCAGCCTATAATGTTCCCCCTGCTGGGGCAAAGGCCTCCTCTTTATGAGAGGGAGTGGGCCGTAATCCACCACGCGGGCCCAGTGCGGGTTGGTAGATGTCACATGTCTTCGAATTTTTAGTTCTAGGACATGCCAGTTTCCTTAAATAAATCTTCGCCGAAATTAATATTCTTAATACCTTTTCGTGATATGATAACAAAGTTGTACCAAAAAGAGGGAAGAAGAAACGTAAGACTGTGAATCGAGCAAATACATTTCTTAGAGAGCTTATTTTAGAGAGCGGCCATACATTTGAATTAAATATAACAGTATAAAGACATCTGTCAACCTCCACCTGTCAGTGCAGCGGGTTTAATCCCGTCTATAATACTGTAGTGGACGGACAGCCGAAATAAGAGGCCATGTACCTTTAGCGTTATCTCTCAATACGAATACATATTGTGACAGCCATTAAAACTTCACCTTTTACGACCTCCGAAGTTGGGTTAGGGTTGGTACGTCAGAATTTGGCCGGGTTCCTTTAAAAAAGGAATGGTTTCTGTTTGTAGTTTCAACCTACCTACATGAGGTCTTTTATTCAAGAAAGAGCTAGAAGAATATAAAAATATTCTAGCAGAGACTCAATCTTCTACACATTGTGCTACGGCTAGAATAGCTATAGAGTTCGGGTCTATGCTGAGAGCTTTCCTTTTCATCATTTTGTGAGTTATGTTTTTTTTCTCATTGTGATGTTCACAGTACAGTCGCAGTAAAAGTTTGGCCTTCATTATTAATTACTAGACTATGCCGGGATAAAAAGTATCCTTTGTGTTAATCAAGGTTATAAACTACCCGTGTGCCAAATTTCATCCAAATCCATTCAGTAGTTTTTGCGTGAAAAAGTAACAAATATCCATCCATCCATCCATACTTACAAACTTTCGCGTTTATAATATTAGTAGGATTGTCCTACAAGTATAAATGTTGATTGATGGAGAAGGAGAAGAAGACCAAGGAAACGATGGATGGATTGTGTGAGGAATGACATAAAAGAAAAAGGTGTAAATGATTGCGTGATGGTTGACAGAGAAGAATGGAAGAAAGAAAAACGTGTTACGCTGACGCGGACCCCAAGTAACATGGGAGAATCAGAATCAGAACTTTATTTGCTATGAATGTAGGTACAGGTTGCCTACCATGTCGTCTTAAAGCAGTATTGTTTTACTCTTATTCCAGTGTGGGAAAGAGGTGGCGCTAGACATTCTGTATAGCTCCGTCTCTTTCCCACACTGTAGTAAAACAATACTGCTTTAAGACATGGTATGCCAGCTGGTATAAGATATTGTACATAAATTAATGAGATCGGCTACAGGCAGGAGGCAGGAAGATGTTGATGAAATCCAGTTTTCCACCAACTGTAAGTACCAAACTCCTAGCCAAATTCTGAGCCGACTGAATTTAGATTGCCAACAACACCATTTTAGGGGTATTCAGAACAGGGTTAACACCCTGTTCTGCATACCCCTTTTCGTAGTTCTTCATCACCTATAATAGAGAGAGGATCCTCCGACCAGAAGGGTGTTATGCCTGTTAGGCAACTGCCTGACAGTTGAAGTCGAAGTAAACTTTGCTTGCGCGACCATTTTAGTTCTTCTGTTTTCTCATAGATGGCACTGTTATACTTTTTGTTGTAAGTTTCTTTTTGTAGGTCGCCACACCCATCATTTTCAAATGTTGTTATTCATAATGTAGGTATTACTTTCATTTATATCAGTTACTCATCAGCCTTTGTATAACTGGATCAGATCTGTATTACACAATGGTCTAGTTTTAATGACCACTATAAATCAAATATGCAATTATATTAAGGCCGAGTTCATTATTCTGTCTGTCATTGACTAAGTCTTTGACTCTAATGGATTTAATTAAATTACCAAACTCGACTGCAGTTTTGAAACATACCTTGTAAATACTATGTTTCATTTTTTATTTAGCAACCGTAAAGTCTAATAAGAAAGGATTTAAATTCGTAAATTTTCTCCGTACTGGAAAAGCGTTGCGACAACCCTGAAGCTTTTATACGAAAATTATTTCGAACACATTTCATCGCGTTTTCAATTTTTGTCTTTTTAGAGTAGTTTTAAAATTATGTAATGATTTTATTAAAACTCGAATGATGTCCACTTAAATTATCGATAACGATAGCGCCGTCACTAACTTCGTGTCCGATTCCCTAAACTTCCCGGAAATGACAAACTAAAAAAAAACTGATATTACTGAGATCATAACCAGGGAATCCTGTCAATTCACAAGACCAGAATGTTTCCCTGGCAACCTTAGAGTTGCGCAGCCGCCGACCGGACGCGGCAGGTGCTACCGCGGGTTCACTCGGGTTCACGCCCTGCCCCCCGCGCGCACCTACCTCACTCCACACCCCCCGCGCCCCCGCAGCATCCGTGCAAACCCGTTCCTCTAATAATATAACGTAGAAATGAAAGATTAATGAGAGCAACCAGTGCACGCCTCTTTCACTCGACCGGTAGGGTTGGGGGATGTGTCGATAAATTATTAGCAGTTGACTGCAGGATTGTCAAGAGTGAACGCAATTAATGTACAAGGGTTGTCAACCATTAACGGCGTTTCGTGGCTGCTATTAGGCACAACTTTGCCTTACCCTTCGGGAACTAGTTTATTTTTTTCTGTAATGAAAATATGTTCAGTATATATAAAATAATTAGTTCTATCTGTTATGAAAATAATTAATGCTTATGCCTACTAAATTCTCTCTATTCTCTGTCGACAACAGCCTAGTACTTAAAGAGACAATTTGAATTCAGTTCTATCGTTACAATTTAATACTGTTTGGAAAATGACCTACAGTAAGAATTACTTTTTGCATGCTTGGTGCATGAACGCACCAAGTTCTCTCAAATTTAAAAATCACAAAGTATAAAACTGAATTTTAATCGACATGATGAAAACTTTTATTGATACAAGCTCATCTCAACAAAAGTCTATCAAACAAAAAACTATCGACATAACCCCATCCCTACATCAACAGGTCCCGATCGCAATGAAGACCGCCCATATAAAATATTAGCCGCGTGCCGAGCCGGTAGCGGGTGTAATATATCGACCGATGACAGTCGCATTGTCGCGGACTCGCGGCACAACACTAGGAATGTAAGCTTTTACTCAGCGTCCATAGAGACGGTTAGCGCGTCGTAAATTCAGTTCGGTATTCGTTATTATGTTGAGGAATCGGACTTTGTTTTGATTCTTTTTAGTTACATTTTGGCTGTGCAGCAAGCAGCAAGTACTCTTTTGCAAGTAATTGTTGTGTTCCTACATAACATCACGCCTTTTATCCCCGAAGGGTTGGGCACAAGTGTACCTAATCAGTACAACCTCATTTTATCAGTTATGTTTAAGTCCCATACAATTGGGGCTGAGCCTATTGCCATCAACCGGGCGCAAATTCGGACTCCATGGCGGCTTCTGCGAAATTCCTGATGGGAAAATCCAATAACACTTAGGAAATCGAACCCAGGAGCACCCACCACCAGATAGTGTTTCCTAGGGGTTCCGTATTACCCAGTCACTGCGTTGTGAAGGTCGAACACGCAGTCGCTTTATGGTATTCAGCTGGATCTGATTAGACTAGAAGCCGATCCCGAACTGGTGTGGAAAAGGTTAGGTAGTTGATGATTTTAGCCATGAAAAATGTGTAGTCATGATATTTTTTACAATTAAGCCTGGAGCAACCCTGCATTTCTGAGTCTTCTTTTGTTTCTTGCTACCAAATCTCTACGGTGTGATCGTTGCGTCCCACGTTAGGTGTTTTACCAACCGTATCAATTTAGAGTATGACAGACTGTAAAACTGGATTTATACTACACACATGCACGATCGCAGCGTCTCTTGAAGCAAAAGAAAATCTATTGGTGCAAGAACAAGCCACATTTAGCCTACATTCATTGGCTGATACTGAACTTGAAAATCTGGGTTGATGCTCAAAATTCTTCAACATTTGATATATGACCAATCAAATAGGTACCTCAAATTCAGGAGCCAGGCATCCCGATACCAACGACATATCCTCATATCAATACCCAAAGCTAATGACAAAGCAGAAGATAAGCAACACACAATAATAAAGATTAAATCGAAATCTACTCCCATTTCTCGCTTCTCAAGAATTCCCTAGCGGAAAACCCCATGTGTTGTGCCTGCAGATTGGACCAATTTCTAATCAGTTTACATTCCCCGGTGTAACAATGTAGCTGCTTAGCATTCCCCTGGTCGTTAGAATGGAGCGGAACACATACCTGGAGAAAGCCTCGGAGAATGATGACATTGGAGTTTTGTCGCGGATATTTTACACTGTCCGGTTTATACGTCCGTCCGTCCATTGCTGAAGATAGAACCATAGGAAGAGAGGCTACCAAAAAAAATGTAATAGAAAAAAATCTGACTCTTAGTGAGGCCATATAGCAAAATGGCATTATTGTTAAGTTTGTATTTGAAATAACCACCACGTAGTTCAAGTAAGCAAATACTGCCATCAATAATCAACGAGGACGAGATCTTTTTTTATTTTTTTTTAAAACGTTGCGCCACACTAGGAATTACTCCTGTATCGTGGGTGCGTTTACAAACATTTAAATTCACATACACAAACAGCAAGACCCCGAACAACTATCTGTAGGCCATGCAAATATTTGTTCCGTGCGGGGATCGAACCCGCGACACGCAGCACAGCAATCAATCGCTCAGCCATTGCGCCAACAGTGTCGCCAAATTGACGGTTACTGTAGTTTTTTTTTCGGGAAATAAAGCTGTACGCCTATCGGCGATCACCACTGTATTATAAACAGAAGATGTGGCGCATAATCAATGAAAAGATACAAAAAGATACTTAGAAAGATTTCTACGGTACGATGTCAAAAATAACAAACCTTTTATTTTTGTGGTGAAAGAAAGAGTCTCATTTCCTAAATAAAGATAAATTATAGAAGAGGTAAATGATAAAGCTGTGTTTAATATGACAATAAACACAACCCTATTTGGATTGTTTTTTTTTTTTTAAAGACATTCGCAATTTCACGTTAACTAATTAAGCAAACAATCTAAGATGAATAGCCAACTCAACAAAAAGCGAACACGCTCTCATTCACCACCGACCCGCCCATAACAGTACCAGCAGAGCAGTAGCGTAGCACGCAATAATTAGCATGGCCACAAAAACTGAAGATGCACTCCATCGAGCACCCGTGCCTGCTGACCGGAACTGCGTCTGGAGGTAATAACAGGATACCGCGAGGCTCCCTCAACTGAATTGTGGGCTCATGAATAGTTTAATTACTATTGAAGAGGCGTTGAAGATTTTTTTGTGGTGCTTCTTCTTGCAAGAATAAGCTTTTGGAAGCGGTATATTGGAGTCATCTGCCTAGCTTTTCTCCAATTATGTTGGTATCGGCTTCCAGTCTAACTTGATGCAGGAGTAATACAATACCCATTGGTAAGACTGGTAGTCAGACTATCGGGCCACTGACTACCTGTGCCGACTGTCAATGATTTACAATTGACAGCCTGGACCAACGGCTTAACGTACTTACTTACCGAGGCACGGAGGAAAGTAAAGGGTGATCACCCATCCACGGACCAACCTAGGCATGCGCGGCTTAATCTGAAGACCGACCCGAACGGCTGTTATTAGTTAGCCTCATGATTGTAGTAATAAAAGTAATTTTGGATGTTATAGCGCTTGACCACGCATCTTATTATTATCTAATACAATTTCCACACAACTTCACAAATATTTATTAACTGCATCATTCTGACAGCATCATTTTAGTGGCATAAGATCGGAGAAGCGCTGGATTTATTTATGATTTATCTTTGTTTACTTTAGTTATGCAGTTTTTTGTTTTATGTCTTCACCAGCTGTCCCGCGCAACTTCGTCTGCGCCGCATTTTCCCCGTTTTCGCAACATTTTCTATTGCTGCTCCGCTTCTATTGGTAGCGTGATGATATATAGTCTATAGCCTCCCTCGATAAAAGGGCTATCTAACACTGAAATAATTATATAAATATAAGACATTTTCAAATCGGATCAATAGTTCCTGAGATTAGCGCGTTTAAGCAAACAAACAAACAAACACACTCTTCAGCTTTATAATATTAGAATAGATAATCTCACAATTTACAGCTCTGAACTTGTGCATTCGTACTTACGACTTTACAAGTTCAAAGCATTATTTTTTTATTTTTAATGTCATCGATTTCCGCACAGTAACATCCGATTCTAAACTCCAACCTTCAATGTAAAATTGTCATAACCCAGTCATATTTCTACCCCAACAGGAGCCGTAAAGTTCTATAATAGACCGATAAAGTTAGTGACATAGGAGCGGCGATAGTGTTCGTCGTTTTGGCGCTCTCAACTCCGTAACGGCAGGCCGCAGTAAACAAAGTGCGCAGATAAGGTAAACTCTAGCTGTAGCTCCGGTTAGCCACTGTTCACATGGGAAACCGGAGATATAATTTTATTTAGAAAACATCGACTCGTATGATTTTGGTAAATTGCAAAGGTAGGAAAGAGCGGCGGCTAGAGAACAGCGGTGGCCCAGCGGTGCCCAACTTACGAGCAGTAAGCCCCGGGTTCGAACCTAGGCAGGCGCATTACTTTGTGTAATTTAGTTCATTACCGCAGCTCTCAAAAACGGTAAAAGAAAATCGTGAGGAAACCGGCATGTCCTAGAACTAAAAATTCAATGACATGTAACATCTACCAACCAGCACTGGGCCCGCGTGGAGGATTACAGCCCACTCCCTCTCATAGAGAGGAGGCCTGTGTCCCAGCAGTGGGAACATAACATTATATGCTGATGGTGATGATAATGATGCAACGGTAGGTCAGTTCCTGGAATTGTTTATGGTCTGTGAGTTTTTCTTCGTGTCAAGTACAGGGTGAACTTCGTTATTTTCTTTTATGATACTGAATTCCTGATATCCTGAACAGCTTTCATCATCATAATTCTCCTGCTCAAAATACCAATTGATTAATTTAACGTAAACGTTAAACAAGATCTTATTTTTAAATAGACCCAGAGTGAAAGCTGTCTGTAATCGGGATACTCACCTGTGCGGTCACCATAATTGACTTCGAACCTAATTTGAGTGTTAACGAAAAAAAAGAGATTATAGCCACCACCATCAGAGTCTTGCGACTTTTAACCGTGATTAGATTATTAAGGAAAGTTAGTTTAGGTTTAAGTTTTCCTTCGTCTCTAATTCGAAGATCTAAATTGAGATAAATAATAATGTTGCACATTGCACATTGCACTTTCCATCCAAAAACCCCACCAAATGATCACACCCTAAGTCTATTGTGTGCAATACAAACGATAGCATTTCACCTCGCTATCGAGATGGCAGCGGACACCTCGCGAGGAGATACGGCTAATTGTAACATGTGGTCACGCTTTCTGCGGCGTGTGTCACAGCCAGCATCACAGCATGACTCGACGGATCGCACTCGCCTCTCGGTGAGCTATTGGACATTCCACGATTACTTGGAGATTGTAGGAACAGTGTGGGAGGTATTTCAATTGCTCGCACTTTGGAGTAAAGCGATTACAAAATGAAAAAATAAATAAGTAATAAAGTAAGAGGAAGTCATAATATGTAGGACTGCATTGTGCAATAATCAACTCATTTTTTATCTTCTTCGAAATAAAACTTAAAGCATATCTATTCTTATAGTATAGAGTTGTATATTATATAGTAGACCCAGATTTTGCTAGTTATTCTTCTCGGGCTTCTCTGTTGCCATTAACCGGGCAAATACAGCTAGACTTCGAACTTCTACTAAGCAAAAAGTAATGGAGAAAATGCAACGACACAATACTCCAACAGTGGCTCAAACCCATGCAAGACCTTGCCCAGGAGACGCGCTATGAAATAATGTTGGGTCTTTATGGTATAATATCAAATTGAATTGAAAACCTAAGTTATAAAATTTAAGTATCCTCATACGTAACGTCCACTACTACAGAAGCAAAAAGGCGAATATGTTAGAAATCCGTGCGGAGCCGTCGAGTGCTCTCCTAAGGATCAAGCGCTTGACCCGACTGTGCGACTAACGAGAGGTGTTGATCTAGCCTCTTAGCCATCAGAGCCATATACCAGAGCGTCTGTTGAGAGTGCCGAGTGTGTGATTGTCGAGTATGCGATCTATGACTGTTATTTGTCTTTTCGACTTTAAAGAATGGTGACACTTCAAAAATAACAGTTCATTTAATCTTATTAAGAAGCATGTACAATTCTCGTAATGGTGTATGAAAGCATCGTGAGGAAACCGACCTGTCCTTGAACCGAAATGCCTATTCCTACCAGAGAGGAGACATGGGTAGGCCTTCTCTCTTAAAAGGATAGGCCTTGCCTTCTACTAGGACACCCTAGTATTGGGAACGTTGTAGAAGTATCCAAGTATATCGTTACTTTTTTCTAGTAATAAAATAACAGGATCTCAACCCATTTCTTTAATAATAAGCATATCTCGGCAAGCACAATCCAATGGAAAAAATGTAAAACAAACATAGTTATTACAAGCTAACCCTACACAATTGCATGAGCATGGCACTCATCCATACAAACAATCTTCCTTAACGACGTGCTCAAGTAATTGCGCTGAATATATTTTAGCTATATTAACTCGGCGGTTCATAATATTGTAATCATTATCGTTGGATCTCACTCATCGTATGAGGTGAGGTAAATTAATTTACTTAAGTAAAGATTGCCGAGATAGCACAATATGTACAGGGCTGCCGACTATGCCTAGATTTTCTGGTCTGAGGTCTAGACAAGATGGCAATCTTCGATCACTAGTGGTTTTATCGTCGATGATGTGTTAGGACTTTATGTAATCGATTGGCGAACAGGTCGGTGGACTATCTGATGAAGAGTTGAATGCATAACTTATGAGTATCATAAGTATAATTACCATCCGTAACGCGAACTTTAGGAACTACAGTCAACAGATTTTTAGGGATTCCAAAAACCGAATTGTGGCAGTAATTTTACTATTCTGTGGCACGTTGCTCAGGAAAGCACTGAAAGCTCATCCTTCCAACTGTTTGAGGTATTGGGGCTGTCAAATTAATAGGTAGTTGGTGGAAAGTCTGGTGACGCAAGATTGGCAGTCTGTTAGCAAGCATCAATATAAGTAAATCGTCTCTCACCTCTCTGACAGCCCGCGATTTAAGGAGCCGTCGAAATTGTTCTTTATTATTATGAGGGGTCTGTTTAGTAGTTGACAAAAGAAAGAGTTTAATATGTGATGACTCTGCCCTGGACTGTAGAAGCTGCCCCGCAAACGATGGGACATTTGATGTCGTGACCTGACTTTAATAGTACATTGTTACCCTAGGGGTGAAAGTAACTTATTTAGTCCGAGACGGAATAGTTCGAGGGTCTAAATAAGTCTTTAACCCGAGGTAAACACTGTGCTTTTCATTACGAATAGTACAAGGAAAGTAAAAATAAAAATATGAATTAGCTAAAGAAAAAATGAGTAAAACCGTTTGCCGCTTTCCCGCCTGTTTTGTTTTTTTTTTCTGTGGCCTGCCAGCTATTCAGCCTTTATTTTTCATTTTCATCATTGAAAAAATGGTAAATATTTTGCACAAATCAATGTTGTTTAAAGAAACAACTGTTGAAACTAAATTATAATAAAGTGTTTTAAAAATATATATCCTTTAATCAATACTTACTTAAGTTATTTCAATTTTACGTGGCTGCATAGAAAGTTGGAACATGGTTCAATAAAAATGTGAAAATAGAACTAGTTTTTTTTATAATTTGACATCTGTCAGTTTAAAGCGATTCTCCCTAGGGCTGAAAAGTATTACTTTCAACCCGCTCTTCAGGCACCTTCAGATCTACTTTCAGAGTACGAGTACTGAAAAGTTGTTTGCACATCACAGGAGCTGATGGACGCTACCGAAAGTGCCAAAATCGTCGCTAAATTTTGGGCTGACTCGATTTGAATTGTCATCGACACGCTAAGAAGAATAGCCCCGATTAGAACCTCTTCAAACTCAAAGACCTTTCGAACAGCATTGGCAACCCTAGCAACGAATAATTAGACCATCTCATAAGGATCGCCGCGCACTGATTAGCAGCAGTACACGGACGCCTTGCAGTTTTGATTCGCTACCAGCTACCAGCGTAATAATCTGTAGGTTTTTGACGTTTTTCACCTTCATGCAACACTGCCAACTTTCACATGCGAGCCATGTAAATGGCGCGAAGAGAAAATTTTGCCGAAATGCAGGTCTAAAAAATGAAATGTCAATAATCGTGTCAATCATTGCTGTATAGTTTTAATTTTGACGATTCGATATTGGTGTTCGACGAATTACTAGGTTGTCATGTCGGTCTTTAGTTCATCGCGAACATAGATATAAAGTCAGTGTACTTAATCTTTTTGCTACTGTTATAACCTTAAAAGTATGTAGTGTAGAAAATATGTAGTTTACCACGGGTAGGATGCCCTCAGCCTAGGTGGACCGCCAATCAACGCAAAGTGACTGGTAGTCGCTGGATGAAAGAAGCCAGGGTTATGACGAATTGATGTACAGCGTACTTCAATAGGCTGATGATGATGATAAAGTTTGATGAATCATCTTAAATACTGGACTCATAGTTCGCGAAGTAATACCATCAATATAATGAAGTTATATAGTTATATACACATAAGAATACTTTCTGGAGTCATAGAAATTATAGGTTTTTTTATATTTTTGCCAGTGCTGTGGGCGTTGACAAGTGGCGCTTTCAAAGGGTTTGGCTTTCTACAACGACCTGTCGTAAGATTTTGATAGCTTATAACATAACATCACGCCTGTAATCCCCGAAGGGTTCGGCAGAGCTGTAACTAACAGTTTTTTTTCCACATTTCGCCAGTTATGTTTAAATCCCGTGTAACAGGGAGTGAGCCCATTGCTAACAACCGGGCAAAAATCCAAACCCCGTGACTGATACAGAGAAATTCCTGATGAAAAAATCCAATAATAATTTGCCCAATCTTGGAATTGAACCCAGGACCTCATGCACAGCAATCGGGATTGAGACCATTAGGCCAACGATACAGTCACACAGTCGAGAAACTGAGTTCACTAGCTTATGTCACTACATATTTGATTTATCATCTTTATCGCTGCTAGAAATATAACTTTATCTAGGCCATCACAGGAAACAACGCGCATAAAGACAGTAACCACTAATCATGTTTTAGTGAGAAGGCGATCCTGGCTGCAGGATGAGGTCATGACAGAAATCATGTTTATATATCCAAATTGAACGTCTATTCGGCTAAATACAAGGTGTTGTTTTGCAATCTCGTCAAATTCAAGGAAGTAACTATGATTCTCGACACGAATCAATAATAAAAGGGAAGGTTTTTTTTTATTTTTTCTTATTTACGGAAATCGGTAAGTGTGAACCACCCTTGTTTTTAACACGACCCGTCTGATCCTCGACTTATAACCTCGCTTACACACAAACAAAAAATCTCAAACAGTTATTCGATAATTTCTAATTCCCTAAACCACGTTAAAGGGGTTATTCTGAAATACTGACAAATTTAAACAACAAAAAATAGCAGTGTTTTTTAATAATTAACTAGGTATCGTAATTTATATCGATTATTTTATGTCTTTTGTGACATCATCCAGAATTTTGACGAGGATGCAAAACAACACCTTGTATGTGTTCTCCGTAGACAAAATCATCTAGGAACAGTTTATCTTTTCAACAAAAGAATCCTGAACGGAGTCAGCAACCCGCGACCCGCGTAACCAGAGCAAGGTCCATTCGTCCGAGGCGAATATCGATCATTATAAATTTGCGGCGCGCGGTAACGGCGCAGGCGCACGCGACCTAGAACAAAGACTATACGATACGTAGATGTGCTAGTTTGGTTTCATTTTTTGTTATGATAGTAGTAGGTGAGGTTTGAATTTAGGTTTTCTACTTAACGATGGAATGAATGTAACTAAAAGAGTCTTGGTAAGATCCAAAAACTTCGGGCCTGAACTATAAAGCCAAGGCTAAACATCCATTTTTTTTTTTTTTTTAATTTTTAATAAATTTCCTACTCCTTCTCCGTTCACACAGTACGTCTATGGAATTCACTTCCGCCTAACATTCGTGAATCTAAAACTTTATTTCTCTTCAAAAAGCAAGTCAAAGAACATTATCTTTCCTCTATACTGTAATATTCTGATATATATTATATGTATATATTTTATGTGTATTTTTTGTATGTTTATTTTATACAGGTATAAAGTATGGTTTAAGCTCATTTTTTTTTCCTGTTTTATCTTTTCTACACACTTTTTTTACACTGTCTACATTTCTAATCCATCTTTCCACTCGCAGGTCTGCTGGAAGAAATTACTTTTGAAATAAGCAGTACCTTTGTGCTCTTGTTAAGGTATTGTCCTGTTAAGTGTTTTGTGTGTACATAAATAAATAAATAAAATAAATTTGCCTTACACTACAGTTTTCATGGTACCATGACTTCAGTAATTTAATATGCTATGGTAGTTTGTATCCATTAATCGATTATAAGAAGGCCGGAAACTTTTAGACCAAAGTGATAAGTATATAAATATTGATGGATGGAGAGGGACCTGAGGGAGTGAAAGACTAAAGAAAAAATGGATGGGTTGTAAAATTAATCTGTTTCTTCTAACCTAACAGACAGATGTGTTGCTGGGGAGTTTGTTCCGCCACTTCTTCTTCCCAGCTAAAACACTAGGAAGTGGCGAAGGGCGGGCGTTTTGGGGGACTGTCTTTTGTAATTTTGACGTTCAAAAAGTGCTGATTATCAGCCTAGTTTGAATAAATGACTTTTGATTTTGATTTTAATGATTTGGTAGGAAAAGATGTCAATGATAGAGTGACGAGTGAGTGTCAGGCGAGATGGAAAAAAAGTTGTTGCCTCGACTCCAAGTAAAATGGGTCAAGACGAGAAATATGGTGATGATAAACAGTGATGGAGATTGGCAATCTATTCAATAATCCACAGAAAAAATCAGTGAATTGAAATTAGTTATCGTCGCATTCTAACAGTGTTTGTAAGTACACAGAGGTGAAAAAAAAAAAATATGATCATTTTCATTACATACATTAGCACCAGTCAGTCAACAATCGAAACACTATTTAACAACCTGGGAGTAGATAGGTATGATAAAATAGGAAACCGAAAGTATATGGGAAACTTCACCGAATCTACAAAATGACTGCACCAAAAGATAAAAACAGAATGAAAAAACCTATTATTATTTTCGATCAATGATATTATTATGAAAGAGAAAGGAGTAAATCACAGGGGAGAATGGAATAAGAAAACGTATTGCGCCAACCCAAGATAGGATGGGACAAGAGTAGGAAAATAATGTTGTTAGATGTATTTGTAGTTTGTAAATACTGATAAATCATCATCATCAGCCTATAATGTTTCCACTGCTGGGACACAGGCTTATAGTCCAGGAGGCAGGATTAGAGTCCTCTCTATGAGAGAGAGTGGGCTGTAATCCACCACGCGGCTTGCTTCCTTGTTTCCTCACGATGTTTTCCTTACCGTTTTTGAGAGCAGCTAATAAATATATAGTACAAAATGAAAAATTAAACGCCCTTCAGCTAACAGTTTAGTTATTTCAAACAAGTCATATTCATCGATGAGGAATACAATTTTCTTCCATTAAAAAAAAGAACTCGAAATACCCGCAATCGGACGTTGTCAAAATCAAAATCAAAAGTCATTTATTCAAACTAGGCTGATAATCAGCACTTTTTGAACGTCAAAATTACAAGAGACAGTCCCCCAAAACGCCCGCCCTTCGCCACTTCCTAGTGTTTTAGCTGGGAAGAAGAAGTGGCGGAACAAACTCCCCAGCAACACATCTGTCTGTTAGGTTAGAAGAACCAGATTCTATACAAAAGTGTTCAAGTTTATATAAACAAGGAATCCATTATATCAAATTAATGTCACATGTCAGCTAGCACACACCAATAATAAAATAAAATATACTCAAGAATAAATAAAGCCTCCGGACATAAAGGGCGTGCCCGCTTACACATGCATACAGACGAATAAAATAGAAATAAAGTAAAATCAAATAAAAAATAAAGTTAAAAAAAAAAAAACTACGCGTCAGGTTATATAATACCAGTAAGCTAATTTGGAGAAAGAAAGAACATAAACATTGTCTTGAGCTCAACCCAGCGACCAACTATTCTTATCGTTTAAGTAGTCGTTAATGGAATAGTAGGCCTTTGAACAAAGGTTAGATTTCACTTTAGCTTTAAACACATTAAATGGCAAGTCTAAAAAGGAAGATGGTAGCTTGTTGTAAAATGTTATACCAAGCCCTACGAATGAATTATGAACCTTATGAAGCCGGTGAAAGGGAGCACGTAGTTTATGCTTATTTCGAGTGTTTATGTTGTGAATATCACTGTTTTTACAGTACAAATGGATATTTTGTCTAATATACAAAATGTTAGCTAAAATGAATTGTGAAGCCACCGTGAGAATACCAATCTCTTTAAAAAAATCTCTCAGAGATACTCGTGCACCCAGCTGGTAAATTGCACGAACCGCTCGTTTTTGAAGAACGAATATATTTTGGATATCAGCGGCTTTGCCCCACAGCAGAATACCATAGGTCATAACACTGTGAAAATAACTAAAATAGACTAACCGTGCTGTATCAACGTCAGTATATTGTCTAACTTTTCTGACGGCGTATGCGGCCGAACTAAGTCTCCCCGCTAGGCTTGATATGTGAGGACCCCATTGTAATTTTGAATCTATTGTTATACCCAGAAACACAGCTGACTCAACCGTTTTAAGCTCGTCATTGCCGAGAACAATGTTGGGACCTAGATTTTTAACATTAGGTAAGGCGAATTTAATACTTTTAGTTTTCTTGGCATTAAGAACAAGGTTATTTGTTGTGAACAAATCCGTGACCATTGATAGAGCGCTGTTTACTTCTTCAATTTCGTGTCTATTCCTATCTACTTTAAAGATAAGAGAGGTATCATCGGCAAATAGTACAACGTCACAAATACCCTTCAAATAATATGGTAAGTCATTAATATAAACCAAGAATAAAAACGGTCCCAGTATTGAGCCTTGAGGTACACCTAGCTGAACAGGTAGCCCGGACGATTTCGCGCCGTTGACATCTACACATTGGAATCTATTTTGTAAATACGAATCTATTACATTTAGGGCTTCATTTTGAACACCGTAATAACGTAGTTTCCGTAAAAGTGTGTCGTGGTGAACGCAATCAAAAGCTTTTGAGAGATCGCAGAAAACACCAATTGCATTTTGCGCGTTTTCCCATGCGTTGAATATGTGTCTCAACAAAGCAACACCCGCATCTGTAGTTGAACGACCTTTTGTAAAGCCATATTGATCGTTATGAAGAAGGTTGTTGAGATTAAAATGTCTTAGCAACTGTTTAAGTATTAACTTTTCAAAAATTTTGCTAAACGCAGGTAAAATAGAAATTGGTCTGTAGTTGCCAATATCATGTCTCGCATACGTCAAGGTATTGATAAGCCCACCGTCACGGAATAACCATTATTGTATCCTTATCATTCACACTCGTATCACGAATCATACTGATTTGTTCAACCTCAAGTGTCTGAAGTTCAGGTGAAAGACTAGTGCTGTTCAAGTGCTTCGTATATTTATTTAACTTATCGAACTGATAAAATGCTAATTGTAGCGAGCTGGACTGAAAAGGACTAAAATTTTGAAGCGAATTTCACCATCTAGACGTGAGAAAAAACAACCGGCCAAGTGCGAGTCGGACTCGCGCACAAAGGGTTCCGTAACATTATTTAAAAAAAAATTGCTAAAAAAACACTTTTTTGTATGGTACAATATTTTTTATATGATATATTATATTTATCACTTTTTTATGTATCGCATACAAAAAAGTGTACTAATTTTTCCTTACATATTTATTTTAATCTGTTTATAGTATTTGTTGTTAAAGCGGCAACTGCAGAAATGCATAAACTGTAGAAATGTCAACAGGCTAACTATCACGGTTCATGAGATACAGCCTGGTGACAGACGGACGGACGGACAGCGACGTCTCAGTAATAGGGTCCCGTTTGACCCTTTGGGTACGGAACCCTAAAAATTGGGACTTTCAGTTATTAGAAGTATCAGCAAACATTTATTGTGTACTAGCTGTCCCGCGCAACTTCGTGTGCGTCACATTTTCCCCGTTTTCGCAACATTTTTCATTGCTGCTCCGCTCCTATTGGTCGTAGCGTGATGATATATAGCCTATGTCCTTCCCCGGGTTAAAATCTATCTTCTTGCCAAATTTCATTAAGATCCGATCAGCCGTTTTGTCGTGAAAAGGTAACAAACAAACATACAAACAAACAGAGTGACATTCGCATTTATTAGTATGGAAGTATGGATGAAGAGACTAATCACATCTTTACATGTGTGCATGTCATTTGATGTCATGTGGTTGGCCTTTGAGCAAGTGGCAAAAGATTTCAAGGCGTAGGCACACGTCGTTTCTACAATGACATAACCCTTTCGGTAGCTTTGAGTTTATCCGTGATCATGGTGCTTGCAACAGCGCCGAAATATCGGGAACTCAAAACAAATAGTAGACATGGTAAATATCCCCTTTTTTGTGTTAATGATAGTTTTACTTTGAGTGTAGCGGTGGCCCAGTGGTAGCAGTCCCGACTGAGAGCAGCGGTGGCCCAGTAGTGGCAGTCCTGACTTACGAGCAGTAAGCCGTGGGTTCGAACCCAGCCAGGCGCATTCAATGTGTAAGTTATTTCATCACCGCTGCTCTCAACTCTCAATAACGGTGAAGGAAAACCTCGTGAGGAAACCTTCCTAGAACTAAAAATTCGAAGACATGTGACATCTACCAACCGGCAATAGGCCCGCGTGGTGGATTACAGCCCACTCCCTCTCATAGAGAGGAGGCCTGTGTCCCAGCAGTGGGAACATTATAGGCTGATAACAAACCGATACTATATGATGTTGATGATAGCTTTGCAGCCGTCGTGAATCAGAATGTAATTTTGTCTCGTGCCCCTGGTTACCAGCTATATCGACGTTATCCCAGACAAAGCTAAGATTTGCTTGTGCTGTCGTTGCGTCTACTGTTGTTGATGATGGAGAGAGCTTCAGCAAGAACTGGTTGAAAATAGCTAAATAACACACACCGCTGTAACAGTCTGTGTCTTATCTCATCTATGAGGTTTACGCCGTGGCGATAGCTGCGCGCGCGCCGTCTATACATCACTGCGCTTGCTCTCTATATTTACTCACGACCGATAGAAATTATCGCCAGACAACCGTACGAGCAAATACTAACCTTATCCAACAAAGTAAGGGTTTATTTTTGCTTAGACCTTAGGTGAGGATAATTTTTTCAAGATGTGGTCGTAGTTGACTACCATTTGCCGTATTTCAGCGCGGAAGGTACATAAATCGAGAGCGCAGATTAACGTTATCTGGTCGGGGGGGAGCGAGGTGAAGCGGAGGGGGATCTGACGGCGATTTATTCATTCATTAACTAAACGACCCCTAACCGATGGATTAATTAGACCGACTGGCAATACCGCTTCTGTTTAAAACCGTTTTATGTGAAAGCTGGCGGGCATTTTAAGGAGAATATTGTGGCGTGAGTTGAATATCATTAAAAGATACATTAAATTTTTCTTTCATATGATTTTTACATAAAAGTGAGACCTGTAAAATACAGATACATCTTCCAAAGAACTTGCTGCACACTTTGCCAAAATATCGGGCGACTCACTGAATTAGTTTATCTAAAAGCGCGTAATTGGGCTGTTTCTACATATCTGTTTTAACTGCTCCATATAAATTACTGTTTCCAGACACAAACTACTGTAACATTCAATTATTCGCTAAATTACATATATTCCTCGACTGTAATGACAAAAAACAAGACAAATGATCATTAATAGAGCCAGCGAGATGATTACGCTGATTAGTTCAGCGGCAACGCGCGCGCGCCGGTGGCAGCACCGTCGCTCAGGTAGTAGTGCAATCTATAGGGCTGACTCGCAACCTGTGTTAGTGGTGATAATATTGGTGATAGGATTTCTACAAAATTATATATCGTTTGCCTATTTTCCCTTTTAGCGAAGCTTCGTACACCACCATGAAAAAATGGTGGGTGCATAGTAAAAACATTGTTTAAAAGTGCGTGTCATTGGCAGATTTATACTGGGTCCAATTAAATAGCTAGTGTGTCATATATAGGCTGACTGATAATAACTGACCGATACTTAAACACGTGATTGTACTCATGATAACAAATAACATTCCGAAAGAAACATTTTTTTTAACTCATTCACTTTTATCACAATAACACAATAGCTATATGAAATTTGGGGTTGCGAGTCGTGTGGGTGCTCTGCCTACTCACGGTGGCACGGTACGATAATAATAAGACAGAACGGCATAAAGCGGCTAACAGCTGATAGGTCACAGGCGCCCGCGCGCGAGAAATTTAAACGGCTGTTGTGTTAGTAGTATCGGTTACCAAATACCAGTCACCCTATATGAGTATTATAAACTAAACATGACAGAACAAAAAAATACACGTTTTTTTGGTGTCAACGTCTGCAGGTAGTATAGAAATGTAGTTACTTGAAATAACATAACATTATATAACCTCACGCTTGTACTATTAATAACACTTAGAACGGGATATTTACCATGTGTATTATTTGTTTCGAGTTCCATCATGGCGTTTGCAACAGCGCCGAAATATCGGGAACTCGAAACAAATAATACACATGGTAAATATCCCGTTGTAAGTGTTATTAACAGTGTTAGTGACCATGTCAGTTTAAAAACTCACGCTTGTAATCCCCGAAGGCTTAGGCAGAGTACCTACCTAAAGTACACTCACATTACGCCAGTTATGTTGAAGTCCCATGTAATAGGGGGCGAGCCTTTTGCTATCAACCGGGCACAAATCCCGACTCCGTGGCTGCTACTGAGAAATTCCTGATGGAGAACCTAATAACCAGGACTCAGCAGTCGCGGTTGGGACCACTAGACCAACGATGCAGTCACTTCGTTTACTTGAAGTCATCAACTGCCTAGCCTTTTCCCAAACTATCTTGGGGTCGGCTTCCAGTCTAACCGGATGCGGCTGAGTACCAGTATTTTACATGGAGCGACTGCCTTATCTGACCTCCACAACCCAGTAACTGGGTAATACGACACTCCTTGGTAAGACTGGATGTCAGACTTTTGGCTTCTGACTACTCGTAACGACTGTCAAAGATCTACAAGTGACAGCCGGGACCAACGGCTTAGCGTGCTTTCCGAGGCACGGAGGAAACTTGGTATGTAATTATGGGCAACCATCCTCGGACCAACCTCGGCAAGCACGGCTTAACCTTAAAGATCGACTCGTGTGGCTGTAATTATTTAGCCACGAGCTCGAACGAGCCAGTTACTTGAAGTATTATTAAAAAATCTGTTCTCTTAAACGGCACTTGTAAATTCAATTAAAATAATACAAGTACTTAAAAGGTAGCAGCCCTAAGTTTGACACGCGCCGCGTGTTACACTTCTAGCGCTACTTAAAGAGATGACGCCTATGTTACTTTACGAGCAAAGAAAATACAGCTATTGTATTAGAATGTAGAAATTACTCCACGTAGGTCGTTCTAATCTTATCTATGATACTGCATCTATTACTGGCCAGCCAGTTAACCAACTGGTAGAATAAGTACAACAGAAACTGAGAGCCTATTTAAAAGAATGTGCTTATTTACGTGAGATGTGTCAAACAAGTGATCGTATAGGTAAACCCTTAGTGGAATTTAAGGGCTAAAAAAAGATTTTTCTATGCTAATTATTATCTATCTTAGTAACTAGTCAACAACAGTAGCACTAGACTCGAGATTACGTGAATGAGCCTAAGAGCTATCACCTACCTACATTTTAAATGATTAACGATGCTGATCATCGGATTCGGATACCATGTAGTAAGTCAAAACTTCATAAGCAAAGAGTGTTGCTTCGGTTCGCGTACCATGCAAAATTTGCAAAAAAAAGAAAGCAAGCACATTTTCCACCGCCCCATATCATAATCAGAGCCTACAAGCCTTGCCTTAACCAAACTAATTCAGAGCAGTTCCCGACACAGATGCGGCGATACCCTATCAGAGATCAGCGCCATTGTTGCCAAGATTTAAGGCGCACACCGCCAGACCCACTAATTGTGGGCAGCGGTACCACGCGTGCCCTTTGTCTGTTGTAATTACTTTTATAAATCTACTAAGCGATTTACATGAACACGATAAAATCGTAAAGGTTAGTTTTGTTCTCGTCACGGTTGAAGACTTGCTGTGGTTTATGGGGAGTTGTGTTTTAGCCGGTTGAACCGCGAACTGTGGTTGAAAATACGAGTTGGAGAGAAGATATTGGCCTTAATGAAATCAGGCACGCAGTTAACTTTGTGTTCTTTATTTTATTTCTACTGCTCTCAATACTGTGGAGGAATACATCGTAAGAAAACTGGCATGACCTCGAAGTAATCATCATCTGCCTAGCCAGTGGCGTAGCTAACTTGGGTGGCACCCGGTGCGGAAGTTGGTAGTGTCACCCGGTCGAAAGATAGCGGTGTCACCCCATCGAATGTTAAAAGCAAAAAAAATATATGATAAACGTCGTGGATCATTTATTATTTAAAATATTTAACAATAACAACACAACCAAAAACACAAAAATATATTTTAATCACAAATTTCAAATCTCTTATGCTGCAGCTTTGACAGCTGCAAACTCAGAAATACTTTTTCAAAATTTGGCCTCGTGTTATATGGCTAATACATATACCAAAAATGCTAAGCCGCGATTGAGTCATTGTTGCCCGCCAGTAGATTTTATTAATTTTAGTTTACTGAAACTTCTCTCACATGAAGCTATGGACACGCAAACCGTCAAAATCCATGTTGGTGCAATCATAAGATTTGGAAGTGATTCTGTAAAATCCCATTTTACAAGAAACTTTTAAAAAATCTAAAGATAGCGAATCAGAGAAACCTTGAAATTAGCGGCTTTTAAGTTTTCCGAATTGTACATAGACAGCTGCGCTAGTCACTTACTGTTTGTATTTTGTTATCTAAATTCCCGCCCCCCCCCCTTGCTACGCCACTGTGCCTAGCCTTTTCCCAATTAAGTTGGGGTAAGCTTCCAGTCTAACCGGATGCAGGTTAATACTTAATAATAATTACATGGAGCAACTGCCTATGCACAATTGCACAGTTCCCTAGAATGTTCAAGTTATCATTTTCGCGTTAGTTTTTTGTCGACTATCCAGATAGTTATAAAAAAAATGCATCCTAATACTGAATTATTCTAAAGATATACAGTTGGTACATTTGTAAGTGTTAGATGTAGGGCGCCAATGTTCGACACTACTGATCCGATTCCAAAAGTGCTTTCGCTACTGGGAAGCTATATTATCCCGGAGTGTTATAGCCCATACAGATAAAGACAATTTTCGACCATACGTGATCGAAGTCACTCAAAAGATATGAGCTCATGGCTAAATAATGTCAGTGGCCCGAAAGTCTGACAACAAGTCTTACGCTCCATATAAATACTGATTTTCAGCTGCATCTGGTAAGACTGGAAAGCCGACCCCAATAAAGTTGCGAAAAGGCTAGGCAGATGATGATGACGCAAGCGAAGTATGCGGTATAATAAATAAAGCTAGTATAAAACAATCCAGCAAACCAACCTTTCAACTGGCTCTGGCACCGCAGCTGGTCGATGATGCTAGTCAGCCGGTTCTCCCGCTGACTACCGCGACTCAGGACCTCGTCTGCATCATCCTCGATCTTCACTGACACTTCACTCTTCACGTCATCCACTTCATCACTACACTGCACTTTGGGAGACTGACGGTTTGGCTGAACCGCCTCCATGATGATTTTGGTAATACTGAGTTGGCACTTTTGTTTGGGGTTGTAGGCACTGGGTAACTGTAACAAAAGCAAAAGAAGTCTGTTAATTGAAATGATTGACTTTCTCGTAGTTCTAGTGGTTGCAGCGCTACTGCTAGATATGAGGTCTGCAGTTCGGTTTCTAGGTAGGGTATTGGGTTTTTAATTAAAAATTTCGCAATAGTAGCTTGGAGCTTGGATTTATGCCTGGATTTGGAGAATAAGCTCGCCTATTACCTACATTGAGCGTTTTAGATTAAGTGGCGAAATGTGGATATCCAACACAGCAAGTATCAGAACGGTGTGGCCATATTTAAAGGTGTCGTACAGACTATCAATCAATATCGTAGGTAATAGCAACAAAAATCAGATCTCGCATACATTTGGGTCGCAGAATTATTGAAATTTTGTATGAGTGAGCCGGATTGGATATCACGATTGTGATGTGAGCCCCAAAGTTGTTCAGTTTTATACAATACAATATCCTTTATTTCAGGCAACCAGGGCCCATAAATCACAATACATATATAAGTATTAAAACAATAACTATAAACTAATAAATCATCATCATCATCATCAGCCTATATTGTTCCCACTGCTGGGATGCAGGCCTCCTCTCTATGAGAGGGAATGGGCTGTAATCCACCACGCGGGCCCAGTGCGGGTTGGTAGATGTCACATGTCTTCGAATTTTTAGTTCTAGGACATGCCGGTTTCCTCACGATGTTTTCCTTCACCGTTTTGAGAGCAGCAGTGATGAAATAAATTACACAAAGTAATGCGCCTGCCTGGGTTCGAACCTACGACTTACTGCTCGTAAGTCGGGGCTGCTACCACTTGGCCACCGCTGCTCTCAAACTAATAAATACTTTACATAAAAATAACTTAATAACTACTGCACACGAAGTAACGGCGTCGTCGTGGCGTATGATCTCGTATACCTATCACATCTTAAAATATGATGCCTTTCTGATACATACTCCTCTGCCCAACCCTTCGGGGATTACAAGCGTGATATTGTGTGTGTGTGTGTGTATGTGTGTGTGTGTATGTGTGTGTGTGTATGTGAGTTTGTGAAATTATTATTAGGACTGTAAATACTAGAAAGAAATTTTAATTAAATCATCAATAAATACCTGATTGAGATCGCAACAACGAATGGTCCTAAGAAATAATATAATTTCTTCGTAAGATAAGTGATTGCAATATGATTTTAATCTTACAAAGATGGATCCTCTGTCTAGGCCTCTGATAAACCAACGAGTTTTAAGCTCGTCCTCGCAACCAGCGAAAAGACCGACCATATAAAGAGTTATCTATTATACTTACAGATGAAAAGTAGAAGTATTAATTAAACTAATTTAGCAGTATAACAAAAATCATTTCAGAAATGTTTGTTGAGTTTCTTTGACGAATGTAACTACTTACAACGCATTTATTGATACCTATGGGCTCTATCAGAAAAGTCTATTCATTATATCCTATTAGTTCCCGATGCTCCCGACCGATCCGACCCGATGACCCAATTGCAGTGGCCCAAGTGCCCCACCATATGCACTTTAGAAAACCTAAAAAACGCCACAGACACCGCGATCAACGTGGATTAATACTAGGTCCAAGAGCCTTAAACAAGTCATACCGTCATCTGCCTAGCCTTCTCCCAAACTATCTTGGGGTCGGCTTCCAGTCTAACCGGATGCAGCTGAGTACCAGTATTTTACATGAAGCGACTGCCTATCTGACCTCCACAACGCAGTAACTGGGTAATACGATACCCCTTGGTAAGACTGGATGTCAGACTTTTGGCTTCTGACTACTCATGACGACTGTCAAAGATCTACAAATGACAGCCGGGACCAACGGCTTAACGTGCTTTCCGAGGCACGGAGGAAACTCGGCATGTACCTAAAAATGGTCACCCATCCACGGAGCAACCTTGGCAAGCACGGCATTGACCAGTGCGGCTGTTATTATTTAGCCACTAGCTCCTCAAACAAGTCATATCATCGACACGAAAATGAAGAATTAATTAGAAGGATGACTGAAGAGATAAAAAAAATCAAATGACCTATCTGATTTTTGTAATACCTAATTATTTTACTATATTTAAGATCACATCAATAAATGTTAAAGGAGTTTTTTGAAAAACTAGTTTTGAATGATAAAACAGAAAACATGTAACAGCATTGTCAAAATCATTTATAATATTTATAATACACGATTGAAAATACAGTGACGGTATACTTCCAGAGCCATGCACCACCGTCACAAGAAACAACATACGGGTGGTATGTATCAACTCAAACTCAAACTCAAAGCATTTATTTCAATTAGAACATTACAGGCACTTTTGGAATTCAAAAAACAGATCAAAACGCAAAGCTACACTCCCAGACACAATGCATAATAACTCGTGAAAGTACTGTAGTTGCCCATTCCAAACCGTAAATCTCTATGGAGAAGAATGCGAAAGATGGACACTCCTTTAAATCAAAATATTATTACAAAATCTTGGTTATATCATTCATGTTGAAAATTGCAAATCATTCTTTTTACTATCATGTAGATACCACCTATACTCTATATTGTACAATAGGGGATAATCCTATTTTTTTTTTCTTTGTCCGTCGGGTAGTTGATCGAAAAGTATTGGACACGTATTTTTTCTTTTTTCACGTGGTCATAAAATTACGGAGATATATTTAGTTGAAATGGCGCATGACGTCACATGTAGGTAAGTTTTACACCCACTTGTGACGTAGTAAGCCCCCACTCTCCAACTTTAATGAGTTCTAACTAAGTAATTTTTTGATATTTTGATAAAACAAAAAATACATGTCTAATATTTTTGTATTACCTGTCTGACGGACAAAATAGAATGTCGTTTTCTTTACCCAGTCCGATCCCCTATTCATCATTAGATATTGATATACAAGAATATGACCCTGTAGGGTCAAAGGTGAAACCACCCTGTTCGTCGAAGGTGAAACCGATTCAGTCACCTCTTTTAGATTATCCAAGATGGTTGCCGGTACATGTTCGTAAACAATTAGCAAGGAATTTAGTAAAAACATCCGTCCCTTAGCTACACCAATAATTTTACGATGTCACCAAAATAATTTGAACAGAAAAAGTATTTACTGACAGACAGACCGTCAGTAATCATTCGGCTTTGTTATATCTACATCAAACATATACACATGCTACGATACAGTAGTATATTATATCCATACATACCTATAATACAACAGTTTATCGCTTCCCTACAATACTGAAATTCCACTAGGAACAATCGACTTCACACGCGTCAAAACTGTTAGAGTTCACCACATAACCTTTATACTGTAACTAACACACGTAAACCTTACGATAACACCATGAAATACACCATAAGAACCACTATAACACTTGTATAAGGAGGCTGCAGCACATAATGCAACGGGGTTACAAAAAGGAGAACTCACGACGCGGTTTTCCGCAAATAATTCCTAAAAAAAAACACTTAAAGTTGAAAAGTAACAACAGGTAGACCGTGACGGTGGAGCGGTTATCGCCGTTGTACTGATAACTTGTGTCAGGTCAAACGAACAAATGGGGCGTCACCAAGGTACGCCTGATAACATGTGATAACGGGCTCTTAACCTTCCGACTGTACTCTAGTTGAAACGGTGTCATCAATGTGCCAGTCTATAAGCACTTATGTGACTGTAGCAATAAACGTTGGGTGTTATACTTCTTTATTGCTGAAGGATGAGCAGAGTTCGTGATAACCGATGCATGTAGTTTACCAAAAGCCAAGAAGGAAAAGGTGTGGTAACGTACCAGCAGTGGGAACGTTACAGGCTGCTTAAGTAGTCAACAACATCAACCCGTACAATTTCATGGATATTAGAGTTTCAGCTTGCTATTTAACAGCTATTATGGGTAGAATGGCATCTATATTTATTTAAAGGCTATAAAAAAGGTTAAACACAGACTCTTAACTTAAAATAAGTAGCATTTTTAGCTACTTTTGCATAATTAATTCAAAATAATGTAGTTCAATACCTCGTGTCTTACTTTAAACAGGTGTCTCTTTCTGATTGCTTTTAACGATTGGTAAATTGGCTACTGTCATGTCTATACTATACCTATACTTACACATAAAACATTTACATACTGTCTTGAACATACTGATACCAAATATAGCTACCTACTTTCATTTTTGAAAACCTTTTGCTCCGCGAGGCCAACGTGCGAAAAAATAAATAACTTTTCTTCTAATTTAAATTACATTTTTGCATAGCTATCGTGAAAAGCGACGATGACGGGGCGGTGACATACTATTGAACCTGCACGAGTTGATTATACATAGTTACCTAAGTATTTATTTTATGTGTATATGCCTGTTAGCAAATATATGGTTATTTTGCTTCGCCTAGTATCATGCCTCATTCTCCTAGTTTTTTTCCAATATCTTTCGCATGTACAAAATGCAGCAAAACTTCAAAACTTAAAAAAAAAAACAATTTTTTATCATATGACCACGGTTATCAAAAGACATACATTGTTTTCTTAGAAATTAGATGGCAGGACTTTCACAAACGAAGTTTAAACGTTTATAAAACAAGTTAATGTTCCAAATCGAAATACAGACATCAATATACTTCAGGTCTTAAGTGGCACATAACGTGTCTAGTACATTAATGTCACTACAAACATACAAGATAGTGCTATACTGTGTTATTTCACATCGCAAATAATGTGCAGTAAAACCGCCTGTCAAGACACGACCGGTCATGTAGACAATAGATAAGCCCCGATATGACACACAGATACACGGACAAAGGAAACTCCTATCAGTTCTGAGGAAAATCAGTTGATAATGATGTTATTTGTTGCACTCGTCGAGTGAGCCTCTCGAGTACCGGCTTACTGGTCACGTTAAGGGAATAACATAGGTGAAATATAAAGCTGAAAAGTTTAGCAGAGGTATCGGTTTCAACATTCAAATTAAACCTTCACGCTAAGAACTAGGAAAGAACCGGCAAACTATTTTCTGTAAATATTACTAAGTTTTTTCAGGAATAAATTTACATAATAACACAAAATAACATCACGCCAGTAATCCTCGAAGGGACAGAGGTGTACCTAATAGTACACTCACATTTCACCAGTTATGTTCAAGTCCCATGTAATAGGGGGCGAGCCTATTGCCATCAAACGACAAAAATCCAGACTCCGTAGCTGCTACTAAGAAATTCCTGACGGAAAAACTCAATAACAATTTGCCCGAACCGGGAGTTGAACCCAGGACTACTGTCGCAGCAGCAGTTGCGATTGCGACCACTAGAAAAACGAGACAGAAATTAATTTATTATCTTAAAAAAAAAGAGCTCATAATTACTTTTCTACGTGTACTATAAACGCTGACGGAGTGGAGCTTATAGCTGGAGTCTAACTCCCATCACCGTTGGACTCTTCAGTTTTCTTTAAAGTTACGCCGTGCTTGCCGAGGTTGGTGCCTGGATTGGTGACCATAATTACATACCGAGTTTCCTTCGTGCCTTGGAAAGCACATTAAGCCGTTGGTCCCGGCTTCCATTTGTATATCTTTGACAGTCGTTACGAGTAGTCAGAAGCCAAAAGTCTGACATCCAGTCTTACCAAGTTGTGTCGTATTACCCAGTTACTGGGTTGTGGAGGTCAGATAGGCAGTCGCTTCATGTAAAATACTGGTACTCAGCTGCATCCGGTTAGACTGGAAGCCGACCCCAAGATAGTTTGGGAAAAGGCTTGGCAGATGATGGGTTCCTTCCAAAACAACCTCAGCGACGTTGACCTCTTCCGCGCTTACCATTTGGTAAGTTAGTGGTCAAACGAGAGAGCTTAACGAATATTTTTAAAACTCCATTTGCATAATAAACAAGGTTGAAATAAGCATCGAGCCGTTCGAGGAACAATTTTTAATGGAGTAAGTACATATTGCTTAGGACGCCTGAAAGAGGATGTAACCGAATCAGAATTAGCTTTTGTAAACTGTAGCGGTAGATAAACATTTCAAAATGTTAAAGATAAAGTTTTCTGTTTACGTTAGTGTGACCTATGAAGAAGAGAAATCATCTCTGAAGCTTCTGGCTTGCCAACTTATCATTTGCAGAGTCTCTTTTCAGTAAATTTACAAAAGTTTTTATTTCTTACAAAAAAAAAGGTCTAAGTCTATTTCTAGCTTTTTTCTGTATATTCATGACATGGCTCCCTTTTTATAACTTCAAATATTTATGTATCCCCACATCTTAGGTTTTTCAAGTAAATATTCGTAAATAGTAAATATGGTCTTCCAATCCGGCTTAATCTGTCGCAGCTATAGAGGCACATGTATATTTGGAGTTGTCATCTACGTCGTGTGTGTACTGTTGGCAGTTGGCAGGCACCTGGCAGTGACGTCACGAGCTAATTCCGGCGAGACGAGGTCGTGACCCGACGCCCTGCGCGCACGCACACACACACATGCGCGACGTGCACTGCTACCCGAAAATACGTGTCTACGGCGTATGTGGTGTTTGGCTTAGTGTCTTTTTGGATATAGTTTTGTGTATGTTTAGTCGTTATGAAATAAATCGATATCAATTCTAATGAATCTAAATTTCAAGAAGCTGAATCCAATGACACAGTTTTAGGCAAAATCGAACCCATGCAATTCCTTATAGTTTTAGATTTGACTATCCTCGCCCACTTGAAAAATTCACCCTGTATAGCCACGCTAACAAAACATTACAGCTACTTAACTTCCGAAATATAATAGAACTAAACTCCCATTTTCAGCCAACCGCTCTTTACACATTCTATTATGAATATTTCTCGTCTGAAATTATCAATCACTGCAGTAACTTCACATTAAAAATTTCCCGTAGCAGAATACTTCAAAAAGTATCGAAAACATTACTCATCGTGAATGCACTGCAGTTGGCAGCAATGCATCCGCGTCGCGTTGGGAAGGTTCACAGTAACAGGTGCGGTTATCTGTTGCCGTTTTCAGCGCATCAAGTGTACGGGCGCGTTTGTATGACTGTGTTGGTAGTCATGAGCTTCTAATACGAATAAGTTGTAGTTTTTTCATATAGAAGAAAATTCGTTTTAATTTCGGGAAATCTGTAAATGTGCGGATTTTTTTTCAGTCGAGTTTTCTACAGCAACTTTTACAGTTTTCCGATTAAAATATCGCAATATTGCAAGTTTGCTAAAGATGTTACGTTACGGTACGATGTGATATTGTGGAAAAGCCCTACTGTAAAAGCCCTTATATTGATAAATCTTAATTTATCAATATATAGGCTTTAGATTTTAATAGTAAATAAAATAGCTTCCTTGCATTTTGACCGTGTAGGTATTGCAATTTGTAGGAAACAATAGTATTTTTTAAATTACTGATGTAAAATTTATTTGTGTGTTAACAATGATGTAAGAAATAAGTCTTAATCGTTTGTTTGTCGGTGACCCTTCCATCCAGTATAATATACTATTTTTTATCTATCCTATTGCAAGTAGGAGTAGGTACCTCTTAATGAGTAGTATGTAGGTACAGACAAATCGTTTCTTGATACCAACCAAACAAAAAGGACAAAATGGCGTGACTCTTTTCATTAAACTTCAATTTGTATTTTACTGTCCCGCTATATTTCATAAGAGCATACTATGTGAATCTCCGAGAATATTATACAAAACTTACTCTTGCTATTTAATAACAGCACAAACATAATAAAAATTTTACTAGTTATTGGTTGTATCGCCTCTCATAACCAAACGCTGGCAGACTTCCACGACGGCTGATATGTGCCTACTCCACGAATAGATGGTAAGGATGTGACCTGTCCACCTTCGTTCCCGTTGCCCTACCGTGACGAACATTACGTGCAAGTGTACTAATATGATAATAAAGTGAGTATTATGGTACACTTCTGCCTAACCCTAGAACAGGTAAAAACAGACGTGATTTTATTTTGATTATAAATTTAAAAGTAAACTCTCTCTGTTACCTTTTGTAGAGAGAGTGCAAGTATGTCACATTTGTGCACGCCGCGTATCTCCCGCGCCGATGGCTAATCTCCGCAAATTTCACCGCAGTGTCCGAAAACGGTCAGGAGGAAGATGGGAGTCGCTTTGTTAGGCTTCTTTGCGAATTGGCGACAAGAAGGACACCATCGAGAGAAGTGGATGGAATGGGGGGAAGCCTTTAACCAGGGGTAGGACAATACGAGTTACTAGAAAAATAAATGCGTTTCCGTGGAATAATTTTCGACCTCCACCACAGAATATACATGGTGTTTGGTGCATCGTTTGCCAAATCGAATAGGCCGAAAGCAGAGGTCATTTGCTATCTCTTCACGCCCTTTAACTCATTCCTTGCCACACCGGTTTTTTTATAACAACCTTTTAATTTAAATTTTGAAAAATTCCAAAATTCAACAATTTAGGTCAAATAAAAAAATAAAATATTTGTTTAGACTTAAAATTTTGATTTAATTTTTAAGTGTACTGTTGTATGATTCCATCAAATTCGAAATTACTTTCTAGTAACAATTATTTTCTTTTTAATAGCTCGTAAAGTTTTTGTAAAAGAAAAATGAACTTAAAACTCAAATTTAAATGACGATAAAAAAAAAAAAAATTAAAACTATCGGGATCTTCGAATACTTAAAAAAGTTTTCTAGTCTGTCCCCTTTCCAACGGTATGCAATAAGCCCAAAAAAACGTTTAATACCTTTTCATTTTTAACTAAATGTGTAATCGAGACACTAGGCTGATATTCGAAATTACAGTAAGAACAGTAGTTTTAGCATAATTAACATGCCTCAAGTAAGTAGATAGATACTGTTATGTCACTAGTGCGTAGTTACCTATCTTTTTCTTAAACAGGAACTTTTTAAGACTTTGAAATTTAAAAAAAAATACTTTAAATCAGAAATCACAAATCTTGTTCGAGTTGTCCGCCACTGTTGCGAATGCACGCGCGGCATCTTCGTCTTATCTCGACTGTAGTTGTGCGATGCACAGATCCCTGCTTACCCCTGTGGAGAACAAAGAAGTCTCTACTTATAAGTAGGTACGGTCAGCAGCAAAAGTCGCTTTACAAAACCAAAATTATAAGACGTCTATGTTTTAGAACGATCCATATTAACAGACTAGAGTAAAAGACATAACAATATTTTCATCAATGGTTACACAAATTCGCAAAACAATATAACATCAGATCACACTGACCAGCACAAAACTTGGAGTAATATTTATAAGTGTTAACTGACTTTTGATGCTGACTGTACATACAACCATATTTTACAATTTTTACTATTACTACGTTAATTTCAACTGAATGGGTGCACCCATTCAGTTTAGCACAAATGTACATAATATCAATTTCCTATCTGTGGCCCAAACATAATTCATTTATTTAAAAAAAAAAAAAAAAAAAAATAGGGCGTCACTTTTTTCTTACATTCGGCACTGGTCTAAATACAAAAGCTATCAAAATTGAAAAAAAATAAAGATTTTGTTTCTTGGCATTTTTCCCTCGTCTACCGAATTTTCGTAAAATGAAATGAGCAGATGAACGATCAGTGACGAGGTTAACTCCTTTCTCATTTTGTCGGTGTCGTGTGAATGATAAATTAAAACGTGAAGCGTCTGTTATCAGCACAAGTATCGTAGTAAACCATACCGTGCCTTTAACAGAATCACCAAAAATCTCTTAATTTACACAATACAACTTACCAATAGAACCAAAAAGTCAACTCGTAACGTAACTATGAACAATGTGGACGCACAAAGAAAAAACAATGTGGCACCTGACCGATACAGTTTGTGTAACCGGCGCTTACTAATCAGTACTAGAGCTGAACCAAATCACGGCAAACGTCAACTTCAATTATGAAAATCCTGGAGGATGTCAAACTGGTATGTTGTTTTCTTTTGATATTAACATCACAAGTCATCATCATCAGCCCTTGTCCCGTTACTTGGTGTCGGTCGAACATATTTTTTTCTTCCATTCTCCTCTGTCAAAACCGTCACACTACCATTTACTCCTTTTTCTTTCATATCATTCTTCACAAAATCCATCCATCGTTTCCTTGGTCTTCATCTCCCACTCCATCCATCAACATTCATACATACACATATCATCATGTCTATGTTCCGGAAGGGATAATCAAGAATGTACCCTATAGAACAGCCACACATTTTACCAGTTAATAGATCGTCTTCTTGGTCTAAGTCGTTTTTCAGTCATCCTATCCGTATTGTTTCATCCCGTGTTAGTCTTGTTGTAGTCAACCATACATTGATTAATTTAGAGGATGATTGTGTCATTAATTCCTCCTCTGTGTAAAGTAATATTGTGCTTAATGTATAAATAAAAAAATAACAGCTGATTTTGCTTCGCAATTTTAGTTTATGTCTGGAACCAAAGTGTTTATTATTGTGATCTAAACTACATGTATTGCATAACATGCCTTATGAAGACTATTATTTAAATCTTCTTATTTTATTTTCCTATCATTACCTTTCGCACAATTCTTCTAGGTTTCTTTGGTCTAACACAACAATGTAAGTTAGTTGGATCGTTCCTAGTAAACCGAATCAATCAACTCAATTTGAAGAATCCCTAATGAGAAACCTATACAGTTCCCACCTTTTTACCATTAACAGATTTTGCTGTTTCAACTAATCTACCAGCTCCAAATTGCCTGCTCAAGTTTCGAAGATTCTGCGTCCGAGGTGGAAGAATCTCAAGACCTGAAAGAATCTGCTGCTTCATCGGAGGAGCAGAGACACTCACACAAACACCGTCACGTCCACCGAGCCGGACACCGCCGCAAAAAGAGCAGGAGCAGTCACAGTCACGACCAGGATCGAGACAAGGACCATGATCATGACCACGACCACGACCATGTGCATGTTAGGGCCACAAGTAACGAGTACAACGATGAGTGCGAGTGTGCTTGCAATAAATGTGACGCCCCGTCCGACTGCTGCAAGAGAGCGTGCAATACTTGTCCCAGTGACCAGCAAGCGGGAGGTATGACAGGCCAGTCCAGCGTAGTATTCGTCCCGTACCCGTTTCCTATGATGATGCCCAGCCCAATCGTGACGCCGGCACCAAACCATCATGAGATGATGCGTGCGCGGGAGTCGACGCAAGAACCAACCACCACAAGCACGACCACGTCCACCACCACGACCACCACAACCACAACCACTACAACCACCACCACAGACAATCCAGCCGATATCATTAACTCACAGCATAATAGCAAACTACTGGAAGCAGTGCTTAAGAGCGTTGTAGATGACTACTCTAACATAATAGCTAAGACGCCGGACAAACTGCCGAACGGCAACAATAAGTACATGGTGACGTCACTGCGGAGGACCAAGCCGACGTGGATGCCCAAGTTCGGCATCGTGCCCATCTCTGACAACATCGCCGAGAAACTGATTTCAAAGATGTCGCGGACCCGTGGGCCTCTCCGCTCACCACAAAGGAGAGTCTCTATATACGATAAATCGAAATTGAGAAATGTTGTAAAGAAGTACTAAGATAGTGGGTTTTATACGAGTGCATTCTTATATTTTTTTACTTGAAAACTTTGTTACTTGAAAATATTTATTGAAAGAGGAGAAAAATGTAACGTTTTTATAAATAGGCAGACTCGATTTTTATACACGGTATAAACAAATTGTACAGTTAGTTGTAAAATAAGAAAATGCCATAATTCTACAACTTACTGCATTGCAATTTAACATTTGCGCGAGTAAGAAATTATAGTGCAAACACAAAACGAATAATTTTACGTATATCTAAATAATAAAATCAATGTAATCATCGTCTGCGTTATTTATTTTTATTTACTATTAATTTCGTGTGTGCTTACGTTACATAATCCTACTTATATTATAGGAAACATTTACACACTAATATTTTCAGATGTAAAATTTCCTGCCAATATACATATAATGTTCACCTTCCCCACGGCGACCGCTATTTCCACCATTCCAACCTGCCGATGCAGCACTACGATAATTTCCTGCACCTTGACCAGCATTACGACAGCTATAGCAGCAACGAACTGGTGATGCGTCAGTCAACGCGCCATTCACACCTCCGGGACAGATCCCATCGTAACATCCACTTCTCCCACAAAACTACAAGTGTAAGTGCAGCTGCACCAAGTGCAAGAAATCGAAGCCGAAGGTGAAGCCATGCTGCGAAGAGCACGAGCATTTATGGTTTTCAACCCATTCGCGCCGTTGCAGATCGCGGCATTGGTGCATGACCGCCATCAACGACACTGAGTGAACAACAACTGAAATGACAACAACAAATTCGATGCCTGCTTCTTATTTAAGGAACACTCCCAAACGTTTCCAAATACTAAACGGATGGCATTTGATGCGGAACATGGGCTGAAACTCCCTCAAGTTCGGCAGACTTCCGAAATACGGCATTGTACCCTGAGAACTTAACATCGATTGCGTACCCAAGTAGGCCGCTGCAAACATAAGCTGGTAAAATGAGGTATTATTAACGCGCTCCGGATTAAACTATGTCCCACCTGCTGGAGTGTCCAAGGTGTCCGTAAACACCTGCACTCCCGACGACCTAAATAACGCTTCTGACGATGCAGTAAATGTGGCTACCTACTGGGCCCAAACCATATAACGAAGAAGTATCATCGATACGACAAGAAGAAGAAGAAGGACTTAGCACTGAGCTTGATGCAGCAAATAAGAAAAGATCACAATGATGATCAATTGAGAAAAAGACTCGCTCTCGATAACAATCTTCTAGGTAACACTCGGCTACTTATTGCACAATAACTTGTTTTCGTATTTTTCTCTTATAAATCTGGAAAAGACAACCGAAAAACATTATGAAGTGTAATTTTTCGCTTTCGAAATGCGTGTGCAGGTAAAATAATATTTAAATACTTACATTATTATGAAATGACTAGGTTGTAATAAAATATTTGTAAGAATTGTCACTACGCGCCTGAAATTATTTGTTAAAGTTACAACGTAATACCATAAACAATATCACATTTATTCACTCACTTAGTTTACAAAGCTGAGGTAGCTTTGTAAACTAAGTGGCACTGACTACTCTTGCATTCGTGGCAACCGGCATCGGCAATTTCCTCAGCTAATTATATTATTTTCAACTCACACTTTGTTAACTTGATCCTAAAAGAAATAATGTCTCTGGATCCTTCGAAAAGTCCAGTCCGACAGCTTCCCTGCAAATTTTCTACGTGACAATGTTGCTCATATCTGCTAACCATTAACTATGATTTATAATAAGTGCGTTTCTGTGGCAGTATTTCCTAGAGGGCAAAGGTACTAACATCAAACCCGTACACAAGGAAGTCTCAAAAGTTAATGGGAAATCATCTTCTAACCTCGCTTCTCTCCACTTTGTCAAAGGTTTTTAAAAGACTCTTCCATAATAAAATATTTACAACATGGCTGCGTGGAACAGCAATGAACAAACAGAAACCTTTATTATACAGCTTTTTGTTTGATACCCTCAGTAATGACGTGTAACACGGTATACACCAATTTTTGCGAGGCCTTTAACAAGGTTGTGATAAAATTCTTTTCAACGGAATCCAAGGTAACTTGCTTTAATGGCAGGTTCATCAGTGGATAGAAAGAGATGAGATCACAAATAAAAGTTACATCTGCTCCCGTATTCACAAACGCTCGGATTCGATTTCGATTCGGAAAGTTGTATGTCTATCTCGCTCGCTTTCATAATGCCAAAACAAGATAGACATACGACTTATCGAATCCGAGCGTTTGTGAATAGGGGGCCTGGTGTCCCAAAAGGCTCCATCCTTGGGCCGTTATTATGTAACGTATTTGTTAATGACGGGTTATTTTTCTCACAAGACAAAGTTCCTATTGTTTGTAGATTACAGACTACTGGTACAGCCACTAACTAAAGCTAAGTTTACCTACTTTCAATTACCGTTATTTCACTAAAAACAAGCATATTATGAAGTAAGCGTAGGTACACCCTTTGTAACGGGCCTCACACGAAATTAACCCCATACACGATTTTGGCGTTATGCTCGACTCTTTAAAGTGTTAGTACTTGCAATAAAATGTTCGTCCTTCCATAAATTTTTACTTGAAATTACTCTTCGTTGTTAGGTAGGTAGGTACGTGAAACTATTTATTGAGAGTGGAGAAAATTGCAGAGTTAGTTATTTCTTATACATGCAAACCATTTGAGTAGTACATAAAAAATACAATAAAATTTAAAAATAAATCAAGTAATTTTACAGTTTATTCAATCATCTACTCAAACTATATCCCGAAGTTGTTTTCATTATAAAGAAATTTTAGTGCAAATACAAAACAAAAATTCACAAAAATCCAAATCATTAAATCGTGTGTTACTATTTGTTTATCATGAATTTGGTAAGTATCAACGTTAAACATTGATTGATGATCATTTGGTCAAAGTAACTCCATATTTTCATAGCACACTATTTTCAGATGTACAATTTCCTGCCAATATATCTTCTGCTGGAAGTTTGTATGTCTTTAAGAAACGATCACGACGACCGCTATTACCACCACAACGACCTGCCGATGCAGCACTACGATAATTACCAGCAGCGCGACCATCAATACGACAGCTACAGTAGCGACGAATTGGTAATGCGTCAGTCACCCCGCCATACGCCACATCTTCGGTCCAGGTCCAATCGCAAAATTGATTTCTCCGACACAGAATACAGCTACAAGTGTAAGTGCAGCTGCACCAAGTGCAAGAAATCGAAGCCGAAGGTGAAGCCATGCTGCGAAGAGTTCTGTTCGACGGAGTGTGTCGTACAGAACAACATCCTAGTGGTGCCCTACCCAGTACCATTTATGGTTTTCAACCAAACGGCGCCGTCGGAGTACCCCATGCCGCCAATGCCCACGACTTTGCCTTCAACGACAACGACCACAATATCAACAACAACTGAGTGCCCAACTACAACAGAAACGACAACTTGTTCAACAACAACTTGTTCAACAACAACTGACCAAACGACACAGTCGACGGTTCCTTTCTATCAGAACTACATAAAAAACAAGCGTTTCCACATACTAAACCAGAATCTGAGAAGGAGCATGGGAAACAACGACTTACGCTCCCCCAAGTTCGGCAGACTACCGAAATACGGTATTGTACCCATACCTGAGAACTTAGCACTGAGTTTGATGCAGCAATTAAAGAAAGATCAAAATGATGGTCAATTCAGAAGGAGACTCGCCCTTAATAAGAATCTATTGGATTACACCAGGCGGCCTCTTGCTTAATTCTGGAAGATTTCAGATTCATGCTTTTTATTTTAAATGTTTTTCTATGTTTTAGCATTAATTTTTAAAATACTTATCTCATTGTCTATGATTTTTACTTTTTATGGATACATAAAATGAATGAAGGCACGAAGGAGACAGACAGTCTCTCTTCATTCATTTCACTGGTGAGTCTATCTCAACAAGGCTGCCAGCCTTGGCCAGTGGATGAACCAAGGGAACTTCAGTGATGATTATGATGACAAAAAGAATGTGACAAAAGTAATATGTATGTACCTAAAAGCAACTAAGCCTTGTATAATTAAGAGTATATTCACAACATAACGTAGTTGTCCCTGTAAATTGTAGGTAAGTGTTCATTAACATTTGTTTTCGTACATTTTCTATAACACGTCAAAGAAATATCGCAGAAAAGCCTTATGAAAGTACATTTATAAAGTGTTTGATATAAATATGCTTACAAATTGTGGGTCTATCAAAAAAATTTTTGCTCTAGGTTTTGTAAAGTTACAGAATCTAATATCTGTAAGAACTGCTACTATTACTTAAGTCACAACATAGTACCTAGGTAGGTACCGCAAGTAATCGTTGTTGTAAATGTTGGCACGTACTTACTTTGAGTTTAAAGAAAAAAAAACTGATGGGACAGAACGCACTTCAAACACAATTTTCAGAAATAATCCACTGATGCCATAAAACTCATAGACATACGTAACATTTCAAACTTTGTTTCACAAACCGCACGATTTACTGAAAACTGAAAAACAAGCGCACTTCACTGTAATCCCTCGTATTTTTTCGGCAACTCCTGTATCGATCGACGATATATTTAATTAATTATCCATTTTACTATTGTTTAGACAATAGGGCGCGACACGTTCAGCGTGGCTTGACCTTTCAGAAGTCAGCGAGACTGCGCCAGAGTCGCGCGGGGTCACCAACGATTTATTTTTAGAGTTTAAAGTTCAAAATACGACTGTTTGAAGACGCGATGACCGACGCGCGAGCTTCCGTACATGATCGCGTTACTTATTGGAAATAGATTTAATATTAATGTAAATGGACTCTCAAGCCTTTCAGTATTTCATAGAAGTAATTTTGTGACTTCTTAGAAAATAATAGGTGAAGTAAATCCAAAGAGGTTGGATAAAATTAATAAATCACGTTTATTAATTTTAGAAAATTAATAAACATCACGTGAGAATTTTTGTCAGTGTTTTCCTTCAACCAGAATGGACTGTAGAATTCAGTGTAGAAATTCGCATAAGAAAAAAACTCGAATTAATTATTTTGTTAAAAAAATGTCATCTGAACTCTGAACCCACGCACTTGCTTTTAACAACACCTAAAAAGTTCCAAGGCAAATCATCGAAAAATTGGAACAAACTATGCTGAAATCCCGTCAAAAATATTTACGTCACGCCAAAGGGAATTTGCCATCATTGAATGCGCGTGCGCAAAGCCGGTAACTGCGACAGGTCAACGGTGAGCTATTTTCGCGACGACCATCCGGGGCGCCACCGTATTTAAAAGCAATATTGCTTGATCAAAACCAAACGAACTGGGTCACTTTCATAAAACTTGCGAATAAAATGACGCGTTCCTTAGAAAGTGATGTCAGATGAAATACAAAGAACTTCAGTCTTCATGTGCATTTCTTAGATTGTTATATTTATTTTTCTTAAAATGTCGCAGTCTTAAATATTTGAAGATGTTTAAAAGACAAAAAAGTTTGAACATTTTGGCAGGTATGTGTCTTAGTAATACTCGTAGGGGTTAAAGTATGCAATTGCCGTATTATTGTAATAGGTATGTAGCGACCACAAAAAGCAACATACTACAAAAAGTCTACAGCGCCATCTATGATACGACTTAGTAACTAACATCAATTCCTACAAGTCGCAAGCAAAGTTTACATCGACTTCAGTATATATAGAAAAACCCGATAACAACTATCGGGCAGTTGCCCGCCAGACATAACACCTGTCTGGCCGGAGGATCCTCCCTTTTCTATGGAGTATCGAGGAACTTTCCACCCTGTTCCTCATACCCCTAAACTGGTGACCCCGAAATGGACGTCAGCGCAGCCTTCGAGCAACGTGACGTCATCATCATCACTTCCTCCAGCTTTCGAGCAGCGAGTCTCACAGCCAGCCAGCTTCAACTGGGTAAACCTGACCACCAGCATGCAGCGGAAGCGCATTCCTGGTCAGCACCCTCAGCCTCTCATCAAGCGACCATGGCACAGCATACTGCACTTTCGGCCGGTCGAGAGCTTCTACCTCCCGGCCGACACCTCTCTAGCTGTCTGCCACATCGCGGCGCTGTACCACGTCCGACACACCGGAGCAAACGCAGCGCCGGCCCCGACTCACTGGGGTTCGCCTCACCACCGCAGACTGTTCCGACTCACTGTGAACAATGCGGCAACAGGCTTCCAACTGGCACGGCTAAATACCTAAAAGACTACTCATTCGACTATCGACCTCCGGTCTCCGGGGGGGAGTGATGTAGCGACCACAAAAAGCAACATACTACAAAAAGTCTACAGCGCCATCTATGATACGACTTAGTAACTAACATCAATTCCTACAAGTCGCAAGCAAAGTTTACATCGACTTCAGTATATATAGAAAAACCCGATAACAACTATCGGGCAGTTGCCCGCCAGACATAACACCTGTCTGGCCGGAGGATCCTCCCTTTTCTATGGAGTATCGAGGAACTTTCCACCCTGTTCCTCATACCCCTAAAGGTACTTCGAATTGACATAGAACCTTCATGGTTTGAGATTTTTGAGTGAAACTTTTTTCACATGGTACCTATGAAGTTTTTTTTTTTAAATGTGCAACTATCGACTTTCACTTGTTTTTTTATTCAGCTTAGACAACAAAGATGGTTACTTCGAAAATTCGAGTGATTTTGAATACGAGTTCCGACGCGGAACTAACGAGGCAGAAACAGCTCGCAATATCAATGTTGCGTTTGGAGAGGGGACTGCTAATGTACGCACCGTGCGATTTTGGTTTTAACGCTTTCGTGATGGAAACTTTGATTTGAAGAACGAACCACATAGAAGACCGCACACAGGTGAATAACAATGAATCGAAAGAGATGGTGGAAGCCAATCCGAGCCAAACTACCCAGGAATTAGCGACATGGTTTAATGTTACCTTACCAACAATATTGACTCATTTGCATCAAATCAATAAAATAAAAAAAATGAGTGCCTCATGATTTGACTGATCTGCAGAAAGAAACGCGTGTTGAAACTTGTGCTGCCTTGTTGAATCGATACAGAAATGATAGAATATTGGATCGATTTGTAACATGTGATGAAAAGTGGATTCTTTACGATAACTGTAAGCGAAAAATGTAATGGCTGACCCCAGGTCAAACGCCGCAACAGTGTCCTAAAGCAAAGCTTACCAATAAAACGGTACCTTATGGTAACTGTTTGGTGGTCTCAGCATGGTGTTATTCACTATAACTTTCTCCGATCTGGTCTAGCAATAACGGCAGATGTCTACTGTGCCGAACTGCGAACAATGATAGCAAAACTAGCAGTGAAACAGCCCCGACTCATGAATCGATCTTCACCATTATTGCTCCATGATTACACGAGACCTCATACATCACGAGAAACCGTTTTAACTCTACAAGAACTGCAATTAGAATCCATTCGCCACCCTCCGTATTCGCCAGACCTTGCTCCAACGGACTACCATTTTTTTCGTGATTTGGATAATTTTCTACGTGATAAAAAGTTTTCTTCTCAGGAGACGGTGCAAAATATTTTCACAAAGTTTGTCGAATCTAGATCACCAGAGTTCTATCGCAAAGGCATAAATGACCTTCCTATTAGATGGCAGCAATGAATAGATAATAATGGTAATTATTTAGATGAAATAAATATGTAAAATTAAAAAAAAAAAAACTAATTTCAGTTTTCAGTACAAATCGGCAATTTCATACCATCGATCTTAGGGTTAAGCTGTACATGCCTAGGTTGGTCCGTTGATGGATAACCACCCATTACATATCGATTTTAATGTCATTTGTAGATCTTTGACCGGCGTTACAGATAGTCAGTAGTCTAAAAGTCTGACAACTAGTCTTACTAAGGGGTATTGTAATACTGGGTTGTAGAGGTCAGATAGGTAGTCGCTCCATGTAAAGTACTGGTATTCAGATGCATCCGGTTAGACTGGAAGCCGTCCCCACCATATTTGGGAAAAGGCGAGGCAGCTGAAATAAATAAAAGCAAGTATGCGACAAAATCTAATATCAAATGCCGGAAAGTTGGGCAGGCAAAGAATGAAAATCACCTAGCTTACTATTATAACCTGCAGTCCTTTTTATCCTCAACTAACTTCAGGATATATTTGGGTAAGAAGCCAATTTTGAAGTTTGATTATCTTTGGAAGTGACATGATTTAACCAGATGGCTTTGTAGTAATTTTTTAGACCTATGTACCCTGCTTATGCGTATGAAGTTCTTTTTAGGGTTCCGTAGTCAACAAGGAACCCTTATAGTTTCGGTATGTCCGTCTGTCTGTCTGCGGTTTAACTCAAAAACTATTGGTACTAGAAAGTTGTAATTCGGCATAAGTATACACGTTAATGACATCTTCGTTAGAGTCAAGTGTCCCCCCCCTTTACCGACTAAACGGTTGTAGTTAGAAATTCAAATGTCACGACAGTAGTACCTATATATAACGAAGCTTAAAGGAAAACTATCACACATAGGTGGGCTTTACAAGTATACGAGAATAGTCGACCAATTGTATTTGACTTGAAAATTTCGAAAAACTACATAGAAATATCGATAAATGGCGCTAAGCGTCAGTTGTATTAAAAACGAGTCTCATTTGCAGATCATATATACGGTGGTTTTTATAAATATTGGTACGGAACCCTTCGTGCGCGAGTGCGACTCGCACTTGGCCGGTTTTTTTTTTTTTCATTAAAATTGGTTCAGTCATTTCGGAAAATAAGGACTTGAAAGTTTGTATGAAATGTCGTAAAGCGTAAACGCTCTTAAGTGGAAGCCAAAATAGTGATCAGCAAATGAGTACACATATCTAAGCTTTCATAAGTTCACCACTTCATAAAAAAATCTCGTTTCTGTTTTCTCAAATCCAAAATGAAAAAAAGAATCTGTTGAATTATACACTCCATTTTCATCTCCATTAGATGTAGTTTCGATAAGCAATCAATGGCCAAGTTTTCTATCTAACCCTAATCTTTGAGAGAGTAGATCACAAATAGTACCCATTCAAAGACCGCACGGATCAAGATTAGAAATGAATATAAATGCCTGTACCGGACGCGTATTTACAAAGGCTATACCATTAGAGTGAAAGTGCGAACTGAACTGGCTTAGCTTTTGTTTGACAAAAACTTGCCAAAACCCTAATCCATTCTAGTACAGAAACTGACCGAAATCGCGTAGACTTTGTTAGACAAATTCCTTCTAACATTGCAGCAACAAATGCTATTCAATTTGATACCGATAATTACCGATCATTAGCTTCAATTATAGGTGGATAATTACACGGAAATTGTTATTATTTTGGTAAAAATTTAGAATTCTTTGGCAAGCGGAGGGGTGTGTGTACCCCTTCTCCCCTGGCACCACTCCCATTAAAAGGTAATGAATGCACCGTTCTTGAGAAAAACCAATAATTGTAACCTAACCTCAAAACATTTTATTTTCGCTTATAAAGTATAGTCGACGTAGCCCCGCTACGCGGGGCTCCTATTTCTGGCTGCAGGGTTTACAGTAACCTAACACGAACCTAACCTGTCCGAGTCGGGGTGCCCCAAGTCCAGAGCTCGCTTCGCTCGCTCTTGCATCCAAATTCTCCTGGATATGTATTATACAGTACTAGGTTTTGTCCGTGCATTTTCTTTGAAAATATCCAGGCAAAAAGCTAATCTATTTGAGTCAATTTTCTTATTGAGATAGATTAGGTTTTGGCGAGTAATATGCATAAACAAAAGCTCATCTATTAGAGTCTGGCTCGCGACTCAAATAGTATAGCCTTTGTAAATTCGCGTACCGGACACAGATCGAGACTTCATGGCTGCCACCGAGAAATTACTAAAACAAAAACACTTTGCCCAACCTGGGAATCGCACCCAGGACCTCGTAGTCAGCAGTCGCGCATGGAACCACTAAACCAACGAGCTAGTGTTGGAAATGAAATCCATACTTTAATATTATAAATGCGAAAGTCACTCTGTTTGTTTGTTTGTTTGTTACCTTTTCACGACTAAATGGCTGATCGGATCTTAATGAAATTTGGCAAGAAGATAAATTTCAACCTGGGGAAGGACATAGGCTATATATCATCACGCTACGACCAATAGGCGCGGAGCAGCAATGAAAAATGTTGCGAAAACGGGGAAAATGTGTCGCGACGAAGTTGCGCGGGACAGCTAGTACTGTATAAAAGGGCGGGCGTACGTCATCATTCTCTTGCCCTTATCCCAATATATTTGGGGTCGGCGCAGAATGTCTTCTTCTTCCATACTTCTCTATTACTTGTCATCTCATGAGACACATCTTTTCTTGCCATATCATCCTTCACACAATCCATCCATCGTTTCTTTGGTCTTCCTCTACTCCTATATGGCGGCTCTTAAAAGGGCGGGCGTAAGTATGATAGACATTTCTATTTAATTACAAATCGTGTTATTTTGACAAGAATAAAGCTTTAAATAAGGGGAAACCTCAATTTGAGAAATAGAGAACTCTGTTGATTAGATTACATACAAACGCCTGTGAACAGTTTGTAGCACTTCTTCCGGTAACTATAGCTCGCAGACATATTGCAGGAAGGTAACGCCTCACTATAAGTTATTAGCAAAACGTGGATTTACTATTTTTGTTAGTTTCATATTTAGAGAACCAAAGTACAACACTATAGCTATACAAGTATGATTGGCGGATGATTAAATACGTCACTAACTCAGAAGTTTTGTTTTTCAGTACATTTAATTTTCATTTCACTTCTTTTTTATATTTAACCGACTTCTAAAAAAGGAGGAGGTTCTCAATTCGGATGGTTGTTTTTTTTATGTTGTTCGCGCATTACTCCGTCGCTTGCCAACCGATTTGAAAAATTATTTCTTTGTTGGAAAGGTTATACTTTCCAAATGGTCCCATAGTCACCAAGTCAGGATCTAATGATGGAATCTTGACGAAATCGAGGGAACTCTTCAAATTTTATAGGAAAACGTACAGCGAATTAGGTATTTTCTACAACAAGTGAAGCATTTGCGTTCAATAAGAACCATTCTAGCATCAGATCTGATGATGAATCCAAGAGACAGGCTTCGGAACTCCATAACAAGGCAATGTATCTTAACTGTGTTTGGGCTTGTTTGAATTGTAACGGTATGCACTTTTCAGGTGTACCACTAATAAGAATTTTTTTTTTTTTTTTTTCGTTCGGTTATCAAACACGGAGGTTAGGAAACACTAAAAAGTGGCAAATAATTTTAGTTTCGGAAGTCGGTGGCAAAAAAGTAAATGAAACAAATAAGTCACCGACTGCCGAAACTAAAATTATTTGCCACTTTTTAGTGTTTTTTTTTGAAGTCGGTTATTTTTTTTTTGTAAAAAAGTCTTTATAATTTTTCTTTTATTATCATTCGATTGCTAAAAGACACCTTGAATCAATTTTATTGACTCCTAAATTCCTAATGTGACTAAACCAAGTAAACTCAAACAGTATTTATGTACATTCTCGGTTTCATTTCATTTGGAAATGTACAACAGAGCAGTCGGCGCCTGCAGGAAGGTCTTCGGCTAACACTTATATATTTCTCTTGCATTGCAAATAGATTGCTCTTTTCTATAAGCTAGTGTGTAATTTGCAGTGTAACCTAAAGTAGAATATTTGTACCAATGTGCGTTACATCTTGTTTTTCTGAGTGAAACTTAAATAAAATTAAATTATGTAGTTCGGCGATAGATAAATCTCCCCCATTACTATAGGATTCACATAATTTCGTATACCCTCAACGTACAGTCAAATGGGAACAATTTCTTTCGAAAGCGCCTTTATTTCAAAGTAAGAAGGGCGATTTTGTACATCAAGTTTTACTAATAACCACTGGGTTAAGTATGGAGATCTGTGGAAGTCTTAGGGAAAGAAAAAATAAAAGAAAATGAAAGTTTAGTAATAATAATTGTATTACCTATTCATAAGAAGTACACAGCCGTTTTTTTTTTAATATATCAACTTTTCATGTCAATATAATCACTTAAAATATGGCGACTAATTAAATAAATAACTACCAACAATATTTGTAACGATTAAATTTTACCATTGACGTGATCGAAATGTTACAATAATATTTTATGAGCTAAAGAGGTACCATTGAGGTTTTATTTTGAAAGGTAAGCAGATTAAGATAGGTATAAGTGATCTAGTAAAATTATTAACAAAACCAAATAAAATGAACAATAAGCAGTAATAATACAATAAAAACTATGCTTCTGTAATCCTCAACGCATCCTCAACAACTATCTATATTAACTATCTATATCAAAATCTGCCACTCCGTTGACTTAACTTGGCACTTCAGGGCCGTTGACGTCACTAAAATAATACAAGACTACAGGACGAACGACGATAAATAAAGGACAAGTCAGATCAAACGAGTAGTACAATACATTTAACTTACTTATAAAATTAAAAACTAAATTTTCACGTCAAAATCACCAACTTTAACAACGGAACTAAGTCCCGTTTATACTCAATAGTATTCATTTATTGTGTACTCAAAGTACCATCACAACATACAACAGAATTATAAAATTAAATGCACAATCAAAATACGCCTTAAATTCTAATATGTGCGATGTTAATAAGGCACAAATTGGCAATTATCATATCACATAAAAACAAAGTATTCAGTTGACAACCTTAAGTGAATCCTAACATCTCCGAAGAAACGTCGTTTGATTTTCGAACGTGGACTTACCTTCCCCGTAGAAAGTAGTGTATTGTATCGTTCAAATTCCCTCACCCAATACGACTAGTTAACTCTTGAATTTTATTAATACATATGTTTTTGACACATTAGGCTATCTCTTACTATATCCATTGTATTGTCTGACAACATTTGCTAATATATGATTGGCAATCTGAGCTCTATGTTAACGTACTACGGTACGTTTTTCAGCGCACGAGTAATTTGTTCTAGAAGTCTTGTTGATTCACTTGGTCTGCAGGGTGAGGGTGGTGATGAGTTCTTGGAAGTCGGTGACGTACCAAAGAGCTCGCTTTTTGACCTCTTCACGGATAACATTGCCTCCAAAACCTGTAAATAAGGAAAAATAATGATAGTTTTCTACAGAGTATACAAATATAAAATCCAGCGGGTTTGCTACTTATGTTAGTCTCAGCCACTGATAATAAGATAATTTGCAATAGAATTCTAATCATTATTTGGCATGCAATATTGAACCCTCGGCAGCACAGATTGGACCAGTTCAAGAGGACTGATAATATCCTACCTTAAAGATTTTGACACTACAGTACTTTCAGTTATTCTGCCTTGTGACTGGGACAGTAGCTTTATTTTATTGTCTTTGTTTCGCAGTTCAACTGTGTAACTGGCCTACTTGAGATAAAAGCTTTGATTTTGACTATTAGAAAGGTTCGCAGTATTTTTTTCACTTCATAACTTTAAAAAGCGATATAAAGATACTAACCGATGAAGCCATCAGCAGGCGGGCTGGCCTCGGCATCAGTAGCGCCATCGCCGATCATGAACAGTCTCTGGTAGCCATGCTGCTCTTTCAGCCGTCTGACCACCAGACCCTTGCCGCCAGACCTGGATGTGGGCTCGTTCTCATCGAAACCAGCGTATTCACCTGGAACAAGGAGATAAAAAGTTATAGAGGATGTATTCCTTATAATAACTATAGTATAACCAAAATTATAGCGCATGATACTATTTTTGGAAATAAGATCTGGGTCTATTTCTGATATGATGATTTCAGAGAACAAAAAAATCCGTTTTTGTATTTTTCGAATTCGAGATCATGTTTGATCAGTGTCTGATTTCACCCTGGAGTCGCATCTCAGAATAAGAGGACCTGAATTCAACATATCTTATGATACAAAGAGAAGTAGTAGTGCCATAAGTAATGTTCTGTGTTGATTACACAGTACACAAATGTGACGTCAAACGCTGACCCCTTTAGCGATATTGTTATCATTATAATGTAATACATTTCTTTTTATAAAGTGGACCACGGTCACTGACTTAAAAGCTAAAAAAGATCTCCTGTATTGACCCTCTGAAAGACTACATTTATAAAATATTAGGTATTTAGTTTTCTTTATAATAATTATGTATAATAATTTCTGAAAAAATTCCAATGCCTTGTCTTATTTTACTTATTTGAAAACTGTCTTAAAATAAAATAAACAACTGTCATGCATTATCTGATCCTCTATTCAATTAAGTCAGAAAAAATAAATTAAACCTTAACACCAACAAAATTAAGACTACTTCAATATTTGTCCATGCTAGACAATTTGTTATCTCTCTATTGTCATTGCCAATGCCTTTGAACCTAATGGTAGTATGAAATAATATTGTGCAAGTATCTTAAGGTAAATACCCGGTAATATACCCGTTTGTCATTGAAAAATATAATTAAAAAAATAGTTGTTATTTTCAACACTAGATAAACTGATAAATAGATACTATCGGTCATTTATAAAGAGTGTGACTACTTGAGTCGGAATTCACACAAACAAAACGATTAAACTTAATACTTGTTTTCCACGTGTCTTGATTGTAAAATTGGCTATCTTGAAAAGGTTACTCAGTGAAGGACAATTGTCTACGACAACTTGTCTTTTTATTTATTTGCCTGTGTCGTCCCATTGTAGGACCTTAGTCCTACCTTTCCTTTATCTTTCCATTCCTCTTTATTTTGAGCCATTATGATCTTAGTTTTATCTTGAAAAAAAAAACTATTTTGAGAAAAGATTTTTTCCTTAAACGCTAAAAAAAAAACAACCAAACCACATTAGACATTGAAATAGGCTTTCGAAATATACAAACAGTCAAACATAGAACCTCCTGCTTTTGGAAATCGGTTAAGAAAGGAAGTATTAAAAACATTAAAAAAAACGCGATTTTTTTCGTATCGATCCCCGCAGATACGTAAAGTGGACTATCTTTAATACCAAAACAAAATGTAATCAGTGCCCCAGTTGCTACATGACGAACACGGAACGCAAGACTGCGGCCGCGCCCGTCATAAACGCACGCGGTCCGCGCGTGCGCGAGATATCAACATAGAGTAGGGAAAGATCAGAGGGCTCGTGCGAGTTTTACAATTCAATTTTACTGGAACTGAAGTAGCACAGTCTGATGACAATAGTCAGAAACACAATTCATCATTTCATCATCTGCCTAGCCTATTTCTGTGTTAAGGTCAGCTTCTGCAGTTGAATATTAGTATTTTTTACGGAGCGACTGCTTATAAGACCACACTGGAGAAAACACTTAAGGGTCGAGTAGGTTTTGTCATTGTTAAAATGCCGTACTAGGCCCACAGAAGGCTCACTCAAAAGCGCAAAATAATCTAGGACTTCTGGCCCTGTATCTATAAACCCTGTTAATGTCACTATTGCAAGAAATTACACTTCTGCAACATTTTTTTCTGATAAGAAACAATTGACGCGTGACTCATTTAGGTATCTTACATTATTATGTCGATTTTTTACATATTGCGTCTTCGCCAAATCTGTTTGTAAATATTATGGCTACATCACGCGTTATGATAAACATACTTGTAATGGAAAGTTACGACATTTTTATGAGCAATTTTTACTAAACAAATAAAACGAAAGATGAAGAATGTCAAAAAAGCTTAATATATTTAGTTTTCTTTTTAGTTAAATTTACTTGAGAAATAATTATACCTAAAATATACTGTTATTACCGGCCAATAACATTTATCAGAATTGAACACGAACAAACATCCATACCAAGAAATTATTCAACAAACAAGTCGCAGGAGTTGTTTGCATGGTTATGCAGACATGCAGTTATTATCACATAACGAACTGAAATAAACTTTATACCCATACAAATACAGTTTATTTTATAGTCAGCTGGTGTTAAAAAGTGCTCAACATTATCTATCAAAAGGGGGGTGGCGGTGACATTATTGGCCTTTGGACCGAGGGCAAGAAGAATTACGTCAGAAAGTACCTTACATTGTTTATAATAAAGTTAATAGTCCTGTCACGAGAACTTTGCGAGGGGTCTGACAAACAACAATTAAATTGAAGCTATTTTGATAAGCCCGCCCTTCCATTATTTCATCATCACTGCTTTCAAAATGGTGCCGGTGTAGGTAAATTCGAAGACATGTGACATCTACCAACCCCCTCTGGTCACACGTGGAGGATTACAGCCTACCCATAGTCCTCTCACTCAGAGGCCCCACCTCACTGCTGGGAAGCACTGGGAACGTTGCAGGCTGATTATGCTACCTCTTCCTACATTAAAAGCATCTAGGCAAAATATTATTTTACTACTTTTTCTTGTTCAATAATGATTCTACCAAAGAAAACTTAATAAGGTAAGGTATCACGAATTGCTTATCGGAATTACCTTCATGCATTTGCATGCGGTTCAAAATAGGTTAATTATCACCCGCCTACATACCAACAGCATTCTGAGCGCCATACTCGGGAGGCACGACAGCCCGTTGGTGAGGTCGCTAGTCACAAGGAAATTGTACTGATAACTATGAACTCACTCTATATGTAAATTGTTTTACAATTTAGGTGGACATATAGGTGCTTGCAACTGTACCCAATTAGCGTAGCAACCGATGACAAATAAGATAAAATAAAATACCCCCTGTATCGGAAGGCTAATATCATCAGATTAGCATTTGTTTTCAAATTTTGTTTATGAATAGGAAAATTTTCGTGACCGTATCAATACCGCGTTGTCCTTATGATATGGTAGTGATAGCAAGTTACTATTCACTGATAGAGGATTGCTGAATTTGCTTTTATATTTTTTGCTGACTTTAGACTAAACTAAGACTTTTTAGAGACAAATAATCTATCATTATAACCAAAGTGGAGCAACTGTCAGAAACAACATTTACAATTGTGATTGTTTTGAGGAAAATTGCATTTATTATTCTGTGCATATACATAATTATGTTCTTCGAACTGTGCCCTTATAATTGTGGAATAAGAAATCAATACCAAAAGAGGAAAGTCGCACTACCAGTTTGCACGTGATAAGTTTGCCATATTAGTAATTCAAGTATGTCACGAGCATCTTTGTCAGTTGTACATGTTGTATAGGGACAGTTATATGCTATGATAATATGAATACACATCCGGTGTGGTGTACATCTTACAAATAAAAATTACTTGGCTTTTTCTAGCATAGGCAGCAAATAATGTTCTCAACGCTGCCGCGCTGGGAGGATCCTCCTCTCTGTAAAAAGGAGTAAGCGGGAAACCATCACGACTGATGGCTTGATCTATATGGCTTAAATCAAAATTGAAGCCGTATAAATGTACCTCCTACCAAGGTTTTAACCTTAGTCGGTGGTACGTTTAGAAAAATCTAAGCTGTAGCTACTGCAATATAGTTTTCCTGTTCGGGCTACTTAACAAGGAACACGAGCGTAATAAATCACAAATAGACTATAATTTGTTGCGCATCAAACGCAGCTGTAATAATGATTGTGACTGCACAGATGGTCAATTGAGTGATTGAGACAATTTACCAATTGATCGCCGATTGGTCAATTTAAAAGATGGTACGTTCTCGATAGTTTGAATTACTTACAATTTTATAGGTCTATTTAGCAACAACAAAATAAATCAAATAGGCAGTCGCACTATGTAAAATACTGGTATACAGCTGCATCCAGTTAGACTGGAAGCCATAGCAACATAATTGGGAAAATTCAAGGCACATGATGATGAAAATAACATTATAGGGAAAGATACTTATTTTTGATTATTTTACTACATTTAGTAACTTTGATACTTAGCAACAACTTTTAATCGCATCTGTTATTAAAATAACCTCTGTGTCATAAAAATAAATTGCTGCAAATCACTTATTGCTATTGTCATTAATACTGTGACTAATTCAAGAAGTATTAATTTATATCTGTAGGCAAATAAAACCTTATCAGGCCCCCAGCTAGGTGGAAGTATTATCTTAAAGTTATATTATCTAGCTACAGTGAATACTAATTTAATCAGTGAAATAATATCTCAAGAAAACTAAAAAACCTTTTATGAATCCGTTTAAAAGATAGCAATACTGAGGAGGTGAAAAACTAACCATACTTTAGTATAATTATGATTCTATCAACAACACTAGAAATGGGATATTTACCATTTTACCTTTTGAACGCCATTGTCTTATATAAGTGACAAGCATGCGCGTGCCTTGTACGCCAACGACACAAATATGTGACAAAAAATGTGGTTGACTACAACATGAAATAAGCAATTTAAATCATAACTTTTGTGTGTTTTCATTCATATATCTTTAAAATATGATCCATATATCCTTAATATTAAAGGTCTTATCAAGAAATAAGTTAATAATACTTTTGAAATTCCTTTTTTTAATTGTAATTATTAGCGGTGAATTTGTGGCTTGGCGTGGAGGGCGCGCGTGCGTTTATGCTCTGGCGTTCAAAAGGTTAAGTATTTGTCGGGAACTCAAAACAAATAGTAAACATTATAAATATCCCGTTTCTAGGGTTACAGATAGTGTTAGTGACCATGTCAGTTTAAAATCTTAATTGTGGTTATTTTTGGTCATTTTCAATTACGTGTCTCAAGGATCAGCTGCCCTCAATAAGAAACCCAAAAGCCTGAGTTCAATGTCAACAAGTTTAAAAAGTAAAAGCTGACTTTAATGTTAATACTTATAAACGTTCTTGAAAAAATTGTTTAAAACAAGTTGGCAGCTTGATACGATAGCGGCGGAATGATGAACCAATTCCCTTCAGGAGCGTGACTGATGTGGTGGATCACATGGTTTCTGGCGTCATCTTCAAGAAGAATATTTTATAACAAAGCTTATTTCCCTCACATATTATAAAATGTGACTACCTTTCTCTCTCTCTCTCTCTGGGTGAGTGTGGAATAGATTTGTTACCCTAAAGTAAAAGTAAATCGTTAAGTTTGGGTCAGTTACCTCGATAAGGATAAAACATATATTGGCATAACTTTCTTCTTCTTCTTTTTAGTGGGGTGTGGTAATGCTTAGCCTGGTATCAAAGTTTGTATTCCAGCCGTGGGGACCTGACTTGGCTTTACATGCTGTCGAGAGATATTTCTCAGGCATGCTGAAACCAGCACGCCTGACAATGTTTTCCTTCACCGAAGTTATAATTAAACAATACGCACATGAATCCAAAAAATCAGATGCTTTGGGTTCAAACTCGAGACCTCGAACTCGATAATTAATTTTAGACCCAATTAGGACAAAAACAAATGCAAGAGATGTCGTTTCTTTCTTTCTTTAAAACGTTTATTACAACACATTTTTTTTTATCAAATTCCTGCGATTAGAAGTCTATTTTAGAAGCATTATCTAAACAATTTTAGTTTGCTTCCTAATGTTAATCTACACTGTAAAAAGTGGTCCGATTTACAATTTCCCTCAAAGTCAAATGATTGTATAATGAAACTTTAGGTAAACAAGATAGTAAGTATGATCGCCTGATCGATAATGGGCTAGCAACAATTCAAAACAAACATCACTATGAGTAACTACAAAATGTTAATTGAATAAGTATTAATGTTACTTCAAATATAAACTTTTTGTTGTGCCCTACAGGGCCCGTAATTGTCTCTTATTTACAAGCCCATTGTAAGATCTTTACACATTATGGAATGCTAATAAAGATATTAAAAACATACCATCGAATTGATAACCTCCTCCTTTTAGAAGTCGGGTAAAAACTTCAAAGTTTGGAGTTTTAACGGACCACGGTGCGGCTGCGTGGGATGTGGCGTTATCATCCTTTCATTCAACATCATCATTTTCATCATCAGCCTATATTGTTCCCACTGCTGGGATGCAGGCCTCCTCTCTATGAGAGGGAATGGGCTGTAAACCACCACGCGGGCCCAGTGCGGGTTGGTAGATGTCACATGTCTTCGAATTTTTAGTTCTAGGACATGCCGGTTTCCTCACGATGTTTTCCTTCACCGTTTTGAGAGCATAGCTCCTTTCATTATTTTCTGGAAATTACTTGGAGCGCGAAGTCTAAGCTAGCTTGTTTCAGCGCACTTAGGTAAAGCAAAGTAATGAAGGGGCCAACTATAGTGCAGTCTTGCCTAGAACTAATCTGGCTGGTCTATTCATGAATGCATATTGTAATCTTGTATACGAGAGTATATTAAAGTCTAACGAAGTACCAACCCATCAAACTAAATAAGAAAAAAAAACTGCATCCTATTTTATTAGTCATAGATTATATTATTCGTAAACAGTTACAATCTTTTTAAAAACTCTTTACTTAATTCGCGAGCTATCTACGTTGAATTCATCAGTAATTTCATCAGAGTTAAATTCTTACTAATGGGCGAGAGAGTGTGATCTTTGGCCTCGATTGGCGATATTGTCTATAAAACAAACGCGCTGATTGTCATATCTAGTTCCTACTTCACCGTACACGTGTGCGATATGGTGAAATAGTAATACATAATACTATATTTTACAGATAATTAAGAAAACTGTTACCTTAATTTAAGTGGCTTTTACTAGTGGAGAGGTGTATTATAAGTAAACTACCTCGTTGATCTAGTGGTCGCAAGGCCGATTGCTGAGCAAGAGGTTCTGAGTTCGATTCCCGAGTCGGGAAGTTTTATTGGGTTTTTCCATAAGGAATTTACCAGTAGAGGCTAAAGAGTCTGGTTTTGTGACCGGTTAATGACAATAGGTTCGCCCCTTATTATATAAGACTTAAACATAACCAGCGAAATATGGGTGTATGTACTATTAGCAGAATGTTAAAACGGTGTATTAAAAAATAATTATGTACTAACTGTACCAGATTGCTATAAGTAAAGTTAAAAGATTTATCGATCTTGGGAATTCAGATAAAACTTGAGAGTTTTAGATCAAAATTGGACCTCCTAAAGATGACGAAACTACGAAGGATACAAAAATCAGAACCTCTATTGACGTCAAAGCTTTCTTTATCTTATACAGGGTTATTTGTAAAACACCGGCAACCTCTTAAGAGGTCATTCTACTCATCATTATGAACAACTTTTACTATGAGACCAAACCTGAAATCGCGAAAAAAAAAATCAGCTGTTCCCTACATTTTGACGAGTTATGTGAACATAAAGTACGGAACAGCTGATTTTTTTTCGCGATTTCAGGTTTGGTCTCATAGTAAAAGTTGTTCATAATGATGAGTAGAATGACCTCTTAAGAGGTTGTCGGTGTTTTACAAATAACCCTGTATATAAAATTCTCGTGTCGCGGTGTTTGTTACCAAACTCCTCCGAAACGGCTGAACCGATTTATATGAAATTTTGTGTGCATATTGGGTAGGTCCGAGAATCCACCAACATCTATTTTTCATTCCCCTAAAACCCATCTAAATTTCCACGCGAACGAAGTCGGCAGCAGCTAATAATATATGAAATCATTTACCAAAGCCTTCTAACCACTAATAAGAGGCATTCGTTTCTCCTCAACTCATGTTATACAAATAACGGGTCCGATCTTTAACTCGTACGGACAAGGAAACAAGTTATTGACTGCAAAACTGCAACCTGCTTCCTTTACAAGACCACATTCTGAGATTTCTTGCAACGACACAAATATAAGATCAATTTTAAGCCTCTAGACATTCTAATTGATAATAATTTCAAGATAATATCATCATAACAGTAATTTAACGCGCCATCTTGTCCAAACGAATCCCTTTTTGTTATAAATATTGTAAAAATATTTAAGACAAATGCACCACAAAACTAGAAATCTTAGCAGACAATTTATGATTCCACCAGTCTACAACGCTGCTCTTTTATAAAGAAAAAAAAAAGAAATGTGAAAGTACTCACCATTAAAGTAGAATTTAAGCCTATTAGCGTAGACGTTGGTGACTGGGATGCCAAGTAGCTCAGCCACAGGATCGATGAGACTCCGGAACCCGCCGGACACAAGGTAGACCTGGACTCCTCGCTCGTGAAGCTCCTTTACTAGGTCCCTGGAAGAATAAAAGCTTATTAGATACGTATTTCCAAAATTTGGGACCTGTAACAAAGGCTAGAGAAATCTATGCGTGGTACAGAAGGACCATATGGCTCGAACCACCCTGGCAGAGATGAAAACAGAGAGGTAGTTGTTTTATTTAATGTCTTATGAGACATCTAAAGTTACCTTACTGAGTGAAAAATTAGAAGTCTAAAGTAAGTGTAAAATGAGACATCTGTAATTACCTTTGCAGAGGTATCAATTGGGATATCTGAAACTACTCTTGTAGGTGCGAAATGAGATGCTTAATTTACCCTTGTAAATGAAAATGATACATCTAAAGTTACCCTTACTGTTGACATAGTAAGAAATTAATATTATCTAAAGTACCGACACAAACAAAGACGATAAATGTATTCGTACATATCATGCCAGTCACACTTCAATAATTCTTGACCGCTACATATTTATCTGATTACCCGCTATATCGTTATCAACAAAGGCTCGCTTCACCTCGTTATTCGCTGATAAAGAAACTAGCAGAGACAAGACTTCACATTCTGGAAGTAATATTCTGGAATTTTTCAGAAATATGAGAAGCATTATCAGCTTAACGTGTCTGTGTCAAGGATGATATGGCAAGAAAGGAGTTGTCTCATGAGATGAGAAGCAATAGGGAAGTATAGAAGAAAAAGACATGCTGCGCTGACCCCAAATTAATTGGGATAAGGGCAGGAGAATGATGAACCATGATGATGAATCAGGCTATAATGTTGGCTTCCTCTAGTCAGGTGGTGGAAACACAGACATGATTTCATACTCATTTCGACTCACAATCAAGTTAAGTAAAACCCAGGCTATTATTTTATCCAGGGCTGCGGGTTGTTCGAAAGAGATACCGCGGCCCTGGAACACAAAGGGCTAGGAAGGAACATGGGTGGGTTTAGTCAGTCAAGTCTGACACTCCCTCCCGATCCGCCCAGAGCGGGAGAAGTCATTTGATGATTTCCCATCCGCAAAAAAAAAGGCTATTATTTTATTAATATGAGGTAAGAAAAAAAAACTGTCGAAAAATAAACAAATAAGACAAGGGTCAACTTACAACTACCCACGCGAAAATTATCACAAAATGTTTGGTTTGCGTAAGTATTGAGGTCAGGAAATTGAAGATAACGCAAGGTTCCGAAGCGGAGATATCTAGTTAAGTTCTCATGTTATTTTACGGATCACGAGGAAAGCTGATGATATAATTTATAATGCGTTTTACTTTCATTTCAGGTTTTTGTTTGCAGACCGGTAGACAAATTGTATTTGATTTTGACCACTGAAGGCAGTAATAATCGATTGACTCTGAGAAGAGTCAATGGATTATTGACTCTTCTTAGAAGAAAAGTAGGTAGTTTTTAAGAAGAAATAGAAAGAAGACTTTCTATTTCTTCTTAAAGAAGAAGACGATCGATGGACTGGATGTGTTCAAGACTTGCAGTTATTAGAGTATTTACTGCGTTATAACAATTTAGTAAAAAAAGATAGTTATAGACCGAGATGTTACCCAAAAACAATAAATTACAACGCCTTATACCGTTATATAATACGAAAATAGCAACTAAATAAGTATTAATAAACAAAACAAAATCTGCTTGACGTCACTACGATTCTTGGGGCTAAAAATAAACTGAGCTCAATTAAAAGCCATCTTGGGTCATGTCGTGCATAACAACACAAATGACGAAGGTGTTTATTTACTTTTTCTTCGAAACTAGAACTTTTTATCAAAAACTATCTGAACTTACCTACTATTTAATATAGGCTTGTACTATAATTTTATATCTAAAGAGCTATAAAATTATAGTTGAATCAATGCTTATCAGTAGCTAAGTAATTGCAAATGGCGATATGCCAGTTGCCATGACATTTATATAATAAGTACATATAAGGTAATCAGATAGTGGAACCTGAGTTGCTATTGCCGAATTTTGGTCTGAAGTATATTCAGGGACTTTTAAACACCTTCATAAAGGTTACAGAATTATGTGTGTTACATGTTGAATTGGTAACAGAATCAAATATGTAACACTTTTAAATGTGTTTTCAACCGTATCATATCTGTAACAGATATAAAAGTGTTAATAAGTGTTACAGGTAAACGCAGCGTACTAAAGCTATAATTGATCATTTCAGTTACACATATAAGCACTTATTAACACACATAAAAGGTTACAGTTTGATTCGGTAACATTATTGTATCTGTTACATTGAAAAGTGTTTTTCTGTTATAACTGTTTTAAAAAACAGTGTTAAAAACACTTATTACGGTTACAGTTTGAGTACCTGAGTATATTATAGCAATGGTGCCCGGTTGATGGACATGGGACTTGGGAATGAGGGTAAGCATATTTAAACCTCTGCCTAACCTTCTCGCCTGCTCTGTCCGTCTCTAGAAGGCCTCCCCCCTCCACTATTTTCATTTTACACTTCCCTATTACTCGCTAATAATAATCAAAATAAACTTACGCTACTCCAGGAGTGAGGTGAATCGGGAAGGTTTCTAGGAACTCTCTGATCTGAGTGACACTTGGTCTGATGATGTCCAGCCTTTTCTTCAGAGCCTCTTGGAAGGTCATGCCACCTCCCATAGCCTCGGCCGTCCTGTAGAATGAAAAAAATAAATATAAAATTTTATCATTTGTTCTCCTTTTATTTTAACCTACTTTTAAAAAAACGGTGGTGTTTTTTTTTAATATTTCGTTGAATCAAGTTATTAAATTGTTGCGTTCTAGTGATTTGATGGGTATTTACGGGTTTTCTGATTAATTAATGATAACGTAGGTAAAATACACAAAATTCTGCTATCAGCGGGGAAGCTACAAGTAGGTAAACAAAAATTAGAAAAACAAGATATACAAAATAATCAAGTAAGGAAAAACCCAGCCAAGTCCGGGGTCGTTCTTAGTAACACAAAATCCTACATATTTTAAATGCGAAAGTTTGTGAGGATGGATGGATGTTTGTTAGGTACTCTTTCACGCAAAAACTACTGAATGAATTTGGATGAAATTTTGCACACTGGTAGTTTATAACCTGGATTAACACATAGGATACTTTTTATCCTGATAGTATGTTCCCGTGGGATAATTATCGAACTCCACGCGGGCGATGCCGCGCCGCGGGCATAAGCTAGTATTAAATATTTACTTCTAAACACTGACATAAACTTCATAGAGCAGAGACGTGAAGAATAATTTCGCTGCGGTGTTTTTGCGAATCATAACTATTTGATACCTATAATAGCTAAATACTCTTTCGTCTAAGGTAAGGTACCTATCTCTATGTAGTTGCTGCCTAACCTCATAAGAAAAAGACGTTTTGGAAAAAGAGTTTATGCAAGAAAGAATATAAGTATCCCTATCTTTCAACTACTTTCAATACAGAAATGATGTGACAATTTTTTAAAAATAAATTCACTTTTTATTAATGTAAGGCCTCGGATTAAACGGATTAAAGAATTATCTAATTACGCAGATTGTCGCACGATAACAAAACATGACAAGGTAAACACGAGTTAGACATTATCAGCTGTTTACAATCGTATTGATCAGCTGATTGCAGGTGTCCAAGCACATGCGATACAAGGCATCTATGATTAAAACTTCTCAATGGCGAATTAAATTAATTGCAAGGTGATGATTTGCAGTAATTGTCAATTCAAGATGATTACAATCAGTAACTGCACTGCTACATTGACAAGGAGAATAATCAACCTTCAAGATGTTTATCCGATTCAATTGTTATTTTCCCAACAAACAACTATCTTGTACATATACATATATATTACATAACCACAAGAACTTGGCTCTATTTTTTTACTACAGAATTTGCAAGTATGGAAAGCGAAATTGTATTTTGGACTTGGCTCTATTTTACAAAAAAAAAATACTAAGAATTTGCAAATATGGAAAGCGACATTTTATTTTTGGACTTATTTCAAGATAAAAGAATAAATATTTGAATACTCACAGCCTCTTAACTTCATCTCCTTTTCCGCAGAACCTGGCAAGCTCATCAATTCCCTCGTCTCTGATGACTGTGGAGTCCACATCGAAGCAGACGCAGTCAGCGGTACGGAACAGATCCTTGATGGACTGCTGGGGCGACATGACGCTGATGGAGACCAGCGACAGGGTCTTCAGGGTCGCGTACTGGATGTTGGACTTTAGACTGTTGACAAAGGACACCGTAAAGCAACTGGAAATGTTACCACAACTGAATTGTTAAATTCCCAAATGTATGTCGACGTGATATCGAAATAAACAGGTTCTTTTACGTGACTAAATAACATTGGGTAAAATGCAAATTACATTGGGTTTATTTAAATCAATTGTAAACAAGCAGGTATTTTTGGAGTAAATAAATATGTATTACTTTGTTGACTACCACAACCGAAACGCGATAACAATCGACTGGCTTAGACTGGCATACTGGCCGCTAAATTCTTTTTTTTTTTGTTCCCATACTAGTTTTTTTTTTTTTAATACACAAACAGCCAGACCCGGAACAACTACCTGTAGGCCATACAAATAGTTGTTCCGTGCGGGGATCAAACCCGCGACACGCAGCGCAGCAGTCAGCAGGCTGGATACGCGGAGTTATAAAGTTTTGTTAATATAAACTTAAACACCTTTGAATAAAACTTTGAATGAAGCGCGCCATGATGAGACTACTTGACTGAATGTTGGCTTCTAAATATTTGGTCGTACTTTATACTGTAAATTTATTATTGCACTCGAATAACCAAACAAGTTTACGTGTGCAGAATATATACACGGATGAAGGTAAGGCGAAAACAATTTATCTTTATTGTTTACTATTAGGTTATTGTCATCACATGATGTTGTCTTGAGAATATGATAGAATAATAGAACTTATCAAAAAGGTGAAGTTCAATAACAAAGTTGCGCACGGAGCACCCGCAAAAGGAGATTTGTGTGCAAAAAGTACGGAGCGCAATCGTGAAACTGCGAAGTGTTTCCCATTTCGTTTAGTTTTCGGCTTTTGTTATTTTGATATTAATAACAGCGTAAGTGATAAGCGGTGGATTACAGCCCACTCGTCTCATAGAGAGGAAGTCCGTTTGGGAACATTACAGTGTGAGAAATTTATAAACTTATGGTTTTTATTTAATAAATATTAGTGAGCCCTATGCGATTTATATTTTTAAGGCCATCAAAAAATTGGGATCTTATTTTTATTTACGACTAGCGACTATTCCTATCAGATTCGTTCTGTGTCATTTGCTTCGATCATTAAATTACTTACTATGCAAAAATATAAAAAGCCTCTGATCGAAATAAGTGTATTTTTTTGGAAATACCCCTAAATGTATTTAAAACACTTGAATATTTTTGCGATACCTTGAACCAGAGACCAAACAGCACAGTGTAAACAATATTAATTTGACACTACAATTATCGAAATAATTCATATGCTTATGCTTTTATACACTGAAACCATCTAAAATAGGGCAACACCCGACACCATGCAATGAATTGGTGGTACAATCGAGTGCAAAATGTGGTCGGGTGACCTAATTTTGTCTATTTTATTTGTGTATGGTAGCAAAAATTAAATTGCTAAAGCAAAAGATTTTTTTTTTCAAATTAAATTTTTTATTGCACTTTTTGATTTTACGACTGAATTGAAGAAGCAATAAAAATCACAATGCTACTTTCGTGTCGGAAAAAAGTACATGAAGGTTGAACATTTGAACCGAGTAGGTACAGAAACTAAGGTAGCCGCGTTTTTAACAGTACTTCACATCACATTTTGCCTATTCTAGAAAATGTGGATGGACTATTGTCACAGTTTAAAATAAGTGATAAAGATTGTAACGTCAAATCAGTAAAGAATTTTAATACATGCGCATGCACATAACCCGTTTTAAAAATTTCTACCTGTAAAGGGCCATCTTCGTTGAGTCTTCGTTTTTTACTAACCAAAATTTCAATGAGCTGCTGCACTAAAGTCGACTTGTATCGATTCTTAATTACTTATCTTCCGTTAAACGGTAATAGAGCAATAAGACGCACTTTGTAGGATACACCGAGAACACGCCTCCGTCGAGAGTGATATCACTTTAACGCACATTGACGCGCTTATCGACTTATATCCACAAGACTCGCCGAGATAAACTGTAATACGAGCTACAGCACTACCATCTCAGAGCTACGTACTATGAACGACGTCACAACACTGTCTTTCGTTCAAAGACGTACGACCAGACGAAGAGTACGCTGCGAATTGAAGCCACAAACTTATACCTATCTCGCTCACTCGCAATAGAAGCGTATGGAATATTTTGTGGAACCACTTGTTTTGCAGATTGCGTCGGGTGCAAAAGCGATAAACTATAATGATAAAAAAAATATTTTCGTTATTAAAACGCAAAATAATATACAAAAGGGGAAATGTCTTGACGCAGACGATAATAAACGGAACAAATATTTGGTTTTTAGAAACAAAATTTCTTAATAAAAGAAATAAATATCGATCCTTTAGGTGAAAAGCACGTAATAACTGCTGCGATATAAAGGTTTGGCATTGTTATAATTACCCACAAACCTAAAATTATTAAATACTACTACATATTTCCCTACATCTATTTATATCATGTATAGAATACGTGTTCAAAAACGATTATTCCAAGCTTTTCTCCTTTTATGGGGTTTATTTCGCAGAATATGTTAAGACTTTTTCTTCTAAGTGTATCATGTATTTTTAAAAATTTTAGATAAATGTTAAGGACCTACATTAACGCATTTTTATTTTTATTCTAACAAACAAAACTATAAAACAAAACATAATTTTTCATTAGTTAAAGAAACAAAAGTAATTTCGTAAGAAAAAACTGAATTGTGGTACTTCTAGTGTTCGTTTTATAAAGTGGTACTTTATTATGACGCGCTGTCGGCGCAGTGGTACTTTTAGTGACGCGTAGTGGGTGTGTCTAGTGTTATCAAATACAGCTGGTACTCGTAGCGCCGGCTTATTGACATTATGATACATAAACCCAGGAATTCCCAGACATCATTTGGTAACTAACTGGGCACTTTCTTTTGTTTGAGCATAATGCCACTATTTTGTGTTATTATTTACATCATCTTTTAAGCAAGAATATATAAGTAATAGCAGGAATGATGCTTTACCAGCAATTGAGCAACCAAAATTAATTTTGTGAAATGGTTTATAGCTACGAATTAACCGTTTGGATCTGTTTTTTTGCAATTTTATTAGAAAAAACGGATCAAAAGCATAAACATTTTTTTTTTTTAATAAGGATAAGTACACAAATATTCAACATCAGAAGTATTATTATATTTAATGACTAATTAATTCTATTTTTTACCTGATTATTGTTATTATTTTCAACTTATAATTGCTTACACACGAGGTTATCATATTATTATCATCGCCAGTCGGCTGTCGCACGCCTTCAGCGCATGAATATTATTTACTGTTTGTTCATTGATGATAATTAAATATATTTGAACCATAGATAATGATGACATGTAACTTTTAATCTTGTTACATGTGCATCTCATGAAATAGATTCCATTTATTGTAGTGGAATATACCTCATCATCTTCCTGCCCTTGTCCCATTTTATATGGGGTCGGCGCAACACGTCTCTTTCCTCCATTCTCCTCTATCATTCGTCATGCTATCATTTACTCCTTTTTCCTTCATATCATTTTTTACACAATCCATCCATCTTTTCTTTGGTCTTCCTCTCCCTCTCCATCCATCCACATTTATATTCATCACTCTTTTAGTCACATGTGTTCCATCCCTCCTCATCACATTGTCCATACCAAGACAGACGAAATATACCTATGGTAACATTATACTTACATAGAATAATAATGTGTACCTAATCTGCAGAATATTAGTACAAGGAGAGAGTTTATGATATACTAGCTTTTGCCCGCGCCTTCGCTCGCATAAATTAAGAATATTACAATAACTGTATCAGACACGTGGCGCCATCTATTAACGTTATTTTTGTTTTCCTCGGGGAACAGTACTATTTTTCGGGGTAAAAAGTACCCTATGTCCGTTTCGATACACTTGACAAAATTTCAGTATGCTCGGTTCAGTGGTTTAGGCGTGAGCAGGTAACAAACAAACAAACTCACATTCGCATTTTTAATATTGGTTAGAAAGTTAGAATTGGGATGATCTGTAAAGGCTGTGTTTTTAAAACGATTTTTAGTAAGGCAGCTATGCCATTCAGTAGAGAAAAAAGAATTTATATTAGAAATCTATCTTAATTAAAATAGTTAATTAAAATCCAGTATTACTGCGAAGAACAATAAATTAAAGTATTTTTTGCTAAAAGATAAGTTTTATTACTTATTGCGGGTTTTAATGATCTTGAATAAATTCACAGTTTTATTTTTTATTGTGGACGTAACTGCCAAAGTTCCACATCAAAAATATCATCCATCTTGTTAATATAACATCACACCCGTAACGTTAGGCAGAGGTGTAATAGGGGATGATCACATTTTTTTTTCTTTGTCCGTCGGGTAGTTTATTGAAAAGTATTAGACACGTATTTTTTCTTTTTTAACGTGGTAATAAAATTACGGAGATATATTGAGTTGAAATGGCGCATGACGTCACATGTATCTAAGTTTTATACCTACTTGTGACGTAGTGAGCCCCCACTCTCCAACTTTAATGAGTTATAACTAAGTAATTTTTTGATATTTTTATAAAACAAAAAATACGTGTCTAATATTTTTGTATTACCTGTCTGACGGACAAAATAGAATGTCGTTTTCTTTACCCAGTCCGCACCCCTATTAAAAGTACACCCACATTTCGCCAGTTAAGTTTAAGTCCCATGTAATAGGGGGCGAGCCTATTGTCTTGAACACTGTAGTATAAACATTTTCATAAATAAAATTGTTGTTTGTGTTTTGTTTTCCTACATACTGTTTACAATGTTGGAAAACAAAATTTTCCCTCATTTTTCATTTTTTCTAGGTACTCCTAGTATGGCTTGATTTGTACAGAATGTTACGACAGATGAGTTAGCAAATTATAACTGACAGTTACAATAGCTTACAGGTTTGGCATTATGATATCATTTTGAAAATATCAGCTACCTTATATAATACTTATGTACTTTAACAAAAAATCACATCACTACCTATTTATTACCTGAATTTATATCAATAAACAACTACAGGAATAACAATGATTTAATTTATTATTTTAATTTGCGACAGTAAGTGTCAGCACACACCGAGACGCGACTCAAAATATATAATACTAATTTCTACATGAAGAGATACACATTTCTTTACAGGCGTCAACCGGCGCAGCGCTGCGTGGCGCAACGTATTCTGAATTCTCACAACGAAATGTGTATCTTTCGTGTAGAAAATAAAGTTAAATTTTGAATCGCTCTTTAAAAGTGTGCGCGCAGCATTGCGTCTCGGTGTGAGCTGACCCAAAGTAAGAAAAAGTGGTGTTTGAAGGGGGTAGGGGTAACAAATCTATATTTTGTCAATATTGTGCAATAAATAGGAAAACGAAATATATCCAGCTAAAACTGGTTCCTAAAGCCGAAAATATCAAAAAGGCTTAACATAATCAAAATCATGTCGACATAGTATGATAAATTTGAAAACGGAATTTATCTGGTTAAAGTGGGTTCTAAAGCCGTTAGCAATCTCAAATGTGACATTATCAGTGTGCAGATATATTCACCAAGTATGAGGGCCATGATAGCTATCTTAAGAGTCACGCAAACCTAATTAAAATGAATATTTTTGACTGTAATATTTATTTGTAAACATTCAAATTAAATGTGCCATATACGGAGAGATTAAAGTTTTGCGCACTGTCTTGGTACTTATATTATTGTTTTTGTTTTGATATTAAAATTAACATTGAAATAGTACCACTTCAGATAATGTTGGAAACAACAATAATTTGCTTACCTTCAATTTCTTTCTTGGTTCATTATGGTTATCTATACAAATTATGTCTTAGTTGTCACTTTTATCAATAATTTAACTGAGGTTTCTACAATTTGTATACTGTAGCCTAAACATTGTCATCAATGGAATATATTTATTTTTTCTACTAATTGCTATAAAGGACATAGAAATTAAAACACTTTCACACAAGAACACTTACTTTGGCTTGTATCACATGAATAGGCCTTATTGTTTGCCTGATTATCAATTGTTTCTATTTATGAAAAGGCTTAGGGTAAATGGCCAATTGGATTCTATGGTATATGTAATACTAGCTGGTCCCGCGCAACTTCGTCTGCGTCACATTTTCCCCGTTTTCGCAACATTTTTCACTGCTGCTCCGCTCCTATTGGCCGTAGCGTAATGATATATAGCCTATGTCCTTCCCCAGGTTGAAATCTATCTTCTTGCCAAATTTCATTAAGATCCGATAAGCCGTTTAGTCGTGAAAAGGTAACAAACAAACAAACAAACAAACAAACAAACATACAAACAAACAAACAGAGTGACATTCGCATTTATAATATTAGTATGGATGTTCAGCAACTCACCTCTAGAGTAATAAACCAGCCTCACACACCTCTCTTACGAATATACGTTATAGTGCTTGATAGTTAAGGCACGAGAAACAGCGGCGACTTACTGTCACGACAGGATAATAACATGTTAAAGAATGACCTTATTGAAGGTTAAAATTATTACATTTATGGTTCCAGATAGTTCCAGAAGGTTTTCTATTCAAATAACTGGTTTCTCTTGCTTTTACGGCTCGCAATAGTTGTATTTCCGTCCGTATTTTTGTTGTGATTAATTTCACAAGTTCAAGGTTATCACCACAAGGATTTCTGAGGATCATTAAGATAATCATACAAAAAAGTCACGATTTAATTTTATATTAATGTATATATATTTCAGGGCCTTCAAAAATAAAATTGTCATGGTTGCAATACTAAGCTTAAATCGAAAAAAATAATATTTAAATTACGCACCATACAGTAAAATGCTGGTTTTGACGTTTGCACTTTGACATTGACAGTTCACAGCCGGGTCAAAAAAACCATTCTATTCATGCACTGTCATGTTAACATAGATTTGATTGATGAAAAATGTGACTGAAAAATAAAAGTAATATGATTAAACTTTTATGTAAAATATTTAATAGTTACCTTAAGAACAATATATTAGTCTAAAACTTTTTAAATTATTGTATGTTTGATATTTGGCAAACTTAACAATTAGGATCAATGAAAGTAATTCCCTGACGTCCTTTGTCAACAATGCGGCGGGAAAAATAAACTTTATCAACAAACGTTTTACCTGCAACCTGTGCGTTATACTTTGGAAACTTTTCCACTAAAAGCCAATATCAAGCGTTGGTTACACTATTTTTTTCTTTTAAAGATTATAAAATGAACGTCGTGCCAAGAGAAAAGCGAATAAATTCGAAAGCACTACCAAAATTCAAAAACAAAAATGAGTTTGTCAAAAAAGACTCATCGCTAGGTAGAGATCACTTACTTTCATCAATCAATACCATTATTATAATTACGAAAAATAAACCTAATTGATCTTTGCTTATTTTCCTTAGGTATAAGGGGTGCAACTGGTATGTTACCGCCTCATCCTTTTAGTGCTTCTAAAGTTATTTCCACGGCGAATAAAGCCCCAAAGTATCATTTCGATAAAGATGAGGTTTCAACGAGGCCTTCCAGAAAGCCTACTATGGGACCACCGCTGGAACCACCAAAAAGTTTTAAACGCAGGTATTTAAGCAGCCAGTTTATTAATTACTAGCTGACCCGCGTAACTTTGTCTGCCTCACATGTTCCCCATTTTGCAACATTTTTCATTGATGTTTCTCTCGGTCCTCTCCTACTGGTCGTAGCGTATAGCCTCTATGTAATATGTATAGCCTCTAGCCTTCCCCGATACCATTCTTTTAGCGTTGGATACAACATTAAAAGAATGATGTTTTTGAAGATAAATTTTTCGATTTGAACATGTAGTAGTACTTACTTACCCGAGATTAGCGCGTTCAACTAAACAAACAAACTCTTCAGCTTTATAATTTAAGTATACCTAGATTTTACTTTCTGGATTAACAAGTACTTACTTGGTAAATAGTATAAAAAGTTGAGGGTAAATCCATGGGAAATAATATAAGTACAGTAAGCCTATAGCCTAGCCTGTGTTTTGTATTTAGAGACTTATGTCGTATTTTTATCATCCTAAACATTCCCATTGCTTTTATGATTATTTTTACAAGTAGCATGATGAAGGTCTCAAGTGATTTATTTTAATTAGTCTATTAGAAAGTACCTACTTTTAAATGAAACACTTTACAAGGAAATAGAATTGATTCTAGTCAGGAAACAGGCAGGCAGGTAACCCATATTTCTAACTCTCGTTGCCAGGATAATTCACTCGGCATCATCTCGACCCGAGTCATCATCTGATAGCAGGCCTCGCCCAAGAGTCCTGGCTAGCGATTCTGCCGCAGCCGATACTTCGCACGATATATGCACACCAAAGAACAGGCCCACTGCTCTCAGATACATTAGCAGTAGTAGCAGAGGTAATAATAGTTAACTATTCTATACATAATTTTACGTGTTGTATATTTTATCATGACTTGGCCAAAATTGGAACCATCAACATCTTATTCTTCGCATACAATTTCAGACGCAAAGATTGCTGCAGCACTGATCGTACATAAAATAGCAAACACCTCGATGAAAGTCTAATTCTTGTGTTGCTCCAGATCCTGAGAACTGCAGTCCAATAACATGCTTAGATACATTTAGATGCATATGTATAATTTATTATTTATTTATACAAATCTTACCTAAAACTATCATTACAGATCTATGATCCAATGCGATAGATTGGCCTTACAAACTAAATCCTACATCTACATCTTATAAATAATATACTTTATTCTTAATCTAAGTAACTTAATATATATTTAAAGTAACTTTTGCAAATTCACTCAAGTTGCACCACAATACATAAACCCTCTCGTGAACCTCATTCCCCACACGTATGGCTCTAGTAAGAGGAGTTCTCGCCAGTAGGTTGGTTCTGGTTGCAGGCGCAGCCAGCAGGGACATACCATAACATAATAGGGGATAATATACATTATCCAGACTATAAACAAACTTATTTTCTGAACTAGGGAATTCAAACACTACTTCGACTGACGACGCCATTGCGCAAATTTTACGAATAACTCGTATTCAAGCAACCGAGCTTGTCTAGCTAAATTAGGGTACACTCAGATCTATTATATGAACTCATTGTTAGCATGTTCCTAGAATACGTTATATCGCTTATTTCTGGATCCAAGCGGTCGGGAACTGACGTCTGACCTGCGTCACCCGTGCCCTAAACTAGTTGTGAGCAGTCCAAGTTATCGGGGCTTCGAATAATATGGGCAATGTCATATATACTCGTGTGGCTAGGTAAACATCTCTTTATCAGTACAATAAGCTGAACTTATAAAATATAATTCAACCAATGACCAAAAAAAGCGAAAGGAGTTATAAGAAAGGCTTAGGTACTTCATGAACTGACATTATACCTACACACGTGTGTGAAATATTCCGACTACTCCTCTGTTTTAAATGAAATGCCTAGGTTTTCAAAAAATCATCATCACCAGCCTATATTGTTCCCACTGCTGGGACGCAGGCCTCCTCTCTATGAGAGGGAATGGGCTGTCATCCACCACGCGGGCCAGTGCGGGTTGGTAGATGTCACATTTCTTCGAATTTTTAGTTCTAGGACATGCCGGTTTCCTCACGATGTTTTCCTTCACCGTTTTGAGAGCAGCGGTGATGAAATAAATTACACAAAGTAATGCGCCTGCCTGGGTTCGAACCTACGACTTACTGCTCGTAAGTCGGGGCTGCTACCACTGGGCCACCGCTGCTCCTGGTTTTCAAAAAATACAGGACTTAATTTCCGATTAATTGTCATCGAAAAGTAGTCCGCATCACGGTTGTAACTTTGACATCTGACCATCACACATGTCATTTAAGTGAACAAATGGACCACTGATCCAGACGTCGCGTCTTGCGTCAGCGTCAACCTTCAAAGTGGTGGTCTTGGTCTATTATCTAAAAGGTGTAGATTTCAAATCAATATTTATCCAGATAAAAATGAAAAGGACTCACGCTATAGTCCACATGTTTATAGATGATAACAAATGTTTAACCCTGGCGGATTATTATCAGGGTATAAACAGCAATTTCGCAACGTTGGTAGTGTGCAAAATTATGTAAGTGTAGGTACCACGTGTTCTTAGTAGGCAAGTACCAAAAAGTGCCATTTCATTCAGATAGTCACTTTAGCTGCCTTGCTATTCGTGTAGAAAAATGTTATCATCTCTTCTTATTTTTAGTAAGCCAATCAAAAAAGTTCAATGTATCTCGTAACTCGTAGGTAAACTTTATTTTTACTGGCAATATTGGCAGTCCTTAGGATAAGCCACAGAGACGACTTTCGCAATGAAACCCATGCCTGGTCTATTCGTGGAATCGAATCCAATACTCACTTGAGTGTAATAGCGAAAGTTGTTTAGTATTACGGGTAGAGTCCTTTTACTAATGCCGATGACTAAATTACCACCACTTGTCAACTGCACCCATTTTACTGACTGTCATGTCCGGTTCGCAAACACAATAGTGCTAAACTATCCTGCTGCCTTTATCCTATAGAATAAGTAGGAACATTATCCTACTGCCACCACAAATTCGCCTCACTGCTTAACACGCTATTCACATCCCTTTTTAGCCTCCACAACATATTTATGATGATGTATTTCTCCATATTTATTTGTCGTGGTATGGGCATGTGATGCGGAGGAATGAGGAAAATGTCGTCAGGAAAGTTTTTAGTATGAATGTGGATGGATAGGAGTAGAGGAAGACCAAAGAAACGATGGATGAACTGTGTGACAGATGATATGGCAAGAAAGGAGGTGTCTCATAAGATGACAAGCAATAGAGAAGTATGGAAGAAGAAGACATGCTGCGCCGACCCCAAATAAATTGGGATAAGGGCAAGAGAATGATGATATATTTCTCCATGTCTTAAATAGACATGACGTGTCTCTAGTCTAGAATAATTATAAGTATAGGTAGGTCCTGGGTACTCGCGTTACAATCACCGTATTGCCTACCAATTTCATCTGTACATGAAATTATATTAATTTTATCTCAATGATATTTTGTATTTATTTGTCTGCCTACTTTTTATGTTATTTCCCTTTTACGTTTACTCAGAAATCTCCTTGTAGTTTAGTGATTGTAGTAAATACCCGATATAAATACTAACCACTAACAAATTGTACTTTACCGCTGTACCTATCATTATCATATTCCTTCCGCTGTCTTCTTCTATTTTAGCTGGTCGCAACACCTTTTCTTCTTCCACTTTTCCCAGTCAGACGTCACGGCATTATTTAACCTTTTTTTTTATATCATTCCTCATGCAATCCATCTTGTCTTTGGCCATCCTCTCCCTCTCCATCACTCTTATAGTCACATGCGGTTCTTCCCTCCTCACCACGTGTCCATACCTAGACAGACGACTCCCTTTCACTTTCACATACACCCTGTGTATGGAAGCCAATGCAAAATATTGTTTAAAGGGATAATATCCCTATCTGGAAATCTTGACAGTTTTGAATACCTGTTTAGTTTTCGCTTTGGCGTCCATAATGCCTTATCCTTCGCCACGCTTTCTTCAGGCAGCTGGATGGTCCTGTATGCTAAATCACGGAACCTATGCTTCGAGATCTTTTTTTTTTTATAACTTTCTATGGTCTTCTTCTATCTTTACATCTGATTGTAATGATTAGGTTGAATCCATAGGAACTAAATGGTTAAATCATATAATAATTTGTAGGTGGATACAGCGGAAATCGTTCAGCAAGATCTACAAGCGTTTCAGCTGTCGACGCAAGTGTGATATTAGGTAATCGTTCTTCATATTCTGCGCATGTTACAGATACATTTTGCACACGGCTGAAATAAGTATGTAAATAATCTGTCAGCCGACTCTTACGACTTATCATTCATGGCCATATCATTGACCAACAGTTCAGGAATTCGGTATCTAGAAGATTCAAGACCAAAATGTCCCATAAACTCAGCAGTGCATATGGTGGGTCTAGAATCAATAAAAGAACCTACAAGGATTCATCCTTGCTTAAACTGTAAGTCACGAAGTCCGTGTGTACATATATACATACGGTCCTAGTACTCGTACACAAATTCTGTTGGTTAAGATTCACAATCAAATCTTCAGACTACTTAAAAGAGAGTATTTATCTAGGTCATAGAAACTTAAAGCTGATCCTAAAAATGTACGTTTTCAGCTATTTCAGAAGGAAGAGGCATGGCTCGTGGAGAAATCGGTATGGCAGCAATAGATCTAAGACATCCTCATCTAGTACTTTGTCAATTCAGTGATACCCTACTGTATACCCATACAATGACGAAAATTAACTTCTTCAATCCAGTTGAGGTAAACAATTTAGATCTTATTAATATTTCAATACCTACCTGACCTCCATACGTTATTCTTTGACTGCCTCATTGGTCTATTCTAGTAGTTGTCGCAAATGTTATTGCTGAACTTGAGATCCTGGGTTCCATTCTCAGGTCAGGCAAAAAGCCATTGGGATTTCCACACGGCATTTCTCAGTAACACCCCGAAGCTTAAATGTGTGACAGATTGATGAAAATAGGTTTACCCCCTATTGCATGGGACTTAAACATAACTGCCGAAATGTTGTAGCTACTACAGGTACAACAAAGATACTACTACCTATTACTCTAGGTAACAGCCGTAAGGACTGATAACATAAGATCACGTCCGATTCCAATGCATGTGTAACCTTTTCTTTGATGAAGCACGTTGTTGCAACAACGATAATGATTTGCACACGTCTCACTAAAGATTGACTTGCAAAAAAACGTTTCATGACACGTGATTTTACTAGTCGGTTCGTGTCAGTCCCTGCATATGGACCTCCTTAAATTTCCATCTTAGACCTATGACCATACCAACGAAAAACAAAATATGTAGCAGGATAGATTTTTTTACTAATTTAGCCACTTTTTTGGAAATACGGTTTAGTGATCTCAGTGAGGCAGTGAATTTCATTTTCAGTTTTCGTTAAAAAAAATTCATGAGAAGGTTAAGTTTCTTCGGTGCATTCAGTTTTTAAACTCCCTATTTGTCAGTGATATACCTACACGGTGACACAGAGTCAAAATGCAGTCTAAATATAGTTTAGCCTGCTTCTTTTTCTTTTCGTGCCAATGATATCTCTTTTTTAATAATTTGGACCCAGTAAGTGGCCGTCAGTCAGTAGCAGCTTTGAAGCATACATTAGACTGCAAAAAAAAAGCACTGTTTCGACATTTAGGACAGTCTAGTAAGTGGAACATATCCCAGACAGCACCCCACTTACTCACGCTGATTATGGTTATTCCTTTTACAGATCATTGTTCCCCACACATTTTGTGAAGGTGTGCAACCAAATCAATTATACCAATTAATAAGGGATCGGTATCCGTTAGTCAACTTGGTGACAGTACAAAGAAGGCACTTCAATGACGCAGCAGGTCGGCAACATATACAAACTCTGTGCGCTCCACAGTACAACGGGGTTTACCTTCAAGTAGTGCATAAGTACGTCAAATATGAATCAATGGACCAAAACTTTCATACATCTAGTTACAATCACTCATTTTAACAATTTTTTTTTTAAATTTCGATTTGATAGTACCCCGTCGACTATTGGTCAAAGGTTATGTTCAACAGATTCTATGCTGTAACTGCGGCGGCAGCTGTGCTGAAGTATGTAGAATATATCCAGTGCATAGTATTCGCTAGGGAATCGCTGAAAATTGAATATCATTCGTCTGAAAACACAATGATCATAGGTACGAAGTTTTTTTATTGACTTTTCTAGGTATGCCGTCCGCTCAGCGTGTCAATTGTAAGTGTGCCAGAAGGATAGCACGGAGGGATATTCTTTTGCTTACAAGACTAGACAATATTTTCCTGTATTGCGCCTATATTTACAGTATCTGGTGTTGAAGAGGAAAATACACGAGTAGATACAAATGCGGGGGGTCTTGTACTATACTTCTATAAAGAGATTTACACGTTCAATGCAAGGCTTATCGCCTTATCGAAAGTCTCGGCGTGATAAGTCATTCAGGTCAATCGTAGGAAACATATTGCGGAAACGTCACTATATGACATCATGCTGTATGTTCTGTAGCCAAGACGTTGTGAACAATACAATTTTCTCAATCAGAAATGTCATTTATTTTACACTTACATAAACAGACCTCCCGTCATAGGCTTATCGAAATTATTATCGGTATGTTTCCATCACTAATTGTTCACATGTGGTGAAATACTGAAATGGCATGTGTAGATTGCAGAATTGATTATCATTAATTTTCCGTCTTGTACAAAGTTCAACACACCTCTTACTATTTCACCAGGAAAAAAACTCATGACATGAAAGCATTATTACTGTAATACTACTTATACCTACTATGTTGTTCCTAGATGTTGGTACAGCCACCCAACTCGAATTAGTGCAGCCTTTAGTACCATCTGCAGGACCCACCTGCTGTCTGCTAGGCGTACTAGGCCCTACTTATACAGTAGGTGGGATACGAGCATTGAGGGCCTCCATACTTCAGCCTTCGTGCAACAAAGAATTTATTGAATCTAGGCTGGACGCTATACAAGATCTTATTGAAAACGATACGGGCCTTATGGTTGATTTGCAGGTATTTTTAGGACCATGTTAATTTGTATTCGTAAAAATGTAGATGGAAGTAGTATTTTGATCTTTTGCATACATACTTAATATTCTTTTCTAGGATGTGATAAAGAAACTATCAGACATAGATAAAATCCTCCTCTTATGCATGGAGTCTGCTAACCAGAACATGGACAAGGTAGGAGAGGCTCAACTGAATCAGACGCTTCTACTGAAAGTTACAATGGACTTGGTACCAAATTTGGTAGAAGCACTGAATGGAGCTGTTAGTGGAAGACTAAGGAAGATTAAATTGGTAAGAAATGCTAAGGATGATATCTACGTAGATAACGATTTGGTAGGAGTAGCTAGTTTATCGATTCTGTAAAGCTAAAGTATACTGAGATAAGATTTCAGTAGGCATAATAATGATGAATCATTATTTATACTGACTATATAAATTGCTGTATTATCTATATTACATAATAATGATTTCACTTTGGCCAGGATTTCGAAAACCCCCACTATAATGAAATAACAGAGCGCATTAAAAGAATAATCCAAAATGACGCTCACTTAGAAAAAGGCGCCATGGGTAGTCTTCAAAGATGTTTTGCAGTCAGACCGGATATCAATGGTCTTCTTGATGTAGCCAGAAGAACTTATTCTGAACTCATAGAGGATATACAGAAGATTGTAGAGCAGCTTAGCGAAACGTATGATCTTCCTTTGAGGTTGAACCAGAATATGATGAAGGGATTTCATATAGTACTGCCGTTGGCTCCGAAGAATAGGAGATGCTTTAATATGGAAGATTTGCCGCCTATATTTATACAGGTGAATGTGAAACTATCTTATTTACAAAATTCGAGTCTCCTTCTTAATATTTTGAGGCATAGCGATTAAATTAATTTCAATTTGTTTCAGGTTCATCACAGTGGCGCCAGCGTAACAATGACTACAGAAGAGCTCGTTGTACTAAATCAGCAAGCAAAGGAGTCGTTAACTGAAATACAGAAAATGAGCAACATGTTAGTGAATTAAATATGTTTAGTTTGGTTTGAATGAATCTTCAGAGAGATATATTTGATTGTTGGTATGTTTCCGTTGCAATTAAAAACAGGGAAAGTCCCGTTTAAATAGAGTTGCACTCCCTGGCTGTTGACAGACCTGAGTTATCGATTAAAATTCGCCAATTCGATTGAAACAAAAAATCCCGTCTTCACTTTCAGCGTAATTTCTTCATTGCTAAAAGATCTCCGTCCGTTCATGCCGAGCCTCTACACGCTCTGTGAAAACGTGGCTGAGTTAGATGTTCTTCTGGCAATGGCACAAGTAAGCCCATTTTATCACAATTTCTCTAAAATTATGGTTGGAATAAATTACATAAAAAAATTCTGGTTTCCAGGCAAGTTCAATCGGTTCCTACATAAGGCCAGATTTTAACAGTTATATGGATGTAAGGAATAGCGTTCATCCTCTTTTGGATTACAACAGCCAAGTTCCACCTGTTCCAAATGATATCGTAAGAAATACATCTGCTTACATTTTAAGACTTTTATGAAGTTGTAGGTACTAAGTCCACCGAAAAAGAGAATGATGATTTTTAACACTTGTTTCAGTTTGCGACTCCCGAGCACAATTTTACAATCATCACTGGACCTAATATGGGAGGCAAAAGTATCTACATAAAACAAGTTGCTATTATACAAGTTATGGCGCAGGTCTGAGAATAATGATAAAATCAAGGCATTCGATTTAAAAAATAGCTTACCTACTTCTTCTTCCTCACTAGCACGACAGGATTCTCTATTTTGTTCGACTAACACTTCCTCACCTTCGCGGCGTCGTCGGTGGCACCGCAGACGTCACTGTGGCAGCATGTTTTGGGGCTCAGAGGGCAGGATAGGAGGTGGAACATAGTTAATAATTCTACTCTGCATTTTTTGCTATTCCGGCGAAGTAGCCCAACTAAACAAACTCATAGTTACGTACATACACTTAGGTCCAGAGATTTGTTTGATTTTGAGGTGGACACTGTAAAATTGGAACGTGAAGGGCGATTACCTACTGAACTGAGCAATAAACTATCTCTAACTTCTGTATTTCAGTTAGGTTGTTTCCTGCCAGCAACAAACGCAATTTTGAGACTTTGCGATAGAATGTTCTCCAGGATAGGTTTCAACGACAGTGTGGAATTGAATGCTTCTACTTACGTTTTCGAGGTAATTGTTGGAGTAAATATTAATTACGCTGAATTTTGAATGTTATTGAAAAATAAATTCATTTACAGATAAAGGAAACCCAACACATATTGAAAGGATTAACGCCTACAAGTTTAGTGATAATAGACGAACTATGTAGGCAAGTATCAATAGATTCATTCGAAACTCCTACAGAGTACAATATAATCATAATATCACTATAATAAATCATAAAACTTTCAGGGGCACTTGTGTAGAGGAAGGTACAAGTGTAGCTTGGGCTATCTGCGAAGAACTTATCATGAGTAATGCGTTCACTTTCTTTACCACCCATTTTATGTATCTGACGAGGTTGCAAGAATTGTACTTCAATGTTGTCAAGTAAGAACCTCATTTTTGAACGCACACACTTTCAAAGTACTAAAAGAAATTAGGCTGAAATAAATATTTTTGTTCTAGTCGACATACAGCGGTAACTGAAGAAGAAATAGGTAATCCAGAAAATCCTCAAAAAAGATTAGTTTACCAACACAAAATTGAACCAGGTGTTACCAAAATTGAGCATTATGGATTAGCCCTGGCTGCCAAAACGAATCTACCAGAAGATACAGTCAAATTGGCTATGGAACTTGCTGAGCTCATTTCGAAGAATACAAATGTAAGAAAAAATAATGACATGTACCTTATTTATCTTTGAGTTAGAGTAACACTTTCCAGAATGTACAGTCTACAGGGTAAACGCCCCCCGTGTTTACCCTGTAGACTGTAGTGGAATTGTTCGGGCTAGTAATAATAACAAGAAATGTAATTGGGAATGTTTCTTTACTTTATCCAGGCACAAGAAATAAGAACTCCACAGAGAAATGACGCAGAGACTTTATATAATCTCAATGCAAATATTCAGCTAGAATGTAGAAAATACGGTAACTCAGAGGATACTGCAAAGAAAATAATACAGAAATTCAAAGAAGACCACCAACAAATCCTTGGAAGGTTAAATGTTCTTAGAAGCAGAAGTGATAATAGGACGGATGAAAGTGCCGACTGCACTGTTGTGGCAAATTCTAAAGAAAACTCATTAAATGAAGCTACCAAGGATTCATTAATGGCTAACAATACTGCAGCAGCAAAATCCCCAATAACCGAACAAATTGAAGTTCTTGACGAAGATGAGAACATAAACTACGCTTCAGTACGATCCTCAGAACATTTACTCAACAGTGTAATAAATAACGAAGAATCAGCTGAAGAAGAAATTAATAATAATACATCAGACGTAGTAATGATTGAAGATGAAAATGATGAGTTACCTTGTGTTGAAATGCATGACAACAGTAAAGAGAGAAATTTTACCGATGATAACGCGATTGCTGAAAGTGGTGAAAATATTATGAATGCTAGTCATAACAATGGAACAAATGATTCTAGAAAGAACAGTGAAATAGGTGAAACCTACGAAAATGTCACGATTGAAGATGATACAAATGATATAGAAACTTCTTCTATAGATTCCGATATTGCAGAAGCTCTAACACAAATAGTTGAAGAGTATTCTGCCAATAATGTAACAAATTCTCAACAAAGCGATGACTTGATGTCCGTTGACGAAGAACTGATGAGTGAAACGATTAACGAAATTAATGAAGAATTGTCAAGTGGAGTGAATGCGGTGGAAAACATTGTTCTAACTCCACCTCTAAGTTTTCGTGATATTTAGAATAAACCATTTTCTAAAAATGTTATTTAGTAGATTCCCATATCCATATCACCACACTAACACGACTAACGACTCTACTGAAAATGCCAAACTCGTCGCCAAATTTTGTGTTGATTCAATTTTAATGTCATCGACGAGCTAAGAAGAACAAGAATAAAAAAAAACCATTATCGTTTTTATTATATTGCCTACTGCTAGAGTAGAGTTAGGTTTTTGTATGTCAAATTTCACTGGACGTTCACTCTGTTTACGGGAAATAAATTAATGACTTTTGTCATTAATCTATTTTTATCAGTACTGTACTGATTGTGGCTTTCTTGATTAATTATGGCTTAAAAGCAATAAGTTAAGATCTTATATGGCAGCACTTGTAGATAGAATAATTATTAGTATGCTCTGTATGCTTGAAAGTCCAGCCCAGACCGGGGACGGCGGAGGAGAGCATTGCATCTTTACCCAATGTAAATTCACACGTAGGTAGTAGTAGTACAGAATTCAGATTTCAATAGGGGATAATCCTATTTTTTTTTCTTTGTCCGTCGGGTAGTTTATTGAAAAGTATTGGACACGTATTTTTTCTTTTTTCACGTGGTCATAAAATTACGGAGATTTATTGAGTTGAAATGGCGCATGACGTCACATGTAGGTAAGTTTTATACCCACTTGTGACGTAGTTAGCCCCCACTCTCCAACTTTAATGAGTTATAACTAAGTAATTTTTTGATGTTTTGATAAAACAAAAAATACGTGTCTAATATTTTTGTATTACCTGTCTGACGGACAAAAAAGAATGTCGTTTTCTTTACCCAGTCCGATCCCCTATTTACTCGTAACGTTCAATGACGTGACGGTAAATCCCTTTGAGGCTTATAACCAATAAATGTGTTATGTTTGTTATTATTGCGGAGGTTCTAGTTCTCAATATTTTTAAAAACCAATAACTGGCAATTTACCAAATAAAAAATGAATAAAAGCCATATAATAGGCATAAAAAAGAAAAAAGATTTATTTTTAAATATCTAACGGTTTGTGCCTGAAAATAATAATTAACTGCCATGATTACTTTTAATACTTTTAGTCGATTTAATATTTTAATGTGAAAATAGTCGACTTATCTATGGGCTATGTGACAAAAACCGAACGTCTCAACTCAACACTAAAAAAATATTAAAAATGTTAAATTGCAAATGGCTTCCCCAAAGTCGCTTTCGCAATTTTAGTTAGTGCTTCGTTAATGGCTGTACCCAGTTAAAATTCAGTTTTTTTGTGGAAAGTGAGTGAAATACAAAATTTGGCGCTGATATAATAAAAGTAAGTACCAAAACTTCATTAAATCTGTTTCATTTTGTTCAACCGGCGTCTGTTTACCACGCTGCTTCGTAGCTTCTATCAATCGACGTTTATGGTATATTTTTGTGGAATCGTGATACTTTCGTGGTAAATAATACCAAGTTTTTATTGGAACAGAAGGCGGTCAGCCATGTCGCTGCCGCCGTACTTGCTGGGGCCCAACCCCTGGGCCACCATGATGGCGCAGCAGCAGTTGGCGGCGGCGCAGCAAGCGGCCCTGCAGGCCCACGCTGCTGCCGCTGCGGCTGCGCCACCGGTGCCGCCCTCGCAACCCCCCAAGCCACATCATATACCAGAAGAGAAGATCAAGGAGAAAGGTATGTGTTATTGTATAGTTTCTAGGTTATTTAATTTTGATGTATGTGTTCCATTTTGGTAATTTTGCTGTTAATTTGTGTAATGACGCCATTTAGTATTTATTAGCTGCATGATGCCAACACAAGTTCCTAATCAAAGTATTGTAACCAAATCCCAGAGCTCACTTATCCAACTAATCATGTTCTGTTGATCATTTAGTGCTGTATTTTATAAGTAAGTAATTTAGTTTTTTATTGTAAATGATGATGGATGTGTGGAAGAAGATAACTTGCTACTCAAACCCCAAATGATTAGGGATACCGGATAAGGGTACAGGATGTTGCAGTGCAGTCATTGGCTCAGTTTTAATTTTTAGAGAAACCTGTTATGAATGTCTCCTTAAAAGGATGAGCTCTGTGGCAGACTCATACTTTTATAAAATATAAATTAAATACCATGCCCCTTAAACACTTTCGGTGCTAAGCACCCAGCCTATGGGTCCAACAATAATTTGTTTGTGTGCCCACAACCCACCTCCTGAGTCGTTGTTATATGTAGCTATAATGACTTGTGCATATAAGTAAAATTGAATTATTTGAACTTAGCAGTGAGTGTTAATAATTGCAGTGTAAAGTTGAGCCAAACTTAATCCATGTCGGGTAACAACTATGTGTAATTTTACTCTGCACTTATTAATAAGAGGTATGATGTTTATGCAGTCTTAAAGAAATTGCATATTTCATAGCATATTTTTCTATCATTCATAATGTCCATTTGCTATCCAAACAATCATCATCTTGTGAAAAACCCCCATATTAAGATCATTTTGCTTTTTAAGAAATAAAGTAAAATTATAACATGTGGGGTAGATTATAAAATGCAATTGGTATTCTTCTCCATCCAAGACACAATGGAGAATGCTGATATTGCAAACAAATGTCTGTAATACTTTTTTTTTTTTTAAAAGGAGAATTACATTTGTGCTCTTTTTAAGTCAGGGGTAACACACAGTACAGATCATTGGATTACTACACATATTAAAAATGGTTGACAATCAGCATAGCTATTCACAAACAATCGAATTGAAACCGAATTGGTTATGACTCTTGTTTGACTCTCTGGTTTTGAAACAAAGAACGGCCAAAACATTATTCACAGATTCAATCGCCATGGTAAAAAATTAAGCTTACTGTAGATTATACTAATTATAGTAAACTAGCTGATCCCGGCATGCGTTGCGATGCACTTTTGCCTACTCACTACCTACCTACTACTACCTACCTACCTACCTACTACTACCTACCTACCTACTACTACCTACCTACCTACCTACTACTACCTACCTACCTACTACTACCTACCTACCTACTACTACCTACCTACCTACTACTACCTACCTACCTACTACTACCTACCTACCTACTACTACCTACCTACTACTACCTACCTACCTACTACTACCTACCTACCTACTACTACCTACCTACCGACTACTACCTACCTACCTAAGAACCTTCTCCTGACAATAACAAACAAAACAATAAAATAATTATCGAAATCGGTTCGTGCGTTCTGGAGTTATAGCGTCAGGAAGGAAAACCCGACTTATTTTTATATAGTAGAAGATATATCCATACTAATATTATAAATGCGAATGTCACTCTGTTTGTTTAAGCACAAATAATAAAATGTGAGCAACTGCGCCCGAGCTAGGCTGAGCCTGTATTTCAGGTCACAGTTCTCTTCCCAGAGTTATGAACGGTAATAACAATGGTTGAACATTTCAGTTAATCGTTTTTTTTTTTTTTTTTTTTTTTTATTTGTTTGTATGTTTGTTTGTTTGTTTGTTACCTTTTCACGACTAAACGGCTTATCGGATCTTAATGAAATTTGGCAAGAAGATAGATTTCAACCTGGGGAAGGACATAGGCTATATATCATTACGCTACGGCCAATAGGAGCGGAGCAGCAGTGAAAAATGATGCGAAAACGGGGAAAATGTGACGCAGACGAAGTTGCGCGGGACCAGCTAGTTATACATATATTAAAAAGAAAAGATTAACAATGATATTACTAAATGGATCTGCAATGGCGACAATTGGATATAAAAATCAATCAAGTGGTTGTGAATAGCTATGCAGATCATGTGTGTAGTACCGCTCAATGGCATGGCATGCTGTTTCGCAATGACTAGAATATCAAAATTGAGATAAGATCATAGTAAAGAGTCAGATCATGCATAATATGGTGCAATATTATTGCTTTTATTAACATCAAAGTTAATGAGGATTTGTAGAGCAGCATGCTTCTTTATGGTGTGTGAAAGTTCAATAGCAATATTAAAGTCGTTGGCAACCAGCCAACCAATCTGAGCCACTATGACCATTTGCTGAGTAGTGTCCATTGCCACAATATATTTTAGTGGCAAAAGTGTGTGTACAAACACAGGTGCTCACACACTTGCCAGACTCAACAAGCAAAAGCAACATTGGTGTGACATAATCCTGCTACTCTTTGTACAAGTGGGTTGATTTCCTTTTAGTTAAACATGATTCAAATTAAAAAAAACTATCAAAACCTCAGGTACCATTATAAAACTTACCTTTTCTTGTCTTTTTCCCTGTATAGCACAAAAATGGATGCAGCTCCAATCAAAACGCTTCGCCGAGAAGCGCAAGTTTGGCTTTGTGGATGCACAGAAAGAGGACATGCCTCCCGAACACATCCGCAAGATCATCAGGGACCATGGAGACATGACTAGTCGCAAATACAGGCACGACAAGAGAGTATACCTGGGAGCCTTGAAATACATGCCACATGCTGTCATGAAGCTGCTCGAGAACATGCCTATGCCTTGGGAACAGATCCGGGATGTCAAAGTCCTTTACCACATCACTGGAGCCATCACCTTTGTCAATGAAATCCCATGGGTCATAGAACCCGTCTATATAGCTCAGTGGGGTACCATGTGGATCATGATGCGTCGTGAGAAACGTGATCGTAGGCACTTCAAGCGAATGAGGTTTCCGCCTTTCGACGATGAGGAACCTCCTCTAGATTATGCTGACAACATCTTAGATGTGGAACCTCTAGAACCCATCCAGATTGAACTGGATCCTGAGGAAGATGGAGCTGTTGCAACATGGTTTTATGACCACAAGCCTCTGTTAGGGACAAAACACGTGAATGGGTCAACATACAGAAAGTGGAACCTGACTTTACCACAGATGGCGACACTATACCGTCTTGGCAACCAGTTACTTACTGATCTAGTAGATGATAACTACTTTTACCTCTTTGACTCGAAGAGTTTCTTCACGGCGAAGGCTTTAAACATGGCGATACCGGGAGGGCCGAAGTTTGAACCTCTTGTTAAAGATAATTCGGCGGGAGATGAAGACTGGAATGAGTTCAATGACATCAACAAGATCATTATACGACAGCCAATCAGGACAGAGTATAGGATTGCGTTCCCGTACTTGTACAATAATTTGCCGCATTTCGTCCAGCTTTCTTGGTAAGTCCACAAAACATTTACATGTAATAACTTTTGGGTGATTTTTTTTCCTAGAACTCACCGGCTTGGTCTCATACATACGTAGTTTCGCAAAGGTTCTTTCAGTCCTCTATATAGTCTTGTTATTTATGACACTGACCTAAAAGTATTAAAAATTTTATTGGCCATATCTCTAGCTATCTCGCCGGTGGCAGTTAATTAAAGTCCCCACCCCACCGAGGTCACTTTGACTGCATGTTTCTCCATTTATTAGTAATGAGTTTTAAAATACAGGTAGGAACCTCATGCAATAACACACTTCTTCAACAAATATTTTATTCCTAGGTACCACACACCAAACGTCGTATACATCAAGACTGAAGACCCTGACCTCCCTGCCTTCTACTTCGATCCCCTCATCAACCCTATTTCCCACCGTCACTCGGTCAAGTCTTTGGATCCCCTACCTGATGAGGAAGAGCTCCTGCTGCCTGAAGATGTGTCACCATTCCTGCAGGAGACTGCCCTGTATACTGATAATACGGCTAACGGGATTGCGTTGTTGTGGGCGCCAAGGCCTTTTAACATGAGATCAGGTAAGCAACAACTAAATTATACTTTTCGTAACCTTTAACAGTCCAACATGACCACCTGCTGGGCAAAAGAATTACGTTGTTTTTATTAATCTCTATAATAATACTCCTGTACCAGTCAGATCCATATTTTACCAGCGCATACATTTCGCCCGCCCATCGCGCCATTTTCGTATAACAGAATAGAATATAGAACCAGTGCTTGCAGAGCCTAAAAATCACGTATTTTTTATTACAGATCACTTATAGCAACATCCTTTTTGTGTAACACACTCTCAAAAACATTCTAATAAATTAAATTCAACAGTCATTGCACATCCGGTGCAATGAAAATGTTTTTATTGCAATTGTCACATTGTTAAGCAATTCAGGTGCAGGAAATTCAATAAAGATATTATTATATCAGCTATTTAGATGAAAGTAGGATTCGTTTTAAAAAAATCTTAGTAGCTGCCTATGTCCTCAAACCCCAATATGCTTTAGGAACGCTAGATCATTTCTGGGCTAGACTGACGTCAGTTTGTTTAGATTTTTCTTCTCAGAGAAGTTGGATAGCAAACACCAAACTCATCCACAATACGAAAACATCAGGATCATAAAATGTGTTCTTCATACAGGACGAACTCGCCGCGCTATCGATGTGCCGCTGGTGAAGACATGGTACAAAGAACATTGCCCTCCGGGTCAGCCTGTCAAAGTGAGGGTTTCGTATCAGAAGCTCCTCAAGTACTATGTGCTGAACGCATTGAAGCACCGACCACCAAAGCCACAGAAGAAGAGGTACGTCAGAGATGAGAGAGTGTTCTTTTAGTTTTTTATCTATACTTTGTTTGTTTGTATGTAGGGGGTAATCTTCGGAACTACTGATCCGATTACTAAAATTCTTTCACTAACGGGAAGCTACATAATCCCCAAGTGTCATAGGATACACATAAAACGTTCTCGTATGTTAATTACCGTACATAACGGGAGCAAAGCCGCTAGCAACAGCTAGTTAAATAAATTATTGCTTTGTCTATTTTTTTATAAATACACCGCATTTAGGTGTCGCTTGGTAATTTTGATTCCAATCCGAGCAACAACACTAATTCCACTTTGTTGTAATTCTAAGTCAAGTGCCAAAACAAGCTTTGGACGTTTTTTTTGCATCAAAAGTTTTTGATTCTGTCAAACTAACATACTATTTATACTATCATTCATTCATTAAATAGTATTTTTCCATCCAAAGGTATCTCTTCCGTTCATTCAAATCCACGAAGTTCTTCCAAACCACGACCCTGGACTGGGTGGAGGCAGGTTTACAAGTATGCCGCCAAGGATACAACATGTTGAACCTACTCATCCATCGCAAGAACTTGAACTACCTACATTTGGATTACAACTTCAACTTGAAACCTGTCAAGACTTTGACTACAAAGGAGAGAAAGAAGTCTCGGTTTGGTAATGGTAAGTGATCTAATTGTACTATGCACTGTCAGCATTTAAAAAGGGAACATTACATTAAAAACCTATACTTACATCTATGTGTATTCCAATCAGTGGTTGACCAAAATAACCAACAACTACGTAAGATTTGTGAAAACTTTAATTTGACTTCATGACCTAAAATAACTCACAGAAATTGGTTTACTTTTTTCTGCAGACTTATGTGCTTGCATATTTGTTTCATATTTATGGTTATGCTCATGAAGTGACAACTCAAATTCTTAAGTAACTTAAGATCTTACCCTCATTTCCTCCACAGCATTCCACTTGTGTCGCGAGATCCTCCGCTTAACAAAACTGATTGTGGACTCCCACGTCCAATACCGACTGAACAATGTGGACTCGTTCCAACTGGCTGATGGTCTCCAGTACATCTTTGCTCATGTTGGACAACTGACGGGCATGTACCGCTACAAGTACAAGCTTATGAGGCAGATCAGGATGTGCAAGGATCTCAAGCATCTAATCTACTATAGGTTTAATACGGTGAGTTATACAAAGCTATGAATTATTTTCTAAAGAGAAATCCGCGCAGCTCGACTTTGCTGCCTCTCAGTTTTTGTCCTTATTACATTTAAACTTTTAAATAAATTCTTTATTTCAAGACATCTTAAAGTACAATATACAACAAAATAATAAAATTAAGTCCCATAGATAGGTCTCCTTGCTCCCAATCTAGGTGACTTGGGAGACAGTGTTTCTCCATTTGGTGCTGCTATTCAATAATCATGGTCGCGACAGTCACAAAGTCGCTCTCTTGTGGAAGAACCTTGAAAAGTGGTACCTATTTTACAAAAAGAAGTAATTAGTTGCAATTATACTCATACTGAACTAAGCAGTAGATTTTAAAATTTATGTTTCCATCATAGGGTCCAGTATCCAAAGGACCTGGTTGTGGTTTCTGGGCACCAGGATGGCGAGTATGGCTGTTCTTCATGCGTGGTATTACACCGCTGCTAGAGCGCTGGCTTGGAAATTTGCTATCCAGGCAGTTCGAAGGAAGACACTCTAAAGGTATTATAAGTTTGGCTTTATACTTTTGCCATTAATCAAAGAAGACAATTATTAATAATGTCTTTTTTGGATTCTGAACCATAGAATTAGCAATATTGTAAAAATGTTGTTACAATTTAGGTGTAGAATAAAGTAAATTCTATCTATCTCACTTATTTCTCTTCCCTCTACGTAGGTGTCGCAAAGACTGTAACGAAGCAGCGCGTCGAATCTCACTTCGACCTTGAGTTGCGCGCGTCGGTCATGCACGATATCGTCGATATGATGCCTGAAGGTATCAAGCAGAACAAGGCCAGAACCATCCTGCAGCATCTGTCTGAAGCCTGGAGGTGCTGGAAAGCTAATATTCCTTGGAAGGTAAGACAAATATTGGTTTTGTGGAATCTGTATTTTTGTGATTATTTTGCTGTTTGTCTATCCTTATGGGGTTGTAAAAGAAACACTTACCTCGAACATTGAAAGTCAAACACTCGAGAATTCGTGTCAAATTTCAAATTTTCGAACCTAGGGTAAAAGTAAATATTTTTGATAATTATGAAGATACATTTTAGTATCACTCAGATCCAGCCAGTCCCTTTGCTGCCCTCCCCAAGCGACACCCTAAGCCGAGGCCCGAACCCCGCAGGGGGTGCCCTTAGCGAGTTGTCGCTTAATACAGATAATTTTGCTGCCCTGGCTGGAGGCCTTAAATTCTAGGCATCCACAGGATTAGACCGGTTAAGCAGAAGCCAGCCTCAGAGGCTGAACTGCCAGATACCATGCAAAAAAAAAAAAAGATACATTTTAGTCTAAAAGTTACTTTATTTTCCTAGGTACCCGGTCTCCCTACACCGATAGAGAACATGATTCTCCGTTACGTCAAGATGAAGGCTGACTGGTGGACGAACACAGCCCACTACAATCGTGAGCGTATCCGCCGCGGCGCCACCGTCGACAAGACTGTCTGTAAAAAGAACCTTGGGCGACTGACTAGGCTGTACCTCAAAGCTGAGCAGGAGAGGCAACACAACTATTTGAAGGTAATTTAATTTTCAAATTGTGAATTTCGGTAAGTGAAAACGTGTCAATGGCACTTTTGTTTGACGCGTTAATTGCGGCATCAGTGTCATTCTTTGTATTTAAATTGTATTAGAACCAGCTTAGGGCCACTTTCACCACAAATCTCTAAAAGTATACTACAAGCTCTAAATAAGCGTTAGTTTGCAATTTGAATAATAATTTAAATATTTATGAAAAATAATCCCTGTTTTAGGGTTGTTTGATAAAAGAAGCAAAGAGAGTGACTGCAGTTGATTATATTAAAATTACTGCCTTATTGTTTCACACGAATTATTTTCCAGCATGAAGGAGCTAAACAAAATTCTAAAGTACTACATCTTTACAGGATGGTCCATACATCTCACCGGAAGAAGCCGTCGCCATCTACACGACAACAGTCCACTGGCTGGAGTCCCGGCGCTTCGCCCCCATTCCCTTCCCTCCTCTCTCGTACAAACACGACACCAAGCTCCTTATCCTGGCGCTGGAGCGACTCAAGGAGGCCTACAGCGTCAAGTCGAGGTTGAACCAGAGTCAGAGAGAAGAGTTGGGCCTTATAGAACAGGCTTACGATAATCCTCACGAGGCTTTGTCTAGGATCAAGCGTCACTTGCTTACGCAGAGGACTTTCAGAGAGGTATGTGTTTTTTAAAAATGTAATTAGTAGAACTGACATCATTCCTCGAATTCGTACAGGTTCTTAAAGCTGTTTAGATCTTATTTACCTATCATTTCAGTTCTCCACAGTTAGAAACATCAAATAGTACTTGTAGACATCTACTTCCCCAAGCATCACCACATCAACAGATCCTGGTCTTGTACTACTAAATGACTAACACCATACTACCCTACCAGGTCGGCATAGAATTCATGGACCTCTACTCTCATCTGGTGCCAGTCTACGACGTGGAGCCCCTAGAGAAGATCACAGACGCGTACCTAGACCAGTACTTGTGGTACGAGGCTGATAAACGAAGGTTGCTGCCTCCATGGGTGAAGCCGGCAGATACTGAGCCTTCGCCGCTGCTCGTCTATAAGTGGTGTCAAGGTATGAGAAGAAAATCTTCAAACAATCATTGAATTGTGCTAATTCAGGTTTTGTTTATGTGAGAACATGAATGATGTAACCAAGGTTTTTGTAACAAGATTTTTATTTAAAAGAGGTTGGAGTTTCTTGCCCATTCTTCTCCATAGAGATCTACGCTTTCGAATGGGCAACTACAGTACTTTCACAGTTATTATGTCTTGTGACTGGGACTGTAACTTCATTTTTATTGTTGTTCGACTATTCAAGAGTGCCTGTACCTGGCCTACTTGAAACGGGTATACGCGTTTTTAAAGCTCTTCATTCACTTTTCTACTTATTTAATATTATCTGTCTTGCCTGTTTTTCATCTTTCGATAGTGCACTAATAATAGCGGGCAGGGCAGGGCTGTGACTTGTTGTGGTACACTGGTATGATGTGCCCTTACCTGTATATAAAAAATGTCCATCCAAAGGTTTGTTGGAAAATATTGCTATCAGCGATAAGACCGCCATTGTAACCATAAAATAAGCATTATTGTAAAATTTTGCGTTATGTTTTAATTTTGGTGTACAATAAAGTATATTCTATTCTATCGACCTAAGTGCAACTATCTTGCGAAAATGGAAGATGCCGCATTTGATCCCTGAAGGAAGAAACTAGAAGAGTATGCAACTGCCCGGGGTGTGCGTTGTGGCAAAGGAGATCTGCCTCGTCGATCATCCCCTTGTTACAAACCTCACCTCGGTTGGTCGCGCTATCATCAGATCAAGAACAGCAGAAGAAAGAAGACTTCTATTGTTTGTACTGGTGTCTTGTTTTCAGGAAAAACTTGAACTGATTTTTATAAAATGTGTCTAACTGTGAATACTTCACTTCTAAGCGGCCGTTCACACTACGCTGTACTGCACGAATTTTAAAGTATAATGCTGTTATCACAAGTCAACATTCCCACTGTTCATATGGTTAAAACATACAGTATGAAACTAACAAACAATAGACACGGTAATAAATACCAATACCTTATTCCTCACATCATTCAATTCTTCTAGGTATAAACAACCTACAAGACGTGTGGGAGGTCGGTGAGGGCGAGTGCAACGTCCTCTTGGAGTCTCGTTTCGAGAAGCTGTACGAGAAGATAGATCTGACGCTCCTCAACAGATTGTTGCGTCTGATCGTCGACCACAACATCGCTGACTACATGACTGCTAAGAACAACGTTATTATTAATTATAAGGTAAAGTCCTGATGTAAAATAATCTGTATTTTCTTCTAGTATCGCAAAATCATTTTTTTTTTTTGGAAAAAAATAATGAGTTAAAAGCTTCAGAAAGTTTTAGCAACTCGTGCCCTTTTAAGTGCGTAATATAATCAATAACTACGTAAGTATTAGTGTACCCTTACATCTTTAAAAATAACTATGATTTTAGAAGGAATTCAATACATACTCAATGTATCAACAAGTTTACGTAATTTTAAAAGAAGCCTATATCTTTTATAACCTCATTGATTCTCATCCTCATATTTTCCTACAGGACATGAACCACACAAACTCCTACGGCATCATCCGCGGTCTCCAGTTCGCCTCATTCATAGTCCAGTACTACGGGCTGGTACTCGACCTGCTCGTGCTCGGGTTACAACGAGCCAGCGAGATGGCGGGACCACCACAACTGCCGAACGACTTCCTGTCCTATCAAGATCGGTCGACTGAGACCGCGCACCCGATTCGATTGTACTGCCGATATGTCGACAGGATTCATATTTTCTTTAGGTTGGTACAGCTAGTAAAACATATAAATAATTCTTCTATACTCAGTAGGTTTTTCGAAAAAGTAAAAGTATTTTCGTCAACTCACCCTGAGTTTACCAGAAATAATTAAGCAGCTTGATTTAAATAATAACATTTGAGGGCACCATAAAATATCTACGATTACTGCTGTGCACAATGACTCCTCAAGTCATAATTAATACTATGGCATCTAAATTAATGTTTATATAACTGATTTGTAATTAATAATAATATGGTACCTTACAAAAAAAAAATTGCAAAATGTTAAAATTATTATTCTTTCATCCACCAGATTCTCGGCAGAAGAAGCTCGCGATCTTATCCAGCGTTACCTCACAGAGCATCCTGATCCTAACAACGAGAATATAGTAGGGTACAACAATAAGAAGTGCTGGCCCAGAGACGCGCGCATGCGACTTATGAAACATGACGTCAATCTGTGAGTATTCAAAAATAATATGTAATCTAGTACCATCATGCAGTGCGTGCACAGTTATTTTATCTGTGATTTTGCATCACACTTATGCTCATTACTATAAGCTGTCAGAAGAAAAAAAACTTGTTAGACCCGGTTTTAACCAAAGCAAAGATGAACAGAGTGGAGGGGAGACGTGTGCGACCAATTACTTTGGATGAAATCCACATTGCGCCTGTCCTGTGGTTGTTTGCATTGCTCCGATCGTCTCCGCTTTAGTAGATACCGAGCCTGAAACTTCTAATTTACCACAGATAGATGTATCAAACTATGTATAAATACTGCAACTAAACAATTACTGCTTGTCTACATTACACATCTGCCCCTTTATCAGTAACTTGATACAGGCGTGTTACTTTGTCTACCATTATCTTATTCTCACCTCTCCTTCATCAGTGGCCGTGCCGTATTCTGGGACATAAAGAACCGTCTACCTCGCTCAGTGACCACCATCCAATGGGAGAACAGCTTCGTGTCGGTCTACTCTAAGGACAACCCCAATCTACTGTTCAACATGGCTGGCTTCGAGTGCAGGATACTGCCTAAGGTAAGATATAGCGTAGTAAAACACATGTACAGACTGTGTATGTACGTGAACCATAAACCCTTTGTGTCTCTTTTTTCAAGTAAGCTTGTAATGAGTTCTCTTGATCCTTGTTTCTTAGCATAGATTTATCTTACATTAGAAACATGTCGAGATCTGTACGTCTACCATGAGTTGTCATAGTTAGATCGCTTGAGGTAACTGCAATAGTTCCGTCATTAAGCAAATACTATAGTTAGCTTTTTCAATGGTACCATGAGTTGTGTTGGTGCTTACTACCAAATTCTAAGCAAATGAAGCCCAAACTACAGTCGCTGTAGTATAGTTTACTACACGGTGACGTAGGATAGATAACTATGTGACTCATACTGCGCATTTTAGTACCCAACTATCCGCTAGAGGCGCTGTAAAAGTTTTCATACATTTTTTTAACTACATACGCTAGCGAGTTTAGATTGTTAAAAAGTAATGGTAGACGTACTGAATAAATACTGAATCGAGCCAAGATGCTGAAACACCATAAGTGGTGCTCATGCTGTTACTGGCAGTTTTATTCTTTTCGTGTTTCTTTCCGTCAGACTGCCAAGTAATAGGTCTCAAGTTCGAACCAAAGACAAGTACCTTTGAGATTTCGGATTCATGTGCGTATTGTATAATTATCACTTGCTTCGGTGAAGGTAAACATCGTGAAGGAACCAGCATGCCTGGAGATATTTCTTGACGGCATGTAAAGCTAAATCAGAGGCCCATGGGCGGCGTTAAAACTCTGACACCAGATTAGGCAATAACCACACGCTAAAGAAAGAAAAGATCCTTTTTGTAAAACTATTTCTGAGGATGATATTTGCTGGCTTTTTTTTAAAGAAATCCGCATGAATCCAAAACCTTTATAATGTATGCCTAGCTTCAATCCCGTCCATCTTTTTTGTTCAGTGTCGCAGCCAACACGAGGAGCTATGCCACCGCGACGGCGTATGGAACTTACAGAACGAAGTGACAAAGGAACGTACTGCTCAATGTTACCTGCGCGTCGACGATGAGTCTCTCGCACGATTCCACAACAGAGTCCGGCAGATTCTCATGGCTTCAGGATCTACGACCTTCACTAAGATTGTTAACAAGTGGAATACTGCGCTTATTGGTACGTTATAGTATAATTTTATTCTGAACCAGGTTTTGTATGCTGTTGTTACCAATGCGTGAATGATGAGTCCTTAGCGTATGTCGAGAGAAGGATGGCGGCTTCTTGATGACAACGTTAAGATTATAGGTTCATTAGAAAAACGTGGCGGGTTAAATTCGTTATACGTCGACCTGTATTAAAAAAAATACATGAGTTCCACAGCTGCTCTTGGTTAGAAGCTTTTAACAACAGAGTTGATAGTTATTTATTTGCAATAGTTGGTATAACCATACTTTTTAGCAGAGGTCTATTTTAGCCATGCCTATCCATCAAGAACTTATTTTAATCTACTTGTTCCAACAACTCTAATATAACAATTCACCACTCCTACAGGTCTAATGACATACTTCCGCGAGGCTGTCGTCAACACACAGGAACTCCTTGATCTACTCGTAAAATGTGAGAATAAGATCCAGACCCGTATAAAGATCGGTCTCAACTCTAAAATGCCCTCCCGTTTCCCGCCCGTCGTGTTCTACACGCCTAAAGAGTTGGGAGGACTTGGTATGCTGTCTATGGGACACGTGCTGATTCCACAGGTGAGATATTATGACTAGCATTGCCACCGTGCCCACTTAAAGTGATCATAATATAAATTGTGATAATGTTTGCTAATTCGACATGACAGTGACAATATAGTAAGCTGCGCCTATATGATACATGTTTCAAACGAAAGTATTGCAGATCATGCGAAACGATAACGAAGTTACACCATATATTGGCCTGTGTGCTATTTTTATAAAAAAATGAAAAAATATTTTAGAAGTCTAGGATTGTTGCAACTGTACACCTGCTTGTCTTATTACATTCTATTGCACGTAACCAATCAAAAAGCGACATATAACCTAAACCATAGTAATTCAATATCCCGTCTACAGTCTGACCTCCGCTGGTCGAAACAAACAGACGTGGGCATCACTCACTTCCGTTCAGGAATGTCACACGACGAAGATCAGCTGATCCCCAACTTGTACCGCTACATACAGCCGTGGGAGGCCGAGTTCGTGGACTCGCAGCGAGTGTGGGCCGAGTACGCGCTCAAGAGGCAGGAGGCTAATGCGCAGAACAGGTGAGACTCTAAATACAGCGGCTACCGTGAATTAGAAATAACTTTATTGCTAAACAACTAAGAAATGATGAACCGCGTAGGGGTATTGAAACCAGAGAGTCCATGTGCTCTGGAGTGTCGCGAGCGTGGCGCGCTTGCTGATCGCAGGACGCGGCACGCCGCGGGACTCATACAACGCTAGCTGATCACTTCAAACACAGAACTACCCTCGAATTGTTACCATGCTATGAATAGTAAAAACAGTGTTTCTTCACAGGCGTTTGACATTGGAAGATTTAGAAGATTCGTGGGATAGAGGTATCCCGCGTATCAATACGCTGTTCCAGAAGGATAGGCATACATTGGCTTATGATAAAGGATGGCGTATTCGTACCGAATTCAAACAATATCAGGTAATTATTGTAACTAGTTTTATTTAACTAGGTTTAGGAGTATTAACTGATTGCCATTCCTTTTTTTTTTGTAGAAAATGGATGATGCTGTTCGTCATATTACAGCAAAAAAAATGCCGATAAAAACATAATGGGAGCCAATAAAAGTCTACGACGCTAGAGATCACTATAGAGAAAATGTCCATAGTTGGTTTATAACCTCTGTATCTTTCCATCAGGTCCTAAAACAGAATCCATTCTGGTGGACACATCAGCGCCACGACGGCAAGCTGTGGAACCTGAACAACTACCGCACGGACATGATCCAGGCTCTTGGAGGTGTGGAGGGTATCCTCGAACACACGCTGTTCAAGGGAACTTACTTCCCGACCTGGGAGGGTCTGTTCTGGTGAGTACTGCTAGACAAATTAACTTCTTTCAATCATGATAGAGTGAAACTATTTACATTTTCTACATAGTATGTTTACCAATGATAGGTGTGCTCAATGGACTTTACACTGGAATTGGTATTGGTATTCACAGAAGGTGTCTAACTTTTGCTGTTAGTCAAAATTATCATTCAGCCGATTTACTGCAATGGCAGATCGAACATAAGCCGTGGCTTTCACTAAATTTTCGATCTAAACTTTAGTTACTGATAGTGTGTAATCTTTGTTCTTTTACTTGTGCAGGGAGAAAGCCTCAGGTTTCGAAGAGTCGATGAAGTACAAGAAGCTGACCAACGCTCAGCGATCTGGTTTGAACCAGATCCCCAACCGTCGTTTCACGCTATGGTGGTCGCCTACTATCAACAGAGCCAACGTTTACGTCGGTTTCCAGGTAAGAAGAAACACGTGATAGCAACAGTCAGTATTCTTGATTTAGTAGAGCTCTTTGTCATAGAGAGAGCTCATCTAGGGAAGTACTACCTCCTATTTCTATGCCTATTTCTGCCACCTAGCAGCTTTATGGTATTTCGGCTAGAAGGGTTCCTAAGGGCCAGCTGCCGGTGCAGTTTCAGGCACAAGAGACAACAAACAGGCTTTCCTCTGTATGATGTCAATAGACCCGTAAGTTATGGATGCGTTGTAATCATAAAGGCGTCACCACGAGCTGTGACTCTTTCGGTGTCAACCCAATCAATGGATAACTTTGAGTAGTAAATGCAGCATGTATGTTTAAAAGTTTTTTTTTTGAAAACCAGATCATTATCAAGCAAACATATTATGCCATTTTATTCTTTAATTTCTCATTATGAGACACATAGCTCTATTTATCTTGTAATGACCTAAATCTGTTGTTCCACAGGTACAACTGGACCTGACGGGTATATTCATGCACGGCAAGATCCCCACGCTCAAGATCTCGCTCATCCAGATCTTCAGAGCTCACTTGTGGCAGAAGGTGCACGAGTCTATTGTCATGGACTTGTGTCAGGTAACTGTTTTTTTTATGTTTACCGATGGTTTGGCACAGCACTATTATTCCATCAGAATGAAATGGTTTGGCGAAAACAAAAAAGGTATTTCGAATGTGAAGACACCCTTTAACACAAGGAAAAACTCGGAGATTGTTAAAACCACGGCTTTTTTTTAAATTGTTGATTCAAAATTTTCTACGCAATGTCTTCGATGCTAATCAAAACATTCTCCCCTAGGTATTCGATCAAGAACTCGACGCGCTTGAGATCGAGACTGTCCAGAAGGAAACCATTCACCCGCGTAAATCTTACAAGATGAACTCGTCGTGCGCCGATATTCTGCTGTTCTCGGCATATAAGTGGAACGTGTCCCGGCCGTCTCTGCTCGCTGATACCAAGTAAGATTTGATTGATTTTCAAAATGAGGCACTAAAAATTAAAAATAAATCAAGGCAATCTTTATTTTCTTAAGGCACATCATACTCTTCGCAAAGGGCAATAAAACAGGCCTATCTGTGCAATCGATTATTTTTGTTTTTTTTTTTATTATTTTGTCTGAATGCTGTAACATTCTGAAATTACAAGAAATATTGCTAGAGTTACTTATCCATCCAGTGAACTTCTCTATTCTTCTCTTAAATACCTTATCCATAAAAAGTTATAGCTTGGTTCTAAGATTGATCTAGCATAGACTTCAATGACTACAGTAATCTTCTAGCTTTCGTGATTTAAATTCTTGTTCCTTCTTATAGTTACTACTCTTCAAACCTTCACTCACATACATTCCTTGCCCACAGAGACACAATGGACAACACAACAACACAGAAGTACTGGCTGGACATCCAGCTACGTTGGGGTGACTACGACTCCCATGACGTCGAGCGATACGCGCGCGCCAAGTTCTTGGACTACACGACTGACAACATGTCCATCTACCCCTCGCCTACTGGACTGCTCATCGCTATCGATCTGGCGTATAACTTGCACAGGTAAGGAATTGTTTATTCAACATTCTGCAGGCAATAAAGAAGCAAGAAGCGTGACTGTTGACATAGGAGAATGAAGCACAAAACGTGTTTGTAGGAAAATAAATTGTTCTTGCAAGCAAAAAATATAAAGCAAAATATAGATAGCTGTCCTTTAAGTACATATTTTATTTTAATCAATCACCACAGCATATGGTTTTCCAATAGCAGCCACCATCACAATATAAATAATTCACTGCTACACACAGGCAAGCCTCAACAATCGCCACGACATTACCACAGGCTGTTACCAAAAAGGATTACAGCAATAAGAAAATCAACTCGCCAAGTAGTCAATGCAAATAACTATCACATAAAATACAAAAGGAGGAGTGTGTAAGGACTGTAGATTAGGCGTTCTGTAATTACTGCCGACCGCACTGGGAAAAAGACGTGGGTTTATCTATAATAGATAATAACATAACATCACGCCTGTAATCGGGGATTAGTGTACCTAATAGTACGTAACATTTCGCCAGTCATGTTTTCAGTTCCATGTAATAGGGGGCGAGCCTATTGCCATCAACCTGGCACAAATCCAGACACCGTGACTGCTACTGAGAAATTCCTAAATAAAAACCCAATAACACTGCCCGACACGGAACTCGAACCCAGGACCTCGTGTTCAGCAGCTAATAATGATGATAGAAACTCCCAACATTTGATTCAATCGTTTTGATAAATTATTTTTGTCAACAGTGCATACGGCAACTGGTTCCCGGGCTGCAAGCCGCTCATCCAGCAGGCGATGGCCAAGATCATGAAGGCCAACCCCGCGCTCTACGTCCTGCGCGAGCGCATCCGTAAGGCGCTGCAGCTCTACTCCTCCGAGCCTACAGAGCCATACCTGTCCAGTCAAAACTACGGAGAGCTCTTCTCTAACCAGATCATTTGGTAAGACAATACTGCATTTTCATATGTTGAAAAAGCAAAATATAAAAAAAAATAAACATCTGCCTAGCCTTTTCCCAACTATATTGGGGTCGGCTTCCAGTCTAACTGGATGCAGCTAAACGTAACATACTGGTATTTTACATGGAGTGGCGTATCTTACCTCCACAACCCAGTAAGCAATGGGTTATACGATACCCATTAGTTATATTGGTTGTCAAACTCTCAGATTATAATTAAAATTGAAGACAAATATTCTCTTTTTGATTGAAACTTTCTCTATTTTTTTATTTAGGATCTCCATATCTTGCGCATATCTTTATATATTATGCACAAGATGTGGCCGCAAAAATACAATAAATACTATCATAATTCCTATTACAATTCACAGCATATTATATGTTTCTTTCTTTCCTTCTACTCAGCCATCATACGGCCTTAGCAGCTCTGAATTTGACAAGCTAACAATTCTATTAAACCCACCTAGGTTCGTGGACGACACAAACGTGTATCGCGTCACAATCCACAAGACATTCGAAGGCAACTTGACGACCAAGCCCATCAACGGCGCCATCTTTATCTTCAACCCGCGCACCGGTCAGCTCTTCCTCAAAATCATTCACACCAGCGTGTGGGCTGGACAGAAGCGTCTTGGACAGGTAACTACGACATTGCATTATAACTTTAAGAATACCGTACCATTTTTTGCAAACAAGTTAGTCAAAATATCTTTACGGGGTGTAAGGGACACGCGCAAACGCTTACCATTAACTCGGTACATGTGTGTGTATGTGTAGTGAACCCCAAGGTACAAAAAATTCGTTTGTTCTCGTTGAGTTACACCATTTTGTGTTACACTGTTACCCATTGGGAAAAAAGTTACCGATTAGTAACACTGTAACTCAAAGCCACATTTTTTTACCTTTGATTGGCAATGAACTCGGCAGAACGCTGTGTTCCCGTTAAGTAACACCTTCTTTTGTAAAAGAGCATTGTTGAAATACATCCGGAGGTTAGGTTTTATATTGTTAATTTTTGGAGGTGGCTTAAGTAGCATTGTTCTAAAATAATCTAGATAGAGATTATAATTTAAGTATAATTACTGATATTGTTGTTTGTTTTTGATATAGCTCGCCAAATGGAAGACTGCTGAAGAAGTCGCGGCTTTGATTCGTTCTCTACCAGTAGAAGAGCAGCCTAAACAGATTATCGTCACCAGAAAGGGCATGTTGGATCCTCTTGAGGTAAGACAAAACAAACATATTTTATCCCACAAATTCTCATAAATGTTTTTAATATTTTTTTTATGTACAATGGCCCAATAAAGAGGCTAAGTGCGGAAACAGCCCCGCTAACCTAACCTAACTCTAAATGAGTATTAGTCCAAATAGTACTACAAATTGTCTTTTTCCGTGTCCAGGTGCACTTGTTAGACTTCCCCAACATCGTGATCAAGGGCTCTGAGCTGCAGCTGCCGTTCCAGGCGTGCCTTAAGGTGGAGAAGTTCGGAGACCTCATCCTGAAGGCCACTGAGCCACAGATGGTGCTGTTCAACTTGTATGATGACTGGCTCAAGACCATCTCCTCGTATACCGTAAGTGATTTTGGAGTAATATGAGAGGTAGTGGCCCTAAAAAGGGTTTAGTTACATGCACAGGTGACGTATATTGTGTAGAAGTGCACTGTTGTTGACATTGTTATGCACAAGCATTTTCAGCCCATTTCCTGGTGTCCACCAAAGCTCAGACAAGTGTTACAGAGATGTGCAATATTCGACCAATCACAGGAGAGTCACGATGTGTATATAATTCAACCACGAGTGCCGTAAGTCTCTTATCCGCTCCACTCGTCTCGTTTTTGAGAATAGACCACCTATCCTGAAAAAATACTATCACAGGCACCTTACGTTCCTGATAAGATCTTTCGCCGTTAATATGAAATGATGAATTGCGTAGGGGTATTGAAACCAGAGAGTCCATGTGCTCTGGAGTGTCGCGAGCGTGGCGCGTTTGCTGATCGCAGGACGCGGCACGCCGCGGGACTCATACAACGCTAGCTGATCATATTAACCACAAAAAACCGAGGCTGAAAACACCTGCCTATGTATAATTCCGCAAGAAAGAAATAGAAACTCATAAGAATGTTAACAATTTGTTTCTTAGGCGTTCAGTCGTCTGATCCTCATTCTCCGCGCGCTTCACGTGAACACCGAGCGCACTAAAGTCCTGCTGAAGCCTGACAAGACCACTCTGACGGAGCCGCATCACATCTGGCCGACGCTGTCCGATGACGACTGGATCAAGGTTGAAGTGCAGCTCAAGGACCTCATCCTTGCTGATTATGGCAAGAAGAACAAGTAAGAGACAGTTGTCTTATTTGTAAAGGTTCATTCACACCAAAGTTGGTTTTTGTGGCAATATTCACATAATTATGTAAGTGCACCTCAAGGGATAAAAAAAGTTATACAAAGTTGCAAAATGTTGCCTTACAAAAAAACTTAACAATTTAATCTTTTACATCCCCCTTAGCCTGCTTCATATTATTTTGGACAATCATTCAACAGTAGTTATAAAAATTATGACCAATGGTCTTGCTCATCAGGCTTTCAAAAACCTTACTATTCCCACTTCCTTTCCTGATACGAATTGTTATAATAATGTCACTTTCTTTCCAGCGTAAACGTAGCTTCACTCACCCAGTCAGAAATCCGTGACATAATCCTGGGTATGGAGATATCCGCACCTTCAGCCCAGCGGCAACAGATCGCCGAGATCGAGAAGCAGAGCAAGGAACAGAGCCAGCTCACTGCCACCACTACTAGAACTGTCAACAAGCATGGAGACGAGATCATCACGTCTACCACCAGCAACTATGAGTCGCAGACATTCAGGTGAGAATGGTTTTTATGTGACGGTATTTTCGGGACAGGATAACTTTTTTTTTCAAGTGACTTATGTAAACTTCACTGTCTTCAATCTTTAGCCCACTTACGGCATTAAATTGCCATGCCGCCAAAGATTGTTTTAGATCTAGGCTGTCAATATGAAAATGATGAACCGCGTAGGGGTATTGAAACCAGAGAGTCCATGTGCTCTGGAGTGTCGCGAGCGTGGCGCGCTTGCTGATCGTAGGACGCGGCACGCCGCGGGACTCATACAACGCTAGCTGATCATATTGACAACTAAAATAATCCAGCCAGGCTAACATGCACTCGTGACTAGTTTTTGCCCTTATAGTACCTTAGTGCCTTCGCGAAGTTGCAGGCAGGCGGCAGCTGAATGTATACGCTTATCTGGGTATACATTTCAGTATCGAATGATTTGACGGTAGGATTTAGTCCCGCTGTGCATGTAAGCCTAGCCGGTCCTGAATGTAACTTGCAAAATTGACAGAATTCTAATCATAATATCTACGTTTACAACCTAGTTTGCATAATTACGTTGAATTATACTAATTCTAAATTGATTTTCAGCTCAAAGACGGAATGGCGCGTCCGTGCAATATCCGCCACGAACCTACATCTGCGCACGAACCACATCTACGTGAGCTCGGACGACATCAAGGAGAGCGGCTACACCTACATCTTGCCAAAGAACTTGCTCAAGAAATTCGTTACCATCTCCGATTTGAGAGCACAGGTTAGTTATTCGTTTCTGTTACTAATCTGCTTTGATATTACGTTTTACATAGTATAATGTAATCCCGAAGTCCAGAAAGCTGCGAAGGCTTTTTTGATACTGAGAGCAAAGTGGAGTAGCTGCACACTACATTCTTGATTAACTACCATTAACACTATTTGCGGCAGAGCATGACACTAATTTCCTGTAGCTACGGTGGGTTTCCTGAAATAGCAGTGTCCTAATCTCTCGTTTCAAACAAAATGACTGCCGTTATTTTGTGGCCACTATAAGAGTGGTTTACATTTTTAGGACGACCCGATTAGGTAAAGCCGGGTGGCAAAAAAATATATATTCGATTCTGCCGCACTGTCTGCAGACCTCAGGCAGACTCGAACACGTCGTACGTAGCAACAGCAACACTAAGTACCTGTTTCCTCTGCCTGTAGATCGCGTGCTACCTGTACGGCACGTCGCCGGCCGACAACCCCATGGTGCGCGAGGTGCAGTGCGCCGTGGTGGCGCCGCAGTGGGGCACGCACCAGCAGGTGCACCTGCCGCGCCACCTGCCCAAGCACCCCGCGCTCGCGCACCTGCAGCCGCTCGGCTGGATGCACACGCAGCCCAACGAGCTGCCGCAGCTCTCGCCGCAGGTAAGCACGGCTACACGACCACCTACTGCACGATAACATCTTATAAATAAGGTGATACATTCGAAAGTAAACGTTCTACAAATAAACCAAAATCGCCGTCGAGAAAAACGACTGCAATATCTTATTTCAATATCTTGTTTAATGGAATCATGGCTGATATTTAATGTTAATCAATTATTCGCAGGACATAACAACTCATGCAAAAATAATGGCTGAGAACCCGTCGTGGGATGGCGAGAAGACTATCATAATCACGTGTTCGTTCACGCCCGGCTCCTGCTCCCTCACGGCGTACAAACTGACCCCGAGTGGGTACGAGTGGGGTGCACGCAACACCGACCGCGGGAACAACCCTAAGGGCTACCTCCCCAGCCACTACGAGAGGGTTCAGATGCTGTTGTCAGACAGATTCCTCGGATACTTCATGGTCCCGTCGCAGGGAAGCTGGAATTACAACTTCATGGGTATGTTTTTTTTTTTATGAAGTTTTATTACTGTCCTTAAAACCGAGAAACCTAACATACTTTATCATTGTTTGTAGCTTGATGTTACAATCAAATGTTCGGTAAATTGTAAAACGTCCTCTAGCGGCTCAACAACGCGATTGGTTTTTCGCCCAACAACGTGAACGCGACGGTCTCAACAAAGATTCTCAACATGAAACCTATACCTATATGTAACTACAACAATAATCTTTCTCTCCAGGTGTCCGTCACGACCCGAACATGAAATACGGCGTGCAGCTCGGCAACCCGCGCGAGTTCTACCACGAGGTGCACCGGCCGGCGCACTTCATGAACTTCGCCGCTATGGAGGACGCGGCCGCGCCCACGCTCGCCGCAGACCGAGAGGACCACTACGCCTAGTCGTGCAACAGTGTTTAGTTATAAGGGATAGTGTAAATAAGCGAAAATAAAAGTTTTATTAAATTTGCTATGCTTCTTTTTTTTACTAGGTTATTATAACAAACCCTTTCACAAATGGGACCTTGCTCACTTCACAAAGGGGTTTGCGAATCATTTCGCACAAAATATCGCGCGAGTTGAGAGGGTGTAATTCGCGTCGTGCGTGCGCCACTCGAATCGAGCGGGTTTCGCACGAGGTGAGATTCGAGTATTACATCAGTGAGTAAGGAGAACCAATGCGTATCGGTGTTTCCGCGTCGCAAAGCCTCGCATACAGGCGCGGCGTGGAATCGAATCGATTACTCGATCCTAACGTATCGTGATAGATTAGGATAGTATCCAAGATATCCACTTTCTGAATCAAGCCCTTGATCCATCTACCTAACGAGAGATTAAATATATTATTATAATTACCTTCTACTTTGGCATATAAAGGCCATACAGTGTTGCAGACGATATTTTGAAATTGGCTTAAATATTTTTGGATAATCATTTTCCACTGTCTGAAAAAACTCATTGGCAACATTATTGCGAATAGATGTAGGTGGTACTCAGTTGCCTGAGTATAATCGGTCAAGACTCACGGTTGTTGCGATTTACATACACGGTGTATATAGGGATATCGACGCACAAACATTTATAAAGGGTGTAAAACACCTCTTAACGAAGCCGAAAGGCACTGGTTCTCCCTGTCATTGCGATCATTTTTTTGTTCTACACCATACCTGGGAACCTTCTAGTTACGGAGATATTAGGGGTCAAAGTTCGAACTTTTTGACAAGTATTTTTTTGAATACAAGTTTTTAATGTAATATTTTTACTTTATACATCTCCACGACCCCCATACTATTCAATCCGTCCATCAGCACAATGTTTTGAGTGCGTTACATTGAGTTCTACCACAAAACATGATTTTACACCCCCAAAAAAAAAGTCGTTTCCCAGCAATAATTTTTAAAAATAACGTAAAGTTACTTAGTTACATGTACAGAATGCTTGGTTGACGGCTTCGTGATGAGGTGATTTACACGGTGTATGTTAGTCTATGCGCACAAACGGTTATCACGTATTCATTACTATTGTTTACCATCATTCCGAACGAGTGCGCACAAAAATGATCACATTTGTACGTTTGTATAAGTATTCTACTCTTTGGTTGTATGCGAACGAACATTGCGTTGAACACACGCGCATTTTGTTCATGTTTACTTGAGCCACCGAAAGAAAGAAACCGTTATACGACTATATTGTAGTCTTTGTATACGACACACTGTGCCGCACACTGGTGGAGTCGTACCATGAGATAGGTATTCACATCTTCTTAGTTTTATTCGAGTCGAAATATGGCGCTGTTTAGACGATCAAGATTTAGTGGTTTTCATAGACAATAATAGACCATTACTGTTTTTGGTGGCTTTTGACAGTGTTTTTGAAGTGTCAACAAAAGTTAACTCAACCGCAACCGGCTTACGGCCACTTACGGCTGTCAATTCGACGTGGTGAATTCGACAAACAAGATAATTCCTGTTGGTGCGATTTTTTTCGTATTTTTTAACGTCTAATTCAACTTACCTTGAGCATTTAGAACATGGGAGACCACGATGATTTCGAAGACAACCAGTATCCCGACAACGATGAGTTCGTTCCGTACGTGACAGCCGGTAACCTCGGCAAAGTTGGCGCGAAAGTCACACTCTGGGGCAAAGTGACCAAAGTATCTGCCAGCGAAGGCTTCTATGTTAAAACTGTGGATGACCAGGAGGTCCTTATAAAACTGAAGCGGCCCTTGAATGAGCCTTTGGAAGGCTGGTACGAGATCTACGGCGTTTCGCAAGGAAAGACGGTGTTGTGTGATGAGTATGTTCCTTTCAATGAAGAATTAACAAAGAACATTGATCTGGACGGGCACAAAGCGTTGGCGAGGTTGCTGGTGGCTATTGACGAACCTTGGAACTTGGGCGACGATTCTGCTAATTCCATGGCTGGTGTAGTACCAATGGATCAAAACTACTGAGGTTATTTTATTGAGTTTATTTATAAGTAACAATGTTTAAATCAGTATGGAGAGTTAAGATAATCTCAACATATATTAGGGATGATATACTCTACCTATTCTGTTAGTTGGAGTATATCATCCATGTAATCTTTCACTAGAGTGGTCAAGTTGTGCGGAAATAATATTGTTATGGAAACTGTTATGATCACAAGTAGCTTAGATCAAAATAATAAATAATAGGACGGTTCTTAACAATAATTAGGTTAAAAATATAATATACTAGCCTATGCCTGTGGCTTCGCATGCGTGGCATTCGGTCACTTTCCCATGGGATTTTACTACTGGGACAAAAAGTATCATATGTGTTAATCCAGGTTATAAACTACCCCTGTGCCAAATTTCATCCAAATCCATTCAGTAGTTTTTGCATGAAAGAGTACAAACATACATTTTTACAAACTTTTGCAAAATATTAGTAGGACTTTCCATTTTTGTACTTCTGTGAATGTCATATCATTTGTTTCTGTTTCATTTGAGACTTGTGTTTCTATGGTTTATTGATAATTGATAGTGTGTGGAAAAAAATATTGTGAATGGAATATATGTCTTAAAATCTATATGTCAAAGATCTTATTTGAACTTGAAAGTCCACTACATCTGGTTTTTGAGATACATTACCTTTCATGCTGGAATGTGGATCCATAAACTAAAGTTATCTTTAAAAAAATATTGTTTTGTCATGGATTTATGTTCTGGCAGTTTAACTGGACTGTGCGGATCCCCATTCCAGCATACTAAAGGCGATCAATGTTACATTCAGGGCTCATAGCAAGCATTGGATTTGTAATAAAAAACTGAGCCAACTGAATTGGCATTATGTACATTTTTTATGTTAATAGAGATAGCTTTACATAATATAAGTATTTTACATAATTTATGTCTTATTATTTAATAATTCCCTTTTAAATGTAGTTATAATAGGCAAAACATACACATGCAATTTGCTAATAGGGAGGCACCATTTGATTTTTCACTGATGACAAATCTCAAGTCTGAAAAATTACTGTAATTGACACAATATTTGGCTTAAATTCTAATTATTATTTATGCTTTATGACTACAAAAACAAATAAAGATTATCAAATAATATGCTTAATAAAGTGCATAATATTAAGAAATAATGCATGAAAATTTTATTTATTCAATTAATCATAACTTGATCATTCATTCTCCTGCCACTATCTCAATTTGTATGGGATCGACACAGTTAATATTTATGATGAATTTGTTCTGCAAGTAACAAGACTTACAGAAAAAACTGAAAGAGATAGAAAAGCAAAATGCTGCAAAACTAACACCCATTCACAAATGCTAGATGCATTGCGTTTGTGAATAGCACTATTATCTATTTAGATATTCATTGATGTATCCGCTAGCATAGGTGTAAATACAAACTGTAAAGAAACATTATTTTCAGAAAATAAATTCTTTGTACCTACTAGAGTAGCAACCATTGCGGGAACATAAAGAACTTCCACATCTCTTTTCTAGAAATAAATTGAAGCAGCCGTATTATGCCGACTGCATCCAGCACTGCATGCGTGGATACGCCCTGACTTCGTTATCCCTGTTGCGTCGCTCAACGCTGCGCATGCGTTTCTCATGCTGCACCGCGATCGATAGCGCACCTTCTATGCACGTTACTGGGCGATTCCTGGGGAAGACGAGAAGTGGAATATGGTAAATTGTTGGTTTTTAAGTAACAGTTCGAGGTTTATTTATTTGATAGATATGGTGCCTTTGGTGAACGTGGTCATATTAATACCTAAGGGTAATAGGTACCAACAGAGCAAAAATAGTTAGCCCAACAACAGTCTGGAAATGGGGACCGCTACGCGCTTGGAACCGCGTTCTTGGATTTTACAACTTTTAAATATCACAGCGCGGTTTTTAGTCACTAATTTAGTAGGTGTTGCGTATTATTTAGCGATAACGGGCATTAGGCAGTAATAGGTATATATTCACTCATAATGGTGATGGTAACAAGGCATTATTACTCAGCTAGAACTACTACTGATATTTCTAAGTATACCTAAGAAATGGAAACAAAAAAAAACACATACAAGGCCTTGGTATCAATCTTCGGCGCCTCCGTCCTTATCCTCATACTCAACGGCCTGTCCTTGCCTTTCAGCGCCAAGTCCGTCAGGTAACGCTTGATGTAGTTCTTTAGCTGAACGTTCTCTTTCACCAGCTTGGCTTTCTCAGTCCTCAAGCAGATCGTCTGCACCTTGGCTCTGTTCACTTTGAGCAGAAACTTGTCCATTTTGTTGTATTCCTTGCATTCATCCTTTAAAAAGATTGTTACAACCGGAAATTATGTTTATGTCTTTTTGCCTACTTTACAGACGTAGACAGGTTAACTTTTCGGGAAAGGTTTTAGACAAGACAGGAGACAGATAGGTCTAAGTATTGGTTTAGTCTGTGGGTGTAGGTACTGGTAGACCTCTAAGCAGTGATAGTGGTGAGAGTGTTGGTCTGCCAAGTAATAGGTCTCAAGTTTGAACCCAAGACCCGCACCTCCGCCCAGAGCGGACGGAGTCATTTGATGATTTCCCATCCGAACAAAAAAAAAAAAACCGGCCAAGTGCGAGTCGGACTCGCGCACCGAGGGCTCCGTACCAACCTGTAGGAAATTCGATTTTGAAAATTATTCAAAATATTTTTACTATAAGTACGATGTAACTAAAAATTTACGGTTTTCGCAATTTTTCCTTTATCTGTGCTGTAAGACGTTGCTTCGTACCAAACAAGATTCTGCGTTCACGGGAAGTACCCTGTAGGTTTTGATTCCCTTGCGAGTGTCGAAAATTTGCGGCATAAACGTATCTGTATCTTTTGATTGCGTTGGCTAAGTAGTTTGATTTTATCACAGCACCAAGGGACAGTAGACCTGAGTATTTGATAGAAATTCCAGCTTGATACCTCCACGCGTTCGTGAGAAAAAGTGTCTTGACTGACAGACAGACGGACGGACAACAAAGTGATCCTATAAGGGTTCTGTTTTTTCCTTTCGAGGTACGGAACCCTAAAAAGACCCGCACCTCTGATTTTTCGCATTGCGGATTGCTTATTGTTTAATTATCACTTGCTTCAATAAAGGAAAATCTGAGGAAACCAGCACGCCTCCTGAGGGATATTTCTCGACGGCATGTAAAGCCAAGTCTGTGGGCGGCATAAAAACTGACACTAGGATAGGCACTCATCGTCTGCACTGAGCCTTTTCCCACTTTATTGGGGTCGGCTTTCAGGTTAGGGACTAACCACACGAATTCACACGATAAAGAAAGCAAGAGTAGACCTCTGCCTTCCACTTTTGAGGAATACAGGCATGATGTTTTGTGATGGTGGTCTTTTGATCACCATCACAATGCAGTAAAAAAATTAAAATTAAATTAAAGTTTATTTCAGACTACAGTCCATAGCTTTGTTAGCAGTACCTAGTAAAGAAAGATTAAACTTACAATCATAGCTTTATCCAGGTGTTCAAAGTCAACCGACTCGAAGTCGTATTCGACCTCTTTGGTCAGCTCATCACCAGCATGCTCGTACTTACTGCAGATCTCTGCTAGTTGCAGGATTTTTTTTAGCTTTTCATGGATGTCTTCGAGATGCTGGAAAGGAAGATTATTTAGTTCTTGCTCCCCTATCGTTCTGACTACCCAGTGATTTTTATTCGGTTTGGGTTTCGAAAACGAATAAAGCATTATATTTATGGAGCATATATATGCCTATGGCGTATGCTGTATACACACCCAAACCCCGCACTTTGAAGGTGGAAGCGACAGGTTGGGCGGCGTAAAACATTCGTATTTATCATTAAGATCATTTAATCCCAATGAATGACGATTTCATGAAAAAGTCATTCTATGGGGTTGTATTGATGACTAATGATTATAACTCAGTAAAGCCATATTAGTTACGGCCGCAAATCATATTTTATTCAACATAAAAACTGTCACTGACAGGCAACTGCAAAAAACGTAAAAAAAATGAATTTCGCGGGCCACCCAGTCGCTTCCACCATAAGGCACTATGGGGTGTGCACCCTATACAGCTTTACTGTAGGTAGGTTACCATCTCCTTTACCTCATCATCTGCCTCATCTGCCTAGCCTTTTTCCCAAACTATCTTGGGGTCGGCTCCCAGTCTAACCGGATGCAGCTGAGTACCAGTATTTTACATGAAGCTACTGCCTATCTGACCTCCACAACCCAGTAACTGGGTAATACGATACCCCTTGGTAAGACTGGATGTCAGACATTTTGGCTTCTGACTACTCGTAACGACCGTCAAAGATCTACAAATGACAGCCGGGACCAACAGCTTAACGTGCTTTGCGAGGCACGGAGGAAACTCGGTATGTAATTATGGTCACCCATCCGCGGACCAACCTCGGCAAGCACGGCTTAACCTTAAAGATCGACCTGTGCGGGTGTTATTATTTACCACGAGCTCCTTACCATCTCCCTTACCTAAAACCTGTTAATGTTGGTGCTTAATAAACAGGTTAGTATTAGGTCGAACAATGACCTCTGCCTACCATTAGACGCCACATGCCACTCAAACGCTGGCAATGACCACCGGCAATGAGAGCTCAAACAAAGGCCTTACAATCAGCGAGAGAATATGATTTTACATGGATATTTATGGAAACAATAGACTGGAAGTCTGAAACCTTGGTGGCATCCTGACTGACGTTAACCATGACGTTAAGCTGCTGGCTGTCCTTGCTCCTCACGATCTTGGAGTCCCTCTTCATCTGGAGATACTTCCGAGCTAGGTCCTCCTTCCGGGCCATCATGCGTGTTAGTTTGTCTGTCATCCTGCTTGTTGTGTTTTGCCATTCGTGTTGCAGGTTTAACAGGTTCTCCTGAAATCCAAAATCAATTGGTAGTATTTCTTGGTTTAGTTGTGTAGCTTAGCTTAGGAAGCCTGTATAAGTATTTTAATTCGGTAATAAGGTATTCGAAATATTCGATTTGTTTATTTCTTCCAAAGTACGTATCGTAGGTGGATCCGAAGTAGGCAATAAGGCATTTAGGTCCTTCTAAAATATCGAGATTATTGTCGCAAGTACCTGGCAACAGTTATAATGAACTGTGGTTTTTAAAAGATTTCCTAAATAGTTCATTTTTAATGTCAAATCTTTAATATAAGTAAATACCTAAATCCAAAAATGAAAGAAGCTGCCAAGCATTGACTCCAATGATATTTTGTCACGCTAATCAACGATGTCGGCCACATTATTTCAGAATTAATCTAAATTGTTTTCGTTTGTGCTTCGTGGCCCTTTATCAAGGTTCATCCGTGACCACGAAGCATTGAAGTACAAACTGATCAGAAGCCTAATGATTCAGTGATGTCGCGTGCACTACGGAAAGAAGAACCTTGCTGGGATTTATTTCAAAGGAACGTGTGGTGATTATCGATTCCTTCGTACATACCCAATGAGTTACTATTATACAAGTAGATGCCTGACTGTATTCTAACAGCAGCTCATACTCGACTTTCCGGGGAAGAACATCCTATACAGGGTGGCCGAGACTCCGACGAAAAATTTCTCTCAGAATGTTGTACTGAATACGTGACAACTGTTTTCGCGTCGGTATCCTTCGACCTTACATATTGAGTTTCTAAAAGGCTTTTTTCAAAAGAGCTTGGTTTTCAAGTTTTGAGTAACATCTCACCGAAGCAAGTTGTATCTGGTAGTCGTTCCTGGCTATCTCCTTCTGATAGAAGTCATCCTTCTCGCGCAGGCTGTGGTAGTGGTTCATTATGGGGTTATGCTCCTCCTGGTACGTGGTGTACACCTCACGGAGCTTGTTCCAGTACATCTCCACCGCCAGGTGTTTTGGGGTACAGAAGCTGCGTAGTTCTTCTTCATGCTGCAATTGAAAAGATTTCTTTAACCGCAGTTGTTTACCTACTGGTATCCGAGTGGTAGGTACTAGTAGAAGAGACGAAAATCGCCAACGACTTAGAGCTAAAATAAAAGATCTGTTCTTTTTTTTTTTGTAAAAATATAGGTACCTGCTTATTTAGATGAAAAAGCTTCTGTAAATTCTCTTTAGCTTTAACACAATGTTGGTGAACATGAGATAGGTAGGTAAATCAGTGAGTGACACACCAAATTCATACTGTAGCGAATATGATCTATCAATTAGGTGTTCGCTTGACGTACCAAAAAAACAGGAAATTGAAATTCTTCATGGCATTAGTTAACAATTTGGAGCGTTAAATTCATTTAATTAAAGCGAAGAGTCCCATGATTGTATAAGGTGTAGATAAAAGAATGAATGGAGGTACTCGTGTCAAAAATAACGACGTTGAAAAACAAATTAACAAAAGAAGATATGATCTGAAACGAGACAGCTAAATAGGCATTATAAATAGTCCATAAACATCACAACAAGTATTTAAGACCTCATTTTCTGATATACTTGTTATTGTGGTAGTATAACATTGCAATTTCCAATTGGCCACATGAGGTTTTCCTGTAATTAATGGCTCTGGTCAGCACATCCAACCATGTAGGCTGACAGCTTGACAAGCATGACTGATATAACTGATGAGCATTGTTTGATATGATACTGGATGGCTCCAGTATGATGATGTATGATGTAATATGGAGCAGGATATTCAAATCAGATTAATAGGGTGGAAAAAAACTGATACTTACATGATTAATGTATGCAGGAGCTCAAAGACGTTGAAGAACTGAAAACGCTTGACGAACTTTTAGAGAAAGAGCAAAAATGGATTTCGGAGGTGCTAACCCAAGGCAGTTACTTGCTTCCTTATGTGACTACAAAGTAGGAAAAAACTTTAAAACTCAACTTGGCTTCTGGCACTTTTAAAACCAACATCGCTTTTAATGTTGGTCTCCACCAGCGCATTTTTTGTTTCGATGTCGACTCACAAATAATGTTTTTTTTTTAAACCTTGCTCTTGCTCTACACTAGGAATTTCTCCTGTATCATGGGTGCATTTACGAAAATTTAAACTCACATACACAAACAGCCAGACCCGAAACAACTATCTGTAGGTCATTCATATATTTGTTTCGTTCGGGGATCGAACCCGCGATACGCAGCGCAGCAGTCAATCGCTCAACCACAGCGCTAACCGTGCCGTCAATTTTTTTACCTATCAAAAGGACGTCAGCTGGATATCGACCGTCGTGAGCCAGGTTCACAGGTTACCTTTACACTACAGACGGCTTGCCTTGCTTGCGGAAGAAGTGAAAGCGATAAAAAAATAAAATCACCATAAAATTATCGAGTCCACCTAATTCAAAATCATAGTAGGTAGGTACACGCATGTCACACAACAATTAATCATATTTGGATGGAGCCTGTCACCTCTTCTGTCTGCGGCAAGTGAAGCGTGGTCGCCGCTATCATATATACGTTGTGGCACGAGCAGGTGCGACATTGTCGGAATGGCAGCCGCTGTGACCATGTGTCTTGTCAAGTACCACGTCCTGATATTTTGTTTAATACTCGTGGAGAGCTATGTGAGTACCAATTTTTAGATTTTGATTGAAGCCGTAAATGAGGATTAGACTTCTAGTCTTTTTGTAGTGCCTCTTCTTTTGCCGTTTAACGTGACAAGATGGCTTTGGCGGTGACTTTCTGTTGTGTAGGTTTTGATATGATTAAGAACCTTGTTTCCCACAGGAAAGATTTAAGTAGGTAAGCAAAAGTTAATAGTGTAGCCACAACAGATTCTAAATAGTGATATTTCTCTTGTACAGGCCTTGAACTGTCGGTCGAGTGGAGGGCCGAAAGAGGCCGAACTAAAGAACATTTACAAGAAATGCTTGATGATGCAAGAAGGGAAGAACTCAAGCAAAGGAAATTCTGAGCAAGACTATAAGGAGCCACGAAATCAAATACATAGAAGTGACTGGGAAAGAGGTCGCACTACCGGGAGCAAAGAAAATAAGAATAATAGAGATGATAGAACGAGTGGAAAAGATAGAAAGGGAGGAAGTAGTATGAGAGATAGAGACGACATGATGGGTAGAACTGATGACAGAATGGATCGTAATGATGATAGGAAGAACAGAAATGATGACAGAATGGGCAGTAACAATGACAGGTCGGGTGGCAGAAGTGGAGGAAGAACGGGGGGTAAGAACAACAGAAATGATATGATGGGAAGCCGTGACGATTACTTCAATGGAAGAGAAGACTTCCCACTAAGTGACGAATATGGAAGCGTAAGTAAAATAACTTTTATCAGAGTTTACTTATTTTTTATAGGAGCAAGGAAAACTCTCCAAGAATTTACTCTTTCATTTTCTCAAGTTGAAAACTTTTATAATTTAATATGATGATACAAGAAGCTTTGCATTTCAGCAAGACATGGGCCAGGGCCAATACAATAACCATTATTCCACGACCCCATCTACAAGAAGATACAAAAGAGAGAGGCGGCCAGAAAACTCAGGCCAAAGGAGTCAGTACAATCCGAACACTCATAAGATCACAGGTTACGAAGATAACTTTCGCTCAGAAGAGAAGAACACTACTGAACATAACGCTAGCAATGAAACTGATAACAAAACCTGCGCCTTGCACTGCTTCCTGGAGAATTTAGAGATGGTACGTATTTTGTCGTAAGAATATGCGGAGGTTAGGTGCGTATTACTACCTATCGCCGAGCGTATTTAAACAGATGAATGTCTCTCTTTTTGATTCGTGCACGTTGCACGAAGCAAAAAGAGTATGCAAGGATTGTGGTAATAGGCGTTCTTTATTTTACGAATATATTGTAAAATCCGTAAATCGATGTACCCAACAGGGTCAAAATGAAACACTATTACTAAGATTATGCCGTCTAGTCCATCTGTATGTGTCGGTTTTTGTCTTTTTGGCCGTATTTTGTAACTTTGCCAATTACCTCTATTTGTAATCAATTTGGTCCATTTCCTTGGAAACTTTCTCGCTATAATTAACGTGATTGGCTATTCCTCTGAATAAGGTGTCCGGGTCATCCTGTCACAAACAAAGTGAATTTAACGCAAAAACAGCTGTTACATACAATTTGACTTTGTAGGCTGTATTTTTGTATGGAACAGCTGATACTTTATAATGAACTACGAAACATTTTAATACTTATGGGACTAGAATAATTGTATTTCGAGCTAATTATTTTATTTTTGAATTGTCTTCTTTGTTATGTACTATGGACACTTAATGCGCACGTCTTGCTACAAATGTAAAATGTACCATCTCAACTCAACATGAAAGATATAACCAAGGTTTTTGTAACAAGATTCTAATTTATAAGAGTGTCCATGGAGTTTCTTGCCCATTCTTTTCCATAGAGATTTACGCTTTGGAATGGGCAACTACAGTACTTTCACAGTTATTATGTCTTGTGACTGGGACTGTAGCTTAATTTTTATTGTTGTTCGACTATTCAAAAGCAAAGCCAAAAGCCTGTAACTACTTGAAATAAACGATTTTGATTTTATTTGATTTGATGTACTGTACGTCAACCATGAGTTGTCATAGTTACATTGCTTGACGTAACTGCAATAGTTCCGTCAATACGCAATAACTACAGTTAGCTTTTTCAATGGTATCATGAGCTGTGTTGGTGCTAAGCTATCAAATTCTAAGCAAATGAAGCCCAAATTACAGTCGCTGTAGTTTAGTTTACTACACGATGACGTAGGATAGACAACTACAGTGACTCATACTGCCGAATACTGCACATTTTAGTACCCAACTATCCGCTAGAGGCGCTGTAATAGTTTTCATACATTTTTTAGCTACAGACGCTAGCGAATATAGATTGTTAAAACTCATGGTAGACGTACTTTTACGGTGTCCTTACATCGTAGCTACGCGTACACGTTACGCTTCGTCGTAATAAATTGGTTAAAATAGAAAAAAAACAAATAAACTCAACTTTATAGTCAATTAAAACAATCTCCTACTAATTGCTTTTGATTAGTTCAACGAGCTACGAAGCAGCTGTAGAGATTAATTTCTTTATTCTCACTCAGACAGGCGAGGATGGAATGCCGGACAGATATCTAGTGACGCATGCTATCACCAAGGATGTTAAGAACGAAGATCTTAGGGATTTTTTGCAGGAGTCCATTGAAGAGTGTTTCCAGATTTTGGATAACGGTAACTATTTCTTGCTTTTGTCAGTTCTACTCTACTTATAACCGTTACTATTATGGAGGCTGGGATAGTCTTTGTTTTAAGTGGGTATCACGTATCAAGAATCCATAAGGAAACTTTTTAACCTAACAGACAGATGTGGTGCTGGGGAGTTTGTTGTGCCACTTTTTGTTTTCAGCTTAAGACACTAGGAAGTGGCGAAGGGCGGGCGTTTTGGGTACTGTCTCTTGTAAATTTTGACGTTCACAAAGTGCTGATTATCAGGCTAATTTGCATAGATGAATTTTGATTTTTTATTAATTCTGTCAATTTGGATGGTCACGGGTTTCGACTGTAGCTAAAAAGTATTTCCTCTCTTTTTTTTCTTTTCTGTTTAAAAAAAAAAAAAAAACTGTGCACCACACTAGGAATTTCTCCTGTGTCGTGGGTGCGTTTACAAACATTTAAACTCACATACACAAACAGCCAGACCCGGAACAACTATCTGTAGGCCATACAAATATTTGTTCCGTGCGGGGATCGAACCCGCGACACGCAGCGCAGCAGTCGATCGCTCAACCACTGCGCCAACCGTGCCGTCCTATACATATTTCCTCTCATAATCATAATTTTCACATGTAACTTTTACTTATTAAAATGGGTACTCAATTGCCTATATTGTTGCACCCTCCAAAAAGTTATATCTAATAACCTAAGTAATCATTACCATTTACAGAAAATACAGAAGACAAGTGCGAGTTCTCCAAAAACTTGCTGATATGTTTGTCAGAGAAGGGCAAAGCGAACTGTGACGACTGGAAGGACGACTTGAAATTCTAGCTACTAACATAATAATTATCTCAGAACATTGTATTTATATTAAATTAACAATATAAGCTGTCTTAGTAAATTGATTTTTATTTTTAAACACCAACTAAATCTTTCACAGTGGTTTATAGGACTATGGATAAGAGAATCATGGTGGAACCATTCGTTTTTAAATGGTACACTATGCTTTTTCAGAAATTAATCATGACAACCATATTGATTACTAGCTGCTGCCCGACTTCGTTCGCGTGGAAATTTTGATGGGTTTTTGGGGTATGAAAAATAGATGTTGGCCGATTCTCAGACCTACCCGATAAACACTCAAAATTTCGGAGAGTATGGTTACTCACATTCTTACACGAGAATTTTATAAAGGGTGTAAAACACCTCTTAACGAAGCCGAAAGGCACTGGTTCTCCCTGTCATTGCGATATTTTTTTTGTTCTACACCATACCTGGTAACCTTCTAGTTACGGAAATATTAGGAGTCAAAGTTCCAACTTTTTGTTTTAACAAATATTTTTCTTTAAACACCTCCACGACCCCCGTACTATTCAATCCGTCTATCAGCACAATGTTTTGAGAGCGTTACATTGAGCTCTACCACAAAACATGATTATACACCCCCCAAAAAAAAGTCGTTTGCCAGCAATATTTTTTGCGTAAAGTTACTTAGTTTCATGTACAGAATGCTTGGTTGACGGCTTCGTGATGAGGTGATTTACACCGTGTATATAAGATAACCGTATAAAATAACCGTTAAACACATCAAACCATTTTTAAGCAGATAAAGAAATCTCCCTTACTTCCAGCCTCGCATCATTCTTCTCCGTAGCCCGCTGCATTTCTATGCTCTTCTTCATAGCCTGGAAGTCTCTATCCTGTATATATGCGATCAACTTCAGCTTGAACTCAGCCCGGTCCTGATTGTCTACCAGATCCATTTCTTCTCTCTCCCAGTTCTCCAGGAGTGTGTTCTTTTGGTGGTCGTATTCTGCTTGTAACTTGTCTAGACGTTGAGAGCCTATGTCTGAAAAAGTAATGTTTTTCATAGAAAACATACGTACGTATTCGGTGAGGACAGAGGTACAATAATATGTCAAATTTCTTTAATAGATTTTCAACTTTATCGTTAAAGAATAGGTACAAGGTTGATTGGGAAAATTTGACAGTTTCAGGTAGCTTGATGTGCTGGCCCAGCCTTGCATATTTGCATAAACACCTTTTGTCTGCTATGATTAAACCAACAATCATCACATCAAACCCCGCCTGTTCCCTACAGTTGATCTGTACGCATACTGCCAAGTACTGACTGTAAGGCAATTATTTATTCTGGCCACAGTTATCAAACAACACTCTCTGTCACAGTACATACCGGGACCCGTGCGTCGAAGTCGCCTTGTTGCCACGTCTAACCCAACCAAAACATCATTTAGCCGTCGCTTCTTTGTTTTCCTCGGACCATACCTCTACAATAAAATTCACAAAATTCTGTCTGTGCACCAGCTAAACCAGTACGATCTCAAACAGACTGTTCAAGATTGGCTACAACATCAATCATATTCTGCAACAGAGGGTCTGTTGCAGGTTTTGGCTTAATAACCCTTACCACTTACAGGCAAATCTTATAATCACACACACACAAGCACACGCACGCATATACACACATACCCACACACACTCACACCCACACACACCCACACTAACACACTTACACCGTCAAAGTAATTTTTCTAAATCATTTTGTTCTTATGTAACTTCTTATTCTTACTTTTATTTCTTTTTAATTTGCTAACCATTCTGTAATATTGGTACCTAATACTGATAATTGTAAAAAATCTGAGTGGAAACCTGGTGACCTGTAATACAGGTGTTCTACTACCTACCACAGGCACCAGTGGTTCACAACTGTGTAAACTACTTGTTTGTGCCAATAAATAAATTTATTATTAATAAATAAATAAATTTATATAGTTAAAAGGCACGCTCTGGTGACCAAAAGGTCGTGAGTTAACTTCTAGATTGGATTGGTGGTTGACAAACAGATGGCCTATACGTATTGAAATCATTTACCTAATCCTCCGATTGGATTATTCCGAACCTGACCCGAAATCCTAACCCGGTCGCGGGTTAGGTTAGGAACTTGGAAAAAAATATAACATTTATTCCGAACGTAACCCTCTTCCTAACCTGACCCGATGTATATCATTCCTATCATAACCCGAAATGCGATCTGCCCCTAAAAATACTTCAGCGCTTCATCATTTCTTGTTATAGCTGGGGAGAAGGGGCGTAAAAAAATTCCATCTGGTATAAGTATGTATAGTCAACGTCTATGATTTCGGCGGTACTTTAGGCACGCGGAGTCATGCCAAGTACAAAGTCTGATGTCTCTTTCTCTAGTGCCAGTTATACAGAGCTCGAACTCTGAAAACCTAAATAACGCTTCTTGGTAGCAGACATATTGTAAGGACGTAGTAGTTCAATCTTCTACCTATTATTTAATGATAAAAATATTCTTACTGAGGAAATAGCTGACGTTCTCCGTATGCGCCTGAAACGCTCGGCGATGCTGCTCATCGGAGTCATCAGTGGCCTGCATCAGCGTTTTGATCAGCCGGTTCTTGCGCTCCATCAAGAAGTTGAAGCTTGTCAGCATGTTCTAGACAGATCATCAATTTTCACATTAGAAGAGTACTTAAGATAGCAAACCCTAGGCCTATGGCCAGTACATTATAAGGACACCCACCATTTTGAATAAATATATGTGCAGTTTTTGAATTGATCGTACTTAAAGACTGCAAACACGCATGCTTCTTTTTCTTTAATTAATTTTTAGACCTGAGTTAGATCTCGGTTTCATGTTCGATTAATAATAATAATAATAAATAATAATAAAGCCTTTTATTCGGACCATAAATACAATTACGTTTCTTACATTACTACACTTTTTCAACTTATATTTTGTTTTATAAACTTAACTTAATTATTCGCGTATTTGGTGCTTCCTTACTTTCTGCAAGTCCGTTTGCCAGTTGGCAAAGGCCTCCTCCAACCTACTCCATTCTGGTCTCTCTCTAGCCACTCTACTCCATGTTATGCCTGCAACCTGCCTGATATCATCGTCCCATCTTTTTTGTTGTCTACCTCTATTCCTTTTACCTTCCCTTGGGTACCATTGTGTAACAATTTTGCTCCACTTGTCCTTTCCTCTGATCATATGGCCCGACCATTTCCATTTGAGCCTTTTTATTTTTAGGGTTGCGTCCTGTATCCTAGTCTTTTTTCTAATGTTGATGTTTCTTATTCTATCTCCTCTCTTTACTCCTAACATACTTCTCTCCATTGCTCGTTGGCAAATGGCAATTTTATTGGATATGTTTTTTGTTATGGCCCATGTTTGGCTTCCATACATTAAAATTGGTAAGATACACACATTAAATAGTTTGCTCTTGGTTGCTATATGTAGGTTTCTGTCTTTCATTACTTCCCTTAGACCCCAATACCTTTTCCAACTGTTTGCTATCCTTCTTTCTATTTCTTTGTTTATGTTTTCTTTAGGTGATATCAGTTGTCCAAGGTATATATATTCTTCAACGTAATTAATTTGTGTATCACCTACATTTATGCTGCTTTTATGTCCATTGGTCATTACTTTGGTTTTTTCAGGATTTAGTTTTAGTCCTACTTTCTCACTCTCATATGCAAGTTCGTTTAACATTATGTTTAGGTCTCCTGGCGTTTTTGCGAATAACACAATATCATCTGCAAATCTTAAGTGTGTTAGTGTGCAGCAGTCGATATTTAAACCCTGATTTTCCCATTCCAAGTTTCTAAAGATCATTTCCAAAACAGCAGAAAAAAGTGAGAGAGAGAGGATCTCCTTGTCTTACTCCTTTTTCTATCTTAAATGAATCTCCTTTCTTTTCTAGCTGAATGCAGGCCGAGCTGTTTTTGTATACATTTCTAATCAATCTTATATATTTATGTTCAATCCCTTGTTCTCTTAACGCCTCCCAGATGTTAGTATGTATTAACGAGTCGAATGCCTTGCTATAGTCGACAAATGCTAGATAGTATATAAGTTGATATTCCGCATATTTCTCGATGATCTGTCTAACAGTATGGATATGATCAAGTACTGAATAGTCTCTTCTAAAACCGTCATGTTCGATTACAATAACATTAAATCATGCAGGACAAGAAAGATATGATTCAAAACACCATAAAATCCCCGTGCAAAGGTAATAACAGCAAACAAAAATAATTAATGTGTCTACCTGAATATCCAACGCCATTTGCTTGCATTTTATCTTGCGCAGTATATACCTCCATTCTTGATTTATTTTGGCTCGGTTCAGACGACTGAATGCTTCTTCTTTGTCGAGTTTGTTCTGTGAAATTGAGATAGAAACGTTGGATTAAAATTGGAAATATAAAACAATTAACATCATTGCGAGAAGGCGATTAGCCGACTTAAGATTAGACCGAAATCCGCGATTGGTTTGCTAAATATAATAATGAGAAGAAAAAATAAATTAGGGGAAAAAAATATGAATCAGGACTAGCTACCCACCTAGTCCACCTACTCATAAAAGTCTTGTGCAACTGCCCCCTTTTACCATAGGACACCTAGACGCACTGCAAGTTACCATCCCTACGCTTAGTGCGAATTGGTGGAATAGCAATAACCTTATTGCTATTCCACCAATTCGCACTAAGCGTTTTCAAACATCTTTCATAATACGCACAGCAAATTATATGATGGAGGTATTTAAATAGGCATTGGTGCCTACTTAAATACCTCCACCATTGCCGTTATGTTATGAGTTATGTGTATTTTTCTAAACAGGCTTGCGTTTCGCCGCAAATCGCCTGATGTGAAGCGATGATACGGCCTAGGGTGGGGCAAGCTTGCCTACAAGAAACCGATTCACTCTTTCTTTGAAGAGATCCAGATTATAATGATCAAATGCCTTTAATGTGTATATTGAGATTTTCGCGTTATTAAATAAAAGATGCGGACCTTGATGAATCTATGTATAAGCTCCTGCTTCCTCCGACGAGCCTCCTCTTCCAAGTCAGCTCGATGCTGCAGGTACCTCGCCCGCTCCTCGTCAGACATCTTAGCCAACTTGTTCACTTTGCCCTTCTTGCCCATTTTGAAGCTTTAGTTTCTTTTGCTGTGAATAGATTGAAAGTAATGAGGATGGCTCGTGGCTAAATAATAACAGCTGCTCGGATCAACCTTAAGGTTAAGCCGTGCTGAGCTGCGGGTTGTTCGGGCTGCGGGTTGTTCGAAAGAGATACCGCGGCCCTGGAACACAAAGGGCTAAGAAGGAACATGGATGGGTTTTAGTCAGTCAAGTCTGACACTTCCTCCCGCTCCGCCCAGAGCGGGAGAAGTCATTTGATGATTTCCCATCAGCAAAAAAAAAAAAAAGTCTCGGAAAGAACGTTAAGCCGTTGGTCCCGGTTGTCAATTGTAGATCTTTGACAGTCGTTACGAGTAGTCAGTGGCCCGAAAGCCTGACAACCAGTCTTACCAAAGGGGTATCGTATTACCCAGTACTAACTGTGTTGTGGAGGTCAGATTTATTTATTTGAAAAGACATGTACAATATAACAGAAAAACCAAGTAATTGTACAGTGAAAAGATATATCAGATAGGCAGTCGCTCCATGTGTAAAATACTGGTATTCAACTGCATCCGGTAAGACTGGCTAGGGAGATGATGACAAGGAAAGTGATGTTATTTGAAAAGGGTCCTGTAACGAGACGCAAGCCGTGTCTCTGTCAACGGGAGAGTGTCGCGATCCACTACATGGGCTCAATGTGGGTCGATGGAGATCACATATCTTCGAGTTTTTTGATTCTAGGACATGCCGGTGACCTCACGGTATAGTGTTTACAATGATTGTAAAGCGTGGTGACTGTGAAGGGGTCCGTGACCTAACTTCGAGAGTCATATGTTCGATTGATGGAAAGTCGACTGAACGATTGTTCGAATGGAATTTATTGCGAAACAACCTTTTATTGCCAAACGTTACTAGGTAGATAGTTGCTATTTTTCATTTGTGTGTTGCTTTACAATAGGTGTAAAAAAACCGTTAACGACCTTCATTGCAATAATTTTTTGTTCAGGAACTCATTCACAAGTCAAAAAAATATACAAGTTCTAAATGTAATATTATAATTTTACTTTTTTATTATAATTTTTAAGCGTTTATTCATGATTAACTAGGTACCGTAATTTTAATTGATTATTTATGTCTTGTGTGACAACATCCTGAATTTTGACGAGGATGCAAAACAACACCTTGTTTATTTTACAAAAAGATTCCGTTTCCAGTATGTGAAGAACACACATATATACACGAACCCAGAAAACACCCCTTTTTCTAGGGCAGTGGTGTTAAAAGGTGTGGTCGTATTCATAAGTGAAGATGCAACAAGTAGTCTTTATATGGAGATCATGTATGATACACAACACAAGTCAAGATAACAATTGTTTAAATTATAACAAAATTAACAACAAAAATCCCTTACCTTTGATGAACAAATAGTATTATACGATATTGAAGTCGTGGCTTCTATTCTAGGTACTGATATGTAGTTATTGAACAAACTAGAAGTAACACAGCAACAAGGTGTGCTGGTTCTATTGATTAAACTAAGTAATTAGTGTGGGTAGCTACGGTGTTAGGGGAGGCAATGACGAAATGTTCCTATTATGGTTACTGATTTAAATTGTGTTTTTTTTGGGTTCCGTACCCAAAGGGTCAAACGGGACTCTATTACTGACACTTCGCTGTCCGTCCGTCCGTCCGTCCGTCCATCCGTCCGTCCGTCCATCCGTCCGTCCGTCCGTCTGTCCGTGCGTCCGTCTGTCCGTCTGTCACCAGGCTGTATCTCATGAACCGTGATAGTTAGCCAGTTGAAATTTCTACAGATTATGTATTTCTGTTGCCGCTATAACAAAAAATACTAAAAACAGAATAAAAAAATATAAGGGATACAAAAAAAGTGTTTTTTTTTTTGCTCGTGTTTGAAATAATAGTACCTACAGAACCTTTCGTGCGCGAGTCCGACTCGCACTTGGGCGGTTTCATTTGTTCTGATAGAGGTTGTCTAATGTCTAACTCATTACCTATTCTTGTATAAGCTGCGCCCTACAGGGTTCCCTATGATCTGACCTTGGCAACCACTTAAGTTCACAGGGCAATAACTGCATTAAATATTACTAAGAATTCGAGTCATCATCTAGGTCTGCCCTTTTCCCAACTATGTTGGGGTCGGCTTCCAGTCTTACCGGATGCACCTGAAAAGCTGTATTTTACATGGAGCTACTGCTTATCTGGCCTCCACAACCTTGTAACCGATACCCCTTGATAAGACTGAATGTCAAACTTTCGGTTTTTGACTACTCGTTACGATAGTCAAAGAACACTAAGCGTGCTTTCCGAGGCATGGATGACTCAGTATGTAATGATGGTCACCCATCCACGGCTCAACCTCAGCAAACACGGCTTAACTTTACCAAGTATTCGTGTGATCGCTAAAAATATTCATCCGACATATCTGCATCAAATATAATTTCGCTAAACTCTTGCACTATGTGCTCTAATATTTAAAATTACTTCCATTAATTCTTCAATATTTTAATTTAAGTAAGGAGAATGTTCACGAAAGGCCATAGGAAAACAAAAACATAAACTTCACGCAAAGTAATGAGTTCAGAGGGTTCAGTTTTAATTATTTTCTGCTTGAACTCCATATCTTTTTCAATGACTTATAAAATCCACAGAACATTTTAATATTCAGAAATAATGGCGAGTTCATAATGCATAACTATTTCAATAAAATTAATTTAGGAAAGACATCATGACGGGCCTTAAACAAAAAAAAAAACAGGCAATAAAAAAGAAAAACAACATAAACATTCTCGTAACCATAGCTACTGTTACCATAGTTACTAAAATACGCGTCTTGAATCGAATCCCGTCAACAATCAAGAAGCAAGCAAGAAGTGTAATAATATTTTTTTTGGTTGAAAAAAGGAACCAACTCCTAATCAACATGGATGCGCCATCAGTTTCAGGGCAGTCCACCTCTTCAGCCTCACACTCTGGGAGCTCGAAGAACAGCAGTCAAAGGTCTGATAAGACTGTTGTCAGAGAAGTCGATCTCACGAAAGACAATGGTAAGTTTAAGAGTACTGAAGAACTCTGTCGAATTTTCTGTAGGTAGCCAGTTTTTAGCTCTCGGAGCTATGACGTAAGACCCATTATTGAATACCAACTCTAACTTTTACTCACATTTTCGCTCGCGTTTTGGTTGGTTCGGAAACTGATCGAGAACTCGGAGATTACTAGGGGGTAATCTCCAAGTCCTAGGTCCGTTGCAAACTTTCAAACTACCTCTTAAAAGGAGCAGGAGGGCCTTTTTATGACTCAATAAACGAACAAAGAGAAAACAATTCACTGACAGATTGGAAGTCACAGCAAGCAAAAGATCTAGAGATTCTATACAGAAGATATCAGAAGAAATTAATGTCAGAAAAATGTGATCTCATGCATAAATGACGTAAGTGTAATCGGTCACCCAAACGCCTCATAAATCTTGTTCCAGCGGCATCCCCAATCGACCTGGAGTGCCACATCCAATGCGAGCGCATCTCCAAGATCCTGGACGATGCCATCAGCAAATGTAGGATGATCATCTGTCTGCCGGAACTGGTGCAAGAGTACCAACTCCTCAGCAGTGTCCTGTCACCAAACCATATGACTGACCTGGTCCTTATCTTCGAACAGTATGACAATCCTCTGGTCTCTGGAAGTCTATTAAACGTGGCGCTTATGGATGATTTGAAAGCTGTGAGTTCAGGTTTCAAGTTATAACTGAGGTATTAATAGGGCTATGGTGGAATTCAGGCCAGGTTCTTTAGATTTATAGTAACAACGAAGAAGTGGTACTACGAGCACTAAGTAAAGCTATCAGCGTTTACTTGATGTTTTTAATTAATGACCTCCATCTTGATCCTTAGACTACTTTTTTTCTTGACTTGTCAAAGATTTTCGTGATGGCCTGAGGGACATAAACGTATGCAGATTTTTACGAGCATTTTGTCTGATAGGTATATGTCCTCATCTCAAATGAATTTCCAGGGAGACTTTTCACTGAAAACCCGCCTGAACGCTGAACTGGGGCACCTTATCTACATCATGACCAGCTATCCTGAGCTCAACCCCACTATTGATGACATGATAGCCAAGGTGCGTCGGTATTAATCATACAATTTATCTGATTCAAAGGATATTCAGTTTAGTTGTTTTATGAAGAAGAGATTTAATTGCTTACCTAGTAAAAAATGAAAGTCGGTTAAATACAAACTTGACAAATGACTTTAATTGTTGATTTCAGACGAGGGAGAGAGTAGAGCAACAAGAAAGCGACGTAAGTTTGTAATTATACAGAATAAGGATGGTGACTCATTTTTTTTTATTTGTCTATAGGGTAGATTATGAAAAAGTATTTGACACGTACTTTTTTCTTTTTTCACGTAATCGTAAAATTACAGAGATATTTTGAGTTGAAATGGCGCATGACGTCACGGCTCAGTACATTTTATACCTAGTTGTGACGTAGTGAGCCCCCACTCTCCAACTTTAATGCGTTTTAACTAAGTATTTTTTTGTTAACTTGATAAAACAAAAAATACGTATCTAATATTTTTATATCACCTAATTGACGGACAAAATAGAATTTCATTTTCTTTACCCAGTCATCATCCCTATTAAGTGAAATACGAAAACTATCTCGTCTACATATTACATTGACGAAGTGACCCGGGCATTTTGAGAAGTGCCCAATATGCGAGGGCAATTTGATTATAACTGTTGAAATGCTTAAATTGCTTGGTTTTTTCGGGGTGGAAAATCCTCATGTATGTCCTCCGCTCGCGCTCTGGGGCGAGCGGAGGGGTCTGTCAGACTCTAACAGACATAAAAACCACCCCGGTGTTCCCTTCCCATACTTGCACCGGGCATCATGGGAACTAGTGCGTCTTTCACGAAGTCTCAATTCTTACCTAACCTAACCCACTCATTTAGGGTGTATAGTCGTCTTTTTGTAATTCTAGGTCATCAGTATACCCTTTAAAATATGAGACGATTATTCAATCATTCTCGTATTATAACATTTTGATTTCATAACGAACAATAAAAGGATCGTAATAAAACATTTATTTTATATCCTGCCCAATAGGCGATGGACAGTATATAGGTACTTATATATAATGCCCTCATTTATCACTTGATACATAACGTATATAGGTATACCTACATAGTTGCTAGTGGCATCTCTGACCGCTTCGTACACACGGCGACACATGAAGCAATATATTTCCATTATAACATGGCCTCGTTTCATTTTGTTTAGATTTCCCGTACCATGATAGATCTGCATAAACTGATTTAGTATATCTTGATTGCGCGTCGTACGTACACTCGTACTTACAAAACTAAGTCCCTAAATAAGTAGATATTGATGGAGATATTGGGTTGCATATTGTCGTTCAATTTTATTTTTTTGGTCAAGGTAATGCCACCTGGTTTCGACTTTCTCTTGGAAATGGAACATTTTCGAGACCTGATGGTTAGGCAGATGGAGACCACGGCAGCAGAAGAACTGACTGCCAAGATTAACACCAGAAAGTTGGAAGCTTCTAACGAGAATCTTAAAGTGCGGATCCAAGGTACAGCAAAATTTTATTAAGTGGAATCAAACTATTATGTGATAATAAGAAAAAGTAACTTTTCCTTAGTTTTGTGCCAATGAAGTAAGGAAAAATTCCCTTAGTTCTTTGGAGATGCAAAACCAATTACAGCATTTGCAGTACAGTTACTGTTATCAAGTTTGGTATGATAACCTTTATGATGCGAGATGTTTGATATGCGAGATGTTTCAGAGAGCTCGAAGACTTTAAAAGAAGAGACAGAAAACTTCGAACAGACCATGGCATTGAAGACTGAGATTATTACAAAGTTGGAACACGAACTAGCAATACTCAGCTATGAAGCTACTGTCAAGCTAAAGAAGAAAATGTGAGTTCTTAGGATTTTTAATAAATATATTTTTTAATTCCTTAGTTTTCGTCTCCTGGGGCAAAGAACTCCCCCAATCCATCCGCTTCTTTAAAATCTTAATACAAAATATCATATGTTCGTACACGCTAATCTCCGAAACCACTCACTCAGTCGATTTGTGAATGTGTATGGTTGGTTCCAGTTCGAAACGTGGGATAGTTTTGTACCAGTTAGGTGGCGCCGAGCGAAGCAGTGGCGACTTATTAGTATTCTTATGACATATGGGCCACGTTGCTTGAAGAACTGATGGTTAGTAGATGGAACTGAAGCGGTGATCGCGTTCGCGTACCGTATGGCACAGCGTTGGAAGGATGATCTGGTGATGGTCACACGAATGCTGCTAGATGTAAACAGCATAGGGCCGGTTGATGTGGCGATGTTTGGAGAATGCCTATGTCCAGTTTAGAAACTTGGCTTAGGAAGGATGTTTTCTTTTTATTTAAATGCCTACTGCTAATTTTTGTTTAGCTTGGACTCGGAGCGTCAGATGGTCTTAGCAACTCGAAGTCACACAGTGAAGAATGAGATGTTAAAGGAAGAGGAGGTAGAGAGCAGAGAGGCGTATGAACTTCTGTTGAGGCAGCACCAGATTGAGGAGAAGAACCAGAGGGCGCGCCGGTAATGTCCAGAACCTTTCTTCGTGGTTAAGTGTGGATAAACCAGTTATCTCTTTCAAATATAAATAATATCCTCGACTCTACTACTATTAATTAAGTTATTATAGTCACAGATTAAATTTGAGGCATTTTTGTCCAGTCTTACACTTGGAGTCTTGTGCAGTCTTATTGCGCTATATTACTCTCGAATGTTACAAACATTTACTCGGATTGACGACTTCAGCTGAAAGTCAATTTGGTCTGAAGGATTTAAGGTCTATTTTAGAATTACTAAACGGTTTCTTAATTATGGAATCTACATAAATGATTCTCGTAGAGCGCGGGTCAGCTTTGTGATCAGTAGGAATTACTTGAACTTGGCTATAATTAAAATAGTTTCATACGGTTTCTAAATAAGGTTCAAAGTAGAGACGCAGTTGTTGTCGTGGCTGCAGAAGTACGACCTCGAGATGAATGACAAGCAGGTGGAACTGGACGAGTTTACGCAGAAGTATGACGAAGAAACGGAGAAGTGCGAGGAATTGGAGGTAACGTTTTAGACTATCCACTCAAAACGGTGAAGGAAAACACCTTGATGAATCTGGAATGTTCTAGAATCAAAAATGTGATATGTGACATCTGCCTACCCGCACTGGGCTAGCGTGGTGGATTACTTCTCACTCCCTCTAATAGAGAGGAGGCCTGTGTCACTGTAGTGGCACAATTATGGCCTGACTATGCTTCCAGACTACCTACCTCAAAATCGATTGCAGAATCGTTTTCTTTTTGCGTATGGGGGCGTCCATTTCCGGGGCACGGTAGAAACTCGGTATGTAATTATCGTCACCCATCCACGAACCAACCTCGGCTTAACCTTAAAGATCGACCCGTGCGGGTATTATTTAGTCATTCGCCCACAATGACTGTGAAGTAGACCAATGGTCAATGTGGCAACACTTGGGTGAGGCTTATGTCCAGCAGTGGACGTCTTTCATGATGACGATGATGATTCGCCCACAACATTTACTCTGTCTCTGCGGTAAAACGTGAGCGTATGGTGAAAAAAGTTCGAAATGCGAACGATCATCACAGAATAGTTCGGGCTTATATACCATTTAGAGTTCGTAAATATAGTTCGTAATTCGGGCTTCTACAGCAACATATACACGTAACAATATTACCAACAGAGACAGTTAGCGGAACAAGACATCGAGTACATCCCGCTGATGGCAGAGAGAGAAGCCGAATACCACCGAGAGATGACAGACAAGATGAACAAGTTCATGCAAGAACATGCTGCGAGGGTCATACAGACTGCTTGGAGAGAAGTACTTGCCAATCGCGCGGAGAAGAAGAAGGTATGTCATTAAACAATAGGGGATAATCCAATTTTTTTTTTCTTTGTCCGTCAAGTAGTTTATTGAAAAGTATTGGACACGTATTTTTTCTTTTTTCACGTGGTCACAAAATTACGGCGATATATTGAGTTGAAATGGCGCATGACGTCACATGTAGGTAATAATAAATATAAATTTTATACCTACTTGTGACGTAGTAAGCCCCCACTCTCCAACTTTAATGAGTTTTAACTAAGTAATTTTTTGATATTTTGATAAAACAAAAAATACGTGTCTAATATGTTTGTATTACCTGTCTGACGGACAAAATAGAATGTCGTATTCTTTACCCAGTCCGATCCCCTATTGAGCTAGTTCCCTTCTTGAATGCTAGGATACATGGAGAAGATGAATAATATCTTTCTAGAGTACGCCGCCGAAGTGAGGGTTATATAGACCGCTTGGAGAGAACTACTGGCCGATAGGGGATGATCACTATTTTTTTCGTTTGTATGTCGGGTAGATTATTGAAAAGTATTGGACACGTATTTTTTCTTTTTTCACGTGGTCATAAAATTACGGAGATATTTTGAGTTGAAATGGCGCATGACGGCACGGCTCAGTACATTTTATACCTACTTGTGACGTAGTGAGCCCCCACTCTCCAACTTTAATGAGTTTTAACTCAGTTTTTTTTGTTGATATTTTGATAAAACAAAAAATACGTGTCTAATATTTTTGTATTACCTGTCTGACGGACAAAATAGAATTTCGTTTTCTTTACCAAGTCTTCACCCCTATTGCGCGAAAAAGAAGTTTTCAGGATTCCGACGCAAAACGGTCACCACGCCTTTAGTACTCATGATTCTGAGCCACCACAACTTATAAACTTTGATCAAAAAAAAAAAAAAAAAAACAGATACTTCATACAAAAGTGAAATACCTACACGGTCAAAATGTTTGGAACAGCTGATTTTAAAAAAAATACATTTGAAGGGCTCAGAATGATGTACTGCATACGTGTTAAACGTTTTAACACTGTAGATTTATAAAGTATCATTTATTAAAGTCGACGGCACGGTTGGCGCAGTGGTTGAGCGATCGACTGCTGCGCTGCTGTTCGATCCCCGCACGGAATAAATATTTGTATAGTTGTTCCATGGTTGGGTGTTGGTGTATGTGAGTTTTATACATTTAAATGTTTGTACACGCACCCACAATACAGGAGAAATTCCTAGTGTGGGGCAAAGTTTTTAAAAAAAAAGTATATGTCTTCCCATTTATTTCCATTATGCCATTAAATCGCAATTTAGAATATTCTAATTTTCAAGGAAATAAAACTACTAATTTAAGTCAAACTTTCACTTCGTTCTTTAGAAAATCAAAACTGAGTGAATATTATATCAAATAAGTCAGTCCGGCTAGAATTAACATCGGTATCTATAAACAAGTCAAAGTGATTAAGTACTTGAGTAAAACTAATTATTTAAGATACGATTTTTATTATGTAGCTTAGTAATTGCTTAAAGTTGAAACTTAGAATTAATAAACTTAAAATAAAAAGTTAGCATTCTAAGATTTTGATCGTTCTTACTTCGGTAAAATTCTTGTCAATAGACAAGAGCATAATAGCATGAAATAACATTAAGAGCGTTTACACCTTACGACATTTCATACTGTCTTATGCGTATGAAGTTTCATTAAAATTGGTTTAGTCATTTCGGAAAATAAGGACTTGAAAGTTTGTATGAATTGCCGTACGGCGTTAAAGCTCTTAAAATGTTGCGTTAATAATTACTCAAGTAATTACATAATTTAACCTGACTATAGATACGGATGTTAGAGAAGAGCTTTTCAGAGTGAGCCATGTTTTGTTTTTTTTTTTTACACGCAGCTAAAAGGAAAAGGCAAGAAAGGAAAGAAGAAAGTTTAATAAAGAGATCAACGGGATTGTAATATTATTTCGCCTCGACTCTTCCATTATTTTCCCGATACTTCCTTACTTCCGTGTATAAAATCATAATTCCTACTTTTAACTATTCTTGAAATTCTTTATCTGGAAACTGCTTTCGTGAGGTAAAGGGACCGTTCAAGTATTACGTAAGCACTATAGGGGGGCGGGGGGGGGGTCCTTGCTTTGCTTATTTTTGATGACATGGGGGGTGGGGGGTCCTTGCTTTGCTTATTTTTGATGACATGGGGGGTGGGGGGATCTAGATGGTGTCTAAGTCAGCAGTAATTTATTTACTTTTTTACACATATGGCAACCCACACACTGTCTATGCTCGAAAACGAAATGCAATTTTCGGGGATTCCTACAAATAATGAATACGTTTAGGTACTCGCTCTAAAACTGAGTAGAGGAATTATCGCACGCTATTCACTTGTCTCATGAATCAATCTATTGTACCAATGTTTACGTAAGCGTGGGGGGGAGGGGTAAGAGCTTTGCTTACTTTTGCTGACGAGGGGGAGGGGTGGGTTGATAATTGCAAAATATCTGCTTACGTAATACTTGAACGGCCCCTAAGCATTCAGTAAATAATTTAAAATCCCTTGTTCCATATCCTCATTACCATTCCTCTTGCAGTTAAGAAAAATTTTAAAGAGAATTCAAGCAGAGGCTGCGATGGAATACGCACCACGAAAAGGAAGAAAGAAATAAGTTTTATACAAGTGGGTAGGTTTGTAGAATTAATCAAAATATATCTTTAATCAAATTGTTTATTATTGTAGTATTTTATTTTATTACCTTCTTATTTTGAATAAAACGATTTATTAGAAAGCAAGACACACATTTTATTTACTTCAACAAAAGGTTTTGCTTCAAATAATTCTTAACACTACAACTTTATTTTATAAAGAGATTAAATACATAAATCGATAAGTATATAGTACCTATACATAATACATAATTATATATAATTTTGATTCCTGTACATGTTTTATTATTATTTTAGATTTAGATATTTGTAAATTGTAAAAAAATTACAAGTACTACATTTATGTAATACAAAGAAAATGAATATCTTATATATAACATTCTCATGTCACAATTTTAGTTACCATACTCCTCCGAAACGGCTGAACCGATTTGTATGAAATTTTGTGTGCATATCGGGTAGGTCTGAGAATCGGCCAACATCCGGAACTTTTCATACCGAAAAAAAATACCCCTGCTGCTGCAGCTGCTAGTAAAGCTATAAAAAAATGTTTATGACAAGTGTGAAAGTTTTCAAAAGAAGATCCGAGAATAAGTATTAGAGGTGATTCAATACAATCATTAAAATAAACACACAATTAAAATACTTACTTCTAATATTAACCTGTGTTATACAAGGTGTTGTTTTGCATCCTCGTCAAATTCAAGGAGGTAGCTATGCTAATGATTCCGAATCAATAATAAAATGGGTAAGTAATTTTTTTATTGTGTGTACCATAGTTTCTTATTCCCTTTAGGGACCAACGTCCACGTTTCTGAAATACTGACAAACTTAAACAAAAAAAAAGCATCGTTTATTAATAATTAACTAGGTAACGTAATTTAAATTGATTATTATGTCTTTTGTGAAAAACTTCTGAATTTTGACGAGGATGCAAAACAACACCTTGTATAATTATATTGTATAGTAGTTTATTATACAGGATGTAACGGAAAGGATCTGCTGCCCCATACGAAATTTCAATATCTATTCGACCCAAATGTTGTGACGACCCAAATGGCTGCTGATTATTTTTTCGCTATTACGATGTTTGTCCGATAGAAAAACATGATCAGTTTGATGGTCTGTAGCGCACCCTTAAGTATGTATATACCCTTTCCGTTACACCCTGTATACCCCATTAGCTCATTCTTACAGTTTAGATTATAGACATTGAATATGAAATCTAGAACAGTTAAATAGTATCCTTGGGGTGGACATGAATTTGATAATACCCCTTTTATACGTCTTTTGATCAAACTATCATTATTTGTTTAAAAAATCTTTAAACATTGTCCATCTTCTCAAGCGCTTTTTATATGAGGGTAGATTACAATAATGCTGCACAATTTTTTTGGTACGTATTCATCTAATTATCAGATCATAATTTCTCTTCATCATCGAGTATCTTAAGGTGTCGAATGGCTCTGAGGTCTATGAGAGTGTCGGATGAACTCTTCGTTGTTGGGACGAAAGATAAAGCTCGACGAGCTCTTTCGCCGTTACGCAATACTGGGTTCAGATCCTGAGAAAAATAATTATTATTACTTTTTTTTCTGCTCTCCGAATGTAGCTGTTGTGGCTGAAAGGCTTGCCCAACTTAAGAATGTGCTTCGACAGGATTAATCTGTCACTTGTCAAACAAACTGTAGGCCAAGCACGCGTAGCATGACCACTGTAGAAACGAGATTTGTCTCCGGAAGAATCGACATAATGACAGATAGACAATGACAATGTGTCAGTTTGTCGATTCTTCCGTCGACATAGCCCGTCTCTACGGCGGTCATGCTACGCGTGCAGGTAGCACGAATTGGCGACTGTGACAAAGGTTGCCGTAAAAAGATGGCAGACATGAAAAAGATGGCCGAACAAGTGATTGGATTTCTTAAAAACTGAAAATAGTAGGAAAGAGAGGGGGATACATCTCAGGTGGAGGAAAAAATGTAAGCAATAAAGTGGCGGCCCAGGAAGAGGTGGCTAGAGGACCTGGTAGTATACCACAAGGGCTAGTGTGAAGAGGCGTAGAAGAATAGGTAATGGAATGGTATGAATTAGGGGCGGCTTTTGCCCAGCAGTAGCAGGCACAGTACCTAAGGTTAACTAAAACAAGATAGATAATAAGACGGATGGAAAAAGATTGCATGCAGCAGAGATGAGAATGTTGAGGATGGATGTATCGTGTGACTAAAATGGATAAAGTTAGAAATGAGCATATAAGAGGAATTTTGAAAATGGCGCCTGTTACAGAAAAGATGAAAGGGAGTCGTTTGTCTTGGTATGGACATGTGATGAAGAGGAATGCAACACATGTGACTAGAATAGTGATGAATATAAATGTTGATGGATGGAGGGAGAGGAAGACCAAAGAAAGGATGGATTGTGTGAGGAATTAATTAAAGAAAAAGGAGTATTTGATAGCATGGTGAATGACAGGGGAGAATGGAAGAAAGAACGTGGTGCGCACTCTCCAAATTACATAGGACAAGAGCAGAAAGATGATGAAATTTCAAATCATTTAAGGGAAAACATTTCACATGTGACAATGATAATAATTCATCGTGTCGTCAAGGAAAGTGGAAGGGTTACTTACTCTAAGTTGTACCTGCAACGCGTGCGCCGTGTGTTCAGTCTTAGATATTTTATGTTGAGCTGCTTTTAGTTCAGCATCCAGCCGTTGTTTTTCTTCCTCCAGCTCTTTCAGGCGTTTTTCTGCTTCTGTAAAACAATGCATACAACTAATAGTTAATAGCGATTCTGTCTACATCAACTAGGTTAGGTTGAATTGTTTAATTATTTAGCACATGCTGGTGTTTTACAAATATGAATTCTTCAGTACCTTTAAACTGAGTTTCCTTCTCAGCTTGCAAAATTTCAAACTGCTGGCGTTTTAATCTTTCTTCCTCTAACATTTTGTTCTGTTCTTCTTGAAGTCTTTCCAATTCTTCTCGCCTCTCCCATTCTTCTGCTAAAACCCTGGCAGGACAAAACATATTGTTAACTTCCATCGTATTTTTTTATAGATATTTTAGGTAACTTTAAATCTCACCTAGCTTGTAATGCTCTTACAATTTCTTCATCTCTTTTAGCTTGAGTTTCTTCTTGTAGAAGTTTTTCAAGTTCTACTTGTGCGTGTTTCAATTCTTCTAGTTTCTTGTTATCTTGCTGTGCTAATTCCACTAATTCCTGGAATGCAACGTCATATAAGTTAATAGGGTTTTATAAAAGGCTTTATAGAGATGACTGGTCTTCTTCTAGTGACTAGTTAGACTAAAGTGAGTTCGATATAAAATTAAGCAAAATCAATCAATTTCATAGTTTTACCGCCTAAGATACAGAGGTTAGAAGGCACATCTATGGTGTAGGCGTTGGTCCTTGGAGTTTGTATGTCACGTCTCTCCTTGGATAATGGCTGATCTTCCATCTTGCGCCCTTAAATACTTTCGAGAAATTTATTAACGCATTCAGCGTCAGCAGATGAAGCTCGTTTTGTTGAATCATCTGGTTCCAAGTCTATGGTAATTTAGCTTTTAGCATTTTTGTTTTTGGCGTTGGGCATGAGGCTAAGAATACCTGGCTAGTATACCTGTGCCTGTGCCTCGGCAGCGAGTCGCGCCTTGACCTCGTGCTGCAGGCGCGCGCGCGTGTCGCGCACCTCGCGCTCGCGCCGCGCGCCCGCCCCGCGCCGCACGGCTCGCGCGCGCCGCTGGTAGTATACCTGTGCCTGTGCCTCGGCAGCGAGTCGCGCCTTGACCTCGTGCTGCAGGCGCGCGCGCGTGTCGCGCACCTCGCGCTCGCGCCGCGCGCCCGCCCCGCGCCGCACGGCTCGCGCGCGCCGCTGGTAGTATACCTGTGCCTGTGCCTCGGCAGCGAGTCGCGCCTTGACCTCGTGCTGCAGGCGCGCGCGCGTGTCGCGCACCTCGCGCTCGCGCCGCGCGCCCGCCCCGCGCCGCACGGCTCGCGCGCGCCGCTGGTAGTATACCTGTGCCTGTGCCTCGGCAGCGAGTCGCGCCTTGACCTCGTGCTGCAGGCGCGCGCGCGTGTCGCGCACCTCGCGCTCGCGCCGCGCGCCCGCCCCGCGCCGCACGGCTCGCGCGCGCCGCTGGTAGTATACCTGTGCCTGTGCCTCGGCAGCGAGTCGCGCCTTGACCTCGTGCTGCAGGCGCGCGCGCGTGTCGCGCACCTCGCGCTCGCGCCGCGCGCCCGCCCCGCGCCGCACGGCTCGCGCGCGCCGCTGGTAGTATACCTGTGCCTGTGCCTCGGCAGCGAGTCGCGCCTTGACCTCGTGCTGCAGGCGCGCGCGCGTGTCGCGCACCTCGCGCTCGCGCCGCGCGCCCGCCCCGCGCCGCACGGCTCGCGCGCGCCGCTGGTAGTATACCTGTGCCTGTGCCTCGGCAGCGAGTCGCGCCTTGACCTCGTGCTGCAGGCGCGCGCGCGTGTCGCGCACCTCGCGCTCGCGCCGCGCGCCCGCCCCGCGCCGCACGGCTCGCGCGCGCCGCTGGTAGTATACCTGTGCCTGTGCCTCGGCAGCGAGTCGCGCCTTGACCTCGTGCTGCAGGCGCGCGCGCGTGTCGCGCACCTCGCGCTCGCGCCGCGCGCCCGCCCCGCGCCGCACGGCTCGCGCGCGCCGCTGGTAGTATACCTGTGCCTGTGCCTCGGCAGCGAGTCGCGCCTTGACCTCGTGCTGCAGGCGCGCGCGCGTGTCGCGCACCTCGCGCTCGCGCCGCGCGCCCGCCCCGCGCCGCACGGCTCGCGCGCGCCGCTGGTAGTATACCTGTGCCTGTGCCTCGGCAGCGAGTCGCGCCTTGACCTCGTGCTGCAGGCGCGCGCGCGTGTCGCGCACCTCGCGCTCGCGCCGCGCGCCCGCCCCGCGCCGCACGGCTCGCGCGCGCCGCTGGTAGTATACCTGTGCCTGTGCCTCGGCAGCGAGTCGCGCCTTGACCTCGTGCTGCAGGCGCGCGCGCGTGTCGCGCACCTCGCGCTCGCGCCGCGCGCCCGCCCCGCGCCGCACGGCTCGCGCGCGCCGCTGGTAGCCCTCCACTCCGCCGGACACCGCCGCCGCTTGACGGAGAGCAGATATCCACTGTAGACGACTCCTATGAGAGCAAATTAGCTGATTACGGACTTGCCATTTTTGCACGTATTAGTACTTTTGTAAAGGCCGTTTAAGACCCGTCGCGCAACGGGTCTAGGGTGGAAATTCTATGTAGCAAATTCCGGGATACCTTTTCAATAAACATTTCAGGCTCTAAAAGTCAAAATAGTGAAAGACTTGGAAATGAAGCAAGGAAGAGACACGCTTCACGGTTTTTGATCCACCTAGTGCATAGGTATGACTATTTGGAGCAAAAGGGAGAAAGTTTAGCTGTCCTTACTTATGATCCTGAGTGCCGAACTCAAACGTTCTATCCGGCGTGATGAGCTGGAACCTCTGTATCTTGCCCTCGCCGATGGCTGCCTCGACGGAGCAGTACTCGTCGATGACGACGCGGCCACACTGTTCCTTCTGAGAGGAGCTCTTGTAGTAGGTGAGGGCGCAGGGCTGCAGGACGCACCAATACTCACGCATGGTTGGGAGGAGGTAGCCGCGTTTGAAAAGGTAGCCCTGGAAAGAGAGGCTAGAGATTAGACATAATAGTGAAGAATAATTTGCCGTTATGATAATTTAATATTATTTTGTCCATAGCCATACAATAATACAATTTGAGATAAGCAAAAATTAAAGAAATAGAAAACAATATCAAGGCATTATTCGGTTGCTTTGAAAGATAATTCCATAAGAGTTCACGATTCTGTTTACCTTCTTTATAATATCCTCGATGAATACATCATATATCTCATCGACAGCTTCGACCAGAGCTTCTGAATGTAGGTGTTGGTCTCCACAATATTTAGCTTCAAGCACGGCGAGGAAGGCGGCCCATTTGAAATGGCCTATGGAGGAGCCTAGGGCCTCCCAGTCAGCCGTGTCCCAGCGGAGACCGAGGCAGTGGACTAGTTGTTCTGCTATTAAGCCGGCTTCTGAGGGTTGGAGCACCACCTAAACGAAAGAAGAAGAAGATTATATATTACGCGTAGGTAAAACTGTCCATCATAATTTGCTCGATGAGCCCGAACAAATGATCTCTCGATCATTTGTTCGTCTTTTAAGAGCACAGCCTGACGATAACAGCAAAAGAGGGCTGAGTCGTAGTACCATTAGATAAGTAACTGCTAAGCTGTAAGTGGTTGTAAGGGTGTACGCCACTCAGATGAGTTCTTTGTTTTAATTGTAGGTGGGTAATCTTTAACGAATAGGACAGCCCGATACTCGAGTCATGGTAACAATCGGAAATCCGCACAGTTAGGTAAGATATACCCGCAAAACAATCCTTCATTAATCAAATTAGATTTTAAATATCCATATATATAGATTATAAATTAGTAAATATCCTTAGGTTTATATTTGACCAAAGATGAAAAAAGGGAAGTTCCAAAATACGCACTTGACAAACTGAAACCGAGTGAAAGTGTTAAAGTTACGCAAGTTGTGTTGTGTCCGCAAATGACAGACGTTATGAAACTTGGCTATTGCGAAATTTTAATCTAAACACGGACCTGTTTTGATAGATATTAATTCTCCTTTAATGTGATATCCTGAATCTCTATGACTAGACTCTATATCTAACTATAGTCACATGTTGAAAGCGCTGATGACGCAAACGATGTTGATTACCTGCGTGTGTTTTTTGACATTTGGAGAAGTTGAATGGTAAAAATGGTAACAGTTAGATGCATAGGGTTGACGTAAACCGTGTGGATAAAAACCCCTTATTAATAAAGAATAAATAAAAAAGTAGATATGAGTGGCAAAGCCGTGAGTGGACGCCCTAGAACGACATACACTGACTTTATTGGTGGGATACTTCAGATAAGTCAGGTGTCGCCACCGTGACCGTTATGTATGAACGTAGACGAGGCGAAAGGTTTTTAAGGAACGTAGCAGGGAGCGTTCTGCCTACCTCCAGTAGAAAAGGCGTGAGTTTATTGTCTGGGTATTAGGCACAAGTAAGCTCATTAGGTTCAGACTTTGAACCGTACCTATGAACTTAATTAACATCCGAACTCCGGACATAAAGTTGAGTGAGCTTACCAACTAGCTCAAGTAGGCGAACTAGTCTGTAATTAATGTGTTCTAGAAATTAGCAAAGCTTGACTTACTAATTAGCGCATTGCATGGGCGTCAACCAAGCTTACAAACGCTTATAGGCGATAGTTTGCATAATTGAAAGTCTCTTTTAAACACGGGGTGCAATTTAAAAACAATCTGTTCTTTTTGCATCACCACCCCCAAATCAAATACCATATCTCTTTTCTATAGGAAAATAATAACCTAAAATGAAAATACTTAGTTTGCTTAGTTTGCTGTCTAAGGAAAGATTGATATCTTTCCTTAGACAGCAAACTTTATTATACGATTCATAAAACCATTTCTTATTAGACGAGAATCGATATATCTAAATACATAACATAATTCTTCACAAACACCGTTACGCCATAAATAAATGCCTCTACAAAATCTAGGAGACAGCCTTCGTGACCCTAATTAGAGCTTAAGTGCTCTTTGACAAAATATGTCTCATTTATATAACAGTGTGTGTAGTGTAGGAGGTGGACCACACGTAATCCTAATATTAGTTAATCTGGTATAAAAGAGAGTGTGACTAAAAGAGCGATGAATATATAAAATGTTGATAGATTGATGGAAAGAGAGGAGAAGACCAAAGAAAAGATTACTGACTTGAAGGAAAAGAGAGTAAAAGATAACGTGATGATTGACAGGGGAGAATGGAAGAAAAAAAGTGTTGCGACGACCTCAAATAACATGGAACAAGGGCATCGATGATGTTAAAAAGAGAGTGAAAGGCTATCAAACATCCTGTAAGTGTAGTTATATTTCTATGAAGATCTGAGTGGAAAGATCCTCATGAAAAGGCGGATTCTCCAATCCTAGTTCATCCTCTATAGAAAAAGGAGGATCCTTAGACCAGACGGGTGTTTTGTCTGTTGGACTACTGCCAAACGGTTACCTACTGTCGGATTTCTGTATGTTAATCGCACGGATAACTCAGCTTACGCGATGCAAAAGTTCGCGCTACGTCAGGTATGAATCGTACTTTGTATGCGGAGTTGTAGTTGCCACCACAGGATCACTTGGAACTTTATAAAATTGATTAATCTACACAGGATTTTAAAAACATTAACGGTGTAAATTAGAATCAGTTAACATCTGCGCATGAGACGAGAAATTAGAGTAATTAATAAGAACAATACAAGAAGTGTGAATGACCTATTTGTGAAACAATACACAGTGGCTTTATGACAGCGCCCACATTGGACAAGCGACAGCGTTTTAAGACCTCTATTTTAAATTCTCATTCCCAAAAATAATATTATTGTGTTTATTTCCTTTATTTATTTTCTTACATATTGATTACATTTTTAAATATTTTTTCAAAATCATATAAAAAACATATAAAAATATAAAAAATAGTAGCCCACCGGCATCGGGAAGAGGGTCGGGGCTACTGGTGTTCAGGGCTCTTGAGAGAGGAACCTCCAAACAAAAGTGCCGTGTCCAGAAGTACTGCTTGCTGAATCAAGCCCTTGATCCAGCTGCCAAGCGAAAGACTCCTCAGATGTTGGTCGAAGCTTTAGGCTATTGAGCCATTGGCCGACACAACTATCCGCACTATGACTGCTGTTTTGTTATTATTTTCATCAAAAAAATGTTTTTTTATATAGGTTGGTATCGACAGCAATAAGCTATGCCGCAATCCGCATACGCTTATGCCAGCTACCTTAGATAGAAAATAAAACACTATACAGACATGTGGGCAGCACGTGAATGAAATGAATGATGAAATTAAAATCTTTTGATAAGAAACTCCTTGTAACTTTATTGGTTTATGAATAATTACGGCTTTACTTTCGATCGGAATTAAATTAAATAGCGCCCTTATTACTTAATTAAAAATATATTATGACAACGCATGGTCAACTTGATTGCAATTGACTTTGCTTTCTCTACGTATAAAAAATAACTGTGCCAAAATTTTATTACACGTATTAAACTTTTATTGCACCACTGTTCAATGTTCCTGTTCAGAGACATTTTTGATTAAAAGGTACTAGTACAAGTATGTTCGTTAAGATAATGATCTTTTATATGTTCACGGTTACGCTGTTTCAGGCTGTAGTGAAAGGGATCATGACTTCCGGATTACTCAATATATTTAGTACCTAATCCAATTCGTTATTAACTCTTTCGCTGTTCAAAGGTACAATATGAAAACCATGAAAATCTACGCCAAGGCACGCTGTCTCTGCGTTTAGCAACCAAGATATGCTACTCAGTCGTTTCATGGACTTATCCACCGGAAAGACGTAGGCAATTTGCAACAGCTAATGGACAAAACAACTCGGCAACCAATAGCCAGGATTCATTTCAGCCGTCAATTCTATCTGACGGACAAATAGTCTATCGTCTATTCAGGACCTGAAGAAGCGCGTCTGAAGACTTAACCTAGCCAAAATATACCAAGAAGTCACTCACCACATAATGTTTGGAGTCATCGGCATCCTGCACCAGATCTCCCAGCAAGCAGAAGATCCTGAAGAGCTTGAACACGGAGTCATCCCCGAACACTCCTGGGTCACGACCCAGTAGACTCTTGCGGCAGACCAGCCAGCATACCTGAGTAATGAAAGAAACTGTGAGTTAAAAATAAGTACTGGGTTATCGTATGCGTGTGCATTGGCGGAACATTTTGGAGAAAAATTTGCTAAGAGAAGAGGAAGAGGGAAAGAGATTTTAACATGTTTTTCATGAGTGTTGCGTCATCGCAAGTAGGAACACGAAGCGAACGCAGAATATTGTAGCAGCAAACTCTCGTATATACAAGGAACAGCACGTCTGTATTATTGTGTGTTTTATGGACTCTACTACTGTCGCAGCTTCGTATGCGTTCTTGTTGACATGTCACCAACAGCTTGGTATGTAGAGTTCATTAGAGGGCTATTTAAATATATTAATGTATAAGTTTAGGTTTTAATCATCTTAAACAGAAGTTTTGACACATATGATGCAGAGGAATGAGGAAACGGTCATAAGAAAAGTTTTGAGTAATGAATGTATGTATGGGCCTAAGAAACTATGGATAGACTCCGTGGAACGAAGCCAGAGATTTTTAAAATTGACCTCTATGAATTTATTTTTTAAGCCTACTACTTACAATATCTTAATGGTAATCACCACAGACATGTTGAGAAATTTTAATGGGTAAGTATGTTGTCAGGTACGTGACCTTTTACGGTAGCAAGTGGCAAGAATTATGACATGACGGATGTAAAATAAGTAAAGAAAAATGTTGCTGTGTACATAATGCAAAATTAAGTATGCGTCATAGAAAACACAACAATAATTTAAAATATCATGAACAAAATATCTTAGGTTGTTATTTATTTATTTAAACTTCATGTACAATAGTGGTACAGGCGGACTTAATGCCACAAGGCATTCTCTACCAGTCATAATAAATTAAATATTAAAGAAAAATACGACAACATTGTGATAGGGTACAAAAAAAATCCTACTAGTTGTTATTTTAAGCGTAAATATAATTTTAGCATTAAATTGATATTTTATAGTTTAATTCACTTAAATTCTGCATGTACTGATTATAATTGCGTTTTATTTTGTTTTTTGACTTTCAAAAGTGCCTGTAATGGTCTAATTGAAATAAATGCTTTGACTTTGACTTTGAAAATTTATATAATCTAGGATAAATTGAATTGTTTGATATTATTTCAAAGTTGAAAAATTATTGTATTGTGTGATGATTGGAATAAAAGGCTTTTTTTACTTATTAAATTAATTATGTATGTTCGGTCGTACCATTCACCATCACGGTTTCTATGTCATGTTAGATATGTACATTGCCAGACTGACTCTAACAACTTTGATGAATTGATTCGACAAATTGTTAAAAAAAAAAGGGATCGCAATGATGGGGAGAACCTTTTAGCCTTTCAGCATCCATTAGGGTAACATTAAGGTTTGTGAGACGTGAATATACCCCAGATTCATGTCATTCATGAGTCATCAAAGACAAATCGCACCCTGTTGTACCAAATTTCTCAATAGTATTTAAACAACACAGGGACGTGGACAGACCCACAGATACAGCACGATTATGTACTCATGTGGCACTAGGTTGCATGTAATTACAAACGCACATGTGATAGGCATTGCTTCTCGACCCACTTGCACAGCTGCACAAAGAAGTATTGTATTGTGCCAGCCAAGTTGAATCAATAAGTCATTTTCAATAAAGTTAAAATGGTGGCTGCTTTTGGCGAGGTGCCTGTAACCTATAAAAATAAGTATTGTACGCAGAAAACTATTTGGCCCTATTAAGAACCAACTTGGCAGAAATGTGAGGAGTAAAAATACTGCCAACCGTCCTGTAAATTCATAGTAGTTACAGATTTGGGCCATGTAGGCTCGCTTACGCTTTGTTACGTTATTATTGCTTTTCTATCTTTATAAGAATGCTATATAAGAGCGTTCACACCTTACGGCATTTCATACAACCTTTCCAGTCCTTATTTTCCGAGCAAAGTCAAAGTCAAAGCATTTATTTCAATTAGACCATTACAGGCACTTTTGAAAGTCAAAAAAAAAAAAAAAAAAACACGCGAAGCTACAGTCCCAGTCACAAGGCATAATAACTTATGAAAGTACTGTCGTTGCCCATTCCGTAGCGTAGATCTTTAGGGAGAAGAACTTACGGGCAAGAAACTCCATGGACACTCTTTTAAATCAAAATATGTTACGAAATCTTGGTTACATCATTCATGTTAAGAATTACAAATATGTGAGAACAATGTAGAAATACGGGCAAGTTAAGAGCGAACTATGACTGAACCGATTTTCATTATCATCATCACATGCTGGGACACTTTCTATGAGAAGGGCCCAGTGCGGGTTGGTAGATGTCAACGAATTTTTAGTTCTAGGACATGCCGGTTTCTTCACGATGTTTTCCTTCACCGTTTTTGAGGGCAGCGGTGATGAAATAAATTACACGAAGTAATGCGCCTGTCTGGGTTCGAACCCACGGCTTACTGTTCGTAAGTCGGGGCTGCCACCACTGGGCCACCGCTGCTCCCAAAATGATTTTTAGTAAAGTTTTGGACCTATGTATTTTGCTTACGCGTATGAAGTTTTATTAAAATCGGTTTAGACATTTCGGAAAATAAGGACGGAGTTCGTATAAAATGTCGTAAGTCGTAAACGCTCTTAAATATAGCTAATCAACTCGGCTGGTATACTCCTAGATAGGCCCAGGTTGCGCCAGCACACCCTGTCCTGCGCCTTCCGCATTCACCCAGCCAAGCCACCTTTTTAAGGTTATTGACCCATCTAGTTTTGGGACGTCAAACTCTACCAAACAGCAAAAGCTATCTTCTATCATAACCACCAAGTCCTCCAGAAAGTTTCACAAAACCACCCCATAAGTAATGAGCATCAATTTTTACGAGGCACGCTCTACTTCGACAAACAGATAAACAGATTCATATTAGTTTTGTGGCTAGGGGAGCGACTACATTAGGGAGGCAGTGGGAGCGGCAAGTGTTTTCCATGTCAACAGACGGACATAGGACTGTATCTGTGTGTATATACCTATAACACTCCAGACAAGTTTAGCGGAAATCAATACCGTGGTCGCGGTGCCGAGAACCTAGCACAACGTTTTGCCGACTGCAAACGTAGCTAAAAAATTTTGTCTGACTGATTCGTTTCGGTTTACGTTCCGTTTGCACCAAAAATCGATGTGTTTAGCACTAAACGGGTTTAGTGACTAGCGGTGCAAACGGGCTTAAGTAAATGTTAATATTATTCATTGGATTTTCCAATAATATTTCGAAGCGTTTACCCTCTTCAGGAAAGGTCTTTTCAATTAATATGTGAATTATTTGAGTGTCTGGACTATTTATCCGTGTTTTAATAGCATTGATAGAATATTTATAATAATAATAACATGTATAATATTTATGTCATCATAATCCATATTACCTTTTTAGATTTAAGTAAAATTTGTATTATATTCAGATTTTATGATTTATTAATAATATACTAGAATTTTATGTTGTTGTCACTATGGTGAACGCTGCGTATACCTATAATAGGCGTACATACCAGCACTTTAATTTTAATTTTATTGTTTTTTGTAATAAATTGTATGTATTGCTGTTGGTGTACCTAATAAATAAATAAATAAATATTTGGTTGAGCTAACGATCCTTGAATACTTACTATTATATTATTCATACATAGTCAAGAGTATCCTAATACGCTTCAAACTTGATATAATTGAAAAATCTACCATATTATTAAATTATTCGGGCTGTTCAACCAAGTGGACTTTTTTGAGCCCATACGATTCAAGAAGTATTAGCAATCTTGTGGACAATATGGACATTGAAGAGATATTACAATGAACGACAGGACATTAGCTAATAAGTTATTTTGAAACAGATTTCGTAACTATGTGCAAACACAAGATTTACAAGACAGTATACAGACCAAAGTGGATATTGCTGTTTTGATTGTCCTTATAGAATCTAGGCACTGTAGCACTGATGCGTTGATGGAAGTCTGAATGAAATATTTTGTTTCTTATTACATTTATTAAACTGGTCACATTTAATGTAACCATTTTCTTTCTTCTTATATTGCAGGATTATTGTTTCGTGCACAAGTTCTGAAGCCGTATTTATAAATGATGTTTATTATGCAAATTATAGGTTTTTAATAATACTTTTACACGTTGTTTGTTTTAGGGTTCCGTACCCAAAGGGTCAAACGGGACCCTATTACTGAGACTTCGCTGTCCGTCCGTCCTTCCGTCCTTCCGTCTGTCACCAGGCTGTATCTGATGAACCGTGATAGTTAGCCAGTTGAAATTTCTACAGATTTTGTATTTCTGTTGATGCTTTAACAACAAATACTAAAAACAGTATAAAATAAATATTTAAGGGGGCTCCCATACAAAAAAGTGTTTTTTTTTGTCTCGTTTTTATAAATAATGGTACGGAACTGTCCGTGCGCCAGTCCGACTCGCACTTGGCAGGTTTTTCGACTAGATGAGACCCGGCGGGCGGTGGTCAAGATTACTAATCTTGGATGAAACAGCCAACATAAACTCAGAGATCAGAATTTCATTTGTTTTTTTTTGTGAATTGATTTATTCTGGTCGCCAGAGAACTATTCTAAGGCACGTTTTACTTCTTTATCAAAGTAAATACAGGTAGTATTAAGTGAAGTTAGTTAATTTGGTTTCGTGAAGCTGAGAGAAAGATTTAGATTTTTGATCAGAAAACCTCAGAATCTTTGGAATGTACCTACCAAGCTGAAACAAGACAGGAAGAAGCATTTAGCGAAATACAAAACCTAAATAATTCATTGAATTTGATGTTTGGTAGTATCCAGTCCACCGACGACGTGACTATATGCTGCAAACATGAGCACGAAAGACTGGTGTGTACTTAATTTATTCTCAGAACCTACCTAGACATGTAAGAGGAAATTCTTGCACTTATGAATCATGGGCTTTTATCTTGGGTTTACGTGCAACACATGATTAATTAACTAAACAAAGGTCTGATGAGCACGAACAATCTGAAGACTTTCCTAATGACTAGTCTTCCATAAATTAGACCTACAAAAAATAATATTTAATAATGTGGGATTAATATTAGGTTTTAAACACATTATTAAATACAAACAATGATTTGTGGTTTTGAGGTAATTGTTTAAAATTTTGAACATTTATTGGAAAACCCATGTTTATAGGCCATTCATATGACACACAAAGTTTTGATATTTATTTGCTACAAGGTTTTACCCCTGGTCGGCGCTTGTGATGCTGTCGGAAATGATCTATCCTACGCGAATTACCTCCTGACAAGCAAAATTTCGTTGAAAGCTGTTCAGCTGTTTCTAAGGCGTGAAGAGACAACAATCAGAAATAACCCCGACAGAGTGACTTTCGAATTTATAATGTTAGTAGGTATGGATTGGACTGCTAGATACATTAGCAATCATTGTTTGAAACTCACTGTGTATTTTAGCGCTAATGGGTCCATCGCACTAATTGACCTCCGCCGGACGAAAGCTATACAGTACATACCATGGGGGACAGTCACGCGATCCGAACTAATCCGAAGTAGTCAAAGTCCGAAGTACATTAGAGCGAATCAAATGTTCCCATTCATTAGGGAACCATTCATCAGGAGTTCTGGGTTCTAATCTAAAGTAATATTATTAAGAGGTTGTTTTTTTAACTTTAAGTACAGATGTGATTACGAAGGTTTTTGCGCTGATAGATTCGAAGGCTACACTTTTATTTCCGAGTGCAATAGGTTAAGTTTTGTGTTAAGTTTTATGTTAAAATAGAACCACTATTAATAAAATTTACTACGGGATATTTACCATGTGTATTATTTGTTTCGAGTTTCCGATATTTCGGCGCTGTTGCAAACGCCATGATCACGGATAAAGTGATCCGTGAGTTTATAGAGAATAGTGTTAGTGACCATGTCAGTTTAAAAACTTATAAAATAGAACCGCCTGTGAGGCAACGAAATTATTTTTTTCTTATTTTTTTTGCCATTTGCAGGTCAGTGTCAGGGTTCATGTTGATTATTTCATGAAAAAGGCATTCAATGGGATTAATTGAAGTAAGGGTTGTATTGATGATTTTAAGGATTATTACTCTGTAAGCTATATTTCTTACGGTCGCGAATCTTATTTTAATTTGGTTTTTGCGCTTCCACCTTAAAGCGAAATCGCTGGTGGGGCCAGTCTGCTAATGTGCTTAATTTGCATTTGATTTAGTAGTAGTAGCGACACCACGCAGCGCAACACGACGCCGTCACTTCGTGTACAATAATTTAAGATTTAGTTTTATAAAGTACCTATGTATTGGTTTATAGGCCTAGTTGCCTGAAATAAAGGATTGTATTGTATTGTATTGTATTGTATTAGTGAAAAACAAATCTGAGAGAAAAGTTATGATCAGGGAACAATAGTTACGGAGTTTAGGAAGAGAATATTTGAAATGTAAAGGAATCATGTAATGAAGATTTAGCGAAAGATAAAGTAAGTAAATAAATCTAATAAGCAGAGCCACATACAGTAGATTGAATTTGATGTGTGGGAGGGAGCCTATATTTATATGCACATAACTTCCCCTCGCTTACTTGGTCTTACGTCGGAATCGAGTCCAATATATTTGTATTAAGTGAGCGCCTTCGTCCTCGTATTTATTACTGAGAATTTAGCGTCTCTCCCTGTTTCGCATTTTATAAAGGTCAACGGAAAAATTCCGGCACAGAATTGAGTTCCAAAAATTCCATGAGTAATTGTTTATTATGGAACACTGGATAATATTAGGAGAATCGGTAGTTCAGCAAGCAGTACCTTTATTACAGCTTCCAAAAAAAAACACTTAAAAGGAGAAAAACTTTTGGCAATCGGTGACTTTGGTCTTTTCATTGGCTTTTATATGTTTGGTTTTTGGAAGCCGGTTGGTTTTTACCCTTTTTAGTTGTGGCATTTTATGATGAACTAGTTATAATGTTTTCAAGAACATACCTCACTGATCTTCTTCTCATATTCCCTGACTATAGGCAAAGTGGTTGTCTTGGGCAAGGAGCTGAAGACCTCATGCTGCAGGTAGTAGCGAAACTCATCGAAGGTCAGTTCCTGGGAGGATCTGAAATGGTCCAGGCCTTTCTCCACGCCGTACAGGTCTAGAAGAGTTCCTATGTTAGCTGTCAGCACCTGGAAAGACGAAACTATTTTGTAGGCTGAACATTTTTAGGAAAGTACTTCTAATTTCAAAACGGTCTGGCTATGATGGGTATTTTCGCTATTATATGTATAGTTCTCAGACTCCTATCCATTTATACAAATAAATAAAAATTAAAGGGTCTGTTTATTATTTCAAAATAACAGCTTTTAACTGAATGCCTATGAAAGTATACAGGATGAATTTTTCAAGTGGGCGTGGTTGGCCAAATCCGAAACTATGAGGAGTAGCAAAAAACACTCAAAGGAGTCTTGAACCCGATTTTGGTGAAAACTACAACTGCATCATGCATTCTGCAATAATCTGAGCCTAGAATCGAACCTGGTGATTTAGAAAAAAACACACCCTGTTTTATTACACCATTCGATAGTGTCGCTGCTAAGGATCAAATTCTGGGAAGTAATGACAAACATAGGTATTCGTACGCAGACATACATACGCGGGCATAGGTAAGTAACCTGCATTAATAGTTTCACCACCGTAATGGACACAGACAGAATATTTAACGTTATGTTCAATGGTAATAGGTGTGCTAGCATCAATAATATTCCATTTCAAAGTGTATTTACCTTCGGATACACGTGCATTTCTTTGTACGACTTTGTTTATTTGCTCTAGAAGCTAAAACAAACGCTACCATACTTGACGTATACATATATACCACACTAGTAACATTATAAGTTTGTAGTAGCACTGCCGCTACGGCACTATACAAACAGATGAAATCACCAGACGCAAGTTACACCGTCGAGTCATTGTTTCTGCCCGCTTTCAGCTAACTCTAACGCAAACTGACACGTTTTGGGTTTCAACATCAATCAATACAAACATTGTTTGGAAAGTTTACTCTATTATGGCCTTTAGGACAATGCTTTCCGCTACCAAAGTTGGCGATGATAGTCTGTATGGTGACTTTTCATCTGACATGTTGACAGTACAACATCTACCTCCATTTGTGGTATCCCTTGAGGTTATTCTTGCAAGATTTCTTGGAGCTACGAGCTATTATAAAAATCATCAAGATTTTGTAAAAAAAACAGTCAGAAGGTTCGTAGATCAAACAGCACAGAATGAGCTGCAGGAACATTTTATTTTAGAATAAAAATAGGTCAATACTGGTGCCGTGATACTCCGAGACGGTAGACCACGAAGGAGATGGCAACACGAACTGGATAGGTTCCGAAGTGGAAGGTAGTCGCCCGTGTTTCCTAGTATTGGAATAAGTGGAGGTAGGCCTTTGCCTAAGAGTGAGACAGAATGGGTTAGGAAAAAAACATTTAATCGTGGAGTCTCTCTTAAAGATCATAAGATAAAGATACTAGACATATTAGTGTAAAGTCATCTTTTTATTGGGATTTTGCCCTTCATTTCGTATCTCCAAGTTATTATAATGAGCACACTCGTTGAGTGACTAGGCAATGGATATGCAACTTGAGCCGATGTGTTTCGGGTTACGTTGTCTTATCTACTGAGCTGCTTTAGTAGACAAATTAGTAATTAACATTGTGTAAAGCGGAGATGAGATTATGTAGTTTGACGACGTAACTTAGTAATCTGTTGTTGATTATTTCAACGCTCTTCGTGTCCAGTATAACAACGCCTTCCGGGTGTTGTTGGGGCTACCTCGATTTTGTAGCGCATCAGGCATGTTTGCTGATTCGGCTACCGATAGCTTTTCAGCAATCATGTGTAAAAGAACGGCATCATTGTTACGCAGGATTCGGGGGAGTGCCAATAGCATCCTGATGGTGATTGCGAATAGGCCAGACGGCGTTTTCTTGGAGTATTAGACCCGTATGCATAACTGCGGGTCTGATGCTGCGGGAAAATATATCAATTAGAATTTTGTAATTTAGTATAGGTACTAACATAGTTACCAGTGGCGTGCCTCCAATGAAACGGGGGCAAAGCCCAACTAGACAACTGACGATATTGGGATAAAAAATAAGTTTCGCTGCCTGTTCTGATATTGGTTTTCAAAGCTGTTTTATTTTCCAATTATTTAAATGTGCCTAAATATAAAAATACAAACAGTGGTTAATATAAAAAAATACTGCGCATTTTATATCTCGTCACAAAATTACAACTATTTCAATATCTTGATTTATAGTCAGTGTCAAGTAAATGATTTAAGAGTCATCTATTGAATTAAATTTAAGAACTGAACTCTTCGTGTCAATTCGTCATTATTTCTCTCGCTCTCTACAGTCGCTATTGGCAAAATTTTAAAAACACCGATAGATGGCGCAAAAACAATAAATTGGTTTCTAACTACTAAAGTATTGAAAATATTTGTAACTTCCCGCGACTTCGTTAGGGTGGAAATTTTTAATGTTTTTCAGGCATAAATTATAACTACATATAACCTTTCTCATGAATCATTCTGTAGGTATATTAATGAAAAACGCATCAACATTCTTGCGTAGGTACAGACGGCGGGAAGTGAATTTGTTTTAAACTATGTAAAGATTACTCACAACGTAAACAGCCTTCTTCATTCTCGTTTTTTTACCACGAACAGATGACAAACAACAAAACAAAGCACATAGACACTCTCACACATTTACCTTGCACAGTAACGATTTCACAAACTTAAAATCCTTCACAAGAAACAATTTGAATGCTTTTATGAATTCAAAACAAAAATGAATCACTTCAAAACAAAGTTAATTACAGCAAAAACTAATCGCAAAACTTTAAAATACAAGAAAGTACATAAATAATATCACAAAAAAAAGATGCACCAGTTATCGCTCAAAACAAATATGAACTAATTTGAAATCGTTTTACTTTCTATGGAAATTCGCGCTACGCGCAGGTCTTTGCGCCGCTTGCCCGTTCATTCTTGGCGCCAACACACATTCACTCTCTCAAACTTACACTGACATACACGCACACATTCAAAGAAAAGCCCAGCTTTTAACTCCATACAATTTTTCAAATTAAATACCTAATAATGTTATCAAGACAGAGTCATTTTACTAGCAAAGACAGAGAGGTCCGACAAGCCAAATACAGAAGCCAGTGAGTGCGAGTGGGAGCATCCGAACGAACATTGACTGTAGGGTCCGACCATAGCGAACTATGCTTGAACTCTTCTTTTGTTTAGTGTTAGAGCGAGCCAGTCTCGCGGCCGGTAGGTATAGGAGATATTAGAATTTTTTTGGCAACGTCGCGCATCTTGAATTCTTGATAAATGCGCGCGAAATTTGACGTTATTATTATTTTGACATACATTTTTATTTTTGGTTGGAATGTTTTTTTTTACTTATTTGTTGTGTTTGATTGTTAGGCAAGCCGGGCTTTTCGGCTTGTATGATAGTTCCGCCACTGATAGTTACGTAAGCTGTATTACTAACAAAGATCTATGGAACAAGTGTCCGAAATAAATGTTTTATTATATTATTATTATTATTTAAAGCTAATATTGTTTTGATAAGAGAATGGGCAGAACCATCAACAAACACAACTAACACCACCAAAACCGTTCTCTTGCTTAGAAAGTTGTCAATAGGGGAACTCGGGACTTGTTCCTGATTAATGAAATATCTTTCCTCGACTCGTTATACTATTGATTCGGGATGTGGTCTGCTGACTTGCCAATAGGTAGGTTTAATGTGATACTTGATGAACACCATCCCTCGTTTAGCAGGTTTGGCATATGTCCAGTGTACCTACGTTTAAAAGTTGAAAAAGAAGGCCTTGAAATGATCGATATAGACAATGGGTTTTATGTCACCATGGGCGTATCAGCTAATAATACTTCGTTTGTCAAACTCATTACAATGATTGACACTCCAGTAACCAGATATGTCTGCTAACCTCGCAAGAAATGAGTGTATGCGTCATGTTTTGTGGTTGTTTTGTTACAAGCACATTTTAAAGAGCTTGACAACAGGATATATCTTTCCATGTAAGTTGGTGGAACGAAATAGTTTAGTTGACATTTCAGTGAGATAATGGGAGAAAAAGAAAGTCCCTAATTATGATGGCTGTTACGTCCGTTAGTCAGCTCTACTAAAATTCTGTTCCGTGAAGTTCCCAAAGGATTAAATAAATAAAGAAATTTCTTTATCAGCAGTTCAGGTTACACTAGTCGGTCATTCTTCCATACAAACGTTGTATGGTGATTCCTCGTCTGTTTGACGGTGTAGGTTCAAAACTAAAAATTGTATCAACTGGTCTTGTCATTATCTAGCCCTGTATGGAAGCAGAATTGGAAAAAAAAATTGGTTTGGAAGTTACTTCCATATTTCAACACAAATTTTAACTTATCTTTGGGCGTAAATAAATAACCTATGTAATATGAAAATGGAAAAAGTAAAACCGTACAGGGATAGATAATTTATTCATAAGTTAAAATAATTTATTTTAAGTAGATACATCCAGTAGTTTTTCCATAATATCTATACGGCCAAAACTCAATTTATGAAATTTCACGCGCTCTTTTTTGTTATAAATCGTCGTATATTTCACTAAATAAATAAAAAAAGGATTGTGTGGTTTTATGAAACCACGGTAAAAGTGAAACTTTTTTTCACACTATAGACATTTAACAAAAAAAAATTGGAATAATATTCCATTAAGTGTATAAAACGCGGAGAAGGGATAAAGTGAAAGGCGCTCGTCAGAGCGCTGTTCACTTTATCTACTCTACTCCGCGGCCGAGCGTCACGCGACATGCAACACACAGACGAAAAAGTTTGAGCCGATGTAATAAAAGTTTCACTTTAATAAATAAATAACTAAATGAAAACTAGATAAAAGAATACAAAATAAATTAAACTAAATAAATTAAAAACTTTACTAAATGCATGCATATTAGCCACGCCGCCAACGAGTTCGAGCCGTCTACTTGTGCACCCTTAAAGGTGGAGGAGGAGAAGGAGACAAACATTTATATCTATGTAGCTCTTGAAGGTACTTGTAATTCCTGTAACACTTGATCCAGAGAGAATAATGGTCTAACCTTCTTTTCTTCTTTTTGGATTTACATGTTGAAAAATTGCTGAAAACTGGTCTTGATGACTTAACACTTGAAAATAGAATTATCAGCGGTATATACGAATAGAGACCTCACATTTTTCGACAGCTATGTTTAAGTTCCATGTCATAAGGGGCGAGACCATTGCCATTACGTAACCATATACGTCCAATGCTCTGAAGTCGGTGGCAACTAACGTTTTTGACCAAAAGCATTGCACAATATGCAAATAATAACAATGTAATGAGGTATTTACGAGAGGGGACGCCCTAGAAGGACATACATACACTGACCTTATTGGAAAGGTTCTTCAGAAAGGTCAGGTGCAGGCGTGCGTGTATGATCAGCTGGCCTACCATGAAATCTTAAAGCAGTATTGTTTTACTCTTATTCCAGTGTGGGAAAGAGACGGAGCTATACAGGGTGTCTAGGGCCATCTCTTTCCCAAATTGGAAAAGAAGTACTTAAAACAATGTTGTTTTAAGATGTCTTGGTAGGACAGCTGATCTATGAACAAATGTGAGTATGTGAGGATATCGTAGCATGTATGTATGTAATAAGACGTATTTTACCAATGTCACACACAAAGTGATATCAACTCTTGATGACAGACGATGAATAACCGACTGGTTTCTATATCTGGTAATAACAGACGCTGACGTCACATAACAAGGACATGAACGATAAAAAATAAAAGCAACATAAGAAACAAAATGCCGACAGTGAAGAACTGTGTCTCGGGCCTCGGCTACAAGTCAGCGCTTCAAGCGATGCATCCGTTATTATTCAGAAGCTTATTAGTCAAACTGTATGCAGCGTCTGTCCAATACTTGTAGGGTTACCAATCATTCCATAGTATTCTGATTGATCCAATAGATTGGATTTGGTCAGTTTTTATGATACTGCCGCGAATAGAGATTTTTTTAATATTTACTATTTGGAACACAATTAGTCAACACATGCTAAACACAGCACATCATGCTGTTTTTAAATCGGTTAACCAACTTTCACTTTGTTGCGGTACCTACCTAATTAAAATCATCATTCATCTACCTAACCTTTGTCCCAACTAAGTTATGGTTGACTCCTAGCCCCATGGCCATGTAAAATTCTAGCTGCATCGTAACCTATCCTATCCGGATGCAGCTAGAATTTTCCATGGTCTATATGACCTTCAAAATCCAGTTGCTGCAGATGCAGTTTTGTGCTGTTGTTGTTACGGTTGCATTTGCTATACACATACAGAAAGCAAAAAAACCATCTCATCGTAACTAATTTAGCTATTTTCGTTAAACCCCGGCAAGCAGGCAAAGATCTTTAAAAATACAACAAATATTACCTACTTATTACAATGTTCTGCTTTCATGCTATAAGCTACAATGTTGTTTAAGTTACCAATTTGGTAAAAAAAATATGGTAACCCTGATCGAGTTCAATAACCAACGATAACTTAGTGATTCATGCAATGTTTTGTTGCTCACAACGAAGTCTTTGTCGGTGAAGGATAATTCAACATTTCAATATAAATATGGGCATTTTGTCTTTGATTCCTGGCGTTTTATCCGCAAGAACTTAGTTTTTTTTTCTATTTACAGCAATGATTCATAGAATAACATATTCCGTTTCTGATTTGTTTGCTGACAGTGCTATTAAAAACCGGCCAAGTGCGAGTCGGACTCGCGCACGAAGGGTTCCGTATCATTAATTATAAAAACGAGCAAAAACATCATTTTGTATGGGATCCCTCCTTAAATATTGATATTATTTTGTTTTTAGTATTTGTTGTTATAGCGGCAACAAAAATACATAATCTGTAGAAATTTTAACTGTCTAACTATCACGGTTCATGAGATACAGCCTGGTGACAGACGGACAGCGAAGTCTCAGTAATAGGGTCCCGTTTGACCCTTTGGGTACGGAACCCTAACAACGATAAAATGAAGCTCTGTGTTATGTATGTCTTAGAAACACTGTAATGACCTTTTTTCGTTCTCCTGTAATAGAGGTAACTGGTTTGTGATCACTTTCAGCTGCAATGCAAATATTTGTATTGTATTTAACATCATCACCACGTCTTGTAACCCCCAAAGGGGGTTAGGCTACACCCGCTTTCGCCAATTTCCATGTTATACGGGGCGAGCCAATTATCATCAACCGGGCACAAAACGAGACTCCGTTGCTTTTGATTCAGAAATTCTTTATAGAAAAACCTAATAAAATACCTATCGAATCAAACTTAGTACGGTCAACAGCAAAAGTCGCTTTACATAACCCAAATTATAAAACGTCTTAGTTTTAGAACGATCCATATTAGCAGACTGGAGTAAAAGAAATAACAATATTTTCATCAATGGTTACACAAATTCGCAAAACAATATAACATCAGATCACCCTGACCAGCACAAAACTTGGTGTAATATTTATAAGTGTTAACCGACTTTTGATGCTGACTGTACCTAGTTTTGTCTACGGAAAAATCGACATAATGACAGATAGACAATGACAATGTGTCAGTTTGTTCGATTCTTCCGTCGACATAGTCCGTTTCTTTGGCGGTCATGCTACGCTTGCAGTAGCGCTTGTATAGTTACGACCACGCGCAACGGTGCGCATTCTATTTGCATTAGTATAATAGGTTCTTTACCTGTCACATACTTTTAACAAGCTATTAAGTTTAGTTGCAATTGCACGCTAAACGCTTGTGGGAGTAATCATAGTTGTGCGTCTCGCAATTATTTTATGAATCATAGCTATTACTACATGAATACTATGCTGCACAGCTAATGGGAAGTAGAGTGACCTTACTCCCACACGCCTAACAACTCAGCGTAACTATCGAACGAATTTACACTGCACTATGGATGGTTTCTATTATATTACGATAACCAATTCATGTTATTACAAAAACCATGGTCCTTCCTTTTGGTTTTGCCTTAGTGTGGTAAAAAGCTCTAAAAATCTACAAGTTCTTGATTAATTGTTTTGTCCCTGATCCTATTATAACCCAATAACTAGCGATCCACACCTGCTTCGACGGTTTCTATGACTTGACACACACCGTCTAGATTTCTGAATTATAGTTCAATGTAAATGTACTTTCTTCTGGAGTAAAGTTCTTTAAATAATGACGAAGCGCAAAGTCCACTGCGGAGTTTTGAAGAATAACGGTGTTACACGAAAAGTATTTTTTTTTTTTTAATATTAAGTATATGTATATTATAAAAATATCCTATATTCCGTCTCGGCGAGTTCGGCCCGTTTTGGAAACCCTGGCACTTTGGCTGGCCCCAGTTTATTTAAAAAACTTTAAGTACCTACAGGAAAGGTCTGTTTTTTATTAACTAATCACAAAATTAAGGAGGAAGCGACAGGCCGCGAAATTCAAAGTATATACATTATATTTCCTTACGTTTTTTGCAATTTGCCCGTCAGTGTCAGGCTGTACGTTGAACAAAATATGATTCGGGACCTTAACAAATGTGGCTTTACAGAATTACAATAATTAAAATCATCAATACAACTTGCTTAAGTTCATTTAATTCCATTAAATGACTATTTCATGTAAAAGTCATTCAATGAGATTAATTGAACTTAAGGATGGGAGGCCACCCTGTGGTTTCCACCTTAAGTATTAACGGCTAAATAAACCTGCATAAATCTGCTGACCAACACTAAGGTACGAAGCAAGAGTCCTAGTCAACAAACCATTTTCTAGGCCTTAGAGGAACATAATTACCTATATCATAAAATGAATGCAAATCGTGCAAGTGAAGCAGTAAATAACTTTAACATTTAAGCCTACCTACTTAGTATAAATCAGTAAATCAACATTAGGTAAGCTACATTCAAGCGACCATTGGTCATAGGAGTGTAGGGTCACGCCAGGGTCAAACTGACTCATAAGGACAGCTGGTTTCTTTAGGGTCTAATATGGTCACTCGGAAGTGACCTTTACTTTTATTATGTCAAATATATTTAAATCACTTTATGGTAAGTTGTTCGTACTTAAAATTTTGCCTTTGTGGTAAAAAGTTGACGAGTTAAGATAATCCATACTAATATTTTAAATGCGAAAGTCACTCTGTTTGTTTGTATGTTTGTTTGTTACCTTTTCACGACTAAACGGCTGATCGGATCTTAATGAAATTTGGCAAGAAGATAGATTTCAACCTGGGGAAGGACATAGGCTATATGGACATAGGCTATATATCATCACGCTACGACCAATAGGAGCGGAGCAGCAATGAAAAATGTTGCGAAAACGGGGAAAATGTGCCGCAGACGAAGTTGCGCGGGACAGCTAGTAAAAAATAATAACTCAAGAGACTTATTTAAAAATCGTGTTCGAAACGGACATTGGTTTCCCCAAATCCAGCGATGACTGGAAATGGTAAATCAATAAGTCTAATGTTATTTAATCACGATTATCGGTACAGCTATTATGTCGTCTAGATTCTAGATATACTATAGCGCTGGCTTACAATCTGATTAAGGTAAATTGTATACACCGGTAAATTGTTAAAGTACCAGATTCAGATACAGAGGTGTTTGGAAAGCGAAATGACACAATTTTCTTAAGGATACGGTGGTCAAAGTCATACTCTAGTTTTCACCCATAGAACTTATGTTGAAAGAGTCAAGGTCAACTGGCTTGGCAATGGTTCAAAGTCATCTAAACTTTTTTGTTTGAGACTGTTATACAAGATGTTGTTTTGCATCCTCGTCAAATTCAAGGATGTAACTATGCTAATGGTTCTCGCCCCAAATCACTAATAAAATGGGAAGGTAATATTTTTTTTTCTTTTATCCCATAATCGGTAAGTGTAAATCACCTGTCACCGACCAACCGTCGACCAGCCGTTTAAAACACGGCTGGTCGACGGTTGGTCAGCGTTATAGCGGGCCAGGATCGTCTGATCCTGGCCCTATAACCACGCTTTCATACATACAATTTCAAACGTTTATTCGATAATTTCTTATTTCCTAAACCACGTTAAGGGGGAAATTCTGAAATATTGATTTCAAAGAACTAAAAATTCGAAGACATGTGTCATCTACCAAACCGCAAACCGGGTCTGCGTGGTGGATTACAGTCTACTCCCTCTCATAGCGTGGAGGCCTGTGTCCCAGCAGTGGGAACAATATATTTTCCTGTTTTATCTCTTATCCAACTTTCCTGTCGCAGGTCTGCTGGAAGAAATTTCTTATGATATTAGCAGTACCTTTCTTCTTTCTAATTGTATTATCCTATTAAGTATTTTATGTTTAGGGGTATGAGGTACAGGGTGTAAAGTTCCTCGATACTCCTTAGAAAAGGGAGAATCCTCCGACCAGGCAGGTGTTATGTGTGGCGGGCAACTGCCCGATAGTTGTTTTTTTTTTTTTTTTTTGTGTATGGCATCTCGCAATTCAGCCTCTGAGGCTGGCTACTGCTTAACCGGTCTAATCCTATGGATGCCTAGAATTTAAGGCCTCCAGCCAGGGCAGCAAAATTATCTGAGTTAAGCGACAGCTCGCTAAGGGCACCCCTGCGGGGTTCGGGCTTCGGCTTAGGGTGTCGCTTGGGGAGGGCAGCAAAGGGACAGGCTGGATCTGAGTGAGCCCGATAGTTGTTATCGGGTTACTCTATATATACTGAATTCGATGTAAACTTTGCTTGCGACTTGTAGGAAATTGATGTTAGTTCCGCCGTCGTGTCATAGATGGCGCTGTAGTACTTTTTGTAGTATGTTGCTTTTTGTGGTCGCTACATATGTGTACATATGTTAATATTTTTCCTAAATATCGGGTACCAGCAGACAAAGCTACATTGTAATATAACATAACCTAACATTACCCCTGCAACCCCTGAAGGGTGGCAAAGGTGTAATAATAGTACACCCACATTTCATCAGTAATGTAATTAAGTGCAAAATAATTAATGTAATACTGTGTACTACATATTATTCATATTAACCATAGTAGTTAAAGAGCGTGCAGTATGTAGGTAAGTAGTTCTATGATACAGAAATATGGCAATAAATAACAAAGTTATTAAGATAGCTGCATAACCACATTGCTAGGATATTGCTTGGCATTCTTAGCTATGTATGTGTGTGTGAATTATTCGCACTGCATTTCAAGCGATTGCATGATACAACTCAATCATAGATCTGTAGTAGGTAAACATTTTACTTACCTCCGATTTTTCTTCAATTACATTTTACTTTTTTACACCTCTGACTAACATATAATCACACCTTTTAATCTCCGAATGGTTAGGCAGCGGTGTACGTTAAGAGCGTTGTTACGCCTTACGACATTGCATACAAGTCCATACCGTCCGACTTTCAAGTCCTTATTTTACGAAATCCCTGAACCGATTCTAATTAAACTTCATACGCATAAGCAGGATATATAGGTCCAAAAAGTTACTAATAAACATTGTCGAAAAATAGTGTTAAAGCTAGATTAGACCGATTATAAATTGTCTATTAAAAACAAAAATTTCTTTTTTTTTTAAAGATATTTCGAAAATGTTTTAAGTAACTTTTTAGACCTATGTATCCTGCTTTGGTATTAAGTTTTATTAAAAATCGGTTCAGTAATTTCTGAAAATTAAGGTCCTGAAATTTTGTATGAAATGCCGTAAGGTGTGGATTGCCATCAACCGCGCACAAATCCAAGCCCCGTGTCTGCCAAAAACTGCTGAAGAAATCATCAAACCGAGGATCTCATGCTCAACAGCAGCAGTAATATCCGTAAGTATTAATAGATTTCATAGCATTTAACTGGGTACATTTTAAATGTCATTTTTCGCGTGAAAGTAGGCGTCCAGTCCACTCTTGACATTATCAGCAGTGTCAGTCAGGGCTGTCTCATAATTACAGTTTATAATATTTTAATATGTATTTAATATCCAATTATTTTTGATATCTTGAGTTCGGTATATAATTTACTTTTCATAACGGTTATTTAATATTGTGTAAACATTGCAGACCACACAAAGGTTGCCTTTTAAAACTTTCGATTTTGTTAGTAATTGTATGTTAAGTTAATATTCAGTTTACCTTTCATTAAAGTAAGTGGACACGTCTTGTAATTTTAGTATTGTGGGTTTTCCTTGTCCTTTCTCGTAAGTAAATAACAAATGCATTGTTTGTTAAAACTCAGTGAATAGTATTAAATTACCTACTTTTGTAGGCCAGGGACTTAGGTATCAATGACTGGATAGTATAGGTATCTACTTACATGGAGTATATACATTGAATGGAATAAAATAATTACCTACCTAATAAACAAATCCTTTTAGATGCCAGCGGTGTGATTCTGTAAGACCTCACTTAGAACTTCGAATCTGAATCCGCTGTGATTTTCTTGAGTGGCATTCTAAAAACCCGATTGATAATTCGAATTTACACTAGCGCCACCTTTACGTGCGTGTCAGCGAGTTGAACTAAATTAACAGGGAGATTTTGACAGATGAAGTATGAGATGACGTGAGAAGTGGCATTCTGTAAGGTAATTCCCCCGTCAAATATAATAATTCGTAATTCCGACGCTCCCTTGGCTACAAAATCAAGGTCATTTTGAACCTTACGCTAAGTGATAGTGAATAGCGATGTGAGATGTGAGTTGTCGTCTGAATTTTACAGAATCGACGTACTGACCGCAAACTTTGATCTACGACCTACTTCTAGTTTTGTTAATAGGCTAGGGCTAAGGGTTCAGTGAAAAATAAGTCAATGTTTTCATTTGCAATGGATACCTTGATATCGGATTTCATCCTCTAAGCGAATGATTCATTAGTTAGAAACAGGGCTGGCCCTAGGGCCACCGAAATTTTTCAAGTCAACGCTATGAATTATACTTATAAATCAAATATTTCTTCATCAATACGAAAATACGAATGTACAGACTGATGGCGCTATAAATATATGCATCGAATAGAAGGCTGCTATATTTTGTTTCACTTACAAGTGCCCATGTGAAGCGATCAACACAACACTGAAATGGAAGGACATCTGTGCTTAACAGCTGCAGTCAACAAATCCAAGTAAAACCTCACTAAGATTTAAGTAGTCTAACTGACAAAAAGGCATATTGATCTTGTCGATGTGCAAGACACATTCAACCTTAGTATGGTATTTATGAGGACGATTGATATAAAAAACAATGAGGCAACCCTATATCGTTTCCAAAACGAGAATGTCGTCCTTACCTTTAACGACGCGTGAACACGAACACGAATGTTCGACTTGCGACATTCATTTTGTAGCAAATAGCAACTTTTAAAAGATTGCTTCGTATGATCCCAGTGTTCTGTAGGTAGGAAGGATTAGAGTAAAGCCGTTCATCAGTTAGAGTAATGTATAATACATAATGTATAATACATACATAATGTATAATACATACACGGAATAGATGAAAGACCTCTCTTATCAGTTCTGTGCATCTACCAATCCACCCAGGCCCCGTTGAGGCCCTTACTCAGAAAGTCCTGTGTAGGGACACAGGACTCCTTTCTGAGTGAGGGGCAGGAAAATTGTTACTGAATGGGCTGAATAATTATGTTAATGCGGCTCAATAACAACTATGTAAGATTTGTATTAATAAAGATTTATTTAATGTATCGTAAAAGATTGCTAGGCATGAAGTCATATCATAGGCTTTACCATCAAATAGCGGGTATAGTTCACTGATGATATAGGCTTCGCCCAAGTGTCGACATTATCAACCAGTCCATTTTTTTTACGGATGGGAAATCGTCAAATGACTTGTCCCGCTCTGCCCAGAGCAGGAGAAGTCATTTGAGGGAGTGTCAGACTTGTACTGACTAAAACCCATCCATGTTCCTTCTTCGCTCTTTGTGTTCCAGGGCCATGGTATCTCTTTCGAATAGTCCCGCAACCCTGGCAGGCATCGGCCCTCTCAGACCCCTTCCGGTTTGCTGACATCTCCTTGAGGCGCGCGTGGAACACGTACGCGCCGTCGACACGGCCTGTCGTCATGAGACGGACAGACGGTGAGCTAGCCCATTACTCACCGTCCACAGGCTCGCGCCTACGGTGGCTGGGGGCCATTGGTTGCCACCCGACACCCGGGTCGTCTCCCGCGGCGGCTGGGACGTGAGGTTCTCTACCTCTCACGTTCCGCCACCTCCTTCGCTAGCATGACTGCTTCGCAGAAGCAGGCGACGGCTTCCCATTCTCTCTCGCTCCGGACGATGGATTGAACCAGGGCCGGACGCGAGAGGTCGCCGCCGCCAATCGCCGCTACGAGGACACGGCGGTGCTCAGCCCAAGCGGAGCAGACCTCCACGGTGTGCTCCACCGTGTACTCAATATCGACCAGTCCTAAAACAATCTTATTTCATTTCAGTAGGCACCAATCACATTGAGTTAGCGATACTAAAAACTGATGTCACCGCAATATAAAATAATGAGATAAATTGATTTGAAGCAAGCCAAGCGAGCACTTAGCTAATTGGATTTTACCGTCTAGGGGAAGTTCGAAATAATTAGGGAAACGGTTTCTTGTTTGTTATGTGTTCTACTTGAAAAAAATCTTTGAATTGCTAAGCAGGCGTATCATACAGATACGACACCTCATTCTTATATTCTTTGTGAAACGCCCATTTTACTAGGCCAAATAAAGTCAAATCCATTTTGTGAATTTTGTCTACACTGCCATTTCTGATACGACTATGTTCTTGTTGGCAATGCCACTGAACGACTGTCATCTTCAGCTATAATGCTTTTTGCAGTATATTCACCCATAGTACCTACGCCATAAACCTATTTTTCATTTAATGGCTCACTAAGCATGGGGGTTTTATTTTCCTTATATACTGTTCTGCTGTACATATAAAAAGTTCTTCATTATGTTGATGATACGATATGTACCTATAGTTTTATAGACCCAAAACATTGCCACCGCTACGGTTTTGACAGTGGCAGCGCCGGCAGAGGTCGCTTATGACTCAGATGTTTGGCCACGGTGGACCGAATAAGAGGCAGTTTGAACAACACATTGTAGATTTGTCAAGATTCCGCAATTGCATTTACCCACTTGAATGTAACGTTACAGGTAGAACTTAATAAAATATCAGTAAAGAAGATTGGAAATAACTTAAATTTAATAAGTTAAACGATGTTAGATATCCTAGCAGGAATGGAATGGCCATTTTTCCTTGTAGGTATTTGGTTAATGCCCTCGACATAGACACTGGCCCATTTTCCTATTACCAAGAGGCGGCTAAACCACAATAAATTATGACACAATAGTCCTACTTTCAAAGAAATGTCAGCTTAATTGCTTTTTAAATAATTCTGAGCATTTTTCGTGCGTTGAAAGTGACAGAAATGCTTGATGTGAATCCTTTCATATCAAGCATTTCTGTCACCCACCCCCAATAATTATTGTAATGATTGTAATTTATGTCAATTATCACTTTTTGTGCCTTGAACCGGACACGGAATGACAAGAAGATTATAAGGCTACCTATGTTAAATATTTTAACTGCAATTTTTTAAGTAGGTGTTGATATTACTGAATGCTCTTTAATGAGCCTCTTTGGCAAAATTGTTGCGTACTTTTTGTAAATTCATTGGAGGTGACGGTAAAAATTTACGAAGTAAAATAATTGCATGTAAAACCTTTTAAGATTAAGAAATGTAGGTAGGTATAGCTTTTATACAAAACCTGGATGGGACTCACTGAGATTATGCAAGCACCTATGTCACAAAATACAACACGATGGTCATGCCACATCAGTTGATGAAATTCATTAAAATAAGTTGAGAACATAGCGCATACTTTTATAATCCAATGTAGAGTCAAATCTAATAAAATAACGACGGTTCCACATAATGAGGAATAAGTTTTTTCAATAATAATTTTATTGTTTCTCTTCTCCGTTACATCTGCAGTTGGACCGATTTATGCAAAAATGATCCAACCCACAATCTCGACAATTTCGAGTTTTTGTGACTTATGTACTCTAAATAAAGTATATTTTAACATATCAAAGACTCGGAACTCTATGTTAATAATTGACGAAAATCCGTATGGTCCAAACCACAACTGTCATAGCGAACATCATTTTTTCATAATGCATAAATGTTTCAAGCTATTAGAATCATTTTTGCATTTTCTTGGTTGCCCTGATATAGGTTTTTTGTTTTTTGCTATAATGATTCAAACTACTTGGAACAATAATGCTTTTTATACAATATGGAAAATATTATAAAAATCATTCTGCTTAAATGTTCCAATAACCTTGAATCATTTTAACTCAATTCCAAATAACATTCGACTACAGAAGTATACTGATTCAGACCACATGACTATTCTATTTAATTAAAGAAAAACGAAAAATTCAATTCTTAAAAAACGATTCACGGTTAAATATAAAATTATCATTAATATCTCGGCTAAAAAGTAAACAAAATATTATTTTTATACCGAAAACTTTAATGAAATTAAAGAAACATGAAATGAAACATTATCGTAGAGAAAAGAACAGCGATGCTTTATATCTGCAGCCAGGAATGACGGTACCAAAAATCTACGAATTGTTCAAAATAGAATTCGAAAAAGAATTTGGAAAAGATGAAAAATGTCCATCCTTCAATGTTGTTAGACATATTTTTGTACAAAAATTCAATTTGAGGTGCAAGAGCCTTAAGAAAGACACGTGTAACAAATGTGATCTTTATGAAATGACATTGAAAAATTCTACTACCTCAGCTGAAAGAGCAAATGCCCAAAGATAAAAAGAAGAACACCAAAAAATTGCCGAAGATTTAAGGAAGAAGCTGAAGGAAGATTTTGAACAGGCTAAAACTTGTGAAGAAACTGAATGTCTGACTTACGATTTGGAGAAAACCTTGCCTTTACCTAGAATACCGACCAATATAGTTTTCTACAAAAGGCAGTTATGGGTATACAACTGCGGTATACACTCGGCTTCCAACGGTGTTGGGAATTGTTTTGTTTGGGCTGAAGGCGAGGCAGGCAGAGGGGCCCAAGAAGTGGGTTCATGTTTGAGGAAATATATTAAGTGCGTGCTACCTCCTACAGTAAAAAAATTGATTTTGTGGAGTGACTGTTGCGGAGGGCAAAACAGGAATATCAAAATCGTTTTGATTTTAAAGGCTTTATTAAATAGACACCCCACTCTCGAGACAATCAGCTTCCGTTACCTAGAATCAGGACACACTTTCCTACCAAATGACAACGACTTCGCTAAAATTGAGACTCGACTCAAGCAATATGAAAGGATATACTCCGTGGATGATTATATTGCCATTATGAAACAATGCAAAAACAAAAATCCTTTACAGGTCCATAAAATGGAAAGTTGTGATTTTGTTGGATCTCAAATTCTAGAAAAGAAAATAGTTAATAGAAAAATATTTAATGATAAGAGCAAAGTAAACTGGCTCAAAACAAAAGAAATTTTAATCACAAAAAAGACTCAACATTCTTTGTTCATGAGAACTTCCTTTAATGAGGACTACAAAGAACTGAATATTAAAAAGAAATTAAAAGGTGTTGATTTGGGTGTCATAGAAGAAGATTTGCAAGAATTATGGCCTTCAGGAAAACTGATTAACAAAAAGAAGTTAAACGATTTGAAATCGTTATTCCATCTCATACCAAATGATTGCATTGGTTATTATAAAAAACTGAAGGGAGACGATGCAATAATAGACGATATAGATGGTTATTGTGATGAACCCGACTTTGATTTGGATGAGGAGTAGGGTAACATTTGTGTTTTTTTAAATAAAATAAAAATAATAAACATTTTTAAGCTTTTATTTTTGTCATAGTTTGGGACATTTTTGCATTTTTCTTTCCGCAGCCTACACAGCTAATTCCATACAAAATGTATTATGTAATAATGATCCACGCGCAAGTTTTCTTGAATATCTACGAAACTATTAAAATTTATTTACTAAATACATGCATGTAAATTAGTTTAGAACACTTAGAATAACATAAAATTAAAAACATAACATTTAGAACTACAAAGCCAGAGAAATACCGAAATAAACTTTAAACTCTATTATCTCGAAATGAGGTTAGTGTGGACTGAATCATTTTTGCTTAAATCGGTCCAGTTTTTGAACAGAAGAAAAATCTTGTACCGTATTCAAAATTACTCTAGTTAGCTGTTTGATACACAGTATAATTTTTGACCGCGACTTTGGTCGAGTTGTCGCAAGCACGATTGCTGAGCATGCCAGGCCATGGCCTGGGTTCGTTTCCCGAGTCGTGCAAGTGCTATTACGTTTTTCTATCAGTAGTTTCTTAGTAGCAGCCACGGAGTATGGATTTGTGCCCGGTTGATGACAATAGTACAAAAAATTGTGCGTGGAGTCTCTCCGCGCGGAAGAAGTGAAACTTCGTAAAACTACACGCATGCGTTTGAGTGCCACGCATTCACTCTCGTTATTTTATTGAGCTTCTAAATAATATTTTGTTATTTTCTTGTTGTATTATTTTTATTACTTATGTTTATCGCGGTTATTCTACTCATGGAAATTGAGCGAAGGATGATCACACCGAAGAGTCGAATGCATGACGGTTTGCACGCTATCTTGCGCACCTAGTAGAACTACGTAGTCACAAATCTTGTAATACTGCCAATGACTGCCATCTCTTAGTGAGTTTTAGAAAAAAATCCACCTCCATGGTAGAGTTAAACTTGTTGGAAGTCGCATAAGAAGTTTCACTTCAAAATTGTTAAAAATTTCAGACAATTCTTCAAATTTTTATCTTGGATGAAGTGTTTTTCTTAAACTGCTTAAGAAAAGCTTTTTTTTTTGTATCAGAAATGCATTCTACGTTATTGATTTATACCATTTGCTAAACATAGATACTTTTAATTTTTAGAATGAACCTGGGTGGAACGTTACTTTGAACCCTCCGGACCCAGAGGGGGGTCCCGTAGACTACCGATCTTAATCGGCTTATATTTACTCGAGGAACGACTGTGCCAAGTTTCATACTCGTGTCAAAAAAAGTTGCGGCCATTTTTTATCTCCAACAACCTGTACTAACATGAGAGATCCACATAATATGGTCTTGTAGTGCTGGATTGGACTCGATTAAGTCAAATAAAACGTAGGCGTAGATTAGGACCTTATTTAGTTTGGGTTTCGTATACCTACAGTTATAAAAGCAAAATCAATTTATTATTTTTGGGATGTGTGGCAATGTGGCCTTTTTATTTCGTAATACAGAGACCCATTATATCCTAGAAATATAATAATTCACAAACGTAAAAGGAAATGATTAATAGATGTGTCTCATTTGTATTCATTACATGCTTTTGTTTCTTGGATATCCACGAAATAAAATGTATTACTAAACTTGGCACATAGGCATTTGCCTGCGGAAATGGCAAAGTTATTGTACTTATCTACAGTACTATTATTAATGTCCAGAAGTGGGATCCTGCAGGCTAACAGTAGCAGTATTATTGCCCCAGAGAAAAAAATAAAGAAGACTTTCTTTGACTGAATTTATGGACCGAATTTTCATAATGCTGAAATTATTCAATGGCGAAGTTCTTGGTGAGGTCATTATACCAACAGTCTTGCGTGGCTTTCGAGGTCAAAGACTTCATTATTGTAATGTAATCTAGGTCTAGTAGCTCTAGACACTATGGCCCGTATCATTTCAAATATAAACTACTAGCTGTTCCGTGCAACTTCGTCTGCGTCAAATTTTCCCCGTTTTTGCGACTTTTTCAGAAACGCTGTGTTCCTATTGGCCCTAGCGTGGTGTTAGCCTATAACCTTCCTCGATAAATGGGCTATCCAACACTATAAGAATTTTTCATTTCGAACCTGCAGTTCCTGAGATTATCACGTTCAACCAAACAAACTCTTCAGCTGTATAATATTAGTATAGTTATGTGGTTAAAGCTCTATTTAACTCATAAAATGTCTTAGTCTATGCCCAAGGCGAGATCTGAGCTTAAGTATTGTTCTTTGATACAGGCCCAAGTTCCTAGCTCTTTGAGTCTAGTGCTCAGCCTAGATGACGACGGGGTGTCGATGTCGACAGCAAGTCACCCTTGACCGGGTCACAGCAACTAGCAAGAACGACCGCATACTTCGTAATATAAATGCAAATGTAGGGGAAAGGTGTACGAGACGATCCGTTGAGGAGAGATGATCCTTTTTTATTGCAACGAAACTATTAGCGGCATCTAGTTGTTTGCAATGGTAAAACGTAGTCCCCGATATTCCCAAGTCACAGTAAATCGTAATGGCGTCGTAAGTGACAAACAATTTTTTTTTTTTAATAAATAAAAAAATACGTGACATTGATCTAAGGTAAGGTTGACTTTAAGTTTATGCCAAATGTGATCTAGGTAGTCTATTGTGAAGGGTGTTGTATTATTACCTTTGTTTATTGCTCTATTTTGTTTTTTTAATGGCGTGGTAATAGTTGAAAAGATATAGATTCTGATAACGAACATTTAGTAAAAATGTTGATGTTGGGGCGAGATGATTCTATTACTGGTGTACAAGATGATCCCTGCGGATCATCTTGTACACCATCTTTAACCATTTGTATGTTAATAGATTACGTTTTAATTTATTTATTTTTTCTATCAAATTGACATAACAAAATGACATTTAATAGCCTACATTATAGACAAAATTGAAGTAGACTTCTATTCGTTAATTTATCGATTTCAATTAATAACAAAAAATAATCGCTGGCTTCTGTAAAGAAATGGCGTGCCATATAAACAGCAAGTAAACAGTATGGAGTGCCTGTTATGTCACTAAAAAGCCCTTTTTAGTGACATAACAAGCACTCCATACTGTCCATCCAGCTGTGAATCCAGCGATTATTTAAACAAAGTGGCTGGTGGTGCAATAAAATATTTAGGTGGAAAAAAAAAACAGTTTTTACGACAGAACAGGAAATTGAGCTAGTGAAGCACATTCAAGATATGGAGACGAGGATGTATGGATTAACGCGACAAGATGTCTTAACGTTGGCATATTATCAACTTGCAGTTAAAAACAATAACACCCTTTTCCACAGAGAAAAAGTTGGATATGATTGGCTGAGAGGTTTCCGTCAGCGGCATCCAGATATAGCCCTTCGTGCTCCTGAACCCACTTCAACTGCTCGAGCACGGGCGTTTAACAAACTTGTGGTGGGCAGGTTTTATTCCGTGTAAAAATCCATTCAAGAGACGAGAAACCATCCATGCCATCGAATCTATAACGTTGACGAGATGTGCGTTTCTACGGTACCCACCAACAGATCAAAGTTTTTTTGGTTTGCTAGAACTGGACGCAAACAGGTAGCACGAGTTACATCATAGCAGTGCTGTAATTTGTATGTCTTCCTCTGGAACTTTTGTTGCAACCATGTTTATTTTTCGAAGGATTGGAATGAAGATATAACTAATGGATGGTGCACTGCTGGGTCCATTAATTTTGAAATTAAAGATATAGTAAACTCTGATAAGTTATTGTTTATTTAAACCTACCAAAACCTAGGGTATTCCCAAAAGAGGGGCAACATGATCCCCTGGATCATCTTGCCCCTACCATATGGATCATCTTGGACACCGGGGTGTACAAGATGATTCTTTGGTAGCGTTTTAAAAAATGTGAATTATAATATTATGAGATCTAAAAAATTAACATTTTGAGTATGAAAACAGGTAGACAGATAAATTTACTACGAATAAACGCTTTCACATCGGCATTAAGTTGATTGTCTTTCAAACTACAAGCATTCTCCCTTAAGTGAATCATCTCGTACACCTTTCCCCTAGGTTTGTTTATATAGTAATATTAAAATACTAGTTTATACCCGCAGCTTCGCACGCGTGGAGCACGGTAATTCCAATTTATCCTACCGGGATAAAAAGTAATCCAGGTTATAAACTATTTGTATGCCAAAATTCATCCAAATCCGTTCAATCGTTTTTGCGCGGAAGAGTAACAAACATCCATATATACATCCACGATCGCAAAGTTCGGCATCTATAATAGTAATAACAAGATTGTTATGTGCATTGAAGGAAACAATGGTTTTGCTTTATGTTCATTTTAAGACCAGGTATTTCAATTGTAATACAAGATAATAATTGAAACGCCTCATACTACATGTATATTGGTAGATCTTTAGCTAAAATGGAATTTATCAATGGATCCAGAATAATATTGATTCAAAAAGGTCGAATGGGTTGAATGTTTGGATAGAACAATAAAAAGAATTTTAGAGCTATCAAAACCTATTTAATTATAAGTAAATAATAGTTGACCTAGGCAAGATCTACTAGTACCTACCTACATCAGTGAGTTTTTCGCAGTGTTTTGTTTTGTAATCGCGTGCAATAATTAGCTATAGCGCGGTGGATGGCGGTGGCCTGTGGCTGACGCGACGGCGGAAGCGGGAGGTGGCTGGTCGTAGTGACGAGCGTGCTTTTGTAGCGTTTATTAGGCGTATTTCAGGTGTTGCAAACCATGGACGCGGATTTAGTATTTTTATTAGACAGTCCGATTCTAAGATGGAAGATGTTTTACATAAGATAGTGTGTGCATGAAATAAATAAAAACAGAAAAATAAATGGTGAATTACTTTGTATGAAGAATTGAGATTGTCCCTAAAAAATTCGCTGAGTACACTTGAATGCCCATAACACTACAGTATTTATTAAATTTAACGAAAAAAAAAAACAGTAGTCCGTCGCGGGACGCCCGGCAGAATAAATCGTAAATAAAATGGAGTAAGAGAAAAAAATTGAACGTGGAGCTTTAAAACACAAAACAAGATCAACAATCAATCGTAAACTGAAAGTAATGGGCCCGCAGTGTGGACGCACACAATAGTTACAATATAGCTACCGAATTTTCCTTCTCATATGAAATATCACACTTTGATACTTCGTTTAGATAAAGTTAAAGGTGTTCGTGAATGTTGCACCTAGCAGTCTAGAATTCCAAATAGCCAGCCAAGACGAACGTCTTCCTAAACTAGGGTCGATGAACCGCTGTAGGAGCATTTACCTCTTACACTCCTAGTAAGCATACATTTAGCTCCCATTCGCTAATATAGGTGGGTAAACAGTTTGTAAAGCTAAGTAAGAAAAATAGGCACAATACAAAAAATACCTACTGATATTTCTGTGTTTTTGTCAGAATGCCCTAAAATCATATCATGTTGATTGACATATCTGCGATTCATGTGTACAAAATGCAAAGATAAACAATAAATAATAAAAAATAACAAACTTATCGTAAGAATCAATAAGAATTTCTTTATGGCTTAGACTTGCTTATTATTATATTTATTCCTACTTAACCTATTCTATACAGTATGTTAGGTTAAACGAGGGACATATTGAGGGAGGGTATTCAGTATTCGATTCTCGTCCCAAATATGTAAAAAACCTATAACGTATATAGATTTTTTTTTAATGTTTTGTTTAGTGCCTAGATATTATGGACTGTCCTAAGCCAGGTAAGTTTAAAGTATGAAGGGAAAATGGATTATACCTAAGAGTCATTGACCCGCTCACATGTTCTGCGATAGTATTAAGTCGCTAGCGCAAGGGTGTATGTATACACGTTGCGTGACATTTGCGAAAATTTTGGTATGGTTCTGTCTGTTATTTATCAGTGTTTTTTTTTTGTTTATATTTTTATTAGTATCTTGTACTATTATGGGTTTAAATATGTGTCTCGTCTAAACTAACATACTGTATAACACATGCATTGATCAATCAACTGCTATTTTAAGGGTTTTCTATAAGAAAACCAGAAACGAATTCAGTTTCAGGAAAAGTCGTCTGTTAGTTAAAATATTTGACTTTTTGTTCAGACAGTCAGCCCTATATCAATTATTTACCTAATACGTTATCTTAACAAATATCATTAATTAATGACGCAATAATTTACTCAGAACTTTCTATTGCTATCGGTGTGTCCATGCTAGACCGATTAGGTAGGACCAATGTACCTACATAGCGTTAACTAACTTGCAACTTATTTTGTGCTGATTTTCAAAAAAAAATAGAAATGGCATCTCGCAGTTCAGCCTATGAGGTTGTCGTCTGCTTAACCGGACTATGCTGTGGGTGACTTGAGAGTAAGGCCTCCAGCCTGGGCATAAAACTACTTAGGTACAAACTAAGCGAATAGGTGCGCGCTAAGGGCACCCCCTATGGGGTACGAGCCTCGGCTTAGGGCGTTGCTTGGGGTGGACAGCAAGGGGACAGGGTGGAATTGAATGATATCATTGTTTAGGGGGCGATTTAAAACTACTGGCACAGCATTGCGGGCTGGCTCGAGCGAGGGTCGGGGACAAATTTTCCAGACACACCTACTAGATGAACTAACGGGCCTCGCGCACTATGCAGCCACTTCCACGACTTGTCGCATGAGTGGCCGTGGTCTTGAACAAAACTGGGGGTCTACTCTCTAAGCACGAAGTCCGTAGTTTCGGCCGAAGTTACGGTCGTTTCCTACTCCTTATCACTTACGGACATAAAATTCGTTATGGGCCCGAACTAAAAATGAATGACAATGCGATTGGACAGTTGTCCTTACTCCCGATGTGTTTTCAAAACTCATGAATCTGAAAATATTAGAGAGTAGGGTTAATTTCGAAGTATAAAGCTAGTTACGGACGGACCCGTAATTTCGTTGACGGACTTAGAGAGTAGGCCCCCTGGTCGGACGCCCTCTCGAATCTTCTGCATCCAAAAGCTGTGTAGTATGCGAGGGTTCTTACTTCTTACGTGGCTTTCGATTTTCGAAAGATTTTCAATATAAATCGGAAACATACATACAAGGTTTTATTTTACTATTATTTATTTATAATATTCACATAGTCGTAAGTAAAACTAGGTAAAACTTACAAACTAAGCCTAATAATTAAAACCGTAGTAGTGGTTTGACTGTGGGGTCTGCAAGTCTCTATACTTACACTCATTCTTAAATTTCGTAAGTACTTATAAGATTTATAATCTATGTATACATATTATGTTCCTATGTTTCCGATTTATTTATTTATTCATATTTTTTTTGTTAAATGATTAGGTCAATACCGAATAGTTCAATACCTAGTTACATAAATATCGATTCTTTTACACTTTTAATACATAGGTAATATTGATTGTTATTGTGTCGTAAATATATTATTACAATTAGAGCTAAAATAATGAATCATACCGAATAATAATAATAAAGTGAGTTATGTTTAACTAAACGTTTTTGAGAACTCAATGTTTACGTAAGCAAAACCATGCGAGTATGTAAACGCGTGATATTTCATGTTTTTCCTTGTTTCTCTAAGAATTCAATTTAACTTTAGTACAGTACAAAATGGAACTTTAAGAAGAGAAAACCGAAAATTAACATCTGCTACTGAACCTCCACCACCTAGGATTCCACATAGGTAGGTACACACGGCCACATGTCAAACTATACCTAAGTATATTTCCAGTATATCATGGCATCGCTTTGTATAGGTTCCGCGTACAACGAGAGATCTGCATAAACTGGAATTGTTTGGCTTGATCGATCATCGTGCGTACCTATCCCTGTGTCCAGTCTGCTTCATGCCAATCCATCAAAAAGAATAATAAAAAAAAAAACGCTGGATCCATACGTCGTACATTCTAATAGAGAGTATTTTTCTAAGTTCGTAAGCAGAGAGGAAGTATTCCATCCGTCACAAAACTACATAGGAGCTCGCCGTAGAGGGGGAGGCGTAGCCAACTGCCCAGTACCCAAAGTGCACGAGACGAAAGATCGTTAATTTTTTTACATTAACACAAACTTTCACATTTAATACAAACTTTAAAGTCCATATTTTCCGAAATGTCTGAACCAATTTTAATGAAACTTCATACGCATGAGCAGGATACATAGGTCTAAAAAGATAACAGAAATTTCCAATTATTTTCTTTTTTTAAAGATATTTCGAAAATGTTTTTAGTAACTTTTTAGACCCACGTATTCTGCTTGTGCGTATGAAGTTTCATTAAAATCGGTTCTGTCATTTCGGTAATTAAGGACTTGTAAGTCTATGAAATGCCGTAAGGTGTGAACACTCTTAACACTTTCGTCGAACAATAATTTCGTTCGTGTGCCCACAACCCGCCTCCCGAGTCCTCGTAGACGACTTGCATAGGAGTCCTCGTAGACGACTTGCATAGGTACTATTAAAAATGAATTATGTATTTGAACATTTAAATTTTTTGGCAGCGAAAGGGCTAAGTATCGCCAAGCTCTTGGAGGCTGTTTTTATGGACCCCTAGGTACCTATATCTCACACAGGAATGCATAGCTATAACAATATTGCTATAAATGGGAATAGAACACACTACCACTCAATCTTTCACCCGTAACATTTGGTCATTGAGGGACCTTACTTAATTATTTTTCTTTTACTTGTAAAACTACTAAGTATCTACCTGGTACCTATAGTCTAATTTAAGATTTGATTTTCCTTTCAAGCGTACCACTGGTTACTTTAAGCTGAAGTAAACCGTTCCTCTCAATTAAGTTAAACTTCTCGTGCTTATTAAGTAAGCAGTTGCCCGTCTTGGCCACTGTAACTTAAAGTTACAAAACAAAACGGCTCCGTAACGAAACGTCTAAGTAGCACAACCTAGGAAGTGTATAATCTTCTCAAAATCCACAAAAGAATTCTCCGAGTCTCTGAGATTTTGAGTACTTGTAAATATCTACTGGGTCTAAGACCCATGATTTTTCACCTTAGACTAGTTTTCTCAAACAAACCGACATGGGAAAATAGTTGTAAAATTCCTCTCAATAATATATATTAATCTTGAAAGAAAAAAAGTTATGATAAACTTACCTTTAACTTCGACTTATGCACGAGATCTTTATTTTGCAAGGAGTCAAAAGCATGCCATATGCAATTAGTTACGTTTTTCAATAAAGTAGACATTTTCTCGTTCCACAAATATGCACCTCAATTATTTTTTTACTATTTTCTAACAACACAAACACATTTTTCTTCCAATGACTATTAGCTTTTTCGTTCAAAATATTAATAAAAAACTAATTAAAAGAGAAAAAACAAAAACACTTCTAAAAAACAACTATTCCAAATTTAAAATAAAGCAAAGCGCGCGAAAAATTATTTTTTTAGTTACAAAGCGAGAATGGCAATGGAAGGACACGTTCTGCCTCCGCACGCTTAAAACCAGACTGGGCAAACCGCAAACGTCGTGCGATAACAAGCCAAGGAAATGGCTCATGTCGAACGGAACTAGCACGCCTGACAAAGTTGACTTGTTTTGTACATTATTATGGTAATTATAGAAGACTGCAATGAAACTGAGAACTTTACTGAAAAAAGGATCACAAAAAAAAAATGAGTTAACCAAGCGCAAGCCGGCTACAGATTGCACGGCAAACAAAAACAGATATGTACAAAAAAAAACGTCATAATAAATATAAACTTGATGTTTTTATTGCCACCTGTAATAGGTAGGTACCATACGAACCAATAATATAAATTAAACGCGAGTGTACCTAACTCTGTATATGTCTGATAATATTTATTTAAGCTGCACCCTTAAAATCCCTTGGGAAGTTAGGACCTTGGGTTTCATCAACCTACTGCAATTAGTAATAGAGCACTTATGAGCTATCACAATTTATTTAGTATGCAAAATAGTAGTAGGGGTAATACCTATAGCTACGTTTTGAATAAAGCCTCTCATTATTACTGACTAATAAATATGTTCGTAACACAAAGTGTTGCGTATTGTCAGTGAACATGTGTTACAGTAAAACATGGCGCTAATCGGGCTTCATTACGACCGCGAGATGACCTTAATGACTCTACCGATTTGCATGACGTCTGATGCATTCAAAACTGGATGTCTTCATTTGTTAGTTTAAAAGACAAGTGCCAAATAAGAATAGGCCGGTAATGGGTCAACCCACCGGGACCACGGGTAACGAGAGGTAGGTTCGACCTTTCGTTTTCGCCATCTATTTATATAATCTGCTTCATTTAAATAGACAGGTCAGGTATATACCTACCACACAAGGCTAACTTAGCTAATGCTTCTCAAAATGTGAAGTGAACCCATTAAAGGTCAGTCCTATTTTAAGACGAATATTTTTTTGTTAGGGCCTTTATTAAACGCGTTTAAAATTTGTGTTTAAGGATATGGCTTGCTATGTTCTTGTGTTATCAAGACCTGTAGGTCATTGGTTGATATCCGGCTCGAAGGACCAAATTTCTCTAATAGGTAACTACGTTCTATTGTAAAATATGACTTCTTTTTTAATCAGACTAGCAGCGTCTGTTAAATACAGTTAGTTAAGTGATAATATAACGTTGTTAACTTGTCAGTAGGTTATGATAGGTCCTATTCGACCTACAAGTCAACAACTACTTGCATCCTGCCTTCATTTGTTTTCCGCAATAAAACCAGCAGGCTTGCGATTACTCTTTGCATATCGGCAGTTTGATCTCACTGAGTGCTCAGCCTCCCTCACATTATAATTACATTACTCATCATTCGAGAAACCGCTCGCCTTCAGATATTTTCACCATAAGCGCACGCGACGGCACTGAGTCATGAGGACATACAACTCATTTAAATATACCTTGCCAAAGATGCGTTGAGTGGGTATACCAGATTGATATTGACAATATTTACTTATTTAAACTGTTATTTTTGGATTCGCCCCTTATTTTGTTTTCTTCATAGATCCATATAATTACTAGGAAGGAAAGTGGAATGTTTAAAATATTAATAAATGTAATCAATCGGAGTTATTTTTGAAAGAGCCCATTTGCCTACATTGATGTAAATTGCACTTCAAAAAAAAAGTTGTAACTGACAGCTGCATAACATTTCATGTTCGAAATTTAAATATTGCTGCGCAAAGGGCAAAGACATTCCTATACCCGCACGTTCTTAATGCCGTACCATAAACACAATTACCCTCATTCTCGAGGTCGCCTGTTACCAAACGAGTTACAGGAATCATCTCTGCAGTGTCCATATGTGTGGTAGGTCAGACATGCAAATAAATACTTCTATCGGAAGCAAATCAAGGCTCTGTCCTTATCTGGAGCGGGCATTCACGCTATCAAATAAGATCTTGTTTCTTAAATAAATGTACGTATGTATGTGTAATGTAATATTTCCAGGAGTATTTTAGCTCAGTAACACACTAGTGAACAGAAAAATAATAAATAAAATAAAAATAATGGAAAATGGGAAGTCGGTTAAAATAAAACACGAGTTTCTTTGGTAAGTGTTTATTAGGTAATTACTACTACACATAAATTACATATAGATAAAAATTACGATTACAAAAATGTACCGTCTTGTCGATTGTCATCGACTTCCCTCGATAAGGGCCAACTGCCAATATCTCAGGGTTGTCAGTCTTGATAAAAAGCCAGACATAAAAGTTGTAAAATCGCGAAAAGCCTGAAAAAGCGCTAACTATAACCAGTCAACTAAGTTAGCTATTCCCTTTTAGGGCTAACCCGGGTATGTTTATATTTATACCCAAATTAGGTCATATTTCTAGTTAATTTACTAAAAGCACTTTTGCCTTTGCAAATCTAATGCTTCTGACAACCCTGATAATCCCTATTCCTTAGATCTATTGGCTAATAAGCGCCATAAAAGCCAAAATTATGCTATGCATGCACTAACACTATTCCAATATATGCGAATAGATTAAATAACCGATATTGTAACGTTTTTTCGAAATATTCACAACTAAACAAAAGTTGTGCAGAATAAGTACGTTTCCTATCCCAAGCCTTTCGCGCTCCGAAACACATGAAAAAGAGTTATATCTAAATAATCTCATGTTATATACAGAAACATTATTGGAATGTAGAATATATAAAATTTAACAAACCACTAAATTACTTTTATTAAAAAAAAAATGCCTGAAAATGGCAAGGAATTCTTTTTTGATAAGGTACATACATACAAATGATTCCCAACGTAATCGTAAATAAGGCTTGTTCACAACGGCTAATGTTAGGCAGACTAACTTCCACTTATTGTTTTTATTTCACTAGGATTCAGTGTCTAGACAAAATTAGTTAATAATGAATATGCAGGCGTGCCTGTCTGAAGCTGGGATTGGCTGCCAAAGTATGTCTTACAAGTGGCAACAGTAAACGATTGCGGTTGTGATGGACACACCACTTCATTTACTTTGGAAGTATACGCACATTAACCTTTGCTCCACAATACCTTATAAGTAAAAAAGTTTAAAAATAAGTAGCTGCCGAAAAACACAGTTCCTTTAATTTCGTTTAATGTTGCAATAACAGAAAAGTAAAATGCCAATATAAATGAGATTTAAGTATATAATTTTTCTACTAATTATTTAATCCATTTTCAGTAACGTAAAAATCTAACTTTGAGTTAGCATTTGTATTGCATAGAGATTTAGAGAGATTACAAAGGCTTAAGAGATTACAACACAACCTTCGTAAGGAAAATGTACCGAGTTAAACAGGGTGATAAGAGAATTGCGCAGGGGTGAATAGAGACAAAACTTTGAAAGGGATTTTAACGGTGAATTAATATAAGCAAGTTACCAACAATAGGGGATAATCCTATTTTTTTTCCTTTGTCCGTCGGGTAGTTTATTGAAAAGTATTGGACACGTATTTTTTCTTTTTTCACGTGGTCATAAAATTACGGAGATATATTGAGTTGAAATGGCGCATGACGTCACATGTAGGTAAGTTTTATACCTACTTGTGACGTAGTAAGCCCCCACTCTCCAACTTTAATGAGTTCTAACTAAGTAATTTTTTGATATTTTGATAAAACAAAAAATACGTGTCTAATATTTTTGTATTACCTGTCTGACGGACAAAATAGAATGTCGTTTTCTTTACCCAGTCCGATCCCCTATTTAGTACGTCTTTTTACTTCTCTTATATTTATTTTTTTTGCATGTATATTTCTTTAAAAAAACTTTCAATTAAAAAAAAATAGGTTTCAGCCTGTGTCGGTAGCAGGGTCCAACCTACCGGTGGGTAGGGCTCCATTTACAGGAACCTGCTCACAATACGGGTCGTATCGAGGAGGACTGCCTTGTGAATCAGGCCCTTGGTACGACGGCCTAGAGAGAGCCTCGATAGATGTTCGTCAAGGCTTTTGGCCATCAGGCCATTGGCCGTTAAGGTAATTGGCACAATGATAGCCGAGTTCATATCTCACAATCTCGTTATTTACTTTATCTACTTCGGTTTCGTTATATTCGAATTACAAATTTGACAGCGGTTTCATTATAATACCCATAACGACATCGGGTTGCATTATGCGAATCGTCATAAATTCTAAAACACAAGCAAAGACATTCTGAACATACAGCCAGGTACCTATAATATTACTTCGAAATAGAGACAATGTAAAAGATGTTTTTAAAAATGGAACAAGTTTATAACAAAAGTATCGTATACTATTTGGCTGTTGCGGCTACAAGATCTTTGCCTTATACCTAATAAGAAGTAGATAAAAATACTTATTTGTCTATATCTGTGTTTTATTCCTTCTTTCGTAGATAAAACCTTGTATGCAACTGTACGTTATTGGTCTTTTAATAACTCGTGCCCACGAAAAATGGCACTCGTATTAAAAGACAGTCCATAACGTAACAGTTGCATAAATAGCTATAATCATTTAGATACCTTGTTACCAACATCCCATATCAATTCAACGGTGAAATCCTTTTCAAAGTTTTGTCAACCCTGCGTTTCTATTCACCCTGTTTTACGGTATTAAATAAATTGTCTGTAGTTTTTTAACTTAGTTACTACAATATTCGACACATGCGTTTCTTGTCTCTTTCATCCGCTTATTACAATAAACAAGTCCAAATAAATATAATTAAAATTAAAATAACATTTTATTTGTTTCATACAAAAATATTGTAATCATATCTAAAAAAAACTTATTTGTACATAGAATAAATTTTAACGTAAAGTTGAATATCAAAACAATCGGGACTTTCCCATATTATTACGAAAAATAATAATTGAACATTATGTCATTTGACATGAAAATCTTATTCAATCTACGACAGGTTAGTAAGATGTGATTCTTATTTTTAATGACTTATTATTCAGTTAATTTAATGCAATTTTCCATGAGACTATGGATAGAATCCGCGTTATATTGGTATACGGCTGCAACCATAAATGTTACAGCACCATGCTGAGATAGGGGCCTTTAATAGGGATGATGACTGGGTAAAGAAAACGAAATTCTACTTTGTCCGTCAATCAGGTAATACAAAAATATTAGATACGTATTTTTTGTTTTATCAAAAGAATACTTAGTTAAAACGCATTAAAGTTGGAGAGTGGGGGCTCACTACGTCACAACTAGGTATAAAATGTACTGAGCCGTGACGTCATGCGCCATTTCAAGTCAAAATATCTCCGTAATTTTACGATTACGTGAAAAAAGAAAAAATACGTGTTCAATACTTTTCAATAAACTAACCGACGGACAAATAAAAAAAAATGAGTCACCATCCCTATTGTCCTTTTTTATTTTATTTTTTGTTAACTTTTTATACAATTTGGTTTCTGTTAATTTTAACATCTTTTTTGTGTCCTGTGTGTGTGTGAGTCCAATAAATACTTTTTCTTGCTTTCTTTCATCCGGTTGGACTTGAAGCCGGCCCAAACATACTTGGGAAAAGGCTGGGCAATGATGACATGCTTTATCCTTACTAAATGCCCATTTTAGAGCAAAATACAATCAGTCAATCAGCAGCAGTTGGAACAGTGCACGTTTACCTCAAGCTGGACTTTATAGGCATAATTTAATGGGTGGAGTAATTGAAGTTCGTCAGTAAAAAGAGTTAATTTTTTTTCCTGTCTTTTCCTACATTGGATATTTTGTCAAGGCGGTTGCTTCTAACAAATCTGTACAGATTTGAAGGATGTTACCCTGGTATATTTTTTGAATCGGGGCGTAGTTGAAACTTATATCAAGTTCTTGGCTTTTTTTTCGCCATGTCTACCATCTGACGCGATTTATCTCGTACTCAATTATTTTATAATGTTTCTTTTTTTGTATTTTTATATTTTTCTTTGAACATAAAGTAAAGTTTCCTTTGCATTAAATTGACCGAACAACGCAAACATTTGACACGTAGTATTACATTCATGATTTAACAATGTGGAATACTAGTTTTGTAGTATGACTAGACTCGTCACAGAAACGTGCCTTATGCTAAGGGTACATTCAACGACTATTACATTCATTATTATTATTATTTTGTGCCATCTCACTTTGGCAAGAGCTGTTGACAGAATTGCAGTACACAACCAGCGTTTGGGACAAAGCGTTCGAAGCGTTTTCTTAATTATTTTGTGAGACACATAACTCCTGTTAGTTTAAGTATTGATAAAATTAAATTAAAGATAGTTAATATTTTGCTAAATGATCATATATGTATCAATTTTGACGTTAAACTTGCAAAATGTTAGCCATTTTCTGGCATCAGCCACTTTATACCTAACGCTGGTTTGAGTGTTGGACGTCAGATTCGTCAACTGCATCGGTTGTGTGTTCTGAAATCTGTTGCTATGTAAGAACTATGCCTTAAATATTGTCTATGGTTAATACATCTGTGAAGATCAACGGATCACTGATTGCCGTGGCGTGCGTCTAGCTCGTTTACACTCTGATAAGTGGTCAAGGAAGTAAATAGTCAAACAAATTGACTAGTAACTTAAATTGTCCGTATAGTCAAATCACATGAATAAGATGACTTTCAATTCTAATTGGAGTTGTTCAATCCTAAGCTTTTTTTACTTTATATCGAATCGTAGAATGGTGAATAAAAGGACTATCCAGATTGAACTAAGTCTTTACGTATAGTTAGCATTGATTGCTATTTAATATCAAGGGCTGTGTTATAAGGTATTAATGCCTTCATTTGTCTAGTGCGAGAGAGTGACGGATTTATACATGTTCTATAACACCATCCCTTTTTCGCAAAGAAAGGCATTTATGCTCTAAACTACACACAGCAATATTTATTCGACTTACTTTTATAAGTGAAACCGAACTTTAATCAAACAAACCTCGAGCATATGGCAGAATTTGTTTTTTTTTTTTTTTGTAATTATTGAGATTTAATAACAAGACTTTCCGTTCAAAATGTGAGAATCTACTGACGATTTCCGCACACAAAAATAAAACTTAAAATTAAAAAGAGATTACGAGTAATTGGGAAAGTTTGGAAGGTACTTTATGCGAGTTTTTGATGTAAATACAAAAGGAATAATTTCAGATCTAATATTTCGTTAAAAAGTTGAAGTTTACTTATGGACTGATGTAAAAACAACTTGTATAGTATCTTAATTATTGAATACTCACAGTGGCAGTGTTCTAATTGATATTTTTCAAATTGTTTTTCAGTTAATACTTGAGGGATTATTAAGTTAGTGTAAGCTACCCAAATGTCCTTTCTTTGGTATTGTTCGTCGTTTCGTTGAGCTCCTTGAGTTATAAGTCGAGCTACACGATAACTGACAAATGCTTGCACTGACTGGACAGGTCCACTCAAATCTGTGTGGTTCTTTCTTCAAAAGACCATTTCAGATACTAATCTGCATAGTCCTCGTGTAAATTGAGCAATGTCTGGACTTTAAAAGAGTAACAAGTTAACAGAGAACCTCTGAGTTTGTGTCGGCTGTTTCTTCTCAGAGTAGTCAGGTACGAAACACCGGCCTCATCTAGCTTAAAAAAAAAATGACGTGTAAAAGTGTTTGTAAAAACCTACTTGCAAAATAAACATCATTTATCAAGTCCGACAAAGTTGAACAGGTGGTTAAAATATTAATAGTGCCAATAATTCAGTTGGCAGCGTTACTACATGTTAAGTTTATTTTGTCGGTTGGTAGATTGTTTGAATTTAAAACTTTGCTCTGTCTCTGTCAATCGTTTGATGACGACAGACGCGTGATGATGTTTTAATACGTTTAATTCGCGGCCGAGCTCGGAGAAGATGGCGTTACAAGCTGAACAACGTACAGAATCAAAGACCAGTGCTCCACATTGACCCTTGATCGAGGGATCGAGACACCTGCACGCGTAGCATGACCACTGTAGAAACGAGTTTTGTCTATGGAAGAATCGACATAATAACAGGTACACAATGACTATGTGTCAGTTCGTCGATTCTTCCGTCGATATAGCCCGTTTCTACGGCGGGCATGCTACGCGTGCTGGAAGTCATGGGGCCTATGCACAACAATGGGATGAGGCAAGCTGACAGTAACAGTAAATTGGTGTAACGCTAAAAAATATTAGGTGTGGTGCAAACGGGCTTTAATCTGTATTACAGCCAATATGGTTGAAGGGACAACCAGTATGGTTTGGACTCAACTAAGTCGGATCATTTAATTATGTTCTTAACGAAACTAGACATCTGAAAGGCCATAATCACAGGTTACATTCGAAAACTAAGCAACTAAACACGCGAAATATTGGCAGGGATACATTATGGAGTTAAGTGGTCCAATCGATATGGTCTAAAATTACAGGAGAAAGCGCTCCAAGCGCCTTCAAAAATATAAATAGGTTTGGGTAACTAGGGTAAATCGTCAGTCTCGAGAGGTTCGGTTCAGTCCGTTTTAGCAAATTAGACCCTGTATTATGATAAAATATCTTTTCAGTCCCCTGTGCAGTCTCGATTACTCCGTTTATTGTCATATATGTGAACACTGACAATGTTAGAGTGACATTAATAACAATACGTGCTATTTGGCGTAGTTTGCGCAATAAACATTTAAATGGAAACTGACAGGAGACACGTAAAGTTTTAACAAACGCGGACGGGTAAAACGCGTGTTTCAATAAGATACTTGGCCAATGTTTAGGCTGTACCTTCACAGATGTATAACCTCGGTGGGATAGGTGTCGGTTGGCAACAGAGTTCAGTCGTGGGCTAGCGTGGGGACGTGGGGGGCGGCGGGAGGGGCGGGACGGGCGCTATGCGGCGCGGGGCGAGGCGGCGCGCGGGGCGGGTCACCGCGCCACGCCGCGCCCGCGCCGCCCCGGCTTGCCGCGCCGGTTGAAGCCCCTGCAACCAAACATTCTCATTTAAAGCGGTGTGTTCCAGCTGATATTCAAGAGACGGAGAGTTATGCCTCGCCGCTGGTATGCCATCTCCCATAGTTGCATATGTTACTACCGGTGCGCACGCCAGCGCCACGCGCACGCCTTTAGTCTGCTCGTCTTAAGGCTGATTTTCTACCAGATATCACATTATGGGTTAGTTCCTCACACATCCTCACCCGCTACGCATCCTCGCGCCACCTCTGATAAAAACGAGTTTTAAGAGAATGTCGTTACAAAGAGCATCAGAAAGGAGTGCTCAAATTTAAGGGAATACAGACCATCAAACTGAACCAGTTGCTCTATGGGACCGGACTTCGCAATCGCGAAAAAACAGCAGCTATGTACGAAAATTTTGTATGCAGGCTGTATACCCGGAGCCAATCAAACTGCAGGGGCTACCAATAGATTGTGTTGTTAGTAATCTGTATACTAGGCCTACCTGTAGGGGCCGCGGTATGCAGGCCGAGCAGCTGGGGACCCAGGAGCAGAGTTATCGTTGGACGAGTTTCCATTCTGGCGTCCGTTTCCAGTGACGTGTCCGTTGCTAGCTTTCGCTCCTTCATTTGACGCCCCCGGAGTTCCGTTAGAATTATCCTGCATATAATACAATATTGTGTTAATACACCGAAAAATATTGTAACCAACAAATAATATAGATAACACCAAAAAAAAAAACAAAGTCAAAAGTAATGGGTACCGTCAGGCAAATGAATTGTAAACGTCCTACAATAATTTACTGTTTTATAAAAACGTATGCGGGTTGATTTTATTTGATAAGTGTTGGCTAAAAGTCAGTTTTCATATTTATTTATAATGAGTGATGGTCGCAGTAGCGACCCTTGTGGTACTCCATTTATAAGATTTAAATACTTAATTGTAATCTATCTTACATCAAAATTTACAATAATACAAAAATATAGAGTTGCAACTACTAAGCAATGTGTATTTTTTTATCCTTTGAGATAACGGACCATTTAAGAAGTAGGTGTTATACTTAGTTAAACGCTTTGCTAAAAGTCGTATAACCACACTGCGGATCTTATATCAAAGTTGCGTATTGACTGGGTTATCTTACGGCATTTTTTCAGAGCATTTTAGATAATTATAATACAGCCAAAACCACAAAGCCATCCCAAATGCCATTAAATGCGTCCATGTTGCGCAAAAACCTTTGTTATTTTATTTAAAATGAAAGGAAGAAGTTAATGAGTTTTTTTAACCACCTCATGCTACACAAAAAAAAACTATGTATTTAAGTAGTAATATTTCACGAATAATAATATACCTAACTCGCTAATAAGTCTATCTCGCCTTAAAGTGCATAATAGCAATGTGGCCTAAAAAAAAAAAATTTGGTACGTTATTCTCGTTGTCTTCCGGAGTTGTGATGGTAAGCGGTGGTGGTCCAGAGTCACCACATCCAATCACACCGCCCTTGGACATCTGGTAAGCCAGAAGCTTCGCCATCTTCTTCTGCAGCTCCTGTAAGACAAATAGTTCCTCTGAATTTACTAGCATCGACATAGCTGTCGATACTAGTGTACCAACTACATTTTTTTATACGAAGGGCAAAAGGAATATGGCGGGATGCCATGTATTCGTTTATTAAAAGAGGTTTAAATATCCAGAAATATCTGGTTAAACTGTCGCTAATCATTACTAAACTTTAAAAAGCAGCGTTTAAGAATAAACCCTTTTAAGACTATTATTTTAACCGGCTATTACCCGCGCCTAAAGAAACGAATTTAAAATGGCGCCCAAAGTAAAGACCTGATCATGTTTCACTTGTACACAGCGAGGGAGCGAGAGGGCATGATTAGGGCCGCCATTTCCATTTCGTAGGTGTGTCTTTAGAAACATTGATAACCTCGGCACACTTACTTTGATCCGATCCAGATCCAGCCTGTCCCTAACTGTACGCCTAAGTCAAGGTTCGTAATACACGTGGGTTGCCTTAGCGTGTAATTGCTTAGTTTATAAGTTGTATGCTCTAGCTGGATGCCTTACCCTCAATGCACGCACATGGCTGACCGGTTAAATAGACTACAGCTTCCTAGGTTGACCTGCGAGATGCCATTCACAAATAGAGACAGACTTACTTTCATTTCGTCCGTCAATAAGAACGGTGCTGCAGTGAATGACATCATGGGCGGTGGTGCACCAGCCAGCGTGTCCACCTCGATGGTAGTCAGCGTGATACGGCACACGGGGCAGCTTTCCTAAACACATGGAAATAACACTTTTAGTACTGCTTCTGACTGCGTGAAGGATGGTATGGCTATAAAGGAAAGTTACCTCCATGATGATGAGTAACAGAAGTATGAAATAAGACATGCTGCGCCGACCACAAATTAATTGGAATAAAGGCAGTGGAATGGTGATGATGAGTCCCGAATGTGTGAATGGCGTAGCATTTGCTCTAGTTCTCCATCTCTCTTTTATTATCAGATATCTTTTACCTCACCAGAAAACACGTATTGTATGACTGATATCCCTACTGACGAAACTTGCCAGAGGTAAGGCAGAGTAAGATTCAACCGCACACTGGCAGTCCTCCTAATGTCCTGAAATAACATTCATTTTCTCTTTTTTCATTGTTTTTTTTTTGTCGTGAACAGCTATGAGCCAATGAAACTTAATAGGCTTGGAAATTATAACGCTTTATCTAACAGACGGCTCGAAAGTGTGTAAGTGTGTCTGTCAGTGACGTAGCAGAGTGCGAAATAAATTGAATATTTACGGATGCAGCTGAGCTTATAAGAGTTTAAAATGTTAAAACCGTCTCGAAAAATTTAGCACCATGGATTATGGTTAGGTTTACTATATTTGTTCATGTAGAAAAAGGAATTACCTACTAATTTTGTCGAGTTACCTGGAAAGGAGAACTAAAAGAAAATTTAAGATTGCCACTCTGGACAAGTTAGCTTTTCTGTAGTACTTTTATTCAGAGATATAACTTATTTAATGGACTTAGGGAGACAATGTTAAGCAAGAGCGAGCTAAGCGAGCTCGAAAATCTTAATACCCTGCCTTGGACAGGATAGAATTGTTGTGTGGATACAGGAATTACTTGGGCGAGTTATAAACAAAGTTAAGATAAAGCAGCATAAAGAAAAAGCAGCCAGCTCAATTTTTTTTTACATCTTGCTTCGAAAATAAATTCTGATATGTAATTTGAGATCAAAATGTCTAAATACTCCATTTTTAGCAAGGGGCTCCTAATTAATTTCATCCTCCGTCTATACCAGTCCACCAGTCGAAAAACTAATAGAAGTACCAATCTAGAGGCAGAAGAAATGAGTCTCTATTCATTCATTTGCGCTAGTACCTAAACTATAATTAAAGTTTTTTCGCATGGTTCTAAATATGCAAGATTGTAGCGGTAGTATGCGGACTCAGAGGCTCATTAATAGCCTAATATGTTCTACTGTACGTTATAATTTATTACGTATTGCTAATTCTATCGCATCAGACAGGAAAAGTTATCATTTAAAAAAAAACAGAGCCTCTAGTGGGGCAGCGCCCCATCCCCCCAGCGACGTCTATGACTGCACACTTAAGAACTAGTAGTAAATATATTTAGGTCAGATTACTACGCCAACTGACGTCCACTTAGGTCTGAGGCAAATCACATTATCCGCCACACTCCTTGGATTTTGCATTTAGTGGCAAAAACATGAATTGTTCTGTTCATACAGCTATAGTTTATTTTATGGCAATCAGGGATATGACAAAGAAGAACGGGTACTACGTAAGTAAATCGCAAGCTCGATCAATTTGTTGAAAATAAATAATTATTCAAGGCCTAAACAGACTGACTTTTACCTGACTACTGCGAAGCCAAACGGCAGGGTTATGATTTTGACCGGGTACTTCTAATAGCACAGCTAAGGAATTTAGCTCAGCATTATAATTTGGTTTTTTCACACTTGCAATTGCTGTATGACGAAGGTAAAGGAATAAGACCTAGTTAACAATAATATTAGAAAAGGCGCAACGAAACTGCAGTCTATCGACGTCTCGATTGGTAACACTGTTAACAATATTGTATAAGATGTATGATGTAACACATTTTAGTTCAACGATCGACCGCCGTATGTTTGCACCCTGAACCAGACGAAGAAGGGTAATAAGAAAAATATGAATCTCTAGTTATTTTGTAGTTACTGTAATTGAGACTGGTGACAAAAATGTGATACAGAAACTGTGGAGGCAGTTGCAGGAGAATTTGCCAATGATAAGCAAACAGAAAAAGTTGTTGACACGGAAAATTTAAATTATTATTCCCTTGCCCTTATTTATCCCAATTCATTTGGCGTCATACATACATTTCTATTACTCATTGAAAATTGTAGATAAAATCATCTTCATCATTTCTCTTGCTCTTATCCCAATTTATTTGGGGTCGGCGCAGCATGTCTTCTTCTTTGATAATTAACTCAAATATAAACCAAACCGAACAAGAGTAAAAGAAATTGAAACAGATACTGAATATTTATAACCAGGTTTGAATAAAGAATAATTAATTTTATAAGGTAAATGAGACTTACTCTGAATGGTGTCCTGGTCACCTGTTGCCAGTTCGGCAGCAGTTCCAGCTCCTCTTGATAATAGCGCCTGGCAGAAATCAGGTGAGCAGCAAGACAGTGGCTATGGAAATAGTGATAGCACTGGGTCCTAATAAACTCGTCTCCTTTCATAAACCCGAAGAGGCAGATCATGCACTGACCACTGGGCAAGTTACTCTCTGTGAGGCAGTCGCGGATGAGCTAGAAAATATTTTTACGTTATATATCTTATTATCATCATCATCATTATAAGCCTATAATGTTCCCACTGCTGAGACAGAGGCCTCCTCTCTGTGAGGGAATGGGCTGTAATCCACCAAGCGGGCTCAGGGCAGGTTGGTAGATGTCACAAATCTACAAATTTTTAGTTCTAGGATATGCCGGTTTCCTCAGGATGTTTTCTTACACCGTTTTTGAGGGCAGCGGTGATGAAATAAATTACACAAAGTATTGCGGCTGCCTGGGTTCGAACCCACAGCTTACTCTTCGTAAGTCATGGCTGTAACCACTGGGCCACCGCTGCTCTGACAATGTCTAGTGTCTATACTATATGTCTTATCGCTAATAGCAATATCTTCCAGACCACCTTTAATTTGTTAATTATCAGACAAACTTCAAACACATAGGCAAAATTATTGCTGCCAAACTCTGGGCAGAACTATACATTGTATAATTCATACTATTATTACAAAAAACATAACTAGACAAGTTAAAAAAGAAACAAATATTTGGCACAAATACCACAAGGAGCATTTCAACAAATCAAACTCAAATAATAACAAAAAAAAAATGGAATTAAGTGTGCCTCTCAGCCAGGCTCAAAAGTTCTATTTCAGCGATAATACCAGACATATTATTATTATTATTTTTGTTTTTTGTTAAAACTTTGCCCCACACTAGGAATTTCTCTTGTATTGTGGGTGCGTTTACAAACATTTAAACTCACATGCACAAACAACCAACAAGCACAAAAAATTATGCTGTATGATTCTGATTTTCAAAGGGAGTTATAAATAGGAGCTTTTGACTAACCAAGACCTTGCTAATAAGATAGATGTGGTGCCTCAAACCTGAATTCAAAGTTACTAAGGATTATTTACCTACTAACTGTTGCTTCCAGTTTCACTAACAACAGTAACAACCTACAAAATTAAATTAAAAATAAGAATCAATTGTTATGATTGGGTGAGCCATATAAGCAGAATGCATTGTGACAGTTGGGCTAGTGCCATAATGCAGTGGGTGCCATAAGACGGGCATTTATTGCCAAAGGAAGGCCAAGAAAATGATGACCTGCAGGCATTTATTGGAGATTTGTGGGAAATTGCCAGGCACAGGAGGAAGAAAAAAGCTATGGGGAAAGCCTTTCACAAATTTGACAGGGGGGACAATCCAGTCTGATTAATAAGAATAATTTATTTCAATTACGAAATATATTATTTGTCTTAACAGTGAAGCAATAAATAATAAGTAGAAAATACATATACTTACTTAGATGAAAGTATTGAATGTATCCAAGATTAATTTATAACTATCCAAGTAATACATAATCCAATTAATCATACCTATTTAAATTAGTAATACATACTTTAATCTAGTACTACAATAAATCTTTTTAAGTTGAGTTTCTTGTCCACCCTGGGACATGATATGTGCAAGCAATTCTGAGACAACATAGTAAGGGTCTTTCCTGAACCTATAAAACAAAAAATGCAACTGAGCTTTTTTAATAAAGCCTTACCTCAATGAGTTCAAACACCACTGGTTCACCACGGCAATCAGCGAGTTTCTCACGGATTTGTAGGTGAATGTTAGCCAGGATGTCATCGTCGAGTCCTCGTGTGTTCCTCAGCGTCACCTCTGGGCTACTGTCAGGGTAACCTTGTGTCAGCTTCACAACCAGCGTCGCACAGACATACTGCCGGTCGACATCATTACCAGTCGACGGATGAAGGACGGTTTCGATGATATGCGGCACCTCCTCAACACGTTTAATCACAACATCATCCATTAAAATTGCTTCTAGAGCTTCAATCTCATCCGTCACTCTGAAAAATGCGAAATATTGATCACTTTGCTCAGGATATGATAAATTCCAGGGCTACAACTAATTACACACCTTTCATCCATGATGGACGACATATTGACTGGTTTATACAAAAACTAGACCCGGGAATCTAGGGTGCATTCAGTTCAGACAGGCGCACTGCAGCTAACGCAACGAAACAGCTGGGATTTCAATGGAATTCGCGACTGAAATCAAAATCAAATCAATCATGACCTCCATAGATTAAAAATATTTTAGGGTTGTACTATGTCTGACATTAGAGTTACTCGACTAAAAGTTTAGTCGAACTTTGTGTTCCTAGTGTTTTTGTTAAGACAACAATTAGGTTTTTATTGGCATGGTTCCATTTAAATTAAATGGAAAAACATATGGGAATCTGAGTTTGCGACAAGATCAATTGATGAATCAGTTGACTTTTTCAATCAAGTTATTCTCAATTTACACATAAATACATTCCACGAAAATTACAGCGTCACAAAAATTATCCAAATTGGTACAATTCGGCATAATAAAAACAATTAAAGAAAAATACAAATATTTCAAAAAAATCAAGTCTTACGGCAATATAGCTGATGAGTCTACATTTAGGCTTCTCCGTGAAAGAGTAAAGGTATTAGAATCACAATGTTATGAAAGCTACTTGAAGTTAACCGAAAAATCTATTAAAGACAACCCAAAATATTTTTGGAGTTTTGCTATAAAGACACAACTCAAATGCAGTTCCGAGCACCTTAAACTTTAATAGCGAAGCGTTGCGTACCGGTGAAACAATATGCGCGTACTTTCATTCTACATTTCTAGATACCAACCCTAGTCGTGGAATTTCTTTCTTTTTACTGAATGTACCAACCTATCTGATATTTGTAGCATTGAAGTAAACGTTGAAGATGTTTCTAACTTGCTTCGCAAGTTGGATACTTCTAAAGCGGCTGGCCCGGATAATATTTCATCCAAATTTCTTGCTCGGTGTTCGACTTCTATTGCCCAACCTATCTCGCTTCTCTTCAGAAAATCATTGGACGCTTGTGTTGTACCAAAACTTTGAAAATCGGATTTCATAACGCATATTCACAAAAAAGGAGTCAAAACAGAAATTGCTAACTACAGGCCGATATCCAAGCTCTGTATTGTAGCAAAAATCTTTGAAAGGATTATCTTCAACCAGGTGTATAGTGCTCTTAAAAAATCGTTTAGTTCCTTCCAACATGGTTTTCTGAAGGGTAGGTCTACCGTCACTAACTTAATTCTGCTAAATGATTTTATTACTGACACCATGGACAACGGTAAGCAGGTTGACGTCGTTTATATGGATTATAGTAAGGCTTTTGATCCGATTAACCATGAGATCCTAATATAAAAGTTATATAGTATGGGAATACGAGGTGATTTACTCAGATGGTTTTCTTCTTATCTGGAGAACAGATCCCAAGCAGTAGTACTAAGCAATTACATGTCTAGTTGGGTGCCTGTCCCCAGTGGAGTCCCCCAGGGTTCATTACTCGGTCCATTACTTTTCATTATATTATTATATATATAAACGACATCAACTCTTGCTTGATCTCAACCAAACTGTTGTTTTGCTGACGATATGAAAATCTATGCCAAAATAACATCACATGCGGACGTGATTGCACTTCAGGATGATTTATGTCGTCTGGAGTTTTATTGTCGTAGGGGTAGGCTTGATCTCAATCCTGCCAAATGTTTGGTTCTAACCAACTCTCGAAAGCGCTCAATTATACCTTCATCGTATAGCTTGGGTGATCAATTGTTACCTAAAACGAACCGCATCCGAGATCTGGGGGTACATCACGATTCTAAGCTTACGTTTGAACTTCACGTCGTTGCCATAGTCGCTAAAGCATCTAAAGCACTAGGTTTCATAATGCGGCTCTCCAAGTGCTTCAGTCAAACCAAAACTTTAAAAATTCTTTACTGTACTTTTGTTAGAAGTCACTTGGAGTACGCGTCTGAAATCTGGAATCCATGTTATCACAAGTACATTGATCGTATAGAGAGCATCCAGAAAAGGTTCATTAAGTATTTTTGTTATCATCAGAAAGTGCCCTACCGGTCTGAAGATTACCTCAATCTCTGTAAGAACTTAAGAAGTATCATTTACCCTTAATTAATGGGCGAGCAATTTCTGGTTGTATTTCATTATATCCTATCCAAATTTTATTTTAACGTTCCCGGAAGGTCAAAGCGATGGAACGTGCCGTTGCGTGTTCCATTTACCTCTACGAATTGCAGGCAAAATTCATTTATAGTGCGCGCAAGTAGAAGCTATAATAGCATGTGTAAACAGCATGATTTTGATGCATTCATAACGAGTGTGTCCTCGGCCAGAAAGTGCCTGAGCCGTAACTTTTTTAACTAAGATTTTTTAAGGTTCTTCAGGTTTTTATTCTTGTATTGAATGTTGCATCTAAAATGTGAATTTAGCTTAAGCTTGAAGGTTATACTGTATATTTTTTTTGTAGCTGTTTTTTTGTGTTGTTCACACCCTATCTTTATATTCTGTTTTTAGAAGTGAGGACTTTTAATTGGCTGTCTGTCTCACATACTAGTTTTTTTAATCTGTTTTTTCTTAACTGTAAGTCTTCCATAGATAATAAATAAATATTCCGTTTTTAACCACATAACATTTGGGTACTAGTTACAACTAAAACCCAACCCAAGATTTAATCAAGTTACATTGGTCTGATGTTGAGCACATCAGACCAATTTATCTTGCCTCATCCTCATACTATGGCAAGTTGGATTTATCACCGACCGGCAACGGCAATAGGGATGGTGACTCTTTTTTTTTTCTTTGTCTATCGGGTAGATTATTAAAAAGTATACGTATTTTTTCTTTTTTCACGTAATCGTAAAACTACGGAGATATTTTGAGTTGAAATGGCGCATGACGTCACGGCTCAGTACACTTTATACCTAGTTGTGACGTAGTGAGCCCCCACTCTCCAACTTTAATGCGTTTTAACTAAGTATTTTTTTGTTAACTTCATAAAACAAAAAATACGTATCTAATATTTTTGTATTACCTGATTGACGGACAAAATAGAATTTCGTTTTCTTTACCCAGTCATCATCCCTATTCAAACAACTTACTTAATTAAGACGTTTCACTCCATATTAGACAGTTTTAGATTAACATCGATTCCTTTTGTAATCAGACATAAGTTTGAGAAAAAGACAAAAAATAAATGAATGCGGCGCTAGACATGGCGGATGTCTAGCGCCGCACTAATTTCATTTTTGTCTTTTTCTTTGGCTCCTCTCGAACTGGCCTGTGCCTCGGCGTATCGCTGGCGGTCCAATACCTACGTGTGCCAATGGTTTTGGAGTTGCACTTCTTACTAACGTCCGTGCTGTATTTTATGATTGTCGAAAGGAAGCTGGCCTTTATAGGGCCAGCTGTTAATCATTATTGCTTCTCCTGTATGTGCAAAAAATGCGGCCGGAATATTATGATGCATCCTGCAACCAAGCCCGGATCTTTTTCACGGAATGAAACTAAGTACTTATTTTGCATAACGTTTAATTCCGAAACATTTAACAAACTGCTTGAGGCAATAAAGACGTTGCTGGTAAAATAGCTCAATGATTCATTAAAATATAAAAAAAAAGAATAATGTACAATTAATGTAGCTAATAAGCCTGATATAGTGGTGGTGGATCGATGAGAGCGGCGCGCAATGATTGTTGACATAACGGTTCCACATGACGAGAACCTCGTGAAAGCCGAAACAGATTTAGCAAATCAAGTATCTTGACTTGGCTCGCGAGGTTGTCGATATGTGGGATATGGATCATTGTGCAGATAGTCGATTGCTTCGATTGCTTCGAGCAATATCTGATAATGCCCTCGTTAGGCAGCTAGATCTAGGGCTTGATTCAGAAAGCGGTACTCCTGGACACGGCTCATTGTTAGGAGGTTCCTTTCTCTGGAGCCTTGACTGCCGGTAGCGTGGACCCTGTCTCCGATACGGGTCGGCAACATTTTTTTTTTTCAATGGCATGTTTCAAAATGTAATGGAATTTGTATTAAAATAAATTAAAGACGAGAATGATACGTACAAAAAATAAATGAATGACAATCATTGGGGCAGCTGCGGCCCCTAGGGTTCGAGATATAACTATTCCTGCCTGTTTTTTTTTCTGCCATAGTTATTTAAATAAGTTCGTTATAAATTATAGCGTACAATAGAACCAACCTCTCACAATTATATTTAGAGGCAAAAAATGAGCATCTGAGTAATCTTACTGCTTTTACAAAGTTACAAACTTTGAACTAATGCGCGGGTTCGCATTTTAACCTTGTGAAAATACTTTTCTCAAATCACAGAGGCATAACTTTTGTCTGCCCCTGGATTGGCACTCCTATTGGATTTTCACATGAGCCACCGAATTAGACGGAATAAATTAGGAGCCCCTTGCCCCGAGGACTGAATAGGCAATTATGTCGCACATAAGGTTGCAAAAAATGAGGCATGTGGACATTTAGATCTCAAATAACTTATCTGAATCAAAGCTGATGATGTAATGATTTTTCGTGCTCCCATCGCTGGCTCTTGCAGCCTACTTTCTCTTGAATCTTATATTTGTCTATATGTTACCCATGTATAAATAACTCCTGTATTGTCCAAGGTAGTTTTTTACAATTTTTGAGGTCGCTTCGCTCGCTCTTGCAGACTACGGTCTCTTGGGTCTTGATTTTTTCTAAAAGTCGACCAAGTATTTGCTGTACCCTTAAGAAGGATTGAAACAATTCTAATTTGTCCATAACAGGGTGAAGAAAAATGTCGACCTAGCTTCGCTCGCTCTTGCGAATCGACTAAGTAACATCTGCATGAAGGGTCAAAACAATTCGTACCTGTCCAGGATAGCGTCTTAAATTTTCGAGCTGCTGCGCTCGCTCTTCGAACCTTACATAATTTTGTAAAATTGTTTAAAATTGTCTCCCTAAGTCAAGTGACATCTATTTCTGAATAAAAGAACTGACGAAAAGCTAACATTTCTGGAATGGAGAGCTTACATTTTCTTCTAGTTCCTAGCCTTTCAAATTACTTGACAAAATCAGTAACTTCTATTACTATTTAACTATAGAAAATCTAACCAATCCGAGTCACTAACATTGTTAAGGTGTCTATTTTATTTTGGATTCTTAGAAGAATTTCACCAGCATCCGTAAATACTAAATTGTAACCTTTAAAAATTAGTTTTATTTTTCATCTTGCTGCCTTCCTTTAGCTCAAAAGCTGGCGACTCCCTTGTAATGGAATAATTAAACATTAATAAACTGCGAGCATTTGGCGAGCGTAGCGTTTGCACACACGATCTGATCTACTGGAGGTGTGCGCGGCGGCGGGCGCGGGCAAGGGTGTCCGCTTCCTGAACCGCCACGGTATCGATAGCTCACGAAATACTATTTTTTTATGTAGCATTATGTAATAAGAAAACATATTAGTTATTTTATAGTATCAACTCCTCTATATATACCTATTTTACAGTCATAGTCTAGTATAAAATCCAAAGAGGATCAAAATGAGAGGTCGTAGAGCTTGCGGTGTCCGATCATACGGCAAAACTTTTACGATGTGCTGCAAGGCGAACAAAAAAAAAAAAAAAAAGCCTTTTATTTCCAGTATTTAAAGTTTACGCTTCTTACAATTTATTTTATTGTTAGTTCATGTAGTTTAATCTATGTCAGTATAATTTCTCTTTCCTTTACTTAATTGTATGTGTACCTAAATTTCTATATATATATATATATTTTTTTTTTAAATTTAATCTACTGGAACCCCAAGTTGAGTGTAGGCCTCCTCCAGTGACGCCCATTTGTCTCTGTCTTCTGCTACTTTACTCCAATTTTGACCAGCTATCGCTTTAATGTCGTCTTCCCATCGTGTAATAGGTCTACCTTTTGTTCTTTTGCCTAGTGGGCCTTTCCAGAAAGTTACTTTTTTAGTCCATCTGTGATCAGTTAGCCGGGCAACATGTCCTGCCCACTTCCATTTCAATTTTTTTGCGTAGCTTAAAGCGTTTGTTGCTTTGGTTATTTTTCTTATTTTAGTATGACGTATTTTATCTGATTTTCTGATCTTTAGCATACTTCTTTCGAGTCCTCTCTGACAGACGATTATCTTTTTTCTGGTTTCAGCAGTGAATTTCCACGTTTGGCAACCATATGTCAAACATGGCAAGAGGCTTGAATTCATGACTTTGGTTTTAATGTCTTGTGGTAGATCACCTTTACAAATTTCCTTGAGACCCCAAAATTTGTTCCATGTTAATTTTATTCTTTTCTCTATTTCTGTATTTTTATTTTTCCTGTGAAAACTTATGGTTTTTCCCAGATAGACATAATCTTCAACGTATTCCAATGGTTTGTTATTGGTCTTTTAGAGCTGTTTGTCATTGTCTTAGTTTTTGTAATATTGATCTCTAGGCCTACTTTTCCACTAGCTTGGTTCAGGGTTTCTACCATGCTCTGTAGTTGGGAAGATGACTCGGATAACAGTGCTAGGTCATCCGCGAATCTCAGGTGGCTCAAGTTAGTACCGTTTATGTATATACCTTGTTTACTCCAATCTAGCTTGCTAATGATCGACTCGAGAACAGCTATGAATATTGTTGGAGACAGCGGGTCCCCTTGTCTCACTCCTCGTTCTATTGGAAAACTAGGGCCTAATGTTTCAAGCTTAATTTTACCTTTATTGTTTCTGTATATGGATTTGATGATTTTTATATATATTTCCTCTACTCCCTGTTCTTTCAGGCTTTCCCAGATGCTGTTATGTGTTACTGTATCAAAGGCTTTTTGGTAGTCTAGTCATAGAGTGTTCTTTGTTTTTCCTGATACTTTTCCATTATCAACTCAAGGGTATGGATGTGGTCGACTGTTGAAAAGCCCCTTCTGAAGCCTGCTTGCTCCACTGGCTGCTTTTTTTCCAATGTCTCTCTAATCCTTATGTTTATAATTGTGGAGAAAAGTTTATATAGACTTGGCAGTAAGCTGATTGGTCGGTAGTTTCCGATGTCCTTCGGGTCGCCTTTTTTGTAAATTAGTATGATGTTGGATTTGGACCATTGGGAAGGTGTTTCCGACTCTTGCAAGATCATGTTAAACAGTTCCGCTAACGGCAGTGCTAGAGTTTTGTGGCCAATTTTTAGTGTTTCGTTTGTAATATTATCTGAACCAGGGCTTTTATCTAGTTTCAGTTTCTTTATTGCTTCAATTATTTCTGTTACGTCTATGGGTTTAACGTTATTTCTAGGTGTAGGTTCTGTTTCTGTGACAAGATTAATTGATTTCTTGTCTCTGTTGCTGTACAGATGTCTATAAAATTCTGTTGCGGTAGATATGATGTCGCCTCTAGTTTACAGTTCTGTATCTTTTTTCCTCAGTCCTTCAATCCATGATGTATTAGTTTTGAGCTTCTTATAGGCCTTCTTTGTACTTCCATTTCTTTGTAGATGTTCTTTTATTGTGTCTTTCCTATATTTTTTGTAGTCTGCTTTTATATACTTATTGACTACTTTGTATAGTGCGGACAATTCATTTTTCTGACTTCGTGATTTGTTTTTAGTTTTCTGTAATTCCTTCCTTCTTTCTAGTAGCCTTACTGTACTTGCCGATAGTATTTTGTGTTGTTTATTTTCTTCTCTCTTTGGGCGAGCTTGTTTCAAGCTAAAAGTGATAGTCTTTTCTATCTTGTCGTAGCAGTATTGTACCGTGGTGTTTTCGCAGATAGTTGTAGATAGCTGTGATATTAGGCTTTCGTTGAACTTACTTGTTTCCTCTTCGCTCTTTAATTTGCTATTTTGACTGTTTGTAAACTTGGCTCAAGAGCCAAGTTTACAAACAGCCCAACAAATGCCCAACAGATCAACAATAACACTAAACAAACAAAAAATATCAAGATATTTTTTGTTTGTTTAGTGTTATTGTTGATCTGACTATTCTATGATCGGAATTGTAGTCCAGATTGAGCGTCTCGATGTTTTGGAATATGCCATGTTGGTTAGACAAGATAAAATCGATTTCGATTCTGTATTGTCCGTTAGGGGATCGCCAGGTCCATCTTTTGCTCTGTCTTTTTTAAAACATGTGTTTATTATCATTAATTTGTGTTGGAGCGCAAACTCTACCAGTCTTTGTCCTCTTTCATTTCTCTCGCCGTATCCGTGTTTTTTAGTAACTAAATATTCGTCAGCTTTGGGGGTTCCAAGCTTGGCGTTGAAGTCTCCCATTAATATTGTGGTCCCACCACCACCACAATATTAGCAAGGCGAACATGCCTATTAAATTACTGGTTCTCAACTAAACGAGAGAGTTTACTCAAAAGAAAATGTTCAGAAATCAACAAAGCTATCACTTTTGCTGACGTATACGAGGAATCGAATCCCGCTAAGGCATTCAAATTATTCTATGACCTGTTTAAGTTGCTATATTATTTATGCTTTCCAAATATAATCGTTTCTTACATTCAGCTTAGAATCTATGTAAAGCTCCATGGAAAGTAATAAATAAATATAAAAACAAACATAATTTGCCAGACGAAGCTATAATAAAAATCAAACCAAATCACAAAATCTTAACTACTCCTCTTGAAATAGCAAAAAAAACTGAAACTAGTTACTCATTTAGACATTAAAACATGAAATAATCAGTAGAATTAATTCTATGTTTATGTCGCTTACAATACCACTTGAAGTTCAGCAAATTACAATGTCGTTATAGAATACGTGTAGCAATGGGTTTGACGATATAAGTCCACAAGCATTAATTGCTCATGTCACCTTATCACTATGTGTATATGCCATGGTTAACTACTTCCAAACAAACAATATAAATAACAACTATAAAACCTCTCTTCAATAAGGACAATAAAGAAGACATATCCGGCTACAGACCTATAGTGTTGGTACCGATTTTTTCAAAAATATTCGAGAAAACAATGTATAATCAACTTACTTCATATTTTGAGAAAAATTGTCTATTCGTTGATAACCAGAAAGGTTTTAGGTAAAACAGATCTATTTGACATGACCATCTACGATTTCTTATATGGTTTGCGGCAGGCTGGATAACAATTTGGCAGTTTATATGGACATGTCAAAAACTTTTGACAGCGTAGACCATAAAATACTAATAAGTAAACTAAATGCATACGGAATAAGAGGAAATTATCAAATTTAATAGAATCTTATCTTTCTGACAGGCAACAAGTAACTACAATTAGTAGAATACCTAAAAAAACGAAATAAAATACATTCTTGCCAGAGAACGGTAAACTATGGAGTACCACAAGGTAGTGTACTCGGGCCGCCCCCATTTATTGTTTATATTAACGACTTTCCCGACGAGTAAATTACAATCTGGACCTTAATATTAAATACAAGGACAAAATATTAATGAAACTATAATAAATAGTTATGATAAATTTATTGGACTAAAATTGGAAACACTTTAAAATGGCGTTCACATATTGACAAACTGTGCAGTAAGCTAAACCAACATTCCTTTGCTTTGCACATGTTAAGTAAAACGGCCAATCGAGCAACAGTCATAATAAAAAAAGATTATTTATTGTGAATAATGTCAATGAATGAATAATAAGTAATTAATCAATTATAATTTATTTTTACATGCATGTCAATGATACATTATATTAAAAGGCTCGTAATGTAATATTTTGTCATTTAAAAATTCTTCAATAGAGTAATACGTCTTATCTATTAGAATAAATACAATTTACTTTTGAATTTGCGGACATTATCTTCACTCGTTAACCGTTTTGGTAATTCATTATTCACCTTTGGAGCCATTAAAAAATACTGTTTTTGTATAGGTACTAGACCCGACTGTCTGTAACCGATCATAGTGGCGCTGACTAGTTGCTCGAACCAATTTATGTAAATTATTTTTGACGAATATAGATGTTTCATAGATGTACAACGATGGCATTGTTAATATTTTCGTAGTTTTAAAAAACGGGTTGCAGCTATCTGTTGTCTGCAAATTAATATAGCTCTTATGCACCTTTTTTGGTACTACCGTATTTTTACCCGTGGCATTACCTCAAAATATAATTCGATATCCCAATGTCTAGGCAGCTACCGGACCATAATACCTACGTTGATAAGAACGGTATCAGCGAGTGTCGCTCGCGGGATTCGACAGCTCGGTGGTTAATATAGTTAACAAAGACATGCATGAAAAAAGAAAAAAATATACTTATATTAATTTTGTATTTGATAAATGAATATATTTGTACACCAATTCCTTTGGTAGGACACAGAGTTAGATCAAATGTTACCATAAGACCTTTTTAATAATACCTGTGTTCACAAATAAAGATTGATTTCATTTAAAACAAAGTCGCTTGCCGCCGTCTGTCTACTTAGATCTTTTAAACTACGTAGCAAATTTTGATGTGGTTTTCTTCGATAAACTGAATGATATAAGAGGAAGGTTTATATGATAAATGATAATTTATCCCTAAACCACATCAAAATTTTCACGCGAACGAAGTCGCGGGAAGCAGCTAGTACAATATAAGAAGAATATGTTAAGATCAATAATCTTAAATCTTTATTTATCTCGACATCAAAATTAAAGGCGCTGGTGGTACAATAGGGGTGAAGACTGGGTAAAGAAAACGACATTCTATTTTGTCCGTCAGACAGGTAATAGGTACAAAAATATTAGACACGTATTTTTTGTTTTATCAAAATATCAAAAAATTACTTTGTTAAAACTCATTAAAGTTGTAGAGTGGGGGCTCACTACGTCACAAGTAGGTATAAAAATTACCTACATGTGACGTCCTGCGCCATTTCAACTCAATATATCTCCGTAATTTTACACCACGTGAAAAAAGAAAATACGTGTCCAATAATCTACCCGACGGACAAAGAAAAAAAATAGTGATCATCCCCTATTGTACAATCTTATTTAGAGAAAGGTGGCTGTGGTAGGAAGATCCTGATGAACAGCTAAGGCTAAGGCTAAGGCTTAAAGCTAAAGTACAATTAAGGACCCTGTAGGGCACAGCAAAAATTATAAAATTAATGTTTAAAATAAAAATATTACATGTTAAATTAACAATTTTTATAACATGTCTACAATAGTAATTAACTAAATCATAACGTGTACCTATTTAGAGATCAATTATTTTAGTTAGAACATAATGATTATTTGGTAAGATAAAATTATAAAATATTTTATAATAATAATATAATATTTATTTGGTATGTGTTTGTAGTTTATCTAAAAATCTAAATCAAAAGTCATTTATTCAAATAAGGCTGATAATCAGCAGTTTTTGAACGTAAAAATTACAATAGACAGTCCCCCGAAACGCCCGCCCTTTGCCACTTCCTAGTGTTTTAGCTGGGAAGAAGAAGTGGCGGAACAAACTCCCCAGCAACACATCTGTCTGTAAGGTTAGAAGACCCAGACTCTATACAGTCTGTAAGGTTAGAAGACCCAGACTCTATACAGTCTGTAAGGTTAGAAGACCCAGACTCTATACAATAGTGTTTAAATTAATATAAACAAAGAATCCGCTACATCAAATTTTTGTCACATGTCAGCTAGCACGCACCAATCATAAAATAAGATTTAAGATGTTACTTTATATTGAATTGTATAAACCTTGCGTTGATAAAAAAAAAACTATTCTTTAACTCTTAACCCTGTAGTAGGGACAAAAGGATAGACTACCTAAAGGGTCTACCGAGTCTACCCTTTATAGTATAACTTTTTAAGTCATAATAATAATTTGCACAGCGAATAGCATAAAGTTCATTTCGCAGAAAATCGTTTGGAATTCTCATTTATCATGCATTCAGAACTCATAATATTGTAAGTCAGAATCATCTTTACGCACCATATCCATACTAATTAAAAAGATGAACCATCATATAAAAGTTCACAGCCAGAAACGTCTTTTGGCATGCTCGTATATTTCATATCGATTGTCAGTAAAAGGCAGAACTATCATCTCAGAGAGTTTACAGTTATAATCATGTTTTGGCATACATTTCAAATCCATAATAATTGAAAGACTCAGCTATAGTCGAGTGCAATTAGACAAAAAATACTCATAAGGTGGAACAAAGTTTATATAGTGATCGGATTTTAATGGGACTTTTTATTGAGTTACTAGAGATGTAGAAAAGAAAGTTAAAAAAAAAATCGAAGCTCGCAATTTTTTTTTGATTTTCAAATGTATATTTTTTTTTCGTTTAGGAATATCTTGAAATTCGACGAAATTATATGGTGGCGTGATAGTGTGACCTGTGTTTATCCATTAAACACCAATTTGGTCATTGTTGTCGATGGAACACGCATAATTTTTAGAAAATTTCTTATTTTCTTCAATTATTTCTAAGTTACCGAATTTTAACACTAAGACTTCTAATTTGGTAACTAGTACTTTTTCACAGATAACTGGCCAAGAAAATGTTTAAGTAAACCACATTCATATCAAGAGTGTAATGAACTAATGACTAAAGAATAATTTGCAAATATCAAAAAATCGTCTATGTTAATAATCAATCAATCTTTTTCGCAAAGTTCGTATAAAAATCAATGTGCAGGTTATGGTCCAAATCCTCATTTTAGTATAGCTATCTAACGAGGTATAATAACTAGAAAAATTTTTAAGGATACTTGTTAAACATTAATTACCTACTGCTGAAAAAGAGTAACACATGACAAAAGACATCTATCGCTAAGAATTGGGAGCGGTATCGATATCGGTATTGATGTTAAATGGGGTGCAGAGACCCCAGCTTGCAACAAATCATAGATAGAAATTGTGAGAAATTGTTATGTTATATTACGATATTTTTTGTGATTTTACCAGCAGCCCCATTCCATCTTAGTCAGCAATAATCAATATTTATCCAGTACCTTCGAATATTATCTTTATTCGTTGTTCTCTGTGGATAGCTGATATAATACTCATAATCTCGCGGATATTTTCAGAACAATATACGTTCACCGCCATAGAAATAGATTGAGAAAAATAGCTTTCTTAAACTTTTACGTAGACGATTTCTTGATATTTCCGAAATAATTTATTCACGGCACTGCGGGGCTCCGGCCGGAGGTCCCACGCGAGCTTATGGTCGCAGATGGTTTTAACGCTCACCACATAAAGGGTGTAAAACACCTCTCAACGAAGCCGAAAGGCACTGGTTCTCCCTGTCATTGCGATAATTTTTTGTTCTACTCCATACCTGGGAACCTTCTAGTTACGAAGATATTAGGGGTCAAAGTTTCAACTTATTGACAAGTATTTTTTTATATACAAGTTTTTAATGTAAGATTTTTACTTTAAATACCTCCACGACCCCCGTACTATTCAATCCATCCATCAGCACAATGTTTTGAGTGCGTTACATTGAGTTCTACCACAAAACATGATTTTACACCGTCCAAAAAAAAGTCGTTTCCCAGCAATAATTTTTGCGTAAAGTTACTTAGTTTCATGTACAGAATGCTTGGTTGACGGCTTCGTGATGAGGTGATTTACACCGTGTATAGATTCATCTACAATCAAAGGTTTGAACTAGATAACAGAAAGTATAATATGAATATGGACGATGTGCTTACTGAAAAAAAGCTTTTACTACAGTCTATTGTCTTAAATGTATTAATCTATGATTTGTTAAATATAGGAACTGACACTTTAATTAACCATACATACAAAATTCTTTTTTTTTTATATATTACTTAATTAATAAACAAATGCTAATGCTACAACCCCAATGCGGGTAACCATTTGGTCCCGGTTTTCGGCACGTTTGCGTGACGTACATTATTCTGTAATCACGGAGAACTCATCACGTTTTACGTGATCACGGTCAGCTTGCTTCTCACCTGCGGAGAGACCGTTTACAAATCGCCTCGCTGGAAAGTCGCTGGCAAATTGTCAGTGTGTATACAACCCTTCATGTGGTTGATGATGTTCCCAGGGTTAAAAAATATTGAACTTTCAGTTTAATGAAACCTGTGGATGGGGTTATTCTCCAGCTCCCAAATGTACAATTATTCTTCTTCTTCTTTAAAGTGTGGTTAGTAACTAACCTGGTGAAAAAGTTTTAATGCCGTCCATTGGCCTCTGACCTGGCTAATGAACAATCAAACTAAAGTACTTTCTTCTTTTGCACAATTTTGCACTAGATCCGGGCCTTGATGTTGATCCTTAGTCTTGGTCTTAACAGTGGAGCGAGAAGTAAACGTAGACTTAGTGTTTACACTTTTGGAACGCTGTGATAACTCGGTGTCTAGATTTTTGGCGAACTCGTTCCGGATGTTAAACCTTGAAAAATAAAAAAGCAGTTCTGTTAGACCTCGTAAGCACCAGCGCTTTTTAAATGCGACGTTTCTGAACTGAGCACTCGATTTACATTCGGCGTTGCATAGCGTTGAGAATCCAATAATACACTTTTTTTTTTAAAGTGGTATGCGCTTTGATATGCTCTCTATTCCCAACGTTGAATGTAAAAAAAGACAGGAGGGACTTTCACTTTTATAATCGTGTAGTACTAGGAACGTAAAAGTGTAAGTTTCAAGATTCGATTATTGCCCCATCAGATCATCATTACTACTAGCGAATGCGTCAGAAAATCAATCCGTGAAAACTAGCCCTTACAAATAAATCTGACAGTTTGGGAGACACATACGGATAGCGCGATATTCCTTATCACAATGACCTTGCAGCTTTATGTACGCACTACGCAACATACTAGGGTATGACACAGGTAGGTACCTACCTGTATGCCTCTTTTGTTTTGTATACGGAGGCGTTAATGGCGCCAAGTCATCGCAAAACTGCTTTTGTGCGCATCCCAGGGTTGCTAGATCGAGTTTTTGAATTGTCACAAATTTCAAGAAAAAAAAATCGCAAATGATAGGTTTTTTTTCCATTATATTATCCCAACAGGAAATAAAACAAGCACTATATATATAAAAATGCGTCAAAATGACAGGATAGCACCTATGCAAACATAAAACATGCACGCATGCATTCAGAATCTAGCGAATTAATCTATCAACTCAGCGTCAGTCTATTGCTGGACATAGGCCCCTCCCAGGCTTTTTATAAATTGGACTTCCTACGTTCAACGTTCAACGCATATTGCTGACACAACAATGAAAGTCCACTGCACTGATATATTTGCCATCGATTTATTTTAATGTATAATCAAATTATTATAGTCTCTAGGTGCAAATATCAAACATGAACAAAAGTGCCTCGAATGTGTTTTTGCAACCTTGTTTATAATAGGTATTTATTCTGGTGACGCAAATTCTTTCTTGTAATAAATATGTGTTTAGTTATAAGATAGTAGGGTTTAAGTCAATTAAAATAAGTTTGCCATTGTGTAATGTTAAATATTAAACAAAAAAACTACTGTCCTACATATAGCATATTGTTAGAGCTCCCGCAGCCTGTGATACAGGATTATCCTAGTACAGGCATCTAACATTATTATACCTAAATCGTTAATTTCGGATTCATATTGTATTTATTTTATCTTTTAAGATTTTGAATAAAGATGATAATGAAAAAAAAAAAGCTGCGACACAACACACTGTCCTTCCTGACTCGTGTCCAGCCAGCGGATAGCTTTCACAATTTTAGAATTTTACTTGCTATTTTTGTGGGTCGAAAACGATTGAAAATTCAAATGAATGATCACATATTGAATGATACAAAAAAAACTTACTTTTTGCACAACGACGCCAAATTTTTTTTATTCCACACAAATAAATAGAAGATGGCGACACCGGTTAATATGTTATACGTATTGACCAAGATGTACAAATACAAGATTTTTTGACTTTCAATGAGTTCCATGCACCAGTTGATTCCCATCATCACAGACAACTTTGCGTATGTGGAGAATCTGAAATATTAATAAACCATAATCTATAAAGGGTGTAAAACACATCTTAACGAAGCCGAATAGCAATGGTTCTCCCTGTCATTGCGATCATTTTTTTGTTCTACGCCATACCTGGGAACCTACTATTTACGGAGATATTAGGGGTCAAAGTTCCAGCTTTTTGACAAGTATTTTTTTAAATACAAGTTTTTAATGTAAGATTTTTACTTTAAACACCTCCACGACCCCCGAACTATTCAATCGGTCCATCAGCACAATGTTTTGAGTGCCTTACATTGAGTTCTACCACAAAACATGATTTTACACCCCCCAAAAAAAAGTCGTTTCCCAGCAATAATTTTTGCGTAAAGTTACTTAGTTTCATGTACAGAATGCTTGGTTGACGGCTTCGTGATGAGGTGATTTACACCGTGTATAATCCCCGGAAGGGTTAGTCAGAGGTGTATCTAATAGTACATACATATTGCCAGTTGTGTTTAAGTCTTAAGTAACAGTGGCCGAGGCTATTGCCATCCACCGGCCGCTTCTCAGATATATAGTAACGTCTTAACAAAGAACAATTTGGTGTTCGAACATACTAATGGCAAAGATGGTGTTTTATTAAAAGTTTGTTAGATTTTAGGGAAATGCTGGTAATTTGGGCACATAAATAATGCATTTTAAAATTCATTATTATGTTTTCTGTCTTGAATATTTTATGCCTCTATGCCTCCTATATGCCTCTTTCGGAACAGACAGGGTTTTTTACATATTGTATAATAAATAATAGTTTCCTACTTATGGGGTAGTGGATGTTACTTAATATTAGGTAGGTTTACTTAATATTAGGGTTAAAGTATGAAACTGCCGATTTGTACTGTTTTTTTTTTTAAATTAAAATATTTATTTAATCAAAATAATGACCATTATTATCTATTCATTGCTGCCATCTAATAGGAAGGTCATATTTTATGCCTTTGCGATAGAACTCTGGTGATCTAGATTCGGCAAACTTTGTGAAAGTATTTTGTACCGTCTCCTGAGAAGAAAACTTTTTATCACGTAGAAAATTGTCCAAATCACGAAAAAAATGGTAGTCCGTTGGAGCAAAGTCTGGCGAATACGAAGGGTGACGAATGGTTTCTAATTGCAGCTCCTACGGTTTCTCGTGCTGTATGAGGTCTCGCGTTATCATGGAGCAATAATGGTGAAGATCGCTTCAAGAGTCGGGGCTGTTTCACTGCTAGTTTTGCTATCATTGTTCGGAGTTCGGCATAGTAGCAATCTGCCGTTATTGCTTGACCAGATCGGAGAAAGTTATAGTGTTGAATAACACCATGCTGAGACTACCAAACAGTTACCATTAGGTACCTTTTTATTGGTAAGCTTTGCTTTAGGACACTGTTGCGGCGTTTGACCTGGGGTCAGCCATTGTATTTTTCGCTTACGGTTATCGTAAAGAATCCATTTTTCATCACATGTTACAATTCGATCCAATATTCTATCATTTCTGTATCGATTCAACAAGGCAACACAAGTTTCATCACGCGGTTCTTTCTGCAGATCAGTCAAATCATGAGGCAACCATTTTTTTTTTATTGATTTGACGCAAATGAGTCAATATTGTTGGTAAGGTAACGTTAAACCATGCCGCTAATTCCTGGGTAGTTTGGCTCGGATCGGCTTCCTCCATCTCTTTCAATTCATTGTTATTCACCTGTGTGGGCGGTCTTCCACGTGGTTCGTTCTTCAAATCAAAGTTTCCATCACGAAAACGTTTAAACGAAAATCGCACGGTGCGTTAAATGATGTTTATTTTGCAAGTAGGTTTTTACAAACACTTTTAGACGTCTTTTTTTTTTAAGCTGGATGGGGCCGGTGTTTCGTACCTGACTACTCTGAGAAGAAACAGCAGAAACAAACTCAGAGGTTCTCTGTTAACTTGTTACTCTTTTAAAGTCCAGACATTGCTCAATTTACATGAGGACTATGCAGATTAGTATCTGAAATGGTCTTTTGAAGAAAGAACCACACAGATTTGAGTGGACCTGTCCAGTCAGTGCAAGCATTTGTCAGTTATCGTGTAGCTCGACTTATAACTCAAGGAGCTCAACGAAACGACGAACAATACCAAAGAAAGGACATTTGGGTAGGTCGCTTAAAGTACTCAAACTGTCAGATAGTGGTAGGAGAAAAATAATGTGACCTGCATGGTCCTCACATTCACAATAATTAAATGTAATTAATAATAATTTACGAAATTAATTTTAAAAATCACGAATATCAATAAATTTCACAATAATAATAAAATATAAAGTAAAAAATAATAATAATAAAATACTGAAATAAGTATTCATGTCACATCGGTAAATGTCACTTAAAATAATAAAATAAAAAATGTAAAAAAATAAGGTAGAAATAAAATAAAAAAATGTCACAGTGTATAAAATAAGGAATTAACAATGAACAAGCGAAGTCCGAAATTTCGACATTCACAGAGCAAATTTCATTGGAGCAGTTTAATCCCAAGCCTTTTTATCTTCGAGATAGTGATTAACATGATAGTAGGCTTTCAGGCATAGCTTCCGTTTTATAAACGATTTGAATTTATTTAGGCTTAGTGCTTGAATATGGCTCGGAAGCTTATTATAAAAACGTATACATTGGCATCTGAACGTTCCCCCTACTTTTTTGAGCCTCGTTACAGGAACAGAAAATTTGTGTTTGTTCCTGGTATTTACGTTGTGGATATCACTGTATTTTTTAAACAAATTAATATTTTTATGTGCGTACAAGAGGTTTTCATAGATAAACTGAGAGGGCACAGTAAGAATATCAATCTCTTTAATTTTTTCTCTGAGGGAGTATCTGGGACTTAGTTTATAAATTGAACGAATTGCCCTTTTTTGCAAAACAAATATTGTCTGAATATTAACGGCATTACCCCACAAGAGAATACCGTACGACATCACGCTATAGAAATAACTAAAGTAAACTAAACGGGCTGTCTCTAAATCAGTCAAACCACGAATTTTCCTAACGGCGTATGCTGCAGAGCTAAGTTTTTTTGACAATTTGTCTATATGCGGGCCCCACTGAAGCTTTGCATCCAGAGTTATGCCCAAGAACACTGTGCTATCTTCCGGTTTCAACTCTTCATCCTTGATTGGTACCCTAGTTTCTACTTGTCCTACATGGGGTATCGTAAACTTAATACATTTGGTTTTTTTCTCATTTAGGAGTAGATTATTAACATTAAACCAATTAACGACTTTTGCCAGGGCACTATTAACCTCGTCCGTAACTATCTGCTGACGTTTGAGTTTATATAAAAGAGAAGTGTCATCTGCAAACAAAACTATGTCATGATTATCCTTTATGAGGTAAGGCAAGTCATTTATATAAATAAGAAACAAAAATGGGCCAAGAATTGAGCCCTGGGGGACCCCCATTCTTACAACGGATCCGGGAGATCTTTTTCCATTAACATCAACTCTCTGAATCCTATCACTCAAATACGAAGTAAGAAGATCCAGACAGGCGTTACGGATTCCGTAGTGGTGTAGTTTTCTGATTAATGTTTCATGAAGAACGCAATCGAAAGCCTTAGACAAATCGCAAAAGATGCCCAAAGCATCGCATTCGTCCTCCCATGCATTATAAATGTGGCCTAAAAGTTCAACACCTGCATCAGTAGTTGAACGACCACTTGTAAAACCGAACTATTTATTATGTAATAACTTATGTTTATTAAAAAAATGTTGCATTTGTTCTAAAATTAGCTTTTCAAAAATTTTACTAAATGTGGGTAGTACTGAAATGGGTCTATAATTAGTGGGGTCTGATGTACACTACCCGATTTGAACAATGGTATTATTTTACTATTTTTCATTAAATCAAGAAACTCACCACGGTCAATACAATCGTTAAATATTACAGCTAAAGAAGGAGCTACAATGTTTATAATGGACTTAGCAACGTCCACGGAATGACCCCATAGATCGGCGGTCTTTTTAACATTTAAGGTGTGAAAAGTTTTCTTTACAAGTGACATATTGAAAATTAAATTCGGAATTACAGGCTGGAACGCTTTCCTTAAGTAAAGACAGGTGATGAGTTTAGGGATTTGGTAGTCGATACAGGAATGTCCGCAAAGACATTTTCAAAGGCTGTGGCAACTTGAGTGTCTGAATTTAAAATTCTATCGCCAATAGCAAGGCTGTAGTCACTATTTCGGTTGCAAGACCTTCCCGTTTCGCTATTAATAATGTTCCATGTCATTTTAATTACATTATTACTGTTTTTAATCTTTAAACTCAAGTAACGTGACTTTGCTATTTTAGAATAATTCTTAACATATAACTTAAATTCTAAAGTGTTTTTATAGGTCCGCTCTGCATACAGCTCATAAAGACGTTTTCGACTCTTATGAATACCAATAGTGGCCCAGTCGTTGAAGGATGCGTTACTATTAACCGAGATTGTCTTAGGAATAAACGTGGTATTAAACTGTGTGCAAAACATTCTGAAAAAATCGTTATAATGTTGATTGGGATCATCATTAGTTGGCAATAGTGGTAATTTAGACAACAGCTTAGTTTTAAAAGTGTCCAGGCGAGTTTTAGTTTTTGGATTAACAGTGATATCCTTTTTAGCGACTTTCTTGTCTACATTTGGAATTGTGATCAATTGCCCACAATGATCTGAATCTAATAGGTTAATAATTTATTTGTGGGTAGGTATAACATCTGTGTAAATATTATCTAGGCAAGTGGCACTAGTTGGGGTTATTCTAGTGGGCTCCAGAAATTTGTTTTCAAGATTGTATGAATGAAACAGGCTTATAATTTTAGTACTTAACCCAGAATTTTCTAACGTTCATTAGCAGTCCCCTCTCCAAACGCAACATTGATATTGCGAGCTGTTTCTGCCGCGTTAGTTCCGCGTCGGAACTCGTAGTCAAAAACGGGCCAAGTGCGAGTCTTAATCGCACACAGGGTTCCATAGCCCAAAACAATATAATAACAATATTTTGAACAGTCATTCATTAGTAAACTTCCACTCAACCGCAAAAATAAATTTGTTTTTCATAGTAAGTTAGTAGTCTAGTAAGTAGTCCTAGTTTCGGAATAAAGTGGCGGTGACATACGGACGGATAGACATGACGAATCTATAAGGGTTCTGTTTTTTGCCATTCGGCTAAGGAACCCTAAAACTCACTCGAATTTTCGAAGTATCCATCTTCCTTGTCTAAGCTGAATAAAAATGTCAATTCTATGTCAATTCGAAGTACCTATTACAATATAACGGCAATTTCATACTTTAACCCCTATTATTTATGAAAATACTTACTTAGCGTTTTGTTGCTTGCTACTGTTGGAATTTTTAACAGCATATTTCACTCTCCAAATGTTGTAGATAGTCACGACGAACAGTACGATATTAATCATTATTAATATCCCTATTGGTATCCGAAAGTAGAAATTAAATGGTCTACCTGAAAAAAATAAATCGTTAGTAGGGACTAGGGAATAGTCCTGGGAATCCCAGAATATGGCGTCGTCTAGAGAACCGGGAATTCAAAAAATCGGTTTGGTGGTTTCGTCACTTTTGGAACTTAGTACCTAAAACCTCTTTTATTTTGTATCTTGTTTAATAAAGAGGTTAAAAATACCCATAACGAAGTTGAAGGGCATTTGTTCTCCTTATCATTGTAATTTTTTTTTTTACTCTGGACTATGTCTAGGAACGTGCTTGTTGTCTTGTTTGATATTGGAGATCAAAATGTAACTTTTTTTAAATTTTATTTTTAAATGCATTTTTTTTATGTTTTAACTTTACTTCAAATACGGGAGGTATTTGAAGTAAAGTTATATGCGTCTATCATCACATGTTTTGAGAGCGTATCAAGCGAATCCTACCGTAAAAAGTAATTTTTCACACCATAGACAAAAGTCGTTCCCTAGGAGTTTCTTAGTTTGATGTACTTGGTTGATGGCTTCGTAAGTAAAAAGGGTTCGTTTACAACTTGTAACACCAACCTCTATAAATTGATAGTATCTGCATTTAAGGGAATCATTCTGGAAGATTGCAAAATCTCATAATACTGTCAAATACTGCTCTATTTTCGTAATTCACTTATGTTACTGAACGAAATTATGAAAAATCTGTGTTGGACTAAAATATTGATTATGAATTACAATCATTCATCCATTGCCACCTGCTGAAAATCGTCCACCTGGACACGAGTTGCCATGGCTGAATAAACTGCGGACGCAAGTTGGCTGAAGCAAGGAACACCTGTTCAGGAGGCATTTATAGATGACCCTGTCCTGGAGTGTAAATGTGGTGTTGCCCCACAACCGAAGGGGCGCTTGATATCGTGTCCTGCCTGTTCTGTTGTTTGCACTTCACAGCGCCAGAAAGTGCCAAACTCGTTACTAAATTTGAGCCGACTCAATTTAAATTGTCAACGACACGCTAAGAAGTAGAATCATCAATACCGTGACACTGAATATTTAGTTTAAGGGTGTAAGAAAGCAACTGGAAACCTTCCAAACCCCTTTTTACCCCTAAAACACCAAATTCAGTGGTTTCATTGCAAAACACAACTAAAACTTTAGTGCAACATCCTATACTATTAAATGAGCAATATTTGTAATGAAGTTCTCTAAAACGGCTCTAACGATTTCGATGAAAGTTATAATATGCGGGTTTGGGGGGCGAAAACTCGATCTAGGTAGGTCTCATATCTGGGAAAATTTATTTTCTCCCGAACAGAGCTCTGTCGCCCAAGTACTATTACTATTGATATAAATAAAAAAATATTTGACAGCTTTTAGGCGACGTTGTCAACTTTCAGAATGCACAGCCTTCAACATGAGACATGGCTCCTTAATGCACACTAGCAAAAGTAGACTAGGTACAAACTTGCTTTATTCCAACATCATTGTTCTGGACACTCATCTCCCGAGAGAAACTGTGCCGGCAATATTTACACAATATTGCCTTCACAGTTCAGTTTCTCTATTAAAGAGTAAATCAGTTTTGCTTCGTTCACGCAAAAATCACTGATCTCCTTGCAGTGATATTTGAAGATGCCATAAGACTGCCACATAGCCGTAATGTCATGTGACAAATCTGATCAAGCCTTTTGTAATATTTAGGCTAACAGCGAGAGTTTTCCCACTACTCTCGATAGCTTCAAACGATGTGTGGCGTATATTTTACGATCCCCAGCATATCATCCATGAGGCTCGCGCAAGTCAGCCGTGTAGGTGGATCTCCATTACGTCTCCATCGTCAAGACCATATATCTTGTAGTAATATAAGTAAAATCTGATTTGATCTGATCTACTTTAAATAACTTACCTCATCTTAGCAATGAGGTAAGAGAAAGAAATGCACCGAATGTCCCAAAAATCCTGGGACACATGGTTCTTTCAACAGCACATTCCCGGGACCCAAGTCTTGCTTCCCTTCCTATTAGATTATACTTCATTCCCTAGAAGATATCAGTAATTAAAAAAGAATATGTACAAACCGTTGTCATGGAAGCACATTTCGAATGGTGGTTTTTCAATACCCAGATTAGAAATATCTACGTTATCCAGCGTGGTGACTATTGCAGTGATGACGAGTGGGGTCCCGCAGGCGTAGAGCCCGTACCACACGAATGTTATTAACTCTTCTCGCTTAGAGCCACGTTTTATACGAAACCTTCTGCAAAAGAGAAAAAGTATAAAGTGAATTCAAGGTTGTACTGAAGTCTTGTAGATCGTTGTTTGACTTTACTTTGTTAGTAAAGTAGTGACGATTATTGACAGCTCTTGTTCAGGTGGCCTACCATAATAACGTCACAAAGCAGAGTTGTTGTAATCTTATACCAGAGTGAGAGAGACATGCCGCGTCCTCTATAGATCCGTCTCTTTCCCACACTGAAGTGACATTAAAACAATACTGCTGTATCGTCATACAGCAGTATTGCTGTGCGTCATGGTAACCCCGTTGAACATGACTAATCGATAATAATTTAGCCGAGAGCTGCAGTTGAGCAAAGGCCTTCCTTAAGTGTCGTCACCGACCTGTCCTGCGCTTTTCCATTAGGCGAAACACCAGTTTCACCATATATTGATGATCTTCTAGTCGTTAAAATCGTGAATGAAAACATACCATGCAAGTAGTTTAAGTTAGGTAAACCACCCGAGTACTTAAAGGGTGTTAAAACACGCTAAGATGGAAGCGCCGGGGTAGGATGCAATTTTTTTTTTCTCCAACTTAAAAACACACCTACTATTTCATGCAAAAGCCGAATCAGATTAAATGCACTTAAAGAGTTGTAACGATTTTAGCCATACTTGTAAAGGCAAATCATATTTTAATCAACATAAAACCTGAAACTGCCCTGCAAATGGCACAAAAACGTTAAAACGGGGCTACTCTGGCGCTGCCCCCTTAACGCAGCCGAGAGTCACTTGTTCTTCCTGTCATTCTTTTTTTTTGTTTTCGACCATACCTTGCAACCTTCTTTATAAAAATAAATAAATAGATATAAAAAAAAATCTACTCCAATATAGAATTAAAAAAAAAAAGTATTCGTATCTTACCTTATTCCCGACCATACATCAAACGATATGACACTCAACCAAAAGATACTTGACAAGAATGCGTAGTATAGGATTGGCGCTGAAATAATAATAAAAAAGTTAGCTAGGTGCATAAAAACACACAACTAAAGCCAGTCGGACCCTTGCACTCGTGCAGAGTTCTGTAACTTGCCAGAAAACTGTCGTCAAGTGTGTGGGTGCGGTATTGACCATCAAATTGAAAAAGTTACTCTATGGAACCAATATTAAAATTACAAAAAAAAAAAAAACTGGTACATGCTGTTTATAAATTTCTTGTTTAAGTGTACCTACTTGTTTTGTCAATTGTCAATTGACAGTTGTTGTCTACCTAGTATAGTGCACGGACGTACGATCGCGCGCGCGAGCTCTTTCGCGAGAGTTTTCTGCTGACGGATCACAACAACGTCGCGTCGCGGCGTACCTACGTCAATATATCGGGGTCAGTGTCATGACCTAGTTACAAGTGCGGAAATCATGAAGTGTTTACAATAACTTATTGTATAGGTGTTAAACTCGCCTTACAACTTAATAATGGCTACAAAAAAGTCTATTACTATTAAAACTGACCTAGAAAGGCAGTTATATGACTGTTATCTCCAAGAGAAAACAGATAGAGAAAACCTGCAAGTCATGGTACGTAAATTGAATGTACAAATTGATGCCCTGCAGGAACAAGTTCAGACACTTCAAGGAGAATTGAACTGCATCAAAGAAACAAAAGGGACTACAGAACCTGCTCAGACTACAAAAAACGACGTGGAATACTGTACAGACGAGGATGACCTTGCTAAAGAGACTGAGTGGATTAGGGCCAAGAGCAGGAAGAAAAGGAAGCTTAACACCTCCCTCTCTCCAAAACAACAACCCGGAAGCGCCCAACAAGACAATCATCAAAATCATCAAAAAAATGAGAAAGTGACTTCGGTCAAAAAAGTGCCCTTACCACCGCCAATCATAATAGACGGAATCAAGAACTATCAAACGTTCTACGATTCGTTAATTGAAAGCCAACCAGCGGAATCATTTACAGCAAAAATGATGAATGGGGATTGTGTGAAGGTTAACGCCAAATCAGAAGACTCATATAGAGTAATTGCCAGGTTCTTGTCTGAAAAAGACTACCACTGGCATTCATACGAAAACAAGCAGGCTAGACCAATTAGAGTTGTGGTAAAGAAACTACACTCTTCTTGCCAACCAGATCGAATTAAGGAAGATTTAACAACCCAAGGCCTAAAAATAGAAAAGGTAGATAGTAAATTGAGCTGGAAAACCAAAGAACCACTCAACATGTTCGTTTTATCATTTTATAACGATGAAGATGTCAACAAAATCTACGGCATTAAGTACATATTAGGGTGTAAAATTGAAATACATCCACTCAAAAATCCAGCACTCATTCCCCAATGCAAGAGATGCCAAGCTTATGGGCATACACATAAATATTGTCAAAAAGAGCCAAGGTGTGTGAAATGCACTGGCAAGCATCTTACAGCCAATTGTACCAAATCTCCGCAAGAGAAACCAAAATGTATCCACTGCGGCCTACCTCACCCTGCCAATTATAGAGGGTGTGAAGTAGCCAAACAGATGCAAATTATGAAAAATAAAGTTTTAAAAAAGAAACCTACGGTGCCTAATACCCAACAGTTTCCTCCTATAACACACCCTGGTAAACAGGCGCAGAAAGCAAGTGTCCAGTCAACTGCAAAACAACCAGCCATGCAAGTAACCAACATTGGTACTTACGCTCAAGCTGCAAAACAAGGATCTCAACCTCTGAACTTAGAGGATAAGATTAACCAGATCTTGAAGTGCATTACCTCATTTGATAAGAGATTAGAGAAGCTAGAATCCAGCACTAAAACAGCTGTCTTGAATAATCAAAAATGAATAACACACTCAAAATAATGGCGTGGAACTCCAATGGACTCCTCAAACATCAGCATGAGTTGCAGGCGGTCCTAGATACAGAAAATATAGACGTGTGTTTAATCTCCGAAACGCATTTCACAAAGCAATCTTTTATCAAATTTAGAGGATACATGATATATAATTCCCTCCACCCTAGCAACTCTGCCAGGGGGGGTAGTGCGGTTATAATTAAAGAAAACATTAGTCACTACGTGCAGTGTAAATATGAAGAAGAAGACATTCAAGCAGTGGCAGTATCTGTTAAAACTAAGTTTTGTCAAGTGTCCATTGCAGCCATATACTCGCCTCCTAGGCACATGATAAGAAAAGAGCGATACTTACAGCTTTTTGAATTATTAGGCCAGCGATTCATCCTAGGCGGCGATTTTAATGCTAAGCATACGCATTGGGGTTCAAGACTTACTACAACTAAAGGAAGACAGCTCTTAAGTGCAGTTAAAGAAACACATTGTGAAGTAATGAGTACAGGCAAACCTACATACTGGCCCACTGACCACCAGAAAATACCGGATCTTATAGATTTTTTCATCTGCAAAAATATATCCACCAATTACATCAGTTTGGAGGAAAGTTTTACTATGAACTCTGACCATTCTCCGATTATACTAATGCTAAGTCAAAAAATCCTATTAAAAGAAAGCCACTTAACCTTGGTTAATAAGTCCACAGATTGGGACAGTTTTGCTCTTGATCTAGATAATATTATCGACCTTAAAACTCCGATAAAATCGCAAGATCAGCTTGACTCAGAAGTAAACAAATTTATTATTAATATTCAACAATGTGCGTGGAGCAATACACCTCAGCTAAAACGCAAATATAAGGGATTTATCTATCCTAAAGAAATTGTGGATTTACTATCAGAGAAAAGAAAACAAAGGAAGTTGTGGCAGCAAACAAGGTGCCCGCGTCATAAAACAACACTAAATAACCTAACTAAACGACTAAAGAGAAAAATTCTACAATTTGAGGATGAATCTCTGAATACCAACCTTCTTCAGCTTACCAATGACAAATCAACGGATTACTCACTTTGGAAAGCAACGAGAAATCTAAAAAGGCAGATTATACAAATACCGCCCATCAGAGATAGCAACGGAAAATGGGCAATAAGCAATGACCAAAAGGCGTTCCGATTTGCACAACATTTAGAAGAAACCTTTCAACCCAACGAAAGCTCTGTAGAAATACATGAGAGTGTAAATTTATCACAAAACCAAAGAATCAAGCTTGTGACTCCTAAGGAAGTAATGAGAGAAATTCAAAACAACATTAGCTCAAAAAAGTCTCCCGGTTACGACCTCATCACAGGGGAAATTCTAAAACGCCTCCCACGCAAAGCCATAGTAAAGCTGACCAAACTAATAAATGCTTCATTTATCTTAAAATATGTACCTGAGCCATGGAAGGTTGCTGAAGTCATTATGATTGCGAAGCCTGGGAAACCTCCCCACGAAGCATCATCATACAGACCCATTTCTCTGTTACCCGTACTATCAAAGTTATTTGAAAAACTGTTATTAAAACGGATAAAACCAGTAATAGAAGATAAAAACCTAGTTCCAGATCACCAGTTTGGCTTCAGAGAAAAACACTCAACGTTAGACCAGGTACATAGAATAACTAATGTTATTGAAAAAACGCTAGAAAATAAAGAAGTCTGTGCTACCGTGTTCTTAGACGTCGCGCAAGCTTTTGACAAAGTTTGGCATGAGGGTCTCATATTTAAGCTCAGACGCATGCTACCAGAATTTGTAGATATCCTAGAGTCGTATTTAACTAAAAGAATGTTTAGAATACGCCAAGAGGACGCATATTCCGAGCTAAAAACCATAAAAGCTGGGGTGCCTCAAGGAAGTGTGCTTGGCCCAATTTTGTACTTGTTATACACTTGTGACATCCCAGAGCTGGAAAACAGCACCATAGCGACCTTTGCAGATGATACTGCTATTATGGCCACCGGATCAAGCCACAGAGAAGCAGTAGAGAAAGTTCAACTAGCTGTGAACAAAGTTTACGACTGGACACAAAAGTGGAAGATCAATCTGAATGAGTCAAAATCAGTTCACATTAACTTCACAAACAAACACAGTGACTACCACCCACTCTACATAAATGGTATGCAAATACCTTATGCTAATACAGCCAAATACCTTGGCATAACTCTCGACGCCAAGCTGCGTTGGAAAGCCCATATCAAAAAGAAAAAACAGGAACTCGATATTCGTTATAAACGTTTGCATTGGTTACTGGGAAGGAAATCCTGTTTATCAATACATAATAAGCTGATAATATACAAGCATATCCTGATGCCAATTTGGACGTATGGTATCCAACTTTGGGGCTGTACTAAGCCAACCAACGTCAAAATAATTCAACAGTTCCAAAATAAAGTACTCAGGGCTGCTGTAAATGCACCCTGGTACATAAGAAACGATGACCTCCACCGTGACCTCGACATGGAATTCGTCACCACCATCATACAAAAATTTGCTGAAGCCCACGAACACAGACTCCATCGACACGTGAATGTTGAGGCAATCCAGCTGTTAGACAACACAGGCATAGTGCGTAGACTAAAGAGAACTAAACCATTTGAATTAGTGTAGTGTAAGTGAATCAATAATAGTAACAATGTTGTGCTATTTATATAACACATGAACAAAGTGTTTTATCAATTTTACCAGACTCTAAGGAAGTGTTACGAACGTGTGTAAAAGTGCATACCTAATTATGGACACTATTCTTAGCATTAACATAATTTATAACGTAGCATAATAAGTTAGATTTAAATTGTTTATTAGTCTTCTTAGGCTAGATTGCAATTATCTAGTAAGAACTTGGTTCTTACTAATAAGGGAAAAAAAAAAAAAAAAAATTGTCTTGCTAAAGGGCAATTTTGTATTTTTTTTGAAGTAAAACTTCTTATGCGACTTCCAACAAGTTTAACGCTACCACTAAGAGATGGCAGTATTACAAGATTTGTGACTACGTAGTTCTACTAGGTACGCAAGATGGTCATGCATTCGACTTTTCGGTGTGACCAGCCTTCGCTCAATTTCCATGAGTAGAATAACCTCGATAAACTTATGTAATAAAAATAATACAACAAGAAAATGACAAAATATTATTTAGATATAAGCATTATAACGAGAGTGAATGCGTGGCCCTCGAACGCATGCGTGTAGTATTACGAAGTTTCACTTCTTTCGCGCGGAGGGACTCCACGCACTATTTTTTTTAAAGTGAAACTTTTATTACATCGTCTCAAACTTTTTCGTCTGTGTGTTTCATGTCGCGTGACGGTGGGCTGCGGAGTAGGGATAAAGTGAAAGGCGCTCGTCAGAGCGCCTTTCACTTTATAGTTTAACCCTACTCCGCGCTGTAGTGTGAAAAAAAAAAAAACACTTTTACCGTGGTTTCTTAAAACCACACAATCATTTTTTTTAGTTTCAGTTCCGTGTGGGGAGAGGATATCCTTAATCTATATTTTTTTGTATTAATTGGGTCATCTGGATGGTTTAAAGATATGTATAGTAAGACCCGGTAGGCAGGTAGTGTTACTATCGATTCGAAAAGCAAAGAACATCCGTGCGAAATAGAAAAGGGGTTAGCTCTGGAATTTACTGTATTAATAATCTTAAAGTCACTGACAGAAAACACAACGCTGAGATTATTTTTTTTTTTCAAGAGTGCTCATTAAACAGAGGAGAGAAATAAGGAACAAATTTTGAAAATTAATTGATCACAATTGCTTGTCATTCCAACAAGTGCTTACTTATTCGCTTGCAGAACCCCGGTGGGGGGTCTTTAACATTAAAATATACCACCAATTTAATTATAAAAGCGAATAGTAGGGTAAATGTGTAGGCCATCAATACTAAGCCTGACAGGTTTCTGAGTTCAGGCAGCAGGCAGTACACTATCAGCACCAAGAGCAGGAAGAAAGATGATATCGACACTCCTGGAAATTAAACAACATTAAAATTATCCATTCTCCGCTCATATATGGTGGTATAACCAGTGGTCGGGGTAGGCTATTTAAGGTCAAAGATCTGAGACGTACATGCTAGTATGGACATTGCCCATGCTTCTATTTTTAAAATGATTAAGTCTGCCATGGGCGTCGGCGGCTCGCAAATGTTTGCATTCCGCCTCGGATAGAGTTTGTTTCGCTATAGTTGCCCGATATTTCGGATTTTACTTATAACTTTTCCCTTGAATACGGTCCTGACACTGGGAGACGCGAGCCTAAGCGGCAAGCGCCCTGTGCATGCTCAGTATTCACAGGAAAAGATTAGAGGACTACACTAAATTGATTGATAAGCAGATGAACAAAGAACAGTAACCTAGACGCCTAAAAGAAAACAAAACTTTTTATCTTTCCCGACAGGGGGTTGCAAGTGCACCCCTTTGGACCATGCTGCCGGCGCCCATGAAGCCTGATATTTTTCTGGTCAATTGGAGTAGGTAAAGAAAATCATGAGAAACAACCAGGTGTTTCTTATGATTTCTACCCATACCTATTAGATTTACGATAGTATAACAGTTTTTTTAAAGGCATGTCCATGTAATGATCGCGTGTTGCAAGTACCAATAATCAATTTGCCTACTCATTTAATCCGACCACTGTGGTTATGGAGATAGCACGTGATCTAACTGAGGCAAATCCCGCGAGGGGCACGTGGCAACATTCCCTTGCCACAAACTTGTATGGAAGTGTTTAAACTGGTGCAAAAGTCGCATTACATCCATCTTATATTATAAAAGCGAAAGTTTGTGAGGAGGGATGAATGTTTGTTACTCTTTCACGTTTCAAAAGCCACTGAACGGATTTGGAAGAAATTTGACACACGGGTAGTTGATAACCTGGATTAAGACATAGGCTTTTATCCCGGTAGAACGATTCCGTGGGATAGTTACCGAGCTCCACGCGTGCGAAGCCGCGGGCTAGTTTTATCATAAAAAGAAACTTCGAGCGTGGGATATGCCTCAGTTTAACCGAAGTTTTTTGTGTTTAAAGTTTCACTGACCCACTGTTTCAAATTTTGCTATCATATCCGTATCTTTTGGATCTTGATTAACTTGTCGGACAATGATTTTTACCGATGGTTTTTTTTTGCCGTTGATTTCTTTCAAATACAATTTGTAGTCTAAACAATAACTCAGTTTTTCAAGTGTAGACCATTTTTTGGTTTTTGTATCTTGCAACGATAAGGTTCCATCCTGTAAAAACAGTGAGTTTTGGTTATCCAGTTGAAAAAAGCGATATTTTGATTACCCAGTTGAAAAAAGCGATATTTTGAACAATTTTCTATTGAAGTACGGCTTACTACTAATCTTATTTTTACTAACTAGGTATGGTAAATACGAAAGTACGTGAGAAGAGACTGATGTACGTGTAGATCGATAGATGTTATTACTATTTCACGCAAAAACTATTAACGATTCCCGACGGCTCCCTAGCAGAGGTGAGGTGTAAGCGTTTAGGTACAGAATGTCCAATTCGTTAAAATGTCCATTTTGCAGAATGTCCAATATTCATCATCCTCGGTCACCTGCTGTTTATCAGCAGACAATGATAGCTCTATTTTTTTAATGAATATTATTCCCTTCCTTATCGTAGGGGTGGTTCAGAATTTGATCAAATTTTCAAGAATTACATCAGAGGATACAGATTTATTTCCAAATTTTTTTCGAACTATCATTTGACTCATCAGAGGGTAGTCATCAGCATCATCTGCCTAGCCTTTTCCCAAACTATCTTAGGGTCGGCTTCCAGCCTAACCGGATGCAGCTGAGTACCAGTATTTTACATGAAGCGACTGCCTATCTGACCAAGTAATAGGGCGATAATGTTTATACTATAGATGAAAGATATTTAAAACATGGTTACCTGTAAAATTTCATATTTCTCGTTTATATTATGCTCAGAGGTGCACTTAAGGTCTCGTTGATTGTGTACGAGAACAAAATTGTTTTTCGAATTCTCATTTCTATACCAAGAAAACATATTGGTGGAATAGTTGACTGTTGATTCAAGGTGTGAAATATATACACTTTTAAACAAATCCGTTTTATTCTTACAAAATGGACCAACTAAGATTTCATGTTTACGACAGCATTTTTCTATGCACAACTTATTTGAACAATATTTTGACAAAACAATTTGATTATTGTCTAAATCTCTATAATCCTTTTTACAAATCGTTTCATGGTTTTCCTCACTTTTTGCTGCTACGTTTACGATTGAAAGATACAGGAAAGGTTTTACTGTACACATTAGGTCTATACTTTATTATTTATAGAAATTATTAGGTAACGACTTTCATTTAAATAAAATTATGTTAAACGGTTTTAACATAATTTTATTCCCTACTATAATACAACCCTCAACGAAACACTAAATACACACGGTACACTTTAATATTGTCTAATAATGCCAATTTGTGTATAGTTTCCTCTTATTTGTTTTTTTCCTTGCTTGTTAATTTGCGTTGTCCCGAAATGCTGGCAAGCTAGAGGTTATCCTGTAGGGTATCAATGTTTTTCGAGTTTTAATTTAACTTTCGTTTTGCAGTAGGTGGTAGCTCTTAATTAATAATTTTGTACATTTGTTTGGAAGGAAGTCACAAGATGTACGGAAAATGCCTGGAAGAGCTACCGGTCCATGAAGGAGCGCATGAAAGGAAGTCTTCCTTTGCCCCTAAAGAGAAAAATCACGGACATGTGCATTCTTCCCATTTTGACCTAAGGATCCCAGACTTGGTCTTTGACAAATATTCAAATGTCCAAGCCCAAGATCTGCGAACGTGCAATGGAGCCCAGCATTTTAGGCGTCAAACTAACCGGCCATGTACGCAACAACACACTGCGCTCCAAAACACAAAAAACTGACGTTGCTCAAAAAGCTGCCATATGCCCGACGAGCTGTGGGCTAAAATAACCACGATGTGGAGCCCTGACACAGCCAGAAGACAACGCGGTAGACCTCGCAGGAGATGGCGGGACGAGCTGGACAAACCACGATGTGGAGCCCTGACACAGCCAGAAGACAACGCGGTAGACCTCGCAGGAGATGGCGGGACGAGCTGGACAAACCACGATGTGGAGCCCTGACACAGCCAGAAGACAACGCGGTAGACCTCGCAGGAGATGGCGGGACGAGCTGGACAAACCACGATGTGGAGCCCTGACACAGCCAGAAGACAACGCGGTAGACCTCGCAGGAGATGGCGGGACGAGCTGGACAAACCACGATGTGGAGCCCTGACACAGCCAGAAGACAACGCGGTAGACCTCGCAGGAGATGGCGGAACGAGCTGGACAGAACCAACGACCAGTGGTCCACATTGGACCTGGATCGAAGGATTTGGAAGTCTTGGGGAGAGGCCTTTGCCCAGCAGTGGGATGACATAACGCAGGCTAAAAATAACAGTAACATTTTTTTGCTACATGCAATCGTTAATTTTCCTTGATATTGATATTTATGGTTATTTTAACTCTTATTGCGTTTAAGGAAAAATAACATTTCTACATTATGAAATTCCCAACTCGGCAAGTATTGTAGCTATCGCTCATAAATGTATGTAAAACTACCTGTATTTAGGTTCAAAAATCGAATTAGTCTTTAAACCTCAGACTAGTTCTCAGTGCCCAATACAATAATAAAAGCTCTTGCTAAAACTCCAAATTGTAAACTAGTATATTCTTTGATTTTAAAATTAGTCGTAGTAGGTAAGTCATTTATTTCGAACATATAAGGTGCTGTTTTGTATCCTCGTCAAAATTCAGGAGGTTGTCACAAAAGGCATAAATAACCATTAAAATTACGGTACCTAGTAAATCAAAAATAAAAATCAAGTCATTTATTCAAACTAGGCACTCAGCACTTTTTGAACGTCAAAATTACAAGAGACAGTCCCCCAAAACGCACGCCCTTAGCCACTTAATAGTGATTTAGCTCGGAAGAAGAGGCGGAACAAACTCTCCAGCAACACATCTGTCTGTTAGGTTAGAAGAACCACCACCAGTATTAACTATATATAATTATATTAATAAACCCTAATTTTTTGGACTGTTTATGTTTGTCACTATATCAGAATAACTCTTTTAACGTGGTTTACGGAATAAAAAAATATCGGGTAAACGTTTGAGATTTTTTGTGTATGTAAGCGAGGTTATAGGGCGAGGATCAGACGGGCCCGCGTTTAAAACACGGGTGGTTCATACCTACCGATTTCCGTAACGAAGAAAAAAAATACCTACGCATTTTATTATTGATTTGGGTCGAGAATCATTAGCATAGTTATATATACCTCCTTGATTTTGACGAGGATGCAAAATGACACCTTGTATAAGTACCTATTTCAATTGAAATACTAAATCTAACGAAAAATACATCTGCTATACAATCATCATCATCCATATCTATTGCTGGGTATAATTCCTATCTTTTCTTGTGCCAATCTCCACGGTCCTGTCCTGTCCTACACAATACTGGTTTCAAATTCTATCTATACATACCTACATATGTATTATAAATGAAACCTGCCCCGTGGTCTCGCGGTCATAAGTGCAACTGCTGAGCGAAGTTATTATATATATTAGTGTTAATGTGTTATTCCATAGTACTATGAGATATTCGCTTCTTAAGCTGTAAACACTTCTAAGAGTAGGAAGTATAAAAAAAAATAGAGTTTGTAGAAAGTAAAAAGAATTTGCCACGAAAAATTATTTGAATAACATTTGATATTTATTAGTTTTTTGAGAGAAGGGACTTTTCCCTCTCATTAAGACTGGAAGCCGACCACAAAGAAGTTGGGAAAAGGCTAGACAGATGATGATGAGACAGGCTGAATGCAAATCAGCTGGTGCCAGGCACTCCCATGACAAATAACTGCTTTCGGGTTTTACCGCAGTCAGGTGATAAATCAATACTAAAAAAATAGAGTAGAAGAGTTTGTTTGTTTGAACTCCCTGGAACAGCTGATCGGGTTTGTAAAAAACAATTCTTGAGGAAAGTTGGAAAGTCCTTAGAAGCCGAGGAAAAAAAGCACTGGGAGTAACCGCGAGGCGCAGCTAGTGTAAGAATAAAGCCGAAATAAAGAAAAAAACAAAGTTGTTACCTCTGAAATTTCATATTCATCCGTTATATAGTGCTCAGAAGTGCAATTCCTAAAATTCCTATCATTTTTAAGGAATTCCACATCCTTCGCCCATGTCTTATTTACGTTAAAAGAAGATAAAATCTTGATGTCATCGTATGGTTTTTTAAACCAAGGTTTGTTATAATATCTTTCTTTAGGGACACATTCTGCAACCTTTAATATTTCATTAGGCCCACAGCACTTTTCTATGCACAATTTATTAGAACAGTATTTTAACACATCATCGATTGTATTATTGTACTTATCTCTATAGACGTTTTTGCACGTAGTCTTGTCCTCTTCACTTTTTGCTACACATAAAGTTATAATGAACACAAAAATTTTAAATGTAAGCATAATTTTCAAACAGTATTTTTTAGGAGAATTTATTAAAAGGAAACCGCATGAAAACGGCTAACAGGACTGACTCCTGTCGTCAAATAATGTTGATTACATAAAAACATTTCCGGTAGAATATTTAGGATTACGTAAGGGTTCGCGGATGGAAAGAGTGGAATAGGCCTCCCGCCTTTGCCCAGGATTATTCTCGATGCACCATGACGAGATTTCTGCGATTGCCAGAAAAATAAAACCTTTTTTTGAAGTGAAAACTTCTTTAGCGGTGTTGCGCACTTTTGTGATGGGTAAAAAATGTTAACCTCGCGTCAGATCTCGCGTCAGGACACGTGACCTCACGGTCACGTGACATAGGTTGCGAAGGAATTTGAACTTTATGACATCCTGTCATTGAGTTTGGGTTTCCAAAACTGGATATCTATCTTATGCACAAACAAAACCTTCGGTTTCTCCAAAGAGGTAAAACTCGTAAAACGGATTGTAATAGTTCTGAAGTGTTAAATTTTTAATGTAATATAAATTGTCATGTTTATGTACGGTAGCGCAATAAATGAATATTGTATTTTACCACATAAATGATAGTACTTTTATACTGATAAATTTTAAAGCAATTCGTGCAAAATTATTCCATATCCATTACAAAAATGCACAACGTTGATATTCAAGTTTTCACTCCTGCCGCATTACCGGAGTGCAACCCGTTTTTTTTTTTGTATAATTTAGATGCGTATAGATTTTACATTTTACAAAAAAAGGTTTTTTTGTTATTTATGTTTGGCAAAAAATAACTGTTTCATAGATTTCTAAAGCTATTATTTAGTATTTGTTTTTTTACGATCCACCGTATGACAGTATATATACACACATCAAAAGTGTCTAGGGATCAACATATATTTTTGCAATAACTTTTCTCCTGATTGATATTAATTAAAATTTTCTTTAAGGATTCATCAAATAAAGTGTTTTCGTTTGTCACAGTAACGATAAACCAAGTCACCTTTGCATTAATAAAGAAATTTGCCATTTTCTAATAAAGGGATTTTTGACATTTGAACCACTAACATTAAAGTTCGAAAAAAAGACTGAAATAACAGTTTTCTTTAAAATTTTATTGGGTAACTTAAACAATTAATAATCCGTGTTTCTACCGCGAACACTAACAACACAAGAACATCGGTTTGGCATACTCAAAATGAGTTCATCCAAATCACGCTGTGGAATGGCCGCCCATGTTCGTTGCAACAACAAAAAAAGGTCTTCTTGCGACTGGATACCCTCCATATTCGGCAGAGCTCTTCTCTGTAGCATATCCCATGCATGCTCAATCGGGTTCAAGTCTGGCGACTGAGCAGGCCAGGGCAGGACATTGATGTTAGCTGCGGCGAGAGTCTGTCTTACAACTCTTGCGGTGTGCGGTCGTGCATTATCATGCATTAACTGAAATAAGGGACCGATTTGCACTTGTAGAGGAACGATGACGTCTGATACAATCGTCTCAGCATAAATTTGAGCGTTGAGGTTGCCTCTGATCCAAATCAACTCAGTTCTTCCGCCGATCCAAATACCCGCCCATACCATGATGGTTCCACCACTATAAGGATGGACTTCCTGGCAGGATTTTAATCGCTGTTGGCGTCCAGGGGTTCTCCAGTGTCGTATACGTCTTGTATCCGGTCTCATACCAAAACGAGACTCATCAGAAAAGCACACGAAACGCCATTGTTCTTCTGCCCAATTTCTGTGTTCAAGAGCCCATTGATATCGAATCCTACGATTGTGCATTGCTATAGGTGGTACCCGTAGCGGTCTTCGGGAATGAAGGTTCACTTCATGCAAGCGGTTTCTGACTGTTTGGTCGCTAATTAAGTTCCCTGAAGAGTGATGAAGCCTCACGGCTAACATCATGGCGGTTATTGTTGGAGCTCTTCGAGTTAAGATTTGAATGTATCGGTCTTGTCTCCGTGTGGTGCAGCGATACCGTCCTCCATGGCGCTCAGCCACGGTACCAGTGCTTCGGTAACGTGTCCAAAGTCGACTGATAACACTCTGACTTGTATTCAGAGCTAAAGCCACAGTACGTTGCCGGGAACCAGCTTCTATCATTCCCACGGCTCTGAGCATTTCTTCCCTGCTTAAATGACGTCGCCGCTCCATAATAACGTTGGTTTTAATCAGTAGTAGGGAAACAGTAGCACTAATAATGTCTTCAATGCGTTGTATGTTTTTATAGGGAAAATATTGACAGCTGATTTTCATCTTTTACTCGAATTTGATTCAAAGTTCCTGATTCAAATTATGAAATGCACCAAAAAGGATCCATATAAATTTATAAAATCATAAATTTATTACAAAGCCACATCTCAATCTCAAGAAATCCGCATAAAAATGCTTGATCCCTAGACATTTTTGATGTGTGTATATGACTTGCATAAAAACACTACAAATAAATGCTTACTTATACTCAATACTCAATACTCAATACTTTATTGCATTCCATAATGTGTACATGTAACAGTTGGTATGTTAAAACATCGAATCAATTATGGACCCTGTCGGGCACAGCAAAGTTAATTTTCAATAGGAGAGAGGATGAAGGCGTTTTTTGTTAGTAAAAAGAAAATAAATAATTATTAAATTAAAATAGTATCATTAAAATAGTTGCATTATTTGCTTTTATGTTATTTATTTATATATTTGGTTTAAAGTTATATTTATGTAAGTATTTTTATATTATATATTGCACGAATTACATTATTGACAATGACAATAAGCTAAATACTATTTATGTATTTTAGGTATTATGTAAAAATAGTTTTTATTGTTGTTGAAATTTATCGTTAAAATATTCGTCAATAGTGTAGTAGCTTTTGGTTATTAGAAATTGTTTTAATTTATTGATAAACATATTTGTTTTATTAATATTTTTGATGTATTCCGGTAACTTATTGTAAATTTTAATGGACATAACAAATGTACTAGAAGAGTGCATTTTTAATCGTGAAGTGGGTATATTTATTCTGCTTTCATGTCTAAGTGCAATTTTTGTTTGGATATCTCCTCTTTTGGTATAGTATTGCGGATATTTTCGTACAAATTTACAAATTTCAAGTATGTAGAGGCAGGGCAGGGTTAATATTTTTAGGTCTTTAAAATGAGGTTTGCAGGAGTCTGTATCTTTGATATTTAATAAAATTCTAATCATTTTTTTCTGTATGGTGAATAATGTAGGCGCGTCTGTACTATTTCCCCATAAGATAACTCCATATTTGAGCCATGCAAATGCGTACGCGTAATATGTTACCAGTGCTGTTTTGAGATCTGTTGTTTTCTTGATTTCTCGGAGAGCGTATGAAAATTTGGATAATTTTGTTCTTACTTTTTGAATATGTGATTTCCAATGTATATTTGAATCTATGTCCATGCCTAAAAGGGTGAATTTATTTACAGTTTCTAATTTTGATCCGTTGTATTTGAAATTTATACTTAAAGGTGTTTTTTGTCGGGGGTGGAAAGTTATTATTTTAGTCTTATTGTAATTAATTTCAAGATTGTGTTCGTTCATCCAGTGTGTAATTGTGTCAAGTATAGAACTCAATTTTTGGTTTAAATTTATATTATTATCACATGATGTTAAAATTGAGATATCATCGGCGAACAATACGCATGACTCACTGATGTGATTAGGGAGATCGTTTATGTAAACAAGGAATAGCAGGCACCCTATCACAGTTCCTTGTGGTATAGAAGCGTTTACGGGCATGTTTTGGGATCGAATTAATTCTATTTCTTTTGATTTATGATTGTAATGTTCTATTTCTACAACTTGTTCTCGGTTGTTTAGATAAGATGTGAACCATTCGTGACTTTTTCCGCGGATACCGATGTTATATAGTTTATTTAATAATATATCAAATTGCACCTTATCATATGCTTTTGACATGTCCAATAATAATCCTACAGCGTATTTTTTCTTATTAATTATATTGAGGGCTTCTTGTATATATTTATAAACAGCCAAAACGGTAGATCGATTTTTGCGAAAACCATTTTGACTATCATTGAATATATTAAATTTTTCACAAAATGCATAAACACGATCACACATGGCTTTCTCAAATATTTTTGAGGCTGTTGGTAAAAGAGCAATGGGGCGGTAATTGTTTGGGTCGGTTTTTATATTTTTCTTGTGGATCGGTTTTATAAGAGCTTTTTTTAATAAATCGGGGAAAACGCCTTCTTCAAAAGATTGGTTAAGTAGTATATAAAATGGCAAAGTTAATTCGTCAGCGCATTGTCTTAAAAGAGTGGGTGGAAGTTCGTCAATCCCATGGCTTTTTTTGTTTTTTAAATTTTTAATTATTGTATTTACTTCGTAAGGATCTACTGGGCTAAGATATAATGTATTTTGTGTAGTTGAAATCGCTAGAGGTCCTTTTAGTTTGCTGTTGGTAGGTTTTGTGCTGTCGCCACCAATAGACGTAAAGAAGCTATTAAATATGTTGGCTACCTCTTGGGGTTTTGAAGTTAAGTTATTATTTATTTGTAGGGTTATATTGTGTTTCTCACTTTTTAGTTTCTTGTTTGTGCGTTCATTGATTATTCCCCACATTGTTTTAACTTTATTGTTAGATTGCAACATTTTATTTTTAAAGTGTAATTTTTTTGCAACTGTGATAGTTTTCTTCAATGTTTTTTCATACTTTTTATAATATTTTGTTAATATTGGATTTTTTGTCTTTGTTGTTAATGTCTTTAATAGTCTTTTATTTAAACAAGATTTTTTTATACCTACAGTGAGCCAATATTTTTTATATTCTGTTTTTAGTTTGATTTTACGCAACGGTATACATTGGTTTAGAATAGAGATGAGTATGTCATTAAATGTTTTATAATTTATATTAATGTTTATGTTGTTTTTAAGAATATCGTTCCAGTTTAGTTTTTGTATTTTCTCTTTGAATTTTAATATATTTGTTTTATTAAATAGTCTTTTCATTATGTACCAGTTATATTTAACTGATTGTTTAGGTATTTTTAAATGTAATATTGTACTATGGTGGTCAGAAAAACCTAGCTCTTCTGTAGTTGTGTACATGTCTTTGAAGACAAAGTTCGTGAATATAAGATCTATGCATGTTGCGGTGTTTGGTGTAATACGTGTCGGGCTTTTTATATATTGAGTAAAATTATGTTCTTGCATGAGATTTAAAAATTGATTTGTTTTTTCATTATCCGATATTATATTAACATTAAAATCGCCGCCTATTACTATATTTAATTTGTAGTATTTATTATTTATATATTTTAGAATTTGTTTCAATTGTTGATAAAATACTTCCTCCTCTCTTCTATTCCAGTACATAGTTATTATCAGTAAATTTTCTTTTGGTAATTCCGTGGCGCAAAGTTCTATTATATATTCTATAGACATGTCTGAAATATCATTTCTATTTATGCTGTCGATATGTTCCTGTAGAAGTGTACAAACACCGCCACCTGTTCTAGTTCTTCGACAGAAGGAAGATGCAAATTTATATCCACTAAATTTAATGAGATCAAGTTTTTCTTGAGTTAGCCATGTTTCTGAAATGCATATTGCTTTATACAATGGATTTTTATCAATAAATGCTTCAAGTATATCTTGCTTGTTATTAAGGCTTTGAAAATTTTGGAACATTATTTTAAATGGTAGGTCGTTGCTTACGAAATGTCTGGTCCTTAGTTTCGTAGGACATATTTGTAGCGCAAAGCTGGTTGGAGTTATTCAATATTATTTCATTTTTTTGGGTGTTGTATTCGTATTGGTGTTTGTTGTTTTCTATGTTAATTAGTTTTCCGTCTATATATAGGTGGTTTTTCCTTATAATTGCATGGGATCCATTTTTCCTGGCTTTAAATAATTCTTCTCGCATTTGTGCTCTATACATTCGTGCATTTGCATCTAAGAATTCAGATATGAATAGTCCGGTTCCTTGAAAGTAAGTGCTATTGTTAATAATATATTTAGCCATTCTCTTACTAATAAATTCTATAACAAGCGGTCGGTTTTTAGGTCCACCGGGTCTTCCAAGTCTGTACAGGTCTTCTATATATCCTGAGACGTCTATGTTGACTATATCACGGAACAGTTCTATTAATCTGTTATGAAGTGCAGTTTCAGGCTCGTTGTAGTAGTCGGCTAGGCCGTAGAGTACAATTTTTCTATGGTTATTTTCTTGTATATTTGGAACTTTTAATGCTTCTGTAGCTAGCTTTCTTATTTCTTCCTTTAATTTTTCATTTTCTCTTTGTAGTTTTTCAAATTTTTTATTAATGTTTTCTATTTCTTGCTTTCTTTGGTCGTTCTGTGTTGATAAGGTGTTTGTTTTATAGTCTAAATCTTGTTTTAAATCTGTAATGGCATTATATATTTCTCTATGTATTGTGTTTTGTAATTCTTGTATAATAGACTTGTTGTTTTCTTTAAGATGTGTGATTATTAGTTCACTCAAACCTTGCATTGTTAATTGCGTATGTGTATCATACATGGTCTTTACATTTTTTTCAGTGTGGATAATGTCGTTATTTTCTATAGGTATGGTGTCGCCTATGAAACTCAGGTCGTCGGAACAAGTTGTGTCGTTATTTGAATTTATTGTCTTTTTTCTCAAAGTGACATTTGCTTCCTCAGGTGGTGTAGATAATAGCTGATTGATTTCGGTGCCTCTAGGAATACGTAAAGGGGTGTTTGTATTTCCAGTCTTGGGTATTTTGCAGATGCATGTCTGGCATTTCCATGTATTTTTGTTTTCCAGTGTCATCTTTTTAGTGTAGTAGTCTTTTGAAACACCGCCGCACTCTAGATCGTATCTGCATTTACAGAGCACACAAATAAGATTTTCTCTTATAGGTAGTTTATTTTTACATCCAGCGCATACAGGTATAGATGCCATTTTGATACTATTTATGTGTTTACTTTTTTATCTAGGCTAGTTCACAATGACAAAACTTAAATAAGCGACCTCTAGCGTGTAGTAGCAAAAGTTCTTCTTTGAACGATTTTTTGGATACTTAGTTTCGGTGTTAAGCGATAGATGGCGCTGTTTTATGGAATTGTGTTGAAGATGATACAAAGGCCTTAGTGACTAATGTAGTAATAATCTTAATGAAATAAAACGTTAGGTGAATCATATGGTGCAGATAATTTTTGTCCTAGACATAATGACAATTAGATCGAATTACACTTAGTACTCAAGGGGACTAATCAAGCTATACAAAACCAGTTTATGCGGATCTCTCATTGTACGGGAAATCTGTATAAAGCGAGGTCATGTTATAATGGCCATATATTGCTTGATTTGTCGTCGTGTGTAGGTACACGTACTTTTAGATCTAGGCAGAGGAAGGCTTATTAATTACGCCAAAAAAAAAATTGCCTTCTGTATATCGCCATGTTCATTGTTTTTTTTTACGGAACCCAATTTATGTGAGCTCAACACACACTTTACTTTAATTTAATCATTATAATTTAGCTACTGAAGTCTTTTTTCCTGTGCCTGATTAATTTCCTGTTTTGAATAATATTTCGTATTTTTAAGTCATATTTTTTTCCTTCCTTCTATTTCCTAATATAACAGGGAAATATAAGTACCTAGCTAATTATTGGTAACAATGTAACACATTCAGTAAACAATATTTTCATATTTAAACTGTGTTTATGGAAATCAGATAAATGTGATTTAGGGGAATATAAATCCAGTAGAAAGAAATTACTTCCGCAAGCATACAGTATGCAGGGTTTCCCTGCAAAAGAACATCAAAGCTTGGAGCTACGATTCATTACAGGCAACCATAAATTTTTGAACTGTCAATATTTTTATTTTAATATGACATAAGGGCAACTGCAATGATGACAACTCAAATTCAAATTTCAACCCCGCTTCCCCAGCCACCTATCTTGTATCTCTTTCGCACAGTCGCAACGATTCTGTTAGGGTAAACAACACTATTCTGCCGTCCTATCACTAAAAAGCCGTTAACCCTCAAATGGTCAATTGTCACTTTTTGATGCTACCTGATAGAGTTCAAAATTCTCTATCTTTCTGTCTAAGAAACATTTTTATAATGTGGACAGTTCCAGAGATATAAAAAAATTGTAGGCCGTTAAGCAACAGAATTTGTGACGATTCCATCACTTGAAAGCGTCTAACCCACATTTCTTCGCTAAATGTACGTTAAAATACCTTAACTGCCGGATCTGTCGATTATTTTCTGGTCTTTTACTTAACTACAAATACGTTATCTGATTTTTCTTGACTATAAAGACGCTAAGGGACTATAACTACTGTAATTTAGTATTTTCTTATGCACAAGTTTTGAAAAGTTAGATTAGATGCAGTTATCCGCCCTTAACGGCGTTTTAGTTAAGTATTTAATACATTGGTTGTAAATAATTCTTGCCTATTTGAAGAAAAAAGTAAATTATGCTTAGCTATAAAGCAGCTAAGCAGCATTACTTAGCTAAAAGGCAGTTTTCCGACTCTCGCGCTTCGTTCACGGTTCGGTTATTCTATGTCTTATTCCAGATCATGTTCTACCAATGTGCCGAATTTCTATGAAATCCGATCAGACGTTGAGGTGTAATGGATGAATAAACATCCTAAATCATCAATATCAAACTCTAAGAATTTCAAATACATTCTAGCATACCTACTGATGGTGAATTGATGATGATGCCGTCCAGCCGATTTCGGCCACAGTGACTTTGTTCGGCGTTTTTGTAGGTGTTTTGGTGTGATGCTCTTTCATGTGCTCTCAAGTTATTAGCATATCTAACTTTGGGCGAAAAACTTTAAGTTTAAAGCGGACATGTCAGAATACCATTGAAGCCATTGTAAGTTATAGCTGTTGGTGGTCTAACTTAAAGATCATCACGTTTTATGTAACTTGCCGCTGCTCACGACGTCGAAATTAAGGTCCATTACGTAACCCACATTTTTTAGTAAGTACCTATTTTTAACTTTGAAAGAGAGCTGAACGAAGAAAGTCATACATAACGAAATCTTAAGACAAAAAGAGACCCCCAGTCATGCAGACCATTAATCGAACAAGGGTTTCTAACCTCGAACAAGTTTTTCGACACCAGAAGTGGGAAAACTAGTAAAGAATCGTAATGTCGATCGGAGAAAAAAAGTTTTGACTTAGAAACATTTACGAATGGACCGGAATCAGGAGCTGCTGCTGAGCTATTCCACCTCGCACACGAGATGCAGAAATAAATGGCTAACCTTCAGTAATTGGAAGAAGAATACTGAACATGCTTGAAGCTTAAAGGTACGATGAGAGACATCGTGAATTTTTTAAACGTACCCAAACTTAGCTGGCTTCTCCTCAACCAGGCCTTTATGCCAAGGACGTTGTCTCGCTTTCAGAGTTGCGCTCTTGCAAACTCTTGTAAGTGACCGCCAGGAAGCACAGGTCATTAGCGTACTTAGATAATCTTTGTATTGCCGGTATAAGAGCGGGTTTTTCGTGCGGCTACTACCACCTTAATGGTGAATGCATGGAATTAGTATGTACCTACTAGGAACCTATTGTAAATATTCGTATGCGATTTATGTTCCAAATTCAAATCACATTATTGACCATCGGGTCATAATGAAATTCAGTACAATATTATTGCCCTGCTAGACCTCAGGTTGTAAATGACTTACTTTAGGTGAGGTTTGCATGACATATAATTTGACATTGTCGAGCAGGTGGTCTGAAAACTAACTTTCCATTTACCTTTAAAATTTTGATTCTTATTTCAGATTTTTACAAGAACTTGTCAATAAATCTCACATTTTCCTTAGTATTGCTAAACTAAAAAGACGTTAACCTACAAACGAAATACTTTTAGCCGCCTTTTTGTTAAGTGAGGTTGTTAAGATTTTACAAAACTTCCATAAAAAAATGGCATAATTAGCTTAAAAGCAGTTAAAACCCCGTAACCTCTCTTAAGGAAAATTATTCTTACTTTAATTTGAGCGAATTCCATGGCTATAAAGCAGTTAAGATCACCTAACAACTTTTTTGTTAAGTATTTCTGTAAAAATATTAATAAATAATAAGAACGTTAAAATTTTAAATAAATTACTTCACTAAAAAGCCGCTAAGGTTAAAGTTAACGGCCTTTTAGTGCAGAAATAAGGTGCAATAACTAAATTATATCCTTAACTAAAAACCAAAAATTAATTTTAAAAGTAAGTATTAAGAGTTTCTGGACAGACATAATTCTTAACGACAATCAGAAAGAAATACCAATCGATGTGTCCAACAATCATTAACCTAAGTATCATAGTTTTTAAGAAGCAACGATTCGCACCTTTTTAACCGACTTCTAAAAAAGGAGGAGGTACTCAATTCAGATGTTTGTTTTTTTTAATTTATTTTTTTATGTTTGTTCGCGCATTACTCCGTCGCTTGTCAACCGATTTGGAAAATTCTTTTTTTGTTGGAAAGGGTATACTTCCCAAATAGTCCCATAGTCACCAAGTCGGGATTTGATGATGGAATCTTGGCGAAGTCGAGGGAACTCTTCAAATTTTATAGGAAAACGTACAGTGATTTTGGTATTTTCTACAACAAGTGAAGCTTTTGCGTCCAATAAGAACCATTCTACCATCAAATCTGACGATGAATCCAAGAGACAGGCTTCGGAACTCCATAACAAGGCAATGAATCTTAGCTGTGTTTGGGCTTGTTGGAATTGTAACGGTATGCCCTCTCCAGGTGTATACACCGATTACGCTGAGATTTATGATCCGATTTGCGTGATTCTTCTTTAGTTTGATGCGGAATAGTTGCCATTTGGTCCCACAAAAAATTAATATAGTTTGGCCATGTAGTTTTCATTTTATTAACATTTTTTTTAATGTAAATTTTTCACGTATGTACGCCTATTTCTCCGTGATTACTGGACCGATTTAGATGATTTTTCATTCATTTCGTAATGAAAGCTTGCCCAGTGGAGCCATATGAATTTTATTATCTTTGCTTAGGTACTTTTTGAGTCATCCTCTTTATGCATTTAGTCCTTTGTCGTATGTATGGACGATGTGCTGGTGTCTAGTTACAATGTAAAAATTATACTGGACTAGGATTAAAGTGAGATATCACAAGTCCACAACTGAAAAGGCTAAGTGACTTGTTTGTTTCATTTAATTTTTTGCCACCGACTTCCGAAATTAAAATTATTTGCCACTTTATAGTGTTTTTTTTTTGGAAGTCGGTTATTTTTTTTTCGTAAAAAAGTTTTTATTTGCCATTATCTCGAAAACTACTTTTTGGGCTTAACGGCTTTTTAGTGATAGGACGGCAGTATTGATGGATGGATGAAAAGTATTAAAACGAACAAAAACACCATTTTCACACCCATCTTTAGCCGTAACAAACATAATTTACAAGCTATGAACAGACTTTAAATGATAATCTCATTCTTTGTCGTGTGGCCGTTCCTGTGTGGTAGTTCCTAACCTGATGTCAGAGTTTGAATTTACTTAATTTATTTTTAATGCCGATCCCATGGGAGGTTTTTATTATCATTAGGCCCATGCCTAATGATAATAAAAACATTGTATATTATCGCTGTCAACGAAAAAAGGTCCCAGAAGGCTGGGGCGTGTGGAAAATTGGATGAATACGCATTGTTTAGTAAAAAAATAGGCCAGCTCTAGTCACGTGATGAGTCGACCAACTGCTAAAGTAACAAACTTGTCCAATTAAGTTATCATCATCGGCCTAGCTTTTACCCAAACTTTGTTGGGGTCGGCTTCCAGTCTAACCAGATGCAGCTGAGTACCAGTATTTTACATGAAGCGGCTGCCTATCTGACCTCCACAACCCAGTAACTGGGTAAAACGATACCCCTTAGTAAGACTGGATGTCAGACTTTTACCTTCTGACTACTCGTAACGAAGCCAAAGATCCATAAATGACAGCCGGGACCAACGGCTTAACGTGCATTCCGAGGCATGGAGGAAACTCGGTATGTAATTATGGTCGCCCATCCACGGACCAAACTCAGCAAGCACGGCTTAACCTTAAAGATTGACCCGTGCGGTTGTTATTATTTAGTCACGAGCTCCTCCCGTGTCCAATTAAGTGAAAATCTTAAATAACCAAAATTTTTTGTAATCATCAGATATTTAGTTGTCAGCCCCCAAATTGTGTCAAGTTGCTGATACTGAAGCAAAAAGCTCATCATACACACGGTGTAAATCACCTCATCACTAAGCCGTCAACCAAGCATTCTGTACATGAAACTAAGTAACTTTACGCAAAAATTATTGCTGGGAAACGACTTTTTTTTGGGGGGTGTAAAATCATGTTTTGTGGTAGAACTCAATGTAACGCACTCAAAACATTGTGCTGATGGACGGCTCTAAAATCTTACATTAAAAAATTGTATTTTTAAAAAAATACTTGTCAAAAAGTTGGAACTTTGACCCTTAATATCTCCGTAAGTAGAAGGTTCCCAGGTATGGTGTAGAACAAAAAAATGATCGCAATGACAGGGAGAACCAGTGCCTTTCGGCTTCGTTAAGAGGTGTTTTACACCCTTTATACAAGGTGTAGTTTTGCATCCTCGTCAAAATTCAGGAGGTTGTCACAAAAGGCATAAATAATCAATTAAAATTACGGTACCTAGTCAATTATTACTAAACGGTGATTTTATTGGTTGTTTAAGTTTGTCAGTTTTTCAGAATAAACCCCTTAACATGGTTTAGGGAATAAGAAATGATCGAAAAAACGTTTTATATTGTTTGTATTTGTGAAAGCGCAGTTATAGGGCGAGAACCAGACGGTCCGCGTTTAAAACACGAGTGGTTCACAATTACCGATTTCAATAAGAACAAAAAACCGGCCAAGTGCGAGTCGGGCTCGCGCACCGAGGGTTCCATACAAACCAAAATTACTGAAGAGTATAAATAAAAAAATATATATAGAGGAGCTCGTGGCTAAATAATAACAGCCGCCCGGGTCGATCTTTAAGGTTAAGCCGTGCTTGCCGAGGTTGGTCCGTGGATGGGTGACCATCATTACATACCGAGTTTCCTCCGTGCCTCGGAAAGCACGTTAAGCCGTTGGTCCCGGCTGTGTTTGTAGATCTTTGACAGTCGTTACGAGTTGTCAGAAGCCAAAAATGTCTGACATCCAGTCTTACCAAGGGGTATCGTATTACCCAGTAACTGGGTTGTGGAGGTCAGATAGGCAGTCGCTTCATGTAAAATACTGGTACTCAGCTGCATCCGGTTAGACTGGAAGCCGACCCCAAGAGAGTTTGGGAAAAGGCTAGGCAGATGATGATAAATAAAAATATGTGATGTAACTAAAAATTTCAGGTTTTCAGAATTTTCCCTTTATATGTGCTGTAAAAAATTGCTTCATGCCAAATTTCAAGATTTTATGTCGACTGGAAGTACCTTTTAGGTTTTGATTCCCTTGTGAGTAGATGCGAGTTTGAAAATATGCGGCTTAAATTGCTGTTTCTTTTGATTACGTTGACATAGAAGTTTGATTTTGATACAGCTCAAAGGTATTATAAACTTAAGTATTTGATATGAATTTCAATTTAATACCTCTCCGCGTTCATGAGGAAAGGGGTAGTAAGTTTAAAATTATTAAAAATATTTTTATTATATGATATAACTAAAAATTTACGGTTTTCGCAATTTTTCCTTTATCTGTGCTTTAAGACGTTGCTTCGTACCAAATTTCAAGATTCTGAGTTCACGGGAAGTACCCTGTAGGTTTTGATTCCCTTGCGAGTGTCGAAAATTAGCGGCATAAACGGCTGTATCTTTTGATTGCGTTGGCTTAGAAGTTTGATTTTTTCACAGCTCTAAGAGACAGTAGATCTGAGTATTTGATATAAATTCCGGCTTGATACTTCCACGCGTTCCTGAGAAAAAGGGTCTTGACAGACAGACAGACGGATAACAAACTGATCCTATAAGGGTTCCGTTTTTTCCTATCGAGGTACGGAACCCTAAAAATGAAAATTTTATTATTGATTCTGGTCGAGAATAATTAGCATAGTTACCTCCTTGAATTTGACGAGGATGCAAATCAACACCTCGTATATCAGGGATCACATAACTCTGGCTACATGTAAGACAAAACAGAAATATTTCAATTTTGGTTCCATGACTTGTGCCCAATAGTTGCAGTCTTTATTTATAAATTTCTTTTTATTTTATTGTATTCCTACCAAACGTCAAATAGTATATTGTGTATTAAGGGCGGTAAGTAAGGAATTACGATTGAGGCTCTAGTAGAAGCCCGAAGTCGAAGACTGAGGGCTTTCTGAGTCGAGGTTCGTAATTCCCGTACCGCCCGTGAAACATACAATGTTTTTCATCACATTTGCGAGTTAATAATTATGAATATACACAAGTCAGCACATATTATTACGAAATACGTGAACTGATTTGAGGATGGCGGGCTGTTTGCCCACACCACAGATTATACAAATGTTTTGTTCAGAAACGTTAAAGGCAAATACTTACCTAGGTATACAGCCATGAGGGAGTATAAAAAAAAAACGACGTTTTGATACAAAAAACTATCGATAATTTAAATTTTAGAACATTAGTTGAGTAATTAAATCACATGTAGCGAGATTGAATGAAATTCCTGTTTAAATAACATTTTAAGACAATTTTTCAATTGCGTGTAAACTCCTTGCTTGAACTTGCATGACCTGTGTGCTGTCATGCTGTGCTGTAAATTAAAAAAAAATTACTTACCGCCCTAGGGTTTTATATGGGGTATTACAGCCAAGTTAACCTGTATGTTATGACACTGTTTACGTGCAAGTGTGATGAAATAGTATATTGTGTATTAAGGGCGGTAAGTAAGGAATTACGATCGAGGCTCTAGTAGAAGCCCGAAGTCGAAGACTGAGGGCTTTCTGAGTCGAGGTTCGTAATTCCCGTACCGCCCGTGAAACATACAATGTTTTTCATCACACTTGCGAGTTAATAATTATGAATATACACAAGTGATTTGCGGATGGCGGGCTGTTTGCCCACACCACAGATTATACAAATGTTTTTTTCAGAAACGTTAAAGACAAATACTTACCTAGGTATACAGCCATGACGGAGTATAAAAAAAAACGACGTTTTGATACAAAAAACTATCGATTATTTAGATTTTAGAACATTAGTTGAGTAATTAAATAACATGTAGCGAGATTGAATGAAATTCCTGTTTAAATAACATTTTAAGACAATTTTTCAATTGCGTGTAAACTCCTTGCTTGATGAACTTGCATGACCTGTGTGCTGTCAAGCGGTGCTGTAAATTAAAAAAAAAATTACTTACCGCCCTAGGGTTTTATATGGGGCATTACAGCCAAGTTCACCTGTATGTTATGACACTGTTTACGTGCAAGTGTGATGAAAATTAAAAAAAAAAATACTTACCGCCCTAGGGTTTTATATGGGGCATTACAGCCAAGTTAACTTGTATGTTATGACACTGTTTACGTGCAAGTGTGATGAAAAATACATTTTGTCCTACCGGTCATGTGTAATTGTCTCTGCACCTGATACCAAGGATGTTTAGTGATTATAAAAACTCCATTATTAGTTTTCTTCAAAAATCTTTTTTTTTTTTTATCTATGGCGTCCTCCAATGGTGTTCTAAATGCAGAAATGGGACATTTCATTTCCACTATTGTGACTGGTGACTTTAATTGGAAACCAAGAGTAAGCCGACAACGTGGCATTTCAGATAGAGACCTCTCTTATTTGCTCGAAATCATATCAACTGGAGCGGTGCGCAATGGGAGTCCATGTTGTTCTGATGAGTGCAAAATGTTACACACATGCTACATGGCAGTGACAGAAGGTGCCGAGGTCTTACGCTCGGGTAAGTTAATATATGATATAATTACAAAATCTCTAATATTTGAAAGATATATAACAACTGAATCTATAATTTTATTCGATTTAATGATCAATAAACGATTGATATAATTTTAAAGTAACTAATTTTTATAAGCATAACATAGGTACATCACTACATAGTATAAAACAAAGTCGCTTTCTCTGTCCCTATGTCCCTATGTATGCTTAAATCTTTAAAACTACGCAACGGATTTTGATGCGGTTTTTTTTAATAGAGTGCTTAAAGAGGAAGGTTTATATGTATAGTAACATCCATTGAATAGTGGATAAATACTGTTATTTTTGAGGTTTCTAATGTGATGTCGTAAATAATTACATTTTTCCGCTTACATTGTAAACGCAGGCTGAACCCTACGTATTCGACGGTACCGGCCGGCCGGGGCGGGATGTTTGTATTGTCTAATGACAAGAAAGCTGTGAACGTTGTATATAAAGACATTCTGTAATATATTAATTGTTGTAAAAATAAAATAAATAGGTAAAAATGTAAAAAGTAAATAAGTAAAAATGTAGTGCATGAATTTAGATATTCCAAAGATAGCAGGAAATCTTCATGGTATAGGGAAAGGGGAATTGTTTTACTCCAAATATAACGCGTGCGGGCCACGGGCAGTAATGAATAAGTCAAAACTACTGGATCGATTTTAATTATTTTTTCAGTGAGTGACATAGGCTATATATTTCCAGTGTTGTTGTATACAACGTTCACAGTTTTTCTGTAGTGTATGTAGTACCAGCATTGCACCCGTGCGAAGCCGGGGCGGGTCGCTAGTTGAATATAAAATCGTTTGATACCACTCATAAGGCATAAAACCTATTTAGTCTAATATGATAAAACGTCTAGTAAAAAACACAAAGCATGCAGCAAGCAAGCGTGCAGCATGCAAGCAAGCATGCAGCATGCAAGCAAGCATGCAGCATGCAAGCACGCGTGCAGCAGGCATGGTTTCTGTCACGGCTCCGGCGCTGCGGGGCTCCGGCGGTCCCATGCGAGCTTATCGTCGCAGATGTGTTTCACGCTCACCACCGCGGCTTCGGCTTGCTGGCCGGCCTTGTCAGCCAGCCTCAGTCGCGGCGGCGATTGTTAAAACCACTAGCTCCTCAGCCCGCGGGCCGCCTCGCCCCTCCACACCTACGCGATTTTAAATAACACTCTAGGCGTAGGGCAGACAAGACTACGTGGAGTCGGTTTTGCAGCGATTAGTTTCTGTCACGCCGCTCCCGCAGCACGCTCGCTTCACTCGTTCGCCTTCGCGCGTTAACGGTCACTGTTTTAACCAAACCTAGAGGACCTGGCACTCCACTCCGCTCCCGCCTTAATCTTCTAACCTAATATAACCCATCCGAGTCGGATTGCTTTGAATCGGGGTGCTAACCATAAATATCAAATTGGTATCAATATTATATATTTTAAACGATGGGCGTAACGATTTTCTATTAAATAAACGTTGTATCCAATAACGTTATACGAAATAAGTTTTAGAGTATTTAAATGTTATATCTAAAGAAATTATGTCGGCAGTTGGTATAACTAACGTTTATTATATCTTGTGAACGTTATAAAAATGAAAATATACCAAATAACTTTATATGATATGAGACGCACCCCTTACGCTCTCGTACGCTTATTTTCAGGGACGAAATTTACAAATTTCCTTGCCTTTTTAATCCCTGTTAACTGTATATTGTGAGAATCACGTATTTATTTATAAGGTACATGATTACGTGCATAGTTAACTGTATATTGTGAGAATCACGTATTTATTTATAAGGTACATGATTACGTGCATAAATTTAATTCCCTATTTATATCTAACAACAGGATATTGTTAATACAACAATGCTTTTAGGGTGCTGATGGGGCTGCCTCGCTTCTTTATGTTTATTATCAGGCATGTTCTCAGAAATACAAGAAGATTGCTTTTATGCCATAATGTGGATAAAATGTGCATCCTTGGTGCGCAGGGGTCGGGCCAGCTCCAATAGTCTCCTGGGCATGATTGCTGACAGGTTAGTCTGTTGCATTGTGAATCGATGCCGCGTTGCTCCAGAATTTGGGGTGGAGTTCTGCAGCAATGATTCATAACGTTTTTTCTTTTAAATTGATGTGATAAAGTATTAACATAGTCTTAAGTAAATATTGTTACTAACCGTTTGTATATGAGTCATAGTTACTCGAAATAAATAATTTATTATGATTATTGTAGGTTTTTCGAATTTTGTTGGTTCATTGGCAGAGCATGTTGTTGGTTTGTGGTTATTACCATCTGCGTCATCTACGTCTGCGTCATTTGCGTCGCATTAATAAGGCATGTCTGTATATGGTGAAATGTTGTGATAAACCTCACCGCACACGTAGTAGCCTCAACTCGTTTCCAATACAAGGCGTTGTTTTGCATCCTCGTCAAATTTCAGGATGTTGTCACAAAAGACATAAATAATTAATATAAATTACGGTACCTAGTTAATTATTAAAACACTGCTTTTTTTGTTGTTTGTATTTCAGAATAATACCCTTAATTATCGAATGAACGTTTGAGATTTTTGTATGTGTGTAAGCGAGGTTATAAGGCGACGATCAGACGGGCCTGCGTTTAAAACATGAGTGGTTCACACCTACCGATTTCCGCAGGTAAATAAGAAAAAAATACCTACCCATTTTATTATTGATTTGGGTCGAAAATCATTAGGATAGTTCATCATCATCATCAGCCTATATTGTTCCCACTGCTGGGACGCAGGCCTCCTCTCTATGAGAGGGAATGGGCTGTAATCCACCACGCGGGCCCAGTGCGGGTTGGTAGATGTCACATGTCTTCGAATTTTTAGTTCTAGGACATGCCGGTTTCCTCACGATGTTTTCCTTCACCGTTTTGAGAGCAGCGGTGATGAAATAAATTACACAAAGTAATGCGCCTGCCTGGGTTCGAACCTACGACTTACTGCTCGTAAGTCGGGGCTGCTACCACTGGGCCACCGCTGCTCTCGGGCCACCGCTGCTCTCTTTTTCTTAGGATAGTTACCTTCTTGAATTTGACGAGGATGCAAAACAACACCTTGTATACGGAGTGTAAGTATCTGAAGTGCCTACACAGAATCTTTATTGAATAAGGGGGTCTTTCTCACCGTCCGTCTGTCTTATGACGACAAGCCGTGCCGACGGGGCGTTTGTGTTCCACGCGCTGCTCAAGGAGATGTCAGCAAATCGGAAGGGGTCCGAGAGGGCCGATGCCTGCCAGGGCTACGGGTTGTTCGAAAGAGATACCGCGGCCCTGGAACACAAAGGGCGAAGAAGGAACATGGATGGGTTTTAGTTCGTACAAGTCTGACACTCCCTCCCGCTCCGCCCAGAGCGGGAGAAGTCATTTTGTTGATTTCCCATCCATAAAAAAAGGGCTCTTTCATTATTCATCAAAATATATCATATGCACAAGTAAAAATACATAGGCGGACCAAATGCTATAAAGCAAAAAAATCACTTCGTGTATAATACCGTTATATTCCTCGTTGCTCTTTAATGTTTTAATTATCTAAAACATCCTGGTTTCCTTACGACGTGTGCTCTTACTCGCGTGACAAAATTAAAGGGTGAATTTCAACAAATGCCATTTTTTTTATCATATCGGTGAACTTTTTCATTTAATTTCTTTTTGTATATTTTTCAGGTTTAATGTAATCTTTAAGATATCAAATATCCCCAAATTTAATATCATCAACGTATCATTTAAGACTAAGGAGAAAATTCAGTTTGAATTCTGGTTTCCACCGATATGACAAACCGGCACCGATTATTTTTTCTGTACACCGGTATGATAAGTTTATCCACCGAAATGATGTACATATCCAGCGATATGATAATCTATCACCCTTTGAACATCGAAAAATGAAATAGTTAGTAGGTGCCTATATATTTTTACAAGGGTGACTAAGAACTGAAGACCTGAACTTAGGGTCTTATGTAAGCAGATCACATCCAAAGAGAACTGAGTTATTAGAAATTCAGTTGAAATATATTGTTTTAAATTATGTACCTATTTTATTATATTTACTTTCTTTTTTATTATATTTACTGTAGGTACTATGAATTTAAAAAGAATTGTTTATTTTTATTATCATTGTCTTTGTAATAGTATTATACTTTACTTAACGAAATGACACGAGATCTGCCGATATGATAAAACGAATCACCGAGATGATAAAATGATCTACCGATATGATAAAATAATCCACCGATGTGACAAAACTGTGCGTTGATCATGAATCAAAACACCGATATTAGGTATAAGACACCGATTGATTTTTTCGGTGTAAATTATCACATCGGTGGGAATAAAGACCACTGATTACAGCGATATGAAAACAGCGACGTGAGAAAAAACACACTTTTTCGAAAATTAGAAAAAATGCATAATATCTAGGATCAATTCGATAACAGTCAATGAAGCTAATTTACTTACTACCTGTGTTAGAACCAAACAACAAAAATAAAACTACTCATTACACTAGAAAAATCCAACCACCGATAGTATAAAATAATTGTCCGGGAGCAACTGAAATGGCGTACTTATGTTATTGGCGAGAATATGCAGCGATTTGACACAAATCCGTCCTGACTGCGCACTAGCACACACTAACGAGGAAAATAAAATTGGGGTGGGGACGCTGTCGGACTCGTCGATGTAAAGTTAGGTTTAAATTACTTTTGTCCAGCGATATGAGAACATTTTGCAGGACAGGTATGTTTGTGCCTCTCAGTAATAATAATCGTTAATTATGTAATAAAATATGCTATATATTAATAACAAAACTAATATTCTATAAAATAGAATAAGTTATATACTTAACTTACTTATTTCTATTAGTGTATAAGCTTTTATGTTTGTAAAAAAAGTAGAGGGACAGCACCGATTTGAAAAAAATTGAGGTTTATGAATTTATTTCAACCTTTGTAAATAGTCCTAGGCAAATTATATTTTTGCCACAACCCAATAACTACCTATTAAATACTAAAAAATATAATTCAGAACGATATTCCTTTTTTCAAATACTAATTTCACCGAAGACAAAAAAATAAGTCATTTGGGAAATTCACCCTAAACATAATCTGGGGGGTTACTATGACGCTTAAAACTTTATTGTTCCATTCCTTTTCCATAGCGGGAAAGAGATGGAGCTAGACGACCTGTATAGCTCCGTCTCTTTTTCACTCTGGAATAAGAATGGAACAATAATGGCTGTTGATAATTCAGTCAAAAACTGCTCGTAGGCTAATTTTGGTGTTGACTTTCGTTAAAAATCTGATGTTTATGTAGTGGAATTGAGTGTACTTGTTGCTCTGTTGTCTTGTTTAGGTCTGCATCAGAACATTCTCAATTAAAAACAATGTCGTATACATCCCAGTTCAGCCCGGTCCAGCCCACAGCCCTGTACTGAAGAAACCATAATGTTGATTACTCTCAACAGTTTACACAACTCACCTCTTACACAGCTCTAATATAAAAGCACGGATCTATTTATTGACGTGACAACGTCTAATAAATGGGTACACTACATAAATACGAAAAACTTTATTCCGAGAGTCACAAGTTCGAATTTCAAAATGCCGATTGTCATAATTCCGAATGGTTCAAAATTCCTAATATAACAAGTCCGACTTATCATTACTCCTATTTTTATAATTCCTAATTTCAATATTTTTAACGTTTATAATTACTATTCTCAAAATACCGAGTTTTAATAGATCGAATAACAAAAATGAAAATTCGAAACATCAAAAATACGAATTCCGATCATTAAAATACCGATTAATACAAATCCGAAATAAAAACGCCTTGTTCTCTTTTAAACTATGATTGTTTAGTTTTGAATAAAAATATTTTGTTTCGAATAAAAATATTTGGTTTCCCTGGTCACAATTCTAACCTAACCTACCCGAAGTGATTCATCAATAAAACAGGGGATTTGCAGCATGCAAGCAAGCATGCAGCCTGCAAAGAAGCATGCAACATGTAAGCAGGCATGCAACATGCAAGCAGGCATGCAACAGCAAGCAAGCGTGCAAGCAGGGATGCAGCATGAAAGCAGGCACGCAGCATGCAAGCATGCAAGCAGGCAAGCAGCAAGCAAGCAGGCATGCATCATGCAGCAAGCATTATTTCTGCCACGGCTCCGGCGCTGCGGGGCTTGGGCGGCCCCACGCGAGCTTATCGTCGCAGATGGTTTTAACGCTCACCACCGCAGCTTCGGCTTGCTGGCCGGCTAAGCCGGCCAGCCTTAGTTGCGGCGGCAGGCCTTCAAACCACCTGCTCCTCAGCTCGCGGGCTGCTCCACCCCTGCGCGCCTACGCGGGCTTAAATTACACTCTAGGGTAGGGCAGACAAGACTGCGTGAAGTTGGTTTTACAGCGATTCGTTTCTGTCACTAAATTTTGTAACACAACATGTTGACTTTTAATTTATTAGAAGTATTGAAAATCGGAATGTCGTTTTTCGGACCGAGAATCCTTCGAGCATTTGATTCTTCGAACGTATTAAAATCGGAAAACTAACAAATCGCATTTACGACTTTCGGTAAAATAAATTTCGTGATTTTTAATAATAGACATTATAATTCTTAGGTATTATGAAATTCGGACTTTTGACACTCGGATTATTGAAATTCGGAATAAAATATTTCGGAGTATTTGGGTGTTCCCTTAATAAATCGATGAACGCCGGCTGTATGCACGAAAAAGGATGACTCATTGTCCCGTTACGCTCATTGTACGGTTGCGCCGCATCAATGTTTTGTTATGACGTTGTCACGTTAAACTATCGTCCGTAAACCAACTTTACAGACAACCAACTTTTTTTTTCTAGGAGACGGATATATCAGTCATCTGGCGCTAAGGAAACACAAGGATAATGGAGGAACGGGATCTGCGTACTCAGATACCAACTTGAGGTCCAGAACTGCTCGGCACCAGCATGTAGCTCGACTTCGGTTCGCTCGCGAACATGCATATTTAATTAACGGCCCTTGGAGTTATTATAAGTTCTGTGGACTGACGAATGCAGAGTGGCCTTAAGAGCTTCAACAACAACTGGATAATGACTGTATTCTAATATAAATAAAGTTGGTTTCAGAATGATTAGTACGCATGGCGAGCATTCAACCTACAAAAAAACCAGTTTATGCGGAGCTCTCATTGAACGAGAAATCTTTACAAACCGAGGCCATGTTATAACAGGAAATGTATTGCTTGTCCCCGGGTGTACTATTAATGCGTTAACTGATTACCCTGTTTGGTTATTATGATTATGTTTCCTGAAAGATATCCTAATCCTAATTAATATTATTAATGCTAAAGTAAGTTTTTTGTTTGTTCTTCACGTCTAAACCACAGAACCGATGATCCTGAAATTTTGCATATACGTTGTCAGGTGTACAAAAATGGACATGGATGGGACCTTCCATCCCTAGAAAAAGTACTTGTCGGATCCGGTCATTAGTACGGATAGAAAATGAATCGAAAGCGCGCCAAAGGTGTCGTCACCATCGTACCAGTCTACCCCCACCTAAACGTGCTTTTACAGAGTCGTGATGTTTCTTGCTCGCTGCAGGTGTACCGTGTGTAGTGTGTGTTCTCATAGAACGAAACCCATGTTCTGCCCACATGGTGACCGAGTCTAACGGGATAAATCACCCCTTACTACGACATACTGATCCTGAGGAAAACAACAATGACATTCTTAACATAATAGATGGCTCCACGTGTCCGAGCGAAGCCGCCGCCAAAAGCTAGTATTTAATACCAACCGGAATATAAATGCAAATGCAGGACAGATATTATTCTTAACATAATTTTATCATTTTCTGCCAATTAAAACTTTTAAATGGTTAAATAGCATTAGCACATTTTCTTGAAACATTGCGTTAAAAACGCAATTTAAAGGTTTTTAATTTAATAAAAACGAAAGAAGACTGGCGAGACTACATGTATTTTGGGACCCACTCTTAGAGGTAGCATTCATCATAACGACTTATACGTAGTTGTAAAACGACTAAAGACTATCAGAAAAGTAAATGGAAAGTAAGACGGAAAAGTTGGGAGAAAAGAGATATACGTCTTTATACAAGATAACCTAAAAATCTTACGATTAAGGTTTTTAACAGTGGAATGACTCCGTAATTAAGATGAATCAAAATATAATAATATTTAAGACGACTCATAAAAGAAGATTCGAATAAACTACTGTATTTCCCTCGCAGTTTTAGTTCTGACTTTACGTGTTTTGCTTCTCGTCATAAGCCAAAACCAGAATTTTTACTACAATCTTTCATTGCCTGTACCTAATTGATGAATCATAAAACTGCTAGACTGCAGCTAGAGACTGATTAACAACCCTGTAATTAGTTCAATCACTATTAAAACTATGTCGTTACGATTTTGATCCATAAGCGAATTATAGTCAAGTAAAACGATTCTTATTACGCTGAGAGTAGATAATATTGTTTGACATAAAAAACAGCCAGAGCTGACTAGCTATGTACAGCTACTGAAAAGCAGGGTTTGTTGAATAAAAAAACTATGAGTAATAAATCTTATTTTTTGGTATTTTTACATAGTTTTTATTTTATGCAACACAGACGTTACGATGGCCAAGTTGCTGTCAGGTTTCATTTTCAGGGTCGCAGCTTATCAGCCCCCAACATGAGTGACAAAGGTAGTTGTCTCCTGTTATCTGGAATTAATTAATTATGTTAAAATAAATAAATTCACCTTTAGTGTAATAAACATAAAGAGTTCCATGTATAAGTAACAAAAGTGCCTGACTCGCAGAGTGTATCCAGGTCCCCACGAAAAGAAAAACAGAAATGTCGTTTGATATGAAAGATAATATGACCTCTGATACCTGTGGAGCGGTATATAAATATTTCAAGACAAAATGCAACAGCCACCCATCTTCCATTTTGATGACTGAAACATCTCAGTAAAATACACTACTTCTACTGCTACCTCGGCTAGTCTTTTACTGTATACTGTTTTAGTTCTATAAAGTATAGGGCAACAGTAAGAATGAGCCTAATATAAGATTACAACAGTATGTATTTAAGCATATAAAAGCTAAACGAATCTTAGTTTGCTGTTTAGATAGATATCCTAAATAAGTTCTTTACTCATGATATAAATACATGTCCTTTTACGAATATACTTACAACACGTGGATACACCCATCTCTGAACTTTTTCAAAGCGCTGAGCACCTTCATCAGAGAGACGACGCCTCCGTAAGAGAGGAAGTCGTAAGTGGAAATTAACGCAACGCATGTTTGTGGGTAAAATCAAAGTCCAAATCAAAAGCAACTTATTGTCCAATGTCCAGAGAAGAATGCGGTAGTCTGAGACAGGGTGCGTTATCTACATTTCAAGATGTAAAGGCCAAGTCGTCGAGAATCTACAAAATCGCAATGATAAACATAAAATCCCAGACAAAAATACAAACATAACGATGGACTAGATCATCACAGATCTGACAGTGACAGTAGTGACGGGACTCAATTGATCATCATAGATAACGTTCCTTTATTAGAAATACTATAAAATCGCCACAGTTCCATTTTTATTAGATGCTTTTGCATTGTTAATTGGCGTTTTAATATCAGGTTTGCATGTTATTTTGTATGAATTTTTGACATAATTGAATGTATAAAAACTAAGAGAAAGAGCCATTTGTGGTAATAAACCCATGAACAAAAACACATGTCATTGGATTGGAACGTAATCGGAAAAATGTTGCGTTTTGTAATTGCACGATTACTTAATTTTAGTAAATTGAAAATTATTTATAACTTTTGATTCCCGTGTCCTAAAAATTCAATATTTTTAAAATAAATATCTCATAAAATTGTAGTTATAATTATTTTATATTTACACTGGAACGGAGTTTAGTTAATTTTCAGATTCTTTGGGTCCATTTTCGCCAGCCTCCTTTGAAGGTTATTATTTAACTAAGTTAATGGTGTGGAAAAATCAGTGGTGTGACAAACGAGAAAAAATCCCTGTTTGTCATACTGGTGTGATAATATAATATAATAATAGTTTATTGTCACAAAAAATCATACATTATTGTACACTGGTTAACAAGATGCAAACTATGCTGCAGAAGTCTGTATACAGATACTGTGAGCCCTGCCTCTCAAACTAGGATAACCTGTATCTTAAGAGACAGTGTTCAGCTGTGGGGTTACTTAAATTTAAGGATTTTACAACTGCGGACTGTGCAACTTATTTTTGTAATTAGTTTGATTTACCTTATTAACATATTTTGAGCAAAAGTAAAGGAAAAATATTATGAAATAACAATTAAATACCTAAGGAATATGGATGGGTGAAGATGAGTGGGGATGTGTTTATGATGTATGTATGTATTGTATGTAAGTGTGGTGAGTTTTTGTATGAGAGTAGTGAGTGTGAAGTGTTATATGTGAGCAATAAAAAGCAAATTAAGCCATATTAAGCAATGTATTTTAGTAGTGATTCAGTTTGTGTATAGTCCTGTTGAAGTAGCCATTCCATCACCTTAGCTTTTAATTTAAACTTGTTACAGTCGAGTATATTTAGTTGTTTGTGAGTTTTCTTGTAGATTAGTCTACTTAATGTGAAGTATTGATGTTTGGCAAAAACGGTGTTGTGACGTGTACCTGGGGGAATATTGGTTCGTTTGTTGGGATCAGACGGTAGGACACTGGAGTGTCTTCTTAGGACGGATTGCAACACGAAGAGCTGACGAACTGTCAGCACCTTACAGTCTGAGTAGAGTTGAGTTGTTGGATAGCGATAAGGTTTTCGTAGCATCACTTTCAGTATTGCTCTCTGGGCTCTCTCCACTCTAAGAAAAGTAGTCTTAGCTGCACCGCCCCATACACTGATGCAGTACCCAAGAACAGACTGACAAAGAGCATAGAATACCATTTTCAGAGTATCAAGGTTTGCAGAAACTCTAAGTGACTTGAAGATATGTATCAGTCTCAGCGTTCTCGAGGTTAGGGCATCAATGTGTTTATTCCAGCGTAATCCGGCGTCTATTTGAACACCAAGGTATTTGACGTGATCGGTACGCGAGAGTGTTGGACATTGGCATGAAGATGACAGGTGTGAGCAGGTGTGCGCTATGATCGAAAAGGTATGATCAGGTGTGGTGTTTTGACGGATGGCAAATGGAATGTATGATGTCTTGTTACAGTTGAGAGTCAGCAGGTTTAAGTTGAGCCATTTTATTATTTCACGTAGTGCCGACTCCGCGCTACTTTTAACACTATCCCATGTTGACCCTTCCACTACAACCACCGTGTCATCAGCATATACAAAAATCTTCGAGTTGGAGAGGGACATTCTGCATAAGTCATTAACATATATTTGAAACAAAATAGGACCCAATATGCTACCTTGGGGCACTCCGTAAGACAACGTTTCTTCATCACTGAAGTGATTATCTATTTTTGTTGTTTGGGTGCGGTTGTTCAAATAATCCTTGAAGATTTGCAAAGCTATACCTCTAACACCAAGCAACTCCAATTTGGCAATAAGTATGGGAACAGAAACTGTGTCGAATGCTTTTGAGAGATCAAGAAATATTCCCAGACATTTGGTTTTCCTATCGAGATTCCCAGCAACCAACTGCGTCAAATCAAGAACTGCATCCTCAGTCGACACACCTGAACGAAAACCATACTGATTATCTGCTATGATCTTGTATCTATCCAAGAAGTTCTTTAGCCGGTTACTCAGAATTCTTTCCAGAACTTTGGAAAGAGCAGTCAAAACCGAAATAGGTCTGTAGTTGTTGACACAGCTTCTGTTCCCACCCTTGTGGATTGGGTGCACAATTGCTTTTTTAAGTGCGTCCGGAAAAACACCCGCACGGAGACAGCTGTTAAAGATGTACGTCAAGGGTTTTATAAGTGTCTGACGGCTCAATTTTAGTATTTTAGGCGATATGCCATCCCAACCCAACGCAGAGTCATCACGTAGCTGCAAAACAAGAGACTCCACTTCAGATTCGTCTGTATCTAGTAGCACGAGGGAGTTAGCAGGAGTTAGTGGGGTGTTATCACCGAAATTCAGAACTTGATTGTTCATATTTGCGGGATACTGAACCTGTGATAGAATATTATCCGCTAAGTTTTTTCCTACATGACTAAAAAAATTACTCACTTCATTTATGGATGCTTTAGGATTTTCACATATTTTCAGAAGTTCCACAGGACTGACTTTTATTTTATCTGTGTTTGTAACAGTTTTAATGGTTTTCCAAAGGGCTTTGGGGTTATTTTTTGATTTCTCAAATTCATTCTTTTCGTGGGCGATTTTTAGTTTTCTAAGCAGGTCATTACAGAAATTGCGGTAACGTGTATAAGTTTTTTTAAGAATTAAATTATCCGGTTCTTTATTTGATCGAATATGCATTTTGTCTCGATTTTGGATACACTTTAATAATCTGTTGTGACTACGAGTCGGCAGTGGATTTAATAAAAAAAAATTGTGCGTGGAGTCCCTCCGCGCGGAAGAAGTGAAACTTCGTAATACTACACGCATGCGTTCAAGTGCCACGCATTCACTCTCGTTGTTTTATTGAGCTTCTAAATAATATATTTTATTGTTGTACTCTACATAAGTTTATCGAGGTTATTCTACTCGTGGAAATTGAGCGAAGGCTGGTCACACCGAAGAGTCGAATGCATGACTGTTTGCACGCCATCTTGTGTACCTAGTAGAACTACGAAGTCACAAATCTTGTAATAGCGCCATCTCTTAGTGGGTAATAGAAAATATTCCCCCTTCATGAAAACGTTAAACTTGTTGGAAGTCGCATAAGAAGTTTCACTTCAAAAAAAAACATACGCGCTGCACTTCGCATTGTGGGATGGCGGGTGACATCAGTTTACTTACAACGCTTCAAAACGTGACTACTCCTACAGTCTATAAACAGTGGGTGAGTTGGTCCAATGGAGAAATTTGTTGATTTTGATGGCCTGTACGCAAGACGACCAATCATAAAAACCAGTATAATCGTTGTACGGGAAATTTGTACAAAGCGAGGCCATGTTATACTGGAAATATATGCGACTTTCTGCTACATGCTGTATAGGAAAATAATTCATGTATTTAATGTGGGACCGCAAAATACCCAGTTATCACAATATAAAATAAACAAGAATGGGTATTTACAGCAGTAATATACATATATTCAATTAAATGCCTAATTTCCTTAATTATACAAGTATCGACTAAAATTCAACACACATCGGCTTGTCGTCATCCGGTCATCTAAGCCGAACGAGCACGCGTAGCCGAGCGACATAATGACAGATAGACAATGACTATGTGTCAGTTTGCCGATTCTTCCGTCGACATAGCCCGTTTCTACGGCGGTCATGCTACGCGTGCTGCTCAGCATCGCTGAGTTCGGCTCTCATGCATTTAGATAGAAAATGCAATAGGACTATGGTTCCCATGTAGGTCCAATCCAAATGCTCTTATCGGTCTATGTTTATAAAACACAAAAAAAGAAATAACTATGTTCTATGTGACTTCGAATCCATCCAACGGATGTGCCCCAAACCAGTTTCATTAGAAAGGCAATAATGCGAAGAATTTTTTTTTGTTTCCATTACTTTTTGAATATTTTAGAAATTTTGCTAAGCCAATCTAAACCTAACTACTTCACTTACACTTATTACTAAACTGTATTATTCAAAACTCAATCACGCATTATAACGGAGAAAAAGATACAGTTTTTTTTTTTACTAAACATAATAATATTTTTTTAAAACACTTGCTTAAAAGTACTTACACATTGTGGATATTTTACTGTTACGAGATCTGTCTAACATCATTTTATTGAAATACTCAAATATTTCTTAATTAATTCAGTGCAAACTGAAAGACAATCGCATTTACGTCAAACAGCATTTCGGCCTTGAAAACATTACGCCAAATACCTAAAAAACGCACGACTACGAATTCTACGAAGCCTTCGTTAAGACTGCTACGCTGTTGCTACGGGTGCTACGACTTTGCTACGAGACGCTGCTACGAGCAGTAACCGCAAAGAACAACTTAGGGCGGTCCGTCTTTGTCCTAGTAGCGGCGATTGGTGGCGGCGACCTCTCGCGTTCGGCGCTGGTTCAATCCATGGTCTGGAGTGAGTGGGAATGGGAAGCCGTCGCCTCTTCTGCGAAGCAGTCATGCTAGCAAAGGAGGTGGCGGAACGTGAGAGGGAGAGAGCGTCACGTCCCAGCCGCCGTGGGAGACGCCCCGGGCGTCGGGGCTCACCCAGTGGCCCCTGGCCACCGTAGGCCCGGGCTGTGGACGGTGAGTAATGGGCTAGTTCACCGTCCGCCCGTATTTTGACGACAGGCCGTGTCGACGGCGCGTTCGTATTCCATGCGCTTCTCAAAGAGATGTCAGCAACTCGGAAAGGGTCCGAGAGTGCCGATGCTCGATTTGAAAACTCAAAAAATAACTAAATTATGTCTAAAGAAAAAAAACCTAGAGGGCCTATGCCTGCCGGGGCTGCGGGACTGTTTGAAATAGATATCGCAGCCCTGGAACACAAAGGGCAAAGAAGGAACATGGACGGGTTTTAGTCAGTACTAGTCTGACACTCCTATCCGCTCCACCCAGAGCGGGAGGGGGCGAGGGTCATTTGACGAGTTTCCAAAAAAAACTTTTTTACAAAAAAAAAAAAAACCGACTTCCAAAAAATACACTATTATGTGGAAAATAATTTTAGTTTCGGAAGTCGGTGGCAAAAAAGTAAATGAAACAAACAAGTCACCGACTGCCGGAACTAAAATTATTTTCCGTCGTTCAGTTGTGGTATTTCACTTAAATCCTAGACAAGTATCATTTTTGCATTGTAACTAGACACCAGTACATCGTCCATATACGACAAAGGACAAAATGCATAATAAACAGGATGACTCAAAAAGTACCTAAGCAAAGATAATAAAATTCATATGGGCCCACCGGGCAAGCTTTCTCTACCGAATGAATGAAGAATCATCTAAATCGGTCCAGCAATCACGGAGAAATAGGTGTACATAAGTGAAAAATTTACATATAAAAAAAAACTGAAATATAGATGGCCAAACCAAACCAAATGGCAACATTCCGCATGAAACTAAAGAAGAATCACGCAAATCGGATCATAAATCTCAGCGTAATCGGTGTACATACATAAAAAAAAACTAATCGAATTGATAACCTCCTCCTTAATGAAGTCGGTAAAATAAAAAAAATATTTTTTTTAAATATTATTGGTACACCTGGAAAGTGCATACCGTTACAATTCCAACAAGCCCAAACACAGCTAAGATACATTGTCTTATAATGGAGTTTCGAAGCCTGTCTCTTGGATTCATCATCAATCATTTGATCATTTGATGGTAGAATGGTTTTTATTGAACGCAAATGCTTCACTTTTTGTAGAAAATACCAAAATCGCTGTACGTTTTCCTATAAAATTTGAAGAGTTCCCTCGATTTCGCCAAGATTCCATCATCAGATCCCGACTTGGTGACTATGGGACCATTTGGAAAGTATACCCTTTCCAACAAAAAAAATATTTTCCAAATCGGTTTGCAAGCGACGGAGTAACGCGCGAACAAACATAAAAAAAACATGCGAATTGAGAACCTCCTCCTTTTTTTAGAAGTCGGTTAAAAAGAAAAGGGCGGTACACATTGCAAATATATTTCTACATCACTGTCATATGGTTATTTTGTATGACCCATCATCACTCATTGTTTTGTAGGCACTTGTCTTATATGGTTATAGATATGGTTTACCTTACAGTTGTTTAGTCATTTTCAAACCAAGCTTACTGTCAAGCCATAGCTCGTGGGCGACAACACGTTTGGAACGCGTTGTCAGCAACGTCAAAGTGCGAGCGAGACAGAATGTTTCTTCATTGTGATTGATTGTACGTCTTGATACTAATGAGTCATTAAAATTATAAATATTGAGCAATTTATACAAGGTGTTGTTTTGCATCCTCGTCAAATTCAAGGAGGTAAATATGCTAATAATTCTCGTCCCGAATAAATAATAAAATGGGTAGGTAATTTTTATTTATTTTCTTCTTTACGGAAATCGGTAAGTGTGAACGACCCGTGTTTTAAACGCGGCCCGTCTGGTTCTTGCCCTATTACCTCGCTTACGCACATACAAACAATCTCAAACGTTTATTCGATGATTTCTTATTCCCTAAACCACGTTATGGGGGTTATTCTGAAATACTGACAAACTTAAACAACCAAAAAAATCAGCGTTTATTAATAATTAACTTGGTACCGTAATTTGAATGGATTATTTATGTCTTTTGTGACCACCTCCTGAAATTTGACGAGGATGCAAAACAACATCTTGTATAAATGAGTAACTAAGTAAGTGATATGACAGATGAGCGAGTGAGAGAGTCATTTTATTATTTATTAATGATGTGCACAAGTAAAAATCATAGGCGGATCTAAAGTCTAATGCTTTAAAGTCGAAAATTCAATCAACCGTCAAATAATTACCGTCAATCTACAATCCTCGTTGCTCTTCAATGTTTATTATAAGTATGTTTTAATTCTTTGTTTTTACCAATACTGATTAATTAAACTTACATGGGACTTAAATATAATTGGCAAAATGTGGGTGTATTAAACAACTACTATACTACACAGTACCTAATAGAACGCCAGTTGAAAAGTACATCTATGATGTTATGAATAACATTTTCTTGGTGTTTTGCATATTTTAACAACCCGCACAATTAAAAACAATTGAGCATCGAACGCGCCTAAGTTTTTCCTTAGAGCAACGTTGCTATCGGGGCATTGATGAAAATATTAAATGTATGAGCTTCTGTAATATGTAAGGGTGGTATTATTTGACAAAATCCTACTTCGTTACTTTGTCCTGACTAAATATCTGCTGATTCTTTTAAACTCGGGTAATTACATGTTTTAGCGTTTGAGAAATCAGTCACACTTTTTCTTTCTTTTGGGCAATATTTCAATAGATCCATCTCTTGAGCTTGATCCTTGGTGGAGATCCTTGTTGTTCTGGTAGTCCCGCTTCTTGTAGCCTGGGATACCTCAAAACTCTTGGTGAAACCATTCTTTATATTGAACCTGAAAATAACGCATTACTATTAAAATTGGACAGGGGAAGGATGGACTTTACCAGGTTTAAAATAAGTATAATTTAGTCAACGATTGATGTTAACATTACCAGCCCATAATATTTCCACTGTTTGGATATAATCCGCATGTCTTCGAATGTTTGGTTCAAGGACACGCTGGTTTCCTCAAGATGTGTGAGCTTATATCTGATTGGCTGTTCATAATTCAGTCAACGACTATAGCTGTTGTTCATTACATAAGTTATGTGTTGATTTGCGTTTCGAAAATCGGATGTTAGAGTGTAATTGTTAGTTGAAATCAACAATTTAACTGGTCGGGGTCTGCGCCAGAAAAGACTAAATCAAAACTAATGCCACATGCTGCGCGGTCCAGCCAAGGGCAAGCCAGACCAGCCTACAGACTTATACTGAGGAAACCCCTATGTTGATTACTTTCGACAGTAAAAATTATTGGGCCAATGTGGTGGCCTGGACAATACAGCGACAACTCACCTCTTACATAACTTGAGGTATATACGTTTATTGAACACAAATAAAAAGAATATGGTGACTCCGATGAGTAGGTTGTACGTAGTTGTCAAGATAAACAGCCATAAATCCGTGTTAGGTGGAATGAGCTCCAGGCACCAACTGACTCCCATGAGCACCGATAACTTTATATAGGTGGCGAATCTAAAAACAAGAATATGTTAATATGAGATAAGGCTTTGATAGCAGGAAACAAAGAAGTGACTGTGTGAAAGACGACAATCATGGTTTGAATGGAGGTGATAAGAGTAAAGAAGAAGTTTTGCTGCCACGTCTGAAACATGGCGACATAATAATACACCGTGTAAATCACCTCATCACGAAGCTGTCAACCAAGCATTCTGTACATGAAACTAAGTAACTTTACGCAAATATTATTGCTGGGAAACGACTTTTTTTTTGGGGGGTGTAAAATCATGTTTTGTGAAAGAACTCAATGTAACGCACTCAAAACATTGTGCTGATGGACGGATACAATAGTACGGGGGTCGTGGAGGTGTTTACAGTAAAAATCTTACATTAAAAAATTGTGTAATACATGCGTCATGTTCGTGAACGGGCGCTGTCAGTTGTGACTGGTCATCTCTTAGCTGCCACGGTTTATTTTAATTACTTTATTTTTTTTATTACTGATTTAATCTTTTACTCTGGACGCTCTTAACTTGCCCGTATTTCTACATTGTTCTCACATATTTGTAATTCTTGACATGAATGATGTAACCAAGATTTTGTAACATATTTTGATTTAAAAGAGTGTCCATGGAGTTTCTTGCCCGTTCTTCTCCATAGAGATCTACGCTACGGAATGGGCAACTACAGTACTTTCACAAGTTATTATGCCTTGTGACTGGGACTGTAGCTTCGCGTTTTATTTTGTTTTTGTTGACTTTCAAAAGTGCCTGTAATGGTCTAATTGAAATAAATGATTTGACTTTGACTTTGACTTTGTATTTAAAAAAATACTTGTCAAAAAGTTGGAACTTTGACCCTTAATATCTCCGTAAGTAGAAGGTTCCCTGGTATGGTGTAGAACAAAAAAAATATCGCAATGACAGGGAGAACCAGTGTCTTTCGGCTTCGTTAAGAGGTGTTTTACACCCTTTATGACGACACAGTTGGCACAGTGGCTATAAGATTTGCTGTAACGCCACATGTTGCGGGTTCGTTCCCCGCATTGAAGAAATATTTGTATGACCTACAGGTAATTGACCCGGGTTTGGCTGTTTTTGAGAGCTTAAATTTTTGTAAACGCACCCATGATACAGGATCCTAGTGTCGAGCAAAGTTAAAAAAAATACACGGTCAGCAAAGTAATGAATATGATGATGATGGACCGAAATTGTATTATATAAATAATTAAAAAAAAACAACTTCATAGGTGCGGATTTTACGAAATAGATGTGACAATGACTGAGCATTGAACGTCAACCGGGATAAATTTAATATTTATTTAGGTTAAGCCGTTTATAAATAGCACTTTATTATTCTGTGCGCAGATAGACTAGTTAAAATGAGCCAGCTTAACATGTTATTTACACATAAATAAGTATAAAAAGCTATTCAAACTGTCAGTCAAAAGATTCAATATTTTACTACAGTGCTGCGTGTGTTGGCGCGTGGCCATACTCAGAACTAACTACGCCATTTTGTTTTTTAAATAATAATCATAATCATAAATCTTGATTTATCTCCACATCAAAACTATAAGGTGCTGGTTCACATTTGTACATCTTATATATAGAGAAAGGTGTCTGAGATTGGAAGATCCTGAGGTACAGATCACCTCTCGGGCTTAGAATCAAACATTTTAATGTTTGCAGAAATTTAAGTAAAGATAAAAAAGAATTATGTGTAAAATTATGTGTATCGTTGAAGCGCCAAAAGAACTTATTGTCATCATCATTTTTACTAGATTTACTTTGAATGTCACCTGCGCATTATATAAATTTAAGTCCTAGTTGAGACAAAGAGATAGTTTCCACTAAGTTTGATATTTTAAAGAGTTTTTGTCTAATGTGAACTAAATGTGATCACCTGTTTGTGTCCTGCGTGCTGCTTCTAGAATCCTGACATCTGTTAATTGCCGTTCTGATCATCCATATGTTGTAGACGGTCAATGAGAACAATATTATATTAAAGAAGATTATTACTCCTATTGGTATAATAAAATAATATTGAACACTTTTTGCTGAAAAAAAAAAAAGAAAATATGTCCAGTAAATTTTGTAAATGTGCAATTTTACGCCTATTTTTGCAAATTTTTGCAAAGCCCTATTCTGGAGGAAGGATCTGCGTTAGCAATTGAAACCTTCCTCATTCAAAATTAGGTTATCAAATGCGAAAAACTAAGTAGCTCTCACTCTCAATATACAAGTGGTTGTTTGGCATTCTTGTCAAAATTCTGGAGATTGTCACAAAAGACATAAATACTCAATTTAAATTACGGTACCTAGTTAATTATTAAAAAATGCAGATTTTTTTGGTTGTTTATGTTTGTCAGTATTTCAGAATAACCCCCATAAAGTGGTTTAGGGAATAAGAAATTATCGAATAGACGTTTGTAATTGTTTGTATGTGTGGAAGCGAGGTTATAGTGCGAGAATCAGACGGCCCGCGGTTAAAACACGGGTGGTTCACACTTAACGATTTACGAAAATAAGAAACAAAAAAAAATTACCTACCCATTTTATTATTGATTCGGGACGAGAATCATTAGCATAGTTATCTCCTTGAATTTGACGAGGAAACAAAACAACACCTTGTATTGTTATTCATAAACATAGAATTATACATACGAAAAACGAAGCAGTCGTCGAAGGGTGGTTTGGTAATGTCCAAATTAGAAAGATCTATGTTGTCCAATGTTGTGACGATAGCAGTCATCAGAAGTGGGATCCCCCAGGCATACAGACAGTACCACATGAACTTCACTCGCTCGCCTCGTCGGTTAATGTCACACCTCTTACGATGACCTCTGCGAGAAAGAAAAAGAAAACTGTGATATGACGTAAAAACCTAATTACCCCTTAATTAGGTTTTAAGGTAAGTGTTTTACACATGCTTCGATTGACTCCAAAATTGGAACCAAAATTACATACATATATATTATAGCCCTTAACTTAGGGAAAGGAAATTTGTCAAACATATTTTTTAAAATCAACCCCTATCGTAGCGAAAATCGGGAATACTGCTTGTATGAAAGGTCCTATTCATTCGGTTTAGAACGATGTTTTTTTTTTTCAAAACAGCCCTTGATAGGGCTGGAGGGGGTTTCATACTTAGTTTTGAGCTAGAAGGGACCACCGCAGCAGACAAGAAAGTTTTTTTTTGGGGTCACAGATATAAGAATCCGAACATGGTTGCCGGTCTTCAAATTTTTCATACTCGACTACTTACAGTGCATGCGCTCTATGAAAGTGTCGAAATATTTATAATTTCGACAAAAGTGTTAGTATTTTATTTGATGATATGTTTTTAAACTTGAATTACCTTAGTGACCACCAAACGTCGTAAGACATGACATTCAACCAAAAGAAACTTGAAATCGCAGCGAAATACATCATTGGAGCTAAAAATAAAGATACAATTAGGCTGAGTTATTATTCCCAGGTAGACAAGCAAGCATTCTGTACCTGAAACGGGGTGAACCGCAACAAAACTTTGAAAAGGAATTTTAATGTTGAATTAATGGTATGTTGCCAGTAAGGTCCCTAAATAATTCAGTAGGTATAGTTAAGTAAATAAAATACTGTACTTGTTGGTAACAGGTCATATTAATTCAACGTTAAAATCCATTTTAAAATTTAGTTGCGATTCACCCCCACGTTTCTATTCACCCTTGTTTAACCGGTACTTATCTGTACGCCAAAAAAAATTGCCGGGAAACAACTCTTTTTTTGGGGTCAAAAATATGGTTTACGGTAGGACTCAATTTGACGCACTCAAAACATTGTGCATGGATGCATTGAATAGTACAGGGGTTATGAAGTCATTTAAAGTAAAGTTATGAACTTACTAAACTTTAAAGAAACTAAGAGATTCCCATTTAAGGTCCTGAGCAATGAAATGGTCACTATGACGAGGAAACCAAGTGCTCTTCTACTTTTTGGAAGCCTCGTATTCACTAGGCAACAATTGACGCGCAACACGTGACGCTCAACATGTTCGGCAGCGTTGCACAACAGCGCGCAACGTTGCCAGCTAGCGCGCAATTTGACCCGCGTCTTGTTGTTTGTTTCCATGCAACATGCAGTTGAGTGAGCACAAGGTGCACGGTTAGAACTAAGCAACGTTTGACAGCTCCTGGCGACATCTTCAATTAAATTTGTAATTATTAATAAAAAAATTTTTAATGCATTTTCGATAAAATTTTAACAACCGCCAGTGACCGCTAGTTCCTCTAGCGACATTTTGTCGACAACTGCTCATGCGTAGACAACGTTGCTAAACAAAAGTTCCATTCAAATGTTGTGCAGCATGTTGCGCGCCAAATGTTGCGTAGTGGTTACGAGGCTTTAGAGTCTTTTCAGGTATTATGTGTCATAAGATTGGGTATTTAAAGGTTCAAAATTCTTACATCGAACGTTCTGGTTACGAGATTTTTTTTTTACAACATGAATTAATTAAAAAACATCTTACATATTATTTTGCAGTGTTTCGTTGTCAAGGATTGGTTGTTGAGCTGTAAAAAGATTTTTACTAAAAATGTGACAAGGATGGACGAGGTGTAAGCCATCAGTACAAGACCTATGAGGTTCTGGAGCTTGGGCAGCAAACAGTACACCACAAGGACCAATATCAGAAAGAACGATGATATCAGCAAACCTGGAAATGAAGAATGCATGGGTGAATGGACTGATTAGATTGTTAGGTTTATTTTAACCCTTGTAACAAACGTGCTTGCTCCTCGTGATAAAAGAAGTAAACAGATTTGTACATTAAAAAAGTAATTAGGGGAAAATGAATTTAATAAAAGATGATATGAAAAATACAATAAATTAATAAAAAAGTGAAGGGCAGGTTAACCGGGAATGATTTGAATGTCTCCGCAAATCTCTGAGCGTGATAGTAACTGAAGACAAACATCCAGTTGTAGAAAGCTGGCTTGATCAAGATGAGCTTGACCACGACGAACTTGATGCAGGGCGGCTTGGCAGGACCCACCAGCAGACACGTACCGCCCCAGTGCCAGGCTCGTCAGCTTGCAGAGCAGCTTCCAGCAGACACGTACCGAGCCCCAGTGCCAGGCTCGTCAGTTCGCAGAGCAGCTTCCATCAGGCACGTACCGAGCCCCAGTGCCAGGCTCGTCAGTTCAGAGTAGCTTCCAGCAGACACGTACTGAGCCCCAGTGTCAGGCTCGTCAATTCGCGGAGTAGCTTCCTCACAGCAGCTAGCAGCAGCCACGACAGCACCAAACGAAGACCGCTTCTTAACTCCACCAGGCTGTGCTCAAAACTCAAGATATGACAGATCTTGACTCCAAACTGTAGACTTAGCTGTTTTCTTAATTTCAGACTATACTGATTTCTCGTCTCCAGACTGAACCGAACTCTTAACTCCAGACTAGAACCAGGGCATCCGTCAGAAATCCCTTTTATACCCTGATCTTCCGTTTCTTTTCTTCAAATTTCTTTTTCAGATTCAAAACTGCTGCGCTCTAGTAAGACGCATACTGCCAGTCTTCAAAGCAGCCAGTAACAATTGGTCAAAAACCTTGGACATAATATTTTTATAAACATAACTCAGGATATCTTTACACAGCAAATATTCGCAATTAACTATAAAATACAACAATTGAACTCACGAATTGATGATAATAATTTTTAGTAATATATAATCTAATGAAACCTTCATAGAGAGTTTGGCTGGTAACAATCAAAAATAAAAGTAAATGACATCTGACAAATTTGAAGTAAACATGTCACAACAAAGGATATAAAGAAAATATTTATAAAAACGAAATGATTGGTAAAATGCTAATGTAAAACTAATAAAAGTATGAATATGGATGATAAGTGTGAGTATAAAGTGTCTGTAGTAGGCAGATACTATACCCTTTATATAACATTGTGTTTTAGTCATTCTCCAGTGCCTACCGTTCGGAGCTCGTTTTGCTCGCTCTTAAATCCTATGTTTTCCTAGTAACAGTGAAGGATATTATTCCCCACAAATGTCAGTCGATTTGTTAAAAAATATTTACGTTGCGTTTTGTCGATTTTGCACATAACGTTTCACACCACGGACAATATACTGAGACAGTTTTGGTTGTTAATCGCCCATTTTAACGTTCCGTTTTCGCTTTTTATCAGAGATATCTTTTTTGAGGCTAGAAATATTTTTATTAATTTCTCCAAAAATGCATTACTTTATAATAAGTGTGGTAGCGTTTTATTCGAGGACCCAACCCCTGCCAGCTTTAGCATCTTTTACCCCCATCTTCTGCCAAAAGATTTTAGATGCAACCTGCCATGAGTTCTTCAAGTTTTTATGATTAGGTACTCATAAGCCAGCCTTTATGATTAGGCACTCATACAGCCTTTCATATAATTTTTTTCCGTCTGGCTGTAAACAAGCGTTACAATCTCCGAATCAGAAGTTATTTTGGCACAAATGCAAGTAACTTGCATTCCAAATGAAATGCAAGGTACTATATCACTCACCCACAAACACAAATAACGATTTCATTTCTTCATCTGCCGGAGCTGCGTTATATTCTCTCACGACGAGTTTAACTATTGGTTTTTTGTTTGATGAATGTGATGTGTTTTGTTTGATGAGAGTTAATTTAAAGTCCAAGCAATATTCCAGACTTTTAATGACAGACCAGGTTTTGGATCCGCCTGTATCTTGCATCCTTACTGCTCCATCCTGTAAGCATGCATAGGTATTAGTGGCCCAATAAGAAGTTAAGATACTTTTGAGTGTTAAAGTGAGTCAAAAAAACACAAAATCAAAAGTCAAACACAGTCATGCTCTTTCATATCTATCAAATTCCTTTGAGGGGACAATCTGACCAGACTCATCATCATCATCATCAGCCTATATATGGGACACAGGTCTCCTCTCTATGTGAGGGAGTAGGCTGTAAACCACCACACGGGCCCAGTGCGGGTTGGTAGATATCTCATGTCTTCGAATTTTTAGTTGTAAGACATGACGGTTTCCTCACGATGTTTTCCTTCACCGTTTTTGAGGGCAGCGGTGATGAATAAATTACACAAAGTAATGCGCCTGCCTGGGTTCGAACCCACGGCTTACTGCTCGTAAGTCGGGGCTGCCACCACTATGCCACTGCTGCTCACTGGGCCACCGCTGCTCTGACATCCTCATGCCATCTGACCAGACTAGGGAAGCGCAAACCAACGGCTTCACGTACTTTCCGAGACACGGGGATGTCACACCTCCGAAGTCCATACTATGGACCGCTTCTGAGAAAGTCGTAATTGAAAAACCCAAAAGACAGCCCGGTCTGTTAAGTGGTAGGGAGGTAACGCAGCTCTGTCGCAAGGCACACACAATACAAAAGTATGAGAAAGGAGAAAAAGAGAATTGCAAGAAGAATTTACAGTATTGCCAGTTGGGATCTACGCCAAGTGTCGGCCGCTAGAATACTGACGAGGCCAGTGTGAGCAGACTTACAAACTTTTTATCATAATTATTCTTATAAAGGGTGTAAAACACCTCTTAACGAAGCCGAAAGGCACTGGTTCTCCCTGTCATTGCGACCATTTTTTTGTTCTACACCATACCTGGGAACCTTCTAGTTACGGAGATATTAGGGGTCAAAGTTCCAACTTTTTGACAAGTATTTTTTTAAATACATTTTTAAGTGTAAGATTTTTACTTTAAACACCTCCACGACCCCCGTACTATTCAATCCGTCCATCAGCACAATGTTTTGAGTGCGTTACATTGAGTTCTACCACAAAACATGATTTTACACCCCCAAAAAAAAAGTCGTTTCCCAGCAATAATTTTTGCGTAAAGTTACTTAGTTTCATGTACAGAATCCTTGGTTGACGGCTTCGTGATGAGGTGATTTACACGGTGTATGTAGGTACGGTTTGACCGACTGTTTACTTTTTTGCTCGACTCTTAGAAGAAAGATTACTCAAGAATTGCGTTATCAAAAGCATTTTTTTTTTTTAGACGGATTTGTGATTTGCCCAGAGATTAAGATTGTTAAAAGAAACTACTCGGGTTGAATAAATGATTTGTTTAAATTACATAAAATAAAAAACATATTACCTCTAAAATGAAAAAAACGTTTGTTATCAAGTGTTCAGACGTACAGTTTATACTTCTTTGATTTTTAATGAAAACAAAATCCTTTTTCGATGCCTTTTCGACATTTCCATCCCACGAAAACAAAACAATCTTGGAATAATCGACGTCTGAAATTAGCTGCGAAACTTTCTTTAATCTTTCAAACAAATCCTTTTTATTTTCGCAGTGTCCCCTTGGATTAAACATTTCACCTTCACTGCAGCATTTCTCGATACACGTATTAGAAGAACAAAATTCCGTCACATTAATTAGAATATCGTCCATATTTGTGTAATTATTTTTGCACATTGTTTCAAACTCCACATCACTTTTTGCAACACTTAACATTAAAAGAAGCGAAAAAACTTTATAGGATAACATTTTCTACTTATAAATTAATTATTAAAAAAAATGAATAAATTAATAAATGTGAACGTTGAGGGACCAAGAGCAAGAGCTAAAGCATTATCACTGGCACTGGTTTAATGACAAATGGCAAACTTAACGCTTAATTTTCCTGTTAAGTTTGAATAGACTTTTCTACGTAGTAATATTCTTACAAAAAGAAAATTTATATGTAAAGAAACTTCTGAAATGTTCCAATTGTTTCCAATGAGAAACAAAGTGGAAACAGATGCACAAATATAAACAAAAAGATATAAATATAGACGTTTTGTTTATCACGTAGGCAAATACACACACACAAAGGTTTGATTGTACAACAAAGCACTATAAATAGATTATTCCATCGTGAACCGTGTGGCGGAGAATTAAAAACAAAACTTATAAATAAGACGAGCCAGGAGTGGTCTTCTCTCAAACCATTGCAGCCAGTTGCAAACTCGGTTTAGAATGCAAGTTGTTTCCGATAATCTTAAAATGTCGATATAGTCATATCTTTCTTTATCTATAAATATTAAACTAAGTCGGTTTCCGTGTTTGTCTGTGTGAGCTCTAACTTTTTACCCAACTTCCAAAAGGAGGAGGTTCTGTGTTCGACTGTTTGTATTTTTTACAATGTATGTGCACTGTTTTCACCGCCATTTGTGGACCGATTTTCAAAATTATTGGTTTATTCGAAAGCCTATACTCCTGAGGTGGTCCCATTGTCACAAAGTCAGAATCTGATTATAGGATCCCAGCGAAATCGAGGGCAACCATCAAATTTTATAGGTGCATACAATGTTTTTCTTATACTTTCTAACGCAATTCAGATGTTTGTGCCTGGTAATCATCATCTCATGTTGCTGAGCTAATGATGGAAAGTTTAAGTCAGGATCTGAAGATGGGATCCCAGGAAAATTAAGTGAAGTCCCTCAAATTTTATAGGCATTGTTTGATTATGTGATTCCATGGGCATCAGGTCGAGATCTGACCTCTCCAAATTTTACATGCACATAAAGGGTGTAAAACACCTCTTAACGAAGCCGAAATGCACTGGTTCTCCCTGTCATTGCGATCATTTTTTTGTTCTACACTATACCTGGGAACCTTCTAGTTACGGAGATATTAGGGGTCAAAGTTCCAACTTTTTGACAAGTATTTTTTTAAATACAAGTTTTTAATGTAAGATTTTTACTTTAAACACCTCCACGACCCCCGTATTATTCAATCCGTCCATCAGCTCAATGTTTTGAGTGCGTTACATTGTGTTCTACCACAAAACATGATTTTATACCCCCCAAAAAAAAGTCGTTTCCCAGTAATAATTTTTGCGTAAAGTTACTTAGTTTCATGTACAGAATGCTTGGTTGACGGCTTCGTGATGAGGTGATTTACACGGTGTATAGGCATTATGCCTGTTAATCATTATCTCATGTTGCTGAGCTGATGATGGGATCCTAGGCAATCAAGAGCAACCCACAAACTGTGTGGGTACATACAAAGTTATTAATTAACCGTCCTCCAAAGGGATTCGTCGCACAATTCGTCTGTTGTTTTGTGTGTATGTTCAGCGATAAGTTTGCCAATTGGGTCCCAAATTTGATGTTTTTTTTAATAATAGAACTTTAGTAATAATACCTATTGTTTATGAACTCTTTATTTTTGTTTATGGCAAATCTGTCGTGATTGCTGCAATCGCTTGGAAGTTTATTGTTTACACAATATCATAACATAACCTCACGCCTTTTTGCTCTGAGGGGGTACGCAGGTGTCTACTTACTGTACATCTACTTTTTTGTAGTATCTGTTAAGTTCCATTTCATTGTTGACATGTTTTGTTAGAAATGTAAAATAAATATCTGTATAGCAAATATTTGATTAGGATATTACAAATTAAAATCAAAATAAGAATCCGTCTAAAGCGTGAAAACATAACAGACAGATAGTCTTTATTTTTTCAACAATGTTCTAATCATGTTATTGTGATAAAACATTTAATCTTTATCAGTAAACACTCCTTTTGTCCGTAAATGTTAGTAGAACTCCTTATCTCTTCAATCATGCACTTATCCTTATTATTTATCGCGAACTACTTCTTGTTATTTCAATTTCTGTTTGTCTAGCACGAACGGGCGGAGTAATCGTAACTTTTACAATTAAATTATTCGATTTTTTAGGGCTCCTTTGCCAAGTTGCCAAAACGGTATCCTTATGGATTCGGTCTGTCCGTCTGTCTGTTTGTTCGTCTGATTTGCTATCAGTGATAGGTTCGTTCTTTCGGGGTCACATAGTTCGGTGTGACGTTTTTCGTAGTAACGTACATTCGCTGTTCCGTAATTCGTATTCAAGTGCTTTCGTCGTCACTTTATTCGCTGCTGCAAACTTACGGCGTTGTGTGATTCGACATAGCATATTTAACCAAATTCAAAAAAGGAGGAGGTTCTCAATTCGGTTTTTAACGTTCACACACAAAAAAAAACTAATAGGTTCATAAATGATGGAGTTATAAGGTAACAATCATCACTATATTTAATATATACACATAATCAATTTGCATTGTACATAGTTATAGGCATAGTTTGCTCTATTTATTTGCGTTTTGAGGAAACATGTGGGTAATGAGGTATTGTGACAAGAATAACCTCAGTGATGAGATCATTGCATTTTACATCAGCGTTGTTCACAATATTCCTGTTGGCTGAAGCAGGGAATGGAATGGTATGCTTGGTTTGACTCTTCTTTTAAATATACAAGGTGTTGTTCTGCATTCTCGTCAAATTCAAGGAGGTAATGATTCTAATGATTTTTGACCCGAATCAATAATAAAATTGGTAGGTATTTTTTTTGTCCTAAATTACGGTAATGGTTACGTGCATTTACTGTCAAAATTGTGAGGAACTCTTTTATATGGGCATGTGATGTGAAGGAATGAGGAAAATGTCTTGAGGAAAGTTTTGTGTATGAATATGAGGGGTGACTAAAGAAACGACGGAAAGATGATTTGGCTGGAAAGGGTCACAATTTTTTTTCGGATGGGATATCATCAAATGGCTCCTCCCGCTCTGGGAGCGGAAAGGAGTGACAGACTTGTACTGACTAAAACCCATCCATGTTCCTTCTTACTCTGTGTTCTAGGGCCACGGTATCTCTTTCGAACAGTCCCGCAGCCCTGGCAGGCATCGGCCCTCTCGGACCCCTTCCGATTTGCTGACATCTAAGGGTGACTACTGAGATAACAAATAATAGAGAAGTGATGAAGGAGAAGCTGCCGTTGGTCGAGTGGTGGCGTGACTGCTGTTCATGAAGTCCTGGGTTTCTTCCCCGGGTGAGGATGTTATTGGGTTCTTCCATCAGGAAATTCACAGAAGCAGCCACGGAGTACGGATTTGTGCACGGTTGATGGCTATAGTCTCGCCCCCCATGACATGGGACTTAAAAAAACATAACTGGCGAAATGGGGGTGTAATATTTTGTAAACCTCTATTTAACTTTTCGAAGATTACAGGTTTGTTTGAGAAGGAGAAGACGTGCCGCACCAACCCTGAGTATATTGGTGTAAGGACAATATAATGAGGATATCAGTCTACCTTTTCATTATTTTACAGTATTGTGATATTTATGCTAGTAGGATAAAGCAAGCACACAGGACACGCGCAGCGGCGATGAGCCGGGAGTATTCCCGTTTGAGCACCTATTTTTATGGCACCCCAGATATTGAGTGCTAATATATTCGGTGCTCAATGCATTGGTGCCCAAAAAATAGGTGCTCTAGATGCTCAAACGGGAATAGTCCATGAGCCGCATTTCAAAACAAAAAAAAGCTCGGAGTGTCCCACTTGTACGAGGATATTTGCATTGCGTTTCGGCCCGTCTATCTAAATGTACGTCAGCCTTTAATGGTGTCATTTTAATGTACAGTAAACCACGGTCCATGGAAATTTGAGCCTACACCTTTTGTTTTACGTAGAAATATGGGGACTTTCCGTAGTTCAAGTTTTACCTCCTTCTGTGTCCCTACCCTACAGCGTCAAAACAATATTATTATAATGTTCCTGCTGGCTTACCATGACGTCTTAAAGCAGTATTATTTTACTCTTATTCCAGTGTGGGCAAGAGACGGAGCTATACAGGATGTTTAGCGCCATCTCTTTCCCACACTGGAAAAGGAGTAAAACAATGTTTTAAAACGTCATGGAGGGCCCCCTGTTTCGATGACAATAATAGCATTAATTTGTCTCGCTCCCTCATACTGGAATTCGCGCGTATCTTTTCATGCCTAATGTGTACAGTCACGTGCACCGAAATTTGAACACTCAGGTACTTTAAAAAAGGTTATGTCCTACTACAATTTATAAATTAATCGCAAATATCATTTTTCAGTTGAGGTGCTCGTGACTGCATGCGTACTCTTCTCAGAGTAAAATCTTTTTCGCAAGACCTTAGTACAGCATCTAATGTTTTAGGCCCAACGCGGCCACGACTGCGTCTTTTAGGCGCAGAAGCTTCGACCGGGAAGGAAATATGGTCGCCCGTCCGGGCGTCTGACTAGTTTTGTTCGAGATAACGACCAGCCATGCGACAAGTCCTGGCTGTGGCCATGCAGTACGCGAGATTCATTAATCTTTGCCCAATGGGGCTAAGGCTTAGTGACACCAAAACAATACAATGACTGAGAATAAGGAAAACTCGGTAAATACAGCTATTTTCTGTTTTATGTACCTAACTAAGTTACATGCCTGCAGGAAAAGACGGAACATAATTATTATATTTTAATGGTAAAAGCAGTATTTAAAAATACTGTAATGAACTCACCTACATATGTACGAATTACCTACGATTTAAAACACAGGTCCTCATGCTCAACAGTAGCGCTACCGGCCACTAATTAATCATCCTATAAAGTTTCCAATGCAGACCATATTAAGTGGGCCATATCTGCATGTATCCTCATTGCTTAATTTATTACAATGAGCATAAAAAAAAAAAACTAAAATGTTTTATTTCATAATTACTCGTTGTACGGTAGTTATGAAATAAAACATAAAAACGTGGTGGCGTCTCCTTTTATTCAAATAGATGCCTGTGCCAGGAGGCGCCACTAAACAAAAATGTATGAATATGTATGTGTGTGTGTGTGTGTGTGTGTGTTCTAGTTTTATACGGAAGCGGTTTTACCTTATATTTAATAGAAGATTCTCTACTTCACCTTAGCATAATTTGTTTATCCACTTAATACAATAGCTAATACATAGGATCTAGGGTAGGGTTTTATATTTTTTAATACCATGTGTATAGTATAATATAATTTTCGGACTGATAATAAATTACTTATTTGTTAATAGCTCATAGATGGGAAAGGCCCTTTTTTTGAAGTAATTTATTTTTATTAATCTCTGTTGCGCTCTTTCAACATCAAGGAAATGTGTTTGACGCGCGCCTCCCAAATGAAATTACGATAAATCTGGGGGCACGGTAGTGCCCCCGCCAAGACGAGCCAAGCGAAGCGCAAGGGCACTACCTACCTTTTCTCGAAGTGTTTCGTCTTTTTTCGAACCCTCATAGAGTTGGTTTCCGATGTACCAGATAGTTCATATTACATATTACAGATTGAACTAGCGAGACATACATTTCTTTTAGAAGTTTTTTTTGCAGAACCACTCTTTGGGACTATGTGTCGCAATTTTCGTGTTCTCGAAGTTTTTTTTTCAATCTGAGGATACCAGGACAGGTTTGGTCCAACATTATACAAGGTGTTGTTTTGCAGCCTCGTCAAAATTCAGGAGGTTGTCACAAAAGACGTACATAATCAATTAAAATTACGGTACCTAGTTAATTATTATTAAACGCTAATTTTTTCGGTTGTTTATGTTTGTCAGCATTTCAGAATAACCCCCTTAACGTGGTTTAGGGAATAAGATATTATCGAATAAACGTTTGAGATTGTTTGTATGTGTGGAAGCGCGGTCATAGAACGAAGTAGACGGCCCGCGTTTAAAACACGGGTGGTTCACACTTACCGATTTACGCAAATAAGAAAAACAAATAAAAATTTCTTACCCACTTTATTATTGATTCGGCACGAGAATCATTAGCATAGTTACCTCCTTGAATTTGACGTGGATTCAAAACAACAGCTTGTTTTTGAACAATGAAAACGTCGCGAACGCGCGATTCGAGGAAGTGTCGACAACAACTGCGTCTGAACAAACCTTAACTTCATCTATTATGAATTCTAACGTTACCTGTCCGTGAGCTTTGATTGGGGGTCCACCAAACCCGTTAACGAACACAAAACAAGGCTGCATTGCTACTCCAAGCTTCAGAACGCAATTACGAGTAATAAGGTTGACTTCAGTATCTAAGTACTTGACGTGGTTAACTTTACTGATGGTTGGATAATTGCAGTCGTGATCAACCGTCCTCCAATTCTCGAGTATTTTAGTGTTTAACGTAAGGAGATTAGTTTTAAGCCATAAAGCGACTTATAACATACCTTTTTCTGCGTTGGTTTCGGCTCAGGTTGAGCCAGTGAAAACGATTGCAGTGTCGTCGGCATACGAAAATATTTTTGCTTTATTGATTGTCATATGAGATAAGTCGTTTAAATATATTATGTTAAGAATAGAATAAGACCCAAAAAACTTCCCTAAGGTACTCCGCATGTTACATCAACGTACTCGCTGACAAAATTATCTAGTTTAAACTTCTGTTTTCTATTTGTCAAGTAATCGGTAAATATAGATAGTTGTGCATCTCTTATACCAATTTTTTCTAATTTTTGGACAGGGATGGAGGCCATGGAGACCGTGTCGAAGGCCTTTTTAGGTCTATAAAAACCGATAAACACCTAGTTATTTTGTCGTGATAGCGTATTCTAAAACCAAATCAGATGGAGATAAAATGTTGTTGGGTTAAAGATAGGTTAATAATCTGAAATTTAAAAAGTGTTTCTAACATTTTTGCTATAACAGGAATAACAGAAATTTGTTTGTAGTTATTAACATCCCCTCCTGCCCCCTCTTGCATATTATGGGGGTTATTATTAATTTATTTAAAGAGTTCGGAAAGGTGCCTTGTTTAAAACAAAGATCAGCTAAATGCGTTATAATAGGAATTATTTCATGTTTTACATGTAAAAGATACCTTGTGGAGATATTATCCCATCATGCGGCACTACCTGATTGAGATGAGATGATTGAGAGCTCTTATTTAGGTACTGAGCTGTGTTCACGTAACCGCTGCTTTCACAGTTCGCTCTAACAGTATCACCTTCCATTAATTCGCGAACATATCAAAGTCTGTGTTTGAGTTCAGTGAGCGTTAATAGCGGCTAATGTCCGAGGAATAGGTGACTTGGAGCGTGTGACAGTACCTACGGTAAGATGCAACAGCCAGTAAGTGGTGTTTCCTGCCATAACAGTAATTGTCTGGGACAAATAGTTTGCAGATGTCACTTTGTACATCAGGAACACTTACTTCTAAAGAGTTGAAACTTAGGCAACCCAACCCAACAGGAATTTAGTGGGATACAAGAAAGGATAAAACCAGTTCAAGTGCTTGTAAAGATAACTTAGGAATACTTTTTGAAAAAAAATGCTTAATGAAGTATTACCCTTTGATTCCCCGGGCAGCCGGGATGCGCTGAGCTGAGCTGTCGCCATGGTAACGGCCGGGGCGGGCAGTGCAACGCACCCGTCACTGATCGATATTTGCATAACAGTAGGTACTCGTATTACCTGTTCGTGGTGCAGGTGAGGTGTGTTTTCCTACATGATACATTGTGCTTAGCGTGCTTCAGGTACAAAGACGATCTGTTTCTGATTTTGCTATTGAATAGCAGCAAACAAAACACTTTTTTTTTTGCAAAAAAATACCGAATTCCTAAAGCCGACAAAAAAAGTGGAAAATTACTTTCGGATCTCAGTGACTTTTGTTTTCATTAACATTTTTTTTTGCCATTGTTAAGGCTTGTTAGTTGTGGTATCCCACACAAATCCTTGTCAAGTACCAATTTTACATTGTTACTAAAAGTTATTAAAAAAAAATGCATAAAAAAGAGGATTACTCAAAAAGTACATAACGAAGCAAAGCAAATAAAATTAAAATGGGACAAAATTACTTAAATCGGACGTGTAATCGCGGAGACACCGGTGAAAAAAAAAATGAAAAAAACATGCTCGTGGAATACATAACTTCCTCCTTTTATAGAAGTCGGTTAAATGTGTGCGCAACACTTGTTTGCATTTTTTTTTATTCCGATATATTGTTAGACCGAAGTATGAGGTCTGACTTGGGACTAAACATATTCTATTGAAACTCTTTTCCACTCTAGGCCAGCTTTTTGTGGGCCCACTGTATCGAGATTGGTTGGCAAAATATTTAATGACAAAGGGAATACCGCAATTTAGTTGCTAAGTAATTATAAATCATATTGTAACTTGTATCCTCGTTAATATTTCATGGTTTTTAAAGTGAAACTTTTATTACATCGTCTCAAACGTTTTTGTCTGTGTGTTGCATGTCGCGTGACGCTGACGGTCGGCCGCGCTATATTGTGAAAAATATATATAAAAAATATATAATGTTTTCATAATTTTGTTAGTATTTTATGACGCTTGTTGCCCAAACGGTATGACAGAGGTATACAACCTAACCTAGCCTAAATACAAAAGCTATTTTCTCGTGGAATATAAAATCGCTTACATTTTAAATTCCCTTTAATTAATATTTAGGTGTGAATATAAAAGTTCAGAGTTCTTTTCGGTTTTGCCGTCACCGACGTACTTGAAATATGTATTAAAACACAATAAAACAGAATTTAAAAAAAAACTACGTAAGTACTGGCTCTACAACTTCATTTAAGATTTAATTGGAAAGTATTCTGTATATATCCGCAAAAACTAAATTACAAGCGATTTGCGTAATATATAAACACAGTAAAAACGAAATTATAGTAACCAAATTCCCAAATTAAAGCAAATAATTTGTTATAAATAGTAAACGCTATTTAAACAATTTGTTTAATCGATCCCAGGGTCTTATCCTTAGCAGTAACGCCTACAACCACTGGACCAACGATGAAGTCCCTAGTAAGTAAGATTTTTCCTTATTATACGTAACTGGGTTTGGCCAACGGCTTCGCCTGCGTCAGAAGTTATTCCACAGGGATATTCTACCTGGATGAAAAATATACTATGTGTAAAAACAAGAGTTTAAGTTTCCCTGTGTGCCAAACTTCATATAAATCCGTCCAGCCGCAGTTCGGCTGTTATCTTAACAGCCATGACTATACCTAACAGAGAGACAGGCGCGGTTTGATTAACACTGATAACGGGATATTTACCATATTTAAACATAGTAAATATTCGGTTATCATGTTAATGATAATTCTACTATTAAATTTGTCTTTGACCTCCGGACCCCATCTGATTTTCCTGTATTCATTCAAATTCCTATCGTTTAGTATAGTGTTTATCTGCATAAAGTATTAAGGGGCAGTAACATTATTAATGCCCATGGAGGTTCTATATATTTTCAGATTGTCGTCTTGCGTCCTAACCGCATGCCCAAGTTAATCTTCAAATCGGAGCTTGAGTTTCGTTCCACACAACGAAATCTAAGCATTTCTTAGCTTGGCTAAGTATTCCTACATTTATTTCTAAACATAAATAAACATAAATCTTTTATTTGCATTAAACATGGTATACAGTGGTGTTAAATACAATTGTAATAGTTCAAACATGTTCAGCTGAGATAAAACAAAGCATGCAAAATTTTAGGCAAAATGCTACAGCATCGACATTTCTTATCCATACATTCTTTTAGATTATAAAAACTACATTCATTTAACCACTTGTGCAATTTAATTTTAAATAATCTCGAATTCAATTCTTTGAGGTGTCTGGGTATCTTGTTATAAATACGAACGCACTTGGCTAAGCAGTTTTTGTTATATTTCGTAAGTCTTGGCAAATCATTTAATATTAACATAATTGGATCTCGTCTGTTCCGAGGATTTACATCGTTTGCGGTCTTGAATAGTTCTTTATTCCTAACCACGAACACACATACCATCATAAATATACAGAGATGGCAACGGTAGCAAAGCAACCTTTTTAAACATTAGTCGACATGAGTCATCAGGTCGAAGTTTTTGAGCGATAAATGCTCTATTCAGATCAATGCTATTACTCCACATTATAACACCATAGCGCAGTACATTTTCAGATACTCCATAAAAAAAAAAAATTGTAGCCTATCGTTATCGGGAACAGAGTCCAAGCTACCGGCGGTCAGGGATCCAGAGAAAAGAACCTCCTTACAATACGAGACGTGTCAAACTACCGATTTCTGAATCAAGCCCTTGATCCAGCTACCTAACAAGAGCCTCTTCAGATATTGGTCTGGTCGAGGGTCTTGGCAATTAAGACATTGGCTAATACAACTTCCGGCACGATGATCGCTGACTGCCGAGTACACATCCCTCATGTGGTCAACCTCGCGAAGACGCGAACCAAGTTAATTATAGCTTATTAGCTAAATTAATATTAGAGGCGCTAATAAACTCTGCCGAAGCAGAGTATTCCAAAAATACATAAGACTCATTTGAGTGTTCCCCTCCACGGAAATCTTTAGTAAAAGGCGAAAGATTTATACGTTTTGAAGGGAAACCAGAGATAGCGTACTTGCACGGTGCGAGACACCCAACCAAACAGCGGAGAATCTTAACACCGCTATTCAGGAACGTGACGTTAATGTACAACGCCATCTATCGAGGCATGCTGAACTAAACGGAGTTAAAAATAACTTGTAACAGGGGGGAGCTTGTGCCAATCTTTTAAAGAGTGCAGTGTAACTATAACTAGGGTGTCGATAAAATAGGGTGAGGGGTCGTCTTTTGTTATTTTGACCTTCAAAGGCATAACGTGTTTAGTAAGTTAATTGCAGGGACTTTAATGCCAGTTTCTGTAACACCTAGTGACAAGTTAAAGCTACTAAACTAAATGATTTCCAGTTAAAGATACAGTTATTGAATAAATTAATGTAGTAATAGCAGTTCTTCAATATTTCAAATTATTTAATCGATAGTAAAATTATTCTTGATTTGTTTTCTTTGGTAGAATGGTAGACCTTCGTTTAACCTGAGATCGAAAATTACTTACTACTTTTCCAGCAATATTAAAATCATCCTAATATCTAGATTAAGATGGTCCTGCTTGCTGCTGTCCCTTAATCATTTAGACTACATAAACACGATTATGATTTGTGTTACTGCCTCCTTGGTCTAGTGGTCGCAGTGGTCGTCGCCTGGGCATGACGTCCTGAGTTCGATTCCCGGTTCGGGCAGTGTTATTGAGTTTTTCTATTCAGAATTTCTCAGTAGCAACCACGGAGTCTGGATTTGTGTCCGCTTAATAATAGGCTAGGCTGTAAAATTCTTTAAATATTTAAAAATAAAACGATTTATGGTTCATAATAGTAAATTTATTTAATAACAGAGTCTTACAACGAACATTAAACTCTGTTAATACATTTTATAAAATAAAAAACAAATTAATAAAGTAAAATATTCCAAATAAAATAAATGATCTTGACTTGCATAAAAATATTTTAATTAACTTATAATTACTTAAGATACATTAAGTATTTTATTATCATACTAAAAATGAATAACTACGAGTATTAACGTCTATAGTGCTAATCGAATTGTCAAATTCAGTAGTATAAACTTGACTTTTCTTTTTTTTTTGTGTTGTTTTGCTCATGACTCTAGTCTAGGTCAGGGATGACAGAGACAAAGTAGACGATGGTACGAGCTTACCCAGAAGAAGCCTGTTCACTCTAACTTTGAAGAGATTAGGGTTGTAAGCGTTCGGAAACACAGACGCAGGTAGAGAGTTCCACTCAGACTTAAATTAAATTAAAGGCTTTCATTCGTATAGGTAAAAATATTTTGTGAATCAACACAATTTCGATTAAAACGTATATTTAAGACGGTTTGTTTTTTTGGCGGACTTCTTTAAAATGGCGCCCGCCCGGGCTTTGGTCATTAGACTGGGGTGACCTGGGTATTCTTGTTATAATAACAATTTCAGTACGATATTTAATAACAAGATTTTAAAAAATAAATGTTAAGTAATAGATTTTTATCATGACAAAAAGTTGTATTAATTTGAACTACTTTACCAACAATTACTTTATTTTTTATTGCTCTTCCTTCTTTACGTTTATTACTAGATGAATTAAATACTTTAAAATTTATTAGGACTGCACTTATGCGCAAAAGTGCTTTCTGCATGGTTCCCATCCATACTTCCATACTAATATTATAAATGCGAAAGTCACTCTGTTTGTTTGTATGTTTGTTACCTTTTCACGACTAAACGGCTGATCGGATCTTAATGAAAATTGGCAAGAAGATACATTTCAACCTGGGGAAGGACATAGGCTATATATCATCACGCTACGACCAATAAGAGCGGAGCAGCAATGAAAAATGTTGCGAAAACGGGTAAAATGTGACGCAAACGAAGTTGCGCAGGACAGCTAGTTATTTATAATAAGTTGGAGAGAGCTTAATAACATCCAATTGAAGAAACAACTAAAATATTTTTTAAACGAAAAAGCATACTATAATATTAATGATTTTCCGACAGAACCATTCACTGAAGATGAAGAATTTAGCAAAGATGTTTTCATGATTTTATTAATTATTACTTTTGACATGTGTTGACGTTGACATTTATTATTATTTGCTAAATTCACAGACATTAAATAAATTATGATTTTACTCTTATAATTTTGACATTTATTATTTATATATTTAGGCAAATAAATATATCTTATATATATATAATATATAGTTATGAACATCCAGATTTTCATAAAATAACCCCGGACCACCTCGGGCGTCACCATCAGAACATGGAAGGGGCTCTGACATCTCTTTTAAAACAGACCTGGAACACCCTCCTGCGCAACCTCTGTAGGATACTTCCCTAAGGAGACTGTAAATGGGTCTCCTTTAGGGGTGAAACCTACCCAGGAACCTGTACAGCATGACGTATCAGAAAGGTGTGATCATATTTTTAAAGGTGTGATACATAATATCAAACTGAATAACTTTCTCCAGGGGACGAATACTGTTACCCGAAAAAATTATATAATATGATCACCACTTCCTGATACAAATGCATTACCTTACTATTAGGTATGCGTAACCTTAAGAAACTACTTAAACAAGTTAGTTCTTGTTTACAATAAACCTTTTAAATAATATCTAAGAAATCGCTATCTAAAAATCGGCTGTTCCCTACATTTTGAAGATTTACATGAATCACGGAGCAGTAGTGGCCCAACGGTGGCAGCCCCGACTTACGAGCAGTAAGCGTTAAGTTTGAACCCGGCCAGGCGCATTACTTTGTGTAATTTATTTAATAACTGCGGCTTTCAAAACGTTGAAGGAAAACATCGTGAGGAATACGGCATGTCCTAGAACTAAAAATTCGAAGACATGTGACATATACCAACCCGCACTGGGCCCGCGTGGTGGATTACAGCCCATCCCTCTCATAGAGAGGTCTGTGTCCCAGCAGTGGAAACATTAAAGGCTAATTATTATTACATGAATCTCTCCAAATTAGTGAAAACTTGTTATGTCTTTTCTCAAATAAACTGATTTAGTTGACACTAGATTTATGTCGCACTTGCGTGATGTCGAGCTTCAGTTTGTCGCACTAGCGTGCATTTGAACTATGGTCAGTCGCAGAACACTTTTGTCGCACAAGCGTTACAATCGCAATCCGTTTGTCGACCAGTAGTGCACTTAATTTTTTTTTTTTTGAGATTTCAGTATTCTTTCTCAGTACAGTACTTAATCTACTATAACCTTATAAATAATTATCTAAAATAAAACCGTTTTGGTAACTTGTAATTTCGTTGAGCTTTGGTATATTTCTAAAATATATCATACAATACTAAAAACGAATTATTACCGTTTATACTAAAACTAAACGACAACTAAATGACTGCCTGAATATCACTGCACTGAATAATTAATTAAAAAAGGATTGTGTGTTTTTATGAAACCACGGTAAAAGTGAAACTTTTTTTCACACTATAGACATTTAACTAAAAATTTTTGGAATAATTTAAGGGTATAAAACGTTTAAAACGCGGAGTAGAAAGGCGCTCGTTAGAGCGCCTTTCACTTTATCCCTACTCCGCGGCCGAGCGCCACGCGACATGCAACACACAGACGAAAAAGTTTGAGACGATGTAATAAAAGTTTCACTTTAATAAATAATTTAGTTTAATGTTTCGGTTCTGAAGACGACCATTTACAACCAACATTGAATAACATCACGACTGTAATTCTCGAAGAGTTAGACAGAGGTGTACCTAATAGTACACCCACATTTCCACCATTATGTTTAAGTCCCATATAATAAGGGGCGAGCCTATTGCCATCAACCGGGCACAAATCCAAACTCCACGGCTACTACTGAGGAATTCCTGATGGCAAATCCCTGTAACAATTTGCTCGAAAATTGAACTTAGGGCGTTATGCTCAGCAGGCGTTATTGCGACCTAGAACAACGATGCCTTGGAATCTGTAGCGACCACAAAAAGCAACATACTACAAAAAGTACTACAGCGCCATCTATGACACGACGGAGGAACTAACATCAATTTCCTACAAGTCGCAAGCAAAGTTTACATCGACTTAAGAGTATATAGAGAAACCCGACAACAACTGTTGGGCAGTTGCCTACCAGACATAACACCTTTCTGGTCGGAAGATCCTCCCTTTTCTAAGGAGTATCGAGGAACTTTACACCCTGTTCCTCATACCCCTAAAAATCCAACTGTGCGTTGTTATTAAGACATTCATTGAGGTTTCACTTAGTTTCAGATAAACAGGTATGTATTTTCTTACATTTATTATCATTGAGTATTATTGTTGCATTTGGTACGATACTTATGTTGTCTAGGAAAGTAATCGTTTTTCAAATTGACATACTACTTGAGTTAATTTGCCATGTTGCATCCATTTACTATAACTACTGTCAAAAGCATGTTAGTTTGAGAGTATACGAGCAATTAAATTGGTAGGTAGTCAATTTGCCAAAAAAATAATTTCCCTGACTTTCCTTATCTCTATTATAATTTCTATATTTAACTTTAAACAGGAAAGGTTATCTTAAGTTATCAAGCACCATTACTATACTTGGAACTTACAGACAAGTAGGGCTAATGTGATTGTTATCGGCTTATAATAAAAATGTACTTTTGTTCTCATAAAAATAACAGACATTCATTATACTTTGAGTACGCAGTTCACAACAAACACATTTAGATTACAACTTAAAAATTATATGAGTCATATTGTTACTTCCCGAGAAGTGGCCACTTGACCTACATACATCCTCATCTCCCTAGCCTTTTTCCCAAACTTTGTTGGGATCGGCTTCCAGTCTAACCGGATGCAGCTGAGTATTTTACATGAAGCGACTGCCTCCACAACCCAGAAACTGGGTAATACGATACCCTTTTGAAAGACTGGATGACTTACATACATACAATACAAACACGGCTGAAAAAAAAACTGTTGTTTTCTACAAAAGTGCAATACTTAAACGGTCAATGAATAATTTATAAAGGGTGTAAAACACATCTTGACGAAGCCGAAAGGCACTGGTTCTCCCTGTCATTGCGATAATTTTTTTGTTTTACACCATACCTGGGAACCTTCTAGATACGGAGATATTAGGGGTCAAAGATCCAACTTTTTGACAAGTATTTTTTTAAATACAAGTTTTAATGTAAGATTTTACTTTAAACACCTCCAATACCCCCGTACTATTCAATCCGTCCATCAGCACAATGTTTTGAGTGCGTTACATTGAGTTCTACCACAAAACATGAGTTTACACCCCCAAAAAAAAAGTCGTATCCCAGCAATAATTTTTGCGTACAGTTACTTAGTTTCATGTATAGAATGCTTGGTTGACGGCTTCGTGATGAGGTGATTTACACCATGTATGTGGATGGGTGGGTTCAGAATGATGAACGAAGTACAGCCACGTCTAATGATATGTATACACTTAGCAAAACTGGAAAGTGATTTGCTCGTGAAATAACGGCTTCTACGTTGAGATAAGACCTATTTCGTAATAGTATGGCTTCCAAAATTCCATGTTCGTGAAAACGTAAAATCTTAATCAATACAGTAGGAGAAAATCATGGATGATGATGATGATGAATACACTCGGTATCTTCTATACATCTATACAAATAAATAAAAATCCTTTATGGAAGTGTCTGTTAGTAATATTAAAATAACCGCTTTTTACTACATGCATATGAATGTATATACGGTATATAATACCAAAATAACATTTTTTAAAATTTTTGTCTGTCTATCTGTCTGTTTGTTCCGGCTAATCTCTGGAACGGCTGGTCCGATTGTGATTTTAATTGATTGATTGATTGATTTTAATTGGCAGATAGCTAATGTAACAAGGAGTAACTTTGGCTACTTAACTACTTACTTAAATTCGACGCGGAGGAAGTCGCGGGCACAGCTAGTATTAGTAATAAATTTCATAGTGTGCCATGTACGTGTACACTTTCATGTACACTTAGATATTTTAGTAGTACAATTAAATCCAGATATTCCAGGTGAACAAATGCGGTTTCCACAAACTCTAGGCGACATTTAACTGAATGCAAAAACCGAAAAAAAAAAGAAGATTAAGTTGACATTGCAATTTAGCTAGACATCAGTATTCTGTATGCCTCGCAAGGAGAGCTCCTTGCCTATGCGATTAGACCAATAACTAATTAATACATAATGTAAAAATGAGGGTATTACCCGAAACAATAGTTTTAAGATCTAATCTCCAGGCATTGTCAGTAGACCAACTTGAATATTCAAAAGTCAAAGACGAAAGTCAAACTCAAACCTTTACATTAAATTCTGTCATTAAAAGACACTATAAAACGTTAAACTTTACAATGAAATTGCACCGAGTCAGTTTTCTTGCGATTGAAAACTTTTTAAGTAGTTTGTCCTTGGTTCAAGACTTATGTATTGAGAATACAAGATGGAAGGACACAGACGCATAAACGGTTACCAGTTATTCAGGACATAATTCTGCACGTCGACAGAAGAATCGACAAACTGACACATTGCCGTTGTCTACCTGTCATTATGTCGATTCTTCCGAAGACAAAACTCGTTTCTACAGTAGTCAACCTACGCGTGCAGCACCTCCCACATAGAAAATTTCGTTGGTAATTTATAAAAAAAAAATGCTCTTTCATACATTTTGACTTTTGACCGTGCAGGATATTTTTATTGGGACGACCCCGCCTCTCTATTCCCAAACCACTGCAATTCTTGTAAGCCAGAATCAACAGTGGCGGCCAATATAAAAGCACCGAGACAATGAAATTCGACAAAGTCCCAGTGAAACATATACAGGGTCTAACTTATTCAAAATTTCAATACCTATTCGACCTAAATGTATGGGGCAGCAAATGTAAGGGACGTTTAGAACTGGTCATTCCAGTTGCTTGGCACCACTGATAAATATTATCATTACCGTGTAGGACTGTACGTATTGCACTTTTATAGGAAACAGTACATTTAAAAAAAAAAACTAAGCCAAAATGCGTAGGCTAGCCTATATGTACAACGGTGAGAGTGTTTTGGATATTATCCGGTTTGATGAGCATAATATTCCTAAAATTAAGCGCTCAATTAAAAAAAAAAATATATATTCATTTTCACTATTATTAAGCAAATATAGGGTATAAGGGACACCAAGACGCGAAAATGCTTACCACTTTTTCAGTACACTGTTCGGAAACCCCCACATATAATTTTTCTCGATAATTAAAAAAAAAACCAGCTGTTCCATACATTTTTTTCCGTATAGGTATGTCACTTTTGCAGGACACAGGTGATTTAAAAAAAAAAATGATGTAACGATATGACGTTTTAGCGTCGGTGTCCCTACACCCCATATTTTATTAATGCAATGCAAGCATTTCTTAAACTCTCCTAGTGTTACAGATAATTGACATCCGTACCCTAAAACTATCATAAAACTAAATAAAAACCCTGTAATGTAATCATATCTCACTGAATAACCATCCTGAAAGAAGTTTGCCACCAGCATTTATAAATTCTTAAATTATTATTTGTTTCGCTGAAAAGCCACAAACATGCGTCGTTGAGTCCATTGCTTTTTTTTTTGAATGGCATCTCGCTATTCAACCTATGAGGTTGTCGTCTGCTTAACCGGACTATCTTGTGGGTGCCTTAAGAGTAAGGCCTCCAGCCAGGGCATAGCAACTTACAAATTAAGCGACTACACGCTAAGGGCACCCTCTGTGGGGTACGAGCCTCGGCTTAACTGTCCCCATGCAATTCTCCCCCAGCGACGCAAATCACAAATAATGGTAGGTAAGTCTTCGGACATCAGACACACTAAGAAAAATGGTTATGCATATTCTCCGATACCTTTACAAAAGGCTAAGTTTTGGTCGTCGTTCTGTTAATTACGCTAAATAAGCTATACCTTAAAGCATTTTCTAAATCTATCAACACCACAAAATCTTCTCAATGTCTATTAGTAGTTCTACAAACTATAAATGCATACACATGGCAGTAACTTGCACCAAAGTATGCAAGAAGCTTGCATGCTATAGTGCCATAACAACTTCGGAATATGAAAAGAACTTTATGAACTTGGGCACCCAAGTAGGTCGCTGTAAACACAATTTCGCAATATGGAAAATGCGGGATTAATATATTTAGTCGTGGACCAGACAATAGCCCGTCTGTTGAAGTGCCCATGCATCCTACTTCTGTACATTTCAAAACTTAAAGAACGCCACTGAATGCGCGATTTACGTGGTTACCTACCTGGGTTAAGATTGCATCAGCTATTCGTAAAGTAGATGTAATATGTTTGATTGGTGTACCTTTGATATAATGGCATGCAAGTTACTTGCATAAAAATGGTGCATGTCACTGGTATTTTGTAACCCACGGCTAAAATTAGATATTCAAGTTCAGTTTATTTTACTTGTGCGTAAATCGTGACCTTATAAGGCAGTATACTCCTAATCCATTTCTTGGGCTTTGAAACTGATCAGTGATGATTGGCAGTTGGTCATTTCATAATCTTGTTTTGTTAATCCATTGATTTTTTAGAGACCATTGCGTATCCGTTCAGTCCATTTGGTTGGGACGACACCTTCGATTGAAGAGTAGCAGATTCTTGATCTGACATGCTGCTGGACTGGCTGTAACTCTTGGATGATGGATACCAGCGCATTGTCTGCCTTCCCAAGTAACTGTTAGAAAAGAAATATAAAATGTTATTATAATATATTTTTATTTATAAGTATACATCTTTCGGGGCTCTCCTTAGTTGTTTGGTAAGGGCCTGATTCAGAAGGCAGCACTTCTCGATGCGGCCCACATCGTTAGGACTCAACGAGGTTACTGCCTCTGGAGCCCTAACCACCGGTAAATGGGACCTTGTTCCGACACTGGTGAACTTTAAATATTTTAATAGAAATACTGAAAATCATTAAATCAATATAAAAATTATAAATAATATTGTTTTAATTTTGAACAAATAATATGTAAAGGACAAGGCAGTAATTTTGAGTGAAACAAGTAAAAGAAAGAATCTATGAATTGGATTGATTTCATTTTAGATGATTTAGCTATACAGGGTGTAACAGAAAGGGTATATACATACTTAAGGGTGTGCATCAAACTGAACATGTTTCTCCATCGGACAAACTAACCTAACCTAACGTAACTAATGACTTGCTAACACAATTTCTATTAGCAAAAAAGACAAGCCAAAATGGCCCTAATTAAATTAGGATAAAATAAAAGCACCGTTGATGAATTTAATGTAGCTCTCCGACGCTATTATACTGGAAACAAGTATTTAAGATATTTCGCTTACCGTTTGCATAGTTTCTTCAGTATTTTCTTCTTGCAAACGAAAATGAGGAATATCGCCAAGCCTATGAGGATGTTGTAGATATCGGATATCTCCCATATCTTGCCAGGATACAAGAAGCTGACTATCTCCAGTAACCAATTAAGGCCCATTACCACCGACAGTTTCAGGTAAACCATGAACCTGTAAAAAAATTTGTATTTTTATTAAGATGTTGAGCGCCTTAACCTGGGTTTTAGCCAGTAGGTATTACATTAAACGCACTTTAGGTAACATAGATACATTTATGCGCACACTCCCCGTGGTTGGCAACCAGAAATTTAAGTTTTGTAAAGTCAGTCAAAAATATCCAATGAATGGAGAAGTTTGTTCCTCTCGGCTTGTGTTCAGTAAGTATTGTTATATAATGCGTGTAAAAATTTCCCTTTACGAAGCCGAAAGGTTCTCCCCGCGCGTAATTGCGTTTTTTTTTGTTAAAGACCATACCTGAGAAGTTTCTAGTTACGTATAATATTGGGGGGCAAAGTATTTTTTTATACAAGTGTATAATGTAATAACAGACTTTACTTTAAATACCTCCACGACCCCCGAACTATTAAATGCATCCATCGGTACAATGTTTTGAGTGCGTTACATTAAGTCTTACCATAAAATATAATTTTAACCCAAAATACAAAAAAAAAACAGCATTTTTTTTTGCTTAGAGTTGCTTATTGTGATGTACGAACAGAACAAAATGCTTGGTTGACGGCTTCGTGATGGGGTTCCTTTTTTAGTTACATTAAACGCACTTAACTTAACGTACATACATTTATGAGCAACAGTTCTTGCAGTTGGTTGATATACAACCAGAAAGGGAAACGCCCAATCTTGGCCACGTTTTGCCCACCAACGTGGAAAGTACAAAAAAATAACCCATTTAGTAACTAAAATATTGCTATTACTTATTTGTAATGTAACCTCCGGAATTAAAAGCAGAATTAATTAAGAAACTCAATCGTTTATTGCCTCATCTGACACTTCCGGTCGTTAATAAATCCTCTCGAAGTAGAGATGCACCTTTTCCTGATAAAAATCGATAAAGTAAAAACGGTTACCAAAAATCGATTGTCGAAAAATATTTTTTTTCTTATGTCAACTACATATACACTTTCGCTTTTGTTATTTTCATTAAAGACAAAAAATGATTGTCCGTTTTTGGGCTTTTAAATACGATATAATGAACCGATGCCTCGTTTCCAGTTTTATTTAATTAAATAATCGATAATCAATTCTTCGATAAATCGATCTCATTTCGACATCCCTACAATCGTAATTGACAGTTTGTTTTTGACAATTGATTGGTATTGACATTTCACATTTCTGTTTGGTTTGTTGTTCGCTTGCGACTCGTGGTTTTTATCACCTGCGTTTTTCTATTTGATTTTCCGACAACTTTGCTTACGATTATTATTAAAAATGACGAAACTGGAATAGAAGCAATATGGCAATATTGTTGCAATTGTATATCTGGTCGGAGGACAGTAGGTTGTTGTGCCCACGTGATGACAATTGTGTGGTTCTTGGGCTGGGCAAGGTTTCAATCAAATATAAATCCCCCAGCCCAATTCTTAGATGACGTGCTTGTTATTTATTTAAACGAGAACGAATAAAAAAAGTCAGTAAACTATAAGTATGTTTTTTCTCTAACCTCCAATTTTTATTTCTGATTTTTAATAGTCCAACCGAGTTCTATGTACAAAGTAGTGTTTTTTTCTTGATCTGTGATGTCAACCCTAATGTCTATAGTTGGTTTCTTTCATGGGCGTCACTTGGCCAAAACCTCTTCATCAAATGGGCATTTCCCTTTAAGTTTTGTCAGCTCAGTTAAAAAACCCAAGGACTGGAGTGTTCATTAGGTATATGTGTAACTATCTCTAGGTAGACATTGCCAAAAGTTTCACGTACCTATGCCTATGAGTGCGATGTGCCTGTGGATTGCCTGCAGCAGCCGAGTCCAGCACTGCTGTCCCTCGACTCAACCGCCAGATGTTGAATGCGGTCATCAGGTAGAACATCCAGTTACAGATGATCAGGATCAGCATGGGCGTGTACAAGTACAACAGTTTTACACCACCTGCGAAGAAAAAATTGTTATTTAGAATTTAAAACATCAAAAACAGAGGCACTGTTACGGCTACGGCCAGATTTTAGGTAGAAAATTACGAGTGCAGAAGGTAAAGGTTTACGTACTTGTAGATCAACATTTTATAAAGCATGCTTACAAAAACTGGGTTAATTAAAATAAGTGGCTAGTCTTGTTATACTGGAGGACAAAAGACTACCAAGACCAAGTGGATGGTGGATCATAGAAAGTAAACTCAGTATGCCAACCTTCAAGAAAGCAGCCGGCTTCAGGAATGTGGGGAGTGATGAACCAAGGTAGGTGTCTCAAGTCATTCTTATACTCGTTCAGCGTGTACAGGCCCACGGTCATGAGGAACGGGACTCCAAAGGCGAACAAGCAGTACATCAGGAACTTAAACAACTCTCCTCTGCGGTGGATTGGACGAGCCTTTGCATAACCTCTGTAAAACACAATTTGTTGAGATTAACAGTGATTGGGGAGATCGCGTTACAGCAAAATTTTAACTTGTTTTAACATTGGTCTAGTAGAGGTATTTTGAAATATTCTTCTTGTGAGCATGACATTATAATTTATATTGGCCCAAAAATCCGATGCTTCCACAGCTTCGTCGGTGACATTGCAGAGTTCACTTCGGTATGTTTTGGGGCTTAGTGGGAAGGATAGGAGGAGCATAGTCTGCGACACGGTTGTGCGTTGTTTCATAACTAATTGTTTCTCGATCGAATTTCGTTTCACATAAATTAGTCTCATTTATTTATTTATTTATTTATTTATTGGTTCACCAACAATTGTTTACACTGGTATTATGCTAAAGGTAACATGCAATATAATAGAGTACAATAGTGTAACAATCACTTATAGGTAAACTCCGCATGCTTTAAGTTTATGTTGAAAATGAGAGATTATGTTATCATTTCATAGAATAATCAATACGCATAAATACTTCCTGTGAAGAAATTTAAATCATCAATTTTTGTTTCAAATAAAGTTTATTGTTTTGTAACATTAAACTTTATTTGAAACAAAAATATTCATATCATAGAATAACAAATAAAATATTTTTTATCAACATATTGTTTGTTTCATATAAAACTGATTACGAAGAATAACATTTTATCGAGTGACAGTTTCTAAAAATCCTAAAAACCTTTGAAAAATACATACCCTCCTATAAAATTGCAACACCGCATTCACAATAATAATGCGGTTAAATTCTTGTCAAGCAGAAAAACAGTCTTGTTATTCTCACTAATGGTGTCCATGCCTGTTGCACGCAGCATGCAAGCAAGCATGTAGCATGCAAGCAAGCATGCAACATGCGCCATGCAGCATGCAACAGGTATGGTTTCTGTTACGGCTCCGGCGGTACGGGGCTCCGGCGCCCCCACGCGAGTTTATCGTCGCAGATGGTATTAAAGCTTGCGTTAAATACCACCTGCTCCTCAGCTCGCGGGCCGCCTCATCTCTCCGTGCCTACGCGTGCTTAAATAACACTCTAGGGGTAGGGCAGACAATACTACGTGGAGTCTGGTTTGCAGCCATTCATTAAATAAAAAAATGTGATTATAAAATTCATTGAAATGTGTTTCTGTGAAATATGTTTCATTCAAGTAAAAAGTAGGTAGTTGAAACAAAAATATTCGAAATAAAAATACGAGGACCAATATCATGTGAAACATTTTCTGGAAACGAAATTTTGTGAAAATTCTGCCTGCGAAACAAGGTGACACCGGTCTTTTGAAATACTATTACTGTGAGAGATGGTACAGTGTGGCAACCGCTAAAACTCCGTAAAGGTGCGCCCGACTTAGCACCTACGTAAGCTCCTCAAACTCGACTCGGCTTAAGTCTCTTTGGGTAATAATGGGTATTGTTTCCATTAATAAACAGACGAAAACCTTCATGAAGCACCTAAAATGAAGGTATTAGTTATTTCTGGTGGTGAAGAAACTAACCTGAAGGTCCACCAAATATCGTAGGACATGACGCTCATCCAACAGAATGTAGCCAGGAAGAAAAAATATATGAACATCGCTGGAAAGAAAGTAAAGTGTTGGTTAATATGAACGTTTTTCTAAAGTTTCAAGCGAGATGCTTAAACACACAATGTGTACATAATGACATGCAAGCCACTTCCTTAGTATCTTGCATGTTAACTATGACATGCCAGTAGTTGTTATAGCATGCAAGTTACTTGCATACCCTTTTGACTATATAGTTAATAACTCGCATTATTATAGAACAAGCGCAAAAACCGAAATAAGCTGTCTTTTTCGAAGAAGAATGCACGTTACTTTTTAAACAAATTAAAACCTAAATTCTTGGTAAGTGTAGTGTTATGTCTAAATACCGAGCAATTAATAAAAATTCCAAGTTTTATAGAATAATTAGGGTATTTTAACAAAGCTAGAAACTTCTCCTTCCCCTTTACATAGCAGTAGCTTAACTATAAAGCGTTGAGCGGACAACGGACAATTTGACCGCGAAACAGTTGCACCAACCAAGGACGTCTACTGAATCGTCGATAAAAAAAATAACGCTTTCTTTCTTTATAGAAGAATTTTTTAGCGGTCCGGTGGACAAATAGTCCATCATTTGCTCAGCGCTTTGAATATTCCGTAATTATAACTTACTCAGAAAAATACACCCTTGAATGGAATGCCGCTGTATTTGAATGATGGCCAACAGCAAGAAGGCCATGAACAGACTGAAGACGTAGGCCATCAGGATCAGACCACACAAGTTTCGAAGTTCAGGCAGCAAAAAGTATACTATCAGCACCAACAGCATGAAAAAGCATGAAACCAGCGATGCTGTTGACAAAATAAACAGGAATATTATTATTTGAAAACCAAAACATTTGTAAAATCTCAATCAAATTAAAATTAAAAAAATAAGCTTTTTATTGGTTTTTTGTGTCATGGCATTTTATTTTCATTTATTTATTTCTGTACATAATTATAATTAAAATAATAATAAAAAAAAAAAAATAGTAGCCCACCGGTATCGAGAACAGGGTCCAAGCTACCGGCAGTCAGGGCTCCAGAGAAAAGAACCTCGTAACAATACGAGACGTGTCCAAGTACCGCTTTCTGAATCAAGCCCTTGATCCGCTGCCTAACGAAAGCCTCATCAGATATTGGTCGAGGCTCTTGGCAATTAGGCCATTGGCTGATATGACTATCGGCACAATGATCGCCGAGTCAATATCCTACATGTCGACAACCTCGCGAGCCATGTCAAGATACTTGATTTGCTATCTTTCTCGGCTTTCACGAGGTTCTCCCCATGTGGAACCGTTACGTCAACAATCATTGCGCGCCGCTCTGATCGATCCACCACCACTATAACACGCTTATTGGCTACAATAGTCCTGTCTGTAATGATGGATTGATCCTAGTGCAGTGTTATATTGCCATTTTTAAGAACTGGCTCGGGCACATACCTATAGTATGGCACTTCCGATTCCACAAGTCTTTGTTTCAGAGCAAGTTGCTGATGGATAATCCTGGCTACAAGGTTGTGACTATGCAAGTATTCTGCGTTAGCAAGACGAGAACACCCGGAGATAGTGTGATGGATCGATTCTCCCGGACGGTGGCATGCCCGACATATGTCAACCGTGCCATCCTTCACAATATATTAATATTCAATATATTCGTCATTAAAACTTCATCCATAATTGCACAAACAAAACCTTCGATTTTTCCAAAAAGGTCCGGGAACGTAGCCAGGCTACGGGCGCTGATTGGTTGGACATCAGGAAGGTGCGCAGAAATGCATCAACTTTATACAATTGTAGCACCCTCATAAGCCATGTTTGTGGCACCGAGTCATAGGCCTTCTTATCTATCCAACATGTCGACAGATCGCTTTGGGAACGCCAAACCTGTTGGTTAATGGCCATATCAATGAGGAGCAGCTCCTTAGTACCGCGGGATTCGTTCCCACATCCATACCGCTTCTCAAAGCAGAAATTATCGAATTGTCATCAATGTGTTTCCAAATTTTGGCTCTCAAAATGGATGTAAGACAGTAAATAGGTCTATTATTGTTGGGCTCCGCAGTACTACCCGATTTATGGAGCAGGTGGTTAATTCCAGTAGTCAGGAACTTAAGTAGCAATCCTGACTCTAAGGCTGACTAGAATAGGGCCGCCAAGCGAGCGTGCGACCTCACAAACCATTTAATTCAGAAGTTGTGCAGCCCGTCCAGCCCTGAAGATTTCCAGTTAGGCAACGGACGGACTGCACGAGATACGTCTTTTTTTTTCGGTTGGGAAGTCATTAAATGACTCCTCCGCTCTGGGTGGAGTGGAAGGGAGTGTCAGATTTGTACTGACTAAAAACCATCCATGTTCCTTCTTATTATATCTCATGCCCATTGTGTTCCCGTGGCCACGGTATCTCTTTCGAACAGTCCCGCAGCCTTGGCAGGCATCGGCCCTCTCTGACCCCTTCCGGTTTACCCTGCCGCGCGTGGAATTGCCCTGGCCTGTCGTCATAAGACGGACGGATGGTGAGTTAGCCCATTACTTACCATCCACAGGCTCGCGCCTACGGTGGCCGGGGGCCACTGGGAGGCCCTGCCTGCCTGGAGGACCTGCGTGGCGGCTTTCTAGCCACTCCTCAAACAGGGAACGTATCGCCACTATTGTGGCGTGCCCTGCACGGGGTTGCGACAGTCGGTCACTCCATGCCGCCATGAGATCGCGACCATGTGGTACCCCCGGACTAGCCTTACGGCTACCACCTTTTGGGGCGCGTAGTGGGCGGCTCACCGCCTCAAAAAACGCGCCCACACCGGTACCCCGTAAAGGGCCATGGACCGCACGATCCCCGCGTAGAGTCTCCGGCAGGAGGCGTTTGGACCCTTCATGTTGGGCAAGAGCCGCTTGGACGCAGCCCCGGCCCGTTCCAGTTTAGGGGCCAAACGTTGGAAACGCTCCACGAAGTTCCACTGGCTGTCGAGGTCAAGCCCTAGGTACTTCAACGTTGATTCGACACCAATGGGAACCTCTCCTACCGTCAGTATGGATCCCGACGGTGGCGCATTCCGAGGCCATAAAGGGTAGCAAACTACACTGACACCGCTAGGGAGGTCGGCGCGCAGCACCCAGTTGTAACTGACGTTCCACAAGGGCGGCCCCAGAACCTATCCCTGTGGAATACGTTGTCGTAGATGACGGCCCTATCCGTCAGGTAGTCCCACACGACGAAGATAAGTCGGCACCCGGTGATACCGGAGTGCCTCCCTAATGCAGCTCCAGGGCATGGTGTTGAAGGCGTTGGCGATGTCAAGAGACACCGCCAAGACGACCCCACCCTGGGACACCACATCCCCCGTCGTGAGAGCCCTCACGCACATGGTGGCATCCGCCGTCGAGCGCCCTTTGCAGAAACCAAATTGGTGTTCCGCAAGGTTCAACCCCATCCCCACAAGGTGCCCGGCGAAGCGGTTGGCAACACTCTTTCAAAGAGCTGCCCACCTCGTCGAGCAATACAATGGGCCGGTATGCGGACGAAGAGTCTGCAAGGCGCCCCGGCTTCCGGATGAGGACCAGCTTCCAATAAAGTGGGAACTGGCCTCTCTCCAAGCATGCTCTTAAGAGCCCTGCCCCAGTCGTGGCTCGAGAGCCTCCGAGGCCGAGGACCCAGGTTTTGCCAGGCAAGCCATCGGGTCCAGGGGCGGTATTTTTGGCTTTAAGCCTGCCTACCGCCACTCTCAGGGCTACCTCGTCACCTCCGGAATGTCGTCATCGTCCTCGATGTGGTCAGCTTCCGACACCGCAAGCAGAGGAGCCATAGGCGGGGAAGGATGTTTCCCTCGCAGAGGGAACAGAGCGCTCACCACGTCCTCCACTAGCTGAGGGCGGTGACTCTGCGTCAGCGGGGGGGCCCCATCTTGTGAGGTTGTCCGCGACCTTTGTTCGCGAAAATTAAATATTATTATTTTAATCGGATTTTGTTAACAATTTTTTTTTGCACGGATCCCTAATCCTTTTTCATTAAAAAAAAGTACTCTGTTACTACCAAAGTCTGTGTCATTCCTTGTAACACCAGCTATCTGTCAGTAAAAGTACTGTCAAAATCGGTCCCGCCATTTCGCAGATTAGGCGGAACAAACAAACAGAAATAAAAAATGGTCTTTGTTATAAGGACCATTTTCAATAATTGCTTGCATACAGTAAAAAGATGTTATAAATTTGGAATTACAAACAGACACTTAAATTTTTATTTATTTGTATAGACGTGTGTTGTTATTGTGTAGAATAAACAGCTGTTGTTCTTTCTTTCTTTCTCTAGGTTGCATGTCGTACACTATACTATCATATTATTTTTCTGCTTAAAAACGTAACAGTGTGATTTATTTAGGTATTCCTTTCGGTGCACGTGCCTGAAGCCCCAAAGTATGCCAGTACCTTGAATCTTTCTAGCAGTGTGACATTCACTAATAACAGTTTTTATGACCAAATGACATGCATGCATGCTTCTTGAATACCTGCAAACGTGACAGGTGTGTTGTGTATTTACAGCTTAACAACAGCTTTAATGGAAACTGGTCATAATACCTTTAATGATATTTAACTGACGCACAATAAGCTACAACTATAGTAGAGACAAATAACGTCGTTTAAAAATCTTGGAAATATACTCCGTACTAACTTATAAACAGAGATGATGTTATTATGCGTTGTTTGTTTGATTCATTATAATTATCTGCGGTTATAAAGCCTTTAATGATTCAGTTGTTTTTAACCTATATTATGTGAATAAATCTGAGTTGGCAATTATCAAAATATGAAGCTTTTTCTTGGTATTCCGTTATTGTACTACCTTATACCTCTTATTAATAAATGCGGTGTAAACTAACAACCAGTATAAGTTTAAACTTCGTCTATAATCATATTTTTAAAGTAAAACTGTTATTACATCGCCTAAAACTTTTTCGTCTGTGTGTTGCATGTCGCGTGACGCTCGGCCGTGGAGTAGGGATAAAGTGAAAGGCGCTCGTCAGAGCGCGTTTCACTTTATCCCTACTCCGCGGCTTCATTATCAGCAGTAGCGTTTATGAAATATTAATATTTTTTTGCCCCACACTAGGAATTTCTCCAGTATCATGGGTGCGTTGACAAACATCTAAACTCAACAAACCGCTAGACCCGGAACAACTATATTTAGGCTATACAAATATTTGTTCCGTGCGGGAATCGAACCCGCGACACGTAGCGCAGCAGTCATTCGCTCAACCACTGCGCCAACCGTGCCGTCAAAACTATAATAGTAGATTACGCATTGGTCGTTCATGTTATCCTTATGCTGTTAAGAAACAGGTATTATGTTAAAGTTAGAATCATTATTCAACGAAAAAATTGCTTTTGAATTTAGCTAAGTGAATACAATACACGGTGTAAATCACTTCATCACGAAGCCGTCAACCAAGCATTCTGTACATGAAACTAAGTAACTTTACGTAAAAAATATTGCTGGGAAACGACTTTTTTTGGGGGGGTGTAAAATCATGTTTTGTGGTAGAACTCAATGTAACGCACTCAAAACATTGTGCTGATGGACGGGTTGAATAGTACGAGGGTCGTGGAGGTGTTTAAAGTCAAAATCTTACATTAAAAACTTGTATTCAAAAAAATACTTGTCAAAAAGTTGGAACTTTGACCCCTAATATCTCCGTAACTAGAAGGTTCCCAGGTATGGTGTAGAACAAAAAAAAGGCCGCAATGACAGGGAGAACCAGTGCCTTTCGGCTTCGTTAAGAGGTGTTTTACACCCTTTATATACTTATGTGGTGAGGTCTTTTCTCAGCAGTGGGATGGTGTCGGTTTACATTTTATGGCTAGTGAAGTCGGTAAATATGACTGCATAGTTTAGATTATTTATGCTCGTGCTAAATAATAACAAACGCACGGGTCGATCTTTAAGGGTAAGCCGTGCTTGCCGAAGTTGGTCTGTGGATGAGTGACCATAATTACACACCGAGTTTCCTTCGTGCCTCGGAAAGCACGTTAAACCGTTGGTCTCAGCTGTCATTTGTAGATGTTTTGACAGTCGTTACGAGTAGTCAGAAGCCAAAAGTCTGACATCCAGTGTTACCAAGGCAGTCGCTTCATGTATATTACTGGTCCTCAACTGCATCCGGTTAGACTGAAAGCCGACCCCAACATATTTTGGGAAAAGACTAGGCAGATGATGATGATGAGTTTAGATTATTTATGTCTTACCATATGTAAAGATTGGTTTATTCTTCACGAATTCTGATCCCGGTAGAATTGCCCAAAAGCGCGGTGTAATCTTCTGTGGGTCCGCCATGATGCGATAGTCTACGCAGTAGTTGGAAGGCGGTACTGGGTTCCAGCGATTGTACGCATTCGGGAGCTCCAACTGAAGAACTCCGTTCTGGAATTTATAAACTCTTTATAGCAAAATAATGACATAAGAACACCACCAATCCAGGGCTGCGGGTTGTTCGAAAGAGATACCGCGGCCCTGGAACACAAAGGGCTAAGAAGGAACATGGGTGGGTTTTAGTCAGTCAAGTCTGACACTCCCTCCCGCTCCGCCCAGAGCGGGAGAAATCATTTGATGATTTCCCATCCACAAAAAAAAAAAAAAGAACACCACCAATCAACTGACAGACTTTTTATAAGATCTCAAAACAAGATTTCCCTTTAACTTTTTTTATGTTTTGGAAACTTTCAAAAGGCGATCGGTCTTTGGGGATAAGACCAGGGAGTCTGGAGGAAAACGCCGGTGGTTTCCTCTTAAAAGATCAGTCCGAAGCCTACTATACTCTATTATTTTGTATGGCAATAGCAACTTGCCAATTCTATAACTCGAGTATCTATTGATTTCAAAGCAACAAAGGCTCTAATTTGACAGTAATATTAGCCAAATTTAACGGTTCACTCATTTTGCCGTTGAGCCGTTTTTATTTAGGCCTGAAATGTATTTTCTAAGAAAAGTTGTAAAATAACATAACGCCTGTAATTCCAGGAGGGTTAGGAAGTGTTTTACCCAATAGCACACCCAAATTTCGCCCAGGCTCAGAAGTCGCCTTTGCGACCAGGGGACGAACGAGGCAGTCGGGGTAGAAAGTGTCTTGAAATTATTGGTTAACGATGTGGGATGGGCACGTTTATTGTTTTTTTGTCTCCTCGAAATGGTTTTTTTTTTTTAATTTGATACCCATTTGAGAAAAATACGAGCAATAAAATGATGTGACTGTTACTATAATATCTTATTATTTCTGAGCTTAGAGTTACATCAAGTTTGAAATACAATCAAATAACGGCGATGCTAGGCAGAGGAGTGCGCCCAAATTGTTTTCAGCTTCAGACACACGGTTGAATTATACCTATAGCGTGATATTTCCATGACAAAATTCCTATAATTATTCATCACCTACAAGGCATTGTTTCCATTGCAGTGTATGATTTGTTATAAAAGAACTCAACTAATTAATTCTAACCAGATTCTCTGACTTTATCCTGTTAATTACCAGCCATGTAGGTTACGTGTGGAAATATTATGGATTTATGTACTGAAAAATGATAGCCTTAAGGAAATAAACAAAGTTAAATTACAATGAAATAACAATGGTCAAGTATTATTAAGAATATGGTCTCCATAAAATTACCGTTAAAGAGATTACACCAGGAAAAAGAACTTCGTGATGGTTCCAGTGGAATGAGGGTATAAACAGCCTATTTATTTGTTTTTAATAAATAGGCAAATTATTTATATATTTTTAATCATAAAAAATAATTCTATGTAAGGAAAGGCGACTAAAAAAAGGGATATCTAAAAGGCAGACAGGTCATGTTCTTCAAAAGGTCAGGTACGTAGTGCATATCAAACTACAAAACTGACTCACTTTTGTAACAACTCATATATGTACCTACATTCAATGCAAATAAATTATTTCTATTTCTATTCTATTCTATTCTAAAAATCTGCCAAATTCTTCAACTTTAACGTTTTCGGGTGGCTTGTTGTGCTGTCGTCTGTACCTAACCGCTATCAGGTAAGTGACTAAATGGAGGCATTACGCGAAACAAAGGTTTCCAGGTCTATCAGTTAGGCATTGGCAAGAGACCAACTTGAAGACTCAAAGTCAACGTCAAAAGTCAAACTCAAACTATAGTTTAATTCAGTAATTTTAAAGGATTCGGTCATGAAATGACAAAATGTATGATGAACGTGCACGAGGCGAAAGGAGAATGTTTGACGGCACGGTTGGCGCAGTGGTTGAGCGATCGACTGCTGCGCTGCGTGTCGCGGGTTCGATCCCCACACGGAACAAAATATATGTATGGCCTACAGATGGTTGTTCCGAGTCTGACTGTATGTGACTTTAAATGTTTGTTAACGCTCCCACGATACAGGAGCAATTCCTGGTGTGGGGCAATGTTTTATAAAAATAATGTAAGGATCGTAGTAGCAAGCTTGCTATAGTTTCTGCGTACCCTCATGGGGAAAATGTGAGAATTTAACCAAGATGTAGTTCTAATCATAGTTGGTATTTCCCACACAACAAATTTATGTGGTCTCTTTAAGGAAATGAAGGGTCCCAAACAAGTCAGGTAATATTTTAAATATAACATATATGAATAAAATTCTTGGTAATTGAAGAACTAATAACTAACCACCGGTCGTTAACTAGTAAAACATATAATGTTTTAAGAGTTAGCACAGTATTTTTAGTTTTAGGCAAGTGTACCTACCACGCCACTCTTCGTCAGCGCAAAATTAATATTAAATACCCTGTTTGTACTTCCTTATTTGAATCCGATTTCAATACTATTTTTTTTTACGGAATTCTAATTCCTGTTCTTAAATAAAAGCTAGCCCAAGTTAATCTTTATAACTTCAGCTATCTGCCCCTAAAGGTCCCATCAAAATCGGTCCAGCCGTTTCAGTGATTAGCTAAGCAGACAGTTAAAACTTTTTTTTTTTTGTTAATTAGCAATATATCTGCAATAAATACGGCACCTACTTGTATTTGTTGTAAAAATAACCTAACATTTTATCTATCATGAATTACCACATATTACTCATGTTATCTTGGTTTTAACATAGTTTTTATCAGCTTTCTGCTTCCGGCTCTGTGACCTAGGTAGGTAGGTTCATACTAAAAAACTTAAGTATACAATTAATAATAATGTTATTTATTTTGTAACTTAGTTGTAAAAACAACATAACGCTTCAAAAATAAATTGTGATTTAAAATAAAATGAGATGAGGTCGGTGTTTGCTATTCTCTTTGAAGTAAAGATATTTAATCTAGGTCACGTCATAATTATGCCCAAGGCCCATGCCCAAGATTATCTGAGATGGTCTTTTGCAGACTTGCCCACCAGGTAGGCAGGTCTTCTAAACTACAGGACGGTAAAGGACCTGTCCTGTCGTTCTCGTCCTTCACCATCTCTGTTACGTGAAGGAACTAAAAATAACTCGAAACTTAAACAAAAGATAAATAGAAACCTCAATAGATATACCATCCGATTTCACTAATAAGGCGACATATAAATGAATGCCTAAATAAAAGCGTGATATTAGTATATCAAAGCTCAGCTCAGCGGCGGAAATTAAAAATAAAATGGTCCGATTTAATTCAAAAAGAGGTGTAAGTTGCAGAAGGTAGCGTAAAGGTCACTGGATAAGGAAAGGTAAGGGAAACAATTATCTAGACAGGGAAGCAAGCTGCAGCGCAATCCTCTCAATCGATCGCTAAGACAACCCCGCAGCGCTGTGTCTAACAGTTATGTTTCAATTTAACGTTAAGCAACGGCTTAAAATGCCAATTGCCAATGGCAAATGACAGCCGAGACCAACGGGTCTCGGCTGTCATTTGTAGTGAAAAAAATAGTGTACATTTATGTCTCATGCAATGGTATATAATTAGTACTTATAAGTAAACTTTAACTAAAATGTATTCAAAAGTTGCAAGTAATGATTACGCTACCTGAAAAAACCTAAAAATGCTGCTGTTTTTTTGTTGTTTAAATTTGACAGTATTTCAGAATAACACTCTTAACGTGACATAAGGAATAAGAAATTTTCGAATAAGCGTTTGAGATTGTTTGTATGTGTAAAAGCGCAGTTATTTGGCAAAGAACAGACGTGTCGTGAATAAGACAAAAGATAATAATTACATACACATTTTATTATTGATTCGGGTCGAGAATCATACGCATAGTTACCTCCTTAAATTTGAAAAACAACAGCGTGTATATTATTTTTTTTTTTTTATAATTGTATTTTAGTAACCGTTAGTCTTTATATTTAATCTCGAGCAGATAGAAAGAAGAAGGTAAGTTCGCGTATTCTTTCAAATAATACAAGACACGACTCACCTCAATAACAAATATGTTAAAATCCAACATCGTGACATCCAAGACCTCTTTTCTAAAAGGTGTATCTCTAAATTTGCTCGCATTCAAAATGAATACATCTTCAAGTGACTTCCCTGTGGCTTTCATTTCCTCGTCGTAAATTTTTATTGAAGAAAAAGAAAGCGTTTTGTTGTAATTGACACAGCTTTTCTTTTTCCCAACATATTTCCCTTCAGGACAACATTTAAATAAATGGTTCTCAAAACCACTCTTTATTAGAGAATCAGGTTCAGATATCACCGCATTGATACTTGTCGTGAGGACTAATAATACGTTGAATAATAGAATCATGTTGATGCGTGTGCTTGCCAAGAAGCTTTAACTAAGTATGGAGAATAATATTTTTTACTGTTACAAACAATGTGACTCATACATATTAAAAATAAACTAGGTACTTGTCCCACAGCCACCGATGAGGCATCGAACAGCTATAAAGTTCTTAAGGACACAGCACACATACCAACTCGGAAAGGGATCGTCACCGTATCAACTCGAACCATTCACTGTTCTTTGTATGCAACCCCCTACTGAACGCACACTAATCGGAATCGTAACGTAATCGCCTCGCCTCGGGATAAGCTCACGAACTGCGATGGGATGCGTGATCAACTTGTAGTCTGCGCTCACGGCACGTCGTCCCCGCGCTTACGTCTCTTCCTCCATCCGTGCCCCATTCACTCCTGATCTGGAGCCAGCCAGGTCAACAAGTGGTCGGCAAGCCGTACGCGCAGCATCGCCTAGCTGTAGTCTGCTGCTGATCCGCTTTGGAGGTACGTGCTTGTGATCGATTAACGGCTAGCCGAAAGGCGAGACGGTGACGTTTCCTTTCCGAGTTGATATGTGTGCTGGGTCCTTTAGTTGTAAGCTGTACTCGCTTGTCCCTGATCGCCGCATATGTATGTACAGTGTGCCCCGAAGTCGGGAACAGCGTACTACTGTTTAAAACGATTAATGAAGGTTGTTTTACGTCTTCTTAACAGAAGTGCATTCGTCGTAATTGGCTTTAACAATCGTCAAACCAAAAAGTTCGTTGTTTCACAAATGACTTTGTCCGTTAAGAAATAACAATTACAGTAACCGGAGCAAATGTTTAAAAACATTTTGTTCTCGAAGATTTATTATTATATTTCTTCCTGCAGTAAGAGTGCAGGTCAGATAGCGCGGCACGCTAGCATTAATGATCTCATCAGTCGTGCTCTTGCCACCGCCGGTGTGCCAGCTGTCTTAGAACCCAATAGCATGGCACGCGTCGATGGGAAGAGACCAGATGGTATGACCATAATGCCATGGAAGTTGGGTAGGCCTTTGGTGTGGGATGCGACTTGCGTCGACACCCTTGCGCCATCCGATCTTCCCAGCACGGTGAGCTGCGCTGGGGCGGTTGTGCAGGTGCTGAAAACCTCAAACGGCGCAAGTACAATAACTTTATTGTAATTATTTGTTTGAACCGTTTGGGGTTGAAACACTAGGGCCATGGGCCCCGAGAGCCCACCTTGTGTTTCGATATATCGCCAAAAGGTTGGTCGACTGTTCACGTGACCAGAGGGCTGACCTTTTTTTCGCCCGAAGAATCAGCATTGCCATCCAACGTGGCAATGTGGCCAGCGTTTTGGGCACGTTTTCCATTGACAGCGATGTGGATGAATTATTTGACGCCCTGTAATTTTGATACTTGTACATATTTTAGTATTATTTTAGATGTATTTGTAGGTTGTAAATAATGTATTTATGTTATTTATTATATAAATAAAAAGAGAAGTGCTGACTGTCTGACTGATTGACTAACTGATTGACTGACTCATCAACTCCCAGCCCAAAACCTTAGACCTAGAAAGCTGAAATTATGCACAGAGGTTTTCTTTATAATATAGACAAGGAATAAGGAAGGATTCTTTATGAATTCAACCCCAAAAGAACTTAAATAGGGGATGATTGTATGGAAAATCGTCATTTTTAAAGTTAGAAGGCTGCAATTTTTTCGATGGCACGTTTGACGCAGTGGTTGAGCGATCGACTGCCGCGCTGCGTTTCCTGGGTTCGATCCCCGCACGGAACAAATATATGGCCTACGTTGTTCCGGGTCTGGCTGCTTGTGTATGTGAGTTTAATTGTTTGTAAACGCACCCACGATACAGGAGAAATTCCTAAGGTGGGGCAACGTTTAAAAAAAAAAAACATACAAGCTTCTGGTTAGAAATTAATAAATACGTATTTTAGGGTTTTTGAGAATTTACCCCCTAAGCGGGTGAGAACTTTGAACCCCTATTCAAAGTTTTTATGCAGAATCCGTAGTTTTTGAAGTAAGAAGAATGACATTAAATATTGAAGTTTCTGAGCAAAAATAAATGAATACGTATTTCGTCGTTTTTGGAAATTCAACCCCAAAAGAAAAGGGGTTGAAACATTATTAAAACAAAAATGGTCTGCACAGCTTTATATTTACTATTTATGTTTCTCGATTGAATTGATAAACACGTATCTTAATGGTTTTGGAAATTCCAGCCCTCAGACAGCGGTGGCAGTTTTTTTGTTTTTGTTTTGTAGTGTTAGCACGTTTGTATGGACAAATATGCTAAAAAACTTCATATAGTACACACTTCTAGGGAATTTGGGTCATTTATGCGAAGGACACTTGCGGGAACCCATTTACGCGAAGATATAATTGCGCGCATGGATGACAGACACACGCGCGACTCAATGGCGTTATGGGTGTCGTTTTCGTGGTTTTAGCGGGTCGCTGGCAATGAAAATGAAAATCCAAGTTGGCGCCGAGGAAAATTTCCTATTTTACGTTCATAGGTATCGTTTTCGTGGTTTTCGGGGTCGCTGACCAAAATTACGCCGAGGAAAACTTTCGGTTTTTCTTTCACGGATGTCGTTTTTGTGGACTTCAGGGTCGCCGATAAGGCTACGACTGGGTGCTGCGCGCCGACCTCCCTAGCGGTGTCAGCGTAGTTTGCTACGCTGACGGCACGCTGGTGCTGGCACAAGGGAGATCGCACGAGGCGGCGGCCAAACTAATGACACGCGGGGTTGCAATAGTCGTGGAGAGAATCCGGCAACTGGGTCTCGAGGTGGCATTGCACAAGTCCGAGGCCATGTGCTTTCATGGGCCTCGGAATGCGCCACCGTCGGGATCCATACTGACGACTACTCGACGCTGAAGTACCTAGGGCTTGTCCTCGACAGCCGGTGGAACTTCGTTGAGCACTTCCGACGTTTGGCACCTAAACTGGAACGGGCAGGGGCTACGTTCAAGCGGCTCTTGCCCAACCCGGGGGGTCCAAACGCCTCCTGCCGGAGGCTCTATGCGGGGGTCGTGCGGTCCATGGCCCTTTACGGGGCCCCGGTGTGGGCCAGAAGGTGGTAGCCGTAAGGCTGATCCGGGGTACCGCACGATCTCCGGCGAGGCGGTGAGCCTCTTGGCCGGATTGCCGCCATGGGATCTGGAGGTGATAGTACTCGCGCGCCTGCACGAATGGCGCGCGGAGGCACTACGCCGGGGGGAAACTCCACTGCCGCGGCAAATTGTCGCTCAGCGGACAGACCTCCGGCGCGATCTCATGGCGGCATGGAGACAGCGACTGTCGCAACCACGTGCATCACGCCACAATAGTGGCGATAAGCCTCTCTTTGAGGAGTGGCTAGAGAGGCACCACGGCGCCCTCAACTTCCACCTGACGCAGGTCCTCACCGGACACGGTTGTTTCGGGAGGTTCCTGCATCGAATCGGGCGGGAGGTAACGCCCGGGTGTTACCATTGCAAGGATCGGCCGGAGGAGCACACCGTGGAGCTCTGACCCGCTTGGGCTGAGCACCGCCGTGTCCTCGTAGCGGCGATTGGCGGCGGCGACCACTCGCGTCCGGCCCTGGTTCCATGGTCCGGAGCGAGAGGGAATGGGAAGCCGTCGCCTCCTTCTGCGAAGCAGTCTACTAGCGAAGGAGGTGGCGGAACGTGAGAGGGAGAGAACCTCACGTCCCAACCGTCGCGGGAGACGGGGGGCAACTATTATCTATAGCATTTAAATTAATACTTTCGGCAGTATTTTATTATTTGCGGTGGTTAACGCATATGTAGGCAATTGCCAAACTCCACGCGGGTGAAGCCGCGGGCAGAAGCTAGTGTAATATAAATACGTCCTAAAAATAAATAAAGTCTTTATTCTTTTGGTTTGTGTCGCCTACCAGAATACCAGAAATGCCCCTATTTTACTACCAACAAATTCGAAATACCTGCCAGAATGGATAAATGCTCACCAAATTGTGTTTCATAAAGTATTGTGGAAATTGATCTATTTTAATTTTATATTCTATGCCATTAAAATTATATAAATGCCATTAAAATTATATATATAAATGCCATTAAGGTTAATTTCAAACCAAAGCTTTTATTTTTTCGCTAAATAGATGTTACCAATATTTTATATCACAACTTTCAATTTAGTTATTTTTGCTGAGGAGAAAAAGCTACTAGTCTATCGTACAATGTTTGTACTTAATACAAAATATAATAATTGTGTACCCAAAATAACTTGTATATTGTTTTATGAATTTGATTGAAATATGATAACATAGCCATATTATATGATATATGGAAAATAATAATTGTGATGGCCTCGGCGCTACTTATTGTACTGTGATTTTACCCAACAGCGGCGAACCCCAAAAGGAGGGTTATGTTTTCGGTAGTCCGACGTATTCCTTGCAGGACGTCATAGTAGGGTTAAATGCAACAAATTAAGCCACCAAATGTTCTACCGAAATTCAATAGTTTTTGAGTTACTGAGCAGGGCTTAAAGTAACCTAATATGAAGGGGATGGCGGTGTCTAAGTTCAGTTCAGTTTTTGCAACGATATCAAGAAGTAGGTACCTACGAAGCAGAATGGCCATATACGAAGTATCCCGCTTACACATGTAGGTGGTTACTTCTTATAAAGCCGCCGTAAAAACGAATCAATGTTATTATTTGTATGTAGTATTTAATTAATGTAGTATCATGTGCCAAATAATCATATTTTCTTTATTCTGTTTTTCAGCCCGGACGGTCAAGTTTGTCTGGAAGCAGAACAGTCAACAGACCTCGGAAATCTGTTACGCAGAGGTACAAACCATCCACAATTTTTAACCAGCATTCATTTTTATGTTGTCTTAGGGCTTATTCACACGGCGTATTTTATAGGTACGCGCAGACGACGCGCGTTTTACGAATGCGCGTTTACTGCACCTTAACAGCAGATTCCCATTCAGCGGCTAGTCTCAAGGTTGATGAGCACTACAGCTGCTCTTTCGCGGTGACTACCAAATTTAAGAGGGCCCAACGACTCCGCCGTTGATTGTACTTGGGGATTACCTACCTAGTAAGAATTTGAACAATAAATTCGTCCAATATTACCTGTATACCCATTTTGGACGAAAATAAAGTTGTAGGTAAGTGAAGAGCCGATAACTTACCACACAGAGGTGGTTTACCTTATGCAAAACCAAATGGGGAACAAAAGTATACTTAGTTTTAATGCCGCCAGAAACTCGTCATGGATACAGTATGTTGAACTGATCACAAATATAATTATGCACATGCAGCTTGATCAGCGTATAAAGTTCCCACTGCTGGGACAGAGGCTTCTCTTGACTTGGTCATAAACCACTACGTGGGCTCAGTGGGGTTTGATGGATGTTATTATTTCTTCGAGATTTCCACCCTTTTGTTAGCAGTGGTAAAAAAATATTAAACAAACTTAGGAGCTTGCCTGGGTTTGTACTTGCAACTTACAAGTCGTTAGTCGGGACCACTGCTCTATAGAATATAGAGTAATAAACATATAGGTGCAGACCCGCAAGATGCAGACCCAAACCATTGCTCGAACTTGACATGTAACGTGTTTCACTCCAAACCATAATGAACCTTCAAACAATTTTTTGATGAAAATGTCCGCGTATTGTACGAAATAATACAAAACACTCACCTCAATAACATATACTGTGTAATTGAACATCTTCTCGGGATCCACTACTTTTGTTCTAAAGGTTCTATCTCTAAATTTACTGTCCTCCAAACTGAATACATCTTCAAGTGACTTCCCAGTGTCTTTAATTTCGTCGTCGTAAACTTTGATCGTAGAAAAAGAAAACGTTCCGTTGTAACTGACACAGTTTTTATGTTTCCCTACATATTTGCCTTCGGGGCAACATTTAAATAAACGGTTCTTTAAACCACTCTTTAATAGAGAATCAGAATCAGTTATCACCGCATTGATAATTGTGGTAAGGGCTAATAACACGTTGAATATTTTAAGCATTTCGTTGCGTGTCCTTGTCAAGAAGTTAAAACTAGTTATGGTTATTAATTTTATTTTCCGTCACAATTAATATGGCAGACTCTAGGCATAAGTCCTACCGCTGCCGACGAGGAAGCGCGTGAAATCGCTTCTCTGTAAACGCTCACATACATCGCCATATGTTTAAATTTAAAGCGGGCCGCGACGCCGCGCCGCGTCTACGTAAATGAGCCTGGCGATAGAGAAGGTCAAGAGGTCAAAGAAGAGAGAGAGAGATACTTTTATTTATTTTAACTTCAAGTACAACAGTGGTACATAGGGACTTAATGCCACAAGACATTCTCTACCAGTTAACCTTTGGGTTAAATACGACAACATTGTAATAGGGTACAAAATAATAAGTACTAGTTTTCGAAAATTTATATAATTACACATATACAAATAGAATAGATTAATAAATATTATAACTGTAGCGACCACAAAAAGCAACATACTACAAAAAGTACTACAACGCCATCTATGATGCGACGGAGAAACTAATATCAATTTCCTACAAGTCGCAAGCAAAGTTTACATCGACTTTAGTATATAATAAAGAAACCCGATAATAACTATCGGGCAGTTGCCCATCGGACATAACACCTGTCTGGTCGGAGAATCCTTCCTTTTCTAAGGAGTATCGAGGAACTTTCCACCCTGTTCCTCATACCACTAAACTGGTGACCCCGAAATGGACGCAAGCGCAGCCTTCGAGCAACGTGACGTCATCATCATCACTTCCTCCAGCTTTCGAGCAGCGAGTCTCACAGCCAGCCAGCTTCAACTGGGTAAACCTGACCACCAGCATGCAGCGGAAGCGCATTCCTGGTCAGCACCCTCAGCCTCTCATCAAGCGACCATGGCACAGCACACTGTACTTTCGGCCGGTCGAGAGCTTCTACCTCCCGGTCGACACCTCTGTAGCTGTCTGCCACATCGCGGCGCTGTACCACGTCCGACACACCGGAGCAAACGCAGCGCCGGCCCCGACTCACTGGGGTTCGCCTCACCACCGCAGACTGTTCCGACTCACCGTGAACAATGCGGCAACGAGCTTCCAACTGGCACGGCTAAATACCTAAAAGATGACTCATTCGACTATCGACGTACCACTAAATAACAAATAAGAAAAACAAAAAACCGGTGTGGTGTGAAGAAATTTGGAAAAGTAGAATTTTGGAAGCTCGAAGATTACAACTATGAGAACTGCCCAACACTTTAAAATAAGTTTTTAGATAATCGAGAGCACATGGATCATTCATTATAGTGAAGAGCATGCAGAGATCTGACAGACCTCCTGAGTTGGATAGGCAGCCATTTAAGCTGCGAACGGATGGAAGAAAAGTGATCGTATTTTCGAAGACCAAAAACAAAGCGAATGCACTTATTGAGAAGTCGATCCTTATTTAGAAGTTCTTGGGATAGGTCAGAATAACACACAAGAGTATGGTCGATAATGGGAAGCACAAGAGACTGGACCAACTTGATTTTGGTGCTAGATGGGAGGAAATGCTTGAATCTATAGAGAGACCGCAGCTAGAATGTGACTTTCTGGCTCCCCTGAGGCACGTGTTTATTCCAACTTAAACTGTCGTCAATGTAAAGCTTTTTGGTGTGGTAAAAAAGAAATGACGGTGTTCTCGTACATCAGTGGCATAAGTTGGCTAGTGTTCCCAACTCGAATATTACGAACTACCAATGAGGATGGTCTGACATTTCCCGACGTTATCAGGAACCCCAAATTTGCCAGACCATCCTGCAATAGCTTGAAGATTTGATTGAGTGATGAAATACAATTGACTAGGTTGGCAATTTCTGATTGGGCGTATAGTTGCAAGTCATCAGCGTACAGATGGTAAGAGCATTTGAGGATAGCAGTAAGGGAGTTTATAAATTAAGAAAATAAGAAAAGAGCGAGTATACCGCCTTGTGGAACACTAGTTACCAGGTCGCACCGCCTACTGGCGACCACGAAGGTATGATGTAAACCAATCGCGTGACAACGAAGACACCTTAATTTGAGGCAGTATGGCTACGAGAATGTCGTGGTCAACGGTATCAAAAGCATTGGAAAAATCTATTAAAACCAAGACCGTTAACTTCGATTTTCCAAGCCATCCCTAATGTCTTCTGTAACTATAAGCAGAGTTGTGGCTGTGCTGTGGCCATGCTGAACACCGGATTGACAACTGAACAAGAGGTGGTTCTTAAATACATAGGATGATAATTGGTTAAGGCCGACTTCTTCTAGGATCTTGGAAAAAAAAAGTGAGAATGGAGATCTGTCTGAAGTGATTAGCCAAACTAGGCTTAGAAATTTTAGGAAGAAGCATAATGTAAGCCTTACGCTACATTGCAGGAAACACAACAGTCTGCAGAGATGAATTGATGATGCGAGTAATATGAATTGATGATGTAAATAATAAGTAAATAAAAAGAGTGGCTAGTCACGGGGGAGAAAGAAAAGGAGTTAAGAAGAAGCATTGGCTTAGATGTTATATCAAGAATAGTATTATTCTTCAAGATCATCTAAAGGCAAATTAAGTGAGACGATACTACAGGGGAACTTTGATATGCCAAGTGATTTTAAGAACTTCTTAATATCAGCCAGTGAAGAATTGAGGACATTTTCACAAATGCATCGGCGTTTAGATGCTCTTAACATCTAGTTGTAGCGGTTCTAGCAAACTTGTACAGGTTCCAGTTTTCCTCACTGCGGTCCCGCCTATATTGTCGCGGTCTCGTCGCCTCATTGCCGAACTCGAGGGGTTATCCATGGAGCTGGGGGACGCATGCATGTCAATGAGCTTGACCATGGTTGGCAACGAGATCCACAGAAGATGCAAGCATGAGATCGAGCCAGGAATCGCCAAAGTCAAAGTTATGGTTAGTCGGACTAAGTTTAAGGAGTGACAGACTCGACGACTCCAGGGATCGCAATCAGCCTACGCGATCTAGCGTTATCCTTTAAGAGGTCAGTTTTAAAATCGCCCATGACTATGAGATATTGTGCTCTAAGGAAATTGATTCAAAGAGAGATTCTAGAGTGGAGAATTAATCTATAGCAGGTGGCCAATTAACTACTCGTAGAACAGCCTTAAACGCTTTAACAACAATGTCAAGGAATAAGTACTCAGTGTTGCCACTATAAATTGGGAATGAAGAAGATACGCTTTTCGGGATATCACTGTGCAGGTAAATGGCAACACCCCCGGCTCTTTTCCCTGTACGATCGTTGTGAATTAAAATAAAGCCAGGTAGACAATACAAATTGGAGGATATTTCAGGTTTAAGCCAACTTTCGGATACTAGAACCGCATGCAAAGGGTCGTCGGAATATAAATCCAATAGTAATGGTGCTGAGGAATGGTCTGAGCATTAACATGACATACATCAAAACATTTGTTAAATCGCTGGCACTCACTACCCAGCAAACCATTCACAGACAGAATCGTCAAGAGTTGAAAAAGATATCTACTTTAGTTAATATAATACTGTTGATCCTAATAATTGTAAATAAATAACTGTATTTAATGCTTTTGATCTCAATTTTAAAATAGAATATTTTTAAATTGGCATGTTGCCTTATGTTACTACAGTGTAGACATATATGAAGTTGTTATTGTGTAATTGCATGAAAAACTAAGTAAGAATGTCACTATTATTTCTATAATGTTAATTATAATTAGAAACGGTTACTTACCATTTAATTATATTATTTTAATTTTAATATGTATATTGCTGTGCCCTAACAGGGTCTATATTGTACTTAGCTCTAAGCATTTTTGTAACACCCTATAAACACTATAGAATGCAAATAAATTGAATATGAATATGTATATGAAGATGTGGAAGAACAAGAATAAAATGAATCGTCGTCAGACACAATTATTATGATTTAGTTATAAATAAATATATTGTAAGCTAAAAATAAAAGACTTTAAATGCAAAATAAAATTCACTTAAGAATCGTTTGAGAGATTTTTTTGTGAACAGTCTGCCGGCAGGTAATGCTGCCGGCCACGGCAGACTGTTTACAAAATATACAGGGTGTTTGGTGCATCGTTTGCCAAATCGAATAGGCCGAAAGGAGAGGTCATTTGCTATCTCTTCACGCCCTTTAACTCATTCCTTGCCACACCGGTTTTTTTATAACAACTTTTTAATTTAAATTTTGAAAAATTCCAAAATTCAACATTTTAGGTCAAATAAAAAATAAAAAAAATTGTTTAAACCTAAAATTTCGATTTAATTTTGATGTCTACTGTTGCATGATTCTATCAAATACAAAATATCTTACTAGGAACAATTACTTTCTTTTTTAATAGCTCGTAAAGTTTTTGTAAAAGAAAAATAAACTTAACTCAACTTTAAATGGCTATAAAAAAAAAACTAAAAGCGATCGGGATCTTCGAATACCTTTAAAAAGTTTTCTAGTCTGTTCCCTTTTCACGGTATGCAATATACCCTAAAAACGTTTAATATCTTTTCATTTTTAACTAAATGTTTAATCGAGACACTAGGCTGATATTCGAAATTACAGTAAGAACTGTAGTTTTAGCATAAATAACATGCCTCAAGTAAGTAGATAGATACTGTTCTTTCAATAGTGCGTAGTGTCCTATCTCTATCTTAAACAGGAACCAACGTTTTAAGAATTTGAAATTGAAAAAAAAAACAGAAATCACCAGTCTTGAGTTCGAGTTGTCCGCTACTGTTGCGAATGCACGCGCGGCATCTTCGTCTTATCTCAACTGTAGTTGTGCTTAAACGTATTTTTGCTTTGATAGTCAAGAAAGCCACATCAATGTGTTGGACTAAATCCTCCCTCTCGATTTCTCATTGAGTCTCGATTTCCAATGCGTAGACAATTTATTTCGCTCGTCCCTAGACGTAAAATTTTTAGGAGTAATAGGAGTTAAGTCTGGGGAACGTGGAGGCCATAGAATAGGGCCATCCCTCCCAATCCATGATTCTGGAAACTGACGTATCATTAGGTACTCCCTGACAGTTAAACTCAGTGAGCGGGACAACCACCTTGTTGGAATACAAAAGACATGTCTTCACGGAAAATTAGCAGCTCAGCTAACAATAAGGGGAAGTCTGTTTCGGTGTTTTGGGATGGCTATTTCATGACCTCCATGTTCCCCAGACTTAACTCTGTTAAATCTTTACGTCTAAGAACGAGCCAAAGAAATAACGCCACGGAAGTTGAGACTAGGGATGATTTAGTCCAACGCATTTATGTGGCTTTCGTGACTATCAAAGCAGAAATACGTTTACGCACAACTACAGTCGAGATAAGACGAAGATGCCGCGCGTGCATTCGCAACAGTGGCGGACAACTCAAACATGATTTGTGATTTCTGAATTAAAGTTTTTTTTTTTTAATTTTAAAATTCTTAAAAAGTTGGTTCCTGTTTAAGAAAGAGATAGAACACTACGCAGTAGTGACATAACAGTATCTATCTACTTACTTGAGGCATGTTATTTATGCTAAAACTACTGTTCTTACTGTAATTTCGAATATCAGCCTAGTGTCTCGATTATACATTTAGTTAAAAATGAAAAGGTATTAAACGTTTTTTTTGGCATATTGCATACCGTTGGAAAGAAGACAGAGTAGAGAACTACTTAAAATAATTCGAAGATCCCGATCGCTTTTTTTTTTATAGCCATCTGAAGTTTATTTTTCTTTTACAAAAACTTTACGAGTTATTAAAAAAGAAAGTAATTGTTCCTAGCAAGTAATTTTGAATTTGATAGAATCATGCAACAGTAGACATCAAAATTAAATCGAAATTTTAGGTTTAAACAATTTTTCAATTTTTTATTTGACCTAAAATGATTAATCTTGGAATTTTTCAAAATTTAAATTAAAAAGTTGTTATAAAAAAACCGGTGTGGCAAGGAATGAGCTAAAGGGCGTGAAGAGATAGCAAATGACCTCTTCTTTCAGCCTATTCGACTTGGTAAACGATGCACCAAACAGCCTGTATATCTAAAACTAATGCGTGTTTCCCAACGTTACTCATGCGAAACACCGTGGACAGGAACAATTGACATTATAAGTACACATGACTGTTTAGAACACAGAAAACATAAATATTAAAAAAAAGTGTCGGTACACGAGTAAAGTTATCGTGACGTGGTACTAACATTAACAAAGTGTGTTTTGTTCGGCATTCAATCAATCATCTTTACATTTTGCCCATTTTAATTATGTAACGCAGTTTTTGTTCATGTTTGAGGATAGTGTGACTGTTCCTAAATTAAATCTTAATTAAATTACTCTAGGCTGATAAAATTTTCGTTTTTCATAAATCATTATTCATATACGGATTAAGGTCGGTTTCCCCCGAAGTGGTAAAGGCCAGGCCCCGTCTATTACCGCACAGCCCTGTAAGGTTCGTCCGAGACTGGTCGCCTTCAAACCGATAGAGAGAACTGAATTCCCAATTTAGGGCAGCCCTGTCCCGACTTTGAAAGCTAAAGACAGGGAGGGGATACAAGGTGAAGTTAATATTGGGAATTCACAGTTAATACATACACGCTACGTCTACCGGAGAGGTTATCTGTGCAGGTGTGCCTGCGCAGGTCAACCGAACATTGGTAGCGTGTATGGGGACGTTCCGGTGTACCGGAGCGGTCTTCAGTTCTTTTTGCGATGGCATCGAATGACGAAGATGACGCGCTGGCATTGCTAGGCCTTGCTTTCATTTTGAAAATAAAAGATACAAAAACAGTGAAAATTCCTCAACTTCTCTCAATTTTATAAGCAGCTTCTTTTTGTCTCGAATATTGTAATCTTTGTTTTTAATTTACCAAAGACATGGATGACTTTTATAAATTTTGATAAAATCTCAAGGAAACTCTCTCTCTCTTCAAGGATTTTTTTAGTTGATTCTGATGGCGCCATTTTCAATTGCTGAATTACGTGGCACGTCCGAAAGAAACACTAGAAAACAACTGACGCGACCTGCGCAGGTGACCGGAGTACACGCACACACGCACAGGTACACCGTACGGTGTCACTAAATATAATTGATTTTCGATCTTGCGCCGGTCGCCTACGCAGGCTCAAAAATCTGCACAGGTCTATTCTCACACACATTCCGGTCTACCTGCGCAGGCATACCTGCACAGATGGACCTCTCCGGTAGACCGTAGCGTGTATGGCTGGCTTAAGAAATAAATTAGTAAGTTACGTTAACTTTATGATTTAAACATAAAAAACGAACCCATCCCATGCGCAGGAGAATAGGCATGGCTAAAAGCGCCATGTCTCAACTTGAAACAATCTGGAGAGATCGCAACATTTCTGTAAAAACCAAAACCAAGCTGGTACGGACCCTGGTCTTCTCGATCTTCTCGTACGGCGCTGAGACTTGGACGCTGAAAGCTGCTGATCGAAAACGCGTTGACGCGTTTGAGATGTGGTGCTGGAGAAAGGTGCTGCGTATCCCCTGGACAGCATATCGGACAAACGTCTCCATACTGCGAGAGCTCAAAATCTCCTCACGGCTGTCATCCGAATGCCTGCGCAGAGTCCTGGAATACTTCGTCACATTGCGAGGAAGGACTACGGTAACCTGGAAAAACTAATGGTGACCGGCAAGGTGGATGGGAAAAGACCTCGTGGACGCAGCCCAATACGATGGTCTGACCAGATCCGTACCGCCCTTGACTCCATAGTCCACAGCGCCCTTCACACAGCCAGAGACAGAAACAGCTGGAGAAAGATCATCCGCGAGAAGGTGATTCTGAAGGGAGGTCACGACCCTCAGCATTGAGGAATACGACGCAAGGAGGAGGAAGTGATGTCCCGAAACCCAGACATTAGTCCCGAAAAATATTTTAGTCGTAAGGAATTTTCTCTGTTCATTAAACTTTAGGTAGATTAGCTCATCTATTTCCGATTACTGATGATAACACACAACTTGCGCAAGAGTACCGTGGGTCCAGTCTATAGCAGAATATAATATTGCGATTGTTATTGGTGGACGCCGATGTGGTAATTCTATTGCAACTTCACATTTCCTTACTCTTTCTAATGTCGTGGTTGCGTGCCTCGCCAAACAGTGTCGATTCAGTAATAAGCCTACAAACAGTCGGGTTTGGTAACGAGACACAATCAGTCCCTAGCGTTCCTTAGAACAGAGTTATCAATTCAGTTTAAGATACTTCGTGATGTTTACCCCCTCTCCCCAAAATGCGCGCCAACAATCCCTACGCAATTTTTCTGAGCTAAACCTTTATAGGAAGCAGTATACATCAGCAGCATCATTTAGTTGATTTGTACTAAAAGTACAAGTCAGCATTATAGCCTGACTAACAGTATAGTCTGTTTTAATTGAACTGCGAATTCTGCCTTCCGTTTGTGGTACGTCAGATAAATAAACATGCGTCAATTTACGCGCGTATTATTGTACAGTGTATATATTAATTCGTATGCGTGAGGTGAGTGTAAAGTGGGAAGGCTTTCCTCATCTCCCTATAACCAAACGCAGATAACGGATATTTTCTCAGGTACGGATTTGGAGGTCCTCCAACGTGCTGAAATAAATGATAATAAGCAGGTCCTCTGCACCACCGCCAAACTGCTGCTATGAGCTAAAAGTTAATTAAAATTACACTTACCAAATGTGCATTTAAAGAGTCTACAACTCCCTTACAGAATACTGTACACATTACCAGTTCCACCACCGCCACAGCTCATCTTCATCATCATCTTCCGCGCCTCGACACTCATTTTATCTAGACTCAATACTATACTACTACTAATATTTAACTAATAAAATACGAATTCCCTTACAACAGTCTACTCGGACATGAGCATCTAGGTACCAAGACTACTCTGACATCACCTTACCTAGGAAGTCCTAACTCTTACGTGGTCTAAAACCAACTGTCACGAGTCAACTTACCTTCCTTCATCTTCTCTCAAAAGCACCGGTTTTTTATGCGAAGTCTCTTTTGTTTTAAGGAACCTTTTGCGTGAAACCTATAATATGGTATCCAGATGTGGCGCAAGTATTGTGAACCACACTGAATCGGATTTTTTATCGTTCCTTAAGAAATTGTTGAAATAATACATTTGGCCTGTCAGCAGGCTCTTGCCCCTCCAATTCCATCCATTAAATAAAGAATTTATGCCTTTCCAAGTGGTCCAAAGGCTCTCAAAACGGTGTAGGAAAATATCGTGAGGAAACCGGCATATCCTAGAACTAAAAATTCGAAGACATGTGACATCTACCAACCCGCACTGGGCCCGCGTGGTGGATTACAGCCCACTCCCTCTCATAGAGAGGGGGCCTGTGTCGCAGCTGTGGGAAGAATATAGGCTGATGATGATGATGATGATGATGAAGTGGTCCAATATTGTTTTACAATTCAAAGGAAGAAAGAACTTTTTGTTATTAATTACGGTAATTTGTCAGGCTGTCAAGCCATAAAATAAAGGTTTAATGTGTTTGAAAGTGGCCGATATAGTGTGATGATTTTGAAATTAGAATCAAGACTGAGATATTTGCTTATTGAAAAAGTACGTGACAGACAGTCACTAAAGAAAACCAAATTAAAATAAACTACAGGTAAACAAAGTAAACTCAACTTCGATTTAACAGTACGGTTTGTCTAAAGACACTTGGATTTATACCTTAACTGTTGAAATCCATCCAGCCTTTTGGAAGATACAAGGTAATAAAGAAGATATGTGCGAAAAACAGGACGATTTGTTTATAGACACTTGGATTTAGACGAATATAACGATACCTTAACTGTTGAAAACCATCCAGCCTTTTGGAAGATACAAAGTAATAAAAAAAATACAATCAAGATACGTCCGAAAAATCACCAAATCGTAATATTGTAGTATTCGTGACCACTAAAACTTGAATGAATTATTTCATGGATTATCGCAAAGCAACTATTGTAGTTTTTTTTTATCAGTATGCTTCCGGCTGTGACTGTCGGTCCGACCGACAGTCACAGCCGGAAGCGTACTTCCGACTGTGTGATATGCGGTTGCAGTCGCGAACTGCAAATTGAGGTGCAAACCGCCCAATCGCTGTGAGAGACACGCAGAAATTAGTACCTTAAGCTATCTACACACCTAAGCCTGGCGTCCCAACCCGCCGAGCAATGCACCATCTATCGGCTTGCGCTCGCGCCTATTACCCAGTACTGCCCAGCAGCACGCCTCTCCGCTATTTATTATTTTGAAGGATCTCAAAATATTATATAGCGCGCTGCTTTCCGTTGAAAAATAAACTACAACAACCGGTTACTTTGTTTTTCTACGGAAAGCAGATAAAAGATATGCTGTAATACTAGTAGTGTCTATTACTTGGAAACTGAAATCTCCAGAATTTAATTAGAGGGATATAGCTATGGTTACTGCATAAGCTGCTAATATTAGATCACTATTATTTCCTCGTTCATGTCAAATGTAGATTTGGCTATGTTCGGAGCTTCCTTGCGTGATCAAATTAGAAATGACGACATCCACAAGAGAACCATGGTTACCGACGTAGCCCAAAGAATTGCCAAACATATGTAGCAGGGGGCAGGGCACATTGCACGTGGAGTGGATGGCCGATGAGGCCGAAAAGCTCTGGAATGGCGACCGCAAACCGGAAGACCACACTTGTTGGAAGGCTAGGTTGACCGATGACCTGGTGAAGGTTGCGGAGATCCGCTGGATGCGAGTCGCATGGGACCGGTCAATGTGGCGACACCTGAAAAAGGCCTACTTCCAACAGTGGACGTCTTACGGTTGAAATTATGATAGTGATGATGACAAATACCGAACCGTCGTGATAATTCGAAAGACACGCTCAATCTCTCCGAGCACTGGGTAATCAGTAATGAATTGATGAATAAGTACTATAAAAATATCTAAGATAATATACTTGAGATTGGTATCTCAAGCAGCAGAGACGTCAGAGATCTTAACATCAAAAGCATCTCAGACAGACAGTTCAAGCGATACAAAACAATATTTTAACTTTTGCCCTCGTATTGGAATGTACATTTACATTTACACAACGCATTCCAACACATTGCGAACACAAACAAAGTAACTCTGCAATGGATAAAAGGGCACAGTAACTCACTGGGTAACGACGCAGCTCACGCAGCAGATGAACTGGCTTAGAGGGGAAGACAACAGTATATGGTCCGGAACCACTGCTGCCTATACCCCAAGCCCAAATAAAATCAGGCTGCGTAAGTAAACCGAGAAAATACACAAAATGGAATGGAGAAACAGTGTAACCTGCAGGCAAACAAAGAGTGCACTCTTTGTTTGCCTGCAGGTTACACTGTATGATGTTCCGAAAGCATCAAAGAGACTTGCCTTCTTTTGGGCACGTTTCCGGATGACAGCGATGTGGAGGAATACTTAGACGCCTAACTTTGTTCATTATGCTAGTTTATATTTAGTTAGTTAGTTTATTCTAGAATAATTACATTTTTTTATAGTCAATATTTTGTTTTAGTTATTCTTTGTAGCTTTATTAATTCATGGATGTATTTATTTATAGCAAAGATGTAGACAGAATTAAGTAAAAGTAAACTAAAATTAAATTATGCATGACGTAGTTTACGAGTTTTTTTTTTTTAATCTGCCAAAAAATCATGTTACAACTAGATACAATTAGTTAATTTTTTTATCAACAATTTATTTTATTGATGTAGGAAACCTATTCCTTCGCACAAATCTAAAGCAGATGGTACGAATGTTCGCGTATTCTAAGAAATAATACAACACACTCACCTCAATTACATATCCGTTGAAATCCAACAGCGTGACATCCAAGACCTCGCTTCTAAACTGTGCATCTTCAAATTTACTCGCTTTAAAACTAAATACATCTTCAAGTGACTTCCCTATGTCTTCAATTTCTTCGTCGTAAACTTTTATCGTAGAAAAAGAAAGCGTTTTGTGGTAACTAACACATCTTTTCCTTTTCCCAACATATTTACCTTCGGGGCAACATTTCAATATAAAAGGTTTCATAAAACCACTCATTATTCGAGAATCAGGTTCAGTTATCACCACATTGATACCTGTCGTGAGGACTAATAATACGTTGAATATTATAGTCATTTTGATGCGTGTGCTTTTCAAGAAGTATAAACTAACTATGACGTTTTTTTTTTTTATTTATCAGAAAGGATGCGACTCACACATAAAAATACTCTAGGCACTGGTCCCACCGCTGCCGACAAGAAAACGAAACGATTTTAACACCGCCGCACTGCCGCTCGTTGAGTTTTTGTGTACTTGGTTGTCACAGTGTCATGAGCTAACGAAGAAAGGGCAGCCAGAACATTCGCTTAGAGCCTCGAGGCTAGCCTTTTTAAATTAAGTTGTTTAAATGGAAAAGTTACCAACCGGGACTTAACCGTTTTTAGTTGTTCGTAGTCCTCGCTTGTCGCTAATCGCTGGCGGTGGGACGTACCTTATATACAGCGTGCCCGTTGCTTGCACAGGGTGATGTTCGCTACTAAAAGTGCCAAACTCGGCGTCAAATTTTGGGCTGACTCAATTTAAATTGTCATGCTAAGAAAAAGATGCGAATCCCAAACTCAACGTCAACAGTCGCCGGGAACAGTCTACTGTTCAAACGGTTACCGGCAGCTTATTTTACGTCTATTAAACGGTCGTGTCTACGACAAAATTGTCACAAAATTTTATGACTTTGACGTCCGTTAAGAAATAACAATTATTGTAACCCAATTTACTTACTTACATTACTGTAACATACGGTACATTAGTTAAAGTCATTTTATTCTCCAACATCTACGCCAAACACACATTTTTTTAACACTAAATAAGCTTGCGCTTAGCCATAACTCGCCCGGTGTGAAGCGAAGATGCGGCCTAGGGCACGATTGTCTAGAAGAAATCGATTCACTTGAAACTTGACGAGATCTAACTGACAATGATCCTTAGCAGAGGCCCGTAGGGGATTCCCCAGTCTGGCGGTTCGGACTATAAATGTGGAAGCATAATGCCAACAAAAGGAAAAGACGGCACGGTTGGCGCAGTGGTTGAGCGATCGACTGCTGCGCTGCGTGCCGCGGTTTCGATCCCCTGGCTCCCCCTGTCTGGCTGTTTGTGTATGTCAGTTTAAATGTTTGTAAACGCACCCACGATACAGGAGAAATCCTAGTGTGGGGCAACGTTTTTTTAAAAGATAAAGATAACAACCATAATTATGACTGTGACGCTTCGCTGTATCTTTGCTCGTCCGATAATAGAATGCGAAATAGGAGGAGTCTTTGGAACTTAGCCTTTACGAAGAAGTCATTTGTATATGAGCCTATTGGCACATCGGTCAATACACTATAACGCTTGCAGCTGGTACTCGGCTGATTTATCTCAAAAGTGCGTACAGAACTCCATGCACGATAAAATTTGTGCTTGGTATAATGTGAGCACCTGTTCCGACATAAAGTACTTTCGCAGTTGCCACCGAATTGAAGAGTTTGTGAATACGGGAACTGTTCTGACTATGAAGAAATGCCACAAAACGCGTTCTGAGCCTTCATCAAACTAATAAAATTTAATGTTCCTTAAATGTTTTGTAAAATTTGTAACGAGACCTCGTTACAAATTTTTTAAAGGTTTGGTAACTACATTAATAGCACATTAAGTATTTTAATTTTGAGTTGGCATGCTGAAAAAAATCAGCGAAATAATTTAAATTTTCAGATTCAGATAACTTTATTTGCTCAAACATGTGTGTACATACAAATATTTTATAAAAATGATGCATGCAAGGTGTTATAAATACATGGACTTGTGCTAACATGTTTACCATATTGGCATGGTGTGCAAATATTAATAAAAGTTTGCAATTTTTAAATAAATAAACGAAATAATAACAACATTCATTAAAATTGACAATACTGACATAGGTAGACTTAGGTAGAGAAATTAAATTAAATTGACTGATTACATAACTTATTCATATAGAAAAATAGATAGAGCCATACAAAAATGTCAAATAAACAATTTTCAAAAAAAAATTAAAAAAAATAATACAATTATGTCAACCTAGGTCCTAAAGATTAAATACAAATAGCATTATTAAAATTATTATTGCGCAACATAACATTTCAAATTTAATCAATATATAAATGAAACATGTCATTTAAAAAGATGATTCCCTTAAAAAATCATTGACATCATAATATGCTTTATTAGCTAAAAAAGATTTTATTTTCCTTTTAAATGCTTCTACAGTTAACTCTTTCCAGCCATTGGGAAGTTTATTGAAAATAATGGGAGCCATACAAAAAACACTCCTGCACATAAGTGCAGTCCGAGACATATGTTGGCAGAGTTGACTGTACTGTGTTGTATGTGAAACCTTTTTATTATTTTTCTTCTTAGCGTGTCGATAGCAATCTAAACTGTGTCGGCCTAGAACTGAGCCACTAGTTTGGCCGTTTGGCGCCATCTGTAACGTCCATCAGTTCCTATAATGAACAAACAACAGGACACGCAGGACCCGATATCAAGTGCCGCATCGTTTGTGGAACAGCACCACATGCCATGGCGGCGGCGACCTCTCGCGTCCGGCCCTGGTTCAATCCATGGTCCGGAGTGAGAGGGAATGGGAAGCCGTCGCGTCCTTCTGCGAAGCAGTCATGCTAGCGAAGGAGGTGGCGGAACGTGAGAGGGTGAGAGCCTCACCTGTGGATGGTGAGAAATGGGATAGCTCACCGTCCATCCGTCTTATGACGACAGGCCGTGTCGACGGCTGCGGGTTGTTCGAAAGAGATACCGCGGCCCTGGAACACAAAGGGCTTAGAAGGAACATGGGTGGGTTTTAGTCAGTCAAGTCTGACACTCCCTCCCGCTCCGCCCAGAGTGGGAGGAGTCATTTGATGATTTCCCATAAGTAAAAAAAAAACCTTGCTGCAACCAACCTGGGTCCGATGTCCATAGTACAATATTTCATGCAAATAAAGAATCTTGAATCAAAGTAGGTAGTAATTGAACTTTTCAACGTTGTTGGATGTAGTCGAAGAAAATTAAAATCTAAGATGGATAGAAATAATGAATAGAATGAAGATGCGTAAATAAAATTCTCTAAATTTCGGTATGGAATGAGAGTTTTCATCTGTCTGTGTAGCTATATTTACAATACTGACGTTATCTGCATAGCCTGGATGTAATTACGACGCAGAAATAATATCCTATGCTGATGACACGGTCATAATTTTCCACGCAAAAACCTGGGAACAAGTGTACCCTCTTGCAGAGAACTGTTTCTAAGTGTATTGACGCGAATCTCCTGACTGTGAATATAAAGAAAACTAAGTTCATAACCTTCTTCAAAACAAAAGCTTCTCGACCTCCATGTCATCTTATACTTAAATACCATACATGCTGCAGCTACCAGACATCAATGCTTTCACACTGTACCTGTCTAGTTATAGATCACACTGCCTCAATTAAATACCTTGGAATCACATTAGACGAAAACCTCTCATTCAAATCACATATACACCTGCTTTCTGGGCGCGTTAGGAAGCTGATATACGTGATGAAAAAACTTCGTGACTGTACACCCATTGAAATTCTGCGTACAATTTACCTTGGTCTGTGTCAGTCTGTACTTCAATACGGGATTTCTGTTTGGGGTGCAGCAGGGAAAAGCACTGTTATTGAAGTAGAAAGAGCTCAAAGAACCGTTATAAACGTAGCTATAAGAAAACCTTTCCGCTACCCAACAGATCTAATCCATAAGGAATTCGCCGTCTTAAGAGTGCGGCAATTATTTATCTTAAACGCAACAGTGCATGTTCACAAAACCATAAAAAATAGATCCGATTATAACAAGCTTGTCTCTAAACGCGTCTTCAACATTCCCATTCCCGAAGCAAAAAGCCTATTAGCCAGACGATGCCCGTTTTACTCGCATATTCATATTTATAATAAAATCAGCAAAAGCTGCGACATTAAAGACATTAACAACTTTTCATGCAAGAAAACTTTAATAAAATGGTTTGCCAAATTAACATAATGAAGAGACGGAAGAAATCTTAAAACACTTAAACTAAAAAACATGAAATAACTGCTAATAATATACACATCAGCATACACACACACACACACACACTCACATACACACACACACACGCACGCACACACCCACTCACTCAAGATTATTGAATTTTAGAGTACTTTTTATTTTATTTCATTTTATTTTATTTTTTGTTCAAAGATAATCCTCAATTACCTACTTATGCCTTGTTAACTACCACATCAACAAATATGTGTTTTAACTCTAAGATATCGCAACTCCGGCCCCCAAGATACAGGCGCAGCCTAGTTTGGGTTCCTCAGTTTTTTTTTTAACTATATTAAATATTACTTGTTACGATTACTTATAGCGCTAAGTTAGATTAAGTAAAAGTTTGTAACAATGGCTTAATAAATTTATTCTTATTCTTATAACTGTATTGCAGCCTTTATAGGTTCTTCTAAAGTTTCTAAACGGGAAATATTTGTTGAATCAGGCATACCTACACAACTTGATGTCTATATTGTTTTTGTTATAACCGGAAATATTAATCGCATAAAAATGTTTTGTGATGGCCGGAAATATTGTATGTATTGGAGATAAAATATTTCCCATACCCACTCTATTTTTGTGCAATATTTTTTTATTTTAGTAACTCCTTAGTAAATGTTATCGTTTTTATCTAACATCGTCATAATTCGGGCCCCCAAATACCAAATTATATGCGGACGATGCGGCACGCCTTTTTCTTCCATACAAAGATTTATGTTTTCTGGACTAGAAACTCTCGCCCATAACATCTTTCCCACGGTCAATTAATTGTTTCCCATTCTCATAGCCTTAAAGCTCTGTCTTATAATTTCATCTTTTTCTTTTTGGATTCGCCACCTATATAAAGTTATCGGTGCTCATAGGAGTCAGTTGGTGCCTGGAGCTCATTCCACCTAACACGGATTTATGGCTGTTCATCTCGACGAGACGAGGTTGCACGTAGTCAATTCATCATACTAGTATTCTTTTTATTAGTGTTCAATAAACGAATCTTTCTCGAGCTGTGTAAGAGGTGAGTTACGTATGTACTGTTGAGAGATACATTTTGGAGTTTCCTCGGTACAGAGCTGTTGGCTGGTCTGGCCTACCCTGGGCTGGACTGGGCTGTATGCGACATTGGTTTTAGTCGAGGATATTCTGGTGCAGATCTCGACCAATTAGTTGATGTAACAATAGGGGATCGGACTGGGTAAAGAAAACGACATTCTATTTTGTCCGTCAGACAGGTAATACAAAAATACTAGACACTTATTTTTTGTTTTATCAAAATATCAAAAAATTGCTTAGTTAAAACTCATTAAAGTTGGAGAGTGGGGGCTTACTACGTCACAAGTAGGTATAAAACTTACCTACATGTGACGTCATGAGCCGTTTCAACTCAATATATCTCCGTAATTTTATGAACACGAGAAAAAAGAAAAAATACGTGTCCAATACTTTTCAATAAACTACCCGACGGACAAAGAAAAAAAATATTTGGATTATCCCCTATTACATTGTAACATCAGATTTTTTTACCAAAAATGAACACAAAAGTTTGCTAACGAACATCTACTGTGGATGTTGGCTGAGTTAGCAACTACCATTCAGATATGATTTTAATTGTGACACCTCAGTGAGCGCACACATAGTGAGAGAAACAACATTCTTGAGCTAAATATTCAAAGACAATTGTGACATCAGAATGATGGCCCACTCCCTCTCACGGAGAGGAGGCTTGTGTTCCAGCAGTGGGAATAATCTTCTTCTAAGCGTGTCAATGACAATTTAAATTGAGTCAGCCCAAAAGGATATAGTACAGCAGCCATACATCGTTCGCCTAGTAAGCAACAGTCGTGTGATATTACTTCCCGTGTTCTTAACGATCGATGAGTACATTCAACTATAATTAAATTAAATTAACGGACACTAATTCTGAGAATTGTTTAAAATCCTTTCGGATACTTTCGGATTTTCAGGTTATAATACCTAAAGCATAGCGTTACCATTACCCGTTCTGATTCTACATTGAGAATGGAGACGTGATACCACTCTTTAAATTGTTCTCGAGATGAAGAAGTGTCCGTTCGATGGTAATAATTAATACTGAAACAAAAAAATATATACTGTATAGTTTGCACACATGGTCCATAGTCCGTTTTCAACAATTTCCTTTGGCGACGAGTTTGCCACTTTCAGTAGCGTCCATCAGCTCCCATGAAGTGCAAGCAGCAGAACAGGCAGGACACGATATCAAGTGTCCCTTAGTTTGTGGGGCAACACCAGATGTACACTGTAGGGCAGAGTCATCTACGAATCTCCACCTGAATAGTTTTTCCTCGCTTCAACCAACCTGTGTTCGGAGTCTATTTAAAGACTTCCAGGTCAGCCTTGGCTACTCGTGTCTGGGTGGGAGATTTTCAGCAGGTGGCACAAATGGGTTGGATCGGGAACCACACTTACCTACACTTTCTAGCCACAGCTTGAGTCATTCTGTAGAGTGTTCGCCAGTGAGCGGAGATACATTGGCGAACAGTGGGAATATTATTGGCTGGTAAAGTGCCTACGGCGGTCGTTGATTAAATTATAATTATACAAGGTGTCGCCGACAAAACGACAATAAGTGAAAACACTGGTAATACAAGTTCATAGGAATATTTTAAAAAGAACTATCATATCATATAACAACATGCCTATTTGGCACAATCGTGAGACACAAATAAAATATATTTATTGTGTTTAGGTTTAAGTTTTTTTTTTTAAAGCTGTGTGTGTTCTTGTGGCATGTGCTAAATAAACGTATTTTCTTTCTTTTCTATTTATAAATCTTAACATCGAAATTATAATTTAAACATGCATACTAAATATTATAAAACTGTTAACAAAATATACCACTATTTATAATAATTATTGGTTTACTAACCTCAGGTGTAATTAGCACTAAATGTTGCATTCAGTAAGAAGCTGTTATTTAAAATTACAAACAAACACTTAAATTTTATTAATATGTATAGTTCTATATGGTTTTTATTTGGCAGGTTTTTAAAGTAGCGAGTTGACAACATGAGTTTATTGTTTATGCTAACATGTCCGTGCTAGTATGTCGAAAATCCTGAACATGAAAATTAATGTCCTGCGACTAAATTACTGCAAATATTCGAGTTATTTTTTGTATGCAGACTGGGATCATCACGAGGTTCATATACACATTAAATTATTGTCGTACTGTCGGCGCTATCCTGTATAAACGGGTAAAGTCCATCCTTCCCCTGTGCAAATTAAATAGCAATGTATTATTTTTAGGATCAGCATAAGATATCGATAAGAGTTTCGAAGTATCCTAGGGTAAAAGAAGTGGGAGTACCAGAACTACAAGGGTATCTACCTAGGACCAAACCCACGAAATGAATCTGTTGAAAACTGGCTCAAAAGGAGAAAGTGTCATTCTGATTGATGTTTCAAACGCTAATGCAACAGCAATTATTTACCTAAACACAAAAGTATTTGCAGATTTGCGTTGGCCAGGACAAAGTAACAAAGCAGGTTTTTGTCGCATTATAATAATCCTTACATATTACAGAAGCTCAAACATGAAATATTTTGATCATTGCCCCGATAGCAACGTTGCTCTGAGCAAAAACTTAGGCACGTTCGGTTTATCGAGTTTATTGGTATTATCTGATAGACGCTTAAAAGTGTTTTGTTTTTTTGGCTTTACCATACATTCCTTGCAATGAAAGGAATAAACCTGCACCGGGCACAGGTTTTGAAGTTTGTATGAAATATCTAAATACTCTCATCAAATGATAATGTTTCCTGTTCCACCCCGCCCAACAAATTTGGCACTCGCTTCTATCCTGTATTTCACTTGACAGACGTATGGTCTTCTATTATATATGGTGTTTTAGAATTAATGAACAAAAAACCAATTTACCGTGGAGAGATGCAAAAATTTATCGAGCTTGCTTCGCTCGCTCTTGCATTCTCTTAACTCTAATTACTTTTCTGCATTCATCGATAAAGTGACTCGTTTTATGAATGTAGAAACGGAAACCTAACATATCCTGGGTGGAATGCAAAAGTTTTGAGGCGTGGAGCTTCCAGGACCCTAAAAATGCTCCTTACCGTGCCCGTGATTGTGACAGCGCTTTATACACCTTGATAAGTTTAATTGAGAGCACATGAAAGAGCACACAACAGCACTCGACAATGTAGTATTGTGAATTAAAACACGTTTTCCGTTTGGTATCCATTTAATGACTAAGCAATCATAGACTAATGATCCACAGAGTAAATGTCGAAACACAGATTATAAATACCCTACATTACACCTCCACCCTTATTAACTAACTTAAATTAAACCTCCAACGTTACATAGAAATCAGTAACCTAATAATACTATTAACCTACTATTACAAAACGTAAAACTAGTACTTACTTAATCTTAACTAAACTATAATTAAGTTTGAGCATATCTTTGGGGAGGTTTCCTATTTCTAACTGGACGTGTTTCACGGGTGGTCGAGGCTACAATGTTGGGTCCATCACCGAGCCCTTTAGATAAATCCGGCATATCAATCCGGGGTTGATACCCCGGCTCCGGCTGCTCCTCATCCCTACCGCATCCCGAACCTCCCACACCTCCACCTAGGCACTCCTCGGTGGGTATTTTAGTAACCGGTACTGTAGGAAAAACTAGTGAATTATCTAACGGCCGGTTAGAGTCTTTGGGCGTTACGTTTGTGCTGACTATTACGCTAGCAGACGGTTGTGATTGATTTGCTTTACATTTTAACTTTAGCTGATCAATATGCCTGTGTATCTCTGTGCCATCTAATATTCTTATTTGGTAATCTGTAGTACTCAAGCGCTCAATGACTGTACCACATATCCACCTCTTTAATCCTTGGTACACCCGGCACCAGACCTCATCTCCCGTACTCAGAGCGCGGTGCGTTCCGCCTGCACCATTTTTCTGCCGGAGCTGCGCGTCGGCCACCTGCTTCTCGCGTGATGGTTTTAGCCGATCCAACCGAGTTCTTAATGTCCTACCTTGTAATATTTGTGACGGACTTTCTTTTGTGGTACTATGTTCAGTGGTTCTATACACTAGTAAAAACCGCTGAAGGGCAAGTTCTACATCTATATTTTGAATAATAGCTTTTTTTATAACTCTTTTACACTGTCTGACCGCATTCTCTGCCAACCCATTGGATGCTGGGTGGTACGGTGCGGAATATACATGTTCTACTCCGTTATTCTCTAAGAATGTATTAAATTCTTCACTACTAAAGGGTGGCCCATTATCGGAGACTAATTGTTTTGGTATACCAAAACGTGACCAGATTTCTCTAATTTTACCTATTATTGCTTTGGCCGTAGTCGAAGTGACCGGACATGCTTCGATCCATTTCGAGGTGGCATCGACCATGATTAAATACTTGTGACCCTGTATAGGCCCTAAAAAATCCACATGTATCCTAGTCCATGGACGAGACGGCCAGTTCCACGGCTGCGGTGCATGGTGTACTGGCGCCTCAGCTATTTCTGCACAGATTGTGCAGTTTCGACATAGGTTTTCCAACATTTCATCAATCCCCGGCCACCACACATAACTTCTAGCTATTCCTTTTGTCTTTACTATCCCCATATGAGTGTCATGTAGCTCCATTAACACCTTATCTTGACAAGACCTTGGCACAATTAACCTATGACCCCACATGAGACAACCTAACTCAGTATATATTTCACTACGTCTATTAAAATAAGGTCTAAGTTCCTTTATCTCGACTTCCTTAGGCCAACCGTCCCTAACATAGCTCAATATACGCATTAACATTGGATCTCTTTTTGTGTCATTTCTAATATCTTCATATTTAAGTAACAAGGCATCAGAGGCAAAGTGAAGGTATGTTTGCTCCGGAACTTCGTCCCTGCCTGTATCGCTAACAGCTTTATAACTGTCTACCAATCGAGACAAAAAGTCAGCTGTGTTTGAATTTGTATTCACATATTCAATTTTAAAATCATAAGCTGATAATATTAACGCCCATCTTTGTAACCTACTCGCTGTCATGTTTGGAATTCCTAATTCCGATCCAAATATACTAACTAAAGGTTTATGATCTGTTTTTAAAACAAATGGTCTGCCATATAAATATTGGTGAAATTTCTTCACTGCAAATACTATTGCTAAAGCCTCTTTATGTATTTGACTATAATGATATTCCGCGACAGTGAGCGTCCTTGATGCGTACGCTATTGGGTATTCGCGGCCGTCGGGCGCTCGCTGCGCCAGCACAGCGCCGATGCCCCGTGAGCTCGCATCACATGTCAATATTACGGGCCGAGATTCATCATAATGTGACAATATTTCTGAACTAATTAATAACTTTTTTATTTTATTAAATGCCTGAGATTGTGTATTACCCCATACCCAATGTTTACCCTTTTTTTAATAGTTCGTAAAATGCTGATAAATAGAAACTTAGATTTTTAATAAATTTGCCGTAAAAATTAACCATACCTAAAAAGGATTTCAGCTCGGACACGTTAGTCGGAGGAGTAAGTTTAATTATGGGCTTAATTTTTTCCGGATCAACCCTGACCCCCTCTCTACTAATTATAAACCCTAAATATTTGGCTTCTTTACTCAAAAAATCACACTTTTCCTTTTGAATTTTTAAACCTTTTTCTTGCAATATTTTAAGAACCTTGTTTATTGTTTCTACATGTGCCTCAAGCGTGTTTCCCGTGATCAATATGTCATCTAAAAATATTGTCACATTTGGTATCTTATCAAACAATTGTGTCATTATTCTTTGGAAAATGCCTGGACTCGATGCTAGTCCATACACTAATCTATTGTATCTAAAAAGGCCCTTATGTGTATTAATGACAGTCAAGTCCTTGGATTCATCTAACAGTATTTGATTGTACGCTTGCGATAAGTCTAGTTTCGTGAAATACCTGCTACCACTTAACTTAGTAAATAAGTCATCTATCTTAGGCACTGGATACTTATCCACCCTTAACATACGATTCACAGTAACCTTATAGTCAGCACATAAACGTAAAGCGCCATCCGGCTTGTGTACTATTACCAGTGGTGTGGCCCAGTCGGAGGTGTTAACAGGCTCGATGATGCCCGCGCGCAGCATGGTCTCGAGCTCGGCGTCGACGCGCGAGCGCAGTGCGTACGGCAGCGGCCGCGCGCGGCAGAATACCGGCGTGGCTTCCTCACGTAAGCGTAACGTGGCTCGGCCGCCCGTGAAACACCCCAATCCGCCATCAAATAAGTCATGGTACCTAGAATAGATAATAGAAATAATCTTATTTCTTTCTTGAACCATTAACTCTCGCTCTGTTAAACTCGCGTTATTTATTGTTATAGGGGGTATACTGATATTTAGTTCCGATAACCATTGCCTTCCTAAAAGTGTAGTACTTCCCGTTTTAAACACATATAAATCTAACCTCTTCTTCTGGTTTTTATAGGTAACAGTTACTTCCATATAACCCATGGGCTGAACTTTGCTTCCATTATAAAAACTTACTGATAATTTACATGGTAACAACGGTACATCAGAAAAATAATCTTCATAAGTATTACTCGAGATACAAGATAAGGGAGAACCAGTATCAATTTCCATTGTTAATAATACATTATTTACAAAAATGTTCAAGCTCACCGGCCTATATTGGCTTAACGACATTTGATAAATTGGTTCCTCTTCCTCCACCAAGTCTTCGTCGTTTTCCTCCCAATGTGCCTCGAACGTGTGCATGGCTGGCCGCCCTTGTGCACCCGGCCGCGCCTTCCCGGTCTGCCCGTTGCCCCGGCTGGCCGTGCGGGACCCCTCAGCGCCCGCACCGGCTCCGCGCCCCGTCCTGCCTGCTCCGCCGCCACCGCTCCGTAATTGGCCGCGGTCTCGCTGGTCACCGATACCACGCGCACCATTCTCCTGGCACATCCTACGCAAGTGCCCTACTTCCCTACATTTACTGCACTGATACTTTGAAAATCTGCATTCCGTTTTCGAGTGTCTGTAATCCCCGCATGCGGCGCATCCTCCCACGTGCATACGATGAACGTCGCCATCTTGGTCAAATGCTGCCGAACTCGAACTACGCCGCGAAACCGTTATTGTTCTCGAACCTTCGAGCCCCGCCGCGACTGCGTTCGTGCCGGCCCCTGCCGCCGGCCCGCTGACGTTGCCGTTGCCCCGCCCGTCTACAGCGGCTGCATCCCGTTCCGCCGCCTCCAAGGCGCTCGCCACTGATACCGCTTTTACGAATTTTATGCTTCCTTCCGCAAACAATCGTTGCCTAACTATGTCACTCGAAATACCACACACGAATTGGTCTCTCAAATTATCGTCCAAACTTGCGCCGAATTCACAATACCGCGTAATTTTCTTCAACTCCGCCACGTAATCTGAAATATTTTCACCGGCTAGTTGTCTTCTTTGGCGAAATTTATAACGTTCTGCCAAAACAGACGGATTTGGTTGCACATGTTCTTGCATGACCTTCACAACCTCGGCAAAGGTCATGTTCGCCGGCTTCTTCGGACTACACAAATTTACTAATAATTCGTATGCCGCTTCACCCATGAATGCTATTAGCGTCGGTAGTTTTAGGTCTTCCTTCACTGCATTAACCACAAAATACATGTCCAGTCTATCACAGTATGACTGCCAGTTTCCCGTCTTCACGTCGAATTCACCAAATTTCGCCATCCTCGTCGCCAATGTAGTATTGTGAATTAAAACACGTTTTCCGTTTGGTATCCATTTAATGACTAAGCAATCATAGACTAATGATCCACAGAGTAAATGTCGAAACACAGATTATAAATACCCTACATTACAGACAATAACACTAGCCATCGAATGCAGTCGCTGTGGCCGAAACTGGCAAGATGGCATCATCATCATCACTTCAAGACCCGCTCGGTCTTCTCTATGATACGATACATCACGTACAGTGTACCTCGATCTCAATGCTATTACTTTCTTTCAATGCTTTAACTTTCTTCTCTACAAATGAAAGAGTTCAGTAAAAAAAGTCCCCTGAAAATCCAGCCACCATAAACTTCGTTCCACCACTTACTTAATGTGCTTTCCGATGCATGGATAAACCGACAAATGAAAGCACATTATTACGCCCGAATTTACATGAGCTCATTAACAAGCAGTCGTATGGCATTTATGACTTTGATATTTAAACACCTACATGTATATGCTGCATGGAACAGGATATCGGCTGCTCACTGTGGCCTGCATCGGGAACATTTTGTCTTGTAGCAATCATCATCATCAGCCTGTAATGTTCCCACAGCTGCGACACAGGCCTCCTCTCTATGAGAGGGAGTGGGCTGTAATCCACCACGCGGGCCCAGTGCGGGTTGGTAGATGTCACATGTCTTCGAATTTTTAGTTCTGTTTGCATGAACATGCCGGTTTCCTCACGATGTTTTCCTTCACCGTTTTTTAGGACAGCGGTGATGAAATAAACTAGACAAAGTAATGCGCCTGCCTGGGTTCGAACCCACAGCTTACTGCTCGTAAGTCGGGGCTGCCACCACTGGGCCACCGCTGCTCACATATAGCTATTGTTACTCGTTATATTAGATCCAACGATAATGATTTACAACTTTACAGGAACAATAGATAGAGGAATTGATCGTCTAGATCCCATCATCATTATAAATGAAAGATCAAGGAGGGATTACGTCACCAAAACTGTTTAACCTGTATATAGACGACCTAATCGTTGAGCTCAGCAGCAAGAAAATCGGATGTCGCATTGATGACGTTAGTGTCAACAACATCAGCTATGCTGACGATATGGTGCTGCTGAGCCCTACGGTTAGGGCGCTAAGGGAGCTGCTCAAATGTTGTGAGCGCTATGCTCAACAGCATGGCCTAGTTTATAATGTTAATAAAAGCGAATTCTTGGTCTTTAGGGCTGGCGGTGTTAAATGTCCTGAGTATGTGCCCCCGATTAAATTAAATGGGAATGACTTATTGCGAGTGTACCAGTTCAAGTACTTAGGGCATTATGTAACTGACGACCTTAATGACCAAGTGGACATTGAGAGGGAACGTAGGGCGCTGGCAGTCCGATGTAACATGTTGGCTCGCAGGTTTGCACGATGTAGCAAGGAAGTAAAAATAACGCTTTTTAAAGCTTATTGCCAAGTGTTTTATACGTGCAGCCTGTGGACCAACTATACTCAGCGGGCTATCAGCGCCCTGCGGGTGCAATATAATAACGGGTTCAGGATGTTGATGGGGCTTCCCCGTTTCTGCAGTGCATCAGGTATGTTTGCGCAAGCACACGTCGATGGCTTCCACGCCATCGTCAGACAGAAATCTGCCTCTTTGCTCTGCAGAGTGCGGGGCAGCTCCAACTCCATTCTGAAGACCGTAGCAGACAGGTACGACTCTCCTTTGCTATGTCATGTTGTTCAAAGATGCATTTTGAACAACAACCTGGTAACTAAATAGATACATAAGTTTACTAACATAGAAATAAGTTATCTTTTTGTATACTAACCCATATGGATGTTGCTTATCCGAAGTAAAGATTATTTTATTTTATTTTTATTTATTTTATTATAAAAGGTGTTGTTTTGCATCCTCGTCAAATTTCAGGAAGTGGTCACAAAAGACATAAATAATCAATTAAAATTACGGTACCTAGTTAATTATTAATAAACGCTGATTTTTTTGGTTGTTTAAGTTTGTCAATATTTCAGAATAACCCCCTTAACGTGGTTTGGGGAATAATAAATTATCGAATAAACGTTTGAGATTGTTTGTATTTGTGGAAGTGCGGTTATATGGCGAGAATCAGACGGCCCGCGTTTAAAACACGGGTGGTTCACACATACCAATTTCTGTAAAGAAGGAAAAAAATAAAAATTACATGCCCATTTTATTATTGATTCGGAACGAGAATCATTAGCATAGTAACCTCCTTGAATTTGACGAGGATGCAAAACAACACCTTGTAGATATACAAGGCAACTTGAACAAACCTTTATAAAATTTCTCGAGATTGAAATATCGTTTCGAAGAAGGAAAAGTAACGGAGTTATCCAAGAGGTCATAATAAAAAACAATGCGTTATTTATACATTTGAAGATGAAGTTTTAAACGCGTTATTGGAGTTTCCCATCAGAGAGGAGATAATTCAAGGTCCGTAAAAAAGAAATCAAAATATTAAGTTGCGGAAAAAATAAATCAAGTAAATATTTTGAGAGAATGGGGTTCCAACATTTTTGTGTGGGGACCTAGCGCACTTACCTACCTAGCGATACCGACCATTACCGGCGGCCGGTGAACAAGTCTCAATCGATAGAGTAAGTGATTACAAACAGAAAATATTTGGTGATGAACCTCGTAAGTGATACAGTTTCCAAGATATTTGAGTTCAAAAGAGTTTTTTTTTTTGACAGATAGCTTGACATAATTATGTTTTATCGTTGGCCGCCAAAACTTGTTTTTTTTTTTCAAAATGGCAGACGGCATATGTTTGCCAACGAGGTCGGATGTTCTTTATGGAAAACATTTTTATTATGACAGCTAAGCTACTATGAAGCGATACTAGTTTAGGGGTATGAGGAACAGGGTATAAAATTCCTCAATACTCCATTGAAAAGGGAAGATCCTTCGACCAGACAGGTGATATGTCTGGTGGGCAGCTGCCCGACAGTTGTTGTTGGGTTTCTCTATATCCTCTTAAGTCGATGTAAACTCTGCTTGCGCAATGTAGGAAATTGATGTTAGTTCTTTCGTCGTGTCACAGATGGCGCTGTAGTACTTTTTGTAGTAAGTTGCTTTTCAACTTCGCTACACTAGCATTGTTTTATGGAATGGAAATTGTGGATTTTCTGCAGGAGTCCTCAGTGCAAATCTTATGTATTTTATAGGTATTTTAACCGAATTTACTTTTTGTTCTAGTAAATGTTTCCAAGTGAGTCCCATTTCAATATGATGATGATCTGATGTTGAATTCCGGGGTTGAAGAGTGGAACTCTTCAACGGATAGAAATAATTGTACCGTGCTTAAAGACATTTGCGGTTGGTAACATTAACTTTGCAAAACCAGTCTATCATTGGCCACCCGGGCGGGTCCATTGTGACTTGTTGACACAAAAAATGCAACTCCTCAGCGGACTGGAATAATCAATGAATCAATCATGTTTTAACTTAATCATGCGATCCAAAAATAGAAAAGAATTAAAGTAATATAGAAATAAAATAAGAAGTAGGCAACGCAAAAAAGCGGTATTCTATAAAAACCTCCTAGGAATGGCACCACAGATTTATAATAAATTACCTAATTCTTTGTTAAGTATTAAAGATATTAATGTATTTAAGAAGCAACTCAGTAATCTAATGATAAGTAAGACATACTACACTTTAAATGAATACCTGTCAGATAGAAATCTGTTTGTTTAATATTAACACATATAATTTTGGTGAATACTTGAGTCCGATTTATTTCATAAAAATATTTTGATTATTTTGACATTATTGTAACATTATATACCCTGACATTATGGACTTACTTATTGATTTGAAACTATGACATTACTTACTTATTAATTGAATTTATGACCTTTTACAGGCTATTATTTTGAGTCTATAACATTGTATAAGATATTATATTATTTTGAATCTATGACATGGTATAATGTATTAATTTGAATTTGTGAATTTGTGTATGATAAATTTTGCATGCCTGAATTGGTACAACACAGTGGACTGCGCATTCACTTGACATCTGGAAATGTATAATTATGTACTGTGTTAAGCAATAAAGATTTGAATTGAATTGAATTAATATCATTGTTTTATTTCTTAACACACACAGGCTAGTTTTTTTTACTGTTACGACATCTATCTAACATAATTTGATTAATTTTACTCACATTAGTTGAAATAAGTATATAATATTCGATATTGTATTTATATATATAATATTCGAAATATCGCTGAAACACAAAAAAGAAACATAAATTGATAACCTCCTTCTTTTGGAATTCGGTTAACCAAAAAAACTTTAAGTCAAACAGCATTTCGCTCTATACAGCTTTTCTGCAAAGACTTTTGATTTCTACTTCTGACTTCTATCACGGCGAAAAAACGCACAACTAGTCTTCGCTTGGAGTGCTACGACATTGCTACAGATGCTACAAAATTGCTACGAGTGCAACAACGGCGCTACGAGCACTTACCGCAAAGGCTGACACAGGACTGTCCGCATGGGTAAGTAATACATGATATAATTACAAAATCTCTAATATTTACAAGATATAACAACTGACTCTATAATTGTATTCGATATAACGATTATTTAATATAATAAACGATTGATATAATTTTAAAATAACTAGTTTTTATAAGCATAACATACATTTGATATAAAATCGTTTGAAATACCACTCAAAAGACATAAAACCTATTTAGTCTAATATGATAAAACGCCTATAGCAGGTATTATAGGTATACGCAAGCATGCAGCATACAAGCAAGCATGCAACAAGCATGCAGCTAGCATGTGACATGCAGCAGGCATGGTTTCTGTCACGGTTCCGGCGCTGCGGGGCTCCAGCGGTCCCATGCGAGCTTATCGTCGCAGATATGTTTCACGCTCACCACCGCGGCTTCGGCTTGCTGGCTGGCTTAGCGGCCAGCCTCAGCCGCTGCAGCGAGTGTTAAAACCACCTGTTCCTCAGCTCGCGGGCCGCCTCGCCCCTCCGCGCCTACGCGATTATAAATTACACTCTAGGAGTAGGGCAGACAAGACTACGTGAAGTCGGTTTTGCAGCGATTCGTTTCTGTAACGCCGCTCCCACAGCACGTTCACTTCACTTGTGCGCCTTCGCGCGTTAATGGTCACTGTTCTAACCAAACCTAACCCAATGACCACCAACATAGAGCGACCGTGCACTCCGCTCTGCTCCCGCCTGAACCTTCTAACCTAATATAACCCATCCGAGTCGGATTGCTTTGAATTGGGGTATTTTAGTCATAAAGATGGTATCAATATTAAGTATATATTTTAAACGATAAGCCAAATGGTTTTCGATTAAATAAACGTTATATCCAATAACGTTTCTAAGAAATAAGTTTTGGAGTATATATTAATGTTATATCTAAAGAAATTATATCAACAGTTGGACACTACTCACGTTTATTATATCTTGTGAACGTTATTAAAATGAAATTATACCAAATAACTTCATATGATATGATACCCACCCCTGTCCGCATAGCAAATATCAGTAAAAATAACTATGCAAAAGCAGACCTAATATCTTATTCTATAATTTCGAAAATTTAACGAACCGTGAATAATACCGTTAAATTGTCATGGCTCTTGAATGTTTGTTATTATTATATGTTTTAATTCCTTGGTGCGTTGTACAGTTAAACAACCCGCATAATTAAAAACTATTGAATCCTGAACACGTCTAAGTTTTTTGTTCAGAGCAACGTTGCTCTCGCGGGGAAATGATCAAAAATAACTGCACAAAGGCGGAACTAATATCAATTGCTATAAAGACTCAAAAAATACTTTTAAACGTCTATTACCTAAAATATAATACCATTATACTCCTCGTTGCTCATCAATGTTTGCTAATATAAGATAGCTATACACGCCACGGTGTACCTGACAGGTAAGAATTGAAGAGTTGAAAGACTACCGCAATTATCTACGAACGGATGAAAACACTCTGTTATCCAGTTCGAAAGCTGTTATGAGAAAAGCTATATCGTCTCAAAAAATATTATCAGTGACGTAGAACATTGAAAATAATCGAGAAAGCCCCGTCTCCCTGTACGGTGCGGTCAGGCATATATTTTTTTTTAAACATTGCTTCCACATTAAGAATTTCTCCTGTATCGTGCGTGCGTTTACAAACATTTAAACTCACATACACAAACAGCCAGACCCGAAACAACTATCTGTAGGCCACACAAATATTTGTTCCGCGTGGGGACCGCAGCTCAGCAGTCGATTGCTCAGCCACTGCGCCAACCATGCCGTCAAAATGCTTAATAAAAAAAACTTGTTTTATAAGTACGTAAAATGGTAGTTTTTTTTATATTATAAACTAGCTGTCCCGCGCAACTTCGTCTGCGTTACATTTTTCCCGTTTTCGCAACATTATTCATTATTGCTCCGCTCCTATTGGTCGTAGCGTGATGATATATAGCCTATGTCCTTCCCCAGGTTAAAATCTATCTTCTTGCCAAATTTCACTAAGATCCGATCAGCCGTTTAGTCGTGAAAAGGTAACAAACATACAAACAAACAAACACAGTGACTTTCGCATTTATAATATTAAGTATGGATACGCAAAAGAAATGCTGAGAACAAAAATAAAACTGTACTACATAGTTACATTAGTAGAAAGACAGTCGCTCATTTATTTTTATCCTGGGGCGTATTTTCTTTTCACGCGCAAGACAATATTTAGACTTATACATATCTATAAATTCCTCCATAACTGGATCCCACTTACGAGAAGACATATTTTACAATTAAGGACCGCTATATGTCATGTCCTTCTCCTCTTGCAATCATTGCCCAGTTATGCAAAGTGTACCTACACTGAACAGATATATAACAATGGGCAAAAAATATCAAAATTCAAATAGCTTTAGGTTACCTGTACAGGTGAGGAAATCTTATACGCTGCTTACCTTACGCGGCTTACAGGTACAGGTAACCTGTACAGGTAAGCCGAGCTATACTTTTGTGTTAAGGTAAATACATAATTATAGCGTTTAAGACATTAATCAATTATATTTTCTCCTTCTGGGCGATTGTTGAATATTTCCATGTCATGGGTTTGGTCCTTTGTGAATCCCCTTATTGTTCTGGAAGTCCCGTTTCTGAGATGAGTTGATCCTTTTGGTAAAATCATTATATTTTAACGTTGAACCTAAAAATAACACATTGCTATTAAATTTGCACAGGGGAAAAGGTGGACTCCAATAAGTCTAGAACACAAATTTTGGGAAAGAGAATGGGCCATAATCATAAATTGGCTCCAGGAAATGCTGGATTCCTCACAATGTGTTCCTTAACTGGCGTGTCACAATTAAAATACTATATGATTGGCCGTTGATAGTTCAGTGAACAACTGCAGTAGTAGATAATATGAATGAGGCAGTTTGTAAGCTAATTTTTGTGTTGATTTACATTCCAGAAAAATCAACTATTTGATCGGCGTTCATCGAGGTTTTCGCTAGAACAAGAAAGAAAGAAAGAAAATACGTTTATTTAGCACAAGCCACAAGAAACACAGTTTAAAAAAAAAAAAAAACTAAACCTAAACACAGTAAACACAATGAATATATTTCATGTGTGTCTCACGACTGTGCCAAATAGGCCCAGTTCAGCAAAATGCCGGGCAACTAGTGTCCGACGCTCGCGCTGGACCGAACAGACTACCAAACAAAAATGTCACAGCCCAGCCCAAAGCCTTATCTTGAGAAAACCCCAATGTTGACCAGTTCATACAACTCACCTCTTACACAGCATGAAGAATATTCGTTTATTGAACACAAACAAAAAGAATAGGAAGACCCCGATGAGTCGGTTGTACGTAAATGTAAAGATGTACACCATGTGCAGCCATAATAAATCCGTGGAAATGAGGTCCAGAAACAAACTGACTCCCATCACTACCGATAACTTCATGTATGTTGCGAATCTGAAAACAATAATTACGAAATACAGTAACTAATGGACCTCGTGGCTAAATAATAACAGCCGCTCGAGTCGATCTTAAAGTAGACAACAAAACATAACATTTATTTATTTTCAGGCAACTTTGGCCCATATGTATGTTAGACTGTAAGGTTATAATCTATATAACCTTACAGTCTAACATACATATTATTATGATAAAATACAATTTGTGTTAGTAAATAAAACTTTAAAACTACAAATATTAGTAACACTCCACTGTTAAACGAATTTCCGAGATAGAAGCAATCAAAGTTAGAATCTATTCTAGATCATACCTCTCTCATTTCTCCCTCTCTCTCTGTCTCTTAGTTTTTGTTTGGATTGTGTCTTATACAAAACTTGTTGGTATTGATACCAGCTGTCAATTAATACAGATTTCATGCGTTGCTAATAAAATAAAAGTTGTACTGAAAGATGCCATTGGTGAATGGATTTTAACTTTGATAGTTCATATGTCGGAAACGTGACGCTTCAGAGGATTGTGTGTTATACAAAACTAGTTTGTATTGATACTAGCTATTTATTAATTTAAGTAATAGGCATGGAAGCACCTTTGAAAAAAAAAAGGTGGAAGTAAGGCAGGTCATTTAATTCAAACCCCTTTCGATATCATTGAACTCTACGACTGTAACAGATAACATTACCAGGAATAAATATTTGTCTGCTTTGAATACTTGTATAATTTTGTATTTGTAAACTTTGTGAACAAGATTACCGACATAATAATTATAATATTCCGACGGAAGCAGTTTGCGTATGAGTTATTTAATTAAATATTAATTTTCGTTTTTAAGTTTCTCGACACCACCCGATGCATTCGCAAAATTGCGAGCTAAGCCCTGCTAACTGATCTATTATTTCATTTCAACATAGGTCTTTAACCTTAAAGATCGACCCGTGCGGCTGAATAGTGTAGCGCAATTAAATTAGAGGTACCTGTTTGTGTCCTGCGCGACGCTTCTAGAATCTTGACTTATTTTTTGAACTGCGCGTTTTGTCATCCATATCTTGTAGGCAGTCAATGAAAACAATATTATATTAACGGAGATTATTAACCCGATGGGTATATCATAGTAAAAGCCAACACCTTTCACTAAAAAAGAAGAAATATTGAAAATGCTGTATAAATGTACAGATATATGTATATATTAGCTGTGGCCCACGGTATCACCCGCCGTTTTATTATTTTGGCTCCGTTTCTTAAGATCGAAGCGTGATGTTTAATAGCCTATAAACTTCCTTCGAATTAGGCTATCAGATGCGCCTGGTAATTCCAGAGATTAGAGAGTCAAACAAACAGACTCTTCCGCTTTATCACATTGAAATAGATACATACTATAAAAGAAGCAGTCATCGAAGTTTGGTTTGGAAATTGGCAAACTGGAAAGGTCTATGTAGTCCAATGTTGTGAATAAAGCGGTCATCAGAAGTGGGATCCCCCAGGCATACAGGCAGTACCACATGAACTTCACTCGCTCGCTTCGTCGGTAAGTGTCACACCTCTTGCGATGACCTCTGTAAGAGAGAGAAGAAAACTGTGAGATCACGATCACACCGAATCACACGCCGTTGATACGTAGATTTTGGAATTATGCAAAAGTTTTCATAAAAAAGGACGAACTTATACACAGTTCACTGTAATCACCGTCACCGTCCGTGATTCCTGGGATTTATCGATATAGTGAAAACACGGGTGGTTCACACTTACCGAAAACCGTAATAAGAAAAAAATATAAATAAAAAAAAAAACCATTTTATTATTGATTCGGGACGAGAATCATTAGCATAGTTACCTCCTTGAATTTGACGAGGATGCAAAACAACACCTTGTATATACATATATTTTTTATTAAATTTCAATTACCTTAATAACCACCAAACATCAAATGACATGACGTTCATCCAAAAGACACTTGAAACTGCCGCAAAATACATCATTGGAGCTGAAATAATGATAAAATTAGAATTTGTTGGGATTTATAGAACTACACTCGCGAGCTGTATGTGATTATGTCAAGAAATACGTACTTAATTTATCTTAAGCCGTATGTCCAATAAAAACTTAATAAATCAATTGTAACATTGGCCGGCCGTGCTTGCCGAGGTTGGTCCGTGGATGGATGACCATAATTACATACCGAGTTTCCTCTGTGCCTCGGAAAGCACGTTAAGCCGTTCCCGGCTGTTATTTGTAGAGCTTTGACAGTCGTTACGAGTAGTCAGAAGCCAAAAGTCTGACATCCAGTCTTACCAAGGGGTATCGTATTACCCAGTTACTGGGTTCTGGAGGTTAGATACGCAGTCGCTTCATGTGAAATACTAATACTCAGCTGCATCCGGTTAGACTGGAAGCCGACCCTAAGATAGTTTGGGAAAAAGCTAGGCAGATGATGATGAAATAAACTTTAATTTGACACCAATGTCATCGTAAATATTCTTAAGCTCTCATCGTAACTACTCTTTTATCAAGCAATTTAAATAAGCGTATGAAAACGGGATTAAATATAATATACAACCTGTTTTTTTAGATATCCCATAACTCTAGGATATGATTGAGACCATATCAAAGAATCAACTGGCATATGAAATATGTTTCAATCAAACTTTTTTTTTGTTTTTTCGTTTTTCTTAGCTTTAAATATGAATTATTGGTTTGAATAAAAATAATGACTCGTATTCATCAATTAAACTACTACTATTTTACTGCACTACTGCGAAGTTTGGCAACCTCGCAAAAGTAAAAATTCGTCATACTGGTGAAAATTGTTGACCTACTTTAATTATAATTTATGATATCTCCGAAACCATGCATTTTTGGACCTCCTATTCTAGGAGTTTTAGTATTATTTTTACCTACAGAATATAACCCTAGAGTTATGGGATTTAAAAAAAAAACAGGTTGTATATATGACCACCAAAAACACTTATGGATGAAAAAAAAAACAAAACCAAAAAAATTGCATTCAAAGAGCAAACTTAGTAAATGTTCGCCAAATCTTAGCGAACAAAACTTGTTCTCTTAAAAGATCGTGCGTAACGAAACGTAATCCGATGTAAGCGACGAAGTATCACATAGTACACATAAATACTCTTCACAGATGCACACCAACATAAAAAAGGCAATGTGGCAAGGAGAACTTAGGATGTAAGAGCGAGCGAAGCGAGCTCGGGACGCGTATTGCCAAACTGTATACTGACCCAGACACCCGTAGTCTGTACTGAACTACATCGTGCTCATTAAAATCACAAATAAATTCGAGCAAAGTACATACGAGCTCAGATCAATCTGATAATGAATGCATTTTGCTCGCTTGTATGTAAAGTAAACTGTGACACCTCAAAACATTAATATATTCGCTTATAAAGCATAGTCGACGTAGCCCCGCTACGCGGGGCTCCAATTTTGTCTGCAGGGTTTACAGTAACCCTAACCTAACCTAACCTGAACCTAACCTCACCGAGTTGGGGTGCCCCAAGTCCAGAGCTCGCTAGCTTCTCTCGCTCTTGCATCCAAATTCTTCTGGGTGAGTATAATACACTATGTCCGTGCACTTTCTTTGAAAATATCCAGGCAAAAAGCTAGTCCATTTGAGTCATTTTTTTACTTTTTTACTGAGGTTTTGGCGAGTAATATGCATAAACAAAAGCTCATCTATTAGAGTCTGGCTCGTGACTCAAATAGTATACTATTTGAGTCACGCGTATACTATTTGAATTTACAAAGGCTATATATATATAGCCTTTGTAAATTCACCGTCTGGACTCGTATGTATTTTGCTCTAGTATTTTAAAGCAAAATGTATATTGATTCAGACACTCTCTGAATAGGTATACAGTTTGCTCTTCAACTACAAAGGCAAACTGCGATCAAACTCGGAGCAACCCCGGTCTGCGTCAGTATACAGTTTGGCAATACGCGCTCGGGACATGGGGCACCCCGACTATGGTTATCTAAACCCTGCAGACAGAAATAGGAGCACCGCTAAGCGGGGCTCCTATTTCTGTCTATGTTTCTGTTCTGTGTGTGTTGTATTTCTGTCTGTGTTCTGTTTGATTGACAACGCCTTAGTTTGGGGCTATGGTTTGGAGTTTGCTTTAATAGGATAGCATAATGCAAAATTTTGGTTATAATTTCATATTTAAAATGGAGTTAAGATTTTCGTGATCAATTACTGTTTTGGCAATATAAAAATGTTTTTTAAGTTAAATTTATATTTTAAAACCAAAAAAACGGAGTCTCCTTGTTTCGCAGACAGAAGTTTCACAGAATTTCGTTTCGCAGAAAATGTTTCACATAATGCTGGTCCTCGTATTTTTATCTCGAATATTTTAGTTTCAACTACTATTTACTTGAATGAAACATATTTTACAGAAACACAGTTCAATGAATTTTATAATCACATTTTTTTATTTAACAAATTTATCAAACAGGAGAATTACTTTTTAAGGAATATTGTTTGTTCGATGTTTGTTTCCGTGGTTTTTTATTTCAACGAAATTATTAACCTTAAATTAAAATATTGTCCTTAAAAGTCAGTATGTTATACTACAAAAGTTAGTGCCAAAAACGAATGGCTGCAAACCAAACTCCACGTAGTCTTGTCTGCCCTACCCCTAGAGTGTAATTTAAGCCCGCGTAGGCGCGGAGGGATGAGGCGGCCCGCGAGCTGAGGAGCAGGTGGTATCTAACACTCGCCGCCGCGGCTGAGGCAGGCCGGTCAGCAAGCCGAAGCTGCGGTGTTGAGCGTTAATACCATCTGCGACGATATTTAACCTAACCTACCTTTGTACACATTTTCGTAAAATTGCATTAATTAGGAGAAGCTGAGTATGTTGCAAAAAGTATTGAGTCAGCGAACTGATGCTTCCCAGCTAGAGAAGCTTAGAGGCAAAACAACGCTCGTTTTCCAGCAGGTGTGTTTTGGTTAGAATTATTTTTAACCGAATTCTAAAAAAGGAGAAGGTTAAGTCTTCGGGCGGCATCTTTATAACTATATTGATAAAATTTAAAAACTTACTTATAATTTGGCAAAGTTTTGTTGTCAATGATTCGTTCGTGAGCAGTACGACGATGTTCGCTACGGATGTGACGAGGGTGGATAAGCTGTAAGCTATCAGTACTAGCCCCGTGAGGTTCTGTAGTTCGGGCAGCACACAGTACACCACCAGTACCACCAGCAAGAAGAACGATGATATCAACATTCCTGAAAATTAAGAATAAATCCATGGTGTCAATTTATATCGCAGGGTTGGATCTAGAATCGTTTGGCCGGAGTTGGGGGTTAAAAGATGTTAAAGCCGGTAGGCGTTGGGTCCTCGATTATAACGCTACCACTCTTATTAAAAGATAATGCTTAATTTACGAGAAATAAAAAAAAAATCTAACCTCAAATCAGATAAAAATGGAACGTTAAAATGCGCGATTGTAACCAAATCTATTCCAGTATACGGTCCGTGGTGTAAAAAGTCGTGCAAAATCGACAAAACGCAACTTAAAAAAATGTTTACGTTCCTTTTTGACGATTTTTTTGTTTCCACCAATTTTCCGCCAAATCGACTGACCTTAGCGGTTAATAATATCCTACACTGTTACCAGGAGAAGTTAGGATGCAAGAGCGAGCAAAGCGAGCTCCAGGCCGGGGGCACACCGATTGTTTTTTTTTTAAACCATTGAGCCCGAATATGCCTTTTAAGCAACTTTAAAATGTTTTGAGGTTAGGTTACAATACCTATAAGTTACATAATATTGCGGCCCTGGACTAGCCCACGCAATTCCCACATTGAAATCCTTTTAATACGGGTGAGCTATTGTGAAACTAAGGGCTTTACGAATTTTCCCGATAATCTGCTGACGGAAAACGCACTTTTCATGCATCTTCGTAGAACCTTTTACCACAATAGTCGAGTGAAAATTAGACAATAAGGTAGAACGAAGTTTATAGTGGTCCGATTTTCATAGAACTTTATTTTTTGAGTTCTTAGAGATGGGGAGCAGAAAGTTGAAAAAAAATCGACATCTGCGACATTTTTTTTTAATTTCCAAGTTTTTTTTTTCGTTTGTTTATAATTTGAAAGGACCATGGGCAGATTTGTATGGAGACTGGACCAAATCCTCAACATTAATGAAACCTACTCCAAAAGAAAGATTTTGGGGTATTATTTAACTGTTACTATGGGAGCCAACCCGAAATCGAGCGCCAACAAGGTGATTTCGAACATCAAAAAATATAATTATTGGTAGCTTCTAGCGAGGAACTGAACATATTATTATAAACAAAAATAAAACAATATGTTTATTCGTGTATTGATTAACATTTTATTTTGAACTAGCTGTGCCCGCGACTTCGTCCGCGTGGAATTTAACAAAAAAGTTATTTAGTTTTATAATCATTTTAGATTTTTCTAAAACAGAAGAAGCCTAAGTTACTCCTTATTACATCAGCTATCTGCCAGTGAATGTCTTGTCAAAATCGGTCCAGTCGTTCCAGAGATTTGCCGGAACAAACAGACAGGCAGACAGAAAAAATATAAAAAAAAAATATTTTGGTATATATGTACAGTATATATATTCAAATGCATGTAGTAAAAAGCGGTTATTTTAATATTACAAACAGGCACTTCAATTTTATTTATAACATATATAGGTATACACCGTGTAAATCACCTCATCACGAAGCCGTCAACCAAGCATTCTGTACATGAAACTAAGTAACTGTACGCAAAAATTATTGCTGGGAAACGCTAGTGTATGTACGTGCAAGTTTCAACTGATATGAACCAAGGGACAGAAGTACTTAATCATCATCCGTTAATACCGGGAAGTCTTGCAAATGAGGAAGACGAGCATCTATCCTTTCAAACGCAACAAGTCTTTTAGTTGTCTGTTAAGATTTTTTAATGTCACATGGTCAAATAAAAGATTCGGGGTGTTGATCTTAGCATTTATAATGCGCAAAATGTCTCCAGCAAATCTATTATTTACGGCTACTCTATGAAACGCGTTAATTAGCGCAGCTGCAATTGTAAAATCCCTAAACATAATAATATGTGGCAACGCTCTATTAAAATAATCATGGCGAATCAATTTGAATCTATTCTTAAACTTGCCATTGACTGCTTCCACCAGCCAGCGAATTGCTGTTACTAATCTAGATTTATTAGCCTGCTCTGTCGTCAACTGACTTTCATTTCCATCCTTTGTAGGAGGAAAATGTACTTCATATCCCAGTGATTCTAAATCTATAATACAGTCCCTGAAACCTCTATCTAATATAAAAACATCATTTGGTTCAAAAAACCAATGAAAAGCGTGATTTTCATCCTCACACAAGTTGGCCATTATTGTTGCATCACTTGTTGTAGCTGGGTACGGACCAAGAACATCTATTATGTAACCGTCACTACTAACTATTAAAAATGGTTTTAAAAGGTTTTGGAACTTATGATGGCTATATGATAGCCTCTGAAAGAAAAAAATACTGTTTTTTTCAATAAAAATGTACGTCCCATCACAGATAATTATCGCTTTTAGTCGTCATTACCATAAATACCCTTTGGTAAAAGTGAATTCTTTTGTAACATATTTTCTCTAGTTATGTTGTCCATGCCTAAATGAATATTGACAAAATCTCCAGTCAGATGTCCTCTGGCTAGTGCCAGTTTCCTCCCCAGAGTTCTGCGTGACATATTAAATAGGCTCTCCAATCGTTCATTGGACTCATCTGTACGAAGTTTGGACAAATAAATACCAAGTACGAGGATGGTTAGCCACTTGGCTCAGTGAAGAAGTTTCTTCTACAACTGCATTAAATTGCTCAATTCTAAGTCCAGTCCACAAAATCATGTCACTCTCACTTAATGACCCTAAAAGTTCAAAATCCATCCTAGTTCCTTGGTTAAGAGCCGATATTAACATATGTATTAGAAATGTCTGTGAAAAAATTTTTTTTTTGTTTTTCAACTTTGACAGAATAAATAGTAAACATGGTAAATATCCCGTTACAAATGTTATTTATAGTAAAAAATGTTTTGTTCACAGTTTCGACACTATGAATTTTCATGCTTTGTCAGTAAGAAAACGTTCCAAAACACCATGTTCGCGCTCGAATTCGATGTAGCTCCCGTAATAAGAAATTAATAATACCCTAAAAGCTTCCATATGGGATAGGTTTTATCACTGTTGAGTAATTGGTCCAAAATTTCTCATGGTCCTTTGCTGAATTTATATTGTCGCGGAATAGTGAGACCTATGTGTATCCATTAAACGCCAATTTGGTCAAATTTTCCTACTTTCTTTTATAAGAGTAAGTTTTCTTTTGAAATTGGTACCTGGTACTTTTTCACGGAGAAAGGGTCTAGAAAATGTTTTATAAAATCATGAGCGTAACGCCCAAATCTCTGGTATTAAAGAAAATCCTATCATGAAATATGAGTACGAAATACGAATTATGAGCGATTTTAGTCTAATTGCACTCGGCTATTGTGCGAGTGAGTTACGATTTGTCTTACTCACCTACTAAAACATATTTCCATAACACTGGTCGTTCAAATACTGATGGACTGACCGTTACTTCTCTCAAGACAAGTATAACCTTTGGTCTTCTATTAATAACAGTCAATTTAAAGTCTATGCAGTATTCTAGCTTTTTAATGACCAACCATGATATCCATTCATCCCTGTCTTCCATCATTACCGCTCCATCCTGAAAACATGCGAACGTAAAGTTAAGTAACAAAGTTGAAAGTTTGTTTTTTTTTTCATGTAAATTCTAGTAACTGAATGTATGCAGCAAAAGTCACCGACTGCTGCAGCCAAAGTTATTTTTTCCCTCTTCTGTGGTTTTGAAGTCGGTTTTTATTTTTTGGAATAAAGTTATTTTTTATATTTCCATTTTTTGTTGTAATATCCTATACAAATATTTGCTTTGCATTTATAGTACATTGTTAACAATACATGTCATGCTAATAGGCTTATCCCCAATGATATGGAACTTAACATAACCTAACTATCTGAAATGTAAACTGTACACATCTGCGTATCCCTACAGAGCATACAGGCGTAATGTTATGTTATGCTCTAGTCTTAAGATCCCGACTAAAATAACTTTCATCATTCAGCTCAGCAACATGAAATGATGATTATCAGGCATAATTCCTTTGTGTGCCTGTGAAATTTAGAGAGGTTCATCGATTTGTCCTGGATATAATACATTTATTATAATTAAATGTTTCATACCACATTTGCTCGTAAAGGGTCTCTTATTGCACCAAGTTCTGTATCGTAATGTATCACATTACGCACTAGTGCGGTAATGTAAAGTAAAACGCACGGCTTATCATAATGCTCCGTCTAAAACGAACGGTACTTTTTTAAATCTTAGCAAAGAGTTTTTATGTCAGAAAAGTAGTCAATATTTTATGAATAAAATTAACTTGGGAGATAAAATATAATAAATAAACATTTAATTCTTTAATTTAATAAATTTTGACCATAAATTACAACCATTTATCTGTAACAAAACACACAATAGTACATTATGATATAAGTGCGGTAAGTTGAAAATTACAGCCGAGGCGATATTGCTAGCCCGAGCCGTAGGCGAGGGCTACAAGAAAGCAGAGGCTGTAATTATCAAAGCGCACGTATGTCATACGACGTTTTATAACACATTTGCGAGGAAATAAATAAAATTCGGATGACATTTTCAGACAAAAACAATACAGCGTAAAGAGAAAGCGCGCGGAATAATTTTTACGCTTTTTTTAAGGCAAAGGCACAAAAACAGCCAGTATTAATAATATAAAGTAAATTAATATTTTTGTGTTTTGTTACAGATAAATTGTTGTAATTTATGGTAAAAATTAATCAAATTAAAGAATTAAATGTTTATTTATTATATTTTATCTCCCAACTTAATTTTATTCATAAAATGTTGACTACTTTTCTGACATAAAAACTCTTTGCTAAGATTTAAAAAAGTACCGTTCGTTTTAGACGGAGCATTATGATAAGCCGTGCGTTTTACTTTACATTACCGCACTAGTGCGTAATGTGATACATTACGATACAGAACTTGGTGCAATAAGAGACCCTTTACGAGCAAATTTGTTATAAATATTAATTTACTTTATTAGTAATACTGGCTGTTTTTGTGCCTTTGCCTTAAAAAAAAGCGTAAAAATTATTCCGCGCGCTTTCTCTTTACGCTGTATTGGTTTTGTTTGAAAATGTCATCCGAATTTTATTTATTTCCTCGCAAATGTGTTATAAAACGTCGTATGACATACGTGGGCTTTGATAATTACAGCCTCTGCTTTCTTGTAGGCCTCGCCTACGGCTCGGGCTAGCAATATCGCCTCGGCTGTGATTTTCAACTTATCGCACTTATATCATAATGTACTATTACAGAATACAAAAATCAACTAGGCCAAACACGATTTGAACGTACATGTATGTCTTTGGGGGGGGGGGGGGGGGTAACCACTTAATGGACCTGTGTGTACTTATTAATCGATTGAATATTGCGAATTGAGTTGCTGTACATTATTTATATTTACTACTCGTCTAGTCTCGGACAAATGACAAAGAGAGTAAAAGTTTCCGTGATCGGGATCCAAGAAACCGCACGCACAGTTTGTATTCAATGACCGCAAAAAAACGCTGTATGTTGTATTATTTCTGAAAACAAAAACGATTAAAATCAAGTTATATCTGCTGTTGTAACAGAAAATATCCCATACCTCACATTTATATTGTTTATTATAAGCATTTGGCTATGGATCCCTAAAAAGTGACACTCGTACTTTGCTTTCTATCTTTCTACTCACTTTTATATTACTGTCTCTACAAAACAAAGTCGCTTCACGACGTCTGCACTTAGATCTTTTAAACTATGCAACGGATTTTGATGCAGTTTTCATCAATAAACAGATTGATTTAAGAGGAAGGTTTAATTATAATAATATGTATAATTTATCGCTGAAAGCTTAACAAAATTTCCACGCGAACGTAGTCGCTTGTAGCACAGCTAGTATTCTATATAATTCCATCCCTGGATTGCCAAATTCCAATTAAGTTTCAGTGTGCACATTGTACTCGCTCAAAAAATTATTTGACTTAAATAAATCTAATCAGGATCAAGGAAATTGCCCTCTGGTGTATCTGGGAAACAATACACTACCTCATCAAGACAGTGTATGATACCTTGGACTACACCTGGACCGACGCCTTTATTGGAGACACCATATCAAAACGAAGAGACAAGAACTCAAACTTCGATACACTCGCCTCTCTTGGATACTGGGCCGAAACAGCAAACTAAGTGTAGACAACAAACTACTCATATACGAGAGTGTCCTTAAATCAGTCTCGATGTATAACTCTGACACTCTGTAACTCTGGTGCAGCGCTTGTGACTCCAATATAATTATAATGCAGCGAATGCAGAACATGATCCTCAGAAACCTATGCAACGTATACACCTTCATCTGGAGAAGGAAGAGAGTCACAACACTACAAAGACATACAAAGGGAAGCTGGAAAGACACCCCAACAAATTGGCGGTTAAGCTAACAACAGACTAGAAGCTATAAAAAACAGCTAAAGCGGAAAGACATATTGACCATATAATCCAATGCAAAGGTCTACTGATGAGGAGATGACCTCACTGGAGGACACACTCAAACTGTCACATCCTACAACACATCTGCTTGTAGCTGATGCTAATCGCAGATACAGAAAGAAAAAAAAACGAATCAAGATTTATTTATTTAACACCTGGACTTTTATTTAATAGAATGAAGAAGTGCTGCTGTTCTTTCTTACCTTTCAGATATTTATTTCTACAATCCGTTATTATCATATAAATATACTAGTTGTGCCTCACGGTTTCACCCACTGTTTCTTCTAAGGTCGTAGTATGTTAAATAGAAATGAAATCCCTCAAGAATATGGCTCATCATCATCATCTGCCTAGCCTTTTTCCCAAACTTTGTTGGGGTCGGCTTCCAATCTAACCGGATGCAGCTGAGTATCGGTATTTTACATGAAGCGACTGCCTATCTGACCTTCACAACCCAGTGACTGAGTAATACGAGACTCCTTGGTAAGACTGGATGTCAGACTTTCGGCTTCTGACTACTAGTAGCGACTGTCAAAGATCTACAAATGACAGCCGGGACCAACGGCTTAACGTGCTTTCCGAGGCACGGAGGAAACTCGGTATGTAATGATGGTCACCCATCCACGACCAACCTCGGCAAGCACGGCTTAACCTTGAAGATCGACCCATGCGGCTGTTAATATTTAGCCACGAGCTCCTCAAGAATATGGCTGTAAAATCTAAAAATCTCATAACTCACAACTTTCGACGAGTTCAATGAAACTAGCAGTATTGTGTTAGTTGATCATCGTCTTCCTGCTCTTGTCCCATAATATTTGGGGTCGGCGCAACACGTTTCTTTCTTCCATTCTCCTCTATTAGTATAGGCCATAAAAAAAGTAAAATAAACATACGAATAGGTACCTCTAAAATGAAAAACTCGGTTGTAATCATGTGCTCACTCGTGCATGTGCTTAAATCTCTTTGATTTTTAACGAAAATAAAATCCTTTTTAGATTGTTTTTTGACACCTTCGTTCCACGAAAACAAAACAATCTTGGAATAGTCGACGTCAGAAATTAGCTTTGATACTTTCTTGAACCTTTGGAACATTTCCATTGTATTGCTGCATCTGCCCCTCGGATGAAACATTTCGCCTTCACCGCAGCATTTCTCGATACACGTATTAGACGAACAAAATTTCGACACATCGATTGGAGTATTGTTCATATGTTTATAATCATTTTTGCACATAATTTCAAAGTCTGCTACACTTTTTACAACACTCAACTTTAAAAGAAGCGTAAAAGCTATATAGGTTAACATTTTATTTAAATTGAGTTCAAATTATCATTATTAAATTAAATACTTCTTACATGTAAGCTAATCTAAAGTAAAATGACGACACTGGAATGTCCGCTTGGTATTTCATCCTGCCTTAGAGGATAGAATTACCTTCTGAAATACGGACGATTTTCCTGTTATGGTATTAACAGTATTCTAGAATATATAAAACAATGGAAGCGATTATTTATACGGCGATTATCTTTTTTAAGGTTATTTTTTGGTCGGATCGTCTGTCTGTCCGTCGTATCAAGTCGTATGTCAAAGAATTTTTACTCCGAAACTATAAACACCACACGGTTGAAATTTGAAGAGTTACACACAATACGATCTGAAATAATGAAAAAAATTAAAATAGGGGTGCCCCTCCTGACGGGTTCCCTACTTGTCTTCGAAAGTTGATGGTTCGATTTTTATTATATCGAACACGGTGTGTCGATACTTCAGTTGTACGATGGTTTATTCCATCGATGGTTTAATTGTGCGATGTAACGTTTGTGCGAAAAATCCTGTTGCGAAATACCATACAGCGATTGCTCATTAGATCGGTAATTATTAGTTCGATAGTATCGCAGTTCGAAATGCCTACTGTTGTCCGTGAGATTTAATTAATAATCTTATTTTGCATTATAGACGTTAAGGAATTACATTCAATACCATACATATCTTCTCGTTGATTTTCCTAAAATTAGGAAGACAGTTATGACAGTTATGGCTTCCGTACTACTTCCTTTTGTTAACACCTAAAATAAATTAACAACACCTAAAATACGCATTAAATGTTTTATTTTGATAAAAAAATCTAACAAAAATAGCAAAAAGGATATAATCTTCGACATTATAAGCATAGAACAAAAAATAACAAAACATTAATCGTTAATAAAAAAAGATTATATTACATGTATTCTCTATGTATTATTATATTTCCATGTAACGACACATTTAATTAAAAAAAAACAAATGAAAATGCAAAAAAACATACATAATAATATTGTAATTACAATTCTACGTGATTAGAAATGGGACTTAATAAATAATAGTTTTAAAAAAACTAAAAAAACACGCTTTTTATAGAAAAACGAACTAAAAGTAGAAAATAAATTAGAATAAATTTAAATTAAGAAAAAAAACGTGGGGTGCTTTTTCATTAGCGTGATTTGTGCTTATTTGCTCTTTTAGGAGACTCCGTAGGTATAGTCGCATACAAGCCATGGCGGTTATTGTCTTGTAAGTAGTTCCACATATTTTTTTTTTTCAATAAAAGGAATGTATTTCCTAAAAGTCTTTAATGCAAAATGAGAAATTAAATAAATCTCACCGACAACATTAGGCATTTCGAATCGACATACTTCGAACTAATAATTACCGATCTAATGAGCAATAGCTGTATGGTATTTCGCAACAGGATTTTTCGCACAAACGTTACATCGCACCATTAAAGCATCGGTGGAATAAACCATCGTACAACTGAAGTATCGACACATCGTGTTCGATATAATAAAAATCGAACCATCAACTTTCGAAGACAAGTAGGGAACCCCTCCTGACTACATGTAACTGATAGTTGCAAAAAATCTACGTATATAACTGTGTGGTGAAAAAATGAAATAGAGGTTCCTTCAATACTTTTTTTCTTAAGATAATGGTTGATAAGATATTTGCTTTCAAAGTCGTAAAACTTGTGCCCCCCCCCCCCTCTAGTTTCTGAAGTAAGAGGAGTAAAATTCTGAAATAATGTAGGTTTGTAGATTGAAAAAAAAAATCAACGAAAATTGGTTTGAACAAGTTTGATATTTAGGTTTTGAGATATGGGAGTTTTTCATCAAAGTACAGCAGTAACTTTCTTTTCCATTAACATAAGGGTTCCCTATCCATTTGCATAAAATTTTAAGACCTAATATAACTTAGCATAATATTGTTTGGCATAATTATATTTTCGCATAATAATTACTCATAACAGCTTACGCATAATTTTTTAAGCATAATTTCTGTAACCATAATAATGATTAAGCATAATATTCTAAAGCATAACTTTTTTAAGCATAATATCCTAAGCATAAATTTTTATTTATTTACGCATAATGATATTAAAACATATTTTTATAGGTATTTGGGTTTTTTTTTCCCTGTAGGAAGCATGAAGCAAGCAAGCATACAGCATGCAAGCAAGCATGCAGCAAACAAGCAAGCATGCAGCATGCAAGCAAGCATGCAGCAAGCATGCAGCATGCAAGCAAGCATGCAGCATTCAAGCGAGCATGCAACATGCAGCAGGCAGGGTTTCTGTCACGGCTCCGGCGCTGCGGGCCTCTGGCGGCCCCACGAGTGCTAATCGTCGCAGACGGCTTTCGCTTACCACCGGCGGCTCGCTCGCAGCAGCCTGCTCCTCAGCCCGCGGCCCGCCTCGCCCCTACGCGCCTACGCGATTTTAAATTACACTCTAGGGGTAGGACAAACAAGACCACCTGGAGTCGGTTTTGCAGCAATTCGGTTCTGTCACTAACTTTTGTTGCACAGCATATATAAATTATACATAATTAAGGACCACTATTTCAATCAATTAACTTCTATCTGAGGAATAACCGCCATATTTATTTCTCATAATAGAACTTAACTGATTGACATATTTTTTTATACAAAAACTGTCAAAACATCTAATATATTCTTCAGATAAAAGTTATCTCGCGATTGAAAAATCGTTTAAGTTACATACTGTTATGTATAATAAATCATTTGCATGAACATTGTTTTTATTCATATTAATTGTATGCCTAAATATTATTATGCTAATAGTCATTAGGCCTACTAACGTTATGCGAATCAAATTTATGCCAAAACAAATTAGTCTTTAAGATGATTATGCCAACATAAAATGTATGCCTAAAAAAATATGCCGAAGTATTATTATGCCAAAACAAATTGTGCCAAAATCGTTATGCCGAAGTATATTAGGACAAATAACATTATGCGAAAAGAAGGGATCCCTAACATAAGCTTTGGTTTGCCGGCCGGCCAGACTCAGCCGCGGCGGCGATCCGCGCCTTCGCGATTTTGAGTTACACTCTGGGGGAGAGCGGAAAAGACTGCGTGGAGTCGGATTTACAGCGATTCGTTTCTGTCACTAAAACCTACATTCTAGCAAATGTTTTATGACTACAAAAAATATTATAAATGAAAATTCGGAATAATACACATTATTTTACACAATACTTAGGACATATGACTTTAGGGGTTGTGCGTTGTTTCATCGCTAATTCTTTAATCGAATTTTGTTTCACATAAATTGTTTCTCATATTATCATTTCATAGAATAATCAATACGCAGAATACTTACTTTAATATTCAGATTTTTGTTTCAAATAAAGTTTAATGTTAGAATATTCATATCATAGAATAACAAATCAAATATTCTTTATCCACATATTGTTTGTTTCACATAAAACTTATTACGAAGACTTGCATTTTAATCGACTGACAGTTTCTAAAATTCAAGCCTTTGAAAAATGCTTACCCTCCTATAAAATTACAAAACCGGGTTCAAAAATAATGCGGGTAAATTCTTGTTGTTATGGCCTTCGGAAGGATGTGTACCATAGATAATCACTAGAGCTTGACAATTAGTAACATACTAATTAGTGATGTCACAACTCTTGTCAAGCTGGAAAACAATCTTGTTATTCTCACTAATGGTGTCCATGCCTGTTGCATGCAGCATGCATGCCACTTGCAGCATGCAAGCAAGCAAGCAAGCAAGCATGTAACATGCAACAGGCAAGGTTTCTGTCACGGCTCCGGCGCTGCGGGACTCCGGCGGCCCCACGCAAGTTTATCGTCGCAGATAGTATTAACGCTCACCAATCTTTAGAAATCAACCTCAGCTCACGGGCCGCCTCATCCCTCCGCACCTACGCGGGCTTAAATTACACTTTAGGGGTAGGGCAAACAAGACTACGTGGAGTCTGTTTTGCAGCCATTCGTTTCTGTCACTAACTAACTTTTGTAGTACAACATATTGACTTTTAAAGACAATAATAATATTTTAATTTTAGGTTAATAATTTCGTTGAAATAAAATACCATGGAAACATACATCGAACAAACAATATTCGTTGAAAAATATGTTGTAACTGCTGTTTGATAAGTTGATCAAATAAAAAAATGTGATTGTAAAATTCTTTGAATTGTGTTTCTGTAAAATGTGTTACATTCAAGTAAATAGTAGTCGAAACAAAAATACTCGAAATAAAAATACAGGGACTAAATATTATGTGAAACATTTTCTGGGAAACGAAACTCTGTCCAATTTCTAATCTGTCTGCGACACAAGGTGACACCGATGTTAGGTATACGACGACTTCACGTTTCCGTGTAATGTTCCCTGACAATACCAAATGAATACGCGGTCACGTTTTGTTTATTTTAATAAATTGGTAATTAGGGCATCTAACGAACGTCATGCTCATTAGAGCCTGACGTTCATCAGATTCATTATAGTGGCACTTTTCCTGCTGTAATCATATTATAATGTTTATATTTATAAATAAATCATAATTCATATTAAATTACTTCTGTAAACAAGCTTTACAAAACACTTTTATACGTTTCATTGGGTTATGTTTTAAAGGTAGAAGCTGAGACCGGTGTTTCGTACCTTACTACTCTGAGAAACGGCCGAAACAAATTAAGTGTCGCCGCACTCGGTCCACGGGCCACAACCACAAAACGCCGCCACCGGCATATTTCCTGTAGTTTTCATACATTTTATATGGAATCGCCACACACGGTTGACGCTGGTGGCCGCCACACGCTACAATCGTCGCTGCCCGATTCTTGTGGCCCGCACCGGCCACTAAACGCCGACACGAAACGTCACTACACGCCACTCGTGCGATTCCGAGTCAGAGTCCATTATGATATTTCATGCATGGGTTAAAAAAAGTAGCAGCCACCGACCGCATGGCAACCACCGGCCACAATAGGCTGTCGCACGCTTCAACTACTTTTGTAGCTGCGTCTAGCTTCTCGTGGCGGCGTTTGTGGTTGTGGCCAGTGGCCCGTGTGCGGTGACCCGTAGAGGTCACTGTCTCTTGGTCTTGCTCTAATCTTGGTCAAGTCAAATAGTATTAATCGTTGCAGACAAATTCCTCTAAAACAACTTTTTTTTCATTGTATTTTAAAACGTTTAATTCTTGATTAGTTTTTTTTTAATTGGTTTTAAAATATTCCCCGAAATAACGTTTATTATGGTTGTTAGGTAACAGGATAAAGACAGAATCTTACTGTTTATGTCTTCTCTTCTGTCTTGTTTATGGCTGATAAAGAAACTTTTTCAAAAATGTACATTCAGACATGTCCTTGGTTACTCAGTGCACTCCTTACATTGAGGAAAAGCTACCAGAGCTATATTGTGACAATTTTAGACCCGATAACTTGGGATCCAAACTGGGTCACACCAACTTCGCCATGGTTAACATAATATTGCAAACGGGTTTCCAAATGAATTAAATTCAATTCTACTTTTTTTAAATAAATTCCAGACTTGAGTTCTTCAGTTGGAGCTCCCGAATAGGATAGATAGGATCGCTGGACCCTTATATCGCCTTCCAACGACTGTGTAGACTACCGCATCATGACGGACCTATTCCTTTTCGTCCGGGGCCCTGATGAAATACCAGTAGAAGTATGGAAGTGTTTAAAAGAAGATGATTACATGTGGCTGACTTTATTTTTCAATAAGTTATTGACCGAAGAAGCGATCCCACAAGAATGGTGCAACAGTTCGCCTATTTTTAAAAATAAAGGTGATGCAAAAACCATCGAAGGATAAAGCTCATGTCACATAGTATGAAAGTTACGGAAAAAGTAATAGAGAAAAGATTGCGAGAGGAGAGTGAGGTTAGCCAAAACCAGTTTGGGCTTATGCCAGGTCAAGGAACAATGGACGCCACTTTTGCACTCCGCCAATAGGGGACTATCACATTTTTTTTTCTTTGTCCGTCGGGTAGTTTATTGAAAAGTATTGGACACGTATTTTTCTTTTTTCACGTGGTCATAAAATTACGGAGATTTATATTGAGTTGAAATGGCGCATGACGTCACATGTAGGTAAGTTTTATACCTACTTGTGACGTAGTGAGCCCCACTCTCCAACTTTAATGAGTTTTAACTAAGTAATTTTTTGATATTTTGATAAAATAAAAAATACGTGTCTAATATTTTTGTATTACCTGTCTGACGGACAATAGTTATTTGTGCAACAAGAGAGCAAAGTTGTTTTTTGCTGCGAGTGCTGATTTTGAATCCTGAGCGTGGCGAGGGATTCAATGGCACGAGATGCAAAAATCTTTGCTCTCGTGTAACACGCATAACTTTTCACTTCAGCAGCAACGAGAACACTTTACGAGATAAAATAATAAACAGGAATTGATTGAAATAATAACTATTTGTGAATCAAAATAATTAACATTATAGATGATCACCTCGTCTGTGATAAATCTAAAAAATAAGATAGCAACACCGTCTCCGAAAAACTGCTTGCGCCCTTTGTAAGTCTCGTTGAAGACATGGTATGCTTTCAGATATTTCTTGCGAGACTTCTCGGGTAGGAAACTTAATTCTGCATTAATAACTGTCTTGTTGTTTTAACTCTTCCGGTGTTACAATACTGTTCTCGTCACTAGTTTCACTCATATTTTACGATTATTTTAATATTTTTAACTTATTCAACTCTTTACGCCAGCCACGAATTATTTTTCCCGCTCTTTCATTTAAATTAAGGCGTGTTCGGAAATAGCACCCATGATATTTTATTATTCAAAATATATTACGTAACATTATTGAAACTAGAAATAAATATTTATAGGTTAAATATCAGTTTTATTTGCAGTAAATACTTATTTTCGTTTAAATACAACAATAAGTTAAAAATTCAATAAATTACATTAAAAGACATTTTTTCAAAATCTCTTTAGTTAGTACGAAATTCCGAACGTGTTCGAATTCAAAAACGGAACTTCGAAAGGGCTGGTCTTTGTCTCTCTCTCTTTCTAATGGGCGGGAAAGAGATAGAGTGTGCATGTTTCGAATTGTATGATTAACCCAAGGCTGAATAAGAAATTCAGGGCTTTCTGAAAAAAATAATTAAAAAGTTACTTTGTCTCACTCAGTGAGCAAAATCGTATTTTGCTCACTGATTTCAGGCAGCAAAACCTACATGTTTGAGCTAATGAAGTGAAAAATAGAATGTCATTTTCTTTACCCAGTCCGCACCCCTATTAGGTAAGAAGTACAGACGTGCACACAAGAACTTGCACATGGTGTTCATTGATTTAGAGAAAGCGTATGATAGGGTATCTCGGGAAGTGTTGTGGACAGGAGTATTCACGGCGAGCACTAAACTGAATTCCGGAAAAAGCATTTAAAAAATGTTTTGATGATTGGATTATTCGTTAGCGTAAGTGTATCGTTTCTGAAGGGGCATACTTTGGAGGCGATTAAATAACTTTGGATGAATAACTAATATTTTGCGTATTATTGATCGTTTCCTGGTACTTTCTGGACAGAGTATGTTTTACCGTACCTATCTATAGAAGTTGTTGGTGTGTCTTGTGAGCTACTTGCATACTTGTGTGTAAGTTACTGGTGGGTGCGTTTCATATCATATAAAGTTATTTGGTATAATTTTATTTCAATAACGTTCACAAGATATAATAAACGTGAGTTAAATCAACTGTTGATATAATTTCTTTAGATATAACATATACACCGTGTAAATCACCTCATCACGAAGCCGTCAACCAAGCATTCTGTACATGAAACTAAGTAACTTTACGCAAAAATTATTGCTGGGAAACAACTTTTTTTTGGGGTGTAAAATCATGTTTTGTGGTAGTACTCAATGTAACGCACTCAAAACATTGTACTGATGGACGGATTGAATAGTACGGGGGTTGTGGAGGTGTTTAAAGTAAAAATCTTACATTTAAAACTTGTATTAAAAAAAATACTTGTCAAAAAGTTGGAACTTTGACCACTATTATCTCCGTAACTAGAAGGTTCCCTGGTCTGGTGTAGAACAAAAAAATGATCGCAATGACAGAGAGAACCAGTGCCTTTCGGCTTCGTTAAGAGGTGTTTTACACCCTTTATATATACTCTAAAACACATTTCGTATAACGTTATTGGATATAACGTTTATTTAATCGAAAATCATTTGGCTTATCGTTTACATATAAAATATTGATACCATCTTTATGGTTAACACCCCGATTCAAATCAATCCGACTCGGATGGGTTATCTATAGTTAAAAGGTTAAGGCGGGAGCAGAGTGGAGTGCCAAGTCCCCTCTACGTTGGTGAATCATTTGGGTAAGGTTTGGTTAGAACAGTGACTACATATTTATGGGCGAAGGCGAACGAGTGAAGCAAGCGTGTTGCGGGAGCGGCGTGACAGAAACGAATCAAACTATCGATTTGTGAAATACCAATTTCAAACGATTTTATATTCAATATTGTATGTTATGCTTATAAAAATTAATGATTTTAAAAGTATATCAATCGTTTATTATATTAACTAACCATTATATCGAATAAAATTCTCTTGTAAATATTAGAGATTTTGTAATTATATTATATTACTTACCCCGTTACTGGTATGTGTATCCTTGCCTATATAGTAAGTAAGTACTGAAAGACAGTAGGTAAGTATATAAAATCGGATAGAGTTATAAAGTTACCTATATATTGTAAATGTGGGCTAAATAAAACGTAAATTTTATCAAGCTGTGTTTCACTTTTCTGGCCATCGTTCCATAAAATAACATGACACATAACCAAGTCACTGGATAATAAAGCTAATTGTTTTGTCTGGATGTGTCTGATGTTCTACTGAAGAAAATTCTGGTCTGCATTATAAATCCTACCTTTCTCTCCTCTTTGTAAGAGGATTCAAGTATTGCAGGGGACTGTAATTTATTCCGTCATTATCGTCACCATCATCACCATTTTTCTGCCGTTATTATATATATAATTCCCAATTTTTTTGGGGTCGACACTCGGCGCAACTCGTCTTCTTCTTTTCCATACTTCTCTAATACATCTCATCAGACACCTTCTTTCTTGCCATATCGTCCTTCACACAGTCTGTTCAAGCCAACTAGGTATGCGCACGCACACACAAATAAACCGCCGCCGCTGACGCACCCACGTTGCGCGCACGCTATAGCAGGCCAGCGCGCGATTAACCGCACCGCAGTGACGCCAGTCTTCGTGTGGCCACAAGCAGAGCTTACGTTGCTCTGTAAATGTAACCTCTTTCGAAAGTACCTATCCATGTTTAACTGTACAAACTAAACTGATTTATAGCTGCAAGTAAAAGTATTATTGAAAATCAACACTATCAGAGAAACACAGTTCATCCATCGTTTATTTGGTAAAGACCAACTCTCTACTCTTATACCCGCTCACATTCATACTAAAAACTTTTTCACGTCATTATCTTTACACTACATAAAACATTAAATCACAACCTTAAACGTTTAGGCAGTGGATCAAAAAAAACACATAAGATTTGGCATACTCTAGTGTGTTCCTTTTTGTTTTTTTGGTGACTTCCATAATTATGTAAGCAAACAAAAGTAGGTGCAAGTTACCCATACCTTAGACCTTTGTATTAGTTGTATTACTAAATATAAGTTGTTATGGCACAATACCGTGCAAGCTTACTTTACTTTCAAGCTACTTTTGTGCTGCGGACGAAGTCACAAGCGAAGAGCTGGTACAAATTAAAGAGGTATTGAATCTGGCAGTTTACTCCCAGTCGCCACGTCGTCGTACAGTCGTACAGTCGTGACGGCATGGTTGGCGGAGTGGCTAAGCGGTTGACGTGTCGCGGGTTCGAACCCCGCACGGAACGAATATTTGTAAGGCCAACAGATAATTGTTCCGGGTCTGGCTGTTTGTGTATGTGACTTTAAATGTTTGTAAGCGCACCCACGAAACAGGAGAAATTCGTAGGACAACGTTTAAAAAAAAAAGCCACACACAGTAAATTTGATTTAAGACCCGGAAAATATCGCACAAAGTGAGGAGTACTATACTCAGCAGTGAGTGGATGAATGATGACGAGGATAAAATTGACTGATTTTGTGAGATTTTTTAAATCAGTTATCTCAAATGCTGCAGGGGGCGCCTCTACTAATTTCTGGCTCGGTTCGGAAAAATCGTAGACTCGGGGCTGCCTCTCGGCTGTGCCAAGTCTTTGAAAACCCGAACATGTTTCTAGAGCCCTTCGTGCTGCCGTAGTGTGAGGTTTACTATAAGTCATTGTATTGAGGTTCCGAAAAGCGCCTGAACTGTTAATCCTCGAAATCAAATGTATCGTGTCGTTGCATTGCGCTGCTTTTGAAACAAATAAATAATAAAGATTTAAATTATTATTTGTTTTTCTGCGACCAAAATATAAAACTGTTATAAAAAAAAATACAACGAACTTCCAAAAGACCTTTAAAAACTGAAAATTACTCAGTTCTGGAGATTTTGGAAATCGAGTTTGTTTTTTCAATCTAACTCTGTTCTCTCAAAGTTGAAAGATAGTAAAGACAATGAAAAAATGCAGTCTGATTTCTGACTTTTTTGACGCCCTGTAAATGTTTTGCCATTATGATATTGACATGTAAATATTTGTTATTATTATTTTGGATCTGTAAATAATGTACATACCTACTAAATTCAAATACAAATCACAGTTATTATAATAATTACGAGTTTCCAACTTACTACTATATATAATGGAACAAAATATTTATTCGATGCGTAATTCTCCTTATTTTTCCCTTCTAGTTCCCGATTTGAAACTTTTTATCCTTATGGTAGTAGTACCTACTCAACTTATTTACATTGCATTGTCATCAATCTTAATAATTATTGTAAACATGTAAAGGTGGATACAGACTTAGCGAGAAACGCGCCACGAACGGCGCACATACGAATACCTCGGCCATAAGTTGGCTCGCCCTCGCACGTGCGTAGCACATGCCTCGCCACGAATATAAAGGCAAACACCTTCCGAGGCATTCGCTGTGCGTTGTTCGCGGCGCATGCCTCGCAATGTCTGTATACGGCTTAACATATCATCACAACTGTTATCTCCAAAGGACTAAATCAAGACATAAGTATTGTGTTTAAAGGCAATACAGGTAAAGTTATTCTACTATTATTCATAATCTCATTTGTAGAACTTAGACAGCCGTTACGGGTGAAGCCCAACAGCCTGATAACCAGGTTTACCAAGGAGTATCGCATAACTGGATTGGACTTGCTTTGATGATTGCAAGACGATAATGTTAGAATGTTTGTGGTTCTGTGAGAAGACAGAGTAAAAAGAATTTAGGGGATAATCCTATTTTTTTTTCTTTGTCCGTCGGGTAGATTATTGAAAAGTATTGGACACGTATTTTTTCTTTTTTCACGTGGTCATAAAATTACGGAGATATATTGAGTTGAAATGGCGCATGAAGTCACATGTAGGTAAGTTTTATACCTACTTGTGACGTAGTGAGCCCCCACTCTCCAACTTTAATGAGTTCTAACTAAGTATTTTCTTGATATTTTGATAAAACAAAAAATACGTGTCTAATATTTTTGTATTACCTGTCTGACAGACAAAATAGAATGTCGTTTTCTTTACTCAGTCCGATCCCCGATTGCTAATGCTGTACTAAATTTAATAAATTGATTTAAACGTTGGTTTTAACAGGGTTTCGTTGGTCCAAAGTAAATCTACCTATAGCGTTCACTGAACATAATAATATGCCTTTTATGTGTAGGTATGCCATGTTATCTCGGTTATTTTATGTAACGTGACGGTAAGTAGGTGAAGCAAGAATAGGTAATGCCTTATGTGAAGGCAGGCGGCCAGAATTGAACACACATGTCCTTTGAGGGGGTAAGTACTTAATGGAGCCGTGGGCACATCTTTGTTTTAAGTAGTAAAGGAACTCGTAATCAATTATTTCTGGGAGGAATCAATTTAGATTGCCATCGGCACTCTAGAAAAAGTCCATGATCTATCATAGGTCCCGAAAATTAGTTAAAATCTTTCAACCCTGAGAGGTTAATCAGCCGATGGAAAACAAAAGTGAGGCATGGTTGTAGCAGCTCAATGTGAATACGAGGCTCCCGACTAGACCATGGCCGACTTGTGTTTTAGAAGGGCTTACTGTAAAAAATACTACGAAAACCGCGATCGTACGAACGTATGCGTCGATACGAAAGAACAAGAAGAACAAGTCAATAATGTTAGATCTCGTATTTCCGAAGATAGACCATGACAACTATAGGTAAATACTGTCGTGTCCCTTATCAAAACCAGTTTCCAATTAATTTGATTTGGAATTAACAAATATCAACTGTTATAACAGTATAAATTACGTTCGTTTCAGAATGACTAGTAGGATTCAAAGTCAACAAATTAATTTTATAATTAAAAGTGTAGAGTAAATTAATATTTACTGAAAATAACTTTCAGTAAATATAAACTATAATTCATCATAATTCGTTTATGTTTCTTGGCGAGCAGACGTAACGAAATGTATATCACAATATTTAACGCTTTATTAGTCTTTACTACAAGTATCAATGCTTTGATTAATGAACCTGATTCTCGAATACACAGCAATGACGGTTTAGTCGATATAAATAAATGTTGTCCTGGCGGGAAATATGTTGGACGCAGGAAAAGGTGTATAAGATACAACGAAACGCTTTCTTTTTCTTCGATAAAAGTATACGACGAGGAATTAATAGACACTGGGAAGTCACTTGAAGATGTATTCAGTTTTAATGCGAGCAAATTTCAAAATACCCCTTTTAGGAAAATGGCCTTAGATATCGCGTGGTTGGATTTCAATGTGTATGTTATTGAGGTGAGTGTCTTGCAATATTTGCTATGAAATTGCCGTGTTGTATACATAAAGTAAAAGTATTTTTTTTCTTATTTTTTCATTGCTACTATTTAAACTATACCTACACAAGTACACGTCTTTTCGTTTCAACTCTGCCATTGCAGTCGTAATATTTCAATAATCTTTTTGAAGAAGTTAAGTGGGCGGGAGGCAACAAACTCTTCAAAGGCAATTTGTATTGCCTCTCGGATGTTATTTTAAGATTCCGTAGATAAATAGCTAAAACGGACCATATTTTGTGATGAAACTGATTATACAGTGATAAGGAAACTTTTCCAAAAACATTTGTAGTTATACAGACATGGTCCTTGGTAACTCAGTGCATTCCTTGCATTAGGGAATAGTTACCAGACCTAAATTGTGGCAAATTATCTTGGGGTCCAAACTGGAATATTTTGGAGAATTCAAAAAATCTAAATTAATCTGCCAATTGTGAAAATAACGGTAGTTTTCTCTGATATTTCCTGAACTAATGAATCTGATGACAATTTTTTAAGAAAGTACCCAAATATTCGAAATTTAAGCACCACATATTTCGTCTGTTTCTCGAAGCAATCTGCTCGAAATATAGGTATAATTTACTTGACGTGTTGTATTTACAGAAACGCTTAAATGGGAGTGAGTGAGAGATCCCGCATAAGATCGATCGCCTTTCACTCATTTGTTAACCGAATGAAATAGTTATTTGTTATACAAGAGTGCAAGGTTGCTTTTTAACCGCGCGCTCAATTTTGATGACCGAGCAAGCGAACTGAGCGTTAGCGAGGGAAACAAAAGAGTACGAGGTGAAAAATCTTTGCACTCGAGTGCAACACGTAACTTTTCATCCCACCTCAGCGAGGAAATGACTAATGCAAAAAAAAAACATTTACAATCACAAGATACTTTTATTTCAGTTCAGGTATTAATTACTACATTATGAAAGGTAAGTATGACTATATGGTTTTTAAATTATAACAATTATTAGTTAGGTATAATTAAGAAAATTTTAAAGTAACGTTGCTACAGTTACTTAAGTTGAGTGTAGTAGATTGTTAGGCGGGCGTAAGGTTGGTGTTTCTCAACAATTGTTACATATTATATATACTCCATAGAGTGCTTGATTTCTTGGTCTCGGGTAATTCAATAAAATATGCCAGCAAAACGTTTTCTGAGAAAGTTTTGGTTCCTTTAGCTAGTGTGCATTATTAACAACTAGCTTATGCCCGCGGCGCCGCCCGCGTGGAGTTTGATAATTTTGCCACGGGAACATACTATCGGGATAAAAAGTATCCTATGTGTTATGCCAAATTTCATCCAAATCCATTCAGTCAAACGTAAACAGGTTGATATTGCACAGGATAGAGATTCTGTGCAATATCTGGCCATGTTCACCCTGCAAACAAGATGAGAGAGGTGGTGTGATGATCTGCTCACACCACCATCGCCACGGTCAACGTAATATTAGTATTGCGAACGGGTTTCCAAATGAAATTAAGTCAATTAATTCTACCTTTTTTTTATGTGACCAAAGGGCTGGGTTTTACTTTGGCCAGAGGCTAAGTATTGCCATACAACGTGGCAACGCCGCCAGTCTCTTGGGCACGTTACCAGTTGACAGCGTTGAGGAGGAGTTTTTTGACGCCCTTTTATAATTTGTTGTTATTTTAGTTATCTAGTTTTAAAATAATATTAATTTGTAAAATATAATAAATAAATGTTACTAACAAAGTCTCGGGAACAAGCTAACTTTAAAAAATATTAAATAGCTAAACTTTATCTTTTACCTTTTTTAAAATAAATTCCAGACTGGAGTTCTTCAGTTGGAGCTCCCGAATACGTATGATCGCTGGACCCCAATAGCGCCTTCCAACTATTGTGTAGACTACCGCATCGTGGCAGACCCTAAGAAGATAAGACCGCACTTTTGGGTAATTCTTCCGGAAGCAGAACTTTACTCCGTGAATATCGCCTTGAGCATAAGCAGTAAGACTAAAGTCATGTAATTTTATAAGCTGACCTCGCGTTGTTTATGATTTCCATACAATGAGAAAGTTAGCTTGTAATGGAAACGTACAGCTTCATTGTATAATCGTACCTACGTCCAACGACGAATATTATGCAAATCTGCTCCCGATTTCTGAACTTTTACAGTTCTTTTTACTTGTTTGATTCTTAATTTCTATCTTAGTATCCAACGATATCAAAAGAAAAAAAAACATGTTAATAAATACACCATCAAAGTAGTAACTGGTTATTATCACGTAGAAACTTTTAAATAAAAGACCAACATGGCTCCGAATATCTTTTCAAGGTAGAAGTAGTATCGCGGGCCTGTGGACGGTGAGTAATGGGCTAGCTCACCGTCCGTCCGTCTTATGACGACAGGCCCTGCCGACGGCGCGTTTGTGTTCCACGCGCGCCTCAAGGAGATGTCAGCAAATCGGAAGGGGTCCGAGAGGGCCGATGCCTGCCAGGGCTGCGGATTGTTCGAAAGAGATACCGTGGCCCTGGAACACAAAGGGCTAAGAAGGAACATGGATGGGTTTTAGTTAGTACAAGTCTGACACTCCCTCCCGCTATGTCCAGAGCGGGAGAAGTCATTTGATGATTTCCCATCCGTAAAAAAAAGAAGGTATAAGTTACTACTTATACCTTCTTTTTTTATACCTACACACTCAGCAGTACATAGTATAAAACAAAGTCACTTCCCGTCTGTCTATCTCTATGTATGCTTAGATCTTTAAAACTTTGCTTTGATGCGGTTTTTTTAATAAATAGAGTGATTCAAGAGGAAGATTTATATGTATAATACATGCATAATATGTATAGTAGAGAAACAGTGATAATTTTAGAGGTTTCTAAAGTGATGTCGTAAATAAACACATTTTTTGCGCTTACATCATAAGTAACAAATTTTGGTACTATAAAAGTCCTGAGAACGTTTTAGGACGTGCTAACTAGTGTTCATGATTACTACTATAATGATGTAGTTAACGTTCTAAGAACTCCAAAAACGCCCTAGTTTTATCGCTGATTTATTCTATAATCATTACATAAAGGCTCTCACGGCGACAAATCAGCTCTAAAAAAGTGCTGTTTGCAACGTTTAAGTCACAAATTTGCACTATAAAAGTAACCAAAACATGTTTATTTTGCACCGTAAATAATTCCAGTGATCTTTTTTATCATACTTGTTCGCCAGTTCCCCAAGAAAACAAAATATATCAATATAAGTTATGCTTTATGTCATTCGCCATTTTTACTTAACGTAACATGTTATAATAATGGTATACTACAAAACATTCAAGCACCGTAACTCTGCCATAACTTGCACTTGCGAAAATAATTGTATCGGTAAAATCAGTATGCTGATTTCAAATTTGACCATACGCCCTCATAATTTTCAAATTTTAATTAATTTTAAATAAATAAAATAAGGATTTGTCCCGATTATGGCTGCTATAGTACTCATTGGCTCCAGCCGTGCTGCTTATGTGATATCAGCAGCAGAAAACGGCAGCCATATTTTCACCGAAAATGCTTTAGTCTCGTAACAGTAACACAAACTCACTTATAGAGCTATTTAGCATTTAAGTTATTTAGCAACTGCGCCAAGAGTCGCTATGGTAGTATTTAGTTCTATAGATGGGTTTTCATGACTTTTTCACAACTAGCTCCATTGCGATGTTGAGGGAGCTTTTAAAAACCTAAAAGGTTACCTAATGGTCTTGCAAGGTACTTTTATAGTGCAGATTGATCGTGTAATAGTGTTTTCGATACTAATACAATACTAGTACTGTAAAAGTTATTTTGACGCATTAATAGTGCAAAATAGATACATAAAAGTGTCAATAAGGTCGCCTTTAGTACTAAATAGTAGCATAATCGCTTTTTTCATATCTATTACAGTGCAACACTTTAATCATTCTTTTGTATGGTCCTATAAGCGTTCTCAGAACTAAATTATAGAATCTAATTGCTCTTTAATCTTATAGAACCAAAACATTCTGTTAAAAAACTTTATAGTAGACGCAGTCACAGTGGTTACCATTATAGGCCTACTATATCACTGTTTGGTGATGAAACGCCTTGGTTAAAGAAGCTTCTGCTACTTGGGATTGCAAACGCTGGCTGAACCCTACGAGATAGATCAAAATAATGTAGTACAGTATTGTACACCTTAAAAAGGTCTACAAATAAGTCTGTAATTATATGTCTATCTCTTAGGGATAACCCACAATAACCATTTTTTATCCTTTACTTTTTACGAGAAATAATGGCTTATTTACGAAACGATTTTAAGCTAAATACAATATGCCCTAAATCCGTTGGTGATAAATATTAAAATCATAATATAGATACAAAAGCCTTAAAACCGGTTGCAATTAAACTTATCAATCCTAAATTCAAATTATTGAATGTTTATTTTTCCTAATAATATTTTTTAACAAATTTGTATAAGCTTTTGCTTTTGCAGAAAGAATCATGCAAACAAAAATGCAGCATGCAAGCAAGCATGCAAACAAAAATGCAGCATGCAAGCAAGCGTGCAAGCAAGCATGTAGCATTTAAGCAAGCATGCAGCAATGCAAGCGAGCATGCAACATGTAGCAGGCATGGTTTCTAACACGGCTCTAGCGCCGCGGGGCTCCGGCGCCACTACTACTACTACTAAAAAAACTTTTTACAAAAAAAATATAACCGACTTCCAAAAAAAATACAAAAAAGTGGAAAATAATTTTACTTTCGGCAGTCGGTGACTTGTTTGTTTCATTTACTTTTTTGCCACCAACTTCCGAAAGTAAAATTATTTTCCACTTTTTTGTATTTTTTTTGGAAGTCGGTTATATTTTTTTTGTAAAAAGTTTTTATTTTACCCTTTTCAGTTGTGGTATCTCACTTAAATTCTTGTCAAGTATCATTTTTACATTGTAACTAGACACCAGCACATCGTCCATACATACGACAAAGGACAAAATGCATAATAAAGAGGATGACTCAAAAAGTACCTAAGCAAAGATAACAAAATTCATATGGGCCCACCGGGCAAGCTTTCTCTACCAAATGAATGAAGAATAATGTAAATCGGTCCAGTAGTCACGGAGAAATAAGTGTAATGATACGTGATAAATTTACATATAAAATAAAAGAAATGTTAATAAAATGAAAACTACAGGGCCAAACTATATAACATTTTTTATGGGACCAAATAGCAACTATTCCGCATCAAACTAAAGAAGAATTACGCAAATCGGATCATAAATCTCAGCGTAATCGGTGTACATTCAACAAAAACTAATCGAATTGATAACCTCCTACTTTAAGTATTTTTTGCTTTAAATTATTACTTGTATTAAATTATTACCTAAACCTGGAAAGTGCATACCGTTACAATTCCAACAAGCCCAAACACAGCTAAGATCCATTGTCTTATTATTGAGTTATTGTTTGTAAAAAAACCTACTTGCAAAAATAAACATCATTTATCATTTATCATAAAATAGCAAAATCGCTGTACATTTCCTATAAAATTTGAAGAGTTCCCTCGATTTCGCCAAGATTCCATCATTAGATCCCAACTTGGTGAATATGGAACCACTTCAAAAGTATCTCCTTTCGAACAAAAAAAGAATTTTGAAAATCGGTCCACAATTGGCGGAGTAATCGCGTAACAAACACACAAAAAATAAACATACCGTCAAATTGATAACAATTCCTCCTCCTTTTAGAAGTCGGTTAAAAAGGACAAACAATGGGGAAAATATTAACGTTTATTCTTTTTCCGAATAAACTCGCATACTTTAATTTACTTCGTGTATACTTACTTGAATTTCTCAACAGTTTCGCTGCTATCATGCTTCTTTTTGCTGTTGGTGCTGGTAGTGTACTCATTGCTGCCTGAACTTCGGAACTTGGGTGGCCTGATCTTAATGGCGCACGTGTGCAGTCTGTTCCTGTCCTTCTTGTTGTTGACCATCGTTCAAGTACAGCATCACACCGGAACAACCTGTATTTTTCTCAGTAAGTACCTAATTATTGAAAATTATTTTATAGTAAAAGAAAACAAGTTGGTTGTGAGCAGTGATAGGATCAGTGGTTTCAGCCTGATTTTAGAAATGTTGTTCGCGGAGTCAAAATTAAGCATACACCCTTCGCTTTGTACAATTTATTTAATCTCCGCTGCTCTCAAAACTGTGAGAAAACTGGCCTGTCCTAGATCCAAAACTTTAAAGACAGGGCACATCCACCAATCCATATTGGGCCGGTGTAGTTGATTACAGTACGCTACCTCTCTCAGAGAGTAGATCTATGTCCCAGTGGTAATGAATGTTTTAGGTTTATTATTCCATTATACTATTAACACCGACCACTACAACGCGCAATTCTAGAACATTTGTAAAAAGTATTGAAATAGCTGTGGATAATAAAGTATTTAGTAGGTTGCGAACCACTTACTGCAATTGGATCCAAACTACTTGTAGGTATGCGTTTGCACTAGTGCATGATGTTTTTTTTTTATTCCAGCGATGGCCATTTATTTCTTCTCTCTGGCTACTATGTGCTGGTTGACCGTCTTGTCTTTTGATATTTGGTGGACCTTCAGGTAATTGTTTTTTTTTTTCATTGGTCATGCAAACGTTACGTTAAATATACAGGGTTATTTGTAAAACACCGGCAACCTCTTAAGAGGTCATTCTACTCATCATTATGAACAACTTTTACTATGAGACCAAACCTGAAATCGCGAAAAAAAAATCTGCTGTTCCGTACTTTATGTTCACATTACTCGTCAAAATGTAGGGAATAGCAGATTTTTTTTTCACGATATCGGATTTGGTCTCATAGTAAAAGTTGTTCATAATGATGAGTAGAATGACCTCTTAAGAGGTTGTCGGTGTTTTACAAATAACCCTGTATAATTAATGCCCTAAGTTCTAGTCGGAAAGTCGTATTGAACTGAGATTCATTACTGCCCACTGGTCAATAAGGTGATCTGAATTTGGAACCTCCAACGATTTGTATGAAAATTTTCACCATAGAGTTCACTTCGTATGTTTGTGGCCGTAGACGACCAAAATAATTAAATTGTGCAACTTATTAGTAATATTTTATTTAATAATAAGAAAAATCGATTTAAAGTAATCAAATAGGAAAACAAAATGAGCAACAACAGTAAAACAATTGTTTTTTTAAATGGTCAAGTCCTAAATTATTGATTATTTGGCTCTCCATTGCTTTTTATCTGTAGCGGTTTCATCCACAAAAGTTCTACTTGGTATCGAATTTTGTGTGTGTCTCACCCACAATACCCTGCTAACGCTTGATTTTCTAAATTTAATTTAATTTTTTAGTGTACGAACTTTCTCCAAGAATTTAGTTTCCCTAAAATTTCGCCTAAATCGATTGGTTTTTCCAAAAAGGAACAATCCCGTAGCTACCAAACACTGACGCACCTCCGCGGTTGGATACTGGTGTGAGACGCCATATTTCAAAAAACTAATTGGTTTTTAATTTTTTACATCGGGAATTAAACCGTGGTCTTTTTATTTAATAAATAATATCTTTTGAAATGCTTAAAATATTGACAAATTCGGTAGCATACTAATGTCTTCCTTTCCAATGGCGACCTTTATCATTCCAAATTGTAATGTAATAATTATGTCTTACAGAGGTTGTGCAAAAGCCCCTCCAATCCATCGCCGACAACAATACTTCAAGTTCCTAATGTACAGCTTGTTCGCCTTTGGAGTCCCGTTCCTTATGACCGTGGGCCTGTACACGCTGAACAAGTTCAAGGATGACTTGAGACACCTGCCTTGGTTCGTCACTCCTCACGTGCCTGAGTTTGGTTGCTTCCTTGAAGGTGAATACACTGCTTTTTTTAATATAAAATAATCAAATCTGCCTAAACTCGTTTTGCAAGAGAGTCTGATGACATAATCGTATACATTATTACAGGTAGCCCTAGCCCATTATTTCTAACACAACACTTTTGAAAATCGTGTCGTTGGAAATCTTGATGATGCTTATGAAACAACCAGCTTTTTTGAAAAATACATGTCAAAGTTAGTAAAAATACACGAAAAAAACCTAGGGTAATCTTTCAGGTGCTGTAGTACGGTATTGCGTAGAAATAAGTTGTGATTATCTATCAAAGAAAGTAAGTATTAGAAAGACCTTTTTTTGTAAAAAACACTTATTAATATGATAGAACTAGCGATAACAATTTCTTTTTTTTTTAATATACACCGTGTAAATCACCTCATCACGAAGCCGTCAACCAAGCATTCTGTACATGAAACTAAGTAACTTTACGCAAAAATTATTGCTGGGAAACGACTTTTTTTTGGGGGGTGAAAAACCATGTTTTGTGGTAGAACTCAATGTAACGCACTCAAAACATTGTGCTGATGGACGGATTGAATAGTACGGGGGTCGTGGAGGTGCTTAAAGTAAAAATCTTACATTAAAAACTTGTATTTAAAAAAAAACTTCTCAAAAAGTTGGAACTTTGACCCCTAATATCTCCGTAACTAGAAGGTTCCCAGGTATGGTATAGAACAAAAAGATGATCGCAATGACATGGAGAACCAATGCCTTTCGGCTTCGTTAAGAGGTGTTTTACACCCTTTATAGCCTTCAATACGTATACTTATAGTTTAATTTTTATTTAGTTTTTCAAATATGATTATGCAAAACTTTTACAAATTTTTACATAATCATGGCATGGTTTATTTTTTAAATATCTGTGCTTGTTTCATCGAAATGCACACTTTTTTTATTACACGCTTTTAATAGCTTCACCTGTATGTATGTTTGTTTGTAACCGACTCCTTTGGGCGCGATTTTGACCCACTTTAAACGCCCAGATTTCGTTCAAACTTCGTAGATTTATCGAGGACCGATGACAATACATTAATTTGATAAAATTATTCCATTTTTCAATTTGCAAAATAAGTTTTTAATTTATATTTTATTCTTATTAGTTGCAGCCATGATGGATTCTAGATTTGTACCCGGTTGATGGCATCAGGCTCTCTCCTTATTGCATGGTACTTACATGGTGTGACATAAAATATGGGTGTACTATATACTACACCCATATTTTATGTCACACCATGGTTAGGGGTATAGGTTCACCTGTGTCAAATACACCAGGGATTACAGGCGTCGTGTTACTTAACATATTCATATTTGTCTTGGTTTTTGATGTTTAATAGACAATGTTTCCATTGCAGGTAGTATAGAACAGTTGTACTTACACGTACCCATGCTGATCCTGGTTATCTGTAACTGTGTTTTTTACCTGATGACTGCGTCCAAAATCTGGCGGTTGAATCGAGGGACAGAAGTGTTGGATGCGGCTGCTGAGGGCAATACGCAGGCACACCGCACCCTTAAGCAGAGGTAAATGAGACTAAGTGGGTTTAAACATCAAAGCGGATGTTGGTTTGGTTCTGAATCACCATTTTTTTGCGGCTAACATAGTTCTTACGTACTTTTTCACTTATATATTACGCCATTTGGACCTTGTTGATTTGATTTATTTAATAAAGGCCCAAACCCGAGAGGAGGATGTTTTTACATCATTGGAATCATCTTTTGTACTCGTCTGACTAAACTAAAATCTGCTTATGTTACCTAACTACATAGGCTAGTGTGAACAAATACTTTTCTTTACCTAAACTTTCTTAATGGAATAGGCGCGGTAACGCAAGTTTAGTCTATAAGTTATGTCTAAAATTGCTTAGTAATGGTTACCTCGATATCGTTTACCACAGATTGAAGGTTTACCTGAAGCTCTCGCTGGTGATGGGCCTCAGTTGGTTGCTGGAACTAGTCGTCTCCCTGTCCTTTAACTACAAGATATTGTGGCTGTCCGACACTAATAATATCTTTGTAAGTTTGGCGATATTTCTCATTTTCGTTTGCAAGAAGAGTATATTGAAGAAACTATGTAAACGGTAAGTTTGTCTCCACTTTGTCCAGCGGAGCGTTGCATTAGGTCATCATGCTTTCGCCGCTATCTTAATTTTGTTTGAGATCGGAACAACATCTTCTTCCACACATATATCAGTTATCAAACCAGTCATTTCTTCAGTTATTAAAATCTTTTTAGAAACTAATCTTTCATACAATCCATTATATGGTTCCCTTTTGATTCTTCAGATCTTTTTTTCACTGTTTCTTTATATATCTGTCTGATATTAAAACAGTGTTTTTATGTTTTCACAGCTACATGGGTAGGCAGACTATGCGCGTGTGTCCACCAGCCAAGATTGAGTCTAGCAGCAAGTTAAATACCAATCAAGAATCCACGACTTACCAGTTGAAAGTGTCGTCTCAACCAAATGGAGGGAACATACGAACAGTGGTCTCTACAAATGTAATGGATCCAACAATATAGGTTCAAGAAAAAGATCTAAGAACTATGGAATTGCTAAGTAGTTTGAATAGTTGCAAAGTTTATATAACGACTTAGGAGCATACTGGTGAATTAGATTTAGGCACTCGCACAATAATAAGCATAGAATATGATTATAGTATATTAAACCAGGCATACACAATGAGTACCAGTGCCTTGCACACTTTTTTTTTTAAAAAAAAACGTTGCTTTACATTAGGAATTTCTCCTGTAACGTGGGTGCGTTTACAAAAATATAAACTCACATACACAAACAGCCAGACCCGGAACAATTATCTGTAGGCGAAACAAATCTTTGTTCCGTGCGTGAATCGAACCCGCGACACGCAGCGCAGTAGTCGATCACTCAGCCATTGCGCCAACCGTATCGTCAAACTAACTGCACGCCGTTTATGACGTACCCCAATCAGAAGTAATTTATCTACTTTTAGAATTGAAGATTCGGGTTTGAGATGTCTTTATTTCCCATAAGAAGAGATTCATCATCAGATTCATGTAGTTTGTTAGATTATTTTTTAGGGGTTCACGTTCACGAGGAGCTCATCATCTGCCTAGCCTTTTCCCAAACTATCTTGGGGTCGGCTTCCAGTCTAACCGGATGCAGCTAGTATTAGTATTTTACATGAAGCGACTGCCTATCTGACCTCCACAACCCAGTAACTGGGTAATACGATACCCCTTGGTAAGACTGGATGTCAGACTTTTGGCTTCTGACTACTCGTGACGACTGTCAAAGATCTACAAATGACAGCCGGGACCAACGGCTTAACGTGCTTTCCGAGGCAAGGAGGAAACTCGGTATGTAATTATGGTCACCCATCTACGGACCAACCTCGGCAAGCACGGCTTAACCTTAAAGATCGACCCGTGCGGCTGTTATTATTTAGCCACGAGCTCCTCACGTTCACGAGGAGCTAACGGCTTAACTAAGGTCGATCTTCACATTAAGGCGCGCTTGTCTAGGTTGGTCGGTGGATGGGTGTACATTACATAACGAGTTTATTTAGTGCCTCGGAAAGTACTTTAAGCCGTACGTACCGGCTGTCATTTTTACATCATTTACAGTGATTACAGGTAGTCAGTGGCCCGAAAATCTGACAACTAGTCTTACTAAGGGTATCGTATTATTAGCCGGTGCTAGCTAACTGGGTTGTGGTGGTAATATAGGCTAGGCAGATGATAAAGGGATTCACGTTGATTGTGGCTACAGAAGTGAACTCTACCTCCTTAACTGCTGTGCAAGACTTTTGAACACTCAACAAAAATATTTTCTTAGTAGATTTACTTAGTTTAATGTATGTACAGAATGCTTGGTTGACGGCTGCGCAAAAGGTCCGTTTATATCTACTATAGTATAAGCATGGGCTAACTTGGGTGCGCAATCGATTTTCTGTTTTTCGTACCAATAGGAGAAGTAGTTAGTGTGTCATATAAGCTGTTTTCTATACTTTTATGTAAGTTACTGGTATGACACATACCAGTAACTTTCATTTATGTATGTGTTGTAGGTATATCCTTGCCTTTAAATTTAAATAATAAAAAAAATATACCTTTTAGTAAATACGTTTTCTTTCTTCCTTTCTAGCATTTAAGTACTGAAAGACATTGTATAAAATCGAATAGATGTTATGAAGTAGTGATAGATTTATGTCAATGTAGGCTAAATAAAAGGTTAATTTTATCAAACTGTGTTTCTCTTTTCTGGCCATCGTCAGTTACTGGAGAATGAAGCTTATTGTCTGGGTGTGTCTGACGTGGTACCAAAGTAAAGTCTGGTCTCTTGGTTGTAAGAGGTGTCCAGTAATGCACCCAGCAACTGACTGCAAAGGAACAAAATATTTCTATGGATATTTAGTATTACTTATATTCGTTTATTCATTTATAAATTTTACTTTTTACATTTTTAAATATTCCTATAAATTAATAATATATTAATGTATATATGTAGGGTGGTGTGGATGACCGAAAAAAATAATCTTCCGTCTTGAAAACTTCTTTTTATTATATAAATCACCTTAAAAACAGTGGAGTCGACTTTTTCCTCCTAGTTAGCTTGCCATACTCCCTTTCCCGCTCCCACTCACACTCTCTCATTCACTCATTGCTGCGTTCACACTTGATTAGTTTTTTAAAATGTATGGTGCGTTCCGAATAAACCTCCTACAACTCGGCCATTCTGCTTTCAGTCTGCCCTCAGACTGACTCTAATACAATAAGATAAACTGAGCTGAATAAAGTTTACACACTAAGTTTCTTTAAAAATCTATGAGGTTTAGAACTAAACTAACAAAACATGTTTCTACACAATAATAAAAATGAACTTAAAACTAAATTAATCCTTACTTATAATACTCTCACACAGCCAGGCATTCACTCCTTCAACAATACTCCAGCACCTAAGTATTATCTAGGTAAAATCTTACTTACTACTTAAATGTAGGTACATTTGTTACACAGATTTACTATTATGGTTAGTTACAAGGTAGGTATTTTAATTCTTTGTTTATAATTACAGATAGCTAGGCATTTTAAGTTACACTTACTAAACTTTTGAACTTTATACTAGTACTCATTTACATCTTACAATGATATAAAATAAATGATACAATTAAATAGTTTGCTTGTTATGATACAACAACCTATCAACATTACTCACTTTATTACATAACAAATAGAATGGTAAGTAAGCTGTGTTCAACGGTAAGTTTGCAATATCAATTATTACTTTCTTATTTTATGAATGAAATAAGTTAAAATGTTAACAAGATATCTTTGAATTAAGGCCATCTTTTCATAAAATATACTCCTGTAGTGGTGTGTTTAGGTCCCTCTTTACTGTTGTCTAATTTCCTAACTTCATACCTATCTTTTCCCATATCTTTTACTACTTTATAGGGTCCAAAGAATTTTTGTTTTAATTTCAATGCATTTCCAAATTGAGTTCTTTGTATTGCTATGAGATCACCTATTTTATATTTCTGTCCTTCCTTGCTTTTACTATTAAAATTTCTTCTGTTTTCTTCTTGAATTTTTAATATCTGAGCTTTTGCTTCTTTCCTTAAATCATCTCTTTTGTCTATGAATTCTCTTCTATTTTGTTCTTCTAAATATTCTAATATTTTCATGTCTTCTTTAAGCCTCATTTTAGTCCCTGTTAATAATTCAAAAGGTGATGTTTGGATGGATCTTTGATATGAGCTATTTATTACCCTCTGAACTTTACTGACATGTTTGTACCACAGTGCACGTTCTTCAATGCACATCTTGGTCAGTACGGAGATAATTATTCGATTCATTCTTTCGGCTTGACCGTTTCCACGAGGTATTCCTGTTGTTCTTGTAATATGCTCTATTCCCTCTTCCTGACAATAATCTTCAAACTCTTTTCCTGTGAATGCTGTTCCTCTGTCAGTCACTATACGTCTGGGGTTTCCATAATCTTTTTGATGGATCTTTAATTTATCAACCGTTTCCTTTGCTGTAACAGTTTTAACTGGGTATATCCATACAAACTTTGTGTATCCATCTATGACAGTTAAGATATGGTTATACATCTTCTTGGTAGCATCCAAAGGTCCTAAATGATCACAATGAAGTGTATCTAATGGCAGTTCTCCTTTTGGTATAGGGTTTAAAAATCCTTCTTTCCTTCCTGTATTCCTGCTAGCTAGTAGACAGGGCACACATGCAGATATTACCTTTTCAATTTTATTATCTAACTTGGAAATGTAATAATCTTGTTCTACTATGTCTCTAATTTTCTTTTTTCCAAAATGTCCAATACTGTGAGCTCTTCTAATAATTTCCAGATCCATTAATTCTGGAACAACCAATTTCTTTTCTTCACCTTTGTAGATAACATCATTTTCAAGCACATAGTCTTCATACTTATTTTCTTTAAGAACTTCTTTAATTGCCTTCAATCCTGCATCTTCTTCTTGAGCGTTCTGTATGCGAACATGGAGTTCATTTTGAATAATGCATATATTTCGACTTAAAGCGTCAACATGTTGTATCTTCTCACCAGGTCTGTGCACAATAGTGTAGTTAAAATCTTGCAGGTACATAATCCATCGGGCTACTTTAGCCGAGACATCTTTTTTTGTTAAAGTCTTCTGGAAAGCTTGACAATCAGTGATTATGGTAAATGGAATTCCTATAAGGTATCTACGAAACTTTTTCACGCCTTCTATCACCGCTAGTGCTTCCAGTTCATAACTGCACCACTTTTGCTGAGTTTCACCAGTCTTTCTGCTCATGTAATGAACAGGGTGCATGCTACCATCTGTAGAATCCTTTTGCATCAGTACCGCAGCATATCCGTACTTGCAGGCATCTGTATGAAGTTCTGTCTTTAATTGTGGATCGAATATCTTTAAAACAGGTTCACAACATAGAAATTGTTTTAATTTCATAAAAGCATTTCTTTGATCTTCTTCAAAGTAGAATTCTTTCTTCTTTAACAGGTCACTTAGAGGTCGCGCTACCATAGCATAATTTGGAACAAATTTTCGAAAGTATGAGGTTAATCCAATGAAACTTTGAACTTCTTTAAGATTTTTTGGCACTGGAAATTTTTGCACAGCTTCCGTTTTCTCTTTTGAAGGCTGCACTGTTCCATTGCATACTACATGACCTAGGTATTCTACCGATCTTTGTAGTAACTGTGTCTTCTTCCAATTTATCTCGAGACCATACTCTGCAGCTACCTTCAGTACCTCTTCAAGTCTTTGGACTGCCTGGTGTTCGTCTTCAGCCAGGATAATTAGGTCATCAATGAAAATGAGTAGAACTCCTCTTCTTACAAAGTCGGTGAAAATAATGTTGATATATCTAGTAAAGAATTTGGGACAAATTGATAAGCCAAAAGGTGCTCGTAGGAATTCAAACTGACCTTCTGGGTTGCTGGTCACAAACGCAGTATATTTTATTGAGTCCTCATCTACTGGTAAATGGAAAAATCCATTCTTTAAATCTAAAGTGCTAAACACCCTAGCTGTACACAATTTATCTATGTGATCATTGATTACCGGCAAGGGATATTCATCTCTCACCATCTTCTGGTTTATCTTCCTGTAATCAACACAGATTCTTGTACTTCCATCTTTCTTCTTCACCAAAACGAGGGGACTGGCATATTCCGAATAGCTAGGACGTATGATGCCATTAACTAACCACTCTTCTATTTGATGTTTTACAATCTCTTCCTCTTGCAAAGCTAGACGCCGTGGACGCTGTACTACTGGTATGTCATCTTTCAATACTATTTTTAATTTTATTGGGGCTTCTTTTGTCTTTAAAGGTTTGTAATTATCTATTATAGTTTGGACTTGAATTGGTAAATCACTTTCATCAGTGCCACTGGAAAGTAAACACTGTAAATACGAACTATCATAACACTGAGGCCTTATCTCAATGATACCTTTGTTAATCATAGTGATAGTATTAACTAGAAAAGTTTGCCCCAGAATAACTGCATACGGAATGACACCTTTAGGCACTACATGAAAACAAACCTCATAACAATGACAATCTATTATCAACTTAATGTTAAACTTACCTATTGAATACACCTTACTTGAACCAAGACCGGTTAATAACATCCTGTCAGATTCACATTTGACTGATAACATCGTAAACACATCGTAGGATATTAGATTTAGGTCGCTACCCGTATCTATTAAACACTTTACTGTGATACCGCCTATGATAACACTTTTAACTGATTTATTCACTGGATTGTTATTGTTTACATTTAGAACACTACTTACTACTGTGATTATTACTTTGACATTGGCAACAACTTTGACACTGATGGATTATTTTCCCGTTTGACATTAGCGTGCTATCTCGTTCACTCTCCGTTCCGTTATCTATTCCTAGGGATTGATTCTGAGCGAACATGGAACGTGCCTTGGAGTTAGCTCCGCCTCCGCTGCTTCCGCCATCATTCCAACTCGTCGATGGTTCGCCTTTCCATTTTCCGCTTACGCCGTTTGACACGTCACCTTCTTGACATTCGGTACCAATATAGCCGAATTGGTTACATTTGAAGCACTTGGTACCTTTTTTGCATGAACTCGCTAAATGACCTCTTTCCCCGCACTTGAAACAACGATAAACTTTATCACTTGCGTTTTCCTTGACGTTAGTGTCGTCTGCTTTAGCTTGCCTTGAGGATTTGCGACACTCACGCTGCTTGTCCGTCGTACTGCGTGAATTTCCTCGTTTCACCATCTTCTGCTTCATAGCTTCATATTGTGCCAACTTTTCCTTAAGAACCGCATAAGTCGTAATACCATACAGACCAATTTTATTCTGCTCATAATCGGCAATCCCGTCTATTATATATTGGATCGAAACGTAGTCGGCGAACTTAGCCCTTTTGCCAAGCTCCTTCATGATGAGCATATATTGGTAATAGCTCTCATTGTTACGTTTTTTACGAGCCGCCATGATTTCATGCATTTGCTTGGTATTTATCGAATCTGGAAATTCCTTTAACAGGGCGTTCCTCAAATCTTCGTATGATCTGAATGGTTTTTCCGTTCGTAACCATAACTCAGCAGTTCCTGTAAGCGATCTTCTGGCTATGATGAGTTTTTGTTGAGCCGTCCAACCGAAGATTTCGGCATTGTCTTCGATGTCTTGTGACCACTTCGAAGACGAGTAGGTCATGTCTTCACCATTGAATTTAATTATGGTGTCTACCATACCATATTGCAAGGGTTGAATTTTTGCTTCCATGGTATCGTCTTTTTCCATGAGATGTCTTCGTAAAATACAACTTATTTTCCACCGGCGCGAGCGCGTGTTTTTTCGTAATGGCCGCCGTCGTTGTACCGGTGTTTTTTCTTCTTAACTTTCTTCGTCTTATACACCTTTAATATTACGGTCTATCCCGGACGAGGCTGTAGGGTGGTGTGGATGACCGAAAAAAATAATCTTCCGTCTTGAAAACTTCTTTTTATTATATAAATCACCTTAAAAACAGTGGAGTCGACTTTTTCCTCCTAGTTAGCTTGCCATACTCCCTTTCCCGCTCCCACTCACACTCTCTCATTCACTCATTGCTGCGTTCACACTTGATTAGTTTTTTAAAATGTATGGTGCGTTCCGAATAAACCTCCTACATATATATATACGAACCTGTGAGCTATCATATTTGCTCTGATCGAAAGCGCCCTACGCTCTCTGTCCATGTCCTCATCATCACGTAGGTGTTCAGTGACCATGTGCCCAAGATACTTAAAGCTCAACAAAACCATGTCGTCCGCGTAACTAAGATTGTTAACACATACGTTGTCTACGTGGCAGCCGACATGAATGCTGCTGAGCTCAACGATCAGCGCATTAATGTATAAATTAAACATAAGTGGGGATGACAATCCACCCTGTCTCACTCCACATTGTAATCCATATGGATCTGATAACATGCCTGCCCATTTGACATAGTTAACTTGACAATGGTACCAAAACTTTAGGATAGCAGTAGTCTCACGAGGTAATTTTGTGTCTTTAAGCTTATCCCAGAGTTAGTCATAATTGACAAGGTCAAACGCCTTTGAGAGGTCTAAAAAACAGGCATAAATAGGCGTTTTTCTACTGGTGTAATACTCAACAGTATGCTTTAGGCCCAGTATAGCGGCACCGGCACGGAAACCAAACTGTGCATCGTGTAGGTGGATACATTCCGCCAACTGGGCCTCAAGCACACTGTCCAGTATCTTCGCAACGACTGTCGCAAGCGAAATCGGCCTGTAATTCGATTTCAGCGAACTATCTCCTGTCTTGTTCTTCAAAATGGGAGTAACTATTGTTTTTGTAAGTTCACTGGGTAGGTAAGAGTGTCCAATCTACAATTTAAAAAACATCGACAAAAGTCTAGCAATGTGTGGCCCTGCATTTTGCAAATGCTCGACGCTGAGCCCGTCATGCCTCGGTGACTTTCCACCTTTCATATTTGTGATAATTAGTCTTAAGTCCTGAGCACTAATTTTAGACACTACGTTTTCACTAACGGGGTCCACGTCTATCATTGCATTACAAACTCCTAATGGAGATTCTACAGTGAAGTGATCTTTAAACAAGTTTGCGATCATCTTCGTGTCCGTGACACCCTCGATGCTCAGAGGAAGGCCAGGCCTCAAACTCAGTTTATTGGTCTGTTTCCAAAATTCACGAAACTTATTATTTGAATGCAGTGTCGCTAGCCGGTCCATTTTTATCTGCTCCTGATGTTGTTGGCACCATTTAAGTTTAGTTTTGAAAACCTTTCTGCTATGACACATTGATTCATAAATGAATCCTGCTTTAGGTTTACCCCACTGTAACCAATTCTGAAAATCAAGCCTGGCCACCCTATGAGCTTCAGCAACATACTTATTCCACCCCATAATTTGCCTGTTCTTACCACTCGTACCTACCCTATAGCTAGACTCAGAAGCCTCACTAAGTGATGAGACAATGTCATTATATAACTTATCTAGTATTTGCCTGTGTGCCACAACATTACGCCGTTTATCCCCGCAGTCTTGTAATTCTTTAGGAAAATCAATTTGTCTCAACAATTTATTACAAAGGTTTGTATACATACCAATTTGTTCTGGCTTCCTTTCACCCCAGGTCACTTTACTTTTAAGGACTGTTTCATAAAACAGTCATGTTAGTTTATCAGTCAAGAACTCGTTAGTGCTGTAATAAGCTTTCTCTAACAAAAGCTTTTTCAACCTATATCTTAACTTTGCACCTGTATCCTCTCTCCAATATTTTGGAAATTTATTGTAAAGAATTGGCGCCATACAGAATACACTCTTACGTAGTAACGCTGTTCGAGATCTCGGGATGCAAAGTTTGCTATTGTCGCGTCTATTTCGAGTTACTTGATCTGACACTAGGGGAAATAGATTTGGATTCATTTTGACAAACATAATGGTTTCAAAAATGTACATAGATGGAAGGGTCAAAATCTTATACTTTTTAAAGAGTGGTTTACAACTGTCAGTGACAAGGAGTCCGAACATAGTTCTTAGACATCTCTTCTGGGTTTTAAAAATAACGTCCTTGTTTGTGGAGTTTCCCCAAAATATGACTCCGTATCTTAAATTAGACGATACTAAGCCGTGATAAGCTGTTAGCATTGCGTCAACATTTAGCATTGGGGCTAATTTAAATAGTGCATATGTGGCATTACTATTTTTTTTGTTTAAGGCTTCTGTATATTGTGCTTTCCAATCTAATTTACTGTCTATGATTACACCTAGAAATTTGGTTGTGTCAACTTTGTTTATGCATAATGTTTGTTTTGTCAATATTAATTCTAAGATCATTGTTATCCAACCATTTTATCATAGATTCTATAGAATTGTTAATGTCCGTTTCGTATGTACTTCTATTATTACATGCAACTGTGATGGTACTATCATCGGCAAATAATGTCATTGGGTGGTCAACACTTTTGGGTAGGTCATTAATATAAACTATAAATAATAGTGGACCAACAACGGTACCTTGAGGAACGCCAAATTTTACAATACGTTCTGTTGATTTATGGATTATTTCATGTTTAGTCCTTTTATTTACTACAGGTATTTCTGTGAACTGTTTTCTGTTATTTAAGTATGATTGGATTAGACTTGAAACATTACCTCTAACGCCATAAGCTTCTAATTTTTTAAGAAGTATATCGTGACGGATTGTCGATTAGTGGTGTCCACTCGCTACAGCAGTGTCGGCGACTCGCCACTTGTGGTCGCTGCGGGCCACACAAGACGCCGATACGCGCCACTGTCGCGGTGCTCCACTCCCTGGTTGTACCAAATATAGGTGGCGACGGCGTCGTCTACGTCGTCTGCGTATTAACAGTAACGCGAGCAAACTTTCCGTGTCGGAGTTCATCGCAAGACTGCGGAGCTGAGAGTTGGTTATAAAATGTGGCGGCTTCCGAACACCGGTGGCTGTCGCTCGCTTCTGACACTGTTGACAAAAGTGGCGGTAGCGCGCGACAGCCACCGGTGGCTGTGGTTGGTGGCCCGTTTGCACCGAGCCTAAGTCTTGACGCATGATGTTTTCAATCATGTGCGGCTCATTTAAGTCAGCCTTAGTGGTGTCGTCATAAGGCTCCGAAAAAAAACCACTTGATAAAAATGGAGCACTTATAGATCGTCCGTTCATATATTTCAGCCACTTTATTTTTTAGCCAATGGCTAGAAAGGCCGCTTGCAAACACACGTTTTTTGCCGTGAAAAGTTAGTAGTAATATGTTATAAGCAGCATAAAAACTTGTGCAACTGCGTACAAGAAGCCTCATGAGGTATTTGAAATAATTGTGAATCACACATTTTAAAAATAACTATAATAATAGCAAGATTACAAATTGAATATTTGCAGGGTGGGCGATGAAAGAGGCTGGGACTTCTCATTATGTAGATAATGAGGATACAGATAATGATACACAAAATACTTTATTTTATATTTTTATAATAACATAACATTATAATTAATAAAATAATAAAATTATTCTTGTGATGTGTGTACTATGTAGGTAGCACATAGCAGTGATGTCTTAAGATAAAAAAATGCTATGTAAGGCTATTCCGACACGACACACCGCTCGTCCGTGCGTTTGGGCCGAAGAGGCAAAGGACTTTTTGCGCCTCGCGGTCTGTCTGTGTACGTGTGCTAGGCATCAACGGATTACATACAAGCCAATGCGACGTGAGATCCGCTTCAACGCCAAACCGCACGGATGGGCGGCGTTTGTGTGAGATTCGCCTTAGTAAAGAATCAATCAAAGTGGAAAATGACATATTACGAATTGACTGCAAACACTAGATACTGACAGATACTTCAGTATTATTTCGATGGAGGTGTCCGTTTTCGCATGTTATGCTGCGTTTTTTTTGCAGTAAATTTTATTTTACACTGAAGACTTTTTTCGCATTGCTACACAATTCTATAGGTACAAGTTAGTTTAATTAGAAATAGAGTATTGTTTTTGTTGTTCAGGGTCTCGTTCTGGCTGTCATATAAAAATAAACATAAAGTAAATCAGATGGAAGAGACACCGACGCTAAAACAGTTACCACGTATTCAGTTCATCATTCTGAACCAAAATTAAAACAAATTTAAAGAGAAACCACCAGCTGTTTGTTATTCAAAAAAAAAAATTATTTTTTTTATGAACTCATGGCTAAATAATAACAGCGGCACGGGTCGATCTTTAAGGTTAAGCCGTGCTTGCCGAGGATTATCCGTGCATGGGTGACCATTATTACATACCAAATTTCCTCCGTGCCTCGGAAAGCACGTTAAGCCGTTGGTCCCGGCTGTCATTTGTTTGTATTTGATCTTTGACAGTCGTTACGAGTAGTCAGAAGCCAAAAACCCAAGCCTGTCTGACATTCAGGATTACTAAGGGGTATCGTATTACCCAGTTACTGGATTGTGGAGGTCAGATAGGCAGTCGCTTCATAGAAAATACTGGTACACAGCTGCATTCGGTTAGACTGAAAGTCGACCCCAAGATAGTTTGGGAAAATTCTAGGCAGATGATGGAGGGGGTTCAGAATGATGGATGTAACTATTTTAGCGTCGGTTACCCTTCTACCCTATAAACTATAGCAATGATGGTATAGTAAAATAAGTTTTTATAACTAGTAAATGCTAAAACATTTTAAAATAAGAAAATGTAAATTCCACACTTCGCTGCCGTGCAAAACCACACAGCTAGTTGAAAAACACAAGGAACAATTCTTGAAGTGCAAAACAATAATAATATTAGTAGCTACCTTATAGCTACGAGTAGAGGATACTATGAGGATTATAGTTTTGTCAGTCGTCACCATCAAGATAATCAACTAACTGCTGTCAAAGTAATAAAGTCGAAAGCGCACAATGTCTGTTAAGCCGTATACAGACAATGCGAGGCATGCGCCGCGAACAACGCACAGCGAGGGCGAGCCAACGTATGGCCGGGGAATTTGTTGTGCGCCGTTCGTGGCGCATGCCTCGCAAAGTCTGTATCCACCTTTACGTGCACAAAAGTAGGAGTATGCCATTGGCTTGCACAAAAGTACGCCAAACAGAATGACGTAAATTATAATTATCTGACCGGCATGTAGCCAGCTGCACTGCTCTATCGTTGGCTTCGTTTGCTTGTACAAAATGTACGCCAGTATCTTGTAAAAGTATAGAAACAGTTATCTGTACATCATTCTACCATTACATTCTGTATGGCATGCAAGTAACTTTTGTGCAAGTTACACACGTCAACAGATCAAGCTAAACATTTATAGTACTTATGACGTGACTTTGCATAGTTCCCCGTATAATGAGAGATCCGTATAAACTGGTTTTGTATCGTATGATTTGTCGTCGTGCGTACTTGCAGCTTACTATTACTATTTGATCAGTTTTAACATCATTAACATAACGTACTACAAGGATATTTTGGCGTTCAAATGACATTGAGAGAGAGGCGCTGCTAGTTGACGCATTTATATACATTAGGTATTCTGTGAAATGTTTAAAAAAAATGTATTGACAGCTTTAGTTGAAACTTTTGGTCACACACTTAAAGATCCTTGTATAGCTTGACTACTTTACGTGTGCAGTTCAAAGTGACGTTGCTTGTCAAGAAAATTTGCATCAAGCATCAACATTGAAGACATAAATGTCAAACATGATACTTACATTTATTTTAGTTCTTAGTTTTCTCGCCTGCACAGATAAGTCGTTATTTCTATTATAATAGAAAAAGTTAATTCTAAAATTGGATTGGAAAGAGTAAGTTCTTTATATAATATACTTATAAATATTAAAATCGCCGTGTTCTACCTACTGGTCCCAAGATAAGAGACAACATTAATACATTTTCGAAGACAAGCTTTAGGCAATTTTGAAAAATATTTTTCTCTTAAAAAGGTGTTGATAGAAAAATTTGCATATTATTTTACAAAAACAGACAAGAAAACACTCTTAATGAAGTTTTTAAAATTGCGTTTCAATTGCATGCGCACATCAAGCAGAAGCTGAACTAGTTTTGATGGTATACATTATCATCCTCCTGCCCTTGTCCCATTTTATTTGGGGTCGGCGCAACACGTCTTTTCCTCCATTCTCCTCTAGCATTCGTCATGCTATCATTTACTTCTTTTTCCTTCATATAATTTTTCACAGAAACCATCCATCTTTTCTTTGGTCTTCCTCTCCCTCTCCATCCATCCAGATTTATTTTCACCACTCTTTTAGTCATATGTGTTCCATCCCTCCTCATCACATGTCCATACCAACACAGACAACTCCCTTTCATCTTTTCTGTAACAGGCGCCCCTTTCAAACTTCCTCTTATATGCTCATTTCTAACTTAATCCATTTTAGTCACTCCACACATCCATCTCAACATTCTCATCTCTGCTGCATGCAATCTTTTTTCATCCGTCTTCTTCACTGCCCAGCATTCCGATTTATGCAGAACGACAGGTTGAATCAAGGACTTGTATATTTTTCCCTTTAACTTTAGAGCCATCCGTGGTTTTGATGGTATACAATGCTTTGGAATTAACAACAAACTATTTTTATATTTTAAATATTATATCTTAGTATGGAGTTACATAATTAAAACTGTAAGAGTAAGCTTATGAAATTCGATAGCAAAAGCTATAACAACGAGATATATAATGTAAACGTGTGTATAATGTAAAAGTACGTCTTCCAGTGACAAATCTGTTTTCCGCACTTTTTTATTAAGGCCTGGATACACACCACATCTTACTTGCGCAAATATTAGTTTGCACAAGGAAGCATAACAAAGTGTCAGTTTGGTCTAAATGTGCATTCGTTATGCATAATGTGCTTTCGTTCTTTTCCCACTCTTTTAAGTGTTTTGTGAATAGCATACACACTTAAATGTCAATGACAATAATGCTCGTATTCAATGAACAGAATACGAGCATTTTATCTTTATATTTTCAATCGTTTGAAAATGTATTTTAATTTCAAGTATTTTTAGCTTTAAGTGAAATTGTATTTATGATTCAGTCAGTTTTATTAAGAACTTTTAACCTTATGGTTGAATGATAGATTTAATTTACGTATGAATGCAAGCTGCTGCCTGTAACCGGGTCGTTACAATCATTCAAATTGCTGCCTAAGAGTGACGATAAGGTTAATATTATTTTTTAATGGAGTTCATTCGCACGTCATCTCGAGATGTGGACACGGTCCGGGTCGTTGTGGATGTGGTGGTCTGCGTCCTGGACAATGGAAGTCCCTTCAGCTGCCGGTACCTGTGCACAAACATTGCTGTTAGCGACAAAACAGTTAGCAAGCGTAAGGGATGCATGGTAGCCATAGCTTGGAGTTAGAACATTTAAAGTTGAGTTTAAAATATATAAAGTCGTTAGTTCAATTTGCTAAGGCAATTCGGTTTAATCTCGCTTTTAGTGCAACTATTTTTAAAGATTATTTTCCAATAATAACAGTAAATGTTTTCAGTGGTCTCTGCACTAAGCTTGAGGTTTGCATTGCAAGGACCAATACAATGTTAAATTTCAGCAATCCATTAACTTTAAAAAAAAGTACGGAAATCTTCCAAATAATAATTAATGGTTCGAATCTTTTATCATGAAAAATAGTAATTTGATGAAATATTTCATTTTATAATCTTATCTAAAAACTACTTTATCTTACTAGTTTAAGAAGCCATTTTCCAGAACATTGTCATTCACATTCAAATTAAAATTGAAAGCGCAAACATTAGATGCCCATCATTGCAAACACTCATCCAACTACGTTAGGTGCGCAAAACTCCCTACTTTAATTCATGACCTAGAATATTAAGATTTAAGGTATAGTTTTGAATCAATAAAATTAAAGGCCCGGCTATGCGCAGCGATTGGCGTGTGCGAATAGTTTGTGCAAAAGTTTGCGCAATGTGTTCAAATTCTTTGCACAGTATACTGTTTTGCCTTCCATCGTCACATGTTTCCCTGTGCGAAATGCAACTTGCGCCAGCACGCGTAGCATGATCGCCGTAGAAACAGGCTATGTCGTTGGAAGAATCGACAAACTGACACATTGTCATTGTCTATCTGTCATTATTACGATTCTTCCGCGTAAACAAAACTCGTTTCTACAGTGGTTATTTTACGCGTACAGTAAGATTGAGCGCGTAGCTGAGCCTTAAGAATTCTTACTTTGCTTACTATTTTCATATTTTTAAAAATAATAGTATTCCAGGCCATGGATAGGTCACAATAAATCACATTAAACAACAGAATTAGCATTGTTAAGCTTATTCACATAGTTTCCTCAAAATAAAGCAAAACACGTTTAAGTTTTTAGTGAAATCAGCAGCAATTCACGTACTTTGTATAATATCTTCCTCCACCTGCTCTGTTCGCTGTTCACCTCATTTGTTTACATTGTAAATCTATCAAATACGCTATGAATTTCGGTCGTGCACACTATCTTTTCCCAAACCAAAATTGTTAACTAGAAGTGCAAATAGGAAATCAGTTGGTGTTTAAAATACAAAGTCTTTTCATAAAAAGATTTATTAAAAATATCACTTATCATTAGACATTTACAAATTAACCCTTACAAGAACTACGTTATTCACATCTAAGCCGCATACTACTGTTCACAAGCCCACACAATTAGTTGTTAACACATTCTTGCAAAAGTTAGTCCAAACTACCAGTAAGTAAATCTTAATAATTGTGCACTCGACTTTTCTGTACCTTTTCATTCGCTTTCTATTCCATACATCTCAATTCTGCCCCAAAAGTGATTTGTTCAATTCTTTTGCTATTAATATCGATGTTTTTGATTACTCGATTTTTATTCGTCGGCATCATCTGATGTCAAAGTGGTTTATATGTTGTATTATTACTTGTTTCGTTAGTATTATGCTTGTCTTTAAAATTGAAGTCTTTATTTTTCCCAGCGAGGCCAAGGGATGCAATTACTTTGTATTTTGGACTTAAATGGTTATGCGTTTTTGGATCCACTTTTTCCAGTCTTCTTCGACTGTTGTTTTTACCGTCTAAAGGCTGGCATTTCTGTCTGTGGTAATCTGCCAACGGTGTATCTTTTTCTTGTTGACATCGTTTGTCTATCTGCTGATATTTGAATTGGATAGTTGGAAATCTTTAGTCGAGGGTACAGAATGGGGCAGTCATAAGATATTTTAAAAATATACTTAAAAAAGTCGTAAAACTACATAATTTTATAAAAATGCAGCCAGTTCATCTCGAGATTTGGACTCAGTACTAGTTGATGTGGTTGTGGATGTGCTGTTCTGCGATCTGGACATTGGGTCCGCCCTCAGCTTCCCGTATCTGTGCACAAACATAACTGTTAGCGACAAAACATTTGGCAAACTTAAGGGATGCATAGCAAATATAGCTTAAAGTTATAACAATTAAGGTAGAGTCCGAAATATAGTTAATATTTATTTATTTCTGTCAAGGCAATTTGGTTCAATCTCGCTTAAGGCTCAGATATTATTCCTATCATTAGAATCACAATGAATTCTATTTCCTTTATCTTAAAGGTTTGAAATTGTTTTTGATTACCCAATTGAAACAGAAGATTTGACTATAACGTTATGACTTTGATTTATTTAGAGTTTAAATTCCAAAAACAAAAATAAATGCTAGGTTTTCAGTGGATTCTACACTAAGCTCGAAAGTCGTCTCTCAAGGATCAACACAATGTGATATTTCAGATATATCCAATCCAGTCTTTGTTAATAATTTTGACAGTAAAAATAGTTGATTGGAAGTTTTTCAATTAATAAAAAAATGTTTTTACATTTCTATTGCCACAAAGGAAGTAATTACTCGTTTTTTACCATCCTATCTAAAAGCTACTTTAAAGTAAATATATTTCGAAATCTGTTAGTCACATCAAAATTTAAAGCGTAAATATTAGATGCCAAACAATGCAAACATTCATACAACTGCGTTAGGTGTGCAAAATTCCTAATTTTAAGTCATGGCCTCGAACACTACGATACAATGTATAGAATCAATCAAGTAAACGGCGTGCGCAAGTAGTATGTGTCAAAGTTTGCGCCAAAGATATAAAAAAATGCGCATCACACACAGAAAGTGGGCGCGGGTGGTGCGCGGGACGGTAGCGGGTTGTACGCGGGAGCCGCGTGAGTACGCGTGCATGTTGGTTGCCCACTACCACAAACAGAGCAAGTCGCGCGCGTGTACCGCGCTTCACCCAACCCGCGCTCGTCCCGCGCGCGAACCGCAACCGTTCCATGTGTGTAATGCGCTTTAGTGGAAAAAAAATACGCAAACATAGTGCGCGGTTTTTTGTTTAATACCTTTTGCACGATATACTGTTAATAATATTACTTGGGCAACTTGCTACTTGCGCAAGCAAGATGTAACCAAACCGTAGGAACTCTTATTTTGCTTACAAAAGTTATTAATTAAATATTATCGAATATTGTAGTGTATTCCAGGCCAAGGGCTTGTCACAATAACCTACACTAAACAACAAAAAAAGCATTGTAAAGCTTGATCACAGAGTTGCCTTAAAATAAAACGAAACACGTTAAAGTTTTTAGTCAAATCAGTAACAATCCACGTACTTTGTATTATATCTTCCTCCACCTGTCCTGTTTGCTGTGCACCAAATTTGATTGCGTTGCAAAAACAAAGTAAAATGCTAAAAATTTAATTCTAATTTCGTTCGTGCACACCACCTTTTCCCAAACCTAAATTGTTATACAGAAGTGCAAATAGGAAAACAATTGGTGCTTAAATACAGAGATTATTTCTTATTATATAAAGGTTTATTAAATATATCTTAAATTAATAAACATTTACAAAACCTGCGTTATCTACGTCCAAACCGCACACTACTATAGACAAGCCTATTAATTAGTTGCCAACACATTTTTGCAAAAGTTAGTACACAACTACCAGTCACTAAATTCAATAAATTGTGTACCAGACTTCTCTGTACCTTTTCACTCGCATTCTATTCCATTCATCTTAAGTCTGTCCCAAGAGTGATTTGTTCAATTATTTTGCTATTAATATGATTGATCAATGTTTTTGCTGTTAATTCTTCAGTCAACAGTCTTGTATACGTTTTGATCAACGACGTTTTTGGATACTTGATTTTCATGCATCGGCACCATGTGATTCAATGTGGTGATGTTGTTTCTCGGTTTAGTATTCTTTTTCTTGTCTTCAAAATGGAAGTTATTCATGTTCTCAGCGAGGCCAAAGACGGTTGCAATTCATATTTGTTGTTGACTATAAAGGTAATGCTTTGTTGGATCTACTTTTTCCAGAGTCTCCGAATATTGTTTTAACCGTCTCGAGACTGGCATTTCGGTCTTTGTTTATTTGCCAACGTGTTATCTTTTGATTGCTGACATTATTCATCACTCTGCTGTTATTTGAATCGGATCGTTGGAAATCTTTAATCCTGGGTACAGAATGAGGCAGTCTTAGGATTTTTGAACAGTTACTTATTATACTAGTCATTCATTAACACAATTTTGTATAAATGCAATCATGAGGTTCGTCACTACACTAAACTTATTTCGAAATAACTTAATTGTTAAAATTAATTATCCTAAATACGAAATGCATCACAGTCTATCTGAATACTATATTAATTAACCTTTGAGTGATAATTATGTTTTATGATAGCCTCTTATTTTTTATAAACTGGTTAAAGTAAAGTATTGAAAAAAAATCTTATAAAGATCAAGTACTTATTACAATGTCTGACATATTTAAAAAAAGATCTAAAGACTCGATTACATCAGTACGTGTTAGCTTAACAAAAATTTGACATAATTAATTGACTATATGCTGTATAATTGAATTAAATGCATTGTTATAATAAAAATAAAAACTGAAGTAACTGTTGGCTACACATATTGGTATATGGAAAGCCTGACATAAAATTTCATCATTAATACAGTACAATTACGTGACTGACTGTGCTCCCTCCACCAGCATTCATTATTGATGTATCCATGATAATAGTTTTGGCGTCGAGTGCACTTAAACCGGTTGTAGCGGCCAAGTCTTTCAACTGTATTGACAGTACCAAAAGGTGGGTAAACTTTAATTTATATAAACCTAGTAGTAAATACGTAACATACACTGGTGTTTGTAGTCATGAACTGAACTTAAGTCGGACTAACCACGCCTACCATCCGTCCTGTTTGTTTCTAAATTGATATATAAATGCCTACTTTTCATCTATCAAAGTACCGGGAAAATATTAATTATATTCATCTTTTACATTGATTAAAGTGAGGTATGGCATCTTTAGTATTTATTGAAACAGGATGCAACTATGGGTTTGATAAAGATAGGTAGCTGGAGGAGGTACCTTATTCGCAGATCCGCCAATGCGGCCAAAAAATTGTAGGAATACGATTGTGCGTGTTTTCAACTGTTGTCATGGCAATACAGTTCGACTAAATCCAAAAATGGATTTGGTTTGGCTCTTAGAATATGAGTGTTAGACTAAGATCAATATTCCTATGTCAATTCAAACCACCGCTCTTTTCGTCCCTTCGACGACAAATACAAAACAGGACGAACCTCTTCTTAATCATTTTCCAGGTTTTCTTCTTGCAGACGAATATAATGAAGATGATCAGGCCGACGAGCACGTTGTAGGCATCAGAGAACTGCCAGAAGAAGTCAGCATCAGGGTAGAAGGAGCTGACGACCTCTAGGAGCCAGTTGATCCCCATTACAGTGAACAACTTCACGTATAGAGAGAACCTGGAACATTTCAATTTCATACTTTTGGCCACAATGAAATTGTTATTATTAAGCTTAATAACTAGTATTATTTCACTCTGGCTTCTAATTTTAGGCTAATTGTATAAATAATGCATAATAATAACTTTTCATCACCACTGCCTCTCAAAAATGGTGGACGAAAATTGTTAAAAAGAGAAAAACAAGAAACATTGCGAAACATTGTGAGGAAACCTTAGAACAAAAATCTAAGACGTGATGGTCATGCCCATGCGGATGCCCAACCAGAGAGGAGGCCTGTATCCTATATCCCAGTGAGAACATTAAAGAGTATGCTATGCAAAATCAGGAAAATAATAACGTTCCACGTCATACTCGTGAATTGAGTTCCTTTTTTTGTTTCTTTTTCTTTTTGTCTGATAAGTGCCTAAACTCCTGTCGGAGTTTTTATACCTCCCCCATGGCCCTCTGAATTGAGTTTGCTCTAAGGCATGCTGGTTTGCATTCATTCATTGCTAGTAATAATTCTACAACAGGCACATGAATCCGAAAAATCGGACGAGCGTCTTGGGTTCGAACTCGAGACTTATTACTTGGCAGTCCGACGGTAACATTACTAGGCTATCACTACTATGTAACGTTTATATTCATTTATTCTTGGTGGTGTATAACCTGATATAAATAACCGTTTTTATCGTAACCATGTAGTGGGTTGAATCGTAAGAACCAATTCTTTTCTTTGTTACTAAAGATAAACTTTTTTTTTTTTACGCATGACCTGTTTTTGCATGTGTTCTTGGGTTTGGGCATGGGGCTTCAAAGGATGGCTTAGTGTTATTGGGTTTATCAGTAGCAACCACGGAGTCTGTCTTTGGGTCCGTTTGATGGTATAGGGACAAGCCTAACAGGCGATATGTGGGTGTAGTTATGTTTTAAGCAGATTTAGGTACCTACCTCTGAGTGTCCTTCCTGTCTTGGTCATGTGTGGAGCTTTCTTTGCCTCGCAGCATCTTCGTCTCTTTCTTGATCTTCCAGATCTTGAAGGCAGTCAGTCCGAAGAATGTCAAGTTCGCTATGCAGAGAAGCACTATCGGCCCATATAGGTAAAGCAATTTGCTGTGTCCTGAAAAATATTAGAACTTGGATATAGCAGTGATCAACTAACAAATGAACTGAACTTTTAACTAGGGAAGCAGATTGATAGAATTATCGCCAGGGTAACTTTCGAGAGGGTACGTTTTTAAGAGTTCATATCATACAAAAGGATTAGAGATCACATTGATTATGGTCTTGGATATTTTGTAAATACAGAATGAATTTTTCAAATGGGCGTGGTTGACCAAATTCGAAACTATGAGGAATAGCGAAAAATGTTCAAAGGAGTCTCGACCCCTATTTTGATTGAAACTAAAACTACATCATTAGACTTTATAAAAATCAATATTCCTAACCAGGAAACGAACCCGTTGTTTTGAAAAGCACGCAGCTCATAAGGATCAAATTCTGAGAAGTACGGTACGGTAAAAACTGACCAGATCTTTCTGCCGTATTCTGCATGATCTGCCGCATAATTAAAGTAAAAGATAAAACTATACAAAAATAGCACTTACCATATATGAAGCATCCTTGCAGTCGGAGCTTGGGCAGCAGTGGGTGCTGCATAGGCAGGTCAGAGAACTCCAAGGCAGCAAGTGTGATGGTCAGTAGGGTTGGCACTCCAAATGCGTAAAGGGAATAAAACGCGAACCGTTTGTTAGGAGATCCTGAACGACCATGAGCTCGTTTGCCACTAGGAATAGAGAGAAAATAAAGTTATGCTGGTGCTACTAGCTACAGCCTACAACTGGATAAAGAATGAACGAAAAGAGGTTTATTTAGCACATGCCACAAGTGCATACAAAGCTTAAATCTAAAAAAAAAAAATGAAAATTGTGTGTCTCACGGCTGCGCCAAATAGACCCAGTTCAGCAAAATGCAGCTAAACTACCCGACGCTGTTTATCAACAGGAGCATATAGTAGCTATATGAAAGATGACTTTATCTTGTTATTTTTTTGTATTTTATTAAATAGTTTTATCATTGCTTATTGTAAATCATCATCTTAGCCTAGCCTTTTCCCAAACTTTGTTGGGGTCGGCTTCCAGTCTAACCGGATGCCTTTGAGTGAGTTGTTGACTGAGTTCAGTATTTTCCATGAAGCGACTGCCTATCTGACCTTCACAACCCAGTAACTGGGTAATACGATACCCGTTGGTAAGACTGGATGTCAGAATTTCGGCTTCTGACTACTCTTAACCTTAAAGATCGACCCGTGAGGCTGTTATTATTTAGCCACGAGCTCCTCCATTCCTTATTGTAAAAATGTTTATTTTAACTTTCCGATAGCTTGGATGTATTTGTTTTGTTGTACATGTCTATTAAAACAGTGGTCTCTTAGAAACAAATTTAAAGCTCGTAGCACCGAATGTAAAATCACGAACAGACTTCAGGTTTTTTGTATGGTTATCCAGTATGCAGAATGGTATCTGTTTGTAACGACAACCATGGTTGTCAAGTTAGAATGATCTTATAAGAAAACCTAGTATAAGAGGTCTACCGAACTTGCATTTAAAATATATAAAAAGTCGAGACATTGAAGAGTCACCTTCTTTAATAGCTAATAGTCATCATGTGCCTTTTCCCAATTTTGTTGGGGTCAGCTTCTAGTCTAACCAGATGCAGCTGAACACCACATGTACGACTGGCTATTTGACCTCCACAACCCAGTTAGTACTGGCTAAAACAAAACCCCTTAGTAAGACTGGTTTCCAGACTTGGCCACTGACTACTTATAACGACTGTCAAAGATCTACAAATGACAGCCAGGACCAACGGCTTAACGTACTTTCCAAGGCACGGAGGAAACTCGGTATGTTAAGATGGTCACAAGCAGAATTCAGGATTTTTGTATGATTGTCCAGAATGCAGATTGGTAGCTGTTTGTAACGACAACCATGGTTGTCAAGTTAGAATGATGTTATAAGACCGATGGACAGTCAGACTGGGGCGGTCAACCATCCATAGAACAGCTTAGGCAAGCGCTTAAAATAAATAAATGACGATTGATCTGTGTGACTGTTTTTTTTTTTTTTGTATGGCATCTCGCAGTTCAGCTTCTGAGGCTGGCTTCTGCTTAACCGGACTAATCCTGTGGATGCCTAGAATTTAAGGCCTCCCGCCAGGGCAGCAAAATTATCTGTATTAAGCGACAACTCGCTAAGGGCACCCCCTGCGGGGTCGGGGCTCGGCTTAGGGTGTCGCTTGGGGAGGGCAGCAAAGAGACTGGCTGGATCTGAGTGATTTACTGTTTTTATTAAGAGCACCGGGCTCCTTTATCAGCTTTGCACCAATGCAGGTATGGTACAAAAATACTGGAATAACAGGTAATTCGTATAAACTAGTCTGGCAAGTAGCCTTTTCGGATTTCCCCTTAAATTGAACTTGGATTCATCTTTACCTAAGTTTTGTAATATTAAGTTAAAGGTCAAGTTGAGCCATAAAAATAAAATCTGGTTTATTTGAATATACACGAAGTAAATCACCTCATCACGAAGCCGTCAGCCAAGCATTTTGTACATGAAACTAAGTAACTTAACGCAAAAAATATTGCTGGGAAACGAATTTTTTTTTGGGGGGTGTAAAATCATGTTTTGTGGTAGAACTCAATGTAACATTAAAAACTTGTATTTAAAAAAATACTTGTCATAAAGTTGGAACTTTGACCCCTAATATCTCCGTAACTAGAAGGTTCCCAGGTACGGTGAAAACAAAAAAAATGATCGCAATGACAAGGAGAACCAGTGCCTTTCAGCTTCGTTAAGAGGTGTTTTACACCCTTTATTTAGTTTATTTTTGCGTAGGGCTACTTAGTTTTTTTTTTTTTTTAAACGTTGCCCCACGCTAGGGATTTCTCCTGTAACGTGGGTGCGTTTACAAACAATTAAACTCACATACACAAACAGCCAGACCCGGAACAATTACCTTATTAATGTAGGTCAAAAAAATATTTGTTCTGTGCGGGGATCGAACCCGCGACACGCAGCGCAGCAGTCGATCGCTCAGCCACTGCGCGAACCGTGCCGTCAATATGATGAATAACGTCAGTTTGATGTACAAATGAATGCATGGTTGACGGCTTCGTAAAAGTTCCGTTTACACGTTGTATAACAGATTATGATTTGAAGCAATTAGTTATAACTACAGGGTGTAAAGGAGATTCACGAGCAAGTTGTTTGTTACCATGAATTCAGATCAAGGTTCTTGATCTCCCACTGACAGTCTCAGTCCTCAAACTGAATATTTTTTGAAAAAAATGTTCCTGCGTTAGGTTGTCTAAAATCATGTGCTATGTTAGCTATCATAATACACACATCAAAAGTGTCTAGGGATCAACATATATTTTTGCAATAACTTTTCTCCTGATTGATATTAATTAAAATTTTCTTTAAGGATTCATCAAATAAAGTGTTTTCGTTTGTCACAGTAACGATAAACCAAGTCACCTTTGCATTAATAAAGAAATTTGCCATTTTCTAATAAAGGGATTTTTGACATTTGAACCACTAACATTAAAGTTCGAAAAAAAGACTGAAATAACAGTTTTCTTTAAAATTTTATTGGGTAACTTAAACAATTAATAATCCGTGTTTCTACCGCGAACACTAACAACACAAGAACATCGGTTTGGCATACTCAAAATGAGTTCATCCAAATCACGCTGTGGAATGGCCGCCCATGTTCGTTGCAACAACAAAAAAAGGTCTTCTTGCGACTGGATACCCTCCATATTCGGCAGAGCTCTTCTCTGTAGCATATCCCATGCATGCTCAATCGGGTTCAAGTCTGGCGACTGAGCAGGCCAGGGCAGGACATTGATGTTAGCTGCGGCGAGAGTCTGTCTTACAACTCTTGCGGTGTGCGGTCGTGCATTATCATGCATTAACTGAAATAAGGGACCGATTTGCACTTGTAGAGGAACGATGACGTCTGATACAATCGTCTCAGCATAAATTTGAGCGTTGAGGTTGCCTCTGATCCAAATCAACTCAGTTCTTCCGCCGATCCAAATACCCGCCCATACCATGATGGTTCCACCACTATAAGGATGGACTTCCTGGCAGGATTTTAATCGCTGTTGGCGTCCAGGGCTTCTCCAGTGTCGTATACGTCTTGTATCCGGTCTCATACCAAAACGAGACTCATCAGAAAAGCACACGAAACGCCATTGTTCTTCTGCCCAATTTCTGTGTTCAAGAGCCCATTGATATCGAATCCTACGATTGTGCATTGCTATAGGTGGTACCCGTAGCGGTCTTCGGGAATGAAGGTTCACTTCATGCAAGCGGTTTCTGACTGTTTGGTCGCTAATTAAGTTCCCTGAAGAGTGATGAAGCCTCACGGCTAACATCATGGCGGTTATTGTTGGAGCTCTTCGAGTTAAGATTTGAATGTATCGGTCTTGTCTCCGTGTGGTGCAGCGATACCGTCCTCCATGGCGCTCAGCCACGGTACCAGTGCTTCGGTAACGTGTCCAAAGTCGACTGATAACACTCTGACTTGTATTCAGAGCTAAAGCCACAGTACGTTGCCGGGAACCAGCTTCTATCATTCCCACGGCTCTGAGCATTTCTTCCCTGCTTAAATGACGTCGCCGCTCCATAATAACGTTGGTTTTAATCAGTAGTAGGGAAACAGTAGCGCTAATAATGTCTTCAATGCGTTGTATGTTTTTATAGGGAAAATATTGACAGCTGATTTTCATCTTTTACTCGAATTTGATTCACAGTTCCTGATTCAAATTATGAAACGCACCAAAAAGGATCCATATAAATTTATAAAATCATAAATTTATTACAAAGCCACATCTCAATCTCAAGAAATCCGCATAAAAATGCTTGATCCCTAGACACTTTTGATGTGTGTATATTGCACATCGATGTCCATGTACATAATGGATTGGGGACTTTTCCTCATCAGCAGGAGCTTTGATGAAAGGAACCCGAAATTCTAAAACTAAACTTTTCGCTTTAGCATAACTGTTACAAAGAATGAGTAGAGTTGAAAAGTGGACTTGAACTTGACATTTTCCCTATAAAAAGAGTTGCTTTTACAATGCACTTCCACAATGCTACATGAAAAAAACTGAATATGGGATCGGACTGGGTAAAGAAAACGACATTCTATTTTGTCCGTCAGACAGGTAATACAAAAATATTAGACACGTATTTTTTGTTTTATCAAAAAATTACTTAGTTAGAACTCATTAAAGTTGGAGAGTGGCGGCTTACTACGTCGCAAGTGGGTATAAAACTTACCTACATGTGACGTCATGCGCCATTTCAACTCAATATATCTCAGTAATTTTATGACCACGTGAAAAAAGAAAAAATACGTGTCCAATACTTTTCAATAAACTACCCGACGGACAAAGAAAAAAAAATAAGACTATCCCCTATTGTTTTGTAGCTTGTATGCTGGTGAAGTTGTACCTGCTGTCATTTGCCACTGGCAAACAATTGTCAAGAAACGCCTCCGGGGACACTAGGCTCTTACCCAGGAGTTGGTGCAGTCGAGATATGGATGATGATGAAGAAACATGTTAGTTACCTGAATGTCCACCAGATGTCGTAACACATGACGTTCAACCAGAAAAATGCTGCCAGCAGAGAGTAGTAGACGATGAATGCTGTAACAAAACACACAATTTTAGCATGACTATCATGAACAGGATCAGGTTTGACACAACATAATCATAATCTTCACACATTATCATCACGCCTGTAATCCCTGAATGGTTAAGCAGAGGAGTACCTAATAGTCAACCACATTTCGCCAGTAATGTTTCATCATCATCATCAGCCTATAATGTTCCCACTGCTGGGACACAGGCCTCCTCTCTGTGAGCGTGAATGGGCTATAATCCACCACGCGGGCCCAGTGCGGGTTGGTAGATGTCACATATCTACGAATTTTTAGTTCTAGGACATGCCGGTTTCCTCACGATGTTTTCCTTCACCGTTTTTGAGGGCAGCGGTGATGAAATAAATTACACAAAGTAATGCGCCTGCCTGGGTTCGAACTCACGGCTTACTGCTCGTAAGTCGGGGCTGCCACCACTGGGCCACCGCTCCTCGTAGTAATGTTTAACTCCCATGTAATAGGGGGCGGGCCTATTGCCATCCTGACCGACTCAGATAGCAAACCATTCGTCTTTTGTTTTATCGGTTTACACTGCTACCAAAATAATATCTTAAATATAATAAATATTAAATAGAATCATTAGCATAGTTACCTCCTTGAATTTGACGAGGATGCAAAACAACACCTTGTATGTAATAGACCAAATAAGACGAAACGAAAAGATTCTCATAATATCGCATATTTTTTATAACCTTTGAAATAAGGATAAATAAACTGATAAGTATTTAACTCATGATTCAATTCTTGAGACGCATTTGAAAACAACATCAAAACACACTTTGATATTTACAAACATGTCAAGGCTATATTTTGTTATTTACAAAAATATAAAGAAATACCCGCTACAAAGTGGATATGTTTTTACCTTATGATTCAATTCTTGAGACGCATTTGATACAACATCAACAGACACTTTGATATTTACAAACATATCAAGGCTTTAATATTTACAAAAAATTAAATTAAAAAAACCCCGACATTAGTGTCCTCTAAAAAACCATAAATAAAATAATCCAAGCGTCTTAGCGTCGGGGGTCCGCTTTGTTTTGTGCTTGTACTAAGCGGTCTACTTAGCGGTCCCCCGACGCTAAGACGCTTGGATTATTTTATTTATGGTTTTTTAGAGGTCACTAATGTCGGGTTTTTTTTAAATTTTTAATTTAATTTAACTTCATGCTTTTTAAACCTATATTATTGTATCTTAGCCTTGACTGTCCCAATCCTGGGCATAGGCCTCCCCCATTGCTTCCATTTTTCTCGGTGTTGCGCTGCTTCTCACTAATGAACGAAAACTAGGAGTTAAAAAAAAACTTATCTTTTAGGGGGGGAGGGGGGGTGCAGTGCTCCCCCCCGGCCATGCCTATGGTGACAAGTAACCAGATTTCAAATTTCGAATCGACCAGATCTGTGGAAGTTGTTTGTTTCCCTTGAATTAGAAAAAGGGTGATGACCTTTGAACGGCTGAGCAGATTTTCTTGAAACATAGCTAAGAACACTCTCGATCAAAATACCTTTCAACCGAAACCAATTTCATCAAAATCGGTTCATCCGTTTAGGAGCAACGATGCCACAGACAGACACACAGATACACAGATACACAAATACACACGTCAAACTTATAAAACCCCTCTTTTTTGGTCAGGGGTTAAAAATATAAAGCAATACCATTCCTGCTACAAAGTAGATAATTATGTTTTTGGCAGGATTTCTAACGAAGGATACACTTAGTTCGAAATCAAACCATCACGAGTCTTTAAGGGCGCTACACACTTATTCAGTCGGCATGATTTGGCACAACCGGGCGGCAAAAGCGAATTTATGTAGAATACTTTGGGAAACATAGATCTACAGCCTGTGTAACCCCCACAACCCAGTTAGTACCTACTGGGTAGTACGACACCCATTGGCTAGACTGGTTGTCCGACTTTCGGGCCCCTGACTACCTGTAACGACTGTCAAAAATCTAGTCATGACCATGACCCAACGGGACCAATCGCTCACAGGGGCACGGACCAACTTAGACCAACCCTAAATAAAATAAACTGCCTGATAACACAATCATATTAGCATACTTAATTCACTCAACAGAGATGAATCAACGCTAAAAGTAACATAAAGAAGTTAATTGGTAGAAAATGGCTTAAAGTTTACCCAAAAATGAGTACTCATGTAGATAATATTAAACGTGCTAATGCGATTTGTATACAAACAGTAATAATTGGATGGTAAAGAATTAAAAAAAAAAAAAGTTTGCCGGCGTCATACCACTCCAGCAGTGGTATGACGCCGGCAAAACGTTCAAGCAAAATCGCTTATTAAAACAATAGACTCACAAGTAAGTTTCCAATTGCAAAATCGACTATATATATAGCTTTTGCTAGCGGTTCACCCACGTAGAAGTCGGAAATTTTCCTACGGGAACGTAGATACTACCGCGCTCACTGACGGTCGACTTTATAACTCAGGGCATAAGGTTGAAAATTGGTTGACCGTCAGAGTACTTGCTAGCAGGACAAAAGAAATCTGATGTCCTAATACAGGCCATGATCCACCTGTGTGCCTTTCATCGAAACGTAACTTCGGCAACGAACGAAAATTAAACGTTGTTACGTTTGTGACCCTACTCGATATAATTTGCGGTCGCACACAATAACATTCAATACATTCGTTCTCTGTGAATTCGAACTTCTTGTCACGTTTCATTTCGTTCGTTGCCGAAGTTACGTTTCGGAGACAGAGAGTAGACCTCCTGGTGTGAAAAGGTAACAGACTGACAACAAAAATTTGTCTTATGGTCGCAAGCAGGATTGCTGGTCATAAGGTTCGGAGAACGATTCCCAGGTCGAGCAAAGTGATATTGGGTTTTTGCTTCAGCAATTTCTCAGTGGCTGCAGCGGAGTCTCGATTTGAGCCCGGTTGTTGGCAATAGGCTCACCCCTTAATCATGACTTAAAAAAAAGGGAAATGTGGGTGTAAGGTTAGGTACACTTCTGCCTTACCGTTGGGGATTACAAGGCGTGATGATAAGGAAAAAAAATGTTTGCCTGTAAAGTTGGTTTACGGACGATAGTTTAACGTGACAACGTCTTAACAAAACACTGATGCGGCGCTAGCGTACAATGAGCGTAACGAGACAATGAGTCATCCTTTTTCGTGCATGCAGCCAGCCGGCGGCATTCATCGATTTATTAGAAGTTGCCACGTTAAAAAAAAAAAGAATCCCATAATATTAAGCAGCAGTGCCGGTGAAGATAAACAGTAAAACGAAGAAAAATAAAACAATAATCTTGTTTGAAGTTATTATGAACTTAATTTTCAAGGAATTGGATGTCTAAAAAAGGATGATATATTTGTTTTTTTTACTGTTGACGCTTATGTAAATGAGCTAGACTAAAAATCTTAGAATTGAGGAAAATAAGACGAACATAAAATGCTCTTACGTAAACACGCTAGTTAAGAATTCAAATATTATTCCGAGAATTTGGTATATTAACACCAAAAAGACATACGAGTAAACATTTTTTTTTTTAAATATGCAAGAACAAGAGAACTTGCGCTGGACTGATGAAGTCAGTGTAGTACCTGCACTTATGCCTAAACGAAGGGGATGCGCGGAAGACAGTTGATAAACATAGTAAATCATAGCAGGAACCCAAGTACATACGCACTACGACCCAAGCTATGCAAAGCCAAATTAAGCTGATCTCTTTGGACGGGAAGCTCATACAAAGTGAGGTCAGGTTATACTGGATATAAATAGCATGATTTGGCTCGCTGTTCACATAGAATGTAACCTATGTCACCAAGGAATCGAATGACACCTCCATCATTAAAATCAGTTCAGTAGTTCAGGCGGAACAAAATTACAAACAGACAAACTGGTAAATTAAAAACTCTTCGTTTTAGCTTTCCCGTTCTTTACCGCATCCCATTGCTAGGCAAAGGCTCCCCATGACTTCTAACTATTTCGATCCAGTGCCAATGTGGACCACTGGTCGCTGGTCTTATCCAGCTCGTCTCGCCATCTTCAACTAGGTCTGCCACGACGCCTTCTGGCTGTGTCACGGCTTCAGAAAGTGGTTATTTTGGCCCACAACTCATTTGGCATGCGGCAAACGTCACTTTCTCGTAGCCGGTTAAAAAATATATCCAAAAGAACTTACTCAGGACTGTGCAAACATCTTGAGTGATTTGTTTCTTCAGGATAAGGATTTGCATGGTCGCTAGGAACAGGAAACCCACAAAGAAACTGAGAAGGTAGGCCATCAGCACCATGCCGTGCAGATTGCGGAGTTCCGGCAGCCATGCGTAGACCGCTACCGTTAGCAGGATGAAGAAGCAGGAGATCAGCATGCCTGGAAAGAGGAACAGCATTAGCGTTATCTACATCATATTTTCCGGACTTTTCCCATGACGTCACTATTCCCTATCAGAAAACATGTGCTGTGACATTTGTTTTTAAACTTGCTTTTGGTCGCGGTTTCGCTCCCGCTATGTAGGGAAAATAAATGCACGGGAACGTTTTGAATGTAGCCTATGACACTTGGGGTAATGTAGCATCCCGTCAGTTAAAGAATTTTGGAAATCGGATCCGTAGTTACAAGAAATAATTACAATAAAATAAAAAAATGCCATAAAAACAGCTTACAGTTTTGTGAGACCGTGGCTCAAGAGCAAGGTTACAGTACATGTATTTCAGGAGCCAGTGACTTCTTCCATTTAGTTTACAATTGGGCAAGTTTTATGCAGCAAAAGGTGACAAAATTATATTACTTAAAATTAAGTTCATTAGTGAACATTAACATTACATTTAATTATAAACTAAAAATAGAATACAATGACTACCTCCTACATAAAGCTTACAGTTTTCACTTCATAATTAACCCAATTAGATTGCATCCCGGAATTATTTTATATTTAGAAGGTAAGATCCAAAAAAAATCTATTGATAAAAAAATCCTGTAATAAAAAAATGGTCACTCCATTTTTTTTATTACAAGATTTTTTTTCACTTCATAATTAACCCAATTAGATTGCATCCCGGAGTTATTTTCTATTTAGAAGGTAAGATCCAAAAAAAAATCTATTGATAAAAAAATGGAGGGACCATTCGAAAATATAACAAGATTTTTATTATAAATTCAATTTATTGTTTGTCACTGGTGAAATATTGGTTCTTAAAATTATTCAGTTCTTATTATTTAAGAAGTTTTTTTTGTTTATCGATAAAGACGTTTGAATTATTTTGGAGCGTTCTTTCCTTATTAGTATTTTGTTCTATTGCTCTTTTTGCGGTTTTGTATGTCATATTGATTTTAAAATAGGTGTTTCTAACCAAATACACACCGTGTAAATCACTTCATCACGAAGCCGTCAACCAAGCATTCTGTACATGAAACTAAGTAACTTTATGCAAAAAATATTGCTGCGCAACGACTTTTTTTTGGGGGGTGTAAAATCATGTTTTGTGGTAGAACTCAATGTAACGCACTCAAAACATTGTGCTGATGGACGGATTGAATAGTACGGGGGTCGTGTAGGTGTTTAAAGTAAAAATCTTACATTAAAAACTTAGTCACCTGGACATTACAGCGGTTATTTAAAAAAATACTTGTCAAAAAGTTGGAACTTTGACCCCTAATATCTCCGTAACTACTCGTAGAAGGTTCCCAGGTATGGTGTAGAAAAAAATGATCGCAATGACAGGGAGAACCAGGGCCTTTCGGCTTCGTTAAGAGGTGTTTTACACCCTTTATACGGTGACTGGTAATTTATAGTGACGGATACTTAAACACGTGATTTTACTCATGATACCTCATCAACATCATCATCAGCCTATATTGTTCCCACTGCTGGGACGCAGGCCTCCTCTCTATGAGAGGGAATGGGCTGTAATCCACCACGCGGGCCCAGTTCGTGTTGGTAGATGTCACATGTCTTCGAATTTTTAGTTCTAGGACATGCCGGTTTCCTCACGATGTTTTCCTTCACCGTTTTGAGAGCAGCGGTGATAAATAAATTACACAAAGTAATGCGCCTGCCTGGGTTCGAACCTACGACTTACTGCTCGTAAGTCGGGGCTGCTACCACTGGGCCACCGCTGCTCTCATGATACCTACCTACCCCCGATTCCGTTTACACCTTGTTATTGTGTGACTGCGTCGTTCTAATTTTCTACAGCAATATTTTTCTTTTCATAGCTCATAAATAAGAATTAATAGATCCGTAGGTATTCATTTATTATGAAAACCCATAACATCACGCCCGTAATCCCCGAAGGTATTAGGCAGTAGTGTACCTAGTATATCACCCACAGTTGTGGGTATATTATTATAATTAGGGGTATAAAAAACACACAGACATCACGCAACATGCGTATGTGGGTATTCCCTAAAGGGGTAACGAGCCACTTTATTTCTATAAGACAGGTGCAACGGGGCTGCCTCGTTGGCCTGGTGGTTGCAATTGCGACGGCTGTGCATGAAATCCTGGGTTCAATGCCCAGGTTAAGCAAAGTGTTATTGCGTTTTCTTTCAGGAATTTCTCAGTTGCAGACACGGAGTCTGGATTTGTGCCCAGTTGATGGCAATAGGCTCGCCCCCTATTACATGGGACTTAAAACATAGCTGGGGAAATGTGGGTGTACTGTTAGGGCTCATCACTGCCCAAACCCTTTGCGGGTCATAGGCGTAATGTATGGATATTGTTTGAGCCGAGTAAGTGATCAAGTTAAATGCGGCATCAGTAACATTATGTATGTTAAAAAATGTCCAAGTAAAAAGATACGCGTTCCACATATTGTTAATTATACTTTATACAAAAAGCGTGTTCTTTAGGGAGCATATCCTACTAATATTATAAACGCGAAAGTTTGTAAGTATGGTTGGATGGATCATGGATGTTTGTTACTCTTTCACGCGAAATCTACTGAACGGATTCGGATGCAATTTGGTACAGGAGTAGTTTATAACCTGGATTAGCACATAGGAAAATTTTATCCGATAGTACAATCCCGTGGGACAGTGATCAAACTCCACGCGTACGAAGCCGCGGGCATAGGCTAGTCTTAAAATAATAGTGATTTCAATTCAGTTGAGGATCAACTGCTATTGGAACACAACAAATATCGCCAAATCACAGGCGATGCAATCAAATAACAGTTTTTGCACCGGTACATGATAGACATGACCTGAAGTAGACATGAGACGCTAAAATATTTTATCATTAAAAAGGCGCCCAATCGATTCGGGCAAGGCTTTCACTGTTATTAACGCTTTCTCCAATTTGATGTATGTAAAGTCTATTAATTTTCATGCTGTCAATTTTTTTTTAATCAATGTCAAATACCAAGACCAAGAACGGTGTTAAGAAACAACGATTTGAGCGACAATTATATGAAAGTGAAAGTGGATAATGAGCTATAAAGTCATGCTTCTAGCATTCAAAATCCCAAATTGGCTTAGTCGTTTAATCTTTTGAATCATCAAAATCATTATTCAACTAAAGTCTTTTCAAAGCAGATGTGAGACGAAGCGCTGACCTGACAGACCTTTTGGTGACCTCCTTCTATAATCCAGGTGCATTTGAAGTGGATGTCTATACGTTATACAGTATGTTAGGTTAAACGAGGGACATATTGAGGGAGGGTATTCAGTATTCGATTCTCGTCCCAAATATGTAAAAAACCTATAACGTATATAGAAGAATTTTTAATGTTTTGTTTAGTGCCTAGATATTTTGGACTGTCCTAAGCCAGGTAAGTTTAAAGTATGAAGGGAAAATGGATTATACCTAAGAGTCATTGCCCCGCTCACATGTTCTGCGATAGTATTAAGTCGCTAGCGCAAGGGTGTACACGTTGCGTGTCATTTGCGAAAATTTTGGTATGGTTCTGTCTGTTATTTATCAGTGTTTTTTTTTTGTTTATATTTTTATTAGTATCATGTTAGCATGTACTATTATGGGTTTGAATATGTCCCTCGTTTAAACTAACATACTGTATAAGGTATGTGTTTATGTATGTATGTAGGTGTATGCCTCATTATCATCTGCTTAGCCTTTTCCTAACCAAGTTAGGGTCGCCATCCAGTCTAACCGGTTGCAGCTGAATACTAGTATTTTACATGGACCAACTTTAGCGCAACCTTCAACGGAGATAGCAATTCTCCTTGCTGAGTTTTTAGAGAATTACCAGGTGCTGCCCGCGGCTTCGTTCGCTTCGGCGTTTTTTTTTGGTATGAAAAATAGATGTTGGCCCTGGCCGATTCTTAGACCTACCCGATATGCACACAAAATTTCATACAAATGGGTTAGCCGTTTCGGAGGAGTTTGTTAACAAATACCACGACACGAGATTTTTATATATTAGATAAGTTATATTGTACTAGCTGTCCCGCGCAACTTCGTCTGCGTCACATTTTCCCCGTTTTCACAACATTTTTCATTGCTGCTCCGCTCCTATTGGTCGTAGCGTGATGATATATAGCCTATGTCCTTCCCCAGGTTGAAATCTATCTTCTTGTCAAATTTCATTAAGATCCGATCAGCCGTTTAGTCGTGAAAAGGTAACAAACAAACAAACATACAAACAAACAAATAGAGTGACTTTCGCATTTTTATTATTAGTATATGGATATGTAGTTTAGTTTAGAATAGGTTAAGTTATGATGAGTCTGACTTGCCTTTGAGGATAAAAGCCTGCAATAAAATATAAAATTTAAAAAAGCTGCCTATCTGATCTCAACAACCCAGTTAATACTAAACGATTCCCCTTGAAATACTAGTTTTCTACAGTATAACGTGCTTTCCGAGGCACGGATGAAAACTCGGTATGTAATAGGTGGTCACCCATCCACGGATCAACCTAGGCAAAGACGGTTTAACCTGAAAATCGACCCAAGCGGCTGTTATTATTTAGCCTATGAATGTGTGTGTAAATTATACTTACAACTGGCGCTGACTTCATAAGTATTTTTCTCAGGCTTTGTAACAAAGCAGATGAGGGCGTTTAGGTGGGGCTCCTCGTGGTCCGTGACAAAAGTATCGATGCAATACTTGTCTGGGCCGTAGATGAACGTGTTTGGTATGTTAGATGGAATTTCAACGTACAGTTTGCCATCCTGCGGAATAAATAAGTCAAAATTAGTTTAAAAACTTTATTTTTTAACCGACTTCATTACAGGATACCATGCATTGTCTTCCAATTAATGTGTAGATATCATAACGACAAAATATTTACAACAATTTACATTAAGTTTACAAATGTTTAATGGACCGTTTTATCAGTCCAGTGGTCGCTAAATGAGACTGCGATTTATGTCCAGTTGGTGACAATAGGCTCGCCCCCAATTACACGGAACTAAAATTAACACAAAACAGCCAGACCCGGAACAACTATCTGAAGGCCAAAGAAATATTTTTTCTGTGTGAGAACCAAACCCGCGACACGCAGCATAGCAACCAATCGCTCAGCCACTACGCCAAGGGTGCCGTCGATGTCGTTACCCGACTTAAAAAATCGGCCGATAAAAATTCAGCAGTCTGGGGGACTCTTAAGTTTATTGCCGCGTCGTATAAGTTGCCAAGATAAATCATCATACTACCAGGCGCGCAGATTACATAAGAAGCTTGCCAGTGCTATGATACCAATGTAAGATATAATTTTATTAGGATGACGCGACCAGAAACTCCGAAAATGACGTTTTATGACGCATTCACGAGTATGTTCGAAGGACTTACAAAGACATTGTTGATAAGGAAAGAATTGGTTCTTTGTAAATGATTCATGCTTTCTATCTAATCAAAATATTATTATCTTCTTCGTCCTTCCAAGTAGCAATCTTGGGGTGGTTTAAGAACAGCAGTTAAATTCCTTAAGCTTTGGAGTTTATCTTAACTTTCAACTTAATTATCGTTTGTGTTATTAACAATGAATATTTTTGAAATGCAGGTGCCAGAAAGTATTTCTCTGTGCAGTGTGAAAGGGAAACCTTTTTTGCGGGCGAGATGTCCCATAACCCATCATTATGAACCAAGTAGTGAAGTTAACATTTTTTTTTTTTAATTACTGTAGAAAAAAAAAAACTATAATAATAATAAACTATAAAAAGGCGTCAAAAAACTCCTCCTCAACGCTGTCAGCTGGTAATGTGCCCAAGAGACTGGCAGCATTGCAACGTTGTATGGCAATACTAAGCCTCTGGCAAAAGTAAAAGCCAGCCCTTGGGTCACGGGAAGCGTCAACTAGGCGTTTCGAAATTTCTTTATAAAGACTCTGAGCACTCGGACCCCACGACTCCAAAGTTTCAACCCCACATGGCTCGAAAATATAGTTACCACAAAGGTTAGGTTGCTGTAGAAAGATTTGTGTCTAATAATGTAAAATACAATTTTTTTTTCTAATTACTACTAGTTGTACCATTAGGCCTCTGCCTAACCATTTGGAGATTTAAGGCGTGATGATTTTTTAAAAAATAAGTTCGTATATCACATTAGAAGTTCGATGTCGTAATTAATTTAAATGAGCCTTATGTCATCATTATCAGCTAATGACATAAACAATTAAGATAACTTTAGTGAGTGTCGTTTAACGTTGCATTCTCTGACATTTTGAGATTATGACTGAATCATTATGAATACTAAATTAACATCTATATAAATATAAAATTCAAAGTACTGACTGACTGACTAAGATATCAACGCACAGCCTTAACCGCTGGTCCTAGAGACATGCAATTTTTAGGCTGTGTTCTTTGTGGAGAGTAGGTATCCTCTGAGAAAGGTTTTTTTTTTTCGAAATTCTACCCCTAAAGGGGTAAAATAAGGGATGAACGATTGTATGGAAGCCGGTAGCTTGATTGGTCGTCGTGCGTACATTCATTAAAACTGTTATTCTATTGTTATGGCGGTTGGTACTCCTGCTGGCCTACCATGACGTCTTAAAACATTATTGTTTTACTTCTTTTCCAGTGTGGGAAAGAGATGGCGCTAGACATCCTGTATAGCTCCGTCTCTCTCCCACACTGGAAGAAGAGTAAAACAATACTGCTTTAAGACGTCATGGTAGGCCACCTGTACTTGAATAAATAATTACGCATTTAGATAAGCTGCCAGACCTACCCCGGTCATTATGCATGATGATCAGAGATCGGAATAGGTAGCATATACACCGTGTAAATGAGTAAATCACTTCATCACGAAACCGTCAACCAAGCATTCTGTACATGAAACTAAGTAACTTTACACAAAAATTATTGCTGGGAAAGAATTTTTTTTTGGGGGTTGTAAAATCATGTTTTGTGCTAGAACTCATTGTAACGCACTCAAAATATTGTGCTGTACGGTTTCGTTAAGAGGTGTTTTACACCCTTTATTTGCCTAAACTACGAGCAGGATAATACCTCCGCATAAAATCACGGAATGATTTTTAGGTGCCGAAATAAAGCTGTTAAATCAAAGGGGGAAGTATTTTTGTAACTTACTTCCTCGAAGTTTAGTTCGAGTATTTTTTTTTGCTATTCCTATCCCTGATGATTCAAACACCCAACGCAGTCGTAATCGCTATCATTACGCCACTTTCATCAAACGATCGATATTATGAGTTGTTAGCTACTACATTAATAATATATACATGCATTACTTTACACTAGGTGACACCTAAATGAAAAAGCGTAAATAAAATCAGGCTGTTAAAATTTCGACTTTGGGCTTAGCGCTAGAAGTTCAAAATCCAACACCACGTTTTTATCTAGGCGTTAATTTTGATAGTGTTAGTGAACAAGTAACCGTAGTACAGTACGCTATTGTTGAGTGAATCAACATGTTTCAAAAGTAATAGCTGTGGAAGGTCGTTGTCGTAATTATGTCTATTTCCTTTCATTTGTTGTGTAAAGAGGCGTACACAACTGCGCACGTGTTACGCGCGCGCGCTTCTCGTGAACGTCCCATACTACACACATCAAAAGTGTCTAGGGATCAAGCATTTTTATGCGGATTTCTTGAGATTGAGATGTGGCTTTGTAATAAATTTATGATTTTATAAATTTATATGGATCCTTTTTGGTGCATTTCATAATTTGAATCAGGAACTGTGAATCAAATTCGAGTAAAAGATGAAAATCAGCTGTCAATATTTTCCCTATAAAAACATACAACGCATTGAAGACATTATTAGTGCTACTGTTTCCCTACTACTGATTAAAACCAACGTTATTATGGAGCGGCGACGTCATTTAAGCAGGGAAGAAATGCTCAGAGCCGTGGGAATGATAGAAGCTGGTTCCCGGCAACGTACTGTGGCTTTAGCTCTGAATACAAGTCAGAGTGTTATCAGTCGACTTTGGACACGTTACCGAAGCACTGGTACCGTGGCTGAGCGCCATGGAGGACGGTATCGCTGCACCACACGGAGACAAGACCGATACATTCAAATCTTAACTCGAAGAGCTCCAACAATAACCGCCATGATGTTAGCCGTGAGGCTTCATCACTCTTCAGGGAACTTAATTAGCGACCAAACAGTCAGAAACCGCTTGCATGAAGTGAACCTTCATTCCCGAAGACCGCTACGGGTACCACCTATAGCAATGCACAATCGTAGGATTCGATATCAATGGGCTCTTGAACACAGAAATTGGGCAGAAGAACAATTGCGTTTCGTGTGCTTTTCTGATGAGTCTCGTTTTGGTATGAGACCGGATACAAGACGTATACGACACTGGAGAACCCCTGGACGCCAACAGCGATTAAAATCCTGCCAGGAAGTCCATCCTTATAGTGGTGGAACCATCATGGTATGGGCGGGTATTTGGATCGGCGGAAGAACTGAGTTGATTTGGATCAGAGGCAACCTCAACGCTCAAATTTATGCTGAGACGATTGTATCAGACGTCATCGTTCCTCTACAAGTGCAAATCGGTCCCTTATTTCAGTTAATGCATGATAATGCACGACCGCACACCGCAAGAGTTGTAAGACAGACTCTCGCCGCAGCTAACATCAATGTCCTGCCCTGGCCTGCTCAGTCGCCAGACTTGAACCCGATTGAGCATGCATGGGATATGCTACAGAGAAGAGCTCTGCCGAATATGGAGGGTATCCAGTCGCAAGAAGACCTTTTTTTGTTGTTGCAACGAACATGGGCGGCCATTCCACAGCGTGATTTGGATGAACTCATTTTGAGTATGCCAAACCGATGTTCTTGTGTTGTTAGTGTTCGCGGTAGAAACACGGATTATTAATTGTTTAAGTTACCCAATAAAATTTTAAAGAAAACTGTTATTTCAGTCTTTTTTTCGAACTTTAATGTTAGTGGTTCAAATGTCAAAAATCCCTTTATTAGAAAATGGCAAATTTCTTTATTAATGCAAAGGTGACTTGGTTTATCGTTACTGTGACAAACGAAAACACTTTATTTGATGAATCCTTAAAGAAAATTTTAATTAATATCAATCAGGAGAAAAGTTATTGCAAAAATATATGTTGATCCCTAGACACTTTTGATGTGTGTAAGTTCCTAAGATGCACGCGAACCGCACTGTTCGCGAGAGGCCATTAGCACTTTGAACATATTCGCGAGCGGTTAGCAAGCAGTTTGCTTCTGTTTGCTAACCGAATATGTCTAAAGTTGAGCCTACTATGTTCCTTAAGATGAATGCGCCAGAGTAGGCCTTCATTTTGACGTTTTATGCCATTTACCTGTCAGATCTGGTTGTATGTTAATTAAAATTATGATTTGCGACCCCAATATATATGGATAGAAATATAATAATTAAAATCATAAATACGAAGCTCTAAGTTCATTTAATCCCTTTAAATGACTTTTTCATAAAATATTCATTCAATGGGATTAAATGAACTTAAAAAGGTTGTATTGATGATTTCAATGATTATAACTCTGTTCAGCCATATTGGTTATGAACTTATGACCGCGAATCATATTTTAATCAACATAGAACTTGACACTGACCTGTTAATTGCCAAAAACGTATAAAAAATTGAATTTCGCGGGCTAGTTTGTCACTTCCATCTTCACTGGTGTCCAAGTATATTTAGCTTTGGATAGGACTGGTGATTCACTGATGCTTGATTTCACTTACACTAACCGATGAACGATGTCTCAATGGTATTACAACATCATCTGCCTAGCCTTTACCCAAACTATCTTGAGGTCGGCTTCCAGTCTAACCGGTTGCAGCTGAGTATCAGTATTTTTCATGAAGCGACTGCCTATCTGATCTCCACAACCCAGTAACTGGGTAATACGATACCCCTTGGTAAGACTGAATGTCAGCCTTTTGGCTTCTGACTACTCGTAACGACTGTCAAAGATCTACAAATGACAGCCGGTACCAACGGCTTAACGTGCTTTCCGAGGCACGGAGAAAACTCGGTATGTAATTAATTGTCTCAATAGTATTACAGTGTTGAAAATTCACCTCTCGGTGCTGAGTTATAAGATGAAAAATTTAAGAGTGACATTAATTTAATATAGCCTGGTGTTCGTTTAAACCGGCATAAGTTATCTGACTTCTAAGTATTTGTTAAGCAATGATTATCCCACGGGAAAATTAGGAAAAAACCTGACTCTCGAAAATAATGAAGCTTCCTATTCGTGAAACGGAAAATAAAATTCTCGGAATTGGAAATTTCCAAACATACATGATACGTAATAAAAAATGTATATCTTAACAATATTAGTGTAGATGGATGAATTATGTCAACAGAACAGGTACATACCTACCTGTTAGTAACAGACTGTAGGTGCGTTTCGATTCGAATAAATAATCCCTCGAGTTTGTGACGTACTGTACTGTCATAATATCATGGGAGAGCAGCGGTGGCCCAGTGGTGGCAGCCCCGACTTACGAGCAGTAAGCCGTGGGTTCGAACTCAGGTAGGCACATTACTTTGTGTAATTGATTTCATCACCGCTGCCATCAAAAACGGTGAAGGAAAACAGATTCGAAGACATGTGACATATACCAACCCGCACTGGGACAGCGTGGTGGAATACAGCCCACTCCCTCTCATAGAGAGGAGGCCTGTATCCCAACAGTGAGAACATTATAGGCTGATGATGAAGATAATATCATGCCTATTTTCCTCGAAGGGGGATAGCAGAAGTGTACCAAAGTACACCTACATTTTGCCACTTGTGTTTAAGTCCCAACTACCTAATTGATGGCGAGCCTATTGCCGTCAATCGGACAAAAAACTACGGGTAATTACAAAAAAAAAACAATCTGATGGAAAAGCTAGTAACACTTTATCCTACCAGGGAATGGGAACCAGGAATTCAGGCATTATATTTATTCAGGAATATTTGCGTCCACTAGACCAAAGATTCACTTCCCCCGTCCAGACCACGTGACTAAATTGTGACGTCATCACGGTAATGACAGGCCTTTTTGCGTAATCACAGTTAACCGACTTCAAGGATGAATTTTGTACGCATGACGATCAATCAAGTTTTAGAAATCCAGTTTATACGGATCTCTTATTGTACGGGAAATCTAAACAAAGAGGCGGCCATGTTATACTGGAAAACACCTAGCTATTTCGCCGTGTGTACCTCGGCGATACTAATTGCAGACGCAATGATGGAACAGAATTTTTTGCACAGATTTGATTGTATTCTTTGTGTATAGTATGGCAGTTTTAATGTTTGTAAACGCGCCCACGATTCAGGAGAAATTGGGTGGGGCAAATTTTTTAATTTTTTAAGTTTTTTTACTTAATTTATGAGAAATAATATTAAAAGTTATTCTGCATAGGTACACGTTTTCTATAATAATAATAAGCGAAATCTGCGACTGCTTTGTTAGTCTAGTGAGCGTAAGGTTCTGGGTTCGAAGAAATTTCTCAGTTGCAGCCACAGTCTTGATTTGTGCCCAATTGATGGCAATAAGCCCCTATTATTACATGGGACTTAAACATACATAACTGGCAACATACGGCTTTTTTATTAAATACACCTCTGCCTAACCCTTCATGGATTACAGGCGAGGTGTTATGTTATATATTATGCGAAATCTAAATGATTACCTAAATCATATTACACTGTTGGATTTTCATCTCTCGGCTTAACCACTAGAGTAGCAATTCCAAAAGCACATTATAAGAAAAATCTAAATATTTCTTCGGTTTTGGACGAATATCTAAATTATTATGACCTGTGACTTAAATGTGAACTGTGACGTCTCATATTTGCATAAATTGTGTTTTTACTATTGCCGCCCGAAAAAGGGCATTTGTTTCATCAATAATAATGGTTAGGCAGAGGTGTACTTAATAAAAAAGACAAAGGCCTCCAATTCCTTCCTCAAACTCTTTTCTTACGCCACGTTGAAGCCGCCTTCTGGATTCGGACTTATGAGGGAACCCCCAAAAGTCTCGTTAATGAAGCAATTTTACAAATAAATAAACATGCATGATTCTCACAATGAGGGGTCTTTGAACTGTAAAAGACTGAGATTCATATCTTTTGCCATATAAGGACATCTCTACAATATACCTAACCTAACAACTCATTATTTACGTAAGTATTGATTTATTACTAGGTTTTATAAATTACAAGAAATCTACAATTGTCCATAAGCCAAGGATTTCACTCCTTTTTTTGTATTTCCTAATCATCTTTTGATATCATCTTAATATTAACTTCGATCATGCACTTCACGAAAACTTATTTATCGTTAAAATTATTTCGATATAAGTCAAAAAGCCGTCGTTTTCTGGCAACTCGACGTCATGGAAATCAACCCGGATTTGACTGAAAATGCTAATTCACAAACCAACACGGTTTTTTGCCCATTTTTTGCAGTGGTCTAGGAAAAAACAGACGGCATTCATTTGTCCATCTATTTACAATTTGGTACAGTACTGTTAGATGACATAATAATAGCCATTTAATATTAGACTTCGTACAAACCGGAGACAGCCATCTTAAATAACTTGTTTCAATCCATTGACTCTTAGAACCCGTGACCTTAAGACAATTATATTATTCGAATGACTAGTTTGCGGAAGCATGATCGCGATTTTAAGGTCCATGCTCGATTAATAATCAAATAATAAAAAATATGACCATGGTTTTCGTCTCACCGTCATCAAGTTGAAGCTCTGCCCAGCCGGCCATACTGGTAGTCTTCTCTCTCCGGCTTCTTTGACGCAAACCATTTTGCCCGTCATGAAAATAAACTCCTTCGTCGCATTAAATCCTTCTTTGACTATAAACTTTTTATTCTTCTCTTCCGCCACTGGTGGCGCGAATGTCTGATTTATCTGAACGCATTCCCTTGTATCAAGTTTGTATGCCAGACCAAAAGGGCAACACTTTCTAGCGCACTTCCCCTTAAGACAAAGACATCCTCTCTCTTCACCAGTTTCGGGATCCAGTATAGTTTCATGTTTCCCGAATGTGAGGCCTTCGTACGTACTATTTACTAGTTTAACACTTTTTTGGAGTTTGCAAACTTCAGGTTCCGATGAAGTCCCACAGATAATCACAAACAAAATAGTCAATAATGACCACATTTTAAAGTAAGTTTTGGCCACTTGTATTTTGGACGACCGTCTCGTTTGGAGGCCTTATCGTTACTGTTGATGTTGGGTGACCTGACCAATCAATTATATAAACGTGGGATTTCCTTGATCACAAGCTCTGCGACGAACGATACTCTTTATTTAATCGAGTCAGGTATTCTCGTTTGAAACAGGTCTACAAGAACCAGAAGGAGTAAGTTACCAAACCACTTTATAGCTTTGGCGTTTCTTATTAGTGATTGTTCGATAAGTTTGTAAACACTTTTGTATCCTTGAATTTAGAGTGCATTAACCATTGAACCGATCGTTCAGTCGTTTAGGCGAAAAGGTAACAAACAAACTTACTTTTGCATTTATAATATTAGTTAGGATTATATCATTTTTATGTACTTTTTTACTTTCCAAAACAAATGCTGGGAAAAAAACAATCATTAATTTCTTTCATTTCGCCCACTCTTCAACCTTCTTTGACAGCTTACACGCGCTTACTATTAAATTAAATACTTGCGATTTGACCTATCATCAACGCAAGCATTTAAGATCGCAAAGTAAATATTATAATTCAATATTTGTTTTACTTAATTACCGTACCAAACGACTTTAATTTGACTTCATTAGAGTTAACTCGTTTTGTCAATATGTAACTCGTATTATAACCATCATAATAAATTAATGATATAGTCATTTGATGGTTCACAAAGCACGGTAAACTAAAAACGTGTAAACCGAAATATTGATTGAAGTTATACAATATGTTAGAAAAAAAAAACCCTGTCCGATCCGAAAGGGGCATATAGGTACCTATACCTACTAATGGCATTACCAAATAAAATAAGAAACACAAAATATTAATAAAAGTTAACATATTAATGAATTTTAAAAACCCGATTTTTGATCTCAAATTACCACCATTTTTCAAAATCCAACAAACTTTTAAAACGTGAGAACACTAAATTCGGCATCAGTATGTTCGATCGTTATTTGTTTGTTTATGACGTCACTACCTTAGAAGCGACCGGAGTGTAGTCCTGTGTTGCAAAGTCAGTGATTTTAACTAATTTTACTACATTTTATGACATTTTTGTCAGGGTTTTTTTTTTTTACTTGTGATCCAAAAAGCACTACATGAATAGAATCTAATCATGAAACCTTATAGAACCCTCGCAGTCGGCACGAGTCAATCTTAAAGGTTAAGCCGTGCTTGCCAAGGTCAGCCTGTGGATGGGTGACCATCTTTAGATACCGAGTTTCCCCCGTGCCTAGCAAAGCACGTTAGGCCGTTGGTCCCGGCTATCATTTGTAGATCTTTAACAGTCGTTACAGGTAGCCAGTGGCCCGAAAGACTGACAACCAGTCTTACCAAGGGGTATCGTATTACCCAGTACTAACTAACTGGGTTGTAGAGGTGAGATAGGCAGTCGCTCCATTTAAAATTCCGCTACATTCAGTAAGACTTGAAGCCGACTCCAATAAACTTGGGAAAAGACTAGGCAGATTTTTTTTTCATAAGATTTTAATGTTTCGCCTAAATAATTTAAACAGGCTTTGTCCCTTAGAACGGTTAAGTATTTCCATAAATAATTTCTTGAGATGAAAGTTGACTTGGTTTTATACTATAAAAAAGTTATAGAACCGCTTTCACGATAGCGTTATTCGAGAACTGATCAAAGCCCGTTTAGATGCAAAACTCGTAGGATGTTTTCGTACCAGATTATTATCTCTTTAGAGTCTGTTGTATGTTTTGATACAGTGACAGAAAAGGCCGTCCGGTTTTATTAATTTACCTATTAGCTTTAGAATAATGTTTTTTTTACATGTGGAAACATTCTAAGGTAAAGAGTTAATTAATTTTATGTCACTTGATAAAAGTCCCTTTAGTTTCAAGATTTCTGAATTAACAGTTAACCAGTAGCGTACCTGTCGGGCCTATAATCAGGCAAGCCTATAAGGCAACCTTTTCACAGACACTAACATCTTGAAGAGTAGTAGGTTATAAGGGCAAGCTAAACTTTTAGGCTTGTATGAAAGTGCCATTACTAAACTTCGTTCCTCAAAAAACACAGTTTTTCTCAAATTATCATAATTTTCTCAAAGCATTAATTACGTTTAAAACTTCTGTGCCAAAAAAAAAAAAACCGCCTTGAAATTTCCTTATGCTTAGTTTCACAATCCCTTAATCATAATCTATAATCTCACCGTTCTCAAATGAAAGTCCTTAGTGGCAGGAGCAACGGGTATCCTAATCTCGAGCAATTCATCTGAGCAATTCATTTTCCCAAACAAAAATTGGAGCTTCTTCGTGGCATTGTATCCTCGAAGCATACTATGTTCCCTCCATACCGGAGGATTGAAAGGTTCCGTGAGGTTGACACATAGTCTTTCCATCTGATGGTACGCCTGTCCAATAGGACAACACTTTCTTGCACAAGTTTCTTTCAAACACACACATCCTCTTTCCACATTTGTCACATTATCCATGTAAAATTCACCATGGTTATATCTAACACCTTTAAACATCCTATTCTTTAATTCGACACTGTTTTTTTCATCACATTGCGAAGTAGTTCTTGTTATTATTGCGAATAATATAATAACTAGTGCCGATTGCATGTTTTCGCTGAGTGACTACCTCAGTACGATCGACGCGTACGCAGGTTTACAAGTGACTGACAAGAATTACTCAATGAGGGTTTTTTGTGGTCGCACGGTACATGACAATTATATGGTGAATCGAGTCGTGTAAGAGGTAGGGTACAAGTGTCCTCGCATAGGCTTACTAATTTACGAGGAAAAATGTTTTTATTACTTTTTATTGTATGAAGAACTCTGACCAAAATATTGTCTTTAATTCAATTTTACGGTGAGTAATTTATTTAGATTTGGGTAACAATTTAATATTCATAAATGTAGTTGTTTTTTACATTCGCTTAGAATACATGTTAATTTTTCTTGAAGGGCTATAAATGTAACGTTAATATTTTGTCTTTTTTTTTTACAAGATAATTATAAAGCGTCTACTTTAAGCTTCTTTGTACATAAGTACACAAATATTGTGTACCATCTGTTTGTGTCAGTATGTTATTTTTAAAATATGTCGAAACAGCTGAACCGGTTTTGAGACGGACAGAGTTATTTTTATTAGAAGTGAATCATTTTATGATTGTTTTGATTCAAAAGTAGGTCTACGGTATCTGTTTTTTATATGTTTATTCTTAATTAAAATATCTTTTCTATTTAGTATTAAGTTTATAATCAATGTATTTTGCAGAATATAAGAAGTTTTAAGCCTTTGGAATTCAAAGGAGTGGTTATTGAACTTGCATTATTGGAAACCGGTTTGATTTACTAAGCATACACACGTATGATATTTACTTGTTTGGTAGTATACATGTATCAGATGAAAAGGTTCATATTACATGATTTTTTTATCTTTTAACTACATATAAGTAGATCATTATATTATTTTAAGTTTATGAATAACTGTTTATCAGGTAGGAAAAACTACAACGACTATTAATTTTAATATTATTTGTCTTTGATGCAATTATTGATGCACAAACCGGCCTTTTTAAAAACTTTTTAAGAACAAAATTGACACAATTAGGTATGAATCCCGACACGTTGATCTCAGACACGTAATTATATGTATAAAAAAACGAGAATTATGGTGTCAGTTTAACTATGATTAAACTAAGATTAAAAGCACACACGACAGTATTGAGTTCCGAACGACGACTGACAAGAGTTTCGGGTCTTTCGCTCAGCGTTAAAATTGTTAAACGAAAGTAAAGCAACACTAGCCTCTATTCAGGGGGCGTAAACAATGTGGAATTGGTCCGCAGGGTGTCAATTTATTAAACCATCAATAATGTACCTTAATTAAAATGCACGAAAGTTTCATTTACTAAATTAAAGTCAACATAGCATTTTAACGCTAGTAGAGTGACAATGTTATTGAGTGTTTTACATTCAGGTGGAAGAGACACCGACGCTAAAACGGTACCACATATTCAGTACTTACATCATTATGACTCCCCCCCCCCCCCACAAAGGATAGTTTAGTGAGTTATAAAAAATCAGCGGTTTCCTACAAAACTGCATTACCACCGCAGATTTAAACAAAAAAGGAACCAAAGAATAATTTCTACGTGGGGGGGGGGGGAGTGTTCAAAATGACAGACTGGATACGTGTTTTCCGTTTTGGGTGTTTTACAGTCTAGTAAACTTTTAATTGTTATTTTTTGAAGTAATCTATGAGACGAAAAAAAACGGTCAAGTGCGTGTCGGGCCACGCGCAGTGTAGGGTCCCGTAGTTTTTATAACAGCCAAGTGGGGGTCGTATTCGCTGACTGATAGTTTCGTATCATGCTGTAACTAAAAGCCAAACAGGACTATCAACTTAATTTGACATCCTATATAAATCTTCACCTGATCCGACAATTTTGCGCGGAGAGTTTTAATTTTTTGTCACGCACAGCGTCGTCTTCTATGTGGTTATTCTTATTCAAAATATATGGGCACATTTTGATATAATAATAGCAAATTAATAAACTATTTCAATCTGCAAATTCCTACACTCAACGAGACTTGATATGAAGTGAATATTTAATTACTTAGACATAACTAACTACAATTTTATTCGACAGCAACTGTTTTTTTTTTATAAAACTTATTTAGGAATGAAACAATAGCGCGATACAATAGCGCCATCTATCGATATTTCTATGTAGTTGTTCAAAATTTTCGAGTCAAATACAATTGTTCGAGTATTACTCGTAAACTTGTAAAGCCCACTTATGTGTGATAGTTTTCCTTAAAACCTCGTTATATATAGGTACTACTGCCGTGACATTTGAATTTCTAACTACAACCGTTTAGTCGGTAGAGGGGGGGGCACTTGACTCTAACGAAAATTGGTACTTTAAAGCTTAATAAGTCACGACCGGTTTACTTAATCAAAAAACGATCTTCCCAAACACCTAACATTTTTGAAAGACCTATCCAACGATATCCCACACTAAGTGTAAAAAAAAATATCATCACCACTTTACATGTAGGGGAGGTACCCTAAACAATTGATTTTTTCACAGTTTTATTTTACCACTTTTTCGGCATCATTAACGTGTACACTTATGCCGAATCACAACTTTCTAGTACCAATAGTTTTTCAGCTAAACCGTGGACAGACAGACAGACGGACATACCGAAACTATAAGGGTTCCTTGTTGACTACGGAACCCTAAAAATTGATATGGCAAAACCTCCGAAGCTCATTTACAAATAATTATGAGCAAGATGATAAAAAGTAAAGTAATAAAAACAATGATTTATTAATTTTAAAACTTTCACAATTTCGAAACACCTTATACAGATCACCGAGACTTGAGTTTAACAGTAGGGCCCGTATTAAAGAACAATAATTTCTACTTATATAATAAATGCACATTGCTCGAAGAACGGACAATATATATTAGTATTTTTTTTTTTTGTATAATGTGTATTAGTGTCTACGTATGTGTATGTATTTTCGAAAACTAGTAGTTATTTGTAAATATTTTTGTTGTACCCTATCACAATGTTTTCGTTTTTTACCCTATGGTTGACTGGTAGAGAATGCCTTGTGGCATTAAGTCCGCCTATGTACCACTTTTGTACATGAAGTTTAAATAAATAAATGTTAAAGTTTGTGAGGATGTATGGATGTCTGTATGTTTAGATTTTTAGAGGTTTGTTACTCTTTATTGCTATTTTGTATGCACGTCATGTCCCTGCGACAAATAAATATTTTTTCTTTCTTTCTTTTCTTTCAAAAACTGAAAAGATCTGGATCAAATCTGGCACACGAATAGATAGTAGTCTGGAATAGCACAGAGGATACTTTTTATCCCAGTGGTACAATCTCGTGGAACAATTACCGTACAAAACGCAGGCGAAGCCGTGGGCATAAGCAAGTAAAGCATATATTTAAAGCCATTTGATTGGCCTACTGAAGCCTATGCAGTTTCACCAAAATTGTGGAGAAATATGGGGTATCGGTAAACCGCTTGTACACGGAAATGGATAGGTACTAGTTCACTATTAGTGCCTTGTTGACATTCTGGTTTGTAGATAGTCGGTACCAAGTTTTTCTATACCATGTAGCTAAAGCTCAAAGTTTTCATGCAACTGAAAATACTCAAACACATTGTCTCCTGCTGTCTCTTTATTACACTTCACTGTAGTCATTTTTGTAATAATTATTTTTATTTACATGTCATCTGCCTAGCCTTTACCAAATACTTTGGGGTCGGCTTCCAGTTTTACCAGATGCAGCTGTATACCAGTATTTTACATGGAGCGACTGCCTATCTGGCTTCCACAACCCAATTAGTACTCGGTAATACGTTACCCCTTGGTAAGACTGGTTGTCAGACTTTCGGGCCACTGACTACCTGTAACGACTGTCAAAGATCTACAAATGACAGCCAGGAAAAACGGCTTAACGTGCTTTCTGAGGCACGGAGGCAACTCGGTATGTAATTGGCGGTTACCCATCCACTGACCAACCTAGGCAAGCGCGGCTTAACCAGAAGATCGATACGAGCAGCTGTTACTATTAAGCCACCCGCTCCTGTTTTCAAGAATGTGTGCCGGAACCAATTAACTTCGATCTGCCAGTACACAGAAATAGTCATCTGCCGCCAATCAAAGGATTCAGTGTCACGGTAAAGTTTAATTTTTTGTATGGAAAACAAAAATGTGATGAAGTCAAAGCAGAAAAACGCTATGCTAGGCGATCTATTGAAGGCAGTATGAAAATGATGACGGTGAGATTTTTATATTTTCTCGTTCATGTGTAAATGGCACGTTATTACATCTTCGATTTCGATCGTTAGTTGTTTGTTTATGACGTCACTACCTTAGAAGCGACCGGAGTGTAGTCCTGTGTTGCCAAGTCAGTTTCCTAAATTTACTACATTTTATAACATTTTTGTCAGGGTATTTTTTTTTACTTGTGATCCAAAATGGACTACATAAATAGAATCTAATCATGATACTTTACATGTAGAACCCTCGCGGATCGGTCGTGGTTTTTTTTTACATATTTTGTTTTGGTATGAAAGAGCGGTTTTACTGTTTCATTTTTGGTTGATTACCTAAGTGAATGGTAATGGTCTGAAGTACCTCGGCAAAGGAGACATGTTTCAGTGGCGACAATACCTACATTATTAGTCAGCTTATCGTTAACAATAACAGTATGGACCAACCTGCCATTTTGTTCCACAGCTGTTTCATTTACCGTGGGGCCATCACCACTATCATTGCTACAGGACAACACGCAATCACTTGCCTTCCCGCTCACACTCTCTGGGCTGCCACACCTCGCCGGCATGGACACCTTCTCATTCATTCTTGTCTCATTAATGGGTGACGAGTGACAAGAACGTATAGGTTTGTTGATTAATTTGCTCGCAGAAGATTCCTCAGTGAAAGATACGTTATTACATAAAGTTTATAGTGCCATCGGTCCGCTATCAATGGTATTATTTAAATTAAAATTTGCCCCTCCCCTTTTTCTATTAACCTTCTGTTCTTGACTTTGAAATGAATTCTCTTTATAATGACATACCATGTTATGATCTTTTAATTCTGTTTTGGATACATAATTATGTGGAATGTCAAGCACGAGTTTCTCTAAAAGGACTATGATTAAACTAAGATTAAAAGCACACACGACAGTATTGAGTTCCGAACGATGACTGACAAGAGTTTCGGGCCTTTCGCTCAGCGCGAGCGTTAAAATTGTTAAACGAAAGTAAAGCGACACTGACCACTGTTCAGGAGGCGTAAATATTGTGGAATAGGTCCACAGGGTGTCAATTTATTAAACCATCAATAATGTACCTTATTAAAATGCATGAAAGTTTCATTTACGAATTTAAAGTAAACTTGGCATTTTAACGCTTGTAGAGTGACAATGTAATTGAGTGTTTTAAATACAGGTGGAAGAGACACCGACGCTTAACCGGCTACCACATATTCAGTACGTCATTCTGACTCCCCCCCCCTCCCACAAAGGATATTTTAGTGCGTTATAAAAAATCAGCGGTTTCCTACAAATCTGCACTACCACCGCAGATTTAAACAAAAAAGAACCGAAGAATAATTTCTACTTGGAGTGACAGACTGGATACGTGTTTCCGTTTTAGGTGTTTTATAGTCTAGTAAACTTTTAAATGTTACTTTTTGAAGTAATCTATGAGACGAAAAATGGATATGACAAAACCTCCGAAGCTCATTTACAAATAATTATGAGCAAGACGATAAAAAGTAAAGTAATAAAAACAATGATTTATTGATATTTAAAACTTTCACAATTTCGAAACACCTTGTAGGGATCACCGAGACTTGAGTTTAATAGTAGGGCCCGTAATTAAGAACAATAATTTCTACTTTAACATATAATAAATGAACATTGCTCGAAGAACGGTTGGCCGATGGGGCCGAAAAGTTCTGGAATGGCGACCGTGAAAGGGAATACGTTGCGTTGGAAGGCCTCCCACTAGGTGGACCGATGACCTGGTGAAGGTTGCGGGGATCCGCTGGATGCGAGTCGCACGGGACCGGTCAATGTGGCGACACTTGGGGGAGGCCTATGTCCAGCAGTGGACTGGTCTGTCGGCTGATAATATGATGATGATAATAAATGTTAAAGTTGGTGATGATGTATCGATGTCTGTATGTTTAGATGTTTAGAGGTTTGTTACTCTTTATTAAAACTCGTTATGAAAACTGGCACACGAATAGATAGTAGTCTGGAATAGCACATAGAATACTTTTTATCCCGGTAGTACAATCTCGTGGAACAATTACCGAACAAAACGCAGGCGAAATCGTGGACATAAGCGAGTAAAGCATATATTTAAAGCCATTTGATTGGCCTACTGAAGCCTATGCAATTTCACTAAAACGTGGAGAAATATGGGGTATCGGTAGACCGCTTGTCCAAAGCAATGGTTACTAGTTCACAACTAGTGCCTTGTTCATATTATCGTTTGTAGATAGCCGGTACCAAGTTGATCTATACGAGTAGCTAAAGCTCAAAGCTTTCACGCAACTGAAACTACTCAAACACATCATCTCCTGCTGTCTTTTTATTACACTTGGTTGTAGTAATTTTTTTAATAACTATTTTTATTTACATGTCATCTGCCTACCCTTTACCCAAATACTTTGGGGTCGGCTTCCAGTCTTACCAGATGCAGTTGAATGCCATTATTTTACATGGAGCGACTGCCTTTCTGGCTTCCACAACCCAATTAGTACTCGGTAATACGTTATCCCTTGGTAAAATTTCCAGTATAACCGTACATTATAGGACATACTACATGTTATTTTTTATGGTTTGACATACTAGGACTTATTTATATTATTTGATTTGTGATATGTACCTAAGCACCAATTGACATATATTTATTTGGAGATGCTATGTATTTGACATTCTAATATGATTATTGTTAACTTTTAAGCGTTTTGGTCTATTACTGTTAGCTTAAAATGTATTACTGAATAAATAAGTAAATAAGACTAGTTGTCAGACTTTCGGGCCACCTGTAACGACTTGTCAAAGATCTACAAATGACAGCTGCGAAAAACGGCTCAACGTGCTTTCTGAGGCACGGAGGAAACTCGGTATGTAATTGGCGGCTACCCATCCACTGACCAACCTAGGCAAGCGCGACTTAACCTGGTGATCGATCCGAGCAGCTGTTACCATTAAGCCACCCGCTCCTGTTTGTATTTACATGTAATAACGTGCCTATTTACACATGAACGAGAAAATATAAAAATCTCACCGTCAACATTTTCAAACTGCCTTCAAAAGATCGCTTAGGATAGCGTTTTTCTGCCTTGGCTTCATCACATTTTTGTTTTCCATACAAAAATTGAAACTTTTCCGTGACATTGAATCCTTTGATTGGCGGCAGATGACTATTTCTGTGTACTGGCAGATCGAAGTTAATTGGTTCCGGCACACATTTTTGAATAGATGGGTTGTACGCCCAGCCAGGCTTACAACATTTTCGAACCCAGGTTTTATTCATACAAGTTATTCTTCGCTCTAGTTCTGCAATGGTATTGGCGCAGTTCATATCTTGGTATTGCACTCCATTGTATGTCCGGTTCTTTAGTTCAAAACTGGTCTCATTTTGATTGGGTTCTGAAGCAGTTCTCGCCACTACCACGAATACGATAGTCAATGCTGTTAGCATTTTAAAAACATTTAATTACTTTTAACTGTAAAATCTTGATAAGTTCACACTTTACACTGATTTTTTTCCGGTGTACTGTTTGGAGACAATAACAATCTTAGTGTAGGCAAGGAAATAATAATGACAAAATCAATAATGTCATTCATAAGGGACTTATTAACCCAATGTCGCTCACGACCCCGATACATTATTGTGTCCGGAATTAGCACCTAAGAACCGACTTTGTGGCAAAAATATTTAGTTTTAATGTTCGTTGAGGTCATTTTTATAACACGCATAGCTTCCGATCAAAAATGAGGCCCTAAGTTTGATTCCCGAGTCGGGCAAAGTGATATTGGGCCTTTCCATCAGGGATATCTCAGCAGGAGCCAAAGAGTTCAGTGTCCGGTTGATGGCAATAGGCTCGTCCCCTATTACAAGGGACTTAAAAATACGATTGAGACGACCTACGCCAACATTACTGCTATATTTAGGTTAAAGCAATCAATCCGTCTTCAAACTCGTAAAGATATCAATAGGATATTCCTGATTATCAATAATTTTAATATTTACCGCAGTGGGCTAATCCACAAACCAATGATTATTCTAAATAGACCTGAAGGCATATTGTTAAAAAAGTGCTATGAAAAACTTACAAAATGACTTGGGGCTTTTTTAAATTACGTCATCACTTTCTAAGCAAATTAATTTTAGAAATGTGTTTGCTATCAATTGTCTACTAAGATTGTTATAGCTACCTAGTTTATGTCCGTGTTTCTATTTCAAAATTAATTTAGCAAAAAAATACAAACTTTAATCACTTTTGCGACTGCCGATAAGCAATAGATAAACTTTATTGCTAACTTTAGCAAGACACGACGTAATCGCACGAGAGACGTCACTTGTACCTACTTTATTCAATTAAAAACTGGATTTGTTAAAAAAAAAAAAAACACTTATTGAAAGATAAAAAAGACACTACTAGAACAACTGGACAAAGCGACACTGAGACCCACTGAGAAAGCGGCAGTCTTTATATAAACTCGAATACTAACTGAATCCCGAAATTAGGACTAATTGACTCCATATTATCGGCTTGGGAATAAAAATATATGTGACACCAGACAGGTAATAGTAGAGCGACCATGAATTCGCAACTTGCAGTATTAGAAACTGAATATTTTTTTACCTTAGTAACTGAATAATTTGTTACACGAAATTCCGAAATTTTGAGAAATGTGTTACCCATCAATTTATGGTACCCACAAACTTATGTGATTAAGCTCATGAAGAGAAAAAAGGCTTTTCCGGTAAACAGTGGATCTCCTAACGTTTGCAATTACTGCCGTAAATCAAGAAGAACAAACCGATTAAAAAGTTAATTTTAATAGTGTCAGTGCACAGTATGCACTATGCAATTATTAAGGATAATAGAACAGAGTAGGAACACTTACATTGTGTAAATTCTAACAAAACATAATGCACAGACGCACATGTTTTTTTGTTTCGGTTAATGCTATTACTATTGTTTGCCCGGACCATGTAAGTACTCAAATCACTTGCATAGTACTAGAACCCTACATATAGGCAAATTAGTACTTAAACTTTTTCGCAGCACTACGAAAATCGTAGCAGGTTACATTTGTGCTACGTTTTTATGCACTTTCTTAAGTATCTCACTTTCAAAGATTTGAATTTAGTACTTAAACTTTTTCGCAGCACTACGAAAATCGTAGCAGGTTACATTTGTGCTACGTTTTTATGCACTTTCTTAAGTATCTCACTTTCAAAGATTTGAATCAGATATTCATGCTTCAGACATCAGAGCAAAGTCGTAGAAGTATTGTCAGCTACATAACTCACTGATTTTATGAGTTATTTCACCCGAAAGGTTAATTACGGGTCAATTGTTTAACGACGAAGCCGAAATAACGTCGTGTTCTATGACATTGTGAGATAACGCTATCAATGACAATGAATAGGAAAGAGAGAACATAACGTGGTCATCTGGCAGAATTACTATAACTCGGCGATGGCGAAGCGACTTGCGACGCGCTTACGTCAATTGTTACCTGTATTGTCCGAGTATTGTCGCGTTTCAGTGGAGGCACGACGACCAATCAAACTATACAAAACCAGTTTCATGTCATCTCTCATTGAGTGGTAAATCTATACAAAGAGCGGCCATGTTATACTGGAAATGTATAACTTTATGTGTCGCCTTGTGTACGTGCTTCCCAATTTCTTTCATTGGATTTCTTCGCTTTCACTGTCGATACAAGCATGTCAATTGAGCGTGTTTTGTCAGCTTACTTACTTGACTTACCCTGTGTAAATCACAGGGTAAGTAACTAACTCCAAATTTGAGGCAAGTCAGTTCTGACCCGGTACTGACTGACTGTAAATTGATTTGGAGTCAGTAGGTACAGCACTGTCATGATTGAAATAAAATGCCTCGAAAATCGTTTTTGTCTCTGTTTCTTCCTCTCTTTTTAACATTTTCGTCAACTCTCATAAAAGCGAATTGGTTTAGCGAGTTCATTATACACTCCATTTACCCCCCGCTGCGGTGCAGGGTGCAGTACTGGGTGCAGTGTGGTCAATTCTCGGCGCCGATTACTGACACGGTTACTTGCCCTGTGTCAATCCGCCTTATCTCGTAGCCACAATGTTGCATATAGACAACGCTAGGCATGTGCTTACGTGCATGAATAAAATCGGTAGCAAAGCACACACGCCTCACAATGTAGGCTTTAGGCTGAGGTATACAGGTTGAATTTTCATGTGGGCGTGGATGGCCAAATGCGAAACTATGAGGAATAGCGAAAAATACTCAAATGAGTGTCGAACCCGATTTTGAAGAAATCTAAAACATACGGCAAACTAAAGGAAAAAAACATCCTGTCTAAGCGGTATTCACACGACACTGCTCTCCGCGCGGTGCACTGCCACAAAATTGGATTCGCCGTCTCAGCCCGACCACGCGGACGAAAGGTGTCGTGTGAATCGCCTTAATAAGATGCACTGGCTCCAAAAAAAAAAACGTGTGCCGAACATACGCCGAGATAATGCTCATACGAAAATCAGTCATCACAGCAATACATTGGTTTCTATTATTGTTTTTATAAAGTTTCTTTCATATTTTTTATCCGTCGACCGTTGATTGTTTATCGGCCGTGATCTTTTGATCTACGAGTATTTTTATATTTTTCTGGCAGCTTCATGACGTGACTGGAATAATGTTCACAATAATATGCGTCATTATGCTAGTAAATAATAAAGATGGGAATTTCCAAATGTTTTCCGATTGAAGTTAGTGGTGTGACCGTCGGACTGCCAAGTCATAGGTCACGAGTTCGAACCCAAGGCACGAACCTCTGATTTTTTGGATTCATGAGTGTATTGTATAATTATCACTTGCTTCGGTAAAGGAAAACATCGTGTGGAAACCAAACATCTTTTTTCTTTTCTTTTTTTTTTCTTTTTAAAAACATTGCCCCACACTACGATTATTTCTCCTGTATCGTTGGTGCGTATACAAACATTAAAACTCACGTACACAATCAGTCAGACCCGAAACAACTATCTGTAGGCCATACAAATATTTGTTCCGTACAGGGATCGAACCCGCGACACGCAGCGCAGCAGTCGATCGCTCAGGCACTGCGCCAACCATGCCGTCAACATGCCTTAGAGATATTTCTCAACGGCTTGTAAAGCGACGTGAGACGCTCTTCGCATAAAAACTCTTTCACCAGGGGGTTACTATGACGCTTAAAACATTATTGTTCCATTCCTAGTCCAGAGTGGGAAAGAGATGGAGATAGACGACCTGCATAGCTCCGTCTCTTTTTCCACGCGAAAAACAAGAAGACTGTCAGTTGCCGATTGATTGTTTGTTGACTTTATAACAACTAAAATTGATTTTAGAATCTCATACTACTTTTATAGCAACCAGATAGAATATATCAAAATTTTCTCTGACGCACAAAAAAGGATAACCCACCGTATTGTCTTGCGCAATTAAATTAATATTAAACACCACTTGCCAGATGCCAGCAAAAACAATTATGAAAGCAATAACATCCCAAACATTCAAAGGCCTATTTGAGAGTAGCTTAAAGACCAGCGCATAGTTAGAAGCACTACACGGGATAACTACGCTACGGCTCATTGGATAGTCGTCAAGCGGCTGATCCAGGGGGTCTACTCTACTAGTCCGCCAATGAAGATACGGGCCTTACCGAAAACTAGCTCGGAACTTCGAAATGTAAACTACTCCCAATTATTTTTGGATTCAAGACTTTTGGAAACACATCAGGAGTAAGGACAAATTTTAATATTTGTGTGTGTTCGCAAATAGCGATTCATTTTCTTTTCCCTTTCTTTCACAGTCTGATAAAACGGCAACTTGACAAGACGGTGAGAACAGGCATCGGAAGGGACATCGACGCACGAACGTGCGTCATTCATTTTTAGTTCGGATCCCGAACTAATCCTAGGTCTGTACCTAAGTGATACGGAGTAGAAAACGCCCGTAACATCGGCTAGAACTACGGATATGAGAAGGGGTCCTAAGCCGTGGTGATGCTTGTATGAATGCAGTATCGAGAACCTCGTAAAAATCCCAAAAGGCTTGACTTGCTCTTACCCTGTGCAGTGGCCTAAAACTATACGTTGATCCTTACAATCATAACTCGATGGAGAATGCGAATTATTGATTTTGCATCGAGTTTTCCTCATCATTACGGGAAACTGGGCAAAGCAATCAAAGCCATTTGGCAAGAAGTATTAAAAAATAAAATTTATGTAAATATGTTTTTTGTTTTATTTGGCTTATGCGTTGACTTTGAGTCACGGTGCGGTCATGGTCAAGCTTTGTAATTGTTCAATCGTCACCAATAACTTAATTTCAAGAGAAACAAGAGGTAAGCGCTGTTCTTGAAGATGATGATGAATTCTGTTAGTAGGACAGTTCTAATGTCCTCATCATTGGTAGACTAATGCAGTATGACTAAGAGACTGAGGACAAGTGGCAGTCACGTTTCGTCGACTTTAAATAGGATTGACATAGCTGTCGGTAGGTTTGTCAATTCAATAAATTTATTACTACGCCATCATCATTTTCGCTGATATAATGTCACTATGTCTTAGCCTTTGGATGAGATAATAAAGAGAAAAGAAAAGACATAGGCAGTCATAACGACTGCCGAGGGAAGTGAAAACTCAAAACAATGTAATTACTGTGTTCTTTTTTGAATTTTTAAATCATTCGCGGCGCTAGTCACAAGCATGTCCAGGTCATCGGTGACGCAAACCCATTGGTTTTTCCCCTACAAAAAATCGCTCAACGCGGCTAAATAAGTTTTCACTTCAAAAACATTATTTACCTATTTGTCACACATACACAGAACAGACTGATTAAAATTAAGAATAAATCAAAATAATAAAACATAAGAAAAAATATAATTATACACAAGACAAAAAATTAATATGATTTGGTCCTGTACGACTCCATCTCAGAATGATGCTGCAACATTTTAAAAATATCACAGATCAAAAAAAATATCTGATACATCAGAATACCAGTGCTGCGATCACTTGGGGCCCCAAGTGTACCCACGTAAAAGGTAAATATTTTAAACATAGTCCTTCCAATGACCGTTTTATTATCACTTTATCGTCATTGATAAAAAAATGGAGCTAGTTTAATTACAAGGCAAATTGCATGTCTGAACCTGAAGCATTGATTTGTATCTTAACAATCTTTTTTAACCCAAAACGTAATAAAAATTTAAAATTTAAAAAACCCCCGACACAAAAAAACTCTAAAAAACCAAAAAAAAAAAAAAAAATTGGTATGGTTTTGGGTTCAATGACTGATAAAAAATATTATAAGAAGTAATCTATGCGATAAGAGTTCATTGATTCAAAAATGTAATAACTATTGTGTCTACTTCCTCCATTTTCAATAAAAATATATCGTTTCTTGATTAGTATTATGATTAGGTTTCTACTAGATATAAATGTTTTGAAAAAAAAAATATAGGTAGGCAAGTCCGTCATGGTCTTTAAGAAACTCATAAATTCCGGTGAAGAAAAAGCTATTACGAAACCGTTGGCAAAGACCTACCCAGTTGCTTAGTTCCATGTCAAAAATGGGTACTACATGGAACGTCATCAGTAATTTAAAAAAAAATCGCACCACACGTAATAATGTATGGGATTTCTGTTTTTTTTTTTTATTAGTGATAAAACATTTCTGTTTCGGGGCTCAAAATGATGTAGGTACTGAATACGTGTGGTTTACCGTGTGTGCCGGTGTCTCTTTGACCCTGTAAAGGCGGAAACACACTTACGTGTCGTGGCGTGTCGTGGCGTGTCGTGACGCGCCAGAAGCATGTCGGTTTCATACATCGTTGCGACACGGCACGCCATGCAAATATGTCCATATTAAATGTATGAAACCGACTTGCTTCTGGCGGGTCACGACACGCCACGACACGTAAGTATGTTTCCGCCTTAAGTTTGACATACCAGCTACCGAAAAGCTTTGTGAATCTTCTTGAAAGCGTTTGTTAGTTAGAATAGTAGTAGTAAGCTTAATTTTCGACATACATTTTGTTTTGCGCCTAGAGAACAACACAGACAAATAAGTTATTATTTTATTAAAGCATGAGTCATTTGTATTTTTAAAATCAAATAACATTTCAATAAGATATAATTCTGGGAAAGAATCAGGGTTTCCCGTTTTAGTATAATAAACAAAAAACATGCTCTCAGACAGGGTCAAAGATCACGAGTCTTCACGTTAGAGACTTTAGCAAGTGCGTGAAATCTATCGCGTAGGTACACCAAGCAGTCATTGGATGGAGGGTAGATACGTAGATGTACTCAAATGTAGTAACCCTAGTCACTACAACCAATAATTCTGGCCCTAAAGACAATTTTTGTGTGCAAGTTTGGAAGTATCTATACAGGGTGTAACGGAAAGGGTATATACATACTTAAGTGTGTACTACAGACCATCAAACTGAACAAGGTTCTCATCACAAAACATGTTTTTCAGTGAAAAAATTATCTTCTGTCCCTCACAAATTGCAATACCTATTCGATCCAAATGAAAAGGGCATAATTATGGGGCAGCTGATATGTTTTTTCGCGATTACGATGTTTGTCCGATGGAGAAATATGATCAGTTTGATGGTCTGTAGCACACCCTTAAGTATGTATATACCCTTTCTGTTACACCCTGTATAGTCCTCCTGACCGTTTTCGGTCACAGCGGCCAGTCTTGGTGGCGATTAGCCTTTGGCGGGAGATATTATTATAGTGCACAAGTAAGTACGCAGGCACAGGTTCTCTGTGTATACAGCGTGAATGAAGAAAGGTGTGAAACAGACCCTCAAATTGTACCTTTTTCAATATGGGACCAACATGGTAATGATAAAAAACTAAGTAGCTGTCCAGTGTCCACGTACAAAATTGCAAAACCGGCTCCCAAATGTATCGCTGATTATTTCTTCGCGATAACAATGTTGATCCGGAAGACTTGCCAGAAGTCAACCTAGACGAAATTGCGATGGCTCTCAAACAGCTTAAAAACGGAAAAGCCCCTGGAGAAGACGGTATTACGACTGAGCTCCTGAAATCTGGTGGTAAACCTGTAATGAAGGAGCTCCAGAGCATTTTCAATACTGTTCTTTTTGATGGGAGAACTCCAGAGGCGTGGAGTAAGAGTGTTGTCGTGTTGTTTTTCAAAAAGGGTGATAAAACTCTTTTGAAGAACTACCGACCCATTTCGCTCTTGAGCCACGTCTATAAACTGTTTTCGAGAGTCATCACAAACCGTCTTGCGCGAAGACTCGACGAGTTTCAGCCTCCCGAACAGGCCGGGTTTCGATCGGGGTACGGCACCATAGACCACATCCATACAGTGCGGCAGATTATACAGAAAACAGAAGAGTATAATCGGCCCCTGTGCTTAGCGTTTGTGGACTATGAAAAGGCCTTTGACTCGATCGAAATCTGGTCGGTTCTGGAATCTCTGCAAGTCGACTGGCGATACATCCAAGTGCTGAGAGGTCTTTACAACGCCGCTACTATGGCCGTCCAAGTACAGAACCGGCAGTCTAAGCCTATTCCCTTGCATCGTGGTGTGAGACAAGGGGACGTTATACATTAAAATAAACGGCGAGTACCTCTCACACTTGCGATTTGCAGATGATATCGTCATCGTGGCGGAAACGCTGTAAGATTTGCAACATATGCTGAATGGCCTAGTTGATTCTTCTCAACGCATTGGTCTCCGGATGAACCTAGATAAAACCAAGGTTATGTTCAATGAACATGTCAGTCCGGAACCTATTGCAGTTCAAGGCAGTATTCTCGAGGTTGTTAAGGAGTATGTTTACCTCGGGCAAACTATGCAGTTGGGTAAAAACAACTTCGAGAAAGAGGCCAACAGAAGAATACAGCTGGGCTGGGCAGCGTATGGGAAACTGCGTCGAGTCTTTACATCGCCAATTCCACAGAGTCTAAAGACGAGAGTCTATAATCAGTGCGTCCTACCCGTCATATCGTACGTGCCGAAACGTGGACACTCACGGTAGGGTTGGTCCACAAATTTAAAGTCACTCAACGTGCTATGGAAAGGGCTATGCTCGGGGTTTCTCTGAAAGATCGAGTTCGTAACGAACTGCATCCAGTTTGGCTGAAAGCCGGAATAAACATCGGAAACGGCTAAACAGGTGATGATATTTAAACTGTTGATTCTAGACAGATAGCGATCTAGAGCAATCTTGTATTCTTGTTCTATAAATAAAATTCAAGTATAGAAATATTTATATTCATGATTGCAACCATAATCACTTCGCTTTATGTTGAACTCACAAACGCAGCTAGTGCAGCTAAGCGTTAGGTAGGTATGGAGCGAACGAATGAATTATTAATATGAATTTATTAAGTACATTAAACATAGGTATATATTGGCAAGGTTATTAAGGACTCTTCAATAGATTTTATAATTTTCTTTGTTTTGTCTGTAGGTCGAACTTTAGGATTAAATATTAAAATGAACATACTTTTTTTTTTCTATGGATGGCGAGTGTATGAGTGATGGAGAGTGTGTGGCCATATGGCTAGAAAGGATGTGACCGCTCAGATGAGGAACCGGAGTGAGGGGGAATGGGTAGTCGTCGCCTCCTTCTGCGAAGCAGTCATGCTAGTGAAGGAGGTGGTGGAACGTGGGAGGGAGGGAGCCTCATGTTCCAGCCGCCCCGAGAGACGCCCCGGGCGTAGGAGGCCACCCAGTGGACCCCAGCCACCGTAGGCGCGGGCCTGTGGACGGTGAGTAATGGGCTAGCTCACCGTCCGTCCGTTTTATGACGATAGGCAATGTCGACGGCACGTTCGTGTTCCACGCGCGCCTCAAGGAGATGTCAGCAAATCGGAAGGGGTCCGAGAAGGCCGATGCCTGCCAGGGCTGCGGGACTGTTCGAAACAGATACCGTGGCCCTGGAACACAAAGGGCTAAGAAGGAACATGGATTACACTCCCTTCTGCTCCGCCCAGAGCGGGAGGAGTCAAAAAAAAAAATGTAAATAAAAGCTCAGATGAAGAGTAATAGAAGCATGGGACGAGAAGATATGCTTCCCCGACACCAAATAAATTGGGATAAGGGCAGGACAATTTTGATGGTGTTTTATTTTTCGAATATTTACTTTTATAAACCAACTACGTAAGTTTTTAAATATTCGTCAATTATAATGATTATTGATTTCCTAAACAAAATATGCCTTGCCTTATTTTCGAATTTCATGGTTTTTCCTTGCCAAGTACTATAGGACGTGTCATCGAATTTATACTAAAACAATTAATAATTAATTAGATTTTTTTTTTTTACTAACAAATTAATTACAGGAAAAATCAAACGATTTTTAGGTATTTGAATAAGCCTGCATTACAGTATTTATTTTATAATATAACCCGCCATCTTAGATGACCAAATGTAAAACAAGGGTTCAATCAATGATATTCTAATAAATAACTGCAAATTAATAATATTCTATTATTTACTGTAAATAATAAATAATATAATATTACTATAAATTACTAGAATATCATTGGGTTCAATGGATTAAAAGACCAGCATATACTGGATTTATTACCATTGACGATACGACCTACACATGTAACTGTTACGGTTCATCTTTCTTGTACATTGCTAATAAAAAAACCTGATTTTAAACCTTATGTACTTAATTGTAGGTAAGTTTCTAGTGATTTTTCCTGTGATTAGGTTAGGTCAGTAATTTTAATAGCTAACATATTCTATGATACATTGCGCTATACTTAGTTGTCAGACAACTGTTGTTGATGCTGCAAACCGGTTTTTGGCAATACTTACCTAGGCTTAATATAAATATGAAACTGTACGGTCAGTGGGTACTATAACTGCAAATGCATAATACATAATGTAGATATTTTTTAGCTAACCTAATAGGACACTTTAGTATGGGACTTTATTTGATGAACATAGGTACTTACACAATATTATGAATAAAATTATAACAATCAACATCCTAGTTTATTTATTATAGGATCTCCAACAAAGGATATACACTAAACATTATATAAAGATAAAAATTAAATAATGATATAAATAATGTATTACAAATACAAGTTTTCTTTAATTTATGTCAAGTTCACTCATGATTTGTGCCAGAGCTAGGTAATACTGTGTTTCAGGCGATTGGAGGTAACATTAATTATTAAATAAATAGTTAGTTATAGTTAATGGAGAATGCGAGATGCGTAGTTGTTTGAAACAATAAATAAGTTGCTGTTTCTAAATTCATGTTTAAGAAGCGAATTAATAACAACAGCATCTTCCATTAATTAGATCATTTCTTAGAATTGAGGAAAATTGTGTTCTGTGCGCAGATTTTTGAGGTTTTTACGACGTTTGTTTTGTGTCAGAAGCTACATAACAGCTCTCAATCTTTTAATACCTAACAAGTTGTCTGGTGTCGGGAAAAACCATCTTAAGCGGTTGTTCTGTTTGGTATGTTATTCCCCCGCTAGCACTAAGGCCCCCGCGAGCAGCGGTGGCCCAGTGAGCAGCGGTGGCCCAGTGAGCAGCGGTGGCCCAGTGAGCAGCGGTGGCCCAGTGAGCAGCGGTGGCCCAGTGAGCAGCGGTGGCCCAGCGAGCAGCGGTGGCCCAGTGGTAGCAGTCCCGACTTACGAGCAGTAAGTCGTAGGTTCGAACCCAGACAGGCGCATTTCTTTGTGTAATTTATTTCATCACCACTGCTCTCAAAACGGTGAAGGAAAACATCGTGAGGAAACCGGCATGTCCTAGAACTAAAAATTCGAAGACATGTGACATCTACCAACCCGCACTGGGCCCGCGTGGTGGATTACAGCCCATTCCCTCTCATAGAGAGGAGGCCTGCGTCCCAGCAGTGGGAACAATATAGGCTGATGATGATAGCACTAAGGAAGATGATGCATAATATTCTAACGTTCCCTAACAAAAGTCATACGCTGCGTCCGCTGGACCCTTTTTTTTCTCGTTGTGGAAATCCTCAATGTATGTCCTCCGACGTGGGGGAGCGGAGGGGCCTATAACCACACCGGCATTCCCTCGCACACTTGCGTCAGGGGGGCAGCGGAATCTAATGCAGCTTCCACTCCCCCGGCCCGCTTGACCTGCGGAGGTCGTCCCGGGAGGAGTGAGGTGTAAAACTCCCCCCTGTACGATTAAGAGGAACCGGATCACCTAGCCTAAGTTGTAACGATGCCACAAAAGTCAAACGTGTATTGTAATGACAGAAGCTGGCTTATGTCAATCTTGTTGAGAGCATAAACGTAACACTTCTCTAAATGGATTTTATAAGTATGAGTACCTAGGTTCTGATGAGTTAAAATGCTATAGACTTCATCTCTCAAACTTTATGCTTCCTAGAAAAATCGTACATCTTACACAACTATTGACTGAGAGCCGTACATACCTATTTATAAGTGCCACAATTCCGTACAGGCATATTCTATGTATGTATGTACCAAAGTGTATACAGTTCTTCTTACTTAATTAAAATAATAATCACGCTACCCGGCACCCGCGCACACTACACTTATAAATTACTGCCTTGTTTATTCTCCGCAAACTTGATGATATGCTGCAAAAAATGAGCACATCATTATAGCTATTATTATCTATCGAGCCGGAAGGATTCCCTTTTTTTGTCGCCCATCACTCATTATTGGCGGTTTCATAAATACTAGGCGTACGAGATCAAAGTAAAATGACAAAAAAAAAAAAATACACTCATTACAAAAACATTATAACTTGAAAGAATCATTGTTTTTTTTATTTAATATAACGCTGTTGTTTTGATATTTCCTCATTTTTTGTTGATCTTAATTAATTGAGTGCGAAAAACAAACGCCTGTAGGTTTACGATTGCAATAACTCACTGAAACGTGATTTATTGCTGTCACATAATTTGTAGGCGCGATGCATTTTATTTAAAAACTGATATCAGCGTCCAAAAGCTCTTCGCTAAATTATAACAGCCACTCGAATATATCTTTATCGATGTTTAAGCAGGTTGGTCCGTAGATGGGTGCCCACCCAAAGCATACCGAGTTTCCTCCACACAATCACATTAAACCTAAAACTAAAACAACTTCCAAATGAATGCCACCCTACTTTAAATTAGGTTTAATTAATTAAGTAGGTAATTACTTAAAATTTAAACACTACATATAGGTACAAAGAACAACATACCTAAGGTATACATAAAACTCCCTGCGCTAGTTCTAATTGCTGAACAGAAAAAGGACATATTTATTAACATTGTCACGTTACGTTAGCGTCATAATCCCAATGTTAAAACTGTGTTAGCTCATAAACGTAGTATGCAGTTACAATAATGACGTCAATCAGGAGTTGTAAGCACTAACCTACCACAACAAACTAAGATCTTAGCCTTGACTTATAATAGAATAAGTACCAAGTGTAACCTAATAATAGCTTCTGCATAGTTTATTACTGCGTCGTTGGTCTATTGGTCGCGCTTGCGACTGCTGAGCACGAAGTCCTGGGTTCGACTCCCAGGTTGGGCATAGTGTTACAGGGCTTTCCTTCAAAAATTCTCAGTAGCGGCCATGGAGTCTGGATCTATGCCCGATTGATGGTATCAGGCTCACCCTCTATTATATGGGACTTTAGCATAACTAGGGAAACGTTAGATTCAGATTCAGATTTATTTGCTAACAATGTAGGTACAAGTTTAAGATGATACAATAGCTGATTGTTTCCGCTACATTCTACCTTACGGCATGCAAGTTTATAGAAAGTAATAGATTAGATACAATATTATTATAATCAACAACTAACATGTCATTCTAATTAACACCACAAAAAAATGTAAAAAAAAATGTCACCTTCGCATAAATAAATCTTGTCAATAAAATGAATGGCATTAATTATGTGAAAGATTACTTTACAAACATAATGTAATTTAGAAATAATATTGTCAAATTGTTTTATCATTTAAAAAGTCATTAATACAATAATAACACTTATCTAATAATAATAAAGTTAAAGCAACGACTCCACAGCAAGATGATGGTGATATCTGGTGGGAGCTGCCTACATCCCCTGACGGCTTCACCGACTCGTCTGAAAGCCTTCCACTTAGTATTTTCATATGCGTTACCGTGACTGACTTGGAAATCTCTTAATAGACTCCGAACCAAGTCGGCCGTAGCAAAGAGAATCTCTATAGATGAGGATAACGGGTCAGATCTGAAGTGTGAATGCGGCGTGTGTCCGCAGATAATTGGCCCACCTTCCATCTTGTGACACCTGTGCATTTGACGATCTTATGACTGCATCAGCGAGCAGAGTTCGCATAACAAAATTTATAGCAAAAAAAAATACAGGTTGTACGGGACACCGATGCCAAAAAGCTTACCAGGTACTCAGTACTTCATTCTGAACACCCCACATACCTGTAGAAGAAATTTCTACAGGTATGTGGGGGTACATCTTCCCCAAATTGAAATTTAAAAAAAAAACTTTGGTAAGTTTAAAAAAAACTGCTGCTGTTCCATAAATTTTGACCGTGTAGGTATTGACCTTTATAGGCAACAGCTGATTTTTAGAGTTCCGTACACAAAGGTTCAAATCTGGGACCCTATTACTGAGACTTCGCTGTCCGTCCGTCCGTCCGTCCGTCCGCTCGTCTGTCCAGGCTGTTTATAATGAACCGTGATAGTTAGGCAGTTGAAATTTCTACAGATTATGTATTTTTGTTGCTGCTATAACCAAAAATACTAAAAACTGAATAAAATTAATATTTAAGGGGGCTCCCATACAAAATAATGTATTTTTTGCCAGTTTTTATAAATAATGGTACGGAACCCTTCGTGCGCGAGTCCGACTCACACTTGGCCGGGTTTTTTTCTTTATTACTTTTGTATGTAGGTACATTATTTTTTTATTTTAAGAAGTTTGAACGCAGTAAGTATAAAATTAAATAAGGATCAAATACCTATATAAAAATTTAAAATGGTTCGAATTCCTGCAACGGCTACAGTTCGTAAACAAAACATGGCGGGTCGCAGGTGTTTTAAAAATAATGTACCTATTGATAATGACCCAGACAGTGCAACATTAAGGAAAACAGCACATTTGCCGCCATTACACACGATTTTATACATCATCGCGATATTTAGGTTAAGGTCAACGGTACCAAAGAATTCGAAGATGATTCACTTTATTTTTAGATATCTATCGTAGGTAGAGACCACCATAGTATTTAATTCTTGCCAAGACTGTAAACAGAATGTCGGATTTAATACTTACATTATCTGACATAATTCAGGAGAGAGAGAGAGAGATTTCTGTTTTACGTAGTACAAACAAACAGCGCGAAAAAGCTATCATACCATAACATTACACCTATAAGGCAGGGCTTGTTAACGTTACCAACTAACAAAAAAATATCCGTTACTTAACGTTAATTCCAATGTGATACCTTATTAAATTTACAAAAATATAACGTTAATTGATAACATTACCAGTAATTTAACGTTAAATACAATTAACCTAATATACGATAATAACGTTACTGTACCGTTAATTTAGCTAAAACCCGGTCACATTCAAGGTTGTGTGTGGTATGTGAGATGCTAAGTTGCTAACGATATACTGACTCCCTCAACCATGACCTAGCGACCCACGAAATGCGGCGTTCGCAAGGTTTGTTGCAATTAACGGTTATAAAAATTAACGATAAAAATTTGCAAAAGTAACGTTAATTCTATTAACGTTATTTTAATATTAACGGTAACACTGACAAATGAAGGTAACGTTACGAAAATTTTACCGTTATTTAAATCCCTGCTATAAGGTGTTGTTTTGCATCCTCGTCAAAATTCAGGAGGTTGTCACACAATACATAAATAATCAATTAAAATTACGGTACCTAGTTAATTATTATTAAACTCTGTTTTTTTTTTTGGTTATATATGTTCGTCAGTATTTCAGAATAACCCCCTTAACGTGGTTTAAGAAATAAGAAATTATCCAATAAACGTGTGAGATTGTTTGTATTTGTGGAGGCGCGGTTATAGGGCGAGAATCAGACGACCCGCGTTTAAAACACGAGTGGTTCACAATTTTATGACCGATTTCCCAAATAAGAAAAAAAAAATTACCTATCCTTTTTATTATTGATTCGGGACGAGAATCATTAGCATAGTTACCTCCTTGAATTTGACGAGGATGGAAAACAACACCTTGTATAAGCCCCGAAGAACTAGGTAGAGGTACCTAATTAAGTACAATCACGAACAATAATAAGTCAAATCAAGTCAAAATATTTTATTTTACATAGGCCTACATGGGCAGGCTTGGTCGTTTCCTATGGAGAAGAACCGGCAAGAAACTCCATGGTTACTCTACTCTAAACTGAAAAGTGATTTGCTCGTGAAATTACGTTTTCTACGTTGAGATAAGACCTATTTCGTTATAGTATGGCTTCCAAAATTCCATGTTCGTGAAAACGTAAAACCTTAATCAATACAGTAGGAGAAAATCACTTTTAAAAGTTGCTGCGTGTATACATATTAATAAACGTGACTGTACACCTCTACCTAAGCTATTTTTAAGTCTCATGTAAAAGAGGGCGAGCCTATTGCCATTAACCCCAAATCCAGTTTCCGTGGCTGCTAAAGAGAAATTCCTAACGGAAAAACCCAATAACACTTTGCACGACCTGGGAATCAAACCCTGCACCTCATGCACAGCGATCAGGTAGGCTGCAGCTGAACATCAGCGTCAGGTGGTACACCTTGTGTTGCCATCTGGCATTATAATAAATAATAATAAAAAATATTTCAGACCAAGTAAGTCCATATTTAAAAACATAATAATTTTAGAAAACTACACATATTTTAAGAACTTATTTTAAATATATGAAAGACGCACGATGAGTAGTCACATTATACTATCCATCCTGTTGGCCACAATAGCCATCAGCCTGTTAGAGCTACCGCGCACTCGCCGCATCATCAGGGATGCTATTCGTGTCCGCATAAGACCGTAAAAATCAGACACGCCATTCTCCGCAAACATCCCCGATGCACTGCAAAAGCGCGGTAGTCCCAACATAAACCTGAAGTCGTTATTATATTGGACCCGCAGAGCATTGTTCGAACATTTTGTATAGCCTACCCATAGGGCGCATGTGTACATAGATTGGCAATACGCTCAAAACAGTGTAATTTTTACCTCTCTAGTACAACGTGCAAACCTACGAGCCAGCATGTTACATCGAAATGCCAATGCTCTGCGTTCCCTATCCACGTCCACATCATCAGACAGACTATCAGTAACCCAATGCCCCAGGTACTTGAACCTTGTTACCCTGGAAAGCTGAGCGCCCCCCAGGATAACTTGCGGAACAGTGTCGTAACATTTGTTACCCGCTTTGAAAACTAAAAGTTCACTCTTTTTCGCATTGTACCTGAGGCTGTGAGCAACCGCATAGTCCTCACCGATGCCGAGAAGCCTCTTAAGTGCACTGATCGATGGGCTCAGCAATACCATATCATCCGCGTAGCTTATGTTATTATATTATGCTGAGCTGAGGCCCTTTTGGCATTATTAGTCTTGTTTGTTTATTTATCCTAACTAATATTTTAAATGCGAAAGTAAGTTTGTTTGTTACCTTTTCACGACTAAACGGCTGATCGAATCTTAATGAAATTTGGCAAGAACATAGATTTCAACCTGAGGAAGCACATAGGTTATATATCATCACGCTACGACCAATAGGAGCAGAGCAGCAATGAAAAATGTTGCGAAAACGGGGAAAATGTGACGCAGACGAAGTTGCGCGGGACAGCTAGTTTTGTATTATTTTGAAATTGTTATTAATGCCAAATAAAATCAATTTTCTTTCTTTCTTTCCTTCCATCGCACTTGTAACAACGAAGCCAAAGAGGCACCTGTCTTATAGAAATAAAGTGGTTCGTCACCCCTTTAGGGAATACCCACGTACGCATGTTGCGTGATGTCAGTGTGTTTTTTATACCCCTAATTATAATAATACTAGCTGTCCCGCGCAACTTCGTCTGCGTCACATTTTCCCCGTTTTCGCAACATTTTTCATTGCTGCTCCGCTCCTATTGGTCGTAGCGTGATGATATACACCATGTAAATCCTAACCTAATCACGAAGCCGTCAACCAAGCATTCTGTACATGAAACTAAGTAACTTTACGCAAACATTATTGCTGGGAAACGACTTTTTTTTGGGGGGTGTAAAATCATGTTTTGTGGTAGAACTCAATGTAACGCACTCAAAACATTGTGCAAAAATGTTACATTAAAAACTTGCATTTAAAAAATACTTGTCAAATGGAACTTTGACCCCTAATATCTCCGTAAGTAACTTATAAGGTTCCCAGGTATAGTGTAGAACAAAAAAATTATCGCAATGACAGGGAAAACCAGTGCCTTTCGGCTTCGTTAAGAGGTGTTTTACACCCTTTATAGCCTATAGCCTTCCTCGATAAATGGGGTATCTATTACTGAAACATTTTTTTAAATCGGATCTATAGTTCCTGAGATTAGCGCGTTCAAGTAAACAAACAAACAAACTCTCCAGCTTTATAGCTAATAATATTAGTATAGATACCCAATACCCACCCAAAACCGTGAGTGATTTACTAGCTTAGTACACCACTGCGTAATGCCTTCGGGGATTACGGGTGCGATGTTATGTGTTTTCGTAATATTATGTATACCTAAGGATAGATTAACTCTTATTTATGAGCTATCAAAAAGAAAATAATGCTCTGGATAGAGTATTTCCATGAAATTTGGTGTGAACTAATAAACAGTTGCTGAGTAACTCAGTTTATTCGGTGAAATTAAATGACGCGGTTTTTCTTTTTTTACATTGTCAACTCAGAAGTTTAAAATAACTGCTTCCGCATTAGAATTTAAAAACCAGCCTAATTCCTAGCCTAATTAGCGGTATTGTATCGCTTCAATTCCGCGATTTGGGCTAAATAAAAAAAGCACTAGAGTTCCTTATAATACAGCTTGTACTAAAAAGGTGCGGTCATATTTCAGAGTGTGATTTTTTTACTTAACTTTCTCCTTGGAACAATAATTATCGAAATCGGGAAAAAAACCGGCCAAGTGCGAGTCGGACTTTGTACTGAACATCAGTTTTCAATCATGAGAAATTCTTATAAGACTTAGAGGTACTTGTTGGGGTTCCGAAGCCGAATGGCAAATAACGAAACCCTTATGGATGCGTCATGTTTGTCTGTCTGTTTGTCCGTCCGTATCACATCGACTTTATTCCGAAACTATAAGACTACGCAGTTGAAACTACGTAGGTACAATCTTTTGAAGTGTCTAACCTCCAAGGTGGTAAAATGTGTGCCCCCCCCCCTCTTTTTTCTAAAGTAATAAAATTCTGAAAAAATGTTGGGATGTAGAACGTAAAAAAAGGTTTCAATGATATTTATTGGTTTTTCATTACCATACTATGAAAATCAAATTTAGTTTTGCTGTTGAGTGGAAGTTTAATAACGAATTACCGTTCAAAATATTGTATTGCTTGGGGCTATGGAGCCTTGTGTATGGGTCCGATTTTTTAAATAACCTAAAATCATCCCAGATAATTAAAAAAAATAACTTCTGGATTATTGCATTGGCATACTGTCTACTAAAAATTCCAATCTGGATTATTACTGTCTACTGTACTTGCTATAGAGACAAAAGCGAGTGCACTCAATTAACGTAACTTTGCCAGAAAGGGTCATCTATGCAGCTAAGTTGTTAGACATCTAAACAATTCTAGAAATGCCAAGTCGTCAGATAAGGCAGATAATAAAAAGATCTATGTATGGGTAAATAATATTCTGAACATGGAGTGGTCTTACCATAACAAGAGTCCAGGTCTAGATGGGATTTGAGAATAGTCTTTGAGCTATTCACTTACTGCAATGGTTATACAGGGTGTAAATCACCTCATCACGAAGCCGTCAACCAAGCATTCTGTACATGAAACTAAATAACTTTATGCAAAAATTATTGCTGGGAAACGACTTTTTTTTGGGGGGTGTAAAATCATGTTTTGTGGTAGAACTCAATGTAACGCATTCAAAACATTGTGCTGTTGGATGGATTGAATAGTACGGGGGTCGTGGAGGTGTTTAAAGTAAAAATCTTACATTAAAAACTCGTATTTGAAAAAATACTTGTCAAAAAGTTGGAACTTTGACCCCTAATATCTCCGTAACTAGAAGGTTCCCAGGTATGGTGTAGAACAAAAAAATTATCGCAATGACAGGGAGAAGCAGTGCCTTTCGGCTTCGTTAAGAGGTGTTTTACACCCTTTATAAATACTTATTTGTAAAAAAAGCAACTGTTCTTGCTTAAACTTCATATAATAACGGTTATTTACGAAATAAATATCAGGAGCTCGTGGCTAAATAATAACAGCCGCACGGGTCGATCTTTAAGGTTAAGCCGTGCTTGCCGAGGTTGGTCCGTGAATGGGTGACCATAATTGCATACCGAGTTTACTCCGTGCCTCGGAAAGCACGTTAAGCCGTTGGTCCCGGCTGTCATTTGTAGATCTTTGACAGTCGTTACGAGTAGTCAGAAGCCAAAAGTCTGACATCCAGTGTTACCAAGGGGTATTGTATTACCCAGTTACTGGGTTGTGGAAGTCAGATAGGCAGTCGCTTCATGCAAAATACTTATACTCAGCTGCATCCGGTTAGACTGAAGGCCGACCTCAAGATAATTTGGGAAAAGGCAGATGATGATTGGCTAGGCAGATGATGATTTACGAAATAAATAAAATCTAAAAGTATTATTAATTACCCTAGAATATTGCATCAGGAAACACAATCAGCGCCATCTATCCTGTCGAGCTAAAACTTCAAAACCCTAACAATGATAAAAGGGTGACGAATTTCCGGTACAACAGACAAAGTCCTTTACTTCGCTTGTGATACACCCACGATAATTAGTTTTAAAGGAGAGACTGATGGCAGCACAGTCATCGTTTAGGTCAGTGAGTGTTCTGAGTTGACATTCTTCATTATAAAAAATAGGGATGAGATTTTTATAAAGCTTACTCTAACCTAGTTGGGGTAACAGATCGTTGTCTCCCTGTAAAGTTATTATATTCTAACTATATTCCTTCACCGTTTTGAGAGTGTAGAATTACTAGATTATAACTAGTTAGTTTGATTATAACCAGTTATGATTACCGAAGCGTAAACTTTTTCTAGTAGATCTGTACCTGCCTACTAACAAAACTCATAGGTTAGCATAGTCACAGTAACAGCTCGATAATAGATCTCATAATCACACATGCCAAGTTGAACAATTATGCTTACCGAAGCGCAAACTTTTTCTAGGAGATCTGTAATACGTACTTAAAATTCTTAAGCTAATCGCATATCAATATAACTCATATTTTTCTTTACGCTGCTGCTCAGCTGTGGTATAACAAACTTTAAATTCCTTTGATCCCCTAGTTTCAACACATTTACAAAATCTTACGTATCTCTCAGTTTTATGACAAACATGACTACAAATTATACACTGACATGACAGTCCGACAGTTGAACCACGAACAAATTATTTCGGGCTTCAAAAGTCACTCTATTTATGTTTGATATGCGACCAACGTTGCTACAGGCAAGGTTGACATACTGATCGCAGAGTAGGTTTAACATAGTTACATTTTTGCAGATAACGTTCACATTCTTATGGATGACTTCCTCGTTGGTCGAGTGGTTGCAAGGTCGACTGCTGAGCATGAGGTTCTGGGATCGACTTCTGGGTCGGGCAAAGTGTAATTTCGTTTCTCATCAGGAATTTGATCAGATGGCAATAGATTATAGACCCCTGTGACATAGGACTCTAACATGACTTATGTTTGTTTGCCAGATATGTCGTTCTTATTGAACGCTACTGAGCGTTCAGTAAGAACCACATATCTGTTTAATTACATTTAATCAAATAAAAGTCAAAGTGCGTCTATTTAATTATACACGGTGTAAAACACCTCATCACGAAGCCGTCAACCAAGCGTTCTGTACATGAAACTAAGTAACTTTACGCAAAAATTGTTGCTGGGAAACGACTTTTTTTTGGGGGGTGTAAAATCATTTTTTGTGGTAGAACTCAATGTAACGCACTCAAAACATTGTGCTGATCTACGGATTGAATAGAACGGGGGTCGTGGAGGTGTTTAAAGTAAAAATCTTACATTAAAAACTTGTATTTAAAAAAATACTTGTCTAAAAGTTGGAACTTTGATCCCTAATATCTCCGTAACTAGAAGGTTCCCAGGTATGGTGTAGACCAAAAAAATTATCGCAATGACAGGGAGAACCAGTGCCTTTCGGCTTCGTTAAGAGGTGTTTTACACCCTTTATATAATGAAAGGAAAGTCAAAGTGCGTTCTGTAAATCTTGCCCTAAAATGTGAATACTAGTAGCTAAGCGAAAAGGTATAGTTTAGTAAGGTTTGGCACATTCGTAGTGATTTGGATAAATCGCGAAACGTCGTGTATGAATTTCCAATCATGAAGCAGAGCTACAAGGTGTTGTTTTGCATCCTCGTCAAATTCAAGGAGGTAACTATGCTAATAATTCTCGACCCGAATCAATCATAAAATGGGTAGGTAATTTTTGTTGTATTTCTTATTTTACGAAAATCGGTAAATTTCCACGCGTTAATTTTCTATATCTGATATACCTACGGGAAAAGCCACGCATATTATCAATAATAAAAACACACAAATAACCACACTTTTATTATAAATAGCTATAAATGCTCATCTAAACTGAAGTAACAACTTCCATTAATAAGGTCACTCCTATAAACTGAATTCACAGTTTATTTTGAAACACGCCAAGCGACGCGAATGAAAACAGTATAACGCCCTTGCGTAGGCGTACATTAACACCATTAACACCACGGAAAGATCAACATTCATCCAAATATTAGTTTTTAGACACCTATGCAATGTTATGACGTACCATAGAGGATGGAATCGGGTACCGCCGGCAGCATTATAAGTCTTATACAGTTTTTTAGCTCTGACATGAACCATGAAGTTTATTCATCATCATCATCATCATCAGCCTATAATGTTCCCACTGCTGGGACGCAGCCCTCCTCTCTATGAGAGGGAATGGGCTGTAATCCACCACGCGGGCCCAGTGCGGGTTGGTAGATGTCACATGTCTTCGAATTTTTAGTTCTAGTACATGCCGGTTTCCTCACGATGTTTTTCTTCACCGTTTTTGAGAGCAGCCGTGATGAAATAAATTACATAAAGTAATGCGCCTGCCTGGGTTCGAACCCACGGCTTACTGCTCGTAAGTCGGGGCTGCCACCACTGGGCCACCGCTGCTCTCTCAAAGTTTATTGAAGGAGACTAAACTGCACTGCAATGCAAAATCATGTTAAATAACAGTTAAGCGCTTGGTCCCGGTGGTCTTTTATAGATCTTTGACAGTCGTTACAGGTAGTCAGTGAGCTATTGCCAAGGGTTATCGTATTACCCAGTACTAACTGGGTTGTGAAGGTCAGGTTGCTCGCTCCATGTTAAATACTGGTATTCAGCTGAATCCGGTAAGACTGAAAGCCGACCCCAACATAGTTTGGAAAAGGCTAGGGTAGATGATATTGGATACGCTGCTAATAATGATCGTGAGATTTCGTTGGTTTTCTCATCCGCTAATAAAACATTTGTTAAACTTGGGCTGAATCTGATGAAGTGCAAACGAGTACATAACCATTACGTTTAGATTTATTTTTGCCGTTCGAAGTCTTAGAATGAATTTCAGTGGAATATTCTGGCCTTGATCTAAAAGTTTTATTTTCGATGAGTACCATCCAGATTTAATATATCAATGGCTGTGTTTTGGCATTTACACTTTCAAAATTGACTGCTAATCGTGTTGTCTAAACACTACTACAGACATTCAAATACGAGTATTTACGAGCGATAGACGAGAAATGACGAAGAAAATTGTAATCCATACAAATCGATCTGTCTAGTGTCAGCTAGCATTCGTGTGTCAAAATGTTCCGGATCTTTTTTATATGAGAATACTAGCTGTCCCGCGCAACTTCGTCTGCGTCACATTTTCCCCGTTTTCACAACATTTTTCATTGCTGCTCCGCTCCTATTGGTCATAGCGTGATGATATATAGCCTATGTCCTTCCCCAGGTTGAAATCTATCTTCTTGCCAAATTTCATTAAGATCCGATCAGCCGTTTAGTCGTGAAAAGGTAACAAACAAACAAACAAACAGAGTGACATTCGCATTTATAATATTAGTATGGATTCCCAATGTCCGCTTTGTAACTTGTAATCTCTGTTTAAACTACTCAACATTTTTATGCGGTTTTCCCCATCATTTAAAGAATTTATTTCAAAAAGTTTATGTGTGAAAAACATTCATAAAAAAATAGAGATTTTGTCAAGGCAAAATCCGTATGAAACTAAAACTTCAAACAGCATTTTTCACTGAATCGACTAAAGACAATTTTCTCGACTTCTAGCAAATCATTGGCGCGGGTTATTAATACAGATTATTCTGGTTCTTTATAAATTCGAGACACGTAGGCGTTATTCTAAGAAAATATCTCATTGTCTGCACGATTTTAACTGCCATTGGATAAACCAGTTATACTCAGACTTGAATCGATATTCAATCTATAGGTAATCCAGAATAGTGAACATTATCTTTTTTTTTAACTTTGCCCCACACTAGGAATGTCTCCTGTACCGTGAGTGCGTTTACAAACATTTAAACTCACATACACAAATAGCCAGACCCGGAACTACTATCTGTAGGCCATACAAATATTTGTTCCGTGCGGGGATCGAACCCGCGACACGCAGCGCAGCAGTCGATCGCTCAACCACTGCGCCAACCGTGTCGTCAAATGTCGATGGTACTTTTTATTGGTTTTTGTACCAAAAAGACCTATTTTAACCAAAGGTTAAACGGTAGAGAGTGTCTTGTAGCATTAAGCCCGCCACTCCGCTGGGGTACATACGTGGACCAATCAAGTTATACAAAACCAGTTTATGCTGATCTCTCATTGTAGGAGAAATCTATACAAAGCGAGGCCATGTTATACTGGAAAATTATTGCTTGTTATGTCGCCATGTGTACTATTTTTTTTTTAAGTATGGGAAATCATCAAATGACTTCTCCCGCTCTGGGCGGAGCGGGAGGGAGTGTCAGACTTGACTGATTAAAACCCAACCATGTTCCTTCTTAGCCCTTTGTGTTCTAGGGCCACGGTATCTCTTTCAAACAACCCGCAGCCCTGGCATGTGTAACATCACCGTAAATGAACGAATGGAGCTGATGGACGCTACTGAAAGTGCCAAACTCGTCACCAATTTGTCAATTGTCATCGACACGCTAAGAAGTAGAATGATTTTTTTATAAATTACTAGGTGCTGCCCGCGACTTCGTTCGCGTGGAATTTTTTATGGGTTTCAGGGGTATGAAAAATAGATGTTCGCCGATTCTCAGACCTACCCGACATGCACACAAAATTACACACACATCGGTTCAGCCGTTTCGGAGGAGTTGGTAACAAACACCGCGACACGAGAATTTTATATCCACCGTGTAAATCACCTCATCACAAAGCAGTCAACCAAGCATTCTGTACATGAAACTAAGTAACTTTACGCAAAAATTATTGCTGGGAAACGTCTTTTTTGGGGGGTGTAAAATCATGTTTTGTGGTAGAACTCAATGTAACGCACTCAAAACATTGTGCTGATGGACGGATTGAATAGTACGGGGGTCGTGGAGGTGTTTAAAGTAAAAATCTTACATTAAAAACTTGTATTTAATTGTCAAAACGTTGGAACTTTGACCCCTAATATCTCCGTAACAAGAAGGTTCCCAGGTATGGTGTAGAACAAAAAAATCGCAATGACAGGGAAAACTAGTGCCTTTCGGCTTCGTTAAGAGGTGTTTTACACCCTTTATTAGCTGCTACTCAAGTAATACTCTTTCGCTACTTCGCTAGGTTATGTAATAAGGGGCGAGCCTATTGCCATTAACCGGGCCCAAATCCTGACTCCGTGACTACTACTAAGAAATTCCAGAGGGAAAACCTCAATAGCTATTTGCCCGACTCGGGAATCGAACCCCGGACCTCATATATCTACTCAGCAGTCTACCAGTAGACCATCGTCGCAAATCTTCCTCTAGAATACCACGTTAAATCGGCACGATTAATTAGTAAATGCATTTTAATGCAGTCAGCTTGTTAACATAATGATGTTGCTCATCCTACTTAAATGCAAGAGTATATCTATCTAATATAGTATATATCTAATTTCTTGCCGGTTCTTCTCCAAGTTGATGATATTGATATTATTATATTGATAATATTATATTGTGATAATATTGATAATATTATATTATTATATTGCATTATTATATTTTTTATATTGCTGAATAATTGTATAACTATTAACATTTAAATTTGACTTAAATACAATATCTCAATGTAGTTGTACTAATATAAAGGAAATAATTAAGTAATAATAATATTTAATGCATGCTAATTTAGGACGATAAGGACAGGCGAATATTAATTGCAATTCTTGTAACAGGGTGCCAAGTCTTAAGTACCAACATAAAATATCACCAACATTGTACACAAAGTTCGCAATATTTTTTTTGACTTTGACTTCATCTACGTTTTGAAAGTGGCAACTAGGTTGAACGGTCTAACTGACAGATTTCTCGACAGTTCAAAAGTTCCTGTAAAAGAGTGTAATCAAAATAAATGCTTGGAGTTTTAGTTTACCATGGCACCCGCTGGATTACAGGGCGTAGCCTTAACTTGACAGAAATCGCAAGTGTGCACTTTGACCTAACAAAGGGCAAGTACATTTTTCCTTTGAATCTATTTTTATCTGCTGCTACTTACGGCTAAACCTGACCTACCTCACTGACTTAATCGGAGAAACTCACATGAATTAGAACTCTGCCTAAGGTCAAAGGTACCACTGCAGTTTTTTCCTATTACTTTAATAGCACTATTCTGTACAAAGTTTAAACGACTCTCGTCATTATCTGCCTAGCCTTTTCCCATCTATGTTGAGGTCGGTTTCCAGTCTAACTGGATGTAGCTGAATACCAGTATTTTACACGGAGGGACCTGCCTATCTGACCTCCACAACCCAGTTATTACTGGGTAATACGGTACCCCTTGGTAAGACTGTTTGTCAGACTTCCGGGCCACTGACTAACTGTAACGACTGTCAAAGATCTACAAATGACACCAATACCAATCTTAGACTCCCGACCGGACACAATTCGAAAGCTTATTCAGTAAATTTTTTTTTTATATTTTCTTTAATGTTTAAGCATTGAACGATGTTCTGCTGATGTACTTAATTGATGATAATATTTTCTGTAATTTAATCACCATTAATTCGCTATTAATTAATACCTATGTAATTAAATTAAGGTATTGTAATAATAATAAGAACTTCCGGGTATTAATAACTAAGTAAAATTGTATGAATTCATAATAATTAATCAGTATGAATATCATTACATTGTAAATTATTATGACCTCAACGTTTTGCATTACAAATAGGAAGGAACGTATTGTTTTAGAAGCATAACATTCCGTTATTTTATATGTTATTTTTAGCCCTTTGAATCATCAGCTGTCGCGCTTGTTAAAAACGAATTGGAATTTCAGTCATTTTTATTAAATTGTTTTTGTACCGTGTTCAGTGCCTTTCACAAATTGTGTAACATGAGCTAGATATTAAGCAAATTGTAAGATATTATTATATTGTGGCCTAACAAGCAGTAATGTTTTCAGCCAAGGTGGGAATGAGATGAAGGTAGGCGTCCTGTACCTATAGGTAACCTCTTGAGTTCATTCCCTAAACCTAAGATTTTGTGATGCGTGAGTTTTAAAAATAAAACCACAAAATGTGGAATATCCCAATTCGAAATCAGGTTATGATTCAGATTCGCCAAACCAATGACGCGTCGTTCCGTTTCAATCAATAATTTGTAATTCAAAAAATTTGTACCTCACACAAAAATAAAGAGTTTTGGAACGAAGTTCCTTATCGCGCGTTGCGAAAGGGGGCTAGACGGAAAAAAATTACGACCAAAAGTTGTAACGACACTTTTTGCTTTAGTTGTAAGCCGTGCGGCGTGCGCGTGTTTCTCTGTCTGTCTCTCTCTCTCATTAAAATCAAGTCAGTTATTTTCGTCTCGTCATTTATTTTAACTTAAAAAAAAAGAACTTCGTTCCATCCGGGTGTCCGTTGACACCTCTCAAATTTTATTTTTCTAGCATGCTCTGTCGCTGTTTTCAGAAAATTATATTCAAAATGATATGATAACCACGGGTATTGAGGCAAAGGAAGACCAATGAAACGATGGATGGACTGAGAAGGATGATATTGGCTAGAAAGGAGGTGACTGCTGAGATAACGAGGAGGTAATAGAGAAGTATGGAAGAAGTAGTCATGCAGCGCCGACACCAAATAAATTGAGAATGCGGGAGACTGAAGATGATAGAACGATTACCACGCTTGGCAGATTGCATTAATTCTCATCATAATGACAAGGCCGGATACAACAATGTTTATGTAGGTGCAATAATTGCAGAATAAACTTTTGAAGTACATAAGAATAATAATAGAAGTAAAAATACATAATAATGTGTGATTGCAAAGGCATTTAAATCTAATTACGATAGGACATCGCGAATAAAATCGTAAGCTACTTGGCAAGACCCAATTAAGCAATTTCGGTACAAACGGAACGTGCCAAACATGGCTTTAACGAATCTGGCCTACTACACTGTATCATAGGCAGATAGCCTAGTGGTGTGGCCGTCAGACTGCCAAGTCATAGGTTTCAACTTCGAACCCAAGACACGCTCTGATTTTAAAGATTCATGTGCGTATTCTACAATTTTCACTTGTTCGGTGAAGAAAAACATCGTGAGGAAACCAGCATGCCTCAGAGTTATTTCTCGGCGGCATGTAAAGCCAAGTCAGAGGCCCATGGGCGGAAAAAAGTCTCTGACACCAGGTGACCAGGTTCTTTACCAGACATACCTTGAAATGACCTGACCATGCGATGAATGTGTCAGGCAAAAAAATATTCTATGTACTGAAAACACTACGTCCTCTAGACCGATCCGTTACCGATCAACAGCGTCGCGTGCCATGCACGTACTATAATATCGGCAACGGCAAAATATTCTCGCCGACAACTGTAGTTCGAAAATAATAATTGTAGGGATGTATTTATTTTGCGCAAAACAAACTGAAACGTATATTTTAAAAGTTTATGTCAATGGCAAATAGCCAGACATAATAAAGTTAATTAAGCGGTGCTAAAGTGGCCGTAAAATATTTTATAGGTAGGCAATAGGCCTCACATCAGTCGCTGCTAATTTTGCTGCTGCAGTGTTACAATCGAAATACAGTCGATTGTACGTATCTACTTTAATAATAAAGTAAATTATTAGTAATCATTTTATTTTTAAAAATTAAAACATTCCGTAGATTGTTAGTACATAATACTTATATTTATGTTAGTACTTTTTTTTACATATAATTTTTTGAAATTTATTCTGTTGTATACATTTGCATTTGCACTATTTTACTAAATTAAATTATTATAATTATTTAAATGACTGATGAAAGAAAGAAAGAAAAAATACTTGTTAATTCTCACACGACAAAATAAAATGGTTAATATAAAAACAAATTATAAAAAAAGTGAAGAAAATAAAAAAGTACATAATATTAAGTAAGACAAATTAAATTAGTGCACTACAAATGAAATGAATAAAAATTGAGTCCATGCTTACGTGTTATAGATATACATATTTATATTGTACGTAACAAAAATTAATTATGAATTGCATGTGTCCCTGTTGACTGACAATCCTTTAACTGTTCTAAAAAGCAGTTTAGTGGGAATTAATTAATTTCATCATTCGTAACCAGTTACCGCGTAGTTATAAAGTATATATATGAATATATTTTCAGCACTGCATCACATTTTCGGCCATCAGCAGAATACGACGTTTTTCAAACAGTACGTACAAATTGTGGATGGAAATTCGAAATGCCGCAAGGGAAATGAGCACGCCGTCGGGTTTGCAATCTTTGGCTTAGAGCTGAGAACTGAAAATCCAACAGCACAATGTCACTTTTAGGGTTCCGTACCTCGAAAGGAAAGAACGGAACCCTTATAGATGTCCGTCCGTCCGTCCGTTTGTCTGTCTGTCAAGACCCTTTTTCTCAGGAACGCGTGGAGGTATCAAGCTAGAATTTATACCAAATACTCAGGTCTACTGTCCCTTGAAGCTTTGAAAAAAAATCAAACTTCTAAGCCCACGCAATCAAAAGATACAGCCGTTTATGCCGCAAATTTTCGACACTCGCACGGGAATCAAAACCTACAGGGTACTTCCCGTGAACACAGAATCTTGAAATTTGGTACGGAGCAACGTCTTATAGCACAGTTAAAGAAAAAATTGCGAAAACCGTAATTTTTTAGTTAAATCATATAATAAAAATATTTTTAATAATTTTAAACTCACCACCCCTTTACTCATGAACGCGTGCTAGTCGGACTCGCGCACGAAGGGTTCCGTACCATTATTTATAAAAACGAGCAAAAACATCAGTTTTTTGTAAGGGAGACCCCATTTTATTCTGTGTTTAGTATTTGTTGTTATAGCGGCAACAGTAATACATAATCGGTTGAAATTTCAACTGGCTAACTATCACGGTTCATGAGATACAGCCTGGTGATAGACGGACGGACGAACGGACGGACGGACAGCGAAGTCTCAGTAATAGGGTCCCGTTTGACCCTTTGGGTACGGAACCCTAAAATCTGTGACAGCAGTTATTTTTATGATAGATACCAATGCCAAAAACATAAAAACTAATAGAGACAAATATTTTCGGAATCAACGTAAAAAGTAGTAAGTGTTTACTGAAACACCGAATTAAATTTTTCAGCGGCGCTATAGTAAGATTAATAGCAGCTTTTTTTCTTTGTAATGGGTTTTTTAATGATAAAATATACATTGGTTAGCAGAAAAGTGAGGAGGTCGTGGCTAAATAATAACAGCCGCCCGGGTCGATCTTTAAGGTTAAGCCGTGCTTGCCGAGGTTGGTCCGTGTATGGGTGACCAATTACATACCGAGTTTCCTCCGTGCCTCAGAAAGCCTTTAGTCTCGGCTGCCATTTGTAGATCTTTGACAATTGTTACGAGTATTCAGAAGCCAAAAAGTCTGACATCCAGTCTTACCAATGGGTATCGTATTACCCAGTTACTGGGTTGTGGAGGTCAGATAGGCAGTCGCTTCATGTAAAATACTGGTACTCAGCTGAATCCGGTTAGACTGGAAGCCGACCCCAAGATACTTTGGGAAAAAGCTAGGCAGATGATGCATTAGCAGAAAAGTATCACCATAAACATTATATAACCCCTATAACCCCCGAAGGGTTAGGCAAAGGTCCCACACACACATTTCGATATATATATAACTAGCTGTCCCGCGTTTAGTCGTGAAAAGGTAACAAACAAACAAACAAACAAACAGAGTGACTTTCGCATATATAATACTAGCTGTCCCGCGCAACTTCGTCTGCGTCACATTTACCCGTTTTCGCAACATTTTCCATTGCCGCCCCGCTCCTATTGGTCATAGCGTGATAATATATAGCCTATGTCCTTCCCCAGGTTGAAATCTATCTTCTTGCCAAATTTCATTAAGATCCGATCAGCCGTTAACTCGTGAAAAGGTAACAAACAAACATACAAACAAACAAACAGAGTGACTTTCGCATTTATAATATTAGTATGGAAGTATGGATAGTATGGAAGTATGGATTAAGTTCCATGTAGTAGAAGGCGTGTCCATGTCCATGAACCGGACATAAATCCTGACTCAGGTCTCCGGCTGACCAAAAAAATTCCTGACGGGGAAACCCCTTAACACTTTACCCATTCTGGGAATCGAACCCAGGGCTTCAAGCACAGCAGTAGCGCTTGCAACCGCTTGACCCACGAGGCACGGCGCCACGAGGCTTTTGACCTGCAGTATTACAGGTCGATAATTATGCAACTTCCTCATCAAATTAAAGTAAGAGCCTCCATAAGAGCGTTTGCACCTAACGGCATTTCATACAAACTTTCAAGTCCTTATTTTCCGAAATGACTGAACCGATTTTAATGAAACTTATTACGCATAAGCAGGATACATAGGTCAAAAAAGGTACTAAATAACATCTTCGAAATGACTTTAAAAAAAAGAAAATTGCAATTTCTGTTTCTCATCCTTTTCCTGCCCTTGTCCCAATTTATTTGGGGTCAGCCCAGCATGTCTTCTTCTTCCATACTTCTCTATTGCTTGTCATCTCATGAGACACCTCCTTCCTTGCCATATCATCCTTCACACAGTCCATCCATCGTTTCTTTGGTCTTCCTCTACTCCTATAACCATCCACATTCATACTCAAAACTTTCCTCACGACGTTTTCCTCATTCCTCCGCATCACATGCCAATACCACGACAACCGATTACCACACATCTTTTCAGTCACCGGCGCCACTTTCAAACTGCCCCTTATGTACTCATTTCTTATTTTATCCATTCGCGTAACACTGTTTCTATACATAATTTATAATTGGTCTAATTTAGCTGTAACACTATTTTTCGAAAATGTTTTTAGTAACTTTATAACACATTTGGGTTAAAATTTCCATTGTTGACCGTCGATTTAAGGGGCGGGACGGATGGTGGGGGGAAGGGGGGGGGGCTACCCCCCTGTACCACCCAAACACCGCGCAGCCCCATGGTTATGGAGATATTCATGGTTAAAGTTTTTAGGTTAGAATAGCGCTGTTTAGTCAAACTGGGGGGAGAATTGGCCCCTCCCCCCCCAGTTTATCTCCGGCGCTGTTACTACTACTGTAGGCAATGTTACTTTTGCTGCCAGGAGAATTTGGATGATAACCTAAATTTAAAATATATTCGCCTATAAAGCGTACTCGACGTAGCCCCGCTACGCGGGGCTCCTATTTCTGTCTGCAGGGTTTACAGTAACCTAACACGAAGGGGATGTCGGGGTCTAAGTTCGCTCGCTCCGCTCGCTCACTAGACCCCGCCATCCCCTTCGAACCTAACCTGTCCGAGTCGGGGTGCCCCAAGTCCAGAGCTCGCTTCGCTTGCTCTTGCATCCTAATTCTACTGGTAGCAAAAGTAGTCAAACGATCGGACGCGCAAAGGCAACAAACGATGACTTACACTGACGGCTAACAGATAAAAAAAAAGACGCTATAAAACAAAATGCCGTCACGTTCCGTTCACAGTGTAAACAAAAATTCGTATTTTTTTTTGTAAAAAAGTAAATGTAATTGCATAATACAGCACGGTTATTGTGCACACTAATTACACACCAAATTTGATTTGTCGATATGTGAAAATAAAATTATATTTAAGTAAAAAATATGACATAAAATTAAATAAAGGTTTTTAAAATACACCTCTACCGTCAACGGAACGTGAAATGTCAACTTTGACGTCTACAATGACAATTTATACAACCTGAAAATTGCAAATGGCGTGATTTTTTGCTATTTGTATGGAAACTTTAAACAATTATATATCGTAAACCGTGAAGTTACGCCGTTTGATAATTTGTGAGAACCTTTCTATTTATGAGTACTATCTACAAAAAAAATATGAATTTCCAAATCAGCGGACTACAATGGAAATTTTATCCCACATTTGCTCGTAAAGGGTCTCTTATTGCACCAAGTTCAGTATCGTAATGTATCACATTACGCACTAGTGCGGTAATGTAAAGTAAAACGCACGGCTTATCATAATGCTCCGTCTAAAACGAACGGTACTTTTTTAAATCTTAGCAAAGAGTTTTTATGTCAGAAAAGTAGTCAACATTTTATTAATAAAATTAAGTTGGGAGATAAAATATAATAAATAAACATTTAATTCTTTAATTTAATCAATTTTGACCATAAATTACAACCATTTATCTGTAACAAAACACAAAAATATTAATTTACTTTATTAGTAATACTGGCTGTTTTTGTGCCTTTGCCTTAAAAAAAGCGTAAAAATTATTCCGCGCGCTTTCTCTTTACGCTGTATTGTTTTTCTTTGAAAATGTCATCCGAATTTTATTTATTTCCTCGCAAATGTGTTATAAAACGTCGTATGACATACGTGCGCTTTGATAATTACAGCCTCTGCTTTCTTGTAGCCCTCGCCTACGGCTCGGGCTAGCAATATCGCCTCGGCTGTAATTTTCAACTTACCGCACTTATATCATAATGTACTATTTTAGACTTATGTATTCTGCTTATGCGTGATAAGTTTAATCAAAATCAGTTCAGTCATTCCGGAACATAAGGATTTGATAGTTTGTTTAAAATGCCGTATGGTGTAAACGCTCTTAAAATCAACAGTGGGTCAGAGTAAATGGGATTACATAAACGCAACATCGACTGGAATGGAGCTTGTTCACTTAAAACCTGTTGAAAAGTGAACGTTGGTTTCAGATTTAAGAACAAAATGAACGTACCGCTATTATGACATTCTCCAGACAACAAAGAATTTAGTCCGGTAAGGCACACGTGGTAATAAAAAGCAGTTTATCTATGCCTTATTCTATTGACAATAGGGTCGTCCTCGTTTCACGGGAATTAAACATAACTGGTGAAATGTGGCTGTACTATCAGGTACACCTGTGCCTAAACCTTCAGGGGTTATAGGCGTGATGTTATGTATTTATTGCTAAATATGCTGCGTATTGCTATATTGCTATATATGCTCAAGGTCAACGTGTGATCGCAGACGAGACCGGAGGATGTCGCACCAAGAACATTATTCCGAAAACTTCGCAAAACTTCTGTTCCTTGCTTTTTTGCATTGACACGACACGAACAGCTATGTCTAAAAAGAGCAATGAACTACATTGCACCGTTAAGGACCATCGACCTTGACTGGTCTAGTCGGAATGCAACGTTCTTTTATTTGTGACGTAAAGTGTAACAACGTCAGACAGTGCACAAGCCTTGAAGGCTATTCTGAGTCATTAGAGAAACGTCATAAGGCTTAAAATACTGACGTGAATATCATCCGTCTTCCAATTGTTTTAGATTTTTTTGTACTACCGGATTAGGGATACTTTTTACAAGTAGTAGTGACTTGAATTCGTATCTATCTGGTTGATCTATGTAGCTATTTTCACAGTGTTATTATGACCTATGGTATTCTGCTGTGGGGCAAAACCGCTGATATGCAAATTTTTTTCGTTCTTCAAAAACGAGTGTTTCGTGCAATTTACCAGCTGGGTGCACGAGTATCTCTGAGAGTTTTTTCCAAAGAGATTGGTATTCTCACGGTGGCTTCACAATTCATTTTAGCTAACATTTTATATATTAGACAAAATATCCATTTCTACTGTGTGATACCCCCATTTAGCCAGATAATTTCCACACATAACTGATATTGACTTGCTAAATCCCTCCTATTCATGATCTTGGACAGTTAAATGCCCTGTTTAAATGAATTACAGGAAAATTTATACCTCTACAAGCTATTAAAATAATTAATGTTTCAAATACATACATACCAATTGTGTGTAACATTAAAATACGCTTTAAAATAGATAAATGAAACAATATCTACCGTTAAAGCCACCCACAACATCCTCCCGACATCCTGTTATTGACATTGTTTTATCCTTGGCTTAAATAACTTAAATGAATGTTCACACAAGGTTAAATACATCGACACTATGTTATTTTTAGCAATTATTAAGTATAGAATTTTCAGTTGCCTTATTGTTACAGCCAAGGATCGCGTCCCTATTCTGACTTCTCAAATCAATTTAGAACTTTGTAAGTCATCATTATCTGCCTAGCCTTTTCGCAACTATGTTTGGCTCGGCTGCCAGTCTAACCAGATGCAGCTGAATACCAGTATTTTACAACGAGGGACTACCTATCTGACCTCCATAACCCAGTTAGTACTCTGTAATACGATATCACTCGGTAAGACCGGTTTTCAGACTTTTGGGCCACTGACTACCTGTAATGACTGTCAAAGATCTCCAAATGACAGCCGAAAGCAATGGCTTATCGTGAATTCCAAGGCACGAAGGAAACTCGGTATGGTATATACTCAAACAGGGCTTAATCAGAAGATCCAGTGGCTGTTATTATTTAGCCACGAGCTGTAAATGTATGACTAGAAATCACCTACGACGGTCTTTAAATTGATGAATCGTTTATGTAAGGCAGGTGTTTAAAATAACAATATTATGTCAACAATTAGTTAGTTAATTAAGTCTTGAAAGGAGAATACTCCTTAATATTATTAAAAAAAAAAAAAAACTTGATTTGGCACTCAAGTAACTTAATTGGATTCTATTGATGAATAGATAAGTAAAAACATTCGAATTCTCAATATTATTGCAAAGCAAACTTTCGTAACAGATTGCGGAATTTAGTTGGAGGTCAAGAGGATGCTAAAAAAACAGAAGCTGATGACAATACACAACTTTGAAAACTCCACCACACTCATCTATACTTAATACTATAAAGCTGAAGAGTTTGTATGTTTGGTTGAACGCGCTAATCTCAGGAAGTCCTCGTTTGAATTGAAGAATACTTTTAGTGCTAGATAGCCCATTTATCGAGGAATGCTATAGGCTATATAACATCACGCTACGACTAATAGAAATGGAGCGTCAATGAAAAATGTTGCAAAAACGGGGAAAATGTTACGCAGACGATGTTGCGGGGGTCCGCTAGTACATACAAAAAGTCAAGTCTTTTCCCCATGGAGCTTAGCTATACTAGTCTACAGACTGCCACCTTCTACGATCCTCACATGGATTCCTTTTGCTTCATCTACTTTCATACATTACATTAACACGACGGTTGCGAGTCTACACACCTCATCTTTCTGAAGATATTATACATTCCTCTTCGCAAAAAAGGTTGCTAAGGACCTTTAGGTTGGTAAACAGGCCGTGTAAACACCTCATGCAAAAGTGGATAAACCCACTCTTAAAAACTCTTATGACGCGAAGGGAATGGACCTTGCTGGCCTTATAGACAAAGTTAACATGCAGTGTGAGACAATTAAAATTAAATTGCCAACCTAAAAAAGAATGAACTTTAACCGGCTGAAATCTATAGATACTAATATTATAAAGAGGGTATAGTTTGTAAGTTTGTATGTAGGGATAATCTTCAAAACTACTGATCCAATTCCGAAAATTCTGTCACAACGGGAAGCTGCATTATACCCGAGAGGCTACATTTAAAATGTTCCGTTGGGTTAACAGGAGCAATGCCGCAAGCAAAAGGTAGTATAATAGAATATAATAAAATTTTATTGTACACCAAAAATCAAACATAACGGGTTTACAAAACCGCAAATATACTAAGGTAGGGTGTTAGTCATTTCCAGAAAAGTTCTATCATAAAAGCTCTACTGCTATTTAAAGAAATGCAAGTATTATTAATTATATTAATGCAACTCTGTTGTCAAATCCTCTTGAAAGTGCCTTTAAATCATGTTTTACGGTACCCTTGGGGTAGCCTAGTCGGAATAACCTAACCTTTGCCGTGACCACCATATACCACGGTTCAAAAGTTAGTGTTGTTTTCTAGACTAGTTCCTGCCCATGGCTGCACGGGAACGTTAGCACGGTCCCGTGAGCGGGGGACCTTTAACGCAATATTTACCTGCATTTTTGGGGGTTAATTTTTTATTCACCTTACCTGAGGTCAATAAGTAAAGTAAATGTAAGTCTCAAAGTTACATTCTGAAGACTGTTAATGAAACATTGTGTCGGAAGAAGTTGCAAATCTGACCGTTCCTGTATATCTTTGAAGAAACACGTAGGCTAAGTAGACATACATCTATCTAACCGTTTGCTTCAATTAAATCCGATGCGAGTTTTTCGAGTCATCGCGTTTTTTTTCAATCAAGATCGTAAGTCGACATAAAATAACTATGAAGTATACCTTTTAACAGTCAGCTATAAAAAAAATTGACAAAACAAATAATGTAAGGGGGCCCAGAGGGCTTTTCAGCAAGCATTTTCGGCATGATACCTTAATAGCTGAGTAGTGATGAGAGAACAATGAAACCGCCAAAAAAGTTTCAGACAGAAGCCTGTTGGGCACGGGCCCGTTTTCTTTTCAAGAATGACCAAAAACTAAGAACGGACTGTTCAGCAAGGTTGTTTTACATCTCATCGCACGGAGTCTGAACCAAAACGACCTAAACAGCCAAAACTTCTCAAAAATATTGTGGCCTTTCACAAAAAGCTCTGCCCGAAAGGGTCCTGTCTGAAACTTTTCAAAGTATGCCTTCTCAGCTATCAAAATTTCATGCTGAATAAGATTAATGAACACCCCTCTGGGCCCCCGGGCCAATAAAAATAGTATTGTTTAATAGCACAGAGATAGATGAATATATAGAAGTAGTGTATTTACCTCTTGGATGTACCACTCATTATCATCTTCCAGGAACATTGGTTCACAAGGTTTCCCATAAATCAAGTCAAAACTTTTCTTTTTCAAGTCCACAGTTTTAATAAAGCTTGACTTGTAATGCGTGTCTAAACCATGATTTAGTAGAATATCCTTATTAGCCATCTCCGTACAATTTATTCCCTCGCGAACAGATCCCAAAGGACAACATTTTGTAAAACAATTTTTATATTGACACAAACACCCGAACGTTTTCATTTCACCGTCAACTTTTTTTGAATACACATATTTTGGCGGGAATTCGACGCCATCTTTCACAATCGAACCGTTTTCCGAACTTTTCACATCACTAATATCGACACTTTCAAAGTCTAGACAGGGCTGCTCACTCGCGCACGCGGCTACGAAAAATAAAAGTAGTAGCAACATTTTCTTTAGTCTGGGAAAAAATAGTTTTGATGCCAACGAATGCGTTCACGATCTAAAGTATTTGTAATCTGTGTTTGATACCGACGACCGGCTCATAATGTTGTACGCATTGCACTGACCATCAAGCAAGCAACATTTATTTATTTATATATGAAGTTAGCTAGGGCATGAATTCATTACAGGGAAATTTAATTGTTTCCTAACGTACCTTTGTGAGGCGTTCACATTGAGCTCCCGAAATAAATTTTAGGTGTAGTGGGTCAACGTTTTTCAAGGAAAAATTATTAGTACATATTGTTACCATCATAATTGTTTTAGTTTGGTAGCCTCGTTCATCCGTCTCTCCCCTATTTTCTCCGCCTATTTTTGCCACTATTGTACCGTAGTCTATTTTTTATGAGCCAACTGAAAATCTTGGCGGAATTTGTTAAGCTTTATTATGTGTTAATTAAAATATATTATTTACTTCGTTTGTTCATTTTTCTCACATACTTTTTACATTCCTTTATAAAATGATATAAAAATATTTTAAATATAAAAATGGTTTGTAAAGATGTCGAAATCAGGGTCCAAACTACCGGTGATTAGGGCTCCAGGGACTGGAATCTCCTCACAATGCATTCCGTATCAAGGAGTTCTGCCTTCTGAATCAGGCTCTTGGTTCAACTGCCTTGCGAGAGCCTCGAGAGATGTTCGTCGAGGTTCCTGGGCATCAGGCTATAACGACAATCGGCACAATACATAGATGAGCTCATATTCCACCACCTCGTGCGCCCAGGAGAGATATTTTATTTGTTTCTCTTTCTCAGCTTCACAAGGTCTTCGTCATACAAGATGGTAACATCATGCCTTGAACAGTATATCTTCCTGCATGGCCGAAGATAGTGTAATAATTAAGACTTTTAATGACCACGAGTGGCTGGCTATTTTGATCATTCAAATTATGGGATGAGAAGCTTGGGTTAAACCGGCTGATCTGACTACTGCGATTCCTGCTAAATAAGATTGACAGTACTTTGTATTGTACTTGTTATTTTATCAGTAAACCTCTCAAAACAATGGTAGAAATCGTGAGAAAACGAAAATGACGTAGAACCACAAATTCGCAGACATGTAACATCTGCCACCTCGCACTGGGCCCGCGTGGTTGATTTAGCCCACTCTCTCTCATAGGGAGGAGGCCCTTGTCCCAATTGTGGGAACAATACAGGCTGAATACGATATGCAATATTGATAGTTTGAATTTGTCAAGCTGATCTACAGAGGGGACCCCAATGTAAGCAAGCGAATTCTTAGCTACATTCAACGGGTTTCTAATTTAAGCCTCACGGTCTTCATCTAAATCCATACTATAATAACAATCATTCAATAGCAAAATAACTCTATCCGTCTGTTTCCTTTTCACACCTTAGCGACCGAAGCAGTAGTTCTTTCCCGAGAGACTATTTCCGTATCCAACGCGAACGACGTCTCGAGAAAAAACGAAGCATGGAGAACGCTGTATTAGATAATATTTACATTTTATGACAGAATCTTATAACTATCAATCGATCAATCAATATCCTTATTGTGGATCATAAGTAGGTACCTACATAATAAAAGTCTTTAATAATAAAATTATGCTCAGCTTCGTCCCGCCCGCGCCCATACAATAGTTACATTACAAATTTAAAATTATATTATATTTAAAAATTAATAAGATTTCACGTAAAACATAAAAAAACCGGCCAAGTGTGAGTCGCACTCGCGCACCGAGGGTTCCGTATTTTTAAAACCGTAATTATTAAAAATATTTTTATTATATGATGTAACAAAAAATTTACGGTTTTCGCAATTTTTCCTTTATCTGTGCTATAAGACGTTGCTTCGTACCAAATTTCAAGATTCTGAGTTCATGGGAAGTACCCTGTAGGTTTTGCTTCCCTTGCTAGTGTCGAAAATTTGCGGAAAGGACAATGCCAGAACCTCTATAGAGCTTTGACCTATAAATAAAAGTTGGTCTACAGGCATGCCAAATGTAGCGTTCTATTGCTGCTTTATTAGTGATAAGAAATAACATGTTCAAATGCCTTTAGAACTTGCGGTTTTGTTTAAAACTAAGAACAATTATTACATTTAGGTTAGGTACCTTAAGTTTAGGTTAATTGCAGTTATTATTGTAGAAATGATTAAATATGTGCTGTATATTGTTAAAATGCTATCCTAGGATGTTTGGCTATGAAAAGAAGGAATGATATAACACCGACATCAACCTTAGTAATAGATACTTTTGACTTAAGTCATAGCGTCCTAACTGTTGATCGGTAATAAAACAAAACAAGTTAAAAAAGTGATTGATTTATTCATCTTCAAACGTTATTAAAACTTGGTCAAGAAAAGCTGCCGGCTGATCAATATTGTATTGATGACGTGCCCAACCAAGGTACCATATAATGGTCATAACATGGCAACAACAACCAACTGTTCGATTACCCACAATACAGTTGCAACAATATCCTAATATAGAGTCGATTGCACAGCTTGTGCTAGGCTCTCTATCAACTAGTATATAAGTAAAATAGTGTCTTTGGCCAATGTGCCTAGACTTTATTTTGCCTCTTATTAAAAATGGGTAGTTTCCTCCAATGTGTGACACCATTTCATGTGAGTGCTCCACTTCTGGACACACCTCTATTAAATAGAGCCCATTTTCACGAATATGCTCTCCATAGTATGAACGGGCCTGTTTAACTTGATATGGCCCTAAAGCTATTAAAACCAATTCACTATATGTTAGTAAAGGAAACCACTGCAGTTGTGGTAGATGTCCATCAATCCTAGAAAACATTGTTCTACGTCTATTTAAATTAAATTCCTGAACAAATCGGGCTAAATGGTTTGGCTCATTTAAAAAACGCAATGCTCGTGTTATTATTTCTTGAGCATCAGGCCGGTCATGAATCAGTGGATGAAAACGATTAATCAAAGCCGCTGCAATTCGAAAGTCATCCATTAAATGTAACGAAGCCCTGTTAAAAAAATCTTGTCTAAATAGCTTGAAGTCACGTTTGAAACGCCCATTCACAACTTCCACTACCCATCTACACAATGTTACACAGCGACTTTTATTGGCTTGCAATGTCGTTAATTGTGTTTCTCCTTCATCCACTGATTCAGGCTTAAATACTTTATACCCGTAAGATTCTAGGAATGGTATGCAATCTCGGAATCCTCGGTCTAAAATAAAAATATCATCTGATCTAAAAAAAGACCTCATAGGCCCATTTTCATTTTCAAACAAATGCTTCATTATTTCAGAATCTGTTTGTGTTGCTGCATACGGACCTGAGACATCGATAATGTATCCGTCACTGGCAACTATAAGAAAAGGTTTTATTAAATTGTCATACTTGTGCAGACTATAAGTTTTTTTCTGGTAATGGTAGTTGCTACTTTTTTGAATAAAAATATATGTACCATCACAAATAGCAATTGCAGGCATTTGTTCTGTTGAAACATTTGGGCTTCCGAATAGATTATTTGGTATTAATAAATTCCGCTGAGCTACCTCTTCTCTAGTAGTATGCTGCAATCCAACATGATTTGGAACAAAATGATTTATAAAATAGTTACGCATTTTTGTTAAATAAGACTCTAATGTAGACCGTGGCATATTGTAAAGAGTTGATAATCTATTATCGCTATCACCAGTTCTGAGTTTTGTTAGATATATTGCTAAACATGTTTTCCCGTTGGTGACATTTATAAGTACAGGTATTTCATCATATAAAGCTAGGAATTCTAATACATTAAGACCTGTCCAATAGTGACAAATGTGATTAGGCATCTCGTATACATTTTCAAAATCCATTAGGTCTGCATTTCTTTCCATAACACGAATTAAATCCTCTATTTGTTGAGGTGTAAAGCTATTGGTTAAATTATTATTATTATTCAACAATGACCATTCGTTGCTATATAAATGTGTTTCACAGACACGGCAGTGAATTGGCACATATACATGGTATTGCTTAAGAAGCATGACCTTAATTAACAAAGGAATTAAGTGCCCAGATTGATTTGTACAGCCTTGAAAAATACAATGGCTAGAGGTATTTGCTGCACGTTTATAATGTGGTAAAATAATATAATCTCGACTTTCAGCAAGGTCCATTGGAATCTGTTGTTCTTGATGTGGAGGTAGGGGCGGTGGCACTGGTATTTCTTGATGAGGCACTGGCAATTGTTCTAGATCAAATGGTTGATTTGCAAGTTCATCCAGTTCATCTCTGCCTGGTTGTCCTCTCAAAATATCTTGCGACAGTTGGTGATTAGCACGCATCCAACACGGATGGCATATAAACGTATATCTTGATATCACCTTCAAGTAAATAAAACACATTTGAATACATATCATATGATTAAAGTTATTTTTGAAGGTTTTACAAAGGCAGCCTAGAGTTTCTAAGTTTACATAGACAATAATTTATGAGGCCCAGCCGTGATGAAAAATGTTATGTCCACACAAGCAACTTTGCAGGTGGTTGGTAGTTAGCAACAGTTTACAGACACGTTAATTCAATTATTCATGAGAATCATATTGTGTCATAGGACAGGGAAAGTAGTTAAAACATGTATATTGACCTCATTGTGAATATCCCATGAAAGTATAGTAGCCATTATTGGATCATTGGCTTCAACTGTATGATATCTCACACTTCTTCTTGTTTGTAAAACAGATCGCCCACATCCAAGACAAACATGTGTATGACCAAGATCTCTTGCAGCATTCATATTCCCATTTCTACAATGCTGGTCTAGCCGCAAAAAGCACTCTTGACAGATTACAGATTCTGGTGGAAGCTGTACGGTAAGAAACACATATTATTATATTATAATTCAGTTAAACAAGGTCATAATTAAATCTATACATAACCCCCAAAACATAAACTTGCCTATTTTGCCCATTATACCAGTTATTCAAAATACTTTTAGGTAGGTATACTATTTATTAAGTTTTTACATTAGAGTTACAAGCCAAGCGTGACTGTAGTTGGTACAATGATTATTATTTACTATTTTTCACTACGGTCAAACACGATCAATAAATATAGTAGTATCTACATACCTGTAGCAACGATTTCCATTTTGCAAGAAGAGTCTGCAGTGCAGATTGTATTGAAGACACAACATGTCTTATCATCCTATCGACGCACAAGTGACAATTTAAGCACCTCAACATCGTTAAAGAAGTCAGAATAGCAAGCAGCACAAAGTCGCGAGTAGGCGAGATCGAGTCCTTGTAGAATAAAATCAAAAATCGTCGTGATAATGATCACAGAGATATTACGGAGCGTTATAACAAATAGTAATGCAAACAGAACAGAACGATTGTCAGTCAATGAATGACTTTTTTTTTGACATGACAATTAGCGCGTCAATGACGGTCCGTTACCCTTAATCACCTAATCACTGTCGCTCAATTGCGAAATAATTATTCGAATATATATTCATAATAATATATGTTAAAAAACATTATTTTCATTAAGTAATGTGTATTTATTCCGAATACATATTAAAATCCGTACGTAATACGTACGTAGATGTAATTATTTTTACTAAATAACTCGTTTTGTTCCGCGTGTATGCGTACTAAGTAACGCAGATGGTCGCGATAAAAACAGGAAATAGGACATCGATTTTTTAAAATACTTTTATTACTAACTTTTTATCCGCAAGTGTAACAGAATAACAGTTTAATAACCAAGGGTCATATTTTTATTGCATAATTTTGATAAATTTACATTTCTTGTAGGCTAAAAAAAAGTTAGGGCAGGATCTGGCATTGTCATTTGCGGCATAAACGGCTGTATCTTTTGATTGCGTTGGCTTAGAAGTTTGATTTTTTCACCGCTTCAAGGTACAGTAGACTTGAGTATTTGGTATAAATTCCAACTTGATACCTTTACGCGTTCCTAAGAAAAAGGGTCTTGACAGACAGACAGACAGACGGACGGACAACAAAGTGATCCTATAAGGGTTCCGTTTTTTCCTTTCCAGGTACGAAACCATAAAAAAGATAGAAATTAAACGGAACGAATTATGGTAGGCACATCATTGGGCCACCGAACGCATCATGACTGAGGGGGACTATATTGGAGCAGTAGTTTATCTGATATAAGTCTTTTATTGAGTAGTAGCACTTGTTTACTAGCAGATCATGGGGATTCTTTTTATTTATTTTTTAATTTCTGTTATTACTCTAATATGCCCGGAATATTACTAACCGCAATTCGTCGTAGTGTTGTAGTAATTATACATGTCAATATTATTTTTGGCAAATACAGCAACCTCAATTAAAAAGACACATGGCAGTGTTCATACGTTCGTCTTTTAAAAAAATGACTTACTGCAGTCAGTTTGATGCAAGTTAAATATAGCCTCGATGCAACGTTTTTGAGCAATTAAAGCGCACTCCTTGTCTGTACTATTGGCCCAGAATATTACTATAGTAGTAGTAGTATTATATAGTATATAGTAATAGTCTTACTACTATTGTAAATGCTAAAGTTTGTTTCACGCGAAAACTACTGAACAGATTTAAATGGCATTTGGTAAATAGACAGTTTATAACATGGATCAACACATAAGATACATTTTATCCCGTTAATACGACACCGTGGTACATTTACTTAACCCCACGCGGGCGATGTCGCGGGCATAAACCAATACATCATTAAATCATTATGTATACAATCTGAGCACATAAGAAGCATACTTTTACATATTAAGTAAATGTGCTTGTCAGTAATTCGGCATCCTTATTGAATAATAAAGATTTATTCGTGTCATTTATTTTGGGTTTTCCTCGATTGATTCTAGGTGTGTATAATTGTACAAGTACATACATAGTCGTGAGTCATTAAACTTTGGGTATATCTGACAGATTTTTTCCTGGATTCAGGTACATTACATACAAAATATTAAAAACCTATTGAAGTAAATGAATAACGATTGTTATTATTTCAGCTTAACCTTTGGACGGCCAATATTATTTTTGTCTTGTTTGGAGCGATAACTTGGAGAAAAAGGATAGTTATAACGCAACCAGAAAATTAAGGCCTGTTTTTTAAAAATGATAAAAAATAAAAATAAAACTGGTCCATAGAGAGATGAGAGTTAACCCTATTTATGTATACTGCTGACACATCAGACGTCCTCCTATCCTTTCTGGAAGATCTTGAAAACAGAGCCACCTACCGGGTCCAATTATGAGTCTAAACCAATAGGTTAACCAATCTTTTTCATCATTCCTTATTGTAAACTCGTTATTCTAAAATTTAAGTAAATTCGTTTTATGTCTAATATGTTGTACTATCATCAAACTGGGTATCTGAGTACGGTAAGGACTTTCATTGCTTGCAGCGTCGGGCCGCTATAGAACCGCTTATTTACGCTCATCTACCAAAAGCATCGCAGCATCTATTGTTAGCTGAGCCACAAGGGGCTCAGCTGTTGTAAATGAAAAAAAGGGCCGAAAGTTTTCTAAATTTTTCTCAAATAAATACATTATAAACACGCAAATCACTTAAAATCTGTTGTTTTTTTTTGCCAAAACTGCTTAATAATTTAAAAAAAAAAACGACACAATGTGAACGCCCCTTATTTGCCGAACTAATTTAAATGTGTTGAAATAAACTAAATTGCCCGAATTATAATGTGACAACACCTGAGGGAATGACAATAATCTATTACTATTTGCATAAGGCGTATTCTAGCTAACCAAATGAGTAATACATCCCCTTTGCAAAAACTATGTTATTCGTGAGAGTTTCTCCCCACGATTGTTAATTACGTCTCACGCTAGAATTTTCTACTATTTCTTGGATGTATCCAAATATAACATATCTCAGATGACTCCAACAGTTGTGTATCACAACGATTTGTTGGGCAATCTGGGCATACCAGTTTATGTTCCGTGCGGGAATCGAACCCACGATACGTTTGGACAATCGCTCAGCAACTGCACAAATCGAATCATAAAATAAAAATTTGAGTCACAAAAGAAGCTTGTAAAATGGTACCTAATACCAATTGTAAAAATGGGAAATATCGACTCGTCTCGAAAATTAAGGTTTATTCCCTGAGTACCCCGATCCCCGAGAGACCCGTCCCGAAGGACCCCGATCCATTTTTCTTGATAAACTCAATTAAAAATCAGTTTAGCTTAAAAGTACCGTTAGCCGATGACATTTATAACTATCATTTTACTGTGAGAAGAATGATGTGACATTACACTGATTTTGTATGTTTTTAAAACATTGATTGAACATCATTCATCATGATTGATATTTAGATTTTTTAAAACCTGTGTTACTAAAGTTGATTATTAAAATACAGACCTGTTATTAATAAATGTTTTCGTACTTTAAGTCTATTTTTAAAGTTAGTGATTATATTATTTCTAATACGCCATGTAGTGTAGGTATTTTGATTTTCTGTATTTAAAAAAGAACTATTGTGATGTTAATTAAAACCTTTGATTGCTATGAGACTCCATATTGTGTTCTATAATTATAAAATTTACCTTAACCAAGCAAGAGTTTATAATTTTTTCGTGATCCTTAATGTCAAGTAAGTATTATAAGTTTAGTAAGTAATAAAATTGTATTTAACATATCATCTGCTGACGGTACTTTTAAGGTAAACTGACTTTTATTGTGTTACCAAGATAGAAATAAATCGGGCTCCTCCGGGTCGGGTGTCTCGAGGATTGGGGTACTGAGGGAATAACCCAAAATTAAACCACCAGCCCCATGGGAAAACCCTGTAAATATTATAACATCATAGAATCACGCCTGTACCCCCTCCCCCCTTCGGTTCCCCGAATGTTTAGGCAGAGGCGTAGTACACTCACATTTTGCTAGTTATGTTTAAGTTCCATGTAATAGGGGGCGAGCCTATTGCCATCAATCGGGCACAAATCCAGACTCCGTGGCTTCTACTGAGAAATTCATGGTTAAAAAACGAATTGACTCTTTGGGCGACCTTGGAATCGAACTCAGGACCTAGTGCTCAGCAGTCGCGATTGCAACCACTACACCAACGAGGCAGTCAGAAGAGTGATTTCGAGTTACAATCTGATTCCATACATGATTAGGGTGCCCTTGCTTTTTTGTACCAGCTCCCGGACTATTCTGACATTCACAGTTAGACCCGTCAGACTTTTAGCCTTCTGATTAACCCATGAGTAATTGGTAATCAGGTGCTTAGTCAGGATATTAAAATATCTCTACTGCTAGTACTTACACGGAGATACACACGCAACACATCAAGATATAGATAACCAATATAACATGGACTCGTTTTGTTTAGATTTGCCATACAATGAGAGATCCACATTAAATATAAGTTTTGTACAGCTTGATTGGTCGCCTAGAATCGTTCGAATCGCAGGTACCTAGAATCGTTTTGCATGACGTACCTTGCTACTTGGCTAGGCACTTATATGCAAAGTTTCTTTGTGATTCCTAGATATTCGATGTAATCGCTAATGTAGTGATTAATATGTTGATTATGATAACTAAACACATCGAAATCAATTAAACTCAAGAACTTGAGTCAAGAGCAAACAAATTGCAAAATTAAAACTTGCTTAACGTTATAGTACTTTTTTAAGATTTATTTTAATGTGTTTAATACTGCTACTTCAGATATATACAAGGTGTATATAGACTCTTCACGACAAGCATTCTGTAAATCAAACTAAGCAAGTCCAAACAAAAATTACTGCTTAGAAACGATTTTTTTTCTAAACAACCACCCTGTATATGTCGGAACAGAACGTGTGGTTTTTCCGAATGAGTGGTAATGTTTTTTCAAAGTCATATACAAAAACAACAACGGTTATAACAAGAATCTCCGCTCTCAAGAGTCTCCGTCTATCGTAAGCGTTATTATCTAGACATGCTATAGTATTAATATTTTAACAAATGTATGTCTCGTATTAAAATTTATGTTTAACATGTTCAAATATTTGTATGCCATTCTATGGTAAAACATGTAAGTTCAAAACCTATTTATAAGACTTAAATGTACCATGTTTTTACACAAATAAAATTATTCTATTCTATTCTATTCTATCGTGTCAGCTAAATAAAAGTAACAAACACTTAGCTTAAGCAGCTAGCATCGCACTAACTAAGCAGTAGCTCAGTGGTGTGACCGTTTACTGCCAAGTCATAGGTCGCGATTTCGAATCCAAGATACCTCTGATCGGATCGGATTCATGTGCGTATTGTATAATATCACTTGCTTCGGTGAAGGAAAACATCGTGAGGAAACCAGCATGCCTGAGAGATATTTATCGACGTCATGTAAAGCCAAGTCCGAGGCCTATCGGCGGTGTAAACTCTGACACCAGGTTAGGTTAAGTTAGGTAACCTCCCGAAAAAGAGGAAGAAGCGCCATCTACACGTAAGTAATAAGTCAGTTCTCTTCTCCATTCAAACCATTTTCAATTGTTGTATTGTTTATTTATTTAGGAGCCTCTCCCTATATGATAGGCCTCCCCCAAGTGACGCCACATTGACCGGTCCCGTGCGCCTCGCATCCAGCGGATCCCCACAACCTTCACCAGGTCATCGGTCCACCTAGTGGGAGGCCTTCCAACGCTTCGTCTTCCGGTTCGCGGTCGCCATTCCAGAACTTTTCAGCCCCATCGCCTATCCGTTCTGTGAGCAATGTGCCCTGTCCACTGCCACTTAAGTTTGGCAATTCTTCGGGCTACGTCGGTAACCTTGGCCATCCGCAAGAGAAGCGGATGTCCTCATTTCTGATTCGATCACGCAAGGAAACTCCGAGCATAGCCCTCTCCATTGCCCTTTGGGTGACTTTAAGCCTTCTGATGAGGCCCATTGTGAGCGACCACGTTTCGGTCCCGGTCCATGGGGAAGTATTAGGTAAATAAAGTTCAATTGAAAAAAAGATAAACGATTATACTATAAAATAAATGTCGTTAAAACAAAATAAGAAAAATAACAGAATAGGGGTGTAAAAAGCAATTCAATTTCGAGTTAACCCATTAAAGGAATTGTTTGTGCTGCTTTGACCGCTAAGCGCGCTTTGCATAATTAATTTGTAGGCATATACACCGATGAAACTAGTGACTGATATAACAGAAACTAATACAGAAATCCCAGTCACTTCCGTCATTCAGACTATAAGCTCTATCTCGTCATGATGTAGCAACACTGTAACACTACATACTAACCACGCCATAATACCTTTTTTTTTACGGATTGTAAACCATCAAATGACCCCTCCCGCTCTGGGCGGAGCGGAAAGTAGTGTCAGACTTGTACTGACAAACCCATCCATGTTCCTTCTTAGCTCTTTGTGTTCCAGGGCCACGGTATCTCTTTCGAATAGTCCCGTAACCCTGGCAGGCATCGGCCCTCTCGGACCCCTTCCGATTTGCTGACATCTCCAAAAGCACTACTAACTGTAAAACTCAATGAAACGCACTCAAGTCATTGTGCTGATGGATGCATTGAACATTAAATAGGTTATGGCGGTAACCTTAAAAACCAGTATTTAAAAAAAAAAAAACTTGTTAAAACTTTAACTCTTTTACTCCAATACCTCCGTAACTAAAAGGTTCCCAGCATGGTCCAGAAAAAAACAAATATCGCAGTGACATCAAGAACAATTGCCTTTTGGCTTCCTTATGGTGTCTTTAACACCCCTTGTATTTTAGAAATAAACTGCACTAGCTTTTTGTCCCCCATCTGGAAACCTTCTACGGAGATGTAGGAGGTCCAAGTGACATTTTTTTCAAAGTTTTAAATGTTATTCTTTACTTTAAATTCCTTTTTACTCCTTAACACAGGTTATCTATTAAACTACCTAGGAATACAGCACCTCACCCACCATTTAATTGTAGTCCTTGTACATTAATAATTGTATTACTGTAAATTGTGAACATGTACTACAATGTTTTTTTATGAATAAATTATTAATATTATTAATTATTTTTATTTAAATACATCCATGATCCCTGTTCTTTTCATACATGGATCAGCAGAATATTTTGAGTGCTCTACAATGAATTTTACAGTTAAACGTCATCATTATCTGGCAATATTTTTTGCGAAGAGGTACTTGTTTGTTGTACAGATTGCTTGGTTGACGGCTTCGTGCAGGATCTGCTTAAAACACCTTGTAGATACAAAACGTTTTGTTGTTCTCAGTTTGATATTTAATTACGTTTAACTTTGGTTTATTATATACAACCTGTTGCCCGTGACTTGGTTCGCGTGAAAATTTTGATGTGTAAGAAAATACAGATAGCCCATGTCCTTCCCTAGGATTTAATCTAACTCCTTGCCAAATTTCATTACAATCCGATCAGCCGTTAGGGACGTCGTAAAAAGGCAAAAAGAAACAAACAAACACAGTTACTTTCGCATTTATAATATTCGAATGGATAGTACCTACTATTGTAGAGCACAATAGTACCAATGATAGGGAAATTCTTTTTAAAATGTAAAAGCCAGAAATAAATTAAATCACTTTTTATGGTTAGCCTTCTGCCTACTTCTTTATAGTGATACAGTAAAACAACATTTACTGTTGATTCAAAGTGCTTACGCTAAATACAGTAATGGATGAGACGATTTTTTTATCACATATTTCTTGGTATTTTAAAAAAATCTTCGTAGTGTACTCTGCATACTAGTAGCCTAGGAATCTAGAGATTACCTCTACAGACTAGTTGGATTTTTATCGATCGACACGCTTGTGTTTAAACAAAACTGTATTTTTTCGTGATCGACACTAAACAGTGGCTATTTTGGGTCTACCAAAGACCAATTTTAACCTTGGCTATAGTCGATCTCTATTGATCTTTATTTCTCTGTAATTATGGTCTATAAGGGATAAAAGATTGCACCTGTTCTCGCGCACTAAACTATGCACTCACATTTGTTTCCTGCGTATGCTGTTGTTTTGCATCCTCGTCAAAATTCAGGAGTTTGTTTCAAAAGACATAAATAATCAATTGAAATTACGGTATCTCGTTAATTATTAATAAACGCCGATTTTTCTGGTTGTTTATGTGTGTCAGTATTTCAGAATAACCCCCATAACGTGATTTAGGAAATAAGAAATTATCGACTAAACGTGAAACTGACTAAATGTGAAAGCGCGGTTATAGGACAGGGATCAGACAGGCTGCCTTTAAAACACGGGTGGTTTGCACTTACTGATTTCCGTAAATAATGAAAAAAAAAAAAAATTGGCCGTGAATCATGAGCTCCTGGAATTTGACGAGGTTGCAAAACTATACCAGGACTGAAAGAGAATTACAGTATCAGTGCATATTTTTTGGGCGATTTAATAGCATTGTCAGGAGAGAGCTACATATTTGTAAACAATTGCGTAAACTATAAAAAAACACGTGTCAAAATAACAATAATGGGTGTAAAAATTCCCTTAACGAAGCCGAAAGCTGCTTATCTCCTCGTCATTTCAATATTTTTTTATGTTTTAGACCATACCTGGGAGGAGATATTGGGGCTCAATGTTCCAAATTTTTCACCAGTGTTTGTTCAAATACATGTTTTTAATTTTACATATTTTTTAGGGGTACGAGGAAGAGAGTGTAAAGTTCCTCGATACTCCATTGAAATGAGACTGAAGATCTTCTGTTATGTCTGGTGGGCATCCGACAATATTGTTGTCGGGTTTCTCTATATACTCAAAAGTCGATGTAAACTTTGCTTGCGAGATGTAGGAAATTGACGTTAGTTCTTCCGTCGTGTCATAGATGGCGCTGTAGTACATTTTTTAGTAAGTTGCTTTGAGTAGGTCGCTACCTACATCTTAAAATACCTACACGACCCCCGTACCAATACATCCTTCAGCATTAGTGCAGCACTTAGTTTGATGTACAGAATGCATGGTTGATGGCTTCATTAAAGGTCCGTTTTCACCATGCATAGCGCAGATGGTTTCGATCGAAAAAATCTGTAAGCCCCTTTACACAAGAAAAGAACAATGACTCATACGTTGTATCACGATTTATATTCATCAGTTTTTGCTACCAAACTCAATTACTATGCAAATATTATACAAACACTCGAACCTAAGATAAAAAAAAAAAACAAATAATAGCTGCCAAAATATGTACATCAATAAGTTTTACAACAGAACTCGTCAAGGATACCTAATGTTTTTGCACTGCATGTAAGTATTTGTATAGACATCAAATCTGGTGGTGACATAACCTTTAACAACTCTGTATGTTAGACAGAACTGACATTGTTTATTCATTGAAATTCCAATAGAATTTAAATGATCTATAATGTTGTGTTTTGCATGGAAACAAAATAATGTAATAATTATGGTCTCGTTCGTTTATAGTCAAGTTTAAGCACTTGACTAATTTGGCAGCCATGCAGTTTTGAATTTAGAACTATGCGATTATGGCCATGATATTACCATATCATCACAATACGCTGGTTTGGTGGCATATCGTGCAGACTACGAATTTTGAAAATTGGTTGCTTGTAAAGAGAAAGGGCTCTACGAAGTCTACGAAATGTGCTACGCTTGCTACGCTAAGCTACGAGTCTATTGCATCTAGTGCAAAAAGCACAATAATTTGTTTTTTTTTTTCATGGCATAGCCAACAAAATTATATGACCTCTAATTCGAACTCACAATGATAATAAATGTACATAAAATCACGCTTTTGTACCACAGAGGTAGGCAGAAACTACCAAACGCCACCAGTTACGATTCCAACTTTTTATACTCAATCAACTGCCTTTTTATGTCTTTATCTGTTTATTCATTCACATACACATTTTTATATATTTCTAAAAAATATGTATAAACAACATTTAACAATATAAAAAATAGTAGCCCTCCGGTATCGGGAACAGGGTCCAAGCTACCGGCAGTCAGGACTCTAGAAAAAGGAACCTCCTAACACTAACAATACGAGCCGTGTCCAAGAGTACCGCTTTCTGAATCAAGCCCTTGATTTACACATTTTTATATATTTCTAAAAAATATGTATAAACAAAATTTAACAATATAAAAAATAGTAGCCCTCCGGTATCGGGAACAGGGTCCAAGCTACCGGCAGTCAGGACTCTAGAAAAAGGAACCTCCTAACACTAACAATACGAGCCGTGTCCAAGAGTACCGCTTTCTGAATCAAGCCCTTGATCCAGCTGCCTAACGAGAGCCTCATCAGATATTGGTCGAGGCTCTTGGCAATTAAGCCGTTGGCTGATATGATTATCAGTACAATGATCGCTGAGTGCCCATCCCACTTGTCGGCAACCTCGTGAGCTAAGTCAAGATACTTGATTTGCTTATCTTTCTCGGCTTTCACGAGGTTTGTCGTCGTGTGGAACTGTTATGTCAACAATCATTGCGCGCCGCTCTTATCAATCTACCACCATAGTGGTGATGAACCGTGCTTCTCTATAAATCTCCGGTAATTATTCGTCATCATAACTTCATCCCCGGAACGTAGCTAGGGTACGGACGCTGATAGGTCTACATCGGGTCCATGCAGGGCCCGGAAGAAGCATCCGTGAAACTTCTTACTCTGCCATACAACAAACATCCATACAAACTTTCACATTTATAAATAGTAAGTAGATTCTTGCCGTTATCACATTTTTTTTTTTAATAAACATTGCCCCACACTAGGAATTTCTCCTGTATCGTGGGTGCGTTTACAAAAATTTAAACTCACGTACACAAACAGCCAGACCCGGAACAACTATCTGTAGGCCATACAAATATTTGTTCCGTGCGGGGATCGAACCCGCAACACGCAGCGTAGCAGTCGATCGCTCAACCACTGCGCCAACCGTGCCGTCAATTATTGCGAGCAAAAGAATTGGGTCGAGTTCTATTTTCAGATAAAAACCATTAACGGTCTGTAATAATCGTTTTTTATTCACAGTCCATCTGTTTCTTCTCAACTGCCTTCTATACATTTAGATTTAATCGGTATGAACATAATCATAATTCGTAAATATTAATATTATTTATGTAATAATAATAAAACCCTCAGATAAAAATGTTTGACAGTTTACAATTTATGATATCGTAAAAACCTATTCACTTATTGGATTCATAGTGTAATTATAAATTACTTTGTAAAATGTGTAGGTGCCTTAAATAATATCTTCGTTTATCTTTGAATGATGCTCATAACTTTGACCTCCTTCAGATCTTGAATTATTTATTTTGGTTGGTACGTTATTATGTAGGCATACATAATTAGTTTAATTATCTATTGACATTACTGCTCATGCGTGTATTTCAAACAAATCTTGCATAACCTCTATATTTAGAAAGAGGTTTGATTATTTTTGGATGAAGACTGGCCTGCCCAACACCCGCCATTTTTTTTTTTAAATGCAATTTCTCAGAAACGTGACTTTTTGGAAGACTTTGTCTAATACAATACTTGTTTGTATTTATGCTAGCTATTGACATAAACTGGTAAGTCTAACCACAAATTAGAAAGAAAAAAATAAAATGGCTCATCAGCCATTTTAATTTTTCACGTTATTGGTCATGCTAGAATATTCAAACCCCTTTGAAACGTATTAAAACTACCTCGTTGATGTAATGCTTGCAAGCGCGACTGCTAACCATGAGTTCCTGGTTTTGAGTCCCAAGTGTCGGAGATCACAGTGTTATTGGGTTTTTCAATCAGGAATTTCTCAGTGGCAACCACGGAGTCTGGACTTGTGCCCGGTTGATGGCAATAAGCTTGTCCCATTTTACATAAGACTTTTAAACACAAAATATGGGTTTTCACCCACCTCTGCCCAACCCCTCGAGAATTACAGGTGTGGCATTATGTTAAAACCGCGTAGGTACTCGTACAACGCTTGACCAGTTCTATATTAACACTTCCCGAATTTGGTCCACAGGGAAAAATTGAAAAGCTAATTACTAATGTACAGACTAAAACTATTTGTCTTCGTTACCCAGTGTAGGCGAGGTTTTGCAAATTAATGGGATTAATTTTCATTTAATTATGTACGTACAACCAGGGCTGGGTTGTGTAAACTCAGCTGTTTCCTATAAAAGTTTAATACCGAATACTTATATGGTCAAAAGGTATGTATGGTACGACAGTTTATTTTATTAATGACCGGCGAAAATATGTATGAGGTCCAGAATTATATACAAACTAAATACATAGTGTTCCGTAACCATACTTTTTTAATCTACGCGCGCACTGTGCTTGCGAACGAATGAGAAACGAGTCGAATCCAAGATGGCAGCTTTTCCGTTGCCTAAGTGCGCGCTCCCGGTTAAAATCCTTGGAATAAGGGTTAATCGTCTCTGAACGGCTTTTATCTGGACTAATTGTGACTCCTGAAGGCTCATATAGTGCAGTACAGACTTTGGTGCACCAATTTGTGAGTGGATAGTCGGTCCGGCCGGTCATCGTGCAACGCCAGCCACGTGCCACATCAGGACAAGATTCCCTCGAAGAGCCACAGGCTGCTAGCAGGTGAGTGACGCACTTTATACTTGGATGGTCTAACGGTCTCCCCGCGAGCAAGCACAGTTAATCATCTATATTCATCTAAAATACGTAGGTACCTATCGGAAACTGAGCTTGCCCTCCAATGTACCAATAACGGCTTGGTACATTTTTTGGTGCCGAAACCAGGGAATAACGGATATAATTCGATAATATTCATTCGTTTACTCGATATCAGTAAAGTTCTCGTAAAATCTTAGGTAATTTTCAATATTCAGCACAAAGAGATTAAATTCATTTTTTTTCCCACTTACCCCCAACTATTTCCCACTTTTGGGAAATACATATTCGTTTTAGGTCGATTGCTATACATTACACTAGTTTATTTCGTTAATCGTTAAAAAACAAAAAAGTGAATTTTCAAACGTGGATCGATCTTTTCATAATTTTATCATCGATAAATTCTTTGTGTGTCCGATGCATTCTTGTTCATTAGCTATAAACTCGTGTGGCCGCACGTATTTCGTTGTTATATTCTATCGAAATTGTCATACAAGTTGATATAACATCAAATCGAAACGTTAATAACCACGATTTAACCATACTTAGAACATTTGTAAATTTCTGGTTCGCCTAGTTATTTTCGCCTACCTTCCATTCGAAATTTGTAATTTTTCATCGCCGCCATATTAGTTCGAGTAGTTCGTTCTACGATTTGAAATTAAATTGAACCATAGACAAATTAAATTTTGTTTAACGTTTAGTTTCGTTTTCTTTCTATTCAGCGACAATATTAATTTGTTGGAATTAGCGTTGTAGTGATTGCATGAATGAACTGCGATTGAACAGTTGACGTACGGTGTTCGGATTGGGGTTTCGATTCAGTTTGAAACGGTTTGTTTACATTTTTTCATTGTCATTTACTTGAACTTAACGGTGCCATTACTTGTTCATTATAGAATCTTATTGTGAAATACAGATTGTTTTAACGTTATTAAGGCTAACAAATAAACAAAATGCCTTATTATTCAAAAAAATCATTACGTAGATTGAGTAAAGGTAAATCAGTTGAAGTCGAATACCCAACTGAACGCGACTTACCGGTATTGCGTAGAAAACGTACTTTAGCGTTCAATAGGTTATCCAAGACGCATGAAGTCGCTCGTTTAACGGAAAATAATGAATGTGATATAAGTAAATTTTTGGCACATTACTCAGACTTAACTAAAATAGTAAATAATTTTGAAGAAGCCCATGATGATATACTTAGCTTAGGCGACCTTACAGATGAACAACAAGCGGAACAAGATAGTATCAGATCCGAATTCGACGAACGATATTATGAGATTTTAGCGATACACCGACGCTTAACTAAAGTCGATTAGCCTAATGAATATAACGATGAGCCAAATAAATCTCATAATGAGTCGTCGAGTGTACTCAAAGTAAAATTACCTAAAATTAACCTACCGAAATTCAGTGGTAATATAAAGTTGTGGCCCGAATTCTTCGATATCTTCAACTCTCTGATTCACGAGAATGGTTCACTTTCCGATACGGAGCGCATGCACTACCTCGTCTCTAGTCTAACTGGTGATGCGTTAGCACTTATACGAACCTTTCCTGTAACGGGCTTATACTACCACGAAGCATACTCTGCATTGGTTGCGCGGTACAAAGACAAGCGGGAACTTGCCTTTACTTGCTGGAAGGAGATCTTGAACGTTAACCTGAAGGCCAACTCACCCATTGATTTACGACGTGTCCTTGATTCTTTCAACGAAAATCTATCGATTCTCAAACGGCAAGGGCTACCGACGGATCAGTGGGATTTTGTAATCTGTTACCTTTTGCTATCGAAAATGGATTCAAAGTCGCGTTGTGCTTTTGAACGAGTTACTGCGTCTCATGAGTTTCCAAGTTACAAGGATCTCAAAGATTTTCTGTACACCAGAAGCGAGGCTTTGGTTCGCGACACACACTTCTCCGCAAGTGGTTGCGATAACCATGTCAACGAAAAACCACATAAGCCGAGTGGTTCACGGAATTCTAACGCCGCGGTCGCAAGTAAAAAATATACTTCGACATTTCTATCGAATACAGCAGTTGACAAACCTCTTGCTGTTGCGCCCTCATCATCGAACTTAACCACATCGAACGCAACTGCACCATCGTCGTCAACATCGTCACCTTCTTCACGAACTGCTCTTGTGCCACCAATTGAACCTCGAAAGTACAAGTGTCCGTTCTGTGCAGAAGAACATTCCATAAATCAGTGCAAATCGTTTACTGACAAATCTGTTCAGGAACGACTTGACTATGTGAAGACCAATCGTTGGTGCTTCAACTGTTTGAAGCCATCACATGGCCTCAAAACCTGTAAATCAATGTTTACGTGTCAAGTGTGTCGTCAACGACATCACACCTTGCTACATCAAGATTTAAACGTTTCGAAAACCGATAATACCGAAAACGCCACTACCTCACAGGTCAGTGTTCTTACCAATATCGGTGATCATTCCATGATTCTGCTGTCCACAGCTAATATCGGAATTCGTGATTCCTCGGGTCGTTATCAAACTTTTCGTGCGCTGATTGATTCCGGAAGTCAGGCCCACTTCATAACTGAACGTGCTGCTGAGCGTTTGGGTCTTCAACGAACGCAGTCAACGCGTAGGATTCTCGGCCTAGGTCATGCTTCAACATCCGCTAGTGGTACAATCTGCTTAAGCGTAGGAGTCCACGACAACGATTTGTTTAGTATTGAAGCGTTAACATTACCTAAGATCTGCGGCAATATGCCAGTTGTTAAGCTGAACAAATCTTCGTGGCATCATATTCGAAATCTTAACCTAGCGGATCCTGATTGTCACTTACCTGGTCCATTCCTCAGTCTTCTAAGCTAACACCGGACGAAGAGCTCTGTGAACAGAAATTCGTTACCGAACATTCCCGCGATGCTTCAGGGAGATATACCGTTACCTTGCCTTTCAAAGATAAAGACAAGAATCTTACTTTTCCTGGATCGCGAGAATCTGCTTTGCGTCGTTTTAAATCACTAGAACGCAAGTTAGCGGCAAATGAGGCTTTATGCGAACAATACTGCGACTTCATGTCTGACTATCTACAAAGTGGTCACATGAGTCTAGTTCCTTCAAAGGAAATCAACCAGGGTTGTTATTACATACCTCATCACTGCGTTTTGCGACCTGACAGCGCAACGACAAAGCTAAGAGTGGTCTTCGACGCTTCTGCGAAAGACGCTCGTGGTGTGTCGTTGAATGAAGCTTTACTCGTAGGTCCTAAACTGCAAGCTAACATTGCTGAGATTCTTCTTCGTTTCCGAACACATCTTGTTGTATTTACAGCCGATATTCGTCAAATGTTTAGAAATATTACTATGTCGATTGACGATCGAGATTTCCAAAGAATCTTTTGGCGATTCAAACCGACGGACCCAATTCAAGAGTATCGATTAAATACCATAACTTATGGGGTATCATCGTCTCCTTTTCTTGCTTGCCGCACTCTCAAACAACTTGTAGAGGATGAGACTGGCTTACCTCTCGCTCGCGAAGTGATGACTTATGATACATTCGTTGACGACATCGCGAGTGGTAGTTCTGATATCCAGACCGCCATCCAGGTCAAAACTCAGGTCATCCAACTCTTAAAGAGAGGTCAGTTTGAGCTGCGTAAGTGGGCTAGCAATAAACCAGAGGTGCTTACTGATATACCGCCGGAACACTGTCTCGCTGACTTTGTGTCCATGGATATCGAAAAGTCTAGCACCCTGAAGATCCTGGGCCTGAAGTGGTGTCCCAGGAGAGACAAATTCTTGTTTGAGGTCAAACCTATCGATCGCCAATGCACAAAGCGTACGATTCTAAGTGAACTCGCACGTATTTATGACCCCTTGGGTTTCCTAACTCCTATAACTCTCTTAGCTAAGTGCTTAGTTCAGAAGTTGTGGATGTTGGGTATTAATTGGGACGATTCTCCGCCGTGTGAAATCGTTGAACAATGGCGTTGTTATACGGAGCAGTTACCTGTCATCAAGTCCTTGGAGATCCCTCGATGCATTTCTGTAAAAGATATGAAATCGTGTGAACTCCATGGCTTTGCTGACAGTTCTGAGTTAGGTTACGGAGCTGTAATCTACTTACGTGTCACTTGCGTTGACGGTAGTGTATCTGTCTTCTTTCTGTCTTCAAAATCTCGCGTAGCACCTGTAAAAAGGATATCATTACCTCGTCTCGAATTGTGCGCCGCAGTCCTCCTAGCAGATCTTCTGAAGTTCATCAGAGAAACCTATTCATCATTTTTCCCCATAGCTGACACTTGTGCGTGGTCAGATTCGATGGTGGCATTATCGTGGATTCGATCTTGCTCGTCACGTTGGAAGACTTTTGTCGCCAACCGAGTGAGTCATATTCAGGATACTATTCCGGAAGCTCGCTGGAACCATGTCTCCAGTTCGGATAATCCAGCTGATATTGCCTCTCGCGGTCTTTATCCTGCTGAGTTGGTCAACAATTCGTTATGGTGGGCGGGGCCCTATTGGCTCGCTGAACCTTCTAACACTTGGCCAAACAACAGTGACAATGTTAACGAAGCTGATGTATTATCTGAAGAGCGCGCGGTCTCTCTGTTTGTTCATAACGACACCAACGTCATTGATTCTTTACTCCAAAGTTTTTCATCAATTCGTAAAGCACAACGAGTGCTCGCGTATTGCATTCGTTTTGTGGAATGCGCTAGTAAAAAATCTTCGCCAAGTTCTGACCATCATTTAAATCGAACAGAGCTTCATAACGCTTTATTGATTTTCGTACGCAGAGTACAATCATTGCATTTCGATGAGGAAATAACACGTCTGAAAGACTCAAAACCTATGCAAAAACCTATGCAAAAACTTAACCCATTTTTAGATAAATCGGGAATTCTTAGGGTGGGCGGTCGCTTATCCCGTTCTGGGCTCGAGTATGAGCATAAGCATCCTGCGCTGCTACCTAAGGATTCTAAACTAACGTTCATGATCATCGAAGCACTTCATCGTGAAAACAGCCATCCCGGTATTAATACTATGCAGTATCTCTTGACACAGCAATTTTGGATATTATCACCAAAACGCGCAATCCGTCATTGTTTGTCAAGGTGCTTACAATGTTTCCGTACGCGCCCTACACCTCTTGAGCCTTTTATGAGCGATCTACCAGTGACTCGCATCAACCAAGCCAAGCCATTTTCAATCGTCGGTGTTGACTATGGCGGACCTTTCCGCATTAAGTTAGGACGACATCGTGGAGCAAAAATAAGTAAAGCTTACCTTTGCTTGTTTGTGTGCTTCACAACGAAAGCAGTCCATTTGGAAGTCGCTTCGGACTTAACTTCGGACGCTTTCATAGCAGCGCTTCGTCGGTTTGTTGGCAGGCGGGGTCGTGTAAGCGTTATCCATTCAGATTGTGGAACCAACTTTGTAGGCGCTTGCAACCAACTAAATGAGTACATGAAGGACGCATCTAATATCGAAAACATAACATTCAAATTCAATGCTCCGGCTAGTAGTCATTTTGGCGGTGTATGGGAAATACAAATAAAGGCTGTTAAATCTCATCTTTATCGTATTATCGGTGATCAGACATTAACGTTCGAAGAGATGACAACTTTGTTAGTACAAATCGAATCTATGCTAAACTCGCGCCCTCTTTACTCGCTGAGCTCAGATCCCAATGACTTAAACGTACTGACTCCCGGTCATTTCCTAACTTTAGAGCCACTTACTTCAGTCCCTGATGAGGATTTATCAGGCGTTAATCTTACTCGGTTAGGAAGATGGCAACTCATCCAGCGATTCCAACAAGACTTTTGGAAACGCTGGAAGGTCGAATATTTGCAATCGTTGACTCAGCGAGCAAAGTGGACTAAGCATTGCAAACCGTTGGATGTAGATTCAATCGTGGTCATCAAAAACGAAAACACTATACCGCTGCATTGGCCTCTTGCTCGGGTCACGGAATTACATCCGGGTCCTGATGGCGTGGTACGTGTGGCCACCGTGCGTATGGCAACTGGATCACTTCTTACGAGACCTCTTGTGAAGTTGTGCCCTCTGCCAACTCAGACTGACTAGAAAGACCGTTTACCGTAACTTCAATTCATTAGATTCTAGTTTAGTTTAGGTTAGTGTTAACTTTAATTAGTGTTAATCGATCACATCAGCTCTTCATTCGTTTTATCCGTTGTTGTCGGGTTCCGCTCTTTCAACTTAGTGAAAATACTATGTATTTTGGTGGGCGGAATGTTCCGTAACCATACTTTTTTAATCTACGCGCGCACTGTGCTTGCGAACGAATGAGAAACGAGTCGAATCCAAGATGGCAGCTTTTTCCGTTGCCTAAGTGCGCGCTCCCGGTTAAAATCCTTGGAATAAGGGTTAATCGTCTCTGAACGGCTTTTATCTGGACTAATTGTGACTCCTGAAGGCTCATATAGTGCAGTACAGACTTTGGTGCACCAATTTGTGAGTGGATAGTCGGTCCGGCCGGTCATCGTGCAACGCCAGCCACGTGCCACATCAGGACAAGATTCCCTCGAAGAGCCACAGGCTGCTAGCAGGTGAGTGACGCACTTTATACTTGGATGGTCTAACGGTCTCCCCGCGAGCAAGCACAGTTAATCATCTATATTCATCTAAAATACGTAGGTACCTATCGGAAACTGAGCTTGCCCTCCAATGTACCAATAACGGCTTGGTACACATAGTAAGCATTAGTGCATCGGTGTCCCTTCCAAACTGTAGGTATTATGGTAAGCACCAAGGAATGGTTTTGCGAAAATTTATGCCTAAAGGGGTAAATAGGCTGCTACTAAATTTCCTAGCGAATAGTTTTGTTTTTATTTATTTTTTATTTTATGTCTAGCTGTGGACGGTGTTGTGGGTTATATAATAGGGGATAATCCATTTTTTTTCCTTTGTCCGTCGGGTAGTTTTGAATTGAAAAGTATTGGACACGATTTTTTTCTTTTTTCACGTGGTCATAAAATTACGGAGATATATTGAGTTGAAATGGCGCATGACGTCACATGTAGGTAAGTTTTATACCTACTTGTGACGTAGTAAGCCCCCACTCTCCAACTTTAATGAGTTTTAACTAAGTAATTTTTTGATAAAACAAAAAATACGTGTCTAAAATTTTTGTATTACCTGTCTGACGGACACAATAGAATGTCGTTTTCTTTACCCAGTCCGCACCCCTATTGTTTTCGTTAGACTTGTTGTAAGTTCTCATAATGTAACTGTTTACTGTCCCTTTAAATACAATTTATTAAAAATACAAAGTTCTTCATTTTTGAAGAGACTAGTGTAAAGAGTTCTGTGTTGGTCCGGTCCAACTGACTTTAGTCAGTTGATCAATGTGTTTAGACAACTCATCATTAAGGCTTCTAAAACATTGCCGATGGGAAATCCTATCGAACTCTTGGCTTATCTATACTAATATTATAAAGAGATAAAGTTTGTAAGAAATTTCAAAATCCTTTTACTGACATAAAGCTGCAATCTTCGAGTATTTTAGGCTAGATTTAAAACGTGCCCGTGGCGTAATTTTCGACACTAACACGCGAGCAAAAGCTAGAGTGATATGATTCTTCTAAAATCTACGTCATTATCATCATACTCCTGTCCTATCCAAATTTATTTGGGTCGGCGCAGCATGTCTTCTTCTTCCATACTTCACTATTACTCGTCATCTCTTCTTCGTACGTAGGTCAGCAAAGAAAGTCACTATACAAAACCAAAATTATAAGCCGTCTTAGTTTTAGAACGATCCATATTAACAGACTGGAGTAAAAGACATAACAATATTTTTGTTACACCAATTCGCAAACCAATATTACATCTGATCATACTGATCAGCACAAAAGTTGGTTAAATATTGAAAAGTGTTAACCGACTTCTGATGCCGACATAAAATCAAGTACTTTTTTATTTTATGTATTATTAGTCTAACGGTATCGGTATTTGGCCAAAACCTGCAGAGATTTATTCAAACAGCACAAATGATAATTGAAAGAGTTGTGCAACTATAAACGATATCATATTTATTTATTACTATTTTACTGGGTGTAATGTTACTTGTTATTTAATGTAACTGTACTTTGTGATTTATAGCATCGAATTATTGGAATTGTCTGTAATGTTGCTATAATTGGTGGTAAATAAATTAATAAAATTTTCGTTTATTACGTCTTCGTTAATAAGACAAAATTCCCAGTCACTTTGCTATGTTGCAAGGCAGATTGGCTATACAGGGTGTGTCGTAAAGCCTTAAGTAAACATCGTCACTAGCCGTGGTGAAGGTTGCCCTTAATTTGGACGAGCACTTACGGATTGTTTGACACCTAAACAAAGAGTGTTTTAATTTCAGTGATAAGGTCGAAGCGATGTAATTTGTCACGACACTTACTGGTAAACGTTTTCATAATGAAGTTTTTAAGAATTTTGTCGGCAAAAAAAAACATATCTCTTCATCAAATATATCTTACGAGTGGAAGGAGGCCTTTGCCCATAAGGCCTTTACCAATGCGACATAAAGACAGATGGACAATAAAAATCAGCCAATTGCGAGTCGGACTCGCTCACGAAGGTTTCCGTACCATTATTTATAAAAACGAGCAAATTATCACTTTTTTTATGGGAGCAATCTTAAATATTTATTTTATTCCGTTTTTATTATTTGTTGTTATAGCGGCAACAGAAATACATAATCTGTAGAAATTTCAAATGGCTGACTATCACGGTTCATGAGATACAGCCTGGTAATAGACGGACTGACGGACGAACGGACAGCGAAGTCTCAGTAATAGGGTCCCGTTTGACCCTTTGAGTACGGAACCTTAAAAATGTGTCGATTTTTCTGTAGACAAAACTCGTTTATACACTGTTCATGTTACGCGTGCTGGAGTGGGATAGAGCAGGCTAAAAAAATATCTCTGAATCCTCTCTCTCGCCAGTTATTTTTCAGTCTCATGTAATAGGGGCTGAGCTGATTGTTATCACCTGGGCACGGATACGGAAACCAGGTTATAACTGATAAAAACTCAATAAATAAATTTCAATTTACCTACTTATTGAGTTTCCTAGGGTCTCATGATGAGCAGTGACGGTTGCGACAAATGCATTCATGCCGTAAGGCAAAATGTATCGGGACGCTCATCAAAATGACCATCATATTCTGTATACGTACATTATTGCAAATAAACGATTTCTATTTCAAATTATTCAACGTGACTGAAACAATTTTCACCATTTTATTTATTTAAACTTCATGTGCAATATTGGTACAGCAGGTGAAGCTACCCATCATCATTAGCCTATAATGTCCCCTCTGCTGGGCCACAGGCCTCCTCTATATGAGAGGTAGGGGGCTGTAATCCACCACGCGGGTCCAGTGCGGATTGGTAGATATTACATGTCTTCGAATTTTTAGTTCTAGGACATGCCGGTTTCCACACGAAGTTTTCCATTATCGTTTTTGAGAGCAGGTGATGAAATAAATTACACAAAGTAATGCGCCTACCTGAGGTCGAACCCACGGCTTACTGCTCGTAAGTCGGGACTGCCACCACAGGGTGCTCTCAAGCTCAAGATCAAGGTCAAGCTACCCGAAATTGTCAATTTTTCCCAATCAACCTTGAACCGTATTCTTTAACAGTAAGGTTGAAAATCTATTAAAGAAATTTGACAGCTTGTTGTAGCTTGAAGTGCTGGCGTCTGTACATAAGCAGTTTTAATGCCACAAGGGATTTTCTACCAGTCAACCTTTGGGCTAAATACAAAAGACACCATTGTGTTGAGATGGGATCGGAATTATTTCCACAATTTATTCAAAGTATTATCATCTACCTAGCTATTTCCCAAACTATCTTGGGGTCGGCTTCCTGTCTAATCGGATGCAGCCGAGTACCAGTATTTTATATAAAGCGACTGCCTATCTGACCTCCACAACCCAGTAACTGGTAAATACGATACCCCTTGTTAAGACTGGATGTCAGACTTTTGGCTTCTGGCTACTCATAACGACTGTCAAAGATCTACAAATGACATCCGCGACCAACAGCTTAACGTGCTTTCCGAGGCACGGAGGAAACTCGATATGTCATTATGGTCACCCATCCACCGACCAACCTCAGCAAGCCCGGCTTAACCTTAAAGATCGACCCGTGCGGCTGTTATTATTTTGCCACGAGCTCCTCCAATTTATTCACAGTACCAATGTACCCAATCATTAGTATCTACATATTGGACAGAACTAGAGCCCCAAGATCACTTATTATTCAGAATCATCACATCTGTTGCTTTGATTATTTGCATGAGCAGCCTGGCAACAGCCAATGGTTAGTCACTCCTGAATATGATAACTAGGTATAGCTGGTAGATTTTGGAAATATTTATCAGCTGAACAAACTCATTAATTTTAACTAGTCTGGCGTTTAACACATTTAATTAACTCTATCGTGGTCGTGTTAGGTGTCTTTTACCTAAAACATATCTATGTTTCGATCTTGACGAGGCTAGGGATTAATGGTTTGGGAAATGGTTTTATAGGAATTAATGTGTGTTTATTTTAATTCGAATTTCCGATATTTATCTACTATTCAACAGAACTAAAAACAATAAAGAAAAGAAAAGGTTAGATTTGCGGGTAGTAAGTTCGATACCCGTTCGGGGCAAATTACAACTTTGCACAATTTACTACAAAATAGTCGTTTCCTCACCTGTTGTCTAACAGATCTGCCAGACCTAGTGGCTGTTAATAAATAATGAGGTTAGTCTGCAAACACGCAAAATTCAAAAGACAAGCTTGTATTGTTTGATAAAATACTTTTAGTTCATGTTAAAACTTTTCTTAATTGCGTTTATACCTTACCGCTTTTCATACAAACTTTCAAGTCGTTATTTTCCAAAATGACTGAACCGATTTAAATGAAACTTTATACGCTTAAGCAGGATACATAGGTCTAAACAGTTACTAAAAATATTTTCAAAATGTGTTTTAAAAAAAAAGAATTTTCTGTTTTTATAGAAAATTTATAATCGGTCTAATTTAACTGTAACACTATTTTTCGAAAATGTTTTTAGTAACTTTTTAGATCTGTGTATCCCGCTTATGTGTACGAAGTTTCATCAAAATCAGTTCAGTCATTTCGGAAAATAAGGACTTGAAAGTTTGTATGAAATGTCGTTAGGTGTAAAGAAACCGCTCTTAAATCATCAGACTTTCTGGCCACGGACTACCTACAACGACTGTCAAAGATCTACAAATGACAGCCGGGAGAACTTTTCTACTCTTAAGTACTACTTCTATTTTTTTCTTTTTTAAATAATAAACTTAATTCCCAAAAGACACGAACCTGTGGGCATTTGGTACCAAACTGAAAAAAACTTGTCTGCCTGCTGAAAAAACATTTCAGCCACGCAACTGAAAAAGAGTTATAAGACGTAATACGTTCTATACGATCTATGACAATGAAGTTGTTTCATGACTAAGTATAAAGCCAAATGTTTGCATGTCACAGTATTATGACCAGGTGTTATGGATCTGTTTGTAATTGTATGTTAAGATCGAAATTGTACCATCACTTATGGCAATTTTTTTTTATTTTTTATTCAAAGGTAATGGTTGTAGGTACAAAAATCCCACGATATGCATCCTTCGGGACGCTTCGTCAGTCTTCGATATGTTGGGAGGCAAGACAGCGCCTTCTCATTCGTTTAGGAATAGAAATTAGCCGCGAGCACGATGTCACTATGGTATGCTTTGACGTACTACCGATATCACTGACAGTCGGCCACTTTTCAAGCTTATTCCTTTGAGCATAAGGGTGAAAAGTGGAAGACTGTCAGTGAATTTGTGTTTGAATCCGTGCCGTGCCGTGCCGCGAGTGTGTGCCGGGCCTTAGTATAACCTAACACACCACTACGATAGTAACAATACCAAGAAAACACATTCTAATGCTGTTGCTAGTAAAATCAATAATAATCTGAATGCGTAGCTGCGTAGTATTTATGACACTAACCTACCTCATGCGTAGACCAACTGCGGTCAAGATTTACAATCACACATTTTATGACTATTTTACGAATATTATACTAAATATTGAACTGCATATTTAAATTCAAAATATTACAACATTGACAACCTTTGCGGGTTTTTAATTATTCGTAAACGAGCATCGTAATGGCTCCTCTTACCTGTTTAGTTTACCTGCACAATTTATTACAAATGAATTCAATCGTACTTCAGCAACTCTCTAATACAACTTAAATATGCCTCGAAACACGATTTCGGAAAAAAAATATGTCTTTACATCTACTAGTTTTATTTGTCATCACCTAAAAGAAGGTTGGAAGTACACATAACTTTTTTAAAATTTGGCAAAAGTTTGAACTTAGCATTGAATTCTATCAAAACATGCCAGAAACAACATCACGTTTTCATGTTAAAAAGACTAGAAACAAAAGTAATGTTTAGGTGTAAACTTGAGGTAATTGAATCAAAAATGTGAGGTGATTCATATAAGTTCAATGTTTCAAATCTCAGCAAGCAATAAACAACATCAAAATTATAAAAAATCAAATTTTTGTTATAAAAACTAAAATGGGTGTATGGAACTCATGACAGAGCCGCAATCAATATTTTCATGAGAGATCAGATTAAAACATCAAACATGTGGTCACAGTATCGCAAATCTGAAAGATTAATGTATAACACGGCCTTATCAGATTCAAAAAGCTTTCCCGATGATGCACATAAGGTCCTATATAGTCATCCGCAAACATATTGATTTATCGAAAAATGTTAATCTTTGAAGTTACCATTGATAATTTGAACTTTATGAAGTGGACAACAATGAATGAAATTGCTAACACTAAATTGCATTGTTGTACCCGTCTAATAAAGGCATGACTTGGGAAAACAAACAGTACGTGAGCAGCTTTCCTTACGAGTGCAAGTAAACAAAGTGTTAACATTGTAAATAACAAAGCTTTTAGCCTCACAGCAGTGAGGCTATAAACCACAAGACTCTGTTAGTAGCAAAAGTAATCTAAACAGTAAATAAGCCTGCATCAAACTTTATTAAAAGGATTTCCTGAATTTCCGTCACCTCAATGAAAGACAAAATCTTTGTATTAAAGCACAGTTTTAACAAGTATCTAATATCTCCACTGTTGGAACACATTATTAGTTAATATGTGAATAGTTCAGAAAAGTGCCAAAAATTAAAAACATTCAACAGTCAAAAACAAACAGTCATAAGACAAACAGATAAGTGCAGAAAACGTCTTGATAAAAAAAAGAACTGACCTCTTGCATATAGAACGGATGATTCGACTTATACATCCTTTCGCACGGCTTCCCGTACAAAATATTAAAGGTTTTGGGCAAATCGACGTAATCTTTGAGCGCAGTCCTATCATGAATCAATTGCTTTGATTGGAAAATCCCATCTTTGCCAATGACACATAAACTTTTCGAGGATCCTCTTACATCCGTTCCTTTTGCAAACACCATCCCTTCGGGGCAACATTTTGTAACACATCTACCACTACACTTATTATCCGTTTTAACCGCCAAAAATGTAAAAGTTCGATTCACATCTAATCTACACGTAACGTAATACTGACAAGTTAAAAATACAAAAAATCTAAGTAACATGTGGTCGGTTGTTGTACGATTTTTTTGTAAGTTTGAGTACCGTTTGAGTCCGACGGCTGCACAATATGAACTGTTGCGGGCGCTTATAGCTTATCAAAAGTATTGACTACAGGATCGAGTAACGTAACGTACAAAACGCTAGGAGGTGGTGGCCCAAGGTATCAATTAATCTGGTATGGATATGGATATCGTGTCGTGTGCTAATTGGCATGTGACAGGCGTTTTGGTGAGGTCATCGGTGTTATTGAAATTGATTTATACCCAGGGTACAGTAGAAGGGATTGTGTCGGCCAAATGGGGTGCATTGACTTCTCAATAACTAAATACCTACCTGCTTCTAACTGATTACTATTCCAATGCGTCGATTTTTATGTCACAGGATGTTCTAAAAACAATCAAATTGAACATAAAATTCAAAAAGTAGTTTTGTAGCTCATGAGAATACTTAAAGTATATTTTGTAAACAATAATTTTATCAACGAAGAACATTGACAAGTCGTAAAAATACAATGACCCGGCCGGCACTGTACTGATAGGACAAATAAAACAAGAAAATATGTAAATGATAAATTTTAATTCTGTTAAAATTCAACAATACGAAACATAAGTAATAAAGACTATACACACAAGGAAAGAATCTGTAACAAACTAAATTCTTATTATAAGACAAAAGAAAGAATAGAAACTTAAAACAATCATGATAATATTTAGACTATTTACAAGTAAATGCAACATCGTAAGTACATACAAAAGTCTTTTGGATACAAAAAAAATAGTTTAATAAAAATTGTAAAATTTTTCATCTCAACATTTATGATATTCTTTAAAGTCATTTAATAGTTAAAGGATTAATGAATATAAACTTGAATGCAGGCGTCTCTACGCTTTTCGTCGTCCAAAGTACCGGCGCACCTGCGTGCATATTCCTATCAAGTGCAGCTATCTAATAGCAAACTATTTAAGTATTTACAACTATAATGCTGAAGTAGTATTCCAAAATCTCTGCTTCTCAACAACAATCATGAAATATCTAGAAGAATATGGCAAAACTACATTAATAAATAAGTATAGTGAGAAATCTAGTCCTTCTTAAGTACACACTAACTAAACGGAGATCTAACTTGTCATGTCCACTCATTACACTATATTTCCACAGCGTCGGGGAACACATGGTCCAGGTAAGCCTGGTGACCGTAACTTTGAAGTGGCTTGGGTCGTTCCCTCTTAGTATTCAATGTTACGTTCCCAGTGCTACACTTGTTGAACCTCGAAGCTATTTCCCTGACCTTCCCTGGACGAGGCCTAAACTCTTCTTCAATATCCTGCGTCTTATTCTCTTCTGTGAAATCTTCAAAAGATCTCTCCTTCTCTTTTGTGCCTTTCCAGCTACGATAAGAAGATCTTTTGTTATTCTGAAAATCCTTTTCAAAGCCATTCTGATTCTTTCTATCGTACTCCTTTCTTCCAGAACTATTCCTGTCGTACATTCGGGAATAATTTTTGGTATCTTTGTGTTCGTTGTATTTTTGTGCATTTTGATTCATCGAATCTGTACTTCTAACTTGACCAAAGTGTGGGTCTTTGGAGTATTCTATGTCGTTATTTGTTTTGCATACATAGTTTGTATTGTTCTTGTTGTTACTTTTATTAGATCTTCTGGCTTTAGGTGGTCCTGTTTTGAAAGTGGAGAATCTATCATAATTATTATTGTTGATCTCGTTGGTGATGCTCTGAGGGTCGAAGGCGTGAGTTCTTTGGTGAGTTAGCGGCTTCGATAAGGATAAATATTTAGGCGGCTCTCCGTGCTTATTAATCGTTATTTCGTACTGAATGTGCGGGTCTAATACCGCATATACATTCTCTTTGGCTTCTTTCTCCAGCGACGTTAAAGCTGCCTAGAAACAAAAAGAAAAGATTTAATAAAGATTGGCAGTCAAAACGTTAGTTAGGACGAGTGGGATGAATATTGCTTGGAGTGGTATTAGTACAAGGAATGTTAATACCGAAGATCAGTTAGACAGTCATAAGCCTGGATCACGGAATTGTTATCGTGTTTGTTTTTTCAGGCTTATTATTATTTGATACAGACATTCAGAGTGCTTTAGCTGCAGATCTATCTATAATCATTAATGTCACTTTTTCGCCCCTTACTACGCTTTTGTGTAGAGAAAAAGCTCAAGGATGTCCTTAGAAGACAAGAGTAATAAAGGTACTGCCGCCGTGAAGAAAAATGAGTCTTACTAAAGATAAAAAGACAAACACATCCAGTGGCTATAAGGCTCATTTTCCCCATTCCTTTGCCTCCGACAGTCACGGCGGCACTACACACGTTCTTACTCAATAAAATAATATATTTAAAGTCGAGCTCATTTAATTCTGACTATCTGTTTTAGGCAGCGTCATTTCCTTAAAAAATCTGCTAAAATACACATTACAAAATTCTCAGTAGAACTATTAAAACAAAATTCCCGCAAGAGTAGTATCGTGCACAGACGCACAGTCCCCTTGTGATTCGTTGTGCGCACTCAAGGTAATTAGACATCAGTCTAGCAGTGAATCATTGACTTGTTTAGTAGTTTTATATTGTGGTTCAAATAGTTTGACCACTTTTGTTAATTACCCACACCTAGTGCGTTGCTTGGTTAGTTTAGTTTAGAAAGTAAGGTTTCGTTTGAGTGTTGTGTGTGTGTCAGGTTGTTTCTTTATTGTTTTTGTTGTTTTCTTAGGCCGCGTCTAGGAGGGTGCATTCTGTAAAATGGCGTCGCGAATAGATGTGAAAAATGGCGGTTTTATCTTTTTCTAAACGAATGTTTTGATATTATACACGGTACTTTTTACAATTTTTTTTTTGTACAAAAAGTGCTAAAATGTTGTATATGAATTATTTTGCGTAATAATGAATCTTTGCCATAGAGGTATGCACGACGAGTAATCACGCTATACCACCTTATGCGAATCTCTCATTATACGGGAAATCTCTCTCTCTCCGTCACAAAGCGAGGCCACGTTATACTGAAAATGTAAAGCTTGATATTGTGTTGCCGTGTGTACAGTCACGAACGATATTATGTATGCCTACACTACACTTAGCAAAACTGAAAAGTTATTTGCTCGTGAAATTTCGGTTTCTACGTTGAGATAAGACCTATTTCGTAAACGTATGGCCAAAATTCCATATTCGTGAAAACGTTAAACCTTAATCAATACAGTAGGAGAAAATCACTTTTAAAAGTTGCTGCGTGTATACATATTATTATAGGTACGTGACTGTACACTCGACTGCACGTCTCTAATAGACGCTTTTATCTTGGGCTGGGCTACGCTAGTAGTACAGAGTTTCAAAGGAATGGTCGCTTAGCGACTGTTAATGTTAACGAAAAAATCACCACAAAATTATGAACTGTACGGCGTCTGTGTTTCCGAACGCTTACAACCCTAATCTCTTCAACGTTAGAGTGAACAGGCTTCTTCTGGGTAAACTCGTACCATCGTGGACTTGGTCTCTGTAATCTGAGACTTAGACTAGAGTCAAGAGCAAACCCATCGCAAATAAAAAAAAACAAATAAACGCAGTAAGTATAAATGACTACCCTTTCCCAACTATATTGGGGTCGGCAACCAGTCTAACCGGACGCGGCTGAATATCAGAATTTCACATGAAACGATTTCCTATTTGACCTTGTAACAAACTTGCTTGTTCCTATAGATAAAAGGAAATAAGCAGACTTGTATACATTAAAAAGGTTAGGAAAATGAATATATTATTAAATGACATAAAAAATACAATAAATTATTAAAAAAGTGGAGGGCAGGTTAGCCGGGAACGTTTTGAATGCCTCCGCAAATCTCAGAGCGTGATAGTAACTGAAGACAAACATCCAGATGTAGAAAGCCAGCATGATCAAGACGAGCTTGACCACGACGAACTTGATGCAGGGTGGCTTGGCAGGACCCACCAGCAGACACGTACCGAGCCCCAGTGCCAGGCTCGTCAGCTCGTAGAGCAGCTTCCTCGATGCAGCTAGCAGCAGCCACGGTAGCACCAAACGAGGAACGCTCCTCCAGAAACACAGGATAGAGAAGCACTATGTAAAATGCGAGGTAGACGTAGACAGTGAAGCACTGCACTAGTTCGACGCCACGCTTTTCAAAGTGAACGCCAATCTAGAGCAGGTTTGGCAGATGAACATGCCGGCTGAGCTGTCGATGCCGTTGCAGAGAGCGCTGCGCACCATGGTTTCGGGCATCATACTGGTGAAGTGCTTCACTCTCCCAATTTTTTAATAATTTATTGTATTTGTTATGTCATTTAATAATACCTATATTCATTTTCCCCTTCTAACCTTTTTAATGTATACAAGTCTGCTTATTTCCTTTTATCTATAGGAACAAGCAAGTTTGTTACAACCTGCACCAGCCAAATACTTGATACCACGACGCCCGTTAGTAAGGCTGGTTGTTAGACTTTCGAGCCACTGCCTACTTGTAACGACTGTCAAATATCTACAAATGATAGCCGGGCCGAACGGCTTAACGTGCTTTACGAGAAGAGTCTCAATATGACGTAATGAATGATCACCCATCCACGGACCACCCTCAGCAAGAGTAGCTTAACATTCGATCGAACTTTGCTGCCATTATTTAGCCACGAACATAAGGTAGGTAAGTACGGTCAGAAACAAAAGTCGCTATACATATCCAAAATTATAAGACGTCTTAGTTTAAGAAAGATCCATATTAACTGGAGTAAAACACATAACAGTATTTTCAGCAATGGTTACACAAATTCGCGAAACAATATTACATCAGATCACACTGCTCAGCACAAAACATGATGTAATATTGATAAGTGTTAACCGACTTCTGATGCCGGACTATACCTGAATACACACCATACGCTCTGTCTGGAGAGAATTAAAATCCCACTAAACCCACTGTGCCCTCAACTATCATAAATCAAGAGCCTAGGTCATACACACTCAAAAGCCTACTGAAATTGATAAGATCGTTGCTTACCCACGTTTCCGATTACTTTATTTTATTCGGCAACTAATAGGCAAGGGAGTGGCCATGGATTTGATGGCTAATAGTTCCATTGATAGACAATTGATATCTCCCGTTTCTGTCCCACTTAATTGTCTACTAATATGGCGTCACCACAATGACGGCATCTCAATGACACGATGGGAACGCAATAAAAATATTAATTTGTTTTTAGAGCTTACTTATTTGGCTTCAAAACAAAGATGGTCATGTTAGCATTCCTTGTTTTCAAAATCAAAAATCAAAAGTCATTTATTCAAATTAGGCTGATAAACAGCACTTTTTGAACGTCAAAATTACAAGAGACAGTCCCCCAAAACGCCCGCCCTTCGCCACTTCCTAGTGTTTTAGCTGGGAAGAAGAAGTGGCGGAACAAACTCCCCAGCAACACATCTGTCTGTTAGGTTAGAAGAACCAGATTCTATACAATAGTGTTCAAGTTTATAGAACCAAAGAATCCATTACATCAAATCAATGTCACACATGTCAGCTAGCACACACCAATAATAAAATAAAATATTAAAATATATACTTGAGAGTAAACAAAGCCTCCAGACATAAAGGGCGTGCCCGCTTACACGTGCATACCGACGAGAAAAAAAAAAAAAAAGTAAAATAAAAAAAGTAAAGTAAAAAAAAATCTATTCATGAAGTTATCAGTAAGCTAAATTGGAGAAAGAACATTAACATTGTCTTGTGTTCAACCCAGCGACCAACTATTCTTATCGTTTAAGCAAATCTAGAAAGGAAGATGGTAGCTTGTTATAAAAGGTAATACCAAGCCCTACGAATGAATTATGAACCTTATGAAGACGGTGAAAGGGAGTACGTAGTTTATGCTTATTTCGAGTGTTTATATTGTGAATATCACTGTTTTTACTGTATAAGTGGATATTTTGTCTAATATATAAAATGTTAGCAAAGATGAATTGAGAAGCCACCGTGAGAATACCAATCTCTTTAAAAAAATCTCTCAGAGATGCTCGTGCACCCAGCTGGTAAATTGCACGAACCGCTCGTTTTTGAAGAACGAATATATTTTGGATATCAGCGGCTTTGCCCCACAGTAGAATATCATAGGTCATAACACTGTGAAAATAACTAAAATAGACTAACCGTGCTGTATCAACGTCAGTGTATTGTCTTACTTTTCTGACTGCGTATGCGGCCGAACTAAGCTTCCCTGCTAGGCTTGATATGTGTGAACCCCATTGCAATTTTGAATCTACTGTTATACCCAGAAACACGGTGGAGTCAACAGTTTTAAGCTCCTCATTGCCGAGAACAATGTTGGGACCTAGATTTTTAACATTAGGTAGGTCGAATTTAATACATTTAGTTTTCTTGGCATTAAGAACAAGGTTATTTGTTGTGAACCAATCAGTGACCATTGATAGACCGCTGTTTACGTCTCCAAAATCATGTCTATTCCTCTCTACTTTAAAGATAAGGGAGGTATCATCTGCAAATAGTACAACGTCACAAATACCCTTCCTTGATAAATCAAGGATTATTTTTATAAATTAAAAGACAACATTATATTAACACGTTTGTAATTCCCGAAGAGATAAGCAGGCTGTAACTTCTAGTACAACCGTATTTCGCCAGTTGTGTTTTATTGCCACTTAATATGGGACTACCCTTCTGCCATCAACCGAGCACAAATCTTGACTACAGGCTACATGACATCATACAATAGTTATTGATGTTTCTTAAAGTGACTCTGTACGAGCTGACCTTTGGAATTCCTCGGAACTGAGTTTTGTTCAAAAGTTATACCATAAGGCAACAATATGTATCAGATGTAAACCCATTAAATCCTATAAAAATAAACAACGCCGATTTGGAAGCACATTTGGTACAAACGGATAACAAAAAACCTAACCAAATTCGTTTCCAGTTGACATCGTTTCCTTCAAATGTTTCGAATTTTTGATCGTGCAAATTAAGTTGATTTTAGAACAACTAGTAGTATTGAAAAAGCCATAATAGTAGATTGTATCATAAGGGAGCAAAATAATATTTTAACGGCGAGGGCGCTTTTTTGAATCCAGAGCGAAGTGAGGGATTCTAGAGTAGAATCCTGAACGTAGCGAGGGATTCAAAGTACGTCGCCCGAGCCAAAAATACATTTTGCCCCGAGTGATACACTCTGCTTTTCATCACCCACTATGAGAAAACAGGCGCCTCATATTCTATTGTAATATTATTATTTAATAAAACATAGAGTAATCGAAATTAAATGGTATCTAATAATAAAACAACTAAAAACTTATATTACCATTGAGACATTTTCGCAATTATGACAATTTGTTATTCAGCTGGGGCGACGCGACTATGGGCCGTCGTACCAGCCAGTCTTTATTCAAACAATATTTGCGTTCGATTTCTTTGGCGCTGAACACTAAGATGTTCCAAATTCAAAAAGTGCGCCGGAATTATCTTTGCGGCGCACTTTTTGAAATAAAGAGGAATAAAAACTCAATACTGCCCGCTAAAAGTTTCTTATAGAAAACATTACCTTTGGGTGCAGTTAAAGGCGAACCAAGTCGTCCTTTTCGAATAGGTGGGATGAAAAATTGTTTAAGTTATAGTGTCAATTAAAGCTCATAATATGTGGGTTTTAAAATCACTTTTCCAAAACCACATATTTGATTTGAAACAAAGTCGCAAACGCAGTGTCTTATGTTCCCTTGGCAAACTACTATACTATAGACCGCAATGAAGTTATCAGGAAAATAACTAATCACGGGCTGATAACTTGCAAAGTCTAGTAGGCAACGACCTACAGGAATAGTGCTACCCCTGATAGTAAAAAGGACGTATGTAACCTTTTTTTCCTAAATTGAGTTGAGTTGATTACCAAAAAAGTCGAATAGATATTACTGAGTCCTATCACTCTGGCATTGAGTTGATTCCAAATCGAAACACATTCACTCTGAAACTTGGAACTGTGTAAAGCTTTGCCTTGCTACAACGACAGTTGAGACAACACATGAAAAAAGTTATTCATAGGTTGCACAAGTCATCGCAACGCTACTTGCAAAGCGACGATACACACGCGGAGGAAACAATAGAAGCGCGCGCGTGGCACTACGCAAATCTCATCGAACCGCGGTTCTATGAGATAACAACAGAACAATCCCGTATTGCGAAACAGATAAAGTTACAAACAGACATCCTCTGAAAACATCATAGTAGAACAAAGCGAATGATAACAATAATCACGACACACGCAATAGTGACGAGCTTGTGATAGTGTCGAATTCTGTAACTGATCCAATTAACAGTGTTTTCAATAACAGAATGCAGAAAAGTGATACGTAAAAGATAAATGTTGCAAATGGGATTGCAAAAGAGGAGTAGAACCCTGAACGGTTTGAGTTAGAATCTTATGAAGAGTTAAGTCAACACTAAGTAAATTACTGATGAGTTACTGAGTCAAAGTTAAGTCAAGAAATACTATAATGGGGATGTCCCAGGCTGCATTGTGTATTTAGGTACATGCAATGTCACTTACCAGTAGACTGGTATGTACTACTTACTATGCAGGACTTTCACAGTAATATATTATGCACAGTGACTGGGGCTGTAGCTTCATTTTTTTTTTTTTGTATGTGGCTATTCAAAGGTGCCTGTACCTGGTCTACTTGAAATAAATGCTTTGATTTGTATTGATTTTGACTGCATTATGCAGTTTGTGAGCCTGTAGTGTGCCAAAATAAGTCCCAAAATGGAGTTGATACTTTTATAATGTTTTACTTACGGGTTTCCTTAAAATCCTTCCAAATTGTATGTAAGAGTGTTCGTTCAGGGTGTTAGTGTCTTAGCATAGCATGATTCTATTGAAACTCTGTACTACGCTGGTCCAGCCGTAGCCTTCAGCCTATCTTTCAGCTAGCCAGCTAAAGGTTTCAATGTTAGCCTACTTCATTTATACATAGTTATTAGCTAAGCTGTTAGACCTGCACCGCTTCTTCGATCTCTTATTAGTCGTGTTATATTGCCGTCCCATCGGAGAGTGAGAGCAAGTAAAAGGAGTACTCTTTACATCTCCAGCATCACTGATTAGTTTCCGCTGAGGTTGATCGATCGCGACGGCTATTAGTTCTCCGAACTGATCCATGCAGCTGTTCTTACTACCGTAAATTATCCCTATCAGGTAAACTACAAGTAAAAATTGCATAAACATGGAATAAACTTTTATCTCTAACATATTTTTTCGTGTAATGTTATCAGTGTTTGGTGTAAAGTCGTAATTAATTCGGGAGTTGAGAGGATAATGTATGACATGACATGCCTTATCTTTATCGTAATCTAGTTGTGCAGGAAATCCAATATCAAAATTATCGTGCTTGTTAGAGCGAGCGTGTACACACGAATCGTTTTTCATACTAGGTGTATAAAAAGACCCTTTACCAAGTCTAAAGGCACTTGTATTCCTCGTATACATGATTATTTTTTGTTCCATACGTGCATACCTGGGAACCTTCAAGTTTCGAGATGTTGGCGGTCAAAGTTCAAACTTTTTTAGGACTTAAAAGTTTATATGATGTCGTAAGGCGTAAATGCTCTTAATACAAGTTTTTCATGCCATTCTGTACCGCCTGTAATATCCAATACAAAATGTATTGAGTATGTTACACCGAGTCCAACCGTAAATTTTGCGTTTGACCCCAAAAAAAATATCGATGCCAATCAATATTTTTTGCGCTGAGTTACTTAGTTTGATGACGGCTTAGTAAAAGTCCGTTTACATACACCGTGTAAATCACCTCATCACGAAGCCGTCAACCAAGCATTCTGTACATGAAACTAAGTAACTTTACGCAAAAATTATTGCTGGGAAACGACTTTTTTTTTGAGGGTGTCAAATCATGTTTTGCGGTAGAACTCAATGTAACGCACTCAAAACATTCTGCTGATGGATGGATTGAATAGTACGGGGGTCGTGGAGGTGTTCATACTAAAAATATTACATTAAAAACTTGTATTAAAAAAAAATACTTATCAAAAAGTTGAAACTTTGACCCCTAATATCTCCGTAACTAGTAGGTTCCCAAGTTTTGTTTGAGTAGGTATGGTGTAGAACAAAAAAAATATCGCAATGACAGGGAGAACCAGTGCCTTTCGGCTTCGTTAACAGGTGTTTTACACTCTTTATTATTATTTGGAGTTGTTCAATTCAATTGGTCTATGACAAACCAAAAAAAGCTCGCTATAGAATGGACGCATCGTGTGTACACGTTCTTATGTTTAAAAATAACCTCACAAACATGTCCCTCCATTACCAGAACTCTATAGATTTATGAGGAAAATTATCAGTCATTTCAACATCTCTTCAGGTAAACAGTTCGACAAAAATGCCCTAGATTTTTTCGAACTAGATTTTTTAACTTTTGATTTCCTTGTTATCATATAACGAGTTTGTTAAGCGTGATTTTCACTGGCAAGTATTGACGGTACCGAAAAATATTCACGAAGAATACGAAGTACTGAAAGAAGAAGTCAACTTCCAGCCAAGTAATTAAAGAATAAAGAATAAATTTATTAAGCCATTGTTACAAACTTTTCCTTAATCTAACTTAGCGCTATGAGTAATCGTAACAAGTAATATTTAATATAGTTAAAAAAAAAAAACAGAGGAACCCAAACTAGGCTGCGCCTGTATCTTGGGGGCCGGAGTTGCGATATCTTAGAGTTAAAACACATATTTGTTGATGTGGTAGTAAACAACGCATAAGTAGGTAATTGGGGATTACCTTTGAACAAAAAAATAAAAATAAAAAGATATAAAATAAAAGTACTCTAAAATTCAATGATGTTGAGTGAGCGATGTTGAGTGTGTGCGTGCGTGTGTGTATGTGAGTGTGTGTGTGTTGTTAGTGGATATCGCGCTTAACAATGTGAGGCCCGATTTTCAACAAAGCAGTGACAAGTGGAACGGCGAGGAGGCGTAGAGGAACCGACCAATCACATTGCTTGAAATTCATATGGAGTCTCATCTCTCATGCCTTCTTTCCCTTTTCTTTGTCTTTATCTTATTTTCTTTGATTTTGACATTATACATATTTCCAGAGAATACCTTTTGAGTTTTTGTTTTAACAAAAAATCGCACGTTCAGGACGTGCTATTTTTGGTTTCACCACAGAAATAGCAGTTTTGAGATAAACGCATTTTAAAGTTTTTCTGTGCTTAACGATGCTTTCTGTAAAAAGCTGTTGCTTGTGTCATTGACTGACTTATAAATTTTCGCGACTTAGCTTCGCGTAGTCATTTTAGTACTCTTATGGCGGTTTTTTCAATAAATCAACGATAATTAAAGGCAAGAGGGGTAAACGGGATATCTTCCATGATTATTTCTTGTTTTGCATTCTCCAGTCATCTCGCGATCATGGCGCTTGCAACAGCGTCGAAATATCGGGAACTCAAAACAATAAATACCTAATCATGGAAGATATTCCGTAAGTGATAATATTATAAGTTCAGCGAGATATTTTTGTGTTATGACTATTTTAAAGGACATTTCTGCGATTTGCCGAATCTTGCTCATTTCCGCACCGTTCCGCTAGTCTCCGCTTTGATGTAAACCGCGCCTCATAGGGGGGAAGTGTTAGTACATGCGTGCAATCACACCTGTGCTCGTAGGTCACACGGTGGTGGGGGGCTGCAGAACCACGGCAGCGCGCCGCACCTGCAGCGCCTGCGGCGAGTAGCGCGCCGCGTGCCCGGGCCCCGCCGTGTGCCCGGGCCCCTGCACGTGCCCGGGCCCCGGTACGATGCCAGCCAGCGAGCCGGGGCCCGCACCCGGCAGCATTGGCCGCGGCGTGTCACGCGGCGTATATACCGCGTCCGCTGGCAACGCTGCTTTTTCGCTGTAGATAAATACCATATTGTTAAACTGTTATCAGATGCTTCACTTGAGTGCGTAGAGTGCAAGATACGGGTTTACCGAATGAAAGATAAAAATAAACGGAAAGTGAACTGCCAGATTTTGGCTTTGGAGAACTTGCACTCATTATTGTTGGTGATCAATTTTGGCTTGAAGTTTATAAGCTGGAAGCTCTTAGTTTAAATTAGGTTAGTAGAAATGCTCACCTATCTAAATCTTCAGTCTTATATTCCACGCTTTCTGCAAAGAAAACAAAACATTATATTAGTACAACAGAAGTTTTTCCCGAAGGGTTATGCTACACAATACGCCCACTTTTCGCCAGTTATGACCATTGACCAGGTCCAATAATAAAAGGCGGCCTAGTCATCAACCAACAACATCAATCAACGAATTCAGACTCCGCGCTGTTACTGAGAAATACCTGATAGAATAAATCAATAAAACTATACCTGAATTGGATATCGAACCCAAGATCTCAGAAGCCTGCGACAATAGGCATTAATACCCTTCAAGACCTAAGTCGAGGCCCTTTAAAAAAGAAATATTCACTTTTTTATAGCCTATACTGTCCCTCTGCTGGGCAAAGGCCTCCCTAATTCCTTCTAAAGGTGCGTAACTCTTTTCCCTTAAGCTTTTTTTCTTTTGCCTCCTCGAACCAGCCCCTCCCAAATTAGAGAGGAGTTTCTTGCCCATTCTTCTTTATAGTGATCTACGTTTTAGAATGAGCAACTACGGTACTTTCACAAGTTATTATGCCTTGTGACTGGGACTGTAGCTTCGCGTTTTTTTTTTGTATTTTGACTATCAAAAGTGCCTGTAATTGTCTAATTGATATAAATGCTGTGAGTTTGAGTTTGACATAAAAATAAGAGCTTCAACAAACCTCTCCGCCTCCTACACCGGATAATCAGACAGAGCACGATGACTAACAGCGCCGCGATGACCAGAGCCGCGGCGATGAGTGGAGCCACGTGCGCAGTCTCTGTTAGCGAAAAATTATCTGCGTGAACAAAATTATTGTTACGTTATAACATGCAGTACATAGACAGGCAACTTGCAGGGTTAGGGAGTAGGACACATATTAAGAGCTACATGCTTATTATTAATTTGTGCTGGACCATGCCTCGGCACCAAATATTGGGCCTGTGTGATGGATTACGGCCAGAGCATGCGAAACCTGGATACAATACTTATTACTCTTTGACGGCACGTATGCCGCAGAGGCTGAGCGACCGACTGCAGCGCTGCGTGTTGCGGGTTCGATCCCCGCGCGGAACAAACATTTGTATGGCCTACTACTAGTTGTTCCGGGTCTGGTTGTTTGTGTATGCGAGTTTAAATGTTTGTAAACGCACCCACGATACAGGAGAAATTCCTAGAGTGGGGTAATGTGTAAAAAAAATACTTTTATTGCATTCCACATGTTAAGAAAGTGGTAAACTTATAATTAGATCATAACGGACCCTGTCGGGTACAGCAAGTGAAATTGGAGAGACGAAGCATTTTCATACATTATATAACATAAAAACTACTTTAAAACAAACAAACTACTATACTAAAATAATGATGTAGGTACTTTCAGTCCTATAGTTAAACCCGGTTTTTCCAGGATTTACTATGGAACAGAAACCGCGTTTCGAAGTCCTAATTACAGCTCACCCCATCTCATACAACAACGCAAATTGTTGCTCTATGAAAGGGGCACGATATCTATCTATTTATCAAAATAGAATACTTTGATTAAAACGGTATATTAACATTCACTAGCGTATCAAAGGGGGAAGCACCAGGGTATCCCACGAAATTATTATTTTTTTACGTTTTTTTGCAATTTCGGTCAGTGTCATGCTGTATGTTGAACAAAACATTAATCGCGACTGTAATACGTATGTAGTCACAAATTTATATAATCATTATAATAGGGATGGTGACTCATTTTTATTTATTTGTCTATCGGGTAGATTATTAAAAAGTATTGGACACGTATTTTTTCTTTTTTCACGTAATCGTAAAATTACGGAGATATTTTGAGTTGAAATGGCGCATGACGTCACGGCTCAGTACATTTTATACCTAGTTGTGACGTAGTGAGCCCCCACTCTCCAACTTTAATGCGTTTTAACTAAGTATTCTTTTGTTAACTTGATAAAACAAAAAATACGTATCTAATATTTTTGTATTACCTGATTGACGGACAACGTAGAATTTCGTTTTTTTTACCCAGTCATCATCCCTATTATATCAATATCACCCACTCTCATCCCCTATCACTTAATCCTATTGAATGCCTTCTACATGAAATAGTCATTGAATGGAACCAGCACGCGTAGCATGACCGCCGTAGAAACGGGCTATGTTGACGGAAGAATCAACAAACTGACACATGTCATTGTCAATGTCTATCTGTCATTATGTTGATTCTTTCGTAGACAAAACATCGCGTCTACAGTGGTCATGCTACGCGTGCTGCAAATTAACTGCAAATAACGTAAGAAAATTTGAATTTCGCCGGCTTTCACATCAATAAACGCCACTATATTGTTCATGCGTTTAATTTATCGCTATACAACGAATTAGTGTCGACCATCCTGGATCATCTGGTTGCGGAATTAAAAAATATATTACGATCACCAAACCGTCATCCTTTGAAGGATGTTTAGTCCATTCCCGAGCCTACAATGGAGCAATAGTTTTTTTTAAGTTCCAGACAATGGGGCCGTAAAACATGCCTAAAAAGAAGACTACACAATCTTGCAACATACATAGGATGCTTTTTGAGGCTCTTGACATCTTTTACGATCACCATGCCAAATAATAAACTGCCGCACGGTCGGTCCTCGAAGTCAGACAATCAGTTTTTCCAAGATGTATAGTGGGTTTACACCCAAAAACTGGGTTGTTGAATTGAGATAGGCAGTGGCCATGAACAATACTAGTATTGAGCCGGATCCAGTTAGACCACGATCCTTGGGAAAAGGCTTGGCAAAGGATGATGACGTCTCTAGATATGTTTTACGACCATCACTCCTGGTATCATGATTCTCCTTCTCTTATTCCAATTTATTTGAGGCATAGCATGCCTCCTTTTTATATATTTCTCTATTAGTCATTTGAATGTTGATGCATGAAGAGGGAGGAGAAGGTTGGATGGTGTGAGGAATTATATGAAAGAGAAAGAAGTAAATGATGCTGGACTTCTAAAAGGCAGGACCGTCTTTAACCCATTGGAGGCCCTAGGCACTTGAGAATAATGGGGCCCTTGTAGGATGCAAGGTTTTTTTTGTGACAGTTCATAGAAAAATAATGGCTGTTTTTTAAAAATATTTTTCATATCCAAGAATTTGGGGAGTAAGGGGAGAACGGACTTAACATCTTCTCCGGCCCAATCGTCAACCTCACCTGCACGCGCCTTAGGCGACAGAAAGATACTCTGTGGTGCTCCCTGCCAGACAGCAGACGAGGCTCTGGCGACCGAACAGTGGCGGTATAACCATACACCTGGCCAGGTGACTGGCTGGAAGAGGCTACAGCAAGCCTTGGTTCTAAAATAGTTCCTAAAATGTCTGGAGTGAGAAGTAGTAAATCATGGAAGCAATATTGAAAGAAACACTACCCCAGGAGGGTACCAGCGATGCTGGAGAATCCCTCCCTGAGTTCAACTCAGGCAGCCCCTCGTATTCTGGGGGGGGCACAATCTTGCAACCTATGACTGAAAATAAAATGGTGGGTACCCAGCGCCCACTGTTGCCAAACAGTACTGGTCCAAACAAGAATAGTAATAAAGATTATTCAACACTACCAACCCGTATGGTACAGCAAACTTTTCATCGTAGTATGTTTTATAATAAGTCTAAGTACCTGTCAACTGGAGACCTCACCGACACTGATAGTAGCAACAGTGCTAGCACAAGCAACACAACTGCCGATACGAGTAAACCAACTAAATCAGTAGAATGGCAAAGCGTCCCCGTGCCAAGACAACATTAACGAAGAAGAACTTCGCGCACTCCATCCCCAACAAACTCGAAAATACCTCTTAGTAACAAATATGACACCCTTAACATAGATGTCTTAGATGTTGAAACGGATCCAAAACCCACTAAACAACAACCGAGCAAACCTCCACCTATAATGCTCTATGGTATAGAAGACATCACAAAACTTTCAAACCTAATTAAAAGTGAACTTACTGACACCGAGTTCACAATGAAAATAATAACACGGAAACAGCTAAGACTCAACTGTTCAACCATTGACGCCTACAAAAGACTCATGCACATTGTTAGAGAAAACAGCCTGATTGGACATACATTCACCAGCAGAGACACAAGACCATACCGTATAGTTATAAAGAACCTTCACCCCACAACTCCTCACGCAGCTATTCAAGAAGCAGTAGAGAATACCGGGAATACCGTAAAAGGAGAAATAATAAACGCAAAGTATGGCCCTGACAAAGTTCCCCTATCAACATTTTTTGTAAACCTAGATCCGCACCCAAATAACCATCTAGTAAAAAAGATTACTCATATCTTTCACACCCGAGTATTAATTGAAGACCCGATAAACAAAAAAACGATTCCTCAGTGCAAACGATGCCAACAGTACGGACACACTAAAAACAACTGCTTAAGACCTTACAGATGCGTAAAGTGTGCAGAGAATCACAACACTGCCGACTGTCCAAAGATAGATAGGAACACACCAGCTAAGTGTGCCCTATGCTTAGGTACTCACCCAGCAAACTATAAAGGCTGCCAAGTCTACCTAGAAATCAATAAAAGAAGAAGCAAACTAACCAAAATAAAAAGCATGACTAAGAATATTTATAGTGACCAAGTAACAAATGACATGAAACAATTTGACCAAGACAATACGACAGCAACAATCAATGATAGATTATACCAGAACAGAAATAATGACAGAAACATACCGCTTAACACTACTAGTCCTAGTAAAACATACGCAGAAATAACCAAAGGACAGTACAACCAAACAACAGAAGGATCAAAACTAGAATTTATACTCATAAAACAATCTGAAAAGATAGATAAACTTATTGAACAAATGGGCAATATGATGACACTACTCACAACAGTTATTAGTAAACTAGTACGATAAATGGCTACCCTAAAGATTGCAACGTGGAATGTTAATGGTCTCATGTACCACAGGCAAGAAGTTCAAACAATGATAAAACTACACAACATTGATGTCCTGTTGGTCTCCGAAACACACCTAACAACAAAAACTTACTTTGTTATGGATAATTACTTAACATACTCGACCTGCCATCCGGATGGAACGGCGCATGCAGGTACCGCCGTCATAATAAGAAAAAGTATCAAGCATGACCTTATTCAAGAATACAAAACCCCTGAGATACAAGCAACGTCAATCTTAGTACACGATAAAAAGGGATCAATAACCTTGTCAGCCATATATTGCCCACCAAGACATTCTCTGAAAGAACAAGACTTCACACAATACTTTAAGACACTCGGCCAGAGGTTCCTAGCTGGAGGTGACTGGAATGCAAAAAATACACATTGGGGATCACGTCTGACTGTCACAAGGGGTAGGGAACTGAAATTAAGCTTAGATAATAACAAGCTGCAAATACTAAGCACAGGACAACCAACATACTGGCCTACAGACCCAAAAAAGTTGCCAGATCTCTTGGACTTCTTTATATTTAAGGGTCTCTCAAACTTATACCTGAACGTAGAAAGCTGTCTCGATAGTAGCTCTGATCACACACCTATAATAGGAACGATAAGCACAACAATAATAACAAGACCAAGAAAGCAATGCCTATATAACAAGCAGACAGACTGGGATGCTTTCAGAACGTTCATTGAGTCCAAGCTTAATTTAGGAGTGGCACTTAAAACAGGTGATGACATTGACTCGGCCACTACATATTTTACTAACCTAATACAACAGGCAGCATGGAAGTGTACACCGGAGGCGAAGCTTAATACCGGCAGTAAAGATATTCCAAAAGAAATCAAAGAGAAAGTACTGGAAAAGAGAAGACTTAGAAGGGTATGGCACAACAGTCAACATCCCTCTGACAAAAAAGCACTTAATACCATATCCTCAGACTTAAAACTCTTCCTTAAGAACATCGAAGCTGATACTTTGAAAAACAAGCTGGAAAACTTGTCCACTTCAGCCAAAAATGAATATTCCCTTTGGACCGCGGTCAAGACAAGCAAGGCAGCACCTATGCCAGCACAGCACCCCTTGAAATTAGAAAACAATACCTGGGCCAGAACAGATGAGGAAAGAGCTCAAGCCTTTGGTACATTTCTCAAAAAAGTTTTCAGACCTAATGACGGTTCTGCGGAAGCTGAACAAGAAATTAACAACTTCCTGAACACAGATCTTCAGTTAAGCCCACCGGTACAGAGTTGCTCACCTAAGGAAGTCTACAACGAGATAAGGAAATTGGACAGAAAAAAGGCTCCAGGATTTTGTCTGATTACGGCTGAATTGCTGCAACAATTGCCTAGAAAGGCTATAGTTTTTCTAACGCAGTTGTTTAATAGTATCTTAAGGCTGTCATACTATCCCACATTATGGAAAGTCTCAGAAATCATAATGATTCTAAAACCAGGAAAACCACCCCACCTAGTATCATCCTACAGACCGATAAGTCTCCTACCGGTAATCTCAAAACTGTTTGAAAAAGTCCTCTCTCGTAGATTAAATCTTGTATTGGACGAGAACAAGGTTATCCCAGAGCACCAGTTCGGATTTAGACGTGCACATTCCACAACAGAGCAAGTCCATAGAGTTGTTACCAAGATACGAAATGCACTGGAGAAGAAGGAATATTGCTCTGCAGTCTTCTTGGATGTCCAACAGGCGTTCGACAAAGTCTGGCACCCGGGCCTTTTATTTAAGCTTAAAAGTACTCTCCCACACAATATTTACCTACTTATGAAATCGTACTTAAGTAATAGAATATTCAGAGTAAAGATCAACGATTCATACTCCTCCTGCTATGAAATAAAAGCAGGTGTGCCACAGGGCTCTGTGCTGGGCCCAGTGCTGTATTTGTTGTACACTGCTGACCTACCAAATACAGACAGTGTTCTCTCAGCAACTTTCGCTGATGACACTGCAGCCCTTTGTAGTGACCATGATCCGAACAAAGCCTCGCAAAGACTACAGGTACACCTAAACAAAATTAACACTTGGATGGAGAAATGGCGTATTAAAGCGAGTGTTAGTAAATCTGTACACGTAACGTTCACTCTTCGAAAGGGAAATTGTGCACCAGTCAAACTCGGAAACGATGTATTGCCCCAACAAGACACAGCCAAATACCTCGGTATGCATCTAGATAGAAAACAGACCTGGAGACATCACATAGTGAAAAAACGAGATGAGCTGAACCGACGTCTGCATACACTCAAATGGCTACTAGGAAGAAACTCACAAGTATCTCTTGATAATAAAATACTCATATATAAGACTATTTTGAAGCCAGTATGGACCTATGGAATCGAACTCTGGGGAACAGCCAAAAACTCCAATGTAGAAATCCTACAAAGGTTCCAAAATAAGGTGCTGAAAACAATAACAAATACTCCATGGTTTACTAAAATATCTGAGCTGCATGACTTCATCAAAATCAACACAATTAAGGAAGAGATTGAGGACAGAACTAAGCTCTATAGGGTGCGCATTGAAAACCACGCCAACAGTCTGGCTTCTGTACTATAATAATAATAATAAATCTTTATTACACAAGAAAGTAGTTACAACATTATGTGAAGTCCCTGACTCCTGTGCTAGGTGATAGACCTGTGTTACAGGAGTCAGTGCCCTCTCCCAGGAAAATATTAATTACAGAATCTTATGCAATAAGATTAAGAAGGAAAATAAAATAAAATAAAAGCCTATGGTTACAACAAAAAAATAAATTAAAAGCGGTTAAAGAAACTTGAAAGTGTTTGCATGCATGTTTGTGTCTATGTGTAATCGTCCGAATGTGAGTGAGCGTGTGTGTATGTATGTGTGTGCGTGTATGTGTGTGCGTGTATGTGTGTGTGTGTACGTGTGTGTGTGAATTGATTGATCAGGAGGGGTTTTAATGTTACGAAATAGATAGGATAACTTTCTCTGTTTCGTCATAGTTCAGCGACAGTAGCCATGACTTAAGACTCTGCTTGACTTTATGTAGGGTAAGTTTATAGATTGATATTTTTTTGTTAATTTTATTATACATTACTGAGCTTTGGGCACGATAGTGTCGTCGCGCAAGTGCAGTACGGCACTGAACAGACTCACAGATAGGAAATCCAATCCGCCGATTACATAGATTGTTATCTAGTGGCATCGTGGAATGTCGGCGTAAGACCGAGCGGAGAATATATAGCTTTCTCACCGTTAGTACTTGGGCTTCTGCGTACAATTGAGCTGTGGGGTAGTCCCTTTTACGGAAATGCATAACTTTGAGAACTGCCCGCTGAGCTCGTTCCACCCTAAGCATTACTGTTTTGAATGTCCCGCCCCAAACCGGGATGCAGTAAGTAATGATCGACTCACACAGTGAACGGTACACTATCGAAGCTGTTTCAATGTCGGCCGCATGTCTGAGCTCTTTAAATAAATAAATTAGCTTTCGAAGCCGCGAGCATAAAGTATCTGTGTGGGTGCGCCAATCTAGCTTTTCGTCAATATAAACACCTAAATATTTTATGTTTGGGACTACTTCAAGGCACTTGCAATTACAAGGAAAGGAATCGTGACAAGTATGCGCTATTATTTTTTCCGAGTTCTTTGATGGTTTAGGTGAGTTTGGTGGTTTAAACTGAATTACTTTGGTCTTTGAAATATTGAGCGTCAGTAGATTAGTGGAAAGCCAGTCCATAATTGTTCGCAAGGTAAGTTCTGTGGTTTGTTTAGCTCTGTCCCAGGTCACGTCTGATATCAATAGTGCTGTGTCGTCGGCGTAGGTGAAAACGTCGCAGTTGGTAAGGGAGAGCTGACAGAGGTCGTTTATATATATTTGAAAAAGGGTGGGTCCCAATATACTACCTTGAGGTATACCATAGCTGATAAATTCTTCGTCACTAGTAACGGAATCAATTTTAACACATTGGCTACGCCCTCTGAGGTAATCTTTGTAAATATCCAGCGCCACACCACGTACTCCCATATGCTCCATTTTGGCCAAAAGTCTGGGAATTGACACCGTATCAAAGGCCTTTGTTAGATCTAAGAAGATACCATAGCATTTAAGGCGACTATCCAATTTATCAATCAGGGTGTTGGTGAAATCAGAGACAGCATCTTCTGTGGAAACTCCAGACCGAAATCCGTACTGGTTTTGAGCAATTAAATTATTTTTACATAGAAATTTAGTCAGATTGGTATTGAGGATACGTTCAAGTATTTTAGATAAGGAGCTGAGGACTGAAATTGGCCGATAATTGGAAATGTCATCCTTAGCTTTGCCTTTATAGACTGGATGAACAATAGCACTACTACTGACCAATCCACTAGAACACCGTCGACTGAAAAGACAGCATACATGGGACACAGCCTGATAAAATCAAGTAGCAAGTAGAGGGTCGGTTGTCACTGGAGAGCCGTACCCGAAGCGCCAATAAGCACTGAACGCATCTGCTAATGGCTTGAGAAGCCGATCGCAAGATAATTTAAAAAAAAAAAAAAAAAAAAAAAAAATATATATCCAAGAAATTGCCTTTAGTTTAATGAAAACAAAATAGTATCATAAGTCCTGCCTGTTTGATAGCCGCTGGCATTGACAGTTACAGGAACTTAGGGGCCCCTTGGATCGTGGGGCCCGGGGCACGTGCCCAGTGTGCCCAGTGGAAAAGATGGCCCTGCTAACAGGGGAGAATGGTAGAAGAAAATCTGTTGCGTCAACCCAAGTAAAATGAGACACTAGGAAAGGCAGATGATGATCATTCTTTTTTTAAAACAAAGAGTTCTACAATCAGCTAAGAAAACCACTCACCGTGCACAGTGAGAGAGACAGCATGAGACGAGAAGCCCCTCACGTTCTCCACGTGTAACACGTAGACGCGCGCGTCTGCGATGCCGGTGTTGGAGATCAGCAGCGTGTAGCGGTAGCAGCCGCCGTCAGTCGCCGGCTCTAGAGTGCGGTAGCGACCTGGTGGACGAACACAGTGGTCAAATGAGAAAGCATTGAGTAGAATACTTCGAAGAGTGGAATAACTATACTAAACCTGAAAATGCCATCGCTGTGACATTTATTTTTAAACGTCGCACCACCATGCTGAGATAAGAGCCTTTTGGCCTCGCACATTTTAATTTCAGTGTTTTCTTTTTTATAATTTAGTTTGTATTATTGTGCGCTGAGTTCAAGGACTAACAGAAAAAGATCCTCCGTTTTCTTGTTTTTTTTTTTTTTGTTTTTGTACATCCACATGGATGGCTTCACAGGCACATTATTAAGTGATGGTTTTGAGCGGTTTTTGACTTTTACTTTTACTTGAGGAGCTCGGGGCTAAATAATAACAGCAGCGTGGGTCGATCTTTAAAGTCTAGCCGTGCTTGGTCCATGGATGGGCGACCATAATTACATACCGAGTTTCCTCCGTGCCTCGTTGGTCCCGGCTGACATTTTTAGATCTTTGACAGTCGTTACGAGTAGTCAGAAGCTAAAAGTCTGACATCCAGTCTTACCAAGGGGTATCGTATTACCCATTCACTGGGTTGTGGGGGCCAGATAGGCAGTCACTTCATGTAAAATACTGGTACTCAGCTGCGACTGGAGGCCGACCCCAAGATAGTTTGGGAAAAGGCTAGGCAAATGATGATGCGACTATTGTTGAGGAGGTCAGATAGGCAGGCGGTTAGACTGGAAGCCGACCCCAAGATAGTTTGGAAAAGGGCTGAAGGGTGAAGTCGATGACTCGAATAAAGTCGTGAACAGACGCTACCTACCTTATATCAGTTTGAATTCCATTCGTTCCACCTGCTGCAAATCTCCCACTTGGAAATGAGTTCTCACACATTTCTTCAAATTTTAGTTCTAGGACATGCCGGTTTTGAGAGCGAGTATAATAATAGCATACCGATGGTAGACGGCACGTCGAGGCGCAGACTGCCCCACAGCCACGCGGCGCGCAGGGGAGGCGGGTCGGCGCACACGCTCGCCGCCACGCGCGCCTCGTTGCCGCTCCACGCGTGCGCCGTGCCACTCTCCGCCCCCACGGGGGGACCTAGCACGTTCAGGGTTACCGCTTCTGATTGGTGGCTCCTGTGGACAAACAGTCATTTACAATGATTTAACGCGTTCAAGATTGGCACAGACCAAGATAAAAAAACAACGTACGTTTTCAGCGCCGGGAGGCTGGCTGGGAGATGTTAACTCACGAAAGACCACCCCAGAACCCCTTCTACTCAACGTTAAACTCAGCCTCAACAGGTTAAGGATTATTCCCGGGGAGACTGGGGATAAGCCGTAACTACTAAAGGGGTCTCCCCAGAGTCTCGCCTCGCAAGACGGCTCTAACTGCTGTGCCACCGTCCTGTCTGAAATCATTTGATGGGTAGACTTGAGGCCGGCCTGTTTTTTTTTGGGTATGGTGAAATTCTCATAAATAACCTCTGTCTGAGGAAAAAGGAGGGTTATAGCCGGACTGTTACCAACTTAAACCCCGGTGTTCCTACAACAAACATGAGTCGTACAATTACATTCGCGCTCCGACTGGTATTAACCCAACATGACTAGTGGGCCTCATCATCTAGTGCGGCCGATCCCACAATTTGCACATCCACAAGCGGCAGAAAAGAACAGAATCAACAGTTGTATCTCACCTATCTTCGAGTCCTATCTGATTGGTGGCCACGCAGGTGTACCGTCCATGTTGGTCGTATGATACGTTGTGCAGTTGAAGCTGAGGCGTCATAGAGATCGGGTAGGCGCCATCTTGCAAGGAATTGATGCGGGCTGACGATGCTGGGCTGGAAAGGAATAAAAAATATTTTTTAGTAACACAAGCTGGCAAGAAGGTGGTCATGAAGAAATAGAGCGAAGAAGACTCTACTCGACTAGACTCGACTATATGTAAAAATTAAACAACATTGGGTTTCAGAGGCGCGAGATAATTACTCTTAGAAGACCTTGGGGGAAGCTTTTGCCCAGCAGAGAGCGATTATGAAACTTAACTCTACTATTCCTGGGTATACATACAACAACAAAAAAAAACTTACTTATGATACCAAGTGTAGGAGGGTGGAGGGTTGCCCTCAGCCTTGCAGTCCAACGTGACCTGAGAGAACAGGTTCGCTTCCACCACCGTGTCGGGTCCTACCCACGTCACTCGAGGAGGGTCTGTAAATACAGTGCATTAAAGATTAGTTTAAGAATTCCTGTCAAAATTCTGTGAAAAGATGTCCGATGCTTGTCAAAAGCCTCCTTTATCAAGTATTTAGTTTTATGAACATCATCATTCTTCTTTCCTGAGGACCTCGTGCCTAAATGATAATAGCCACACGGGTTGATCTATAAGGTTAAGCAGTGCTTGCTGAGGTTGGTCCGTGGATGGGTGACCATAATTACATACCGAGTTTCGTCCGTGCCTCGGAATGCACGTTAAGCTGTTGGTCCCGGCTGTCATTTCTAGATCTTTGACAGTCGTTACGAGTAGTCAGAAGCCAAAAAGTCTGACATCCAGCCTTACCAAGGGGTACCTATCGTATTACCCAGTTACTGTGGAGCTCAGATAGGCAGTCGCTTCGTGTAAAATACTGGTACTCGGCTGCATCCGGTTAGAATGGAAGCCAACCCCAAGATAGTTTGGGAAAAGCTTAGCTGATGATCATTCTCCTTCCTATATCCCAATTTATAAAGTAACCAAGCAATGCAAGCAGTGATATAGCAAGAACGGAGGTGTCTGATGAGATAACGAATATTAGAGAAGTATGGAATAAGAAGACACGCTGCGGCGAACCCAAATGATTAGGGGAGAAGACTGGGTAAATAAAACGAAATTCTATTTTTTCGGTCAGACAGGTAATACAAAAATATTAATAGACACGTATTTTTTGTTTTATCAAAATATCCAAAAAATACTTAGCTATAACTCATTAAAGTTGGAGAGTGGCGGCTCACTACGTCACAAGTAGGTATGAAAATTACCTACACGTGACGTCATGCGCTATTTCAACTCAATATATCTCCGTAATTTTATGACCACGTGAAAAAAGAAAAAATACGTGTCCAATACTTTTCAATAATCTACCCGACAGACAAATAAAAAAAAGTGGGATTATCAACTTTGAATCAATTAACCTGTTAGAAAATAAAGTAAGACTTCAGAGGGCATACAAAGATTTTAAAACGATACTTACATTTTATATCAATTTCAATCTTGACTGAATCTGATGTTCCCAAAGAATTTCTCGCTTGACAGCCGTAGATTCCTGAAAGATACCAAACAGAATGTTAAAACCACTCACAACACATATGAAAAAATTAAAGCACATCCCAGGAGAGCTCTTGGCTAAATAATAATAGCCGCTTGGCCTGATCTTCAGGTCAAATTGCGTTTGCCTAGGTTGGTCCGTGGATGGGTGACCACCCATTACATACCGAGTTTCCTCCGTGCCTCGGAAACCAAGTTGAGCCGTTGGTCCCGGCTGTCATTTTTAGATCTTTGACAGTCGTTACAGGTAGTCAGTGGCCCGAAAGTCTGACAAACAGTCTTTCCAAGAGGTACCGTATTATCCAGTAATAAAAGGGTTATGGAGGTCAGATAGACTCCATGTAAAGTACTGGTATTCAGCTGCCGGTTAGACTGGAAGCCGACCCCGTAGTTGGGAAAAGGCTAGGCTGATGATCCCTAAGCTTTAAGCCATAATGAAAACATTCGTCTATCAATAACCAAAATAGAAGGTCAACACCTTCTTTTATGTGGATTTTTGATGAAAACGTAGACCAAAATAATCAAAATAATACAAGTTATCTTTCTATGCACTCACCAGAATTATTCCTAGACACGGGCGCTAGAATCAGCTTCGCTCCATTAGTAGCGATGACTTGTCCGTTCTTGGTCCACCACACGTAAGGACTAGGGTTACCATCAGCTCTGCACTCCAGGGTGAGGGCACTTGAACCTTCTTCTAAGTTAGCCAGGGTACTGGCGTCTCCACCGACTATGGAAACTACTGGAACAACTGGAAAAGGAGGTTTTGTTGTTAGATTGAGTCTTGGCATAGAGAATAATGCATTTTGTTGGGATTGTTCAATTATGAAAAGGTACAAAGAATTATAAGGCCCTGACTATGGCGGGCAAATCAAAACACCAAGCAAAGACTAAAAACTCTCCAAAATTGCCAAAGGCGTCACGTGATCAAGTAAGTTTTGTTTGTCAGCTCAATGTCATTATGAATTGTATTGTATAGCGGGCTGGTTTCCGCAACTCCTCGTCTAAAGCGCGTATTTCGCGTACGGATCTCATTATGAAATAGGCGCTTAGGGAATTAATAACGATTGGGATTAAATATAATGAGCACCAAAAACTAAGACCCCGACATCTCCTTCGTGTTAGGTTACTTTAAACCCTGCAGTAAGGAGCAGAACCCTGCAATAGGAGCCCCGCGTAGCGGGGCTCCGTCGACTACGCCTTAGTTCGGAGCTGTGATTTTCAGGTTTTTAATTCTGGTGATCATTTACTATTTCTGGTGATCATTTACTATTTTAGGCAGTATAAAAATGTTTTTTGAGGTTATATTTACTTTATCTGGTGTTATGTTAAACATAAGCCATAACGATTTTCTTCCATAATTAATATGAACAGTAAATGTAGGTAAATATTTTGAGATCAAAAATAAATGTTGTTACTTCGTGTATACAGAGTGAAAGGGACACCGACGTGAAAAGTTACCACGTATTCAGAACATCATTCTGAGCCACCCTCCCCCCCACAGACTTGTTTTTTTTGTTTCCTACAACAAAATAGAAAAATACCTATTTCATCATCATCTGCCTAGTCTTTTCCCAAACTATCTTGGGGTCGGCTTCCAGTCTAACCGGATGCAGCTGAGTACCAGTATTTTACAGGAGGCGACTGCCTATCTGACCTCCACAACCCAGTACCTGGGTAATACGATACCCCTTATTAAGCCTGGATGTCAGACTTTTGGCTTCTGACTACTCGTAATAACTGTCAAAGATCTACAAATGACAGCCGGGACCAACGGCTTAACATGCCTTCCGAGGTACGGAGAAAACTCAGTATGTAATTATGGTCACTCCACGGACCAATCCACGGACCAACCTCGGCAAGCATGGATAACCTTAAAGATCGAAGAAAAAAACGAAAATAAACCTTGGGTAGGTTTGTTTTCGTTTTTTTTTCTATCTTCACGGTCAAAATGTATGGAACAGCTGTTTTTTTTTTATCGAAGAAAAATTTTATGCTAACCCTTTTCGCGTCGGTGTCCCTCCCACCCTGTATACACCTTATGTTTGTGTACCTGGTGGTTATAAGTCTCCAGTTTCAATAATTTTTAAAACGAGCAAGACGAGAAAGACTTGGTGCAAGTGTAAATCGTTATCTATGAGTCAAAGCGTTGCAGGTACAACCGAGTTCTCTGTTTACACACTTTTTACGCTTATGGCCTTTGCAATAAGGTTGAAAAGTGGTCGAACGTCAGTGAACTTAGTAGTACAAACGTAAATCACGCAGCGGGACCGTAAGTTCAACCTTTAGTAGTTGCATCTCGTAAATATCAGTCACAGCCGATTGATATTTACGAGATGCAAGTTTGTTTAGGTAGGAGCAAGATGTAAGCTCAGGACAGAAATTAGTTTCAGAAAAATTAGGAGTTGATTTTATTTCATAAACACGCTAAATGAATTTCCACATAAAACCACGCCTGAAATCCCCCAAGAGTTAGGCAGAGGTGTACCAATAGTACAGCCACAAAAAGTGGAACAACCCAATACCACTTTGCTCTACCCGGGAATTGAACCCAGGACCTCATGCTCAATTGTTGCGCTTGCGATCACTAGACCAACGAGGCAGTCGATACATATTCCATACTCGACAAATAAAATCGTAGACCCAATATAAGCTTAATCAAACAAACATCATTTTTTTTTTAGATTACAAAGTCCCGTCAGATGGCGCAAACCTGATGAAAACTACAATACACAAAACTGCAGCCAAAAACGTCAGCTGTTTTGATTTAAACGACCGCAAATCATCAGCCAATCCAACCACTTCACACGAGATTTGACAACAGATGGACAAAACGGTCGGTGGCAAAAAGTCAATAAAACAAACTGAAGTCACCGACTTCGTAAAGTTTTTTTTTTTTTTGGAATCGGTCAATTTTACATTGTAAATAGAAAATAGTATCCACATGGACGAAGTAGAAACAATGCATGTTATAGAGGATGATTCGTAAAGTACTAATGCAAAGTTAATACAATCCATACTAATATTATAAATGCGAATGTCACTCTGTTTGTTTGTTTGTATGTTTGTTTGTTTGTTACCTTTTCACGACTAAACGGCTGATCGGATCTTAATAAAATTTGGGGAGATGATAGATTTCAACCTGGGGAAGGACATAGGCTATATATCACCACGCTACGACCAATAGGAGCGGAGCAGCAATGAAAAATATTGCGAAAACGGGGAAAATGTGACGCAGACGAAGTTGCGCGGGACAGCTAGTTTATAATAATGGGATAACCGCGCAACTTTCCTCTACCAAATGAAAAAAATATTACGCAGAAATCGGTGAACATACATGAAAAAAAAAAAATGGTGCGTGTAGTCCCTCCGCGCGGAAGAAGTAAAACTTCGTAATACTACACGCATGCGTTCGAGTGCCACGCATTCACTCTCGTTATTTTAGTGAGCTTCAAAATAATATTTTATTGTTGTACACTTTTTATTACATAAGTTTATCGATGTTATTCTACTCATGGAAATTGAGCGAAGGCTGGTCACACCGAAGAGTCGAATGCATGACTGTTTGCACGCCATCTTGCGTACCTAGTAGAACTACGTAGTCACAAATCTTGTAATAGCGCCATCTCTTAGTGGGTAATAGAAAATATTCCCCCTCCATGAAAACGTTAAACTTGTTGGAAGTCGCATAAGAAGTTTCACTTCAAAAAGAAGCTGGTGAAATACATAACCTCCTTCTACAAGTAGTATTAGTTACCTTCGCAATTGCACTTTAATTCCCTTGTATTTTAGCAGCAGAGGAGCACGAGCGCGCGGTGTAAACTGTGTGTGGTAGGGTCTCAGGCGACTATTTTTATTCACGTGTTCTATTTATTATTTCGTGTGGACACAAAATAACTGTTTTTCTTTCTTTCTTTAATTAACGTTCACTTATGCTCGACATCAAGAAAATCACTCCTGAATAGACTATAATTACACATGAAAAAAGAAATATAGAGGTCCGTGTTTCCATTCTATTTACGATTCTATATAGGATCAATTTGTGAGTGTCGATTGTTTTATAGTACAGCTATGCTGGCTGCTAATTGCTTATTGATTTGGTTCTATTTTGTAAGCGCGGGCTATCCTCGAGAAATAAAAAAATCATGGTTGTAGAATTCTTGTGTATCTGCATGGATTTAAAAAAAAAAACACTCGTTAGAGCTCGATTTCGATTCTTCGGTTAAGGAGAAAGGTAAGTAAAAATTCAAAGGTACAATCATCGTAAACCATGGAGCTATGAGGTGTTCTAGCAGATACTAATTCTGGAATTGGTCTTAAACTGTAAACCTCGAAAGCGGTGCTTTTAAGGCAGTACTTAAACCAATCGTTAAGACACTGCGCGTTTTGAAGTTTAAAACATTTTATCTGTTTCAAGAATAACCATTAATCTCAAAAGCGTTGGTTTGAGATAAAGGTGTCCTACGTGTCGATGGTAGAATAGTCTTCTTTTATTAGTCGGTCCCGTAAATCACCACATTTACGGATTTGGCAACACAGAGGTCGCTTTAATTGTAGTTATTGGGATACAAAAAGACAGTTGACACCTCCGGTTTTTAATTATTATATTAATATAAACCTTGCTTCTATTTTTTTTCATATATTTTTTTTTTATTTTCCTGTATCGTGAGTACGTTTACAAACATTCAAATTCACTACACAAACAGCCAGAGCTGAAACAACTAACTGTGGGTCATAAAAATATTTGTTCCGTGCGGAGATCGAACCCGCGACACGCGATGTAGCAGCCAGTCACTTAGCCACTGCGCCAACCGTACCGTCAAGTTATCAAGAAGTCAATCAGTCAGTCAATCAAAAGACATTCATCACTGTTCATAGACCTCCTCCAAACGAGCTTTATGGACCTATGCTGTAATTCACGCTTCCCGCAAGACCCTGGACTTCGCTAATACAGCCCGCGACTTCGCCCGCGTTCTGGTTGGATGTTATTCTACGGTAAAAAAAATACTACCGGGATGAAAAGTACTTTTCACTTCAGTAGCTCAAAAAATGTAGATTTGAGCAAAATCGCATTTTGCTTAACTTTTTAATTTTGTTTTTCAGAAATCCGCGTTTATCTTATTCAGCCATGGGTTAATCGTACAATTCGAAACATTCACACTCTATCTCTTTCCCGTCATTAGAAAGAGAGAGAGACAAAGACCAGCCCTTTCGAAGTTCCGATTTTGAATTCGACCTCAAAGACAAACACGTTCGGAATTTCGTACTAAATAAAGAAATTTTGCAAAAAGATAAATATGTTTTTTAATGTAATTTATTGAATTTTCAACTTATTGTTGTAATTAAACGAAAATAAGTATTTACTGCAAATAAAACTGATATTTCACCTGTAAATATTTATTTCTAGTTTCAATAATGTTACTTAATATAAATAATAAAATATCATGGTTGCTATTTCCGAACACGCTTTAATTTAAATAAAAGAGTGGGAATAAAATTTCGTGGCTGGCGTAAAGAGTTGAATATATAAAAATATTAAAATAATCGTAAAATATTTGTGAAACTAGCGACGAGAACAGTATTTTAACACCGGAAGAGTTAATACAACAAGTTATTAATGCAGAATTAAGTTTCCTACCTGAGAAGTCTCGCAAGCCATATAATCTGAAAGCATACCATGTCTTCAACGATTGGAGACTTACAAAGGGCGCAAGCAGTTTTTTGGAGACAGTGTTGCTATCTTATTTTTTAGATTTATCACAAACGAGGCGATCATCTACAGTGTTAATTATTTTGATTCACAATAAATAGTTATTTCAATCTATTCCTGTTTATTATTTAATCTCCTAAAGTGTTCTCGCTGCTGAAGTGAAAAGTTATGTGTGTTACACGAGAGCAAAGTTTTTTGCATTTCGTGCCTTTGAATCCCTCGCCACACTCAGGATTCCAAATCAGTACTCGCAGCAAAAAACGACTTTGCTCTCTTGTTGCACAAATAACTATTGTCCCAACCCCAATCATGGTCAATCTGTATGCCAAACATCAAAACTAAATTAATTTAAAAATACTTACAAGTAACATCAAGCATGGTATACGAATCCCTGTAGTATGGTGATGGGTAAGACGGATGATGAGCCCTGCAAGCTAGCTGTCGCCCGTGAGCTGACCTGGTGGCTCCGAGCTCGAGGACTGACCGTGCTGCCCAAACTCGAGGTCTTTCAACTTCCGAGGCGTTAGTCTGCGACCACGCTGTTAGACGCTCTTTTTCTGGAAAATTAAAAGTGGGATGTTAGGAGTTGACACGTTAGCCTGTCTTCTCAGTAGTCTAGTAGAAGGTAGGTATCACGACTATTGAGGGACAATAGGGCCTCGATAAAGTGACATTCTATTAGCGATTGCGAAGACGGAAAGTCAAAATAGTATTGGATTCACATAAGCTACCGTAAAGGTTATATGTTTGTTGAAAGCAGCTATGGAAATACTAAACGCTTTGAAAACGATTGCCGTCAACGGTAGTTCTAATTCTCTTGGGTTTTAATTCCTGGGTCGGGTAAACTGGTTTTTTTTTTTGCAAAACCCTCTGAGTATTTTTCTTATATCGTGGGTAGGCCATACAAATCGTTTTTCCATGCGAATATCGAACCCGCGACATGCAGAGCAGCAGCCAATCGCGTAGCCACTCCGCCGACCATGCAGACAACTGATTTAGTGTTTACCACGAACTGCTCTGTATGAATTCGGACATGGATATTGTGGCCGGATAATGGCTCCGAGCTGACCCCTATTTGGTACCTAATCATATTGGCGAAAAAGTGTACCAAACTAATATTACTTCTGCCAAACCCCTCACGTAAAAGAGTGATACTGTCTCGTTTAGCATGCATTTGTTCAATGGTCTGTATTAAACAAAACTTTTCAATCATCCCGTTCTATTAAGTTTTTACATTTTTGCAAACGTTTTTGCACCAGCTCGCTTATAAAACTTTTACCCTTCGTCTTTGAACAATGGCTTATTATTTCTTTAGAAATACAATTTTAATTACATTGTCGATTTAATAATGGTACCTTTTTAGTACTTTTATATGTAGCAGGAATTGTATTAATAATTCTGGATTTACATTAACCCTTTCATCGCTGCCACCGAAAAAATAAATCAACCCTTATTTTTTCAATAAACATCACGATCATTACAATTTTCTAATGTCTGGCTGACTTCTGTTTGTAAACGGTTATACAAACAAAAGTCTAAAGAAAGCTCGAATATTTCCGATATTATGTATGTTCCTTCCTAGTAAACAAAGGGAAAAAACATAATATCAAACTAAATATTGAAAGAGTATCAACAAATGGTTAAACAAACAATCACATCGCACGCTATCGTTAGAAACATACAATTAATGTATGGTGTACCTATTCTGACACGTGTATTGGGCGTTATTAATGGTTGATCGAATTTAGAAGATAATAATTATTTACTTAACGTGGAAGCGCTAGTGAAGTTTTTGTGTCAGGTTTTATGTTGAACAAAATATAATTTGCGACCGTTAAACTTATGTATTTACATAATTGTGTTCATTAAAATCATCAATACAACCCCTTTGTGTTCATTATCCCACTGAATTACTAAATAGTCATTCAATACCTGGGAAAACACGTTAAGCCGTTGGTCCCGGCTGTTATTTGTACATCTTTGACAGTCGTTACGAGTAGTCAGAAGCCAAAAGTCTGACATCCAGTCTTACCAAGGGGTGTCGTATTATCCAGTTACTGGGTTGTGGAGGTCAGATAGGCAATCGTTTCATGTAAAACACTGGTACTCAGCTGCATCCGGTTAGACTGGAAGCCGACCCCAACATAGTTTGGGAAAAGGTTAGATGGATGATAAGTCATTCAATGGCAGTTAATCAACATACAACCTGACATTGATCGGCAAATTGCAAAGTATGAAAATTTGAGTTTCGTGGACTACCCTGCCACTTCCCCCTTAAAGCTTCATGCCAACCACAGAGTAAGGAGACGTCTTGGTGGCCGCTGCCAGCATTGTCACTTTCAGTTTTGCATACGACTCCGCTCGTCATGCGTCATGCGGACATGCGGTGAAGCGGATGTTACGACGCATTGGCTTGTATTTAATCTGTTGATGCCTAGCTCACCAATCAAGCTATAGAAAACAGTTCATCCAGACCTCTTATTATACGGTAAATCTATACAAAACGAGGCCATCATAAATGCATAGCTTGTACGTGTACACTGCCCGAAAGTGCGGATGCGCAATGCTGGAAATGGCGTTTAGAAAATCATGGCTCTAAACTTTTAAAGCTCATTGGTTTTTTAGTGCCTCGAAGTTTATAAGTGTATAGATACAAACATTTCTAAGCATTGCCGTCACGGTTATTCTGTGCTCAGTGATAAAATATAAAACATAAGTTACTAATTCACGGTAGAATTTCTTTGACAGTCAACTCTTGTACCCATATAATTTAATACTACACCATCATTATTAGACAACAACCAGTAATGGCAGCCTTAAGTGCCCACCTAATAACTAAATAAATAATCAAATGCGGTAATCATAGGCCTAACAACAAACCCATTTATAATGTCGATAGGAACAAGATCAATGCACTGTACGCGTACTGACGTATGACGTATGTCGCGACCTGACAGCGAAGCTTCGTCCAAAATGCATGGCGCTTTGTAGGTCGGGGCGCCATCGAACCAGTTCAAACACATGACATGCCATTTAGAATTTTATATGAACGTATCAGTTCAATCGGGTCCTGTGTTGAATGTTGAATTGATTAAGAACGGCTAAATATGGGCAAAGGTTAGTTAGCGTCTGCATGGCTTTGATATGAACATGTTTGTTTAGGTTCCGTTCTAATTTGCTTAGGTTACCTTCAATTGGAAAATTGTGGCAGTTACAACTATAATATTTCCTTTAAGTGTGAAATTATAATCATTATGCTGTTTATATCTATTAATAATTTTATGTCCATTAATGCTGTTTTGCTCATATTTTGTTTCGAGCAAAAGTGTGTTCCTTGTAAAGACTACACGCTATTTCCTCTTAGAAAGAACCTACAACCCTATTTCTTTAACAATTTTATCCATATTAGGTACTATTCCGACTTCATTAAAGAAAACACGTTACATAAACTGGACGGAATTACGCTACTGAAGGAGCCAAACTTATAGTTCAATATGCGGTCTCCCAATTTGCATTTGTACCGACACGTTAAGAGATCCAGAAAGATCTAAAAACCGAAAGATGCTTACCCAAATACCACTCAATATACGCTGGAGGGTTGCCATATCTGGCCTCGCAGACGACAGTAGCCCTGTTCCCTGCTGGTACCGTGATGTTTTGGCCCGGCATCACATGGGAGCCGTTGAACAGGATCCGAGGAGACTGAGGTGGTACCCGCACAGCTAAAGCCGCGGGGGGACTTGATAGAGCGTCCTGGGGAAGAATTTTGAATGTTAGTAGTATGGTATTTGATGTTACTATGCGTTCCCATTGTATTGACGAAGCATTCACGTAAAAAATGTTGCTTGATGAGATTAGATTCGAAAACTAGAGAAGATAGACAGTTATAAAGGGACTTCAACCTACTTTATGTGCAAATACGAATACAGTACTGAACTATTCAAGCTTAATATCATTGTTGTCAGTAGCACACGTACGGTGTTTACTCACTACTAAGCCCTTTTCTCTTGTTTTTACCGTCTCATTAATATTTATGTAGTTGACAAGGTATTCTTCATATTAAAATTTTGCGCATTTGTTGAGCTCTGTCTGATTATTTTTGTGGTGATGGTTTTGTCACTTAGTGATAATGTCACCCCCCATAATAGAATATACATTCAACAACTTAAAACAAAACAATGGGTACCACACAGTTATTATTATAATAATGACCTCCTAAGTGCCTATTCGATTTGGTAAATAATGTACAACATCCTAGCTTCTTCTGGCAAAGGGGACGCTAGAATGCTGTTACATGCCCCCACTTCAAATCCCACACCAAGTGAATGTTGAATTTCATATATGTTCCGGTCACATCTTAAACTTGTTTTGGTATTTAGAACTTATTAGTAAACCCAATTCGCTCTTTTGAACGAAGATGCCACTGGGTCGGGGCAGATGAATCTGCTAAATTGTTACCTGCACGTCGTAGGTGCTGGCTGTGACCTGGCACTGCCACTGCCCGTCGTCCAGCTGCAGCGTTGCAGCGCGTACCCACAGCGAGCAGTCTCCGCCCACAGGACTGTTCTCGTTGGCCCACTCATACTTCCCGCGGTAAATGCCCACCGGCTGCAAATAAAACAATTCGTCAAATTATTTAGAATTCTTAAACATTTCAAAGTTAGGAAAGTCTTAAAATACAATTATTTTAGAACTAAATTACGCAATTGTTCAAAGGCAAATCGTTAATTGAAAGGCTGAAGTTGATTTAGAAGAGATTATTTGATTTTTCGATTTTATGGTTTGATTATATACTTTCTTTTAGTTCAGTTAGGTACTGTATATTTTGCGTCGTGAGAAAATAATACAAAACCACTTTTCAAAAATTAATACGTCTTTAAAAGCTTAAAACCAATCAACTTAAGCTTTAACAATACCAATTTAGATGTTAAAAATAATGAGTATCTTCTAGAGGCGAATTAAACATGTACGTTATTTTATTCAAGAATGTAATACTGTTATTAGTCCAATGATCGAATTACATATAAATACATATTAGTATGTAGTAAGTATTAGTTTCTGACAACACACAAGCATGTCTGATGAGAGTCGGACCATGAATGGAAATCTTTAATTCGAAGAATAAAAACCAGGAAGCAGGGGAGTTGAATTTGTATAGGGGCCGCTTTGTTCATGTTAAAGATTAAATACTTCTTGCTCATGACCCCGTACTTATAAGCATTTCTGGTTGTCGATGGGTACAATAAAAGGTTGGGCAAACATCCAAATAGCACACAATCTATAGTCCAAAACATGGTATTTAAAGCTTGCTGTATGCTGATTAACCAATCCGTTTGCCAAGCTCTGTGATCGTGGTAAAAAGGCTTTTATTGCAGTGTTTTATTTTGCGCATTAACTGGCTGATAATTGTAATAATGGATCCTGGGCCTGTAATTCCACTATTTTACAAATGTTGCAGTGTTTTGTCAATTGTATATTTAAGTCATACCAGCTTATGCCCGTGGCTTTGCCCGCGTAGAGTTTGGTAATTGCCGACGAAATCTTTCATAAAATAATAATGGGATAAAAAGTATGTGTTAATCTAGGTTATAAACTATCCGTGTGCGAATATTTCATTCAAATCCGTTCAGAAGTTTTTGTGGGGAAGAGTAACAAACATCCATACACAAACATCCATGGCAAAAAACTTTCGCATTTATAGAATGGAAAGAAAGAAAAATAAGAATTTACTATATTGTACACCAAAATTTAAAAATAACATTTATAATAGAGTATTCTATTCAAACATTGATACAATATCTCTATCAGAAAACCCACAGTCAAGAGACTACTGATCCAAACTAACTACGAAATCAGAAATTCTCGTCGTATAATCAGTTTTTGAAGAAACATTAAAATTGTATGAAAACCCTTTTTTTCTGTCAAACGTCAGTCATCTATAATTGAACCATCACGTCAGCAGCATCATTTACATCGCCAATTTATTTAAAACACGATACTTAATTAATTTCATTAATTGGTACGGTTCAGTAACTTTTGACATAATTATGTATCGAATATTGTGGTTGAAATAATATCTGATATTGTTAAGGCTTTTGCGTAATGTCATCTGGATTTCATTTGATTTTGTAAAGCGGTGCTTTTTTATTTATTTATAATTAACTGTATTACCTTGTATGTATTACATGTAATTTTATAAAATGAGACGCTTTATTTATTTAAACTTCATGTACAATAGTGGTACATAGGCGGACTTAATGCCACGAGGCATTCTCTACCAGTCAAATGGGATAACTGATTTGGGTTCAATAGGACAACATTGTGATAAGGTATAAAATAATATCTAAGAAATTACTAATTGTTTTAGAAAATTTATATACCACATACATAGATACACATACACAAATTAAATTGACTTTTAAAGATTTTAACAATAAAAAATAATACACTGAATAGAAGTGGTATTAGAGTCAGCTCACACCGAGACGCGACGCAACGCGACGCTGCGCGCACCTTGAGAATTCAGAATACTTTGCGCAACGTATTCTGAATTCTCACAACGAAATGTGTATCTTTTCGTGTAGTAAATAAAGTTATATTTTGAATCGCTCTTTTAAAGTGTGCGCGCAGCGTCGCGTCGCTCCGTGTCTCGGTGTGAGCTGACCCTTACTTATTAATTTATTTATTTCACCTTCTAATTGAGAGTAGCTACCTAGTCTGACTTAAATTGTGGTAATTTATGATCAGGTATAATGAAAAACCATTGAAGAAATCCTCAACAAGGCCGTATCTCATCTATACCGTCAATTTACAGAGTTACTCATAATATTTTTCTATGTACCTAAACTAGAAAAATTGCCGCGTATGCGCCCTAACAATTAAGCAAAACTTTCTATTATTACCTTATTAATTATGCTTATATAATTTATAAATGTGGCTGATACCCACGTACGCGGATTAGTATTCATTAAAACGATACCAATTGTATCCAAAATAGGTTCATTAATTTGTCAGAGCTAACCGAAACGCCCGTTTTAAATTATACTAACTAAACGGACTAAACCCTCTAAATATTCAAATTACGGGATATACGCACGATTCATTAAAAAGATACCTGTAAAACAAACAGATAGGATTTAAATTTATCACTGAACTACAAAGTAATCTGGCAGGCTATCCCAATAAATCTAAAGTTATCCAAATGAAATCTAACTTTTGAGATACGGTAATAGATATATTTTGATTAACTAAAAAGGCTTTCCGCTAATCCCTTGGCGTAGCTTTTCTTTCGGGAGTAGCACTATGCATGCCGCGGCCGTTAAAAACGAGATTTCTACACTTTGCATAAGCGGGTACGGTTCAGTGGTTTCTCCTTTTATCTTTGCCAACGATTCGTGAAAAACATAAGGTCGGACGATTTGCTAAATTGCAGAGCGAGCGCACACTCGTACAGAGAAAACCTCACTATTGTGATGTGTAATGTTGGCACGCAATCTCACGTAAAGAGGTGTGTTATACGTGTTTCGATATATTATACATGTTGCAGATTAGCTGGTGTTGCCAGACAGACTTTCTCTTATTTCAATGCAGAATAGGGATCGTGACTGGGTAAAGAAAACGAAATTCTATTTTGTCCGTCAATCAGGTAATACAAAAATATTAGATACGTATTTTTTGTTTTATCAAAATATCAAAAAATTACTTAGTTGAAACGCATTAAAGTTGGAGAGTGGGGGCTCACTACGTCACAACTAGGTATAAAATGTACTGAGCCGTGACGTCATGCGCTATTTCAACTCAAAATATCTCCGTAATTTTAGATTACGTGAAAAAAGAAAAAATACGTGTCAAATACTTTTTAATAATCTACCCGATAGGCAAATAAAAAAAAATGAGTCACCATCCCTATTGTTTAGTCTTATTCTGGTTTGAAGAGAACATTAAGCAAGGATATGCCTGCATTAGGTTTCTATGTAATACCAATCTCCGGATTATGAGTTTAAAGCTCATTGCGTTTTTATTTCCCGTTGTTTAAGCTAAATTACCATGCAGTATAGTTACTAAGTACGCTAGAAATCTAGGCCCCGATCCAACTTGCTTTTAATAATCCTAGTCAGAATCACGTTACTTTATATTTACGTACGCAAAATACGTGCTTGGAAGTGGAGTTGCGGACACCAGCCCGAATACAATTTTATATTTTACAAAACTATAGAGCTACACGATTGGCTGCAAGTTTAAAAAGTCCGCCAAGATAAAATCGTACCGAATTTTAAGCGTCGCTGCTCAGAAAAAAAATATGAAAAATACTCCATCCGTTCCAGAGTATAAAATTCGAACATGCGAAATTATTACAATGATCGCTTCGAGCTCGTCCCGGGCTTGTAATTGAAATTCTTTTCCCCAATATTTGCACATAATAACTCCGATGATGTGTTCCGGAATCATTGGGGACCAAGGAATACGTAATAATGGCATGAGGAAAAGAAAATAGAGAAAACTGATAAGGAAGATTAAAGATAATCTGGAGAAATTTTCAACATTATTGTTCTATTAAATGCTAGCGATATCTTAACTGATACCATATTAGTCATCGCGTCTTTGGCGTCTTCGTATAGTGCTCGAAGTGGCGTCTTCTCATGCGTGACTGACGTGATTATTACTGATTAGCATAATAGGTAATTAAGTATGTTCCCAGTTCAAATTTTGCTAAGCAAACACGCTGCTGCAGCAAAGTAATTTTAGAGAAGCTTTCGATATAACTACAAGCCAAAAGCAACTCTAATAACCAAATTCCGAGATCTTTATTTTCTAGTAGATTACAAAGAACTACACGAGACATTTTATCAAGAAGTCTTCCAAAAACAGCTTAATAACTCCACCTCCTAACAAACGACCAGATATATTTTCCAATAATGTTAAGGCCTGTTAAAAGGGGGTTCCAAGTCGAGGACCGAAGGAACCAGCCGTTTTCAATGGACATTACTTGCGGTTGAAGTCAGATAAACGACCGTACAATTTACGATTTGAAAACTAGTAGAGGAGGTATTCATTCAGTCTTGACGTAGGGATCTCTCAATAGAGATAGGTCCTCAAATAGGGCATGTTGTATAGGGTACTTGAAGCGTGAAGGGTCGGGTTTAGTTGTCCACTAGGGTTCATGTAATTTAAACAATAGTCAGTTGACATTTTAGTTCTCAGTTAATGTATTTATGAGATTGAGATCGTTGAGATAGTGGAATTAATTATTGAGCTGACCTAACGTTTTGAATTTTGAATGTTATTGTTGTGTTGGCTAAACTAAGTGCCTAGTTTGTTGTTAGGCGAGCTTTAAAAGCCAGCTTTGTCTGACAGTACCTCACTTAATGTTGGGTTACACCTCGCTGCTTTTTTGTCATACGTTATGGTTAGCACTCCTTTGAAAGTCTAAGAAAGTTGTTGATGTTTGGCGAGAAAGAGGTAGACCAAAGAAACGATAGATGGATTGTGTGAGAAATGATATAAAAGAAAAAGGAGTAGATGATGACTACTTTGAAAATCCAGGTTAAAAGTAAATAGCTTCGATTGGCGGCGGTGACCTCTCGCGTCCGGCCCTGGTTCAATCCATGGTCCGGAGCGAGAGAGAATAAGAAGTCGTCGCCTCCTTCTGCGAAGCAGTCATGCTAGCGAAGGAGGTGGCAGAACGTGAAAGGGAGAGAGCCTCACGTCCCAGCCGCCGCGGGAGACGCCCTGGGAGGCCACTGTAGCCCGGGCTTGTCGACGGTAAGTGATAGGCTGGCTCACTGTCCGTCCGTCTCATGACGACGGGCCGTATCCACGGCGCGTTCGTGCGCGCCTCAAGGAGATGTCAACTAATCGGAAGGGGTCCGAGAGGGCCGATGTCTGCCAGGGCTGCGGGACTGTTCGAAAGAGATACCGAGGCCCTGGAACACAAAGGGCTAAGAAGGAACATGGATGGGTTTTAGTCAGTACAAGTCTGACACTGCCTTCCGCTCCGCCCAGAATAGGTGGAGTCATTTGATAAATTCCCATCCGTAAAAAAATAACGGTTAAAAGTATGACCTACGCACCGAAAACTTCTCCTTACCTATTCCAACAATATTGTGAGCGTGATGGCTGCTTTTAATGATAGAACTATTTATGAATTCATAATGCATCAAGTTTATGAATAAACCGACGTCCGTTTAATGGAGGTACTTACAGAAACAAGAATGAAGCTAAAAAATGAACTACATTTCAATTTCGCTTTGCTGTAGCAAAGCAAAAAGATAAAAAATATAATGAATTTGCCTTTTCTATGGCGAAGGTATCCGGAAAAACTGTCATAAAAGTGGGAGCAAAAACAAAGTTGCAAAATTCACTCTTTTACTTTGACTGATTTATGGGGATTTGGAAATTTTTGTAGTATTTTGGTAATCAAGAACTGATGTACCTTCAGTATGTTAGATACTGGCCGTCAATCCACCTTAAAAGGCTTGTAAGCCCTGTGATCACTTACAAGTAAGTAATCACTTTATTCCAAGGCTTTTCCGAAAGTCCAAATGGCTGAGAAAACCTAACTTACGGCATTGATTGATATAACAAAATCTTTAGAGTTACTTAAAGTTTAGAAGACACAAATTTACATAAATTCCAACATTCTTATCTAGAACAAAGAAATAACAGTCATCAGAATACTAATTACCATTTAAAAGAAAATTATATAAATAAAAAAAGTTATTTCTAAACAAAACAATCAACAAAGAAACTATACATTTAATATTTCTTATCTTACGTAAATTAAGTATTAATTGCTTTTCGAACGTCGCCTGACCAATTAAAACATGCTTGTCCACTTCATTAGAAAGCATTTTAATAAATAAAGGCTAGACGTTTAAAAGCATTGTCACTTTCTCATAGAGATGTTAATGAAGGAAGGCACAGTTCTCTGCTAATGAGCTCAAAGCGAAGGCTTAATTAGAACATCCTTATGAAAAACGGGAACTCCACAGGTCATGTAAAATACAATGGGTTTATGCTATAACAACGTGGTATGTTTGATTTTTATAATAGTGGGACAAAATATTACTCGAAAATCACTTGAAATGTGTTTCACAATCGTGTTTCCAAGTAATATTCTGGTCAAAGAATTCCATCATGTTTTCGCATTCAGTTTCAGAACTTCTTTCATCCCCATAAAGGAAGTAAAAGAAACAAGAAAAACAAATAAATCTTCAAATACAATTCGTAAAAAAGTTCCTCTTTTGTGTGAACACACTAAACGCAAGTTTCACCTTCTCTGAAGCGAAGCGTGACGTTGTTAGGGAACACAAACAAAACAGCGACAGTTGTCTGATTAATAACCGCGGAGAACAATACGAGACGCAATATCCGCCAGTGTGGGCCGCGCCTCGCGTTTATAGCGGTTTATGACCCGTGGTCGTCTTATGAACATCTGCGAAGAAGTACATTTACTTTCTATCGTAGATATCACATCCTATGAGCGGATACATTAACGCCATGTGTGAGACCTATTTCAGAGTTTGCACGTTCAGGAATCTTGAACATAGCGCGTTTAGATCTGAAAATGGGAACCCAGAATTACCTTGGATTAAACGTTAAAATGTGTTCTTAATGTTCGCATTCCGTGAGCATTGAGAAAAGCTTTTGTTCTAACTAGATTTTTCTTTATATTAAAATACTCAAAATACTCAAAATAAATAATAAATGTATGAAATGATGTTAAGATTAAAGATTTCGCTAGTTCCACACCTTGTTCAACCGAAAACTCATAATTAACTTTAGGAGCGGTCTTTAAGTTACGACACTCGATACTATAATAACACATTTAAATACATCATACTCAAGATACAACTCACTAGATTACGACCCAAAACGGAGGCAGAAGTACATCAGCGGCTTATCAGGCCGTTAGCTGCAAATCAAATGTCGGAAATGAGTGACACCAGCTCCTTGAACTGAGATTTGTGCTGCTAATTATGCAGTAACTGCATACAAACTAATGACGTAGGTAATTAGGTGTTCGCGCCTGGTGTAAGACTGCGAATGTGAAGCCTGTAAGGGATTTGATTGAGGCTTTGATATTATATTGGAGAGAGGGATATCGGTGTAGGTATAGGTACCTACTTATAAGACATCTGAGTGATAATCAACATATCATCGCCGCAAGGTTGCCTGCTTGTCGGTCTTCTACATGTTATACTTCGGTAATTGTGCCCAAGAACTCCACGACCTCATCCCACTGGTCCCCTTTTACCATCGGACATCTAGACGCACTGCAAGTTACCATCCCTACTTTGTTGCTATTCCACCAATTCGCATTCGCACTAAGCGTTTTCAAACGTCTTTCATAATGCGCACAGCAAAATAGTGGAACTCTCTGCATGTTTCTGTATTTCCGATCGCTTACAAACAACCCTAATTTCTTCAAAGTTAGAGTGAACAGACTTCTTGTGGGTAAGCTCGTACTATCGTTGACTTTGTCTCTGTCATCTCTGATCTAGATTAAAGTTAAGAGCAAACCCATCTTATTTTTTTTTTTTTAATACTGGAAATGAGTAGTACCGGCTGGAAACAATAATGGAAAACACAGTTATTCTAAACAAATAAAAGGCAACTTTAACAAGATCAAATAGTATGTGATAAAAACTCGCACTAGGTCCACAGATGTACATATGTATGCACGTAAACAGATTTATTTGGGATCTAAGTGATCTAACTGCAAATGTGTACTATTTATTGTTCTTGAAAATCATGACGATTTGTATTGCGATCACAAAACAACGTGAAAGCTATCACACGTCAGGTGTAAACAAAAAAGGAAGCAGGTGTTCCAGCCCTTCTACAATCTAACAAAATGCGTCAGTAAATATCAATAAAAATACGATATCTACGCGATCAATCGTCAACGAATCCAATTTTTTAAGCAATCCTTTTAGAAAAAACTTCTCGCTACCTGCAATTTGTACGAGTCCAACTCATCACGAGCAGAATCAAGGAAACGTTCCATCGCTCGCAAGAAACGTGAGAATACTTCTAGTTGAAAGCGTTTGAAAATCTTCACTGAAGATAGCCGTAGTAAATTTTACGGCGTTTCAGGTTTAAAATAGTTTGTAAAGTGTGGACACTTGGACAGTTTATTATTTAATCTGCGGCTAAAGCATGGTTTTGACAATAAAATGTTATGAAAGGTTTATATTAAATATTGCTGTGACTTGAATGGCTACATAGCTAAAATTTCTGCTGTCCTTTCTACCTTCTACATTCCGAAATAAATTTAAATAACAATCAAATCTGTTTACCTATTGTATTTAAGGAAAACAAAGGGTCCGCAACAATCGCTGTTCAACCAACCACTTATATATCTAACCATCTCAAAATCGTCTTTATCATTGAACAAGCATCATGCACTTAAATAAATAATTTCCATTAAAATAAAACAACAAAACGTGACGAGCGCCTTACAAAAACGATTAGCAAAAACGCGCGCAGGTCAGGGATTGCAATTAGAAAATAAACAGTGACAGGTTGCCTACCTAGATGATCCAACAGTTCCATCACCCAAGGGGTAACGGGGTTAGAAAAATACAGATAAACAATAATATAATTAGACACAGCTGTGCCTTAACCTTCAAAGAAGTACAGGCGTTATGACTAGCTATGTTAAATTACCATAACCACAGGCAGAAAATACACACAATTGTAGGTAGCTACATGATTCGGTTTCATACGTACATAATGTGATTGCGTGAAGATACTTACCCTCCTAATGCATACACCTAATGCACGAGACGAGGATGCAGCTAGACCTAAGCGATGTTCCGCATAATGCGAGAGCAAGTACCTAGGTGTACCGGGTTTTCGACATACGATGTACGGCCCAAACAAAGCGAAGAGTACCTATACAGGCAGTGTATTTTTTTCAAACAATATTGTGTTGTGTTGTGAATGCGGCGTAGTCAAGTCTTTTGTATCACTCTTGTAAATTGGCCTTAAAAGGGGACTCTAGTGGTCCTTTCTCCATATAAACGTATTCCGCTGTTTTCTTCGTGAATAATGCGTCTAGAGCAAAAAAACTAGGTCTTATATAAACATCTATAAACATCAACTATCGTTTCCTTTTTTTCAAACATAATCACTAAAAGAATTGTAACAATCCGAAAACCCCAATAAGAGGCCGTTTTTACCGCCATGTTCAGACGACTATCAGACAAATTAGATAAGTTTTAAACAAAAAAGAATAGATATACTTATCCTCTAAATTTTGATATAAGTATTGTTTAAATCAGTTTAGTTTTGAAGAAGAAAACAGCGGAATACAAAACGTCTTTTGGTCAAGATTTTTGTAGGTAAATTCAGCCTGAGTTGCTGTTGTCCCTATCGCACTTTACAGGGGATTGGTTGTGAGCAGCGCAACGGCAATAGTTTCTTCAAATACCTATTCTTCAAATTCCTCGGGTGTAAAGTCCCCTCTTAAGGTTTAAATACGTTATTATTATGTTCAAACTTGTTGGTCTAGTGGTCCTAATTGCGACTGCTAAACACCGTCCTGGGTTCGACTCGGATGATTATTATGTAATTTGTCTGAATTAAATGAATTGAATTGATTCCCCGATTGGGAAAATTGATATTATGTTTTTCCTTCATGAATTTCTCAGTAGCAAACACGGAGTCTGATTTGTGCCCTGTTGATGGCAAAAGGCTCGCCCACTATGACATGGGACTTAAACATAACTGGCCACATTTGGATGTACTATCAGGTACACGCTTCGCTTCGTTCTTATTCCTGACAAAATAAGACAATCTGGAAAGGGAAGCTAGCCTGCGTTTATTTTATAATTTCATGCACATTTTCGACGTAAGCAACGTTAAGCTATAGGTTTGGGTACCATAACGAATTACCCTTCAAAGGTAAATGCTAACAGTAAGCAATAGTTAAATACCGATTACAGTATGGTGAAGATCACAAGATCCTAACTAGCGAATGACCTACATGAATCTGTTAAGCGTCTGGTGATTGCGGAAGAGGTAAATTTTCGTTGCAGCATTTTTGTGAATTGTGTTTCGAATTTCTTACTTGCATGGCAATCTCAGAAATAATAATGATCAGATTAAGCTTAATACACACATGAAACCACGCCTACAATCACCGAACGGCTAGGTCCTGTGCCTAGTTAAAATTAAAATAATAAAAAATAATAATTAGCGAAAATTAAAAATACTGTACGTGTTATACACACATCTATGTATAACACGTACAGTTTTTTTTTATTTTAAGTTCAGTTGAAAACCAGCTTCGGGCACTGTTTGTCCGGTATTTTGCTGAACTGGGGCAATTTGGCGCAGCCGTGAGTCACAAAGTATTTCTTGTTTAGTTTTATGTTTTTTTTTGTAATTTTGTATGTACTAGTGGCATGTGCCAATAAACGTTTATTCTTTCTTTAAATTATGATTAAGACCTGGAAAAGGAGGTGACTGCTAAGATGATGCGAGAAAACATGCTGCACCGACCCCAAGTAAATTGGAATAGCAGCAGAAAATGTTGATAAACCCTCATCTTCAAAGCTTGCGACTTCTACACCAATCCGAGTTATATAAGTATGATTTTGCCACCTTACCGATGAGTAAAACTGCAAAATTCACAAGCATGTTTACACACTACCAACTGGCAGATATACAGCGTAAACCGTTAATATACCCAGGCCTACAGCAATGTAGTGTATGTACACAAAACAATAGATATACACCTATGGGACGAGAAAAGCAAACAAAAACAACGTTAATTCCCGTAGAACCACGCGTGGCTATAACAATTTGTTTTGATTGCAACACCAATTGTTTACACAATGCCAAATTATTTAACAATTAACGGGAAAGGTAAACGTTTGGTATGTAAATAGAAATGGTTATAATATGTTTAAACGAGTGAGTAATAATAAACATCAAACAACGCATTTCTCTTTCATCACTGTTGTAAAAACAAAAATTGTTTAATTGATACTACAATGATTCGATCGATTCCCATTTTTTTTTTTAAGTGAGCATCTATAGTAAAACTATGCATGAGTTAGAACTTCCTGTGGACCTCTTTGAAGAATAGGAGCAGTACTTTATGGAATCGATTGACAGACCTTTACAAGACTTGTGTGGTTTATACGTCCCCCATGAATCCCTAAGAGGTTGTTTATTGTGTGTGTAGTTCCCCTATGCGAGCATTAACTACTCATCAGCTACCTACTGTTATAGGTACTACTAAGAACAATGAATACCGATAAGTATTCATTTGTCCTACTTGTCTGTAAGGAGGTACAATTCCTTATTGCATAACCTGTGTTTTGTTTTTCACAATGCTACGTAAAAAAAGATGGCCGCTCGTCTTACGTTTTTCAGTTAGCAGAGAAAGATGAAACGCTTAATTCTTATTTTTCATTTCGAAGAAAAACATAGGATGCTCGTCTTTTGCTATGCAATTTGTAATGTGAAAAGAGGAATGGGCAATTAAAGTTTTTCAATTCATGGAAAATGAAGGAAAACTAGTATTTTGTATTCATATAGATTCAGCTCTAGCTCTCGGTAAACGAAAACATCGTGAGGAAGCCAGCATGTCCTAGAGCCGAAAATTCAAAAAGACATGCGACCTCTACCAAGCTACCAACCCGTACTAGGCCCGCGTGGTGGATTACAGCTAGGGCATTGAAACCGATTTCGGGCCCATAGCAAAACCCGGGAAAAACCGGTTTATTTTTTCTATGCGACAGAAACCGGTTTTACATGCCATAATTACAGCCCACTCCCTCTCATAGAGAGAAGGCCTGTGTCCTGAGAGCAGTGGGAACGCTATTATGCTATGCTTATGCTAAGCACTATAGAAAATTGCCAACCGCAACTCTCCTCATTAACAATTTCAGTTCAAATTCCACTACGATCCGGTTGAGCAAACTGTGACCGGTATTTACCGCCACTTTTAGGATATGACACCGTTAAAAAAACTAAGTGCCAACAGCCGATTACTAAATTAGTCATAGTGCTCATTATAAAATCAGCAGGAAAAGTGACTTGCAGGAAAAATACCTGACCAGTGATTTCCACAATGATTGTTTCAATTAGTCATACACATGCAGGTAGGTACCCAACTTTTATGCCAGTAGGGATGATGACTGGGTAAAGAAAATGAAATTCTATTTTGTCCGTCAATTAGGTACCTAATACAAAAATATTAGATACGTATTTTTTGTTTTATCACGTTAACAAAAAAATACTTAGTTAAAACGCATTAAAGTTGGAGAGTGGGGGCTCACTACGTCACAACTAGGTATAAAATGTACTGAGCCGTGACGTCATGCGCCATTTCAACTCAAAATATCTCCGTAATTTTACGATTACGTGAAAAAAGAAAAAATACGTGTCAAATACTTTTTAATAATCTACCCGATAGACAAAAAAAAAAAAAATGAGTCGCCATCCCTATTGTGCTCCCAACTGTATAAATATAAACTTTTATACAGGTTGAATTTTTCAAGTGGGCGTGGAATGGCAAATCCGAAACTATGAAAATACTGAAAAATACTCAATGAAGTCTCAAGCCCAATTTTAATGAAAACTGAAACTACTATCGAATGGTCTAACAGATTAAAAATACTGTCAGAGTTTTTTTACCAAAACGAATGGGTTCGATCCCTGGCTTGGAATATTGATTTTTCAAAAATGTGATGTTACTGTTTTAGATTTCATCAAAATCGTGCTCAAGGCTCCTTTCAGTCGCGGGCCTGTGGACGGTGAGTAATGGGCTAGCTCACCGTCCGTCCGTCTTATGACGACAGGCCGTGCCGACGACGCGTTTATGTTCCACGCGCGCCTCAAGGAGATGTCAGCAAATCGGAAGGGGTCCGAGAGGGCCGATGCCTGCCAGGACTGCGGGTTGTTCAAAAGAGATACCGTGGCCCTGGAACACAAAGGGCTAAGAAGGAACATGTATGGGTTTTAGTCAGTACAAGTCTTATACTCCCTCCCACTCCGCCCAGAGCGGGAGAAGTCATTTGATGATTTCCCATCCTTAAAAAAATATATTAAAAAAAAGGCTCCTTTCAGTATTTTTCGCTATTCCTCATAGTTTCGGATTTGGCCATCCACGCCCACTTGTAAAATTCACCTTGTATAATTATAGGTACTACTATATTATGCATCACTTGTAACAGTAACTTACGCGGTTTAAACATAACAATGGCATGATTAAGAGCCACAGATTGTTTATCAACGTTTACGCTTTAGTAATTACTTAATTGGTGGAGAATAACAATAGAAGGGACAAGAGCGCAACGTTTGAGGAGGTAGACTGGCAGTTGAAAGGTCGGCGGTTTGAAGACTTTTGTCCGTTGTGACTTAGAGTGTTACCACACCAATCGATCGATCGTCGAGGCCATCGATGGTAGAATGGATTAGTGGACGTTGATCGAAAGTTTCTACTACTTACACCATTCGATCGATCACCGTCGATCGCTGTCGATCGATGGCATCGATCGGCGGTCGATATTTTTTTTTATCGCCCGGTATCCGTCGATCAGCCAAAGCTACCACACCAATCGATCAACGTCGACCGATGTCGATCGATGTTATAATAGATATTAACAGGTAGCTACTGTACATCTACACTTAATGGAGGCCTTTAATTTCTTAGGATCATTTATTACAACATCAAAATAACAAAATCTGTAACTAAAATTGCTCTTTACCATTTTTGGGTCAAATTTCTTGTATAACTATAATTAGGGTTTTAAGTACTAAAGCCCTTAATTTCTTAGGATCGTTTATTACAACATCCAAATTACAAATTGTGTTAGCTATCATTACTCCTTACCATTTTTGGGTCCTATTTCTTGTATAATTAGGGTTTTTAAGTTACTAAATATATGTAAGTAGATAGGTGTATAGCACATCATCTAAAATCTGATTTATATTATTTTAGAATGAAGTTACTTAACGCAAAACACAATTATTGTATTCTTAAGCATATGTTAGACACTACCAATGAAAGAAATACTTCTTCATTAGCCTATAATGTTAACACTGCTGCGACAGGCCTCCTCTCTATGAGAAGGAGTGGGCTGTAATCCACCACGCAGGCCCAGTGCGGGTTGGCAGATGTCACATGTCTTCGAATTTTTAGTTCTAGGACATGCCGGTTTCCTCAGGTTGTTTTCTTTCACTTTTAAAGAAATACCTTACTGCAGTATATTACTGGATTTCAGCCGGCACCACAAAATTGATCAGAGACTAATGAACTGAGAAAAGGTATGTTACCTACAGTTCACAATTTAAAACTATTAAGTAATGAATGCTACTACAACATACTATAATAACTACCTTGATGTTTATCGTGGGAAATACGCGAAGATAGTGAGAGAACGTAAATATGAACAAAATATTTATTGTTCATAATTACTGGCACAATCTGGGTACATGACACTGACACACAAGGTTGTGTGAATATTTTGAATAATTCATTAATTAACTAAACATTCATCATACATACCATCACGCCTGTTATCTTTGAAGGGTTAGACCGGAGTGTACCTATAGAAAATTAAAAAACTTGAGAGGTGTCAAGGGACACCCGGATGGAACGAAGTTCCTTTCACGTTCATAATATCAATACATTTTAGATTTAAGTTAGTGTGCGAAAAACAAAATATTTAATTTAAGGAAGATTAATCCTTAATTCGAAGCAATACGTCTTACTTAACTGCACAACCGAATTTGTACTTTGTAGTTCGGTCACTCAAAATAATAATCATATCTATCCTTGCTCACATACACACCCCAATTGTACGTAATTTAAGGAAATTTCAACTTTATTTTAAAGAAATTAAGCTTACAATAGCTTACTATAGCAAAAAGTGTCGTGACAACTTTTCGTAAGAATTTTTTCCGTCTAGCCCCCTTTCACAACGCGCGATAAGGAATTTCGTTCCAAAAATAGGGATCTTTTTGAGTTTCTTGCCGGTTCTTCTCTATAGGGAATGATCAACCATAACCATGCACCTTTAGTCGATCTTTTGTAAGTGATGTAGGCTTACACAAGGTGTTGTTTTGCATTCTCGTCAAAATTCAGGAGGTTGTCAGAAAAGACATAGATAATCAATTTGAATTACGGTACCTAGTTAATTATTAATAAACGCTGCTTTTTTTTTTGTTTGTTTAAGTTTACTTATCAGTATTTCAGAAAGGAACCCCTTAACGTGGTTTAGGGAATAAGAAATTATCCAATAAATGTTTGAGATTGTTTCATCATCATCATATGAAGTATGTGTGAGAGCGTGGTTATAGGGCGAAGATCAGACGGGCCGCATTTAAAACATGGGTGGTTCAAACTTACCAATTTTCGTAAATAAATAAAAACATTAAAAAAATCCTTCCGATTTTAATATTGATTCGGTTCGAGAATCATTAGCATAGTACCTCCTGGAATTTGAAGAAGATGCAAAACAACAACTTGTATAAGAAATGATCAACTCTAACTATGCTCCTTTACTCGACGTTTTGAAAGTGCCCATATAGGCTTAAAGTGTAATAAAATATTTTAATCTGATTTGTTTTGGCAGGTAGAACCTAATAGTTTACCCACAGTTATGTTTCAGGCCCTTGTAAAAGGTATGAGCCTATTGCCACCTCTCGGGCACAAATTCAAAATCCGGTCTGCTATTAAGATATTCCTGCTTGAGTACCTACTTGGCGGCTTTTGAGGCGATTTTTGTACAATAACTGATTAAAAGCGTAAGCTAATCGTATGTAAAACTTCATCGCCATCGTCTATCTCTGTCTTCTTCAATCGATTGACAGAAACAGAATGATGTTTTAAAACTCGCTTACCTTTAAACGCGTTTAGAAATTTGTGGTGTAACTGGGCCTTAACGTGGTACGGTAAGTAATTACTTACTTTTATCTACAACAATCTACATGTAACAGTTTTACTACGGATCAACACGCTTCACACTTCTCAGAAAACGGGCCAAGTGCGAGTCTTACTCGCACACAGGGTTCTATAGCCCCAAAAAACATAATAACAAAATTTTGAACAGTCATTCATTTGTAAATTTCCACTTAACCGCAAAATTAAATTTGTTTTTCATAGTAAGTTAATGAAAAACAAAGTTACTGCTGCATTTTGGTGAAAAAGTCCCATATCTCAAAAACTAAACATCAAATCTTATTCAAACTAATTTTCGTTGAAAGTTTTTTTTACGTTCTACATCCCAATATTTTTTTTAGAATTTTTCTTCTCTTACTTTAGAAATTAGAGGGGGGACACTCGTTTTACCACTTTGGAAGTGTCTATCTTTCAAACGATAGACTTTGGAAAAAAATGGTTTTAGAAATCTCCATGTCATTTTTAAAGACCTATCTATAGACACCCCGCACGTATAGGTTTGATGTTTTTTTTTTTAGGGTTCCGTAGCCGAATGGCAAAAAACGGAACCCTTATAGATTCGTCATGTCTGTCTGTCTGTCCGTCCGTATGTCACTGCCACTTTATTCCGAAACTATTAGGACAACACAGCTGAAACTTGGTAGGTAGATGTATTCTGTGAACCGCTTTATGATTTTTATAGAAGAAAAAAAAATAGATAAGGATATCCCCCCATACATGGAACTGAAACTAAAACAAAAAAACACTATCAAACCTATACGTGTGGGGTGTCTATAGATAGGTCTTTAAAAATGACATTGAGGTTCCTAAAACCATTTTTTTTTCAAAGTCAATCTTTTGAAAGATAGACACTTCCAAAGTAGTAAAACGTGTGTCCCCCCCCCCCCTCTAATTTCTAAAGTAACAGGAGAAAAATTCTGAAAAAAATATGGGGATGTAGAACGTAAAAAAAACTTTCAACGAGAATTGGTTTGAATAAGATTTGAAATGTAGTTTTTGAGATATGGGACTTTTTCACCAAACTGCAGCAGTAACTTTGTTTTTCATTAACTTACTATGAAAAACAAATTTAGTTTTGCCGGTTGAGTGAAGGTTTAGTAATGAATGACCGTTCAAAACATTGTTATTATATTGTTTGGGGCTATGGAACCCTGTGTGCGAGTAAGACTCACACTTGGCCCGTTTGTTTTAGTTTCAGTTCTCTGTATGGGGGGGTATCCTTAATCTATATTTTTTTTTATTTTTGTACAAAAATTCGTAAAGCGGTTCACAGAATGCATCTCCCTACCAAGTTTCAGCTGTGTAGTCCTAATAGTTTTGGAATAAAGTGGCTGTGACATACGGACGGACAGACAGACAGACATGACGAATCTATAAGGGTTCCGTTTTTTGTCATTCGGCTACGGAACCCTAAAAATGGAGGTAGGTAAAACAGTGTGTAAGGTCAAGGTAGACAGCCTGGTAAAGTAAAAGAAGATCTTTGAATTATGATTTTGATTTTGTACGATTCTAAGTTGCTCAAGTCAAGAAGTTCAAGAGAGTGGAAATGGGCCAAAGGAATCAATTTTACTTGCTTGTTTTTGTTTACTTGCTTGTTTTTGTTTACTTGCTGTGCTCGTCTTTCAGTAACTGTATTAAAATAACAAAACATAACATAACGCCTTTAATCCTCGAAGGTTAGGCAGATGTGCACCCGATAGTATATCCACATGCCGCCGGTTATGTGCCTTTTACTGAGAAATTCCTGATGGATAAACCCAACAACACTACTCGACCCGGGAATCGAACCCCTGAGGACTGCTGAGCATGAGGTTCTGCTCAGCAGTCCACGAACACTCGACCAATGACAGACAGTGTCTTTATTCAAATATTCATTTGAATCTGTTTCCAGATATTAGACCAACACGGCAACAGCGGAATCTTTGAGAACGACGTAAACGTAGGCAAGTCAAAGCATTTTCTACCAAAGCCAAATGAAAAATATGCACAATTTTCAAATGTTATTACTAAAAGAAGAAGGCACAAGAAACATCTAACTCCCACGGCATACAACTTGTAGTACTAAAGTGATAGTAGGTACGGTCAGCAGCAAAAGTCGCTTTACATAACCAAAATTAAAAGACGTCTTAGTTTTAGAACGATCCATATTAACAAACTGGAATAAAAGACATAACAATATTTTCATCAATGGTTACACAAATTCGCAAAACAATATAACAACAGATCACACTGACCAGCACAAAACTTGGTGTAATATTTACAAGTGTTAACCGTCTTTTGATGCTGATTGTACCTACATACAAGGTGTTGTTTTGCATCCTCGTCAAAATTCAGGAGATTGTCACAAAAGACATAAATAATCCGGTAAACTTACGGTACCTAGTTAATTATTGATAAAAGCTGATTTTTTTGGTTGTTTAAGGTTGTCAGTATTTCAGAATAACCCCCATAACGTGGTTTAGGGAATAAAAAAATATCAAATAAACGTTTGATATTGTTTGTATGTGTGAAAGCGCGGTTATAGGGCTAGGATCAGACGGGTCACGTTTAAAACACAGGTGGTTCACACTTACCGATTTCCGTAAATAAGAAAAAAATAAAAAATACCTAACCATTTTATTATTGATTCGGGACGAGAATCATTAACATAGTTAACTTCTTGAATTTGACGAGGATGCAAAACAACAACTTGTATGTCAGTATATTTCGGTTACAACATCAACAGTTATGTATCGGATGAGAGATGGATGGCCCAGACATTTACCACGCCATACAGCCTCATCACTCATTGCTCAATATGTACGATCTTTTGCACTTGCTGTTATTATACAATGTCAAAGGTTAAGAGAAGGAAATGGTTTATAAGGTGAGGGTTCTGTAGGTTTTGAACTATGTTTTCTATTAGTCAGTGACAAGTAGATACATAGATTCTGCTAGTAGTACGGGGCTTTTAGGTTTGAACCTTGCATTAAATATAAACAGCGATTTTTTTCTTGAATCGTGTACTTGACCTTAGCTCTCCAAATAATAAAAAAAAATTAAACATTTTCCAAGGCCGGATCAAGGTCAAAAAGACGAAAACGCGTTTTTGTGAATAAAAACGTGGGCAAAATTATTAACAGGACGAATTTAATTATTTTAGGTAAAGAACTGGTGACAGTAATATATTTTTTCAGAATTAAACATTTTCGTACACGGAAATTTCGATAAAAAAACATTTACGTAATTTTTGGATTGTACTTGAGGCAAAAATATAAACAGCGGTTTTTTTACATAAAATAACTTAAATTAATATATTAAACCTCCGTTAAAAAAATTAAACAAATTTGACTCACGGAAGTTATTAATATCAGTTTTTTTACAATAGCGGTCGGGGCAAAAATGTAACAGGGTTTAATTTTGTTTAACTTTCATCTAAAGGCTATTTCTAACCAATTTACACGAAAATTAAACACTTTAAAGCAAATACTGAAAAAAAATAAAAATAATGTTTACGTAAAATACGTTTGCAAGCTTCATTCTTGTATTTGGTGCAGCGCTTTCATAGGAATTTGATCTTTCCGTAATAGAGATAAGGTGTAAAATCGCGTATACGTAACAAAACACTATTAAGACTTCCAAATGTTTTGATGTGTTCCCGGTTGTCATACTTTCAAGTAAATATCTGGTTCCCTAGCACGAGCGCATGGTGTAAACGTAAAATGTCGATGTTCACGTTACGTTGTTCGTCAGAGTCATCCATATATACGAAATAAATTATGAAATATTGTACGTAATACAAGTATTTTCCATTTTGAAATCGACGTATTTACGATCCGTTTAAATCAGTTTTTAATCAATATAAAACCTGACACTGCTGTGCAAATTGCAAAAAGCGTAAGATAATTTGAACATCACGGGCCAAATGAAATTTTTCGTCGCGCGCGATATTTTTTTTTTTCATTCATAATGTTAATGACTAGCTTTTGCCCGCGGCTTCGCCCGCGTGAAGTTCGGCAATTGCCCACGTATGCGTTAACCACCCCAAAATAATGTCGAAAATAGTCATTTAAATGTTATACATAATAGTTGTTGGCCACGGCTTCGCGCGCGCGTAAGTGTAAGTATAGGACACATTTTAATAGTTGTGTAAAAATCTGCGCTTTTCGAAGTAAGACGCCACATAATTCATTCTGGTTAGAAAAATGTATATATTACGGCGTTTTTTTTTTTAATTTTTTTTTGTGTTGTTAGGCACCTAAATGGGTTGAACCAGAATTTATTTTATACATGTCTTCCGAGTGACGATGCTGTAGCTCAAATGCCCCGGTCATCCATCCACCTAGCGATATAGGTTATGGTGTAAATGAGCTAACTTACTTAACTTTCAATATTTTAAATTAAAAAATACTCAGATTAAACCAATCTTTTTAACTCCCGGAAAACTACACCGTGTAAATCACCTCATCACGAAGCCGTTAACCAAGCATTCTGTACATGAAACTATGTAACTTTACGAAAAAATTATTGCTGGGAAACGACTTTTTTTTTGGGGGGTGTAAAATCATGTTTTGTGGTAGAACTCACTCAAAACATTGTGCTGATGGACGGATTGAATAGTACGGGGGTCGTGGAGGTGTTTAAAGTAAAAATCTTAAATTAAAAACTTGTATTTAAAAAAATACTTGTCAAAAAGTTGGAACTTTGACCCCTAATATCTCCGTAACTAGAAGGTTCCCAGGTATGGTGTAGAACAAAAAAATGATCGCAATGACAGGGAGAACCAGTGCCTTTCGGCTTCGTTAAGAGGTGTTTTACACCCTTTTATACTAATGAATTATCCTAGCTCTTCTGTGTAAATGACGTTTGCGGTGTTTCCTTTTGGGGCTAAAATTACTAAGATACTCGCCGAGCTCACTTCGGAGCACGCAACATAAAACTGCACACGTGAGAAACAGTTATCACTTAAATCAATGCCAGCCATAGCCTAGGGGAGGATATTGAGACATTGCGTATTTTAATTTTTATTATTTGCACCTAGAAAATGAGGTCATCATTTTCGTTATCGGCGACCCTGAAGTCCACAAAAACGACACTTGTGAAAGAAAAACCGAATGTTTTCCTCGCCGTCAAGTTGGTCAGCAACCCCAAAAACCACGAAAACGACACCCATGCACGAAAAACAGGAAATTTTCCTTGGGGCCATCTCCGATTTTTTTTTATTGCCAGCGACCCGCTAAAACCACGAAAACGACACCCGTGAAGCCATTGAGTCGCGCAATTGTCCAGCCCTCGAGTGTCGGTCACGCAAGTGTCCATGCGCGCAAATATCTTTTCGCGTAAATGGGTTACCGCAAGTGTCCTTCCCACAAATGACCCAGATTCCCTAGAAGTGTGTACTTAAATGAAGTTTTTTTAAGCGTATTTGTCCACACAAACGTGCTAACACAAAAAACAATAACAAAAAAATGCCATCCCTGTTTTCGTCTGAGGGGTGGAATTTTCAAAAAAATAGATACGTGTTTCACGTCAATTCAATCGAGAAACACAAATAGTGAATTTCAAGCTGTGAAAAACTTTGAACCCCTATCTCACCCTCTTAGGGGGTAAATTCTTAAAAACTCTAAAATACGTATTTATTTATTTCTAACCAGAAGCTTGTATATGAAATTTCAGCCTTCTAACTTAAAAAATGACGAATTTCCATACAAACTTTCATCCCCTATTTAAGTCCGTTAGAGGTTGAATTTCGAAGAATCCTTCCTTATTCCTTGTCTACATTATAAAGGAAACCTCTGTGCAAAATTTCAGCTTTCCTGGGTCATAGGTTTGGGCTTGGCGTTGATGAGTCAGTCAATCAGTCAGTCAGGACTTCTATTTTTATTTATATAATATAGATATATATATATAACTTTGTAAAGCCATTTGTTGACCCTCTAATTGCAAAAGAACAATTTGAATTTCGCAGGCTACCCTTCCACTTCCACCTTAAGTATGTAGTAGCTATCTGCACTGTAATGGTGAAATAAGTAATATAATTACCTCACCTGCATTTAACATGTTGGGAAACTGTGTTGTTATCGTCCTTTATAAAATAACACTATTTCTGTATTTTTAGCCAAAGAAAACGAGGTGGGTGCTACATTTTTTCAACCACCCTGAAAATAATCCACTCTTGAAATAATCATTTAGGTTTCGAGATATGGAACTTTTTTATCAAAACTGCAGCAGTAACTTTGTTCATCATTAACATACTATAAAAGAAAAAGGATTGTGTGGTTTTATGAAACCACGGTAAAAGTGAAACTTTTTTTCATACTTTTGACATTTATCTAAAAAAAATTGGAATAATATTGCATTAAGGGTATAAAACGCGGAGTACATAAAACCGACCGTCACGCGACATGCAACACACAGACGAAAAAGTTTGAGACGATGTAATAAAACTTTCACTTTAACAAATTTAGTTTTACTGTTGAGTGTATGTTTACAAATTAATTAGCGTTAAAAATATTTTTATTATATTGTTTGGTGCTACGGAACTCGGTGTGTGCGAGTATGACTCGCACTTGGCCGGTTTTCTAAATGAAGATTTAACGTTAATGACGATCATGTTTGTAAACAGTAGGTATGTCGCCACTGACCGACTGATGGCTTGCCGTTTTTATTCCTATGCTTTTACAATTACAGAGTAACACAATAAAAACTACTTGCAAAATAAACATCATTTATCATTTATCAATAAAAACACACCGACCCTTAAAAAAGAACACAGTCATACGCATACAATGAACGCAGCGCTTATCTTGGATACGCACACTAGCACACGCTGTACGCTGCTCGCTGCTTAGCACTGACGTCACGTTCATCGTAATTTATTTTTTACTTTTACTTTATTAAATAACGCTCTAATCTGTTTAATTTTGGGAGATTAAGGTTTGGATTGATATATATCCCATTATTAAATGAATTTCATTCCTGTTACATTTTTGCCGTAAGTAGTATTCAAGATTTTTGGATTTTCTTGATTTTCTGTGAAGTCCGGAGCACAATTTGTTTAATTTTCATAATAATAGTTAGATATGTTGATAACAATCACTTTAGCACTATTTTTGTCCTGTTAATATTTTTGCCTTAAGTACGAAGTCAAATTATATGATTTTTAAAAAAAACTGATTGTTCCGTGGACGAAAAATGTTTAATTTGCTGACCTACTCGTAGCACTCAATCTGTTCTACAATACTCCAAATAAACATACCTGTTTATATTTTTTTCCACCAAGTTACAACATATTAGACGTTTTCTTAAAAAAAACACATACGCGGAGGTGAACTTTTCGCGGGATACAGCATAACATACTCTCCTGTCCATACCCTACACATTCAATGAAAAAAATCGCTGTTTTTAATTAATGCAGAGTTGGCCTAATTTTCGGCGTAAATTCCCCGGACTATAGTGTCCGGTGTGCAAATTGTCCACACTGGTTTGGCTGAACCTTTATTAAACACTAGTTGAACTGCACAACTTCGTCTGAGTCATATTTTCCCCCTTTTTTGCAACATTTGTCATTGATCCTCCGCTCTCATTACTTGTGGCGTAATGTTATATAATAGCCTTCCTCACTAAATGGGCCAACCAACTGTTTTAAAAGAATTTTCAAATTCGAACTAGTAGTGCTGGAAATTGGGTACATTCGTCATAAAGTAAACTCGCCACATTTTTGTAAACTCCATACAAAAGTAAATTCGCCACATGTATTAAATAAATAAATTTGTTTTAGACTGTTTCATATATATTTTTTGTTAGTAACAATTTATCTTAAAATTATATCAATAGTAATTTATTAAAATTGATTAAAAAAAATGCTTTAAAAATAAGTGTAAATTCGTCTCAAGTCTTCATTATAGGCATAATTTTTGCTAATATACTGGTAGCAAGAAATGTTATTGATTTTTAGGGCTCGGAATGAAAGATGAATAATGGTTTCTAATATTATAAAAGCACAGGTTGTATTTGAGATAACCTACGAAAAGTAACAATACCTTACCATATATCTTTCTATATATATATATCTATATTGCCCTGCTGCACTTGCTATATCACGAACTTGTACCCAGTAGTCACTCATGCATATCCTAATGATCTGCTTCCTGAGAACCTGGAAACCGTGGGTGGCAAACATAGAGAAAGGTTCCATCAGGACATTTCCAGTATTGGAAAACGGCACCAGGTCACAAGCAGTCCTCCTCATATGTTGCTAGTTCTTTTTTTAAACTAAAAAGTGACCAGCCTCTAGCTAAATACTCGACTCGAAAATCACAAAAAAAATAACACAATTGCAATTGTCAATTGTAAGTAAATTCAGACCTGTATTTTTTTTACCTATTGTTTAATTTTTCTGCTGTCCGTGCAAAAATAAACAATTTGCGGATCAAAATTAATATGCGACGAATTTACTTTATGAAATTAGAGCTGTGTCAAATTTACACACACTTTTTTCGGTGGCAAGTTTACTTTGTGACGAATGTACAATAACCCCCGAGATGGGTTTGCGCGTTCAACCAAACAAACAAACTATGCAGCTTTATAATATTAGTATACGGCTGTAGGTATATAGCCTGTCCTGTTTAACTGATCCTATAATAGGTACATAAAATATATCCCAACCATGGATGAGATGACTATGACCCCATTCTCGAGCATTACGTAGAGCCGAGACCCCAAATAACTCAGAAACCTAATTAAAAGACATTTTGTGGGGATGTATCTCCCACATTAGATGCTTAATATTTACCTACTTTCTAATAAGCAACAAGAAATATCTTGTTTCTCATCAAGCGTCAGCTACGAAGGCCGTGAAATCCGTTTATGTTGTGATTGCATATTGATTGATTTATCCCGCACGTCGCATGTGGCTGTTACAGCGTTAAAACAAGGCAGGAACTCAAAAATCAAAACACATAACATCACGCCTATAATCCCCGAAGGCTTAAGCAGAGGTGTAGCTATTAGAACACCCACATTTTACCAGTTTTGTTTAAGTCCCATGTAATAGGGTGCAAGCCTATTGCCATCAACCGGGCATGAATCCAGGGCAGGCTCCGTGGCTGCCATTGAGAAATTCCTAATAGAAAAATCCAATAACATTTTGCCTGTCCCGGAAGTCGAATCCAGAACCTTATGCACAGCAGTCGCATTTGCTACCACTAGAGCAACGATGCAATACATAGGTAAGAAAAGAAAAGTCAGGACTCGCTCACTCATCAATGGTCAAAACCTAGAAGACTGAAATTTTAGCAGACTTTTATAATGTAGACAAGATGATGATGATGATCTTCGGATTTTTGGATATACCCATGAGATAGGAACCATAGGACAGCCGAAGTCGCTGGCAAAGGGATGATATAAGCATACACTACACTAACTACAAAGCTTGTATTTAAAACGGGCCCCTAAAACATAGAAGCCTAAATTACTGCTTTCATCACGTTATTAATAAACACACGAAAAAATAATAGCTATGTGTTTTAATCACCAAATCGTCTGGTGATTGTACTAAGAGTTACGCAAGGGCTGTTACAACCTGTTTGGGTCGGCAAATTCGATTCGCTAGTATTTATTGAACAATAAAGTAGTAGTAGTCCCAAAGCTATTAGTGCACGTGGCTTTCAGCTCGTACCGAACGGCAAGCTCCGTTCAGCATCTACTATCAATGAATGTTCGGGTCGGCATTTTGAGCCAAGCTTTATAAATGCGAAAGTTTATGAGGATGAAATAAGTTTTTGTTACTCTATCACGCAAATAGTACTGAACGGATTTGGATGAATACTTTTTTTAGTCTTCTTTTCTTTTACGTGTTTCGTGGCTAGCCTGGTGTTTTTATGCCACCTATTGGCCTCTGAATTCACCACTTATATGCCGGCCGTCGTCGAGACGTATCTCTCAAGCATATTTGGATTCCTTGCGATGTTTTCCTTCACCGAAGCAGTGATCATTGTACAATACGCACATGAGTCCGAAAAGTCAGACGTGTGTGCCTTAGGTTCGAACTCCTTGGTTGTCCGACGGTCACACCACTAAGTTAGCACTGCCGCTACCTTGTTATCCCGGTAGCAAGATCTCGTGGGACAATTGCTGAACTGCACGCGGGCATAGCCACGGGCTAGTATCTGCCTAAATTCATCATGCCGACCCGAAACTGTATAAGGCACCCCTAACTCGATACAATCGACTAACAATGTACCGATTAGCGATACTCCCTATACCTACCTACAGTCGATTCTCGATTAATTCGCGATGACTAATTGTAAATACCAATGCGTGGGAGGAATAACAATGAGTTATTACGGTCGGAGCTATTTTATAAAACACCTGAGGTTAATTAAGCGTATTTTCTTAGACAGTAATATTAATTATAATATTTATAATAGATGTTTAATATCCTATTAATTATAGGATGGTACTATAGATGGAGGAGTTCATGGCTAAATAATATCAGACGTTCGGATCGATCTTTAAGTTAAGCAGCAGTTGCCTAGGTCGGTCTGTGGATGGGTGGCCACCCATAAAATTGGTCCCGCTGTCATTTGTAGATCTCTGACAGTCGGTACAGGTATTCCAGTGGCCCGAAAGTCTAACAACCAGTCTTACCAAGGGGTATTGTATTCCTGCCAGGGCTGTGGGTTGTTCGAAAGAGATACCGCGGCCCTGGAACACAAAGGGCTAAGAAGGAACATGGGTGGGTTTTAGTCAGTCAAGTCTGACACTCCCTCCCGCTCCGCCCAGAGCGGGAGAAGTCGTTTGATGATTTCCCATCCGCAAAAAAAAAAAAAGGGTATTGTATTACCCAGTATACTAACTGGGTTATGGAGGTCAGATAGGCAATCCGTCCATGTCCAATCCATGGGTTCGATTCCCAGTGTTATTCGATTTTTCCATCAGGAATGTCTCAGAAGCAGCCTCAGATTCTTGATTTGTGCCCAGTTGATGGCAATAGGCTCGCCCCCTATTACACGGGACTTAAAAACAAAACTGGCGATAAGTGGGTTTACCTACTACTAGAGACACCTGTGCCTAACCCATAAATGGTTAGGGGCGTGCTGTTATGTTATATTATGATCCGATCTCTAATCATAATATACTTACTTTGATGTTCATGTTCAGATTACATCAGTCTGTAATTTGTGCTGACAAGCATAATATCTTCAGTTAACGATTAAAATCCTCTGTGATGACACACAAATTGAGATAAACACGAACAAAAACAACTCGGTAACGTAAACGCGTAATACATAGATATTACGCGTAAAATATCTATGTATTACGCGTTTAAATATAGTCCTCCTGACCGTTTTCGGTCACGGTGGTCAATCTTGGTGGAGGTATCCACCGGCGCGAGAGATATTATAGTGCACCAGTGTGTACGCAAGCACAGGTGCACTCTCTGTTCGTTTACTCTCATAGTCCGATGGGACGGCAATCTGACACGACCGGAGAGAGATCAGGCGCAGGACCAAAGGCTTAACGTGCTTTCCGAAGCACGAGGGTATCATACCGCCAACTTCCAATCCGGAGCTACAACTGTGAAATTCCTAATGGAAAAACCCAATAGCATTTTTTGTCCGACCCGGGAATTGAACTCTAGAGCCCAAGTTCAGCAGTCGCGCTTGCGACCACGAGACCAATGGGGCAGTCACGGGCTATAACGTTTACACGGCACTCTTGGAACTTGTTCTAAATACATTTAATTTTCCTTTGGTTCAAGAGCGGTTAAAAACAAATTATTAAACAGGAGCGTTATTTCACAGCCAGGGACGGTTACAGTTACAAAAAAATACCGGTAAAATTACCAAAACAGTAACGTTATACTACGTTAAATATTAACTTAAATATAACGATAATTCATAGGATTTACCGGTATTTAAATAGCTTTACTTAAAGCGTTAATTCGCTAAAAACTAGCAATATCTGGTGTGACGTTGCCAAACCTAAACTCGCGGCGCGCGTCTTATGTAGGAGATGGAAATTTTTTGTTGTTCCAATGATTAGTTGTTTGTCTAAAGCATCAATCGATATCGTTACAAAGAGATATTATTTACCAATACTAATATTATATAACGTTAACGTACTTATGGGTATCGTTAATAATATCGTTACTTTTTAGTACTTTCGTTAGCATAACGGTAATTGGTAACGTTATACAAAACATAATGGTTATTTAGTCTTGGTTACAGTTATATTATAAGAAGTTAACTCAATAATTAGTATTTGGGGATCAGAAACTTTCAGCAGCTAGAAAAACTTAACTTGGGCTCACTCGCACCACCACCGAACTAAACTAAAAAGGTGGTGACTGCAGAGTGAAGAGTAATAGAGAAGTATGGAAGAAGAAGAGATGCTGCGCTGACCCTAAATATTTTTTTATGCGCGTGAGAATGATGATGTTGGGATCGGCTTCCAGTCTAACTACCTATATGCTGCTGAATACCAGTATGGAGCGACTGCCTATCTGACCTCTACAACCCAGTTACCATGTATTATGGTACCCCTTGTGCCACAGATAACTAAATGCATTAGTGCTAAACGAATTTAAAACGTCGTTCTATTTCTGTCAATAGTTAAAACATGTGGGACAGAAAAGTCTAGCATTAAATACGTTTCGTGATTTTTGGTGCAATCGAGCCAAAATAACTACACAGTTAGGTACTTTAATCCGGTTTGTTTGTACGCTATTTCCAAAAGTTAGATTTCAGTATTTCACCACACAGTTTAATCATTTCATTAGTTTCAGTAACCGAACACAAACTCATTTAGCACTATAATTAAAATAATAATCATCATTAAAATATTCCCTAACATATTACGCATATGCTATGAACGAACGCTCATAATTAGCTGTAATCTGACACTGACGTTAATAAAGTGTTTGGTGTCTTTATAATACTACCCTTTATTCATCACTTGATAGTCGAGAACAGTGGGTCAGTATTACTTGTCAGTTCGCCTTTTAATACCAACCCTGTTATAAATATTTTAAACCACATGAATAACGAAACGTGCTTTTGTATTCATAATATCGTGAAAGTTGAGTATGCTTCCAATGAAGGGTTACAAGGGAGAAATTGTCGTTATTACCGCATTTGGTAGACGGTTCAGGGGTACAGTTAAAGTTCGATCAAAGCTGTACAAACAATCTGTGGACACGGACACTGATGCCTGTACTGAAGTAAGTCTATACAAGCTGTTGTTTTGCATCCTCTTCAAATTCAAGGAGGTAACTATGCTACTGATTCTCAACCCGAATCAATAATAGACTGGATAGGTTTTTTTTTATTTACGGAAATCAGTAGGTGTGAACCACCCGTGTCTTAAACGCGGCCCGTCTGATCCTCGCCCTATAATCACGCTTTCACAAATACAAATAATCGCAAACGTTTATTAGGTAATTTCTTATTCCTAAACCAGGTTAACGGGGCTGACAAACTTAAACAACAAAAAAAAAAGCAGCGAGCAAGGTACCGTAATTTAAATTGATTATTTATGTCTTTTGTAACAACCTCCTGAATTTTGACAAGGATGCAAAACAACACCTTGTATAGCGTCCGCATTCAGACTTTATTTACTGCTGCCTTTCTTATTTTCACATTTAACGTCACCTATCTTCATATATACCTGGTGTTGATGACTCAGAGATAGTTCGAACAGTACGTACTGCAATCTGGACAGCTTTCTGGTTTGCCTCCACGAAGGACCTTATTACCCATGGTTATATTTGTTTAATAACAGAAGTGTTGTTAAAGAAAAGACGATGAGATGACGAGGAATTAAATAGAGAAGTATGGAAGAAGAAGACATGCTGCACCGAGCTCAATCGAATTGAGATAATGGTAAGTTAATGATGATGATGTCCAACTTAAGATAAAATAAATAGTATACATTTATTTTTAAGAATAGCATAAAACCAGTCTGTATTGTTCCAACAGATGGAACACAGGACTATTTTGACTAGTCAAAGGAACTGGGTTTTATCGTAAACCTCCATGCGGGCCCAGTGAGGGATAACGGTTCTAGATAATGCCCGGTTAACTTTTCATGATTTTGCCAAATATAAAAAAAAAACAGCTTAAACTATCATGGGTACAGTAATTGGTAACTACTGTAAGCGGGCTGGTATACACCTCGCTGAGAACCAACAGGCCGTTTGTATTAATCAAACAAAAATACATTTGTTATCTCAATTTCCAAACTCAACAAATAACCGACGCCATCGTGTGTATAGCCGTTATTTTTTACCCCGATCAGTGGAATGGATCCCTGGAGGAGAGTGCAATTAAACAATCGTTTCGAGTTTCATATAGATGGCGCTGGCGCTGTCTACTCATAAACATGGAGTAGGTAACGTTAGCTCGCGACTGACGGGTTAATGGACACTCTTCATCTAGAGGAGGGTTGAGTGGCATTCAGTAGCCATGCTCAAAAGCGGCTTAAGCAAAGGAGTTTGATAAACATTTGGAAGCTAACTATGGGAGCCGAGTTAGGCTTTGAATGTCAGTCAGATAGAGAAGCGATACATACCGTTTTGTGACTGGGTTTTCCAAAATTTTAGAAATAAATAATGTCATGTCACAAATTGTTGATCTACCTTTGTGGAAATATTTGTCGGACATGAAAAGGTATACGTGTGGCAGCTAATTACTCATTCCCATACGCACATTAATTAAATGTATGATATCATTAATCCAGGCACTCATATTCGTACCTTCATTACATATGTATTAATACCTACGCTTTGTTAAAATAAGCCCGTCAACCAATATTGCACAATATTCTGGTATATTTCTTTTCTACGCCAACATAACAAGAAAATCTTTTACTAAGCTAGTTAAGAATACATTCCGGCACGATACACATTAACTCCACAAAAAATCAGCCACATTTTTACAAAAAAGAAAATGATTAAAAGGCACCAATTCGGTATCACCACAATCAATCTTGCTATCGTGTTTTGCCTTCATTTTTCAACGCGGACATACCATGGCACTCAATGCGGCGTACCTTCGCCCACGTATGTATCGTCGAACAATGATGGGATGGGCCTCATCCAGCCAATATGCCATGAAATCACCATAAGGCCCATTGAACCACCAAGGACGGCCTTTATCTACCTTGAAGATGGTTTGTGTTGAAGTATTGGCAGATTTAGGTCATAGGTGTGGTCGATTAGATTGTCATAATTCTTAGTTGTTGAAATAGGTGTGTTTTGTTTGTTTGTTTGTTTGTTGAGGACTTTACCTTTAATGTAATGGGTGTGAATTAAGATGATCATAAAATTTCGGTAGTCACAAGTCTACGTTTAGTACATATTTCGCTCGTTTTGTTTTGGTAGTCTGTATTACAGTTAGGTAAGGGCACTTGCTGGCTCGCTACCGATATCCATCTTATGTATTACTAAAAACTGCTTCTGGTTTAGAAGCCAAAGGCAGGTAATTTGGGTATAACAGTAACTTACTTATTATATATTTTACGGGCTTCTTCAAGTTTAAATAATTTCGGTCTACTTTTATGAAAAAAAAAAACCTTTTCATTTAATTTACGAATAACCATTCTTTTTATTTTAGTCAACCTTTTCGCTTAACTCTTTGAATTACTCACTCATAGCGTTTAAAAACAAGTGATTAAATATTTAAATTCAAATACAACCCAGACACAAAAAAGATCAAATAGGGGTTGAATTTGCCAACCACCCGCATAAGAGATTATTTCACGTGGCTTACATTGAATCCTTTGATACGTTTAAACCTATACAATCGTCATGCTGGTTTCACATCCAGCTTTGAAGTGGTCCCTCACATACAACGAGACATTCAATACTAAAGCATCAATTATGAACAAGATTATCGTATATTAACATCGCTAATGTACTCGAGAACCGACGAACAGAGAAGCTTTTATTCATAAGGAATTGGGGGCGAAATGAAAGCAAGAGCTTGAAATAAAGGTCGAACACACAAATGACAAAACACGCGTGTGTGTGTCCGATTCGCTATGAATAATGGTACTGTCAACGTATGTTTTTTGCGACCCGTTCGGGTGAGTTTAAGGATTTATTGTGTTCGAACAATTAAAGGATTAACCCAAAGGGATTGCCTTTTGTTGTGAACTTGCGTAATCGTTATGTTTGGAATGTTTGACAATAAGCCAGTTGTGCGGAAGCGATGTGTTAAAAAAACGGTTGTCTTGAGAAAAAGTTTGAAGTGCCATTCATGATATCAATAGAAAACGTATGAAGATCTTTGATAAAAACTGGCAACAGCTTTGTAAGAAAATATATATGTGAGACTACAATGATGTCTCAGCCTTTAGTTCTACAAAAATTGCGCCCTATCAGGCATGCATGCCGCGCCCATTAATAAAAAAATCAACACACGCCTCAACAAATCTTTACCTGCGAAATCGCAGCGACACTTCAACCGTACATATGAAAGACCTTTACACCTCTTTCATAAATATCGATGTATCAACGCATAGCAACGCGTCTGAGACGAGAATATTAAAATGTACAGTCACGAACACCGAATTATCGTGACGCCGCCGTGTGTGAGACATTGCCTCAGCAATTAAGTAGAAACATGTGTGGTCTGCCCTATAATTTGTGGATCCGAAGAGATTTCGTTCGCTGAGAAATAACGCGCTTTTCGCAATGTAATGGATTTAATGAATTTGAATAAAAAATGATTTCATAGTGTACTGGGCTTATTAGCTTTTTTGCTGGATGATTGGCCTGGCTTATGCGGATTAATTCGATCGGTTGGAGGTTTTCAGTTGAGTTATTATCAATGGAATTATGTTTATTATTCAATTGCGGTTCAAAACTTTTTTATTCAATCTTCATTTCACAATCTTTTGAATAACCTTTACCCTTCTTTGATTTCTCCTGCTTGTTTCATGAGTTTATATTCATCCTTCGTTACGTAGCTTTAGTCGGCTTCCACGGGGCCATATTCCCAATAATACTCCGTGCGGAATATGAAACTCGCGCAAAAAAATCAAGCCATCAAAACATAGTATCGCAAAAGATACTTCAACGAAACAACACCTCTCTACCTACGCCTCCGAAGACGTCGTGATCGTGACAAAATAATAATATTTTATAGCTGTCAAACGGCCATGAAAGAAACCTATGCCAGCTACTTATCATTCCCGGCACGGTGTACGAGTCGGTTCATGGAATCGGGTCACAATCGCGACACCATAGCTTTATATCCTACTAGTCACAGTCACTGGCAACCTGACACTTTCGCAACAAATGCCAATCCTTGATTCAGAGATGAGTTTGACGGTTGGTGAATCAAGATAGTCTGCGTTTTGAATTATAACGGATTTTTGCAGCCATATTTGAAATAGAAGTGAATAATTTTGATTAAATGGAACATGATCCTCGCATCTAAAAGGTTTTGGTTTGTGTTTGATTAGAAAATTATTGATAGGTTCGATGAAATTACATAACAGAATATAACATCACGCCTGTAATCCCCGAAGGGTCAGGCAGAGGTGGAGCTAATAGTACACCCACATTTTGCCAGTTATGTTTAAGTCTCGTGTAATAGGGGGCGAGCTTATTGCCATTAACCGGGACTCCATGGATGCTAATGAGAAATTACTGATGTATAAATCCAATAACACTTTGCACGACCTGGGGATCGAACCCAGGTCCTCATACTAAGCAGTTGCAACCACTAGACCAACGAGACTAGAAAATAACATGCACAAATAAGCCACGACAAACTTAAAGGATCTCAAAACTGATGGTATAATTGGACCTAAGTTACAGTCTTCATTGGGAACTCGTAAAGCACTTTTAGAGCATTCTCAGCATAACTGAATTCCTTTGTACGACACAGAACTGTTTGAAATCCAAAGAAAATCACAATAAGAGCTACCTTCATAAAAAGGGCTCACGAGTGCCTTATCAAAATCGTGGAAGCTTTTAACTTTAAGTGTGGGTAATGACGACGAAATGTTCAAATGACTGGGATTTGAGCGTGGATCGACTGTGTGCTCAATTTAACAATTAATTTTACAATTTCACTGTTTACCAACATGACGGTTTTGTTAAGTAAAGTGGTAGTGACGGCTGTTATTAAACTCACAAAAAAAGGTAAAATCCAGAGAAAGCTAATATTTTTTATTTGAAACTAGATTTTGCTGACGAGGAGATTGGATATTATGCCAACCCTCCGGCCGTTTTCGCAACTGCGATTCAGGGACTTACTAACGCGATATAAAGCATCCCATGTCCTACCCCAGGTCACAGTCTACTTGTGTGCAAAACATCATAAGAATCCATTCAGTCGTTAAGACGTGAAAAGGTAACATACAGTTGGACAGAGAATCGCGTTTATAAAATTACTTAGGTTGGATTCGTCTATTTATATGTATACACCGTGTAAATCACCTCATCACGAAGCCGCCAACCTAGCTTTCTGTTCATGAAACTGAGTTACTTTACGCAAAAATTATTGCTGGGAAACGACTTATTTTTGGGGGGTGTAAAATCATGTTTTGTGGTAGAACTCAATGTAACGCTCTCAAAACATTGTGCTGATGGACGGATTGAATAGTACGGGGGTCGTGGAGATGTTTAAAGTAAAAATCTTACATTAAAAACTTGTATTTAAAAAAATACTTCTCAAAAAGTTGGAACTTTGACCCCTAATATTCCCGTAACTAGAAGGTTCCCAGGTATGGTGTAGAACAAAAAAATGATCGCAAGGACAGGGAGAACCAGTGCCTTTCGGCTTCGTTAAGAGGTGTTTTACACCCTTTATAGTTGGTGGATCGAGTTAAGTATCCACCTTTTAACAACTAAACTACTAACTATGTAAGGTGGTACTTAGCTCTGTCCACTAACGTGAAACAGTACGTAATTCCACTAAACAAAAAGACTCCTGAGTACCTTGTACAAGTTTCAGCAACTGAAGAAAGGAGTCCCCAGTGAACTGAATAACTTCTTAATTAAATATAACACTAAGTCTGAATCATGGATCAACTTCTGGTGAGCTTAATTCAGTTAATCTGGTACGAGTATATTTGATTTATTAACGGGTACCCGTATCAAGGAGACCCTTGTTGTACATCTTGTATACTCGATGATATGTCTACTGAGGATTTAGAATTAACATATACAAATAGATGAGAGTTACTTATCTTAGGAGCTTTAAGAAAATAATGTATGTCAATCAAATAAGTGGGGTGTTAATTTTTGGCGAAGGCTACGCTACGCTGAGCTAATTAGCTACCATACAGCTTACAGCCTTCTTAAATCAGCTCAGTAGCTTGGACTGAAACTGTAGCAAAGTGATAAACAAAATCAAGTTTTCACAAAGAACTTTAGAATTATGTTGTGCATTCGTCTATATTTAGTCTTGTTTGCGCCCATATTATAGTAACCAGTGTTACAAGAATCTTTAAAAAAAAATATTGAACGGAGGGCGTTGTTAGTAAAACATAATTATGTGCAATGGTTTTAAAAACTAAGATGGCCGTTGTTACTTCTAATTTTAATCACGCTATAAAAGCCTTTATACAACTGCCTATACATTACTATCTTGCGCTCTTACGTCCCAAAATTATATTACGAATTCAATTCGCCCGTCAAACATATCTGTGCTATGATAACCAACATCCTTTGACAGATACACAGATAGTCAGTGTACGTGCGAAATAAGCAGTTGCTTACCGGCGTACCAATTCCCAGAGGCAATGCGGTAGTACACCGCATAGGAGAACGCAAAGCTGGATGCAGAGCGATCGGCCAATATGAATTATGTTGTTTGTCTGTTCTAGCGTACAGGTGACTGCGTCGAGCAATCAACGGTAGGAAGGTAATCATTGAGCTTACACCTCTTCTACATTGCTAGCTATATCTGTGACTAGCTTTTACTCACGGCTTAGCTCGCGTTATGGTCATACTTATAGCCTACAATACTCTGGGATAATGCAGCTTCACATTAGTTAAACAATTTTCGGACACTGAACACTACTGTTCAGATTCCGAGAATGGTTCTGTCGTTGATCTGTCGTCGTTAATTTGAAGATTAATCTTTTATACATTTATTTAGTGAAGTGCTACTAACATAGTTTTAAGTCTTATTTATTAACACATGATTTTTATTTACTTTATTTTATGTTAGTTTTTTACTTTTCTGTGGGCCATCATTTATGTAGCCTGAAATAAATGATGTTATGTTACATTATGTTTATATCTTAACTTTACCTCTTTTAAATATTATTGTAGATAGTGTGTTGCAAAGATTAATTATATGTTTATCTACGTGATGTTAGAAATTAGCATTTTATTAAAGATGAAAGGGAGTCGTCTGTCTTGGTATGGACATGTGATGAGGAGAGATGGAACTCATGTGACTAAAAGAGTGATGAATATTTATAAATGTGGAAGAATGGAGAGGAAGAGGAAGACCAAACAAAAGATGGATGGATTGTGTGAAAATGATATGAACGGTAAAGGAATAAATGATAACATGTTCAGAGGAGTATGGAGGAAAGAGACGTGTTGCGCCGACCCCAAATAAAATGGGACAGGGGCAGGAAGATGATGATGATCGAGGATGCCTATAAAGCTCTCAGTATCTCACCCAAAATTATAACTTGCCACTTAATTGGTTATTCCTAGACCTCCACAACCCAGTAACTGGGTAATATGATACCCCTTGGTAAGACTGGATGTAAGACTTTTGGCTTCTGACTACTCGTAACGACTGTCAAAGATCTACAAATGACAGCCGGGACCAACAGCTTAACACGCTTTCCGAGGCACGGAGGAAACTCGGTATGTAATTATAGTCATCCATCCATGGACCAAGCACGGCTTAACCTTAAAGATCGAACCGTGTGGCTGTTATTATTTAGCCACGATCTCCTCAATTCCAATAGTATGTTGTACGGATATAATTCAATTCGTTGTGATCTGAGTTATTTGTATAATTATTCGAGTAAGCCTAATGAAGTATTCAACGCTAAATGATCTGATTCCAATACTAATAACGTGCCTGCCGCAATATGTATTTTAAAGTGGGTATTGCAAAAAGTTTTCTCTATTTTATTCACAGTTATATTATAATACACTGAACACTCGGTTTTATATCGCTCTTCTAATTAATTTGCTCCATGTATGTTCAACTTTCCTATACAGACAGCACCGACTTTAGATTTTAATCTTGAGAACACCATCAAAAACTAGCGAGCTAATTAAAGTTTCGCTAGATTTCAATTCCAATGCAATTCCTTTAAAATACAGGACGTTTTAAAATACACCAACTTTGTAATTTGTAACTTGAAATAACATTTCATATAAAATGTCGCGAAACCGAAACGAATTTTGAAGTTAATAACACTATGTATGTTTGTAATTAAGAATAGCTAACGGTTGCAGTAGCAGTTCTTGGAATAAACTAATGCCTGTTTTCTAAGAAACTCTATTAAAATTTTATTATCACACCTCGTTTTTATTGTGCGCATACTAACGTCACGCTATTTTAACAGGGGGCAGGCAGTTGCATGCATCTAATAACACGGAAAGGTTAATTTTGTTGTCATTTCCAAAATACCAGCGCTGTGAACCAAATAAGTGTACGATGCCAGGGGGAATTCTGCTTACCACGTTTGAAATGGATTGATAAATAAAAAATGTGTGCCGCAGGTGATCCCTGAATTTGAAATTGGCGGTGTGAAGTAATTGCTTTGAAGTACCTTTATGAATATAACCTACTTATGCAGCGTTTTTTTTAGAGGTCCGTACCCAAAGGGTCAAACGGGACCCTATTACTGTGTGTTCGCTGTCCGTTCGTCCACCCGTTTGTCACCAGGCTGTATCTAATGAACCGTGTTAGGTAGCCAGTTGAAATTTCTACAGATTTTGTATTTCTGTTGATGCTATAACAACAAAAACTAAAAATATAATAAAATAAATATTTAAGGAGCTCGCATACAAAAAAGTGGTACGGAACCCTTCGTGCGCGAGTCCGACTCGCCTTGGCCGGTTTTTATTTTAATACTTTGCCCCACACTAGGATTTTCTTTTGTATCGTGGGTGCGTTTACTATCATTTTAAACTCACATACACAAACAGCCAGACCCGGAACAACTACCAGCAGATCATAAAAATATTTGTTCTGTGTGGGGATCGAACCCGCGTGACGTAGTCGATCGCTCAGCCACCGCACCAACCATGCCTATCCCACTTATGCAGCTGACTTTAAAACTCTGTCTTACCCTTTAAGGAGGACCGGTATGACTTTATGACCAGCAATCTACCTCGTGGGTCTAGTAGGTAGTCGCAAGCGCTGACTTGGGTTCTATTTGGCAAAGTGTTAGTGGTGTTCCATGAGGAATTTCAGTGGTAGCGTACGTAGTCTGGTTTTGTGCTCGTTTGATGACAATAGACTCGCCCCCTCTTACATGAGACTTAAACTTAATTGGTGAAATGCACATATATAGAGCAGGGATGTAATATACTATAATACACCTCGTATTATGGGTACATCCCTGCTTAACCTTTCGGGGAACACAAGGGTGAAGAAGCTGTCAACCAAGCATTCTGTACATGAAACTAAGTAACTTTGCGCAAAAATTATTGCTGGGAAACGACTTTTTTTTTGGGGGGTGTAAAAACATGTTATGTGGTAGAACTCAATGTAACGCACTCAAAACATTGTGCTGATGGACGGATTGAATAGTACGGGGGTCGTGGAGGTGTTTAAAGTAAAAATCTTACATTAAAAACTTGTATTTAAAAAAATACTTGTCAAAAAGTTGGAACTTTGACCCCTAATATCTCCGTAACTAGAAGGTTCCCAGGTATGATGTAGATCAAAAAAATGATCGCAATGACAGGGAGAACCAGTGCTTTTCGGCTTCGTTAAGAGGTGTGTTACACCCTTTATTATAAGTTTGTTTCTGATGCATTCTAATAAAGGTTGCGCCTGATTTCCTGCCTATGCAGGTACTTAATTTAAATGTAATCCTATGCTTTGTAAGTAAATATTATACTTAGTTAATAGTTGGAAAACAATACTTTACTACTAACTGTAGTGTAAATGCCTTGTCTTTGATTACCTCACTTATTACTTTTGTATTGTTGCATGCAATGTGCACGTAATGCAGCACGCATGTAAGAAACCCAATCATATTATTTTTTATTTATTTATTGATAGTTAATTATAACGGTAGGTATAACACCAATTACAATAATTAACATGGAAACAGAAAAAGGTAGAACACAAAGTTGACGACATTCAATAGGGTAAACTAAAACTAACACGGAACAGTGGACGCTCTTGCATACTTTTTCTCACAAAAAAAAACCAGTAAACCTATATACCTAATCATATTAAAATAAACCAGTACGTCTACCATGAGTTGTCATAGTTAGATCGCTTGACGTAACTGCAATAGTTCCGTCAATAAGCAAATACTATAGTTAGCTTTTTAAATGGTACCATGAGCTGTGTTGGTGCTTACTACCAAATTCTAAGCAAATGAAGCCCAAACTTGCAGTCGCTGTAGTTTAGTTTACTACACGGTGACGTAGGATAGATAACTATAGCGACTCATACTGCGCATTTTAGTACCCAACTATCCGCTAGAGGCGCTGTAAAAGTTTTCATACATTTTTTTAACTACAGACGCTAGCGAGTATAGATTGTTAAAACTCATGGTAGACGTACAGTACACCTAGTAAATTTCGAGCACAGCAACAACACCTCAAATAACATGGATGCTACATTCTGATCTCATTTGACTAAACTAATATCCTACTCCTGTTAGACCACTTAAAAAATTAGTAATTCTAATTCATACATACTCGTAGAGTGGACACGTTAGCAGAGCACTATGTCTACAAAACTTACGACATAATTTTTAGCTGGTGGTTCCGTTTTCATTTATTTTGTACCAGCTTTTGCACGCGGTTTCGCCTGTGTGGACTTTGGAAATAGTATAACATAAAGTGAAGTAGTTACTTTCGCATATAATATATATTAAGAATCTCATACAAAATTCGTTGATAATGGTTTAAATCGAACAGAGGAAGATTTTTCCCAATCCCCAATTCCAAACAAATAAATACTCAATATCACTGGGCTGGCAGAAACACCTAAGCACAGATCATCACGCGAACAACACTTAAACTTCGTTCGTGAAAGCCTGGTTTAAATTCTTATCATAAAGTACCTGATCAAACATTTGATCAACACAGCCTGTACAACTGTTGTCAAATGTCACCGCCAAAAATAACAAAAAACTAATCATAAAAGTTGAAATGAGATTTGACAACAAAATAAATTGAATGGTACCTACGTTACCTTTCCGAAACTGTTGAATACCTTCACATTTTCTACATGATTGCCTGACCCTTTTGACTGACTTTAATTTCAGTCATAATTTTCATCATACTCCTTTGTATTGTATATGTCTCTTAAGATACAGGTCTCCTAGTTTAAGAGACAGGGTTCATTATTATTTTGTGTGCATAGACTTATTTTTTCTTAGAGTTAAACTTTCTGTGCACAAAACTAAATTATATGCTTATTGTATTGTATTTTTGTCACCTTGTTTTGAACTGTGTCTGTGTCTGTTATTATTAAGAGCCCTGACCACCAATAGCCCGGACCCTGTTCCCGATGCCAGTGGGCAACTATTTTTTATATTTTTAAATGGTTTTGTATATAATTTTGTAAAAATATTTAAAAATGTAAAATGTATGTTTGTAAAACGAATAAAGGAAATAAACAATTTATTATTATTATTATTTATCTGAAGGGTCAGGCAGAAGTGTTCTACGCCCACATTTCTCTGGTTATAGTTAAGAGCGTTACACATTACGACATTTTATGTAAACTTTCAAGTCCTTATTTACTGAAATAACTGAAGCGATTTTAATGAAACTTCATATGCATAAGCAGGATACATAGGTCTAAAAAGTTACACTATTTTTCGATAATGCTTTAACATTTTTGAAAAATAGTGTTACAGCTAAATTAGGCCGATTATAAATTATGTATAGAAACAGATATTTCGTTTTTTTTTTTTTTATCGACACTTTCAAAACCATTTTTAGTAACTTTTTACACCTATATATTCTTAAATATGCGTATGAAGTTTCACCAATACCGGTTCAGTCATTTCGGAAAATTGATTGGACTTGAAAGTTTTTATGAAATGCCGTAAGGTGTAAACGCTCTTAAGTAAGTCCGGTCAGCTATGTAATAGCCTATTGCCATCAACAATGAACAAATACAGAGCGCTCTGCTACAGAGAAATTCCTGGTAAAAACACCCAATAAAACTTTGTCTTGTCTAGGAATCGAACTCAAAACCTCATGCGCAGCAGTAGCGCTTAAAACCACCAAACCAACGAAACAGTCGAGTTCAAATAACTGCTAAACACTGTTCCAGTTATTTGTTCAAATAAAGCGCTTTGTTCTAAATAAAAACTTTATCTCACAAACATTATCGTAGTGCAATACCAGACGTAGAGGTATGCTATCGACCCAGAAGTCTTTTCTGTTCTATAGCAGGAACTAGTTTAATATCCTTTGGACTTAAAACTCAAAGGAACGTATGGAACTCTATTTATCTTTGCGCTGGTTCTGTAGTACGTGGTATGGACAGAGATTTAAGCGGTTACGACAAAGTGAAACGAGAGACAAACCACATTTTTCGGGGAAAATCGTGAATAGTATTTGTGAAGAAGATTGCTCAAACAGAAGGCACAGTAAAACTTAGATGGTTTTGATAAATCCGTATGGATAAAACCCCCTTTTTGGTTAATAAAGTTTTTTTTTTATCAGGTACCCTGCGAATAGTAAAAATACCAGCCTAACCCACAACAGTCCAAATGCATCTTCTCTCTTAAAAAACGTTTTGAAAAAACCAAAGGAAAGGAAAGGCATTGATCACCACGCTCGTTCAAGATACTACCGAGTTCACTGACGGTCGACCACTTTTCACCCTAAGGCCCTGAGTAATAAGGTTTAAAAATGGTCGACTGTCAGTGAGCGCGCTAGGAGGTATACATTGGCTATTTAAAATTCATATTTATTAGAAGTCCAAGTTACGTCAACCATTTTCTACATTATATTTATGTCATCACCATGAAGCTCATAAGAAGGAGCTCGTGGCTAAATAATAACTGCCGCACGGGTCGATCTTTAAGGTTAAACCGTGCTTGCTGTGGTTGGTTCGCTGATGGGTGACCACAATTATATACCGAGTTTCCTCCGTGCCTCGGCAAGCACGTTAAGCCGTTGGTCCCGGCTGTTATTTGTAGATCTTTGACAGTCGTTACGAGTAGTCAGAAGCCAAAAGTATGACATCCAGTCTTACCAAGAGCTATCGTATTACCCAGTTATTGGGTTGTGGAGGTCAGATAGGCAGTCGCTTCTTGTAAAATACTGGTACTCAGCTGCATCCGGTTAGATTGGAAGCCGACCCCAAGATAGTTTGGGAAAAGGCTAGGCAGATGATGATTTATGTCATCACCATCTACCATGTAAATCTCTTCTTTCCTACCTAAACCTGATAATCTCTCCCCTACCTAAAGTTTTAATACCAAAACTACCTCAAATGCTGAAAACTCGCTTGAAATAGAAGTTAGTTTGAAATTGATATCGTTACACTGCAGGGTTTTCAATCCATCCGACATTAAAACTTAGGAAAATAGTTTTTGTTAAAATAGATTATGGATAACGTATCAAATCACTTCACGTGTACCTTTAGTGGATCCACATTTCATCAGTTATTATTTAGAACCACTAATAGGGGTCGAGCCCATTGCCATGACCTATTGCCATCTAATCATTGCAACGCGTATTCTTCTTCCATTCTTCTCTGTCAGACCTATTGGTGACAGGGGAGTTTGTTCCGCCACTTCTTCTTCCCAGCTAAAACACTAGGAAGTGGCGAAGGGCCGGCGTTTTGGGGGACTGTCTCTTGTAATTTTGACGTTCAAAAAGTTCTGATTATCAGCCTAGTTTGAATAAATGACTTTGTTTTTTTTTATTGCCATTAATCTATATATATAAAAGAAAGTCGTGTTAGTTACTTCACTTATAACTCAAGAACGGCTGAACCGATTTAGCTGAAAATTGGCAGGGAGGTAGTTTAGAGCCAGGAGACGGACATAGGATACGGTAGGGTAGGGTAGGTAGGTAGGGTAGGGTAGGGTAGGTAGGTAGGGTAGGGTAGGTAGGTAGGGTAGGTAGGTAGGGTAGGTAGGTAGGGTAGGGTAGGTAGGTAGGTAGGGTAGGGTAGGTAGGTAGGGTAAGGTAGGTAGGTAGGTAGGGTAGGGTAGGTAGGGTAGGGTAGGTAGGTAGGGTAGGGTAGGTAGGTAGGGTAGGGTAGGTAGGTAGGGTAGGGTAGGTAGGTAGGGTAGGGTAGGGTAGGTAGGTAGGGTAGGGTAGGTAGGTAGGGTAGGGTAGGTAGTAAGGGTAGGGTAGGGTAGGGTAGAGTAGGTAGGTAGGGTAGGGTAGAGTAGGTAGGTAGGTAGCGTAGGGTAGGGTAGGTAGGATAGGGTAGGTAGGTCGGATAGGGTAGGTGGGTAGTAAAAAGTGCATTGCAACGCATGCTGGGTACAGCTAGTTGGATATAAAGCCGCATCCTGATTGGAAACACAATAACACTTTTCCTCACCTGGTATTTAGAACCCAGGACATTATACATTGTAGCGTTTGCAACCACTAGACCAATAGGCCAGATCATATTTTTCGTTAAAACTTTCCGAAATTATTATCAGCTATTTTCCCAAAAGAAAAGAAACAATCCATCGCAATTTCACGCAATAAATCTCTTATCACATCTCCAACAAATCATATAAAATCTATCCCCTATAATCCTAAGAAGCTCAACACTTAGGCGAGCTCAGGCACTGTGTTAAAAGTGCTAAACTAATTCGAAACTTGGTAAATATATCAATAAGTTGGGACAACAAGTTAAATGGGAAAACTTTAGAACTAACCGCCGCCTCCGTTAGCAGTACGTGACAAGTGAAACTGTGAAAGTAAATATATGAAATCAGTTTTAACTGCTCCCTTTGATACAGCTAATGAATTTATGGATAAAGCTGGGAATACAAAAGATAACGGAGTATTTAGCATTTAGTCCTCGAAGGGTTTCACAGAAATGTGATGTGATGTTGTTATTATTGGAAGGGTTGGGGGTGACAGAAAGATATTTTATAAGTATATTTTAAATTGAAACATTTTCATTTCGGCTAAATAATAACAGCCGCATCTTTAAGGTTAAGCCTAGCCTTTAAAGTTAAGACCATAATACACATATATAGAGTTTCCTCCGTGCCTCGGAAAGCACGTTAGGCCGTTTGTGCCGGCTGACATGTGTAGATCTTTGACATTTGTTACGAGTAGTCAGAAGCCAGAAGTCTGACATCCAGTCTTACTAATTGGGTATCGTATTACCCAGATGATGATGATCTGAATTTAAAGAAGACAAAAACATCATTGTCATGTCATAAAATAAAACGCCAAAAAATATTGCATTCTATTACAGCTTCGGCCAAAACAGTTTTCATGACTGCCCAAGTAACAAATTTTGGTACTGTAAAAGTCCTGAGAACGTTTTAGGACGTGCTAACTAGTGTTCATGATTAGTACTATAATGATGTTGCAAACGTTCTAAGAACCCCAAAAAGGCCCTAGTTTTATTACTGATTTATTCTATAATCATTACATAAAGGCTCTCACGGCGATAAATCAGCTCTAAAAGAGTGCTGTTTGCAACGTTTAAGTCACAAAGGAGGCTGGCGAAAATGGACCCCAAGAATCTGAAAATTAACTAAACTCCGTTCCAGTGTAAATATAAAATAATTATAACTACAATTTTATGAGATATTTATTTTTTAAATATTGATTTTTTAGGACTCGGGAATCAAAAGTTATAAATAATTTTCAATTTACTAAAAATTAAGTAATCGTGCACTTACAAAACGCAACATTTTTCCGATTACGTTCCAATCCAATGACATGTGTTTTTGTTCATGGGTTTATTGCCACAAATGGATCTTTCTCTTAGTTTTTATACATTCAATTATGTCAAAAATTCATAAAAAATAACATGCAAACCTGATATTAAAACGCCAATTAACAATGCAAAAGCATCTAATAAAAATGGTACTGTGGCGATTTTATAGTATTTCTATAAAGGAATGTTATCAATGATGATCCATTGAGTCCCGTCACTACTGTCACTGTCAGATCTGTGATGATCTAGTCCATCGTTATGTTTGTATTTTTCTCTAGGATTTTATGTTTATCGTTGCGATTTTGTAGATTCTCGACGACTTGGCCTTTACATCTTGAAATGTAGATAATGCACCCTGTCTTAGACTACCGCATTCTTCTCTGGACATTGGACAATTAGTTGCTTTTGATTTGGACTTTGATTTTAACCACAAACAGGCGTTGCGTTAATTTCTTATTCTCTTACGACTTGCGCTCTTACGGAGGAGTCGTCTCTCTGATGAAAGTGCTCAGAGCTTTGAAAAAGTTCAGAGATGGGTGTATCCACGTGATGTAAGTATATTCGTAAAAGAACATGTATTTATATCATGAGTAAAGAACTTATTTAGGATATCTATCTGAACAACAAACTAAGATTCGTTTAGCTTTTATATGCATAAATACATACTGTTGTAATCTTATATTAGGCTCATTCTTACTGTTGCCCAATACTTTATCGGACTAAAACAGTATACAGTAAAAGACTAGCCGAGGTAGCAGTAGAAGTAGTGTATTTTACTGAGATGTTTCAGTCATCAAAATGGAAGATGAGTGGCTGTTGCATTTTGTCTTGAAATATTTATATACCGCTCCACAGGTATCAGAGGTCATATTATCTTTCATATCAAACTACATTTCTGTTTTTCTTTTCGTGGGGACCTGGATAAACTCTGCGAGTCAGGCACTTTTGTTACTTATACATGGAACTCTTTATGTGTATTACACTAAAGGTGAATTTATTTATTTTAACATAATTAATTAATTCCAGATAACAGGAGACAACTACCTTTGTCACTCATGTTGGGGGCTGATAAGCTGCGACCCTGAAAATGAAACCCGACAGCAACTTGGCCATCGTAACGTCTGTGTTGCATAAAATAAAAACTATGTAAAAATACCAAAAAATAAGATTTATTACTCATCGTTTTTTTATTCAACAAACCCTGCTTTTCAATAGCTGTGAATAGCTAGTCAGCTCTGGCTGTTATAATTTATGTAAAACAATATTATCTACTCTCAGCGTAATAAGAATCGTTTTACTTGACTATAATTCGCTTATGGATCAAAATCGTAACGACGTTGTTTTAATAGTGATTGAACTAATTACAGGGTTGGTAATCAGTTTAGTCTCTAGCTGCAGTCTAGCAGTTTTATGATTCATCAATTAGGTACAGGCAATGAAGTAAAAATTCTGGTTTTGGCTTATGACGAGAAGCAAAACACGTAAAGTCAGAACTAAAACTGCGAGGGAAATACAGTAGTTTATTCGAATCTTCTTCATCATCTTCTTTTATGAGTCGTCTTAAATATATATTATATTTTGATTCATCTTAATAACGGAGTCATTCCACTGTTAAAAACCTTAATCGTAAGATTTTTAGGTTATCTTGTGAATAGACGTATATCTCTTTTCTCCCAACTTTTCCGTCTTACTTTCCATTTACTTTTCTGATAGTCTTTAGTCGTTTTACAACTACGTATAAGTTGTTATGATGAATGCTACCTCTAAGAGTGGGTCCCAAAATACATGTAGTCTTGCCCGTCTCCTTTGCACTATAAACCAAAACATGTTTATTCTGCTATATTGCACCGTAAATGATTCCAGTGATCTTTTTTATCATACTTGTTCGCCACTTCCCCAAGAAAACTAAATATATCAATATAAATTATGCTTTATGTCATTTGCCATTTTTACTTAACGTAACATGTTATAATAACGGTATACTACAAAAAATTCAAGCACCGTAACTCTGCCATAACTTGCACTTGCGAAAATAATTGTATCGGTAAAATCAGTATGCTGATTTCAAATTTGACAAAGCGCCCTCATAATTTTCGAATTTTAATTAAATTTAAATAAATAAAATAAGGATTTGTCCCGATTATGGCTGCTATAGCACACATTGGCTCCAGCCGTGCTGCTTATGTGATATCAGCAGCAGAAAACGGCAGCCATTTATTTTCACCGAAAATGCTTTAGTCTCGTAACAGTAACACAAACTCACTTAAAGAGCTATTTAGAATTTAAGTTATTAAGCAACTGCGTCAGAAATCGCTATGGTACTATTTAGTACTATAGATGAGTTTTCATGACTTTTTCAGAACAAGCCCCATTGCGATGTTGAGGGAGCTTTTAAAAACCTAAAAGGTTACCTAATGGTCATGCAAGGTACTTCTATAGTGCAGATTGATCGTGTAATAGTGTTTTCGATACTAATACACCGTGTAAATCACCTCATCACGAAGCCGTCAACCAAGCATTCTGTACATGAAACTAAGTAACTTTACGCAAAAATTATTGCCGGAAAACGACTTTTTTTTGGGGGGTGTAAAATCATGTTTTGTGGTAGAACTCAATGTGACGCACTCAAAACATTGTGCTGATGGATGGATTGAATAGTGCGGGGGTCGTGGAGGTGTTTAAAGTAAAAATCTTACATTAAAAACTTGTATTTAAAAAAATACTTGTCAAAAAGTTGGAACTTTGACCCCTAATATCTCCGTAACTAGAAGGTTCCCAGGTATGGTGTAGAACAAAAAAAATGATCGCAATGACAGGGAGAACCAGTGCCTTTCGGCTTCGTTAAGAGGTGTTTTACACCCTTTATAATACTAGTACTGTAAAAGTTATTTTGACGCATTAATAGTGCAAAATAGATACATAAGTGTCAATAAGGTCGCCTGTAGTACTAAATAGTAGCATAATCGCTTTTTTTATATCTATTACAGTGCAACGCTTTAATCATTATTTTGTATGATCCTATAAGCGTTCTAAGAACTAAATTATAGAACCTAATTGCTCTTTAATCTTACAGAACCAAAACACTCTGTTAAAAACCTTTATAGTACAAGCAGTCACAATGGTTACCATTATAGGCCTACTATATCACTGTTTGGTGATAAAACGCCTTGGTTAAAGAAGCTTTTGCTACTTGGGTGGTAGAGGACAATTCGCAAAACAAGGAAAATAATATCTCAACTAAGTACTATGACACTCTATAGGTGAAAACTAGAATTAAACTCAACAAATTCAACACAAAAAATTGTCGGTCCGCCATCAAAACACCCATATTTCGTCATTTCGTATTTAAGTCCCATACAAAAGATTTAGGGTTTATAAGTTTAAACAAATGATTGCGTAATGCGTATACCTTTTTGTGTGTGCCAAGGGGTTGCTTTGTGTAAAGGTACCTATTGGGTGAGATGAATAGCGCTCATGACATGAAGAGTAGTGCATTCATTCTCGATAAGTTTTTCATTTGATAGGGTAGCACTATTTGGGCCCTCCGTTTACATTGATTTGATCAACCTCTGTTGATAACATGTGGTATTAGAGGACCCTGACTCTGATTTATATATATAAAACACAATAGACGTTTTTTCTTTGAGTTTCCTATTAAAAATATTCCTCTGTAATATTTCCACTGCAATGCTAAAGCTTGTTTTTATGAAGTTCTGCATTTCTATTAACCATTTCATGTTTTAAGTTTACTTAAAGTCAACGGATAATTATGTCTAAACATACACGCGACTATTATTTATGCCAACAGCTTTTTAATCAAGATTATTATGTTTATTTTAAAACATATTTTCGCTCGCATGCCCGTGGGAAAAGCTGTACATAACCTGTCCTGTATACAGTATGCACTTAAGCGAATAACCGCGTACCTACCGCGCCGCGGGCTTTGTATGTCGCTTGAAATAACGACTTGCAATATCAAGCACTTGAGTTTTTAATTTAAAATAGTAAAAACATGAGATATATGGAAGTAGCTGTGTACGTATAGTGACCCAGTTCCTTTTGCTGTGACTTACATCCTGCAGACAGATTCAAAGTCTGTATGCTTTCTTTTGCGAGGTTGCGACGGAGTTTTCCGAAGTACGTACCTACATATTAGGAAAAAGTAGCGTAAATTGTGGAACCTACAGGATATGGCCAAGATAAATACAGGATGTTCCTCGGGGTGCGTTCCAGTAATGATGGTGTATGTATCACAAACACCTGAGCCAACGTAATGGTTAAATATTGGAACCCATTCCCGTAAAATGTAGCCAAGTTGTTTACCCAAAAATACTACAAACCATCACGAATGGCTAAATCTGCACAGTCTGTGCGTAAAAAACATACATATTGGTCCGAACGGATTGTTATTTGGTTCACAAATGACAGCAAAGTAATCCGCGTTTCTATGTCCGGAATAAATCGGTATTTGTAATCAATGTGCATATGGTTGGCATTTTAAATAACCTGTACTATTTTTATGAGAGTGGATCTAATATGCGGAAATATGGATTTGATGCTCACTTTTGGTAAAACAAAACCACTAGTGCTATTACTTTTCCAACATTAATAATTCCAGTAAGTATAGGGTTCTACCATTTACTTAACAATCATGACTTTGTAAAGACAAAAAAAAACGGGCCAAGTGCGAGTCTTACTCGCACACAGGGTTCCATAGCCCCAAACAATATAATGACAATATTTTGAACGGTCATTCATTAGTAAACCTTCACTCAACCGCAAAACTAAATTTGTTTTTCATAGTAAGTTAATGAAAAACAAAGTTACTGCTGCAGTTTGGTGAAAAAGTCCCATATCTCAAAAACTACATATCAAATCTTATTCAAACCAATTTTCGTTGAAAGTTTTTTTTACGGTCTACATCCCCATATATTTTTCAGATTTTTTCTCCTGTTACTTTAGAAATTAGAGGGGGGGGACACTCGTTTTACCATTTTGGAAGTGTCTATCTTTCAAACAATTGACTTTGAAAAAAAATGGTATCAGGAACCTCAATGTCATTTTTAAAGACCTATCTATAGACAGCCCACAAGTATAGGTTTGATAGTTTTTTTTTTTTTTAGTTTCAATTTCATGTATGGGGGGATATACTTATCTATATTTTTTTTTAAATTTTGTACAAAAATCATAATGCGGTTCACAGAATACATCTACCTACCAAGTTTCAGCTGTGTAGTCCTAATAGTTTCGGAATAAAGTGGCTGTGATACGGACGGACAGACAGACAGACAGACATGACGAATCTATAAGGGTTTCGTTTTTTGCCATTCGGCTACGGAACCCTAAAAAGACTCAGAATTGATAGTCATGCTCAAAAACCTCTACCAAAGGGATCCCGCGTCACATTCAGACTTTATTCCAAATTAGCATTGACAAACGCAGACCCATCTCAACTCAAATCAAGCAGAGCTATCAGATCTATATCTGTGACTTGCGTTCCCTTATCGATCCATCTCCATTATCGATACTTTTTTGGTCTATACAGGGTGCTGTGTTAAACGAGGGACATACTTTAGGATGAACAACTTTTGCTATGGAGCCAAACCATGGAATAAATCGGCTTTTCCCTTAAAAATTACAATATCTACGCATCTGATTTAATTTATTTTTCATAATTAAAGTTCACAGGCGGACTTAATGCCATAAGACATACCATATTATGGCATTGCCATTTGCCAAATCTTATGTTTTTCATATTTATATTTTTATCATTAATTATTTACCATCTATTTTAAAAAACATGCCAACTCAATCATTGTTAATTCATTATTAATAATAATTTATAGATATTTACGTACAGGAACAACTGATTTGAACAGATTTGGTTCTGTAATAAAACTGGTACATTTTCATGAGCACTATATTCCCTTAAGTACCTTTGCATTACATTTAACCTGTAGGCATACCTCTTGTTTCTCAGGAGTATGCAAAAAGATGGATGAGTCAGCTACCCAAAGGATGAGTTCTTATCCCTTTTATCAGATCTATATGACTAATGGTCCTGTTCTATATGGGATCGTGGTGACTACGCAATAATGGCCTATTGTGCCTCTAATTGGCGTGACGGATGCCGTCCCTAAAAGATTAAGATAAACGAAAGGGCTTTGTCACAGGCTCGAGCTTATTGGCAAAACTATTGACACGACAAAATATGTCGGTTGTCGGCCTGTGCGCCATATGTCGGTACATAATAAAAATCTTTTATGAATATAAGGAGGCTTTTGTTCAGATTTGGACAATACGAATTCCTTGTCGAGCTGTGATATTAGCTTTGGTATTTTTTGTGAGCTGTTATAATGAATTATCCATGCAACGTTAAATTTGCTTATGTATTGAGCTGCACTGCATAATTCTTGGTGATATAACCTACTTTTTGAAGTAAAAAGTATACTTTAAACTGCCAGCTAAAAGAACGTAATTTATTATTAAATGCAAAACCACTTCATGCTGTAACAATTACGAATGTATCGACGCTTTAATCCGTACTTAGGATTAAAAATATCCTACCTAAAAGCACGAGATTTACGTCTATAAACTCTTTTCCGAAACCCCGAACCAATTTATAACTTAGGAGCCCAAAACTCATAACAGCTTCCATAATCCGCTACCGGCATCCCTTCCCACGAAAAACTAATAAAGTCATAACTACAACCGAAATACGGCCTAATCCGTCCGAAAAACAAAAGTTAAACACGACAAACAAAACGCAAACAAAACTTGTGTTTTAACATACACCTATATTCGCCAATATGTTATGTACCCAACAATATGACACTGTACCTAACAAAAATAGTGTTAAACAAAAATGAAATAATCACTGTAAAATGCGAGCCGTGTCAAAAGGTAAAAAGTGGTAAAAACTAAAAAAGTGGTGTTTTTAGCAGCGTCAGTGGCGGATACGGACGTGTGGGGCCCGAAATGTCAGCCGCATGCTGGTGAAAACGCTTTCTGGTTTGACATGAGGCATAAACAGTCGCGGACATAGTAATAAAGAATAAAACATACGACCTCTGCAGTGGACTGTGGACTGTGAAAAACTTTGAATTTTTCATATCACGCTAGTTATCCCCGAATAGTGAGGAAGACGTATACACATTTCGCCATTAATGTCGTACTAAGGGGCGAGCCTATTGATAACCAATACAATATTCAAAATTGCTTAAAATTAATTCTAGTAATTTAGGTAGCTTTGATAGATATGTAGGTACTTATATCTACTCGTGATGTTGCACTTAGGAAACAAAAACCAAAATAAAACGTATAAGAAAATAACTGATTGCATAAACCTCAGCAGCAGTAATAACTTTGAGGTCAATGTTTTTGCTCGTAAAGATCGTAAAAACGATCGACAAAACATTTCATGGTTGTGCGGTAATCATCAATAAATTATTTAATATTAGCGTGGTAGCCTGGTAGGTAAGTGCTTTTGAGTAAGTTATTATAAAGTCTATAATCATCAGTAATCTGTTCATACTGCTCAAGAAACATCTCATTCTAAACTTGAAGTCTACATTTATGACCGCCATTAGTTTAAAACTAACACGGATTATGTACTTTTTTTCTATTTCATTTATTTATCAAGGTTTTAATCTCAATTGGAAATAGTTTTTTTTTCACGTAGTAATTATTTTTACAACTAACTTTAAATTAATTGAGAAAGAAGATGAAATAAAACTTACTTGTCTGCTTCAACATCGAGTTTAACTTCACACAAATGTTTTTAGTTTTATTTATCACTAATAAAAATTTATTTATTTTTCACTAATAAAAATTTCATTAATTTCACCACATTACAGTCATTTGATGATTTTCTGATCTACGCACATTCCAAAACGAATACTTTTGATTCGCTAGGATTCGCTCCAAAATGTAAACTGACAGCCACGCACGCCGTTTATATTTTATTATTTTATGGCATCCTAAAAAAGTTTTAAACGCTACCGGAATGCTACCGATGGCAAAAAGTTTTTATTACAAAGAAGACTCTTTACTATTCGGACCACCGAAGCTTCTTAAGATGGAAAAAAATAAACAAAAAAGAGGCCATAGCTGTACAAGGATCTTATGGCGCATGGCCAAAAATATTAACAAACAACGCTGCCATGTCAACATCATACGAACGGCAAAAGATCCTTCTAGCACTTTACATAAGTATTAAGAACTGCTTCCTTCAAATACAGACGATTACCGAAGCATATAATTTAAATCGTACTCCGTTTTCGTCGCAGTGAGACAGCTCCGAAAACAAGGAATATGAAAATCTTAATTATTACATGTTAAATATTAAGATTATTTAGTCACTGACTGATGCTCAAGCTACACGACCTTTAAGGATTACACACATATATGAAATGCGATCTCGTTAAACAATTCAGAAGAAATAAGGAATGGGGTTAAAATGTTGGGAATGATGAACTTGCGTGATTAAGGTTGTCAAAATAAGTTTTTTTAAAGCATGGTTTTTAGATTTCGTAAATTATGAATAGGCAGATACGTAGTCGGTACTCATAATTAGAGATCTTTTAATTTATTCTAGACACTGTCCCAAGGTGCCAGACATAGAATGTTCTGAAGAAATTCTTCTTTTTTGCAATTCAACAGAGCTTTGAACAACACAATATTTTACAGAATCAATTATTCCGTGGTCTATGCTTGGGTATTAGGGTTAGTTAGTTTTGAACTGGTTAATTCATCAGTCTATCAGTCATACCGCTACCGCCTCCTTCTTGCACCAGCCCACATAGGCTCGGAACAATGCTCTGGCGGCGTGACCGCGAGGCGTGACTACTACGTACACGTACCTCGTGTGGGTACAGCCACAGTGTTCGCCGTGCTATATGCTATATTGACGTCACATAACCAATCCCGCTATTATTGGACCGGCGACAAACATTCCGCTATGCCATTAACCGTATGCAGGTGTGATATCCCGATCTGTTGTAAAATTAACCTTTTATGGAACAAACATGGTTCCTTTTGGCAATTGAGTAACGTGAACAGGAGGACGCGGTTGGTTAACATAACTTATAATAATATCACGCCTGTAATCCCCTAAGGGGTAGGCAGACCTACATATATAGATAGTACACCCACATTTCGCCACTTATGTTAAAGTCTCATGTAATAGTTTGTGAAATTGTTAGAGTAAATTCAGGTGACAAAATAACCCAAAGCATTTATCCTAACTAATATTATAAATGCGAAAGTAAGTTTGTTTGTTACCTTTTCACGACTAAACGGCTGATCGGATCTTAATTAAATTTGGCAAGAAGATAGATTTAACCTGAGAAAGGACATAGGCTATATATCATCACGCTACGACCAATAGGAGCGGAGCAGCAATGAAAAATGTTGCGAAAACGGGGAAAATGTGACACAGACGAAGTTGCGCGGGACAGCTAGTTTCAAATAAACCAGTCACAGACACTTAAAACAGTCTAAAACCAAAAGATCTACACAGTCCAGCCACAGGCATAATAGCTGTGAAAGGAACGTAGTTGCCTGTTTCAAAGCCTAGATCTTATGGTGAAAAAATGTGCAAGAAACACCATGGATGCTCTTTTAAATCAACCATGTACCACTATAGCTGCATTTTAGGCTTATGAAGCAAAAGAAACGATGTAAACGAAAGCTATAATCTGCCATAATTTGTATAAAGTCATGGAGGTTATGACAAAAGAAAGTCACGACATGGTTACTACATTAAGGTAAAGCATTAAATAGGCTCGCAGGACCTATAATTTTATAAGTTTCGCATAATACATAATGTGAGGGAATTTGCGGTGGGCGGGTCGCAATTGTACGAAAAAGTGCGTGATCTATTAATGGGAAATAACGTTTCCGTACCAGTCCTGTAATTGCTGTGTATTTTGGCTAAATTAAAGATTTCTTTATTTTAGCCAAAACACACAGCAATTACACAGGAATTATGGATGTATTTACCTATAATATATCCCATTACTGACTATCCTTAATTCCTTTTAAAATATCAGCAACTTAATTTAGCTCAAGTCAAAGTCACTATATTAATCACACTACCATTTAAAATAATTATCTGGCATTTTTATTAATAGAACTTCACTATTCTTTGTAAAAGTATTAGTCCATTCACCCCATAATAAATTCTATACCAAGAAGTAATCCTAAGAATACCTCGACAAACAGAATGAAGCCTATACCCTCACCGCATAAAGTACCCTTTAATTTAAAGCAAAACGGTTCAACTGCCATCCCTCAAACGGGAACCTGATTAAAAATCCATCAAACGATTTCTTTGAAAACCCAATGGATACGTCCGAAGGCCGTTTATCTACGTAATTTACTATTCAATCGGTATTACAGTGCGACATGTATCTATAATTCTCGCATTAGGTTTTATGCTAAGGGTATTAATATGACAAACTATAAACACGCCAAGGTATCTCACATAAAATGTACGAAAATATATTATATAAAATATATTGCTGTATTTTCTCGAAGTTTTATTTTTCATGTAAATTTACGACTAGAAGTTACGGAGGCGATATTAAAATTCAGAATTTCGTAAAAATAATCAAATCAGCCTGTCAGCCTGCTACAGCATTATGTTTGTTTGCATCGCATAACAAAAATGATGAAGTTGGTTGGAATCTTAATCTTCACATAACTCACATTTTTTTTCTTTTTTTTTTTTGGATGCTGCCGCCCTTTTCCTAACCACAGCAACATCGTAAAGCCAGAATCTACAGCGGCACCACTAGAAAACCACCGGGGTAATGAAGCTCGACGACTCCCGGAAAAACTATTCAAATATCTCGGATCCCGCAACAAAATTAATCAAGAAGAACAGCGGAGGAGTACGAAGAAACATAATTTCCACAAACAACGCCTTCGTATTCTATTTGTGCGTAATTGTTCATTTAACCACTAACAACATCAACGACCTAATTTTCTGTTTATTTCTTCTTGACTTTCTTTAGTGCGTACCGAAAATGGTGGAACTAGTGCTCGCAAGCTGAGCTGCTGAAGTTCTGGCTTCGATTCTCAAATCAGGCACATTGTAACTGAATTTCGCAGTAGCACCTACGAAGTATGGTTTTGTGCCCGGTCGGTAACAAGGCTCGCCACCTATTAGTTGGGACTTAAACATAACTGGTGAAATATGGATGAACTATTTATTTTGTTACCCTTCGAGCATTATAGACGTGATGCTAAATTACGTTATAAATAGTTAAATAAATAACTACACCATCAATAGCGCTCTATTCTCATTCATACCCCAGCGAGGTTGCCTTGCCCGGGGGCCAGCAGGCTCTCTGCCAACTCCGCCAACGTTCCCAGGGAGCATGAATCACGGAGTGTAGACTCGTGAGGGGCTTGCTAATGACTATACATCGAGCCTTTGTCTCCTCCGTATTGTACCGATAGAAAATCAGTAATGTCTATGGCTGGGAGGATACGTGTCAAATGTCAGCGGTGTAGAGATGAGAATAGTTCATGGTTGGATAACTGTGTGAAAAGAAAATGACATACACACATTTTGCTTGTATTATAACCAGAGGTCGGAATTAGGTAGAGTTTTATGTACTTGCATGAAACTGTTGATATTAATATGAATCTTCACGAGATTAACATTGGAATCGCGCATTGGAATTTTGCAACGTCGAACATCCGATGTCGAATGGTTTAAATTGTGTAAAAGTAAATAACTTTTTTATTTAATAAATCACGGGATTTTTCTGCTCTTTAAAATTAATTTCGGGATTTGAGGCTTATCCACTTTATTTTTTCGCTGTATGAAATCAGTGTAAGTACTGATATAACTCTACCTAATTCCGACCTCTGATTATAACAGACATTCAAATATTTACGAGAAATAGACGTTACAAGACAAAGGAAATCGTAATCCAATTTTGTGTCAAACTTCTACACTCGGTGCCTCATACGGCCGCTTGTCAGGTAGCATTCGTGTGCCAAAATCGAAAATATTCGGGATTTTAATTTTCGTGTAAAATATTCCTAAGGGCCGCGCTAATGCACATTAAAAAAAATACCATCCTCAAAAAGTCACTTAAGGTCCTAAAGAATCACGCTTCACTAATTAGGTAGCTAGCAACGCCATCTGATACTACTGATTTTTAATAAAAACAAATTCAGAAATGTTTACGAACAGCTATCAACTTTATTCGAGCTCCAACAGATCCTTTCAGCACAATAGTGATAGATATATGATTTTCCGAATTCCCCGTAATGTCCGGAAAAATAGACAGAATTTTGTTAGAATGCCATGCCGGTCGAGTCCTACACAACAAGCAAACTTCCAGGAAAATCGCCAACATTGTACTGTACAGTACGGGTATCACACACTCAAGTCCTATTGTCCTGTACATTGCACAAAAGCCATACTCGAACAAATATTTGGAACACGAAACCTTCACAGTTCCGACCAAAATCAGTTTGTCATAGAAAACACAATATTTTTCTCAAAATTGATCCTATACCGAATACGAGCTGCCAAAATAAAAAAAAGACCAATGAAACGTGACCCGCCATAGGACTGGCACGCGTCGAAATAATATGGCAAAACATTTTCTCGAAACTTGTGCACAGAGATGAAATCTGTAGCTAGCCGCTACAAACGCGGTTTTGGCTCTTTGTAATAGAATTTAGGGATATAATTGTCACGGTTGGACAGGATATAAAGTTAATATAGACAAAATCTAAAACAAATGGACCGGGCAAGTTGTGTAAAACTGTAACTGAAAAAGGCTTTAATTTTGATATTTATATAAGCCTGACTTGTTTTCTTTCATAGTCCTTACTTAAAAATGTTGAGTGAAGGATTCTTGCAGTCACACCCATCCTTTCAGTGGCCTCTTCATCTCCATCCATAAACATTTATGTTCATCACTCTTTTAGTCACATACGATTCGTCCCTCCTCATCACATGCCCATACCATGACAGTCGATTTCGATAGGCTTCTTCCAGTACACATTATTATTTCTCATTCAAAGTCCCTATTAAAAATATCATGAATATTTTTTCCAGACACTACAAATTCTAATTCGTTCATAAATACAAAAGGTGATCATAAAATCTTAATACTAATAGTGCTCGACAGGATAAACATCAAACAATTAAGATAAACTCCATTTTAAATCTAAATGGTAATGATATTCATGGAACGGCGGCTTTTAAAAAACCTGGGCATAGACAAGAGGTTTAACAAACGAGTACCAAACAAGGAGATCGTTACCATAATTACTGATGCAACGATCATTGTCTAAAAAAGTTAAGTTTGGGACACAATGCTCATTTTATAATGGGATCACAGGGATGTGTAAGTAACTTATTTTTTATATTTTAAATGGTAAATTAATTCTGGGTGGTCAAGTGTATAAATTAGATTCAAATTAAAAATAAATAATGTGATGTTTATCGTGCCCATGTTTTCCTTTGAGGACCAGCGTTAACAGCGCAACTATTATTTTTATAAATATTAATTAAAAACAATTTAGTTCCATTACGTCAAACAATACAAACACATAGCTAGGTAACTTTAAAGCCAGCCGTTCAAAGTGACACGCATGAACTGCGGTCCAATATTTACATAATTATCGCACATCATGAATGGCTAATAACAACAGACCATAAATAAACATACCTACCCTTAAAACATACGAGCAAGTGAACAGGCAGGATGCGACCAGCGGCATCATAATCCGTTTAACTATAGTTAGTTAAACTTTAAAAACAATCGTGACTAAGGTTCGTTAAGATTCTGATCTCGCGCGGCAACGATTGCTCATACCAAACAGCGCGGTTTACGTTAACCCACCTGATAAACACTGGTTAATGTTAACGTTTAGTTTTATCTGTATTCCTGGCGAGTTTTGTTTATCGCTGTGCAAGGATTGCGCCGCATTAAGGAAACTTGCGAATACTAGGACTTCATTTGTGTCTGTGGAGGTTTATTGTGGTGCTTTCAATCCTTTGTTCGAACCACGAGTGCTTATCAGGGAATGTTAAAAACTGCTCTATGGATTTAAGAGTTATATTGACTGAATCATAGAGTACTTATATGAATGCATCAGTTGGTGGAAGAGTTCGAGAGTGTGGTGTACACTTTCTCGCAAGAACATGACTACACTGTACATTTTTACGATTATGCATAGTATTTATTTTTTCTTATGTTCATAAACTTCCTTTTAATATTCCATAATATAAAACTTCGTTGTTTTTTGTTGTGTAGTACAGACCTATCTACTCTTTTGTATGGTAATAAAATTCTTTGTCAATTCTTAAACAAAATATTTTCTCCTGAAATTAGTGCTTAAATTGCTCAAAGAATCCTAACTTATCCTAACTGATATTATAAATGCGAAAGTAAGTTTGTTTGTTACGCTTTCACGCAAAAACTACTCAACCGATCATCATGAAACTTTGTACACCTATTCTTGGAGGTATTAGAAGTAACATAGGCTATATATCATCACGCTACAACTAATAGGAGCGGAGCAGCAATGAAAAATGTTGCGAAAACGGGGAAAATGTGACGCAGACGAAGTTGCGCGGGACAGCTAGTTTCTAATAAAATTGGTCCGTAGACAGAAGACACAGACACGTCGTACAATCTCAGTAAAAATGGTACCCGATCCGCCCTGATTCACGTATCAGCAATTATGTACGACAGAGATACCTTAAGTACCCTGCCTCGTGTATGTAAGTACCTCCACAATATCAAGTGACTTCTATTTTCACCAACACTATGCGCTACCTTAATGAATACCTTAATATATTTGCATTTTTGTAATTACTAGGATTCCGTACACAAAGGGTCAAACGGGACCCTATTTCTGAGACTTCGCTGTCTATCCGTCCGTCCGTCTGCCACCAGGCTGTACCTCATGAACCGTGATAGGTAGCCAGTTGAAATTTCTACAGATTATATATTTCTGTTGATGCTATAACAACAAATACATACTAAAAACAGAATAAAATAAATATTTAAGGGGGCTCCCATACAAAATAGCGTAATAATTTTTTTGCTCGTTTTTATAAATAATGGTACGGGACCCTCTGTGCGCGAGTCCAACTCGCACTTGGCTGGTTTTTACACTCAGTGCGACGACAAGCTTTGAAGATTGAATATAAACCGTATATATAAACCACGCTTGTAATACCTAAAGGGTAAGGAAGAGGTGTACATAATAGTACACCCACATTTCGCCAGTTATGTTTAAGTCCCATGTATTAGGGGGTGAGCCTATTGCCATCCACTGGGAACACATCCAGCTGAGAAGTTACTAAAGGAAAAACCTTATAATTAAACTTTGCCCATATATTAACGTTTTGATTTAGTCACTGTTTAAGGTGTCCATAATTGTTAGTGAAAACGGTACCAAAGCCAAACAAATCAAGGAACAAGTACTTGTAGGTACCGGTACGTAAACGACTTTTGTTTACGTGCAAGTGGGAATACGCCGGCTTCCGTTTAAGGCGAAGTCTGTATGCCGTAAAAAAAACGTATAAAATCTAGCGAATAAAATTGCGTTTTTACGTGTAGTTTTTACAACTCTCGACGCTTTTAGCTTAGGCTTTCCTGTATGTTTGTCAGTTTATAGGCACCTTGTTGGGTGAGGCAAATATAAACAAATCGATAAACTAGAAGTTTTCTGTGACTTCGTTTGCATAGAGTCCCTGTTAGGTCAACTTACGGATACGATATGTCAATATCCTTGTAGTGACCAACAAAAAGCAACTTACAACAAAAAGTACTCCAGCGCCATCTATGACACGACGGAAAAACTAACATCCACTAGCAGTAAAGTTTACCTTGACTTAACTATATAGGAAAACCCGACAACAACTGTCGGGCAGTTGCCCACCAGACATAACACCTGTCTGGTCGAAGGATCCTCCCTTTACTATGGGGGATGAGGAACTTTACTCCCTATTCTTCATACCCCTAAATCCAATTTATTGTACCCCTCACACTTCATTGATTATTTTCATTACTACCAAGAGATAGCTAACTAAATGTGCTGTCTCAGCGAAGATTATCAAAAACCCAACTCGGCAAATAATATTAAGATAATACCGTCACGAAACCAGACTCCGTGGTTGCCACTGAGGCATTTCTGATGTTAAATCATATAACACTTTGCCCGACCTGAGAATCGGACCCAGAACTCAATGTTCAGCAGTAGCGTTTGCTACCACTCGACCACCGAGGCAGTAAACTATCTTTAATTTTTATAAATACCTATCCTTATCCTAAATCACCTCTAAATAATATAATAATAATATAGCCTTGACGGCACGGTTGGCGCAGTGGCTGAGCGATCGACTGCTGCGCTGCGTGTCACGTTCGATCCCCGCACGGAACAAATATTTGTATGGCTTACATATAGTTGTTCCGGGTCTGGCTGTTTGTGTATGTGAGTTTAAATGTTTGTAAACGCACCCACGATACAGGAGAAATTTACAGTGTGGCGCAACGTTTTAAAAAAAAATTGCCATTTATTCAGATCTTAAATCTAGAAACAACATTTTCTTCTTACACACTTAAACTTATTCTGATATTTGAAATTTCTTTATTTTCTGAAGATCTGTCTGCCAATCGGCAAAGGCCTCCAACCTTTTCCATTCTGACCTTTCTTGGGCCACTCTGTTCCACATCACTGCTGCCACCTGTCTGATGTCATCATCCCACCTTTTTTGTGGTCCTTTCTTTCTTTTACCTTCTCTGGGGTACCATCTTGTAACTTTCTTACTTCATTTATCGTGACCTCTGATCATATGCCCTGCCCACCTCCATTTAAGTCTTCTGATTTTCATTGCGACACCTATAGTTTTTGTTTTTTTTTTCTAATGGCATAGGTTTTCAATCTGTCCGATTTCTTTATATGCAACATACTCCTTTCCATTGCAATAGGGGTGAAGACTGGGTAAACAAATCGACATTCTATTTTGTCCGTCAAACAGGTAATACAAAAATATTAGACACGTATTTTTTGTTTTATCAAAGTATTACTTAGTTAAAACTCATTAAAGTTGGAGAGTGGGGGCTCACTACGTCACAAGTAGGTGTAAAAATTACCTACACGTGACGTCATGCGCCATTTCAACTCAATATATCTCCGTAATTTTGTGACCACGTGAAAAAAGAAAAACCAGTCCAGTACTTTTCAATAATCTACCCGAAAGACAAATAAAAAAAAATGTGATTATCCCCTATTGCATGTTGTTTGTCATTTCCTGAGTTAAAGTCCAGGATTGGCAGCCATACATAAGGACAGGTAGTATACAGGTGTTGAATAATTTTCTTTTAAATTTTAGATGTAATTTTCTGTCCCTCATAACTTCTTTCAAGACCCAGTACCACTAAATAGACTTCCTTATTATTTTCACAAACAGTCCCACAACACACCAGGTTCACAGTACTTGCACGTACGACTAGACATTCCAGTGTCGAAGGGCATACATAAACATAATCGTGCACTAGTGATGAGTCAATCAGGTATAAACCGCAATGGCGTCGCATAAAGGCCTTTTTTCGCATCACAATACTAACGAGGTCACTGCATGGCTTGAAATTTTAAATACTGTGAATAAGAGTTCTTGGAAAAAGGTGATAAAGTCGTTAGCGAAACGATTTACTATCTACTCGTCATGTTTGCCTGACTGTCCATATGTATGTCACAGCCACTTTATCATGGAAGTCTGGAACGAAGTTTTATTAACTCTTACCAACTTAAATCCCACTGTTCCTAATTATTATAAACCATGAGTCGGGGTAAGGGGGCGATCGATAATTGATTCAAACTGCAAAATAAACCCAATTTATTCAGAGTATCAGTCAATATTAACTCCAATTCTGAAACGGAGCTGCTGTGTTCCAGTTTTGAGCCCATGACATACCCATGAGAGATATTAAGCTTTAACAATGTTTCAAAAACAAACACAATTAAAACCCTTGGTGTTGTGGTCAGTGGGTGTCCACATTTAAATCAATGCTGTCAGCCCATCCTTCACAACGAAGCATATAAAAAAATTGTGCGTGGAGTCCCTCCGCGCGGAAGAAGTGAAACTTCCTAATACTAAATGCATGCATGTATGCATGCATTCGAGTGCCACGTATTCACTCTCGCTCTGTCTCCTTCTATTCCTCCTCCATGGTAGCGTTAAACGTTTAACGCAACCTTGTTGGAAGTCGCGTAAGAAGTTTCACTTCAATAATAGCACAGCAAAAAATGAGCCTACATACTACAAACTACAACTGCTTCGTTGATCGAGAAGTCACAAACGTGACAGCTGAGCAAGGGGCCTTGGTTTCAATTCCCGAGTCAGGCAAAGTGTTATTGTGTTTTTCCGTCTAGATTTGCGCCTGGTTTATGAAAATAGCCTCACCCCCTATTACACGAGACGTAAACGTAACTGGCGACATGTGGGTAATATTAGATACCGACACTTCTGCCTAACCCTTCGGTGATAAACACGTCTGTACGTAGTATAAGTACATAATACACGCGTGATATTATGTACTTATACTACAATGAACAGCAATAAACACGTCTTGTACAGAAATGTAAGCAAGGAAGTATCTTGAGCGTAACCAAGACACTCCATCCTTCATAGCATAAGAAATTCATTATATTCCTAGAGGATAGTAAAGCAGCTCTAACCAGATTTTATACGAGAGGTATCACACTTGAACGCCGTAGATTCGGGGAGCAACGTGCCAAGCTTAGGCAAGTGGCAAACTTGGCAATTGAAGACGCGGCCACTGACCCGACTCGATGTATAGACGTTAGTTAAGATTGAGAGAAGGAAAACTTGCACTTCTGCTAAGTACGTGATATATTGCATATGTAGCCTAGATCATACTGAGATCCTGGGAGTCTGAAATGGCCGCTTTATTATGAAATGTAACGAAATTCATAATAATATCCCATTAAGATTCTGCTAATGTAGCCATTTTGTGCCCCCAGGCTTTCAAAAATTAGCACTAGTCATAAATCATCATCATCATCATCAGCCTATACTGTTCCCACTGCTGGCACACAGGCCTCCTCTCAATGAGAGGGAGTGGGCTGAAATCCACCACGCGGGCCCAGTTCGGGTTGGTAGATGTCACATGTCTTCGAATTTTTAGTTCTAGGACATGCCGGTTTCCTCACGATGTTTTCCTTCACCGTTTTTGAGGGCAGCGGTGATGAAATAAATTACACAAAGTAATGCGCCTGCCTGGGTTCGAGCCCACGGCGTACTGCTCGTAAGTCGGGGTTGCCACCACTGGGCCACTGCTGCTCCTCATAAATGCAATAAATCAACTTGGCATTTAATTTATTCTCCTCTACCTATGTTTGCAACAACACCCTGTCATCCACGATAAATTAACCTGTAGGTACTTTTTGTCTACTCGACTAGACCTTTCTAAAACTTACTTTTAAACTACAAATCGGAACAAAACCGCAACCAAAATGGCCGAGCCTGTCACCAGCCTAAAAACACGATGGTACATAAATAATGGCAGTTTGCAAACACTTGCTCACAAACCCCATTACACATCTATCATGATTCATGGTTGACTCTTTACAACTTTCTTGGGATAACAAATTGACAAAGAGCGAATACACTCAGTTTTCTTTCGTTTTTGTTTAGATGCCTATGGTTGGTATGGAAATAAGTTGGTTGTTAGAATTGTTAGGGTTAGCGCGCACTACAAAAATAAATCGTTGCGAAGAAAATTCGTCAATCTGTGAACAACAGAAATGAGAAATGTACTACAATCCGCGCACTGCGAAAATAAATCGTGCGTATATTTTGTACCCTATGAAGCGATTTTATTTCGCATTTTAAAAGGTGCAACGATTTATTTTCGTAGTGCGCGCTTACCCTTACTATTGGAAACTGGTATAATTATGTTGGCCAGACCTTTTAGGCCAGTAGTTGGTGATGGATTACTGAGTTTGATGGATTTCATGTAGGTATAATATTACCTATTCTGTTACTCTGACGATGTCGGTCGGTTTGTCAATCGCGTTGGTCAAGTCTGAAAGCTAAACATATTTGGAATAAATTGATACATGGATACACATAGTAATATAGAAATAGGACATTTTTTATCCCAGCACCACGTTTCCCTGGGATAATTCCTCCACGAGGGCGAACCAGCGAGCAGCAGCTAGTGATAACATGAAAGTATAAAGCATTCATGAAGTCTATACCTAGTTGTATAATCTGTGGTTTGTATCCAACTGGGATCCATCCATTTCAATATTCCCTAATATAACAGGTGTTGCAAGCTGGATAATGTTTTGTTTAACAAGGAAAGTAAACGCTAAAAATGTTTTTGCTTCACAGGCTTTCTTCCACTTTCTTTTGTGTTAGAACGTTACACGGCTTACAAAATAATGTTTGCTGAAGTATTATTAACTCTTATAACATTAATTTGTATGTAATTAATTCAAGCTTATATTAGAGTGTATTTTTTGTAAGAGTAAGCGGTAATTATTCGTACATTGACGTTGCAAGCGACTGCACTACATTACGCCATTTTGAATTCTTCAAATAATTTTATTTTACATGGCAACATTACGGATATATTTTAACGTGAAGAGGTTTTATGAAAGGTCCGGGAAATAGTTATTGAGAACATTGCTGGCTGAAAGCTGTAGCCTGAGGCATTTTATACTGGGAGGGGCTTGTCGAGGGTTCGATATATAGTTAGATAGGAGCTCAATAACTGTGTAGGACATATAAATCATTAGTGCTCCTTTTCTCAAAATTCATAATTTAGACCCTTGCCTCATGCATTTTACACAGCTTTGATATAAAGATTGCCATGAACTTATTTTTCTGTTTGAATAAATAGTACATTTTAGATTAGTTGAGCGTAGTAAGCCATTTTTAAATTTCCTTATCAATCCTGCTGATTGGCAATGTGTGCCAATATCGTGATATTAATATGGTAGTACTGTATTTATTATCATGGAGAGATGCCAATATGAATACGAGTACGAGTAGGTGCTATGTAAATGAACTTGTATGATAAATGACACATGGTCCGTTTGGACCTTCCCACTTCATTTTGAACCTTGTTACTGTAGGTGGATGACTGATTTTTCTTCTAGATTACGATGATTCACTCAAAGCCAGGCTGTACAGTATTCTTAACATTTAATAATTCAAGGAGGAAGGACTATCTAGACGAATCCCTGCTCGCCTAGTAAAGCGATGATGCGGCCTAGGGTGGAGCACTCTTGCCTAGAAGAAACCAAAATCCAGATTATAATGATCAGAGAACAGAGAAGCCGGGTTTGCATAATACATAGTACATGTGGAAGTAAAGTGCTTCGTTTTCTCTGTTTTTTTTTTAATTTTTTTTTTGGTTATACAATTATATCAGCAGATCCCACATACATAATTTGATCGAGTAGGTATCGCACTTATCTATGAAACAGTCGTTTTTTTTTTTTCATCAACCGAAGAATAACGTCACTTCTTAGGAGTCTAGAAACGCCGGAATTTACACTGTATTGTGTGATTATTATTTTCATAATACTGGGTTGTTATAACGTTGCGCGTTCGTCATACTGTAAATATATTTATAGTTACTGTCCACTGACCTTATTATCTTTCTGCCATGAACACACGCCCTTCTTGTCTGATATCCTACACTTGAGCAGAGCATCTTCACCGGGATTCACTTCAGTATACGTTGGCATCTCAATAAACCTTTGTACAGCATCTGAAAAAAAAATATTCGGGTCAATATTTTTGATATTTCTAACTGCCTCTTTTGTTTAGCAGTCGTGAGTGCTACTGCTGAGCTTTGAGTTGAGTTTGATACCGAAGTTGGGCATAGTCTAACTGTAGCTTCGTTTATTAGGAAGACCTCAAAGTCTAAAAAAAGTAATTAAAAAAAAAAAACATTATTTTATAGTCAAATCGGGAGTTCAATTTCATTAATAACTTTTTTTTATTATCAGATTTTAAGAATAGCACTAAGAAAGAGTTTGCAGTCGATTTAACTTATTATACGTTTTTCGGCTTTGGAAAAAAAAAAATAACTCCACTTAGGTGCCCAAAATTCGCCATTTTTCTTCGTTTTTTATTTTTTATTTTTAAACAATCGCACACTAAGACGAAACTAATAACGTATCCAAATCCAAATTGATTCAGCCGTTGAACATGAACCTCCTTCTGGGTCAGTCAGTTATAAAGTAAAAAAATATTCTTATAAAATATAAAAAATTATCTTTCCCCGTTTTGTAGCACACTGGCGAAATGCGTATACTAAAGAGGACAAAACTATCCCTTGGGGCTACATACAAAAGTGATGTTATGAATATTTTTGTATTTACGAAAGGTTCGGGCAAAAACTGCAAAGGTTTGTTAGATTGATTGATTGACAGAAGTGTCTGAGTTGCGCACAAACGGCTGCATGCAAAACTGCACGTCAGTTCTCTACGTTTTTTTTATCCTTTTTTTTTTAGTTGATCCGAATTTGCATTGCAAGCTCTCTAGGCTCACGTGCGTCGTCCGGTTGGGTGAACTTTAAGTGCGTATTTCACGATCATATTCCATCATATAGGCATATAGGTTTAATATGGGGTTTTGATAGGATGTGAAGCGATAAAGTCCCTTTAGGGTGTTGAAAAGGGAGTTAGGAGATTATAGTAAAACGGGCAGTATCTACATGTGCGGGTTGGTGAGGCCAATTTCACCAAAGAAACTAAACCAACGATCAGCATATTTGAACTACGTTTAAAAGTTGTTAATGGCATCATTGCTATAAGATATTGTCACAGTCAGCTATTGGACGATAATTTTCGATGAGCTGATTGCGCTTTTTTTTTCTTTAGTGAATAGGTCATTATAATTGGCCCTTAATTTATGGTCATTAGAAAAAAAGTAATGAGGTAGAGACGAGTCTTCTATATTTGAATAAATTATCCAAAGCCAACTTTGGATTTTGTACTTACTTTCATACTTATATGATTTCAAAACTTATGTTAACTGATTCCTGTGTGATTGATTGTTGGCAAAGTTGTTGGTTGTTAGCAAGTTAATGATTAGAAACTTTATTAGGCTTCCAAGAAATGCGGGCTTTTGCCTATTCGGATTGCGGGATAGCTAGAGATTATTTTCTTCAATCTCTATTTTCATAATTAAATCAAAGTACATATCAAGAAAGTATGTTTTTTTTTCTGAATCTATCTAGAACAGTAAACCGAGCGTGCGTGTGTGACTAGAATACTAGATTTATGAACGTGATTGAGGCTAAATATCGTACTAGGTGGCGTACTGATCGTTCTCCCCACGGCAAATTGGCGTAAGTATTATGTGTTAATAAATGAACCAGTTCGAAATCTAATACAGGTAGCATCATATTTCGATCAAAACAGCAAGATTTCCTACATCGGAATCCCACAGGAGCAGGCCCCTTTCATAGTAGCAGTTTGTAGATTACCGGCCTATATTCGGGCATTTCCCAGTTACTGACTAACAAACAGAGCAACGATGCTCTGGGGTTCTCAATCAAACGTCAGTCCACTCACTGAAAGGTTGACATACAACGTTAGAAACATGTAGATAAGTGATATAAGGAATGCGTATCTATAATTACAATTCTTTGTTTTTCGTGTGGTTTGCGCCTAACCTGTGGTCTTAAGTCTTTAGGCAGCCTATGAGCCTCTGACTTGGCTTTCCATGCCGTCGAAAAATATCTCTCAGGCATGTTGATTTCTATTATTATCATTTGATACACAAAACATCGTGGTTTTGTGTATCAAATGATAATTATACAAGGTGTTGTTTTGCATCCTCGTCAAATTCAAGGAGGTAACTATGCTAATGATTCTCGTCCTGACTCTATAATAAAATGGGTAGGTAATTTTTCTTATTTTTTCTTATTTAAGTACTGAAATCGGTAACTGTGAACCACCCGTATTTTAAACTCGGGCCGTCTGATTCTCGCCCTATAACCGCGCTTCCACACATACAAACAATGTAAAACGTTTATTCGATAATTTCTTATTCCCTAAACCATGTTAAGGGGGTTATTCTGAAATACTGACAAACGTAAACAACCAAAAAAAGCGTTTATTAATAATTGACTAGGTACCGTAATTTTAATTGATTATTTATGTCTTTTGTGACAACCTCCTGAATTTTGACGAGGATGCAAAACAACACCTTGTACAATACGCACATGAATTCGAAAAATCAGATGTGTGTGTCATGTTTTGGGTTCGAACTCGAGACATATGACTTGGCTGTCCGACAGTCACACCACGAGACTATCAATGATTAGTTTAATCAATGCCATAGTTTACAATACGACATAGTTTAGTAACTATCACACTACTAAAGCTATTACTGCTTCTATCAAAAATAACAATATTGCGTAGATTAGCGTCGCCATCTTGTTTTTAGGGTTCCGTACCCAAAGGGTCAAACGGGACCCTATTACTGAGACTTCGCTGTCCTGTGTCACCAGGCTGTGTCTCATGAACCGTGATAGTTAGCCAGTTGAAATTTCTACAGATTATATATTTCTGTTGATGCTATACCTAACAACAAATACTAAAACCAGAATAAAATAAATATTTAAGCGGGCTCTCATACAAAAAAAGTGTTTTTTTTGCTCGTTTTTATAAATAATGGTACGGAACCCTTAGCACGCGAGTCCGACTCGCACCTGGCCGGTCTTTTTAATACAATTTTCACGGACAATTTCACTAAGCAACGTTCATCGATAGTGCCTTCCAGTAAATATCATTCAAAAACCAAAGAACTATGTATGCTCCTATGCTCCATGCCAGTTGAAAATCTTTGACTGTTCGTGTAAACAGGTACCTACTATCTGGTGTAGCTAGGTAATAATTTCCAAATGAATCGTACCGTGACAGCTGGTAACAACCGTTTTGTTGGGCCTCAGTGGTTAGCAAACAACTAGTGCCAGACAAAAGTTTGCATACGTACAGTAGATGAAGACAAAATGTTTCTGAATTTAATAAGTGTGTCCTTGTTACATTATTATTTTTCTATTATAGTATTTACAATTTAACATTTTAAAATATTTTTATCAACCAGCCACCATAACAGGATCCAAGCTACCGGCCGGTGGTCTGGACTCTTGAGATAGGAACCTCCTAATCATAAGCGCCGTGTCGCTAAGTTCTGCTTTCTGAAACAAGCTCTTGATCCAGCTGCCAAGAAAGAAACATGGTCGAGGCTTTTGGCAAGACATTGCTATTATATTGAGTGACTTAATTTCTATTGTTGGATAATATACTGTTTTCGAAATTTATATAGTTTAAAAGACACACACATTTACAGACACCCACACTGTTACAGATACCCGCACGCACACAGGCACATACGATATCTTTTAATTTCAATTAATTCGAAGCACTCTCTGCTTACTGTTTTTCTGTGTACTTCGTAATTGGCGTAATGTTTAGTATAATAATTTTATGTTCATATATGTACTGTCAGCTGTGAAGTTCCCTTTCTTAAAATAAATAAAATAGTGTTAAAACTATCAGATGACGTTCGTGAACATAAGCACGCACATTACGGAAAATGCTTTAATATTACCAAAATGGACGAAATTCTTTCACAATTTAAGAGTTTATTAAAAATTTATGATTTTCCTGTCCATGCTTTTCTCCGACTTAATTTTTCTATTTTCTATAAATGAAAAAATAAAAAGGTCTGTTTCCAAGAGATGATCCGGTGATAAGCTTCCTTCTTTGTGTCGTATCTTTAATTAATTAGGTTCGTCATTATTTTGTCAGTTGCAGAAGTTATTCAAGTAATGTATTCAATTCCTACAAAAGGTACTCGCGTACGTGAAGCACCTAATAAATTAAATGCGCCTTTACTTTGAAAATAAGTTAAAGAGCTGGATGGAGAATTGGGGGAACATTAGTCAGTAAGAAGGCTTTAAGAGGCATAATTAAATTTGTTAAAGTATTCAATGTAGATGTAGCTACCTAAACATTGTTTAAAATATTCTCAATGTCAGTAGTCGAATAGATATGCTACAATTACATTCATGTAACATTTTTTGATTGATTGTTGGATATTTGGATTTTTTTTTGTAAATAACTAACCTCTTTTACTCATCCATTCAATAGAAATTTCCAACCTATGAGAATGAAAAATAACAAGCTTCCTATATGATTGCAATTGGATTTTATGCACGATTCACGGAAGTTATACGCGGCTATAAAGGAAACGGACAGCCATAAGCAAAACACATAAAGTAGAATGATTTTGAATCCCATTTTTTTTAAGATTTCAAATCCTATAGTTGAATTTTGGGCCGCGTTTTCGAATTTTGAATTGCAATCGTGCACTATAGGTACTTTAGGTTCTATTTTCGAAAATTGAATTTGAATTTTAGAACAGGCTTTAGAGCTAAGCCTTCCCAATTTAAATTCAAACGTATTTAAGGCCCAATTTTTGAACTTGGAAAGTAAATCATGGTAATAACGCCTAATTACTGATTCGTAAGTCAGCATTTGTGGTGTCCTGACGTGCTCGTAGATAAGCCAGACCTAATGACGTCAACCTGTCACTAATTATGCACATATTGTGATGTAAAGCCTACATGGTTCTGCTGAGTAGGGCGAAGCTGTAGGTGTACGCAAACAATCGATAACACTGATTTGCACTGAGGAGGCACTAAGTTCCTAAGACGTGAAAACAATGGAACGCTATTAAGATGTCTGGAGTCCACTGATTCACTCTCAAAAGGACTTATAAAACTAATGCCTGCTTTTGGTGAAACTTAAATGCGCTGGATTTCCAACAATACGTTCAGCATCGAAAGTCGAAATTTCAACAGAGCAATAACATTTAGCCTTTCCTTCAGGTGTCGCCTAATTTGAATGAAAAGAGGCATACCATCATCGATTAATCCATAACTCATTTATCTAGTAGTAGTAGACTAGACTTTGTATAATTGATAACGTAGATCGTAACGTTATCCAAAGGCAAGCAAAGGTCACTCTTTGATATCCTCTTTCCTCCGTCCTTTAGGAAACATTTCTATCTCTCTATCATGCTAGAAATAAGGGCACACAGCCTGTGTGACACAGGCTTCAACGGACTGACGATGGAGGGAGCTACTTTTGATGGAGGGAGCTCTCGTTGCACTATTGGCGCGATTTGGCTCTTGGCGCAGGCATAATTAGCCCAGTTCAACAGGCTGATTGAAATACTAGCTGCTTGTAATCCATATTGGCAGTAACATAGCATTATATCACGTTTGTATTCCCCGTAGGAATAGACAGTGGTGTTGGTATAGGAGACCGACATTTTACCAGTTTTGATTAAGTCTCATGTTATGGTAGCTTTAAGTCATCAGCTAAGAAACAGTCCAAACTACGGGCGTATGGACTATTAAGCGATCTGTTCTACGGACTACCACATTATGAGAAAATCAAAATGGAAAAACTTACTACGCGTGACCCGCCAAGCTTCTCCCTGCAATATTGGTAGTAATCGTCGATAAAAAAAGATGCTAACAAGACACTTCAACGGAAGAAAATCTCAAAAAACAATCCAAAAAACACCATTGATTCAATTTAACCGCCCTTTATGTCGCAAGTGGCTAATGAACGTTCCATATCGTAAGTTGAAAGCTTATTCGCCGCATAAAAGGGTAGGCCCGAATCGTCAGCACCCTACGGCAACATTACAGCAGTTTATGAAGATTGCAAATATTTCTCACAAAGCGCCATCCGCGGCCACTGGCGTATCAAACCTTATTGTTCCCGTGAATGGAGTTTACCAAGTACTTTTCGTTGGTGTTCATTTTTAGTACTGAGCAGTTATTTTGTTGTAAAAGGTTTAGCGGAGTTCCGAGAGCGGTACAGGGATTATAGAAGTTGTTACGTGTTTGGGAACTGTTTAAAACGATGTCGTTTTAACCGTTTTAAGGTGACAGGGAGATAGGAAGCGTCTTTCGTAGTTATGTCTCGGAATTTTTACATCTTTGTTTTCTACCGTAACCGCTGGTAATCGCATAGCCCTAGATTGAAGATGTACGTAACTCTCATTGTGCTGAAGAACACCTTTTACTTAAACATTCCAAAATGAAGAATAAACAAACCAATCTCTTTACATAAAACGTCACCTGAGTTCCACAACTTTTCATAATAGTGTCAGCTCCTTCAAGTAAGCATATCAAATAGAAAATGACGAGGGAGCTCACAGTCGAGAGTGGTATTAATAAAACGGGTCTTAGAAGTGAACACGAAAGGAATATCAAAGAAACCTCCACCTGACATGAAACTACAAAAGCATTCGACCCCTATTTAATAAAAATAAAGAATTTTATACCCCAGCCGAATAGCTACATTGTTATTCATAGCATCGATATCGTAATCCATAAGAATAATCTAGAAATTTTCCTTTCGAATCGAGTATTGCACGAGTTTAACGGTTGCTCATTACGGGTGAGTCGAAAGGCGTGAAGATGGCCTGATAACGAGCGCAGTCACACACACGTGACTCTAGAGCAGATTCGAGCAGTTTCGAGCAGCTCTGACTACTCTGAGTATTTCAGCGCTCAAGTATTTGTTGCAGAGGCTCGATATTTCCTGCCTGTCTTTGAAATATCTAAAGTACTTTCATATAACTACATGATGAACAGCGAAATTGATTTTCTTAGTAACCAGAGGGCCAAAACAAAGTCAATTTTTATGAGCCACAGCTATGATGGAAAAGACAAAAATGTGTGAGATTAATACATAAAATCTACCGAAAAGTGTACCTATCAGTCAGAAGTCTGTGCAGAAATAGAAAACGCTGTAAAAGCAATTTTCACTTTCCAAGACTGTGCAGTTAAACCTCGGGAAACTGGTATTGCCGGGCAATTTGTTTGCGGACGTCCAATGACCTTGACTACGAGTAAATTATTGATAGGTCGCATCTGGCTCTCAACCGACCGACCCCAACATATTTGAGAAAGGCTACGGTTAATTGCCTCCCAAAGTAAAATACTCTTCGCATCTACTTATAAAGCCATTCAAGTTAAAAACTCATATAAAGTACTAGATTATACTCGCGGCTTCGCACGCGTGGATTTTGGTAATTATCCCACGGGATGTACTAACGGGATAAAAAGTCCCCGCTTAGCAAATTTCATCCAAATCCGTTCAGTGGTATTCGCGTGAAAGAGTAACAAACGTTCACCCAAAAAAAAAAAAAAACCGTCCATCCATCCGTCCATCCATCCGTCCATCCATCCGTCCATCCATCCGTCCATCCATCCGTCCATCCATCCTTCCATCCATCTATCCGTCCATCCATCCGTCCATCCCTCCGTCCATCCATCCTTCCATCCATCTATCCATCCGTCCACTCATCTATCCATCCATCCATCCATTCTTGTAAACTTCCGCATTTATAATATTAGTAGAAAGTAGGATTACTAGTAAGGATAACTATGAAAGTTGCGAAAGCAAAGCTGTGTAGATTGCTAGAGTTCGGAATGTTCGGTATCTTTATTGTTCTACCTGCGCTGAATTAAATATTAGTGTAGATTGTTTGTGTAGCTGCTAAAACACTAATATTCCCAGTATCTAGATAGAATGGCGGCTGAATCAAGCCTAGTTGGGAAAATGCTAGCGGGATTGATTGCGCACATGGATGGTGTAGCTGTGTCAGCGGGTGGATTAAGCGCTATTTTTTCGGGAAAAAGCGTGAAATTTGACTAGTATTCGGGTATCAAGTGGATGGGGTATTTCCATGTATTGATCGCTTGGACGAGAACACCTATAAAGAGTCGTTATTTGATTATCACAACAAGCATTCAAATACATTTTGAAAACCCACTAAATTGATAATCGAAATCAAACTATTTTTGCCTAAATTGTGTGTAACTTCACGGTTTCTTTTTTTGTCTTTACAAAAGTATAGACAAAGAAGATAGGGTAAAGTGAAAGAATACCTTTTCTAATAAACTTTGTTGTCCCATCAAGATTTTCACACATCGTTGGGGAAATTCTCGCAATAAGAACCCTCAATGGAACCAATCAAATTCAACTTTTCCGATGATTGTCCCAAAAAGTTTTATTACTCTGCCAATATTGGGCAAATCGTATCAACAAAAATAAATAGACAATCATATTAATTTGTACAAAAAGACATTTATTTTTTAAACTAGACATCACATAATCTTAGAAAAATACTGAAATATGTGTAGTGAGTACCGAACTCACAAGAATTAAAAAATTTTCAATCCAAAACAATAAGAAAAACTTCACATTTCCTAAGTACCTACAAACTCAACAATCTGCACCCCTATTAGTACAAAGATTTTTTTCTTTTTTTTGCTTTGTTGAACAACGACTTTTCTCTATATTGATATCTGAAACTTTTACTAGGTACTAAGGCAGGCAGGCCCTGCTAACTTCAGAACTTCTAAAATTCCCGAGAAGTTCTTCTGATAAAATAGGTTGTCCTTACTTCAACTGAAAATACGACTAAGTGATTATGATATAGGCGTTTTATGATAACTAATCCGTCTGTCAAAATTAAATGGGTCTCTTCTAAAAGCATCTGATAAAAACGTTAAAAAATAGAAAACTTAACTGTGGTTGTTTTTTTGCGTTAAACCTGAAATTTTAAATCTGTACCTATAGATTTCAAAGATTTCAAACAATAATTGTTAGAAAACTTGGGGAGATATGAAGTGCATGTTCGTGAACGGGCGCTGTCAGTTGTGACTGGTCATCTCTTAGCTGCCACGGTTTATTTTAATTAAGTACTTTTTTTATTTTTTTATTACTGATTTAATCGTTTAATACTCTGGACGCTCTTAACTTACCCGTATTTCTACATCATTCTCAAATATTTGTAATTCTCAACATGAATGATGTAACCAAGATTTTGTAACATATTTTGATTTAAAAGAGTGTCCATGGACTTTCTTGCCCATTCTTCTCCATAGAGATCTACGCTACGGAATGGGCAACTACAGTACTTTCACAAGTTATTATGCCTTGTGACTGGGACTGTAGCTTCGCGTTTTATTTTGTTTTTCGACTTTCAAAAGTGTCTGTAATGGTCTAATTGAAATAAATGCTTTGACTTTAACTTTGACTTTGACTTTTGCAAATCTTATAAACAAAGACGTTATTCCTCCCATGTGAGTACCCTTTAGTGATTCTCTTGGGCACATTACCTGCTGACAGCGTTGAGGAGGAGTTTTTTGATACACTTTTATAGTTTTTGTTAGTTTATTTAAATAAGTTTATTTCATATTTTGTAATGGCTAGAATGGAAGTGTCTGATGAGATAACGAGTAATAGAGAAGTATGGAAGAAGAAGACATGCTGCGCCGACCCCAAATAAGTTGGGATGTGAAGAATGATGATTTAATTGTTTTTAATTATTAATGTTTATAGTTAGTTTACTATAACGAGTTTTGATGATAGTGGTTTAATGGCATCTGAAACAAGCGGGCTTGTTTACAAATAAAAAAACATTATCATCTACTAGGAATTTGCGCTATCAACTTCATATTCCACGGTCAATATTTAAAACTGAAAATAGACACTAGGGATGGTGAACCAATGGCACGCGTGCTGTTGGTGGCACACGACACACTTTTTTGGAGCATGCCGTTACTCATATAACAGAAACCTTTAATACTATACAGTGCCAAAAGTAATTTTTGGTAGTAAATAAAGAATTTTAAGAATAAAGACTTTCTTTTTCCTAAGAATCACTAAATCATAAAAATTATTTGGCGACACATCTATGGCCTCATCAAACATTTCTTTAGAAATGGCACGTTGATCCCTAAAGGTTCGTCACCCCTGCACTAGATAGACACTATTATAGTTTCACAAAGATAGCTTTCACCTGCAATACAAACAAAATCATACTGCGATCCTCCCGGTGCCAAGTATGGTAATTATGCCATTGTTTCTCCGAAACGCAGCGCTGAACGTGATACTGATGATAAATAGATTCATACATAAAACCGTCACGCTTGCTATCATTGTGGACTAAGCACTAGTCATGATATACGGTTTTAAGTAGCATTGTGTGTGAGTCACTGTTAATCAGGGTACACGATTTTAAGCTTGGGTGAATCGAAGTTTATGATAAACCAAAGTTTAATGATGGTGAAGGAAAGTACCCTGAAAACTGGGTTTGTGCCTGGTTGATGGGAATAGGCTAAAAAACGGGTCATTTAGAGGCGAAATGGGGTGTAAGGTACCTACTACATCCGGGTCACCTATATCTGACCCTTTGGGGTAAGCGGGCGTGATGCTATGCTTATTTAATTTGAAGCATGGGTGAATCGAAGTTTACCAGATGGTAAAAGTAAAAATATTGCCAAAAAAAAAGACAACACTTCAGAGTTAGTGTGGTTACCAGCAAGCGTAGCATGAACGCCGTAGAAACGTGCTATGTCGACGCAAGAATCGACAAACTGACACTTTGTTATCGTCTATCTGTCAGTATGTCGATTCTTCTGAAAACAAAACTCGTTTCTACAGTGGTCATGCTACGCGTGCAGCCTGAACCTTTTCTGTATAACTCTAACCAAAGCAATCGGTCGCGCGAATTCGCGAACGTCGCGTTCATAATGTCACCCATTTGTTCGAAAAACCTCCAGGTTCCGAACAAAAACGCGACAGTCCTGTGATCGCACAACGATCGCTTTGATAACGATACAGCATAAGACTTGACATTTGACCTATAAAAAGGACAATTACCTACTGGCTAATAAACAATAGCCTCATTTAACTCCAAATCCTATATTTCTCTACTGCTGGACAAAGGTCGATCCTAAAAACCGATATCTATTACTCGTAGTGAACGCGGGGGTTGTGAAAGGTGGAATAGGGGAGGGGGGGAGGTCCGGGGTTGGTGACCGCTAAGCCAGGATTATCTTAATTGTTAAGTATTCTAAGTTGTCGTCAATACTGGTAAAATTAAACTTAATAGCTTACCCACTTTTTTTAAGGTGATGTCATTGTTAAGAAATGCTAATCGTTTTTAATCTTTAGTAATAAGTTTGTGGCTGATTTAACTTTTGCTTTGATAGTATCTATATAAATTCTGATCAATTGTCTACAAAATGTATGAAATTCGACATTCAACAAAAAAAGTAAGTAAGGTTTGTCTGCCCGTCTGTTTGTCTTACCTTGGACAGATTTGGCCAACGATAAAATCGAGTCGTAATAAATACAATTGAAGTGTCTGTTTGTAATATTAAAATTTCTACATGCATATGAATACAAATATAGCCTTATAAAATAGGTTTTATTTATCAAAATAACTTTTTTTACAATTTTTATCTGTGTTCGTCTGTTTGTTCCGGCTAATCTCTGAAATTTCACGCGGACGAAGACGCGGGCACAGCTAGTTGAAGATAATATTCAAACTACGCGCGCGCGTAAAATAATAAATAACTGGCAAGCGCCAGCCAAATCGAAAGTTTAACACTCAAAATCAGCTGAAAATCTGCATTTTCCGATCGAAGATATCCAATAAAAGGTAACACCCAAATCCACCTTACATTATCAATTTAATCTTCACACACAATCAACATTACTCATCAATGTTCTCTTCTATCATTTCCAATATCTATCGTCCGTATATAACTCAAACGTTCCATGAATAATAATGTTTCCTAATGTAACGAATTTCATTCATTGTTGTTTGATTCATATCAGTATGCCGTATAATTGTTTTATTGTTGTTGATAACAAAAGTAACTCAAAACTCATGAACATAATTTTCATTTTCCATTAACTCATCTAGGGCATTCTAGGGTGACCATCTTTTCGGATTAGTCTGGACAGATCCATGGTCCATCATGGGTCTTCATCAAAATTTTTTTCTTCGTCATTTGTCAGCTGCTAGGTTGAAATGGAACTGGGCTGATCACATCTGCCGCATGTCGGAGGAGCAATGGGCAAAAAGAACCACTTATTGGATACCCAATAGCAAGAAACGAAAGCCCACAGTCAGATGGCGGGATGAGTACTCTTTCTCCAAGGACTGGCGTACAATCGCACTTCTTCTACTTCTTAGCGTGTCGATGACAATTCAAATCGGCTCTGCGAACTTCTGTTGGCAATATGCCTGCCAGTAGATATAGCTTCTGTACTGGGGTCGGTTTGAGGCAACCAGTGATGATCGACGTTTCATTCAGAGCTTATCCATTAACTTTGCATGGACAGAGCGACTCCACACAGGGCACGCCAATTCACCCGCAGAGAAAGATAGCGCCAGCCCAGTAGTCCGCATGACGTCAGACGAAGCACCCCACTTTGACGAGATTCGTCGCCGTAAAAGACTATTGGGAGTGACAATCACTAGATCGCGAAGTGGAAGGTGGAAAGGGAGGCCTTTGCCCTGCAGTAGGACAATATAGGCTTATAATAATAATTGTCCTGAATTCTTTAAAAAAAAATATAAAACTGACATGAATCTCTATCGAAAACATAAATTGAAAAGTAACATTTTCGGACTTTTATCAGGACTTTTCAAATTGAAATGGTAACCCTACTTCCATCCATTAAACTTATCACTATTACTGGGAAACAGGAACCGGAATAGTCCTCCCATAAAAGGAATAAAATCAAAAATTTTGCACATAAAATGCTATCGGAGCGATGTTTCGAGAACTAAAACGACATTGGTATCGCTTGGGACGTGGAGGTCCAGGGATGGGTCTCGAATGATTAGATAGGATACCAAGCTGATATCCATATATGAAGTTGAAATACACCGACCGTATATTTGTGTACCTTAGGACTCAAGGTCACGAACAGCAGAAAAAGTTGAATAAGTATTCACGTATTGTATCTTCATATTTTCATCAGCTGCCTAGACTTTTCCCAACTGTGTTTAGGTCTGTTTCATTTTTGACACTGAGCGAGTGAATATCCAACCTTCTAAACACAGTTACTGCGACAATCTCCCCCCTTTGTAAGATAGTCATACTTTCAGTTTTCTCATTACACACAACGACTGTCATTGATCTACAAATTTTATCATCTAAATGTAACTCCGGAAAATAACGTTTGAAATCAGGAAATATCACATGTGTATCTAATAGAAGATTGAGATTATTGGAATCTCTGAAGCATTGAGGATCTATTCGTGTTAATCAAATTCCGAAGGTGTAACGAACTCTTTCAGTGATGATACACACATAATAATATGCCGATGTGGCTATTGGGGCAAGTTTACCTCCAGCAGTGGATGGATGTGATGGAGGATTTTGGTTGAAGTGATGATTATGATGGTGAATATGCTCAGATAAGATGCAGATCCTAACCTAACACAGCCAGGCAAAGCTAATTTGTTGTCAAAATCATCATCAGCCTACAACTGCAGTCCACTGTTGGTCATAGGCAATCTCAATAGCACGCCACTCAATTTGATTCTCGGCAGCTCTCATCCAGTTGCGTCCAGCCACCCTGCGATGATCCTCGTTCCACCGAGCCTGATTGCGTCCCGGCTTACGCTTACCGATTCGCAATAAAAACGACGACCAAATAATCGAGATAAATAAAAGAGAGTGTCGATGATAATCTAAATCAGTAAAGTCCATCAATTCTTGGAACGTGTAGACAACAGGATAGGTAGGACACAATATTATAAGTCCCATCGTTTGCAAAACAACAATTTTAGACATGAGAAGAAAGAAACTCATTTAGACTCCAGAACAGTGGTGAAATTATATGAACTGCTACAGACTTCTAGAAATTGGACAAAGACATTTAAACCACATACATCACCATCTACTAGCCTTTTTATTTTATTTATTAAGGGACAAAAAATTGCTACAATACGTGTTGGATCAGTGGAAAGATAATACAAAATATTAACAGTATTATAGCTCACTATATTTTCCACATATTAATCTTTTTCTCAAGAATGCTGGGGTCCAACCTAACCGGATGCAGCTGAATACCATTATTTTACATGGAGTGACTGCCTTTCTGACCTCCACAACCCAATTAGGACTGGGTTATACGACATCCCTTGGTAAGGCTGGTTGTCAGACTTCCGGGCCACTGACTACCTGTAACGAGTATCAAAAGATCTATTCATGACAGCCGGGACAACAGCTTAAAGTGCTTTCAGAGGCACGAAGCAAACTCGGTATGTAAACCACATACATATTGTTCCATATTAGGCCTATGCGTTACTTCGTTAATTCGCCAGTGGACATTAAAGCGGTTAGATAGTTTGTAATAGCCCATTGATGTCCTCTCAGAAGGCTTCCTCCATAGACCCTTAAGTTAATGTTCTTGGGTGGATCATATCACTACTCATAACGTGATTATATTGTGTCCAACCATTTGTAGGACACTGTGACCTAATTCCGGCCTTGTATGAAGTACAAGCGGATTTGTGTTACATGCATAAAATTTATTGTGTTACAGCAAAAATCCGATTAGTTTGGGAATTTGATTTCGTCAATCAATGCTGCCAGTATTTTTTTTATGATTCGTCTATGACAGATATTTGATACAATGACATAATATTCAGTAGTTCGGATATTTGAAGTATTAATTGTATCCCAATGTCAACACTTTGCTTAGGAACGAAATTCAAATTATCTTATTTGCAGTCTAACGGCAGACGTAATCCCTTGGTTGGGCGTACTACGTGCTAAGCTCTCAAGAAAACACTATCAGACAACTTCAGAGGTTCATGACAAGTATAAATCGCTTTAAAAACTTTCAACCAGACTGTCATAAGAATTTCAGCAGTTTACGTCAAAGTCTGACAACCAGTCTTACCAAGGGGTATCGTATTTTGCAGTACTAAATAAGTTGTGGAGGTCAGATAAGCAGTCCCGCCATGTATAATGCGGGTTAGACTAGAAGCCGACCCCAAAATAGTTGCGAATAGGTTAAGCAGATGATGATGCCGTCAATCGATACATATTTTGACTTTTGAATAAACATTATCTCTGTTAGAACTCTCTGTCTACTCATAGATCATTAGGACAATTCCCACGCTCCCAAGATTTCCAGAAAGTTGAAAAGTTCATTTCTGTTTTTCTTCCACACCAAAGCATGTCACTTGAAGTGAGTATTATAATGAGCTTCAAAACAAACGTACAACAGACTCTTCTGTCACAAAATAAAGGCATATTTACTCTGTCTCGGTTAGCGGAGCCAGCCACTAAGTACATCTCAGACTACATGTTTGACGGCGCCTTACTTACTCAGCGAGTTTGAGGGAATTCACATACATATGTACATTTACTAAGTATCACATAAATCACTCATGATGAGAAACAATTCATTTCGATTGGCTTCTCATCGTTTGGTTTTGAAAGTTTTGAATAAAGTTGGTTTGATAGGAATTGGGAACACAATATCTGTGAAAATATTAGATCAAGTTTTTGTTTTGAACTAACTGGATTTTTTACTCAATCCAGTAGGTATACAGGGTGAGTATTTACCAAGTGGGTATGGTGTGTTGATGGTCAAATCCGAAACTATGCGGAATAGCGTCTTTGATTGAAAGCTTTCATCAAATTGGGCTCGAGACTCCTTTGAGTACTTTCCGCTATTCCTCATAGCTTCGGATTTTGCTATTCACGCCCACTTGAAAAGTTCAACCTGTATACCTCGCAAGTCTAGGTTTAGAAAGAGAAGTGACTTTCGATTTAGAAAAAGTCGTATCTAAAGTACATCTATCCTGAAGGGTTCGCTTTCTTAGAAGTTACGTCTATAGTAGTACGCAACAGAGCTTGGCAGGTTTACAGCCTACTGGGACATTATTCCAGCTAAGATACTTTGAAAAACTATTCAAGTATTCATAGCAAAGAGATAACTTTTCTTTCCACTTACTTTACTTTAAACATAACATGGCTGGTTTTCACCCGCTTCATTTAGAAATATGGCAACCATTTCTTTGGCCGATATCTTGGGAACACTATAAAATATTGAGATAAAAAACAACAGCTTCTTTTAGACGCTAGAGAATTTTTACTAAAAGTTTTAGACTCAAGATATTATGTATTTATTATTTATTTATTTTACAAAACAAGCGATGTTGTTCACACTCATGATATTCCGTTTTTAAATATCTAAACGGTCGCGGTCCCAAAATAGGTTGTTCGGAAAATGTGAATTCGTATTATGCGTATTCTTTTATTATTTTTTTGACCGTGTGTTGAGCCATGGAGAACACACAACCGTGGGTTGAACAAAAATTAATAAATGCTGAAAAATACATTCAAATGATGTTTGGAAAGATTTTTTCAAACCCATAATTTTGTGTTTTTTCAGGCTTTTTTATCTTATTAAGTCTATATTTCTTTTAGGTAATATTTTTCCAAAGGATTTTTTTTTAAATTCTATGAACTGAAAAGTGAGTCGTGGCTCATTAGTAGAATAAAAATAATGACAAAAAACTTCGCAGATACGTCGTTAGCCTTAGTTCTACATTTAGCTAGCTTCATAGGACTTACAAGCGATGAATTTATTTAACAAAACCTTCACTGGAAAACGGTCTAAGTGGCGGAAACTGTGCCAGAATCCAGTCTGTAATTTTCTAGATTAGCCCGAAGTACGGAGAGACGCAGTTAGTTATATTTAACTGTACGTGGAGGTTTAAAAGTTAAGTCGTCTTCATCATCATGAATTCGACTTCTAGTCCAGACTGGCTTACTGAGCTTTGTGTCGGTCAGTTATTTGACAGACTATCAATTATTGAAAATACCTCTATCTTCTTTTTCGTGTGGTTAATGCCTAACCAGGGGGTCTACTAACTAAGCACGAAATCCGTAGTTTCAGCCGAAGTTACGGACGTTTCCTACTCCGTATCACTTACGGACATAAGATTCGTTAGGGCCCCGAACCAAAAATGAATGACAACACGATTGGACAGTTCTCCTTTAATCCCGATTTGCTTTCAAAACTCATGAATTTGAAAAGTTTAGGGAGTAGGGTTAATTTCGAAGTATAAAGCTAGTAACGGATGAACCATAATTTTCACTGACGGACGGACGGAGAGTAGACTCCCAGGTGTCAAAAAATATAATAAAAAAGGTGGTCATCGTGTGGACGAGGTTTTGTTTAAAAATAAGCAGATGCAGCTTTGGTCGACTGTACATTTCCAAGTTCTATCTTTTTATCTTTCCACTATCTAAGTAATGGATGCTACAGATACAGATTACTTCATATTTGCTGTTTGATCCGTAAACGAGAAGCAAATACAGTGAGAGCGTGTCGTTTTGCGCCAGTTACGGCCAATTGAGCGAAAAGCGATTACTTAATGGCGCAGTCCGTCTGTTTACGTACTCCGCGTACTCACTATAGTGCGGGGCTTTTATACTCGATTTGTTACTTACTGTTATTGAATCGAATGCTGCTCTTTTATTGCAAACAGTGACACCCCATGCTAGGGAGGGGAAAAGGGACCGATAATGAAATTTTTATATACTTATTTACTGAAATAGATTTTTATATGGTGTGGTAACAACTGACAACATGTTTGATTTTTGAAGTGAAACTTCTTATGCGACTTCCAACAAGTTTAACGTTTTCATGGAGGGGGAATATTTTCTATTACCCACTAAGAGATGGCGCTATTACAAGATTTGTGACTACGTAGTTCACTAGGTACGCAAGATGGCCTGCAAATAGTCATGCATTCGACTCTTCGGTCTGACCAGCCTTCGCTCAGTTTCCATGAGTAGAATAACCTCGATAAACTTTTACAGTAACAAAAAGTGTACAACAATAAAACAATAAAATATTATTTAGAAGCTCAATAAAATAACGCACTGAAAAAAATAATTAGTTGAATCAACACTTATTCAACCTTTTTTTGTGTTAATATAGAACCTACATATAAGATTTGTTGAATCAAACAAACTGAAATTGTTACTTTTAAAAGGTAAATTTAACCAAACCCAGTAAGGTTGTTTCAACACTGTTTTGAAATGGTAATGCTTAAATATTTTTGTTATTTTGACTAAATTTATCTGTTGATTCTAGTATTTAATTAAATGTAAGGTGTTGACAACTTTATTCACACTAGTTAATTAAACGAATTGTATAGTTGATGGGAACATTTGCAAATAGTTGAATCAATTTTGTAAATTTGACTAAGTTCATTTGCTGATTCCACTTAACATTATGTTGACATTACCGAATTATTAGTTAAATTGACCGCTCTGCGATTATACATGAAAAAATATGTTAGCTTAACCCATTTTTTTGGTTGTAACAACAATTAGATTTTAAATTTGTTATATTGAATGTATTACTACGGTTGTCACAACGTAATTTATTGTTGACTCAACTGTTAAGGAATCAACATTCAGAAATTCAACTGTTAGTTTTTTCAGTGCGAGAGTGAATGCGTGGCACTCGAACGCATGCGTGTAGAATTATGAAGTTTCACTTCTTCCGCGCGGAGGGACTCCACGCACGATTAGGCACAGATGTACCTAACAGTACACCCACATTTCGTCAGTTATGTTTAAGTCCTATGTAATAGGGGAGAGTCTATTGCCACTAACCGGGCATAAATCCCGAGTCCATGGTTGCTACTGTTTTTATTTATTTGGTAATTATCATAAGTCTGGCAAAAACAGCCACTCTGAAAAAACAAAGCTCCGTAAAAACATAATAAAACAATAAAGACATAATATTGAATTGTTAACAGCAGGTACGGCCATTAAAAAATGTTAATCTTTTTTCGTATTTATTTACTCAGTCTCCGAACGAAATTGAACTAATTACATTAACATCAAAATTCGATTCAATATAATAAACCGTCCATTATGAACGCGGGAAAAAATCAACCCAAATTCGAACGAGCAATCAAATAAACGCAAACATTCGCCATTTTTCAAACTAAACGCGACACACACAATGAGGAGGGGTCCATCAATCACCTGTCCCAACAAAAGGCGAAGCATAGACAACTGCCCAGAGGCTGAGTGCTTATTCTATTATATCGCTTTATACTACTTACAAAGTTAAGTCTGCGGTCATTAGTGGCGCTGGTGGACGCACAATGGACCGTTCCTCCGAACAAATGGCGTAGTTCCAAATTCAAACGCACGCAACACTAGCTTTGTGATCGAGTATCTTGATAATAGCCCCGTGGGAAGTGTACCAAGTGTATTGAATGATTATTTTTTGGAACCGTTAATAGTTTTTCGTTGGTTTTGGTTACATAATTACCTACGTTCTGTAGTGAGAACATTTTGCCGCCTATCTTAACTCTGTGCTGTTCGCGACTGCAGTCGTGCGAACTTTAAAGAAGTTAATTAGCCTACTTTAATGCCGCCGCCGGACTATTTTAGTTCGTAAGTTTTAATGAAGCGTAAAAAGCTGTTATTAAAATTTATAGTTCCTATTTGAACATGCAAATTTTGTTTAATTATAGGTCTGTGGGTAGAGTACATTCAATTATACACTCAAACATGAAAAAATAGTGGATGGTATGAATATTAGTAGCTACCTGAGATATTTACCATCGTAAAAACAAGGAACCGATCAAATAACAAAAGCTCTGCACCGCAATGTCTAATAACTTTCAGTTATGCGATTGCCGTCAGTATTTATCGTTATATTATTGATATTTTTTGTTTTTATACAAAAATACGTTTAGAAAAAAGCAATAAAAATGTAGATGCATCCAATTCGGTTGTGCGAGATCGAGATCTATGTAAAATATATGCACCGTTGGACGCAAACATGCAATAAAAATATTATGTTTTATTCAACAGAGCACGCTCGGAAACAATATACCAGACCGAAGAGTTTATTGGATAGTTATATAAAATGAAATATGTAAATTTCATTACGGAGAAATACGTAGATAGAATTATTTGCTCGACCCGGTACGATTTTAGGCAATCTCCTATGGTAAAGCGTCCGATCCGTGTTGTCTTGGTTTTATGAGTTACCTTCGTCAGAAAAAAATATAAAATATATCAAAAAGCTATTGTTTTGTATATAAAATACCGCACGTAATTGAGGTATTTGGCTTGTTTAATTGGATTAAATGCTCACATACTCCAAAACATTCCAATAGGGCAAGTTCCTACCGCCATGCCAGTACAATAACTTCGTTATTATTTCTCCTTCACGCTCAAGGCCTTATTAAAACTACATTCTGGCATACAATACATTCAACCTTACACGTAAGCATGCATGCATGAATGTTCCAACTTCCAACTTGTGCAGATTATCTGAATAGTTTACAAACAAAACTGCGCGTTGTTGACTAATGCTATATCGCGACACAAAGTTTATACAGCCAGATCATATTTCCAAATAAACATTCGATACATATTCAGTAGCCTGCCGCAAACACCGGCGAAAGTGCCCACCTAACTATAACGGGCGATAACATCGGAAATTGAAAACAGAACATCCACATTGTATTGTTGCAGTACATACAGCCAAAGCAAACAGACGGTCACGTCTAATGTCTTTTTAATAGCCACGCCGACAATCAATTATAGAATCCTGTCCCGAACAGGCTCACTTGGCGACTTTTTCATATAAATGTCGATAGGCAAGCCAGTAAAAAATAATTGAAAAAGCGCAACTAACAGGCGCGAAATCAGTGTGTAACGAAATACAAACACAAGCGTGGATAACCAGACGCTTGTACACGAATTCTTAAGAAATTCCAAACAACAATTATTCATGGAAAACAATGCGTACGACGGACGTTATATTTAACTCTCGGAATATTAAAATCATCTAAACAATCTTACGAATTGCATAGTCACAGTCACGTCGGAAAGTTGACTGTATAGCTATTACCGATACTCACTCACAGCTCAGCATTAGCCTTACAAAAGAAATAAGTTTAAAAAAGTACGACAAAAAGAGTTCGATGTCACGCCCATGCAGTTCCGAAGGTTCTCACGCGATCGCGCGCGTCTCGAGCAAACAAAACCAGTACTGCGTCATTGTAACCTGAAACCAGAACGCCCACTTTCTTGAGCACTCAAACCATCTCTCGTCACTCGAGGAACAACATTACTTTAAGTGGAAGGAAGGCAGCAATGTAAAAGGAGAGCGTAGATAAGACCGACGAGGATGCGCTCTAAGGCTTCGTAACAAGAGTGACCGCAGTACAATATCCTACTGCGGGCCTAATGTTACAAAAAGTGTGAGCCGCGAGGTTCGACACGTTTGTATGTGAGTTACAAATTTTACCATCCCGTGGGAACTGTCCGGCGGCGATGTGATAATTGCTCCGTTTGCCCAAAGCAATGAACAAACCCTGGACCAAGTAAAGCGAATATAAACAGGTAATTATAGGGACCCACGAGAAAGTATAGGGATGGGGCAAGATGGGGGACGGAATGATAGGGATTGATATGAATTATTGAAATGGATTTGTGTCGGACCAACTTAATGATACATCTCGCCGGTTCCCAAACTTGGAAATTGGAATTTATGATGATTTATAAGTTTAGGCAGTTTAGCGCGACGAAATGAATTATGGATGTTTAGCGTTGATAAATAATTTGTTGGATTCAACATTGAATAAGTTTCGCAATGTTTTGGAATCATTTGATGTTTTTCGTTCCGGGAATTTGTATTGTAAATATTTCAGACTGTGATTACTGTGATTAGCATTACAAACCTAAAAAGAAAGTTAAAAGAAACATTAATTTTAATGTCCGCGAGGAAAAAACCAAACGAACTAATCAATGAATTAGAAAAAGAAGTGCTAATTGCAGAGCCTAATGTAGAAGTGCTAAACAACCCAGTTTTTCAGGTCAGCTCAGTTTAACACCATACACTACTCCAATTTGGCGGAGAGCAATCGAATTAACTGATGCTCGCCAAATTCCAGTCGTATGCAACTGATATTTTGCACTTATGGAGGCAGAATTTAATTTTTGATATGAATGCCAAGTGGAACAGCAACAATAAGGGGATTGTTCTAGATAATGGAGAAGCGTTAAATATAGCTCAGAATGAAGACATTATTAATTATATGTCTGTAAAGGAAATGAATCCGGAACATGACAATAAAATAAGCGCTGAGTCGATACGAAATTGGCTCGGTTTCCTGCGCGCGGGCCCCGTGTCGTCGCCTGCGCAGTCAACCGCGACAGCCCCACGTACACTCAATCTCGTTGTAAACAAATATTTGCTTTATAACCCCGTGACGCCAGTGGGATACCACTTTTTACTTCTATCTTAATTCGTTTTACATTTATTTTCTTGGCAATGACTTGTAAAGTTGTAACAATATTTTTTTGTCGATCTAAGGTCGATGCTAAAGAATTCACAAAAAATGTCAATGGATTTTTAGATTCTATTAACGCTGAATAAATAAATCGACTAAACATTCAAGATTGGAACAAAAGAGTTGATAAAGATAGACTCTATAGAAAGCGATCGTAAAGTTCAAGCGACTGGAATTCTGTACAAAGATTTCGGGAGATAATTTACAATTTGCAGATAAATTCCGAATTTTAGACAGAAAATGTTATCAAATATCTTGATCTAAATTAAAGGGGCTAAGTGTTTTTTTATTAGAGAGGACGGTAAATATGCTTCCTATTATAATAATATCTGTGAATTTCATTTCCGAAATCCAATCGCGGTGCAAACGGATCAAAGGCAACAAACATTAATAACAGCAGGAACTATAGCCAAATCAACGAGTTTCAAACATTTAATTCGTCCTATCTATATCTGGGGTTTGTTCAAAGCCACCGGAGTGAGACCCCTATTGAAATCATAAGCCGTGAGACGGACCAGCGACCGGACGCGGGATGCAAAGGTTCAATGGAAAGGGCGAAGCACCCTCCTTATCAAAACTGCTTTCAAGTTCTCTGAACAGTAAACCTATTTGCCTTCCAATCCATCAAAGTTTACGATAAAGGTCTTTATCGTATTTTCTATTTAAAATAGTGTATTGGACGAAAAAGGGAAAGGTCCTATTGATATCGGAGTCAATATTAGTTTATAATATCGATACGGTATTATTTGTTCCAACAAAGATTAAGGTTTTTTACACGGTATGTTAGCTCGTATGTTATATATGTATAACTGCCCCAAATGTGAGGGATAAGGGACGATTATATTTTCTTTCGAGTATTTCCAATATCTTTGGTAAGTATAGATATGTAAATACAAGCCCTTTATTGCTTTTTACTCGAGAGGCAGCTGTGACGAAGTTTACATAACTAAATAGGTACTTAGGTAAGTAATATTTTTTATTTGGGATTTGAAATAAAGTTTTTTTGTAGTAGGAACGCATTCTATTTCATAAGCTCTTTAACGGTCATTCGTCAATCCCGGCAATATTTCAAATGGAGTTCTATTTCCGTCATGGCAACTCAATCCGTCTTCGCAGCCAGTTCTTTCTATACATAATGAAACTTATGTTTCCATCCTTCGTGCCCAGCTGAGTTCCTTTCAGCACCTTTCACAAGACGTATCGAGCCAGCATTTATGGCGTATTACGTATGGCTATGATTGTAACCACCAACACCAAATGATGACAGATTGCTGGCCAGCTGCCAACCGGTGCCATTAAGTAGCCATGTCTTTAAGTTGCCACTTATAACTTTGTGCGGACGGCAAAGTAACATTAGTACTTCATTTTCTATTCTCGTTGCTTGCGTAAATATTTATGAAACGTATTTCAGGAGGAAATTGATATCGCAGAACATTTTATACTCATGTATGCAAACAATATATTGAATGGGTTCACTCCCAAAATATTAGATTGGTGACGCACACATACATGCGCTAAGCTCAACTCTCACCCGTGTCACAGGTGTTCACAATAGATTGTTTTTAGCTAAATGCCTAAGCGTTCGGCTTTTGGTTAAAACCAACCGTTACACCTTGGCTTTATGCCAAAATACGAAACCGAATGTACAACAGACTTACCCACGTACTGATATAAGCACCTAAGTTATATTTTGTTGTATTACTCTTGGGGCTTCCGCGTGATACATCAACATTTTGTTCGAAGGTATAAGATAAGGTATTTTCTCTTTAATAACCAGACAAACAGCGAGTGGAACTTCCTTTTCTTTTTGCGGTAAAGAAAATATACTTTGTTGTGGATAACCACAGCACTAGCGTTACGCCTGACATGATGTTTCTTTACAAAACCAGGAAACGAAACAGTTATTTTTCGACGTTAAATTGAAATCCATATCAATTAATCAATAATAGTTGATAATAATCATAAAATTATTAACGATCGAATCACGATTGTCGTTGAAGTACCAAAATAAAGACACAGGCATGTTCAACAAATTGAAAAATCAAAACACAAACAAATCAGAGAATGGTACCGGCACGGATTGGCACAGGTTGTTAAACCTCCTTGTGATGTTAGGGTGAGGGTAGCAGGCGCCTTGATAACTCACAAACATGACTGTTTAGGGACAAACACCAAATTGTGGATGACATGAAAATTCGCTTCATAAATGATACAGTTCCGCTTTCAACCATAAATCACATCATTTAGCAGGCTGACACAGAGCTGAAACTATATTTGTGTTTCAATTTGGCGTGTCAATTAGAATATTATATTAGGTAGTTAGTAAGCTACTGCTATGTACACAAAGAAGAGCATAGAAGAGGCAAAATACTACAACAGTTATTCATTCCCAAAATGTGTCTACCAATAAGGCACGTTCCGAAAAATTAACCCTTAAACGCGCGAAACAGGCCATCGTGTTTATAAAGCCATCAAAGTCAAAAAAATAAAGAATTTACTGAACTAATCTCGATGAAAGGAAACCGTAAATTCTCAGCTGCTTTCTACAAAGTTGTATTATACGATGGATATACTAAAAGATTCCGTCTTGGATACTAGTATAGGCATTGGTCACGCCAAGTTTTGAACCTACAGTAGCCTAATGACGGAGCCACTGCCTGGTAATCGAGAGGTCATAAGTTCATGAGAGAGCCACTCCCTGCTGGGTTGAGACGCTAGGGCTACCACAGTTATACAGTCTATAAGTCTATCTAAACTCATATTATAAAGAGGTTACATTTGTTTGTAAGTTTGTACGTAGTAGGTAATCTCCGGAACTATAAATCCGATTTCGAAAATTCTTTCAATAATGGCAAACTGAAATCATTCCCGAATAACATAGGCTATATTTCAAACGTTTCGATGAAATAATCTACGACCATAAGGCGACGGAAGCCGTGGGTACAAGATATGTAGTAATATTAAATATGATGAGGTAAAGATTGTAAGTTTGGATAAAAGAGGTAAACTCCAAAACTATTCGTCCGATTTCATTTGTGTCGCTAATGGAAAGCCTACACTATTACCGAGTGAAATAGGTTTGTTTCTTCAACGCGTACGAATTAGCAGGCAGAAGCTACTCATTAATAGCGAGCAAATTATTCGGGCCAAAATTCAGAATTTCTTGTTAAATATTATACAAACTAATCATTCGCTGGATTAACTATCTCAACAATATATCTATGTTCTTGTCGGCTTCTTGTAAGTTCTCTTCCTGTTTATTAATTAGTATATTATTAATTTTATATGTGTAAGATAGGGAAAACATGTAATCTACATATACTGGTAACTGAAAAGGTATTATTGAAATGAAAGAGTGAAATCGTATGTTTATGCGCCAACTTTGAAAGTCCTAAATAAAATGAAAACAGTTCTACGTCCAATTAATGCCATAATTGGCTGCTTGAGCCAATTTCACGTGGTATACAAGCTAATCGATACCTGTAAACCACCGTGTCATGCCTCAGGGGGCTCATTCGAAAGCGATCCACTCCACCAAAACGGCAGAAAATGCACAAACAAAAATACAAGACAATTTATAATCAAAATTCGAACTGACAGGGTTGCCATATCTGTCCTGTTCGGCATTTTGTCGGTCACAGACCCGGTAAAATGTACTCTGAAAACTCGGCATAAAATAAACTGTGGAAAAGGTAGCTAGATGAACTCAGTATTGATAAAAAATAGATTCTTTTCTCTTTGGGGCCTTTGACGCGGGTACAGAATTGGGTAGCAATGGGCTGAACTTTGTTTCTGTGTTCTTTATTTATCAACCTATACTTTTCCACAACTAGCCAAAGGCCTTCCTCATACTCATCCATATTTATTTGTCCATCGCTTTCCTGGCCAATTTTCAATCGTCCAGTGCCAGCACTTTTTCGGTCTGTCTTCGCGGAGACTTTTTCTCAGCCTCTTGCATCGAAATCTTTTATACTGTTTTCGCAAACAAGACTAGTATTAAAATCAGTTTAACAATTCGCAATGAGGGAACATCTAAACTAACATAATAAATAGCTAAATCGCCGTTTAGTTCTCAAACCACAGTCAAAGTTTGGTTTTGAATTATTAATCCAGTTTTCTTGGACCCAATTCGTTGATTGTCAAAGACATTGCTAAACTTCGTAATGCAATAATTGTGTTTAGATGATTTTATTGGCCGCTTTGTTTGAGAAAATTAGCAAGTCTTCCTCGGGGGTTTAGACTTAGTTTAGCATTCTAATTATTTACCATTCCGAACATTGTGTATGTGGTAATTTTTAATAAACCAGTAGGAAGACAATTTGGCTCCAGTCTAGAGTCTGTCAAGGCCCCTAGGAGAAACCAGAGCCGTCCTTAAGTACATAGGGTTGATGATATTGTCAAAATCGCGAGCAACCCCTGGATGAGGAACGCACAGATTGCCAGTTCTGTGGCAGATGAAAGGGGAGGCCTATACCCAGCAGTGAGTTATTCTGGGCTGATATAATTATGATGAAGCCCCTAGAGCCTACACTCACACACTACTAAATCTATATGTATATATCTATTTATATAAAAATTAATCCCTATTTCCCTTGGTCACGGCATCACGCTTGAACGGCTGGACCGATTTCGATAATTCTTTTTTGTTTTGTTTGTTATTGTCAGGAGAAGGTTCTTAGGTAGGTAGTAGTAGGTAGGTAGTAGTAGGTAGGTAGTGGTAGGTAGGTAGTGGTAGGCACTAGCAGGTTGCCTCTGCCCTAGTCTAGTCCTCACTCAGGTTGATACCAATCATCATCTGCCTAGCCTTTTCCCCACAAAGTTGGGGTCGGCCAAAAAGTCTAACCGGATGCAGCTGAATACCAGTATTGTCATGGAGCGACTGCCTATCTGACCTCTGCAACCCGGTTAGTACTGGGTAATACGATACCCCTTAGTAAGACTAGTTGCCAGACTAGACTTTGTTAAGTCGAATACAGATAACGACTGTCAAAGATCTACAAAATGTGTCAACCGAAACCAACGGCTTAACGTACTTTCCGAGGCAGGGAGGAAACTCGGTATGTAATGGGTGGTCACCCATCCACAGAACAACCTAGGCAAGCGCAGTTTAACCTGAAGAACAACCTAATAGGCTGTTATTTATAGCAACGAGCTACTCTGACTGCTGCAGGCTGATTAGACTCATCATCTACCTAGCCTTTTTCCCAAACTATCTTGGGGTCGGCTTCCAGTCTAACCAGATGCAGCTGAGTACCAGTATTTTACATGAAGCGACTGCCTATCTCACCTCCACAACCCAGTAACTGGGTAATACGACACCCCTTGGTAAGACGTCAGACTTTTTGGCTTCTGAATACTCGCAACGACTGTCAAATATCTACAAATGACAGCCGGGACCAACGGCTTAACGTGCTTCCCGAGGCACGGAGGAAACTCGGTATGTAATAATGGTCACCCATCCACGGACCAACCTCGGCAAGCACGGCTTAACCTTAAAGATCGACCCGGGTGGCTGTTATTATTTAGCCAGGAGCTCCTCAATAACTCAACTAGTATAATTAAATAATTAAGCAATTTCATCAATTGTCGATATCGAATGTTTAAACAAATAATAGATAAACACACTTATCAATATTTGGTTTTAATAACGCATTTCCTGACAGATATGCTTGTTGACCGACAGACCGACCATAGATACGGGTTACCTGCATGTACAGTCACGTATAATAATATATACACGGTGTAAATCATCTCATCACGAAGCCGTCAACCAAGCATTCTGTACATGAAATTATGTAACTTTACGCAAAAATTATTGCTGGGAAACGACTTTTTTTTTGGGGGTGTAAAATCATGTTTTGTGGTATAGCTCAATGTGACGCACTCAAAACATTGTGCTGGTGGACGGATTGAATAGTACGGGGGTCGTGGAGGTGTTTAAAGTAAAAATCTTACATTAAAAACTTGTATTTAAAAAAATACTTGTCAAAAAGTTGGAACTTTGACCCCTAATATCTCCGTAACTAGAAGGTTCCCAGGTATGGTGTAGAACAAAAAAATGATTGCAAGGACTGGGAGAACCAGTGCCTTTCGGCTTCGTTAAGAGGTGTTTTACACCCGTTATACAGGGTGTAACAGAAAGGGTATATACCTACATACTTAAGGGTGTGCTGCAGACGATCAAACTGAACATGTTTCTCCATCGGAAAAACATCGTTATAGCGAAAAAAATTTCAGCTGCCCCATACATTTGGGTCGAATAGGTATTGCAATTTTGTATTAGGCAGCAGATAATTTTTTCGCTGAAAAACATGTTTTATGATGAGAAACATGTTCAGTTTGATGGATTGTAGCACACCCTTCAGTATGTATATACCCTTTCCGTTACACTCTGTATACACGCTGCAACTTTTGAAAGTGATTTTCTCTTACTGTATTGATAAAGGTTTTACGTTTTCACGAAAATGGAATTTTGGAAGCCATACTATTACGAAATAGGTCTTATCTCAACATACAAACCGTAATTTCACAAGCAAACCACTTTTCAGTTTTGCTAAGTGTATACATATTATTGTTCGTGACTGTACTCTTACTCGTATTGATGCCACGTCCTTTGGGAGGATCGTAGAGAGTGAAATATGCTACATGTTTCTTTCTTTCTTTACGTGACTGTCTCAGGTCACTTGGGCTTTAAAAGTGGTACAGTCAGTATGGTCACGTGTAGAAGATGTATAAATTATCGAACAAAACACACACAAATGTATTTTCTTGTCTTTTCTTTTGCATCGAAATATTTTAGCTGTGCCCGCAACTTCATCCGCGTAGAATTTCAGAAAGTAGTAAATCCTACTAATATTATAAATGCGAAAGTTTGTGAGGATGGATGGATGGATGGATATTTGTTACTCTTTCACGCAAAAACTACTAAATGCATTTGGATGAAATTTGGCACAGGGGTAGATTATAACCTGGATTAACACATAGGATATTTTTCATCCCGATAGTATGTTCCCGTGGGACAATTATCGAACTCCACGCGGGCGACGCCGCGGGCATAAGCTAGTATTATATTAAAACGAGTATTTTATATTTTAAATAAATTTAATACTAGCTGTGCGACCGCGACATTGTCCGCGTGGAATTGGAATGTTTCTTCAATAGAAGTAGCCTTAGTTACTCCTTATCACATCAGCTATCTGCCAGTGAAAGTCCCGTCAAAATCAGTCCAACCGTTCCAGAGATTAGCCAGAACAAACAGACAGACCGTCAGACAGACAAACAAAAATTTTAAAAAATGTTGTTTTGGTTCATGTACCGTATATACATTCATATGCATGTAGTAAAAATCGGTTATTTTAATATTACAAACAGACACTTCAATTTTATTTATTTGTATAGATGTATTTTAACTGTAAGGTGTATTCCTATTAGACTGGCAGCTGAACCTAACATACATAGTTGGAAAATAGTAGTCAGATATGATGATAATAAATTGTAAATGTCTGAAAGTCTTTACAGCTTCATTTAGGCCTTAGTTTATTTTAATAACACCGAACTGCTACAGGATCACGGGCGATCGCGATTTTCCACAAAATACGGTAACAAATTAACACCGAACAACTTCTAAAAGTGCGTCCTGTGCTAGCAGTTGAAAACCGTAGTGAATAAAATGCGACCGTTGGATTTTGAGATTAGACCAAACATCAGAAATGGATGGGATTCGGAAGTTTGCTTTATTTCAGTGATCGCTGTTCCGTTCCAGGTGAAATATCTATTCTGCTAGCTTTATGTTGTTTCAGGAACAGTTTTGTATGCGGTACGCAGGAAATTCTGGCGTGCATAAAATATTTTTCATGCGACAATGTACCTTGGTTCTGTATGTACACAGTCGGTATTTGGGTTAGGCTTTAAAAGCTTGAGTTAAGAGGAATCTATAATAATATTTGAAAGAGGTAAATTGTGTAAGTTAGTATGTGTGTAAGTTTTTATGTATCTAGGGGTTAATATCCGAAACTAAAGATCCGAAACGACTCCCTCACTAATGGGACGCAACATTGTCTATATGTAACGTTCCCGTGGGCTAATTTTTAACCAAAGGCGAGCGAAGCCACGAGGTAAAGCTAGTAAAGAGATAAAATCAAAGAAGCTTATGGCAATATTTGGAAATTATAAATGCAAAAGTAACCCTGTCAGACCTTTTTCACGTCTTAACAGCAGAACAGACTTTGGTGAGAGGCACACATGTAGAGAAAGAAAGAAAAAGTATTTATTGGACTCACACGACACGAAATAAAATGATTAAACCATAAGCATGATAATGATTACCATGATCATAAGAGCATGACGTGCTGGGTCAGCACACAATATATTTCTGATCTCGACAGTAAGTAATCGGGCTACAAACTTCGACCTCCACGCGAGTGAAGTCGAGAGCAAGAGCTAGCTAGTTTAGCAGAGATAAGTTCTACTTCCTTACCTTACCTTTACTTATCTTACCTTTAACACAGATCATACTGCGACACTGATATTTGCGACGTGATTGAGATGATTTCCAGCGTGAAAAGAACTTGTTACCTGAAAAAAGTACATTAAGGTGGAAGCGACAGGATGGCCCGCGGAATTCAAATTTTCTTACGTTTTTCGCAAATTTGCCAGTCAGTGTTAGTTTTTCTGTTGAATAAAATATGATACGCTGCCGTAACTGATATGGCTTTACTGAGTTATAACCATTAAGTCATCAATACAACCCCTTAAAGTTAAATTAACCCCATAGAATCACTGTTTTTTGAAATAGTCATTCATTAGGATTAAATAAACTTAAAGGGGTTGTAGTGATGATTTTAATGACTACAATATTATGTAAATACGTACGTTTTACGTCCGCGTATCATATTTTATTCAAAACAAAACCTGACACTAAGCGGCAAATTGCAAAAAACGTAAGAAAATTTGAATTTTGCGGGCCACCGTGTCGCGTCCACCTTAAGAACTTTTTCATCCCAAAAAAGTACAACTTTACGGTCGGGTTCAGCCGCTGGCAAATCTAGTCCCAAGTATTTACCGAGTTTATATTCCGAATTCGACCTCCTATTTCTAGATAAGTTATTTACGAATAGTAGTTTATACTCTGTGCCTTCCGCCTATCTTTACGCACGGATGCAAACTGATCGGCCGCTATTACAACATAAATATAGAATCTCTTTACTGAAGGAAGATTGAGAATTTCGGATAGCAAGTTGTTGGGTCGAAATACCGAAGACTAAGAAACAATAGAAGCGGTAGAGTTTGCTGATATTTACTAAACTATGTCGTTTCGTAAACTATATCATTGATTAAACCAATCAGTAAGTTGTGTTATTCTATAGACATCACTTTGAAATTCGAACGGTATGGAGGTGTGAATCCTTGACGATATATATATCTATGTATTTATAGGTGAAATTGCTTTCGAATTACGTGCGGTCTGGTGATCATCTGAGTGAGGTTTGAAGTATACTTTACAAAACATCAATACAGCTCCCGTAGGCACAACGACCAATCAAGCTATACAAAACCAGTTTATACGGGTATCATTATACGGGAAACATATATACAAAGCGAAGCAATGTTATGCTGGAAATTTATAACTCGCCGTGTGTACTCGTCCACTATTGCATTTATGGTTCCTACAATGAAGACTTATACTCAACTAGAAGGATATTTTGGTGATTGAATGACATTGACAGATGGCGCATTTGTGAAATTGTCTGTGGAAATTATATACTGAAACAACAAAATGGCGCCATTGTTCCAATTTTAAAAACACCGTTTGGCAAAAAGAGAGGAATCATTTTCGTTTTATCTGAAATTTGTATTGTTTTTTTAAACTACTTTATCTTTAAATTTAACTAAAGTCAGATTACGCATCTCGGGGAATAAGCCTTTCGGAGTGTTTAGCTGCGGAAAAAGGGTCCAATATATTTACATAATTATAGGATAGACTAGAATAAAGCAGATATGTTAGAAGTACATACGGTACTAGGACAAAGAATGATTAAATTCCAGTTATGTATTCTACAATAAAGAAACAATAAAGAAAAAACATTTATTTTCACTAAACGCTTTGCTTATTCCGTAATAGTAACTCTTCGCGCTTAATATTCAGTTGTGGCAACACTGACTTTGGCAATTTACGATCAAAACAACCTAAAGGTGAGTTAAAAGTTCAGTATCTACCGGCTAATGGCACCTCTGAGTGCATTCTACTTTACGCGGTCAGCACTTTAGTACCTAGTTAAGTAAATAATAAATGAACCGTTCACACTTGCAGTTTCGCGGTTTTTTGTGGGTGCTGTTACTAACACAAATCACAATGGACAAACAGCTAGACCCTGAACAAATAATGACCCTTTAAATGAAGAAAACTTAGATGGGTCTCATTTTATGTGAATGATGAAACTGTCAGTGGTTTCGAAGTTCTCACTAGAGACCTTAGTGACGTGAACGTAACAAAATTAAAAAAATTGTTGAATCGAAAATACAAATTGAGTTCAGCACAATTAGTACCTATCAACCATAATGATAGGTGGTATAATATATGTGGATGAATAACTCTTACAAACTGAGTAAATATTAAGACTTCGTCCGCGTGGAATTAGAGTTTTTCTAAAATAGAAGTAGCCTAAGTTACTCCTTATTACATCAGCTATCTGCCTGTCAAAATCGGTCCAGCCGTTCCAGAGATTAGCCGGAACAAACAGACACACAGACAGACTGACAGATAGACATTTTTTTTTAAATGTTATTTCGGTATATGTACTTACCTACCATATATACATTCATTTATTCATGTACTAAAAAGCGGTTATATTAATATTATTACAAACAGACACACAATTTTATTCATTTGTATGTATATCTATGTATAGATGGTCCGAATTTACGTAACGTTATTGCCGCGCCTAAAAAAGGTTTCACAAAATACTGACTTATTTTGTGAACTTACGCTGTCACTTAGGTGATTTTCAATTAATGTGAGCTCAAAGATATCCCGTGACAGTGTAAGTTTTGTTATAAACCGTGAAAGCTTAAAACAATGTTATTTTGGGTACCTCTTTGGTATAGTCCTTTGAACTCAAGTTCCTGAAAATCATTATATTAACTTGTAGTAATCTGCTTATAAGCAAAGGGAAATTAAGCTATCGTCTAATGCTAAACTATATAGCACAAGAGGATAAGTGGTCGCAATATAATGAATACGTTATTAATTAGTACCAGAGGAGCTCGTGGTTAAATAATAACAGCCGCACTGGTCGATATTTAAGGTTAAGCCGTGCTTGCCGAGGTTGTTCCGTGGACTATAATTACATACCGAGTTTCCTCCGTTGGTGGGGACCAAAGATCTACAAATGACAGGGGTGTCATTTGTACTCGTAGATCTTTGACAGTCGTTACGAGTAGCAGAAGCCAAAAGTCTGACATCCAGTCCTACCAAGGGGTATCGTTTTACCCAATTACTGGGTTGTGGAGGTCAGATAGGCAGTCGCTTCATGTAAAATACTGGTACTCAGCTGCATACGGTTAGACTGGAAGCCTAACCCAACATAGTTTGGGAAAAGGCTAGGCAGATGATGATAGTACTAGAAGAGTGCACACTCTTCTGTGTTCAAATCCTTTTCTGGTTCTATAATAAAGTCCCCTAGACGTCTTTAAGGGAAACCGTTATACACAAAGCTCCATCGATTGCTGTAATCCCATGAACATGATATGTACACGGTGTGAAAGGACCAATCAGAAAGCCGTCAACCAAGCGTTCAACCTAAGTAACACTACGCAAAAATTATTGCTGGGAAACGACTTTTTTATGGTGTGCAAAATCACGGTTTCCATAAATCAATGTAACACACTTAAAACATGGTTTTGATGGATGTATTGAGTAGTGTAGGGTCTTGAAGGTATTTAAAGTTAAGTTTGAACAGAAAGGTTTGCAAAAGTTAAGACTTTGGCCTTCAACATCTCCGTTACTAGAAGGTTCCCAAGTATCAGTACGATGGGTTGTCCAGTTCGATAATAATTCAGACCAGGGGGTCTACTCTCTAAGTCCGTCAGGAAAAATACGGGTTCGTCCGCAACTAGCTTTATACTTCACAATTAACCCTACTACCTAATATTTTCAGATTCATGAGTTTTGAAAACAAATCGGGAGTAAGGAGAACTGTCCAATCGTGTTTTCATTCATTTTTAGTTCAGGGCCCTAACGAATCTTATGTCCGTAAGTGATACGGAGTAGGAAACGTCCGCAAGTTCGGCCGAAACTACGGATTTCGTGCTTAGAGAGTAGACCGCCCGCCCTTATTCACAAACGCTTCGATTTGATTTCGATTCGGAAAGTAGTATGTCTATCTCGCACGCTTCGAAATTGAATCAAAGCATTTGTGAATAAGTACGGGGGCTGTAATGATCGCAATGACAGGAAGAACACGAGTCTCTCGGCCACGTTAAATGTATTTTCAAAATCTTTCCTAACCGATTTAAAAAAGGAGGAGGTTCTCAATTCGATTAATATTTTTTTTATGTATGGACACCGATTACGCAGAGATTTATGATCCGATTCACGTGAATCTTCTTTAGTTTGATAAAAATTTAACACTTTTTGGCCCAGTAGTTTTTATTTTTATTTATGTAAATTTTTCACATATGGACGGACACCTATTGCTCCGTGATTACTGGACCGATTTCGATGATTCTGGTAGAGGTGATTTGATTTTGATAGAGAAAGCTTGCCCGGTGGGACCATATGAATTTTATTATCTCGGGTTAGGTACTTTTTGAGTCATCCTCTTTATTTGCAGTTTGTCTTATGTATGGATGTCTAGTAACAATATAAAAATGATACTTGACTAGGATTTATGTGAGATACCACAACTGAACAATGTAAAATAAAAACTTTTAACATCCTCATTACCCGCATTATTAAACATTTTTATGTTAAGATAACTGGATAAAAAACTTTTTTACAAAAAATAATAACCGACTTAATAAAGGGTGTGGGGTAGGTGTTACAGGTCTCAAACAAGTTGAAAAAAAGGTTGGATTCCACGATGAGCACGTTTAAACTGTGCTCAAGAGCTGTTAGTGTCAGCTCTCGACCGGAGATCTAGACAGTTTTAATATGCTGATCGCGTACAGTTTGATTATTGAAAAATAAAACAGTCCATTTCCAACTACGTTTGGTTCGGCTTCCAGTCTGAACGCTTGCAACTGCCTATCTCACCTCCACAACCCAGTATTTTGGTTTTAATAGGTACTACAAAAAACGTTAGGTAATGATTATATGCAGTATTTAGTCATACTTTCTACAGCGTCAGTAAAATCCGCTTGCATTACAAAACAATACACGTCACTATCACATGGGTATCGGGTTATCAATAACAAAGGAGTACAAATATCATTGTGGCGCGTCTTGTCTGCGCGCGGGCACCGTAGCAAGGAATGTGCTAATTGTGACCGTGGGACTCCTTGCGAAGTTGTGACCCGGTTACTTATAATATAGCAGTCGATACTTTCGGAAATATATTGATGATGGGATGGGGTCGGAATTTTCCATTAATGTTTTTTTAATATGGTCTTAGTGGTACCCAAAATTAACGATTTAACAAAAAAAAAATAACAAAAATTACTAACATTCTTCCCCGTTTTAACTACATAAGAAAATGAATTTTTAAAAATTCCTGAATGCTTACTTTTGTTATGTGAGGTAGTTTAAGGTTTGTGATACCTGTCAGTGAGAACAATACTCAAATATCATCAAAAACGCGAGAAACAGAAGGATGAGACACGTACAGAACAGAGAAGTATGGCAGAAGAAAACGATGCTGATGAAGAATAAAGTACTGGCAGGCAATAGAGTTTCCACTCAACTTTCCAATGCTAAACACCCAGTACCCAGCAACAATCTTTTTGAATCATAGAAAAAAACACTATCTAAGATTAATCTATTTTTAAGATTGCAATAAAACAAAAAACATGACAAAAAATATATTTAGCTTTATCATCCAATAATGTTAGCCCCAAAATCAACCCCAATCCTCGTCCCCGTCCACAATATTTTCTGATTTAAGCCTAGTACATGACGGGGTGATTCTGGACACATCTTACCCCACTCACCCCTTATACATATTTTATTAACAACGACAAAACCCAGTGCTTTAAGACAAAATAATGTTCATGTTTACTTTCTCTGGCATGGATTAATATTATCAGGAACTAATCTATTGTGAAAGGGAAAAAGGGAAAAAACATCTTAATAGGTACCCCAAGAGAATATAGAACGGGAAAAAAATGTTTTTGAGAGAAAATGCTAGGCAAAGAAAATGTAACTCAAAGCAAGTTTGAAATTCTTAGAACAGTTTTGAAATTCTGCAAAGTTCACTTAATTTTGACGTTGATTGTACTGACGGCTACGATAATTTGCTTCCCCATTTTAGCAGATATTTCAATAAGCAAAGGGAACTTAATTAATGCATCGGCTATTTCGTAGATTCTTGAACCAATCTTAGGAGCTTTACCGTACCCAACAGTTTCTCTGTCCCTGAATCAGAAACAATAGGTTAATAATCGCTATGAATAATATTAAATAGGAAAATACGGGACGGAGAACTTGAGGGAAGTATCCGTACTGTACTATGTTAATATTATAATGGCGCAAGTGACTTTGTCTGCCTGTAATATTTTCACGCCTTAACGAATTTCGATGAAATTTGGCATACAAGTAGGATCTATCGACCCGGGTAGGATACTGGATACTTTCCTGTGGGATAATTAGAGACCTCCATATACGGGCGTAGTCATGGACAAAACGTTTAGCGAAGTAAGGCGTTCGCTCTATCCAACTAGTGTTTTTTTGGTTTAGGAAAAAAAAAAACAACGTGCTACTGGCCCGTAAAATCGAAATAAAATAAAGAAATCTATTAGAACATAAAAAGGTCAGACCTTTATAGTGATAAGAGAAAACAAACTAAGCCAAGGACTCGACAAAGATCGGTAAACAGTTACACCTTTTTTCAGGCATCATCAATCACGTTGGCGATCGATTTGAATAGCTGTGAGTGCGAACATTTGTAATTTAAGAACCGTTTGTTTTATTTTCTGAGAAATAAGTGCTTTATTTTATAAGAAAAGGCGTTCATTTGATCTACTCAGACCCAGTGTGCACAAATGCACTTCACTTGTGCAAACTTGGTCCAAAACATTTAATACCTAAGTACCTATTCAGACAGAAAACAGACTTTTCACTGTTGAAGACGTACCTACGTATTTAATTCATCGGTAATTACTTAAGTAATAAGTAGTAGCTGTAAAATCATCATTTACTAAACGATTTTTGATAATTGTTATGTTTTCCTATGTCTTTAAACAGCAGGGTCAAAATTTCATCTCCGAACCTGGGTCACTTATTTTGTTATTGACTGTACGTAGTTATTGAATGTATGTACATACATATATACCTACCTGTCGCTTGACCATTGACTCACAATAGTTTTTTTTTTTTGGCTGTTGAATGAATAACAGACTCATTCAAAATATTCAATTATGATCAATATATCATAAATTTAATTAATACGAAAGGTCAGCTACCCGTTGTAACTACCTATATTTTCTCGTCTGCCTGCCAAATACACCTGGCGAAGGATCAATCCGAGCCTGGTATAGGCGCCTGCAGGCTGCCAAATGACACTGATTGCTATAATTTACCTGTGCCACTTTGACTGAGCTGTAGATTACAGTTGGCATTGTGCTGATGATGTCTTTAGCAATCAATCAACCTGTTTAATGGAATTCAACGACTGAAAGAACCTATAGCTGAGAAAACTGAAGACGCGAAAAACAAGGAGAGCTAAGAAAATATAAACAATTAAAAACAAATAGTACCTAATGCCAATAAATAAGGTAAACCGAGATCTATTGAAACCACATAAAAAATACGTATAATGTAAAGAAAAGACGCAGCATATCAGTACAATATAAAGTCGAATAAAATTAAATCTAGAAAGGATAAAAACCCCGATGAAACTTCGTAAAAACGTAGACAGCAATTAAAATGTGTGCGTTGTGTAAACCTCCGAAAGTTTGTATTACAAACGTAAAATAACCATGCTTGAATTAATTAAGATCAATTCTCTAGTTTTTTTAAATAACACAGACAAGTTTCACTCAATACGGTTCAGCGATTACCGAGAAAATTCTGCACATGCTAATGCAATTAAGTACTGCGAATCGAAAGATAATTTGGGTGTCTCTCAAAATTAAAATTTTATTTAAATTAAAACATAAAATTACAAACGTCTGAACAGTCTACTTACTGATTTTAATTAAAATGTTACAATTGTAATAAGACAACATAATTGAAATCAAAGTAACATTTTCGTAATCAGAACTTATTTTTACGTGAGTGAAAAGTAAAATTTATTCGTGCCATATATCAATTTATAATTACGGCGCGTTGCAATAATCATGCGATGTGCTTTTGACATTTATTGTTCTGTGCCGTTGGAACGGAACCTTTAATATTTGGATCCATTTCAACGGGCACAGAATTCAGGCTGTAAAATAAATCAATATAAATATTAACACATTTTCGTAGACCATCTGTATAATAGAATAATTAATGGCCAGTCCGAAATATTACATGGGCTTCAATAAACACGAGCCTGTGATATTTGACTACCAATTAATCGTTTATGTTATAATATTGATTGTTCTATTCTGAATTAATTCGTATAGAAACCGTTTTTGTATTTATAAATTAATCTAGCTTACGTAAATAAGAAACATTGAAATCGAATCGATGGAAAACATCGTGAGGAAACCGGCATGTCCTAGAACTAAATATTCGAAGACATGTGACATCTACCAACCCGAACTGGGCCCGCGTGGTGGGTTAAAGCCCACTCCCTCTCATTGAGAGAAGGCCTGTGTCCCACCAGTTGGGAACATTATAGGCTGATGATGACGTAAATAAATTAATCTTTATTATTAACAATCAGGGGGTCTACTCTCTAAGTCCGTCAACGAAAGTACGGGTACGTCCGTAACTTGTATACTTTGAAATGAACCCTACTCTATAATATTTTCAGATTCATGACTTTTGAAAACACATCGGGAGTAAGGACAACTGTCCAATCGTATTGTCATTCATTTTTAGTTCGGGCCCCTAACGAATCTTATGTCCTTAAGTGATAAGGAGTAGGAAACGACCGTCACTTCGGCCGAAAGTACGGATTTCGTGCTTAGAGAGTAGACCCCTGGGCTATTGATTTCAAGTCTACCGCGGCCTAACCAGAATTAAAAAAAAAGCTTTTAAAAATAACATAACATCGCACTGTTGATTAACAGTGCGATGTTATGTATGACGTAAGGGTTACACAGAGGCGTACCTAATAGCACACCCACATGTCGCCAGTTATGTTTAAGTCCCATGTCATAGGGGCCGAGCCTATTGCCATCAACCGGGCACAAATCCAGACTCCATGACTGTTGCTGATAAATTCCTGATGGAAAAACCCAGTAACACTGCCCAACCTGGGAATTGAACCCAGGATCCCATGCTCGCGATTGCGACCACTCGACGAAAGAGGCAAGCAAAATTTAAAAAAAATCCGGCCAAGTGCGAGTTGGACTCGCACACGAAGGGTTCCGTACCATTATTTATAAAAACGAGCAAAAACATCGCTATTTTGTATGGGAGCCCCCTTAAATATTTATTTTATTCTGTTTTTAGTAGTTGTTGTTATAGCATCAACAGAAATACATAATCTGTAGAAATTTCAACTGGCTACCTATCACGGTTCATGAGATACAGCCTGGTGACGGACGGACGGACGGACGGACAGCGAAGTCTCAGTAATAGGGTCCCGTTTGACCCTTTGGGTACGGAACCCTAAATAGAGGTATAAAAATAACCAACGCGCTTCTTCTAAAAAACGTGAAGAAGGTCTCTACACAAACTTCAACTTAAACAAATGCGATTCATCTTATTATTTATTTGTCTTGATAATGATCACTAATCATTTCTCATCCGCCTACTAATAAAGCGGTAAAACTTAGGTGTGAAGAATGCTCGTCTTCCTTTTCTATCTCTAATGATATTAAAGACTTCATAAATCTCTGTGAGAGGGCCCGCTGTGATTAATTTGTATTTAAAAGCTTTTTGATAGTCAAATAAACTGATAAATCGTTTTTTTTTTTTATTGGTTTTAAGTGATAAGTCGCGTTCTCAGAGTTCAATCAAGCTTGCGATAGCCATTAGATTGCGCTCAAAGTTTTAATAAGCTTTCTAATATCATGCATTATGAAAAACCATATAGTCGTGCATACTTTGTGATATTTTGAGCTATCTTCACGTTAAAATTAATGTGGGATTGGTCGGTTTTTTTTCTCTTTTCTCCAGTTTTTTTTTTTAGGTTTTTAGTCATTAGATATACAGGGTGTAACGGAAAGGGTATATACATCCTTAAGGGTGTGCTACAGACCATCAAACTGAACATGTTTCTCATCATAAAACATGTTTTGCGGCAAAAAAAAAATATCAGCTGCCTATACATTTGGGTCGAATAAGTATTGTAATTTTCTATTTGGCAGCAGATATTTTTTTTGCTGAAAAACATGTTTTATGATGAGAAACATGTTCAGTTTGATGGTCTGTAGCACACCCTTAAGGATGTATATACCCTTTCCGTTACACCCTGTATAGGTACATACGTGTCACTATGTTTTATTTTCACAAAAATGATATACAATATTTATTTTTAACTTCAAAGGCAGATGTATCTACAAAAACTTCAACAGGAAAAAGAAAATAATCATGAGATTATTTAAAAACATCCAAAAACAAGTAGCTCTTGCCACAGCCTGGTAATCGTAATGTTTTTCCTCAGAAAAAACTGGCCGTTATAAAACCATTGGAAATATTGGAAAACAGCAAAAAATATACATTTCAAATACCATTACAGATTCTGATTTCTCAATGATTTTGAGATATTTTATTTGCACTTTTTTGTGGTAATTTCTACTGCTTTTTCACGCATCTTAGACAATTTTATTTAAATCTAAGAGCATTATGTAACGGATAGTGGGCAAAAATCTGTGGGAGCTTGTCCCACTACCGCCACAAAACACACATAGTTATAACTATTGTAGTTTTGAAGACATTAATCTCCCCTTAGTCAGTTCAAAGCGCATCAAAATAAAATACGATAAAATAGTTAAGTTTCGATAAGGTGAGTTTAATTTAGGTTAACAATTACATAAAGGGTGTAAAACACCTCTTAACGAAGCCGAAAGGCACTGGTTCTCCCTGTCACTGCGACCATTTTTTTGTTCTACACCATACCTGGGAACCTTCTAGTTACGGATATATTAGGGGTCAAAGTTCCAACTTTTTGACAAGTATTTTTTTAAATACAAGTTTTTAGTGTAAGATTTTTACTTTAAACACCTCCACGACCCCCGTACTATTCAATCCGTCCATCAGCACAATGTTTTGAGTGCGTTACATTGAGTTCTACCACAAAACATGATTTTACACCCCCAAAAAAAAAGTCGTTTCCCAGCAATAATTTTTGCGTAAAGTTACTTAGTTTCATGTACAGAATGCTTGGTTCACGGCTTCGTGATGAGGTGATTTACACCGTGTATATTGATGTATAGATAGAAAATGCGTAGGAAATTTGGAGTTTGAATATAGATGGCTATACGACTAGAGGACGACCTAAGAAACGATGGATGGACTGTGTGAAGATGACTACTAACAGAAAGTATGTAACATATTGCGCCGACACCAAATAAATTGGGATAAGGACAAGCTAACGATGTATACGTAGATAGATAAAAAAGTGAATTAAAAATACCTAAATAAGATAAAAAAAAAAACATATCGTAAGCTGTTATCGTAATCCAGGTCCAAAGCAATAAGGCTACAAACACATCGAAAAACCTTTTTTTTTACATTTAATGAATATACACATTTATCACGTAGGTAGTTTCAAAAGTTTCCGGCCTTCTTACCTTCGATTAATTAGGGATACAACACTATCATATCATATCATTTCTATTAAATACTGCGCTCTAAACCGGTCAGTAATTGATTTAAAGAAAAATTCTTTAGATACACGTACTACATTGGTTCCTCTAGGATAAATTTTGATAGTGCCATAATAAAAAAGATTATGTATTAAGAACTCTTTCTAAAAATGTACACATAATCGCTGGCGGTGCTGGGACCATTTTAGCCCACACTCCTTTTTTAAAAGGTAAAAACCTAAACAATGTGTTGAAATTGTTAGCAGTTTTGCTCCAACAGTTTTGATGCCGACCACTCCCCGTAAGGTATGAAAACGTCTATGGTAAATAGTAATAAGTTTTAATCAGGAATTTTCGAGCCAACTGAAAGCTAAAGCTTGCAAAACTATTCGTATTTTAAATTTATTCAAATTAGGCAACACTTTTTGAACGTCAAAGAGACAGTCCTCCAAAACACCCGCCCTTCGCCATGATGCTCCACATGATGTTTCAGCACCATAGTTAATATCAATAACACATTGTATTTGAAACGGGATATTTACCATGTTTGAACATTTCATGTTATGATTGTGTTAGTAATAATGTCAGTTTAAAAACTAATACCTTAAGTCAATGTTTTTGACATAACCATCATAAATCACAAAATGTGCAAACACTAAAATCTTTCCTTCATTTACAACTCTCTATTGATACATTTAAAATAACTAACTAAGTCTGGAATTTAGTATTGGTAATCTAGGACATGTCAAGAGATATTAGTTTCAGTGCAGTTAACTCAAATCCCAGAACTAATTATGGCGAGTTCTGGCGAGCGTCTGGACCTGTACCATCAGAAGATTGCGTTTTCGTGATAACTTGCTACATCTAAATCTATACTTATTGAAATATTGCTGGAGTAGAATTCATTTTTCATATTTTTTTGTGAACACTTTAGTTACTTTAGTACCTATTTCATATATTATATTGAACTTATTATATTTAGTTGCTTGTTGTCCTACGAATATTAAAGGTTTGTATTGTGTCCAAGTTATTTTTGTTTAAAATTTAGTTTTAAATGTTCTGTTTACCTGTGCACTCGTAATAGACTTCCTCTTTTAAATCCCACAATGAGGGCTGCTGTATGGAAATCCAATTCTAGGTTTGAATCGCCTGTCTACATAATCTGTATTTTTTTGCATTATATAAAAAAAAAAGATTAAAAAAAATTGGTTGCCTGTAAAGTCGGTATACGGGCGAAAGTTTTACGTGACAACGACTTTGAGTGGTAAAATAATTTTAATGTGAATATTCATTCGTATAGTAGGAAGAAGGATGAAATAATAGTAACAATTTAAAACATTTATTTATACAAAGAATTATATTTAAAACATTAATCTATACAAAGAATCTCGCACTGAATTTCATATTAACAAAATTTTATTTTTACCTTTACACATACATACGTATTTATATACAAATATACATATATAGAGGCACGCGTCCCTTCCACTCGGGCATGGTTAGCCCGCCCAAGAGCGAGAGAGACAGACATAAAAAGTGAAAGGCACGCGTGCCTCTCACTCGCTCTCATTGTGAGCGCATAACGTGAGCGGAGCGTAACGCAGTTTCTTGAAGTGTCACCCGGCAAACCAATTTATAAGACGTTGTTACGTCAAAAAAAGTGTAGAAAATTAAGCACGTATTAAAAGCGTCACTCGTAATTAACTTCGTTAGCCCCATTTACCAAATATTATGATTGTACGTTTAAAAACAAACGTAAAGAATTGGGTCAAATCAATTGGATTTCCTTTACCAACAACCTATAGTTAACTAATTTGAACTATCCGAAAGAAATTCAATATTTAGACCTAATTATCTTTAATGAGAATTACCATAGACATTTAGTAGATTAAAGAAAAGTCGACTAAAAGAAGGCAGTTTTAATTAAACGTCACTTGGAAACCCTAGTATATTACAGCCACGGCTGGCTATCCAAGCGATCTCTTCGGGTAATAAGCTTTGAAATCGATTTAAAACTATCGTATGGGTGCCCGGAAACCGAGCAAACAAACTAATAAACATTCTCTTTTTATACTGCATAGTTTCAGACTATATTGATCCGAGTTTTCCAGTACAAGGAAACTATCTGCGATCTGCTCACACGTATTCGGAGATTGTAATTATCATCTGATTGCGTCGGATTGTTTGGATGGCTACCTTCATTGTTTATAAGCAATCATTCCGCAATACCGTAATCGACTACTGGAGTAACGAACGACTGTCAAATTACACATGTCCGAAGTTGCTGGATATTAACAGAAGTTGCGTGATTACTAAAAAAGGCTGAAGCTTCTGAGGGGGGTTACCATAGATATTATTAGCAGGGTTGTATTCGGAATAGAGTCAAGCGATTTTGGACCATGAGCAGTGCTGCTATTAAGTAATCACAGCCAGCAATGCAGGAATTGATGATTTTAGCAACTGTTCTGTCATTCTTCAACAAAAAACAATCTTGCTTGATTTGAATTTCATAATTGGAATAGCCATAGCAGTCCCTATGTAAATGTAAATTATTTCAGCTTCCTGCAATAGGGAAGTCAGGCGACTAAAGTCTAATAAAAAGTTTTATTAGAAGCATGAAACTTTTGCTCGGTACGGGGACATTGGAGTCTGGCGAAATATGTCATTTGTACTCGAAACTTTTTTACTATCTACGCTTTAGGTACAGCGGGTTTTGGAGACCTAAGATTTCAATGTAGACCTGCCATCTAAATAGGGTTGGAAGGACTTGACCTTTTTCATTTATTGGAAACCATTTATTTTACTTAAGACCGGTTTCAAAGTGACTGGATCTAGCAGATTAATTAAATTAAAAGATGGAACTGTTTTGTCTGAAATCAAGGCCCAGTTGCACTATAAATAATTAAATTTATTTAACAGGAAATGTGTTTAAACTGTCGTGCCTTTTCTGCCAATCTTTTATAGTTGACAGAGACATGATGATTATTTGAATGTGTTTAACGCTAATCGCGTTTAGTGTTAGATTGTACAATCGGCTCTAGATCTGTGGAGACAGGTCATAATAAAACTTATTTTAAAATGCTTGTGAAACTTCTACGTTTACTAGAACCAAACTGGCTGGCTGGCGATATATTATTTTGTAAGGTACGATTCACGGACTCTACTCCTGGTTAAATTATCACCTTCGAACTTTCTACTAGATACGATCTAGGAGTATATCTCCTCCTCGATTATTTTCCTGAAAAGTAAGTTGGAGAAGTATAAAGTTCTGCAAAATACCCTTAATTGCACCGTTTATCTTATGCAGGCAATCAGGGGCTTTGTGAAGATCTGGCCACTAAGACTCAAGGGTACAGAGATGGTAGCCGTTTCCCAAAAATAATTTAGTTTTTTTGTGTGTTATTGATATTATACTCTATTGCTGCTTTTGGGGGTACGATATTCAAGGTATGATTTAGCAATAGCTAAGCACTAAGCAAATCAGCTTTAAAATTTAGAACTGCTGGGACTCAGGCTAGAAGGGCTGTATAGAGGACACTGTAAGTGAGAGTGGGCCATATTCCACCACGTGGGCCAAGTGTGAGTTGGTTGGTGTCACATGTCACGTGTCAACCCACGAATGATTCATAACTCAGAACATTTAATTTATCACTGGACTGCCAGTGCTCACCATAATTTCAACCATGTATTAAAAACAAAATATCGGTACAGGGAACTTACTAACAAAGAAAAGGGCATATCGGAAAAACCTAGCGTACACAGGCAGATCATTATGTAAGTAACTCTTACTAAGTCATCAAGTGAGTAAGCTAAATAACCTGGCCGCTATATAATTACTATAGGTCTATAGCGGTCAGAAGATTATCATTTAGCCACTTATTTCTGCAATACTTCTAAACATGTTCTCATAGACGTCGCTCTTTAAGGCTGGAGTCAAACGAACGTACATTTTTGAGTTGTGAGTTGCGTAATTTCGGTCGCGTATTTTCTGCTGCTTTCGGTTTCATACAAAAGTCCTGTTTCATTCACACGGCGGCGCAAAATGAGTTGTCTGCCGACTCACATGCACGCATTATTCGGACTGAATTGAGTTTGCAGGGTTGTGGGGGCCGACGCGGGCCTTGCTCACTTCAAGTGTGGAACTGTCCAAGCATCAGTCTTTCACTATCAAGCGGATTTACCCAGCATCTTTTTCTGGCATTATCTACTTCTTCGTCTTCTAAATATGCTTCTTAAATACACAAAATTTTCAACGGTGCCATTGCACGACACAAACATCCGCTATAAACGTTGGATATTAACTGAATAAAATGCGCTCGTCTGGCATCCCAACAGAATTTCTTGCAGGCAGAATTTCTGCGACCGAAATTCTGCGACTCACAAAATTACGCTCGTTTGGCCTCACCCTAAAGGCGCTCACTCACCTCGATCATTCGCCTGTAATTATCAGTTCAGATTCGAGCACCACATTAGTGAGGAGTCCCGAGCATTATAATGCACAACTATTTGGAACAATCACAGGTTTCTGTTCAAAATAGAATTTTGGATTGTTACATTAGAGGCGAATGCTCACAGCCACTCAAGTGGATCTATAGGTTAAGCCGTGCTTACCTAGGTTGGTCCGTGGATGAGTGACCACCCATTACATACCGAGTTTCCTTCGTGCCTCGGAAATTACGTTACGCCGTTGGTCCTGGCTGTCATTTGTAGAACTTTGACTGTGGTACAGTCAGCGGCCCGAAAGTCTGACAGCCAGTCTTACCAAGGGGTATTTGTAACGTAATGCTCAAAATTGAATCTAATTGTTACATTACAGACAAATGCACCGATAAGGGAGCGTCTTTAAGCTGCGTTCAGAAATAGGTATGGCAGCTCAGGGAATGTTATAGAGGTAGGTTGGACGCTGATACGTTAATTACTGGATGTCGTGTCAGGCAGCCCATTAGGCTCTGGTTCTATCTGTTAGTACAATGAGTATTTCCGTTGGGGGGATCTTTCAGATATACTGGAGATAGGAAGGTAAGTAAGTATGTCTACAGCAATGCAGGTTTTTTCTTTCTTTGTTTTTTTTTTATTTGCGATGGGTTTGCTCTTGACTCTAGTCTAGGACAGAGACAAAGTCGATGATGGTACGAGCTGACCCAGAAAAAGCCTGTTCACTCTAACTTTGAAGAGAGTAGGGTTGTAAGCGTTCTTATAACGTTTCTTTACTAAATGGGGCTTTAAAGGAGGTAACTGCTGAGATGACGAGTAATAGAAAAGTACGGAAGAATTTGCATGTGAATGTCGACCCTAAATAAATTGGAATAAGGGCGGGAGATTTGTGATGTTTCTTTATCACATAAGGCTTAAACATTATCTCTGCCTAACCCTTCAGGGATTACAGGCGTGTTGTTATGTTAAGTTTCTTTCGGACTAAAATAATTAAGCTCCGAAGAGAATTGACTTTTACACGATACGACCAATAGGAGCGGAGCAGCAATGAAAAATGTTGCGAAAACGGGGAAAATGTGACGCAGACGAAGTTGCGCGGGACAGCAAGTCTAAACTCTTCAAGTTAACGCTATAATCTAAGAATCTAGCCCAGGCCAGAATGTTTACTCAGGTCGGAACTACAAGCCAATCGTACTCCCCAAGCTATTTTGCTCATGACTAAGTTACTGGTAGATATAATTCAACATAGATTATTGTCATTTTTTTTTAATTAATTTAGTAGTAAGATATTTACTACATTATTGAAAGCAACAAAAATACCAAAAGTACTGACGTAAATAACAGTAGGCATACTGGCTGCGGTTAGAATAAAGTATTAAGGGATAAATTTTTCAATGTATGGTAGTTTCTCTATGACTACCTTAAGCAGTTTTACTACTTTTTTGAATTTCCAAAGTAAGCATCGTGCTATAACAAAAACTTATTATTTTGGATGAACTTGCAAATTTTCTTTAAGGAAAGACTCACATTCAAAACACTGAATAAACCTTCTCTGCAGGGCAATTCTTTCACAAAATCTACCCAATATTATCCTTCATTCGTTCCCATAGCGAGTTGCATTAAATATCTGCGGGCATTCGATAAAATGATCATACCCGACCCGGCCTTAGACCCAAGAGTAACGAGCCGATATCCTAAATATATGTGGGCAGGGATCCCCGCCGATTTATTGAAAGTTCATAGACTAAGTAGAGGTTTAATGCCTTTGCTTGATGGAAACTTATCGCCTTTCCTAATGCTGTGCTATCATCGCTTTTTTTGGCTGTAGGACCATGGGAAATTGGGAATTTAGATGGTTTATTCTATGATTTTTCGACTTTGATTATGTGAGAAGTTTATGTGTAAAGGAAGACTTGAATTCATTTTTTTTTAAATGCACATGATTTGTTGTGTTATCGTATTGTGAGGCCTTTCAATCCTTTTATTTATTTCTTTTCATAATAAGCCATAAATTATAAAAGAAGAACACTGTTTCTTTCGTACTGCAAACAGCTGAAAATTAGCTAATACTTAGGACCTTAGATATTCTGAAAAAGAAAAGCGATTGTTCTTGGAAAGTTAAGAAACATTTTAAAAGTAACTTAACTGTTATTCATGGTCATACAAATGGTCTCCTAAAATAATGCAAAACACAAATTACGATTGATATTTGACACAAAAACATCAGCGCAATACTCAACAAACCTCGCCAGTAACGTTCACCAAATTAAAATACAATCTAAATCAAACATTACGAAATAAGACAAGCATCTTCAGTGTTGCAATGCACAAAATTGCAGTCATTATTCATAGATCACATTAATTCTATCGTGTTTCCCTTTCATGCCGCGTGTACGCCAGATTTTAATCGTTTTAAATTAGCCAGAGACAATACACGTTAAAATATTGGGCCTGCATGGTCAGGCACCGTGAGCTACGAGTATGATTGTTCCGACTAAATTAATGTCCTGGAAATTTTTAAAGTCAAAATGCAACGACTTTAAAAATTTCCAGGACATTATTTTTTTTTTAAAGTCGTTGCATTTTATGTACCTAATTTATAGTTATATAAAATTATAATAAGAATGTACGTAGGTTGGTTCTCTTTGTTTTATTTATGTCTGGTTAAACTACTTTACGATTACAGTAATTTATTATAAATCTTGAGTAGGATAGAAAAATAATTCATGAAATTTTCCGCGCCGTCCGATGTGGAAAAATAAAATACGCAGGTCCTTGTATACCTACTCCACTCAATGAGCAGGTAATTCTCCGAGTCAAAATGTCACGGTATGGTGGGTAAATACTATTGTGCCAGTGCTATAAATACTGGGATGCAAAATTTTTGAAAACTAATTCGGATAAGTCTGATGAAAAATCATTAATTGCTTTAGTAAAAAACATATCATGCGAACTTAAATAGTATTGTTTGCATTAATCTAGGTAAAAAAAAATTATACTCACCGACATACGTCGCCAATACAAATAAAACAAACAAATGTACTAAAAAGTTCCATCGCATCTTCATCTTGATAGTTTTATTGTTCACAAACCATTGCACAATTAATAACAACACATAACGTTCTATTTTATTTAACTATTGCTCACAATTATTTCGTCGTTCATAGTAATAAGTCACTTCACAACACGGAACTTTTTAGCCTTCCTCAATTAATTATCAAAACAAAAATAGTAAAAAAGTCTATGCATATAAAAAAAAAACAATCGTCAAAATTCAAATTTCCTACAAGAAATTTGGCGCGAAGCGTTCAACGTGCTCGCGAGTAAAGTTCGGAATGTAGTGTGTAAAGGCACGCATACACTACGGCTTGGTGATCGACCCCACCGGAACCACAGTCGGTGGGCGCGCGACTGCCGACTCCATGTGCACCGCACCGAAACGTAACTTAGAACCAACTTAACGTTTTCCGTCGCGTAGCTCTTATTTTGTGCGCGATAAAGTTCATTTTCTAAATCTACTTTCAATATAACCAACTGTTAATGATAATGTTCGTAGTTTTGTAGAGCGTACGCGCATAGAAACGCTGTCACCCTATTGAAGGTATTGTTACGGAAGGCTAGGCGATTGGAAAAACAAAGAGACGTCAAAAAAAATGGACAGATAAAGAATTACGCAGTAAAATGGAATGCGTTGAGCGTATTACGAATGAATGAAATACTATAAATGCAGTTTTTATTAGTCATTGTTTACATTTTTAACTGAAGTTTGTGATTGCGGAGTTGTTTTTGATGGCAATAACATAATAAATGCAATCATTTTTTATACACGGTGACACGTGCGGTGCCCGCTGTATATTGGACGAAATATTATGCACCATTGTTCAGTTTGTGCATAGAGTATCTACCTACGTACAGGTCGGATATCAGTAAGTAGCTTAAATATGGCTCAGGAGGTCTACTCTATAAGCACAAAATCCGTAGTTTCGGCCGAAGTTACGGTTGTTTCCTACTCCGTATCACTTAAGGACATAAGATTCGTAAGGGGTCCGAACTGAAAATTAATGACAACACAATTGGACATTTGCCCTGACTCGCGATGTGTTATCAAAACTCATGAATCCGAAAATATTAGGGAGTAGGGTTCATTTCCAAGCATAAAGCTATTTACGGACGGACCCGTATTTTCGTTGACGGACTTAGAGAGTAGACCCCCAGGTGTGCGAGTTTCGTTGTTTCAATTAGTCGCAGATGCTCACGTACGAATATTTACTTGCGAGTTGTGAATAAAAGTTGGGAGTTCTGCTAGTTACGATTTCTTTTCTTCATACTAAAATTCAGTTTTATATTTGTATCTAGATAAATACTAAGTTTCTACCTAGATACATTTAACTTACCATTACCAACCTACCTAACAGCTAGGTGCCTATCTATATTAAGGAAAACAGATACGCCCAACATCATAACTTCCTCTAACGCTAAGCTAACTAGCAAAGACATAAACAACCAAGCGAGCTATTCCTTAATTAAACAGTATTAAACAGTAGTGTTAATTAAACAGTATTTTTTTTTTGAGACGGGTTTGCTTTTGACTCTAGTTTTTTTTTTTGTTTATACTCGTGCGTTTATTTTAATTTATGTTATAACCATTTTATTGCCAGTAACAGTTGGGCTTTTTCTGCCAATGTATTTTAGCATAAGATGCACAAGCTTTTGAGGAAGCCAGGCAGGCATAAGTTAAGCTTACTTAAGTTGGACACATGTTCTTTTCTTATTATGGTTTCGCACATGGCCGGACAACCGCAGCATGTGTTTTCAGAAAAAACGGAAACGGACCGGAAGATACTTAGAAAAAACGTTTCTTGGTATGCGGAGCAGGAATAGACAATACTTGGACTCGGCAATAAATGTTGATGAATAGAGAAGAAGAGAAAAGATAAGCATATGACATAGAAAAGATGGATAGTGTGAATTCTATTTGCCTGATAGCCAGTAGGTAAGGCAGTTATAGGAGGAGCTAGTGGCTAAATAATAACAGCCGCACGGGTCGATCTCTAAGGTTAACCTGTGCTTGCCGAGGTTAGTCCGTGGATGGGTGACCAAAATCAAAATATTTTATTTTACATAGGCCTACATGGGCACTTATAAAACGTCAACAAAAGGTGCACGGTTCGGGTTTGTCGTTTCCTATGGAGAAGAACCGGCAAGAAACTCCATTGTTACTCTTTTAAAATCATTTGGTTTTACAATATTTGAAGTTACAGCGTTGGTACTTAAGTATGGGAGGACAGCGTAGGCCCGACAATAAGTCGTTACTTACTACAGAAGGTAGTAAAAGAAAAAAAAACCATAACTACATACAGATTACAGAGTTTCCTCCGTGCCTCGGAAGGCACGTTAAGCTCCCGTTAGGTCCCGGCTGTAATTTGTAGATCTTTGACAGTCGTTACGAGTAGTCGGAAGCCAAAAGTGTGACATTCAGTCTTACCAAGGCGTATCGTATCACCCAGTTACTGGGTTATGGAGGTCAGATAGGCAGGAGCTTTATGTATAATACTGATACTCAACTGCATCCGGTTAGACTGAAAGCCGACCCCAAGATAGTTTGACAAAAGGCTAGGAAGATGATGATGAGGTAAGGCAGTAATAGGGTGCACGCCTATTGTCTTCAACAGTGCAGAAATTCTGTCTCCGAAATGACACTACTGATGGTACGACGACTAATCAGGCTATAAGAACTAGTTTATGTGGATCTGTCATTGTACGGGAAATCTATACAAAGCTAGGTCATGTTATACTGGAACTGCAGAGCTTGTACCTTTACCCGGGTATCAACGTACTGTATCGCTGCTATCGCGATGGTGTCTAAAGTACGTCAGAAGCGATACTTTGGTTTCGTAAATGCATCCATCGCTACAAAAAGTCACCGTAGGCGAAGGTCCTAAAATCGAAACTAGAAAGGCCCTCACCAAAGAGAATTAAGGCTTTATAGTCATTGGCCCTCACCATCATCATTTCAGCCGAAAGACGTTCACTGTTCGACATAGGCCTCCCCCAAGTGTCGCCACATTGACCGGTCCCGTGCGACTTGCATCCGCTGATCCCGGCAACCTTCACCAGGTCATCGGTCATTAAATTAAAATCAACTATTTATTGCATATCACATGTCATCATGAGGGTCATGAGGTCTTAATAATAATTACTAGAACACAACATATAGTAGTTGTAAGTGGTATAAACATATTGTTTGTCATAATTTAAAAATCCTTGGACTGCCTCGTGGACCTGCACGCGTAGCATGACCGCCTAAGAAACGGGCTATGTCGACAAACTGACACATTGTCACTGTGTCGATTCTTCCGTAGACAAAACTCGTTTTTACAGTGGTCATGCTACGCTGGTGGTCGCAAACGCGACTGTTGAGCACGAGGTTCAGGGTTCGATTCGATATTGGCTTTTTCCATCATGAATTTATCAGTAGCAGCCACGGAGTACGTATTTGTGCCCGGATGATGGCAATAGGCTCAGCCCCTATAACATTTAACTTACACATTCGTCGGGATCACAGACGTGATGTTATGTACCTATTTAAAAATAGGATGTGCTGATAATATTTATTTTAATTCATTGAAATAAAACAAAGAAATAAATTACCTACCTATATCTCTAGACATAATTGATCCCAATCAAATAAAAGGACTAAAAAACCTTTCATTTATCCCCTCCCTATACTTCTGAGCAAGTAGAGTTTGCGAATTTCGAAGTGACAAAAATTATATTAAAAAAAAACTAATCTACATAAATAAATAATCGATAGGCACTCTCCCTACTGGGACAAAGCGGAGTAGAGTATCCATCAGTCAAGTCAGTCAGCAAGAAACTTAAAAGTTTGTAAGTAACAAACCTTTTCTTGGAAAAGCTGGGAAGGATGGTTGCGTCAAGGGGTTAGTAGGGCAGGATAAATAAAGAAAGAGAATGAAAACTTTCGTCCGGACTTTTTATAAGGCTATTTTAATAGGGCTAGCGATCGTTAGTAGCGCTAATTTTGGAATTCATTGAATTCCACGACGTATTTCTTTTTGAAGTGAAACTTCTTATGCGACTTCCAACAAGTTTAACGTTTAACGCTACCATGGAGGGGGAATATTTTCTAAAACTCACTAAGAGATGGCAGAATTACAAGATTTGTGACTACTAGTTACGCAAGATGGCGTGTAAACAGTCATGCATTCGACTCTTCGGTGTGACCAGCCTTCGCTGAATTTCCATGAGTAGAATAACCTCGATAAACTCATGTAATAATTATGTAATAAAAATAATACAACAAGAAAACGGCAAAATATTATTAGAAGCTCAATAAAATAACGAAAGTGAATGGGTGGCACTCGAACGCATGCGTGAAGTATTACGAAGTTTCACTTCTTTCGCGCGGAGGGACTCCATGCACTATTTTTTTTGTCATCGTCATCAGTTTCCTGACCTTGTCCCATGTTTAAGGTCGGCGCAACATGTCTCTTTCCTCCATTGTCCTCTGGCATTCGTCATGCTATCATTTACTCCTTTTTCCTTCATATCATTTTTCACACAATCCATCCATATTTTTGTTGGTCTTCCTCTCCCTCTCCATTCATCCACATTTATATTTATCACTCTTTTAGTTCTATGTGTTTCATCCCTTCTCATTGCTATTTCTTTTTTTTTGTAAAAATATTAAATCCTTTACATTTTTTCCGGTGCTAATGCTATACTATAATGCTATACACGGTGTAAATCACCTCATCACGAAGCCGTCAACCAAGCATTATGTACATGAAACTAAGTAACTTTACGCAAAAATTATTGCTGGGAAACGACTTTTTTTTGGGGGGTGTAAAATCATGTTTTGTGGTAGAACTCAATGTAACGCACTCAAAACATTGTGCTGATGGACGGATTGAATAGTATGGGGGTCGTGGAGGTGTTTAAAGTAAAAATCTTACATTAAAAACTTGTATTTAAAAAAATACTTGTCAAAAAGTTGGAACTTTGACAACTAATATCTCCGTAACTAGAAGTTTCCCGGGTATCCCATGATCGCAATGACAGGGAGAACCAGTGCCTTTCGGCTTCGTTAAGAGGTGTTTTACACCCTTTATGATACCTTCACACTTGATCATTCTTCGTTCTGACTCTCCGTCTCCATAAGTGTTAAAATAAAATAAAATCACTACTTAGTTAAAATTAACTTTATTATTTTTACCGTCACAGGCTCTACGATTCACAACCTTTAGTTTATAAGTAAATTTCTTGGATGACTAAGTAAATTTCTTAAACGAGAAAAAAAAAATCTCTGTAACTTCCTCGTCGGCAGTGGGACACACTCGTCGCCGGATACTGAAAAGTTGTGTGGTAATCAGTTGTCTTGGTATGCGTATGTGATGGACGAGGAATGAGGATAATGTCTTAAAGAAAGTTTTTAACATGAATGTTGATGGCTATAAGAGTAGAAGAAGACCAACTAAAAGCAAGCAACTAAGCATCTAACTGAATTCGTTTTCACCAACTCTAAGGGTCAGTTCACACCGAGACGCGACGCGACGTGACGCTGCGCGCACACTTTTAAAGAGCGATTCAAAATATAACTTTATTTTCTACACGAAAAGATACACATTTCGTTGTGAGAATTCAGAATACGTTGCGCCACGCAGCGCTGCGCCGCACGACGCCTCGCGGCGTAGAGCTACGCAGCGCGGCTTCGCGCTGCGTCCAGCGGCCTCGTGAGGTAGAATTCAGTAGAAATCAGAATACGTTGCGCCATGCAGCGCTGCGCCGCGCGGCGCCTCGCAGCGTACAGCGACGCAGCGCGAAATCACTGGCCTCTTCAAGTATCGTCGCGTCGCGACGCGTCTCGTCTCGGTGTGAACTGACCCTAAGCGTCATCTAACTGAGTACCTACTAGCCCGTTTTTATAAATTCTAAGCGTCATCTAGCTGAATGCCTACTTGAGGCTACTTGCACGTTTTCGCAAACTTTAAACACCATCTAATCTAATTAAATGCCTATTTGCACGTTTTCACCAACTCTAAACGTCATTTAACTGAATGCCTACTTCCACGTTTTCACCAACTCTAAGCGTCATCTAACTGAATGCCTAATGTAGGTTTTCACCAACTTTAAGTGTCATCTAACACAAGGCCTACTTGTACGTCTGCACCAACTATGTGTGTGTGACGTACTACCTTCCCATTCCATAAACATGTCCCGTGCTTTGCAAGCAACACATTAGCACAGCATGCCATGCATAAAACGCAACTAGAAGTGTAACGTACCTACCAACCAATCATCTACATGCAAATGCATGTTGATTAAACTGTGCTTAGACTTGATAGGTACTATAAATTCTAATCCACGAATGATGTTAAGGAAGGTATTATTGTGATTTATTGTTACTTTTAAAAAACTATTGACTAATTTGTTTAATTTATTATACTTATAGTGATGCTGATGAAATCAAAATGTTAATTATTATTATATTTATTCATTATTTTTAACTTCATAATTACTATTTTATTACAAGATGATTGCAATACTGTGTAAATTAAAATGAAAATTACTGTCAGTAAATAAATGACTAGTCATAACTACCAATCAAGCTATAAAAAACCAGTTTATGCGGATCTGTCATTGTACACAAAATCTATATAAAGCGAGGCCATGTTATACTGGATATGTATATCCTGATGTGTCGCTGTGTCCACACTTCAGACAAATTAAGCTATCTGTCCTATCGTACTCCCGTGTTACTACCTGCGTCCTTGCTTGCTTGACACGTCGATGTGTCGCTTCAACACAGGCATAAAATGAGAGACCACTCTTAGGACCGGACTCCACCTAAGCAGAGACGAGACGAGAGAAAAGAGATGATTGTATTGTAAACCACTAATAGAATTTATATAATTACACTTCTCGTCTTCGCTTAGTTTTTAATAGTGGAAATGGTTGAGCAGAGGGGAGAGTTGTCCCGTATTTTTTTAGGCCAGCCTCCGCACTAGGCGGCCAAGCGGAGAAGAAAACAGACCTGAGCGACATGCTGTGACCGGTGTGCTGTGTGCACATCTCCTTTTCTCTCGGCTTTGCACATATCTACTCGACTCCTCTTTGGTGGTGTTCGGGCTTTACACTAAGGCGGTATCCGATAACTCTCTCACTAAAACGGTTCGTCGAATTCCGCCACTGTGGCGCTAGCGTAACGAATTACGAGGAATTTGCCTGAGACGAGAAAGAGCTCTTATCTTTTCCCAAACTATTTTGGGTTTGGCTTCCATTCTAACCGGGTGCAGCAGAGTATCAGTATTTTACATGAAGCGACTGCCTATCTGACCTCCACAACCCAGTTTCAAAGTCAAAGTCAAAGTCAAATTTTTATTGCGAACTATGGTGTTATTTTATGTTGTTACTTAAGACTTAGCAGCCTCCTTTTCTCGGTAATACGCTTCTTCTTTCGTAACGACTGTCATAGATCTACAAATGGCAGCCGGGACCAATGGCTTGACGTGAGGCACGGAGGAAACTTGGTATGTAATTATGGTCACCCATCCACGGACCAGCCTCGGCAAGCACGGCTTAACCTGAAAGATCGACCCGTGCAGCTGTTATTATTTAGCCACGAGCTCCTCACCAGAAAGAGCTCGATATCCATGCAATAAAGTCGTCATTCGCCTGGTTTCGGTTCTGACGACGTGCCTAGATACAACATCGGAGTATACGCTTTAATTGTATGGACATAAACCTCTGCTAGCTGTGCTTGAGACGGGTCCCCGTTGATAAGTATGATCGCTCCCTTATGGTACCGTTTGAGACACAAAGCCAACATACGTTGCTTAGAGAGCTCCTCATGGTATGTACCTAGTTGTAAATTATCTAAATAGGTATGAAGTTTACATTAAATTATTAGAACACTAATATTTTAAATAGTTTATTTCATTGTAAAAGCAGATAATTTACAAACATCGATTTTTAAAGTAGAAACAGTAAAAAACTAACTACAGTTTTCGTGAAGGTCATAATTCATCACGAATCATGATATTATTATAAATAAAATTCAAATCACATTGCTCTAAATAAAACATTCAAATTATTTTCTCTAGTTTCTGTTTAATAAAAAATACGTTCCCAAACTAATGCGCAAACACCTGAATATTTTATTGTAAGTATTGATACATACCTAGCTATTATTATTATATGACCTATTTTTATTTACATGTTTGTACTTTTTTTTAGTTACAAAATATTATGTTGGTAGTAACGGCGACACACCAAACTATAGCGAAATCATGTTATAGTGGAATTATAAAACCTGTTTTTTTGATATCCCATAACTCTAGGATATGATTGAGACCATATTATCAAAGAATCAACTGGCATAATATATGAATTATGTTTCAATTATACTTTTTTTTTGTTTTTTTCGTATTTTCTTATCTTTAAATAGGAATTATTGGTTTGAATAAAAAGAATTACTCGTATTTATCAATGAAACTACTACTATTTTACTATACTACTGCAAAGTTTGGCAACCTCGCAAAAGTGAAGATTCGTCATACTGGTGATAATTTTTGACCTGAGTAAATTATGATTGATGATATCTCCGAAACTATTCATTTTTGGACCACCTATTCTAGGAGTTTTAGTATTATTTTTACCTACAGAGTATAACTTTAGAGTTATGGGATATAAAAAAAAAAACAGGTTGTATAGCTTGCTTGACGACGTGTCTTCGTATCTACATTTATGAGAATATTACTAACACATCTAAACTTCCACAACAATATTATGACCCTGACAACTCTTGAACGCAGTTTAATGTGCTGGATGTTCGCGAATTTAATGGTAACTAATATTAACCGTAAGCCGTGGGTTCGAACTAGGGTTCATGATTTCTCGAGCTTTTCAATTTCTCGGGTCTCGAGAATTCTCGAGGCTAATTTCTCGGGTCTTCTCGGGTTGTCGAGAAATTTACACTTACGTACGTTTTCTCATATTATTTAGTTCCAATAACGTTAACAAATTCAGTGGTTTCCTTCTCAAATAAAAGTATCAAATAATGACCTCACTGATGCTCACTCAATCCTGTATTGTGCGGCTGTAGCGGCATGTCGTGTAGCTCATGTCAAATTTTTTGATGACAGAGCTACACGACCTAAACTTGCCGTACCGGCAATGCAGAATTGAGCGACGTATTGGTGGGGCCAGAACACTCATCGGCAAATTAATCTGCTTCAAGGAGGGCAACAATCACCCTCGAGTGATGCGTTTTGTGAAGCGGGCATTTGCGGGGACTGATATTAGTCCTCGAGACTAGATGTCTCGTATCAAAGAACCGTACGGCCGTCCGTTACCTAACTGGAAATCTCCAGGGCCGGACGGACTGCACAACTTCTGGATTAAGTGGATCCAGAGGTCGCACGCTCGCTTGGCGGCCCTATTCCAGTCAGCTTTTGAATCAGGTTCTTAACTACTGGAATCACCCACCTGCTCTATAAATCGGGTAGTACTGCGGAGCCCAAAATTAAAGACCTACCTGTCTTCCGACATTGTATAAAGTTCTTACATCCATTTTGAGAGCTAAAATTTGCAAACACATTGATGACAATTCGATCATGTCCGCTTCTCAAAATGGATGTAGGAACGGGTCCCGCGGTACTAAGGAGCTGCTTCTCATTGATATTGCCATTAACCAACAGATATTCGCCGTTCCCGAAGGGATCTGTCGACATGTTGGATAGATTATAAGAAGGCCTATGACTCAGTGCCACATACATGGCTCATGAGTGTGCTAGAGTTGTATTAAATAGATGCAACTCTGCGCAGCTTCCTGATGTCGTGTATGAGACAATGGAGCTAGGACAGTCCTTAGCTATCCAGGATGTCGGCATATCGAAGGTAACAGCGAACCGATAAGGATAGAGCGTGGTATTTTTCAGGGCGATGGTTTGAGCCCACTTTGGTTTTGCTTAGCCTTGAATCCTCTAAGCACGCTGCTGGAGGATTGAGGCCTGGGCTTTCGGTTGAGGAGAGGTGGTCAGGTTATATCTCACCTTCTTTACATGGATGACCTGAAACTCTTTGCCCCCAACAATTTGCAACTGATGGACCTACTGAAGGTAACAGAAACTTTCAGTAGCGCCATCAGGATGGAATTTGGTGTGGACAAATGTGCGATCATGGTCATTCCATAAATCTTAGATCCCTCTCAGCGACCGAAACCTACAAGTATTTGGGTATGTCGGAAGCGCTGGGCATCAATTCTGTTGACATGAAGCAATCGTTGAAGGAGCGCTTCTTTGGCCGCTTGAGAAAAGTATTTAATAGTCTTTTATCAGGCGGAAATAACGTGCGTGCCTTCAATGGTTAGGTCATGCCGGTTTTGATGTACTCTTTCGACGTACTTAAATGGACTCAAACAGAACTAGACGCCCTGGATAGGAAGGTTCGTACATTGTTGACGGCATATCGAATGCATCACCCACGTTCTTCGGTTATGAGACTGTATATCCCGCGGAGTTGTCCGTAGCCTGGCTACGTTCCGGGGAACTCTTTGGAGAAACCGAAGGTTTTGTTAGTGCAAATAAGGATGAAGTTATGATGACAAATAACTACCGGAAATTTATTGTGAAGGATGGCACGTTGACATATGTCGGGCATGCCACCGTCCGGGCGAATCAATCCGTCACATTATCTCTGGGTGTTCTCGTCTAGCTAACGCAGCTGTCCACTCTGTCTGACACCACGCTCAGAAGCGTGTTGGTGCTACGTTTTACCCGACACCACAGGGACGCCGGAACATGCCGAAGGCACTGCTCCGCCATAAGAGCCCCGACAAACTTCTAAAGACGTTGTTATACTGGACGCGCAGAGCATTGAAGGCGTTTTTTGTGTAATTGCTCCACAGGTCGCACGTGTATAACGATTGGCAATAGCTTTTAAATGGTGTGACTTGATACATGATTTCTCGAGTTCTCGACTTTTCTCGAGCTTCATTTCCCGGGAATTCTCGTCTCGAGAATTCCCGGGAATGAACCCTAGTTCGAACCCAGGCAGGCGCATTACTTTGTGTACTTTATTTCATCATCGCTGCTCTCAAAAACGGTGAAGGAAAACATCGTGAGGAAAGCATGTCCTAGAACCAAAAATTCGAAGACATGTGACATCTACCAACCCGCACTGGGCCCGCGTGATGAATTACAGCCCACTCCCTCTCATAGGAGAGGAGGCCTGTGTCCCAGCAGTGGGAACATTATAGGCTAATGATGAATATTAACACAGCCTGCATAAGTACTGCTTCAGCTGTTTAATGGGTGTAAAAATACCCTAAACGAAGCGAAAAGGCACTTGTTCTTCCCGTCATTGAGATTTTTTTTTGTTTTTAGTTATACTTATACAAGCTGTTGTTTTGCATCCTCGTCAAATTCAAGGAGGTAACTATGCTAATGATTCTTATCCCGAATCAATAATAAAATGTGTAGGTATTTTTTTTTTCTTATTTACGGAAATCACCAAATCAGCCCGCGTTTAAAACACGTGTGTTTTAAACGCGGGCTGTCTGATTCTCATTTGTATAACCACATTAAAGGGTAATTCTGAAATGCTGACAAACATAAGAAACCAAAAAAATCAGCATTTATTAATAATTAACTAGGTACCATAATTTTAATTGATTAATTATTTATGTCTTTTGTACCAACCTCCTGAATTTTGACGAGGATGCAAAACATCACAACAATATATTAGGGGTCAAAGTTCCCACTTTTTAACCGACTTCTAAAAAAGGAGGAGGTTCTCAATTCGGATGTTTGTATTTTTTTTTTTTTTTTTTTTATGTTTGTTCGCGCATTACTCCGTCGCTTGCCAACCGATTTGGAAAATTATTTTTTTGTTGGAAAGGGTATACTTCCCAAATGGTCCCATAGTCACCAAGTCGGGATCTGATAATGGAATCTTGGCGAAATCGGGGGAACTCTTCAAATTTTATAGGAAAACGTACAGTGATTTTGGTATTTTCTACAACAAGTGAAGCATTTGCGTCCAATGAGAACCATTCTAACATCAGATCTGATGATGAATCCAAGAGACAGGCTTCGGAACTCCATAACAAGGCAATGAATCTTAGCTGTGTTTGGGCTTGTTGGAATCGTAACGGTATGCACTTTCCAGGTGTACCAATAATAAGTTAAAAAAAAAAAAAAAACTGTTTTGAACGACTTCTATAAGGAGGAGCTTATCAATTTGATTAGTTTTGTTTTTATGTATGTACACCGATTACGCTGAGATTTATGATCCGATTTGCGTGATTCTTCTTTAGTTTGATGTGGAATACCTGCCATTTGGTCCCATAAAAAAATAATATAGTTTGGCCATATAGTTTTCATTTTATTAAAATACCGTTTCTCCTTGATTACTGGACCGATTTAGATGATTTTTCATTCATTTGGTAGAGAAGCTTGCCCGGTGGAGCCATATGAATTTTATTATCTTTGCTTAGGTACTTTTTGTTGAGTCATACTCTTTATTATGCATTTTGTCCTTTGACGTATGTATGGACGATGTGCTGGTGTCTAGTTAAAATGTAAAAATTATACTTGACTAGGATTAAAGTGAGATACCACAACTGAAAACGCTAAAATAAAAACTTTTTTACAAAAAAAAAATAACCGACTTCCATAAAACACTAAAAAGTGGCAAATAATTTTAGTTTCGGCAGTCGGTGACTTGTTTGTTTCATTTACTTTTTTGCCACCGACTCGAAAAAAGTTTTTTGACAAGTTTTTTTTTTAATACATCTTTAAATATTAAAACATTCCTTTAAATATCTCCACAACTCTTGTACTATTCAATGCTTCCATGAGCCCATTTTGAGTGCGTAACATTGAGTCCTACAGTAAACCGTGATTTTTCAACCCAGAAAAAAAAGTCTTTTCCCAACAATATTTTTTGCGTATAGTTACTATGTTTGATGTACGGAATGCTTGGTTGGCGGCTTCGTGAGGGTTCGTTTACACTTAGGATGTATAATACTAAAATGGCCGCCGACTAATCCTATAACATCGAACCCCAACGTTTCTTAGTCGCGGACAACTTATTAGTAATTATTATCATTCCCTTTATTCATAAAAACACATTTTTTTTCATTTAGCAATATAATTTAAATGCATGTAGCATTCAAAAATATTCCGACATAAATATTATAAATAAAAACTTATAAATTGTTTTAATAATACGCGAGCAATGTACTAGATTCATTGAAAATAGGACCACATTCCCATTGAAAAAAAGGCGCGCAACCATCTCTATTGCATGCGCGAGGCAACGCTTGATGTCCACGTCGATGTTCATTCAATTTTCTACTTTAACAAATGGTAATACGGTTCTTTTTTCAATGCAGTCAATGGAAAAAAATTCTCGTGCAACATACTTGTACGAGAATTTTTCCGTTGACTGAATTGACTTGACTTTATGTATATTTTTTTTGGTTATTTTGTTTTGTATGCTCGCACCGCGCTATATTTAGCGTACAGGAAATCATACCGCAGAACTTGATACAGTTATGGCCATCATCACTAACTCTAATGAATTATTGCAGTTGGCATTCCAACTTAACTACCAACCGTACACTTTCATTTAGGTGTCGTTTAGCATGACTGAGGTTAAGAATAAGTAAAAATAATATAAGTAAATAGAAACCAAAAGTATACAGTAAAAACAAAATTATATTTTGTTCGCTTACAATAAAAAATGTACAATAAATAAAATACGAAAAACTAGATGTCACCAATGAGAACTAATCTGCGTATTCACTAGCCGACCAAATCATTAATTATTTTATTAATTACACATACGAAGATAAAAAAAGCCCATTCCATGCTTTTTGCAGAGTTATTTTTTACGAACCGAAATACAACTCGTATTTAAACCCTTAAAATAGTTACAAAAACCTATTCAAATAGGAAAGGTCGAAAGACAGTCAAAAATGTCCCATATTAAAAGTTGTTCATAATGATGTGATTAATAACCCTTTTTGGATTTATTTAATAGGGGATCGGACTGGGTAAAGAAAACGACATTCTATTTTGTCCGTCAGACAGGTAATACAAAAATATTAGACACGTATTTTTTGTTTTATCAAAATATCAAAAAATTACTTAGTTAGAACTCATTAAAGTTGGAGAGTGGGGGCTTACTACGTCACAAGTGGGTATAAAACTTACCTACATGTGACGTCATGCGCCATTTCAACTCAATATATATCCGTAATTTTATGACCACGTGAAAAAAGAAAAAATACGTGTCCAATACTTTTCAATAAACTACCCGACGGACAAAGATAGGATTATCCCCTATTTAGACCTTGTAACGAAGGTTGCGCCATCGCACCCTTATATTCCATCACCTATAATACTCATCTAAATTCCCACATCTTCCTAAGGACCAGCCGTTTAACTAACAGTAGATGCCCTCGGTAGCTTCGCGAAGCGGGACGGCTGTGACGACTTATCGCAAGATCTAACCCCCGATGCCTGGAACTTTTTTGGTGAATGTCGTCTCGCAGGTCAACCGAGGAGGTTGTCGTCTACTTAACCGGACTATTCTATGGGTATCTTGAGTGTAAGGCCTACAGCCAGGGCTGGACAAAAATGATCGACGCTTCAAACTTAAACGCACGACAAGAAATAATCCAATCAAAACAGCGAACGTTAAAGCGTTGCAGCGAACTTGGAGTTAGCTCAAGGTAAGTACAGTAACGTACTTACCTTGAGCTAACTCCAAGTAGTTATAACTAGGCTTAAGGTCTAGTGTGTGTGTGTGTGTGAGAGTGTGTGAGGAAAATAATAAGGTTTTTTCTTTTAGTTTTTTTACTAAATTCTCTAATTCTTCGTACGTAAGGGTGGACAACCACAATATGTCATTCACCAGTTGACAGCTGTCAACACCCCTTCCGCACCGCGCCCCTACTTCAGACACCGTGTGAATTAAACGGTAGGCATGTAGTAAGTAGTAAGTAAAGCACTCTGGCTGGACATTTGTTATACGCTCATGTTTAGCGGCCTGATCTTTCTGTGGTCGTGCAGACAAGGAACTCGGCAGAACTTGCATCCGTCATATTCGAAGGGAACTTTAGGTAACTGAGCACCGCAGGAGAAACAACGTTGTTCGTGTACGGGAACTTTTTTCTGTGAAATAAACAAAAAAATATTTTTTATATTACAGAAGGCAATGATCTTATTTTATTGAATATGTTTTTCTCTCTTACGCAATGTCAAAAGCAACGAAGGCGATGTTACCACTGCCAAAATAATAACAACCTTGCACTTGTTGAAACAAAGTCTAAAATAAATCAACTTAACCTCTCCAATGATTTACAAAGCGAAGCGTCAAAAAGCACGCAGTTCAGTTGAATTTTCGACCTTATTTCAAAGCACCAAGGGCGATATTTAAACGATTCTTATCCATTACTATACTACTCACTAAGAGCCAATTTAAAATGCTTAAAGCCGTATACAGACATTGCGAGGCATGCGCCACGAACGGCGCACAACGAATGCCTCGGCCGTGCGTTGCCTCGTCCTCGCAGGTGCGGAGCACATGCCTCGCCACGAATACAAAGGTACACACCTTGCGAGGCATTCGCTGTGCGTTGTTCGCGGCGCATGCCTCGCAATGTCTGTATACGGCTTTAAGCATCCACCTTTAGAAAATATCTGAATTAGGAATTTCTCATAAGCAGCCACGGAGTCTGGGTTTGTGCCCGGTTTATGGCAATAGAAGGCTCTTTCTGTATAACGTGGGACTTAAACATACAAAACTGGCGTAATTCAGGTGTACTATTAGTTAGACCTCTGCCTAACCCTTCGGGGATTACAGGCGTGATGTTATGTATTATGTATGAATATAAAACAAAAAAAATGGTTCTACCAAAATATGTTCGATAAACAAGGTGTTGTTTTGCATCCTCGTCAAATTCAAGGAGGTAACTATGCTAATGATTTTCGTCCCGAATCAATAATAAAGTGGGTAGGATTTTTTTTCTTATTTACGAAAATCGGTAAGTGTTTACCACCCGTGTTTTAAACTCGGGACGTCTCATTCTCGCTCTATAAGCGTGCTTCCACAAATACAAACGATCTCAAACGTTTATTCGATAATTTCTTATTTCCTAAAGCACGTTAAGGGGGTTATTCTGAAATACTGACAAACATAAACAACCAAAAAAATTAGCGTTTATTAATAAGTAACTAGGTACCGTAATTTTAATTGGTTAATTATGTCTTGTGTGACAACCTCCTGAATTTTGACGAGAATTCAAAACAACACCTTGTAGACTTTGAAACCATCCAACCTATGTGCCACAAACCAGATTCGTTAGAAAGGCAATAATGCGAAGATGGTTATATAACGCGAAGATGGTTTTATAACGCGAAGATGGTTTTATAATGCGAAGATGGTTTTATAATGCGAAGATGGTTTTGTAATGCGAAGATGGTTTTATAATACGAAGATTAGACAACTAAAATAAAGAAAAAAAATGCCGAATAGGTAGGGATGTCGGAAAAAGTGCATTGCAATGCATACAGTTACAGCCCGGGTACAGCTAGTTTTTACGAAAATAATAATCTCTACGGGATCGTACCTTCTTTTCATCTGTAAGTTGTAAGAACACGTTCGCCTTGAGTTTGTCTGCCTGCTTCTCTTTCTCTCGTTGCCGTTTCGCCTTCTTTTGTTGAGCTTTTTTCTCTTTCTGCTGTTCTAGCTGCTCAGCTGTCACTGGCCCGGGGATTTGGGACTGGAAGAGGGAATATCATTTGTAGGTTAATTTACTGACACAAGGGAATTAGGATGCCCGCGATCAATCTTCTGGTTAAGCCAGGCTTGCCTAGGTTGGTCTGGGGATGGGTGACCGCCTAGTCAAACCGAGCCTCCTCCGTGCCTCGGAAAGCACGTTAAGCTGTTGGTCCTGGCTGTCATTTATAGATCTTTGATAGTCGTTTTGTCATCAGTGGTCCGAAAGTCTGACAACCAGTCTTACCAATGGACATCGTATAACCTAGTCATAACTGGGTTATGGAGTCATATAGGCAGTCGCTCCATGTCATCATCATTCTCTTGCCCTTGTCCCAATTTATTTGGGGTCGGCGCAGCATGTCTTCTTTTTCCTTACTTCTCTATTGCTATTATACAAGGTGTAGTTTTGCATCCTCGTCAAATTCAAGAAGGTGACTATGCTAATGATTCTCGTCCCGAATCAATAATAAAATGAAATTTTTATTTTTATTCTTTTTTACGGGAACGGTAAGTGTGAACCACCCGTGTTTTAAACGCGGCCCGTCTGGTTCTTGCCCTATAACCTCTTTTACGCACATACAAACAATCTCAAACGTTTATACGATAATTTCTTATTACCTAAACCACGTTAAGAGGGTTATTCTGAAATATTGTCAAACTTAAAAAACCAAAAAAATCTGCGTTTATTAATAATTAACTTGGTACTGTAATTTTAATTGAAATTAGACGAGGATGCAAAACAACACCTTGTATATCATTTACTTTTATATTATATTATTTACTTTTATAGTATTTACTTTTCGCTCCATGTAAAATACTGATATTCAGCTGCATCCATTAGATTGGAAACTGACTCAAACAAAGTTGGGAAAAGGCTAGGCAGATGAAGATGATGCGTTGTCTCACCTAACGTGGATGAAAAAAAAAGAAAAGATGGCGTTGTCCTTATCATGTGCCTCGCTGGTAAGATAACGCACTAGGAAACAATACCACACACAGTGGCTAGTCCATAGTGAGTGCAGGCCAAGGAAGCACATCCTACTATCGAGGGCCGCTTCACTAAACATGACCTCCAGCTGACCAAACTACAGCTTCGCCCATTTACAGCCGTAAGAACTGGACACGGCTTATTCATGAAACAACTCTTTGCCATAGGAGTCACAAACAGCCAACAGTGCCGAGCCTGCTTGGAGGAAGACGAGACAGCATCCCACGAGCTACTAAGGTGCTCAGAGGTTGCCTCAAACAGGGCAAAAATTCGGTAACCCAGGTATAACTCTCCGCGAGATCGACGATAACACCAAGGCGTTGCTGGCCCTTCTCGAGAAGCTGGGGTGGATGGAATGTTGGATTTTCCCAACCGTACGCAAAATACGCAATTTGGACGTAGACTTGTGGGCACCAGCCCGTTGCACAATACAAGACTCAAGTGCCTTACCCGTAATATGAGCAGTATTTTTTTCGTTGTATAGAATCTGGTTCCTCTAACCTAACAGACAGATGTATTGCTGGGGAGTTTGTTCCGCCGCTTCTTCTTCCCAGCTAAAACCACTAGGAAGTGGCGAAGGGCGGGCGTTTCGGGGACTGTCTCTTGTAATTTTGACGTTCAAAAAGTTCTGATTATCAGCTCAATTTGAGTAAATGACTTTTGATTTATGATATTGGAACGAAGTTCCTTATCGCGCGTTGTGAAAGGGGGCTAGACGGAAAAAATTCTTACGAAAAGTTGTCACGACACTTTTTGCTATAGTAAGCTATTGTAAGCTTTATTTCTTTAAAATAAAGTTGAAATTTCCTTAAATTACGGACAATTGGGGTGTGTATGTGAGTAAGGATAGATATGATTATTATTTTGAGTGACCGAACTACAAAGTACAAATTCGGTTGTGCAGTTAAGTAAGACGTATTGCTTCGAATTAAGGATTAATCTTCCTTAAATTAAATATTTTATTTTTCGCACACTAACTTAAATCTAAAATGTATTGATATTATGTACGTGAAAGGAACTTCGTTCCATCCGGGGGACACCCGGATGGAACGAAGTTCCTTTCACGTTGACACCTCTCAAGTTTTTTTTTTTTTTAATTTTGTGTTGAAAAGCACACAATAACGTTATCGTACCTTAGCATAGTTATATTTCTCAGGATTTTGCGCCTGAAACATTCTGAAGGCGATCCTGGTGTCTGCGTGAGGCGTTGCAGCGTATGGCGTCTGAAGAACGTGGTTCTTGATGCACGGGTCCCCGCCCGCCGACAGGAGCTGACTGTACCAGGTTAAAAGAGGTGAGAAGCAGTGATAGGTGAACATAATTATTTATTTATTAGATTTAGAAGGGTTAGGCAGAGGTGTACTTAATAGTACATTCAGATTTCACAAAATATGTTTTAAGTGCCATGTAATAGGGGGCGAGCCTATTGCCATCGGTCCGAAGCAAAATCCCCATACAATCCAGAGTCTGGATTTGCGTGTTGCGAGTGTTATTGGGTTTTTCATCAGGAGTTCCTATCGACGGTAAATCCCAATAACCTTTGCCCGACCTTGGAATCGAGCCCAAGACCATATCGAGCACAGGGGGGTTACTATGACGCTTAAAACATTATTGTTCCATTCCTATTCCAGAGTGGGAAAGAGATGGAGCTAGACGTCCTGTATAGCTCCGTCTCTTTTTCACTCTGGAATAAGAATGGAACAATAATGTTTTAAGACGTCATGGTACGCCACCAGGGCTCAGGAGTCGCGCTTGCCATCACTAAGCAAAACAATTCGCTTTTAATAAAGTGTTTTATTCTATGTGATAGGAACGCTCTCTTTGCACCTCCTTGGTCTGCATAAAACTACAGAGAAACAAAGCTAAAGTCCCTACTTATAAATGTACTCACGTGACCATATCAGGTTTAGCGGCGATGGCCGCTTTGTGTAAGGCAGTGTTGCCGTCAATAGGATCTTGTGTGTTGCACGCAGCTTGAATGTCCCCCTCCCATCCTTCTAGGATCGGCTCCAGAGTGATGCTGTCTTTGTCAGAGATACTTCTCCACATCTGATGAAGATAATATTATGGTGAAAGTTTATGAGGTAAGATTGATAAATGAAGTTGCGACTTTTGAGGAATATAATATCTGACGTTTACGCCTGCCGACATTTCATACAAACTTTCAAGTCCTTATTTCCGAAAACTGTAGCAGTTTAATGAAAAAGTTTTATATCTCAAAAACTAAACATCAAATTTAATTCAAACCAATTTTCGTTGAAAGTTTTTTTTACGTTCTGCAACATTTTTCAGAATTTTTCTCCTCTTACTTTAGAAATTAGAGCGGGGGGACTCACATTTTACCACTTTGGAAGTGTCTATCTTTCAAACGATAGACTTTGAGAAAAAATGGTTTCGGAAACCTCAATGTCATTTTTAAAGTCCTATCTATAGACACCACAAGTATGCGTTTGATGTTTTTTTTTAGTTTCAGTTCCACATATGGGGAGCCCCCACCATTTTTTTTTTGTTTAAAAATCGTAAAGCGGTTCATAGAGTAATCTACTTACCAAGTTTCAATTGTGTAATTTTAATAGTTTCAGAAGAGTGGCTGTGACATACGGACGGACAGACAGACAGACATGACGAACTTATTAGGGTTCCGTTTTTTGCTATGCAGCTACGGAACCCTAAAAATGTGTATTTACGGGCACTTCGACTGTAAAACAAGTTATTACTTTTGAATACCTTTCAAAGGCCACATGCATACAAGCCTAGAAAAATTAAAACATTTGACAGAGTCACACTTACCTTTTTAATACTGGCAGGAATTTTCACCGGCCCTTTTTTAACTGTCACTTGCGTCTTTTCTTCTACCTTTTCCACCTTCTCAACCTTTTTACTGGGTTTCTTTTTCTTTTTCAGTTCTTTCTTTTCCACGGTTTCCGTGTCACTGTCCGTCTCAACACAACTGGCCAGGGCGCAATCATTAAGGAGGTCCTTCCTTGAGTTTGTGATGACTCCATTACTGCTTTGTTCGGATAGGGTCTTGATCCAGTCTGGGGGTGTTTCGGAGTCGATGTAGCACGGACCTTCGTCTTCGCTTGACGTCACTTGGGTTGGTAACTCGCGGGGGGCACGCTCTCTATAATGTGTTATATGATAATGTTGTAGTCATCCATCATTAATATTTTTGTTCAATATAGTCTCTCTTTATTTAAATCTATCATTATCTGCCTAGGCTTTTTCCCAAAACATCTTGGGGTCGGCTTCCAGTCTAACCGGATGCAGCCGAGTACCAGTATGTTATATAAAGCGACTGCCTATCTGACCTCTACAACCCAGTAACTCGGTAATACGATACCCCTTGGTAAGACTGAATGACAGACTTTTGGCTTCTCACTACTCTTAACGACTGTCAAAGATCTACAGATGACAGCCGGGACCAACGGCTTAACGTGCTTTCCGAGGCACGGAGGAAACTCGGTATGTGATTATAAACTCGGTAAGAACGGCTTAACCTTAAAGATCGACCCGTGCGGCTGTAATTATCTAGCCACGAGCTCTTCCGAGCTCTTTATTTCAATACATTTTTGTTTGAATATTATTCCTTAATTTTAAAATTGAACCCGGAGTCTTTTGGACCATGTCCCATGTACATTGAATATAATAACAGACAAAATGGCTTAGTAGGGTCACAATTGCGCGTTTCCAAATAGTTCAAGACCCATTGAAGTCTTGAGCGTTTAATGTAGCTTTTTAAATTATGGAAGGATTTACAACATAGTGTATAACTCCAAGCCTATAATGTGCCAACGCCAACGACTAAACGCTATGTGGATATCGAATCCACATAGCTATCATGGCGGATAAAAACGAAATACCTACCGTTCGGCTTAATCGGCAGATAAAAAAAAAATATTCACTTCTTACCTTGATTTCGCCCTGTCATGGACCTTCGCAGGTGGTTTCTGCGCTTTTTTAGCGCTCTCTGCGATACTGATGTCGGAATTTGTCTTCAACGGCGCTTTGCCACCCGTCCCTGTTAGCAACGCCTTTTGGAAGTCTTGCAACGTGTCTGGGGACGGTTTTTTTTATTAGTAAACATCACACCTATGATTCCTTAACGTTTAAAGGCAGATGGGATCTATTAGTACACCAACATTTCGCGAGTTATGTTTAAGTCCTATGTGAAGATTATTTATTATTTATTACAACATTGCAGGAAGTTTTTCTTCTACTCTGTGGAGTTCAGAATGATGTACTGACTACGTGGTCACCGTTTTAGCGTTGGTGTCCCTATCACCCTGTATAATATATTTTTAGGCTATTTATAATTTGTGACGATGACTTTGATATCGCCTGAAGCCTACGAGGTCTACGAAATAGTGGGCACACACTCACAAATCGCAAATTTTTACACTATAATAAAAAATCATCAACTCACCATACACTTCAATACTGGCTAGAGTCTGGAACACCCTTTTCACCTCCTTGAAGGTAGGCTTCCTAGTCGGGAAAGGCAGCTGCCTGACTCTTGGATCCTCTTTCCTTAAAGGCGAGGGCTTCCCAAAGATCGCGGCCTGGTTGACAGCCCCAACGGCACGGTAGAACACCAGCGAACAGCCTTTTAAGTCGTCATTCCAACCTACTAGGATGTTTTGGACATGCTATAAAAAGAAATAAGTTTGTAAGAACATAGAAGTATAGTTGTACAATGATATCTTGGCGCGTGGTCCAAAGTAAAACGAAAGTCGCCATTTTGTTGTTTTCACAGATTTCGCATGACAACTACACATACAGCGAACATCAAACTAGACCACAGGTTTCATGAAACCAACATGCTGTCCCATACAAGACTTCATCGCCTACTCGAACCAAATGTAGGTATGGGACAGGAGACGGCAGATATTTTTTTCGTGATTACGATCTTGGTTCCATTGAGAAAGTTGATGAGTTTGATGGTTCGAATCACACTCTTCTGAAATGAAACAACGGAAGAAATTGTTTTTTTTTATTTTTTTTTAACATATATTACATACATACATAAATATATATTTTTCATCACACTTGCACGTAAACAGTGTCATTACATACAGGTTAACTTGGCTGTAATGCCCCATATAAAACCCTAGGGCGGTAAGTAATTTTTTTTTAATTTACAGCACAGCATGACAGCACACAGGTCATGCAAGGAGTTTACACGCAATTGAAAAATTGTCTTAAAATGTTATCTAAACAGGAATTTCATTCAATCTCGCTACATGTTATTTAATTACTCAACTAATGTTCTAAAATCTAAATAGTCGATAGTTTTTTTGTATCAAAACGTCGATTTTTTTTTTTACACTACATCATGGCTGTATACCTAGGTAAGTATTTGCCCTTAACGTTTCTGAACAAAACATTTGTATAATCTGTGGTGTGGGCAAACAGCCCGGATAGATCCGCTTAAAAATCAGTTCACGTATTTCGTAAAAATATTTGTGCTGACTTGTGTATATTCATAATTATTAACTCGCAAATGTGATGAAAAACATTGTATGTTTCACGGGCGGTACGGGAATTACGAATCTCGACTCAGAAGGCCCTCAGTCTTCGACTTCGGGCTTCTACTAAAGCCTCGATCGTAATTCCTTACTTACCGCCCTTAATACACAATGTACTATTACGTGCATCACACATAATATACGTGCAAACGTGCAGGTACATAATATATTAACACTCATTCATGCAACATTGATGTAAAAATAATTATGTTAATATAGAATAGGTAAGTAAAATTTGTTCTTGAACTGATATGCCATAAAGTAGTTTCATTAATTTCCAAATAAAAATTAAAAACTCCGAATTCCCACTTTAATAAAATTTGAATCAGAATTTCAATGATTGTTTCCCGAAGTCGAAGATCTGGAAATACATTCAAAGAATTTACACAACGATTTTATCCGAAAACTTCTAAAACTGTGTTCACCAAAAACAGTTCAAACTTAGAGAGGCACCCTAACTACCTACCTACCTACCTGATAAATCTTGAGGTATCCAATCTAAAAAGGAAGCAAATAGACTGACAAAAGCTGCGACTAATAGATACAGACATCTAAAAAAAAGCAGTTCCATCCACATAATACACAAAGTATAGAAACATCGATCATGCGATGCCTGTATAATTTCATTGTATTGTTACTGTATACACCGTGCATTGAGTCTGTAATAAAACCTTCTTCAGTAAATACTCCTTACACCTAAATTTTGAATTTGGAGATCTGGAACAAAATTTTCCCATCCAGTTGAAGTGTCCAAATAGCCAATAGCCAAATGATTCTTCGCGTACAAATATGCACGGTGGATATAATTGGACGGAGCGTTTTCAATCACCGAGCATAAAGTAACGAATTCAGCCAGTCGTGAAGGTGTTGTCTGTCATTTTTTTACGCTCGCTGCCTGCTGACTTCCTATTAACACTTGCTCATGCCACTGGCACGTTCGGAGGAAGCATCGTCACACTTACCATCAAGAATTCCTCTTTGTTGTACTTAAAGCGCCTCAAGATTTGGCCAGCCGTCCGAGGCGCTTTAGTAGTCTGCTCCAGTGAATGGATGGGTGAATGAAATATGAATGATGACATTATTCAATATTACACTTTATATTGTCAAATTAGCTGGTCTCTAGACGATTTGAGTATATTAAACCTTTAAGATTCAGCGCCGTGATATAAATATAGGTCTGAGAGGATACCATAAGCTTACTTGAAACACCCATCGCTAACATTCTATAAATGGGGTACTCATTTACCTTATTATGGGTTAGATAAACTACAACAAGTTATAATTAACGCACACCCTCAAACACCAACTAGATTATTACTTTGTTCTTGCAAAATTAGTATAACAAATTTTATCAAAATTCAGTGTATATTTTATGATTACAACTTAACAATCTAATTGGGGTGTTTAATTACGTTACATGTTGTATAACCACAAGCAAGCCAAACTGTATGTGTTAACTTTGTAAGGGCAATGAAATTAATAGACATATATCACATTTACACTCCAAGTCACGCAATATGGTAGGGTAAACAAGTCAATATAGGTACAAAATAGAGCAAATTAGCGATAAGCAAATTCTCGCCTTCGCACTTATCCACCATACTTTTGACCTGTCAAAAGTATTAATATTTTACAATAATTTACTTTATATTTAGCTGTTAAATCGAAAGAGTTATAAATACATATATTGTTGGTTTCAATGTTTTCGGGCAGCTTAATATAAAAGCATACAAAAACATAAATAAATACATGGTTATAATAATTTGACCAGTATACAATTGGCCTATAAGTATGAATCTGCTTACCACAAAATAATAGAAAAGTTTTTTGCACTTGATATCCAAAGGTTACCAAAAAAATGCAATAATTATAATCATCAACAATCAACTTCCTGAGCCACAAGACACAAGCGATGCTTAGTTTGTGGCTCACCGATTTGTATGCCACAACTGTAATGTTTCTTTTATGAACAATAAACTTATTATTATTATATTATTAACATTACAAACCATTGTCTAACTTATGTAGTATATGGTAGTCGATTTTAATCTATAAACAGAATTGGACCTAGAATTGAACCATGTGGGATGCCTGTAGCATCTGGTGATTGTAGAACATCCTTATTCTTTTTGAGTACGTGACAAGTGTCACTAAAGAAAGCAGATAAATGCTGATTGGAATGAGCCATACCATTAAGAAATATTCTCGATTAACGTCATACTTCCGTCAGCCGAATGGTGTCAAAGGCGGCTCTGCGGTCGCTTAAAACCCAGAGGGGCCCAATAATGAATAAAACCTTTGCTTAAAAAAAAACTAAGACTAATACCATCTATTAGAAAGAGCCAGGAAACAGTTATATTGGTGAGTAACCCACTTACCGCAAGGAACTGCTCTTGGTTGTATCTCCTCAAGCTAGCACCCGCTGACTTTGGAGCATTGCCCGTCTGGTCCCTGGTTGCTTGAGCCATCCCTTGACCCCTCCGCGTCGTGTAAGAGTGTAGGGTCTTGTGGATAGCATCGCTACCGCCGGTGAAGATGCAGCCAGCAAAGTGACCACCAGAGACCATAACAACGGCCCAGCGACCAAAGCCTGGGCTCAAGAGTTCTTTGACCCGACGGGACCACACGTGACCCTCGCCGTCCAGTGACATTTCCTCCTGAAAAACATGTCAGGTTAGAAATCAGGTCACTACACACACAGAAAAATTCATAAATAAAATGGTGATGATGAATTATCTAATTTATCTACTTGGTCTTTTTCATTTATGGGTATGTAGTTTTTTTTTTCTGAAAGCTTAATATCAGCGATCACTATCACAAAATACACATTTATTTAGATAACTTCAATCACAGCATGATAAGACTACAAGTGCTGGTTAAGTTAATATTCACATGGTACCTTCCGATGATGTAGCAAACAGCGGTAGATGCAGAACACTTGACCCTTGGGGTTAGTGTAGAAAGCTTTGCAGTGCCGAGTGGCTGCTGCAAATAACTCTGTGGCAGGAGTGTTGGGGTTTTCATCGCCATCTGAGTCACTTGGTGAAGTAGAACTGTCATCTGAAAGAAATCATTTACAAAATGTTTACATTGTCTTCATTGAGGCCAAAAACAAAGGCTTAATGTATAAAAGAAATATTTTTAAAAAGACCTTAAAAATCTAAGGGATCCACAATGGCTTGCTATTTTGCTTGCTAAGGAACAACCTTAATAGACAAACTCAAAATCAAAGCATTTATTTCAATTAGACCATTACAGACACTTTTGAAAGTGAAAAAACAGAACAAAACGCAAAGCTACAGTCCCAGACACAAGGCATAACAACTTGTGAAAGTACTGTAGTTGCCCATTCCAAAGCGTAGATCTCTATGGAGAAGAAAGGGCAAGAAACTCCATGGACACTCTTTTAAATCAAAATATTGTTAAAAAATCTTGGTTACATCATTCATGTTGAGAATTACAAATATTTGAGAACAATGTAGAAATACGGGTAAGTTAAGAGCGTCCAGAATCAAAGATTAAATCAATTGTTCAAAAATATAGTAATTAAAATAAACCGTGGCAGCTAAGAGATGACCAGTCACCACTGATAGCGCCCGGTCACGAACATGACGCATGTATCAGCCATCATTCAACTCAACCATATTAAAGGGAACTAAATGACCCGACACACCCGCCACCATCAGCGTGACATTTGAGTGAGCATGACATTCACTCAACTGCTAGGGTAAATTCGCGTCAATGAAAGATGTAGGTAGTTAGTAAATGGTGGCTTTACAGTACATAGTACTGACACATATGTGCAATGCAATTATATAATACTAAGAGATTGAGAATACAATGCAAAGATATTTTTACAATCTTCTGCAGCTTTCACAATAACTTCATATGGTAATTTCATTGCCCTTATGGTTGTGGAGCAGAACCAGCATTTAGCCAAGCATTTTTATCATCAATGTGAGACAGATGGATGGTGTAGACTTATTAAATACCATGATCAATCAGCCTGCTGCCTCCACAAGGTGCTTTTGCATCCTCATCAAAATTCAGAAGGTTGTCACAAAAGATGTAATTACAATCAAAATTACGGTACCTAGATAAAAGGTAATTATGGTAAAACCCCAGGCACAAGTAATATGTTGGTCAACTTTTTCCTAAAAACCAACTAATAAAATAAATAAAGATAAAAAGATAGTTCTACTAACCTTGACGAGAATTATATTCCCCTAAAGAAATAGGTTTCCTGCCAAACAGTTTCCTCTTCAGGTTATGTGTGTGCCAGTGGTGTTTGTAGTGGGCAGTCTGCTGGGCTCTGGTTGTGAATGGACCAACACCACAGCATGAGCAACTGATGCCATCTGACCCTCGGAGTGTCAGCGCACTGAGACGGGTCATAACACTCTCTTCATCCACTGAAATGAAAGAAAGAACATTTATTCGCTGTGTACAAGACCCAAAGAAAATAAACTTTAAAAAAATGCTTGCTTTTGTTTACAACTATGTCATAATAATGACTAAATTATTGCTTTTTGATGGCAATAAAATGGTCAACATGATACACACTCACATACTTTTACTAATTCATAGTAAAAGTATGTGAGCATGAGCATTTTAATTATGAAAGTCATTCATCTCTGTTATAAATCGGTTCGGTTCGGACTTCTGGTGAATGGATGTGTACGGTCATGTGACAAAGTCTTAGCAGTTATTTTTAGACGGCAACATAAAGGGGTTAAAGGTAGACAGATATTGACGATCATGCTAAGAAAGAAATAATGCTTATAAAACTTAGTTATAATGTGAATGCAATATTTTATGTTTAAAAACCATAACCCAGAATTGAAAAAAAACTTAACTTTATGTCACAAACAGGCTAGCATGATCAACAAATGCGTGATTAAATTAAATACTATTGATGTTATTTGAATATTACACACTATTGCATATTACAACTAGGCAAGATATGTTATGAAATAACAGCAATGAGTTAGATGCAGTTTTATCAATCACATTCATCTTGGTATGAATATTTCCTTACATTTTGTTTTAACTTTCGCGGTATTTTGTACACATTAAATAAGGTTTAAGTTATTAATTGACTTACCAACTGCTGGTGGGTCCGTAAGCATGCAATGTGCAACTTTGGCATCTTTAATAAGTTTCTCAATTTCATTTAGATCAAAGGTTTTAACGATTTTACTGCGAATGCACTCGGGCTTAGACGCCATTGTAGGTTATTATTTTTAATTTATATTCCAATCAAATGCAGTCCTTGTTTACAAGTCAGCCTCAACGTGGTCACGACCAAGAATGAATGAGTAATAGGTAATATTGTGCAATAAATTCGGGATTGTGCTTGCAATCGTAATTTGTGTAACTACATTTTGACAGTTTTGATCAATGAATTTTGACACTTGCTTGACTGACACACAAACAGACGGTGCTGCCACATATAATTTCAGTTTTACATCAAAGTAAAAATTCTTGAGTTTTGGTTAATAGATTTTATCCTGCGTAAGGCGCGATGTGGTGACACTTACGTCTGCTAAAACAAGACTGTCAGTCTGGCGCATAGAAATATCGCTACGATTGGTAGATTTTTTTTTTAACTATAGGATCATAACCATTTTCGGGATTACCTCAGTGCACGCCTACGCCTTTTTCTTTTCTTCTACTTTTTTGTACCCCTCAAAAAGGCAAAATATATAAAAGTAGTAACGCTAAACGTATGTGGTTTATGGCTGACTAGTTGGGAAATGCATAAACAATCTAGAAACTTTTCGCCAAGTGTATCACTTGTTATTCCCATTTAGTAGGGATGGGCCTTAGCTGTCAGCATAAAAACACATTTGCTAGAGGGAGAAACAGAGCGTGCTGCCGAGCAAATGCAAATGACGGTTTCGAGCGACATAAAAGGAATTACGCACGAGATAAGACTCAACAACTCGCCTACTGCAGCACCCGATTAGATTTGGTTTGTTACAAACGCCAGCACATCAAGCTACAACTGTCTGTCTACTGACTTTAATTGCATTACCTGCTGGCGCTATAATATATTACTTTACTGTTTGCCTGCTGGCGTCTTTACGTTTTTAGAAAATGCTCCTGCGAACATGTGGAAACGATAGTGCTGACATCTACAAAACCACATGTGAAACTGAAAAGGTAGCAGTATGTACCGTCACACGGACGTGTCCAAAACAGCTTAAACTTAATCGCCAAGATAGATGGTGCTTCGACGCATTTATTAAGTAAATAGACTACTACTCTAAGATTAAACTAACACTAACTAGTCCAGCTTGTCGTTTTTTTATATATAACGAACCTAAACCAACCAAAGGCTTAGGTATTTAGTGTCTACTCCTGATCATTATTTTAAATCTAATTTCAAGCCAGAGCCGATAGATGTCGCTTATTATACTCATTGACTGTCGTTTGCTTGCCGCGTAGCCAGACTCCTCCTTCGGGCATATAACTCGGCAGGCGGGAAGTACCGCGCATCTCAATTTAGTCCGCTTCCAAAAAACTGTGTTTTTAAGTTTTAAGCTGCGCTTGCAATTTTATTTCCATTTCGCACGTCTCTGTACAATTTTATTTTGTGATATCATAAAAATGGAAGACTTTGATGAAGCAGAAAGTCAACGATATATTGCTACAAGTATACTACAACTCAGTCGTCAAGCATTCACAATTATTGAAACATTAGAAAATTTGATCGGAGCTGTGGATTACGAGTTCCCGGGGCCAGTAACAGCTGTTTTATATATTGTTGGTGAGAACAGGGAGCTGATAAGTAAGTTAACTTAGTTTTACAACCGTTTTTAGCCGAGTGCACTTAGACCAAAAAATATCAAAGTGAAACCAGCTTGCAGTGGTCTTATTTTCATGGGTTTTTTTTTGTTGAGTAAAAGGATCGAGGTACGTAGGTTTTAACGGATGACTTTACCTCTTTATAATAATTAACCGACTTCAAAAAAGGAGGAGGTTCTCAATTCGACGGTATGTTTTTTTTTTTGTGTGTATGTTACGCGATTACTCCGCCAATTGTGGACGGATTTTCAAAATTCTTTTTTTGTTCGAAAGGAGATACTTCTGAAGTGGTCCCATAGTCACCAAGTCAGGATCTGATGATTGGATCCTGGAGAAATCGAGGGCAACCCTCAAATTTTATAGGAAAACTTACAGCGGTTTTGGTATTTTCTACAACAAGTGAAGCATTTGCGTTCAATAAGAATCATTCTATCATCAGATCTGATGATGAATCCTAGAGACAGGCACCGGAACTCAATAATAAGACAATGTATCTTAGCTGTGTTTGGGCTTGTTGGAATTGTAACGGTAGGCAATTTCCAGGTGTATGTACAAGTAATAATTTAAAAAAAATAGAAATCTTTTAATTTTTTTTTTATTTTAACCGACTTCTAAAAGGAGAAGGTTATCAATTCGATTAGTTTTTGTTGAATGTACACCGATTACGCTGAGACTTATTACTTTACTAACTTCTTTAGTTTGATGCGGAATAGTTGCTATTTGGTCCCATAAAAAATGTTATATAGTTTGGCCCTGTAGTTTTCATTTTATTTTATTTGTAAATTTATCACGTACTCCGTGATTACTGGACCGATTTACATGAATCTTCATTCATTTGGTAGAGAAACATTTTTTCATGAATATGTACCGCATTAAAATTAAGGTAATCATCCATGGTCGTGCTGAAGAGGATCACACCCCGGTGGGCCCATATGAATTTTATTATCTTTGCTTTGGTGCTTTTTGAGTCATCCCCTTTATTATGCATTTTGTCCTTTGTCGTATGTATGGACGATGTGCTGGTGTCTAGTTACAATGTAAAAATGATACTAGACAAGAATTTAAGTGAGATACCACAACTGAAAAGGGTATAATAAAAACTTTTTACAAAAAAATATAACCGACTTCCAAAAAAAAACAAAAAAGTGCAAAATAATATTTTACTTTCGGAAGTCGGTGGCAAAAAAAAGAAAGAAACAACAACAAGACAACCGACAAGTCACCGACTGTCGAAAGTAAAATATTATTTTGCACTTTTTTGTTTTTTTTTGGAAGTCGGTTATATTTTTTTGTAAAAAGTTTTTATTATTACAAGTGTTACTCCATTACGTAGAAAATTATAAATGTTTTGAGTGCCTTGCTGATTTTGTGGCCGCAAGCGGGTTCGATTCTCAATTTGGAGGAAGTATTTTTAGTTTTATCAGTGAAGACATTTTCAGCTATCAAAAATCCGCATTGTGCTTGGGGTGCGGCTGATGGATAAAGGATCTTTATGTTTAATCCTTTAACAGATATAAGTCCTTGATATAAAAGGCATACCTGTAAACAGAAAACCTGATCCTTTTGGGGTGGATAAACGCCTGATTATACTTTTTTTCGACGTTTAAGCGTTTCTTAACTTTATATGTGTTAACTCTTTATGTAAAGAGTGTTTTTTTTTGTGGCGGATTACATTATATCCGTGAAATTGGCTTTATTTGACCGGTAAATTTATTCCACATATGTTCTTTTCAGTAAATCAGGCTGTATTTCGGCAATAATGCGTTGAATGTCGGCGTCCAAATGCTCAATTGTGTTTGATTTAGCGACGTAGATTTTACACATTCCGGGAGAAAATGATCTAGTGGCGTTAAGTTGCTTAAAAGAAGTTTACTTTCGAGAATTTGATCGTTCGTCAAAGTTCAAGTATAATGATGATCAGAACGTCAACGGTGAGCGGTACTGAGACATGATTACTAACTTTTTGTGTCTCAATTGTAAGCAAATGTCGCAGACATGTAGTTTCAACAAACCGGCGCGCGGCGCCTCATGCCAAACGGCGCAATACGATTCACTTACTCAAAGAAACCAGCGGTGGCCACTTGCCCGAAATTATATTCAAACATCGATGGTTTAAAATTTGCAGTTAAGAGCATTTACACCTTACCTACGGCATTTTATAAAAGAAGAAGTTTCATTCAAATCGGTTAATTTATTTTGGAAAGGGCTTGAAAGTTTGTATGAAATGTCGTAAGGCTAAATGCTCTTAAGTAAACCCAATTTCATGGACCTTAAAACGTTTTCCTGTGTTTTATTACCTTAAGGTTCTCCGCTTCTAAAAAAACACTCATGAATCCGGCCCAGTGCCGGTGGTTAACATATTTAAGCGGATCTCTCATCGTAAATGTTTTTGCATGGGTCAGGTCATGGGTAAGGTCAGGTTATGCTAGGTAGGTACCTTTAGTTCCACTGTCCTCGATAATGTAGGTAGGTACTACACGTCTCTGGCTTGGCCCTTCGGGGAACGAAAGTTACTTAAGCTTGGTATTCTTCTTTTTTTACCGTGTCTGTGCCTCACCTGGTTTCAGAGATTTTTATGCAAACCATGGGCCTCTGACTTGGCTTTACATGCCGTCGAGTAATATCTCTCAGGCATGCTGGTTTCCTCACGATGTTTTTCTTGACCGAAGCAAGTGACAATTATACAATATGCACATGAATCCTATTAAACTTGAGACCTATGAATTGGCAAATAATATCGAAGACATGTGACATCTACCAACCCGCACTGAGCCCGCGTGGTGAATTCTAGCCCACTCCCTCTCATAGAGAGGAGGCCTGTGTCCCAGCAGTGGGAACATTATAGGCTGATGTAGATGATGAATTGGCAGTCCGACGGTCTTTCACTGTTTTTTATTAGCTTAGTATTCTAAAACCAAAACATGTTTTTGCAGGTCAGTTGCAGAAACCTCTAAACCTGGGGCATCAGGCAGTGCCTTGTAATGGCTTGCGGGTTCGCTTCCACAAAGCTGTGCTAATAAACGAGCGTCTGGTTTATAGAAGAAAGATAAACGGTGTTATGACTATATATGTGATTACTTTTGAGTTGTACGTGCGCTGGCCGATGCAATCACATTAATAGTGGATACAAGGATTACTCCTTGAATTTTATTTTTAAACTGTGTAAAATGTTATTGTGACTTTACCATTTAATGTTTTAGTAAGTAGGTATATTTCTTTAATTAACGTATAGTAAGATAGTATTTTTTTGTTTGTTGTAGATGTGTGACGCATAAGTCAAAAGTAATAGTAATAGCGAAAGTCCTTAATTAAGTAAAAGTTTTTCATATATATTTTTTATTTACATTAAAAAGTGACAGAATCGAATCGCTGCAAAACCGACTCCACGTAGTCTGGTTTGCTCTACCCCTAGAGTGTAAATTAAGCCCATGTAGGCTTAGAGGGACATTGTCAATCGATCAATCGACGAGAGACAAAAGCCATTTAAACTCTTTAAATGAGTAATTTGATGGAGCAAAGAATTCCTGGAGTGAAAACTGTTTATCGGCAAGCGCAGTGCGGGACGCCCCCAGCTAGGTGGACCGACGGGCGCAACAATGGATTTAGAAGGCGGAGTTTAAGGTTTTGTGGCGCGGTTTGGGAGATCACCAGTATTATCACCAGTAGTGGACTGCGACACGCTGATTAAATTCATAAATAAGCCGTAAAATAAACAAGTTTTAAGAACGTTCATGAGGTAAAAAAAGCCAGAGCAGTTGTGCGGCATTTCCACGTCTCTCTGGAATGTCGTACCGCCACTGCTACGACACTGCTACGACATTGCTACGTACGGCTACGCCGCCACTGCGATGGTAAGATTCCCTCAGCGCTACGACGCGGCGTAGCTCAGCTGTAGTGGTCCACCTTTCCAAGGTTTTCGGAACATTGAATGTTATTTTCGATACTAGATAATTACTCAGACAATTTGATTAGCCTAATCTTATCGTTGTATTAATGTCTCTATAAAATGTTACAAAGATCGCGTAGTGTTTTAGTTTTGTAATAGGTACTTATTTTTGTAAACTGTCGTAAATTATTGAATGGTAATTACTCAGTAAAACAAGATTTAATTACCATTATCGAATTATTTGTTCTGTTGACTAGTTTAGAAAAGTGCGATATGATATTTAGCGGCAATTAGTACGGTTATTGCGAGTTTTAGGTACCTACAAGATAACATTCAACGGCTACATCCCGTTTTTCGACAAGACAGCTCTCTGAACTATCCCGATTTGCTCAGTAGGGTCGTATTTCATGTGCCATGTAATCTGCGAAGAAGTTTTAACAGTAGACTTTTCTGTATGCCAAGATGTCACACCAACTTGTGGCAATACTGTCTACTATCAAGAATGTATGCTGCATACACAGAGCACGAAGTGGACATTGATGTTTTTAACTCTTCGGTACACTCTCTTAAAAAAATCACCCTTGCCATTTAGTAATCTCTAGTAGAGTAGTAGAGATTACTAAATGGCAAATATTTACCTAACCTTCAATAAAAAAATAATTTAAAATAAAATAATTTAATCCAATTTAATTTAATCTAATTTTAATTTATTTCAATCTAGTCTAATTTAATTTAATCTATGTTATTTAATTTAATTCAGTGTAATCAAAGTAATGTAATCAAAATCAAAGTAGTGTAATCAGTGTAATAAAAGTTTTTTTTACAGCTTTTGAAACAGTGTATTTCTTGATATAATTATTCAATTGTGTAATTATCTGTGCATAATGTAGTGCATGCAGTGCTTTTCTGTAAGCGATGAGGCGCTTAGACTTAAGTTTACAATGTACGAATTATCACGTAAAATTTCATATTAAATTATTAATGTTACAAATTAAATTATGTAAGTGTACTCATTGCTGGGAAGCCTAATAATAAATAAACTTTTTTTTGTTTGTTGATTTTATGTAGGAATATTTAAAAATGTAAAAAGTAAGATTTAAAAATGAATAAACGATAATAAATAAATACATTTTGTAAAATATTTTAACCTGTAAATAATATGACAGAAAGCGAATAAACGAAATAAATAAAGCCAGTGGTTTGTCTCAAAGAGTGTTTTGTACACAGCACTCTTTGTACCTCCTCAAATTGACTTGTAAATCTCGTCGTTTCCTTTTTGATGACCACCTCCATAAAGTTGATTTCCTATTGTAACAATTTTTTTTGAGCATTCGAGATTATAGAATAGTTTTTTTTTTTTTTTTTTATTTATACTATACTTCTAGCTGAATGGACTGTACGATCATAAAATGTAAACGTGAGTTTTCTTATGAATACAATATTTTTTGATTGTGTGTCCAAATATAAATCCTTGTGAGATAGGAGACAGTGAACCGGAGATCAAACAAAAAACTATTTCACATTCTAAACATGATACCTAATTGAAAACCTTCAAGGAATTATGATAAAAATTGTCGTTACCTTTTAGAGTTGTTTCCTTGTGCGAAACCAACTAAAAAGTCAAACGTAAACTTATTCGAAAACAAGACGTTCTTATTTCAAACTTTTTTTTATTTTATTACATTTTACAAATTAATATTATTTTTAAAACTAGATAACTAAAATAACAACAAATTATAAAAGGGCGTCAAAAAACTCATTTTTATTTCAAACTAATTTAAGCTAAATGTTACGATGCTACAAGTACCCTGTTTAGTTATAGTCAATTGTAAAAACGATGTAAAATGTATACTTAGCCATAGCTAAGTATACATTTTTAGTTTTTTTTTTTTTTAAATAGTAATTTAGGTGATTCAATAAAGTTGGAATCAGACGTTTCATGAAATCGTAGTAAATCTATTGAGAACACCAATTTTAACCGAAATAAACGGTGGAGGATCGTGACACAATTTTTACCATTGATTCATTATCAATGCCCCCGTAAGATAGTGAACGAGATTATTTTATTATATTTCTGAAGAAGAATTGTGAACGGTTACAATTTTATACACAAATGTTCAGTACTTATTATGTATTCATGTTAAATCAGTTCATAATCTGTCAGATTGAATCACCCGAAAAATTCAAAACCGTCCCTGATTAGTCGACTAAAGAATTACAGCCACAGATAGCGGACGTGCGTTCCGTCTCAAGATGGTCGCATGCAAGTTTGATACTAGTTCACAATTTGTCGGCTTGCCATGGTACCTGCATGAACTATCGAAAAATGATGCTTTAAATTGTAAATGATAATTATGTTGTTTACACTCCGCCCCAAAATTTCATTGGAGTCGGTTGAGATAGAACATAGTTTCACGTGATTTTCATATACAAATGTTCGTCTTAAATAATAAAAATACTAATTGCCTTATCTATCTCTACAACACACGGAGCTCCTACTGTAGGTACCTTTGATGTACTTAACTGCCCACACGGTATAAGTACTACCATAATTACCAGCAATACGCCATTGAAATTGGCAATAAATCCACAACGATCAGTCATTTCATTTGAACATTAATTACTTGACTTACCTTAAGGCTGCCTTTCCATAGAAGATGTGCTGAGCTGCGTAGACATGGATGGATATAATATAATTTATGGGCACCAAAATTGAAACACAGCTATTTTACAACTATTACGAATTACCAGTGTCGGGCACTCGTTGCTCGGTAGTTTGCTGAACTGGGCCTATATGGCGTAGCCGTCAGACACACAATACATTTTTTTTTCTGTCAAGTTATACGTTTTATTTTATTTTTTGTTGTGTGCACTTGTGGCATGCGCCAAATAAATATGTTTTTTTCTAATTCAATGGGTACAACGGCGGTCTTATCGCTGGTAAAGTCCAGACAACTTTTGTATAGTAAAAAAAGAGGTGTAGTTCTTATCGGTTTCTTCTAGACAAGCGTGCTCCATCCTAGGCCGCATCATCGCGAGTTCAAGCGAGTTGCGGCCAACCGAGCCTAGTAAGTATAAAAAAAAAACAAATAACAAATAACCTCATCATTTTCCTGCCCTTATCCCATACGAATTCATTACATATTTAAATAATTATATATGATATGGTTATAATATTATCAACCAATTCTCCTGACTTTTCCAATTACTTATTTTGATTTTCTAAGAGAATCTTGGTTTGGTTCTGGTGGAAGAGAGTTCCAAAAAGCAAATTTATTTTACATGTACGAGTAGTTATACGCTCATATCTTTACAGACGAGCTTGTACAGCTTCTCTAGTAAATTTTCAAGGCGTATAAAGCAAACTTGGCCGGGTTCGCTGACAGCTTACAAACCATTACCCCCCTCTGTGACGCAGGAAATACGAAAACCATGCAGGCATGCAGTAGAGCCCGGTCATTTTTGTACATTTTTAACAGTCGTTGGTGGTCAGAAAACTATAGTCTGGTAACCAGTCCTACCAATGATAACTTAGGCTCGGTAGTGTCTGCTGGAAGCTGCTCTGCGACGCGTGACGAGCCTGGCACTGGGGCGGTACGTGTCTGCTGGTGGGTCCTGCCAAGCCGCCCTGCATCAAGTTCGTCGTGGTCAAGCTCATCTTGATCAAGCCAGCTTTCTACAACTGGATGTTTGTCTTCAGTAACTATCACGTTACGCTCAGAGATTTGCCGAGACATTTAATACGTTCCCGGTTAACCTGCCCTTCACTTTTTTATTAATTTATTGTATTTTTCATATCATCATTTATTAAATTCATTTTCCCCTAATTACTTTTTTAATGTACAAATCTGTTTACTTCTTTTTATCACTAGGAGCAAGCACGTTTGTTACATTTTGGCGCATAATCGTGAACCCCCGTGTTAGTTCTTCTGGTTCGGTCATTTTCGATGCACCCAGTCTATTCATATCAAATAGGTTATGGTATTCAGTTGGATCTGCTTAGACTGGAAGCTAAAACAAGCCGTCCCGAACATAGTTGAGAAAAAACTAAGCAGATGTACAAGGGATAAGATGCACTATACTCTGGTGAAATGGATACATAGCTGCATAACAGGCTTCACCGCTTTGCTCTTTTGATCTCAAGTGGAAAGGCAGCCTAAAAAATTAACTCGTCAGAAACAGCCCACACAGGCTTAGAGACATGAAAATATTTTTCCTCGTATTTATTTTCCTTCCAATCTATGGAAAGTTACTTGATCGTGATAAGGAGGACTTTTGTGAAACCCTGGAATGTGATGACGGAGCTGAAGAGAAAGTTTGCGGTGTTAAGTATGGAGATGAAGAGGTTATATTTAAGCTGTTTGACAACGAATGTAAACTATTGAAGTATGGGTGTCAGGTTGATGACAGTGAAAGTAGGTACCTGTGTTTTTTTTTCTTTTTTTCCTGTCCTCGCTAGACACACTAGTAAGATTAAAGTAGTTAGTCTTTTTACATAAGATCATAACTTTTTCCCATGGAGGTAAGCAGAGCGAAAATTTATTATGAATTTTTATCCATTTAAACTATAACAATACGTATAACGTTGGTCCATAAGTTTCCGGCCCACACACGTCAGAAAATCAGACATGCAAAATTATCATGTCACTAAATTACTTAAGTTGTCTCTAAGTCCACACAATAAAAAAAAATGTTCAATAGTCTCCCTTTATTTCAATCCATTTTATAGTTGAAACCGAACTTTTAGACTTTTCCTTGTTTTTCAAACTGTTTTTCTAAATGTTGCCCACACTCTACGTTTTAAGTAGTCTACATTCAAAGTTAAGATAATACTACAAACATCCATGGAAAATACTTTTAAAAGGAAACATTTTTCCGGTCTCCTAACCTCCTTCCTTCAGTTTCTGCAAAAACATCCTAACAACTTTATGTTAAAATCTGTTTTTTATCGGAAAAATATTACCCCTTCAAATTGAATTTCATACGGTGGTGCGGCGCGTTGCATTTTTCCGTCGGGGGCGCTGCATTTAGCCCTACGCGCCCGGTAGCGAAACGAAGTTAGGACCAAGGAACTTATATACTAATTGGAATGACTACGAATAAAAAGTCAATATCAAAAAACCGTTTAAAAATTAACTTTATCTCGAACGTATAGAGTTCGTGTTACTTTAATCAATACGAAGTCTATTTAAAAGGAAGAATAAAGTTCAGAGCGAGCTACGAGGGTGGATTATGTCCTTGCCAGTAAAAGAAAATTAAAAGTAAATAGAAATTGGAAATCACGTTGATACCTTAACTAGCACAAAGATCGTAACGGTATTAATTTAATATTCAAATTCTAGACATAAAAATTATCATTTCTCGCAAAATAGTAAATTCAATAATTTGTGAAATATTTATGAATTAAGTTATTTTCGAATGACAACACGTATGACACTTAATAAACTTCTACCGGGTGCCAGCAAGTTATAACACAATAATAACTGTCCCAAATATACATAAGTACAAAATAATGAATACCCTATTTGAAAAAGATGGCATCCACTATTGATGTTTTCTCGCTCAGAACGCTTTTGAGTTGCTCGTACTCATTCCAGTTATTATATAGGTTTCTTGGTTAGGACATTGCCCACGGCCCCAAATTAATCGAGAATTTTTCCCCACTCTTAATAAGTTAGGTGTAACTTGATTAAAGCCATTTGGATATTATGTTAAAAGCTGTAAAGCATTAATTAAAAAAAAAGTGTGTTAGTTTTTTTTTTTTTTTTTTTTATACCTTTTTTCAAATTGATTTAATAGCTTAAACAACAAAATACTGACTGGTTTAACAGCGGTCCCCAAAATAGGCACAACCTTTATCTTTGGGAGGTTAAGCTTAAATAAACTAACTTATTAGGCAGGATTTTTAGTATGTAAACTGTGCCTAATGATATATATTTTATTTGGGAATAATCTGGTTCATATTTTTTTCAACCGTAAGAACACCCTCATTAGGGTTTTCTAATTTGAAAGGAACGTTTTACTGCGTCAAAAATAAAGCCTTTTAAAATATGTAATTATGTATCCTTAGGAATTTCATATGTTCAGTTTATAGACAACTAGGAGTTGAGGAAGTTTGAAAGTGGCGCCTGTTACAGAAAAGATGAAAGGGAGTCGTCTGTCTTGGTATGGACATGTCATGAGGAGGGATGGAACTCATGTGACTAAAAGAGTGATGAATATAAATGTGGAAATGGAGAGGGAGAGGAAGACCAAAAAAAAGATGGATGGATTGTGTAAAAAATGATATGAAAGAAAAAGGAGTCAATGATAGCATGACGAATGACAGAGGAGTATGGAGGAAAAATACGTGTTGCTCCGACCCCAAATAAAATGGGACAAGGGTAGGAAGATGATGATGATGAGATTATACACAACTAGCTATTCGCAGCTGATTCGTACTTTTGTAACCACTTGATAAAACATCGCATTTTCTTTATTAAGTAAGTACATCGTAGTTTATTTTTATAAAGTATTTGTGTATTTATACAAATAAACTACGATGTACCTACTTAACCTACAAAATTTAACTGTCAAATTAACAGACACCAGCTGGCCTACCATGACCTCTTAAAGCAGTATTGTTTTACTCTTATTCTAGTGTGGAAAAGATATGGAACTATACAGGATGTCCTTTTTTTTTTCGGATGGGAAATCTTCAAATGACTTCTACCGCTCTGGGCGGAGCGGAAGTGTCAGACTTGATTGACTAAAACCCATCCATGTTCCTTCTTAGCCCTTTGTGTTCCAAGGCCACGGTATCTCTTTCGAACAGCCCGCAGACCTGGCAGGCATTCGCCCTCTCGGACCCCTTCCGATTTGCTGACACCTCCTTGAGGCGCGCGTGGAACACGAACGCGCCGTCGGCACAGCCTGTCGTCATAAGACGGACGAACGGTGAGCTAGCCCATTACTCACCGTCCACAGGCCCGCGCCTACGGTGGCCGGGGGCCACTGGTTGCCACCCGACGCCCGGGGCGTCTCCCGCGGCGGCTGGGACGTGAGGTTGTCCCCCTCTAACGTACCGCCACCTCCTTCGCTAGCATGACTGCTTCGCAGAAGGAGGCGACGGCTTCCCATTCCCTCTCGCTCCGGACCATGGATTGAATCAGGGCCGGACGCGAGAGGTCGCCGCATGTAGGGTGTCTACCGCGATCTCTTTTCCACGCTGGAAAAAAATAATAAAAAACACTGGAAAGGAGTAAAACAATAATGCTTTAAGACGTCATGGTAGGCCAGCTGAAGCCACTTTGACAATTTCATACTATTTATAGATTGAAAGAAATGTATATTCGGATAGGTAACACTGAGGAAAAATTTTAGTACCCACCAGTTCTAAAATACTTGTTAAACGAAACTATTGTCTAGAAGCTTAAATACTTTTTGATAGAAACTACCATCAGGAGGGTCTCTTTTTTTGAAGTCTCAGTTAAAGCCTTACACAATAGGCTTATATTTACACAATACCGGTCTTGTACACCACCCCTGCAACCTCGTTGCAATAGAACAATATGGCTTTGCGTTCCAGACTCAATCCTATTAGCGATATGAGAAAAACCAACGAATTGAACACACAGACGTTTTGAAGTTTTAAATGGAAACAAGATCAACTTCAAGAGGAGGTAGTTATAACCTTATTTTATAACACATTTGCTCGTAAAGGGTCTCTTTATTTCACCAAGTTCAGTATCGTAATGTATCTCATTACGCACTAGTGCGGTAATGTAAAGTAAAACGCACGGTTTATCAAAATGCTCCGTCTAAATAGAACCGTATTTTTTTAAATCTTAGCAAAGAGTTTTTATGTCAGAAAAGTGGTCAACATTTTATGAATAAAATTAACTTGGGAAATAAAATTAAATATATAAACATTTAATTCTTTAATTTAATTAATTTTGACCATAAATTACAACCATTTATCTGTAACAAAACACAAAAATATTATTTTGTTTTATTAGTAATACTGGCTGTTTTTGTGCCTTGGCCTTAAAAAAAGCGCTGATGCGCGCGCATTGCTAATTTCATAATTTGTAAACAAGTAAAAATTATTCCGCGCGCTTTTTCTTTTCGCTGTATTGTTTCTATTTGAAAATGTCGTCCGAGTTTTATTTATTTCCTCGAAAATATGTTATAAAACGTCGTATGACATACGTGCGCTTTGACAATTACAGCCTCTGCTTTCTTGTAGCCCTCGCCTACGGCTCGGGCTGTCAATATCGCCTCGGCTGTAATTTTCAACTTACCGCACTTATATCATAATGTACTATTAATCAATATGTACGAGTCATGTATCGTACATGGCACGCGCGCATTACATAGATCAGCACCTTTCCGTCACCTTGCACAAATTATAGTAAAGCGACAGTACACAATCAGCGTTCATAGTCAGCTGTACTCATTCACGCATTATTCATATAGCATTAGTTACGTGTTAGTTAAATATATTCAATAAACCATCATCTTTGACTATCCGTGACTTATCATTCAAGCTATCAAGCAAGGTGTGTGCGACCCATTCAGCAGCGCATACAAATATTATAATTCGTAAGGAATGAGGAATTCCCCGGAGAGTCGCAGCCCAGAGTCTACATTTGTACCCGGTTGATTGTAATAGGAGCTTGTGGCTAAATAATAACAGCCGCACGGGTTGATCTTTAAGGTTAAGCCGTGCTTGCCGCAGTTGGCCCGTGGATAGTTGACCATTATTACATACCGAGTTTCATCCGTGCCTCGGAAAGCACGTTAAGCCGTTCGTCCCGGCTGTCATTTTTAGATCTCTGACAGTCGTTACGAGTAAGCAGAAGCCAAAAAGTCTGACATCCAGTCTTGCCAAGGGCTATCGTATTACCCAGTTACTGTACTGGGTTATGGAGGTGAGATAAGCAGTCGCGTCATGTAAAATACGGGTAACTACTCAGCTGCATCCGGTTAGACTGGAGGCTGACCCCAAGATAGTTTGGGAAAAGGCTAGGCAGATGATGATTGTAATAGATTCGCTCCCTTCTTTTTTTTCTTTAACTTGCCTAACTTGGTATCAAAATTTTTTATGCCGCTCATGGGTCTCTGACTTAGCTTTACATTCTGTCGAAAAATATCACTCAGGTATGCTGGCTTGAGAGCAGCGGTGGCCCAGTGGTGGCAGCCCCGACTTAATGAGCAGTAAGCCGTGGATTCGAATCCAGGCAGGCGCATTACTTTGTGTAAATTATTTCATCACTGCGGCTCTCAAAAACGGTGAAAACTTCGTGAGGGTTTCCTCACGATGTTTTCCTTCACCGTTTGTCATAGAACTGAACATTCGAAGACATGTGACGTCTATCAACCCGCACTGGGCCCGCGTGGTGGATTACAGCCCACTCCCTCTCATAGACAGGAGGCTTGTGTCCCAGCAGTGCGAACAATATAGGCTGATGATTATGATGCTGGCTTGCTCACGATGTTTTTATTCACCGAAGCAAGTGGTAATTATACAATACCCACACTATGGCTCATACAGTCATACAAATTTAAATAGAAACAATAATTAACCATGGCAAACGCTTGGTAGATGATAATGAATAATAACTAAAATGTTTAGTCAAAGTCAAGTTCATTATCGATAAGACCCTTGAAAGAACCCTTTTGAGGGTCCCAATTGAACGGTGGCACATTGAACTTGAACTTGAATCCGACGACGAACATTTCATCCCCTTTTCCGATCCCCCAATTCATCGCTTCCTGCCCTTGTCCTTATTTATTTAGGGGCTGTTTGATCTTGTGCTGTTTCAGCCGTCATACTTATCAGTGTTATTTTCTTTCTTGTCGTATCGAATGAAAAACTCTTCTTTGAACGATTTACTTTATTTTAAAATTAAATTCGAACGTCAACGATACGCTTGGCGCAGTGGTTGAGCGATCGACTGCAGCGCCGCGTGTCGCGGGTTCGATCCCCGCACGGAACAAATACAAGGTGTTGTTTTGCATCCTCGTCAAATTTCCGGAGGTGTTCACAAAAGACATAAATAATCAATTAAAATTACGGTACCTAGTTAATTATTAATAAACGCTGATTTTTTTGGTTGTTTAAGTTTGTCAATATTTCAGAATAACCCGGGCCCCTTATCGTGGCTAAGGGAATAAGAAATTGTCGAATGAACGTTTGAGATTGTTTGTATGTGTGTAAGCGAGGTTATAGGGCGAGAACCAGACGGGCCGCGTTTAAAACACGGGTGGTTCATAATTAGCGATTTTCGTAAATTTTATAAGAAAAAAAAAATTACCCACCCATTTTATTATTGATTCGGGACGAGAATCATAGTTACCTCCTTGAATTTGACGAGGATGCAAAACAACACCTTGTATTTGTATGGCCTACAGATAGTTGTTCCGAGTCTCGCTGTTTGTTTAAGTGAGTTTAAATGTTTGTAAACGCACCCACGAAACAGGGGAAATTACTAGTGTGGGGCAAAGAAAAAAAAAATATTGAGACTTTAGATGAGTTCGTTTAATTTTCTACCTCTGTATCTGTCACAGACATTTTCTATGGGCTTCTATTTGCATGCATATAATATAAGCAAGTACTCGTACATAGACTTTGTCTTTGTTTCTTGTCACATGTTTTTCACTAGTCACATAGTTCTTCCACCACATCATGTCCGCACCAAGAGAATCAGTTAAGAACACCTCAGTTTTTTCAAAGTTATAAACAATCAATTTTAACGTCATGTCTTATCGCTATTTATCTTTTAGTTCTTTAATGCTAACTATAAAAGAATAACTCTAAAACTAAATATTTACAACAACAAAAAATACTAGTTTATACAAGATGTTTTTTTGCATCCTCGTAAAATTCAAGGAGGTAACTATGATAATGATTCTCGTCCCAAATCAATAATAAAATGGGTAGGTAATTTTCCTTTTTTTCCTTTTTACGGAAATCGGTAATTGTGAACCACCCGTGTTTTAAACGCGGCCCGTCTGGTTCTTGCCTTATAACCTCGTTTACACACATACAAACAATCTCAAACGTTTATTCGATAATTTCTTATTCCCTAAACCACGTTAAGGGGGTAATTCTGAAATACTGACAAACTTAAACAACCAAAAAAAACTGTGTTTATTAATAATTAACTAGGTACCAGAATTTTTATTGATTATTTATGTCTTTTGTGACCACCTCCTGAAATTTGACGAGGTTGCAAAACAACACCTTGTATAAAATAATCTAAGTTATAATAAACAACTGGATGCTTAGGCGTCTGAGTACTCCATATCGGTGTCATCTTAATTTGATGAAAGCAAGCAACGGGCCATTTTGATAGTTGACTGACTAATAATCCGTTGCTTGTTAGAGTTTGTTGTTAAGCCCTGATTGCAGTCTGTACCAATCAACTAATATTATCGTATAACCTTTGTTCATAGGACACCCTAATGGAACTACAGCCAGACAGCAAGGGGAGATGTAGTTAAGCCCACCCATCTCCCCGTTGCTCAGGCAACAGGCAGGTATAATATTCAACATGACCCCCTATTTCCCCCCGATTAAAAAAACCATGCCGAATTAATAACTGCGAGGTGTAGTATTGGTGAATTGGGCTTATAACGATGCAATACGAGACGAAATACCACTGGCAGGCATCCAAAATGAAATGTATTTTGTTGGATTCGAAATTCGATGGGGTGTTCGGACCATGGAAATATTTAGTACTTTAGTCTATGGTGTAACTTAAGCTCCTAGATCTGGATTTTATGATTTCCTTTTTTAGTTTACGTTGTGTTTTGATGTTACTGTAACGATAGATTTTGTTCATAGTCGATAGATTTCGATATTACAGTTATTTTACGCCTAGCTCATTAGTAGTTGCCTTACCTGTTTGTATGATTCTGTAGAACATATTTTTTAAACACAAAACACAGTTAAACCAACTATTTAACAACGTAAGTAAACTGCGAAACAACAGTAATCAGTTTTACATTTTATTCGTCCAATTTTTCGGCCAGTGTCTGGTCTTGCTTTCATTGCAGAATGTATTAAGCTAGCAGCCATGTACTCAAATTCCATTAATTATCCTAAATATGATGTTGATTGAGTCCGGAACGCAGACGGTGTCTGGAATGCCGACCCTTTGGCTTGTTTATAATCCTCTTTGATATTATAATAATTTACTCTCAATTAAGTCGGTATATCTCTTCCTGCCTCACCAAAATATTTGTCGGCAGTGAGTCATGGAGGGTGGGAAATACAAGTGTCTATTTATAGAGAGATGGCGAGATTAAGAGAAAATGCAGCGTATATAAAATGTATGATTTTATTACAATGATAACGAGATTTAGTATTTTTAATCCGAATTAAAGTTCGTTATAGTAGTGATTCATGTTGGCTTTTTTCTTAAATATGTTCCTTTTGGCCCTTGTACTCGCTTTATATGCATGTAATAGGTTATTGTTTTATTGTGCCTTGTGTATTGTGCTATTGGTTTCGTGTGCAATTCGATGTTGTTCAATTTAATTAGTTATTGAGCTATTATTCTATAATTTTCTATTACCTAAACCACACACTTAAACAACCAAAAAAAAAACAGCGTTTATTAATAATTAACTAGGTACCGTGATTTAAATTGATTATGAATGTCTTTTGTGACAACCTCCTGAATTTTGACGAGGATACAAAACATCACCTTGTATAATGTGCTTGATAACTTAAAATATAATGAGATCAATCATGACCTTGCAAGAATAAGATAACAACAATGGTGTCTAGCACTATTATCGAAACAAAAATCGGTTGCATTTGAACTGTGTTTTACTGTTTCCGAAATCAATTTAGGTACAGTCAGCATCAAAAGTCGGTTAACACTTATAAATATTACTCCAAATTTTGTGCTGGTCAGTGTGATCTGATGTTATATTGTTTTGCGAATTTGTGTAACCATTGATGAAAATATTGTTATGTCTTTTACTCCAGTCTGTTAATATGGATCGTTCTAAAATTAAGACGTCTTATAATTTTGGTTCTGTAAAGCAACTTTTGCTGCTGACCGTACCAAAAACGGAGAAGCTAACTTTTTGACAAATTAACATAATGTCCAAGTGAAATAAATATAAAATTTGTTTAAAATTAGACAGGTAGGGATGATAAAAACAGCTTCTTGATTTCTGAAAAAAAACTCTTACCGCTAGCGATGGCCAGCGATTTAATCAGCCGCGAGCAGTATCTTTTTCCGTCGGTAACTAACGGTTTTTTTAAAGCCAGCGCCGATAGCAGAGCTTCTACAAAACTTCTAACTTGAGACTAACAATAAACTGAGACTGGCATTATTACTCAAATTAAAAGACGGCCAGCGTAAGCACGTACAAAGACTTGTTTTGAGTGGTTTTTTATTTTTATTTAGTGACTAACACCAGTTAAACGTTAAAATATTCATATTAAGTTTATGTATAATAGAAAAAACGCAAAACCCCCACTATTGTCCACGGAACAACATGGATTTTAAAACACTGAACTTTTTGTCCAATTAGTTAGTTCCAGAACTGTTTGTCCAATTAGTAAGATTGAATAGATGTCTATCTACTTCTTCTTAATATAATATTTCAATGGTTGGTTCCAACTTGAAAGATAGGATAGTTTTTAACCCGATAGGTGGCGACGTGAACAAATATAGATGTTTCTCGTTTTATCCCCTACTTAAACCTTTAGGGGATGTGTTTTTTAGAAAGTGCCCCTGTGGCTGGGTGTAGTCTTTCAGTTTTTTAACTAAACTGTGAGTAAACAAGTAAACATTCTATGTAGACTTTCATAACTTTCTCATTGTAAGGTGGACGTTGATACTAAATCATCTTCTGTCTGTATCAATACGTACTTGTAAACATTTTTTCGAATGGCTCTGTGCTCTGGCGGCCTACGCGGGCTTAAATTACACTTTAGGGGTAGGGCAGACAAGACTACGTGGAGTCTGGTTTGCAGCCATTCGTTTTTGTCACTATCTTTTGTAGTACAACATATTCACTTTTAAGGATAATAATTTAATTTAAGGTTTCGTTGAAATAAAATACCATGGAAACATACATCGAACAAACAACATTCGTTCAAAAGTAATTCTACTGTTTGATAAAGTTAAATAAAAAAATGTGATTATAAATTTCATTGAAATGTGTTTCTGTAAAATATGTTCGAAACAAAAATGTTCGAAATAAAAATACGAGGATCAAATATTATGTGAAACATTTTCTGCGAAACGAAATTCTGTGAAATTTCTGTCTGCGAAACAAGGTAACACCAGTTTTTTCATTGGTAACTTGCCTTGAACACGGGGAGCTCGTGGCTAAATAATAAAAATATCACAAACAGGGCGATCTTCAATAACCAGCGCTTGCCAGGGTTGGTCTGTGGATGGGTGACCATCCATAACATCTCCAGTTTCCTCTGTGCTTTGGAAAGCACGTTAATACCAACAGATTTTCTATCAGCCACTATTCAAAAGTCTACAAGGAATGACTTAAAAAAAACTTCCATATTTCTAACTTTAAAAGTGACTAATTTCTACATTTATGTGATTTCTAACACCGATTTTTAATGGGTAAGTAATATATGATATAATTACAAAATCTCTAATCTTTACAAAATATGACAACTGAATCTAAATTTTATTCGATATAATGATCAGGTAATATAATAAGCGATTGATATAATTTTAAAATAACTAATTTTTATAAGCATAACATACATTGAATATAAAATCGTTTGAAATACCACTTAAAAGACATAAAACCTATTTAGTCTAATATGATAAAACGCCTAGTAAAAAACACAGAGAAAGCATGCAGCATGCAAGCAAGCATGCAGCAAGCATACAACATGCAGCAAGCATACAACATGCAGCAAGCATACAACATGCAGCAAGCATGCAACATGCAGCAAGCATGCAACATGCAGCAGGCATGGTTTCTGTCACAGCTCCGGCGCTGCGGGGCTCCGGCGGTTCTAAAGAAATTATATCAACAGTTGGTATAACTCACGTTTATTATATCTTGTGAACGTTATTAAAATGAAATTATACCAAATAACTTTATATGAAATGAGACGCACCCATTTTTAATTCCGGTAGAGAAAGACTTTTGTTAGGTCTTCTATTTCTTCTGTGAAGTAGTTTTCTTGCTCTTCAGGATTTAAAATCGAAATTGCACTGATGGTGCCATTGGTAAATAGATTCTAACTTCGATAGCTTATACAAGGTGTAGTTTTGCATCTTCGTCAAAATTCAGGAGGTTGTAAAAAAAAACATAAATAATCAATTTAAATTACGGTACCCAGTTAATTATTAATAAACGCTGATTTTTTTGGTTATTTAAGTTTGTCAAAGCGCGGTTATAAGGCGAGGATCAGACGGGCCGCGTTTAAAACCCGGGTGGTTCACACTTACCAATTTCCGTAAATAAGAAAAAAAAAATTGATTCGGGTTGAGAATTATTAGCATAGTTACCTCCTTGAATTTGACGAGGATGCAAAACAACACCTTGTATCTCAGAAACGTGACGCCTTAGAAGATTTTGTTTGCATATATTGATTTATAAAGGTTTAATGCATGGCCGCTATTTCGAAAGTAAAAAAATGATGGAGATTAGGCAGGCCAAATAGTTCAAACTTATTTCATTTCTTGAACTCGTGTATTGCTAACTCAATCAACATTATACGTAGATCAAAAGTGCTGTGCGCCGCTAACTGTCAACCACTCACTATCTCAAATTGGCAATAAAAGTGTTTATCAGTTGTCATAGCAACCGTAGACAATCGGGTCACAACCTGTTGCTACGAACCCAAGTTGAGTTGGTAAGAGTGTCGAGGGCAACCTTGGGTTAATAAATAGGGGTCTTAAGGGATTTCCGCCGTTAACGCCAATCCAAGCGGTTTGTGTCTATTTAAGTATGCACCCTCCTCACGCCTAAACTGCTGAACTGATTTTGATTGTATTGGTTGATATTAGATTTTGTAAGGGGACTTGTACTGTTTGAAGCCTACTTATTAATGCTAAGGGCTTTTAGTAGGTGGCAAATGGTTAAGAAACTCATTGTGTTGGAGTTCTGCCTACTCCCTTGGGAAAAAAGGAATGAGTTTATGTATGTTTGTAAAAAAGTTGGGGTACACACAATTATCAATTTAATTTTTCTTCAATTATTTCTAAATGACCGAATTTGAAGACTAAGATTTTGTTTGTCATTGGTAACGGATACTTTCACACAAATAACTGGACAAGAAAATCTCATTCATGAGTGTGGCGACTTCACATTTATTCGCAAATATCAAAAAATCGTCTGTCATCATCATCATTCTCTTTCCCTTATCCCAATTTATTTGGGGTCGGCGCAGCATGTCTTCTTCTTCCATACTTCTTTATTTATTTATTTATTTATGTACACACTTAACACTTAACAGGACAATACATTAAGATACAAGAGCACAAAGGTACTGCTTATTTCAAAAGAAATTTCTTCCAGCAACTTTCTTTCTTTCTTTCTTCTTTATTACTTGTCATCCCATGAAATACCTCCTTTCTTGTCTTATCATCCTTCACCATCATAAAATCGTCTGTCGTCTGTGTATAATGCCACAGCAAAAATTCGCCGAATATCAGGTTATTCAACAACGAAAAAAAAATATTCACAAAAACTCAAAAAAGGAATGTCGAGTGATGTTTTTTTTTAACGCAGCTCTCTACACCTCTAGGAACTCAATAAACAAGTTCCATGAAACTCCGACCACTATAAACTTCGTTCCATCTTCTTGACCAATTGCATTTGACTAGAACGTAGTAAAGAGAGCTTACAAAACTGTTCCACATTTACCAACTGTGTAGGAATCGATCGATACTTGCAACGCGTCAAATACTTAAAGCTACCGGCCCCGCCGTCGGTCGTCGTCACCGTCACACAGCTACTAATGCGCTTACGACGAATATTTTATGAATTCACCACCGTACTACCTTCTCTAATATTGTTGCAGCATACGGCATAATAAATATGAAACACTGTACCAGCAAGTCAACGTCAAAATCAGAAAACGTCGAACATGTTCAGTTTGTTAATACCTGTATCGACTGCATAGACGAAGGCGACCCAGTATGTGGCATCAGACAAGATGGCGCAGGGTTCAAAATAAGAACGTTCGCGAACGAATGCCGGCTAAACAAGTTTAACTGTGACGGGGATGTACAATTTACTCTCACTGATTACTTTATCTGCACAAACGATCCACAGTTAGAAGATGAAGAAGAATCTAAAAATGAAATACACAATGAAGAATTTTCTACAACACCCGCAGTCAATGGACCAAACAATCCCATTAAAACAAGAAACCTTGTTATTGTAGACGGACCGATGTTGAATCCTCGAAATCTCAACGAGAGTATCAGACATTTCTTTGCTTCAACGCACGTTCTAGATCTACCAATGAGGGATATTCAGCCGATGTTTAACGAGTCTACAAGAAGGAGATTGGTAAAGGTCTTCGGCCCCATCAAGGTTTATAAACCTTGGGTCAAAATACCGAAGAATGTCAGCGATGATTATAATCACAGGCCTACGCTGTCATCCTGCTATCATAAATGCCCCACTGTAAGTAATATACCTGCATAGAATTACATAATAAGTACAGGAAACTAGGGAAACAACAAATATGTCCACAATTAATCGTTTGCCAAAACCTTATCCGGTCCCTTTTTGACGCAAGGGTATTCTATAAGCATGTTGATAAAATTACAACGATTAGACGGATATATACCTAATTATATCTATAGCAGGTCGTATCCTTGAAATCTGCAGGTTAGTACCTTACATAACTTCGTTGAAACCATCACATGGTGCTGTGATCGTCAAATATGTAGTTACTGTAGCACGCAGAAGGTTTAACTAACACATATACGGTATAATCACCTCATCACTAAGCCATCAACCAAGCATTCTGTACATGAAACTAAGTAACTTTACGCAAAAATTATTGCTGGGAAACGACTTTTTTTGGGGGGTGTAAAATCATGTTTTGTGGTAGAACTCAATATAACGCACTCAAAACATTGTGCTGATGGACGGATTGAATGGTACGGGGGTCGTGGAGGTGTTTAAAGTAAAAATCGAACACTAAAAATTTGTATTTAAAAAAATACTTGTCAAAAAGTTGGAACTTTGACCCCTAACATCTCCGTAACTAGAAGGTTCCCAGGTATGGTGTAGAACAAAAAAATTATCGCAATGACAGGGAGAACCAGTGCCTTTCGGCTTCGTTAAGAGGTGTTTTACACCCTTTATACAGGGTGTAACGGAAAGGGTATATACATACTTAAGGGTATACTACAGACCATCAAACTGAACAGGTTTCTCATCATAAAACATGTTTTTCAGCGAAAAAATTATGTGCTGCCCCGTACAAAATTGCAATACCTATTCGACCCAAATGTATGGGGCAGCTGATATTTTTTCGCTATTACGATGTTTGTGCGATGGAGAAATATGTATGTTCAGTTTGATGGTCTGTAGCACCCCCTTAAGTATGTATATACCCTTTCTGTTACACCCTGTATACCTCAATCATCAAACTTCAAAATTTTATAATCTTATAACGGGAATTTGAACAATAATCTAACGATAATACAAGCTACATTACCTTGAATTTTCCGATAACTCAAATAACTAACATACATTAGGATTATCAAATTCTACTGACTGTTGTTACGCCGACGCCGTAATCAAAAAAGATGTGCCTGCGCAAAAAAGGTAAAGAAAAATAAGCCATTACTACCCACTACACACCTAACAGAAAAGATTTATCTAGTACGATATTTCTTACTCCATTCGCCTTCCTCAGCTGCACTTTTTACTTACGACGCAGTATGGAAAACAACTTCAATTACAGCTTCATAATTATATCATCCAATCTGATTATTGTAAACTGTCGTGGCTACTGCGTGGTAAAATTAAACGCCCCAGGCTGCATGAAGGGAGCGAATATTGTGTGCCAGAAACAGACAATCAGTTCACAAACTGACGTTTCTAATTGGATTTATCGTAACTCCTGACCAACGGTCAAAGGTATCGGTAATAGACCTGACAGATGCAATTTTCCTCATTAATTTGTGCTGCACTCTAGCCTCTAATCGAAAACTGTGGGCAATATTTTAGGCGAAAGTATCGTCATACATATTAAATTCAAATCTGTATTTATCTCCTAGATGACTATCTAAGACACTTATCTGCATGTATATCATAAGAATTAACCAAGATTATGTCTGGAAATTAAAAGAGACGGTGAACACTAAGTGTGTTTCGGTATTTCTTGGCAGTGTAGTGGGTCAGGAAACACGGACATCTAGTTATAAAACAAAATTTAATTAGATAAAATTTAAAGAAATAAATATAATTTACCTACTAATAATTTCTATGATACCCGTCACACCGTCGATGACAAAGAAAATTATCGATAGTCGGTAGCTATCGATTATTTCCTGGCTCAAGAAACGTACAATACATGTTGATCGCCGACTTTCCAGTGTTGCTCTAGATATTTTTAACCTCTAATTAGCCACCCTACCTGCGCCAGGCTGTGTAAAGGTTTAGAACCTTTCAGTTTAGAATTTCACGTGCTGTAGTTCCCTTTGGTGTCATAAAAAATATGTCCTTAATGATCAAGTAACGAGCAGTGACCGTGGTAATATTGCATGTATTCCGTATTTTATTTATTTGATCTGAGTGTCACACAGTGCAAGCGACCGTTTTCGTAACTAATTAGATGTAATCAAACGAGGGTTAATTTCTAGATCTACTTCTTTCACGTTAATCGTCGGTCAGCTATCTTAAGAAATAAAACAATACCTGCGTTTGGCAATAGGCTCGCCCCTAATACATGGGACTTAAACATAAGTGGTGAAATGTGATTGTATTATTAGGTGCGGTCAGTGGCCTGCATTACCTGACCCATCTTACAAAGCAAAAAAGATGAAGATGGTCCAAAGACAAAGTAAAGCAGGTCACTGACTCCTCTGCCTAACCCTTCGGGTATGACGGGCGTGATGTTATGAATGTTTTTCCAGAAATGTCCAGACACATACGCACCAGTGTGCGGGGTCCCCGGCATGGTGGCCAGGGAGCCCTCACTCATGTTTCAGAACCACTGCTACATGGATGTAGCGCAGTGCAAGATGCACTGGGAAGACAAGAGCTACACCGCTGAGAGTTCAGGTACCTATACAATAATACCAGCCTTTTGCTGTCAGACTGCAGGGCATTGGCCTTTCATAATGAGAAGTTACGAGCATTGATCACTACTGTTGCTCAAACCTATAAAAAAACTTCTTCTATTTCAACATCGTCATCATTCTTATACTCTTATTCTTGTGTGTGTGTGCATGTCTTCTTCTACCATACTTCTCTATTACTCGTCATCTCATCAGACACCTCCTTTCTTGCTATCTTATCCTTCACACAGTCTATCCTTCGTTTTTTCAGTCTTCCTCTTCTTTTAAAGCCATTCACCTTCATACTAAAAACTTTCTACACGACGCCTCCTCAACAAAATTTCTTCTTTTTGTCGACATGAATTAAATAATGAACAGATTATCCTGGAGTTAAAATCTTAAACAGCCAGTAATGTGATAACGGGGGTTATGTTTTTGGTAATTATAATCAAAATCTGCTGTTCCATTTGAGAAAGCAGCTGTTAAAAAAAAACACTTTTTTGTATGAGAGCCTCCTATACAAAAAAGTGTTTTTTTATTTGAAGACTTTTTAATATTTATTTTATTCTGTTTTTAGTATTTGTTGTTATAGCATCAACAGAAATACATAATCTGTAGAAATTTCATCTGGCTTACTATCACGGTTCATGAGATACAGCCTGGTGACAGACGGACAGCGAAGTCTCAGTAATACGGTCCCGTTTGACCCTTTGGGTACGGAACCCTAAAAACACTTTCATTAAATCACCGATGAATTTCTACGACAACCGCTAGGCAATAAAGTAACGCACCAGTCACAACACTCGCCCGTTCGTTAAATACCCATTCTATGTAGAATGGAAACTATCCACCCTGTACCTCACACCTCTAATATATTGAGCCGTGACCATGTCGTTACACACATGGCTAAATAAAAACATGTAACATCAGCTCTGAGCCTCTGTGCATACGTCGACGTCAGTTGCATGCCCTGCCTACCTACCGGTAAAATGTGGAGAAAAGGGATGCGAGGGAAAATAGGGACAAAACTTTGAATATGATTTCATCGTAGAATACAAATAATTCGTTACTAAAAAGCTATTGGAAATTTCTGTTTTAATTTAATAAACAGAGTATTTTTAGGCTACCAATAATATTTAAATTACCGTGAAAAATGCCTTTCAAAGATTCGTCCCGCTTCACCCCCGTGTCCCTATTAACCCCATTTTACGGTATGCCGTCTATAATTAATAATTAAAGTTTAAGTACAAGTAAGTAAGTAAGTTTAAGTACATCTATAATTGTTCACCGAGGCAGCTCAAATTGATAACTGATATCGTATCTACATAGAGCTTGCTGACTCAAATCATGTTGTCGATACGTTGGTAGCCCAAGTATCACCAACAACATCAATGTGCAGAGTTGACTTGATGAAGTCAGCTGTAATCATTGATGTATAAAAGATGTGAAAATAACGGGCATAAAAATACCCCTTTACGAAGCCGAAAGGCACTTATTTTCCCCGTCATTGCAATTTTTTTTGTTCTACACCATACCTAATTAAAAAAAGTTACAACTGAAAAACAAGATTCTTTTAAAATCAAGGTTTTAATGTTATTGCTTTACTCAAAATACCTCACGCGTACTATTTATTCAACGCATCCATCAGCACAATGTTTTGAGTCCGTTACACTGAGCCCTGCCGTAAAACGTGGTTTTACACCCAAAGAAAAAGTCGCTTCCCATCCATCATTTTTGTGTAGTGTCTTAGCTTGGCAGAATGCTAAGTTGCCAGCTTAGTGAAGGGTATGTGGACCTTGTAGGTAAGCTACAGAGGCTCTTAATTAAATCAAATCACGTTCCATTCACAATGGTTAAAACATAATTAAGCACATAATCACAAGATAACCCAAAGCTTAAAACTTGCATGGAGGTTTCCATGCAAGTTTTAATACTATAACTCTAGTCTACATTCATAACACAATACTGTAGAAAGATTATTTGTGTGTTTCTTCAACGGCTTGCCGATGTCGGACAAAATTTGTCAAGTTCTCAGGGTAAATTGAATAAAACCTCAACACAAACAGTCTAAAACACGTACTTAAGTTATAAATAAATGTAGCGTAATACTCTTTTACACACCATAATTAAATTAATATCTGTTTCCCCATCCGTCGGGTGCGCAGACGAATTGGCCTACAGGCTTGCGACGCGCGACGGCTAGACGGCTCGACGCTGCGCGCGTTTACGTTTTAATTTTAGAGACAGACCTTCATTTTATTTTAAACTCAAACAGTTTAGAAGTTTTGTAAGCTGGCTGTTAAATATTTTATTATAAAAAAAAAGAAAAGTATCCTAAGGTTACATAAATCTAACTTGGGTGAAACTTTGCCTGATGTTTAACGTTTGAATGAAGTTGACAGGGAGCGTTGTTGGTAAATATTTGTGAAATGTATTATACAGAACTTTGTCATTTTATTTTGGAACACGAACCAGTCATTTAAGCTGCCTGTAAAACGTGTTAAAAGTAAAACAAAGAAAAAGTATCCTCAACAGAGGTTCGTAACTTTGGTGAAACTCTGACTACAACATTTTGGCGGGTTGGACACCGACAAAAGGGGTGCTGTCGGGGCGATGCGAGGGGCTATTAATAGCTTTATTTAGTGACTTGGTACAGCCTTAGGGACAGAAACATGTTAAGTTTAACTTTTGCATTTTCTTTGTCGTTTTCTCTATAAAATCACGAGTAGAAAAGTTATTTCACTATTTTAGATATATGTAAAATAATTTATTGTGCAAATTTTAATACAAAATTGCTCTTTTACAATATTGCAAGTTCTATAGTTAAAATTATATTCTACGAGTATGTTAGGGAGGAAATGACTTTGATGTTGATTTTGATAATAAAACACTTATGGTCTGTTCCATTGTTCATTTGTTCCATGTTGTTGTATTTGAGACTGACTCTACGCGTTATAGAACCAACAAGTACAAATAAATAAAAAAAGTTTAGTCGAAACGTATTTTAATCGAACAGTTCCAATTGTACTATTGTATAAAAACTTTTAGGTAGCCTGACAAAAGTAATGTTAATGTCAGCATGATTATATTGCTAAATAAAAAAATGCAACAATATGTACCTATACACGTGTCAAAAAAGGAAAATTGTTACCAGTAATACTTAAGTATAAAGTTATACACAAGTTGAGAAGTCACAAGTGTAAGTGGCTTAAAAAGTTACAGCTAATTTTCATAGAAAATGTCAACTTGCCAGTGAGCCTCCTAGTAGACTGTTTATTGATAAAGGCTGATTAAAGTTAAGCGACGTATACACGTCAGAAATATGTGGTTAAACTGTCGCTAATCATCACTTAACTTTAAATGGCATTTATATTAGCTTAGGGGTTATTTTGCTCTGTTCTTTACCCTACATTTGTCACTCCCCTGTAAGTCGTGGCCTATGCTCTCAAGCTACTACACAATCGATACATGAGTCTGGCATGTTTATTTTTAACCTCGTCGATAGCCAATTAGCGATATTTTTCTTATTTCTTGGAAGCAGCTTATCGTAAGTCCCTTAAGCGTTGGAAACTGATATTTTTTCCTGTAATAAAAAAGCTTTGTTTGTTACCATGTTGTAATAAAGAGTACTATTTATCAGACATTATTGTTGTGTGTTCAAACAGGCTTTCATTGGATGTTATTGTTCTCGTGTTTCATTTGTTTTTATAATTTTCGTAGGGACATAACCTTCAAGTATAGACATAGATTTTGTTTGTTCATATACTTGCTTATAAAAATCAACAAAATTATGACTAAGCAGACGTTAATCAATACTAAAATTGAAGCAACGTTTAAAAAAACTTTATTAGGAGTTTTAACAATAGGTTATTCTTATTTGATCGTTTATCCTAACTAGCCATCGGTAACTTATTTTAAAACTGTGCCCCGCGGTTTCATCCGCGCAGACCAGGACAAAAAGCCTATAGCATATGTTAACACATGCAGGGCAAGCTATCACATACCAAATTTCTTCTAAATCCGTTCAGCCATTGAGGCGTGAAGGTGTGACAAACACACACATACACTCACTCAAAAACTTTTGCCTTTATAAACTGAGGTCAATAACATCGAGTATAAAAGCTTATAACATCGCTCCATCTATACAAGTTGAACGAATATACAACTCTTTGTGAAACGTCTGCGAAGTTTCACAAGAAGCTATAAAAAAATATAATTTCAACTCTGTATTGTGCAATCGTTGAGTTTCTCCTGAACCCTTAAAAAAACAGCTTTTGAAGTTCGTTTTGAATTATTGTTTGCAAAAGTAGAAATAGGGCTCACAGAATTTCTATGAAATAATATCAAGTTACATTCCATTTCAATTCTCGTATTGCATTTCAAAATATATTAGTTTGCACTAATTGGTACAATTCTAGGTATCTCCATCGTCATAACCTTCTGTGAGATATTAATAATAACTCGAGCGCCAATAGAAATCATAATAAAATAGTTTTCTATTTTGATTTTACTATAAAAAGTTAGTTTATCATTATATGCATTATCGCTCTCATTTTGAGTAAAAAGCACTGCATTTATGTAAAATATCTTTTGCGTGCAGCTACGCTCACTTGGAGTTCAAAAAATATCCCACAGGAACTTTCTACTGGTTTTTTATTATATTTTTTTTTTTATAAAACGTTTGCCCACACTAGGAATTTCTCCTGTATCGTGGGTTCGTTTACAAACATTTAAACTCAAATACACAAACAACCGGAACAACTATCTGTAGGTTTATCAAATATTTGTTCTCCCGCGATATACAGCGCAGCAGTCAAACGCTTAGCCACTGCGCTAAACGTGTCGTAACTCACCGATTAAATTATACAGCGTCGTTCCCAAGGTCATGGTCTGTGCCTCTCATTGAAATCCATTCCAACGTTAAGGTGTGAAAAGGTAACAGACAGACAATGTTACATTCGATATTATAATATTAGTATAGTTTAGATTAGTAAAATATAAATGATATAATCGCTGCATGAAAACACAAAGTCGTAGCAGCGTAGCGCTACGGCGTAGCAAAATTTGGCGCGTAGCCGTACCGCCACGTAACCCTGTCTCGTAGCAGCGCTTGCGAAGGCCAAAGTTAATATGCAGTCTATTTTTACTACGGAACTAGTGCAACTGTTGACAGCTGCACCAGTTCAGTCTTTTATTCATTACCCCGCCATATATTCGTTTGGAATATTGTAAATTACAGTCCGTTAATATTGGTATTTGAAGTTTACACGATTTTGATACTGGAAATTTATTATTCATCATCATTATTGGGCTAGAACAGTCTACGGGCTTGTCACTTAAAGTATTTTCAATCGGTCGTCTTTTCAACACGATTGTCGACTATTCTCATTCAGATGCTACCAGCCACCCTGTGGAGATCGATGATCCACTTTGCCTGGCCCTTAACTTAGTTTGCCGAATCGCGGTCTCCACTTAAAAATACGTCTACTCCAGCGGTCAAAATCGTTCACCCTTGCTTTTATGCAAGCAGAACATATTTTTGTAGCAAACCACTTATAAATTGAAATATATCCACTACAAAATACAAGAGAACCCTCTTGAACTGCCACAGACGAATAAACCCTAACTAATTGCAGCACTTATATATCCAGCAACAATAACAACCACAACAACAGTATATAATACACATGCAACAACAATAATTCAACACTAACTCTCAGTAATAATAACAAAGATCGATGTTACATTATGAACCGAGACTTTGTATAAAGACCCTTTAAAGGATTTGTTGCTCGGGGAACTCAGAGTGTCGTGTCTGCGTACCAGCGTACCTGACGTATAATAATAGGTTCAAGTATTTCAGTACACATCTTCAGACAAAGATGAAGTACAAATGGAGTGCTAATTCCTAACAAAGGAGATACGTTTTAACACCACGCCCTCGCCTGTTTTTCTCGGAGGGGTAGACGGTGGTGGCTTTTGTATGCAGGTACCTTTGCCTGATTCTGCCTGTACGATCTCATCGCCGTACATTTTTCTGCTTACTCGGTAACCTACTTTAGGGCAACGATGCGCGTCATAATTCAGCATAATAAAACAACATGGCTAACGAATCCATCCGGGAGTTTATCCGTGATCATGGCGTTTGCAACAGCGCCGAAATATCGGGAACTCGAAACAAATAATACACATGGTAAATATCCCGTTGCAAGTGTTATTAATAGTGTTAGTGACCATGTCAGTTTAAAAACTTATATGACTATCGAATTTATAACATAGTGAACTTATAACTGTGTAGTTATCAACAACTGAGAGAAATAGTCTCCTTCCACTCTAGTACTGTAACTTACTCTTAACTTAAATAAACTTAACTACTTAGTGCATCTTAGTGGTACGTGTTTCTCTATACTAACTAAAAAACCTTCACGACAAATCGGTGTACAGAGTTAACTACTACAACCTGTACACTGCCAGTTAAAGACAGACGATTACAGACATACCTAAATTCGATTCAAAGTTTCAGTAAAACTGAGCTTTTAGAACTTCTTTAATGATTAAGGTGGAAAATATAGTCGACATAAGTTAAATGGGTAATGTTAAGAGGAATCTGATTTTTTAACAATTCGTTACTATTATGTTTTAATTCTTGCTTGCAAGATATCATATTATTAGCCGAAAGACGTACACTGCTAGATAGCCAACCAACCAACCAACGCCGAGCCTCGGGCGGCGGTCAACTAACCCGACAATACTGGCCTAACAAGCCAGCCTGTGGATATTAGGAAATGAATAACCACGCCCGCAGCCGCTAATCAGCGATCGGGAGTCTTGGCTTAATCGCCTGGACTGAGAGGAAGATAAACCTCTATAAAACAATCACCCCAATTCCACGGTGGGATACGCGCCAATGGAATGCATGGCTGATGGGAGACCAGTCGCGAGCGCCAACCTCGACGGACCTGGCAAACGTCGTTGAAGTTAGCCTTATTGAGGGAATGGGCGTCACCCCTCAAGTGACCTATTATATCGGCCCTACTCGTGGGAATAAAATGAATAAAAGCAATGAAAAAGAAATAGAAAATAAAAACCTTAAGAACCCGAAAATGACTCAACAAACACTTCAAAAAAGTATGTTCACTCATACTAGAAGCCACTCTCTTGGAACGCTACCAGCTGAAATATCAACACAGCCTATCTTTAAAATAAACCCAAACACAGAAACAACGACACCGAGCACGAATAATGCTAACCAACCATGGCAAAATGACCAGGTCCCCATGAAAAGGAAAGCTGAAGCAAGTCCTGAATTTACGAACAAAAATAATAAATTAACTAAAACAACATATGCAATCACTACACAAAATAGATTCCAGATTTTAGAAACTGTAAATAACACTGAACCTCCTGAGCACTACAAAGAGCCTAAACCACCAAAGCCAGAACCCATATTTGTCACAGGGGTCATAGATATAAAGAAATTGAAAGAACTCCTTGCCACGATTGCTGATACTGATTAATATACAATGACTACTTTAAGATCCGGTCACATAGTAAAAGTAATGCCAACAGATATAGGCACATATAAAAGCATAAGAGCAAATTTTATAGAAAAAGACGTAAGCCACTATACGTATAAACTTAAAAGCGAAAGAGCTTATCGAGTAGTCCTACGTGGTTTACACTCATCAGAAGACACCGACCAAATAAAAAGAGAACTTCTCGAACTGGGGCACGAAGTTAGACATATTACAAACATAAAACATAAGAACACAAAACAAGCTATGCCAGTATTTTACGTAGACCTAGAGCCAAAACACAATAATAAAGATATCTTCAAAATAAATAAATTGAACTACGTTAAGATTACGTTTGAAGCACCGTACAAAAAGCTAGATGTTCTGCAGTGCAAAAGATGCCAGAGATTCGGACACGCAAAGAACCAGTGTAATAGACCATTTCGATGCGTTAAATGTGGAGGAGAACATTCTACGGCAAGCTGCTTAAAAAAGCCTGACACTGAGGCAACTTGCGCGAATTGTCAAGAAAAACATCCAGCAAGCTATAAAGGCTGCACAAAATACAAGCAATATAAGGACCTACTAACGAAACACACGACCAAAAAGAATAAAATCACCAACGCAGAAATGTTACAACAACCGAATAACAATCACAATGCCCCTGCTCAAGAAAGTAACCAAAACAAAAATTATATGCACACAAAATACAATAGGACATATGCACAAGCAACAAAGTCAGAAGGACTAAAAACTGACATCAAGGATCCAAACAACTTTGCTGAAGTACTGGACGTGATGTTTGACAAATTCCAGAACATAATGAATATTATGTTAGACAACATGATGGATCGTATGATTCAATTAGTCACAAGCCTTATGAAACACCCCTGAACTTAAGGATAATTACTTGGAATGCCAATGGACTGACAGAACGCAGACAGGAACTTGACCTTTTCCTGAAAATTGAAAGAGTTGATGTGGCTCTAATCTCAGAAACTCGGTTTACCCAAAAAAGCAATTTCAGTTTGCAAAACTACAAGGTATACACTACAGACCATCCTTCCGGTAACTCACATGGAGGAACTGCGATTATTATTAAGGAAAACATCAAACACTATCTTCTTCAAGAATACAAAACTGAGAAGATACAAGCTACTTCAGTCAGAATCCAAGATAATAACACAGAAACAACCCTATCGGCAATATATTGCCCACCAAGGCACACCATTACAACAAATGATTTCACGACATACTTCACAACACTAGGCAATAGATACATTTGCGGAGGTGATTGGAACGCAAAACATATGCACTGGGGCTCTAGACTAACCTTACCTCGAGGTCGTCAACTATATGCTGCCATAAATGACTTAAACCTTCACTGCGCTTCGCACGGTGCACCCACATATTGGCCTGCTGACCCAAACAAGGTGCCAGACTTGCTGGATTTCTTTATAATGAAGAACATCCCTCCTAGCCAAATAAACATCGAGAAATGTACGGATTTGTCGTCAGATCATACACCGGTCATAATTAACGTCCACTGTAAAGCCATACTGATTGAGTCCCCACAAAGGCTATATAACCGTAAAACCAACTGGGACAGCTACAGAGCCAAAATAACAGAATCCATAATCTTAAACTCACCACTTAATAGTGTGGACAGCGTCGAAACAACTATTGAATCACTTAACAAGCTTATCCACCAAGCGGTCAAGGAATCAACTCCCTCACTGAGACAGAAAATCACAATTAACTCATCCTACTCCAAACTGCTAAAGGATAAAGTACTTGAAAGAAGGCACTTGAGGAAAATATGGCACTCTACTAAATATCCTCAGGACAAAAAAGCTTTCAACAAAGCATCCGAAGATCTGAAATACATGATTAGCCAAGCAAACAACCAGCAGCTCCAAAACCAACTGGTCAATCTTACTCCGAACAAAAATACTAACTACTCACTGTGGAAAGCAACAAAAAAGTTTAAAAGGCCAATGCTTCATATACCACCAATAAAAAACACTGCAGGTAAGTGGGCCAGAACAGATCTCGAAAAGGCTCAGGTATACGCTGAACATCTAAAAACTGTGTTTCAAGCTCTACCTAGCAAGCACCCCGAGCAAGATAAAGAAGTGCGTAAACACCTTGACGCACCACTGCAGATGTGCATGCCATTGAAAAGTGCTAGCCCTAAAGAGGTATTGAGAGAAATTTTAAATTTGCAGAATGGTAAAGCACCAGGTTATGATTTAATTGATGCGCAACTACTAAAGCATCTCCCTAAAAAGGGCGTCATCCAAATCACTGCAATATTTAATGCCTGCCTAAGACTCAACATCTATCCCGCCCAGTGGAAAATTGCGCAGATTATAATGGTACCAAAACCAGGCAAACCGCTACATGAAGTTAGTTCTTACAGACCGATAAGCCTTCTCCCAGTGCTGGGTAAACTACTAGAGAAAATATTGCTTAACAGGATGCGCAAGTACCTATCGGAAGTCATCCCTATGCACCAATTTGGGTTCCGAGAGAAGCATGGAACTATTGAGCAGATCCATCGTATAACGTCCATGAAGACCCAGCCATAGCATCGGCCAAACTGCAAGACCATGTCGATAAGGTGGAGGAATGGCTAGACAAATGGCGCATTAAGGCTAATCAAAGTAAATCCATCCACGTGACCTTCACACTCAGAAAGCAGACCTGTCCCCCAATAAAGCTCTACAAAGAGGATATTCCCCAAGCTGAGGACGCCAAATATCTCGGAATGCATTTGGATAGAAGGCTTACCTGGAGAAAGCACATCTGGACTAAACGTAAACAGCTGGACACAAAGTTCAGAATGATGTACTGGCTAATAGGACGGAGGTCAAGGCTGTCACATGAAAGTAAAATGGCAGTATATAAGACCATACTAAAACCCATATGGACCTACGGGATTCAATTGTGGGGTACTGCTAGTCACAGCAACATCGAAATTCTCGAAAGATTTCAAAGCAAGACATTGAGAGCCATGTTAGACATACCCTACTACGTGAGCAATAAAAATATACATCAAGATCTAAATATCAGTACCGTCAAACAAGAGATTGCTAAACACAGTAAAAGCTACCAGGATAGAATATCAACGCACGTCAATCAACTGGCCTTAAAGCTTCAGGGTACAGGCAGTACCTCCCACAGCCGATTGAAGCGGCATAGTGTCCCTATGCTAACCACGAGGTTCAATTAATAAACAAGATGAAAGGAATTTAAGAAAATAAATCTTTCTGCCCATGATGCCATGAACGGAATACCAATGTATACCAGGCGATTGGCTTATTGTGTCAACACAGATTGCCAAGTTTCAGAAAATAACAAAAAAAAAAAAAAAAACTGCTAGATAGCACAAATGATTGTCACTAGTGTGGTTTGGCGAATCGTACCAAGCTAATATATAAGAACACTTTGATAGTCATCAGTTCTGCACATTAGCACTCCATTTCTTCATACTCCATGTGCATTTCTAAGCTTCGTAGGTTGCAAGAATGTTCTGTACATTTTCTGATAAAAAAAAACTTCAATAAAAAGCTGATAAAATATTAAATTACTGAGTGAATAGCCTTGTTACCTTAACAATGTAGTTTTTCCTCGAAAGCTCTATAGTCTAGCTTTTTATCAATTTAAAATGGTCCTTCTAATAGAGCTTAGCAATTTCATAAAATAAGAAGGTATGCAATATCACGGCAATCTTTTATGAAGAAATCTTTTTGAAGTTGACTTTTCTTAGTAAATTAAGCTAAAAGCTAAGATGTTTCTTTTGTGATAAGGTACTAAGAAAATATTTTGTCGTAGGTACTTAGGGGAAATGAGTTCACATAAAGATCCCTTCACCAGGGAAAATTATATTCGTTTATATTTTAAGTACTCTATACGTATATTAAAAATTACGGTGTTACTTCTTGCATGACTGACAATACGATTAGTGTGCAATCATATTATGTGGGATATGGGTTCTTAAAACAGGCTCGTGTCCTAGTTTAGAATTCAGAAGTTTGCATTTTAATATATGTCTTCACTGAACAACTTTTTTTACTGTGATTTACGTAAGTTTACTTTATGTACAAATAAATTATTATTATTTAGAAGCTACTTTATTTCTTTTTTATAATCTAAATGCTGCCAACTAGAATAAAAAAAAACTTTGAGTTATTTAGCGTAGCACACTTAAAATACAAAAGGCATACCATTTTGCGTTATTTAATTTGCAAACTTTTATGGAGCAATTATAGACAATCTTTTTTTTTTCGATCTCCTTCGGGTTATGATGGAAAATGTGTTATGCAATTGGGGTGGTTTGAAACAACATTAAAAATGAAAAGAAAAAATCCAAAGTGGTATACCAAAATCAATTTTCGCGGGTCCCATCAACATCCCGTGGAACGGATTATCGCTAGCCCGAGGGTGGCTTTTAGCGTCCGATTAGCATGACTCACTGGCTCTCTAAATGGAAGAGTGCACTTTAATGAATATCGTGTGTTTGTAGATGGACAGTGTATGAACCAACCCTATGTCATGTCATGGTTATTATTCGAAAAGGGGTTACAAATAGCACATTGGAAACTTGGATAAATTGAAACTACTTTTCAGAAGAATATTTTAATTAAAATGCACCCAACTGTTTTCGTTATTTGTTCATTTATACACACAAAACACATATACAGGAAATAACATACAGACAAAAGAGTACAAACGTACCACTTTTTTTTTTACTGATAGTAAATCATCAACTGACTCCCCCACCTGCTCTGGGCGGAGCGGAAGGGAGTGTCAGGTAACACACTGACACCTGATCTCACCTGATCTCTGACCTGCGACAGGATGATTTCTTTTTTCTTTTCATTAATTTTCCACTCACTTTTCCTAACCGTTTTAGCTCCTCGAGTTGTATGTTGAGACAGACAAATGTGCCCTGACTAGACATATCCACTAAGTTGATCTCTTCTGAAAATAACATCTCAGGCATTAATCTGCATGGTCCTATGACTGTCATACTAGCTGGATATGCTAATTAAAGATTATGTCGAAACAGACTGTGACCTCATAATTTGTGTTTTTTTTTTTTTTGGCACTGACATCTTTTATGTACAGTATTACATATAAAAACATTAAGTGTAAGAGTGTTTCTTCTCCACATAAGTACTACGTTTTATGTTTCGTTGCCCTAACAGAGACTTATTTTGTAAAGTAAGGAGACTATATAAAACAATAACTTAATAATGTTCGAGGCATTTACTTATTTTCAAACAAGCTGCACTTTACAACAAAGAATTTTTGTCCTAAGGAAAGTAATAGTATGGGTATTTTCTTTGTCAAAGGAATTAAATTTCATTACCTATGCCTCGTTTCTTATTAAAAACATTTTCTTCAATAAAGTCCTTAAAGGTATGCTAGACATTTTAAAAACTAATTTCAGGAGCAGCAAGGCACTATACCTTTTAAAACAAATTAAATTCGTATTCCCGTCTGAGGGAAAGGTGCGCTTGTAAAATGATTTAGTGAGGTCCTAGGTTTGATTGTCGGGTTGGGAAAACGGTTATTGAGTTTTCGTATCAGAAATTATTTAGACGTAGGGTAGTAAATTAAATAGGGGTTTGTCTCCACCGATCCCGAGATCGGATTGAATTGGAAACTGATCTCGTCGCAGATAGCAACACGGATTCAGTATTAGGTATGTAAAATTATGAAAAACGTTACTGTGAATGTTCTTTTTTTTTTTGATGTGAAAAATCACGTTTTATGGGTGAACTCAATGTATCGCACTTAAAACAATGTGCTGATGGATGTATTGAATAATACAAGGGTCATGAAGATATTAAAAGAAAGCTTATAACATTAAAATTGTGTTCTCTACTGTGTGTACATAAATAGTAAAATAAATAAAATAAAATCTTGACTACCTTGTATTTAAAAAAAACGAGTGTGAAAGTTGGAACTTTGATTTTCAATTGTAACCATTACCTCCAAGTATTATTTGGTTTCATTACTATCAAAAAATTGTTAGGTGCGGAGCGTGTAAGCATAAATTGAATGCGTTTTTATACGTATTACAGTTACTAATAATATGCTGGTTGTAAGTTACAACTCACGCATAAAATTTAATTTACGCTTCAACTTCAATTCTTTTTATAACTTTTTCTAGTACTTGTCGTTCTGCAATCAACTTAATTTCTACTGACAAAAAGTTGATATTATTTTAAGTGGAAATAAGAATTTGAATAGATATTAAGATAGTGCAATTTTTGCAGCCTACATCGAGTCTTCGTTTCTATTTTGCCTGGGAGACGAGCTGAACGGCCTGTACCGGTTCCTGCCCCTCATCAAGACCTTGCAGCACATGGGCAGACTGAAGAAGAAGGGACACTATAGGTACAAGCTGAGAAACTTGAAGTTCTTCAATAATTTTATGGCGAGACAACCTAAGATTATGGGATAGTTTATTAAAAACGGTATTTTTTACTATTGGTAATTTATTTAATAATTATTATCAATGTTTTTTGTCCAATCACTTCACATCCGACGAGAACCTTTTAGCCTGGGCACGGGACATGCGCTACAGGGAAAATTCGCGCAGTGCGAACGGCAAAGCGTCTAGCGAAATGAACTTATAATTAGACGCGTAACAGCGAACGGCATACATACATTACTTGTAGGGACAATGTAAGTACGAATTTTATGCGTTTGTAGAATGAAAGAGAGTTTTGAATGGGCGATGAGTTACTGCGCACTGGCTGGTCCACGTGCTTGTAACTGTTATTGGTGTTACACCGTTTTAATTACTACAAATAAATAAAATAAATAAAATTGTGGTCGACTTGGGATAATTTCAGGAATAAATCAATAATACCTCGGTGATCAACCGCTTTTATTTAAGTACAACCCCTGTCGTAGTAACTCCCGTGGCGGATCCCGTAGGTGTGAAGTAGAGGACCTACAGTGGAGACCCCGAAAATTTGTGAACTTTCCAAATCCAATCATAGTTACAGCTAGGCAACATAACTTAAAACTGATAATATTGCAGTGAGTGTGTGTTAAACGATCACAGCGCGCGAATTGTCGCTGCAACGAATTTACCGTGGCTAGTCTGTTCAACGACAGTACCAATAACAGTGATTTTGACAGCGACGACAAATCAATGGTAAAAATGCCGTGAAAGATCTGTAAGATGACTTTAAAACCAATACATTTAAAGGTTACTATCGTTTCACTTATGTTTTCTATGTTCTAACGTTACGTTATTATTATTCCGTAAAGTGATAACTCAAGGCAAAGCCATACCACCTTTGGTACTGCAGTACCAATCTCTGTTAATAATCAATACACAAACGCTTTGACATCTGATCCGATCGCATGTCAAAGGTATCCACAAAGGTCTGTTGCACAATGTACAGTCGTAGTTCGAGGAATCGGAAATTAACGGTTGATTAGTTGATTGAGACATTCGAGTCCGTCGCACAGCGCTCAATCTTCATGATTAGAGTGTTTCTATACATGTATAACCAAGTACATACCACTGATTTGAGTAATAGCAAGCAGTCTATACGTTAGGAGCAGAGTCTGATTTTTGTTATTAAAAAAAAAAACAAAATCTTGGGATTTGGATGGATCTATGGTAAAGTTGTCATTGTGACACTGATTCCAAATTTTATTCATCTGGGTACGAGGGACATAAGTAGACTAGGGTCTCTTGCGTAAGTACCTACTTAATATAACAAATTTTGACATATGTGAATCTCTTGCAATGTATAAGAAATGTCTAAAAGATCTATCAAATTGTTAATTTTATTCTTCATTTATTGAATAACATCTGATGTGTATTAATTTTAATTATTTTAAACTTTTTTATTTTTCAGTATTATATTTAAATAATCAATTTGTTAGCAAATGTAATATTCTAATATAAACAATTTTGACATACGAGAATCTCTTGCAATTTCTTAAAAATAATATCTTATTGTTACTGTTAATTTTAAATTTTAAATTTCATTTGTTTAATATGTGATGTGAATGATGTGTTTTTTAATTTTTAAATTTAATTCTCTTAAACTTTTTTAATATATTTCAATGGTATTATAAATTTGTTAGCTTAGATGTAAATTCAATTATGCATGCTGTGGTCTCCTGTAAGTGAAGGAGTTCACCTACGTGATACTTTTGAAGTGCAGTCTATTTCACATGATCTGTGTACATCCTTTGTTGGAGATCCTAAATAAATAAATAAATAAATAAATATTTTTTGTAAACTACATTGCTTGGGCAAATGATGACAAATATTTCGATTAATAAAGATCTAGCATACGAATAACAATGAACTGGGAAATAATGAAAAACCGTATGTTATGCACAAACAAGACACACATTATAAAAAATAAAACAATTACTAAACAGTACGCACGGCGACCAATCAATCAAGCCATACAAAACCATTTTATGCGTCTCACATTGTATTGAAAATCTTTACTAAGCTAGGCCATATAATACTGGAGATGTTTAGTTTGATGGTCTATATGAAATTTAATCTTGCAAATGCCCGGTATCTCTTTTGTTTACCGTACTCACAAGTTTGTTAAATTCGATACCCTTGCCGAACATAATGCAAGACAAGACAATGAAAATCGATGTTGCATGTCTACAGCCAAAGGCTTGTTAATTATGTAAAGGGATATAAACGGCAGAATTAGAAATAAACTAAACTCAGTATTTATCAGACGCCATAGAAATCCTTCCTATCTTCGTTTTTCCTATAATCATATTATTGGATTACACATCAGTGCGCCTAGATTGAATGAGCGGAGTAAATGTACCATAATTACGAAATATTTTAAAATTCTCGTCTTGAGAATTTTAAAACAGTTCGCAAAATATAAATATAATAAATTGAACCTACGTAAATAATACATATTTAGGTTTAATTTATTTTCGTACGTACATCATTTACAAACCATAAACAACCTTAAATAAATAATACAGACTAAAATTTACAAAAAAAAAACTGAAGAAAAGCACGTTTTTCGATAAAAAAAAATCGTATTTACGTTATATTTACACCGCGCGCTTGTAGGTACTAGGGCGTAGAACTTTGTGCCGATCCACTATCGATTATTTATTTCTGATATTCCCAGCTGCATTATTATTGGATTGGACGACCTACATTCTACAATGTTAATCTAGAGTTTACGTTGATGCCTAGACCTTCGCTAATTCTGTAAATAGAGTCCCAAGTTTCACGCTATTTGAAACGGACAGACGATTGTGTACCCGGTTCAATATAATCGTATTTAGAATCATTTTCAGAATGACTGTTATTTTGCAGCTAGCTTTATGTAATATTATTTTATTATATTATTTTCATTATCTTCTTGAATAATATTTGTATAGTGCAAATAATTTTCATTCTCTTCTTGATTAACTTCTCATATTCTTTGTAGTCATGATTAAAAGTTACGAGTGTTTTGTCAAAACAAAACACTCGTAACTTTTAATATCTTGATCTACTTTTTAATCCATTAAAAAGTTTGTTTGCCAGTTAGAATATAACTGAAATAGTCAACTTCACCGTTTTCTAATAAATTGTGATAGTGAATGTACTAACTGGGTGTAGTGGTCAGTTAGGTAGTAGGGTCAGCTTCCAGTCTAACCGGATTCAGCTGAATACCAGTATTTCACATGGAGGGACTGCCTATCTGACCTCCACAACCCACTTACCCACAGTTCTGGCAAATATGATAACCCTTGGTAAGACTGGTTGTCAGACTTTCGAGCCAACATGACAAGATCAACAAATGACAGCCCAGACCACAAGCTTTACGACCGAGGCACGGAGGAAACTTGATATGTAATGGGTGGTCACACATCCATGGACCATTATTTGACGTAATCAACTCATTTTCCGTTCAGTTACTAACATGGAAAAACAAAAAGAAGTCAGTCTTTCCTTACTAAAGTAGATACGTTACTTAACTTACAATTTCCAACTCAACTGGCTAAATGTCAAGTCACCGTAATATCGAATTAGTCTCCCTCTTCCTCAATACCAAAATATCCCTCGACTAATTTCCTCGGTAACCGCTCAGCTGCGGTGTCTGTGATGTAAAGGCGGAAAAGCATTCGATTTCCTCTGTCATTTCAAGTCGGCCACCTTGTGGGAGTGTATCATACAAAGAGGTATCAATGCATGTCCAAATGGTTTATTGATAAAAGTTTGGTTAAAAATGAAAACACGTTTAAACATTAAAAAAATATACGGTTTTGCAGACGTTAATCATTGCCCAACTTTAAGCCTAATAAACACTTATTAATAAACTTAATTGCCTCTTCGTGAATGTCGACACGAATAAAAATATTTTATTAAATTTGTTTTTCCTGAAGTTTTTCTCTGCATATAGAATTGAAATCGTAGAAATAGTGAACTAAAAAGCACTTTATCTTTAAACTCTCTAAAAGCCCTATATTTTGCTTACATTCCTTTAACTTTCCAGCTGCCCTAGGCGACAATTAAAACCTCGAGACTACATTACCAGCCAACAGCGACAGGAAAAACAACTCTTAAAATCGGCGAACTAATAGGTGCCGAGGTATAATTGAGTTGAAAATCCCCCGTAAAAGCATTTCGTGACACGACGCACGCCGTCGACGCCAATTTTCCGAATGCGTAGCGGTGATGCCTAACACAATTATCCGTTGCATCAGTGTATCGGACTGCCGTCGAAATGTGATGCTGGTTGCATGTCATACGGATAAGCCGTTCATGTTGATGTTACAGTCAAAATTATTAATCGGACAAAAGTAGTTTTAGAATTTTCTAAACTGACATGGTCACTGACACTATCTATTATTGATAGTAAAAACAGTTATCACTGGTTTCGGTCACAGTTATAAATCTAACATCATGAAATCACACCTATCATACCCAAAAGAGTAGGCAGAGGGTTAACTAATAGTACACCCAAAGGGGCGAGCTTATCGCCATTAACTGAGCACAAATCCAGACTTCGTGAATAACCCTTATTAAGTTACAACGCAATTTCTCTATATTATAATATACTAACCATTTGTTGACAAAACACGACCCATCAATCTAAGTTTCTAAAAATTCCTAAAATATCAATAACCGGTCGAAAGTATTATTGTCAAATTTGCAATTTTAACTGTGACATGGATAACGCGTGAAACACACACCTCTCTAAACGAATTAGTCGTTTAATTCGACTTGACGTTAGCTCTTAATGCAGGTGGAGGATGACTAATGCACCCTAGACCTATACTTACAGGCAGTTTGTCAGTCCGTTTGTTCGAAGTAATCGTTGAATAAATAAGACGCCAGCCTTCGTATGTGAATACAGAAAGTGTTATTGATTGGCTGCAGTTATAAATAGCGTTCATTTTGCGGTCATCGCCAACTTAGGGGGAAACTAACTATCAAGTATTATAAACCTTCTTTACAGTCAACAGTCAGTTTGCTCGAGCTAATTTTTGAATATTAAATGCCAAATTTTTACAAACCCTAAACTACATCTAAGTGAATTCCTAAATAAGCATTTTGGGACTTTCAACTCTCTGCGATTAGCTAAGCGTTAAAAACTGAGCGGCGTTAGAGTTAGTAAAAATGAGCACAAGGGGATAGGAATAGAAAGTGTTATTGATTGCCTGCAGTTATAATTATGACTGATTTTGCGGCACGACGTGTTTATTTGTGAGGTTGGACTCATATTTTGTCTAGAGTCACGACAAATTGAAAAGTTCTTAACGATGTATGTTTCTGTTTCAACTTATGTATTTTGTATTGATTCACTTTTTAACGTTTTATGAACATAGAGTACTCGTATGATAGCACTACCTGTAATTAACTGTGGAGGCTTGTAAATGGTTTGTCGTTGTTAAATCACTATAAACTTCTGTATTGTTAGCTGTAAGCCACCCAAACACAATAAAAATAAAATAAATCAATTTATCTTAAGGTTGTCTTGAAGCGGTTGCTTTAAAAATCAATTTTAACTTTTTCGTACCTGTAATTTGTACATAACAAAAAGTATTTTGATATGTCTTCTTTTCTACCCTTTTTAATCTTTTGTCTCCGCGTCTAAGTAAGCTTCGGATATTATTCCAATCTTATATCCGCAACGAAGTCCCTTTGGGTTTGGAACTCGTACCACGAACGACGTGTGGCGCGATTACAACTTTTCGACCCTCAGAGTCCAGTTGGTCTTCACTTTCATGTACTTTAGCTTCTAGCTTTAGATATCTCAAACGGCTTAGATTGCCTTTGATCTAATAAAAATTAAATCTTCTCTCGAATCCAGACAGAAGGCCCCTTCCGGTTTTCCGAACAAATGAGCGACATTATTTTATGAAGACAACAACGATAGCGTATTCGTGCGACCGCTTTGGCTAGATCGCAAAGTATGATTGACTTTTATATAAATCAGAGACTAAAAGGCACTTTAGTGTTTCCATGTTCTTTCTTATTTTTGAGATGTGTTAAGGAGGGATGGTACACATATGATTACATGAGTGATAAATTTATATGAATTTTGATTGATGGAGAGGTAGAGGGAGAGATGGAGAGAGACACCAAAGAAAATATGGAGGATTGTGTGAGAAATGATATGAAGGAAAACGAGTAAATGATAGCGTGATGATTGACACGGGAGAGTGGACTAAAAAAACATGTTGGGCCGACAACATATAACATAGGACAATTTTATTATTTCATTGTCCACATCAATTACGTAGATAACGTTACAATATATCAGCTTATGTGCAAAGGCGAGCTTCCTCCATATTCATATATTGCATTCAAATAGCTAGTAAAGCCACGGTCAAAGGCTAGTAGCAATAACGGCCACCCGAGCATCCGCCGAACGCATCAGTGATTCCTGTGAACTGATGTGACGTGATCCGTTTGACCGGCAGCAGCTAGCATCACCCTCACCCCTTTCCAGATAATTGATGTATTTACTGGAATACGCTGATGGATTTCATAATTGGCTTCTGCTGGACTGAGAGTGCTTGTTAATCCCCGTTCGTGAGTTTGTTGTATGGCACAACATAAAACCATGCGTGTGGCACAACATAATACCCAAAGGTTTAAGCAGAGGTGTATCTAATAGTACACACACATTTCGCTATAGGTCTTGTCGATTTAAAATTTGAAATCTTGTCACTCGCCACCATGGGCATTGCGGGATGGGGCGGTAATTTAAGGGGGGGCGGCTGCATCCTGGAGGGAAGCAGCTGCCCCCCCGCCTGTGCCCGGGAGTGGGACAGTCAAGGCTAAGAAAAAAAGGATATAAGTTTAGAAAGCATGAAATAAACATTAAATTAAAAATTTAAGAACCACGCGACACAAGCGTCGTAGCTTCGGGGGACCGCTAAGTAGACCGCTTAGTACAATAGCAAAAGAAAGCGGACCACCGACGCTACGACGCTTGGATTAATTTATAATAGGTTTTTTTTGTGATAGAGGTTTCTTAACAATATTTTCTTTTTTATTTATGACACAATGTAAATTGTTATTGAATAACAAATTGAAAATATCTTTTTCACGTTTCTTGAGCATGCAATAGTCGATAGTTATGGCTTCCTCGCCGTTGGCTCATACAATTTCCTTTCAACCCGCAAATAGAAAACGGAAACTACCTCAGCTTTTATCGAATAAACTCGTCTCCACTTCAATATTGGAAACGTTGCTTCCAATAAAATAGGTCAAAGACGTTTAACAGTTTGATTTTGCAACGTTGAAGATTTATAACTACATCGTCTGCCTAACTTTCTATCGGTTATTACCTCCACAACCCAGTTAGTACTGGGTAATACGATATCGCTTGGTAAGTCAGTCTTGGTTGTCATACTTTCGTGCCACTGACACACCTGTAACGACTGTCAAAGATCTAAAAATGACAGCTGGGACCAACGGCTTAACGTGCTTTCCGAGGCACGGAGGAAACTCGGTATGTAATGGGTGGGCACCCAACCACAGAAAACAGACGGATCAGCACAAAGATTGATTCGAGCGGCTGTTAGTATTAAGCCACGAGCTCCTCTAAATTATTTTATTATATCCTGAAGATTCATTATTACGAATAAGAAAAATGTTTTAGGTGTTTGCTTGTTTAAAGGATTAATCAAACTAGACAGGAATGTTGGCCGGCTGCAGATATACGAATAGCTTCCCGATAAAAGTCGTATCACCAATAACTAGAGCGTGCGCTCATCGAGCTAACAACTTTATTTTTCATCGTTATTTTGTAAGCACTTCGACCAATAAATAATAATAAACACTGCGACCAATAAATATTTTTTCTTTCTTTCTTAAATCAAATAAAGGAGTCTCAACTTAAATTTTCGCGTAAATGTTGTAACCAAAGCAATTGGTTCAGTTCTTCAACTGGCTGATCTTAAATGGTGCTTGCTGTAATTTGGAACACCTTCTTTTTTCAAGGAAATCAGTAATGACAGATCCACATAAGAAGCAGTATCTTAAAATAACAACAATTGCGGTGTACGATTGTTGTACAATAAAGTATATTAGATCTGTCTACCATTAATATGAGTAAGTTGTTGTAGGTATATACTTGCTTAGGGCGCGATCATTTGATGCGAACAGTGGGGGCCTGTTGGTTACAACCCAGACATAAGTGTCGTAGGTCGCGGATTACAGTCCAAGCAGCCACGTTACTTTCGGGGGTGCGCGCGAACACACTTTTATCTCTCGGGCCCCCGATATGGCAGTAGTAGGAACAGTGGGATTTTAGTCGGTAAGAATCCGACAAAATCTAATGCAAATTAGAAAAGGCCCAATGCTTTGCGTAATTTCTATCGTCACCGCTACTCTCTAAAGGGTGTAGGAAAACATCGTGGGAAAACCAGTATATTCTAGAACCAAAAATTCGAAAACATGTGACGTCTGCAGTGCTCCGATGGATTATGGCCCACTGTATCGAGAGAGGAGTCCCGTGTCACAGCCTGCAGAGAAAACAGTGTGCGCTGATAATGCTAACTTTTCGTGCCCCCGATAATTTAGACTTTTTTTTTGTTTGGAGACTAGTCCCACTACAGAAATAGTAGCATTTAGTAATGAAACTTATATTAATTTCTTCCTTATAATTGCCAGATTATAATGGTTATATTTGCAAAACCTTGTCTAACGGAAATATTGAGATTTTGAACTTGAAATATTTGAACTTGAATTAAACAAAGTCACTACTACGTGTCAAAGAGTAAATGTCAAATGTAAATGAAGTGTAGGCTGGTATCCCTCTAACTGTCAACGTCAAGTTAAAGTTGATCTAAAAAAACATGAGCAATGGCAAAATACGCTGAAGCGTGATGCCACACTGAAGAAAGAAAAAAAAAATGAAGTGGTCTGTCAGCCACTAAAATGGCTGATTATTCCGTGCCATGATGTTTTTCCCATCTACATGATTTTAGAAAAACCTTTAAAAATATCATTAAAAATTAAGTTCACAGATTTATCCTTTTTTTTTAAATATACTAAAGTAGATATTACTACCACCGGACACCGTATATTTTTAACTTTAAAAAAATCCCCTATTTACGCATTTTTTGTCAAATGACATTGACAAAAAACAACAGGAATAAAATGACTCTCTAAAAAAAGATCACTTATCTATTATGATTTCAAGATTCCGTTAAGATTTCTATGTAATTTTTCGTTTATTTACTATGATAAATTGGTCACATTTTTTTGGTGTAATATGAATACAAGGGGGGCGAAAAAAAAAACTCCTTTCCCTGCGTATGTAGCTAGTCTAACTTATAAAATAAAGAAAGTAAACAGGTAGTATATTCAAAGAGTTTATATTTCATAAGCTTCGCCTTTTCACGATTCACATCAACATAAAAAAAAAATCATTCATTTGGAAAAAGGAACAAAAAACTTCAGCTAGCATCCTCCCTTCCTTTTACTAATTTAGCGAATGGCGGACTCAATAATAACTGCATATACAAAAAGACCATCACATACGTCCGATGACACATCAAAGGACTCCCATTCGCAATATTTAATTAACAAAATATTTCAATCTCTCAAAGAGAACGCGTCAAAGGGAAACCAACAAATATGGCGCTGCATATAATCCTTTGTCCTGACACTAATATTACAAAATTGAAATACCGAATTTACCTATCAATGTTTGCATTAAACGTGTTTGTGTACGGTTGGCAAAAATGAGTGTGGAGAACTAGTTTCATAAACTTTTAAACCTATATTTTGTAGACGTTATGTTCTCCCAGACATTTAAATATTAACGAGCAATAGACAGTACAAGACGAAGAAAATTGTAACTTAATTCTTGTTACTATTTTGTAACAAGTTGGTCTGTCTAGTGCCATAATGACCTGCTTGTCATATAGCATTCGTGTGTCAAAATCAAAAATGTCCGGTATCAAAATATTTGTACGAAAACATTCCCAACGTCCGCTCTAAAATTGTTTTAAACATCTTTGTCTTCACCTAACAACAACAAAAGCGTAGGTGAAGGAAAACGTCACGTAACTCAACATAAACTTTTTAATTCGATTCTGGCTGGAAATTTTATGCAAGACAATGGAGTTTTTACATGTCCCGTTTGTATATTTAAGAAAAAAAAACATAGCACATCAAAACAAAGAAAACCTGCATAGTGCACAGGCTTTTGTTTATCGTCCGTATGACCTAGATCTTTTGTAGACGCTACCTTTGCACCGAGCTGCGTAGCTTGCCCGGGAGAGTACCGGGAAATGGGAGGTCTATTATTTGAGCTGCAAGCTCGCCATTGGCTGTTGCGTCGCACAATTTTCCTAGAACAGGAGCTTTGTGTTTCAAGGGGATTAATATTCGAATGTAACATCCATTCGACAGCTTCCACGTATTTCGGACTTAGCGCAGCCCGTCTCTATAAATGAAATTCTGGTTCTGCGAATTACTTGCTGCAGTAAAATGCGAAAAGCTTTATGGAAATGTATTCAGAATAGTGTATTCAGAAGTAGAAGCAGCATTCAGTTGAACTACTCAGTTTTATTTACACAAGTTACTACATACAAGTTACTTGTGCAACTTGCTAGATGAGTTATTTATTGAGTACTTTAAGAAAGCAATAGGGGATCGGACTGGGTAAAGAAAACGACATTCTATTTTGTCCGTCAGACAGGTAATACAAAAATATTAGACACGTATTTTTTGTTTTCTCAAAATATCAAAATATTACTTAGTTAGAACTCATTAAAGTTGGAGAGTGGGGGCTAACTACGTCACAAGTGGGTATAAAACTTACCTACATGTGACGTCATGCGCCATTTCAACTCAATATATCTCCGTAATTTAATGACCACGTGAAAAAAGAAAAAATACGTGTCCAATACTTTTCAATAAACTACCCGACGGACAAAGAAAAAAAAAATAGGATTATCCCCTATTGTATCCATACATGTAAAGTTCCCTACGTTACAGGCTAGTTATACATGTACTCTCTTCATCAACTTTCACTATTCAAAATACCACGAATTGATCATCACTCGTAATCTATCATTCCAGCTAAAAGCCTGAATAAGAAATAATTGAATGAAACCTGACAGTCGAAACTAGGGTTACCATATTGAAAGAAAGTCCTGATATAAAACCGGGCAGTCAAAATTGCTTACTGCGGTCAACTGCTGGACATAGGCCTCTCCGAAGCTACGCTCCAACAGCCAGTCCTCCGCCTTCGGCATACAGTTTCCATTCAAAAGATAGCTGGGGGCTTCCAACCAACAACAGGCGGATATTTACAAAAAAAAAAACACGTGCTTTTTACTTCGTTTTTTAAATTAAATTTGTTTTAACCTAGGATATCCACGAACTTATCGTGGATATCCTAGGTTAAAACAAATTTAATTTCTATCAAAAACAAAAACTCCGGATAGTCTTGCTTTTGTGTTTTTTTATCCTTATTGCAAGAAACTAAGGCCCATAAAACACAATACATATATAAGTATAAAAACAATAGCTATAAACTAATCCATACTTTCACAACAAAAATTAAAAACTACTACTAAGTGACAGCGTCGGTCGTGTTACGCTGCTAGGTGTCGCTTTCGGCCAAAACTCTTCCTTGACTCGACTCGACACCAAACGGTGAGTCGGAAAGCCCCCGAAAGCCACAAACGACTTGAAATTGGTGTTATGGCGCGCCTCTAGCTTATGTGCTCGACAATGTCCTCACTTTTACCATACGTTCCTGTAATGAAAATACGCGCTTCCAATGTGGAGTTCTGGACACCAAGTCGATATCTAATACAATACCATACGTCCGGACGTATGCAGTATGGTTACTCTACTCGGAACTCACACATACGCATCGGACTTATGTATAGAATCGCAGCACTAATTGCAATATCGGTGTTGTTGAATAGTCCACAGCTCGCAGCCCGGGGATTCTGCGAATATTGTGTTAGTGTGCGTGCAGCTACAGTCGACGGCAAAAATATCAATTATGCAGTTACATAACATAATTTCTCAGGGTTAGGCAGAGGTGTATGCTACAGTACACATATGTTTAGACATTTACGTTTAATTCCCATGTAGTAGAGGGTTGATGATGGTTTCGAAAACGTTATCTATTTAGTCGGTATTTATTTGTCGGTACTAATTTTCAGGGAAAAACAACAATTTTAATCAAAGTTTTTATTGGAATTCTGAAGTGTTGTGCATATTACACAAAGTCACGTTTCTTATAATCATTTTGTTGCACTTTCCCGTTGTTCTGAACCAATACTCTACGAAAAAACTTACATCTAGATTACACATACATATTTCTGCTCTCGACAGTACATCAATGCAATCGATGCAGCTACCTGCCGCCCGGGCATTTAAACCTCGCTACCAGCTCGGTAGCTATTCGAACAAGGTTTCCGTCCGGCTCTTTGATAGCCACAACTGTTGACAAACCGGTCACATTGGCTTTCAGATACTGTTTTCACTGAGCCATTCGATGGATTTGATTAAATAGAAAGCCATGGCGACTATGTGCATGATTTGCTTTGATATGGTTGGTTGCAAATGACGGTGTAATTACACACAGGGGTTGATGTTGTCATGTAGATCATTTTGGTTGTATGTACACATTTAGATGTAACTAGTGGTTACATCCATCAGTGCAGATATTAATTTGCGTTGCGAATTTTGATTGGATTGTAAGTGGCCCTAGATGCAATCCCCGATCGGATAAAGTTATTGTCTGGATTTGTGCAAGATTAATGACAAATGTGTCGTGTAATGTACAAAATCAAAAGTCATTTATTCAAATTAGACTGATAATCAACACTTTTTGAACGTCAAAATTACAAGAGACAGTCCCCCAAAACGCCCACCCTTCGCAACTTCCTTGTTTTTAAGCTGGGAAGAAGAAGTGGCGGAACAAACTCTCCAGCAACATATCTGTCTGTTAGGATAGAAGAACCAGATTCTATACAATAGTGTTCAAGTTTATATAACCAAAGAATCCATTACATCAAATTAATGTCACATGTCAGCTAGCACACACCAATAATAAAATAAAACATTAAAAAATATACTCAAGAATAAACAAAGCCTCCAGACCTAAAGGGCTCTGCAAGCTACTTGTTAACTTTTATTTTAAAATCTAAGCAAGTAAAAATTATATCCAGTGTAAACTCACATACATCAACACACGTTACTAATGTCACTGAACAAAACCAGATATGAAGCTAAAAACAAAACACCATCAATCATTCTAGTAGTAGGTAATGGATTTGCATGCTTTGTTCGACTTTGACGGACAGACAGCGAAACAGACTTCAAATAATATCGATGGTTAATTAATACGGGATATCAGTTGAAACCCCACTGCAACCCCATACGAGTGATGTACACAAAAACCTCTAATTGTTTTCACTACAAACGAAATGACATAACTAATCCCCTACTTTCAAAAGACAACCAACTTTAAACGAATGTTACATAGCTCAAAGTCAAATGAAAGGATCCCAATCACAAGGCTTCGACAGACATTTGTTTGCAGGTTTCAAATGTTTTTTGCGTAGGTGAGCACATATGACGAGCCCTTGATCGTCCGATATTACGGGGGAACTCTAATTGGTATAATCCGATGCCGGCAGATAGAATAATTGCCCGACCAATTAGGAGCGTTTACGCCTAACGACAACGTTCAAGTCCTTATTAAAAAATCACTAAAAACATTTTCGAAAAATAGTGTAACTGCTAAATTAGACCGATTATAAATTATCAATAGAAACAGAAATTTCCAATTATCTTTTTGAAGTGAAACTTCTTATGCGACTTCCAACAAGTTTACCGCTACCATGGAGGGGGAATATTTTCTATAACTCACTATAAGAGATGGCAGTATTACAAGATTTGTGACTGCGTAGTTCTACTAGGTACGCAAGATGGCGTGCAAACAGTCATGAATTCGACTCTTCGGTGTGACCAGCCTTCGCTCAATTTCCATGAGTAGAATAACCTCGATAAACTTATGTAATTAAAAATAATATAACAAGAAAACAACAAAATATTATTTAGAAGCTCAATAAAATAACGAGAGTGAATGCGTGGCAATCGAACACATGCGTGTAGTATTACGAAGTTTCACTTCTTCCGCGCGGAGGGACTCCACGCACTATTTTAACAAGTTTTTTTTTAAAGACTTTTCGGCAATGTTTTTAGTAACTTTTTAGGCCTATGTATCCTGCTTATGCGCATTAATTTTCATTAAAATCTTTTCAGCCATTTCGGAAAACAAGGACTTGAAAGTTTGTATGAAATGCCGTAAGACGTAAACGCTCTTAAGAAAGCAACATGTTTATATTGGAACCTTTTTTTCATATTAAAGGCGTTGGTTGCCAATACCTTCTTTGAGAGCTTAGTTGGTAATTTGACGGAAGCCTTGCAAATGATTTGTTATTAAAGAAATTTATTTTTAACCCCCGACCAAAAAAGAGGGGTGTTATAAGTTTAACGTGTGTATCTGTGTGTCTGCCTGTGGTATCGTAGCTCCTAAACGGATGAACCGATTTTGATGAAATTGGTTTCGTTTGAAAGGTGTTTTAATCGAGAGTATTCTTAGCTATGTGTCGAGAAAATCTGCTCCGCCGTTTGAAGGTCATCACCTCTTTTCTAGTTGAAGGGAAATTAACAATTTCCACAAGTCTGGTCGATTCGAAATTTAAAATCTTTTCACTTGTCACCATGGGCATCGCCAGGGGGGGTGGCTGCACCACCCCCCTCCCCCCAGAAACTGTTTTTTTTAATTTTGCTGTTTTCTTTAATTGGCGAGAAGATACGCAACACTGAGAAAAGTGGAAGCAATGGGGGAGGCCTATGCCCAGTATTGGGACAGTCAAGGCTAAGATAAAACAATATAAATTTAAAAAGCATGAAATAAAAATTAAATTGAAAATTAAAAAAACACCCGACACAAAAAACCTCTAAAAAACCAAAAATAAAATTAGCGTCGGGGGACCGCTAAGTAGACCGCTTAGTACAAGCACAAAACAAAGCGTATTTTTGGTTTTTTAGAGGTTTTTTGTGTCGGGTTTTTTTTTAATTTTGTACGTAATTCTTTTGTTTTCGTTTTATTCTGGGACTTTTTTTTTTCTCCGGATGAGAAATCATCAAATCAATTCTCCCGCTCTGGGCGGAGCGGGAGGGAGTGTCAGACTTGTACTGACTAAAACCCACCCATGTTCCTTCTTCGCCCTTTGTGTTCCAGGGCCGCGGTATCTCTTTCGAACAACCCGCAGCCATTCTAGGAACTTACGTCTAAAATAATTATGTTTTTTTATTTTTATTTTTCAAATTATGTACACATTAAATACAATAAAGAGTGCGTGTAGACATAGGGTGTAAAAGAAGAACGGAAAATTGAATACATAAAGCAAATAACTATTTTAAATAAAATGTATAATATTAATACAACATAATAAATAACAATGCAACTATGACGACATGGAAAGATAATGTTCTTTCAATCTTTGTTAGAAAACTGCAACAGTTTGAATTCGCGTAGCGTGTACAGTGAAGGAATAGGAGTAGAAGTTGACAGAGTGGGGAGGTGATTTAAGGAGGTTCTTTAAATCTAACAACACATTTTATTAGAAAGGCTGTATTTTTTATATTGTTAAATAGTAGTACTTAGTTTTTTTTATATATAGTAGTATCTACTCTAATATAAAGAGACAAAAAACTGTTCTACTGTAACTGGTGTAAAAAAAAATATTATCCTAAACCCCAGGTCACCCCAAAACAAAGCTTCCAAAAACCCCATGAATACACGACAACCATTTTTTCCCCTTAGCCTATATTGTACAACTGCTGGACAAAGGCCTTCCCCAAAAGCCTGGGAGGCTATGGCGGAGGAGGGGAGCTTTTATCTCCGTGCAGTGTTCTCCGGCCAATCTCTCAAAAACGCTTCACGTCATCACACCAGCGTTTTCTAGGCCTCCCTCGGCGACGACGCCCGTCTTCTGCCACCCAATGCGTGACGATCCTGGCATATAGGTTCTGATGCCTTCAGACATGGCTTGCCCAATCCCACTTCAAAAGATCATTGCTATTATAATAATCGCTTCGTAATTTTGCATCCATCCAAACGCTCTAAACAAAACAAAATAATTCATTATATCACACATAAAAAACAAAACAAAACAACTCTAGATGCATTTCCGAAAATACCCTCCCAAGGTCAAAATTCATTTTGCAAAATGAAGAGATTTTGATTGAACTTGAGTGTATTGTGCAAATAGCCCTCAGCGAGGGGTTATTAATCCCTCTGCCTAAGTTATTACGTGCACGGCGCGAGCAATTTGTCGAGGGGCAGTTTAGCCTCGAATTGTCGCCAATTGTCAGGGTTTATCATTACATTTTGCTGGAAAATAAGCAATTAATCATTAATATACTAATTGCTTTTTAAATCTAATCTTTTACCATGAATGCCAGTCAATTGCGTCGTGACTTTGAGGAAACGTCACGGTGCCGGTGGAGTGATTACGCCACTTCAATCTTATTTAATTTATGTAATGTTATTGGTAAAAATGCCTAAGTTAAGGTATGTTTTCCATAAGCTGGACTAATAAAGACACAAATCTTAAGGCGAATGGACTGTTTAATAAAGGAGCTTGCTTACCTCAGACACGTTCTTCGACACGAGCGGTATGACTTTGCACCCAAAATGATGAGCAAACTAAAGAGGAAAAGCGACGTGACTGGAGAAAAGATCTTGGCTGAGAAACATTCTCGAATAGAGAGCCAGCTCAACAGTTTATCCAAGGCATCACCAGTGCTGCTGAGCTGTATCACCTCGCAAAGAATAAAGATAAATATTCGAAATTGATAACCAACGTTCAGTAATTGGGTAGGAACCGGACGACTAATATAATTATTGTGTGATACTGCGATTTTTTTTGCAATATTCACAGTCTCTCTCTCAAAGAGAAAATATTAATATTTTACAGAAAATATTAATATTTTCCCTTTGAGAGATATTCACGATACACGGTGCATCATAAAAAAAATGTTTTATTACCCTCTGAGGGAGATTCTGCAAATATTTAAAGTTATTTATTGACATACCCGTCAAAGGAAAACTAACACTGCCCGATTCGCATAAAGCCCAGAACATACCAGCATTGTTCAAATATCGGTGGCCCTAGTGTGAACGCGCGTCGTAAACGTAAAGTTCGAACAATTTTTTATTGGACAGTACTATTATCCATAGCATTTGGGTTTAAATTCCGTATAAATACTCGTATAAATAATCTTAAAACCACGACTGCGGAATCCGTTCAAATTCTTGTTTTTATATTATACACCTTTTTTCCTCTGTGCCTCGGAAAGCATGTTAAGCCGTTGGTCCCGGCTGTCATTTGTAGATTTTGTTGCTTATTGTGATTTTATTTTTTTCTTTTTAAGAAATTATATCCAGTAATAGAGACTGACATGATTAATAAAACCTTCGCTCGTTCGCCTTTTCCAGGGACTTCCCCGACCCCTTTCGAGAGTCGACGTCGTTTGGTGCAAGCGTGGCACGTGTCCCGTTTTTGTTTTGATTCTCAGTGACGAGTTGATAAATTGGCGTTTCGGCTGTTGATTTTCGTCCAATCCGGTCGAAACAGAAATTTCATTATTATTAATATTTTTGAGTGCTGTTTCGGACGAATGCTTTTTTAAAGGCCAAGTCAGAATAATGATTAACCCTATTTTTTTGGAATATATGGTCTTACCAGCAGAATCGAACCACAAACGTGGTTGAATCTTGGAATGGAATTGTCAATTTTTTTTTTAAATAAAATTGTGTGAAAATTATTTTGAAATCAATGTAAGTGCAAAGAGAGGGAGATTGCATTGTCATCTACATAAAAAAAAACTCGTGAAACAATTGAAATTGACATTAGAAGAGGTTTAAATTTTTTCATCACACTTGCACGTAAACAGTGTCATTACATACAGGTTAACTTGGCTGTAATGCCCCATATAAAACCCTAGGGCGGTAAGTAATTTTTTTGTAAATTTACAGCACAGCATGACAGCACACAGGTCATGCAAGTTCAAGCAAGGAGTTTACACGCAATTGAAAAATTGTCTTAAAATATTATCTAAACAGGAAAAAAACAAAATAAAACGCGAAGCTACAGTCCCAGTCACAAGGCATAATAACTTGTGAAAGTACTGTAGTTGCCCATTCCGTAGCGTAGATCTCTATGGAGAAGAACGGGCAAGAAACTCCATGGACACTCTTTTAAATCAAAATATGTTACAAAATCTTGGTTACATCATTCATGTTAAGAATTACAAATATGTGAGAACAATGTAGAAATACGGGCAAGTTAAGAGCGTCCAGAGTAAAAGATTAAATCAGTAATTAAAAAATAAAGTAATTCAAATAAACCGTGGCAGCTAAGAGATGACCAGTCACAACTGACAGCGCCCGTTCACGATGTTATTTGGTTACTCAACTAATGTTCTAAAATCTAAATAATCGTCAGTTTTTTGTATCAAAACGTCGAATTTTTTTTTACACTCCCTCATGGCTGTATACCTAGGTAAGTATTTGCCTTTAACGTTTCTGAACAGAACATTTGTATAATCTGTGGTGTGGGCAAACAGCCCGCCATCCGCAAATCAGTTCACATATTTCGTAATAATATGTGCTGACTTGTGTATATTCATAATTATTAACTCGCAAATGTGATGAAAAACATTGTATGTTTCACGGGCGGTACGGGAATTACGAACCTCGACTCAGAAAGCCCTCAGTCTTCGACTTCGGGCTTCTACTAGAGCCTCGATCGTAATTCCTCACTTACCGCCCTTAATACACAATATACTATGATATCGTAGTTAGTCACTGATTATTGACGCTATTGTTCATTATTTTCGGTATTTTAGTAAAGTGATTGTCAATAGGTAATTCATATACAAGACTGATTATACTAGTCATTTACATCTAATATTCTTGTGTACACGTTTCAATTGATATACAAGGTGTTGTTTTGTATCCTCATCGAAATTCAGGAGGTTGTCACAAAAGACGTAAATGATCAATTTAAATTACGATACCTAGCTAATTATAAAGAAATACAACTTTTTTGCTGTTGTTTATGTTTGTCAATATTGCAGAATAAATCCCATGGTTTAGGGGATAACAAATTATTGAATAAACGTTTGAGATTGTTTTTACGTGTGAGAACGCGATTATAGGGCTAGGATCAGACGGGCCGAGTGGTTCACGCTTACGGATTTCCGTAAATAAATTTAAAAACTAAAATTACCTAACCATTTTTATTATTAAATCGAGTCGAGAATCATTAGCATAGTTACCTCCTTAAATTTGACGAGGATGAAAACAACAGCTTGTATAAGACGGATTATTGCTGTTAACATTTATAATTTATTATGTACGCTTTTTAATTGATATAAGACTGATTATTGTGATTTATCATGTTTACTGTTTATTTTTGTAATTGGAAATTAAACTTTATCTTTTTCTAACAATTTCTTGACTTTTACTTAAATAATATTAACCTAAGGTTTTTCATTCTGACTGTACAAAGTTTGCTTAAAAAAAGTATAGTCCGAAACACCACTCAAAAATTTTAATAATAATGTTATAATTTTCTCGCAACAAAAAATCAAAGAAACGGGTTTTGGTCTCACACAACAATAACTACTGAAGGTAACTGAAACTTTCAGTAGCGCCATCAGGATGGAATTCGGTGCCGACAAATGTGCAGTCGTGTATGTAAAGCAAGGTGGGATTATCCGTTTGAACTTAACTCTAGGATGCCATACATCTTAGATCCCTCTGCTCAGCAGAAACCTATCAGTATTTGGTTATGTTGGAAGCATTAGGCAACAATACTACTGACATGAAATCGTCGACGGAACGTTTCTTTGGCCGCCTGAATAAGGTGCTAAGCAGGCTTTTGTCAGGCGGAAACAAGGCGCGCCTTGACCAGTTGGGTCATGCCGGTTTTGAAGCCTATTAGTATAGAAGAAAGAAAGAAAGAAAATAAGTTTATTTGGCACATACACACAACATTAAACGAAAATGAACACAAAAAATACTTAAATTTAAACAAAAGAAAAAAGGATTAATAATTGTGTAGCTAAATAAAACAAAAAGAAAAGAGGGATAATTATTATGTGCCTCACGGCTGCGCCAAAAAGGGCCAGTTCAGCAAAATGCCAGGCAGCTAGGCTGCCTGACGCTGGTTTTCAACTGGACCTGCGAATGTGATGTGACGGACGTAAAACAGCTCATAAGACACTAATTACCGCAGGAAGGTATGGCAGAGCAAGGAGCTTCACGAACTCTTTTACCGGGCATTTCATGGGCCCAATGTAGACTTCTTACGTATCCTGGCTGCGCTTTGGTGACCTCTTCGGAGAAACCGAAGGTTTTTCCTGTGTAATAATGGACAAAGTATGTTGACGAAGAACTACCGGAACCATATTATGAAGGACGAGACGGTTGACATATGTTGGGCATGCCACCGTCCGGGAGAATCGATCCAAAATATGATTTCTGGGTGTTCTCGTCTGGCTAACGGAGATTACTTGCATAAACACAACCTAGTTGCCTCGATTAAAGAATCGATCACTTTAAAGGTTTTATAGCAAGAATATCTAGCAAATACAGGAAGTTTTTTTGTCGTCAATAATATTTCAGTTTTAAAATCGTACAAATTCATATAACGTTCAGTCCGCGCGTCCGTGCTAAGCCCACAGATTCACGGTCGAAATAACAAACATGCCGTTTTACCCAGCTTTATTTACTGTTCGGAATACGAATAAACTTTATTTTCGCGTTGTGATGCGCTCAGTGGAATTGTGTAAGCGTGCAACACACACATGTGTTCTCTTCCTGTGAGTTTTGCGTATGTTTGAGCAAACCATCCCGATTTTCAATCAAAAATTCTTTGGAATGGAAAATATTGCCTGTTTTAATTACTTGTTATTTTAAAACTCGCGCTGTCTCGTACGCTTGATTGAACGCAGCCAATTAATTTAGTGTAAAATCTGAGTGTTTTAAAGCATGGTTATTGAAAAATATCTGAGTGTGTGAAGCTTTTATGTAAATAGTAAACCCGATAGGTGTATGTAAACCGTTTGATATTTATGTTAGTGGGGGTAATACATGGTTTATGTAGAATAGCTCAGTTTAACCTTAAACTTAAGGGGAAGATTTATAAAACAATGGTTAGACCTGCTGTCTTGTATGGATCAGAATGTTGGGCCACAAAAGAGACGAATAAAAGGCATTTGCACGTGGCTGAAAAGAAATATTAAGGGGGAATAGAGGATAAAAGAGGAAATAAGTACCTACCTAAGAGGAAGTCTTAAAGTGGCACCGGTGACTGAAAAGTTGGGTGGAGAAATGAGGAAAATGTCATGAGGAAAGTTTTGAGTATGAATGTAGATGGGTATAAGAGTAAAGGAAGACCAAAAAAACGATGGATGCACTGTGTGAAAGATGATATGGCAAAAAAGAAGGTGTCTGACGAGATAACATATAGTAAATAATAACACTAATTGAAGAAGTCACGGGGAGGGCCTTTGCCCAGCAGTGGGATGACGCAGGCTAGCAGTATCAGTAATTAAAGTCTTGCAAGGATTGTTTATTGTCTATGCACACATTACATTAACATTATAGATTTATAGACAGTCACGGAGCTTATGCAGCCATGTTCAACTCCAAAGTGAATGTGACAAGCGTGTCACGTGACGTTGCCAACATATAACTTCATAAGTTTAAAAATCACCCCTAAAGTACTCCTAACAATTCAATGCTTTCTTTGCTACTATTTCTATGACTAAGTATTAATTACACTGAATCTATTTCTTGTATGAGCCGTCTAGGAAAGTTTACAGTTCGCTCTAAGCTGGTTAAATACTTCGACTGTTATCGTGGGGATGCTTGTGGTCTTGACTCCTGTCTGACACCCTCTTCTCTCCCCTGCGATGAGTTAGATAGCCTAAGGGGGTTTTCATACTGATTACAATACTTATAACGACAGCACTAAGACTTCAAGACAAGTGAGAAATTTGCTTACGTATCTTTAGCACTTGGTATCTGAAAATTTGCCGTCGGCCCAAGCTAGCAGAAATGCACACGTTCCCAGTACACACTACTCGATCCTACATTTTTTGTTAATTAGAAAAATTAAATTAGCTTTGTTTTGTGCTTGTACAAAGCGGCCTACTTAGCGGTCCCCCGACGCTAAGACGCTTGGATTATTTTATTTTAGGTTTTTTTGAGGTTTTTCGTGTCGTAGGTTTTTTAAATTTTTAATTTAATTTTTTAAACTTAACGAAAACAAGAAAAGTTATAAATAAAAAAAAAACCTGAATTTTAAGCGGGGAGCGGGAGGGTGCAGCCCCCCCCCCCCAGCGATGCCTATAGTGACAAGTAACATGATTTCAAATTTCGAATCCACCAGACCTGGGAAAATTGTTTATTTCCCTTCAACTAGAAAAGTGGTGATCACCTTCAAACGGCTGGGCAGATTTTCTCGAAACATAGCTAAGAACACTCTCGATTAAAACACCTTTCAAACGAAACCAATTTTATTAAAATCGGTACATCCGTTTAGGAGCTACGATGCCACAGACAGACACACAGATACACAGATACACAGACACACAGATACACACGTCAAACTTATAACACCCCTCTTTTTTGGTCGGGGGTTAAAAATAAGTAATGTCTGTCAGCCCAAAATGTTGTTTTGAATTTTGCTAAGTGTTTGTCACTGTAACAGTCAACATCTTGTTTCTAAGTACCGTTTAATATGTTTCTGAGAAGACGCTGTATTTTATTCATCCAATGAAGATCTAGAAAAATAATCAGTTCGTCACTAGAGGCTACGCTTGGTAAATTATGTTTCTAGACATTCTTTTACAAACTTTTCGTTTTAATTAATTTTAATTTAAAGTTTCCCATTCTTCACAATTTTTTTATTTATTTCTTGTAAATAAAGTGAATTGTTATGTTACGATACTTTTCTGTTATCTCTTGTCAAAATAATCAATGTTTTGTAAATACGGACTTTTGACTGACACGTTGCCGCGTCTTGGCTTCAATTCCCGGGTCGGGCAAAGTGATATCAATGGGTTTTTCCAGCTATTTCTCAGTAGCAGCCACGGTATTTGGAATAGGGGATCGGACTGGGTAAAGAAAAGGACATTCTATTTTGTCCGTCAGACAGGTAATACAAAAATATAAGACACGTATTTTTTGTTTTATCAAAATATCAAAAAATTACTTAGTTAGAACTCATTAAAGTTAGAGAGTGGGGGCTTACTACGTCACAAGTGGGTATAAAACTTACCTACATGTGACGTCATGCGCCATTTCAACTCAATATATCTCCGTAATTTTATAACCACGTGAAAAAAGAAAAAATACGTGTCCAATACTTCTCAATAAACTACCCGACGGACAAAGAAAAAAAAAATAGGATTATCCCCTATTGTGCACGGTTGATGGCAATAGGCTTGCCATTGATATCATGATGACAAGTTGCTATAATGTACTTCAAATCACAGACATCTTCGTTCAATAATATTTCGTTTGTAGGCCAATTTGCAGTTCTCCGCCGCCGGCTCCGGCTTTGCAATGTGCTACGAGACGTCTACGCGTTTGCTATGACCACGAAGCAACGTAGCGTGGCGTAGCTACGGCGTAGCAACACTCACTCACGCACTCTGCCTCATAGAAAAGTGTCCCAGCAGTGTCCAGTGGGAACATTACAGGCTGTTATTATATTACTAAAATTTCAATTTAAATTCGCTGATTTTTTTGCCCCATACGCTTGGGTCGAGTAAGTACTGAAATTTCGTTTATAGATAAGATAAGATAAGATATTATTTATTTGCATAAACATGTGTCATACATACAAGAAAATACATGCATGCAAGATGGTGAAAACATTATTAGATACAGCCATGTTTGCCACAAGATGTGACGTGCAAATATAAAGTAATATATAATATATATAGCAGATGATTCATCTTTCGCATAGAGAAATTGGTTGTTTGATAGTCTGTAGCACCTCCTAAAGTACGACTATACCCTTTCTGTTACACGCTGTATAAATGCATTTTGCATTCCAGCACTAAATATACAGGAACGTTCCACCATGCATCAGCTTTAGAAATTCGATTGATGCTTCGTACGCTAAATATGACTGCGTTAGTCACCAGGCTTATGGAGCGGCCTGTGCGCATTTTAAACTTATAAGTGCCTGCGCTCCGTGTCGATGGTATTTTGGATTTAAGGCAAAAGCGTCTAAAAATAGATAGTCGGGAACAGCCGAGGTAAATACGAAATATGGGTTTTGGGTTTTTGAATGTGTTAAAATTTAATACTCGATTTTTATTTTAAAACCCCATGATATTAACATTTAGAACTGTAACTGCCTTCTTCAGTCTTTATATACATAGGAGTAGTAGTTCCTGAGATTACCACCTTCAAACTAACAAACAAACAAACAACCCTTCAGCTTTATTATTAGTAGCTTTAAGATTAAGTATAGATATATAGCAATCAAAAAAAAAATTCTCCAATTTAAAAGTGAAGTCCCAAGTATATTATCTATTCGTGGACAAATTTCCGACTCCTCCATATAATAAAGTTTAATGCGATGATGGACCTAAAAAAAAAAACAATTTATTATTGAATTTTTTCTTAAAGAATTTCTCAGCAGCTGCACGGAGCCTTGATTTGTATTTGGATGTTGGCAATAAGCTCACCCCCAAAACATAACTGACGAAATGTTCATAAGTATACCTCTGCTTATTAACTCTCTGCTTATATAATCCTTCGAGGTAAAAACTGGGTGATTAATCTTTCTGTCGATATTCCGCACTTTAAAATCGCAACGGCAAATATCGAGTTTCAGTGGCCTTAACAAAGTTAAAACCCTGGTGAACCGTGAATAATGCTGTTACGAACCCTAATCAATTTACATCGCTACGCCGTAGCGCGTAGCACTGGCTACGCCGTAGACCACTGACATTTTGATGTTTGATCATGGTGTTTTGAACTGTATTTACCTCTTAATGTTCATCAATATCATCTTTATAAATTTAGACGGATGACGCCCACACCTGACATAGGCCACCCCCGAAGCATGGATATACGGAAATAAAACGCATATGAAATAGAAAAAACGTTTATTAAATATTTTTTCACAAACAATACGACAGAATTCCCTTCAGAGTTCGACAAAGATGTATAGTGTTAAGCAAATTATGTCAGATTTCGCACTTATTATCAACAAACTGCATACATTACAAGAACCTACCAAAAATAATACAAAAAAACTTCCCCAACAAGCTTTGATGAACTGTCGCAACAAAGGGGGTACATTTTAATAACCTGCAGCCTTTGATGGGCCATGTCAATGACGGCCGTCGTACAAACAGTGCCGCTTTTATTGAAAGCACACGACTCACACTATTGCAGTGTCACCCCATGACGCATTATCCACGGTGCGCTGCGCTCGCCAACGTTCTCCTTGTCCCCGAAACAGACGGACCGACGGACACCCTATAAACGAGGTATTAATTATATTTCACTATTGAAACCCGGAACAAAACCGTACACGGGTCGTGCACCACAATAGACACATTGGTATTGACTAGTGTAGATTCAATTATGTTTTTATCTTTCTGCAATACTTCTATAAGAGTTTTTTTTTATGTTTGTCCTCTATTTCTTCAAATGATATACAAATTTGTCAAATCTCACACTCCTCCGAGCGCGCTAAGTTCTTAAGGGGTATTTTTTATCGTTACAAAGTGATGGTCGAAATTTAACCAAAATTCATTCATCAATGAATGGCATATATACAGGGTGTAACGGAAAGGGTATATACATCCTTAAGGGTGTGCTACAGACCATCAAACTGAACATGTTTCTCAACATAAAAAAAAATTTGCTGCAAAAAAAAATATCAGCTGCCTATACATTTGGGTCGAATAGGTATTGTAACTTTCTATGGGGCAGCAGATATTTTTTTTACTGAAAAACATGTTTTACGACGAGAAACATGTTCAGTTTGATGTTCTGTAGCACACCCTTAAGGATGTATATACCCTTTCCGTTACACCCTGTATATAAAAAAGCACTCTATTTTTTTATTGATATCCCTAACGCTCGTCAATTGTCACTAAACAATCGTTTCACAAACAGAAACGTAAAATGATGGTTAACTATTTTGACTTTGCCTATTTATAGAATATTTGTATTCATTCGCCTGCCTTTATCCCAAATTATCGACTTCTTCACAACAATATTATAGAAATATACGAGGGCTGTATATCTATAATTAAATGACAGCTGAGATGACGGTAAATAGAAAAGAATGGAAGAAAGAGACAAATGCTTTGCCGACCCCAAAATAATTTTGTATTAAGGCCCAGAGTATTTGGTAGAAACAAATGTTTAAATCGGCCTTACCGTTATTACCATAGAAAGTCGTCACAGGAATAAATTTTAGTAAAAAATATTATATAAAAAAATTTAAATATCATTTTTAAAATATTATTATAATTTAAAAAATATAAATTTTATAAATTATAATTATTTTATAATTATATATTAATTATAATTATATATTAAAAAAAATTTAATATTATTTTTTAAACTAAATAATATTTTTACTGGGAAACGACACACGCAGAATGTTTAATACAGAATGCTTGGTTGACGGCTTCGTGAAGGGTCTGTTTACACCTACTATGTCACAATTGAATCCTGGATGAAAATAGACGGGAGCCGGACCGCCGGCAAAAAACCGGGAACACACAGCGCGTACGGGATAATTAAAATGTAATATTCTCTCCGGGAAGTTTCCACGTGAAGTGCATGTTTATTAAGTTAATAATTCCCCTTTCCGTTAAAATAAACTGCGTTTTTATTTTTCCTTGCTTCGACAGTCTGACTTTGGGGAGGAAAAACCGCATTAATTTGTTTTAAAGAGGACAATTCCAATAGAATTTATTTGGTTTACATTCTTAGTTTCTTTACTTTGAACAATTATTTTGAATTCCAAATATAAAATGTACTTTAATATTTATATTCAGTTTTACTTTATTTTTGTACATAAATAAAAAATCTGAACTAATTGATTACGCGGTAAGTTTGTACTGTACACTGTAACTATTTTTATAGTTAAAAGTTCTCCTAACCAAATTTCAGTCTTGGCGTTGAATCTCAGAGACCTATACACAGAAGATATATTATAGTGTACGCATAAACAAGTACAGTCTCTCTTTCCCCACTCTCAACGGCAGATCACAGCACCAACACGACAAATTCGAACAGGAAAAACACAACAACACTTCTTCCGGCCAGTGAGTCAAAGGGAAAGCTAACTCTTTTTAAACTTTAAACGGTAAATTAAACAACCTCAATAAAATCCCACCAACCTTTTACTTCCACATCAAGCTTCTTTAATAAAAAATCTCACACTACAAGCTCTTCAAAGCGCAATATTCGTAATATTCGACCTTATTACAAACAGTTTACAATGGATGTACTCGAAAGGGTGTTGGGGGGGTGTTGGAACCCTCTCTCACTAGCTGGAACCAGACACAGCGACACTAGAGCTAGCCTGTTGCGTCCCGGGCAGAGCTGTACCGACAGACTAAGTTTTAACTTAATTTTAACTTTAGTTGTATGGTTTGTTTTGTATTGTATTGTGAGTTAGTGGCATAGTTGTTAACAGATTAGTGATAACCTACTTTGTGACTAAAGAAAATCGTTTTGGTTTGTTTATCGACTTATTAAATTTAATATTTATAAAAAATACCAAGTTATGAAGTGGTCAGTAGGGTTGAACTGAGTCGCAAATGGATACGCATTTCAGTGAGATGCCAGTGCATATTTGATATGTTTAATTAACACCAAAATTATTCATTGTTCCTTTTTTTAAACCAACCCCAACATTATTGGGAAAAGACTAGGCAAATGATGATGATGTACCTTATTTAATAAAACCAAAAAAGGTTGTTCAAGAATAGCATGGAACAAATCAATGCTGGCTTATTATAGTTTCGAAAAATATAAGTACATCCATTGAAACAAGACTTGATTGTGTTCTATAATGAATAATTTGGAATGGTATTGAAAAAGTTGGTTGTTGTGGTTGTTTCATTTAGGTCACTTACTAATTTAGGTCTTCCATGAGCATGAGCGTTAAGACTGGCCTGAGTAGTCCAGAAAAATAAAGACATAACCATTAGAACATTTAATTAAAGAAAACATTTATGCTTCTCTTCTAGTGGTATGACACGTTCTTGATTCTTTCATCTAGATTCAAAGAAAATTGTACAAGTAAATAAGAGAAGAGATAGTAGAAAATTCTGTCATCATAATCAATTTTGCTATTTCACATAAAAAAAAAAAACAAAGATTATTTATTCAAATTGGACTGAATATCACACCAAACCAAACCAAACTGAATATCACTTTATTTCAGATGAGAATAAGTTTGATAATGCACTAAATCTTCCTCAAGTTTTACGTGCTTTAGTATCCCAAGAAAGTGTTAAAGCTGCTGAAACACTGAAATGCTATTGTTAGTATTTAACCTGTCTATCTACCACACCGACAACGTGTTGACGATCCGTCGAGTCTGACCACAAAGCGCCGACCGCAAATCTGTCCGATCAACTGTAGCCGCCGATCTTTTAATCACTTTGTAATTTTGATTGTGTGTCGAGGGAGAAAAAGTGTACTTTTTGTGTTGGGCGTGGTCAGTGAAAATGGAAAAGCTAGTCGATCAAGGTGTACTTGTGAACATGTTAAACCAGAATTTCTTGAGATAGGTTTTAGCATACCGCCTTTCTTTCATCGTAGTTTAACTTAGTGTAAGTGCTAAGATAATTTATGTTCTAAAAAATAACGAATCTATTTTTGAAATGAATTTGCTAGTTCCAAAAACTGATGACTTCAGATCGACTCACCAGCGTTATAATTTATTTTTATAATTTTCTCAGATCTACCCACATCACCTAAAAGCATCTGCTTTCCTCAGAACCTACATTTAAATAATCGGCTTAGATTATTCTATTTATTACATATTTACATCTGAAAGTTTCATTAATAAAGCTACAAAGTACACAATTAATTTGCCTACCGTACGTTCATACCTCACACAAATAATAAAAATATTGACAAGCACTGGCTCAACACGGTGAGCACAGTGCTTTTAGTGGGAAAACATACCACTCAGCTCTTGGCAGACCGGGTGCACCCGCCACCCGCCCCTAGCCATAGCAACGAGCTCGGCGCACCAAGACTGCCCGGGACCTAGGGCATTAAGTAGATAGGTACAGAAGGTACATTTGTTATGTAGCAGCTGATAATTTATTAGTAGGTATCTGTGTCCCGGTTCTCTATTGTGTCACCTAACTTTTTTATCCATAATTTAAAGTGGCATAACTTTTTTTGTCCTAATCATCATTTACCCGAATGATAACTTACCCGAACTTAATATCACATAATATCACATGCCATAAAATTGAAATCCCTAAACATAATATTATGTCCTAAATCCGTGCGTCATAAATACTACAATCAATAATATACAAAAGACATACAACCGTTTTCAATAAAAGTTATAAGTCTTAAATTCAAATTACATAATGTTTATTTATAATAATATTCTTAGAACAAATTTGTATAACAAAACTTTTGCTATGAACTTCTCTATTATACATGTAATCAATAAAGCAGCTGATTGTGAACATGGGATTTTTGTAAGCATGCAGCAAGCAAGCACGCAACATACAAGCAAGCATGCAACATGCAGCAGGCATGGTTTCTGTCACGGCTGCGGCGCTGCGGGGCTCCGGCGGTCCCACGTGAGTTTATCGTTGCAGATGGGTTTAACGCTCATCACCGCAGCTTCGGCTTGCTGGCCGGCTTCGCCGGCCAGTCTCAACAGTGACGACCACCTGCTCCTCAACTCGCGGACACTCTAGGGGTAGGGCAGACCAGACTGCGTGGAGTCGGATTTACAGCAATTTGTTCCTGTCACTAAAACCTAATTTTTAGCAAATGTTTTAGGACTAAATAAAATATTATAAATGAACATTCGGAATAATACATATTATTTAACTCAATACTAAGGACATATGACTTAAGGTCATGTAAAATTAGGAGATTCAATTATTATAGAACTCGATATTATGACAGAATACTTTTAGAACTAAAGATAATTATGTTAAACAAAATTTCGGGATTTTGAACATTATGGTTACTGAAGTTTATAGCAAACGTGTTATGGATAATGATTTTCGGACAAACAATGTTAGGAGAAGAAAGGGTGTACCCTGTGTCCCACTGCATGGCAAAGGCTTCTCTTCCATCTTCCCACTTATCTTTCTCTACTTCATGGAAATTAATTCTAGCCGTGACAGTGGCTTGGTGACCAGTAACACAGGCTGTTCCCAAAAATCTTTTTTAGGCCCCAGTCTCTCACAAAGTTGGAATATGTGCATGGTTCAGGCGTTAGTATATAATGTTCACTTAAAGGATTCTGCTCAATACATCGTACAATAGAACAAGAGAATTCTTTTCTGAATATTTTAGTAATAAGATAGACCAACGAAAGAATCGGAGTGGGGTTCTACCATTGACTGAACATTTGAGATCGACCAGGCAATTGACAATGCAATTCTTGGCAATTGTGGACTACATATACGACGTCTTGGTAAGTTGGTAGCGAAAATTGCCAAGAATTGAACAATATTACTTGCCCACGTAAGCGTACCTATTATACCCAATAATCCTGTTCCGGCGAGAATTACAATTCGAGCAATGCTAAACCCACTGATTTAGGGGTCACTTTTAGTGTAAACATAACAAAAGCATGAAATCAAAGTAAAAATGTCAATTTTTTTATTTGCCTCATAGGCGTAAAAAAAGGTGTCATAAATGAACTATGTTTAAAGATCACGATGTCTTGACGTTGACAGCTTATAAATAAAAATAGCCTATAGCTATACATCTGCATCTATGAGTTAATGTTCCTGTTTTTCGATTGCCTGTTGTATCTGTTCTTCTGTATCTATCTATTTAATGGCGATGCACCTTTCACCCGCCCGCCACCCGTCCCTCACCCGCCCGTCATCATGACAAGGGCTGAGCTCGACGCATCCCGGTTGCCCGGGATTTGGTCTGCGCTCTCATTTTACTAAATTAATTTCAACCTACCTGAGCATGACGGATCACGGACGGACCGTAGGTATTGATTGTAAAGAGAATGTGAATAATGTTTCGTGTTTTGTGATGCCCGTCAATGTGGTTTGTCTGACTATTTGTGGTGTATTCGTACTGGTATTTAATGAAAATTGAGGGGTGTAATGTGTAAACAATAGTTTTGGAGCATATGGGAATAAACTAGAAGAAGAAGAATGTCTGGCACATATTAATATTTATGCACAACGTCAATATTTTCCCCATAGTTTGTCGTTTTATTTTAGTATTTATTCGATACAAATTTATAGTATGTTGATAAAAAATTATAGCGTTCACCGTTTTGTTCTGCTCTCAAAACACGGCGGCACTGCGTCGGGAACTAGCTGCTCGGAAATTTGCTGAACTGGGCGCAGCCAGACCTCATTCACTCAATCATACTCACATAGATAAATGTCTACACTTTCACGTGGTGCTGTCGGCGTCGCCACTCCGCCAGTTGTCACCGCTCGGCTGCTAGTGAGCTTAATCTATATAAATAAAGAGAGAAGTCCTGACTGACTGACTGACTGACTCATCAACGCCCAGCCCAAACCCTTGTACCTAGAAAGCTCAAATTTTGCACAAAGGTTCCCTTCATAATGTAGACAAGGAATAAGGAAAGATTTTTCGAAACCGAGAGACTTAAATAGGGGATGAAAGTTTGTATGGAAAATCGTCATTTTTACAGTTAGAAGGCCGAAATTTCGTATACAAGCTTCTGGCTTAAAAATAAATAAAGGGTGTAAAACACCTCTTAACGAAGCTGAAAGGCACTGGCTCTCCCTGTCATTGTGATCAATTTTTTATTCTACACCATACCTGGGAACCTTCTAGTTACAGAGATATTAGGGGTCAAAGTTCCAACTTATTGACAAGTATTTTTTTAAATACAAGTTTTTAATGTAAGATTTCTACTTTACACACCTCCACGACCCCCGTACTATTCAATCCGTCCATCAGCACAATGTTTTGAGTGCGTTACATTAAGATCTACCACAAAACATGATTTTACACCCCCCAAAAAAAAGTCGTTTCCCAGTAATATTTTTTGCGTAAAGTTACTTAGTTTCATGTACAGAATGCTTGGTTGACGGCTTCGTGATGAGGTGATTTACACGGTGTATATACGTATTTTAATATTTTTAAGAATTTACCCCCTAAGAGGGTGAGATAGGGGTTCAAAGTTTTTATGCGGAATCCGTCATTTTTGAAGTTTGAAGTTTCTGAGAAAAAATAAATGAACACGCATTTCGTCGTTTTTGGAAATTCAACCCCAAAAGGGAGAAAAAGGGTTGGAACAATTACTAATGTAAAACAAAAATGGTCAGCACAGCTTGAAATTTACTATTTGTGTTTCTCGATTGAATTGATAAACACGTATCAATGTTCTTGGGAATTCCACCCCTCAGACGATAACAGGGGTGGCAATTTTTTTATTTTTGTTTTGTAGTGTTAGCACGTTTGTATGAACAAATACGCTGAAAAATCTTCATATAAGTACACACTTCTAGGTAATGTGGGTCATTTGTGCGAAGGACACTTGCAGGAACCCATTCGCGCGAAAAGATTTTTGCGCGCATGGACACTTGCGTGACAGACACTCGTGCGACTGGACACTTGCGCGGCTCAATTGCTTCATGGGTGTCGTTTACGTGGTTTTCGGGGTCGCTCACCAAATTGACGCCGAGGAAAACTTTTGGTTTTTCTTTCACGGGTGTCGTGTTTGTGGACTTCAGGGTCGCCGATAACGAAAATGATGACCTCATTTTCTAGGTGCAAATAATAAAAATTTAAAATACGCAATGTCTCAATATCCTCCCCTAGGCTATGGCTGGCATTGGTTTAAGTGAGAACTGTTTCTCACATGTGCAGTTTTATGTTGCGTGCTCCGGAGTGAGCTCTGCGAGTAGCTTAGTAATTTTAGCCCCAAAAGGAAACACCGCAAACGTCATTTACAAAGAGATGCTAGGATAATTCATTAATATAGTTTTCTGGGAGTTAAAAAGATTTGTTTAATCTGGGTATTTTATCATTTAAAAAAAAGTGTAAGTTAGCTCATTTACACCATTACCTATATCGCTAGGTAGATGCATCATTTGAGCTACGGCATCGTAACTCGGAAAACATGTATAAAATAAATTCTGGTTCAACCCATTTAGGTCACTAACTATTTATACTTTTTTCTAACCAGAATGAATTATCTGGCTTCTTACTTCGAAAAGCGCAGACTTTTATACAACTACTAGCTGTCCCGCGCAACTTCGTCTGCGTCACATTTTCCCCGTTTTCGCAATATTTTTCATTGCTGCTGCGCTCCTATACAGAGCTATCTATTGAATACTTACTTAATCCAGTCAACAGATACCGCCATCTGTTAGAATCGTTTGGAGCTAACAGATAATTGTGACTTAATTTGCAATAAAATAATACAGCGACTATAAATTGAGTGAATGTAAGCTATCCTATCTTTCAAGTTGGATCAAACTGCACACGGTGTGCAAATTTGATTAAAATCGGTTAAGTAGTTTAGGAGTCCATAGCGGACAAACAACGTGACACGTAATTTATATATATTAAGATTACAATTTATCCTATACATGACATACACTTACCAGCGAGCGAAGCCGCGGGCAATAACTATTATCTATAAAATTTAAATGACTATTTTCAACATTATTTTGCGGGGGTTAACGCATACGTGGGCAATTGCCGAAAACCACGCGGGCGAAGCCGCGGGCAGAAGCTAGTATTTTGAATAAGTTTCGAATAGTGAACAATAAGAATGGCTGGTTTAAAGCATTGCTCATTTGACGGATGTGTGTCGAAAAAGGAGACGAGAGAGTAATTTTTTTCATCACCTATAGATGAGGAAAAATAAGTTCAAACTCATTTAAAAATTAAAAACGTTTTTCTTTTAAAGCAGGACTGAGGATGAATGTCTCCATGACGAAGATTATGGCAAACATCAACAGCAATTCAAATCCCTCTGTCAAAGTTGAAAATGAAGCGTTGGAGATGGTTGACCAGCAGGTCAACCATCTCCTATCTTGGACATATGCTTTCATTTAGCATAGAGCATCAACAAAAGGTATCTCGAAGAATACAGCTTGAGTAGGCAGCGTTTAGCCAATTGGACGACATTCTAAGATCAGCCAAAATTCCGCTATGTCTATACTCCTGCCTCTATAACCAGTGTGTTCTGCCTACGATGACGTACGGTGCTGAAACATGGATGCTAACGCAGGAGGCTGTGAGTCATCGAGCCTTCATTCCATGCTGGCATAAAGCTCATAGATCGAGTTCCTAACGACGAAATCCGAAGATGTACAAAAGTTTTCGAGATTGGAAATCGCGTTACGGAACCCAAATGGACTTGGGCAGGACACCTAGCAAGGCGCAGGGATGACGGGTGGACGGGTGAATGGCGTCCAACATCGGGCAAAAGAAATGTGGGTCGTCCGGTAGCGAGATGGGCAGACGACATAGTTGCCATCGGGGGAAATACCTGGATGAGGCTGGCTCAGGACCGTGGAGATTGGCACAAGAAAAGGGAGGCCGATCCTGTACCCAGCAGTGAGTGAATTCGGCCTGTGGATGGTGATGAAGAATATGAACATCTAATAACAATAAAAGTGTATTATTTTACATAATGTAACCGGCGGGGAGGCCCCCCCCGGTTTGAAAGTATTGAGTGGGTCACGAAGGGGCAGTCTGGAAATTACTGGGCCATGACAAAGCAAGTCCAGCTAAGAGCAGCTGAGAGTGCAGTATCTTAAGTATGCTGTAACATACCATGCGAAGTGTGAGACACCTATTTATGCCTGCTTATTGGGCCTATCTAAGGCTTTAGTTACTTGTTTGTTACTTATCTGGTTTCCTAAAATGTGTTATGGAGTAAGTATATTTTACCCACGATCTGTGGGTAAATTAAATATTTATAAGTTTTGGCATGGAAACCAGATAAACACTGTACGATGGGCTGCTCAATACGAATTGGAGTCTGAGGTTTGGTTGAGCTCACCTACACCTTTATGTGAACGAACTGATTACCGATCTCAGCAGTACTAAGGTTGGATGTTACGTAGACGGTATCTGTGTTGATAATATCAGTTCCGCGGTCGCCATGGTGCTGCTGAGCGCGTCAATCTGGGGGTTGAGAAAACTGGTTGCCCAATGTGAGGCGTATGATAGGTTACATAACCTGGCATATAACGTCAATAAGTCATATAACGTCAGATCATGGAGTTTTCAGGTTTGTGGGTAACAGCCCTAATAAGGTACCACCGGTATTACTTTATGGCACGCCTTTAAAAAAGTTCAAACCCCCAATCTCAAAGACGATGACGACGTAGAACGGGAGCGGCGAGCGTTGTCGGTTAGAGCGAACATTCTGGATCGCAGGGGGTTTTTTTATTTTATGTATGGCATCTCGCAGTTCAGCCTCTGAGGCTGGCTTCTGCTTAACCGGTCTAATCCTGTGGATGCCTAGAATTTAAGGGGTTACTATGACGCTTAAAACATTTTTGTTCCATTCCTTTTCCAGAGTGGGAAAGAGATGGAGCTAGACGACCTGTATAGCTCCGTCTCTTTTTCACTCTGGAATAAGAATGGAACAATAATGTTTTAAGACGTCATGGTACGCCACTAGGTTTGCGCGATGCTCACTTGTACGTCTTTTTACACGAGCAGCCTGTTTGTTAGATATACACAAAGATCGTACAACGCTCTACGCGTTCAGTATAATAACGCGTTTAGGATGCTGGTGGGGCTGCCCGGCTTCTTTTATGTATTCATGGACATTATTCAATCACCACTCCGCCAATTTCTATGCTACGCTCGGTGCTGTTCGTCATCACTTTTATCTTGGTTATGTTCATGGAAAGTCCGATTTGGAGACTGGCGTGGCTCAGTTGATCATGCACTAGGCCTAGTTCAGCTGCTGAGGAAGACAAAAGGACAATGTCGTCGGCGAAACGAAGATTAGTTAACCTGTTTCCGGCGATGTCCACACCCTTATTCTGCCAGTGTGGTTTTATTTCTTGGAAACCTCTTTTAGCCTAGCTGTGAAGAGTTTGGGAGATAGCGGGTCGCCTTGCTTGACTCCTCTCTGAATGGGAAAAGCTGGCCTTTTGGTAGTTAGGCATATGGCTGCTGTACTGTTGCGGTACCTATATTTTTTGCATATAATGTAGGTTCTTAAATTCCCTTTGTCCCCGTTAACGGGGACATGGCCTACGGGGACAACGGGAATACACGGTTCTATGTTGTGTTTGCCAGGTGCAGAAAATATTGTGCTATGTGTTGAGCTGTCAAAAGCTTTTGAGTAGTCCAAGTAGGTGAAGTATAACGGTAGATTGAATTCCTGGTATTTTTCTGAGACTATGGGTGGTAAATAAAACACAAATGTAGGGTATTTTAGGTTTTATTTATAATGGCATTTTTTTTTTGTTGGCCTATCGAGTGTCCTACTGCTTGCCAAAGACCTCCCCTTTCTCTTTCAGAACTTCTCTGTGCAATATCTAGTCTTGAAACGACCAACCCGAACCGTGCACCTTTTCTACAACTAACTAACTACTTGTGACGTAGTAAGCCCCCACTCTCCAACTTTAATGAGTTTTAACTAAGTAATTTTTTGATATTTTGATAAAACAAAAAATACGTGTCTAATATTTTTGTATTACCTGTCTGACGGACAAAATAGAATGTCGTTTTCTTTACCCAGTCCGGTCCCCTATTGTACCTTATACCTCTTATTTGGTTCGGGAAGATTTGGCTAGCATTACTTTCAGTTCGACTTAAACCTTAATAATATTCATCTTCTGCCTAGCTTTTTCCCTACTATGGTCGGCTTCCAGTCTAACCGGATGCAGCTGATTACCAATGGAGCGACTGCATATATCTGACCTCCACAACCCCGTTTAGTACTGGGTAATACAATACCCCTTGGTAAGACTGAATATTATTATAGTTTGAAAAACAACATGGGTATGTATAAAAAATACAATACAATACTTATTTATTTTCTTCAGAAAGGTACAATTTTGGAACATAGTATCTAGGTCACATGCACATTCAAACCTTTGTGAGATTTGGAGTCTATACTGGGTTCGAGTATAAATAACTAATCCGCCATTGTTAGGGAACTAAGTAAGGGCTTAATTCAAAACGCAGTGGACTGAACGTGACGAACTAATGAAGTGTGTGGAGATCGCGCGCGTGACGCCGTCAGAGATCGGTAGTGAAGTGGAGCCGACGGCTCATGTCTCGCACGCCGCACCTCTTGCGCCCGCCGCCTTCCGATGTCTCACGACAGCAGCCGAAGATTGCCGAGTGGTCGGAGGCGCCCGAACAGCCTTCTTATTCCTATCTTTGAGAGTCCGCCATATTGGACTTGGAATGACGTCACTTAGCTAACCATGCATTGTCATCCAAACTAAACACGTATGGAAAGTTTTAGCTTAATCGGACACCAGAATGTGGGTCAAATTTAACTTCTAATTGTTTACATGGTTAGTTTGGATGATGGTTTTTGTTACAAGTGAAGCTATAATAACGCGACCGTCTAGTCCAGTGGTCTCAAGCGCGGCTGCTGAGCAATGTTTCCAAGTCGAGCAAAGTTTTACTGGATTAAATATAACTGGCAGAAGGTGCGTGTACTATTAGGTATATCTCGCCCTAACCCGTCGATTATGGGCTATGTTACGCCCGAGAACGCCCGCCTCACAAAGCGCATCAGTCTGGAATGAGTATTGCCCTCCCTGAAACAGATTAACTTGCCGATAAGTGCTCCACCGATACACCAATCAATCTTGCACTACCAACCTGGAACAGCTAATTTTGGTCGTGTAGCTCTGTCGTTGTCGGGTTGATGTGAGCTACGCGACATGCCGCTACAGCTGCACAGTACAATATTGAGTGGGTATCAGCGAGGTCTTTGCTGTTGTCAAAGCAATTTGACACCAACTAATAATGACAGTTTAGTTCCCTTCAAAATGGTTGAGTTGAATGATGGCTGATACATGCGTCATGTTCGTGAACGGGCGCTGTCAGTTGTGACTGGTCATCTCTTAGCTGCCACGGTTTATTTTAATTACTTTATTTTTTAATTACTGATTTAATCTTTTACTCTGGACGCTCTTAACTTGCCCGTATTTCTACATTGTTCTCACATATTTGTAATTCTTAACATGAATGATGTAACTAAGATTTTGTAACATATTTTGATTTAAAAGAGTGTCCATGGAGTTTCTTGCCCGTTCTTCTCCATAGAGATCTACGCTACGGAATGGGCAACTACAGTACTTTCACAAGTTATTATGCCTTGTGACTGGGACTGTAGCTTCGCGTTTTATTTTGTTTTTTTTGACTTTCAAAAGTGCCTGTAATGGTCTAATTGAAATAAATGCTTTGACTTTGACTTTGACTAATATAGAGCACACACCAGCGCAGCGCCTTGTTTTTCTTTTGCAAAGTACAAAATTCGTCGTGTGTAAGGTTGTCTTGAGTACATGGGTGGTAGAATGCATGGTTGGTTGAGTTCATGATAAGTTGAGTGCATGGTTGACTGAATGCAAAGTTCGCAGAGTGTAAGGTGCATGGGTATTAGAATGCATGGTTGACTTATCACATGATTGGTTCAGTGCAAAGTTCGCTGAGTGCAGGGTTGTCTTGATTACATGGTGAGTTGATTGTAACGTTGCACAATCGATGTCGGACGTAAATTTACTTGTAAGTCTTTGTCTCTTCTATTATCCGGTTATTGAGTCTGACATCCAGTCTTACCAAGGGGTATCGTATTACCCAGTTACTGGGTTGTGGAGGTCAGATAGGCAGTCGCTTCATGAAAAATACTGGTACTCAGCTGCATCCGGTTAGACTGGAAGCCGACACCTAGATAGTTTGGGAAAAGGCTAGGGAGATGATGAGTAAAATGATAGACCGATAATCCCGAAGGGTTAGCCCACAAATATGTTTCAATACCATAATATGTGGCGAGCTTATTGCCATCAATCGGGCACAAATCTAGACTCCGTGGCTGTTACTGAGAAATTCCTGACGGAAAAACCCAATAACACTGCCCGGCCTGGGAGTCGAACCCAGAACCGCATGCTCAGCAGTTGCAACCAAAATACATAATGTTCTGATATGATTATTTCGCATTAGCATTAAGTTGCGCGGCACTTGCCTGCATCTATTGCAACACAGTTGCTTTCCTTGCTCAGCTCGCAAAGCTTTTGGGTCTCACCTACCAGAATATAAAACAATGTCTTATTCAATGACAGCTGGTGGTGAGGTTTGGTAAATGAGGATATTAGAAATAAAACGAACGTATAATACAACATCAATGTTTTTGGTTTTTATTTTGTTGGTTTTTAAACTTTTTTTGGATTTTGTAGTTTTTATAATTTTTTTGGTTCTTAAAACTATTATTATAAGAATGTACTATAACTAATTTCTAATTTGAATTTAATGACAATAAATAAAAAGAGAAAATGAATACATTTACAATTAGTTTAGACTAATATTTTTACAAGTTGGTATAATTTGATAAGCCTTTCAACTACTAAAATCTTTTGTATATGAACAAATGGTAATGAGATACAGTTAGGCAGCGTACACACTGTCTGATGTTTCGTTTAGCGCCCACTGTCTAGCGAGATGCCTCGGAAAAAAAAACAGACTAAACCGGCGTGTTTTAAAAAAAAACAACTTTTAATACCCACATTTATATTATATGTATTTTGGCAACAACAATTTTTTTTGTAATTTTCAATTATAGTTTGTAAGTAACTAACTTTGAAATGAATTTAATAACTAACAGTTTCGAAAATGTCTGTTCTACACTAGCATTAATTTAACACGTTGCATGAAAAATATAAACAGTAAAATTTCACTGGAATCAAGGATGTCGCTGGGGGCCATCACGTGAGGCTTGTAGGCCAATTTTTTGGCCCCTCCTAAAAAGATTTAGTTTTTTAAAACACTCTAATAATCTTATTAAAAGGCTATTTTATGATCTTAATTAGCTTTTATGCACACGAGTGCCTATTTTAACAAACTTATTTTTAAACACTAGTCCTATTTTCAAAGAAAACTTAGGTGGTTTACATACAATGAAACTATTTTCATCCTATTTTTTTATGTAAGTATGGGTAGCAGTCGTTTCGGATATTCTGCAATAAAAAACATCGTCCGTTAGGACCCCCCTATCCTCCACGACAACGCCAGGAAACTAAAAGGGAATAATTATATTATTCCCCAAAAACTTACAACTACTTCTTTATGACCTTCATCTAGTAAAATCTTTAATCTGTGTATGAGTTGGTAATCAAATGCAGTTAGACTGTAGTAATGAGAATGTATTTGGTTTGGATTTTGTGGTTTTTATAATTTTTTTGGTCCTTACAACTATTATTATAAGAATGTTCTATAACTAATTCTGATTCAAATTTAATGAAAATACATTAAAAGATAAAATAAATACATTAAAAATTTGTTTAACATAATATTTTTACAAACTGGTATAATTTGTAAAGCATTTCAACTAATAAAATCTTTTGTATTTGTACAAATTGGTAATGAGAAATAGTTAGGCAGCGTACACAATGACTGATGTCTTCTTTAGCGCCCACTATCCAGGGAGATGCATAGGAAATGAGAATACAGGCCGAACTGGCATGGGTTTTTAGAAAGATAACTTTTAAATTTGAAATCCATATTTATATCTATTAAAAGTTTTTTAATAGATATAAATGTGAACAACAACCATTTTTATCATTTTCAGTTATAGTAGGTACTAGGGACTTTGAAATTAATAAAATAAGTAACAGGTAATTTTGAAAATAACTGACTTACACCAGCATAAAGAGCATTCGTTTCATGAAAAGAAGCAAAAAAAAGTGACTGTCACTGTAACCAAGGACGTCGCTAGACGCACTAAGCCAGACACCTGCATTGCATATGGATGGTCCTGCCTTATAATAAAAAAAAAAACAAATAATATAACTTACAAATATTATATTATGACCTTAATTTATTGGATTTTGTCATTTTTATATTTTTTTTGGTTCTTAAAACTATTGTTATAAGAATGTTCTACAACTTATTTCTAATTTGAATTTAATGCAAATACATAAAGTGAGTAAGAGAATACATTGAAAATTAGTTTTACTTAGTGTTTTTACATGTTAATAAAATTTGTAAAGCCTTTTAACTACTAAATTCTTTTATCTTTAAACAAATTGGTAATGAGATGCAGTTAGGCATTGCATAAAATGAAACTAATTTCGTATTCTGTAAGTGAGGATAGCAGTCGTATAGGCCAGAATCCAGAATAATTATATTATTCCACTAAAAAAAATCCATCTATTTTATGATATGTTAATTACAATCCTAGAGACAAAGCTAACATGTCTCGTGTGCCTGTAACCACACCGGCAACCACACCCTGCATACCGGAGCACAGCAAAGCTGTTTAGCGGCAGAAATAGATTTGGTAGTAGTACTTCCCCGGGCGAGCTCGTTCACAAACAACTCTACTACTCTTTGATGTTATATTACATTCGCTCGTTTGCGACAAGGATGTCATAACTCAAAACTATTGATTGTTCGATGTTTTTTTGCAGTTGAATATTAATTAAATTACTTACGTAAAATAAACCTTTCTTCGCTTGATAAACGATTGCTGTGCAAAAAACCGATTGGCAATTTAATTTTTGTGCCTGACAGTACATTTGATCAAAAATTGCTTTGAATTTTAAAAATGGAATCGGGGGCGTCGGCCACAGGTGCCTGGACCACTAGGGGCCTAAGCCACGGACCCAAACGTTTTAAGTCTAACTTAATCTAAAATAAATCTACTACATAAAACGCTGTCTCACATTGTCTTATTTTTCATGTTATGTCATTATTGTCGCAAACAAGCAAGGACCCTGGTGTTTTCCGGGTCATCGTAATTTACAAACATACAGTTACTAAGTTCTATTTATAATAATCAAATAAAAACTTAAGTACTAACTGACACAAATATTTACAAAGGTAATGAAGATGCAATGCCTGAATAATTCATGGATATGATAATGGCTAAGTATGCAAAATTGTATGCATATATTTTATACTATTACAGAATTATATGCACAAATTACAATCAAGTTTAGCTCTAAAGCTCATTGTTAACTTACAATTACGACGAAGTACTTAGTTAAATTCTCAAAAACAAAAATAAAAACGAAATACATTGGGACATAGGTTGTAAGGGTAGAGCCTAGCTAATGACCTCCCCTGCTAATAATACCTGGAAAAATGATGTCCATCCATGCGCCAAACACCCTGAATTTTCCCCTTTCACTTGAGCCATCCGTGGGTCACAAGTTGTTAAAATCAAAATATTTTAGAGGCCAACATGGGCACTTACGTCCCGGTCTACTTTACGATCCCCTTGTAAAATACTAACATTTATATAAAAACTTAAAAACTGAGTTTAAGGGTAGTTGTCGTGTTTAATATTCTGCCATCAAAAATATCATCCCTTGGGACCCCCAATATTCAACAAGACAACGCCACGAATTAAAGAGAATACTATTAATTCTCAATATTTAAGACTCTGCCTATAAAGTCTTGTTTAAATTATAAAATATTTTTAAATGTTATTTATTGAAGTAAATGATAACGTGACGGCTGACAGCGTTAAACGCAAGAATAAATATGATGTGGCGAACCCTAGGACAGGAAGATGATATTGGATGGTAAATAAGCCGAGACGGCTCACCGTGTAAAGTGCAGCCGCTGCCTACGTACATCTGTGACACCAGTGGCAGCACAAATGCGTTGCCATCCTAGAGACAAAGCTGACATGTCTCGTGTGCCTGTAACCACACCGGCAACCACACCCTTCATACCGAGACACAGCAAAGCTGTTTGGCGGCAGAAATAGGTGTGGTGGTAGTACTTCCCCGGGCGAGCTCGTTCACAAACAACTCTACTACTCTTTGATGTTATGTAATGATGGGAATACCTCGTGTTCTAACCAAAAGGGTAAACGGGGAATAGTCGAGGTACAGAGCTAACAAAATATACATATTGCAGAACGCCATTTGCTACGATCTTCTAACTCTGCCTAGTGCACTTTCATACACTCACAAGTACTGCACACCTGATCTTTCTCTAGATCATCACCAATAAGGTACCTATTTCCTTTTTTCAGTGTTCACATCTGCCTTATAAATTTCATTTGTACATCGCCGTTCGTTCATCCCTCATTATGTCTAACATACAACCACTTGAACCTTATTATATAGGTATAAACAACTACTTTTGAGTGCAGCATTTTTGAATACATCGTGGCGTCAGCATAAGCTGTCTTATATAATAGGTTCCTAGTAATCCAGCTAGCACTGAATTATTCTGAATGAGATCGAATCCCGTACCCTAGGTGAGTTAATTGCGATAAGAATGGATTTGGTATTTTTCAATTTGGTTTTTTTTCTTTTTTTTTTGTACTACAGCTAACCCTGTGTCACAGCCATGCTTACTTCTAAATATACTATCGAGTTTAACTCGTCATCTTGACTGAGAGATAATATTTTAAATATACCCCTTACCGACATATAACCTAACTGCGGTTAATGCATAAGAGGGTGGCATCAGAAAGATGGTAACGTCCCAAATACCTGTGAAATATTTTTTACCAATTTTGATTCTTTTATGACTTTTAACTGAATGTAAGGAAGTATATTCACTCCGTAGAGCACTAAAATTTTGGTTATAATTATAAGTTTTTTTTTTTTCAAATAATCAGTTTTAACATCATCTTCATCATTCTCCTGCCCTTATCCCAGTTTATTTATGGTCTGAAAAATAATTGAAATAAGTATTCAGAAATTAATTGAAACAGCTATTTGAGAATTTGAAATTTTCCAATGGCATCCTCTTAAGTATATAACTTACTAATTCCTCTTATTTACAATTCTACTGACTATGTCTTGCTTTTCTCACAGTGGTATTCATGAGTTTCACTCTTACCTATTTATTATAAATATTCATTATTTACAAATAGGCCTTGCCTACACTAAAATCATTTAATTCTAATAAAGAAGTATTCCCTATTGGCTACGCGACGCAAAAAAAACAAAAGTTATTTGATTCATTCACAGAAAAAAAAAACATGCAACCTGTTTTATTGAGTGAATTAATAATATATTGAATATAATATTGACATTACAATTAATCGATACTGTCTAATATAGGTTAAATGCTTAACGTTTTTTTGTTTTTTTTCTATAGTTTTTTTTTTTTTTTTTTTCTTAAATTGGGTTTGTTACTAGAGAATAGATTTACTAATGTTTTTACATGTTAATATAATTTGGAACGGCTTTAAACTACTAAATTATTTTATCATTGTACAAATCGGTAATGAGATGCTGGTAGGCATTGCATAAAATGAAACTCGTATCGGCCAGAATCCAGAATAATCATATTATTCCACAAAAAAAAAATACTTCTATTTCATGATATGTTAATAACAATCCTAGAGACAAAGCTGACATGTCTCGTGTGCCTGTAACCACACCGGCAACCACACCCTTCATACCGGGACACAGCAAAGCTGTTTGGTGGCAGAAATAGATGTGGTGGTAGTACTTCCCCGGGCGAGCTCGTTAAAATACAACTCTACTACTCTTTGATGTTATATTACATACGCTCGTTTGCGACAAATATGAGACACAAAACTCAAAAATTTAGATCGTTCGATGTTTATTTGCGATTGAATATAAATTAAATCACGTAAAATAAACCTTTCATCGCTTGATTAAAGATTTCTGTGGAAAAAAAAAACAATTGACAATTTAATGAAAATATTTTTAGTCTAACTAAAAAATAAAACGCTGTCTCCGTCTTATTTTTCATATTATGTTATTATTGTCGAAAACAAGCGAGGACCTCATGTTTTCCGGGTCATTGTAATTTACAAACTTACAATTACTAAGTTGAATTTATAATAAACAAATAAAAGCTCACACAAATATTTACAAAAGTAATGAATATGCAATGCCTGAATAATTCATGGATATGATAATGGCTGAGTATGCAAAATATTATGCATACATCATATCTTATGACAGAATTATATGTACAAATTACAATAAAGTTTAGCTCTAAAGCTCATTGTTAACTTACAATTACGACGAATTACTTTGTTAAATTTTAAAAAGAAAAGTAAATACGAAATTCATTGGGACATAAAGTGTAAGGGTAGAACCTAGCTAATGACCTCCCAAATCCCTGGAAAAATGATGACGATCCATGCGCCAAACACCTTGTATTTTCCCCTTTCACTTGAGCCATCTGTAGGTCACAAGTTGTTAAAATCAAAATATGTTATAGGCCAACATGGGCACTTACGTCCTGGTCTACTTTACCATCCCCTTGTGTGATAAAACCTAATATTTATTTAAAAACTTAAAAAAGTGAGTTTAAGAGTAGTTGTCGTGTTAAATATTCTGCCATCAAAAATATCGTCCCTTGGGAACCCCAATATTCAACAAGACAACGCCACGAATTAAAGAGAACACTATTATTTCCCAATATGTAAGAGACCTTTATGGTCCTGCATAAAATTAACAGTTTTTTTTATGTTATATTCTGAAGTAATGATAGCTTGACATTGACAGTGTTGGATGGAAGAAACAAACATGTTGCGCCGACCCCAAGTAACACGGGACAAGGGCAGAAAGATGATATTGGATAGTAAATAAGCCGAGACGGCTCACCGTGTAAAGTGCAGCCGCTGCCTACGTACATCTGTGACACCAGTGGCATCACAAATGCGTTGCCATCCTAGAGACAAAGCTGACGTGTCTTGTGTGCCTGTAACCACACCGGCAACCACACCCTGCATACCGGAACACAGCAAAGCTGTTTGGTGGCAGAAATAGGTGTGGTGGTAGTACTTCCCCGGGCGAGCTCGTTCACAAACAACTCTACTACTCTTCGATGTTCCAAATAACTGTTATTTTTTTTTTACCAATTTTGATTATTTTATTACTTTTAACTGAATGTAAGGAAGTATACTCACTCCGTGAAGCACTAAATTAGTGGTTATAATTAGCATTTTTTTTTTAAATAATCGGTTTTAATATCATCCTCATCATTTTCCTGCCCTCATCCCAGTTTATATAAGGTCCGAAAAATAGTTGAAATAAGTATTCAGAAATTAGTTAATAATTTCTGAATACTTAATAACTGAATATTTATTAATAATAAAACAGCTGTTTGAGATTTTGGAAATTTTCAAATGGTATCCTCTAAAGTATATTACTTACTAATTCCACCTATTTACAATTCTACTGACTATATCTTGCCTTTTTCACTGTGGTATTCATGAGTTTCACTCTTACCTATTTATTATTTACAAATAGGCCTTGCCTACACTAAAATCATTTAATTCTAATACAAGAAGTATGGCTCCCTATTGGCTACGTGCGGCAAAAAACAAAAGTTATTTTATTAATTCACAGAAAAAACCAACATGTAACCTGTTTTATAGAGTGAATTAATAATATTGACATTATAATTAATCAATACTGTCTAATATAGGTTAAATGCTTAACATTTTTTTGGTTTTTTCTATAGATTTTATGAGTTTTTTTTTTTTTTTTTTTTAAATTGGGTTTGTTACTAGAGAATAGTTTTACTTAGTGTTTTTACATGTTAATATAATTTGGAAAGGCTTTTAACTACTAAATTATTTTATCTTTGTACAAAATGGTAATGAGATGCTGTTAGGCATTGCATAGAATGAAACTCGTATCGGCCAGAATCCAGAATAATCATATTATTCCCCAAAAAAAAAACTTAAAATTTCATGATATGTTAATTACAATACTAGAGACAAAGCTGACATGTCTCGTGTGCCTGTAACCACACCGGCAACTACACCCTGCATACCAAAACACAGCAAAGCTGTTCGGCGGCAGAAATAGAAGTGGTGGTAGTACTTCCCCGGGCGAGCTCGTTCACAAACAGCTCTACTACTCTTTGATGTTATATAACATACGCTCGTTTGCGACAATGATGAATAACTGGAAAATTTAGATTGTTCGATGTTTTTTGCATATAAATTTAATTACGTAAAATAAACTTTTCATCGTTCGATAAAATATTTCTGTGCAAAAAACCATTGGCAATTTATTTTTTGTGCCTGACAGTACATTTGATCAAGAATTGCTTTGAATTTTAAAAATGGAATCGGTGGCGTCGGCCACTGGTGCCTCGACCACTGGGGGCGTATGCCAAGGACCCAAACGTTTTTAATCTAACAAAAAAATTAAAACGCTGTCTCATATTGTCTTATTTTTCATGTTGTGTTGCGACACAAGCGAGGACCCTGGTGTTTTCCGGGTAGTTTACAAACTTACAGTTACATAGTTCAATTTATAATAATCAAATAAAAACTTAAGTACTAATTCATTCAAATATTTGCAAAGATAATGAAGATGCAATGCCTGAATAATTCATGGATATGCTAATGGCTAAGTATGGAAAATTGTATGCATATATCTTATACTATTACAGAATTACATGCACAAATTACAACAAAGTTTAGCGCTAAAGCTCATTGTTAACTTACAATTACGACGAAGTAATGAGTTAAATTTTAAAAAGAAAAGTAAAAACGAAATACGTTGGGACATACAGTGTAAGGGTAGAACCTAGCTAATGACCTCCCAAATTCCTGGAAAACTGATGTCGATCCATGCGCTAAACACCCTGTATTTTCCCCTTTCACTTGAGCCATCCATAAGTCACAAGTTGTTAAAATAAAAATATTTTATAGGCTTACATGTGCACTTACGTCCCGGTCTACTTTACCATCCCCTCTCGTAATACTAATCCTACTAATATTATAAATGCGAAAGTTTGTGAGGATGGATGGATGGATGAATGTTTGTTACTCTTACACGCAAAAACTACTGAATGGATTCGGATCAACTCCACGCGGGCGACGCCGCGGGCGTAAGCTAGTCTTTATATAAAAATTTAAAAACTGAGTTTAAGAGTAGTTGTCATGTTAAATATTCTGCCACCAAAAATATCATCCTTTGGGACCCCCAATATTCAACAACTTAAAGAGAACAATAATATTTCCCAATATGTAAGAGAACTTTATGGTCCTGTATAAAATTATAAGATATTTTCTTATATTATATATTGAAGTAAATGACAGTGACAGTGTTGGATGGAAGAAACAAACATGTAGCGCCGACCCCAAGTAACACGGGACAAGGGCAGGAAGATGATATTGGGTGGCAAATGAGCCGAGACGGCTCACCTTGTAAAGTGCAGCCGCTGCCTACGAACATCTGTGACACCAGTGGCATCACAGATGCGTTGCCATCCTAGAGACAAAGCTGACCTGTCTCGTGTGCCTGTAGCCACACCCTCCTTACCGGAACAAACTGATTAGGTACCTCTCATGAATATTTTATGTTTCGTATTTTCTTTGGTCATATCATCGGTACACCCATATACCCCTTTCGAATCGGACAGGATTATTTAAAATCCCAACGTAGTTCATTTGTAGAATAAGGTTTTTGTATGTATTAGTTTATTATTGTATAAGATTATTTTTTGTATTTTATCTATGGGCCTTAGTTGGATTATTATTATTATTATAAAATATTGTATATGTCATAAATTAGTAGGTATATACAATTACTTTCGAGTGCAGCATTTTTCAAAACGTCAGGTACGTCAGCCAAAGGTGGCATATGTGATAGGTTTCCTAGTAATGCAGCTAGCATTAAATTATTTTAAGTCAATCTGGTGGGTAGTAAATCGATATTGGTAACTTCTATGTACATGAAATTAAAGTACGACTTCAATTTGGTATGTTTTTTCACTGTAGGCAATTTGCTTTGCAAATAGGTACATTACTAGAGCTAACCCTGGCTCAAAGCCATGATCACTTCTAAATATAGTATCGAGTTTAACACGAGATCTTATCTAAGGGATAATATTTTTAATATTACCCTTACCTACCTATTTATATTACGTATGTACATTATTTTGATATAATACAATCTACGAATGCAAAGAATTCAGTCATTTACAATTTCTTATTGTCTACCCGTGGCATACTTAGTTGAGTTAACCTAAAACCTAACTACGGTTACTGCTTAAGAGGGTGAAATCAGATTCATCAGATTAAGGGTAGTTGTCATGTTAAATATTCTGCCATCAAAAATATCATCGCTTGGGACCACCAATATTCAACAAGACAACGCCACGAATTAAAGAGAACACTATTATTTCCCAATATGTAAGAGACCTTTATGGTCCAAAATTATAAGATATTTGCTAATGTTCTATTTTGAAGTAAATGATAGCTTGACAGTGACAATGTTGGATAGAAGAAACAAACATGTTGCGCCGACCCCAAGTAACACGGGACAATGGCAGGCAGATGATGTTGGATGGTAAATGAGCCGAGACGGCTCACCTTGTAAAGTGTAGCCGCTGCCTACGTACATCTGTGACACCAGTGGCATCACAGATGCGTTGCCATCCTAGAGACAAAGCTGACATGTCTCGTGTGCCTGTAACCACACCGGCAACCACACCCTTCATACATTGGTGGCAGAAATAGATGTGGTGGTAGTACTTCCCCGGGCGAGCTCGTTCACAAACAACTCTACTACTCTTTGATGTTATGTAATGATGGGAATACCCCGTGTTCTAACCGTACTTTGTATTTCAGTAAATTCCTATGGTCAAAAGGGTAAACAGGAAATAGTCGAGGTACAGAGCTAACAAAATATACATACTGCAGAACGCCATTTTCTACGATCTTCTAACTCTGCATAGTGCACTTTCATACACTCACAAGTACTGCACACCTGATCTTTCTATAGCTAGATCATCACCAATAAGGTACCTATTTCCTTCTTCTTAGTGTTCACATCTGCCTTATAAATTTCATTTGTACGTCGCCGCTCGTTCATCCCTCATTATGTCTAACATACAACCACTTGAACCTTATTATATAGGTATAAACAACTACTTTTGAGTGCAGCATTTTTGAATACATCGTGGCGTCAGCATAAGTTGTCTTATACATATAATAGGTTCCTAGTAATCCAGCTAGCACTGAATTATTCTGAGTGAGATCGAATCCAGTACCCTAGGTGAGTTAATTTTTTTGTTTTGTTTTTTTTTTTTGTACTACAGCTAACCCTGTGTCACAGCCATGCTTACTTCTAAATATACTATCGAGTTTAACTCGTCATCTTGACTGAGAGATAATATTTTAAATATAACCCTTACCGACACATAACCTAACTGCGGTTAATGCATAAGAGGGTGACATCAGAAAGATGGCAACGTCCCAAATAACTGTGAAATATTTTTTACCAATTTTGATTCTTTTATGACTTTTAACTGAATGTAAGGAGTATATTCACTCCGTGGAGCACTAAAATATTGGTTATAATTTATAAGTATTTTTTTTTAATAATCAGTTTTAACATCATCTTCATCATTCTCCTGCCCTTATCCCAGTTTATTTAAGGTCTGAAAAATAATTGAAATAAGTATTCAGAAATTAATTGAAACAGCTATTTGAGAATTTGAAATTTTCCAATGGCATCCTCTTAAGTATATAACTTACGAATTCCACTTATTTACAATTCTACTGACTATGTCTTGCTTTTCTCACAGTGGTATTCATGAGTTTCACTCTTACCTATTTATTATAAATATTCATTATTTACAAATAGGCCTTGCCTACACTAAAATCATTTAATTCTAATAAAGAAGTATTCCCTATTGGCTACGCGACGCAAAAAAACAAAAGTTATTTGATTCATTCAGAGAAAAAAAAACATGCAACCTGTTTTATTGAGTGAATTAATAATATATTGAATATAATATTGACATTATAATTAATCGATACTGTCTAATATACGGTTAAATGCTTAACGTTTTTTTTTGTTTTTTCTATAGATTTTATGAGTTTTTTTTTTTTTTTTAAATTGGGTTTGATACTAGAGAATAGTTTTACTAGTGTTTTTACATGTTAATATAATTTGGAACGGCTTTTAACTACTAAATTATTTTATCATTGTACAAATCGGTAATGAGATGCTGTTAGGCATTGCATAGAATGAAACTCGTATCGGCCAGAATCCAGAATAATCATATTATTCCACAAAAAAAATAATTCTATTTCATGATATGTTAATTACAATCCTAGAGACAAAGCTGACATGTCTCGTGTGCCTGTTACCACACCGACAACCACACCCTGCATACCGGAACACAGCAAAGCTGTTTGGCGGCAGAAATAGAAGTACTTCCCCGGGTGAGCTCGTTCACATACAACTTTACTACTCTTTGATGTTATATAACATACGCTCGTTTGCGACAAATATGAGATACGTAACTCAAAAATTTAGATCGTTCGATGTTTATTTGCGATTGAATATAAATTAAATCATGTAAAATAAACCTTTCATCGCTTGATTAAAGATTTCTGTGCAAAAAAAAAAAACAATTGACAATTTAATGAAAATATTTTTAGTCTAACTAACAAATAAAACGCTGTCTATGTCTTATTTTTCATCTTATGTTATTACTGCCGAAAAAAAGCGAGGACCCTCGTGTTTTCCGGGTCATTGTAATTTACAAACTTACAGTTACTAAGTTGGATTTATAATAATCAAATAAAAACTCACAGAAATGTTTACAAAAGTAATGAATATGCAATGCCTGAATAATTCATGGATATGATAATGGCTGAGTATGCAAAATATTATGCATACATCATATCTTATGACTGAATTATATGTACAAATTACAATAAAGTTTAGATCTAAAGCTCATTGTTAACTTACAATTACGACGAATTACTTTGTTAAATTTTAAAAAGAAAAGTAAATACTAAATACATTGGGTTATAAAGTGTAAGGGTAGAACCTAGCTAATGACCTCCCAAATCCCTGGAAAACTGATGTCGATCCATGCGCCAAACACCTTGTATTTTCCCCTTTCACTTGAGACATCCGTAGGTCACAAGTTGTTAAAATCAAAATATTTTTTATAGGCCTACATGGGCACTTACGTCCCGGTCTACTTTACCATACCCTTGTGTAATAAAACCTAATATTTATTTAAAAACTTAAAAAAGTGAGTTTAAGAGTAGTTGTCGTGTTAAATATTCTGCCATCAAAAATATCGTCCCTTGGGAACCCCAATATTCAACAAGACAACGCCACGAATTAAAGAGAACACTATTATTTCCCAATATGTAAGAGACCTTTATGGTCCTGCATAAAATTACCAGTTTTTTTATGTTATATTCTGAAGTAAGGATAGCTTGACATTGATAGTGTTGGATGGAAGAAACAAACATGTTGCGCCGACCCCAAGTAACACGGGACAAGGGCAGAAAGATGATATTGGATGGTAAATAAGCCGAGACGGCTCACCGTGTAAAGTGCAGCCGCTGCCTACGTACATCTGTGACACCAGTGGCATCACAAATGCGTTGCCATCCTAGAGACAAAGCTGACGTGTCTTGTGTGCCTGTAACCACACCGGCAACCACACCCTGCATACCGGAACACAGCAAAGCTGTTTGGTGGCAGAAATAGGTGTGGTGGTAGTACTTCCCCGGGCGAGCTCGTTCACAAACAACTCTACTACTCTTCGATGTTCCAAATAACTGTTATTTTTTTTTTACCAATTTTGATTCTTTTATTACTTTTAACTGAATGTAAGGAAGTATATTCACTCCGTGAAGCACTAAATTAGTGGTTATAATTTGCATTTTTTTTTTAAATAATCAGTTTTAATATCGTCCTCATCATTTTCCTGCCCTCATCCCAGTTTATTTAAGGTCCGAAAAATAGTTGAAATAAGTATTCAGAAATTAATTGAAACAGCTGTTTGAGATTTTGGAAATTGTCCAATGGCATCCTCTAAAGTATATTACTTACTAATTCCACCTATTTACAATTCTACTGACTATATCTTGCCTTTTTCACTGTGGTATTCATGAGTTTCACTCTTACCTATTTATTATTTACAAATAGGCCTTGCCTACACTAAAATCATTTAATTCTAATACAAGAAGTATGGCTCCCTATTGGCTACGCGCGGCAAAAAACAAAAGTTATTTTATTAATTCACAGAAAAAACCAACATGCAACCTGTTTTATTGAGTGAACTAATAATATTGACATTATAATTAATCGATACTGTCTAATATACGGTTAAATGCTTAAGGTTTTTTTGTTTTTTTCTCTAGATTTTATGTTTTTTTTTTTTAAATTGGGTTTTTACTAGTGAATAGTTTTATTTAGTGTTTTTACATGTTAATATAATTTGGAAAGGCTTTTCACTACTAAATTATTTTATCTTTGTACAAAATGATAATGAGATGCTGTTAGGCATTGCATAGAATGAAACTCGTATCGGCCAGAATCCAGAATAATCATATTATTCCACAAAAAAAAATACTTCTATTTCTTGATATGTTAATTACAATCCTAGAGATAAGCTGACATGTCTCGTGTGCCTGTAACCACACCGGCAACTACACCCTGCATACCGAAACACAGCAATGCTGTTCGGCTGCAGAAATAGAAGTGGTGGTAGTACTTCCCCTGGCGAGCTCGTTCACAAACAGCTCTACTACTCTTTGATGTTATATAACATACGCTCGTTTGCGACAAGGATGAATAACTCGAAAATTTAGATTGTTCGATGTTTTTTTGCAGTTGAATATAAATTTAATTACGTAAAATAAACCTTTCATCGCTCGATAAAAGATTTCTGTGCAAAAAACCATTGGCAATTTATTTTTTGTGCCTGACAGTACATTTGATCAAAAATTGCTTTTAATTTTAAAAATGGAATCGGGGGCGTCGGCCACTGGTGGCTCGACCACTGGGGGCGTATGCCAAGGACCCAAACGTTTTTAATCTAACTAAAAAATTAAAACGCTGTCTCATATTGTCTTATTTTTCATGTTGTGTTGCGACACAAGCGAGGACCCTGGTGTTTTCCGGGTAGTTTACAAACTTACAGTTACATAGTTCAATTTATAATAATCAAATAAAAACTTAAGTACTAATTCATTCAAATTATTTGCAAAGATAATGAAGATGCAATGCCTGAATAATTCATGGATATGCTAATGGCTAAGTATGGAAAATTGTATGCATATATCTTATACTATTACAGAATTATATGCACAAATTACAACAAAGTTTAGCGCTAAAGCTCATTGTTAACTTACAATTACGACGAAGTACTGAGTTAAATTTAAAAAAGAAAAGTAAAAATGAAATACGTTGGGACATAAAGTGTAAGGGTAGAACCTAGCTAATGACATCCCAAATTCCTGGAAAACTGATGTCGATCCATGCGCTAAACACCCTGAATTTTCCCCTTTCACTTGAGCCATCCATAAGTCACAAGTTGTTAAAATAAAAATATTTTATAGGCTTACATGTGCACTTACGTCCCGGTCTACTTTACCATCCCCTCTCGTAATACTAATCCTACTAATATTATAAATGCGAAAGTTTGTGAGGATGGATGGATGGATGGATGGATGGATGAATGTTTGTTACTCTTTCACGCAAAAACTACTGAATGGATTCGGATCAACTCCACGCGGGCGACGCCGCGGGCGTAAGCTAGTATTTATATAAAAATTTAAAAACTGAGTTTAAGAGTAGTTGTCATGTTAAATATTCTGCCACCAAAAATATCATCCTTTGGGAACCCCAATATTCAACAACTTAAAGAAAAAAAAAAAAAAACCTTTATTTCAATTACAAAAGAACAATAATATTTCCAATATGTAAGAGAACTTTATGGTTCTGTATAAAATTATAAGATATTTACAGTTATATATATATTGACAGTGACAGTGTTGGATGGAAGAAACAAACATGTAGCGCCGACCCCAAGTAACACGGGACAAGGGCAGGAAGATGATATTGGGTGGCAAATGAGCCGAGACGGCTCACCTTGTAAAGTGCAGCCGCTGCCTACGAACATCTGTGACACCAGTGGCATCACAGATGCGTTGCCATCCTAGAGACAAAGCTGACCTGTCTCGTGTGCCTGTAGCCACACCCTTCTTACCGGAACAAACTGATTAGGTACCTCTCATGAATATTTTATGTTTCGTATTTTCTTTGGTCATATCATCGGTACACTCATATACCCCTTTCGAATCGGACAGGATTATTTAAAATCCCAACGTAGTTCATTTGTAGAATAAGGTTTTTGTATGTATTAGTTTATTATTGTATAAGATTATTTTTTGTATTTTATCTATGGGCCTTAGTTGCCTGAAATAACTGGATTATTATTATTATAAAATATTGTATATGTCATAAATTAGTAGGTATATACAATTACTTTTGAGTGCAGCATTTTTCAAAACGTCAGGTACGTCAGCCAAAGGTGGCATATGTGATAGGTTTCCTAGTAATGCAGCTAGCATTAAATTATTTTAAGTCAATCTGGTGGGTAGTAAATCGATATTGGTAACTTCTATGTACATGAAATTAAAGTACGACTTCAATTTGGTATGTTTTTTCACTGTAGGCAATTTGCTTTGCAAATAGGTACATTACTAGAGCTAACCCTGGCTCAAAGCCATGATCACTTCTAAATATAGTATCGAGTTTAACACGAGATCTTATCTAAGGGATAATATTTTTAATATTACCCTTACCTACCTATTTATATTACGTATGTACATTATTTTGATATAATACAATCTACGAATGCAAAGAATTCAGTCATTTACAATTTCTTATTGTCTACCCGTGGCATACTTAGTTGAGTTAACCTAAAACCCAACTACGGTTACTGCTTAAGAGAGTGAAATCAGATGGATGTTATGATTGTTTTTTTAAATCCCCGACCAAAGAAGAGCCTGTTCTATATCTACTACGGACATCTTTATGTGAAATACCAACATAGAAACTTAAAAACTGAGTTTAAGGGTAGTTGTCATGTTAAATATTCTGCCATCAAAAATATCATCGCTTGGGACCCCCAATATTCAACAAGACAACGCCACGAATTAAAGAGAACACTATTATTTCCCAATATGTAAGAGACCTTTATGGTCCAAAATTATAAGATATTTGTTAATGTTATATTTTGAAGTAAATGATAGCTTGACAGTGACAATGTTGGATGGAAGAAACAAACATGTTGCGGCGACCCCAAGTAACACGGGACAAGGGCAGGAAGATGATATTGGATGGTAAATGAGCCGAGACGGCTCACCTTGTAAAGTGTAGCCGCTGCCTACGTACATCTGTGACACCAGTGGCATCACAGATGCGTTGCCATCCTAGAGACAAAGCTGACATGTCTCGTGTGCCTGTAACCACACCGGCAACCACACCCTTCATACCGGGACACAGCAAAGCTGTTCGGCGGCAGAAATAGGTGTGGTGGTAGTACTTCCCCGGGCGAGCTCGTTCACAAACAACTCTACTACTCTTTGATGTTATGTAATGATTGGAATACCCAGTGTTCTAACCGTACTTTGTATTTCAGTAAATTCCTATGGTCAAAAGGGTAAACGGGGAATATTCGAGGTACAGAGCTAACAAAATAAACATATTGCAGAACGCCATTTGCTACGATCTTCTAACTCTGCATAGTGCACTTTCATACACTCACAAGTACTGCACACCTGATCTTTCTCTAGATCATCACCAATAAGGTATTTCCTTCTTTTCAGTGTTCACATGTGCCTTATAAATTTCATTTGTACATCGCCGTTGGTTCATCCCTCATTATGTCTAACATACAACCACTTGAACCTTAATAAGGTTATATAAGGCTAACCTTAAATAGGTAGGTATATACAAATACTTGAGTGCAGCATTTTTTAATACATCAGGGGCGTCAGCATAAGTTGTCTTATATAATAGGTTCCTAGTAATCCAGCTAGCACTGAATTATTCTGAGTGAGATCGAATCCAGTACCCTAGGTGAGTTAATTGCTTTATGAATGGATTGGGTATTTTTTTTTTTTTTGTGTACTACAGCTAACCCTGTGTCACAGCCATGCTTACTTTTAAATATACTATCGAGTTTAACTCGTCATCTTGACTGAGAGATAATATTTTAAATATACCCCTTACCGACACATACCCTAACTGCGGTTAATGCATAAGAGGGTGGCATCAGAAAGATGGCAACGTCCCAAATAACTGTGAAATATTTTTTACCAATTTTTATTCTTTTATGACTTTTAACTGAATGTAAGGAAGTATATTCACTCCGTGGAGCACTAAAATATTGGTTATAATTATAAGTTATTATTTTGTTTTTTTTAATAATCAGTTTTAATATCAGCCTCATCATTCTCCTGCCCTTTTCCCAGTTTATTTAAGGTCCGAAAAATAGTTGAAATAAGTATTCAGAAATTAATTGAAACAGCTATTTGAGATTTTGAAATTTTCCAATGTCATCCTCTTAAGTATATAACTTACTAATTCCACCTATTTACAATTCTACTGACTATGTCTTGCTTTTTTCACAGTGGTATTCACGAGTTTCACTCTTACCTATTTATTATTTAAAAATAGGCCTTGCCTACACCAAAATCATTAAATTCTAAAACAAGAAGTATTCCCTATTGGCTACGCGACGCAAAAAAAACAAAAGTTATTTTATTCATTCACAGAAAAAAACAACATGCTACCTGTTTTATTGAGTGAATTAATAATATATTGAATATAATATAGACATTATAATTAATCGATACTGTCTAATATACGGTTAAATGCTTAACGTTTTTTTGTTTTTTTCTAAAGATTTTATGAGTTTTTTTTTTTTTTAATTAGGTTTATTACTAGAAATTAGTTTTACTTAGTTTTTACATGTTAATATTTTGTAAAGCCTTTTAACTACTTAATTATTTTATCTTTGTACAAATTGGTAATGAGATGCTGTTAGGCATTGCATAGAATGAAACTCGTATCGCCCAGAATCCAGAAATAATCATATTATTCCACAAAAAAAAATACTTCTATTTCATGATATGTTAATAACAATCCTAGAGACAAAGCTGACATGTCTCGTGTGCCTGTAACCACACCGGCAACTACACCCTGCATACCGGAGCACAGCAAAGCTGTTTGGCGGTAAAAATAGATTTGGTAGTAGTACTTCCCCGGGCGAGCTCGTTCATAAACAACTCTACTACTCTTTGATATTTACATACGCTCGTTTGCGACAAATATGAGATACATAACTCAAAAATTTAGATCGTTCGATGTTTATTTGCAATTGAATATAAATTAAATCATGTAAAATAAACCTTTCACCGCTTGATTAAAGATTTCTGTGCAAATAAAATAACAATTGACAATTTAATGAAAATATTTTTAGTCTAACTAAAAAATAAAACGCTGTCTCTGTCTCATTTTTCATCTTATGTTATTACTGCCGAAAACAAGCGACGACCCTCGTGTTTTCCGGGTCATTGTAATTTACAAACTTACAATTACTAAGTTGAATTTATAATAATCAATTAAAAGCTCACACAAATATTTACAAAAGTAATGAATATGCAATGTCTGAATATTTCATGGATATGATAATGGCTGAGTATGCAAAATTGTATGCATACATCATATCTTACGACAGAATTATATGTACAAATTACAATAAAGTTTAGCTCTAAAGCTCATTGTTCACTTACAATTACGACGAATTACTTTGTTAAATTTTAAAAAGAAAAGTAAAAACGAAATACATTGGGACGTAAAGTGTAAGGGTGGAACCTAGCTAATGACCTCCCAATTCCCTGGAAAAATGATGTCGATCCATGCGCCAAACATCCTGTATTTTCCTCTTTCACTTGAGCAATCCGTAGGTCACAAGTTGTTAAAATCAAAATATTCTATAGGCCGACATGTGCACTTACGTCCCGGTCTACTTTACCATCCCCTCTTGTAATACTAATATTTATATAAAAACTTAAAAACTGAGTTTAAGGGTAGTTGTCATGTTAAATATTCTGCCATCAAAAATATAATCGCTTGGGACCCCAAATATTCAACAAGACAACGCCACGAATTAAAGAGAACACTATTATTTCCCAATATGTAAGAGACCTTTATGGTCCAAAATTATAATATATTTGTTAATGTTATATTTTGAAGTAAATGATAGCTTGACAGTGACAATGTTGGATGGAAGAAACAAACATGTTGCGCCGACCCCAAGTAACACGGGACAAGGGCAGGAAGATGATATTGGATGGTAAATGAGCCGAGACGGCTCACCTTGTAAAGTGTAGCCGCTGCCTACGTACATCTGTGACACCAGTGGCATCACAGATGCGTTGCCATCCTAGAGACAAAGCTGACATGTCTCGTGTGCCTGTAACCACACCGGCAACCACACCCTTCATACATTGGTGGCAGAAATAGATGTGGTGGTAGTACTTCCCCGGGCGAGCTCGTTCACAAACAACTCTACTACTCTTCGATGTTATGTAATGATGGGAATACCCCGTGTTCTAACCGTACTTTGCATAAAAAGGGGTAAACAGGAAATAGTCGAGGTACAAAGCTAACAAAATATACATACTGCAGAACGCCATTTTCTACGATCTTCTAACTCTGCCTAGTGCAATTTCATACACTCACAAGTACTGCACACCTGATCTTTCTATAGCTAGATCATCACCAATAAGGTACCTATTTCCTTCTTCTTAGTGTTCACATCTGCCTTATAAATTCCATTTGTACGTCGCCGGTCGTTCATCCCTCATTATGTCTAAAATACAACCACTTGAACCTTATTATGTAGGTATATACAACTACTTTTGAGTGCAGCATTTTTGAATACATCGGGGGCGTCAGCATAAGTTGTCTTTTATAATAGGTTTCTAATTATTCTGAGTGAGATCGAATCCAGTACCTACCCTAGGTGAGTGCATTGCTTTATGAATGGATTTGGTATTTTTCAAATTGGTTTTGTTTTTTTTTGTACTAGATCTAACCCTGAGTGCAGCCATGCTTTCTTCTAAATATGTTTTCGAGTTTAACTCGTGATCTTGTCTAATAGATAATATTTTAAATATTACCCTTACCTACCTACTTATGTTACACATGTACATTGTTTTTATATAATACAACCTAACTAGTGCAAAGAATTCCTGTGACAAACTTAGTTGAGCTAACGCATAACCTAACTGCGGTTGATGCTTAAGAGGTTGGAAACAGAAAGATACCAACGTCCCAAATAACTGGGATTTTATTTTAGTAATTTTGATCATTTTATTAGTTTAACTGAATGTAAGGAAGTATATTCACTTTGTGGAGCACTAAAATATTGATTAAAAGTTGCATTTATAGAAGTGAATGCTTTTTTAGCGGCGTTTTGCACTTTTGTGATGGGTAAAAAATGTTAAACTCGCGTCAGGTCTCGCGTTACGTAGATTGCGAAGGAATTTGAACTTTATGACATCTGTAATTGAGTTTGGGTTTCCAAAACTGGAATTTCGTAAGAATGAATGAATGAATGAATGATGAATGACTGATGAATGAATGATGAATGAATGATGAATGAATGATGAATGAATGATGAATGAATGATGAATGAATGATGAATGAATGATGAATGAATGATGAATGAATGATGAATGAATGATGAATGAATGATGAATGAATGATGAATGAATGATGAATGAATGATGAATGAATGATGAATGAATGATGAATGAATGATGAATGAATGATGAATGAATGATGAATGAATGATGAATGAATGATGAATGAATGATGAATGAATGATGAATGAATGATGAATGAATGATGAATGAATGATGAATGAATGATGAATGAATGATGAATGAATGATGAATGAATGATGAATGAATGATGAATGAATGATGAATGAATGATGAATGAATGATGAATGAATGATGAATGAATGATGAATGAATGATGAATGAATGATGAATGAATGATGAATGAATGATGAATGAATGATGAATGAATGAATGATGAATGAATGATGAATGAATGAATGATGAATGAATGAATGATGAATGAATGAATGATGAATGAATGATGAATGAATGATGAATGAATGATGAATGAATGATGAATGAATGATGAATGAATGATGAATGAATGATGAATGAATGATGAATGATTGATGAATGAATGATGAATGAATGATGAATGAATGATGAATGTATGATGAATGAATGATGAATGAATGATGAATGAATGATGAATGAATGATGAATGAATGATGTTTATTTTGCAAATAGGTTTTTACCAACCCTTTTAAACGTCATTTTTTTAAAACTGGGCTGGCTGGGGCCGGTGCAAATTAGTGTCTGAGATGGTCTTTTGCAGAAAGAACCACACAGATTTGAGTGGACCTGTCCAGTCAGTGCAAGCATTTGTCAGTTATCGTGTAGCTCGACTTATAACTCAAGGAGCTCAACGAAACGACGAACAATACCAAAGAAAGGGCTTTTGGGTAGGTCGCTTAAAGTACTCAAACTGCCGTAAGACGGATTGACATTAGGTTACGAAGGAATTTGAACTTTATGACATCTGTCTTTTTGAGTTTGGGTTTCCAAAACTGGATAATTATCTTATGCACAAACAAAACCTTCGGCTTCTCCAAAGAGGTAAAATTCGTAAGACGGATTGTAATAGTTCTGAAGTGTTAATTTTTTAATGTAATATAAATTGTAATGTTTGTGTATGACAGCTTAATAAATGAATATTGTATTTTACCACATAAATGATAGTACTTTTATACTGATAATTAAAGCAACTCGTGGAAAATTTTTGCCTAACCATTTCAAAATATCAAAAATGCACAACGTTAATATTCAAGTTTTCACTTCTGCCGGCACTCCCGGACTGCAACCCATTTTTTTTTTAAATAATCTGTTAATATCATCATCATCACTCTCTTTCCCTTATCTCAATTTATTTATGGTCAGAAAACTAATTGAATAGTATTCAGAAATTAATTGAAACAGAAAGAAAAGAAAGAAAGAAAACATTTTTATCTGGCACATGCCACAAGCGCACACAACAAAAAAAAAATTGTTAAAACTTAACTTAATATATTAACAGCTATTTGAGATTTTGGTAATTTTCCAATGGCATCCTCTAAAGTATGTTACTTACTAATACCACCTATTTACAATTCTACTGACTATGTCTTGCCTTTTTCACAGTGGGATTCATGAGTTTCACTCTTAACTATTTATTGTTTACAAATAGGCCTTGCCTACACTAAAATCATTTAATTCTAATACAAGAAGTATTTCCTATTGGCTACGCGCGGCAAAAGTTATTTTATTAATTTACAGAAAAAAACAACATGCAACCTGTTTTATTCAGTGAATTATTAATATATTGAATATAATATTGACATTATAATTAATCGATACTGTATAATATAGGTTAAATGCTTAATGTTTTTTCTTTTTTTTTCTTTAGATTTTATTAGTTTTTTAATTTTTTTATTTGGTTTATTACTAGAGCTAACAGTATTAGTAGTAGTACTCCTAAAAGTGACTACAATCATAAAAATGAACTTAAATGCTTGTTTTCACTAGAATTAGGCGGTATCTAAATGTAGTAACTAAATATTATGGCACTATTGGATTTCAACTCTTGGTTAAGCGTTGAAAATTCAACAGGACGCCTTCATTCAGGAATCATATTTAGGTGTCGCCTAATGTTTATAAGAACGGCCGGTAACAGGGCTAAATCTAACACTTTTTGTTTTTTTTTTTTTTTAATGTAAGCCTTGCTTAATTGGCCCAGGTCTATGACACTAGGACTAAACTGAGTTAATTATACCAACCTAACATTATTCGGTGCAAGTTAAACCGCCCATAAGGATAGTTTGTTTACAAACTATCCCATACACACGGTATTTTAAAATATATATAATTCAAATAACGTTTTGTACGCGCGGCAAAAGAACAAAAATATATTATTAACTAGCGGGAAAAAACAGGTTACAACTGGTTTTAACCAGTGAATTAATAATATATTGAAATGGTTGACAAAGCGTAATCGATATTACAGTTACTGTCTACGGTTTTATGCGAGAGTTTTTTTTGGTTTTTTCTTTTGACTTTATTAATATTTTTTTTGAGTTTTTTAAATGGGTTTATTTTTTTATTTTTTTAACAGTTACTATTCCTAAAAATTACTACAAAATGAAAAACCAACTTAAATGCATGTTTTCACTGAAATTAGGCGGTATCTAAATGTAATACCCAACTATTAGGGCACTTTTGGATTTCAACTCTCGGTTAAGCGTTGAAAATTCAACGGGACGCTTTTATTTGGGAATTACAGTTAAGTGTTGCCTAATGTTAATAAGAACGGGTAAAAGGGCTAAACCTAACTTCTTTAGTTTTTTTTAAATATAAGCCTTGCTTAAGTGACCCAGGTCTTTGACACTGAGACTTAAAGTTAATTATACTTACCTAACGTTATTCGGCGTAAGTTAAACCCTAAGGACAGTTATTTTAAAAAACTCCTAATACGTTATATCTTATTAATAAAGTATTTAATGGTTTTTAGGGTTCAGTACCTCAAAAAGAAAAAATGGAACCCTTATAGGATCACTTTATGGTCCGTCTGTCGGTCAAGACCCTTTATCTTGAGAACACGTGGAAGCCTCGAGTTGAAATTAAATCTATATACTCCAGTCTACAGTCCCTTAAAGCTGTGAAAAAAAAACAAACTTCTAAGCTAACGTAAAAAAAATATACGGCCGTTTATGCGGAAAAAACAAGTTTATTTCGACATTCTCAAGGGAATGAAAATTTATAGGGCACTTCCCCTTGACCTAGAACTATGAAATTTGGCAAATAATATCGTCCTATACACAAGCACAGAGAAAACTATGATACATTTGTGATTAAATCATAAAAAACATAGACTCGATTCCTGAACTGTTTATAATATGTACCTACAAATTTGTACTCAACCCTCGGTGGGTGACTGTTTTATTTATATCTATGGTTTAACTTCTAAAGTACATACTATGGTTTAAGCGTCTGACGTCTCTCACCGTTGTTGAGCTTAGTGACTTTTAGCCGAACATTAAATGTTGTGCCTAGTCGAGTATACTAATATGTTCAAAGCCTTAACACCTAGTAAGTGCCCTTTGGGCCAAGCGCTGCGAAGGCTGCGTTTAATCTGCATGACGTTACGTGACGCAACAGGCACAAAGGATCCCGATCGTTCAAGTACGTTGAGAATGTTCACACTTGACTAACTCGCATCGAGTGTAACGTGTGAGCACTTCAATAGTACTTGACTCGTGATCGTTCGTTCGTCGTACCTGTACAGTCACACCCGTCCGAACCTCACACGGAATTCCATGCAAAGCGAACGTGGCCGAAATATGCACAGAAATCTAAAAGAAGTTTTATTTACATGGCTGCCCACGTACGTTTAATGCGACGTATTATGTGTATTATGTGTTCTAGGACAAAAAGATAATCTTGAAATTCCATTCGTTTATTTAGTAACAAGGAAGTTCTTTAGCCAAATGGCTACATCATCATCCACCAGATGAAAGGTGTTCAACGCAATAGTGCAAAATCGAAGGCATTGCATATATGCGGTGAATGCTCTTATAGACAAAGCTTATACCATGTCTCATGTGTAACACCCCCTTGTGTAATACTAACATTATATAAAAACTTAAAAAGTGAGTTTAAGAGTAGTTGTGGTGTCAAATATTCTGCCATCAAAAATATCATCCCTTGGGACCCCCAATATTCAACAAGACAACGCGCGCCACGAATTAAAGAGAACAGTATTATTTCTCAAAATTTTAGAGACCTTTACCTATACAGGACCAGTATAAAATTACAAGATTTTTTTAATGTTATATCTTGCAGTAAATGATAGCTTGACTGTGCCAATGTTGGATGGAAGTAACAAACATGTTGCGCCGACCCCAAGTAACACGGGACAAGGGCAGGAAAATGATATTGGATGGTAAATAAGCGGAGACGGCTCATCTTGTAAAGTGTAGCCGCTGCCTACGTACATCTGTGACACCAGTGGCATCACAGATGCGTTGCCATCCTAGAGACAAAGCTGACATGTCTCGTGTGCCTGTAACCACACCGGCAACCACACCCTTCATACCGGAACACAGCAAAGCTGTTTAGCGGCAGAAATAGGTGTGGTGGTAGTACTTCCCCGGGCGAGCGCGTTTACACAGAACTCCTCTACTGCTGTATTGTAAGGTCTTCGGAGCTAACCAAGATTGTGGTTGTGTTGGTGAGGGAACCCATTATTTTATTGTTATGATAATCTCCTACTTCGGCTCCTAGACTAGAGGAATAATTCCTTTCAAATAAAACTAGGTATTTCTTAGCGGTTTTAGAAGTCCACAGAACACATTATAAAGTATGAGGCTCGAGTTCCTAGTGCCTACTATTAATATCTGCTACTAATGTTACAATCGTTTAAGAAACTGTTGCATAATATGGGTTTTTATAAACAAGTGTTTAAAAACCTATCAGTGGGCGAAGTTTTTACACTTATAAAGTGTTATAAATTCTTGTTTTATGCACTATTTTGTCTAAATTGTTTTATTTTTTTATGTTGTATTATTTTTATTAAAATATATGTGCCTCAATTATTAAGAACTGTTTAAAATAGAACAAAAAATGTTTGATTAAGTCACTGTTTTGCAAATGAAAAAGAAAAATGTGATTCATAGAAAGACACGTGAACAAGAGTAGGGTAACGAAAATGCAATTATTCTTTTGTATTTCGTAATCATAATATAGTACCTATGTAAATAAGTAACATGGTAGTTTTCTGAAACACTCATTTTAAAAAAAACCTGTTGTGCAACAGTGTCATAAACCACTGTCAAGTAAGATGATCATTTGAGCGGTTGAGTGGGTATTGAAGTTTTGTTTGTGTTAGTATACACTTTTTGTATACACACTTGCTTTTCCAAGTCACTTTCGACATTGGCAGAATAGTCGACATCGGCTCTGCTTGCCATAATTAAAAATAGAATACAATAGAAGTTTTGTTTGGGATAGTTAATTATTTTTTTATCGATTACGATATTGATCCCATAGAGAATGTTTTTCAAATTGACGCTGTAGATAATAATAATTTATTTACATAATTGGCGCCCACAGTAGGTGGGCAAGACTAGGTAAGTTTGGTTGCGGTTTACATTACTAATATTATCTATTTACAGAAAAATTACTTCAATTTGTAATCCGTTCTCCATTATACAGATTTGTTATTTACTTAAGGGGCCATTCTATAATCACGTGACTTTTTGGCGAATTTCCTCCCATGGTGATACCTCGTGGGGTTGGAGGCTAGAGGCTACCCCTCCTCCCTCAAAATACTGAAAATTAGTTCTCAAGCTCATGTACTAGCATCTAATAGCATGTTTAGCTTTAATAATTATGGTGGTTGAATTACTTAGTAAAAGGCAGTTTTTTTTTAGACAGACATGGCCGTAGATAAACTATGGTATACAATTGAAATGACCCAAGGGTTCTGGTCATTTTAATAGTCTACCCCCTCCCCTCCTCCACTTCTCCCAGCATCACGTGTATTTTTATATTTGAAAAGATTAGATGCTTTTATAATTCGGTCTATTAAAAAAAAACTCGGATTTATTAGACGTATTCACCCGCTCTGGTTTGTACGTGGTTGCACAATTCAATTGATTTGGTAAAAAATGCACACCTCGTCACACTTTTTCTTTTTTTAAATAAAGGTATTCGTCGCATTTTCGTATTGTTGCGAGTGATTTATCATGTTTTTTTTTCTAACGCCCTTGTTCTACTGTCACGTGATTATAGGACGACCCCCAAATATTAGAATCGTGGTTAGCTGGATTATTTAACATAAATGTTATTAATTTATAGTTAAAAACGACTACTTATGTACTAAATTGAAGCTTATACGGGCTATTGTTTTGCATCCTTGTCGAATTCAAGGAGGTAACTATGCTAATGATTCTCAACCCAAATCAATAATAAAAATGGTAGGTATTTTTTTATTTACGGAATTTTGTAAAAGTGTGAACCACCCGTGTTTTAAACACGGCACATCTGATCCTCGCCCTTTAACCGCGCTTTGACACTAACAGACAATCTCAAATGTTTATTCGATAATTTCTTATTCCTTAAACCACGATATGGGGATAATTCTGAAATACTGATAAATTTAAAGCACAAAAAAAGCAGCATTTAATAATAAATTAACTAGGTACCGTAATTTAAATTGATCATTTATGTCTTTTGTGACAACCTCCTGAATTTTGACGAAGATGCAAAACTACACCTTGTATAAGTATATTTTTTTAGGTTTTGTAAGTTTTGTTCTATTTAATATGTTAATATTTTTTTATACAGTAAATCAATGACTATGTACAAAATTCAAGCCAACATCTCTTGACTAGGTATAAATTGAACGACTAAGTTATTTTACTAAATATTTTTTTATTGTTTTTTTATGGTTTTTTAATGTTTTTGTTTTTTTTTTATTGTTTTGTTCACTTTTTTTAGTTTTATTTTTAATTTAGGTTCTTAAATATTATTATTCTTTTTAATTCATTAACTATTATATAGATGAAATCAATGACTAAGTATAAATTGAACGACTAAGTTATTTTACAAAATTTATTTTTATGTCTTTTTTGTTTAGTCCATGTTTTTTTTTTGTTTGGATACTTAAATACTATTATTCTTTTTTATTTTATTACCTATTATACAGGTGAAATCAATGACTAGGTATAAATTGAACGACTAAGTTATTTTACATTTTTTTTTTTTATGTTTTTAATTGTTTTTTTTTTTTATTGTTTTGTATTTTTTTTAGTTTTTTTTTTTAGTTTAGGTTCTTAAATATTATTATTCTTTTTAATTCACTCACTATTATATAGATGAAATCAATGACTAAGTATAAATTGAACGACTAAGTTATTTTAGTAAATATTTTTTGTTTTTTTTTTTTTTATTTTTATTGTTTTGTTCATGTTTTTTTTTTGTTTGGGTACTTAAATACTATTATTCTTTTTAATTTATTAACTATTATACAGGTGAAATCAATGACTAGGTATAAATTGAACGACTAAGTTATTTTACTAAATATTTTTTATTGTTTTTTATGTTTTTTTAATGTTTTTGTTTTTTTTTTATTGTTTTGTATTTTTTTTAGTCTTTTTAGTTTAGGTTCTTAAATATTATTTTTCTTTTAATTCATTCACTATTATACAAGATGTTGTTTTGCATCCTCGTCAAATTCAAGAAGGTAACTATGCCAGTGATTCTCGTCCCGAATCAATAATAAAATGGGTAGGTAATTTTTCTTTTTTACGGAAATCGGTAAGTGTGAACCACCTGTGTTTTAAACGCGACCCGTCTGGTTCTTGCCTTATAACCTCGCTTACACACATACAAACAATCTCAAACGTTTATTTCATAATTTCTTAGTCCCTAAACCACGTTAAGGGGGTTTTTCTGAAATACTGACAAACTTAAACAACCAAAAAAATCAGCATTTATAATTAACATTAATAATTAACTAGGTACCGTAATTTTAATTGATTATTTATGTCTTTCGTGACCACCCCCTGAAATTTGACGAGGTTGCAAAACAACACCTTGTATAGATGAAATCAATGACTAAGTATAAATTGAACGACTAAGTTATTTAACAATTTTTTTTTTTTTATGTTTTTTAATTGTTTTTTTTTTATTGTTTTGTTTTTTTTTTAGTTTTTTTTTAGTTTAGGTTCTTAAATATTATTATTCTTTTTAATTCACTCACTATTATATAGATGAAATCAATGACTAAGTATAAATTGAACGACTAAGTTATTTTAGTAAATATTTTTTGTTTTTTTTTTTATTTTTATTGTTTTGTTCATGTTTTTTTTTTTGTTTGGGAACTTAAATACTATTATTCTTTTTAATTTATTAACTATTATACAGGTGAAATCAATGACTAGGTATAAATTGAACGACTAAGTTATTTTACTAAATATTTTTATTGTTTTTTTAATGTTTTTGTTTTTTTTTATTGTTTTGAATTTTTTTTTTTTTAGTGTAGGTTCTTAAAAATTATTATTCTTTTTAATTCATTCACTATTATATAGATGAAATCAATGACTAAGTATAAATTGAACGACTAAGTTATTTTACTAAATATTTTTTATGTTTTTTTTTTATGTTTTGTTCATGTCTTTAGTTTTTTTTTGTTTGGGTACTTAAATACTATTATTCTTTTTAATTTATTAACTATTATACAATGTGTGGTTTTGCATCCTCGTCAAAATTCAGGAGGATGTCACAAAAGACATAAATAATCAATTAATATTACGGTACCTAGTTAATTATCAATAAACGCTGATTTTTTTGGTTGTTTAAGTTTGTCAGTATTTCAGAATAACCCCTTTAACGTGGTTTAGGCACTAAGAAATTATCGAATAATCGTTTGAGATTGTTTGTATGTGTGAAAGCGCGGTTATAGGGTGAGGATCAGACGGGCTGCGTTTAAAACAAGGGTGGTTCACACTTACCAATTTCCACAAAAAAGAGTAAAAATAAAAATTACCTACCCATTTTATTATTGATTTGGGACGAGAATCATTAGCATAGTTACCTCCTTGAATTTGACGAGGATGCAAAACAACCCCTTGTATATTTGAAATCAATGACTAGGTATAAATTTTACGACTAAGTTATTTTACAACTTTTTTTTTGTTTTTTTTTTAATGTTTTTTTTTTATATATTTTTGTTTTTTTAATTGTTTTGTTCATGTTTTTTTTTGTTTAGGTACTTAAATACTATTATTCTTTTTAATTAATTAACTATTGTAAAGTTGAAATCAATGACTAGGTATGAATTGAACGACTAAGTTATTTTACTAAATATTTTTTATTGTTTTTTTTTAATGTTTTTGTTTTTTAATTGTTTTGTTCATGTTTTTTTGATTTTTTTTTTCGTTTAGGTACTTAAATACTATTATTATTTTTAATTAACTAACTAATAAATAGTTGAAATCAATGACTAGGTAATTGTAGCCAACATCTGAGTTGAAAGTAAGATAAGCAAAGTTGACTACTGTACTATCAAGAAATTCCTTTATGATGTTTTATATACATAGGTATTCTTGACCGCCTAAGATTACGAGCATCACATTTCAGCTTGGAGACCTGTTTTATATCCGAGCGTCATTTTATATGTACACCTTAGGATTACATGTGATGTATGATATGTGCAATCAATTGATGAATGATGCGTGGAAGTTCACATAAGACTATGTTTAACTAAATGATTGAAATATCATTTATCATTTATCATGAATATATGTATGTATTAATTATACTCCCTATTTATATTAAATTCACTGGGCAACGTTGACTGAGGATTAAACCCCAAAAGATTGATTACTGATTTCAATCTTAAATAAGAATAAGATGTTTATGTACATAAACGGTCCCGAGCATAGATTTTATGACGAATTCAAATACTACTTTAACTTGTAAAGACCTATTTCCTACCTGACCTATCTACCATAAAGAAATCGTTTTACATACTCAGTTGGCCCACTTGCACTAATTACAAGTCACAGATTAGTGGTGCAGGGGTTAATGTAAAAACGTAGTTGTATTGAGAAAAGAGTTAATTTAGTACTATTTTTGAGTTTTTTTTTTATATGCAGGAGATAAAGTGAAGCAAAAGAGCCGAGAGTGTACTTGTGTTGGTGTTTGGTAATCGCAGTATATTAAGAGACTGAAACTCATCATGAAGCTGAAATCTACGTTCTGATCCTAAGATATATCGTGCAGTAATCTAATAACTGAGAAACTTACTTTAGACTTTCAAGCTTTGACCAAAGGGATGCGAATCCCACACACACACATACACACAAACACACTGGATGAAATTGACTCGCGTCGATTGTAACTACTAACTTATTTGGACGTATTCAGATTGGCACAAACAGTCTCGCGACTTCTTAGGGTCCGTTCACATAGAACTTGAGTGTGACCTTGACTGTTGGATTGTGAATGTAAAAGAATATGTTAACAGTACTACTATTAAGTCAAGTTTTGCGCCACGGGTGGAATTTCGTTATTTTTTCCTTGTTAGTCTAGTCGCCGCAAGAGCTACTGACCTGGTTTTTCACCAGGAATTTCACACTAGCATCTCGCTATGACGGAAAGAATATGTGAGGTTCAGTTTTGTGCTGGATTGTTTTACTCAGAGGACGCTGCTGACCATCCTCTGTTCCCTTAGTCGCCTCTTACGACACCCACGGGAAGATATGGGGTGGTGCTATTCTTTGTGTCCGGCACCACACGGAACTTGTAAGCGGGCTTTGAAAGTGGCTTCCGAGGCTTATTCGCTGAACGAAATGTATTTTCTATTAACATTTTTGAATTTGTATAAAGGGTGTAAAACACCTCTTAACGAAGCCAAAAGGCACTGCGTTCTCCCTGTCATTTCGATATTTTTTTGTTCTACACCATACCTGGGAACCTTTTAGCTACGGAGATATTAGGGGTCAAACTTCTAACTTTTTTCAAGTATTTTTTAAATACATGTTTTTAATGTAAGATTTTTAATTTAAACACCTCCACGACCCCCGTACTATTCAATCCGTCCATCTGCACAATGTTTTGAGTGCGTAACATTGAGTTCTACCACAAAACATGATTTTACACCCCCAAAAAAAAAGTCGTTTCCCAGCAATAATTTTTGCGCAAAATTACTTAGTTTCATGTACACTTGTACAGAATGCTTGGTTGACGGCTTCGTGATGAGGTGATTTACACGGTGTATGTATGTAACTACATACATATATTTTCGTTGTATAAAATGACTTAAAATATATAGGTACATAAGAAAAGTTTAATTTACCTTCACGGTAAGATATACTCAAGCAAATTGACAATGTCCACATGAACAAAACAATTGTACCTAAAAAACTGTCAAAAAACTCCCACCAAGAAGCTGTGTAGCGAATACAAATAATCTTAATTACAAATAATTAAATACCTCCGGCGCTTATGTGGCGATGCTCAGACGATCTTCGTAATATGTGAAGACACTTCTTCATCTTCTCTTCTTTATTCTTGACTTCATTAGAGACAAACGACCAACTGATGAATGATGAACCTGAAAACGGAGTTATTTTAATTTTGTGTCCGATTTAAAAGAAAAATAAGGTCGTCGTCGACCCGTAAGTTTATTTGTGTGTATGAGTTGTGCATGATTGTTGAAAAAGAATGTTTTTAACAGTCTTTAAATTCATGTGGTGTCGAGAGTAAAAAGCTTCAGCAAAATGTCACATACGTACCTCGTCGATGGGGCACTATTGTTAGTTAATGTTCATCTTCTTAGAGATTTCACAATCACAACTTCGTTGTGGAGGATACTGGGTATTTTGTAGGCATCTGAAAATATTTTACATTCATTTTCTATCCAATAGGTTTTTGGTTATGTTTTTTTTTTACAAAATTATTTATAGGTCCACGTCATAACCGAATCCTAACAAGTATTATAAATGCGAAAGCAAGTTTGTTTGTTACCTTTTCACGACTAAACGGCTGATCGGATCTTAATGAAATTTGGCAAGAAGATAGATTTCAACCTGAGGAAGTACATAAGCTATACGTTACGACCAATAGGAGCGGAGCACCAGACGTGTTGCGTGGGACAGCTAGTATTAAAATAAAAAAAGATGGGTGACATGGTATGGGCACAAGAATACTTTTGTATACGTACCATATCAGTAGGGAGAGTGTAATATGATCGGCATCTGGCATTATTGTAGCCAGTGGCATTATAGTAGACAGCGGTGTTGTTGTAGCCAGATTCTGTCCAACCCCTTCGTATCTGTTTTGATTGTAAGCGTTATAGTTCTGTTCTTGGTTGTATTTATTAAATCTGATATTGACACACACTGACACAGTTATTTGGTTTTCTTGGTTTGTAATGATTTGCCGAAGTACGAGGTTCCTTTCACGCAGATATTAAATAAAATAAAAAAATAAATAAAAAGGTTTATTGCAGAAACTTGTACAACTTTTACAGTAAATCTTACATAGGGACCTCCTTTTAAGTAAATTACACACATCAAAAGTGTCTAGGGATCAACATATATTTTTGCAATAACTTTTCTCCTGATTGATATTAATTAAAATTTTCTTTAAGGATTCATCAAATAAAGTGTTTTCGTTTGTCACAGTAACGATAAACCAAGTCACCTTTGCATTAATAAAGAAATTTGCCATTTTCTAATAAAGGGATTTTTGACATTTGAACCACTAACATTAAAGTTCGAAAAAAAGACTGAAATAACAGTTTTCTTTAAAATTTTATTGGGTAACTTAAACAATTAATAATCCGTGTTTCTACCGCGAACACTAACAACACAAGAACATCGGTTTGGCATACTCAAAATGAGTTCATCCAAATCACGCTGTGGAATGGCCGCCCATGTTCGTTGCAACAACAAAAAAAGGTCTTCTTGCGGCTGGATACCCTCCATATTCGGCAGAGCTCTTCTCTGTAGCATATCCCATGCATGCTTAATCGGGTTCAAGTCTGGCGACTGAGCAGGCCAGGGCAGGACATTGATGTTAGCTGCGGCGAGAGTCTGTCTTACAACTCTTACGGTGTGCGGTCGTGCATTATCATGCATTAACTGAAATAAGGGACCGATTTGCACTTGTAGAGGAACGATGACGTCTGATACAATCGTCTCAGCATAAATTTGAGCGTTGAGGTTGCCTCTGATCCAAATCAACTCAGTTCTTCCGCCGATCCAAATACCCGCCCATACCATGATGGTTCCACCACTATAAGGATGGACTTCCTGGCAGGATTTTAATCGCTGTTGGCGTCCAAGGGTTCTCCAGTGTCGTATACGTCTTGTATCCGGTCTCATACCAAAACGAGACTCATCAGAAAAGCACACGAAACGCCATTGTTCTTCTGCCCAATTTCTGTGTTCAAGAGCCCATTGATATCGAATCCTACGATTGTGCATTGCTATAGGTGGTACCCGTAGCGGTCTTCGGGAATGAAGGTTCACTTCATGCAAGCGGTTTCTGACTGTTTGGTCGCTAATTAAGTTCCCTGAAGAGTGATGAAGCCTCACGGCTAACATCATGGCGGTTATTGTTGGAGCTCTTCGAGTTAAGATTTGAATGTATCGGTCTTGTCTCCGTGTGGTGCAGCGATACCGTCCTCCATGGCGCTCAGCCACGGTACCAGTGCTTCGGTAACGTGTCCAAAGTCGACTGATAACACTCTGACTTGTATTCAGAGCTAAAGCCACAGTACGTTGCCGGGAACCAGCTTCTATCATTCCCACGGCTCTGAGCATTTCTTCCCTGCTTAAATGACGTCGTCGCTCCATAATAACGTTGGTTTTAATCTAAAATTATGAAATGCACCAAAAAGGATCCATATAAATTTATAAAATCATAAATTTATTACAAAGCCACATCTCAATCTCAAGAAATCCGCATAAAAATGCTTGATCCCTAGACACTTTTGATGTGTGTATATACCTGTGCTAGAAGGCCCCGCTCTTCAATTACAAATAAAAAAAAAAATGGTAAAAGTGGTGTACAAAAATAAAATAAAATTTAAACAAGAAATTATAAGATATCTAAAATTAAAAAATAAAAGAACTTTGAAAACACTCCTAAAATAGTGTGTGTGAGTATGTGCATGTGTGTATGTGTGTGAGAGCGTGTGTGTGCATGCGTGTGTGTATGTGTGTGAGTGCGTGTGTGTTTCTTTTCAAGTCATATTGACGATACTTGCAGCAATATTTCAATGTCATCATAGGTCTTCAGTTTTAGCCATTGAACTAATGCCTTTTTGCAGTCTTTAGTAGTCATGGGATAGATGTTAATTATTTTATTTATTTTATTATATAGGGTAGCGGAATTTGTATTGAATTGTCTTTTTGCATAACTAGTTTTAGCGAATTCTACTGGTGCAACACGGTGCTTTCTTCTTCTTTCCTGAGAGTTAGGGTCATATGGCAGGACTTTGTGTAATTTTAAGATAGCGTGAAGTATGTACAATTTTCTGACTGTGAGAATACCGCTTAGGGAGTATAACTCATTGGTCGGGAATCTGAACGGTTTGGTGTACATGACCTTTATAAGAGATCTCTGTGCTCGCTCTAGCTCAAGAAACTTCGTTTTTGTCGCACCGCCCCACACGGGTATGCAGTAGATAAGAATTGATTGAGCCAGAGAGACATAGATTTCTGTTAACATTTTTTTAGTTGTCACATGTCTTAGGTTCTTAAATATCCAAATAAGTTTTCTCGTACGGGCCATGACCATATCTGTGTGTGTATGCCAAGATAACCGCTGATCAACGATTATACCTAAGTATTTTATATGGGTTACTTTTTCTATGTTTTTACAAGAACAATTTGTGCTAGAAGCATTATGACAAGTGTGGATTTTGAGAGTTTCGTTAGGTCCGGGTTGAGTGTTATTGTAGTTTGTAAATGCAATATATTTTGTTTTAGAAATATTTAGTGTTAGAAGATGTGAGTTCAACCAGTTGGCAATTTCGAAAAGACCCTTTTCAGAAGATTGATATACGGATTCCCATGTGTCGCCAGAAAAAACAATAGCTGTGTCGTCTGCATACGAGAAAACGCGCCCATTATCTGGCATCATATTGCAGAGATGGTTTATGTATATTAAAAATAGAGTCGGGCCCAGCACGCTGCCCTGCGGAACGCCGTAGGTCACGTTAGACTCCTTACTAATATACTCTCCTACCTTAACCCTTTGCTTACGATCCTGTAGATAATCTATGAGTAATGCTAACGGGCTACCTCTTACGCCTATGCCTTCTAGACTATGCACAAGAATGGGGACAGAAACGGTATCAAAAGCTTTTTTTAAATCAAGAAATACAGTTATACATTTTTTTCCTGAATCTACTAGTTTAACAATATGAGTGGTTAATGCCGTCACTGCGTCTTCCGTAGATAATTTTTGTCTAAAACCATATTGGGCTTGTGAAATAATGTTATATTTATTAGTGTAGCTTGTTAGTCTTTTGTTAATTAGCTTTTCAATGATTTTAGATATTGCAGGCAAGACAGAGATAGGTCTATAGTTGTTAATGTCATCACTGTCTCCACCCTTGTGCACAGGAGTTATTATGGCTTGCTTCAGAGCTGGTGGAAATTTCCCTTGGCTAAAGCACAAGTTAGCAAGATGCGAAATTATGGGTACGACTAACTCATGGGCAGTTTTTAAAAAACAAGTTGTAATATTATCCCAGCCTGGAGCGCTTTCAGATTTAAGACCCATTAACACGTTATAGACTTCTCTAGGATCCGTTCGATCAGATATTGTCTTGCCTCTTCCTGATTTTGATGGTGGTTTTGGTACCTGAAAACAATAAAAGAATTATAATGATCCGAGGCAAGCATTTAAATACAGTATCGTGAAATGAATAACACAACTTTGCATCAATTGATGGTAACGACACATACGTACCTCAGCAGCAACGAAATATACATTTTCGTTGTGGATCCAGCATTTACGACACGGCGGCGGCAAAGATGATTCACGGCACAGCGGCCAAAATCATGAATGCTGCTGCAAATCTGACGAATAAGTGGTCCATCATTCATGACACAGCGGCTAGAGTCAACGCCAGCGCGACGACTTTCGTAAGATGTTAAGACTCTACTTCATCTTCTCTTCTTAATTTTTATCTTCTTGAGAGTAACAAATTGATGAATGATGACCCTAAAAACGAAACATGTTTTATTTTGTGTCCGACTTCAAAAAGAGAAGCTCGTATTCGACTCGAATGTTAATTTGTGTGAGTTGTCGCGATTGTAAATAAAATGAAGAATATTTTTTAACAGTCTCTAAACAAAATTAGGTTCATCGCAAAATTGGGTTGTCGTCAGTGTGGGTAGAAGGCTTCAGCAGAATGACATATACGTACCTCATCGATGGGTGACTAATATAATATTCTAGATGTTCTATTATCTTCGTTTCTACATCATTTAATTTTATATTCATCTTCACAATCACAACTTCCTTTGAGTTTGTACAAGCCCAACTGAAGTCTCTGTGTCAGTTCGGTGAAGTTATGGAGGATAGTGGGTATATCACAGCCACCATAATCATGAATGCTGCTGCCAATCTGATGAACAACTGGCGCATTATTTATGGCACAGCGCCCAGAGTCAAAGCCAGCGCTCTATCCCATAATCTGCCGAGCAGGATTCCGCAACCGTTCTCCTACGACCGGTTCATCATTGGACTTTTCATCGACAGGACGATTCATTTATTTCCGTTTCCCCAGCAGGGTCTTTCACCTATGGACATTTTGCCGACAGAACCTTTCATATGCGTCACTTTCGACGATAGCCCTTTCCAGCTACAAAATGTTTCACCGACACGACGATAAACCTATGAATCTTTTAACTACAGACCTTTCCATCTACGACGGAGAATTCACCGTCAATCTTTAGACAAGCGATATTACAAAAATGCACATATACATATATCTACACCGTGTAAATCACCTCATCACGAAGCCGTCAACCAAGCATTCTGCACATGAAACTAAGTAACTTTACGCGTTACTCTTACGGTTGCGGAATCGCCAAGCAGTCATAGCATAGCTACAAGTGTCCACGCTGGCGGTAATGTGTGTTTCTCTGTTGTAAACTGGCCAATCACTCACGACACAGCGGTCAGAATTAGGATCTTTAACAACTGGCAGAGTATTCCAAGTTCCTCTATTATTTAAACTAAAAATTTGTTCTTGAAATCGTGAACTGACGTGATTAGCTTGGTCAGGTTTTTTGGGCTCAATGACGACGGTGATTGGATTTCTCGACCAAAAAGCACCATCTGGTGTTTCGTTCGTCGAATTTGAGGGATGATCAAAGATATTTTTAACTCTTCAAGTGACTTAATGCCTTTTTCTCTTAAGATATCCTGGGTTTTTTTTCTTCGGCCCTGTGTCTTGGGTCATTCTGGCGTCGACTATAGACTCGTAACGGGTAATATAGTTAATTGCCAAAAAAACTTCCTCTTCGTGTAAAGAACAGTAAGCAGTAGTGCAAAGTGCTTGTCAACGAATTGTCTTTTGAGGCCAATCTGCTGGCCGAATCTTTTTACTGAAGATACTTTTATGTACGGATATTTTACACAGATCTTTTTTTTTCAACTGGCGACTCCTCTTTTTTTACATAGTTTTCCTAAATTTGAGTTTAAGACTTTTTACTATTTTTTTCCATTGGTAGAGCTTTTTTATTTAATTTGACGAGTCTGAAATAAAAATGTCAATATCCAGGTAAACAATAAACTTGCATTTCGGACTGTCAAAAAGTACCTTCGGTCAAACCGAGCTATAAAATAAATTCAAGTAATCTTATATATATAATTAATTAAATACCTCCAAGGCTAATGTGGCGATGCTGAGACGAACTTTGTAAGATGTGAAGACTCCTCTTCATCTTCTCTTCTTTACTCTTCTTGAGAGAGAAACTCCAATTGATGAATGATGAACCTACAAACGGATAAAATTTTATATTGAGTCCCATTTAAAAAAAAACAAGTTCGTATTCGACCCGAAAGTTTATCTGAAAACAATAAGAATTTTATAGTGATCCGAGTAAAGTCTCACCTTTCATTCAGTTTCCTAAAATTAATGACCCAATTTGCATCAATTGATTGTAACAACGCATACGTACCTCTTCGGCAGTGAAGTATTTTTTTTGGTTGTGGAATCAGCATTTACGACAAGGCGGCTAGGATCATCGGCAGCGCCAGTTTGAACAACTGGCCGAGCATTCATGGCACAGCGCCCAGAGTCAACGCTAGCGCTGCTCTGTCACATTATCTACCGAGCATTCATGGCAAAGCGATCAGGATCAACACTGCCGCAGGTCTGTATCACAATTGGCAGAGCGTACCAGTGTTATCAGTGCCGCTACGTTTCTCCACCTGCCGAGCGTTTATGGCAAAGTGACCAGAATCAACGATGGCGGTTGTTTGATTTTTCTGTTGCAAAGCCTGTCGAGCATTCATGGCATAAACATTTAAAGTAACATATACAAACAGCCAAACCCGGAATAACTTTGTTCATTAAATCGTCGACGTCTCTTAGGTTGGTCAGGTTTTCTTGGCTCAATAACGACGGAGGTTGGATTTCTCGCAGAAAAAAACATACCTGAGGTTCTTATCGTTTGTCGAATTTGAACGATGATCAAAGATATTTTTTAGCTCTTCGAGTGTTTTAATGACTTTGTCACTTAAGAAATCCAGCATTTATTTTTCTTCGGCCATGTCTTCCTCCTGGTTCATTCTGGCGTAGACTGTTCCTGACTTGTAACGGGTAATATAGGCAATTGCTAAAGAAACTTCTTTGTGTAAAGTATAGTAAACAAATAGTGCTTGTAAACTAATTGTCTCTTGAGGTCAATCTGCTTCCTGAATCGAAAAATACTGAAGATACTTTTGTGCGGCTGTTTTAAACAAAGTTTTTTTTTCCAACTGACGTCTGCTTTGTTCAACAAGTGCGATTTTCCTTATTTAGAGTTTGAATTTTCGTAACTGATTTTTTCCTTTGGCAGAGCAAGTAATTTAATTTGACTAGTCTGAAATAAAAATGTCAAACTTGCATTTCGGACTGTCAAAAAGTACCTTCGGTCAAACCGAGCTATAAAATAAATTCAAGTAATCTTAATTATAATTAATTAAATACCTCCAAGGCTAGTGTGGCGATGCTCAGACGATCTTTGTAAGATGTGAAGACTCCTCTTCATCTTCTCTTCTTTACTCTTCTTGAGAGAGAAACTCCAATTGATGAATGATGAACCAACAAACGGATTAAATTTTATATTGTGGCTCATTTAAAAAAAAAACAAGTTCGTATTCGACCTGAAAGTTTATCTGAAAACAATAACAATTTTATAGTGATCCAAATCAAATCGTACATTTAATTCAGTTTCCTAAAATTTATGACCCAATTTGCATCAATTGATTGTAACAACGCATACGTACCTCATCGGCAGTGAAGTATTTTTTTTCGTTGTGGAATCAGCATATTACGACAGGGTGGCTACGGTCATCGGCAGCGCAAGCTTGAACAACTGGCCGAGCATTCATGGCACAGCGCCCAGAGTCAACGCTAGCGCTACTCTGTCCCATTCTGCCGAGCCGTGTCCCATTCACGGCAAAGCGATCAGGATCAACACTGCCGCAGGCCTGTATCACAATTGGCAGAGCGTACCAGTATTAACAGTGCCGTTACGTTTCTCCAACTTGCGAGTGTTTATGGCAAAGCGACCAGAAAAAACGCTGGCGGTTGTTTGATTTTTCTGATGCAAACACTGTCGAGCATTCATGTCACAGCCACCAGAATAATTATTGGCATTTCTCTGTTCCAAAGCCAGTCGAGCATTCATGGCATAGCTACAAAGTCCACGTTAGCGCTAGTCTGTGTGTCTTTCTGTTGAACAACTGGCGGAACACTCACGACAGAGCGTCCAGAATCAGGATCAACCACAACAACTGGCGTAGTATTCCCAGTTTTTCTCTATTATTTAGAGGTAAAACAATGTTTTTCTTACATACTTTACAAAAAAAACAAGCGTTGCCCACAACTATAGGAATTTCTTTTGTATCGTGGGTGCGTTTACAAACATTTTAAGTAATATACACAAAAAGCCAGACCCAGAACAACTTGGTTCTTTAAATCGTGAACTGACGTCTATTAGCGTGCTCGGGTTTTCTTGGCTCAATAACAACGGAGGTTGAATTTCTCGTACAAATAGAACCTACCAGAAGTTCTTATCGTTTGTCGAGTTTGAGCGATGATCAAAGATGTTTTTTAGCCCTTCGAGTGTTTGAATGCCTTAGTCACTCAAGAAACCCCCACCATTTATTTTTCTTCGGCCACGTCTTCCTCCTGGGTCATTCTGGCGTAGACTGTTCCTGACTTGTGATGGACAATAGGCAATTGCTAAAGAAACTTCTTCGTGTAAAGTACAGTAAACAAAATTTAATAGTGCTCGTAAACGAATTGTCTCTTGAGATCAATCTGCTTGCTGAATCGAAATACTGAAGATACTTTTGTGCGGCTGTTTTAAACAGACCTTTTTTTATTTCCAACTGAAGTCTGCTTTGTTCAACAAGTGTGATTTTCCTTATTTATAGTTTAAATTTTAGTTACTGTTTTTTTCCTTTGGCAGAGCAATGTATTTAATTTGACGAGGCTGAAATAAAAAAAAATATATCCAGGTAAACAAAAAACTTGCTTTTCGGACTGTCAAAAACTACCTACGGTTAAACGGAGCTATAAAAGGATTCAAGTAATCTTAATTATAATTAATTAAATACCTCCAAGGCTAATGTGGCAATGCTCAGACGATCTTTGTAAGATGTGAAGACTCCTATCTTCTCTTCTTTAATCATGACTGCTTGAGAGATAAACGCCAATTGATGAATAATGAACCTACAAACAGATAAAGTTTAATTTTGTGTCCGATAAAAAAAAACGAGTTCGTATTATATATATCTGAAAACTATAACAATTTTATAGTGATCCGAGTCAAGTCATACCTTTAATCCAGTTTCCTAAAATAAATAACCCAATTTCCATTGCATACGTATCTCATCGGCAGTGAAGTATTTTTTTCGTTGTGGAATCAGCACATTACGACAGGGCGGCTAGGATCATCGGCAGCACCAGTTTGAACAACTGGCCGAGCATTCATGGCACAGCGCCCAGAGTCAACGCTAGCGCCTGCTCTGTCCCATTATCGCTCGGCAGTCACAATTGGCAGAGCGTACCAGTATTACCAGTGCCGCCACGTTTCTCCACCTGCCGAGCGTTTATGGCAAACCGACCAGAATCAATGCTGGCGGTTGTTTGTTTTTTCTGTTGCAAAGCCTTTCGAGCATTTATGGCACAGCCACCAGAGTCAATACTAGCACTTGTCTGTTGCAAAACCTGCCGCGCAATCATGGCATAGCGACAAGAGACCAGGATCATTAACAACTGGCGGAGTATTCCAAGTTTCTCTATTATTTATTAGTAAAATATTAAAAATTTGTTCTTTAAATCGTGAACTGACGTCTATTAGGTTGGTCAGGTATTCTTGGCTCAATAACGACGAAGGTTGGATTACTCGCACAAAAAGAGCCTAGGTTCTTTTTTTTTAAAAGTAATCGACAACAAGAACCTCTGGAGGTTCTTATCGTTCGTCGAATTTGAGCGATGATCAAAGATATTTTTTAATTCCTTAAAAGTCTAAATGCCGTTTTCTCTTAAGATATCCAGGATTTTTTTTCTTTGGCCATGTCTATCTCTAGGGGCATTCTGGCGTCGATTGTGGACTTGAAACGGGTAATTTAGGAAAATACCAAAAAAACTTCTTCTTCGTGTAAAGTACAGTAAGTAAATAGTGCTTGTCAACGAATTGTCTCTTGAGGTCAATCTGTTGGCCGAATCGAAATAAACAAAGCTTTTTTTTTCTTTTCAACTGATGTCTCCTTTGTTAATTATGTATGTATGGTTTTCCTTAATCTGATTATGATTTTTTTTTACTGTTTTTTTTTTCCATTGGCAGAGCCATTTTATTTAACTTGACGAGGCTGAAATAAAAATGTCAATATCCATGTGAACAAAAAACTTACATTTCGGACTGTCAAAAACTACCTTCGGTGAAATGGAGCTATAAAATGAATTCAAGTAATCTTAATTGTAAATAAGTAAATACCTCCAAGGCTAATAATTATGGCGATGCTCAGACGATCTTTGTAAGATGTAAAGACTCCTCTTCATCTTCTCTTCTTTATTCTTGACTTCTTGAGCAATTTACGCCAATTGATGAATCCTACAAACCCAAATCTACAAACGGATAAAGTTTTATTTTGTGTCCGATTTAAAATAAAACGAGTTCGTTTTCGACCCGAAAGTTTATCTGAAAACATTCACAATTTTATAGTGATCCGAGTCAAGTCATACCTTTAATTCAGTTTCCTAAAATTAATAACCCCATTTGCATCAATTTATGGTAACAACGCATACGTACCTCATCGGCAGTAAAGTATTTTTTTTGGTTGTGGAATCAGCATTTACGACAAGACGGCTAGGATCATCAGCAGCGCCAGTTTGAACAACTGGCCGAGCATTCATGGCACAGCGCCCAGAGTCAACGCTAGCGCTGCTCTGTCCCATTATCTACCGAGCATTCATGGCAAAGCGATCAGGATCAACACTGGCGCAGGTCTATATCACAATTGGCAGAGCGTACCAGTATTATCAGTGGCGCTATGTTTCTCCACCTGCCGAGCGTTTATGGCAAAGTGACCAGAATCAACGATGGCGGTTGTTTGATTTTTCTGTTGCAAAGCCAGTCGAGCATTCATGGCATAAACATTTAAAGTAACATATACAAACAGCCAGACCCGGAATAACTTTGTTCATTAAATCGTCGACGTCTATTAGCTTGGTCAGGTTTTCTTGGCTCAATAACGACGGAGGTTGGATATCTCGTAGAAAAAGAACCTACCAGAGGTTCTTATCGTTTGTCGAATTTGAGCGATGATCAAGGATATTTGTTAGCTCTTCAAGTGTTTTAATGACTTTGTCACTTAAGAAATCCAGCATTTATTTTTCTTTGGCCATGTCTTCCTCCTGGGTCATTCTGGCGTAGACTGTTCCTGACTTGTAACGGGTAATATAGGCAATTGCTAAAGAAACTTCTTTGTGTAAAGTACAGTAAACAAATAGTGCTTGTAAACTAATTGTCTCTTGAGGTCAATCTGCTTGCTGAATCGAAAAATACTGAAGATACTTTTGTGCGGCTGTTTTAAACAGAGTTTTTATTTACTTCCAACTGACGTCTGCTTTGTTCAACAAGTGCGATTTTCCTTATTTAGAGTTTGAATTTTCGTAACTGATTTTTTCCTTTGGCAGAGCAAGTTATTTAATTTGACGAGTCTGAAATAAAAATGTCAAACTTGCATTTCAGATTGTCAAAAAGTACCTTCGGTCAAACCGAGCTATAAAATAAATTCAAGTAATCTTAATTATAATTAATTAAATACCTCCAAGGCTAATGTGGCGATGCTCAGACGATCTTTGTAAGATGTGAAGACTCCTCTTCATCTTCTCTTCTTTACTCTTCTTGAGAGAGAAACTCCAATTAATGAATGATGAACCTACAAACGGATTAAATTTTATATTGTGTCGCATTTAAAAAAAAAACAAGTTCGTATTCGACCCGAATGTTTATCTGAAAACAATAACAATTTTATAGTGATCCGAATCAAATCGTACTTTTAATTCAGTTTCCTAAAATTTATGACCCAATTTGCATCAATTGATTGTAACAACGCATACGTACCTCATCGGCAGTGAAGTATTTTTTTTCGTTGTGGAATCAGCATATTACGACAGGGTGGCTAGGATCATCGGCAGCGCAAGCTTGAACAACTGGCCGAGCATTCATGGCACAGCGCCCAAAGTCAACGCTAGCGCTGCTCTGTCCCATTATCTACCGAGCATTCATGGCAAAGCGATCAGGATCAACACTGCTGCAGGTCTGTATCACAATTGGCAGAGCGTACCACTATTATCAGTGCCGCTACGTTTCTCCACCTGCCGAGCGTTTATGGCAAAATGACCAGAATCAACGATAGCGGTTGTTTGATTTTTCTGTTGTAAAGCCTGTCGAGCATTCATGGCATAAACATTTAAAGTAACATATACAAACAGCCAGACCCGGAATAACTTTTTTCATTAAATCGTCGACGTCTATTTAGATCTTTGACTTTGACTTTGACTATTAGGTTGTTCAGGTTTTCTTGGCTCAATAACGACGGAGGTTGGATTTCTCGTAGAAAAAGAACATACCAGAGGTTCTTATCGTTTGTCAAAATTGAGCGATGATCATTAATATTTTTAAGCTCTTCGAGTGTTTTAAAACCTTTGTCACTTAAGAAATCCAGCATTTATTTTTCTTCGGCCATGTCTTCCTCCTGGGTCATTTTGGCGTAGACTGTTCCTGACTTGTAACGGGTAATATAGGCAATTGCTAAAGAAACTTCTTTGTGTAAAGTACAGTAAACAAATAGTGCTTGTAAACTAATTGTCTCTTGAGGTTAATCTGCTTGCTGAATCGAAAACTACTGAAGATACTTTTGTGCGGCTGTTTTAAACAGAGTTTTTTTTTTTATTTCCAACTGACGTATGCTTTGTTCAACAAGTGCGATTTTCCTTATTTAGAGTTTGAATTTTCGTAACTGATTTTTTCCTTTGGCAGAGCAAGTTATTTAATTTGACGAGTCTGAAATAAAAATGTCAAACTTGCATTTCAGATTGTCAAAAAGTACCTTCGGTCAAACCGAGCTATAAAATAAATTCAAGTAATCTTAATTATAATTAATTAAATACCTCCAAGGCTAATGTGGCGATGCTCAGACGATCTTTGTAAGATGTGAAGACTCCTCTTCATCTTCTCTTCTTTACTCTTCTTGAGAGAGAAACTCCAATTGATGAATGATGAACCTACAAACGGATTAAATTTTATATTGTGTCCCATTTATAAATAAAAACAAGTTCGTATTCGACCCGAAAGTTTATCTAAAAACAATTACAATTTTATAGTGATCCGAGTCAAGTCTCACCTTTCATTTAGTTTCCTAAAATTAATAACCCAATTTGCAACAATTGATGGTAACGACGCATACTTACCTCATCGGCAGTGAAGTGTTTTTTTTGGTTGTGGAATCAGCATTTACGACAAGGCGGCTAGGATCATCGGCAGCGCCAGTTTGAACAACTGGCCGAGCATTCATGGCACAGCGCCCAGAGTCAACGCTAGCGCTGCTCTGTCTCATTATCTACCGAGCATTCATGGCAAAGCGATCAGGATCAACACTGCCGCAGGTCTGTATCACAATTGGCAGAGCGTACCAGTATTATCAGTGCCGCTATGTTTCTCCACCTACCGAGCGTTTATGGCAAAGTGACCAGAATCAACGATGGCGGTTGTTTGATTTTTCTGTTGCAAAGCCTGTCGAGCATTCATGGCATAAACATTTAAAGTAACATATACAAACAGCCAGACCCGGAATAACTTTGTTCATTAAATCGTCGACGTCTACTAGCTTAGTCAGGTTTTCTTGGCTCAATAACGACGGAGGTTGGATTTCTCGTAGAAAAAGAACCTACCAGAGGTTCTTATCGTTTGTCGAATTTGAGCGATGATCAAGGATATTTGTTAGCTCTTCGAGTGTTTTAATGACTTGGTCACTTAAGAAATCCAGCATTTATTTTTCTTCGGCCATGTCTTCCTCCTGGGTCATTCTGGCGTAGACTGTTCCTGACTTGTAACGGGTAATATAGGCAATTGCTAAAGAAGCTTCTTTGTGTAAAGTATAGTAAACAAATAGTGCTTGTAAACTAATTGTCTCTTGAGGTCAATCTGCTTCCTGAATCGAAAAATACTGAAGATACTTTTGTGCGGCTGTTTTAAACAGAGTTTTTTTTTATTTCCAACTGACGTTTCCTTTGTTCAACAACTGCGATTTTCCTTATTTAGAGTTTGAATTATCGTAACTGATTTTTTCCTTTGGCAGAGCAAGTTATTTAATTTGACGAGTCTGAAATAAAAATGTCAAACTTGCATTTCGGACTGTCAAAAAGTACCTTCGGTCAAACCGAGCTATAAAATAAATTCAAGTAATCTTAATTATAATTAATTAAATACCTCCGGCGGTAATGTGGCGATACTCAGATGATCTTCGTAAAATGTGAAGACTCTTCTTAATCTTCTTATTCTTGACGTGACAAACGCAAAAGGATGAATGATAAACCTAAAAACCGATTAAGTTTGTTATTTTGTGCCCGATTTAAAAAACCAAGGTCGTATGCGACCCTTAACTTTATTTTTGCGTATTAACAGTCTAAAACAAATTATAGGTTCATCGCAAGTTTGTGGTGTCGACATTCTGGGTAGAAAGGTTTAGGCCCTGCGCAGACGACAGACTATCCGTGACGCACTTTTTAGTCTGTGAAAAAAGAACCTATGAAATTATATGCAGTAACGCACATGACGCGCAAAAAGTCCGGCGCACAAAAAATCCGTGTAATTCGGGCAGACCGCACCGCGCCGCGGCGCGCCGCTCCGCACAAAAAGTGTGTGAAAAAAATTGAACGTTTGCTTCAACGCGCGCTAACGCAGACGGCGCTCACTTTAGTCGGCAATCTGCATTTGCTAGGGGTGGACGTAACGCACGCGATCTATTATCATGGCGCCAGAGGTCGATGTAACTACGTTAATTCAAGAAATACAAAACAGACCAGCAATTTATGATACTTCTAAGGCAGAATATCATGATAGACATTTAAAAAGAAAAATAAATAGCAACTCATCAAATGTAGTAACAGACATTGTACAAAATTTGAAAAAAATATCCGGATGTTGTTTCAGAATTGAATGTTTAGTATGGAACTGTCCCTTCAGTAATCTTTCCGAAGGTATAGGATGTACCCAAAATTCTCTATTTCTTCTTCTTTTGCTGTACTTCATGTACAAAATAATACTTCGCGATCCCTGCACGATTTCCATAGCGTCTACGTCCCTACAGCTCTGCCGACAGAATGATCGAAGATGTGCGTCGTGTGCGTTGAGTCTGTGAAAAATCCGCGACCGACTTTTTGCGCGCCATGCAGACTTTTTGTGCGCCGCAGACTCGATCGCACAAAAAGTGTGCCGTCTGCGATGCACCTTAAGCAGAATGACATTATAGGTACGTACCTCGTCGTGGAACTATTAGTATGTTCTAGCTAGATGTTTTATTTTTTTCGTAGCTACATCATCCATATATGTTCAATTTCCTAGAGGTTTCAAAAACACAATTTGAGTTTGTAAAAATCCAACTGAAGTCAGTGTGGTCAGCTTGGTGAAGGAATTGTGGAGGATAGTGGGCCTTTTTAAGGCATCTGAAAATATGTTACATTTATTTTCAATCCAACTTTTTTTAAGTTGTAGGTTTTTCATTAAGTTATCTTTTCAAAATCATTATGAGAACCACATATGTAATTACACGATTATTTAAATAAAAATGGTAGATCTAGACATAGTATGGGCAGAATGATAAGTTTTGTATACGTACCTTTTCAGTAAGGACACGCTCCCTATGATATGATCGGCATCTGGACAGCTTCTGGGCGTCGAAAGGCAACATCATGGATAGTAGATTTTTTGGAGTGTCGATTTCTTTTTCTACTTTATATTTAAATTCTGATTTATTTTACCAACACAACTTCATCATGGACTTTCTTCACCCTTTGCTTGACGCGTTTTTTTCTGTTTTCAATCTTAGTTACCTCATTTATTCCGATCCCGCAGCCTCTAAAACTTGATATTTCAGTTTGGATCGAATGTGGGCCAGTTTCCCAGATAGTGATCGGATTGTTGTTGGGATGCTTGAGGGGCCATCCTAAGTTGGGAAGAGTAACTGCTGCTTTGTTCGGCATGGGCTATCGGCGCGAATGGTGGCCACGGTTGCTGAGGTACTGTTGATGCCAAAGGCTGCGAAACTGGAAAGTTGTGGCCTATTGAGCTGGTAACAGTGGCATTACTGTACCCAGTGGCAATATTGTGACCACTGGCGTTATTGTAGCCAGTGGTAACATTAGAACCACTTGCGTTGTTGTAACCACTGGCATTGTAAGCATGGGTGATATTGAAATCACTGGCGTTATTGTGGCCAGTGACAATATTCTGCCCAACCCCCTCGTATCTGTACTGATTATAAGCGTTATAATTCTCTTCTTGGTGTTGGTTAAAGCCGACATTCACCCCTACTGACATGGTATTTTGGTTTTCTTGACTTGATATGTTTAGTGGAAGTAGGTGGTTGTTTCCATGCAGATGAGATTGACGCTGCAGATGCCTTGCCTTTTGCTGGTTTTTAGGAGTGCTTTTGTGTCGGTGTCTGAAAACAATAACAATTTTATAGTGATCCGAGTCAAGTACCTTTAATTCAGTTTCCTATAATTAAAAACACAATTTGCACAATTAATGGAAGCCGACCCCAAGATTGTTTGGGAAAAGGCTAATCAGATGATGATGATGGTAACGACGCATACATACATACCTCATAGGCTGTGAAGATTTTTTTTTCGTTGTGGATCCAGCATTTACGATATGGCGGCGGCTAGGATGATCAGCAGTACCAGTTTGACCCACAGGCCCGGCATTCACGGCACAGCGGCCAAAATTATGAATGCTGCTGCCAATCTGATGAATAAGTCGTCCATCATTCATGGCACAGCGGCCAAAATCATGAATACTGCTACCAATTTGATGAATAAGTCGTCCATCATTCATGGCACAGCGGCCAGAGTCAACGCCAGCGCTGCTCTGTCCGATAATCTGCCGAGCATTCATGGCAAAGCGATCGGGATCAACACTGGCGCAGGTCGGCGTCGGCAGAGCATTCATGGCACATCGAACAGGATTATCAGTGCCGCTACGTTGCTCCACCTGCCGAGCGTTTAGGACAATGCGACCAGAATCAACGCTGTCGTTAGTTTGTTTGTTTTTCTGTTGTAAAACCTGTTGATTGTTCTTGGTACAGCCACCAGAATCATCACTGGCACTTTTCTGTTGCAACATTTGCCGAGCACAGCGACCAGAGTCCACACTGACGTTAGTATGTGTGGCTCTCTGTTGAACAACTGCCCTAGCACTCACGGCACAGCGCCCAGAATCAGGATCATTAAGAAGTGGTAAAACATTAAAAAGTTGCTCTTTAAATTGTGAACTGGCCTCTACTAGCTTTGACAGGTTTTCTGGGCTCAGTAAAGATGGAGGCTGGATTTCTCCTATAAAAGTAACTTCTGGTGTTTCATCTGGTGTTTCATTTGAGCTATGATCAAAGATATTTTTCAATTCTTCTAGTGTCCTGATGCCTTTTTCTTTTAAGAAATCCAGCATTTTCTTTTCTTCGACCATTTTTATGTCTTGGGTCAAGCAAGAGGCAAATAGTGCTTGTCAAAGAATTCTTGCTCTGCTGCTGCTGATTTTCTTTACTGATTTTTTCCTTTGGCAGAGCAATTTATTTTATTTGACGAGGCTGAAATAATTGAAAAATTTGGTGGAAAACTAGCAAGTGGTTAACCTGATTGTTATAACCACCTACGGTCATCAGTGCCCTGATTCCACCAACTTAAACGTTTTAGTAGACAATCGATTGAATGTTTTTGATAAATACCAATAGAATTAAGTACTATAGAGAAACTATCACAAAAAACCAAAAGAGTGCGAGTCTGAATCGCGCACCGAGGGTTCCGTACAAACTTATATGTTGGTGGTTTGTCCATCACGGAAATCAGATCTCTGAAGTTCTGCTCTTAGAGAACAAGTTTAATTCTGCAATTAGTATTTTACTTTTCCATATATCGATGTATGTACGACGAAGACGCCAGCAGGTCAAGCTACCCAAAACTGTAAAATTTTCCCAATCAACCTTGAATCGTATTTTGTAACAATAAGGTTGAAAATCTATTAAAGAAATTTGACAGATTGTTGTAGCTTAATATGCTGGCAAATGGTTTTTTTTGCCGCATTTATTTTAATGAGGTATAGTTCTGTAATTATCAACGATTTTCGTTTTTTTTTTCTTTATTTGTGCTATAATATAAGACCTTGCTTACAAAATTTCATGATTCTAGATGCTTAGTAAGCGAATAATAAATAATGCTTTTTTGTTGTTTTTAAAAAGAAAAAAAAATACACTAAATAAAATTGAGACGTGAACAAGACGAAAGAAATAGTACCGCTAAGACCGCTAAGTAGACCGCTTAGTACAAGCACAAAATAAAGCGGACCCCCGACGCTAAGACGCTTGGATTATTTTATTGGTTGGTTTTTTGTGTCGGGGGTTTTTTTAAATTTTTAATTTATTTTTTTTCTACCTTCTGTAGTAAGCAACGACTTATTGTCGGGCCTACGCTGTCCTCCCATACTTAAGTACTAACGCTGTAACTTAAAATATTGCAAAACAAAATGATTTTAAAAGAGTAACCATGTAGTTTCTTAGCGGTTATTCTCCATAGGAAACGACCAATTCGAACCGTGCACATTTTGTTGACGTTGTATAAGTGCCCATGTAGGCCTATGTAAAATAAAATATTTTGATTTTGATTTTGTGAAGGATCAAAACTATATAGCAATGCCACATGGCAAGAGCCATGCTAGTAGATTACGACTTTGGTCGCACTGTCTCATATTACGTGGAATTAAATAAATATCTTTGGCAAAAACATTTTACATGACATATCTTCAAAAACACACAATCGATAGATAAGGGATTTTTTTTTTGTAAATTAGTGGATCCAAGGCCCAGAACACCGCTCTCGGAAACTTAAGATTTCTTGTTTTGCGCGTGTCTTTCATATGGAAACTGCTCCTCAGTCTGGTGCATTGCTATTCCAGACAGAGACATATATATAGATTAACAGTAGAGTTTGTCTCTTATTTTTTAAACCTACATTGTTCCCTACTGGGCAACACTAGATTGATAAAATAAAAACTTCTTGCAAGTACCTAACGCTGCTTGAGGAAAATTGAAAAATGGCTTGGAATGGCATACCTGTCCGGACGAGGTCTTTTTCAAATTAACTGATAAAAAATATAAAATGTATTGTAATAAAATGAGATGAAATGTAATGTATAAAATGTGTAATTTTGTTAGTACGTTATTAAAATTCATTCAGTTTTTTTTACGAATTAGTGAGCTCTAACAAACCTATCTAATTTAAAATTGGCATAGATAAACCAACTGATACTTCGTCATTTTTAGGTGTCTGATTTAAATTATTTTTTTGCCTGAAACAATAGAGAAAAAAAATTAGAAATAATTTTAATCTTTGCACAGTCATCACCTTAATTTTTCTGGTTGAATCGAACATCTTCTTCTTCCATACTTCTTTATCATTATATCAAAAAATTCAAATCATTTCTAGCCTTAGCACTGTGTTGGTATCTAACTAAAGGCGAGACAAAACTAAAAATCAGGTATGTACGGGACTCGAACCCGTTGCACAGGAACTCGTTCTTTCCACTACCTACCATACACCACTGCGCTGTCGGCAGTCAAACTGAGTTCAACAAAAATATTTCAGATCATCAACTTACATTTTCTGCACTACGTCGCTGGTAGGCTGCTGCTTTTTCTCCAACTTTTCATGCTTTTCGTACTCGAGAATTAGCCAATTATTATTTTTTATATCTTGGCTTATTCTAGAATTAAACTGTTTTTGTTTGACTTTTTCACACAAAACAAGGCGGTATTTTGGCTGTGTCTTGTATTTTTTAATTAGAAAATTGTGCATTTTAAACTCGCGTTCTATTCTACGATTTAAATCTTTTTCTGTGACGTGTCTCTGATACAAAGAATGGAGATATGTTGAAAAATTCATGATAACAATGATCAGTACCTTTAAACATAAAAATCACTTTCGAATTTGAGTAACGGTATAATAGATAGAATTTTAGAGTTTTCAGTTAATAGTTCCGAGGCGTATTTAAAGTCGCGGTTAGTCGAAACTGACGCAGGTAAAAACAAGATAGATGTCACACGCGCCCCACAATGGGCCGCGGCTGGCGTGGTATCAAACTCGTCCTTGCTCCCGCGGAATCTACTGACGCAGCTGGAGACCTGCAAGGCCTTTTATAGTCTCAGAGGGTTAGAAATACGAGGGGGATGATAGCCACTGCCCCCTAATTTCGTCGACCAATAAGCTAGGGCTGCGCGCGCTGCATCCACCAACCCTTTGTCTACGAGATATTTTTTTTACTCCACTACACATTATACACTCAATGTTTATGCACATAAGGTTTCGAATGCTGCCAACAATGTTATCTAGTTGTGTGTTGTTGCACAGAGTTACATCCCCTTTAGGGGCCTATATACTTATAAGTTATACATATAGAACAGCTACGTATCTATATTATGTAACTAAATGGTTAGATGTACATAGGTACATATATCTCACCTTAGAGCATGTAAAACATGTAAAAAAACTTCAAATGTATATACATATTTTCGAAATCTCGTTGGCATGTTACTAGTAGGTAATAAATAATTATGTAGGTACCACATAATTATTTATTACCTACTTTAAACATGCAATCCAATTCACTTCTACATCGCTACAAATGCAATTCCTATTAAGGTATGCAGGTAAAAATAATAAATGATATCATCAATCATATTGTTGATGGTATGAGGAATGAAATGGACTCAAACTTTAAAAGAAACGAATGCTTTACATCTATTGTAACTTCACATCTAATAATAGGGTTGATAGTGCCCAACTGTTGGTATTTCTTTATACTCGGGCCCTCATTGCCAAAGTTCGTGACCCATCTTGTTCATATCTTGTCCTGTGCTCCTCAAAAATATATACCTATAGACTGGAAGATCGGCCTTTTCCCTGGTCTCTGTCCACTGAACCGAAGGCTTAGAAAAAGTGACATGCTACTTGCGATAAATATGATAGAAAAGCCTATTGAATAGAACTAAGCTACCGAAAAAGCCAGTGTCGATACTGTTGAAAATCATTGTATGGATACGTGATTACCATGCATTTCTCTACACCCTCATGACTCTGTCTCTCTCGTCAGTTATCACGTTGTGCCTGTAAAAAAACACGAATAAGTTGTAGAGATGAAGTTTTCCCTGTTTTCGTTCTGTAATCCCGAACGCTACGCAACACCGACCGGCCGGCCGGCGGCTACAAACTAACGTTTTTGTTACCGACGGCAATGTTATGTAAGTACGTAGTGAACTGAAAGACCTTCCCACTACATTATTCCTAAAAATATAACTACGCCTGGGGTTTTTACGCGACTCACGAATACCTTAATTTAAAAAAGAGAACATTATTGTCTATTTAGTGAAATAATAGCCAGACTAAAGGACATCCCCCAGATTGGGCTAATTTCAAAAGTCTCTCCGACTCTTTTTTTTATTCGCCAGTATAACTTCATCCATAATAGCACAGACAGAACCTTCGGCAGATTACGGAGCGTAGCCAGGCTAAGGACGTTGATCCTTCCTTCCTTCCCCCTACATCGGGTCCACGCAGGGCCCGTAAAAAGCGTCAGTGAGACTCCTTACTGTGCCATACCTCCCTGCTATAATTAGTGTCAAGCACTACATGGTGGATAGTCTTGGCATTCGTGGTAATCATTATTACTAATAAAACATGGGTACAGAACTTAGCTGGCATAATAAAAAATGTTTATACCTATAAGTTCTAATAAATTATTGTGTTTATTTTAGTACAAAATACAAAATAAAAATAGATTAGCCCAATCTGGGTGTTCTCAGATATTGTGTGGTTGAATAATTTCTCGGTGAATTGACTTACGACTTATGTGTAATAATAAAAAATGTGTAGGTATTATGTTATGCTCTATTCAAACAATAAGTTTGTTTTGGTTGGTCGGCGCACTTTTGAGGCTGGGTGAACTCCTTTGTTAAGCGTCAAGCAAAATACCATTTTAGTTAGTATTTAGCTTGTTTCCTATCACAGGAAACGTTTGATATTTCAGTCCCTTTTAAGTAAAGTTACATTAGTTATCTTATTTTAAGTTTCGCGTACTAGAAATGGTAAAAATAAGGATGCGAATAATGAACATAACTTTGATATAGGTACCTACAGCCATCATCATCATTTTCATCTTCCTGCCCTTGTCCCATGTTATTTGGAATAATAAATAATAATAATAATTTCTTTATTGCCACAAAAACAGGTTACCTACAGTTTTTTGAGACCCTGGCTCAAGAGCTAGGTTAGAGTACCTTTATTTCAGGAGCCGACGAGGAATCAAAATCAAAAGTCATTTATTCAAATTAGGCTGATAATCAGCACTTTTGAACGTCAAAATTACAAGAGACAGTCCCCCAAAACGCCCGCCCTTCGCCGCTGGAAAAAAAAATACGAATCGAATCGAATTTTAAATCGAATTTACTCCAATGCAGATCTCTATAGTCAGCTAGATATTTCTTCCCAAATTTCATTGTTCTCCTTCCTACCGACGAAGAAGAAATACGGCCATTAATACTTTTTTTTTTAAACGAGTGTGCAGTAGGCGTGGATATACATCCGGAACTTTCTTAAAACTATTTGCTGATATTATTGTTCCTCCACTTACATTCATTATGAAATGTCTCTTTCTCTTCCTGGGTATTTCCATGTGCCTTCAAGAAATCCAGTATTGTACCCATATTTTTATTAGGTACTGTGTCGACAATTATAGATCAATCTCCTATACTTCCAACGCTATCCAAAATATTAGAAAGATTAATGAATTCCAGACTTACTAATTATCTTGAAGAAAATTCCCTCTTATCTCCATCACAGTTTGGTTTTCGATCTGGTAGGTCAACAGCTCAAGCAGTCCATGAACTAACTGATTACTTAGTCAATAAACTAGACAGCAAAAAAAGACCTTAGCCATTTACCTCTATTTAGCTAAAGCATTTGACACAATATTTGTTCCCATTTTGACAAATAAAAATAGGAAACATGGGCGAGAGAAGTCAGTCACTTCAACTTTTTACAGACTGTTTGTCGGACCGAATGCAAATTACTAAAATAGATAATTGGATAAGTGATGAACTACGTAATCAGTACGGCGTTCCACAGGGCAGCATCCTCAGCCCAACGTTTATTATTATATAAATGATTTATGTAATATTATGCTACAAAACGAAAAGATCATAACGTTTGCGGATAATACTGCTTTGGTATTCGATGCTGATACGTGGGAAGAGGTTCAACATTATGCTCAAAAAGGCTTCGGCTACTTGTGATAGTTGGATTTGAAATCATCAAATGACCCTTCCTGCTCTGGGTGGAGCGGAAGGGAGTGTCAAACTTGTACTGACTAAAACCTATCCATGTTCCTTCACCCTTTGCGTTCCAGGGCCACGGTATCTCTTTCCAACAGTCCCGCAGCCCTGGCAGGTATTACAACCTCAGAACCTTCCCGATTTGCTGACATCTCCTTCAGTTTCTTTCCCTTACGAATGAATGACGCTACTTATATCACTATCAAAAACTGAATGTAGTTTTTCTTTGCTACTGAATTGGTTTACCTACCTGTAGGTAAATTTAGGGTACGGCCTCTCGCAAGTACAGTAGCTGAATTACTATGGTCCATACTTAGTAATTGGCCGATAGTATGAAAATCGAGTGTAATCCTTTTTTATGAAGCTTGGTTTTTAGCATTGACCCTGAGCATTACATTTCACTTGAAGTCAGAGAATGTCACGACCACGCGACGCGAACGTTTGATGCTTGACGCATAAATCGACGCGTCACATGATTTTACGTAAGATTTAGCTAGTAGGTATAGCAGATATACAGTATGTGCTAGTATAGTAGATATACAATGTGTGTTTTAAATGTTAATCCGAAGATTATTATCTTTACATAGTATAAAACAAAGTCGCTTCCTGTCGTCTATACGATTAGATCTTTTAGCCTTTTGAACGCCTGAGCATAAACGCACGCACGGGCCGTCCACGCTAAGCCACAAATTTACCGCAAATACTAACAAATGAAATAGTGCGTGGAGTCCCTCCGCGCGGAAGAAGTGAATTTTCGTAATACTACACGCATGCGTTCGAGTGCCACACATTCACTCTCGTTATTTTATTGAGCTTCTAAATAATATTTTGTTGTTTTCTTGTGGTACCTATTATTTTTATTACAAAACTATTGCCTACATAAGTTTATCGAGGTTATGGAAATTGAGCGAATGCTGGTCACACCGAATCGAAGAGTCGAATGCATGACTGTTTGCACGCCATCTTGCGTACCTAGTAGAACTACGTAGTCACAAATCTTGTAATACTGCCATTACTTTTTTTTGTTGTTATCCTAATTTTTGAATTTTATGTTAAAGCAAACTTTAACCGAGTGATAACAATGTGTATAACCACAAATTGTGCATGTGGTGTTAGCCTTTAATAATTGTTAATTGTTACACTTATAAATGCAGGTGAAATGATATTATAAATGTACTGTGTAAACAATTGTTGGCTAACCAAATAAATAAAAAAAGGATTGTGTGGTTTTATGAAACCACGGTAAAAGTGAAACTTTTTTTTACACTATAGACATTTAACTAAAAAAATTGGGAGCGCCTTTCACTTTATCACTACTCCGCGGCCGACCGTCACGCGACATGCAACACACAGACGAAAAAGTTTGAGACGATGTAATAAAAGTTTCACTTTAATAAATAAATAAATTACTCTTAGTGAGTTTTAGAAAATATTCCCCCTCCATGGTAGCGTTAAACTTGTTCAAAATCAAAAGTCATTTAATCAAACTAGGCTGATAATCAGCACTTTTTGAACGTCAAAATTACAAGAGACAGTCCCCAAAAACGCCCGCTCTTCGCGGAACTTGTTGGAAGTCGCATAAGAAGTTTCACTTCAAAAAAACGGATTTCAAACCTACTATCAACTTATCTCTTGTTAAGACATTGAATATTTAAGATAGCGTTTTTAAGATATATAAATAAACACACAAAAATAAAAGATTTTAATTTTATTTCTTGTTATTGTGCACCACATTTTTTGCTACATATTTGTGTCGTTGGTATACAGAGCACGCGCTTGCTTGTCACGTATATGTGACAATGGAGTTAAGAAGGTTAAAGCTACATACGCAATGGATGTTGATGCTGTTTTCATCAATAGATAGAATGATACAAAAGAAAGGTTTAAGTATATGTTTAATTTATCCCTGAAAACACATCAAAATTTACACGCGAACGAGCTCGCGGGCAGCAATTTAGTTATATAATAATCTCACTTTTTTCGTCTATCACAGAGGTTTTTAATTTTATTAAAAGCACTAGCTGAGCTTCACGGTTTCACCCGCCCCCGGCAACCGACTCGCCGCGTAGCCCGCGCTATTACTTCTTTTTCAATTAGCCTTCTTCCTGGTTTTTTTTTCTTTACTCTTTTCCGAAGGATAATAAATTAAGAAAATTATAAAATCTGATTGATAGCGTCAGAGATTAGCGCGTTCAAATAAACATACAAACTCTTCAGCTATACCTACAATATAATAGATATACAACCTGTTTTTTTATATCCCATAACTCTAGGGTTATATTCTGTAGGTAAAAATAATACTAAAACTCCTAGAATAGGTGGTCCAAAAATGCATAGTTTCAGAGATATCATCAATCATAATTTGCTTAGGTCAAAAATTATCACCAGTATGACGAATCTTTACTTTTGCGAGGTTGCCAAACTTCGCAGTAGTGTAGTAAAATAGTAGTAGTTTCATTGATGAATACGAGTAATTATTTTTCTTCAACCCAATAATTCGTAATTAAAGCTAACAAAAGGCGACAAAAAAAAAATTTTGATTGAAACATAATTCATACGCAACTTGATTCTTTGATATGGTCTCAATCATATCCTAGAGTTATGGGATATAAAAAAACAGTTTGTACACATAGAATATACTGTGTTGTACAAAATTGATATTATCTTCCAGCCAGACCGTTTGGACCGGCTAAACGAACTTTAAATAAAAAGAGGGTCGGCACCCGTGGCACTAGTGCCGCCTATCGTGTCAAAAACCCATCTTTAGAGATATTAACAACTTTACATCCTTTCTTTCGTTGAAATCATTTGGGTTGTTTCGGAGATTAACGTGTGTTAACATAGTGCAAATCCCCAGGGTTATCCGAAAATACCCTATGTTTTTTCCATGATTATTAGTACTTTTAGAATTCAAGTTTCTTCAAAATATGATTGAAACCGATTAGAAAAAAAAACTCTTTAATTTTAATCGGCCTTTTCACATTTTTTAAAGATACCAAAAGGCATTTTCTTATCTCATTAGCACCAAGAGTAGCGACATCTACCTTACTACCTACACAATGGGAAAGAAACTGACAATAGATGGCGCGTTTTTATGATTGGCATGTATTTGTCTAGCTGAAAACTGCTGCCAGATGGCGCTAAATGTTTTGACTTGTCGCCAATCTTGCTTTATTCACGATCATCACTCGACGCTCTCTCGTGGCGCTAGTAAAACGAGGTTCTAGCAAACTGCTCCATTATTCGATAGATGGCACTGTGCCATTGACGCTATTTTCTAAATGCTTCACTGAGAAATTCTTCCTGCTTCATCATTCTCTTGCCCTAATCCAAATTTATTTAATGTTGTCGCAGTCTTCTTCTTCCATACTTGTCTATTACTCGATCTTCTTATCAGTCACCTCCTTTTTAGCATCCTTCACACAGTCCATCTATCGAAAACAGCCAGGCACGGGCCGGCACTACAATGCCGACTGACCCGGCTCACTTATTAAATGATATCCTTCGGAAATAACGGTGATGCATTAATGTCATCATCAGGCCTGTATATTTATAATCGACTACTTGCTTGCAATTACGAGTGGAAGCGCCGATGTTAACGAGAGAAAAAATAAAATGCAAACCATATTGTAAAACTTTGTTCTAATATTCTCGCTTATTAATAATCTCAAAAAAACCTTCTATAAATGTAATAGCATGAACCATCGTAGCCAAGTATCACCTTAAATTATTATTGTAAATGCACTTTGTGCCTCATATATACATTATTACATATTAGTTAATAAAAATATCTAAAATAATATTCTAATTTTATACATAGTTCAAAAAATGTTTTATAATATTTTATACATAGTTCAAATAATGTTTTAAAGCCTTCCCATTTAAAATAAATGTTAGGTATATTATTTAACAGTTACCTCACCAGATAAATTTAATCATATTTTTATGTCCACCTTACATCTTAGAAACTACTTTCTGGTTTTTATTAATTATTTTATTTACTACGACGTGTCCCTCATCGTAGTACGGGTTGAAGTGTTGCCGAACTTTCTTCCACCATACCCCAATGTTTTTGAATTTTGCGCTCGGATCATAACCACTCATTCCTAGAACAAAGAAAAAACATTATCAAGCGAGTCAATTGTCAACAGTGCCCGACTAATAATCTCATTCAGCGCAAAAAGATCTATGTAGCATTCTGCGAAACTTACGAGGCTGTTCCAATTCGCAGGCCGCCAGCAAGTCGGCAACTGTGGGAGTGTTGCCAGTAATAAAATCTGTGCCTCTGCCTAGCCATTTAGTGTCGAACTCTTTGAGTGCAGCCTCCATGCGTCCCTCGTATCCTGCTAGAGTTTTAGGATCCACTTTCGTGCCAAACACCACTGGATTTAAATACTGTAATGGAAGAAAATTGAACCGATTACAGAAGATAACGACACTGTCACACTCCAGTTCATAAAAGAGAGTCTATGGAGTTTCCTGCCTGTTCTTCTCCTTCTTATACATAGACCTACACTTTGGCATTACAAGGTGTAGGTCAACTACAATAATTTTACAGTTATGCCTTGTGATTGTGTAGCTTCATCTTTCTGTTTTAGAGAATTCAAAAGGAAAGCAATCAAAAAGTAACCTTACAAATTGTAACCATTTGAACTATGCTCAAAGGTCAAGGTCAAGCCAATATTTGAGAAAAAAACGGTCTATCAATTGATCTGAGGAAAAGCACTGGCCCACTGTGGGAGAAAGTGGCAAGAGAGTGAGATGAGTGGACGTGGGCCCTCTCCATTCAGGGCTAGAGAAGGGATTAGTGTCTCGAGGACATGCTACAAAGAATAACTGTGATTTTTGTTTTTAATATTATTTCTCTCTTGGAATTACTACTCTTGTTGCTGAACTGAGAATTGAAAATCCAACAGTGTTCTTTTACTTAGGCTTTAATTTATGCGTCGCCGAGTGGTAATGAAAACAATATTTCTATATATTTCTATAGTATCTAGTTTTACTTACTTTAACCCTGAAGTACATAGCACAGTGTAACCTAATTCCAGTGTGTTGCCACTCCAGAAACTCTTCAACCCGAGCTTGTGCTTTTGACTCTTTAGGGTACAAACTCTCTGGTAATAAATTCTCTCTGGATAGGTATTTCAGGATGGCAATACTGGAAAAACATTTTTTTTTATTAGATACAAGCTCTGGTCAACATTGTCCTGATTGGAGGACAGAAGTTTTCCCATGGAAACATACTACTTGTATATAAGGCTTCTATATCTTATTCAATGCTAGAGTTAATATGTATGTGTCTGCCTTCGTCAACTAACATTTACTAGACAGTACGTGAAAGGTCCAATTTGTGGAGAAACATCTTTAGGATTTGGCTGGTGTTGATGATATAGGCGTTAACTTTCTATATCATACAGCACAGCGTAATTCAGCATGACTAACACTTTGAAATTTTATTTGTGTTTTATGCATGACTACGGAATACTATTCATGCTGCTTATTTGTGAAAAAGACAGTGCTATACAGTTTATATTGCTAGTAGTTTCTTCCATGTTATAGCAGGGAATAGACAAATCTTATAAATCGATCATTCTTTCCCCGCACTGAGCAGGAGTAAAACAACATTGTTTTGGGGAGGTCATGGTACCAAACAGATTAATATTATTTTAAGGTGAAAACAAAATTTTCCTGCAATAAAATTGTTTTGTTAACGGTAATGGTTTAATAATAAAAAAATATTTTACTTAATAGAATCAGGGGCCTTGCACTGATATCTATTAAGTAAAATAATAGTAAATCACATGAACTTCAATAAACACACCTTTCAGTTAAAATGAATCCATTATGATCAATAACAGGTACCTTCTGAAGTCTATTTATTGCAGTATACTCCTCAGAATAATGTTCACCTGAAAAATACAAATGAAACTTAGCTGCACGAAATATTTATAATTTTTAATCTTAAATTTGATTTTTGACTGCTTCAGTATGTACCTACTGAAGCAGTCCAGTACAAGCAGTCAAGTACAATGACTTTCTCGGATATAAATCTGTTGTGGTGACCGTAAGAGGCATACAGAAATATTATAGCTAAGGAGCATACCTACACAATATATTATGGATTATGACAAGGTAATTAGTTACTCACATACAAAAAAATAACACAATCGGTTCAACCGTTTAGTTAAGAGATAATTATGATGCCTCAGAAAGACACGTTTTACTTATATCTAACAAACTTACCTCCACGTAAATTGACGAATTTAGGCTCAAAATCACATTTTATTGACTTCAATAATATATAAAGAGCCCTTGAGGGCTGCGACATAAGATCACAATACAGTTTTACAGACATTTTATTTGTAATTTAAATGAATTTAAAATGGATTTTAGGAACGAACTTTGGACTTTGGAAGTTTGGATTTTAGTAATGTTTTGATTCTGATAAAAATACACACGGTAATTTGACCTTTAACTTTTATTTGATATGGTCGAAAACTGTTCGTGAAAGAACCATAAATTCCAGAAATTCCACTGACAAATAAAATACACAAAACTTGTTTATGTCTGTTACTGTCATGCATGCAAAACTTTGATGACTTGGTTTTTTTCGTTCTGGATCTAAATCCTGTCAATTTCAAAACCATTTTAAAAAACCGGCAGCTTATTCTTAACACTTGACTCAAGCAACCAAGCAGCTTCGATCTAACCACAATAAGTTATCAAAAGTATAAAAGCTTTTAATTAGAAGTTTTACTAGAGTCAAAGCATCACACAATTGCATTTAGTCGATTACTGACAGATGTAAAAGCGTTCTTAATTTCGACTGTGTATAATCTATGTTTGTGCATCTGCATTGCACCACATCACTATAGATCGAGTATATTTTTGGTGTGACGCTGATCTCGTTCGGGAAAAAATACATTTATTAAATTTCTTTTACCATTTATTGACTGCGACATGGCGTCGTTAGATCTTTTAACGCCTCATATACCTAAAATCAAAATACCCAACTCTCAGCAACTGATCTACAAAGATGAGTGTGTGTATTCTTTTGACAATCCGGTGAGTTGCACTTTTTATTATAACCTGCAAATTTATATTTTCTCTGTGTTAAAATCTATCATAATCAGCATTAATTCCACTCGGTTTAGCTATGAAACGTAAAAAAAATATTCTTTTATTCCGTGTGATACTTATTGTTTTTCTCATTGATATAATATCTGGTCTGAGAATTCGATTTATTGTTTGTGTAGGTGGTAGTCCACCAGTAACAAAAGGGATATCGAAAATCCTGCACTATGAGAAAACTACTCGATTATGATAAGAACATGTAACTTTCCCAAACAAACATGGTTTTTTTTGCGAACATTTTTACGAACAGCTCTTTATTGGGGCGGGTCGCATTTCAATGCATTTACTGTTACCTCAAGATTTCCATTCTACTGAAGGATGCAATTTTTGCTCGTCTACATCTAATTTGTGACTTATCTTCCTGGGATGAAGTAATAGAGCTATGATGTCCATATTTTGAGGATAGTGCTATGTATCTGTATTAATAAGTGAAACAAGTCTCAGTTGAAGATTTTTTAATCAGAAAAATAATAGTCCACTTCAACAAAACATTGGACACCCCTTTTTACTAATATCTTACAATAATCAAATTCTATTCAAATAGGACTAACAGAATTATCTCTAAAATATTTAGTATTCATAAAGTTTTTCACTGCTTGATACACATTGGCTATAACATTAAAAATAGAAGTCCTCATCCCATTCATAGAGTAGGAACATAATGTGAGAGTTAGAAATGTGTCAAGCATTACGGGGCTCCAGAACAAAATATTATACAACAGTTCTCTACTCACATATGTCTTAACATTCTGTTTTTTAAGTGCCATCACATGTATTTTCGTCAAAATTACTGTTGAGATAGTGATGGGAACGAAATAACTTACAACAGTTATAACAAACATGAATAAAAGTAACTTCTTGTTATCTAAAAAACATATTTTCATGCAATCATCTTTCTCTGCTTTAGGTGTCCTGAATAACGGAGCTGTTGTCACATTAATATCAGCATAATGAGTTTCATTTCGTAAATTGGCAATGATTTTATAAACATTCTTAACTACAGAGTCAAACTTTTCCGTATTATTTGGGTAGTTCTCATATATTTCAAAGTAATTTGGCATGTTTGTGCGTAATTGAAGTGTGTGGTTCATAGTAATTATTGTGGAACAGTTATTCTTACTAATATCCAAGAGAGCCATACAGGAATCACCCAAACTTCGAACATCACTCACAGATATATTCCTTTCCTTCACATCCATTGAATACATGGAAAGTGTTATAAGAACAGGTAAAATCCACTGTATAGCCACTGTTATAAAACTGAAATACTTTTTCCAGAAAGAAAATAGTCCTTCAAGTGTGCCTCTGGTTTGTACTCTAAAATTATCCCCGAGCTCCCGCACTGTGCTTTCATCTTCGTCCTTCTTCACGTCAGCTATCATTTTGTAATGCAAGTAGTTGTCTATGACCAAGCTTAGGAAACTGTTCACCAGGGACACAACAAGAGGACCGTAGCTCATCAGAACTGATGTAAAGTTGCAACTGATGTCTTCATGCTTCATCATTACCGATGATCTTTCCTCCATATCACCCATTTGCACATTGATTGGACTTAGTTTGTAGACTGCGCGACTTATAAAGGCGATTCCAATACATGTAAGGAGGATATTCTCTGATAAGAGCACAGAGGGAAAGGCTGCATTACTTTCTTTCACCATTCTCCTTAGATTAAACAAACTTAATGTAAAACCACACAGTATTAGGAAGCTCCCTAAGTACAAATCTACAGAGTTAAACATGGCTAAAAAAAGTGGTAACTGAATACAGTACTAGTTCTGACAGTGTTGTGTGCAGAATGGGACATTGCCTGCCCCCATGTTTTTTGCTTGACAGTGATAACTGTTATCAAGTATGTAAATTATGGGGGCGCTTTTTAAATGTTGTGTTGTTAACATAAAAGAAAACTTTTATAAAATATACTTAGTACTTTGGTACCTGCATTCAAGTGCCATTCCATTGTTCATTTTCTATTTGTCTTGATTAATACGGATTGTGTCCATTGGTACTTACGATAAATAGAAACAACAGGTTTTAGACATTACAGTTGTTCTAGACGAGTTTTCTGAGATGAAAAGCTTCATTTTAATACAATGACCCATATTTATATTGCAAAATGATAATATGAAATGAAAAATACCTGATTTTGTTTCAGGAGTCAGATACAGGTCTCTACATATCCCTGGTGAGCTACCTCGGCTTCGGGCGCAACTACGTTGAGCAGTACTTCCAGAAGACGGGCAACAATGTCTTCCTGCACATCAAGAGGGATAAGAAACCTGTAAGTCTGAGCAATACATTTACCAAAACTGGCTGTTCATTGTTGTTTAGACCAGTGTTCCACAAACTTTTTGTGCTCGAGGTACATCTAGGAAATTAGATTTTTTTTTAAGTTCACCATAAATGAAAAATGTCGGTGTAGGTATTTTTCTCCAGTCTGTGGCTTCTTCTTCTTTACGGGGTTTAGGTTTTCGCACTTAGTCCCTTAAGTGGACCATTGTGCGTGAGCCATAGTGGCCGTTACTCGAACCAGCCCACCTCCCTTCAGAAGCAGATCACACTTCCTGGTCTTCTCAGGGCATCCGCAAGGGATCTTGGTGTTCCCACGGTCTCCTCGCGAATCTTGGTGACGCCGGTGCACTCAAGCAGCACATGCGCCACCGTTTCCTCCGCATTCATGCATGCTCTGCATAGGGGAGTATCAGTGATTCCAGCCTGTGTCTATTTAACCTTAAGAAATAACCTTATTTTTCCATGGCACACCAACTAATGACCACGGTACACCAGTGTGCCGCGGGACACGCTTTGCGGAATACTGGTTTAGACAACACCATAAGTAAATAGGATGCTTTTCTGCGTCATAGAACACTTGAGTAGCAGGTAACCAATCCCATCTGGTTGAGAATTTGAGATGATATCAAACGTTTGATTCGAAAAATGTGATCAAAATTGGAACCTTAATTAACTAAATTTGTTATTTTACATACACGGTGTAAATCACCTCATCACGAAGCCGTCAACCAAGCATTCTGTACATGAAACTAAGTAACTTTATGCAAAAATTATTGCTGGGAAACGACTTTTTTTTGGGGGGTGTAAAATCATGTTTTGTGGTAGAACTCAATGTAACGCACTCAAAACATTGTGCTGATGGACGGATTGATAAGTACGGGGGTCGCGGAGGTGTTTAAAGTAAAAATCTTACATTAAAAACTTGTATTTAAAAAAAAACTTGTCAAAAAGTTGGAACTTTGACCCCTAATATCTCCGTAACTAGAAGGTTCCCAGGTATGGTGTAGAACAAAAAAATTATCGCAATGACAGGGAGAACCAGTGCCTTTCGGCTTCGTTAAGAGGTGTTTTACACCCTTTACTTAACAATTTGTACAATTTATGTACACACTAATTACATAGTAGAAGAAGGGAACAAAAAGATAGGTACAAAGATGATGCTTATTTCTAAAGAAATTTCGTCCAGCATAACTGCAATATCCACAAATGCTAAATTACAACATTATTTATTACCAGATCCCAGAGCCAGAGCAAACCGGCGATGGTCCAGAAAAGAAGATCACGCGGCTAGCGATCGGCGTGGAGGGCGGGTTCGACCCCGCGTGTGGCAAGCCCAAGTTCACGTACACAGACAACTACAGCATCGTGGTGCTGCCTGGCTTCCACACATACCCATGGCCTAACACTGCCCTGCCTGATGTTGTAAGTTATTTACTTTTTACAATTGCATTGCTAGTACATCGAGATTCCCTAGTCTAAGACTATGCACAGTCTTCAAAAAAAATAACAACTACATAAATTGATTTGCAATAAGAAAATTGAGAAGGAATTAAATGCAAATAATTATATTCTTATTTCAAATGTTTCTTTAACTTTGACAAGGATAAATATTATTCTACAATTGGATGCCTTCGTTCTAAAAGTCACTAAATCCATTTTCTTTGATTTGAGAAAAGATCATTTAAAGTGCAATACTTCTTTTTTTTTATACTGGTGTTGTTAATAAATTACAATAAATTAATATGATATTCTTAAAAAAATATATTATTATTATAATGATCAGTATTAAATACTTAGCATACAGGACTTGATCTTATCAAAATGTATTTAGTGACTTTTAGAACAAAGGCATCCAATTTCATATTAAAAAATCTCTCTTTTTATATGAAATCTTCTTCGTATCCATGGCACGACAGTGTCGCAAATCTTTCCTGTCAAAAACTTCGTCACCTAAACGGCGTTGTCGGTAACATCGCAGAAGTCAACATGCCTGCATATTTGCAACATAGTTTTCGCCACATCTCCGGATCAACCACTTCTTACATCATCTGCCTAGTCTTTTTCAACTATGTTGGAGTTAGTTTCCAATCTAACCGGATGCAGCTGAATACCAGTATTTTACATACTATACGGTGCTGGTTAATACAATACACTTTGGTAAGACTGCAGCCACTCCTTACACTGACATTATAATTATGTCCTCTGCAGATAAACAAGGCCGTCCAAGCCGTGATCGACGCGGAATCCCCATTCAAGATTGCCGAGCTAGCCGCTCTGCAAGGCACCTGGGATGGAGAGAAACGGGAAGTCTCTGTGTGAGTGACAATACTTTACTATAATACTCCTTGCTTGAATGACAATAGAATAGAGATTACATGAGATTTGACAAAATGTAGGTTTAATTGAACAATCTCGCACCATTTGACATAGCGAGATGTTCTTTTGTTTATCATATTGCCAGCAAATCCACAACATTCTATTTTTCCTGCAGCATGTAGTAGTACATATCCGTTAACCCACCGAATACTTTTACTGGTCAACTTCAACGACACTTGAGTGTCCAGTACTACTTACGCTGCCAACACGTTCTTATTACTACTTACGTTTTTAAGTTGATCGCAAGATAAGCGAGGCTATCTTTTGGGCCTGGCTACTTTAATTGGATGTACCATTGATACAAAACCGTGCCTCGGAAAGCACGTTAAGCCGTTAGACCCGGCTGTTATTTTGTTATTTGCAGATCTTTGAAAGTGGTTACAGGTATGTAGGTAGAAGGTGGTCAGGTAGTGAGTTTCGGGTCGTGGGATTATCGTATTAATATTATTCAGCTGCCTCTGGTTAAACTGGAAGCCTACCCCAACACAGTGGGGAAGAGGCTAGGCAGATGATAATGTACCATTAATACAAAAGAAGAAGAACGCACAGTTTATTAAAAACTCCCTCTTTTCCAGCCACGCGGTAGACTTGAAGCAACTAGACAACGGCGTGAAGATCCCGCCGTCGGGCTGGAAGTGCGACAAATGCGACCTCGCCAACAATCTGTGGCTAAACCTAACGGACGGGTCTGTACTGTGCGGGCGCCGGTTCTTCGACGGATCCGGGGGCAATGATCATGCTGTTAGTATTGAGTTTATTTTTATATTGAATACTAGCTGACTCGCGCAACTTCTGTATCAAAAGGAATAAGTTTCCCCGGTTTAGCAAAATTTTTCCATGATTCCTCTATAAATGGGTTATCCAATGTTAAAATAATTTTTCAATTCTAACCAGTAGTTCCTGAGATTAGCGCATTCAATCAACCAAACAAATAAACTCAGCTTTATAATTATAATTAGTATAATATAGATATACTGGAAAATGGCTCAATGTTTGAATAGTACTAACTTGCAAAAAATAATTTAAAAATAACTTTACAACTCAGGTATGAGAAATACGCCTGCCATTGGCAGGAGTGGTACTGATTATTTTTGTTGGGACAGCATGAATGTGTTATAATGATCACATAGTATTGAATTATACAGCCTAAACATTAAAAAAATACCTAAAACGTGATAATTTTTATTACATTTTGACCTCACAACAAAGTTTAAAGGTGATTATTTCTTGCCTACAGGTAGAACACTACCGTCAGACAGGTTTCCCGCTAGCCGTGAAGCTGGGCACCATCACAGCAGATGGCAAGGGCGATGTCTTCTCCTATGCTGAAGACGATATGGTAGAGGACCCGTTCCTCGCCGACCATCTCAAGCACTTCGGCATCAATGTGCAGCAGTTGCAGAAGGTAGATTGACCATGCAATGGGTTTCTTAGCCTTTCTTCTCCATATAAAACTACCCTTGTCTACCCTTTGAGTGGGCAATTAGAATCGTTCCAAAGTGCAATCAAAAGTGCCTCTTAGGGGCCTAAAAAATAGATAGATAAATGGTTTGACTATGACTTTGCTAGCCATGGATTTGTTCGTTGCGTGGCGGTAGGTCACTGTGGATGATCCTGCCTAGGTAAAACAGTAAGTACACCTGCGTAACTTAGCTGTCGGCTGTTGTGAAGCGGCGCCTTTACAGTTAACTTAGCCTTTTTATGTATGACTAGCTTTTGACCGCGTATTCGCTCGCGTTATTGTTGGAAATTATTCCATGGGATGATGTAGCTTCTCATTAAAAGGTATTTTCATCAGTAGTTCCAAAAATTACCCCCTATATCCAAATGTTACCTCTTTATAATATTAGTGTAGATTTCTTCATAAATGATATTTGATCTCAATGAAAAACCTTTACAAATTGAAGCACTTTATCAAATGTATCATTCCATTTCAGACGGACAAATCAATGATAGAGTTGGAGCTAGAGTTGAACCAGCGAAGCGGTGAATGGAACACCCTGCAGGAGTCGGGCAGCGAGCTGCGACCGCTGTGCGGGCCTGGTCTCACGGGACTCAACAACCTCGGGAATACTTGCTACATCAACAGTGTTGTGCAGGTTTGTTCACTACCTTTAATTACAGACAGTTACCTACTTACAAAAAAAGTAAATTGTTTATTGGTAAAACAAGTATACTGAAATATTTTGTTTGAATCCTCCTTTTAAGCAGATAGTGCCTGTTTTATGAGAGTGGATACAGGTCACAGAAACAGCTATATTCAGATCAAAAGGCCACTGCCAGAAAGTGTGACAACCAGACATACCCGTCTAACCTAATTGAGTTGTGAAGGATAGATAGTTAGTTTCTTCATGTAAAATACTGGTATTCAGCTGCATCCGGTTAGACTGGAAGCCGACCCCAAATGTAGTTGGGAGAAGGCTAGGCAGATGATGAGATCAAAACGGCAGTGACGCCGCGTTGTAAGACCATGGCCACCTACAGGGCCTAAGCCATTACGAAAAAGATCAAAATGGATATAACTTTGCTCTTTTGTGGTCTATGGTTACCATAGTCATTTGCCATTGTATCCTAAAAGACAAATGCGTGTTACTAGGTCGAATCGAAACGGCAAAGCAGTATTTTCGTGATTCTACTTGTACTTCTTTTAAGTGAAAAGACAGTCTCAGTCCCCGTATCTTGGATAGACTCTTTAGCTGCTTAGGGTCATCCATAAATTACGTCACACGAATTTCATGATTTTTTTGCCCCTCCCCCCGTCCTTGTCACAGCTGGTCACATTTGTGAGACTTCTCGCCTCCCTAGTGTGACGTCACATATTTTGCAAATTTACATTTAGAAATTAATGAATAAAAACAGCGGTTCCGAAATCAGTTTTATTTCCATTTAAATTATTTAATATCTGTAAATATAAGAAATTGTTTTGTCGACCACTCGCTCTACTAGTGTTGCACGCCGACCGCCGAGGTGCCCTTTGATAATTGCCGCCAAACGCATTTAGTATAGTTGTACATTATAATATACATACACTGAGGTATTACTACTACGTATAGAGAAGACAACGCGTTGCATGATTTTGCGCCACGCTTTGCGGTGAGCTGTACTGCAACCATCCAGTGAGTATCCAACGCCCGCAAAGACATGTCGTGTTTGTCTCGCATAAATAACAACATCAAAATGCCTGGTTGTATACTTAAAGACTACAGTAAACAATCCAGAACATCAAAAAAAAATGATGGTATGACATATCATCAATAAGTACACATATAAACGTTTAAAACTCTGATTTAAAGTTTTTCGCGATGTAATAATGCTCACGAGAATCGGGTTGCCGGGCGCCGCCTTTTTGCAATACAACATACGACTTGCAGTTACACTACGTTGAACGAAACGCGTAAGCGCCATGAAATTCCTGGCGCTTATGACGTTTTGGTCGCGAGAAAACTATTCCCTCTATGTGATCTAGCGCTGCATGTTGTAATAGTTTGGTTAGACGACATAACTATTCTTTTAGCGCTGCAGCTAACTTTACTTCTAACTCTTACAAAAATGAAGCAAATCTTTTGTTCGGCGTGTCTGTTCTATACGCTAGTAATATAGTTCAATGTATACATAGTTGTTTAAGTTTTGAGGTTTTCGTGAAGTAATAGTTTAAAGTTCGTGTTTTATCACTTAGATTAAAATAGATTTTGAAATGTGACGTCACGAAATTTAGGATCCCTGCCACCCTCTTGTCACACAATGTCACACTTCGTCGACCCCCTCCCTCCCCCTTAAGTGTGACGTAATTTATGGATAGCCTCTTAGTAAAAAGTTTTCGTAACTGATTTCTACTTGAGCTGTATGTAATAGTAACCGGTACATTTCCTTAGGTAATGTTCTGCATGCCAGATTTCGTGCGTCGTTTCGTGGACGGCGCGCCCGAGATCTTTTCCACCTTCCCCGAGGATCCTGTCAATGATTTCAATGTCCAAACGTAAGTACTCGCTATTTAATTCAGAGGATTCTTTTATTTATTTAATTATTGAAGCACAAATAAACAGAGGTGGACATAATGGCATGTGCATTTACTGCCAGTCAACCTTTGGGTGATGCAGAGACAAAGTGTTGTAATTGCAATGCCGAAAATTCAACAACAAGGAAATGAAATCAACATTCGGTTTTTTATGCGTAAAAAAATTTGTGACTACAGAGTGAAAGTTTTCCGGGCGTTATAACTATATTGATCGGCCAGACATATAAAGCGTTTATTGTAAAAAGAAAAGATGTGAAGAGTTCAGACTCTTACCTGAAGGATTGGGCTCATTTAAAAAAAAAACAATAAGAAAATACCTTTCATATAGAGAGGGGTTTTCCCTACAAGAGGCACCTTATATAATAATATATTGTAATTGGAATGGAATTGTTTTCAATCCTATGTTGTCTGTCTACAAGTACAAAAACTAAAAATAAAAGCTTTTAATGATCAGTTCATTTAGTTTTCCTAATGACATTTCGATTAACTATATATATGTGTTTATGAAAGTTGTAGAAATTAAACAAAATTACAAGAGACTTTATATCAAAAACATCATCTTTTACAGTGCCAAACTAGGCGTAGGTCTAGTATCAGGGCGCTATTCGTTCCCGAGCGCGGAGGGCGGCTTCCAGGCCGGCGTGTCTCCTCACATGTACCGTAACCTGGTCGGCAAGGACCATCCCGAGTTCATGAGCAAGCGCCAGCAGGACGCGCACGAGTTCTATCTGCATCTACTGACGCTCTTACAGGTATGACGACTTTGAGTGAAGAGAACAGTGAGAGTGTCCTTGGAGTGTCTTGCCCATTCTTCTCCATAGAGATCTACGCTTTGGAATGGGTAACTTCAGTACTTGCACAAGTTATTATGCCTTGTGACAGAGACTGTAGATCCCCGTTTGTTTATTAAGTAACGGTTATTATTTTGAAAGTTGGTAACGTTAACAAGCCCTGCCCCAGACCGTGTTGCGTAAACAACGTTTGCCGTACGTTCTAGCGCCACAGCCGCCACAAGGCGAACCCGGCCGACTGCCTGCGCTTCTGTGTAGAGGAGCGCCTGCGCTGCGGCGCGTCGGGCGGCGTGCGCTACACGCGCCGCGCCGAGCACCACCTGCCGCTGCCCGTCGCGCTGCACGCCGCCACCAACACGCAGCAGCTGCACGACTACGAGCAGCGGAGGGCGCAGGCCGAGGCGTCCGGCCAGAGACTGTAAGTACTGACAGAGCGGCGCGTCGGGCGGCGTGCGCTACACGCGCCGCGCCGAGCACCACCTGCCGCTGCCCGTCGCGCTGCACGCCGCCACCAACACGCAGCAGCTGCACGACTACGAGCAGCGGAGGGCGCAGGCCGAGGCGTCCGGCCAGAGACTGTAAGTACTGACAGAGCGGCGCGTCGGGCGGCGTGCGCTACACGCGCCGCGCCGAGCACCACCTGCCGCTGCCCGTCGCGCTGCACGCCGCCACCAACACGCAGCAGCTGCACGACTACGAGCAGCGGAGGGCGCAGGCCGAGGCGTCCGGCCAGAGACTGTAAGTACTGACAGAGCGGCGCGTCGGGCGGCGTGCGCTACACGCGCCGCGCCGAGCACCACCTGCCGCTGCCCGTCGCGCTGCACGCCGCCACCAACACGCAGCAGCTGCACGACTACGAGCAGCGGAGGGCGCAGGCCGAGGCGTCCGGCCAGAGACTGTAAGTACTGACAGAGCGGCGCGTCGGGCGGCGTGCGCTACACGCGCCGCGCCGAGCACCACCTGCCGCTGCCCGTCGCGCTGCACGCCGCCACCAACACGCAGCAGCTGCACGACTACGAGCAGCGGAGGGCGCAGGCCGAGGCGTCCGGCCAGAGACTGTAAGTACTGACAGAGCGGCGCGTCGGGCGGCGTGCGCTACACGCGCCGCGCCGAGCACCACCTGCCGCTGCCCGTCGCGCTGCACGCCGCCACCAACACGCAGCAGCTGCACGACTACGAGCAGCGGAGGGCGCAGGCCGAGGCGTCCGGCCAGAGACTGTAAGTACTGACAGAGCGGCGCGTCGGGCGGCGTGCGCTACACGCGCCGCGCCGAGCACCACCTGCCGCTGCCCGTCGCGCTGCACGCCGCCACCAACACGCAGCAGCTGCACGACTACGAGCAGCGGAGGGCGCAGGCCGAGGCGTCCGGCCAGAGACTGTAAGTACTGACAGAGCGGCGCGTCGGGCGGCGTGCGCTACACGCGCCGCGCCGAGCACCACCTGCCGCTGCCCGTCGCGCTGCACGCCGCCACCAACACGCAGCAGCTGCACGACTACGAGCAGCGGAGGGCGCAGGCCGAGGCGTCCGGCCAGAGACTGTAAGTACTGACAGAGCGGCGCGTCGGGCGGCGTGCGCTACACGCCGCTGCCCGTCGCGCATGCTTTTGGTATCTGATTTCTAAGAAGGCAGTCAAACAAAGGGATCTAGTTAGAGGACCAGAATTCGATTCCCAGTAATAAGTATGAACTAAACACGCGCAACGCTATATATTACGAAAGCAAAATTTGGTGCACTCATCACTTCTGCTAACCACTTTGTGAAATACTATCGTGATGTTATAATGAAACGTTTATTTACAGGGACCCGTCACAGGTGGTCCGGCCACACATCCCGTTCCAGGCATGTCTGGACAGCTTCATGAAAGAGGAGACCGTTGAGCAGTTCTTCAGCAGCGCCGTAAACAAAAAAGTCACCGCTCACAAGTTAGTATAACCAATTATTGTAACTTTATTGAACTGAAACTTCTTATGCGACTTCCAACAAGTTTGCGTTAAACTTTAACGCTACCATGGAGGGGGAAAAGAAAGAGACAGAGCGAGAGTGAATGCGTGGCACTCGAACGCATGCGTGTTTTACGAAGTTTCACTTCTTAAGCGCGGAGGGACTCCACGCACAATTTTTTATTTTTTGATAGCCCATTTTCTTTTCGTCTTTCTTTGTCTCAAAAAGTATTATTTTCAGATGTGCCTCACAAACAACCATCATTAACTGGGTATAATATTCTCCAGACAGACATATTAGTGATAGCACACGTGTATACCACTTCATTCCTCACTCTCATAATCAGATGGGCAACAATTTGACGCGATCATTCGCAATACCAACATTTTTTTAAGTGCTTTCCAAGACATGAGGGATGTATACAAATGTTAAGGAAATTGAAACCAAAACTCTTCTTCGGCATAATTAGGGTGTGTATCGATTGTCGATCGATGCCATCAATCGATAGAGGAATGGATTGGTCGACGTCGACTGATAGTTTCTACTAGGTAAACCTATTGATCGATGTTCGACTGCTCCATTCTACCGTCGATCGATGGCATCGAGCGATTGGTGTGGTTGGTTTTGCGACTGATCGCGTCAAATTGTTGACCAACTCTTATAGAGAATTATGGAACAAGAAGACATGCTGCGCCGACTCCAAATAAATTGAAATAAGGGCAAGAGAATGATTTCGATGACTACAAGTCATCAGCAGACCAGCTGTGTTAAACAAATCGAATACTCTACTCAATTTAACTATAGGTTCTCGCATCTGACACTATTAGCCACTTAGAAACTTTCAAACTAAAAGTTCATTATAATATTTCAGAATCACCCGCCTGAGCACGTTCCCCGACTTCCTGCTGATTCAGCTGAAGAAGTTCACCATCAAGGAGGACTGGACGCCAGCCAAGCTAGACGTTGCCGTAGACATGCCCTGGGAGGTACGTACACACTACTGGGCTGGTCTTACGTACTCCCACCGGAAATATACAGGGTGTAACGGAAAGGGTATATACATCCTTAAGGGTGTGCTACAGACCATCAAACTGAACATGTTTCTCAACATAAAAAAAAATTTGCAGCAATAAAAATGTCAGCTGCCTGCCTGTATACATTTGGGTCGAATAGGTATTGTAATTTTCTATGGGGCAGCAGATATTTTTTTTTGCTGAAAAACATGTTTTATGATGAGAAACATGTTCAGTTTGATGGTCTGTAGCACACCCTTAAGGATGTATATACCCTTTCCGTTACACCCTGTAGAGCGCACCTACGGAATGATTAGAGCTGGAGGTGAACATGGCTAAATATAATAGCAATACGTCACGAGCATGACGAGGTCATCGGTGACGCGAACTCATGAGTTTTTCGCCTAACAAAAATCCCTCAATGCGACAAAAAAAAAATACGCTTTTAAAAAATGGGTTCTTAAATTAGTTAATACACCATAGATTATTACGCTTAGGAGTTACGAGATCAGTAAAATCACGTATCTTGCACAATATTTTTCATTACTACGTGTACTCGACAGATGGATCTGAGCTGCCTGCGCGGTCGCGGCCTGCAGCCCGACGAGACTCAGCTGCCCGACGCCGCGCCCGAGACTCCCGCGCCTGCCTACGACGAGGGTCTGCTTGAGCAACTTGTAAGTTGACACTGGCTATTTAACTTAGTGCTGGTTTACACTAACACTAGGCGGCACATACAAATGAATGCCCAATATAAAGCAGGTGGGTTTTTATTGCTGTGTTGAAATATATGTGCTCTAGTTATTCCTAAGGTCCAATAATTTTGGTATTCATCATGATATATATCACACGCCGTTGCCAACTTATCCCAGTTTGTTTGGTACATTACATATATATGTTACGGGCAACGAAATTTACTGGGCATTATCAATAAGGACCGGCCATTATTAATAATGCCCGACGGCCCGTGGTCCATGTAATAAGTCAGTGTTTGAGATAGCTTGAATTTATCACTTGGACCGGGCAGTATGAATAATTCCCTACTTGTAGCCGGGCAATTGGGTTAGGTTATTTTTTTGTAAAATTTTCATGAAAATTTGGTAAGTTTAATTTCATTTTATAAACAAAAACACTACAGTTCACCTATTTTATTACTTTGCCCAAGATAGATTGGGCATTATTCATAATGGCTGGGAAAAGTGATTAATCATGCTGTTTTAATCACATCGCCCAATTGAGTCGGGCATTATGAATACAGACCGGCCATTATTGATAGTGCCCGGACTTATCAAATTGCCCGTAACATATTATACATCTTTACACTCCGGTCGCGGAGCGGGATGAAATTGGCACTTTGCCTTGTCATAACTTGTCTCTGCACAAGTTCGTCGGCCCGGAGGTCAACGCACTTGTGCGTACGCGACGGTATTTAGTTATGATAGGTCAGTGTACAAAATTTTTTCCTACTCCGCGACTGGAGTATATTAGTTGTCATCTCGGTAGTCACCAAGTCCGTGAATGAAAAGGAGATGACTACACCTTTGCCATACTCTTCGGTAAATACTGAGGTGGCGTTATGTTGAGTGACAGTATGCAAATATTCAGCTCTAGCCCGGTAATATTTGTTTATTTGGATCTCCAACAAAGTATAAACAGATTCAATGTAGGTAACAATCGTGCAAACGGTTCTTTTAAGTGTGTTCCGTCAATTACAGGAGACCAGAGCGTGCACATATAACAATACACAGAACGGTGTTTACACAGTATTATCAGTAAAACTAAGCGTGAGTTCCTCCATACCTTACAGCTGGACATGGGCTTCCCGCTAGAGGCGTGCAAGCGCGCGCTGTACTTCACGAACAACTGCGGCATGGAGGCCGCCTCCAACTGGCTCATGGAACACATGACGGACTGGGACTTCGCCAACGCCTTCACGCCGCCTGGCACCACTGGTACGGGACACTCAAATCTTTCATGTAGCTTATTCTTCTCTTCATCCCAGTACTAACTGGGTTGTGTGTTGGCAATCGCTCCATGTAAAATACTGGTATTCAGCTGCATCCGGTTAGACTGGTAGCCGACCCAAACATAGTTGAAAAAAGGCTAGGCAGCAGTTGATGATGTAGCTTCAACGCAATTTTGGTGAGATGGTATGTCCATTATAGCAAAATTATAGTTTTGTATCAGTGTTTTATATAGATTAATAAAAACCTCTTACCTTACGTACTATAAAAAGAACCGTTTCTTATTTTTAAAGTTGAACTTAATAAAACTCGCTTATAATTCACTATTGCTTGTTACTTGTATTCACAACAAAAATCCTCGAGAAGGTCAAACTGTGGCAAAGATAAAATGTAGTCTCTAGTCACGTCTGCCGTTTGCTAAAACATTAGCATTTTGCCCTTTGTGGATTTTATCTAACACTAGCTGCTGCCCGCCATTTCGTTCGTGTGGAAATTTTGATGTGCTTTTCAGGGACACATTAAACAAAACAAATATTGCGTGGAGTCCCTCCGCGCGGAAGAAGTGAAACTTCGTAATACTACAAGCATGCGTTCGAGTGCCACGCATTTACTCTCGCTCTGTCTCTTTCTATTCCCTCTCCATGGTAGCGTTAAACGCAACCTTATTGGAAGTCGCATAAGAAGTTTCACTTCAATAAACCTTTTTCATTCTATCTATTGATGAAAACCGCATCAAAATCCGGTGCGTTGTTTAACACACACTGCTAAGTTCAAATAATTCATTTTTACTTGTAGGCGCACGTCATTATAGCTACGTATAAAGCCAACTCGGGAGGCAGGGTTGTGCGCATACTAACGAATTATTGTTCGACCCGGGTCTCGAGTGCTTAGCACCGAAATATCTAAGCGTACAAACGGTGGGAAGCAACTTTGTCTTACACTACTACTACTATTATCTAACATACAAAAAAGCTTGCATAAAGTTTGATATAATAGGGGATAATTCATTTTTTTTTCTTTGTCCGTCGGGTAGTTTATTGAGAAGTATTGGACACGTATTTTTTCTTTTTTCACGTGGTCATAAAATTACGGAGATATATTGAGTTGAAATGGCGCATGACGTCACATGTAGGTAAGTTTTATACCTACTTGTGACGTAGTAAGCCCCCACTCTCCAACTTTAATGAGTTTTAACTAAGTAATTTTTTGATAATTTGATAAAACACAAAAAAAAGGTGTCTAATATTTTTGTATTACCTGTCTGACGGATAAAATAGAATGTCGTTTTCTTTACCCAGTCCGTACCCCTATTATTAGACATAAACATTCCCACCGCCAGGCACGGAGAGCGCCGCGACGGGCGTGGACGAGGCCAGCGTGGAGCAGATCATGGGCATGGGCTTCACGCGCGCACAGGCGGCGCGCGCACTCGCGGCCACGCGCGGCGACGTGGCGCGCGCGCTCGACTGGATCTTCTCGCGCGCCGACGAGCTCGACGCCGCGCCCGCGCCGCCCGCCGCCGACCGCACGCTGGGCTGTCGGGACGGACCTGCCAGTGAGTGCGAACGACCTTTTTTAACCCCCGACCAAAATAGAGGGGTGTTATAAGTTTGACGTGTGTGTCTGTGGCATCGTAGCTCCTAAACGGATGTACCGATTTTGATAAAATTCGTTTCGTTTGAAAGGTGTTTTAATCGAGAGTGTTATCTGTCCGTAATAAATTAATGGACACATTCAGATTTCTTAGTGTCATGTTATAAAGTAATAGCTAGGTTGACATGATCAGATAAACAGTTATTCCAAATAAAATACTGGTACTATGCTGCATCCAGTAAGACCTAGAAGCCGACCCCAAGATACTAAATTAGGAAAGTCAACTTTTCTTCCACCAATCGGACTTCAAAGACTGACTGTATTACAAAAACTTGTATTAGGAGTATCTTTTTCATCAGTCTTCGACTAGCAAAAGCCTAAAATCATAATTCTTATTGCGTTGTTGTTGTTTGCAGAGTACAGGCTGTGCGCGTTCATCTCACACATGGGCACGTCGTCGATGGTGGGCCACTACGTGTGCCACGTGCTGCACGAGGGCCGGTGGGTCATATTCAACGATAACAAGGTGCGTATAACTCGCTATCATCACTTATCTAGCTGTTTGCGGAAGCAGGTTAACACTAGTTAAAAGTTTGCGAGGGGAATGGAGATGTAATAATGTTTGATTATAATAAACTAGCCTATGTTCGCGGCTTTGCACTCATGGTGTTCGGTAATTGTCCCACGGGATTGTACTACCGGTATAAAAAGTATCCTATGTGTTAATCCAGGTTAAAAACTACCAGTGTGCCTAATTTTATACAAATCCGTTCAGTAGTTTTCCCGTGAAAGAGTAACAAACAGCCAGTAGCCAGCAGTATAATATTACTAGGTTTTTTAAAGATAAGAGTATTACTTATGTTAAACATATTCAAAATAATAATTGGGCCATAGACAGGAAATACCCGAAATCAGAAGCAATCGTTGTGTGGCTGACTCTAGATAGTTACTGATTGGATTAATTGCTATTTTAAATTTAACAAGTAATCATAGGAAACGGCCAAGCCGAACCTTGCACCTTTTTTCGATGTTTTATAAGAGCCCTATGTGAATTAGATTTTGAACGAACATGATTCACCAGTCTATCTAGTTTTTGCGAAAACTGGTTAACTAATGTTTTGTTTTCTTTCGTTTCAGGTGGCCCTATCAGAAAATCCGCCCAAAGATCTCGGATACTTATATCTATACGAGAGGCTGTGATGATCATGTTAAATATGACTTGTTTGTACCAAAAAATCGCTGGCACGGTTGTATGGAATACGAACACTGTGTTAGACTGCGTTTGTATTATCTAAACAATAAGAGATTTTAATAAAAAAAAAAACTTTTAGGCGATATTTATTTTATAGAAAGAAACAAATTGTTAAGAAATTAAATTAGGTTAATAAAATTTATTATATAACAATTTTGCATAGAAAATGCTTTTGTGTTGCAATTTTTACGTAAGACTTTTATCTGTTTTGTAGTTGGACAGTTATAATGTGTAGTTATTGAATTAGAAATAATCCTTGTAACCGCTTAGGACGAGACATGTTAGCATTTGCGTGTGAGTATTGCACAGGAGTCTCATGATCTTATTACATTTTACTTTTGTAAACGTTTATGGTATCTAAGCTGTATATTATTCTCTTAATACCGATCACTATATTATTACTCTGTACTAGAAGTACAATATTCTCATTAAATAATTGCCGTACCACTTAACAAATGCATTTATTGGGGAAGCAGCTTAGTGTTGGATAATTTTATTGTATAATATCATTGAACATCACTAAAACAACGAAAACTGAAAGTAAATTATTACTGAAAATGCTCTCTTATTTATTTGTTTCTTTAACCTCCCAACCTTATGATCATTCCCCCATTCTAATCCCAAACTCATTATATTTGCAATAAGGGCAGCGACATTTCGTCCAAAAAAAATGGTTTTGTTACTTAACCGCTAAAAATAAGTCCCGACAAATTCACAAGCAAGTTATTGGTCTGAACTACCCTGCGACCCAAACCACACAAAAAAATTTCGCATGTGAATGTTATTACCCACTCATTTTTGGAAAGAAATTCGATGGTGACGTACCTATTTCAAAAGAGGAGAATGAGCCTCAATGTAGAGGTACCTACCTATCTGCCCTAAGGGCCGCCGGAATCAAACGAAGCGAAGACTAAGGGTCAGTTCACACCGAGACGCGACGCTGCGCGCACACTTTTAAAGAGCGATTCAAAATATAACTTTATTTTCTACACGAAAAGAGACACATTTCGTTGTGAGAATTCAGAATACGTTGCGCCTTGCAGCGCGACGCCTTGCGGCGTGTAGAGCGACGCAGCGCGAAATCACTGGCCTCTTCAAGTATCGTCGCGTTGCGTCTCGGTGTGAACTGGCCCTAAAGATGTGTTGCAAACCACCAATAGAATTCATTACTCACACATCCTTGTCTCCGCTTAGCTTTAGTGTTCCATCTATATTACTATACTCTTTGCTTTAGTGGAAACGATTGACCGGAGAGGAGAGTTGTCTCGTAATTGTTTAGGCCAGCTTCCGCACTCGTCCGCCAAGTGCACAGCTGAGACGTGGTATCGGTGCATATCTTTTCTCTCCGTATATCTTTAGTAGACACAGGTATACATAAATGTTCTGTGGACACACGTCTCCTCTCCACTTCTTACACCTCCGCTGTGGTGAAGTCCGGGGCTAAGATTGCCAAGATTTTGAAGGAAATTCAAACAGAATTTTAAGTACTAGATAGATCACTCAATTTAACATGCTAACTGACATATAAGTCATAATATTGGGTGGAATATGATACCCATTATTGTAATTACACAAGAGCGGAGACAGGAAACATGCACATAAAAGTAAAACACAGTATTACAACTAATTTACATATTTTATATTTAACAAGGAAATGTACATCTTATACAATTAGCGCTTGAATCTGTCTACTGGCTTGGGTATTTTCTTCAAGAATATGGTGCGCTCATCGAAGTATGTGTTGAACTTCTTGTAATCTTTCCTTTTCTTGGGATCCTTTTTGCAATTGTCTGGAGTTAAGTTGATCATCAGACCTGGAATGTGAATATCAAAATAATTAGGGCCGGCGCTCACTGACGGCGTGGCACAGCATGGCACGGCAGGTTGTGCAGTGGCATCCCGCGGCGTGCAGCGGCATGCCGTGGCATCCTGCTGAAAGCCCAGCCACTCTGGCATCCATCAGTTTTGCTCCGCGCGTATTCGAGTTGGTTATAAGTTGGTTGTGTCGCATAGAGAACATTTAATTTTGTGGTGTCTCTCCCTCCCTTGCCACTGCGCACCGACCGGAACGCGCCCCACCGAAATGCTGCACAAGTTTCAACCTTACTTCAACTAGCCAGCAATCATAATTCCTCGACCCCAAAGTGACCCATACGTCTCGCGGGATGCAATGGCGCGCCGCGGCATCCCGTGGAATGAAAAAGCAAGACACGTCATGCCGACGCATCCTGCGGCGTGTCGCGTCATGCCGCAGCATCCTGCGGCACGTCGCGGCATTGTGGTATCAAAATAAAGTAACATAAATTCTAAACTCATTGAAATAAGATTTAAAACAACTTAATTAGTATTAAAATCCTTTGCCATGACACCGTGCCGTGCCGGCAGTGGTCGCCGGACCTTAGGGATCAGTCATTTCAATTTTATAAAGGTCATCATCTTCCTGCCCTTGTCTCATTTTATTTGGGGTCAGCGCAACACGTCTCTTTCCTCCATTCTCCTCTGTCATTGGTCATGCTATCATTTACTCCTTTTTCTTCATATCATTTTTCACACAATCGATCCATCTTTTCTTTGGTCTTCCTCTCCCTCTCCATCCATCCACATTTATATTCATCACTCTTTTAGTCACATGTCCATCCCTCCTCATCACATGTCCATACCAAGACAGACGACTCCCTTTCATCTTTTCTGTAATAGGCGCCACTTTCAAACTTCCTATTTAACTAATATTCATAACTTCCAATTTTATAAAGGTGATGCCCGTTATTATTCAATATTTATCTGATTCCGTAAAGAAAAAAAAAACGAAGTTTTTTACACAATCTGCAGTGGTAGCAACTATTATAATTATACATATATTATTATGTAATCGGCATATTACACTAACTGGGTTGGTTCCATTTAGTACTAACTGGGTTGTGGATGTCAGATAGGCACTAGCTCCATGTAAAATATTCTGGTATTCAGCTGAATCTGGTAAGACTAGGAGCCGATCCCAACAGAGTTGGGAAAGTTTAGGCAGATGATCATTACTTTCTACACATACTGGGATACATGCCTTTTTCTGTGAGGAGTGGAAGTAAAGCACCCAGCTTGAGGTGACTGGGATAAAACAGGTTGTTAACTATAATATTCAAGAAAATACTATGAGCTAATAGGGGATCGGACTGGGTAAAGAAAATGACATTCTATTTTGTCCGTCAGACAGGTAATACATAAATATTAGACACCTATTTTTTGTTTTATCAAAATATCAAAAAATTACTTAGTTAGAACTCATTAAAGTTGGAGAGTGGGGGGCTTACAACGTCACAAGTAGATATAAAACTTACCTACATGTGACGTCATGCGCCATTTCAACTCAATTTATCTCCGTAATTTTATGACCACGTGAAAAAAGAAAAAATACGTGTCCAATACTTTTCAATAAACTACCCGACGGACAAAGAAAAAAAAATAGGATTATCCCCTATTGTACTTATTCTATACAAACCAGCTTTCTGCGCCATAGTCACCAATTTGCCCATTTTCTTCTGCTGGCGTCGGCATAAGCCAGTGATTCGTCGTGGTAACATACAACCATCTGACCTCACAAACTGGCTCAGGATCAGAACATCAGTATGTTTGACGTCGATAGCTAGAGCGCACATATAGCAAGGAGGCTTTTCTGATGTGCTGAGGGCAGTGTCTTGGGAAGGAAGGTTCTCCGCCCGAATCAAGAGCTCAGTGCGGGGCGAGGGCACAGTAACCGCTTCTATGATCACTTTTGAGCCCTCAGTGCGTTCGAGTACTGAAAATAGTAGGAATCATTCATTGAGACTGTGCTTTTAGTCATATTTGTAGTGAAATACATAAGCAAAATGATTTGAGGTTAAGTTATAAAATCCAAAATTCTGAGCAGAAACTTTTAGTTACTTACTTTCCTTTAAATTTAATGGTTTTGTTGTCGCTATTGAGCGCACGGATGTAGAGAAAATTGCAGTTTTTGCAAAAGAAAACCCAGCTCGAACAAGCCCTGCCATGTTTGTTTATTTCTGAATCTGTCACTGTCACTAAAGTAAAGACCAAAGAGTAAAGTAATATATAGGGTAAAGACTGACTAATATGAGAAAGTGTCAAGACTTCAAGAGCGATCGAATGTCAAATAGGTAACGTTTTGTTCCTGCTGTTTATGGTAGAAATAACCATTTATATATGGCAAGTCTAGTCACACTCTAAATTAAGTTCCGGTCAAATCAGCGCGTAAATTAAAATAAATGTCTCGTACAAAATTATTCCAGCTTTATCGAAAGATGCGAAGCAAGAGGGTTATGACGTTTAAATTTTGTTTCCTTTGTAGTTCGACTCAATAAGTCTAGTTATATCTACATAATAAATTATGTTTGATACGGATATGACAATAATAAACGGGTAACGTATGGGTCGCATGTATTTATTGAACAACACATAGTACATAAGTAATATGATAAATTTAACAGGTATAGAAAATAAACAAGATTATTGAAATGAATAATAATTTGATTAAAATATGTAATAACGGATAAAACACATTTTCACATAAGCAACAATTTTCAAGCGCCATTTTAAAATAGGACTGATTCTCTAAATATACCTACTATATTTTTTAACATCCGTATATTCGTATCATAAAATAGACTGCTAAGCAGTAATGTAACAAATATTTTATCATATTTTAGGCTTCGTATAAGCATCACATTATTACTATGCGAGTCGTAAAATCCTGTAATGTTGTTTAAAAGGTACTATTGTAGGAACGAGGTGAAACAGTTCATTTTTATTAGTAAAAGGCTATTCATGGACGGTTTAAGCAAAGCAGAGAAATTCGAGACACGTGTATACGAAATACATTTCAAATGCTAAATATAAAATGAGCTTAAAATAACTTAAAACTTATCTTAAGAAATAATATAGACGCCTACACATGAGATTGCAATTTTGTGACTTAAATATAAAATATTTTATGCAAATTTCATATTTTTAAATATATTAATAAAATTTGCAAAGCATACATTGCATAATCGTCAATAGAATCGTGTAAAAGTATTTGTTAAGTAATACAATATTTGATTTTGTTCTCCACAATTTCAATTTATAAGTATAACATTTATGTTAGTAAACTTATTAAGTAGAAACTATACAATATTGTACTATTAATTAAAACAAAATTTACGGACAATGTGCATGTTTATAAACAAAATGTGATGGGCTATTCAAAATATGTAGCAAGGAAAAATAACAGGTTTCAGTATAATAACAGGTATTCAATGTTACAGGTAATTTAAAAATTTGACAAGTTCTCAAAGTTCAAGTTTAGATGACCGTATTATTATTTCTATCGGATATACCTTGTAGCATTGTCAATACAAAAGATACAATACATTTCAAAATAATAAGAACATTAAAACTCCTTACACAGAAAACTCGTCATTTAGGCCTAACACTCAACTCATTAGTAATAACCGTTCTACTTGAAGCCTGTTATGTTCCCGCTCAACTCGTGAAGGTAGCGATGATGAGAGGCTTGTGCTGGACGTTTACTTGGGGAAGGCACTCAGACCCTTGCTGAGCAGTCCACTGGCGCCTGTTGATGCGTCGTTGACAGCTGAAGACAGGCCAGTCAGCAGCTGGAACGATGAAAAAGAATTTTAGTATTTCACATAAATTATGGTAACTTGGAAAATATTATAGTAGGAAGTCTTTAAGCTTTAAGATATATCTTCTGCAGCACTCGTAAGAACTGAACTTTTATTATATTAGAAACAATAATAATCTTGATATTGTTTCTTATTTAGAAGCGAAAAAATATTCTATAATGGTATTTATTCATTTACATCTATAATCCTTGGCAACAGAAAAACTTTTAAAATTGCGTGTTAAATTGCAGATCACGATACATATTCAGTAGGTAAGAGACTTACAGAGATATAAGATAATATTATTGAGAGGCTATCAGAAGAACTGTCATAGAAAAAATGCGAATCCAATTCTTGAATGACACTTTAAAACAAAATCACATGACAGCTCCAGTTAGCTCTTGCAAGTAGATCTCGCCAATCGAAAGTACTTATAATTAAATGTTCTTTGAACATACATGATCCCTCTGCTCATTAAGGTATTTGTCAGCATCCTTGATCTTGGCGTCGACGACGGTGCTAGCGTTTTTGATACCCTCATCAGTGGCATTCTCCACCCTCTTCAAAGTGTTGTCCACAGTGCTGTTGATGGCGTTGCTTGCGTCCGATGCCGCCTTCGCTGCTGCCTTCTTTGACTCTTCTACGGCTGCGTCTGTGAAAGGTCGATTTTGAATATGGACTTGGCTGGAGTACACTGACGTGCATCATCATCATCATCATCATATAAGCCGTAGGACGTCCACTGCTGGACATAGGCCTCTCCCATGGATTTCCAACAGGACCGGTTGGAAGCGGCCTGCGCCCAGCGTGACTACTGACGTGCATAATGTCGGATAAAAGAACATGTCGGATAAAAGATACAGCAGGTGTAAGCGACATTATTCGTCGACCACTCGTCGTGTATAATGTTTGAACTGTAACGTTTTTTTTTTAAACTGGGATATTATAAACAAGCCGAAACTGACAACGAAAACACCTTGTTTTCTCTAAGGCAGTGTCGTAGATGGACGAGCCGAAAAATACCACTAAAAGAATAAAAAATGATGTTCCTACTATGTTATTCCACTTACTAGCAACTCTCTTGGCCTCATCTTCAGCCGCCTTGGCAGCGAGCCTGGCCTTCTCCTTGGCATCCTCAGCCGCCTTCGCAGCCTGTGCCTTGGCATCTTCCGCGGCCTTCTTGGTGGCGTCCACCGTTGTATTGATCGTGTCTGTAGACCAAAGGCTCTTATTCAGTGAAGGATAAAGACACCGCTGATATTTAACACCTAAGCTTCGAAAGAACCTTTTGTTGACTCAAATAATGTAGGTCGTTGGAAAACATATTATTATTTATTATGAATATTTAATTTACCTACGTAAACTACTGAAGAATGCTGTACTGTGATCTGGCCAAAGTTCACAGTACAGTTCCAAGAAGAGTCTAGCGGCTAATTTATGATGTAATTTTAATAACCAACAAATTAACGATGGACTTTGATCTAGGTATAGTGTCATGTCACCGGTGACTTGTATTGTTTTCATTGGATGCTCAATATTTTTTCCTTAATCCAAAGGTTTTTGTGGTTATTAACGCGAAAAACTCACCTAGTCCACATCGATAAAAAAACTTAGGTATATTTATTAATAGGTTTCTAAAGTTGTATCAGTAAGCGGTCTTGTCCCATAAATAGGAGTAGTTGAGCTATTGCCATTTATGTAATGCAAGTAACATAAAGAGAAGTGGTATTTTATTGATCTATCACAATAATACAAAGAAAAATTGGCTATAACGTTTAATGGCCAAGTACAGTATTAGTTGATGCTAGAAGTTTTATTTTGATGGTGGCATCTCAACGCGACCAAGGACATCATATAAATAGATAAGAACAAGGTCCGACTTTTTCAATGCTTAGTTTACGATATTTAGGCGGGGTATAGAGCAGCATGTTTTATTTTTCATACTTAATAAAGTTACTTTTGATTCGTGACAAGCGCCTTATCTGAACGCGATTACAGTAGCCCCTTGGCTCAACTGCTTAATATTTGTATCGATGTGGACTGTTTTCAGATTAATATAATTAATATTCACTCTAAAACTCCGTCAAAATAGCTTTGATTAAAGATTTAGGTTTGTGTAAAAAAGCCATGACTCAAGCGACACACTATGGTACCGGTCGTATCTTCAAATGTCTTTTCAACCACGCCGAATGCCTTTTCTGAGGAATCTTTGGGCCCTTGCAAGTTGGTTTCAATTAGACCTACAAGAATATATCTTATTTACATTTAGTCATTTGTATAGTCCTGGGTAATAAAAGTTATTTTCCACACTTCACAGTCATATTTTGATGCGTAATTTAAGGTTCAATTCTACTTATATGGACGAGTATTAATAAATAGAATGACAATGACAATCTGAAAGAAAGAAAAAGCCTGAAACCGTTTCAATTAGTTTTCAATAGTTTACACACAGCTCGATTCTTACCCGTCACTATTAGTAAAAAATAAGCGGTTAATAAAAGTAAAAGATAAAGAAAAGTTAATTATGTTTTGTTACCTTCAGCTGATTCTAAGGCATCTTCTGTCTTTTCCGCTTCAGCATCCGCTACGTTAAAGAGTGTGTGTGATACTGTATCTACAGAAAGTTAGCAACAGAAGGTTAAAACAGAAAAGGAAATTAAAAATAATTCAAGTCTCAAAGCGCATGCAGCATGCAGCCAAAACCATTCAATTAAGAAAACTGAAAACAGTTCATTTGGAGGAATTATAGGATACTGAAATGAGTTTAAACACAATGAGGGCGAGAAAATCATCTTTATTACTATAATCATAACGTCGTTTATACCTTTAGCACCTCCAACAATAGATACTCCTTTGTCAACAACTGAAGCTGCGGCGTTCTTTGTAGTATCTACAGTACTGTGAACAGTGCTTGCTACCGTATCTACAATACAGGCAAAACAGGCAATATAAAATGAAGAATCAGAAATAAAAATAAAACGCACTCACAAGCCCAAAATAATACCTTTGGCAGATCCTAAAAATGAAACGCTTGTGTCTACGGCTCCAGCTGCTACATTCTTTGCGGTAACTACTGTGCTTCCCAATGTATCTACGATGTGAAATAATATAAAATAAATAAAGAAACTACTTGGTGAGAATTGATAGACAAGAAATACCCAAAAATATCTACCTTTAGCGCTTCCTACGAAAGAAACGCCTTTGTCTACCGCTGATGATGCGACATTCTTTGTTGCGTCTACAGTGCTATGAACAGTATTTGATATGGTGTCTACGAGAGAAAATAAAAATTATAACTCAGTATTAGGATAAAAAAATATAAAAAAAGCTTATTGTACGGGAAACTACCTTTGGCACTAGTAGCGTAAGATACACCTGTATCTACAGCTGAAGCTGCTACATTTTTGGTTGCATCAAAAGAGTGGGCTACGGTATCTACAAAATGGAAGTAAAATAATATAGTGTGAACGAAAATAAGATCATTTCAACAGAAAATAAACAATATATCTACCTTTAGCGCTTCCTACGAAAGAAACGCCTTTGTCTACCGCTGATGATGCGACATTCTTTGTTGCGTCTACAGTGCTATGAACAGTATTTGATATGGTGTCTACGAGAGAAATTAAAAATTATAATTTAGTTACTAAAATAAAATAATAATAAATTAGACAGTGCGGAAAACTACCTTTTGCACTAGTAGCGTAAGATACACCTGTATCTACAGCTGAAGCTGCTACATTCTTTGTTGCGTCTACAGTGCTATGTACAGTATTGGCAAGTGTGTCTACGAAAGAAATTAAAAATAAGTACCTACGAAAGCTAATTAAAAATACATTTTTTTTTTAAATCGGGAAACTACCTTTGGCGCTAGAGGCATAAGATACACCTGTATCTACAGCTGAAGCTGCTACATTTTTGGTTGCATCAAAAGAGTGGGCTACGGTATCTACAAAATGGAAGTAAAATAATATAGTGTGAACGAAAATAAGATCATTTCAACAGAAAATAAACAAAATATCTACCTTTAGCGCTTCCTACGAAAGAAACGCCTTTGTCTACCGCTGATGATGCGACATTCTTTGTTGCGTCTACAGTGCTATGAACAGTATTTGATATAGTGTCTACGAGAGAAATTAAAAATTATAAATTAGTTACTAAAATAAAATAATAATAAATTAGACAGTGCGGAAAACTACCTTTTGCACTAGTAGCGTAAGATACACCTGTATCTACAGCTGAAGCTGCTACATTCTTTGTTGCGTCTACAGTGCTATGTACAGTATTGGCAAGTGTGTCTACGAAAGAAATTAAAAATAAGTACCTACGAAAGCTAATTAAAAATACATTTTTTTTTTAAATCGGGAAACTACCTTTGGCGCTAGAGGCATAAGATACACCTGTATCTACAGCTGAAGCTGCTACATTTTTGGTTGCATCAAAAGTGTGGACTACGGTATCTACAAAATGGAAGTTAAATAATATAGTGTGAACGAAAATAAGATCATTCCAACAGAAAATAAACAAAATATCTACCTTTAGCGCTTCCTACGAAAGATACACCTTTGTCTACAGCTGATGATGCTACATTCTTTGTTGCGTCTACAGTGCTATGTACAGTATTGGCAAGTGTGTCTACGAAAGAAAATAAAAATAAGTACCTACGAAAGCTAAATAAATATTCAATTTAAAAAAAATCGGTAAACTACCTTTGGCACTAGTAGCATAAGATACTCCTGTACCCACAGCTGAAGCTGCTACGTTTTTCGTCGTATCATAAGTACTTGCCACGGTATCTTTGGCACTTTCTATTAATGACGAGCCCTTGTCAACTGCTGATGTCGCTACACTTTTTGTCGTATCTACTGTGCTGTTAACTGTGTTTGCTACTGTGTCTACAAATAATTAAAATAAAATATAAATCAAATAGGAAAAGAAGAAGGCATAAAATGATAAGCTAAAGAAGACCGTTGAAAAGGATAAAACGAATAAAATACCTTTAGCACTTCCAATAATTGAAGTGCCCTTTTCAACAGCTGCGGCGGCAGCATTTTTAGTGGTATCTACAGTTGAGTGTACAGTATTTGCTACAGTTTCTACATAAAATAAAATATAAAAAATTAGCACAACAAAGGTAACAAACATGACGATCAAACCAACAGAACAAAAGCAACAGAAATGTGAGCTACCTGTAGCTGAGCTGATCATTGCGGAGCTCCTTTCAACGGCAGCGAAAGCAACATTCTTCGTAGTCTCGACTGTTGTATTGACAGTGTTAGGTACGGTATCTATGTATGAATAGCTAGGATTTGCACAAGTGGAAAGTTTTAAGCGATATTCCGGGGAAAAGGACTTAATACTAGTGCAAGACTACCTTTAGCTGTACCAATCGCGGTAGTGCCTTTCTCAACAGCAGCAGCTGCTACGTTTTTAGTTGTGTCTATCGCGCTTGCTGCCGTGTCTACATGGATGAATTACAAATATTAGTGACAATACCAAGCAAAAATGAATGAAGTGGTTCTTTGTAAGCTTAAGTGTTCATAGTTAAACTACCTTTTACTGTGCCAAATGCGCTAGTGCCTTTCTCAACAGCGGCGGCTGCTACATTTTTGGTTGTGTCTACTGCAGTATGAACTGTGCTTGATACAGTGTCTACGTGGACGAATAACACATATGTATATTAGCAACAACACAAAACAAAATAATAATGGCTTTTTACAAGAAATTGTGATCTTAAACTACCTTTAGCTGAGCCAACCAATGAAGTGCCCTTCTCTACTGCAGCGGAAGCTACGTTTTTGGTTGTGTCTACTGCAGTATGTACTGTGCTTGATACTGTGTCTACGTGGATGAATTACAAATATTAGCGACAACACAAGGCAAATATAAGTTTTTAAACTGACATGGTCACTAACACTATTAATAACACTTGTTTATCCGTGATCATGGCGTTTGCAACAGCGCCGAAATATCGGGAACTCGAAACAAATAATACACATGGTAAATATCCCGTTGCAAGTGTTATTAATAGTACAAGGCAAATAGATAATAGTTTTTTACAACGAAATGTGACCTGAAACTACCTTTAGCTGAGCCCACCAATGAAGTACCCTTCTCTACTGCAGCGGAAGCTATATTTTTGGTCGTGTCTACCGCAGTATGAACTGTGCTTGCTACTGTATCTACATGGACCAATAATGAATATTAGCGACAACAAAAAGGCATCAAAACATATACTAATGTATTTACAAGAACAAAGAAAATGGGACGCCTACCTTTAGCTGTGCCAATTGCGCTAGTGCCTTTCTCAACAGCGGCAGCGGCAACGTTTTTGGTTGTGTCTACTGCAGTATGTACTGTGCTTGATACTGTGTCTACGTGGATGAATTACAAATATTAGCGACAACACAAGGCAAATAGATAATAGCTTTTTACAACAAAATGTGATTTAAAAATACCTTTAGCTGAGCCAACCAATGAAGTGCCCTTCCCTACTGCAGCGGAAGATATATTTTTGGTTGTGTCTACCGCAGTATGAACTGTGCTTGCTACCGTGTCTACATCGACGAATAACACAAATTAACAACAACATAAAGCAAACAAACAAAAATATGTTTTAATACAACATGAGCAACAAAATAATGTATAACATTTACATTTGTATTATGTAATCATGGGGGTGTACTACCTTTAGCTGAACCAATAAGAGATGAGCTTTTGTCAACCGCAGCGGATGCCGCATTTTTAGTAGAGTCTACTGTTGATTGGACCGTGCTCGATACATTATCTAATAAAAATAATAGTAAAGTATATAGACGAGTGAGTTATTTAGAAAAGTAAACGTAATATTTGTGCTATCTACCTTTAGCTGTGCCAATCAATGTGGTTGACTGACCAACAGCGGATGCTGCAGCGGTCTTAGTCGAGTCTACTGTAGTCTGTGCGGTGCTTGCTACTGTATCTAATCATGGAAAATAAATAAGACCAAAATGAGCTACCGGTAGTGAAAATTCAATTAAGCAAATTATTTTTTGAAAATCTATTTTAGCTGTGCCAATGAACGTAGTGCTCTTATCGACTGCGGCGGGATTTTTAGACGTATATGCTTGCTACGGTATCTAATGAAAACAAGGATAATATATTAAATATATGCATGTAAATAGCTGAATTTGACAATACGAGCATTAAGGAAAATCTAAACCCAATGTGGTTTTTCTAAATAATTATGGATTGGTGATTTGTCTGACTAAAAGCAGTAATTTTTGAAGATTTATTTTGTCAATTGAAAAAGTTTCAGTTTGGGTCCAATCAATTGATACTAGTTTTAATCAGTGAAAATGTACAAGAATCAAAATGAAACTACCTTTAGCTGTGCCAATAAGCGCAGTGCCTTTGTCAACTGCAGCGGCGGCTACATTTTTAGTTGTATCTACTGTTGTATTGATAGTGTTTGCTACGGTTTCTAAAATAATCAAAAGAAAAATATGACTACCAAGAATTCCACAGCAAATATACGATATAATTGAGATGTAATAGGATGAATTTTACAAACTAAACTGATCAGCTCATGTAAGAAAGAGCTGTAAGTATCATAATTGCTATGTAATATTCAGACTATTGAAAGTGATAGCCTTCTGAACGCTGTCGTCTAGATGTGCTGATCGCATTCAGTTTATCATCATCAGCCTATATTGTTCCCACTGCTGGGACGCAGGCCTCCTCTCTATGAGAGGGAATGATGAATTCTAAATGTGCTTTAGGTACCTTTGGCAGTGCCAATCATAGTTGTGCCCTTTTCTACGGCAGCTGCAGCTACATTTTTCGTCGTATCTACAGTGGTATGAACCGTGCTCGCTACAGTATCTATAAAAAACGCATTACGATAACATTTAATGTACACTAAAAGCAGAATGTACACGTGGATAGTGTTAATGTAGCGTAGTATAAAATATTTCGCTATTAGCCGAGCTTTTCTATAATAATAAAAATATAGAATAAAATAAAATGTACTTATGTAATAAAATGTTTTCACTGAAGTATAGCGGTTTCAATGATAATACTTTTTCATTTTGCGGATGTTGCTATGGCAAACAATGTATCTACAAAGGTCTATGGTTCTATTTAGTGTAGATATGTCATTTCGTTTTATTACGGAATATAACTAATGCATGATTAAATAACATGAAAGGGATTACTAAATAGAAATTGAATGATCATAAAAAAACTATAAAATTGAGTGCTAAAATCTCTAGCAGTGGATGCATTTGTAAATATTACGTACGCTAGTAGCAACCGCAATATCATCGAGTTTTCTCTGTCCCAGTTTTTACTTGCGGTATTTTCTAAACTTGTCAACACAATGTTATTATTAGTTTGACTTTCATCGCCTTTTACGATGGCCATTGAGTTATTAGAGTAATATTGACATTTATGGCTCAGGCACTGGCAGTACCTTTCTATCTTTATCAGATTTTTAAACTGGTATGTTTTTTTTCCTATATCGAAATATTATCTACTTAATGATAAATGATTCAGTTTGAATTTACCTTTGGCACTGTTAACATATGTTTTTCCTGTTTCGACGGCGGACTGAGCAACATTTTTAGTCGTATCTACAGTGCTTTGAATTGTGCTCTGAACTGTATCTAAAATTACAATAGTTTATGAAACGTTTAAAATCAAACATTATTATTTTAGTTTGAGCATAATGCTGTATTTACCTTTGGCTGAATCGACGTAGGTTTTCCCAGTCTCTAGTGTACTCTGTGCAGTTTTCTTTGTGCTATCTACTGTGCTTGCTACAGTATCTACGGCGCAAAAATAACGTAAAATAAGATTTCTAAATAAGTACAGAAAACTATAAATAAAATGAGAAACAAAATATTAAAAATCAAATACAAAAAAAAGGGTTTGCAATTAAATACCTTTAGCGCTCTCTAAATAGGATAAGCCCATGCCATAAGCCGAGCTTGCGGCACCCATAGATGCATCATAGGCCATTTGGAACGTACTTTGTGCTGTATCTAAAGCGTTATTTGCAAAAACACACGGTTTTTAATCACAGGGCACAACAGAAAACGAATAAGAAACACATATTATAAAATAAAAAAATACCTTTGGCACTATCTACGTAAGTTTTTGTTGTGTCTACGGCAGATTGACCGGCGTGTTTTGTGTTTTCTACGGTACTATTCACTGTATTAGCGACTGAATCTACAAATATACAAATAAAAAAATAAAACAGAAAAATAAAAATAATAACCTAGGTACAAGATCGCATGTATGAAACCTACCTCTAGCGGTTGTGGCATACGTTCTGCCAGTATCGATAGCCGATTGGGCAACCCTTGATGTGGTATCTACAGTGGTTTGAAAAGTGCTTGAAACTGTATCTACAAAATAATTGCAAAATAAAAATAAATTAAAAGCAACAAAAAATTAACAAATAGAAAAGCCATAAAATAGAAAATATTTAAAAAAGATAAGCTAATAAAAAACTATAAATTCCGAAATACGATTTAAATTGAATACATAATAATAACACAATATCTAATTCTTTGTACAGGCACCTTTTTGTTTCGTAAATTCATTTGTTTTTGTTGAAACAAAAACATTCATAGCAAAACAAAGAAAAGAACAAAGACCTATAAAACAAATAAAATTATTGTTACAGATTTTGGCAACGGTTGCCAAAAACTATTACCGTCCCACCCAGCATTTTCAGGAAAGGCATGATGACAAGAAAGTTTGTTTACCTTTGGCTGAGTCCACGTACGCATTGCCGGTGTTAACGGCTGAACTAGCCGCGTTCTTTGTACTCTCATAAGTACTGTTCACAGTATCTATAATAGTGCAACGTTAGTTCATGCAGATAGAAAGAGAAGAGAAGAAGGAGAGTTTATTGACAACAAGATAATGACCTTTTACTAAGGGGACTTACCTTTAGTTGTGTTGTAGGCAGATTCTGCCGCCTTTTTCGTGTTGTCTGCTGTTGTTGCCAATGTGTCTATGGGTAAAGGGGTTGCAAAAAGAAAGGGTTTAGCAAACTACTAAAATAGTAGGAATAACATCAACTACAGGTACCAGAAAAATACTAAAAACAATACTAAAATCTCACAAAAATGGTAAAAAGACGAACAACGAAAACTATTTTTTTTTTCTACATTAGATTAAATTAAGATAAAACAACTACTTGCAACAAAGTTTTTAATTACAAAAATGTAGGTCAAAAATATTATTTAAAATCGACTAACCACATGTACCAGTAAATAAATCGAATAAATAAACACCTACCTTTAGTGACATCTACAACTTTCTTGCCATCAGCGAGAGCCTTGCTGGCGGCGTCTTGGGCCTCTCCGGCAGCCAGGGACACCTTCGACAGTTCCTTGTCCAAGGCATCGATTGCTGAGTGCTTCGCGTCATTCGCTAGTAAAAAATATAATAAGGGCTGGTTAACGGACAAGGGTTTATGTCTAAAATGGAGCGTGGGAATGTCAGACAGAGAAGACATTTCAATATTTTAATTGTGTCGCCTTATCTCATATTTCCACTTTGCTCCTCTATAATATTATAATAACAGTGATACAAATAGATTTAATTGACCACAGATTGTTTAAACATGTTGGAGAAAACGTGCACCCAGATAAGTAGTGATGTCCTGTGTATTAATTGTTTGATCCAATTTGACTAATTAGTATGTAATTATATTATAGTTGTTAGACTTTGTATCTCTATTTGATTAGAATGACTCTGATGCAACAGTGTATTACTGAAAAGAGGTTAATTGAGTATATCTAACTCTCATAATGAAACCATTTGTTTTATTTCATCAATCGGGCTTATTTTCAATTTTTTTATTGCGTATCACATTTTTTAACCACAGGCAAGTAATTAATCACAGGATTCATTAAATATCGTTTAAATTAGAACTAACTTGTCTGTTAAAAATATATTTAGAGAACTATTGAACCTTGATGATTTGCCATTTGAATTCAGTACATGGATGTTTTGGCACATGTGCTCAATCGGAAGGAACTATGTTGTTTGTTCAATACAATTTCAAAAAAGTGTACCCTTCAGTCAAAATATGTTACAAGTGCCATATGAATCATGCAGCGTAAATAGTACCTACATGTTTGTTCCACGCATAGAGCATTGGAGCTATTATTACACAATTTGTCTTCAATCATTGTAACAAAGTTCAATACGATATAAATAAATGTAGTCATTCTATTGTTTTCTATTATACTATAAGTAGCATGAAGTAATGTTATAGCCGCACAATTGAAAAAAAAAAACTGTAAAGTACGTCAACCAATAAGTAGTTCATAAATGGATTCCTATTTGGGTACTTAGGTATATTGGCAGGATATCTAGAGGGCACTTATACTTTAAACTACGGAAAGGGAGCCATTATAACGAACAAGATATAAGGGTCAACGGACGGAAATGTAATAATGCAACTAGGCTAACCTGTTGGATTTATTTATAGAAACTATGATTTCAAACCTACACCACTTTGCTCACAATTCTCATACGGTACTTGAACATAAAAGCGGCTGATTTTCAGAGAATATTAATAATATGATGTCCAAAATCCTATGTCATGAATTAGAGATTACTGAAAAACAAGCATAGCATAATCAGCCTAGAATGTTCCCACTGCTTGGACATAGGCCTCCTCTCTATAAGAGGGAATGGGTTGTAATCCACCACGCGGGCCCAGTGCGGGTTGGTCATAAAAATAAGGAACGTTAAAAACCTGTGCCAGCAGCAGCGGTAGCGCTGTTCTGAGCCCCGCCAATGAGTTCACCAGCCTTCTTGACCTGATCTTCTACGACATGGGCAGCTTCTTGCACCTTCTCTGAGGCGACTTGCTCGGCATCCTTCTTCTTGCGGTCGAAGAGGGAAGCAGTCTTCTCGCCGATGCTTCGGAACGCCCCTGGAATTTTAGTCGATTAGTAAAAGCACAGCTCTAGTGTTTGCTTCGATGTCTAGTAAAAAAAAATGAAAAATTATCTTGATGTGATTTTTAAGGTGGAAACGACTGTGACAGGGTAACCCGCAAAATTCAAACTTTCTTACGTTTTTTGCAATTTGCCGGTCAGTGACAGTTTTTATGTTAAATAAAATATGATACGGCGGCCGTAACTAATATGGCTTTACTGAGTCATAATCATTTAAGTCATCAATACAACCCCTTTAAGTTCATTTAACCCCATAGAATGACTTTTTCATGAAATAGTCATTCATTGGAATTTTTCATGAAATAGTCATTCATATTAGATACGGCTGCTAATTATTTTTTTTTTTTAAGTTTGCTGTTCAAAGTTGCGCTGCTTGTCAAGCAAAAATATATCGATATGTCAAACTCGGTACATTTTATTTTGTGTTTTCCCGCGTACACAGATAAGTTGGTTGAAATGTACTCATTCAATCAATCATCGTAAGGTTCTGAACTACTTGTCTGTAATTATGATATTCAATTATTCCGAGTTAAAGTTCACGGTGGTTTTGAGAAACTGGAGTAAACAGGCTAACTGCTTCGTCGTAAAATATTTGTTTATCAACTTCCAGTAACACTTTGTGATAATATATTCTAATGGGAATCGGATGGGCCATAAACTTTAACGATAGAAAGGGACTTGTAAACAGACACTGTTCTTAGAAGAACATTGAATGAATATTTCATATTTCATCAGATTAATTTTGTCAAATAAAGACACTTTACAAATTAGGTTTTCATAGTTCCCATAGATACCATAAAACTAAATAATAAATATGTAAGTATCCCCCTATTCCACGGGACTTTATCTACATAATTGGTGAAATGTGGGTGTACTATTAGGGACACCTCTGTCTGCCTAACTCTTTGGGGATTACAGCCGTGATGTTAGGTATCTACTTAACTAAGTTATGTTCTTAGTACCTAAAAAAATAATAGATCCCTATTTTATTAAATAACTGTTATTTAATTAAAGTCACAATAAAGAACTGTACTAAAATTAGGCTAATGCTGATTTTTTAGAGAAGCCGCCGCCGCCGCGCCGCGCTGGCTATCTATCCTATATAAAATTTACAATAATATACTTCATGTGTGACACAAATGAAAGCTCACTTATCGATTTCTTTTTAAAAGCCATAGTGTTCCATATTACTCGCGCGACAGAGTGCCGCCTTGTTATTGATTTTCATAGCAGAACAACAGCGCGGTCAAGGTGTCTGAGTCAGCTATTCCATAGAGCAGAGTATGTTACTAGTTAGCAACTAAAGTAGTTACTAACTTACTATAACCAGTTTAGTAAGAAAACATTTGCAGTTTGCAGGAGGCCCGTGTCGGTTTGACAGTACCTCTACAGTGGGCAGAGCCACAAATTACCGCGGTAGTCTTGGTACACCCACGAGGCCTGACATGTTCACGGGGTACGTGGGTTTCATACCAACATATTTCCTGCCAATGTTTTGATCCTTTTGTAAACATAGGAAGGTAAACCCATCATGATATTCATGATAAATGTTAGCCTAAACCAAAAAGAACATGTCATCATATTAAATAGTGTTTCGTTTACAAAGTAATCGTTACAAGTTGTTGCATTCAAGAATATAGTAGGTACATAGATACAAAATACATATCATTTTTACAATTTAGTAACAGTCAAAATAGAAAAACTCCGTAATTATAATACAATAAAAGAACTCACCAAGGTTCTTGTCTATCGGAAAGCGTGGAAATACATTTAAAAATTATTCATAATTAAACAAATTGTTCAAAGATTAATAAAATTAACTAAATCCATGCTTTACTTTTAGTTCTACAAGTACCTCTATCTAAAATGGTGATGTGAACTGTGCTTTTTTTCATAGTCACTAAACCTGTTACTTGGTAAGTACAAATAGGACGAACATGGTGATAGTGTAGTGACACGGGTGACCAGACATACTTGATAACGTGCATCTACAAAATACTAGTTAGGTATACAAAAATACTAGGTTCAAATACCATGTTGTTTCATGAAGTTTTCTCATGAGTTCTAATTTCTACAGCATGAGCACGATATGATACAAAATTATCTCAAGGTGAATACAAGATTGATTATGTTAACGTCTTCTAATTTCTAAGATAAGATTAAAGTGGAAAATGACTTGTTTCAAATCCTTTCGAACTTGAAAATATTTTATGATATTGATAATTTTTTTAATTATATATTTTTTTGGAATGAAGATAGTTTTTACAGAGTTTAATTAACAATTCCAGATTTCCATAAGAAAACTATTTTGCCGTTATCAAAGCAACAATCTAACTTCTGCATTGATAACTGAGATGAAATAAAGATAAGATTTAATGAGAAAAACAATCTTGGCGGACCGGATCTTGTTATTTGTTAGTTTGTCATTTAATTCGTATGCTTGCAACAGATTTCACTCAGGCTATTCATATATTTTAAGCCACAATCTTGTCTCTCGACGTACTGATAGATCGGAATCAATCGATACTGTCGGCCGATGCCTCGACCGATTGACCGAACGAAAATAGAGTAGTGCGTGGTGAGGCGATAACTCGGGATCATCGCTCGCTCGCCTTGCCGGCTGTTTCGTAACTCGTGCTGATTTATGGGCCAAATAGCTTGCAAGTGGTAATATTATAGCTATGTGTCACACAGAATTTAATAGAAGATACTTATTGTTAATAATAATATTCTTTAAGTGCATTGTTTTTCATTGAGCTAGATTAATAAAACCAATTTAGGTTTTTTCATTATAGAAAAAACAGAAGAAATACAATTTACGATGCCTACCATGACGCGGAATGATCGCCCGCGAACGCTACCTATATTTACCGAGATTAAAAATATCCTATGAGATAACAGGCCGCGCGAAATTCTTAACACACAGACAAACTGAAATAGTACGAATACACTCATAGTGCACTTGATCCAAATGTTTAGCTTTTTTACGGATTTTATGTATAACAGAAGAAATAATAATGTTATTGAGACATTACACTTCAAGTGTATATAACGTGTACCGTAAAATTATTCGATTAAATCTGTACATAAATGTAGGTCTGAAAGTATCCATAAAAGTGGTATTAGATCTAGGAACAATTCCACGAGGAATAACAGATTATGACATTGACACAGCAATCGACATCATATTGCTTTGAATTGCCATCGTTATTGATTCTACAGACAGTCTGAAACATAACACATGGACTGAATAAAAATTTATATAGCGCACGTGTTTGTTCGCTTTTGAAACATTCACCTTTCGCACAACTGACTCAGTTAACAATTTCCTAGAATAAAGCAATAAAATATCATTAGTCGCCTGCTAGTCTAGGTCTCGGCCTCGCAAGCCCTGAAAGTCTAGATCCAGGTATCGATCGGCCTGCGCCAGACTGGTTTTACGAGCACTGCGGCAATATTGTGACCTAGGACACGACCAACCCACATAAAGCGTTCACAACATTTTTAAAATGCTTGCTCTCACATATTTTATACTTTTATGGCCAGAACCAGATGTTATAACTCGAAACGAATACTGCTAACGTATTTTATAAATGTGAATGTGTGAATGACGCACTCGAAACATAAGCACTCACCGGCTAATTGCATATTTATCAGTGTGCACTGTGCACCATCATTACCTATGAATTTTTTAGACGTAATCTCTGGAACGACTCCTATCTAATTTAGCTGTCATTATCGCAGAACTGTGTAGGTACTAATTACAGATTCCTTCGCCGATACAAGCTTGTAACCAATTGAGATAAATATCCGGTCTGAAGAAACGTGACATCACATTCATATATCCATCTACTGCCTGTGATGTCATTTCAAGATTTAGAACTGTTAGAAAATATACGTAGTTTAAATTTTGAATCTACTTTAGTATTTCGGATGCGATTGGTTACTTCCTTTTGGGAAACATAGCGTCAATACAAATAAACGATTGGAAAAATAAAAAAAAAACAGTATATATATTTACAAGCTAAAACATAAGTTATTTAATAGATCAAACATAAGATTAGCTTGAAATGTGGTAAAAACACGCAGTATTAACATGTTTTAATTAATTAAAGGTCGGTCATTGTACTAAAATAATTATTACTTGGTAGGTCTGCTGTACTCATATTGTATAGTACAGTCAGCCACAGAGCGACCGCAAGGTCACTTGAAACAAAGGATTACTTTACACCTGAGAAATACGCAATTAATACTGTCACAATATTTTAACGAAATATGGCAAATAAAAGAACGAATGATATTTTTGTCATTCGTTCTCTTTCCACTTGAATACTTATTTTTTTATCTTTATTACGTGACTGGATAAAAAAAAAGGATGAATGAGTCTTGTTTCTATTTACTATCAATTTCTATGAGTCATGACAATTAGTGCCCATTGTCTACCAAGAATAGACACTTCTAGATGGAAACTTAATGAGTCCATTAAAGTTGAAAAACGTGTCCCTGTTCATATTCAAATTAGTAGATGCATTAGCTATTTAGCTTCTATTTTATTAATCCTAATAGCAAGCAATATAAACTTGAAATGACGAGATTTCTTCTCTTTTCTTCTTTTATTTCCTAAAAACGTACCTACAACGTTTAACCCACATTGCTAGTGGTATACGATTATTAGTACAACCGGTTTGCCTGGCCTTTTTAAGATAGTGATGTTTTTTTGTTAAAACCTGATGAATTCAGAATTAGATTATTACCTGAGAAGAGATGAAAGTAACAAATCAAATTTTGCCAAGGTGAACTAATTTGGTACATAACCACATCGTATTCTTCACTTTTATTTACTCTTTATAATTCAGTTTTTCTTTAGCTTACATTTCGTTCGTAACTTCGTACCAACATTCCTGTTGATGCCCAAAGGCTTAATTACTGCAAACGCCAAGAAAGAATTCCTGCGCAGCTTGCGTAAGAACCATCTCGTTATATGTCTGTCCTCTTCGCGCTTGTTTACATTGCGGTTTGTTAGGTTGAGAGGCACGAGGAGCCTCGGATATTAATATAATGGTGGGCCCCGGTACTGGCTGACCTTGATGATGTCATCGTGCAACGGGTGAGATTTGTTTTCGTTGCTCTGTTACGATGAATTTTATTTGTTGACATTGTTTACTGGAAGAGCCGATGCATATTCAACGCTATTTGAACTACGTGACCTACTGATAATGTTTTGACGAGAGGGAAGTATGCTATCTCGCTTAGGCGCAATGAGCTCGACGGAACTACGACAGGTTGTCGATATTATGCAGGAATGTGATTTGTAAACGGAACCTATTACCACAACTAAAGATGACTGGTTACGTGACTTTGAACAGTGTTGACCCACCCCGGTACTTGGTAAACACATACCGTGATCTTTATTATTGTAAGTGGAAAATTATAATAGTCAAGATAACAAGGAAAACGTGGCTCTATCGTTAGCTTTGCCATTCATACGACTTTTGTTTTAAAATTACAATTTCAAACAAAAAAACGATAGAGTGGTTACCTATTCTGAACATCAGCAAACAAATATAGCAATTCTACTTTTCATCAAATAGGTACGCTTCCTGGTTGTTTCTACCACTTCGATCAATAAACACACCATTGAGAATTGCTTAGCGTTACTCTAATTTTACACAGTTTCAGAATTTGATACTCACATATCATGGTGCGTTAGACCATGTAAACTATACTGCTGCCACAGAATACATAATAGTACAAGTACAGCTGCCCATTAACCAGATCTAAATTCAAGCAAGGAAGAGAAACTTTCTGGTAAGATTAAGGAAGCGCGTTTGCCCAGGCACAGCCCAAGTAAGTAAATGCGTGGTCACGAAGAACATGAAAATGTGCACAACAGAGAATTTGAATTCATAGGGAAGCCAAACTAAATCGTGAAGAGGTTTTTTTTGGACAAAATGACTTTTACAAGACAATATCTAAATTCTGTACTACTGTATGTAGATATGTATATTTTTAAGAGTACTGGGTCTGAATTGATGATTATTTTGTTTTTACCACATCTACAGAGGTTTTGACACAGGATATGTTATAATATTCACGTGAATCGATCTCACAAAGAAATCATGATGTTCTACTTAACAAAGATGCTTGCTGATGCTACTATGCTATGCTTGATACTTGCTGTGTGCTCAGCACGAAATTATGGACATATTATAGCGTGGTAAGTCATCAATGACAGAATGTGTACTCAATTGAGCACACACTAATCGTGGTAATATTCCAGCCTTATCGATTACCTAATTCGAGTTTAAAAGATAAGCTTAGTTTATCATATCAGTCAATAACTTTGGGCTTTCAACGGCATTTTTTTTTGTAGATCTTAATTTACATATTAAAGTGAAACTTTTATTACATCGTCTCAAACTGTTTCGTCTGTGTGTTGCATGTCGCGTGACGCTCGGCCACGGAGTAGGGATAAAGTGAATCACACTTCACGTTCACTTTATCCCTACTCCGCGTTTTATACCCTTAATGGAATATTATTCCAAAAATTTTTAGTTAAATGTCTATAGTGTGAAAAAAAGTTTCACTTTTACCGTGATTTCATAAAACCACACAATCCTTTTTTTAGTTTAGACAATATTTCGACGGTCTTTGTAGCGCCAGTGTGCTTTGCAAAATCTATTTATGCTTATGATGACTGTTAGTGAACCCTCAACTTTTGATGTAGAGGAAGCTTCAAGGCTAAAACGTTGACAATATAATTATTTGAAGACCAACAAACATCAACCAAAAACAACGTTGTTTTCACACTTAACACGTTACGATAGTTTAATTCCGTCCTCTCTAAATTACTTTACTCGCACACTGGGTTCACGTGTAATTTTATCCGTTCTGATTCAGATTCTGCTCTCATAAATCGACCAATAGCGTCCGTCCATGATAACTCGGTAGGAGCCGAAACCAACTGATTAATACAATTGAGGAGCACGACACACTGGCAGCATGTTGCGCGACACCTACTCGCAGAGAATAATTCATTCCTCGAATAAACATAATTCATGTTGCTACCTACGTCGTCTGCGTTCTATGAACTTTGACTGCTGCATGCATTCATTGTTCGTAGGGATGCCAGAGTATACCGAGCGGTATTAACGGTTTCATAATCCACCGTATCTCTTTTGGAGTTCAATACACTTATGATATATTATTGGTTCTCAGATTGGACTTTAGTACCAGATAAGAAAACATAGGTAGTTATCATAATCAATTTAATTTGAGCTCTCTTTGGTACTTTGTTCTATATTATGGTATCTTTTCTATTCTAACACATCTTTCTCAAACAACACTGTTATATTTTTTTAAACATCTGACTCAGCTAGGTACTACGACACATTCTCGATGTCGAAATTAATTTTCCGGAAGAGCCTAAATCTAAACAAAGCAAATCAGAGAACTGAGAAAATAAGAGACTGATATGCGAGTAAAATACTGATCTCTGTTTAACTAGCCCCTCGTTAGTCTAGTTAGACTGGTTGCCAGCCCGACTCTTGAACATAAGATGAGATCTTAAGTCAGATTGAACACGGCGCAATTGTAAGAAATTCCTTCGTATAACGGTTGGCCCTGGATTGAAATTGTGTCTGGATCAGACCATAACGTCGAAGATACGGGCAAAAGCTAGTTAAAATTTTTCAATAGACTACTCTATTGAAAATTTTGAACAACTAACCCTGATTTATTTTGGATTTCTTCACTGCTTGTTACTGCAGTTGCTAGTTGCAAGCCCGTAACCTGCAAGTCATACTCGAACCAAAACATTGCACCAAACGTACTAGCAGACGCTAAATATACTCCGATACCAAGTAACGTAATATCTGGGACGTAAACAAAGCACATTCCGAACAAACCATTCCGTAGTTCGCGCTAGTGAATCATCATTTATTTAATAACTGCTTCGATTCGTCCTACTGCCCCTGAAATCAAATTTCTGAGCGTGCTTTTATTCATTGAGTTTATAGTGCAGACGGGGTTTTAAGACAGTAGTTCTAATTTGTGGCACTACAGCTGGCAAATAGTATTCAGTGTATCGGTTTGAAAACTTGACGAAAACCAGGTTTTTTAATCACGGATAATCATTTCTCTTTAACATTGGCACTCTGTTTACATAAAGTGCGAGTGTTTGTGCACATATAGCTCTCATAATCCGCAGCAATGTAATATAATTAACGTCAGCATCACGTAGTGTTGGCTCGGTGCACATGCCCTCGGTCAATGCGCTCCTTGTTGACTAGTCATTGTTCTGCGTTCTAATAATTGATTAGAAGGCTTCACTGATTATTGCTTCGAGTAAACCCGTAAAGAATACTCTGCTTTGGACAAGACTGCTCATTCAATCGTTTTTCAAATATTATAAAAACCCTTTTAAATTCTTCCATCATAAGTAACCCCGATTAAGTAACCTTATACAAAATATTTCTTTATAAGATTCCACAACAGGGTGAAATAGCGCAATGCAGAAGGTTGCGTAAAAACGTCGTAATTTTCAGGAACACGGATACTTAATTTATTTTGTTTTCCCGCTGGCCACACCTGCACAGTGTTGGCTCATCGATCAAATTATTAACGTTTTATGATGTTCATATTGATGTATCATGCTTTTGGCAAGCATTTGCAAGAACATTTCTTTATGATTTTAAAATATTATTAATAATATTTTTAGCAAGGACACGATCGATCGTAATATTTTACACGATTTTTAAAATAGCAAGCGGGACGTATGATGAATGGGTAACCTATTGACTTGAATCCTAATAGATCACGTATTAAATAAACTAGTATTTTTCATACTAATAACGTAGTACTAGAAGACCAACACTATTTTAGGTTAGTAGGTACTGCAATCAATTAGTATTTTATAGTTTTGGCGCGAATGCCGAATGAGAACGTGACTTGGGGCGTTAAAATAATAATTTAAACACTATAACGCCATTAACAACTTTGTGCAAGGAATGGAGGACGCACTGCTTGCTGCGTAGTTTCCATATTGCTTCATAACTTTATAATAAGCGTCTTACCAAGATTTTGTTTGAATCTGCGTCACAAAACCGGTCTTTGTTCTAATATTAGGTTTATCTAATAATTAAATATTCGTCGTTATTTTACCATGCAACCAAAACTATAATGTATTCTTAGCATATAATTCACGTGTAATAGACAAAAAGCTTTTAGATTCTACACACAGACATCAAGGTCTAGCGCGTTTGTAAGACCACAAAAAAATCCACAGAAAATCAAGAAATTCTGATAGTATATGTTCTAGATTTTCTGTTTTTTCTTTTTTGATTTTGACGAGGAAATAAGTGCCTTTTCAAAACATTATTGCAGATGCAACACGTAATCCCCCGTGTTTTTTTTAAATTGCGATGATTGCTCTTTGCACGATTTGATTTAGTGGTTCCCTAACAAAGCGTGAAATCTGACCGAACAATCGGATAGGAGGTATCGATTTCCTCATTGATAGAGGCCTCTCGAAAGACATCATATTGGACACAATGAAAATCGGAGATATAAACAAAGCTTCGCACAGTATAGTCTGAACAGACCCAATATCGACCTTACCAAGGACGATGATAAAGACGTGACAAAACAAAAAAAAAACGTAATCCACGTAAATAAACAAACGATCGTCTAATATCGCAGTGATTCACGATTTATCCCGTCACCCGTGCCTCTGGAGCGTGACAGCCGTGGGTCTGCGGGTCACGCAGTCACGCTCCATAACACTAATAGTAGCGTGTTATCATCGTGTCACGTATCAGAGCAATGCGAGACCATTTAACTATTGACATTTCTTTCATTGTCGTTTATTATCCGTGCAGTGACAGATCCAGACTGAAAATAGAATGAACTATTTAAGGGGGAAGCGCCAGGGCAGCCATCGAAATTCAAATTTTCTTAGGTTTTTTACAATTTGATACGTGTTACGGTCGTAAAATGTCATTTAAAAATATGATGGTTACCTATACTGAGTAGTTGACCTAGTAAGGAAAATTCATAATATATGATTAAGAACGTGATCAAAGTCCGTTAGGTAGCCACTAGATGGCAAGCATGTCAACTTTAGGAGCAATGACCTTGCAATGCGGGAGACTTACATTAGACCATAATAAAACTTTGGCTCCTGAAGTTTTGAAGACCAGTTTTGCACACTAAAGGCTGCACTGTCGTATTGCAGCACCATCTAGCATTTACTGTATATGTTTAGCTTCCCCTCCACATCAATTGTTTCCCCTTTGCATTCGAATAAGAATTAATCTCAGGCAGCTAAATGCTTAAATCATGGACAATGACATCAGTCCATCGGTAACGAGTACCACAATGACTCAATAAAAAGTCATTAAGGAAGTATTAATCCTCATTCTTCGCGTTTAGATACATGATTCATGCCGTATGCTCTGAGTGAGGGACGAATATGGATCGCTTACGGATCTCACATTTGGAATCGGCAGTCAGATGTCGATGAAACCAAATTTTCTCGCAACAAGGTATTTTAGCATGCTGGTGCTGTGGATTAAGCGCACGGAAGACTATTGAGGCTAAAACAGCAGTAACTGATCAATACTCTGACATAATTATGATAAGCGAGAAAACAAACTGCCATGATTATTAGGTGGAAGATTCTTTAGGTTCTAAAGGAGGGCAGAATGGTAAAAAAAATTCATTGACTTGTCGTTGTCGCCCACCTTCTTACGAGTTAACGACAAAGCGCAAAGCTAAAATGGAAGGAGTTGGTTTATAGCACTGCAGTCTGCTATGCTGTTGTGCTCTTTTAAGATGCGGATCTATAGCAGCTATAGCACGTCTTGTACATTATATTGCTGAATTTCATAGTAGGTATATCTATAGTCAGACAGCCTTCTCCAGTAATTTTATTATTGGCAGCTTGACGCATAATGTCGGTTTATGCAGCTATGACGTGATCCACTTCCTTGCGGGCCACTGCGGACTTTTGAATAACCCATACCAAGCATTGCTGGCTCAATCCAGAAAGTATTTTTCCAGTTGGCTGTCTTTTCATTATAGTACAAAATATCGAATTGCGACGCAGTTCTGGCACGTAGAGCTCGTGGTAAGTGAGACCCTAGATCAAATCTACTTAAACGTTATTTTGGGCCCAGTTTTTCTTGTATGTAAATGCTTGGTGTAAAGAGTGGGTTTACGAAGTTTACCACGATCACACCACGACTGGAATGTGTACCCGACCTCACGATCGTCTGTCAAGGTCTTCTGCACCTGAAGTCTTAGTGTTGTGTGATTTTTTTATTCTTAAATCTGAAGTAGGTACATAAATCCATTCTCAAGATTTAAATATGTAGGAACTAGGTAGGTACAGCTAGTTAATACATTAAAATAATGTCTTGGAAGATGAATGACTAATGTTTGCTTGGGTAAAGAATGAATAAAAGGCCATAATTTTAATAACTTCGTATGTTGATAGCTACTCTACCCATTGCTCAGTGTGTATACGATCATGGGTAATACTACGAATTACGATGGTAGGGTAGCTTCTTACGATGAAAATGTAGTAGATAGTATACTTTATGTATGGTACCCTAGGTATTACTCTACGGCGTAGTTCATTAGGTACTTAGAATAATAATGTACTATGCAAGATTATGTCTATGTTATGAAATAAATTTACACTAAGTTTATTCATAGCTATTCTATTGTTAGTATAACTTATTGGGTATTTTTATAGCATGCAGTGCTAAAATAATTCTACAGACTAGATAAAAGTGCTGATTTAGAACTAAAATTAGTGGCCAATCAATATTCTACAGTTGCATTTTTTGTTCTAATTACAAAGAAAAAAAGTTTTAGTGGTACTATAGTCATTTAATTTTTTCATAAATGGTTTTAAAGTTATATTTTTTTTTCAAATAAAGAAAATAGGCAAAACCTATACACACCTGCGATTCCGCTGAACATTTTGCTTGTTTTTTTATATTTTTAATCACAAATTAAAAACACTGAAGATTCAATGGGTTCACGATCAATATTTAAACAATTTGCACCATATAATTTCACGGAACGCGTTTACGAAGTGCGGTGCGATTGCAATGCCTTTCAAGGTTCTACTCAACAAAAATCGACTTGACCGCCCGAACTCAAAGATACATTTTCCATGCGGATGATATATGAACCACTGTATTTTTATCGATGACGTAAACGCATTACACGTTTAGTTTAGCTCGATACTGCCCTGTACCAAAATAAATTATTTCGTTTATATTTATTCTTACAAAACTACGTTACTTTGAAAATACTTTTTATTCTTGCATAATAAAAATAAAATTATATAATATAACCCATAAGAAATCATCACTTTGTTACCTACCAATTACTACTGAATGGTAGAAAATATTATTTTACTTGTAACACTGCTATCAGATTAAAAACAACTTCCGGTGGAGACAACTTATTTCAAGAAATGACATCGAGATATCTTATATACTATGAAAAACGGTTTAGCAATAATAATCAAGAATATAAATATTTAATAAATAAATTACTCACAAATTAGGGAAATACTATTAAAAGTTAGTCAACTGGTTTATAATAAACAACTTAAAATTCAACGAGAAATGTAGCTGGAACGTGGCGGTTGCCTAGCAACAATCTCCTTGACAACTTATAATAAACAACACAATATTGTAGTCTTTGAAACAACACAACAGATTGTGTCAATCAATTTATTCGTTCGTGGAGCGATAAATTAAATGATTTGTCGCTGATGTGTGTACAATGTCGAAAGAAAACAATAATTTGCGGCTGCTAGGCTCGCCTGTTAACTTATCGTATAGAGGCAAGAAAAAAGACGATAAAAGAAACGTTAGGAATCGACCGCGATCTGCACTTCAGAGCACTGTTTGCATTACACCGGTATTTATAATTAATCAGTCTGTATATTTCAATATAACTTACCTATATAACCGATAGTTAATCATATGGTTTTTTGTTCTGCTACTTTACGTAGAAAATCTCTGAAATATTATTAAAATGGGCGCTAATAATTTTTGCTTAATCATTTTTATGATTAAACAAACGTTGTTGCCATGGTTATTTTTCTCTCTCTCCTTTGAAATTCTTGCGTGCACCCTAATGTCACTCATACCAAATTATTTTTATAGTAAGAATTAAAAAATTCAAATGTTTTATATTTATTTAAAAATAGCTTTGATCTAAAAAAAAAACATTATTGTTATGTAGGGGAGGAAAGAAAAGGTAAAACTGAAGCATTTAGTAACCCCTTGCCTGAATTTTAACAATGCTAGGTTTTGTATTATCTTATTTGTTTATTAGCCTAATCTCATGCCTGCGGACTATAAAGATATTTGATGCTACATTATGATAATATATTAACTATGCTTGGTGAATTTATTTTGTTGACGTGACATCCTATTGTCCACCCTGGCATTATCCAGCAGTTACCCATTTGAATGACAAGTATAGCACCATAAGATAATCATTTTTAATGTAAAATCATAACCCTCCTTTTTGCTTTGCTGTAGTCTAGTAAAAAGTGCAACAGGCTTAAACAATTGCAGCATGAAATAAACCATGTTTATCCCATGGTCTGCTCCATTGTTTATAATGTTTTGTTTTTCTATTCTGCAAATATTAAATTTTAGGACCACCCGGAGAGATACAAGAGACCGTTTTCAGCTGATACAAAAGACCGAGCTCCATCAACCAGAAGTTTTCTAAAAGCGTTCAGTGCTGAATTACTACAGACTTATAATAGTAAAAAATATTTATTTTAACTTAATATACAATACCTACTTAGCAAACTTGTGTGCCATATTACGCAACTTATGTTAAAATGCAACCTATGTTAAATTTTTTGCAACTTAAAAGTGTCAATTAAATCCCCACCAATGTTATTTCCAGATTCTCCTGCCGCTGTTAAAATAGTTGCACCAACAACAAATCTACTCAGAGATACAAAAGCCATTGAAGCCTATTCTAATAAGAACAAAGAAATATGCAGCAACGCTTCAGATTATGGTTCTGAAGACACTTTCATTAGCTTAGGGACTAAAATCAAAGCTAAAGCTCAACTGGGCACAAAGAAAAACAATAATTCAAAGAACTTTGCTAAGTACAGGAACATAGCTAAAAAAACACGTAAGCCTATGGAGAACTCAATAAGCGAAGATAATATAACTTGCCAAGAATATGGATTGGAAGTGAAAATTATTGAGAGGGGTCAGTCTCCCACTAGAAACAAAAATATCTTTCACGGGAGATGTTTGTCGCCATCATTCAAAACAAGAGCATACGAGTCCTATTTTGTTCCTCTTGACTCTGAAAGGAAATCGGCCGAGTTTGGCCATGGATCGTACAGTGATACGAGTATACAGTCGGAAGTGGAGAAAGCTATAGACACGTACTCCCGCCGACTGAATGTATCCAAACAACAACTATCCTTAGTGGAAGAAGAGTCTACACAGGACTGTGACAGTGTGCCTTCACAGCGCATGCCGAGTTTATCACCAGAAATGTCCTTAGAAGACAAACTCAATAAAGGTGATCACGAGGAAAATCTGACTGGAAGGAATACTTACGTTGTTGACTTCAAACACGATGATTATAAGAAAGTTACTCAGAACTACATGTGCGACCCACGCACTTACACGAGCTTTTACGACGATTTCCGTAAGAACCCTATTGATTCGTACAAGAATAAATTATCTAGTACCTTAGTACATACAGATTCGTCGTCTAAGGACTCTGGTTATCCTGACAGTGGAGCAAATGATGAGAGGTTTTACGGACAGAATTATTCATTGCCAAATCCGTCAATACTGAAAACACATGGCTCACACGATAAAACTGAAGAGCAGCCCAAGAGTTTAGATAGTGTGTCGACGAACAGCAATGATAAAGGGTACAAAACGTTTTCATCAGATAAGAAAGGACAGTGGGCTGAACCATTAAACCACAGCCGCTTGCTGTACAAAGATTTCTTTCTGAAGAAGGAGGGACACATTGCTTTGCCTCCACAAAATTCTCCTAGCAAGAGTAACGTACCAATACCTGGAAGTAGTGAAGGGGCAGATGAGATCAAATCAGACAACACAGATAGCAATACAGATTACCCTCCCTATCTAATTAATAGTACAACTAAAGCGTACACATCTAAAGTTATTGAGGATTACAAAAAAGAATTGGAAGCTATAAACAATTTGCATGATCTAACCATCAAGGATATAAAGACTGACGCAGTATCTCCTACTCCTTTGAACATAGACAAAATGTTCGAAGATGCTTCTAATTTTGAAGATAATAAGGACGCCAGTGAAAGCTCGCATGAGAGCAACATAACTGACCTTTCGACTGGAACAAACAAAAATTCCTTAGAAAACAAACGAGACGTTTCGAAGATTTCGACAAAAGAGCTTATACAAAATTATTTAAAAGTCAAGGAAGGGGATTACACTAATGCACATAAAACTTTAAAGAAAACTGATAGGAAAGTAAGCAATGGGGGTTTAGGAGAAAATTCATTCGGCTTTAAGCAGGAATGGAACAATAAAAGCTCTAAAAGCGGTGGCAAAAGTCCAATTCCGGTGAACATAAGGAACCAAACTCAGAAGAATATGTACACGATTAAAACTCCTATGAGTGCTAGGATCGACAGCGTTCAGAATGACAAAGATATAGATTCTTGGATGTCTCTATCTGCACCTTCCCCTAGGGTCCTCGAAATTGAAGAAATAGAAGAGGAGCCACGGAAATCTGAACCTTCTAGACCTAAAGAGAAGGTTGAACCGGTGAGACCTCCGACGCCTGGCCGATCTGAAGAAAAAGAGCCGAAACCGCCCAAGGAACTAAGTTCTCAATCTACAGTGATGGATATTTACTCCATGCTAAAAGAAATTGAGAGTTACGGTGAGAATCCAGTGACAGAAGTAGCTAATAAAATTCTTTCAGAACCAGAAAGTAAGAAAGAGGAAGAAAGTTTCTCGCCCAAAGATAATTTTATGTGAGTTGAACGTTTGATCGAACGTACTACCATCTCCCTAACTAATAAATGTTCACTACGAGTCTACGAACTTTACTTAAAACTTAAACTTTCAGGGAAATATTTGAGTTCCTGGAGAAAGTGGAACAAAGCGCGAACGACGCCCTATCTGTAGTTACCAACACTACACCGCAGACTATGCCCAAGTGAGTAGGTACTCATGTTAACAAAATAAAATTTAATTATGGATACATTATTTTTGGTTGACACCTTTCGTAACATGAAACTTGGCACTACCATTATAATTTTTAGGGCACTTGATGTGAAGGACCAGTCAAGCTCACACGTACCAGTTACAACTGCACATGGTCCAAAATCGACTGACTTCCTAATTATGATGCATCCTTATGTCTTTGGTACGTGACAGACTAGAGATGTTACTCAAGCTGCCGCAGACGGAGTTGGCACAGAGGCTGGTGACAGCTTCCCTGCAGCTAGAAGAACGATCCTGCTGCATCGCATTGCTGCAGGAGAGTCTTGCCAACCACAAGGAGCAGGTACGTAGGGAACATTATTTTGTTCTCCATGAAGAGAAACAATAGATACGCAGGACGACCAATCAACCTATGCAGAATCATTGTATGCGAATCTTTCATTGCACGGTAAATCTATTAAAACCCAGACCATGTTATACTGTAAATGTATTGCTTTATGTCTCGCAGTGTGTACTTCGCATATTATATTCCGCAGTTAAAAGCGTATAATACCCCTAGTTCAGCTACGCAACAAAAACATATACATACGACTCATGATAGCATACGAAATTCGTTTCTATAATTTCAGATTTCAAAAGTAAATATATATTTTGTAATTTCGTAGGTGCAGGTTCTGTAAAGCAATTAAAGGTGTTCTTTTAAAATCTACCTTCACAATGCTGTTCCAGATGATACATAAAGTGAGCAACCTGGAAAAGCAGTCCATCCGCAACATAAACAAAGTGAAGCAAGAGTGCGAGGAAACTATCAAGAGACACCAGAACTTCATTGATCAGGTACAAACTTATTAGTAATTACAGTTGTTTTTTTGTTGTTGTATATTTATGCACCTAGAGTTTTTTATCAGGTTTGGGGCCATCCTTTAATTGCTTTAAGATTTTAAGGCCAATTATATAGTGCCGTTCCCCCTTGGTGATACTTCGTGAAGTTTTAGCCTACCCCTCCTACCCCCCCCCCTCCCAGCATCACCATTGTTTTTTTTTTATTATCATCAGATAGTTTTAGAATCTGTTTTAACAAAAAAATCTTTTGTTTCTATAGTAATTCCAATCTGACCAAAGAGGTCAAATTATTTTTGAAATAAAATGTATTAATAGTTTTTCAACCAATGACAATCTTTGAAACTAGCTATCTCCATGCAATATAGCAGTTTTACAACTAGTTAGTTCCGACTTAGCTCATCCATCATACACCATTACTGCACACAGCTGATAAACGACAAGAAGACGTTGAACCACCGTATCGAACAGCTGGTGGATGAGCGGAGAGCGCTCGAGGAGCGATGGAAGCGGTCGGCGCAGGCGCTGGAAGAGCGATACAAGTTGGAACTGCGTAACCAGCATGATAAGATGCAAGCTGCGCAGCAGGTAAGCGGGAAGGGCTTATTTGTTGTTAAATAATAGTGATCGTCGATATTTAACACGATGAAACAAAATAACAAACTGGCATTCCGGCGAATTTAGCTGGTTAATTTGACCCTGTATTCGTTGTTTTCGTCATCAAAAGTATGTAAATAGACAAGAATAAGCTGCTTAGCTTTATTGAATTTTATATTCTTTCCTTAGAGTGTCATGCTTGTATTTTAATTCCCAAGAGAGTTTATCACACTTACCACATGGCGTTTGTAGGTACACCCAAATTGTGCCTGATAAGTTTTAAGTCTCAGGTGATCAGCGAGCCGTTAACGGCAACTTTATTTCGCGTCATACCTAAGTTGGAACTCCAACCAGAGTAAAATGTCAGATCCATCCAGGTCGCACCGTACCTACTGGTCGGACAAAATATAAGTCACAGACATCAGAACAAGAAGGAAAAGAACGGCTCGCCATTTTCATCATAATTATTTTTTTATGTAAAACTTTCGCTGCTTAGCAGCCACAAATGGGTTGAAGATTAATTCGTTCGTGTGCTTACAATCCGCCTTCCGAGACGTCTTTATACTTAGCTAGATAACTTGCGCATACAAGTAAAAATTCATTCTTTTGAACTTAGCACCAAAACTGTTCCTAAAACTGTAAATAAAAGGATTGCATGACAGTATAAGTTAGCTTTCCTATTCTTTTGTCAATATTGCACTCATTCATGATCTGCTTGCACTTATTCATCATTCTCTATACATACAGGTTGCAAGGCAGCGATGGGTCAGACAAAAAGCTGAAAAAATCAAGGTATGACTACACATTATGTTTTACTTATATTTCAGTCTGACCTTTGAAGTAAATTGGGCCAAACTTTAACTCAATAAGTAAGGCCCAACAGCAATATGCAGTCTGATCGGACCCAGTCAGTGAAACCGTAGATGAGCTGTATGATACACTTAATGGAGGCCAAACAGTATACAAGTTTACTCAGAAATTAATCGTAACTTCAGCAAAATCCAAAAGGTTCCAGCCTACACTAAGCCTACACACATTAGATTAATCAAAGATACAAAATATCATGTCACTAAATTACTGAAGTGTTTAGTCTAGTAACCCGCAGTAAAAGAGTAATATTTCTGTTCAATATAGTCTCCGTTCACTTCAATCTATTTTAGATCAAGACCTTACCATTTATATCGTCACTCATGTAAATAAACTGCCAAAACAAGATACCTGTCTATTTTTTCAATTTGCTAAATCATTTCTTGTCACTTCCAAAAATCCAGGAGTTAACAGTAAAAGGCTTGGAAGGCGAGCTCCGAGAGATGGCGGAGCGGCAACAGAAGGAGATATCGGACTTGAAGATGTCACACGCGGAGTATAGTGGGAGGTTGCAGGCTAAGCATGCGCAGGAACTGGAGGAGCTAAGGAGGATGCTTGAGGACGAGAAGGAGGCGGCGCTGGTTAAGGAGAGGCAAATTGCTAGTTCTAGGTAAGGAGCTTGAGGATGGATGGATTTTGTGAGGATAGAAAGAAAGTAAAAGAAGGAGTAAATGATTGCGTGACGGTTGACAGAGGAGAATTGAAGAAAAATAAACGTGTTGCGCCAACCCCAAGTAACATGGGACAAGGGTAGGAAGATGATGATAAACCCGTCAGTGTTTTTCGGTTTTTCGGTCAGTAGCAGCCCGGAGTCAAGACTCGTGCCCTCTGCCTACTGGGAATTATAGGCATGACATGATGTTATGCGCTGTATTTCAAAAGGCCTAATATACGCTGAGTTTTGAAGGCTGCATGAAATTGGGGTAGTGTTGTATGTAATTAATGTAGATAACTAATTACACTAAGGGCTTCTTCACACGTCCGTCGCCTCCTTCTGCGAAGCAGTCATGCTAGCGAAGGAGGTGGGGGAACGTGAGAGGGAGAGAACCTCACATCCCAGCCACCGCGGGAGACGCCCCGGGCGTCGGGGGGCAACCAGTGGCCCCCGGCCACCGTAGGCGCGAGCCTGTGGACGGTGAGTAATGGGCTAGCTCACCGTCCGTCCGTCTTATGACGACAGGCCGTGCCGACGGCGCTTTTGTGGTCCACGCGCGCCTCAAGGACATGTCAGCAAATCGGAAGGGGTCCGAGAGGGCCGATGTCTACCAGGTCTGCGGGTTGTTCGAAAGAGATACCGTGGCCCTGGAACACAAAGGGCTAAGAAGGAACATGGATGGGTTTTAGTCAGTACAAGTCTGACACTCCCTCCCGCTCCGCCCAGAGCGGAAGAAGTCATTTGACGATTCCCCATCGGTAAAAAAAAAAAAACGTTTCTTCACACGTACCACAACCACACCACGACAACAACCACACCACGTGGCTGGGCGTATGTTCATATTGAAAATGAATAGGACTACACGTACCACATTTTGCAGTCGTTATCGACCGTGTGTGTGATACCGACCATATCGCAACCACATCGCAACCACCAGCGACACTGCGAACTAGTGGCCGACCACATCGCAAACACAACGTTGCGTCGACGCAACGACAGTGCGCACACTCCGCCCACGCTCTTTTCTCTCCCCCGGCTCAGTCATTCTGCGTTCGACTGAGGTGCCGCGTGTCGTGCGATGTCTGACAGCGTGACTTTTGACACAGATTTGTTTATTGAGGAGATCCACACACCACGTATCCGCATCGCAACTATAACTGACGACAACGCAACCACATCAACATTTTGTCGGTACCACAACGCAACTACAAAAAGCTGCGGCGACACTATTTACACGTAACCACTGCTTGACAGCATTTTGTCGTTGCGACGTGGTGTAGTTGTGGTACGTGTGAAGAAGCCCTTAGGGAAGTTCGATAATCTTCAATGTTGTTCAGAAGTTATGAGGGAACAAATGAAGATAGTGGGCTAAAGCAGGCCTGACGAACTAAAGACACCTAAACTAAAGGACCTCTTACAGCCACGAATGGAAAAGACATAATACTACAAAAAAAACATTGTTTTCGACTGCTGAGCATGAGGTCTTGGATTTGATTCCCGGGTCGGGCAAATTATTATTGGGTTTATCCATCAAGAACTTCTCTGTAGCAGCCACGGAGTATGGATTTGTGCTCGCTCGATGGCAATAGGCTCGCTCCCTATTACATGGGACTTAAACATAACTGGCGAAATGGGGTTGCACCAAGTACACCTTTGCCTAACCTTTCAGGGATTACAGGTGTGATGTTATATTGTTTTCAGGCTTGAGAAGCAGATTCTTGAGATAGAGCTGACGTACCAAGAACAGCGAACACGCTTGGTGTCCGAGATGAGAGCTGAGAACGAGAGGGTCGCGTCTGAGCTCGCCGCCAAAGAGAGGGCGCAGATGGAAGAGTTGGGTGAGCCTCACAGATGTATATGAAATATTGCTTTAAAATATGATTTCATTTTGACGGTGTCTGCGTCAATAGCTTAAGTTACGCTGATGACATGGTGCTGCTGAGCTCTTCAGTATTCAGGAAACCGTTGGCCACTTGTGAACGTTACGCAGCAGAACATGGCTTGTTGTATAACGTTCAGAAGAGTCAGTATATTGTGTTTGAGGCGGGTATCAGGTACCTTCTTGATGTGACTCCCATACGGCTAAGCGGTGTTCCTCTTGAGCGAGTGGAGCAGTTTTAAATACTTAGATCACCTGGTGTTGACCAGGTGATCTAAGTATTTTCTGACCTCAAGGACAATGCTGACATTAAAAGGGAACGGAGGGCTCTGTCCGTACGCGCGAATGTGATAGCTGCAGGTTTGCAAGTTGTACTCCAGACGTTAAGGTGACGCTCTTTAGAGCATTCTGTACCATCTTCCACACGTGCAGCTTGTGGGAGCCCTTCGTGTCCAGTTCAATAATGCGTTTAGGAAAATGGTGAGGTTGCCATGGCGTTGTATTGCATCAGGGATGTTTTCGGCGGCGCGAGTAGATTGCTTTACACCATAATGCGAAAGCGCGCACCGTCGATGGTAGCTCGAGTCATGGCCAGCCCCAACAGGGTTCTAATAATGATTGCTGACATAGCGGACTGTCCATATGTGGTTTGCTGCTGTCGTTTCGTATCGTGTTGTTCACTGACACTTAGTTTTATATTTATTTACTAACCCTATATCAGCATCTGCTCGCTCTAAATAAAGAATTTTGAATTTTAATTTAAAAATGAGGGTAGTTTGCTGTGTTGAAAGTAGTGTGAGTCTTCTTCTTTCTCCTGCCCTTGTTACTTGGGGTCGGTACAACACGTTTTTTTCTTCTATTCTCTATTGTTAACCGTCACACAATCATTTACACGTTTTTCTTTCATATCACTCCTCATACAATCCATCCATGCATTGTTTCCTTGGTCTTACTCCTCCTCCCCATCCATCACATTTATATTCATCACTCTTAGTCACATGCGATTCGTTCGTCGTAGTGTGAGTAAGTTGGGAATTAAAACAAATTGGAAATTCTTAACTATACGCACAATATTTTAGCAGAAAGATGTTTGACATTTAAAAAAAAACTTAGTTCAATTCCGCTAATTCAGTAAGCAAATAGAAACAAGTGATAAATTAAATTTACGGTTTTAGTTTCAAAATAAACTGCTTCGTTCAATGGTGCAATAAATACACATTAATTTGTTGTTATTTAGAAAAATGGAGACAAGAACAAGAGTTAGAGATGAAAGAGAAACGCAAGCAAATGGAACAAGAGATGGCAAAAGAAAGGGAAAAAATGGAGGTAAGCTTAGTATCTATTTAAAAAACCGGCCAAGTGCGAGTCGGAATCGCGCACGAAGGGCTCCGTACCATTTATGAAAACGAGCAAAAAAATCCCCAATATATGGAAGCCCCCTTAAATATTTATTTTATTCTGTTTTCAGTATTTGTTGTTATAGCATCAACAGATATACATAATCTGTAGAAATTTCAACTGGCTACCTATCACGGTTCATGAGATGTAATATCGTCACCTGCCTTGCCTTCCCCAACTATGTTGGAGCCGACTTTCAGTCAAACCTGATGCTTCTGTAAACCAATATCATACATGGTGTTACTCTGCCCATCTGACCTCCACAACCACTTTCTTGGTAACACGATACTCCTTGACGATACTCAGATTTACCGGAAATAAATGCTAATTGTAACCTATTTATTTGGTTCTTCAGATTTTAATTACGCTTTAACGTATCAATATTGCAAAAAAACTCCAATATTTTCCTTCACAGGAACAACTAAAGCAAAAAGAAGTAGAAATGGCAGAACAACTAGAAGATTACAAGAAGAAGTTAGAAGCAGAACAGCAGCTAGCCATAAAGCGGAAGACTGCTGAGATAGCGGCGCAACACAAGCAGGAGAGGGACAAGGAGATAGAGAGGGCTATCGAGAGCATGGAGGCGGAGGCACAAGCCGGCAGGAGGGAGCTACAGGACGCACTGAGGTATGTGACAACACAAGCAGGAGAGGGACAAGGAGATAGAGAGGGCTATCGAGAGCATGGAGGCGGAGGCACAAGCCGGCAGGAGGGAGCTACAGGACGCACTGAGGTATGTGACAACACAAGCAGGAGAGGGACAAGGAGATAGAGAGGGCTATCGAGAGCATGGAGGCGGAGGCACAAGCCGGCAGGAGGGAGCTACAGGACGCACTGAGGTATGTGACAACACAAGCAGGAGAGGGACAAGGAGATAGAGAGGGCTATCGAGAGCATGGAGGCGGAGGCACAAGCCGGCAGGAGGGAGCTACAGGACGCACTGAGGTATGTGACAACACAAGCAGGAGAGGGACAAGGAGATAGAGAGGGCTATCGAGAGCATGGAGGCGGAGGCACAAGCCGGCAGGAGGGAGCTACAGGACGCACTCAGGTCGGTCACGATCAACATTGGAGGGCCCAATAAAGGGTCTAATTACCTGCAGAAGCTTCACAGTGGCGTGAAAATTATAGACATTAGATGACGATAACCCCCACCAAGTCTGTGAAGTTTTGCCAGCTAGTTAATAAAGGGTCTTGGCGAAAATGGGCGTTAGTCTAACATAAATGAAATATATCTCAAATCAAAACTCACTACAGTTTTAAATTCATACTATTGCGACAAGTACCATCGTCGTCGTCGTTATACATAGTAGTGAAGTCCTTATTATATGATACTATTTGAGAAATATTTTACTTCTTTTAGTCTTGCGCCCAAAGCTCATAGCAAAATGCCCATAGTCCTTTGACAGTAATTCATCCTTCAAGGCAAGAGACTAAGCTAAAATAATTTATAGCAACAACAACACAAGCCTTTTATTTGCCTTTTGAAAACAATATCAAATTCTCAGAATTGTCTATGGCTAAGCAAATAATAATAAACTCTCATGACGGAAACCTTGTGAATGCTGAGAAAGAGAAACAAATAAAATATTTCGACTTGGCATACGTGGTTGTCGATATGTGGAATGTGGACTCGGCTATCATTTAGCCGATTGTCGTTACGGCCAATGGCCTGATAGCCAAAAGCCTCGACGAACATCTGTCGAGGCTCTCGCTAGGCGGTTAGATCAAGGTCTTGATTCAGAAGGCAGTACTTCTCGATTCGGCCCGCATTGTGAGAAGGTTCCTGTCTCTGCAGCCCTAACCACCGGTAGCTTGGACCCTGTTCCCGAACGCCGGACCATTATTTAAAAAAATACTAATAATACACGCGCTATTTACAGGAGAACCAAGGAGCAGTACGAGGCTGAGTTGAAGGAGCTGGCAGAGACCGAGCAAGCCACGCTCAAGAGATACCAGGATGCGCAGGCCAGGATACGACAGACTGAGGATAAATGTATGATCATACAAATTTAATATTATACAATCGGAACAACAAACTTGTGTAGGATCGTTGTGAATCGGTTAATGCAAGCAACAGTGTAGCAGCTTGGTGCTAGCTTTGGTAGGCCGCGCCTTCTTGTAATATTGTTAACATTATAACTTTGAGAAGGACTTTCGGAAGTCTGTGGCGAAAACCAATGTAACAATTGAAGTCACACGCTTCCGAAAGTAATTCCCTGCTTTTTAGTAATTACTTTTTTTTAATAAAAGTTTATTTTATTCTATTCTTTTTTAGTTGAAGCATTGCACACAAATTCTTGTCATGTGGTCATTTTACATTGTAACTAGAAGGTATTAGGAGATCACAAACATTATTTTGTTAATTTTGTTAAATCGAAGTAATGTCAAAAGTATTATTTTAACTATTTTCAGGCGCAGAATTAGAAGTGACAATCTCTCAATTGGAGACTCGGAACAGGGTCTTGACTGAGGTTAGTGCTTTAAAAATTGTTTTTTAGACGGTAGAGTCCAAAAACGATTTTGTAAGATCTGGTGGCCTACAATGACGTCTTAGAGCAGTCTTAATATTTTAATCTTATTCCAGTGCGGAAAAGAGATGGCGCTAGACACCCTGTATAGCTCTGTCACTTTCCCACACTTAAATAAAACAATACTGCTTTAAGACGTCATGGTTACCCCACAGGTTTGGAAAGTTTCTTAAGCAACCAGCGCAAACTGTCGAAAAAATCTTTTAATATAATTAATTGCTTCTGTAGAAGAACACCCAACTAGAGTCTCGCGCAGAGGAAGTTCGGGCGAGCTGCGAGGAGTCATGGAAGTGCAAGGTAGACGCGCTGAAGAAAGAGATAGAGGACATGAAGAAGACGCATGAGGAACAAATGCACCAGCTTTATGCCAAGTTAGTATGGCTTCAATACCTAATCCTCTCCATGACGTACAAAACTAAGCACCCCGTTACAAAGAAACGTCGTACGTTAGCGTAGTCAACTAATAACGTCACACTGCTGGGACTCAAGAAGGCTTGAGTCCGAGCAATGGGCAGTAGGCAGTCTGGTCCTGTCGTACTTTCCTCTGTCAAAGGGGAGTGGGCCATCCAACTCCAACCCCAATGGGGGTTGGTGTATGTCACATATTTTCTGTTTTTTGGATAAACAGGGTGGATGGGCGACGCACAAACGGTTACCAAGTATTCGTTCTGAACCCTCCACATATTCCATCGGTAATTTAAAAGTCATAGAACGAAAGTGGTTTATTTTCATAGTCTGAGACACCACACAAGATGTCTTACATTAATTATGTTACACCCTGTATCAATCACAAATATATAGGTGGCAAGAACATCAAATAAAACTTTTCTTCACTTTTCTAGAGTAAAAGTAGCGGTGTCTCGCAAGGACTCAGCGATCCAGGCTCTGACCCGCGAAGCCGGCAAGTACCAGGAGAAGATAACTTTACTAGAGCAGAAGTTACAGCAGCAGAGAAAAGACTTTCTCAATAAGAAGTAAATAGGTGTTACTATGACATCATACAGCAGCTGTCATGCCTGTGTAAGAAAGAGATGGAGTTATAGCGGCCATCTACCGCCATCTCTTTCCCACTCTGTCATGGTAGCCCAAAATAGCACGAAACACGTTAGGATACTTTACATAATTTAAGTTTTTTTATATATCTTTTGTTAACTTGTATTCGTGCATTATCGATGTTTTTTACTGTCCTTGGACTTTCTTGTTAGGAAAAGGTGAGTTAACAATTAAGTAATAAATTAATATTATGCCTGTGACATAAACCCGGTTTCAACTAAAGTAAAAAGAAGCTAAGTATGTCACGTGAATACGCTAACAATCGATATTGCAAAGTTATTGTTTGATTCAGACATTACGGCTTTGTTTTAATTAAAAATACGTGTCAGTCATAGGCATAAAACAAAATCCTAGTAGGACTTTATTCTCGTTTTTTTAAATTTTTAACAATAATTATACCAAAGAGTAAATTTAAATCGTTGGCAACACTCAATACCATAGAGCTACTTGGAAAAAAGAGACTGACTATTTTTCTTCTTCTTACATTTATGTTAGTTTATCTATTATGACTGGTAAATTGAAAAAAAAATCTTATTGGTGGAAGCAAACAATTTTATAAACTTTGAAACAAAAACCTGCCTGCCATTGATTTATTATTGAAATTATGAAGTCAAAATGTCATGTATTCGTGAGTGACCAACTCTTAGTATTTATTTTAATTATAGTCTATGCAAGGATATTTTGGTGCGCAGACAAAATCGGAACTAATTCCGCCATTTTGCTTTTTCGATACATTACACAAATATATATACAGCGCCCTCTGTTGATGTCATTTGGACGCAAAAAGATCCTTAAAGCACTTTATACGTAGTCTTTATTTATTTTTAACCTTAACGATCATGTCTATCATGCAGAATGTAAGGAATGTGATTGTTCATTACACTAATGGTAAAAAAAATCATTGGGTTAGTGGGCAATCCTTCCTAAAGATTATTTTAATAATTATGTCCTACGACCTAAAAACCTCCTTGACGAAATTTACATTGCTCTAGCACAGAACGAACATTATTTAGGTACGTATTGTCTACTTTTTGAAGATAATATTCAGAGTTCCTCTTAAGCCTAGTCAAAATTTCAAGGTGTAAGTATAAAAATCTTGTTTAACTAATTTTTATAGGGCATTCGTTTTAGCAATAATGTGTTTTATTTTTAAATAATGTGGTTTGATTCTATATTGCGGCTTTTAAGACTAATTATCACTTTTCAAGTACGGGGAAATAAATTGTTAGGCAAATTACCTATCAACTTAAATTGTTCGTATTTTAAAATGACAACTGCACTGTCATCCTTGAAGTAGCCTAGGCTGTTAATTTCACCACTGCTATCGGTTGTATACTTCCTTTTTTGTGCCAATCTCAACGTTCTTTGTTTAATTTGCTTAGTAATTATTTTCCCTGACCGCCTACATTTGTATTATGCACTGTTGCTTGCTATCAATATTGGCTTTGAGATGTTTTAAAGTTCATACCTTTTTTAGGTCATTAATTTATTTATTATTGTAGAGACTACGCCGTTTGTGATGTAATTGCCAATAAATGTCATATTTTTTATTTATTTTTTTGTTGACTGTCCTTGGGGAGGGTAAGAAGAAATAATCCTGTCTGTAAGTAAAACTCTTAAAGATCTATATCTGTACAACAAAACGCCAGCAAATCAAGCTCCTGCCAGGGCTGCGGGCTGTTCGAAAGAGATACCGTGGCCGTGGAACACAAAGGGCTAAGAAGGAACATGGATGGGTTTTAGTCAGTCAAGTCTGACACTCTCTTCCGCACCGCCCAGAGCGGGAGAAGTCATTGGATGATTTACCATACGAAAAAAAAAACACATGAAACTACAATAATCTGTCAAATTTCTTTAAAAGATTTTCAACCTTACCGTTACAGGATACGGTTCAAGGTTGATTGGGAGACCTGTTCCTCATACTAGATCGCTCTAATTGATACCTGCGCATAAATTATGGACCTGGGGCAAGCTATAAACATTGATAGATATGTCATTAGGTATTTATTGGTATTTAGACGCGCACATTTTAAGCCGCGTCCGCATTTTGGAATTTTGCCTGAACTCATTAAGGGCGATTTATACCTAACGAATATAATTCGTATATAAACGTCAGTGACTCGAATTTAAAGTTTTTAACTGTTTTTTACTGTTGCTGTCAAGACGTAAATTTTATTCCACAGATAGAATGCATGTCTTATGTCATGTGTATCTTGGTAAAATCAGCCCTAAGTTCAAAGCTTACGTAGTTAATATATGATTAAGTCGCCGCATTGCACTGTCATTCTGTAATCATAGGTAGGTTTTAAAATCAAACAATCAATTGCAAACTTTAAAATTGCAAACAAATATTAAAAAATATTTAATATCACGTAAAAAAACTATACCAACAGGTACATTCTTAAAGCTATATTTAGGCACTTATGCGAGGTTTTAGGTACTCCTAGGTTCCTCTCTAATTTTAAAAACAAAAATTCAAAAAACTCTCTCTCCATAAATACTAAAACTTTCAACCATATTTCTCAGATCAATTTTTGAAAGCAGTGTTCCACAAAAGGAGCATGTAAAGCTAATAATCTTCTAAATATAAACACTACGTGCTGGCCACTTATAAATCACACAGTGTCCCGCTGTTCGAAGGCAATGAACCAGTCTAAGCTTCTAAACTCCTGGTAACTTCAGCCCTTCTTGGGTTCTCACAATATAAAATGAGTAAATCCTCTTTCTTTCTATAAACTGTTTTCACCAAGGTCTCCACATTTCAGTACTGGTCGAAGGACCCTGCTTTGGTGATTTGGAACTGGTGTCAGCTTCCGCCTTCACTTCTTTAGGAGGTTCCCTTTGACATGACTGGGCGAGCGATGCCGCAGTATGGCTTAACACAGTCCGAGGTGCTAGTGGTCGAAAGGGAATTTCCGAAGGCCTCTCACTGACACAAGGTATACTTTCAGGTACCGTCAACTTCTTAAAAGGAAGCGTTGGTATCCTTTCTGATACTCTCGTAAATGCTGATTTCTCTGGTGTTCTGTAGATTTCAGGAACGATTTTCTCTTCAGCCCTAATTATCTTCGGGGCAGGTCCTGTCAGGTCCACTATTGGTCTTTTTAACTTATGTCTTACGGAATAGTCTACCGCGCGTTTAGGTGATGCGTCGATTCCTATTTTATAATTTTCTACATCTATCACAATTGATAACGGCTCCATGTATTTCTTGTTCCTCAAAGATTCTTGTCTGTTTTCTGGAGATATTGTTGTTGATGAGACTGTTGGTTTCTGTGTATCTGGGCTGGAGTCTTGATCTGACGCTGATCTGCTGGGAGGGGTAGGGAAGGGGTAGGTCTGGACTGGTCGTGGTGGCGTTTCAAGTTCAGTGGAGGAGTCGCAGGCGGAGTCACAGGATAGAGGACTGAGTGGTGGGCTTGTGGGTCTGGTGGACCTGACGAAATGGAACGCGCTGGGTCTTTCATCGTCTAGCCTTAGTGGGTCCGGGACGAGCGGTGCGTAGTCTCTTGGCTGGAGGGTTTCCATACCCCCGACACAGGACGTCAGATGGTTTCCGAGCCGGTGTCGTAGTCCCGTAGGCACACTAGCTAGTCGTGAGAGGTATCGTCGGACTTCTACGGCGCAGTCGCTGAAGCCGGCCTTGAATCTGTGCAGCACTGCGGGGTCGGCAGCAATGGCGGCTGCAAGCTGCTGACGCTGCAGCTTCTGAAGGTGCTTTACGGTGAGCTCTAGGATATCTGCCTTCTCTAGCTTGGAATGGCGTGCTGGCTGAAAAGTAAGAAATATACACGGTGTAAATCACCTCATCACGAAGCCGTCAACCAAGCATTCTGTACATGCAACTAAGTAACTTTATGCAAAAATTATTGCTGGGAAACGACTTTTTTTTGGGGGGTGTAAAATCATGTTTTGCGGTAGAACTCAATGTAACGCACTCAAAACATTGTGCTGATGAACGGATTGAATAGTACGGGGGTCGTGGAGGTGTTTAAAGTAAAAATCTTACATTAAAACTTGTATTTAAAAAAATACTTGTCAAAAACTTGGAACTTTGACCCCTAATATCTCCGTAACTAGAAGGTGCCCAGGTATGGTGTAGAACAAAAAAAATATCGCAATGACTGGGAAAACCAGTGCCTTTCGGCTTCGTTAAGAGGTGTTTTACACCCTTTATTTTTAGAATAGTTGACTAAGAGGATTCTTATAAGAACTTGGTACAGGAGTTATTAAATTCTAAACATTAACGATTTGATGGTAGATATGCAGGTTTATTCTTTTCTTTCAAGTGTGGCATCAGACCTATATTTTTTATTACATAAACTTTGATGTAAAGGCAGAAAGGAATAAGGCCTCTCCCTAGATGAGAAAAAATAATACAGGCAAAGAAAACTTTAATATTTTTAAGCTGGGCTCTTGTTGGTGTGCTCTAGAGTATAGTGTACACTTCAGCCTAACCTATCGATGATAACAGGTGTGATGTTTAGTAATAATGTTCAGTAACTTACGTCTTTATCCGTTCCATCGACGAGCAGATCCTTGAGCTCGTTCAGACAGTTGTTGATGCGCGCGCGCCGCTTCTTCTCTATTATAGGTTTGTTCGTCTGGAAATTATGAAATTCACAATTAAAATATAATTTTTTAAAAGAGACACTTAATTATGATATTTCCAACAGATGTACACAAGGAAGAAACGATCACTTTTCTTTAGGTCAATAAATTAAACTTGCAGTTAAGTAAGTATAATGAAAGTTTGCGAAATACTTAAAACTTATTAATAACACTTACAACGGGATATTTACCATGTGTATTATTTGTTTTGACACATGGTAAATATCCCGTTGTAAGTGTTATTGATAGTGTTAGTGACCATGTCAGTTTAAAAACTTAAAACTTAGTCGATCAAGACAATTTAAGAAAGACTAACCAACTGCCACATTTATGCCAAAGTAAATAACACTACTTATTTTCTATTATCGCTTAATATAAAACTTGCAAAATCAGACCTAAAATTCACAAGAAAAAAATATAAACACAAAACCGTATTCACCTTTCTCAATTCTGCCTTGGACATTCCCTGGGCGCTCTCAGAGAATCCAGTCTGAGAATCATCATCCTCACTGCACGGCATTTTGTCACTTCACAATAAAATATACCTCACTCCACAAGACCAACACACGTCTGCACTGGACGGTGGCCGATCACCTTATGAGCATAGAGGATACTCACACGCAACTGTACAAGCAAATTTTTCAATTGCCCTGTATCCTGCTATCCCGTTTAGGAATTGAAACGAGAAAATATACCTGTCTCCTTCTTTCCAAGGGGTTGGAACGCTGGGAACTGTGTCGGAATGTTTTGTTTTCGTGCCCTCTCGCTCTAATGGGGAACGTTGTGAATGGAGAGTTTGGGTGTAGCGGTTAGTGTGTCCGTGGTTTTGTGTTCGATTCCGGGTATTTATTGTTTTGCGGTGGTTGTGTTTTATAGTTATTTGAACTGTTTGTTTGTTAATTAATTAAACTGTTGCCAAATATCTTATACAGGAAAACTATGTAAATTAAAAACACAAAAAATCCTTTGGATGGGTAGTTAAAAAATATGTTTTTCATGAAAGAAAAAAAATATACCTGTAAAGAATTCTTACTGAAATGCAAACATCAGTAATGTTAAAAATATACACAAAGATCCGATACCCCCTCACCAACTAAATATAACATTCAGTAATTTTACCAATTACTATCGCAAATTACATACATTAGACTGCAATACAAAATTAAACAATAACTTACTGAGTGAAGCTACACCTGCGCTCCCTTATCCTGTATACTATGGGAATGCGGCCGTACGCACGCACATCAAGAACCGCAAACATTTCGTCCCAGACCCTCCCAAAAAAACCCCTTACTTCATGAACTCACACTTTTCCATAAATTCCCATGATTATTTTCACCATCGAATGAACCATTTAACTTGAAACTTCATGGGTGTAACGTAGCGTAAAGGGCAGGTAGAGTATGAAGTTTCAAGTTTTTTTGGCGTCGTGTGTTCGCAGGTAATTGTGGTACTTTATGGTAGGGGGTGAGTGTGTTTTCCCACGGAGTGTGGGAATGTCTGATAGGTGCAAAGGGTTCGTTGTGATGCTATGTGCCATTCGTTTGTTTACTATGCACTTCAGTTTTTGCAACTTACGTCATTTTTGGTGGTCATTTTTTGAGGTTTTTTTTTTCATGTCGCCCAGTTACTTATGTAACTTTCACACAACCCTAAAAGCTTGGCTTGCCTTTATAACCTACTACTCTTCATGGTGTCAGGGTTTCTGAACAGTCTGCTTGCTTTTTATGGGCTTGCCGTCTTTATTGGCTACTGGGCACAGATAATAATTAAATTGACACAGTTTCTTGTTCTTTGAACCATTTGTAAAATAAGGCCGAACTATGACATCAGCCTGTCTTTATAAATTCCAGGTATCTACTTTTCTACAACAATTGAATGGGTACTCCCTAAATTCAAATGAAAGAAACCCTATAGGAGTACAAAGTAGGAAACTACTCAAGAAAATCCTTGACCCAATACGCATAGAAGGATCCCCTACGCAAAACCATATAAGTACATAATACAATACATGCCTTATTCACAGAAATAGATAAAGTAACTTCCCGATATCCTATACAAACATTTTGTAAGTATGTACTTAACTAATGTACCTACCTACCATAGTTCTCAAATATTCTAACCTAGCTGTTGACCGCGACTTCGCCCGCATCCACGTCCGTGGAAATTTTGATGTGCATGTGTGTGTAAAATAAGAAGATAGCCTATGTCTTCCCCAGCCGGCCTAGCATGACCGCCGTAGAAACGGGCTATGTCTACGGAAGAATCGACAATTTGACAGATATTTCTGTCGTCCCAAGCATGGCGTTATTAAGAATGTAGAAAAGAAATGTTTATTTTCTTCAGTCGACACAAGTGTACAACGTCGAGCATGACGACCATATTTTCTCTTCTTTTGACATTTGCGGGTAGAAACATTACTTCTGACAAATGTCAAACTGGTCTTATTTTAACCTTTTGACCGCCACAGTCGTGTGTAGACGACAAACCAAAATGTGCCCAGCACGCCACGGTCGCGAATGGTTGACAGAATTTTAAACGTAAATAAATGTCATTAAACAGCATTGTTTTGTGTTTTTCCCTTGTTAATTATTTACCTTGACTCTTCTTCTTTTGTTTGAAGTGAACTGCTTTCATTAGATTTCATCTGTAGTAACATAAGATGACAAAAAAGAAAACCAGTTAAAAAGTTCGTGCCCTCAAAGCCACAGTCACCTCAACAGGACACGTAGTGATGTAGGCAGCAGTCAATATAACAAGAATATCGACCTCGACGGCAACCTACGTTATATTTGATTTACTCTGAATTCTGCATTATTAAACAAATAAAACATTTCATATTCAAGTTTTATGTTTGAGAAATCAAGAAAATTTTTATAATACTGAACTATGCGCTCTTTAAAAGTCGAGTGTTAATAGATTATCGATTGATTGTAATGACTGCAATGCCCATCCCTATCACCCATTGTATTGTCTGTGCCGGGAACGCCACAGTCGTCTATGATTGACAGTCCCATGACGTCAAACGAGGAAATTTTTTGAATAGAGTAGTTCTTTTGCTGTTATTATAATTGTTTACTGTATTCATGATTAATAATGGATAACTATAATATGAGTAGTGAAGACTTATTAAGTATATTGCAAGGAGTCGATACTGACACGTTTATAATGGTTTTTTTTTTAATACTATCCTACCTAAAAATACATACGTATATCGATATAAATCAATATACAATTGTTGAATTAAACTTATGTTGATTGTCTTATACATATTGAACGGTATATAATGTGTGAAGGTATTAAAAATGGTGTGATTGTTCTACCAATTTCTACTACCCAACTTTTTAATAAAAAAACTGATTTTTATAAAATGTTTTATTTTATCTTTTGTGAACTTCATGTTTGTGACACTTATGAAACTTTGTCCAGGTAGCTACCATTATTCCTCATTATTTCCTATTCATTACAGTGTTGTAAATTGTCTACATTCGAAAGTAAACAACACTAACACAGTAAACGGTATTTACTTCTGCACTGATGTCATCAGTGACTGGCGTTATACTAAAGCATTAATATTGCTTGTTCTTCCAAAGAAACTTAAATTTTATTAGTTGACAATGTTAAAAGTACAAAACGAACAAAATAAAAATATTTCGATATTATTAATAAGTATCGGTGTCGCACCTCTAGAGAAGAAGCGAGCAATTTCAAGAAATACGTGCCAACTGCGCCACTGTCGTCTTAGGGTGACAAAAAATTACGTCATGATGGACAATAGTGCTGTAATACTATTGACTTGGTTTTATCGATTGTTGTTTCTATTTGTGGAATAAACGCCGTAACTGTGACACAGATTATTACATTTATGCCATAAAGTACAAAGCGCGATGAAATAAAACTCAACACAAGGATGGTATAATAATCTTTAGTGAAATTAAAACCCATGTAAAAAAATGTTGTCAGTTTTCTATGAGCTTTATCGATATAATTTCGCCCTCACTATTATTTTGTAGGTATTAAATTATGAATTCGGAGCTTGGCGCTGAGGGCACGCTTTTTCTTTTTTGACGTGGCGGTCAAAAGGTTGAAATGTTATGTAAAATATTTAAGTTTAATTTCGCGAAAAAGATCCAGGCCTGGATCCAGGATGCAGCAACACCATCCCGACACCGAAGAATGAAAAACTCGTGCAATTGGCAACTTTTTTTTGTTAACTAAACGTAATAATATTCAGGGAATATAAACATCACGTGGTACGTCACCGTTGCTATGGAAAGAATTTCTGTCTATGTGACTATGTCTTCGTAGAAACGCGAGTCGACGGGGCGCGCCATGCTCGGGCAGAAGAAATGTCAAGTTGTATAGAAAAGATTTCTTGTCGTTTCTTGGTAGAATAGAGATAGAACGGTCGTGCTAGGGGGGCAGGATATAATCTATCTCCTTGCCAAATCTCAATACGATGCGATCAACCGTTTGGTCGTGAAAAGGTAACAAACAAACAGCTACTTTCGCATTTATAAAAACATTAGTATGGAAGTATGGATCGTTATTTCCGTAAACAACTATGCAGTTGAGTCATCCAGGTGTTCAAACGACCTTTACTCTCTAAACTCCAAACGTATGTATCTACCTCATAAATATTTAATTAGCCCGCCAGACATTTCTCCCACGGTAGCCTTTCATATTTACCAACTTATCAAAACAGATCCACTTGGATGAAACTGCTTAAAAACGAACCTTATTGCTTTGTGACAGAGTTTATACAAACGCATCAGTAACTTTGACAGGACTTGAAAACTAAATTATGAGTGGAGTTCAGAAAATTTTATCGACGATCTTATCTTTAACAGGATAAAGTTAAAATTGTAATGGCATTGTCGGTGATAAACGGCAAATGTATCGTGGTGGTGATGGGAACTGGCCAAGTATGACGATATTCCATGCAATCGCGTGATGAGCTTAATGAATGGTAAATAATTAGAATGTCAGATGTCACCGACGACGGCCTGAGCCTCGGGGGCGGTGGTGAGAACTTAGAGTATGTCCGTTATAATTAATTTATTAACGTGATGAGCTGGGAATTAGGGAACGAGGATGGACCAGATGGTGCAAGTGTTTAGGTTGGGAAGCTCACCATACGTCCAATACTATTCTGGCCACCCCGCCACCTGAACAACTGGTCAAAAGAAAACATTTCAAATTCAGAACCCGCACGCTTGACAAAAGAATTGGTCCTCGACCTAAGACGTGATTACCTAGCGTCGCCTTAAAAAGGTTTTAGTTCTCGTCTTTTGCGATATGCAACATCAAATTCCTCTAAGTAAGTACAACCGTATATTAAGTAACGATCGTGACTAAATAATAACAGCCACTCGGGTTGATATTTAGTTTATAAATTCGTGCTTACCTAGGTAGGTGAGTGGATGGGTGACCATAATTACATACTGAGCACCCGCGCGGGTCGATCTTTAAGGTTAAGCCGTGCTTGCCGAGGTTTGTCCGGGGATGGGTGACTATAATTACATACCGAGTTTCCTGTGCCTCGGAAAGCACGTAAAGCCGTTGGAGCCGCGGCTGAAATTTGAAGATGTTTGACAGTCGTTGGTGGTGGTCAGTGACCCGAAAGTCTGAACAGCCTTACCAAGGATTTTCGTATTACCCAGTACTAACTGGGTTGTGAAGCTCAGATAGGCAATCGCTCCATACAGAACAGCTGCATCTGGTTGGACTGGAAGCCGACCCCGACATAGCTGGGGAAAGGCTAGGCAGATGATATTGTATAGCCCTTCTATAAAGATTGCACGCTGCAACCGTAGCTACCGCTACATTTCCCTACACATCTATTTACCCCCAATTTCAAGTACCACATCCTACTAAAAGTCGTATTAAATAAAAACTGTCATATCCTTTCCGTATTACAATCGCTAGCTGTGCGTGTGAACTGCTCCAATAAATTAGGAGTTTATCATAAATCGTAACGGGCCGCTTCCTTCCTTCCCGGCCTCTGCAGAGGGTTCGTTCACTTTGTATTGTACAAATAACATCTTTAGGACAACCCTACGTTTTTTGCTGCAGGATGCTGCAGGTTCTCACGATTCGGTCAATCTTTTATTTTGCATCTCCCGAGAACTTTAAATCTAATGTTCTCGGGAGATGCAAAATAACATTTTGTGACGTAAAAATGTAAGTAATGCACTATTTTTTTTTGGTCAATGAAGATTCGATTTAGTAGTTGATTCGGAGACGGACAATGCAAAACAGGAGCTTGGACGGCAAAGCCTACAGTAAGAGTCAGCTCACACCGAGACGCGACGCAACGCGACGTTGCGCGCACTTGTGAGAATTCAGAATACGTTGCGCAACGTATTCTGAATTCTCACAACGAAATATGTATCTTTTCGTGTAGAAAATAAAGTTATATTTTGAATCGCTCTTTAAAAGTGTGCGCGCAGCGTCGCGTCTCGGTGTGAGCTGACCCTAAGACTGTACGCTAAAATTACGACTCTACGTTGATTGCTAATTTTTGCTAACGCGTTGAACTAAAGAAGAGCGACTATCAATAACCGTTTCCTTCCTAGAGGAACTGGCTAGACTAGGGTCAAACTCAGAACTTACTTCTGAGCATACTCAATATATAGCCATTGCCACGCTTGAAAAAAAATTGCACTATTTGTAACAAAAAAAAAGTGTACCTACTTATCATTGCAACACCACAAAGCAGGACCCCACCATCACCAAACGTTAAACTTTTATTATTCTTAATTATTCTCCAAAAACTTGATTCACAAAGAATAAATAAATAAATATTAACAAATTATAACGTACCCGTTTCCTTCCTTCCGACCTTCTCCTCTGAAGAGGGTTCGACCCTCTTACGTATTGTAAAGATTAATCTTTTATTGTGTGGGATCAAGCACCCTTCATTTTTTACCTTACAAGGTTGCGTTTTCTCACGATATGTGTGCCGTCTATGGTGTAGCAGTGGGCTATGGCTTAGGAACATGAAGATTAAATTCATCTTTGCCTTTTGTAATGAATTCTAATCATTTGATGATATTTATCATGTTGATTCCAAATACTCCAGACTTCAGTTGGGTGTTTACTTAAATTGTATTGTAATGATAAGTTATTACCTGAAAATAAGTTTCAGCCCAAACTTAGGGAAAAACTTGATAGTGGCTCTTCAAGTAGGTCGGTGAATGTGAAAACGTTCGTACCTCTACCTACCTAGATTAAGGCAGAACAGAAGAAAATAATTAAAACCTTGCAGTTTTGACAAAAAATGAATGAATCCATGAATCTTTCCTCTCCAAAGTTGTTTGACACACCTTTTACAAAATAAAACACGACAACAGACTCGCTTCCTTCCGCCGGCCGGACATAGGTTCAAAACAAGGGGCGTGTTGTATCGTACACAAATCTTCGGGACTTCGGGATGGAGCACCCTCCATTTTTTTACCGAAAGAACTTCGCTTTCTCACGGCTCAGCCGGTCAGCTTGTCTTCTTAATCGATAATTTATTTGTTTGCAAGATAAATGAAGGGATGCTTTTGCTTGAAGTTACATTTTTGTGTATAAAAATGTTTAAAGGGACGAAAATGAACTTTTATGGAGCCGTAAATTATGTTTGAGGGTTTAGTGATTGGTGAGCAAACTTAGGGGAGACGCTGCAAGAAAAATATTTAGACTCACGAACCAATAAGACGACAATCCACTTTGGTATAAAAAATAATTGCATGGTTAAAATCTATGGTATTTTTTTTTTCTCTGTTACTACCGTCTGTAGTAAGCAATCGACTTATTGTCGGGCCTACGCTGTCCTCCCATACTTAAGTACTAACGCTGTAACTTCAAATATTGTAAAACCAAATGATTTTAAAAGAGTAACCATGGAGTTTCTTGCCGGTTCTTCTCCATAGGAAACGACCAACCCGAACTGTGCACCTTTTGTTGACGTTTTATAAGTGCCCATGTAGGCCTATGTAAAATAAAATATTTTGATTTTGATTTTGGTATAAGGAGCGATAAGAGTTCTTTCTTTTTCGGTGGGAGGGTCCTCCTATCGGTAAAAATACTGAAAACGATATATGCAAATTCGCCTATTATGTTCCCACAGCTGGGAGACTGGCATTGGCAGAAGTCACTTGTCTTCGAATTCCTAATTCTAAGACTTGCCGGTTTTCTTACGATGTCTTCCATCGCCGTTTTCAGAGAGGTGCTGATCAAATAAATTACACAAAGTAATGCATCTGTCTGGATGCAAACCCACGAATTCGGGGCCGATAAAACTGGGCCACTAACACAATTCACAAAAAAAAAATTGCAAAAAATTAAAATAAATATGTAAATTGAACAAAAACTAAACAAACTTACTGTCTTTACTCCCTCTACCAAAGAAAAAAACACCGATACATTCTCATTAAAGTTGCCACAAGCTTCCGCCTGAAATCTGTACTTATTAATGTTTTGTGTCCCACGAGTTCCCATGGAAACAGGTGTTTACAAAAACTGCTCCTTTTGACTATCAACTCGTTTTTATTGAGTGGAGTTGGAGAAAAAACTTTCGTATCCTGGGCTGTTTCCGGGTCGCGGGATGTGATCACAAAAAAATCGTTTATTTTATTATGAACGAGATTGATGGGTCAATGTTTGGAGTTCACCTTACGCGGCGCGGCGTGAGAATTATTGGAGCAACTTTGATAGTTTTTGAGTGGTTGAAAAATTGGGCTATTTGTTCTATAAATAACTTACCGACTAGGCGACTATTTCTTTGCCCGGTTCTGTCATGTAAAGCCTCATTTACACGATGCAAGAACTTGCATGCAAGTTTCATTACATTGCAGACTATTGACGGGCAATGAATTCAGTTAATCAAACAAAAACAGCAATGTAGTGAAACTTGCATGCAAGTTCTTGCATCGTGTAAATGAGGCTTAAGAATAACAGAGTAATTTTTGGACTAAATCATAAAATACACCTATAGTATAGGGTGACTGATAATTCGTGACTGATACTTAAGCACTTGATTATACTCATTGTAACAAACAACTTTTGCAAAGAAACATTTTTAAACTCATTCTATTTTATCAAAATATTCATATTTCATTCATACGGCTGTTGTAACAGCCGTATGAAAATTGCGTACGCGCGCCTGTAGCCTATCAGCTTGTGATAAAATAAGTATAAAAAAAATTTCTTTGGGAAAGTTGTGTTGTCATAAGTTCAATCACGTGTTTATGTGTCGGTCGCCAATTACAAGCCACCCTATACTTATAGATGTATTTTATGATTTAGTCCAAAAATTACTCTGTTATTCTATGGGCCATAAATAGCACCTGTCTTAAGTTAATTTAGTACCTAAGTTGGTTTAGTACCTAAGTAGTTACTTACCTACTTATAAACCAGACTGAAAAGCTAAAGAGCTAGCAGGCGATATGGTCATCGGATCCCTATCACTCATGAGAACAATCATGAAGACCTGACTCAACTTCAACTGGTTCCGATTTTAACACCCTCGGTGCTTTGTACCTATATACAATTTGCAATAAACTACAGATTTACATGCCCCGTTTGAGAACAATAGGCAGCCTACGAGACATTTTTGCATAAAGTTTTTTTTTTTCATTGTTTAATGGTCAATCGCCCCATATTTTTTATACATACAGTACCGATACATAAATTGCAGTTTTAATTCCATCACACAATGTCCTTCCTTATAAACATATTCCCACGGATGGCGACAGGTGTGCTACGGTGCTCATATTCCAACTTGCTTAGACAATAATGGACTTTCTCATTAGTGAATAAGGTTGTTTGCGCTCTGTGTGGCAGTGACAACTATCTTGCTAGCCCCTAGCTATTTAAATGTGCGTTATAGTTAACTATTACGTGTCTAAAGAGTTAAATAAAGGTGTTTATTATCAGTTTGAATAGGGGTTGGTATAAATACAGTTATCGAAACTCGAAAGTGATAAAGGATTACGAGGTCTAAGTGCTATCTCATAACTTCAAAGTACCTACATACTACTATTTTTTTTATGGCTAAATAAGATAAGCTCCATGCCTGTTTTCACTAACACTCTGGTGACACTTAAATATGTCTGAATTGAAATGCTAAGCAGGGCAACCTTAGTATCTAAATGAGTCGGTAAACATATAACACCACTTTGATACTCCATCTACAATACGAAATCACAAAACTTATTATAAGAAGAAGAGTAGCCATATTTCTTCTTCAAGTTCTTCCTAATCCCACTTCTAATAACGCGTGTCCAAATACAAACAAAAACATAAATCGTTCAAAATCTCAAGTGGCGTTCACACCGATGTTTCCAAATTAATTATCCGGATAAACATCTCGGTTACCTCCACAAAAAGTCGTAGACAGAATTATGGTCTCGCCAAAACTGACCCTTTTGCAAAAAAATCTTCTTGTGGGAAGTTTTCGCGAACGTATTTCTCAGTTGGGCACCAATACATCTTTTGTTGCATCGCACCTTGACAGCCAGTCTTTTGTTAACACCACAAAAGGTAAGATTACCGGTTCCTTTTGTAAGCGGATACTGCCCCGATTGATTGTGGGAGTCATTTTTATAATGTATTTAGTTGTTGTTTTGCTCTTATTTTGTAGGGTGGTAGGTCTAAGATTGGTCGAGAAGATTTTTGTTCCTACAGAACCTTGTTGGAGTTTAGTGACTAGGGTTTGCATATTAAGAAGTGCATCTGTCATCCCGATGCAGATTCAAAACGAAATGGAAGAAGAAGACATGCTACTCCGACCCAAATAAATTGGGATAAGGCCATGAAAGTATCCCAGAGAAACCCTCTGGGATCTTCAGTATGAAAACTCGATAGCTGAGTAATGGGTAGCACTCTATTTATGTGAATATTACAGCTAAAATAAAAATAAAATACCGGCAATCGGTTTGATATGTCCTGAGAAGAATTCTAGCGGATTATGAATTTATGATTCAAAATAAGGAGCTGAATGCATCCGGTGATTTTACGGAGGGCGTCCTGTATTTAAAAAGTTTCAGACAGCGGTGCCACTTTCAGTTCTCAAAAAATCATCTCATCGTAAGGCCTGAGCCAAAACGACTTAAACAAGCAAAACTTAACGATAATATTGTTGTCTTTCACTAAACCAGAAGAAAAAAATATTAGGACTTTTTAAAGAAAATTCTAAGTAGCATAATACCGCAATATCTGGGACAAGGACTACTTTTTCAGAGAATAAAGTTTATTAGTGCTAAATATTTGTTAAAAGTCAGACCAACATTTTTTTCTTTATGTTAGTCTTTTCTGTCCCATCGCTGGACAAAGGCCTCTCCCATGGATTTCCAATTTGCCTTTTCCGACCCATCCGTTTCTAGGATGAAGCCGGACAGATGGGCGAACATAGTCAAACAGTGAGTGCCTGGAGACGGTCGTCGTAGCCGAGGCAGGCTAAAGAAACGCTGGCGAGACGATCTGGACTAATTCTTAACGGATTGGTCAGAAAAGACCAACATTACCTACCGGTAATGTTTCTGAGCGTTTTATTTTTTACTTTTCTATGTATGACATTCAGCACGAAACAAAACGATGGATAGACTGTGTGAAGGATGATATTCCAAGAAAGGAGATGGCTGATGAGAAAATGAATAATACAAAAGTGTAAAAGAAGAAAACATGCTACACTGTTTTAAACTTTCACGGTTTTTATCTGAACATTCTCCATACTAATATTATAAATGCGTAAGTCACTTTGTTTGTTTGTTTGTTAACTTTTCACGACTAAACGGCTGATCGGATTTTAAAATCCGAGATTTCAACCTTGGGAAGGGCATAGGCTATATATCATCACGCTACGACCAATAGGAGCGGAGCACCAATGAAAAATGTTGCGAAACCAGGGAAAATGGGACGCAGACGAAGTTGCGCGGGACAGCTAGTACTATTATAAATTTCAAAGTGTCAAATACGTGGAATCCAGTGACAAGCAAGCTCAAAAGAAATAGCCGGCCTCAAAATAAGGAGTACACAAAACCTAGTCATATTGTGAGTGTGTTTTGCCATGAATTTTTTATCGAGTGCCAGTGGTTCGCGTAGCAAAAGACAAAGAAAGAGAGTAGAGATTTTTCTGCTCCTAATGATTTATTTTCCATCCACCCGCATTCTCCAGTCATCCCGCGATCATGGCGCTTGCAACAGCATCGGAATATCGGGACCCCAAAACAATAAATAATCATGGAGATATCCCGTAGTGACAGTATATGTTCAAGACATGCTGCGCCGACCCCAAATTAATTGGGATAAGTGTAAGAGAATGATGATGATGAATAGTGGCCAAACTATCTTGGGGTCGGCTTCCAGTCTAACCAGATGCAGCTAAGTACCAGTATTTTACATGAAGCGACTGCCTATCTGAACTCCACAAGCCAGTAACTGGGTAATACGATAACCCCTTAGTAAGACTGGATGTTGGCTTCTGACTAGGTACCTACTCGTAACGACTGTCAAAGATCTACAAATGACAGCCGTGACCAACGGCTTGACGTGCTTTTCGAGGCACGGAGGAAACTCGGTATGTAATTATGGTCACCCATCGACGTACCAACCTCGGCATGGACGGCTTAACCTAAAAGATCGACCCATGCGGCTGTTATTTTATAGCCACGAGCTCCTCATGTATTAATATTTATACATTCAGCGCAATAAACCCACGCCTTGTTCCCCTGACACCCATCGGCAGAAACTTCAGACAGAACGCCACCCGTCTAGGGAATGCAATATCGCAAGTTTCTCAATTCCGGAACTGAGTTCCAATACTGGAGATCTGATTCAGGAATTCCGGAACTGGTATTTTTTTAAGTTTTGTTTCAAATTAAACAAGATTTATAATTATATTGAGTCTTTTAATTATTTTAGTAAGCAATTAAATATATTTGGTCATCTTTCTCCCTTATTACTCATAAACATTTTAAAACGTAAAATCAATAAGGCTTATTTATCACACAATAGAATTAAACATATAACTAAATATGAATAAAAAACATACGATATTTGAATCGTAGTATAACATGTATGTATCACGTAAATTACCTACTACATAGTCTCCTTCCAGTCATAAAGTTTTCAGTATGAATTGAGATAGGAAAAAAAAAATAAACAAAAAACAACATGTTGAGATCAAGTAAGTCACGAAAACAATTATTTTTTATTCCTTTGAGAGGACTCGTTGTTCTTGACAATATGTTCTCAAGAACAATAAAGCATCCAACATTTTGCTAGAGAGTGAACTTCGTATTCGGCTACGAGAGAAACGAGCACAAGAAAATACTCTCTAACTCTCCACACTCGTTGGTAGAACGCATACCCGAGATCTCTCGGCTAAACTTCTCTCTTACAGATTTTATTACATTTATCAAAATCCTAAATTTATCTAATTCTTTATCGAGCTTCTCTTGTAAAGTTGGTATATTATTTGTTATGTCGTTATCAGAAGAATCTATGACTAAAAGCGATCGGGATCTTCGAATTCTTCCCGGGATCTTGTCTTCTTTCCAAGGGTATGCAATATACCCAAAAAAAAGTTTAATACCTTTTCATTTTTAACTAAATCTGTAATCGAGACACTAGGCTGATATTCGAAATAACAGTAAGAACAGTAGTTTTAGCATAAATAACATGCCTCAAGTAAGTAGACAGATACTGTTATGTCACTAGTGCGAGTGTCCTATTTCTTTCTTAAACAGGAACCAACTTTTTAAGAAAATGAAATTAAAAAAAAAAACTTTAATTCCGAAATCACAAATCTTGTTCGAGTTGTCCGCCACTGTTGCGAATGCACGCGCGGCATTTCAACCTTTAAATTTTGGAAATTTTCAAATTTTAAATTAAAAAGTTGTTATAAAAAAACCGGTGTGGCAAGGAATGAGTTAAAGGGCGTGAAGAGATAGCAAATGACCTCTGCTTTCGGCCTATTCGATTTGGCAAACGATGCACCAAACACCCTGTATATTAATTCCCATGTAATAGGGGGCGAGCGTACTGCCATCAACCGGACACAAATCCAGACTCCGTGGTTGCTACTGAGAAATTCCTGATAGAAAACCCCAATAACACGTTGCCCGAGCCGGGAATCGAACCCAGGACCTCACGCTCAGCAGTCGCTTGCGACTACTCGACCAAAAAAGAAAAGGTTGAAAACAGGACCCTATGGGATGGGTAAGGATAAACTTTGGACGAAACCCCATATATATATATTGTAGTCTTTGGACGAAACTGAACTAATTCTATATCGGTCTATAGGACTGTCCGAATCGAAAAGAAGGCAACGAAAACGAAGCATTTCAGTACGCAAGTCCGACTCACAGTTGGCTGGTTTTTCAAGAGATGGCGCTGCCGTACGTCTTCACGCAAAATCATTAAAGAATTCCCGACTGTTCCATAGATGGCGTTGTTACATTTTAGTAATCCCCTGAATTGTGCTATGTTACAAGAGTATGATGACTACGGACTGTAGGGACGAAGAGGAATCAACAATAATATTATACAAAAGTAACTCTTTTGTTATTTGAAGTTTACAATATCTGGCATCATTGGAATTTTCGGTAACGGGGTTGGTAATTGGGTAAAAAAAAAGTTTGTTGTATACACATTTTTTGTATTTTTGTTTTGTACAACCTGCGTGTGCATAATATCATTATTACAATATTTCGACACCGTATTCATACCCTTTCTTCAGATTAGTTTCTGGTCTCATTTATGTCACCTATTTCTTTATTTTTAGCCGCAATAATAATAAAGGATGAAAAATAGCTTTCAGAAATAAAACATTACATTGGAAGATCTTTTTTATTGCTATACAGAACGATAAGTGACAAAAATTGATACAATTAAACAAAAATAATAATGAAAAGAAGTTGTGATCACACTAAATTAAACCTATTTCACGTGGTTAGGAAAACAGCTAGGGAGCAGCAAAAAAGGTGGTATTTAGTCACAACCATAGACAATATCGCAAGCTCGGACGAAAGCAAGAAAACTGGCGACATTAGAATCTAAAACTAATTGCAATAATAAGCTGTGGTCGGAGTAGGCAGATTGACTTTTGGTACTCAAGCCGAGATATCATAACATGGACATGACTTTTACAAGATTTTGTGTTAAAAATTCCCGTGATGGTGATAAATAGACAAGAAAAAACTTGTGGGATGTAATTTAAAACAATACGAGGGGAAACAACAACAGGTTTCTGATGCTTAAAGTAAGCACGTGACCAGCTGGACTACCATGACGTCTTAAAGCAGTATCGTTTTACTCATATTCCAGTGTGGGAAAGAGACGGAGCTATACAGTATGTCTAGCGCCATCTCTTTCCCACACTGGAAAAGGTGTAAAACAATTATGTTATAAGACGTCATGATAGGCCAGCAGTTTAACAACCTATCTCTGGCTGATGACAAGAGTATTTTTTTAGTCTAAATTCTGCAATTCTACAATGTTTTCAAATCCCTGAATCGCGGAGGCATGTCCATATATAAATCGGACCATTGACCATAAATCAATCCACCTACTATGACCACTGATGGTAAGTGTAATTTAATATAATCACAACTAATGATACCCCATAAATAAAATCAATAATACACTCTAAACACATTGTGTACGAAGAACGCACTCCACAAACTTAACTAAAAATAAATGCACTGACTTCCGACTATTCCGTAAGATTTGGAAAATCTTAAAAAGTATCAGTAAATACAGACCTAATAAAAATAAATGCATCGTAAATGCTAAGTTAGTTAAATTAATGATAATTAGGAGAACATTTTAATATTCTCAAAATACTTTAATTGGTACATTTTTGATAATTACGACCTTTTATTAATAACAATAAGATTCCTATTAATCTACGCGAGCTGAGTTTCTGAGTTATATTATAAGTAATTATAACAATCATGAAAAAGGGCAGTGAACATAATTATTTTTATCAAAATTGTGATGATGAATGATTTTTTTGTTAATAAAAGGTCCACAAAACTAAGATCTAATGATAAAATACCCTATGCTTCACAAAAAAAAAATGCAAAGACAAAATAAAATATAATTTTTGGTAAATATTTTTTGTTAATATCAAAATGTCATATTACTTTAAAACTTATACCAAAATTAGAGTATACCAAATAGTCTTAGGTTGTTATAAAAATTCTAACATCTAATTCACTGGCACTGCTCTATCACAGAATTGTTTTGATTCATGCTTAGCTTTACAAATTATAATTTGAATAGGAATCTGTTTCGATTAAATTAAAACTAGTAGTGATAAGTAGTTAAGAACTTTGCTTGGACTCTGCCATGCACATTTACATTATATTTCTATACCATACTTGAAAGATAAAACCTCTTTATAATTTTTTATCTGTTTTTTGAGATAAAAACATTTACCCAGGCCTTATACCTGAGTCACCATCAAAATAAAATTAAATAATTATTAAATATTCGTAGAAAACTCGTATTTTCAGTAGAATACTGTTCTACAGTTAATTTAGGAGTAATAATTATCACTCGATATCTTCACGCTTAAGGGCATTCAATTAATCATGCACCTTAACAGTCGCGAAATAAGGCACAAACTACAGATATAAGTTTCAATTGAATAACGAGTTAGTTTAATAAAACTATCATGCAAGTTATGAAAATGAAGTAAAGTAATTAACGATTGTATATCTAAATAAATGCAGATTAAAGTTAATTTATTTGACGAACAAGTCGTTAGTAAGAAAGTAAGTAAAAAACGAAAGATAAAAACTATTAAAATCGTAAATACAGCTAGCTGTGACTTGCATAAGAGTATGCAAGTTACATATTTTGTGTATTCGTGCTTTAAAACATGACAATTAAATTTTTCAGAGCGGATTTGACTAAAGACCGTGATCAGCACATCTGAATGGCGTTCATCAACTGTCACTGTCAAAGGCAAAATGCCATAGTAATTAAATACACTGTAAGTCTTGAGCATCATCATCTGCCTAGCCTTTTCCCAAACAATCCTGGGGTCGGCTTCCAGTATCAGGATGCAGCTGAGTACCGGTATTTTACATGAAGCGAGTAGCTATCTGACCTCCACAGGGTAATACGATACCCCTTGGTAAGACATGATGTCAAACTTTTGGGTTCTAACTACTCGTAACGACTGTCAAAGATCTACAAATGACAGCCGGGAGTTTATTATTAAACAATTCACTTGACATTGATTAAATTACTAAGCTGACTATCAACAGCATTATACGAGTAATTACAATTATGAAACTCCATATCAGCGTTATATCGAGTTAAGTCAAATATTTAAAACATTAATAATGTTAAACAGCTTCTAATTCTTCAGAACAGTCATAACACCATTAAAAAAATAAAACATAGGCCTGTTTTGGTGCCATCATAGGCAGTTGTATTTCACTGCTAGATAAATTCAAAAATTTACCTGATTTATTTAAATTATCTGTCAGATACATTACTTGGAACTTATCCAGCTGTCGTGAAACAGACCATAAAAGTACAAAACTTTAAAATTAAGTGTTTTCAGGCACAACAATATTCCTCAATACATCCAATACAATTAAAGAGCTTAAACGCTTTCAACCAGCAAGTCACGTTAAAACTTTGGCAAATACCTGTAGATCAGAACTTGGCTGACTGTTATTGCTTTTAGGCCCGTTTCGAACGCGAGTCACAACTCAAAGTAGATTTTAATGTAGATTAATTTACCACTTTTGCTTGCTAAGTACAGATAAAAGCTCTACACATATTTCCATAATATTATAGCGGACGAAAGAAGTTAGTGAACATCTTTTACGAAACACTAGCACTAAAGCTTCCATGCAATAGTCGTTCTAAATCACAAGCACGCGAGATGTAACTTTATAAACATTGACACAAGGTTTAAATTACATTGACAATTGTGTCAATTAGCAAAAACAGTACCCGGACTTTAATTCGACGTCGAATTCTAGAAAGATACTGTCAAGTGAGACAATGCTCTACAATGTCGATCTTTTTAAAAACTCGATCTGTTATAATTACTAAGCGGGTACTGTCCACAAAGTGGAAAGGTCACTAACTCCCAACTATGTTACTATGTATCCAGAATAATTATAAACCTTTAGAAAAAATCAGCTGTTTCATACAAAATTACAATACCTGTACTGTCAAAGATATAGAGCATCGCATTTGGGTCTAGAATCCTAAATCGTCGATGTCTTAATAATTTTGGATTTGAAATGTGTCCACCAACATTAACAAGAAAGTTCGACATAGCTACCACACTTCACAGCACTGCTCACATGGGCACATCAGCAACATACTCGATCCTGAGCAGCAGGTCCATGATATCCTGCGCATCCATCCAGCGCCACGGCAGCGGCTCCCGGCACGCGGGCTGGCGTCGCGTCGCTCCCGACACGGTGTACAGCACCGACACCGCGCACAGGAAGCATACCACGGCGAATATTTGGAATAGGCACTTGAGAGGCTCCCTGCAATTATACACTGTGGAATTATAGGGTGCTGTCAGGTTTGGTGGGAGGGAGGAGTGGGTAGGAGATTAAAGGATTAATGGGCATTTTAATTATTTTTCTAAGATACGAGTTGTGTGGCTACAGAGTGGTAATGATTTCAGGGTAAAGCAGATTTACCGTTATCTTAGACACCGATTTCAAAGACATCACACTGGCCTCGGCGGGTTGAAATATCAGGACGTAAGCCTTTTTTTACGTTGGCCTACTCTGTCCTACTGCTGGGCAAAGGTGTCCCCCATGGCTTTCCAATTTTCCTTAACGCCTTTTCTACCAAAGTTATAATGTGATTATAATATTCTGTTATGAACAGTACGTCCAAACAAATGAAATAATAATCATACTTAATAGTTGGTACATTATCGTTGGTACATTGTCCCTGAATGGTAGTAGGATCAAATGTGTATGAGATTGTCTACCCTAGTAAAAATTCTTTCCCAAAGCCTCGTTATATTCCACTCAACCACCATACTTCATACAAAAATCAGTAAAGCTTCAGGAAGTCATCAAAAATAAATGAAGAAATGAATAGTTTGTGCGTACCAGAAGAATTTCCTAATGCTACGGTGAGGCACGACAGCGTTTCTCTTCTCGCAGTCGACGCAGGGCACGTCCACCTGCGTCGAGACACTCGCCGTGTCTGAAATAAATCGTGTATTTTATACTTATGTGTTACTTTAAAAAGTAAAGACTATACTACCACTAACTAATTATGATCTAGTATGTTAATGCATTAATTATGTATCTAAATAACCTGAAACAACAATATTAGTTTTCTAACTAGATTACACAATAATCTAAGTACCTTATTCTATGATATTTTATCACTAACTACATTTTTCTGTGAAAAAATTATACTTACAAATGTAATTATACTACTTATTGTAGCCTTAACAAATCCTTACCGAAAGACAACACAAAGATGATTCCATAATACAACGACGATAATAAAACATGTAAACTAAACGAAAACCGCCACCAGATGACGCCACAAGTTAACAACACACGCAATAAGCCACAGATTACATACTAAACGCAGATACTCAATAATTTGCCTGGCGTATGCACATTTTCCACCACTTAAACGCTCTTGGTCATAATCAGGTACAACTCGATTAAGCTGTTTTAAACTCTATGTCTAACTGCTAATGGTGTAAATTCGTTGTGAAGAGGAATATTTAGAAATTAAAGTTGTTTGAAGTTGGTAGAGTTAAGCGTTAGAAACATCGTGATAATATTTACATTTCAGAGACTTCATCAGAAATGCAGCCTAGCCGATTAACTAGCGCCGTTCACACAAGCTTTCTAGTGTGTGCAATTGTGCATGCGCTAGACGAAACTTAGACCTTGTATAGTATGTAATCAATAGCAAAAAAATACTGGACACAAATCGTGAAAGCATACCCCACTGGGTTTGTGTGCAAGCGTAACAGTCTGGTATCAAGCTGTCTAGCCTGTCTCCTTGCTTAACACAAGCCACTTCTAGAATGGTAATCTTTGCTTCCAAGCTCCTGATAACGGTTTGTAGTACTCCATTCCTCTCGTTCCCATCAGAGACAAACTTCTCAAGCAAGTTCAAATTACCTTCGTAATTTTCTATAGCTATTTGCATCTCTGTCAGTTTATGATGCGAGGTATTGTTGTCTCTTTCTAACTGCTCCGTATATCTGCTTATTTTCTCACATTCCAGACATTTTGAATGGATGTTGTTATTGTTTATAGACGTTAATTCTTCTGTCTGAGTGTGTGAGGTACTTGTTGTTTTAAATTCAGCTTTATCAATACAGTGGCTAGGTTTAGATTCGTCCGTTTGAGTTCCTACAGTAGTGTAGGAATATTCAAGGTTTTTGTCATAAGTGATGGAGCCAGTGTTGTTGAGTCGAGACACGTTACAGAAACTGTATCGTATTTCGTCAAATAGTGACATGTTTGTTCCTCTCCCCTGGTCTACGTCCTTCAAAGCGTTTAAGAAAGATTCTTCGTCTAGGATACGGTTTTCTAGGAAAATGACGGAATAAAGGTACTATAAATATGTTTAAAGTTTACAGTGAAAGGAAAAAGATGAAAATAGCATGAAATGATTGAAACGATAAATGATTCACATCACTGCAGTGTCATCGACTATTGTAGTTTCGAAGTCGACTGTAAATAAATAAAAAATGTAGATCTTCTGGTCTATTCGGCCAAATAGCGACGCTCGATGGTGCATCGAAACGGTCAACAGATTTAATGTAATAGTTTCACTTTGATACACCCGTATGAGACGATACGACCTATTAAACATGATGTTGCAGATGTAATTTTAAAAGGTCAAATTACATAGCTAGCGAAACTTAACAGACCATTTTCTTTTATCTCGGTTAGATATCGAAACTCATCACGCCTATTGATTTTCGACTGCTGATTTAATTTTTCCCTGTAATAATGCCACGAGCCTTGGTAATCTAAGCGTAGTAAGCGTCGTCGCAGCTCAAAGTGCACTATTCGAGTTCAGGAAGATGTGCTAAGCTAGCCCGCGAAATTCTTATTTTTTAATTTGCATGTCTGTTAGTGTCAGATTGTATGTTTATTGATATATGATTCGCGACTGTAAAAAAAATTAGAATTATATTCTATCTAATTTGATTCAATCCCATTTATTTATGTACCAATTTATACAGAGAGGAAGAAAGGAACAGAAAATAGGTACAACACCTTTGTACCTATTTTCTGTTCCTTTCTTCCTCTCTTATTTCTAAATAAAACTCTTCCAGCATACCTGCGAAAGGAGATACTAAAATAAGAGATGACCTTTTAATGACTTTTTTTTTATTAAATATTCTATCAATAGGATTACATTTTGTTCAACATACAGCCTGACACTGACCTGCAAATTGAACATTTGAATTTCGCGGGCTTAACTGACACTTCCCCATTAAAGAAGTTCTCAGCGTTACTAAAAGTTAAGTTACTAACCTGATGAGAACCTGGTGTCTGCGTTGAGGCTGTCGAGCGCGGTGAGCATCTGTTCCTCTGTGTAACTGATGTCGATGCTGCGGTCCATGCGTAGCTGGGTTTGATTCGACTTGTTTAGCACGTCTTTTAGTTCCATCTCTAGGAGGACCTGGAAAAAGTAATGTTGATGAGAATTCAATTGGTCTGTAAGCTGTACTTAGGTTTACACCTAGATTTCGGTAACTTATCAAACCAATCCAGACATTAGAAATAAGACGTTTCATTACGTTATTAATTAGTCACATGTAGGTTGTAATACAGAATACACTTATTTGCTGAGCCCTGATTCGATACCTATAGTTTTCCAAGAATATTGCCCACTTAATTTATCTTCGAGATATTAAGGAAAAGCCTGCGTCATACTCTCTGTGTTATTCGTAGTTGCATTTAACAGGCCACACCAGTCTTGATTATGCCCAGATACACACTGGAAGAGACTAAGTAAAAAAAATAATTCTGGCCAATTCACTCTCATAGAGAGGAGGCCCTGTGTGTCAGCTGTGGAATTGCTATAGGCTGATAACGCTAATAATGTCTTGGTACCTTCTCCTTAATCATCTGCTGCACAAACTCCTCCTGGTCCTGTAGTCTGGAAGACAGGTCCGCGTGCTCAGTGCGAAGAGCCTCGTTCTGTTCCAGCAGTGCGGACTGTCTTGCTGCGTACATCTCGTTGATGCGGTGGCATTCCGCCTTTGATTTGGTTAGCAGCTCTTGGAGGGTTAATTTCTGAAAAGATAAAACATAAAGGGTGTAAAACACCTCTTAACGAAGCCGAAATGCACTGGTTCTCCCCGTCATTGCGATCATTTTTTTGTTCTACACCATATCTGGGAACCTTCTAGTTACGGAGATATTAGGGGTCAAAGTTCCAACTTTTTGACAAGTATTTTTTAAAATACGAGTTTTTAATGTAAGATTTTTTTCAATTCGTCCATCAGCAAAATGTTTTGAGTGCGTTACATTGAGTTCTACCACAAAACATGATTTTTCACCCCCCAAAAAAAAGTCGTTTCCCAGCAATAATTTTTGCGTAAAGTTACTTAGTTTCATGTACAGAATGCTTGGTTGACGGTTTCGTGATGAGGTGATTTACACGGTGTATACACCATGTAACTTAATTAACGCACATTCTGAAAATAGTTTGTTCAGAATCGTTTACTGAATCGATTTCTATCTTTTTCAATATAGGTAATTTTTTATCCCAAAAATAATTAAAACTACGAAAATTATTGTCATATTAACCCAGTACAGTCAAAACAAATTGAAATGGACGTAGTTTCGTTACGTTGTGTCGAGCGGCGCGATAACTGCTTGTGCGAATGTGTCCGTTGCGTGCGTAGTAGTAAGACCATAACGTACTCCGTGAATTGGTATAACTAATTTACTAAATAACAATGCATATACATTAAAAATTCAGTGTATGTATTATGATTATAACATAATATTCTAATTGGGGTGTTTGAGGGTGTGCGTTAATTACGTTACATGTTGTAGTGATTAGTGACATTAGAAAATGTCTTTTAATGTAGCGGTAGTCAGGTCCTGAAGTAAAACCAACAAAGTAAGAACTACAATCTTATCAATCACTCGAAATCAAATATCACATATGCACAAGTGACAAAACAAGAAAATACATCAAGATCAAAAACCGACATCAAGGACCCAAATAATCTCGGGGAAGTACTAGACGCAATGTTCAACAAATTTCAAAACTTAATAAACATTATGTTAGACAACATGATGGATCGTATGATCCAGTTAATCACAAGCCTTATAAAGCATCCCTAAACCTTAGAATAATCACCTGGAATGCCAACGGGCTGACAGAACGTCGACAGGAACTTGAACTCTTTTTGAAACTCGAAAGAGTGGACGTGGCTTTAATCTCAGAAACAAGGTTTACATCAAAAACTCATTTCCGACTTAAAAATTACATGGTGTACACTACAAATCATCCTTCTGGTAATTCACATGGAGGAACCGCAATCATTATAAAAGAGAACATCAAACATTATATTTTTGGGGAAACCAAAACGGAAAAGATACAAGCAACTTCGGTCAGGATCCAGGATAAAAAAACAGAAACAACAGTTTCTGCTATTTACTGCCCACCTAGGCATGTTATTACAAGTGATGAGTTTAAGACTTTCTTTAACACACTAGGAAATAGATTTATTTGCGGTGGCGATTGGAACGCAAAACACAATTTCTGGGGCTCCAGACTAATCTCGCCACGAGGTCGACAACTCTATGTAGCTACAAACGACCTTAACCTCCATTGCGCTTCGCATGGTGCTCCTACATACTGGCCTGCGGACCCACAAAAGGTACCAGACCTATTGGATTTTTTCATCACCAAAAATAATTATCCCGCTCAGACAAATAAAAGTAGAAGAATGTACTGACCTGTCATCAGACCATACACCAGTAATTATGAATATTCACTATAAGGCCATTCTAACTGAGTACCAACAAAGACAGTATAACAACACAACAGATTGGGACAAATACAGAACCAAAATATCAAAATCAATTAACTTGAATTTGCCACTAAATAATGTAGATAGCGTTGAAACAGCCATCGAAACGCTCAATAAGCTTATTCACTCAGCGACCAAAGAATCTACGTCTTTTCCAGGACCGAAAACAACACAAATTGCCCACTATCCCAAACTAATAAAAGATAAAGTAAATGTAAGAAGAATGCTGCGGAAAAAATGGAATTCTACGAAATATTCCTGTGACAAAAAAGCCTTCAACAAGGCCTCTGAGGAACTTAAACATATGATCCGCCAAGCAGGAAACGAGCGTCTACAACAACAATTAGCTGATCTTACTCCTAATAAAGACACCAACTACTCTCTATGGAAGATAACAAAAAGGCTAAAACGACCGAAAGAACACATACCACCCATAAGAGCTCCAGATGGCAAGTGGGCAAAAACAGAACTTGAAAAGGCCCAAGTATATGCGGAATACCTAAAAACTATCTTCAGCCCCCTACCAAGCAAAAACCCTGAACACGACAAGGAAGTCTCAGAATATCTGGACGCACCTTTGCAAATGAGCCTACCACTAAAAAGTGTTAGCCCCAACGAACTACGAAAAGAAATCCTAAAACTACAGAAGGGTAAAGCACCAGGCTACGATTTAATCGACGCACAACTGCTCAAGCAGCTGCCTAGAAAGGGTATTATTCACATCGCGGCCATCTACAATGCCTGCCTAAGACTGGCAATTTACCCCGCCCAGTGGAAAATTGCGCAGGTAATTATGATACCCAAACCAGGAAAACCGCTCCACGATGCAAGCTCCTACAGACCAATAAGCCTACTCCCTGTGATGGGTAAACTTTTCGAAAAAATAATCCTGAACAGGATGCGCCCCTATCTACCGGAAGTTATTCCTCTTCACCAGTTTGGCTTCCGAGAACAACATGGAACCATCGAACAGATACACCGTATTACGGATACTATAAGTCGTGCACTAGAATGCAAACAGTTCTGCTCTGCTGTCTTTCTTGATATCAGCCAGGCGTTTGACAGAGTGTGGCATGATGGACTTCTCTTCAAAATTAAAAAGCTGCTGCCTCACTCCTTCTTTCAGATTCTACGATCCTACCTTCAAAGTAGATGCTTTGAGGTGAAATTTAACAACGAAGTTACTCCTTTAAACGAAATTAACTCAGGTGTACCACAAGGAAGTATATTAGGACCCATCCTATACTTGCTTTTTACTGCAGACCTTCCAACGCACACTGACACTACAACTGCCACCTATGCGGACGATACAGCCCTTTTGTCGGTACACGTGGATCCCGCTATAGCATCGGCCAACATACAAACCCATATCCACGAAGTGGAAAACTGGCTAGATAAATGGCGTATTAGGGTGAATCAAAGCAAATCTGTCCATGTGACCTTCACCTTGAGAAGGCAGACCTGTCCTCCAATAAGACTCTATAATGTTGAAATCCCTCAAGCTGAAGATGCCAGATACTTGGGTATGCATCTGGATCGGAGACTCACCTGGAGAAAACATATCTGGACCAAGCGTAAGCAGCTGGATACGAAAGTCAGGTCAATGTATTGGCTGATAGGCCGCAAATCAAGCCTGTCACATGAAAGCAAGATAGCTATTTACAAGACCATCCTTAAACCAATCTGGACTTACGGAATCCAGCTCTGGGGTACTGCTAGTAATAGCAACATAGAGATTCTTGAAAGATTTCAAAGCAGGACATTGAGAGCCATGCTAGATATACCCTACTATGTGAGCAATAAATATATACACGAGGACATAAAAATCACTACCGTCAAACAAGAGATCGCTAGATATAGTGAAAGCTATCAGACGAGAATATCTACTCACGTCAATGAACTGGCATCCAAACTTCAAGGCAAAGGAAGTATAACATATTCCCGATTGAAACGGCACAGTGTCTCTACACTTACCGTGAGATTTAGTGACACCAGATGAAAGGGACCCATAGGAATTCCTTCTGCTAAAAAGACATAGATCGAGATACCTCATCTGAATGGCTTATTGTGTTAACACAGATTGCCAAGTTACAGAATCTACAAAAAAAAAAAAAAAAAAAAGGGCCCTGAAGTCTCACAACACTAACTAATAAACAGCTGCCCAGGTCGATCTTGAGGATAAGCCGCGCACCCATTACTTACCGAATTTCCTCCGTGCTTCGGAAAGCACGCCAAGCCTTTGGTACCGACTGTCATTTGTAGATCTTTGACAGTCGTTACTGGTAGTCAGTGGCTCGAAAGTCTGACAACTAGCCTTACCAAGGGTATCGTATTACCCAGCACTATCTGGGTTGTGGATCATGTTATATATTCAGCTGCATCCAGTTAGACTGGAAGACAACCCCAACTTAGTTGGGACAAGGCTAGACAGATCATGAGTCAGGCCCACAAGTCTCACTACCGGTCTTTGCAAATAGGGTATTGTTTTATCGAGTTGGGTGCTGGTTTTTGAAGGTCAGATAGGCAGTCGCTCCAAGAAGGAAGACGTATTCAGCTGCATTCAGTTAGCTTGGAAGCCGAACCCAACATATTTCGGGATAGGCTAGGCAAATAATAGCTAAAAAAAACACACTATCTCTTGGTCTCTTGTTGATGGATGAAGTTTTGAGCGTTTTAGGTCAAGTAGTTGAGTTATTTCCGCGATCGTAGACTTAAATTGCACGCTTCACAGTTTTAGCTAAAGGAAAGTTTTATATTATAAACCAAATAAATAATAATATTATGAACCAAAGAAATATTTGCTCGAAAACTTTTAAGGTAACCTTTTTAAGCTTAGAATTTCCCTGTTGTGAAATCTAGTGTTTTAGCCTGCTGACGGAATACCTCTACACTCAACACCTAAGAGAGTTTAGAGTAGTTTGTTTTAATCTTATTCCAGTGCGAGTAAGAGATGGCGCTAGACGTCGTCTATAGCTCCATTTCTTTCTCACACTGGAATTACAATTGCTTAATGACGTCATATTCACCCGTCATATTAACCCCCAGCCGGCCTAGCATGACCGCTGTAGAAACGGGCTATGTCTACGGAAGAATCGACAATTTGACAGATATTTCTATCGTCCCAAGCATGGCGATATTAAGAATGTAGAAAAGAAATGTTTCTTTTCTTCAGTCGACACAAGTCTACAACGTCGAGCATGACGACCATATTTTCTCTCCTTTTGACATTTGGGATAGAAACATTACTTCTGACAAATGTCAAACTAGTCTTATTAGAAACTAAATACGAGAAATACGTTTCGTGGTTGCGTTGAGTTACGTTCAAAAGGTTGAAATTTTGTGTAAAATATTTAGGTTTAATTTCGCGAAAAAGATCCAGGCCTGGATCCAGGATGCAGCAACACCATTCAGCCCACGAAAAATGAAAAACTCGTTGGCAACTTTTTTTGTTAACTAAACGTAATAATATTCAGGGAATATAAACAATTAAACATCACGTGATACGACCCCGTTGCTATGGAAATAGAGATAGATAGAATAGAGATATAACGGTCATGCTAGGGGGGCAGTTCGTACTCTGTTCTCACCTCGTTCTCCAGCGTAGAGACCTGTTCCACCATGACCTTGGAGCGTCGCTTGTGAGCGTCGAGCTCGCGTCGCGTTTCGTCCAGCGCTCGGTCGCTGCCGCACAGTCGCTCGCACGCTTCTTCGTAGTCGCGACGTACATGTGTCAAAGTCATGTTTTCTTCGCGTAACCTGGGCAAAGAGACACTAGGTAAAAATAGATTTAAGGAAAGTGTATGCTGGCTCCATTCCATCGGCACTAAAGGCTCGTATGATATTAAGGCAAGTCAGACGCCAAAAAGGATCAGGAGGTCTACTCGCTTTCTCCGCAAAACGAAGTTGCGGCCGAAACTTCGAACGTTTCCTACCACGGTTCTATTCGTTCCGAAATTTCGGACAGCCGAAGTTTGTTTGACATTTGCATCTTCTAAACCTACTCTAATTCTCGCAAGTGTGGAAGAAACGTCACGTTTGACAGAAGATACTTCGGAATTTTAACCTCAAATTGACGATACCAAAAGTGTTATCGTTTGATTTTCGTTGGTGTGGATTTTTGTAGATATTTGGTTCAAAAGGCTGTGTGATCACTTTTAATAGAGGCTGCTCAGCGTGAAGAAAGTAAAGAGCGCAGGAGGAACCGGCACAGCTTGCGCAATCAATTAGAAATAAGCAAAATTCCCGACATGGAGTTTGTTGATAATTATACTCAGTCGGCAGTTATTTGAAGAGCTGTGTCAAGATATTAGTGCTTTTGTTACCTTCAAAGACAAGGCGTCATGGAATCAAGCCCACAGTTAAGGTAAGAAGTGTATCATAATGTTATTATTTTCATTAAAACTGCATTTCACTGTTGTAAGAAAATCCTTATCTTATCATTTTAAAGCTTTGAATTTTTATGCCCGAGGTAGTTACCAACGGTCTATAGGGCAAAATATTGATGGGTCATGGCACAACAGACTGTCTTGTTGTTTGCAGGAGGTTACAACCGCCCTCAATAAACCACATATTTTAATTGTTTAAGTTCATAAATAAAATCCACCTGCTATATTTTATTTTTATTTTGTTTTAGGTGAAAATACAAGACTTGTGTGATGTTGAGAGCTTCTTGCACCGTTTCTTTTCATCAGCTACAACACTTCAAACTATTGGTTGATGTTTTATGAGTTTCCAGAAGAGAATATTATACTCTTCATATTTCATTACAATCCAATATTCTTTCTTATTGTCGCATCAAAATGAAACTTTGTGTGTATATTGATGGATTTTGGATGGCAATACTATAATTTGGTATATTGGAGCTGATGTGATAATGTGGCAAGGAGATGGAGGAAATCTTAAGTGGCTAATATATAAACCTTTAAAACTAACAAAGCACTTTTATTTGCTTAAACCCCTAACACTTCCCCACATACATACATAAACTCATGCCACTGCTTCACTGCTAATCTTTTACGTTGACAGATTATTTGTGTAATATATAACATCTAGCAGTAATCCTCAAATGGTTAGGCAGCAGTGTACCTAATAGGACACCTAGATTTCGCCAGTTATGATTTTAAGTCCCATGTTAAAGGGGGCAAGCTTGTTGCCATCGAGGTATAAATCTAGACTCCGTGGCTGCTACTGAGTAATTCCTGATGGAAAAACCCAATCACACTTTGCCCAACCTGATTAAAGTAAAGTCATTTATTTACAAAATAATGGAAGCGCTGTGTGAGGAATGATATAAGAGAAAAGACTCAATGATTCAATTCAATTTATTCAAGAACAATTCACATGGTTTGAAATCATAAATCTATAAACAAATAAAATAATAAAAACATGTTCATTAAAATAATAAAACTAACGCATTTAGGGTAAGTACATTATACAAATAGAGAAAATAACACAAAAATAAAATATTCAATAACATACAAATTCAAAAATCAATAAAATTAAAAATTTAAAATGTGGATATGTCATCGTCTATTGAATACAGATATTCCTCCAATATGAATGCTTTGAGTCTTGACTTAAATGAGCTTTTGTAAATTATAGTTTTTAAGTCCAATGGCAACCTGTTAAAAATCTGCACTGCTTGATATTGAGGACTATGATGCACAATATTAAGTTAGGGTATTATTTTGTTTTTAAAATCTTTCCTGCAGGTACTTTCCCTCAATTCAATTAATGTAATTAATTAAATCATTTGTAAATAATATAAACAAAATGATGCTGTGACGTCCGTCTCGTCTAGGTGAGAATGGAAGAAGAAAACACTTGCACCGAGTAAAGTAAGTAGCCTAGTAGAATAAGCAACTGCAGGAAGATGATGATGACTGCTTGTCAAATTTTAATTTCATCCGTACTTCTCCTTCAGTAGCACCATAATATGCGCGCATGACGTGTTCATTTATGGACCATATATCATTATATCCATTGCATGGGCAACACATTTCCACCGGTAGAGGGGACCCTGTTTAGGGCTTTTTGGCCTCGAGGTCCCAAGCCCGCTGGTGCCCGTCCTCTTCTTCGTCGTCGTGGGGGTGATGATGGTCGATGGTGGTGTCAACGGCGGGGAGAAAAACTCGTCGCTGGGGCTCGATGCAGCTGCAGCGACCGGCGACGCAGCGCCCACGGATGTGGCTGCGAGGCGGAGCTAAGCGACGAGCCCGGAGATGGTAGGTGTGCCTCTTGTTAAACGGCAGGCGTCGGTGTCGATGCATCAGTGACATTATTAACAAAAAGTTTAATTTTCTGTTTTTTTGGTTCAATCTAGTCCAGTTTTCTGTTATTGGGTAACGGATTTTTGTCTTCTTTTCATGATTTCTTGATGTTAAACTAGTTTTCGTAGAGTTATTTGATAAAAACAAATAAAAGTTTGTTGTGTTTGGATAGAAATCTGTCATCTGTCACTTCAATTTGACACCCGAGCCAAAGATATTTTTTTTAGTCGAAAGATTATACCAATATATTTGGTTGTCATACATTTCTTACCATAGTTTGCATGAAATGCTACTCTTAAATTTTGTCGGATAGCAATATCTATGATAAGTTTTTTGTAGTGTCTCGATCAATGTCAACAAAAATATAAATTTTATTGATATATTTAAGACTTCTGCATGAATATTGCTTGAAAAGCTTAATAAACTACAAGTAATACGTTACATTTTAGAGTAAAGGAAAAAAGACCCATTTATTTTAAGTCAAAATAAAAACCGTATTTTATACTAATAGAGATGGAAAAAAGCCTACACAAAACATTCAATACATTCGTTCACGCAAATTGTCTATGAATTCGAAGTTCTTGAGTGCGTCCGCAAATGATATAGAGTAAGGTCACAAACGTAACTACGTTTAATTTTCGTTCGTTGCCGAAGTAACGTTTCGGAGAAAGCGAGTAGACCTCCAGAGCTTACTTGTTAAGGCGAAGATATAGGGAATTACGGGAAAAAAACAGCATCAAGCCTTCCTACATATAACATAACATCACATCTGTAATCCCCGATGGGTTAGACAGAGGTGTACCTTATAGCACACCCAGATTTCGCCAGTTATATTTAACTCACAGTAATATTGGGCGAGCCGATTGCCATAAACCGGACACCATTCCAGACTCTGTGGCTGCTGATAAATTCCTGATGGGAAAATCCAAAACGTTTTTTTCGAAATTATTGGAAATCAAACCCAGGACCAAGGTTATCGACATAGCTCACCGCATAAGCACGCTGAAGTGGCAATGGGCCGGCCATATAAGCCGAAGAACCGATAACCGTTGAGGTAGACGAGCTCTTGAGTGGAGACCACTGATCGGTAAACGTAGCGTAGGACGTCCTCAGACTCGGTGGAGCGATGATCTTCGCAAGGCGGCTGGCAATAGCTGGATGAGAGTGGCCGAGGATCGTGCTCAGTGGCGTGTCATGGGAGAGGCCTATGTCCAGCAGTGGACGAATACAGGCTGATGATGATGATGATGAAACCCAGAACCTCCATGCTCAGCAGTCACGCTTGCCTTCTTAAATGTACATGAACCTAAGCAACCTAAGCCACAAGATCATTCATCACCAAGAGATCATTGGCAACACAATTCATCAGTCATTAGAAGTCTATTTCAAACAAAGGATTGTTTAAAAAAGACGCACTTACATGTTTAGATGGACTCTAAGCGTGTCCCGCTCAGCAGTAAGCGCCGCCAGTGCTTCCTCGTGCTGTCGGTCGGTGAAGTCGAGCTGTGAACGCAGCTGGTGCGCCAGATGCGCCTTCTCACGGAGCTCGCACTGCAGGTCTTCTACTAGCTGGGACCCTGGAGAGTTACATTACAAGTATAGATTTCATGAAAACATGTGAAGAAACGATTTTGACGCAGCATTTGGTATGGTTCGAGGTGGCGCAGGAGAAAAGTATCTTGAAGGATATGAGGATGCCTTTGCCCACCAGTGGGACATCGAACGCTAATAAAAAAAAATGGTATCCTTGTCTAAGAGCGGATTTCTCCAATGAAACTGAAGGCTAGCAGCTCATCTAAACAGCGTTCAAGAGTTGTCAGTGGCAATATGCCTTACCAATTTTGATACCGACAGCTCCTAGCGGCCTACTATGACGTCTGAAAGCAGTATTGTTTTAAACTTATTTCATTGCGAGAAAGAGATGGAGTCTAGCGCCATCTCTCTCCCACTCTGAAGTTGCATTAAAACAATACTTATTTTAATATTGCAGTTTATGTATGGTGAAAAGATTATTCAGTTAGCAAGTTAGGCTCAGCGCAGACAGAACGGAGCGCAGCGGAGAGAATTTTATTAACGTACTTGAAAATAAACTTTAAAATTATATCAATAAAGTGTATAAATGCTTGAACCTAACAGAAAATTCTCGAGCGTCCTCGAAGAAACGCGGGAATCCCCGCTCCGCGTCGAGTCGGCGCCCGCGTCTTACGCGTACTTTCAGTGTTGTTACCGAGTTTAAAGAGGGAGGATATTTTGATAATGGTTAAGCGTTCCTCAACAGAAATGGTTGAATGATAATTAGTGGTCTTCTTTTGAATATATGGACGTAACATATCCACAAGCATTCGAATTTTTTTATAATCCATTTTATATAATATAAATACATTTTATAGTAATCGTAAAACAAAACTCCTTTCGATGGTGAAGTCGTACACAGTGTATTAAATTCACCAAAACTACACCTTCCTTGCCAACATTCCTCGACCATATTCTTCGTCTGGCATTCTGACGCCTTATTTTATTAACATGTTCTTCCATTTCTTCTTCTTCCGCCAAAAGCACAATTATAATCATATCCCAGTCCACCATCGTTGACGAACTTTTGCGACAAGCTGGCATGTTTTCTGTAGAGTGGTAACCCAGAACGGTTTACTCGCGCAGACTCGCGAGGTCGCGCGCAAGCTTGAGCATACGCGATCCGTAAAGAAAATGCCCGAGACCGCGCGGTGATTATTCCTCTCTGTCTGCGCTGACCCTAAAGGTCATCATTGAAAACACTTGCTTACTAATGCGGTTTCGTAATTATCGTTATGTATGTATAGGTTTCCTTTTTAAGTATACGCTCTTCAAAAGCCACTTCATGAAAAGCAAGAACAACTGCTAGAAATAAGTACTTACGTTTAGAATAGATACAATAAAATTAATCCTACTCACTGAATTTATGAAGTGTGTTAAAGAGATGTTAATTAATATTTGATGATACTCGTCGTCGCGCCGCCATATGGCTAGGCTAATCTCAATTAACGTTATTAGCGATAAAATCGTAGTACGATACGTACGACAGCGACGAAAATCCTTTGGTAATGAGCTCATTCCACTACTTGTTTTGAAACACAGAGTGAATAAAGTATTACCAAACGAGATAGTATGCTTGTGTATGTCACAGTCAAAGCTGTTAATCGGACAGTCAAAACCCTTACTAAGAGCGTTTACGCTTTACGGCATTTCATACAAACTTTCAAGTCCTTATTTTCCGAAATGTCTGAACCTATTTAAATGAAACTTCATACGCATAAGCAGGATACATAGGTCTAAAAAGATACTACAAACATTTTCGACAAATTGTGTTAAAACTAAATTAGACTGATTATAACTCTAATATAAAATTCTCGTGTCGCGGTGTTTGTTACCAAATTCCTCCGAAACGGCTGAACAAATTTGTATGAAATTTTGTGTGCATATCGGGTAGGTCTGAGAATTGCCCAATATCTATTTTTCATAAAACTTCCACGCGAACGAAGTTGCGGGCAGCAGCTAATTATCTCTAGAAACAGAGAAATCCATTTTTTTTTAAAGACATTTCGACGGTGTTTTTTAGTAACCTTTTAGACCTATGTATCCTGCTTATGCGTACCAAGTTTCATTAAAATCGGTTCCGACATTTCGGAAAGTAAGGACTTGAAAGTTTGTATGAAATGCCGTAATGCGTAAACGCTCTTAAGTTTAATGGCGTTTTCTCTTTAAAAATATTTTGTTTGAGAATGCCTGATTTATAATTACCTACCTACCTACACCACGATGTCTTTCAAAGGGTGACAAAACCTAACAACTTAGTGAGTTTCTAAGTATTTTTGTTAAAAAAGTTTTACCCAGTCAAAAGTAGTTTTGACTAATTAACTGTTTTGTCTGTGACACATGTGCTAAAATACCTGATCAAGTAGCTACTGTTCACTAAACTATCAATGGCTTATGCCAGGAATATTTTATTAGGCAGTTTTTTTTTTAACCTACAATTTGATTTCTCGTTTTATATTCCAAACAGCTGCAGTGTTTATATATTCAACTCAGCATATTTTGTCATATGTACATTGGGTATTAGGTTATTTTTAGATTAGTTCAGTTGTAATCCAGTCTGGCAGTGGCAGAGCGAACAGACCAGAGAGTACCAGCAGTGGGAGTATAGACTAATGATGCTGTTACCCAGTAACTGGGTTGGGGAGGTCAGACAGTCGCTACTTATACAAAATTCTTATATTCAACTGCATCTAATTAGATTGCAAGCTGACCCCAGCAAGGTTAGAAAAATGCAAAGCAGATGATAAATTTTGAGGACCAAGACCGTGGTTGTTGTATATTTTTTACTTAACTTTGTCTATCCCACTGTTGGGCAAAGGCCTCACCATTCCTTTCCAACTCTCTCGGTGTTTTGCCTTCTCTGGCCAATCAGTCAAGAACGCGTCCAGAACTTATTATTTTAGTACCTTGTCTGTTGATCAACTAAAGGTGGATACAGACTTTGCGAGGCATGCGCCACGAACGGCGCACAACGAATGCCTCGGCCATACGTTGGCTCGCCCTCGCACGTGCGTAGCTCATGTCTCGCCACGAATATAAAGGTACACACATTGCGAGGCATTCGCTGTGCGTTGTTCGCGGCGCATGCCTCGCAATGTCTGTATACGGCTTAAGACATGTTGGGTAAATAATGCAAGTTAAGTTGTAATAATTATATTCATACCATCTGTAGAGATGCCAGAGTCTGAGTCTTGTGGTGCTCCACTCTTCAGATTAAAACTGTAACAAAAAATTATAAACATACATAAACCCACGCTTTTTCCATGGGGATAGGCAGAAACCACAGAAAGCCACCAGCTACAATCCTAATATACTGCTTCTACCTCTTCCACGTTCATACATCTATGGTCATTTTTTTTATATATTTTCTATTATAGCCAGTTGAAGAATTATAAAATTGTGACACAAATAAACCTATTATTTAATACAACAAGCAGAGGCAGTAGAAAAAAATATTGTATTTTCAAGGAGCAAAAACATTTTCAAACAAAACCCTATCTAGAATAGCTGGTGCACATCACCAGTGGTCTGCCAAGGGGCCAACAAAACGGCTAGCCCATAGCAAGGAAACTGTTCAGGACCCTAACATCATGAAGATTAGTAGGTTATAAGTGCAAGACAAGCTTGTAGGCTTGTATGAAAGTACCGCCACTATATGTCAACTTCTGGGAACGTCATATTTTAAAAAATAATGAGGCTGAATTTGAAAATTAATTTAGGTGTAACATTCTAATTCCTTGACTCATCATTATCTACCTAGCCTTTTCCCAAACTATTTTGGGGTTGGCTTCCAGTCTAACCGGATGCAGCTGAGTACCAGTATTTTACATGAAGCAACTGCCTATCTGACCTTCACAACCCAGTCTGCGTATTTCTGTACCCCTTGGTAAGACTGGATGTCAGACTTTTGGCTTCTGACTACTTATAACAACTGTCAAAGATCTACAAATGACAGCCGAGATCAACGGCTTAGCGTGCTTTCCGAGGCACGGGGGAAACTCTGTATGTAATTTATATGGTCACCCATCCACGGACCAACCTCGGCAAGCACGGCTCGGCTCAAGCTCGGCTTATCGAGCCGCATGGGTCGATCTTTAAGATTAAGCAAGCACGGCTTAATCGGTGCGGCTGTTATTATTTAACCACAAGCTCCTCTAATTCCTTGACTGTAATTACAATATGTTGTTTAATTTGATAACAAAAGTAAGCTGCAAGAAGTATAAACATGAAAATATTTTGTGAAATATTTCAAGAAATGTTTGCCTAGTCCAAATTACAAAAAATCTAAACTATGTTTGTTGATTTTACCTAGTTGATATTGTACAAACATAACACAGACTTTGCACATACTGTCGTGTCGTGTTATCAAATACTTTAAGGACATAATATTTTTTAAGTGAAAACTTCTTCATCCGTGTTGAGCGATTTTTGGTAGCGGAAATTTTTGGCTTCGCGTCACCATTTACATCGGCATTCTCGTGACGTATTGCGCCCGACTGATGAAGAACACAGTAATTTCATTGTTTTAAGTTTTCACTTCTGTTGGTAGTCCATATGACTGCCTCTGTTTTTTTTTGTTAATTACTTATACTTAATAATAGAATGTGTCAGTTTAATTGTACCTTGTTTCAGTAATCAATTGTTTATGCACTTCAAACAATCGGGCTTCTAACTTAGAGTGTTACCACACCAATACATCAATTGTTTCCATAGATCCATGGTAGAATGGATTAGTCAATGTCAATCAATAGTTTCTACTTGGTAAACCTATTGATTGATTGATTGTCGACTAATCCATTCTACCATTGATCGATGGTATTGATCAATTGGTGTGGTAACACTCTTACACTTTAAGTGGTGAATTACATATGTTTCTAAATTACAAAACCCAATTCCAGGTTAAGCTCGCTCTTCTGCATAAGCTATATTAATGCAATTTGTATGTATATCTTTTAACTTTAAGTATGATAAAGAATAAGTATTAACATTTCAAAAGCTTGTTTGCTTTTATTGTTTATAGCTAACTAGCTTTTGCTTGCATGTACACTCAGTATTTAAAACATTGTAAATATAGCCTGACACTTGGGTAGGTATGTGGTTTCCCATCAGTAGGAACAGTAGTTCTGAAGATTACCCCTACATACAAACTTACTAATATAAGTATAGATAGAGCCTTCTAAATAAATATTTCAATTTGTGTACATACATTAGTAAAAACCTTAACAACACTCAAATACAAGAAAAATTGTAATAGCCCTCTTAACAGTAGGTCCATTCATAGAACTTAGTTGCCTGTTAAGGCATTGCAATTTAAATGGAAAACACAAACACAATAATAATTAAATTAAGCAGAATCTAGTCTAAAATGGCCGCTTTAGCAGAAAAGGCTAGGCAGATGATGAAGTATACTCTCAAAGCATTAATTTAAATAAGCCACTTACATGGACTTTTGAGTTAGAGTCGGTCAGTTATATAATCAGAAAGTTGACGCTGGTTGACCCTTCCAAAACATAGATCTCTATAGAGGAGAAAGGACAAGAAACTCCATGGACACTCTTTTACTTTGTTTGGTATTACATCATGGGTATGAAGAAAGAGGAAGAAATATAGTGCAGGAGCTTACCTCTCATCCAGGTCAACTTTAGACTTCTGGCTTTCACTGTACTTGTGTAAGGTTTTGGCTAACATTGACACATTAATTTCTGGATTATCTTCCTCTGGATCTAATAGAGACTTCAAGAAGCTGTATTCAGCCCTGTTAGGGAACAACACAGATATGATAATAAGACATCTTGAAAATGAACTTTTCTTTTCATAGTTAAAATATTAAAATACCCTCTTGAGATTTAAAATGATATTTCAAGCAACACAGTTGATAAACCATAACAAAGGCCTCTTTGTTTAATAATATATTGATGTGCAAGTCAACTGTACATGGAAAATAAGATTGAATGATAAACCAGGACTTTATATTTTAAGTGTTTAAATGGATACAAAATACAAACAATTGTTTCAACATTCAATAACTTCAAGAAACCAAAACAGTATCTCGTTGCAATAGTCAAATTACAAACGTTTACGATCAAGCAACATGGGTTACTGCAGGAAGTTCTAAATCCAGAACTGGGCTATTTTCAAACATAAACAAATGAGCTTTCATCTCGTAAACAAAATCAGTACACACTTTGAGCGTTAACAATAATACTCACTTGTTAGTTTTCACGAAAGGTGCGAATTTGTCCATCAAAGCGTCAACACGTAGCGTGCCTGTACTTTCAGCCCCACAATAATCAAATATTTGCAGCGCCGTCACGTAATACTCTGGAATAGGACTATAATTAGGAAATATTCCTGTAAAGCCGAACCAACGCGGTGTTTTAATTATAAATAAACTGATTTACCGTCCGCACTCAGTCCCGATCTATCCAAATCCATTGTGTCGGTGGTCAAGATACTAACGATTTTACACAAAAATAATAACGCTAATTAATAGTTAAGCGTGAATAATACCACGCGGGTGCGTTAACGGTCAGTATTGTTTGTTTTTCATTAGCTAAATAATTCGTTACGCTAGAGCGCAGTACAAAAATAGTTTCCAATAAAACCGTTTAACATTAGAAGTGGTGGTGGGCGCTTAACCTTAATTCAAATTTTGTCGATATCGATACTTAATTTTTCATTTGACTCGCCATTCGTGACTTATGTCATGTCTCGCTCGCAGAAACAAAACAAAATTAATCAACTTTGATATCTAAGTAAAAAAAAAAAACGGATCGGATTATGATGATTGAATTCGCATGCCACGCTAAACGACTCGCAATTTGTAAAAATATTTCTTTTTTCAGAAAATAATATCGTAACAGTTAACTCGCAATAACTGGCATACATTTCTCTAAAATGTCCTTTCATTTGTTGATAAAGTGACCTTTCACGAATTTGTCTTTAATAAAGTAGTGGTAAACATTACGTGTACTTACTACGTGTATTGTAACAATGTATTAAAAAACTACACCTTATTATTTCTGATTATAATATCGATACAATTTTGAACAGTGACCACGAGGACCTCACTAAACTCACTACTGTCACATAGAATAAATGTCAATAAAATTTTGGTCGGATACATGCTCCGACTATATTTTCGATGATGATAACAAAATAAAAAATAGTGCGTGGAGTCCCTCCGCGCGGTAGAAGTGAAACTTCGTAATACTACACGCATGCGTTCGAGTGCCACGCATTCACTCTCGTTATTTTATTGAGCTTCTAAATAATATTTTGTTGTTTTCTTGCTGTATTATAATTATCACATAATTATTACATAAGTTTATCGAGGTTATTCTACTCATGGAAATTGAGCAAAGGCTGGTCACACCGAAGAGTCGAATGCATGACTGTTTGCACGCCATCTTGCGTACCTAGTAGAACTACGTAATCACAAATCTTGTAATACTGCCATCTCTTAGTGAGTTTTAGAAAATATTCCCCTTCCATGGCAGCGTTAAAATTTTTGGAAGTCGCTTATAAAGTTTCACTTCAATAAGCATTACACTACGAGTCGGCAAGGTTACCTTTGTACCTATTTTCTGTTCCATTCTTCTTCTCTGTATTAAGTGTGTACATAAATAGTTAAATAAATAAATAATAAAATTGTAGTTCTTAGTTAGAACATTAAAACTGCTTACTTGGTTCCTTCTTAATTGATGATTCCGTATATTTGATGTTTTGGCAGTGCAAACACAGGCTGCTTATCCCCGAGAATGACAGCTCGCGTAATAATCAACCAACATTTGAGGAGTAAGGGTCAGCTCACATCGAGACGCGACGCGATGCGACGCTGCGCGCACACTCTTAAAGAGCGATTCAAAATATAACTTTATTTTCTACACGAAAAGATACACATTTCGTAGAATACGTTGCGCAACGTAATCTGAATTCTCAAAAGTGCGCGCAGCGTCGCGTCTCGGTGTGAGCTGACTTTTACATACCACTTTTCTGAATCACTATGCAGTGGTCACCAATTTCGTACAGTAAACCGCCCTCATATAAATAGAAACTTAATTGATATTTTTTATTTCTATAACTTATTTTTAAAGTTGTTTCAGTAACGGTGGTTTTTCGCAGTTCAATTGTTACTAACGTGGGCTTGACTGTACTTGTAATTTCGCCAGTTGCTCTTGATTTAATATTCATGTTCGGTGTTCCACAAACGATGGGACTCTTGTCGATCGTGTCCTGCTTATCCTGTTGTGAGCACGTTACAGGGACACAAACGCTACTAAGGGTACCAAAATCATCACTTAATTCTGGGCTGTGAATCACCCTAGAATTTAGATTGACACCAACTATATCGACACGCTAAGAGGAAGAACACATCTAGATTTAACAAAATACAATAAAACAACTTTTTTAAAACTATATTCTCTTTTATTGCGTTAAAAAGGTTTAAAAAATTCTAAACTAAGCATTATAACAAAATATTATATATTACCGTATAACTCCTTCACTGACAGAGCTAAAGACCCTACAAAATTCATCGCTCTCTTATAATATTCAAAATTTCTCTGAGTCCACTGTGCACTTTGAGTGTAACTATTTTGGATTCTATCATCGAAAAGTCACTCAACTCAATCTGCAACAAAATAAATTAATTAACATCACATTTGTGGAGTTTTAGGTAGGTACTACTCTAGGAAATTTAATTTGACCCTAAATATTAAACTCAGGTTATTTAAACGATTAGCTATAATGCAGCTTGGTTCTTTTTTTTTATTTAAATAGTTAGCTGGTACAGCTTGGTTCTTTTAAGCTATTGCATAGCTTTCTATCGGCTTTGAGCGCGGCGACCGAATCAAGAAATTCCGTAACGAAAAAAACCTAACACGGGCGCCGGTGCCAGGGGGTTGAAATTTCTTTAATAATTTTCAACTTTGTCGATAAAGCATTAGGGTCTAGGTTGACTGGCAAATTTTTCAAATTTCTCTAAATGAATTTCTTTAATCATTTTCAACTTTATCTCTACAGTATTAGGTTCAAGGTTGACTGGCAAAATTTTCCAATTTTCCCTTAATGATTTCAAACCATAAAATGTTGCCAGTTAAGTTCAAAAACGAATGAGAAAAATCGAGTTTGCATGATTGTGTATTTTTATTGTGCAATTTTTTCATTGTTCATGTTTGTTCTTTAAGCTTTTATTTTCTTTATTTATTCAAATAAATGGACAAAGGAAAAAGGACTTTTCGCAACAACTTGAATTAATATAAAGAAAAAAACTTGAATTAATATCAAAGAACAAAAAATATTTAATAAATATTAAAATTACATAAGTTGATAAAAATGCTATGCAATAGCTTTACCGCGGCAGTCCCCGAGTGCCACACGTATTTTTATTTATTTTAACAGTTAGCTATAATGCAGCTTGGTTCTTTTGGCTCTTGGGAAGGCATTGTTGGTAAACATTTGTGAATTGTTGGTGGAAATCGAATTGGAAAATAGCGGCATTAGTTCCGACTATGGCCATGCGCCAAAAGAACCATGCAGTACTATAGCTTGGACCATGTATGGAAGTGGGATATTTCGACATTGTTTCAGTGAGTAAAAGAGCTGGCGTTAAACGTCCTTAGTTATTATTCTAAGATACGTCCTTTACACCTCCATCTCTTTCTTGTACTAGAACAAAGATTTGAGTGTCAGCCACTTTAAAAACAGTTTCTAGAAAAGAAAATACGCACCCCATCAGGTGGATCCTTGTCTCTGGGCGGAAATCGTCCATACATTCGTTCACAGATCGCGCAAAGACCACACCATGTCCGAAACTTTATCGTATCCTCATCAGACTGCAACAAATAAGAATTTATTGTATTCTCTATTTTAAGTTACCAAAGGTCGATCCACACACAATGGAGGGCATGTCAAAATCCGTGTCTTTTTAAGAGCATGACATGTCATGTTCTGTAGGTACTGTCGAAATGTCAACAACGACCATGAGTTGTTAAATTTGGCTTTGACAGCGGCCTTATTTCTTAGGCATAAAAGCGGTTTTTGTAGTTCAAATATTGCCACAGGCGTGATGTTGGGGCGGTTACTGTTTATATATAAAATATATAAATTGTTAGATTCGCCTACCGCTTAACTGTAAAAGTTATGTGACGTTTCTGGTTCGTTGGCGATATCACTATTTGTCTCACTCACTCATATTAAAAATCTGTCTTTCAAGTGTTGGGTCCTATACTCTTTCTCTTTCCGCGTGAAATGTATTACCCTTCACATTGAGGACACTTTTACGCGCTACCTGAGCACAACGAGGGTACGTCTAACGATTTAAATCTTTGGATTTCAAGTCAATCAACCTTGAACCTAATTCTTTAACAATAAAGTTGAAAATCTATTAATGAAATTTGCCAGATAGTTGTAGATTGATGTTCAGTCTGTACAATCATTAAAAATTGTAGCCTCACCTCTCCATTTTCCCCATTAGCCTCAGTGCTAATAGGGGGCTTCTTATACCCATTGTCAATAAGGGTGAGTTTGATCTCATCAGGGATGTTCTCTTCTTCCTCATAGCTGGACCATTCCATGACGCTTTTGTACTTTTGCGCTTGTGCCGCCGATAGGCTGCCGCCCATCATCATTATTAGGCCTTCTTCTAAGTTCTTTAGAAAAAAAAAAAGGAATTTATAACAGAATATGGCATTTCAACTTGCGCATAATAAGCAGAAGTTGGGAGTCTTGAACGAAAAGCATTTTACGCCACACAAATTCGTACTCGAGTCGCCTAGCAGAGATGCTATCGTCGATAGCTGTCGTAAAAAAGAATATCTCAAAGTTCAGCAAGTGTCGTGTTTCGTGAGCGCGCTAAATCTGTAAAACTTTATTTTTATTCACCACCATCAAAATATGTAGACTGTACGCACTATTTGATAGTGTCACGATTTTTAGATGATAAAAAATTCCTCATAATTGACTATATTATGTGAACATCTGGCTAAGTTAAATGGGCTCAAATAATGATAAAAAGGTGAAAGGTTTATAAATGTATATTTTTTATTTACCTTTATCGGCATCCTGTATCCACGTTGCCTGAATTTCCTGAGCACGGTGAGGTAAAGCAGTTGTTTCGACTTCTTTACTGTCACGAAGCGGGCTGCGTAGTTCATTGGCGTAAGGGCTGTAAACAAATAATTAGAATTATTTTATGGCTGAAAACCTGTAAAGTAAAGCCGATGGTCCTAGCTGTCATTTGTAGATCTTTAACAGTCGTTACGGGCAGTCAGGGGCCCGAAAGTCTGACAACCAGTCTTACCAAGGGGTATCGCATTACCCAGTACTAACTGGGTTGTGGAGGTCAGATAGGCAGTCGCTCTATGTAGAATACTAGTATTCAGCTGCATCCGGTAAGACTGGAAGCCAAACCCTATCAAGTTGGAAAAAGGCTAGGCAGATATAAGATAAGGCTGAACGTATCAAGGATGAAGTGTTTAGAGTATTCATCCAAAGTATTCTGAAGGAATGGGACATTAATATATTAATAAATGGCGTAATCCGTCCCACGGCTGGGCAAACCTATCCCCACTCCTTCCATCGGTCCCTAAGGAAAATATCCTAATCGTCCCACCATCTCCTTCTTGGTGGAACACTAGCTGACCCGCGCAACTTCAGCTGCGTCATATTTTCCTCGTTTTTGCAAATGTTTTTTTTATGCTCCTCTTCTATTGATCGTAGCGTGATATTATACCTATAGCCTTTTTTTTTTTTTTTTTTTTTTCGGTATGGGAAATCATCAAATGACTTCTCCCGCTCTGGGCGGAGCGGGAGGGAGTGTCAGACTTGTACTGACTAAAACCCACCCATGTTCCTTCTTCGCCCTTTGTGTTCCAGTGCCGCGGTATCTCTTTCGAACAACCCGCAGCCCTGGCAGGCATCGGCCCTTTCGGACCCCTTCTGGTTTGCTGACATCTCCTTGAGGCGCGCGTGGAACACGTACGCGCCGTCGACACGGCCTGTCGTCATGAGACGGACGGACGGTGAGCTAGCCCATTACTCACCGTCCACAGGCTCGCGCCTACGGTGGCCGGGGGCCACTGGTTGCCCCCCGACGCCCGGGTCGTCTCCCGCGGCGGCTGGGACGTGAGGTTCTCTCCCTCTCACGTTCCGCCACCTCCTTCGCTAGCATGACTGCTTCGCAGAAGGAGGCGACGGCTTCCCATTCCCTCTCGCTCCGGACCATGGATTGAACCAGGGACGGACGCGAGAGGTCGCCACCGCCAATCGCCGCTACGAGGACACGGCGGTGCTCATCCCAAGCGGGGCAGAGCTCCACGGTGTGCTCCACCGTGTCCTCCGGCCTACCTATAGCCTTACTCGATAAAAGGACTATCTTTCACTAAAATATTTTTTCAATTCACAGTTTCAACTATCGCAGAATTCAGAGAATCCTACGTGTCCAAAGTTTATATAGTTAATTAACAATATTTCCCGAGAAAAGCGTGTTCAACCAAACAAAAAAACTCATATTAGTAGTAGTATAGTAGTATATACGTTCTTATGCTACTTACTCTCCAACGCATACGTGTCTAAGGGCAACGCGAACTGTGCGTTCTGTCGAGAGAACACTCTGGGTATGTGCAACCAATCTCCGAGGCTGACGGCTGGTACTTTCAACTCTCGCAGTAGCTTCTGCATTTCTTCTCCGTGCGCTCGCTCCGGACGAGTTCGCATTGCTTCTTCCAAGACGTAGCGACGCTGAAATATTATAATTTCGTTGAACGTGAGATTCACGGTTTATTTGTTTTGTACTCTAAAGTACTTCGTAGAGAGATACACAAATCATTTTTAAATGGATTTTTAATTTTTCCTAGGAAATGTGGGAAGTCATGAGAAAAGAAAAAATAGTGCGTGGAGTCCCTCCGCGCGGAAGAAGTGAAACTTCGTAATACTACATGCATGCATTCGAGTGCCACGCATTCACTCTCGTTATTTTATGAGCTTCTAAATAATATTTTGTTTTTTTCTTGTTGTATTATTTTTATTACATAAGTTTATTGAGGGTATTCTACTCATGGAAAATGAGCGAAGGCTGGTCACACCGAAGAGTCGAATGCATGACTGTTTGCACGCCATCTTGCGTACCTAGTAGAACTACGTAGTCACAAATCTTGTAATACTGCCATCTCTTAGTGTGTTTAAGAAAATATTCCCCCTCCATGGTAGCGTTAAACTTGTTGGAAGTCGCATAAGAAGTTTCACTTCAAAATATGAAAAGAAATTAGTGTAACTATAAATTATCCATTAGGTATCTCATACGTGCCCTTTATGAATGCCAGTGCTGCCTTTTTGAAATATCACAGCGGTATGGCTTTTTGCCCCGCATGGCCTTTTTTACATTTGAAAGTTTTTATGTTCTCGTTTATTGTATTTTCTATCATAATCAAATACCAACCCAACCTTTGTATCAAACTCAGTCTCGATAGCGTCTTCATCGACCTCCCTATGCAGATACTTGAGCATATCATCGTCGAGGAAGGAATCTGATTTCTTGGGCACCACGAGCGGCTTGATCACTGGTAACACGATCACGTCGTCTTCTAGAGCCGGCGCTATCGAGCCGCGGGAACTCGGGTTTTGGGAGTCTGTGCCGATACCGGCGATCTATGAAAAAATAAAGGCAGGTTCACCGTCTGCTACTACCATGAATCTTTGAAGATATGGTTTACTTTCTGCATTTTTTTTTGCATCATGCTGGAGAAACGCCTCCTTTCTCAGGCTTTGATCGTCGTGCGAACAAGTGACCGTCTTGTTTATTTTTATCGGCAAAACTGAGCGCCGCCGACAGAGTGCACTTTTTGACAGGTTGTCCATTCAAATGATTAACATAATATGATCGTGACCAATCGCGTTGGTTAGGACACATGGCCAATTTGCCAAGAATCGAAGAGAATTAAATTCAAATTGATAAAGGTGCAGCGTAAATGATCCAAGTATAGAGGGAGCAACCAGAAATGAATAGACGCAAGAGACTAACTATTGGAAACTATTGGGCACTCGATGGCAAGCCCTGCATAACCAATTGTCTGCAAGTAGCAGAAACTTATGGGCACTCAATTCTGGGCCGACTCAATTTAGATTGCCATTGACAATCCAAGAAGAGAACTAAGAATAGATCGACACGAAGCATCGTTTACCTGTGTCTCAGGATCTTGCTGCGCTTGTGCTGCAAGACCTGCAGATGTCATTCGGTCACTACCACCCCGACCTCCTTTCTTTCTTCTCTTACCACGCCTGCGACCTTCACCACTACCTGGAAAAAATAATTAAATATAATAAGACTGATTACTCAAAAGTCAAAACTGGACAGTGGACACGTGCTATTTGAACGAGCCTGCTGCCTGTAGTGTGGCCACGGTCCTAACTTGCACGAGGCGGGTTCCAAGTAACATAAACTTATTGCTTTGAAGCATCATATTAAAAACATCATCGACAACTTATTGAAAAGAGCATTCTATCTCTAAAGATTGATAAATAGAGAAAGATGTTTTAAATACACTCAACGTTAAGAATGTTTGAAACAATTTTTTTGGACCATACCTCCTTCTCCATTGGACGCGGCATCGTTCGCCTCATTGGCTGCTTCCTTCTCTGCCTGCTTGGACCGCTGCGACGCAGGCGGTTCACCTTTGCCATTGTTGTTTGCTTTACTTTTGGCTGGCTTTCCCAGGTTCAGCGCTTTTAGTTGATTCTGGAATAAAATATGATATTATTATAACATTTACAACTGAGAAAGCACTTGTTCCCCGTGCGAAAACTTTCCTATAAAAATTGTTACAACGATTTTGTTTGCAACCCATGTACCTACGGGTATAGGTCAAACTTTTGTAGTTACCTAATGCAAAGTAGGTAAGTTCCTCAAGCAGGCTATAAAAAATTAAGTCATCATGTTCATGATAAAAATACCTCAAGTTTCTTAAAAAACTCATCAGTGGTGTGGGTCAACGATTTCTCGCCGTTGACCAATTTTCTTGTCAATTTAACACTTGGCAGTTTCATGCGTTTCCTCTGCCCGGTCGTTCCCCACGCGGTCATAGATAACACAATGTTAGAAGCACCCCTCTTCCTGCTTTTTGGAGCGTAGCTTATAACTATTTTGGTGAGGTGCATTTGGTTACAGTCACATGTCTCCGGTTTCACTAAAGGTGGAAGGTTCGGTGCATTTCGTCTCGCACGTCGACTCTTCAAAGTACTAAGCGCATTTTTCAACGTTGCCAAGTTATCGCCCGTCACGTAGAAACTTTTTTCTTTTGGCTTCTTATCTTTCGCTGTATCTTTAAGTTTGCTCCTAATAGGCAAGAGCTTTGTCTTTGATATTAAAAACGGTAGCATGTTTCAAAAGGAAAATTTTCGTTTTGTGATATTACCGATCCCTAGGACGACTAATCCATGGAAATCGGCGTATCGCACTAACGTCAACGAATGTATCGATCTATGTTTATCAGTAGTGGATGGTGTTTGGAGTTACGCTCTAGTACTTCTTGGACAAGCTTGGGGGAAAGTTTCCATATCGGCTGAGATAAGAGCTGTGGCTGGCGCTAAAACACTTGCGTCGATAGCAGTGGTATGACGCAGTTTAAAACCAAGTGGCTTTTCAATTCATAATTTCGTATCGTGTCTCCACACGATTAAATTATGGTGAAGTATCTGGCTAAAAGGATATCATTTAATACCCTCGCCACTAGTGAAGGTACTCGAAATATATCCCTCCTCCAGCGATTATTTGAATATCAAACGTGTCCCCTGATAACGCAAAAGCATCTACAACGGTACATGCATAGGTATGTATGAGCTTGAGACAAATCGAAAATAATCACTTTGCGCCAAAAAGGTGTTACATAAGAGAACTAAAAAAATGGTTTATTTTCGTTAATTATGAAGATTTACAGCAAACCGTGAAATATTGCTCATTCCTTAATTATAAAAAAGTGTCATTGGATGATATCACTATTGTCAGCAGGAGACTAATAGTTACGACCGCCCACAGAGCGTCCTCTAATCTGAACTTCATGAGGTCACAATAAACTAAAGTGTAATTTTTAAACTAAAGTGTAAGTTTTATTTTTACAGTTTATTCATTTATTGTCTCGAACAGATGTTCGAGACAATAAATGAATAAACTGTAGAGAGAGATAATAGAACAATTATTCCTTTGAATAAACTCAAACATATGTGTGGTATGATCTCGACTACAATAATTCCCATTTCTTTGTTTCTACTCGTAGAATCATTTGCTCATGGAACGATTTGCTAATAGAACATTTTGCTAAAGTGTCGTTTTGATAATACAGTCGTTTTCCTCATAGGACCTTTCGATGCGGAGCCAACTAAATGCTGTCTTTTCGCAGACTGTAGGTACCAATAAACATACCTATGCACAATCTTGTTTTATTCTATGGTTTCTGGGATTGGAATTGTGATGTTTTATCTATCTAATAACTACATCTTAAACTTATTACGATACGCTTTTTCTATGGATTTGTAAACATGGTCAACATCTATTACTATGGTAAATTAGTGTAGATAATTTGAATTGTTCAATACTACTAGGTATGTAACCCAAGTAAAAGTTTCAGTAAATTTCATAAAGCGATGCAGTTCGGGCATCAGTTGGAAGTGCGCAAGAACGTACGAGTATTTTCTGGGTCCCGGGCTCCCGGCTCATGGAATAAGTATGATTTAGTTAGGCAGTAGGATTCCTATAGTAAACCCTACATTCCATTCCTAGGAAATCCTCACTGATGACACCAACACAAAAGTTCGCTACCGACCTAGCAAGGCGAGGCGTGCGAGGTATGTAGTGTAAAAAAAAAAATTCAACATTGCACACATATAACACTGAAAACGGGATATTTACCATTTTTACTATTTGTTTTGAGTGCCCGATATTTCGGCGCTGTCGCAAGCATCATGGGCACGGATCAACTATAGTTATTGCGGGTGGTTGTTTATGAGCAGAAAAATCGGGCTACCCTCTTTCTTGTTCGTTTTTTTTTGCGTTCGGTACCACTGGCACTCGGTCACGACTCGATTCTGTTCCCGACACACGAAACATACTGTTTCCACTTGCGAACTTTTTTTCGGTATTTTTTTGGTTTTTATACAATAGGGGTGCGGACTGGGTAAAGAAAAAGACATTCTATTTTGTCCTTCAGACAGGTAATACAAAAATATTAGAAATGTATTTTTTGTTTTATTAAAAAATTACTTAGTTGAAACTCATTAAAGTTGGAGAGTGGGGGCTTACTACGTCACAAGTAGGTATAAAACTTACCTACATGTGACGTCATGCGCCATTTCAACTCAATATATCTCCGTAATTTTATGACCACGTGAAAAAAGAAAAAATACGTGTCCAATACTTTTCAATAAACTACCCGACGGACAAAGAAAAAAAAAATTGGATTATCCCCTATTGAACCACTGGATCCCAGGCTCTTCACAATTGAATATATCTCATCCTCCCGTTTGACTTCCTTACATTTAATTGGTTTTCCTACCAGTGCAGGCATGTAGTGGCAACTCAAAATTAATAGTAAACATGGTAAATATCTCGTTTTCTGTGTTATTGATAGTGTCACCATGTCTGTTTAAAAAGATACATTGTATACATAGAATTAGAGTCCAAAATGTTTTTTAACCAACCTTTTTCGCATTTCTAACGCTCTGCGGCTCCTTCACAGGTATAGACCTCTTGGTCAGCACGAGCGGGGAGGCGAGGGGGGGAAGCTGCTCACTCTGCCCCTTGAGCAGTCGGCTGTGGGCCCCATCTGACAGGTTCAGTGAGGGTAAGGTAGACCGGTCGTTGGTTGGGCTGGTGTTCTGACCTCCTGTTACGTCGGAGGTCGCGTAGCCATGGTAGTAGATTGTCTCCTGATATAAGAAAGTTGGTGGTTATTTTTTTACAATAGAATTGCAGTGATTTTGGCCCTTGTAAAGACAGAACTACTGCAAATAGTACCTAACTTTGGAGTGGATGATGTCAACGTAAGATAACATATTTAGGAGTAGTCTGTACCGTAAAGTCTTCGCAATCCTTATCGACTTTACGGTAGCAAAATATTTCTCGTGGCGAAAACTATAGTATGGTGTTTAAAACTGTTCTAGGAACTTTAAGGTCTAGCTGTAGGACACTTAGGTCCATTTTTGGTAGCTTTTGCCCACCTGACTGTGACTTCGTCTGAGGTCTAGCACAATCGTAGTTCTCTGATGAGGTTGGTCTGGTGTGAGGCATCGCCGGGAACCCCTGGACTTGCCGCTAGCAAGTGTTGGGGCGGGAGTCAGGGGTCTTGAGTCGGTTTCGGCATATCTGCAGATATAATTAATTTTGAACTATGTTTCTACTAACGCAAGGTTGACATTTTTCAGCCTGTCTGACCTAAAGACGGTTGTAAGGAGACAGGGAATGCAGGTTTCTCATTAGCAGCCCAGAGTCTGAGTTTGTACCTGGTTGGTTGGCTCGTTGGGGTAGTGGTTATCGCTCTGCTAATCATGAGGTATTGTGTTCGATTCCCAGGTCGGCAAGTGTTTTTGGGTTTTCCATTGTGGAAGTCCGGAGTCTTGATTTGTGCCCGGTTGATGGCAATAGGCTCGTCCCCTTTTACATGGCACTAAAACATAACTGGCGAAATGTGGGTCTACTACACCTAGCGCGAAATTATGTAACCAAAATAATTACCTCCTAAACATGTCTTCAGTAAAAATATCATGTGGTGTTCTATTCTTATCTTTGTCACCGCCGCCATCTTGGAACTTTGATAAATCTTCTTGAAAATAATGTCCTTTGCCTTCCACCTGAAAAATAAAACACAATAATATAACATCAGGGTTTAACCCTTGCATTCATGGCCGGATAAATGTCAGGCTATCGTCGAATATGAACGTGCATACCCATGCCGATCATGAGAACAGGGGTTTACTGTTGGCGACGGATTCCCTATGCTCCACAATACTTACTACTATGCCTTTTACTTTTATGACAGCGTAAATACTTAGGTATTATGGCAATGTTGGAATTTCGACTCACGACGCTCTGAGCCGAACGTTCCAAATCCAATGGCTTACTATTGATAGTGATAAAAAAGGACGTTATGAGTTTTCGCTTCTGCCTAAACCCGTACCCGAAAGACCTCAGATCTTGTACTTAAGTAGTTACCTATGAATTAAATCAACATACCCAATTGTCCTTCGCCCGTTTGACAACATCCCTAGCCTCAGTATCAGCAGGGTGGTTGCAGAGGACAGAGCACGCGTTAGAGAACGGGTTGTAGAGGCCAGCGTAGGGCCTCAGCATGAACGGGGCCGGACCCACGTCGCATCGCAGTTCTATCGAGGTCTGAAAGGAATTAATAAAACGCAATATTAGCACCAACTACGAGCTGTAGGTATAGGTGGTAGGTTCGAATCCGAACGGGCACTTTTTATTCTGTAAGTAAATACTTTCATCACCGTTGCTCTCATAACAGTGAAGGAAAACTTTGTAGGTAAGAAACCCCCACGTTTTCGAATTTTTCGGTTTTAGGCTATGCCCTAAAACCGACAAATTCGAAGACATGTGGGCCTGATACACGCATGACCATGAGGCTTGTGTCACAACAGTGGGAACATTTATAGGGTGTTACCTGGCGACCGAGCTCTGCTCGGGTGAAAATAGAAAAAATTGATTTTTTCCAGATATGAGACTTAGGTAGATCAATTTTTCGCCCCCGTAAACCACCCTATACTCATTGCAACTTTCATCGAAATCGTTAGACCCGTTTTCGAGTACGTGATTACAAATATTGCTCCATATAACAGTAGTTACCTATAGGTGGTTATTTATAGATTGCCTATATAAACACACATTAATGAATCATTCCCTCAATAACATAAACAAGTTTGTTGTTGTTTGCCCCGTTTTTCGTAAGAAAACTTTCAACAATCTACATCTTTTATGTAAGTTCAAGTTGGTGAAGCTGTATAAACTGTTGAAAAAACAAATAAGAACTTCTGGTAGGTAAACAATAATTAATTTCGTTAAGAGGAAACCTGTCGAGTTTTTGTTCAGCTTTTCCTTGAGACAAATTACTATTGCAAAAATTGGGTTTTGTTTTGTGTAAAAGGGGTGCTCTTTCGTAACAATGTTGAATGAAAACTTGGAAGGCTGCTGTACTAACCTTTTCCTTTACAAACGTGTGTTTCGTAGTAACTGCCAGTAAGCCAGTATTGCTCATTAGACTCATTTTTAAAATTAGGTACTTATGTTTATTTCCTGTAGCGTTTAAGCAGTCGTATGCTATCGATTCAACTATTGCCTAGCTACCCAAGCAGGAAAATCGTATTTCAAAATAGTGATAATAAAAAAAAAACCTATTCAAATTCTTGTTAAAAACTACGAAGAAATTGTTTGTAATTGCCAGAGTCTCTCAGAAAATTGACAAGACTTTTCTTGCAGGCCTTGACGTTCTTGAAAGAAAGAGGTCGATCGTCGATTCCTTCATCTTTTTTACACAGTATCTTGCATAGGTAACTAACAGTATATACTTACATGAAAGACGATGTCAATCAATAAATTCTTGTTGAATCCTGCTACAGTTTGTGGATATGATTTTTGTAGGGATAACTAGTCGGGGTCTTAATTTGCCACAGGGAAATGACGGAATCGACGGAATTTGGTCAAGTAACCCTGTATTTTCTTCTTTTCAACTCTACTGCGGTTGACATGTAACATGAAAAATATTACAAAGATAGAAAAAGGTCCAAACGAAAAAAAAAAAACAAAATTGAATTTTTTCACATATATTATTCAAAAAAATTTACACAAAAGCACTAAGACATCCATTTAACCTTATTGTCTAAATAAATGAAGTTTTTAAACCAACACGCAACCTCTTAATTAATTAAGATATAATTTGTCTCTAAAAATAATACTCATTTTCTCTTTTTAGATATCAGAAAGTAACTATGGCATTAGGTACCAACATAACACCTACGAAGCGACATTGTGAAAGTTAACTCTAGATAATCAATATAATTTTAGAATTGTCTAACAGCGCCTATTTCTTACAAAGGGAATTTATATATTACATTTAGTGCAGAGTTTACTGAATGTGTACAACGGTCGTTAATTACATCTCTTAAAATTTACAAGAACTTTTTAACCACTCATTAGTATTATTATTACACAGTATAGTCAAGATCAAAATAATTTCAGTTGTATAAGTACTTAATTTTTGTGTTAGTGCTAATCAACTATCGATAAAAATATCTTTAAAACAATATAAACAGTTTGTTTGGGCACAAAATGGCATTTATTTCGTAGACATACAGTACATTTTAGTGTTAGCTTCATAATTTTGTGTTTAAGTCTGCGAAATAAAGGTATTTTGGCGAGTTTCAGTCAAGAATTTAAAGTTGTCGTTTCTTCGACTTGTCCCTGGCAATGGTGCGGACCTGTCATCACTACTGTCTCATAACACACGTGAGAGAGAAAGAAAATTACAAATCAGAACGAAAAACAGAGTCTGACAGTGTTGCTTAATTATGATGATAGTTAATTCTACCCCACAGTAAGTTCATTTTTTTAAAGGAAATTACAGTGTGCAGGTGGCATTCAGTTCTAAATTATTGACTGCTAATTCAGTTTAAGCCCCAAATTTTATATGCCTATTTATTAATAGAGCCCACAAAATCACTGGATAAGATTTCCGGGAAATATTTTCTATTGCTCGCAAACTATATAAGTGTAGTTTTCGGTTAAAATATTGATTCTTTCGAATGTGTCGGTAACGAAATTAAACAAGATTGTTGCTGTAAGAGTTAAAAGTCGAAATAGACATTAAGTTAAATTGGATATCAGTGAGGTAACTGGGATAAATAAATGCAATAAACATAGCGTTATAAGTAATTATGGTGCGGACCGACATTGGTTATTTTCGCTCATTACAGAAATCGCTCGCATTATGCGCGTACCGTATTATTAGCAGTCATAACTGAGAACGAATCCCATACAACAGCGTACATAAAAGAACGAAATTGCATTCGATAAAATATTCCATCACAATCTGTACAAAACGATCTTATACAACACCAACCAAGGCCATAATGGCCTTTCATTGCTAATATAGAATTATTGCGTTCGGCCAATATCAACATTTGAAGGCAACATATGAACATATCAATTAGTAACAATCATCTCACGGCGGCGGCGATACCTCAATCTTATAATTGATATGTGAGTGTAATTAGTTCCACAAACGATTGCCTCTCATGCCGCACCCAATGTTCTACATTATCACTCGATACTCACTCCGTCTCATTGAGAGCTAGATAGGTACTATTTCAAAATATATATTTCTATTTAAAATGTAAATAATTTAAGTGAAATAGGAGTTCCTTAGGATTATACAGAGCGAGAAAGTCACTATGGGACAATACGTAAAAGGCAAGTTGATTAGAAAGGCAAGTCCACACAGTCCCTACTCTGTCTCATACTTAAATAAACACTTATCCTTAGTTATATATATTATTATGTCATGAACATAAAAAGCAATGTAGTTTACATTGAACATAATTACTGTAATCATGTGGTCCATTCACATGAATGCTAACCAGCACCCTTATTTATTTGCATTATGATTTCATTCGAAAGCTACTGGTGTAGCGCGACTGCGGGCGTAGCTTCCGTGTAATAACGTAATATGACAGTTGCTTCGAATGTCGTCAAAGTAGCGATCGGGCCACACCGGTAACCATCGAGGCCTTTATGTTATTCAAAATAAACAATAATTTAATCTAAATAGCCTACGTAAAAACGTGTGACTCTTTATCTCATTCACAAATAAAATTTCAATTATGACTAGTAGGTAAGAAATAAATTTGAGCATGGAAAATAAGCGTACTACACGACCATGCAACTATAAAAAATATTATAAAAACTTAAATACTTAAGGTACGGCCCTATCATCATAAATATAAATTACAGGTATCGTCACACTCGAAAACATATCTCGCCCAATCCGGAAGGCGGCACGTGAACACTTGTAGAGTTAGTTTAGGAAGCGGCACCTAGGGCGCGCGGCGCAGGCACTAGGGCCGCGATGCGCGCGCCGCCTCCTCCAGCGCGCGCACCTTGAGCTCGCGCTCGCGCTGCTGGCGCAGGAAGTCTTCGTGGTGCGCCGGGTGCAGGAAGCCGCGCTCGCGCTCCAAGAGCATTTGGCGCTGCAGCTGCTCGTGCGCCGCCGCTTGCTGCGCCAGTTGTTCGGCGTACGGCCGGCCCAGCAGGTCGGGGTGCGGCAGCGACCGGTACGGGCCTAGCGCCAGCGCCGCTTCCTGTTGCGCTTGCGCCGCCGCCTGCTGGCCCGGGTGCAGGTGCAGGTGCGTGTGCGAGTGCGCATGCGTGTGGGCGTGCGTGTGCGCGTGGTACTCCGGGTTGATACCCGCCATCTGCAGGCGCACCATGGGGTCGGCCGCCAGAGCCAGCCGCTCAGCCGCCTCTAGCTGTGCGGCCGCCACACCGGGGTGCGGGTGGTGAGGGTGATGCTGCTGCGACATGGTGGTGGGCACGGATTGCTGCTGGCCGCCCGCCGGCGGGATGCCGAGTCGCTCGAGCCGCTCGCGCTCCAGCTGCGAGAGCGAGGCCGGCCCGTGCCCGGGCGGGTACAGCCCGAACTGCACGGGGATGGCGCCCTGCGGCGGCGGCGGCGGCATGCCGTACCGCCGGTGCATCTCCAACCAGTGCGGGTCGAGTGCTCGCGGCCCCACGTTGTTTTTCAGCAGCTCCTCCTTCAGTCTATCGTTAAGTTCACGTTCACGTAATTCTCGAATCTCTCTGTCTCGTTTTTCACGCTCGAGGTGTTCCAGTTCGAGCCGTTCTCTAGCACCCGCGGCGCCGTAAATAGAGCTGAGCTGGTATTGGAGCATCGGGTCCATGCAATGACGCGGCAGATTGCCTGGACTAAACCCAGCGTGAGGTCGTGCATACTCCGATAATTGACGGAGTGCAGGAGTGTCTGGGTATCCAGGTGGCCGTGGGAATCGATCGTATGGAGATGATATCGTTTCGATGGCACCTCTTGATGGCGGCTTCGTCTCTGGCTTCTCAGGTGTTGCTATCTTTCGGTGTGCTTGCTGCGCTATTTTTTCCCTTTCCTCTCTATCTCTTTCAGCTTGCTTTCTAAGTCGTTCCTCCCGTTTTCGAGCAAGTTTGGACTCAGGCACTGGTTTAAAGATGAGATCCGTTCTTGTGCACGAGTTGTAATCACCACGATTCCAATGTCTGAGGAAAATGGCCGATTGAGATCTGTGACATTCGGTATCCTCAATTTTCGGTTCAGGACTCGGCCCATGTGGTATGTGCGCTGGGCTCGGGATTTCTTCCTCTTCGGGCTGTGATTGGGTTTCGAGTTTCAGTTCGGGATTCTCATCTGGCATCGGTCGCGGAGGACCTCGCAAGTGTGGATGACCATGAGGAAGCTGATGAGGAGAGCCGGGCCTAGGATGTGATCCCTGAAGGCCAGCTGCAGCCTGTGCGTGTAATCGAAGACTTTCAATAGAACTCGGTCCGGGTCCTGGTGGTAGACCAAGCCCCATGGGATGACCCATTGATGGCGGCTGTATCATCAGGTGATTAGGGTTACCAGGAAGCATTTTTGGATGATGGCGCATAAGCATTGAGTCCGCTGGCGAGAGTCTCTCGGGGTGATGTGCCAGGTGGTGCGAGTGGTGATGTGTGTGGTTGTGGTTGTGATTGTTCACATTGACGCTGGACGACGAGCTGGTCGTCTGAGACAGGCTCGCCGACAAGTGATGTGGAGAGTTCGAATGAGAACTACTCTTCTGTTGCGTATTAATTTTGTGCTGGATCGATTGCGACGAGCTACTCGAAGTCGAATGAGATATAGACAGCGTGTGGTTGGTGCCACCGCCCACATGACTTGGCTGCTTTTCGGTACTCGTATGCACGGCACTGTGATGACTAGTTGAATGATGGTGTGTCATCGTTGTCTCGTGCAGTTGATGTCTCTCTGTAGTCGCATTAGGATTTCTTGGGTCTTCAGCACTTTCAGAAATTTCTCGAAGAGATCTCGTCGTGACTGAAGAACTAGTGCTATGACTGAGATGTGCGCTGAGCATTGTCGTGGATTCTATCGTTGATGGTTTCACTGGCTCATGGCGTCCTGCCTGGCTTACCGCAGGGTGCATCGGCGGTATTGGGTGAGGTTGGGGTAGTCCATAAGGATATGGATAAGGCATCGAATATCCAGGATGCGGATGTGGGTAATATGGGTGCATAGCATGAGCCGCCGCTGCAGATAATTGAAAGATTGAAGGATGCAGCAAATGTGGGTGGTGCAGCGGCGACGCAAACGGGTGTTGGTGCTGACCAGAGTGCATGACAGGGCCAGGTATTGTAGATGGTATTGATAATGGCGTAGGATTCATCAAGTTGAGCGCTGAATGCGACACTGGAGTATTCGGTTGAACGGGCGATGCTGAGATTTGTCTTGGCTGCGAGGGGCTTGTCATATGCCGTGAGAACGGCGACGTTGTAGAGGATGAATGAGAAATATGCATTGGAGCTCCATTGTGGCCTGGTTGACTTTTGATAGGTGTCGGCGTGTGCGGGCTTTTCACCGGAGGCACGTGATTGGAAGATTCCGAACTACTACTCTGACTTGTGGAAGTAGGTGGTAGGTGAGGTTGGTGTAAGAAGTCAGGTTCTTTCTTTATACTTTCAATTCTTGGACCAAGGAAAGCACTGGGCCCCATATTGGTGTTCTCATTAGTAGGTTGACTCGGAGGTCTACTATTATTTTCAACACTAGATATTGATTCTCTGTCCCTCTCAGTATTTAAATGTTGTGCTATGGCACTTCCAATAGGATATCCTGGCACTTTGACTTCTTTGAGTGATTGCAGCGGATCAACTTGTTGTGTAGACAAATTAGCTGGTACATTGTCAGGTACCTCCTGCTTGATTTTTAAATCTTGTGGCATTGATGGGTCACTTTGATTGTTAGCACTTTGTATAAGATTGCTTCCCTGTAAATTATGGGTTGGTGGATGCTGTTGCATGAGGGGTGGCATTGAACCAGGCTTATCGAGACCAGGATGTCCTGGATGCCCGGAATGGTTTGTATGTCCATACAATGCAGTAGGCATAAACCCATAAGGTCCGATGTTAGCACCACTCCCAACAGATATTATAGGTCCTGGAGGTAGCAAGCCAGCCATAGAAGGCTGACTGAGTGGCGGAGGCATGTTTTGGACCGAAACTGGTGTAATAGAAGCTTCGGTAGATCTAATTCCAAGATTTTCTGGTCTCACTGGATGTGAAAATGAGGATGGTCTCAAATTGCTGCTCTGACCATCTAACTTCGGCAATGGCTGAGTCTTCAGGTCTGTTGGCTGTTTATCATCAACATCTGTTTCTTTGTTTTCTTGCGAATTGGCTGGTGAAATTGGTTCCGTATTCAGAGTTGTAGGATGTTCCATTGGAGGCGGTGATGATCCACGTGGGTTTGTAGGTGTTGGACTCATTCTCTGTAATGAGTCTAATCGCGGGGTACTTGGAGAATCAACTTTGTTGGCTGAAGATATAGTAGCAGTAAAAATCTCAGGAGTATTTTGATTTTTCATTTCGCTGGCTTCATCCCTAGGTTCTAATTTTATGACTGTCTTTAGAGGATTCATATGTGGGTTATGTTTTGAAGGATCATTAGAGAAATTCATATTAGGTGGATAAAATGGTGGCATGCTAGATGAAAAGTCTTTTGCACTCCTTATGATTGAACTGTCTTTTGTTATATTTAAAGGATTGAAAATATTATTAGGCCCATTTTCAATTTTAATACTGTGACCTAATTTTGGGTTATATATGTGACTGTCTTTCACGAAGAAGTTTGTATTCTCCAAATTAAGTGGTTTGTTGGATTGGCTCACAGGATGTCCAGGGAAGTTGTGTGATAAAGGATCTTTTGGATAATCATCTTTTTGTAGATTCATTGTCTCATCTGTATCTATTTCTTCTTTGATTTTAATTTTCTCAATAGGATCCGTACACATTGGTGTAACTTTAGGTATAATGAGTTCCGTTTTAGAAAACATTGGATTCTGCAGTATGAGTGGTCTCGGTTCCATGTTTTCAGGTAGTTTATTTGTGGTCATATTGGGATCTGTTTTAAGATCCAGAGCACTTCTGTCATCTTTCTCAGTAGTCAATTGGAAAGGTGGAGGTAAAGGATCTTTCTCAGGTTTAATAACAGGTTCAGAGTTATTCTCATTTTTAGTTGGAAGATCAGTAGATTTTGCATGCTGTTCAGGGTCAGATTCTTTATTTTGTTCAGTGTTTTCCTTGTCAATCTTATTAAAACTAAAGTCACAAGCTTCGGGCTCAGGCTCTGGAGTCTCTGTTTCATCCATTGCAGGAAAACTGTCATTAGTAAGACTTTCAGCTGGACTATCGGGAGGTGTTACTGGCTTTTTCTTCTTCATCTGCACGTCACCATCCAAAATACTTTCTGGCTTTGTTTCATCTGGAAGACGTTTCTTAACTTTTGAAACATCTACTTTGACACCATTTGCCACTGGGGGCTTCTTCTTGATATCTTTGCTAACCGGAGATGAAAGAACTTTTTCAGGTATTATGTTATTATTAGTGTTGGTGATATTGATTGTGCTGGTGGTGTTGGTAGGGGTGACAGTACTTTGTACATTCACTAGGTTTGGTTTACTAGGTTTAGGCTTAGGTTTTGAATCATTATCGCTTTCATCTTGACCCTTTTTCCCATTAGGTGTAGTAGGTGTATTTTGTTCTTTAGATTTATTCCTGGTTCTCATTCTACTTGGTGAGTCTTCAGGGTTATCTGGTCTTACATTGTCAACTTTAGCTAAATCACCAGCATCTCTAGAATCACTATCTTCCTCAGAGTTTTCATCTTCTGTAACTGAACTCATCTCACCTGCTTCTTTAGGATTAGGTGAGGGTCTTGAGCCATTGGTATCTGGTACTGTAGGTGTAGCTTCTGGGGTCTGTTCTTTGGGAGTACCAGCACGGGAATTCCGTGTATTACGCACACGTCTCAGAGATGCCTGACGTCGTCTCCTGTGTGGCCTATTGCTACTAGCACCGGGAGTCTTTTTCCACAGATAATAGAACTCAACTAACTCAGCAGTGTCTTTGTGAGGCAGTAGGTCCTTTCTAATTTTAAAGAAATTCTTACCAAATTGCCGAATTCCTTTGACAAATCTTTTAGTTTCTTCCTCTGTCCACTTTTTCTCAATTCCTTTAGGCACTGGACACTTGACAAGAGCTTGTAGAGCACGACCTGGGTCGTAGCCAGAGTCATGGAGCACGTCCAGAGCGTTTATAGTGGTATCGTCACGACTGGCAGCTACACAGCCGTCGTCTGGGGAGCCCCCGTCACACATACCAGCGAAAGCTGCCATAGAGCGTGCCGCTCGCAAGTACATCACCAGATCTCGGTCTATGGCCTGCGCGGGCAGCCAGCGGAGCTCTTCACCTCCGGAACACGGTTCGTTGGGTCCGAGCGGCCCGTTTGTACGCATATCAGGCAGACAGGCGTAAATATCTTTCTCCTTCACGGGTTGGTTCGGTGTTCCCACTTGAACCTCCCCCTGATTCTGGGCCATGGTTCGTGCCAAATGGTCTATTTACACTGGGCACTTTTCCTTGCTCACATATCACAAATATCACTTAGGTTTACATGTTATTCAGTTATAATTTAAGATTAACCAGTCAGTGTAATCCTTTAGATGTTTATTTGCTGGTCCGTAAAGCAGTAAGTATGCCAATATACATAATTATTACTTCTAATGGCCACCATTACACGATGCATTGTGCTTCATTTTATGAACTTATATGATACACACGTAATAAAACTTGTTGGTTCACTTATGTATATCATAAAAATAAGAGTTTTGAGTCAGTATTTACGCAAATTTTACTGTTATTTTAGTAAATGCTATCTACATGCTAGCCTTTTGTTTAGCTTCGCCTTTCTTTGGATGACCATAGACAAACTTTAATTCTATAAAATGGCTGCCACGAAAATATATTTTTGCGGTTCGTTTCAATTCATGCAGCACAAATTTACAGAAAAAACAGAATTTCTGACCCTTTTTAGAAACACAACTATTGGATCCCTATTCTAATACTTGTATGTAAGTGATAATATTAAATCCCATTTAAGAATCCAGTTTAATTCGTAATTTATTTGATCAATATCATAAATATTAATATCATAAAAAAAATGAAATAATACAATTGTCTTGTCTATGCAAGTAAAATGTGTTTCATACAAAGCATAAAAAAATATTTTAATGAAGTGCTAAAGCAGAAAGAGTAAATACCCATGATGAATGTTAACAAAGAAACTTCGCATTCTGAAAATTACCAATTTTCTATAATTAATATCGATGTGTGGCCGCAGCAATAATGTTTTACAATTCCAAGTTGCGTTCCAGTCATTTTTTTACTATTTCAATGCATCACATTGACTGAAGTGAACAAGTTAAACAATATGTCTGTCCTTTTCTATTAAATGAAAAATAGAAATGTGTGAAAGAGGAGGGAGAAGGGAATATAAATGTAGGGAAGGAAATCTTTTGATTATGACAGTTTAAAAGACATTTGGGACAAAGATATTCGATAGCTGTCAAAAGTCATAAGTTGAATAACCCGCATCTAATTCACTACAAAAAAAGTAAAGTAAACATATACATAAGAAGATGTCTTCGGATGAGTCTGATGATGAACCGCTATCAGTTATAGCGGCAAACAAGAAATTAGTCCCTGAACAACATGATGAGATCTCATCAGATTCATCGGTGTCTCCAACCAAGAAGAAAAAGAAGTTACCACCACCTAAACGGCTCTCAGTCACGATCAAGCTTCAAAGTAAGAAGAATGATCGTCAACCGCCGGTGGTCGAGCGGCCAGCAGACGTGTGGCTCTACCTAAAAGACCTTAATCCTTCGGGACCTTATAGCTGCTTACTTTGCCCGGATTGGTTCATAAACAGATCGAAAATCGTTATGCATTACGTTCTAAATCATAAGAAAGATTTCTGTGGTATTTGTAGGTAAGTAATATGCGTAATAAATATTTAATTATTTAAATTATTTAAAAAAATATAAACTTATAATATTTCTATTTTTTTAAATTATATATAAATGTAATATTTAATTATTTAAATTATTATTTAATTTCACAAAAACTGAGGTAGTTTTTGTGAAAATTCATCTCTACACAAAATTCTTTTAGTGTTATAATTTACAACATTAACTATTTTACCTTAACCTTTTTGAGGAGCTTGTGGCGAAATAATAACAGCCGCACAGGTCGATCTTTAAGGTTATGCCGCGCTTGGCGAGGTTGGTCCGTGGATGGGTGAACATAATTACATACCTAGTTTCCTCCGTATCTTGGACAGCATGTTAAGCTGTTGGTCCCAGCTGTCGTTTGTAGATCTTTTACAGTTGTTACAAGTAGTCAGAAGCCAAAAGTCTGACATCCAGTCTTACCAAGAGGTATCAATTACCCGGCTACTGGCTTTTGGAGGTTAGATAGGTAGTTGCTTCATGTGAAATACTGGTACTCAGCTGTATCCAGTTAGTCCCTAGTTTGGGGAAAGGCTAAGCAGATGATGATTTTACCTCAACCTTTAACAATTTTAGATACTTTGTACCGGATAGAGAAGCTTGGTTGAAACATCTGAAGTTTCACACTCCCTGGCCATGCTCTCAATGTGTTGAGAACTTTGAAACTGAAGCAGATCTCCGGCATCATCTCAAGTCTCAGCATAATCTTGTGCATTGTCGACTGTGTCACTTCCGTGTACATGACGGTGAACCATACCATTCACATTTGTTCCAAAAACACACTGTCTCCAATGTGTCAAATAAAGATGAAGAAAATCTTTGGGAGTTAGAATATGATGGCACCTCAAACTTTCTTTGTTTACTTTGTAATAAATCTACCAACTCAACTAGAACATTTTTCAACCATTATATGGGGTATCACCATTTTACCATAAAATGTTTCACAGCTCTGTTGTCAGGAAGAGACATACCATTCTTAGTGTATGGTGCTGATCTCAGGGCGGAATTTGTTGAAGAACAACTGAAACAACATGAGAGATATGGCTATGTTGACTCTGAGCTCAAGCCTCCTGACTCTGCTATAGATGTTGACGCAAATGAAACTAGAGAATTAATCAAAGAAATATATCTACCAGAAATTAAACAAGAAGTGGAAACAGCTGATGATGCCAAAAATGATGATGGAACTGAAAAGCCAAAGGATGATCAAAATGATGTTTACAAAAGCTACAATGGTATTGATGATTTTGATGTTACTCTAACAGAAGTGATAGTGGTACAGAAATGTTACCAAGATTACATTAGTGATGTACTGTCAGATATTAATGCCAAATCATTTTTTGAATACTCGGAAGTTGATTATGAAAAGCTTTCCACTGAAGTACCGATGGATATAGTTTGTACACTGTGCAGTGTTCGGTATAGCACTTTGTCAAACTTTACCGCTCATATGTTCAAGCTGCATTGTATAAAGTCCTTGCCAATATTTTCCTGTAGAATTTGTGCCACTACTTTTGACACCCAACAAGATCTTGAAAATCATACATCAATAGAGTTAGGAGAGTTTGAGGATCTGTGGATATGTCAGTTTTGTGATAAAGAGTTCGACGACAGAGAGAACACGCGTCGACATCTGACAGAACATTGGGAGGATGTAGAATATGACAACTGCTTCAGTCCACATTTAGGTTTCAAATGTCGATATTGTCCGACTCTGTTTTGGCACGAAACAGACAGAGAGACGCATCAAGTGCGGGCGCATTTTTTCAACCATAGAGAGGCATATTACAAATGTGAGAGTTGCAATGAAATGTTTAGTGATGAGGTAATTATTGCAAACTTTTATATTTCTCCTTTTCCTCCTCTGAAGGCAACAGTGAAGGTTTCTGGAGAGGCCATTGATCTTTGGAGAGTTCACTGGTTTATACTCGATATATATTCACGTCTTTTTCCCAGTGGGACTAGGCAGAAGCTGAACCTCACCAGCACAATCCTTCCATTCGTCACATTCATCATACATCTGGTCATACACAATACACATATGCACGCTCATAGCTAGAGAATTGAATAAATAAATACTAACAATATTAATACCTCCAGGTCTGGTTTGTCCATCACTACTTAGAGAAGCACAGCATTCCAGAGAAGATGCCTCTGTACCTCCTGAAGTGTTCCATCTGTTGTCTGGTGTTACCGAGTATCGAGGAGATGAGAGCTCACTTCAACTGTGACCATGCTGAAGCTAGGAAGGTTTTCTGTTCGTTGGACTCCTGTGCGTACAAGCCTTTGAGCCATAGGAAGTCGTTTAAGCTGCATTTGCGGGTGAGATGAATATTTTTTATATTTAATGCAATTGCATAATAGAGGATCGGACTGGGTAAGGAAAACGACATTCTATTTTGTCCGTCAGACAGGTAATACAAAAATATTAGACACGTATTTTTTGTTTTATCAAAATATCAAAAAATTACGTAGTTAGAACTCATTAAAGTTGGAGAGTGGGGGCTTACTACGTCACAAGTAGGTATAAAACTTACCTACATGTGACGTCATGCGCCATTTCAACTCAATATATCTCCGTAATTTTATGACCACTTGAAAAAAGAAAAAATGCGTGTCCATTACTTTTCAATAAACTACCCGACGGACAAAGAAAAAAAAATAGGATTATCCCCTATTATATAATAAAGCTCCTGGATTGTCCAATTTAGCTTATAGCGTAGCCCATTGCTGGCTTACCCAATTTTTTATTGTTCTTACTTATTTTTATGTCCTCCTTTCGCACTCGTGACCAAGTCTTTGGTCAACAGCACTAAGGCCAAAGACAATCTACTCTCTTAATCGTTAAACCCTCTCATACCAGACGATGCACTCATCTCGCTCGACCCGTGCGGACCGCGCAGTGGATTGCTTAGTATGTGGCCGCGAGTTTAGCAACTCGCGGGCGTGTGGCGCGCACACGGCGCAGGCGCATGGCCCCGGCAAGTTCAAGTGTAAGCTGTGCATGGAGGTGCTGCACACTGTGGACGAGAGGTGAGATGATATGGGGACTCCGACCATGGCTTAGATGAGCGGAGCTAGAGAAGACGATATAAGGGAATATATCCATACTTCCATACTAATATTATAAATGCGAATGTTACTCTGTTTGTTTGTATGTTTGTTTGTTTGTTACGTTTTCACGACTAAACGGCTGATCAGATCTTAATGAAATTTGGCAAGAAGATAGATTTCAATCTGGGGAAGGACATAGGCTATATATCATCACGCTACGACCAATAGGAGCGGAACGGTAATGAAAAATTTTGCGAAAACGGGGAAAATGTGACGCAGACGAAGTTGCGCGGGACAGCTAGTATTTTATAAAATAGATTCCCCTATATCGTATCGTAATATTATAATACTAATATTATAAATGCGAATGTCACTCTGTTTGTTTGTTACCTTTTCACGACTAAACGGCTGATCGGATCTTAATGAAATTTGGCAAGAAGATAGATTTCAACCTGGGGAAGGACATAGGCTATATATCATCACGCTACGACCAATAGGAGCGGAGCAGTAATCGGAGAAGTTGCGAGGGACAGCTAGTATTTTATAATTATCACTTGCTTCGGTGGAGCAAACCATCGTGAAGACCTGCCTGAGGGATATTTCTCGATGATGCCATGTAAAGCCAAGGCAGAGGCGTATCGGCAGCATAAAAACGCTGGCACCAGTTAGGCAAAAGCAAGAAAGATTGGTTAAAATCTAAATCGCTTCTCTTGCCTCTCATAACTGGTGGAATTTTGCACGTCTCTTTCTATTTTCGTTGATAAAATGAGCTGTTTTCTAATTTGTATCCATCTGGATTTTAGTGTTTTTTTAGTTTGTAAGACCCATCATCTATCCCAAACTTTGTTGGGATCGGCTTCTAGTCTAGCCGGATGCAGCCGAGGATCATTATTTTACATGAAGCGACTGCTTATCTGACATCCACAACCCAGTAACTGGATAATACGATACCCCTTGGTAAAACTGGATGTCAGACTTTTGGCTTCTGAGTACTCGTAACGACTGTCAAAGATCTACAAATGACAGCCGGGACCAACGGTTTAAATTGCTTTCGGAGGCACGGAGGAAACTCGGTATGTAATTATGGTCACCCATCCCCGGACCAACCTCGACAAGCACGGCTTAACCGTAAAGATCGACCTGTGCGGGTTGTATTATTTGGGCACGAGCTCCCCTACGAGCTTTAGTTTGTAAGACTATCGAAAATCGCGAAATTCACTTTCATGCAGATTCCTCAATCCAGCGCTCTATATTATGCAGCACAAATCAGTTGATTTATTGATGGCATTGAATAATAAACTTTGTTCGAAGTAAAATAAGATACAAAATAAAAATAGTGCGTGGAGTCCCTCCGCGCGGAAGAAGTGAAACTTCGTAATACTACTCGCATGCGTTCGAGTGCTACGCATCGACTCTCGCTCTGTCTCTTTCTATTCCCCCTCCATGGTAGCGTTAAACATTTAACGCAACCTTGTTGGAAGTCTCATAAGAAGTTTCACTTCAACATTGTACAAAAGCAACGCAGACATCTTTGGGCTTTATGCTATACTTTATGCTGCTGACAATAAAGTCTAAATAATCAATCTTTATATTGGTTTCAGAAAACTCCACTACCTAATAAGTCACCCGGGGCAGCATCCGTTCGCGTGCCCGGACTGTGGCAAGTCGTTTCAGTACAAATCGTCACTGTACATGCACAAACAAGACCATCTGCCTAACAAGCAAAACTATACGTGTACATACTGTGGGAAGACTTTCTTGGTAAGTCGCCATTTTGTGTATGTTATTTATGTTGTATGGCAAACTTAGCATAACCTAGCCTATGAATTTCGCACTGCTGGGACATTGGCTATGAGAGTATTATGCATATTGAAGATTTACTGCTAAATAGAACAATAAATGATATAGTAGAATATGTAATTTTACTTGCAAAAAGATGTTTGAGTATGTTCCAATTTTTGTTTGTTTTCAAATGATGTGCTTACTTTGTTTTCATCCTAAGGTAGACTGGTACAAAATGCTTAAGGCATTAAGTTTGCCGTGGTGCGGTTATTTTTACTTGTGAACAAAGATTATAAATAAGTGAACAATTAAACTAAGTTTAAGCAATTAAATCTCTTGCTTATCCTGAACAGACATACGTACCGCTCTATATCTTGAGAAAAAATATATCCGCAAAAATATCTTGAGATATAAAACTGTAAAGGACATAAGGCTAGGACTATCTAAATTTATATCACCAGCTAGTGAGCCTAAAGCAAACTAACATAAGGTTCACATTACAGAAACGTGATTCATTCCGTGAGCACGTCCAAATCCACGAGGGACCTCGTCATGCGTGTTCATACTGCCCGATGCGCTTCGTGCAGCGATCCAACATGTTACGTCACGAGCGAAGACATACGGGCGAGAGGCCCTATGCTTGCCCGCACTGCCCCCGGACCTTCGCCGACAAAGGCGCCTGTAACTCACACACCAGGTCACAATTTAAATACTTATTCATTTATTAAATACTTATTCATTTATTAAATACTTATTCATTTATTAAATACTTATTCATTTATTAAATACTTATTCATTTATTAAATACTTATTCATTTATTAAATACTTATTCATTTATTAAATACTTATTCATTTATTAAATACTTATTCATTTATTGACATACAGGGTGGAAAGGACACCGACGCTAAAACGGTTAGCACGCGTTCAGTACATCAATCTGAAAAAAAAAACAGCTGTTTACTACACAACTGGGCTGGAGTGTGGAGACATGGCGCGAGGGCTTAATTTTTTTTAATATATTTTTCTATATTTTTCCTGTTTTTTTACACCATCTCATAGTTTTCCAGTAGAACAACAGTTTCTTTCCAAAAAAGATTTTCATCTGAGCTACCATTTTGGAATATAGAGCGTTTTGTTAAAATAAAAAAAAACATTTGGAGGCCCATAATTCGGAAATGGTGCGTCTGCGGTCCATACTACTCAGAACCTAAATGGTTACTATGGTCAAGGTTAACCCGAAACTGCGTTTTATCGAATATCCGAGATTTTTTAACAATTTTTTTTTTTTTACTTTTGTAGAATTTCTATGTGGAACCCCACATAGAATGAATCCTGTTCAGAATGATGTACTGAATACGTGCTATCCGTTTCAGCGTCGGTGTCTCTTCCAACTTGTATAATGTAACTCTGATGAAGCTGAGGTTCAGTTGTAAACCAGCGTCGGGCACTAGTGGTCCCGCATTTTTGATGAATTTTGCGGCCCAATAGGGGATCGGACTGGGTAAAGAAAACGACATTGTATTTTGTCCGTCAGACAGGTAATACAAAAATATTAGACACGTATTTTTTGTTTTATCAAAATATCAAAAAATTACTTAGTTAAAACTCATTACAGTTGGAGAGTGGGGGCTTACTACGTCACAAGTAGGTATAAAACTTACCTACATGTGACGTCATGCGCCATTTCAACTCAATATATCTCCGTAAATTTATAACCACGGTAAAAAAGAAAAAATACGTGTCCAATACTTTTCAATAAACTACCTGACGGACAAAGAAATAAAAAATTGGATTATCCCCTATTGCGCCAAATGGGCCACTACAACTATCTTTTTTTTTGTTAAGATTTAATTTTTGTTGTTTCATATTTTGTATACTGGTGGCATGTGCCACTAGATGCTATATTTTATACCCCCTGAAACATGAATCTTTTCAATAATTGAGGTCGTTTGATTTGCAGGACCCATCTAAAGAATACATCTTACGCGTGTATGTACTGCGGCAAGACGTTTGTGCAGAAGTCCAAGCTCACGTATCACATCAGAAAACATACTGGAGAAAGTAAGTACTCATTTTAATACGCCCACAACGTAAGAATAGTCATCATTGACCTTCCGCATCTTACTTAGAGTTGGCGCAATACGTTTTTTTCTTACATTCTACCATGTCTTATTTTTCATGTGAAACATCTACAACATGTAACGTAATTAACGCACACCCTCAAACACCCAATTAGAATATTATGTTATAATCATAATACATACACTGAATTTTTAATTTAACATGTATATGCATTGTTATTTATTAAATTAGTTATACCAATTCTTGGAGAACGTTATGGTCATACTACTACGCTCGCAACGCACACATTTGCACAAGCAGTTATCGCGCCTCTCGACACAACATAACGAAACTACGTCCATTACAATTTGTTTTTACTGTACAGGGTTAATATGACAATAATTTCCGTAGTTTTAATTATTTTTGGGATAAAAAAATTGGTTCTCTATTGTGTCACCTAACTTTTTTATCCATAATTTTAAGTGCTATAACTTTTTTTGTCCTAATCATCATTTGTCCGAATGATAATTTACCCGAACTTAATATCACATAATATCACATGCCATAAAATTGAAACCCCTAAATATAATATGTCCTAAATCCGTTTGTCATAAATATTACAATCAATAATATACCAAAGACATAAAAACCTTTTCAATAAAAGTTATAAGTCCTAAATTCAAATTACATAATGTTTATTTATAATAATAATATTCTTTTTTATTACACATAAATAAATATATTATACATGTACTCAATAAAGCAGTTGATTGTGAAAATGTGGTTTTTGTAAGCAAGCAGGCAAGCAGCATGCAAGCAAGCATGCAGCATGTAAGCAAGCATGCAACATGCAAACAAGCAAACAGCATGCAAGTAGGCACGCAGCATGCATCATGCAAGCAAGCACGCAGCATGCAGCATGCAAGCAAGAAAGCAAGCAAGCAAGCATGCAACATGCAGCAGGCATGGTTTCTGTCACGGCTCCGGCGCTGCGGGGCTCCGGCGGTCCCACGCGAATTTATCGTCGCAGATGGGTTTAACGCTCACCACCGCAGCTTCGGCTTGCTGGCCGGCTTAGCCGGCCAGCCTCAGCCGCGGCGGCGAGTGTTACAACCACCTGCTCCTCAACTCGCGGGCCGCCTCGCCCCTCCGCGCCTACGCGATTTTAAATTACACTCTAGGGGTAGAGCAGACAAGACTGCGTGGAGTCGGATTTACAGCGATTCGTTTCTGTCTCTAAAACCTAATTTTTAGCAAATGTTTTAGGACTACAAAATTTATTATAAATGAATATTCGGAATAATACACATTATTTAACACAATACTTAGGACATATGACTTTAGGTCATGTAAAATTAGGAGATTCAATTATTATAGTACTCGATATTATGACAGAATACTTTTAGAACTCAAGATAATTATGTTAAACAAAATTTCGGGATTTTGAACATTATGGTTACTGAAGTTTATAGCAAACGTGTTATGGATAATGATTTTCGGACAAACAATTTTAGGAGAAGAAAGGGAGTACCAAAAAAATTACCTATATTAATAATGATAGAAATTTAGAAATCGATTCAGTAAACGATTCTGAACAAACTATTTTCAGGATGTGCGTTAATTAAGTTACATGTTGTATATGCGCGACTAGGCAGTAAAATCGACTCGTATGCTGTGACGGGAAATGGTGCTGCCACCACCGCTATGCCTCGTAAAAAAAACCTTTTCCCATTATAATAAAGTTCGTTTTGGATTCATTGTAGATCTTGTTTTGTTTTTGATAGTTCCACGTTCAAATTCCTTTTTCTTTCTTTTACTCCATATTTCGTTACAGGTTTTTTTTTAATGATTAATTCTAAAAACATAAATGTTTCACATTTCTCGGGCGTCCCGTGACGGCCAACTTTTTTTAAGCTTCTCTTGCTCATTAGCTCTATATAACGAAAGTGAGCACTGCGGAATGCATTTTAAAAATAATAATCCCCTAAAGGGGTACAAGGGTATTAAAGTTTGTGTGAATGTTAGTCAATATTGCTGACTAGCTGACTCGCGCAACTTCGTCTGCGTAAATTTTCCTTGGTTATGCAACATTTTTCATTGATGCTCCGCTCCTATTGGTCGTAGCGTTCGTGGTTGATTTTTTCAATTCGAATCGTGTTCCTGGGATTAGCGCGATCAACGAAACAAACAAATAAACTCTTCAGCTTTATAATAATTTAGTATACATGAAAAATCCTAATTTCGGCTTGCGTAATAAGAAATCTCCGCAGCAGGTTCTGATTCGTTCTGTTTTTACTTTTAGACCTGGAGACATGCACAGTGTGTTCGAAGTTGTTCACAAGCGCGTGCTCGCTGCGTGAGCATATGAAGATACACGGACCTAAAAAGGATCTAATCAAGTGTCCTCTATGTGGTCAGTTTTCACGATTTCATCATCTTACTTTTACCTAGCCTTTTCCAACCATGTTGGGGTCGCCTTCTCGTCTGACCGGATGCAGCTGAATACCAGTATTTTACATGGAGCGAGTGCCTATCTAACCTCGACAACTCAGTTAGTACTGGGTAATACGATACGCCTTAAGACTGAGACTACCTAAAGACTGTCAAAGATCTACAATTGGATTCAGGATTTGTCCGTTAAATTCCGGACGTATGTCAACCCTCAAACCCCTGTACAGCAATACTTTAAAAAAATTAAAGAACATGTCAACAAAACAGAAGTAACATGACAAATGTATATAAAAAGGCGTCAGGGGGACACTTGCAGAGCAGGAGTGGTTTTTAGCCGGTTCGAGTCCGGTACTACTTCAACTGTCTCACAAGTCGTGATATAGTCGAAGTGTCTCCGTGGGGATTTCCCACTCCTCCCAAAAGAACCCTCAAACCCCACATATTTATCTGCGCATTATCTCCCAGACCGCAAGTACCAAGACGAGCGTTACATGCTGCGTCACCTGCGTACGTCCCACACTCACGCGCAGCATCCCTGTCCCATCTGCGACAAGATGCTCACCAGCGCCGCAGGCCTCCGCCACCATGTCATCACGCACAGCACTTTGAAGACTATCAGGGTAAGTAGATAAGGCAGTGATGACATTAAGGTTGAATTTCACAAATCAAAGAGTCCAAGCAAATGTCAACCGCACTCAAGGTCATCAATGTCATGGAATATTGACAGCCCTTGAACGCCGTTTAGATGTGTTGATGGCGTTTAGTTGTATTGATGTAATCCGAAATTTTAGTATGAGTATGGTTTTGAGTTGGTGGTTAAGACCGTCGCGCCACTGACGTCTCAAAGCGCAAACATTGGGGTTTGCCTGTAACAAATTTCAGCATTGTGCCTATTAAAATAGAGTCGAAAATAAATAATCCGCGCTGATTTTTTTACACTCAACTTTATATCAACTAGTATTAGGTTGATATTTGTTGTTGTACAGCGCTATATGCAAAACGCGTGACATTGTTGATAATATTTTTTTTTCTGGTTTCAGTGCAAACTGTGTCCAAAACAATACTCTGTGAAAAGAACAATGATCAAACATTTCCGACGTCGGCACGGTTTCAAAGGTACGGAAGCGAACATCAAAGACTTCTACACTAGGCTGGACCCTAGAGAGTGCAACTTAGGCCTGGACGAATCAATAATGATCAGTATATTCGGACCTCCAGCACAGAAACCGGTGGACGAACTATTAGTAGCAGATTACGTCACACTTACTGACATAGAACAGCCAAGACCAGCAGAAGAAGGAATTGGAGAGAAAGAGACAGAAAAAACACAGACAGAGATGTCTCAGCCAGATGACCATCATACAAGAGAGAAAGACAAGGATGAAGATAGTAATGAAATACAGGAAAGGCAAATAATTATAAAGATTGAACCTCAAGAACCAGGTGAACATAATGAAGGGGAGCTGGAACCTACTGACTTTGTTAGCGTTAAAATTGAACCAATGGATGATGAGCATAGTGATTAAGATGAGAATGGAAACCCAAAGCGCCTTCATGTTTTAAAGATTAGTCACATGTGTACCTTATCAAGTTATCATCGCTTTGTTGGCAAAGGTCCTAATAGGGGTGCGGACTGGGTCCATATTGGCTCACCTAAAGTTCTTTACCCGAAATTGTTCTTCCTAATGATTTGTAATCCGAATGATCACTCTTCCTAAAATTTTTCATCCTAAAGTTTTCATTCATACTATTTGTAGTGCTGCCGGCGATGTTCATAACACTCATGTTTCCGAAAATTGTAATTAATAATATCATTATTGTAAATATATTTCAACTCCTACTGTTTTTTTTCATAACGCTATTATCCCTAAACATAATTACCATAATATTTTCACTCATACTCAGAAAGAAACATTTACCAAGTGTAATAAATAATATATGTGAGTAGAAGCTGATATTTATAGTGCCCCCACCATGAAAAAAATACTTAGAAAAATTTCGCGACTAATTTCGAGGTAGTTGGTCACAGTTCTAACCTAACCTAACCTATTGATATCTTTGCGGGTACACACCGCTTTAAATATAATTAAAGAAGACGCTTTAATTAATAAAAAATTAATATAAACAAAAAGATTTGACTTTTAATAATAGTGTAAAAGATGCTTATGTTGAGAAAATATAGGAAAACAAATAAAAGTATAATAGATAATTATTGCTACTGACATTATGAAGTTGAATGCTTCGGAATTAAAACATTAGAGACAGAGTAGTTAGGAATTGCGATTGTTAGGATGAAAAATGTTAGGAGGAACATTTTCGGATTTCCAATTATCGGAGTTGAAAATTTAGGTGAACTTTGGCGCACCCGTGTGGACTGGGTAAAGAAAACGACATTCTATTTTGTCCGTCAGACAGGTAATACAAAAATATTAGACACGTATTTTTTGTTTTATCAAAATATCAAAAAAATACTTAGTTAAAACTCATTAAAGTTGGAGAGTGGGGGCTTACTACGTCACAAGTAGGTATAAAACTTACCTACATGTGACGTCATGCGCCATTTCAACTCAATATATCTCCGTAATTTTTTGACCACGTGAAAAAAGAAAAAATACGTGTCCAATACTTTTCAATAAACTACCCGACGGACAAAGAAAAAAAAAATGAGATCATCCCCTATTGTGAGTTAATAGAATAAGGAAACCCGTAATAAACTACAAATACTGTATGTTCAGACTACTGCATTTGTCTATTGGTCGCAATCGCGATTGCTGAGCATGATGTCCTGGGTTCAATTCCTGGGTTGGGAAAAAATTGTTATTGGGATTTTCCATCAGGAATTTCTAAGTAGCAGCCACGGAGTCTGGATGTGTGCACGGTTGATGGCAATCGTCTGAATTAATATAGTAATTATGTTGCCAACATGTTCTCTATATAAGTATACACGGTGTAAATCACCTCATCACGAAGCCGTCAACCAAGCATTCTATACATGAAACTAAGTAACTTTACGCAAAAATTATTGCTGGGAAACGACTTTTTTTTGGGGGGTTAAATCATGTTTTCTGGTAGAACTCAATGTGACGCACTGAAAACATTGTGCTGATGGACGGATTGAATAGTACGAGGGTCGTGGAGGTGGAGTAAAAATCTTACATTAAAAACTTGTATTTAAAAAAAATACTTGTCAAAAAGTTGGAATTTTGACCCCCAATATCTCCGTTACTAGAAGGTTCCCAGGTATGTATATATAGTACACATGTTTTGTTGGTAAAATACCACATTAATTCATTCGTTAAAATCCCCTTTAAAGTTTCGTGTGACCGTTTTACGGTATAATTTTGAAGGCGGCGTGGAAGTGCAGGTCACCATTCCGGCGCCTGCGCCTAAATTTATTGAATATGCTGAGGCTTGTAAATATTTATATGTAGTGTTTTAATCGCACGACCAGAATACTAGTATTTCAATATTGGCACCAGGTCAGGCATTAGTACACGAGCGCGCGGTCTAAACGTAACGTGAATACGTCGATTTTAACCTTTTGACCGCCACAGTCGTGTGTAGACGACAAACCAAAATGTGCCCAGCACGCCACGGTCGCGAATGGTTGACAGAATTTTACACATAAATAAATGTCATTAAACAGCATTGTTTTATGTTTTTCCCTTGTTAATTATTTACCTTGACTCTTCTTCATTTATTTGAAGTGAACTGCTTTCATTAGATTTCATCTGTAGTAACATAAGATGACAAAAAAGAAAACCAGTTGTTCGTGCCCTCAAAGCCACAGTCACCTCAACAGGACACGTAGTGATGTAGGCAGCAGTCAATATAACAAGAATATCGACCTCGACGGCAACCTACGTTATATTTGATTTACTCTGAATTCTGCATTATTAAACAAATAAAACATTTGATATTGAACTTTCATGTTTGAGAAATCAAGAAAATTTTATAATACTGAACTATGCGCTCTTTAGAAGTCGAGTGTTAATAGATTATCGATTGATTGTAATGACTGCAATGCCCATCCCTATCACCCAATGTATTGTCTGTGCCGGGAAAGCCACAGTCGTCTATGATTGACAGACTCATGACGTCAAACGAGGAAAATTTTTGAATAGAGTAGTTCTTTTGCTGTTATTATTATTGGTTACTGTATACATGATTAATAATGGATAACTATAATATGAGTAGTAAAGACTTATTAAGTATATTGCAAGGAGTCGATACTGACACGTTTATAATGGTTTTTTTTTTAATACTATCCTACCTAAAAATACATACGTATATCGATATAAATCAATATACAATTGTTGAATTAAACTTATGTTGATTGTCTTATACATATTGAACGGTATATAATGTGTGAAGGTATTAAAAATGGTGTGATTGTTCTACCAATTTCTACCACCCAACTTTTTAATTAAAAAACTGATTTTTATAAAATGTTTTATTTTATCTTTTGTGAACTTCATGTTTGTGACGCTTAAGAAACTTTGTCCAGGTAGGTACCATTATTCCTCATTATTTCCTATTCATTACAGTGTTGTAAATTGTCTACATTCGAAAGTAAACAACACTAACACAGTAAACGGTATTTACTTCTGCACTGATGTCATCAGTGACTGGCGTTATACTAAAGCATTAATATTGCTTGTTCTTCCAAAGAAACTTAAATTTTATTAGTTGACAATATTAAAAGTACAAAACGAACAAAATAAAATATTTCGATATTATTAATAAGTATCGGTGTCGCACCTCTAGAGAAGAAGCGAGCAATTTCAAGAAATACGTGCCAACTGCGCCACTGTCGTCTTAGGGTGACAAAAAATTACGTCATGATGGACAATAGTGCTGTAATACTATTGACTTGGTTTTATCGATTGTTGTTTCTATTTGTGGAATAAACGCCGTAACTGTGACACAGATTATTACATTAATGTCATAAAGTACAAAGCGCGATGAAATAAAACTCAACACAAGGATGGTATAATAATCTTTATTGAAATGAAAACCCATGTAAAAAAATGTTGTCAGGTTTCTATGAGCTTTATCGATATAATTTCGCCCTCACTATTATTTTGTAGGTATTAAATGATGAATTCGGAGCTTGGCGCTGAGGGCACGCTTTTTCTTTTTTGACGTGGCGGTCAAAAGGTTAAAGGACTCGTGCTAGGTCCTTTGATCTTCATTGAATTACTAGTATTCAGCTTGTTCACACGTTACTTCTGAATAGCGTCGTGGACGATGGCTCTAATAGTAAATGTTCTTCTAGAGAAATTGTAACTGGTATTAATATCTAAGAAATATTTTTTAAGTCATTATTATAAAGTAAATGCTTTAATCGCTAGTTTATAATTAAATATTATAGTTACGATACGTTCAATGTTGTCGGTCTTTAATAAAGTAATTTCTTTCGTACAGAAAGCTTTTTATTTTCACATCTGAAAGTACTGAAACCTATCTTAAACTTAATGTTAGTCAGATGGAATCGGATTGACGAATACAAACCTTCTGAAGTTTGCTTGTAACCGGATTTGAGATGCCATTCGGGCATGGAAATCACGTAACTCGTGGAATTCGAGGTAATTTAGGGAAAAGGCTGACCATGGAGGTCCTGATAACAAGAGTAAGCGAGATGAGACATGCATGCAAAAGTTTATGAATACAACAATAACATACTTTTTATATGTCTATACAATAACATAACACTCTGAAACGCGCTCCAATCAGCTGTTGAACAGGAAGTGTCACTTTGACAGTTATGATGTTTTAGACTTTGACCTGTAGATTATTACTATTTTTTCTATTAAATAAGCTTCAATAAATTAAGTAATGGCGTAAATATTGAACTGTAGACTAAATTACATTACCCAGTGTCAATTCCCTGTAAATAGAACCATGTATAACCCGGCAGTAACAGTTAGAAGGATCGATGTTTTGATCCGTATTATGGGTCATCGTAAAGCAATATTAGCGGCAAATCCTGTGAGATGTTATTCTAGTGACGATAAAGTGACTATAGGAGATGTCAGCAAGGACATCAAGAACCCCAAGAAGGTTGAATATGTGCCTCGAAAGTACCGTAAGTGATTACCTTGAAACTTTACTTTATAACCTAAAAATATTTGTTTAAACCATGTTTCTGTAGTTAATTGTTGAATAGAAACTTTAAAAACACTAGTACTAATTTTTGGCATAGTTTTTGTGCGGCGGAAAAGGATCAAAATTGGATCAATGTATTTTTTAAAGAAATAAACATACTTCAAAATAAAAACACTAAGATTTTGTATTTTAGACAATTTTACAATAAAAAACATCAATCAGGAATAAGCTCATCTGATCATTAAAATATTTGCATGTTCCTCATTACAGTGACAATAGAAGATACAAAAATTAAGGCTTTATCACAGAGTACACTAAGGAACCTAAGATGGATGATGCAGAAAGATTTGCTAGGCCAAGACATGTTTCTACTGGGCAGGCCTGGGCCAAGCAGGTTAGTTTTAGATTAGAAAAATCATGTGTCTACAAAGACTTATGATATTGTTGTACAACACAGTTTTAACTATATTTGAAGGAATCCATTTGGGATATATATAACATGCCACAGTAAAAAAGCTGTCAATACATAAATGTTGTATATCAAATCTCAATCTTTATAACATGATAGCATAAGTAAGGACTTTGCACTTTGCATTGATGAAAATATTATTAATGTTTGCCAAAAATTTGAACACTGCTATGTGGCATGTTTGAGATATGAGGATGAATAAGAAAGTCAGTAGAATTTATCTGTGTGACTGTTAGAATAGATGAAATACTTAGTGTCAGCTTCATTTTTCTGCCTTTATCCCATTACTAGCTGTTCCATGCAACTTCGTCTGCGTTACATTTTCCCCGTTTTCGCGACATTTTTCATTTCCTCTCCGCTCCTTTTGGTCGTAGCGTGATGATATATAGCCTATAGCCTTCCTCGATAAATGGGCTATGGAATACTGAAAGATTTTTGGGATCAGTATTTCCTGCGATTAGCGCGTTCAAGCAAACAAACAAACTCTTCAGCTTTATAATATTAGTATAGATACTTAGGGTCGGCACAAAACGTTTTCTTCTTCCATTCTCCCCTGTTAGACGTCATGGCATAATTTATTTCTTTCTCTTTCATATCATACTTAACAAAATGAAATACTTGTTAAATTATACTATAGAATAGAATAATTTATTTCAATCAAAAGGGATCATAAATTTTAACAAACAGCAACACATCTTAAACTACAAACACACAGATAAATAATACATTAAATTATTATTATAAAATATTTCATAATTTAATATAACAAAATAATTATAATTTCCTCATTCAAATAATTAATTGATCTCTAAATAAATGTCATAAATGGTAAGTTAAATAATTAAAAATAGTGAAACAATCTTTTTTTTATATACATTTTGCATTAAGTCCACAGTAAGATACCTCCGCGTTATGCAATGCAAATAAAGAGAGGTATGAATATTATTACGAGGACCTTACTAAATATTTCAATTGCTCAGCAAATGAACCATACAGCAATGTTTAAGGTACTGGCAATCAAAGTATCAAACCTATGCGCTAATACGCTCAGGATGCCGCTGGATCTTGCCCCACCCTGCGAACCAGGGATGTGCACCGTTTTCGTATAGTCGTGTAGAAACAGTCAACTTGCGACCCGGCGGACATCCCTGATACGCTACAAAATCGGGGCAGTCTCATCAGCACCCTAAACGCATTTTCAACTATTATATCTCCAGTTAATCCATCATCATATCATATCATCCATCCAGTTGTATGCTTTTGCATATAATCCGGTCTCTAATAATTAGCTATATAAATCTCTTTTAGGAGGAAAGTCGCTCTTCAGTACCTAGAGCTGACACAGAGAGAGTTGGAGTACGTGGCTCTTTCGCGAGATACCACAGAGGCCGACCTCAAACAGAGGAGAGAGATCCAGAGCTCCACGGCCACGTATTTTGATCAGGTAATCTCTTTATTCGTGGTCGGTTGATGGCAATACGCTCGGCCCCTATTACATGGGAGTTAAACAAGGGTCAGAGGTAGAAATCGCGACTGCTGAACATGAGGGTTGGATTCCAGGGTCGGGAAAATTGTTTTTGGGTTTTTCCATCAGGAATTTGTCAGTAGCAGCCACGGAGTCTGGTTGTGCTACTTTAAGTTGCTAAGTAAAAAAGGCATTCGTCATATAATCTTTCGCTTTCTGGATCAAGGGTTTGATTCAGACCCTGACCGCCGGCGTAGCTTGGATCCTGTTCCCGATACCGGAAGGCTATTTTTTATATTTTTAAATGATTTGGAAAAATATTAATATGTAAATGAATAAACGAATTTTATTAATATTCATTGTCAATGTGCGTGACCGTTTCATACGAATATGAATATTAACGCCATAAGAATAAAATTCATAATCATCGTTTTAAGTCAAAATTAGGCTGTGTGTAAATCACTCCGTTAGTAAATTGGTGTTGGGTTACTAACAGTTTTCTAACCCACAGAGTGCAGTGCGCGCAGCAGTAGAAGGCCGAGTACTCGTACTAGAAGGTATAGAGAAAGCAGAACGGAATGTGTTGCCAGTACTGAATAATTTGCTGGAAAACAGGGAGATGCACTTAGAAGACGGACGGTTTTTAGTTCCAGCAGCTCGATACGATAAATTGTTGGAGGTAATATTGATTTTATTTTATTAACAGTCACACTGCGTTTCCATACCGCTTATGTGACACTTAGAGTAAGGTAAGTTTCGGGTTTGCGTCATCTCTGCCACTGATATTTTTCCTTTTAAAAACTGAATAATTATGCTACGAGTATATTATTTATTATTGCCCCGATAACAACGATAATACTATCAAAAATGGTACGGTGTTGGTGAATTCTAACTGAAATGGGAATTTGATAGAAATTTTACGCATTACCAGCCGATAATGTTCCCACTACTGGGACACGACCCGCGTGGGGAAGGACTTGCTCGGAACTGGTGCTTCGAAAAATCCACACCTAAACATTCATAAGCTTCTACAATCTCAATCTTCTCAGGAACATGGCGCCGAAGAAGTATCAAAATGGCGTCTAGTACGGGTCGACGAAAACTTCCGCGTAATAGCGCTAGGTCTGCCTGTACCCAGGTACAGTGGGCAGCCCCTTGACCCGCCACTTCGGTCCCGGTTCCAAGCCAGAGATGTGGCTACCGTCGGCTACTCGGTGAGTCTAAACGTAGAAGGAGTTTTAAAACGTAGAAGTTATTTTAAAATGTAGAAGGTATTTTAAAACGTAGAAGGTGTTCTAAAAAGTAGAAGTTATTTTAAAACGTAGAAGGTTTATTATGGATGCTACGAGTTAAAATTGTTTAAATAAGAATAGTCTCTGTTTTAAGCTTTCACGGTATATAACTAAACTGACACTGTCGCATACGGAAGCTCACAATAATTGAAAATCACGGAAGATATCCTGTGACAGTTTAAGTTTAGGAATACTCATTCTTAATTTAACCTCATTCATACTTGCATAAAGTACAAAGTAACGTCATTTAATTTTGAAAAGAATGATTTTAATGTGGTATAAGTCTCACGACCCATGACTCTGGTCCTGGTTTTAAGTCAAGGCTGTGGCTACTGCAGGATGAGCTCTCGATGGGCCAGTGCCAATAAGGTGTGTTCATGGTGGCTGGTGTCATCTATACAAATATTGCTGAATACTACAAAATCTGGTCGGGTCATGGATTCGAAAATGGGAACTATATTTTCTATCACCAAAATTTATATTTGTCATCAAGTTGTATCACCTAATAAATAGATCTATCGCCACGAAATATTTTCGTTCTCAGATAAACAAAAATTGTTCCCAGGTATGAATTATCAAATTAAATGTTAATATATGTGTAAAATAAGAGATCGATAACCAATAAAATTATATTGCATTACATGAATATAAACTTCGTTCTTATAATAACAGTTTTGTTACTTAAATAATAGCTCTGTGCTCAGAATGGTAGATCTGTCACCAAATAAATAGATCAGTTCCTTAGAGACATAGGGCACATCAACTCGGACAGGTTAGGTTCGAAGGGGATGGCGGGGTCTAGTGAGCGAGCGGAGCGAGCGAACTTAGACCCCGACATCCCCTTCGTGTTAGGTTACTTTAAACCCTGCAGAGAGAAGTAGGAGCCCCGCGTAGCGGGGCTCCGTCGACTACGCCTTTTTTTGGACCTGTGGTTTGGAGTTTTATGTAAACATTTTTACATTGTTTGATGATTCAATTTTCGTGACACTTCTATTATTTTGAAACCTAATAAAATTACTTGATGATTGATATTATTTCCAAGTAATTCTTAATTAATATTTAGGTAAGCGTTTTGATATTATTTGATGATTCCATTTAGGTGACAGATCTACTATTTTGAGGACAAACCCTATTATTTAAGAAACACAAAACTAATTAAATTGGTGATAGCTTAAATGATACCCTTCGAAAATTACTACTAACGGAGATTGGTACTTATTGCAACCATACGTTAGAGAAAAATATGGCCCATTTATAAGCACTTTTATTTACAAAAGCAAACCTACGTTTATTTACCTAAACATAAGTATTTGTTTGATAGTAGGTACATAGTATTTATACAAAGTTGAAAGAACGCATTGGTTCAAGCAGTAAAAAGGTCACAAACACAATAAAATAAATAAAATTATATTCTATGACGAAGTAATAAACATCGTAGCAACCAGTAGTAGTACTATAAAGTTTAATTTTGTTAGTTATTAGCAGCTGTCATTCGCTTTAGAACCGCGCAGTGAACCAAGTAAGGATTAGGAACGTTATAGAGCTTCCATCTGCTATCAAAAATAAGATTCATCAGTCATTCATCAATCAGTTTTTTTAGTGTTAAGTAAACTGGCTAGCTTGCTTGCTTGCCTTTTAATTTGTTTTAAAAAAGTTGTATGTATGAATAAAAAGTTATTAAAACTATTAACAAATAAAAGATTTACTTCTTTATTGATGCGTCAAATTTCAAAGTTTTATACGAGTTTTGTGATAACAAACTTTCAGTCCTACTATCCGGGGTCGACTCTAGTTTCTTAGGCAGCTCAGGCATGAAGATGTGTACTTGTCGCTTAGGATTCTTGCTCACATCCGGTATCAGCTTCTTATTCAGCATTTCGGCGTATTGTTTCTCAACGGCGTTCTTTTCACTGATGACTTTGAGCCGCGTCTCCGTCACGTTCGTTCTTATATCTCTGGACTTTGTTTTGTTGTGGTTGTCTTTTATTTTGGCGCTCGTCTCATGCCGTGGCGTGTTTTTGTGGTTCCGTGACTGTCGCGCGTAGTTCTCGATCGTGTTCGCAGACGTCGGCACATAAAAATCGTGCCGATCGATAGTTCCATTTTGTTGCGCTTTTGGACTGTCTCCCCCTTTCGGCGAAATTCGCCCTGCCTCCTTATGTATGTCGATTGCTGTTTTCGATTTCGCCAAATTGTGACTGCGACGTTGCAGCTCTGGCCAGCTGTGTCGTGGTTGCGACATTCGTTCCACGTTTTCTGGCGCCAATAAATCTATCTTGCCCGCCAAGTCCAGCCATTGAAGGACCCGCTCAGATAATTCTGTGTTTTCCTTAGCGTCGGTTCTGGACGTTTTATTAGCTCGCAAGTTCCTCATGTTGATGTTGAGACTATCGTATTGGCTTCGGTTAGTTTCGTTCAAGGGTTGCGGTGTTGCCTTCACAATGAAGTCGTCTTCAAAGTCTCGGTGGACGTCGCCCAGGTTGAGGTACTCAACGTCGCCGGAGGTGGCCGGCCGCTGGTTGATGCGCGACTTGTCACTGGTGAGGACGAGGTTCAGCTTCCTCACGCAGTCCTGCAGGTCGTCGGACTGCTGGCTGAGCCGGGAGCTTTTGTTGGTGTTGGAGCAGCTCGCGGACGAGTAGGGTCGGCGGCGCTTGGCGTGTAGCTGCAGCAGGTAAGGGTCGTCGTGCGTGAGGATGGCGTGTCTGAAACCACCCACCCACACAGTCCTGACGTACATAGGCCGCTGTGAGGACTGCCACAGGACCATATTCCACTCGAGGTTACGCGATAACGCATGCAGTCACGCGAGCTATTCTATCAGTGCGTGCGCGAGTCAGCTCAGGCATCATAATTGATTCGTAACATCTATCGCGCGGCTTTCGACGGCTCTGCGAACAAATGGTGGAGTTTATTTAATAGTTTTTATGAATGAAAGCTTGGAGTTTAAGTAGAAAATGTAACGGAAACTTTTATTTGGTTAGGAGACAAAAAATAACGCAATTTTGTCATAAAATTGGGAGTGATTTCTTTTTTTTTGTCAATGGAGCTATCCAGCAGGATATTATGGCTAATAAAATAAAACATTAAATACATTTTATTTAAATGAAAAAAAGTTCTTTGAAAACGAAGTGTTTTCTACATAGAGTAATTGATTAATTTCTTAATAAAAAGACAAATAAAAAGTACTTGACGGTATTAAGAAAAAAAGTAATCCTATATGCTTAACCAACTGAAAGGTAAAACATTAACATTCCTGAAAAAGAAAAAAGGGTGATAAATAAATCGTTGAACTATGTAACAGTTTGTGGCAGTTCATTATGCACTCAGCCTGTTGCTTGGAAATTGTTTTCGTTGCTAACTGACAGACTAGGGTGCGCAGTTATTGTTAGAAAGGCGAGACATTTACAATAGGGATGGTGACTCTTTTTTTTTTTATTTGTCTATCGGGTAGATTATTAAAAAGTATTTGACACGTATTTTTTCTTTTTTCACGTGCTCGTAAAATTACGGAGATATTTTGAGTTGAAATGGCGCATGACGTCACGGCTTAGTACATTTTATACCTAGTTCTGACGTAGTTAGGCCCCACTCTCCAACTTTAATGCGTTTTAACTAAGTATTTTTTTGTTATCTTGATAAAACAAAAAATACGTATCTAATATTTTTGTATTACCTGATTGACGGACAAAATAGAATTTTGTTTTCTTTACCCAGTCATCATCCCTATTATGTTTAGGCACAACGATCTAAAATCTTTGGTAACAACAAATGTTGACTGCAAATAACTTCCGGCTAAGGAAAGTACCTACTTACAGTTCATATTAAGTATCAAAACCATTTTTTTTTTAAATTGGGAATTTTCCTTTGGTCCCCTCCCCCCCTCTCCTCTTGGTTTCCTCCCGCTCGGGGCGGAGTGGAAGGGAGTGTCAGACTTGTACTGACTAAAACCCATCCATGTTCCTTCTTAGCCCTTTGTGTTACAGGGCTGCGGGCCAAAATGAAACTTAAGTCATTATTTATTTTGTCAATACAAATTAACATAACCATTTCGCAAATGTTTACCTACAACGCCTCATGTCAATGTCATTCGATAGACCAAAGAGCCTTGTAGCATTGTACATCATCATCTGCCTAGCCTTTTCCCAAACTATCTTGGGGTCGGCTTCCAGTCTAACCGGGTGCAGCTGAGTACCAGTATTTTACATGAAGCGACTGCCTATCTGAACTCCACAACCCAGTAACTGGGTAATACGATACCCCTTGGTAAGACTGGATGTCAGTCTTTTTGGCTTCTGACTACTCATAACGACTGTCAAAGATCTACAAATGACAGCCGGGACAAACGGCTGAACGTGCTTTCCGAGGCACAGAGGAAACTCGGTATGTAATTATGGTCACCCATCCACGGACCAACCTCGGCAAGCACGGCTTAACCTTAAAGATCGACCCGGGTGGCTGTTATTATTAAGCCACGAGCTCCTCTTGTAGCATTGTAAATATATGCATTAAATAAATAAGGAGGAATGTTAATATTTCACATAAACACGTGCATAGATGTCCCAAAACTGATACTAGTTGGTGGTTCCTCTTCTAACCACCCCAGCGTTATAGCAATGATTAATTACAAGCTAAACGCTACGTAACTCAGGGACACGCTTGTCGGAATCTACTCGGAACTAATTCACTTTTGACTTCTTTATGAATTGACTTGCCATGCCAAACGAGCTTTGGGATTGTTAAACATAAGATTGGTCAACTGCGAAGAAACGGCGGGATGACTTCTTTGAGAATTAGATAGAAGTAACGCAGAATGCTGTTAAGCATGTGGTCCTGGATTCAATTCCCAGCCCGGGATAAGTGCTATTGGGTTTTCATTCATTAGGAATTTCCAATTTCATTCGGAATTTCCAATTTCTTTCAGAATTTCCAATTTCATTCGGAATTTCTAATTTCATTCCATTTCATTAGGAATTTACAAGTAAAAACCATGGTGTCTATATTTGTGCCCGGTTGATGGCAATAGGCTCGCCCCTTATAACATGGGATTTAAACATAACTGGCGAAATGTGGGTGTACTATTAGGTTCATCTCTGCCTAACCCTTCGGGGATTACAGGCGTGATGTTTATGTAGCGCAGGATCTGAAAGTGACCGATGGAAGGAATGGAGGGACGTCTTTGGCCAGCTGTGGGACAGTACAGGCTGATAGTAATAGGTAGTAAAAATGTCTTCACTTTGCACGATTTGTTTAATCATTTTATTGACAGAAAAATAGACTAGAATCTGATTAGATCGAGTAGTCGAAGCGAAATAGTATAGGCAGATGATGTTTCAAATTTATTTACCCAAGATTACGCACCCAATAATGCCTTGAGCAATTATTGAATAAGGGGCTGATTTGATTTTCCTATAGTATTTTTTTTTTCTGAAGAGTAAAAATATTGCTTCGTATTCGTAAAAAGAAAAAGCCAAACTGACATATGAATTCTTTTACCCGACTGCCAAGGAAGGGTTATGTTTTAGTTGAAGGTTTTGACTACCGAAAATCAGTCCAATAATTTGATTGGACTGATAATAATACTTGGCATATAATTAATATTCACGTACTTTGACCTCAAAGATAAGATTGAGTAATTATAAGTATGTCTACACTTACAGCATCATGACCATGACTTGAATACTTTAATTATGTTTATAATGTTATTATTATTAGTAGAGTTGTAATCATGACTCTTTTTCAATTTGTTCGTGACCGAATAAAAAAAAAACATTTATTTCATTTAAAACAACTACTGACAGGCACTTGAGAATTGTCAAGAAATCAACCAGTCAGAATAATATAAGTAGCTAATTTTACATTCCAAAGATCTCTATGGAGAAGAATTTCTGGGAAACTCCATGGGCACTCTTTTAAATGAATATACTGGCATGGGAAACCAGTGTCTGGATAAAACATAGTAAATTGTCCCATCCTCTTTTAGCAGAGCCGCTCTCATGCTATGTTTTACTCCGGATAAATTTATTTTCCTTTAAAATACCGCCAAAAATGAAGATGGAAAAAGAAAACATTTAGGTCATATTGGAAAATGTTTTTTCACACATGTTCGTGTACATACCTACATCTCTGTATAATTCCCGAATCTAAATACGTATGAATTATTATTTACTTACAATCAATACTTCTTATCAAGTCAATGCATCAGCTACGAACGCGTAGCATTCTCGTAGCAGTTGCTACGAACCGCAGCATTCACAGGCTCACTTGTCAAAAAATTAAGCCAAGTTCGGCAACACTGTTATTTATTATTTTATTTTGCAAAATATTTCGTTGTTGAGTCAGTATTGGTGCAATCGCGTCTTTACTTATTTCCCTGTAAGCAGTGACTGGTCGTCGCTCCCCGCTCGCGATCGGTTTTGTCGTGAACTAAAGTCGATTACACACGCGATGACACGATTCGGGTTTAAGGTTGAATATATTAGGTACATGTGTCAAGTTGAACTCACAAATCATTTGCGCGAATGCTTTTGTATCGTTATTTTGTGTTAGCGTGTTTAATTGCATTATTTTTGTTGTTCACTTAACAAAGTTCCAACTATCAAATTGACGGCGTTCATTCTTACAAATTAGAAGAAAAATGTTGCATGTTGTTAAAATATGCTGCGGTTTTTTTACAGAACAGGAATTCCTATTAGTTGTATTAAGTTGTAAGCCGACTGACTTCGTTCGGTATTTAGTTAAGTAACATTTGTAACTTACTCCACTGCCAAGGAACGCTTATTAATCATTCAGGCCGCTACTACTGTTAATAAAACAAAATTCAATGAACACACAGTTCTTACGCTTGTGACATTTGTTCGTGTAAATGCACCTATGATTAAAACACAAATTTTGAGCAAAGTTCAAAAAGGTTTTAAACAAAATAACGTTGAACAAGACAAATTCTGTACGCAGCTTTATAATTTCTTTCATGAATAGTGTAACAACAAACCTTGTTGCTTGCCGTTTTATAGTTTTCAGACCCAGCGATTGTACGAACCTCAATATAATTCTATATTTGAATCACAGGGCTCGTGCCACGAAACCTCAGTATTCAGTAATTATTCTTCGTATCGTGCGACAGTTAGTAATTTATACAGAAATACTGTTTTGTAAATTTTGCATAAGGTTTGCATAATTTCGGGGAGACATGATCCAAACCGTTCTGAGCACGAAACATTAAGTTTTATGGTAGTAAATAAGTAGTTTGGTGAACTCAACGATAGGTAAAGTTCACTAATAGCTAGGTGCTGATACCATCTTTTGAGGGGAATCTACTGAGCTATAAAAGGTTTTAATGTGGCTTAGAACGCTGTTGTACATTAGTTTTGTTTGGATGGGTGGTTTGAAGTTTTTAATATGAAATAACTGATCATATTTTGGCTGGTTCTTTGTGAAAAACATTTTGCTCATCTCTGTTTGAGCTGCATTTAGCCCAACAGGTTGGCTGTTGGTGTGGCGAGCGTAAGGTCGTGTGATCTTCTTAACAAATGCTTACTTATTTTTTTGGCAAAACGTTCGAATGCCGAATTATTGCACACATTTTTAGATAAGTTTACGATCCGCAATCATCGTCTACCAAAACTTTGCCCATTCACATGTATGAATTAGTCTGCTTCCAAGAATACCAGCATTTTGCGTGGGCCTATTTGATCTCCACATATCAGTTAATAGGTAATACGAAATCCCTTGGTAATGGTAAGCTTGGTAGTGGTCAGACTTTCGGGTTTCTGACAACTCTTAACGATAATCTAAAGATCTAGAAATGATAGCAGAGAACAATGCACGACGTTAAAAATAAAACAAATAATATCCGATCCCAAATTAGTGGTCTTGATGAAATATTGTCACCATTTTAGATCGTTCCATTTTGACAATTTCAAGCCATTGAGTCTAGGTTTCCCAATTATGTTTCCATCACTGTAAAGTTAAATGTTTATTTCCAAATACTACGACAGTCGCTTTTTCCACTCTGAAGTACAAAGTGGACATTAAACTTATAATCATAAAGTTTGGTCCCACAGGTGATGGTGGGATAACCTATTGGAACAGTACGAAATAATCCCAAACAACACTCAAGCACTTGACTTACAAACGCTTACCTAACTCATTGCTATGCAAATATCCATCAGATACCTAGCACAGACATACTTTATGTGTTCTATATCCCTGCGATCACGTATCTACTGACATAATTTATTTCGAAGGTACTTCAGCCTGTCAAGTAGATATACGTTAGTGCTTGCTAGAGCCGTTGGAACCGGTACCAACATTTGGTAGGCACGAGAAACACATAGAAACTCGTTCGGTTTACGATTGCAATTGGAAGACACTTTTTCTTCACTTTTCTTTCGTTTTATGGGTCACTGAGTCTCACTTTGGCGAAACTGTTTTGACTGTTGTAGTAGGTAAGTAAGGGAACTTATCCTAGAGCCAGCAACGACTTTAAAAACCTGAGGACGTACACAAAATTACATTCTATCGGGGATAACGATTACGGAAAGGTAAAATATGCACTGGATTGATATAAGCTAAGCTTAAGTCGTAGTACAAATATTGATATTGTGGGAGAGTGGCTTCAGAGTAATATTCTTACATTAAATGTAGACAAAACCAAGTACATCTGCTTCAGCATAAGAAATGTAACTGGAGATGGCATCTTGCGAAATATAATATCGCACGTGTGTCATAGCGGGAGAAACTGCATGTGTCCCTCACTGGAACGTGTGCATACAGTGAAGTATCTAGGAGTTAACATAGATAGCAATCTCAATTTTAAAGAACATGTTAGGCTGCTATGTGGGAGAATACTAAAACTCATATATATTTTTAAAAACCTCAGGCACATTGCTGATTTTAAGTTGCTGAAGCAGATATACTATGCTCTCTGTCAATCGCTTATAACATATTGTCTATCGTCTTGGGGAGGGACATCAAAAACAACTTTGAAGTCCGTCGAGGTTGCCCAACGGGCAATACTGAAAGTTGCGACGTTCAAGCCTATCCGATTCCCAACAACAACTTTATACGCAAATTGGGAGGTCATGACCGTGAGACAGTTGTACATACAGAGCGTTGTCCTCCTGCAGCACAGTAAACTTCACTACAACCCACTACTTCTCCAAAAGCGAAGAAAAGACATAGTATGCGAAAGAAATAAGCTGTCAAAAACTAAATTTAGTCAACGCTTTGCCCCCTCCATTGGTCCATTAATTTACAATAGGTTAAACAGAATTCTCAATATATTCCCGTTAACAAAAATGCAATGCAAGAAGAAACTTACCGAATACTTGAAAAGTCTTACCTATGAACAGACCGAACTTCTTCTGTACATAGCATCCTAATAAAAAACCATTGTAATACAATATAACATACATCTCTCACAACATATACACAAACGCTCGCGCACTCGTTCACCTACACTACAACACACAGCAGAACACTACACACATCCTCTTACACATCGGACACGTACATCCCCATCTCACGCAAATAAGAGGCCCTGCATGCTAACTCTACACTGTTTTTTTTTATTTTTTATATTACGTTATTATTATTATTTTTCTTTTGTGTATCTTCTTTTTTTTCACTATTCCACAAGTAAAGAAAATATTTTATATATTGTTAAAATGATATTATACAAGATACAAATGAAATGTTACTGGAAATTATATATGTATAAATTCTCGAGGGTTTTGGCGCTGATAGTCGAAATACAGGCTCTGCCTAGTTCGACTACAGATGACTACACCACTAATACTGAACGAAATTATCCTGTTAAAATATCTTGTAATTTATGTCTACTTTCATAGATAAATAAATTATTATTATTTTTCGGAAAGTGTTATTTTTCTCAGCCTTTGGGCTGGATTTTAGCTACATTTACGGGCGTAAACCAAAGCAAATGTAGCGTGTGGTGTGTAAAGGTTGTACGTGATTAAGTATTGTGATGAGGACCTATTTCGTTCTCTTCTATCTGCATAAACTTTCTAACAATCCTGCATGTGTTTAAAATCGCAGCTTTTTGCAGTGTTATGTAGAGGGTTTCTGTAAGGTCTAGTAATTTTAAGCTATGGAGGAGATGATTTGGGATAACCCCTGTTGTAGAAAGGACTATTGGGACTACATATACTTTTTCTTGTTGCCAAATTCTAGTAACTTCTTCTTTGAGTTCTGCGTATTTACTTATTTTTTCAGTAATTGTTTTCTGTATGTTGTGCGTGTTCGGGACTGCGATGTCTATCAGGTATGTTACTTTATTTATTTTGTCCTGTAGGATTATATCCGGTCGGTTGTAGTGGATCGTCCTATCAGTGAGAATAGCACGATCGTAATATAGCTTATGTGTTGTATTTTCTAGGGTAGGTTCTGGTTTATAATTATAGTAAGGAGTGTTGGTATTTTGGATGAGTGTGTGTTTGAGTGCTAGTTTTTGGTGAATGACATTGGCCACTTGATTGTGCCTGTGAGTGTAGTCGGTTTGCGTGAGAGTTGTGCATGCTCCTGTAATGTGCTGGATGGTTTCTGGTTGGTTATGACACTTGCGACATCTATCATTTGTTACTGTAGGATCTTTGATTATGAATTTTCTGTAGTTTTTTGTGTTGATGATCTGATCTTGAATAGCTATTATAAATCCTTCAGTTTCCGGGAATAAGTTGCCTATTTTAAGCCACTTATTTGAAGCTAATTTATTTATGTGGGATTGTTCTAAGTCGTGAGGGTGCCGCCCGTGGAGTACTTTCTTCTTCCAGTCTTCCATTTTATGTTGCTGCGGGTCATCGCTAGTTGTGTTTATTGTTTCTGTCTGATGACTTAGATTAAGTGGAGTGAAGTTGAGGTCATTTATGACTATGGCTTTATGTATGTTACTAGTGCGGGATTTTGAGTGAAAGAATGTTTTTAATCGACTAACTTGTTTCCACCATAGGTGCTGAATGTCGATTAGGCCTCTCCCTCCATGTTGTCGTTTAATGGTTAGTCTCTCTATGGCGGATTTAGGGTGTAAATTGTTGTGCTTTGTAAGTGTTGTTCGCGTAGTACGCTCTAATTGTTCAGTGTCTGTTTTGGACCATTTTATAACTCCGAATGAGTACGTTAATACGGGGATGGCGAAGGTGTTTAAAGCCTTGATGAGATGTTTTCCTGAAAGTTGCGTTTTACACACGGCGTTTAGTCTCCTTTTGTACTCAGTAGTAAGCGTATTTTTAATTCGTGTATGATCAAGACCTTTCAGTTGCGCGTAACCTAAATATTTATACAAGTCAGTCTGTTCCATTGCTGTTATAGTGTCCGTATTATTTATTGCATAGTCGCCGGGCCGTACCTTGCCTCTCACAATGTGAAGTGTTTTACATTTGTCTAACCCAAATTGCATGTTAATATCTTTACTGAACTCTGCTGTAACCTCTACTAATTTCTTCATGTCTTTTTCTGTTTTTGCATAAAGTTTGATATCGTCCATGTATATAAGATGTGATATGGTTGTTTCGTCTGTATTGTGTTTGAGGCTATATCCAGCCCCACAGCTCTGCAGCAAATGAGACAAAGGATTTAGCGCGAGACAAAACCACAGCGGGCTCAAGGAGTCACCTTGGTAGATACCTTTTTTGATGGATATTTGACGAGTACTGACAGTATTGTGGTTGCAATTTATTTGTAGTGTTGTTTTCCACAGAAGCATTATATGGCGTATGAAATCTATTATTTTGGGGTTTATTCTATAAATCTCTAATATTTGTATCAACCAGGAATGAGGAACACTGTCAAAAGCTTTTTTATAATCAATATATGTACAATGCAGATTTCTGTTTTTAGAGGTGGCATGTTTATGAATAGTGGAATCAATAATCAGTTGTTCTTTGCATCCCATGTGGCCCTGCCTACATCCCTTTTGTTCCTCTGCTATTATATTGTGGTGTTCGATGTGTGAGCTAATTTTCTTCGTAATTGCAGATGTCAATATTTTGTAAATTGTGGGTAGGCATGTAATTGGTCGGTATTGGGCAGGCTGAGGTGAATTTTTAATTTTAGGTAGCATGTAAGTAATTCCTGTTGCAATAAAGTCGGGTGTGTTCTGTTTTCCTAATATAATATCTGTAAAATTTTTTGCTAAAGATTTGTGTAATGAAGTTAACTTTTTGTACCAAAAATTATGTATTTTATCAATACCAGGTGATTTCCAGTTATGTAACCTGGATGTTACGTGTGTAATGTCGGCCTCTGCTACCTCTATAAATTCCATTTCATCAATAGCTCTCCATTTTGCTTCTTCTTCTGCTATCCATGATGCTTTGTCGTTGTGTTCTACTTGCTCTTCCCAAATGCTAGCCCAATATGCTTCTACTTGTTCTTTTGTAGGTACGTTCGGTGTGTTTGTGTTATTTTCATCATCTATTGTGTCTGTTTGTAGTTTGTGTAAGTTTCTATAAAACATTTTTTCGTTTGTGGCAAATGTAGCGTTATCATTTTTGCGATTTTGTGCTTTTTTATATCTTTTGAGCCTATGAACTTTGAGTGCTAGTTTTTGTTTTAAGGTGTCTAAAAATTCTTCAGGTTTTCTGTTAATTTTTTCGTGCCTGGTGTGCATGGAATTGTTTCTAAATATGACCTCAACTCTTTTTACTAGTTTATTGGATCTGCAACCGTTGATATATTGAGTGAGTCTACCAATGTCTGCCCTTAATTTTTCAACATCCTTTTCTAGTCTCAGTTGCCATGCTGGTGTTATATTCTGTCTTGTTCTTGGGGTTCCTGTGTGATCTGTGATTTTAAAGTTTAGTTCTTCAGATATAACTACGGCTGTGCAATATATAAGTAAGTGTATGTCTATAAGTTGTGTGTCATCAGATATAAATTGTGTAAGTATACTCTCGTTGAATAAATTAACTAGGCGAAATAGGTTAGGTGTGTATTTAAGTTTAGGTAACCTTGGTCGAGCTGCTGGGTCCATCCCAGAGTATTGTGTAATTGTTGATCTAAATTTGTCATTAATTTCTTGAATATATGTATCTGTTGTTAAGTGTTGATCTGGGACGACTAAGGTCTCAATATCATTTTCTAGCGTTAGTGTAATAGATTCGGTTTGTGTGGATGTGTGCGATATGTGTGTGTTAGCTTGTGATTGGTTGTACGGTTGAGATTGGGTATAAATAGGTTGTGATTGACTAAGCGATTGTGTTTGTTCTTGATGAGTAACTTCGTTTAAGTTTTGCGTGATGTTGTTAGCATCTGTATAATTAACTGTTTCTTCTTGTATTAATTGTGTACGTATTTCTTCTTTCAATTGATTTATAACTTCTTGAGATAGAAGCTTATTCCTAACTATGATTCTTCTTTGGTCTGAGATTCTTTGTTCTGAAACCATAATTTCAGGATATTGTCGGGTGAAAAGTGCATGTAATTGTTGTCTGTATGTGGTCATATCGGTCTCTAATTTAGTTATGTATAGGTAAGTTCGCATGATAAATAAATTTACTTCTTTACTCCATTTCATGCGAACTCTTGCTTTTCCAGCCTTGGTGGACGCGGGCAAAAAGGTAGATACCCCCCGCGCAGCATTCAAGGTCGGAGTAGATGGGACTGTATTTAAACTAATAATGGGGGGTGATGAAAGTGTAGGTGACGATGGTATGGATGGTGATGATTGCCTGGAAGGTGTGTATGACACTGTGCTAGGGCTGTACGGTTCTACAGGGGTGACTGTCCTGTCCGTCAGTCTGTCACCATCGTCAATGATTTCGGCTGTAGTATCTTTGTCGGTGGGAGCCCGCCTGTTCAACTCCTCACCGCTGACGGTTCGCATGCTGAAACACCCAGCGTCAGCTCCAGGTGCGCCCCGGCGATCGCCCCCGGGCAGCGGTCCTATACGTTTTTTCTTTGAACGAGTCTCCATGTTTTTTATGGGTTTCCAGAGCCACGTTAGCCACGCCAGTAATGTTTCATTCGTGTGTCCGCCCCCCACGTGATTAGATGGTCAATCAGGACGTGTGGTTGTTTAGGGGGCTTATTATTATTATTATTATTATTATTATTAAATATGACATGAAAGCCGTGTTGAAAGCCATTGCAAACATTGTCGGGAAACTGGACGTTTTCACTCCAAAACACATCTGTTGCAACGGCCATGTTTTGTCTTGTTTAAGCATGTCCATTATCTCGTCAACAACTTTTCTTACAAGCTTTAGTACTTCCATTTCTACTATCTTTCTACGGTCGTATCATGAAATGCCATGGGTCCTTCAAAGTCCAGGCTTCTAGATTTCGTATTAATATCTAATACGACGTATTCTTATGTCTGAAGATTTATTACGCGTGTTCATGGCGACATATAAAATATGTTGCCTGTATTGTCAGCGACCCATTGTTAGGTCGCGTCAACCTACATAAAGTTTATAATATGTTGTATAATATAAAGAATTCATTGCAGAAAGGGAGACGAACGAGCGCCCGTGTTTTGTAGACTGGAATCTAATAAAATGGGGTTTTGAATGTTAAATGGCTATATGACTATTATGTCTTTGACATCCGTAGATTTTATAAAATGTGACTCGCTTGCGAACTTTTAGAGTTAATAGAGTTTTTTTTTATTAATGTCGGATTACAATCAAATGGATCCATTAAGAGCGTTTATACCTTACCGCTATTCATACAAACTTTCAAGTCGTTATTTTCCGAAATTACTGAACCGATTTAAATGAAACTTTATACGCATAAGCAGGATACATAGATCTAAAAAGTTACTAAAAAATATTTTCAAAATGTGATTTAAAAAAGAGATAATTGGATTTTTTTGTTTCTATTGAAAATTTATAATGGCTCTAATTTAACTGTAATACTATTATTTGAAAATGTTTTAGTAACTTTTTAGATCTGTGTATCCTGCTTATGTGTACGAAGTTTCATTTAAATCGGTTCACTCATTTTGGAAAATGACGACTTGAAAGTTTGTATGAAAAGCGGTTAGGTATAAACGCTCTTAAACAAATAATTAAAACCTTGGTATATTTAAAACAACGTGTACCATGTCTCATTAAGTCATTAACATTATAAATAAGCATTGTGTTTTTGTAAACTTCTAGCTACCCTTCTATGAAAAGGGGGAATAGCTTCATAATGAATACCCACCAACTAACAGACGTTACTAATGACTCGTCAGAACGTTAAAGCTTAGTGTGTATTAATTGTGGTTGAATTGTTTCCGTGTCAGCCGCAGTAATGGGGTGGTAACATGCTACCATGCCTCGCTCCATGTGGCAATCATGGCCTGAACAGTTTGACTGTAGCACGAAAATTATGAATGGCAAACATGGTATTTTGGCTAATGGGACTTTCGGCTTTTAGGAAGGTTTTAATGATGTGATTATTGAATGTGGTGATTTTTTAACTGAAATAATGGTGGTGTTTGACACGTAGCGGGGTTAAGGTTTGTTTTTAAGAGCTATTGGAATTATTTTTAAAGTGAAACTTTTATTACATCGTCTCAAACTTTTTCGTCTGTATGTTGCATGCCTATCCCTACTCCGCGTTTTATACGTTTGGTATATTATTGCAAATTTTTTTGTTAAATGTCTATAGTGTGAAAAAAAGTTTCACTTTTACCGTGGTTTCATAAAACCACACAATCCTTTTTTTGTTTAGAGAGATAACGTAATAACAAAAATGACGTTCTTAGAAAAATTTCTGAGTATATACAGATTAAAAGGTCGATGCAGGAAGTACATAAAGAGAGAATAAAACTTATTTTTAGAAAGGTATCATAATAATAACTTCACTTTCGTCATAAACTGAATAATTCACCGATGATGTCATAAAACTCGAATACCTATTTTAACCGTTTCTCATGCCATAAAACCGTGAGAAAGTAATTGATAAGGAAAAAAATTAAAGGTCAATAACGGGAATTATGACCTTAAGGACTGTTTGCACTAAATCGGCTTCATGATTCTATACCTATTCTTTGCGCGCTTGAGTATTTTCCATATCTAGGTCTCTGATACGAATGGTTTTATATTTTTGAACCAGAAAAACGTTATTTTGGTACGTATTATTATTATTATGTTTGTATCACCTATAAAATTTCGGCGGAATGCAGACAGTATATCGTGAAATGAAGTGTGAAATTGTTTTATGTATAGAGCGTAGTTTTATATAGGCTGTACAAAATAATATAAAATGCGTAAAGAGAAAATATTGTAATCACCCAACACATCAGCTTTCTGAAAAGCCAAAATCAAAAATAATTTGCTCGAAGCGTTTTTAACGTCAAAAGTTACATAAGCCAGTACACACTTCCTAGTGTTTTTGAACTTCCCCACGATGAACGTTTTTGAATAACTATCTACTATAAATGGAGATCTACGATTCTGTAATAATAACCACAGTTGGTAGTTTTCTGATTGCGTTGAATGCTTTACACAATTACTTACTAAAATGAAAACAACTTCTTTGCGTGTCTATTTTACGCATATTTTATTAAAACAGTATATATAGACAGCTGCACAGCTCTACAATTGGCTTCCATTAAAACAATATTACGCTTTACATTTTAAAACAAACAGTTTTCTGTTTTAAACAGTTTTTTGTAATTTTCACTAAAACCGCACCACATTACAAAGTTAAAGCCATCCATCAACAGTCTTGCATAATCAAAACATCGCATAGTTTCGTGAGTCTGCCTGTTCATTATCATAATTGCTAGACAGAAATTAATTTACCATGACTTTCAACCCTAACTGAATCATTTAACATTCTGCACAAGGTAAATTCCCATGATTAACGTTTGCTTACTTTTGTTGGGGTTTAGGGTTCCGTGCTCAAACGAGACCCTATTATTAATACGGCCACGTTAATCTAATACTATGACCACTATGACAACAAATAATAAAATAAAGTTGAAAAAGAACTTCCTTCCACTCTTTAGTTATCCATATCCGTTTTTTTCTTATAATGGAAATACATACAAAAGTCCCAACTAGTATAACTAATAAAGTAATGCAATACATACTCTTAAGCTAAATATTGAACGGTGGTACGGAACCCTTCGTGTGTGAGTCTGACTAGCACTTGTTTTTTTTTGTCAAGATTAAGGGGTAGGTATTTTTATGTCTTTGTTTACTTTTACGTATTAAAAAGGTTTTTGAATTCAGTAAAAATTATGAAGTTTGGTGCTTAAATGTTGAAGGGGGATTCTTATTTTGTTTTTGTTATGGAAATAAAGTGGTTTGTCAGAATTATTTGTTGCGATTCAGAACTTGGCGGTCCTCTACCATGCACCATGTATTTTTTTTTTCAACTTTTGCTAGATTTGATAGAATTCCCAAAAAAAATTAAGGTGTGTATTCGACTTTGAGAGGGCGGAGGGAGGAGTTTTATTCGTAGTTCAAAAGTCGATATCAAACAAACAAAATGCTCTGAGATTGTGACCGTAAATAAATTATAATGAATATTTTATCTAATAATTTCGTTGTCTCCAGGAACATTTAAACGTGTTGAAAGAGGAGGCTCCCCGGGTGGATGGTGCCAAGTTGGAACAGCTCCTGTCAGCTGCGTACGCGTTGATCAGTCCTGAGCTGCAGCAAGTCAGCCTGCCTGACTTCCCTGTGGACAGCTTGCAGGCGGCTGCACTTATACTGGTAAGATTATTAAGCGAGCCGTGCTGTAGCAGCAGAGTTGCCTAATGTCCTTTCTAGTCGCCAAAATTGTGCTATCTAGAATGTGTCGATTTCTGGTTAAAGAAATGATTCAGCTTTAACTTAAAACAGCCCGTAAGTGAGCCAAAAAAAAACTCAAAACTTTGAGACCAAGTTAAAAACACACTTTGAACTTAGAAAAACACCTTAATATGCAGAAATGGATAAAATGTGTACGTATTCTAAATAACTTCCTTCTTCGAAATTTCAAAATATTCAAGGAAATAACAAAAAAATAATCGCGTGTAGGTAACCATTTTTGCAATTCACTGACAGTTATATTAAAACTTGGAAAGTTTGTCAATTAAATAATATCATTGTTACAATTGTAAACTATAAGGCTCTGTCCCACCGCCACGCCGACGAGGAAGCGACTCGCTTTCGGCTATTTTCCCACTCAAGAAAACGTACAAAAGACTGTAAATCCTTTTTCAGTAAAAGAGATACATAGATCATGTATCAGAAAAGTGTGGTCATTTTTCAGGGTTTGGTATTCAGAGAGGACGGGACACCGACTCTAAAACAGTTACCACTTCAAAGTCAGAATTCAGAGTTCTCCCACATACAATTTTTTCTCCGGTTATGAAAAAATAACAGCTTTTTCCTACAAAATTGCAATACCTATACGGTCAAAATGCATGGAACAGCTGATTAAAAACGATGAAAGATACCTATGTGGGGGTATTCTGAACACACACACACACACACACACACATAGAATAACATAGATTTTTTTCCATCGGCAATGATGTACTGAATAGATAGAATGAAAAGAATTCCTTCCATCCTGTATTAATATGTAGGTGATCACTGACAGTTCCCACCGGCGAGAACTCTTAGTTTATAATTCTACTCGCTTCTCGCTACTCGCCAGCGGTACGACAGGTGCCTAAGTTTTGAAAACTTTTCTATTTAAAATGCAAACGTACGACCTTGGGTACGGTATTAATCGCCACAGGACACGATATTTACTAATCTGATACGTTAATGAGGAAAGTTTGTAGTCGGCAAAATTTTAAATGCAAACTAACTGATACTAAGAATGTTTGTTTGTTTATCTACGGAATGTTATAGTATACAAGGTATAAACAGAACCTTCCCGAAGCCGTGAATCAAGCATTATGTACATTAAACTAAGTAACCCTACGCAAAAATTATTGCGACTTTTTTGTCAGTGAACAATCTTGTTTTACGGTAAAACTCAATGTAACTGATGGATGCATTGATTAGTGAATGAGCCATGGAGGTATTTCAAGTAATTTTGCAACCTTCTAAACTAGTAGTTAAAAAAAATAGTGCATGGAGTCCCTCCGCGCGGAAGAAGTGAAACTTCGTAATACTACACGCATGCGTTCGAGTGCCACGCATTCACTCTCGCTCTGTCTCTTTCTATTCCTTCTCCATAGTTGCGTTTAACGTTTAACGTAACCTTGTTGGAAGTCGCTTAAGAAGTTTCACTTCAAAAAAGAAAATATTGAAAAAGTTGGAACATGGAACTTTGACCTCATGGTATGGTATGGTCCAGAACAAAAAATGATCACAATGACGGGGACGGTCTATTTACACCCTTTATAAACATATCTTGCGTGTGCCCAAACTAGAAACGTATATTATTTCGACTGTTTATCTTAGAAAACTATACACACGTGTTGAAAGATATACAAGTGAAGTCTTCTTTACATAAAAATAAATAAATAATACGCGTCCTCCCACTGCCGGGAAACGGAGCTCCTCTCAGTGTGAGCATATCACACATCTTTGAATTTTTGGTTATAAGATATATCGGCTACCATTTAAGGCCCTAAAATATATTATAGTTTCTGTATTCATAACCTTTGTACGAGTCCAAGTATTGTAAAAAAATTAAGAATTTCCCACACAAAGCCATTCACAAATTCAATTTCCAACTACACATTTTCGCCCCCGCAAAAAAGGCAACACATTTGGAACAAACCAAGTGACACCAAAAACTAACTATAAACATGAACACGGCGTCTTGACCTTGGGGATAAGTTACCCTGATGATGAAATCGCGTGCATGCCACGGGGACGCTCAAGGTCAAATGTTTCTCCCTTGTCAAATAAAATAGGGGGCTATTCCTTCTATAGTTTATGGTTGCTTGTGAGATTTGTAACTGTTTCTTTTGCCGATTTTGCTGATATTTTAAATTGTTCTTTTTTTCCCGGCAAGATAACACAGTTTCAGTACCGTCCATCGGTTCCTTTGATGTGCAAATAACTGGACAGGCAGGTCTCGATATCAAGTGTCCCATCGTTTGTGGGGCAACACCACATTTATACTCCAAAGCAGATTCATCTATGGATCTCAACCTGAACAGGTTTTCTTTGCTTTGGCCGGCCTGTGTCCGGATCTCCGTAATATTTTTAAAGACTTCCAGGTCAGCCATGGCAACTCGTGTCCAGGTGGAAAATTAAATACGTTGGGTAGGAAAACACTTTCTCGCTACAACTTTAATCTCAACGTTCGGCTTGGTGCCGAAAATTGAGAATAAAACAGCGCGCTTTTATTCAGGCCTTCATTTATATGTCGCCTAATGTAACAAAAAACGTGAATTTTGGCCAAAACTAATGAAAATAATTTATTTAATTTCCAGGAACGGAACCCAAACATCCCAATCCATAAACTAATCTACCTCCTCTATCCTTACCATTCCTTTCTCACCAGAGAGCACGTGAAAAACGTCGAAGCTGTTCTCCACAACCTGAGCATAAATACTGGGAGGAATTGGAACATTTCTCAACAAAACGTTAATATCGAGGGAAATCAAGCCTTAGTGACCATGGAAATCGATGGAGCTAAGTCTCAGTTTAGCGTGCCTTATGGGGGTAGGCAGCAGGGGGTAGAAGATAGACGGATGGTGAAGACGGAGTACCAGAGTGAACTGCTGAACGAATTGTTGCTGAGTCATAGTGTTGGAGACTTTTGTATTATTGGTTAGTAGATTTTCTTTTATAGTTAGTCAGAAATGTCTTATGTCCTTTAGTTGACCGTGGTTAGATTTATAGGTATAAGTCATCATACAAACCATCATATAATATCATGTAAATCCTCCATTAAAGAAATTTTGGTGTACAATGAAGAATTGGTTTAAACGACGAAAAAAATATGGAGTAGGTTCTTAATACGACGCTGCGGATACATTTTGATGTGCGGGGCTTCAAAATCGTACGTTTTCGCGTCGACTTCCGCCTTGTATTTTTTTTTCTTTAATTCTTTGTATCTATTCTTACATTTTACCAACAGGTCCAAAAGGTTGCGGGAAGAGCCTCCTAGTCTCGCAACTATCATCCTTACTAGGCTACACAATAGAGCCTATAGTCCTGTACCAGGACATGACAGCCAGAGACCTGGTTCAGCAGCGAACTACCCTGGACAATGGAGACACTGTGTGGAGGAACTCGGCGCTGGTGGATGCAGCTTTGAAGGGGCATATGGCTGTTTTAGATGGGCTGCACAGGATACATGCTAGTACGCTCGCTGTTTTACATAGGTAAGTTGGAAGGGTTTGTTTCCACCGATCCTCAAGCAGAAAGAAGATATCATGAAAAAAAAGAAAATACAGAATGAATTTTCCAGAAACATTTTATACTTTATTTCTGTCTATACACCGTGATCAGTTTTGAAAATAATATTCTTAATTTCTTGTAGCCACAGATACCGTGATATATGGTAAAAACATTAATTAATTAAAAGGAAACGGATGACGGTATCAGTATAAACAACTAGCTGTGATCCGTGGCTAATTCAATCCGATCTAAAATATTGGACTACAATAAATATGATTGGATGATCAAAGAATAATAAAATATGATACCGCTGTTTTCTCGAACCCTAATGTGCTATTAACACTTCGCCTGTAAGGTTGCGCTTCGTGGTCACGCAAAATTACATTTGTTCATAATGTATGGACTTACCTACGCCATTTTTATAAAATTGCTATGTGTCTTCTACAGCATCAAATGTCAGCAATTAGAAGTACATAACTGGATTTAAATTATGAATCATATATTCGAGTCAAATGATTCTTTCAAAGATAAAGTGGTTCTTAATTTTGAGATATTTTCTTCGATCTTAGGCTGGTCCACGACAGAGAGCTGCAGCTGCATGACGGCACACGACTGCTACGACATGACAGATACGACGAGTTGCTAAAGTCAGGAGTTACGGAGGAACAGCTCCTGCAGAATGGGGTCAAGAAGATACATCCGGCTTTCAGGTATTTGCTAAAACATGATACATCTTTTATTTATGAACTAGCTGATCCGTGCAACTTCGTCTGCCGCGAAGGAAGGGAATAAAAAAGGGAAAGTAAGAGATAATTTTACTCGTTTTTGCAACATTTTCATTAATGCTCGTACTGGTCGTAGCGTGATGTTATATATTTAATTTATTTAATTAAGTTTCACCAACAGTTGTTACAGATATTATACTGATAGGAACATATAAGTAATTGAGTCTTAAATTAACTGCACCAGGCAAACACCACATGCAAAATGCTCTTTGTAATTATAAATTTAATTTCAAAGACTTGCTTGCATGACGTGCATATAGCCTTCCTCGATAAATGTATTTCTTCTTCTTCAACCCTTCGCCACCCAATGCTGAGTGTAGGTCTCTTCCAAATCTCTCCGCTTTTGGCGGTGATGTTTCATGGCTATCCAGTTTCTTCCGGCCACTGAGATATGAGATCGTCTGTGCACCTAGTCGGTTGTCTTCCCACATTCTTCCTTCCCGTCCGTGGTCTCCACTCCAGCATTTTCTTCCCCCATATTCCATCCAGTCTACGGCATATAAGGCCAGCCCAATAAAAAAAAAATGTGATAAATGTACTATATACAAGACATTTTTTTTTAATATGAATCAGTAGCCCCTGAAATTAACGCGTTCAACCAGTCAAACAACCAAATTGTTCACCTTTATAATATTACGTATAGATTTACGAGTGCGCTTACGGGACTTTTTTTCCTTCGTCAATTTTTAAATTCTTTCCGATATCAATTTAGGAATCATAATGACTTTTGATGATGCGGCGGTGAGCAGACTATTGCAATGGAAACTAAATTATAATAACTGTTTTTTTTTCGATTTACGATTTCGACAACGATGCGAAAACGGTTGCCACATATCATTCTACACCCCCCCAAAAAACAGCAAAGAAATTTTTCATTAAAAATTAAAAAAAAAACAGCTGTAGCAATTACTGAGTACGTTATAACCGTTTCTGTGTCCCTTTCATACTGTTTAATACTTGGTTGGTCGAGCAGTTTCTATCGATATATCGCGCAACGAGAAGACAAAAATAGCCCTTAAGGTGAAAGCGACAAAGTGGCCCGCGAAATTCAATTTTTCTTACGTTTTTTGCAATTCGGCGGTCAGTGTCAGTTTTTATGCTGAACAAAATATGATACGCGGCCGTAACTAATTAAGGTAATCATCCATGGTCGTGCTGGAGAGGATCACACTATAGCTTTACTGAGTTATAATAATTAAAATCATCAAAACAACCCCTTTAAGTTCATTTAACCCCAATAGAATGACTATTTCATGAAATAGTCATTTATTGGGATTAAATGAACATAAAGAGGTTGTATTGATGACTTTAATGACTACAATTATTTAAATACGTACGTTTTACGGCCACTTATAATATTTTATTCAACATAAAACCTGACACTGACCGGCAAATAGCAAAAAACGTAAGAAAATTAGAATTTCGGGGCCACTTTGTCGCTTCCTCCTTAACGTGACAAACGTTTGGCTGTGACTGTAAAAGGAGGTCTCTCTTTTCAGGATCGTAGCATTAGCAGAGCCACCAGTCCTCGGTCGCGGACAACAGTGGTTGTCCCCTGAGATACTGAGCCTCTTCATCTTTCATGAAATGAGGAACTTGAGCAAGGCTGAGGAGATATTCATCATTAACAGTTTGGTGAGTGACCTTTGAACCAGAGTTGTCGACATAGCTCACAGAAAGAGTAAGCTGAAGTGGCAATAGTCCGGCCATATTAGCCGTAGAACCGTTGAACGTTGGGGTACACGTATTCTTGAGCGGAGACCGCGTATCGAGAAGCGTAAGGTGAAACGCCCTCATGTTCGGTGGAACGATGATACGAGCAGGGTGGCTGGTAGCAACTGGATGAGAGTTGCCGAGAATCGAGTTAAGTGGCGAGCGATTGAGGAGGCCTATGTCCAGCAGTGGACTGTTGTAGGCTGATGATTATGAGTAACCTTTGTACTTGAAATTGCATTCTATGTAAAAAATTAAGGTACTGTGTTGTGAAGTGAGAAAAAGAAATACTGATATTCATCTTGTATAGCGCCATCTCTGTCTTACACTTCGCAGTAATGCCTAGCACATCATAACAATTATCACTTTCATAGTAAGGCAGTACTTGCTACTACATTCTCCTCCTCAAGTCGTGCTCCTCATTACTGAGGGTGATCCACCCTTGCAAACATCTTTTTTCTGTAGCTGTCTGCTACTACCAGATAACTGTAAATCTTGCAGCTGTCGGATGTGATACCAAAAGAAAAGAAAGAAAAAAAGTATTTACACTAAACTTGGCTCGTGAAGCCAAAGAAAGGCGCGTTGAAAAAAAATTGTCTTCGTTATACCCAAACAGATAAAACATCCCATAAAATAAACATTACATTTTTCTTGCAGTACGGCAAAATATCGGAACCACTCCACGCCATAATAAATCTAGCAGACGAACTAAGAAAATCAGAAGACAGCACTCTAAAGAACTTATCATCCTCTCTCTCTACCCGCCAACTCCTCAGGATCGCCAGCAGAATGTCCAAGTACCCAACAGACTCCGCCTACGAAACCGTACAACAGACATTTTTGGCTAAGTTCCTACCTAACTTAGCCAGACGAGCACTAGATGGCGCTTCTCAAAAGTTAGGCATTGACCCGCCAAGACGCTTCGGCATTTTCGGAAACAATCCTTCGGAAGCTAAAGTCAAATACTCTGTAAAAGACAACGTTTTAACTATCGGTAATACAAGTACGGAGATCTTCAAAACCGATGCTTTAACGAAAGTCCCAGATATATTGTTCTATGATGTCCCTCAACATATGCGGTTGCTTGAATGGTTGCTGCAGGACTTCTTGCTTGGCAACCACTTATTATTAGTCGGCAACCAAGGTGTCGGCAAAAACAAGATTGCCGACAGACTCCTACAGTTGCTGAACCGGCCTAGGGAGTACATACAACTGCATAGAGACACCACAGTGCAGTCTTTAACTGTGCAACCAACTGTTAAAGATGGTGTTGTGGTTTACGAAGACTCTCCATTAGTAAAAGCAGTGAAATACGGCCATGTTCTGGTCGTAGATGAGGCTGACAAGGCCCCGACACATGTCACCTGTATATTGAAGACCTTAGTGGAAAATGGTGAAATGATCCTCAGTGATGGTCGAAGAATAGTGCCCAAGCATATGCTGCAAAGTTCTGGAGGCGATGTTTCAAGTTTTATACCAGTACATGATGACTTTAGAATGATTGTGCTGGCCAATCGACCTGGGTTCCCGTTTTTGGGGAATGATTTCTTCGCGTCTTTGGGTAAGATAGTTTTGTTATTATTATTTATTTATCAAAAAGAAATTTTTCAAAAATCTTAACAAACGAACTATGAGTATGACCCACAAACACAAACGAACATTATTTCGTGCTCTTATAGTATACGTCTCTTAAAGTTACAACACATGATGACATGACCTCTCATCAAACCTAATACAGTAGGTGATGATCACATTTTTTTTTCTTTGTCCGTCGCATAGTTTATTGAAAAGTATTGGACACGTATTTTTTCTTTTTTCACGTGGTCATAAAATTACGGAGATATATTGAGTTGAAATGGCGCATGACGTCTCATGTAGGTAAGTTTTATACCTACCTGTGACGTAGTGAGCCCCCACTCTCCAACTTCAATGACTTTTAATTAAGTATTTTTTTGATATTCTGATAAAACAAAAAATACGTATCTAATATTTTTGTATTACCTGCCTGACGGACAACATAGAATGTCATTTTCTTTACCCAGTCCGCACCCCTATTGTAAGTTAGCGACGAAAGTCAAAGATATCGTTATTTTTAAACTCTTCATATTTTGTTGTCTCTAAACAGTTTTCTAATAGACTGTACTAAGTAACAGATAGCCTTGTCATTTGCTACTGTTTTTATTACAGTGGTGATGTAAGTTGTGGCTTCAAGCCCAACATTCATTTGTGTAAATTATTTCATCAACTTTGCTCTCAAAACGGAAAACAAAACGTTGTGAGAAATCCTTTATGCCCTGAAATCGAAAATACCAATTTTTAAATCCATTCAAAATCGAAAAGCTCACTCCGGGCCCGCATGGTAAATAACGGCCCGCTCAATGTCACACAGAAACTAACTTTTGTCACAGCAGTGGGAATTTCAAAGGCTGAAAATGTATCCATCGCATCTGCGGGTTTCTCTAGCTAAAATAATTTGTATCAACCTGTATACTACAAACTGTATACTACAAACTGTAGACTAAAAACTGTAGACTACAAACTGTATACTACAAACTGTATTCCCCCTTCACCCAGGTGACCTATTCTCCTGCCACGCCGTAGACAATCCATCCATAGAGTCGGAGATGGAACTCCTCAAGTCTTACGGGCCAGATGTACCGCAAGACGTGATGAAGAAGCTGGTGCAAGCGTTCGCGATACTGAGGGATAAGGCGGATCAAGGACAACTGACGTATCCGTATTCTACCAGGGAGCTCGTCAATATTGTTAAACATTTACAGGTAAGGAGGATTCATGAGGATTTTACCAGTAAAAAAGTTAATTTACCACCTGGCTACAAGCTATGCAACACGCGTATCGCGGGATAAACATCAGCATCATCCTATAATGTTCCCACTGCTGGGACACAGGCCTCCTCTCTATGAGAGGCTGTAATCCACCACGCGGACCCAGTGCGGGTTGGTAGATGTCACATGTCTTCGAATTTTTAGTTCTAAGACAGGCCGGTTTCCTCACGATGTTTTCCGTCACCGTTTTGAGGGCAGTGGTGATGAAATAAATTACACAAAGTAATGCGCCTGCCTGGGTTCGAACCCACTGCTTACTGCTCGTAAATCGGGGCTGCCACCACTGGGCCACCGCTGCTCTCAGTATAAACAAATGAAAGAAATTGCTCAGAGCCTGCAGAAGCAAAAGCTGTGAAGGAAACAAGAGACACATGCGCTGGCTGAAGTTAGTCGCAACGCAAGTCGTACTACCTGAGGATGGAGTTTGGATTAAATATATCATAACATCACGCCTTTAATCTCCGATGGGTTAGGCACAGGTGTACCCATTGGTACACTCACATTTTGGCAGTTATGTTTAAGTTCCATGTAATAGGGGGCGAGCCTATTGCCTTGCTGGCAACACACAAATCCACAAATCCAGATTGTGTTGCGGCTACTGAGAAATTCCTGATGGAAAAGGCCAATAGCGCTTTGCATGACCTGGGAATCGAACACAGGACCTTATGCTCAGCATTCTCGATTTCGACCACTAGACGAACGAGGCAGTCCAAATTAAATTCAAATAAACATTGATATAAAAATAATAGAGAGCAGCGGTAGCCCAGTGGTGGCAGCCCCGACTTACAAGCAGTAAGTCGTAGGTTTGAACCCAGGCAGGCGCATTACTTTGTGTAATTTATTTCATCATCGCTGCTCTCGAAAACGGTGATGTAAAACATCGTGAGGAAACCGGCATGTCCTAGAACTAAAAAAATCGAAGACATGTGACATCTACCAACCCGCACTGGGCCCGCGTGGTGGATTACAGCCCACTCCCTCTCATAGACAGGAGGCCTGTGTCCCAGCAGTGGGAACATTATAGGCTGAAGATGATGATGATGATAAAAATAATGATTTATGAACACTGACGGACCTCACTACCAACTCAAACTAACAAGTATTACATTTGTAGAAATATCCCCACGAAGACCTCGCGACGGCCATCGGCAACGTGTTCGATTTCGACCGCTACAGCAAGGACCTGGCCGACACACTGCTGGAAGTGCTGCACGCCAGCGGGCTGCCGATAGAGGGCGTGCTCGACGGACGGTCTAAGGAGGCGCTCAAGAAGATACAGATGACCATTGACAGGCATAGTGGGTGAGTCATGTGGTTAGTCTTTTGAAAGGCATTGTGACGCAGTGCCGCCGTGTCTGTCAACAAACTTCTAGAAAACTTTAATACAGATCCTCATCAAATCCTACATGCCATTTCCAGTAAAGACACATCATCTCCTAAGCACGGCAAGGAGGATCCGAAGAACGAACCTCACGTAGGCGGCAACACCTGGGCTGGCGGGACTGGAGGGCGGGACACGGCCGGGCTGGGCGGGAAAGGAGGGCCTTACAGATTGGATAAGGGTCATGATGTACATCAGGTGAGGGATGCCACGCATCATTAAGAGGGTGCTTCTTCTTCTCTGTCAAATATTTAGCTTTTTTGTCCTTACTAACAAAATAGATGGTATGATCTAGAACTAAATGATTATTATATTTCAGCTTTCAGAAGCTGAAAAGGACGACGTCCCAGAACACGTAAAGAAGGCTGCGCGGGAGATGAACCGGAAGGCGTTCGAGGAGCGCCTCAAGGAGATCAAAATGAGCGAGTTCGACGCCAAGCTCTATGGACAGTTCCATAGAGCCGTGCAGCAACAGGTGACGATGTTATTGTTGTTATCTATGACAGGGAGCCATAGACAAGAGCCTCAAGGAGATCAAGATGAGCGAGTTCGACGCCAAGCTCTATGGTCAGTTCCATAGAGCCGTGCAGCAACAGGTGACAATGTTATTGTTGTTATCTATGACAGGGAGCCATAGACAAGAGCCTCAAGGAGATCAAGATGAGCGAGTTCGACGCCAAGCTCTGTGGTCAGTTCCATAGAGCCGTGCAGCAACAGGTGACGATGTTATTGTTGTTATGTAGCTATCTATGACAGGGAGTCATAGACAAGCGCCTCAAGGAGATCAAGAGATCAAGTTCGATGCTACGAAGACTTCAATACTTTCTCTATCCAATTGTATGGGACATCTGATTATTTTTCCATGATTACGATGTTGGTCCTATGGAGAAAGTTGTTCAGTTTGATGGCCTGAACTTAACCTTAAAGAATCAGTAAGGTTCAAAAATGTCCGGCCTACACACATTAAATTAATCAGAAATACAAAAATGTCATTTTTTCACAATTACTGAAGTTTTCTTTAGTTACCCACAGTAAAAAAGTAATAGTTTTTATATCCTTCTTTATTTCAAACCGTTTTTTTGGATGTTAATCCTTAATATTATAGCTGAAGCCGGAAATTTTTGGACCTTACCATGTATGATCACGAATTTTTGATACACGTAATTATATTAATGTGCTCTAGATGTTTGTTTATTAATTGAACAGATTGGTGCATTACGCGGAGTACTAGCTGAACTGCAGGCGAAGAAGAAAGAACGTAACTGGAGTAGACACCAGACCAGCGGGGAACTTGACGATGGCAAGATTATTGAAGGTATATTTTTATAATTTACGAGCTGTGCCCGCGACTCGACTCGACATCGGCTATCTGCCAGTGAAAGTCCCGTCAAAATCGGTCCAGCCGTTCCAGAGTTAGCCCGAAGTATGTACCGAATATACATTCATATGTATGTAGTTAAAAGCAGTTATAAGCAGACGGGCTCTAGCGGTTAATATTATAAACAGACACTTCTTTATTTGTTTGTAGTATGTAGTACAGAAAAACCCTGATTTGTTCAGCCTTTTCGCAACAATGTTGTTGTCGGCTAATTACTTAACTTCTGAAAAAGTTAAACTTTGATCCCCAATATCTCCTTAACTAGAAGGTATAGACTAGAACAAAAAAATATCGCAATGACGGGGAGAATAAGTGCCTTTTGGCTTCGTTAAGGGTACTTTTACACACATTATTACATAAGAAAGTTCCGTTGTCTCAGGTCTAGCGGGCGAGCGCGCCATCTACCGGCGCCGCACGCAGCAGGAGCCGCCCGCGGGCGCGCCGCCCGACAAGCCCAAGCGTCTGCGCCTCGTCGTGGATGTGTCGGGCAGTATGTACAGGTATGTTCATCTACCGGCGCCGCACGCAGCAGGAGCCGCCCGCGGGCGCGCCGCCCGACAAGCCCAAGCGTCTGCGCCTCGTCGTGGATGTGTCGGGCAGTATGTACAGGTATGTTCATCTACCGGCGCCGCACGCAGCAGGAGCCGCCCGCGGGCGCGCCGCCCGACAAGCCCAAGCGTCTGCGCCTCGTCGTGGATGTGTCGGGCAGTATGTACAGGTATGTTCATCTACCGGCGCCGCACGCAGCAGGAGCCTAAACTAGGATACATTGCTAATAAAATCATTGGTTAATAATAATTTTCATAACATTAGATTTAAAGACATTTCGGTGGGTGGTGGTAGCGCAGAGATTATCCTCTTATCAATAAACGTTATTTTCGCAGGTTCAACTCGTACGACGGTCGTCTAGAACGTTCGATGGAGGCCGTGGTGCTGCTGACGGAAGCTCTGGCGGGCTACGAGGCGCGCATCCGGTACGACATGCTCGGGCACTCCGGAGAGGAACATGCGCTCGAGCTCGTGCGCCTCGACCGCCCGCCTGAGAACGAGAAGGAGAGGCTACAGGTAACGTTTCATAGTTCAAGATATTCTAGCGGCACTACAGCAACATAGAACAAGAAAAAATAGTTCGTGGAGTCCCTCCGCGCGGAAGAAGTGAAACTTCGTAATACTACACGCATGCGTTCGAGTGCCACGCATTCACTCTCGGTTTGTCTCTTTCTATTCCCCCACCATGGTAGCGTTAAACGTTTAACGCAAGCTTTTTGGAGGTCGCATAAAAAGCTTCACTTAAAAAAAAATAGTAGCCACGCATTCACTCTCGTTATTGAGCTTCGAAATAATATTATGTTGTTTTCTTGTTGTATTATTACTTATATAAGTATTACATAAGTTTATCGAGGTTATTCTACTCATGGAAATTGAGCGAAGGCTGTTCACACCGAAGAGTCGAATGCATGACTGTTTGCACGACATCTTGTACCTAGTCACGTACTACTACGTCTACGTAGTCACAAATCTTGTAATACTGACATCTCTTAGTGAGTTTTAGAAAATATTCCCCCCCCCCCATGGTAGCGTTAAACTTGTTGGAAGTCGCATAAGAAGTTTCACTCCAAAAAGTACTACAGCACCATCTATGACCAACTTGAAGAACTAACATCAAGTTCCTACATCGCGCTAGTAAAGCTATCCGTGACATAAGGGTATATAGGAAAATCCCGACAGCAACTGTCGGGCAGTAGACCAGTCTGGTCTGAGGATCCTCTCTTTTCTATGGAGTATTCAGGAACTTTAGACCCTGTTCCTCATACTCCTAAAATCTCTATCAACAAGAAAAGATGGTAACAAGATTATGTAGAAAATAAAGAGGCCTCAAAAATAATTAAATGAGTAGTAGTTACTTCATCGTCAATCTTCTGTCCTTGTCCCAATTTATTTGGGGTCTGCGCACCATGTCTGCGTCTTCCATACTTCTCTTTGACTCGGTAGGTACTTCTTGTCTTATAAATCATGCAATGCAATCAGTGACTACGTATCTATGTTTTGATCAATCAGTTCGCGAAAAGATAATCACACTTTGCGGTCGCTTAGGCGTGTAAAAAGATATACACTGGATGTTTTCAGAAGTCCCCATTAGTTCTTTATCGATTGAACCCCCCAATTCCCGCGGTCGTTCACATGCATTTAATGCGACGATATACTAGTTGTATCTTTACTCCTCGATATTAATAAGAGGACTATGCATGTCTATGTACGCTTCTAAAGCTTCATGTTACCGAATAAAATGATTCTTTTAAGGCCATTTAATAATGATATTTCCCAATGTTTTTTGTACCAGATAATCCGCACGATGCACGCGCACGCACAGTTCTGCTGGTCGGGCGACAACACTCTCCCTGCAGCCGCGCACGCCATCTCCAGCATCGCCAGCGAGGACGCCGACGAAGCCATTGTGCTCATACTGTCCGACGCTAACCTTAGACGGTCAGTTTCTGTGTCAAATACACATTAACAGTTCAATTTTATTTATTTATTGGATCGCCAACAGAGGCTACACAATTACAACTTTAACAATTACTTGTTAAAATATATACGGACAATACAAATGTGCGCTTCCAATTATAGGTGACCATGCACTTATTATCTAGATAAGTTTGATAAAGAAATCATTAAAATCAATCAAAATACAATTTACGAAAGGGAATCGAAATGAAAAGCAAAATAATAAAAATTATACAAACTAATTATAAAATAATTCAAATAATATAAAATAAAAATCATAAAAAAACCATAGAGATGCAAAAAAAGAACAAAACAATCTAAGACGGTATGTCGCTTGTCGATTGAACTCAAGATTTTTTCTATTAAATTTGAAGATTCCGTATCCTTAGTTACATGCGCATAATCCTGCTACGAAATGTCGCGAAAAACGTGTCTAGCGTGTCATATTTATTGACTTCCATGATGTCAATTTTCACGAATTCGATGGCAAAAGCTGCTGATTTTTGAGTGGCTTCAGACTAGCGTATTGGTGTGACTACGAGTCGGCAATGGTATTTAGTAGCGCGTACACGTGCGACTCATTACCCGCTTAAAAAAAAACTAACGTGCGTATTCGCGAGTATACCAGCGTGTTCGAGTGAGGTGAGAGGGCGCGCGCGTCGGTGTTTATCGCGCCCCGCATATCTCCTTATTTCCGTATACCTTATGAATTTTATTTTTCTACAGATACGGTATCCAGCCCGAAGAATTAGGCACGATACTGACATCGGACCATCGGGTTCAGGCGCACGTCATCTTTATTGGCAGCTTGGGTGACGAAGCTAACTCGTAAGTACCCATCTTAGATCACGTGGGTCCAAAAGTTTCCGGCCTACACACATTAGATTAATCAAAGATACAAAACTATCATGTCACTAGATTATTGAACTTTTGTCTAGTTACCCGCAGTAAAATAGTAATATTTTTGTCAATATAGTCTCTCGTTATTTCAATCCATTTTTGTTTGAATATTAATCTTTAGTTTTATAGTAGCCGGAATTTTTGAGACCTTACCATCTCTCTCTCGTGTCCACATTAGTTGTGTACCTCGTATTTGCTTTATAACTTACTAGCTTCTGCGCGTGGCTTTGCGGGTGTGGTACACAGGTAAAATACTGATACATTGTTGTGATTGTTGTTTGTTGTTGTGTGTTGTTGTCTATTCGGAACAATGTATCTTACAAATGGTGAAAGACTTTTTTAAATAGGTACTGTGGTTCCGCACATTACACTCGGCATACCCACAAAATTGACACTGTCATGTCACTGGCATGTGCAGGCTGTTTATCAGTCAAAACCACTTAAGAGTACAAATATCATTCAAAACTGCTAATGTGCGGTTAAAATGCACAACAAGTTACCCCCACTACCTTTTTGCTATTCCACCAATTCGCACTAAGCATTTTCAAACGTCATTCATAATGCGCACAGCAAAGGAGTGGAACTCTCTGTCTGCGTCTGTGTTTCCAAACGCTTACAATCCTAATCTCTTCAAAGTTAAAGTGAACAGGCTTCTTCTGGGTAAGCTCATATCATCGTCGACTTTGTCACTGTTGTCTCTGGCCTAGACTAGAGTCAAGAGCAAAACACATGGCACATAAAAAAAAAATTAAACGTGACAACGTCATAACAAAACATTGATACGGCGCAAGCGTACAATGAGCGTAACGGGACAATGAGTCATCCATTTTCGTGCATGCAGCCGGCGTTCATCGATTTATTGGACGTTGTCACGTCAAAAACTATTTATAATTAGAGATTGTTTAATTTGGCAGTCTGAATGACATACATTTTCATCCCTTAGATATGACCATACATTTTTGTTACACACTGTATATTAATGCTGTCTACTGCTGAGCATGAGGTCCTGGGTTCGATTCCTAAGTCGGGCAAAGTCATATCGGGTTTTTTTCTATCAGGAATTTCACAGTACCAGCGACGGAGTCTATAAGATAAGATACGATAATTAAAAAAAAAAAAAAAAAATTACATAAAGTTTACATTTAGGCACAGTAGTATTTTTCTCATACAATGGTATAAATAGTACTTATAAGTAAACTATAACTAAAACATATTAAAAAGTCGCAAGTGATGTTAATTTAATTCAGATGTTTGGCAGCGCAGTATAATAGGCTCGCCCCCTATTACATGGGGCTGGAACATAAAGAATTTTTTTTTTATTATTGATTATGTATTGTTTTTTAACTTTTTTTTTAATAATATTTTATAATAATGGGTGATTATGTATTGAAATTAATATTAATTATTAATTGATATTAACTACTTTTATTTTTTACATTAGAAACGTGAGAACCCGTAATTGGCTCTATGTCTCATTACAATTGTTATCCATCTGTTTTAGCTGTTGGTTCTCCTATGATTAAATAAATAAATTTGATTACGGACATTATACAATTCACATTTTATTTGACGAAAATAGTTTGTGTTAATTTAATTTATATTTCATTTTGTGTACAACTTAGTTATAATAGTATTGTGTGGTGTGTATTTGTCTCTGATTATTTGATTTCATACTAACATAATTTTTAAGTGTGCTTACTAACTAAATTATCGATCGTTGTGTTTGAAGCGTTTTTTTTTTGTGATTGGCAGCATGTGGGGTTACTAATGGGTACACCGCTGCCTAACCCTCCAGGGATAATAGGCGTGATGTTATGTTAGATGTATATTAATCTGTATTATTGTTGCAGACTCTTGCGACGCCTACCAGCGGGTCACGCGCATGTTTGTATGGACGTCGCGTCGCTACCACAGATCATGCAACAGATATTCGCCTCCTCGCTCATACAGTCATCTTGATTGTTACAAAATAATACTAGCTAATTCGAGCCGCAAGATAAAGTACAATACTTTACTAGTGCTTAAAGTTAAGATACTTTTAGATATAGCAATCAGAATCACTTTTACAACGCTGCTGTGTACTTGTGTTCGAGGCTGTACACTCGACAAAAGAGTTTGGTATGCAACAGCTTCAGCATCTTTAAATTACACACGATGTTTATTTTTATTTAAACAAAAGTAGCAAGCTATGTATTTAAAACTGCAGTCTAAATAGAAAGCATTACTAAATTAAGTGAGATATAAGTCTAATCCACTTAAAACAGCATCTTCATTATCAAAATAGCTGAATTTCATTCATAATATATTTATTCAGTTCCTAGGGATGTTAGGTTGTAAGCGTTGGCGGGAGCAAATGTTGCCCCCATGGGGTTTCATCGCAGTCGCATTTAGAGCAGTTGGCTTCCGACGTCTGGAGTCCATCAAAGGACCTAAATTGCCAGCTTTATGAGCCCGATTTAATAAAAACAGTAACTGGCTACTGAGTAATATAAGTTTTTAATCTGACATAGTCACTAACACTATTAATAACACTTGCAACGGGATATTTACCATGTGTCGGCGCTGTTGCAAACGCCAATATCACGGATTATCCGTGATCATGGCGTTTGCACCAGCGCCGAAATATCGGTCACTCAAAACAAATAATAAACATGGTAAATATCCCGTTGCAAGTGTTATTAATAGTGACTACTGAGTACTCTTATAAAGGGGTTGGAATATTCTTGTATGAAGCTTGGACTTCCTATCTCCCACCATTTTATTTTATTTTCAACATAGCGACCCCGCATAAAAACTATCAGTAAGGTCCAGCGAAATTAAGGATTAAGTCCAAAATATAATGATTTAAATAAGTGGAGACTATAATTTAACAAAAATATTACTTTTTTACTGTGGATAACTAGAGAAAACATCAGGAATTTATTGACATGATTGTTTTGTACATCTGATTGATCTAATGTGTGTAAGCCAGAAACTTGCACCTTACATGTATATTAACGTTACGTAACAGAACAGTCGGGACGAATGGTATCGGTATATGGTACCGGTTAAAATAGTCGCATACTTTTGTAAGAAACATAATAACAGTAAAATTGGACCTATTGAATTGTTTCGGGATCGCAAAACCAATCGTATTTAAGCATCTTAAGGTTTGAAATAGAGTGACATTAACTGACACCCCAGAACTAGAAACCTTTCCTTAATTCTCAATTCAATTCTCAATTCTTTATTGCGTACCATAATGTAAATACAGAGATGGAAGGGAAATAATTATATAAGTCACAATTATGGACCCTGTCGGGCACAGCAAGATCAAGTAGGAGAGAGGAGGAAGAACACTGGGTGCTTAATGTGATATATTATAATTTTAGTTACCTAGTTAATGAATTAGTGTTTTAATATTAATAAATGGAATGTTAGAATTATTGTTTTAAAGATTACATTCATTTATTCAATCAATTTGTAACATTGTTAAAATCATGTATTTTTTAAATTATTTATTGTTGTTTTATTACTATTACAATTTATTGCGTATTTTGTACGTATTTAATATCCATGGTAAGTAATTTAATTGAATGCTAGCATTAAGGAAATATCCGTCCTAGGTATTTACAATAAATAACCTTATCGCAATAGCTACTTCGATTATCCTCAAAATAGCCAATTATTTTATTTTAATACCAAAGTGCGGCCAATCGCACGTCACAACACCTTATAATACATCCAAACTTCGCATTTTATGTTTAACAGCCGTTTAATGGTGGAATTGCATCGTTGGCCTACAGGTCCCAAGCGGTCGTGCTTGGGACCTGGTGGCGCGTACCATGACGTCTTAAAACATTAGTGTTCCATTCTCATTCCAGAGTGAAAAAGAGACGGAGCTATACAGGTCGTCTAGCTCCATCTCTTTCTCACTCTGGAATAGGAATGGAACAATAATGTTTTAAGCGTCATAGTACCCCCTCAGTAGGCCGTAGGTATTGCTGAGCCAAAGGTCCTGGGTTCGATTCTCGGGTCGGGCAATGTGTTATTGGGTTTTTTCCATCAGGAATTTCTCAGTAGTAGCGCCTGAGTCTAGAAACAAACTGACAAACTTAAACATCCAAAAAAAAATCGGCGTTTATTATTAATTAATTAGGAACCGTAATTTTAATTGATTATTTATGTCTTTTGTGACAACCTTCTGAATTCGACGAGGATGCAAAACAACACCTTGTGTATTTATCGCAGGCAATTTGTCTGATCCCGCGTTTTACAAACGGGCGTCGTCAGTTTAAAAATGCTCGCTGTTTTAAAATATGCCTAAGGCAAATTGGCCACCCGTTCAATTGTTAAAATTTCGACATTGATTGTTATAGTAGGGTGACCATCATAAAACACAGGTTGTGTTACTTTTGCTACCAGGTGAATTTGGATGCAAGAGCGAGCGAAGCGAGCTCCGGACTTGGGGCACCCCGACATCCCCTTCATGTTAGACTTCGTGTAAACCCTTCAGACAGAAATAAGAGCGGGGCTACGTCGACTACGCTTTTTAGGCGAATATGGAAAATTAATATTCCGCAGGAGTCGTCCGAGCATCAGATTCCATGGCGTTTTTTACGTGCCGGATAACCTCAAAAACCTAAATACAATTTGCCGCGGCATTTTGTAAACGGCGATTGAATTGTCAATCAAATGTTGTGGCATCTTAAAAAGTGACAAGTCAATTTACATTTTGCCTTCGGCATATTTTAAAACAGCGAGCGTTTTTAAACGGACAATGCCGTTTGTAAAACGCGAAATCATACAAATTGCCTGCGACATATCGATAACAATCGTCTCGCCCCCTAGATTATGGGATTTACACATAACTGGCGAAATTTGGGTGAACTACCTCTGTCTAACCCTTAAGGGCTTACAGGCGTGATGAAGTTATGTTAATAGGCTACTAACTTTATCGCTAAAACGTTTCCAACTCCCCACTGCTTGGACGTGGGCCTCTCGATAACAGGAAGTGGAAGTAAGAAGGAAAAAACGTATATTTAGCAAAACCACATTTTAAATTAAAACTTCCATTTAAAAATTTGATGAGGCGCGTTTCACGGCTGCACCAAAAAGTCCCTCTTTTGTAACAAGATAAGGGCTATAATCCTTTACGCGGGCCCAGTGCGGGTTGGCGGATGGGTCGTGAAAGTGTGTATTGCTAAGTACCACAGGCGCTGTTAAAGTACATTCACACACATTTTTACAATAAGTGACGTGCGGGGGTGCTCGTAAATAAATATTTTTATCGATCGAATATCGTACACCCGGCGACACATCAACCATTTCTAGTATAATCTGACGTTACTTTGTATGAGCTTCTCGTACCGAGAGATCAGCTTATATTGGTTTTGCATAACTTCATTGGTCGTCGCGTGTAGGTACACATGATAATTCACGTAAGTGTGATATGTAGATATCGGAATAAGTGGAGTTTGATTTCTACATAAACTTGAGCAAGTTAGTAACATGTGGATAATACTTCCCTATAAAATCCCGGAATATTTAAATCTATACAAATAAATGAAATTGAAGTGTCTGTTTGTAATTATAAAATAAAATAACTGCTGTTTACTACATGCATATGAATGTATATACGGTGCATAATTATACCAAAATAACATTTTTTTACAATTTTTGTCTGTCTGTCTGTTTGTTCCGGCTAAACTCTGGAAAGGCTGGACCAATTTTGACAGGACTTTCACTGGCAGATAGCTGATGTGATAAGGAGTAACTTAGGCTACTTCTTATGTTCCACGCGGACGAAGTCGCGGGCACAGCTAGTTCCGAAATAAAACTGTTAAACTAGCAGGAGGTCCACATGTTACTTCCCTCCTTGAAGTTACGGCAAATAAACTGTTCCTGTATCTTTGGTGATATGTGATATTTATTATAATGACATAAATTAAAAGTTTTAAATAAATAAACAAAACAAAAAAAAAACTGTTTTCTTTATTTTATTGTATACAGTCAGAAACAAAAGTTGATTCAACTTTAATTAAGTACTTTTTAAAATCTTAACATAAGCTAAAAAGTTAACTAAAATTCGGAACAACAGGAAACTTTATTAGCGTTTGTATAAAACATACGAAATATTTTTGTAAATTTATATTACAATTTTGAATCGACTTTTGTTACAGATCGTGCTTCGACGTTTTTGCACAACTAATTATTCTTTATCATTGACATTATGTTCTAGTTATATTCATTGTTATTAGAGTACATTCCTTTTTGTTTCAATGCAATATGTAAAGCCAGGGAAATTAATAGTTTAACAAATTGACTACCAACTTCAATTGCTCGTAAATTCAAATTACAACTATTGTTCTTTGACAGTTGTTTAAAATGGTTTATCATCTGCTTACCTACCTCTTTCTACATCGTTCTCACATATTTGTAATTCTTGACATGAATGATGTAACCAAGATTTTGTAACATATTTTGATTTAAAAGAGTGTCCATGGAGTTTCTTGCCCATTCTTCTCAATAGAGATCTACGCTTTGGAATGGGAAACTACGGTACATTCACAAGTTATTATGCCTTGTGACTGGGACTGTAGCTTCGCGTTTTTTTTTTGTATTTTGACTTTTAAAAGTGCTTGTAATGGTCTAATTGAAATAAATGCTTTGAGTTTGCCTAGCCTTTTCCCTTTATTGGGATCGGCTTCCAGTCTTACCGGATTCAGCTGAATACCAGTATTTTACATACGAGCGGTGACGTCCACAATCCAATTAGTACTGGGTATTAATACAGTACACTTTTGGCAAGACTGGTTGTCATACTTTTGGGCCACTGACTACCTATAACGACTGTCAAAGATCTACAAATAACAGCTGGGACCAACGACTAAACGTGCTTTTCGAGGCACGGAGGAAACTTGGTATTTAATGATGGTCACCCATCCACAGACCGACCTTGGCAAGCACGGCTTTACCTTGAAGATCGACCCGAGCGGCTGTTATTATTTAGTTGTATAAAATGGTTATAACACGGCAAATTGGCGTAGTGTGACAATTTGTTCAGAATAATAGCTATTTATGCAACTGTTACGTTCCGACGGTCTTTTAATACGAGTGCCATTTTTCGGTACAAGCGTAGCGCGTACCGAAATAGGTGGGCACGAGTTATTAAAAGACCAATAACGTACAGTTGCATACAAGATTTTATCTACGAAGGAAGGAATGAAACACAGATATAGACAAAAAAGTATTTTTAATAGAAACTTAACTACACACTGTCTATTGTCTTCATAACATTTCTCATATACATGTCTTGATTTCTGGTAGTAAATTATTTGAAGCCCCAGGTGGAGTATTTTCCATATCACTTGATGTTGAAGACATTTTAAATAAAATTTGGAATAAAATTTCATTCAGATTTTTTTTCCCGCGTCCACTTCTTTTTTATTTAGTCTTTAATAAGTATAAGGCAAAGATCTTGTAGCCGCAACAGCCAAATAGTATACGATACTTTTGTTCTAAACTTGTTCCATTTTTAAAAACATCATTTACATTGTCTCGATTTCGAAGTAATATTATAGGTACGAGGCTGTATGTTCAGAATGTCTTTGCTTGTGTTTTAGAATAATTTATGACGATTCGCATAATGCAACTTGTGTCGTTATGGGTATCATAATGAAACCAAAAGTCAATTTCGTAATTTGAATATAACGAAACCGAAGTAGATAATAGTAATTTATTTGCAAAGAATGTAGGAAACAAATAATGGTGTTGTTGGCGTAAAACAATTGGATCTAGTACATTCTTCCGTTTGGCATGCAACATAATACATACATAATAATCACGACTAATTCAAATCTATATAAATCAATAATTATTAGGTAGTGAGGTGTTAATATTAAATATTTTTAAATGTCAATTGTAAAAATGTAATTGTTGATTGTTAAACTATTATTTTTCCGGACCGTAAACCTGTTATAGCTTGTAAGTATTAGACTAATTATATAAAAGTATTTATATGTACTGTGTCACGCATAATACAAGGTGTTGTTTTGCATCCTCTTCAAATTCAAGGAGGTATCTATGCTAATGATTCTCGTCCCGAATCAATAATAAAATGGGTAGGTATTTTTTTTTTTTTATGGAAATCGGTAATTGCGATCCATCCTTATTTTAAACGCAGACCGTCTGATCCTCGCCCTATAACCGCGCTTCCACACATACAAAAAATCTCAAACGTTTGGTCGATAGTTTCTTATTCCCTAAACCACCTAAAGGGTTATTCTGAAATACTGACAAACTTCAACAACCAAAAAAATCAGCATATATAGTATTTAGTATTTTTTTATTTAGTATTTATTAATAGCTAACTAGGTAACGTAATTTTAATTGATTATTTATGTCTTTTGTGGCAACGTCCTGAATTTTGACGAGGATGCAAAACAACACCTTGTATATTTGATTAAATAAGTATCGGTATGTAAAAACATTACCAGTTCGGTAGGTTTATTTAAGTAAACTTTTTCTGTAATATTAATATTTAAAAACCAAAAATACTCTGTGATACTTGCGCTACTTCTACTATTATTGTGTTTTTTTAGTAAGTAGATTTCGGAACGACTACAAAAGCAGAAGTCTTAACATTGTTTGAAAGTGTAGCGTAAACTGAACTTTCAGTCTAGGTATTAAAGCTGCTTTTCTAAAACACCTATTTCCAGTACAATGAGATATCCGCATACAATGGTTTTGCACGACTTTTTCAATGGAGAAACACTGTCTCCCAAGTCACAGGTGAAACCTAGTTTGGGAGCCAGGGGACCTATCTGTGGGACATAATGTCTGTATGTGGTATGATCTTCTAAGATGTCTGTAACAAGGTTGTCGCTGGATTGTAATAAAGAATATTATTATTTATTTAAAGGTTGATATATGGTCACCGTGCTTACATATTTATCTTTAGCCACATATGTTTTGTAATTATTTTAATCGAATGATAAGTTTTGACTTATCTAATTTTTTATATTTGTTATTTATATTGAAGTAAAGAATTGTTTGAATAATTTTGTTGACATAATAATGATAACGAAATAAATACATATTGTTTAGATGACAAAACGTAAATGAATGATTCACACTAAATTTGTTACTAGGATGTAAGATTTTTTTTAAATGTGAAATAAACAACGGTTTATTTCTGTGTTGGGGAGTCTAGAATCAAGCGAAGTTTAAACATACAGTCAGTTGTCGAAGCTACATGGCACGAAACAATATGGCACTTTGCGTTCTGTAAGTTCTGCCCACCGCTATAGGAAATGGTGTGAATATAGTCTTTTTTATTATATTTTAACAATTTCACTCACAAGTTCTATTAATCCACTTGTATTATAAGCAAGACTCGGGATGTCTGTTGTGTGCACAAGAACGAATTATTGTTCCCTTATGCTAGGTTCTAAGCACTGAAGGTGTTAACTGCCTCCTTAGTCTAGTGGTCCTAAGGGCGACTGCTGAGTATGAGGTCTTGGGTTCGATTCCCGGGTAGGACAAAGTACTATTGGGTTTTTCCATCAAGAATTTCTCAGTAGCAGCCACGGAGTCTGGATTACTCAATAATTGATTGCATTCCACATGTTAGCCTTAGGCGGTAAACTTATAATATTAGATCTTAAGGACCCTGTCGGGCACAGCACATAAGTAAAGAACATCGGCAGAAATGTATGGGAGTTTCGTACCGCATATTTTTGTTGTTGTTTTGTAATAGAATTTATACCACTTATTAGGGCAACTAATCCATTTATTTTCATGTAAGTGTACTATTTTTAAAACATGGGATTCATTAATAATATCAATAAAAAGATTTGAATAAATAAAACGTAATACAATCGTAAACTAAACGTAGTTTTGGTTTTAGAAGTTGCCATATGCAAATTAACACAAAAATAGAAACAATAATTAATTGTTTAGAAATATAAATAACATTAAATATAATTAAACACTTAAATGTTATACCTAAGAATGCATAATTGTAGCGTTAAATCATAATAGTTAACGATTTAATGATAAAAAAGTTTTTCGTCATCTTATATTTTTTGTTCATATGGCAATTATTTATTGACAGCTAAAGAAAATCTGTCATGTATTGCTTGTCAACATTTGAATGACTTTTTTGGACCAATAATATTGTTCTTTGCTGTTGTTTTGGATTGTGGCTTTTGACTACGTCTGAGCAATTTAGCGAATTATCTGGCCGTTTTTACGTTGAGTTGGGCATCTGCTCCTCCGTACTCGGTCTCTTAATACTAGTTTCACGAAAGGACGCTATAATAACTGTGCTGTGTGTGCACGTGCTTCGATTAAAATGACGAGTTTGCAATGTAATCATTGCAACATTCGCTTGTCCCGATTAAGGAGGCACGCTTTATCCGATGAGAGCGAAGATCTTGTCAATACTATTCGACTGTGGACATATCCTAGAGATATAGGTAAGTACCTAGTTTACGAAAAACATTCTATTTATTATGAGTGGGCCGTGGACGAACTCTGTGATAAGTTTTACGTGTTGAAAAGTAGTCCTTATCATTTAAACCATACCATACCACTAAAATATGTATGTCTGCTAAAACCTATATAATATCTTAATGATATTCGAAAAACTAACGAAGACGGTTATGTGTATGTGAGTATATAACATATAAATTGTTATTTACATGAGTATCTTACTTGGAGTGTTTGAATTGGTATTACTCTGATGGTATGACAGCTGAAACAGAAAGTAAATAAAATAATGTTGAACAGTAATCACTTACATCATATATATTTTCTAGATAACACCTACTGATCATGTTTGCTATGAATGCGAGCTTTTCTTTATTTATATTTTATTATTTTAGCTTCGTTCTGAAGATGAAGCTTGTGTGCCATGTTGGCTAAGAGCTACAAGAACTAGGTTTGCTCCACCTGTTGAAGACATTCAACCCCTTCACCTGATCATGTGGATGGTGATTATTCTGTTTTGATGTGTGCTGTTTGTGGTCAGTCTGTCCACCACAATATCAGATGAAGATTGGAATCCTGACAACATTGCCCGTTTGTTCGGTCACCAGCAGGTACATAAATATGATATAATATATTTATAGTAACTAGCTTATTAACACTTGCCATGCAAATGGCATTACTCTTATATGTTATTAACTCTGGGACACTCATGAGGTTGGCTCTACTAACAACAAAAGGAGGGTTCCTTCCATTGTCAAATGAGCCTTTTTCTTCTACTCCAATGAGCAATAAACTTATTCACTCATAGTAACACAACATAGCTATTTGGTAAAGGTTTTCTATAATTTGAAGGAAACCAATTATTGTCAAATTCAATCAGGAATCTCGCTGTGTCCTACCTCTTATTTCTTTTATGCTTGAACATGTTGGGCACACATTGCGTCCATCGAACTTCAGTGTTTAATTTGTATATATCAATGCTATTTTTGCAATGCTTATCTCATGAAGTGAATTATTTACAGATGTCATCCATGAATGAAGTTTGTGGAGTTTGCTGGGTCCAAGCTCGAGATTTGAGCGTACATGTTCCAGAAGAACCACAAGAAAGACCTGAGCATGTTGTGTTGCCCAGTATAAGAAGAGCAGCTGAAACACCAAGACATTTCATTTTCCAAGAATGCATGGAACCAGAGCTAAATGTTGTGCCCTAAGAAACCAGGCAAGAAGTATTAATTAGGTATCAATATTATATACCAAGAGGTGCTCGTATTTGTTCTCTGCATAGACAGGAGGCAAGTTATGGAAGCCTCTATACTTCACACATGGAAGAGATTATTTTTGTATTAATGGAAGGCCCTATTAACATCTCTTATGAGGACATTCAAAACAACCTGAAAACCAACCAACCTACCGTCTCCCCGGACGGTAGGCATTTATCGCCAAAAAAAGAAACAAACAGAGGCAGTCATAAGGACTGCCGACAGAAGTGAAAGCTCAAAACAATGGAATTACTAAGTACCTTTTTTTTTACATTGATCACCCATCCACGGACTGACCTTAGCTGCTGTTGCTTAACCTTGATCACCCATCCACATACTGACTTGGCCAACCGTTGCATTACCTTGAACACCCATGCACATACTGACCTCGGCTACCGTTGCTTAACCTCGATCACCCATCCACATACTGACCTAGTCAACCGTCGCTTAACCTTGATCACCCATCCACATACTGACCTGGCCAACCATTGCTTTACCTTGATCACCCATCCACATACTGACCTAGTCAACAGTCGGTTAACCTTGATCACCCATCCACCCACTGACCTGGCCAGCCGTTGCTTTACCTTGATCACCCATCCACATACTGACCTGGCCAACCTTTGCTTTACCTTGATCACCCATCCACATACTGACCTAGTCAACCGTCGCTTAACCTTGATCACCCATCCACATACTGACCTGGCCAACCATTGCTTTACCTTGATCACCCATCCACATACTGACCTAGTCAACAGTCGCTTAACCTTAAGACAATTTTTCAATTGCGTGTAAACTCCTTGCTTGATCTTGCATGACCTGTGTGCTGTCATGCTGTGCTGTTAATTAAAAAAAAATTACTTACCGCCATAGGGTTTTATATGGGGCATTACGGCCAAGTTAACCTGTAGGTATGTTATGGCACTGTTTACGTGCAAGTGTAATGAAAAAAAAAAAACACGCTTGCTCTTTATTAGTCAGTGGTGTTTTTTTTTTAATTTCTTATGTTTTAATCGAATTACAGCACGCGTGCTGTAATCTTATTACCGCACGCGTGCGAAATATGTTGCATGTCGAACCTAATCGTAGTGCAATAAGAGCTAGTTTTCGAGGAATTGTATTGAAAAACGATATTATTACCGTCAACCTATTGTTTAACGCCATTTCGGGAAATTCGTTAAATTCCATTTAACAATATTCCCCAAAATATTCCCGATTTATAAACAGGAGGAAAAATAATTCTTAAATTAATGTTATCGCAGTTTTATCGTGTTCTCATTATAACCTGAAATAACGAAGTATGACGTTGGGCTTATTCGTGAAAAACACCGGGTTTTCCTTGACTACATCTAAGACCAGTAAACCAATGAGCGTTGTGACCTCCTAGATGAATTTGTAGTTTCAAATTTTTAAAAAACGTAAAATAAAAATTAACCAGCATCAAGGGATCTACAAGGCCTACAATGTTCACACATTCACAAGCAATCGGTAATAGTACATTGTTACCCTAGGGGTGAAAGTAACTTATTTAGTCCCGAGACGGCCAATAGTTCGAGGGGCTAAATAAGTCTTTAATTGGTAAGACTGGATGTCAGACTTTTGGCTTCTGACTACTGGTAACGACTGTCAAAGATCTACAAATGACAGCCGGGACCAACGGCTTGACGTGCTTTCCGAGGCACGGAGGAAACTCGGTATGTAATTATGGTCACCCATCCACGGACCAACCCCGGCAAGCACGGCTTAACCGGCAAGATCGACCCGTGCGGCTGTTATTATTTACCCACGAGTTCCGAGACCATGTTATACCTACTAGAAATGTATCGCTTGCAGTGTCGCTGTGTGTGCAAACAGTGGTCCGCGTAGCAACAAAATTTGAAACTACAAATTCATCTAGGAGGTCACAACGCTCATTGGTTTACTGGTCTTAGATGTAGTCAAGGAAAACCCGGTGTTTTTCACGAATAAGCCCAACGTCATACTTCGTTATTTCAGGTTATAATGAGAACACGATAAAACTGCGATAACATTAATTTAAGAATTATTTTTCCTCCTGTTTATAAATCGGGAATATTTTGGGGAATATTGTTAAATGGAATTTAACGAATTTCCCGAAATGGCGTTAAACAATAGGTTGACGGTAATAATATCGTTTTTCAATACAATTCCTCGAAAACTAGCTCTTATTGCACTACGATTAGGTTCGACATGCAACATATTTCGCACGCGTGCGGTAATAAGATTACAGCACGCGTGCTGTAATTCGATTAAAACATAAGAAATTAAAAAAAAAACACCACTGACTAATAAAGAGCAAGCGTGTTTTTTTTTTTTCATTACACTTGCACGTAAACAGTGCCATAACATACCTACAGGTTAACTTGGCCGTAATGCCCCATATAAAACCCTATGGCGGTAAGTAATTTTTTTTTAATTAACAGCACAGCATGACAGCACACAGGTCATGCAAGATCAAGCAAGGAGTTTACACGCAATTGAAAAATTGTCTTAAAATGTTATTTAAACAGGAATTTCATTCAATCTCGCTGTATGTTATTTAATTAATCAACTAATGTTCTAAAATCTAAATAATCGATAGTTTTTTGTATCAAATCATGGCTGTATACCTAGGTAAGTATTTGCCTTTAACGTTTCTGAACAAAACATTTGTATAATCTGTGGTGTGGGCAAACAGCCCGCCATCCGCAAATCAGTTCACGTATTTCGTAATAATATGTGCTTACTTGTGTATATTCATAATTATTAACTCGCAAATGTGATGAAAACATTGTATGTTTCACGGGCGGTACGGGAATTACGAACCTCGACTCAGAAAGCCCTCAGTCTTCGACTTCGGGCTTCCACTAGAGCCTCGATCGTAATTCCTTACTTACCGCCCTTAATACACAATATACCTATATACACAATATATATATCTCGTCATTTTGATTTGCGTCTTTACAGCGTAAATATTTTTTGAATATTTAAATTGTGTTTATAAAAAGAATACTACTAATAAACATGATTCATCATCATCATCATCAGCCTATATTGTTCCCACTGCTGGGACGCAGGCCTCTTCTCTATGAGAGGGAATGGGCTGTAATCCACCACGCGGGCCCAGTGCGGGTTGGTAGATGTCACATGTCTTCAAATTTTTAGTTCTAGGACATGCCGGTTTCCTCAAGGTTTTTTCCTTCACCGTTTTGAGAGCAAAAAAAGCGCTAAGCGCGCAAAGCGCTGAAAAAAAAGCAAATTTAGTCTTAACAATTTGAGTTATTTGTGAAAAAATGCCGAATTTAAGCTTGAAGAGAATTCTTTAGATGGTACTCCGCCGGATATTGTGATTGAGGCACAAAATGCTTGCGATAGCCTGTTGCCATCTAAATCTAAGGTGAAATATATGGCAGCTTTGCAAAGTTTTCTTCAGTGGAAAGTTACTAAAAAGGCGTCGTCATTTTCAGGGCAAGTATTTTTGGCATATTTCAATGAACTCGCTACTAAATATAAGCCTAGCACGCTATGGTGTATAAAGGGTGTAAAACACCTCTTAACGAAGCCGAAAGGCAGTGGTTCTCCTTGTCATTGCGATATTTTTTTTGTTCTACACCATACCTGGGAACCTTCTAGTTACGGAGATATTAGGGGTCAAACTTCCAACTTTTCGACAAGTATTTTTTTTAATACAAGTTTTTAATGTAAGATTTTTACTTTAAACACCTCAACGACCCCCGTACTATTCAATCCGTCCATCAGCACAATGTTTTGAGTGCGTTACATTGAGTTCTACAACAAAACATGATTTTACAGCCCCCAAAAAAAATTTGTTTCCCAGCAATGATTTTTGCGTAAAGTTACTTAGTTTCATGTACAGAATGCTTGGTTGACGGCTTCGTGATGAGGTGATTTACACCGTGTATATTCCATGCTAAAAAGCACGGTTCTGCAAAATCACGGTGTTAACCTAGAAACATATTGCAACCTGACTGCATTTCTAAAAAGACACTCCGTCGGATATATTGGACAAAAATCAAAAGTATTGTCTCCAAATGAAGTTGAAAACTTTTTGAAAGAAGCTCCGGATAACCAGTATTTGGCAACAAAGGTCAGTAGTTGAATCAATATCTAATCTATAAAACCTTACCTAGGCGCTACGTCTGTACGCTAAACGACATAAGCTTATCTAAACTGTGTTTTATCTCGTTGCAGGTTGCGTTAATTTTCGTGATTAATGGTACATGTAGACGTCAGGAACTCTGTAATATAAAAACAAAAGATATCGAAAATCATGGCGATTTGCTTCTGGTCAAAATCCCACACACTAAAAACAATGTTCCGCGATCATTTCCATTCACGGTCCTTTTTATAACATAGTAAAGAAATACGAAGCTCTACGTACCACAAACACAACAAATGATCGCTTTTTTCAGAACTATCAAAAAGGTAAATGTATGGCTCAAACTTTTGGTGTGAACAAATTTGGTGCTATGCCAAAGGAAATAGCAAAGTTTTAAGGATTACCAGATGCGGAGTTTTACACCGGACATAGCTTTAGAAGAATTTTAGCTACATTGCTTGCTGATGCTGGAGCTGATATATTGACATTCAAATCAAATCAAATCATTTATTTTTGCAGAAAACACTGTTACAATGGTGTTAAACAATTTACATGTTTCAAGTGATTCTACCATAAGGCATGCAAACTTTATAGAATCCTAGTTTATCAAAATCAACACTGACATTAAAGCATATACAATTAGATCGGAATATTCCATGACATTAAATTAATGCAATGACAATTTATAATACAGATTAATGATTTATTACATTAAAACGTCATGGCGGATGGCTGTCTAATACTGTTGCTGAATCATATGTCGAAGACTCTATAAGCAACAAGACGAACATTAGCGCCAAAATAACACAACGAATAAATTTGGAGCCAGCCCCTAAGAAGTTTTGCCTTGAACCGTACCCTTCTACTTCACATACCAGTAATGATTTGGCACCTCATAAAACTACTGAACAGTTATCAGAACATCTTTCCCAACATTCACTCAAAACAGTGAAATTGGTGAACTTTTTAATAATAACATTTCACAAACCGTAAAAATGCCAACAAAATCGGCTGTATATCATTTCAATTATTGCACCTTTAATAATTCAGTTATGTTTCAATAATTAAATATTTTTATGACAAAAATACGTAGGTATCGTTTTATTATTTTATTTCTTCGAAAGTGTATTGAAAAACGTCGTGACACGTGGGAATTTGTTATTGCGTTTCTCGGCCCCATAATACCCTCGCCTTACGGCTCGGGTGTTCATTCGGCCTCGCACGCAATAACAAACTTTCCGCACTTTTATCAAAATGTACTATTGTGGGTTACTTTTATTCCTACACCTAATATTGTATACTTACCTAAACGATATGAACCGACTTCAATTTGTCGGAATCATTTTTTGATACGTTCAGCGGTAATTCCTTACCACGAAGACCAATTTCGATGATTTTTTTATGTTGGAAAGGGGGCCAACTTGATCAAAATATGAGTCTAGCCAGACCGCCTAGCTAGGGTCTGGCTAGGCTCATATTTTGATCAAGTTCTGATTCATTCACCTTCAATAATACGTGTTTCTTGATGAAGTTATAATAGCATACTTACTACGTCCCACATCAGATAAGTAAGGATACAAATGGTATGATTTTTTGTGGGAATTGTGGGATACAACAACTAAACAAAAGTCAATCTCGATGTTTTTATTTATAAGTTTTATTCATATGTAAAAAAAGGAGCTGGTGGCTAAATAATAACAGCCACAACGGTCGATCTTTAAGGTTAAGCCGTGCTTGCCGAGGTTGGTCCGTGGATGGTTCGACCATAATTACATACCGAGTTTCCTCCGTGCTCACGAAAAATACTTTATCCTGATCTCAAAAGTAATACTGAAAGTTGAAACATTTATTTTTCAAAACCTGCAATATCTTGCTGGACAAAGGTACCTCATTGCTTTCCAGTATTCCCTGTACTTTGCTTTCTCCGGCAGATTTATAAACGTACCTAAGTCACGCCTGCGTTGCCACAGCCTAGGCCTCCATAGGCAACAACTGCACTCTTCCATCATACACTGCGGTTAAGGTTCTGGCCCATCTGTCACGATACATTCAAAAGGATATCTTTGTATTTTTTTATGTCAGGCTCTGTCCTAATGCTGGGTAAAGGCTTTCCCAGCCTCCCAGCCTTCCTTAGTTTTTATTAGATCTCTTACAAAAACAAGTCATTTTTTGTAAGAGAAGTTTCTCGCCAAACTTTACAGTTTGATGGCGAGAAGCGCTCGTTTATTATACTTAACTTAAAATAAGCTTAATTTAAAACTGGACAGCAGAGGAGATTGGAAGAAAAAAAAAGTGTTGCGCCGAGCCCAAGTAACAAGGGAGAAGGGCAGGAAGATGACCCAGGATCAGATAATAATAAAATAAATGTTCGGTGATAAATTAACTTTTGCGAATGGACAACAAGAACGTGTTATTTTTGGCTTTTACCAACGATCAGTTAGGGAACGGGTTAACGAGTCTAAATCGTCACTCCAGCCTGTCAACTATTTGATTTTTCCCGCACATCTATCCTCATTCATCCTAAAATTGTGACCCACCCAGTCCCATTTCAAGTGACAAAAGGATAAGTAAAAAAAAAAACCGTGTCAATATTACAAAATCATCATTTATTACTTAATAAAATTTCCAACATTCATTGCCGACCTTGACAGTTTTCGCAGGACAGCTAAAATCTTGCCAAAAAGGTCCAACACTCATTTGAATCGGAACCTGTTTAACTCGCATTCCGTTTTCTCTCAATATCTTCCTTATTTCCTTAGCACTTACAGGCACTCCGTTAATGACATTGCTTTCTGCACTGACGGCATGAAATCTCCTGTGAACAGTGGTTTGAAGGGACAAGAAACTGACAGCCAGAGAGATTATCAAACATCCCGCAGACAGTAAAGTAGCGATGACTAGCACACACAGCATAGTAGACCCTTGCATTATGATGCAGCAGAGTCGCAGTTATGCTTACACTAACCAGTGAGCGCTTCCGTGATCCCGGCTTGACTATTAATTATCTAAATATTTGCCACATTTATATACAGGACTGTATCAGTATGGTCTTTAAGTATTCCATTCGACGCAGACATGTACCTAGTCGTGCGCGCACGACGATGTGCGAGCGCCCAATTTTATACTTAAAGGCTAAACAAATACAGTCCTTTATTCAGTGACACCAAAAAATTGAAAGCTTGGTGGAAACGGACTCAACTGCGAAACTTTCCAGATGAGAATCTGTCCAGTTGCTCTGGAGGGATAGTAGCCTTCCCCTATTAAACTTGTGTGACTTATGCAAACCTGGCACAATGTAGATACACAACACCTAAAGTTTACCTTTGGGAAAAACAGGCGTGTCGTTATGCCATTTGTGTAACTTACTGTAAAAAGTTTAAGTTATATTATCAAATCCCAAGCAATCCCAAGTGTGTGGTCAAGCACTCTCTTTCATCACTCTCATAATTCGATGGGAAGATCATCCAACCCGACCGAAGAAAGATCAGGCAGAACGATTTTGCGATATGACACGCCAGTGACCCAGACCCTGGTGGCGTATCATATCGCAAACTTTCAAACTTCAGACTGAAAGCCCAAATAACACTGCACGGTCCGACCTCATGTCTGTCAAGTCTGCGTCTACAGCCAGGAGACCAGCAAGGGCTTATTGAATAAATCATCATCATCAGCCTACAGCAGTCCACTGCTGGATATAGGCCTCTATATCGCTCGCCACGTAACTCGATTCTCGGCAACTCTTATCCAGTTGCTACTAGCCACCCTGCGAAGATCGTCGCTCCACCGAGCTTGAGGGTGTCCCACCTTATCGTACAATAAAGTTACGACTGATTACTATAAAACTATGAAAACGTCGTTTCCGACAAGTTTTGAGCGGCTTTGTCGCTACGGTTTCACTAGTAGGATAGGCAATCAGGTTGTATCACAGAAATAACACGAATCATTGAATCTATATAACATGTTTAATGAAGTTAAAACAAAACAAACTTAATTTTATGGGGCAGGGCAGTTGCCCAATAACGTTTTCCAACAACAACAACGGTTAAGATACCTGACGTTACTGCCCCATCTCAATTAAACACTCTGAATTGTACTCTACAGATAAAAATATACATACAAACATACTCTCAAAAAACTTAACCCTACTTCTGGCGCAGTCGGGTAAAAAGTGATATAAGTTTTTAAACTGACATGGTCACTAATACTATCAAAACATAGTAAATATCCCGTTACAAGTGTTATTGATTGGGTAAAAAGTCTGAGGTGTACTTCGCCTCCTTTTCATGTCTTCTAAAATTTCTATAAATTTTTGGATTACATCAACCTCGTCCTCTTCATCTGCTGGTTTTTTATCAGTAATGCTTGTGGTTGTTGTTGTAGGAGAACTACCTATTTGTCGAACTATCTTGTCACCACACCATCGACTTCAGGTGTCGCAGTTGTTGGTGCAGGCGACCCTTCGACTTTAGGTGTCGCAGTTGTTGGTTCAGGCGACCCTTCGACTTTAGGTGTCGCAGTTGTTGGTGCAGGCGAACCTTTGACTTTAGGTGTCGCAGTTGTTGGTGCAGGTGACCCTTCAACTTTAGGTGTGGCAGTTGTTGGTGCAGGCGACCCTTCGACTTTAGGTGTCGCAGTTGTTGGTGCAGGCGATCCTTCGAATTTAGGTATCGCAGTTGTTGGTGCAGACGACCCTTCGACTTTAGGTGTCGCAGTTGTTGGTGCAGGTGACCCTTCGACTTTAGGTGTGGCAGTTGTTGGTGCAGGCGACCCTTCGACTTTAGGTGTCGCAGTTGTTGGTGCAGGCGAACCTTCGACTTTAGGTGTCGCAGTTGTTGGTGCAGGTGACCCTTCGACTTTAGGTGTGGCAGTTGTTGGTACAGGCGACCCTTCGACTTTAGGTGTCGCAGTTGTTGGTGCAGGCGATCCTTCGAATTTAGGTGTCGCAGTTGTTGGTGCAGGCGATCCTTCGAATTTAGGTGTCGCAGTTGTTGGTGCAGACGACCCTTCGACTTTAGGTGTGGCAGTTGTTGGTGCAGGCGACCCTTCGAATTTAGGTGTCGCAGTTGTTGGTGCAGGCGATCCTTCAACTTTAGGTGTCACAGTTGTTGGTGCAGGCGACCCTTCAACTTTAGGTGTCGCAGTTGTTGGTGCAGGCGATCCTTCAACTTTAGGTGTCACAGTTGTTGGTGCAGGCGACCCTTCGACTTTAGGTGTCGCAGTTGTTGGTGCAGGTGACTCTTCGACTATAACTGTCATTGTTGTTGGTGCAGGCGACTCTATGCTTTCAGGTTTCGCAGTTGTTGTTGTAATAGGTTTCTGTGGTTTACTTATTTTCGTTTTCATAGCCTCTAAGAGTTTATTAAATGTCTTACTGAAAGCGATGAAATTGTCGATAATTTCGTCTTGGTTTTCATTAGGTGTCACGGTTGTTGGTGCAGGCAACCCTTCGACTTTTGGTGTCGCAGTTGTTGGTGCAGGCGACCCTTCGACTTTAGGTGTCGCAGTTGTTGGTGCAGGCGACTCTTCGAGTATAACTGTCATTGTTGTTGGTGCAGGCGACTCTTCGCTTGCAGGTGTCGCAGTTGTTGTTGTAATAGGTTTCTGTGGTTTACTTATTTTCGTTTTCATAGCCTCTAAGAGTTTGTTTAGTGTCCTACTTAAAGCGGTGAAATTGTCGATAATTTCGTCGTAGTTTTCGTAATCCTCTGTTTTGGGTGGATCTTGAGACGTACCATTTTCACTACCACCAGTCGTTTTTGGTTCCACTTGTGCACTTTTTGCTTTTATAGGGTCCGTAATCGTTGTTGATGTTACAGGGTCCACAGGTATTGTTGCTTTTACAGGGTCTACATTTGTTTGTCGGGGATGGTTTGCTCCGAGGGTCAAGAAGAGTATTAGACCCACTGCTGCCACCGAAGCCGCGAGGAGTATCAAAATCAGTTTAGTAGACAGCTTCATGGTTACTGCGTTGAACGATTACATGAATTATTAAGCGCAGTAACTAAGTAGAGCTCTATCGTGATCCTTGTTTTACTAGATTGCTCGAAATATTTTCCGCATTTATAAACCTTTATCTACGTATTGTTTCCTGTGATACTGGAGTTTTACTTGCGTACATGGTGTATAATCACCGTTTGATAATTAAAAAAACCGGCCAAGTGCGAGTCGAAGTTGTCCACTGAAGTTCTCACAGTTTCACAATCGGAATGCAGGACGACCAATAAAGCTAACATAACCAGTTTATCGGATCTATTACAGTACGGGAAACCTAAACAAAGCGATGCCACGTTATACTGGAAACTTCAAGCTTCATCGAAATTTAAAAAATAAGCAAACTAAACAGCATAAAACTGTTAAAAAAATAGAACACTATTTATAAAGATTGGTGTAAGTACTAACTTTAGGCATAATTTACATTAATTCGCATCTGGAAATAAATTTAAAGAACAACGACAAAGGTTTTTGTAGTGGCAAGTTGGCAACATGTGCTTAATCTTTATACCGATGCCTGTTGGGATCGTGAAACTGTCGGTGCTAGCCTATTATTCTGCATCGCGTAGATAATGCAGAAAATGATAAAAATGTCCTGTGATTATACTACTAATATTCGAATAACTTTTTGTATGTAGACTGAGAACATCATGAGGTAGTATTGTCCGCGCCACTCTGTGTAAACTTGTTTCAACTTAAACCTTTCATATGAAATATTTCCTGAATTCGGCCTTAATCAAAGAAAATATTTATTTTCTAATTTTACTTATAACTTGCAAAGTATACTGGTATGTATTATTATATTCTCAAACTTCCGATTTCAAGCTGATTAGCATAAGTGGATGATGGAACAGCGTGAGTCAATGGGTTCTGTTTTGCATTTACGGAACGGAACCCTAAGGAATGACTTGGGCATACCCAAAAAAACTACTTGTGATTAAATAATTAAAACATTTTTCCTGAAAGGTCTTATTTATTGAATAACTAGCTGTTGGCCGCGAGTACGTTCGCGTGGAAATTTTGAAGTGTATGTGTGAGAAAAAAATTGTCTACGACCTATTCTCAGACCTACTAAATTTACGCATAAAATTCATAAAAATCGGTCAAGCCGTTTCGGAGGAGTTTCATAACAAACACTGTGACACGACATTTTTATATATTAGACTGCCCGCGGCTTTGCTCGCGTGGAGTTTGGCAATTGCCCACGTGTGCGTTACCCCCGCAAAATAATGTCGATTGTCATTGTGTCATGTCATTTAAATGTTATAGATATTCATTTAATTGTTGCCCGCGGCTTTACTCGCACGTAAGTGTAAGTATAGAATAAATAGTTGTGTAAAAGTCTGTGATTTTCAAAGTAAGAAGCCAGAGAATTCATTCTAGTTAGAAAAAAGTATATTACTTAGTTTTTTTTTAAATTTCAGATTGTTAGGGACCTAAATGGGTTGAACCGGAATTTATTTTATACATGTCTTCCGTAATACGATGCCGTAGCTCAAATGCCCCGGTCAACCATCGGTGGATGAATGAGCATTTTTTAAATTCAAAAGTACAGCTAAACAAAACTATTTAATTCCCGGGAAGCAATTTTAATAATTAATTATTCTAGGAACACTTTGTAAATGACGTTTGCGGTGTTTCCTTTTGGGGCTTAAGTTAGTCGCAGAGCTCACTCCGGGGCATGCAACATAAAACTGCCCATGTGAGAACTGGGAACTAGGTTATCCTAGGGGAGGATATTGAGACATTGTGTTTGTTGTTGTGGTTTTAAATATCATTATTTGCATATTAAAAAACGAGGTCAAAATAAAAATGGCAATATGGCGCCAGAAAATTTTCCTCGGTGCCATCCTGGATTTTCATTCTGACCTCATTTTCTTTATAAGCGACCCTGAAATCCACGGTAACGACACCCGTGAAGGAAAAACCGAAAGTTTTCTTCAGCGCAATCTTGTTTCTTTAGACCTCATATTCATTGTCAGCGACCCCGAAAACCACGAAAACGACACCCAAGAAGCCATTTTTAAGTCCAATTGAAGTTTGGCTTTGTAAATCTGATGATCTAGCAAGTTATTGAGTTGCTTTTGTGGATCAACAGTAACAATTTGAAGTCTTTTTTTAACAATAAATGGCTCTTGACCTTAATCTAGTGCTGAGGACAGACATGAGGTCAACGATGGAACGAGCTAACCCAAAATAAGCTTATCAACTCGTGATATAAATATATTGGGGTCATATGAAATCGGGAAAACTGACACAGGCAGGTTGCAAGGCGTGATAAAACCCAGGATAGTAGTAGATTTTTTGTTAATTGGTCGAGTGTTGTTTTTAACGAATGTTTGAATAATATTGTAAACACTATTAGTGCTGCTTATCTAAATGCGTAGTTTATTTCAGTTGTAGGTACTAAGATAAGTTAGGTACGGATATAAATGTGACACAACTAGTGACAGGGGCATTACGACTGTGCTAACCAACTTCGACAGTCACCACGACTAGCAAAGAATTCAATTCATTCATCTATTTAATAAGTTATTGTTATCAAAATGCAAGCATCCACTGCGCTGTGTTTGATACTCGTTACAACTGTGGGAGCCATAGGAAACACTATAAACGAGAGTGATATCAAGAAAATCGGAAACATTTACATTTCGGATTGTTATTTAAGTACTATGAATCCCGGAGAAGTGAAAACGAAGACAATTAGCCATAGAAATACCGATCCTGCTGTAGCTAAACCGGAAAGCGAGAACATTTACATATGGGATAGTGCCAGTGCTCCGAAACCACCGCAAGTACACCAACTTTATGAAAGGTCTTTTATTAATATAAATCGTTATAGCATTACGATACGAAACGTCCGCGTAAGAGACCATTGTATAGCGGATGACTGCTTACCGAAAGAAAAAAGAATTATTGAAGTAAAACCAACCGAAGGGTTTAGGAACGTACCAGAAGGACGAGCTCCTGCTTACACAATTATGGGTGAAAAGTGGGACATTTACCTCATGGATTGTCATTTAGACAGCAGCACTTCCGCTCTTGGAACTACAACTACAGAGAACATCTACATCAGAGACGACAGCGCTACCGAACAGCTACCCAAACAAATGACTGTTATTGACACTAAAAGTTACAATGTAAAGATTGAAAATGTGTATGACTTTGACCATTGTATAATTGCTGATGCTCCATGCTGGCCGTACGAAAAAAGAACTATTGAAATAACAGCAACTGCATGATATAAACTGTTTCTTGCTTATTTAGTGTCATGTTAAAGTTAAATAAAAAGATAAATAATGCTTTTTTATAAGTCTCCACCTTTTATTTATCCCACCTGAAATGAAATATCAGTTACAGACACATTACAGGCACATTAAATGTGCCGGAAACTGTAAAATTCTCCCAATCAACCATGAACTTTAGTTTTTAACGATAAAATTGAAAATCTATGAAATAAAATTGACAGATTGTTGTACCTTGATGTGCTGGCGTCTGTACTCTATTTCTGCGAAAAACGTTGTCATCCCTATTTTTTTATTCAAAAAGTTTTTCCTTTTATCATCATTCTTTTGCCTTTATCCCAATTTATTTGTGGTCGGCGCAGCATGTCTTCTTCTTCCATACTTCTCTATTACTTGTCATCTCATCTGATACCTCCTTTCTTGCCATATCATCCTTCACATAGTCCATCCATCGTTTCTTTGGTCGTCCTCTGCTCTTATATCATCCACATTCATACTCAAAACTCTCCTCATGACATTTTCCTCATTCCTCCGCATCACATGCCCACACCACGACAACCGATTACCACAAATCTAGATTATCACAGGCACCACTGTCAGACTTCCTCTTATGTACTCATTTCTTATTTTATCTATTCACGTAACACCACACATCCCCCTTAGCATTCTCATCTCGGCCACATGCAAGTGCCTTTAATTCATGTTTTTTGTGGCCCAATATTCTGATGATTCAAAACGATTTTCCTTGTAACAAAAAATAAAAAGGCAACATTTGTTGAACTCTTGTTAGTTATTTAATTCAAATAGTCAAAATAAAAACGCCGTTTTAAAATATTTTTTATCTTGTTGTTGCTAAGCGGTACTTTTTACTCCCTGTCCTGTTAGTCTCGTGGTCACAAGTGGGAGTGCTGTGAATGGGTTCGATTTCAAGGTCGGGATAATTGTTGTTGGGTTTTTCCATTAGCAATTCCTCAGTAGCAGCCTGGAGTTTGACAGTTCGTGGTGCGATCCGCGAGTCCGTCCGTTAAGCCGTTGGTCCTTGATCTTTCCCCGGTCGTGTCGGATTGCTGTTTCATCGGACGATACGAGTAAGGAAGAGGAAGTATACACCTGTGTTTTCGCATACACTTGCGCGCTGTAATTCTCACCCGTCTCTTGATACCTTCAGTATATCCTTGATAAAGCGTGAATGAGTTGATGATAGTATTTCAAATGTTTAGTTTAAATTTCAATTATGTAGTAGGCTATATTGAATGTATGCAAGCCTCGAACCAATAAGACGAGTTAAAACAATAATTTGGATATTAGCCTGGTTGTTTCTCTGTTAAAATAATAAATGTATAATTTGTAGAAAATAATTTTATTTGTAACCAAAAGCACTTCACTTCTTGTTTTAAGTGTACTTGACCAACCTCCAGGTCAAAAACGTTTTTAAAACAGAGAATAGGCATGGGGGATGAGGGATTAACCCGAAAAGAGGATTCCTATAAAAGACCCACGGGTAGACCCTTTTTATAAGCTCTTATATAACTTGCTTTGTTAGTTGGTTAGGTAGATACGAGTAGTGAGTACGAGTATGTATTGGTTAAATTTAGCATTTGAATTTCAAATCAGTTCCCAAACCGATTGAGCTGAAATTTTGTACACACCTTCTCTTGGTTCTGGTGACAATATATTTTTATGACAGATATGACGTGATATTGCAGCCAGGATCGTCTCCACACTAGAGAGCTCCTCAACGGTTAATAGCCCGGACGAAATTTTGTTTACGCGTTCAATGTTGTTGTTTTTGATAGATAAACCTTATTTGCTTCTTTTTTTCTTGTAATACCTTTTCCCGTGGGATAATTTTTACCTCCATGCGGGTGAAGCCGCGGTCAAAACTTAGTCACCTAAAACTTTTGTGGGCTTTGAAGTATTTTGATAGTTCGTTTCAAGTAGAATCCGTTATAATAGTCACAAATTCATTTAAATATCATCATCATCTGCCTAGCCTTTTCCCAAACTATGTTAGGGTCGGCTTCCAGTCTAGCTGGATGCAGCTGAGTACCAGTATTATATATGGAGCGACTGCTCTGACCTCCACAACCCAGTTATTACTGGGAAATACGATGCTCCTTCATAAGAATAGTTGTCAGACTAGATCTACAAATGACAGCCGGGGCCACCGGCTTAACGTGTTTTCCGGAGCACGGAGGAAGCTCGGTATGTATTGGGTAGTTTCATCCATGGACCAACCTAGGCAAGTGCTTGAAGATCGAACCGAGCGTCTGCTGTTATTTAGACACAAGCTTCTTAGTCTAGAAAAACGGAGCTATAAGTATAAAATGTATGATTTAAAACTTCATGAAATCATGTTCATATTGATAAGACAGTGGTCATCGCTAACATTTAACCTTTTTCTAAGTCCAGCTGATAACAACTTTATCAGAGTATTTGAACAACATATGATCACATTTATAGAAAGAGACAACTCTTGTTTCCAATCCAAACTAATTTCCACATAAACGAATGTACTTACACAACCTAAAATAAATTTAATGCTTACTGCAAATACAGTTGATTTCAGAATGTTCACTACTTTGAATATACCATATTGAAGTTGTAATGTAAAGTGAACTTTATTTGGGTGTGCTAAAGTTGTGTTTTTTTTAATAAACTTACCCACATTTCGAACGTAGTATACAGTAGTTTTGGCCAGTTTTATTCGTCTATCGGCAGCGCACAAGTGAACACATAAGATGAAGCTCTGGTACATATTACTGGTAGTTTTGGCATCACTATGTTCTGCTCTAACAGCGCCGGCGCCTATCATTCCGTTTAAACCAGCTGAGTGTCCTCGGGGCTACAAGTGGGGTTCAGATGGAAAATGCTATTGTTACAGGTTAGTGAGTAGGTAACTCTTAAAAATTATAACTGTGAAATAAATGTCGGCAGCAAAATTCCGCAGACTGAAATTCTTTTGTCTTTTTCGTGTGGTTAGTACTCAGCCTGATGACAGAGTTTTTATGCCGCCCATGGGCCTCTGACTTGGCTTTAACATGCCATCAAGAAATATCTCTCATGCAGGAATGCTGGTTTCCACACTATGTTTTCCTTCACCGAAACTAATGATAATTATACAATACTCTCATGAATCCGAGAGGTGCGTGCCTTAGGTTCGAACTCGTGACCTATGACTTGTCAGTCCGATGATCACATTTCTAGCCTATCGCTGCTTTTAAACAAATGAAAAATGATCTGAAGTTTATTTTATTTGTCGTTGATTCCAAAAACAAATAACCATCAACTTCTATTACATATGATGTTAAGATTCGATACCCATCATGACTGTAGTGTTGCTAACTTGTTTAGTTGCACCGCGATGTATGTAACGCGATGTATGAGCTTTTCATTTAAAGTTAGTGAAATATCTGGTGCATTTTATTGATATTTTGGAGTGCATATTATTACGACTTGAAAGCTGCAACACACTGTGAAACAGTGGTTATTTCATTTGGTTTTCTACAGAACCATTTTATTGGTATCCTTATATTATAAATGTAATAGTAACTCTGTGAAATCACGGGTCAATCAAGGGTCGGCTTTGACTCCTTACTTCTGCCTGTTGATTATGGACGCTTTGACATCGGACATACAGGTCGTCGGCGAACAGCATGCACCAGGATCAGAACAGGTTCAGAACAATGGTTCTTGTTGGTAAAAATGGCCCAGAGGTCCAGAGCAGATAGGAGAAATGACAACAGAAGCTGGAGAATGTTGGATTGAAAATCAGGAGAACCAAAACCGAATACATATTCTGCAATTTCTTGTAGTCATGGCGCTAGATGGCGCGTTTCTTTCTTTCTGCTCCGACTTTCAGTATCTCGGTTCACTCGTGCAAAGCGATGGCGAAATAGATCGTAGTGTTAAGCACAGAATAAACATTGGATGGATGAAATGGCGGCAGGTCACGGGAACTATCTGTAACTCCCGCATTCCCCTTAAACTTAAGGGAAAGATTTATAAAACAATGGTGAGACCTGCTGTCTTGTATGGATCAGAATGTTGGGCCAGAAATGAGTACATAAGGGGAAGTCTTAAATTGGCGCCAATGACTCAAAAGATGTGTGGTAATCGGTTGTCGTGGTATGGGCATGCGGAGGAATGAGGAAAATGTCGTGGGGAATGTTTTGAGTAAGAACGTGGATGGGTATATAAGATAAGAGTATAGGAAGACCAAAGAAACGATAGATGACTGTGTGAAGGATGATATGGCAAAAAAGGAGGTTCTCATGAGATGACAAGTAGTAGAGAAGTATAGAAGAAGAAGACATGCTGCGTTGATCCCAAATAAATAGGGATAAGGGCAAGAAAATGAAAATAAACTTTGTGAAATAAGTCATGGAAATAACTCTGTGTGTTTGTACAAACGTTTTCATAACATTGTGTTTTTATGACAACCAATACCATAATATATTTGGGTACATAGCTTGACAAGAATTGAGTAACGAGGACCTATATATTTAATTATTATATTTTTCAGGTCCGATGTGTGTGCGGGGACCATATAGACAGTGAAGATAAATCTACAGGGAAAGTTTGGAGAAGTGACTGCCACGAAAAATTTTAATAAGAGAAAATAAATACAGTGTCTAATATTCATTTTAAATAGGGTTTTTTTAAAAGCCGAAAACTCATTTATTTTTCAAGTTATACAAATTTTATTACCATTATCGCAGAATCCTTTCTGACAGTAGCCTGCAATGTTAAAAATTTCATTTTAGTCACGATTGCAAAACAAAAACACTACGTAAACTAAACGGATGGGTGAAGGTCAGTCTTAGTCCGGATCTAAGACTATTAGTTCTATGCAACGCTAAGAAAAGGTTATAAAAACATGTTTTTAATATAAATACAATAAAAACATGTTTTCGTAACCTTTCGCTATCTCCAAAGATTAACCAGGTATTATCCAAATCAAAAATTTATCACTATAATGAAGGGAAGAACAAGTGAATCTCGGCTTCGTTAAGCGATTTTTTATCTTATATAAACATAACTTGACACATGCACAGATAAAGTGACTTGCTAGGAGTGAATCTATTAAGAGTACTGTGCACATTAATACAGAGTAATCTAACGACACGTAAGATAACAAGTTAAAAAAGTTTTCTAACAATTTCATATCATGTCTACTCCATAATGTTTCTTAAAGATCACTTTCAAGGTTAGTTATTATCTATCGGGCGTTATGTAACTAACAAACATAAACAGATGCAATCTACAATGTTGTTGTTTTACTAATTAAACTAAAAGAATAGTTTCATCATTACAAGATGGAAGGCCCACCGACGCTATAACGGTAACCACGTATGCAGCACCCGTATACTTCGATTATTTAAAAAAAAACGACCGTTTTTTACAAAACTTAAATACTACATACATGGTTAAAAAGTATGGAACTGCATTTTGTTAAAATTACCCTTGAAAAAAGTGTTGCCGCGCCTCGGAAAGCCGATAAGCCGTTGGTCCCGGCTGTCATTTGTACATCTTTAACAGTCGTTGTAAGTAGTCAGAACCCAAAAGTCTGACATCCAGTCATACCAAGGGGTATCGTATTACCCAGTTACACTGGATTGTGGAGGTCAGATAGGCAGTCGTTTCATGTAAAATACTGGTACTCAGCTGCATCCGGTTAGAGTGGCAGCCGACCCCAAGATAGTTTGGGAAAAGGCTAGGCAGATGATACCAATAAAAAAAAATAGTGCGTGGAGTCTCTCTGCGCGGAAGAAGTGAAACTTCGTAATACTACACGCATGCGTTCGAGTGTCACGCATTCACTCTCGTTATTTTATTGAGCTTCTAAATAATATTTTATTGTTTTATTGTTGTTCACTTTTTATTACATAAGTTTATCGAGGTTATTCTACTCATGGAAATTGAGCGAAGGCTGGTCACACCGAAGAGTCGAATGCATGACTATTTGCACGCCATCTTGCGTACCTAGTAGAACTACGTAGTCACAAATCTTGTAATAGCGCCATCTCTTAGTAGGTAATAGAAAATATTCTCCCTCCATTAGAACGTTAAACTTGTTGGAAGTCGCATAAGAAGTTTCACTTCAAAAAATCTATTGGGGGAAGTTCAGTTCATAATAACGTACTGAACACGTGGTAAAGGTTTTCTCAACGGTGTCCTTTCTACGCAGTATAGTGATTGATTGGTTTTCGGCATTTTGTTTACAAAAGGTCGTGACCGGAAAATTCTTATACATACCACACATCTGTAGAGTAAAACAAAATACACGGAATATTTGAAAGGTGTGTGAGTTTATGTCATAAAAATGTATGATTTTCTTTTGTGTCTCGGTTTGAAACCAACAATAATGGGGGGGGGGGGGGGGGTTACCTTGACGTTTTTAAGCATGATTGTTTTAATCTCACTCAGGTGTGGAAAAGAAACGGAGCTATAGAGGACGTCTAGTGCCATTTCTTTCCTACTCTGGAATAATATTAAAACAATACAGTCTTTAAGACGTCAAGGTAGGCCAGCTGATCCCTGTCAACATTCCATTTAATGGAAATCAACAGATCTACATAAAGTTTACTTTGGAGAGACACAGTGATATTAAATAATCGATTCATTTATTAAAATCAGACACAATTCCATATGCTAGTAGGTAGATACACTCAAAAATAATGTTAGAAACCAAAGACTCTAGGATACAAATACACGCCATACAATGCCAACTATTGTAACTAAATTAAACAAAAAGCCAACATGTCATTAAAATATAAATGATTGAAATATCTTTCATGTCATTTGAAATCCCATTGTTACTAAATTCAATAACATCATATTAAAAAAAAAGTTAAATGAAATATAATTTTATGTATAAATTAATTAAAATCATATAAATAAAACAAACATCTTTTAATTTTGCGTCATATGAAACAAACGGTTTTTAGGGCCGAAAAGGTCAATGTGTGGTGAACAAGGATAAACAAAAGTGGTGTGGAGTCTACGAGGTGCCATTTGAAATAAATAAATAATTATTAGAAGTTTATGCCTATTAAAATATAATGACGGATTTCACTTAAAGTCTAATCATGAACCGAAATAAATATTAGGTTTTGTACCAGTGTGTCGGTTAGCCATAAAATTCTTCATAGTCGATAAAATCTGATATTGTTGGAGGCCTGAAAAAAAACAGAAAATATTTAACTAGCGACCCGTCATATTCTTGACATTTTGTTGGACCTGAGATCGAACCTGGGACCCCATACTCAGTGCAGCAGTCACTCTTACGATTATGATTCCGATGCCGATGGGGTGGTCTTAAATACAATATGATTATTTAAAACAAAATTGATCCAACTTAAATACGCCATCCTATTTGCGGGAACGCTTTTTCTACTCTCGTCCTTTAGATGCACCTTGCAGGTCGCATCTTAGGCAACTCCTTAAATCCCCTCCCCATTCTACCGACTTCTACTCCTACTCCTTTACTGTACACGCTGTGCGGTTGCGGAACTCACTGCCGCTAGACAGTTTTCAAGAGAAGAGTGAAAGAACATTATCTTTCCATTCCGTCATAGTTGCATAGGTATTTATTTTAATTGTATTTTATTATAGTTATATATTTTGTTTTTGTATGTAAAAGTAAGGTATGTTCTTATATCGTATTTTATATTTGAAATAGTTATTTCCTTTATGTTTTATGTATTCTATTTTCTGTTCTTCTTTTACACACTTAGTCTACATCTCTTTTTTTTATTATCTCCTTTCGCAGGTATGCTGGAAGAGATTTCTTCAGAAATAAGCATTACCTTTGTACCTATTTTGTTTCCCTTTCTTCTTTTCTGTATTTAGTGTGTACATAAATTGTTAAATAAATTAAATACTTACAGGCATCTTCCTGACAGCAACTGGGGTGCGCCACCTGGGCACACGAACATGGGCAGTACGAAAGCTAATAAATTGAAATAAAATAATATAATTTAAAAACTAATATTTTTAAATTTTATATCGGATTTCCCTTAAAAACTATTTATGGGCCCAAATACACCCTAATAGACCGGTCCGCATGACGAGAACCTCGTGAAAGCCGAGAAAGATAAGCAAATCATGTATCTTGACTTGGCTCACGAGGTTGTCGACATGTGTAATGTGGACCCAGCGATCATTGTATCTACCGATAGTCGTATCAGCCTCGACCTGATACCTGATGCGGTTCTCGTTAGTCATCAAATCAAGGGCTTGATTCAGAAATAGCTATAGGTAGTCTTGGACACGGCTCGTGTTATTAGGAGGTTCCTTTCTCTGGAGCCCTGACCGCCGGTAGCTTGGACCCTGTGCCCGGTGGGCTACAATTTTTATATTTCTGTTTTTTTTTTTTATGTCAGGAAAATTAAAAAAAAACATTTGAATAGAAATAAATAAAGGACTATAGTAGAGACCGGAATATAATTATGCAACTTATAATGCCTAATATGCATCATAAATGCTCGAAATATGCACAACAAAAATGATCAAATATGCAATATAACATTTAAATAAGTAATGTTTTTTTAACAAGGTTATAAAAAATTGCATACGAGTACATTGACGTAATTTTAAAAGCACTCATGTATATCTTTCCCAACAGCTTACAAACTAAATTTAAGTATTCTTAATTACCAGCACCATAAGGTTCCCAACATACCGTCATAATTAATTGAGATCCCAGTAGTTGTCTCCTGGTAGTTCGCCTTACTGTCATCATTATGAAGTGGCCAATATCGTTCTTGAGTGGGCACAGGAGTAGAAAGGAAACGGTTTTTACACGATTCAATCTTTTCACATAAAGCTCTAGAAATGGTTCTTCCAGTGCAGAGGGTAATAACAATCGCACAAGTTGATTTTCAGGGTTAAGCCGCGCTTGGCTAGGTCGGTCTGTGGATGATACCAGTCAGAGGACGAGCTATTACGGCGAATCCCGCGACGAACCTCCTAAACAAGCTAGCAAGGCCTAAAAAATATCCTAACTTCATGAACATTTGTTGGCGTCGGGAATTTGGATATAGCGTCTGTTTTGGGCGACCCTGGTCGAACACCCTCTGAATTAACTTCGTACTCCAGGTAGTCTACACCGTGTAAATCACCTCATCACGAAGCCGTCAACCAAGCATTCTGTACATGAAACTAAGTAACTTTACGCAAGAATTATTGCTGGGAAACGACTTTTTTTTTGGGGGTGTAAAATCATGTTTTGTGGTAGAACTCAATGTAACGCACTCAAAACATTGTGCTGATGGACGGATTGAAAAGTACGGGGGTCGTGGAGGTGTTTTAAGTAAAAATATTACATTAAAACTTGTATTTAAAAAAAAAATACTTGTCAAAAAGTTGAAACTTTGACCCCTAATATCTCCGTAACTAGAAGGTTTCCAGGTATGGTGTAGAACAAAAAAATGAACGCAATGACAGGGAAAACCAGTGCCTTTCGGCTTCGATAATAGGTGTTTTACACGTTTTATTTTGTCATAAAAAAAAATGCATTTACTCATTTTGAGTGTTAAGCCACTTTTTGTCAGCAACCGTAACACCTCCTCCAAACGTACCATCCCCTCATCGAATGACTTGGCCGGGATTAGGATATCATCCATGGAGACCAATGCATAGAATGAAGCAGGTGAATTGTGGATGATTTTATTCATTGTACGCTGGAAGACTGATGGTGCGTTTACTAACCCAAAGGGCATTCTGTTGTACTCGTATTGACCCTGAGGGGTTGCAAACGCAGTCTTCTCTCGAGAACCTTCAGCTATTGGGATCTGATAGAACCCAGACGCTAAGTCGAGAGCAACAAATACTGAACTGCCTGACAATAAGTCTAACTGATCCTCGATACGAGGGAGAGGGTAGTGCTCTTTACCACGTGAAGGGCACGCCACAATAGTGGCGATAAGTCCCCTCTTTGAGGAGTGGCTATAGAGGCGCCATGGCGCCCTCACCATTCGCCTGACGCAGGTCCTCACCGGACACGGTTGTTGTAACGCACTCAAAACATTGTGCTGATGGACGGATTGAAAAGTACGGGGGTCGTGGAGGTGTTAAGTAAAAATCTTACATTAAAATCTTGTATTTAAAAAAAAACTTGTCAAAAAGTTGGAACTTTGACCCCTAATATCTCCGTAACGAGAAGGTTCCCAGGTATGGTGTAGAACAAAAAAATGATCGCAATGACAGGGAGAACCAGTGCCTTTCGGCTTCGTTAAGAGGTGTTTTACACCCTTTATTTAAGTCGCGAATTGATGTGCTTCTTTTGGGTTAGCTTGTTCCATCGTCGACCTCATCTCTGTCCACAGGACAAGATTGAGGTCAGGAAGGCTTCTAATTGTTACTGTTGATCCACACAAGCCACTCAATAACTTGCTGTCCCTAGGATCATCAGCTAATATAAATCAAATTAAATCATTTATTTGCTGGAATATTGGTACATACATGAGGTGATAAATCAACAAAAGTTTAACCGTTCTCACATATTTGTAATTCTCAACGAATTCTGAATGATGTTAGCATTTTGATTTAAAAGAGTGTCCATGGAGTTTTTGCCCATTCTTCTCCATAGAGATCTACGCTTTGGATTGGACACAAGTACTTTTACCAGCTATTATTATTATAGCCTTGTGACTGGGACTGTAGCATCGCGTTTTTTTTTGTTTTATGTCTTTCAAAAGAGCCTACAATAGCTTTGAAATAAATGCTTTGAGTTTGTATGCTCTTTAGTCAGTCGGTATTGTTTAACGTTGCAAAAAAAACAACTTATTTGGAAACTTGCAAAGTTTGAGCCAATATTTATAGAGCTATTTTGCGCCTCACACACTCCACCTCCAGTTGCGCCACCAAGGACGCCGCTCCCTTCCGAATCAACACTGTGCGTCCACGATGTCATTCGCAACAAGAGCAAGTTATCACTTAGGTGCATGTTGCGTCTCTATACCGCAGTGATCCATCCCATCATGATTTCGTATTCGCACATACCAAGCCCCACTTCTTCAGACACTGCAGCACCGATTTCTCCATAAAGTCACAGGCGCCCCCTTTTATAAAATGAAAATCTACATTATAGTATCTGCTTACTACAGATACTTTATACTCACACTTATCATCCATAATCATACTTTTATTGGTTTTACATTAGCATTTTACGAATTGTTCATTTTTATAAATATTTTCTTAGTTTTCTTTGTTGTGACATTGTTTACATCGAACTTGTCAGCTGTCATTTACTTTTATTTTGAATTGTTACCAGCCAAACTCTCTATGAAGGTTTCATTTAGATTATACAGAGTTGATATGACTGAGGGGCATTAAATTACGCTACGTATACTATACGTGTTTAGTATTAATCCGATACGGTATAAAAATAAAAAGCAACCAAATTGAGATTTTTTTTCTTTCAAACAAACTAAATAGCTTACAAATCAGAGTAAAACGCAACCACCCTTTGTAAAGAAATTTCACTGACCTACCAAAGCGGCAAAGTCGCGCGCGCGCGTCTTCTTTTACGCACGGGATGTTTTGCAATGACTTGCGTCAGAGCGGCAACAACGCATCGTAGGTTATACTCAGATTTATCGTTTTAAGGTGCATGACCTATGCGTAGACATAATCAGCTGTTAGGAAAGATACATCGTGTTCAAACGAGGTAACAACTTAAAAAATCATTTGCGACTAAACTACTGCTCCTATATAATTGATTTTTGGTACAGAGCTTGGAAATGGTTCCTAGTATGGGCAGTTTAAAGGAAAGCCCCTCTGTCGTATCAACTCGGTTTATTACTAAAAATTATTATCATCAATTCGTGAGTTCAATTGTTGTATTTTATAGTTAATTGCGAATATTTGCTGTCTAAAGATATTCTGAGTTATATTTATAAAAATATTATGCGCAAGGTTTTTGACCAATTGTTACTGGCTGCTTTGAATACTGGCAGGTTGCGTCTTACTAGAGCGCAGCAGTTTTGAATCTGAGAAAGAAATTTGAAGAAAGAAACGGAGGATCAGGGTATAAAAGGGATTTCTGACGGATGCCCTGGTTCAGTCTGGAGACAAGAAATCAGTTTAGTCTGAAGTTAATAAATCAGCTAAGTCTAGAGTTTGGAGTCAAGATCTCAGTCATATCTTGAGTTTTGAGCAGCCAAGTGGAGTTAAGGAGTGGTCTTCATTTGGTGCTGCCGTGGCTGCAGCTAGCTGCTGTGAGGAAGCTGCTCTGCGAACTGACGAGCCTGGCACTGGGGCTCGGTACGTGTCTGCTGGAAGCAGCTCTGCGAGCTGACGAGCCTGGCACTGGGGCGGTGCGTGTCTGCTGGTGGGTCCTGCCAAGCCGCCCAGCATCAAGTTCGTCGTGGTCAAGCTCATCTTGATCAAGCCAGCTTTCTACATCTGGATGTTTGTCTTCAGTTACTATCACGCTCAGAGATTTGCCGAGACATTCAAAACGTTCCCGGTTAACCTGCCCTTCACTTTTTTAATAATTTATTGTATTCTTCATATCATCATTTATTAAATTCATTTTCCCCTAATAACCTTTTTTAATGTACAAATCTGTTTACTTCTTTTATCACGAGGAGCAAGCACGTTTGTTACAACATGTAGATCTCAGAATGCCTACCGGCCCTCAATTAATGAAATGCCTTTTTCAAAGTGTATCTTTGACTCTGCCTTCAGGCATCAAAACCCTCTGATCGCATCGGCCGCCCGATGCGAACCATCGCATATCATAACAGATTCGCTGTTCACGATATACACTAGTCACCTCCGGTGACCTTATCACCCTCCTCCAGGAAACTAGTACGGAAACAAGCACAGAAAAACGTAAATATAGACCGCCGTCATTCCGACCTCGTCTCGACTTCCTTATTCACCTCCCCCCCCCCCTCGAGCTCGAGCCAGCCCGCGATGCAGAGCGTTAAGTTATAAATCAGCGCCTCACCAAGGATATCACCCAGATCCAGCCTAGCCCTCCCCCAACTACGCCCTAAGCCGAGGTTTACAAAGGAGTGTCCTTAGCGAGTTGTCGCCTAGCTAGTTTAAAAGTTGTATATCTTTTTATGAATTTTCCTTTACTAAGACGATCTGCTTAGAAAGGATGAATCCACTACTGCCATTTTTCTTTTTATTTAACTTGTTTTTGCGTCGTGCGACGTGTAGCAAAAGAACTGTTAGCTCATCGACATCCATTTTGAAACTGACAGTGCTGCTGTTTGTTTTGGTGTTTGACCGGTGGCGCCGCCGTGGTGTCCTAGATAGGGCTCTAAGTGTTCCCATCCTGCGGCGGCGACCTCTCGTGTCCGGCCCTGGTTCAATCCATGGTCTGGAGGGAGAGGGAATGGGAAGCTGTCGTCTCCTTCTGCGAAGAAGTCATGCTTGCGAAGGAGGTGGCGAAACGTGAGACCGTGTCCGTAGGCGTGGGCCTGTGGACGGTGAGTAATGGGCTGGCTCACCGTCCGTCCGTCTTATGACGAAAGGCCGTGGCGACGGCGCGTTCGTGTTCTACGCGCGCCTTAAGGAGATGTCAGTAAATTGGAAGGGGTCGGAGAGGGCTCCCATCCTCAATATATGTTACTGGTTTAAAGAGTTTAGAGCTACACTCCGATATGGTGATAACACTTTATTTTTTTAAATGACGTCTATGTTAAAGAAGGATAATTTAAATAATAATAAGAAAAAGGAAATATGAGCAAACTTCCCACTAATTTAAAATAATTAAATACCTACTGATAAAGATAGCCAGTACCTTTTTTAAAACATGAAAAAACAGGCTTTTCCTACGTTCCTGTTCCTCTATAATATATTATGTTGATGAATGAAACATCATGAGATGACACTCAGAACAGACCGACACTCAGAACCTTCAGGATGAGCTGTTTGTTAGGGAATATGCTCTAAAGGACATCTTTAGTAAATATGAAGCTTCTCAACAAGACCTGAGTAAGCGTATGCAGTAGGCCAATGAGCTGGTAGACCTGGTCACATACAATGCAGAGAGATATGAGTCTCTGACAAATAACCTTTCTTGTAGCTGTGCCTGCTTACGGTCACCACAGCCTCAGCATGATTCACCATAAAACACAGATCTTTTTAAATAATTTTGAATAATTTTTAACATACTCAAGAAAAGTTGTATCAAACCGGTATTGTTTCAAACCATACAACTCGTATAATCTAGCTCGACTTTTATAAATACCTGGTGGAGCCCATTGGTTGAACCCAGCGGAAGGCCCACTAATGTTAATAGTTTAAGACTTAAAAACAGATTGGTACTCATTTTGAAACTTAAACTTAAAATTTAAAGTCCTGACTGACTGACTGAGATATCAACGCACAGCCAACGCTAGATACTTGAAATTTAAAGGGTGTGTTCTTTGTGAAGAGTAGGTATCCACTATATATTATGATACCCTTATCGAAATTCTACCCTTAAAATGCTCAAAATAAAAATTAAAATATGTTATTTCACATGGCCTATGTGGTATAGGCACTTATAAAACGTCGACAAAAGGTAAACCGTTCGGGTTGGTCGTTTCCTATGGAAAGAAAAATAAAGAAAAAAAAAACATATTTATTTGGCACATGCTACAAGCACACACAACAAAAAAAAAATAGTTAAAACTAAATAAAAAAATATTAATAATTCATATTAAAATATTGTGTGTCTCACGGCTGCGCCAAAAAGGCCCACTTCAGCGAACTGCCGAACAGCTAGTGCCCGACGCTGATTTTCAACTTGACCCAAGATAATGACGTAGATGGAGAAGAACCGGCAAGAAACTTCATGGTTACTCTTTAAATCATATGGATTTACAATATTTGTATGATACAGCGTTAGAACTTAAGTATGGGTGGACAGCGTAGGCCCGACAACAAGTCGTTGCTTACTAAAAAACGTAGAACAAGATAAAAAGTTAACAAGCATCTAAGAATCTAGAAGACCTTATTGTTCACTTATTCTCAATCAATCGGTAAATAAAAAGAATCTTTACAAAAATAAAAATAAAATATTATAGAGAAGAATATTATTTATTTTAAAAACCCTTACTCAAAAACTGATGTTGGAAAAATATTAGGACGTCCAATTTTGTAAATATTGTTTATGTTATTTTATTATCAATGTTATACATTTATCTCGAAAACAAATCAAAAATGGGTCGTGTTACTCCTTCTTTTATACTGATTAGTATCAGTTTTCCTTACTATATACCAGCAGTAATCCTCCATCATATTTTTATTCCAAAATCCTTGGTATCTTTCCTCAGAAACCTTCAAATCCTGGTGAAAACGTTCGCCATACTCATCAAACACGCTTCCCAGGTTCTCAGGAAAAAAATCCAGGTGAGAATGTAAGAAATGAATTTTTCACTCCCATTCTTTGGTAATTTCTCAATAAATTGGAAACAATTTCTGCATAATTCTCAGATTTATTGTTTCCCAAAAAAATTTTTCACTACTTCTTTAAATTAATACCAAGCATCTTTTTCGACACTAAATAAGTAACCATCAAAATTTTATCTTTCTTTTTTGGGGCCCCACAAAAATTCTTTGAGTTTTGCATCAGACAAATTAGGAAAAATGGTTTTTAATCAAGAACTATTAAAATTGCCATGGAACAAATACTAAATGTTTATAAAAACCGGTTTTTTATATGGCCTACATTTCAAATTATCCCATAGAAAATCTATTCTTATTATATTAAAAACAAAGATATATATATATATATATATAGGTACGCATCTATAGTTATTGGTATTAGTCCAGATGGCGACACCGTTCAATATAGGTGTCAAAAATTCGCGTGAGAGGGATCTCTATCCAGTCTATATTACCTACTATACTCTTTGCCTCATATTTTTTTAACTTAATCCCAATACGATTACTCCTGTTTTTGTACCCTGAAATTAGTCATTATAAAAAAATATATATCTAAGTAAAGTAGACAATGAGCGGTTTTTGTCACGAGACCGTTGTTGAAATTAACATTGCCATTTTGTTCTTTTGATACAATTAGTAGACACAATTCCACAAAATTTAATGTTTTCTGATTGCACCCTCCTGACTATCCTCCTGACTATGTCACTGTGTGTTCAAGCACCAATACTTCTTAGAGTGTTACGTGGTTCTCCATAGTCGGAAGTAATGACGCCATCTTGTTTTTCAATAACATTTTGTGCAGCATCTTCCTGGTTATGTTTTCAAGCGCTAAAAGAACATTGCTGCAATCCTGTTTAATAGGACTGGAATTTTCCATTTGGCTGTAGGTATGTTGTGTCTGTTGGGCTACTGCCCGACAGTTGATGTCGGATTTTCCCTATATAGTTTTAGGTCATGGATAACTAGAGCGTGATTCAGAATTATGATGTTAGTTCATCGATTGTGGCATAGATGGCGCTGTGGTAAATTTTGTACTTTCTGTACCGTTTACTACAGCTGTTTTCGTGTTTCTGAGTACATACAATGTACAAAGCTATCTATACATTTCCAGTATTAGTTGACTTCCTTGTAGTTCAACCGTTAAAGCTCAGTTACTGCTTCCTGAAAAGTATTTTAACGGTCTTAACTTCTAAAGAAACATTACTCCCAAATCCAAACCTCCGTAGTTGTTACAGGCCTGAAAAAGAAATAAAGCTAATTAGTTTTTGTTTTAAAAATAACAATGTACCTTGGCAGATAAATAATTGTAGATAGTATTTTTTCTGTGTCGTTTCGATTTGGTATAAAGAAACGAAAGAAAATAAGTATTTTTTTTATGCTATACATGACTCGTAACTAAAAAAATGCGTCAAATCTACGCTATGAAATTTCGATTTATTGTTTGAATGAACTATTTGATCAAAACCGCTAATTTTAGCAGGAATATAACAAGCTTGTTTTAAGGACGTAATGGTGCGAAAACGCAAAGTAAGGTTAAAATAAGACTGCTTTATGTGGTCTAGTAGGGCCCAGCAGGAAAATTTTCTATATGGGGGGATTCTGAATGATGTAGGTACCTACTGAGTATGTCGTAAGCGTTTTCGCGTCGGTGTCCCATACACCCCGTATAGCATACCAAAACGTGGCTTAGCGGTTGAGTGATCGCATTTTCAGTCATTGAAACTGAATTATTCTAAACCAGTATATAATATTTCGTCTCTAAAAAGGGGTATCAAAACTACCAGTTTTAGTGGAAAATCCACTAGGTTGGCAGCACTGCTTCAACATTTAGCGTTTTATGAAAGAGACAGCGCTATACAGTTTATATTGCTAGTTGTGTCTTCCATGTTATAGCAGGGAATAGACTCGTTCATTCTTTTAGCAGGAGTAAAACAAGATTGTTTTGTTGAGGTCATGGTACGAAACAAAGTAATATTATTATAAGCTTGAAACAAAACATTCCTGCAACAAGATTGTTTTGTTAACGGTCATGGTACGGGCCCTGTTCTATGTAATTTTAATTGAGGAAAAATAATTCTTCCTTATCAGGTGACGCGTCACACAAATGTTCCATCTACGTCACACCAACTGCATGAATGTCGTTATACAATTAAAACCACCTTCATTACTATTATCATTCTCCCAGCCTTTTTCCAATCATGGACTGGAAGTCAAAGTCTAAGTCAAAGTCAAAGCATTTATTTAAATTAGACCATTACAGGCACTTTGAAAGTAAAAAAAAAAAAAAAAAAAAAAAAACGCGAAGCTACAGTCCCAGCCACAAGGCATAATAACTTATGAAAGTACTGTGGTTGCCCATTCCGTAGCGTAGATCTCTATGGAGAAGAACGGGCAAGAACCTCCATGGACACTCTTTTAAATCAAAATATGTTACAAAATCTTTGTTACATCATTCATGTCAAGTCGACCCCAAGGCTTCCCTTCACATTAATCGACTGCAAATTTGACTTTAACGCACTTACTCTACTCTCTATTGAGAAACACAATAATCCTGGATATAATATAATTATATACTGTAACTACAACTGTATCATCTATAAAGGCTTCCCTCTGCCTAACCCATCGATGAAAGGAAGAAGGGAGGCCTGGACGCGTCTGTAGCTTACCCCACGTGAGTAAAACCGATTTGAAAATTATCCCACAGGAACGAACCAACCCGAGACAAAACTTTTCAAAAAAATAATTAGTTTTTATTTGGAAGTCGGTTGTTTTTTTTTTTGCACAAACATGTGTTTTATTTTTACACGCTTTTTTATTAGCTTCACCTGCATGTATGTTTGTTTGAAACCGACTCCTTTGGGCGCGATTTTGACCCACTTTAAACGGCCCGATTTCGTTCAAACTTTGTAGATTTATCGAGGACTGATGACAATACATTAATTTGGTAAAATTATTCCATTTTTCCATTTGCAAAATAAGTTTTAGATAATTTAAGTATATAATTTTTATCTATAGTCGATAAGGCAGGAGTTGTTGTTAAATTTAAGTTTAAACAATTTTCTTTAACCGATTTATCTAATACTAGGAAATTTTCTAATACCAAAGAGAATTTGCGCTCGACTTAATTTCCTCATATATTTCTAACAGAAAACAAGTCACAGAAATTACACGAATATGCCAGAGAACACGAAATGAAATCAAATATAGATCCCACACTAGAACTATAGAATTTGGAGTCCCACAAGGTACTGTTTTGGGTCCCTTATTCTTCCTAGTATACATTAATGAGAGTAGAATACGTATTCTACTGCGTATTCTTCTGCGTCGTAACTTACGTAACTTCGACGCAAAAAATATCGATAAATGCTAATACGATGCTACAAAATTGCGATGCACGCTACTGCGAAAGACCGTCTCTGCGAAGCCACTACACTTCGATGCACGTTACCGCGATAGATCTTAACTGCGATACTACTTATCTGCAATGCACGTTACCGCGAAAGATTTTCACTGCAATACTACTTGACTTCGATGCACTTTACCGCGAAAAATCTAATAATGCTGTAATCATGTTTAAAAATGGCCAGTTAAGCACTTTATGGAAATGGATTATGCTGGTAACCTGAATTTTATGAAATTACCTAGTCAAATTTATTTATTATTCGCTACACAACCGAGTACAGACAGGATTAACAGCGGGTAGCTAGATCATGTCAAAAATATAGCTAGCTAGCTAGACGCTTTACTGACGCTTGCAAAGTTAAGAGAATAATTTTGACATGATCTAGTTATTTTTGACGTCGTTGAGACAAGAAGATATAAAACAGGACACATTTTGGTATTGCCCAGTTTGGGATCCGCTGTTAATTCTGTCTGTACTCGGTTGTGTTAGCGAATAATAAAATAATAATAAAAACAAAAAATGGACTGGGCAGGCCATATCTGTTGGATATCGGGAAACCAGAAGTGGCAGGCAATGCCTTTCTCCAGGAGTAAGAAAGTTAAAGTTAACAAGAAAATCTGGGTCCACCGCGTGGTCATTCACTACCCAAAGAAAACAAGAAAAAAATATCGTAATTCGGTCAATATAAAATGATAAACGATAATATTTAAACAAACAGCATTAAAAACTACAATAACAAAAAAATAACAACTTATGCAAGTATGAAGATTATAAAAATCATTACTTGATTAAAATGACAGCTTTCAGGATGTACACATCAAGCAATAACAATCTGTAAAATTTAATTTAAGTTGAAAACAGATTTTCAACTTTATAATAATAGAATACAGTTCAAAGTTGATTGGGAAAATTTGACAGTTTCGGGTAGCTTGATTTTATTTCGATATGGCCAAAGCTACTAGTCCCTTTAGTTTGGCAGCTAACATTTTAATCAAGTTATATTTTATGGCAGCGGTGGCCCAGTAGTGGCAGCCCCGACTTACGAGCAGTAAGCCGTGGGCTCGAACCCAGGCAGACGCATTACTTTGTGTAATTTATTTCATCACCGCTGAAATCCTCGAACTAGAAATTAGAAGACATGTGACATCTACCAACCCGCACTGGGCCTGCGTGGTGGATTACGGCCTACTCCCTCTCATAGAGAGGAGGCCTGTGTCCCAGCAGTGGGAAAATTATAGGATGATGATGATATTTTATGGACTATTCATTAAAGAACACAAACTACTTACACACAATTTCCTGAGATTGTTTTTCGGCCTCCACCAGGGCAAATTAATGTTGGTATGAAACGGTTATCGATAGATGGTGTCGATGGTACATCGGAAAGAGTTTTAAGAGCACTTTTTATACTGACACGTTTTAGTTTTCCAGTACAGAGTGTACTGAGTACAGTCACCACAACAAATAATAAAAGTAAGAGCTTCATATTACGTGTTCACTTGTACGCTGTCCACAGATGATTAACATACAAATAGGACGTCACTATAATCAGTAACGTCATTTTTATAAATAACCAAGGGCTCACTATGAGTCACAAACCTATTCGATCGCGTTAAACTGACCTAATGCCGTCTTGTAACACAAGTGGGAAAAATAATTATTCCATAGTAAAATAAAGAAGAAAAAATCATGGTGAGCCAACTCCAAATAACAAAAAGGCAGGAAGATGCAGGAAAAGCCAGGAAGTTGATGATTTCAGTAAAAGTATCACCGCAAAACAAGAAAATTTTAATTTAAATTTAGAACATTTTTGTCCGTTGTGTCCATCCAAAGGTTGTCTGGAAGATATCGCTTTCAGCGATAAGACCGCCATTGAAACCATAAAATTGAGAGTATTGTAAAACCGCCAAGCCCTGTTTCAATTCAAATCAAATCAAATTTATTCGTGAAATGTAGGTTTCATTACAATGAGATATTATAAAATTTTGGTGTTTAATAAATTATTTACTATTCTATTATATTCTATTCCAAATTATATATTTAAATACTTCAATATTTTCTTAATAAGATTCCATTGAACGGATCATAACTATCAAGATATCTTCTCATCAAACTAACTCCATACTTAATATCAGGCTTACCACAGCTAGATGCATCAGTGAGCCCACTGCCTCTCTGTATCTTTTGGCCACAGGGAGTGGTGTGAATACCCAACTAACGTAAACGTAAGTGGTGTAAATCCAAGTTGCAAGTGGATTATTTCTCAATATTATATTTACTGGAAATGAACACATGTTCATAAAGTATATTTTCGAGAGACATAGTGATTTGAAAAATTCAATTCATTTATTAAAGTCAGACATTATTCCATATTTTGGTAGGTAGAAACACTCATAAATAATGTTAGAAACCAAAAAACGTCAAGGATACAAAATAATGCACGCCATACTATAACAACTATTAAAACTAAATTACACAAAAAGCCATGTCTAAAATAAATGATGAAATATCTATAATTCAAACACAATAATCTTTATTGTCATTTGAAGTACCATTGTTTAATTCAATAACATCTATTGACCGCATCTTTGAAAAAAAAAATGGCGGAAGTTAGGCATGCCATTTAATTCAAACCCCTTATAAATAATGGAGATGGAATAACAAGAGGTTAGTTTTTTTATTGGAAACTTCCTCCTCTTTAATGATCTTTCTTCAAAAGTTCAAGTTTAAGTCAAGTTAATAGTTTTTAATAATAATTGCAATGTTTGGTGTGGTATAATAAATCCTCGAGATACATTTTTCTTCACGTCATTCCGAATCAAATGAGCCATCACACATATTTTTAGCAGCTTGATCAGGAATGAACACCTTTTTGAACTTGAGTGGACTATATTTGCATACTTTGTATACATTTAGAAACTAGAGTCACACCGAAGCGAATGCAATACCAATACCTTCGCGCGGGAGGTGGGACACGTCATAAAAATTACTTACTTATCATAGTCCAATTCCGCGGGGATTTATTTAATTTTGTCTCTTTGAACGGGGAGTAACCGTTCACTATTCAAACGGAGGTGACATGTGAAGTGTCACGCGCGTGCGTAAAGGCGGAAACATACTTACGTGTCGTGGCGTGTCGTGACGCGCCAGAAGCAAATCGGTTTCATACATTTAATATGGTTAAGGACATATTTGCATGGCGTGTCGTGTCGCAACGATGTATGAAACCGAATGCTTCTGGCGCGTCACGACACGCCACGAAACGTAAGTGTGTTTCCGCCTTTACTTGTTTCCCTGTGACACATTGTGGTCGCTTGAATTCGCCACCAGAGGTGTTGGTGTAGGGTAGTCTTCAGAAATGCTACACGTCACTGAGTGTTCACCGTGTTCACTTCTTCTTTTATCATGGATTTCTACTAATGATCACGATTGTTGTAAAGATTGACCCTGTCTTGGTTAATTAAGGTTTCTTTTTTAATTACTTTCAGCAATAAGTTACGATCTAATTTGGTACTTCTTGGAGGAAAAATTATTATCTATCACGAGCGTCAAACTTGATAATTTTGAGAACAATATCTAAACACGCGGCAGCGTGGCCAGCCAAGGTCCAGAAAAAAGGAACTGTCAACGTAGTAGCTGTGTGTTATATTACACGAATCATTTGGAGCCACTTTTGACACCTTAGAACTCAAAATCTGTGTAACGTAAACACATGTAATGTTATTTATTACAAGTCCTTGAATTAGCTGGAGTCCAAAATTTCATATATTTTGCTTAAACGGTTATTGAAATATTTATCGGTTATTAAAAATCGGCATTTTCATTGCTGACTGACATAAAGATAAAAAATTTAACACACTTCCACATGACCTAGAAATTGAAATTTGCGTTTGGCTAGGACAAATACAAAGGTAAAGATAAAAAAACTGTGAATTTTTACTTTACGATTTAAAATATTTTCCAAGCAATCGATGTTTATTCCTAACGCCTTTTAAAATTACAATAGCAAATAAAAAATATTTCATAGGCAAATAGTAAATAATAATATTTCATGATGAAACCTCGCTTTTATCGTTTTAGCCGATTATTAAAAAAAAAACAACAACCAATAATAACATGAACTGCGACTGGCAGCACCAGCTCAGCGATTTGACATTTCTGCGATTAAGAAAATTGTGTTTACTAGAGAAATACATTCCTACATTATCTCGCTACATACACACATCAAAAGTGTCAACATATATTTTTGCAATAACCTTTCTCCTGATTGATATTAATTAAAATTTTCTTTAAGGATTCATCAAATAAAGTGTTTTCGTTTGTCACAGTAACGATAAACCAAGTCACCTTTGCATTAATAAAGAAATTTGCCATTTTCTAATAAAGGGATTTTTGACATTTGAACCACTAACATTAAAGTTCGAAAAAAAGACTGAAATAACAGTTTTCTTTAAAATTTTATTGGGTAACTTAAACAATTAATAATCCGTGTTTCTACCGCGAACACTAACAACACAAGAACATCGGTTTGGCATACTCAAAATGAGTTCATCCAAATCACGCTGTGGAATGGCCGCCCATGTTCGTTGCAACAACAAAAAAAGGTCTTCTTGCGACTGGATACCCTCCATATTCGGCAGAGCTCTTCTCTGTAGCATATCCCATGTATGCTCAATCGGGTTCAAGTCTGGCGACTGAGCAGGCCAGGGCAGGACATTGATGTTAGCTGCGGCGAGAGTCTGTCTTACAACTCTTGCGGTGTGCGGTCGTGCATTATCATGCATTAACTGAAATAAGGGACCGATTTGCACTTGTAGAGGAACGATGACGTCTGATACAATCGTCTCAGCATAAATTTGAGCGTTGAGGTTGCCTCTGATCCAAATCAACTCAGTTCTTCCGCCGATCCAAATACCCGCCCATAGCATGATGGTTCCACCACTATAAGGATGGACTTCCTGGCAGGATTTTAATCGCTGTTGGCGTCCAGGGGTTCTCCAGTGTCGTATACGTCTTGTATCCGGTCTCATACCAAAACGAGACTCATCAGAAAAGCACACGAAACGCCATTGTTCTTCTGCCCAATTTCTGTGTTCAAGAGCCCATTGATATCGAATCCTACGATTGTGCATTGCTATAGGTGGTACCCGTAGCGGTCTTCGGGAATGAAGGTTCACTTCATGCAAGCGGTTTCTGACTGTTTGGTCGCTAATTAAGTTCCCTGAAGAGTGATGAAGCCTCACGGCTAACATCATGGCGGTTATTGTTGGAGCTCTTCTTGTTAAGATTTGAATGTATCGGTCTTGTCTCCGTGTGGTGCAGCGATACCGTCCTCCATGGCGCTCAGCCACGGTACCAGTGCTTCGGTAACGTGTCCAAAGTCGACTGATAACACTCTGACTTGTATTCAGAGCTAAAGCCACAGTACGTTGCCGGGAACCAGCTTCTATCATTCCCACGGCTCTGAGCATTTCTTCCCTGCTTAAATGACGTCGCCGCTCCATAATAACGTTGGTTTTAATCAGTAGTAGGGAAACAGTAGCACTAATAATGTCTTCAATGCGTTGTATGTTTTTATAGGGAAAATATTGACAGCTGATTTTCATCTTTTACTCGAATTTGATTCACAGTTCCTGATTCAAATTATGAAATGCACCAAAAAGGATCCATATAAATTTATAAAATCATAAATTTATTACAAAGCCACATCTCAATCTCAAGAAATCCGCATAAAAATGCTTGATCCCTAGACACTTTTGATGTGTGTATTTTATATATTTGCAAAAAGCAAAAGTTTCTTTGAAGTCTTTCGCGACGTTGCGTAAACGCGCCGCCTCTCTGGTGCACAGAATACGGGCCAGCTTCAACACCGTTTTGGTGATAATTGGGGGAAGGCTGGACTGCCCTTTCATCCAGCGTTGTTCCAGCAGACATGTAGCTCTGCCAATGCTGGAGCGAAATTTGTAATCTATTTATTGTTTTTTTTTTTTTATTGTAATTTAATTTTTGTAATTTTATTATTTAATTTATTTAAATTTAACTCTTATTATATTTATTTGTACTTAATAAATTTGTGTTAGTACTTTTAAATATTCAATTTTGATTTAATTTTATGACAATGCATTTTTTTCTGTATATGGGTTATGCTTGCCTGAAATAAATGAAATTTACGTTTAATTTGAAAATGTAGGTACTGAATACGCACTACAAAAATGCGACTGCGTGTGCAACTGTGCAGTATTTTCTAATAACGCTATCCTGGAGGAAAAATTATTATCTATCACGAGCGTCAAACTTGATAATTTTGAGAACAATATCTAAACACGCGGCAGCGTGGCCAGCCAAGGTCCAGAAAAAAGGAACTGTCAACGTAGTAGCTGTGTGTTATATTACACGAATCATTTGGAGCCACTTTTGACACCTTAGAACTCAAAATCTGTGTAACGTAAACACATGTAATGTTATTTATTACAAGTCCTTGAATTAGCTGGAGTCCAAAATTTCATATATTTTGCTTAAACGGTTATTGAAATATTTATCGGTTATTAAAAATCGGCATTTTCATTGCTGACTGACATAAAGATAAAAAATTTAACACACTTCCACATGACCTAGAAATTGAAATTTGCGTTTGGCTAGGACAAATACAAAGGTAAAAATCAAAAAACTGTGAATTTTTACTTTACGATTTAAAATATTTTCCAAGCAATCGATGTTTATTCCTAACGCCTTTTAAAATTACAACAGCAAATAAAAAATATTTCATAGGCAAATAGTAAATAATAATATTTCATGATGAAACCTCGCTTTTATCGTTTTAGCCGATTATTAATAAAAAAACAACAACCAATAATAACATGAACTTTCTAACTATGATTTGACATTTCTGCGATTAAGAAAATTGTGTTTACTAGAGAAATACATTCCTACATTATCTCGCTACATATTTTATATATTTGCAAAAAGCAAAAGTTTCTTTGAAGTCTTTCGCGACGTTGCGTAAACGCGCCGCCTCACGGTGGGTTGATTTATATACGTAGTGGACTTAGGACATTAAAAAAAAAGTCATCTTATTTTTACTGATTAATGATGCAAATTTGTTCTACTATCTAATACAGTAAATTATTGTTCTATGACTTTTTATTTTACGCATTATTTTTAGTACTACAATTTTTTAAATATTTTTTTGTATAGAAAAAATCATAAAATCTAAAGAATCTCAAAAATCTGAAAACATCTCCAACTGCGATGTATATATTAAAATAGTACTATTTATTAGCTTATTTTTACAACTAGTCAGCTACTGCGCTTTGCTGCGATTTAGGAGAATTTTTTTTTTAATTTTTTTTCTTATTAAAATCGCATTTAAGTCTACAAAATCTCAAATTTCTTCCAATTGTTGGATAAGTATTTTAATAGTACAATTTATTTGCATCTAATCGTCTACTGTAGTTTACTGTGACTTAGTAGGTAGTTAGACTTTTTTAGATTTTTTTGAACGAAAATATCTTAAAAGTCACCTAAATCTTAGAATACTTAGCAGTGATAATTATTGTATTCTCTATTCCACACCACCCCAGAGGTAGAGAACTAGGCGCGTTTTTTTTATCAGTGGTCTCCCCAATAGGCCTAATCCACGACTACAAATCTGTGTTCTGTATGTGTGAGACTTACAAAGACAAATTCAAAATTCAAATCATTTACCAATATTTTTAGGAGGGGCCTGCACCATGCTCAACACCATGCTCTGACAATAACGGGTCTTCAGTTAAAACCCCTAAATTTTCTTGATCATCATCGTCAACAAATGTATCCTTAACGATCAACAAAGCTGTTGCTTCTTCTGAAAAGGCTTTGTGTTTTCGCACCAGTTTGTGTCGTATCTTTGAAATATGTGGATCAGAGCTGATTAACAAATTGTTCAAAATATCTTCATTAGTAGCTTTTCTACAGAATTTCCTCGAATTATGAGCACGATATCTCCGAAAATCTTTGTTGCGTGCTTCAGCTGCTTCTTCGGATAATTTTCCAATGGGCACTATACCCAAGCTTTCAATAATAGCTGCTCCGTGAGCTAAAACTTTGTGAACACTTGCAGGCATGTAAAACCAATTATATAATTCAATGTATAGTTCCATGGTGGTTTCGGTATAATCTTTAAACTTCAATATATCAATACGGTGACCCGACGAAATTGCTTCTAATATAGTTTTAAATCTTTTTATTAATTCTTCATTTACTCCTGTGATCGAAGCTGCAATATCGGGGTTTTCGAAAAATCTCCTCGCAGTATTCCCATCATTTGTTGTACCATGACCCTGTTTCACAACATCAATTAAAAGTCCTGTTTCGGATTTAAATGCTTCCTGAATATTTCTCTTTTTGCTCTCCATAATAGCTTTACTGTCACCTTTCACCATCCATGTCTTCAAATCTAATCTGTACGCTATATGAAGAATGCATTCCATGAATCGTATCCAGATGTGTAACGACGATAAACCATATTTATATAAATCGACATCAATTTCTTTTGCCAAAACCAAGGACAAATCATTCATTTCCTTTGGAGTAGCTTTACATATGTTACATCTTTGTGTTGATGTATCGCAAAGAACTGCAGTCGCTTTACCATCTATCATGGTTAGTATTAGGTTGTGCGAGATGGTCAAATCATCAACCACTGTCTTAACTAAATTGTTAATCTCTGCCTCAATCGCATTTTTTTCTTGCAAAATGCTGAATTTGTTTTCCTTCATGAATTTAAAAAACAGCGGACGACACCATAATGAGGAATTTGGGGAATCATTTTCCCATATAACTCTGTCACCAGACACTAATTTGATAGGAATCAAACTACCCATAAATACGCTAGAATCGTCAAAGTCCTCATCTTCTTCATTTTCTCTTCCAACTTTCTGCTTATAATTGGCTTGATTCGAAGCTCCGTCAAATCCCCATTTACTAATCAGTGTCAAATCTTTACAAGTTTCACTAATTTCGTTTGACATTATAATTCTCTTCACAGTAATATCCAATAGTGCCTGCAATTCTATCATAGCCGTTTTATCTGTTACTACAATAGCAGTTTTAGGTGGATAACATTTAATTTTTTCATTTTGCAGTGCGTAGTAAGAGGGATATACGTTGGTACCAGTTACTTCTGCGATACTTTTTCGTAGCGTATTATATTGCCATTTTGACAATTTCAAAGACAAAAACAAGCCTAAAGCTTCATCTGGAGAGAATACTGATTTCTTTTTATTTCCAAAAAGACAATCTTTTACTTTTTGCACGTCCTGTGGATGCTTGAGCAGATGCTGTAATATGTCAGCAACATCTTCCTTTCCTTCTGCTTTTAAGTTAAAAACATGGGCATGTGACAACTCCTCTGAAGCAATAGTTTGCGTAGTAAGTTCCGTACGTCTCTTTTTTTGTTTAGGACCTAATTCTGTAAATGGTTTTCTCGGACTTACTTGAGTTGATGTACCAACAGACACCTTTTCATGAGATGTAGTTGATGTGCTAGGAACTGGTTCGTCGTCGTTTTTTGCAAAATCTTTCATAAACTCAGGCCAAACTATCTCCGATGCCAACCAATCACTGTATTTACTTCTAAATGTATGTTCTTTTCGTTTAGCATTTTCCCATTTTTTATAAGTATTATAACAATACTTTGCGCAGAATTCCTTTAGCAAATTATCATTATCTTGATTTAAATCACACAATTTTGACTTGATAGCACTGTATAAAAAGTTATGATCCTTAATACTACCACTTGATTTCAATTTCACAAACATATCAACATTAGTAACTAAATCACTAAACATTTTCACAAAATTCTCGAAAATCAACTTTTAACAAAAATCAAGTAACGAGCGGGTAGTCCGTATGTAAAGGGTGGTTACAACGAACTGATATCATTGTTTTCAACTTGCTACCCCAAATATTTTTTACCTGCAAATTTACTGCCCTCTGATTGGCGCACGTCACTAATGACGACTCGTCTACTGATAAGAAAACCGGTTTTGGTGTTGTGGAAAGAGTGGTGTGGAATGCAGTTGCACAAAATATTTACAACAAACTAATAATAATAATCCTAATAATATGCACCATGCATCGAATTCTTTGTTTTATTCATACAAATTAAATCTCTGAAATTTTAGGGTAATAACCTACTTTAAAAAAAAGTTCCAAAACATAAAAGTATGGTATAAGTATATACAATGCAAATATATATTTAAAAATCCTTAAGTCCCAACTTCGCGATTTCAGCCCACCGTCGCGCCTCTCTGGTGCACAGAGTACGGGCCAGCTTCAACACCGTTTTGGTGATAATTGGGGGAAGGCTGGACTGCCCTTTCATCCAGCATTGTTCCAGCAGACATGTAGCTCTGCCAATGCTGGAGCGAAATTTGTAATCTATTTATTGTTTTTTTTTATTGTCATTTATTTTATTGTAATTTAATTTTTGTAATTTTATTATTTAATTTATTTAAATTTAACTCTTATTATATTTATTTGTACTTAATGAATTTGTGTTAGTAGTTTTAAATATTTAATTTTGATTTAATTTTATGACAATGCAATTTTTTGTGTATATGGGTTATACTTGCCTGAAATAAATGAAATTTAATTTTAATTTGAAAATGTAGGTACTGAATACGCACTACAAAAATGCGGCTGCGTGTGCAACTGTGCAGTATTTTCTAATAACGCTATCCATAGCGCCTAGACGTATAGTAAGATGAATGTTGAATTTGTCGTGTAGGTGCAAAAATACATGTTGTGTATCCTTGTTCTAGAATAATCACTAGGGTTAAAACTAAGCCCACATCTAGGCTACAGGTTACTTAACCTGAGGCCTGGATATGGGCTTTATGCAGCACTAGGTTCACCTTCTCATGTAGGTGTTCCAGTACTAAACAAACTAAGTTAGAAACAAAACAAGACAAATCAAAAAAGTAACAGAGACTAATTAGTTTGTTTATTCATTACTAGCTGTCCCGCGCAACTTCGTCTGCGTCACATTTTCCCCATTTTCGCAACATTTTTCATTGCTGCTCCGCTCCTATTGGTCGTAGCGTGATGATATATAGCCTATGTCCTTCCTTAGGTTGAAATCTATCTTCTTGCCAAATTTCATTAAGATCCGATCAGCCGTTTAGTCGTGAAAAGGTAACAAAAAAACTTATTTTTGCATTCATAATATTAGTTAGGATTAGGATACTATCAGTTTTATTGTTCCTTTCCTCAAGATTATTGCTGGTGTAAATAGACTCCTAACCAAGCCGAAAGGCACTTATTCTCCCCGTCATTGCGTTCACTTTTTTTTTTTTAATATATTATTAAGTAATAGTAGTTTTTAATGTTGCAAATTTATTTGCAATAACTCCATGTCCAGTTCACCATTCAATGCATCTATCAGCACAATTTTTTGAGTGTGTTACATTGAGTTTTACCGTACAACGAGATTTTTCACCCAAAAAAAATGAGTTAGGACATTTATGAAGTTTTGGGTGTTAAGATGTATACTGGAAAATCTTATAGACTCAACCATATTGCACTCACTCTCAAGATTGACTCAGTAATATCACAAAAATGTAAACCATACATCATAAACGCAGGAAAAATAATTATTTATTCTGAACAAAGAATAATAATTTATAAAAAAAGTAATGATATCGTATCAAAAACATAAATGTGAAAATAGGAGCCTCGAGTTCAATATTAAGAATATGGGCGGTAGTCAACGAAAAAAAAATTAAGATCTAAATGTATGTCTAGTTCTCTAGTTTACACAAAAAAAATTAGATCTAGATGGGTGCCAATTTCTGTAGAAATTTACACAAAGCAGATAAATATTAGGATAAATTAAAGCTCAAAATTTGACTTGGCTAGTTTTCAAAACCTGGTGTCAGTGTTTTTAGCCACCAATAGGCCTAACATGCCGTCGAGAAATTTCTCTCAGGCAGGTTTGGTTGACTCACACTGTTTTCTTATGAATCCTAAAAATCAGAGGTGTTGTCTTGGTTTCGAACTATACTTGTTAAGAATTTATTCATATCTATGGATGATACAATTTATTTTGGATTGTTGCAAACAATTTAACTAAAATGTTATTGTGCCACACCCTGTTTTCAATCATTTGTAACCGCTTTGTAAAGAAAAAAATTTAAAAGTTTTTAAACTGGTATGGTCAGTAAATCTATCAATAATACTAAAAATAGGATATTTACCATGTAACTATTTATTTTGAGTTCCCGATATTTCGGCGCTGTTGCAAACGCAATGATCACGGATAAACTAGGTACGTGTTTATTAGCAGACAAATCTGTCTACATATACCTCTTTCTTTTTCGTTTTATTTGCTCTGCATACCAAACAGTAGGTAAACATGGTAAATTAACCGTTTTTAATGTTATTGATAGTACTACAATACTTGATTGTTAAATCTAAATAAGTCACGGGGTCAGTCATAATGTTTGCGACACTGTTATTATCGCGGTATTTACCCACAAATAAAATTAACTGATAATGCAAACTACGCGCCTCTTGTTTGGGTTACTCGTAAAACACAATCCTAACTTTACTAATCGCATCCTTTTTTTTTTTTTTTTTTTTGTTGACGATGTGGAAATCCTCGATGGATGTCCCCCGCCCTGGGGAGGGCGGAGGGGTATGTCAGACTCGTACTGACTAAAACCACACCGGTGTTCCCTCGCACACTTGCGTCTGGGGGCAGCGGGAACGAATGTGACTTCCGCTGCCCCGGACTAGTGCTGGCCCGCTCGACCAGTGCGGGCCTCGTCCCTGGGGGGAGTGAGGTGTACTCCCCCCGTTACGTCTGTGAGAGGCGCGCGTGGAACACTACGCGCGTCTCGGGTCCATTATGATGGGGGGCGACGGATGTCCCCGAATCCGTCGCCCCTGTACCTGTTTAAGGGGCCGGAAGAGGGCGTTATCCGCCCTCTGCCAACGCCCGGTGCGTCTGCTGCGGGATGGGAAGGAACTCGAGATCTCCCTCTCCCTCTCCACAACTTCCTTCTGCGACATGACGGTTTCGCAGAAGGACACCACCGCGTCCCAGGACTCTGTGCTGTCGACCATCGCGTGAGCAACGGTCGGCAGCGACAGGTCTTCACCTACCTCTGTCACGAGGGCTCGGCGCGGCTCGTCCCACGCGGGACATTCTGCCAGCGAATGCCGCGCCGTATCCTCCGGACACTGGACTACTAATCGCATCCTATGCTAACTAATTTTATATTATACTAGCTGTCCCCGGCATACGTTGCAATGCACTTTTTACCTACCCTATCTACCTACCTACCATACCCTACCCTACCCTACCTACCTACCTACCATACCCCTCCCTACCCTACCTACCTACCATACCCCTCCCTACCCTGCCCAACTTACCTACCTCGGATTATGATCTGTGCCCCGTTTCATTCGTCAAACGACAGATCCGAGGGGAGTCGCTCGACGAATGGAATCGGAGGTACCAGTGCGGTGAAACAGCCAATGTCACAAAAATCTTCTTCCCAGACGCAACCGACGCCTATAAAATTGTAAAAATAGTCCAACCAACTGGCATCTTAACACAAATCTTCTCGGGGCATTGTGGGTTCTCCGAATACCTGCACCGCTTCAAGTGTAAGGGAAACCCATCGTGCATCTGTGAACCAGATGCAAAGGAATCGGTCGCCCACATCCTGACGGAATGCCCGGTCTATGGCGCAGAGAGACAAAATGCAGAACACAAGCTAGATACTGCAATTAACTATATAATGAAGGCCATGCTTTATCCTGTATAAAGATTTCATAACGAAAAGATATAAGATTAAAGCACAGAGCAGCAAACTATTATATTACATATGTCATATATTTATTTAGTAAACACCAAATATTGAACATAATTTCGAAAAAGCAAAAACCTAAATTAAATTGTTTTAAAAAAGAAACAAAAAAAGGAAACATAAATATAAAAAAGTAATTCCAAAGTCTCTGACTATGTCAGGGGGACACTGGCAGAGCAGGAGTGGTTTTTAGCCGGTTCGAGTCCGGCACTACTTCGACTGTCTCACAAGTCGTGAGATAGACTAAGTGTCCGTGGGGATTTCCCACTCCTGCCAAAACCTACCTACCCTACCCTATATACCCTACCTACCCTACCCTACCCTACCTGCCTACCTACCTATCCTACCCTACCTTTCTCACCTTTTAAACCTTGCCTGGACACAAACATTTTAAAACCAAAATCATCAAAACCGACATGAGCCAACCGTTGAAGGCGCGCACCTTGTTTCCGCCTGACAAAAGACTGCTTAGCACCTTATTCAGGTAGCCAAAAAACCTTCCTTCAACTGTTGTTTCATGTCAGCAGTATTGATGCCTAATGCGTCCGATATATCCAAATACTTATAGGTTTCTGTTGAGGAGAGGGATCTAAGGTGTACGGAATACGAGAATTGAGTTCCCACGGATTCCATAATCTCCCCTCGCTTCACATGCATGATTGCAAATTTGTCAACATCAAATTTCATCCTGATGGCGCTACTGAAAGTTTCAGTTACCTTCAGTAGCTTCATCAGTTGCAAATTGTTGGGGGCAAAGATTTTCAGATCATCCAGGTAAAGGAGGTGAGATATGACCTGACCACCTCTCCTCAACCGTAGCCTAGACCTGAACCCTCCAGCAGTGTACTAAGAGGGTTCAAGGCTAAACAAAACCACAATGGACTCAGTATGTCACCCTATAATGTATACCTCACTCGATCCTTATCGGTTCGCTATACCCCTGTATCTGTACACGTCCTGTATAGTGAAGAATCGTCCTCCATTACCCCATACACGACTCAAGAAAGGCGTATAGTTGCACCTATCTTGTACAACTCCAGCAACCTACTGAGCCATGTATGCGGCACCGGGTCGTAGGCCTTCTTATAATCTATCCAACCTGTAGACAGATCCCTTCGGGAGCGGCGAACCTGTTGGCTAATGATCACATCAATCAGGAGCAACTGTTTAGTACCACGGGACCCGTTCCTACATCCATTCTGAGACAGAGACATGATGGAATTACTCTCAATATGTTGCTCAATTTTAGCTCTCAAAATGGATGCAAGAACTTTATAGACCGTTGGTAAACAAGTGATAGGTCTATATAATTTTTGGGCTCCGCAGTACTACCTGTTTTATGGAGCAGGTGGGTAATGCCTGTCGTCAGGCGCTGGGGCAGCGACCCTGACTCTAAGGCTGATTGAAACTGGGACGCCAAGCGAGCTTGCGATCTTTGGAACTATTGGATCCAGAAGTTGTGCAGTCCGTCCGGCCCTGGAGATTTCCAGTTAGGCAAGGGACGGACTGACGGACTACGTCCTGGGGGTTGATGATGATTGCCCCCATTTCTGGTATTGGAACACACGCTTGTTCAACCTTACGGGTCCAATCGCCCTCAGTGTGATTGACAGGTACCGACCAGATGCTGCGCCAGAACGAATACACGTCATCATCCGGCAGACGCGTGTCAGTCTGTCCCTTGGTCTGGTCGCTCCCAAGCCCTGTATACCTTTCAGAAAGTCAAATCAAATCAAAATATTTGATTTTACATAGGCCTACATGGGCATTTATAAAACGTCAACAAAAGGTGCACGGTTCGGGTTGGTCGTTTCCTATGGAGAAGGATCGGCAAGAAACTGCATGGTTACTCTTTTAAAATCATTTGGTTTTACAATATTTGAAGTTACAGCGTAGGCCCCACAATAAGTCGATTGCTTACTACAGTAGGTAGTAATAGAAAAAAAAATACAATACAAAGCCTACAATGTCCACACATTCACAAAAAATAGGTAAATAAAAAGAATCTATACAAAAGTAAAAATAAAACAATATCAGAGCACTAAATTAAACAATTGACACAGATGTTATCATCAGTGCTGTAACTATTCTGAACAATAAACGAATGGTGCAATGATATGAAAACTATTGTAAAACATCCGAATAAAAAGAATGGAGAGAAAGTAATATTGGGAATAGTTAAGAGACATCCAAACATTTGTGTCGTTTATGAGCTACCAGGGAAGCCGCATGAGCAGAAGGAACTAGAGTCAAACTTCTTTATCTTCAACGTAGTCTTTTTTAATAAGGACACGTTTGATGCAATTTTTAAACTTTCCATCGGTCAGTTCTGTAACTGACTTTGGCAACTTATTATAAAAACGTATACTGTTTATAAGAAATGACTTGCTAGTTTTTGTTAATCTCAATTTGGGTTCTACAATTTCGTGTTTACTGCGCGTGTTTATATTATGAAAGTCGCTTCTAATTTTGAAAAGCCCTCGGTTTTTGCGGACATACTAAATACATTCTAGGATATAAAGTGAAGGCAGTGTCAGTATATCGATCTCTTTAATTTTTTCTCTGAGGGACTCGCGAGGACCCAATTTATAAATCGCGCGGACTGCCCACTTTTGCAATATGAAAATTGCATCAACGTCTGCTGCCGATCCCCACAGCAGAATGCCATAAGACATAATACTGTGGAAATAAGCGTAGTATACTAACCTAGCTGTGGCTACATCAGTTAACTGCCTTATTTTCCTAACTGCATAGGCAGCTGAGCTTAACCTCCCCGAAAGAGTTCTAATGTGCGCGCCCCTAATGTGCGAGTGTATCGCTCCACACGCCGCTTGTACCTACGAATACGGCTTGCCCATGCACAGATCTTCTACTCCAGGAGGTCGATACGACCGGTGACGCAGGTATTACCCAATTATTTATTTGCTATTATTATTGATGATGTCAGCATATTGTGCGATCTACGAAACATTGTTACATTGTGTGGACATTTTTACCTTATTTAGCCTTGTCCTTATTAAGTGTGAACAATTATATCTATTAAAACCTATTTACTATTAAATGCAATGTGAACGCGTTACTCATCCGTGGATAGTGCACAAGTGTTCACGTAACATGAAGCTCTTAGTTTTACTATTTTTTGTGTTGACTGTACTCAGCAGTACAGTATTGCCAGCTCCGAGTATGTTGAACACTTTTTATTTTCCTTGTCGACCTGGCACCAAACGAACCCTTTCAGAAAAATGTCTGTAAGTAGAATGTGTGTTCATATAAATTAATCTTTGTACGCACGACAATCAGTCAAGCTGTACAAAACCAGTTTATGCGGATATCTCATTGTATTGAAAATCAATACGAACCGAGGCCATGTTATACTGGATATTTATTGCTTGATGCGTCGCCGTGTGTAACCTACTAAAATATGTAGGTTCCTATCTTTACCCGACTGCGGCGAAGCCCAAAAGGCCAAAAGTGTGTATGACCTGTGTGTTGTGTGAATTTTCGTTATTTTGTTCAATCGTAACTCCTAAACAGATGAACGGATTTCGAATAAATTATGCGTCGTTAGATTTCTCATGGTAGTGCCAGCGTGCAACTACAAACAAAATGGCGGTTTTTTATTTCAAAAACTGAAAATCGTACTCTAATTTCAATAGTGGTATTATTTGTATATACACGACACATGACACAATTTCGCGCACTAAAATTATGTGCTCGAAGTTAAAGTTGATTATAGAGAATTTCAAAATAATAAAGTATAAACTTGGCATGTAAAGTTTTTGTTTTTTTATTAGTGTCGTGTTACAGGGATGAATGTAAGAAAAATACGTGTTACAAATAATAAAGGCAGAAAAATGAAGATGAATGTTAGTGATAAAGTTTTTTTTTTCAGGCCAATACTTGATAAAATGGAAGCAGATTATTACGACCATTTTTTTGAAGACTATCCTGGACATGGCAAATAATAAAACAGTAATGGGGCAGTGACGACCAATAATAGGTAAAAGTGTGTACGCAGCTTTATAAGAAATCGATTTTAAAGTTAAATTAAAGTTTAACATTTTCACAAACATATTGTTTTTGAAGCCGTAATTTTACTCAATAGGTGTTAACTCAAAGTAGAATAGAAACCATTATTTCGAGAGAAAACGCTTTTAATTTTTTTTCAGTGGATACTTGTCATTGTTTTTGACTGTACATGAGTTTCACTTTTAAACAAAATAAATAAACTAAAGAGCGTTTACGTCTTACGGCATTTCATACAAACTTTCAAGTCCTTATTCTCCGAAATGATTGAACCGATTTTAATTAAACTTAATACGCATAAGCAGGATACATAGGTCTAAAAGATTACTGAAAAAACATTTTAGAAACGTCTTTAAAAAAAAAAGATGATTCTACAAGGTGTTGTTTTGCATCCTCGTCAAATTCAAGGAGGTAAGTATGCTAATGATTCCTTTGATTCGTTCCGAATCAATAATAAAATAGGTAGTTTTTTTTTTTTTTTAAACGCATCACACCTTTGTTTTAAACGCAGACCGTCTAATTCTCGCCCTATAACCGCGCTTCCACACAATACAAACAATTTCAAAAGTTTATTCGATAATTTCTTATTCCGTAAACCACGTTAGAGGGGTTATTCTGAAATACTGAAAAACTTAAACAGCAAAAAAAAGTAGCATTTATTAATAATTAACTAGGTACCGTAATTTTCATTGATTATTTATGTCTTTTGTGACAACCTCCTGAATTTTGACGAGGATGCAAAAACAACACCTTGTGTAGATAAGTAATAATCGGTCTTATTTAACTGTAACACTATTTTACGAAAATGTTTTTTAGTGAAGTCAAAGTCAAAGTCAAAGCATTTATTTCAATTAGACCATTACAGGCACTTTTGAAAGTCAAAAAAAAAAAAAAAACTTTATAGACCTATTTATCCTGCTTATGCGTATTAAGTTTTTGCCGTTTGCCATCAACTGGGCACAAATCCAGACTTCGTGGCTACTAATGAGAATTTTCTGATGGAAAAACCAAATAACGCTTTGACTGACCATGGAATCCAACTCAGAATCTTATGATGAGCAGTCTTACCAAAATTAGGCCAAAAACTAGTCATCGAAAAAAAAAAACAGAGCGTGGAGTCCCTCCGCGCGGAAGAAGTGATACTTTGTAATACTACACGCATGCGTTCGAGTGCCACGCATTCACTCTCGCTCTGTCTCTTTCTATTCCCCCTCCATGGTAGCGTTAAACGTTTAACGCAACCTTGTTGGAAGTCGCATAAGATGTTTCACTTCAAAAAATATTTGCTCATACTGACACACATTACAAACAGAAGACAGAAATAAATGAAAAACTTAATTGACTTCATTCTGTGCTTGTAACCAACATGATACTACTTCCAATTCCAACTTTTTTTTTATTTTCAGGTCAATAAAACCTGATCTTGTCCTGGCGCGACGTACTCAACTGAAAGCACTATTAAGTAAAAGTCTTTCGACACAAAGGCTCTATTCAAAAATTACATTATTAAACATAATATGATACTCTTCGCAATCAAATCTTCCAAGTTCATCGTGCTGTGCAGAGGCAGCGCCAGCCTCTACGGCTACGGAGAAAGTCACGTGGCGTAACCTTTGTAGAAACTATAATTTCGAGCCATTTGCGGTTGAAACTCTGGAGTTCCGAGTGCTCACAGCCTGTTTAAAGAAATTTCAAAATGCCTAGGTGACACTTACCGTGATCTAATCTCGTGCCATACAAAGTGGCAACACCGCCAGTCGCTTCGGAACATTACCAGCTGACAACGTTGAAAAAGAGTTTTTGATGTCCGTTTGTGGATAGTTTATTTAATAGTTTTTGAGTAATAATGTATTTAGTTTGTTTATTATTATTCTATAATTAAAACTAACACGTAACGAAAAAAAAAGGAATATACAACTTTGACTTTTAGATAAAAAAATGTAAATCATCCATATATAAATGTCATCTTTATTTTGTAAATTCTCGTTAGAATTAAAAAAATGCGTTTGTAATAAAATACAATACAAAAAAAAATGTGATTACTGAATAAAACTTACTTTTTTGTTACATACTTATTTTTTTTTTTGTGAATGGCATCTCGCAGTTCAACCTATGATGTTGTCGTCTGCTTAGCCGGAGTTACAAACTTAATCTAAATTTTTGCGTTTTATAATGTTATACGACGCTCTTATTTGTAACAAATCTAACTTTATTTTGGATTTTTGCTTGACTTTGAAATTGTGTAAATGCCACAGTAGAAAGTACTTAACAAACTATCTAAATAATCACAACTACTATGGTCGATCTTTGAGGTGAAGTAGTGCATGCTGCGGTTGGTTCGTGGATGGATGACCATCATTACATACCAAAGAAGAAGGGACGAGGATAGGAGGGAACTCCGTTCTTCGGAAAGCACGTTAATCCTTGACAGTCGTTACGGGGAGTCAGAAGCTCGATAGTATTTCCAAGAGTTATCGTGTTACTTTGTATCTTAAGAGCGGGTTTTGGAGGTCAGATAGGCGGTCTGATAGGCGGTCATCTATCTAGATAGTACTGGGTAATACGATACCACTTACATACTACAAATACAAAACGGATGAATAATAAATACTTTACTTACTTACTTTTCCTTTCTTTCTTTCCTTGGTAAGACTAGTTGTCAGAATTTTTGGACCCTGACTACCTGTAACGACTGTCAAAGATCTACAATTGACAGCCGGGGCCAACAGCTTAACGTACTTTCCGAGGCATGGAGGAAACTCGGTTTGTAATTGGCGGTAACCCATCTACGGAACAACCAATCTAGGCAAGCACGGCTTAACCTCAAATTTGACCCGAGTGGCTGTTATTATTTAGCCACTGCCCGAGCGGCTGTTATTTTTTTTTGAAGTTAATTTTGTAAGTGTACGTGGTTAATTATAACAAGTTAATTACATAGATAGTTAACTTACTTTTAATAACGAGAGCTGCGCTGTGGCTTTACAAGAAACATTGTTCTAAAGAAAATTAATAAATTGAGGGGGAAATATAAAACCCGCTCCGAAGTTTTCCCAAGAACTTGTGCATAAAATGGAGCGATTTTAAACTCCTATTTTTTCCGTCAACTAGAATCTTATCAACTAAACAGTTCTTATTCATTATTTCTGCCGAAAGACGTTCACTGCTGGACAAAGATATCCCCCCAAGTGTTGCCACATTGACGTGCAATCACATCCAGCGGATCCTCGCAACATAAACGGTTCATTACTTTTGAAAACCATCATCATCTGCCTAACCTTTTCCCGAACCATCTTGGGGTCGGTTTCCAGTCTAACCGGATGCAGCAAGTACCAGTATTTTACATGAACCGACTGCCTATCTGACCTCCACAACCCAGTAACTGGGTAATACGATACCACTTTGTAAGACTGAATGTCAGACTTTTTGGTTTCTGACTACTCGTAACGACTGTCAAAGATCTACAAATAACAGCCGGGACCAACGGCTTAAGCCTCGGAAAGCACGTTAAGCCGTTGGGCTTAACGTGCTTTCTGAGGCACGGAGGAAACTCGGTATGTAGTTACGGTCACCCTTCCACGGACCAACCTCGGCAAGCACGGCTTAACCTTAAAGATCGACCCGCGGCTGATATTATTTTTATGTTTAAAAACTAAAATATCAAATGAAAAAATCTTGCCTACCTACATAACAATCAACAACCTAACTTTTCCTGATTTTTTGCCAATAACCATATTTCAGGAGTGTTAACTGCACAGTTTTCAAAGTACGTGACTCGCAAGCGACAAGAAATCGTGCATAAATCTTGATTACTGTGGGGACATCCCTAGTTACAGGGCTGAGAACTTTGCCCATTCTTCACTGTTCTATCGTTACGAAATATATTAATTAGTGTAGAAACTGTGGCGTAGTTAAAAAAAAGTTTTAGTGGAGAACTATGTGCCCTAAATGGTACACACGGCTACATTAAGTAGTTACAAAAGACATGTGCGTTCAAATCCGTGCTGGGCTTAGTTGGTTTTTGTATTTCGCAAAAACATTTTATTATAATTAATTTATTATTTTAGTGAATATATAAGTTTAAGTAATTATTTTTTGGCCCCGACAATACGACAATAAATGAAAACACTGGTGATACTTGTTCATAAGAATATTTTAAAATTATGAAATACACTGTTATAACAAACTTTTGCTGCTCATCTCTACTTATTAACTGGAAAGTCAATCTGTAAAGGTACTAGGAACCAATCCAACTCCTACAAAGTTTAAGGACGAGATCTAAAAACGTTACTTAGTACGTACTTGGGGGCTAAGGCGTCGGTGCCGTCCAAATTGGCTACCGGTCGTACTAGAAAACGATGCGATTTAGTCGCGCGATGAAAATTATCGTGCGATGGTTGAATATTCAGGTTCTTCTCTTATTCCAGAGTGGAAAAGATATGGAGCTAGACGACCTTTATAGCTCCGTTCCTTTCGCACTCTGGAATAAGAATAAAACAATAATGCTTTAAGACGCTATGGTATGGTGTAATAATAGATGCCGTGCAACGTGTCAACGTGTCAGATACAGACTAAACTGCCTACAGAAATGTACAGTTATTGCTTTGAAAATTGTTAATGACAGTCATTATGTCTGTTCCGGCCTAAGCCATTTGAACAAGAGACATACTACAGAGAAAAAAAATGCATTGTGACGCGACTGTGTGATACGACGATGCTAACGCAAAGGAAACGGTAGACAATCACGCGTGTGCGTTATACGCTAGTCGCATATCCTAAGGTCGAGAACCGGACATTACATATCACAGTTTCAAGCCTGTCCTTGACATCAGGACTGCTCCAGTTTCTAGAAAAACCTTCTTTTCTTCAATATCTTATTTATTATTAACATTTCCCGCGGTTTCGTCTAAGTGGTTTAAGATACTATGCCGACGAATCTACGAGAATCTTAGAGGTTAAAAGCCTTTTAAGGAAAATCTTGTTAGGCTGGTTTAAACGGATTTATAATAATCCATCTACGTTTTATCGTTGATAGCATAAGTGCCTGAAGTAAAACAAGATTCGGATTTTTAACCGACTTCTAAAAAAGGAGGAGGTTTTTTTTTTTTTTTTTTTTTTTTATGTTTGTTCGGGCATAACTCCGTCGCTTGCCAACCGATTTGAAAAATTCTTCTTTTGTTGGAAAGGGTATACTTCCCAAATGGTCCCATAGTCACCAAGTCGGGATCTGATGATGGAATCTTGGCGAAATCGAGGGAACTCTTCAAATTTTATAGGAAAACGTACAGTGATTTTGGTATTTTCTACAACAAGTGAAGCATTTGCGTCCAATAAGAACCATTCTACCATCAGATCTGATGATGAATCCAAGAGACAGGCTTCGGAACTCCATTCTTCATTCATTTGGTAGAGAAAGCTTGCCCGGTGGAGCCATATGAATTTTATTATCTGTACTTTTTGAGTCATCCTCTTTATTATTATGCATTTTGACTTTTGTCGTATGTATGGACGATGTGCTGGTGTCTAGTTAAAGTGTAAAAATTATACTTGACTAGGATTAAAGTGAGATACCACAACTGAAAAGGCTAAAATAAAAACTTTTTTACAAAAAAAAAAATAACCGACTTCCATAAAACACTAAAAAGTGGCAAATAATTTTACTTTCGGAAGTCGGTGGCAAAAAAGTAAATGAAACAAACAAGTCACCGACTGCCGAAATTAAAATTATTTGCCACTTTTTAGTGTTTTATGGAAGTCGGTTATTTTTTTTTTTGTAAAAAAGTTTTTTTAGGAAAAAGTTTTTAAATCGTGGACGTTTACTAAAAACATTAGATTGACAGAGTACCTATAAATTCCACACAATTATTTTTTTGGCTTTATATTTATTCGTTAGTTAGTATACCAGTATATTTTTTTTATTGTATTTTATATTTGAAATAGTGATTTGCTTGATATATTTAATGTATATTTAAGAGAGCAGCGGTGGCCCTGTCGTGGCAGCCCCGACTTACTAGCAGTAAGCAGTGGGTTCGAAACTAGGCAGGCGCATTACTTTATGTAATTTATTTCATCACCGCTCCACTCAAAAACGGTAAAGACAAACATCGCGAGGTAACCGGCATGTCCTAGAACTAAAAATTGGAAGACATTGTGACATCTACCAACCCGCACTGGGCCCGCGTGGTGGATTACAGCCTCTCATAGAGAGGAGGCTTGTGTCCCAGCAGTGGGAACATTATAAGCTAATGATGATCATGATGATTTGATTTATGTATTCTATTCTCTCTTCTTCTTTTACACACTATGTTTGCATCTCTTTTTTTTAATATCTCCTTTCGCAGGTATGCTGGAAGAGATTTCTTTAGAAATAAGCATTACCTTTGTACCTATTTTCTGTTCCTTTCTTCTTCTCTGTATTAAGTGTGTACATAAATTGTTAAGTAAAAAATAAACATACATAATATCACGCCTGTAATCCCCGATGGATAAGACAGAGGTGTACCCAATAGTAAACCTTCATTTCACCAGTAATGTTTAAGCTTCATATCCCAGGCGAGTCTATTGCCATCAATGGGCAATACATAAACACAGACATTAACCTAATGTCCGTGGCTGCTACTGAGGTATTCCTGATCAAAAAACTCAATAAAACTTTTCCTGACCTGGGAATCTAACCCAGGTCCTCATGCTTAGCTGTCGCGATTGGGACCACTAGACCAAGAAAGCAGTCCATTATTTAGAACTTGATTTTAGTAATCATGTTTACAGTTAAAGTAGTCTTCATCATCATCTGCCTAGCCTTTTCCCAAACTATCTTGGGGTCGGCTTCCAGTCTTACCGGATGCAGCTGAGTACCAGTATTTTACATGAAGCGACTGCCTACCTGACCGCCACAACCCAGTACCTGGGTAATACGATACCCCTTGGTAAGACTGGATGTCAGACTTTTGGCTTCTGACTACTCGTAACGACTGTCAAAGACCTACAAATAACAGCCGGGACCAACAGCTTAACGTGCTTTCCGAGGCACGGAGGAAACTCTGTGTGTAATTATGGTCACCCATCCACGGAACAACCTCGGCAAGCACGGCTTAACCTTAAATATCGACCCGTGCGGCTGTTTTTATGTAGCCGGTCCTCGTGCTAAATAAAGTAGCTAGTTAAAGTAGTCCTAATGAATCTATAATGTTTCTACTGCTGGGACACAAGCCTTGAAGGGGGTAGTGTGCCGTTATCCACCGCGCTTCGGCGGATGTTGACTTTTCTCACGATGTTTTCGAATAATTGATTTAAGTAGTCAAATCAATAATGCCGTCTTATAATTGAGTATCTTCAAGATCTGGTTTTAATTGTAAATAATGTTGTATTCAACAAAAAAACCGAGATTCTTAGTTAATCAAGCAAGTAATTTGCTTAAACGCCAAAAATCCGGAACAAACACATGATACCTTTATTACGCACTTACGTTGAGCTCTTGTTACTTAATTATGGTAATTCTATTAACCAACCACAAACAAGGCTTCACGTAAATCCTTATAACCAGAACAGTTTAACAATACTTAATAGTTTCATAGCTTAAGAAGAAACATAAGATACTCTTGATGTGTTTCTAGTGCATTTATTGTTTTAGCTTCAAACTATAACTTTTGCATGCCTGTTGGTAAAATATGGCTGAACCTACCTGTTATCAAATTATCACCATTTACTGTACCCATATTTGCGAAATAAAATACTTACTTACTTAAGCTAAGGATAAGATACTTATATTTTGAGAGAGCAGCGGTGGCCCAGTGGTGGCAGCCCCGACTTACAAACAGTAAGCCGTGGGTTCGAACCCAGGCAGGCGCATTACTTTGTGTCTTTTATTTCATCACCGCTGCCCTCAAAAACGGTGAAGGCAAACATCGTGAGGAAACTGGCATGTCCTAGAACTAAAAATTTGAAGACATGTGACATCTCTATCTTTCGTTGATCTCCTTGAGTTATAAGTCGAGCTACACGATAACTGACAAATGCTTGCACTGACTGGACAGGTCCACTCAAATCTGTGTGGTTCTTTCTTCAAAAGACCATCTCAGCCACTAATCTGCATAGTCCTCATGTAAATTGATCAATGTCTGGACTTTAAAAGAGCAACAAGTTAACAGAGAACCTCTGAGTTTGTTTCGGCTGTTTCTTCTCAGAGAAGTCAGGTACGAATCACCGGCCCCATCTAGTTTAAAAAAAAATACATGTAAAAGTGTTTGTAAAAACCTATTTGCAAAATAAACATCATTTATGATTTATCTACCAGTGGGAACATTATAGGCTGATGATGATGATGATAAGCATAATCATCAGTCATCGTCATCAGTCATCGTCATCAGCCAGTAATGTGCCCACTTCTGGACACAGGCCTACTCTCTATGAGAGGGAGTGGGCTGAAATCCACCACGCCGGCCCAGTGCGCAGTGGCCCAGTGCAGATTTCACAATGCCTTCGAACGACGAAGACTAGTCATCTGCCTATACTTTTCTTAACTATGTTGGGATCGGCTTCCAATCAGACAGGATGCAGCTGAATGGGCTGCGGGTTGTTCGAAAGAGATACCGCGGCCCTGGAACACAAAGGGCTAAGAAGAAACATGGGTGGGTTTTAGTCAGTCAAGGCTGACACTCCCTCCCGCTCCGCCCAGAGCGGGAGAAGTCATTTGATGATTTCCCATCCGCAAAAAAAAAAAAAAATGCAGCTGTATACCAGTATTTTACATGGAACGACTGCCTATCTGACCTCTTCAACCAACTTTAGTACTGGTTAATACGATAAGACTTTTTAAAATTGGTTTTCAGATTTTCGGGCTGTCAAAGATCTACAAATGACAGCCGGGACCAACGGCTTAGCGTGCTTTCCGAAGCACGGAGGAATCTTGGTATGTAATGGGTGGTCACCCATCCACGGACCAACCTGGGCAAGTGCTACGTAACCCTAAAATTGACCTGAGGGACTGTTATTATTTAGCCACAAAATCCTCTCGAACTACGAATACTAGTAGTTGCACAAATTAAGTTGTAGCTGCGGAATTTAGAAATAGAAAATTTCAGTTATGTCATAGATTAACATCATATTATTCTGTTGTCCTTGACCGAATGCACGAGTGCCCCGGGAGAGGGTCATTTAAATTAAAACGAAGTTAATATACGTAATGGGGCACACCCATAAGTGACTCATACTGTATACTAATATAGCTTTTATAATATCTATATGGTGTGTTTTGTAGTCCTTTCCGTTACACAGTGGAAATGTTTACAGTATTAATTAAATGATGTTTATTTTGCAAGTAGGTTTTTACAAACACTTTAACACGTCATTTTTTTTTAAACTAACTGGGGCCGGTGTTTCGTACCTGACTACTTTGAGAAGAAACAGCCGAAACAAACTCTGAGGTTCTTTGTTTACTGGTACTCTTTTAAAGTCCAGACATTGCTCAATTTACATGAGGACTATGCAGATTATTGTCGGAAATGGTCTTTTGAATGTTTATAAAGTCAGCTACACATTGCGCTGAAAACCCGTTTATAGTCTTCTACGTCGTCTTACGAATTTTCGATCACGACACGTGACCTGATGGTCACGTGTCCTGACGCGAGTTTTTTTTTTTTTTCCCCATCGCAAAAGTGTACAACGCCGCTAAAGAAGTTTTCACTTCAAAAACATTTAATAATGTTTAGACACGACTCCAACAAAGCTGTTAATTACTAAATAAACAAGTTACAAGGGCAGTTTATTATAATTTACAATCTTAATAGACATCGTTTTACCACATTTTCCGTTTATCGTCAATCTGTAAACGAAGTAATTGTGATATAGCGTGAATAGGAGACGATTAAGCCGGTCGAGTTAGGTTGCAATCAATACAATTTAATGGAAAATTGCGAATGACAAGCAAATTAGTGAGAGTTATTTTTAGTTTGGTTTTCAAGCTTAGGTACTCAAGAGATATTAAATCACAATCAGACTATAGCAGTCCAGTGCTAGACATAGGTTGTAATCTCGGCAGGGTTAGGCAGAGGGTGTACCTAATAGTACATTCATTGACCTGCTGTACCTGACGCATCTGACAAAGCAGAAGAACGGAAGATGAGTCAAGCAACGCAGGACACTGACTGTACACCTACTGTGTTCTAGAAATCTAATAGGTTGTCATTCTTCCACGCCCGCTTGTTCCGATGCGATGGCAGATAAAGTTGGGTGGGGTATCAATACAAACTGAGATGTTTAAGTCAGATAATGCTTTATTAGTCAATAAAGCTCTGAATATTTGACTGAATATTTGACTGAATATTTGACTGAATATTTGACTGAATATTTGACTGAATATTTGACTGAATATTTGACTGAATATTTGACTGAATATTTGACTGAATATTTGACTGAATATTTGACTGAATATTTGACTGAATATTTGACTGAATATTTGACTGAATATTTGACTGAATATTTGACTGAATATTTGACTGAATATTTGACTGAATATTTGACCGAGTTGGTTGAAGTGAAAGGATTCCTTTCAAAAAAGTTATGGCAATAAGTTGTCTTTTAGGGTAATCGTAATAATTTAAGATACATTCTAATCACTAGATTCTGCGCACACTAGTCAGCAGACAAGTCCATTTTAATGTTGTATTAGAACGGCTATTTTAGTGCACCTGTCAGCAAATTAAATAATTGCGTCTTCAATAACTTTTTATAACACGGATCATCTAAATAACTCCGTTTATTCCGATCTGGGTAAAAGGGCAATTTTAGCATCGAAAAAAGAAAATGTAGGCCAGACCATCACGACAAATGATTTCTATTTTATTCAAAAGCAGTTTCCTTTTCCAACGTTTAAAGTATACAGTATGTTAGGTTAAACGAGGGACATATTGAGGGGGGTATTCAGTATTCGATTCTCGTCCCAAATATGTAAAAAACCTATAACGTATATAGAAGAATTTTTAATGTTTTGTTTAGTGCCTAGATATTTTGGACTGTCCTAAGCCAGGTAAGTTTAAAGTATGAGGGGAAAATGGATTATACCTAAGAGTCATTGACCCGCTCACATGTTCTGCGATAGTATTAAGTCGCTAGCGCAAGGGTGTATACACGTTGCGTGACATTTGCGAAAATTTTGGTATGGTTCTGTCTGTTATTTATCAGTGTTTTTTTTTTGTTTATATTTTTATTAGTATCATGTTAGCATGTACTATTATGGGTTTGAATATGTCCCTCGTTTAAACTAACATACTGTATACTACCTCAACAGATAGATAGGTAGGTCGTTAGTGGATATAGGTAGGTATAGTAAGTCACAGACGATGTTTCCTTTAACAACCCAATAACACGACTACGACCTACAAAAAGAAATAAGATCCCATCAAAAACATAACATGTACAAAAATGCCAAGTTTCGCAAAGCAGTTCTTCTACAGTAAAAAGTTGTAAGATGTAATTTCTGTAATAAATAAAACGACGATGCGAGACTTGGCATTTTTGTACATGTTATTTTTTTATGGGATTAACTATTCTGGGATAACAGTCGTGATGCTCTTATGTTGTGTATTTTTTAGAATTAATCCCTGAACAAATGCCCTGACGGAGAATTGCCCCGTATGTCAATGAGAACCCTGCTGTCGGCACAATGAAAAACCTTCGTCCAACGTGACATTACCCGTCACATTGGTACATGTTATTAGGTAACTTTTTGTAGGGACACAGTTTAAAGGTACAAGTCTGAAGGTGGTTGCAGTAACATGAATATTGTTTCAATGTAACTCTACTGGACTAATACTGCTTGTACTTGCATTTATAAGCATACTCAACAATGTTTCCACTGCTGGGACGCAGTCCTTCTCTCTATGAGAGGTAGGAGGCTTTAATACATCACGCCGGCTCAGAGCGGGTTGGTAGATATCAGGAGTCTTACATTTTTGGTTCTACGACATTTTGGACGCGCTAATCTTTGAAACTGTCAATCTGATTGGAATAACTATTTTTATAAAATAAAATAAAATCATTTAATTCAAGTATCACTGACTCATAATAAAAATAATACATTAGCACAGTCACATTACAACCACAACATTTAAAAACAATTTCATTTACTTATTTTTGCATTTGTTTGCCCAATTCTTATGGATGGTTAGTAAAGTAGGCTATTATAAAATCACGGATCACGTTAAAAACAGTCCGAAACATCTGATGAAACCGCAGTTAACACGTAGTTCACCTAAAATTAACCAAGAAGGGATATTCTAGTGATAAGATACACTATGATTAGTTAAAAAAATTGCGTTAACACATTTGTATTTTGAGAGGGCAATAAAACGGGTCCATATTGGCTCACCTAAAGTTCTTTACCCGAAATTGTTCTGCCTAATGATTTGTAATCCGAATGATAACTTTTCCTAAAATTTTTCATCCTAAAGTTTTCAATTCATACTATTTGTCGCGCTACCGGCGATGTTCATAACACTCATATTTCCGAGAATTGTAATTAATAATATCATTAATGTAAATATATTTAAACTCCTACTGTTTTTTTTATCATAACGCTTTCATCCCTAAACATAATTACCATAATATGCTCACTCATACTCAGAAAGAAACATTTACCAAGTGTAATAAAAAATATATGTGGGTAGAAGATGATAGTTATAGTGCCCCCACTATGAAAAAAAAAAAAGAAAAAATTCGCGACCAATTTCGAGGTAGTTCTTAGTTGGTCACAGTTCTAACCTAACCTAACCTATGGATATCTTTGCAGGTACCACCGCTATAAATAAAATTAAAGAAGACGCTTTAATTAATAAAAAATAAATCTAAACAAAAAAGATATGACTTTGAATAATAGTGTAAAAGATGGTTATGTTGAGAAAATATAGGAAAACAAATAAAAGTATAATAGATGTTTATTGCTACTGACATTATGAAGTTGAATGACAAAGTAGTTAGGAATTGTGATTGTTAGGATGAAAAATGTTAGGACGAACATTTTCGGATTTCCAATTATCGGAGTTGAAAATTTAAGTGAACTTTGGCGCACCCCAATAAGACGCTACTGCAGCACTTTGCCTGAGTGATTGGATTCTTCGTTGCGGGTCGAGCTGGTATGATTTCCACTGGGAACTAAGGTTTTACGGCTCCTTCAGACAGACGCGACGCGAGTTGACGCGACGCGGCTTAGCGGTGTTGCCGCGACGCCGCGCGCTATGGCTCCGAATCGATTACTCGATCCTAACGTAACATATTAGGATAGTGTCCAGTACGTCGATTCTGTAAAATTCAGACGACAACTCACATCGCTATCCACTGTCAGTTCGCGTAAGGTTCAAAATGACCTTGATTTTGTAGCCAAGGGAATTACCTTGCAGAATGCAACTTCTTACGTCATCTCATACTTTATCTGTCAAAATCTCCCTGATTATTTAGTTCAACACGCTGACACGCTGGTAGTGGTGGCGCTAGTGTAAAATCAAATTATCAACCGGGTTTTTAGAATGCCAATCAAGAAACTCACAGCGGATTCAGATTCGAAGTTCTAACTGAGGTCTTACAGAATCACACTGCTAGAGTACCGCTTTCTGAATCAAGCCCTTGATCCATCTGCCTAACGAGAGATTATAAATATTATTATAATTACATAATTTGGCCTATAAAGACCATGCTAATGTGTTGCAGACGATGTATTAAAATTGGGTTGTCTTATGGGCTTAAATCTTCTTGGATAATAATTTTTATGCCTTACTCTAACTTTCAAAATCAAAATGAATCGAATGTACAAATAAAAAAGTCCATTTTTAAGTTAAGTAATTATAAACAAAATTAATTTCGAAATATTCGATCATTTTTCGATACGTTAGGATCGAGTAATCGATTAACGAGTTGATTTCGCGCGACAAAGCGCGGCAGGCTCGGCTGTATGCAAAATATTCTACGAATTTTTTGTTTCTTGTCGCGGAGTGTGTCGCGGCGTGTGTCGCGGCGTGTCGCGCTCTCGAAAAAAACCCGCCTGGGTGAACGCGTCCCCCCCCCCGCGAACGAGTCGCGCGGGTTTCATACAAATTGTTCTACGTTGGTTTTGTGGCCGTGTGCCGCGACGCTTCTCGTGTGTTTGAAGGAGCCTATAGTCTACAGATAGTCGTGGATTTTTGCAGCAGCAATTTGCGTGTTAACGTAGCTACTTTGAAATATAAAAGCATGCCTTAAGCAGTCCCTTTTTGCTGTCTTATGTTAATGTATTGTCTTAGTAAGTATTTTGTGTGTACATAAAAAATGTACGGAATTTAAATAAAAAGCCTCATCGGGCATAATTCACATAAATTGCACTTGGTCTTTACTTAGCTATGCGTGCGGTACGAATATGAATCTATTTTTTAACGCATTTTTGATCTAATTCGCGCTTCTTTCTAACACATATTATGTTCCATTAAAATTATCGTCTTTGACGACAACGTTCAAAGAAAAAAATAAACTAACTTTTTATCTCTTACTATAGATTTACGGCAATGTTTTACTTGTTTTATAATTATTTATTCATTCGCTAAAAAGGTAAGTTACGAGTACGTAAAACTCTAAGTGAAGAAATTGGGTTCGCAACCTGTTGTTTTGCGATGTTAAACCCAATGCACGTAGGCTTTGCTTGGAAACTTGCCAGTGCCATAAAGAACAATATTCAATTCTGTAAAGTGGGGTAGTTTGGCTACTTTACATCTTCTCTTGGTTGTCACTGTAATTAAGGTTTATATTGCAGCAAAACAACAGCGAAAATTATATATATATATATTAAAAGTAGTTCAGTAAATGCACTTTCTACGATTTTTCGTAGCACTGAGCTACGGCGTAGCATTAAGCTACGTGCTATTTTAACCGGCTTCCAAAAGGAGGAGGTTTTCTATTCGACTGTTTGTATTTTTATTTATATATGTTCTATATATATGTTCACCGATATCTCTGCCAATTGCGGACCGATTTTCAAAAACTTTTTCTTATTCGAAAGGCTATATTTCTGAGGTGGTTCCATTGTCACCAAGTCAGAATCTGATGACGGGATCTCAGGGAAATCGAAAACAACCCTCAAATTTTATAGGCACATGCATTGTTTTTCTTATACTGTCTAACGCAATTCAGATATTTGTGCCTGGTAATCATCGTCTCATGATGCTAAGCTGATGACGGTAGGTAAAATTCAGGATCTGATGATGATCCCACCAGAAAAATTAAGGGTAACCATCAAATGTGATGGGCATTGATAAATTCAAAATCAAATATGTTTATTTGTGACACATAGGTAAAACTATGTACATGGTGTTATAAAAAAAAATTGTCTCACTATGTGCTGCCATGCAAGGCGTACAAAATTACAATTAATGTTTACACATTAAGTAATGTAGGTTGTAGTTTTTTGACTATAGAAACTACTGATATTGCAGCTAATTACCTAATATTAAATCTTTAATAAAATATACAATAAACAAAAACAAATTTGAAACAATACAAAATAAGTAAACAATAAAAGTAGTAACAATCTTACGAATCGATAGAAACAGTATACTGTCCATGTAGTCCCATGATCATCAGGTCAGGATCTGTCTGACTGCTGATGGGATCCTGGAGAAATCGAGGGAACTCTCAAAATTTGTATTGGTACACATAGGCATTGTGCCTAGTAATCATCTCATGTTGCTGAGCTGATGATGAAAGGTATAAGTCAGTGGTCGCGTTTAAATTTGGTGAAGATCTGATGCTGTTCTACGTAGATATAAATGGAACTCTTTAATATCGACGGCAAATCTGTCGCGATTGCTGCAATCGATTAGATGTTTATTGTTTTACACATTAGCATTACATAACATCACGCCTGTATGCTCTGAAGGAGTAGGCAGATGTGTAAAGTACATCCACATTTAAATAGTTAGGTATGTTAGGTTCCATTTTATTGGGCATAAGCCCATAACCATGAAATGTATTGTTATAATAAATGCATAGCGAATAATTTTATAGGATATTACAAATAAAAATGGGAAAATAAAAAAACTTTCTTGCAAAAAATAAAACCGTCTTCCAAAACACAAAAATGTGAAATAGTTATTTGTGCAACAAGAGAGCAAAGTCGTTTTTTGCTGCGAGTGCTGATTTTGAATCATGAGCAAGCGAGGGATCGAACGATTGAATCACGAGCGTAGCGAGTGATTCAAAATAATTAACATTATAGATGATGACCTCGTCTGTGATAAATCTAAAAAATAAGATAGCAACACCGTCTCCGAAAAACTGCTTGCGGCCTTGCGCCCTTTGTAAGTCTCGTTGAAGACATGGTTTGCTTTCAGATATTTCTTGCGAGACCTCATAGGTAGGAAACTTAATTCTGCATTAATTAAATTACTGTCTTGTTGTTTTAACTCTTCCGGTGTTAAAATACTGTTCTCCTCGCTAGTTTCACTAATATTTTACGATTATTTTAATATTTTTAACATTTTCAACTCTTTACGCCAGCCACGAAATTTTATTCCCGCTCTTTTATTTAAATTAAGGCGTGTTCGGAAATAGCTACCATGATATTTTATTATTCAAAATATATTGAGTAACATTATTGAAACTAGAAATAAATATTTAAAGGTTAAATATCAGTTTTATTTGCAGTAAATACGTATTTTCGTTTAAATACAACAATAAGTTAAAAATTCAATAAATTCCATTAAAAGATATTTTTGCAAAATCTTTTTCGTTAGTACGAAATTCCGAACGTGTTCGAATTTAAAAACGGAACTTCGAAAGGGGTTGTCTTTGTCTCTCTCTTTCTAATGGGCGGGAAAGAGATAGCGTGTGAAAAAATTCTTTCTGAAAAAAATTATTAAAAAGTTACTTTGTCTCACTCAGTGAGCAAAATCGCATTTTGCTCACTGATTTCAGACAGCAAAACCTTGTTTGAGCTACTGAAGTGAAAAATAACTTTTGCTTCAGAAGTCACTGGCAAAAAAACTGAATCAATGAAACAAAAGTCGGACTTCTGAAGCTAAAGCTATTTTTATACTAATGACGTTGTCAATATCTATATATTAATATTATCTAATTAAAAAAAAAAAAACAACGGCCACGAATATATATGACGGAGCAATACTTGTGAACGGCTCGACTATGTTTAGTTGAGTAATTATGAGAAAAAGGTTTGCATGAAATAAAATTTTGATATTTCCTTAGAAAACTGAACCCTTTGTCAGAAAAAGTACTGATTCTGTAATAATCATACATGAAGTAAATGAAACCGCAGGACGCCATTAGTCACTGACATTTCAAGAGTTATGGAAATTATTATTTTATTAAGTCGTAAATGCTACTGCAATGGATTGGACAGATTATAAAGTTAGATATTTATATCCCATTGGATTTGCGTTAATTGCTTTTGGAGAGGTCACGGCCATTTGATATGTACGCTTAAATCGATGTTCTTACTCCAAAAGCTTATTAAAATTCATAAAGGTCATCAAATATTTATATAGTTAGATGTTAAACAAAATAGTGATATTGCCACACATAAAGAAAGTTCCGATTTTCAGTATGAGTGAGCAAACACACAATACTCTCTAAAGCGTTTTCAAACAAAATATTTATCATTTTTAGGGTTCCGTACCTCAAAAAGAAAAACGAACACTTAGATGATCACTCCGTAGTCCTTTTGTCTACCTGTCTAGACCCTTTTTCTGAAGAACGCGTAGTGGTATCAAGTTGAAATTAGTATCAAAATCGACTCAAAAATCCGTGTACCACATTATTTAAACTTGAAGCAAAACACTTTTTCCTAAAACTGAAAAAAAAAACTATTTCTTAAACTAAAGCCAATTAGGAAAAGTTCGACCAACACAGTGCGACCTTTTTTAATCAAAGTTTGTTTAAAACAACTTCCGGGGAAGTAAACTTTGTATTGTTCGATGCCATTCGTATCATTGGTATTTGTTACATTCCTTCGATAGTTATTCTATCCATGATAGCAACAATCCAAAATCAACCTTATTGCTATTAGAATACTGATCATTGTGGTTTTTACAGACTTGTCAGTGGCAGCAATCCAAAAGCAGACCTTATTGGACCGTTTATAAAGATCACTGTGCTTAAAAAGGACGCAGAATCTGAGGTAAAACACCTGAAAAGGCTATTGGTACCGGCTAGCTAGATATAGTTAAGGTCAATTTTAATAACGAAGTTTAAATTACATTGCATTAAAAAATAAAACAAAACTTTTAATAAAAATAAATAATCATTCAAAATCAACAAAGAATATATAACGCTAAAGAAGATAATTGAGTTAGCGACAATGGAATAAAAACTAATCTGATATAGTGAATAATTAACGAAGTTTCTTCAGAAATACTTAATAGAGTTTTACTCCTTTATGATATTTGCCGGACGGGCAAAAGCTAGTAGACAATAAAACAAACTATTCAGAATGCTATAAACGTGAGATGCTCAGATAAATTCTGCTAAAACAATAAGACTGAGTAACAGGAACTTCGTTATGTCATTACCTATAATTACTTCTTGCTCAACTTCTATCCGTGGATGTCCGAATAGGTACTCGTATTACAAATAAACAAAGTTGTATACAGGTAATTAATACACGGTGTAAATCACCTCATCACAAAGCCGTCAACCAAGCATTCTGTACATGAAACTAAGTAACTTTACGCAAAAACTATTGCTGGGAAGTGACCTTTTTTTTGGGGGGTTTAAAATCATGTTTTGTAGTAGAACTCATTGTAACGCACTCAAAACATTGTGCTGATGGACGGATTGAATAGTACGGGGGTCGTGGAGATGTTCAAAGTAAAAATCTTACATTAAAAACTTGTATTTTAAAAAATACTTGTCAAAAAGTTTGACCCCTAATATCTCCGTAACTAGAAGTTTCCCAGGTATGATGTAGAACAAAAAAATGATCGCAATGACAGGGAGAACCAGTGCCTTTCGGCTTCGTTAAGAGGTGTTTTACACCCTTTATATTGTGTAAACATTTTTTTTTTTTTTTTTTAAATTATCTTGCGATCGGCTTCTCAAGCCATTAGCAGATGCGTTCAGTGCTTATTGGCGCTTCGGGTACGGCTCTCCAGTGACAACCGACCCTCTACTTGCTACTTGATTTTATCAGGCTGTGTCCCATGTATGCTGTCTTTTCAGTCGACGGTGTTCTAGTGGATTGGTCAGTACAGAAGCCAGACTGTTGGCGTGGTTTTCAATGCGCACCCTATAGAGCTTAGTTCTGTCCTCAATCTCTTCCTTAATTGTGTTGATTTTGATGAAGTCATGCAGCTCAGATATTTTAGTAAACCATGGAGTATTTGTTATTGTTTTCAGCACCTTATTTTGGAACCTTTGTAGGATTTCTACATTGGAGTTTTTGGCTGTTCCCCAGAGTTCGATTCCATAGGTCCATACTGGCTTCAAAATAGTCTTATATATGAGTATTTTATTATCAAGAGATACTTGTGAGTTTCTTCCTAGTAGCCATTTGAGTGTATGCAGACGTCGGTTCAGCTCATCTCGTTTTTCACTATGTGATGTCTCCAGGTCTGTTTTCTATCTAGATGCATACCGAGGTATTTGGCTGTGTCTTGTTGGGGCAATACATCGTTTCCGAGTTTGACTGGTGCACAATTTCCCTTTCGAAGAGTGAACGTTACGTGTACAGATTTACTAACACTCGCTTTAATACGCCATTTCTCCATCCAAGTGTTAATTTTGTTAAGGTGTACCTGTAGTCTTTGCGAGGCTTTGTTCGGATCATGGTCACTACAAAGGGCTGCAGTGTCATCAGCGAAAGTTGCTGAGAGAACACTGTCTGTATTTGGTAGGTCAGCAGTGTACAACAAATACAGCACTGGGCCCAGCACAGAGCCCTGTGGCACACCTGCTTTTATTTCATAGCAGGAGGAGTATGAATCGTTGATCTTTACTCTGAATATTCTATTACTTAAGTACGATTTCATAAGTAGGTAAAGATTGTGTGGGAGAGTACTTTTAAGCTTAAATAAAAGGCCCGGGTGCCAGACTTTGTCGAACGCCTGTTGGACATCCAAGAAGACTGCAGAGCAATATTCCTTCTTCTCCAGTGCATTTCGTATCTTGGTAACAACTCTATGGACTTGCTCTGTTGTGGAATGTGCACGTCTAAATCCGAACTGGTGCTCTGGGATAACCTTGTTCTCGTCCAATACAAGATTTAATCTACGAGAGAGGACTTTTTCAAACAGTTTTGAGATTACCGGTAGGAGACTTATCGGTCTGTAGGATGATACTAGGTGGGGTGGTTTTCCTGGTTTTAGAATCATTATGATTTCTGAGACTTTCCATAATGTGGGATAGTATGACAGCCTTAAGATACTATTAAACAACTGCGTTAGAAAAACTATAGCCTTTCTAGGCAATTGTTGCAGCAATTCAGCCGTAATCAGACAAAATCCTGGAGCCTTTTTTCTGTCCAATTTCCTTATCTCGTTGTAGACTTCCTTAGGTGAGCAACTCTGTACCGGTGGGCTTAACTGAAGATCTGTGTTCAGGAAGTTGTTAATTTCTTGTTCAGCTTCCGCAGAACCGTCATTAGGTCTGAAAACTTTTTTGAGAAATGTACCAAAGGCTTGAGCTCTTTCCTCATCTGTTCTGGCCCAGGTATTGTTTTCTAATTTCAAGGGGTGCTGTGCTGGCATAGGTGCTGCCTTGCTTGTCTTGACCGCGGTCCAAAGGGAATATTCATTTTTGGCTGAAGTGGACAAGTTTTCCAGCTTGTTTTTCAAAGTATCAGCTTCGATGTTCTTAAGGAAGAGTTTTAAGTCTGAGGATATGGTATTAAGTGCTTTTTTGTCAGAGGGATGTTGACTGTTGTGCCATACCCTTCTAAGTCTTCTCTTTTCCAGTACTTTCTCTTTGATTTCTTTTGGAATATCTTTACTGCCGGTATTAAGCTTCGCCTCCGGTGTACACTTCCATGCTGCCTGTTGTATTAGGTTAGTAAAATATGTAGTGGCCGAGTCAATGTCATCACCTGTTTTAAGTGCCACTCCTAAATTAAGCTTGGACTCAATGAACGTTCTGAAAGCATCCCAGTCTGTCTGCTTGTTATATAGGCATTGCTTTCTTGGTCTTGTTATTATTGTTGTGCTTATCGTTCCTATTATAGGTGTGTGATCAGAGCTACTATCGAGACAGCTTTCTACGTTCAGGTATAAGTTTGAGAGACCCTTAAATATAAAGAAGTCCAAGAGATCTGGCAACTTTTTTGGGTCTGTAGGCCAGTATGTTGGTTGTCCTGTGCTTAGTATTTGCAGCTTGTTATTATCTAAGCTTAATTTCAGTTCCCTACCCCTTGTGACAGTCAGACGTGATCCCCAATGTGTATTTTTTGCATTCCAGTCACCTCCAGCTAGGAACCTCTGGCCGAGTGTCTTAAAGTATTGTGTGAAGTCTTGTTCTTTCAGAGAATGTCTTGGTGGGCAATATATGGCTGACAAGGTTATTGATCCCTTTTTATCGTGTACTAAGATTGACGTTGCTTGTATCTCAGGGGTTTTGTATTCTTGAATAAGGTCATGCTTGATACTTTTTCTTATTATGACGGCGGTACCTGCATGCGCCGTTCCATCCGGATGGCAGGTCGAGTATGTTAAGTAATTATCCATAACAAAGTAAGTTTTTGTTGTTAGGTGTGTTTCGGAGACCAACAGGACATCAATGTTGTGTAGTTTTATCATTGTTTGAACTTCTTGCCTGTGGTACATGAGACCATTAACATTCCACGTTGCAATCTTTAGGGTAGCCATTTATCGTACTAGTTTACTAATAACTGTTGTGAGTAGTGTCATCATATTGCCCATTTGTTCAATAAGTTTATCTATCTTTTCAGATTGTTTTATGAGTATAAATTCTAGTTTTGATCCTTCTGTTGTTTGGTTGTACTGTCCTTTGGTTATTTCTGCGTATGTTTTACTAGGACTAGTAGTGTTAAGCGGTATGTTTCTGTCATTATTTCTGTTTTGGTATAATCTATCATTGATTGTTGCTGTCGTATTGTCTTGGTCAAATTGTTTCATGTCATTTGTTACTTGGTCACTATAAATATTCTTAGTCATGCTTTTTATTTTGGTTAGTTTGCTTCTTCTTTTATTGATTTCTAGGTAGACTTGGCAGCCTTTATAGTTTGCTGGGTGAGTACCTAAGGATAGGGCACACTTAGCTGGTGTGTTCCTATCTATCTTTGGACAGTCGGCAGTGTTGTGATTCTCTGCACACTTTACGCATCTGTAAGGTCTTAAGCAGTTGTTTTTAGTGTGTCCGTACTGTTGGCATCGTTTGCACTGAGGAATCGTTTTTTTGTTTATCGGGTCTTCAATTAATACTCGGGTGTGAAAGATATGAGTAATCTTTTTTACTAGATGGTTATTTGGGTGCGGATCTAGGTTTACAAAAAATGTTGATAGGGGAACTTTGTCAGGGCCATACTTTGCGTTTATTATTTCTCCTTTTACGCTATTCCCGGTATTCTCTACTGCTTCTTGAATAGCTGCGTGAGGAGTTGTGGGGTGAAGGTTCTTTATAACTATACGGTATGGTCTTGTGTCTCTGCTGGTGAATGTATGTCCAATCAGGCTGTTTTCTCTAACAATGTGCATGAGTCTTTTGTAGGCGTCAATGGTTGAACAGTTGAGTCTTAGCTGTTTCCGTGTTATTATTTTCATTGTGAACTCGGTGTCAGTAAGTTCACTTTTAATTAGGTTTGAAAGTTTTGTGATGTCTTCTATACCATAGAGCATTATAGGTGGAGGTTTGCTCGGTTGTTGTTTAGTGGGTTTTGGATCCGTTTCAACATCTAAGACATCTATGTTAAGGGTGTCATATTTGTTACTAAGAGGTATTTTCGAGTTTGTTGGGGATGGAGTGCGCGAAGTTCTTCTTCGTTTATGTTGTCTTGGCACGGGGACGCTTTGCCATTCTACTGATTTAGTTGGTTTACTCGTATCGGCAGTTGTGTTGCTTGTGCTAGCACTGTTGCTACTATCAGTGTCGGTGAGGTCTCCAGTTGACAGGTACTTAGACTTATTATAAAACATACTACGATGAATAGTTTGCTGTACCATACGGGTTGGTAGTGTTGAATAATCTTTATTACTATTCTTGTTTGGACCAGTACTGTTTGGCAACAGTGGGCGCTGGGTACCCACCATTTTATTTTCAGTCATAGGTTGCAAGATTGTGCCCCCCCCAGAATACGAGGGGCTGCCTGAGTTGAACTCAGGGAGGGATTCTCCAGCATCGCTGGTACCCTCCTGGGGTAGTGTTTCTTTCAATATTGCTTCCATGATTTACTACTTCTCACTCCAGACATTTTAGGAACTATTTTAGAACCAAGGCTTGCTGTAGCCTCTTCCAGCCAGTCACCTGGCCAGGTGTATGGTTATACCGCCACTGTTCGGTCGCCAGAGCCTCGTCTGCTGTCTGGCAGGGAGCACCACAGAGTATCTTTCTGTCGCCTAAGGTGCGTGCAGGTGAGGTTGACGATTGGGCCGGAGAAGATGTTAAGTCCGTTCTCCCCTTACTCCCCTAATTGTGTAAACATAATCAAACATATGATGTTCCCTCACGTAAAATAATATAAACTTATTTTAACTTTTGATATTTGCCAATCGTCATCTGCCTAGCCTTTTTCCAACTATGTTGGAGTCGGCTTCCAGTCAAACAGTATTCTATATGGAGCGACTGCCAATCTGACCTCCACAAGCCAGTTAGTTCTGGGTAATTTGATACCCCTTGGTAGGACCGGTTGATAGACGTTCAGGCCTCTGGCTGTGTGAATAATAAAGGAAAAGTTTTTAAGTAAAAAAAGCATTGAGGAATTAAAATAAAAACTAATTTCATAAATGTAGTCTTCATGTATAAAAAGAAGAACCATTTTAAATTGGGGAAATACTCTATGAAAAATAATTTGAACTTGGAAATGACGTAAAAGATTTGGTCGTGAAAGCCTTAAAATATATAAGGCAACTGTAATTTTTTCGTGCGAAAACACCGAAATTCCTTTTACTTAAATAGAGATAGACAAATCTCAAGATAGATCACGTCGCTCCTTATTAGATTTCCACATTTCTAACACCCACTTTCAACTCCTCGTATCCATGGTTACTAAGAATAAGATTTTAAGAATTGCAGTGAATCTGAAACAATGTAGGGGGCCAAATGATCCGTTAGCACTTTAATTCTATCTTTAAAGTCTTCCGCTACAAATAATCTAGGATCTCAAAAGAACAATCATATAAGATTAGGTGAAATAAATTAGAACTCATCTACACATTCTATCACAAAATCTATTCCAATAATTTTTCGCCCATCGCCGCTTTTATTCAACGGCACCTACAGACGTTGTTCCTAAAGCGGCATTGTATCGAACAGCATACCAAAAAGCGTTAAATAAATCGAAGTGAAGAACTACGTGGTGGAGGTATAAATTCAATTCATCCTGTATCTGTGTTCCGTCCAACCAGATGAATGTGCGAGCAAGATGGAAATACGGATCCTTCAAAAGTTTAACTTTCATTGCAATTGAATCTCAACCATATTCATGTAGGTTTAAAGAAGGTTTCGCAACAGCGGTTTTCACGTTTACGTCACTAAGCTTTTAGGTTATCAGGGTGTCCTTCTCACCCTGTTTCTACCACGGGCCACGGGGATGTAATCAGTCGCGAATATACCGTCCGCCGCGTCGCCCGCTCCCTAGCCGCTCGGGCCGTCAAGAAAAATATACACATTCATAAATACTAGCTATAATATTTTTTATTATAATATATACAGAAATAAACGCAAATCTGTAAAAGCAGATATATATTTATAGATTTACAATATAATTATTTTTGCCTTGAAAATCGCAAGTGATTGAAGTCGGTGTAGTGACTTGCACTAGTTGATACATTTTTGCTATTTCTATTTGTTAAGTGACCGCAAAAAAATAAACATGAAAACATCATCGTTCTCTCTGCGGGTGATGCGAAGGGTACGTACAATGTAGCTTTATATATAACTGTATATCTGTTTATATAAAAGGTGTTGGTTGTCGGAGTGTAACAGGTTGTGTCAGCGAGGCTCTACAGGTTGTGATGTCTTGACGTATCAATGCCATTTCCCGACCACACCCTGTGTTTTTTTTTATTTTCCTGTTTGATATTAAGATTTGATTATGTTTGAAGCGATTGTAGAATACAAGACAGAAAAACTAAAGTATTCTGTTCACAATAGAAAATAACACCAATATTATTTTGAAATAATTAAAAAAACAAAATATTTTTTAAAACACATCAGATTTTTCTCAGTCTAACAAGATTCATTGGTATTGGAAAATTTTGCTCTGGAGCAGCAGACTCAAGGCTTCGGACATTACCAATGCATAAGATGAATCGCGCTCTTAGTTTTCTTCAAGAGCCGAATAAACAAGGTCGTTGTATTAAACCGTTTCTCCAAATTACGCTGCTCGGAGAAAACTAATAGACTTGAGAAATTCTGTAAATATTTTCATGTTAGTTAGTTTACTTTGATACAGGAAAGTAGGTTTCTATAAATAGAGCCCTTCCAGGTTCTTTTTATTGTTTTCTGGACTATTTCTATTGTAGAAACAATTTTACTTATAATAAACATGACTTGCTAAAATACAATAATAATAACATAACACTTACGAATATTTCACCGAAACAGGATTTTCAGCCGAAACCAAAACCGAACCTTCGGGCTTGGTCTCAGCTTGACCGATACCGAAAACTGAAAATATTTTCTGTATGGCAAATATAATAAATGAATTGAATTGAAATAATAGATTATAAATAAATTAAGCCGAAGTTAGCCAAACGACGCACGATAATTCACGAATACCGAGTTTCGGCCGATAATTGCCCAAAACCGAAACTGTGGCCGAAACCAAATTTCTTGGACGAAACTGGCTGAGACCGAACTTTCTGGCCTTTCCAACCTTTGGTAGTCACTAAAAAAACAAAAATGTGTAATGAGCGCTCAAATCAAGGAGATTGCTGCCAGACAAAATGTTGTTCGTATAAATGAAACATAATATTTATTATTGACTTTTTATTTTTAATTTGCTAGTTGCCTAGTAGTTTAGTTCTGGGCCAATAAATCATTAGTTAAATGTGTCTGTGTATACAAGTAAGTGTTAACCGGGTATTTTCTATTTCAAAATCAATTATTCGAATTTACGTGACGTTTATTCCGCGCATTCGTGTTAAGCTCACAGTATGATATTGACAAGTTTCGTCGGTTTTGAGAAGCATTTCGCGAAACACGTTTGAATGGTTCTAGTGAGGCCGCATACACCTAATTAGAGTATCGGTCGATAGTTGCTTGGTTATATTCTTGTATCGAAATTCGACCCTTATAAATTGCTGACCTTAGCGATGTATGAATTTATTTATGTAAAACATAACTCCCAACGGTGTGGAGTCTGAAAATACAAAAAGTATTGGAGTCGGTCATATTTTTTGTCAAAATATTTATTTTCTAGTTACTACATTTTATATTGAGCTAGCTGTTGCTTGTGACTTCATTCGTGTGGAAATTTTGATGAGTATGTGTGAGAAAAAAGCCTATTTCCTTCTCCATAATGATGGAGAAGGAAAGAGGATATAATAAAAAACTTTCCTGAATAGATTGTCATACAAAAATTAGTGAAAACTTCATAAAAATCTGTTGTTTCGTAACATTGATTTGTAATAATGCGATTATTATAGATCTAAAAAAAAAACTTTTAGGTGTGTTTCCATTTTTGAAATAATTATGTATATTTTGTTGTTGTAACCTCTGAAAATACATATTAAGGTATCTGACATTATACAAACACTTAATAATCACTTCGGGATCCTAGTTTTACCTACATAAGTAAATGTAGCTCTGACCTTATTTATGTTTGTTCTGACTTTTGACCTTTACGAGACATTTTATCAAAAAGCCGTTGCTCTGAATAACTAACGTACCTAAATCGTGAAATGTCCGTATTGAAATTGGCTTACATATTAAAAAAAAAAAAAAAAAAAAAACAAACAAACAAAAAAGTAGTTGCGTTGCAAATAAAACACAAATTACCATAAAGACAAAAAAAAAACAGTATGCAATAGAAAAAGAAGACTTAAAAAATAGAAAAGTCATTTTTATTTAATGCCTTATGCGTCGCCTGTTAGTAAAGCCTTGAGTGTGGTCTTGAGCTCGATTCGCAGGTCGAGCAATGTGTTATTGGACTCATCGATCAGAAATTTCTCATTAACACCCCGGATTTTCGATATATGAACCATTGATTGAAATAGGTTCACTCCTATTACACGAGAATTGAACATAACTGACAAAATGGCGTAGTGGTTGAGCGATCGACTGCTGCGCTGCGTGTCACGGGTTCGATCCCCGCACGGAACAAATATTTGTATGGCCTACAGATGGTTGTTCCGGGTCTGGCTGTTTGTGTATGTCAGTTTAAATGTTTGTAAACGCACCCACGATACAGGAGAAATTCCTAGTGTGGGGCAAAGTTTGTTTAAAAAAAAAAAAAAAATGTGTGTGAACACACAAGTTATGTTAATGTATATGTTTCGTTCTATTTATTTATTTAAACTTCATGTAGAATAGTAGTACATAGGCGGACTTAATGCCACAAGGCATTCTCTACCAGTCAACCTTTGGATTAAATACGACAATATTGTGATAGGGTACAAAATAATATCTAAAAATATGTAATTAATTTCGAAATTGTATATAATTACATAGATACTAATACACAAATAGACCAATAGACTAATAAATATTTTAACAAATACCAAAGTAAAAAACTAGAAACCTAATAATAATTACTATGACTAGACTTCTAATTGCGAGCTACTTCGTCTGATTTAAATAGTGGTTACGAACTTTTCTTTTATAAATGAATTTGCTTTTAGCTTCTTTATTCTTATTCTTATAATTTATTGCACATAAAATTAAAAGATATACACACAAATAATATACACCGTGTAAATCACCTCATCACGAAGCCGTCAACCAAGCATTCTGTACATAAAACTAAGTAACTTTACGCAAAAATTATTGCTGGGAAACGACTTTTTTTTGGGGGGTGTAAAATCATGTTTTGTGGTAGAACTCAATATAACGCTCTCAAAACTGTGCTGATGGACGGATTGAATAGTACGGGGGTCGTGGAGGTGTTCAAAGTAAAAATCTTACGTTAAAAACTTGTATTTAAAAAAATACTTGTCAAAAAGTTGGACCTTTGACCCCTAACATCTCCGTAACTAGAAGGTTCCCAGGTATGGTGTAGAACAAAAAAATGATCGTAATGACAGGGAAAACTAGTGCCTTTCGGCTTCGTTAAGAGGTGTTTTACACCCTTTATAGCTTATGTACAACGGCGAGCTTAACCCAGAATTGGGTTTTCTTACAGCAAACCTTATTTTAAAAGGAATATTTGCCAAAGAGGATAGAGCTTTGTGCATGAACAATACTTTTAAAACTTAAATCAACTTATTTTATAAACTAAACTAATACATACAATATAATAAACGAATGAAAAACGAACGAACAATATATTAAGTTTTTAATACCGAGGGGTAGCGCATTCTATCCATTGAACCTACCTCAAAACGGTTTTACAAAATAGGCGTAAAACCCATGTCTCATTAACACTTGCCGTCAAAATTTAACTGAGAAATTATGCCAAACAAGGTGTTAACATTGCCCCTAGTGGTGCCCTCCCTCGCTGGGGAAATCGAGCGTGCTATTATTGCCCAGTCACCCGCGACTTTCATTTAGCGGTAACTAGTTCACTGCCAGAGAAATTATTGCGCGGAATATTTCATTCATCAATATTGTATGAGCAATTGGGGCTGCGTTTAGGAATTTTGCAGCGGTAATTCAACAAAGAGACACAGACAGACTTAACAGATAACAGATGCAGCTAAAAACTTCACCGAATGCTCATTTTTGTTTAATTCGAAATTTTATTTTGATTTATCAGCTGTTAAAATGTTTCAGTTTATGGGAAAACTAACACTAGTGCATACAAAAATAAATAACAAAAAAACTTAAACCTAAACACATAAAGAAAAATAGAATTATTGCGAGTCTCGCTGCGCTAATTACGCCCAGTTTAGCTAAATGCCGGGCAACTACTGCCCGACGTGGCGTTGCTTACGCACTGTAATGCTCGGAAAACCGAGCATCACAGTTCAGCACAGTTCAAATTCGAGCATTACATAAATTTGTGAGAGGTTCGCCTCTCAGTGATGCTCGAATCTGAACTGTTACAGAACAGGCAAAGCCATCGAGTGAAGAAGCACCTGATTAGAAACTGTTCATGCTGGCTTGAGGGATCCTTAACCCTAGTCTCTTGTGATACACCTAGACATTGTCATTCTGTGAAAATAAAGTTCTCTTTTCTTTAAAATAATTTCTAAAAAGTTACTAAAGGAAAATTATTGGAAATTTCTGTTTCTATAGATAATTTAGAATGGCTTATGTTTAACATAACACCAGATAAAGTAAATATAACCTTAAAAAACATTTTTATACTGCCTAAAATAGTAAATGATCCCCAGAAATAGTAAATGATCACCAGAATTAAAAACCTGAAAATCACAGCTCCGAACTAAGGCGTAGTCGACGGAGCCCCGCTACGCGGGGCTCCTATTTCTCTCTGCAGGGTTTAAAGTAACCTAACACGAAGGGGATGTCGGGGTCTTCCATCCCCTTCGAACCTAACCCGTCCGAGTCGGGGTGCCCAATATCCCGAGCTCGCTTTGCTCGCACTTGCTTCCTAAGTTCTTCTTGCCACAAAATTTGGTGATCATTTACTATATTTGGTTATCATTTACTATATTTGGTCTTTGAATACAATTTTTTTGGTGTTTAGTATTTTTTTTTTGGTAACGTAGCTTAGGATCTCAAAGTATTTTTTGGTGCTCATTATATTTAATACCATTTAGAATCGGTCTGATTTAACTGTAACAGATCTATGCATCCTGCTTATGCGTACGAAGATTAATTAAAATCGGTTCAGTAATTTCGGCAAATAAGGACTTGAAAGTTAATATCAAATGTCGTAAGGCGTGCTCTTAATGATGAAGCTATTATCTGCTTCTAGTATTGGTGAACGTGAAGTCTCAAGTTTGAATCCCATTAGCATCTGCCTAGCCTTTACCCAACTACGTTAGGGTCGGCTTCCAGTCTACACGAATGCAGCTGAATACCAGTATTTTACATCGAGTGACTGCCTATCAGACCTCACCCCGATCACTATGTACGGTAAGCCTATCCCTTAAGTACTTAGGAGTCTTACTTGACAACCACCTGTCTTTCGCGGCGCACATCAAAGCAGCTCGCGGCCGAGCTGCCTTTGCTATGGGTAGGCTTCATTACATGATTTCGGCAAAAAGCAAGTTGTCACTCAAGTGCAAGTTGCGCCTTTATACCGCGGTGATCCGCCCCATTATGACGTATGCTTGCGTCGTGTACGCTCACACCGAGCCTAAGAACATCCATAGGATGCAAACTTTACAGAACCGGTTCTTACGTAGAGTCACGGGAGCCCCTTTTTATGTCCGTAATGACCGTCTAAACGTAGACCTTAGAATGCCCACTGTCCTTCAGTTTATGAAACGTTCTTCGAAGCGTTTCTTCGATAACGCCATTAAACACCGTAATCCCCTGATCGCAGCGGCCGCCCGTTACGAACCCTCGCGCATTAATACAGTACGCCGTCCTAGGCATACCCTCGTCACTCCAGATGATGCTATCACCCTCCTCCAGGAGAGTAGCAAAGAGACTAGCACTCTTAAAAAGTTCCGACTCAAACCGCCGTCTTTCCGACGTCACCGTCGAGGTCCGTCGCGACGTCCCGGTCCATGCCCTCCCCGACCCTCGCTCGAGCCAGCCCGCGATGCAGTGCCAGTAGTTTTAAATCAGCCCCTAATTAATGATACCATTCAGATCCAGCCTGTCCCCATGCAGTCCTCCCCCAGTGACGCCCTAAGCCGAGGTTCGTACCCCACAGGGGGTGCCCTTAGCGTGTAGTCGCTTAGTTTGTAAGTTATTATGCCCTGGCTGGAGGCCTTACTCCCAAGACACCCACAGGATAGTCCGGTTAAGCAGACGACAACTTCATAGGTTGAACTGCGAGATGCCATACATAAAAATAAAAAATAAACTATCTGACCTCAAAAACCCAGTTACTGGGTAATACTTGAGTTGAATTCAGGCAAAATGTGGACTGTATAGCATGGCGCAAAACCATATCTAATTTTATTATTATAGCTAGAAACTATTCAATATCGAACTGTAATCGACAAGTGAAAACTAACACCAAATGAAGCTTTCAAGTTCCAATTAGTTCGCCGTACTTGGAAACGGGGATAATTTCCCCCCCAAGGAAATTGTACCTTCTTCAGGAAATATTTTTCACTTTTCTTTGAATAGTCAAGATATGGGTGAAAATGTAGCCAATGTCGTTCACAGAGTTTAGTATAACTATCTTAAAACGATCAAGAGGGAGCGTTATTAACAACGTAGAAACATCACAATATACATATTCAGTATAAAATAGCATTTATTTTACATTTTTTTGGTTGCAGTCGGCATGGCTCAATGCAGCTGAATCCTAGTCCTTTTAGGGTTTAGTACCTCGAAAGGAAAAAACGGTACCCTTATAGGATCACATTGTTGTCCGTCCGTCCGTCTGTCTGTCTGTCAAGACCCTTTTTCCCAGGAACGCGTGAAGGTATCAAGCTGGAATTTATATCAAATACTCAAGTCTACTGTCCCTTGGAGCTATGAAAAAATCAAACTTCTAAGCCAATGCATTCAAAAAAAAAAAAATCAAAAATCATTTATTTGCTTAAATAAGGTACAGAAGGTTCTTAACATAAGTATAAGTATCTCTTATTCTGCCATTTATTTCGGCGTGCAAATTTTACATAAAAATTATTTATAATATGAATGATGAATTGGAATAATGCATGCAGTTAGTAAATTTTAATATATTCAAATTCAATATTTAATAATAATTTAATTCTAATTTTTAATAATTCATATTGTGACAATCATTGACACTACAATTCATGACCTACAACTTATAATCTAGGAACTCAAGTACACTATAAAAGCATTTATCAATTAATATTTTTGTTAAAATACGCTTAAATTTAAAAAATGGAAGTGTCGTTATGTTACTTGGAAGTCTATTATACATTTTAATACACATGATGTAGCTGTTGTTCGATGTGAGTGTCAGATTCGTCTTCGGTTTATAAAGCTTGTTGGTATTGTGAGATCGAGGGGCATAGTAACTGCTTGCTTGATGAAAAAGACTCTTGTGTTTGAACACAAATATACAGGCTTCCAAGATATAAATGCACGGTAAAGTGAGTATCTTATACTTTCTAAAGAATGGGCGACAAGAATCTATTTGTTTCAACCCAAATATAGCCCTTAAACACTTCTTTTGCATAACAAAAGCTTGATCAATTTCCACACAGCGACCCCAAAGAATGATACCATACCGCAAAATGGAGGCTATATACCCGTGATATGAAGTAATTGCAGCGCTTCTTGATATCTCGCTGCTTATACGCCTCAGAGGGTAGACAAAACTATTAATTTTACCACAAACTTCATTGACATGGCTTTTCCAAGAGCAAAATTTATCTAAGGATATTCCAAGAAATTTAATTGTGTCAGTTTCAGTCAGGACGTTCCCTTTATATACTATTTTTAGGTTCAACGGTTTTGTTCGGTAGGTATGAAATTGCATAAATTTTGTTTTACTAATGTTGACCTTAAGATTGTTTGCTTCTAGCCACTCTATGGATGTTTGTAGGACCGAGTTTATTTCCTGCTCATAAGATTTTTTGTCCTCACCTTTTATTATAATAGTAGTATCATCAGCAAATAGTACACACTTATGATTCAAAATATTTACAAAATCATTAATGTAGAGCAAGAACAGTGGGGGGCCTAAAATACTGCCTTGCGGCACGCCGTAACTATTTGACAAAAACGAAGACTGAAATAATTCTCGCGTTTTGGATTGATCATTATAACTCGATACTTCCACTGCCTGTACTCGATCAGCTAGATATGACTTCAACCATTCGTAAGCTTTACCTCTTACTCCGTATCTGTAGACTTTTTCTAATAACCGTTCATGACTGACATGATCAAACGCCTTACTCATGTCCATAAAGAGTACCGAAACTGGAATTTTATTATCAATAGACTCCGTAATAGATCTTATTAATTGAAAGGCTGCCAAAGATGTGCTTCTATTCTTGCGAAAACCATTTTGTTCATCCTTTATAATTTTGTGTTTTTCAATGAAATTTGTTAACTTGTTACAAAAGACTTTCTCAAAAATTTTAGAAAATATAGGTATTAATGCAACGGGCCTGTAATTGTCCATTTGTGCTTTATTTCCTTTTTTATACAATGGTTTTACTAATGATCTCTTTAATATATCAGGGAATATTCCCTGTTCTAATGAGAGGTTAATTACATATAAAAGAGGTTCCAGAATCATATTTACTGATAATTTTACAATGTCAGTGCGAATTTCATCATAACCACTTGCTTTCGAATCATTTAAAGACATCACGATTTTTTTTTAATTCACTGCTTTCCAATGGGTAGAGAAACATAGAATTGCCGATTGATTCAATATTTTCCATACGATTTAATCTAGAATGATCTGAACTGTCAGAGTTAATATTCCTAGTAACCGAGTTAATAAAAAAATTATTAAATTGATTTGCAATAGAGTCAGGACTGACATAGTCGTTGTTGTAAATTGTAATTTTTGATATACATGTGTTCTTTACATCTGTGTCAGTATGTTTTTTTATCAGATTCCACGCTGCTTTACAATTATTTTTAGCTTTATTTATGTAGATTGTATTATTATGTTTTCGTGACGTCAAAATACATTTTTTTAATATGTTACAATAGTTTTTGTACGTCTTTTTATGAGATTCGCTATTTTTATATTTTAGTTTATAGTGGAATTTACTTTTATTTTTGCAACTTACTTTTAGTCCTTTAGTAAGCCAATTTGATTTATTTAATGCTTTATTAGTATGTTTTACGCGAACAGTAGGAAAACATAAGTTATAAAATAATAAAAATGTGTCGAAAAATTTCGCGAATGCCTTGTTTGTTGAGGTTTCCTCAAATACATCGTTAAAAGACAAGCAAGAGATTGATTTTAAAAACTTATTCTTGTTTTCATCACTATAATCTCGTTTAAGTTCATACCACCATTTCAGAACTGGCTGTTTCCGCTTTGCAACAGACCATGTATAAGATTGGGCTGAGTGATCCGATAAACCCAAATCGTGTACTGCTGCATCACCTTTCTCAATAGTGGTTGCGATGTGATCAATACAAGTTTGTGTCTTTTCTGTTACTCGCGTTGGCGTTAATATAATATGTTTTATGTTGTATGTTTTTAACAAGTAATTATAGTCTCTACTTTCCTTGGATTGCTTCAAAATGTCTATATTTGTATCTCCACACATAATAATTTTCTTTCTTGTATTACGACAGAGCGATCTTAAGAGGATGTCTAGTTTATTAAGAAAAATTTTTACATTTGACGAAGGTGTTCTATAAAGACAGATTAAAATTGTGCCATATTTAATAAGTTCCACACCACAGCATTCGAATACACAAGTTTCACTTATTTTTTGTGTTTCCTGTATAATTTTAAATTCAATGTCGTTTTTTATAAGAATGGTGACGCCTCCTCTTTTGGAAGTTTTCCTCGAATAATATGCTGCTGTCGTGTAACCTTTAAGACGAAAATTTCTTTCAGTCCCTTCTAACAAGAACGTTTCAGTAAGACACAATAAATCGACGCTAATATTCTTATTTACTAAGTCTAATATGGCAAACGAAATTTCATCACGTTTGTTTAATACCCCGGCTATATTTTGATGTATAAGTGTAAAGGTAGACTCAATTTTATTCACGAAAAAAATCATCACTCTCTTGAGCCGCTGTATCAATATTATCAGTCTGTACACCCACATCATTCAAACTGTCAGTTTGTACGCCTACGTCCATTGTAATTCGTTGTCCTATCTTAGTAGTAAAGTTTTCAGTGTAGTAATGATAGCTATTTTTATAATTTAAGTGCAAAACTTGTCTGTCTACAGGTATGGAGTTTATTTATGTTATTTGTTAAAAAGTTAAAATCACTTTGTAATGGTACGAAACACGAATTTTTACAATTAAAGCACACAAATTTCAATAAATTATTAACATTTTTTACATTTAGATACTTATGATTGTAAATTTGACCGACTAACACATTGGTGGACTCTAATTGACCTAAAGCGTAATATAAATACGTTTGAATATCCATAGGATTTACATCATTTGAGCCTGTTAGAATTATCACAAAGTCCGATTTATTAAAGTCTTTACACATACTTGCGCAGGTTTTCAACACTTCTTTAGTCGTTGCATTAGGTTTTATAAATGATGTCACAGAAAACTTTTGTCCAAGATAGTCCTGAAGAATGTTTCGGACATCGTATCCTAATTGATCGGCAAAAATCATAACTCTCTGGATAGCACTTGTTTGAGTTTGTGGTTGTGTCGCCAGTGTCGTCAGCTTTGGGTTTAGATTGGCTTGTCGCTCGCTAGTTGTTTCCCTATTCAGATCCGTATCCAAGGTAGAAGAGGTCTCTTTACATCGTGTGTCATGGTCACTTGGATCAATGCACGTATTGGAATTTCGAATGTTGTCCGGCGGCGACTTTGCGTACTTTATTCCCTCAGGAGCAGGACTACAGGTTGATCCGGCTGTATTAAAAGAAATATTACCAACATCGCTTGGGGTTTGCGTTACTACGGCAGTGTCAGGTTGAGTAATAGTAGGTGGAAGACTCAACTTTGTTGGGGTAGAGTAGCGGCTCGTACTTGGCATATTTCTTTTCCGTGCTGACTTCGGCGACCAAACTTTAGTTTCTAATAAATTTACCTTCTTGTAAGTTTCAATGACTTTTTGGTATTGGCCTATATCCAGTTTTAGGCGAAAGTTCTCACTATTTAAATTCTCAATCTCCTGATGAGCGCTTTCTAATTCCATAGTTAATTTATTTATTGCATCTCTGTAGCTGGTAATAGCGTCGCTCTCATTCAATGAAGTATTTGGCAAACTCATCATTGTAGTGTCTAGTAACGTGGAATTAGAGCTCAAGTTGCTGTTTACAATGTTGTCCATGGAATTTGACCTTGGTGGTTTGCGGAGAGTAATATTTTCCATTTCGAAGTTGTCTATTGCAGTGTAAATAATAAGCGCAAAATAATAATTATTAATCACAGCTTCCAAATACTTTATCAACTGTTCAAATAATTAAGCAGATTATTTAAAAATTAAAATGAATAAAAAAGAACAAAACATAAAAAGCTATACTGTTTTTAAAGATATCACAGCGAGATTTGAACGTGCGCTCACATGCGTACTAAGCGCGTTGCTTAACCACTGCGCCACGGCGTCGTATAGTTTCTTAACCAAAAAACCGATATGCTTTCTTGGGTACAGTAATTAGTCATCGAAGTGTGGTTTTAGATGACCATATAAGGTAACGAATTCACATCGCACGCACTGTCTCTATGATGAGTCACTGAGTCACTACTAGTTCACGATTCTTATGAGTGATTTTTGTTTTTTGCTGTTTATTCACACATCTTTTGGTTTATTTAGATCCTGATTTAACAGTGTTTACACTCACACGTTTCACTTTCGGTTAACTTATTTTTCATTAGTTAATACTCGTATTTAGATTTTATAGATTTTTTTACACGGAGCTCTCACTGTTTGAGTGCGGTCAGCGTGATCGCGCGCGCGCGTCTCCTCCGCATTCAAAAGATACAGCCGTTTATGCCGCAAATTTTCGCGTAAACTCAGAATCTTGAAATTTGGTACGAAGCAAAGTCTTATAGCACAGATAAAGGGAAAATTGCGAAAACCGATAAAGGGAAAATAAAAATATTTTTAATAATTTTAAACTTACTACCCCTTTCCTCATGAATGCGTAGCGGTATTAAACTGAAATTCATCTCAAATTCTCAAGTCTATAATACCTTTAAGCTGTAACAAAATCAAACTTCTATGTCAACGCAATCAAAAGAAACAGCAATTTAATTTTTTGGATATATATTTGTACGGAACCCTCGGTGCGCGAGTCCGACTCGCATTTAGCTGGTTTTTTTTTTAAACTTTGCCCCACACTATTAATTTTTCCTGTGTCGTGGATGCGTTTGCAAAAACATTTATCTCACTTTACGTCACCAAACTTTTTGTTCCGTGTGGATATTGAATCCGTAACAGGAGGGCTACTCTCTTTCTCCGAAACGTAACTTCGGCAACGAACGAAAATTAAACGTAGTTACGTTTGTGACCCTACTCTATAGGGTGTAACGGAAAGGGTATATACATCCTTAAGGGTGTGCTACAGACCATCAAACTGAACATGTTTCTCATCATAAAACATGTTTTTCAGAAAAAAAATTATATGCTGCCCCATAAAAAATTACAATACCTATTCGACCCAAATGTATAGAGGCAGCAGATTTTTTTTTTTGCTGCAAATTTTTTTTTTATGTTGAGAAACATGTTCAGTTTGATGGTCTGTAGCACACCCTTAAGGATGTATATACCCTTTCCGTTACACCCTGTATATAATTTGCGGACGCACACAAGATGTTCGAATTTACAGACAACGAATGTATTGAATGTTATTGTGTGCGTCCGCAAATTATATAGAGTAGGGTCACAAACGTAACTACGTTTAATTTTCGTTCGTTGCCGAAGTTATGTTTCGGAGAAAGAGAGTAGCCCTACAGGCAGCGAAGCAGCCAGTCGCTCATGCCATAAAATTATATTTTACCGATCTGACCTACACTATCCAATTACTGGGTAACACTGGTCCTTGATAAGCCTGGTTGTCAGACTTTTGACTTCTAATTACTCGTAGCGAAAGTCAAATATTTACAAATAACAGCTGGGAACAACAGCTTAGCTTGCTATTCAACCTCTCAATAAGCAGAAAAGTTAAGATAAGAAGTCCTCATCTTCCTCCCCTTGCCTCATGTTATTTGGGGTCGGCGCAACATGTTTTTAGGGTTCCGTACCCAAAGGGTCAAACGGGACCCTATTACTGAGACTTCGCTGTCCGTCCGTCTGTCACCAGGCTGTATCTCATGAACCGTGATAGCTAGCCAGTTGAAATTTGTACAGATTATGTATCTCTGTTGATGCTATAACAACAAATACTAAAAACAGAATAAAGTAAATATTTAAGGGGGCACCCATACAAAAAAGTATTTAAGGGGCCACCCATACAAAAAAGTGATGTTTTTGCTCGTTTTTAATAATAATGGTACGGAACCCTTCGTGCGCGAGTCCGACTCACACTTGGTCAGTTTTTTTTCTTCTAATCACCCCTGTCATTCGTCACGCTGTGATTTACTTCTTTTTCCTTCATATAATCCCTCAGCAAGTAGTATGTTTAGAATATTATATGTATAATTAAATATTCACTCCAATCAACTACAAATAGCAATCAGATAAACATTACGTGGTTGCAAATAACCTATGAAACACTACCTCAGCTACATTATTTACTCCAACATTATTTAGGTACATAATATCGTATGTTCGATTAATGGCATTATTTATAACAATAACTGTCAATTTGACAAGTTAAATGAAATTGCCAATATCGGTTCGCTTTCAATATTGAAACAAGAGAATGAATTATTATTATGTTATTATCTTCAGAACTGTATTGAGAACTGGGAGATATTTTATTTACCGAGTTTATTTTGGTAATTGTGATTGATTTTTGTATTGGTGAGGAACTTGCAGACAAATAATAAACGCTGCTCGGACTAATCCTTATGTTAAGCGCGCTTGCCTAGGTTGATCTGTGGATGGGTAATATAATATATGAATAATAAAATATAAACTCGGTATGTGAGGGGTGGTCCCCTTACATACCGAGTTTTTTCCGTGTCTCGGAAAGCACCTTAAAGCCATCATTTGTACTCCATTAACATCCATGACTTTTTCGTCTCGAAAAATTATATGACGCAAACTCCCGACGGTTTTTACTGAAAGAATGTCCTCAGCTATCTGTCATTCATTAAGCGTCTTCAGGAAAAAACCACGCGTATTTTTTTCCTTCCCATTTTAAGCAACAAATCTTCATTAACTGAGGCACCTGTCCCATCGTCGGCGATTAGCCTGAAGCGGAAGAGCTAGCCAGTAAAGACAAGTGTTTTTTTGATAAAGTTGATACTAGGTGGAGTGACCAGCGATATAGGGATTCTTTCTTAAACTCGGCTTGCTAAATAATTATTATTATGAGCCTGCTGTGTCTCACTGCAAGGAAAAGTTCTCCCTTCCATTTTTCCACTCTTCTCTCTCTAGAGCAAAACATGGTTGAAAACTGTTGTCCTTACTACTTGGCAGACCTCGACTGAATAGGTTGGTCAAAATATGAAGACCTGCTCCAGTAATATTTAGACAATTCTTCACTTAGAGTGCAAATGTGGTGCTGTTCCACAAACAATGGAACTCATGTTATCGTGTTTTCCGTGCCCTGATAGTGCACGCTACAAGAATTGATGACCATCACGGATAGCGACAAACGCTTAGCTAAGTTCTGGACCGAGGTATTATATTACCATCGGTATGCTAAGAAGATGAGTTAACTTTAATGGCGGTTTAAGATAGCAAAGAAATATTTTTTTTAATTGGACACAGGACACAAAAAAAAAATTACAAAAGCATATTTTCAGTTCGCTGCACGTATTTTGAAGAGTACGTTTCTTGAGCGAGAAGAACAGTCAAAACCCTAGCCACTTCCTCGCTGACAGAGGAACAGGCGTCCCGAACATTTCTTCAAGACATTTATAGAGGCAACAGTTCTTAACGCGACTTAATAAAGAAGTTTGCGTGTTCCATTTACCCGTCTGTCCGTTTTGTCAATCTTTAATACATAATTGCGGGATTTAGCCAGTGAATTTTGTCGCTGATGAAATTTTGAAGGAATGTTGAAAATTCTTTGATGGCATTGCGTAGGGAAACGGGAGTGGGCTTATTTCAAATTGACTTATCTTCACTGCCTACGAAATTAAACAATACGTACTAATATGTAACACTGGTATGCCTGCATATGTTTCGTTAATATACCAAAAAAAGGTACCTAAATGTAATACACGCTTCAGGGACTAATAGTTATTGGTCCCTGAAGCGTGTTTTAATCTTTCCGTAAATTAATATCTAGCCAGTATCTTTCTGAATGTTATCAAACACGAAATAGGTTAAAAATAAGAATACTTTCTCACTAAGTCGAATATATAGTAGTAGTAGTTGTAGGTAACAAATTGTTTTTATTTTAAAATATCGAAATAAAAGGTTTTATTTACACAAAACATTATATAAAAATCGATCATTATAATTTTGAACAGACCAACGGATCAACAACTTAAAATAAAGCCAACAACAGACTTAGCATTCTGATACTTCATCCTCTACTCCACGGTTTTCCGTCGTCAAAACACCAAATTGCCAAAGTAGGCCTGTTTAGTAGGTTTATGCCAATACAAATTTGTCACAGCAATGGATGCCGTCGCGTGCCTACATTATTTCGTGCGACGACCCCTGTAGGCTGACAAATAAGAGGCTCGGCTCATTTTAAAATATTTTGTTTGGCTTTAGTTTGGCGAATGGCGAATAATTTCGTGGTGACACAGCCTGATAAATGCTTATAGGAGCTAATAATTTTGTCGTATATTTTTGTCCGACTCCTAAAAAAGGACGAGGTTATGTACCACTAACCTTTTTACTACAAATACAATACTTACAATTTTGTACGGATCCCTCGGTGCGTGAGTCCAACTCGCACTTGTTTTTTCATCTCTACTTTGTCTTTCTTGCAAAATATCTATCTTGTCTTTTTAGCGTGTGAAATTCAATATAAGGGAATAAAATTCGCGCCATTTCCTTCATGACAGATCGCTGTTACAAAACTATCAATATCACTCGACGAAGTTTGTCACTTAGGAAAACAAATGATAGGCGTGTGAATATTTGGAACCCGGCTTTTTTGGGAACCGTAGGAATAAAAGGTTATGTTGAATACGTTGATGGATGTTAGATTAAAAGACTGAGCATAATAGTACATTGTGTATTAAGGGCGGTAAGTAAGGAATTACGATCGAGGCTCTAGTAGAAGCCCGAAGTCGAAGACTGATTATATTTTTAATTAATATTTTTAATTCCCGTACCGCCCGTGAAACATACAATGTTTTTCATCACATTTGCGAGTTAATAAATTATGATTTTAGACAAGTCAGCACAAATATTATTACGAAATACGTGAACTGATTTTTAAGTGGATGGCGGGCTTTTTGCCCACACCACAGATTATACAAATGTTTCGTTCCAAAACGTTAAGGGCAAATACTTACCTAGGTATACAGCCATGAAGGAGTGAGAAAAAAATAAATAATTTCGATGTTTTGATACAGAAAACTATCGATTATTTAGATTTTAGAACATTAGTTGAGTATTTAAGTAACATGTAGCGAGATTGAATGAAATTACTGTTTAGATAACATTTCAAGACAATTTTTCAATTGCGTGTAAACTTCTTGCTTGAACTTGACCTGTGTGCTGTGCTATAAATTAAAAAAAAAATACTTAGCGCCCTTGGGTTTTATATGGGGCCTTATTTTACATTTTACATTAACCTGTATGTTCTGACACTGCTTACGTGCAACTGTGATGAAATAGTTATTTGTGCAACAAGAGAGCAAAGTCGTTTTTTGCTGCGAGTGCTGATTTTGAATCCTGAGCAAGCGAAGGATTCAATGATTGAATCACGAGCGTAGCGAGTGATTCTAAAGCTGAATCCTGAGCGTGGCGAGGGATTCAAAGGCACGAGATGCAAAAAACTTTGCTCTCGTGTAACACACATAACTTTTCACTTCAGCAGCGAGAACACTTTAAGAGATAAAATAATAAACAGGAATTGATTGAAATAACTATTTATTGTGAATCAAAATAATTAAAATTATAGATGATCACCTCGTCTGTGATAAATCTAAAAAATAAGATACCAACACCGGCTCCGAAAGACTGCTTGCGTCCTTTGTAAGTCTCGTTGAAGACATGGTATGCTTTCAGATATTTCTTGCGAGACTTCTCAGGTAGGAAACTTAATTCTGCATTAATAACTGTCTTGTTGTTTTAACTCTTCCGGTGTTACAATACTGTTCTCGTCGCTAGTTTCACAATATTTTACGATTATTTTAATATTTTTAACTTATTCAACTCTTTACGCCAGCCACAATTTTTTTTTCCCGGTCTTTTATTTAAATTAAGGCGTGTTCGGAAATAGCACCCATGATATTTTATTATTCAAAATATATTACGTAACATTATTGAAACTAGAAATAAATATTTACAGGTTAAATGTCAGTTTTATTTGCAGTAAATACTTATTTTTGTTTAAATACAACAATAAGTTAAAAAATCAATAAATTACATTAAAAGACATTTTTGCGAAATCTCTTTAGTTAGTACGAAATTCCGAACGTGTTCGAATTCAAAAACGGAACTTCGAAAGGGCTGGTCTTTGTCTCTCTCTCTTTCTAATGGGCGGAAAAGAGATAAAGTGTGAATGTTTCGTATTATATGATTAACCCAAGGCTGAATAAGATATTCGGGGCTTTCTGAGAAAAATAATTAAAAAGTTACTTTGTCTCACTCAGTGAGCAAAATGCGATTTTGCTCACTGATTTCAGGCAGCAAAACCTACATGTTTGAGCTACTGAAGTGAAAAATAATAACACTACTATTTTATTGAACTGCCTCGTTGGTCTAGCTAGTGTTCGGAAGCCCAAATGCTGAGCATGCAGTTCTGGTTCGATTTCTGGGTCTAGCAAAGTGGGTTTATCCTTCAAGAATTTCTCACGGATTTGTCACGGATTCTGTATTTGTGCCCGGTTGCCGGCTATAGTGTCGCCCCGATGAGACTTAAATACAAGGTGTTGTTTTGCATCCTCGTCAAATTCAAGGAGGTTACTGTGCTAATGATTCTTGTCCCGAATCAATAATAAAATGGGTAGGTAATTTTTATTTTTTTTCTTATTTACGGAAATCGGTAAGTGTGAACCACACGTGTTTTAAACGTGGCCCGTCTGATTCTCGCCCTATAACTGCGCTTCCACACATACAAACAATATCAAACGTTTTATCGATAATTTCTTATTCTCTAAACCATGTTAAGGGGGTTATTCTGAAAAACTGACAAACTTAAACAACCAAAAAAATCTATCTAAAAATCACCGTTTATTAATAATTAACTAGGTACCGTAATTTTAATTGATTATTTATGTCTTTTGGGACAACCTCTTGAATTTTGACGAAGTTGCAAAACAACACCTTGTATAATTGGCGAAGTATGGGTGTACTATTGGGTACATCTCTGCCTAACACTTCAGGGATTACAGGCGTGATGTTATGTTATGTTACTATTTTGCTAACGTGAAAGTTTGTATGACAGTACATAATATATATGTTTGTAACTCCTTCACGCCGAAACGGCTGGATAGATTTGGATGTTTAGCACAGAGGTAGAATAGCCCCGAATAATAATTACGTTACGAATGCTTAGGGGGTGTTACGTGAATGGAAGAAGAAATGAGTACATAAGAGAAGTCTGAAAGTGGCGCCGGTGACTGCAAAGATGTGTGGTAATCTGTTGTCGTGGTATGGGCATGTGATGCGGAGGAATGAGGAAAATGTCGTGAGGAAAGTTTTGAGTATGAATGTGGATGGTTATAAGAGTAGAGGAAGACCAAAGAAATGATGGATGGACTGTGTGAAGGATGATATGGCAAGAAAAGGATGATCTCATGATATGACAAGTAATAGAGAAGTATGGAAGAAGAAGACATGCTGCGCCGACCCCAAATAAATTGGGATAAGTGCAAGAGAATGATGATGATGAATTAATACGTTACTTTTAACAGTAAATTATATCAAAAAGTGACGCTGCCTGTGCATTTAAGTTATCGCGAGTGCAGCAAAAGGTTCTTTATATACGAATGAGCTAGTCAGAGTCAGACACAGTTCCATTTTCTATCATTTTCTGTATTATAAAAAGAGTTGCTTCTGGAATACAATAACCTCCTCCTTTTTAGGGTTCCGTACTCAAAGGGTCAAACGGGACCCTATTACTGAGACTTCGCTGTCCGTCCATCCGTCCGTCCGTCCGTCTGTCATCAGGCTGTATCTCATGAACCGTGATAGTGAGCCAGTTGAAATTTCTACAGATTATGTATTTCTGTTGATGCTATAACAAAAAATACTAAAAACAGAATAAAATAAATATTTAAGGGGGCTCCCATACAAAAAAAATGTTTTTTTTTGCTCTTTTTTATAAATAATGGTACGGAACCCTTCGTGCGCGAGTCCGACTCGCACTTGGCCGGTTTTACAATTTTTTTTTTTTTTAAATCGGTTGACAAGAGTTAAATATTCTTCCAAAATCGATCGTTTCGCTATTTTCAAACACTATTCTAGTCTTCCCATAGTTTCTCCCTGAAGACTTATCTCAAGAACTTACCCTGTATATCGTCAAGTTGGGAGTAAATTGAACGAAACACTGAAGGTACTTAAAGATGCCAGTAACAATGAGTGGGCAACCTGTCGATACCAACAATAGGCCATTGTGTATCGAGAGCAGATCATACAAATTGTACAGCGTGTACACAGTGGTGAATGCTGGCCACACTTTTTGGTCAACGAACAATTATTGAGAAGTAGCTTTTGCCCGTGGTTTCACTGCGTTATGGTAGGTAAGTATCCGACGGGAACGTTTTAAATATAACTTTTTACATTTGGGGATATTGTAGCAAGCTAATGTTAGCTGTGCAGACAGCCCCTTCATCTAAATAAATAATAATAATAAAATATCAAACTTTACTTCTTAGAATATTATTGTAGATGTAGAATTTTAGATGGGTTTGATGAAGCCCTTTTACGATCAAATGTCAGGCAAAAAATATACTTGCTTGATAGAATTCCAGACTTGAAAGATGAAGCTTTCCAGGAAAATCGTGCTTTTCTTCAGTACGTCTGTTATACAGGCATATTTTTTTTAATCTTATGACCACACATACATTTTGTCGTGGAACATTAATTTCAAACAGAGTAGATGGGAGAAGCATCAATTCCACCCGAAGCCGATGGTTGATGCGCAAAGCTCTGATAATTTACTTTAAAAACAAGATAAGATAAGATAGGTCGCATTTAAATTGAAGTCACTTTTACTAAAATACACTAGACCAACCGCTGCGGTTCGCGGTCTATTGCGGCCGCCTCCTAAATAGTACTGTAGCGACCTACAAGAAGCAACTTATAACAAAAAGTAATACAGCGCCATCTATGATAAAACTGTAGAACTAATATGGTCTGAATCTCGCAAGCAAAGTTTACATCGACTAAAGAGTATATAGAGAAGGGTCCATATTGGCTCACCTAAAGTTCTTTATCCGAAATTGTTCTTCCTAATGATTTGTAATCCGAATGATCACTCTTCTGTTCCTCATACCCCTTTTTTTTTTTGCGGATGGGAAATCATCAAATGACTTCTCCCACTCTGAGTGGAGCGGGAGGGAGTGTCAGACTTGTACTGACTAAAACCCATCCATGTTCCTTCTTCGCCCTTTGTGTTCCAAGGCCACGGTATCTCTTTCGAACAACCCGCAGCCCTGGCAGGCATCGGCCCTCTCGGACCCCTTCCGATTTGCTGACATCTCCTTGAAGCGCGCGTGGAACACAAACGCGCCGTCGGCACGGCCTGTCGTCATAAGACGGACGGACGGTGAGCTGGCCCATTACTCACCGTCCACAGGCCCGCGCCTACGGTTGCCGGGGGCCACTGGTTGACTCCTGGGGCGTCTTCCTCATACCCCTAAAGTACCATTTGCACATTTCAAGCAAACTTTACATTCTCAACATCACACTTATTTCATGTAATTGCTTCGTTGGTCTAGTGGTCGCAACCGTGACAGCTGAGCACGAGCTCTTGGATCCGATTCCCGGGTAGAGCAAAGTGTTATTGGGTTTTTCAATAAGGAATTTTTCTGTAGCAGCTATGGAGTCTAAATTTGTGCCGGTTGATGTCAATAGCCTTACATGGGACTTATACATAGGTAACTCGACGAAATATGGGTACAGTGTACTATTAGCTCGGCCTTATTCTGCCATCGGCGATTAAAGACGTCATATTTCGTTATTTCATGTCAAGTATATGAAGACATCCTTGTACTTCCGCAAACTAGAATACTTAGAATTCCACTAGAAAGGAAGCCATCACAAAAATATTTGACTTGACATTAAATCGACATCATTACTCCGTGACATGCAACGTTTGTGTGTCAAGCCAACAAGTCCGGTATTGAGCAAGTACTGGACAAGTATTTACCGCATAGCTGGAGGGTAAATGACAGCTTTTGTGGGGTATATTAAGTAGAAAACTCATGAAAGCTAGTGATTAACGTGGGTATGTAAATTGGGAGTAGCGTACATGAGTTCGTGATATAGTTTTATAGCTCTTGTGTGTTATATTTGGGTTTATGTATGTGTGTTTTACTTCAGTTAATAATTAAGGGTTCTCGGCTAGTTTCCAAGTCAAAAGATACCGTTTTTGTGTGAGTCGTAAAAATATCGATATGCATTAAAACACGGAGAAGATGGACCTGATTTTATTTTTACAAGTCGTGTGCTCTCTTGTAATTTTCCATAGACAAAAATGGCAAACCTCCATGCAAATATTCATTCCCCGTTAAGACCGCTTTAGATGATGAATTTACAAAAATCCTTTCTATTTCTACACCATCTATCTATTTATCTATACAGGGTGTAGAAGAATAAGCGTTAATTAGTAAATTGCATCAGTGTGAAGCTCCACGGGTCACTGCTAGTTATTTAAAGAAATCTTGTGCAAAATTTCTTGAGTCTATCGGTATGGTCCAAAAGTGTCCGGCCTACCCACATTAAATTAATCACAAAGCTATCATGTCACTAAATTACTACAGTAAAAAAGTCATCATCATCATCATTTCAGCCGAAAGACGTCCACTGCTGCACATAGGTCTTCCCCAAGTATCGCCACATTGACCGGTCCCGTGCGACTCGCATCCAACGGATCCCCGCAACCTTCACCAGGGCATCGGTCCACTTAGTGGGAGGCCTTCCAACGCATCGCCCTCCGGTTCGCGGTGGCCATTCCAGAACATTTCGGCCCCATCGGTCATCCGTTCTGAGAGCAATATACCCTGCCCACTGCCACTTAATTTTGACAATTCGTCCGGCTTCTCGGTTCTCTTTCGGATGTCCTCATTTCTGATTTGATTACGCAAGGAAACTCCGAGCCCTCTTCATTGCTTTTTGGGCCTTCTGATGAAGTGAGCGAAAAAAGTCTCTCTACTCTGTCCCACTGCTGGGCAAAGGCCTCCCCAATGGCTTTCCAAAAAAGTCTCCCTTTATTTGAATACATTTTTGTTTGGATATTAATATTAAATGTCATAGTTGAAACCGCAAACTTTTGGACCTTATCATAGAGACACATGGACTCAAGGCGAATCACAGGTAGTTTAGTCTCTGCGTTGTTATGCATTAAAAGTTATAAGGCTTACAGTACCCAGCAGCATTTTGTTCCTGAAAACTATTCTGTAAATCGATTAGATGGTCGGTCGAACAGTGATGTTTCAAGATAATATGCCTTCGAGCATTGAAGCAGCGGTGGCCCAGTGGAAGCAGCGGTGGCCCAGTGGTAGCAGCCCCGACTTACGAGCAGTAACTCGTAGGTTCGAACCCAGGCAGGCGCATTACTTTGTGTAATTTATTTCATCACCACTGCTCTCAAAACGGTGAAGGAAAACATCGTGAGCTAAAAATTCGAAGACATGTGACATCTACCAACCCGCACTGGGCCCGCGTGGTGGATTACAGCCCATTCCCTCTCATAGGGAGGAGGCCTGCGTTCCAGCAGTGGGAACAATATAGGCTGATGATGATGATGATGCCTTCGCGCTGCCGACGAATCGACCTTATAGTTATTCGAGATTTTGATGCATCGAGGTAGTGATGTGTCGCGCTCATAATCTATCGAGTTACCGTTTTCGAGCAAGTGTTATTCGATTTCAAGTAGGGAACATCGGCAGCGCGAAGGCATATTATCTTGAAACATCACTTTTCGACCAACCATCTAATCGATTTACAGAATAGTTTTCAGGATTTTGGCTACTACTCGTAGTTTCTCGTTTATGTTTACCCACATCGAAACATTGACCAGGTGTTAATGCCTTTCAACGCGGTAAACAACAGCTGTGCCCGCGAAACTCACTACCCTGAAACAGTCGTTAGGTATACTAGCAAAACTTGTAGTTCAGTGTGAACTGTAGGCTAAACACTCGACTAAGTACTTGTGCTAGTTAGTATGAGTCTTTAATGTACTGGTGAATGATTAACGGCCTGTGTATGTTACATGATATAACACCACGCCTGTAAGTCCCGAAGGGGTAGTCAGAGGTGTACCTAGTGGTACCTACACCCTCATTTCGCCAGTTATGTTGCTAACCCATGTTATAAGAAAGCCGAGCCTATTGCCATCAACCCAGCGCAAATGCAGACTCCGTGGTTAATATTGAGTTATTGCTGATGGAAAAATCCGATCTGAGGATCGAACTCTGGACCACAAGCTCAGCAGTTGTGTTTACGACGACTCCAACGAGTCAGTAAGTAAAATAAATAAGAAACTAAAGCACGCGTCGTTTGTCGCATAGTCAAGTCGCATCACCAGTGGTCTAGCTAACGCTCTTAACTTGCCTGTATTTCTACATTGTTCTCCCATATTTGTAATTCTTAACATGAATGATGTAACCAAGATTTTGTTACATATTTTGATTTAAAAGAGTGTCCATGGAGTTTCTTGCCCGTTCTTCTCCATAGAGATCTACGCTACGGAATGGGCAACTACAGTACTTTCATAAGTTATTATGCCTTGTGACTGGGACTGTAGCTTCGCGTTTTTTTTTGTTTTTTTTTTTTTTACTTTCAAAAGAGCCTGTAATGGTCTAATTGAAATAAATGCTTTGACTTTGACTTTGACTTTGACTTTGACTAGGACGGAGTGGAAAAGTACAAACACACAATGTGATGCAACTGCTGGCCTACCATGACGTCTTAAAGCAGTCTCGTTTTACTCTTATTCCTGTGTGGGAAAGAGACGGAGCTATACAGGATGTCTAGCGCCATCTCTTTCCCACACTGGAAAAGGCCTAATAAAACAATAATGTTTTCTGATCCATTCTATTTCCGTCTAATTCCTATAAAAGTGGAAGTAGTGGCACACAACTATGTACATAATGGTTAAACGCAAGTACACTATAGTGTTGCGTTTAATCCCGTCCTTCCCCAGTCGGTCACGTTTAATTTTGTCCTTGGTTACGATTAGAGAGGAGAGGAGGGAGGGGTTTTTGATACACTCCTTTGCCTTATATACCATTGGTAGGTAAAATGAGTGGCATTACATCACGTCCGCATTCCTCCAGGGATCGGGTTGGACAGAGTTATACCTTATAGTACGTCCTTGCCGTCCAATGTAATTGGGGCGAGCCTTTTGCCACTAACCGGGCTCAAATCAAAATCAGGCTTCGTGGCCTTCGGGACTTAACCCTATAACATCTTTTTTTTTTACGGATGGGCTACCATCAAATGACTTCTCCCGCTCTGGGCGGAGCAGGAGGGACTGTCAGACTTGTACTGACTAAAACCCATCCATGTTCCTTCTTAGCCCTTTGTGTTCCAGGGCCACGGTATCTCTTTCGAACAACCCACAGCCCTGGCAGGCATCGGCCCTCTCGGACCCTTCCGATAAGCTGACATCTCCTTGAGGCGCGTGTGGAACACAAACGCGCCGTCGACACTGCCTGTCGTCATAAGACGGACGGACGGTGAGCTAGCCCATTACTCACCGTCCACAGGCCCGCACCCAATAACACCTTAGTTCTTCATCATTTTCCTGCGTTTGTTTTCTTTTTCCATTCTCCTTGGGGTCGGCGCAACATGACATGTGTTCTTTTTCCGTTTTTCTATGCCCGCGGCTTCGTATGCGTGGAGATCGGACACTGTCCCACGGGATTGTACTACCGGGATAAAAAGTATCGCTTGTTTTACTTTAAACTGAATTGTATAAACCAATACACATTACAAAAAAAAAAAAAACTACACCAATTTCATTAGTAGGACATGGATTTCAACTAAAATGTACGAATAAGGCCTTTATTTTAATACCTGTGTTCACAAATAAAGATTATTTGATTTGATTTGTTAATCCAGGTTATAAATTACCAGTGTGCCAATTTGCATCCAAATCCACTCAGTAGTTTTTGCGTAAAAGAGTAACAAACATACATTCTTACAAACATTCCCGTTTTTAATATTAGTAGGATATTGTGTAGCGTGTGGTTGGTGGTTATTTTTATTTCCAACGCCTTTTATTCATCACTCCATGTAAAATACTAGTACTCAGCTGCATCCAGTTGCCAACTGGAAGCCAACCCCGACATAGCAAAAGGCAAAGCAGACGTTGATGATATTTTCGTCATTGTAAAGAAGTACCTATCTGCAAGTTCTCACTATACAGGGTGTAACGGAAAGGGTATACAGTGTGTTAGTTTAAACGAGGGACATATTCAAATCCATAATAGTACATGCTAACATGATACTAATAAAAATATAAACAAAAAAAAAAACACTGATAAATAACAGACAGAACCATACCAAAATTTTCGCAAATGTCACGCAACGTGTATACACCCTTGCGCTAGCGACTTAATACTATCGCAGAACATGTGAGCGGGTCAATGAGTCTTAGGTATAATCCATTTTCCCTTCATACTTTAAACTTACCTGGCTTAGGACAGTCCAAAATATTTAGGCACTAAACAAAACATTAAAAATTCTTCTATATATACGTTATAGGTTTTTTACATATTTGGGACGAGAATCGAATACTGAGTACCCTCCCTCAATATGTCCCTCGTTTAACCTAACATACTGTATACATCCTTAAGGGTGTGCTACAGACCCTGACATAAAAAAAAATTGCAGCAAAAAAAAAAATCTGCTGCCTATACATTTGGGTCGAATAGGTATTGTAAAAAACATTTTTTTATGATGAGAAACATGTTCAGTTTGATGGTCTGTAGCACACCCTTAAGGATGTATAATTATACCCTTTCCGTTACACCCTGTATATCCTTTTTAGCTTGTCGATGGCAAAAAAAGTTGGAATATGCTTACCCCGAAATTCAGCTACGCAGACTCCCCTCACCGATGTGTCTTAATGTCATCAAGTGAACAGGTGACAGGCATGCAGGGAAAGATGGAAGTTGGACTATTGTCCATCTCATTATTCTTATGTCAATGTAAGCATGGCGATCAATCAAACCATACAAATCCAGTGATTGCAACGAAACATTATTTCCAGTTGAAAGTTTACTTTAAAACTCAAATTATGTCTAGCCAGAGCAGTCGCTGGCTAGACATAATTTACCCACTGGGGTACAGCAGATAGGGCAAACAAAACTATCAAATGGGGTTGTAAAAATTTAGAGTGCAGAACACTGCAAAATCGATTTTATTAAGTTTAGGAAACAAACATGAAGTTTGAAGATTTTGAGGTTAAAGTTCTTTAGATTAGATTCTTAAAAGTGCTGTGCCAAGCCACGCATACTTAACGTTCATTGTTACATTATATATCTGATTTTTAGTACCTTCATTCTCTTTGGAATAAGGTTTATGATAGAGGTAAAATATCTAAGGACTGTAGATTGATGATAAATCACGCTCTATAAAGTATGAAACAAGAAAATATTCTCATCTGAAATTGTAATGTACCTACAAACCATCCTATATTGACCGGCTATTAAATAAAACAAGTTACACGTTATACAAGATGTTGTTTTGCATCCGCGTCAAAATTCAGGAGATTGTCACACGACATAAATAATTAATTTAATTTACCTAGTTTTACCTAGTTAATTATTAAAAAACGCTGCTTTTTTGTTCTCAGTATTTCAGAATAACCCCCTTTACGTGGCTTAAAGAATAAGAAATGATCGAATTAACGTTTGAGATTGTTTGCATGTGTGTTCACACTTAACGATTTCCGTAAATAAGACAAAAAAAAATAAAATACCCATTTTATTATTGATTCCGGTCGAGAATCTTTAGCATAGTTACCTTCTTGAATTAGGGTATTTTAATAAATATATATTACCAGTGATGTTCAAATGATAGCCGTGATTATATATGCCACTTTGCCTTAAAGTTTATGATCCCTCACTACGAATGTATTGATGATTTCGATGATTTCGTATTTGATTCGAATGTATTGTTTTTAGGTAGGGTAGGTACGATACGGCCACAACTATCCTCCGATCCATCCTTTTTATGGGGGATGATAAATTTTACACCATATTCTTTATACCCATATGTGTGATATATATATGTATAACACAGACACACAGGTCGTCACTGCAAAAATCGTTTAAAAAAACCAAGTCATCGATTTACTATTAATTCTTGAGTGTTTACGGTAACCTATTAATTTTATAATTCAAGATTGTTGGTATTATTATAACGCACGGCAGCAGCCTTTTTTTCTTGGAAAAAGTTTCATTAAACTTTTACACGCAGTTTCCTTGACACCCAACCTATAAATTATAATTAAAAGGGCCATAAAGCGATAATTATAGCATGTATAAATTACAAGCGGTCAAGTGCCATTAAAAAGAGTAAAACACACTTTTATTTTCCGCCATTACTGATAACAATCTCGAATGTTGTGTGTTGGTATAGTCACAGAATAATTAGTACAGAAGTTCAGCTACAGATCAACTCAGCCTATCATCATTCACTGCTAGACATAGGCCTCTCCCTCTCCCAAACTGCACTGCATTCTGTCCTCCACCTTCCGTGTCCAGTCTGACCCAGTCACGTTTTCAGCGTTGCATTGGTAGATTTGGGATTTTTTCCCTTTATTGAGGAAAAATTTTGTTCTTGGGGAAATACAAAAACAATTTTTTTTAATGCAGTGCAGTTTGGGAGAGGTAGTCAGACAGTAGCAGTGAATAATTGATCTGTCGATCAGTAATTTTGGGAAATTATATCCTTGTATTTAAAATAAAATAAGAGATGTATTACACAAAATGTAATACTTAGAACAGTCAAACTTGAACGCGCGGAGGCACAACGACAGCAGAGCAACCAAAAGAATGAAAGGAGAGTGGTTTAAAGCATAAGTCAACTAGACGCAACGGCAGAAAGAGATGACGTGCCCCCAGAGGAGGAATACCAGTCGCGAGAGCATTTACACTCGCTGTACGTGAAGCGTGTCTATGTGTGCGTATATTTTTGCTCGTTCTAAAGACCTGACCTTCTGTACGCATCCGTATTGTAGTTAAGTGTAACTGCAGGAAGGAAACGTTCCGTTTCGGCCATTTTGTTCGACGTAGTAGCACGCGAGCTTCTTGTTAATTGTTAATAATACATTGTACTACCAATTTGCAGTAGCATTGTGTAGTAGATAATGGAATACAAAGGTTGATTACGATAGGTAACTTAAAGTAAGCTTTAAATAAGAGTAGATTGCTTTCAAATTTGCGCTCACTTGAGTGAGCTTCGATAGCAGAACTTTTGAAGCCATGTATGTAGAGCTACAGTGTCTTCAAGCTGTGAATAAATCAAACTTATAAGTTATTTTCAAAATGGCTTTTGAAAAAAAGATAATTGGAAATTTCTGTTTCTATAGATAATTTATAATCGGTCTAATTTTGCTGTAACACTATTTTTTGACTTAGTAACTTTTTAGACCTATGCGTATGAAGCTTCATTCAAATCGGTTCAGTCATTTCGGAAAATAAGGGCTTGAAAGTTTGCATGAAATGTCGTCAGGTAGACGCTCTAAACTATCTACTTACTTTGCATTTTTATCTTTTCCAACAGATTTTTACCAAGAAAAGACTACGAATTTTCTAGGAAATTTAATCAGTTTTCATCGGAAAAATAGAAGTAAACTGTGGTCAGTTCCACGTAGTGGTCCGAGTGTCTTACTAAGATTTACATTTCTGATTTCATTCCTTGTGTAAGCACATATTGAAGAGATTCTGCGGTCACTTGGTTTTATGAAAAGGATTAAATATAATGAGCACCAAAAAATACTTTGAGATCCTAGGCTACGTTACCCAAAATTTGTGGCAAGACGAACTTAGGAAGCAAGTGCGAGCAAAGCGAGCTCGGGATATTGGGCACCCCGACTCGGACAGGTTAGGTTCGAAGGGGATGGCTAAGACCCCGACATCCCCTTCGTGTTAGGTTACTTTAAACCCTGCAGAGAGAAATAGGAGCCCCGCGTAGCGGGGCTCCGTCGACTACGCCTTAGTTCGGAGCTGTGATTTTCAGGTTTTTAATTCTGGTGATCATTTACTATTTCTGGTGATCATTTACTATTTTAGGCAGTATAAAAATGTTTTTTAAGGTTATATTTACTTTATCTGGTGTTATGTTAAACATAAGCCTTTATGAAACTATTGAGGCACTAGCAGTTACGTAACGTTACGTAAATGCATAGATTTTATAATTAAAAATACTCGTTTCACATAACTATTAATTCATTATTTTAGGGTTCCATACCCAAAGGTCAAACGGGACGGGACTTCACTGTCAGTCCCTCCGTACGTCCGTATGTATCTCATGTTCACCGTTATAGATAGCCAGTTGAAATTTCTACAGAATATGTATTTCTGTTGATGCTATAAAAACAAATACTAAAAACAGAATAAATATACGGGGGCTCCCATACAAAAAAGTGATTTTTTTGATCGTTTTTATAAATAATTGTACGGAACCCTTCGTGCGCGAGTCCGACTCACACTTGGCCGGTTTTTTATATTCAAATCTGAGATTCTGGGTTCGATTCCCGGGTCGGGCAAAGTGATATTGGGTTTTTCTAACAGAAATATCTTAGTAGCAGCCACACGGAGTCTGGATTTGTGCCCGGTTGATGGCATTAGGCTCACCCCCTATTACATGGAACTAAAACACAACTGGCGAAATGTAGGTGGACTTAATAGGTACACCTCTGTCTAACTCTTAGGGATTACAGGCGCGATATTATTATGAATTCATGATGTTATTCATTATCAAGGATGATACTAATTGCTTGTTAAAAACAATTTAACTAAAATCTAGGATAATTATAATTTTGATTATTAAGTTTACACCGCGCGCCGTGCTAGGGCTCTGAAAGCCAGTTATTTTTGCACATAAAAAGTTCAATTTCAAGTTCCAAACACATCTCAGATACAAAGTCAAAAACTTGTCTAAAATGTACAGCCTTGCTAAGTTATTATACCTTTAAAGTAAACCTTATGTCAACGGGAATAAAGGTCACTGTACTGCAAAATGAGAGGTAAAACAATAAATAATGGACTGTTTTTTTGACAGATTGTGTCTGAAATTAATAAGCGATCGTTTCAAAAATTACGAAAATTTCCCATTTGTTTTTTTTTTTAATTTTCGTTACATCTTTTTCTAAAAATAATATGTAGGAAAGCAAGACCGAATTACTTACCTAGCCTAGCTTTCGTATCAGCAAGATGAAATGGATGGGTTGACCTCGGACATATTACCATTTCATCCCTTGCTCTGGTCCAAAAATAGCGACTAGGGCGATTCCCAGCTAGACGGACAGATAATCTGAAAATATCAGTGAGCTGTTAGATTCAAAGGTTTAAATTATTTTCAACTTTTATCGAATGTAAAGATCATTGTGATTTTAACAGTATGCTAGGGTCGACGTAAAATAAATGTGTGAAAAAGCAGTACTATATTCTAACAGTACTAGCTACTGTTTACAAAATTTAACTAAATACTTTAAAATATTACCATTGGCAACATTGTGGTAAATTTTTGTTTTATAAGTCGGCAGCACTGCCCTTTCAAACCTTAATTTTTGTAATTATTACTGATTTAATCTTTTACTCTGGACGCTCTTAACTTGCCCGTATTTCTACATCGTTCTTACATATTTGTAATTCTTACTTAACATGAATGATGTAACCAAGATTTTGTAACATATTTTGATTTAAAAGAGTGTCCATGGAGTTTCTTGCACATTCTTCTCCATAGAGATCTACGCTACGGAATGGGCAACTATAGTACTTTCACAAGTTATTATGCCTTGTGACTGGGACTGTAGCTTCGCGTTTTTTTTTTTTTTTTTTTTTTTTAAAGTGTCTGTAATGGTCTTTGAGTTTGAGTTGAGTTAGTAACGCACGCATTGCCTTGTAAAACTACTATCAAAAACTAATTAAAGAAAGAGTATATATACTTAGTATATTCAACATTTTTGTTTTATTTTAACACCTACTTTTCTCAATATAAAGCTACCTTCTATGTACTAATAAAAGAAGCTATGTACCGTACTATTTCGTAGTTTCACTCTAATTGCGTAAAAAGAATAGGCAAGGAGCTTACCAAAGTAATCTCATCACTAATTCTATTGGACTAGTTCGGGCTCTTAGGCTTTCTGCGTCGACTTTTTTTTTGTAATAAGGAAGAGAACGTTTGTAAGCAATTACGTATTATGTATTATGTGGGACGCAAAAGTTGCGTCGATTCTCTTGCGCCATCACATCTTCCAAGCTCATCGTGCTGTGCTGGCGCTGCCGCTGCGGCTGCGGAGAACATCAAGCAGCGTAAATATAAAGGGTGTAAAACACCTCTTAACGAAGCCGAAAGGCACTGGTTCTCCCTGTCATTGCGATCATTTTTTTGTTCTACGCCATACCTGGGAACCTTCTAGTTACGGAGATATTAGGGGTCAAAGTTCCAACTTTTTGACAAGTATTTTTTTAAATACAAGTTTTTCATGTAAGATTTTTACTTTAAACACCTCCACGACCCCCGTACTATCCAATCCGTCCATCAGCACAATGTTTTGAGTGCGTTACATTGAGTTCTACCACAAAACATGATTTTACACCCCCCAAAAAAAAGTCGTTTGCCAGCAATAATTTTTGCGTAAAGTTCCTTAGTTTCATGTACAGTATGCTTGGTTGACAGCTTCGTGATGAGGTGATTTACACGGTGTATGTATAGTGACCTTTGTGGTAACTATATTTTCCAGCAGTTTGGGGTTGAAACTCCTAGGGCCCTGGGATCCATGTGCTCAGAGCTTTTTTAAGGAAATTCCGAAACGCCTAATTGACGCTTCCCGTGACCCAAGGGCTGGCTTTTACTTTGGCCAGAGGATAAGTATTGCCATATAACGTGGTAATGCTGCCAGTCTTGCCATCTTCAGGCAAATAACCAGCTGACAGCGTTGAGAAGAAGTTTTTTGACGCCCTTTTTATAGTTTATTGTTATTTTAGTTTTATTAGTTCGTTAATCGTTGTAATGATAGTTAGGTTCCTTTTATGAAATAAATTACACACATTATTTACGGTCGAAGGGATATCGTAATTGAAACTTTTAACAAGCATACATACAAACACGCCTTTTTCACATGGGGGTAGGTAGAACTCAGAAGGCCAGCTGCTACGATCCTTATCATACTCCTCATCATTATGATAGGTTTGAACCTTTTGGCATCAATTTTGTATGGCTCAATGGCGGGACATAGGAGACTTACCTGTATCCACAAACATCACTGAACCCATGTTTCACACTATATAATTTGAATTTTAATTAATCAAGTTATAATTCTTAAAATTGTGAGTATTTTACGAATTGTAACATAATTCATAATTATTATTATCCTATAATGATTCTACTTAAAGCGGCCATTTTAGTTCAATTCAGCTTTGTGGCTTTTTGAGCAGCGGCAGTAATTTAGTAATTTGTGTTTGGAGCGCAGTGTGGTGTTGTAAATATGGCCAGTTATTGTTTACTCTTATATTACTGAGCTTTTGGCAAACCTTGTAATATTATAAATGCATCAGTACAAAATTTTGCGGAAATAATAATAGTTCGAGGAGGCACGGGAAAAGAGGGTCAGAGTGTAGCCTTAGGGGCACTATGAAAAAAATACATAGAAAAGTTTCTGAGAAGTATGGACCCAAGACACACCGTTTCCGAATTATGGGCCTCCGAATTTTATTTTATTTTTATTAAACTATCTATATTTCCAAAGTGGTAGCTCAGATGAAAATCTTATCTGGAAATAAACTGTTGCTCTAGTAGAAAACTATGAGATGGTGTACAAAAAACCAAAATAATTTGAGAAAAAAAGATTGAAATTTTTTTCTAAGTCCTCGCGCCATAGCGCCCCTAAGGCACACTCCAACCGAAAAGAGCTCATGGAAGCAATTGAGGAGGCCTTTGCACAGCACTGGGACAATACAGGACAAAACAAAATTACATGAGTAAGAATATAATATCTGTCGTCGACGCAATGGAATATTCAAAATCTGCTTAAACTTTATAACTTGTATGAATAACACACGCTGCATCACACACATGAATATTTTTATGCAACGTTTTGCGACCTTCTTTCAGATAATTGGATTGGAAAGTGTTTTCAGAGATTGTTGTTTGTTTTCGTGAGGATTTCCAGCATCGAAGGATCGTTTGGCAGAGCTAGGTTTAAGAGATTCAGTGAACTGATAAGAATTTGCCTACATTTTGATATGACCGGGATATTTCGCTAGTGCTTGGTTCAAATGATAATTTATTTTGGACCATGTTTTTAAGGTTCCGTAGCCGAATGGCAAAAAATGGAAACCTTATAGATCGTCATGTCTGTCTGTCTGTCTGTCCGTCAGTATGTCACAGCCACTTTATTCCGTATTCTGTGAACCGCATTAAGATTTCACACAAAAATAGAAAAAAAAACAATACATTTTGGGGGTTCCCCATACTTTACATAATATCATTCTCATACATGTGGGGTATCTATGGATAGGTCTTCGAAAATGATATTGAGGTTTCTAATAATAATATCATTTTTTTCTAAAGTGAATAGTTTGCGCGAGAGACACTTCCAAAGTGATAAAATGTGTGTGTCCCCCCCTCTAATTTCTAAAGTAAGAGGATGAAAATTCTGAAAATATTTAAGATTATAGAACGTAAAAAAAACTTTCAACAAAAATAGGTTTGAATAAGATATGATGTTTATTTTTTGAAATATATGATGTTTCTTTTTCATCAAACTGCAGCAGTTACTTTGTTTTTCATTAACATACTATGAAAAACAAATTTAGTTTTGCTGTTACATATAAAAATAATTTAATAATATTAAAAATATTTTATATTTTATTGTTTGGTGGTACGGGACCCTGTGTGCGTGTGAGTACGACACGCACTTGGCCGGTTTTTTTATGAGTCCTAGGGTAAGTGGCTTGCGACTAAAGACAAATATTGTAGTAACCTTCTTTGATTCTGATTAAAGTTTATTTTTACAAAAACGAAAAATCAACATTAGTTTAAAAAAGTGTGCATGTTAAATACAAATTGATTTATTTAATATATAGTACTAGTATTTTTGTGGTTGTAAATAATTCGGTTTTGAAAAAAAATGTGAGAAGTGGTATTAGATTTTTTTTTTACAAAAAGCGCTCTTTAAAATATCTTGATTTCTGAATGTTCAATGATATTCAAAGAGAGAGCCTTTTCCCAAACAATCCTGGGGTCGGCTTCCAGTCTAACCGGATGCAGCTGAGTATCAGTATTTTACATGATGCGACTGCCTATCTGACCTCCACAACCCAGCAACTGAGTAATACGATACGATACTCGTAACGACTATCAAAGTTCTACAAACGACAGCCGGGACCAAAGGCTTAACGTGCTTTCCGAGGCACGGAGGAAACTCGGTATGTAATTATGGTCACCCATCCTTGGACCAACCACAGTAAGCATAGCTTAACCTTGAAGATCGACCCGTGCGGCTGTTTTTATTTAGCCACGAGCTTCACACTTATTTGATACCCAATAACATAGAATATAAACATCTTTTTGTTCTAACACTCTACCAAACATATATTATCACCTAAAAATGCAGATAGCTTTCAAATTGCGAACTAAAACCGAATTGTATTCGATTTTTATCGATACCTACACGTGCGAGTGAATTAAATCGAGTTGTGTTTGTGGTTGCCTGAGCATACATGGGCAGGTTGGGTTACGCAAATGTTACAAATTGCAATCCATTGTTCCCATAGAGCTTGCTTTCACGCTAGTTTTGGGTACGGTGGTAGGTAGATGTTAACGTGAGTGCTGCTTATTATGATGAAACTCTTATCAAGGGCATTTTGTTAAAGAAATATTGAAATTTGAAATTGACGGCACGGTTGGCGCAGTGGTTGAGCGATCGACTGCTGCGCTGCGTGTCGAGGATTCGATCCCCGCACGGATCAAATATTTGTATGGCCTACAGATAGTTGTCCCGGATCTGGCTGTTTGTGTATGTGAGTTTAAATGTTTGTAAACGCACCCACGATACAGGAGAAATTCCTAGTGTAGGGCACGTTTTAATAAAAAATAAAAAATTGTGAGACATGAAATTTTAGGTGAACTGTTAGTGAGATTTTGCTCTTTGTGGTAATTTTCTTTTTTTATCACGTGGTTAATGCCTGTTCTTACAGTTTTAATGTCACCCGTGGCCTCTGACTTGGCTTATACAGGCCGTCAAGGAATACTCTCAAGCATGCTGGTTTCCTGACGATTTTTTGGTCTTTTTCTTTGTGATTTTAAGTATGTGTTAAATATGTACGTGTTAATTATAATATATTTTCTTTTTATGTATAAAGCTAGATTTAAGTTTAATTAAAATGTTTTTTAGTCAATTTGTATATCGTGAAAGTATCTTATGTGATATTATATAAAATATACTCTTTGCAAGCTTATTAGTTTTAAGTTATTTTGCTGTCCCCTAACAGGGTCATGTACTCTGTAGTTTTAAGCCCAGTTTGTAACTAAGATTGTGTACATGGCGCATTCAATATGTAAATAAATAAATACTTAATAAGAATAACTATTTAAGTACTTCAAAGTTTTGGCACAAGCAATTAATAAGCAACCTTCAGTCGTAAGAAGACTAACATCAACATCATTTTTTTTTAATTAAAAGCTTTTATTTAACTTGCAATGTATGTATGTATGTATGTTTGTTACGGTGAATTCTTGGAAGCTAAATTAGAACCACTTTCCGATGTCCGATTGAGCTGAAATTTTGCACACACCTTTAGTTCTGGTGACAATACATTTTTATGACAGACATAACTTAATTCTGCAGCCAGGATCGTCTCCTCACGAGAGAACTCCTCAACGTTTAATAGCACAGACACGAAACTTTGCGTACGAGTTCATATTTGATGGATAATCACGATTTGTATCATAAAATGTGTGCTTGTCGCGAGGTTTGCGTATGTACTCGTACCCATAAGTATTTAATTCAACTAAAATTTAATAAAAAAAAAAAAACTTAGCAGATTAAACTAGTACCTATTTAATTACTCAATTAAATAGGTACTAGTTTATTTACACAAGTAAACCCCGCGACAAGCTTTTATGATCATATATGTTCAGGCCTTAACGCCTTCAATAAAAATAATAACAATCAGACGATGCGTCCTAAATATGCTAGTAATAAACCAGTAGGCGCATCTCTTACCATTCAACAAGCGTACTGTCATACTTCACTTGCCTATAAGCACCGTACGTGTAACATTCCTTTTTTCTAAATTAAATATATTCTGCGATTCTTGGGACTTTGATTTGGCACCATTATATCCTCCAAAGATATAACATGGTGGCCCATGAGGGGAACAACGAGTAATCCGCGAAAATAAAGAAATAAAGTGCGATTAAATTGGTACGAGTACGACACGCGCGCAGTGGCAACGAAATCCAAAATTTCTGGAGCCTTGCAGTGGAGGGACATAAGCCACGGGTTCCAGCATATAGAGGACTGTCGCCTGGTCAATTCAACGAGCCAGGATTCGAGCAGCGGTGCAGCTAAAGCATCACATCGAGCAGAGCGTCGACGTGTCGCCTCAAAGTTAAGTGCCCGTCCTTTGTTTAAAATCCATCCAATCATCCAAAATACCCATAATACCTATTAGAATATTCGGAATAGCAGTCCATTTGTGTAAATCAAAGTGTTTTCGTGCATATAATTGCCGAAATTCCCTGGGAATTGCAAATTGCATCATTTATATTTTTTGATCATCTACCTTCAACAAAAAATAAAATTGTGGAAAACGTTAGAATAGCGTTAGATTACTTTGTTACGTTATAACGAATTAAAACTATAAGTTTTTTCTGCTTTTTCGTTATTAAATTCATACTTTCTAATAAAATAGACTCAATTAATGACCTTTTCAGGAATTTGAAGTTTTAGTTCTGGCTTTTAGTTTTACGTAGTGTGCCGACTATTTCAGGTCACGCCCCTTCAGTGCTACCGGCCACCCTGCCTGGTCAAACAAAAGCTTCCCAACCGTCCGGCTGCCGTACAGCTGCTGAGCGTGCGCAGCCAGCCTCCTTACATGCAGGTGACACCGAAACGAGGAACGTGAGCCCATTCATTTTCTTAATTTGTTGCGATAATTGCCCAACCTCATTTTTAAAGTTGACTTCTTAACACTGTTTGTTCACAATGGCTGAAAGTAAGCAGCGTTACAAAGAGTTGTTCACTAAAAGAGCGTCCGCCAAAGGACAGATTACTAAATTTAAAAATTATTTGAGTAGTATCGCTAAAGAAAATGAGTTAAATGAGATTCAGTTAACAGAGCTAAATTTAAAACTTGCAAAGTTTGAGGCATTATCTGTTAGGGTTGATGACTTGCAAAGTGAAATAGAGGTTCTGAGTCCTGAAAACATTGCGGCTGAAGTTGACGAGCGCGATAATATTGAGAGAGAAATAATAATGAACATAGCCACTGCTAAGAATTTGGTTGCCATGTTTTCTCGAAAAAATGAATGCGATCAAAGACGCAATTCTGTTCATAATGCGTCATGTTGTGCAGACGATCATTACAGTGTAGGGTTGAAACTCCCTCAGATTCAAATCACAAAGTTTAACGGTGATTATTTCCGTTGGTTAGAGTTCCGAGATACCTTTGAGGGTTTAATCCATAACAATGATCATATTTCCGAAATTAATAAATTTTATTATTTAAATTCATATTTACAAGGCGACGCGGCCAGAATCATTACTAATCTTGAAGTTTCCGCAAACAATTACGCAGAGGCATGGAAGCTGCTTTGTGACCGTTATAATAATAGCCGAATATTAATAGATCACCATCTTAATTCATTATTAAATATAAAGCAACTTCCCCGTGAGTCCAAGCGATCTTTAAGATATTTAGTTGATCATATTTCAAAGAATTTACGTGCTTTGGTCAGCCTAGGACAACCAACGGATAACTGGGACGTCATTATAATATTCATACTGTCATCTAAGCTGGATAGTCAAACATTGCTTAAGTGGGAGGAGCATCGTAATGGCATACCTAACGCGTAACTAAAGTTTGACCAGTTCTTTAAATTTATCACAGACCGCGCAAACGTGCTCGAGTCTGCAAATCGCAGCAACAATCATTCTGAAAATATTATGGCTTCGAAGGCTCCTACGACTCCCCAGCGTGTTGTTCCTAACAATAGACAGCCAACTAATAATCATAGTCAAAGAAAGGCTCAGGATAGTATGGTTAAATCGTTTGCAAGCACTAGCAATAATAATAAGAATAAAGGGTCAAAGGGCTTTTCATGTATCATTTGTGACGAAGGTCATAGAATCTATGATTGCCCAACATTCAAGGCAAAGGGTATTGATGAAAGGATGGCAGAAGTTACAAAATATAAATTGTGTACTAACTGTTTAAGACAGGGTCACATCCTAAAGGACTGTCGCTTCAGGTCCTGCCAAGAGCCTGATTGCACAGAGAGACACAATAGCTTGCTACACCGTCCGACAACATTGGCCAGTCAGCTCACCACGGTCGAAGAACCAGGTGAGATAGTAGCAAGTTATTGTGATAACAAAAAAATCAAAAATAATCAAATTTTATTATCAACTGCCATGGTTGAGGTATTGAATCCATTTGATCAGCAAAAGATCAAAGTTCGTGCTTTATTAGATTGTGGCAGTCAATCGTCTTTTATAACTGAGTCCCTAAAGATCAGATTATCATTAAAATCTCATCCCATTGACACTTTAAAGGTCATTGGCATAGGAAACACATCAATAAAAAATGTTATTGAGAGCTGTAATATTAAATTACAATCGATTAATAGTAAATTTAGCATAGATTGCTCCTGTTTAGTATTAAAAGAACTGACGGGTCGGTTGCCAAAGACGCCCGTCGATGTCAGCTTATTGAAGTTGCCTGAGAATATTCGGCTGGCTGATCCCATGTTTTATCAGCCAGCCAACGTAGATGTTTTGATAGGTGCGGACCTATTTTGGGATATTTTAGGTAATGAACAGTTTTCCTTAGGAGTCAACAATCCTAAGTTAAGAAGTTCACAATTAGGATGGATAGTATCCGGTCCCATTCATTCAGTGATGCCGTACAAAAGGGTACACTGTAATCATGGTATAACTTCCATAGACAATGAAAAGGACGATACTGTTGAAAAATTATTAACTAAATTCTGGGATTTGGAAGAAGTTCCTGGAAAGGCAATATTAAGTGAAAATGAAAGTGAGTGCGAAAAACACTTTCTCAATCACACTATTAGAACCAATACAGGTAGATTTTGTGTAAAATTACCGCTTAAGGATACTGCTGATTGTTTAGGCGACACAAGTTAGCTAAGCGACGCTTTATTAATATGGAAAAACGGTTAAAACGAAACCATAACTTAAAATTAGAATACGCTAAGTTCATTAAGGAGTACGAAGAATTAGGGCATTTGTCGGTCTTAAATGCTGATTTAAAAGATAGCTTAAGCCCATGTTATTACCTGTGTCACCATGCAGTTCTGAAACAGGAAAGCGAATCTACTAAGGTCCGTGTAGTTTTCGATGGTTCCGCTCCCTCCACTTCCGGTTGCTCACTGAATGATCTATTAATGGTGGGGCCAAACGTACAGGATACTCTGTTTTCTATTTTGATACGGTCTAGGCAATACAAGTACTTACTCACCGGAGATATCGAAAAGATGTATCGCCAAATAATGGTACACGAAGATGATAGGCATTTACAGCTCATACTATGGAGAGGAGAGGAATCTGAACCCATTCAGACTCTCATGCTCAATACTTTGACATACGGAACAGCGAGCGCAAGTTACTTGAGCACACGATGTCTGTGGCAGGTAGGGCAGGAACAGAATAATGACCTCATTAAAAACATTATTCAAAAGGACTTCTACGTCGATGATTTGATAACGGGTTCGAATGATTCACAGCAATTAATATATATACATAAAGCTGTATCTGAAGCATTAAATTCAGGCTGTTTCAATTTAAGAAAATTTAAAACTAATCACCCTTCTATTTTTGATAATGTTGTTGTGAATGAACAAGACAAGTTAATTTTTAGTGAGTCTTCAAGCACACTAGGGATGGGCTGGACCCCTTCTAACGATACTTTACATTTTCCAATAAAGGGATTTTCACATGATAACAATCAAATAGTAACAAAACGATTTATCATGTCAAACGCCTTCAAGATATTTGATCCATTGGGTATATTAAGTCCAGTTGTAGTGAAACCGAAGATAATGGTGCAAAGGCTTTGGCAACAAAAACTGGACTGGGATCAGCCAGTCCCTGGGGAGATAAGAGACGATTGGATTAAGTTCTCTGAAAACATAAAATACTTGTCTTCTTTACAAGTGCCAAGATTAGTTCTAGGTGACTCATCTAAATACATCGAGTTACATTCATTTAGCGATGCTTCACAAAATGCCTACGGTGCGTGTATTTATATGAAAACGATTAGTCTTAATGGTGAGGTCACAGTCAGATTGTTATGTGCGAAATCTAAAGTGGCGCCATTGAAAACTACCACCATACCCCGCCTAGAACTGTGCGCGGCATTACTAGCTGCTAAACTTACAAAATCTGTAATTAACTCACTTCGGTACAAGCCCGATAGATTAGTTCACTGGTGCGATTCAACAGTAGTATTGTGTTGGATTCATGGTGATGTCAGCAAATTAAAAGTGTTTGTAGCTAACCGTATTGTTGAAATTAAAGAACTAACGTCTACTTCAGCGTGGCGATATATTCCGACGGATTCAAACCCTGCTGACTTAATATCAAGGGGAGTAGATGCTAAACGTTTGATATCAATGGCACTGTGGTGGACAGGGCCTAGCCTTTTATTAAAAAATGAATCTGAATGGCCTAAATTAAACATCAAGTTTTCGGAAGATTTACCAGAGTTAAAGGTACATCATTCGACAATAATTGATCAACCCGTCATTGACATTGATAAATATTCATCTTTAACTAAGTTACAAAGATCTTTTGCTTATGTTCGTAGATTCATATTCAACCTTAAAAACAAACATAATAAGAGCGTAGGTCCATTGTCCGTTAATGAGCTACGCGAGTCATTTTACTCGCTATGCGTCTACGCTCAAGGTCAGTCGTTCCCTGTTGAATCCGATCTATTAATGAAAGGTAAACCTTTAAATAATAAAAGTAAGTTATTGTCATTATCGCCGTTCATAGACGAACATAAAGTAATTCGAGTCGGTGGACGCATAGATGCGTCAGCGCTTTCTTTTGAAAAGAAACATCCAATTTTACTTCATGCTTCACATAGATTAACTAAATTATATTTCAAACGAGAACATGAGAGCAATATGCATGCTGGTCCGCAATTGTTGTTGGCGTCTGTGCGAGAAGTAATATGGCCAATTAATGGTAGATGTCTTGCGAGGCGCACAGTCAATAATTGCGTAAGATGTCGACGACAACGAGGCGTGACGTTACAACCTAAAATGGGCAATCTACCGCCCCAGCGCATAACCCCGGGCTACCCCTTTATATCCGTTGGCTTGGACTTTGCTGGGCCATTTTATATTATCAATCGTAAGGGCCGTGGGAGTCGTGTAGTTAAATGTTATTTATGTATTTTTGTTTGTTTGCGTTATAAGTGCATCCATCTAGAAGCTGTCAGCGACTTAACAAAAGAGGCATTTATAAGGACACTCAGGCGATTTATAGCTCGCCGAGGTAAGCCAACGGAAATGTTCAGCGATAACGGAGGCAACTTTGTAGCTGCCGCGAAAGAAATAGGAGCGTTCATAAGAGATCACCGCGAGTATCTGTCTGATTTTGCAAGTCAGCAATCTATTACATTTAAATTCATTCCGGCTTACATTCCTCATTTCGGGGGAATCTGGGAGGCGGGGGTTAAGTCGGCCAAATATTTTTTAAAACGTGTTATTGGCGATAGCCACTTCACCTTTGAAGAAATTTCAACTTTGTTCACACAAGTGGAGGCGATTCTCAATAGCCGTCCCTTGTGTCCACTCTCCTCCAGTCCTAACGACCTCCTTCCCCTCTCCCCAGGGCACTTCATTATTGGGAGGCCGTTGATTGCTCTGCCAGCACCGAACCTTGTAGAAGTCAAGGAAAATCAGCTGCAACGGTATCAGCGCCTGGAGAAGACACAGCAACACTTTTGGAAAAGGTGGCAAAAGGAGTATCTGTGCGAATTACAACAGAGGACAAAATGGCGAACAGATACTTCAAAACTGAATGTTGGAGATATGGTACTCCTAGCAGATGACAACGCGCCCCCTCTTGCATGGAAACTGGGACGCGTTCTTCGCCTCATATCCGGATCTGATGGGATATCGAGAGTAGCAGATATCCACACCAACAAGGGCTGCGTGCGACGTTCACTAGTTCGGCTCTGCAGACTTCCCACGACAGAAGAGCTTCAGGATTGAAAGAGATCTTTCAATCGCCGGGAATATGTTCAGGCCTTAACGCCTTCAATAAAAATAATAACAATCAGACGATGCGTCCTAAATGTGCTAGTAATAAACCAGTAGGCGCATCTCTTACCATTCAACAAGCGTACTGTCATACTTCACTTGCCTATAAGCACCGTACGTGTGACATTCCTTTTTTCTAAATTAAATATATTCTGCGATTCTTGGGACTTTGATTTGGCACCATTATATCCTCCAAAGATATAACAATATACATTGTGTAAAATGAGGTTATAAGTTGATAGTTAAAAGTTTAAAAGAAAATTATATTTTCTGCTTTTTAAAGCATTTAAATAAAAGTTTTTTTTTTAAAGGTTTTTTTTTTAATCCATAAATTCTTTTAAACTATAGAAATCACATTCATTATTTCACTCGTGCAGCATTTTATCTTTAATAATCTTGAATTTAATCTTTTAAAATGGCTTATTACCTACCTTGTTAAAAATACGTCCGTACATTGCTAGGCAGTTTGTTTGTCTTTGACCTACACTAACCATGAGCATGGGTACCTAGTCTAGTCAAGACTAATCTGCAAGCTGGCTAAATCGGAACGTTAATTGAATCCGCCTAGACATGCAGCCGAGAGCAGCGGTAGCCCAGTGATGGCAGCCCCGACTTACGAGCAGTAAGCCATAAGTATTTTCTGTAATTTATTTCATCACCGCTGCCCTCAAAAACGGTAAAGAAAAACATAGCGAGGAAACCGGCATGTCCTAGAACAAAAAATTCGATGACAGGTGACATCTACCAACCCGCACTGGGCCCGCGTGGTGGATTACAGCCCACTCCCTCTCATATAGAGGAGACCTGTATCCTAGCAGTGGGAACATTATAGGCTGATGATGATGATGATGAGACGTTACGTTCCAGCAGTACACACGGCGACACATCAAGGACTACATTTCCAGTATAACATGGGTTCGCTGTGTATATATTTGCCGTACAATGAGAGGTGCAAATAAACTGGTTTCATATAGCTTGCCGTGCGTACACGACGGACGACATAGCTCAGACATTTCGTCAAAGGCTTTTAGCACTTCCACAACCTTTTAAAAATAATGGAGTCTTTTAGGCTGAAATTCCAGCGCGGGCCTGTGGACGGTGAATAATGGGCTAGCTCATTACTCACCGTCGCTGTCCGTCGCTGTCCGTACGTCTCATAACGACAGGCCGTGTCAACGGCACGTTCGTGTTCCACGCGCGCCTCAAGGAGATGTCAGCAAACCGGAAGGGGTCCGAGAGGGCCGATGCCTGCCAGGGCTGCGGGACTGTTCCAAAGAGATACCGCGGCCCTGGAACACAAAGTTATATAGGTATGCGTAAAAGTCTGACACTCCCTTCCGCTCCGCCCAGAGCAGGAGGACCCATTAGATGATTTCCCATCCGAAAAAAAATGACTGAAATTCCAGATGAACTGACAATACGGATTGGTCTCGTCAGTTCCGGGAACCAGTGTATCCGAACGATGCCCTCAGGAATTCAAGACCACTTCCCGTTGAAACGTTAGGGTTTGGTCACAAATTGAGGATTTGTCGGGTTGAGTGAACCGGAGGTAGATTTATTTTATAGGATTTGCAGTACGTGATGTTTTGGTTTGTCATAAACTTCAGGGCAAAATTTACCAGACTTAGTTTTAGTTAGACACAAACATGACAATTTACAATCCGTCTTACGAATTTTACCTCTTTGGAGAAACCGAAACAAATGACAAAACAAAATAAAACTAAACTCAATGACAGATGTCATAAAGTTCAAATTCCTTCGTAACCTAATGTCAATCCGTCTTACGAATTTTCGATCTGACGATATGACGATCTGACGCGAGTTTATGATTTTTTACCCATCACAAAGGAGCATAACGCCGCTAAAGAAGTTTTCACTTCAAAAAACATTATTCAGAACTGTAAATGGGTAAACCAAATTTATCATAATTAAATAATGTAGCTTTACAATGTTAGAAGCCTGTACTAGGATATGGTGTATTTTGGTATACTGTTTCGTCTAGCAGTATTTTTTTTTCTGAATAAGTATCTTATGTAATTTGGCAAAACTGTTCTTCCCTTTAATTAACAAAAAGCAGCAAGCAAAAGCAGTCATAGTTTTCAGACTTTATTTCTAGCAATCTTTTTACACACATAAAATACAAAAATAACGACCAAAACATGTCTCAAATACATAAGCAGAGAATAAATACGTCAATACAAAGCAATATATCGTATAATGAACATGGAAATTGTCAACATACATACTGTAATGGTTTCCTATACGAATAAGAATGAGTTCCGATGTAAATCAGACGCGAAATGTAAATGCGAACAAACACGATGAGATCCGAAGGCTGCCGGAAATTGCCGAAGTAATGCGCTGAAGTTATGTAAAATGGTGAAGTTCTTTCGAGAGTTAGAAAAGTATTAATAAAATTTTAAATTAGGTATGTTAGCTGCACGGAATGTTAGTTCACATTATGTAAGAAGATTTTTTTTATTAGTGTAAGATTTATTTTTATTTTAACTTGCCTTGTTAGTTAATCTGCATTGGTCAAATCTTGCAACTGAATTTCAAACCAGCCCCTCCAAGCATCCAATTGATTGTCTTGATCCTGCAGACAGGTCGCCTCCTCACGAGACAACTCCTCAACGGTTAAAAGCACGGACACGAAACGTTGTATGCGCGTTAATTGTTAGATAAGGTAGATTCTCAACCCAGTAACTGGCTAACTGGGACTCCTCGTAACGACTGTCAAAGATCTACAAATGACAGCCGGGCTCAACGCCTTCACGTTCTTTCTGAGGCACAGAGGAGTCTCGATATGTAATGACTACACACCCATCCACAATTGAACCTTGGTCCCTTAACCTTCGTTCGAACTGAGTGGCTGTTACTATAAAGCCATCTGTCCCAAAAATCAAAATCAAAAGTCATTTATTCAAACTAGGCTGATAATCAGCACTTTTTGAACGTCAAAATTACAAGAGACAGTCCCCCAAAACGCCCGCCCTTCGCCACTTCCTAGTGTTTTAGTTGCCAAGCAGGTAAACGTCATATAATCTCAAACTGTCGCTACTTATATTCCTCAGGTCTTTAGAAAGTCCCCAAGAGATCGTCATTAAAGTTGCAAACATGTTACACTTACGTTTGCCCCCTTTATACTCCGAAGTCAACAGTCTTTCCGTGTAATCTCAGAGTCTTTTCATGGCAGTTAGTATTTTTATAAAGAGTACTAGAGCTAGATAATAGAGAAAGTCCATGTCCCAATATTATAAGCGGATTATGATGATTCACTCCGGTCTGATCATAATGTCTTTTGGCAATTATTACCCTGAAATTTTGAAGAGGAGGGTAATGATTTCAAAAACCAGTTCGACAGTTAAGCCATACAAACCTTCCCAAATTCAACAGCAAGTGTTATAGTCAAAAACGCGCGTTTAGTTATGTGAGTTGCGTATAAGTCAGTCTGCAAACTCCACCAACCTCAACGAAGAAACAGGAAACCCAATTCTCGAGCAAAACATAATACATCAGCTGAACTTTACCCCGAATTTGCCAAATCTGCAAAAACGACGCTAAATTAGCCCTATACGCCGCCGTCAAGATTTTCTGCAAAAATCCGAAGAAAATACTTGTAGACGTTGAAAGGACATCTGGTATCGGGGTTTAGTATAAAAACTGGCTAAGTGCGAGTCGGAGTCGCATACGAAAGGTCCCGTACCGGCTTAGTAGGTGTTTCGGCCGCTGTGTTTCGTCCGAACCGGTCGAAACAGGAATTTTATGATTATTAATATTTTTGAGAGGGTTTTCGGACTATACTTTTTTCAAACAAATTTTATACAGTCAGAATGAAAAACCTTAGGAAGGGTTACCACAAGACTATTATATGTAATACTAAATGTTCTTCTTAGTACGTCGATGACAATTTAAATTGATTCAGCCCAAGATTTGGCGACCAGGTGGGCATTGTCAGTAGCTTCCATCAGCTCCTGTGATCTGCAAACAGTAGAATAGGCAGGACACGATATCAAGTGTCCCATCGTTAAATTTTATATTATTAAGATCGAGCAAAAACGCCGAAAAAATCACGTTGATTGTATGTAGAACTATTAACTATTTTTTATTGCGTCTGCACTGTGTACATTTTATCATTTCAAGTGTCTACATTTATTACAGTTCAAAAGTTACATGTGACAGACAGATTGACAGACTGACGGCTGGATAGACGGCAGAGCCTTAATAATAGGGTCCCGATGGCACCCTTTGGGCGCGACACCCTAAAAACCACCCGTACTTTGAAAAGGGCACTGGCTTCCCGAGTTATCGGTAATTCCATTAAGTTGGCTTTGGCTGGCAGTAATATGTTCGTTGAACATAAAACTGGGCTTATACGTTGACCTAGACGATTTCGGGAGAAACGGAAGGAAAATTCTAGTTCTTTACGAAACGGTAAAGGAGAATGGCAAGAATGGCACTTTGAACGTTGGGGTACCTTCTATAAATAACTATTGTATCACTGTACAAAAACTATACAGGGTAAAATTTAATTAGCTAGTGGGATTCTGCAGACGTTATATCGATAACGTAACAACATAACATCACGCCTGTAATCCCCGAAGGGTTAGGCAGAGTTGTACCTAATAGTACACACACCTTTCGCCAGTTATGTTCAAGTCCCATGTAAAAAGGAGTCAGCCTATTGCCATCAACCGGGCACAAATCCAGACAACGTGGCTGCCACTGAGAAATTCCTAATGGAAAAATCTAATAACAATTTTCTAACCGAGAATCAAACCTATGACCATAATATCATGCGCAGCAGTTCGCGTGATATCGATACCAACAGAATTTGATGAAATGTCAAGAAACACATTCGTTTTTTTTTGCTTTGTCATTATTTCCATCGTGTTTGCAGAGTTTCGCTAGCAGATACTCTTTGACCTTCCATCCCTTCAGAAGTTAAATAAATAAATAAGTCAGTACAACGACTACATTTATTTACTTTTCTTTTAACTCACTGACTTTTAAAACAAATGAATGTACTCTAAACGTTCACCGCTGCTACAAAATGTATCTATGAATGGGGTTTCGTACAAGTACGCCTTTTGACAGGAGGCAGTATATCATTCAGATTATGTATTCATGTTCAGGGCACGCGGTATATCTTATCTTCAAGATCTGCGAGCGTATGGGTAAAGAATAATACATTGTATACAAGAATGATGGAAAAAACCGTCAAACATTAATAACAAAAAAAAAAACCGCGTGTATGCAAAAAAAAAATGTGGTCGATTTGGTTTCCATGGAGAAAGTTGTCCAATTTGATGGTTTTTACCACATTTTTAAATTATCACTTTCCTGATACATGCTGAACTTATTAATACTAATAAGAAACGTGTGTTGTTTTTACGAAATTAAACATATTCATGAATGAATTTTTAAACCCTGATTTTTGTTCCCATTTTACTGTCAAATTACCCTAAAATTCTTAAAAACTTTTTAAACGTGACACACCATCTTCGGCATTAGTATGTTCGATCTTCTATTGTTTGTTTATGATATCTCTACACGAGAGCGTCACCGATCGCGCTCCTGTGTTGCCATGTACGTTTCCTCATTTTAGTGCATTTTATTTAATTTCTATCGTGGTAGTTTTTTTACTTGTTATCGAAAAAAGGACTAAGTACATTTATATAATCTAATCTCGATACCTAATAATATCTTTAAGGATCGGATAAGGTTTTTTTAACGTATTGTATCATTAATTTTTATATCACCCTAATCACACTAATATTATAAAGGCGAAACTTTGTGACTAAGTGTCTGTGTGTGTTTGTCACAACTTCACGCCTCAATGGCTGAACGGATTTTGGTGGAATTTGGTATATAGATAGCTTATACCTGGATTAAAACGTAAGCTATTTATTTATCTCGGTTTGCGCGGGCGAAACCGTGGGGCGCAGCTAGTTATTGATAAATGTAAAAAGAAATAACAATTTTTCACGACCGGACTGCTCTTTAATTTAGAAGTTTTACACGAACAAGAACTACAAGTAACTTAGGTAGTTAAAGACAGTGACAAGTGGTATTTTGCCCCCAAATTTATCATTCTGCGCCCACCTTTTTCCTAACTATGTCGGGGCCGGCTTTCTGTCTAACTGGATGCAGCTGAGTACCAGTATTTTACATGAAGCGACTGCCTATCTGACCTCCACAACCCTGTAACTGGGTAATACGATACCCCTTGGTAAGACTGGATGTCAGACTTTTTGGCTTCTGACTACTCGTAACGGCTGTCAAAGATCTACAAATGACAGCCGGGACCAACTGCTTAACGTGCTTTCCGAGGCACGGAGGAAACTCGGTATGTAATTATGGTCACCCATCCACGGACCAACCTCGGCAAGCACGGCTTAACCTTAAAGATCGACCCGGGCGGTTGTTATTATTTAGCCACGAGCTCCTCAATCTAACTGGATGCAGCTGATTACCAGTATTTTACGGAAACTGACTGTTTATCTATCCTTCTCGCCCGAGAACCAGTCACAGGGTAATAAAAGATACCCTGTGATAGGAAATAATGGTTTTCAGGCCAACCACCAGGTTTATTAAACACAAGATTCTCTAAATAGAACTAGTAACTTTTTATCACCAAAAGTTTTTGCTAATTCCAAAGGTCAGCCGGTACGTACTTTGCGTGAATCCAACATATAAAAGACAAAGCAGACCAAACACGCAATTAATGCATACCCTACTTAAAAAAAACTACCTGAAAAAGTACCCAAATACTTTTAAAACATAAATTATTTCACCTCTATAAAATGAGTGTACCTCTAGAATATTAATCCGTCGCCCAAAGCTCTTAAAACTGTTATAAAATGTGCCAGACAACGCTGAAATAGAGCAGAATTATGTAGAGTGTCTTCTGAAGATATCTGTGACAATGTAGAGCAGTAGATAAAGCCAATCTTAGGCTGCTTTTACACAAGAGATGTTCTGAAACACTAAAGCTGCTCTACTGGAGTGAACAGCATTATTTATGAATAAACGTTCATCTACCCCTTGTATTCATTATTTCGACCACTTAAAAGGCGAGGGTCCATTGGATCGGAATCAGTCAAAGTCGAGAGTGAGAGAGTCTTTTAGTTTTGGGTAAAAGAATAAAATATACCATAGCATAGTGAAAACGGGCCAAGTGCGAGTCTTACTCACACACAGAGTTCCATAGCCCCAAAAAATATAATAACAATATTTTGAATGGTCATTCATTTGTAAATTTCCATTCAACCGCAAAACTAAGTTTGTTTTTGATAGTAAGTTAATCAAAAACAATGTTACTGCTGCAGTTTGGTGAAAAAGTCACATATCTCAAAAACTAAATATCAAATCTTATTCAAACCAATTTACGTTGAAAGGTTTTTTTTACGTTCTACATCTCAATATTTTTTTCAGATATTTTCTCCTCTTACTTTAGAAATTAGAGGAGGGGGAGACACACGTTTAACCACTTTGGAAGTGTCTATCTTTCAAACGATTGACTTTGAAAAAAATGGTTTTAGGAACCTCAATGTCATTTTTAAAGACCTATCTTTAAACACCCCGCACGTATAGGTTTAATGGTTTTTTTTTAGTTTCAGTTCCATGTGGGGTGGGGGGGTATCCTTAATCTATATTTTTTTTTATTTTTATATATATATATATATATTTTTTTTTTTTTTTTTTTTTTTTTTTTTTTTTTTTTAAAGCGGTTTACAAATAATCTACCTACCAAGTTTCAGCTGTGTAGTCATAATAGTTTCGGAATAAAGTGGCTGTGACATACGGACGGACAGACAGACATGATTAAATTAATTAATCTAAGATTTGTTGATTGAGTAATATTAGTTTAACATTGTTTATTTTTATTTTATTTTTTAATATCGTTCCGTTCCTACAGACAAACTGTGAAAACAGTTTTGTGGGGCTTAGTTTTTAAATGAAAGTTTGTATAAAAATTGTTTGATAAATAAATAAATAAATAAATAAATAATAATAATGAAGAATCTATAAGGGTTCCGTTTTTTGCCATTCGGCTACGAAACCCTAAAAAACGTATATAAAACCTAGCATAGCAGATTTATGACGGAAAGACAGCCTTACAAAGAAATATATAAAAGCGAAAGATAAAAGGCTACAAAAGACTTTAACTGAACTTTTAGTTATTTTAATCCTTTGTGGAGTACTTTAAATGAATGAGACAGATTGTTCATTGTAGATTAATTAGAGCAGCTGAGAGTTTTCTCAGTAAAACTGCATTGTGTTTTTGTTTTAACCACTTTTATGTTAACGATGAAACTAAAGAACTAAGGAATTTCACAGTAGCTGCTACGGAGTCTGTATTCATACTTGGTTGATAGATTTAAATTATAATTAAAAAAAAAAAAACTGTATTTTTTTTAAATGAGGTTGTACTGTTGATATACCTTTGCCAAAATTTTCCGGAAAATACAGGTCATCATCATCATCATCAGCCTATATTGTTCCCACTGCTGGGACGCAGGCCTCCTCTCTATGAGAGGGAATGGGCTGTAATCCACCACGCGGGCCCAGTGCGGGTTGGTAGATGTCACATGTCTTCGAATTTTTTAGTTCTAGGACATGCCGGTTTCCTCACGATGTTTTCCTTCACCGTTTTGAGAGCAGCGGTGATGAAATAAATTACACAAAGTAATGCGCCTGCCTGGGTTCGAACCTACGACTTACTGCTCGTAAGTCGGGGCTGCTACCACTGGGCCACCGCTGCTCCCAGGAAAATACTGGTGTATTATGTTATTTTAAATCGTTTTTGACCTTCTTTCCAAACACAAAGATAAAAACAACAGCACGTATGACAAATTGCCTTTTGACGTGAAAACGTCTTATAAATTGGTTTGCCGGGTGACACTTCAAGAAACTGCGTTACGCTCCGCTCACGTTATGCGCTCACAATGAGAGCGAGTGAGAGGCACGCGCGTTTCACTTTTTATGTCTGTCTCTCTCGCTCTTAGGCGGGCTAACCATGCCCGAGTGGCATCCATCATCATTCATCCTTCTTCCTACTATACGAATGAATATTCACATTAAAATTATTTTACAACTCAAAGTCGTTGTCACGTAAAACTTTCGCCCGTATACCGACTTTACAGGGAACCAATTTTTTTTTATGGGATCAAATGGCAGCTATTCCACATCAAACTAAAGAAGAATCACGCAAATCGGATCATAAATCTCAGCGTAATCGGTGTATACACCTGGAAAGAGCATACCGTTACAATTCCAACAAGCCCAAACACAGCTAAGATTCATTGCCTTGTTATGGAGTTCCGAAGCCTGTCTCTTGGATTCATCATCAGATCTGATGGTAAAATGGTTCGTATTGGACGCAAATGCTTCACTTGTTGCAGAAAATACCAAAATCACTGTACGTTTTCCTATAAAATTTGAGGAGTTCCCTCGATTTCGCCAAGATTCCATCATCAGATCCCGACTTGGTGACTATGGGACCATTTGGGAAGTATACCCTTTCCAACAAAAAAAGAATTTTCCAAATCGGTTGGCAAGCGAAGGAGTAATGCGCGAACAAACATAAAAAAAAAAAAAATACAAACATCCGAATTGAGAACCTCCTCCTTTTTTTAATCTAAGACAATCCATTGTTCCATACTAATATTATAAATGACTTAACGACTGATCTGCTGGCCTATACCATGACCTCTTAAAGCTGTACTGTTTTACTCTTATTCCAGTGTGGGATAGAGACGGAGCTATATAGGATGTCTAGCGCCATCTCTTTCCCACACTAGAAAAGGAGTAAAAAATTATGTTTTAAGACGTCATGGTAGGCCACCTGATCGTAATGAACTGACTGGCAAGGTGGTTGAATATATCCAGAAGAATGACAAGCTATTTTTTTTTTCTCATACATTTACAGCAAAGAATCCACGCGAACGAAGACTGGGGTACACAGGTAGTCTTCTACGTATAAATTGTAATAGTCATTCAAGATTCTGGAGAAGAAACTTGAAAGTTGTTGTGAAGTTGTTATATTAGTATTTATATTTTGATATATATTTATAGTATTTTTATAGTATTTTATGTATCCTTTGTAGTTTGGTTTAGTATTCAATGTATAATATTTTATAGATATACACCTACCACTGTTTGTCTCTGCATCACCCAAAGGTTGACTGGTAGAAAATGCCTATGGCATTAAGTCCGCCTCTGTACTATGTGCTTGAAGTGTTAAATAAATAAATAAATAAAGTTGTTACATAAATATAATGAGAAGACAAACTCTGACGTGACCTGACTAGATGGTTACCTAATTCTGAAGCTAGGTACTTCAGAATTAGGTAACCATCTAGTCAGGTCACGTCAGAGTTTGTCTTCTTGTGTTCCTGGTGACCTAGAATCTCCTAAGGGTTGGAGGGACCTTTTTTATGAAAATATAGTTCTGATTGACTCGAAGCAAAGCTATCTGGAATATTAAAGAGATTATTATAAAAAAATATAAGTAGAAATGTTTTAAGTGCTTTGGTATTGGTTATTTTGAAAGTGGAATGGAATAGAGGGTTTTTTAAATGTGAAATAATTTTTAATAAGATTTTTGCGTATTGGTTATTTCGAAAGTGGAATGGAATAGAGGGTTTTTTAAATGTGAAATAATTTTAATCAGATTTTTGCGTATTGGTTATTTTGAAAGTGGAATGGAATACCTAGAGGGTTTTATAAATGTGAAATAATTTAAATCAGATTTTTTCTTGGTTACTTAACTTTTCCAGAGAATATCTTCAAAAAGTCACAACGAGTGGTGTAATAGGGGAAGTTAATTATCAAGGTTAATGTAGCTTCTCTATAGTAAAACAATTTTCGCAATCGGAACAGTCGTTTCGAAAATTCCATCTTCAAACTTACATATAAAGTTTACCTCATTGTATTTTTATCGGCTTATTCTATCCCACTGCTTGACAAAGGCGTTATATGTATAGGTAAAAACATTGCATAGGTAAATATGATAATATAATGGAAAACTAGACAAAACTCACCGCTTTTTTAAATTTCTTTAGCCGAAACAATTTCTGCGTTAAAATACAGACAACCCACAAATAAAACCACTAAAATTGAAATTAAATTAATTTAATGCATAACCTGCCCAAACCAGACTCCTCGTGTAATCCGTAATTTAAATAATCCGTAGCCATTTTAAATAAAATCAGTTTACTTAACACCCCGTTTTAAGGTATCGCTACACCGAATGCTAGTCGAGAGCGAGGCGATTTGGACTTTAAAATCATAATAGAAAAACTGCATGGCTGTATCATTGACAAACAGCGTATCGTCTTGATGGTTTAAAACTTGTTTGAAGAAATAAAAGCTAACTTCACAATGGTTTCACTATTATATAACACTAGCTGTCCAGCGCAACTTCGTCTGCGTCATATTTTCCCCCTTTTTAGAAACATTTTTCATTGCTACTCCGCTCCTATTGGTTGTAGCGTGATGATATATAGCCCTATAGCCTTCCTCGATAAATGGGCTATCTAACACTGTAAGAATTTTTCAAATCGGATTTGTAGTTCTTGAGATTAGCGCGTTCAAGCAAACAAACAAACTCTTCAGCTTTATAATATTATATTAGTATAGATTACTATTGCTGGGAATCAGACCTCCTTTATGTGAGACAGAGAGAAGTCCGAAGTCCACTACGCGGTTCCAATGTGGATTGGTGGTTATTACATTACTTTGAATTTTTGGGTTCAGGACTGTTCCTTCACTGTTTGAAAGCAGTGGTTATGGAATTTACACCAAGTACTTGCTTCGGTACCAGTGAGCCACCAGTAGCCTCATCTCATCCGCCTAGCTTTTTCCCAAACTATACTGGGGTCGGCTTCCAGTCTAACCGGGTGCAGCTGAGTACCAGTATTTTACACGAAGCGACTGCCTATCTGACCTCCACCACCCCGTAACTGGGTAAAACGATACCCTTTGGTAAGACTGGATGTCAGACTTTTGGCTTCTGACTACTCGTGACGACTGTCAAAGATCTACAAATGACAGCCGGGAGCAACGGCTTTACTTGCTTTCTGAGGCACGGAGGAAACTCGGTATGAAATTATGGTCACCCATCCACGGATCAACCTCGGCAAGCACGGCTTAACCTTAAAGATCGACCCGTGCCGCTGTTATTATTTAGCCACGAGCTCCTCAGCCACCAGCAACGTATCGCACGACGATCGCCAACATAATCCCTATCCGTTTTATGTGAACCAGCCTTTAGAACGGGTTTTAAATTTAAAAATTTGTCCTCAGTTTTAACATCACACCTGTGGTTGGAGGGTTACGGGTTTCCGTAAAATGGGATTACAGGGATAAAAGTTGGTAGAAGTGGGATCTTATTTTGAGACTAGTCGTCGAGGTTTGTTCCCTGGGGTTATGAGCTGGGACGTTATCGATGCTAGGAGGTACTACACCTTTCTAGTTGGATAGATTGCGATAAGACGTGTTATGGGTTTTCTTTTAAAAGTAATCGGAAAACTGGGACGGTCTTTTCTTTTTGTTAGCTCCTGTGAAAGTAGGTACTTATTAATGCGCTAGGAAGCTACTTATTTTAATCTTGTATTAAATATTCTGATAATTAACTAGCTAGTCAAAGATCTGCAATTAATTTGGATATTATACTTTGGCCAATGAGTATGAGTACAAATAATCAGCATATCATGTTCCTACTGCCTGCCTGCCTGCCTGCCTGCCGGTCAACCTGCTCTCTGTTTGAGGAACAGGTCTGTAATGCACCATGCAGGCCAAGTGCGTGCTGGTGTAGTCACTGTAGGTATCTTATTTTTCGAAACGGAAACTTGAACCCGCTTTATGTAAGTACATAAAGCACACCACCGCACACCACCACACCAACATTTGCACATTGTTTGTCAAGCTCAATCACCGACCGTTATTCTACAATAGCTGTGTGCCATAGCGTCAACTTACATGCATAGGGAAACAGCAGAAGCCGTAACGTAACGTAAGCTAAAAGGATTGTTTGAAAATTTAAAATCGCATATAACATTCAGTTCTAACACCTGTAACTATTGTCAAGTTAAAGTAATTACTTAAGCAAACATTTATTAAACAATAATTTAAACGAAGTAAGAAAGCAAAGTTAAGAATGACAGTCTTTTGAATGTTCTAACTTCTGGCAATTATTTAACTACAGTATAAAACTCGTATCATAAATGACTATTACTCAAGTATCCACTTTGACATGTTAATAGATACGGATGTAAGACTTTACTCGGATCTACGAGTGTTACTAATAGGGATGATGACTGGGTAAAGAAAACGAAATTCTATTTTGTCCGTCAATCAGGTAATACAAAAATATTAGATACGTATTTTTTGTTTTATCAAGTTAACAAAAAAATACTTAGTTAAAACGCATTAAAGTTGGAGAGTGGGGGTTCACTACGTCACAAATAGGTATAAAATGTACTGAGCCGTGACGTCATGCGCTATTTCAACTCAAAATATCTCCGTAATTTTACGATTACGTGAAAAAAGGAAAAAAACGTGTCAAACACTTTTTAATAATCTACCCGATAGACAAATAAAAAAATGAGTCACCATCCCTATTGTGTATATAGTAAACATTTAAACTAAAATCTTTTAGAGTAGTCATATTTTCAGATGAAAAATCGTTCAAAGGAGGTGTTTTTTTTTCGACCCAAACACATATTATCACACTAACCTTTTGATTTACATCTGTTTAAAAAATAAAGTATCGAAACGTATCATCGAAGAAGTGAATCACGAGATTGCCAGATAAAATTCTTGGGTTGCAAGTTTTAGCATCTTTGATCGGCAATTTCAGGTGATAGAAATGCATAAAAAAAGCCAATTTTTTTTTCAGAATTGCGATATTTTGCTGTATTTTCGTACCTTTGTTCTTAAGGTACATTGTGGGGCTACAATGATAGGAAAAAAAACTTGAGAGGTGTCAAGGGACACCCGGATGGAACGAAGTTCCTTTCACGTACATAATATCAATACATTTTATATTTAAGTTAGTGTGCGAAAAATAAAATATTTAATGGAAGATTAATCCTTAATTCGAAGCAATACGTCTTACTTAACTGCACAACCGAATTTGTACTTTGTAGTTCGGTCACTCAAAATAATAATCATATCTATCCTTACTCACATACACACCCCAATTGTACGTAATTTAAGGAAATTTCAACTTTATTTTAAAGAAATAAAGCTTACAATAGCTTACTATAGCAAAAAGTGTCGTGACAACTTTTCGTAAGAATTTTTTCCGTCTAGCCCCCTTTCACACAACGCGCGATAAGAAACTTCGTTCCAAAAAACACCTCCGTTACCTTCAGTTTTCGTCGCGCGTGCTTATTAGAGAGCCAGAAGGTCGTTTTTTTTCAATGGGTTAAAACGGTTCACGCACAGAGACTGCAAACGTACTCGCGACTGGCATTTGTTTTGGGCACGCTTCACGTACGTGCGACGACCAACCAAGCTATACAAACTAGTCTATGCGGATTTCTCATTGTACAGGAAATCTATACAAAGCGAGTCCATGTTATACTGGAAATGTATAGTTTGATGTGTCGCCGTGTGTACAGCGAATGCAAACTCACCCATCATCATCATCTGCCTATAGCCTTTTCCCAAACTATCTTGGGTTCGGCTTCTAGTCTAACCGTATGCAGCTGAGTACCATTATTTTACATGGAGCGACTGCCTATCTGACCTTCACAACCCAGTAACTGGGTAATACGATACCCCTTGGTAAGACTGGATGTCACACTTTTGGCTTTTGACTACTCGTAACGACTGTCAACGATCTACAAATGACAGCCGAGACCAACGGCTTAACGTGCTTTCCGAGGCACGTAAGAAACTTGGTATGTAATTAAGGTCACCCATCCATGGACCAACCTCGGTAAGCACGGCTTAACTTTAAAGGTCGTCCCGTGTGGCTGTTATTATCTAGCCACGAGCTAATGCGAGCGCACCCACGAGCGGCATTTGTTTTCGAACGCCGTTCGTCCGCGTCTGTCTGTGAGGTATTCCACATTGGGCACCCGATGTATTCCACGGGTCCATATTGGCTCACCTAAAGTTCTTTTCCCGAAATTGTTCTTCCTAATGATTTGTAATCCGAATGATCACTCTTCCTAAAAATTTTCATCCTAAAGTTTTCAATTCATACTATTTGTCGTGCTACCGGCGTTGTTCATAACACTCATATTTCCGAAAATTGTAATTAATAATATCATTAATGTAAATATATTTAAACTCCTACTGTTTTTTATCATAACGCTTTTATCCCTAAACATAATTACCATAATATGTTCACTCGTACTCAGAAAGAAACATTTACCAAGTGTAATAAATATATATGTAGGTAGAAGATGATAGTTATAGTGCCCCTACTATGAAAAAAATACTTAGAAAAATTTTGCGACCAATTTCGAGGTAGCGCTCGCCGGCCGCTGCCGCGGCACCGCTCGCTACGCTCGCTCGGCTCGCGCGTAGTTGCTCACAGTTCTAACCTAACCTATGGATGTCTTTGCAGGTACACACCGCTATAAATAAAATTAAAGATGACGCTTTAATTAATAAAAAATAAATCTAAACAAAAAAGATATGACTTTGAATAATAGTGTAAAAGATGGTTATGTTGAGAAAATATAGGAAAACAAATAAAAGTATAATAGATGTTTATTGCTACTGACATTATGAAGTTGAATGCTTCGGAATTATGAACATTAGAGACAGAGTAGTTAGGAATTGTGATTGTTAGGATGAAAAATGTTAGGAAGAACATTTTCGGATTTCCAATTATCGGAGTTGAAAATTTAGGAGAACTTTGGCGCACCCGTATTCCACATACAGCACCACTCAATATTTTTAGTGAGTGCGAGCGCCTGCTTTCGCTCGCTGTCTGGATCCGACCTGCTGTAGTCTTCTGTGCAATGGATAACTTCCGTGCTCTGATTGAGTATTCACGTTCATCGCTGCATTGCTAGCTTTGACGGCCCTTTGTGAACAAAGGTGAACATTGATTTGGCATTTTGGACGGTTTTCTGTAGAATGAGTTAAATATGGCAGAGAAGGCTTAGCTGCGTTTGTAATAACTTTATTCTCGATTCGTCATTTTTAGACTGGTTTGTTTTTAGCTATGGATGTTGTGATCACCTGCCAGAGAATTCATATATTTTTAATAATGAAACTTGGTAATTATAAAATTATGTCTATTTCAAACAGTCGTCGATTTAGAGTTATAATGCATCCTGTTGAATGGAAATTGACATATGAATGAGGTTTCATTTTGTTTATTTTTAATTGTTATATTTTTTGGTGCTACGGAACCCTTTGTACACAAGTCCGACTAGCAGTTGGTCAGCTTTTGTTCGATTCCGAGATAAAAAACATATTTTAGTAAAAAGTTGTTAATAACATTCCTATTATTAAGATGTTTTCACCTATTACCTACTCCTAAATCCCGGACCTAAAACCGAAAACCAGTATCATCGTGACAACACGAGTTTCAAGTGAAGAATTCAGAAACAATTCTCGAATTCCTGTCAACAATTCAGAAGTACTTTCCGAGTTCCGAAGTTCGTTTCTAACTAGTCATTACGAACTTATACGAACTTACCCGAACACACACGAGTCAATAACGAGGTACTAATTTATACGTACAGCTTACGGGTCTGTGAGCTTAATAAGTACTTTAGATTCTACAACTTCACCGGTTCAGGTGTTTCAATTCGTGGGCAAAGTTAGGAATATTCAAAATTGTTGTCGTAGATAGAATGATGTAAATGGTATAACTTTAAAAAGCTGTTAGTCACAGTGGACAGTCATTGTGGATTTTAATATTATCACTTATGTGGTGTCAGCTGTGATGCGTGTACATGATACAGGTGTTCTAGTTATATTCTAACCTAATTTATTTATTTTAAATACGTACGCCAACAGTACATACATTCTATATTCAACAATAAAATATATAGGGTGACTGGTTAAGTGGTTATAAGTGACCGATACTACACACTACAAACAGCTTTTCCGGATAAAAACCTTTACGTCAGTATTTATTTCGGCACCGTGTTGGTATAATGACCCATTATGTGGAAACTGTAAAAATAATTTATTTCGCATTGCATTCTAAGTTTTGTGCATACTTTGTCTGTTGTGTTATCCTTTTTGTTCTTTGAAAGTACTTCTTGTTATTTTTGGCCTTTAACATCCATGAGAACAGTAAGTTTCCTTCTTTATAACAACAAACAAATTCATGTATTCTGTTAGGCCGTAAACACACTAAAAAAGAGACAATCATAACTCTATAACAGTACCGTCATTTGAATTCAGTTTGCATAATCCATTTGAAGACTTATATAACTGGGCGAAAAGAAAAGAAAAAAAAACCGGCCAAGTGCGAGTCGGACTCGCACACGAAGGGTTCCGTACCATAATTTATAAAACGAGCAAAAAAATATTTTTTTTTGTATGGGAGCCCCCTTAAATATTTATTTTATTCTGTTTTTAGTATTTGTTGTTATAGCATCAACAGAAATACATAATCTGTAGAAATTTCAACTGGCTACCTATCACGGTTCATGAGATACAGCCTGGTGACGGACGGACGGACGGACGGACGGACGGACAGCGAAGTCTCAGTAATAGGGTCCCGTTTGACCCTTTGGGTACGGAACCCTAAAAATAGTACGTGCCAGCTACTTGCCATTCGCGGCGGTAAGTCAAGTAAGGAATGAGTTGGGTGACCTTCGGACCCGTGCCTTTGCATTCATGAGGGTATCCCTCGTGTTTATAAGGCTTTATTAAAGGAAAAATAGAGTGTAAGCTCGTGCCAAAATAATAACAGCCGCTCGTATCAATCTTCAGTTAAAGCCGCTTGCCTAGGTTGGTCTGTGGATGGGTGACCACTCATTACATACCGAGTCTTCCTCCGTGCCTCGGAAAGCACGTTAAGCCGTTGGTCCCGGCTGCCATTTTAGGATCTTTGTTGACAGTCGTTACAGGTAGTCAGTGGACCGAAAGTCTGACAACCAGTCTTACCAAGTACTAACTGGATTGTGAAGGTCAGATAGGCAGTCGCTTCACGTCAAATACTGGTACTCAGCTGCATCCGGTTAGACTGTTTCGTAAATCTAACTAACTTTTTTCACCGTCTTTACGTAAAAATGCATATTGGCAGCGTACCTATCTAACAAGTATGATAATCCGTTTAGCCTCTCACATCTACTTACAATATTTTTATCTAGAAAAAAATATCTTGCGATAAAATAAGCCGCATATTGGTTGTCATGGAAACCGATTCGTTATTGATATCGGAAAACCAGCTGGTACGTTTTGTTATCCTGTTTTTATTATGACAAATATAGAAACGATACTACTTATTGAATGACGGGGATATAAGAAGACGGACGAGGCACATCGCGATCGTTTACATCGCGCTGTACTGTAAAATGTACGTTAAAATGTTGTAATAGGGGATAATCCTATTTTTTTTTCTTTGTCCGTCGAGTAGTTTATTGAAAAGTATTGGACACGTATTTTTTCTTTTTTCACGTGGTCATAAAATTACGGAGATATATTGAGTTGAAATGGCGCATGACGTCTCCAACTTTAATGAGTTCTAACTAAGTAATTTTTTGATATTTTGATAAAACAAAAAATACATGTCTAATATTTTTGTATTACCTGTCTGACGGACAAAATAGAATGTCATTTTCTTTACCGAGTCCGATCCCGTATTAGGGTTTGCAATTTTACGTTGGATCCAGTAACGTATCGTATAGTAATATATCCTAGGAGGTCGTGGATAAATAACAATAGCCGCACGGGTCAACCTTTAAGGTTAAGCCGTGCTTGCCGAGGTTGGTCCGTGGATGGGTGACCATAATTACATACCGAGTTTCCTCCGTGCCTCGGAAAGCATGTTAAGACTTTGGTCTCAGGTGTCATTTGTAGACCATTGACAGTCGTTACGAGTAGCTGAAGACAAAAGTCTGACATCCAGTCTTACCAAGGGGATTGTATTACCCAGTTACTGGGTTGTGGAGGTTAGAAAAAGCAAGCAGTATAAGCAGTCGATTCATGTAAAATACTCGGATTCAGCTGCATCCAGTTAGACTGGAAGCCGACCCCAAGATAGTTTGGGTAAAGGCTAGGCAGATGATGGATCCAGTAACGTATCTATCAAACTGGGAAATTGCGGACGCATCTTCGGACACAGGACTCAGAGAGATATATCACTATAATAACTGTCAATATCCGCTGCCCGCAATTTGACCTAATCATACTCTGGCGAATCCGGCATCGTTAAGTACATATCGGATTCGGTGGTTAGTTCTTATATATGTGTGACTGGTTACATGTAGTCAGTGGCCTGAAAGACAGAGAACCAGTCTTACCAAGGGGTATCGTATCACCCAGAACTAACTGGGTTGTGGAGGTCAGATAGGCAATCGTTTCATGTAAAATACTGGTATTCAGCTGCATCCGGTTAGACTGTAGGCCGACCCCAAAAAAGTTCGGTTTTCCCAACTTTATTGGGGTAGGGCTTTAGCAGATGATGATGATGGCAATCCTCATGAATATCCTCCAACCTGTGGTGGGCGAAGAGGTCTAGCAAAACCTCACGACGTGTTCTTCGATTACCTTTGGTCAGTGTGCTGGAGTACTTGCGCAGTTTATCACGCTCCCCGACCTGGTATTGGTCGCATCCAGTAGAGAAATTATCTAATTCGATGTCAGTAAGTAGGTAATATTGTTGAGTTTTTGGAATAACTTTAACAAACTCTAGTTAATAATTAAGGGTCTTAATTACTTTCTTCAACAGGAAAAAAACTCGAAACATGAAAAAGTTTGTTAGAGAGGAGCGTGTTGATTATATTATTATACGCTTAGCAATATTCTTTTTGGAGTTTTAATTTACAAATGAGCTGATTAAGGTTTCACTAGTTTTAATTTATTTTCTCTTTAGGTTCTTACCATTTTAAAAGTTTTGCGTTTCCTTCTGTGCCTCGGAAAACACTTAAATAAACGTTTAAAGGGATAATTGTTAGGTTCTAGCACTTACAGCAGATTTTAAAATTTCTTGGAATAAAGGCCTTTGAAAATCATTGTGAACAGCGATTTATTGATGTTTAAAAGGTTTTTCCAGAGAAGTGATTAGGACTGCAAGTCAAATAGTTTTATTACCGATTAGTTTAGTTTTATAATATGCAAGAGAAGGGTGTGGATGACAACATCAACGCGCCAACTACGCCGTAGTTGCAGGGCTGAAACGTGGGGATGATTTTAACAAACAAATTTCTTGACTGTAAAATGAAGTTTCCTAGTTGAAAAACGATGAAATAAACTAAAATAATTAAACTAACAGCAAACTACATATTCATAGGGCATCAAAAATCTGTGGCGTTGTTACGTTGTATAACATTAGCCTTCTCTGGTTACCCGACTGAGGACGGTAATTTGTTTAGCAGCCTACATATTATGTATGTCTGTTCCTTTGTTGCGCACTAGATCCCAGAAGCGCGTACCGATTTTGATGATTCTCTTATTCTTGCGAGTGACACTAATCAAAATTCAATATGGCGGCAATCAGACGACATATTGTGAAAAAGAAAAGTAGTAATTAAAAATATTTTTTTAGGTTTCTTGTATCATTTTTAAGCAAAAAACAAACACGTTTGGAAGTTGGCGGGAACCATTCCAAATTTTAAAATTTTATATTGAAACTAGCTGTCCCACGCAACTTCTTCTGCGTCTCATTTTCCCCGTTTTCGCAACACTTTTCATTGCTGCTCCGCTCTATTGGTCGTAGCGTGATGATATATAGCCTATAGCCTATTGCCTATAGCCTATAGATTAATGGGCTATCTCACATTGAAAGAATTTCAAATCGGCCCAGTAGTTTTTGAGATTAGCGAGTTCAAGTAGACAAACTTTTTTTTATTTTTATGGATGGCATCTCGCAGTTCAACCTATGAGGTTGTCGTCTGCTTAACCGGACTATCCTGTGGGTGCCTTAAGAGTAAGGCCTCCAGCCAGGGCATAAAAACTTACAAACTAAGCGACTGCACGCTAGGGGCACCCCCTGTGGGGTACGAACCTCGGCTTAGGGCGTCGCTGGGGGAGGACTGCATGGGGACAGGCTGGATCTGAATGGTATCATTATTTAGGGACTGATTTAAAACTACTGGCACAGCATCGTGGGCTGGCTCGAGCGAGGGTTGGGGAGGCAATGGACCGGGACGTCGCGACGGACCTCGACGGGGCGAGGTCGGAAAGACGGCGGTTTGAGTCGGAACTTTTTAAGAGTGCTAGTCTCTTTGCTACTCTCCTGGAGGAGGGTGATAGCATCATCTGGAGTGACGAGGGTATGCCTAAGACGGCGTACTGTACTAATGCGCGAGGGTTCGTAACGGGCGGCTGCTGCGAGCGCGTTCAAGTAGACAAACAAACAAACTCTTCAGTTAGTTTATAGTATAGATGGGTCACGTCTGCTTATGAATGTGCTTGTTTTTTATTTTCAGTCGGGTTTTTTAGTTCTACATATTTTTTTTTTTTTTTAAGATAAGGTGCTGCTTAGGATCGGCTTTGAAAATTATTCAGGCTGATAAGCCCACTGTACTAATATGTACGTGACCTAACATTAAAGCTTCTTATTCCGTTATCAAACAAACTAATTATCCGTATGACTTGACAACTTTACACTGCCTAGTCACCAGACATCGTTTCATCTCTGTCACTCGTTAGGTGTGATGTCGTGAGTGAAAGAGACAGACTATGTCACTGGGAGCTTAAGTATGAAAATTAATTTAACGAAGAAAACTGAATTATGAATTTAACGCTATCCTTGATGGAATATGATTATAAGTACGTTCTTTAGGTACTTGTCTTGTTTACTAAATATGTAGATATTTGTGATAGTGAATATTTGCGTAGCTTAAAAGATTGATATTCTAGAATTATTGTATGTTTAAAAATACCTAACAAAGGAGGGCGCGTGGTTAAAAAAATCCTGAAAGAGGTTGTCGTAAGTCACTCAAATTTAATTTATACTAAGAGGATTTTCAATACTCAAACATACTTAATTATTTGTTTGGTGAAAAAGATTTTTTTTACGTGAAAAATATGAACAGTCGGCAAACACCGATCAGCAGAGCGACTTTATTACAATATAAAGGTACTGCACTAGCAATTATCGTATACATGGTGTGAAAAAATCAGTGGTGTGACAAACGAGAAAAAAAAATCCTGTTTGTCACACTGGTGTGACAATCTGGTGTGACTACGAGTCGGCAAGGCTGACTACTAGGTAGATAGTCAACGCGGTTTGAGTTATTCTCATTGCATGCCTAGCTTGCATGTTATAATTTTCCCACCGCTGCGAAATAAGCCTCCCACTCTATGATTCTCATTGGGTTTTCATCAATTCGAGAGAAGAAAGAAATCATCATCTGCCTAGCCTTTTTCCCAATCACATTGGGGTCACCCTCCAGTGCAACGGGATGCAGCCAAACACCAGTAATTTATATGGAGAAACTGCCTATCTAACCTCTACAACCCAGTTAGTATGTAGGTAATACGATAACCCTTGGAAAGAGTGGCGGTCAGGGTTTCGGGCCGCTGACTACCTGTAACGACTGACAAAGATCAAGAATTGACGGCCGGAACAACGGCTTGCGCTTTCCGAGGCACAGAGGAAACTCGGTATATAATGGGTGGTCACCCATCCACGGACCAACCTAAAGATTGACCCAAGTGGCTGTTTTTATTTGTTTCTAACAGCGCCGAAATATCGGGAACTCAAAACAAATAAAAATAGTATGTGGAGTCCCTCCGCGCGGAAGAAGTGAAACTTCGTAATACTACACGCATGCGTTCGAGTGCCACGCATTAACTCTCGTTATTTTATTGAGCTTCTAAATAATATTTTGTTGATTTTCTTGTTGTATTATTTTTATTACATAATTATTACATAAGTTTATCGAGGTTATTTCGACTCATGGAAATTGAGCGAAGGCTGGTCACACCGACGAGTCGAATGCATGACTGTTTGCACGCCATCTTGCGTACCTAGACGTAGTCACAAATCTCGTAATACTGCCATCTCTTAGTGAGTGATAGAAAATATTCCCCCTCCATGGTAGCGTTAAACTTGTGGGAAGTCGCATAAGAAGTTTCACTTCAATAAACATCGTAAATATACCGTTACAAGTGTTATTGACAGTGTTTCTATTTAGCCACGAGTTCCTCAAAAAGAAAAGGACATCAAATCAAATAAAAAGTATGATCCTAAAATATATGGTTTTCCAACTAACATCACATCTCTTTATGCATGAGTCTGGGAAGTTTCAATAAGTTTGAAAGTTAAGTTTCGCTGCTACATTCGTCGCTATGGACGGTGGAGGAACTAAAATAAAGTTTGAGTTTAGTTCTAGTCACGGCAGTAGGTAGAAACTGTATACAAATTTTTGAGTAGAGATTTCGTGAAACTACGCTTTATAGGGCTTGTTTTAATCATGGGTTACGTCCAGCTGGTGTGGGGATGTTTTTGTTTCTGAAAAATAAAATATATACTTTTCTGAACACTACAGAGCTGTGTGATTTTTCTGTTAGAATCTTATCCAAAAGAAGCCCTTTACTCTGATATTCATTCATCTAGGTGTCATCTAGTTTTAGTGAAAACGAACATTAGAAGAGTTTCGTCGGCCTTCGCCTATAATTAAAGCATTAATTAAGATACTTTTTTGTTTGTTTTTCAGCCTCGTAAAAATGCTTTAGTATTTTGTAAACTAAAGTAAATCTTAGTTGGAAATGTTACTGCTTATTTTTACCACCAACTAAAAAAGAGGGGTGTTATAAGTTTGAAGTGTGTATCTTTGTATCCGTGTATCCACGTATCTCTGTGTCTGTCTGTCTGTGCCATCATAGCTCCTGAACGGATGAACCGATTTTGATAAAGTTTGATTTTAAATAATAATGACAATTACATCATCATTCTCTCTATCTTCAATCTGTGTTTCAAACAGATAGATAATGTCGTAGGCTGATTACAAATGAAAAATATAGTCAGTTTATTTTTACTTCAGTTGTAATTTCTAAATAAAAGAATTGTAGAGTGTGTAAAGTAATTGTGTCTGTAATTTCAAGGCAAGATGCTTAACAACGTTGCTTAATCATCATCATCATCATCAGCCTATAATGATCCCACTGCTGGGAAACAGGCCTCCTCTCTATTAGAGGGAGTGGGCAATAATCCACCACGCGGGCCCAGTGCGGGTTGGTTGATGTCACATGTCTTCGAATTTTTAGCTCTAGGACATGCCGGTTTCCTCACGATGTTTTCTTTCGCCGTTTTGAGAGCAGCAGTGATGAAATAAATTACACAAAGTAATGCGTCTGCCTGGGTTCAATCCCACGGCTTACTGCTCGTAAGTCGGGGCTGCCACCACTGGGCCACCTCTGTTCTTTTATTTGTATTCCTATATTTTCTCAACATAACCATCTTTTACACTATTATTCAAAGTCATATCTTTTTTGTTTAGATTTCTTTTTTATTAATTAAAGCGTCTTCTTTAATTTTATTTATTGCGGTGTGTACCTGCAAAGATATCCATAGGTTAGGTAAGGTTAGAACTGTGACCAACTACGCGCGAGCCGAGCGAGCGTAGCGAGCGGTGCCGCGGCAGCGGCCGGCGAGCGCCACCTCGTAATTGGTCGCGAAATTTTTCTAAGTATTTTTTTCATAGTGGGGGCACTATATCTATCATCTTCTACCCACATAATTTTTTTATTACACTTGGTACGTGTTTCTTTCTGAGTATGAGTGAAAATATTATGGTAATTATGTTTAGGGATAAAAGCGTTATGATAAAAAACAGTAGGAGTTTAAATAAATTTACATTAATTATATTATTACAATTTTCGGAAATTTTAGTGTTACGAACATCGCCGGTAGCACGACAAATGGTATGAATTAAAAACTTTAGGATGAAAAAATTTAGGAAGAGTGATAATTCGGATTACAAATCATTAGGAAGAACAATTTCGGGTAACGAACTTTAGGTGAGCCAATATGGACCCGTATAAACTGTATACTTGTTGTAAACTTAATATTTTGATAAAGTTATTTTAACAGACGTTCAAAAACTGTTGTTGTATGTTCACTGATTTCTCCGCCAATTGTAAACCGATTATCATATTTTTTTTTGTTATTCGATAGCCTATACTCCTGAAGTGGTCCCATTGACACCATGTCAGAATGTTATCATGGGATCCCAGGGAAATCGAAATGTTTCTTTTAAATTTGAGGGTTGCCCCCTCAAATTTAATAGACACATTCAATGTTATTTCATCATCAGCCTATATTGTTCCCACTGCTGGGATGCAGGCCTCCTCTCTATGAGAGGGAATGGGCTGTAATCCACCACGCGGGCCCAGTGCGGGTTGGTTGATATCACATGTCTTCGAATTTTTAGCTCTAGGACATGCCGGTTTCCTCACGATGTTTTTTTTCGCCGTTTTGAGAGCAGCAGTGATGAAATAAATTACACAAAGTAATGCGTCTGCCTGGGTTCAATCCCACGGCTTACTGCTCGTAAGTCGGGGCTGCCACCACTGGGCCACCTCTGCTCTCGTTAATTTAATACCCACGCATATTTTGTCGCCTAGCGAATGTTCGTCTTAACTAATATTACTGCGTCATACTTCAGGATTGGGGAGACAAATCGTCCGTGCTTTTGTGTCTCACGTTAAGGGCAGATATAATATGATATAGTAGCTGGCTTACCGTATTATACGAAGGATATATTTGTTATTCTACACCCTTATGCTGAAATAGGACTGGAAGGAAATGCGAGAGGCGTAAGGAAAAAATGGGATAATGCCTTATAAGGCGGCTATGAGCTGGAAATAGATTTGTAGGTGACAATTTTTGTTTGAGGAGGATTTTTTTCTTGTATTATCAAAGGATATACTTATTTTAGGTGGCGAATCATTTTATAAGCCTATGAGTGAAGAAATGACGCACTATATAGGGTGACTGGTAATTAGTTAGCGATACTTAAACACATGATTTTACTCACGATAACAATAAATTTTCTCAAAGAAACATTTTTTTTTACTCATTCAATTTTAACACAAAAACACAACAGGCGTATGAAATTCGCGCGCGCGTGTTCTGTGACCTATCAGCTGTTAGCCGCGTGACGCCGTTCTGTCTCATTACTATCCGTGCCATAGTGGGTAGGCAGAGCACCCACACGGCTCGCCACCCCGAATTTCATATGGCTGTTGTGTTATTGTGATAAAAGTGAATGAGTTTAAAAAAAAAAAACTTTGGGAAAGTTTTTGTTATCATGAGTATAATCACGTGTTTAAGTATCGGTCACTAATAACCAGTCACCCCGAATAGTCAAACTCTGTTATTAACATAATTATGGTATCTCTATGGGAATCATAAATTTAATTTTAAAAAGATTTATATATCAACATTAAATGCGTATGCAAAGTTTCGTGTCTGTAGTATTACAACAGTTAAGTAGAGCAGTGCTCTCGTGAATAGGCGATCCTGGCTGCAGGATCAAATCATGTCTGTCATAAAAAGGCATTTTCACCAGATCCAAAATTTAAGCTTAATCAAATACCAAGAAGTGGTCGAAAAATGGTAGCACATAGCGGATAACTTATACAGGGTGTAACGGAAAGGGTATATACATCCTTAAGGGTGTGATACAGACCATCAAACTGAACATGTTTCTCAACATAGAAATTTTTTTGCAGCAAAAAAAAATATCTGCTGCCTATACATTCGGGTCGAATAGGTATTGTAATTTTCTATGGGGCAGCAGATATTTTTTTTTGCTGAAAAACATGTTTTATGATGAGAAACATGTGCAGTTTGATGGTCTGTAGCACACCCTTAAGGATGTATATACCCTTTCCGTTACACCCTGTATACATACATATTTATGTACATACATAAGAATAGTGCATGTTAAGAATAGTAAATGTTAAATAAAAACTTGTAAACCAAGGAGAGCAGTGGTATCGGCCCCAACTTACCAGCTGTTGGTCGGGGGTTCGAGCCCAGGCAGGTGTATGACGTGACGGAAAATATTGTTTGGAAACCAGCCAGACCCTAGAACCAATAATTCGAAGATAACCCGCGCTGGACGTGGCGAATTAGGGACTACTCACGCTTATTCAGCTCCATTCGCGTTTTGCTGAACGATTTGAAAGAGCTGAACTCTATCTCTAGCACTCGCATGATAATAACACATTTGTCCTCATTTTATACTTGTTTGCCGCGAAAGCTGAATAGACGCGAAAAGCTGAACGGATGCGTACGCGTCTCCATACTGTAGCGTTGTGAGGATCTCAACTGAAATTAGTCGAGTGATTCTAAATGTCACTATTAGTAAGTAACTAGGGACCTCACTAAAAACGCGGTACAACACTAGTTCTTGACGGGATCACGGGACGCTATGGTTCTGGAATTTCGTTCCTGCTGGCTTAGCTGAATCTATCCTCTGACCTCAGGATTCTTTGTGCCCCGACTTAGGGGTTCTTCCCACGGGCTTGGGGCTGTGCCCCTGGCCCACTCCTGCACGCTGCCTACTACTGCACGCTACCTTAGCTCGCTACCTACTGCTGTGCCAGTGCGCAGCCTACCCTGCGCAAATGGCTCTTCGCTCGGGCTTGGCGCTGTGCCCTAGCCTACCCCAGCACGCTACCTACTGCACACGTGGCTCTTCACCCAGGCCATGACCTGCCTACCTGTGGCCTACCCCACGGTTGCATGCGCAGCCTACCCTGCGCAGCCCTGCCAGTGCGCTGCCTACCTACCTGCCTACCTGTGGCCTACCCCACGGGAGCCGGTGCCTGCGCAGCCTACCCTGCGCAACCCTAGCCGCTACCGTTCCGGAGGCCTACTGCTGAGTTGGTGCTGACCGGTCCCCTCGTCTGCACGTGCTGCCAAGGGACGGTACCCCTTTTTAATTAAGTGATAGTGAACGGAACAGGACAAGTGACAATTACCCGCGACTTAGTCTAGTGATTATTATATGTATTAACTGGTCCAGCTGTTTTACTCAACCTACCTACCTATTTGCTAACGGCCTGCGCAGCCTACCCTGCGCAGCCCTAACCGTTACAATACATAATCGTTGTTTTCTATGGGCATAAGCTGAATAGAGCTGAATAAGTGTGAGTAGTCCCTTACTGTCCATTCCCTCTCCTACGGAGGTGGCGTATGCTATGCATAGGAAAAAGTATGAGTTCAAGTAAAACATCTTATTCAAACATTCTGCAATTGTATTGTGAAAGATCTAGAATATTCTAAGTCACGGTCTGAAGCTACGTGACATATTTTCTCTCTGATGTTAAATTGCGAACAGTTAAGAATGACATGCTACATATCATAACGCTTTTTACGATACGCATAAAACCTAAAAACGTTATGTTTTTCGCCTTGGGACATCAAAAGGCAATCATAAACGTATGTATGCTTCAGTCTTATCTGTAATGGATACTGCAGAGTGCTAGTAGCGTGTTATTAACGTTTACGTAGATGTTTTAAGGATTAAAATTATTTGTTACTGAGGCTTAATGTTTTTAAAATTATACAGTATAATAGTATCGTGCAGATTGATAACTTAAACATAAGTGGAGAAATGTGCGTTTATATCCAATAATAAACATAACTAATAATAAATATATCTTAATCGAGGTTGTCGACATGTGGGACGTGAGTACAGCAGTCATTGTGCCGATAGTCGTGTCGGCCAATGGCTTACTAGCCAAAAGCTTCGACCAACATCTACGGAGTCTTTCGCTTGGCAGTTGGTTCAAGGGCTTGATTCAGAAAGTAGTACTTCTGGACACGGCACGTATTGTTAGGAGGTTTCTCTCTCAAGAGCCCTGACCACCGGTAGCCCGGACACTGTTCCCGATGCCAGTGGGCTACTATTTTTTATATTTTTAAATGTTTTTCTAAATTACTTTTGTAAAAATATTTAAAAATGTAATTGATATGTATGAAAGTGAATAAAGGAAATATAATCTTAAATATCAAATTCTCTTTGTAAGTTACCATACTCCTCCGAAACGGCTGAACCGTTTTTTATGAAATTTCGTATGCATATCGGGTAGGTCTGTGAATCGGCCAACATCTATTTTTCATACCTAAAAAAAAGGTCCACGCGAACGAAGTCGCGGTCAGCAGCTAGTTTAATATAACATAACATAACCTGTAATCACAAGCGTGATGTTTTGTTATATAAGTAGATTGATATTTCCAACACTTGGTATTTTTCTTTTATCTTGTGGTTAGTGCCTAACCTGCTGGCCTACCATGAAATCTTAAAGCAGTATTGTTTTACTCTTATTCCAGTGTGGGAAAGAGACGGAGCTATACAGGATGTATAGCGCCATCTCTTTCCCACACTGGGAAAGGAGTAAAACAATAATGTTTTAAGACGTCATGGTAGGCCACCTGGTGTCAGTATTTTTGGTGCTCTGGGCTTTACATGCCCTCGAGAAATATCCCTCAGGCATACTGGTTTCCTCACGATGTCTTCCTTCAAGCAAGTGATATTTATAAAATACGCATATAAATCAAACACACACACAGTTTGAACATTTGGTTATCTACTACGTGTTCATCATGGCATTTGACTTTCACTTTCTAATATGGCTTGCCAAAGCGTTCTCTTGGTCTTAGAAATAATGTTTGGTGACAATGTGGATTGCTTGTAAGCTAATTTTTTGGAAGCTTGCTAACCAGGCTAGGCAAGAAAATGTTAAGCTACAATACTTTTAATCAGCTTTCAGCTTAGCTTCCAAACATATTTATGATCAAAAATATTTTTAAGCAAAAATAAATCAAATCAAATAAGGACTAAAGAAGAATAAATCAAAAATAACTTTAAAATCCAGTCATAAAGTTTTACCTTTTGTCCAGTCGCCATTCAAAATCAACTTAATTTGCATTATTTGAATGTATATGTGAATAAATATCAATTGAAAACAGTAATTCGATTCTTAAAATAAAAATGGTCTTCCCTTGTTCTCCTGCGATACTCCATTTTTTTTTTGTTTTATTTACAAAGAAAAAACACTCAGACGGAATGAACAATACAGTGACAAGAATATCAAAAATACTTCTGTATCATTTATTTATTTGCTAAAGGATTACCGTCGGCCGTCCGTAAATTAATGAATGCTATTATTATATCGTAAGCTTATTGTGAAAGGGGATTACTCGGGGTTTATTCGTATCATACAGATGAATAGGTCACAGATAAATTAACTGTGGATTGGCGAACCTGTGAATCATGTGGACCTGCCCATTATGTAATATTTTTTTATTACATCATAAGCCTAATGCTCAATTAAGTTAAGTTATCCTTTTACTCTGTCTTCTCACAGAACCACAAACATTCTACCACTATCGTCTTCCAATCATCAGCAAATCAGTTCTATTCAGGTTTGGTCTCAACGAGTGCATTGATCATGGCTATGCATGTAAATCCCTAACATATGATGAAATCTAAATGAAAAACAGCAAAAATAATAAAAAAAAACTGGGGGGGGGGGGGGTAGAACGCCCCCCCCCCTTTTTTTTTTGCGGATGGGAAATCATCAAATGACTTCTCCCGCTCGGGGCGGAGCGGGAGGGAGTGTCAGACTTGACTGACTAAAACCCACCCATGTTCCTTCTAAGCCCTTTGTGTTCCAGGGCCGCGGTATCTCTTTCGAATAACCCGCAGCCCATCCCCCCCCTGGCAATGCCCATGGTGACAAGTGACAAGATTTCAAATTTCGAATCGATCAGACCTGTGGAAATTGTTAATTTCCCTTCAACTAGAAAAGAGGTGATGGCCTTCAAACGGCTGATCAGATTTTATCGAAGCATAGCTAAGAACACTCTCGATTAAAACACCTTTCAAACGAAACCAATTTCATCAAAATCGGTTCATCCGTTTAGGAGCTACGATACCACAGACAGACACACAGATACACAGATACACACGTCAAACTTATAACACCCCTCTTTTTTGGTCGGGGGTTAAAAAGGTCGGAAGTCCATGTTTCTATTCTATCTTGTTTACATATCGGTTTACATCACATTTGTCAAGTTTTGCTAGCTAGTCAAATATGACTTTATAAATAATTTAGTTCAGACAAGTTGTGCTAGACCAGACACTGACGGATACATCAGTCAATACTTGTATGCATGTCTCCGTGTACGGATTCACGTCTGCATTTTTAAACGTTTCCCCGCACTAGAAATTTCTTCTGGGTGCGTTTACAAACATTTAAACTCACTAGGTAGGTCGTACAAATATTTGTTCCGTATGGGGATCGAATCCGCGACACGCAGCACAGCAGCCAGTCGCTCAGTCACTGTGCTATCCGTTAATTGGCGCAGTAAAATTGGTCGTATGATTTGACTAAACTTAAAAGTACATCCCTAAAATAAATCGTAAACCACTATGGAACGAAATGTCAAATCCAGTCCAGGTATTAGCCATAGTCCAGTCGTTTGACAGGCAGAAGGCAGCACCAAGATATTATTCAAGCCGACCACATCGCAAATACTATCTACGTATAGGTTACCTAGATCTCCTAAGATCAGCAGAGCGAAATTTAGCGGTTTTAGTCAGAAGGCTATAGTTATTTAGCAAGTTTTTTATTATTTATGTACAGTGGGTTATGGTGTATTTTCTTTGGGTAAAGTTTTATTTACCGTGGATCAATGATGATAGTTTACAAAAAAATTATCGACTTCAAAAAGGATAGATATCATGAAAAAAAAAAAAAAATTTTGTACTAAGTAACGGATGATTTAATCGACGTCTAAGGGCTATGTGAGATTTTTTTGTGAGTCTTGATTCTAAAAAAATAAAACCGACCTCAAAAACACAAACAGTGGAAAATAATATAAAATAATACTTTTAGCTTCAGAAGTCTATGACTTCTTTTTCATTGTTTGAGTTGTTTTGCCACCGACTTCTGAAGCTAAAAGATATTTTCCACTATTTGTGTTTTTGAAGTCGGTTTTAATTTTTCTGCAAAAAAGTTTTTTACGGTTCCATTTTCAGTTGTATATTATCCTATACAAAATTTTGTAATGCATTTATTTTACCTTGTTAACACTACATGTCATGGTAATAGGGTTATCCCCAATCAAATGAAACTTAACGTACCTAACTATCGAAAGGTATTTTACACATCTGCGTAACCCCATAGAGCATACAGGCGTGATATTATGTCATGATATTGTGTAGACAATAAACATCCAAACGATTCTAGCAATCACGAAAGATTTGCCATCTGTTATAATAGAGTTCCATTGTATATCTGCGTAGATCAGCATCAGATCTTCGCCAAATTTAAACAGGATCTAAGCGAAATAATATTCTTCCAAATAATTAACCTTAATAAAAAACCTCGCAATTGGTTCACAATAGTAAAGATATCGCTGAATATACACACAAAACATTCAGACGAATTGATAAACTCCTCTTGTTCTTGATTTTACTGGGATCCCATCATCAGATCCCGACTTATTCCTTTTAGCATCAGCTCCGCAACATTAATTAATGATTACTAAGCATAAGGCCCATGTGTACCTATAAAATTTGGAGAGTTCTCTCGATTTTTCCAGGATCCCAAGGAGGAAAAAGGAAGTATTCTGTTTCAAACAATGCCTATAAAATTTGAGTATTGCCCATTTTCCTGGGATCCCATCATCAGATCCTGACTTATACCTTCCATCATCAGCTCAGCAACATGAGATGATGATTACCAGGCACCAAAATCTGAATTCCGTTAGAAAGTATGTAAATAACATTGCGAGCAGCGGTGGCCAAGTGAGCAGCGGTGCCAAGTGGTAGCTGTCCCGACTTACGAGCAGTAAGTCGTAGGTTCGAACCCAGGCAGGCGCATTACTTTGTGTAATTTATTTCATCACTGCTGCTCTCAAAACGGTGAAGGAAAACATCGTGAGGAAACCGGCATGTCCTAGAACTAAAAATTCGAAGACATGTGACATCTACCAACCCGCAATGGGCCCGCGTGGTGGATTACAGCCCATTCCCTCTCATAGAGAGTAGGCCTGCATCCCAGCAGTGGGAACAATATAGGCTGATGATGAAATAACATTGAATGTGTCTATTAAATTTGAGGGGGCAACCCTCAAATTTAAAAGAAACATTTCGATTTCCCTGGGATCCCATGATAACATTCTGACATGGTGTCAATGGGACCACTTCAGGAGTATAGGCTATCGAATAACAAAAAAAAAAATATGAAAATCGGTTTACAATTGGCGGAGAAATCAGTGAACATACAACAACAGTTTTTGAACGTCTGTTAAAATAACTTTATCAAAATATTAAGTTTACAACAAGTATACAGTTTATACGGGTCCATATTGGCTCACCTAAAGTTCTTTACCCGAAATTGTTCTTCCTAATGATTTGTTATCCGAATTATCACTCTTCCTAAATTTTTTCATCCTAAAGTTTTTAATTCATACCATTTGTCGTGCTACCGGCGATGTTCGTAACACTAAAATTTCCGAAAATTGTAATAATATCATTAATGTAAATTTATTTAAACTCCTACTGTTTTTTATCATAACGCTTTTATCCCTAAACATAATTACCATAATATTTTCACTCATACTCAGAAAGAAACACGTACCAAGTGTAATAAAAAAATTATGTGGGTAGAAGATGATAGATATAGTGCCCCCACTATGAAAAAAATACTTAGAAAAATTTCGCGACCAATTACGAGGTGGCGCTCGCCGGCCGCTGCCGCGGCACCGCTCGCTACGCTCGCTCGGCTCGCGCGTAGTTGGTCACAGTTCTAACCTTACCTAACCTATGGATATCTTTGCAGGTACACACCGCAATAAATAAAATTAAAGAAGACGCTTTAATTAATAAAAAAGAAATCTAAACAAAAAAGATATGACTTTGAATAATAGTGTAAAAGATGGTTATGTTGAGAAAATATAGGAATACAAATAAAAATATAATAGATGTTTATTGCTACTGACATTATGAAGTTGAATGCTTCGGAATTATGAACATTAGAGACTGAGTAGTTAGGAATTGTGATTGTTAGGATGCAAAATTTTAGGAAGAACATTTTCGGATTTCCAATTATCGGAGTTGAAAATTTAGGTGAACTTTGGCGCACCCAGTTTATACAGGCAGAGTTTAATAGTTTAACAATTAACTAGATAAACACCCCTCTTTTTTGGTCGGGGGTTTAAAACAAGGGTCTTGCTCATTTAAGATTAAAGTTTCAAAAATTATAATTCCTAAAATAACGTTGTAATTAACAGCGTGTGTTTTTGCGTGTGTTGTGTAATTTAGTTTCTTCATTCTTTTTGTTGTATTTTATTCCCACATAGATTCAAACAATAAATACATTTATTTGCATAACTAACACATTATGCCTTATATATAGCAAGAGCTTTTTTTGGGAATGGTCCTGCCATTCCCAAAAAAAAAAATCAATTTCATCTTACAAAAAAAAAAACAGTATCTATGGTCCCTTTCTCCCATACCTATTCTATTTTAGACTACCTTCAGCCGGCCTAGCATGACCGCCGTAGAAACGGGCTATGTCTACGGAAGAATCGACAATTTGACAGATATTTCTATCGTCCCGAGCATGGCGATATTAAGAATGTAGAAAAGAAATGTTTCTTTTCTTCAGTCGACACAAGTCTACAACGTCGAGCATGACGACCATATTTTCTCTTCTTTTGACATTTGGGTTGGGGCTAGAAAAAACTTTATTTCTGACAAATGTCAAACTAATCTTAATAAACACTGAATACGAGAAATACGTTTCGTGGTTGCGTTGAGTTACGTTCAAAAGGTTGAAATGTTATGTAAAATATTTAGGTTTAATTTCGCGAAAAAGAACTAGGCCTGGATCCAGGATGCAGCAAAAATGCAGCAGCATCCCGCCCACGAAAAATGAAAAACTCGTGCAATTGGCATCTTTTTTTTGGCAACTAAACGTAATAATATTCAGGGAATATAAACATCACGTGATACGTCCCCGTTGCTATGGAAAGAATCTCTGTCTATATCTTCGTAGAAACGCGAGTCGACGGTGCGCGCCATGCTCGGCCAGAAGAAATGACAAGTTGTATAGAAAATATTTCTTGACGTTTCTTGGTAGAATAGAGATAGAACGGTCATGCTAGGGGGGCTGGTCCATAGACAAGAAAATGGCGCGTGTGCCCAACGTCCCCGGGTTTCAAATAAAATTTTATATGGAGTCTGTACCTAAAAGATATCGCTTACTTGTCGGGGCCAAATGGCAGACAAAAAGATTGTTGACACACATGAGAAATTCTAAATGGCTGTCGAAATTTTTGGGTGAAAATTCGTAGGATTTTTCCGGTAGTATGGAGTTTTTAAACTAGTGATGTAGTTTAAGTTAATGAATTAGTCGAGTTTAGTAACTGATGAAGACAATTATCTGAGCTTGACTGCCGTAGCAGATACGATTCTTTTTTAACTGTCGTCGTTTCTTGAAATTTTTATTTTTTATTTTTGTATTACCAACATAACATGTTCGACTAAGTACGCTGGTAAAAAATAGTGCGTGGAGTCCCTCCGCGCGGAAGAAGTGAAACTCCGTAATGCGTTCGTTCGCATGCGTTCGAGTGTCACGCATTCACTCTCGTTATTTTGTTGAGCTTCTAAATAATATTTTATTGTTTTATTGTTGTACACTTTTTATTACATAAGTTTGTCGAGGTTATTCTACTCATGGAAATTGAGTGAAGGCTGGTCACACCGAAGAGTCAAATGCATGACTGTTTGCACGCCATCTTGCGTACCTAGTAGAACTACGTAGTCACAAATCTTGTAATAGTGCCATCTCTTAGTGGGTACTAGAAAATGTTCCCCCTCCATTAGAACGTTAAACTTGTTGGAAGTCGCATAAGAAGTTTCACTTCAAAAAAAAACTCCGATACCTATAGGGAGTAATCCCTTGACTCCATTTTATTTTGTTTTATAATGACATGAGAACAGTACTAGTTATTGTTAAATGAACTTTATAAACTTATACATAAAGTTGATATTGGTTAAATTGAAAATAACTTCAATTTGGATCAAGAATTTGTAAAGACTACATATTGTATGTGACAAAGCCGGTAGAGTAATTGGTGGCAACTTGACTCTACTCATAAGTACTCTACGTAGATAAGGAGAGCTGTTTACCCAAAATCCCTGTTTCTCTACAAAACGGAGGGAATTAATTATGTAGAGCTGCCTAATGTAGAGCGTTTTGCTTGTTTAAGTTACAATGTAATTTGTTTAAATGTTTGGAGTTATTTTATGTGTGCACTGTACTGTGTTGTGTTTATATTTGGTTATCTCACTTTGTTTACGAAAACTCTCATTTTGTTTCTTAAGGAAATAACTGAATAATTTGTTGTGTTATTTTCTGTTTAATTGGCACCACGTTGCTCTGAGTTTGTGTTCTTTGTTGCTTTTTAGGACTCCCTACTTAAAGGTGCCAACAACTCTATAACTAAGACTCCGCTGTCTGTCTGTCCGTCAGTCCGTCTGTCACATATTTGTAATAGGTTAAGTTCAAAATTGAAGTGAGTCCAAGAAACTTGTTTCTAGTCGTGTTTTTTTTTTGCGTTTGCTTTGCAATTAGCAACTGTATACAAGCTGTTGTTTTGCATCCTCGTCAAATTTTAGGAGGTAACTTTGCTAATGCGTCTCAACCGAATGAATAATAAAATGGGTAGGTATTTTTTTTTGTCTTTATTACGGAAATCGGTTAGTGTGAACTACCCATGATTTGATTTGATTTGTCTGATCCTCGCCCTATAACCACGCTTTCACACATACAAACAATCTCAAAAGTTATTTCGATACTTTCTTATTCCATAAACCACGTTAAGGGGGTTATTCTGCTGCGGGTTGTTCGAAAGACTGCGGGTTGTTCGAAAGAGATACCGCGGCCCTGGAACACAAAGGGCGAAGAAGGAACATGGGTGGGTTTTAGTCAGTACAAGTCTGACACTCCCTCCCGCTCCGCCCAGAGCGGGAGAAGTCATTTGATGATTTCCCATCAATAAAAAAAAATAAAAAAAAGGGGGCTATTCTGAAATACTGACATACTTAAACAACAAAAAAAGCACCGTTCTTTAATAATTAACTTGGTACCGTAGTTTAAATTGATTATTTATATCTATTGTGACAACCTCCACCACCTTGTACTTTTGTTAATTTTCTTTTTGATAAGTAGTTTTAAATATTGTACGGTGGTGTTGAAATAGAGTAACCATGGAATTTCTTGCCAGTTATTCTCCATAGGAACTGACAAACCCAAATCGTACACCTTTGTCGACGTTTTATAAGTGCCACATGGGCACTAGGCCTATATGTAAAATAAAATATTTTGAGAGTTTTTTAACCCTTTTTTAGGAGCCCTACTCGCAACTAGCTGGTTATTTTATAATAAAATTAGAGATTTTAATCATATCTTACAAAAATATGATTTTCACAAAATCCTGTAGATCAATTCAATCTTTAAAGTTCTTTTAATCCCTTCCAATGATTATTGAAGTGAAACTTCTTAAGCGACTCCTAAAAAGTTTAACGTTCTAATGGAGGGGGAATATTTTCTATTACCCACTAAGAGATGGCGCTATTACAAGGTTTGTGACTACGTTGTTCTACTAGCTACGCAAGATAGCGTGCAAACAGTCATGCATTCGACTCTTTGGTGTGACCAGCCTTCGCTCAATTTCCATGAGTAGAATAACCTCGATAAACTTATGTAAAAAAGTGTACAACAATAAAACAATAAAATATTATTTAGAAGCTCAATAAAATAACGAGACTGACTTCAAATCGAAATAATTTACAAATTGTAACCATTATCAAAATTACGTTTATACACCTAAGTATTTGTCGTACCATTTATTGTATCCGTTTTATTTTTGTTTTCGTTCCTGAACTGTTTACTCGAGTTCCGTACATTGAACAAATATTGTTGAACGTACAATTTGAAAGGTGTATTTTCAGTTCAAAGAGCACCCTGAATGTTATTGTTTGGATGATATTATTTGTTATGTTTTCCTGGTGCGTTGTGCGGAAAAAAGTAGTGTTATATTGTGAATTTTCTGCACTTGTGTCTCAAGATAAATAATAAAGAGAAAGAAAAAACAGTTAAGGACAATTGTTTCAAAACTGTTAGTGGATTATGTACTAATTTTATTATGTATACCCTAATTTTATACTTTTTGCTGTGTACTACAGGGTCTGTAATTTTACCTTAGCTTTAAATCCATTGAAAGATCTTTCCACATTATGGAATGCAAATAAAGATAAGAATAGTAAGTACTAATAAAGATATGACCCTATTCATATCTTTACTTGTACTATTCTTATCTTTAGATACTATACTGATACTGTATAGATACTATTCTTAGATCTAGATAAACACCTACTACCACTGTTTGTCTCTGCACCACCCAAAGGTTGGCTGGTAGAAAATGCTTGTGGCATTAAACCCGCCTCTATAATAATATATTGTGCTTGAAGTGTTAAATAAATAAATAAATAGTAGTTCTAACAAATTGTAGCGATTTTGGATAACAGACGTTGATTAATTTTCTATCTGTACTATGCATAGACATGTTTTGGATGTAGGTATATGAGATTAATTTCACTGAATAGTAATTTACGATATTTAGAATGTTGGTTTAGTTAGAGAAAGGTAGTACGTCCAAATTGACTGCAAGTTTGGAGCAATGGCTGAAAGATTGGCTTCTGGACTGCGTGTCGCAAATTTGATTCCCGCACGGAATTAATATTTGTTTGACACACGGGTAGTTGTTCCGGGTCTGGGTGTTTGTATATGTGAGCTTGGCTGTTTAAATGTTTGTTAAGGCACTTTCTACGATCCAGGAGAAATTCCTAGTGAGGAGCAATGTTCAAGTTCAAAAAAGTTTTTTTGAGTCCGACATTCTGCTGGCTAACTTAGATTGGCCAGGATGTAACGTTTCTTACGTTACTAAGTACCAACACTTAATAGGTACCAACCACCACTCTTTTATTGCAATATTTAATTAAGTACTTATTTCTGAAGGTTTAAAGGTTTTGTGGGCATTAGGAAACAATTTCAAGTAAAAAATACCTAATACTATACGGGGTGATGAAGTTGATTGCAAACTTTCAAGCAGCCATTCGGGCTTAGCAACATAGTTCAGAGTTACAACGTAGATAGCGTACAGCTAACTCTAAAGTTCAATAAACTTCCACAAATATTTGGAAACTAAGTACCTACTTGAACAACAATTGTTAACAGCTTCTGTAACTCACAGACTAACTCGTTACTTAGTCTTGATCAAGATAAGGGCGTTCTTTGATCTTAACGAGGCAGCCAGACTGTCTGATTGCTGTTGAAACGATGAGACGCGGCAGATGTTCAGATCTATGATATTTATCCGACGAAGAACGAAGTCGCAGTTTTTTTGCAGTGTCTGTGATTGGTGCGTTGAATGTTTTTCTATTGTGACACTTAGCCCTAGCAGAAGGGTTGTCAGCAGACAGGTAGGTAGGGGTTTTATAAATAATAAGATGTGGATGGCGAAAAACACTTATTATTTATTTGCCTGAATTCTTCCGTGGCCGCCTCACGTCCTGATTACAGAGGTAGGTAGAAATGGGTAGGGAACACTGGCCTGAACCGTCTCCAAGGCGATGATAGTCCGTCAGCTTTTGGGCTGCAACCAACGGCTCCAGCTCCAGGTTCTGTATCTGGCAGGTAGGTTTAGCACAGGTAGGTATGCGATAGTCTGCAGCGGATCTTCCCAAGCGTTCTCGACGCCGGAACCACGACGTGACGAAAGATTGAAGGTAGACTAGAATCTGTAATATTTATTACAGAGTTAAACTAAATTGGAATACTTTGAAAGAAAAATTACCTACCCATTTTATTATTAACTAGCTGTGCCCGCGACTTCGTCCGTGTGGAATTAGAATTCTAGAAATTTCTCAGAAAATTTTCAGAAAATTCTTCTCCTTATTACATCAGCTATTTACCAGTGAAAGTCCCGTCAAAATCGGTTCTTCGTTCCAGAGATTAGCCGTAACAAACAGACAGACAGACAAAAAAAGTAAAAAATGTTATTTTGGTATATGTACATTTACATTCATATGCCTGAAGTAAAAAGCTATTTTTGTAATATTACAAACTGACACTTTAATTTTATTTATTTATGTGTTTGTTGTGTAATTTATTTCATCACCGCTACTCTCAAAACGGTGAAGGAAAACATCGTGAGGAAACCGGCATGTCCTAGAACTAAAAATTCGAAGACATGTGACATCTACCAACCCGCACTGGGCCCGCGTGGTGGATTACAGCCCATTCCCTCTCATAGAGAGGAGGCCTGCGTCCCAGCAGTGGGAACAATATAGGCTGATGATGATGATGATGATGTGTTTGTATGTATGTATGTGTGCATTAAAGCATACAATTCCATTTATCTTTCAAATGATATGAAACAATTTATTCAATTAGATGGAAGTTATTTTAAGAAACAATAGGCACACGTCTTCAGTTCTCGATGTAATGAGAAACAGTCTTTGTAGGCTTATACATAATGTATATTATCAAAAAACATAGTCGTGGGAGAGCGTCCCACGCTCTTTTTCTTGGTCAGTGGTTAACTCAGTGGGATATTTTGGTGAATGAACTCTGACACGTACATGGAGGAGTAAGGTTGAGATTTTGTTAATGAAAACCATATAACCCAACTTGATTTTGAAAAGGGAAAACTTAAGACATAAAATAATAATAAATATAGCTAAAAAAAATATATACATTTAAGTGTCTGTTTGTAATTTCCAAATAACAGCTTTTTACTGAAAACATAATCAAATTATATACGGTACTTCCATAATTTTTGTCTATGTGTCTGTCCGTTTTACTGGCAGATAATCATAATTTCTTGCAGACGAAGGTCACGGGACACAGCTAGTTTATACATAAACTGATGCCTGTTCCAAAAACACTACAGAACGCCATTATACTATTACCTTAAATTTATTTATCCACATGAATAAATTATTCATCAACTGATTGTATAACGTGAGGTCGACAAACGGAAGCGCGATTGACGCTCGTGCGACAAAACTGTACTGCGACTCACTATAGTTCGAATGCACGCTTGTGCCACAAACGGGAGTTCGACATCACTCTAGTGCCACAAATGCAATTGCGACATTTCTCTTGCCACGCAACAAAAGTAAATGCAGACAAAAATAAATTAATCAAAATTATTCAAATAAACGAAATCGAGTACAGCCCATAAACCAAGACAATTGGAATGTTAAATGAGAAAATTGGAAAAATAAAACGAGCTTCTGCTAATAAAGCAGGAAATTGGAAAATCCTCCAATCAAATTATATTTCCATTTTCCGATAATTTCCGCCTCGAGACGCGATGGGAGTAAACGCAATTTGACGGCGTCTGTCGTTTTCCTATGATATAATGAGAAAGTGTTACTGCTGTTGAACAAGTACCGTGCCGTGATAAAATGAGCCATCCAGCAAGTTTGGCAGTAGAATCGTTTATCATAGGTGTACTGAAGCCCTTGGTAAAATTACATTCTAAATCCGAAAAAAAAACTAATTCATCAAATCAATTTATTTCCCACCTACTAAAACTACAAGGACTACTTATTTCAGTGTTAGATAGCCCATTTATCGAGGAAGGCTATAGGCTATATATATACATCACGCCAACAATGAAAAATGTTGCGAAAACGGGGAAAATGTGACGCAGACGAAGTTGCGCGGGACAGCTAGTATATAATATAGCTCAAATAAAAAACATAAATACGAAGGCGGATTGCTATTATGTTAGTGAATTTTCCGATGGAATATTATTACAAACTAGCTGTGCCCGCGACTTCAATCGCGTGAAATATAACAAAAAGTTTTTTTTTTTTCACTTTTATTTTAATTATTATTTATTTTTAACATAGAAGTAGCCCAAGTTACTACTTATTACATCAGCTAGCTGCCAATGAAAGTCCCGTCAAAATAGGTCCAGCCGTTCCAGAGATTAGCCTGAGATTATTAGGTTTTTTTTTTTTGGTGATGGGAAATCATCAACTGACTTCTCCCGCTCTGGGTGGAGCGGGAGGGAGTGTCAGACTTGTACTGACTAAACCCCATCCATGTTCCTTCTTCGCCCTTTTTGTTCCAGGGCCGCGGTATCTCTTTCGAACAACCCGCAGCCCTGACAGGCATCGGCCCTCTCGGACCCCTTCTGGTTTGCTGACATCTTGAGGCGCGCGTGGAACACGTACGTGCCGTCGACACGGCCTGTCGTCATGAGACGGACGGACGGTGAGCTAGCCCATTACTCACCGTCCACAGGCCCGCGCCTACGGTGGCCGGGGGCCACTGGTTGGCATCCCATTCCCTCTCGCTCCGGACCATGGATTGAACCAGGGCCGAACGCGAGAGGTCGCCGCTGCCAATCGCCGCTACGAGGACACGGCGGTGCTCATCCCAAGCGGGGCAGAGCTCCACGGTGTGCTCAACCGTGTCCTCCGGCCAATCCTCGCAGTGGTAACACCCGGGCGTTTCCTCCCGCCCGATTCGGTGCAGGAACCTCCCGAAACAACCGTGTCCGGTGAGGACCTGCGTCAGGCGGAAGGTGAAGGCGCCGTGGCGCCTCTCAAGCCACTCCTCAAAGAGGGGACTTATCGCCACTATTGTGGCGTGCCCTACACGTGGTTGCGATAGTCGCTGTCTCCATGCCGCCATGAGATCGCGCAAGAGGTCTGTCCGCTGAGCGACAATTTGCCGCGGCAACGGAGTTTCCCCTCGGCGTAGTGCCTCCGCGCGCCATTCGTGCATGCGCGCGAGTATTATTGCCTCCAGATCCCATGGTGGCAATCCGGCCAAAAGGCTCGCCGCCTCGCCGGAGATCGTGCGGTACCCCCGGACCTTACGGCTACCACCTTCTGGGGCGCGTTCAGGTAATGGGCGGCTCGCCGCCTCAAAGAACGCACCCACACCGGGGCCCTGTAAAGGGCCATGGACCGCACGACCCCCGCATAGAGCCTCGTGCAGGAGGCGTTTGGACCCCCCAGGTTGGGCAAGAGCCGCTTGAATGCAGCCCCTGCCCGTTCCAGTTTTGGGGCCAAACGTCGGAAGTGCTCAACGAAGTTCCACCGGCTGTCGAGGACAAGCCCTAGGTACTTTAGCGTCGACTCGACGCCGATGCGAACCCCTCCTACCGTCAGTATGGATCCCGACGGTGGCCCATTCCGAGGCCCATGAAAGCACAAGTCCGAACTTATGCAATGCCACCTCGAGACCCAGTTGCCGGATTCTCTCCACGACTATCGCAACCCCGCGTGTCATTAGTTCGGCCACCGCCTCGTGCGACCTCCCCTGTGCCAGCACCAGCGTGTCGTCAGCGTAGCAAACTACGCTGACACCGCTAGGTCAGCGCGCAGCACCCAGTTGTAGCCGATGTTCCACAAGGGTGGCCCCAGAACCGATCCCTGTGTCCCGATCCTCTCCGTTGCGACCGGGGTAGATGACGGCCCTGTCCATCAGGTAGTCCCCGACGAAGGTAGGTCGGCACCCGGTGATACCGTAGTGCCTCCCTAATGCAGGTCCAGATTATTAGGAACAAACAGACAGACAGACAAAAATTCTAAAAAAAAATATTTTTGTAAATGCACCGTATATAAATCATATGCATGTAGTAAAACGTTATTTTAATATTACAAACAGACACTTCAATTTTATTTAGATGTATAGATAAGGAGCTGAATGCGCGCTGTCAGTTTGCGGAGGGCTGTCCTTTATACCCTGTATGATTGTGTTTTTTCTGCCACCTAAACGCTTAGAAGAAGGATACCATGGATCGATCACAGTAGATATTAAATTCGAATGTTCTACATACATATGAATTGACTACTTTTGGCAAATATTTTATGTGAATTTTATACGACAGTAGAAAGAAGCAATCTAATAGGGAAAAGCAACTCTTTTGCCAAGTTTCTAAATAATATAACCTTGCATACTACATAGTACTGAAAAACCCACTTAGATTTGAACCAAATATTGTCCTGTTTAAGGATCAAATTCAATTTAAAAAATGTTTTCTTGCATTTAGGTCAAGCTGCGCTTCAGTAAATTAGTTCCTAGAAATGGTGGATTTAAAATCTAGATTTACTCCTCAAATTCTTAAAATCTAGACCGACAAGTCCTTTTAACTACATCGAATGCTCTTTAACCGTAATTTCGAGCTCAAAGAACGAATTGCTTTTTAAAAGCCATTCGGTTTTAAATTCCTAATTAATGTTCTCATCTGGAAAAATAAAATAATGTTCTCTGTTGGAATTAGTCCAAATGGTAGCAATTAATTAGATATCATACTACCTTAGTCATAAAGTTTGAATTAAAATATTTTTGTTAACGGTATCTTTGCTGTGCAAATATTGGAAAAGTGGTGGTAGAATTTTCAGCTAAACCACTTGGTCAGTTATCTCGATGAGATGAAATGTCAAATCGATTTCGTTGGTAAACGATAACTTTATTGTATAAATTTTTATGTGTTTTGATATCCATGTTTATAGTTAAAGCCAAACAAAGCCTCCCAATCAAGCCAGACAAGCTTTTTTTAACCCCCGACCAAAAAAGAGGAGTATTATAAGTTTGACGTGTGTATCTGTGTATCTGTGTGTCTATGTATCTGTGTATCTGTGTATCTGTGTGTCTGTCTGTGGCATCATAGCTCCTAAACGGATGAACCGATTTTGATAAAATTGGTTTCGTTTGAAAGGTGTTTTAATCGAGAGTGTTCTTAGCTATGTTTCGAGAAAATCTGCCCAGCCGTTTGAAGGTGATCACCACTTTTCTAGTTGAAGGGAAATAAACAACTTTCCCAGGTCTGGTCGATGCGAAATTTGAAATCATGTTACTTGTCACTATGGGCATCGCTCGGGGGGGGGGGGGGGGGGGCTTCACCCTCCCGCTCCCCCCTAAAAGTTCGGGTTTTTTTTTAAATTTATAAGTTTTCTTGTTTTCGTTAAGTTTAAAAAGCATGAAATAGAATTAAATTAAAAATTTAAAAAACCCCCGACATGAAAAACCTCTAAAAAACCTAAAATAAAATAATCCAAGCGTCTTAGCGTCGGGGGACCGCTAAGTAGATCGCTTAGTACAAGCACAAAACAAAGCGGACCCCCGACGCTAAGACGCTTGGATTATTTTATTTTAGGTTTTTTAGAGGTTTTTCGTGTCGGGGGTTTTTCTTTTACTCCATATTTCGTTATAAGTTTTTATTATTGATTAATTCTAACATAAACATCTATTGTTTTACATCTGTCAGGCGTCCCGTTATGGCCAACTTTTTTTTTTTTTTTTTTTTTGCCATTATGGGTGTTGTCTTGAGAAGGGGTTATCGTATCAACCAGCAACTTTGTGATGAAGGTGAGATAAGCGGTCACTCCATGTAAAATACTGGTATTCAACTGCATTCTGTTAGCATAGAATACGATCCCAACATTGTTGGGACGATTGATTGGGAGTTGCAAAAGATAGTTAACATAATTTCAATAATGGTGACACTACTTGCAGGCAACTTAAATTAATCCGTGGCTGACAGTGTTTTGTTCAAATAAATCATTATCAAATTAACAAGATAATCGGAGTTTTTAAGTTAATGAGGGATTTTTTAATTTAGATAAAAGCTTCCTTAATTATCATCGCCCCTCTTAAGTGACCTTTAATGAACCACCGTTAATATTAATTAAAATTAAATGTTTCAGGGAAACCTCTTGTTTTATCGATATTATTTTGGCTAGTACTTGCTCAGCAGTTTGTTGTTCTCTTTCACCATCCACACTTACACGTATATTATGTTCAAAATATCTAATTGCACAGAAAAAAAAATAGTTTAGTTCCAGAAAAAAAAACATAGAAATAACAATTTTATCGAACAAAACTAAAAAATGCATACCTAAACAATGTAAACATTACCCAAAACAAACTTATTAAGGGTCAGTTCACACCGAGACGCGACGCGACGATACTTGAAGAGGCCAGTGATTTCGCGCTGCGTCGCTCTACGCCGCGAGGCGCCGCGCGGCGCAGCGCGGCTCAGAGCTGCGTGGCGCAACGTAGCTCTACGCCGCGAGGCGTCGCGCGGCGCAGCGCTGCGTGGCGCAACGTATTCTGAATTCTCACAACGAAATGTGTATCTTTTCGTGTAGAAAATAAAGTAATATTTTGAATCGCTCTTTAAAAGTGTGCGCGCAGCGTCACGTCGTGTCGCGTCTCGGTGTGAACTGACCCTTATAGTTCATCTCGAGATACTATGAAAAATGAGTTCACTCAAAAATTCGTAGACGCTCTACCGTGCTACGAGAGCTACGCCGTAGCTTCGTAGCACGTAGCAACAAACGAATGTTACGTAGGGAGCTGTTTTATCGGACATTTTGACATGTCTTATCAGCAATCGAATCGGTGGTGATCGATGTTTCGATCTGTTATCGTTTATTAAATGAATATTTGAGTCATTTTAATAAAAAATATAAAAATATAATGGGAGCAGCGGTGGCCCAGTGGTAACAGCCCCGACTTACGAGCAGTAAGTCGTAGGTTCGAACCCAGGCAGGCGCATTACTTTGTGTATTTTATTTCTTCACCGCTGCTCTCAAAAACGGTGAAGGAAAACATCGTGAGGAAACCGGCATGTCCTAGAACTAAAAATTCGAAGACATGTGACATCTACCAACCCGCACTGGGCCCGCGTGGTGGATTACAGCCCATTCCCTCTCATAAAGAGGAGGCCTACGTCCCAGCAGTGGGAACAATATAGGCTGATGATGAATAAAAAATACGGGTGAGTTAATTTAATTTGATGTAGGTCACACCGTTACTATCAGAGGGAAGTATTTGAAAACAAATAGTATGTCAAGAAGTGAACTGTTTTCTTTTGTTTAATGTAAATATATTTCAAGCCGAGGTTTTTTTTGCCGATTAAGCTTTGAATAAGGGCGCTACATAGTAGTACAAAATAAGCACTATAAGCATGCATGCTACATCTGCAGTCTTCACTACTATATCAGAAATAGGGTGCATACTCCTAAATAAGCGACTTAATAGGATATGTGTTCCAAATTACAAATAAACTAAGATGGTTTATTCCATACCAAAGACCACACAAATCTCTAATTTTCTGATCCTCATAACTCCCTTAAGAAATCTCAAGATATTTATTGGCGTATTCTCAAATCAAGCCATATATTCTGATGCCATAGAAATTACCGTGTCAAACCCGAATAATCCAAGAAACCCTGAACAGGAAATCCGATACATTAACCAATCTTAACACCCACAAAGCCTTTGGGAGTACATAACGTGTAACAAAAAGGGTATATACATACTTACGGGTGTGCTACAGACCATCAAACTGAACACGTTTCTCTATCGGACAAACATCGTAATAGCGAAAAAAAATAACAGCTGTATTGAAATTTAGTACAAGGCAGAAGATAATTTTTTCACTATTACGATGCTTATCCGATTGAGAAACATGTTAAGTTGGATGGTCTGTAGCACAGCCTTAAGTATGTATACCTATACCCTTTGTTTTACACGTTGTAAATCCATATTTACTGCTTTGTTAGTCTAATATATAGCCGTTTATATGCTCAGGACCTTGGAGTATTGTTCGCTATAAAATTGTTATAAGACTGTGTTGGGGAATATTTTGAAAGTTTCTTTATGTCCTAGTTGGACGCCTTACACTCAAGGTGGACATATAAGTCCGGTTAAGCAGACGACAACCTCCTAGGTTGAACTGCGAGATGCCATTCCAAGAAAATGTTGGGGAATTTTCTCATCAACAGAGTTTGGGGGTTACATTAAATTAATGTAGACGAAGTAAAATGAGTATTAAGGACCTTACCATATGACATTGTATGGTTCCTGTCTACCTCCATGGGAAAAATGCGTGACTATATGATGTTAAGACATGGTCTAAATTGATGGTGACTAAAAGCCATAATTACCATAATATTGTGACATTTAGCGTTCTAAATCCGAAATTCGTTTCGGGTACTCTGAAGCTCGAAAGTCTGTAAACCAGTCTATACCGCAGGGTTATCATATTGGAGTCGGCTTCCAGTCTAACCGAATGCTGCTGAATATCAGTATTTTACATGGAGCGAGGGGGCAAAAGTTAGTTAATAACATGTAATTGTGTGTAGCGACCGACAATAAGCAACTTACAACAAAAAGTACTACAACGCCATCTATGACACGACGGAAGAACTAACATCAATTTCTTACATCTCGCAAGCAAAGTTTACATCGACTTAAAACTATATAGAAGAACCCGATTACAACTGTCGGGCAGTTGCCCACCAGACATAACACTTGTCTGGTCGGGGAATCCTGCCTTTTCAAAGGAATATCGAAGAACTTTACACCCTGTTCCTCATACGCCTGAATGTGTTTCACCAACACTGGCGTTTTTTGTGTGAGAAAATAGTCGATAGTTAGTCGCTTCTTCGTCCGCGGTCGGACAAGTATTTTCTAAAGAAAGACCGGTTTCCATCCCCTGTTAGGTTGTGTGAAGTGTGGTTAGGTGTCAGATGGTAAGGTTTGGCATAAACTGATGAGATTAATTACTCCCGTCTCGTAAGCAACTGCTGAATTGAAAGGGCTTATGCTTTGATAAACCTATATTGGCGTAAGTTGTTAGAGGGAGCGGGGAAAGTATATATTTTTCCTTCGTGCATTGGTTGCGTTGGTCTGTGTCGTGTTATGTGTTTCAAGCATTTATTACATTAGTTACATTTATTTGGTATTTTGGACAGATCCTTGGGCAGAAATATTTTGCAAACTTCATTTTGTCGCCCTTCACCAGAAGAAAAGTTATAAGTTATTTCTTATGACAGTCTTAAAAAAAATTGAATTAATAGAATTTTATTCTATAGAATAAAACTTTATGGTACACCAAAAATCAAACATTAAAGATTTACAAAACTGCTAATTTTATGGTTACAACGGCGGTCTTATCGCTTATAGCAATATCTTCCAGACAACCTTTGGATTGACATTATGGAATTAAAATAAAAAGAAAATAATTGAAACCTCAAGGTGAATGATGCTTACGTTATGAAAATAAATACTAATGTCATGTCTAATGCTCCTACCTGATTGATTTTGGAAAACCATATTTTTGTCTTTATTTACCTTTATGTTCATTGTTGAACTTTGACTCCAAACGCGTTCAGCTTATTGCTTGATTACTTTACTGTAATTAATATTAACCCTTATTACTTTGATAGACAATTTATTAGAGGTACTGTAATTAGTTTAGTATTGATAACATAGATGTATCGATAACCTATCATTATTAATTACTTACATAGCTATTAATATTGGGGAGGTGAAGCGGTGCCGTTCCGTAGTTGCTATCTCCTTTTAAAATATGCTAATGTATTTTTTTACATTTTTTGTTTACTGCCTCGTTGGCATAATGGCCGGTGGTAAACTGCGCCATTTGAATCTTAGGGTTGAGGCAATAAAGGCGTGTCCTATTGCTCTCATCATCTGCCCAGCCTTTTCCCAAATATTTTGGGGTCAGATTGCAGTCTAACCAGATGCAGCTAAATACCAGTATTTTACATGGAGCGACTGGCTATCTGACCTCCATAACCCACTTAAGTACTGCCATGGGTAATACGATAACCCTTGACGACTGGGTGTCAGACTTGCTACTGACTACTTGTTACGACTGTCAAAGATGTAATGACAGCCGGGACCAACTGTTTAACGTGCTTTCCGAGGCACGGAGGAAACTCGGTATATAATGGGTGGTCACCCATCCACGGGTCAACCTACACAAACAGCCAGACCCGGAACAACTATCTGTAGGCCATACAATAATTTGTTCCGTGCGGGGATCGAACCCGCGACACGCAGCGCAGCAGTCGATAGCTCAAGCACTGCACCAACCGTGCCGTCAACATTATTTCTAGGACCAAGAGAATGCATTGCCAAGCCATATTAAAAGTGAAAGACAAATGCCATGATGAACACGTAGTAGATAACCAAGTGCTCGAACTGTGTGTGTGTTGTTCAAGTGTGTGTTTGATGACAATGTGGACTTTTGACGTCAATGTTCACGACAGCTGTTATTTTTTTAGCCACGAAAAAAGCGTGTACATGGCTTTGCTACAATCTTATTGGTACCATTCGTCACGGTAACAACATTCGTGCACGTGTGAACACGACAATTATCTTGAACAAATTACTGTTCCCTACGGTCGATAGATTTGTAGTTAGGATTTATTTTTAATGTTATTGTTTTTTGATTGTTTAGATCGTGATATGATTGATCGTGGTTTTTTACATGTGACTGATTTATGTGCTTATAATGTAAGCGTTTTGTATTATGTTTCGCTTCGTTTACTTTTTGTTAATACAGTTCTTTTTTTTTTAAATTTGCTAAAAGAAATCTACTTGATTAAATGATAAATTCATTAATTTACTGATTGAAAACACATTAAGAGAGTTTACGCCTTATTAAATTTAGACCTATGTATCCTGCTTATGCATATTAAGTTTCATTGAAATCGGTTCAGCGATTTCGGAAAATAAGGACTTGAAAGTTTGTATGAAATGCGGTTAGGTGTAAAGGCTCTTAAGTGATAAGTCATCTGCCTAGCCTTTTCCCAAACTATCTTGGGGTCGGCTTCCAGTCTAACCGGATGCAGCTGAGTACCAGTATTTTACGTGAAGCTACTGCCTGTCTGACCTCCACAACCCAGTAACTGGGTAATACGATACCCCCTTGGTAAGACTGGAAGTCAGACTTTTGGCTTCTGACTACTCGTATATAACGACTGTCAAAGATCTACAAATGACAGCCAGGACCAACGGCTTAACTTGCTTTCCGAGGCACGGGGGAAACTCGGTATGTAATTATGGTCACCCATCCACGGACTAACCTCGGCAAGCACGGCTTCACCTTAAAGATCGCCCCGTGCGGCTATTATAATTTAGCCACGAGCTCACGAGTACCAGTATTTTACATGAAGCGACTGCCTATCTGACCTCCACAACCCAGTAACTGGGTAATACGATACCCCTTGGTAAGACTGGATGTCAGACTTTTAAGTAATGTTGAAATTTGGTTTTGTGGTTTTTTATTATCAAGGTATACTATCACTTCGAACCCTGCTTTAAACGTATAAAAACCAACAAGCCAGACCCATAAAAAATAAATTGAAAATTAATGCGTCTACAAGATAACGATGTTAGCTCAGCTGTCACTTAGCTACCGATAAGCACTTACCGTCAACTTGACACCAATCGCCTCAGGATTTTGTAGTCGATCTCGATAAGCAAGCACCCTTTATCACGGGGTTCTTGAACTGCTATTAGAGTTTAAACTGATTTTCTTTAAGATCAGCGTCTGAAATTCATGTAAATTATTTTGAGGTAACTCTTAAAATATTTTGATCTTTTTTTTTATACAAAGTCATTACATCCATACTTCCATACTAATATTATAAATGCGAATGTCACTCTGTTTGTTTGTATGTTTGTTTGTTTGTTACCTTTTCACGAATAAATGGCTGATCGGATCTTAATGAAATTTGTCAAGAAGATAGATTTCAACCTGGGGAAGGACATAGGCTATATATCATTACGCTACGACCAATAGGAGCGGAGCAGCAATGAAAAATGTTGCGAAAACGGGGAAAATGTGACGCAAACGAAGTTGCGCGGGACAGCTAGTTATTAAATATTCGTTAAAAAAAATTGTAGTCCACCGGTATCTGGAACAGAGTCCGAGCTACCGGCAATCAGGGCTCCAGAGAAAGGAAGATCCTAACAAAAGAAAAAATGAAAAATTTTAATAGTCTCTTTGAGAAAACTCTTAAAATAAATTATCATTAAGAATATTAAAAGTGGTTAAAGAGTAAAGATACTGTGTTCGTGTTGGTCATCTATCAACATCTGACTAGTCTTTTCTAACTACCTGGCTCCCAGTCTTACCAGCTGGACATCATTCCAGTCCATGATGTCTCTGAAATGCGATTATATTATCCATTTAATCTACCTATTAAGGTATTTCTATGATGTTTCAGGAAACAAAACTGAAAAACAAAATTCAATGTCGGTCGATTATTTAAAGTTATGGGACTTTAAATTGCGCTTGCAATGACATAACGGTGATTTTGGTTCTTGTCGATCGAACTTTTTGTGTTTGTGATTTGAGATACATTTATTTGAATTCTGTTGGACTTACACCTAGACTTGCCACCACTTACCACCTTTGACCAAGACCCTTTGATTTAAATCTATAATGTTTAACCTACACTTCCATGGTAGATCATCATCTACCATGGGAGCCTAGCCTTTTCCCAAACTATGTTAGGGTCGGCTTCCAGCCAAACCGAGTGAATGTCAGACCTTTGGCTTCTGAATACTCGTAACAACTGTCAAAGATCTACAAATGACAACCGGGACCAACGGCTTAACGTGCTTTCCGAGGCACGGAGGAAACTCGGTATGTAATTATGGTCACGCATCCTCGGAAAAGCGCGGATTAACCTTAAAGATCGACCCATTTGGCTGTTATTATTTAGCCACGAGCTTCTCAATCCTTCCATCGTAGATACATCTAGTAATACACCATCCTCTAAGAAAATTCCAAAATCCATCTTCTGTCTTGTATCACTAAAAGTACATCTTCGTAAAACCCCTTCACTGCCACAGGCTGTTATCCCAAACGTTAAGCTCGTTGCACACGAGAGCCACTCGTACTCATTCGTCGTCCACGGGTTAAGCTTGTTTCAAAAAGTTGAAACACTTTAACATTTGACGCTGTTTGAGATACGTATCGTGTGTAACGTGCTTTATGTCTTTACAGCAAAAATCTTTTCTGAATTATGTGGTAAGATGTATCTAGATGTAGTTTGGTACTGTTTCTTTTAGTTTAATGAGTAGTGTTTTGAGCTTATTTGTCGGATCTTGACCTGCTTCGTATGCAGCATTAATTCTGCATCTGTGAACAATGATTGCGTTTCCAACATTGATGAAATAGTTAGCAATGTTGTAGCCTGCAATGTTCTCACTATTGGGAAACAGGTTTCCTTTCAACGAGAGTTGGTGGATGTCATATGTCTTCGATTTTTTGGTTCTAGTACATGCCTTGATATTTTCCTCCACCGGTTTTTGAGCAGTGGTGATGAAATACCACACAAAGTAACGCACTTGCTTAGGTTCGAACCTACGACCTGCAACTCGTATGACGGAGCCGTTACCATTAAGCCATCACTGCGCTAGGTAATTAGGCTGATAAAACCGTCACCAAGTTATCATCACGAGACAGCGCGCCGCATTTGCGACGTCACTTTCTCATGAAGTTAGATAATAATTGTTACATGAATTGTTATATTAATTCGAAAGAAGCAAGTGACGAGCGCGGGCGTTGCTTAACGAAAATCGAGTTAGATGTTCCTTTGCCACTCGTCGCTCCACTCAATCTCTCAGTGAGCATAAGCATATCATAATCAGCCTATAGTTGTAGTAAGTTCCGATTGCTGGTATTTAGGCCTCCCCTCTATGAGAGGAAACGGGCTATAATCCATCACGCGGGCCCAGTGCGGGTTGGCAGATGTCACATTTCTTTGAATGTTTGTTTCTAGGACATGCCGGCTTCCTCACGATGTTTAACTTCACCGTTTTGAGAGCAGTGGTGAAATAAATCTCTCAGTAAGTAACCGGGTTTACGTTCGCGATCGAAATTTTGTTCAACCATAAATCAACTTCCAAATTGAACGACCTTTTCGTTTCGCCTTTAGCCTCAAAATAAGCCAATAAAGGTTAATTAGTTGAACAAATTGTTGTTAATCGTTGCCCGAAAGCTATGTTTAATGATTGTTAATTTTAGGCAATTTGTGTTAACAAATATATATGGGTTATCCTTTGAGCTTGCGGGTTGCGTTATAAAAGTGATTGGGAATTGGTGGCTTAATGATTATTTGGCGTGTTTTCACATATAAATGGTGTGTTTGTACGGTTTTGTTTTCAGGAGATATATAACAGGCAGATTTACTAGATGCTTAATACAACATTTGAATTGCTTGGTTCCAAATATAATTTTTAACATTTTAATAGAGTGACTAATAACTGTGCGGTTTCTTTTTATTTTTGTTACAAGCAACGGAACTCAATCAGGTGTCCTTTAAAATTCAATAATAATTAGAATAAGCCTTTAGGTGATATTGTACTGTTAGGTACACCACTGCCTAATGCCTCGGGATTACAGGCGTGACGATATGCTATATAATCATTCTAAAGTACCTTTGTAAAAGTTATTTTAGTAAAGACTACAATTTTTTTCACAAAAAAAAATTACAGACCTCTGTTAACAATATCAACACTAACATAGAATACAGTCCAATTCGTAGTACTTAACCCTATCAATATCTGCTGCAGCCCGAAATGTACTTATAATAAAACTCTAGAACGGCAGGCATGACCCTTGACCCAGTGACATTTGACCCCTCCTCTCTACGCCCTCCCCAAAGCGCTAATCGAATTCTTCCTTAGACCGTAATTATACTGTCTTGCTTAGAAATTCTCTATTTAATGACAAAACTTCCCCCTTTCGTATTAATTGCTGGTTGTAAACCTTGAGCCTCTTTTATTTAATAAACAAAAAGGACAATAGATGTTGACTTGAGTTTTTTATTCGTGTTTTTTATTTGTAATTGTGGGAAAAAGTTAAGTTGAGTTGAGAGTATTGCCAAGAATATGCGCCCAAACGGAAAGGTGACAATGTTTTTTTCGGCCCACTTATCTGTCACGTATAATATGTATGTATTGACACGTATGACATTTATTATTATTTGAGTGACTTTGTTTTATACTATTTTTGTTATTGAATAGTGCACTATTTTTACTAAAATCTCAATATTTCCGTTAGACAAGACCTATCTAATTTATCCATTGTAATCTGGCAATTATAAGGAAGAAATCAATATAGGTTCATTATAATATGCAACAATTTATCTAGTGAAACTGTTTTCGAAGCAAAAAAAAATCCCCTTTGAGAAAAAATTAAAAATGGCCCACCAAACCAGCCAATTTTTGCCGCTAGCGATAGGAGCAAGACTGTTTTCACAATTTGTTTGGAAGCACTTAGTTTTATTGACGTCTATTCTTGGGTCATCCTGTATTTTCATCACTTCAGCCGAAAGACGTCCACTGCTGAACCGAAAGGCCTCCCCTCTCTAGGCCTCTACATAAGGGGGGTTTTGCCATAATCGCCACGCTTGGCAGGCGGGTTGGCAATCGCAGTATCCTGTATTTTACTAGAATATTAATGCAACATTAATATTCGTGGAGACTAATAGCGGCTAGGGTGCGGTATTATACTAGGTGGGAGTTTTTATAAATTGACTAATTGTCTTTATAACATTGTTTGATATTGCTAATTAGTTAGTTAATTGCTTTGAGAAGGTAGCTAACTCACCTGATAAAATAAGCCTTTAACCTTTTAATCAGCGTAGAATCTATAGAAAATACCAAATTCACATCATTTCATCAAGCCTGTATGCCCCCTGTTAGGCAGAGGACTACCATGGTACACTTACATCTTGTCAGTTACGTTAAAGTCCCTTGTATTAGGGGCGAGCCTATTGCCATGAACCTGGCACAAATTCAGACTACGTGGTTGGTACTGGGAAATTCTTGGTCTTAAACCCAATAACACTTTGCCCAACCTGGGAATCGAACCCAAGGCCTAATTATCATTTTCTGTCAAAAACCCAACCTGCTGATCTACCATGACGTCTTAAAGCAGTATTGTTCTACTCTTATTCCAGTGTGAGAAAGAGACGGCGCTATACAAGGTGTCTAGCGCCATCTCTTTCGCACACTGGAAAACAATGACGTCATGGCAGGCCACCTGGTGTCTATTTAGAAAAACCGACAGATGACATGTAATAGGCGACGATCTGACAATGTTTCTAGTTTTATTCATAGAATTAAATAGTGGTATTGAGGGTACTCCCTTTCTTCTCCTAAAATTGTTTGTCCGAAAATCATTATCCATAACACGTTTGCTATAAACTTCAGTAACCATAATGTTCAAAATCCCGAAATTTTATTTAACATAATTATCTTGAGTTCTAAAAGTATTCTGTCATAATATCGAGTACTATAATAATTGAATCTCCTAATTTTACATGACCTAAAGTCATATGTCCTAAGTATTGTGTTAAATAATGTGTATTATTCCGAATGTTCATTTATAATAAATGTTTTAGTCCTAAAGCATTTGCTAATAATTAGGTTTCAGTGACAGAAACGAATCGCTGTAAATCCGACTCCACGCAGTCTTGTCTGCTCTACCCCTAGAGTGTAATTTAAAATCGCGTAGGCGCGGAGGGGCGAGGCGGCCCGCGAGTTGAGGAGCAGGTGGTTGTAACACTCGCCGCCGCGGCTGAGGCTGGCCGGCTAAGCCGGCCAGCAAGCCGAAGCTGCGGTGGTGAGCGTTAAACCCATCTGCGACGATAAACTCGCGTGGGACCGCCGGAGCCCCGCAGCGCCGGAGCCGTGACAGAAACCATGCCTGCTGCATGTTTGCATGCATGCTTGCTTGCTTGCTTTCTTGCTTGCATGATGCATGCTGCGTGCCTGCTTGCATGCTGCATGCTTGCTTGCATGTTGCATGCTTGCTTGCATGTTGCATGCTTGCTTACATGCTGCATGCAACTGCTTTATTGAGTACATGTATAATATATTTATTTATGTATAATAAAAAAAGAATATTATTATTATGAATAAACATTATGCAATTAGAATTTAGGACTTATAACTTTTATAGAAAAGGTTTTTATGTCTTTTGTATATTATTGATTGTAATATTTATGACAAACGGATTTAGGACTTATTATATTTAGAGGTTTCAATTATATGGCATGTGATATTATGTGATATTAAGTTCGGGTAAATTATCATTCGGACAAATGATGATTAGGACAAAAAAAGTTATGGCACTTTAAATTATGGATAAAAAAGTTAGGTGACACAATAGAGAACCGGTATTGAGAGATGGTTTTCTTCATGAAAAAATACACCTGTCGCATTGTTTGGTACCTATTATAGATTTCGAGAGACATCTAGTTTGATTCGTCACTAGAGCTATTATTTTAATTTGATATTTTCTGGAAAACTATATGATGCAAAATCCAAAATAAATTGAATTATTTATCTTTTATTGGTATTATTAATTGATGTCAAAGTTGTATTTGTCAAAGATTCAATCTAAATATCAATAACATTTGCTTCGGATGAGATTCAATTTAGTTTACGATAGATATTGAATTTTCGATAAAGTTAATAAATAATGGTTGAATTATTTTGTTGATATTGTTGTATTTTCAACTATAATAAAATAATATATTTCATAACCATTTGGTAATGACATATATTTCTGATATTTTTAACAAAAATATTTATTTTATTAATCTCCTATTGTAGTAACAGACCGCTGAATTGTGTGAAAGCCGGAGTCTGATTTGATGTCTGCCTTACCCTTAACGTATTACAGGCGTGATGTAAGGTTATGTTTATCTACATTTATCATCGACTCGTGAGGAGAAGCCTCAAAATGACCAAACCTCTGTATTTAGAACAATTTAGTCTTAAGTCGATGCAAACTACTTTGCTTGTGAGATTCAGACCATATTAATTCTTCAGTTGGTTCATAGATGGCACTGTTTTACTTTTAGTGGGTCTCTACAATTTCATAATAACTTAACTATTTCTCGTAATTTTGTCGATTTGCAGGTATTAACGCGACAAATTATTCATAGTTGATTTTAGTTGCTAAACCAGCTAGTTATAAAAATCTATTGGAATAATATTTTTTGCTCCATTTCACATTTAAATAATTGTTAAAACTGAACAGGACCATGATGTATAGACCGCCCGCACATCAAGCTACAACAGAATCTGTCAAATTTCTAGATAGGTAGATTTTCAACCTTATTCTTAAAGAATACGATTCAAGGTTGATTAGGAAAATTTCATAGTTTCGGATAGCTTAACCTGTCTGTACTGCCTGTACAAAAAGTTCCTAAAAATAAACGGTAGACACGAATATGGCCTAATTCTAGGGTAATAAAGGCATTACATTAACCTAACTTCTAAACGAAACGTCTATTTTTTGTTCAAACTATAATAGCCAACATTATACGCAAACAATTTTACCGGTTAGAAAACATATTAAACCGTCATTAATCGTAAAAGTCACTAACGACTTTAACTTTCCACACTAGGTTACCTAGGCAACCATTAACATCTCGCAAAAGTTACCTTTTGCTACCACAAAATGTAGGGCAAAAGGTCCACTTCGTAAAATGTTACGTTTTCCAGTAAAGTTTACAAGCTTAAAACCAAAAGCAAAACATTTAATTCAAATAGGCCAGTTACAGGCACTATTGAATTTTCAAAAAGCCAAAAGATGAAGCTACAAAAAAACTACAGGCATCATAACTGAGAATGGAGTTGGTAATTGTTGCCCATTCCAAAGTGTAGATCTCAATGGACAAGAATAGGCAAAAAACTCTGCACTTTACTAAAGTCAAGGCAAAATTTACCATTACAAAGTCTTTGGTACATTAGTGTGGCTTCTACAGGTTGTTTATTTTAATAAATATAATTTGGTTCTTCTAAGATCTTTAAAAAAAAAAATGTTTTGTAGCAGAAACTTGTACAACTTATTCAGTTAATCTTACATAGGGACCTCCTTTTAAGTATATTATATACCTGTGCTAGGTGGCACCAAATGGGTCTAAACTTAGTCCCTGGCTTTTACTTTGGCCAAAGGCTAAGTATTGCCATACAACGTGGCAACGCTGCCAGTCTCTTGGGCACATTTCCAGCTGACAGCTTTGAGAAGGATTTTTTGACGCCCTTTTATAGTTTTTAGTTATTTAATTTATTAGTTTGTTAATCGTTGTAATGTTTATAGTTAGGTTCCTTTTATGAAATAAAAGTCTCAACTAAATGGTTGCTTGAAATTATGGCTCGTTGTGTCTCATGTAAATAAATGAATTGAATAGAAGGATCATGTAGAGAAAACCTTTTAGCCGAGGCCAAGCAATTAAAACTATATTTGCATAAAATTGTATGCAATTATTCCATCTAACCCTTTGTTTGTCTTAAAACGAATCTTTTCTCTTTTTTCCAGGTAAGCCATCAATTCCTGAATAACTGAGGACATCCAGTCAGTCCTAAGTATTTTAGACTTAGATCGAAAAAGCGGCAGTCGTTCCAGAAATCCGAAATCGTGTTAAAAAGGATTGTGTGGTTTTATGAAACCACGGTAAAAGTGAAACTTTTTTTCACACTTAACTAAAAAGTTTGGAATAATAACCATTAAGGGTATAAAACGTATAAAACGCGGAGTAGGGATAAAGTGAAAGGCGCTCTAACGAGCGCCTTTCACTTTATCATACTCCGCGGCCGAGCGTCACGCGACATGCAACACACAGACGAAAAAGTTTGAGACGATGTAATAAAAGTTTCACTTTAAAAATCCTTCAATCGCAATGGAACAGTGAACCAGATTTAGAAACAGGGAATGCTAATTCCTAATATTGCATGAAAAAAGACCTTTTGTGGGCATGAGGCCTTTTTGCCTTTTTGTCGCAAGAGAAAAAGATGAAATAACAAAAAAAAATATTTTTACGATGTTTTATGTAGTTGAATATAAAATATGATGAAATATTTATTTAAGTATTAAATTACTTAAATATTTCATCCTTTTATAGAAGCTTTTAGCAAATAGTAATATTGGCAATATAATAGAAATATTTTTAGTCTCACTTGAAAGAACGCGTTCCTGTATTTCTTATTTTTCGAGTTACGTCATCAATGTTGCAAATAAGCAAATTACAATTCCTTCTTTTAACCTCTGCTATTGTTTATTCACAGTAACAGAGTTCAGCACTGATATAGTATTCTGTTTCCCGGCGTCACGTGCGCTGAACGTGTTTGAAAAAGTATAAAATTTTAGAGTGCAGTTACAGTTTAAATACTGTTACAACGTGGGAGTTAAGCAAGACACCGTGTTGTTCTGACGATGTGTCTAGATTTTATTAAGTCCTTTGTTATGTAGGGCTTTTGACTTTACCACAATAGGTATATGCTGCGATTGCTGTGAAGAGAAAATAACAAACGAACATACAAATATTCACCGTTTATTAACAGTAACAGTGAATTCCAAAAAGTCTTTTTTAACTGCTAATTTCCGTTAAAAAACAAATTTTAAAAATTGATCCAGAGCGGACTATCTATTAAAAATACCAGCTGTGCGTTGTCTGGTAGGTAGAAGTAGAGTTGCTATCACATTGGTCTTCCTGAATGACGCCATATTCTCTATTTAAGAGTCAATCAATATCAAGCCAATCCCCCTTATACACTTGACATAATATTATATCAGATTAATTAATAGATATTTATTGTTGCTAATTGTGCCACGTCCTTCAGACCAACGATCTTTGCAGGGTGGCTGGTAGCAACTGGATGAGAGATGCCGAGAATCTCGTTAAGTGGCGTGCGATTGAAGAAGCCTGCAGTGGATTGCTCTAGGCTGATGACAATGATTAATTGTTGTTAAAACAGCTACGCCGTAGCACAGTGCTACGTCGTAACCAAGTAGTGCTGTTGTTGTACGTCAAAAGTGCGACTGCCCACTGCACACCTACACTGCAGGCCTAGCGCGGTGGCGACGGCGAGCGCGAAAAATCAAACATGAAACCGCCGCCTGTGGCCACACTGAAGTAACTAAGGCGGGTGCGACGCGCGATGGGCAAAAGCGATTGAGCGACTTAGCGCGCGGAGGTTTTCAAAAGTTCCTATCTGCGCGTTATGGCCTAGTCCGCAAGCGACCTAATGCGCTGGGGGAAGGAGTGCTTTATATAAATTTAAAAAAAAGACACAGTAATGGACTATCTAATAAAAATACCAAATCCTTTTTCATGGTTTGCATCATCTGAAATACGCCTTAACGCTACAACGCTATTCGCCCGTCACTGCCACCGCACGCCTCCGCATTCGCGCCCGCCACAGGCTCTAGTCACCGCACGTTCAGAAAGGACGCACACTTTGATTACAAACACTAAGTTTAGGTAGGTTAGGTTACTTAAAAAACAGCAAGGAGAAAACAGAAGGAACTACGTCGACTACGCCTTATTACAAAATATTGATATTGTGTACCTTGGACTTTAGGTGAGCTTGTACACTAAAAAGGATCAAATCGACCTAACAATTTATTACTACAAAAACACGCAGTCAATATATGTATCAAAATATTAAATCTCCGGTGTCTCTTTTCGGATAATGACGTCGTAGACAAACAATAAGACGATCGAACATACTATTGCCGAAGATAGTGTTGTGACTTTTAAAGTGAAACTTTTATTACATCGTCTCAACTTTTTCGTCTGTGTGTTGCATGTCGCGTGATGGTCGGCCGCGGAGTAGGGATAAAGTGAAAGGCGCAAAAAATTTTTGTTAAATGTCTATAGTGTGAAAAAAAGTTTCACTTTTACCGTGGTTTCATAAAACCACACAATCCTTTTTTTTAAAGTTTGTTAGATTCAAGGGAAATGGTGGTAATTTGGGCCCAGAATCATGCATTTAAAAATTCATAAATGTTTTATTTAACTTTTATTCATATTTTGTGTTTCGTAGTTTATCTCTGGTAATGTTATTGGTAAACTATATGCCTCCTTTCGGATCGGTCAGGGTTTTTGTTTTAATATATTGTATAAGTAATTATTTACTATCTCAATCTTTATAGCTAGATATATATCATTATCAGACGTCAGAGGCACCAGCACAATCTGTTTGCCCAACCTTACCTTACTCCAAAACTGTCGCCAGAGCGAATTCGCCGGTGTGTCGTATTCTCGAGATGCTCAACGCCCTTCTGACTGCCAACCCTGAATGTGATGTGTTTGTGGATAAATGGAATAAAGTAATGCTTATATGTGTGGTGTTCTGTGTAAAAAACCGGCCAAGTGCGAGTCGGACTCGCGCACCGAGGGTTCCGTACAAACCAAATAGAGTAGGTAAGTAGGTAGGGTAGGAGGTAGTTAGTAAAAAGTGCGGGCGAACCAGCGGACAGCAAATATTAAGTAAAGGAGACGGGCGAGACTACATGTATTTTGGGACCCACTCTTAGAGGTAGCATTCATCATAACAACTTATACGTAGTTGTAAAACGACTAAAGACTATCAGAAAAGTAAATGTTCACAAGATAACCTAAAAATCTTACGATTAAGGTTTTTAACAGTGGAATGACTCCGTAATTAAGATGAATCAAAATATAATAATATTTAAGACGACTCATAAAAGAAGATTCGAATAAACTACTGTATTTCCCTCGCAGTTTTAGTTCTGACTTTACGTGTTTTGCTTCTTGTCATAAGCCAAAACCAGAATTTTTACTTCATTGCCTGTACCTAATTGATGAATCATAAAACTGCTAGACTGCAGCTAGAGACTAAACTGATTACCAACCCTGTAATTAGTTCAATCACTATAAAAACTATGTTGTTACGATTTTGATCCATAAGCGAATTATAGTCAAGCAAAACGATTCTTATTACGCTGAGAGTAGATAATATTGTTTTACATAAATTATAACAGCCAGAGCTGACTAGCTATGCACAGCTATTGAAAAGCAGGGTTTGTTGAATAAAAAAACGATGAGTAATAAATCTTATTTTTTGGTATTTTTACATAGTTTTTATTTTATGCAACACAGACGTTACGATGGCCAAGTTGCTGTCGGGTTTCATTTTCAGGGTCGCAGCTTATCAGCCCCCAACATGAGTGACAAAGGTAGTTGTCTCCTGTTATCTGGAATTAATTAATTATGTTTAAATAAATAAATTCACCTTTATTGTAATAAACATAAAGAGTTCCATGTATAAGTAACAAAAGTGCCTGACTCGCAGAGTGTATCCAGGTCCCCACGAAAAGAAAAACAGAAATGTAATTTGATATGAAAGATAATAATTATGACCTCTGATACCTGTGGAGCGGTATATAAATATTTCAAGACAAAATGCAACAGCCACCCATCTTCCATTTTGATGACTGAAACATCTCAGTAAAATACACTACTTCTACTGCTACCTCGGCTAGTCTTTTACTGTATACTGTTTTAGTCCGATAAAGTATTGGGCAACAGTAAGAATGAGCCTAATATAAGATTACAACAGTATGTATTTATGCATATAAAAGCTAAACGAATCTTAGTTTGTTGTTCAGTTAGATATCCTAAATAAGTTCTTTATTTATGATATAAATACATGTTCTTTTACGAATATACTTACATCACGTGGATATACCCATCTCTGAACTTTTTCAAAGCTCTGAGCACCTTCATCAGAGAGACGACGCCTCCGTAAGAGCGCAAGTCGTAAGAGAAGAAGAAATTAACGCAACGCATGTTTGTGGTTAAAATCAAAGTCCAAATCAAAAGCAACTAATTGTCCAATGTCCAGAGAAGAATGCGGTAGTCTAAGACAGGGTGCATTATCTAAATTTCAAGATGTAAAGGCCAAGTCGTCGAGAATCTACAAAATCGCAATGATAAACATAAAATCCCAGACAAAAATACAAACATAACGATGGACTAGATCATCACAGATCTGACAGTGACAGTAGTGACGGGACTCAATGGATCATCATTGATAACGTTCCTTTATTAGAAATACTATAAAATCGCCACAGTACCATTTTTTTATTATTAGATGCTTTTGCATTGTTAATTGGCGTTTTAATATCAGGTTTGCATGTTATTTTTTATGAATTTTTGACATAATTGAATGTATAAAAACTAAGAGAAAGATCCATTTGTGGTAATAAACCCATGAACAACAACACATGTCATTGGATTGGAACGTAATCGGAAAAATGTTGCGTTTTGTAAGTGCACGATTACTTAATTTTAGTAAATTGAAAATTATTTATAACTTTTGATTCCCGAGTCCTAAAAAATCAATATTTAATAAATAAATATGTCATAAAATTGTAGTTATAATAATTTTATTTTTACACTGGAACGGAGTTTAGTTAATTTTCAGATTCTTTGGGTCCATTTTCGCCAGCCTTCTTTATGTGATTGCTTCTTCGAGCGTAAATAGTAATTTTACTGTTTGGTGTCATATACATATTAATTTGATCCTTATGTATTTTATCAATTTTCTGTTTCATATATTCCATTTACTACATGTGGAAACTTGTAATTGGCCATATTCTGTTTAAACTATTGCTAAATGTCTGCTTAGCTATAAGTTTTCCTAAAAATTAAATAAATAAATATAACATTAATAGACTATTTTCGACATTACTTGCGGGGGTAACACATATGTAGGCATTTTCATTTTCATTTCATTTCCGAACTCCACGCGGGTGAAGCCGCGGGCAGAAGCTAGTTAACCATAAATCTACATCTACACTAATATTATAAACAGGAAAGATTTGTATTTTTGTATGTAACGAATAAACTTAAAACTACTGGACCGATTTCAAAAATTCTTTTGCCGTTAGAAAGCTACATTATCACTGAGTATCATAGGCTATATTTATTACTAGAAAAAAATAGAGATCCTTAGAGACCCTACTAAAACCAACCCAAGGTGTAAAAAAATGAGCCATAAGATGTCTTTCATCGCATGCGCTGCGGAAAGTATTGATGATAGAACAAAAAAATGTTCTACAATATTATAGAACATATTAATATCAACAAAAAACTTCGCAAGACCATATCTTCAACTATTGTAGTTATGTCACTATAACTACTATTTTACATTTTAAAAGTTGATAGAAATGCTGACCGAAATCAGACCATGTTATCCATACCTTAGTATTAATTCTTATCCAAATAATTTATTTCGTATTCCAGACAGTTTCAATACCTGTTAATTACTTTTTGATTTTTGAATTATTGAAATCGTATATTCCATTCAAAAGATATTACGAAATTAAAAATGTCTATATAAACAAAAATTACACGCTGACGCGCCAGTGTGGCTCCACGCAGCGCAGCGAGCAACGCGGCGAGAGAGGGGGCACTGAAGTGTGGGAGAGTGATGTTCGCATAGTAGGTACTCCCATTATGCTATTGATAAATTTATGCCCTCCCAGTATTTGTAATGGTACAAGACTTATGATAAAGGAATTAAGAGACAATGTGATTGTAGCAACTCTCATCACGGGCCCCGCGGCCGGTCAGTTCGCTCACATTCCGCGGATCCCTATGACACCGACGGATTTGCCTAAATCTTTTAAAAGGTTACAGTTTCCTGTAAAGATATCGTTTGCCCTTACAATAAATAAATCCCAGGGACAAACTTTCTCGATGGTTGGCATCGACCTAAGGAAAGAGTGCTATTATTATTATTAAGCCTTTATTGGCAACACCATATACATAATTTAAATTACATAGTCAATAATATGTTTTTTTTTTTACATTCAATTAAATAAAAAATCCTAACATAAAAGTTACATTAATATAAAATTCATTAAATTCATTATTACAATTTATTATTATTACAGTTTTGTTTTTTTTTTAATATTATTGATTAGATTGGGCGTCGGCGTGTCTTTGCGACACGAAGGCCTCCTCCAGCTCTTTCCATTTTGCTCTTGTTTGAGTTAACCTGTGCCACAAAGGACCTGCATGCCTTTTTATGTCATCAGACCAACGTTTTCTTTGCCTTCCTCGTTTCCTCTTTGTTTGGTATCTAGGGGTCCATTCTGTCATTGCTTTCGTCCATTTATTGCTCTCCTCTCTCATCATATGGCCTACCCACCTCCATTTGAGTTTTCGGGTTTTGACAACAACATCTTCCAATTTAGTTATTTTTCTTAGGTCTACAGCTCTTTTTCTGTCTCTTTTTGTGTAACCCAGTATACTCCTCTCCATTGCACGTTGGCATGTTATCAATTTTTGTTGTGTGTTTGCCCAGGTCTGGCACCCATAGGTAAGAATTGGTAATATGCATGTATTGTATACTGTCCTTTTTATTGCAATATTATATTGATTACCTTTTAGCACTTCTTTGAGGGACCAAAATCTCTTCCAGGCATTGGCTACCCGTCTTTCTATTTCTGAATCCATTTTTTTGTTGAAGGCAATTAGTTGGCCCAAGTACACATAGGAATTAACATATTCTATTTCTTCCTCATCACTCGCCGCCTGACCGCCGTCGCGTACGGACGTGCCGCTACCTGCTCGCATTCCCGCTCGCTATCAGTGTGTGTCATCGGTTCGTCGCTTCCCAGTGTCGTGACGTCATCAGTAGTCCCTCGACTACACCCCCGAACAATTGCTGTCTTTTTATTAAGACAGCACTTGCTCATTTGCTTCGGATATTATTCCGATTTAACTTCCTTTGCCCCATCAGGGAAAAGTCCTCAGTTTCGAGGTTCTTGGTGGGAAACCTAACGGTGCCAACGAAACCGAGAGAGGGTGGTGACCCAATCCGCCCGCCTAACCCCTTCAGGGTCTAGGTGAAAAATTGGACTCCGTCGCGAACACATGTGCCGCCGATATACTGTGCTAGTGTTTCCCGTTTTAACAAGTTCCTGAAAGCAAGTTCCTAAGACTGGGGTTGGAGTTGCTACCAAGCCAGGACCTTCGGACTGTGGCTGCGGGAAGGTTGAAACGGGTGAGTCGCTGACCCAGTAAATTCCCTACATAATTGTTCAAGGAATTAGGTTGCTAAGCGCGCTGAGCTTCACTCAAATGTCCGCTAACTTTTAGCCGATGAAATGTCGTCCCTCGACGAGACAGAAAAAGCCCTTTTGCGCTTTTTCTTGCGCATCGTTGCGACAGACCCAAATTTTAAAAAATATGGGTCTGTAATTAATGCTATCCGGCAAACCAGTGATAACGTCACTGACTTCAGTGACGCACTTGAAAGCCCTTTGTCTCCGCCACCTGCCGACAGAGGCTTACCACCAGCCGTCGCCGCCGCGATTAAGGCTACACCAAGACCCATTGTTGTGAAACCCACTGTTTCACAAACAAAGGCCCAGCCCGCACCTGCGTCCATTGTTCCCGTTCCCGAGAACATGGACAAAGGCTTACCGCCAGCCGTCGCCGCCGCGATTCCGGCTAAACCGAGTCCCATTGTTTCGAAACCTTTTGTTTCGCAAACAAAGGATCAGTCCGAACCTGCGTCCATTGTTCCCGTTTCCGAGAACATGGACACAACTGAGCCAGTCTCCGACTCAGAGTCAATTTTAGACTCGTGTTCTGCCGCCTCGTCCTCTGAAGACGACTATCAAGTCGTCGGAAAGGGCAAGAGGAAGAAGGGCAAAAACTCCCAGGCCGCCATGGCTAAAAAGATCGTCGCGCTCCCTTCTGTCCCCTCTCCCGCGGCCTCCCGTCCCACCTCCCCGGTCCCCGTACCAACGTCCGCCGCTGCTCATACCAGCAGGCCAGCCAGCCCTAAGGCTCACCCTTCAGCCGCTTCTTCAAAGAAGCTGAAGCCCCCTCCCCCGCTGTTCATTCAAGACAAAGGGAAATGGACAGACGTGTCCAAAATGTGTGTTGAGCGCCGCATACAATATACAAGCGCAAAAAGCACACAACAGGGCATAAAAGTGGTGGTCCCTACGACCGCTGACTTCAGGGAACTAACCCGTCAGCTGATCGGAAGGCACATAGCCTTCCATACTTACTCCCTTCCAGAGGAGAAGCCCACCCGCGTGGTGATCAGGCGGATCCCGAAGGAGATATCCACGGAGGACATCCTAAATGACCTCCAAGGCCAGGACATCCCGGTCGCAGCCGTCCACCGCCTTCATAAGGCGAGAGGCGGAGTCCAGTACGATATGGTACTGGTCATCTGTGACCCAGTAGAAGGACACCACCCGATCTTCAAAGTGAAGTCGGTATGCTCCCTCACAGGCATCTCAATAGAGAAGCCTTACCGCTCAGCCGTAGTAGGGCAGTGCCACCGCTGCCAGCTGTACGGACACAGCCAAGCCAACTGCCATGCGCCGCACAGATGCGTAAAGTGTCTAGGCGACCATGGTACGGCAGACTGCCCCCGTCCCAAAGACAAATCGCTATGCACGGAGCCACCGAGCTGTGTGCTTTGCGGCCAGTCGGGCCACCCGGCTAACTACCGCGGCTGCCCGAAAGCCCCCAAAGGCTCCTCCTCTAAACTGGCGAAGCGTGCAAACGCCCGCCAGCAGAGAGAAAGTCCATCGGTGAGGCTACCAACTGCACAGATGCCGGAGAGACTCAGCCCTCAGAGGCCCTCTCCCTGGACCTCGCTGAACCACCAGAGAGCCTTCCCGGCACTCGGCAAAGCAAAGTCCAGCCCCATTCCCGGGCTATTAGATGCCCCTGTCCCCACTCCCGTGGCCCAAGCGAGCGCACCGGCGCCCGCTCGTCCCGCGCCTCCCGGCCCCGCGGCCGCGGTCTCCTCTCCTAACGTAACTTTAGAAACGTTAGCAAAGTTAGTCACCCCCGAAGCAGACCGCATGGCGGCAGATCTCAGGGAGGCTAACACTGACGGTGATAAGCTTAAAATTATCCTCAAGTCCCTAATCAAGTTAGGCGAAGCCTTCAGCGGCATTAATCTTTAATTTCAATGGATAATACGAGATTAACGTGTACCAAACCCCGATCCCTTAAATTAGGGTACTTTAATGCCAATGGCATTAGAGGCCAGCGTGATGAAATCGCCACCTTCCTCCGTGACCATCAAATTGATATCCTCCTCATACAGGAGACCTTCCTCAAGCCCAGTCACCGCGATCCGAGAATTGCCAACTATCGCATAGTTCGCAACGATCGGTCACGTTGCCACAAGGGCGGTACTCTAATCTATTATAGAAAGGAACTGCACTGCATCCCCTTAGATCCCCCTCCCATGGAGTCTCTGCTCGAGACTTCAGTTTGTCGACTAGGCATGACCGGTCATCAATCGATCACTATCGCCTCCGCGTACATCCCTCCCGGCGGCACGTCCGAGGAGCACACTCTGTTCACCAAAGACCTTGCCGTCCTCTTCGGCTTGAGTGACTCCGTTATCATAGCGGGCGACCTCAACGCCAAACACCCCGCCTGGAACAGCACGACGACCTCTGCCAGAGGACGTCACGTGTATAACCTGGGTGAGTCCCTCAACTTCGATCCCATCGCTCCTATGGAGCACACTCACTATCCCCACGACCCCGACCAACGTCCGGACGTTCTCGACATAGCGCTACTCAAGAATGTCAACCTTAAGTTGCATTCCATCGAGACTTTACATGAGCTTAACTCAGACCATCGACCAGTGCTCATGCACTTAGTTCCCCGCTCGGGTCCCTCTGACCCCAGCCAGCCCCCGCCGACCCAAGTGATAACCGACTGGAGGAAAGTCAGCGAAAAGCTGAAATCCACCACGTCGCCTCACCTGGAGGCCATCCCCGACCACATTGTCTCAGTCGCAGACACGACGGCCGCCATCAACTCGTTTACAGAACACGTGCAATCCGTACTAAAGGATTGCTCACGGGAAGTTCCAGCAATGAGCGATCAACGCTGGATTCTACCCGCTGACGTACGTGAACTGATAACCGAGAAGAACGCGGCCATCCGTGCCTACAGCAACTTTCCCTGCGACGCGAACAAAGCTCACATGCGTTATTTACAGCGTGCTGTAAAGAAGCGCACTAGTGAGCATCGCTCAGATCAATGGGACAAGACGCTTAGCGAGCTCGAGCCTACCCACCTAGCCTTCTGGCAGCTCCAACGCAAGTTGCGTTCCACCGAAGAGGCTTCGATGCCTCCCCTCACCCGACCCGATAAGAGCGTCGCATTCGACGACTCTGAGAAGGCCGAATGCCTAGCCGACAGCCTGGAGTCCCAGTGCTCCCCCAGCTCTCAACCAGTAGACAAGCGACATCTCGATGAGGTGAACGCATTCGTCGAACGTAAAGGCGCCCTCCCTCCCGTAGAAGACCCTGATGATCCTCTGCCTTCGGTCACAGCTGACGAAGTGCAAGACATCATTAATAAGCTTCAACCGCGGAAAGCACCCGGCTCCGACGGAATCACCAATAGGGTGTTAAAACTCCTCCCCGCTCAGCTCGTCGTGTTAATGGCGGCCATCTTCAATGGCGCCCTGAGCAACAACGCCTTTCCCCAAATATGGAAAGAGGCCACTGTCATCGGTTTCGCCAAGCCAGGCAAACCCAAGTCTGAGCCCTCAAGCTACAGACCTATCAGTCTCCTGAACGCACTCGGCAAAATCTACGAGAGACTTATTTATAAGCGACTCAAAGACTTCGCCGAGGCTAAGAGTCTCATCCCCAACGAGCAGTTCGGCTTCAGGACCGGACACTCCTGCATTCAACAGGCCCATCGCATCGTAGAACACTTGAGCGCTGGCTTCCAGCGTGGAGCGATGACGGGTGTGTTGTACTTCGACATAGCAAAGGCTTTCGACAAAGTCTGGCACAACGGCTTATTATATAAGCTGTACAAACTGGGAGTGCCGGACCGTCTCGTGCTCATCTTACGAGACTTTCTGTCGGATCGCACCTTCCGCTATCGCATCGGGAAGGCACTGTCTTCCCCCCACCCCATTAGAGCCGGAGTCCCTCAGGGCTCCGTCGTCTCTCCCCTTATCTTTACTCTGTTCACCAGTGACATCCCCAAGAGCAAGAAGGCTCAGTTAGCCCTGTTCGCGGACGACACGGCCATTTATTACACTGGCCGCAGAAACGACGCTATTTATAGCACCCTCCAAACCTCAGCCAACGTCTTAGGCGCTTGGTTCCGGAAATGGAGAATCGAGGTGAACCCCGACAAGAGCCAGGCAGTTCTTTTCTCTAAACAGCGTAAAATTAAGCCACCCGCGCTCAGCCCGATCACTATGTACGGTAAGCCTATCCCTTGGGAGAAGCAAGCCAAGTACTTAGGAGTCATACTTGACAACCACTTGTCTTTCGCGGCGCACATCAAAGCAGCTCGCGACCGAGCTGCGTTTGCTATGGGTAGGCTTCATTTCATGATTTCGGCAAAAAGCAAGTTGTCACTCAAGTGCAAGTTGCGCCTTTATACCGCGGTGATCCGCCCGATTATGACGTACGCTTGCGTCGTGTACGCTCACACCAAGCCTAAGTACATCCATAGGATGCAAGTTTTACAGAACCGGTTCTTACGTAGAGTCACGGGAGCCCCTTTTTATGTCCGTAATGACCGTCTACACGTAGACCTTAGAATGCCCACCGTCCTTCAGTTTATGAAACGTCTTTCGAAGCGTTTCTTCGATAACGCCATTAAACACCGTAATCCCCTGATCGCAGCGGCCGCCCGTTACGAACCCTCGCGCATTAGTACAGTACGCCGTCCTAGGCATACCCTTGTCACTCCAGATGATGCTATCACCCTCCTCCAGGAGAGTAGCAAAGAGACTAGCACTCTTAAAAAGTTCCGACTCAAACCGCCGTCTTTCCGACCTCGCCGTCGAGGTCCGTCGCGACGTCCCGGTCCATGCCCTCCCCGAACCTCGCTCGAGCCAGCCCGCGATGCTGTGCCAGTAGTTTTAAATCAGCCCCTAAATAATGATACCATTCAGATCCAGCCTGTCCCCATGCAGTCTTCCCCCAGCGACGCCCTAAGCCGAGGTTCGTACCCCACAGGGGGTGCCCTTAGCGTGCAGTCGCTTAGTTTGTAAGTTTTTATGCCCTGGCTGGAGCCCTTACTCTAAAGGCACCCACAGGATAGTCCGGTTAAGCAGACGACAACCTCATAGGTTGAACTGCGAGATGCCATTCAAAAAAAAAAAAAAAATATTTCTTCCTCATCAAATAAGATCTTCGTGTATTTATAAATTGAAAAAATTTTAATCAGTAACATCGTACAAATTAATATTATTTTTAAAACTAGATAACTAAAATAACAACAAATTATAAAAGGGCGTCAAAAAACTCCTCCTCAACGCTGTCAACTGGTAACGTGCCCAAGACACTGGCGGCGTTGCCACGTTGTATGGCAATACTTAGCCTCTGGCCAAAGTAAAACCCAGCCCTTGGGTCACGGGAAGTGTCAACTAGGCGTTTAGATATTTCCTTGAAAAGGCTGTGAGCACTCGGACCCCACGGCCCCAGAGTTTCAACCCCAAACGGCTCAAAAATATAGTTACCACAAAGGTTACTATATTTACGCCGCTTGAGGTTCTCCGCAGCCGCAGCGGCAGCGCCTGTACAGCACGATGAGCTTGGAAGATGTGATGGCGCAAGAGTATCGACGCAAGTTGCGTCCCACACTAAAGGCCTACCCATCTTCCAAGGAAACAAAGACATGCCGTCCGGTCTTTTGCCATCGTCGCGTGCCAAGCCATTGGGTTCTAAGATAGCTGGAACGCCGACGGTAACAAGAGCTCGACGGATGATGTCATTTATGTTCGCGTGCCGCGCAAAACGTCCCGCACTTCGGTTGCATGACAGGCCGTGGTGTCCGAGGCTGTTGACAGCTTCACCACAGTGACAGCGATGAGGAGAGCAGCAGGCGGCACCAAGACGTAAAGAAGCAGCGAGGCGGAAGGTCGTGTCGTCGAACAAAGTGCCTATGCTCGACGATGGCAGTGCGAGAAGCCAAAGACCCGACTCCCACTCACCCACAGCCAGCAGTCGCGCACGCTCAGCAGTAGTAGCAGACGTGTTGAGTAAATTCTCCTGAACTATTCTGCAGAGCGGCTCGTCCCATCGTCTCTGGGATAATGGATTGTCGGGTTTTTCAGTATTACGGCAAGCGAGTTTCCAAGCATCGATAGCCTCGGAGAAACACGGCACATCTAAATCAATCAGTGTGGAAGCCAGGATATTCCTGATTAATTTTTCAGTGCCGTAGACCGAGGATATGAATGCAGGTAAACTAATACTAGAAATTTTGCGGACGCCGAGTCCTCCCATACGAATAGGAAGACTTGCTTGTGCCCAAGCTCGGTCGTCCAAAGCCACATTTAAAATGGATGTTAGAGTATGTCTGATAATTTGATCCATGTTGTCCAAGAGATGTGTGTGCTTCCATAAAGGGGAAGCACGAAGGAAGTATGTTAATTTAGGGCCGAAACAACAGTAACGAATTAGGGTGATAGCCGAATGCATGTTAATTTGGAGCAATCTTTCCGAAACATCATTAAAATTTTGAATCTTTTCCTCTATAAAATCGGGAAAAGAATTTTCAAGAATTGGAGACCCGAGGAGACGAAGAGAACTTTTCTCAATAATTTTAATGTCAGGGGCTATTGCGTTAAATTTGGAAATAGTCGGTTGTCTGTCGATACTGTCCTCTACAAATAATTCGCATTTCGAAAGATTTAGGTCAAGGCCAATGGAATGAAATTCATTTTTTAAGAAATTTAGATCATTTAACACGGTATCTACATCGCCTCCCAAGGTTCCATCATCAAGATACCAAACGTTAAATTTAGAATTTAGTTGACGGACAATTGGGTGAATAGCTAAACTAAAAATCACTGGCCCGAGGGGGTCACCTTGTTGACAGCCAACAGCAGATTCTAAAAGGTTGTCGTGATAAAGTAATTTTGAAGGGTGTCTGTAACATTGCCAAAGAAAACTATAAATTTGGGGTAGTTCATTTTTAGTTTCTGTTAACAAGGTGTCTCTATTTACTGAGTTGAAGGCATTCTTTATGTCAACCTTCAGAATGACCTCACCTTTGCCAGAATTTAGGTAGGTCGACAAAGCGTGTACGGCAGCCTCACAGCCCCCTTTAGAGCCGTAACCTAGCTGTAGGGGCTGAAATTTTTTCGAAACAGCCTCACCATAAAATTTACAGCAAATCTTGGCTGCCATACGACGGTAGACAGTTCCCACGGCAATAGGACGAATGCCGCCATCCCGCTTACGCAGGGCACATAAATTTGCCCCGTATAGGACGTCGATGACGGCCTCGTTCACTTTGCCGGAAAGCATGAGGTTAATCAAAGCTGTGAGTTCCTTCAAGAGTAGCTCACCAGCTTCCCCGGCGCCTGAACAGATAAGGTCCTTTAGGTGTTGAGGACTTAGGCCGTCGAGGCCACCGGCGGAGCCGCTCCGGAAGGAGCAAACAGCTGTAACCACCTCTCGACCTGTAATAGTGAGGGAGTGTATGTCAGAATCAGGGGGGTCGGGAAAAGAAAGGCCATCCGCTGGGGCAGGGTGTTTGGTCTCCAGAGCTGCGAGTGTTTCTGGGGAGCACGGTGCCAGCACATCGCTACTGAAAAGAATCCTGGCTGCTCCACTAATGTCACCTTCCCCTAACTTGGTTTCCACCAAATGGGATATACCTCTTGAAGAGGTATATCTCTGCGTCGGTAATTTGGTGTCTAAATCTTGAGCCGAAATATTACAATTTTCTTTAATTTGTGGTGTCAAAGATTTTTTGTTTGCCAAATTTTTTTGCACGTGAAGAATTCGATAAGGGAAGGTGAGCAGTTGTTCCCAAGCACTTAGCGAGTTCTCCCGGACGGCAAGGCGCACGCAACCTGCTAGGTTTTGCGCTACAAGTGGTCTAGCGCCCCGGGGAACTCGCTTTAGTATAGGAACAGAGTTTTTGAATTTTGACAGGGTTTTCCAAAGTGGGTCGAAAGAAGATATGTCCTGTGTTGTGGGTGAGGGTGTTAAAACAGGGTCTGAAGTAGGTGCATTTTGAAGTTTATGTACTTTTCCAATATGTACATTCAGACCCCGCTTACCTTTAAAAAACCGTGCTTGGGTACAAAGCGGGCATCTCTCCAGGGTGGTCAGCGATGTTGAAGATAGACATGCACTATTACCCACCACATCGCTGCTGCTATTATTCATAAAAAAAGACTTAACAAAATAAATATAATAAACTAAATTAATATGAAAACACTGAAGTAACACTTATATTAAATAAAACGAAGGCGGCAGTGGCGTTGTCTTGAGGGGGCTCTGGGCGCTTCGCCGCCAATGCATACATTGAGGCGCAGCCTCGGCAGCAGCTCCAGGTGCGCCAGGTGTCACGTGCTCAGCTCAGCCTGTTAAGCTCCAGCACTTATCTTCAATCCGGGTTGTTTCAAACGAATTTCTAATTAATTTTTCGTATCCAACGGAAAAGCCCCAAATGGGCTGGATCTCCGATAGAGCTCTGAGCTTCAATATTGCAGTGGCGCTTGGGACCACAGTATATGATGTAAAACTGTAGGAATCGGCAGAAGACGCCGATAAAGATCTGCTTCTATATCGTGCAAAATTAATTATTAGAATTTATTTTGATAAAACGAAAAATGTTGATGTGTCATCTTGACATTCCTCATCTACTGTGATACTTATTTGGGATTCGTTTGTTATTATCTTGGTCTTTGTTTTGTTTATTGTTAGTCCTACTTTTTTGCTTTCACTTGACAAATCTTCTCAAGGAAAGAGTGCTATACTCATGGGCAATTGTATGTTGCTCTTTCTCGAGTAGGATCTCCTGAAAATCAATATGTTTTGTTACCACCTACAAATACCACTGCCACCATAGTGTACAGTGAAGCTTTATGATAAAATATTACAAAATAAAAATGTTAAAAACTTAACATTAAATAAAGAAAAAAGTACACCCCTTATAAAGAAAATATATAAAACAACAAAAAAAATATACCCTTTCTTTTTAATTATGAACATTTGGAAATATTGAGTCAAGTACGTTTTAATTAGCATACTTATAAGTTAAATTATCTTTATTTATCCAATAATGTTTCAAAAAAATGTCCACCCGTGCGAAGCTGGGACAAGCAGCTAGTATATAAATAAAATATGAAACGCAGCTTAAAAGTTAGTCGTTTCAAACGTACCTAACCGAAATCCTTTACCTACACCAATAAAAATACGTATCATTGTACCAACAGGTTACCAAAGGTATAACCACGAGGGTCAGCCCATGAATAATAATTAATTAATTCTTTATTGTGTCAAAACACCCGACGTCCGGTTACTGAACACAAAGAATAGAGTAATTAATGTGATTTATGTAGATTGTGGTTAAATTTTAATAATGTATTTGTCGTAGTGAGGTGATTTTATTTCGTTAGACACGGTCTTCATGTGGGCAGAACATGGGTTTCGTGCTATGAAAACACACACTACACTGCTTTTAGCGAACTAACAAATTATTTGAAATTACAATCCAACACAATAACACAAGGCACCATGAATCGGGGTACAGTTCCGGGACGTCTTGACTCCGCCGTGATCAGACACTCTCTGTCCTCCTTGCAGCGAACTCGAAACATCTCGACTCTGTAGAAGCGCGCTTAGGTGTGGGTAGACTGGTAAGTAGGTCGCCTTTGGCGCGCTTTCCCGATTGATGCCATTTTCTGTCCGCAATAATGACTGGATCCGACATATTTTATATATTAATAATAGGCATTTGGGAGTTACTTATTTCTTTATGTACATTATTTACTACAAATAAAAAATAAAAAATGGCGTCAAAAAAATTCGTCCGCATTGCTATCAATTGGAAATGTGCTTAGAAGCCTGGCAGCACTGCCACGTTGGATGGCAATGCTGATTCTTTGGCAAAAAAAGGCCAGCACTCTGGTCAGGACTCAACCAATCGCTTGAAGATATCCCGAAATACTAAATGGTTACTGACACCCCATGGCCCTAGTGTTTTAACCCCAATCAAATAAATTGAAACCAAACCGATTTTTTTTTCGAAAAAACCGTTCACAAGCCTCAGAATTGTCAAGGAGTTGGTCAGAAAGTTGAAGTTCCAAAACGCAGATACCCATAGAGAAGAACGGGCATGAAACTCAAAGACAACAATAATAACACCCCTCTTTTTTGGTCGGGAGTTAAAAAAAACATAAGAGCGTCGTACACGTCTCACTTTCACAGATAACCAGGAGTATTTTACTACATTAGGTATTTACAGATCTGTTTTTAACCCCCGACCAAAAAAGAGGGGTGTTATAAGTTTGACGTTTGTATCTGTCTGTGGCATCGTAGCTCCTAAACGGATAAACCGATTTTGATAAAATTGTTTTCTTTTGGAAGCTGTTTTAATCGAGTGTTCTTAACTAGGTTTTAAGAAAATCTGCTCAGCTGTTTGAAGATCATCTGTTATAGAACTAACCAAATACTAATTTGATTGCCATTGTACAATATTAACATAGCGCTATAACAATGCAATTAATTAAATACACAAAAGCGCCCTTATTTCTCAAATAATAAGGAACCATGCCTATGTTTGTTTGTATTGCCTAATATTAACTTTAATTAACTTTAAATCTGGACGTGACAATTATTTCTTGTTTAAATGTCATCAGTATGAGTTATCGACGCAATAATTCATTTATCGTTGACGGTAATTGATTTACAGTGGTGTAGCATACCAGGCAGCGCATAGTGCGAATTATTGTGATGTATTTTCTGTGAAATAAGAAGGCTTATTTAAGAGAATTCTACAGTTTTCTGGCTTGTTCTATTGTGACCACATCTTTCGAATTCTCTACTCTACTCTTGATTTGGATATGGGAATTTGTCTCACGAGAATATAGTACTACAAATTATTCAATGCCTAGGTCTACCCTTGTTTCATCGAAATTCATACAACCACTAAGCGAGAAAAGGTAATAGACAGACCGATTGACAGACAGACAGTTTGTACTATTATTGTGGAAAGTATGGAATAAGTATTTGATTGCTGCCACCAAACTTATTATATCATTCACTTGAAAAACCTTCTCAAAACGGCAACAAGCCACAGATTTATAACCAAACCAACGTTGTATTAAAACATAACAATGCTTGCAATTCTACTTTCCACGCTATGCTTTGCTAAAATCAACTGTATCTTTACTCCACAAGTTTCACTATCCGTTGCTGTAGGTTTTGCCACTTTTGCACGGAAATTGGTTGTAGTTCTGTCTGTAAGAAGAATTGTGACGTTCGTTGAGGGACTCGGAAGAATACTTTTGTTACAAGTCTGGAGGGACAATCAGACGATTGTGGAGACTGATCGAAGAGTCTGTTTTTTTGTGTTGTTAAGCGCCACGGTAGACCGCGAAATTCAAATTTTCTTACGTGTTCTGCTATTTGCAGGTCAGTATCAGGTCCTATGTTGATTAAAATAATAATTTCATCTGCCTCTGCCTAGCCTTTTCCCAAACTAACTTGGGGTCGGTTTCCAGTCTAACCGGATACAGCTGAGTACCAGTATTTTACATGAAGCGACTGCCTATCTGACCTCCACAACCTAGTAACTGGGTAATACGATACCCCTTGGTAAGACTGGATGTCAGACTTTTGGCTTCTGACTACTCGTCTACGACTGTCAAAGATCTACAAATGACAGCCTCGAGTACGTAGAAAAGATCCCTTAAAGATCGACCCGTGCGGCTGTTATTATTTAGCCACGAGCTCCTCAATTAAAATAATAATTTGCGACCGATTAAAATAATAATTTGCGACCGTAAAAATATGGTTTTACAGAGCTCTAATAATTGAAATCACAATCAATACAACCCTTAGTTAATTTAATGCCATTGAATGAATTTTTCATGAAATAGGCTCTCAAACATCGCAATCTGCGATTTTTGAAAATAGTGCTATTTTTTCGTGTTGTCTAATAGCAGTGACTTTAACTAAGTCACTGCATATTATTATTTAACATCTTCACAGATGAAACGAAGGTTACGTTTGGCAAAATTGGTCGTGGGTTTCTATATTCATTACAGACTCCATGCCAATAGAGAAGTAGATCCCGGCTGTTAATTCTAGATTTTGGACTGCCGTTACAAGTTACCAGATGCAGAAGTCTATCAGCCACTCCTGCGAAGGGGTCTATGTGACTCTAGAACTGTGAACCCCATAGTTGAGAAAGAGCTGGGCAGATGACGATAAAAGTTCAAAAGTGACGTGGTCACTAACACTATCAATTCACACTGGGAACAGGATATTTACCATGTTTTGTTATCAAGAACTTGAAACAATTAGTAAAAATGGTATTATATTCGGTTTCCAGTGTTATTGATTGATGATTATGATTGTGCTATTTTAGTGTAAATTTTTTGGTTGTTTTATAATCATAGGCTTACTTGACTGTAAGTAAATCTATACATCTTTAAAAATAGATAAAATTGTAGTGTCTGTTTGTAATATTAAAATAACCTCTTTTTACTACATGCACATGAATGTATATACGGTACTTATAACAATATAATATTTTTTACAATTTTTGTCTGTCTGTTTGTTCTGGCTAATCTATGGAACGGTTAGACCGATTTTAATGGGACTTTCACTGGCAGATAGCAAATGTAATAAGGAGTAACTTAAGGTACTTTTACTTTAGAAAAAAAAAATGAAATAAAATGAAAAAAAAAATTACACAAAGTTATATTTTTGTTAAATTACACGAGGACGAAGTCGCGGGCACAGCTAGTAGTAGGTAAGTAAAATGTCTTCCAACCCATAAAGAAAGCCATCCAAACCACGGGCACCACTATCGCTACAAAAAGTAACACCTGGTTTTCACCTTACCTCCATAATCTGTAACAAAATTATTCACCAACCACCGTATTATGCTAATCAAGTTGGTCCCAGCTGAAAGGTAATGAAAATGCTCTTGTATTCCTCCCCTCTTCTTAACAATATGGATTATGTAGAGGAAACACTGTATTGTTTGCTTTTTGTTCCGTTATAGGCTGACGCCTGATTTTACTCGAGTTTCGGATTTGCATATTTATTTGGGAGGAAATCATGAGCCGTCTTATTCATTATCTGCTTAGCCTTTTGAGCCATGAACCAACTGCTTACTTAAGTCCCACAATCCTGTTATTTTGTAATACGATACCCCTTCGTAAACTTAGACTGTTACCTACGGGGTAACTTCCATGATAATCAATTACAGTGAGCTCCCGATATTTCGACGCTGTTGCAAGCGCTATGATCGCGGGATGACAAACCTTTGGTAAGACTGGTTGTCAGACTTGCGCTATGATCGCAGGATGACAAACCTTTGGTAAGACTGGTTGTCAGACTTGCGCTATGATCCCGCGATGACAAACCTTTGTTAAGACTGGTTCTCAGACTTGCGCTATCATCGCGGGAAGACAAACCTTTGGTAAGACTGGTTGTCAAACTTGCGCTATGATCGCGAGATGACAAACCTTTGGTAAGACTGGTTGTCAGACTTTCGCTATGATCACGGTATGACAAACCTTTGGTAAGACTGGTTCTCAGACTTGCGCTATGATCCCGCGATGACAAACCTTTGTTAAGACTAGTTGTCAGACTTGCGCTATGATCGCAGGATGACAAACCTTTGGTAAGACTGGTTGTCAGAGTTTCGCGCAACTGAATTTAACAACTGTCATTAATCTACCAATGTTAGCCGGGACAAACGGCTTTACGTGTTTTCCTATGCACGAAGGAATCTCGATATGTAACCCATTCGACCTCGGCAAGCTGTTATTATTTAGCCACGAGCTTCTCAACTAAAATTCAATATTCAAATAATAATAAAAGTTAATAATACTTCTTTCTACACACAAGAAGCCCGAAGGAAATAATAAAATTTTATTGCTAGTCCCCGACATGTATTTGCAAAATTAATATCAGCTTGCACTAGCCTTTACGTCCGACCTTGTCCGCTTTTCGTTTGATTAAATTATTTTATCTGTTCTATTGAAGTAACGACTGCACTCTAGTTAATTGGAGTTGTTTTTACAATAATATTAAAGCTTACGTAAAGTTTTTATTTTGTGAAAAGCATTAGTGGACAATGGAAGAATAAAATATTTTTGAGCGATCACAACAATGTTTTAATGTCTGCTATACAAGCTGTTGTTTTGTATTTCAAATTCAAGGAGGTAACTATGCTAATGATTCTTGACCCGAACGAATCAACGATAAAATGGATAGGTTTTTTTTTTCCCTTATTTTCGGAAATCGGTAACTGATCGGATGTTAATGAAAGGAGGCTGGCGAAAATGGACCCAAAGAATCTAAAAATTAACTAAACTCCGTTCCAGTGTAAATATAAAATAATTATAACTACAGTTTTATGAGATATTTATTTTTAAAATATTGAATTTTTAGGACTCGGGAATCAAAAGTTATAAATATTTTCAATTTACTAAAATTAAGTAATCGTGCAATTACAAAACGCAACTTTTTTCCGATTACGTTCCAATCCCATGACATGTGTTTTTGCTCAAGGATTTTCTTACTACAAATGGCTCTTTCTCTTAGTTTTTATACATTCTATTATGTCAAAAATTCATAAAAAATAACATGCAAACCTGATATTAAAACGCCAATTAACAATGCAAAAGCATTTAATAAAAATGGAACAATGGCGATTTTATAGTATTTCTTATAAAGGAACGGTATCAATGATGATCGATTGAGTCCCGTCACTACTGTCGTTATCAGATCTGTGATGATCTAGTCCATCATTATGTTTGTATTTTTGTCTGGGATTTTATGTTTATCATTGCGATTTTGTAGATTCTCGACGACTTGGCCTTTACATCTTGAACTGAAGATAATGCACCCTGTCATAGACTACCTACCGCATTCTTCTCTGGATATTGGACAATGAGTTGTTTTTGATTTGGACTTTGATTTTAACCACAAACATGCGTTGCGTTAATTTCTTCTTCTCTTACGACTTACGCTCTTACAAAGGTGTCGTCTCTTTGATGGAGGTGCTCAGGGCTTTGAAAAAGTTCAGAGATGGGTGTATCCACGTGATGTAAGTATATTTGTAAAAAAACATGTATTTATATCATAAGTTAAGAACTTATTTAAGATATCTATCTGAACAACAAACTGAGATTCGTTTAGCTTTTATATGTATAAATACATACTGTTGTAATCTTATATTAGGCTCATTCTTACTGTTGCCCTATACTTTATCGGACTAAAACAGTATGCAGTAAAAGACTGGCCGAGGTAGCAGTAGTGTATTTTACTGAGATCTTTCAGTCATCAAAATAGAAGATGGGTGGCTGTCGCATTTTGTCATGAAATATTTATATACCCCTCCACAGGTATCAGAGGTCTTCGACCTCTATATCATCTTTAGACATTTCTGTTTTTCTTTTGTTACTTATGGAACTCTTTATGTTTATTACATTATAGGTGAATTTATTTATTTCAACATAATTAATTAATTCCAGATAACAGGAGACGACTGCCTTTGTCACTCATGCTGGGGGCTGATAAGCTGCGACCCTGAAAATGAAACCCGACAGCAACTTGGCCATCGTAACGTCTGTGTTGCATAAAATAAAAACTATGTAAAAATACCAAAAAATAAGATTTATTACTCATACTTTTTTTATTCAACATACCCTGCTTTTCAATAGCTGTACATAGCTAGTCAGCTCTGGCTGTTATAATTTATGTAAAACAATATTATCTTGTCTCAGCGTAATAAGAATCGTTTTACTTGACTATAATTCGCTTATAGATCAAAATCGTAACGACATAGTTTTAATAGTGATTGAACTAATTACAGGGTTGGTAATCAGTTTAGTCTCTAGCTGCAGTCTAGCAGTTTTATGATTCATCAATTAGGTACAGGCAATGAAGTAAAAATTCTGGTTTTGGCTTATGACAAGAAGCAAAACACGTAAAGTCAGAACTAAAACTGCGAGGGAAATACAGTAGTTCGAATCTTCCTTTATGAGTCGTCTTATGTATTATTATATTTTGATTAATCTTAATTATGGAGACATTTCACTGTTAAAAACCTTAGTCGTAAAATTTTTAAGTTATCTTGTAAATAGTCGTATATCTCTTTTCTCCCAACTTTTCAGTCTTACTTTCCATTTACTTTTCTGATAGTCTTTAGCCGTTTTATAACTATGTATAAGTTGCTATAGTGAACGCTACCTCTAAGAGTGGGTCCCAAAATACATGTAGTCTCGCCCGTGTCCTTTGGCAAGAAGATAGATTTCAATCTGGGGAAGGACATAGGCTATATATGTTTACGCTACGACCAATAGGAGCGGAGCAGTAATGAAAATTGTTGCGAAAACGGGAAAAATGTAACGCAGACGAAGTTGCGCGGGACAGCTAGTCAAGATATATATCAACGATGATCTACTTGTTGCAAGTGTGGACTGCTCAAGATGAGTTTTTGAGTTCGATTCCCAGGGTAGGCAGTGTTATTGGGGTTTTCTATCAGGAATTTCTAAGTAGCTATCACGGAATCTAGATTTGGGTCCGGTTGATAGCAATAGGCTTGCCCCAATGGTTAAATTTTAAATTGTTTTATCACCACCTCTGTTAAGGTAGTATTCGACCGATTTTTGTATCAAATTATCCTAGCCAAATAATAACGAGCCAGTGTAAAACATCTCTTAACGAAGCCGAAAGGCACTGGTTCTACCTGTCATTGCGAACATTTTTTTTTCTACACTATACCTGGGAACCTTTTAGTTACGGAGATATTAGGGATCAAAGTTCCAACTTTTTTGACAAGTATATTTTTAAATACAAGTTTTTAATGTAAGATTTTTACTTTAAACACCTCCACGACCCCCGTACTATTCAATCCGTCCATTAGCACAGTGTTTTGAGTGCGTTACATTGAGATCTATCACAAAACATGATTTTACACCCCCCAAAAAAAAATCGTTTCCCAGCAATAATTTTTGCGTAAAGTTGAGTTGAGTTGATGAGGTGATTTACACGGTGTATACACCGTGTAAATCACCTCATCACAAAGCCGTCAACCAAGCATTCTGTACATGAAACTAAGTCACTTTACGCAAAAATTATTGCTGGGAAACGACTTTTTTTTGGGGGGTGTAAAATCATGTTTTGTGGTAGAACTCAGTGTAACGCACTCAAAACATTGTGCTGATGGACAGATAGAATAGTACGGGGGTCGTGGAGGTGTTTAAAGTAAAAATCTTCCATCAAAAACTTGTATTTAAAAAAAATACTTGTCAAAAAGTTGGAACTTTGATCCCTAATATCTCCGTAACTAAAAGGTTCCCAGGTATGGTGTAGAACAAAAAAATTATCGCAATGACAAGGAGAACCAGTGCCTTTCAGCTTCGTTAAGAGGGGTTTTACACCCTTTATATAAACTCCACCCTAGGCAGCATCATCGCTTCACATCAGGCGAGTTGCGGCCAAACGCCAGTCTATTATTATACAAGTGTTGTTTTGCATCCTCGTCAAAATTCAGGAAGTTCTCATAAAAGACATAAATAATCAAAATTAATTACGGTACCTAGTTATTTATTAATAAACACTGATTATTTTGGTTGTTTAAGTTTGTCAGTATTACAGAATAACCCCCTTAACGTAGTTTAGGGAAGAAGAAATTATCGAATTAACGTTTATGATTGATTGTATGTGTGAAAGCGCGGTTATTGATTGAGGATCAGACAGGCCACGTTTAAAACACGGGTTGTTCAGACTTTACGAAAATAAGAAAAAAAGTGAAAATTACCTACTCATTTTATTATTGATTCGGATCGAGAATCATGAGCATAGTTACCTACTTGAATTTGACGAGGATGCAAAACAACACCTTGTGTTAAAAAAAAAACTCACTCTTTTGTCCATAGGCTAAAAATTTAGAACGCCACAAGCTACGATACTGATATATTTCTTTTGCCTCGTCCATGTTCATACACCCAGTACCGAGCTACCTGAGTACCTACTACGCATCTAACCTTTTTGAAGAAAATCACCAATATGCTCTAACGTGTGTCCTACATCTATATCTGTCAATGTAATCTGCGCCGCCGGCAGCATAAAATATTGCTAGTGCCAAACCAATCACATTTTGTTCATTCCGTGTGAAGATTAGATTACGATTATTCGTAAATGTCAGATTCAACGAAGATTTTCTTATTTGGGTAAAAGGAATTTCGATGTGTATTTGTATTTGAGGTAACCTCAAATACATAACCTCAAATACAAACCCTGCTAAGCCCAAAAAAATTCGTTTAGAATCACCATCTGCCTAGCCTACCTATGTTGGAGTCGGCTTCCAGTCTAACCGGATGCAGCTGAATATCAGTATTTTACGGTAAGCCACTACCTATCAGACCACCACTATCCAATTACTTACTTTGACGACACGGTTGGCGCAGTGGTTGAGCGTTCGACTGCTGCGCTACGTGTCGCGGGTTCGATCCCCGCACGGAACAAATATTTGTATGGCCTACAGATAGTTGTTTCGGGTCTGGCTGTTTGTGTATGTGAGTTTAAATGTTTGTAAACGCACCCACGATACAGGAGAAATTCCTAAGTGTGGGGCAACGTTTAAAAAAAAAAAAAAAAAATTAGTACTGGATAATACGATACTCCTTGGTAAGATTGGTGTTGGACCTTCAGGACCCTGACTACCTATTAAGACTTTGAAAGGTCTAAAAATGACAGCGAGAACCGTTGAGCTTAACATGCTTTCCTCCGTGGCACCCATAGGTGGTAAGTGGTTATCCATCGACGGACCACCTAGGCAAACACGGCTTAACCTAAAAATCGACTCGAACGGAATTTATTATTTAGCTACGAGCTCCTACTCCAGTAATAAGATACCTTAGGTATAAAATTAAGGATGGTATTTAAAAGTACTTCAATTTATTCCCATTTCATTTACCTAATTTTGCCTATGTTCCACCAAATATACTGAATGTGCACCAAAATATGTTCATTAAAATATGTCATAACGAGCATCTATTTAACAACTGTTGCAAATTTGTAAAAATAGTAATCCACCTAATTTTAAAAACAAGCATTTATTTTTTTAGTTTTACGACGTAGCCCCGCTACGCGGGGCTCCTATTTCTGTCTACAGGGTTTAAAGTAACCTAACACGAAGGGGAGGTCGGTGTCTTAGTTCGCTCGCTCCGCTCGCTCACTAGACCCCGCCATCCCCTTCGAATCTAAGCTGTCCAAGTCGGGGTGCCCCAAGAAGTCAGGAATATTTGGTGCACGATCAGTATTTTTCGGGGAAGAATAAAATAGTTATTGTTACAATAGAATATTTGCAGCGCACTACAATAAAAAAGTGTTATATTTTGGTGTTAATTTGGAATTTGTTTGATGTAACATATTTTGTTGGCCGAGTAGTTTAATTATAGTAAAACAATTAAACGGGTTTAAGATCAATATTTTAGAAATGCATACATAGATGTACCTTTAGATTTTTGGTGAACACAAAAATATTATACTAAAATTAAATTGTGGCTAAATAATTACAGAAGCACGGGTCGATCTTTAAGGTTAAGCTACCATGCTTGCCGAGGTTGGTCCGCGGGTGACCATAATAAAATTACATCCCGAGTTTCCTCCGTGCCTCGGAAAGCACGTTAAGCCGTTGGTCGCGGCTGTCATTTGTAGGCCTTTGACAGTCGTTACGCGTATTCAGAAGCCAAAAGTCTGACATCCATTCTTACCAAGGGGTATCGTATTACACAATTACTGGGTTGTGGAGGTCAGTTAGGCAGTCGCTTCATATAAAATACTGGTACTCAGCATCCGGTTAGACTGAAAACCGACCCCAAGATAGGTTGGCTTGGAAAAGGCTAGGCAGATGATGATGATTTAAAAATAAATAAAAAACTCGTTACATAACTAAAGTTTGCTTCACGTTGATAACTTAATCAACGCATACCTAAATTCCTAAACTAGTTAGTTCTTATGAGCAGCCGCAGCACATTCAAACAGATATTTGTATCCTCATTCTACAGAAACACATTACGTTAACCCAAAACTTGAGTCCCAAAGGTTATCAAAATAACTTCCTAAGACTTTGATTACAGTTATGTATGATAAGTTTGGCTATTGCATAAGGTACTTACGGTCTTTTCATGAGGAAATCTCATGAGGAAAGCTTTGAGTATGAATGAGGATTGAAAAAACCGGCCAAGTGCGTGTTAGTCTCGCGCACGAACGGTTCCATACCATTATTTATAATAAAAACGAGCAAAAAAAACACTTTTTTGTATGGGTGCCCCCTTAAAAATATTTATTTTATTCTGTTTTTAGTGTTTGTTGTTATATCGGCAACAGATATACATAATCGGTAGAAATTTCAACTGGCTAACTATCACGGTTCATGAGATACAGCCTGGTGACAGACGGACGGACGGACGGACAGCGAAGTCTCAGTAATAGGGTCGAGTTTGATCCTTTGGGTACGAAACCCTAAAAAAGTAGGGTGAGGCCAAGGAAACGATGCATGGACTCTGAAGGATGATATGACTCGAAAGTAGGTGACGAGTAATAGAGAAGTATGGAAGAAAAAGACATGCTGCGCGGAACCAAAATAAATTGGGATGATAAGAATGGTGTTGATGACTTACGGACTTCTCATACTTACTTATACTTGGAAACGTTATATGGCAGCCTTAATACAAGGTGTTCTTTTGCATTCTCGTCAAATTCAAGGAGGTAACTATGCTAATGATTCTCGTCCCGAATCAGTTATAAAATGGGAAGGTAATTTTCTTTTTTACGGAAATCGATAACTGTGAACCACCCGTGTTTTAAACGCGTCCCGTCTGGTTCTTGCTCTATAACCTCGCTTACACACATACAAACAATCTCAAACGTTTATTCGATTTTCTTATTCCCTAAACCACGTGAAGAGGATTATTCTGAAATATTGTCAAACTTAAACAACCAAAAAAATCAGTGTTTAATAATAATTAACTAGATACCGTAATTTTAATTGATTATTTATGTCTTTTGAGACCACCTCATATCATACTTGTAATCCCTGAAGGGAGAGGCAAAGTAGTACTCACATTTTGCCAGTTATTTTTAAGGCCCATGTAATACACAGGTCGACACGGATGGCGCCATGGTTGAGCGATCGACTGCTGCGCAGCGTGTCGCGGGTTCGATCCCCGCACAGAACAAATATTTATATGACCTACAGATAGTTGTTCTGGGTCTGGTTGTTTGTGTAAGTGAGTTTAAATGTTTGTAAACGCACCCACGATACAGGAGAAATTCCTAGTGTGGGGCAACGTTTAAAAAAAAATGTAGTGAGCCTGCTGCCATTGCCAAAAACCCAAAAAAAACTTTGTCTGGCTTGAAAATATGATCCCAGGCCCCACAATCGAGTTTGCAACACTAGACCCACCAACGGTAGGAGTATTTTGAATGAAAAATCACAATCGCCAAATAATTTTTATATATGCGTCAAATACGGCATATGGCACCAAATTGCAAATCTGACATGTATGACATTAATGTGATGTAATAAATCCCGGCTCAAATCTTCGTGTTACGTATAAGGGTTCCAGTTTTCATGGGACATTGCTTCCCAAAGAGATATGAATAGGGATGTTCCCTTAAAAGATAATGTGAATTTGAGGAAATATGTTTTTTTCGAAGAATTTGGCATCCCTGAAGAGCCATGGAATGAGGAGATCTGATGAAAGAATAATTGGATAAAAAACGTTTGGTCAAATTATGGTTCAAAATTACCAAGCGATTCATGGCAATTAATTCGAAACACTATCAGAAGGTGGGTGGGCCGGGGGCCACCCACTGGCCCCCGGCCACCGTAGGCGCGGGCCTTTGGATGGTGAGTAATGGGCTAGCTCACCGTCCGAACCGTCTGTCCGTCCGTGAAACACGAACGCACCATCTCGACGGCGCGTTCGTGTTCCACACGCGCCTCAAGGAGATGTCGGCAATCCGGAAGGGGTTCGAGAGGGCCGATGCTTGCCAGGGCTGCGGGACTGTTCGAAAGAGATACCGTGGCCCTGGAACACAAAGGGCTAAGAAGGAACATGGATGGGTTTTAGTCAATACAAGTCTGACACTCCCTTCCGCTCCGCCCAGAGCGGGATGAGTCATTTGATGATTTCAGATCCGAACAAAAAAAAAAAGTGGGACGAGCTGGCTCGAACCAACGATCAGTGGTCCACATTAGCCTTGGATCGAAACAACTGGAAGTAATGGGGGGGGGGGGGGGTCCTTTGCCTAGCAGTGGGATGACGCAGGCTAACAGTTTCAGCAAGAGGCAAGAGTTATCAAGGGATATAATTTGCTTTGAGCAAACATGTTGATGTTAAATAATGCTTATGCCATTTCTCATCGAGAATAGGTCTTTGCCTAACTGCGGGACAGTAAAAATCTTGTATTACTTTAATTACCTTATTTCAAATAGACGGTTATCACACGACACCGCGGTCGGGCGGTGAAGCGGATCTCACGTCACATTGGCTTGTATGAAATTTTCTGCTGCCCTTACAAAATTTCAATACCTATTCGATCCAAATGTATTGGACAGCTGATATATTTTTCGATATTACGATGTTTGTCCGATTGAGAAACATGTTCAGTTTGATGGTTTGTGGCACATGTATATACCTTTTCTGTTACACCCTGTATACATAGCCTTTTTTACATAAAATCTGCATAAAGACTTCAAGACATCTAAAAGATATTTGAAATGTAACCTCTACTACTTCGGAACCTAAACTACTGTCTGTTCTAGGGTTTTTTTTAAGAAACTTTTTTTACTATACATACGGACACAGTGATTGCTAGTCATTGTCCATACACATGGTAATTCATCTATGTTACGCACATTCGCTTACACAAATGCTTAAATAATTCATGTAATCTCCGTCGAAAGCAAGAACAGCTGCTTCGTTCTATTGGATTATGATGTATCTTGTTAGGAGGAACATTCTGTAAACATAGTATGTATATGTGTGTGAGGTCGTTCGTTTATAAGTAGATCTACATGTTAAGGCACGGGAGACATACTAATGAGAGGTTTTGTGTTGTAAGGCTTGTAGTGGCTTTACCATCCTCTGCCTAGCCTTTTCCCAAACTATCTTGGGGTCGGCTTCCAGTCTAACCGGATGCACCTGAGTACCAGTATTTTACATGAAGCGACTGCCTATCTGACCTCCACAACCCAGTAACTGGGTAACACGATACCCCCTGCTAAGACTGGATGTCAGACTTTTTGGCTTCTTCCTCGCGAGTCCCTCAGAGAAAAATTTAAAGAAATCGATATACTGACTCTGCCTTCACTCTATATTTTAGAATGTATTTTATATGTCCGCAAAAACCGAGGACTTTTCAAAATTAGTAGCGACTTTCATAATATAAATACACGCAGTAAACACGAAATTGTAATACCCAAATTTAGATTAACTAAAACTAGCAAGTCATTTCTTATTAACAGTATACGCTTTTATAATAAGTTGCTGAAGTCAGTTACAGAACTGACCGATGGAAAGTTTAAAAATTATATCAAACGTGTCCTAATTAAAAAAGCATATTACAAAATTAAGGACTATGTTGAAGATAAAGAAGTTTGGCCTGAGCCCCTACGCACATGCAGCTTCCCTGGTAGCTCATAAAACGGCACAAATGTATGGATGTCTCTAACTATTCTCAATCTTATATTTTTTAATTTTTATGTTTTATTTTATTTACTTTTTTTTTTCATTATTTTTAATCAGATATTTTACAATATTTTCTTAATCATTACACCATTTTGTTTAGAATAGTTACAGCACAGATGACAACATTTGTGTCACTTGTTTAATCTAGTCTTTTTCTTGTATAGACTCATTTTCTTATTTACCGATTGTTTGTAAATGTGTGGACATTGCAGGCCTTATAGATTCCTAGATCATTGGTAACTTTTTATCTTGTTCTACGTTTTGTAGTAAGCAACGACTTATTGTCGGGCCTACGATGTCCACTCATACTTAAGTGCCAACGCTGTAACGTAGAAAAAGACGATAACGTAGATGACAACTGAGATGAGGAATTAAGAAGACATGCTGCACCGGCCCCAAAATATATTGGGATAAGGGTTGAAGAATGATAACGCTGGTAAATCGGGTAGAGGTTTGTAAAATAATTGAGCAATTGATGGAACAGGTCTGTATGAAGTGTGAACAACACAAAATAGTAGATTGTATCATAAGGGAGCAAAATAATATTTTTAAGGCGAGGGCGCTTTTTTGAATCCAGAGCGAAGTGAGGGATTCTTTAGTAGAATCCTGAACGTAGCGAGGGATTCTTTAGTAGAATCCTGAACGTAGCGAAATACAAATATACAAATACACTCGTTCCCACAGACAAACTGTGAAAACAGTTTTGTGGGGCTTAGTTTTTAAATGAAAGTTTGTATAAAAATTGTTTGATAAATAAATAAATAAATAATAACTCTACTTTTCATCACCCACTATGAGAAAATAAATATCGAAATATTATTATTTAATAAAACATAGAGTAACAACTAAATTGCAATTAAATAGTATCTAATTATAAAACGACTAAAAACTGATATTTTCATTTGAGACATTTTCGCAATTATGAAAATTTATTATTCAGCTGGTGGCACGACGTTGTACCAGCCAGTCTTTATTCAAACAATATTTGCGTTTGATTTCTTTGGCGCGGAACACTAAGGTGTTCCAGATTCAAAAAGTGCGCGTAAAAGATAATTGCGGCGCACTTTTTGAAATAAAGAGGATTAAAAACTCATTACTGCCCGCTAAAAGTTTCTTATAGAAAACACCACCTTTGGGTGCACTTAAAGGCGAACCAATTCGTCCTTTTCGAATAGATGGGATGAAAAGATAATTAACATACCATCACGCCTGTAATACGTAAAGGGTAAGGCAGAGGTGGCCCTAACAATAAGTCCACATTGTGCCAGTCCCATGGAATAAGGGGCGAGCCTATCGAAAAAGATAAATAAATCATAGATAAACCACGACATATACAACATGTAACGTAATTAACGCACACCCTCAAACACCCCAATTAGAATATTATGTTATAATTATAATACATACACTGAATTTTTAATTTAACACATATATGCAATGTTATTTTATTAAACTAGTTATCCCAATTCTTGGAGAACGTTATGGTCACACTACTACGCACGCATCGCACACATTCGCACAAGCAGTTATCGCGCCGCTCGACACAACATAACGAAACTACGTCCATTTCAATTTGTTTTGACTGTACAGGGTTAATATGACAATAATTTCCGTAGTTTTAATTATTTTTGGGATAAAAAATTACCTAAATTAAAAATTATAGAAATCGATTCAGTAAACGATTCTGAACAAACTATTTTCAGGATGTGCGTTAATTAAGTTACATTTTGTATATAATCGATGTCCATCTATTGTGACCTTAGAAAACAATTTAATAGTATCGTATACGTTTCAGGATTCTATATCCTTACAAAAGCGGTATTGCCCTGTAATTGAGTTGCAAAGGTCAGCTTTCGGTCAAACGTACGTGCTATTTAACCTATTTTAAGAGGACCTCTGTCGGAACTATAATGGCAGTAATAGAAATGAAAATACTCTGTGAAAAGGATTACAACGTGTATATTGTGATACAAACTTTTACCTTGAATACTATATTCGATTATAGACCTTAATGACAAAAAGACAAAAGTCCAAAATCTACGCGACCAAAATTTTTTATTTATTTATAACCAACTTATACTAACAGTTACACCACACGTACAAGTTATTGGTTAAATATCAGAAACTAGTAAAGCTGCAAGTTTAGACAGTTAGATAAAATAACAATATTAGAAAGTAAAGAATATGCTGATAGAATAAAATAACAATATCAAAAAGTAAACAATATGGTAGACATTAGAATAAAATAATAATACATTTTTCACAGCGTTAAAATGAAAAGAAATACAAAACACATTTCACATTTAGTAATAAAAAGTAAAAAAAAATATATCTACAATTGAATTTAAAAAAGAAATAATAATAGTAAGAAAACTCATATTAACATAAAATTCCTACTCCATGGGGATAGTACTGGGAGTGGCAATGGACTCCAGGTATCGAGAAGCAGTGTTGAGGAGTCTCAGTTCAGTATCGGCAAAGATATCCATGGATTCATCATATAATATGATGTTATTAATATGAGTAAGGGCTAGAAACAGAGGGCTGGTCTTCAGGGTCACGGTGCTGGTATGAGGAATCGAAAACAGAGGCCGCTGGCGTGGGCGAAGAGCGTGTCTGATAGGTAGTGGGACGCTAAAGGAGATGAATTGCAATAACGAAGAATTGAAGTGAGAACCACGAATTAGGCGAATGAAATATTTAATGAGGGCAAGATTTCTCCTGACTTCTAGGCTTTGGTAGGTCACCATACCCAGTACGAATGGCGTAGGGTACATATATGGGTCAAACCCATATAATTTGAGGTAGAGGAACCGGACAAAGGACTTCTGGACCATTTCAGTAATTAGCTTATACACTTTTTCATGGGGGCACCAGATTGCATTATTGGTTTCAAGTAAACTGCGGACGAATGAGTTGTATAAAAGGGTTATAGCTTGCCGATTGTTAAAAAATTTTGCCTGTCGCAAAACAAAACCTAGGTTTTTGCGGGTTTTGGTTAAACTTAAGCTGTGGGTCAAAGTTAGTACCCAGATCGCGTACGGTTGATACACGATTCAGGGGCTCCTTGTTCAAAGTGTAGACATTGAGCATGGGTTGTTTTGCTTTTGAGAAGGTCATGATAGCGCACTTACCAATATTAAGTTTTAGGTTGTTTATAGTGCTCCAATTGTGGATGCTGTCGATGTCAAGCTGGAGTGCGGCTGCATCGCTACAATTAGCTATGGGAAGTGCAACTTTGACATCATCAGCAAACATTAAAACCGTGGAGTGCTTTACATACTTGGGTAGATCATTAACTACTATTAGGAAAAGCAGGGGACCGACGTTAGTACCTTGGCCTATGCCAGAAGTGACAGAATAGCATTCCGAATTGGCATTATTATATGTCACATATTGCTTGCGATCGGTTAGGTAGTTCGCAAAGAATTTAAGCGATGCCATTGAGAAACCAGCCAAAGCCAATTTACTCAAAAGTATATCATTGTCAACCCGGTCAAAAGCCTTCTGGAAGTCGAAGTAAGCTACATCAATCTGCTTTCTGTCATCGAGATTTTTGGCTAAGAATGTAGTTATATTAAGCAAATTAGACGTGGTTGAACGAGTAGGGAGAAATCCGTGCTGCTCCTCCGCAAACCACCGCTGCAGTTTAGAATATATTTTTTTATAGAGTACCGCTTTAAACACCTTACCAAATATGGATAAGACAGCTATTGGCCTGTAATTTTTAATGTCATCTTTAGGGCCATTTTTATGTACCGGAAGTACTTTGGATGTTTTCCACACAGTTGGATATGTGTTTGACGTAACTGACAAGTTGAAAATATGTTGCAAGGGCAATTTAAAAATTTCACAGCCGTCCTTGACTACGTACTGCGGTATCTCGTCAGGGCCTTGAGTAGATTTCGGAGGAAGCCGAGCCATAGCGTTACGGATTTTAGATTCATGAATGTAATCAATTTTACAAGATGGGACAGACTATTAGGAGTCGCATTTGGCATCTGCCACTTCTATTGATGACATGTCTGCGAAGGTAGCCTGCTCACGATTTTCTCTATGACTTTTCACAAAGGCCCAGAATGTTTTAGGGTCCCGTTTAATATTAGATTGTACGCGGTCAGTGTAAGTAGCATAATCCAACTCCATACCCCTCTTTAACAGACGCCTGTAATATTTAAAGAATGCGTAATCTAGTTGGTTGTCATTCTGTTTATAGAGCTTGTGATAATGATTTTTAAGGTTATTAAGTTGAATAGAAGCAGAAGTAACCCATTTTGGGTAATTCCGCCGTATAGTTTTAGTCTTTGTTAGAGGAACGGTTCGACATATAATGTTATTAATTAGTCCATAAAAAGTGTCAACAGCGGTATTGACATCATCGCATGCATAAACTGGCGCCCACTCTATACCAGCGAGTTCAGAGTATAACACTAAGAAGTCAGCCTTACGAAAGTTTCGCCTTAAAGTTGTACTATTGGTCGTGTCATTAGAAGAGTTGGTATTATTTTTGCTCAAACTTGCGAAAGGCGTGTTTATATTGATGGAGATATCCAACGGTTTGTGGTGTACTTCAGGGGATACAATGCCGGAACACACTGCAACTGAGACTCCGGCCACGCATGGGTTAACTAATATCAAGTCCAACATTCGGCCAAGATCATTAAAAATAGTGTTTTTCTGCAATAAATTACATTCAGAAAGAAACAATTCAAAATCATTACGCACAGTGACACTAGCGGAGCAAAGGTTAAAGTCACCTAATATAATTAGAGGCAGTTTGTTAATGCTATCTATAATTCTTCTAATACAATTAAAAACAGAAAAATATCTAGAATCAGGTACATTAGGAGCCAGATAAACAACACAGCACGCAAACCGCGAACGACACTTGGTAACCATTGCACATATTATTTCGTCGCACTGTTCAGGCTCACAGTCCAAAGGTGCGAGTGAGTAGGGCGAGCGCGCGGCGAGCAGAACGCCGCCGCCGCCTCGCCCCACTCGGTCACAACGCAGCACGGCATAGTTATGCGGGAACACCTCAGAGTCGAACACGCTGTCATCGAGTCCAGTCTCAGTTAAGGCTAATAAATTGCTTTCGAATGTGTGTAGTACATTTTTAGTATCCGAACGTCTCGACTTCAATCCCCGGACGTTCTGGTAGAAAATCATATCAAGCTTTTTAGTTTTTCTCACGAAAAAACGATTATAAAATGTAAGGATTAACCCCCCTTCATATATATATATTTTATCAATACTTATTTTTTTCATATTGTTCCCTGATGATGTAGGCAAATTATCAATTTAACCAATCATTTGTATTATATGGAATAAAGTTTTTTTTTTTTTAAATCTATTTTATGTAAGAGGGCCATAGGCCATATAACTGAACTTTTTTATGTTATTTTTTTCTATTTATGTTTGTATAATTGAGTAGCTAAAATATGTTTTACTTTTGCATGCCGTAAGGTAGAGTGTGTTGGAACTGCTTTTACAATGTCTACATCTTATTTTGTACCCACATTCATAGCAAATAAATGATTTCTTTATTTATTTCTATCTTTCACCATTATCTGCCAAGCTTTTTCCCGACTATGTTGAGATCGGCTTCCAGTCTAACCGGTTGCTGCTGTTATCAGTATTTTACCTGAAGCGGCTGACTGAAAGAAAAAGCTGTCAATGACGAGTCGGACTCGCGCACAAAGGCTTCCGTACCATTATTTATAAAAACGAGGAAAAAATCATGTTTTTGTAGGTATGGGAGCCCCTTTAAATATTTATTTTATTCTGTTTATAGTATTTGTTGTTATAATAGCAAAATTTGTTGTTATAATAGCAAAATTTGTTGTTATAATAGCAATTATTGTTATAGCGGCAACAGAAACACATAACCTGTAGAAATTTCAACTGGCAAACTATCACGGCTCATGAGATACAGCCTGGTGACATACGCACGTACAGACGGACAGCGGAGTCTCAGTAATAGGGTCCCGTTTGACCCTTTGGGTACGGAACCCTTAAAACGTGTTGCGCCGACCCCAAGTAACATCATCTTCTTGCCCTTGCCCCTAGCAGGAAGATGATCAAGAGAACATGGACCGACTGACTGATTTTCACAACCCAGTTTTTGCGGTTACACGATAGGTACCCCTTGGTGTGTCCTCTGCCCTCAGTAAGAGTGGTTGTCGGACTTTCGGGATTCTGACCACTGCTAACGACTGTTAAAGATCTAAAAATGACAGCCGAAACCAACGACTTAACGTGCAAGGCAAAAGGCGAGGAGGGTACTCGATATGTGATGTTGTTGATCCGTGGGCCAACCTCGGTGAGCACTGCTTAACCTCGGAGATCGAACTTTGCAGCTGTTATTATTTAGTCTCTCTTTCTCTCTAATTTACCGCCTTTTTTTACGGATGGGAAATCATCAAATGACCCCTTCTGCTCTGGGTGATTTACCCCCTTTTTTACGGATAGGCAGTAATCAAATGAAAAAATCAATTCCCTCCCGCTCTGAGCGGATACAGAGGTGTCAGACTTGTACTGATTAAAGCCCATCCATGTTCCGTAGCCCTTTGTGTTCCAGGGCCACGGTATCTCTTTCGAATTTTTCGTTTATGAAATTGTCGAATTTTCATGCATTTCAGAACATTCATACTGCTTAGGCCTTAAAGATAAAATCAACATAAAAGCATCCCGAAAACTTCAGATATTCGAATTTGAACCGGATATACGGGCTTCAGCCAGATAATTCGTTATATCCGTCTTTATGAGTTACTTCTACGACAGCTTTGCGAATGACATACGGACATGAAAGATATCAATTGAAACCTATTTGACTGCTGTGGTAATATTTTTTTCATGATTGTTTATATACAACCTGTTTTTTTTTATATCCCGTAACTCTAGGATATGATTGAGACCATATCAAAGAATCAACTGGCATACAAGGTGTAAATCACCGCATCACGAAGCCGTCAACCAAGCATTCTGTACATGAAACTAAGTAACTTTACGCAAAAATTATTGCTGAGAAACGACTTTTTTTTGGGGGGTGTAAAATCATGTTTTGTGATAGAACTCAATGTAACGCACTCAAAACATTGTGCTGATGGACGGATTGCACAGTACGGGGGTCGTGCAGGTGTTTAAAGTAAAAATCTTACATTAAAAATTGTATTTAAAAAAATACTTTTTAAAAAGTTTGAACTTTGACCCCTAATATCTCCGTAACTAGAAGGTTCCCAAGTATGGTGTAGAACAAAAAAATGATCGCAATGACTGGGAGAACCAGTGCCTTTCGGCTTCATTAAGAGGTGTTTTACACCCTTTATGAATTATGTTTCAATAATACGTTTTTTTTTTTTTCGCCTTTTCTTTTCTTTAAATATGAATTATTGGTTTGAATAAAAAGAATTTCTCGTATTTATCAATGAAACTACTACTATTTTATTAAACTACTGCAAAGTTTGGCAACCTCGCAAAAGTAAAGATTTGTCCTACTGGTGAAAATTGTTGACCTAATTTGATTGTGAGATGATATCTCCGAAACTATGCATTTTCGGACCACCTATTCTAGGAGTTTTAGTATTATTTTTACCTACATAATATTACCCTAGAGTTATGGGATATAAAAAAAAAACAGGTTGTATAGACTTAAAATAACTTAAACATAACCGTTTGATAACAGGCGTGATTTAATTTTAAATGTTTTTTTGTTTAGTAGTCGTAAGCGTTTCTTCTGAACCCGAGGTCTTGTGTTCGATCCAAGTCTAGGTCTTGGGTTCCAACGTCAGGCATAGAGGTTATGGTTTTCCATTACGAATTGAACCGTAAATGAAACCGATGGCACCAACCGTGTCGTCGCGTTAAAGCAAGAACATACAAACGATAACTCCACACAAAATGAAAATGAAAATGAATGTACTACCAATCGTCACGTTATAAAACTCAACTTTATTCCGTATCCCGCCCTAGATGAGCAATGTTCATAATCATCATCCTATATTGTTCCCACTGCTGGGACGCAGGCCTCCTCTCTATGAGAGGGAATGGGCTATAATCCACCGCGCGGGCCCAGTGCGGGCTAGTAGATGTCACATGTCTTCGAATTTTTAGGTTCTAAGACATGCCGGTTTCCTCACGATGTTTTCCTTCACCGTTTCTGAGAGCAGCGGTGAAGAAATAAATTACACAAAGTAATGCGCCTGCATGGGTTCGAACCCACGGCTTACTGTTCGTAAGTCGGGGCTGCCACCACTGGGCCACCGCTGCTCTCTGGGCCACCGCTGCTCTCAATGCAATGAAAACCCTTATCCGATTTGACAAAACATCGAAATTTCTATAATATTGTAAGTCTAACCCGGAAAAAACATGGCTATATTGGTAATGGCAAAAAACAAACGTTTCATCTTTTGACAATATTCGTGAAATCTATACACAAATAAATAAAATTGAAGTGTCTGTTTGTAATATTAAAATAACCGCTTTTTACTACATGATATGAATTTATTATATACGGTACATAACCATTTTTTTTTTTTTTATCAATCTCTGGAACGGCTGGACCGATTTTCACTGGCAGATAGCTAATGTAATAAGGAGTAACTTAGGTTACTTTTATTTTAGAAAAAATCTAATTCCACGCGGACGAAGTTGCGGGCTAGTGTTCTAATAAAACCTGTTCATATTCACGCATTTTTGCAAAGCATCCTTTGAAGCAGTATGTCCATTGACCTTCAATTGTAGTCTGGCTCAGCGCCAAGCGTCGGGATCACAATCATTATTGTGCTTTTAAACCATAATAAAATCTTAAGCGTCTTGTGTTTGTTTCTGTCAATCCTCTATCATCATCTTCTTGAGGGTTCCGATGTTATTAGAGGTTATTAACCCTTTTATTTTTCTTCTAAATTTAAAAAAAATGTCATTGGCTAATTGGTTTCGTTATTTTTAGGTTGGACATGGCAGAGCTTTGGTTGGAATTACTATTATTTTTGGCCAGTTGCAGAATAAGGCAGATCCTCATAGTTATGTCTGGCACTTCTAGTCTAATCGATTGAATCGTAACACCAGTGTTCAATATGGTGAGACTGGCTATCTGAACTTCACAAATCAGTTAAACAGGAACATAGTATAACATCACGCCCGTAATTCCAGAACGGTTATACAGAAGTGTACCTAACAATAGGTACACCCACATTTCGTAAGTTATGTTTAAGTCCCATGTAGAGAGCAGCGGTGGCCCAGTGGTGGCAGCCCCGACTTACGAGCAGTAAGCCGTGGGTTCAAACCCGGGCATTACTTTGTGCAATTCATTACATCACCACTGTCCTCAAAAAAGGTGAAGGAAAAAATCGTGAGGAAACCGGCATGTCCTCGAACTAAAAATTCGAAGACATGTGTCATCTACCAACCAGCACTGGGCCCGTGTGATGGATTACAGCCCACACACCCTACAAAAAAAAAAAAAAAACAAAAGTGTTGAGCCTATTGCCATTAGCAGCGACCAAATCCAGACTCAGTGGCTACTACTGAGAAATTCCTTAAGGGAAAATCCCAATAATGCTTTGCAAGACCTGGATATCCAACACAGGGCCTCATGCTCGACAGTCCCGCCTGTTGCTGAGTAACCCTTTAGTAAAAATCAGGTGAGTACCTGATTTTTACGTGTACGTGTACGAGGTGTACTTTATTAAAACAGCTTAGAACTCAAATTCCAAAAGAAGATTCATTTCCATCATTCATCTTAGATTTTACAAATAGGCACTCAAAAGTCTCTCACAAATTAATATATTCAAATTCATTTCACTTTGACAGATCAGATACATTCGCCTTTAAAAATGTATTGACAACGGATAGGGTTGAATTTTTTAAAGGTTCACGATAGGGTCACCTTTGGGGGTCGTTAGAAATTAGGTTAGGCGGAAAAGGGACCTTGAGTGGCTTAAAATGTTTCAGGTATTTGTGTTTGCGCTGTTACATGTAGCCACGAACCATCCAGCCAGTCTTCATTGGATGAATTTTCACAACTCTTATAAAGACTTGATGGGATTTTAAAGTACTTTATTTTCTGTGTAGTTAGTGTTTAACCTGATAATTATACAATACGCACATGAATCCGAAAAATCAGAAGTGCGTTTATTTTGTTCGAACTCGAGAGCTATGACTTGGCAATCCAACGGTCACACCGCGATACTCAGATACACAAGGTGTAAATCACATCATCACGAAGCCGTCGACCAAGCATTCTATACATGAAACTAAGTAACTTTACGCAAACATTATTGCTGGAAAACGACTTTTTTTTGGGGGGTGTCAAATCATGTTTTGTGGTAGAACTCAATGTAACACACTCAAAACATTGTGATGGACCGATTGAATAGTACGGGGGTCGTGGAGGTGTTTAAAGTAAAAATCTTACATTAAAAACTTGTATTTAAAAAAATACTTGTCAAAAAGTTGGAACTTTGACCCCTAATATTATCTCTGTAACTAGAAGGTTCCCAGGTGTGGTGTGGAACAAAATAATGATCGCAATGACAGGGAGAACCAGTGCCTTCCGGCTTCGTTAAGAGGTGTTTTACACCCTTAATGTATAATAATAAATGTCGACAAAAAAGCGTCGAACGCATGGCATGAACGAGGCTAACTCTTCCCGAAGACTAAAGGCTTCATGCTGCCAATATAGGACCAAGTTATCAAGACTAAAAACTATAGGAAATTTATAATAAAAAACTTGAGCACTGACACTTTTAGAAAAATGCAATAGTTCACCAGAAACCATCCAGAATAAAACAGGAGCGTGTAAATTAATAGCCCAGACAGACACAATAGACAGAGACAAGCGGGAAAGTTTTTTCAGATAGTGTTCAAATGGAATGGACGTCGACCAAGAATAAGTGAATTAGTTTTAACTTTAAAATATAAACTATTTCTAAAATGAACAAGATAAGATAAGATAAGATAATTTTATTTGTCCAAAACATGAGTATACACACACATAGCATGCAAGATGTTACATTAACTTATAATTATTACAGTCATGTTTTGCCTTAACGGCGTACAAATATAAGATGTCGGATGCTACCCAGCATCAATTGATTTTAAATTCGTCCATTAAACACAGCATGTATAGCAGCAATTAACAATCCAATTTAGAGTATACTTAAAACTAAATTGTACAACAAAATACAATCAAATAGTGTCATAATCCCATCATAGCAAATATTACAAAAAAATGAAATAAAATAATATAAATAAAGAAAATACCAATGTTAAAGCAATTATTCATAAAATTAGGATGTCAATATACAAGTCAAATTAATTTGTTGGTTAGAAATTCGTCAGTGCTGTAATAGACTTTCTCTAACAGAAGGTTTTTTAATCTATTTCTTAAGTTGTCAGTAGTTAATTCCCTCCAATGCTTTGGCAACTTATTATAAAGAATTGGCGCCATACAGAATACACTTTTACGCATTAGAGTTGTTCTGGATCTCGGGATACATAGCTTACTATTGTCGCGTCTATTTCGAACTACTTTATCTGATACTAAGGGGAATAGGTGTGGATTTGATTTGACAAACATGACGGTCTCTGAAATGTACATTGACGGAAGGGTTAATATTTTATATGCTTTAAAAGGTACTCCCTTACTTCTCCTAAAATTGTTTGTCCGAAAATCATTATCCATAACACGTTTCCTATAAACTTCAGTAACCATAATGTTCAAAATCCCGAAATTTTGTTTAACATAATTATCTTTACTTCTTAAAGTATTCTGTCATAATATCGAGTACTATAATTATTGAATCTCCTAATTTTACAAGACCTAAAGTTATATGTCCTAAGTATTGTGAAAAATAATGTGTATTATTCCGAATGTTCATTTAAAATATTTTTTTAGTCCTAAAACATATGCTAAAAATTAGGTTTTAGTGACAGTAACCAATCGCTGTAAATCCGACTCCACGCAGTCTTGTCTGCCCTACCCCTAGAGTGTAATTTAAAATCGCGTAGGCGCGGAGGGGCGAGGCGGCCCGCGAGTTGAGGAGCAGGTGGTTGTAACACTCGCCGCCGCGGCTGAGGCTGGCCGGCTGAGCCGGCCAGCAAGCCGAAGCTGCGGTGGTGAGCGTTAAACCCATCTGCGACGATAAACTCGCGTGGGACCGCCGGAGCGCCGCAGCGCCGGAGCCGTGACAGAAACCATGCCTGCTGCATGTTGCATGCTTGCATGATTGCTTGCATGCTGCATGCTGCATGCTGCTTGCTGCGTGCTTGCTTGCATGCTGCATGCTTGCTTGCATGCTGCATGCTGCGTGCTTGCTTGCATGCTGCATGCTGCGTGCTTGCTTGCATGCTGCATGCTGCGTGCTTGCTTGCATGCTGCATGCTTCGTGCTTGCTTGCATGCTGCATGCTGCGTGCTTGCTTGCATGCTGCATGCTGCGTGCTTGCTTGCATGCTGCATGCTGCGTGCTTGCTTGCATGCTGTATGCTTGCTTACTTTACAAAAACCACATGTTCACAATCAACTGCTTTATTGAGTACATGTATAATATATATATTTATGTATAATATTTATTTTTAATTAAATTTGTTCTAAGAATAATATTATTTTAAATAAACATTATGTAATTTGAATTTAGGACTTATAACTTTTATAGAAAACATTTTTATGTCTTTTGTATATTATTGATTGTAATATTTATGACAAACGGATTTAGGACACATTATATTTAGGGATTTCAATTTTATGGCATGTGATATTATGTAATGTTAAGTTCGGGTGAATTATCATTCGGACAAATGATGATTAGGGCAAAAAAAGTTATGGCACTTTAAATTATGGATAAAAAAGTTAGGTGACACAATAGAGAACCGCTTTAAAAAACGGTTTGCAACTCTCTGTAACATGGAGACCAAACATAGCCCTCAGGCACCTTTTCTGCGTTTTAAAAATGACATTCTTATTTGTAGAATTTCCCCAAAAAATTAATCCATATCTCAAGTTAGAGGCCACCAAGCCGTGATAAGCAGTTAGCAGTGCATCAATGTTTAAGATGAGAGCCAATTTATACAGGGCATATGTGGAATTACTAATCTTTTTGCTTAATTGTTCCGTATGTGCTTTCCAATCCAATTTGCTGTCAATAGTTACACCAAGAAATCTGGTTGTGTTCACTTTATCTATGTTGTCATTACAATAATGGACATTTACATTTGGTATGGCTGATCTTTGAGCAAAATGCAGGATATTAGTTTTCTCAAGGTTTATCTTAAGATTGTTATTTTCCAACCATTTTACCATTGATTCTATGGAATTGTTAATGTCAGTTTCGTATGTGTCTCTGTTTTTGCAAGCAATTGTAATGGTACTGTCGTCGGCAAAAAGTGTCATCGGGTGGTCGATACTTTTGGGTAGGTCATTAATGTACAGTATAAAGAATAGCGGGCCTACGACTGTGCCTTGCGGTACGCCAAATTTAACTAGACGCTCCTTTGACTTATACATAATTTCCTGTTTATTGCTTTTATTTACTGCTGAGATTTCTGTAAACTGTGTTCTGTTACTTAAATAAGATTTAATCAGGTTTGAGACATTACCTCTAATGCCATATACTTCCAATTTCTCAATAAGTACGTCGTGCCGGGCATGATCGAAAGCCTGTGTCATGTCACAGAAAATCGTACATACAGTTATATTTGAATCTACTTTTTGCATGACATCATGTAAATAATCGTAAATTGCCAATTTAAAAATTCAAACTTTGGAGCCATTTGAACACCATCTGAAAAAACTTACCCGTTATGTTATTTTAAAAGCACATTAAAATGCAACACAGAAATATTCACTTGCTAAGTACAAGATTGTTCTTTTGTTTTGTTTGCTCACAGACGTTACAATAGTGTTTTTTGAAATTTTAATCTGATCTCCTGAGGCAGTCCATCCATGTAAAATACTGGTATTCAGCTGCATCCGGCTAGATCCCAACATATTTGGGAAACGGCTAACGGCAACGATGATGATGGATTCGTGAAAGCATCATCATCATCAGCAGCTGTCGATACAAGTATAACATGTCAAACTTGGCAATCGTTTTGCTATATTATGACCTGTAAGTAATCCCTTTTTTTTCTAGGATATTTTATTATTTATTTATATTCTTTCTTCTGACAGGCACTTTATGATTTAAGATAGCATATCTTAAATCTCTTTGCTTGGAACCATTATAATGAAGGCATTGATCCCGAGTCTCATTTACACAGTACTGAATATTTAGAGCACAATCAAGATATGGATTCCAGTAAAGGTGCCTACAGATTAGCTTTTTGCGTTGCTTGGTGTTTCAGTTTTGCTTAATTTTATTTTAACATAATTTCTCTTCTCAACAAACGATTTATAGTCCAACAAAAATTGTGATGTATACATAATATAATTGAATAATAAGATACTTTAATACACACCAAACTTGAAACATAACTGTATCACAATATTGCTAATTTTATGCTTATAGTGGCGGTAGATCGTCTTACAAACGTAATTACTGTGTTAGATTCTAACACAATTACTCGATTGTTTGATATCACGATTTTTATCGTCGAAAATTAAGCAATTCTACAGGCTTCTTACTCAATTTCACGAGAATTAGCCTAAAATAATATTGAAACAGAGTTTAATGGTTGCCGTCTCACTTTAGGCCTCCAATCTAAGTTACTGAGACTAAAATAGTAAACCGCGTATAAAGGCACTACTCCACTGCTACCATGTCTAAGTTACGCATGTGTAATAGATTTGCTTTAAATGACACTAACTTTTCCCGCGACTTCGCTCGCGTTAATTTAGTATTTTACAATAACCAGCTCGGGCACGTGGCGCCATCTATTATCATAAGAAAGTTATTGTTGTTGTCCTCGGGAACAGTACTTTTTTTCGGGATGAAAGATACCCATTGTCCGTTTCTGTACACCTGACAACGTATATGCCAAATTTTAGGATGATCGGTTCAGTGTTTTAGGCTTGAAAAGGTAACAAACAAAAATACTTTCGCATTCATAATTTTACTAGCTGTCCCGCGCAACTTCGTCTGCGTCACATTTTCCCCGTTTTCGCAACATTTTTCATTGCTGCTCCGCTCCTATTGGTTGTAGCGTGATGATATATAGCCTATGTCCTTCCCCAGTTTGAAATCTATCTCCTTACCAAATTTCATTAAGATCCGATCAGCCGTTTAGTCATGAAAAGGTAACAAACAAACAAACAGAATGACATTCGCATTTATAATATTAGTATGGATAAATATTATAGTTTTGAAGTTAGGATTATGCTTGCCCTTTTTATTTAGATTTGCCAACTGTGACACACGGGCTACGAATACGTGTCTGACAAACAAGTGAACCGCGCTGCCAACGCGGTAAATCTCTACATTCACATCTTGCGTAGCAGCGGACAGGCGACTTTATTCTATTGGAAAATGGATTAGCCATAAAGGCACGTTGATTTTATAGCGTGTAGTAAGTAAAGTTTACGACGGGTTTCAAAGTAAAGTTATTAGCGGGAAGCTAAGACATAAATTCACGACAAAATATGTCTTTTAATGACAGGGCATTAAAAGTAAATTAGTGTATAGTATTATAGATACTATTCTGGGTGTTTTTTTGAAATAAATAGGCTTTCGAAGTTAAAGATTACTGTTAATAACTATCGATAAAACTAGACAACGCAAAATTACCAACCAGGTATTTACGGGTTATTTTGTTTATTATTATATTTAAAAAAAAATGCATCCCCGTTAATAGTCAGTATTTGCTAGATGTATATTAAGCTCTTTTATTTGCATAATTTTTATTCATAATGATGATAAAAGTTAAGAGATTTGCAACCGCCCAAAAATTTACGGTTGAGCTAGGTTAAACAGACATAAATCATAACTTAGCTTTATGCAGCGTTCATAATTTCTCCCACTTCATTTTCCGACATAAAAAAAAAGAAACTCTCACTTTAATTTTACTTCAAGTCGAGACACTTCAACAACATTCTAGAATACGTGACAATGGTCTCGTTATCCCTCCCGCATTTACATAGAAGTTTCCAGAAAGCCTTGACCTAATACTTTCTCAAGCCTCCATCAGTCCATAAGCGACTCATATCTGGTATAAACGAGCGATATATCTAGGGAATATCCTTTTCACTTGAGTATATACCCAAAACTGATCCCAAAATAACTCACGTTGTCAGAAGAAATGAGGTTTTATATACCAACCGTCCCGTACGTATCATTTGAAACCGTTTCTTATTTGCCGGATGATTACCTTTCCCGGTATTTTGCTTGTAAAATTATGGTTTTTATTGATGTAATAGCAGCTCGTCCCTGGTTGGCAAGGTTTTTACCAATTGATTTTATATTGAGGCTTATTTATTACTTGCTGTGTCCGTGGCTTCGCTTATGAGACTGGGTATTCGATTTGTATTATAAGTTAAAATGGTTACGTAAAGTTCGTAATATCCTCTACAATGTCAGATGAATTTGTTATTTAAATAATCAATTGTTTATTCAATTTTAAGTTTAATTTTAATGCAATTAATACGTATACGTTGTGGATTAAACAATAGTAAAACGGTATTGAAATCTCTCTAAGCTCGTCGTTTCCTCTAAGCTTTAGAGGAAACGAAGACCTGTTAGGCCGTATTAGTCCTGGATCAAAAAAGCTAGAAGTCATAGAGAGAAACCTTTGTCCAGTAGCAGTATGATGCAGGCTAATAGGAACAGTAGCAGAGGAACTGAACGCAGACACAAAAAGCGATTTTGATTCTTACTATTTATTTATAGACATGGTCAATATAATATTGATATTAAACCTTTATAATAAGCCAATATCACATGCCATCCTTATTTATCTCAAGCAACCTACTTTCATCGCTCCAATTTTCCGAATGAAACACAGTTTTATGCTTTGTCGATACACAAGTATTTCACAAAGGGCGCATACCTTTGACGTTATGCAATCCAGAAACGAAACCTGACTAGTTTTTTTTTAACATTGTCCCACAACAGGAATTCCTCCTGTATCGTGGGTGCAAACATTTAAACTAACACACACAAACAAACAGCCAACACTAATAAATACACATAGTTACACGGGACAATCTAAGCTATAAACGTACGATAATATATGTTAATTAACGTACATGCACGGATAAAGTAAAATAAAAAAACTTTAAAATCTCGAATTTTTATTTTAAAAGGGTGAACGGTTGGTTGCCATCCTGATTTCTTGGGGTAACGCATTCCATAGAGAAATAGACTGCACGAAGAATGATCGGGGAATGAAGTCAGTGCGGTGATAGGGACATTAAAGCACACGGTTTTGTGATGAGCCCAGACTCTTATTATGGTTGGCTCAAATGTGCTGAAAGTGAGGAGCAAGACAATTAGGGGAGGTGAAAGAAACAAGAAAAGAAAACAAGGTGTTTAGCACCCTTTGCTCCTTGCGCTGACGTATGGTCTACCATTTAAGAAGAGTCCGCTACTCGGATACGTCAAGAGCATGTTTAAGCAGATTGAAAACGAATAGAATGCAGGTATTTATAAATCTTCTGCCAAGGTCGCCTTAACAACCATTATTTTAATACGTCACTAATTGTGCAGTAAATCAACTTCTTTTTTTTCAGAACTATCCCTGGCGTATGTAGAATACCTGTGCAAAATTTCATCAAATCTCTAGTGGTAATATCGTCTCTTGTAGCAGCTGCAACGTCGTCTCTATGCTCTTTGGAAAGAAAAATAGTTTTATTTACGGGAACTGAACCCAATAACAATAGCCCAGAAGCCAAACTCTCAATGTTTGTGCAACTGTGCAAACATGGCCATTCTCGACTTTTGATTACATCACGTTCATTAATGCCCGTAAAGCCTCCTATTTCATCAGTCTTAACATAACAGATGAAATTAACGTGAAATATGTAAGAAATATGGTGTTGATATGGTGTCTTTATTTGCGTCATAAAATGTTAATGGCGAGCGATATTAAAGGGACAACCTTCGAATTAAGAAGATAATAAAATATTAAATGGGAATTTAGGGAAAATCCTCTGCATCTTCATCAAGTAGTCACAAGCGCTACTTTTAAGCATGAGGTTTTAGATTCTCCGGTCCAACAAAGTCATCATCTACCTAGCCTGTTCCCAACTATATTGGGATTGACTTTCAGTTTAATCTGATGCAGCTGAATACCAGTGTTGATGAGATTAAGGTTCAATATTGATTGTAGGACTTCGTAAAAATTACAGACACGTCTGTACTGTATGATAATTTATTCCGTACTACTTCAATGGGCAAGACAGACGATTATATATATGTACCGAACAACCAGTATTTTACATGGAGCGAATGCCTATCTGACCTCCACAACCCAGTTAGTACTGGGTAATACGATACCTCTTGGAAAGACTGGTTGTCAGCCTTTCGGGCCACTGACTACTTGTAAGACTGTCAAAGATCAACAAATGACAGATGGGACGAACGTTTTAACGTGTATTATCAGGCACGGAGGAAAGTTGGTATGTTATGGGTGGTCATCCATCCGCCATCCATGGACCAACCTAGATCTTTAACCTGAAGATCAACCCGAGCGGCTGTTATTATTTAGCCATTAAGTCCGACAAAGTGCTATTGAGTTATTTCATGAGGCATTTCTCCGTAACAGTCTAAGTCCGGGATTGTGCATGGTTGATGGCAATAGGCTTGCCTCCTATTATATGGGACTCAAGAACCATTACATTGCGGAATTGTGGGAAATACAGATGTGGCGTTTTGTTGACGTTTGATTGGACCAAGATTATGTCTGGACCTTAAAAGAGACTACGACCTCTGAGTTTATTTCGTTCTTCTTGGAGTAGTCAGGTAAGAAACACCTCCCCATCTAGTTTAAATTTGCAAAATACGCATCATTTATTATTTATCGGAAAGGTTGGCAATGAGAACATGCTAAGGAATTGACGATGAGCAGATGGTTTCTGCCATGTACTAGGCTGAAGTATTGTCAATGTCTTGTTTTCTTTAAATAGGTATCTGAGAAATAAGGGATATTCAGTTTCTCTGCTTCCAAGTAAACATGTTTGTTCTCAAAGAATCGGTTCTAGGAAAATATATTTTTATTTACGAATATTGCTGCCGCTCTTATAAAACATAATACTATTGTATGTCGTCGCATATTGATGAGTATTTTAGGGCTGACAGAAATTGACGAATGTGTTTTGATTCGAGATGGGGCCTTGAAGTTTTGAATCCTGTCGACACGCCTATAATTTCCGAAGGGTTAAGCAGAGGTGTCATCATCATCATTAGCCTATAATGTTCCCACTGCTGGGACACAGTCCTCCTCTCCTATGAGAGGGAGTGGGCTGTAAACCACCACGCGGGCCCAGTGTGGGTTGGTAGATGTCACATGCCTTCGAATTTTTGGTTCTAGGACATGCCGGTTTCCTCACGATGTTTTACATCACCGTTTTCGAGAGCAGCGATGATGAAATAAATTACACAAAGTAATGCGCCTGCCTGGGTTCGAACCAACGGCTTACTGCTCGTAAGCCGGGGCTGCCACCACTGGGCCACCGCCGCTCTCCAGCAGAGGTGTATCTAACAGTAAATCCAGTCAAGCAGTATAAAAACAGCGGAATTAAAATCAGTTCTATTTGGTGTCTTGAGACTATGTATCATTATCATCATTATCATTCTTCGGTCCCTATACTCCCTATCCCATTTTTTTAGAACGGCACAGCATATTATACTTGTCTTCATGGTTTTCTATTATTATGCAACCAATTCATCATCTGTCTAGCCTTTTTCTTAGTATGTTGGCATCGGCTGCCAGTCTAACCGGATGCCGCTACAAGCCACACTATGCTTGTCATTTCCAAAGCAAACTTCGTACGAGTGTGAGCAAAGGATTTGGCAGGGTAGTAAAACACATTAGTGTTCATTAAAGCAACTCTCTTGCATCCTAAGTTCTACTTAATAGCAGACCTTAGAATGCAAGAGCGAGTGAAGCGAGCTCGGGATATTGGGAAACCCGACTCGGACAGGTTAGGTTCCAAGGGGATGGCGGGGTCTAGAGAGCGAGCGAAGCGAGCGAACTGCGTGTTAGATTACTTTAAACCTTGCAGACAAAAATAGGAGCCCCTAGCTACGTCGACTACGCCTTAGTTTGGAGCTGTGGTTTGGAGTTTGCTTTAATAAGATAACATAATGTATTTTTTTTTTATTTGTTCATAATTAATCAGGTAATGAATCTCATCATCATCATCTAATTATCTTTTACACAGATTTCTAGTTGTATACCTACGCAAAGTACAAGATGAAGATTGCCGGTAATATGTAGTTATAAGTAGTCAGTGGCTCGCAAGTCACCTAAGTATGTTCCTTTGATACAATTACCGACGTCCACGCGCAAATCCGTGGTTAAAAGCTATAGTTATGGTATCCTAATCTAAATTAAACAAAAGTGAACACATAAGATTTGCGTTTAAAAATAACCAGCAGTTTTTCACTCGATGCTCCACAGTTTCTATTGATTTCTTACAAGACCTAACAAAGAAAACCAACAAACATCGCATTGAACATGAAATGTGCATGTAGTGAGCATCCCTAGTTCGAAAGAGAGAAACACTGAGAAATAAAGTCAGAAGTCCTTCTTTTGAATTTCACCAATGAAATAAAAAACAATGAGTGCTTCTAAATCGTGTTTGTGTTCGCGTAAGAGCTTTTAGTGTCAATATTTCACAACATTAAATTGGCAGTTGCGGTTTTTGAACGCGACATATCGAGCTATACACTTCTAGTATAACATGGCCTGGCCTTGTATAGATTTTCCGTACCATGAGAGGTCCGCATAAACTGGTTTTTGTATAGCGTGAATAGGGGATAAACCAATTTTTTTTTCTTTGTCCGTCGGGTAGTTTATTGAAAAGTATTGGACACGTATTTTTTCTTTTTTCACGTGGTCACAAAATTACGGAGATATATTGAGTTGAAATGGCGCATGACGTCACATGTAGGTAAGTTTTATACCTACTTGTGACGTAGTAAGCCCCCACTCTCCAACTTTAATGAGTTTTAACTAAGTAATTTTTTGATATTTTGATAAAACAAAAAATACGTGTCTAATATTTTTGTATTACCTGACTGACGGACAAAATAGAATGTCGTTTTCTTTACCCAGTCCGGTCCCCTATACGAGTTCAGCTTCTGTTCAGATTTTTTTCATTTGCAAATTGCATTCTATTTTTCGTTCCTGATGTGTTTGACGAACATTTTTTTTGTTCTGCCTTCACAATCAACTACAACGTAACGCAGCTTGTTAGTGGTATTAAAATAGACTACGTGTCTACTAACTAATTGGGCTCATAATGTTAAGTTTGCGATGTTTGTACTAAAATGGTCTGTAGAGTGTAAGACTTATGTATGTGTGCTCATCTGTACTCTAATATTAGTAATCTATATATATTAACGATTGTACGTTTCTCTATGGGCAGTAATATCCGAGAATCCAATGAAGGTACTTGTTTTACTCATCTTCCCGAACTGACAACCTTACATGGCGACCCTGCCATCTGAGACGGGTGCCGAGTTCGGTCGCGTGACTTAATTTATTGAGAAACATTATTGGACAATGGTACTAGTGATATTCTTTTGTCTTTCAAAATGGATTAATATGTTGGTTAAAATGTGCCGGTCGAATATAGAAAAAGCGGACATTTTTGTATCACAAAGTGCATCAGGTTGTTCAAATTCGGCTTCTATGCAGGTGTGCAAACCAGTTTGTCCCAAATGGCTCAATTTCGGTGTTCAATCTGATTCGAAAGAAGGCAGCATCTCATAATTTTACCATAATTATAACCCCTGATTTTTGGTTTAATAGGCATATTGTATAATTATCACTTGCTTCGGTGAAGAAAAACATCGTGAGGAAACTAGCCCAGGCCATGCGCGGTATAAAAACTCTGACATAAGGTTAATTAGACACTAACCGCACGATGAAGAAGAGGAACATAAATAAGTTCATGTTGTGTATGTTTATGTTACCAAATTCCTTAGCGTTTTGCCCCAATTATCCGTATTTGACCTTTTAAAACATGTTTCTATTAAGTGTTGTGTTGAAGAGGCGTCAATTTGGTCAGAGATCGAGGTCCATTTGCATGATCGGATTAGACCGACCGACCATCACAGATTCGTTGTATATGCACCATAGTACAATCTATGCGTTATGTAGCGGGCTGGTTTGAGAGAACTGGCTTGATTTGCATGTCTGAAGTAATCTCGGTTGGTTCTTGGTTAAGATAGACGTGACAAAAACATATAGGGCGGCTTTATTGCAAAGAACAAATATCATCTGCCTAGCCTTTTCCCATACTGTCTTGGGGTCGGGTTCCAGTCTAACTGGATGCAGCTGAGTATCAGTATTTAACATGAAGCGACTGCCTATCTGACCTCCACAACCCAGTAGGTAACTGGGTTATACGAAAAAATTGTGCAAATGCATCTTGAGCATGAAAATTGTCATTTGTACCACAAAATTGACCTCCTCAGACTCGGTGGAGCGATGATCTTTGCAAGGCGGCTGGCAAGAGCTGGATGAGAGTGGCCGAGGATCGTGCTCAGTGGCGTGTCATGGGAGAGGCCTATGTCCAGCAGTGGACGAATACAGGCTGATGATGATGATGATGACCTCAAAATTACAAGTAAATTCTTTCATATTCACGTCTGTATCAGACTTGTGTGTGTGTGTGGTGTTGTTTTGCATCCTCATCAAAATTCAGGAGATACAAAAGACATAAATAATCAATTAAAATTACGGTACCTAGTTAATTATTAATAAACGCAGATTTTTTTGGTTGTTTAAGTTTGTCAGTAGGTATTTCAGAATAACCCCCTTAACGTGGTTTAGGGAATAAGAAATGATCGAATAAACGTTTGAGATTTTTTGTATGTGTAAAAGCGCGGTCATAGGGCGAGAATCGGACGAGCCGCGTTTAAAACACGGGTGGTTCACACTTACCGATTATCGAACAAAAGAAGAAAAAAAAAATACCTACTTACCCTTTTTTATTGATTCGGGTCGAGAATCATTGGCATCATTACCTCCTTGAATTTGACGAGATTTCAAACCAACAGCTTGTATACAGGGTGTAACGGAAAGGGTATATACATCCTTAAGGGTGTGCTACAGACCATCAAACTGAACATGTTTCTCATCATAAAACATATTTTCCAGCAAAAAATATATCTGCTGCCCCATAGAAAATTACAATACCTATTCACCCAAATGTATAGGCAGCTGATATTTTTTTTTGCTGCAAAAAGTTTTTTATGTCGAGAAACATGTTCAGTTTGATGGTCTGTAGCACACCCTTAAGGATGTATATACCCTTTCCGTTACACCCTGTATACCAACCTACATAATATATTATATCCACCCGATTCATGCTTGTTTGAGTTCTAATACAGCAGGTATAATTCCGCGAACGCTATAAGAGATAACTGAGCGAACTAGACCGTATGATTTCTCAGTAGCAAAGCAGCAAAGTTAAGATTGGTCGTTTGCCTATGCTACCACTTGGTAAGTATCTGTATCTCTCTAGATTCTCTTTATTCGAATAATAAACAAGGGAATAAACATAGTAAATCTAAGTAACTTATAACTATGGTTTAAAATTAGCTTAGAAAATAAGTAAGAACTGTGAGGAACCAAAAATAGCTTAGGTATGCGTCTGTTATAGGGACGTTTCGTAGAATACAAATTCTTCATATAACAAAATAATTAATAGATAGAGATAGATAGACAAAGTGTATTCACTCTTACTCACCTACTTATTTATTACATAATCCTACTAATATTATAAATGCGAAAGTTTGTGAGGATGGATGGATGTATGGATCATGGATGGATGTTTGTTACTCTTTCACGCAAAAACTACTGAATGGATTTGGATGAAATTTGGCACACGGGTAGTTTATAACCTGGATTAACACATAGAATACTTTTTATCTCGATAGTATGTTCCCGTGGTACAATTATAATAATTTGAGAAAACTTTTCAGTAAGTAGTAAAATCTTTTCCTTTTATGTATTCATTGACAGACGACGCACGACCTAAAACGCTGGGTATAACGATGAAATATTGCACAAGTGTTCCCTATGTAGCGAATGTGAACACTAAAAACGGATTTCTGAAAATTCACCCCCTAAAGGGGATGAAACTTTGTAATTTTTACCGATAGAAAATCGCATCAGTTGCAAAGCTAGTAAAATATAAAATGGAAAACTGTCAACATTGTTAACTGAAACTTGTAATACAGACCTGCTTTAAAAGGCATGCATGACGTCACGTCGTCCTCAATATAACGGAATATTCCAACATTATCGTGTAGACGGTTTTTACGACCGATATTAGAATCACGACCTTCACATTTTCAGCCTTGGACCATATGAGACGGTCAGCAATAATATTGTTAAACACATCCTTTTATTTTTAATCTTAGCATTATTTGAGAACATTTATTTTCATTCATTCTTGCCAGAAGCCTTAAAGCTCTCAATAGGTAAATTGTCCGACCAAACAGTAACCAAAGTATTTAAATAATTTGTGAGAACTTAACATATATATTTTGTTTGCTTTCATGCGCATGTCACATTTGATTCGTTATTGCTTGTGGATAATTATAACTTTCAGTAATTTTACTGACAGTTCCTCGTTAAATAACAGCTCAGGTTGTATCATTCATCATCATCATCATTCATCTGTCTAGCCTTTTCGCAACTATGCCGAGGTCGGCTCCCAGTCTAACCGGATGGAACGGAATACCAGTATTTTACATGGAGCGACTGCTTAACTGACCCCCATAAACAAATCAGTACATACTCGGTAACACGATACTCCTTGGTAAGTCTGGTTGCCAACCAACAACATTACGTGCTCTCCGAGGCACGGAGAAAACTCGTTATGTAATGGGTGGTCACCCATCAAAGGACCAACCTAGGCAAGTGCAGCTTAACCTAAAGATTGGCCCGATATCTTCGATATTTTAGTTCTAGGACATGCCGGTTTCCTCACAATGTTTTCCTTCACCGTTACTATACACGGTGTAAATCACCTCATCACGAAGCCGTCAATCAAGCATTCTGTACATGAAACTAAGTAACTTTACGCAAAAATTATTGCTGGGAAACGACTTTTTTTTGGGGGGTGTAAAATCATGTTTTGTGGTAGAACTCAATGTAACGCACTCAAAACATTGTGCTGATTGACGGATTGAATAGTACGGGGGTCGTGGAGGTGTTTAAAGTAAAAATCTTACATTAAAAACTAGTATTAAAAAAAATACTTGTCAAAAAGTTGGAACTTTGACCCCTAATATCTCCGTAACTAGAAGGTTCCCAGGTATGATGTAGAACAAAAAAAATGATCGCAATGACAGGGAGAACCAGTGCCTTTCGGCTTCGTTAAGAGGTGTTTTACACCCTTTATGAAACGAATGTCATAGCGAACTGTACTTTCCAAAATATGCGTTTAATTAATTTTATTAGGTCCCTAGGGTTCCGATGGAAACGAAATTAATCTACAGGAATGAAAATTTGTAATATATGCGAGCCTAGGGAATTGAGTCACGAGTATTTCAGGGTTGAATTTATTTGCGGCATTTAAGGCCTTGAGACCGTATTAGGATTTAAAAGAGGGTTTTTTAGGAAAGAATTTAGGACTTAAATACGGTCTACCGTTGTTGGGAAAGTCAGAGCGCTTTTAAAACAAATTTTATGGGTACAACACCTTTTCCACCCGTAAAGTTTCAGGTAGTTACCTTGGTAATGGTAATGTGAAGTGTTTCGGGAGTAATTATGTAGGTTCGATATTCTATTTTTAAAATAAAGTTTTTTGATGTTTTTTTGCCAATTTTGCTGGTTATAGGTGAATATATTTTATTGACGCACCAAAATAGTTATATCTATTTCACAGAATTGCTAATATACTCCTATTTTTTTTTCTTTGTCCGTCGGGTAGTTTATTGAAAAGTATTGGACACGTATTTTTTCTTTTTTCACGTGGTCATAAAATTACGGAGATATATTGAGTTGAAATGGCGCATGACGTCACATGTAGGTAAGTTTTATACCCACTTGTGACGTAGTAAGCCCCCACTCTCCAACTTTAATGAGTTCTAACTAAGTAATTTTTTGATATTTTGATAAAACAAAAAATACGTGTCTAATATTTTTGTATTACCTGTCTGACGGACAAAATAGAATGTCGTTTTCTTTACCCAGTCCGATCCCCTATTCCACGCGTACAGTCCCGTATAATAATATGTATACACGAAGCAACTTTTAAAAGTGATTTTCTCCTACTATATTGATTAAGGTTTTACGTTTTCACGAACTTGGAATTTTGGAAGCCATACTATACGAAATAGGTCTTATCTCATCGTAGAAACCGTAATTTCACGAGCAAATCACTTTTCAGTTTTGCTAAGTGTATACATATTATTGTTCGTTACTGTACAGTGATCTTATCGCTGACCTGTGTGTATTTTGAATATTATGTTTTTTAATTTGGGTTTAGCGTCCCTGTTACGTACAAATAACTGAATTTAATATAGATGTAGGTATAATACACATAAATTTTTCGTTACAGTAAGTGTAAATTCTATACTGTAAAACGGGGTGAATAAGAACTCAGGGGTGAATCGAGACAACTTTGTGAGGGATTTGAACATTTAAATAAAATGGTTTATGACCTCTAAATAGGCCTCTAAATAATTTAGTAGGTTGAATTAAATAATTTAGAGTACAGCATCTTTATTCCCTCTGTTGAATCCGGTATATTATAGTGAAGACCGAATCCTATTATTTTATCTATCGTCTATTCCAAAGTTTAGAAGGAAATCACAGAAATACACAAAAAGAGACTTTAATTTCGAGTACTTCTTTTTATAGAAGATGCAATAAGGAAATGAACTGGTGCTTTTATATCTTACCAACAAAACCAACTTTGTTCATACCAACAAAACCAAAAATTTCTTACTTTGTTCAATGGGCCTGTTATTTTACACAAAGAAGGTTGAAATTGTACCACAAATTCAACCCTGAAATTAGGACCGAAGAGGTCTTTGAAACATTTGAAAACAAAATAGGAGCACACTTTAACAAACAAAATCCAAGTTTTCCATTCAGATAATTTATACAAATAGGGGCAAAAACGTTCTTGAGGCAAAAATAATCTTGGGTCAAAAATGTTCTTGGGGCCTAAACGTACTTTGGGCAATTAAGCTCACGTGCAATTGAGTTTTGAAAGGAACTGACGCCTAATTGGGTAAACAGGGTTAACGTAATTAGCTACGTCGTGTAGGTTTTAAAATAATTATCAAAAAAGTTTACTCAAAATCGCCATTTTCCTTTAATTAAAGTTTAAACGTTTTCTTTTTCGTTCTGATTTTGCAACAGGTGGGCAAAATATTTTTTTATAACAGAAATTAAGTTCTCAAAACAAAATATTTATTCTTTAATTGAAGTCAACAGACTATTGAAAAATCAACTCATCATAAAATATTTGAATACAACAATTTTAAAAACATTTCACTAAATTCATTGCTTTTAAATTCTATGTATCAAGGTTTGTAACAGCGCTATCTACATTGAGCACTAGGAACAAAGCTTCAACGTAGATTGCTCAAAAGTAAATGCTACATGTTTTCTCCGCCCCCGGTAGATGGCGGGAGCGGGCGTTCACTGGAGGAAAGCCACACTTGAAACTTGCTTGTTCCTCTGTGTGTGTCTCTTGAGGAAATGTATCTGATTTTGACTTGCTTCTAAAGAGGGCGCTGATATTGTTTGGTGATCAACTGGCATTGAATGGAGTACTAATGCTGGCACGATTTTACATAGAAATGAATAGTTAAATAGCTGTTGATCGATATTATCAGAATTGTTTGAAACGCTTTATTGAATTTGCATTAACATGTATGAAAATCTTTGAAGCAGCAAAAAATGTTTGGTTAAAACTCGCTTGACTACCAATGTATTGGTCGAGATTTCAGTTTTGGTATTACAGCTTCAATTCTGCAGTTTACAAAACAGGCTAAAGGTGCCAAAATAAATAAAGTAACTTAAAAAATCATACGCAAATAATATCTGCATTTTTAAACATACATAATAATTTGGATCATTTCCACTAGTCCTACTAAACAGTTCTACGGTAGAACTAGTGGGAATTATCCGATAACTTTACTGATAAAGGCATCTGCTGTACTTGAAATTAACACATTGGCATATTAATATTTGGATATGTAGTGTATAATAATAACCGAATAAGCGAAAGAAACAATAATACCGCGCGGATTAATTGTCTACTACGCGTCGTAGCACGTAGCAGGCGTAGCGGTGACGCGAGCTACGCCGTAGCAAACGCGTAGCCTGAGAATGGAAGAAATTAAAAACGTACCTATTATTATTTCATAAAGTGACATGGGACATTAGCAGGAACATGATTAAGTTCAGAATTTCGAGTGGTACATAACATTTAAGGAAACACCTTAATTTAACTTAAAATAGTTATTAATTATGTCGTAATCGGATACCCAAATCCGATAGTGTTGACCACTATCTTGTAGTAAATGATTAAATAATGTTTTATTGTTACAGGTATGTATTACAGAGTGAACAATCAATAGTTATCACCTGAGGCATCATTCATCCATCATTATTATAAGTAATGATATACAGGTAAGTGATAGAAACTATTGATTAAACTTACATTTTTTAATTAATACATTAAACTTAATTTAATTTTATAAGTTGGTAAATGATACTCGTATTTCATCAATTTGAAAAAAAAAATACCATGGTTTTTTTTGTATGACGTAAAAATCTAAATACTATCATGACCTACATAGTGCATAAGAACTTTTAAATCGAAATCGTATATCTTTAATGCTACACAAGACTGCTTGGTGGAACGGACATCGATGCGAAAACGGTTACTCAGTAGATCATTATAAACCTTTTTTTTTTAAGTTGTTTTATTTTGAGGAAAATAATTATGTACGTGGATTACAAAATGGAATGAAACCCGGACTCATTTTTACTAAAACTAGGCGACATCTAAAAATTCTTTGTTGAATTCAACGCATAATATTTAGCTTCGAGAGTTAAAGCACCAATCGTGTTATTATATTTAGCCATCCGTTTAAGAGTCGCTTATAGTTTATGAAATCGGGTTTTGACCTATACGGGGACTAATAACAACAACTGAACTATAGTTATTAAATAAAACTTAACTATGATTGTTAATAAAAACAAAACATTTCTCTTATAAAATAGGTCACTCTGCCTGTGTTAGTGTACTTCTTTATTTTTCTTCGAAAGCCTTATGTTATATAATAGTTTCATGTTTTGTCGATTTTTTGTCTTACGTTATGGATATATTTTTGTCTGAATAAATAAATGAATTGAATTGAATTACAGTTCATCATCATCATCAGCCTATAATGTTCCCACAGCTGGGACACAGGCCTCCTCTCTATAAGTAGTTGGCTGTAATCCACCACTTCGATTTTCAATTTTTAGTTCTAGGACATGCCGGTTACCTCACGACGTTTTCCTTCACCGTTTTTGAGAGCAGCGGTGATGAAATAAATTACACAAAGTAATGCGCCTGCCTGAATTCGAACCCATGGCTTCCTGCTCGTAAGTCAAAACTGCCACCACTGGGCTACCGCTGCTCTACAAATTACAGTTCATTGAACTTTATTGTACTTTTTTGTAAATGAATGAAACTATAGTAACTACGTATTTTAATTACATTTTAAAAGCCGGTCTTAGCGGCGGTTCTTAACTTGTCATTTTAGGATGGATATAAATTAATTCTAACGAAGCGAATATCATTAATTTCTGAGGTCAACAGAGTTCGTATAGTCTGTTCGAAAAGTTTCTGTTGAAAATGTAAACAAATGGATAAAAAAGTACTTTTTTTTTTTTTGTAAATGTACAAAGCCAGTGCTTTATTTGATTATAACATAATATGTAATCCCGAAGGGTAAGGCAGAAGTGTACCTACCCATTAGTACATTTCGCCGGTCATGTTTAGTTCCCATGTGATAGGGGCGAGCCTATTACCATCAACCAGGCCCACATCCAGACACCTGAAGTTCTTACTTAAAAGTAAGAATTTTAGTACAATTTTAGAAGATTTTTTTGTCGTTTACACACCACAAACAAGTTTTTCATTTAAAATCATAACTTATCTAGTGTTCGTTTACATTTTCGTCACATACTTTTCGAACAGACTATAGTCCTGTATTCATTTATTATAGAAAATATAAATGAGGGTAGAAAATATTTAGCTGTCCTCTGTAATGAAAGTGTACGTACATTGTACGAGTTTAATTTATTATATACTTATTTAGAGATATACACTCATTAGAGCTCTGGCTAAATCTATTATCATGACAGAAAAAATGAAAATTTAAAAAACCCCCGAAACAAAAAACCTCTAAAAAACCATAAATAAAATAATCCAAGCGTCTTAGCGTCGGGGGTCCGCTTTGTTATGTGCTTGTACTAAGCGGTCTACTTAGCGGTCCCCCGACGCTAAGACGCTTGGATTATTTTATTTATGGTTTTTTAGAGGTTTTTTGTGTCCCCCATTGCTTCCACTTTTCTCGGTGTTGCGTAACAGCAAAAATTAAAAAAAATACTTTCTGGGGGGTTGGGGGGGTTAACACCCCCCCCCCTGGCAATGCCCATGGTGACAAGTGACAAGATTTCAAATTTCGAATCGATCAGACCTGTGCAAATTATTAATTTCCCTTCAACTAGAAAAGAGGTGATGGCCTTCAAACAGCTGATCAGATTTTATCGAAACATAGCTAAAAACACTTTCGATTAAAACACCTTTCAAACGAAATCAATTTCATCTAAATCGGTTCATCCGTTTAGGAGCTACGATACCACAGACAGACACACAGATACACAGAGGGGTTAAAAAGGAGGTTGGTCAATTTTCAACCTTAATTACTACTTGGGGCATATGAATCTAAACTGATCAACCGTATCTGTCAGTCACTGGGAGCATGTACCTTTAATGTAACAGTTCAGATTCACTTGTTTATACAAGGTGTTGTTTTGCATCCTCGTCAAATTCAAGGAGGTAACTAAGCTAATGATTCTCGTCCCGAATCAATAATAAAATGGGTAGGTAATATTTATTTATTTTCCTTATTTTGGAAATCGGTAAGTGGGAACCACCCGTGTTTTAAACGCGGGCTGTCTGGTTCTCGCCCTATAACCTACAAACAATCTTAAACGTTTATTAGATAATTTCTTATTCCCTAACTACGTTGAGGGAGTTATTCTGAAATACTGGCCAACTTAATAAACCAAAAAAACCAGCGTTTATTTATTATTAACTAGGTATCGTAATTTTCATTGATTATTTATGTCTTTTGTGACAACCTCCTAAATGTTGACGAGGATGCTAAACAACACCTTGTATACAAAATCGAATTGTGGATTGTTACATTAGAGGTAAACGCTCCCGGTGAAGAGCGCCATTAAGAATAAATTGTTATAATTTAATTCTTGATAGTTGAAACTTTCGCGATATTTTAGATTAAGACAAAGGAGTTACTAGAAGAGTTGAATCTTCTTTTTAAAAGCTGCGCTTATCTGAGGCCTAAAGTTTGAGTGAGCTGTCAAATCAAGTCTTTGGAGGCACAAGACATAGAGACGCCCCGACAGCGGCGGTTGCTAGTCAGTGGCAATGCATTGTCATAATTAATTTTCTGAACAAACTAAGCGTGTCACCGCCAACTTGCATTACGAAACAAATGACATTTAGAAAATGACTTTGAATGTAGATCAGTGTCAGAAGTTGTAAACATAACGGCTTAGAGTACTTCTAGTATCACTAATTATTTTAAAAGTTACAGCTGTATCTAGACTCTCCCGGCGCAGTTACTATAAAGGGTGTAAAACACCTCTTAACGAAGCCGAAAGGCACTGGTTCTCCCTGTCATTGTGATCATTTTTTTAAAGTTGGAACTTTGACCCCTAATATCTCCGTAACTAGAAGGTTTTTTTATTCTACACCATACCCAGGTATGGTGGTGCTTCTAGTTACGGAGATATTAGGGGTCAAAGTTCCAACTTTTTGACAAGTATTTTTTTTTAAATACATGTTTTTAATGTAAGAATTTTACTTTAAACACCTCCACGACCCCCGTACTATTCAATCCGTCCATCAGCACAATGTTTTGAGTTCGTTACATTGAGTTCTACCACAAAACATGATTTAACACCCCCCAAAAAAAAGTCGTTTCCCAGCAATAATTTTTGCGTAAAGTTACTTAGTTTCATGTACAGAATGCTTGGTTGAAGGCTTCGTGATGAGGTGATTTACACGGTGTATGCTCTGTCTTTTTAGTTATCATTAATAACAATCGTAGAATTTGACAGAGATAGCTCGTTGACAAAACCTCGCACTAATCAATGTAACTAAGGTAATTAAAAATACACAAACAATTGTAAACTGTTATGTTATTTTTTATTTAATATCATTGACAGGGAGATGCCGTTGGAATAATTGTAAATGGATCTAATCACTAAAAGTTCTACTTAACTAACGTGGACATATTGGTTTTTCAAAACTATTTCACAGATTAAGAAAAAAAAATATTTAAAAAAAAAAAAAAACCAATTCCATGTTTAATAACTTTATATTTCAACGGGTTTTTAACCCCCGACCAATAAAAGGGGTGTTATAAGTTTGACGTGTGTATCTGTGTACCTGTGTGTCTGTCTGTGGCATCGTAGCTCCTAAACAGATGAACCGATTTTGATAAAATTGGTGTCGTTTGAAACGTGTTTTAATCGAAAGTGTTCATAGCTATGTTATGAGAAAATCTGCTCAGCCATTTGAAGCTTATCACCTCTTTTCTAGTTGATGAAGGGATGTAAACAACTTCTACGGGTCTGGTCGATTTCAAATTTGAATTCTTGTCACTTGTAACCATCGGCAGCGCCAGCGGGGGGGAGGGGGGGGGGCTGCACACCACCCCGCCCCCTAAAAGCTTCGATTAATTTTATTTTTGGTTTTTTAGAGGTTTTTTCCGTCGGGGGTTTTCAAACATTTTTCTTCGGTATTTAGAGTGCCACAAAGGAGCAAAGGAGCAAACATACTTAGGTATACAGGCTGACAAATTACCCTCCTTCAGTCGGTTAAAAAACCAACGGCGCCCTCCTCAAAATGTAATTCAAACCCCTAATCATCCTCGTACTATAGTTACCTCGTACTACGTTTCTTACGATACGATAAATTGACATTTATGAACAAACGTGAAGACGCATCCTGCATGATAAACAATATATTTCGGGGTTTTATACAATCTCGTGAACAATAAATACATATGGCTTAGTAGGTGTTTCGGTTACTTTCCTGTAGGCATGAAACCTTGTAACGTCTCATCTAATATCAACATACGGCCGTTACGAGGTCGTACACAATGGAGTCAAGAAGACAATTATTAAGGTGTCAAGTTCTTATTATTTATTATGAATGAACGTATTTTTTTAGTAAACAAGCAATGTTAGTAGAACATAATTGAAAATATGTAGAATACAATTACACCTACAGTTTTGGTTATTAAAACATAATCGTTAAAAAAAAACGAATTAAATTAGCTACTGAAAATTCTAGATGACCACAGAACTAGAAATATTTATATTTTAGCCACGAGACCCACATTTTTTGAATTTGTGTTTTTTTTTCGGATGTATACCCTGATAATAACCCCTCCCGCTGTGGGCGGAGCGAAAGGGAGTGTCAGACTTGTACTGCCTAAAACCCATCCACGACTTATCTCTTTGAAGCGCGCGTGCAACACGAACGCGCCGTTGATACGGCCTGTCGTCATAAGACGGACGGACGGTGAGCTAGCCCATTACTCACTGTCAATTGCCCCGTGCCTGCGGTAGTCGGGCGCCACCAGATAGTCGCCGACGACGGCGCGGTGGCTGGGACGTGAAGCTCTCTCCCTCTCACGTTTCGCCACCTCCTTCGCTAGCATGACTGCTTAGCAGAAGGAGAAAATGGCTTCCCATTCCCTCGCTCTGAATCGTGGGTTGCACCAGGGCCGGAAGCGAGACGTCACTGCCGCTACGAGGAAACAGCGGTGCTCAGCTTAAGCGGAGCAGGCCTTCATTGTGTGCTCCACCGTGTCCTCCGGGCGATCGTTGCAGTGGTAACTCCCGGGCGCTTCCTCCCGGTATCTCCATGTCGCCCTGAGATCGCGCCGGAGGTATGCCCCCTTAGCGGCGATTTGCGTCAGCGACCTCTCGTGTGCGGACGAAGGACCGCAAGACCTCCGCGTAGTGCCTTTGGCAGGAGGTGTTTGGTCCCTTCAGGTTGGTCAATAGCCGCTTGAAGGCAACCCGGCCGGTTTCAGTGTGGAGACCAAACGTCGGAAATACTCCACAAAGTTCCAACGGCTGTCAAGCACTAGTCCTAGGTACTTCAACGTCGACTCGAAGCCGATAGGAACCCCTTTCAGTAAGGATCCCGACGGTGGCGCATTCCTAGGCCCATGAAAGCATATGGCTTCGGACTTGTGCAATTCCACCTCGAGTCCGAATTCACGGATCCTCTCCAGGACTACCGCAACCCCGCGTGTCATGAGTTCGGCTGTCGCCTCGTGCAACCTCCCTAGTGCCAGTAGCAGCGTGTCGTCAGCTTAGCAAACTACGCTGACGGCACTAGGGAGGTCGGCGCGCAGCAGGGCAGCCCCACATAACATTTATAATGTAGTTATCACATTTGGATAAAATTATTCCAATAATGCCATACGGTAATAATTAGAATTACTAGGAAGTTTTTCACAGCCCACTCCTATTAACCTTTGTTCATAAGCATTAATAAAGATTTCATTACCATACTTGATTGACAGGTTGTCAAACCTCAAAGTATTTTTTAAATTTATAATTCCCTGTTTTTTTTATGAATAGGTAATAAACTTTTTTATGTGAACAGCAAGGAATTTTTAATATAGAATAATATCCAAGAATACCTCTATACATACGTATAGGTACTTAGTTATTTTCGTAAGTATAATTTTAACCTATTTACCTATTTTTCTCAATGGCCTTATAAAAAGTATAGAAACAGCATAATTTATGCGGCAAAATAAAGTTGTTACGATATCTCTTTCCCGAGCCATTTATATATTACTGGCAGATATTATAATACCGAAATTCAGTGATAAATTGAGTTTATATTTGAACCTATTTCGGAGATAGTTGAGGCGTTTAATAAAGATTGAACTTTAATGTTTTGGTTTTAGAACATACTTAGTTAGACATCAACCGATATTATAAAGTGTCGTACCCAAACCAAAATTAATAAATTCAGTCGACGGACATCATAATAAAACCCAATCGATTCCCGTAGTGACCACGGCATCAACTTAATTCGCCGTTCAATCCCTATGGACGATTAATTAAACCGTACCAAACGCTTAAAATTACACCTACAGTATAAAATCGACGCATTTCACTACGGAATGCGCGCGCAACCCTAAGGCACGAGCGGTTACTTCGCCGGCAGTCGGCAGCCGGGCCGCGCGCTCCCATCTCTCAAGTAAACAGACCACAAAAATAAACAAAATACGAAAGCCCTGGCTGTATGCAACTCGGTATCAAAACTAGCCAAAATCCGAAAAAAAAACGCAGCACATCCCTACGCTTTCGCGCCTTTCCGAACTGTCACTCAAGTGCATTTCAAAAGGAATTGAAAAAAGAATTCAAAGCAATAATAACGTGTTATTAGTTATTTAAAATAACGAGTGTTAAATTTAGCAGCTCGTTTTTTTATTAATCTGTGGTTCCGTGTTATTGTTGTCGGTTTGAAGTTATGTGAGTATGTTTAACAGCAATTTGGTTAAGTACAGCTTACGTAAGGACAACGTTATGTTAAAAATCTGTAGTTGAGTCCTTTGGGATCAGTTACAAATAAAGGCAGTAACAAATAGCGGTTAACACTGATTGCTCTATTTTATACACTACAATAATTTAACAGTCCATGATTTTTTAGATCATTTGAGATAACATGGTTAAAATATTCTGATCAATCAGAAAGATTTATCACCTAAATAATTAATTCGTTACCAATATTTATATGTCTATACGGCTTGATATCATAGTACCTACAATACATGCTTAGAAAAAGTATTGGAGAAGTATCTGTTTTTTTCTGACGAAGACATTTGAATGGGTGTTCCATAAAATAGCAAATTTTTCATTTATATTTATGTCATCATTATCCTGCTCTTATACCATTTTATTTGGGGGCGGCGCAGCATGTCTTCTTTTTCCATACTTCCCTATTAATTGTCATCTCATCTAAAAGCTCCTTTTTACTATATCATCCTTCACACAGTCCATCCATCGTTTCTTTGGTCATCCTCTACTCATTTATTTTCATTCATGAGTCTTGTAGATCTACGGGAACGTGTTTGCCCTCTAGCTCTCTTTCATCAGCTGCTTTTAGCTAAGCGGATCTTAAAAGCAGCTGAGATGTATTTGTGTATGGAGCAAGGAACAATTAAAAATAGACTTTCGAAAGATAGTAATTACGGCTGTTTTTGAACAACCGTTTGATTTTGCGACAGGGCTGTTCTGAAATGGTAAAAGATCACAATGCAGAGAGACGACAAGTCTCAGCAGCCTAATAAATGCCTCACCAAAAACGAAACTCACGTTTTTTCTTTTAGTGTAACAGTATAATGATTTTTGAGTGATAGAAGTTCGATTTATAGTTGGCTCTTGAAAGATCAACTATCGATCCACTTTGCTGATCGATAATTTTGTTTGTTTGTCTGGTAGACATTGATCGACCGCAATCTAGTTCCACGCTAATTATTAACTTCCCTTACACACGGTTTGAACAGACCTTTCAAGAAGCCGTCAACCAAGCAATAAGTTAATGTAACATTTTGCATGCTATGTGTGTGTATACTCATGTTTTGGACAAATAAAATTTTCTTATCTTATCTTAAGCATTCATTTTTGTACATAAAATTAAGTAACTACACAAAAATTATTGCTCGGAAACTATTTTTTTTTTGGGTGAAAAGTCACTTTTTACGGTAGAACTCAATGTAACGCACTCAAAAATGGTGCTTGTGGATGCATTGAATAGTACGGGGGCCATGGAGGTGGCCCAGAACAAAAAAAATGCTCGCAATTATGGGAAGAACAAGTGCCTTTCGGCTTCGTTAAGAGTATTTCTAAACCCATTATTAGCATGTCTTCTTCCTACACAGTTTCCAAGATGAGCGAATGCTCTGCAGGTGGTCTCGCTGGAAAAGATTTGAATCAAATCGACATGCAAGTAGACCTCTTATTGGTAATTGGTTTTAAGGGTTAATGTTACCTCAACTTTTGTAGATATCTTTGTTTTTCTTGTGTAATCTGTAAACTTAAGTTGTTCCAAAATCAACCTTATTATAACCTGGATTTGTAGCAGTCCTTGACCGGGACATGAAACCCAAGACTAGAAAAACAATGCAGTTTTTTTAAGTTCTAACGTTATGTTGAGATTGACGTGTGTTTCAAAAACATTTATTTGTTAACATGCACAAGTTGATCGCTACCAAGCTAGGTGCAAGTAGACATGTTACCAACGTGTTATATGTTCTGAGAATTAAACTGAACTCTTTTGCTAGAGTTCGTTTTAAACAACGTGCTTTGAATTTGATCACTTCGTTTCGGTTTAAGAAAGAATTTCGAAACTTTTTTTGTGAATTTCTTCTACACAAAAATAACAGACTTTGAAAACCTAATTTAAGTCATTATCCGCTCGTAAAATACGACTTCTACGCCTTGCACCTACTCACGATTAAATGGTTTAATAATGTGGTTAACACAATAGCAAAACTGTTGACATTTTTCAAATGGAAATAAACATTTTCCAAAAACTGCACTTTCTTCAATCTCCTTCTTCTTCCTAGGTCCTTCTTACTTTTGATGAGATCGGCTCTAATTATCTGGCGCCAGGCCATCTGTCCTGTTATTCAGCAGTTATTCCTCCAATAGGGGTTTCATCGTGCTCGATCCACAACGTAGCCGGAGCTCGTCTTCGACCCCTCTTATATTTAGTTAGTTGCAATCCTTTCTTCACTACACGTTCCTCGTCTATTCGAACTGCACTTTCTTTAATAACGCATAAGATATAAATCAAATTATATAATGTACTAGCGACCCGCCCCGGCTTCGCACGGGTGCAATGCTGAAAAACAAAATAAATGACAAAAAAATGTTATTGTGGGATATCCATAAGAGATAGACATATACCATCGCGGAGTTTTCAGTAGACCTTTTCAATGTGTACAATACTTAGTACATTATTTTGATAAATCTCGTAGGGTTCAGCCTGCGTTAGCAATGTAAGCGGAAAAAAAATTATTATTTACGACATCACATTAGAAACCTCAAAAATAACAGTATTTCTCCACTATTCAATGGATGTAATTTTACATATAAACCTCCCTCTTCAATCACTCTATCTATTAAAAAAAACCGCATCAAAATCCGTTGCGTAGTTTTAAACATTTAAGCATACATAGGGATATAAGGACATAGGGACAGAGAAAGCGACTTTGTTTCATATTATGTAGTGATGCTCTTTATGCATCACTTTTTTAAAATCATTTCCTTTAGACTTATGAAATAATAGTTCCAAGAACTCATTGTAAGTTAAAATGAACAGCTAATTAGGTGTGACAGACAAATTACTGGTTAATAAGTAATCGCTGTGTTTAATGACGACATAATTACTAAGGTGGCAGGCGTGAAAATTGAGATCAATTAAATATAATTACAAGGAGGTTTATGTGGCAATTACAAACAATTTTAATAACTTTTTTTAGTAAGTTTTCTTTTATGGTGCTGACAGGGAGGAGCTCTTGGCAAAATAATAACAGCCGTATGGGTTGATCTTCACGGTTAAGCCGTTCTTGCCGAGGTGGTTGGGTGACCACCGGCAGTCATTTATAGATTTTTAAGGTCGTTAAAGGTAGTCAGTGGCCCGAAAGTTTTACATCCAAAAGGGATATAAAACCTTAAACCAAGGGCTATCCCAGTATCGCTCTGTGTAACATAATGGTATTTAGCTGCATCCGGTTAGACTGGAAGCCAATCCCAACATAGTAGAATAGGCTAAGCAATTGATGATATTTGTGACGTTGCCAACTTTGAGAATGCCCACTCTTAACTCGCTGTAAAGCGTGTCATATTAAAACAAGTTTACAATTCAATTGTTACATTTTCACAAGAATTAAATCTAACGAATGCCTAATGTATCCAGTTGTGATAAATTATGTTCAACTTATGTACATTATTATGATAATTTAAACATGAATGTATGTATGATCATTTTGAATGTGCTCCGTTTAAATGGCAGATCATTAAGTATGAAACTTTAATTTAGTTAGTTGACATATTTTGATGTTGGAGTGAGGGTGTTATTAATGATAAGAATTCTAGGTTCACCTTGTAGCTGCGCTTATGAAGGTTAAGTCAGAGATATTATTTGTTAAGCAAATTGACTAATCATCTGTCTAGCCTTTTTCTAACTTTGTTGTCCAGCCTAACTGGATGCAGCTGAGTACCAGTATTTTATATGGCTCAATTGCCTATCTGACCCCCACAACCCAGTTAGTACAGGGTAATACGATAGCCCTTTTAAATCTGGCTGCTTATTTACCCACGGTCTTCCCTTTCATCATTAAATTTAGTAATAATTAAATTTAATTAATGAACCAAAGCAGCAAAACAGTTGCTAAGTTTCAGAATGCACAGCCTTTTTTTTTTTACGGATGGGAAATCATCAAATGACTTCCCCGAAGGAGTGTCAGACTTGACTGACTAAAACCCACCCATGTTCCTTCTTAGCCCTTTGTGTTCCAGGGCCGCGGTATCTCTTTCGAACAACCCGCAGCCCTGGCAGGCATCGGCCCTCTCGGACCCCTTCCGAGAATGCACAGCCTTAAGTTTGATTTACACTTGAACGCGTCCGTTCGCAATATACCGGTGCGAAAGTTTTCGGTAACGTAATGGATATGAGGGTAGGTGGTGATATGAAGTGTCTTGTTTGTTGAACTCCTGTTTATTGGCTTACAAGTATTTTGACAGAAATTTGTGTCTTGATACTCTAAGAGCTACCGAACCATCCGACTAACTCGTTTCCCAGAAGGCTAGATTTTTTTAAATGATGTTTTTATTATCAGTCAATTAAGAAAGTACCGTTCTGGCACGCATCTCGCGGTTGCGTCATCAACCCATTTTTTTTTTTAAAAGTGTTTTTTTTTCATAACCTGCTCCCACAAGACTATAATTTTAATATGTCGTAATTTACGTATGTTTGAGTGTAAAAACATTACAACAATAACAACTTACATTTATTGTGTCACGTTTGTTATAGAGATTTGATACTTATGATGGACCCTATCGATTGATGCCATAAAAGTGTACTGGATGGTAATTATCCCACGGGAACGTTTAAAGTATAGCCCTTACACACTTGAAGATAGTGTAGTTTCCTATTATTTATGAAATAAATTATTACCCCCACATCCAAGCATACAATCATACTAGCTTAAACTCTTCGTTCGACTATTAGTGTCTGAGGGTCGATTTCTACTAAAGCGGAGAGGAGCAAAGTGAAGAGGAGACGTGCAAGATTCGGTCACACGAGGTTAACAGGGATCTCTAATGTGCCTTTCTCCATACAAACGTATTCCGCTGTTTTCTTCGTGGATAATGCGTCTAGAGCAATGATTTTTTTCCAAAAAAATCTTAGTCTTATAATACATTCCCCCATTATTTTCTTGTTTTCAAAACATAATCACTGAAAGAATTATGACAATCCAAAAACCCGAAAAAAAGACCGATAATATTTTAACAAAAAAAAAAAAAAAATTGACGCATAGATATCTTTTCTATCTTTTCCTCTGAATTTTAATAATTATTTAAAAAAAAAAAAAAATGAAAAAGCGTTTATTCGTGATTACATAATGTTACATAATAAATTACTTCTGCCAAACTGTAAAACAGTTTGTTGGCAGATGTAGCTCCCATATACAATTTTATATTTTAATGTAACCACTTCTTAGTACCTATTTTTCTTTTCAACCAATACAAGGATACTTTTACCTTTAACTAAATACACTTTTTTACAGCTTTTATTTTTATTTTACAGCATTACGTTATGGTCAGCATTTTTAACAAAGGCTGACCATAACGTAATGCTGTAAAATTGAGATTTAGATCAGTTTAGTTTTGAAGAAGAAAACAGCGGAATACAAAACGTCTTTTAGTCAACATTTTTGTAGGTTAAATCAGCCTGAGCTTCAGTTGTCCCTTTCGCTCTTTAAGGGGGCTTGGTCGGGCGCAGCGCGACGGCAATAGTTTCTTCAAATACCTATTCTTCAAATTCCTCGAGACTAGAGTCCCCTATTAAACCATGTGACTGTCTCGTTGGTTTAGTGGTCACAAGCGCGACTGCTGAGCATGAGCTCCTGGGTTCGATTCCCAGCTCGTACCAAGTGTTATTGGGTTTTACAACAGAAATTTCTGTGAAGCAGCCATAGAGTCTATTTTTCTTCCCGGTTGATGGCAATACTCTCGCCCCTATAACATGGCACTTAAGTCCCAGTTAGTTGGTTATATTGAAATGTAACTGGTGGTGTAATATTAGTTACACCTCTGCTGAACCCATTGGAGATTGCAGACGTCATGGTGTTATATGAGATTGATTAATTCAAGCTCACGTTTCTTCTCCGCTTTGGCAGAAATTGGGTCAAAAAGTTTTTTTTTTTTAATAATGTTGCCCCACACTTGGATTTTCCTGTATCGTGGGTGCGTTTACAAACACTCAAACTCACATACACAAACAGCCAGACCCGGAAAAACTATCTATAGGCCATACAAATATTTGTTCCGTGCGGGGATCGAAACCGTGACACGCAGCGCAGCAGTCGATCGCTCAACCACTGCGCCAACCGTGCCGTCAAACGTCAACAGTCAACCGTGTCGGTTCTTTGAACCGTCGGAACGCTGGTTATTGAAACATTTCGGTACAAGCCATATTATTATTTTGTGCTTATTTTTTTACGATGCTGTTAAGCAAATGATAAAGTTATGGACACAAAAGAATTCTTTGACAAATTCCTTTGCATGAAATAACGAAGTATTTTGTATGAGGAAAGGAATATTGTGACACAAATTGTTTTATTATTTCTTTCCTGGTTGACGGGTCGAGCTGTGAAGTATGGAATATGTAAAAGTTCTTTGCTCGGAGGAACTTTGTAAGCTAAGCTTTTATTTAATAAACGTTGCCGTCACATTCCGCACTAGATTTTTTTCGTATCTTGGGTGGATTTATGCTGAAAATCCAAACTTGATATTTTGTAGAAAGAGTTTGTTTTAACATATCATCACGCTTGTAATCCCCGAAGGGTTGGCAGTGGTGTATCTAATAGTACAAACACATTTCGAAAGTTAGGTTCAGGTCCCATGTAATTGGGTGCGAGCCTATTGCCATCAAGTGGGAACAAATTCAAACTCCGTAACTGCTAACCAAAAAGGAAAAACCAAAAAAAACACCTTGCCTGACCTAGGAGTCGAACCTCATGCTCATTACTTACCACTAGACCAACGAAGCAGTCGAGGCGAGTTAATTTTAATTGGGTAAGTACAGTATAATTCGTTTAAAATCGTGTCTCCATCTATTTCACGTATCCATACAAGATGTTGTTTTGCATCCTCGTCAAATTCAACGAGGTAACTATGCTAATGATTCTCGTCTCAATAATAAAATGGGCAGGTATTGTTTTTATTTTCTAATTTACGGAAATCGGTAAATGTGAACCAGCCGCGTTTTAAACGCGGCCTGTCTGCTCCTCGCACCGAACCGCGGTTTCAAATATACATACAATCTCAAACGTTTATTCGATAATTTATTATTCCGTAAATCACGTTAAGGGGGTTATTCTAAAATACTGACAAACTTGAACATCCAAAAAAATCAGCGTTTATTAATATTGAACTAGGTACAGTAATTTTAATGAATTACTAATGCATTTTGTGACAACCTCCTGAACTTTGACGAGGATGCAAAACAACACCTTGTATAGTAATAATACAACCTACAGACTCGTAAAAATAGTAAGAATATACCTAATGTCAATGAAAGCCAGAAATATGCTAAAATTATCTATTCGAGACACGTAGCCAAGAGAATGAATGCCTGAAAATAAGTATCGATTGCGAAAAAAATACCATACACAATAAAAGTCACACTGCGAATCCCGAAGGGTTACGTGGGGTACATATTATACACCCCACTTTGGTAGGTGGGGTGTTTTTGTACCCCACTCGCATATAACCACAGACCCACAAACTACTATAGCGATAAGGTACTACGAAGGTGACATAGATCATATTGTCATATTTCTTTAATAATTTTCTTGTGTGTAAATTATGTGCACGCTTTGCAATGTAAACTATCGATTTTACATTAAGAGGCATAGGTACACTTTAAGTATGTAAAATTATTCAAAATTTCTATTTATATTCAAGAAGATCGTTTTGGAATTCGTTAGTTATTCGTTTTTACACGTGACAGAACGTTGTAGATACTTGGTAGAAAATAAATTTATAGGTTTAGAAAAAACACATTGTCGCCCCCCTTGTCGTGTACGCTGATAGAAACCTCCAAAATAGATGACGACCTATGACGACTTTCAACAAGAATAACATCTTGTTGAAAGTCGTCATGAAAAGACGTTTCGCTCTCTGGTCCGTCTCAAAAAAATCTTCTTTTTAAGTCGTTGGTATAAAAAAACGAGGCACAATGCTTACGAAACTGATTATATTTTTGTATTTAGCGCACACAAAAATAAAACTAGTTTCCATAGCATTTTGCGAACTTCAAAAACACTTTTTTCTAAGTAAAATATTCACTTTCCCCGTCTCCTAAAGAAAATTAAAAGTAAACAGTAGTATACTATTTTAGTACCTTTCCATTCAGCTTACCGCCGAACAATGGATTATTTTTAGATATCTTGTTCACACCGACTCCGCACTCGCTTCCATTGAGGTTAAAATTGGATGATTGACAATGAGCTAGCACTTGAATACAAGTGAATGGCTCAAGGGCGATCCTGAGTTTCAAGGGCGCTTTTGACATTCAAATAATTATACTGATAAACACGTTGAAGTGGTTAAATTCGGAAATACCTAAATCTTTCTCCTTGTGGTAATGGTTTATGGAATGTTAAGAGATAACTACATGTCATTATCATCTGCATAGCCTCTCTCAACTATGTTGGGGGCAGCTTCCAGTTTATCCGGACTAGTATTTTACATGGAACGACTGCTTATCTGATACCCACAACCCAGTAACTTGGTAATACGATACCCTTTGATAAGACTGGTGTCTGATTTTCAGACCACTGTCAAATATCTACAAATTACTGCTGGGCCCTAACGGCTTAACATGCTTGGTTGTCTGTTTTTAGACCACTGTCAAATATCTACAAATTACAGGCGGGACTGAACGGCTTACCGTGTTATTTTTGGTTTCATCATCATTCGGATAAAAAAGCCATAGTATCGTTTACCCAGAAGCTGGATTCTGGTCAAATAGACAATTGCTCAATGTAAAACAATAGTATCCAGGTGGATCCAATGCACCTCTACGTAGAAACAGACATTTACATAGTTAAGAAGGGCCTAGATTAGACAGATAGTGAGCCGGCCTTCTTCTAAGCGTTTCGATGGTAAATTTTCGTTACATATGTTTAACGCAAAATTCAGCTATGCGGACTCCGCTCACTGATGCAGTTATACGATCGTCAGTGTGCAGGAGACAGGGCATGCAGCGCAAGAGACACACGCCGCAAACACACTTGAGATCTGAGCCGTCCATGAATTCCCATTTGTAGAGATTGTCTTTGCTACGCCCAATTTGGGTTTGGAGCCTATTAAGAGATTTCCAAGACAGCCAGGGCAAAGCATGCCCGAGTGGAAGATTTTCAGATGGCTCGATAAAGCTGTCAGGGGGCTTAAACAGCTCCCGCCAGAGATCACATCTCGCTTTGAAGATGTTGCTATTAGCTAGACTAGCCAGCTAGTCCAGCTGACCAGGAGTATATGTGTGGCACAGGCTAACGCTCCCAAAAAAGTTTATGTTTTTTTATGCGAAACCTTGTATTACCAAGTTCTCTGACGGTCGACCACTTTTCAACCTTATTACTTAGGGCATGAACCCGTACAAAGCGGCAGACCGTCTGTGAACTCAGTAGTACCTAACTCCACCGAACGTTTATGAGTATGTCATGACACAATTTCATGTGACAACCCTTGATATCGTTTGTAATTGAATTTTAATTTGTTTAATGATAATATCAACGTGCTAGGCAAAAAGCAATATCAAAACGAAAGATAAATTGAAATAGATACACAGATAAAATGAGAAAATACTGTAGGCGTGTCTACAATGAATTAATATAAGCTTTTCTGTACATTTTTTGTCAATTCTATACTTTTTTGAATTTAACATCATCGTTATTTTTCGCTATTAAATATCGCTTTTGTCCTCGCCCATTAAACGTACGTATTACAAGCTGTTGCTGAAATTTTGATGGGTAAGGGTGAGAAAAATAGAAAAAAAAGGTATGTGCTATTCCAGATAATCTATTCATAATAATCTATGTACAGCCTAAATTCTAATATTTCCGATATAATTCGGACTTGATCAAATAGCAGAAAAGTATAAAGACAAAGAAAGTCCGGTATGTCGACCTCCCTCAACCCTTCAAGTCATGTCAAGTTATGGGACATGGGTAGAAATGAATTATCGTGTGTGAGAAATAGGTTTTCCGTTAATCCAATTGTACGACTCTACGATACGAGTACTTTGTTCCAAAAGTAGTTGATGAAAAAGTAAACAAGTAGGTCAGAACGCGTACTTGTAGATCCCAATTTGCATGCTACTGAAAAATATAGTGTTTATATCTAAATACTAAAACTCGTTAGTCATTAATTTCTTTTTTTTAACTTTTATATTTTTTAATTTGATTAATATTTTCGACGACTAATATTCATATTTTTTTGGTAGCCCTGAAAGCTCCACTACCGGGCATGGGCCTCCTCAATATTTTCAATTAGGTTTAAATATTGTTCAAACAATAATTGTTGGAAAAAGGTGATAAGATAGTAGAAATCTTCCAAATATGTGATATCCTATGAGTGATCAAGTAACAATTTAACCAAAACTAGGTTTGATATTTTATTAAATACTTTTGGAACTACTTTTAAACTTCTTTAGAATTGGCAAAAACATTTTGTTGAATGGCAGCTGTGAAAAGGGTGTTATAAACTGTATTTATTAATTTATTGGTAGAACACTAAGGAATTATGAGACAAATTTCCAAGGAGATTCTTGCCAATTTTAACCGAACAATCGATTTTGATAAGGATATATCGTCATTAAAATTACATTGCCATTAAACTCTTTATTATAGGTTCAATGTTTTTCATAATCTGCAGAGCCTTTTTCTTACTATTTTGGGGTGCGTCCAGTCTAACGGATGCAGCTGATCACTAGTATTTTATGTGGAAAAACTGGGCTTATCTGACCTCCATAACCCAGTTGTTACTGGTAAGTACGATATCCCATGGGCAGACCGGTTGTTAGAATTTCACGCCACTGACTACCTGTAAGGTTGTCAAAGATCTACGAATATCAGCTGGGACTAACGGCTTAACGTGCTATCCAAGGGACGGAGTAAACTCGGTATGTATTAACAGCAGCTTAGCCTGAAGATCGATCCAAACGGCAGTTATTAGTTAGCCTCGAGCTACTTCAAATCTCAATGCTGGTCCAGTCGTAAAAGCTGTGAGGTTCACATTGCACAAAGGGCTCAGAAGAAACATGGATGGGTTTTAGTCAGTACAAGTCTGACACTCCCTGCCGCTCCGCACAGAGCGGGAGGGGTCATTTGACGATTTCCCATCCAAAAAAAATAGGATATGACTAGCTAGTTTCAAATGTAAGTCTTTCTTTCTTCTGCTACTTCTCCGATTACAGAAGGTCGGCTATCTACTCCGAATATTTCTTTTCGTCCCTTGCAACGCGGAACAGCTCAGCAGCGCTCATGACTCCGGTTAATTTAATTGTTGCTTAACCAAATAAGAGAGCAGCGTTGGCCCAGTGGTGGCAGCCCCGACTTACGAGCAGTAAGCCGTGGGTTCGAACTCAGGCAGGCGCATTACTTTGTGTAATTTATTTCATCACCACTGCCTTCAAAAACGGTGAAGGAAAACATCGTGAGGAAACCGGCATGTGCCTAGGACTAAAAATTCTAAGACATATGACTATACCATCCCGCACTGGGCCCGCGTGGTAGATTACAGCCCACTCCCTCTCATAGAGAGGAGGCCTGTGTCTCAGCAGTTGGAACATTATAAGCTGATAGTGATGATGATGATGAACCAAATAAAAGTAACCCAAACGTTCAATATATTACAAAGTACCCAGTTAAATAGTGCAGTCATTAGTACAAAGAATCAATATGGCCGGCCAACTGTTAAAGAAATCATTACTTATGGGGTATTTTATGTGAGCCATAATAAAAACTAGCACACATGCAATTTGAACATGCGATTCGTTAATTTATTATGGCTTTAGTAGTCTTCGAACATAAACAACGGAAGTATAGGGGGTTAAATGATTGTGAATAATTTACTCAAGTAAGTAAATACTCCACTGCCATAGTGACCAATTTTCTTAGTTCGGCGAATTTTGTATTTGATGTAGTTCGGAAAGAAACTGATCTGCCCGACTACCAGTACCAGGGGTCGCTTGTACAAGGGGATGGCGAAAAAGACCGAGACGTAACGCGCTTGATCAACTCAGGATAGACAAAATGGCGACAAGTTATAGGGACAACTAGCGACCCACAGATGTCCCCTTAAATTAAAGGGGAAAATGTAGAAGTCCATTAGGCTTGTCGTACTGTTTGGATCAGAATGCTGAGCTGTGAAGAAGATGGATGAAAAACGATTGCATTTAGTAGAGATGAGAATGTTGAAATGGATTTCCACCCCTCTATCTCAACATTCTCAATGTGACAAGGATTTTACTAGAACGGATTAAGTAAGGAAAGAGTATATTAGACGCCATGACGACTGAAAGGGAGAATGGAAGAAGGAAACTTGTTGCGCCGACCCCAAGTAGACTGGGACAAGGGCACGAAGATAACGAGGAAAGGAACTAAGCAATCCTGAAAAAACTATCGCTGTTAACTGCCAGTTTTAACAAACAATAAGCCACACCTAAATGAATTCAGTTCAATTCAATTCAATTTCAATTTCAATTCAATTTTATTCACAAACAGTTGTGTTTGAAATAACAACAATACATTATAAAGGTTAAAAAAATAAAAAATAAACATTCGTAATTAAAGTAAGAATAGTAGAATTCTTGCGGAGCTCGTGGCAAAATAATATCAGCCGCACGGGCCGATCTTTAAGGTTAAGCCGTGCATGCCGAGGTTGGTCCGTGGATGGGTTACCATAATTACATACCGAGTTTCCTCCGTGCCTCGGCGCAGAATGTTTATGGTGTGCTGGGTATAATCTTCTTTGGGTGAAATGATAACGCAGACGTCTTGAGAATAATGCGTTATATTCATGAATCCAATTACATTTTTAGTAAACCCGACAATATAAAATGTCCGAGAGGTGGACGCAGGCGAGAGTCGAGCCCAGTGGCAGAAAAAAGAACGATGTTGCCATGCGCGAAATGGTGTTGCCATATTCGGAATGGTGTTGCCGACGTCGAAGACGTTGTAATGCCTGGAACGCACTTGTTAGGCGTTAACATCCTGCCGCCCTTGGAACATCCTGTTCCAAAATTGGTAGTGGGACCAGTCGATTGTACGCTCTTCTTAGCGTACCAGTGGTAGTGTGCACATCGGCGACGCTACTGACGCCATCGGTGCCCGGGTACAGCCGCTCGATCCGTCCAAGCAGCCAACGGTTGGGGGGCAGTCTCTCGTCCTTCACGATGACTAGCTGATGAAGATGCATGATGATGAATAGTCCGGTTAGACTGGAAGCCGATCCCAAGATAGTTTGCGAAAAGGCTATGCAGATGATGAAATTAATTCTTGAATATTACTTTTATTTTTAACTCTGAGTGCTCTGCTGAGCGTACAAAATACAACAAAGCGGTTTGCTTGTCACATATCGTTACTGAAAATGGTCATGACTGGAACTCCAAACTGCTGAGTCCGGACATAGAATGTCCATTTAAATTCATTCACTCTTCAATAATAAATGAGATGTCTGTATCCGTTAGTTGGTTACGATTTCATGGCTCACTATAAAGGTGAAACTTATTAAGTATTTTTAGCTGAAGCATGCTTAGCATGACTTTGGCATATTGCATGGAGATTTAATTGACTTGGTAACATCACAATATTTGTATTCATTTTATTTGCATTTTACCAAGTTAAAAAGGTGTTACAAAAAGGCTTACAGCTAAGAACAATATTATGGACCCTGTTAGGTTTATGTAGTTAATGATAAATAACTATTTGTAATTATAATTTACAAATAAAGAGTTATATAGGGTGACTAGTAATTAGTGACCGATACATAAACACGTGATTTGAGGAGCTCGTGGCTAAATAATAACAGCCGCCCGGGTCGATCTTTAAGGTTAAGCCGTGCTTGCCGAGGTTGGTCCGTGGATGGGTGACCATAATTACATACTGAGTTTCCTCCGTGCCTCGGAAAGCACGTTAAGCCGTTGGTCCCGGCTGTCATTTGTAGATCTTTGACAGTCGTTACGAGTAGTCAGAAGCCAAAAAGTCTGACATCCAGTCTTACCAAGGGGTATCGTATTACCCAGTTACTGGGTTGTGGAGGTCAGATAGGCAGTCGCTTCATGTAAAATACTGGTACTCTGCTGCATCCGGTTAGACTGGAAGCCGACCCCAAGATAGTTTGGGAAAAGGTTAGGCAGATGATGATGATGACATAAACACGTGATTGTACTCATGATAACAAACAACTTCACCAAAGAAACATTTTTTTTAAACTCATTCAATTTCATCACAATTACACAACAGCCATATGAAATTCAGGGTTGTGAGCCGAGGTGGTACTCTACCTACCCACTGTGGCGCGGTACGATAGTAATGAGACAGAACGACCTCACGTGGCTAACATCTGATAGGTCACAGGCGCACGTGCGCGCGAATTTCATATCGCTGTTGTGTATTAATGTGAATGCGTAAATAAATGTTTCTTTGGGAAAGTTGTTTGTTATCATGAGTATAATCACGTGTTTAAGTATCGGTCACTAATTATCAGTCACCCTTTATAATGGTGCAAAATCGATATCTCAAGAATAAAAACAAAACACGTGACGCCAACGATCTAACTTTGAACCTTAAACGATTGATTTTCAAACTGCCTGCATCCGGTAATTAACCCTTATACTAATAGTTTTTATCTATTTTTTTTTTTATAAATTAAAACCTCCAGGCTGTGACCTAATGTAGACAATCGTCAAACAAATACGTGAACGCCGCTTTTCTTGTTCGACGAACCCAAACAGGTTGCACGGTGACCGTTCGACTTTTCTGAACAAACTGTTTGAAAAGAAGTTACTCTGTTCTCTATTCTCTACACAGAGAAACTTTTTTTTTCAAATAAAACCGTTTGTAACTCTCCGAGAAGTCGCAAACATCTATAGCAGACGGACAAGAACTGGAAACAAGAAAATTTATATTAAAAATAATATAATTTTGTCGCAGTAGTAGTTCTGCAACATCTTGACTACTCACATGTCCGTTTCGTTATGATATACGCCGACATCGCGGCACACCCGGCGTCATTTGTCAGGGTACGTACGTTTGGTAACCTACTTACGTTACTGCGTTGAATTTCGAGGAAAATATATTTTTAAATTTCGACGAATGTCAGAAGCCATCTTCTTGACATTTTCGTGAAAGGAGGCTTGAGTTTGAGTTGGGCTTAGGGATAATTTCAAAGGGTAATGTTATGTTTAGGGGTTGGTAATAAGAGTTAAAATAGCGTCATAAAAATGTAGTTGAGGATATTTATACGAAGTCTCTTGTATGAGCAAATGCCAAGAGAAGGTTACAGATTACGGACTGGTTGTGATCACGAGACAATGTCAGATGTATTATCTCTCCGAGTCTAGTGTCCAGAGCCGGTTCCACAGAATGTTTGCACAGGTTTGGCCAAACCTTTAAAGCAAATTTTATTACTTATAATTGTAAGGAGAGCCTATACAATGCCAGGTCAACTTATACTGGGCTTGTATAGCTTGAAGTATCGTTGTGGATACCAAAACACGTGATGTCCCGAGGCTCTTCCGAGTGGTTTATGTTCGGATTACAAAGAACTTGTTAAATCTTTAAAGGATTTGTTCGTTATGGTATATATGGTATTTTGGAAGTATGATTGTTTCCAGTAGCTTTTATATTTAAACTACTTCAAAACTGCGAAAGGAAACTTTAAAACTGTGAAAGAAAACCAAGCCAAAACCCTATTAAAATAAACGAACACATAAGCTAATTTAATTTAGCTCAAAAAAGTCTTTACAAACACTTAACCTGGATATCTACTGAACCCCCCAACAATAACCTTGAAGGTTCTATTTAAGAAACGCGTGGGTATGTTCTATTCTCGTTGTTCACAAAACGAGTACAGTTGGAAGTTGTTTGCCAAAAAGCAATGAATTTGTCCTGTTCCCGCGTGGAGACGCGCGGCAGTTGCGACCGTGTATAGGGATAGCAAAAACATTGTACTGTTAGGTGGAACTATTATTTATTTAATTGATTTTTAAATGAAGTATAAACCCTACGAAACCTATAGTAGGGTAGAGCTAGGAAGAAGAAGAAGATGTAACTAATATATATTAAAATTCTTCAGTAATGAAATTCAGTGGCGCGGCTGGAGGCCAACATCACGTCAATAAGGCAAGCAGACTGTTCAGAAATCCTAACATCATGAATACGCATTATTTTGTGTAATTTATTTCATCACCGCTGCCCTCAAAAACGGTGAAGGAAAACATCGTGAGGAAACCGGCATGTCCTAGAACTAAAAATCCAAAGACATGTGACATCTACCAACCCGCACTGGGCCCGCGTGGTGGATTACAGCTCACTCCCTCTCATAGAGAGGAGGCCTGTGTCCCAGCAGTGCTCGTTATAGTCGGTTATAACGGCAAGTTAAGTTTTAAGGGTTGTACAAAAGTACCGCCACTATAATGAATAAATCTCTAAATAGACTCCAAACCAAAGTCAGCCGTAGCAAAGATAATCTCTACAGATGGGGGTTCATGGACGGCTCAGATCTCATGTGTGTATGTGGCGAGTCTCCACAGTCAATGGCTCACCTTCCATCTTGCGCTCCATGCCCTGTCACATGCGCACTTGAGGATCTTATGACTGCATCAGCGAGCGGAGTTCGCTTGGCTGAGTTTTGAGCTAAACATATTTAGCGATTTGCCGTCGACACGCTAAAAAGAAGAATCTTCCAAATAGGTATGAGAAAGCTTGTAACTATGATCAAAGTCAAACCATTTCTTCCAATCAGGTCATTAAAAGGCACTTTTGAACGTCTAAAACAAGGAAATAGAATCGATTCGAGATGCTTATTATTGCGTTTGGACCTCTAGACCGGTTTTCTAGTTAATACATAATAGGGGATAATCCTATTTTTTTTTTCTTTGTCCGTCGGGTAGTTTATTAAAAAGTATTGGACACGTATTTTTTCTTTTTTCACGTGGTCATAAAATTACGGAGATATATTGAGTTGAAATGGCGCATAACGTCACATGTAGGTAAGTTTTATACCCACTTGTGACGTAGTAAGCCCCCACTCTCCAACTTTAATGAGTTCTAACTAAGTATTTTTTTGATATTTTGATAAAACAAAAAATACGTGTCTAATATTTTTGTATTACCTGTCTGACGGACAAAATAGAATTCGTTTTCTTTACCCAGTCCGATCCCCTATTGTTAATGTAAGTTTTTTATAAATAAATAGAAATCTTCTTAATATGCTTATAAACTCGAAGAAATTATACCTGCATGAATTACATCGAAACGCTTTTTATTAGGTTTTGAAAAATCACAAAAAAAAAAAAACACAATTCACATTCAAAACCTATCACCGATTTCAATTTTAAATAGAATAAAAATAGAAAATAGCCGCTGACCTCCAGTCAATCGACTTAAAAATCCTATTAATAATGCATTTCTTTGCTGACGCTACTGCACCCGCCCACTCCTACAATTCTGTTGATGTGCTGAATTCCCTGAAAGATTTTACATAAAATATATATGTAGAGGTCAAACATAGAATAGCTCTCAGGCTTTTAGCGAGTGGATTTAAAAGATTTAACTTTAATCTTAGTTAAAGAGTAGTTTGTTACTGAAAGTAGTTTTTTAGAAGTATTTTTGTCCAGGCTATTCAGGTTTTTCTGAGGAAATTGCAGATATGTGTGAATTAAAAAAAAACAGCATTTTCAACGTGACGCCTGTAATTCCCGAAGGGGTGGGCACAGGTGTACAGTCACGTCTAATAATTAATATGTATACACTTAGCAAAACTGAAAAGTGTATTGCTCGTGAAATTACGGTTTCTACGTTGAGATAAGACCTATTTCGTAATAGTATGGTTTTCAAAATTCCATGTTCGTGAAAACGTGAAACCTTAATCAATACAGTAGGGGAAAATCACTTTTAAAATTTGCTGCGTGTATACATATTATTAGACGTGGCTGTACCTAGTAGTAGGTACACCCCCATTTTGCCAGTTATGTTTAAGTCCCAGGTAATAGGGGGCGAATCTATTGCCATCAACCGGGCACAAGTTAAGACTGTTACTGAGAAATTTCTGATGGAAAAACCCAATAACACATTGCCCGACCGGGGAATCGAACCCATGACCTCATGCTCAGTAGTCACACAGAAAATGAAAATAAAATTCTGTTATTTGTATTTTTAAGAACGAAGTATTTCCATCGAGTTATATCGAGTGAGAAGCTAGTGGCTAAATAAAAACAGCACGGGTCGATCTTTGAGGTTAAGCTGTGCTTGCCGAGGTTGGTCCGGTGATGGGTGACCGTAATTACGTACCGAGTTTCCTCCGTGCCACGAAAAGCACGTTAAGCCTTTGGTCCCGGCTGTTATTTGTAGATCTTTGACAGTCGTTACGAGTAGTCAGAAGCCAAAAAGTCTGTTATACAGTCTTACCAAGGGGTTTCGTATTACCCAGGTACTGGGTTGTGGAGGTCGGATAGGCAGTCGCTTCATGTTAAATACTGGTACTCAGCTGTATCCGGTAAGACTGGAAGCCAACACCAAGATAGTTTGGGAAAAGGCTAGGCAGATGATGATGCAGTATTTTAATCGAGTTACGTAAAAACAGTAATGTTACTGCAGTCTGTCATAGCGTTTGAGCTACTTTGCCGCTGCTATTTGCGCTCTACAGTTGCCTTCAGAATTGTCCGTTTTCTGATTTCAGAGTATTGAGTATTTACACAATACCGAAACAAGTAATTCACATTAACAGTGTGTTCTTTTACTTTGTCAGTAGGTTTACAGCTTTTTAAGTACTGCTTGCTATTTACTTATTGCCACATGCTCTTATATTATTTTATACTTTATTTTATAAAAAAACCGGCCAAGTGCGAGTCGGACTCGCGTACGAAGGGTTCCGTACCATTATTTATAAAAACGGGCAAAAAATATCACTTTTTTGTATGGGAGCCCCCTTAAATATTTATTTTATTATGTTTTTAGTATTTGTTGTTATAGCGGCAACAGAAATACATAATGTGTAGAAATTTCGACTAGCCAACTATCGTTCATGAGATACAGCCTGGTGACATGGATGGACGCACAGCGAAGTGTCAGTAATAGGGTCCCGCTTGACCCTTTGGGTACGGAACACTAAAAATTACTCAACACATAAAAACATACAATTTAACACCATCATCATCTGCCTAGCCTTTTCCCAAACTATCTTGGGGTCGGCTTCCAGTCTAACCGGAAGCAGCTGAGTACCAGTATTTTACATGAAGCGACTGCCTATCTGACCTCCACAACCCAGTAACTGGGTAATACGATACCCCTTGGTAAGACTGGATGTCAGACTTTTTGGCTTCTGACTACTCGTAATGACTGTCGACAAATGACACCCGGGACCAACGGCTTAACGTGCTTTCCGACGCACGGAGGAAACTCGGTATGTAATTATGGTCACCCATCCACGGACCAACCTCGGCAAGCATGGCTTAACCTTAAAGATCGACCCGTGCGACTGTTATTATTTAGCCACGAGCTCCTCTTAACACCATCATTAACAAAAAAAAAACAAAAAAAAATAACAACATCATTAACACTGAAAACCATTTTTACCATGTTGTAAAATGGTTCCGAATCCCGTTTTCAAATCAAATATAGTTTTAATGACGATGTCAGTTTAAAAAACTATATCATGTTATTTATTTACGAACAAACCATAAGTATCATATTGAAAAAAAAATACATTCCCCACTCAAACACGCTAGTAATTACACTCATCGTCACAGTTTCACTTTTTCTCAATTATAAAAAAGAAAACAATGCTCTAAAAAGCCTCGGCAGCGCCTGGCAGCGCTCCAAATAGCTATATTAAGCGCTGTTCCTGACAAATTAATTCTCAAATGTTTTGTGTCATCACTATGAAGGTTTTTTATGCTTTCGTGATATTGTTTTAGGGTATTTGTTATTTTTGTTTGGACATAAACTGATTGGCTTTTTGAAATGGGAATTTAATACGATTTATGTTGGAAACTTTTTTTGTTTTTGAGTCAAAATAGCGGATATGATGATTGCTTGGACACAAAATCTGAGCTGCATGGTCCAGTCAGAAGTCAAAGTCAAAGTCAAATTTTTATTCCGAACTAAGTGTACAATGTTGGTGTTATTTTATGTTGTTACTTAAGAATTAGCAGCCTTTTACAAGCATTGCAATTTTCATCCTACATTAGCATGCAATCAATATTATTATTAATAAATTATTTCCTTTAGATCAGTACAATTAAATTGAGACATTTTCTTTTATGTCAAAATTAAATGTCAATGTTTATGAATTCAATATAATTATTCAGCAATATTTATGTCATCCATTTCAGGTAGTACAAATTATAACTATGATTTTAATGAATGAGATTAATGTAAATATGATAGACTAATCTTATTTTGTTTTATAGGACAGTTTTGTTTTAGAAGTGACGTGAAACAGTCAAGAAAAGCTTTATTTCCATGCATTAAAAGAGAAAAAAACATCATTCACTTCACTACCGAAAGATTTAATTCGACGAATGAGGTACTGCATTTGTATTTGCTTTATGAATGTACAACATATTGAAAAGTAATTCCATAGACTATTGTCGCTTACTGTAATCTATCCAAAGGTTGTCTTGAAAAGATCGCTTTTAGCGATAAGACCGCCATTGTGTCACCCTATGAAATATTGTCTTTTATGAATGTTACTTGTGTTGTGTAATAGGGTGACAGGTAATCAGTGATCGATACTTAAACACGTGTTTATACTCATGATAACAAGCAACTTTCCCAAAAAAATCAATTATTTTTACACTTACAATTTCATCTTCAGGCTGATAGGCCAGAAATGCGCGCGCGCGAATTTCATACAGCTGTTATATAGCTGTGATAAAAGTGAATGAGTACAAAAAAATGTTTCTTTGGAAAGTTGTTTTTTTTTCATGAGTTTAATCACGTGTTTAAGTATCGGTCACTAGTTCCAGTCACCCTATAAAGGGTGTAAAACACCTCTTAACGAAGCCGAAAGGCACTGTCATTGCGATAATTTTTTTGTTCTACACCATACCTGGGAACCTTCTAGTTACGGAGATATTAGGAGTCAAAGTTCCAACTTTTTGACAAGTATTTTTTTAAATACAAGTTTTTAATGTAAGATTTTTACTTTAAACACCTCCACGACCCCCGTACTATTCAATCCGTCCATCAGAACAATGTTTGAGTGCGTTACATTTAGTTCTACCACAAAACATGATTTTACACCCCCCAAAAAAAAGTCGTTTCCCAGCAATAATTTTTGCGTAAAGTTACTTAGTTTCATGTACAGAATGCTTGGTTGACGTCTTCGTGATGAGGTGATTTACACCTTGTATAATAAGAAATATTCTATTCTATTAATTAAAACAGTTTTAGTCGATATGCGTCCATAAGTGTGATTATCCCGTATATGCCACGTGACTAAGTTTCATCTTCTTGGAAATACACCACAGTAACCACACTGAACCACTAACGTAACCGTACAGTCAACGAAATTATATACCACCGATTTTCGTACAATAGATGCCTTTATATTGCAGCAATAAGGCTGGTTTTCGCGTTTCAAGTAATACTATTGATGTGTGACTGACTGTATAGCTGCTAGAACTACGTAATGACAATTTAACTTGCTAATGTTCGCCTACACGGGTCAGTGATTTTATTAGGCTAAGTTCATTGGCAAGCGTGGTCGTTCGTGTATTGATTAACTGTATTAGTGAAATAATTGACAGCTTCTACTATTTCTAGTGAATATTTGTTGGAATTGTTGACTGTGTCTGTGGTCTAGTGGGCCAAAGCCCGACTGCTGCGCTTGAAGTTCTGGATTCTCTACCCGGGTCGAGCGAAGTGTTATTGGGTTTTTCAATCACGAATTTATCAGCGCCAACAGAGTTTAGATTTATTGGCCGGTTGATGGCAACAGGGTCGCTCCCTATCACATGGGACTTAAACAAAAATGGCGAAAAGGGGGTGTCCTATCACCACACTTCTGTCTAACACTTCTGGGATTACAGGCGTGATATTTTGTTATGTATTGTTTAAATTTTGCCCGATAGAAAATACTGCATGTAGTGGAGATGACAATGTTGAGATGTGGTGAATCCAAAATGGATAATTTAAGAAATTATTTATCTAGACAAATTACTCCCGTTATGTCGATTTCCCGCTACGTCGATTCGCATAACAAATGACATCTGTTTTAAAAAGTATACGCTTGACCTCGAGGTTGGTCGAGTAAGTTTGACAGTTAGGCTTGTTACACAAAACTTGAAAGGTAATCGTCTGTCTTGGTAGAGACATATGATAAGGAGGGATGAATCGTTTTTTTTTTGTTTGCAATGGGTTTCCTCTTCACTCTAGTCTAGGTCAGAGATGACAGAGACAAAGTCGACGATGGTACGAGCTTACCCAGAAGAAGTCTGTTCACTCTAACTTTGAAGAGATTAGGGTTGTAAGCGTTCGGAAACACAGACGCAGGCAGAGAGGTCCACATCTTTGCTATGCACATTATGAAAGACGTTTGAGAACGCTTAGTGCGAATTGGTGGAATAGCAATAAGGTAGGGATGGTAACTTACAGTGCGTCTAGATGTCCAATGATAAAAGGGGGCCGATGGGATTAGGTCGTGGAATTCTTGGGCACACTCACCGAAGTACAGCCTGTAAAAGACCGACAAGCAGGCAATCTTGCGGCGATGAGCCAAGCTGTGAAGCTTAGCATCCAGCAATTTTACGTCGTCAATCAGCCTCTTTGCTCTGCGTTCCACCGATTCAAGAGCTGCAAGCTGGTATTTAGCTGAGCCATCCCAAAGGTGGCTGCAATACTCCATGTTTGTGAATAAAAGTCATGATATCGTTAGTGGAGGAAGCTACGCCTAGCTTCTTCCGATCCTAAGACATTGTCGAAGGGCTAACCTAAACCTAAACCTAAACTGAAAGCTAAATGAACTTAACTCATACGTACAATACACACTCACGCCCACACCCACACCCAAACCCTCCCCCAAACACACACAAACGTACACAAACTCAAAAACCCACTCGCATACACCACACATGCGCGCTCCTTTACGCCTTAATGTTTCGTTTTGTAATATTTTATTTTCTTTTTATATTTTTCAATTGCATACCCTTGCTTAAAAGGTGATCTCCAAATCATATATGTTTAAGAATCTGTAATTGAAATAAACATTTTTTTTTTTATTATTAAAAGTATGACTAAAAAGGAAGATGCATAACCAACGTAATAGAATCGCAACACAATTTTGTCGTCTTTTTATTTCTCACCGAGCCCAAACATAACTCTTAAATTTATCTACTGTTGTCTTTATATTACATGTACGTAAAGCTTGAGGAAAATGTCTTTTTCAAAGCCATCTCTTGTAGTAATCGAAAAAAGTTTTACTACCGAAATAATGGAGCTAATTTACTCTCATTCTATTGGCCAATTACTGTGATTGGCAGTGAGTGATCAAGAAACACTTCCTGCGACAACTTACTTACGACTCTCATTTATTTACGAGTTTCCTTGAATTCGATGGCAGTGACGACTTGGCTCCCATGTAGCTATGTTACTTATTTACAATTAGGTTTTTTTTAATGGCTTTGATTTTTGCCTTGGCTTTTTGACCTGTATGGGGTCGAAAATTATTCCATAGGATATAGATATCGTGCATCGGTATACAAAGTATTCTATATCCTTACTCAGGTCATAGTATACTTTTCTTTTTTATTTATGTTATATTTTATGAACCATGGTATTTTTTTGTGGTGTGCCATACTTAAAAATCCGATCAGCCGTTCTGGCGTGATAAAGTAACAATCAGACGGACAGACATGTTTAAGATTACCCCTAAAGATTCATATCTTGTTCACATTACCTACATAATTCCATTTATTCTTATAAATGACATGTCCCACATAACCTCCAAAGTAATTACAAATCTTTAACTTTATAACTGCTTCATTCACTGCGACGGCTACGAACTTCGTAGCTATCTCGTAGCGCTACGCCGTAGCAAGTTGAAGATGCAATTAAAATGAATTTAGCATTAATGTTCTCTTTAGTGCCCTCAATTTTAAAACTGGGTTTTGAGTAAAGGGCCCTTTAAATGTAACATTTTAAAGTTTTATTCAGGTAATCGTTTTGATGAAACTAATTTAGTTTTGAGTTACATTTTAACGGGAGAGATTTGATTTATGTTTTAAGGTATATCATTGAAATTATCAGTTACAATAGGTGTTTAGTTTATTGAGAGAAAGAAAAAGGACTGTCACGAAAAGATATGGTAAAAGTCACCGGATCAGGTTTAAGTTTGCGTGAAAATTGCGACAAGGACCGCCCATTTACAAAAAATATTTTAACAATTAACTCGTTTATAAAAAAAATACAAAATGTTTTATAAAAAGGGTTAATTGATATTTTTTTAAGCCTTACTAACTTATAATTCTCAAGCCACTTTTAATATGAATTAATCATACTTTGACCCACAAAATAAAAAACCCATTCTATAACTAAAAAATAAAGTAACCAGACGTATTTTCGATCGGTTTGTGACATTTTAAAATTGCTCTCTATAAATTCATAAAGGCAATAACACCCACAACAATGAAACGTGTCAACACATCATTTGAAACGGTGTCAAACTTTGTTGGGTATCAATCAATACAATGAAAGGCGTGATTGATATGTTACGAGAAAGGTCGCCAGTTCATGTTATCATTGGACCGGTTTATTTGTTTTTCATTAATTTAAACTTCATGTACAATACTGGTACATAAGTGCACTTTATTAATCAATCATTCATTTTATTATCAGGCAACTTAGGCCCATACATAAAATACACAAAATAATCTTATACAATAAAAATAAAATAACACATTTTTTTTTTATTTAGCCTGATCTTTCCCACTCCTGGGCAAAGGCCTCCCCCCATTCTTTCCACTTTTCTCGAGAAAGCCATATAATAATAATACATATTAAAAAAACCTTATTAAACTATAACTATACACGTAATGAAGTAATGCCACAAGGTATTATCTACCAACATTTGGGTTAAATAGTGATATTGACATTGTGATAGGGTACAACCGATTCCCCAGGAAATCAGAATGGCTACGAATCGCCTATCTTTCAAAATTAAAGTTCGCGAGTATTTTCGGAAAAAGCTAGCAGTATCGTCACATCGTTAATATTTTCCCTATAGTTTGTCCTTTTCTATTATTATTTATATTTTGATATATTTTTATAGTATTGTATATATCCTTTGTAGTGTGTTCTAAAATTCAATGTATAATAATTTATAGATATACACCTACCACTGTTTGTCTCTGCATCACCCAAAGGTTGACTGGTAGAAAATGCCTATGGCATTAAGTCCGCCTCTGTACTATGTGCTTGAAGTGTTAAATAAATAAATAATAAATACAACATAATATCTAAAAATAACTAAGATTTAATTTACTTAATTAGCTTGAAAATCGAATTCTAAAATTTGCAGTAGCAGCCACGGAGTCCGAATTTGTGCCCGGTTTAGCTGGCAATAGGCTCGACCCATATAACATGCGTTTTTAATGTAAGCGGCAATTACAGGCGTGTTGTTATGTTATGTTAATTAAACACAATTTTATTCAAAACTAAATTATGTCCATTTTCTGGTTAAATCATGTGTCATAAATATCCAAACGTTATTTTGGCTCATTCAAAGAATATTTCCATGCAAGCTATTATGTATTTATTTGATTTTAAACAATTCCTACAACACGTGAAAATAAATCAATCTACAAGGTGTTGTTGAATATTTGACGAGGATGCAAAACAACACCTTGTATATCATTTTTGTATATAGTGATGCCCGTGGAAAAACCTATAGCATACACCGTGTAAACCACCTCATCACGAAGCCGTCAACCAAGCATTCTGTACATGAAACTAAGTAACTTTACGCAAAAAATATTGCTGGGAAACGACTTTTTTTTGGGGGGTGTAAAATCATGTTTTGTGGTAGAACTCAATGTAACGCACTCAAAACATTGTGCTGATGGACGGATTGAATAGTACGGGGGCCGTGGAGGTGTTTAAAGTAAAAATCTTACATTAAAAACTTGTATTTAAAAAAAATACTTGTCAAAAAGTTGGGACTTTGACCCCTAATATCTCCGTAACTAGAACGTTCCCAGGTATGGTGTAGAACAAAAAAATGATCGCAATGACAGGGAGAACCAGTGCCTTTCGGCTTCGTTAAGAGGTCTTTTACACCCTTTATAGCGTAATAAACCTGTAAGGTTTTCACTGATGAGCTACAGACCTTTTGTCTGTGGAACCCTTCTCACTAAAATCCACCACGACGACATCCCAGTGCGGGTTGGTACTGGAAGACGTCACAAGTCTTCAAATGTTTGGTTCAAGGACATGCCGCCTTCCTACGTTTTCATTTACCGTTTCTAGAGTAGTGGTGATGAATTAATTTACGCTTAGTAAGTGTGTATTTTATCATCGCTGCCCTCAAAAAAGGTGAAGGAAAAGATCGTGAGGAAACCGGCATGTCCTAGAACGAAAATTTCGCAGACATGCAACACCTACCAACCCGCACAGGGCCCGCGTGGTGGATTACAGCCCACTCCCTCTCCTAGAAAGGAGGCCTGTGTCCCAGCAGTGAGAATATTATAGGCTGATGATGATGATGATGAAAGTGCTTACCTCAAATCGAATCTACGTCTGGACCACCACTGCTCACAAAATGGTACAGCAGTTTTAAAATTGTTGCCAGAAGCTTATCATCAAGTAGGCCATCTGCTAGTTCCATCTCGCACTGAAATAAAAAGCCAGATATGTTTTATACACCACTCAGCTGTAATATTTTTTTATCATCACGTTATGAATATTAAAATCCTCACATTTCCGACCTCAAAATATTATATTATTATGTTTCCTGTAACTGTAACATGCTCTCTGAATTTTATTGGAGGCTTTTATTGAAGTCATCAAACACTTTTACCGTACTATAAAAGCACCATTTTCCAGACAACCATGTAATATTCAGGTTTCATTTAAAGCTTCATAAGTTCTAAATTTCGTTTTATATATCAATGGTATTTTTGTTAAGTTCCATCATTTATTTAAACCTACATTAACTTATATATAAAATTCTCGTGTCACAATGTTAGTTACCATATTCCTCCAAAACGCCTGAACCGATTTGTATGAAATTTTGTGTGCATATCGGGTAGGTCTGAGAATCGGCCAACATCTATTTTTCATACCCAACAAAAAAAACCCCGCGAACAAAGTCGAAAATAAATACTAGAATATACATTTAAATTAAACTAACTAATTACATATTATTATAAACTTACTTAAAAAACAACTGGACGCTTAGGTGACAAAATACTCCTCCACGTCGCTGTCATCCACGAAAACTGACAGCATTGCCACGTAAAATGCAATGCTAATTGCTTTTGAATGTTACATTTTATTTGTATAAAATATTTGATTATTTTTCCTAGCCTGTTCTGTTCCACATTTGGGTAAAGGCCTCCCTTAGGTTCTTCCTCTTCTCGCGGAACCGAGCGTCCTCCTTCCAGTTCTGGCAGAATCTCTCCAATTCGTCGCTCAATCTCCTTCTTAGTCTGCTGCGATTCCGCGTCACTGTTTCAGTTTTGTACTATTTTGGTCCATAGTTTTTGTTTCGTGCGGCATCCTTCTCAGCCTCACATAATTTACTTAGCGGTCAAAGTACTTCTCTACAATTTACGATTCTAATGGCTCCATTATTGTACCATAACAAAGTTTTTATTCCACGAATGGAACTATAAGCATTATTATAGTTCCGTTGGTATTATGGTTTCGTTTCGAGGAAGTGCAACCTAAAGCTCTGGTCGAACTGACGTGAATCACACGTGACTTTTGTCGAATGTGTTAACTCGTAAGGAGGCGTGCACACGGCGACACACCAACCTATACTTATCCAGTATAACGTGACCTCACTTTATATGAGCTTCCCGTACAACGAGAGCTCAGCTTAATTTCGTTTTGATAGCATAGCTTGATTGGTCGTCCTGAGCTTAAACTGGCGCGTGGAGTCGAATTCATTCCTGACGCCCAGTTGGTAACCTCGGGCAATGCGATTTTGCGACGCGACTTGCGTTTAGCAACATGTGTGCATAAGTCACGTCGAGGTGATTCGAGGCATTTGTTAAGCAATTTGGTTCGTTTACTTGCTTGAGCATGTGGCTCGTAACATTCACCTCAAAAAAACAAAATTAAAATATTTTATTTCACGTCGCCCTCCATGAGCACTTATAATGCGTCAAGAAAAGTTCATGATTCGGGTTGGTCGTTTCCCATAGAGAAAGGACTTTTTAAATCTTCTGAGTTAGAGTAAACAGGCTTCTTCTGGGTAAGCTCGTACCATCGTTGACTTTTTCTCTGTCATCTCGGGCCTAGACTAGAGTCAAGAGCAAACTCATCGCAAATAAAAAAAAATAAAAAAAAAATGTTTGCAATCTTGCTGCGGGGTAATATCCATAGGAAAGAGAATGAGTAGTATTACACCACGCAAACTCAGAGATCTGCAAGGATGCGAAGTGGTGGGCGATTTTTTCGGACAAGAAATGTTTGATTTGCTGAAGAACACCGTTTTGGAATTAAATTTTACTGAGAGTAACTACAGAATATTTACACTCTGCCATTAATTCATCCTGCATTTTTTATTTACATTTTTCTCTCTTTTTTTTATTATTTCCTTATATAATTGTCCTGTAGGAGTCCTTATTAATACTTTTTCTTCCTTTCTGAATGGACTTAAAAAATAGTTGGCAGATACTTTTCTACTGCACCGTTCATATCATTCCTTCATTAACAAGTAAACCAGCGTCTTTGTTCTAGAATTCAAGTAACCCGAACCTCCTTCCTTGTCAAAGCAAGCCACAACGACAATACCAAGTATTTTGTTTCCAACGACTATCAAGTTACTAAACCAGATAGCGTAGACCTCCCAAAGTTTCAGTAGCTTGTGCAATTAAGTTAGGATTTAAGAAGAAGCAAGGTCTTTGTCACTGGTCTTCAGAGTTTGGAGAACCGCCAACTGCATCAGAATTCAAGCCACTATGTGGCGTCCTTCTATTAAATATTTTTCCTTATATTTCCGAGAAAAACTTTTAGTATAAGTAATCACAAATCATGGTGATATTAAATTTAGGGTACCGTAATTGTAAAACCGTTGCCAAGGGTAAAATAAAGTTGCAGTGAGTTTATTTTTAGTGGACGTGAGTTTCAAAATATATTCTATTGAAAATCACATGGGGCATTTAGGTACTTTATGGGTTTTTATCTATGAAACACATAACACATTATGATTATTTTCCCAAAAGGTAAGGCAAAGGCGTAGTTCTAGGAAAATCACATTTCACCAATTCTACATTATGTTTCATTAATCTTTCGGGATAGCCATTTAGCATATTTTTTGTTGTAAGATATCGTCATTGGTGGTTTAAAATCAGAAAATATGTGTCTGACATCATTGTTAAAAATAATACAGTTGTGAAATTAAGTAATTGTATTTCTGTGTATATTTACTCGCAGAATGATGTCATCAAGGTGTGTCGCTGTAGATACGAACTGCCCTGACGCACGCATACTCGTAACTTCGAGTTTAAACATCATAAATTGTAGCAAATATTGATCATCGTAAACTAGGTTAATTTCTCTTGAATGGGATTGAAACGGAAACAGGTAAATGAAAAAGCATTTAAATAAATATTTTTGTATTAAGCTCACAAGAGCCCATTTTCATAAACTTACTTAATGAATTCTTTTAATAATAAGTATCATTATGGCTTACAAATTTCACGTTTAGACTCCATATGCATTGGGTAAGCTCTACCAAAAATACAGATAGAATGACAGTTTAATTGAAGAAATTTTGCAAAATGGACGGTGGTATCTGACGGATCCCATAAAGACCAGGATAGAAGGTAGACCATTGTTTGTGATCAGTATTTTTTATGGGGAAACAAAAACAAAACAGTTGTGGGAATATATCGTGCATGGTAATTTTTACGACAAAACTATCGCACATATGGAGCCAAAGGTCGAATACTGTGTGCGGAACCTTTGGCACGGGACAACGCACACTCGACGGAATTTTTGTGGACATATTGTTTTCGTAGTTGGAGGTCATGTTGTTTATGTATTTTGTAGGTTGAGATAGTTATCTGAAGGTGGTAGATAGGATTTTTATATATGTGGAATAATTTAGTTACTTCACCTACTAGAGCATTTATATCTTAAAATAAATATGGTTTGGATCTCTGCATTTTTATGGGTTCAAATTCGCACGTTTTTTAATTGGGGTAAAAGACATTTCGTTGGCCAATATTTGAAATTTTTGCTTCACTGAACTATTGAGAACCTAATTATTTTGAAGTCTGTCAAATATTTATATTTGTTTACTTCAACAAAATAATAATCAAGTGGTATCAAACTTGAGTTTTCTGACCTTAAAAACAAAACAATTACCTTCTCATAACTTCGCATTATCGTTTAAAAGTAGGCGTTGAAACGGTACATTTTATTACACTCGCGTGCATGATTACAATTAAAAACTATTTCGTTTTGGCGCGTATGAACTCGAGTCCGACCATTATCGGTCCAACAATCTGATCGCACTAGGCCATCGGAATTTTTAATTGTTTCAAAAAATAATTATTAAATATTTTATTTTCGCGTGTTTTATTTCAATGCGTGAGTTTGTTTGTTCTAGTTTAACACGCGATTAAGTTGTAACGAATTTTACATTATCGCCTTTTGTTAATAATTTGGTATTTCGAAGAAAATATAATTTTTATGTTTGAATTTTAAAAGGCGTCAGCATGCGATTATAAACGGTTGGCAATTAATTCTTTTGATTAAAATCTTTATGATAAGGTTATTGAGGTTTAAAACGTTAACTTCAGAAACAGGATGATTGAAATATAATAGAACTGATTCAGAAAGTTATTTAAGTTTTAGTTTTCTGTAAGTTCTTTATCATTATTAGTTAATATTATAATTTAAAGGACTTGGTGACTTTGTCTTCCCAAAAAAAAAGTTCAATAGATGATCTATTTTTGGTTCCAAAAGATAACATATAAAGGGTGTAAAACACCTCTTAACGAAGCTGAAAGGCACTGGTTCTCCCTGTCATTGCGATCATTTTTCTGTTCTACACCATACCTGGGAACCTTCTAGTTACGGAGATATTAGGGGTCAAAGTTCCAACTTTTTGACAAGTATTTTTTTAAATACAAGTTTTTAATGTAAGACTTTTACTTTAAACACCTCCACGACCCCCGTACTATTCAATCCGTCCATCAGCACAATGTTTTGAGTGCGTTACATTGAGTTCTACCACAAAACATGATTTTACAACCCCCAAAAAAAAGTTTCCCAGCAATAATTTTTGCGTAAAGTTACTTAGTTTCATGTACAGAATGCTTGGTTGACGGCTTCGTGATGAGGTGATTTACACCGTGTATGAAGAATCTTTACCCTCCTTTTAAGGCTCTACCGATAAAAAGATAACCAAAACAACATCAACTTGACCTCGCGAAAACCGACAAGAACAACATTTAATATTATTTTAACAAATCGTTTCCCCAATAGGGTACCAATCGGCGTGATATCGTCCAAATCTCTCGATTCGGAGAGCAATAACAAAACTTTGATAGCAACTTCGGAGGCAGTTCGAATGAAAAACGGCGGTGACGTAAGATTCGGCCATGTTGGTTCCAAACCGCGCCCCCTACCGCTCCCGAAACTGTAGGTTTATGAAAAAATACGTTAAAAGAAAAATGAAAGTTCGGGAACGAGAAAAGCAATTGTAGGCGGTAAAGGTCGGTGAACGTTGAAACGAAAGTGCTTTATATTATTTTTATTACTAGCTAGCTGTTTCCCGGCTTTGCTTGAAAACGATTGGATATACCTACTTATTTTTTGCCAGATAGTCATAATAATGTAATTTGTAGGGGACAGCTACGAACTGTTTCCATGAATGCAGCACATGATCCGAATACCCACAGAGTAATTTTTGTCAGGTTAAGATAAATTCATGATAATAGTTAGCTTACTATTACCATCGATTCGTAAGTACGTAAGACAATGTTTTTTTTTACGAGTAATGTGTACACAAAAACAAGACCACAAACCATACAAACCCACTACCACACAAATAACAGCAAAGTATCGTTTTATGAACCTGGCATTATGTCAACAATAATTCCGAAAACCAAAATTGATCAACTGCTAAAAGTTACCCTGTGGCAAACCACAGAGTATACAACTTTACTGAATAGATCTGAATAGTTATGAACTGCCGACACCCAGTGTCAATCCCGCCAGGAATTTGGCACAGTTCGTGCTCAAAGCTCGGTTGGAATTCACACTAGTATTTATGATACATTTGTATGGTATCGCTTCGAGAGGAGCTCGGGTCGATATTCAGGTAAAGCTGCGCTTGCCTGGGTTGGTCCGGGGATGGGTGATCACCCATTACATATCCAGTTTCCTTCGTGCCAAATTCGTGCCTTCGTGTTAAATTTTTGACAGTCTTTATAGGTAGTCAGTGGCCTGAAAGTCAACAAAAAACAGTACTAACGGGTTTGTTGAGGTCAGATAGGCACTTGCTCCATATTAAATACTTAGCTTATTCAGCTGAAACCAGTTAGGAAGCCAACCTCACCATAATTGGGAAAAGGCTAAGCAGATAATAATAGTCTCAAACACAATTGAAGAAATAGTGGGGGCGTATAACAACATACGGCGCACAACGAATGCCTCGGCTTGAGGCGTGCGTGTTGAAAAATTATACCAACATATGCTCGGGCCGAGCCATCGAATGCGAAGCAAATGCCTCGTTTGTGTCATCATGTTTGTTGCGAGGCATGTCCTGCGCACAGATGCGCACGTGCAAGGCGCGCGTGTGTGGCGAGCGTGTGCCGGCTCATTGCGAGAAGTGCGTTGCGTTTGGACGGTTGTGTCCGCCTCGCTGTATTTTTCTTGCGCAATATGCGTCCATAGAAAGAAATTTCACGAAAAACAGGTGGAATATATGAAAGTAACCAATTATTATGGGATCCAAAACATTATTATTATTACAATAAAAACAAAAGAGAAGTCATATGGCGTTTAATTGATACAAAGGTTGGATCGGCCCGAGCATGTGCTGCGCGCTGTTCGTCCCGAGCAAACGCTGTTTCATTTTCTCAGGTAAGGCATGCGTGGATATCGTACGCGGCGCACACCTCGAACGAGCATGCGTGACTACGTCCACAACTAATGTAATGCTCGCGCTGAGGCACTTTGATCTTGCAGCATTTCCCGACATACGTTGGCTCGCCCTCGCACGTGCGCAGCACATGCCTCGCCACGAATATAAAGGTACACACCTTGCGAGGCATTCGCTGTGCGCTGTTGCGGCGCATGCCTCGCAAAGTCTGTATACGGCTTAAGATTCTGCAAACCTTCTACTTCTTTATTTGTGTATTTAAGTCTCCTATATAAATCAACTGCAAACTAATCCTTAATTTCACATACACGCAGCGTTCACAGATCCCCAAAAGATTACTCGGCGAGAAAAACTTATTCCAAGATACTGTTATAAAGCACACGATTTCAAACCTTCTGCAGTTAGACATAAGACCAGTTTTCGCATACCAATATAAAGTTATTTAACCGGCATTACACAGGTCTGAAATACGTGTTTGAGTATAAGTTTTTCGGGAAATGCACGTCAAGGGACATGTTTTCAAACATTTATACTGACTGTAGAATGAGAATTTTGTATGTAACTGGTTCATTACAGTTTTGTGAAGGAGAACTTTTCGTGGAGGGATATGCTTTTCAAATAATACAGGTGCATTTGGTTTTGTATACTGGAAGAAAAAATACCTTTCATCGTCAGCCTATAATTTTCCCACTGCTGGGACACAGGCCTCCTCTTGAGGGAGTGGGCTGTAATCCATCACGCGGGCCCAGTGCGGGTTGGTAGATGTCACATGTCTTAGAATTTTTAGTTCTAGGACGCGCGGACGTGCCGATTTCCACACGATGTTTCCTTCGCCGTTTTTGAGAGCAGCGGTGATAAAATAAATTACACAAAGTAATGCGCCTACCTGGGTTCGAACCCACGGCTTACTGCTCGTAAGTCAGGACTGCCACCACTGGGCCACCGCTGCTCTCTAAAATACCCATAACGAAGCCGAAAGGTGTTTGTTCTGCCCGTCATTGCGATAATTTTTTGGGTCAAGACCTTTTCTCGGAACCTTTTTGTTACGGAGATATTGGGGGTCAAACTTTGACCCCTACTATGGGTCAATATATATACAAGATGTTGTTTTGCATCCTCTTTAAAATGCAGGAGATTGCCACAAAAAACAAAAATAATCTTCACTTTAAATATCTCAATGACCCCTGTACTATTCAACGCATCCATCAGCACAGTGCTTTGAGTGCGTTAATTGAGTTCTACCGTAAAACGTGATTTTTCACCCCAAAACTAAAGTCGTTTCCCAAATATATTTTTTACGAAGAATTACTTACGAGTAGTTTGATGCACAAAATGCTTGGTTACTGGCTTCATGAAGGGGGACCCTTTTTTTCTCGGATGGGAAATCATCAAGGGGTTACACCCTGTTTAAGTAGGTAAGTATGTACTCACGTACCCATGTGCTCTCAATATTGACGACATGGTTGGCCCAGTGGCTGAGCGATTGACTGCTACGCTGCGTGTCGCGGGCTCGATCCCCGCACGGAACAAGTATTTGTATGACCTGCAGGTAGTTGTACCGGGTCTGGCTGTTTGTGTATGTGAGTTTAAATGTTTGCTAACGCACCCACGATACAGGAGAAATTGCTAGTGTAGGGCAAAGTTTTTCAGGTGTTATTCTGATCCTATTGACAAACGTGATCGTGAGATGACAATTTTGGAAGAGGCAAATAGGTTTAAGCATATTTCTCCCTAATATCTAAAAACAATTGAATAAAAAATCATATAAACACTGTTTTTCTCTTAAAACATCACCGGAAAATACATTTTACGATTATTTATGAAAATATACTATTTTATTTTGCTTAGTACGTTTATTATTAACAAACATTAAGCTTTCGTGTTTCAGTTAAGTTTTAAATACAAACTCTATTAACCTTAAATCCTTTACTTGTTAACGATAACTTACTTCCATACTAAAACCCTAGTTCCCTGTCCTGAAAATAAATAAATTTTAGAACAATACTTATTTAATAGGTAACTGTAGTAAAAAATAACGATTTTGCCGCACTGCACAAAACGTTAATTGTTTGTTTGCACGCCAACTTTACTATTGTTAATAATAAAAGAGTAATTGAACTTGACTAATGGTTATTGTTACTGTGGCGACCTACAAAAAGCAACTTAAAACAAAAAATACTACAGCGCCATCTATGAATCTATGGAAGTTCAAACATCAATTTTCTACAAGTCGCATGCAAAGTATACCTCGACTTAAGACTATATACGAAAACCCGACAACAACTGTCGGGCAACTGCCCACCAGACATAACACCTGTCTAGTCGGAGGATGATCCTCCCTTGACTATGGAGTATCGAGGAACTTTACACCCTGTTCCTCATACTCCTAAATTACCATCGATGTGAGAAATTCAAAAGCCATCTTCTGCTTCAATAGGGGATGATCCTATTTTTTTTTTCTTTGTCCGTCGGGAGTTTATTGAAAAGTATTGGACACGTATTTTTTCTTTTTTCACGTGGTCATAAAATTACGGAGATATATTGAGTTGAAATGGCGCATGACGTCACATGTAGGTAAGTTTTATACCTACTTGTGACGTAGTAAGCCCCCACTCTTCAACTTTAATGAGTTCTAACTAAGTATTTTTTTGATATTTTGATAAAACAAAAAATACGTGTCTAATATTTTTGTATTACCTGTCTGACGGACAAAATAGAATGTCGTTTTCTTTACCCAGTTCGATCCCCTACCAAACAAACTATTAACTACAATATAATACTCTGTCTTTCCCTTCGTTTTATTTATCGTCATCATCATAATCTGTCTAGGCTTTTCCCAACTCTGATGGGATCGCTCCAAGCATAACCTGATGAAGCTAAATACTAGTATTCTGAAGCAACTGCCTACCTGACTTCCAAAACCAGTAACTGTGTATCACGGCACCTTTGCTAAAACTGGTACTCGGACTTTCAGGCCATTAGACTACTTGTAACGACTGTCAAACATAAATAAAATCAAATTAAAATTTTTATTTCACATAGTTATGTCTATCATCATCTGCCTAGCCTTTTCCCAAACTATCTTTGGGTCGGCTTCCAGTCTAACCGGATGCAGCTGAGTACCAGTATTTTACATGAAGCGACTGCCTATCTGACCTCTACAACCCAGTAACTGGGTAATACGATACCCCTTGGTAAGACTGGATGTCAGACTTTTTGGCTTCTGACTACTCGTAACGACTGTCAAAGATCTACAAATGACAGCCGGGACCAACGGCTTAACGTGCTATTTCACATAGTTATGTCTATGTGAAATAAAATATTTTGATTGGGCACTTTTATAACGTCGACAAAAAGGTGCTCGGTTCGGGTTGGTAGTTTCCTATGGAGAAGTACCGGCAAGAAACTCCATAGTTACTGTTTTAAAATCATTTGGTTTTACAATATTTCTACGTTACAGCGTTAGTACTTAAGTATGGGAGGACATCGTAGGCCTGACAATGTTAGCAACGACTTATTGTCGTATACTACAAAAGTAACCCAGAATCTAGGAATCTATAAGGCTTACAATGTCCACACATTCACAAACAATCGGTAAATAAATAAAAAAAGAGTACATACAACAAAAAATAAAAGAAGAAAATATAACAAAAGGACTACATAAAACAAGTGACCCAAATGTTGACATCAGTGCTGTAACTATTCTAAACAAAAGGTGTAATTATTTAAAAAACTATCGTAAAACATCTGATTAAAAAGAAGAAAGATTGGAAAAAAATACAAAATAATATTGAGAGTAGTTAAAGACCACACATTTGTGCCGTTTGTGAGCTACCAGGGAAGCCGCATGTGCGAAGGGGTTAAGGCCAAACTTCTCTATCTACAAGTGCAGCTAGTACCAGCGGCAGCGGCTTCATATGCTTCCTAATAAGAGTCTGGAAATAAAATGGTTCCTTATCAACGGATCAACCTCAATAATCGTTGCTTAACCTTGACCCAACGACCCTTGTGGGTTTTATTTGGCTACAAGCCCCTCCTAAAAAGTTCGGAAGCAATATCGGGATGTTATCTTGGACTCTTAACCTTAGGGGCTTGGAAAAGATTAGGTCACCTTTTCCTTACACATTTGTGTCTTAAAATAAATCTTATTCTTCTCATATACATATGTGATTTATTTGCCTCGAGCTGGGTAGACGTATGTCGTGGATGTTTGAGTTTCTGTGAGAAGATGAACGAATGATGTTTTTTTTTTGTGCTTGTTCTGTGGGAGGATGCATGAAAGATGACTTTTTTGTTGTTGTAATTTTAAGTACTTTTTTATTATGTTTATCATACTTTATTCTAAATATGTTTCTTTTTACTGTACATTTAATATTAATTAATTAATTAGGAGGATGTCTGAAAGATTTTTTTTTTTGTTGTTGTAATTTTAAGTATATACTTTATTTTAAATGTTTTATCATAGGTTATTCTAAATATGTTTCTTTTCACTGTACAATTACTTGGATTTTCTGTTATATTGTACATGTCTTTTCAAATAAATAAATAAATATGGAGGTGTACCACCTTTATACTGTTGTGAAAATATTATATATTCAAGGTGGTTTGGAATTCCGCACGTATGGACCTACATTGTCTATCAACTGTCGGGGAGACTATTGTAGTCCTTTGAGCTCCTTGAAGCAAGCAATAATACCTGTCTTCTAAATATGTTACACATTAACACAAACTCACACCTTTTTCTCATGAGGGTAGATATTATAGAACGCTACCTGCTACAATCTGCACACATAGGTACTTCTTTTGCATTGTTTACGTTCCAACACACATCTGTTGACACAAAAACAAAACAGCTACTTTATTAACCAATACGACTACGCAGGTGTAATGGCAATATAATCTTTGACCGTTATTTTACCATCACGAGAAAACCTGCAAGTAAGCAGTATTATGTTTATCTTATTTGCCCATGCTTTATTTTGATAAAGCATGGCATTATTTTGATAATTACTGAAATGTATTCGTTATATTCGTTCATAACGCACCTCTAATTATTTACGTTTGGCTTTTTTTATATATCAGCTTACTCTGTCCCACTGCTGGCCAAAAAGCCTAGAATATTTTAACGTTAGATTTAGGATATTTCAATTGATAGCCAAAGCAGGCACTCCTCCTCCTGCCGTGACAAAACCCCTCTATCCTACTTGTCAAAATTGACTCACACCAGACAGAGACAAACACACAAGCAACAGAGAGGAGCGACAGAGATGGGGATAGCAATCAGTAGCGGTCTCAATGGCAAACAATGCGTGTTAGTCGCTATTCTAATTAGCTACTGCGACAGACAGATGAGATGAACTGAATGGCTAGGAAATGAATAAAGCTGCCTAATCAACAGGGGCTATACTCAGTGTACTTACTTCTTCAGCATTGTTCTGATTAAATGAAAATTTACATAATTACCTTGCACCGCACTACAATTTGTAAATTGGCTGCTTGAGTGGTGGTGACGAAAGCAACTGGTGCTTATAGCACAGGAATCTTCCTAGTTTAAGCCCAGATGCACACGTTTTGTATCTTGCCTCTTTCTTAATCCAATTCAATTCAAGGTTAAAACTTTTATTGGCAGGTTTAAGTCTTGAACGAATATATATTGTTTATTATTGGTGTACCGGTAGTACACTCCCGCTATTTCGTCGATTGTGTTTAAGACCATCATCATCTGCCTAGCTTTTTCCCAAATATGTTAGAGTCAGCTTCCAGTATAACTGGATGCAGCAACCAGTGTTTTTTCACGTTATACGTGTTCAGGAACGGAATAAGAGAACTTTTGCTGTAAACATGTTAATAGTACGTACCTATATAGTATTTTATATGTATGCTTATTTATATACGTACTAGCTGCTGCCCGCGACTTCGTTCGCGGGGTTTCTTTTTTTTTGGGTACGGAAAATAGATCTTGACCGATTCTCAGACCTACCCGATATAATAATAATAATTTAATGCACACGAAATTTCATGCAAATCGGTTCAGCCGTTTTGGAATAGTATGGTAACTAACATTGTGACACGAGAATTTTATATATACGATTGTATGTATTACGTAATGTAGTAGTTAATTTAAGTTTTGAATGTACTGTTTCTGCACAAACTCGTAAGTTTATCCTCTTTTGAAAATCTCGCAATCGAAAAATGGTTTGTTGTAAGAAAACCCAATTCTGGGTTAAGTTCGCCGTTGTACATAAGTTTTTATATTACAGGTTGTATGTATTTTTTTTTATATTTATGTGCAATAAAGAATAATATAAGATTGCATATTCAACCTCTAATTCAGGTATTTAAACTCATGGGACGAAAGAAAACTGAATCCTTCTTTTATTAAAGAACCCTGGAACTGAAAACCACTTTCAGGTTATTATAATCTTCGGCTCAGTCTGTGTTCCTCTACTTCCTCTGGGTAATTGTCCCATTTGGACTTAATCCAAACAGGATACATTCAGATCGTTAACTTTGAACATATATCTTGCTAGAAATGAGTCTAAACATTACAATTTTAATGCTTATCACCAAACAATAGTATGGAAATGGTTTACTTAATAGAAAAAAAATCTCAGTAGCAGCCGCGGAGTCTAGATTTGAGCTCGGTTGATGGAAATAGGCTGGCCCTGGGTGTACTATTAAGTAAACCTCTGCCTCAGGTGTGATGTTATGATGTTAGAAGGGAAATACAAAATAAAGTAACCGAAATACAAACAATAACATATGTTCGAGTCAAACAGTTTCGGTAAAGCCGAACTCAACATAGTTAGTCAACGTAGTTAGGGAAAAGGCTATAGGCAGATGCTGATGCTAGGGTCGGCTTCCAGACTAACCGGATGCGACTGCCTATCTGACCTCCACAACCCGGTTAGTGCTGGCTAATTCGATGATACCGCTCAAACTTTCAGGCCACTGACTACCTATAACGACTGTCAAAGATCTACAATTGACATCCACTTTTAAGTTGTTGTTCCCAACAGCTTAAAGTGCTTTCCGAGTCCCAAAGGAAGCTCAGTGTGAAATGGGTGGTCACACATCCACAAACCAACCTAGGCAGGTGCCAATCAACCTGAAGCCTAAACCAAGTGGCTGTTATGATTTCGACACCGATAGTCGATATGGATAGTCAAAACCTTAACAAAGCTGTTGAGATCAAAAAAGAGTTTCAAAAGATAAAGCGTTATTTTGGAGGTATAGCTAAACAACACTTCTTTGGGAATCCCTAAGCGCTCATCACTGGACAGGATGAAAGTCCATTAAAATGCCATCTTATAAAATCCAGTTTAATTTGCCTTTAAACGTCTCAAATGTTCACTAAAACAACATAAAAATACGTACACTTCGTAGCCTAAAAATACGAAACAGAAGGTTAATTCTGTAAAATTTAGGTTAGTCAGTTGTAAAGTTGAGTGAGGAGCTCGTGGCTAATAATAACAGCCGCACGGGTCGATCTTTAAGGTTAGGCCGTGCTGGCCGAGGTTGGTCCGTGGATGAGTGACCATAATTACATACCGAGTTTCCTCCGTGCCTCGGAAAGCACGTTAACCCGTTGGTCCTGGCTGTCATTTGTAGATCTTTGACAGTCGTTACGAGTAGTAAGAAGACTGACATCCAGTCTTACCAAGTGGTATCGTATATGGAGGAGGTGATTTTATATGTGTAAACGGAATATAAAATACTGGTACTCAGCTGCACCCGGTTAGACTGGAAGCCGACCCCAAGATAGTTTGGGAAAAATCTAGGCAGATGATGAATTGTAAAGTCGATTGACTGGGACTGTAGCTTCATTTTTATTGTTGTTTGACTATTCAAAAGTGCCTGTAATTGGCTTACTTGAAATAAATGATTTTGATTTGATTTGATTTGATTTGATACCTAACTCTATTATGATTTGTATGCTCTCGGGTAAAATGTAGCGAACTAGCCATTTCTGTATAACATCTTATTGTAATGAAACCTACATTTACGAATAAATTTGATTTGATTTGATTTCCCAGATTTTGCATTCGTTTACTATTCGTTTTTCTACAGTTTTTTTTTAGTCAAGTGCATAGTGTGGCGAGCAAGTGTCAAGCCCGCCACACTAAGCCCAACTCAGTTTTATATTTGTGGTTTGAATAGGGACGTGTGCTTTGGTAGTATTTGCGCCTTAATACATCATTACACCATCGAAGGATAGGCCAACGGTAATTATCACAACACGCGCCATTCTTAAATGGTTCTTGTCAATACGGGAGAGGAAGAAAAGGCGAAATCATTCCCCAAAACATAACACCATCAAAAACTGACTTGTACTTCGGTTTTTATGTTTATTTGGTGTCAGTATTTTGTAAGCGGTATTCATTAAAGTGTCCCCCCAATTCTGTCCACGTCCCGTCTCGGTGACGAGCCCCGTCATCATTTTTTACTTCTCCAAGATTAAGGCGACCTTTTGACCCCATTTCAGAGAAAGGACTTGCGTCATTGTTTTGTTTTAATCGAATATTAATTGGTAGTGTTGTTGGTAAGCATATAGGAGGAGCTCATGGCTAAGTAATAACAGCCGCGTGGGTCGATCTTTAAGGTTAAGGCGTGTTTGCCGAGGTTGGTCCGTGGATGGGTGACCATAATTACATACCGAGTTTCCTCCGTGCCTCGGAAACCACATTAAGCCGTTGGTCCTGGCTGTCATTTTTAGATCTTTGACAGTCGTTACGAGTAGTCAGAAGCCAAAAGTCTGACATCCAGTCTTACCAAGGGGTATTGTATTACCCAGTTACTGGGTTTTGGAGGTCAGATAGTCAGTCGCTTCATGTAAAATACTGGTACTCAGCTGCATCCAGTTAGACTGGAAGCCGACCCCAAGATAGTTTGGGAAAAGGCTAGGCGGAGGTGGTGTTGGTAAGCATATTTTGTTATGCAACTCGACTACCAACTTAAATAAAGAAATAAAAAATGAAGTAGTTTGTTATTTTGCTATGATTTCCTTAATAGTATTTTGTAGTAAAAAAAACTTTTCTTTCTATTAGAAAATAGTAGCTCAGTTGAATTAAAAACGAAATAAGAAAAAGTTAAAAAAAAAACACAATTTAGCTTCCTTTTTTTAATACTAAGTACGCTTGCGTTTGACCGCAACACGACTGATGTAAAGCGTTGATGAGGCCTAGGGACAAAACGAGATATCTACTTTTTACTTGTTCCGTGTTTTTTTTTTCTTTAAAGAATACGTTTCGAAACAACAAAACAAAAGAAAGATGTCCCCCGCAATCTTCCACAACACCCCTTTAAGATAAACAATGGCAATACATCGCAAAGAACAGATACTGTCTAAAACCGTAACTTACCCGACAACGCCGATTTAAAAAACATCTAACTAATCGGTGCCACATAAATTCGCCGCACAACCCCCTCCGTAGGGGGTGTAAATCGAACAATGGGGGTGAACAAAAGACATTTTTTTTCACGTCACTGATGTTTTTCTCTCGGGATATCACCAGGTTTAATGGGTGATTTTTTATAGGTCATGTTTTTGAGTTATGTAATTGTTTTTTTTCCGTTATCACATATAAAATCACCCCTTTTTCCCCTGGGGGTGAGGAATGCCACGGGTAACGATTCTTACGTACTCTTTTTGCCTTGACAACGTTTATAAATCTCGACAGTGTTATACATTGTTTTAAGGCTATTTACAAATTAAAATCGTGATTTTTGAGGCCCTGGATTTCGATTCCCAAGTTAGCAGTGTTATTCAAAAATGAAAATCAAAATATTTTATTTTACATAGGCCTACATGGGCACTTATAAAACGTCAACAAAAGGTGCACGGTTCGGATTGGTCGTTTCCTATGGAGAAGAACCGGAAAGAAACTCCATGGTTACTCTTTTAAAATCATTTGGTTTTACAATATTTGAAGTTACAGCGTTAGTACTTAAGTATGGGAGGACAGCGTAGGCTGGACAATAAGTCGTTGCTTACTAGAGAAGGTAGTAAAAGAAAAAAAAATGTTATTGGTTTTCTCTATCAGAAATTTCTTATTAGCAGCCACGGAATCTAGATTTGACCAGGTTTATAGCAATAGGCTTGACTCCTATTACGGGCTTTAACATAACAGCAAAAAAAAAATGTCATTGTACTATTAAGTTAACCTCTGCCGGCCCTTTCGAGGATTACAGTCGTGATGTTATGTTATGACACAAAATTTTCCTTGCCAAATAAAAAAAACTTATTCCCTATACCATCTGCTGGTCGTCTTGAACAATAAAGCAATTTTCTTCCACAATTTTCTCCTCCCAAAATATAAATAAACAGAATACTTTCCGTGTCACCGGCCTGTCTACAGTTAATCGTAGGAAACCATTATATCAGGCGTCTGAACAATTTCGTAGCAATTTGAGGCGGTATGCCCGCCTGTCACCAGACTATTGTTGAGTCTAAGGGTCAGCTCACACCGAGACGCGACGCGACGCGACGCTGCGTGCACACTTTTAAAGACCGATTCAAAATATAACTTTATTTTCTACACCAAAAGATACACATCGTTGTGAGAATTCAGAATACGTTGCGCAACGTATTCTGAATTCTCAAAAGTGCGCGCAGCGTCGCGTCGCGTCGCGTCTCGGTGTGAGCTGACTCTTAGCCTGCTCTTACAGTATAGGCGAAGCGAGTCGGAACACAGATTGTGAGTCAATACTTTACCTATATTTCAAACCATTTTGAAATATATAATTTAAAAGCTGAGGGTTACATTTACAAAAGTGACAGGACTTTGTTTTGCTGATACCGATTCATCTTGAAGTACATACAGCGTACTACATAAAGCGTAGCTTTTTTTTTGGTTCGTTTGTTAAGAAATGGTGAAAAAAGAAGTGTGGGTTTTATATATATGTATAGGGTAGGTACAGGTGGCCTACCATGACGTCTTAAAGCAGTATTGTTTTACTCTTATTCCAGTGTGGGAAAGAGACGGAGCTATACAGGATGTCTAGCGTCATCTCTCTCCCACGCTGGAAAAGGAGTAAGACAATAATGTTTTAAGACGTCATGGTAGACCACCAGCTCTGCCTAACCCTTCGCGTATTACGGAAGCGGCGTTTTGTTATGTGATGAAACTTTGTTATTGCATAGAAAATCGTGTTTGGCTATCTTATTACCACTCTTCCGGTTCTCCCCTAAAATAACACACAGGCCTATGAATCAGGCGGTAATAATTCTGCCTAAATGTTAGCTCTTCATCCATCACTTACTTTTTAAAAGTTGTTTTTTTTTTTTTGAAAAACTTTTTCGCAAAATTTTGAAATTCTATCTACCCCAGGAACTCAAACCTTATCTTCTAATGATTTTCTCATGAAAAAGGATGTTTGATCATGTTACAATTTTCTATCAGCATCTTATCTTGCCAATGACAAAAAGATAAGAGACTTTTTTTCCAAAACTGCTATCCCCCAGATTTCAAATGCCAAGGATGTCAGACTTCCGAGCTACTGACTACCACTGCTGTGTCCCGCATCTCCCTTTTGATGATGGAGTATGGAGCAATCGCCCCATTCTTCTCGTGGTCGCAGAAACTGCTAAGCGTGGGGTCTAGGGTTCGATTCTCGGGTCAGGCAAGAAGTGCTATTGGGTTTTTGCATCAGAATTTTCACAGTAGTAGCCCAGAGTTTGGATGTTAGCGGTATTTTTATTTATTTATTTTATTTAAAAAATGTTGTACCACACTAGAAATTTCTCCTGTATCGTGGATGCGTTTACAAACATTTAAACTCACATACACAAACGGCCAGACCTGGAACAATACTATCTGTAGGCCATACAAATATTTGTTCCGTGCGGTATGATACCCCCGTGCCTCAGAAAGCACGTTAAGCCGTTGGTCCTGCGCCTGATCTGATCCGGTCATGTCGGATTGCCAAAAAAAAAAAACGATCAGAGAGAGTGCACCTGTGTCTGCGCACACACTTGTACACTATAATATCTCCCGCGCCGATGATTAATCTTCACCAAGATTGGCCGCCGTGACTGAAAACCGTCAGGGGGACTATACATGGTTATTTGTAAAACACCGACAACCTCTCAGGACTATGTTACTAACATCAAATTCGTCATTTTTTAGTTCATCAGATATTTATAAAAAAATAAAAATATTTAAATTGAATGCTCTAAATGTTACGAAGTCTATGCGAAGCAAAAGAAAACGATAGTGCAATAGTGGGAGCATAGACTCCGTAACATTTAGAGCGTTCAATTTAAAAATTATTATTTTTATAAATAACTGATGAACTAAAAAAATACGAATTTTTAAAAGTCATAGAACAAAAGTTGTTGATTATGATGTTAGTAACATAGTCCTGAGAGGTTGTCGGTGTTTTACAAATAACACTGTACGTATATATGGAGCAATATTGCCTTGTTAGCATCCGAGATAAGCCTGCATGATTGCGCTCATAAAGAGGGATTGTTACAATGTGTATCTTGGTACAACAGGGGTATTAATGACTGTGACGGTAGTGGTATTGTGTAATAAAGACATGGATGCAAGCGTAGAGGTTCAGTAAAGGCGGAAACACACTTACGTGTCGTGGCGTGTCGTGAAGTGCCAGAAGCATTCGGTTTCATACATCGTTGCGACACGACACGCCATGGAAATATGTCCCTAACCATATTAAATGTATGAAACTGATTTGCTTTTGTATAATATAATAATTGTGTGTAATAATTGTCAATTATTATATAATAATAATTGTGTTATTTTCTTTATAATGATTCTTAAAACTCTATAAACTGCGTTTGTCCCGCACATCGTACCATTTCTAACCCATACTATGAAATAGAAAAAAAAATGTTAGTCAACTATACTTTATATAAAATGGCCTATATAGGCACCACAGACCGATACGAGAAAAGAAGATGACGTAAAAATCCTGCTACATATTTTCACTAACATACCTTAACATTAAACCAGTAGGCTTTTGTCCCAAGTATTTTTACCCCCCCCCCTCCACCCCCTCCACAAAAGTCCGTATTCCGGGTCGCTTTGTATCTCAGTTCCGTAGTAGATAAGCCTCTTGTGGGCTTGAGCTCTTATTTTAATGTTTTATGGTTGAAAATCTCCTTTTTATTTCAGCTTTCAGACTTGTTGTTACGCCTTGTTCGTGAGTTTTGTGGTTTAATTATATTTTTGAGGTATTTTGTTATGAAATGTAACAAAGCTGGGTACGGTATGCAGTCTTTCGTAAATTGTTATTTCTTTGGGGACTACTTACGGCTCTTTGAGGTCTTGAGCGAGCGGTTTTACCTTGAAATTATCTATACATCTATACAAATAAATAAAGTTGAAGTGCCTGTTTGTAATATTAAAATAACCGCTTTTTACTTCATGCATATGAATGTAGATACGGTACATTTTTTTAAATTTTTGTTTGTTCCGGCTAATCTCTGAAACGGCTGGCTCGATTTTGACGGGACTTTCACTGGCAGATAGCTGATTTAATAAGCAGTAACTTAAACTACTACTTCTTAAAAGAATTTAAGAAATTTTTGTTTTAAGAATTTGAATTTTGTCCGCGTAGAAACTCGGTAAATTCGCGGGCACAGCAAGTTGGGATATAAAGTACAGAATGTCAAGTTATTCATCCTCCCCGACCCTCGCTCGAGCCAGCCCGCGATGCTGTGCCAGTAGATTTAAATCGGCCCCTAAATAATGATACCATTCAGATCCAGCCTGTCCCCATGCAGTCCTCCCCCAGCGACGCCCTAAGCCGAGGTTCGTACCCCACAAGGGGTGCCCTTAGCGTGCAGTCGCTTAGTTTGTAAGTTTTTATGCCCTGGCTGGAGGCCTTACTCTTAAGGCACCCTCAGGATAGTCCGGTTAAGCAGACGACAACCTCATAGGCTGCGAGATGCCATTCAAAAAAAAAAAAAAGTTATTCATCCCGATAGAAAAGGGAGGATGCTCCAACCAGACGGGTAATGTGTCTACTGAGCTACACTTGCTGTCAAGGTACTAGGTCGCACATAACTTTAGTAGCGTGATTCAGAATTTGATCTTAGATCTTCATTTGTACTTCATACTCGTAGATAGCGTTGTTTAGTATTATGTCCAGCCCATAGTTATATGTATGTTACCCACGAGAGTTAAATGTTTACGTCGGATAAAAAATCACATTTTGACTGTGAAATTTTTTATGGTGGAGATTTTTTAGTAACTGTTTGTCCCACACACCGAGTAAATGTTTGACTTTAACATTTTCGAAGTAAACCCAACTCCTCTGACTTGCTTGTTCTTGTTATTTAGAAGAGTAAACAGGAAGATTTCAGTAATATAATACAACCAACAGCCAAAACAATGAAACCCGTCGAGTCCCAGAGCAATGATTCAATTGTCTCAAAACCCACAACGGAATCAATCAGAAAGCTCGTAATACAGCTCTGTATTAATAAAGTTACAGTTACAAATCCTTTTGATTCGATTACCAAAAACGGTAGCGTAAGGTATCTGAGTTTTTAGGCACCTGTCCCACCGTCGGCAATTAGCGAGATGCGAAATAGTAACTAAAACGACTTGCTTGTCTGACAGAGTTCTCGAGTCGTGTGCACATTCAGTTTTCTACTACATAAAGAAAAGAAAGAAAGAAAGATAAAAAAAAAATATTTGTCGCAGGGACATGACGTGCATATAAAATAACAATGAACACAATATACATACAAAGCATAACAAACATTTGAAAGTACAATAATATAAAATAATATACAACAATAAGATAAAAAAAAATATAAGTAAACAAGTTGACAGCTTGCACGTCGTGACTGCGACAAGTAGGTTGCCACTCAGCATGGTGCTGTGCTTTGGGGCCCCACAGCACAGCGCTGGTTTTCAGCGCGCAAGACTCGGCGCAGCTAGTAGCGCCGCCTAGTGGTGTTACGAAGTTACTAGAAACCAGTAAAGAGATCGGATAGTTGGGCACTGACTGATGACTCTGCGGAGCGTTGCGTTGATAAGCATCAACGCAACGTTCCGCTGAGTCATCAGTAAGTAACCACGTGGCGGCTTTCTTTAGGTGACCAATGTCAAGTGGAGGTGCTGTCGAACCATTTCCACCAGGAACTGTGTTATTTCGGCATCATCCTGAAAGGCCTGACTGAGACCTGTTAAAGGCCATCATCTATCGGTCTATATGTGAATGTCCAAACGTATCCGGCTCCAACTATGTCCAAACAAAAAAGGATTGAAATAAAGCGACACTATATTGAGACCAAATAGGAGAGCAGCGGAGGCCCAGTGGTGGCAGCCCCGCTTATGAGCAGTAAGCCGTAGGTTCGAACCCAAGCAGGCGCATTACTTTGTGTAATTTATTTCATCACCGCTACTCTTAAAAACGGTGAAGGAAGTCATCGTGAGGGAAGCCTAGAACTAAAAATTCGAAGACTTGGACGTCTACCAAACTGGGCCCGCGTGGATTACAGCCCACTCCTTCTTATAAAGAGGAGGACTGTGTCCCAGTAGTTGAAACATTATGGGCTGCTGATGCTGATGATGAGACTTGAACAAAATTATTACTTTTTAGTGTGGGTAACTAAATAAAACTTCAATAATTTAGTGACATGATTGTATTGTATCTCTGATTAATTTCAGGTGCGTAGGCTGGCAAATTTTGAACCTTACTGTTTGTATTGTATTGTATAGCGGGCTGGTTTCCGCAACTTCACGTCTAAAGCGCGTATTTTGCGTACTAAAAACCTTACAGATACATTCCTTTTACTGACACGCTACATCTTTTGTACGCTTTCTCGCCAGCAGTGGGACGGGTACCTGTACCATCCGGAACGACTCGTAATCCTATATAGTTGTCAGCGAGTTTGGAAACTCTGCGGCTCGCGGTACGGCAACCGAGTTAGGTAGGTACTTTAATCTTGTTAATTCTTTGTCTTGAATCATGTTTCTTCCATATTGTAATTAATGTTGTTTGGAAGAAATCGGGCTTGATTGAATTATTGGATGTGGGATTGTGTGGTGAGGAAGTTATTGTACTGTATTTTTGTCTTGCGTTGAAAGGAGATTTATGAATTCTTAATAAAAAAATATTCACCTAAGTTTATTTATAATTCATTTCGTATTTTATTATGTAAATATATGATTACTATATAATTACTATTATATAACTACTATTATATAACTACTATATAATTACTAATTATTATATAGTATTATGTAATACTAACTAATGCCCGCGACTTCGTTCGCTTGTAATTTTGATGGATTTTAGTATGGAAAATAAATTTTGACCGATTTTCAGACCTACCCGATATGCACGCAAAATTTCATACAAATCGGTTCAGCCGTTTCGGAGGAGTTTGGTAACAAACACCGCTACACGAGAATTTTATATATTAGAAGATGACATGATTGTGTGTTTGTATTTGTCGTTGCTGATTGTTTTCGTGAAAGCTTTTACATAAATTAAAAATTTAAAAAAACCCCGACTGAAAAAACCTCTAAAAAACCAAAAATAAAATTAATCCAAGCGTCGTAGCGTCGGGGGTCCGCTTTGTTTAGTGTTTGTGCTGAGCGGTCTACTTAGCTCTCCCCCGACGCTACGACGCTTGGATTAATTTTATTCTTGGAATAATTAAATTTTTGTTTCATGCTTTTTAAACTTAAATTATTTTTCTTAGCCTTGACTGTCCAACTCCTGGGCATAGGTCTCCTCCCATTCCTTCCACTTTTCTAGGTGTTGTGTCTATTCTCGCTTATTAACGAAAACAAGGAAAGATATGAATAAAAAAATAAACTTGAGCTTTTAGGGGGGAGCGGGGTGTGCAGCCTACCCCCCTGGCGATGCCCATGGTGAGAAAGTGACAAGAATTCAAATTTCCAATCAACTAGACTCGTAGAAGTTGTTTAAATCCCTTCATCAACTAGAAAAGAGGTGATGAGCTTCAAACGGCTGAGCAGATTTTCTCGAAACATAGCTAAGAACACTCTCGATTAAAATACCTTTCAAATGACACCAATTTATCAAAATCGCTTCATCCGTTTGGGAGCTACGATGCCACAGACAGACACACAGATACACAGATACACACGTCAAACTTATAACACCCCTCTTTTTTGGTCGGGGGTTAAAAATGCATTTGCCGCGGCGGTAGCGGCAATAACGTCAGTCACGCTCAATGTGTTCAACATTTTATTCACTATATTGCAATGATGTTTTCAATGTCCATTCAGCAACGTAATTTTTTGGAAGACAAAATTAGTCCAGTCAGTCTCGCTCGCAAAGCGCTGATGTGCGCGCGCGTCCTTTGTGAACAATCGCGGTTAGTAAGTTGAAGTGTCATACTTGCAATATAAGTGAAGTACTAGCATTCATTTAAAATAAACATGATTTGATGGAAAACGAGTCTTTCGTGGGTGCCTATCTGCCTTCTCGGAACCAGATATCGACGAGGCGAAATCCTTTGATTTTGAATCTGTAACGACTTCTCAGAGGAAAAAATCAAGAAGGCGAAATGGCAAAATGCAAAGACACTTAGAGGACATTATCTGTATCTTTAAGGAAATCGATCAGGATGCGTTTTTTTTTTAAACTTTGCCTCACACTGGAATTTTTTCCTGTATCATGGGTGCGTTAACAAACATTTAAATTCACATAAACAATCAGCCAGACCCGGTACAACTATCTGTAGGCCTTACGAATATTTGTTGACACGCAGCGCAGCAGTCAATCGCTTAGCCACTGCGCCAACTGTGCCGTCTGATTCCCAGCCTCGTCACACGTGACAAAAAAAATTGCTTCCGATAACGTTTGATCACATTGATGTTAATAAGTTGCTGAAGGACATCATGCTTTTTCGTAGTGAGATAAAATTAATTAAGGAAAACTATGCAACCGAAGACATGGTAGAAACAGTAGGTAAGTATAGTCCTAGATAATCTCAAACTAGTTTCCTTGGTTAATTACCCAAATGTTAACACGGAAAATTTTGCTTCCATTGACCTGGCGACTTATGAGGGGACTCTAGTGGGCACTTTCTACATACAAAATAAGTATTCCGCTATTTTCTTCGTGGATAATGCGTCTAGAGCAATGATGTTTTTCCAAAAAAATCTAGTTCTTATTAATACATGCCCCTATCATTTCTTTTTTTTCAAAACGTAATCACTAAAAGAATTATGAAAATCCAAAAACCCGAAAAAAAAAAC